>CM077669.1:72799040-82114040 GCA_039707655.1 Elymus sibiricus | reverse complement strand
CCAACGCCTCCCAACAGTCCATCCTATCCGCACACCATCTCGGGGGCACCTAAGTTAAGCAAGAGAAATTTGAGCGCTACGCATACGAATCAAATCAAGGAACTAAGTACAAGGCCTTAAGAATAGGTAATTACCTTCATGTACTTCTCCTTACTCAGATAGTTGAGGCGGCACTTCTCTTTTTTCCTCCGAATACCAGTCGAGGCGTAGTAGTCTCGAATAGCCTGCGTCCGAGCCTCGTGCCGAAAGTTTTGAAGTAGGCGCCTGCACTCGTTGCCGATAACCCGAGCCGCGGCCTCCTCCTGTCCCTCAGCACACCTGTAGAAGGTCTGCAATCAAACAAGAAAACACGGATTAGTACAATCACTAGGGTTGCCAATCAAAGAATAAAACACAACGTAGACGGCAAAGGAGAAATTACCCAAAACGTCTGGATCACAATGTCGGCGACCGTGTGGCACTCGACATCGCCGATCCTATGCCCCGGCGGGGCCGGGGCAGCCAAGTAGTGCTCCCAGGTCATTCCTAGCTCTCGAACCCGGCCCTCACCGGGCAACGTGACCCACCCCGGGAAGCTCTGGCGACAAATCACGCCAAGGACACTGTTGGGCTTGCGGCAACCAGGCCCGTGTGTCCAAGACCTGCAGTATGACAAGGCCAACGCATTAGATATTCGAAGAAACGTGAAGACAAAAGGTTAAAAAAGAGTAAATGCACTTACTTCTCCCCCTGCGGCGCAATCAACCACCTCTGGTCGGGGGTCGCCGGGGTGGGCGGGAGCTTTGTACCACCACGCTGGTAGACTTTGCGCCCCTCAACCCACTCACTCTCGCTATAGCTATCAGAACTATAGCCACCCTCAGCACGGCCACTCGACGAGCCCGCACCTGGGTTCTGCTGCGACTCAGCGTGATCCCCAGTCTCGTGGGACGAAGGCTCGGCGGCCCGACGCTCGTCGGCCCCAGGCTCGTCGGCCGTAGGCGTGTCTGTCGTAGCCTCGTCTGTCGTAGGCTCGTCGGCCTGAGGCTCGTGGACCGGAGTCTGAGACGGCTGCACCTCAGGCTGCTCCATCTCAGACGGAGCACTCCTGTGGTCGGGTGAATCAGCTGGGGGTGGCGGCGAGGAAGGCGTAGTAGCAGTCTTCCTACCTCTCCCGCCGCCACGTCCACCTCTACCAACCTTCTTCCCCCCCCCCCCCCGACCTCTCCCGGTCGAAGAAGAAGCGCCCGCCGGTGTCTTCATACTGAGATCCAGCGCTCTCCGGAGGTGGTGGGGTGGGATGGAAGTACCCCTCCCACCACGCGCCGAGGAAGGAGCCTCGGAGCGCTCTCGACCCGCGCCCACCATATGTCAACACCTGCAATGACAAAGAGTAAACGAAGTTAGTACAACATTAAAAAAATGAATACCTGACATGAATATAATTTAAGTGTATCATCATCATGAACATAATAAAAAATTGAATACCTAGCATGAACCAATTAATAATATATATGTACATAACAATAATTGAATACCTGACATGAACTATAATATTAATCTTCATCGTCATCATGTGACGGCACTTCATAAACGACATCCCAACCTTTGAGATTTGGATCACTTTGGCAGGCCCACGGTAGATAGAAAACTTGGGTTGCCTGTTGAGCCGTAATATAGACATCGGGAACATCCAAATGGGTGCTTTGTTTGATTTCGACTAGCCCTAGATGTTCATGAGTCCTTCTAGTCTCCTTCGGCTGGAACCAATAACATTTGAAGACTACGACTTTCGGTGGGTTTGCACCATAGAATAGAAGTTCATAAATTGCTTCAACTCTTCCATAATACTCGGTACCTCCTTCGCCGATAGCAGAGACACAACAATTTGTAGACTTTCGGTCGGCCATAGATAGCTCTTTGCCATAGGTACGAAAGCGATACCCGTTGATGTCGTATTTGTCAAATGAACGGACCTTATAGTCAAAACCATTTGCGACTTGTCTCAATTCGGAGTCCATAGACTCTGCATTAGCCTACAAGTTTAATACGAAAGGATTGTTGCATTAGCCGCAAACTAGACGAAGAAATGAAATGGTCTAATGGAAATTACCGTTTGTTTGAACCAAGAGATGAAACCGGGATAGCCTCCTACATGCTTTGCCAGAAGCTCATACTCTTCGATGGAATCCTTTTGGATCAGCGCTCCATCCGAGAATTTGGCGACGTATCGACTGTATCACATATCCGGGAATAAGAGCATTTCAAAGGAATTAGAAGTTGCGAAACAATGTATCGAGAACTTACTCGATGTACGGCCGCACTTCTGTTAGGTTGTTGAAGATATACAACGAAATGGTCCGTCATTCTTCGACATCCAATGGTATTGCTTTCGAAGCACCAGCTGGTGCGAGGTTCCCTTTGAATAGGCTGAGGTTGGATCGACCTTTTTCACGGTCGCCATCATTGTACCGAGGCTTTGGATTATGCAAATGACTATTCTTGGCTTTGTAGTGTGCTGTCACGAAGTTTGCGGCCTCCTCAGTAATGAATGCCTCGGCCATCGATGCTTCAATTCTACGTTTATTTTTACATTTTGCTCGAAGCGTCTTCTGCATCCTCTCAGTTGCGAAGCACCAACGATTTTGCACGGGCCCCCCCAATCTTGCCTCGGTCGGGAGATGCAAAATCAAATGCTGCATTGGATTAAAGAATCCCGGTGGAAAGATCTTTTCTAACTTGCAGATCAACTCCGGCGCCAACTCTTCCAGTTCGTCTAGCACGTCAGGCGATAGTTCTTTCGCACAAAGAGCACGGAAGAAATAGCTCAGCTCTGCCAGTACTAGCCATTCATCCTTAGGGATAAAGCCACGCAACATCACCGGCATTACCCGCTCAAGCCATATGTGCCAATCATGACTCTTCATACCAAATATTTTCAATTTGTCAAGACTCGCTCCCCTCTTTACATTCGTTGCATACCCATCGGGGAACATCAACTGCATTTTCACCCACAAGATCATTTCCCTCATAGTTGGCCTTCCAAGATTGAACCATGCCTTTGGCTTCCTCCAGTTCTTCTTTTCTTTCGGTTGTCTCATGTTTTGTAACGGTCTATCACATAGAGCCTCTTGATCGACTCTAGCCTTAGGGTTATCATTTGACTTCCCCTCTATGCCAAACAATGTACCAAAAAGGGCCTCGGCGATATTCTTTTCAGTGTGCATCACGTCGATGTTGTGTGGGCAAATGAGGTCTTTAAAGTAAGGCAGATCCCACAAGCATATCTTGTGAGTCCAGGCGTGTTCCGAATTATACCCTTTGAAATATCCTGGACGCTCTGGATTAGGCTCGAGAGCGTTTAACTGATCCAGGGCCTGTTGGCCTGTCAATGCAGGTGGTGCAGAGTTTTTGACAACTCTACCTTTCATGAAATTTTTCTTGTCTTTTCTGAACTTATGGCCAGGATCCAGGAACTGTCTATGCAAGTCGAAGCAAGAATACTTGCGACCCGCCTGCAGCCAACGGAACTGAAGAGCTGCCTTGCATGTGGGGCACGGGAACCTTCCATGCACACACCAGCCAACGAATAGCGCATACGCCGGCAAGTCATGCGTCGAGTACATGTACCACACATGCATTTTGAAGTTTTGTTTTGTAGCGGCGTCATATGTCTTGATCCCATTATCCCAAGCTTCTTGCAATTCATCCTTAAGCGGCTGCATGCACACATTCATATTCTTCCCCGGATAGTTGGGCCCTGGAATTATCAACGTCAAGAAAATGTTCTTTCTTTTCATAATCTCTCCGGGGGGGAGATTGAGTGGAATGACAAATACAGGCCAGCAACTGTATTGGGTTGCCGTCATACCAAACACTTGGAACCCATCTGTGCTGATGGCGACTCGAGGATGCCTTGGATCTGCCGCTTTGTCCTTATGTAAAGCATCGAAGTGCTTCCACGCAAAAGCGTCTGAAGTGTGTCCCAACATCGGATTCCCATCTGCATCTAGTTTGGTTCTTTTGCCCAATTTATGCCACGTCATCTGTCTGGCCGTCTCTTCGACCATGAAAAGACGTTGAAGTCTTGGTATGATTGGCATATACCGAAGAACATTAACTGGGATTTTGGTCTGACTCTTCTCACCCATACCGTTGTCTACCACAACATACCTGGAAGACTTGCAAATGGGACAATAGTTGAAGCCCGCATACTCAAGCCTAAATAAGGCACATCCATTCTCACAGGCATCTATCTTCTCATAGGGCATCTTAAGCGCACGTAGGATTTTGTTCGACTGGTACACGTTTGCTGGCAATACATGGCCTTTGGGTAGAAAGCGTCCAAATATCGTCATCATCGCGTCGTAGCATTCTCTGCCCAGGTTGAACTGAGCCTTGAGAGCCATTACTTGCGCGATGGCATCCAGCTGACAAAGCTCAGTGTGCTCGTGGAGAGGACGTTTTGAAGACTCCAACATTTCATAGAAGGCCTTTGCAGATTCCTCCATCTCATCATCCGAATCCCGAGCATCATCAAAGTCTTGCACCATGTCTTCGATCCCGGTACCATGCTCGTCGGTGCGACGACGAACCACCTCAGCTCTGGCACGTTGGGCAGACTCACCATGAAATCTCCACACCGTATAATCAGTCGTAAAACCCCACTTCTGCAAGTGTTTACGCATTTCATCCCGTGTCCACTTTTTATGGTTGTCGCACCGGACACAGGGGCACCAGTTTGTTTCCTGTCCATTTGCAAATGCGGCTCTCACAAACCCCTTGGTTTTTCTTAGCCATTCATGGGTCATGTCTTTCTGACTAGTGTGACCGGTGTACATCCACGCACGATCACTCATCTTGCCTAGCTACTGGACACACAAGAAATATATACATAATTCAGCAAACCATATTCATCAGTTAATAGAGTTTGTCAGTTTTATTACGTCCATGCAACCTAGACGCTAGTAGGTAAAGATAGGTCCTAATCCCACCCGAGTATGTGTAGATTGGGTTCGTTTTCCCATGCTCTGCTCCGGATCCGACGCAAAATTTCGGCAGCACCTCCCCGCTGTTCTCCTGATACACGTCTCGGCAATAAGCAGAGAGGATGTGTACCCGGAGAACAACAGGGAGGCACTGACGAAATTCTGCATCGGATCCGGAGCAGAGCATATGGGAAAACGAACCCAATCTACACATACTCGGGCTGTCCATGGATAACGTTGGACAATTCGAAAGAATCACGGTTATAAATATGCAAATGCATGCATATTTATAGATGTAACCCTTTCGAACGGGAGACGCATAGTGGTCATGCATACTGATGATTGACACCTATAGCTAGCAAGTTTCATCGGCACGAAGACCGGAACAGAGCAAATGAAGGGGGGAGGAGGAGATGTCATTTGTGCTCACCCACGAACGCAGGGGCGGAGCTCGTCGAACGCACGGGGAGGTCGTCGAACACCAGACCCTCGCAGCGACGAAACAACTGCACATTTAAATCCACCTGATCAACACAAATATGATGTTTTTTATAACAAAATCGAAAAATATATGACCTAACTCATAATTCACAAATATATGACCCCGTCGGCCTCTGGAAGGCCGAAGAGCACCTTTTTCGGGATCGGGGTGTCGGGGGTGTCGTGTCGGGGTCGGGGTGTCGGGGGTGTCGTGTTGGGGTAGGGTGCTGTGTCGGGGTCGGGCGTGTCGTGTCGGGGGTCGGGGTGTCGGTGGTGTCGTGTCGGGGTCGGGGTGCTGTGTCGGGGTCGGGGGTGCCGTGTCGGGGTCGGGGTGCTGTGTCGGGGTCGCGGTGTCGGGGTGTCGTGTCGGGGTCGGGGTGTCGGGGTCAGGGGGTCGGGGTGTCGGGGTCAGGATGACAAATCCTCGACCCCTCGGCGACCCTCGACCCCTCGACCCCTTTTGCCCTCGACCCTCGACCCCTCGACACCTCGATCCTCGACCCCTAGACCCTCGACTCCTTTTCCCCTCGATCCTCAACCCCTCGACCACTCGGCGACCCTCTATTCCCTCGGCGACCCTCTTTTTCTACTTTTCCTACTTCTTTTTTTCATCTTCTACTTCTACTTCTTTTTTTTTCATCTTCTTCGTCTTTCTTCTTCTTCTTCTTCTTCTTCTTCTTCTTCTTTATTTTCCTTTTTCCTCTCCTTCTTTTCTTCTTCTTCCTTCTTTTCCTTCTTCCTCTTGTCTTCTTTTTCTTCTTCATTTTCCTTATTTTCCTTTTTCCTCTCCACTTCTACTTTTTCTTCTTTTCTTCTTTTTTTTCATCTCACAAAATGTACTAATAACCTAAAATATGACTAACCTAAAATCTACTAACCTAAAATATGACAAAATATAAAAAAACTAACCTACAATCTACTAACCAAAAATCTACTAACCTAAAAAAAACAACTAACCTAAATTATTAACAGTACAACCTAAATCAACTAACCTAAATTACTAACAGTACAACCTAAATCAAAAAACAGCAAGAAAGAAAAGAAAGAAAAAAAGGGGAAGAACCTCACCAGGGGGCGGCTGGAAGGAGCGGCGCCGGGCGGCGGGGGGCGGCTGGACGGAGAGGGGCCGGGCGGCGGGGCGCCGGGGCGGCGAGGGGCCTGAGCGGCGGGGCGCCGGGGCGACCGCAAGGCCTGGGCGGCGGGGGCGGGGGGGGGCGGTGGGGGTCGGGGGCGGCGGGGGCGGTGGGGGTCGGGGGCGGCGGGGGCGATGGGGGTCGGCGGCGGGGGCGGCTCGGGCACGGGGACGGCGCGGGTGAGGTGAGGGGAGAGAGACAGAGGGGAGAGAGAGAGAGGGGTGGGGCGCGGGCGCTGACCGGTTTTTGTTAGGTCAAAGCTCTTTGCCGTCTGCTAGCAGACGGCAAAGAGCCTAGCTAGTGGGGTGGGGCCGGAGGAAACGGCCGTTAGGTTGGCCACTTTCTTTGCCGTCTGCTAGCAGACGGCAAAGAAGCTTTGCCGTCTGCTAGCAGACAGCAAAGAAAGTGGCCGTTAGGTGGTTCTCGTTAGTGGGCCACCCTCCCTCTTTGCCGTCTGCTAGCAGACGGCAAAGAAAGTGGCCGTTAGGTGGTTCTCGTTAGTGGGCCACCCTCACTCTTTGCCGTCTGCTAGCTGACGGCAAAGCTTCTTTGCCGTCAGCTAGCAGACGGCAAAGATCTGGCTGACGGCAAACATTATCTTTGCCGTCAGCTCTTTCTTTGCCGTCAGTTTTATGTAAGCTGATGGCAAAGACCTTCTTTGCCGTCAGCTAGCAGACGGCAAAGAGCTGGCTGACGGCAAAGATCCTGATTCCAGTAGTGAATGTGAGTCCAGTTGTGCGTCTCACCATATCCCTCGAAGCGTTTGCCTTTGCCTTTCCCTTTGACTTCAGGCTTGAGAGCTTTCAGCTGAGCAAGAACATCTGCCCCCGAAAATGTTGGAATCTCATTTACTTCATGGACAACCCGACCTTTCGTGAAGTTCTTCTTGTCTTCCCTGTCTGGATGGTCTGGAGGGAGGAACTGGCGGTGCTAGTCAAAGGCTACATACTTGCGACCCTTCTACAGCCAAATAAAACGTAGAGCCTGCATGCACACTGGGCATGGCATCTTACCACTTGTACACCATCCGCAGAATAGGGCATAGCCGGGAAAGTCATGCATGCAATACATCAACCAAACTTTCATCAAGAAATTTTTCTGCAGATGTCGGTCGAATGTCAACCTTGGGAAGTACCAAGAATGGTGCAAATCATCCATCAGCGGCTGCATAAACACTGCCAAATTCTTCCCCGGGTATTCAGGCCCGGGAATGATCAGCGACAAGAACATGGTGTTGCGTTGCATTAGGACACCGGGAGGGAGATTGAGCGGAATAACAAACACGGGCCAGCAGCTGTATGAATTGGATGACATACCATATGGATTGACCCCATCACCTGTTATTGCAACTCTGACAATCCCATCCTCGGCTGCTTCCTCGGGGTATTCTTTATCGAATGAATTCCATGCTTCACCTCCCGATGGATGTACGATTTTATTTGTATGGTACCTTTTCCCTTGCTTGTGCCACTTCATCATTTTGGCAGACTCCTCCATGATGAAAAGGCGCTGCAGTCTTTCTATGAAATGAAGATATCGAAGAACCTTTGCGGGGATGCGTAGCTGCCTCTTTTGACCATCCTTACCGACCACCTCAAGGTACCGAGAGGAACCGCACTTCCTACAGTACTAGTCATCCGCATACTCGTGCCTAAATAAAAGGCAATTCTTCGGACAGACATGTATTTTCTCATAATCCATAGAGAGTGTCTTCATGATTTTCTTCATGGCGTACATGCTTTCCGGCAGTTCATGACCATCGGGAAGGCTGTTAACCCATACTCCCAGAAATGCTTTGATGCAAGCTTGGCTACAGCCGTACTCAGCCTTAACTGCCATCAGTTGCGAGATGGCATACAGCTAAGAGAGTTTGGCACCCGCATAAAGAGGCTTCTTTGACGAAGCCAAGATCTCCAAGAAGGACTTTGCGGTTGCCTCCGGCTCCCCCGGCTCCTCCGGCTCCTCGGGTTCATTCTCTGAAGGTGTCACATGTGTCGCCTCTGCAGCAATGACATCATCTAGCATGTCTCTGACCCCGTCGTCCACATAACCACCGATGCGTTGCCGCATCACCTCCTCTCTACCACGGTCCCGCTCGGCAAAGTTTATCGGCATGTCAAAGTTTTTCATATATCCGTACGTGCGAAGGTGCAAGGTCATTTCATCCTTGCCAATAGAGTGACGTCTGCCACATCTCGCACACGGGCAATGTGGGATCATTCTGATTGGACCACGGAATGTCTCCCTCAAAAACACATCGGTTTTGGAAATCCACTCTGATGTTACTCGATTCCCACGGGTAAAACCATTATACATCCACTGATTATCTGCCATACTCTGCTTTATTGGGAGCCACACAACAAAATTAAGATTTCATTGGAATTAATCACATCAAATATTTAATTTCTACCGCGTTGACGGCACTGAATCCACCTACATCTCTAATAGGTAAAGAGGGTCCTAATCCCACCCGAGGATGTGTAGATTGAGTACGTTCCCCATGCTCTACCCCATTCCGAGACAAAATTTCGGTAGCACCTCCCCGCTGTTCTCCAGATACACGTCTCGGCAAAAATCCGAGAGAATGTGCATCCGAAGAACAACGGGGAGGCGCCGCCGAAATCCTATCTCGGAAAGGGGTAGAGCATGGAAAACGTACCCAATCTACACATCCTCGGGCTATCCGTGGAAAACGCTGGACAATCCGAAACAGTTGCGGTGATAAATATGCAATTGAATGCATATTTATCCATGCAACCATTTCGGACGGGAGACGCCTAGGTTACGCGACTTGATGTGAAAACAAAATCTAGTGACATGATTAAAAAAGCATAGAAGGTGAAGGTGGATTCGTAGCTCACCCTTGGCTGTAGAGGAAGTAGTCGAACATCAGAGGGACGATCGGGGACCAACAGCTCCGACGTCGACGATCACTCCACGGAGATGCAACACCACAAAGCCTGTAAATTTTACCGATGAAAAGACTTAGGTCATCACATCACATACAACATTGACACTTCATTTTTTTAACAAGATCATCATGATCAAATAACCACTCATCATATCCAAAAAAACACAAAACATCTATCTATCACATTGAGTATTTATCTAAAAAGCATAAAACTACACAAAATATACAAAAATTTGTCCAACTACCATTGAGTACTCTCTACCATTTCATCCATCTATCTATCACATTGAGTACTCTCTACCATTTCATCCATCTATCTATTCATCTATCAAACATCCATCTATCTATTCATCTATTTCTACTAAATACTACACACAACATTAACCTACCTAACTACGGAGAGTTTCATACAAAAAAAATTGCCACTGTGCATTCATCATATTCATCATTACTCATACACTCCTCGTATTCATCAACATTCAAACAAGAAAATGCCCGTTGCTCACCTCCCGCCGGAGCAGCAGCCGAGGCCGCCTGGAGTAGCAGCCTAGGCCGGGGCGGGGACGAGGCAGGGCTGACCGGGGACGAGGCACGGCGGGCCGGCCGGATTCGCGGCCGGGATGGGGGTGGGGGAGGACGGGCAGGGTCGGGGGCGCGATGGAGGCGCCGGTCGGGGTCGGGGCCATGGGCAGCGGCCGAACACAGGGAAGGGGCCGGGGGCGGCAGGTGGGGGGCGAGGCGGCGGGGCGAGGAGGGGGCGGGGTCGGGGCCGGGTGGGGCGGGCGCTGCTGCGGCGGGGCGGGGCCGGGCAGGGTGGGGCGAGGTCAGGGCGGCGGCTGTGCCGGGGCGGTGGGTGAGGGGCGAGGCAGCGGGGCGAGGCGAGGTCGGGGCGGCGGCCGGGCCAGGGCCATGGGTGGGGGGCGAGGCGGGGTGGGAGGGAGTGAGTGGTGGAGAGAGGTGGGGTGAGGGTATAAGGTTGTGGATAAGGTGGAGCTACGCCGACAGTTTAACCGTCGGCATATATATTTCATATTTTAATTTTTTTTCTATACTTTGTTTATTTATTACACATCATACATGCAATACCTCCTTGGACACCGCAAGATTACCTCCGTGTCGACCCGACGCGACCGTTTCTACCCTTCCAGGTGCCGGCGGCAGCGCCGTCAAACCATGGCACAGTTGACCGGACGGATCTACCCCTTTGACTTTCATCGGACGGGGTTTGACCGATGGACATTTCCACCTGGCTGTGATATGCCAGCCCATAGGTACACTTCGGATCAAGGTCCGAGCCCAACCCACCGCAAGATTCCCTCCGTGTCTACCCGACGTGGCCGTTTCCACCCTCCGTGTGACGGCGGCAGCGACGTCCGTGAGGGGGGTCACGCTACGGAGGTGCGTGCCGGGTGGTTACACCCGCCACCATATTTCGGGACGTGTAAGAGGGCCCAGCGCAAGACCTCGCGGCATAGCTACCCCTCAAAACTCCCCCGTCCCGGCAAACCTGCCACCACACTTCCACACGCGTAAGAGGTCCCAGCGCAAGAGCTGGCGGCATTGCCACCCCTCAGGTCCCCCGTCCCGTCTAACCTTGACACCGTTGACCGGACGGATCTACCCCTTTGACTTCCACCCAACAGGGTTTGACCGAGGGACATTTTCACCTAGTTGTGATAGGCCAGCCCATAGTAACATCTTAGAACGAGGTCCGGGCCCAACCCATCTCAAGATCCCCTCCGTGTCGACCCGACGCCACCGTTTTCCCCCTCCAGGTGCCGGCGGCAGCGGCTTCCGTGAAGAGGGTCACACTTCGGAGACGCGTGCCAGGTGTTTGCACCCGCCACCACATTTCCAGACGCGTAAGAGGGCCCATCGCAAGACCTGGCGGCATAGCTACCCCCCAAGTACCCCGTCCCGTCTAACCCTGGCACTGCTGACCGGACGGATCTACCCCTTTGACTTTCACCGCACGGGGTTTGACCGAGGGACATTTTCACCTGGGTGTGATAGGCCATCCCATAGAAACATATTAGAACAAGTTCCGGTAACAACCCATTGCAAGATTCCCTCCGTGTAGACACGATGACACCGTTTCCCCCCTCTAGGTGCCGGCGGCAGCGGCGTCCGTGAAGAGGGTCACACTCCGGAGACGCGTGCGGGGTGCTTGCACCTGCCACCACACTTCCAGACGTGTAAGAGGTCCCAGCGCAAGACCTGGTGGCATTGCCACCCCCAAGGTCCCCCGTCCCGTCTAACCCTCGCACTGTTGACCGGACGGATCTACCTCTTTGACTTTCACCGGACGGGGTTTAACCGAGGGACATTTTCACTTGACTGTGATAGGCCATCCCATAGCAACATATTAGAACAAGGTCCGGGCCCAACCCATCGCAAGATTCCCTCCGTGTCGACCCGACGCCACCGATTTCCCCCTCCAGGTGCCGGCGGCAGCGGCTTCCGTGAAGAGGGCCACACTTCGGAGACGCGTGCCAGGTGTTTGCACCCGCCACCACATTTCCAGACGCGTAAGAGGGCCCAGCGCAAGACCTGGCAGCATAGCTACCCCCCAAGTACCCCATCCCGTCTAAACCTGGCACTCTTGACCGGACGGCTCTACCCCTTTGACTTTCACCGCACGGGGTTTGACCGAGGGACATTTTCACCTGAGTGTGATAGGCCATCCCATAGCAACATATTAGAACAAGGTCCGGGCCCAACCCATCGCAAGATTCCCTCCGTGTCGACCCGACGACACCGTTTCCCCCCTCCAGGTGCCGGCGGCAGGGGCGTCCGTGAAGAGGGTCACACTCCGGAGACGCGTGCCGGGGTGCTTGCACCTGCCACCACACTTCCAGACATGTAAGAGGGCCCAGCGCAAGACCTGGTGGCATTGCCAACCCCCAAGTACCGCGTCCCGTCTAACCCTCGCACTGTTGACCGGACGGATCTACCCATTTGACTTTCACCGGACGGGGTTTGACCGAGGGACATTTTCACCTGACTGTGATAGGCCATCCCATAGCAATATATTAGAACAAGGTCCGGTCCCAACCCATCTCAAGATTCCCTCCGTGTCAACCCGACGCCACCGTTTTCCCCCTCCAGGTGCCGGCGGCAGCGGCTTCCGTGAAGAGGGTCACACTTCGGAGACGCGTGCCAGGTGTTTGCACCCGCTACCACATTTCCAGACGTGTAAGAAGGCCCAGCGCAAGACCTGGCGGCATAGCTACCCCCCAAGTACCTCGTCCCGTCTAACCCTGGCACTGTTGACCGGACAGATCTACCCCTTTGACTTTCGCCGCACGGGGTTTGACCGAGGGACATTTTCACCTGGGTGTGATAGGCCATCCCATAGCAACATATTAGAACAAGGTCCGGGCCCAACCCATCGCAAGATTCCCTCCGTGTCGACCCGACGACACCGTTTCCCCCCTCCAGGTGCCGGCGGCAGCGGCGTCCGTGAAGAGGGTCACACTCTTGAGACGCGTGCCGGGGTGCTTGCACCTGCCACCACACTTCCAGACGTGTAAGAGGGCCCAGCGCAAGACCTGGTGGCATTGTCAACCCCCAAGTACCCCGTCCCGTCTAACCCTCGCACTGTTGACCGGACGGATCTACCCCTTTGACTTTCACCGGAGGGGGTTTGACCGAGGGACATTTTCACCTGACTGTGATAGGCCATCCCATAGCAACATATTAGAACAAGGTCCGGGCCCAACCCATCGCAAGATTCCCTCCGTGTCGACCCGACGACACCGTTTCCCCCCTCCAGGTGCCGGCGGCAGCGGCGTCCGTGAAGAGTGTCACACTCCGGAGACGCGTGCCGGGGTGCTTGCACTTGCCACCACACTTCCAGACATGTAAGAGGGCCCAGCGCAAGACCTGGTGGCATTGCCAACCCCCAAGTACCGCGTCCCGTCTAACCCTCGCACTGTTGACCGGACGGATCTACCCATTTGACTTTCACCGGACGGGGTTTGACCGAGGGACATTTTCACCTGACTGTGATAGGCCATCCCATAGCAATATATTAGAACAAGGTCCAGTCCCAACCCATCTCAAGATTCCCTCCGTGTCGACCCGACGCCACCGTTTTCCCCCTCCAGGTGCCGGCGGCAGCGGCTTCCGTGAAGAGGGTCACACTTCGGAGACGCGTGCCAGGTGTTTGCACCCGCCACCACATTTCCAGACGTGTAAGAGGGCCCAGCGCAAGACCTGGCGGCATAGCTACCCCACCAAGTACCTCGTCCCGCTAACCCTGGCACTGTTGACCGGACAGATCTACCCCTTTGACTTTCACCGCACGGCGTTTGACCGAGGGACATTTTCACCTGGGTGTGATAGGCCATCGATCCCATAGCAACAAATTAGAACAAGGTCCGGGCCCAACCCATCGCAAGATTCCCTCCGTGTCGACCCGACGACACCGTTTCCTCCCTCCAGGTGTCGGCGGCAGCGGCGTCCGTGAAGAGGGTCACACTCCGGAGACGCGTGCCGAGGTGCTTGCACCGGCCACCACACTTCCAGACGTGTAAGAGGGCCCAGCGCAAGACCTGGTGGCATTGTCAACCCCCAAGTACCCCGTCCCGTCTAACCTTGACACCGTTGACCGGACGGATCTACCCCTTTGACTTCCACCCAACAGGGTTTGACCGAGGGACATTTTCACCTAGTTGTGATAGGCCAGCCCATAGTAACATCTTAGAACGAGGTCCGGGCCCAACCCATCTCAAGATCCCCTCCGTGTCGACCCGACGCCACCGTTTTCCCCCTCCAGGTGCCGGCGGCAGCGGCTTCCGTGAAGAGGGTCACACTTCGGAGACGCGTGCCAGGTGTTTGCACCCGCCACCACATTTCCAGACGCGTAAGAGGGCCCATCGCAAGACCTGGCGGCATAGCTACCCCCCAAGTACCCCGTCCCGTCTAACCCTGGCACTGCTGACCGGACGGATCTACCCCTTTGACTTTCACCGCACGGGGTTTGACCGAGGGACATTTTCACCTAGGTGTGATAGGCCATCCCATAGAAACATATTAGAACAAGTTCCGGTAACAACCCATCGCAAGATTCCCTCCGTGTAGACACGATGACACCGTTTCCCCCCTCTAGGTGCCGGCGGCAGCGGCGTCCGTGAAGAGGGTCACACTCCGGAGACGCGTGCGGGGTGCTTGCACCTGCCACCACACTTCCAGACGTGTAAGAGGTCCCAGCGCAAGACCTGGTGGCATTGTCAACCCCCAAGTACCCCGTCCCGTCTAACCCTCGCACTGTTGACCGGACGGATCTACCCCTTTGACTTTCACCGGAGGGGGTTTGATCGAGGGACATTTGCACCTGACTGTGATAGGCCATCCCATAGCAACATATTAGAACAAGGTCCGGGCCCAACCCATCGCAAGATTCCCTCCGTGTCGACCCGATGACACCGTTTCCCCCCTCCAGGTGCCGGCGGCAGCGGCGTCCGTGAAGAGGGTCACACTCCGGAGACGCGTGTCGGGGTGCTTGCACTTGCCACCACACTTCCAGACACGTAAGAGGGCCCAGCGCAAGACCTGGTGGCATTGCCAACCCCCAAGTACCGCGTCCCGTCTAACCCTCGCACTGTTGACCGGACGGATCTACCCATTTGACTTTCACCGGATGGGGTTTGACCGAGGGACATTTTCACCTGACTGTGATAGGCCATCCCATAGCAATATATTAGAACAAGGTCCGGTCCCAACCCATCTCAAGATTCCCTCCGTGTCGACCCGACGCCACCGTTTTCCCCCTCCAGGTGCCGCGGCAGCGGCTTCCGTGAAGAGGGTCACACTTCGGAGACGCGTGCCAGGTGTTTGCACCCGCCACCACATTTCCAGACGTTTAAGAGGGCCCAGCGCAAGACCTGGCGGCATAGCTACCCCCCGAAGTACCTCGTCCCGTCTAACCCTGGCACTGTTGACCGGACAGATCTACCCCTTTGACTTTAACCGCACGGGGTTTGACCGAGGGACATTTTCACCTGGGTGTGATCGGCCATCCCATAGCAACATATTAGAACAAGGTCCGGGCCCAACCCATCGCAAGATTCCCTCCGTGTCGACCCGACGACACCGTTTCCCCCCTCCAGGTGCCGGCGGCAGCGACGTCCGTGAAGAGGGTCACACTCTTGAGACGCGTGCCGGGGTACTTGCACCTGCCACCACACTTCCAGACGTGTAAGAGGGCCCAGCGCAAGACCTGGTGGCATTGTCAACCCCCAAGTACCCCGTCCCGTCTAACCCTCGCACTGTTGACCGGACGGATCTACCGCTTTGACTTTCACCGGAGGGGGTTTGACCGAGGGACATTTTCACCTGACTGTGATAGGCCATCCCATAGCAACATATTAGAACAAGGTCCGGGCCCAACCCATCGCAAGATTCCCTCCGTGTCGACCCGACGCCACCGTTTTCCCCCTCCAGGTGCCGGCGGCAGCGGCTTCCGTGAAGAGGGTTACACTTCGAAGACGTGTGCCAGGTGTTTGCACCCGCCACCACATTTCCAGACACGTAAGAGGGCCCAACGCCAAACCTGGCGGCATAGCTACCCCCCCAAGTACCCCGTCCCGTCTAACCCTGGCACTGTTGACCGGACGGATCTACCCCTTTGACTTTCACCGCACGGGGTTTGACCGAGGGACATTTTCACCTGGGTGTGATAGGCCATCCCATAGCAACATATTAGAACAAGGTCCGGGCCCAACCCATCGCAAGATTCCCTCCGTGTCGACCCGACGACACCGTTTCCCCCCTCCAGGTGCCGGCGGCAGCGGCGTCCGTGAAGACCGTGTGTAGAGTACTATATATAACATGATTTTAGCGCCTATACACACAGCTAAATAGACGATGCATTGGAAAAACTGTGTGTAGATTATATATAACACGGACATGGGTTATAGACTTCCTAAGTAAATCAAATTTTAATATAGGGAAAATATTTTTTTTAAATGTACCTACACCGTCGGCATAGCCAAAATAAAAAATAAAATTAGGTATGCCGACGGCATAACCGTCGGCATAGCTATGGCCCCGGATCGGGAGCTCCCTCGGATCGATGACGTGGCACCTGCCGCGCATATGCCGACGGCATAACCGTCGGCATAGCTATGCCCCCGGATCGGCAGCTCCCTCGGATCGATGACGTGGCATCTGCCGCGGATCGATGGCGTGGACCATCGCAGCTATGCCGATGGTGTCCGTCAGGGCCGTCGGCATATCTTTTACGGCGTCAAACGGGCGTAACCCATCGAGTGGCCGGGCCCGCAGATACGCCGACGGGGCGGCTATGCCGACGGCCACCGTAGGCATAGATCAATCTATGCCGACGGCCTTTGTACACCGACGGTTGCCGTCGGCATAGATTGATCTACACGACGGTGTTTTGTACGCCGACGGTTAGACGCAGGTGGTCGGCATAGGGTGATATATGCCTACGGGGCCGTCGGCATAGTTTAGGCCGTCGGCAACGAGCCTGATTCTGGTAGTGCATGTTCATGGCCTTATTCCAGTCTCCCAGTCAGTGAAACTATGTGTTGAAGAGGTTGTCCTCGATCTTTCTACAAGCTACTTCCTTTGCTCATTCCAGGCTCCGCGATTTGATATTCCCACATGAAGTTTGCTAGCCCTCTTCCTAGAGGTTTAATCTACCCAGAATATCCTCAATAGGCTTGTACCTATCATTTACAATGTTGCTTGAACCCCCTAGATCGCCTCACCATCACATATAGGAAGGTGTGTAGGACACCCTTGAGGCCAGCCCGAGCGGTGAGGAGGGGATATGCAAAGAAGCTAGCGACGGAGAGACTCCAGGCAACACCCTGCCTGAGGACAGACTAACCCTAGGCCTTGTGTTAGGGGTCAAATATGCAATTGGCCTTGTAAGTTACTTGTCACATGCAACTTGGTGCAGTTCACAGCCATCATCAAGAATAACGCCTCATCACATGCCATAACTTCAGGTGTTGCTGGGGTAATTCATTCTTTTCTACATAAGGGCTGAGTTTTCTTTTAGCCATGCATGAGGGCTTAGTTATTTGGTATGTTTAGAGCGTGTACAACCGAGTCCCAAATCCTCCAAAACGTTCGCGGATGTGACCGGTAAGTGACCGGACGGGAGAGAGAAGGAAAAAACTGAGCCAGCCGAATCCCTCATATCACCCTTATACGTCTGCGTTGTCCGGAAAGCCTCATATTAAGGACAAATGTAGGGAGGATATGAGGGCTCGCGGAACCGTCTGGACACGCCCGGTCAGTCCATCACGTGGGACGCACCCCACCTCTGACCACATTTTCTTTCTTCATTCATTCTTTTCTTTCTCTCTCTTCATCTCCATCAAACATGCGCAAGTAATCGAACATATAAGAAAGAAAATGAGAAGTGTGACTGTATGGATGAACAAATAAATGCTTAAAACGAACACGTCCGGTCACCAACCGAGCGCTTCCGCGCGGAAGTTAGAGGGGTAGAATTGGTGTGTGTGTGGGGGGGGGGGGCGTCAGTGTAACTTTTTTAAACCAGTTTTTTTTGAGTGTGAGAGAAAACTTTTTTAACCAGTAGAAATGGTTGTCCGTAGTGGGCTATGTTTGACTGTACTAATCGTGGGCTTTCTCTTTAGAAAAAAAAAGAAAGAAAAGAAGACTTGGGCATTCTACACCAGTCTTAGGTTTCTATTTCCCGCACGAGGAGCGCTCGGGACAGGGAGGGCGAGATGACGAGCCGCCGCCGCCCTTGCTCGACGGCGGCGCCGCCGCTGGAGGACGAGGACCTGCTCTCCGAGGTCCTCCTCCGCCTCCCGCCGGAGCCGTCCTCCCTCCCGCGCGCCTCCCTCGTGTGCAATCCCTGGCGCAGCCTCGTCTCCGATCTGGGTTTCCTCCGCCGCTTCCGCCTCCACCACCGCCGCAACGCTCCCCTTCTCGGTTTCTTCGATATTAGTCACGCTGAGGGAAGTTTGCACGACATCTACTTCGTACCCACCATGGATCGGCCCAATCGTCTGCCGGATGGCCCGGAGGGCCGCTTCTACTTGCCGGCCGACCCAGACCACGGCAACCGCGCGCTCCTTGGATGCCGCGATGGTCTCGTCCTCATTCTCCACCTACCTTGGAGGTGCCCCCGGAAAACACCCCCGGCATCATGGTGCCCTGTCCTGGTGTGGGATCCTGTCAGCGGCGACCAGCACCACATTGCCCTCCCCCCTGCCTCCGACGATGTTAAGCTCTCGTGGTGGATCAACGGGGCAGTGCTTCGCCGTGCCGGATCAGCCCATTTCCAGGTTGTCTTGCTGGTGGCAGAAGAGGAAACACAAAATAGAAGATTGCTCGCCTGGATTTACTTGTCGGAGACCGGCGAATGGGGTGATCCCACCTCGACACTGCTTCCATCCTGGGACTTCTTAAGACATACGGCCAACCCCGCTGTGCTGGCTGGGAATTCCCTTTACTGGATCCTTGTTGGTAGTCCATCAAGCATCGTTCAGTTTGATTTGGATAGGGAGAGACTCGCAGTGATACCAGTGCCGCGGAAATTGCATAGGATCCACAGGAGCCACTACTCGATTTTTAGGGCAGATGGGGACGATGTCCTTGGTTTCATCTTGCTGTTGAAGTGGGACTACAAGGCCGTGTTATACAACTGGAAGACAGATTGTGATGGTGTTTGTTCATGGGTGATCGTAATAGTCATGGAGCTGGACAAGCTACTTTCTCTGAATGCAGAGAGGAAGCACGCGCTACTTTGCGAGAATGAAAGTAAGGAGTGCACAGGGATACTAGGGTTTGCTGAGCTCAACAATGTGATACTCCTGAAGACGTTTGTTGGCCTGTTCATGATGCAGCTTGACTCATTGCACTTAAAGAAACTTCCCAGTACCCAAGAGCGCATCTTTGAGGTGCATGAATTCGTGCACGCATTCGAAAGTGTCTATGCTGCAGGTAATAGCAAGCCTAAACCAATTTATGTTTTGATAATTGGGTTGACGGATTTGCGTTTCCATTCTTTAGCATTAAGCTAAGACTCATGTCACTTACCTTTTTTTATGCTTGATGATATCTTTAATATGTATTGTTGTTTCCTACTCTTTTTTTATGATCGATTGTCATTTGACATTCTATGTGATGATTATGTCTTGAAAAACATGGTAGCTAGCCAATTATACTTCTGTAGTAAGTTGTAACAGTGTAACTATGCATTTTGATGTTGAGTTCCGTTAACTGAACCCCCTGGTGACCATGATGTTGTGTTCCCTTAATAAATAAGTGAAGGAAAATATTCAATTCGTTCTATCATAACTGCACTAAATGATATATTCGACAATTGAACAATGTTAGTATTGGTGCATAGCACACAGTGAGAGTGTTTATAATGGTTAGAAACAGAAGACAAATACATTAAGAAAACTAGTACTTTACACCAAATGGATAGGTAGCTATAAATTGGTATATTCTGAACCTTAAAAGCTACTCCCTCTGTCCGATAATATAAGACGTTTTTGCAAGGTAACATACCTTGTAAAAATGACTTACATTGTGGGACGGAAGGAGTAGTTATATTTCTTCCATTCCATATTGTCTGAGAGACTTCATGGTACCTAGTACTCCTTGTAGAGTGTTATATATAGGAGTATACTAATATCTGATCCATTTAAGAGGGTTTAGTCTTTTATGGCAAAATTAGACTTCGGACAAATCTATTTTTCAATCCTTCACCAACTGTTTGATCGGACAGTGCTGCCAGTTGCGTGGTCGCTCATAATTGCCATGAAGAGTGCGGTGTCTCCTTGTTTTTCGTGAACCCCCATGTATTGGCTGCTGCTTCCTCTCCTCATCTAGACATCTCTATTTCACCACTGACTCTACATATGTGCCCCACACCTTCATGCAGCCACAGACCTGCATTCCTCCATGCCGCCAGTGCGCTTACCATCTTTAATCACCAAGGGTTTAGTTAACTGCTAACGAGCAGGTTGTGAATGTTGTCTATTTTCTACTTTTTCAGAAATAGTCCTGTGGCAATAGGCGATTTCATTTGTGGCAGAGAAAATTAATAAATCAAGTTAATTTCACCTTTTTTGGCTAAATTTATTTTAAGATGGGAATAGTCATCTTCACTTACTGCATATATTAGTATGGGTATATATCTTTTTGTCCGACATAGCATGGAGCGAGATTAAGAGTAATTTTATATAATTTCACCATTCTGATCAGCTAATAGTCAGAGAGTGTGCATATTCTTCTTCTTCTTTGATTCCCCAAAACAAAGAAGATGGAGAAGCTGCCCGAATTTATAACCCATGAGGAATGGAATTTGAATCACACCAGCTCTCCAGCAATGAAAAATTGCGCCAACTCTCCAAATCTAAGACACATATTGGGCTTTCAAGTTTTGACGTGGTTAATTTAGATTAGCAGCCAGTGACTGAGTGATTGATGCTTCTCTGACTATTAGCTGGCATGCATGTGCCATGAAGGCGGGAGTTGCTACTAGAGAGCCGGCATGCGTGCGAGCGCACGCAAGATAGGGCTGGGGTGAGTTTTCAGAATTATTTGATGTGTAATCTGAACGATCAACGAATTAATTGGGCGATTAAAGAAGAAATTTAGCGGATTTATTTCCCAGTAAAGAGTGTGCGCTCGTTGTCCCCTACTAAAATTGGAAAGACGATCTCTACCCCATCGCTCTTGCTTGGTCTTGCTGAATGTGCCCGATGGCCCTATAAACCCTACTCATAATGTTGTATCAAACCTAAGCTTACATCCAAAAATAAATACCTGAGTTCTTTTCCCCCAAAACTATGCAAGTTAATCTTAATATCTTGTTGAGGCCCCATCATATCTATACTTTTCTTTTCGCCAGAATGCCGTTGGTTCCCTGACTTCATATTCTTGTACGTACAGGCTTTGGTGGTGGACATGGTGGAGCAGAAGCATTGCACAATGCATAATATGTTTGTCCAGACAGATATGCTATCATGATAAACAAATAGAGTTGGTAAGGTTGTCTCCAAGTGCTAGCAGAATGAAATATTTTCTGTTTTACTTTTTAGTGGTATATAAATTGTTGAGCATTACAAATTTGTACTGCGGAGTATATAACATGGCATTATTTTGGATGAGAAGTACAAATTTGTTTGACTGATCAGATCGATTGCTACGCAGGTATATTGGAGATGCAGAGATGGCTTTTTCGGTGTGTGTGTGGAAATTGCCCTCTGTGTTGCATGCACCAGTGATCTGTGAAGTGGACTTTCAGGAGTCAATCGCTTCATTGTTTGAATAGTGTCTATTATGTTGTACTTTTACCCGATTCTGACAGATGGATGTTGAATGCTCAACTGCACGTCTCTGGCTGTTGTTCTGTTACCCAATCGACTGCTCCGTGCCACCCTATAGCTCGACGGTGTCCGTCTCTGGCTGTTGTACTGTTAGAAATTATGTTTGTATTCAAATTGTTGTTGTACTGTTAGACAATGTGTGTTTATGATGCAGATTGTTGCTGTACTGTTAGAAACATGTTTCTACGTTGCAAATTGTTGTTGTACTGTTAGACAATGTTTGTTTCTATGTTACAAACTGTTGTTGTACTGTTACTCTGTTAGACAATATATGTTTTGCGTGTCACTTTTTCATTGACTTCTGAGCAATATGCGTCTTCTGCGGATGGGAAGATCCATGTGCTTCAAGCCTTCAACTGCTCAGCCCTCAAGATAGAGAACTTGATCAAGGACACATTCTTTCCTGCGTGCTCCTTTCTGCTGGAAGCCCACATTCAGAATCTCTGCTGGCGAACTGTGAAAAGAGACTCCACACCACATCCTTCTGGCTAAGAAGTGCAGGTCCAGAAGTGGCAGCAGCCAGGGCGCAGTGAGCCGTGAGCCGCATTGGCGTCACCGGACGAGAGCCAACCCACCACCGTGCGAGCACGCTGGGACATCATCACCGATATCGAGGTTGTGTGGTGGGTGCGTCGAGCTCTAAAATTTTCATAAAACATCGCGGCTGCGTCTCTATCCTGGTGCATTGTACGCGTGCTGGTTAAGTGCATGCTAATCTAACCTGGATAGGAGACGGATGGCAATCACTCACCAACCTACAACTTACTGTTTTAGTGAAAGCCTTGTGGGCCACCTGAAACTTTCTTTTTAGTCTAAGCCTTGTGGGGATTTTATTGAGGATTAAGCAAACTTGCATCGTTCAGTACATCACGATAAATACAGCTAGGATGTGATCAATCCTAGCTCAAAGAATTACCAGAATCAAAAGTAAAATGAGCTAAATTTTGCACCACCTTGTTTGCTTCCTGCAGACAATGCTAAAAGGACATAGAACTCAATCTGCCAGCAATCCAGAAACATGCTGCTAGACTTATTGCATATATATGACTCCAGATTTCAATGGTTCCCGAACATGCCTGAATATTACAACGCCTCGTTTTTGCACCATACTGATACTCCCATTCTGCATAATATGCAGATCAGACGGAGAATATATAAGATATTGTTTTATGCCAAGCCACAAAATCATCGACCAAGTGTTCACTAAGAGGGATCCGAATTACCCTCTCAACATCGACTGGCAAAAAAATGCTCCTCGGCGGTGCTTCATCCCACTTCCTATTGTTGGGCTCCCCAGATCCAATGGTCCTCACAAATGTTTATAGCGTAAAATACACAAGTTCTAAAACTATTCGAGGGCTGTCAGGTTAGTCCTAATATTACGAAAATGCACTCGTATGACCTAAAAGTCAAACTTTTGAATAATTTTAGGACCTATTTTCATTTTACTAATGGGTGCTTCACCCAACCCTTCAAAAAAAAACGAGGCAAAAGATTTTATTTTCTCATTATTTAAGAAGAAGAGAGTTGCCCGATTAATTAACGGAAACCCCGAGGAAAACTGATACAAAACACCCATAGAAAAGGGCACTCCGGCCAACCTCGCACCTGCAAGACCACACACACTGCTGAAGAGAGGACACCGTCGATGTTGCCCGCAATGTCATCATCATCACATCTGCCCGAGCAGCTAACTCCGACTTCATCGCTGATGACCATAAAGACCCCTCCGAACAAACGGCACGCGAGGACCTATTGTGCATTTTACTCATGGATGCAAGTCAAACCTTTAGGATCTAGATGTGCAGTTTAATAGTATTAGGACTAACTTGGCACCCATTGAATAGTTTTAGGACCTATTGTGCATTTTACTCATGGGCGCCTCACCTAACCCTTCAAATATGACCTTTCCTGAATGTTTTAATACTAGCTATAATTACTCCGCCATGTGAACGATGACTCTTTCTTTGGACCTGCCTTCAACACATTTCCCTTTTGATAGAATTTTGCTCTCAGGAGTCGGCAGGATTAATGCTAAGTACCGAAGCTTGTATTGCCCGCATGGTCTAATTAAACACATGATCCACCAAGCAACCCAATGCATCTTTCTTTGCTCTTTCGTATCACCCTCAAAATCCAGACTTGGCATTTGTTATTTCCTTACATACCTTCTTCGGAATTTGGAACACTGACATTACAACAATAGGGATAGAAAAAATGATTGAATTTAATAGGAAAATTTTATACTTCCCATAACTAAACAAAAACTTCTCTTGCCATCTTTTTAGGAGGTATATAAATCGTTCAAGAAGATGAATAAAATTGTCACTTCTGTCAACACCAACCATAGCTGGGAGCCCGATGTATTTAAAAGATATTACTGCTCCAGTCATAATCTCTACTATTAAAGGTGAGTTCATGTTTTTATGTCACCAAATATGGTTTTGTCCCCTCACCCCGCGCCCCGGCATTCGGAATAGTGTAAACCAAATCAATGTGTTTTCCCATCACATCACTGTTCACTTATAATTAATTAATACCTAGTGCTCAGCCGCAATTATTGTAGAGCGTTTGTCTTTTAGGCACTATCCTTAAATATTTTCTAAGCATGTCTTTGTCTGTCACTCACGAGCATGAAATAGGGACATTAGCCTATAGAGTTTCTAGATGCTGCTAAGTAGTTATGGGCCGCCGATTCTTTGTTCCTAGATTCCACATTCACGTTACCTCGTATGGGATTCCCCTAAGAAAAAGTTACCTCATATGAGATTTGACTGCAAAGTTAAATTGATTAGATTATACTATGTGAAGTTTTATATTTTTAGGTTCCACAAAAAAAAAATTGAATCAGGTATATCCGGGTTTTCAACTTGGCTTCATGGACCACAAGTCTACTCTAATACCACTGTTGAATTTCGTTCAAGTTTTACCTCGATTACATTCTGTAAAGCAAAGATCCCCCGCTTTGAGAACTTTTAGCAAATTGGAGTCTCCCTAGCCAAAACAGAAATGGCAATGAGCACATCTCTTCAAATTCAAAAATACTAGAAGAGCATCTAAAATCAGAAGAGTAAATCTTGCTGTTTACTAAGGTAATTCTATTTGTGAGAAAAACTAATGAATCCAAAAGAAATTAGTGCATTTATCTGTAATTATCCTCCTAGGTATGAATGCACACTGTTTAGGTGATATAATGTCATGCAATTGTGGGCGTAGTCTGCTTATAAGGCACTTAGCAATCAGCATGTAAATAATGTTGCAGAGACATTGGGTGGAAATCTGTTAACTTTTCCGGGTTTGGGATATTTGGAATCCAAAAAAATTAAGAAAAATGTCATTAACATTATCTAGCAAAACTCCCGTACAAATAAATTCCCTCACCGCCATAATTACATAATCTCGAATGAACGCCCAACATCTTTTGGAAGAATCGTTGGGAAACCATCAACTTCTTTTGAATGAACGCCCTGACGCTTTCAAGGGCCCAATCCAAAATACGAAATCTCCAATTTTCCTGCTAAGAGAACACACCACACAAGAAAGCACTAATATCATCATCAACTCTTGGCTGAATGAGATCAATCATTGGGGAAGGGCCAAGTGTATCATCAGCAGAAAAATGGCTTCAAAATATGTGTTTGATGTGGCTATCATGTTCTCACCCTCGTGTTGAATCCCATTCACATCCATCAACTTCTTAATGTTGTTCTTTCTGGCTCTCCAAACCGCCTTACAGTGAAAATTACTTTGTGTTACGATCCCCTTAAAATTAAAAATCGTTTGAATATTTTGGAAGAAAAAAAAATCCAAATTTCTGAGAATAAAGCCTTGATCAAGTGTAAATGCAATTTGCAAGCTGTCCCCTCTACGCCAGTGATTGAGAAACAACAATACTGGTGCATTTTCAGACTTGGTTTATTAGCACAGGCTTGTAGCTTCTGTTGAGATCAGATGTGGTCAAAGACCGAGAATATGTCAACATTTGAAGTTCAAGGTGCGCCACTACACATAAACTTTTCTATCGGGTTTTGTCTGATACTGGGCCAATTCAGTTTTGAGCTTTTGGTCCATTTTCTAAATAGTGAAGCTAATGTGTTACTGTTTGAGTCAAGGCATTTTCTGGATGAGCAGTACAAAATTGTGTAACTGATGACATCGATTGTGCCGCAGGTATATTGGAGATGCAGAGATGGCAGATGGCTTCTTGGGTGTGCGCGTGGAAATTGCCTCTCTGTGTGTTGCATCCACTTGTGAACTGTGAAGTGGACTTTCAGGAATCAATCGCTTCATTTGCTGAACTGTCTATTATGTTGTACTTTTACCTGATTCTGGCTGATGGATGTTGAATGTTCAAGTGCACGCTGCGATCAACCGCCATGTGCCACCCTATAACTCGACGATGCCTGTCGCTGGTTGTTGTACTGTTAGAAAATATGTTCCTATGTTGCAAATTGTTGTTGTACCGTTAGACAATGTATGTTTATATGATGCAGATTGTTGTTGTAGAAAATATGTTTCTATGTTACAAACTGTTGTTGTACTATTAGACAATGTAGTGTTGTCGTACTGTTAGACAATGTATGTTTCTATGTTTCAAACTGTTGTTGTACTGTTAGACAATATATGTTTCTATGTTACAAATTGTTGTTGTACTGTTAGACAATATATGTTTCTACATGTCATTTGTTCATTGTCATCTAAGAAATATGCGTCGTCTGTGGAAGGGAAGATTCATCTGCTTAAACTACCAAGCCCTACGTGCTCCTGGCTGCTGGAACCTCTCTTCTGGCAAACAGCCAAATGTGATGCCACACCCCATCATTCTGGCCAACAAGTGCAGGTCTGGCGGTGGCGGCGGCCAGGGCGCGGTGAGCCGTGACCTGAGCGGCATTGAGGAGAAACAGCCCACCACCATGCGAGCGCGCGCGGGGACAAGCGCTGGAATAACGAGGTTGAATTTTCATGAAACATTGGTGCTGCGTTGGTAGCCTGGTGCCTTACACGTGCAGCTGGTTACGTACATGCTAACCTGACCTGGATAGGAGACGGAGAATGGCAATCACTCGCCAGCTAGAACTTTCTTTTTTAGTGAAAACCTTGTGGGGCTTTTATTCAGGATTGAGCAAACTTGCATCGTTCAATACGTCACCACAAATGCCTCTAGGAGGTGATCCATCCTAGCTCAAAATATTATTGGAACCAGAAGTAAAATGAGCTAAATTATGCGCCACCTTGTTTGCTTCCCGCATATACAATGCTTAAAGGAAATAAAACCCAACCTCGGGGATCTAGAAACACGCTGCTAGAAGTGTTGTATATGGACTTCAGATCTCCATTGTTCCCGAACATGCCTCAGTATTACAACGCCTCATTTTTTATCCCATTTAGGATAATATGCGGATCGGACGAAACACAGATAGGATATTTTTTAACGCCAAGCCACAAAAACCTCGTCCAAGTGCTCACTAAGAAGAATCCAAAAGTACCCTATCAACATCAACTGGCAGAAAAATGCTCCTCATCGGTACTTCACCCCAACACTTTCCGGTTGTTGGGCTCCCCCAGACCCAAATGGTCCTCCCAAATCTCTGCTTCTCGACTACTTAGAAAAGAGCAAACATTTGGTTTCTTAGATACAACCTACAGATAGCACTAACAACCTCACGATCAGGTCCAATTAAAACATGGACGAAGGGTTCCGCATCCACGGCCTCCGCTCTCGCACGGTTACATAAAAAAATACCGGACATCATCTTCCTCCCGCAACTCCATCTACACCTCTTCCTAGGACGTTGTCCACGCCGCCGCCTCCCGGCAGAAGCTCCCACAACTCCCTCCCCCGACACCCTTCACCTGCCACCCTCCTGGCGCTCCATACTCGGGTGAGGGTTGGGCGATCCCTGAGCGTGATGGAGATGTAGTGGAGTCCCTCCTTACCACCGTTAACGCAGCCTCCAAGACACCCTCACCAGTCTCACCATGTGCCACTAATGAAAGCCGCGGAACCGCTACAAGCACAACCCTCCATTGACTGGTGGAACCGCGATCACCTCCTCCAAGTAAGCGACAAAGAATCTCCCCTCCCTCTACCCCCCCCAACGTATTGTAGGACGAGGCACATCCATGGTTTTCACTTTTAGTGAGATTTCGGTGAAAGTCACTGAATTTCATCAATTTGAGTAATTATTGAAATATCTATGTTTCAGCCAAAATATTAACCTCAATTCAATTAAATATGTAAAAATATCGAAAATATTTCAAAAAGTATTTGCATTCCTGTGTCCTAGTGAAATTTCTGAAATATTTTGGCCTTTTAGCTGAAATGCAAACCGAAATTACTGAAATTCGGTGATTTCGGTTGGTGCTGAAATTCTGAAACTGAAATTGAAACCCTGGTCACAACTTGACATGTCACGCCATGGTGCGCCATCACCATATATCGATCCGATAACCCCAGGATGACTACCTAGAAATTATCAAGCAAAAAAATAGTTCCTTTATTGTTTATTTTAGATTAATTCCTTGATCAACCGAAAAAATTTCGTTCCTCACATAGCAGCATACATAAAGTTGTAGATCTATTTCATAGAGTTCACTTGTCCTATCTTGTACTGTTTGTTCTTCACGTGGATGCATGTATTCTTGGAAAGATCCCACTAATGCTTGTATGGAGTTGAACTGGAGGTAACACTTGGAATTACTTGGAAGTTGGAACACTTGTGGACCGTGTTATGAAAATTGCTCAAAAAACTTTGATCATATTGCTTGATCAAATATCACTATCCTTCTTCTGCAACTTGAGAAAAATAAAGTTTGGGTTATTAGTATATATAATTTATGAAAATGAATAGAAGTCAATGTCAGTGTTCTTGTTTAGAATTAGCTAGTATTAACATGGGAAATTAGCTAGTATTAAGCTTATCACACATCCAAGCTTTAACATCAACATTCAATTTTGGACTAAAATAAATGTAGTTTTTCATTTCATTAATCATCGTCCAAAAATTACACAATGTTGATCAAGAACTTGCCTCAATAAGGTTGCATTATTAAAATCTACCTTCATAAGGACTAAGGAATCATCATCCATAATAAGTGGGAAATTAATGGTGCATTCACAGAACCTTATACCCTCAACGCCACAAACTTCCTCAATCTTGTTGAGCCAAAGAACTTGGTAAAGCTTATGCACATATTAAGAACATATATGGGGCAATGCGTCCCGTTGACAGTGCTCCCTTGAAGGGGTGAAAGAATCAGTTGGTGGATCATCGTAATATGAACCTTGTACTTGACATATGTAACACATGTTGTAAGGATATCAATACTCTCTCTGGAAACGCTATTGAATCGTCATACTCTGCAAGAAGTTCATCTCTACATGATTATATGCCTTGTGCATGTCCAAGCAATAACCAGCCTTTCCTTCTTCTTGTTTTTATTGTACATGCATGCAATCATAAGATAATAGGAGATAAGCCCGTCTGGAACGAAAGTGCTCTGAACAAGGGTTATTACATCATTCAGAACCATTTTCAACCATAGTGCGACCATCCTCGAGATCACCTTATAAATCACATTGCACAAGCTAATAGGTCTATAATATATAATCATCTTAGTGAAAGGATCGATATGGTTGACTAGAGGGGCGGGTGAATAGGCAACTAACACTTTTTAATATTTCTTTAACAATTAAGGCTTAGCAACATAAAGGTTGTCTAGATATGCAACTAGGTGAGCAACCTATATGATGCTAATTAACTATGATAACAATACGAGCAAGGAGATAAACAATACAAGTAGCTTGCACAAAGTAAAGGTAAGAAGTAACCACACGAGGAACCAACGGAGACGAGGATGTGTTACCGGAGTTCCTTCCCGGTAAAGGGAAGTACGTCTCCGTTAGAGCGGTGTGGAGGCACAATGCTCCCCAAGAAGCCACTAGGGCCACCGTATTCTCCTCACGCCCTCACACAATGCGAGATGCCGTGATTCCACTAGTGGTGCCCTTGAAGGCGGCAACCGGACCTTTACAAACAAGGTTGGGGCTCTCTCCACAACTTAATTGGAGGCTCCCAACGAAACCACGAAGCTTCACCACAATGGAATATGGCTTCGAGGTGACCTCTTCCATCTAGGGTGCTCAAACCCCCAAGAGTAACAAAATCAACACAAGAAAGTATGGGGGAATCAATTTTCCTTTGGTGGAAGTGTAGATCTAGATCTCCTCCTTCAATCCCTAGCAAGACAACAAGTTTGGGTGGCTAGAGAGAGAGATCGGGCAAGAAAGCTCAATGGGCATCAATGGTGGAGAGAAAGAGGTAAGAGATAAGATAGAGGTGGAAGAACCACCTCCTTATATAGGCCCCCCCTTTTCCAACCGTTACAGCTAGAAATGCATGGAGCGGTACAACCGGGGTGGAGTGCGGTACAACCGATATAACCGGTAAGACCGGTACAACTGGCCTACTACCGCCCTACCACCGGACCACAACAGAATGGTGGCCCGGATGCATCAGCCCAGCCAGAGCCCTGGACCAGGCAAAGTCCTAAGCGGTACAACCGCTCGGAACCCCGGTAGTACCGGGCTATATGCAAATAGCAGTACAACCGGTCTACCACCGCCCTACCACTGGGCCACAACAGAAAGGTGGCCCAGATGCAGCAGCCCGGCCAGAGCCCTGGACCAGGCAAAGTCCTAAGCGGTACAACCGCTCGGGTCCCCGGTAGTACCGGGCTATATGAAAATCGCGGTACAACCGGTTCTGGTCCGCCCAACAACCGGAGCTCAACAGGACCAAGTCCGGTTGTAGCCCGGTGCTGGGCCGGTTCAACCGCCCAGAGCTGCCACCATGGGTCACCCAGCATTGGGCGGTACAACTGCCCGGGGGCAGCGGTACAACCGCTGGGGACTTCTCAATGGCAGCACCTCCAGGGTATCACCCCTGAAGTGGTGGTCAAACCGAAAGCTTAGAGCGAGCAGTGCATCAGGGCGGGACAGCGGTATACCTGGCAAGCATAAGGGAAGAGGGGCCTCTCTCTCTATGATGCGGAGGAATGAGTTGGGTGTGAAAGGATGTGCGAAAGAACTGATTCACCCAAGACCTTCCAGTGTGGATTCCCTCTTTATAGTACGGGATCCCTACGACCAAAGAGAATAAACACGTAAAGAACACCGTCTTCGATCTTTTCTGTTTGGAGGGACCACCTAACCGTCTTGTGTCCCACACACAATACATGTATAACTTGACGCGCGGTTAGATCATAGTGAGTTGTCATTATCGCCAAAACACTAAGGTTAGAGAATGCCCTTACAATCTCCCCCTTTTTGGTGGATGATGACAACAACACGATTTGCATTGATGATCTATAAAATAAAAGTGGAGCTCCCCCTCAATGTGTGCAACAGATGAGACCTGTGCAAGAATTGAAGCTCCCCCTTGATTTTATAGACCAACCAATGGGTAAAAATATACGATGAAACATTAAGGAGCAATTTGAACGAGATAATAGGTAGAGCTATAATAGCAAGGGTACGATTAATCTCAGACTCTACTGAAACGCAAATAGTCTCCACACACGATAGGTTGTTCATAACAGACTAAGAGCAAATAAGAGTTCAACTGGAAGACACAACAGAGAAAACAATAAACAACCACGCAACACCCATGCAAATCCCGTCATAATGTAACTTTCTCCCCCTTTGGCATCAAGACACCAAAAAGGAAAAGAGTAATGCTAATGCCCCAGAACTCAGTAGATCTCCTCATTGGTGTCATACTCCTCGGAGTCATCATTATCAGATCCAGCCCCATCATCACCATCATCATCATCATCATCATCATCATCAGCAGCATCAGCAGCAGCAGCAGAGGTGGAGGCAGCAGGCTGACCCGAGGTCTCATCATCAGTCCAAGTGTATGTGCATAGATCCACTGCCCCTCAGGAGTGATGGTCTTCTCAGAACCACTGGTGGCCTTAAGATTGAGAGCCTGCATAATCTGAATCTGTCTGCGTCTGGCAAGCTTCTCGTTGACATGGGCTTCATAGAGCTTCTTCTGAACATGAGTCTGGAGGCAGAAGGTCTTCTTTAACTTGTCAGAGAGCTTGGAGACCCAAGATGGCTTGGCGCCGACAGGAAGCTCAAAATCACTGTCACTGGAAGTAGCAAAGACATCCTGAGGGTTGTCAACTGGGACGAGTGGTGCAAGATGCTTCTTCTTCCGGAGTTGCTTGACCTCATGCACAATGACGTTGTCTGGGGAAGAGAGAGGCTCTCTAGGCCTACGAACTGCCCATACAGAGTTGAGGAAACACATGATGAAAGGAGCATAGGTGGGAACTTTCCTGTAGAAGACTGTGGAGTACATCTCCTCCCACATCCATTTGGAGGCATCAAACGTGGCCCCAGAGCCAGCTTTCTTCTTCGTGGCAACAAGCAGATCAACAAAGTATCCATGAATCTCATCTTGATTCCCAACCTTGGGCAGAAGAACATTCCGGAAGACACGATGCAAAATATCATAGACCTGCTGCAAGTGCTTAGTGGCTCCAGGAACCCCGCGCCCGGGAATGTACAAGGGGGCTAAATATACCTTATCCAGAGGAGTATCCCGATCATGAGGACGGATGCCGCCATTCCCAGTGAGGCCGGTATCATCATAACCAAGTGCATTGCAAAAGGCACGCCACGGGACTTGGAAGAGCTCATCACGACACATGAAGGAAAGGGTACGAGCCTTATTAGATCCAAAGTGAACAGTGGCATAAAACTGGTGAATGAGCTGCACATCAAAGGGACAGTTGATAGTCATGAGCTTGATCAAGTCAAACTCCTCACACAGTGCTAACTCCTGTCCAAAGTAATCCATGTTGTTCCTCCAGTACTCAATGTCAATAGTCCATTGCTTGGCAAACTTGTTCTTGTGATGGTCATAGAGCTCGTGCACAATCCGCAATTGTAGCTCATTCCGGAACTGAGGAGTGGTCCACCCGGGAGCAACGGGGACCTCATAAGGATTTTGAAACCGAATCCGTTCCCAGTCAACATGCTTCCAGGCGAGCACTGGCTTGGCAGCCAAAGACTTATCACGGCGACTGGGATTGGTGGGGATCACAACTTCCTCAGTGTCAAAATCTTCAACGATCCTGCACCGGCGAGCACGTTTCTTGGACTTCTTCCGAGGAGCAGAACGAGATCTGGAACCACCTGCAGACACGCACACGAGGAACACAGAAAAGAAACCCATAAAAGATGAGAGGATTGTACGCAAAAGTAGGAATAAATTAGGTGCAAAGATAAGAAACAAGAAACAGGGGGGGTAGGAATCAGGGAGTCCGGTTGAACCGGTTTTCCAAGCGGTTGTACCGCTAACTAGAGCGGTTGTACCGTTGCTGGAAAATCGGTGGATCCGGATCTGAGAAATGCACCCCTCTTTGAGGTCTCTAAGCATCGCAGCTAATTGACAATATAATATCCGATCTCATCCCCTCAATAGTTTTGACTAGAAAACGCGGGAGCCGAGCAATGCCCTAACAATGGAGGATTCAAAGGAAATCCAAGAACAAGGAGGAACTGGGCATTACTGGCATCCATGGGAGGAGATCGGGGGAAGGAAGGGCCTCCACAGAGCAGATCTGAGAGGAGGCCACGGATCCGGGTCGCCGGAGGCACTCCGGGGCGGTTGTGCCGGAGGGCCGGCGGCTAGGGCACCAGGGAGGAGTCAGGCACGAAGGGGAAACTGAATACCCCTTCGGCCCGGCCCTCCCAGTATAAGTACCGGACGCACGTCCGGTAGTACCGCTCCGAAGAGCAGTTGCATCGGTCCAGGTACAGAACTTGGGGATTAGCGGTTGAACCGCTGGCACCCCCGGTTGTACCGCTAGGGCAGAACAACTGGAGGATTAGCGGTTGAACCGCTTTTCACACCGGTTCACTACTAGGGAAAAGCCTAGTAGTAGCGCGGGTTTAGTGCCTACTAGTAGCGCGGGTGTCCGCGCTACTAGTAAGGCGCTACAGCTATTACTTACCAGTAGCGCGTGTAAGACGCGCTACTGCTAAGACATACAGCTGTAGCGTGTATCATACCAGTGCTACTGATAAGACAACTATTAGTAGCGTTCTTGCAAACCCGCGCTACTAGTAATATGTTTTTCATTAGTTTTAATTTTTAGTGTATTTATACGCCGTTATACAAATTTTGATACAGTACCAATTAAGAGGTTGTTATATCATTATGTTCATGATGAATTATTATATCATTGTGAGGAAGAAACATGGATTTTATTCATCCAAATGAATCAAAAGTGATCAAAAGTTGAATTAGTAGGACGACGATCCTACTAATTGAACTTTTGGTCACTTTTGATCCATCCACATGAATCTAATCCGCTTTCCTTCCCCCAATGATATAATAACTAATCATGATCATAATAACAAATCATCATGATAATCATGATCAACATCATCATCATATTAATATAAAAACTCTTGCATCATATCATCACCAACAACACTATAGCTAATAATCATCATAGTCATTACCACCAACACTATTTAATCATCATTTTCGTCAATGAGACATCATATAACAAGTTGGTCACTAGTCATAATCACAACTCCTCCTCCTCATCATCATCAACTCTAACACATTGTAGCACATAATAACACATTGTACCTAGGACCTACTCCTCTCTCATAGGACCTACTCTACCCTCTCTTAGGGAAAATATCATAAAACAAGATAGGCCCTGATTCTCCATTATGGAGAATGGAGATCATCATGTCTCCAATTCTTGGCCTACGCACAATGTTGCTTCCAAGTAGCTCTCTACGATTGACCATACATTTTTTCCAATCTTTGATTGTCATGTCTTCATCGGTTTTAGAAATCCGGTATGGACAGGAGTGATGCGTAGGCTGACCTGGCCGTGCTGGCCGTAAGCTCATAACATCAACGCGACCTCTCGGAAACATCAGATAAGGCACACAATCCTTCGGGATTTTCTGTTGAAAAACATAGTAATAACTTTGTAGTTAGCAATGTAGTTTAGTTTTAGAAGAATTTATGCAAAAGATGCACGGATGTCGTAATAGTAGAAAATCTTACCATGCAATCTCCATGGATGTTACCGTAGTTCACCACGTGCACTAGAGGCACGTATTGACCATAATGTGGAGGAGTTTGATAATAGCTATTGTAATTCTCAAGATCATTAATAAATGCAATAAGATGATCTTTCTCCTTAGAAGTTAATTCTGCTTCATCATTGTAGTAGTAGGTTCTGTCTACCATCTTCCGTACATTTTTTGAAGAATGAAAATAAGCTGTCAATGGAAATAAGCTGTCAACTATTTTGAAATAAACAATATAAATTACATAATAAATATGTTTAACAAACTCACACAGAGGCAGAATCGAAATCATGTTCGGATGAAGCCAAATGTTTCCATCTGCTTCAGAATTGCCAAGATCGAATGTTATCTTCCTATCCTCCTCAAATCCATATGCCTTGCATAATCTTTCCCAATTTGAACCTCCAAAATGAGTCCAACCTACTTTATTGAACATCTCAACCTCGAAATCGAAACCATGTTGCGTTTTCAGGTGAGCTATCTTCGTGTCCACCTTGTTCATCTCTTCGAAAGCTAGCTTGTCAAGGACATATGGTCTTGCATAGCAGGGTATGCACTAGTACAATTATAAAAAATGGAAATTGCACGTTAAAGCAAAAAATCTTAAGCCATGCTCAATTAAGAAGAAACATGTGCTACTGAAATTACATACCGTAACCACTTTGAAGCCCGCCTTAAGCGTGAGGGAGAAGCACTCGATATGTCCTACATTGTAGCACAAGTCATGCTAAAATTCATGAAAAAAAATCGGCATGACCTTTGCTAAAAACAGGACATATCGAGCGCCCGAAATTTGCCAAAACGGAAACGAATCAACATTCCGGGAAAACATAGGCCACTCGAAAAAATATGACATGTCCAAAATGTGACATGTTCAAAATATGACATGTCCCAACAATTGCTTTAACTAATACAATAGCAACAATTGCTTTAACTAAAATAAATAAATACCTAGAATTCTGTTAACTACACCGAAAACACCTAAAATACCTAGAACCAACATTCAAATACCTAGAACCAACATTCAAATAACTAGGTTTTTTTTAACTAGGATTCATACCACCTAATTAACTAGGGTTCATAACCTACATTCAAATAACAACTCTAAGAACCTACATTATTCTAAGAACCAACATTTTTTAACTAGGGTTCATACTACTCTAATTAACTAGGGTTCATAACCTACATCACAACTACTCATCACAATCAATCCATCCATCAATCTACATTCAAATAATTTACATTCTAAATAACAGAGAGAGAAGGGAGCTAGGGAGGGAGGGAGGGAGGAAGAAGGGAGGGAGGAGGGAGGGAGGAGGGAGGGAGGAGGAGGGAGGAGGAGGGAGTAGGCTACCTCGCTCTGTGGCGGCCGACGGCGGCGGTGGACGGCGGCGGTGGTGCGGGCGGCGGTTGGCGACGGCGGCGGTGGTGCTGGCGGCGGCGGTTGGCGACGGCGGCGGTGGTGCAGAGAGCAGCGAGAGTGTGAGGGGGAGAGTGAGGGAGAGGGGGGCGCGCGGGTGGATAAGGTGGGAATAAACGTAGCAGTAGCGCGGCCTGCCTACCAAGCGCTACAACTATATCGTTAGTTGTAGCGCGGGTTCTGTGCCAACGCTGCTACAAATGCTCCACCACGGGAGGCACCTGGGCCCCAGTTAGCAGTAGCGCTTGGTTGACAGCATGTGCTACAGGTAACTTTATAGCAGTAGCGCGTTGATTATTAGCGCGCTAATGATAAGTAGCAGTAGCGCTTGTCCCATAAACTCGCTACTGATAACATTCTGTGTATAAGGTTTTCCCTAGTAGTGGTTGTACCGCCCGGCCACAGGCACCACCACCAAGATATCAATGCGTACAATTGGAAAAGATGGGTTCCGTGATGAGAAGATCTTGGGATAGAGAAAAGAAACAAAGGAGTATGGTGGGGAAAACTCCATGGTTGGAAGAAAACAAAACGCAAATAGAAATACCATGGAAAATCCCCACACCTAGGACTCACAAACATAGATACAAAAACACAAAATTAGGACATAAGTAAGGTCAAATGCCTCTCTCGGAGGGGGCGGTGGCCAAAGCCACCTATGTTTGAGTCAATTGGAATGGCACCACGAAGATTTTAACCTTGGGCCCATGACCAAAACTCGTCTTTGAAGCACAAGTGTCATCAAAAATGACTAATGTGAAAGACTTGATCAATTCATGCATAATAGGAGGAGGGGTAGTTCATTGAGAGAACTAGACTCCCCCTATGTCCATGCCTACACCTAAACAAGACATGATGAAGAGTGTGGTGGGGTGTGCACTAAGTCAAGCCACATTGCTCGAATCAATGATATTTAGCTCATGCCTTAACTCGCGAAATCTTGCTTCATCCAATGGCTTAGTGAAGATATTTGCAAGCTATTCCTTAGTATAGAGATGAATAAGATTAATGTCCCCACACTTGATGTGATCCCGGATGAAGTGATGACGAATCTCAATATGCTTTGTCTTGTAGTGTTGAACTAGGTTGTTGGCGATCTTGATCGTGCTTTCATTGTCGCAGTGAAGAGGCACTTTGTCACAGTTGACACCATAATCCATTAAGGTTTGCCTCATCCAAAGAATCTGAGCACAACCGCTTGCGGCGGCTACATACTCGGCCTCGGTGGACGAGAGAGAAACACGGTTTTGTTTCTTTGAAGACCAACTTACCAAAGAACGACCAAGAAATTGGCAGCCTCCGGAAGTGGACTTCCTTTCCACACGGTCTCCCGCCCAATCCGAGTCAGTATATCCAATGAGATCAAATGAAGCACCCTTGGGATACCATAAGCCAAAGTTTGGGGTATGAGCCAAATATCGAAAGATTCGCTTGACAGCCACATAGTGACTCTCCTTAGGTGTGGATTGAAATCATGCACAAATTCCCACACTCAACATGATATCCGGACTAGATGCACAAAGATAAAGAAAGGATCCAATCATGGAGCGATATACCTTTTGATCCACAGCTTTACCATTGGGATCACTGTCAAGTTGGCATTTGAGTTGCATAGGAGTGTTGGCCTTGGGAGGATTGAGCTCATCCATCTTGAACCTCTTGAGCATGTCTTGAGTGTATTTAGCTTGGTTGATGAAGGTTCCTTGGCTTCTTTGCTTGACTTCGAATCCAAGGAAGAACTTCAACTCTTCCATCATAGACATCTCAAACTCTTTGGTCATTAGTGCAGCGAACTCATCATTAAAAGCTTTGTTAGAAGAACCAAACATAATATCATCTACATATAGTTGGCATATGAACAAGTTCCAGCTAACCCTCTTAGTAAAGAGAGTGGGATCGATTTTCCCGATTTCAAACCCACGATCTTGCAACATCTCGGTAAGGTGCTCGTACCACGCACGTGGGGCCTGTTTAAGGAACTTGGGATCTTCATACCCAGGGGGTTGCTTGACATACACCAACTCCTTAAGTGGACCATTAAGGAAAGCACTCTTCACATCCATTTGATATAATATGAAATCATGATGAGAGGCATAAGCAAGCAACATGCGAATAGATTCAAGGCGAGCAACAGGGGCAAAGGTTTCACCGTAGTCGATACCCTCGACTTGGGAGTAGCCTTGAGCCACCAGTCTTGCCTTGTTGCGGATGATGATACCATGTGCATCTTGCTTGTTCTTAAAGATCCATTTGGTTCCAATGACATTGTGCTTCTCCTTTGGCCTTGGCAGCAATCGCCACACCTTGTTGCGCTCGAAGTTGTTGATTTCTTCATGCATGGCTTCAAGCCATTCCTCATCTTCGAGTGCATCTTGTACCTTGAGGGGTTCAAAGCAAGAAACAAAAGCATGATGTGCACAAAAGTTTGTTAATTGACGACGAGTAGTTACCCCTCTCTTCAAGCTTCCATAAACATTCTTTAAGAGGTGTTGCTTGACTATTAGTTTGGAAGCAATCTTGGCAGCTCGTCTTTCAAGAATTTCCTCCATGGAGAGTTGAGGCTTGGTAGCTTGACGAGCTTCGGTACTAGCACCGGCTTGCTCTTGATCTTGAGTATGATCTTGATCTTTAGCTTGACCTTGATCTTGAGCTTGATCTTGGTCTAGAGCTTCATCTCGATCTTGAGCTTGCATGGGGGTATGAGCAAGATCTCGAGCATCGTGTGATGAAGAATCATCATCATTAAGTTGATCCTGCTCTTGATCTTGATCATGGGGTTGAGGACCTTCACTTTGTTCTTCAGAAGCGTGTGGGTCGTGCGTCAGTGATGGTTCCACTTGAGTGGAACATTGTCCTTCTCCTTCAGCCATAAGGGGTTTCTCAACGGGTAGGAAGTATCCCACTCCCATTCTTTTTATGGCTTGGGGAGGAATTTCATCACCTACATCACAAAGACCACTTTGCTCCACTTGGGAGCCATTATTCTCATCAAACTCCACATTACTCGTCTCCTCAATGAGTCCCATGGACTTGTTGAGGACACGGTAAGCATGAGAGTTTGCAGCATAACCAACAAATATGCCCTCATGAGCTCAAGATTCAAATTTTGACAAACGAACACCTTTCTTAAGAATGAAACACTTACAACCGAACACCCGGAAGTACTTGAGGTTGGGCTTGTTCCCGGTAAGAATCTCGTAAGGAGTCTTGTTCAAGCCTTTACGGAGATAGAGCCGATTTGATGCATGACACGCGGTGTTGATGGCTTCGGCCCAAAAGTTGTAAGGTGATTTAAACTCTGCCATCATGGTTCTTGCCGCATCCATCAACGTCTGATTCTTTCTCTCCGCAACACCATTTTGTTGAGGGGTGTAAGGAGTGGAGTGTTGGTGTTTTATCCCCTCATCACTGAGAAACTCATCTAGGGTGTAGTTGTTGAAGTCAGTGCCGTTGTCACTTCTAATCATCAGGATCTTTGCTTCATGTTGAAGTTGGACTTCATTTGCAAAGTTGATGACTGTCTGTTGGGTCTCACTTTTATTCTTGAAGAAAAATACCCATGTATATCTTGAATAATCATCCACAATCACCAAGCAATACTTTCTCCCTCCAAGACTGTCAAAAGATGGAGGACCGAAGAGGTCCATGTGAAGGAGCTCTAGGGTCCTTTTTGAGTAAATCATAGTGGTAGGACGATGAGCCTTTTCATGTAGCTTTCCTTCGATACAAGCACTGCAAGCACGATCTCTAGCAAAACTCACATTTCTTAGTCCAAGAATGTGATCCCCTTTGAGGAGACTTTGCAAAGATCTCATATTGACATGGGCTAGTCGGCGATGCCAAAGCCACCCCACATAAACTTTAGCCATTAGGCATGTCGCGGTCTTAGTGGGTCGCTCTGAGAAGTTAACCACATAGAGACCATTTTCGACATGCCCAACAAAGGCTACTTTAAGTGTCTTGCTCCACAAAAGGGTCAGAGAGTCAATACCAAAGAAAGTACTAAAACCCATAAGTGCAAGTTGACGAACGGAAAGTAAATTGTATGCAAGGGTCTCGACAAGCATGACATTTTCAATGGTTAAGGTTGGAGAGATAACCACCATGCCAAGACCCAAAACCTTTGAGATTGTGTCATCGCCAAAGAAGACTTGAGTGGCCACGGAACGTCCACCACCAAGTCCTTGCTTCCGGTCATATGATTTGTTGCTCCACTATTGAGCAACCATGAGACTCCTCCCGAAGCAAACTCCTACAATAGATCAATGCTTGATTTTAGGTACCCATTATTTAATGGGTCCTTTCATGTTAGTGACAAGGGTCTTAGGAACCCAAATAGCCCACTCAATGTACTCATAAGAAGACTCAACATATTTGGCATAAATATGCCCATCACTAGCACGGCATAAGATATAAGAGGGGTTAAAGTCCCCGACCCTATTGGAGGGAGTGGTCTTGCCCTTCTTGGCACTACCACCCACACCCTTGTCCTTCTTCTCATGAGTAGGCCCCCCTGCTTTGACAAAAGTTTCCATGAGCGGGGGAGCTTGCTTGGTCTTCACCTTCTTCTTCTTTTTGGACTTGGGTGCAAATCCAACTCCTTCCTTTGCAACCACTTCCTTTTGATTTCTCAAAGGATCATTGAGAGTCTTCTCACCTTTGATACACGTCACTAGGCCTTTCTCAAGCTGCTCTTTCAGCTTAGCATTTTCCTCCACAGGATGTGCATGCTCACAACATGGGTTAGTAGCGGATGCATTATCAATTAAAACAAAAGGAGGACACGTGGCAATTTTCTTAGTGAGTTTTAGTTGGAGTTGATCATGCGATCCTTAAGAGAAGCATGAACACTCTTCAATGCTTTGTGAGCATTGTCAAGTGAGTCAAGCTCATCCTTGAGTCGATCATGGCCAACCCCAAGTTCAACCTTTTCAGATTTGAGCACACGGTTAAGAACGATAGCATGATCATAATCTTTACGTAGTTTAGCAAAGTCATCATTTTGTGACTCCTCAAGAGTCATACGAAGACCTCGCTCTTCTTCAAGAGCAATAGAAAGATCTGCTATCTCGTCGGCATAATCATGACTATGGCCTCTCAACTCCTCAAGGTATTCTTCTTGAGACTCAATAGTGTCATTGGCGTCACCAAGTTGTTCCAAGAGAGCAACGAAGTGCTTCTTGGATTCTCCCTTGAGTTTACACAAGAACTTGTCAAACTCATTCTCACCCTCTTTTGCCTCCTCATGTTCATCCACACAATCTAACAGAGACAGAGTGGAAGAAATAGAAGTTTTAATGTTTGAGGTTTTGGCGTTGGAGGTTACCTTAATGATACCTTTTGCCATGAGGCACCTAGCGATGTGGTTCTCGTTGGAGGCGTCGAAGAGTGACACCTTCGTTGGGGTAGAGGATACAATTGCCACAGATGCCATTGCCATTCCTTCACCACTTGTGTCTTCATCATCAACATCATCATCAGGGACATACTCTTCTTGAGCCACCAACACTTTGTGAGGAGACTTCTTGGTGAAGTTAGTCTTGTTGGGGAAAGACTTGGCCTTATCTTTGCGGATGAGCTTGCCACCATTGTCTTCCCTCTTCTCATATGGACAATCCACCACAAAGTGACTCACATTACCAAAGTTGTAGCAGGTCCTCACGCGTTGCTTGCCCTTTGACCCGCTTGAGTTGTTCTTGGAGAAGTTAGGCCTTGTGTTTCTCTTGTTGCCCCAAAATTGCCTGGACGCTAGAGCCATATGCTCATGGTAAGCATATTTGGTGTCCTCGGGGCAACCCTCTTCTTCTTCTTCCTCTTGACTGACCTTGGCCTTCAAAGCAAGGTTGGGAGATGATTTCTTTGACCGTTGCACGCGAGCAAGAGCATTGTCTGCGGTCGTGTTCAATATGTTCATTGCAATAAATTCATCCAACACATCGCCAGAGGACGAGGTGTGAAAGTCTGGTCTTTGGTGGATGACGGCGGACATGGCCTTGTTGAAGGGCATGATGGCCTTCAGAAACTTACGCTTGACCCAGGTGTCATCCACATCCTTGCTGCCATGATCTCGGAGGGCAATGGCAAGAGTAGTCACCCTCCTATAGAGCTCACGCGGTTCCTCATCTTCTATCATTACGAACTCATCTGACTGATTAAGCACAACCTCATAGTTCGACCGTTGAATGCTTAAGCTGCCCTTGTACATGAAGACAATGTGTTCCCAACACTCTTTAGCAACAGTGAACGGTCGCAGGTGAGGTAGGTCTTCGATAGGAACTGCAGCTTGGAGTATGAACAAGGCGGAGAAATTTAGCTGTTTATCCACCTCTTCTCTTGGAGTGAGGTTGCGTGGATCACGAGGATAGTATCCTTCTTCAATGACTCGCATGAGTTGAATTGAGCTATGATCTAAATGAGACTTGATACGAAAGATCCAATTAGCAAAATCATTCTTAACAAGTTTAGGAGGAGGACCGAGATTAACTATATGAGGTGGGTGCACCGGTCCTCCATAGACCAAGGGAGGGGGAACTGAGGCAAATGTCCCCGACCCATTAATTCCTTGAGAACGAGTGTCCTTATCAGCACTAGCCCCCTCCTTACCGGAGTTCACATCCGTTGTCAAGTTAGTGGGATTAGCCACTTGCACCATATCGGTGGAAAGTTTAATAGTATCAAGGAATTCTTTGAACATGGATTTGACCTCGGTCGTCATGGAAGATTTGAGAGAGGTTATGGCCTCATTCAAATCCTCACGAGAGACCGTGTTCACACCCACGGCCTCGGGTAGTTCACTAGACCGCACCTCTTTGCCAGCCATACTCTTCGGGTGGTGAAACCCTTAATAAAGAGACGAGGCTCTGATACCAATTGAAAGGATCGATATGGTTGACTAGAGGGGGGATGAATAGGCAACTAACACTTTTTAATATTTCTTTAACAATTAAGGCTTAGCAACATAAAGGTTGTCTAGATATGCAACTAGGTGAGCAACCTATATGATGCTAACTATGATAACAATACAAGCAAGGAGATAAACAATACAAGTAGCTTGCACAAAGTAAAGGTAAGAAGTAACCACACGAGGAACAAACGGAGACAAGGATGTGCTACCGGAGTTCCTTCCCGGTAAAGGGAAGTACGTCTCCGTTAGAGCGGTGTGGAGGCACACTGCTCCCCAAGAAGCCACTAGGGCCACCGTATTCTCCTCGCGCCCTCACACAATGCGAGATGCCGTGATTCCACTAGTGGTGCCCTTGAAGGCGGCAACCGGACCATTACAAACAAGGTTGGGGCTCTCTCCACAACTTAATTGGAGGCTCCCAACGAAACCACGAAGCTTCACCACAATGGAATATGGCTTCGAGGTGACCTCTTCTGTCTAGGGTGCCCAAACACCCAAGAGTAACAAAATCCACACAAGAAAGTATGGGGGAATCAATTTTCCTTTGGTGGAAGTGTAGATCTAGATCTCCTCCTTCAATCCCTAGAAAGACAACAAGTTTGGGTGGCTAGAGAGAGAGATCGGGCAAGAAAGCTCAATGGGCATCAATGGTGGAGAGAGAGAGGTAAGAGATAAGATAGAGGTGGGAGAACCACCTCCTTATATAGGCCCCCCCCTTTTCCAACCGTTATAGCCAGAAATGCATGAAGCGGTACAACCGGGGTGGAGTGCGGTACAACTGGTATAACCGGTAAGACCGGTACAACCGGCCTACTACCGCCCTACCACTGTACCACAATAGAATGGTGGCCCGGATGCATCAGCCCGGCCAGAGCCCTGGACCAGGCAAAGTCCTAAGCGGTACAACCGCTCGGGACCCCGGTAGTACCGGGCTATATGAAAATAGCGGTACAACCGGTCTACCACCGCCCTACCACCGGGCCACAATAGAAAGGTGGCCCGGATGCAGCAGCCCGGCCAGAGCCCTGGACCAGGCAAAGTCCTAAGTCGTACAACCGCTCGGGACCCAGGTAGTACCGGGCTATATGAAAATAGCGGTACAACCGGTCCTGGTCCACCCAACAACCGGAGCTCAACAGGACCAAGTCCGGTTGTAGCCCGGTGCTGGGCCGGTTCAACTGCCCAGAGCTGCCACCCTGGGTCACCCAGCATTGGGCAGTACAACCGCCCGGGGGCAGCAGTACAACCGCTGGGGACTTCTCAGTGGCAGCACCTCCAGGGTATCACCCCTGAAGTGGTGGTCAAACCAGAAGCTTAGAGCGAGCAGTGCATCAGGTCGGGACAGCGGTACTGTAAGTGCATCTAGTGCTACCCTTGTTTGGTTTTGGAGTATTGAAGACAAACGTGGTTGAGGGACTAATGTGTTTGTGAGAGTTCACACACTACTAGGAAAAAGCCTAGTAGTAGCGCGGGTTAAACACCTAGTAGTAGCGCGGGTGCCCGCGCTACTACTACGGCGCTACAGCTAACTGGTAGTAGTAGCGCGGTGCATCCCGCGCTACTAGTACGTGTGTTAGTAGTAGCGCGGGTTCCACGCGCGCTACTACTAACTATCTGTAGCGCGTCTGTGACCCGCGCTACTACTATTAATTTCAAAAACCAAAAAAAAAATCCCGATCCCATGCGTGCTGTCAATGGTTCGATCCAGCGATGATAGGGCTCGCCGGAGGGTCAGAGGGGTGTCGTGGAGGAGGCCGGAGGGTCGGCGCGCGGCGGATCTGGTCGTCCCATGACTGAATCTGGCCAGACGAGGAGGATGCGGCGGCGGGCGGAGATCCGTGCTCCCATGGCGCGATGGTGCGGGGCGCGCTCCGGCGAGGTTGAGCGGCGGAGACGAGGTGCGGGGGAGGCGGGGTGCTCCGGCGAGGACCTGGTGGTGCGGCGGCGGGGCGACAAGGGGCTGCGTAGACGGAGGTGAGTAAAACCAGAGGGAGAAAGAGGGGAAAGGAGATCAAGGGAGAGAGGAAGGAGATGGAGGGCGCATCGGGTCTGGTCGCCGGTAGTGAGGTGCTCCGTCGTGGTGGCATGGAGGCGAGGGGGAAGACGGGCGAGCTCTTGGACGCCAGCGACGTGAAGAGGCCGCCTCGTTGGGCGCCATGGAGGAGGAGGTGTTCTTGGCCAGGAGAGCCTATGGAGAGAGGGGGAGAGTGAGGGAGAGAGGAGGGATTCGGCCGAGGATATGGGGACTTCACCTACCTTGTACTTAGTAGTAGCGAGGGGTATAAACCCGCGCTACTACTATCAACTTAGTAGTAGCGCGGGTTTATACCCCGCGCTACTACTATGGCCTGTCTCGGGGGGCACGGTAGAGACCACTTAGTAGTAGCGACGGGTATAAACCCACGCTACTACTGTCAACTTAGTAGTAGCGCGGATTTATACCCCACGCTACTACAATGGCATGTCCCGGGGGGGAACGCTAGAGACCACTTAGTAGTAGCGAGGGTTAAAAACCCGTGCTACTACTACCAACTTAGCAGTAGCGGGGGTTATAAACCCACGCTACTAGTAAATAGCAGTAGCGAGGGGTATAAACCCGCGCTACTAGTAAGCGGCTACCTATAAGCTTTTCCCTAGTAGTGACAGGTTAACACAAAGAGAAGTCCCTGGAGTTTCGGTTAAGCCGTCGTAGACGACCCCCAAAAATGTCCGAAGACATTGATGACGGCTGAAGCCATTGGTGGTGGACGAAGACATTCGTCCGAAGACAATGAAACGCGAAGACGAAGTCTTCTGGTAGTTTTGTTTCTTCTTTCCTGAGTCATAGGAACCACCGTACTATTAAGTGGGGTCGATGTGATCAAAGTCAGATGCTGACGTGATGCTCAACCCATACCTACGTCTTCGAGCAAAGACAATGAGAGGAAATCTCTTCCAGAGTTGGTTGAGTCAGCTTTACTTGTAGCCCAAGTAAAGCTGCCGCGTGTGTTTGAAATCCGACCATTGTGACACGTGTCGGTTGGCCATTGACCCAGGGTCATTTCGGTCATATAAGGTCGGGTTGCCTTCCGGCTATAAATAGCCCACCCCCTCCACCATAAGAAGGTGGCTGCTCAGAAAGAGATACGGCTGTTGTCCTTTTGGAGCAACCCACCTCGAAGACTTTGAGAGAGACACATCCTGCGAGGATACACCTAAACACCTAGAGCTAGAGTGTTTGAGCATCACCGAAGTCATTCTGTTCTGAGAGAGCTGAAGACTTATTACACTTGAAGACTGTGATCTTCTAGACGGTTAGGCGTCTGGGTCTAGAGCGTCCAAGAGTCATCGTGGACTGCCGGGTGACCAAGTTTGTACGGGTTTCGGAAGTCTCCCCTGAAGACTTACCTGAATGATTGGGCGTTTTCTAAGTGACTTCGGCTCAAGGGGAATAAGGTGAAGACGAGGTCTTCTGAGTTAAATCTCAGCCTCCCTAACCAGACGTACTATTGTCACAGCAACTGGAACTGGTCCAACAAATCATGTGTCTTCATCAAGCAACTGGTTCTATCCTTCACTCTTACATTCCTACTCTGAACTGTGAAGTCTGTGCTTGAACATTGCGTGAAGACTTTCTCTGAAGACATTCATATCAACTGTTTATCTTCATACCATCTAAGTTTGTCTTCAACTCATCCTAGTATTCATGATGATTATGCTTAACTTGCTTGTATGTCTTCACTGCATTGCATGCCCTGTCTAGATCCTCGATTGTATCCCTACCTGATCCTGTTTACGTTTCCTCTTAGTTCGAATACATTCACTGTTTCAAAGCCTTTCATAAAAATCGCCTATTCACCCCCCTCTAGTCGATAACTATCACTTTCGATTGGTATCAGAGCAAGGTACTCCCTTGTTCTATGTTTCGGTTTAGCCACCGCGGAGTTTTAGCTATGTCGACTGCAGGGATAATCAAGGTCTCCGCTGCGTGCCCTGTCTTTGATGGCACCGACTATCCCTACTGGAAGAACAAGATGCGCATGCATCTCGAAGCCATTGACAATGACCTATGGTATGTCGTCATGGCGGGCATTCCCGATGTTGGCGAAGGTGATACTCCTGCTGATGTGAAGAGGTTCCCGCAACTCGACTCCACTGCCAAGAACATCATCTTTGGTCATCTGACCAAAGGACAGTATGGCCGTGTGAGTGCACTCCACACTGCTAAGCAAATCTAGGAATGGCTGTCCAAAGTGAATGAAGGTGTCTCATCTCAAAGAGACTCTCGTGTTGATGTGCCTCGCAATCTGTTCAACCGCTTCAAGAGACTCGACAACGAAAATGTTTACCTAACCTTTGATCATCTCACTGACATCTCAAATGAGCTGAATGCACTCGGCGCCACTGATATCACCAAACATGAAGTCGTCAAGAAGCTACTCAGATCACTTGACAGTTCCTTCGACACTCTCGCACTTATGATCCAAGAGCGCCCTGACTTCAAGAGTTTGGACCCAGCTGATATACTTGAGAGGCTGAACACTCACGAATTCCAACAAGCTGAGAAGAGAGATATCTACGGACCAAGCTATAGTCGCTCCCGCGCGCTGAAGGCCAAAGCTGTGTCTTCATCAGAAGACAACTCTGAATGTAGTTCTGATGGTGCTGAAGACTTTGGAAAGGAACTTGCCTTGCTTGTCAGGAAGTTCTGGAAGTTTGCCAAGTCAAAACGCTATGCTAAATCTTCAAGACGTGATTCCAAGAGATCTGGAGATATGTCTTCCAAGGACAGCAAGAAGCAAACCTGTCACAAGTGTAAGAAAACTGGTCACTTCATTGCTGATTGCCCTCAATGGGAAAGGGAATCCAAGAAGAGCAAGAACTACGACTCCGATGACAAGAACAAGAAGAAGTATGCAAAGTCTTTGTCACACAGGAAGAGTTCATCAGGAAAGGCCCATGTCTTCATTGGAAAGGAGATGGATTCACAGTCTGAATCTGGTTCTGATGCTGAGGAAGCATCTGAAGAGGAATCTGACGCTGAAGTAGCTGGACTGGCAATGGCTTCGGCTTATCTATCTACGTCTGTCTTCGAACCTGAAGACAATGGCTCCTTCTTCAACACCGAAGCCAGTGATGATGACCCTACACCAGCCTACTGCTTCATGGCGAAAGCCTCCAAGGTATCCTCAAAATCCTCACGTCATGACTCTGAATCTGATAATGACATGAAACCAAGCTATGCTAAACTTGTAAAAATTTCCACCAAGCAACAAAATGCTATGGAGAAAATGCAATCTACTCTAGAGAAAAGCGATGACCTGTTACGCGAAGAGATGAGTCTGAACGAAACTATGGCTGAAGAGATGCGTAGTCTTCGTTCAAGGTTTGAGGATCTCCAAAATTGTCATGATGCCCTCTCAACTGATCATGAGAAGCTTTCTCTTGAATATCTTCAGAAAAATATTGATCTTGAGAAGTTGAGGGAAGCACTTGATGATCTACGGAAGGAAAACGACTCACTCCTAGCACAACAGATCAGTACCGCTCAGGATGATTTTGATGCTCCATGCTTAAGATGCATTGCACGTGAAGCCAATGATTCTACTACTGAATGTTCTAAGGCTTCTGAGAATGCAATATCTTCAACTATATCTGTGGCACCTAACCCCTCATCTGAGGAAGCCACTGCTATCACTGATGACAATGACAGGTTGAAGACATTGCTTGAGACTGGCATGTACAAAAGTCTCAAAGGGCATCAGATTCTCTGTGATGTCCTCAAGAAGACTATTCTGAACAAAAACCCTAGGAAAGTGGGTGTTGGTTTCGAAAGAAACCTCAATGTTGATGGATCCTACTGGACACCTGAGCAGTACCCCAAAACTACATGGGTTGCTGCAAAAGGTCCTTCAGTTGATCCTTCCACATTATCTGGCTACGACTGTGCGAATCCTCTCATTATTGATGAATCCTTTGATTCCAACTATAAACTGTTAAAATGCCAAAATGGTGAAGTGTTTGCCAGGTTTGTTGGTACTAACTGCAGGAATGGTTCTCCTCTGAAGAAGATCTCGGTTCCCAAAAGTCTTCTTGAGAAGCTTCGTGTGAATGTCCTGACGACATCTCTCAAGAAGAAGACAAACCCCAGATCGATGTCTTCAAGAAGACAAGGGCCTGCATATGATCACTCTAACAAATCTGTTTCGCAGGGAAGGACACAAATGACACATGAATATGTGCACTATGGAATGAACCGTTATGTTTATCCAACCAAGAATTTCTCAGCTTATTCATTTGAGTACACTAACCCTCCTGTGAAACGTGCTATTAGGGCATCTTTGCCCAAATTCTCTGATGCTGCCTTACATCTTATTGCTTCTAAGCCACCCCTTCGCATGTGGGTGGTTAAGAAGAACTAATATCTTCATGCAGCATCGGGTCTCCAGATAGGACGAAGCCTATCCCGAAGACTATCTCTGGAGACCCGAAAACAATCTTGTTTGGACGCGAGATAATTAATGCGAATGTTATCATTCATTTCGTCCATTGTCTTCATTCAACTATGCACTGTTATATCATCATCAATGCATGTTACAACTGCATGCCTTGGTGAACAAGACTAATTCTCAATGCAGGAAGACAAATCCAATGCCACTTAATGGATTATGGATAGTGGTTGCACCAGTCACATGGCTGGTGATCGAAGCCTATTGATGGAGCAAACTCTTCGACCTCCAACAAAAGACCGCATTGTCTTTGCTGACAAGAGTAGCAGCAAAGTATTGGGACTAGGTAGAGTTGCTATCTCAAGGGACCGACACATGGAAAATGCCATGCTTGTCGAATCGCTTGATTACAACTTAATGTTTGTCTCAATGCTCTGTGACTTAGATATGCTTGTCATATTCGGAAAATTTTGATGTGTGGTACTAATGGCCTCTGAAAAAACCAAAGTCTTCGAAGGTTTTCGAAGAGGTGACTTGTACATGGTAGACTTCTCTGCAGGGCCACAGGTTGCCTCATGTCTTCTAGCAAAAGCTTCAGAGTGCTGGCTATGGCACAGAAGGCTAGGGCATGCTGGGATGAGGAACTTGCACACACTCGCAAAGAAGAAGCTGATCATTGGCGTCGAGGGTGTCAAGTTCAAGAAGGACCACCTCTGTGGTTCCTGTGAAGCCGGGAAAATGACCAGGGCCAAACACCCCTCGAAGACTATCATGACGACCTCACATCCCTTCGAGCTGCTACCTATGGACTTATTTGGCCCTACTCACTATTCCACCTTCTCTACCACTGCAAATCTATATGGCTTATTGATTGTTGATGACTATTCTCGATTCACTTGGGTGCATATCATACTTTACAAAACAGAAGTGCAGGATGTCTTCAGGCGTTTTGCCAACAGGTGTATGAACAACTACGACATCAAGATCAAGCACATCAGAAGTGACAATGGGACTGAGTTCAGGAACACTGGACTTGACATATTCCTTGACCTGCTTGGCATCACTCATGAGTTCTCGGCTCCCTACACACCTCACCAGAATGGCGTCGTGGAGCGCAAAAACATGACTCTTATTGAGATGGCTCGCACCATGCTTGATGAATACAAGACACCAAGGAAGCTATGGCCTGAAGCCATTGACACTGCATGTCACATCATCAACAGAGTATATATTCACAAGTTCTTCAAGAAAACATCCTATGAGCTTCTCACTGGTAAGAAACCCAACGTAAGTTATTTCAAAGTCTTTGGTGCAAGATGCTGGATAAGGGATCCACACCACACTTCAAAATTCTTACCAAAAGCACACGAGGGTTACATTCTTGGTTATGGAAAAGACTCGCACACCTACAGGGTCTTCAACATCCTTCACAACAAGGTTGTTGAAACTGTAGATGTGCGGTTCGATGAAACTAACGGCTCGCAAAGAGAGAACCTACCTCCTGTGCTAGATGAACTACCTTCTGATGAAGCTATTAGACTGATGGGCACTGGGGAAATTATGCCTGAAGAACTTGTGGTTGAAGAAGTTATTATTCCACCAACCACTCAGCGCGAAGACAATGCTGAACCCGAAGACAATGCTGCTGACGAAGACAATGCTCAGTAGCCAGAACAAAGTCTTCGCCCTGCTCACCCACGCGTGGCAAATGAAGTTCAAATTGAGAGAATGCTTGACAGCATAAATGCACCAGGTCCACTTACTCGCTCAAGAGCTACTCAATTGGCTAACTTTTGTGGGCATTTTGCTTTTGTGTCTATCACAGAACCCACCAAAGTAGATGAAGCTTTCAAGGAATCGGAATGGATTCAAGCCATGCAGGAAGAGCTTCACCAGTTCAAGCTGAGCAATGTGTGGGAGCTCGTAAAGCGTCCTGATCCGAGGAAGCACAACATCATCGGTACCAAGTGGATCTTTCGCAACAAGCAAGATGAGTCCGGCCAAGTCGTCAGAAACAAGGCACGACTGGTGGCTCAAGGTTACACTCAGGTCGAGGGTATTGACTTAGGTGAAACCTTTGCACCTGTAGCTAGGCTCGAAGCCATTCGTATATTGCTTGCTTATGCTAACCATCATCATATATGCCTGTATCAAATGGATGTCAAAAGTGCATTTCCTCAATGGTAAGATTGAGGAAGAAGTATATATTGCTCAGCCACCAGGGTTTGAAGATCCAAAGCATCCTGACTATGTCTTCAAGCTCAACAAGGCACTCTATGGCCTCAAGCAAGCACCAAGAGCTTGGTAAGACACACTCAAGGAATTCCTCATGAAGAAAGGCTTCAAACCTGGTTCACTCGATCCCACTCTCTTCACTAAATCCTATAATAGTGAACTGTTTTTATGTCAAATATATGTGGACGGCATTATCTTCGGCTATACTAACAACAAATACAGTGATGAGTTTGCTTATATGATGCAAGAGAAGTATCAAATGTCGATGATGGGAGAGCTGAAGTTCTTCCTAGGGCTTCAGATTCGACAACAACCAAATGGTATCTTCATATCTCAGGAGAAGTACCTCAAGGACTGCCTCAAGAAATTTGGCATGAGTGAAGCCAAAGGCTTCAAGACGCCAATGCCTACCAATGGACACCTCTGCACTGACGAAAATGGTAAAGATTTCGATCAGAAGGTATATCGCTCCATAATTGGATCTTTGTTGTACTTATGTGCATCTAGGCTAGATATAATGCTTAGCGTTTGCATGTGCGCCCGATTTCAAGCGGCACCAAAGGAATCGCATCACCTAGCTGTGAAGCGAATACTTAGATATCTGGCTCAGACCCCAACGCTAGGATTATGGTATCCAAAGGGTTCGAAGTTCGAGCTGATTGGCTACTCAGATTCTGACTTCGCTAGCGACAGAGTTGATCGCAAGTCTACATCAAGCACTTGTCACTTTCTGGGACGATCTCTTGTATGTTGGTCTTCGAAGAAGCAGAACTATGTTTCACTCTCTACTGCCAAAGTCGAATACATTGCTGCTGGCGCATGCTGCACTCAGCTTCTCTGGATGAAGCAGACACTCAAGGACTACGACATCAATCTGAAGGATGTACCTCTCTACTGCGACAATGAGAGTGCAATCAAGATCTCATACAACCCAGTACAACACTCGAAGACGAAGCACATTCAGATACGGCATCATTTTCTTTGGGATCATGTGATGAAGGGCGACATCAACATCAAGCATGCAAACACTGAAGATCAACTGGCAGATATCTTCACGAAGCCTTTGGATGAGAAGAAGTTTTGCAAGTTGCGGTGTGAGCTAAATATCTTAGAATCCTCAAATGTCCTTTGAAATGGGAATACATCCTAACGCTTATGCATGTTGTCAACTTTGATGCACAACACATGATGTAACGTATGTCTTCAACTCATGAAGACTTATAATCTGAATGTGAATACATTAATGAAGAATATGACTTCAGAGCGCCACGATAATTGTGCGCCGTGTCTGGGTCAAACATTCTTATACGGTGGGTAACGCCACCAACCAATCTCGAAGACATTGCTTTTATCTCATCTTTTTCATATATCTTCGAGAGCTGAATATATTCGGAACAAAACCTTGTTGTTTGCACGTGTGTTTCAGTTGAAAAACTATTTGTAGATCTACGTTTGGATTAGAGCTTTGTCCTATACATCATTTGTCCTATAGCTTTATCTTCAACTTTTTCCTAGGCAAATGTGATCGGACCCGACATTCTCTTCTATTCTTCCTCGTCCAAGTCTATTCTAATCCAGTCATATGCATTCTACATTGACACGTGTTGACTGTCTTCTCTGTGTCCTTGACAGTGGACGTCAAATCAACCACTATTTAATCCTCAAATCTCAACTGTCTCCACTTAAGTAGCAACAACTCCTGAGCCGCCGCTTCGATTATGGTAGTGGGTTGTCAGGTGGTTTGCATGCATGCCACGTGTCCCACTTTAACCGAAGAGACAGGGGTATATTCGTCTTATCGGTTCAAACTCTTCCACCCTTATAAACACTAGTTACCCACCTTCCATTATTACCTTCCTCTTCCTACGCCACCCCACGTGCTCAAAACCCTAGCGCCGTCACTGGAATCCATCGTCGCCGGAGACGAAGTGCTTCGCTGCCACGACTTCTCCGTCGACGTACTCACGCCGGCCGCGTTCATCCTCTGCTCGCCGCCACCGTAGCTGTCTGCCTCCACCAAGTTAGGGTGAGGCAGATTGAACCGCTCGGTTTCTCCGCCTCATCGAGTAGTTCGTCTCATTCTTCATCGCGGTAATTAAAGATCTATTTTTACCCCGCGTTTTGATCCAAAATTCTTACCAAAAATTGTCGGTTGTTGTTTCTTCACTTTCCACTCAACCGAATCTAGATCTAGATCTATACTTGCCAAATATATTCACTTTGTGGTCTGAAACTTGGTTTGATTCCTCACTTGTACGGATCCTTGGACCATATTATCCATTGAAGTGAATGTCTTCGGTATAAGGTCAATGTCTTCTGAACACAGTGCTATATTCCAAATCGTTTGAGAATGCATATGACCTTTCCTCTTCCCTCGCGTCTCTAACTCTTTCACAGGTACATGTCCGCAGCAGAATCGCTTGGATCTCATAGTCTGAATTCATTTGCAGACTACTTACAGACTCATCTGGAATCCTTTGGTGCGTGCTCACGCTTGCACACTCCTGTGAAGCTGTTGCCGAAGCCTCTGTTGAAGCAAATGGCCGATGATAAACCAGTCAAGAAGGGAGGGAAATAGAGACGTAAAAATACTGCTAAGGATCTCCCTCCAGCACTTTATGAGCAGTACAAGTCAGATGAGGAGGAAACATATACACAGCGCATGAATCGAATCCAATGGATTCGAAGATATTGGAGTGTGGAGTGGTTCAACTACCATTTTGTCACCGATGAATATGCTGAGAAGTACGCTGAAAAGGCACCCTGGATAGATATCGTATACAGAAATCTTCATCCGAAGACACAGGCTGAGGCCATCAATATGGGCTTCTATCCGTGCATGGTCAGGCCCCCAATGCCCAGCAATCCTCATCCATCGAGCATTCGTGGCTCAGATCCTACACTGTCTGACTCTGACGATGATGATGATACACGTCCATCAGCCCCAAGGCCGAAGCCTGTGAAGAAGTCAAAAGCTTCAAAGCCCAAGCCAGCTGTTCACTCACCTCAGGCTTCGCGCTCTCCAACTGCTAATCCAGAAGAGCCCGAGGAAGAAGATCGCCTTCATAGGCGTATGAAAAGGAAGGCTGTTGCTTCTCGTGGCCCGAAGCCTACTCTATCCCTGATGGATGCAGCCAACATGATTGAGCTGTCAGATGAAGAGTTTGATGACGAAGCCTTAGCAAGGCTTATTCAGCAGAAAGAAGAGGAAGCCAAGCGGCTTGAAGACTTACCTCTGATTGACCCTGTTATCTTTGAACATTTCATCGATGAATGGTTCGCCGACCCCTCCATCAGCATTGATGCTCTTCAGCTCCCAATTGCTCTGAATGTCACGTTCCAAGGACTTGTGAACGAGGAACTGACTGTGGCCCAGAAGGCCAAGCATACCAAGGCCAAGACAGCCATGAAAAGGAGCTCTTTAAGAAAAATATTCACAGACTCAATGCTGAACAGATCAAAGGCTATCAACTGATGATGACGGATCTGAAGGCTGTGTTCGAAAGGAGATGTGAAGCTGTCAAGGGCGCCCTTGCGCACCTCAAGAGAAAGACCAGAATCATGGTACAAGCTCACAATGATATGCTGAAGAGAAAGGTGCTTGGTCAGCCTGCACTGGCACCCGAAGTCATTGCTCGCTCACGTCAAGCTTCAATATCTTCAGACCAGCCTGCTCCTGAACGGTCTGAGGACCGTGGCATAGTCTTCCCCACTGGGTTTGCTAACCCACGGCCGCGCCCCTCTATCACTGCTTTGTCTAGCAAGAAGACAAAGCAAGCTGAAGCCGAAGCCAAGAAGCACAAGGCGTCTGCCTCTGATGCCCAACCTCCAAAGAGGTTGAAGACAAGAAAATCCAAGCCTTCAAAACCAGCGCAAGACTCAGCACCAGAACCACCCTCTGCTCCATCATCAACACCTGCTCCTTAAGATCCTCTGATCATTACGCCAATTTCTATGGCACCCCCTGCATCAGAAAACTTGGAAAGACGAGTTGTACTGCACGAGTCTGCTTCCACAGAGACTCAGAAACCTGAAGAGATTCCAGCTGCCGAAGACACAGCCGCAGCTGAAGACAATGCTCATGAAGACATTGGTCCTGAAGACAATGTCGAACCAGAACATGTTCTCCAAGTGGATGCTCCAAAGGTCCACTCCCATCAACCTACCAGTGATTTCGTGGACATTGGGACTCCCCTCCGGCCAGAAGCTACTGAAGCTGAACCTGGTACACCATCACCTCCATTCTTCCCGCCAGTCTCAGCCTCACCTGAATCTCCGTTTGCCCCAGAAGAGATTGACACCACCATCCGCACCTCTGCACTTAAACGACTTCGTCGAGGACCTAGTGCCCTCATGTCCCCTATTCAGGAGGACGAAGTGCGTGTTTCACCGACTGCAGCAGTCGACGATGTGCTGCGGATTGAAGATGTTCCTCCCAGCCAACCTGTAACTATGGGCGAAGCCAATGCCCTCTCACCAGATGGATCTCCTGTTCCTGCCACGCCATCAACTGAAGACAATGAGGACAACATTGTGATGGCCCGCAATAGGGAAGGCGAGATGATTCCTGTCAGATGGCCCCGCCTCGTTGCACCACCAAGGATGGGACCACAGTATGAATTCCATCTTGATCGGCGCCCCAACGTCATGAATCCTATGCCGCGTCTTCCATGTCTTCGTCAGTCAGGTCCAGCAAGACCTTTGGTCTTCGAGTTGGAAAGGTTCAGGTTGAACAATACATTCTTCAATTCTGAACGCAATCCTTACAAGCATGCCATGATTCAGTCTGATAGGTTCTGGAGTGCACCACAACGCCAATACTACATGTGTGTGCTCTATGGCCAGAACAGGGTCTTTCCCCACAAGCATCTCAGCTTCGAAGCTATGAAAGGTCTTCCCTGTTTTGACCAGGCACTGGATTGTCTTTGAGATGTGGGTTTGCTGCCCCTTCTGCATAGATCATGAAGACTGGAATGAAGAACTCATCCTCCAGTTTTATGCAACCTTTCACATCTCAGGCTTCGGTCGTGATTTGAACACATGGCAAATGGAATTCATGATAAGGGATGAACACATTACAGCTTCACCACTGGATTTCTTTCCTGCAACACCCCTTGCTGCCTCTGGTGAAGAGTTGGATCCTCGTTCTGAAGCTTATGCAATTGCTACACGAAGCCTCTTCCATATGCGAGAACCCAACGTGACGGAGATGCTGACCATGATGAAGCCTTTGCCTCAAGATGCAGAATTTCCCACTTCATTCTTTGTGGATGATCTTCAGTACTTGCCCAGGACTATCTATCACATTCTTCGGCACACTATCTGGCCGATTAAAGGGCACAACTCATCTCGCAAGATTGAAGGGCCTCTGAAGACATTGTTCTACAACATTGTATATGGCATCAGGTTCAATCTTCAAGACTTATTTCTTCGCAACCTTGCTGCCAATGGTTTCAATGTCCTCGAGCAGAAGATTTACGCTCCTTGGATCATGCGCTTCATCAAGTACAGAACCAACACCAGGTTTCTTCCTTTTGCTCGCAACCATGGCGTTTACCTTCCCGATATTGAAGTTGTGCCAGCAGATCTTTATCCATCCAAGAGCAAGAATCCCATTGTTGAAGGCACCAGTGGCACTGCTGATGTTGAAGGTCTTCACATTCCTTCTGATCCATCAAGGGCAAGACTCATTGGTGCATTTCGCCAGCCCAGATCCGGTGCTACCAACACCGAAGCCACTGCCAGTACTCTGCCGCGTCACCGCCTACCAAGAAGAGAGCGTGCACTCACTTATCGTAAACTTCTTGTTTCACTGATTCAAAGGCAAGACAAGCACCATGAGTGGACTCGACGCCAGATGCATGCCATGATGCAATATGTCAATCATGTTCGCAATCTCTCCACCAAGAATGCCTTTGTGGCATATGAAACCAGTCGCCGCTCATGGAGGACTCTTACTATACTGGCACCTGAAGATGAGCTTCGAGAAGATGGCTTTCACCCCCGCTACAGATTTGGTGCACCACCTCCCAGTGCGGAGAAATGGCGCAAGACTCCATCCCTCGAAGACAGTGAATACTCTTCGTCAGCTCCTTCCATCAACGTCAGGCCTGCGGATGTGGCTGATTTATGCAACTTCTCTACCTCCATCGACTCGGCGTCGCGGCACTGCACCAAGCTCCTCTGCACCAGCACCTAAAGACCCCGCTGCACCGTCTTCGTCAACACCTGCTGGGGACGATTAGTTCTCAATGTCTTCATACCTTTTTGGTCATTCGATGACAAAAGGGGGAGAAGCATTGGGTGATAGTCTTCAAACGGGTCTACTAATAAGGGCTGGGTGTTATTTTGCTAAGTTTACAACTCTCGTTTATGAACATTTGCTGCTTTGGGTTATAAAACTTAAGTCCTGATGGACGTCTGCACTTTCTGCTTATCGTACACTTTGGCGCTTCTTCAAGTTATTTTATGCGGCCGAAGCCATTCTGCAGACGTCCATTTTTCATTATGCATTTCATTATCTTAGTTATATCTGCTAAATGCATAGTGATTAGATTACAAGATATAGGGGGAGTTCTCCACAAACTACAACCTGCCATGTGCATTTGCATTCAAAGCAAAAATTTCATATGCACATCTTCAGGGGGAGCTCTCTATATCTTGCAATCAAAATCTTCAAAACCTTATCTTCACATATTTTTATCCCCGTTGAAAACTTCAACCAGTTTGTCATCAATCACCAAAAAGGGGGAGATTGTAAGTGCATCTAGTGCCACCCTTGTTTGGTTTTGGAGTATTGAAGACAAACGTGGTTGAGGGACTAATGTGTTTGTGAGAGTTCACAGCTTAACACAGAGAGAAGTCCCTAGAGTTTCAGTTTAGCCGTCAAAGACGACCCCCAAAAATATCCGAAGACATTGATGACGGCTGAAGCCATTGGTGGTGGATGAAGACATTCGTCCGAAGACAATGAAACACGGAGAAGAAGTCTTCTGGTAGTTTTGTTTCTTCTTTCCTGAGTCATAGGAACCACCGTACTGTTAAGTGGGGTCGATGTGATCAAAGTCAGATGCTGGCGTGATGCTCAACCCATACCTACGTCTTCGAGCGAAGACAATGAGAGGAAATCTCTTCCAGAGTTCGTTGAGTCTGCTTTACTTGTAGCCCAAGTAAAGCTGCCGCGTGTGTTTGAAATCCGACCGTTGTGACACGTGTTGGTTGGCCATTGACCCAGGGTCATTTCGGTCATATCAGGTCGGGTTGCCTTCTGGCTATAAATAGCCCACCCCCTCCACCATAAGAAGGTGGCTGCTCAGAGAGAGATACAGCTATTGTCATTTTGGAGCAACCCACCTCGAAGACTTTGAGAGAGAGACATCCTGCGAGGATACACCTAAACACCTAGAGCTAGAGTGTTTGAGCATCACCGAAGTCATTCTGTTCTGAGAGAGCTGAAGACTTATTACACTTGAAGACTGTGATCTTCCAGACGGTTAGGCGTCTGGGTCTAGAGCGTCCAAGAGTCATTGCGGACTGCCGGGTGACCAAATTTGTACGGGTTTCGGAAGTCTCCCCTGAAGACTTACCTGAGTGATTGGGCGTTGCCTAAGTGACTTCGGCTCAAGGGGAATAAGGTGAAGACGAGGTCTTCTGAGTTAAATCTCACCCTCCCTAACCAGACGTACAGTTGTCACAACAACTGGAACTAGTCCAACAAATCCCGTGTCTTCGTCAAGCAACTGGTTCTATCCTTCACTCTTACATTCCTACTCTGAACTGTGAAGTCTGTGCTTGAACATTGCGTGAAGACTTTCTCCGAAGATATTCATATCAACTGTTTATCTTCATACCATCTAAGTTTGTCTTCGACTCATCCTAGTATTCATGATGATTATCCTTAACTTGCTTCGATGTGTTCACTGCATTGCATGCCCTGTCTAGACCCTTGATTGTATCCCTACCTGATCCTGTTTACGTTTCCGCTTAGTTTGAATACATTCACTGTTTCAAAGCCTTTCATAAAAATCGCCTATTCAGCCCCCTCTAGTCGATAACTAGCACTTTCAGGTATACCTGGCAAGCATGGAAGGAAAGAGGGGCCTCTCTCTCTCTCTATGATGTGGAAGAATCAGTTGGGTGTAAAAGGATGTGCGAAAGAACTGATTCACCCAAGACCTTCCAGTGTGGATTCCCTCTTAATAGTACGGGATCCCTACGACCACAGAGAATAAACACGTAGAGAACACCGTCTTCGATCTTTTCCGTTTGGAGGGACCACCTAACCGTCTTGTGTCCCACACACAATACCTGTATAACTTGACACATGGTTAGATCATAGTGAGTTGTCATCATAGCCAAAACACTAAGGTTAGAGAATGCCCTTACACTTAGGCACAATGATCTTCAGAATACAAACAATAATTTTGTCATTCCACCCTTGTAAAATAACTTTACTGTTAATTTCATGAAGAACTTTGGTGGTTAGGGAATCACCTATAATATGCCAACATTTTTTAAAGAATGTTCCGTGAAATCATCCATACCAGGAGCCTTCATGTCGCCAATAAAAAAGGCACTTTCTTTACATCCTGAGTTGAATAAGGATTATCAAAGCCTCGTCCATCTCTATCATAACCCACATGTTCACCTTTGCCAATAAATTTGGATCTGGTTCATCCACTTCGTGGTAAGGAACTGAGAGGAATAATCTAAGACCATGAGATAACCTGTCTCATCATGCGAAATACCATGTTCATCCTTCAGCATTTTGATCATATTTATTCTCTGCAAGTATGATCAAAACACGATGTATTTCTATCTCCAAGTTGCAGCAAATTTCTTCGGCTCCTATGAGCCCTTTGAACTTCCTCTTGTTCTAATAAATTTTCAATCTCTAGAGATAATTTTCGATGTCAAGCAATGCCTTACTCAGACAATGGGCATATAGCCACGTTTTACAACTCTTTCTTGTGCCTCTAACCTTGTTGCACTAGTAGAAAATAGGGCTTTGATTGAGGCCAGGATAAGGGCATTAATCCCGGTTCACTTACGAACTGGGACCAAAGGGTGCATCAGTCCCGGTTCGTGAGGCCAGGGCGCCGGCCGGGCCTCGGGGGCCATTGGTCCCGGTTCGAACGGGACCTTTAGTCCCGGTTGGTGACACCAACCGGGACTAAAGGGGTGGTGGCAACCGTTCGCCTGGCGCGACCCCTTTTAGTCCCGGTTCGTGGCTCAAACCGGGACTAAAGGTCCCAACCGTTCAAATCCCGCGCCTTGGAAGTTGTTCCGCGCGAGATCATATACATCGGAAACGCTACAGTAACGCGACCAGCCTCCATTTCTGTTCGTCTCCCTTTCCTCTCTGCTTCTTCCCCATCCTCCACCATGAATCCACGAACTCGCTATGGGAACGTGCTCGCACATGGCACGACCAATCTCCATGTCGTCTACACGAACGACAGCGCCAAAGTCAAGGGTTTTCTTTCCATGTTCGAGGAATGGCTTCAAGAGGAGAAACACAAATTCATGGGCATCGATCTCGAGTACACGGTCGATGGTCGCAATGTTGCCATCGTCCAACTTTGTTTGAAGCAACATGTCATGGTCTTCCAGTGGGCAAGGTAATACGAAACTTGTCATAGTTTTAATTGGGGCTTTTCTTTGATTCATAGGATAGAAAAATTGCATACTAATCGGATGAATGGTTATGTCGAGAACATGTCATAGTTTCCTTGATTCATAGGAAAAATACATAGGAAAATTGGGGCTTTTCTTTGATTCATAGAAAAATTGGGGCTTTTCTTTGATTCATAGGAAAATTGGGGCTTTTCTTTGATTCGATCATAGGAAAATTGCATAGGAATAGAAAATTGAATAGGAATAGGAGGATTAGGAAAATTGCATAGGAATAGGAATAGGAGGATAGGAAAATTGCATAAGAATTTTCCTTGTAGTTGCATATTGGCCATCGTGGGAGAACATGTCATAGTTTAGGGGCTTCTTTTGATTCATAGGATAGGAAATGCATAGGAATAGGAAACTTGCTATGATTCTTATTATACTTGTTATGATTCTTATTATACTTGTTCCGAATTATACTTGTTATGATTCTTATTATACTTGTTAATTATATGATTCTTATTATACTTGTTATGATTCCTATATTATACTTGTGCCGAAATATACTTGTTATGATTCTTATTATACTTGTTCTAAAATATACTTGTTATGATTCTTATTATACTTGTTCTAAAATATACTTGTTGCAGCAGTATTTAACACATTTGTTCCATTTTGTTGTTGCAGTAGTGACAAGCACTGTTATGGCAGCCGCCCTGATCGACGAGGACTACGTGATATGAAGAAAAAATTCCCCAAGTCAGGGCACCAACATTGGGAGAAGACCCCACTTGACCCTATCAACATTGAGTATGCAGCAATAGATAGGTACGTTGCATACGAGTTGTACCGCAGGATTGGAATCTTCAATTATGGGTTGTGTCATCTCGTACCGCTAGTATCTCCTGCTTGGGGGTATTCTGATCCGGACGACGAGTAGTGTTTGCAATGGCGAACACTTTTATCTCTATTATGTAGTGCTTGGGGGTCTCCTGATTCGGACGAATAGGTTTGCAATCCGGAAGAGTAGGATTGGTATCGTCGATTATGCAGTACTTTCTGTAATAGATATCTGAACTATTATTTCTATTATGTCCCTGTTTAAGTACGGTTTGTGTGTAAGAATATTTAGTATGATGTGAGCAAGCTTTCTGAAGCATTGTGATGTATGTGATGAAGATTGTCCATGGTTACGACGCAATAAGCAAGGGACACACGCGAACAAAAAGTGAAGACTTTCTCTCCACAACTATTCTGATGATGGCTTTGATCTACAATATCACCGCAGTTAAATATAATATTAACTAAAATTATCAAAGTATTTATTTGTTAAAAAGAATGAACTAAAAAGAATCAACTAAAATATTAACTAAAATTATCAAAGTATTTATTTGTCAAAAAGAATGAACTAAAAAGAATCAACTAAAATATTAACTAAAAACAAAGAACTAAAAAGAATCAACTAAAACATTAACTAAAAAGAATGAACTAAAACGAATCAAAATAATATTAAGTAAAATTATCAAAGTATTTATTTGTTAAAAAGAATGAAATAAAAAACTGAAATCATTTTGTAACAGATTAGTTTTCGTCCGAAACCCTGACACTTCGAAATAGATTGTCCAGTTTGTACACGAAGTGCATCCAGTTTTTGCCGTAACCCTCTCAACTTTTTAGCACATGCTATGTGGGTGAAATGATGATACCATGCCAACCTTGCAACCATTTCAGAGTTCATTTGCAGAGCTTTTCAATTCAGGGTCATCTTAGCTCAAAATAAATCATGAAATGCATGAAAAATAGAATATGAGGTCAGAAAAGGTTTGAAAAGTGACGATGTGGCTTTGAATGGTGCATATTGAATGCAGAAAAAGTCTTGAGTTCAAATATGTTTAAAAAATTGAAATCCTTTCGTAACAGAAGAGTTTTTGTCCAAAACCCTCACACTTCGAAAGAGATTGTCCAGTTCGTACACGTAGTGCATCCAGTTTTTGCCGTAACCCTCTCAATTTTTTAGCACATGCTACGTGGGTGAAATTATGATACCATGCCAATTTTCAACCATTTCAGAGTTTATTTGCAGTGCTTTTCAATCTCAGGGTCATCTTAGCTCAAAATAAATCATGAAATGCATGAAAAATAGCAAATGAAGTCAGAAAAGGGTTGAAAAGTGATGATGTGGCTTTGAATGGTGCATATTGAATGCAGAAAAAGTCTTGAGTTCAAATATGTTTAAAAAATTGAAATCCTTTTTTAACAGAAGAGTTTTCGTCCAAAACCCTGACACTTCGAAAGAGATTGTCCAGTTCGTACACGAAGTGCATCCAGTTTTTGCCGTAACCCTCTCAAGTTTTTAGCACATGCTACGTGGGTGAAATTTTGATACCATGCCAATTTTCAACCAATTCAGAGTTCATTTGCAGTGCTTTTCAATCTCAGGGTTATCTTAGCTCAAAATAAATCATGAAATGCATGAAAAATAGCAAATGAAGTCCGAAAAGGGTTCAAAAGTGATGATTTGGCTTTGAATGGTGCATATTGAATGCAGAAAAAATATTTAGTTAAAAACTTTAATAGTAAAATAAATTTTCATAAAGTACATTTTGTTACAAGCTTTAATAGAAACTAAAAAGCTTTTATAAAACTCTAATAGCAAAAGGAATCAACTAAAAAGAACCAATAAAAAATAAAACTTATGCAACTAAATTTATATAAAATTTATGCAATTAAAATTATATAAGTAAAAATAACAATAAAATCATAATATATGCAAAAAAAGGCCCGCCTACTAGGCACAACGGCCTGCATACGACTAGAATCCCTACAAATGGACCAGGATACAGGCCTGCGGTAATAGCAGGCCCAACAGGGCGTTAAATAGGCATGTACTGCCCGCATTAGAGAGGAGCTCGAGATAGAACCGGCCGCAACACTTATAAACCACTCCGAGCCCCTCTCGACTAGCGAGGTGGGACTAAACTTTTGGTACGGGAAGCACAGCCCTTTAGTCCCGGTTGGTGCCATCAACCGGGACTAATGCCCCCCCTTTAGTCCCGGGTGGTGCCACCAACCGGGACTAAAGGTCCCTGCTTCCCGCCCTTTGGGCTGCTGAAAATTGACCTTTAGTCCCGGTTGGTGGCACCAACCGGGACTAAAGGGTGGCATTAGTCCCGGTTGGTGGCTCCAACCGGGACTAAAGGGGGGCTATATAAGTGGGACTTAGCAGTTTTTCCAATCCATTGCAGTTTCTTCTCTCCTCGGCGTCGACGACGACATCGACGCCGCCAGGCTGCCGGATTTTGCCGTCGCCCTGCCGTCCCCGAGCCCGCTGACCGTCGCCGGCACCGGACCTCCTCGCGCGCCCTCCTCCCCGTTGCCAGCGCCGCGCCCTGCCCCGCCATCCCCGTCGCCTCGCCCTGCCCCGCCGTCGTCGTCGCCGTCGCCGCGCCCTGCCCCTACGTCGCCGTCGCCGTCGCCGTCGCCTCGCCCTGCCCCGCTGTCGCCGTCGCCGTCGCCTCGCCCTGCCCCGCCGTCGTCGCGCCCCTGCCCCTACGTCGTCGTCGCCGTCACCGCGCCCTGCCCCTACGTCGCCGTCGCCCTGCCCCGCCGTCGCCATCGCCGTCGCCTCGCCCTTCCCCGCCGTCACCTCCCCCTGCCCCGTCGCCGTGGCCGTGCCCCTGCCGGCCTCGACGTCGCCGCGCCGGCCCTTGCCCCCACAGTGAGCCCATTGAACATGGCTTGCATGTTGATGCTGATGGCTTGTTGCTTTTTGAGAGTTCTTGTTTATTACGTGCCGTATCCCGTATCGCCGTATATGTTTACCGTATCAATGTCCAGTCCATGTCATTTTATTATTACTTACATATGTTTACTATGTCGTATCCGCCACAGTGAGATTTTAAAATGAGACAGTCCATGTCATTTTATTATTACTTATATATGTTTACCGAATCGCCTTATTGTTGTTTTTAGAAATTGCCGTATCCCGTATCGCCGTACCCGTATCAATGTCGTTGTATCGGTGCTTCGTAGGTTGCCAGTCCCACCATATGAACATAATGCACTTGACAATTTTCATATGTTCGTAGAATGATAACTTCGACATGAGGGGGGTGGGGGTCCGCAAGTATCCTCGAGGACCATGAGAAAGGCGGTCTCGGGTTCAAACCCGTTTCAGTAATACCCGAACCCGAAACCCACCATCCACGTCAAAATACTACGCTAAGCATATTGGGCCATTCAGCCTTCACTACAAACGAACATGAGAGAGGCGGTCCTGGTCGTGCTCCGTTGTGGCACTTGCATGCACCGTGTTGTCACCCTTCGCGTGTGCCGTCCTGGTCGTGCTCCGCTGTGGCACTTGAAGTTGCCCTGATGCCCGACGGCGGATGGTTGATGCGCCCACCTGGTGAACGCGTAGCTTGGTCGGCAGCTAGAAATGGTCGATTTTAATATAAAAATCGTCTAAATCCGAGGTCATATGCAATTGTTGTGGTCAAAACAAGATTAAGGACAAAAGGGGGGAGGAGTCCTCGACGATCGTCTGAAACTGACTGTTATAAAACTTGTGAACTTTGCATGATGTTTCCCACTAATCCATCTCTCATGGTTGTATATTGCCACGTTGTAATATTTGCAGAAACTATGGCGGACAGAGACTTAGAAAAAGACCAGTTGTTGGGGGATATAATACGAGAGGGTGATATCGATCTCACCTGCTTGTCGTTTCTCAACGAGACCGATGGTGAGGAAAGAGAGGATGGTGGCTCCGGTGAGGAGGAAGGAGATCATGACTGCTCCGGTGATCGAACTGGGGACGAAGGAGATCATGACGGCTCCGGTGATCGAATGGAGAAGGGAGCCATAACTGCTTCAAAGTTCGGTGAGGTATATATTAATTAATCCTCTGCTGACTAGATGCATTAATTTTTTTGTATGTACATATATTAACGCTTCTTTCTTCTTTTAATTAGCCATCCGGATCGAGCTCCACTTCGGTAAGGAGACGAGGCCCGATGAGAAGGTTGGACGCGCAAGAAAGGTTCACGATCGAAGAAGTCTCACCAGAAGGCCAACCGATTGCTCCCTACTGGACCAAGAACAAATTTATACATCAGTGCGGAGTGGTTGTTAGGGACCTCGTCCCGATCAGCTGCCAAGAATGGAATAAGAAGAAGGACCCTCAAGTTCCTTATGTCAACGATAGACTGAAAGATGATCTTTGGACCAGTCTGATTAGAAATTTCAGTCTACCGCCAGAGGAGGATCCGAATAACCCAGTTATACAGCGAAAGGTCAGGGCGTTTGCTCTTAAGAAGATGGCAGAACTATTCAAGAACTGGAAGAAAGTATTGAACAGGAAGTTTGTCGAGAAAGACAAGACTCCAGAATTCAGAGGTCAATATGAGAAGATGAGAGATCACTGGCCCGCATTTGTGGCCTACAAGAAATCGGAGAAGGCTAAGAACATGTCACTTACAAATAAGAAAAATGCCGCAAGGAAGGAGTATCACCATGTTATGGGGTCAGGTGGCTACAGAAAAGCCCGGTCTACGTAGGACAAAGCTGAGCAAGACCTGCTTGCTAAAGATGTCCAACCAGAGACATTGCACTAGCCAGATCGGGCAAGGACTTGGTTCTTCAGGGTTGGGGGAACATTGGACCCAGAAACAGGGAAGTGTGTCTGGATGAAAGCTCAACTTGCAATACCATTCAAAAAGCTTGAGGAAACAATCAAGAAATCGCTGGAAGGGACGTTCGTTCCCGACAGAGAGAAGGGAGAGCTATCATTTGCCCTCGGGAATCCTGAACACCCTGGACGAACACGAGGCACATCAGGCTCCGTTCCGTGGAAGGTTGGGTTTCCCGATAGCGCTGGTTACAGAAGCCGACAGTGAAAGAAGAAAGAGGAAGCAAGCGAAATGCAGAAGTTGAATGAAAGATTAGCGAAACTAGAGGCACTTGAGAGCCAGCGAGCTACCGGCTAACCATCTCAGCGGCACGAAGATCCTTCATTGGAGACTACCCACGATGCTACCCCACCATCTCAGCGGAGAAGCAGCGTGGCTTCCACTGAGCTCGTTCATCCTGATAGCACGGTTCCTCGCTACCCCCTGGATGGTATCACGCATAATGAACATTGTGTGCTAATGGCAAAATGCCATAACCTGACCTTTAAGGTGGCGGTCGGCTCTGTCTTACCTCCTCGACCTGATGCAACTTTCCATTGCACTCCGGTTCCAGCTGGCTTTGCTATTGTCGGGGTGGATGAAATAATGGACGGATTTGATGGGCTGGAGCTTGAGTACCCTACAGGTGAAGGGGAGCTTCTTCTTCGACATGCCTTAAGGACTACCTGTCTATGGAGAAAGGAACACATCGTGCTTCCATACTGGACGCCGCCTCAGCAGACTCAGGCGGAGGAGGCCCCGGTGCCTGAGTCGTCTCCGGTGCGTCAGCCGTCTCCGGTGCGTCAACTGTCTCCGTTGCCTGAGTCGTCTCCGGCGCATCAGCCGTCTCCGCCGCCTCAGCGGACTCCGACGGAGGAGGCTGCTCAGCAGAATCCTACTCCGCCTTAGCTGTCACCGCCGCGTCATCGAACTCCGCCTCCTCCGCCGCCTAAGCAACAGCGGAAGAGAGGCGCCGCCGCTTCGGCGGCTAGCAGCTATACAAAATAGAGGAGATTCAGATACGGCCCAAGCCTCATGCCTCCTCCCAAGTTACCCTACGAGAGGTCTGAGGAGGAACTCGACGAGATCGTGGATGCCGAAGTGAAACGTCAGCTTGCACTGAAACGCCCACCTCAAGAGGAGAAAATAGATCCGGTGAAAGCGAAGCGAACTCTGGATGCCCTTAGGCGACCACCACCGCCTCCACCGCCATCAAACTATGACCGATGTATTCAAAAGAAACATGATGAAGCAAGGAAGTCGGGAAGCTTAAGTAGAAGTGGCTCAAGAAGTGGGAAAACAATTCCCCAGCTCGGCGAACAAGAACTGCAATCGTGTCCTCCGCTCAAGGTGGTTACCGATATCGCTAATGATCCAGAGAAAGCGGACACTGGTCTTGCTATCACTGCTGATGAGTACTTACCCGACTCGGTACAGTTTGAAACGGCTGAGGTAGTACAAACCTTAAAATGCGCGAACGGGAAGCCTCTTGTCACACGTGAGGAGCTCGACCGTCTACCAACGATGATGCGACGATTGCATGAATGGTACTTGAAACCCTGCAAGGACGGGGCCGACAATATCTTTGTGGAAATTAAAGATGAGCACTTCTACAATGGAGAGCAGGTGTTGTTCGTTGAATTTGAAGAAATATTTCAGTAATACAATCAAAAGGAAATCGACAAAACTATCGTCAGTTCCTATTGTCTGTAAGTATTTTTTTTCTGTAATTAAGTCTCTAGCTCAGCTCGTTCATTGCATGTATTAATTATGCTCACACTATATTATGCAGATTGAAGATCCTCGAATGCAAACAACAACAAATCTATGACATTGGGTTCATTGACCCAAATTTCGTAAATGATCCTACGTTACGAGATTTTCCCGCCGAAACAGAGAACAACTTGCAAAAGGCATTACTTGGACAAAAACAAGAAAGGAAATACTATTTCCTTACAACTTCAAGTGAGTGTTACTATCTTGTACACATTCTGTTTCGCTTACTCGAGGTTAAGTGCAATTAACGAGTTATGCGTGCGCAGTTTCCACTTTATTCTGCTAGAGATTCAGCTTGAAGAGGGAAAAGTAACTGTCTTGGACTCGAGACGTAAAGACCCTAAGGAGTGGACGAACATGAGGCAAATGCTTCAGAAGTAAGTTCAATCATTATCGCACCATATCGGCAACTTTCGTTCATTTTCTGATATCAAGTAATCATTTTCTTTGCCGGGCAGGGTTTGGAAAAAGTTCACCAAAAAGGTTAAGGGTGTCAGCTGGAAACCGGAGCTGCAATTTGTACAGCCCAAAGTAAGTACTACTCTAGTACCGCACATCTCTCATTGATGCTAGTTTCAATACCATTATCATGCTTGGTTATCATTTTAATTGAACTCTATTCTCGTAAAGTGCTTGTTGCAAGCAACCGGGACTAATTTATGTGCCTACTACGTTTGCGAGTTCATTCGCCACTCGACCTCTGAGCGGGGCCGGGGCATATCTTTACAACAATTTGAAGTACGTAAACAATATTCACATTTTTATTTTATTACCATCAATTGTGTTGAGTTTCATTCATATATTGACCCCCTTCTTTAAATTAGATCTGGCGGAAGCGGGACGAACTCCTACCAACTGATCGCATCCGAGCAATTCAAGAGGAATTGGCGGGATTCTTTGTTGAGCATGTCATACCTAAAGACGGGGAATACCATAAGGATGCCGAATGCGATGTTGGTAATAGACGACCACTAGTAGAAAACAGGGCTTTGGTCCAGGCCTAAAATCCCATTAATCCCGGTACACTCACGAACCGGGACCCATGGGGGCATCGGTCCCGGTTCGTGAGGCCAGGGCGCCGGCCGGGCCTCGTGGGCCATTGGTCCCGGTTCGTCTGACCCCTTTGGTCCCGGTTCCAGACACGAACCGGGACCAATGGGCCTCGCTCCTGGCCCACAACCATTGGTCCCGGTTTGTGGCTAGAACCGGGACCAAATGGTGTCCTTTAGTCTCGGTTCCAGCCACAAACCGGGACCAATGGTTGGCCTATATATACCCCCTGCCCGCGAGCAGAGCAGTGCACTGCTATGTTTTTTTGGCCGGCCGTGGGAGAGCTTTTGTGGTGCTCTAGCTCACCTCCTATGCACATGAGGTGTTCGATGAAATGCCCGAGCCACACTTAAGCTTTCTCCTCTCGAAGCTCCTTGTCCAAGCTCCATTTTCCTCAATATTTGTCTAGGTTTGGCGGTCCGTCCTGTCCCATCCCCGTCCTCACTGCCGTCGATCGCCCGCGCCCATCTCGGCGCCGGCACCACCGTGGTTAGCCTCTTCTTCTTATCTTCTTTCTAAAAGAAAAAATTCTTACTTGTATGATTTAGATAGATACTTGTGTAATTTTCGTACTTTTATTATTGTTTGTTATTATATAGTGCGATGGTTTTGGTATCCGCCTCCGTCGGCCCTCGTCCTGTCTATGATTCGGATGTGGTATATATTATCTTTTATAACTATTTGTTTTATTTAGTGTTTATGACAATTATGCCGACCAACGTGACATAGATTTTTTAATCTAGGAGGTATGTGAACCGGAAATTCCAACCGACATAGAAATTCTTGTCGAGAAGTTAAATTTGGTTGAAAAAGAAAACAATTACTTGAAAGAAAAATTACAAAGAGTTAAAGAGGAGAAGATGAAATTGGAGTTGAATGTTGCCGATGTCGTCGACGATCACAAGATCAAGATGGATGCAATGCGCTTGAAGATTAGAAAGATTAGAAAATATGCCATTCGTACTAAGGCTTGTTATCATTATGCCGTTGGATCAATTGGTACCATAGTTGCGGTTATGATCGCATTTGTTGTTGCATTTAAATGTTATAGTTTCAATGTATGTTTTAATTAGATGCTCTAGAGAGCTATATGTTGTTCAATAATGAGAACTATGTATGAACGTTATGTATTTATTTTGGTCACTACTGTACTTTGGCTTTAATGTGATGATGAATTTCTATTAATTTGGTCACTTCTCTATTCATGATATGCTGTAATGGTTTTTAATACACTTTATTATATAACGCATGCAGATGAACCGGCAATGGATGTACGGTGACCGACGCACCTCCGAGTATATTAAGGGCCTGCATAATTTTCTCGAAGCGGCTGAGGCAAACAAGCAGAATGGTTTTATGCATTGTCCATGTACTGTCTGTGAGAATACGAAGGCTTTCTCCAACTCTAAAACCCTTCACTTCCACCTGCTTGAGAAGGGTTTTATGCCACACTATAATGTTTGGACCAAGCACGGAGAAAGAGGGGTTATGATGGAAGACAACGAAGAAGAAGAGGAGGATGACAACTAACCGCCCCCTGAATACGGTGATGCTGCAATGGGGGAAGCTGAAGATCAAGAGGAACCAGACGATGTGCCCGATGATGATCTTCGTCGGGTCATTGTTGATGCACAGAGAGAATGCGAAAGTGAAAGGGAGAAGTTGAAGTTCGATCGCATGTTAGAGGATCACAAAAAAGGGTTGTACCCAAATTGCGAAGATGACAACAGAAAGCTCGGTACCACACTGGAATTGCTGCAATGGAAGGCAGACAATGGTGTATCTGACAAGGGATTTAGTTCGCTACTGAAAATAATGAAGAAGAAGCTTCCAAACGATAACGAATTGCCCGGCAGTACGTACGAAGCAAAGAAGGTTCTATGCCCTCTAGGATTGGAGGTGCAGAAGATACATGCATGCCCTAATGACTGCATCCTTTACCGCGGTGCGTACGAGGATTTAAACGCATGCCCGGTATGCGGTGCATTGCGGTATAAGATCAGAAGAGATGACCCTAGTGATGTTGAGGGCCAGCGCACCGGGAAGAGGGTTCCTGCCAAGGTGATGTGGTATGCTCCTATAATACCACGGTTGAAACGTCTGTTCAGAAACAAAAACCATGCCGAGTTGATGCAATGGTACATAAAAGACCGTAAGAAAGACGGGAAGTTGAGAGCACCCGCTGACGGGTCGCAGTGGAGAAAGATCGAGAGAAAGTGGAGCGACTTTACAGGTGACCCAAGGAACGTATGGTTTGGTTTAAGTGCAGATGGTGTTAATCCTTTTGGGGAGCAGAGCAGCAAGCATAGCACATGGCCTGTGACTCTATGTATGTATAACCTTCCTCCTTGGTTGTGCATGAAGCGGAAGTTCATTTTGTTGCCAGTGCTCATCCAAGGCCCTAAGCAACCCGGCAATGACATTGATGTGTACCTAAGGCCATTAGTTGATGAACTTTTACAGCTATGGAATATAAGAGGTGTACGTGTGTGGGATGAGAACGAACAGGAGGAATTTGACCTACATGCGTTGCTGTTTGTAGCCATCAACGATTGGCCTGCTATCAGTAACCTTTCAGGACAGACAAACAAGGAATACCACGCATGCACACACTGTTTAGATGAAACCGACAGTATATATTTGGACAAATGCAGGAAGAATGTGTACCTGGGGCATCGTCGATTTCTTCCGACCAACCATCAATATCGAAAGAAAGGAAAGCATTTCAAAGGTGAGGCAGATCACCGGAAGAAGCCCGCCCTCCGTACTGGTGATCACATACTTGATATGGTCAATGATTTACATGTAATCTTTGGAAAGGGTCCTGGCGGACTATCTGTTCCGACTGACGATGCGGGACGCGCACCCATGTGGAAGAAGAAATCTATATTTTGGGACCTACCCTATTGGAAAGACCTAGAGGTCCGCTCTGCAATCGACGTGATACACGTGACGAAGAATCTTTGTGTGAACCTGCTAGGCTTCTTGGGAGTGTATGCTAAGAGAAAAGATACACCGGAGGCACGGGAGGAACAGCAACGTGTGCATGAAAAAGACGGCATGCATCCAAAGCAGTATGAAGGTCCTGCCAGCTACGCTCTTACCAAAGAAGAGAAGGAAATCTTCTTTCAATGCCTGCTCAGTATGAAGGTCCCGTCTGGCTTCTCGTCGAATATAAAGGGAATAATAAATATGGCAGAGAAAAAGTTCCAGAACCTAAAGTCTCATGACTGCCACGTGATTATGACGCAACTGCTTCCGGTTGCATTGAGGGGGCTTCTACCGGAAAACGTTCGATTAGCCATTGTGAAGCTATGTGCATTCCTCAATGCAATCTCTCAGAAGGTGATCGATCCAGAAATCCTGCCAAGGTTAAGGAGTGATTTGGTGCAATGTCTTGTTAGTTTCGAGCTGGTGTTCCCACCATCCTTCTTCAATATCATGACGCACGTCCTAGTTCATCTAGGTGACGAGATTGTCGTTCTGGGCCCTGTATTTCTACACAATATTTTCCCCTTTGAGAGGTTCATGGGAGTCTTAAAGAAATATGTTCGTAACCGCGCTAGGCCAGAAGGAAGCATCTCCATGGGCCATCAAACAGAGGATGTCATTGGGTTTTGTGTTGACTTCATTCCTGACCTTAAGAAGATTGGTCTCCCTCAATCGTGGTATGAGGGGAGACTGACTGGAAAAGGCACGCTAGGAGAAGACTCAATAATATGTAGGGACGGGCATTCTTGGTCTCAAGCACACTACACAGTTCTACAGAATTCTACCTTGGTGACCCCGTATGTCGATGAACACAAGAATATTCTGCGCTCCAAACACCCGGAGCAGTGTGACGACTGGATTACATATGAACACATCAGGACTTTCGGCAGTTGGTTGCAAAAACGTCTCATGGGTGACAACACTGTTTCTGATGAGCTGTACTCGTTGGCCAGGGGACCATCTTCGACTGTATTGACTTACAAATGGTACGAGATAAATGGGAATACATTTTACACGATCGCCCAAGATCAATAGAGCACCAACCAAAACAGCGGTGTCCGCTTTGATGCAGCAACCAAGAGGGGAAAGGACACATATTATGGTTACATAGTGGACATATGGGAACTTGACTATGGACATGATTTCAAGGTCCCTTTGTTTCAGTGCAAATGGGTCAATCTGTCAGGAGGCGGGGTACAGGTAGACCCACAGTACGGAATGACAACACTGGATCTGAACAATCTTGGGTACACAGACGAACCATTCGTCCTAGCCAATGATGTGGCGCAGGTTTTCTATGTGAAGGACATGTCTACCAAACCGAGAAAAAGAAAAGATAATGAAGCGAATACATCATACGATGAGCCAAAGCGCCACATAGTTCTTTCAGGAAAAAGAGACATCGTGGGATTGGAGGGCAAGACAGACATGTCTGAAGATTATGAACAGTTTCATGAAATTCCTCCCTTCAAAGTCAAGGCTGACCCAAGCACCCTGTTAAACGATGAAGATTATCCATGGTTACGGCGCAATAAGCAAATGACACAAGCGAAGAAAAAGTGAAGACTTTCGTTCCACAACTAGTATGATGATGCCTTTGATCTAGAATATCACTGCAGTTACATGTGAAGAAATGAAATGCCTTTTGCAACAGATGAGTTTTCGTATGAAACCCTGATACTTCGAAAGAGATTGTCCGTTTTGTACACGAAGTGCATCCAGTTTTTGCCGTAACCCTCTCAACTTTTTAGCACATGCTATGTGGGTGAAATGATGATACCATGCCAACATTCAACCTTTTCAGAGTTCATTTGTAGTGCTTTTCAATTTCAGGGATTAAAAAAAATCAGTAAATGCATGAAAAATACCAGATAGAGTCAGAAAGGGTTGAAAATTGATGATGTGGCTTTGAATGGTTCATTTTGAACACACAAAAAGTCTGGAGTTCAAATAAGTTCAAAAAAATGAAATCCCTTTGTAACAGATGAGTTTTCGTCCCAAACCCTGATACTTCGAAAGAGATTGTTCGTTTTGTACACGAAGTGCATCCAGTTTTTGCCGTAACCCTCTCAACTTTTTAGCACATGCTATGTGGGTGAAATGATGATACCATGCCAACTTTCAACCTTTTCAGAGTTCATTTGTAGTGCTTTTCAATTTCTGGGTCATTTAGCTTCAAAAATTAGTAAATGCAAGAAAAATACCAGATGAAGTCAGAAAGGGTTGAAAATTGATGATGTGGCTTTGAATGGTTCATTTTGAACACACAAAAAGTCTGGAGTTCAAATAAGTTCAAAAAAATGAAATCCCTTTGTAACAGATGAGTTTTCGTCCGAAACCCTGATACTTCGAAAGAGATTGTCCGTTTTGTACACGAAGTGCATCCAGTTTTTGCCGTAACCCTCTCAACTTTTTAGCACATGCTATGTGGGTGAAATGATGATACCATGCCAACTTTCAACCTTTTCAGAGTTCATTTGTAGTGCTTTTCAATTTCAGGGTCATTTAGCTTAAAAAAATCAGTAAATGCATGAAAAATACCAGATGAAGTCAGAAAGGGTTGAAAATTGATGATGTGGCTGCGAATGGTTCATTTTGAACACACAAAAAGTCTGGAGTTCAAATAAGTTCAAAAAAAATATTCTGTTATGATCAACTAAAATAAAACTATAATATTCTTCAATAGCAAAAAGAATCTACTAAAAAGCTTTTATAAAACTCTAGTAGCAAAAGGAATGAACTAAAAAGCTTTTATAAACCTCTAATATTTTTGAAACTAAAATTATATAAAATTTATGCAACTAAAATTATCAAAGTATTTTTTGTTCAAAACATTAATAGCAAAAAGAATTTTCATAAAGAATTTTTTGTTACAAACTTTAATAGAAAACTATGATTCACACAAATTTCAAAAAATTCAAATTTAAACTATTCAAATTTGAAAACTAATGGCAGTAACAGAAAGTTTATAATTTTTGTGACCTAAAAGCAAAAGGAATCACTGAAAAACAGTAAGTATTTAGCTGTAAGTAGGAACAAAATAAAATAAATAAAGCAAAAAACAAAACAAAAAATGCACACCTTTAGTCCCGGTTGGTTCCACCAACCGGGACCAATGCTACCCTTTAGTCCCGGTTGGTGCCACCAACTGGGACCAAAGGTCCCTGTTTCGCGCCCTTTGGGCTGCTGAAAACTGACCTTTGGTCCCGGTTGGTGGCACCAACCTAGACCAATGCAACACTTTAGTCCCGGTTGGTGCCACCAACCGGGACCAATGCTCTGGGTGTATAATTAGCACTTAGGAATTTTCAGTTCTCATCTCGCCCCCGCCCCCGACGACGCCGACGAAATCGACGCCGCCAGGCTGCCCAGACGCCGCCCGCCGCCAGGCTGCCCTGATCCGCCGCCGCCTCGGTGTCTCGGTGCCAGTTACCACCCGGGAGAACATCGACGCCGCCAGGCTGCCCTGATCCGCCGCCAGCCAGAGCCCTATTCCCCGAGCCCCTCCTTGCCGGAGCCCTCTTCCCCGAGCCCCTCCCCACCGGAGCCCTCTTCCCCGAGCCCCTCCTTGCCGGAGCCCTCTTCTCCAAGCCCCTTCGCGTCGGAGCCCTCTTCCCCAAGGCCATCTGCGCCGCCGCGGACCTGCAGGAGCACCCGAGGCCGCCCCTCCTCGTTGTCGCCGCCTCCCCCTCCGGTGAGCATCCTCTCTCTACCCTCCCCCTCTCTATCAATGCGTGGAGGGCCCTCTCAGCCATGTTCATGGAGTCTAAGTGGGTAACTTGGTTGGCCGATCGATGCACTGTGAGATGATGCTGCTGATTTGGTTCTAGGCTGATTTGGTTCATTAGATGATGCTGCTGATTTGGTTCATTAGATGCTGCTGCTGATTTTGTAATGTCTGTCCTAATTCTGTAATTTTCTTACCATTGCTGTGTTTTATGGTGTGAGCACTTGAAATCATGGGACATTGTTGGGAAGGGGAAAGATGAATTGGAAGATGAACTGCAAGCCACATGTGGATCTTTGTTGCATACATTGTTCCCGAAGGAATGGACAAAACAATTAGTTATGAACCGGCTAGTTCCATTTTGATGTATACAAGTTATGATCAATGAGCTCTGAATGTTTCATAGTTGCATGTAATTTATACTTGTGTGAATATCCTTTCGGGATGAAGTGGCTAGCATATTGATGCTACACTTATTTAGTCGTTTTGATCAGCATTTGAAATAGTTGCCGATTGATCTGCCTCATATCTCTGGTTATCTTTGAATGGAAGAATTGTCTTGGCTTTTTTATCGGTGTATTTTTCTATCTTAGAAGAGATCATCCAGTGGTTTTCTTAGTTCTAAATATTTAGCCAATATACATCAGTTTCCTGTTTCTAAGTATTGTTAGAGGACCTTTCTGCACTTGTTCATTAGCAGGTTAACCATGAATGTTGCAGATCATCCTCTCAACTTGTTCATTAGCAGGTTAACCAGGTTGCAAGAAGTATAGTGTTATTATGAGCAAGAAGAATGACCCCTATTATGCAAATTGGTTATCAGGGGGCAAATCAACAACTTAAGGCACTAATTATTATGGAAATATGTGTTCTATGTCGGGCTATGTGTAATCTTTTGCATCGTTGAGAGAGCTCTTTGAGACATCATTGAGAGGGGTGAGCGTCGTTGTCGTCTACCCCCTCCTCGATAACTTCGACATGAGGGGGGACGTCGGACATGACATGAGGGGGGACGTCGGACGTCAGACATGAGGGGTGAGCGTCGTTGTCGTCTACCCCCTCCCCGATAACTTCGACATGAGGGGGGACGTCGGACATGACATGAGGGGTGAGTGTCGTTGTCGTCTACCCCCTCCCCGATAACTTCGACATGAGGGGGGACGTCGGATACGACATGAGGGGGGACGTCGGACGTCGGACATGAGGGGTGAGCGTCGTTGTCGTCTACCCCATCCCCGATAACTTCGACATGAGGGGGGACGTCGGACATGACATGAGGGGTGAGCATCGTTGTCGTCTACCCCCTCCCCGATAACTTCGACATGAGGGGGGACGTCGGACGTCGGACATGAGGGGTGAGCGTCGTTGTCGTCTACCCCCTCCCCGATAACTTCGACATGAGGGGGGACGTCGGACATGACATGAGAGGTGAGCATCGTTGTCGTCTACCCCCTCCCCGATAACTTCGACATGAGGGGGGACGTCGGACATGACATGAGGGGGGACGTCGGACGTCGGACATGAGGGGTGAGCGTCGTTGTCGTCTACCCCCTCCCCGATAACTTTGACATGAGGGGGGACGTCGGACATGACATGAGGGGTGAGCGTCGTTGTCGTCTACCCCCTCCCCGATAACTTCGACATGTGCACCGGTAACATAGATTTATCAAGAATGCCCCCATTATGGATGTGCACAAGTTGATCCAATTTTTTTCTAATCTCATCTATATATATATTCTTCTATATGTCACGTTGTCTGTCAAAGTATTGAAGAAATCCATGGCTTCATCATTAGCCGGAAGTAACAGGCGTATGATGCTACGAAGCTCTTCAAAGTTGTTTTGGAACGGAGTTCCGGATAGAATAATTCACTTTTTGGTACGAATTTCAGCAAAGGCCTTCCAAATAGCGATATTCGGAAGGCTCTTGCTGAACTTCATTCCAAAAAGCTAATTAATTATCCTATCCGGGACTCCGTTCCAAAACAATTTTGGAGAGCTTCGTACCATTATGCGCCTGTTACTTCCGGCTAATGATGAAGCCATGGTTTTCTTGAATCCTTTGACACTAGACAACGTGACATATAGAAGGGTAGATGAGATCAGGAAAAATATGGACCATTTTCTGCACATCCAGAATGGCGCCATTTTGTTAAATCCCTTAAAGGTTAAGAGAATCCCTTGTTTGACATTCATGAGAGAGGCGGTCCGGACGTCGGACATTCATGAGAGAGGCGGTCCGGACGTCGGACATTCATGTTTGTATATTAATTGCCATGTTGTAATATTTGCAGAAACTATGGATCAAAGAGACTTGGAACAAGAACAGTTGTTGGGGGAGATAATCCTCGCCGGACGTGATGTCTTGTCGTTTCTCAACGACACCGATGGTCTGGAAGGAGAGGATGACGGCTCCGGTGATCGAACAATGGACGAGGAAGGACATGATCATGATGGCTCCGGTGATCGAATGCCGGAGGAAGAAGGAGACCATGATGACGGCTCCGGTGACCGAACGGAGGAGGGAGCTGTTGCAAAGTCCGGCGAGGTATATATATTACTTAAGCCTGTGCTGACTAACTAATTGATGCATTAATTGTTTTGGTATGTACATATATTAACTCTTCTTTCTTCTTTTATAGCCCTCCGGATCGAGCCAAACTTCGGTAACGAGACGAGGCCTGAAGAGAAGGTTGCGCAAGGATGAAAGGTTCACGATCACAGCACTCGCGGACGATGGCCTACCGATTGAACCCAAGCGGACCAAGGACGCATTTTCTGCTCAGTGCGGAGCTATTGTTAGGGACAACATCCCGATCAGCATCAAGCAATGGAATAAGCCTAAGGACGACGATGTCCCTGAAGGTGATTATGTCACCGATAGACAGAAAGATGATCTTTGGACCGCGCTGAAGGCAAATTTCACCCTACCGCCAGAGGAGGATCCGAATAAGCCAGTTATAGAGCCCCTGGTCAAGGCGTGTGCTCTTAAGAAGATGGCAGATCTATTCAGGAGGTGGAAGAATGAGTTGAAATCAAAGTTTGTCGACAAAGGGAAGACTCCAGAATTCATCGCCCGATTTGAGAAGATAAGAGATCACTGGCCCACATTTGTGGCCTACAAGACATCGGACAAGAGTAAGAAAATGTCAGAGACAAACAAGAACAATGCTGCAAAGAAGCAGTATCACCATCACACGGGGTCAGGTGGCTACCTCAAAGCCCGGCCGTTGTGGGACAAAGCTGAGAATGACCTGATTGCTAAAGGGGTCAAACCACAGACATTGAACTGGTCAGACCGTTCAAGGACTTGGTTCTTCGGGGTTGGGGGAACTTTGGACCCTAAAACAGGGAAGTGTCGTTGGACGGACGAGCAACTTGCAATACCCGTCAAGAAGCTTCAGAAGTATATCACCGCAACGCAGGAAGGGACCTTCATTCCCGACAGAGAGAAGGACGAGCTGACTGAGGCCCTAGGGAATGCTGAGCACCCTGGACGAACACGAGGCACACCAGGCTCCGTTCCGTGGAAGGTTGGGTTTCCCGACGCAGGCGGTTACAGAAGCCGGGAGAGAAAGAGGAAAGCGGAGCTGAGCGACATGCAGAAGATCAATGCAAGACAACAAAAGCTAGAGGAACTTGAGAGCCAGTGAGCTGCCGGCCAAGCATCTCAGCGGCACGAAGCTACCCCAGAAGCTACCCCGCCATCTCAGCGGAGAAGCAGCGTGGCTTCCACGGAGCCGTTCAGCCTGACTTCACGGCTCCTAGCTACCCCGTGGATACTATCACGGAGGCTCAACATTGCGAGCTTATGACGAAATGCCGGAACCTCACTTTCAAGGCGGCTGTCGGCTCTGTTGCACCTCCTCAACCCAACGGAACTTTTCACTGCCTTCCGATTCCACATGGCTATGCTGTTGTGATGGTGGATGAAGTAATGGAGGGATTTGAGGAGCTCGAGCTTGACCACTCTACAGGTGAAGGGGAGAATCAGCTGGTTCGTGCTCTGAGGAGTACATGTCTATGGTAGAAGGAGTACATCAAGCTTCCAAACTGGACGCCTCCGCCTCCTCCTCCTCCTCCGGCGAGTCAGGGCACTCCGCCTCCTCCTCCTCCTCCTCCGGCGAGTGATCAGGGCACTCCGCCTCCTTCTCCGGCTCCTCCGACGCGTGAGGGCACTCCGCCTCCTCCTTCGCCTACTCCGGCGCGTCGGAGCAGTCCGCCTCCTCCTGCGCCTCGTCGGCAACGGCGGAAGACAGACGCCGCCGCTCCAGCTCCTCCGGCGCGTCGGAGCACTCCGCCTCCTTCCCCGCCTCGTCAGCAACGACGGAAGAGAGACGCCGCCGCTCCGGCGGCTAGCAGTACAAGCAGAGGCGGGAGGCAATTCAGATACAGTCCATCTCTCAAGCCTCTGGAAAAGTTACCATATGAGAGGACCGAGCAGGAAAACGAGGACATATGTCGTGCCCAAGTGAGGGACCATTTTGCAAAGAAAACTCCACCTCCGAAGGAGAAGCTAGATCCGGTGAAAGTGAAGTGCACTATCGATGCCCTGAAGCGACCACCACCGCCTTCGCCGCAATCCAACTATGACCGCATTATTCATAAGACATATGATGAAGCGCGGCGGTCGGGAAGTACTTCCAGTGATGCAAGGTTAGCAGAACGAAGAAGTGGGAAAACAATTCCCCAGCTCGGCGAACAGGAGAAGCAATCGTGCCCCCCACTCAAGGTGTCTAGCGATATCGTCGCTAATCATCCGGGGATGGTGCTCGGTACCAATCCTGGTGATTACTTGGGGGATAATGTAATTTTTGAAACGGCTGAGGTAACAAAAGAAGAATATAAATACGTGCATGGGAAGCCTCTCGTCAAACCTGATCATCCTCCTCTAACAACGATGATGTACAAATTGCATGAGTGGTACATGAAAACATGCAGGGAGTCTGGGAGAGACACTATGTATGTGGCAGTGAAACCAGAGCACGAATTCATTGGACTTCCCGTGATGCCTATTGAATTTGTGGAGTTATTTCAGTTATACAATCAACTGGCCCTCGACAAACAACTCATGACTTCCTACTGTCTGTAAGTATTACTTCTATAGTTAAGTCTCTAGCTCATCTCGTTCATTGCATGTATATATAATTATCGTCACTATATTATCAAGATTGAAGATCGTCGAATGCAAAAAAGAAGGAATCTTCGACGTTGGGTTCATTAGCCCAGATGTCGTAAATGAATGGACGGTACAAAACTCAATCAAAGAGACCGAGGAGAACTTGCTAAAGTCGTTCCTTATACATCAAAACAAAAGGGAAATACTCTTTCCTTACAACTTCAAGTGAGTGTTGCTGCCTTCTCTGTATACTCGGTTTCGCTTACTCGAGGTTAAGTAATGTAATTGATAAGTTATATATGCGTGCGTAGTTTCCACTTTATTCTGCTATCCATTAAGCTTGACGGGGCATTAGTAACTGTCTTAGACTCGAGACCTAAAGATCCCGAGAATTATGCGGACATGACTGCAATGCTCAAGAAGTAAGTTCAGTCAATACCGGGACCATATTGGCATGCAACTTTCGTTAATTTCCTGATATCAAGTAATCATTTTCTTTGCCTGGCAGGGTTTGGAAAAAGTTAAACCGAAAGGTTTCCGGTCTAAACAAAGAGTTGCGATTTACGCACCCCAAAGTAAGTAGTACTAGCTAGTTCCGCGCATCTCTAATTGATTCAAATTTTCATCAATATATCATTACCATGCTTGCTTATCAGTTTGATTGAACTCTATTCTCGTAAAGTGCTTGTACCAGAAAGAAGGGACTGTTTTATGTGCATACTACGTATGCGAGTTCATTCGCCACTCGACCTCTGAGCGGGGCTTCTCTGACAAACAATTTGAAGTACGTAAATAATATTCAAAATTTTATTTTATATATTACCATCAATTGTGTTGAGTTTTATTCATGTATATGCATGTATTGACCCCCTTCTTTAAATTAGATCTGGCAGATGCGGGATGAACTCCTACCACATGATCGCATACGAGCAATTCAAGAGGAATTGGCGGGATTCTTTCTTGACCACGTCATACCTAAAGACGGAGAATACCATGTGGATTTGTGATTGGATCTTAGGTAGATGATGTTAGGGATTGTAAAAGATGTTATATTGTATATATGTAGTACCGTCGGATAGATATACGAAAACTTGTTGTTCGACCAAGCACGGAGAAAGAGATGTCACTTCTCTCTATATATGTTCAGCATGACGATCTTGTGTAATTAATGGTTTCCTTCATTTTCTTATTAGCTAGCGTCGAGTTCTCTCTATATGTATAGTAGCTAGCGTCGACCAAGCACGGAGAAAGAGAGGACACTTCTCTCTATTTGCTAGCTAACACAATATGAAACCCCTAAATTAACCCTCCAAACAACCCCCCCTCACCCCCCCTTCAAAAAAAACAAAAACCCCAGCTCCTGCCAGATGCTGACGCGTGGATGCCCTTTGGTCCCGGTTGGTGTGACCAACCGGGACTAAAGGTCCTCCTGCCTGGGCTCCCCGCAGCGGCCACGTGGAGCCCCTTCTGTCCCGGTTGGTAAGCGAACCGGGACTAAAGGTTTTGGGCATTAGTCCCGACCCTTTAGTCCCGGTTCCAGAACCGGGGCTAATGGGCCTCTGGAACCGGGACAAATGGGCCGTTTTCTACTAGTGGACGTTAGGATCGTAAGAGATGTTATATTGTATATATGCATGAACGTGTACTATATGTAATAGCGTCGAATAGATTTACGATCGGTTCGTAAGCAAACCGGGACTAAAGATTTTGGGCATTAGTCCCGATCGGTTTGTCCCGGTTCCAGAACCGGGACTAAAGGCCCTCTGGAACCGGGACTAGTGCCCTGTTTTCTACTAGTGTTGTTACTGCTCTTGAGAAAGGTGCAATCCCAAAGATGTGGGCAAGAGTACACAATTTCTATTATCCCCGCGAGATTGTTTTGAACGTGAAAAGCCGAGAGACAAGAGGCTTGAAAGGAAACAACCGATATGCTTTACTCCTCCTGGATTGGATTGGACTCCAAGATAATGAGAATGGGCCTGTGATCTGATCCACTATAACTCAGGTGCTCTAGGACTGTGCCTGCATATTTTATGTTCCATGCATTGTTCATGAGGGCCCTTTCAAGTCTTTCCTTGATATGTCTTCTCTGCCAAGTGTACTTATCACTAGAATATGAAAAACCTGCGAAGTTACAATCCTCGAGTCCAGTTATCATTTATCAATGCTTGCATGTATTATTTGGGTCTAGGCTTACCCCCATGTTTCTCAAAAGGATACAAGATTTTATTCAAATTCCATGGCATGTCACATACTGCTCACAACTCGATCAGTCATTGCCATGTTGTATGTTTCCACTACAATCCACAATACAAACCAGTTAGCCTTGGACGTGTTGATCCTTGCTAAGAAACAACTCCTAGCATGCAAATCCATCACAACTAGCTACTGGAATATTATTGTCACACAGATCGGAAGATCTAATTCTACCACATGCTTAGATCTAGCTAGAACTAGTAGAAAGGAGGGGTGATTGAACTCATGAACGCCATCGAAGGAGGCGCTGGACACGTCAGAGAAGAAGAACCGTCGATTCGCCGCCACCGTCAACCGATCGCCGGAGTATTTGTGCCGCTTACCTCGTCGTCGATGTGAAACCGCACCAGAGGGAATGCTCGAGAGGGGGGGGGGGGGGGGGGGGGGGGGGGAATGGTGGCAGGAGTTTGGCGTTGCGGTGACTCTGGCTATATAGGGCGACCGATTTGGTGCGGAGGGGGGGTTGGGGACACGAAATCGTCCCACCGCTTTTTTGCAGACGCGCGTGAGCTCCAGCCATCTCGCTGCTTGCAGCGCCGCATTCCCCTTTACTGCATTATTCGAGTCTAGCTTGCCAAAAACTGCCGATTCGGACGTTCCTAGCGGGCCTGGCTGAGAAATGCTTTAAGGTTTGTGCAGGCCAAGATTCTGACACTGCCAGACAATCAAACACCCCGTTTTTTCCTAGGCAGGCCTGGCTGAATCTAATGCGAGCAAACAAATGCATCTCTTGTCCATGAGAGACGTCCCTGTAACTTTTTAACCACAGTCTATTTTAGACCCAAAACAATTTAGGGGGAGACAAAACTTTTTTAACCAGTGGATGGCTGTCCGTAGTGGTCTTTCTTTGACTGTACTAATCATGGGCTTTCGCTCCGGGAAAAAAACAATAAGAAGACTTGGGCACGCGTAGTGTGAGTCTCGCCATTGTACACCAGTCTTAGATTTCGATTTCCCGCACGAGGAGCGCTCGGGACAGGGAGGGCGAGATGACGAGCCGCCGCCGCCAGCGCTCGACGGCGGCGCCGCCGCTGGAGGACGAGGACCTGCTCTCCGAGGTCCTCCTCCGCCTCCCGCCGGAGCCGTCCTCCCTCCCGCGCGCCACCCTCGTGTGCAATCCTTGGCGCAGCCTTGTCTCGGATCCGGGTTTCCTCCGCCGTTTCCGCCTGCACCACCGCCGCAACGCTCCTCTTCTCGGTTTCTTCGATATTACTTCAAGTCTTCGCCAGATCTATTTCATACCCACAATGGATTCCCCCAATCGTGTCCCCGAGGGCCGCTTCTCCTTGCTAGGCGACGGCCGACGGCTACCGCGTGCTCCTTGGATGCCGCTATGGTCTCGTCCTCATTCTCCACTTACCCTGGAGGTGCCCCAGGCAAACACCAGAGGCATCATGGCGTCCGGTCCTGGTGTGGGATCCTGTCAGTGGTGACCAGCACCGCATTGCCCTCCCTCCGGCGTCAGATCATGCTAAGCTCTCGTGGTGAATCAGCGGGGCGGTGCTTCGCCGTGCCGGATTAGTCCACTTCCAGGTTGTCTTGCTGATGGGAGACGACGAGGAAACACAAAATAGACGACTGGTCGCCTGGGTTTACTCGTCCGAGACCGGCGAATGGGGTGATCCCACCTCGACACTGCTTCTATCCTGGGACTTCTTACGATATACGGCCGAGCCCGCTGTGTTGGCTGGGAATTCCCTTTACTGGATACTTGCTGGTAGTCCATCAAGCATCGTTCAGTTTGATTTGGATAGGGAGACACTCACGGTGATACCCGTGCCGCGTCAATTGCATATGATCGATATGAGCCAGTACTCGATTTTGCGGGCAGATGGGGGTGGGCTTGGTTTCCTGTTGCTGTTGGAGTGGGACTACAAGGCCGTGTTATACAACTGGAAGACAGATTGTGATGGCGTTGGTTCATGGGCGATCGTAAAAGTCATTGAGCTGGACAAGCTACTTTCTCTGAATGCAGAGAAGAAGTATGCCCTACTTTGCGAGAATCAAAGTAAGGAGTGCACAGGGATACTAGGGTTTGCTGAGCTCAACAATGTGATACTCCTGAAGACATTTGTCGGCCTGTTCATGATTCAGCTTGACTCATTGCAGTTAAAGAAACTTCCTACTGCCCACGAGCGCATCTTCGACGTGCATACATTCGTGCACGCATTCGAAAGTGTTTATGCGGCAGATAATAGCATGCCTAAACCAATTTTATGTTTTGATAATTGGGTTGACGGATTTGCGTTTCCATTCTTTAGCATTAAGCTAAGACTCATGTCACTTACTTTTTTTATGCTTGATGATCTCTTTAATATGTAGGGTTTTGTTGTTTCGTATTGTTTTTTATGATCGATTGTCGTTTGACATTCTATGTGATGATTATGTCTTGAAAAACATGGTAGCTAGCCAATTATGCTTCTGTAGTAAGTTGTAAGTTGTAACAGTGTAACTATGCATTTTGATGTTGAGTTCCATTAATTGAACCGCCTGGTGACCCTGATGTTGTGTTCCCTTAAAAAACAGTGAAGGAAAATGTGCAATTTGTTCTATAATAACTGAACTAAATGATATATTCGACAATTGTATAATGTTAGCATTGGTGCATAGTATATAGTGCAAGTGTTTATAATGGTTAGAAACTGAAGACAATTACACTAAGTAAACTAGTACTTTACACCAAATGGATAGGTAGCTAAATTGGCACATTGTGAAGCTTCAAAGCTAGTTATATTTCTTTCATTCCATAATGTTTCAGAGACTTCGTGGTACCTAGCTAGTACTCCTTGTAGAGTGTTATATATAGGAGTATAATAAAATCTGATTCATTTAAGAGGGTTTAGTTTTGTGTGGCAAAACAGACTTCGGACAAATCTATTTTTCAATCCTTCACCAACTGTTTGATCGGACAGTGCTGCAAGTTGCATGGTCGCTCATAATCGCCATGAAGAGTGCGGTGTCTCCTCGTTTCGCATGAACCGCCATGTGCTGGCTGCGGCTTCCTCTCCTCATCTAGACATCTCTCTTTCACCACCGACTCTGCATATGTGCCCCACGCCTTCTTCATGCGGCCACAGACCTGCATTCCTCCATGCCGCCAATGCGCTTACCATCTTTAATCACCAAGGGTATAGTTAACTGCTAATGAGCAGGTGGTCAATGTTGTGTATTTTCTACGATTGCAGAAATAGTCCTGTGGCAATAGGCGGTTTCATTTGTGGCAGAGAAAATTAATAAATCTAGTTAATTTCATCTTTTCTGGCTAAATTTATTTTAGGATGGGAATAGTCATCTTCACTTACTACATATATTGGTATGGGTATATATCTTTTTGTCCAACATAGCATGGAGCGATATTAAGAGTAATTTTAGATAATTTCTCCATTCTGATCAGCTAATAGTCAGTGAGTGTGCATATTCTTCTTCTTCTTTGATTCCCCAAAACAAAGAAGATGGAGAAGCTGCCTGAATTTATAACCCATGAGGAATGGAATTTGAATCACACCAGCTCTCCAGAAATAAAAAATTGCGCCAACTCTCGAATTCTAAGACACATATTTAGCTTTCAAATTTTGACCTGGTTTAGATTACCAGCCACTGAATGAGTGATTGATGATTCTCTGACTTGGCATGCATGTGCCATGAAGGTGGGAGTTGCTGCGAGAGAGCGCACGCCAGAGAGGGCTGGGGTGAGTTTTCAGCATTAATTGATGTCTAATTTGAACGATGAACGAATTAATCGGACGATTAAAGAGGAAATTTAGCGGATTTATTTCCCGGCAAAGAGTGTGCGCTCATTGTCCCCTACTAAAATTGGAAAACCGATCTCTATCCCATCGCTCTTGCTTGGTCTTGCTGAATCCGCCTGATGGCCCTATAAACCCAATCGGAGAGAGTAGTAATTTTTTGTTTACCTATTCCTAATGTTGTATGAAACCTAAGCTTACATCCGAAAATAAATACCTGAGTTGTTTTCCCCAAAAACCATGTAAGTTAATCTTAATATCTCGTTGAGGCCCCATCATATCTATACTTTTCTTTTCGCTAGAATGCCGTTTGTTCCCTAACTTCATATTCTTGTACGTACAGGCTTTGGTGGTGGACATGGTGGAGCATAAGTATTGCACAATGCATAATATGTTTGTCCAGACAGATATGCTATCATGATATACAAATAGAGTTGGTAAGGTTGTCTTCAAGTGCTAGCAGAATGAAATGTTTTTGGTTTTACTTTGTACTGGTATATAAATTGTTGAGCATTACAAATTTGTACTGCGGAGTATATAACGTGGCATTTTTCTGGATGAGAAGTACAAATTTATTTGACTGATGAGATTGATTGCTATGCAGGTATATTGGAGATACAAAGATGGCTTCTTCGTTGTGCGTGTGGAAATTGCCCCTCTGTGTTGCATGCACCGGTGATCTGTGAAGTGGCCTTTCAGGAGTCAATCGCTTCCTTTTCTCAATCGTGTCTATTATGTTGTACTTTACCCGATTCTGACTGATGGATGTTGCATGTTCAACTGCACTGCCGCGATCCACTGCTCCGTGCCAACCTATAGCTCGCCGGTGTCCGTCTCTGGCTGTTGTACTGCTAGAAATTATGTTTCTATGCAAATTGTTGTTGTACTGTTAGACAATGTGTGTTTTTATGATGCAGATTGTTGCTGTACTGTTAGAAACATGTTTCTTTGTTGCAAATTGTTGCTGTACTGTTAGACAATGTATGTTTCTATGTTACAAACTGTTGTTGTGCTGTTAGACAATATATGTTTTACGTGTCACTTGTTCATTGACATCTAAATAATATGCGTCCTCTGTGGATGGGAAGATTTCATGCGCTTCAACTGCTCAGCCCTCAAGGTAGAGGACTTGATCAAGAGCACATTCTTCCCTGTGCACTCATCTCTGCTGGAAGCCCACATTCAGAATCTCTGTGCTGGCGAACTGTGAAAAGAAACGCCATGCCACATCCTTCTGGCTAAGAAGTGCAGGTCCAGAAGTGGCGGCAGCCAGGGCGCCGTGAGACGTGAGCAGCATTGGCGTCAACCGGCGAGAGGCAACCCACCACCGTGCGAGCACGCTGGGACATCATCACCGATATCGAGGTTGTGCGGTGGCTGCGTCGAGCTCTAAAATTTTCAAAAAACATCGCGGCTGCGTCTCTAGCCTGGTGCCTTGTACGTGTGCTGGTTAAGTGCATGTTAACCTAACCTGGATAGGAGACGGAGAATGGCAATCACTCGCCAACCTGCAACTTACTTTTTCGGTGAAAGCCTTGTGGGCTACCCGCAACTTTCTTTTCAGTGAAAGCCTTGTGTGGATTTTATTGAGCATTACGCAAACTTGCATCGTTTACTACATCACCAAAAATACAGCTAGGAGGTGATCCATCCTAGCTCAAAGCATTAACGGAATCAAAAGTAAAATGAGCTAAATTATGCGCCACACCTTGTGTGCTTCCTGCAGACAATGCTAAAAGGACATAGAACTCAATCTGACAGCGATCAAGAAACATGCTGCTAGAATTATTGTATATATATGACTCTAAATTTCAATGTTTCCCGAACATGCCTGAATAAACGCCTCGTTTTGGCACCATACTGATGCTCCCATTCGGCATAATATGCGGATCAGACGGAGAATACATAAGATATTGTTTTATGCCAAGCCACAAAATCCTCGACCAAGTGTTCACTAAGAAGGATCCTAAGTACCCTCTCAATATCAACTGGTAGAAAAATGCTCCTCAGCGGTGCTTCATCCCACTTCCTGTTTGTTGGGCTCCACGGACCCAATGGTCCTCCCAGATGTTTGTAGCTTAAAATACACAAGTTCTAAAACTATTCGAGGGGTGTCAAGTTAGTCATAATATTACGAAAATGCACTTGTACGTCCTAAAAGTCCAACTTTTGAAAACTTTTAGGACCTATTGTGCATTTTTGGGTGCCTGACCAAACCCTTTAATTTTTTTAAACGGGGCAAAAGATCTTCCTTTCTCATTGATTAAGAGTTGCCCGATTAATTAATGGAAACCCTGACGAAAACTGATACAACACACCCACAGAAAAGGCACTCCGTCCGACCTGGCACCCGCAAGACCACACACACTATCGAAGAGAGGATACTGTCGAGGTTTCCCACAATGTCATCACCATCACCTCTCCCCGAGCAGGTGACTCCGACTTCATCATCGACGACCCATAAAGACCCCTCCAAATGAACGACATGCGAAGACCTATCATACATTTTACTCATGGATGCAAGTCAAACTTTTAGGATCTAGATGTGTAGTTTAATAGTATTAGAACTAACTTGACACCCCTTGAATTGTTTTAGGACCTATAAGTGTGCATTATACTCATGGACGTCTGACCTAACCCTTCAAATATGACATTTTCTGAATGGATTTATACTAGCTATAATTACTCCGCCATGTGAAGGAGGACTCTTTCTTTTGACCTGCCTTCAACAAATTTCCATATGGATAGAATTTTGCTCTCAGGACTCGGCTGGATTAATGATAAGTACCGAAGCTTGTATTGCCAGCATGGTCAAATCAAACAGATGCTCCACCAAGCAACCCAATGCATCTTTCTTTGCCCTTTCGTAACACCCTCAAAATCTAAACATGGCATCTATTATTTCCTTACATACCTTCTTCGGAATTTGGGACACCGACATTACAACAATAGCGATAGAAAAAATGATTGCATTTAATAGGAAAATTTATACTTCCCATAACTAGACAAAAAATTCTCTTGCCATCCTTTTAGGAGGTATATGATTCGTTCAAGAAAATGAATAAAATTGTCACTTCTATGAACACCTACCATATCGGGGAGCCCGGGTATTTAAAAGATATTATTGCTCCAGTCATAATCTCTATTATTAAAGGGGAGTTCGTATTTTTATGTCATCAAATATGGTTTTGTCCTCCCACCCCCGCCCCCCGGAATAGTCTAAACCAAACCAATGTGTTTTCCCATCACATCACTGTTCACTATCCTTAAATATTTTCTCAACATGTCTTTGTCTGTCACTCATGAGCATGTAATAGGGACATTGGCCTATAGAGTTTCTGGATACTGCCAGGTAGTTATGGGCCGTCGATTCTATGTTCCTAGATTCCACATTCAGGTTACCCCGTATGAGGTTCCCCTAACCAAAAAGTTACCTCATATGGAATTTGACTGCAAAGTAGAATTGATTATATTATACTATGTGACGGTTTTATATTTTCAGTTTCCACAAACAAAATGAATCTGGTATATATGGGTTTTCACCTTGGCATCATGGACCACAAGTCTACCCTAATACCACTCTCACTACAGGAATCAACAATTTTGCCGTCAGGGGACTTCTTTGCTGTCAGCTTATCATCGGGGAAGACGACAAAGACTAGTTTTGCCTTCAGCTGCTGACGGCAAATTTATACTTTGCATTCTGTTATTTTTATATAGACGGCAAAGACATATTTTCTCGTCTAAACAAATAACAGACGGCAAGATATGTTTTTGTCGTTTGTAAAAAAACGCAGACGAACAAATAATGGTTTTCACCTTGGCTTCATGGACCACAAGTCTACCCTAATACCACTGTTGAACTCCGTTCAAGTTTAACCTCGCTTTGAGAACTTTTAGCAAACTTGGATTCTCCCTAGCAAAAAAGAGAAATGGCAGTGAGCACATCTCTTCTAATTCAAAAATACCAGAAGAGCATTTAAAATCAGAAGAGTAAATATTTCCTGCATTTTATTGCCGGTTGCAAATTGGAACTTAGTAATTGACCGTATTGATGGGCTGGAAGGTAGAAATGAACTTTAGAGTGATCAATAAAAATCATGTTAGCCTCTAGTACAAGTAGATCTACTGTAATATGCATTATCAGATGGGTTGGCTCCTGAGATGAAAATTGATTGTTTTTTTCATGTGGTGGCCACTACAGCCTATAGAAGAATCATGAATTCCTGATTCCATTTCTTGACGAACACAATCAATGATAATGAAGTCGAAGTTGTTATATCATCTGGAGAACGTTGAATACCAGAGTAGTTGTCTGCCTGTCTCGGCCAATACCCTCAGGTTATTTGATCCTTCTTGCTTGGGAAACATGCTGAGGATCTTGGCTACCAATCAACCCCCTTTTCTAGATAGGAGATTGATAATGGGGTCAAGTAGATTCCTCTAGAAGTTCCCGTAATCATGTCGGCTTTAACGGGTGTCCGTGAAGAGATGTGGGCATGCCATTAAAGAGGAATTTTACGGAGATATTGGATCTTTACAACTTTTGTGATGATTTTACATAGCCATCCTCCATATACCAAAAGATACTAAAATTGGACCTTCAGGAATTCGCTAAACCCTATCACCCCCAAATAGATATGGAACCTACCATTGTTGACTCCTTAGTCCAAGTGCAAATAGTCAAATATACCTTGTTCGATAGGTGGCTAGAGCCTAGATACAAGTACCCTTCTTACATCCCAACAAATTAATTGGTCCATCCTAAAAGAGCCACCTCTACTATGGATTGTCTGATCCAAACATCACGTTGCTATGGTTTCTATGCAGTCTAAATTTCTTTGATTTTGGTCACTGTAGATATTTAATACTTTAATACTTTATGTTAGGACACATGAAAAAAATATTGGCATAACAACGTTCATCGTAAAAACTTGTTTTGTCAAAACAAGTGATCAAAGTATTGTTTTCATTCGCAAAGACTTTGGAAAATCTTGGACACACAAAGTGAAATGTTTTATTTGGTTAGCTTTCCATACCCGTTGCTGGACTTCTGATCGCCTTGAACGCCAAGGCCTGCCCCACCCCCAAGATGCTCCTTTTGTGATCAGGTGGCCAAGACCATTACACATTTTCTAGTTGGTTGTATCTTTTAGTCCGTTGGTCTTCTACAGGCGGTGCCTGTAGGGCAAACTCATTTTTCCATCCAAAATTGATGGTTTGAGGCGACACTAATTAGTTGATAGTCATTGGTGAAAGGAGTTCCAATTCTTGGTCATACTAGTAGCTGGCTCCTCCTTTGAGAATACCACAGTGGATGTGTTATTGAGGGTAGGAATACTGTGTCAGTCGGCTGGTCCAAGAGATCTGAGAGGAATCCACTCTTTGGTGTGTTCTGTTGGTGCCTTGAAGTTTAGAGACTATTTGTCCCTGATCTTTATTAGGTCTGGTGATCATTTGTCCTGCCTCGTTTGTACTCCCTATGTGTAGTGTCGAAAAATGTCTTACTTTATGGAACAAAGTGAGTAATTAATATTTTATATGGTGCTTTTTAGTATGGCTAGGTGGGTGTTTTGTTTTAGTGTTAAGACCCTTATGGGCCTGTTTTGTTTTGTATATTTATTTCTTCTTCTTAATGCAATGATGGGCATTTCTCCTTCTGGTTTGACGGTAAAAAGAATTGTTTGAAGACATCTATTTAGGACTGAAGGAAGTGTTAATTACATTATAATCAATAATATGATGTTTGATCCTTTGTTTGAGGCGTAGACTGCATGGATTAAAAAGGTAGTGTTGATTAATAATATGGTGTATGATTCTTTGCTTGAGGTGTTTACTGCATGAATTTTATCAATTTCAGTTTGTTACTGATTATATCTAGCTCGTGCATTTCTAACCATGAGAACAATGAATATTTAAATGATTTGAGAAGCGGTTCGACATTTCCTTCTCATAAGGGTCACTGAACAACTGTTCTCTTAGCTTCAGCCTAGTCAAAGAATGAGAATATGCCAACACTAGAAGTGGAGGATATTGCCACTACAAATGAACTGTTCTATCTGTTTTGTCCAATAGCTCGGCTAATTCAACCTTGAGATTTTGGCTAGTGATGCTAGTGCATTACTGTTTTGAGTCGTACAAAAATTACGATATATAACTGGATGAGCAGTACAAATTTGTTTGACTGATGAGTTTGATTGCTCCACGGGTATATGGAGATACAGAGGTGGCTTCTTGGGGGTGGGCTCCTCCATTCAGTGTGTGCGTCGAAATTGTCCCGCAGTGTTTCTTGCACCGGTGAACTGTGAAGTGGCTTTTCAGGAATCAATCGCTTCAACCGCAACTGTCTGCCTGATTCTATTTTCATGTTCTTTTTTACTTTGGGAGGCGATGACTGAAAGAAATGTCTATATTCCTCGATCTGCATGCCGTGATCAACCACTCTGTGCCGTCCTAGAGCTCGACGATGTCCGTCTCTAGTTGTTGTACTGTTAGAAAATATGTTTCTATGTTGCAAATTGTCGTTGTACTGTTAGACAATATGTTTGTGTTACAAATTGTTGTTGCATTGTTGAACAATATATGTTTCAATGTGTCAGTTGTTCATTGTCATCCGAGAAATATGCTTCTTCTCGAACTGCTCAGCCCTACACGCTCTTTACCTCTTGGCTGCTCGAGGCCAACTATCAGAAGCTTTGTGTTGGAGAACTATCAAACTCATCACAATGGCCACCCACTGATTTCAAAGAAACCCATTTTTAGCACATTACACTATGAATATCTCCGCTCCGCTCACTTTTGTTATCTTTATTTTGTTTCATAAAATGCAGACATTTATAAAGCATCTATAGTATATTGTCACTAACAAGTCACCATAGAACAAAGGTTGACTGCTACTCTAAAGTAGTCTCTGGGAGTCGCATCGAAATAAACTTTCAAGCTACCTTATAGAGCACATTACATAAAATAACGGGACGGAACTGTAAAAGGGGTGTGGGATTTTTTACCTTGGGAACTAAGACCAAAATAGCATAATTGAAACTTTTTGTGGATTCGACACCTTTCACAATACGAAGAACCATCCTAATAAACTCGACACCCTGATGCTGCTGAATGAAAAGAGCCCATCCGGTCCTGGAGCCTCTAGTGGTAACATCTGGAACAATGCTAGATTCACTTTTTTCTGGTGAATAAGGAGTTGAAAGTTTCGCACTCATCTCAGGTGTGACTTCGCATGGGACTTTTCACCTTTGCAAGTTGATACTCTATCACTATAAAAATAAAAATCCATTCTTCTGTTAATTGAACGTCATGTCTAGCTAGCGACTTGATCAAAAAGATCTCCTGCCCGTGTTAGCCTTTCGATCCTTGGGCGATGTATCCATAAAATCTCCTCCCGATCAGACAGTTCGAACCAGGCGGTCGATAATTTTCAGTTCGGCATTACTAAGGGTCCCATCCTCCGCCAGTATCCCGTTCCCTCTTTAGCATGTTAATCTGCATGTCCCACACAACGAGCTCATCCGATAGAAACCCTAGATCCATCTAAGAGGACTGAGAGCTATCACCAAACCTAAGTCACATATGGATAGCAAAACCTTCAAGATAGTCTTTTCAAGTTGTGGCACCCCGGCTCAGAGAACCGGATTACCAGTGTTTCCAACCCAGAGATCACGTCTTCTGGAAACACACAACAACTTGGCACAGAACAGAACTGAATTTTATTGATAGGAGTCGAGTACAAGCGCATATCTTACAATGGAGACGAGGCCAAAGGCACCCTCGGTACTATGACAATATCTACATTATTTATGTCACATAGCAGGGCCTCGGATACTGGGTACTTCTACGGCGTAGCGGAACATAGCGCAACTCCATCCACAGGGACACTGCTGTGGACACATCCTAGTTAGCATAGCCAGCACCCTCAGGACCTCCGTCCTCGGATTCTCCTGCATCTGGCATGATACGCCAGGTGAGTACTTTGAATGTACTCGCAAGCTCACGACGACCAAGTAATGCAGCAAACAATAGCATGGCAATCAACACAATATCAGTTAAGCAATTTACTTACTGTTACCGATCATCAACTTACTCTCTTTCGGGTTGTCCCACAACCCTCGGAATACTCATACCCACTGAGTACTTCCGAACACAAGACGAGTTCTTCCATCATTAATATCAGCATTCCGGTTGACCATCTACTGAGGTCTGGACGGGTTGTCCAATACCGTGGACTCGGCTATTCGAATAGATTTTTACACTCTGCAGAGGTTGCGCACTTTACCCACACCATGAAGCACCTGGCCCTGGCCTCGAGACCACTCGGGTGGACCAGCATTGCTTCAACAAAACCTGCCTGACCCGTGACCCTTCATCGTACCATCGGCACTCTTCCTCCCCCGGAGGTCAGCCTTGGGTGGCCCCTGTGTCCTCATGACACCTGCCACCGTCGTGGCCAAACTCTGTAGACCCAAATGGGGCCTACTGTCCCAAACGGGGAGGCCGGCATAAACTCAACCATCAACTGGGCTCACAGGGTTATCACCGCTTACCTGATCAGGGTAGCACACCGTGCATAACCCTCCCTCTTTGGAGGTACCGGTGAAAGATCATGCAGCCAGACCCGGTCAGGGCCGTCCCATACCGGCAAATGTGGTTGCACGAGTATGCCCGGACAGGTGACTCAAGATCAACCACTAAGTTATATGACAACAATAGTGGTTCAACATAATTCTTGAGTATTTAATTAATACTATGAATTAAACTATATCAAATAAATCATCCTAATGTGTATAAAAATGCAATGCTATGGAAATGCATGCATGAATTGGGTATCATGGCTTGCCTTGCTCTGTTGGGTGGTTCAAACACTCTGGATCTTCACAACCACCAAATTCTCCTTCTGAAAGTATTTCCAAATACAATTGGAAAATGTCACATAAAGCAATTCTGTTAAATAGAAATTCTGTGATCATTGGAAAAATACCAAAATTTACCAAAAAATAAAGGGGCTTAAGACAAACACAATGCAAAAAGAATCAACTGCATTGGAGTTGTAGCTAAAAAGTTATTGATGGTCAAAGTTGGGTCAAAAATCTGTTTTAAATTAAATAAAACTGAAATTCCAGAAATCCCAGGGACGGCCACATCGAAGGTGTAAAGCCTGAGTACGCCTCCACTTGTGTACCGCTTCGGGCGCGGCTGACCCACTGACGGGTGGGGTCAGCTCTATTTAAACAGAAGGAGGGAGGAGGGAACAGAGGAGGGGCGGCGCTCCGGCGACGGTCGCCGGCGGTAGAGACGGCGATAGGGTCGGGGAACTACGGGAATGGATCGGGCACTCAAGGGCGATCATGCACGTACCCGCAAAATGGCAAGAGATGGCCGGACGGCGTCGTCCCCTTCGTCTCCGGCGGCGGCGGCGCTCGGGTGGGATCGGAGACGGCGATTCCGGCGATGGGAGACTTGGGCAGGAGGACGGGGAGCACCAGAGGTCGAATGGGCTCGGGAAGGCGAGGGACTGTTGGCACTGAGGAGACCTCAGATGGCGGAGCTCCGGCGAGGTTCGAGGCCAGAGGGCCTCTCGGCCTTGGCTCGTTGCTCGGGGATGCAATTGAGAGGATGACGAGGTGGCTGACGAGCTCGGAGGGACGAGGGGGGGGGCTTTAAATAGGCGGAGGGCGAGGCGTAGCGATTTCTCCCGAAGCGGCGAGGCTCATCCACGTCGCCGGCGCCCGTACGGTGCGCTGGCTGGCCGGGAGCGTCGACAGGATGGAAGAGGGCAGAGGGGCGCGACAGGACGGGTCCGAAGCCATTAATGACGTGCGGATGACCACGGTGGCCGAAGCCCACTGTTCTGCCCGTGGCGACGCTTGGCCGGGAGCGACGGCGGCCTTCTCCGGCGACCGGGAGGGTTCGGGAGGATCCACGCGGCGACCTGCAACGATGTCGACACCAGAGGACAAGGAGAGAGCGGCGATGGACGGCTCGGGCGGGCTGACCCGTCTCTGGCGCTGCGCAGAGCGCGCGCTGTGGCATGCCAGCCCCGTAATCACCACTGGTGTGGCCACCAGGAGGACACGCCGTCCTGGCGCACCTTGTCCATGGGGTCGACCCTTGACCATTTAGCCTCCCTGGGTCACTGGCTCGACCAGGTTCACCCTGCCATGAGGTGTAGCCTCAGCTACAGATTCTGCCAGCAATCTTGAGGAGACTCTAGAGAGAAAAGGAGATAGGGATGGAGCCAGAGGAGATGTCTAGGGCTATCAGGATTGGAAGGACTATCTTCTGGCAAAAATTGAGAAGGTTTGAAGAAAAAATGGATAGGGTTCCTTTGGAAACTATCATTCTGGCCCAGAACACAAATGAGCTTGTGGCCCTCAATTGGTTGCTCTACAAATGGGGAAACTTGGTGGAAGGGAGTTATTTTGCACATAGTAGATGCCATAAAAATCTCAGGATGAGTAGGCATCTCTAGCTAGCACTTCCTTCACAGAGGTTTCAAAAATGCAAAAACTTGTCAGAGCCCTGCTGCTCAAAAGTTGTACTGGCCAAGATGATATTTTTGGATATTGGGGCAAGATAAGATACCTAGAAGCTTGGGGAATTTATTGGGAATTTTCTGGAATAGAAATAATAGGGTTGCTTCACAATGGACAGATTCTGGTCAGAAACAAAATAATTATTCTGGCCAAAATTTCCCATTGGGCAATAAAATATTTTTGAAGAATATGAAATCTTATGATGATGAGAAGATGGGGAAAAAGTTTGGGAATTAATTGACCACCCAAACTATAGGTTGCTTCACAACCCATGGTGATGGCCTAAATCCCCAAATTATGAAAATGATTTTTGAGAAAAGACTAAATATTGAAAAATTATCCAAGAGAGCATGGAAAGATTTTATCAAGATGACAAAGGTTTGGAGATGCTTGAAGAAAATTTTAGCAAGGCATAGATCAACTCCACTGAAGAGGTTTCGAAAATTGCAAATAAAATCCAAATATTTTTGAAAAGAAAAAGTTGCCAAAATCAGGGTGTCACAAACCTACCCCCCCTTAGGATGAATCTCGTCCTCGAGATTCGGTTGCTCAGGGAACAAGTATGGATATGCAGATTTTAGGAAGTCTTCTCTTTCCCATGTAGCCTCTTCCTCTGTGTGGTGTTCCCACAACACTTTATAAAATCTGATTACCTTGCTTCTGGTGGTCCTTTCCATCCCATCCAGGATCCTTACAGGTTTCTCTTCGTAGGTTAGGTCTTTAGCCAGTTCTAACTCACTGATGTCCGCTTGCTTGATCGGTGGTGCAATGCACTTCCTTAGTTGTGATATGTGAAACACATCGTGCACTTCTGATAGTTCTGGCGGTAATTCCAACTGATATGCCACTCTACCTCTTCTAGCAACCACTGGAAATGGGCCTATATACCTTGGTGCAAGTTTTCCCCGAGTATTGAATCTCTTCACTCCTTTCATAGGGGTTACTCGGAGATATGCATATTCTCCGGGCTCAAAGGTCACTTCCCGGTGTTTTGGATCATAGTAACTCTTCTGACGAGACTTGGCTGCCCAAAGACGTTCCTGGATATCCTTAACTTGCTTCTCAGCCTCGAGCATCGAGTCTGTACCAGAGATTCGGCTGTCCCCCGTCTGAGACCAGTTCAAAGGAGTGCGACACTTCCGCCCATATAATGCCTCAAACGGTGGCATCTTCAAGCTTGACTGATAGCTGTTGTTGTATGAGAATTCCGCATAAGGTAGACTGTCTTCCCACTTAGGTCCATGGGTGAGGGCACATGACCGAAGCATATCCTCCAGTATCTGGTTCACCCTTTCTGTCTGCCCGTCTGTCTGCGGGTGGTATGCCGTACTATGCTTCAGCATGGTTCCCAAGGCTTGGTGTAGACGCAGCTAGAATGCTGAGGTGAATAAGGAACCTCTGTCTGAGGTGATGGACTTGGGGACTCCAAGGAGGCTAACTATCCGGGACATGTAGAGCTGTGCCAGCTGATTTGCGTTGAAAGTGGTCTTTACTGGGATGAAGTGAGCCACTTTCGTGAGTATGTCCACGATGACCCAAATAGCATCGTTGCCTCTTGCTGACTTGGGTAGTCCAACAATAAAGTCCATACAGATGTCATCCTACTTCCACTGGGGTACCGGTAAAGGTTGCAGTAGCCCAGCGGGTTTCTGGTGTTCCGCCTTAACTTTGTTGCAGATATCACAGCAGGCGACATAATATGCTATATCTTTTCGCATTCCTGTCCACCAAAATGTCTCTCTCAGATCCTGATACATTTTTGTTCCTCCCGGGTGGATGGAATATGAGGACGCGTGAGCTTCTTTGAGGATTCGCTGCCTCAGATTATCTTGATCGGGCACGCATATCCGTTTCTCGAACCATACGGTGCCTTGATCATCCACGTGGAAGGACTTGGCTTTCCCTTTTGGAATCAGCTCCTTGATCTTTTTGATTCCCTCATCTGGCTCTTGGGCCTTCTTGATTTCTTCCATAAGGGTGGGGGTAATTACCAACGTGTCCGATGTAGTTGGTCCGCATAGCACCATGTTGAGCTCAGCGAACTCCTCTTGCAACCTTGGGTGCATCCTTCCCATTAGGGCATTCACGGTGCCTTGCTTTCTGCTGAGAGCGTCCGCGACCACATTGGCTTTCCCCGGATGATAATTTATCCCAATATCATAGTCCTTGACTAGCTCAAGCCATCTTCGTTGCCTGAGATTCAGATCCGGCTGAGTGAAAATATACTTAAGACTCTTATGGTCCGTGTATATTTCACAGCATTGGCCAATGAGATAATGCCTCCAAATCTTCAGGGCGTGCACTACGGCTGCTAGCTCCAAATCATGCGTAGGGTAATTCTCTTCATGAGGTCGTAGCTGTCTGGATGCATATGCTACAACCTTCCCTTCTTGCATCAATACGCAGCCGATTCCACGTCTGGACGCGTCGCAGTATATATCGAAGCTTTTATGTATGTCTGGAAGAACTAGAACAGGGGCGGTGGTGAGCCTGGTCTTCAATTCCTGGAAACTACTGTCACATTCCGCCGTCCAGAAAAACCTTTGGTTCTTCTTGAGCAACTCCGTTAGGCGCTTGGCTATCTTAGAGAAGCCTTTTATGAAGCGTCGGTAATAGCCTGCCAATCCCAGGAAACTGCGGACTTCGGTCACCGTGGCTGGGGTCTTCCAATTTAATACTGCGGTTACCTTGCTGGGGTCGACGACTACTCCTTGTTTAGACAGAATGTGCCCCAGAAATCCCACCTCTTTTAGCCAAAATTCACACTTGCTAAACTTGGCGTACAAGCGGTGGTCTCTTAACCTTTCCAGGATAGCACGGAGATGCTTTTTATGCTCTTCTTCATCTTTGGAGTATATCAGGATATCATCGATGAATACCACCACGAATTTGTCCAGAAAGTCCATGAAGATTTTATTCATCATGCTCATGAAGTTGGCTGGAGCATTCGTTAGTCCAAATGACATGACTGTGAATTCATACAGTCCGTATCGGGTGGTAAACGATGTCTTGGGGATATCCTCTTTTCGAATCTTTAGCTGATGATATCCAGTTCGAAGGTCAATCTTTGAGAATACCCAGGCTCCTTTCAGCTGGTCGAACAAGTCGTCAATGCGAGGAAGCGGGTACTTGTTTTTGATGGTGACCTTGTTCAGCTGACGATAATCTACGCACATACGTAGACTTCCATCCTTTTTCTTGACAAAAAGCACGGGTGATCCCCATGGCGAGATGCTTGGGCGAATATACCCTTTCTGCAGCAGTTCATCCAGTTGCTTCTTTAACTCTGCCAACTCTGGTCCTGGCATACGATAGTATTTCTTGTAAATTGGAGCAGTGCCGGGAACCACTTCAATGGCAAACTCCAATTCCCGGTCTGGAGGCATTCCGGGTAACTCTTCGGGAAATACGTCCGGAAACTCGCAAACTACCGAAATCAAGTTCATATCCGTGGCGGTAGCTTGATATGCCATTCCCTCCTTTGATATCATCTTGCTGGCAAGGAATTGGACGGTTTGTCCTGTTGGGTTGACCAAGGTTACTGTCCTGCTGGCACAATTGATGCACACCTTATGTGGTGTCAACCAGTCCATTCCCAGTATTACGTCCAATCCCGAGGATTCAATGGCAATGAGGGCAGCTGGAAACTTAACTCCTTGTATTGAAATTTCCAGATCTCTATAGATCAAATTTGTTCTGAGCAGGGAGCCAGGGGATTGTACCACCATGATTTTGTCTAAAAGCGACGGCGAAAATTTGTGCAAGGTGGCAAAACTCCGCGAAATAAACGAGTGGGAAGCCCCGGAATCAAACAAAATAACTGCAGGTATGTCGTTAATAGAAAACATACCAAGGACTACTTCTGGGGCTTCACAGGCTTCCTCGGCGGAGATATGGTGGACGCGTCCATGGCAGAGGTTATGATTGGGGCGGCGTCCTATGGTGTTGACCTGCGGCTTGACTTCAGTGGATGGCTTCCCATTGTTGGTGGGACACTGTTTGGAGTAGTGTCCACTCTGGCCGCAAGTGAAACAGGTATTGTTGCGGCGGCAGTCTTCTATCACGGGCTGTTTGCCGAAGGTCTTGGCTGGCTCACTGTCTTGTTATTGTTGCTACCATTGCTCCAGGTAGGCTTATATTCAGAGGTGCCTGGCTGCCAGGTGCGCGGCTTCTGAGCATACGGCTCCCGGTAGTTGTCCTTCTTGGGTTCGAACTTCCGCTTATGGTTGTCTTGTCCGGGCTTGTGCTCCCTTTCGGCTATAAAGGCCTTGTCTACCGGCGTCTGGAAGTCAGGGAAGTCTAACATGCATAGCTGACAACGGAGAGAGTGGTTCAGTCCTCCCCGGAACCGATCTATCTTTCTCTCTTCGGTGGCCACATCATATGTAGAGTACCGTGACAGATTGTTGAACTTGTTAAGGTACTCTGCTACCGACATGATTTCTCGTGTCAAAGCAAGGAACTCCCTTTGTTTCACCTTCATTATGCCGGTAGGAACATGATATTTGCGGAACAATTCCTTGAACTTCTCCCAAGTGATTTCTTCTTCAGAAGACCATGTTGCCTTTGTGTTATCCCACCATATGGCTGCTGGCCCTTCCAGGTAATGAGTGGCAAACGGAACCTTGTCTGAATCCTCACAACGGGCTATCTCCAACTTCTTTTCTATGGTCCTTAGCCAATCATCTGCTTCTATTGGATCCACAGCTTGACCAAAATTGGGTGGCTTTGTGCGCTGGAAATCAGACAGCCTGGAGTGCGGCCCATTATGATGGTGGTTCTGACCTACCATAGCCTGCATACTCTTCAGGAATTCCATCAGATCCTGGTTTCTCCTTTCCTCAAACATTCTCATAATCTGATCCGTAGTAGGTGCTTGAGGTGGTGGGGGTGGTAAATCTTCTGGTGCTTGACCTGCTTGTCTGGCGGATCGACAGACAGGAGTTCCATCGCCGCCTTGGCTAGAACTTCTCTTCATCCTAAATTTGTTCCCATTGCAAAATACCGACTCGATGAGCAATATCCATCAGGGGAAACACAGTTATATGATACCAGCAAGAAAAATACGCGAAAAAGAAGGCGAACAAAGCAAACCACATAATTATACAAGATAACCCAACATCATACATGGCAAGCTAGTAGGGGAAATATATCATGGCTAAACTGCTCATACGGCAGTTGACATATGCAAAGATGCATGCTCCACAACTCAAGCCTCCACTCTAGTGGCGCTGATGGCACGAACACTGCCAAAGCACAGACTCCTCGTCATCTGATCCTGAGTCAGAGTCAGAGCTGATGATGTGGATCTCATCCTCCGGATCAAAGGAAACACGACGACGCTGCTGGGACGGTTCTCCTTCTGGGGTAGAAGGAGCACGACGCCTCAGCATCGGAGCTGCGAGGCCCACTCAGCTGGGGTCTCAAGGCGGCTACCAGACGGAAAGCTTGGTGGCACAGTGGAGGTAGAAGGAGCATCAAATCTAGCTGGAAGTGGAACTGGTGGTGGATGCATGGGTGGAGGGGTAGTCTGAGGTGGAGGTGGCACTGGGGCTACGGCTGCAAGCGCCGCTAAGACACGAGACAGCTCCTCAGCCAGTGATATGATCGTACGGTAGCTGGCGTTCAGATAGCGAGACAGCACAGCAGTCGCACGGTCACATGCCGGGTCAACAGGAGCGAAAATGACTCGCCCTGTCGTAGGCGACAGGGTGGGATAATAGAGGAAACCTAGATGAGTCTGCATCTCAACCTCGTAGAAGCGCAAGTCAGTGAGAGCCTCCATTGTGGCAAACTCAATCGCCAACTCCGGAGTGGAAGCCGTTCCGGCCTTGGTAGAGCGAGAGTAGCAACCAAGGTCCGAGCTCGCGATCATGAAAGCCTCGGCATGGTACTCGTACACCGACTCAGCAAGCTGCTCCCGAAACACCTGGTACACTGGATCTTCGCCGTGAGGGTACAGCCGAAGCCAGACGTTCCGGAGCAGTACTGGAAATGTGGATGGTGCAGGCTCAAAATGATAATGGAATGGAACCGGTGCCATCTACACTCACAGGACCACCATTAGAGGAATAATGATTCATGATGCATGCTATGCAACAATCAAATGCGACAATCAAATGCAACAATCAAATGCAGCAATCAAATGCATACTCAGGATCCTATACTAATCGCGGTGCTAGCGCTGGCTAGCTAGGTGTCCTACAGTCAGCCTGGCTCTGATACCAAGCGTTGTGGCACCCCGGCTCAGAGAACCGGATTACCAGTGTTTCCAACCCAGAGATCATGTCTTCTGGAAACACACAACAACTTGGCACAGAACAGAACTGAATTTTATTGATAGGAGTCGAGTACAAGCGCATATCTTACAATGGAGACGAGGCCAAAGGCACCCTCGGTGCTATGACAATATCTACATTATTTATGTCACATAGCAGGGCCTCGGATACTGGGTACTTCTACGGCGTAGCGGAACATAGCGCAACTCCATCCACAGGGACACTGCAGTGGACACATCCTAGTTAGCATAGCCAGCACCCTCAGGACCTCCGTCCTCGGATTCTCCTGCATCTGGCATGATACGCCAGGTGAGTACTTTGAATGTACTCGCAAGCTCACGACGACCAAGTAATGCAGCAAACAATAGCATGGCAATCAACACAATATCAGTTAAGCAATTTACTTACTGTTACCGATCATCAACTTACTCTCTTTCGGGTTTTCCCACAACCCTCGGAATACTCATACCCACTGAGTACTTCCGAACACAAGACGAGTTCTTCCATCATTAATATCAGCATTCCGGTTGACCATCTACTGAGGTCTGGACGGGCTGTCCAATACCGTGGACTCGGCTATTCGAATAGATTTTTACACTATGTAGAGGTTGCGCACTTTACCCACACCATGAAGCACCTGGCCCTGGCCTCGAGACCACTCGGGTGGACCAGCATTGCTTCAACAAAACCTGCCTGACCCGTGACCCTTCATCATACCACCGGCACTCTTCCTCCCCCGGAGGTCAGCCTTGGGTGGCCCCCGTGTCCTCGTGACACCTGCCACCGTCGTGGCCAAACTCTGTAGACCCAAACGGGGCCTACTGTCCCAAACGGGGACGCCGGCATAAACTCAACCATCAACTGGGCTCACAGGGTATCACCGCTTACCTGATCAGGGTAGCACACCGTGCATAACCCTCCCTCTTTGGAGGTACCGGTGAAAGATCACGCAGCCAGACCCGGTCAGGGCCGTCCCATACCGGCAAATGTGGTTGCACGAGTATGCCCGGACAGGTGACTCAAGATCAACCACTAAGTTATATGACAACAATAGTGGTTCAACATAATTCTTGAGTATTTAATTAATACTATGAATTAAACTATATCAAATAAATCATCCTAATGTGTATAAAAATGCAATGCTATGGAAATGCATGCATGAATTGGGTATCATGGCTTGCCTTGCTCTGTTGGGTGGTTCAAACACTCTGGATCTTCACAACCACCAAATTCTCCTTCTGAAAGTATTTTCAAATACAATTGGAAAATGTCACATAAAGCAATTCTGTTAAATAGAAATTATGTGATCATTGGAAAAATACCAAAATTAACCAGAAAATAAAGGGGCTTAAGACAAACACAATGCAAAAAAGAATCAACTGCATTGGAGTTGTAGATAAAAAGTTATTGATGGTCAAAGTTGGGTCAAAAATCTGTTTTACATTAAATAAAACTGAAATTCCAGAAATCCCAGGGCCGGCCACGTCGAAGGCGTAAAGCCTGAGTACGCCTCCACTTGCGTACCGCTTCGGGCGCGGCTGACCCACTGACGGGTGGGGTCGGCTCTATTTAAACAGAAGGAGGGAGGAGGGAACAGAGGAGGGGCGGCGCTCCGGCGACGGTCGCCGGCAGTAGAGACGGCGATAGGGTCGGGGAGCTACGGGAATGGATCGGGCACTCAAGGGCGATCATGCACGTACCCACAAAATGGCAAGAGATGGCCGGACGGCGTCATCCCCTTCGTCTCCGGCGGCGGCGGCGCTCGGGTGGGATTGGAGACGGCGATTCCGGCGATGGGAGACTTGGGCAGGAGGACGGGGAGCACCAGGGAACTACCCTGAGCTCGATGGAGAGGTCGAATGGGCTCGGGAAGGCGAGGGACTGCTGGCACTAAGGAGACCTCAGACGGCAGAGCTCCGGCGAGGTTCGAGGCCAGAGGGCCTCTCGGCCTTGGCTCGTTGCTCGGGGATGCAATTGAGAGGATGTGGAGGTGGCTGACGAGCTTGGAGGAACGGGGGGGGGGGGGGGGGGTTTAAATAGGCGGAGGGCGAGGCGCGGTGATCTCTCCCGAAGCGGCGAGGCTCATCCACGTCGTCGGCGCCCGTACGGTGCGCTGGCTGGCCGGGAGCGTCGACGGGATGGAAGAGGGCAGAGGGGCGCGACGGGACGGGTCCGAAGCCATTAATGACGTGCGGATGACCACAGTGGCCGAAGCCCACTGTTCTGCCGTGGCGACGCTTGGCCGGGAGCGACGGCGGCCTTCTCCGGCGACCGGGATGGTTCGGGAGGATCCACGCGGCGACCTGCAACGATGTCGACACCAGAGGACAAGGAGAGAGCGGCGATGGACGGCTCGGGCGGGCTGACCCGTCTCTGGCGCTGCGCAGAGCGCGCGCTGTGGAATGCCAGCCCCGTGATCACCACTGGTGTGGCCACCAGGAGGACACGCCTGCCTGGCGCACCTTGTCCATGGGGTCGACCCTTGACCATTTAGCCTCCCTGGGTCACTGGCTCGACCAGGTTCACCCTGCCATGAGGTGTAGCCTCAGCTACAGATTCTGCCAGCAATCTTGAGGAGACTCTAGAGAGAAAAGGAGATAGGGATGGAGCCAGAGGAGATGTCTAGGGCTATCAGGATTGGAAGGACTATCTCCTGGCAAAAATTGAGAAGGTTTGAAGAAGAAATGGATAGGGTTCCTTTGGAAACTATCATTCTGGCCCAGAACACAAATGAGCTTGTGGCCCTCAATTGGTTGCTCTGCAAATGGGGAAACTTGGTGGAAGGGAGTTATTTTGCACATAGCAGATGCCATAAAAATCTCAGGATGAGTAGGCATCTCTAGCTAGCACTTCCTTCACAGAGGTTTCAAAAATGCAGAAACTTGTCAGAGCCCTGCTGCTCAAAAGTTGTACTGGCCAAGATGATATTTTTGGATATTGGGGCAAGATAAGATACCTAGAAGCTTGGGGAATTTATTGGGAATTTTCTGGAATAGAAATAATAGGGTTGCTTCACAATGAACAGATTCTGGTCAGAAACAAAATAATTATTCTGGCCAAAATTTCCCATTGGGCAATAAAATATTTTTGAAGAATATGAAATCTTATGATGATGAGAATATGGGGAAAAAGTTTGGGAATTAATTGACCACCCAAACTATAGGTTGCTTCACAACCCATGGTGATGGCCTAAATCCCCAAATTATGAAAATGATTTTTGAGAAAAGACTAAATATTGAAAAATTATCCAAGAGAGCATGGAAAGGTTTTATCAAGATGACAAAGGTTTGGAGATGCTTGAAGAAAATTTTAGCAAGGCATAGATCAACTCCACTGAAGAGGTTTTGAAAATTTGCAAATAAAATCCAAATATTTTTGAAAAGAAAAAGTTGCCAAAATCAGGGTGTCACACAAGTTGCATCAGAGATTTATTATATGCATAAATGCATTTTTGTAGGGGTGTTTTCCGTAACTGGAGTTTGGTGGGACGTTTTTGAACATGTATCGTTGGAAGTGTCATTTTAATGGATTAACGATAGAACAAAGATTAATTTACACTTGCTATGGGATTGTCGGGTTCCAAGCATGCTCCGGATCTTCGGGTGGCTCTTTCACCTAGACCTCCTTAGCACAAGGAAAGACTTGTATCACATGACACTGATGGACTCTTCCACACCTAGACCCCTGCGCTGCCTAAATGCTACCGAGGATAGCGCTCACCCTTTATTCACTGCCGATGCTAGCAGACTTTGGCGGGCTATTGCTATTCGCCCGAGATACAACTCCATCGACAACCTGGTTTCCTTGTCTGCCTTCCCTCATACATTCGGTTGTTCATGCTCCTCCTCATGATTTGGAAAATTTAGGAAGTTTGTAACGCCAAAAGTGTTCAGAGCTATGGATATGGAAACTAATACAGCCATTGGTATTATCATCGATGATGTCATGGTGTGGGCTCATAGGCGCAAATCGGGTGAAGCTAGGGATCACGCCGGTATGTGGCTTGATTTCCTCTCCACGCTCCCTTTTGTGACCCTGTTAAAACTCTCAAATATCTACACTCTAGCTAGCTAGCACTGGGCATAATTATTTGGCAGCTAAATAATTCCTTATCATTATGAAACTAGATAATTAAGGACTTCCTTATTATATATCCTTAACCATACCCAAAAAGAAAGGAAAGCTGAAGAAGTTGACGAACCATACATGAGCTTATAATTGATAACATGCTGTTCCCACCATTGCTAATAATTGTTAATTAAATCCACCTTGGCGAAGATCTTGTCCAGGTGGAAGAGGTGCTTCCTCATGCGGTATACGTGCAACGTGTACATGAGGGCAGCACAGGTCACCAGCATGAAGGACAGGATGATCAGCTCGCTGAAATCCTGTTTGGTTGAACACGTTGTAAATAGTAATTATAATTTAATTCAATGTTGCCGTTTGCTCATAATACTAGTTAGTAACTAAAAGGAGTTGATCCACACCTTAGGGTCAGAGACGATTATGCCCATAATGTAGGTAATCAAGTCGAACATGGACTGCAGCGAGTTCTGGACCCCTCCGACAACGCACCGGTCCGAGTCTGGGACATTGTCCTGCATAAGCTGCGTCACCGCCAGATCGAACATCCAGAGACCAAGGCGCGACGCTGCGACGCCAGCCATGAGCACCCATGCCGACGCCACGCCGTCGCTCACCCAGATGGAGCCAACACAAAGCAGCAGGCAGCACCACTGCACATGCATGTCAATCACCACCAAAGACCCATCATCTTTTCATCAGTATCAGCACTGTGTATCAAGTGCAGTGCAGTTAAGTGCGTGTGCTTTTCTTTCTGAAAATGGATAATGATGGATTGACGTGCCTGCATCCAAATGGACCAGAGCCAGTGAAAAACATAGCGCGCTATAGCGCCGCTAATAGCACGCTATAGCATATTGAGAATCGTCTCGTTAAATTTATATATGTACAATGTCTCGCTAATAGCACGTTATAATGCGCTATAGCACGCTAATAGCATATTTTCAAGGACGCCGCTATTTTGTATAGCGCGCTATTTTTTTCCTTGACCAGAGCCCTATTCGAAGCGTGGAAACCCAAGAGTGCATGACCGGGTAGAGCAAGGTTGCCGCGATCCCGGCGATAGCACTCAACCCTCGTGCCAGACTGATCACGTACGCGGGGATGCCTTTCCAGTCCAGAGTTGCAGTCATCAGCGTACCAAAGCTGCAAAAACAACAACGGAAATTTGCATCTAAGAAGTCCGCATCTGATTAATTAGGAAGGAAAAATCAGGCAGCACCATCGGCTTACTGCCTTAATAATCACCTTAATACAGTGAAGTAGAGGATGGCGAGAGCAACCCCTGGTAGCATCACGTCCTGCCTCATGTACAAAGCCCAGCAGCGTAGGATCGAGAGCCGCTCCGTAACACCCACCCTCCAATCCGACTCGTCCTGACTGTGCGTCTGCACCTCCTCGTCGGCCAGAGCCACCATCTCAGATGACGGTACCACCAGCGCTGCCGTTGACTCCCTTCTCAGCTGGACGTTCTCGCTGAGAGCGGGCACGCCGTTGTACACCGAGACGAAGAGGCAGTACTGTAGCCACACCGAGGCAACGTTCCATAGAGCGAGCGCCACCGCGGACGCCTGTGTGGAGACAAAGCTGATGATGAACCCGGACAGCACGGGCGCCAGCAGCTTGCAGCTCAGGTCGATCCTCCGGATCACTGAGTTGGTCTTGGTTAGTACCGCCGGGGGTTGCCCGCTGCAAATCACCACCACCCTGCATGCATCGCGGACTTGGATGATGATGCCATCATCTCAGGGTACGTCTTTTAGTTGAGTCGTAAGTTCTGATTTGTATACCATTCTCTCTCGATCAGTATAGTGCCAGCAAGGGTTGAGAGCGCTGCGAGCGCACCCGACACGTTAGTTGCCACGAGTAGAGCCAAGAAGACAGGGAAGTCGGTATGTTTAAGCTTATCGTACATAAGCAGCCCTGTTACTGAGACCCCAGCAGTGATGAAGGATAAGCTTTGAACCAGCAGCCATAGGCCCAAAACCTGCAGCGCAGTGAAGCATATTTTCCATTCGCCAGTAAATCAGGAAATGGAGAGTAATTAATACATTGGTGTCCTAAGGTTGATGGTGCTACCGGGTGATTTGGTTTTATGTCACAATTTGACCAAGAAAGTTGTGTTACAGACTATGAGTTACCGACCACAATATATTTCATTATTGTTGTTCATGCAGCCGTTTGCATGCTTGTCTGCAGAGGGCTGGAAGAGCTGTTCTCTCTTCCATATTCTAGAAAATGTTGGTTATAATCGAGGAGCCAAAAAAGTTATAATTGAGGAGCCGAAAATGTTATAAAAGAGGAGCCGAAAATGTCTTCATGTATGTAAAACATTGGTGGATGGGTGCTTCCACCCTTTCTTCTATGAATGTATCATACGCATAAGCATGCGTATTCCAGAAGAAGGAAAACAAGTAGCAATTCTTTCTTTGAGAGATATTTAGTAGCTAATTGCCTATAAGTACCATAACTGGGGCTAGGGTAACGAATTGGTACCACTTTACATTTTTTTTGCAGAACAGTACCAAGTCTGGGGCAGGCCACAACAAATCGAGTTGATCTGTGTTTAAACTGTTTTGGACAGGGAAACTGACTAGCAGGGCCCGCTTTTCAGCTGCCGATATTTTTGCAGAAACTCACTTGCTTTATAAATCACGCAACCAGGACGGTCCATCTACCTAATCACTATAACCCTACGTGGCCATCCCCGATCCCCTCGTCTCCGTTCCTCCTCACATTAGAGCGTTGCCAGAGAGACATACCCGTGAGGGAGTGTCTGATCCCCAATACCGCCTGCTCCGCCCGACGCCGGTTAGACCCTGTTGCCCCATCGCGTCGTCCCTTACTCTCCTCCGCATTCGCTTCGCGCCCATCCTCTTCTTGGCTCGCACGCGAGACGAGCTCGCGCAGCCATGGCGCCCCTATGGCCCACACCTCCGTCTCGAGTAGAACTCCAGCGAGTCTTCAAGCTCCTCCGCCACCAGCGAGGACAGCTGCGCCTCCACGTCCTCTTTTTCCCCTCCTCGTCTGTCCTCCCCTTCCCATGGCCTTCCTCTCTCTTCTCTAATTCGGCCGCAGCCATGGCCAGAAGGCCACATAGCTCCCTCTGCCACCTGTTGTCGCGCGTGCGCTAACATCATCGACCGCTTGCTCTGCGAGCCTATGACCTGCAGCTATCGTCCATTGCAGCCCCATCTCCTCCTGATGCTTTCCTTGCCACGGCCAACCAACGCCTCTCGCCGCCTCTACAGCGTCAGCCATAGCTTTTGATGCAGCACCACTTCCAACAGGAGCTGCCTCTTTATCACCCTCGACCATGGTTTTGGGTACCGCCCGAGAAAAACGGTTACCGGGCGGATACCGAGCTTCTCGCTGCCCCACGAGAAAGATGTATCCCGAGCAAAAAATCCCGAAAATTTTGAATTTTTACGTCCAAAGTACAGTAAAATAGCATGGCTTCTCAGTTATATCACCAAACTTAGCTCGAGTCCTCGACTACCATTACCACGAAAACCCTCAAGACTGATGCCCGAATGGCCACGTTCACAAGTCCGTAAAACAACACGGTGAAGGCCCGGTGACTAAGACCGCCTCCACCGGGACTCGAGGAGCCTGACCCGGGGGCTTTTGTGTGATTAAATATATAGCAAGGGGATTTCCGCAAAAACATCGGCACTTGACAAGCGGGCCCCGCTGGTCAGTTTCCCTGTCAAAAACGGTTAATCGGGAATCAACTCGATTTGTTGCTGCCTGCCCCAGAATCGGTACCGATCTATAATTTTTTTTAAGTTGTACGAATTCGTTACCCTAGCCTCAGTTGTGATACTTATATATACTTATATGCAATTAACTCAATATTTAGGCATTCTTAGGACTCAACTAAACAGCCGTACATCGAAGATTTTGTCCTAAATGTTTAGGAAAGTTTGAGGGTTCAGTTAGGGGTGGGGGCATATACATATGTAATGTATAAAGTGCACCCAAGTAATATTTCAGAGTTTTCTTGTTGGGCGTAGCCCCTGGGGAGAAGCAATCGAACTAGAGTAGATGAGGACAGTAACGCCTGGAAACAGAAAAACCTGAACAACCTGAAGGTATGCGAGCCTGTGGACGAGGGTGCCAACCATGGGGCCGAACACGGCGACGGAAGAGGACTCGACGACGCCGTAGACGGCTGCGAGAAGCAGCGAGTCCGGCCAGATACGGATCATGTACAGCCCCACGGAGAACTCCCACATACTGCAACGTGGACGTATAAGATAAAATAAGGTTGGTGGAATTGAACAAGAGATGGCTCGTACCGTGCACCCCATCTGGCGAGGAAGTGGCCCAAGTAGAGGCGGCGCAGGAGGGACGCGTCCAAGCCGCCGCCGCGGCCGCCCCCGTCGAGGAGAGGCATATTGACATAAACCTCGGGCTGTCGTGCCCTCTCAGATATAGCCATATAGGGTATACAGTCTGTTCGAGCTGCGTGGAAGTGTTCCTTGATTTGTGGGATGGCACGGTTCGCATGAGGAGAACTTTCAACGATCGCTCGGATTAGTTGGCTATATGCCCTGTACTACTCAGGTGCTTAGACGTACAGGTGCCTCAACAAAGAAAACCGGTTTTTCTTTTCGAGATAGCAAGGGGAAAGGGACGGAAGCAAAGTCTTCTCCCGGTGCTAGCCGGTGCTTGCCCATCTGTAAATCTGCATTTAGCTTTCCTCTGCCTTGACTAAAGCAATCTAAGCATCTCTACGAAGCACTCATCATTGCAGCACAAAACAGATTCTAAGACGCAACGTAGCGATCTTTCGTAAGCACCGGCCATTGTGCAAGGCCCAAGGGCTCGAATGTAGTTGTCCCTATGAAGATGGCGAGTACTGGGCGCCGGCGGACCGGCGCTAGGATTCGGCCGGTCGCACGCACACCGTCAGATTTGGCCTCCCATAGCCGCTCGATCTCCTTACCCATGTCATCTTATCTTCTTCCTTAAACCGTTTCATCCTGAATCAGAAAAAGGCATGTACGAGTCCTCCTTTCGCTGTGCTGGCCGCATCCATCTCACGCGGTCCCACGACTCGCTGCAGCTGCCGCTGCCCTCTACGTGTCGCACGCAACCAATGCCGCGAGCAGGTCCGCCGCTCCCACAGCCGGTGACGGTTGGAACATATCCTTCGTGGTTTTGCAAAGAAAAAAAAATTACTGCCAAGATTGCAACTCTGTTGGTGCTTGGTTCCAGCACGCAGGAATCATGATAGCAGCGGCGTCGGTTCCAAAACTCCCCACGCACCGATGGTTGCCGACACTATGGCTTGCCCTCGTCACAGCTCCGCAAAACAGCTGCAACTCTGGCGCACGTGTATGTAGCTTATGAGGTGTATGGTTGAAGCACTTTGCGAGGACCACGTCGCTGGTTGCAGCTCTGGCGACTCGGTTGCGAAATCACCAGTTCACCACAAAACGGTTGCAGCTACGGCGTCGCGGTTGTGGCATCACCACGAAACATGGATGTAGCTTCTTCAGTACACGGTTGAAGCATTTTGCGATGACGGTGTCGCCGGTTACAGCTCCAGCGACATGGTTGTAGCATCGCCAAAACCATTGCAGCTTTAACGCACATGGATATAACTTATGTCCTACACAGTTGAAGCAGCCGTCGTCGGTTGTAGCTCCGGCGTGCATGGTTGCAGCTTTGACGCACGTGGATGTAGCTTCTGCCGTACACGGTTGAAGCATTTGGCAGGCGACGGCGTCGCCGGTGTAGCTCTCGTGTGCGTGGTTGTAGCGTCGCTGAGAGCTGGTTGTAGCTCCCACGATAGACGATTGTAGCATTTTCATGTCGATGGGGTGCAGTCGCCTTAGCCCTTGTAGCATTGGCCAACCCCGTTCACGGTGCCGGCGGTCCGACGAGGTGCGTTCTCCTGGGGTGCGAACGTGCAATGCTAGCTTTGCCAGCACCGGTCCCTTGCACCGCTCTTCTTGTTTGCAGCAGCGGTATCCACGCCTTGAGAGCTCATCCCATGACGTCCCTTGGTTCCCAGCACCGGCCTTTGCAGTAGGTTACAAGGAGGGCTCACAGGTTGAGAGAGGCCGGGTAGGACCGTAGGAGGAGCACATCCATGGACGCGAGAGAGAGAACGCAAGAGAAAGATGTGCATGGATGGAGCGTTTAGATGGATTAAAGGAAGACGATGATTGAATGGCTGGGAGAGCCTGGGCAAGAGATAAGACCTGCGTGCGTTGTGGCCGCTTGATTTCCCTTAATCGCACGGCGAGCCAGGGACCGGCGCAAGTTTCAGTCGGTCGTCCGGGTCAAAACGTTTCCCTATGAAGATTCATGATATAACTTTTGAGAAGATGATTGAGACGAGCCGGGCTCCTCATGTCTGGTTTTTTTTTTTGCGACGAAAAAAGAGTTTTATTCCAAGTTGATAGAGTTACAGTCAAGAGGCAAAAGATCCTCGATACATGGTGGTCCTAGATGCATCCACACAGCCGTGGTACATTCTATGCGACTATAATTTGCCAACCGGTCGGCAACTCTATTCTGATCTCTATTTAATTTCTAGGGAATAAACTCTCTGTCCCTCGTCAACGCCTTTGTTTCAGCTACAAGATGTCCATAGGCAGAACGAATTAATCCGTCTCTTGTCAAACTTGATAACGCCACACTAGAATCAGATTGAACGATCACCGGATGATTGGTGTGTTGTATAGCAAGTGTCATCCCTTGCATAAGCGAATGTATCTCCACTTCTAGTGCATCATTGCAATTGAAAATATACCAGTATGCTGCAAAAATAACTGATCCATCATGTCGCCGGAGAATCTTCCCTGCGGCCGCAGCACCAGAATCAACTGAGAAAGATCCATCAACTGATAGAGCAACGCAGTGTGAATTAGTAGGTGGCTAAGGCTTAGGAGCATGATTAACTCTCACTTCGGGCAAAGCACAATCAGCAACCGGCATTTTCCCCTTGACTATTTCCTCAGTGTTCAACTTCTTAGCAACACAAACATAATTCATATAGCTCACTAAAAAGTCAACAGTAGTACCCATTGGGGGAACCTCTTTATCATGAGTAAGATCATTACGTAATTGCCATATACGCCAAAGGAGCATTAGTACTCGATCCCTATCGGCCTCGTTGCAGTCAAGCAAAAGATTAAGCAACCATTCCTGCCCACAGTTAACAAGAAGCTGATCGTGGGGAAGAGACCAAACACGCCTCATGCCCTCCCAAACACTACGGGCATGGCTGCATGCAACTAGTGCATGGTAGCTGTCCTCATCGGTTATACCACAGCGTGGACATGTTCCACGCGGTACCAAGTGCCTATATTGCATGCAAGTTGGAGTTGCTAATGCACCCGTCACCACACGCCAAGCCGTATCCTTCATACGAGAGGAACATTTGAACGCCATATAATATTCCAAACAGATCGGTTTCCTTCAGGATTAGCACTAGAAGATCCACTAGAAAACTGATCATCAAGCACCCCCGTCGCTAAGTGATACGCACTTTTCACTGTAAACTGGCCATTCTTCTCCGGGTGCCAGGCGAAAAGGTCCTGCCGTTGACTAGGTGAGGTACGAATCTTTAGAATTTCAAAGACGTCCATCGGCCAATTCCAACGTTGCACCAACCAAGCACCATTTTCATCAAGGAAATCAGCCACCCGATTAAAACGACAGTTACCTTTCTGTGTGACCGGCACGAGATTATGGCCCCGTGGGATCCAAGGATCCCTCCAAGTACGGATCAAAGATCCATCTCCAGCCCACCAAATGATTCATTTTTTTACAAGCTCTAAACCATGTTCAATTCCCTTCCATACAGCTGAAGAATTTCCTGAAAATACTGTATCCAACAAATTACCATTGGGATAATATTTCGAGCGTAGTAATCGAGCACATAAGCTATGTGGAGAACCAAGGAGTCGCCAAGGCTGCTTCGCAAGGAGTGCTTGATTAAACGCTCGCATGTCACACAAGCCCAAACCACCTTTGGACTTTGGTAATCTCATTTTATCCCAACTCAACCATGCCATCTTCCGTTTTCCTTTTTCCACTCCCCACCAATATTGCCGCATTAACCGTGTGAGATCATCAAGTACAGACACCGGCAACCAGAATACACTCATCACAAAGGTTGGTATAGCTTGTGCAACAGACCTTATTAATAATTCTTTGCTAGAAAAGGCCATATATTGTTCACTCCAATCAATAAGTCTCTTACTCAGTCCGTCCTGCAATGTTTCAAATTTCCCCTTATGCATTCTTCCTTCGGGAACCGGCAGACCAAGATACTTAGGATCAAAAACCTCTTGAGTCACCTCCAATATTGACTTTACCCCCTCGGCCTCCGCCACCAAACAATTGTCGGAAAATAGGATGGAACACTTTGAATGGTTTATGAGTTGCCCTGTTGAGGGAGTCCTGGACTAAGGGGTCCTCGGGCCGCTGGCCTATCTCCCAATAGGCCGGCTTGGTGGGCCGCTCTCTGACTATCGCAGGAAGGGCCGGATATGCCATGACCCCGTGTTCTAGAAGAAAGCCTCGAAGGCGCGTCTTGCACTCCAAGTCAAGATGAGGAAATCGGCATCTCCATCCCCGGCAGGAGGCCTATCATGTGTAAACCCTACGTACCCCCCGGTGTCTATATAAACCGGGGAGGTTTTAGACTATAGAGGCAGAACTCATCTAGGGTTTTAGCTATTCGATCTCGTGGTAGATCAACTCGGTAACCTTCATACACATCAATATAATCAAGCAGGACGTATGGTTTTACCTCCATAGGAGGGCCCGAACCTGGGTAAACGTCGTCTCTTGTTACCATCGATCCTAGACTCACAGCTCGGGACCCCCTACCCGAGATCCGCCGGTTTTGACACCGACATTGGTGCTTTCATTGAGAGTTCCGCTGTGATCGCCAAAGGAATCAATGGCACGTTTAGTCATTAGCGAGGAAGTCCGCAACATGGACTCCTTTGTCCCTGGACAGATCTTCGCTTTCGGCAGCGTCGTGCTGCACGCCGACCCAACCGGCCGTCTTGGCCGGGTCGGGACTTTCGCCCCTGATCAAGAGGTCAGATTCGGGGACCTAGAGTTCTCCGTAGACTCTCGGGGCGATCTCTTGCTCACCGGGCTTGCAATCTCATCTGACGCGCCCGAAGACTCCGAGGCCTTGACTTTGGATCTCGACCCCGCCCACGGGACCAACCCCGACGATGATCTGGCTTCTAGCCCGGATCCTGTCATAGTACCGGAGGGTCGGGGGTCAGCTCCTCCCAAACACACTCCCTGTTCGGACGCATCGGAGGTTAACTCCGAAGGCTCTGGGCAGATTGACCTGATCGAGCTCTCGACACTCAACGAGGCTCTAGATCGGATCCTGTCGATGAAAATCACTAACGACCGAACCCCGATCCACGCTCAGATCGGTCCGAAGGCGGGTCAAGAGGAAGTTTTCATCCCACCCACCACCCACTTAGTAGCCACTATCGAAGACTTAACCGATATGTTGGACTACGCCTCCGAGGAGGCAGAAGACATGGATGAAGAGGATTGCGTTCCCGCCCCCGTCAACACCGGGCGATGGACTGCCACCTCCACCTACGATGTCTACATGGTGGATACTCCAGCCGATAAGTGCGAGCACAGACCCAATAACAATGGTGATAAATCCGGCGAGGAGCCATCAACACTACTAGGAGAAAGCCTACTAGTAGCGCTTGAAATACCTATAGCAGTAGCACTGGGTCCAGCGCTACTGCTATCGCGCTACAGCTAAGTGGTAGTAGTAGCGCTGGTTAGTGCAGCGCTACTGCTAAGCATTGTTACCAGTAGCGCTGCACTGACCAGCGCTACTGCTAACTATCTGTAGCGCTGCAGAATGGCAAGCGCTGCTGTTAATCCAGCGCTGCTGCTAGATGGCTTCCAGCGCTGCTGCTAGTATTCCTGCTTTCACAGATTCATACCCCCTCTACGTATTTGTGCATGCTCTATACAGCAATAATTATTATGCCAACAACTACATTTAGATTAAAGTGCATGGATGCAAGTGATCATGTTGAGTTAGAGGAAAATATGATGTTGCGATCCACCTTAATCAAATATATGTCATATAACTCAACATCATCTTACTCATCTAACAACTCATCATCATCTTAATCATATCAAGTTAAAATCTCATAAAACAGAAAAACATCATAATAGTAATCATCCTAATCGATCATACAAGTTAACTAAACTTCTCTCTCATAGGACCTAGCCGTCCCTCCTAGGTAAAATGACATAAAACAGAATAACACCTATGTCTCCATGATGAAGCAAAGAGATCCAACGGTCTCCAACTTGTGGCTTGCGATCCTTCTTTATTTGTCCCCATGCTTCAATTTGGAGCCGTCTTGGTGGTTTGCGCTCAGTCGAGTATGCAAAAGAGAACTCGGGCTGGAAGGGGCTTTTAATTGTCATATTACCTTCGGGTTGCTTCAACACAGGCACAACTTCATTTGGCAGTTTCTGTTGAAAAACATAATAGTAGCCTAGTTAGCAATGTAATCAATACCATTTATGCAATAGTAGTGTGCTTAATTAGCAACTCTTACCAAGATATTTCGGCGAATGTCATCCGCCCTCAACCTATGCACTAGTGTCCTGTACAATGTATAATTTGGGCCAGTTCCCAAATTATACGGGAAGATCTCCCTACCAACTAGGACACCAATAACAAAGTTGATAAGATCACCCTTCTCCTCCCAAGTTAGTTGTGATCCATAAGTGTAGTATGTCGTGTCAATTATTTTCTGTGTTTCACTCGAAGAAACGAAATAAGCTGTAAATTATAAATTAACAAATTTAGTATGGATGAACACCAACTATTTTTAAATATAGAATGCAAATTACTTGACAAATATGCATGGTTGATAAACTCACATGGAGGTAAAACAGGAAGCATATCGACATCCACCCAAATGTCGATGTTACCTTCAATATGATCTTCAGGACGAAGATCGAAGGTTATTTCCATATCCTCCTTAAATCCATATGCCTTGCAAAGAGCTTCCCAATTTGAGCATCCTAATTCTGTGTTATTCTCTGCATTCATTACTTTGACCAGAAATGTGTGACCATGTTTAGTCCTCAGGTTGGCTGTCCTCGTCTCGAAACTCTTGTGCTCTTCGAAACCGAGCCTCTCCAAGAAATACCGTCTTGCATGACAGGGGATGAACTAGTCGAATTGTGTAAAACAAAAATTACACGTAGAAGCAAAGAAACAGAAGTCATGCTTAATTACGAAAAAACAGTTGTCATCGTTGCGTACCGTAGAAATATCGAAGTCCTCATAAAGCTTCATGGTGAAGAACTTGCCGTCTCGCAGCCCAGGCTGGTCGCAAAGACCCTTATCTTCGCCGCAGAGTTCACACACTTGGATCCTATCGTCGTCATCAGGCGACGACATTTCCTGTGTTCATGATTCAAAAAGTATGGCATGACCATTGCTAATGTAAGACATATTGAGCAATAACATACACACATGTCCAAATAGACCTAATTCAATATCGGTTGACTTTCGGTCCGTCGAGGCTTTCCTTAAATAACTCTCATGTCTCATGGTGTGTTGGTCCGCACTCTCTCACACTGATATGGTGGTGTATATATGTTGGTGGACACTCTCGCACACTAATAGTTCGACCATCGGTGATGGGCGCTTCTCCTCTTCTCTCCTTGCGCATTATACCGAGGTATATATCGCAAGAAGAGAAGAGGAAGAAACGCCCCCCACTACAATAGTCGGGATTCCTCCATCAAGAACACACATGAAAGTCATACAAGGAGCAACGACAGACCGAAAGTCACACACGCATTATAACAATATAATATCACTAATACAATTATAATGAACTCGAATATAATAGCACTAATACATTTATAATGAACTCGAATATAATATCACTAATCCAGTTAATAATGCATCATCAAATATTAACTAATACATCTCGAATATTATCATATAAGATCACTAATATAGATCGAATATCCTAGAATCCAAAGTGGAGGACGTTGAACTCGGTTCACTAGCGGTCTCTAAGTCGCTGACGGTGGACACCCAAAGATAAGGAACCATCACCGGATCATAACTCGGGTGAGATCCCTGAAGAACCTGCCAGGTATTGGAGAACCTGGCGTCCAACGCCGCCATGTAGCGACGGACGTGCTCGTCCTCCTCCCTGACACGGCGACGTACCACCTCCGCGGGGTCCCACTGCCTCTGCACCGAAAGTAGCCCACGCGACCGCCACCAAAGAAGCTCCGGGTCGACGAGAAGACCAGGATTCCTCACCAAGCTCCGAGCCCGGGAAGGTAGCACCTCCCAGTGCCAGCCCGGCGGAGCCCAGTCCCGGACATCGCGCCTCTCAAGGATGTCGACGCCGACTCGACGACGACGAGGGTGCGGGCCAGGCATCGTCGACGTCGAGACAAATTCCTATGAGAACATTTTCTTATTGTTTAATGTTTTTCTATTTCAAAAATGCTTAATTTCTTAAACTCATTTTAGACTCATTTTTGACTCGGTTTTCCGGAATGCCGTTTCCCAGCAAATCCCGGCACTCGATATGCCTACTTTCTAGCACAAGTCATGCCAAAATTTCGACATGACCTTTGCTAAAAAGTGGACATATCGAGCGCCTGAAATTCACCGGAATGGAAATGAATCAACATTCCGGCAAAACATAGGCCACTCGGATCATTTGGGCACTTGGGCACAATTATATAGGGCCAGTTTTCATTTGAAAAAAAATCCTATTTCACATTTTCATTTCAAAAAAAATCCTATTTCACATTTTCATTTCAAAAAAATACTAAAACTATCCTAGTTCTAACACTAACATCTATCCATCCATCCTAGTTCTAATCCTAGCTTGTTACTAAAACTAAATTCAATGCAATAGGGGAGGGAGGGAGGGATGGAGAGAGAGGGTCAGAGGAAGAGGGTGGGAGGGAGGGAGGGAGGGAGGGATGGAGGGAGGAGGGAGGGAGGGAAGTGGCCGGAGGAGGAGAAGGGGCGGTGGCTGGAGGAGGAGGCGTTGGCCGAAGGAAGGAGGGTGAGGGTCGTGGGAGGAGGGTGAGGGCCGGGGGAGGAGGGCGAGGGCCGGTTGAGGAGGGCGAGACGAGGGTGGGGGTGCGGAGGAGGCCTACCACAATGGAGGAGACGGCGGCGCGGCAACGGGGGCGACGGCGTGGCGAGCGAGAGAGAGAGAGTGTGTGTGTGTGTGTGTGTAGGGGAGAGTGAGCAATGCGGGCGAGGGGAAGAGGATAGGGTACATTAGCTGTAGCGCTTTTAGTAAAAGCGCGCTACCGATAAGATTTTAGCAGTAGTGCTTTTTTGCGGGGAGCGCTGCTACTACAAATAGTGTCGGTGGGCTCGTCGGGTCCCTCTTAGCAGTAGCGCTCTTTATGTTTCCAGCGCTACTGCTAAGCATTTACTTGTAGCGCTTCCACAAGACAGCGCTACTGCTTATTACGAGCAGTGATTGTTATTTTCCAGCGCTACTAATAGTGTCCTGCCTATAAGGTTTTTCCTAGTAGTGCAAGGCGCCGGAAACTGCGCAAACGGTCAAAGGCAAAAAAGGGAAGGGAAGCCAGTGCTGACACCGGGGAAAACTACACCTCGGAAGACCTCGGCGATCCCGATATCCCCGAGCATCCGCTAGAGGACCAGGAGAGGCCGGAAGATCAACGCGACCTCGAGGATCTAAACGATTCCGAGGATGACAACTACCTCCCCCCTTTCGAGGAGGAGTACAGCCTGGAAGCCGAAGACTTCACCGTCCCCGATAACCTTGAGGATCAGGAACAGTTTAGGCAACAGCTTATAGCCACTGCCCGAAGCCTGAAGGCAAAAGAATGGCAGCTTAAGGCCGAACAGGACACCCTCAATGATAGATGGACAAGGGTCCTATCAGCCGAGGAAGGGTATGGTACCGGTCTATTCGACCAACCCAAGAGTTATCCACGCCGACGGCTGCTGCCGCAGTTCGATGACGAAATCCATAACACACCGTCTCCCAAGCACACTCCATACGACCAGCCGGACTGCCCTCCCCGAGGACGAGATAGGACGGCTGGCGACGCCGGTTATAGGCCGGCGATACCCGTAGAAGGGGAAAAGAGCCAATAGAGCCCGAGGACAGGTACGACCTGCGACACGACCTGGATTATAGAACAGGCCGCACGAGATCTATCTACGGATCTAGAGGGTACTCCCCCGATAGACGGGACGGGTACCAGCCTCGGCTCGACCACAACAAAAGAAGTCGAGAACCAAACCGGGCCAGATCAGGCGCCGACTACCGGCACGACATAGCCCGGGTCAGAGGCGCTGCCCACCCACTGTGCTTCACCGATGAGGTGATGCAACATCAGTTCCCGGAAGGGTTTAAACCCATGAACATAGAGAAATACGATGGGACAACTAACCCAACAATATGGATCGAGGATTTCCTCCTCCACATTCATATGGCACGAGGAGATGATCTCCACGCCATCAAGTATCTGCCCCTAAAATTTAAGGGGCCAGCTCGTCACTGGTTAAACAGCCTCCCCGAAAATTCTATCGGGAGTTGGGAGGATCTCGAGGACGCTTTCCGATCTAACTTCCAGGGCACCTATGTACGGCCGCCGGACTCCTCCGACCTAGCAATGTTGTCCAGAAAGAAGGCGAATCGGCTCGACAATTTTGGAATCGGTTCTTGACCAAGAAAAACAAGATTGTCGATTGCCCAGACGCCGAGGCAATAGCCTCCTTCCGGCACAATATTCGGGACGAATGGCTGGCTCGCCAGCTCGGTCAGGACTAGCCTAGGACCATGTCCGCCCTTACATCACTCATGACCCGCTTTGGCGCGGGCGAGGATAACTGGCTAGCTAGACGAAGCCACAACCCCGAAGACCCCGGCACCTCCGAAGTCCGGGATGGAAACGGTAAACCACGACGCAACAAAAGTAAACGCCGGCACAACAACGGTGATGCCGAAGACACGGCCGTTAACGTCGGTTTCCGCAACCCCCGATCCGGGCAGCGGAAGAAGCCTTCTAAAGGCAATCGCGACAGACCTACCCCGCTGGAGAAAATCATGGATAGGCCCTGCCAAATCCATGGCACCCAAGACAAGTCCGCCACCCACACCAACCGTAACTGTTGGGTGTTCAAACAAGCCGGCAAACTAGTGGCAAGGGCCCACGCAGCGAGGACGATGACGAGCCCCGCGGTCCGAACAATAGAGGACAGAAGGAGTTCCCTCCAGAGGTAAAGACTGTGAACATGATATTCGCCACTCACATACCCAAAAAGGAGAGGAAGCGCGCCCTTCGAGAGGTCTACGCCGTAGAGCCTGTAGCCCCGAAGTTTAACCCTTGGTCGGCGTACCGGATCACCTTTGATCAACGAGACCATCCGACCAGTATCCGTCATGGGGGTTCGGCGGCCCTCGTCCTAGACCCCATTATCGATGGATATCACCTCACTAAAGCCCTAATGGACGAAGGAAGTAGCCTCAATCAGATTTACTCAGACACGGTGAAAAAGATGGGTATAGATCCATCAAGGATCAAGCCTAGCAACACTACCTTTAAAGGAGTGATCCCAGCCGTCGATGCCCGGTGCACGGGCTCTGTTAGCCTGGAAGTAGTGTTCGGTTTGCCCGACAACTTCCGTAGCGAGGACTTGATTTTCGACATTGTCCCCTTCCGCAGTGGTTATCACGCCCTGCTGGGGCGCACAGCGTTCGCTCGCTTTAATGCCGTCCCACACTACGCATACCTCAAGCTCAAGATGCCCGGGCCCAAGGGGGTCATTACTGTCAATGGCAACACAGAGCGTTCCCTCCGAACTGAGGAACATGCATTGGCCCTGGCGGCCGAATTCCATTACGATGACGATCGGCCAACACCGAAATCTGCCATAAAGGAACGTAAGGCTGACAAACGAGCTCGATCTTAGTCCGAACTCCCGGAATCTTATCCTCCCCAGAAATAGGGACACACTCCTCACTGCACAGCCATAGTGCCCGTCAAACATGTGCCAAGACGGCACAATTTTGCACTCAAGATTCCATGGGCAGCAGTGGGGAACAACTATCAAAGGGAAGGTGCTCGGCTGGACCGAACTACTGTCAGTATATGTCCTCGGACATACCACAGGTACCATCAAGGACCTGTTAAAGCGTAAAGCTCATCCATACTTCGGCGACTTCTCAAGAACTTCTTCCCAAGGTCCGCTCGCCGACACTATCACCCTTAAAGGAACACAACTCCCTAGGAGGTGCAGGAGCGGACATGCGACTGGGCACATCGAGGTCATCAAGCCACCCATCGAAGACCCCTGGTACAACCTCTCCTCTGTAAATTTTATATTTCCTCATCAAATACCTGTAAATAGTGGCTTCGGCAATTTGAGTTATAAGAATTAATGAGCAAATAATAGACCATTGTACATGGCTTCTTCGCTGTATTTTATGCTACATACTCTGTTCTTCCCTCATCAACGCTTCTTGCGAAACTGTTCGGTATACACTACGATGCAACCGGCTAATAGACCAGGGGATTGAATGTAAAATATCACCCTAAGCATCACCCCGACACAATTGATCGTGTGTTCGGCGTCTTGGATTTTGCTTTATATGCATTGTATCCGAACTATGTCTTGGGTCAATAGTTGGGTTTCCCGGCTCCTGTGTTTGCTCTCTTACGTTTCACTCGTTCGGCTAAAAGGGCAAAGGGAGAACCACTGCGATTGTGCTTCCAGCTCGCCTGGTTATGCACCTCAGGGGAGAAAGCCGAAAACTGACCGTCATAGTAAGTGAGAACCGGTCTGCAAATCCGAGCATAAGTGTCATACTAAAAAATCGATAGAGGTTATTCCGTGTCATACGATGGGTTTCGTACTTCTACGAACCATGTGATGTTGGCTTTAGCCTCGGTACATCCGAACATCACAAAACACTGGGGGCTAGTCATCAGCCGCCGCATTTTTTTTCCTACGGCTAAGTGAAAGCAATAAAGCATCATAGTCCGATTGCCTTGTTCCCCTTGCACTACCACCTTCGGGCACCGATACCTCGGCTAAGGGTTACAGTGCGGAGGCAGAAACACCTCGCGTAGTATCTATGTGGGGGCTGACGCCGACGACTCGCAACTTTCAGATAAAACGGCCACACAGGAGTCACAATAAATACAAAACTCAAAAGACATGGTAAACCATGCAGACTCATTATAAAGCGTTAACAGTCTTAGGACATATTACAGCGCGCATTCATAAAAATTATCCTTAGAGCATTGGGCCTCTATCGCCCGAGCACCCTCCATCACTGCGGAGAAGTATAGCTCGGGGCGCCTATGCTGCTTTCCAGGGGGCGGAGGTGCGGTAGCCATCTCGGTCGGCTTGAGCTTCGGCTAGTGCACCATGGTCCTTGCAAAGGCCATCCGAGCTCCCTCGATGCATGTAGAACGCTTTAGCGCGTCAATCCGAGGCACAGCATCGCACAGTTTTCGCACCAAGTCAAAGAAGCTGCTCGGCAACGGCTCTTCAGGCCACAGCCGGATGCAGAGGTCCTTCATGGCCAGCTCCACCATCCTGTGTAGCTCCATCAGTTGCTTCATCTGCTCGATCAGAAGAGGAGAGCGCTCGGGGGACTCAAACTGTGCCCAAAACAGCCAAGCCTCATCATCCTCCTCCCGCGAAGCATAAAACTTGTTCGCGTCCGCTATACTCTTTTGAAGGTTCGTAAAGGCGCCTGAGGAACGCCACACCTGGGTGAGCAACGCAAACCTGCTACCACCAAAGGCACACTGTAGTAAATACGGCTTACCATCGGTGACAGCTTTGACTTGGCAGATTTCTTCTTCAAGGAACCGCCTGTCCACCCGCTCCTTTTGGAGCTCGGATTTCAGCGCGGATAGCTCGGTGGCTTGCTCTTTGCCTTTCTGCTCAAGGGCCTCGCACTTCGTGCTGGCATCCTTGAGCTCCTGCTGCTCCTCCTCCACCCGGGCTTCATGCTTATCGCTCGCAGTTTTTAACGCGGATAGTGCGGCTGCTGCTTGTTCGGCTGCCGCCTTCTCATCCGCGGCCTCCTGCTTCATCTTTTTTAGCTCGGCCTTGAGGTTCTCGACCTCCGCAGCCGAAGCTGTGGAAGCGGTAAATGAATAATTACAATGGGTTACCAGTGTGGTTTAATAACGATAGATAGCCCGGATATTTTTCGTCTTTCCTTGCACCTCGTCGAACCTCTTATTTAGGCGATCGAGCTCCTCATCGGAACTCTTGAGCTTCCGATTTAGCTCGGCAAGCTCCACGGCGTTGAAGGCCGCCGCCGCCGACGATGCCTGCAGAAAATAAATTAATAAAAATGAGGTTATGTGCGTTCAAACCCCCGAATTGTCAAGTGTACGACCCTGTGCTCGGTCTTCTTAAGGGCTTTTAGAACAGTGCGGAACAAATAGTGCCTTCTGCATCGTTGGTTAGTCCGGGGTATTGGACCCCCGGGTGGGTTTTTTCAAACCCACCCAGGGCTCGGGGGCTACTACATATATAAAGATAGCGCAAACTTAACAAAATTAAACTTTTCGGGAAAAGGGTATTACGTGGCTCACCTTGAAGCCCGTCAGGAGACCATTGAAGGCCTCTTTCAGTTTGATGGGGATATGTACCTAGGGTAGGGTCATAGGCCTGACCAACATACCCTACCTAAGGACACTACCTTAGAGAAATTAAGGATTACAAGGAAGTCTCCGCCTGAAATCATCATAGCGCATGAGTCACTCGACAACATCCACTCGGAGGTTTCTTCCTTCACTCGACGGATGCCTTTCACTCGGAGGAACTAGAAGTCAGTCGACCGTAGAAGATCAGAATCCACTCCAGGCAGGCCAACGGGCAGGCGTTCGGCTGGTCGCCATAAGTAGCATTTATTACGTACGTTATCAGTAACGTCTCTCTTTATTACCACGATCGAACCCTCGGCTGCCGGGTATTGACGAGGGGCAGCGCACCCTATATAAGCCGCCCCGCCCCTCTGGCACAAGAGTTCGCACCCCCTGTAACTCTCATATTCCACACGACAAGAGCTCCCGAGCATTGAGACGTAGGGCTGTTACCTCCACGAGAGGGGCCTGAACTCATACATCTGTGTGTACAACCTCGCCGTAGCTAGGACTCTGCCCTCTCCTTTCGTACCCCTACCTTCTACTGTCAGGCTCGTTCCCATGACAGTTGGCGCCCACCGTGGGGCAGGCGTCTAAGCGACTTCCGTCGAGGTTGCATTTTTTCTCCTTCGTCATGTCTTCCGGCGGTGATTTGTTCCTGGGCCACGAGATCCGTTCCGGAGCACTCACCTTCATCGCCGTTGACTCGGCATGGCTCCAGGAAGCGCCTCTAGATGTTGAGGCGCTCCCGATCCGCGGGGGGCGCACTTCCGTGCAAGCTCCTACGGTGTTCTTCTACGGCAGCTGTCGACTCCGTACTTGTTGGCCCTCCCCGCTGTTCGCCGCCGCAAGCGATCCGGTCATTCGCGGCTCCAGCGCTGGGTGAGGCATGCGGCGGCTCGCCAAACTTAATCTCCGTAGATTGCGGCTATCGAGCCCGCCGAATCTCTTCACGGCCTGTTCGACTCGGCGTCGGATCAGTCTGACGTTCCCTCCGAGTGTGAGAGCTGCGATCCTGTAGCTGAGGTTCTTATGGCTGGTTCGCATCAGAGTCTGCCGTCTGGCTTCGGCCGCGGCAGACGCGAGGTTGGTGGACCGTCGGGTGAGCAGCAGCACTGGGATGAGGAGATTCTCCATACTCCCATCGTTGGTGCGACTGCTGAGGCCCAGGCCATGGAGGCCACGCGCCTTCGGCTCAAAGAGATGCAGGAGGCAATCGACGAGCGTGCCCGCCAGCATCCTCCCTTTTCCAGTCGACGTCAGCGACATATGTTTCCGAGTGGATCTCGGAACAACGTCGAGGTATTCCGTACTCCAGTTTTAAACGTTGCAGCAGTCGCTAGGATTGCAGATTCCATTCAACCGTCGCGTTCAGAGGCTGGCAGAGGTTTGCAGCAGATCCGAGCGTTGCTTGATGCAGCGCAACAACAGAATTTGGTTGTTTCTCAGTCGCGCAATAGGTTACACAATAATTCACCCAGAGCAGACACAGTTCAGTCGGCACATAGTCCGGGGTCACCTCTGCGTCGCAGGGGCGGAGGTTACCGTGAGGATCAGTACCAAGATCAGGGGCGAGATCATTTTGCTCCTCGTTTTCACCGTGATGACCGCTATCGAGTGCCTACTCCTCTGCGGAGTGGTTCATTTGTGCCCCGGCACAATGACGATTGGTGCCCATTAGGCGATGAGCGGAATCCTGGGTTCGACGCGAGGAATGTCCTCGCACAAAGGCGGATTGAGAGAGGCAGAGCCCACAGGAATGGTTATGACAGAGACTATCTGAGTGGAAGTGGTACCGTTGTTTCTGGCCCCGAATGTTTTAGCAGAGCCATACGCTCTGCAGAGATTCCCCCCAACTTCAGGTTGGCGGCTGGAATAAGCAAGTTCTCCGGTGAGTCAAAGCCGGAAACATGGTTAGATGATTACAGAGTGGCTGTGCAGATTGGTGGAGGAAATGACAACGTCGCCATGAAGCATTTATCCTTGATGTTGGATGGTTCGGCCCGGGCGTGGTTGAATCCTTTGGCTCCTTCTAGCATCTATTGCTGGGAAGATCTTGCCCGAGTGTTCATCAGTACTTTCGAGGGCACTTGCAAGCGTCCTGTAGGTTTGATTGATTTGCAGCACTGTGTTCAGAAGCCCAATGAGTCCTTGAGAGATTACATTCAGCGTTGGTCCACTTTGCATCACACAGCGGAGAATGTTTCCGAGCACCAAGCTGTTTGTCCCTTCAAGGCCGGTGTGAAGTACAGAGAGCTTTACTTGAAGTTTGGGCGGACAGGTGATATTTCCCTGAGCAAGATGATGGAGATTGCCACTCGGTACGCCAATGGCGAAGAGGAAGACCGCCTCCGTAGCGGCAAAGTAAAAGCACTCGACAATGATGCCGGCGGCAATTCCAGTCGTAAACAGAAGCGCAAAGCTGATGGCCCTGCTGAGGCAGAGGCGGCCGCTCTGGTAGCGCAAGGAAAAAATAAGGGGAAGTCCAAAGGGCAGTTTACCCCCAAGAAAGGAAAGAATCAGTCGGGAACAGGCATTTTGGATTTACCGTGTGCAATCCACACGAAGAAGGATGAGGAAGGCAATTTGATATTGCCTAAGCATACCACTCGACAGTGCCGTTTACTGATCCAGCAGTTCAAGGAAGGTCAGTCGAGTGAGAAAAATCCTGAAAAGGAGGATGATGAAGACAAAGAAGAGTTTCCTGAGGTCAATGCCACTCTGTTGATTTTTGCTGATGTAGAAACCAAGAGTCGACTGAAAGTTATCAACAGAGAAGTCAACATGGCTGTTCCTACCACCCCCACATACCTCAAATGGTCTCAGGCTGCTATCACATTCGACCAGTCAGACCACCCTGCTCATATCGCTACCCCCGGTCGGCAAGCGTTGGTGGTGGACCCGGTTGTGGGAGGCACTCGACTCCGCAAAGTCTTGATGGATGGTGGGAGCGGTTTGAACATCTTGTATGCGGAGACCCTAAAAGGGATGGGCATTCCGATGTCCCGACTAAGCGAAAGCAACATGCAGTTCCACGGAGTCATCCCTGGGAAGAAGGCCAAGTCACTCGGCCAGATTGCATTGGATGTGGTGTTCGGCACCGACAAGAATTTTCGCAAAGAGAAATTGACATTTGAAGTTGTAGATTTCCAGAGCGCATATCACGCCATCCTTGGTCGACAGACTTATGCCCGTTTCATGGCACGTCCATGCTACGTGTACCTCAAGCTGAAGATGCCCGGGCCCAAGGATGTGATCACAGTCACGGGGGATCAACAGAAGGCTGAGGAGTGCCTTCGGCGAGGCTCCAAGATTGCCGACCAGCAAATGGTTGTGGTCGAGTTAGAAGAATATAAGGGGAATACCGATCCTGGCGATCTGCTGCGCACCAAGAAGCCCGCCTCTGAATCTGTTGTTCAGTCGGAAGACGAAGTGAAGCAAGTGAACGTTCATCCAACAGATCCTAATACTGCCTCGACCAGCATCTCGATGACAGCAGATCGCCAAGCGTCATCTCCGCAGATTGCGGTTATCGATCCCGCCGAATCACTTCACGGCGTGTTTTACTCGACATCGGATCAATCTGACGTTCCTTCCGAATGCGAGAGCTGCGATCCTGCGGCTGAGGTTATTATGGCAAGTTCACAGCAAAGCCCGCCTGGTTATGGCTGCGACGGACGCAAGGTTGGAGGATCGTCGAACGAGCAGCAGCGCCGAGATGAGGAGATCCTCCATTCGCCCATCGTCGATGTGGCTGCCGAGGCCCAGGTCTTGGTGGTCGCGCGCCTTCAGCTTGAAGGGATGCAGAGGACACTCGACGTGCGTGCCCGTCATCGTCTACAGTTTATCATGCCTTTTGGTCTGAGAAATGCAGGCGCCACTTTTATGCGCATGATTTAGAAATGCCGGCTCGAGCAAATCAGCCGGAATATTGAGGCCTATATGGATGATGTTGTCATCAAGACTCGCAAAGGTTCCGTCCTGTTCAACTGAGTTGTTTTGATGTAATAAGAGTACTCCAGACAATGTTCTTTATCAAGATTATGACTCCCGCAGTCTTTTGTCGATTCCGATCGCACAATTTCACATTCAAAAACACTCCGAGTGGTGAGCAACCCTCTCACTCGGGGGCTTAGCTGCGAACCAGTTTTCTCCTAAGTTGAAAACCATGCCGAGTGAATAGCATCCTATTCACTCAGAAACTTAGCTGTGAATCAGTCTTCGTCTAAGTTGTAAAACGTTCATCACTCAGCTGAACAGACTTACATCACAACCCCCAGTGGGTGAACGACGACTTAGCTGCGAATCAGTCTTCGTCTAAGTTCAAAAACACTCCGAGTGGTGAGCAACCCGCTCACTCGGTGGCTTAGCTGCGAACAAGTTTTTGCCTAAGTTAAAAACTCTGCCGAGTGAATAGCATCTTATTCAGTCGGAAACTTAGCTGCGAATCAGTCTTCGTCTAAGTTGTAAAACGCTCCGAGTGGTGAGCAACCCTCTCCCTCGGAGGCTTAGCTGCGAACCAGTTTTCGCCTAAGTTAAAAATCCTGCCGAGTGAATAGCATCCTATTCACTCGGAAACTTAGCTGCGAATCAGACTTCGTCTAAGTTGTAAAACACTCTGAGTGATGAGCAACCCTCTCACTCGGGGGCTTAGCTGCGAACCAGTTTTCACCTAAGTTAAAAACGCCGCCGAGTGAATAGCATCCTATTCACTCGGAAACTTAGCTGCGAATCAGTCTTCGTCTAAGTTGTAAAACGCTCCAAGTGATGAGCAACCCTCTCACTCGGGGGCTTAGCTGCGAACCAGTTTTTGCCTAAGTTAAAAACGCCGCCGAGGGAATAGCATCCTATTCACTCGGAAACTTAGCTGCGAATCAGTCTTCGTCTAAGTTGTAAAACACACCGAGTGATGAGCAACCCTCTCCTTCGGAGGCTTAGCTGCGAACCAGTTTTTGCCTAAGTTAAAAACCCTTCCGAGAGGGTAGTATTCCATTCACTCGGAAACTTAGCTGCGAACCAGTCTTCGTCTAAGTTCAAAACTTCTCCGAGTGGCGAGCGATCCTCTCACTCGGGGGCTTAGCTGCGAACCAGTTTTCGCCTAAGTCAGAAATCCTTCCGAGTGGATGGTATTCCATTCACTCAGAAACTTAGCTGCGAACCAGTCTTCGTCTAAGTTCAAAACTTCTCCGAGTGACAAGCGATCCTCTCACCCGGAGGCTTAGCTGCGAACCAGCTTTCGCCTAAGTAAAATCCCTGCCGAGTGAATAGCATCCTATTCACTCGGAAACTCAGACGGAAACCAGTCTTCGTCTAAGTCAAAAACTTTCCCGAGTTGCGAGCGCTCCTCTCACTCGGGGACTTAGCCGCGAACCCGTTTTTCGCCTAAGTTCAAAATTCCTCCGAGTAATGAGCAAACTTAACCAAGCAAGAGATCGGAAAGCAAAATGCAGATAAATCCAGAATCTCTAGCGCGGACAAAAGTTGCCCACGCAAACAGAAGTACTCAGGCTTAAGGCCTGAACGAAGTTTTAAACGGCTACATCATCACTCGGCATACCGAGGCAAATAAAGTTTCAACTGCAAGCAAAGTATTTTTCAAGCACCAGTGGGACTCCAGGGCTCGACGAAGGTGTCCAGGTCAATCCCATCGGCGATCCGAGTGGCTGCTTCGATGAAGGTCTCCATGAAATCTTCAAATTGAAGTTTTTTCGTGTTGATCACCCATAGAGCCTTCAGTTTGTCCTCCTTGGCCTCCTTGCAATGGACCCGGACGAGTGAAAGCGCCACGTCAGCTCCGCAGTGAGCAGCAGATTTTTTTCCACGCTTGCACTCGACCAGGAATCTCATTGAGGCGGGTCATCATCGACTCGAGGTCAGTCTGGAGGGTGTCTTCTGGCCACAGTTCCTTGTCAACCTTCTCCAGCGCAGCCCTCAGTCGAGTGATATATCCTTGGACACTCCTGAGACGAGCTTCAAGTCAAAACATGTCCATTGCCATGGCGTCCCCGACGGGCGACTTGGTGGGATCCAGATTTGGTTCAATCTCCTAAGTCTCCTTTTCAAAATCTTGGCAGAATTCTGCGCGAAGAGAAAATGAAAAGGTGATCACACTGCTGTTCTGAAGAAATCAAAGAAATTCACTCGACGGAAGAAAGTTACCTTCAAGCATGTTGAACATCTTCTTCGCGAAGTCTCCCAAGTATTTCTCCAGAGCGCTCCTTCTCTTGGTCAGCTGTTCAACCTTCTGGATCCAATCGGCCTGTTCCCGCTTGAGTTTGGCGTTCTCTTCTTCCAACTTATTTGCTGCAGCAAGCTTCTTCTCAGCGGCCTCGGTTTTCTCCCTCGCCACCTTCTGAGCATCGGCGAGTGCTTTGTCTTTATCTTCAAGCGCCTTCTTCATGGTATCTAAAGAAATAACATTGTTGAGTCGCGCTTGGAGTCGACGGTTCTCGTCACATACGTCTGTTCGAGTGAAGACACTCGGTTCAAAGGATAGAAGATGAAAGTGATGGTGCAATTGGTCAACAAGGATTACCTCCCAGGGTCTTCAGCTCAGCCTGTGCACGGTCTAGATCGTTTTTGGTGACCTCCGATCCAGATCCAGCTGAAGTTGATTTTTCTCCTTCTCCAGGTCGACGTACTTGGTCCCAAGCTCACAGGTTTTCTGAAATCAGCAAAGAAGTAGTTCAGTCGACACCAATGTTTCTCCACTCCCGAGTGGAAATGAACAAGTTCAGTCGACTGGACGGCGGCCCGCCGCCCCACCCCACACCCCTACAAAGCGTCATATCATGGTTGATGGAAATGATGTCCATGAAACCTGTAGGATAGTTCTTAAGACTACTGCCCATCGTAAACGATCGACAGTAGTCTCGGGGACTACACCCAGTGGGTGCACTCAGCGTGCCCCCACTGAACCAGAGACCACTCGACCAAGTCCGGCCTGTCCGAGTATAAAAAAAACCATGCAAATATTGTCTCTATCAGACCCCTGCCGATGCAAGCACTCGACGGCGGTCTCGGGGACTACACCCAGTGGGTGCACTCAGCGTGCCTCCACTGGATCTACTATCACTCGACCAGGTCCATCCTGTCGAGTGACAAACAACTATCAAAACGAATCTAAGACCCCTGCCGATGTCTTCGTCATTCGACAACGGTCTCGGGGACTACACCCAGTGGGTGCACTCAGCGTGCCCCCATTGGACCAGAAACCACTCGACTAAGACCTGATCTATTCGAGAAGAAAGCAAGCAAGTATGCATGCAAAGAAAACACCCAGTGGGTGTAGAGTCAAGATGGATAGGAATTCAATCGGAAATGAACTTACAATAGCACTTACTCGGACATTGGCACGAAGCGCTGAACTGGCATCATAAGCCAACTTGCTGGCCTCATACGCCTCCTTCGTACGCAACATCATTTGTCCAGCCTGGATCATGGCTTCTTTGGCAGCTCCAGTCTGGTCCTCTGGGACATGGTACAAAGGATATGCAGACGTCGGATAGGTCGGTGATGTAGCTGAGGTAGCAAGAGGTGCTTGACGTTGCCCAATCGGCGCTGAAACCACCAGAGTTGAAGTTGCTGGCGGAGCACTCGACAGCGGAACCACAAGATTAGCTCTGGCTTGGGAAGAGTCGCCAAGCTCTTGAGATGACGCAACAGTCGACCTACGAGGTGCCTGTCCTGATGATGTTCTCCGAGTGCGTACGCGTGGAGTGTCCAAGGCCACAACGTCACCCTCAGCACCCCGCTGCGGCTCCTCGTCGTCTTCCACATGGATGACGTCGTCAACTGTGAATCGACAACGTTGACTTATTCATTCGATGAATTGCCTTCAAAAAATCAGTCTACAGTGAAGATTTATTATACCTCGTTGAGAGGTGGCCACGTCAGCGGTGTCCACTTCCATGTGATCCTCCTCATCCCGCAGAGGCGACGTCACCGAGGTAGCGGCTCTGGCGAATAAATTTCACTCGGTCAGCAAAGACATGAAGTTTCACAACAGCAGAAAAAGGAAATTTAATACTTACGTTGAGGCAACAGGCACGGCGATCTTCATGCGAGGCAGAGCCTTCCGAGGTTTTGGTGCGTCAGACCTGGGCTGTTTCGCGACCTTTTCAGTCGACTCAGGTGTCATCACCCGGTCGCGCTTCGGATTCCTGGTGCTCGATGCCAAGGTTCTGCTTGGAGCAGCTTCTGGATCTTCGCGCTGTTTGGTACGACGCTCGATGCGCGGATGAGCCTGGGCTTCTTCCTCGATCTCTTCCAGGTCGTCGTCGCTGCCTTCACTGTCGTCGGCGTAGTCGACGTCTGCGCTGCCGCCTGCGCTCTCTTCTCCGTCTTTAGGCTGCTCTCCATTTGGCACGGGCGAGTACATGTTCGTAAACTCCTGCAAGATACAAACTGTAAAGTCAGTCGACTGAAGGCCCAGTCTCTCGAGGAAACATGAAAGCACTTGACAAAGATATAACTCACCAGGTTCATCGGTGGGTTCAAAGCAGAGAAGGGCAAGATTCGCTTGGCTCCCAAAGGGTTATCACAGGCTCCGGTGATGCTCCTGAGCCATTGGGCAACAGTCTCGTCGGAAACTTCCTCTGGATGTGTCCGAGTGGTGTCTTCGGGGCGCGAATAATGCCACATAGTGTGATCCCTGGCTTGAAGAGGCTGGATTCGTCGACTAAGAAACGCCTATAGGAGGTCCATACCAGTCACTCAGCCACGGATCAGATCTACTACTGCATTCACTAAAATCCCTACCTGGACTTTCTCTCCCTCTGTCACGTTCAGTGTTCTGGGAGTAGTGGGTAGATCCAATGTGAATGGAGGAAGGCCAGTCGACATATTGGGAGATGCAACGTCTTTGCAGTAAAACCATGTCGACTGCCAGCCCCGAACAGATTCAGGAAAGGTCATTGATGGAAACGCACTCCTACCCCTTTTTTGGAGTCCCAGGACACCGCATAGCTGGATGACATGGGTCTTACTATCACTAGGATTGGCCTTTTTGACACATTGAGATCGGATGGTGAATATGTGCTTGAACAAACCCAATTGAGGAGAACAACCCAAGAAACATTCGCACAGAGTTATGAACGCAGCGAGACACGCAATGGCATTCGGAGGGAAATGGTGAAGCTGTGCCCCGAAGTAGTTCAAGAATCCGCGAATGAATGGATGGGGAGGCAGAGAAAAACCTCGCTCGACGTGGGTGAGGAGGAGGTGTGGCACCCCGGCTCAGAGGAAACCAGAACGCCCCGTATTCTAGCCCAGAGAGAAGTCTTCTGGAATACGGCACTGTTGGCATAGAACAAATCAGCTCTTTATTACTATGAATAAGATTACAAGGGTACATGGATTACATCGGCACGGCGAGACTACGCCTACCCAGGGTAGCTCTATGCTAACAGCGGAACAACCTGAGGAAGCGGAGTACTCTCGGCAGCGGAACAACGACTGCGGTGATGGACTCCACTCTGCAGGGACTCCGGCTGGAACGCGCATCCTAGCTCGCAAACTCGACATCCACGACAAGCAAGCAAACCTGGCAGGACCTGCAAACTGGCATGACACGCCAGGTGAGTACTTTGAATGTACTCGCAAGCTCACGACAACCAAACAATGCAGCAAACAATAGCATAGCAATTATCATATTAAATACTTAAGTGCTTCACTTACTGTTACCAGTCATCAACTTACTCTTTTTCGGGTTGTCCCACAACCTTCGGAATACTCACTGAGTACTTCGACGAGTTCATCCATCATTATTACCAATATTACGGTTGACCACCTAGTGAGGTCTGGACGGGCTGTCTAATACCGTGGACGCGGCTATTCGAATAGATTTTTACACTCTGCAGAGGTTGCGCACTTTACCCACACCATGGAGCATCTGACCTCGTGATCCCATTCGGGTGGACCAGCGTTGCTCCAACGAAACCTGCCTGACCCGTGACTCTCCCATCGTACCACCGGCATTCATCCTCCCCCGGAGTCTTTCCCTGGGTGGCCCCTGTGTCCTCATGACACCTGCCACAATCGTGGCCAAACTAAACTGTCCCAAATGGGGACGGGCCCATACAACTCAACTCGGCTCACAAGGTTATCGCCGCCTACCGGGCCAGGGCAGCACGCGCGCATAACCTTCCCTCTTTGGTGGTACCGATAAAAGAGCACGCGATCAGACCAAGTCAAGGCTGTCCCATACCGGCAAATGTGGCTGCACGGGAAGCCCGGATAGGTGACTCAAAATCAACCGACTAGGTTTCATTTAGCAAGTATAGTGGTTCATGGCAATAGCTGATGATAACAGCAACTAGGCATTGAAATCAATTAACTATGAATTATTATAAAGCAAATAAATGCAGGTAATGTATTTAAATATGCAATGCTATTGAAAAGCTTCATGGAATGGATGTCCTGGCTTGCCTGGGGTGAGGGATCCACCGGGAAGAAGTGCGGAAAGGCCGCGGAATGAGTTGCCGGAAATAGTTCTCTCTCGGAGGGGGCTGTTTACGGGCAAGGGAAAAATGGTCATTTCCACTGTGTGAACACACCATGAAAATGATACCAACAGGACGGGCTCGACGAGACGAATACGTGGGCTTTGGAATCACCTCAATCGGAGCTACGAATAAAAAGTTAGAGGGGTTTGACTGTCAGGGACTAATCTGAAAAAGAAATAATTGCACATGGGTCCCTGTCAGCACTGCGGCTGGCACCTCCTCTGAGAATACGCTTTCCTGGAAGCGAAAGCGTATTTGTGGAAATACGTTTCCACTTACCCTCGCTGGCGGTGCTCCTCTCACTGACAGGTGGGGTCGCGGCCCACCCGTCAGGTCCTCTCTCTCTTCTCCTCATCCTCCTTCTTCTTCCTCCGACTGGAACCCGAGGGGAGGCCGGCCGACGCGTTCCGGCGATGGTCCCCGGCGGCACGGGCCACCACTCGCGGCGCTCCGGCCATGGACGTGCTCCAGGCGGCCGGGCGCATCCACCCATGTCTCTAGGGAACCTCGGGGAGGACCGGAGCGAGTGCCCATCGGCCGAGGCGGAAGGCGGCGTCGGGTGCCGGCGTGCTCGCAGCCAGAGGCCACCGGAGGAGGAGGCGAAGGGCGGGGAGGCCTCGGGACATCGGTGGAGGTCTCTGGTGGTGGAGGAAGGGAGGGAGACGCTCGGCACTGGGCTAATTTAGCCACGGAGCACTGGCGGCCATGGCGGCCATTGGCGCGCCGGAGCTTCGGGAACACGCCGGAAAGACGGGAGAGGCGTCCAGAGAGGTCACAGAGGAGCTGAGGAGGCTCGGGCGTGCTCAAGAGAGCTCAAGCGAGCTCGGGAAGGCTCGGGACGACCGGACACGGTGGCGACAGCTTTTGCCGGTCACGGGCATGGCTGCTGTACCGCATAGGAGAGGACGCGAGAGGGCAAGACTTATCCAGGGAGGAAGACGACGAGGAGGAGGAGCAGTTGGTCACAACGAGGCGTGCGGAACCGACGAGCAGAGGAGGGGCCCGAGCTAGCAAACACGCAGCTCGCGTCCATGAAGTGCCAGGGCCGTGGTCACCGCGTGGACTGCTCGGAGGGGACAAGAGAGGCTGGCACACCTTGTCTGGGGTGTAGTCCTTGCTCCCCAAGGCAGCCTGGAAGTGATAGATCAGAGAATGGGCAACAGATGAGATGGCAAAGGTCACTGCAAGTTTGCTGTAGCAAACTTGACTACACCATTGTGATCAACAGGAAGGTGATAGGAGCCAATTAAGATGTCTGGGAGGTTTAGGTTAACAAGGACTATAATCCTGGGAAGTTTGAGAAGAATAGGACCAAGATTTAATAGGGTTGCTTTGCAACTGACCAATCTGGTCCAGAAGACAAATCTTGATGTGGCAGTCATATACTTGCTTGGATGGAGCTGAAATTTGGAGGAGATGAGTTATTTAGGCATATTAAGATGCTGTATAAGTTTCATGCCATTTGATTAAATCAAAATGGTACTTCCTTCACACAGCATCCTACTGGGCAGAATCTTAGAAAAATAACTGGGGATAAATAGCTAGATGAAATGAGCCCAAATCTTATGGAGATTGGTTAAATGAATAGTATAAGGCTCTGGTAAATTTCCAGCAGTTATGAAGCAATATAAAATATAGTTGCTTCACAACAGGAAAATATGACCAGAAACAAAGATTTGAGGCTGTGGTCACATAGTTAAAGGGATGATGCTCAAATTTGTTGGAGAGTCATGATTTGAGGATATGAATATGCTTGCAAAATTTCAACTCATTTGGATATTCTTAGCTAGCACTTGCTTCACAAAGCTTCCTCTGGATCAGAAATTTGGAAATTTGCCAAGAAATATTTACTAGACAAATTGAGTTGAATTATGTCATGTGGTAATGATATGGATAGGAAAGAGTGCCCAAAAAGTTTGAGAGCAAGAAAGCAAATATAAAGGGTACTTGCTTCACAACTTGACAGCTAGGGCAGAATCAGAAAAGGAATATTTGTGAGATATTTTTGAACATGGCAAGGAAGGGTTTTGACATATTTGAGGAAGATATGACCCAAATAATTTATGAGAATTATTTGGAAATTTTTGGAATGATGGAAATGTGGGTTGCTTCACAACCCATAGCAATCGGGGTTACTCCTTGAATAGAAAAAGGAATATTCCCAAGAAAAATATTATTGGGATTGGTCCAAGATGGAAATGTCAAGGTCTCAAGAGGGTTTAGAGGTTGGCAAGCCACTAGGGAAGAGGAATCAAGGGTGATCCTTCCAGGTTCCAAGACTACCAAGCCACAGAAAAGCAAAACCAGACCAAAATCAAGAGAAAAAAGAAATGGGCAAAATCCAGGGTGTTACAAACCTACCCCCCTTACAGAAATCTCGTCCTCGAGATTTGGTTGCTCAGGGGTTAAACATAAATATCCCCACTTGAGGAAACCGTTTCCAACTCGGGTTTCCTTTTTGCCTTTGTACCATGTTCCCGCTGGATTTTATCTGACGCACTGCCTGGCTTCAGTGTGGTTTGCTTTACTGGATCCTTTTTAGGGCAAATCTTAACTCATATGTTACTCCGACTTCACACCTTTTATGTCTGCTGACTTATCTGGGTGCAATGGCTTATCCTGTCTGAAATACATGTCCTTATTGCAAGTCCGGGAGTTGTTCCTCATGGACGTGTTGTGTTGAAGTCCAATACGGACGACCGCCCATTGAGTTGTGAATAGGTTCTCTCGATGGACATGAAATCTTTTAATCTTTGCATTGGGTGGCTTCAAATGGCTGTGTGCCCCTCAGACTCAACTGGTGCTGTGATTCATACCGTTCTCCTTGCGGAATCGGACTCCTTGCAGGGGTTACGGAAACATCTTGGCTAGGTTCACTGCCCTTAGCATCACATCTGTACCCACGACTTGGTTGTAGCCTGTCGTGACCAGCGTCAAGGGTACGACCTTATAACATCATTATCTACAGACTTGAATGACGGGGGTTCTAACTGGAAGATCTTGTCCCCAGCAGGTTATCCCTTAACTGATTCCCATATGTGAGGACACATGCTCCGAGGTTGTTGTCCAACATTCTAGTCGTTCCATCTGACAGCACTACTAGGAGAAACCCTACTAGTAGTGCTTGAAAAACCTATAGTAGTAGCGCTGGGTCCAGCGCTACTTCTAAGGCGCTACAGCTAAGTTATAGCAGTAGCGCTGGTTGGTGCAGCGCTACTGCTAAGTCTGGTTAGCAGTAGCGCTGCAGAGAGGAACGCGCTGCTGATAACCCAGCACTGCTGGTAGATGGTTTCCAGCGCTGCTGCTAGTATTACTGCTTTCACAGATTCATACCCCCTCTACGTATTTGTGATGTATTCATACAGGCTCTATACAGTAGTTTCATCATGGATTTTATTCATCCAAATGAATCAAAAGTGATCAAAAGTTGAATTAGTAGGACGACGATCCTACTAATTCAACTTTTGGTCACTTTTGATCCATCGACATGAATGTAATCCGCTTTCCTTCCCCCAATGATATAATAACTAATCATGATCATAATAACAAGTCGGTCACTAGTCATAATCACAACTCCTCCTCCTCATCATCATCAACTCTATCACATTGTAGCACATAATAACACATTGTACCTAGGACCTACTCCTCTCTCATAGGACCTACTCTACCCTCTCTTAGGTAAAATATCATAAAACAAGATAGGCCCTGACTCTCCATTATGGAGAATGGAGATCATCCTGTCTCCAATTCTTGGCCTACGCACAATGTTGCTTCCAAGTAGCTCTCTATGATTGACCATACATTTTTTCCAATCTTTGATTGTCATGTCTTCATCGGTTTTAGAAATCCGGTATGGACAGGAGTGATGCGTAGGCTGACCTGGCCGTGCTGGCCGTAAGCTCATAACATCAATGCGACCTCTCGGAAACATCAGATAAGGCACACAATCCTTCGGGATTTTCTGTTGAAAAACATAGTAATAACTTTGTAGTTAGCAATGTTGTTTAGTTTTAGAAGAATTTATGCAAAAGATGCACGGATGTCGTAATAGTAGAAAACCTTACCATGCAATCTCCATGGATGTTACCGTAGTTCACCACGTGCACTAGTGGCACGTATTGACCATAATGTGGAGGAGTTTGATAATAGCTATTGTAATTCTCAAGATCATTAATAAATGCGATAAGATGAACTTTCTCCTTATAAGTTAATTCTGCTTCATCATTGTAGTAGTAGGTTCTGTCTACCATCTTCCATACATTTTTTGAAGAATGAAAATAAGCTGTCAATGGAAATAAGCTGTCAACTATTTTGAAATAAACAATATAAATTACATAATAAATATGTTTAACAAACTCACACGGAGGCAGAATCGGAATCATAATAAATATGGTTGAGAAACTCACATAATGGAAGAACTGGAGGCGTCTGCACATCGACCTAGATGTCGATATTTCCTTCAATTTCATCTTCCGGACAAATATCAAAGGTGATAAGCATATTAGGCTCAAATGCATAAGCCTTGCATAGTGCTTGCCAACTTTTGCATTCAAAATAGGAGTAGGTGTCTGCATTGTACAATTTTACGGCAAAAGTATAACCATGCTCGGTCCTCAAGTGAACTCTCTTTACCTCCATACTTTTTTTAGTATTGAAACCAATCTTATCCAAGACATAAATTCTTGCATGGCAGGGGATACGCTAGTAGAATAGTAAAAAAATAAAATTATAAGTTGAAGCAAAAGAAGCAGAAGTCATGCTTAATTACGAAAAAAGACTTGTCGTTGTGACTTACTTTATCCACTTCGAAGGTCTCATCCAGCACGATGCTGAAGCGCCTACCATCAACTAGGTGAGGCTTGTCGCACAGGCCGCGCTCGTCTTCGCATAATTCGCACATAACGAATTTCCTTTCGTCGTCAGACATTTCCTATGTTCATAGTTGAAACATTTAAAATCGATCGAAGGCAACTACCAGGAAACTGATCAACACACAGATCACTATTACTCAATATGCAACGGGTTGACTTTAGGTCTGTCGAGTCTTTCCTTCCTAAATTCTCATCTCACGTATATGGTGGGCACTCCCTCTGATATTGCGACCGTTGGTGATGGTGGCTCCTCCATTCGTCCCCGAGTGCATTACACCAAAATGTCTAGCACACGGGAACGAAGGAGAAGCGACCCCCACGACAACAGTCGGGATTCTTCCTCTCTCATATTTCGACCGTCGGTGATGGTCGCTACTCCTCCTTTCCCTAGTCCATTACAAATATCTAGCACAAGGAAAAGAAGGAGAAGCGACCCCCACGACAACAGTAGGGATTCTTCCTCTCTCATATATATATATGGTGGACACTCTCCCTCACTGAAAGACACACAAGGAGCCGAAACAGACCTAAAGTCAACCCGTTCCATATATCGAGCAATGACATAGAAAAAATGCCCTATGTTTTGCCGGAATATCATTGAATTCCCGTTCTGGCAAATCACAAGCACTCGATATGTCCTACATTGTAGCACAAGTCATGCTAAAATTCATGAAAAATATGAGGCATGACCTTTGCTAAAAACAGGACATATCGAGCGCCTGAAATTTGCCGGAACGGAAACGAATCAACATTCCGGCAAAACATAGGCCACTCAGAGGTACATTGCAAACAAGAACACCAAGACATCCTCTATATTCAGAATATGACATGTTCATTCTAGCAAATGAGTAAATAGTTTCAGGATCACTAGAAACTATCAACTATGTCTAAAAATAATATACTAAAACCCTAGTAATAATTCAGTTAACTAGAAACTATCAACTAAACCCTAAAAACTATCCTAAATCAAAGTGTTATATATGAACAGAGGCTTATATCAACTAAAAACTATCAACTATGTCTAAATTTTTACTAATCAGTTAATCATACTAAATCAAAATTGTTATATATCAACTACAAACTATTAAGTAAATCAAAATGTTGCATATCAACAAGAAAATATCAACTAGACTACTAAATCAAAATGTAGCAGGGAGGAGGGGTTGTGGATGGAGGAGGGAGGAGGGAGAAGGAGGGGCGACTGAAGGAGGGAGGAGGAAGGAGGACGGAGGAGGAAGGCGGAGCGAGGAGGGGCCGGCTGGCGGCGAATGGAGGAGTGGAGGGAGGACGGAGGAGGTGGGGCGGGGAGCAGGGAGGAGGGAGGAGGGGGAGGATTACCGAGTCCAGGGAGGAGGGGGAGGTGACGGCGGCAGAGGGAGGAGGGGTAGGCGACGGCGGCGGCGAGCGGCGGGGGGCGACAGTGTGAGGGGGGAGTGAGGGGCCGGGAGTGAGGAAGAGAGAGGGAGCGCATGGGGTGGATAAGGTTGTCATAGCAGCAGCGCGGGTTGGTGCCAAGCACTACAGATAAGTAGAATAGCAGCAGCGTTGGTCGAGGAAGGGCGCTACTACTATACCTAGCCTGTCGGGAATGGTGTGGCAATTATAATAGTAGTGCGTTTTATACGTGCCACGCTACTGATATGTGTTTATTAGTAGCGCCGTTTTTTTACACGCGCTACTGATAAGTATCAGCAGCGCCTCCTTTTAAAAAGCGCTACTGGTAAGCTCCTGTGTATAATGTTTTCCCTAGTAGTGCAGGCTTGAATATCCCCTTCTAACGATTCCGAGAATATGTAGTTGGCTGAGCGGGTTGACTCGATATGGGGTCCTCGCAAATGGAATAGACCCCGTGAGTGTGTACCCACGGTGTTTGGTATCGAACCAGATTGTTTTGAGTATCTGTACCATGTTGATCTTGCAACCATTATCATACTTGTATGGCAATCTTGCTCCTTCATTATGGTTCTCTTTGCCTGGATCCTTAGTTGAAAGAGCTTGGCCTGATGTGTTCTTGATTCTTCGGATGACCATGGGTGCTGCCAGGTACAATATTCCGGCAGGCATATTACTTAACAAGTTGTAGCTGTAGGGTAACGACCGTCTGAACCCTTGGATGAAACCGGCAAATAAACCAATAGCCACCAGAACGGTCTCTACAACTCAGATCTGGGACATTACTGGAGTAACTCAACCCCAACTCAAGACGGCTGAAAAGCAGCTCAGAGCATGAGACGGTGTCGATAAGAAGAAAGTAGCAGTTCCCTAAGACGGCCGAGAAACAGCTCAGAGTATAGGGTCACTGCTACGGAAAGAAATTCAACAGCTGCCCGAGACGGCCGAAAAACAGCTCAGAACACGGGCCAGTTGCTGACAAGAGAAATAAAAGTCGGCATCCACCCCGGACGGCCGAAAACAGCTCAGAACACAGGCGTGGTGGCGTCACCAAAAAAAGACGGGCAAGGGTTCATCCGTGTCCCATACAGCTTATCCATAGGTTGTTGGTCATCTCACTGAAGTGTATAACTGGCGTTCTTCTTCTTCTTACATAGCTCATGCAATAGTCGGATTCTCACCGAGCTGGCATCATTGTATGAGTAACTCCTATGACTTTGGCAGCATGTCCACCGTATCTATTGAGTAGATGCAGCTGAGCACTTGATTTCTGAGGCAGGCTTGTGTCCTGACTGACTTTTGCCTTTTGACCAAACTGCTGTGGAGCTGATCCTTGGAATGCATGGTCATATGTTGCCAACGGTCGGTGGAATAGCTTGTACTGATGTCGATGCGATACCTTGCTGACGAAGATGGCATAGCTTGTGCTCAGAAGCTTCTGCCAGGGTAATTTCCTGAAGAAGATTGGGGTACCGCACCTCTGACGCTTTCCCCCTTAAAGGCTTGATAGGGAAGACTCGGTACCTTATGGCAGAAACTGCAGCGGTATCTTACTGAAGAAGCCTGAGTACCTTGCATCAGAAGATGTCCATGCGTCGTATCGAGGAAGACACAGGAATCCTTGCGTAGTACGCTTCTCTGATAGCTTGTGAAGAAAGACCAGGTTTCTTACATCTGAAGCTTTCTTTTTGCCTTATGCGGACTGAGTGCATATATAGATATATATATATATATATATATATATATATATATATATATATATATATATATACCTTAATGTTCCTGTTGTCGGTTACTTGTTGTATGCAACAGGGTATTCGGCTATCCTTCTTGCTGAACACTAAGTTCATAGCACATTCTGACTTGCTTCCGGAATATAGCAGGTTTCAAATTGTACTCATAGCAGACTCAACCGCGTATGTAAATCATACCTTTGACGCGGGATGTACTGTGGATTGGGCACACAGTCTGTCGTCTTGTTGATTCAATGATTACTGCTGTGAAGGTTGCACTGATGTATACTTGATGCTGATAACAAATCCAGCTAGGATATCATTTATATTCAGGCCCGATATTCCTGATATAATGCAGTCTGCTGAAAATTCCATATTGCTGAGCTGAGCTTCCAAAGGACTGCCTTTACTGATTTCTTTGAGTCCAGTGTCAGTGAGCAACTTCCATAAGGGGAAAATAAGGTAACACCAAGGGCCCAAAGAAAGAAGCAAAAGAAACGACCAAAGCAAAAGCACACAAGATCACACACAAGCAATATCATAATCTATAGCTATTCACTGCAATAACATGCATTCCTACTTAAGCACACAAATCTCGCAAGAACTCCGGTGTTACGGTCTAACATGTTGTGGCGGTGTGCACGAAAGTGAATCAATGTGTGGAATGAGTTGGTGTAAACAAAGCAACACCAAACAGGGGCTTAACACCAATTCCATCTGAACGAGCACGGTGGCGAGGACGAACTTGGTGATCGTGGGTCGGAACACGGGGGTCACGACCACATCATCATCAAGCGTACGGAAGGAAACCGTACTCATCTAGAGGATGGATTGCAGGAGGGGATGGCGATGAAAAGAAGGCTTGCGGGCATTGCCCTGTTCTGATAACTAAGATCGGTAAGGGTTGCCCAAAGGAAGGAGGGATGGACAAGATCCGGGATAGAAACATGTCTATCACCGAAACTATAGGGGTGGCTGAAGAGAATATATTGGTGTGGTACCTGTGTATCAATCCTGCAAGGGATCGACACACCAAGCACCTTGGCATCACTCCGCTGGGACGGAGATGACACCACAACAAAGAACATGCATGCAAACTGGAGAGCACAGGTGGTGAATCGAAACCGATGCCACCTACACTCACCAGATCCATCGTTAGTGATAAGATATCTAGTCTATATGCATGCTATGCACAAACAAATGCAACAAACAAGTGTAGCAAACCAACTGGATCCTATACTACCGGTTACTAATGCTCGCGCGGTCTAGGGCATCCTACAGCCAGACCTGCTCTGATACCAACGCTTGTGGCACCCCGGTTCAGAGGAAACCCGAACGCCCCGTATTCCAGCCCAGAGAGAAGTCTTCTGGAATACGGCACTGTTGGCATAGAACAAATCAGCTCTTTATTACTATGAATAAGATTACAAGGGTACATGGATTACATCGGCACGGCGAGACTACGCCTACCCAGGGTAGCTCTATGCTAACAGCGGAACAACCTGAGGAAGCGGAGTACTCTCGGCAGTGGACCAACGAATGCGGTGATGGACTCCACTCCGCAGGGACTCTGGCTGGAACGCGCATCCTAGCTCGCAAACTCGACATCCACGACAAGCAAGCAAACCTGGCAGGACCTGCAAACTGGCATGACACGCCAGGTGAGTACTTTTAATGTACTCGCAAGCTCACGACAACCAAACAATGCAGCAAACAATAGCATAGCAATTATCATATTAAATACTTAAGTGCTTCACTTACTGTTACCAGTCATCAACTTACTCTTTTCCGGGTTGTCCCACAACCCTCGGAATACTCACTGAGTACTTCGACGAGTTCATCCATCATTATTACCAATATTACGGTTGACCACCTAGTGAGGTCTGGACGGGCTGTCCAATACCATGGACGCGGCTATTCGAATAGATTTTTACACTCTGCAGAGGTTGCGCACTTTACCCACACCATGGAGCACCTGACCTTGTGATCCCATTCGGGTGGACCAGCGTTGCTCCAACGAAACCTGCCTGACCCGTGAATCTCCCATCGTACCACCGGCATTCATCCTCCCCCGGAGTCCTGCCCTGGGTGGCCCCTGTGTCCTCATGACACCTGCCACCGTCGTGGCCAAACTAAACTATCCCAAACGGGGACGGGCCCATACAACTCAACTTGGCTCACAAGGTTATCGCCGCCTACCGGGCCAGGGCAGCACACGCGCATAACCTTCCCTCTTAGGTGGTACCGATAAAAGAGCATGCGATCAGACCAAGTCAAGGCCATCCCATACCGGCAAATGTGGCTGCATGGGTAAGCCTGGACAGGTGACTCAAAATCAACCGACTAGGTTTCATTTAGCAAGTATAGTGGTTCATGGCAATAGCTGATGATAACAGCAACTAGGCATTGAAATTAATTAACTATGAATTATTATAAAGCAAATAAATGCGGGTAATCTTTTTAAATATGCAATGCTATTGAAAAGCTTCATGGAATGAATGTCCTGGCTTGCCTGGGGTGAGGGATCCACCGGGAAGAAGTGCGGAAAGGCCGCGAAATGAGTTGCCGGAAACAGTTCTCTCTCGGAGGGGGCTGTTTACGGGCAAGGGAAAAATCGTCATTTCCACTGTGTGAATACACCATGAGAATGATACCAACATGACGGGCTCGACGAGACGAAGACGTGGGCTTTGGAATCACCTCAATCGGAGCTACGAATAAAAAGTTAGAGGGGTTTGACTGTCAGGGACTAATCTGAAAAAGAAATAATTGCACATGGGTCCCTGTCAGCACTGCGGCTGGCGCCTCCTCTGACAATACGCTTTCCTAGAAGCGAAAGCGTATTTGTGGAAATACGTTTCCACTTATCCTCGCTGGCGGTGCTCCTCTCACTGACAGGTGGGGTCGGGGCCCACCCGTCAGGTCCTCTCTCTCTTCTCCTCAGCCTCCTTCTTCCTCCGACTGGAGCCCGAGGGGAGGCCGGCCGACGCGTTCCGGTGATGGTCCCCGGCGGCACAAGCCACCACTCGCGGCGCTCCGGCCATGGACGTGCTCCAGGCGGCCGGGCGCATCCACCCATGTCTCTAGGGAACCTCGGGGAGGACCGGAGCGAGTGCCCCATCGGCCGAGGCGGAAGCCGGCGTCGGGTGCCGGCGTGCTCGCGGCTAGAGGCCACCAGAGGAGGAGGCGAAGGGCGGGGAGGCCCCGGGACGTTGGTGGAGGTCTCTGGTGGTGGAGGAAGGGAGGGAGAGGCTCGGCACTGGGCTAATTTAGCCACGGAGCACCGGCGGCCATGGCGGCCATTGGAGGCTAGGAGCGGCGCTGGCGATGGGTTGAGGGTTCGGGGAGGATCACGGGAGAGTGGTGAGGTTGGTGGTGAGCGCGGGGAGGCACGGGGATGGCTATATATAGCCGGACGGCGCGGAAGGGCGAGCACGGCCGCGGCGACGCGTGCACCGCGCGCCGGTGTTCGGGAACACGCCAGAAAGAGGGGAGAGGCGTCCAGAGAGGTCACAGAGGAGCTGAGGAGGCTCGGGCGTGCTCAGGAGAGCTCAAGCGAGCTCGGGAAGGCTCGGGACGACCGGACACGGTGGCGACAGCTTCTGCCGGTCACGGGCGCGGCTGCCGTACCGCATAGGAGAGGACACGAGAGGGGAAGACTTATCCAGGGAGGAAGACGACGACGAGGAGGAGCTGTTGGACACGACGAGGCGTGCGGAACCAACGAGTAGAGGAGGGGCCCGAGCTAGCAAACACGCAGCTCACGTCCATGGCGTGCCAGGGCGGTGGTCACCGCGTGGACTGCTCGGAGGGGACAAGAGAGGCTGGCACACCTTGTCTGGGGTGTAGTCCTTGCTCCCCAAGGCAGCCTGGAAGTGATAGATCAGAGAATGGGCAAATGGTGAGATGGCAAAGGTCACTGCAAGTTTGCTGTAGCAAACTTGACTACACCATTGTGATCAACAGGAAGGTGATAGGAGCCAATTAAGATGTCTGGGAGGTTTACGTTAAGGACTATAATCATGGGAAGTTTGAGAAGAATAGGACCAAGATTTAATAGGGTTGCTTTGCAACTGACCAATCTGGTCCAGAAGACAAATCTTGATGTGGCACTCATATACTTGCTTGGATGGAGCTGAAATTTGGAGGAGATGAGTTATTTAGGCATATAAAGATGCTGTATAAGTTTCATGCCATTTGATTAAATCAAAATGGTACTTCCTTCACACAGCATCCTACTGGGCAGAATCTTAGAAAAATAACTGGGGATAAATGGCTAGATGAAATGAGCCCAAATCTTGTGGAGATTGGTTAAATGAATAGTATAAGGCTCTGGTAAATTTCAGCAATTATGAAGCAATATAAAATATAGTTGCTTCACAACAGGAAAATATGACCAGAAACAAAGATTTGAGGCTGTGGTCACATAGTTGAAGGGATGATGCTCAAATTTGGTGGAGAGTCATGATTTGAGGATATGAATATGCTTGCAAAATTTCAGCTCATTTGCATATTCTTAGCTAGCACTTGCTTCACAAAGCTTCCTCTGGATCAGAAACTTTGGAAATTTGCCAAGAAATATTTACTACATAAATTGAGTTGAATTATGTCATGTGGAAATGATATGGATAGGAAAGAGTGCCCAAAAAGTTTGAGAGCAAGAAAGCAAATATAAAGGGTACTTGCTTCACAACTTGACAGCTAGGGCAGAATCAGAAAAGGAATATTTGTGAGATATTTTTGAACATGGCAAGGAAGGGTTTTGACATATTTGAGGAAGATATGACCCAAATAATTTATGAGAATTATTTTGGAACTTTTGGAATGATGGAAATGTGGGTTGCTTCACAACCCAGAGCAATCGGGGTTACTCCTTGAATAGAAAAAGGAATATTCCCAAGAAAAAGATTATTGGGATTGGTCCAATATGGAAATGGCAAGGTTTCAAGAGGGTTTAGAGGTTGGCAAGGCACTAGGGAAGAGGAATCAAGGGTGATCCTTCCAGGTTCCAAGACTACCAAGCCATAGAAAAGCAAAACGAGACCAAAATCAAAAGAAAAAAGAAATGGGCAAAATCCAGGGTGTTACAGGAGGACTCGCTCGCCGTTGCGCGGCTCCGGCTCGACCTCTCCCTCCGACAGCCTCCACGACCCGTCAGCTATCAGCCCGTCGGCGACGAGATTTTGGACGTCCTCCGTCGTGACGGTCGACCGGAGGAAATCCCCCTGGATCCACCCCGACGGCACCGCGGACCGGGCGCCCGACGGCTTCTTCGCCTTGGATCCCTTCTTGGCGCGCTCGAGCTTCTCCGTCTTGCCCTTCGTCAACGCGGTGGCGGTGGTCAAGGCAGAGCGGAGCGGCGCGTGTGGAGCAGGGGAGGCGGAGGAAAAGAGGGGAACGAAGGAGAAGCACTGTGCCGGCCCTCGCATCGTTCCGGCTTATAACTGCCCGAGTGGGTCACTGACCTACGGCCCCCCGGATCCCTGTATATCCGGATTACAGAGGAAGCGCGGTACGTGGCGATAAAGGCGGCGCGATAATCAAGGCGTCATGCTCCCACTTGCCCCAGTCGTTGCGTCATCATCGCGCAGCGCGTACTTCCCAAATTTTCAAATCCCGCAAAATCCGGGCCTGGCGAAGCGACCCATCGCATCGAGAGGTTCCGTTGATCACTCGGATCTGAGTCAGTGCTCAAGTTCACTCGGACACATTTCAAGACAGAATCGATCAGGGTGAATGACAAAGATTCCAATCGACGCGGACTTCTGTGAAGCCCTAAAATGCACTCGGAATTTTTGTGTCTTATCAGAACCCGCATCGATCCCTTTTTCACTCGAACCCCGATCCATTCGGGGGCTAATGATGGGGATATGTACCTAGGGTAGGGTCATAGGCCTGACCTACATACCCTACCTAAGGACACTACCTTAGAGAACTTAAGGATTACAAGGAAGTCTCCGACTAAAATCATCATAGCACAAGAGTCACTCGACAACATCCACTCGGAGGTTACTTCCTTCACTCGACGGATGCCTTTCGCTCGGAGGAACTAGAAGTTAGTCGACCGCAGAAGATCAGAAGCCACTCCAGGCAGGCCAACGGATAGGCGTTCGGCTGGTCGCCATAAGTAGCATTTATTACGTACGTTATCAGTAACGTCTCTCTTTATTACCATGATCGAACCCTTGGCTGCCGGGTATTGATGAGGGGCAGCGCACTCTATATAAGCCGCCCCTCCCCTCTGGCACAAGGGTTCGCACCCCCTGTAACTCTCATATTCCACACGACAAGAGCTCCCGAGCACTGAGACGTAGGGCTGTTACCTCCACGAGAGGGGCCTGAACTCATACATCTGTGTGTACAACCTCGTTGTAGCTAGGACACTACCCTCTCCTTTCTTACCCCTACCTTCTACTGTCAGGCTCGTTCCCACGACACAGTCCGCTATCAACGGACTGAATACCTTGCAAAACCGCACCCATAAGAGTGCGGTGATCCTCGGAGATGGGGGCACTTGATAGAGCCTCCTCCATCATGACCGGCCACCCAGTCATGGGTGGCACCGGTGGAGACTGACCAACCCGATCTCTGATGGGGGATTGAGCCGGTATCTCTGGAGGCACAGCGCTCTCTGGAGATGTCCTCAGAGGGGACTGGACAGTATTTCGCCCTCCCTCCTCAGCGGCAGGGGAGTTTCCCCCTCCTGGTCTTCGGCGGTCGAGCCGTTAACCTCGACCATAACATCGTCACCCCCGCCGCCAGTGTTCGGCTCCAAAGGAGCCGAGCGGGATGATACATCCGCGGCCTCCTAAGCGGCCCCTGGTGTGGTGTGCGACGTAGTCCCACTCTCCGCTAGCTCGGCGGGTGGAGACTCCCCATCCGATATTTGGTCGGTAGGGAGGACGCGTGGTAGGCTGCAGATTAAAAGGCATTTGCCAATTTAAAACAATAAAAACTTCACATAAATGACCCAGGGGGTCTTCGGATTCATACCTTTGGGCTGGGGGCTTAACCCTCAGGTTCCTTCGGGGAACCCTCTCAAAGTTCTCAGACTCGGCGTTGGAGTCCGAGCTGTCGTCGGCCAGGATTAACCTCGGCTGACACGCCCTCTTCGGGGCCAGAGGAGGTAGATCCTCCGCGGCGTCCGCCGACGCCCCCCTCTTTCTTGTGAGGGGGGAATCGCCTTTCCCCCCATCTTCGTGCTCTTCCTCATGAGTAGAGGAGGCATGGGTTTCCTCGAACATAGTGTCCGGTAGGTCCCTTATGCGGAGCCCTTCTCGGCCTTTCTTCTTTTCCTTCTTCTCCGGCGCTGTGTACGGCACATCGACAAGCATTGACGTCAGCAGATCCGACCCGGGGACTTCGGTCTGTGGGGCCGGGCAGTCCATTTTGGTGGCCTTGCTTAGCCACTTCTGTAAACATAAGAGGGAGGTTGTTCAGCTTTTTGTCAAACAACAGGGCCGGAGTATCAAAATAATATTGTACCTGGGTAGGAGGGTTATCGGCGCTTAGGCCCAAGTCCTCCTCCTCGGCTGGCCAGCTCTTCTGGGGTTTGAATAATGCCTTCCACAACTTCTAGTGAGTAGTGCGGAAGAATGCTCGCGCCGTAGGCTGGTCCTCGGGATGATAGGCCCACATTGGGGAAGCCCGGCGCCGGCAGGGAAGAAGACGGCGGTGGAGCATAACCTGGACAACATTGACCAGCTCGACCCTGGCCGCGATCACCGAGGAAATGCGCTTCTACAGCAATTTGACCTCTGCATCCGACCCCCAGTCAAACCCCTTCTTGAGCCACGAGGCTAACCTCGTAGGAGGTCCAGATCTGAACTCGACAGATGCCGCCCAACCCTCATCTCTTGGTTCGGTGATGTAGAACCATTCCTTCTGCCAGATCTTGATTGTATCGATGAAGGTACCGGCCGTCCACTCGACGCGGGGGAGTTTTCTAATTACTGCCCCTCCGCAGTCTGCGTGCTCACCCGCGACTATCTTCGGCTTGACATTGAAAACCTTGAGCCACAGGCCGAAGTGCGGCTCGACCCGCAGGAAGGCTTCGCAGATAATGATGAATGCCGAAATATGCATGAAGGAGTTCGGGGGAAGATCGTGGAAATCCAGCCCGTAGAACAACATGAGGCCCCTAACAAAGGGGTGGGGCGGAAAGCCTAGTCCCCGGAGGAAGTGGCGGACGAACACCACCCTCTCGCCTGGCTTAGGGGTGGGGACCACCTGGTTCGCCTCTGGAGCGCGGTGGAAAACGTTGGCGAGGAGGTAGCCGGCGAGCTTTAACTCCCGGATGTCCTTGTCGGTGACCGTGGAGGCCTCCCACTTGCCCATAGAGCCTGAACCCTCCATGGCTAAGCTCGGAGGATAAATTGAGGGAGAATTGGATCTGGGCTCTTGGAGCTTGGGAAGATTGAGGAAGCGAGGGATGCGAATGGGAAGCGTGAATGGGCCTCGGGGTGTTTTCCCCTTTTATGAGGCGTGACGCCGATGAGCCTCCCTTTACTGCGCCGCGGGTCTCTCCGCTTCCCGAGATATCCATGCCGTTACGCACGCGTGAGAAAACCTAGGGCGTTAATCATATCTCGTGTGAAACGGAGCAAGATCTGTACATTGATGAGTCGTGCCAATGTAAAAATGGCCTCGAACCACGAATCGAGTTTCCATAACTGGTTCAGTGGTCGTGATAGGCCGCGACCCTTCGTCAAAAGGGCTGACAGGAAACACTGTTTACACTTTGACATTTGGCCTTTGGGGCCAAGCGACTCATGGCGTCCGGACGATCGTATGATCGGAAAAATTACGCGTCATCGGGAGCCGGACTAGTCTCAGCCGATCATTAATGGGAAGAAGAACTCACCCCGCAAGCCGAAGACTCCGATCACGTGGCACTGCCGGTGCTGTGACCCTTGGCGTTGGGGGCTAGTTCGGGGGCTACTGAGGGAGTCCTGGACTAAGGGGTCCTCGGGCCGCTGGCCTATCTCCCAATAGGCTGGCTTGGTGGGCCGCTCTCTGACTATCGCAGGAAGGGCCGGATATGCCATGACGTGTTCTAGAAGGAAGCCTCGAAGACGCGTCGTGCACACCAACTCAATATGAGGAAATCGGCATCTCCATCCCCGGCAGGAGGCCTATCATGTGTAAATCCTAGGTACCCCCCGGTGTCTATATAAACCGGGGAGGTTTTAGACTATAGGGGCAAAACTCATCTAGGGTTTTAGCTATTCGATCTCGTGGTAGATCAACTCTGTAACCTTCATACACATCAATATAATCAAGCAGGACGTAGGGTTTTACCTCCATAGGAGGGCCCAAACCTGGGTAAACGTCGTCTCCTTCGTCTCATGTTACCATCGATCCTAGACTCACAGCTCGGGACCCCCTACCCGAGATCCGCCGGTTTTGACACCGACACCTGTCGCCAAAGCATAAGTGTTCAACAAACCTCTCACCAACGTTGCTTGTTGTATGGAAGCACGGAAAAATAACAAAGAATCATCCGCAAAAAGTAGGTGTGAAATAACCCGGGATCTTCGACAAATCTTAACCCCTTCCACTAGTAGAAAACAGGGCTTTGGTCCAGGCCTGAAATCCCATTAATCCCGGTTCACTCACGTACCGGGACCCATGGGGGCATCGGTCCCGGTTCATGAGGCCAGGGCGCCGGCCAGGCCTCGTGGGCCATTGGTCCCGGTTCGTCTGACCCCTTTGGTCCCGGTTCCAGACACGAACCGGGACCAATGGGCCTGGCTCCAGGCCCACAACCATTGGTCCCGGTTTGTGGCTGGAACCGGGACCAAATGACACCATTTGGTCCCGGTTCCAGCCACAAACCGGGACCAATGGTCGGCCTATATATACCCCCTGCCCGCGAGCAGAGCAGTGCACTTCTCTGTTTTTTTGGCCGGCCGTTGGGAGAGCTTTGTGGTGCTCTAGCTCACCTCCTATGCACATGAGGTGTTCGATGAAATGCCCGAGCCATACTTAAGCGTTCTCCTCTCGAAGCTCCTTGTCCAAGCTCCATTTTCCTCAAGATTTGTCTAGGTTTGGCGGTATGTCCTGTCCCGTCCCCGTCCTCACCGCCGTCGATCGCCCGCGCCCATCTCGGCGCCGGCACCACCGTGGTTAGCCTCTTCTTCTTATCTTCTTTCTAAAAGAAAAAAGTTCTTACTTGTATGATTTAGATAGATACTTGTGTAATTTTCTTACTTTTATTATTGTTTGTTATTATATAGTGCGATGGTTTTGGTATCCGCCTCCGTCGGCCCTCGTCCTGTCTATGATTCGGATGTGGTATATATTATCTTTTATAACTATTTGTTTATTTAGTGTTTATGACAATTATGCCGACCAACGTGACATAGATTTTTTAATCTAGGAGGTATGTGAACCGGAAATTCCAGCCGATATAGAAATTCTTGTCGAGAAGTTAAATTTGGTTGAAAAAGAAAGCAATTACTTGAAAGAAAAATTACAAAGAGTTGAAGAGGAGAAGATGAAGTTGGAGTTGCATGTTGCCGATGTCGTCGACGATCACAAGATCAAGATGCATGCAATGCGCTTGAAGATTAGAAAGATTAGAAAATATCCCATTCATACTGAGGCTTGGTATCATTATGCCGTTGGATCAATTGGTACCTTAGTTGCGGTTATGATCGCATTTGTTGTTGCATTTAAATTGTATAGTTTCAATGTATGTTTTAATTAGATGCTCTAGAGAGCTATATGTTGTTCAATAATGAGAACTATGTATGAACGTTATTTATTTATTTTGGTCACTACTGTACTTTGGCTTTAATGTGATGATGAATTTCTATTAACTTGGTTTTTAATACACTTTATTATATAACGCACGCAGATGAACCGGCAATGGATGTACGGTGACCGACGCACCTCCGAGTATATTAAGGGCCTGCATAATTTTCTCGAAGCGGCTGAGGCAAACAAGCAGAATGGTTTTATGCATTGTCCATGTACTGTCTGTGAGAATACGAAGGCTTTCTCCAACTCTAAAACCCTTCACTTCCACCTGCTTGAGAAGGGTTTTATGCCACACTATAATGTTTGGACCAAGCATGGAGAAAGAGGGGTTATGATGGAAGACAACGAAGAAGAAGAGGATGATGACAACTACCCGCCCCCTGAATACGGTGATGCTGCAATGGGGGAAGCTGAAGATCAAGAGGAACCAGACGATGTGCCCGATGATGATCTTCGCCGGGTCATTGTTGATGCACAGAGAGAATGCGAAAGTGAAAGGGAGAAGTTGAAGTTCGATCGCATGTTAGAGGATCACAAAAAAGGGTTGTACCCAAATTGCGAAGATGACAACAGAAAGCTCGGAACCACACTGGAATTGCTGCAATGGAAGGCAGACAATGGTGTATCTGACAAGGGATTTAGTTCGCTACTGAAAATAATGAAGAAGAAGCTTCCAAAGGATAACGAATTGTCCGGCAGTACGTACGAAGCAAAGAGGTTCTATGCCCTCTAGGATTGGAGGTGCAGAAGATACATGCATGCCCTAATGACTGCATCCTCTACCGCGGTGCGTACGAGGATTTGAATGCATGCCCGGTATGCGGTGCATTGCGGTATAAGATCAGAAGAGATGACCCTGGTGATGTTGAGGGCCAGCGCACCGGGAAGAGGGTTCCTGCCAAGGTGATGTGGTATGCTCCTATAATACCACGGTTGAAACGTCTGTTCAGAAACAAAAAGCATGCCGAGTTGATGCAATGGCACATAAAAGACCGTAAGAAAGACGGGAAGTTGAGAGCACCCGCTGACGGGTCGCAGTGGAGAAAGATCGAGAGAAAGTGGAGCGACTTTACAGGTGACCCGAGGAACGTATGGTTTGGTTTAAGTGGAGATGGCGTTAATCCTTTTGGGGGAGCAGAGCAGCAAGCATAGCACATGGCCTGTGACTCTATGTATGTATAACCTTCCTCCTTGGTTGTGCATGAAGCGGAAGTTCATTATGATGCCAGTGCTCATCCAAGGCCCTAAGCATCCCGGCAATGACATTGATGTGTACCTAAGGCCATTAGTTGATGAACTTTTACAACTATGGAATGGAAGAGGTGTACGTGTGTGGGATGAGAACGAACAGGAGGAATTTGACCTACATGCGTTGCTGTTTGTAACTATCAACGATTGGCCTGCTCTCAGTAACCTTTCAGGACAGACAAACAAGGGATACCACGCATGCACACACTGTTTAGATGACACCGACAGTATATATTTGGACAAATGCAGGAAGAATGTGTACCTGGGGCATCGTCGATTTCTTCCGACCAACCATCAATGTCGAAAGAAAGGAAAGCATTTCAAAGGTGAGGCGGATCACCGGAAGAAGCCCGCCCTCCGTACTGGTGATCACATACTTGATATGGTCAATGATTTACAAGTAATCTTTGGAAAGGGTCCTGGCGGACTATCTGTTTCGACTGACGATGCGGGATGCGCACCCATGTGGAAGAAGAAATCTATATTTTGGGACCTACCCTATTGGAAAGACCTAGAGGTCCGCTCTGCAATCGACGTGATGCACGTGACGAAGAATCTTTGCGTGAACATGCTAGGCTTCTTGGGAGTGTATGGGAAGGCAAAAGATACACCGGAGGCACGGGAGGAACAGCAACGTGTGCATGAAAAAGACATCATGCATCCAAAGCAGTATTAAGGTCCTGCCAGCTACGCTCTTACCAAAGAAGAGAAGGAAATCTTCTTTGAATGCCTGCTCAGTATGAAGGTCCCGTCTGGCTTCTCATCGAATATAAAGGGAATAATAAATATGGCAGAGAAAAAGTTCCAGAACCTAAAGTCTCATGACTACCACGTGATTATGACGCAACTGCTTCCGGTTGCATTGAGGGGGCTTCTACCGGAAAACGTTCGATTAGCCATTGTGAAGCTATGTGCATTCCTCAATGCAATCTCTCAGAAGGTGATCGATCCAGAAATCCTGCCAAGGTTAAGGAGTGATTTGGTGCAATGTCTTGTTAGTTTCGAGCTGATGTTCCCACCGTCCTTCTTCAATATCATGACGCACGTCCTAGTTCATCTAGTCGACGAGATTGTCGTTCTGGGCCCTGTATTTCTACACAATATGTTCCCCTTTGAGAGGTTCATGGGAGTCTTAAAGAAATATGTTCGTAACCGCGCTAGGCCAGAAGGAAGCATCTCCATGGGCCATCAAACAGAGGATGTCATTGGGTTTTGTGTTGACTTCATTCCTGACCTTAAGAAGATTGGTCTCCCTCAATCGCGGTATGAGGGGAGACTGACTAGAAAAGGCATGCTAGGAGCGGACTCAAAAATATGTAGGGACGGGCATTCTTGGTCTCAAGCACACTACACAGTTCTACAGAATTCTACCTTGGTGACCCCGCATGTCGATGAACACAAGAATATTCTGCGCTCCAAACACCCGGAGCAGTGTGACGATTGGATTACATATGAACACATCAGGACTTTCGGCAGTTGGTTGCAAACACGTCTCATGGGTGACAACACTATTTCTGATGAGTTGTACTCGTTGGCCAGGGGACCATCTTCGACTGTATTGACTTACAAAGGGTACGAGATAAATGGGAATACATTTTACACGATCGCCCAAGATCAAAGAGCACCAACCAAAACAGCGGTGTCCGCTTTGATGCAGCAACCAAGAGGGGAAATGACACATATTATGGTTACATAGTGGACATATGGGAACTTGACTATGGACATGATTTCAAGGTCCCTTTGTTTCAGTGCAAATGGGTCAATCTGTCAAGAGGCGGGGTACAGGAAGACCCACAGTACGGAATGACAACAGTGGATCTGAACAATCTTGGGTACACAGACGAACCATTCGTCCTAGCCAATGATGTGGCGCAGGTTTTCTATGTGAAGGACATGTCTACCAAACCGAGAAAAAGAAAAGATAAGGAAGCGAATACATCATACGATGAGCCAAAGCGCCACATAGTTCTTTCAGGAAAAAGAGACATCGTGGGATTGGAGGGCAAGACAGTCATGTCTGAAGATTATGAAAAGTTTCATGAAATTCCTCCCTTCAAAGTCAAGGCTGACCCAAGCACCCTGTTAAACGATGAATATTATCCATGGTTACGGCGCAATAAGCAAAGGACACAAGCGAAGAAAAAGTGAAGACTTTCTCTCCACAACTATATCATTGCAGTTACATGTGAAGAAATGAAATGTCTTTTGTAACACATGAGTTTTCGTCCGAAACCCTGATACTTCGAAAGAGATTGTCCGTTTTGTACACGAAGTGCAGCCAGTTTTTGCCGTAACCCTCTCAACTTTTTATAACATGCTATGTGGGTGAAATGATGATACCATGCCAACTTTCAACCTTTTCAGAGTTCATTTGTAGTGCTTTTCAATTTCCGGGTCATTTAGCTCAAAAAATCAGTAAATGCATGAAAAATACCAAATGAAGTCAGAAAGGGTTGAAAATTGATGATGTGGCTTTGAATGGTGCATTTTGAACACACAAAAAGTCTGGAGTTCAAATAAGTTCAAAAAAAATGAAATCCCTTTGTAACAAATGAGTTTTTGTCCGAAACCCTCATACTTCGAAAGAGATTGTCCATTTTGTACACGAAGTGCATCCAGTTTTCGCCGTAACCCTCTCAACTTTTTAGCACATTCTATGTGGGTGAAATGATGATACTGTGCCAACTTTCAACCTTTTAAGAGTTCATTTGTAGTGAATTTCAATTTGAGGGTCATTTAGCTCAAAAAAATCAGTAAATGCATGAAAAATACAAAATGAAGTCAGAAAGGGTTGAAAATTGATGATGTGGCTTTGAATGGTGCATTTTGAACACACAAAAAGTCTGGAGTTCAAATAAGTTCAAAAAAATGAAATCCCTTTGTAACAGATGAGTTTTCGTTCGAAACCCTGATACTTCGAAAGAGATTGTCCATTTTGTACACGAAGTGCATCCTGTTTTTGCCATAACCCTCTCAACTTTTTAGCACATGCTATGTGGGTGAAATGATGATACCATGCCAACTTTCAACCTTTTCAGAGTTCATTTGTAGTGCTTTTCAATTTCATGGTCATTTAGCTCAAAAAAATCACTAAATGCATGAAAAATACCAAATGAAGTCAGAAAGGGTTGAAAATTGATGATGTGGCTTTGAATGGTGCATTTTGAACACACAAAAAGTCTGGAGTTCAAATAAGTTCAAAAAATGAAATCCCTTTGTAACAGATGAGTTTTCGTTCGAAACCCTGATACTTCGAAAGCGATTGTCCATTTTGTACACGAAGTGCATCCTGTTTTTGCCGTAACCCTCTCAACTTTTTAGCACCTGCTATGTGGGTGAAATGATGATACCATGCCAACTTTCAACCTTTTCAGAGTTCATTTGTAGTGCTTTTCAATTTCAGGGTCATTTAGCTCAAAAAATCAGTAAATGCATGAAAAATACCAAATGAAGTCAGAAAGGGTTGAAAATTGATGATGTGCCTTTGAATGGTTCATTTTGAACACACAAAAAGTCTGGAGTTCAAATAAGTTCAAAAAAATGAAATCCCTTTGTAACAGATGAGTTTTCGTCCGAAACCCTGATACTTCGAAAGAGATTGTCCATTTTGTACACGAAGTGCATCCTGTTTTTGCCGTAACCCTCTCAACTTTTTAGCACATGCTATGTGGGTGAAATGATGATACCATGCCAACTTTCAACCTTTTCAGAGTTCATTTGAAGTGCTTTTCAATTTCAGGGTCATTTTGCTCAAAGAATGAACTAATAGCAAAAAGAATGAACTGAAAAGCTTTTACAAAACTCTAATAGCAAAAAAGAATGAACTACAAAGAATCAATTAATATTTTTTATTATGATCAACAAAAACAAAACTATAATATTCTTCAACAGCAAAAAGAATCAACTAAAAAGCTTTTATAAACCTCTAGTATTTTTGAAACTATAATTATATAAAAATTATGCAACTAAAATTATCAAAGTATTTTTTGTTCAAAACATTAATAGCAAAAAGAATATAATGATAAAACACACTGGAAATAAATAAAGCAAAAAAATAAAACAAAAATAAATAAAGCAAAAAACAAAACAAAAATAATGGAAATTATGCAACTAAAATTATCAAAGTATTTTTTGTTCAAAACATTAATAGCAAAAAGAATATAATGATAAAACACACTGGAAATAAATAAAGCAAAAAAACAAAACAATAATAAATAAATCAAAAAACAAAACAAAAATAATGGAAAAAAAATGCCACCTACTGGGCCACCACGGCCTGCATACGACTAGAAACCCAACCAGCTAGTTGGGCCAGGATGCAGGCCCGCAGAAGGACCAGTAGGCCCACAGGCAGATTCGGTGTGTATAGGCCCGTAGGCCTGTATTAGAGAGGAGCTCGAAGTGGGAGGCGTAGCCGCGCTTATAAAACAGTGTCGAAGCCTCTAAGCTAGCGAGGTGGGACTAAACATCCACCGCACCGCGGCTGTGCCAGGCACAGGCCTTTGGTCCCGGTTTGTGCCTCCAACCAGGACCAAAGGTGGGCATTGGTCCCAGTTCGTGCCACCAACCGGGACCAAAGGTCTCTGCTTCCCGCCCTTTGGGCTAACGAAAACTGACCTTTGGTCCCGGTTGGTGGCACCAACCGGGACCAATGCTTCGTGTATATAAGCAGCACTTGTGAAAATTTCCATTCAGTTCTTCGATCTCTCCGACGACGCCGCCAGGCTGCCCCTGCCACGCCGTTGCCGTCGCTGCCCCCGACGCCGTCGTCGCCCCTGCCCCATCGTTGGCGTCGCCGTCGCCGCCCCCGACGCCGTCGCCGCGCCCCTGCCCCCGACGCCATCGCCGCGCCCCTGCCCCGAGCCCTCGTCATCGCTGCCCCCGACGCCGTCGTCGCCCCTGCCCCATCGTTGGCGTCGCCATCGCCGCCCCCGACGCCGTCGCCGCGCCCCTGCCCCCGACGCCGTCGCCGCGCCCCTGCCCCGAGCCCTCGCCGACGCGCCCGACGCCGTCGCCGCGCCCCTGCCCCCAACGCCGTCACCGTGCCCCGAGCCCTTGCCGACGGTCCGCGCCGCCCCGCGCTACGGTCCGGCTGGCCCCCTTTCCTCCCTGTCCTCCTCCCCTGTTCATATACATTTTTTTGTTCATATGATTGTTAGATATGATGATGTTGATGATTGTTAGCTAGATGATGTTGATGATAGATATGATGATGTTGATGATAGATGATGTATGCTTTTTTTTGTTCATATAATTTTTTTTGTTCATATGATGATTTTTTTTGCATTTTTAGAAAAATGTATGTATGTATGTTCTCTGTATATGTTCATATATGCAAAAGTTACATTTTTAGAAAAGTTTTATGTATGTATGTTCTCTGTATATGTTCATATGTGCATTTTTAGAAGAAAAAAATTGTGTATGTATGTTCATATATATATGCAAAAGTTACATTTAAGAAAAAAAGAAAATGTATGTTTTTTCATATGCAAAGAATTTTTTTTTTGTTCATAGAAAACTCTCGAGTCCACCCAAACCGGGACTGAGATGTGATTGGTAGTATTTTTTTTTGTTCATAGAAAACTCCGGTAACTCTTCAACATGAGGGGAGACGTCGATCAACCCCCTCTCGCCCGACCAAACACTCGAGTCCACCCAAACCGGGACTGAGATGTGATAGGTAGTATTTTTTTTTGTTCATAGAAAACTCCGGTAACTCTTCAACATGGGGTCGAGTCCACCCAAACCGGGACTGAGATGTGATAGGTAGTATTTTTTTTTGTTCATAGAAAACTCCGGTAACTCTCCAACATGAGGGGGGACGTCGATCGATCAACCCCCTCTCGCCAAACCGGGACTAAAAAAGCATTGTCGAGGCCACCCCAAACCCTAGAAGCGTTGTCGAGGCCACCCCAAACCCTAGAAGAGTTGTCGAGGCCACCCCAAACCCTAGAAGAGTTGTCATGTGGATTTTTTTTTGTTCATATAGAAAACTCCGGTAACATAGATTTATCAAGAATGCCCCCATTATGGATGTGCACAAGTTGATCCAATTTTTTTTCGGATCTCATCTATATATATATTCTTCTATATGTCACGTTGTCTGTCAAAGTATTGAAGAAATCCATGGCTTCATCATTAGCCGGAAGTAACATGCGTATGATGCTACGAAGCTCTTCAAAGTTGTTTTGGAACGGAGTTCCGGATAGAATAATTCGCTTTTTGGTACGAATTTCAGCAAAGGCCTTCCAAATAGCGATATTCGGAAGGCTCTTGCTGAACTTCGTACCAAAAAGCTAATTAATTATCCTATCCGGGACTCCGTTCCAAAACAATTTTGGAGAGCTTTGTACCATTATGCGCCTGTTACTTCCGGCTAATGATGAAGCCTTGGTTTTCTTGAATCCTTTGACACTAGACAACGTGACATATAGAAGGGTAGATGAGATCAGGAAAAATATGGACCATTTTCTGCACATTCAGAATGGCGCCAATTTGTTAAATCCCTTAAAGGTTAAGAGAATCCCTTGTTTGACATTCATGATAGAGGCGGTCCGGACGTTGGACATTCATGAGAGAGGCGGTCCGGACGTCGGACATTCATGTTTGTATATTAATTGCCATGTTGTAATATTTGCAGAAACTATGGATCAAAGAGACTTGGAACAAGAACAGTTGTTGGGGGAGATAATCCTCGCCGGACGTGATGTCTTGTCGTTTCTCAACGACACCGATGGTCTGGAAGGAGAGGATGACGGCTCCGGTGATCGAACAATGGAGGAGGAAGGACATGATCATGATGGCTCTGGTGACCGAATGCCGGAGGAAGAAGGAGGAACGGAGGAGGGAGCTGTTGCAAAGTCCGGCGAGGTATATATAATAATTAAGCCCGTGCTGACTAGCTAATTGATGCATTAATTGTTTTGGTATGTACATATATTAACTCTTCTTTCTTCTTTTATAGCCCTCCGGATCGAGCCAAACTCCGGTAACGAGACGAGGCCCGAAGAAGAGGTTGCGCAAGGATGAAAGGTTCACGATCACAGCACTCGCGGACGATGGCCTACCGATTGAACCCAAGCGGACCAAGGACGCATTTTCTGCTCAGTGCGGAGCTATTGTTAGGGACAACATCCCGATCAGCATCAAGCAATGGAATAAGCCTAAGGACGACGCCCCTGAAGGTGATTATGTCACCGATAGACAGAAAGATGATCTTTGGACCGCGCTGAAGGCAAATTTCACCCTACCGCCAGAGGAGGATCCGAATAAGCCAGTTATAGAGCCACTGGTCAAGGCGTGTGCTCTTAAGAAGATGGCAGATCTATTCAGGAGGTGGAAGAATGAGTTGAAATCAAAGTTTGTCGACAAAGGGAAGACTCCAGAATTCATCGGCCGATTTGAGAAGATAAGAGATCACTGGCCCGCATTTGTGGCCTACAAGACATCGGACAAGAGTAAGAAAATGTCAGAGACAAACAAGAACAATGCTGCAAAGAAGCAGTATCACCATCACATTGGGTCAGGTGGCTACCTCAAAGCCCGGCCGTTGTGGGACAAAGCTGAGAATGACCTGATTCCTAAAGGGGTCGTACCACAGACCGTTCAAGGACTTGGTTCTTCGGGGTTGGGGGAACTTTGGACCCTGAAACAGGGAAGTGCCGTTGGACGGACAAGCAACTTGCAATACCCGTCATGAAGCTTCAGAAGTATATCACCGCAGCGCAGGAAGGGACGTTCATTCCCGACAAAGAGAAGGACGAGCTGACTGAGGCCCTAGGGAATGCTGAGCACCCTGGACGAACACGAGGCACACCAGGCTCCGTTCCGTGGAAGGTTGGGTTTCCCGACGCAGGCGGTTACAGAAGCCGGGAGAGAAAGAGGAAAGCGGAGCTGAGCGACATGCAGAAGATCAATGCAAGACTACAAAAGCTAGAAGAACTTGAGAGCCAGCGAGCTGCCGGCCAACCATCTCAGCGGCACGAAGCTACCCCAGAAGCTACCCCGCCATCTCAGCAGAGAAGCATCGTGGCTTCCACGGAGCCCGTTTAGCCTGACTTCACGGCTCCTATCTACCCCGTGGATACTATCACGGAGGCTCAACATTGCGAGCTTATGACGAAATGCTGGAACCTCACTTTCAAGGCGGCTGTCGGCTCTGTTGCACCTCGTCAACCCAACGGAACTTTTCACTGCCTTCCGATTCCACATGGCTATGTTGTTGTGATGGTGGATGAAGTAATGGAGGGATTTGAGGAGCTCGAGCTTGACCACTCTACAGGTGAAGGGGAGAATCAGCTGGTTCGTGCTCTGAGGAGTACATGTCTATGGCAGAAGGAGTACATCAAGCTTCCAAACTGGACGCCTCCTCCTCCTCCTCCGGCGAGTCAGGGCACTCCGCCTTCTCCTCCTCCTCCTCCTCCGGCGAGTGATCAGGGCACCCCGCCTCCTTCTTCGGCTCCTCCGACGCGTGAGGGCACTCCGCCTCCTCCTTCGCCTACTCCGGCGTGTCGGAGCAGTCCGCCTCCTCCTCCGCCTCGTCGGCAACGGCGGAAGACAGACGTCGCCGCTCCGGCTCCTCCGGCGCGTCGGAGCACTCCGCCTCCTTCTCCGCCTCGTAAGCAACGACGGAAGAGAGACGCCGCCGCTCCGGCGGCTAGCAGTACAAGCAGAGGCGGGAGGCAATTCAGATACGGTCCATCTCTCAAGCCTCTGGAAAAGTTACCATATGAGAGGACCGAGTCTGAAAACGAGGAGATATGTCGTGCCCAAGTGAGGGACCATTTTGCAAAGAAAACTCCACCTCCGAAGGAGATGCTAGATCCGGTGAAAGTGAAGCGCACTATCGATGCCCTAAAGCGACCACCACCGCCTCCGCCGGATTCCAACTTTGTCCGCTGTATTAAAAAGACATATCAAGATGCGCGGCAGTCGGGAAGTACTTCCAGTGATGCAAGGTTAGCAAAACGAAGAAGTGGGAAAAAAAATCCCCAGCTCGGCGAACAGGCGAACCAATCGTGCCCGCCGCTCAAGGTGTCTAGCCATATCGTCGCTAATCATCCGGGGATGGTGCCCGGTACCAATCCTGGTGATTACCTGAGCGATGATGTACAGTTTGAGCCGTTGGAGGTGCACGAATTCAGTTACCGGTACGGGCAGCCTCTCGTCAAACCTGATCATCCTCCTCTAACAACGATGATGCGAAAATTCCATGAATGGTACATGAAAACCTGCAGCGAGTCTGGGAAGGATACTTTGACGCTGAGAATTAAAGAGCACGACCTCGTTGGAATGGATCAGTTGTCTGTTGAATTTGACGAGTTATTCCAGTTATACAATCAAAAGGCCCTCGACAAAACAATCTTGACTTGCTATTGTCTGTAAGTACTACTTCTGTAATTAAGTCTCTATATATAGCTCAGCTCTTTCATTGCATGTATATATAATTATCCTCACTATATTATGCAGATTGAAGATCGTCGAATGCAGAAAAGCACAAATCTATGACATTGGGTTCATTAACCCAAATATCATACATGAGTTTACGGTTAAAAACAATGTCACACAAACCGAGGACAACTTGCTACAATCGTTGCTTAAAAATCAAAACAATGAGACAATACTCTTTCCTTACAACTTCAAGTGAGTGTTACTGTCTTGTGCATATTCGGTTTCCCTTATTACTCGAGGTTATAGTAATGTAATTGATGAGTTATGCATGCGTGCGCAGGTTCCACTTTATTCTGCTAGAGATTAAGCTTGAGCGGGGAGTAGTAATCGTCTTAGACTCGAAACGAAAAGATCCCCAGGAATATGCGGACATGACTGAAATGCTCCAGAAGTAAGTTCAATCGATCATTATCGCATCATATCGGCAACTTTGTTCATTTCCTGATATCAAGTAATTATTTTCTTTGTCTGGCAGGGTTTGGAAAGAGTTCACCGCAATTGTTCCGGCACTGCCGAGGGAGCTGCAATTTACACACCCGAAAGTAAGTACTACTAGCTAGTTCCGCGCATCTCCCATTGATTCTAGTTTCATCAATACCATTTATCATGCTTGATTATCAGTTTGATTGAACTCTATTTCTCATAAAGTGCTTGTGGCAGGAAACCGGAAATGATTTTTGTGGATACTACATTTGCGAGTTCATCTACAACGCGACGACCCCTAAGCGGGGCTACTCTGAAAAACAATTTCAAGTGCGTAAGCAATAATATTCACAATTTTATTTTATTACCATGATTTGTGTTGAGTTTCATTCATATATATGTATTGACCCCCTTCTTCAAATTAGATGTGGCGGATGTGGGATGAACTCCTACCACATGATCGCATACGAGCAATTCAAGAGGAATTGACGGGATTCTTTCTTGACCACGTCATAAATAAAGCTGGAGAATACCATCTGGAATTTGACATTAGATGTTAGGGATTGTAAGAGATCTTATATTGTATATATGTAGCTAGTAGCGTCGGATAGATATACGGAAACTTGTTGTTCGACCAATCTCTCGGAGAAAGAGAGGTCGATCACTTCTCTCTGTATATGTTCATGACGATCTTGTGTACTTAATGGTTCCTTCATTAATTTGCTTACTAGCTAGCGTGTCGAGTTCTCTCTATAGTAGCTACCGTCGACCAAGCACGGAGAAAGAGATGACACTTCTCTCTATTAGCTAGCTAACACAATATGAAACCCCTAAATGAACCCTCCAAAACCCCCTAAACCCCCCCTTTCAAAAAAAAACAAAAACCCCAGCTCCTGCCAGATGCTGACGCGTGGATGCGTTTTGGTCCCGGTTGGTGTTACCAACCAGGACTAAAGGTCCTCCTGCCTGGGCTCCCCACAGCGGCCACGTGGAGCCTCTTCTGTCCCGGTTCCTAAGCGAACCGGGACTAAAGGTTTTGGGCTTTAGTCCTGACCCTTTAGTCCCGGTTCCAGAACCGGGGCTAATGGGCCTCTGGAACCGGGACAAATGGGCCTTTTTCTACTAGTGTTCCAATCCCTCCTCAGCCATGGACTTACTGAAGAGAGTAGATAAAGCATCAGCAACAAACAGGAATAGAAAGGGAGACAATGGATCACCATGTCGCAACCCTCTTGACGGTGAGAATGACACCAATAATTTACCGTTGAACTTGACAGAATATTTTACTGAAGAAACACAAGCCATAATGCGGTCAATCCAAACATCCAAACGGGAGCAAAGCCCCATTTGAGAAGAGCTTTCTCCAGAAAAACCCAGTCAACACCACAACGTTCCTCATGTCGGTTTTGTTTTTCCATGGTGATCATCTCATGGAAGAAACAACGGACAACGTTTCACATGAGCATGTGCCACCTGCACAATTTTCTAATTCCCATCTAGACAGACAGGTTACAAACACACTAGCATGGCCAAACAAGGCCGGTTTCTCTCCTTTACCGTAGAATAGATTTATTTATTTATTTCCCTTTTGTGATGCGACTATGTGAGTAATAAATGTAGACATACAGTAGAAACAAAGCAAAATATGGGCGGGGAAAACTAAGGGCCACTACATAGTGGCCTTTCTTTCACTTTAGATATCTCTATCCTGCACCTGCTATTGGGTTTCAATCCCCCTTCGAAAATAAGTCTTCAGTCTCAGTATCTTTGGTGATTCCTCATGTCTCCCTATTTTGGCCAGTGCTTCGATCGAGGCAACGTATCCTGCATAAGCCGTGAGGGAGAAATGTCGCCGCCGGCGACGCTGCTACTGAAGGACGACGACCTCCTTACCGACATCATGATCCGCATCCCACCGTGGCCATCCTTACTCCCTCGAGCCCCCCCCCCCCCCCCCCCCCCACACACACACACCATCGGAATCATCATGTCTCCCTATTGTGGCCAATGCTTCAACCCCAACGCATCATGCATGAGCCAAGAGGGAGCAATATCATCGTCGCTGGCGGTATCACGGCGCTGGAGGACGACGACCTCCACACTGAGATCCTAATTGACCTCCCTCCACGGCGATCCTTACTCCTTCGAGACTCCCACATAGGATTCATTATGTATCCCCATTTTGGCCAATTCTTCAACCCCAACACATCCCGCATGAGCCATGAGGGAGAAACGTCGTGGTCGGCGGTGCTGCCAATGGAGGACGACCATCTCCTCACTGAGATCCTAATCCGCCTCCCATCGTAGACATCCTCACTCCATAGAGCATTCCTCTACAAGCGCTAGCGCATCCTTGTCTCCGACATCTACTTCTTTCGCCGCTTCCGGCATCGTCCCAACCCTCCCCTCATCGGGTTCTTCAATAGGTACGACTCCATACCCAACATGAAAACCCATAATCGTGTTAAACTCCCATATGGTCGCTTCTCCTTGCCTCTCAACGACAAAAACATTGAGTCCAACATGGTCCTTGCATGTCGCCATGGTTTGTTACTCATTTTCGGCTGACCTACGGGGTACCCTAAGAAAACATCCCATGCATCATAGCACCCGGTTCTGGTTTCGGACACCGTCATAGGCGACCAACACCACATTGCCATTACTCATGCGTTCGATGCGTACATGACCTCGTTGATTAGTGGAGCAGTGCTTCGCGGTGCCAGATTAGTTCACTTCCAGTTAGTGTTGATAGCGGGAGACAAGGACAGAAAAAATCGACGGTTGCTCGCGTGGGTTTACTAGTCAGACACTTGTGTGTCTGGTGATCCCAGTTGAACACTAGTCGCATCCTTTAGTTCTGACTACCGACCCACATCATGTAATCCCGCTGTGTTTTTGGAGCTTCGCTTTTCAGGTTGCTTAGTGGTGCTCCGTCAAGTATCCTTGAGTTTGATTCAGATGGGCAGAGGCTAGCTATGATACATGGGCCGTTGTCAGCGCGTAGAATCATATAGTTTAATAAATGGATTTAGTGGGCAAATGGTGGTGGGCTTGGTTTCCTCTTCCTATCAAGCTTCAACGTTCAATAATGGAACATGAAGACATATTGTGACTGTGCTGCATCATGGGTGCTGGAAAATAATTTACTGGAGAAGCTACTTTCTGTGAATTTAATGAAGGGCTTCATAGTGATACTAGGGCTTGCTGAGTACAATAATATTCTGGTCATGTATACGCATTATTGCGGCCTCTTTATGATCCAACTTGAGTCCCTGCGTTTTAAGAAACTTTCCGAACTCTGCGAACGGTCTCCTTATGATCCATTCAAAAGTGTCAACACCGCAGGTAATAACACGGCTAAGCCAACTTATTGTTTGATAATTAATTAGTTGATGGATTATGTTTCACATTAATTGTTTACTGGTTAGCTAACACTCATATCACTTGTTCTTTGTTGCTGCTTGATGATTTCTTCAACATGTAGCGATGCAGTGTATTTTTGTTAGATATTTGTGTACTGGTGCCCTGTGTGATAATTATGATCTTTGAAAACATGGTTGCTAGCTAGTTCTTATTCAATTTTTGTAACACTATAACTACTTCACTGTGACGTCGAGTTCACTTAACTTAATCTATTGGTTTGTCTAATTTGTCAATAAAAAGTAGGCTATGTACATCCCATGATAAAACAATGAATCGAAACATTCACAATTCTTTACGTAATAACTGAGCTAAATAATATTTTTGCCTATCTATTTATATATTCGACAATTGTACATTGGTTGTATTTTTTTAGTGAGTCTAATTGTTGTGTTAGTACATGTGCGGATGAAATTGATGGCAATTACATGGAAAAGGTAGCTTAAACTAAACATAATAGATAGCTAAATCAACATATTTTTAAGCCTAAAAGCTAGTTATATTTGTTTCATTCACCTTGTACTCCTTGTAGAGGGCTAAAAGTACAACTAAAATCCAACTATACATTTAAGAGGGTGGCTTAGTCTTTTATGGTAACATTGACTTTGTGACTAAACTAATTTTCAATCTATCAGCAACCGAAAATAACTCACGACCCCGATGGAGCTAGCGAACGCAAATCACCGCACCGATCAAACATTACCACCACATATCGGGTTGCTTGTAATATCCATCGCGAGTGTTTTTCCTCCTCATATCTCATGAACCGTTGTGTGTTGCTTGTTGTCCTCATCTCGTCATCTGATCATTCCCTGACAATTGACTCGGCATGTATGCATATCCGTGTCGCTGCAAGCCACAATGTTCCATGTTCACTAGTAGAAAACAGGCCAATAGTCCCGGTTGGGAAGGGCCTTTAGTCCCGGTTCCCCAACCGGGACTAATGTATAGGGACTAAAGGGTCCAAGCGTTTAGTCCCGGTTGGCTACGAACCGGGACTAAACCCCTGCCACGTGGTCGGCAGCGGGCGCCGGGTGATGGGGACCTTTAGTCCCGGTTGGTGTTACCAACCGGGACTAAAGATCTAGGTTTTATTGTTTATTTTTCCTTTTTCATTTTGTGTATTCGATTTAATTCTTTTTTATTTCAAACATATTTTACGCTGGTACATACTGTACACGTTATGCATATATAATAGAATATCTCGTAGAACCAATCATATACATAGAACTTTTCGTACGACCATGCATACACATATGTACAATGTGGTATATACAATTTCTCCTACAATTTGCAAATCATTACATGCAGACATTAGGTGTAATGTTATTCTTCGTCGGGAGATATGACCTGCTCAAGCAAAAAACCCGCAATTTCCTCTTGAATTGCTCGTATGCGGTCCTTTGGTACGAGCTTATCCCGCATCTCGTGCATCTTTAAAGAAGAGATCAATATGAACAAGTTAGTTGTCTGTATATATATTACATCATGATAAAAAAAATGTGAATGGTGTTTACGTACCCAAAGATCTCTTGTAGTTCTGATCTTTTCGGTCATAATGCGAATGTTCTCGCAAACGTAATATGCACATAAACTAGTCTCTTTTTCCTGCCTCATGCACTTTACGAGAATATAATTCAATCAGATAATAATAAAGCATGATAATGCATGGTATTGAAACTATATTTAAAGAGATGCGCGGACGTAGCCAGTACTACTTAAATACCTTAGACCTTCACCATTTCAGCTCCTCTTTCCATTCACCTCTAACATCTTTGGTGAACTTTTTCCAAACCCTGCCCGGCAAAGAAAATGAATAAAGGAGTTACTAATTAATTACTTGATATCAGGAAACGAACTAAAGAGAGGCCGACATAGTGCGTAAATGATTGAAATTACCTGTCGAGCATCGAATGTAGGCTTCTGTATTCTTCAGGGTCTTTACTTAGTGAGTCCGGTACTTCAACAGTTCCATCGTCAATTCTAATGATTAGCAGGATCCAGTGGTAGCTGGGGACACGATTTGTATAAGCGGGCATGCATAACTCATCAACTACACTTAACATCGAGTATATATATATAGAAGGTAAAAGTAAGGTAAAAGTAACACTCACTTGAAGTTGTAAGGTAAAAGTATTTCTGGTTTGGTATAATTAGGGCCTTCAAAAACCTTAGCAACATTTTCTCCGTGTCTTTTGAGTAAGTAGTTAACACCTTTTCATTAACGGTATTTGGGTCAATGAACCCAATGCCATAGACTCCATCTCTCTCCAATTCAAAAATCATCATTCTGCACAATACCACAGAAAAGAATATTGTGAGGATAATTACAGGCAATGAACGAGCCGAGCTAGAGACATAATCAAATTACAGAAATAAATCACTTACAGACAGTAGCAACTGACGATAGATTTGTCGAGTGCTTTTTGATTGAATAACTGGAATAATTCTTCATTTTCAATCCACAAATCATTTTCATGGATGTAATGCTCTCGCTTGACTTTCACCATGAGGATCTCTCGCCCGCTCTTTACTTCTCTCATGTACCACTGATGCAAGCTGTACATTTGCATTGATAGAAGCTTCTCATCTTCAGGACTCACGAGAGTGTTCCCGGGGACATATGCCCATTCTAGTTCCATCGGATCCGTCGGTGGGAATTCCTCGATCTCTAGGAGTTGTTCAACAGTGATACCGAGCTGTCTAGCATTCTCTCTATCAGCGTCGGTTATTACCACCTTATCGGTACTCACCATGAGCGGGATGATTGATTGCACTGCCTGTTCTCCGAGTTGGGGAACAGTTTTCCCGCATTTACTACTACCGCTCGACTTCTGTTTTTTTTCTTTATGATAGGACTTGCTAATAGAGCGTTCATAGTCTGATAGCGGCCTTTTCTCCGCCGGTTTAGCTGCATTCAAAAAGTGTTGTACGAATTCCTCAGGTATTTTCTCCTTTGGCGGCGGGGGCGGTTTTGGTCCAAAATGGGCCTGCAATTCCTTAGACTCTTGTTCATCGATTTCAACGTCAGTCTTCTCGTAAGCTAACTTCTTTTTGACAGGAGGCTCGGGTTTCTTCTTTTGTGCTCTCTTCCGCTTTGGAGACGGCGGATATCGATATCGCGGACTCGCGCTAGGCTCCGTCTCAGGGTGGGATGGACTATGCTGACGTGGAGGAGATCGATATGGCGGACTCGCCCTGTGCTCCGTCTCGAGGTGGGTTGGAGTCTGCTGACGCGGCGGACTTGGAGGAGGAGTCGGTGGCCTTGGCACCGAGTTTGGAAACACGATGCATTCCTTTTTCCATAAAATGACACAACGAATGGCTTCTCCCAGTGTCCGCTCCCCTTCACCTCCAAGGTAGTCAAGATCTAGTGATTCATATGCCGACACAACTTCATCCACCCCGACATGAGCATAGCCAGGTGGAATCGGATTGCCGTGGAAGGTTTCTTCAGGTCCACTCGGTAAAGCAAAGCCGTCCGCCACCTTCATGGATATGTTCTTCAGTTTCATGTGTAGCTCACAAACTGTCGACTCTAGGATATCATCCACGGGGTAGCGAGCCAGCAGTGCATCATCGGCCGGGACCCCCGTGGAACCAACGCTGCTTTTCGGCATAGATGATGGAATGGAACCATCCAATGCTGCATCTGGATGCTCCTGCTGCTGAGACGCGCCTTGCTGGCTTAGTTTGTTGATTTGCTCCTGCTGCAGCATGTATTTGCTTTCCAAGTCCGCGTTCTTTGCTTCTACCATCTGAATTCGATCTACTTCATGCTTCTTCTTTCTCTCGCGGCTTCTGTAACTGTCGTTCCAATCCGCAAACCCCAGAAGCCACGGAACAAGGCCTTTGCCTCGTGTTCGTCCCGGGTGTTCAGGATTCTTGAGGGCGCGTGTAAGCTCGTCATTCTCTCTCTCGGGCTGGTACAGACCCATTCGAGCTTCTTCTATTGCTTTAAGTAACTCGTCCGTGGCTTCTTTAAGACTTGCCTGTTTAAGAACCTTCCCTGTCTTTGGGTCCAACTTTCCCCCATGTGCATAAAACCAAGTCCTGCACCTGTCGGGCCAATTCTCTGTTTCTGGAGTGACCCCTGCAACCTTCATGTTTCTCTCAGATTCTTCCCACAAAGGCAACCCATACTTGTAGCCACCTGGCCCCAGATGATGGTGCCACGTTTTTTCTCGGCATTTATCTTGTTTACTCTCGGCCGTTCCTTAGCTGCTTCTGATTCCTTGGACTGCACAAATCTGTCCCAGTCATCTTTTAACTTCGTATATTCTCCTTTGAATTATGGAGTCTTCTTTCCTCCTTTCACGTAATTGGTCCATAATCTTTTCTTATAAGTCTGGAATTGTGTGGCCATCTTCTTAAGAGCACACTTCTTGACTTTCTCCCGTTGGAGATCTGTGAGACCCTCTGGTAGTTTCATGAGCTCCTCCCAAAGCAGATCTTTTGCTCTTTGGCTGACAAAAGGAACTCCGCGATCTTTTGGCCGATTCCATTCTTGAGCGGTGATCGGGATTTGGTCCCTAACGATAACTCCGCATTGACGTATAAATTTGTCTGCATTAATTTTAGGAGCAATCGGTTCGCCATCTGCTCTGATTTGATCGATGTTGTACTTTATGCCTTGTTTCAACGGTTTTGTCGGGCCACGTTTAACCCTTGTAGAAGATTTGCTCGATCCGGATGGCTAAAAGAAGAAAGATTCGTTCATATATACAAATCAATCAATACTTCTGATGATCACCAGAGGGCAAATTAATACCTCGCCGGACTTCTGATGATGGAGAAACATTTCTTCGCCATCATTGTCAGTTGGTTCCCCTTCGTCTCTTGGTTGTTCTTCCTCAATTCCCTCACCGGGTGGGTTAAGGTATTGTGAGCCATCATCTACTTCTTCATTCTCTTCGTTTCCGGAGCGTATCAAGTCGTACATGGCATTCTCTTGATCACGGTCTCTGTCTCTACCATCCATAGCTTAACTAATCCGGAACAAATATAAAACAATTAGAATGCATTCAATAAGCAAAACCGGAGATATGCAAATCAATACAAGGCAATGCAACAATATGATCATATAATATCACTAATACATCATCGAATAGTATCACTAATACATCTCGAATATTATTATATAATATAACTAATACATCATCGAATATTATCACTAATACATCTCGAATATAATATCACTAATACAGATCTAGTTGACGTCTCGCGGCGCAGGCGGTGGACACCCAAAGATAAGGAACTATGACAGGATCATAGCTCGGGTGTGATCCCTGAAGAACCTGCCAGGTATTGGAGAACCTGGCGTCCAACGCAGCCATGTAGCGTCGGACGTGCTCGTCCTACTCCCTGACACGGCGACGTACCACCTTCGCGGGGGCCGGCTCCCTCTACACCGACAGTGGTCCACGCGACCGCCACCAAATAACCTCCAGGTCGACGACGGGACCCTGATTCCTCACCAAGCTCCGTGCCCCGGAAGGCAGCACCTCCTAGTGCCAGCCCGGCGGAGCCCAGTCCCGGACATGCTGGCGCCTCTCAAGCAGGTGGTCGACGGCGCCGAGTCGACGACGAGGATGCGGGCCAGGCATCGTCGACGTCGAGAACAAATTCTACAACTATTGAAATTCCTACTATTTAATAAACTTTAATAAAGATGATTGCATTTAACAACTATGACAATAATAACATATTTAACAACAATGACATATTTTCTATTTAAGCGATCGTCGGGGACTCCTCACCGGCGATCGTCGGGGACTCCTCACCGGCGATCGTCGGGGACTCCTCACCGACGATCGCCGGTGAACTCCTCACCGGCGATCGTCGGGGACTCCTCACCGGCGATCCTCGGGGACTTCTCACCGGCGATCCTTGAGGACTCCTCACCGACGATCGCCGGTGAACACCTCACCGGCGATCGTCGGGGACTCCTCACCGGCAATCGTCGGGGACTCGGGGTTCGTCGACTCGGGACTCGTGGTTCGACTACTCGGGACTCGAGACTTAAAAAACAACTAAACTAAAAAAACTAAAACAACTAAACTAAACTAAAGTAAACTAAAACAACTAAACTAAAAAAACTAAAAAAACTAAAACAACTAAACTAAACTAAACTAAAAAAACTAAACTAAAACAACAAATCAATAAAAAATTAACTAAAACAACTAAAACCGCGGCCACGTGCGCCGGCGCCGGCACCGACGGCGCACGTGGCCACAGTGGCCGCGGAGGAGGGGGATCGGAGCAGGCGGCAGGAGCTCACCGGCGCGACGGGGCTTGGGGGAGGAGGTGCGGGCGGCGACGACGGGGCTCGGGGAGGAGGCGCGGGCGGCGGCCGGCGTCGGGGGCAGCGACGACGTTGACGAGGACGAGGAGGCACGGGCGGCGTCCGGCGTCGGGGGCGGCGATGACGTCGACAAGGACGAGGAGGCACGGTCGGCGTCCGGCGTCGGGGGCGGCGACGACGTCGACGAGGACGAGGAGGCACGGGCAGCGTCCGGCGTCGCGGGCGGGACGACGTCAACGAGGACGAGAAGGCGCGCGGGGAGCTCCGGCAACCTGGCGGCGTCGGGGCAAGGGCGTCGGCATCGGGGGGCATAATGGGAGAGGTTGGGGAAGAAACGACAAAGTCCTGTATATATAGAGGGACTCTTTAGTCCCGGTTGGTGGCTCCAACCGGGACTAAAGACCCTTTAGTCCCGGTTGGTAGCACCAACCGGGACTAAAGGTCCTCCCTTTAGTCCCGGTTGTTGCCACCAACCGGGACTAAAGGCCCATCTTTTCGGCAGCCCAAATTCCGCGCGGGAAGGGACCTTTAGTCCCGGTTGGTAGGACCAACCGGGACTAAAGGTGTATTTTCTCTTTTTGGTTTTGTTTTGTTTATCTAATTTTTGTTTTTAGATTTGGAATAACTGTTAAAATATTTATAGTTTTTAATGAATCTTTTTGCTTTAGGTCAAAACAATTACAAAATTTCTGTTAGTGCCAGTAGTTTTCAAATTTATATAGTTTAAATTTGAAAATAGATTTAAAAATAGATTTTTGAGTGATTGTTTTTCCTGTTGTTTAATATTAGTGTTTTTTATCATTATGTTAAATTTGGGAATTTTTAGGATAATTTAAATAGGTGTTTTAATCAAAACCAGATTATGTTTAACTCTTTTAGTTTTATACCTTCATTTGTTTTAATCAAAATCACGCAAATGAACTCCAGACTTTTTGTGCATTCAATATGCACCATTCTAAGCCACAGCTTCTAATTTCAACCCTTTCTAACTTCATTTGCTATTTTTCATGCATTTAATGATTTTTTTTTAGCTAAATGACCCTGAAATTAAAAGCAATACAAATGAACTCTGAAAAGGTAGAAACTTGGCATGGTATCATCATTTCACCCACATAGGATGTGCTAAAAAGTTGAGAGGGATACGACAAAAACTGGATGCACTTCGTGTACAAACTGGACCATCTCCTTCGCAATATGATGGTTTCGGACGAAACTCATCTGTTATAAATGCATTTCATTTTTTTTAACTTATTTCAACTCCAGACTTTTTGTGCATTCAATATGCACCATTCTAAGCCAGATCTTCAAATTTCAACCCTTTCTAACTTCATTTGCTATTTTTCATGCATTTATTGATTTTTTTTAGCTAAATGACCCTGAAATTAAAAAGCACTACAAATGATCTCTAAAAAGGTAGAAACTTGGCATGGTATCATCAATTCACCCACATAGGATGTGCTAAAAACTTGAGAGGGTTACGACAAAAACTGGATGCACTTCGTGTACAAACTGGACGATCTCCTTCGAAGTATGAGGGTTTCGGACGAAAACTCATTTGTTACAAAGGCATTTCATTTTTTTAACTTATTTCAACTCCAAACTTTTTGTGCATTCAATATGCACCATTCTAAGACACATCTTCAAATTTCAACCCTTTCTAACTTCATTTGCTATTTTTCATGCATTTAATGATTTTTTTGAGCTAAATGACCCTGAAATTAAAAAACACTACAAATGAACTCTGGAAAGGTTGAAACTTGGCATGGTATCATCATTTTACCCACATAGCATGTGTTAAAAAGTTGAGAGGGATACAACAAAAACTGGATACACTTCGTGTACAAACTGGACCATCTTGGCTACTCGCTAGAGAAGAAAAGTGATGACGGTGAAGCCAATCACATCCCAGAGTGGGATCTTGGGGTATAAAACTTTTTCTTCTCGTGTGTCTCTTGCTTATTGCGCCGTAACCATGGACAATCTTCATCATTTAACAGGATGCTTGGGTCAGTCTTCACTGTGAAGGGAGGAATTTCATCAAACTTTTCATAATCTGTTGACATGTCTGTCTTGTCCTCCACTCCCACGATGTTTCTTTGCCCTGAAAGAACTATGTGGCGCTTTGGCTCATCGTATGATGTATCCGCTTTCTTATCTTTTCTTTTTCTTGGTTTGGTAGACATGTCCTTCACATAGAAAACCTGCGCCACATCATTGGCTAGGACGAATGGTTCCTCTATGTACCCAAGATTGTTGGGATCCACTGTTGTCATTCCGTACTGCTGGTCTACCATTACCCCTCCTCCAGTCAGATTGACCCATTTGCACCGGAACAAAGGGACCTTCAAATCACTTCCATAGTCAAGTTCCCATATCTCCTCTATGTAACCATAATATGTGTCCTTTTCCCTATTGGTGTTTGCTGCATCGTCAAAGCGGACACCACTGTTTTGGTTGGTGCTATTTTTATCTTGGGCGATCGTGTAAAATGTATTCCCGTTTATCTCGTATCCTTGGAAAGTCAATATAGTTGAAGATGGTCTCTTGGCCAACAAGTACAGCTCATCTTCAACAATGTCGTCATTCATGAGATGTGTTTGTAACCAACGGCCGAAAGCCTCAATGTGTGTACATTTAATCCAAGGGTCAGACTGCTCCGGGTTCTTGGAGCGTATAATATCCATGTGTTTCTCGATATACGGGGTCACCAAGGTAGAATTTTATAGAACTGTGTAGTGTGCTTTCGCCCAAGAATGCCCGTCCCTACATATTAATGATTTTGGTCCAAGCGTGCCTTTTCCACGCAGTCTCCCCTCATGCCGCGATTGAGGAACACCAATCGACTTAAGGTCAGGAATAAAGTCAACACAAAACTCAATAACCTCCTCTGTTTCATGGCCCTTGGAGATGCTTCCTTCTGGCCTAGCATGGTTACGAACATATTTCTTTAAGACTCCCATGAACCTCTCAAAGGGGAACATATTGTGTAGAAATAGAGGACCCAGAATGGCAATCTCTTCGACTAGGTGAACTAGGACGTGCGTCATAATATTAAAGAAGGATGGTGGGAACAGCAACTCGAAACTGACAAGACATTGGACCAAATCATTCTGTAAGCTTGGTAGGATTTCCAGATCGATTACCTTCTGAGAAATTGCATTGAGGAATGAACATAGCTTCACAATGGCTAATCGAACATTTTCTGGTAGAAGCCCCCTCAACGCAACAGGAAGCAATTGCGTCATGATCACATGCCAGTCATTAGACTTTAGGTTCTGGAATTTTTTCTCTGCCATATTTATTATTCCTTTTATATTCGACGAGAAGCCAGGCGGGACCTTCATACTGAGCAGGCATTCAAAAAAAAAATCCTTCTGTGCTTTGGTAAGAGCGTAGCTGGCAGGACCTTCATACTGCTTTGGATGCATGCCGTCTTTTGTGTTCATACGTTGCTGGTCCTGTCGTGCCTCCGGTGTATCTTTTGTCTTCCCATACACTCCCAGGAAGCCTAGCAGGTTCACGCAAAGATTCTTCGTGACGTGCATCACGTCGATTGCAAAGCGGACCTCTAGGACTTTCCAATATTCTAGCTCCCAAAATATAGATTTCTTCTTCCACATGGGGGCGTGTCCGTCAGCGTTAATCGGAACAGATTGTCCGCCAAGACCCTTTCCAAAGATTACTTGTAAATCCTTGACCATATCAAGTATATCATCACCAGTACGGAGGACGGGCTTCTTTCGGTGATCTGCCTCACCTTTGAAATGCTTGCCTTTCTTTCTTAAGGCATGCTTGGTCGGAAGAAATCGACGATGTCCCAGGTACACATTCTTCTTGCATTTGTCCAAATATATACATTGAGTCTCGTCTAAACAGTGCATGCATGCATGGTATCCCTTGTTTGTCTATCCTGAAAGGTTACTAAGAGCAGGCCAATCATTGATGGTTACAAACAGCAACGCTCGTAGGTCAAATTCATGCTGTTTGTGCTCATCCCACACACGTACGCCTTCTTTATTCCACAGCTGTAAAAGTTCATCAACTAATGGCCTTGGGTACACATCAATGTCGTTGCCGGGTTGCTTAGGGCCTTGGATGAGCATTGGCATCATAATGAACTTTCGCTTCATGCACAACCAAGGAGGAAGGTTATTGATACATAGAGTCACATGCCATGTGCTATGCTTGCTGCTCTGCTCCCCAAAAGGATTAATACCATCTGCACTTAAACCAAACCATATGTTCCTTGGGTCATCTGCAAAGTCCGGCCACTTTCTCTCGATTTTTCTCCACTGTGACCCATCAGCGGGTACTCTCAACTTCCCGTCTTTCTTACGGTCTTCTTTGTGCCATCGCAACGACTTGGCATGCTCTTTGTTTTGGAACAAACATTTCAACCGTGGTATTATAGGAGCATACCACGTCACCTTGGCAGGAATCCTCTTCCTCGGGCGCTCGCCCTCAACATCATCACTAGGGTCATCGCGACTGATCTTATATCGCAATGAACCGCATACTGGGCATGCATTCAAATTCTCGTACTCCTCACCGCGGTAGAGGATGCAGTCATTAGGGCATGCATGTATCTTCTGCACCTCTAATCCGAGAGGGCAGACAACCTTCTTTGCTTCGTATGTACTGTCGGGCAATTCGTTGTCCTTTGGAAGCTTCTTCTTCATTATTTTCAGCAACTTTTCAAATCCCTTGTCAGATAGACCATTCTCTGCCTTCCATTGGAGCAATTCCAGTGTGGTACCGAGCTTTGTGTTGTCATCTTCGCAATTTGGGTACAACCCTTTTTTGTGATCCTCTAACATGCGTTGCAACTTCAACTTCTCCTTTTCACTTTCGCAGTTTCTCTTTGCATCAGCAATGGCCCAACCAAGATCATCAGTGGGCTCATCTGATGCCTCAGCTTCTTCTTCATTCTCTTCCCCCATTGTAGTACCATCATATTCAGAAAACCCAGGATACTTGTCATCATCCTCTTCTTCTTCATTCTCTTCCATTAGAACCCCTCTTTCTCTGTGCTTAGTCCAACAATTATAGTCGGACATGAAACCGGACGTAAAAAGGTGGACGTGAATTTGTTTTGCGCTAGAGTAAGTCTTATCATTCTTACACACACCACATGAACAACACATAAAACTATCCCGCTTGTTTGCCTCAGCCGCACGCAGAAAACTATGCACGCCATTAATAAACTAGGGAGAGCGTCGGTCATCATACATCCATTGCCGGTTCATCTTCATTACACAACACCGAAAATACCAAATTAATACAAGTTCATACATAAAGTTCATACACACTTATTCTCATAAAACAACATACAACTATCTAGCTAAAACATTTAAATGCAACAACAAATGCGATCAAAATCGCAACTAAGGTAACAATTGATCCAACAGCATAATGATACCAAGCCTCTTTATTAATGGTATATTTTCTAATCTTTCTAATCTTCAAGCGCATTGCATCCATCTTGATCTTGTGATCATCGACGACATCGGCAACGTACAACTCCAATTTCATCTTCTCTTCTTCAACTCTTTTCAATTTTCCTTTCAAATCCTCGTTTTCTTTTTCAACTAAATTTAACTTCTCGACAATAGGGTCGGTTGGAATTTCCGGTTCAACTACCTCCTAGATAAAAATATATATGTCAACTTGATGGGCATAATTGTCATTAACACGAAATGCAATAAATAGTTATAAAAGAGAATATACCACATCTGAATCGTAAACCGGACGAGGGCCGACAGGCACGGATATCATAACCATGGCACTATATATAACAACAATCATACAAGTAAGAAAATTATGCAAGTAACTATCTAAATCATACAAATACGATTTTTTTTATAAAAAGGATAAGAAAACACAAGAAGAGGCTCACCAAGGTGGTGCCGGCGACGGGACGGTGCGGGCGATCGACGGTGGTTAGGACGGGGACGGGAAGGCACACTAAGTAAACCACACCTACACATATGCAAACTAAGAAGTTAATTTGAGCTCAAATTGCATATAAATCAAAACAACTACCACATAATTACACCCAAACTAAAAACCACAAATCACTATACTTATAAAGCATTGCACGAGCTGATCTAGCAATAAGAGATGAAAGGACAAAGTTGCTAACCTTTGTGGACACTTGGATGGATTTGGGTGCCTCAAATCTTGACAAATCTTGGCAAAAATGGAGGGATGAGCTCGAGCTAGGGAAGAACAGAGAATGGAGAGGATGAGCTCGGGCTGGAAGAACCAACTATATATAGGGATACATTTAGTCCCAGTTGGTTACACCAACCGGGACTAGAGGTCCATCTCTAGTCCCGGTTGGTGTTACAAACCGGGACTAAAGGGTCTCGTGGGGGCCCCACCCTGACGCAACCCTGCCACCACCGCTTTAGTCCCGGTTGGTAACACCAACCGGGACTAGAGGATCCTCACGAACCGGGACTAATGCCTAGCCTAATGAATCGGGACTATTAGCAGCATTAGTCCCGGTCCAAAAGCCAACCGGGACTAATGCGTCGATCCAAAGCCCTGTTTTCTACTAGTGGTTGTGAGTGTGATTGCCATCTCATAATCACCAAGGGTTATCTTAACTGCTAATGAGCAGGTTTTTGATCCCCCAAACTCTAAAGTAAGGCAAGGTGGACCTCACATGTTCCTCGCGCCCTTGATAAATTGAAGGCACTCCTCATTTTTTGTAACTAATGTGGCGTACCCTACAAATATGAGGAATACCCTTAGTTTATCAAAGATGCGAGGAACATGTGATGTCCTCCTTGTCTTGATCCATCGTGTGGGGTATCAACAACCTGCTCATTAGCAATTAAAGAAACCGTTTGTGCTTGAGAGATTGCAAGCACACTCACAACATGGAGAAATGTGGCCTGCAGCAGCACGGATACATGCATGCTCGATTGTCTGGGAGAGATGCGATGACTACATGAGGACAACAAGCGGCACACCACTCTATATTGGGTTGCTCGTAATCGCCATCGAGAGAGCAGTGCCCTCTTAAATGTATTGTGGGAATTTAGTTGTACTCTTGGCCCTCTACAAGGATTACAATGTGAATGAAACCAATATAACTAGATTTTAGGCCTTAGAATGTGTTGATTTACCTACATATTATATTTGGTTTAAACTACCTTTTCCATGTAATTGCCATCAATTTCATCCGCACATTTACCAATACAACCATTATACTTACTAAAAATACAACTAGTCTGCAATTGTTGAATATATAAATATCCAGTGAAAATATCATTTAGCTTGATTATTACATGAAGAACTGTGACTGTTTTCCTTCATTCTTTTATTGTGGGATGTACCTAGTGTAAACAAATAAAGAGTGTGCCACTGTTGACTCTAGTAGTAACAATATGCAGATATTAAAAACGGCACTGCTACTTTTTTATTGAAAAATGAGACGCACCCAAGAGATTCAAGTAAGTGAACTCAACATCACAATGCACTAGTTACAGTGTTACACCTTACTACAGAAGCAGAACTAGCTAGCTACCATGTTTTTCAAGATCATAACCATTACACAGAGCACCAACACACAAATATGAAACACAAACATACTGCATCGCTACATGTTGTAGAAATCATCAAGCAGCAACGAAAAAAAAGTGATATGAGTGTTAACTAATCACTAATAATTAATGTGAAACACAATACATCAACTAAATTATCAACAATAAGATGGTTCAAGCATGCTATTACCTGCAAGGTAGACACTTTGGAATGCATGATAAGGAGATAGGTCATAGTAGTTTCTTGAACCGTAGTGACTCAAGTGGATCATAAAGAGGCTGCCATAATGTGTATCCAGGAGCAGAACATTGAACATTGCTATGCAAGTACGACACTATTAGTACAATTTTAGGATGACAATCGAACATAGCCTTTCATAAGGTTTGTTGCAATCCCTAGTATCTCTATGAGGTCCTTCGTTAAATTCACAAAAAATAGCTTTTCATGTTCAAAGTTTCCTTTAAGCACCCATAAAGCAACATCATCACAATCTATCTTCATGTTCCATAATTGGACATTAAAGCCTAATAGACAGAGGAAACCAAGGCCACCACAATCTACCACAAAAAGAAGGTGTTAAACTGGACGATCCTATGCACCGGAAGCGGCCCGCGTATTACAGCTATCCTCTGCCAATCGGAATCAAACTCAAGGATACTTGGCGGAGCCCCACTAAGCAACTGGTAAAGCGAATCTCCAAACAGTATGACAGGATTGCAGGATATGGGTTGGTAGTTAGAACTCAAGGATGGAACCATTGTTGAGATGGGATCACCATACACTCCGTTCTCTGACGAGTAAAACCAGGCGAACATCCGTTCATCTTTTCTGTTAAGACTACCTCGAAGTGCACTAATCCGGCAATACGAAGCACTACCCCGCTGGTCAACAAGGTCTTGTTCGCATCGAACACCGGGGGAACGGCAATGTGGTGCTGGTTATCTGTGACAGGGTCCCAAACCTGGAACGGGTAATACGACGCATGGGATGTTTTTTGGGGGAACCCCGTAGGTCTGCTGAAAATGAGTACCAAACCATGGCGGCATCCAAGGAGCCGGTGATGAGTCGAAATTTTCGTTGCTGAGCGGCAAGGAGAAGCAACCATATGGGAGTAAGATACGATTAGGGGGGTCCATGTTAGGTACGAAGTTCTACCCATTGAAGAAACCGATGAAAGGATGGTTGCGGCAGTGGTAGACGCAGAAGAAGCCGATTTTGGAGATGAGGTTGTGCCGATGCTTTCAAACGAGAGAGACTCAAGGGAGTGAGGACAACTGTAGCGGGAGGCGGATTAGGATGTCGGTAGGAGATTGTCATCCTCCAGCGGCGGCGCCGCGCACAACGACATTTCTCCCTCAAGTCTTGTGCGGGATGCATTGGTGTTGAATTACTTTCCACAATGGGGAGACAGTAGGAATCACCACTGATAGGGAGCTCGAAGCCTTTTTTTTACAATGTGACATTGAAGCTCAAACAAATCCCCATGATAGAGATAGCTAAAGCCGAAGAAAGGCCACTATGCTACGGCCCTTAGTTTTTTTCCGTCTGTATTTCTCTTTTGTTTTCTACTCTATATCTACGATTTATTACTCACGTGATCAGATCACAAATAATATATAAATAAATATATTCTACGTTGAAGGAAAGAACTAGCGTTGTTTGGCAATGATAGTGTGGATGTAACCGTCTATCCAAATGGTATTTAATAGATTGTGCAGGTGGCACATGCACATATCAAGCATATTAATTGGCCATTGTTTCTTCCATGAGATGATCACCATGGAAAGAAAAAACCGACATAAGGACCATGGAAAATCTCAATTGTCATCTCAAAATGTTATATCATGACTCTTCACAATAATTAGCATTTACTAATTACTAACAATATTGTTGGCAAACAGGCGCACCGAATCGTGTTTGTTACAAAGGAACAACGAACATGTTGTTCGTATCATGTATACTCGGATACATATGGGATACATGATACAGGGATATGCCTAATACGTAAATTTTGTAAAAACTAGGATATTGGGATACGTATATGTACATATATTAATTTTAAAAATATGATAAAATGAGGAGTTTCTGATGGGAAGCTCATCTTTGTATTGAAGTGATAAGGTTTTCCAGCAAATACTTCAGAATCTCTTCGTGCCTCCTTTCCCTTTACAATGTTTTCCAATATCTTGACGTATATCCACAAAGGCTTATTCCCATTATCATCTACATGAATGACAAGATTTGCAGCCAATACATGGACTGCATCCACGCTACCTCCTCCATTGCCTGCTCCACTTCTAAGCGAAGGAGACCTACTAGACATGGCCGATCTACATGGTAAAGGGTGGAGATTAGCTGAAGAGACCAGAACAAATTGATCTAATCCTAAACCCTAAACCAAAAACACCTATCTACAGAAAACAGAGAAGGAGAAGAAATAATGGAGAAGGAGAGGGAGAAGAGAAACACATACCTCCTGCAGATACGCGGAAGTCTCTTGATGGCGGCGAGCCGACGACCGGTTAGTGATAGGAATTCAAAAGGACAGAACGTGTGGAAGATGAGAGGACTTGATGAGTTCAGGATTTATGGGGACGTGCGGTGGCTCCTCGAGGGGTTTTCACATGGAACGAAGGGGTTCCCTTATCCAAAACGTATCACATCAGCATCCCACGTGTATCAATTTTTTATATCTAAAATCAACAAATCAAAGGGTATCGGGGCAGTATTTGGCTAGATATGCGTGCTTTCTGAAGTATCAAACGCGATGTACGACTCCTGCACTGCAAGAAGCTCTACTTGTCTGATAAATGCACTATCAGATGGGTCTGTTTTGGAGATGAAAATTTGAAATTATATAATGTGGTGGTGTAGATGCATCTAGTGCCCCTTGTAGTGTTTTGGAGATTGTTGGAGAAAATAGTTAACGGACTAATGCGTTTGCGAGTGCACGTAGGATATAAATTTCCCGAGAAGATTGCCGAATCTTCTGTTCGGATTTCCTAAGCTATTGAGAAGATTGCGCAAGTAATGAGAAGATTGCCGGAGTATTAAGAAGATTTCCCGAGCAATTGACAAGATTGCCTGACTATTGAGAAGATTGCTAAATTTTCTTAGAAGATTTTATGGGCTAAGAAGATTGCGTGAGCCATTGAGAAGTATGTTATACTTGTGGGAGACGACCCCTAAATGTTGTTGTAAAGAGACATTGTTTATGTGATCTGTTTGAGTAACATTAACTATAATGTGCCCTTCAAAAATAACAATTAACTATAATGTGAAGAATGAAGATGGCTAGAAGATGTAGTTCTTTCTTTTGATTTTTCTCTATTGAGTCACGGGGCAAAACGTACTATTAAGTGGCAGGGGCGGACCCAGGATAAAAGTCTGTGAGCACTAATCTTGATCGTGGCCGGTTGGTGATGGCCGAGTCGTCCGCACTGAGCTGACAAACAAGCAGCAGCGGCAGCCAGTTGGGCAGCCGTGGTGTGCGGTCGTGGGCTGTTGAGTTTGCGTGTGCATGCAAGTTTGTTAGTCCTACTTGCATGGGTTGTTAGCTTGTTAGCAGGTCAGTGGTGGCTGGATTACTACGTGCGTGTGTGAGTGGCATAAGAGCCGGGCAGGTTGTTTCCCTGGTAGCGTGTGTGCGTGTGTGCCATATAAACGGCCGTGGTGTGTAGAGAAGAGAGCAGCTAGGAGAAATATGTAGTCTCCGGTGGTCTCTTGTGTGGGCGCCGGTTGGTTGCCGAGCCACAGTGTGAGAAGAGCCTGAGGAGAGATGTAGTCTCCAGGTGTGTATGTGCTATTCAGTTTGTGCTGAAGAAAAAGTGGCGCCGTTCGTCGGCGTGGCGCCGTTCGTGCGGCGAGGCATTTGTGTGCCGGAAATATTTGTGTCCTTCTCCTTCTTCCACCTACGTCCGAGCGAGTGTGAGAGCGAGGTAGTACCGGGTTTGTCCCAACAATTGGTATCATGAGCCAGTTCGTCATCCAGTGGCACGCTGGTCGTAGCCGGCGGCGTGATGGCGTTGAGTGCCAATGGCGGCGGCGTTCGCCGGCGGCTGCGCGATGGAGCTCTGGGCCGTGTGTCAGCCTGAGGAGATGCGCGGCGTTGTGGCCGAGCGCGAAGGATCACGCGCGGGTCTCGCGGATGAGCAGGCGGCTCCCGTACGAGAAGACCGCGCCGGCGTACGTGTGCGCGGGGCGATCCAAGAGTGCGCTACGTGGTGGCGCAGAGGCCGCGGCGAGCAGACGACGGCGTATGTCGCCGGAACGTCGGGCGTGTGTCGCCGGCGGACGAGGAGCTCGGCGTGTGTCGCAGAGGAAGAGGATCGCGGCTGCGGCACGTGACGATCGCTTGGCGGTGGCTCGGCGTGACGGCTGTGTTGGCGCAGTCATACGTTGAGGCGGATGACATCGGACCGATGCATTCAAGATGACGGTCGAGGTGAGCCATGTCAAGATTAGGGAGGAAATTGTGAGCACTAATCTTGATCGTGGCCGGTTGGTGATGGCCGAGTCGTCCGCACTGAGCTGACAAACAAGCAGCAGCGGCAGCCAAGCAGTTGGGCAGCCGTGGTGTGCGGTCGTGGGCTGTTGAGTTTGCGTGTGCATGCAAGTTTGTTAGTCCTACTTGCATGGGTTGTTAGCTTGTTAGCAGGTCAGTGGTGGCTGGATTACTACGTGCGTGTGTGAGTGGCATAAGAGCCGGGCAGGTTGTTTCCCTGGTAGCGTGTGTGCGTGTGTGCCATATAAACGGCCGTGGTGTGTAGAGAAGAGAGCAGCTAGGAGAAATATGTAGTCTCCGGTGGTCTCTTGTGTGGGCGCCGGTTGGTTGCCGAGCCACAATGTGAGAAGAGCCTGAGGAGAGATGTAGTCTCCAGGTGTGTATGTGCTATTCAGTTTGTGCTGAAGAAAAAGTGGCGCCGTTCGTCGGCGTGGCGCCGTTCGTGTGGCGAGGCATTTGTGTGCCGAAAATATTTGTGTCCCTCTCCTTCTTCCACCTACGTCCGAGCGAGTGTGAGAGCGAGGTAGTACCGGGTTTGTCCCAACAAAGTCGACTGGGGCACACCGCTATAGAAAACTCTCGAACATGTTTACACATATGGTTATGAACATGTAAATGTGTTATATTTAGCAATTTTCTTGCAAGTCATAACATATTTCATCCAAGTTCGAAAAAAGATACTTTATTCAATAGTAACACAACAAGTTATCACTAAGGTGAACATACCTTACAAAAAGACTTCATACCCCAATAGTTCATACTTTGCAAAAGAGAATATTCATTTCTAATATAAATGCCTTTATCTGCAAAGAAAAAACACATATTAGTATTACCCATCAAAATACAAATGGAGATGGTAAACACACAAAAGTTGCAAGGCATTGGATCATTACATTTCATTCCTCCCACGACGATCTTTCATCTTATGAAAACGATCAACAATTACTTCATTAGTAATTTCGTCCGGCAGTCCCTTTTCCACGAAAGAAATTAGGCTATGGCTCAAATAATCATCACCAATTTTGTTACGCAAAGCATTCTTCACAATCTTCATAGCTGAAAAACATCTCTCAACAGTGGTAGTGGCAATAGGGAGAGTGAAAGCTAGCTTCAAAAGCCGATATACCAAAGGATAGGAGAGATGTTTCCTTGTATCCACCATCAGTTTAGCCAAATCACCTATTTTGTCCAAGCTAGAAAACCTTGTATCATGGAGTATATTATCTATGTAGAGAGCAAGCTCATGCTCAAGAGTCACCATATCTTTATGATTAAAGTCATCAGGATAAAGTTTAGCTAATTTCAGCAACTTCGCCTTGTAAAAATGATAAAATAAATCACTTGGGCTCAAAGCAGACATGCATAGAAGCAACTAAGAATTTACCTCATTAAATCTGTCATTAGACTCTTCTCCTAACAGATCCAAAACAGCAAAGACACAATCAACGCGGTAATAATGTTCACTGTTAATACCGGTCTTTTGTCTTGGCTTCTTTGGGTTAACATAGGCATCTTCCATGTCGAGTACGGGAATGTCATGTTTCTTTTTTTTCGAAACGGAGGCAAAAGTTTTGCCTCATATATTAATTAAGCGGGGAGAAAAGTTTGTTACAAACGGCACACACATAATACGGCATGGAGGATTACTCGCGCGTAATAATGATCCCTAATTTCCTTGCTCCGGCCGTGATCCAGAGTTTGGCCTCTTGGTCGATGATGTTTAAAAGGATGGATGGTGGAGCGCTCTTTTGTCGGAAGACCCGAGCATTTCTCTCGTTCCACACGGTCCAACACACGAGCATGGTGAGGGAAGCCATGGCCTTCCTGTTGGGGACCCTAGCACCAATCCTGTCAGACCACCACTTCTGGACAGAGTCTTCGAGGTGCCAAGTCTAGGTGTCGAGGTGATGAAGTCCATATTTCTCCTTGTCCAAGCCCCAAAGCCTAAGAGTGAAGAGGCATTTGAAGAAGAGATGTGTTCCGCTTTCCTGCTCACGTTTGCAAAGGGGACAGACGCCACAATTTGGCCAGCCCCTTTTTTCCAGCCTATCTGCCATCCAGATTCTATCTTGGGTGGCAAGCCACGCGAAAAACTTGGCCTTAGGAGGCGCCCACACCCTCCAGATCATGTGCTCCATGGGTGAGAGGACCAAGCCTAGGAATTGGGCCTTGTAGGCGGAAGTAGCAGATTAGTGCCCACTCGTTGTGTGCTTCCAAAGAATGGTATCTTCAGCGAGATCATCTAGCTGGACCTCATTCACCAGCGCCCATAAGGTGAAGAACTGACAAATGTGTTCAGCGGAGACAACCATGGTGGTCTTGATCCTGAGGATCCAAGCGTTGTCTTTGAGGGCCTCCCGCACCTTCCAATTTTTCTGGAACAGGCCTCGAAGATGAGCGGAGCAACGTCCTTGGGCTTACACCCGTGTAGCCACGGTGAGTCCCAGAACGGCGTCTTGGCTCCATTTCCCACGGTGATAGCCGTTGACGCATAGAAAAAGTCCAAGTCCTCCTCATCGCACGGGTTCCCCAAGCCAACCCACAGCTTGTGAGGGGCCGTCCATTCAAACCAGGGCCATCTCAACCGCAGTGCACGAGCAAATTTGTCGGTGTTGGGCACTCCAAGGCCTCCGTACTCCAGCGGACGGCACACAATATTCCAGTTTACTTTGCACTTGGCACCCATCGTCTTGTCGGATCCCGACCAAAGAAAGGCCCGCTCTAGCTTGTTGATGTTGTGCAAAATGGTAGGTGGGATGACCAAAGACGTGATGAAGTAGACCAGGAGCGAAGAGATGACCGACTTAACCAGTGTCGTGCGCCCAATGGTGGTCATGTTCTGGCCCTCATACGTCACCAATTTGTTCGCAGCTTTATCCTCGAGGAATTGAAAGTCCACTGTTCTCAACCTCCAGACGGACAGGGGGAGGCCCAAGTATCTGAGAGGGAAAGTCGTCCTCTTCGCCGGAAGACTATGAAGGATGCGCGCAAGGTCTAGGTGGTTGCATCTGATGGGAACCACGGAGCTCTTGTGGAAGTTAGTGCATAGTCCTGTGACCTCCCCGAAGTCGCGCAAGATGGCTGAGAGATTGTCAATATCCTTTTTTATAGGTGCCATGAAGACAGCCGCGTCATCCACATACAACGAAGTGCGCACCATAGCCCCTCGGCCACGAACCTTGTGTAGCAGTCCCTTTTTTGTTGCAATCTCGAGCAGTTGTTGAAGGGTGTCAATAGCAATGACAAAGAGTAGCGGGGATAGGGGGTCCCCTTGTCTGAGGTGTCGCCCGTGCTTGATAGGCCGACCCGGCACTCCATTGAGCAGAATCCGCGAAGAGGAAGTGCAGAGGAGGGCCGCCACCTAGTCCCGGAACTTGGACGGAAACCCCCTCCGTCGCAAGAGGTCGAGAATGTAACCCCATCTGACTGAGTCGAAGGCCTTACGAATGTCCAACTTGAACAGGAGGGCCGGAGTCTTGCATTTGTGCAACCTACGGGCCATGTTCCGCACGCACATGACGTTGTCGTGAATACTTCTCCTTTTGATAAAAGCGCTCTGAGCATTGGAGATCAGATTGTTCATGTGCGGCGCGAGTCTCCTCGAGAGAATTTTTGCGATAATTTTGGAGACCGCATGGATAAGACTGATTGGCCTGTAGTCGCCAATCCCCTCGGCACCCTCTTTTTTGGGCAAGAGCACCACATTGGCAGAGTTGAGCCAGTGTAGATCGGCCGTATGGAGGGTGTCAAAATGATGGATGACCCTCATCATGTCAAGCTTGATAATATCCCAGCATTTCTTGAAGAAGATCCCCGTGAAACCGTCAGGGCCCGGCGCCTTATTGCTTGGCAGGTCATTAATTGCTTCCCTGACCTCCTCCTCTGAGATTGTGGCATCGAGCTCGTGAAGATCGAGCACTTCAATGTTGAGCTCGTCCCAATTTAAATCCTTAGCGGATATGCCCCCTTTTTTCATCACATTGGAGAAGTGGTCCAGGACAAGCTTCTCCTTCGCGTCGTGCTCGGTGACCCAACCTTGATCTAGCTTGATCCGATGAATATGGTTCTTCCGCCGCCTCGCGTTAATACGGTGGTGGAAGAACTTGGTGTTGGCGTCCCCTTCCCGAAGGTTAGCAATCCTCGCACTTTGTTTCTTCCGTGCCCTCTCCAGCACAGCCAAACTAACCACTCTTCTTTTCAGCCGGGTCCTGAGGTCGCGTTCCTCGATGGAGAGCTGGCGGCTCTCTTGAGCGATGTCTAGGCGGAGGATCACCATCAGAGCCGCATGTAGGTGTACCTTTGCCTTGGAGAAGAGACCCCTGCTCCATGCTGAAAGACGCGTCTCCACCTTTTTGAGCTTATGGAAAAAGATTTGATAGGTCTCAGAGTGCGCGATAGGCTCATTCCATGCCTGCTGCACCAGCTCCATGAAGCCAGGCAGGGCTGTCCAGAAGTTTTCAAACTTGAAGGTTTTAGGCCGCCGTGGCCCTTTATCATCAGCAAGCAGCAGCGGACAGTGGTCGGAGAGCGAGGAGGAGAGGGCATGCAGCAAGTGAGTGTTGAAGGTGGTGTCCCATTCAGCATTGCAGAAGAAGGAGTCAAGTTTGCACAAGGTCGGGTTGGCTCTCTCATTGCTCCAAGTGAACCTTCTATTTTGCAGGTGAATCTCTTTAAGCTCACAGTTTTGCAGCGTCGCCCTAAAGCGATTAATCCTACTTCGGTTGACCCGCCTTTTATTTTTGTCCCTAGCCCGGTAGATTTGGTTGAAGTCGCCAGCCACCAGCCAGGGCATGCCGTTCGGCGATTTTTGGCTGATGAGCTCGGCGAAGAAGTCGTCTTTGCACGCGGATTCGGTGGGACCATAGACGGTAGTAAGCTTGTACTGCACCTCGGTGTCTCGGACACAGACCAATGCGGACAGGCAGTAGTCAGTGGTGGAGATGTTCGACATATCGATCAGGTGGTCGTCCCATAGCATAAGAATGCCTCCACGGGTGTCGTCCGCGGGCCTTTGCGCAAAACTGCGCAGCCTGTTTCCACCTAAGAACGAAGCTGTGAAGATGTCGATGGAGTCCAGTTTAGTCTCCTGGAGACACACAATATGACATGAAGAGGCGGCGACGGTGGCGTTGACAGCAGCACGGCGGTCAGGGCAGTTGAGCCCTCGGACGTTCCAACATAGCACATTGATAGATTGTTCTAACATAACAATATCTGGTACACTTTTGAGCTTGGCCACAGGCCACACAGAACAGAGTTGCTGCAAGGGCACGCAGCACCTGAATACTTCCATAGGACCACACAACAGAGGATGGCTAAGACTAACATGGAGAACTAAATAGACCCAGGTAACATAACTAGGAACAAGCTAAGATGGAGCCCTGGGTTGCAGCAGCAGAGTCTTCCATCCTGTCAGCATCCAAGGCCCCCTCACCACCATGCATCAGGAGGGCATCTTCAACTCCTGTAGCTTGCGCGTCGTCCAGCTTGAAAAGAGCACGCATGGCCGAAAGCACCTCACGGGGAAGCTGGTCCTTGAAGCACTCCGCAAAGGCCTCCAACGCCTTGGCTGTGACGTCTTCGCCGTCCTTGATGATCCCAAGGCTACGGCAAACAAGGAACTCAGCCGCCTTAGCCGCCGGAGCCGACGTCGCCCTTGACTTGCCTGCAGCCCTGAGCCTGTCGCTAGTCCGCTGGATAGAGATACCGGCGCCTGACCGGACGAAGTCGACACTAGCCATAGTCTTGCGGCGCCCCCCGGCAGGCCTCTGAATCGTTGGAGCAGGGGAGGGCAGCAGAGGCTCTTGCCTGTCCGCGAACAGCACCGCCAGACCGACGCCCGCCGGCTGCAGGTCCGCAGCTGCCCTGCGCAGCCGCACCGGCGAGGGCGTGCGCCTGAGCAGCCCGGTGGAGATGAGCGGGGGGTGGGCGAGGCCTCGAACCCCGGAGGCCGCAGCGGTGACAGAGGTGGAAGCAAGCATGAGGGTGAGCAGAGCTGCAGCATCGCCGGAGTCGGGGCCAGCAGGGCGGTGGCGGCGTCCCTCGCGTCGTCCCTCCTAGAGTGAGGGATGCCCGGCACTACCGTCGTGGGAGAAAGGGGCGGCGACGATGGTTGAGTCAGGCTCTCCAGGGAGCGTCTGCGCGCCGCCCGTGGCGAACATTGCCTTGCCGGGCTGCGCCCACGCACCGGTTGCAGCTCCAACGCACAGGCGCAGCTGTCATTGTTCGAGCAGGAGCCCAGAAGCACCATGGGTGGGGCGGCTTGCACAGGAGGGGCTGCATGCCCAGTAGCCGCAGAAGTGACCACGGCGGCTGCAGCGTCCACACCTGGCCCCGCATCGCGGCGCCGGCCACTATTGCCACCTGAGCGGTCGCGGGTGCGGCCGTCGCCATCCTAGCGCTGGCGATCACGGGCACCCCTGGAGAGAGAGCGATGGATGCGGTCACGCCAGCCGTCTTTAGAGCGTGGGCCGCCCCTGCCGCGACGGCCACCATGGTCGTCATCATCATCGCGCCGCTCCGCGCGGCGGTCGCCACATGGCTGCGCAGCGCGCCGGTCGCCACGGCGCGCCGACCCATCAACCTCGCGGGGGAACCAAGTGAACTCCTCGACGTCTGCAGGCGGCGGGTCGTCGTCATCATCGCATGCCTTGGAGTGGTCCTCCAGTAGGTCGAGGTGCAGCAGCACCCGGTGGTGCAGCCCGCGTCGGCCACGGCGACGGTGGCCGCGGGCGGGCAGCGTCAGCCACTTCACCTTTGGGATGGCGTTGGGGTCGGATGGCCACGCCCAGAGCGCCAAGAAACGCGTGTCCTCGCGGCGGAGCGCCTTCGGCTCGATATAGTCAAGGGAGCACTTGCGGCCGATGACGAAAGCGGCGACGTAGTCGTTCCATCCATGGACAGGGATCCCTTCAATGCACAGACGTACATGGTGCATCATATCCTCGTTGTCAGCGTGCGCCTCGAGCCTCCAAGCTCGGACGAACAGCTTGGAGCCGGCGACGGGGAAGTCCCCGTGGTTGACTGCATCGTCACAGTTGTGCTGGTACATGAACCTGACGAGGAATTGCTCGGGGAGGTGGCGAACCACACACACATCCGCCTTCCGGCAGCCGACGGCGATGGCGACCGCAGCAGCGACGTCGATGCAGTGGACATCCCGCCGGCCATTCTCGAACCAGGCCACAGCAGCGCTGGTGGAGAGCAGAGCCGACTCCGCCTGCATCTCCGGAGTGGCCGGGACGACGACGAAGTCCTCGTCAGGCCGGTTGGCCGCGTCGCCCAGCCGAGGCATGGCGGGCTTGATGGAGGCGACCGGCGGTTGAGCGGCAGGAGGAGGGGAAGGCCAGCCGCGACCCGGGCCGAAGACGGGGGCGGCGAGCTGGACCGGAGCTGGCACAGGTCGAGGAAGCGGCGGCGGGGGGACGAAGGCGAGGCACGGCAGTGAGCTCAGAGGTCTCCACTTGTTCTTGCAGCCACGAGAACGGTGGCCATTCAGTAGGCAGCGGGAGCAGCGCAGCGGCTCGCGGCAGGAGGATGCACGGTGTCCAGGGGCAAGGCAGCGGCAGCAGCGTCCTTTAAGCCACCACGGAAGAGGGGGAGGCGTGAATGCCTGGCGCGGCAAAGCCGGGCAGCGCGGGCCTTGCCGCGACGTGACGAGCTGCCAGCCTCCGGTCACATCCGCCACGCGCCCCGCGCTGGTCGCCGGCATTGAAGGGCTGGCCGTTGGGGATGAAGGGCCGGTGTGGGAGCTCGGCGCGGAGGAGTTAATGCCGGCCGGGGGGGATGGGCTGGTGTGGGAGCCCGGAGCGGAGGAATTAATGCCGGCAGCCACCCCGCATTCAAAGCCAGATCCGGGCGTGACGCGGCCATCAATGCCCGCAGGAGAGGAGGGGATGGCCGAGCCACCCCCCAGCTGGACGTCGGGCGATTCGGGGACGAGCTCCGAGCCTGAGGCGGAGCCGCCGCAGCGGCGCCGGGGCGAGGGGGACACCAGATGCGCCCAGGAGACCATGGCCGACGGCGGCGGTGGGGGCAGACGCACGGCCCCGGTGGCGGGGGCGGCAGGGGCATGAACCAGGAGGCGGCTGCCGGGCCGGCCATGGGGGGCGTGGTTGCCGGCACCCGCACGGGGCCAGGCCGAGGCGACGGGAGGGGGAGCTCCATTCTGAAGTCTCAACCTGAATAGGTCTTAATGTCATGTTTCTCACGGAAACAATATACCTTCTTCATAAGAGAATTCCACCCTTCATTGCTTCTCAGCTTTTCTAACTCCCGTTTAGTTGATTCCACATCGAAAATAGCATTTACAATGTCTTTATCCTTTCTCTGTAAGGTTTTTGATAGCCCATTTGTCAAAGCTAATATCATCATCATCATATGTAAGAAAAATGCAGCATCAAAAGCCTATCCACCACCGCACCGCCGCGATGCCGCGTCACGACCACGAGGCCTGCAACAACAGCTCACCCGCGCCAAGCCTCGCCGTTGTCGAGGCAGAGCAGTTGGTGCCGCCGGACATGCGGCTGCCAAAGGGCTGGAACCTTAGCCTGGGCGGCGTTTCGATGGCACACCCGGCTTCCTAGGCCCATCCATGCATTCCAAGCGCATCTGACTCCGGGGGTATGGGATGTGCCATAGTATGACGTTGCCAGCCTGCTCTGGCACCAGATCCTCATTAAGCGGAAGAATGAGCTTCTCAATAGGTACGCAAACAACATTCTACCGTACCAGCATGGCTACCAGGCACGACAAACTTTCTGGCATGGGCGCAGCTCTAGGGATGTGGTGGGCACGTACTATGGGCATGGCGCTATGCCACCCGCTGCGCCCGGAATGCCCCAGGGCATGCACGACGCTCACTAGGGCATGCATCCACCCTGGCACGCACAACGCCAAGCTTGGCGCGCTCCAGGGCGCGTGGCCGCTTCACACGGCACCGGGCGGTGTCCACATTAAGCCGAAGTCATTCTCGTTGCTAAGGGTAGGGGCCTCCGTGTCCCCAAGCCGGAGTCATCCTCGCTGGGCCTCCGCGTCGACTTACATCGATGTGGAGTTCTTCCATACAGGGAAACCATCTGATGATGTTAAGAATTATGTCCAATTCATTACCAGAACACCTCGGAACAAAAACTTTGCAGTGTGCATGGAGTTTGTCGAGCTGTCTGGGCTTATTCCTTGAAGAAAACAAACAATAAACATGAAAAATAATTATCTTCATGCAGGAGTGCCAAATGCAAGATCAAGGATGTTGCCGCTGCTACTTGGGGGACTAGTATCCTAGAGACGACGAGAAATAAAGGGCCCAATATCTCTAGTTTAGGCGCCCTAACTTCCTGGATAGCAACACAATTATAACTATTATGACCTTAAGTATAATGTAATAGTATCCTCAAAAGGAGAGGAGCATCCTCAATGACGGGTTCTTCTTTGTTACTATGATCATTGGACATGAGCTAACGCGGTAGGAACCTGCAACGTGAACATTGGACATGTAAAAGCTCTTCAAGGTAAGGCATGCAAAGATCAAGCCATGGAAAACGTCTCCCGAGATGGAAATGTGAAGAAGGGAGATCTACTTGAGGAGTGGGAAGCTCATGGACGGCACGATCTCATCGGGTAACAATAGCCGATCTTGACAATGAGGAGGGCTGGATAGAAAAGAGCAGATGGTGGCAGCTGGCCTCTCTCCAAGTGTCCTCCAGGGAGGTGCTTAAATTGGAGCACCCTCGCCAACCTGTAGGAGCTCGATATTAAGCTCCTCCTTGTAGGACACGGGAAGAGAGGCCAGCTTCCACCATCCGCTCTTTTCTCTCCGGCCCTCCTCATTGTCAAGATCGGCTATTGTTATATCCCTGATGAGATTGTGCCATCCATGGACTTCCCACTCCTCAAGCATGTCTCCCTGCTTCATGTTTCCATCTCGGGGGACGTTTTCCACGGCTTGATCTCTGGATGCCTTTCCTTGAAGAGATTTTACATGTCTAATGTTCACGCTGCAGGTTCCCACCGTCTTAGCTCACCGGCACTTAGGAGCATTGGCTTCGGCAATGACTATAGTAGGAAAGTAGAACTCGTGACTGAGGATGCTCCTCTCCTTGTGATGTTACTATTACCTTATACTTATCCCCGTGATTGCGATAATTTTGTTGCTATCCGGGTAGTTAGGGCGCCTAAACTGGAGATATTGGGTCCTTTATTTCTCGTCGTCTCCAGGATACTAGTCCCGCAGGTAGCAGCGACAACATCCTTGATCTTTCAATTGGCACTCCTGTATGGAGAGAATTATTTTTAATGTTTATTGTTTGTTTTCTTTAGGGAATAAGCCCGAACAGCTCGGCAAACTTCATGCGCACTATGAATGTTTTGTCGCTGAGGTGTTCTCGTCAGGAATTGGATGCAGTTCTTAACATCCTCAGATGGTTCCCCTGTCTGGAAAAACTCTACATCATTGAAAGTACCTATTGTAAGTACATTGCTAATGCTGTGTGCTTGGAGGACAAGCTCATCACCTGCTATAGAGCGTCGCCCATAGCTTGCTGCGGAGATGCTTAAGCAATTCCACGAGGAGCATGCCAATTTTTAGGTATATTTTGCTTCGTTGATCTTTCATCTGATTCCCTCTTTGCATTGCACCGATGATGAATTTCTTGCAATGACATAATGTAGGCCCGCCTAGATGAAGAAATCAGACAATGACAAGAACAAAGTAAACTGCGGTAGAAGGCGCAGGAAACCTTCCTTGAACATGAGGCCTAGGTGCAGCAAATGAAGGATGCCTTGGTACAACAATAAGGTTTCATGGTTGTTTAGAAGGCAGCCAACAAGGCGAGGTTCGCAGAATTCAAGCAATGGAGAGTGGTAAGTTCTAGCATGTAACACTCAATCAGAATATTTAGTTTCATTCATCTATGCTACATGATGAAACCTGACATAACAGATAAAAAAATTCAGTGCATAGCTGCTGGGAGCAGCACGGCTATTTCTGATGATATGACTCCTTTTCCACCTCTTCCCACTCATGTCGGCATTCGAAGTCTTCCAACCTTTCAATCATTTATACGGTCATCGCATATGCTTACCGTCTCGGGCTTATAGCTCCATCAATCGGCTGGATCCAACAATGTACCGGTAGGTGCATCTACATCTGGGCAAGCAAGCCCAAATACGCCTACCCACAGTCGTGGCATTTCAAGTATTTGACTCGTTCATATGGCTTGTTTATGGTAATGAAAACTCGTTTATCTTACCGGTGAATATGGGAGCTCGTTCTTATTGTAATGCACATGTGTAGCGAGCACCGTCGGTGGTGGAGTGGCAACGGAGCTGTAGAAGGATGCCCGATGTAGCCTGCTACTTATACTCTGCTTGGTGTTGCTGCCTAATACAGCTGCTGCTGCTTGCTACTGTTGTTTGTTGCTTGCCGTCGTTGCCTATTTCTGCATCTTGTTTTCTGTTACTACTTGTTGCTGCCAGTTGCTTCCTACTCTTGTTGAATATCACTATATGAATTGTCAGAAGTTGAAGAATTTCCTTTTGAACATTGTGTTGCACATATATGTGATATATGTCCTATTTATGGACCAATATATGTGTGCTACTTGTGAACCAATATATGTGGCTATTGATACTTGAGACATTTAGGTGTAAATATATTTTTTGCATTGCAGAGCTAAGCCAATCAGCGAACAAAAAAGAATGGTCAGCCATACACCGAGTGCCACACTCAGCTTATAAGCCTACGCCGAGTGTTCCAGAAGGCGTATGGGACACGTGGCATGACCTGGGAGGGAAAAACCATTTGGCTTTATGCGGCCTACATATTTGCCAAGGGCCGACAATCATCATATAAATAAGCCGACAACGTATGGCTAATGCACGGCTTACGGAGGAACACACATGGCAGCAGTTGGGCTACCGCTGGTTGAGGGGTAAGTTGTTACGCAATTTCAGGTCCGCTACCACCACCGTTTCCGACCCCCATGCGTCACCAGGCCCAACCAGAGAGCAACACCGACTTATGAGAGGCCTTGGGCTTTCTCCCCCCAAAAGACTAGCTTGTTACGAGTGGACACCCCTGCCCTTATAAGTCGTGTTATGCCTCTTCCCACAACCGATGTGGGACTAAACCCAACAATCTCCCCTTCACACAGTGGTCACCATGGGCCCGCTAACACCAGCGTTTCGAGCCCACCAACCATGACCGACCATCCTTGAGTCCACCGAGATTTATTCCGGGCACCTGGGCTCCGATACCAATTGTTACGCAATTTCGGGTCCGTTACCACCACTGTTTCCGACCCCCCCTGCGTCACCAGGCCCAACCGGAGAGCAACACCGACTTATGAGAGGCCTTGGGATCTCCCCCCCCCCCCCCCCCCAAAGACTAGCCTATTAAGAGGGGACACCCCCGCCCTTATAAGTCGTGTTATGCCTCCTCCCACAACCTATGTGTGACTAAGCCCAACATAAGTCATGCACGTACACTCGGCCTAAGGTCTTTCTCAGCGTTTATGGAGGCCACGGCAACGCACATAGGCCTCGGCTTAAGCCAGCTCTCAGCATGCATTCGTGAAGTCTCCACGTGCGCACCCCTCGGCTTATCAGGTCAAAAATACTTAGTAAATTGTTGTTCAAACTAATTACTGAGGATAGTGTTTGGTAAACACTGATGCGGATTAAGTATCTAGGACAAAAAGTTGTGTCTCGGGCCTATTGGAAACTTGGTGACTCGCACTTTTGGACTAGTCTAATGACGATGAAGAAACATATTTTCCACTTTGGATCATTCGTGATAAAAGACGGGTCAGAGATTCGTTTTTGGGAGGACAACGGGCTAGGCAACGCCAACCTCCGAGAACAATATCAACCTTTGTATGGTGTTGTTCGCGATAAGAATAATTCTCTTTCGTAGGTGCTCAGTTCTTTCCCGTCGAATATTTCTTTCATGCAGGATTTGATTAACCAATCTTATGTCATGGCAAAATCTTTTATCCCGCTTGGAATCGATTAAACTGACACAAGGACGGGACGTCTTCTACTGTAACCTCACTACATCTTGATCCTTTTACAATCGGCTCTATGTATCATGAGCTCACACATTCAGAGGCTCTATTGGATAACAATAAGAAAATTTTGTTGTCGACTATTCCACTAAAAGTTAAAATCTTTGTGTGTGGTATCTTCGAAGGGGAGTTATGCTAATCAAAGACAATCTTGCCCGCCACAATTGCCAAGGAAGCAAGAAGCATAGCTTCCGTACTCATAAAGGGACAATCAAACATCTCCTTTTCCAATTTAAGTTTGCGTGTTCTACATGATAGTAATGCAAAGAGCGTCCATTTTGCATCCGCCCTCAAGTGTTGCTAATATTTTTGGTTATTGGTTGGACGAAATTCCAAATAGGTTCAGAAGGCTAATAGGGTTGGGAGACTATGCCTTATTATGGGCACTTTGGTTATGTGGAAATGATTTAGTTTTTTATCTTCTATTGTACGCACTCGCTTCGTACAGGGTCTACACTACAGCGAACGGAGTATCAACCGTTGTTCAAGGAGGTGTGTATGTGGTTGGAGCGGGTGGCTAGGGAGGTCTTTACCCAACATGGGTGGCATCATAATCTCCCAGATTGGTCAAGCACCTCCTTCGACATAGGCATAGTGGTGGTCATATAGGATTCTATTGTTGTTGATATGTCGACTTTTTATATTTTGTTAGTTTGTTAGTGTTTGGTTGCGTGCATCTTAGTTATGTAGAGGCCACGTGTTACTCATCATGCTTTTTATCCACTTGATGCAGTCAATAAACCCCTTATGGAAAAAGGCAAGCCATCTGCTTCAAGGTTGTGAGGGTCGAGGATGGAGGGATAGATTTCATGTTCATGTCAAAGTCGGACTACACTGCCTAGTTATCACGCAGGAAGACCAATTATGATGGTGTTGCTTCATGGGTGGTTGGAAGAAGAATTAAAGTGGACAAGTTACTTTCCCTGAATTGAGAGAAGGAGAACAAAAGGATAGCAGGGTTCGCAGAGCACAGTTATGTGATACCCCAAGATATGGTTAGTGGCCTCTTTATGATTCCACTTTACTCACTACACTTCAAGAAACTTCCCAGAACCAACGTGATGTCTTGTCATCATGCATTCTAAAGCATTTATGCTGCTGGTATGTAATAGCTTTATTTACACCCTGGGTATAAGTATAATAGAAGAAAGATAGTTTTTGGTAATTGGTTGATGGAAATACCATTCATAGACTTCGGTATTAAGTTAAAAGTTTGCACTAATCTCATAACACTTTGCTTCACTAGTCGATGGCATCTTCCACATATTGCGATGATGCCATCAAGTAGCAAAAGAAAAGTGCTCTGAGGCTACTGCAAATTGTTAACTTAATGCGAAAGTTTATGAATGGTATTTACATAAACCAATTATGAAAGACTAACTTTCTTCTGTTATATTATACCCAGGGTGTAAAGCAAGCTATTATGTACCAGCAGCGCACATGCTTTCGAATCCATCACGACAAGACACCGTGTTGGTTTTGGGAAGGTTCTTGAAGTGAAGTGAGTCAAGTTGGATCATAAAGAGGCCACTAACCTTATCCATGAGTACCACATTATTGTGCTCTTTAAACCCCTACTATCTTTATCTTCTCCTTCCATGAATTCAGAGAAAGTAACTTGTCCGCATCGATTCTTCTTCCAACCACCAATGAAGCAACACCATCAAAATCGGTCTTCTCTTCCATAACTGGGCAGCATAGTCCGACTTCCACAGGAACATGAAACTTAACCCACCATCTTCATCCCTCATAAACTTGATGCAGTTGCCCTGCCTATAGATTGAAACCGGCAATGGTATTACAACAAGCATGTGCTTCTCCAAATCAAACTGGAGAATTCCTTCAAAATTCCCAAGAAGCTACCACTAAAGGGAATATCCTGCCAACACGACATGATCTATCTAAATGATGGTGGAAAACCTTCGAAATAAACTGCTCTCATAAGCCACATATAGAAAGGGCGTTGAGATGAACCCTCCCCATACAACCGTCTCCGACAAGTAGACACGAGTGACTGCTCTTCGGTTTTCTACACCGTCGTCGTCTGCAGACCACTTGGAAGTGTTTGGCATCTCCGACGGCACTACAAAATACCGCCCCATTGATTGGGCTCTCATCGCAATCATTCGTCGTGAACCCCGTGGAACATCTAGGCGGTGTTGGTCACCGGTGACAAGGTCCCACAGCCTGTTGTCGGTTTGCTTGGAAGAATAGGGTATTGTCATCTTAAAACAATAGATGTGAAATTCCTGGAGCAGCTCTGGTGATCTTTAGGCCTGTCATTCCCCATGATTCACTGCTTTCTTCAAAATACCCGACAAACCATCTACTAGTGATATTTGATCTTCCTGTCAAAAGAAACATCAGGTTTTCTTTTGGCTTCGCTTCCAAGACAGACTTAATACCAGGGATATGCTTCGCTATAGAAATTTCTTCATTGAGGACTACTACTGTGTTATGTGTGGAGAAGATGTGATGGAGATTAAAGCCACTAATTTTTCGGATGTCTTTTCTCTAGAGCCTGCTAGCAATTGTTTTGTCTAAATTGGAGCTCCCGACATACTGACCAGCTACATGAACTGCATTTCATGCCTAACAGCAGAGATTGCAAAACCATTCTATATGGACGTTATCATTCTAGGGGCTTCTTAGCTCTCAACTCCTTCTCTGTTCCAACTTGTAATATAAACCAAAAATGTGTAGAAAGTATGCAGTCGAGTCTTATTGTTTCTATAAATAGAGAAATGGTCTTTCGTTTCATTTTTTCTTCTGTTTTGCTATTCATCAGTTCTGTCAAAGAAAAAGAGGGGTCACGGAAGATTCCACAGGGTCTAATAAGGGGCAAGTGCCCTCTCAGATACTGCAAGAATTGCATTCGTAACAGGTAAAATAATCTCCTCTCTGCTTTTTTGTAGAGCCTGTGGTAGGCAATCCATTTTGGGTTTGTTTGTTGATGTTCTCTTTGTTTAACATGTACCCTTTGATTGCGGTTGAGGTGTTGAAGAAGGAGGCCTGGGAATGCCCCAAATGCAGGAAGGAGTGAAACTGCAACGTGTGCCAATGAGCAATCTAAAGCTGATACTTGCCATGAGGGATTTCAGATTTAATCTGGTTTTATTTGGCAGAACTAGGAAAGGGGAGGCGCCGACAGGGAGAATGGTCTGTGCTGCCAAGAGGCCGAAGGTCAGCCTGGTGCAGACTGAGAGCAATGATGCCCTCAGGGATGAAATAGTTCTACCCACGGGTACTCTCGTGACTTGCGTTGCAGGTATAGAGATGCAGTTTGCAGATGTTGGTGCTCCTAATCAATTTCTGGAGTCCCGTCACTCATTTGGTGAGATAATTATGGAAAGCAAATATTTATTTACCATTTCGTGTTGCATTGGATCATTGGTGCATCTACTCCCCATTTCTAAATCTGGTTTGCTTTAGCTAGTTATGGTTAGTTAGGTTTCCTGAGAATGTTTCTTTTATTATTTCTTATGTCTTGTTAACACAAAATAGATCATAAACATGAGGGGCATATTGTTTACGATTTCTCAGTTTATAATCTAATGAAAGTTTATTTGCAGTTTATTTTTTAATCTGGCACTAAACTTTGTATATGTTTCCATAAATGCAAATGTTTAACTGTTCCTAGCTGCCTGCTTGCTTTTAGAGACCTTTTTTCAAAATTATAAATAGAATAAGGTACCAAATGATGTAAGCAGATCTGCAAAATAAGGAAGGGGCAACCAAAAGAAACTCTCAAAGACTTAACTCAACTTGAAGTGGTGCCTTCAATTTTTTCCTAACCTTCACATAAAGCTGTTGTCCGTCATAGAAAATGGCAAAGATATGTAAGTATACTCCTTGTTGTTTTGCCCATGCAGTCAATAACTGGGTAAATGAGTTAAAAAAAATTCTTGGCCCTTTCGAGTATCCAAGACATGGAGATGAATGTATAAGAAAAGTCGGCGAGTACATCACTTTGAAGTAACATAGAGAAGATTTCACCCTTCACTGCTTAAATACGGGGGGGTATCAGGATATAAAAATGTGAACCCTTCTTGTAAGTTGGAGGTGTTGATTTTTTTGTGTGATGAGGCATTATCTTCTGAGTAAGTACATGCTATAACATTTATTGGAGTAGTTCACTTCACTATTGTCATATGAATTATCTTATTACTTTGTTCAGAAAGTTGAGGACTTGGATTGACACTAATAAGAGAATATGTGGCCAGAGAAAGAAATCAAAGCTGCAACCAGAAAGGTTTTATCTTCAGAAGTTCCTTTTTTTGTGATCAAGTCACTTGGTTGACATTAATGATCATAGGTTTTTTCTTGTTTCATAGCAAAATGAGCTAAGAGGAAGATATAATGACATGGCTAAAACAATGGAAGGAGGAGAAACTGCTAGCAATGAGGAAGCTAATAATATCCTTTCTCAAATAAAGGTAGTAGAAGAAGTCAAGCCAACAACACGGAAAAGTATGTGGCAGTATGTCTTGCTATATCTTCATTTCCTGCATTCAATTTATTTTGCTTGGTTCATCTCTTCTGTTCTCAGTCTGTCTGATATCTTTCACTTTCGTTTATTATATTATTCTGTATCATCTATAGTACAACATTCTGCATCGTTTAATATGTATATATTTTTTCTAGAAAATATCTTTGTAACATAAGTACTTTATTAGGTTTTATTACTCCCTATAGTCCATAAAAACATAACTTTTTGGGCATAGTTTTTGTAGAACATTAAAAACTTTAACCACCATTATCATCTTAAATATTTTGATTGAGTGAGAGAAAACCACATATATAGATTGTCTAAAAGATACTAGCATAATATAACAATATTATTAGGTTTTAGAATTATAACAAAATAAGAACTAATATTATATGTACTATCGTGAAGATTGTGCTAGCGTTCAAAACACTAAAGACTGGAGGGGACAATAGAAGAAATGGTCAACATTAAGACCGGAGGGAGTGTCTAACTTTCACTAATGTCAATTTTTTTGCCTACCATCTATGAATGTGTACTAGTAATATTGATATATTATCCTACCATATATGGGTAGCACAACTTGTTAGTGAAAGTTAGACACTCCCTCCAGTCTTAATGATGACCATTTCTTCTACTGGTCCCTCCGGTCTTGAAGAAGATAGTGTTTCGAACGCTAGCACAATCTCCACAATAGTACATATAATATTAGTTTCTATTTTGGTATAATTATAAAGCCCCTAATAATATAGTTATATTATGCTAGTATCTTTTAAGAAACTATATATGTGGTTTTCTCTCATTTAATCGAAGTATTTTAGAAGATATTGGTGGTTAAAGTTTTAGAAGTTCTGAAAAACTATGCCTAACAAGTTATGGTTTTGTGGACTATAGGGAGTAATAAAACCTAATGAAGTACTTATATAACAAACATATTTTCTAGAAAAAAAGTATGTACATATTAAACGATAGAAAATGGTGTACTATAGACGATACGAAGTAATATAATAAACAAAAGTGAAAGATATCAAACAGACTGAGACTGAACAGATGAACCAAGGTAAAAAAACTGATCGCAGGAAATGAAGATATATCAAGTCATGCTTCCACGGACCATTCCGTGTTGTCTGCTTGACTTCTTCTACCTCCTTTATTTGAGAAAGGATATTATTAATTAGCTTCCTCATTGCTAGCAGTTTCTCCTCCTTCCATTGTTCTAGCCATGTCATTATATTTTCCTTTTAGGTCATTTTGCTATGAAACAAGACCAAACCTCTGATCATTAATGTCAACCATGTGACTTGACCAAAGAAAAGGAACTTCCCAAGATAAATACCTTTCTGGTTGTAGCTTTGATTTTTTTTTTCTTTGGCCACACATTCTCTATCTTTAATGTCAATTTAGCTCTTCAATTTTCTGAACAAAGTAACAAGATAATTAATATGGCAGTAGTGAAGTGAACTACTCCAGCAAATATGATAACCTGTACTTACTCAGAAGATAATACCTCATCACACAGACAATTCAGCAGCTCCAGCTTACAAGAAGGGTTCAAAATTTTATAACCTGACACCCCCAGATTTAAGCAACGAAGGGTGAAATCTTCTTTATGTAATGTCAAAGTGATGTACTCGCCGACTTTTCTTATCCATTCATCTTCATGTCTTGGATACTTGAAAGGGCTAAGAAAAAAACATATCCCCATTTACCCAGTTATTGACTGCATGAGCAAAACAAGGAAGCATCAGTTTGGAGTATACTTACATATATTTCAACAAATACCCCAGGAACACTTGTTGCGTCCTTTTCTTTTCCCAATGTTTTACTACATCAGAACGTATCTCCACAAGGCTAATTCTCATTATCATTCGCCGGAATGACAAGATCAGCAGCCAATACGTGGACTGCATCCACGCTACCTCCTCCAACGTCTGCTTCACTTCTAAGCAAAGAAGACCATCTAGACAAGGCCGATCTGCATGGTAAAAGGAGGAGATTAGGAAAACAAACCAGAACCAATTTATTTAATCCTAAACCCTAAACCTAAAACACATATGTACAGAATACAGAGAAAGGGAAGAGAGATCGGAGAAGTAAAGGGAGAAGATAAAGACATACCTCCCGCGGAGACGCAGAAGTCTCTTGCCGACGGCGAGCCGACGACCAGTCAGCGATTGGAATTCAAAAGGACGGACCATGTGGGAGATGAGAGGACGCGACGAGTTGAGGATTTATGGGTATGTGCGGTGGCTCCACGAGGGTTTTTCACATCGAATGAAGAGTTTCCTGTATCAAAAACATATCGCGGCAGTATCCCACGCGTATCAAGCATTATTTTCTTTTCTTAAAATCAATAAATCAGAGGATACGTATCAGGGCAGTATCTGAGTATCCGGGCAGATTCTGGCTGGATACGTGTGCTTTTATCAAGTATCATCGCAATGTACAACTCCTCCACTACAAGCAACTCTATGGACTGATAGATGCACTATCAGATGGGTCTCTTTTGGAGCTGAAAAAAACTGAAATTCTTTCATATGGTGGTGTAGGTTCATCTAGTGCGCTCCGTAGTGTTTTGGAGATGGTTGGTCCAAATATTGAAGGGACTAATATGTTTGCGAGTACACACAGGAAATAAAGTCCCTAAGGAGTATTAAGAAGATTGCCTGAGTATTGCGAAGATGGCTAAATCTTCTGAGAAGATTACCTGAGCTATTGAGAAGATTGCCTGAGCTATTGAGAAGATTGCCTGAATATTGCTAAATCTTCTGTGCAGATTGCCTGAGCTATTGAGAAGATTGCCTGAGTATTGGGAAGATGGCTAAATCTTCTAAGAAGATTACCTGAGCTATTGAGAAGATTTCTTGAGCCATTGAGAAGTATACTATACGTGTGGGAGACGATCACTAAAAATTGTTGCGAGGAGCAATTGTTTTTCTGAGCTATTCGACGAACAATTAACTGTAGCGCAAAGAATGAAGATGATGAGAAGATGTAGCTTTCTCTAGTTGCATTTTTCAATATTGAGTCATAGGGCAAACCGTACTTTTAAGGGGGTCCAGCTTAGTTGAGAATAAGGGCTTTGTTGTGTGGTAAATCATAAACCTATTTCTCGGAGTGAAGTCGAGAGAAATCTCTTCATGTATAATGATTATTCATTGAGTCTGAGATGATGTTATTTGGGAATTAGAGAAAGAATCACTGGCAATTGAGTCAGCTTGAATAGGTCCTCAAGTAAGTTGTCGCATGAGTTTGAAATCGACTGTTATGCCATGTGTCGATTGACCGTTAGGTGGCGGATGCTCTTATCCATTTCGCACCGCGGGATTGCTCTTGCTATTGTTGCCTGCTCCATGTGAACTAACAAGAGATTGTGTGAGCAACCAATCCAACATGAAATTTGCTAGAATCCTCAGAGAGAAAACCTAGAGCCTAAAATAGATTAAATTTTTTAGCATCACGAAGAACTAGATTGATACGAAGCTTGCGCCTATTACTCTTGTGGGTTGCACACCCACTAGACAGTTAGGCGCCGGTCCGAGCAACCAAGAGTCATTGTGGTTTGCGACGGACAAGTTTGTGAAGGGTTAGAAATTGCCTTAAATAATCTTATCCGAGTGTCAACTCATGACATCAATGATATGGATACCATGTATTGTTTTTTTCGACCAGGGGCTAAAACACTCAGTTCTTCCTCCAACTACTTGAGACAATGAAACACAAGGATTTATACAAGTTCAGGATGCTCTATGGCGTAAGACCCTACTTCCTGCTCTTGGTTTGTTTATATGTGTAATATGGTGGAGTTTACATAAGCTCGGACAAACTTGGGATAAGGCAAAGGCTGCTAATCCGAGCACCCTTTCTCTTCCTACTTCTCTACCTCTTGTTTTCCTCTGGGTGTTTATTCCCCATTTTGAGTGGTCGCGGGCCTCCCCTTTATAGCACCGAAGGCACCATAGTGGTTGTTTCTTCTACATGTGTGAACACTCAAGGAGGATGGTGGACTGGAGCCCACATTACCGCCTTGGCCGCGCTGGTCGTTGTCTGTCAGTTTATATCCTCGGACGTAGAGGTGCATCAGATACTCAAGTGCTTTTGGTCATATCCTGATAGGCCTCCTGCCTTATCGAGGTGGTATATTTGCACCACCTAGGCACTGTAGACCCGCGGTGGTCTAAGGATGATAGCCTTCGTCCTCATTTAATGCTAGGGTTTTATCTTGGCAGTGCTCATCCCCGTTGGTACTATATAGCGAGAGTGCCTGGAAACAGAGTGCTCAGGCGGTAAGCATACATTTCCTGAGGTCACTGGTGATTTTTTTTTCTCCCTGGTGATTGTTCTTCAACGAAGACAAATGTTGATCAAGATCTGTATGCTGTTGTGTGTCATTTTGAAGGATAGACTCATTCTGGATGTTGTAGTCCACTTGCCAAGTCATTGCTTCTTATTGAGATCAGCATGGTTTTTGGGCGGTCCACATGTGGTGTGCTCGGCATACCTTGGTTCCCATTACACCGACAGTAAACATCGGGCCTTCCATTAGCTTTGTGTGCTTGAATGAGAGAAGGCCGTTCGCTTGTGGGAGGGCCAATTTTGATTGGGCCAGCCCAGAAAGGCTAATTTCCCTTAGGAGGGAAACTAGAATGCCAACGCCTAACGACACGCACGAACGCGGAGAGTGGAGTAATGGATTCCTTGGATATCGCACGAAGCGGGATAGCCACACATCTTGTGACACGTATGGCGTGGCATTAGGGCCAATTCTTCTGAGGCTTATGGCCGACCATGGAAATAAGGCCCCCCCCCCCTCCCCAGCTTATTTTGTAGAATTCCAATTAAAGTTCTTGTTTCAGGAGCCAACTAATCAAGGGTTAACTAACACTTATGCCCACACTCGTTTAGTCAAAAAGGCTGGCACGCTTTCCCTCTCCTTTCACATATCTCCTGCCACACTCCATCTCTTTCGCCATCTCGCTCCACCCGCTCCCTTCCTCCTCTCCGAGCTCTTGCCTCCATTCTTCGCCCGTCGCCATGGCCCCTCCCAGGCAGTAGCAGAAGAGAGGCGCCGAGAAAAGGAATGCTGACACCGGCAACGAGGACATGCTGAAGAAGCCTAGAAGCATGGAGGAAGTGCCCAAAACAGCGCTCATGCCGCATGAGCAGGGTGCTCCTTCCGCCTCCGTCGGCGGTGCGACCACTCCGTCGTTGAAGTGAGTAAAAAAGACCACATCCAGGGGCGCGAGGCGGAGAGCCGCTTCTTCGAGAACTGAGAGGGGTGCGTCCAACTAGGCCTTCCTGGGGCTAGGTCGGGGTGGCGATTGGTACGCAAAACCCCTGTCTCCTCTCCCTTCTTATGTCGACCAATTTGTTTCTCTCGTTCTTGATCTCCTTAGCAAAAGGTAATGTTCTTAGCATGGGTGAGACCAGGTCCCATATGCTTGGTCCGGAGGAGGATGAATTCGCACCCCCTGAGCGGGAGCGCCCGCTCGGCTAGAACCTGCGGTCGTGACTGATCCGGTGACTATTCCCCAGGAGCACGTCCATGCTACTGGGAATGCGTCTGAAATGCGGCTGGCGCGGAGATGACGGCTTATGGCCCTGCTTGTCCGGGGTCGTAGGAGGTGTTACTGTGGATATGTCATTCAATGCTAAGCTCCTTCATATTTTTAATCCACTACCATTGCAGTTTTATATTGTCTCGTCGAAGATTGATGTCGAGACATATTTCTCTCCCTCCTTCTCAGGGCAAGAGTGGATTTTGTTTTGTATTTTTTTCTTTCAAATATACTTTTCATCCGGGTGCACCTACACAGGGAGCAGCCACACCTTTCTCAGGGCTCCGTCACTGGACTGGTATGTGCATAGCAAATGGTTGTTCAGTTTATGTCAGTTGGGACAACATAGTCACAACAACGAAGGAATACTGCTTCAGGAACCAGGGGGACATCTCTCAGTCACATACAAATGAAGCTAATATCGATCTACTTCATGCTATATTATTTTGTCAAACCGTTTCTTTCTCCTTTGTCGACGCGATCCGTTATCTGTTCTTCCATTCAGTCGCTTACAGCCTCCCTTAGATAAGGTTTGGTGATGGGCACTTGGGCAGCCTCTGAATTGTCTTGGTTACTGTTTCGGTGCGCCTGGTTGCTAACCAGTGTTTTTAGCAGTATTGATTGATGAGTTGTTCCCTATTTTATACTTTGTATCTTGTTTCGTTTGAGGACTCATAACAACCTACTGAGAGGACAACTGAGATGTGATGTACTCCTCATCTCAATATTTAATATCCCATGATGAATCATCTCATGGAAGAACCAACGGCCAAGAAGCCTGGCATGTGCATGTGCCACCGGCAAAATCTGCTAATTATCATTTAAACAGACGGTTTGCTATATCCAGAGTGTTAAGAACCAGCATACACGCCCACCCGAATGGTATTTCTATCTTCACGGGATACAGAGTTCAAGTGACGACAGAGTACAGAATGCAGAGAAGAAAGATGGCAGCAGTTTCAGAGTTTCAGGGAAGAGTTTCAGGACTGGCTGTGATACCTGGGCCGCTGCATAGGATCGTCCAGTTGAATAACTCGTTTTGTGCGCAGATGGTGGTGGGCTTGGTTTCCTCTTTATGTCAGGCTACAAAGTCCAATTATGGAACAGGAATGCACATTGTGATAGTGTTGCTTCATGGGTGCTGAAAAAAACTTATGAACTGGACAAGCTTATGAACTACAAACACTCTTAATTTGTAACAAACCTGTGTTTACATCTACAAAATTTATCTTGGTTGTTTTCCTCAAATCATATATTCGAGTTTATCCAAATATGTCAGTAAGGCCCCATCATATCTATTTGACATTTTGTTAGAATGTTGTTGGTTCCCTGACTTCATATGCTTGTAGGCATGGGCATTGGTGGTGGACATGTTGGAACTCAACTTCTGCACGATACATGAGATGATTGTGCTGATAGATATGCCATCGTGATGTATTAATTGAGTAGGTATGCTTATCTTTACGTGGTAGCAAAATGAAATATTTTCTCTTTCCTATGCTTGGTAGATTTATTTTTCTATTTTACCTTTTGCTGGTTGCTAAATGGCATTTGATATTTTTCTCGTTGCGGATCTGTCAAGTGAGACTGTGTGAGTGTGATTTGCATGAGGTTCCCTCTACTCTAGTAATTCATAACCAACAATACTAGAGCATTTGGCTTCAGAAGTCGTTCATGAACACTGGCTGCTTATAGCAGTTGTCATTTCACATTTTTGTTCATTTGGGATCATCATAACACGAGTGCTAGCTTGCGTTATTGCACAATCGTAGTCTTGTAGGTGGTTTGCTTAATTATGTTCTCAGCATGTCATTGTTTGTTAGTCTAACTGACATAAGTAATCGGGCATTAGCCTCCTGGGTGCTACATGTCTAGTACGTAGTTGACCATGAACAGATATGCACTTGCTTTGGTAGTGACCTGTTATCATGAGTGGCTCCTGCGACGCGACGGGTGACGCCGATGAGGGAGCCTCTGCCCGCTGATCCCTCCGGCGCCTTCCACCCCCACCTCGACCCCCGGCTCCCTCGGGCTGCTGCTACCTACGTCGTCAGCAGTCACCGTGGTGGGGGGGGGGGGGGGCGCCCGGTGCCGCTGGGTGCGGGTCTCGGCTCCTTTGGGGGCGGGCATCCCCGATGTGCTCATCTCGCAAAGGACGGAGACGTTAAGGCGGAGCGGGCTCGGGCGCCGGCTGCGGAGGGCGGGGCGCCGGAGCTGCTTGTGCTGGAGCCAACGTCGACAGACGCCCGAAGCTCGGGGGAGGGGGGGTGGTGTACGCGGATGTAAAGGAGGGTGCTTGGCGGCGCAAGGAGCGCCGCCGTCCAAGTTCACCTAGGTCCTCCACCCCGGTGATGCTTAGGCGTACCCTCCCCTTTCTTCCGGGTAACGGCGGCCTCCCCCAGGTGGTGGATGGGGGCCGGTGGGGGGTTAAGGCGGCGGCGCCACCGCCGGGATGGGTCCTCCTGCTTGGTGCGGGCGAGGGCATGGCCGGGGAGACTCTGGACCTGGGCCCTCTGACGGGCCGGGCGGGTGGACCGCGGGCCATCACTGCTGGCCCAGGAAGGGCCGACCCACCTCCCCCTGACCTTCCGTTGTTGCCGCCCAAGTCAACCAATGGGGCTCTGATGCTTTGCTTCAGCTGCAACAAGGAGGGACACTTCTAGGATGACTATCCGGCTTGGATCTTATGCTTTGCCTGCGCCAAGCCGGGCCACAACGCCGCTGAGTGCCTCGAGCGGCCTCATCTCCATGAGCTTCAGCTTTTTGGCCACGACATTCAAGATCATGCTTTTTTCTACATGGAGATTGCAGTGGACACCCCGGTTGTGGGCAATTTGGCTACTTTTGTCAAGGTTCCGAAGGGCAAGTAGGCAAGGGAAGCAATGCTCGAGGCGAAGATGCGTCACTTCATTCACCGAGATTGGGAGTGGTCTCCGAAGACACTCTCGGACACGGAGTTTGTGGTGATATTTCCCTCTAATGAGATGAGACAAATGTGCACGAAGCGCAAGAGCATCCACTAGTAGAAAACAGGGTACTAGTCCCGGTTCCAGAGGGCCTTTAGTCCCGGCTCTGAAACCGGGACAAAACAAACGGGACTAATACCCAAAATCTTTAGTCCCGGTAATTTGCTTACGAACCGGGACCAAAAGGGCTCCACGTGGCCGCTGCGGGGCGCCCAGGCAGGAGGACCTTTAGTCCCGGTTGGTAACACCAACCGGGACCAAAAGGCAGCCACGCGTCAGCAGCTCGCAGGCGCTGGGAGTTTTGTTTTTTTTTGGAAGGGGGGTTTAGGGGTTTTGGAGGGTTAATTTAGGGGTTTCATATTGTGTTAGCTAGCTAATAGAGAGAAGTGACATCTCTTTCTCCGTGCTTGGTCGACGCTAGCTACTATACATATAGAGAGAACTCGACGCTAGCTAGTAAGCAAATGAAGGAAACCATTAATTACACAAGATCGTCATGAACATATATAGAGAGAAGTGACATCTCTTTCTCCGTGCTTGGTCGAACAACAAGTTTTCGTATATCTATCCGACGCTACTACATATGTACAATATAATATCTCTTACAATCCCTAACATCATCTACCTAAGACCATTGCAATTCCACATGGTATTCTCCGTGTTCAGGTATGACGTGGTCAAGAAAGAGTCCCGCCAATTCCTCTTGAATTGCTCGTATGCGATCATGTGGTAGGAGTTCATCCCGCATCTGCCAGATCTAATTTAAAGAAGGGGGTCAATACATATATATGAATGAAACTCAACACAATTGATGGTAATATATAAAATAAAATTGTGAATATTGTTTACGTACTTCAAATTGTTTCTCAGAGAAGCCCCGCTCAGAGGTCGAGTGGCGAATGAACTCGCATACGTTGTATCCACATAAATGATTCCCGGGTGCCTGGTACAAGCACTTTACGAGAATAGAGTCCAATCAAACTGATAAGCAAGCATGATAATGGTATTGATGAAACTAGAATCAATGAGAGATGCGCGGAACTAGCTAGTACTACTTACTTTGGGTTGTGTAAATCGCAGCTCGTTGTTTAGACTGGGCATCCATCTTGATCTTGTGATCTTCGACGACATCGGCAACATGCAACTCCAATTCCATCTTCTCCTCCTCAATTCTTTTCAATTTTTTCTTCAAGTAATTGTTTTCTTTTTCAACTAAATTTAACCTCTCGACAAGAGGGTCGGTTCGAATTTCCGGTTCACATACCTCCTAGATAAAAACATCTATGTCACGTTGGTCGGCATAATTGTCATAAACACTAAATGAAACAAATAGTTATAAAAGATAATATACCACATCCGAATCATAGACAGGACGAGGGCCGACGGGAGCGGATACCAAAACCATGGCACTATATAATAACAAACAATAATAAAAGTAAGAAAATTGTACAAGTATCTATCTAAATCATACAAGTAAGAATTTTTTTTCTTTTAGAAAGAAGATAAGAACAAGAGGCTCACCACGGTGGTGCCGGCGACGAGATCGGCGCGGGCGATCGACGGCGGTGAGGATGGGGACGGGACAGGACGGACCGCCAAACCTAGACAAATCTTGAGGAAAATGGAGCTTGGAGGTCGAGCTTGGAGAGGAGAAAGCTTAAGTGTGGCTCGGGCATTTCATCGAACACCTCATGTGCATAGGAGGTGAGAGCTAGAGCAACACACACCTGCACACGCCGGCCGGCCAAAAAACAGAGTGAGCGGGCAGGGGCGGGGGCATATATAGGCTTATCTTTAGTCCCGGTTGGTGGCTAGAACCGGGACAGAAGACCGACCTTTGGTCCTGGTTCCAGCCACCAACCGGGACTAAAGGTGCTGGGCCAGGAGCGAGGACCATTGGTCCCGGTTCGTGTCTAGAACCGGGACCAAAAGTGTCAGACGAACCGGGACCAATGGCCCCCGAGGCCCGGCCGGCGCCCTGGCCTCACGAACCGGGACTGGTGCACCCTTTGGTCCCGGTTTGTAAGTGAACCGGGATTAATGCCCTTATCCTGGCCTCAACCAAAGCCCTGTTTTCTACTAGTGATCACCCTAGCACTGAATGACTTGATCGTGAAGATCTCCATCCCAAAGACGGACCCGGCAGCCACGACGGTTCTTGAATCCACCTGGGTCCAAATCTGGGGTCTGTCGGCCGGTGCCAAAGTTGAGATAACGATTTTCAACATGTCACGCATCATTGGCAAAGTGGAAGAGGTGGGTTAGATGTCCTTATTCAAGGGGGATTATGTACGACTGAAGGTTAATTGTCTCAACCCAACAAAGCTTGAGGGTAGGGTCATGGTCTTCTTCAACGATGTGGGTTACAAATTGAGGATTGCTCCGGAGCTTGACAGCCAGGCGAGGAGCGCGACGAAGAAACGTGGTGGTGGTGATAGTGGGACGGGCGATGGCTTTGTGAACCGTAGGCATGGCCCTCCCTAGGACGAATCAGAGGACGAGGAGTCGTGGGAGTTCAGCCCTCCCACCCCCCGCGATCTGGACTCTCTGGGAGGGACGTTGGCCGGCGCTGCTGGCAGTACCCAGCAGTGTCGTGCCTTTCCGGTCGCTGAGGTGCAGGTCATAGAGGTGCAAAAGTAGTCATTCCCGTTGGTGATCATTGCAGCCTCGGAGGATCCTGTCCAGGGCGATGAATTTGTTAACAAAACCAAGGGTCTGTGGGTCCAACCCTTGATGAACCGGGCCTAGATATGGAGGTGCTTGTTTCCCCAGTGAACTCAGAGGCGGTGGAGAGCGTGGGGCTGGAGGTCTTCCCCTCAGACTTGCCCCGCTCCCCTATGGATGGCCTACTCAACATGGGGTGATGGACGATGGTGGAGCCCCGACTCTGGTGGTGGACCGTGGGGCTCTTGGGTGGACTAGGGGAGACCGACATCGAGGAAGTATGAGACCCAGATGACCGTGGTGGTCCTGGAGCCTATGGTTGGCTCAACTTCTCTTGCCTCGACTCAGCTTGCGGCGAGTGATGCCACCACTGCAGTTCAGCAAGGGGGTAGCCGTGGACATGGAGGGATTTATCAAGGCTGTGGTTGCAGAGAGGACCTGGCTTCTAGAGTCGTTCGAGGGCCGCCTGGGGTTTTCTGATGTGGGGGCAGTGATGGGGCAGAAAACCCCACCCGCCCCTACCCTAGCAAGGTCTAGGACCAGGGCTTGCTCCTCCCCAACGACTTCCTCAAGGTGCAGCAAGAGGCTGGACAGCAGCAAGTAGATGGATGCCTAGGCCCCATCGATGACGGGCAAGGCTAAAGCGAGGGTGGCGCGCCTGGACCTCAATCCTGGTACATCTACCCCACCCCCGTGTCCATTCTCTGCATTAGATCGATACCCTTAGCACATCTTGCTACTGTTGCAGAAGAGTCCTTGATGGTTTTCCGTAATGTTAAAGGCCCGTAGTTGGAGCAGATTGCAGCAATTCAGGCAATTGAAATTGTGGCTGGACGTGTGGCGGAGTCTAAGGCCAACGCGGAGAGGGTTGTTGTAGCAGAGGTGGATGCAGCAACCACTCTGGGCTTGGCATCTATGGCACCAATTCTGATAGCACCTCGGTGGGAGGTGCAGAGGGAGCGACCCCGCAGGCATGCTAGATCCTCTTCTCGGGCCGTGAGTGCCTCTTGCGGATCCGAGACACGGTCCCAGTGAAAAGTTTCCCAATGCATATGATGCTTTGGAATATGCGGGGTTTCGGGCAGGACAGTCGGAGAAGGCAACTCGTTGAATACCTTAGGCAAGAATATGTGGATATAGTTGGTCTCTAGAAAATAATGTGAGAAGACTTCTCGCTTCAGGAGCTACAAGGGCTCACTCTCGAGACTTGTTTGTCTGGCATTGGATGTAGGCGAGTGGGGCAGCCGGTCACTCTAGTGGTATCCTTCTAGGGGTGAAGGACACCACTTTTGAAGTTAGAGGGATGAACCGCTGCCAATTCTATGTGAGTATGGAGGTATTGCAACAGAATATCAATTTCAAGTGGGAAGTAATATTTGGTCTATGGTCCAAATGACCACTCTAGGTCTAGGACTTTTTTGGAGGAATTGGATGCTAATTAAGGTGGAGCAGGCCACACTCCCGGTGGTGGTAGGAGGATACTTCAAACTCCTCCGGTCTGTCGTTGATAAAAATAACCCTCGGGTGAACTCTCAGTTAATGGCCCAGTTCAATAACTACATTGCTTTGATGGGTCTCCGTGATCTGGACCGGGTGGGGTTGCGGTTCACTTGGACCAATAAGAAGGTTAGGCCGGTGATGACTGTTCTTGATCGGGTCCTAGTGTCCACTTCTTGGGAAGGGAAGTTCCCTCTGGCATCTCTTCGGGTGGTGACTCGGGTTGGTTCGGATCATATTCCCCTTTTGGTTTTGTCCGGAGAGGAGGCCCCATGCCGACCGCCAAGGTTTCACTTGGAGACATATTGGCTTCGGCAAGCGGGCATTGTCGAGGCGTTCACGACCAAGTGGTGGGAGGCCTTGGACTCACCCCACAGATCCATGTCAACCCTACATTCATGGCACCACTACACGAAACTGTCGAGACAATTCATGTCGGGCTTGGTTGCTACCCTGGGTTGCGAATTGCGCGAGCGCAAGCTGAGTTGATGCATGCCATTCGGCTGCTGGACAAGCGAGCTGCTAATTCTGGGCTAGACCCGGACGAATGGATGGACAGATATGCCATAGAGGACAGTTTGATGTCCATCTTTCAAGATGAGGAAACTTATTGACGCCTTCGGGGACGGATTAACTGAACCTTGCGAGGGGACTCGAATATGGCTTACTTTCATGCTATTGTGAATGGTCGCAGACGACGCTCATTGATCACGGCCTTGGGGGAAGGTTCAAGTCTCTTGGTGGAGAAAGCTGACATTAGGGCCCATGTGGACGGCTTCTACAAAGAGCTCTTCACGGGCCAACCGAGGGTGGGTGTCAACCTAGGGCCGCTTATTTGGGATCAGGAGTCCAAGGTTTCCGAGGAGGAGAACCCGATCCTCCTTGCCCCCCCTTCTTGGCCGAGGAGGTAGAAGCGGTGATCCGTTCTATGCGGGTGTACTCGGCACCGGGCCCGGATTGGTTGCCGGTGCGCTTCTTATTGAAATTTTGAAAGTTATCAAATGGGTGGTGATAGCAATTTTTCAAGATTTCTACCTCGGGTTGTTAGATGCTTCTCGGCTCAACTATGGCGTGGTGATGTTGATACCCAAAGTGGTAGGGCAACGGACATTCGTTGATTTTGGCCTATCACGATGCTTAACGTGATGTTTCGTATCTTGTCCAAGGCACGCGCCATTAGGGCGGTGATGATAGTGGTTAGGATTACTCATCTCAGTCAAATGGCCTTCATACATGGGCGGAGGATTCACGATGGGGTCCAGGCCCTCCACGAAATAGTAAATGAAGTCAAGATTAGACACCAAATGCATAGTTTCATTGATGACTAGCTGGATATGCATAATTTTATTAATGACTAGCCGGATATGCTTTGTTTTGTTGTTCACTAGTTGGATATGCATTGTTGACAATGGTTCAGTATGTTGCCTTCTCATGCTTCTTTTGTGTTCAAGAAGTTAGATAAGAAAAACTTCACCATCATGCATTATTTGTTCAAGTTGAATGGGCAACTGTTGTGGAACCTTTTCATAGCCAAGACCATCGGCCAAGCCACCGAGGAAGAAACTGGTGACCCTATCGACCCAACCCAAGAACCACCGAAGAAGGTTAGCAGATTTTTTATCTAAGAAAGAAGTGGGAGGATGACAGGGCGAAGAGAAGGTGCAGCGGCCAAGATGACATAGAGGTTCAAGGACACACTAGTGGAGAAATGGCTAGCCACAACTCTTGTTCGTGGCGCGCCATTTCTCACCAACGCCAGCACTAATATTTTCAAATAGTGTTGGCGTGGGCTAAATTTGTACGCCATAGATATTTGCTTAGTGCTGGCGTTGCACATTAGGCCCATCGTTGCACATTCAGGCCCATTAGGCCCATGTCAGTACTAGTCGGTTTTAACAGCTTCCCCGCGCAGTAAAACCTTATCCTTTCGTGCTCACTCTCTCGATCCCCAACTCCACCCGTCCTCTCCTCTTGATCCCCACCGCCGCCCCACCCGCCGCCACCGCCGCCCGACGCTTCACGGATTTAGTTCATCAGTACTACTAGCTCCCTGTCAACCGAACAATCCCTTAGATGAATTCACCATGTTTAGTTCATTTGCGCCTTGGTGTTTAATTAAGTTCTAGTTCTAGTTCTTAATTGTGTTTAATTTACGGTGCTTAATTAAGTTCTAGTTCTTGCTAACAAATCTGAAAGTAAGGAATCAACCTAATGTTTAATTCTTAATAGATCTGAAAGCAAGGAACCAAAGAATTTGAATCATGCAAGTTATTTTTAAATTCTTCATGTTATTCTTAAATTCTTCATTCTAAGGGCCAGTTCTTTTGTACCTTATTTTGTAGCGTATTTTGGGCACATAATTTTTTGTATCTTATTTTGTAGCTTATTGTGTAGCTTATTTTGGTCACATATGGACGTTTCAAGCAACAAGGAATCGGTGGGCGACGTGTAGAAGTGGAATAATTGGCTCTTAGAGTCGTCAAACTGGAGAATCAAGAAACTAGAAGAAAACAATGCCGAAGTGAAGAAAGAAAGGGATCAGTTGCTCATAGAGGGTGCTAATGCCCTCACTAAAGTAGACGAGCTGAGGGAGATGAGGGATAAGTTGACATAGAATAGGGATCAACTCAAGCTGAAGAAAAAACAACTCAGGACAGAGAGGATTGAGCTACAGTTAGCCGTTGCTAATTTCAAACAAGATGGAGAGAGCAATCAGAAGAAGATGCGCTAGCTGAGCATAATCCTTGATGATGATGAAGCGTAGTTAGTTGATTACCAAGTTTAAATGATGAGTAACTTTTGTGAAGTTAAACTCTTATTTTTCGAAGTAATATTTTTCTTATTATCAATCGAAGAGTACTTAGTTGATTATTAAGTTGAAATGTTCCGTATCTTTTGTGAAGCTGGTATTTTTTTATTAGCTAAATATGACAGTGACGGCGTGCAACTCTGTCCAATGCCGGTAGGTACTCGAAATACTGTTGGTGTGGTACTCGAAATATTGGTGGCGTCGTGTGTCTACGTCAGCAAGGCCATTTTTGCCATGCCATAGCTAGGATTTTCTGCACTAGTGACATCTTGTCGAAGAAGGAGGAGACATGCGTGAAGCGCTCGGACCTCAAGGAGGAGCAAAAGGCAGAGAGGTTCAAATTGTTGATGGAGGCGATGGACAAGAAGTTCAATATCAAAGAGAGGAGGACCATAATCAAAGAGAGTAAGGTCGCGCTCGAGGAAAAGAAGATGGAGCCGCCAATGGGGAGGACGCCAATATGTTGTCCTTGAATATGGCCTCTTTAGATGTCATCGCAAGAATGATCGTCCAATTTGTCCGCTAACATAAGTTGCAGCAGCAGAAAGATGAGTTGATAGTGGTGGACAAAGAGGATGCGGAGGAGGCTGGTTACGCGGTGACGACGACACCTTGATGGAGGGGAAGACTGGGATTGCCGGTCTGGCGGGGCAGAAAATTGCACTGACTGTCGGACTGATGTTATTTTGGATTCGGGCATGTAAAAACTAAGCATACTTGCATCTTTTTGGTTGTGATCGGGCATGCGATCCGGCACGCTGTGTGGATCGGGTTAAATTTGAATTTCAAATTGCCCTTTACTGATGGACATATACAAGATAGCATTGGATGGCTGCCTCTCGCATTCATATGCGCGTACTCCCCCCCCCCCCCCCCCGCGCCCCCGTGTCCGCAGATGGATGCCAGAGGGAATTTGCAGGTCGGTGTTGGAGATGCCCTAAGGGCATCTATAAAGGAGACCCTTAAAGTTCTCGTATATGTACGGATGATTGTGGTGTTCGGGGACCACTTGTGTCAACTTTTGTCATCTAATGGGCACCTCTCCTCTCTCCCCTCCCAACCGAAAACCACACCATAATACCCACCCACATCCATGGGCCCCTCTACTCTTTCTCCTCCTAACCGGATTAACTAGTGAATAGCGTTGGATGGCACCCTCTTGCATCATGTGCGGATCACGTCCGGACATAAAAATGGACTTGCGGTGTTCGTTTACTGGTCAGTGTTGAAGATGCCCTAATGCCATATATTAAGCAGCGGGATAAGCCTTGAGAAATAGAACCATAAATGTTTTCCGAGAGCCAGTGCCAATCGTTCAATGGACGACAAGAAAACTGCATCTTCTAATTGTTCACCCAAGACTCTCAAAATAGAACTCTTGACAAGGGGAGGGGCGTTTTGGCTCCCGGGAGCATTTGCTCCCGGATGTACAGTACCGTAAAAAATGTCGTAAAATGTTTTCGAAAAATTCTGAATTTTTTTGTAGATGTTCGTGTCAGTGTCACAAACATGCTTGACAATTTTCATACAAAACCGAGCAGTAGTATTTTGTTGGTGAAAAAAACAAATTTGGGTGACATTTTGGGGTAACATTTGGTGTTCAAATTTGTTTTTTTTGCATTGGCCACAATGTTTAACCTTTTTGCCTAAAACTTTGCAGGTGACATTTGAATGTGACTACAAATACATACAAATTTTGTTGGGATTTTTTCCACATTTGAAAAATTATTTTTCGCGCGCAGGAGCACCTGCTCTCGGGAGCCGAATTGGATTTCCGTCTTGACAAGTCCTTACACACTCTTATGTACAGAGAAAGAAATTTACATCCAAATCCTTAGGGGCGTCGAAATCTGCTTCCTCTTGCATCGACCTACGGCGTGTCGTGAGCAAAAATCAATGTTTCCTCCGGGCCTCCGTCTCAATGAAGAAACTTGTTTAGACCAAGGAGATTGTGGAAGCAACAGTTGTGAAGTCGTCGATGTAGACCAGAAGATGCCGACAGCCATGATCCGCACACAAAATCACTGCCCGGGAGAATAAGATGCCGTAAAGAGTTTGTAAATGCTCTAGTGACCATGAACGCTAAGTGAATATAGATGGATCCATTGGAAACCAAAGTCAACCTGATTCATAAATATCCGTCGGAGAAACACCCCCACACGTCCTTCATCAACGCTAATCGATAAGTGCAGCCCAGAATGGCGATATGACAGGAGGAAATTATTCCCAAACTAGGGAAGCACATTGCGTCGCCGCCCCGACTAAGATCCAAAGACTCCCTAAAAGAAGTCTAACCCAAGACACTCACTCCATTGTACGCCAAATACGGGCCAGAGGCCAGGCCCACCGCCATATAGGACCCATCTTCAGGGACCACCAGATCCCGTCAGCACAAACAATGTCACTGACAAGCGTCTCCGGCCCAAAACTGTTGTCGCCTAGCCGCACGCCCGCCGTCGGTACGTGTCATGCAGGGCGTAGCTGGGCAACCCCGTTGCATCAACCCCCCATGTGGACAGATCCTCCCAGCCTGTCGGTGTCACGCAGGGCAACACCCTTTGGCGGCGGCAAGAGGGTTGGAGAAGTTGTCCACTAGGTTTTCGTGAGAGGACATAACGAGTTGCATGGATGGACTTTGGAACACGCAAACCATAGGCCATACATCGATGTCGAGCAAAGGTCGTGTAAGAGAATAAAACCCCATAGTTTTGCAATTGTCGCTACCACCGCCATGCTAGCAACACCCAAGAACATAGGTGGGGTCGATACCGGGGACATCTTTTCCCAGACGTCGACACCGCTAGGGCGCTAGTATACCAAAACACCGTATTGGGAAATACGAACCCTAATTATAACTGTGCAACCTGACTAGAGAGTAGAGACATTGTTCTCCTCATATCCCCTCAAAGGAGCTGTCAGGAGGTAACGTAATTCATGGCATTGCGGAAGGACTTTATCCCCCTTTCTCTTCCAAGGAGAGAGGGGACTGCAAGTGTCGGTTTTGACCCATCTGAATGTGTATTCGTCGGAGCCACCATTCAAAGTAGCTCAAAATTTATTATGTTTTTTTTCTAGAATAATGGCAAAAAAAACATACAGTCATGCGTATGCTAGTGTTTTGTGCGCTTTTTTTCAGAACAATATTTTGTACATACAATATTTCGTACGTTGATTTTTTTAGGGGTATATTTTGTACGTTGATGTCCTCAGGAATTCATAAGTTATTGCCATGGGCTTCATTCTTTGCAACACATCAGTTATTGTGGCCTTTTCCTTGCAGATGGTGGGCTCGAATTGGTTTAGTTGTGGGCTATCGGACCTTCGAAGCACCCTATAATATCACGGGCTCTAAGCCTCTTATTACTGGCAAGATTCCACTTCCCATTCCGCACTGTGAGATGAGCAGCAGCCGCCGTCACCCCCGCTCGCCGCCGCCGGTGCCGCCTCTGGAGGACGACAACCTCCTCTCCGAGATCCTCCTCCGCCTCCCGCCAGATCCGTCCTCCCTTCCTCGCGCCTCCCTCGTCCCCAAGCGCTGGCTCGGTCTCATCTCCGACCCCGGCTTCTCCGCCCGCTTCCGCCTCCACCACCGCCGCAACCCTCCTCTGCTCGGTTTGTTCCACGACCTCCGCTTCATACCTACAATGGAGGCCCCCAATCGTGTGCCGTACGACCGCTTCTCCCTGCAGCTCGACGACGGCAGAGACGCCCGTTTCCTGCTCCTCGGATGCCGGCACGGCCTCGTACTCATCTTCCACGCATCGAGGAACCAGATCCTGGTGTGGGATCCCGTAACCGACGACCAGAGCATACTTGCCCTCCCCCTGGGCCTCGACAAGAAGGGCATCCCGATCCACGGGGCGGTGCTTCGTGCTGCAGGAGACGTCCACCACTTCCAGGTGGTCTTGGTAGGCACAGAAACAAGCAACCAACAACATACACGAGCGATTGCCCGCGTGTATTCGTCGGAGACCGGCATATGAGGTGATCTCATGTCAACACCGATTTCACCCAAGGCTTCGACTTCTGTGATCCAACTTCCCCCTATGATCGATATGGGATGTCCTGGTGTCCTAGCTGGGGATTCGCTTTACTGGTTGCTTTCTGGCAATACGGCTGGCATCCTCGAGTTTGATTTGGATAGACAGAGCCTAAGTGTCATAGATGTGCCAGTGGAACTCTCTGCTAGGGGCAGTTGCCACTTCACAGTTATGCGAGCAGATGATGGGGGGCTTGGTTTCCTTTCTCTGTCAAAACCCGCAAAATTGTGCAAGAGGAAGATTGATTCTGATAGTGTTGCTTCATGGATGCTGGGAAGAACTTTTGAAATTGACAAGCTATTTTCCCTGAATTCAGTGAAGTGGGGAGGGGCCCTTATGATACTAGGGTTTGCTGAGGGCAATAATGTGGTGTTCCTGTCGACAGTTACCAGCCTATTCATGCTACAGCTTGAGTCATTGCAGTTGAAGAAACTTTTCGATACTGAAATCGTGTGCCGCTATCATCCATTCGAAAGTGTCTATGCTGCAGGTAATATTATTCTTTTACAATGTGGGTATAACAAAATCAAGATGTGTTTTGTTAATTGGTTGGTTCATGTCGTTCACATTGTTTTGTGTTCAGCTAACAATTTCAAGTAGTGCCATATCACTTGTTTCATTTGCTGCTTGTTGATATTTTCAACATGTAGTGATGTTGTTTTGTAGTGTTCTTTTCTTCTTCTATGTGATGTGATATAGAAAACATCGGTTAGTGATAGCTAGCCAATTTTGCTTCTGTAGGAAGGTGATTTTGAGTTCCTCAATTCAAGCCAGTGGGTGACTCTTAAATCCAAAATAGAGTTAATGAGTTGGTTTGATATTTATCAGACAATTCATGTTTATCCCCTTTAGAAGAGTCATGCTGCAAGCGACGAGTTCATTTGTACCAGAATTAATCAATAAGTCAAGTTTATTTGTTATTTTCTGGCTAAATTTCTTAAAAAAAAGAATATTCAGGACACTTATATCTAGAATTTTTTAGTGTAGATTTATTTTATCTGATATGATATGACACGGAATGGGCTTCAGAATAATTTTAGCTAACTTCTCCCTTCCTATCAGCTAATAGTATGGGCATGCATATTCTTCATTTTGTGACACTAGTGAGGGTATACTGTTTTGAGAATATTCTCTATATTTGATAGTAGATGGGGTTCTGTTTATCTACTCCTATGTTATGTTTAACCTGAGTTGTTTTCCCTAAATTATATATTTGATTTTATCTAAATATCTCATCATACCCCTCATATTTATTTGACTTTGTTTGAATGATGTTGGTTCCCTGACCTCATATGCTTGTAGGCACGGGCATTGGTGCTGGACATGGTGGATCTGAACTTCTGCACAATACATAAGATTGGTTAGAAAGACATGCTATCGTGGTGTATTTGCTTTAGTAGGTAAGCTTATCTTCAAGTAGTAGCTGAGTGAAGCATTTTCCCTTTTCGTTGCTTCATGGATATTTTTATGTGTCATTTATAACTGTTGCTACATTGCATTTGATATTTTTGTGGCTGTGAAATTTATCCAGAGTGGTTTTTTTACGCTGTCAGAGTAATTGATAACCAAAAGTACCTGACCATTTGACTAAAAGCTTCCTTTATAGCAATTGCCATTTCAGATTGCTGTTCATTTGGGATCTTTACCTAGTGTTTGCTTGTAGTTATTGTGCAACTATACCATTGTAAGGCTCTTAGACGAGTTGCTTATATATATATATATATATATATATATATATATATATATATATTCTTAGCTTAGTTTGTTTGTCACTCTTTACTCGGATGTGTAAGCGGCTATGAGCCTCTCGGCATTTTTTAAGGTGCTCCCAGGTAGTTATGGACCATCGATTCTAAGTGATCCACGAGTCCACATATGTCTTGCCTCGTGGGAGGCTAGAAATATGATAGCAGACAGTATTGTTCATATTCCGTGACCTATTTAATAAAATACGATGATCTTCTTCTCAAGGAAATACACAATAAGTTTTCTTAATGGTTATATCTAAAAAATTCTAGCTTTTCTATAATTTCGGGCATATGCACTAATATTTGAGGATTCTGAACATAAAAGGAACTTACAAGCACAAGTATGAAATTTTATTAATTATGATATTCACGTTATAGTTTGTATCACCCGGTATTGGTGCCGCATGAGTTCTTCTACTCCCAGAAGAGGTTGGCCTCATAGTACTCTCAGGATTTGTTTTGGGGTCCTGGATTGCGTGATGCTCTACATGCCATCGAGGTGATGTCTGTGAGAGATTGTCTATTTCTGGAGTGTCGTTTAGAGTGTTTGTAGTTTGCTGGGTCCTGAACTGTGATGTTTTGCCTGTTCCTGTGAGATTGGTTAAGCCCTTCAGCCTTGTAGCCGGAGGTGCTATGGGCGTTTGTATTGGGGGGGGGGGGGGGGGGGGGGGGAGGTGGTGGATTCCCTCCCGAATTGGTGGCTGTTCTATGGGAGTCTGTTCTCCTTCGCTCGAAAAAATAATACAGTTTTTATCACCCTCAATTCTTAACTGAACTTTACATATGAGATTAAAATGCAAAGTCAGATTCATTCCCTCCCGAATTGGTGGCTGTTCTATGGGAGTCTGTTCTCCTTCGCTCGAAAAAATAATACAGTTTTTATCACCCTCAATTCTTAACTGAACTTTACATATGAGATTAAAATTCAAAGTCAGATTCATTACATTAAACTCTTCGAAGGTTTACTTTTTTACTTTTTTGACAAAACAATAAATAAATTTGAAAATTCTAGTACATAGGTTTCCTTTACCTCGGCTGCCTGAACCACTGTCTTCCCTAACACTATTGGTAAACCTCTTCTAGATTCTCCTCGGCTCACATTCAGTACATTCTGTCCATTCAGATTGAAGTCCCTAAAGCAAAGATCTTCCATTTAAGAACTTTTGGGTTGAGCACCCAGGCTTCATTGAGGTAGTTCAACAAGCTTGGAATTTCGCATGAAAAACAGGATGGCACCTGCACATCTCTTCTAAACCCTAATGCCGTTGCTGGTTACGAATTGAAGCCTTTGTTGGATCTTTGGTTGTAAGGCGTGATCCTATCCCCTTGCCTATCCTGGGCTGCCCATGAGTCTGTCTTGTCCTCACATTTGAGACTTCTCACTATTGATCAACCACATTGGGTGCTATTTTCTTCATGCTCCAGTTTCCTCTCTCAAGGAGACAAATTCGGGATGTTAATCTTTCTTAAGTGCACTTTTCACCTACTACATGGGTTTACTCCAGCTTCTAGAAGCTGTAAAATAACATATCGATTGTGCTTGCCACCACTGTCTCTGGGGCAAATCCGAAACCACGGGCCACTAGAAATCTCTTGCTGCATGGGCAATGCAAACTGAAGGACAAAGGTGGTCTGGGTATTATTTACCACACAGTTCGAATGAAGCTCTCGTGCTTTGCAGTCCTTTGCTTTTGATACCAAAATCACTTTCTGGTCGGTCAAACTCTTTGATAACATTATCTATCTCTTCCACCTGCCTATGTCCAAGCAGTCCTTCAACGGTATTCCCAATCTGGATCAATTGCTTGAAAGCACACCTTGATGACAACAGCAACGACAACTGGACATGCGTTTGGAACGCCAATACACATCGAGCTACGTAACACCCCAAAATGGATGGAATTGCAGTTGTTCTCCTAAGCTAAAAACCTTTGCTTGGCTTATGGTACAAGACTGCCTCAACACCAGGGACCTAGTTCTCCATCAAAATCAAATGGTTGTTTTTTTTTCCGAAAAGGAGGATAATCCCTGACCTCTACATCAGGATGGTGCAGCCATATATTATTAAGAATGCAAAATCCAGCAGTCGAAGAACATTGACCAGGAAATAAAGCGAAAAGAAAATCCAAGGCCGCATGCCTCGCGACAGTAACTCCACCAGATAACCACTAACCTTATGTTACATGACGATATCAAAACGAAAAATATACAACTCCTACGCGACGCCTTCTAGAAGGAATCGCCGCACGTGCGCCGATGATTGTGAGTCCAATACAACGTTGAACTCCGGATTCTCATCCCTGAAGCCAGACTTCAATCCACCACCTTCAGCAAGGACACGACACAGGCGTGCGTCGACATAGCTTGATCAGAGATCTTGTGTTTCCACCGGAGTGCATAAAGTCGTCGTTGAAGCCATATGTACCATCATCCTTATCCGGGTACCGACGCCTCTTTAACCAGATACCTCTGGAGAAGACACCAGAAGACATACGTCCCATACCGCCTGCCTCCCGTCACTGTAGTACCACCTTCGATCCAGCAACAACAAGCTAGACATGAGACCTTCGCCAGAGCCACCATGCACCACGTGCCGGTAGCAGACATGACTTGACGTCCCTGCATGAGACGTCGTGTGTAGCATCCGCCAGAGGCTTCACCTGCCGGTGACAGGCACTGCCCGAAAACTCCAAAAGAGACGCATGTGTCACCTACCGAGCCGCATCGAACCCGATCTGTTGATGGAGGGACGTCCCATACCGCCACTAGACTCAGAAAGGCCGTCACCACTTTGGGATCCAGACTCCATGTCGCCCACACGACCACGGAGTCCGCCGCCGTCAAAGAAGAGGGGCTGCCACCCGATTCCAGGTGCTACAGGGAGCACCCACCGCCGCGCCAGCTGCTGTCGTTGCCCATACAACGGCAATCGCCATCGCCGTCAGATCCTGACACTAGGTCCCGAATCCCTCGCACGCCACCCCAAGGTCAGCCACGCTTGACCTGCCATCGCGCTGACTAGCAGGCGCCCGCCCGGGGCTGCCACCCTAGAATCCGCCGCCGTGCAGCAAGAAGGCCATGACCGGAGGCCAAAGCCTCATGCATTCTGCCCCGATATGCTCCTTCATGCCCTCCACTGCCCGATCTGGCCCGAGAGCCCTCGCCCGCGCAGCCACACCACCGAGCATCGACGCCTCCCTGGCGGTCCGCCCCGAGCAGCGCCGCACAGCCCGCAACTAGCCGCCACCGCGAGCCGCCGCCTCCCGGCGCAGCCCACCACAAACGAGCCGCCACCTAGCAGAGGAACAAGGCCCGCCGCTGGCGGCTCCCTCCTGGCTTTGCCGGGGGTGGGGGGGAGGGGGGCTGCCGGCAGCGGCAAGGGAGAGGGCGGGGAGGAGGGGACGTAGGCTAGAGATGCGCCGCCGCCGCCCGTGTCGCCCTAGGGAGGGAGCGATGCGGGAGCTCTGTTTTTGCTCTGTTATTGCTAGGTCATGTGTCATGTGTCCTGTGTACAACTGGGGCTCTTGAAACTGAGGATTGCATCTTCCATTTTGAATTCAGTCTGATTTGTTGGAGATATCTGGGTATACACTGGCAACCTGTGCAGGATCTTCCACCGGTTATTAGATCGGGTTTAACTCTTTCTCCAGGCCTTTCTTCTTTGACGTCATGTTCATAGCAGCGCGACACATTTTGAAGCAATGAAACATTAAAATCTTCAATAAAATGTTGATTAACCATACACACGTAGAAAACCACTTGTAAAATTGACCTTCAGCTACAGCCTACAGGCTTTCAGATGGAAGGAGAGCTAAGACCTTCCCCGCGTGACTTAATTCACCAGGCTAATCGACGTCTTACTTTTTCTACTATTTCATCCTGGCTGCTTTGTAATTATCTGTACTTTCCTCGCCGCTAATGTGCTTTTCTCCTGGAATTTCTTGTTTGGCTCCTTTGTACAGTTCCTGTTTTTGTTCTAATATATTTCACTGTCGGGACCTCTCCTACAGTTTTCTGTCAAAAAGGAAAAAATGTGGAATAACATTGTGTGCATGGTGTACATACATACATGATACAGGCGCATCGATGTTAAAGAAAATTGGCATGTCTTGCATCGTTTGACTCTTAACATAATACCTACTCTTGATTTACTAAAGAGCAACTGCATCCAAATAAAATCTTTCCTTTTGATTAAGTCAGTAAAACTTGCTGTAAGTACGACACTTATATAGTAAATTTAGCCTTGATCAGGGGGGGGGGGGGGGGGGGGGGGGGGGCTAAGATTAAACTCCCCTCTTACCTCTGAAAGGTAAGTTTTGTCTGGTCGAAGATACATGTTGCTATGTTTTTTATACAGTTAATCTCTTCAATTTTGCTCGCTAATGTTTAAGAATTTATATTGAATATGTAATACATTTGACATGCCTAGAGTCATTTATTCATCATAAACACTGATATCATATGAGTAGTGGCATTATTTTTTATACTGTTCAGAGTGAACTAATATTTATTTTAGACTGAAGGAGGTTTTGCCTCCGTTCGGCAGCGTCACTTATTTCCGAACAGAGGGATAAGAAGATGCATGATATCTTTGCTTGAGGCTTCTACTGCATAAATTTTATCAATTTTCATTTGCCACTGACTGTCTAGATTGTAAGTTACTACTCCCTCCGTTCCTAAATATAAGACTTTTTAGAGATTCCAATATAGTTTACATACAGAGCAAAATGAGTGAATCTACACTCTAAAATGCGTCTATATACATCCGTATGTAGTTTTTATTGAAATTTCTAAAGGTCTTATATTTAGAAACGGAGGGAGTACAAATTATGCCTATTAGCTATGACTTTGTGATAATCTAGGCAGTTGAGCATTTCCCTCTAAGGCTCTAATTGAGACATCTGAACCACTGTTTTTTGAGCTTCCGCTGAGATCTGATGTAGCCAAAGACTTGAGAATATGTTGACAATATAATTTGAAGTTGTGCCACTACAAATTAACTTTTCTCCTATTGGTTTGTCCAATGACGCTGAGATGATTCAGTTTTCTTTCGGTCTTCTTTTCCATGATGGGGAAGCTAATGCTTTTGTGTTTGAGTCATAAAAAAATTTGGGAAATATAACTTGGTACATATTTCCTTGACTGACTGACTGACATTGATTGCTCCACAGGTATCTATAGTTCCATTCTGGTGGCTGACACACAGAAATGGCTTGTTGGGTGAAGGTTTTTCCATTTTGTGGGCCCCACTCAGATAAAAAATTGACCTTTTATGTATCATGCACCATTGAACTGTGATGTGGACTTTGTAGGAGGTCATCGCTTAATTTCCTAACTTTCTTGTATTATCTAGTTTCCGTAGACAAATAGTCAACTGACGTGAAGCCTAGTGGGTTGCTTTGGTTAATTAGTACCTTGAGGCTTTGTTTGCTTTATTCTTGCACGATGAGGCAAGCCAACCTTCTACAGTTGATCTTGCTTGCATTTTGTCTTTGGGTGCGTCTTCTTGATGCTTTTCGTTTGATTATTCTCCATCATGTATCATCTGTGGAGATATCGACGCTGAATTTCTGTGCGTGTCTCGTATTTTTCCATGTGTTTCGGTTGAAATTTTATCTGATGCTTCTTGAAGAATGCTGAACTGCAGCTTCCTGATCTGGTGCTGTTTTGCCGGCGATTCGGTATTGAAATGTAATTTGCCATGGCAGACATCCGTGGAGTGAATCATGATGCATTAAGGACTAATTACATCCAAATGATTCGTTCCCTTTTTTTCAAATTTATACCCTAAAAGAGCTCTAGTAGTGTGGTTTGTATGGTCTAAGCTTCATGTTGCCTTGGTTTCTGTGCAGTTCTAAATTTCTGGGATTTTGGCCACTATATATACACTCTGTATTTAACATCTTATAAGTTATATTGGACGAAAGTTAAAAAGATTGACATGACAGCATTAATCATAATAACTGCTTTCGACCTGAGTAGCTGTCAAAGTATTGTCTTTTTACGCAATGCAGTTAAAGAAAGATACCTATTTTGGACTGAAGTAGTTAACAAAATGAAGTGTATGATCCGATTTTGCACTGACCACATATAGATCGTACGTTTCAAAAAACTGCTACGAACAAATGCATGCTTCATTTCCTCGACGAGCCCTTCAACTGTCCATGATAACAGTGAATATCTTAAATGGTTTCATAAGCTAGGAAGTTCAGCATTTCCCTCAAAAACGAGGTATTTGAACAACTGGCCTTTTAGCTTTTGTTGATATGAGATTTAGCCAAACAACTCAGAATATGTCAACACTCTAGTCATATACTACAAGTTGCTTCTTCGGAATGAATAGTTCAAACGAAACAACTACATGTATGACGCTTGTATAATCTGAGTACGATGAGTGATCTGATGGTTTCATACAATTTGCTCCGATGCATGCACGAATGGTCTGGTCGGTGGTACTGGATGGAAAACATGGTACGTATAGCATCATTCTAGTTCAAACTGGTTTGACAGGCGACATTGGTTACTCTCTGCAGGTGTCTAGAGTTACATTCCGATGGCTGAGAAGTAGAAATTGCTTGTTGAGTGCAGCTGTTCTTCCATCGCTGAAAATCCGAAATGGACCTTCTATGCAGCGTGCACCAGAGAACTGTGAAGTCAACTAGTAGGATTTAATCGCTTAATTCACGAACTACTGTCTACATTATCTAATTTGTGTGGGCAATATTAATTGGTACTTTGTGGTTCCTTTGGTTCATGCTTGCACCTGCCAGTTGATCTTGCTTGCATTCTGTGTGTGTGCGTGCCTCTTATCACTGTCATCCGTTTATGTAACATGCAGGGAGGAGATTCGTTTATGTATTTGTTTTGAACTCTTGTCTAATTCTGGCTGGCGAATCTTAGTCTTGATCTGCATCAGTCGGTTGGTTTAAAACATTTTCCCTTTGGTTTTTCAGTGAAATTTAGGAATCGAATTCCTTTATGGTCTTTTTTTTTATTTACAGAGTAATCAGCGGGTACGTGATTTTTTTTTTTTTTTGAGGTGAGGGTACGCGATTTGTGTGTGGGCTCTCTCGTGGCGGGCTTTCTAGGGGAGTTTTGGGCTTCATTGTCTCTTGCAGCGTTACTCTCTTCACTGGGCTATTCTTCGGCTCCACCGCTCTCTTCCCCCCACGAGCTGTGGCGAGGGCGAGATGAGTAGCCGCCGCCGCCAGCCCTGCTCGCCGGCGGCGCCGCCGCTGGAGGACGACAACCTCCTCTCCGAGATCCTCCTCCGCCTCCCCTCGGAGCCCTCCTCCCTCCCGCGCGCCTCCCTCGTCTGCAAGAGCTGGCTCGGCCTCGTCTCCGCCCCCGGCTTCCTCCGCCGCTTCCGCCTCCACCACCGCCACAACCCTCCCCTCCTCGGGTTCTTCGGCAGGTTTCACCGCATCTACTTCATACCTACCATGGATCCCCCCAATCGTGTCCCGGCGGGCCGCTTCTCCTTGCAGCTCGACGACGGCGAGGACGCCCGTTTCATGTTCGTCGGATGCCGCCACGGCCTCGTACTCATCTTCCACGCATCACGGAACCGGATCCTGGTCTGGGATCCCGTCACCGGCGACCAGCACACGCTTGCCTTCCCCCCGGGCCTCGACACGTGGGCCACCCCGATCCACGGGGCGGTGCTTCGGGTCGCCGGTTCCGTCCACCACTTCCAGGTGGTCTTGGTAAGCACAGAATCAAGCGAACAACAGCATACACCAGCGATCGCCCGCGTTTACTCGTCGGCGACCGGCATATGGGGTAATCTCACGTCAACACCGCTTCCACACATGGCTTCGAATTCTGTGATCCAACTCCCCCCTACGATCAATATGGTAGCTCCCAGTGTCCTAGTTGGGGATTCGCTTTACTGGTTGCTTTCTGGCAGTACGGCTGGCATCCTCGAGTTTGATTTGGATAGGCAGAGCTTAAGTGTGATACATGTGCCAGTGGACATCTATGCTAGGGGCAATTCCCAGTTCACGGTTATGCGTGCAGATGATGGGGGGCTTGGTTTCCTTTTTCTGTCAAGATTCACCACGCAATTATGGAAGAGGAAGATTGATTCTGATGGTGTTGCTTCATGGATGCTGGGAAGAACTTTTGAAATTCACAAGCTATTTTTCCTGAATTCAGTGAAGTGGAGTGGGGCCCTTATGATACTAGGGTTTGCTGAGGGCAATAATGTGGTGTTCCTGTCTACAGGTACCAGCCTATTCATGCTACAGCTTGAGTCATTGGAGTTGAAGAAACTTTTCGATACTGAAATCATGTGCCGCTATCATCCATTCGAAAGTGTCTATGCTGCACGTAATAGCATTCTTTTACAATGTGGGTATAACAAAATCAAGATATGTTTTGTTAATTGGTTGGTTCATGTCGTCCACATTGTTTTGTGTTCAGCTAACAATTTCAATTAGTGCCATATCACTTCTTTGTTTTGCTGCTTGGTGATATTTTCAACATGTACCGATGTTGTTCTGCAGTGTTTTCTTTTATTCTATTTGATGTGATCTAGGAAAACATCGGTTAGTGATAACTAGCCAGTTTTGCTTCTGTAGCAAGGTGATTCTACTATATCATCATTTTGAGTTCCCTCAGTTTAAGCCAGTGGGTGACTCTTAAATCCAAAATAGAGTTGACAAGTTGGTTTGATATTTATCAGACAGTTCATATTTATCACTTTTAGAAGAGTCATGTTGCAAGCGGTGAGTTCATTTGCACCAGAGTTAATCAATAAGTCAACTTTCTTTGTTCTTTTCTGGCTTAATTTCTTTTAAAAGTTGAATATTCAGGATCACTTCTATCTATAATTTATTAGGATGGATTTGTTTTATCCGATTTTATATGACAAGGAACGGGCTTCAGAATAATTTTAGCTAACTTGTCCCTTCCGATCAGCTTCTGACCATGCATATTCTTCATTTTGTGACACTAGTGAGGTTATACTGTTTTGAGAATTTTCTCTATATTTGATAGTAGATTAGGTTCTGTTTATCTAGTCCTATGTTGTATTTAACCTGAGTTGTTTTTTCCTATATGTTATATGTGATTCTATCTAAATATCTCATTGATGCCCCTCATATCTTTTGACTTTTTTGTTTGAAAGATGTTGGTTCCTTGATCTCATATGCTTTGTAGGCAGGGGCATTGGTGGTGGACATGGTGGATCTGAACTTCTGCACAACACATAAGATGATTGGTCAGATAGATACGCTATCGTGATGCATTTGATTGAGTAGGTAAAGCTTATCTTCAAGTAGTAGCTGAGCGAAAAAAAAATTACAAGCACAAGTACAAGTACAAGTACTGGTGCCGCATGAGTTCTTCTACTCCCAGGAGAGGCTGGGCTCCTGCTACTCCCACAGGATTTGTTTCGGATCATGTATTTCGTGATGCTCTACATGTCGACGAGGTGATGTCTGTGAGAGATTATCTGTTTCTGGAGTATCGTTTGGAGTGTTTGGAGTTTGCTGGGTCCTGAACTGTGATATTTTGTCTGTTCCTATGAGACTGGTTAAGCCCTTGTATCCAGAGGCACTACGGGCCACTGTCTTCCCTAACACCATTGGTAAACCTCTTCTAGATTTACCTGGGCTCACATTCAGTACATTCTGTCCATTCAGACTGAAGCCCCTAAAGCAAAGATCTTCCACTTAAGAACTTTTGCGTTGAGCACTCAGGCTTCATTGAGGTGGTTCAACAAGCTTGGAGTCTTGCATGAAAAACAGGGCGGCACCTGCACATCTCTTCTAGACCCTAGTACCTTTTGTTCTTATCAAATTTGGGTTTCTCACCATGTACAGCACGTGGTTCTTCGAAACTAAATATAGTTGATTCTGGAGAAAAATCTTTGTTGCGTCTCATTGCTGGTTATGAATTGGAATTTTCACCCCCCCCCCCCCCCCCTCCCCCTTTCATTGTTGCGGTCGATCTTCCCTAATTGATAATCAAGTCAGCATTGCTTCCAGCCATGTATTCTCATCATGCATGTTTCTTCCCAACAATTGCTTTGCTGTCTCAGAGGGCTACTTGAAACCTTTGCTGGCTCTTTGGTTGTGAGGTGTGATCCTTTCCCCTTGCCTATCTTGGGCTGCCTATGAGCCTGTTTTGTGTTCACATTTGAGACTTCTCACTATTGATCAACCACATTGGGCGCTATTTTCTTCATGCTCCAGTTTCCTCTGTCAAGGAGACAAATTAAGGATGTTAATCTTCCTTAAGTGCACTTTCCACCTACTACATGGGTTTACTCTAGCTTCTAGAAGCTGTAAAAGAACATGCCGATCGTGCTCGCCACCACTGTCTCGGGGGCAAATCCGAAAGTGCGGGCCACTAGAAATCTCTTGCTGCCTGGGCAGTGTTTGCAAACTGAAGGACAATGGTGGTCGGGGTATTATTTACCTCACGGTTCAAATAAAGCTCTCGTGCTTTACAGTCTTTTACTTTTGATGCCAAAATCAGTTTCTGGTCGGTGAAACTCTTTGATAACATTATCTATCTCTTCCGCCTGCCTATGTCCAAGCAGTCCTTCAACACTATTCCCAATCTGGAGCAATTGCTTGAAAACACACCTTGATGAACAGAACGACAACTAGACATGCATCTGGAAACGCCAATACACATCGAGCTAAAAGATTCTACGCCATCCCATAACACCCCAAAATGGATATGGAATTGCAGTTATCCAAAGCTAAAAAGCCATTGCTTGGCTTATGGTACAAGACTGCTCAACACCAGGGGGCCTAGTTGTCCACCTAAATCAAATGGGTATAAGCTGCATGTCCTGTGTCCTCTGTACAACTGGTGCTCTTGAAACTTAGGATCGCATCTTCCATTTTGAATTCAGTCTAACTTGTTATCTGGGTATACACTGGCAACATGTGCAGGACCTTGCACTTGTTATTAGATCGGGTTTAACTCTTTCTGCAGGACTTTCTTCTTCGACGTCATGTTCTAGCAGCGTGGCAATATTAGATTAGCCATGCACACCTATAAAACCACTTGTAAAATTGACCTTCAGCTACAGCCTACAGCTATTGCCTGTGTGGCTTAATTCACCAGGCTAATCGACGTCTTACTTTTTCTATCATTTCATCCCAGCTGCTTTGGAATTATCTGTACTTTCCTCGCCCCTAATGTTCTTTTCTCCTGGAAATTCTTGTTTGGCTCCTTTGTACAGTTCCTGTTTTTGTTCTAAACTTCTAATATATTTCACTGTCAGGACCTCCCCTACAGTTTTCTGTCGAAAAGGAAAAAAAATGCGGAATAACATTGTGTACATACATACATTATACAGATGCGTCAATGTTAAATAACAGTGGCATGTCTTGCAGTTTGACTCTTAAGACAGTACCTACTCTTGATTCACTAAAGAGCAACAACATCCAAATAAAATATTTCCTCTTGAATGAAGTCAGTAAAACTTGCTATAAGTACAACACTTACATAGTCAATTTATCCTTGATCAGTGGGGGGCTAATATTAATTCCCATCTTACCTCTGAAGGGTATGTTTTGTCTGGTCCAAGATGCATGTTGCAATGGTTTCTATGCAGTCAAATCTCTTTGATTTTGGTCGCTAATGTTTAATAACTTATGTTGAATATGTGATACAATTGACATGACTAGATTCATCATAAAAACTGCTTTCATCTGAGTAGTGGTCAAAGTATTATTCTTTATGCTGTGCAGAGTAAACAAATATATATTTCTGACTGATGGAAGTATTTATTACTTATTAATAAGAAGATGCTTGCTATCTTGCTTGAGGCTTGTACTGCATGAATTTTATCAACTTGGATTTTCCACTGTCTAGCTTGTACGTTACTGCATAGTATGCCCATTAGCTACGACTTTGTGATAATCTAGGCAGTTCAGCATTTCCCTCCAATGGAGATATCCGAGCCACTGTTTTTTTTAGCTTCCACTGAGATCTGAGCCAAAGACATGAGAATATGTTGACAATATAAGTTGAAGTTGTGCCACTACAAATTAACTTTTCTCCTATTGGTTTGTCCAATGATGCTGAGATGATTCAGTTTTCTTTCGGTCTTGTTTTCCATGATGGTGACGCTAATGTTTTGTGTTTGAGTCGTACAAAAAATTGTGAGATATTGTAGCTTAGTACATATAGTATTTCCTTGACTGACTGACATTGATTGCTCCACAGGTTATCTATAGTTCCATTCCGGTGGCTGCACGCACAAATGCCTTGCTGGGTGAAGGTTCTTCCATTTTGTGGGCTCCACTCAGAAATTGACCGTTTATGTATCACGCACCATTGAACTGTGATGTGGGCTTTGTAGGAGATCATCGCTTAATTTCATGACTCCCGTGTATTATCTAATTTCCGTAGGCAAATAATCAACTGGCCTGAAGGCACAGTGGGTTGCTCCGGTGAATTGGTACCTTGAGGCTTTGTTTGCTTTATGCTTTGACGATGAGGCAAGCCGACCTTCTTCAGTTGATCTTGCTTGCATTTTATCTTTGGGTTTATCTTCTTGCTGCTTTTCGTTTGATTAGTCTCCAACATGTATCAGATGGGGAGATATCAACGTCGAATTGCTGCTTGTGTCCTGCATTTTCCGTGTGTCTCGGTTGAAATTTAATCTGATGGTGCTTGATGAATGCCGAACTGCACCTGCCTGATCTGGTGCTGTTTTTCTGGGGATTCATCGAGGGTAGGAATATTAAAATGTAATTTGGCAGACATCCGTGGAGTGAATCATGTTACTTCCAAATAATTTTTTCCCTTTTGAATGAAGCCAGTAAATCATGTTACATCCGTCAAATTTAGCCTGAAAGAACTCTAGCCAATAATTTCAGAAGGAAGGACATTCAACCCATTATTGATAGGATTATCAAGAATATATTTGGTTGGCTGGGTACAAACTTATGTTACAAAGGCAAGCTCATTTTACTTGCTACTTGCATTGTCAGCATACCTACATACCTTATGTCCCACTTCTTCTCGGGGGAATTTGGGAGATGAACACAAATACCATTTAGCTAATTTGGGGGCTTATATCTAGAAGGAATTTGGTGATTTGGGAGTTCCCAATCTTAGAGATTTTAATATGGCCATGTTGCCCTCCTGGAGCAAAAGATTCTTTGATGGAAGAGCTGGTGATTGGAAAAAACTTATTTGCTTTAAATACAATACTGGTAAGCTCAATATTCTTTGGGAAAGACCTAGGGTGGGGATTCCTTTCTGAAAGAGTATATGTTGGGTTTTGGTGCAGCAAAAACCTTTTTTAGATTGGACCTTGGTAATGGACAATCTATTGCCTTTTGGCATGATGTTTGGATTGGAGACTGCTCACTCAAAACCCAATTTCTGGAGCTTTTTAAAATCTGTCAACAACAAGATGCTTTTTTTGCCCAGATTTGGGATGGTTGTGACGTGAAACTTACCTTGAGTAGATGTGTTGATGCTTATACTATGTCTATATGGAATGGGTTAGTTTCCTTGATTGAAACCACTAGGTTGGGAGATAGGAGTGACACACCTGTGTGGATGCTTTCGCCATCTAGTGTTTACTCTGTCAAAACCTTCTACAAGCTTATTAATTTTTGTGGTGTGCCTTTTCACATAAAAGATTTTGTATGGAAATAAAAGTACCCCCCCCCCCCCCCCCTAAAATTCATGTTTTAATTTGGCTTATCTTACATAATAAAAGTTTAAGTGAATCTACAGCCAGACCTAGCAAATCAGACCCCTTAAACGCCCGCGGACGCGCCCGGTCAGTGACCGGGCGTGTCCGTTTTGAGCCCCTATAATTTGGTCCGCGCAGCCACACTTCTCATTTTTCTTCTCATATGTCCGGTCACTTGCACGTGATTGGTGGAGAAGAAGAGAGAGAAAGAAAATAATGAATAAGAAAAGAGAAAAGGTGGTCCGGAGTGGGGTCGTGTCCTACGTGGCGCACTGACCGGGCGTGTCCGCGTGCCCTCATATCGGCCACATATTTGAGATGGATATGAGGGGTGCCGGTCAGTCCGGGCGTTTGAGACGGAGATGGGGGGTCCGGTTAGGTCGCATTTTTGTGACCGGTCAGTGACCGGGAGGACGTTCCGGACGTTTGAGGAGCATATAGGGGTCCGATTGTAGATGCTCTAACTAGAGATAACCTAGCTAAATGTCGTCATGTGACAGATCCTACACGTGTGTTCTGTGATGAGCTTGACTTAATAAAGTTGGGGGAGGGGTGAGGGGGAGGGGGTACCCCTTTCATTTCGAAAAAAACATGGATTCTGCGGTTGGGGTGTAATATAAGTCGATTACTTTTTCAATGAAAAACACTTCCTATCACCCGGTGGAACAAGCAACTCGTCGACCGCCTCGCGGTACCGCCACGTGTCTAGGGCAAACAAACCCGGTGGCTTTCTTATCCACAGGGCCGGCCCTGGTGTATGGCCAGCGGGGCGACGGCCTAGGGCCCAGGCGGGAGGGGGGCCCATGATGTAGTATATACATACACTATAGCCCAGCCAAAAGTAGGTAAACAAAATTTTACAAAAAAAGAAAAGAAATGAGATGGCCCATCAGATAACTAGCGATCGATTAGCGAAGCGTCACGCTAGTACGCTAGCGATCAGTGCCCTGCCTGATGCGACGGTTCCATGCGAAGCTCAAGCGTGACGCTCGTCTGTCGGTCTGCCTTCCTCCTCTCGACGCCTCGTCTGTCGGCCTGCATGCCGCTCGGCACCTCGTCGCTGCGCGCGCCGCACGGCAGTCCGGCCATCCGGCATCCGGCATCCATCAGCAGCAGTAATCACCTAATCAGCCTCAGTAGGAGCCAACGAAGGCCAGGCCATCCGGCATCCGGCAAGATCTATGATCCATCCATCCATCCATCAGCAGCACCCAGTACGTATCCATGATCCATCTATCCATCAGCAATAGTGCAGTACGTATCCATGATGCATCCAAGTTCCTGATCCATCCCCACAAACCCCAATTTGACAATTTCAGTAGTATATTTTATTCTATATTTAGTATGTATGTATTCAACTATTTATCCATGTATGCCTAGGGTTCTAATCATCCGATGTACAAATTCGTAATTCTTTGTATCCTTTTTTCTTCATAATTTTAGGACATTAGTCTGTTATGTTGCCTAACAAGAGGCAAAATTGAACTGAAAATTCAGCCACTGATTGTGCCCTTAATGACTTTGCATCAAGAAACGCCCGAATAATTTTTTTCTGAAGCACCGAAGTATTATTGTTGTCGATGGAGTCAGTCGAAATTTGCTTCTTATTCGAGGTAATTATGTCATGTTAGTTTCATTTTGCTATCTTTTTAGTATTATTGTTGTCGACGGAGTAAATTCGAATTTGGTTATCATTGTCGTCGATGGAGTCAGTCAAATTATCATAGTTAAATTTTAAACTAAAGATGTGTGGTCTTAGGACATAGGGGCCCATGTCGCCGAGTTCACCTAGGGCCTTCCAAAGCACAGGGCCGGCCCTTATCCATTCGCAACCGCTACTATTCACTAGTCCTCATCTGCAGCAGCAAACCAGCTACTCTTGTTTCTCCTCTCTCACAACAGCAAGCTCCCCGGACGACTCCGTCATCTTCCCGTCCGCTGTCTGCTGTGCAGCCTGCCTCAAGGTGGTTACGCATCTGTAGCACAACGGGGTTGGGAGGGGAGGGGCTGCAGATGGTGGTCATCACCTGTCTCCAGCACGGCCCCATGAGCACTGGTCTGCTGCCGTGGTGCGCCGCTGTAGCCGAGGGTTGAGCATGCTCGCCGTCGCGGTGCATCGTTGCAGCTAGGATCGGGTGCGGTCACCATCGTTGCCGCGCGCCTCCATGAGAGGAAGATGGGGCAAGGCGACCTAGTCGGAGGTCCGAGGCTCGTCGCCACCGGCGTGATGGCGGGGACGGGCGGCGCCGCTCCCTCCCACACCACTAATCGACGATGTCGCGCGGCGAACAACGATGCTTTTATTCTTACAACACCTCCCTGTTGCAAGAATGATTTCCACAACATTAACGATGATGTAAAACTTTCTTCCGTAACACCTATGCAAAGGCGAAGACAAAAAAAATCTGCAACATTAGACCTATTGCAGGTAAATTTCTGCAACAATATCTTGGTTGCAAATTTTTTGCAACACGAACTCTATTGCAAACGCCCGAACGCAACATTATCCTTGTTACAAAGCTGACAACTATATCTAACGGACATCCCGCGTTAAATCTAATGGCTCACGAGGCCTCCATGCAGTCTTGAGCTGCGCCGAAACAATCAATTTCGACATGGAGTTGTGAAAGACTTGGAAACCCGAAAACACTAATTGAGGAGTACTCCTTTCAAAGATCACTCCCACCTTCAATGGCGCACTGTATGTGTGCCACTTGTCGCAACCCGGGAGTTTTCGTTTTTTTCGTAGATCCGTATTTTCAAAACATTTTATCTCCCAAACCGTGCGTCCAAATCTCGAACCGTTTTCACCGTTGGGTTCCTCGCGTCGAGATCTTCAAAAATAGATCACATGTTGATAGGTTTTGACGAACTTTTTTTTTATGAAAAAAACGGACGAAAAAACCGTGCCTCTCGCGATAGAAAAAAACAGGAAACAACTTTTTTATTTGTTTTCGAGATGCACGGCCATGCCTCTAGCGAAAAACAAACAGGAAACGCGTTTTTTTTGTTTTCGAGAGGCATGACCATGCCTCTTGCGAAAGTAAAACGGTGCCTCTCGCGAAAAAAAATAGAAAACTTGTTTTCTTTTCGTTTCCGATAGGCACTGCCGTGCCTGTCGCTTGCCATAAAAAACCCAAGAAACATGTTTATTTTTTCTGTTTTCGAGAGGCACGCTCGTCAAAGCAAAACCGTGCCTCTTGCGAAAACAAAAATAAAAAACGTGCTTTTTTGCGCAAAAAAATTCGTCCAAAGGCTGAGAGAGACCAGTGAAAAACCGGAACACCCAAAAAACCCAGAAAAAACCAATCTAAAAAGCCGAAAACGCGTGCGGCAAAAAAATCTAAAGGGAACACTCAGAACGCGACAAGTGACGGTGGCTGAGAATGCGTTAAGTGACGTCGCATGGGAGTCATAGTTGGAAGGCTTTCGAAGGAGTACTGCTGAACTAGTTGCCCTCCTGGTAACCGCTCCCCGAGAAAAAATTACACTTCTCGCAGCACGAACACTTGAACACGAACGTGAGACGGACACCAACGATTCCAAATGCGAATCCAAATGGGAATCCGAGTTCATTCTGCACACGGATACGTACGTATGCCACGCGGTATCCCATCATCGACCCGTCTCATCAGTATTACATATATTTACACCCCAGGAGGAATCAACCGCTGAATCCAAAGACGGCGACGATCGACGTTGCATTGCAGCTGCGACGACGAGATGGCGCCATCTTGCTCGACGCCAACATCGGCTTCCGGCACGGGGGTGGTGTCCCTGGCGCATCTGCTGCAGGGGCCTGACGCGGCGCCGCCTGGCTACCTGACGCTGTCGCTCAGGCCCGCCGGGGAAGTACAGCGGCAGCCGGGGGAGGTGACGCTGGAGCATATAGACGCGCCGCGTGACTATCTGAAGCTCTCGCTCATTCCACCGGATGAAGATGAACCAGGACCAGACGCCGCCGGGGCGTCGAAAGGCGGTGGCGGCTCTGTCGTCGAGGAAGCTGGCTCGGCCGCATCGAGCGGTGTGGCGGAAACCGCGCTCGTGATCGTGGATGCCATCGCGCCGCCGCCGGCCACTGCGAACGATGTTGTACCGCCAAAGAAGCGGAAGTTTGCGGCCTGTGTTTGCCAAGAAACGTCAAGGAGATCAGCGCCGGCCAGCAGCAGCAGCTCACGGTCGTCCTCGCTGGCGATCGTGATCCGCGGCAACGACGGCGAGACGCGTTCCCCAGCAGCAATGGACGTTCAGCCCATCGACGCTGTCCCGCTGCAGGCAGTGTGCCTCCGTGGCAGAGTATGGCGCCCATTAAGGTTGAGCGGCGCTGCCGGAGAAATCACCACGAAAGACGCGGCGTCCAGCTCAAGCAGCACCACGGCGGCACCGATATCTACCGATTCCGTCGGCGCCGTTCCGCTGCGGGCGGCGTGGCGCCCATACGTCCCTCTCGTTGCCGGCGCAGCCTCAGGACACCACCCCGGCCCACCGGAGCCGTCCTGGACGCGGATACGCGCAGAGCTGGGCCTCCCGCCCGATCACCCGCTCCACCTCATCGCCCGCAAGCGCGTCGAGCGCTCGGACCTCGACTTGCAGCAGAGCCGCCTGCTGATACCGCGCGGCGAGGCCGCCCGCCTCATCCCGCTCCTCTCCGACGACGGCCGCCGCGCCGCCAACCTGGAGGGGCCCTGGAAGAGGCCGAAACCGCAGACGTCCGGCAGTAACAGCACCATCAGCGACGAGAAGAAGGCGAGGGCACAGGGGAAGAAGCACGGCGGGCTGGTCGTGCCGGTCTACATCAACCCTGCCGGCGACCGGATGGATGCTCAGCTGACGCGATGGACGTCCAACGGCAACACGGTGCTGAAATTCGGGAACCACAAGGGCTTCGTCGACGTGAGTGGCCTGAGAGCGATGGACGAAATCCAGATATGGGCGTTCCAGAACCCTGGCATGTGTTTGCTGATCACCAAGATCGACGGCGGTGTGACGACGGCGGCACCATCGGCGGCAGAAGGAGGGCAGCAGAGCAAGCCATTTCAGTGAATGCCTGAACGTATGCGCTCAGTATTTCAGTGAATGTTTGTGCAAGGATAGATTTTTTTTGGGAAAAGGAGGATATACCCCGGCCTCTGCATCTAGATGATGCATGCAGTCATTTTATTAATTATCCAGAAGGACCATACAAAATAATACATTAGTCAGCCTGAAACAGTCATCTAGGCAACACATGTTGCTACTCTTATCCCCTTGATGAAGGTGTGCCGAATATCCGAGCCTAATACCAAACAGACATCGCACCAAACCCTAACATCCATAGCCAGATGTCCCAGCCTAGCCACACACCGGTCCGACGCACTCTCAGAGGCTGTCGCCGCTATTCTCCACCGGTCCATCTCAAGAGCAGGAACTGACACATCGACCTTGCCTAGCCTGCCGTCGACGCCACCACGGCGCCAGGCAACGCCACCATCCTGCACATGTCCATCCACACGCGCTCGTTGCTGATACTCCGCAACGCCATGCCGTTGTGATATGCCGTCAGCCTTGCGGTAGAGGCAACACCGCTCCTCCTCTTGTCCCCTCCAGCCATCAATTGCTCCAAAACGATGCCCCCAGGAGGAAACGCGATACTGCGAACGCGATCATCGTCCGATCCGGGAGACCCGGATCTAGGGTTTCCCCTAGAGCACCCCGAGCCTGATGACGCAAACTGCAACGACGATGCCTCGACAAGGGAACGACATCAAAGACGCCGCCATCGTCCGCCATGACTGTAGTCGGCGCGATTTTTATCGGCAGTTGCGCCACTGGGTGTGCGCCGCCAGCGTCGTTGGTCCCTTCAACCAAAGCAAACTCCAAAACGATACCCTGAAGAGGGACTACGACGCAAAAGCACTGCCATCGCTCGTTCCGAGGAGGTCTAGGGTTTCCCCCGGAGTTGCTCGCGCTGTCATGGACCAGACAAGGGCAGAATCCCGGCGGATCCGCCCAGCTGCCGATGTGTCGCACCCAGCACCGCGCCGACCGCAATCTAGGGACCAATGCCCACACCTGGACCCAGGTCCGGCCGCGCCGTCGCCGACCAATCCGGTCACGCTGCCGCCGTCCCTGTGACCGTGATGCACCAAAACGCGAAGCCGCCTGCCGCAAAGGAACGGAATCGCCGAAGCACCGCCATCACCCGCCGTGACGTCCGGCCCGACGCCACGCTCCGGCCCGGGAGCGCCGGCCCGCAGCAGCCCCACACGAGCGGGAGGACCCCGAGTCCCCGCCACCGTCGGCGATGGCAAGGCTTCGCCTGGCCACGCCCTTGGGCGGCAACGAGGGAGGAGGAGGAGAAGAGGCGGAGTCCGGCCGACAGGATCTAGGGACCTCCCGGCCGCCCATGCGGGAGGCGACTCGGGAGGAGGAGCGACTCGGGAGGGTTCTCTGTTCCGTTAGATCGATCAAATAATGACTACAGTCACCAAGATGATACAAATTACCTCCAGGCTTTTATTGTTTCTTTAATTATAACAATAAGGGCTCCTTTAATTTAAAGGAATTTCATAGGATTTTTTTCTAAGTTTGTCATTTGATTCACAGGATTGAGTCCTATATGATTTTTTTCCTATGAAATCAAGTGTACTACATTTCATGGGAAATCTATCATTCAGTCCAACCACTTTTTCCGATTCCTTTGTTTTTTCAATGACAGCAAACACTTTATGCTAATCATATAGGATTCAAGTGTACATGCCACTCAAATCCTATATTTTCCTATTTCTACGTTTTGAAAATCCTGCAAATCAAATAGGGCCTAAATGAAAAGAGAGATGCGTGACAAGAAAGCTAATGAAGGATCTGAATCTAGACCGGTATCACACGTGTTATGAAGCTCCTAGCTAAATTTGTAAAACCCAGCACCTAATAGCAACTCTAGCACATTCAGTAAACACTCATCCTGTAAAAATCGTTTACGGGCTTCTCTAAAAGTTTTTTGCAGTACACCGAGTCCTCCGACGAAACAAATTTCGTAAATCCATCCCGCAAATATTTTACGGGACGCGTTTACGGGATCTATTCCGCGCCGGAGGGCTCGTGGTACTGCAAAATAATTCATAGGAATTTTTTTGACAAGTGATTGCATATGAATAGATGAAACTTATCATCACACTAGTTCATCACATCCAAAACCATGCGCAACATACGAGGTAGCAAGTTTAGCCTTACAAATGCGCAATCAAACAAAACAAAGGATGCTCAAATGACCACCGGGGTCATGGAGAAATCACAGGAGCAGACCAAGCAAAAGCAAGAAATTTATACCTCCCGGTAGTTTCATCGAACACGTTGTAGGCATGACCGGCGGAGTCGCCAAGAATGGGGAGGCCGTGGCCGGCCTGAGACGGAGGAGGAGCCTGGCCTCTTGTCACGATCGCCTTCTTCCTCGAGGCCATTGCCTGCGCAATGGTCGGGCCGTTGGAGGCGGTCTTCTTCCTCCCGCCCGTAGCCTTGACGGGAGGAACCGGAGCGAGGCCGAAAGAGGGCGGTACCGTGACGGCTAAGCCCCCTTGGACGAGGTGGTTCCCTACCACTTCCTCTTGATAGCGGCGGTGAAAGGACTTGGGGCAGCGCCGACATGATCGGTCGTGGGAGGCGCGGGTGCATGGAGCGGCAGCGCATGATATGGGGCACCCGGTGGCTGTGGGTACTACATCCGGTCGAATTCTGGCGCCGCGAGGCCGGACGGTGAGGTTGGAGGCGGGATTGGAGGTGGCGGCGGCGCAGAAGGCGGGAAGTGAAGCTGCCGGAAGTTGGTTCGCGCAAAGGGAAAAGTGATCCGGCAAATACAATGGCAAGTCCCGTTGATATGGGGGAAATGGACCGGTGTATCCAGGATCCCGTAAAAACATATTTCGGGACGATCGAATACATGATCTATTCGGTCCAGCACAATGGCCTCCGTCTCGTAAACCGGTGATTATTTTGCTGATGGCCCGGTTTACGTGATCTGGTAAAGATGCTCTGAAAGACTAAAACATTCTTAAGGAACAAGGCAGTAGCACTCTTACTTGTTTCTAATAAATTTCAGAGTCTCTATAATTTATTTTCAGATATACGCACTAAATATTTCAAGAGTTCTAAACATAAAAAATATCCCACAACTCTGAAATTTTACTAATTAAGATATTCACATTATAGTTTGAGTTCTAAACCTGCAAGAACCCTCTACGGACAGTAAATTCAAAAAATTCAGAAAAAAAATTAAAAAAATCTGAAACTTTGCAACGTCAAATATGATCAAACTTTGTAGGTGTTTGCAACTTTTCATGACAAAATAAACATTCGAGGAGCTCTACACAAGAAAAAGATTTCAGTGGTTAAAGTTTTGAGCGCTTTACCACTAAAATCTAAAACCCGTGTGTACACCTTTCTCTACATGATATCTGGTGATGAAAGCGTGCAAGACCCTACAAAGTTTGATCATATTTCATGTCACAAGTTTCAGAATTTTTTATTTTTTTTCTACTTTTTTCTTCTAAATTTACAGTTCATAAGGGCACCCGGGAGCTATCACACTTTTCTCTTATAATTTTTGTCACCCTCAATTCTTACACTATGTACAATACCATACACTATTTAAAGGTTTATAGTTTCGTTTTTGACAAGACAAGAAATAGATCCAAAATATTGCTCCCTCTATTTCAAAATAAGTGTCGTGGTTTAGTTCAAAGTTATTTTTCGTTTCCTCGAGTGCCTGGACCAGGCTTCCGTAATACCATTGGTAAACCACTTTCTATATTCACCTCGGATAACATTCATTACATCATGTCCATTGCGGCTAAAGTACCTAAAGCGAAGATCTTCCACTTAAGAACTTTTGCGTTGAACACCTAGGCTTCATCGAGGTAGTTCAAGAAGCTTGGAGAACCCAAATAGAAGAAGCCTGAGCCAAAGTTGATCAAGATCAATGTGGATATGGCCTATTTGATGATGAAGGTGTAGGAGCAAACAGTGGTTGTTTTAAGAGATAAGATGTTGAAATATGGGGTGGGCTTTAGGACCATCCAACAATTTCAGAAAAATCCAAAGGGTCCATGTTGGTGTCATGACAAGGGGTGATGGAAAGTTTAGTCCCTTCCCGCTAGTTGGAGAGGAGTTGGACGTCCTTATAAGGGATTCTCTTTCGCATGCCATTGGAGCTTGAGAAGAGAAGTGGTCCTCGTGCACTCCTCCTTCGCCGTCCGCCACGCCTTGTCACGACGCGCCGCGGGTTGCGGGATTGAGCCGACCTCATATCTATGCGCTTATTTTTGCCGTCCAGGAATGGAGAGTTCGTAACAAACGCGTCATGTATCCAAGACGTCAGATCGTGTGTTGTCGCCGACTCGGACGTGGGTCCAGCCCACGTCTCTCCACCCAGACGCGCATATATATGTGAGGTGTCGGCCAACCCTAGCCACAATGAGAACTGATCACATCTGCTCCACTCGCACCGCCACTGTCGTTTCTGTTGCTGTTGCTGCCGCCGGCGACTCTATCCCGTTCACCGCATACATGGTTGACGAGAGAGCAGTGTTGGGGAACGAAGCATGGAAAACAAAGAAATTCCAACGAACACCCAAGATCTATCTATGGAGATGCATATCAACGAGGGGGGAGAGTGTTACGTACCCTCGTAGACCGTTAAGCGGAAGCATATATTACACAGATGATATAGTCGTACTCTTCAGGATCCAATCCGATCCAGCGTCTAACGGACGTCATCTCCACTTTTAGTACACGTGCGGCTCGGTGTCGTCTCCGCCTCCTTGATCCAGCTATTGAGGGCCGAGAAGTAGATGGGATATTGACCAGCACGACGGCATGGTAGAGATGGTGGTGGAGCAGTGCCAGCAGGGCTTCACCAAGTGCCTCTGGAACTGCGAATGAGGAAGAACTCGGGAAAACGGGAGGAATTGGTGCGTTGCTGCCCTCCCCACCTCTCCTCTATTTATAGGAGCAAGGGGAGGGACGCAGTCCCCGTTGCACCTCCTCGAAGGAGGGGGTGGCGGCCAAAGGGGGGAGGAGTGCCCTCCAAGCCAAGTGGAGGACCCTCCCTTTTAGGGTTTTCCCTTTCCTTAGGCGCATGGGCCTTGTGGGGCTTGTGCTCTAGCCCAATAAGACCAGGTCGCACCCCCTACATCCCATGCATGCCTTAGGGCGGGCGGGACCCTTCCGTACTCCTCCGAAACCCTTCGGAACCGTCCAGAAGCTTCTAGAAGCTTCCCGGTACAATACCGGCAAAAGCCAAAACTTTTCTAGTAGCCAAAATATGACTTCCCATATATAAATCTTTACCTCCGGACCATTCCGGAGCTCCTCATGACGTATGGGATCTCATTCGGGACTCCGAACAACAGTTGGTCACCAACGTACATATCCCAATACTACTCTAGCATCATCAAACGCTAAGCGTGCAGACCCTACGGGTTCAAGAATCATCTAGACATGACCGAGTCTCCTCTTTGGTTAATAACCAATAGCGGGACCTAGATGCCTGATACGTCCATTTTGCATCATGATTTCCTACTGTTATTTATTATGTTTTGTCAAATAATAATGCTTTAAGGAGTGATTCTAATGCCTTTTCTCTCATAATATGCAAGGTTTACACAAAGAGGGAGAATACCGGCAGCTGGAATTCTGGACTTGAAAAAAGCACATCAGAGATACATATTCTGCACAACTCCAATGAAGCTGAAATTTTACGGAGATTATTTTTGGATTAAATAAAAAATAATGGAGCAGAAAACTACCGGAGGGGGCAAACCTGGTGGGCACAACCCACCAAGGCGCGCCAGGCCCCCTTGGGCGCACCCTGATGGGTTGTGGCCTCTTCGGCCCACCTCCGGTGCCCATCTTCTGGTATATAGTCACATTTGACCAACAAAAAATCACAGGAGGACTTTCGGGACGAAGCGCCGCCGCCTCGACTACATGACACTTCACCATTCATGGGCCTAAGGGAATGCATTGTGGATTAGTTATTAGATGATGGGGTGCTAGAGTGACAGAAGCTTAAACCCTAGTTTATGCGCTACTTCGTAAGGGGCTGATTTGGATCCAAACGTTTAATGCTATGGTTAGATTTTATCTTAATACTTTTCTCGTAGTTGCGGATGCTGTTGGGGAACGTTGCATGGGAAACAAAAAATTTCTCCTACGCACACGCAAGATCTATCCATGGTGATGAGCATCTATGAGAGGGAGAGTTGGATCTACATACCCTTGTAGATCGCTTAGCGGAAGCGTTAAGAAACGCGGTTGATGTAGTCGAACGTCTTCGCGATCCAATTACGATCCGTCCACGAACTCCCGATCAAGTGCCGAACGGACGGCACCTCCGAGTTTAGCACACGTGCGGCTCGGCGGCGTCCTCTCCTTCTTGATCCAGCAAGCGAGAGAGAGAGGGGGTAGATGAGATCGGGACCAACACGACGGTATGGTGGTGGTGGTGGCAGCGGAATTCCGGCATGGCTTCGCCAAGCGCGTATCGTGAAACGTGGGAGGAGTTGGGAGAGGTAACGGGCAAGGGTCGAAGGGTGGCTGCCCCCAACGCCTCCCCACCTTTATATAGGCGTGGAGGGGGCTGGTGGCTTGCCCTCCAAGGCCCTAGGGTCGTTGGCCAAAGGGGGAGGAAGGAAATCCCACCTTTCCTTCCCCACCGATTGCTATCCTCCCTTTTTAGGGATCATGATCTTATCCCCTTGGGATATGAATCTATTCCTTTTAAGGGAGGATCTTGGTGCACCTAGACCAGGATTGTGGGGACTTTCCCCACTACCCACGTTCATGTGGGTCCCCCATGCAAGTGGGCCCCACTCCAGAACCTTCTAGAACCTTCCTGGTACAATACCGAAAAAACTCGAACTTTTTCCGGAACCCCGATATCAACTTTCCATATATGAATCTTTACCTCCGGACTATTCCGGAGCTCCTCGTGATGTCCCAGATCCCATCCAGGACTCCGAACAACCTTCGGACTTTCCACTATTAATATCTCAATACTACCCTAGCGCTACCGAACGTTAAGCGTGCGACCCTACGGGTTCGAGAATCATGTAGACATGACCGAGACACCTCCACGGTCAATAACCAATAGCGGGACCTGGATGCCCATATTGGTTCCTACATATTCTACGAAGATCTTTTTCGGTCGAATCTTGATGTCAAGGATTCAGTCAATCCCGTACGCAATTCCCTTTGTCCATCGGTATGTTACTTGCCTGAGATTCGATCGTCGGTATCTCCATACCTAGTTCAATCTTGTTACCGGCAAGTCTCTTTACTCGTTCCGTAATACAAGATCCCGTGACCAAACTCATTAGTCACATGCTTGCAAGCTTCTTGTGATGTTGTATTACCGAGAGGGCCCCGAGATACCTCTCCATCATACGGAGTGACAAATCCCAGTCTTGATCCATGCCAACTCAGCAGATACCCTCGGAGATACCTGTAGAGCACCTTTATAGTCACCCAGTTATGTTGTGACGTTTGATACACACAAGGCAATCCTCCGGTGTCAGTGAGTTGCATGATCTCATGGTCATAGGAACAGATACTTTGACATGCAAAAACAATAGCAAATAAACTGACACGATCATATGCTACGTTCATAGTTTGGGTCTTGTCCATCACATCATTCTCCTAATGATGTGATCCCGTTATCAAATGACATCTCATGTCTATGGCCAGGAAACCTTGACCATCTTTGATCAACAAGCTAGTCTACTAGAGGCATACTAGGGACACAGTGTTGTCTATGTATCCACACATGCATTTGAGTTACCAATCAATACAATTTTAGCATGGATAATAAACGATTATCATGAACAAGGAAATATAATAATAACCATTTTATTATTGCCTCTAGGGCATATTTCCAACAGTCTCCCACTTGCACTAGAGTCAATAATCTAGCTCACATCACTATGTGATTTACATTGTAATGAATCTAACACCCATACAATTCTGGTGTTGATCATGTTTAACCCTTGGAAGAGGTTTAGTCAACGGTTCTGCGACATTCAGATCCGTGTGTACTTCGCAAATATTTATGTCCTCCTCCTTGATGTAATCGCGGATGGAATTGAAACGTTGCTTTATGTGTCTGGTCCTCTTGTGAAACCTTGGTTCCTTGGCTAGAGCAATGGCACCAGTGTTGTCACAGAACAGAGTCATTGGGTTCAGTGCACTAGGCACTATTCCAAGATCTGTCATGAACTCCTTCATCCAGACACCTTCCTTCGCCGCCTCCGAGGCAGCGATGTACATCGCTTCGCATGTAGAATCAGCTACCACGCTTTGCTTGGAACTGCACCAGCTTACCGCACCCCCATTGAGAATAAATACGTATCCGGTTTGCGACTTAGAGTCATCCGGATCAGTGTCAAAGCTTGCATCGACGTAACCCATTACGACGAGCTCTTGATCACCTCCATAAACGAGAAACATGTCCTTAGTCCTTTTCAGATACTTCAGGATATTCTTGACTGCCGTCCAGTGTTCCATTCCTGGATCACTTTGAAACCTTCCGGCCATACTTATGGCAAGGCTGACATCGGGTCTTGTGCACAGCATTGCATACATAATAGAGCCTATGGCTGAAGCATAGGGGACGACACTCATCTTTTCTCTATCCTCTGCAGTCACTGGGCATTAAGTCTTACCCAACTTCACACCTTGCAATACAGGCAAGAACCCCTTCTTGGACTGATCCATTTTGAACTTCTTCAAAACTTTGTCAAGGTATGTGCTCTGTGAAAGTCCTATTAATAGTCTCGATCTATCTTTATAGATCTTGATGCCTAATATGAAAGCAACTTCTCCTAGGTCCTTCGTTGAAAAACTCTTGTTCAAATATTCCTTCACGCTTTCCAAAATTTCTATATTGTTTCCAATCAGCAATATGTCGTCCACATATAATATTAGAAACGCTATAGAGCTCCCACTCACTTTCTTGTAAATACAAGATTCTCCGTAAACTTGTATAAACCCGAACGCTTTGATCACCTCATCAAAGCGAAGATTCCAACTCTGAGATGCTTGCACCAGTCCATAAATGGATCGCTGGAGTTTTCAAACTTTGTCAGCATTCTCTGGATCGACAAAACCTTCTGGTTGCATCATATACAACTCTTCCTTAAGGAAACCGTTAAGGAACGTTGTTTTGACATCCCTCTGCCAAATTTCATAATCAAAAAAGGCAGCTATTGCTAACATGATTCTGACGGACTTAAGCATCGCTACGGGTGAGAAGGTCTCATCGTATTCAACTCCTTGAACTTGTGAAAAACCCTTTGCCACAAGTCGAGCTTTATAGACGGTGACATTGCCGTCCGCGTCCGTCTTCCTCTTAAAGATCCATTTGTTCTGAATGGCCTTTCGCCCCTCAGGTAATACTTCCAAAGCCCATACTTTGTTTTCATACATGGATCCCATCTCAGATTTCATGGCCACTAACCATTTCTCGGAATCCGGGCCCATCATCGCTTCTCCATAGCTCGTAGGTTCATCGTTGTCCAACAACATGACCTCTAAGACAGGGTTGCCGTACCACTCAGGAGCAGTACGCGTCCTTGTCGACCTACGAGGTTCGATAGTAACTTGATCCGAAGCTTCATGATCATCATCATTAACTTCCTCTTCTACCGATGTAGGCTCTAGAGAAACATCTTTTTGTGCTGCGCTACTCTCAGGTTGAAGCAAAGGTTCAACAACCTCATCAAGTTCTATCTTCCTCCCACTCAATTCTTTCGAGAGAAACTCTTTCTCAAGAAATGTTCCGTTTTTGGCAACAAACACTTTGCCTTCGGATCTGAGATAAAAGGTATACCCAAATGTCTCTTTTGGGTATCCTATGAAGACGCATTTCTCCGCTTTGGGTTCCAACTTTTCAGGTTGAAGCTTTTTGACATAAGCATCACATCCCCAAACTTTAAGAAACGACAACTTTGGCTTCTTGCCGAACCATAGTTCATATGGCGTCGTCTCAACGGATTTCGATGGTGCCCTATTTAAAGTGAATGCAGCTGTCTCTAATGGATAACCCCAAAACGATAGTGGCAAATCGGCAAGAGACATCATAGATCGCATCATATCCAATAAGGTTCGATTGCGACGTTCGGACACACCATTACGCTATGGTGTTCCCGGCGGTGTCAATTGTGAAACAATTCCACACTGTCTTAAGTGACTGCCAAACTCATAACTCAGATATTCTCCTCCTCGATCAGTTCGTAGGAATTTAATCTTCTTGTTACGATGATTCTCAACTTCACTCTGAAATTGCTTGAACTTTTCAAACGTTTCAGACTTGTGTTTCATTAAGTAAATATACCCATATCTACTTAAGTCATCAGTGAAGGTGAGAAAGTAACGATAACCACTGCACGCCTCAATGCTCATCGGACCGCACACATCAGTATGTATGATTTCCAACAAGTCACTTGCCCGTTCCATTGTTCCAGAGAACGGGGTTTTAGTCATCTTGCCCATGAGGCATGGTTCACATGTGTCAAGTGATTCAAAATCAAGTGACTCCAAAAGTCCATCAGCATGGAGCTTCTTCATGCGTTTTACACCAATATGACCTAAACGACAGTGCCACAAGAAAGTGGTTTTATCATTATCGACTCCACATCTTTTGGCATCAATGTTATGAACATGTGTATCATCACTATCGAGATTCAATAAGAATAAACCCCTCACATTGGGTGCATGACCATAAAAGATATTACTCATATAAATAGAACAACCATTATTCTCTGATTTAAATGAGTAACCGTCTCGCAATAAACAAGATCCAGATATAATGTTCATGCTTAACGCAGGCACTAAATAACAATTATTCAGGTTCATCACTAATCCTGATGGTAATCGAAAAGCGAGCGTGCCGACGGCGATCACATCAACCTTGGAACCATTTCCCACGCGCATCGTCACTTCGTCCTTTGCCAGCCTCTGTCTATTCCGCAGTTCCTATTTTGAGTTGCAAATGTGAGCAACCGAACCGGTATCAAATACCCAGGCACTACAACGAGAGTTGCTAAGGTACACATCAATAACATGTATATCATATATACCTTGTTTGGTGTTGGCCGCCTTCTTGTCAGCCAAATACTTGGGGCAGTTCCGCTTCCAGTGACCAGTTCCCTTGCAATGAAAGTACTCGGTTTCTGGCTTGGGTCCAGCCTTGGGTTTCTTCACGGGAGGGGCAACTGCTTTGCCACTCGACTTGGAGTTACCCTTCTTACCCTTGCCATTCTTCTTGAAACTAGTGGTTTTATTGACCATCAACACTTGATGCTCCTTCTAAATCTCAGACTTAGCGACTTTTAACATCGCAAACAGCTCGGCGACTGACTTGTTCATCCCGTGCATGTTATAGTTCAACACGAAGCTCTTGTAGCTATGCGGCAATGATTGAAGAACTCTGTCAGTGATCGCCTCTGCTGGAAGGGGCATCCCCAATTCAGCTAGACGTGTGGAATACCCAGACATTTTGAGTATGTGTTCACTGACAGACCCGTTCTCCTCCATCTTGCAGGCATAGAACTTATCGGAGGTTTCATACCTCTCGATCCGGGCATTCTTCTGAAAGATAAACTTCAACTCCTGGAACATATCATATGCTCCATGACGTTCAAAATGTCTTTGAAGTCCCGGTTCTAAGCCATACAACATTGCACATTGAACCATTGAGTAATCATCAGAACGAGCCTGCCAGGCGTTCGCAACGTCTGGAGACTCTACTGGAGCGGGTGGATCACCAAGCGGTGCATCAAGGACATAAACCTTTTGGAAAGCCGTAAGGATAATCCTTAGATTACGGGCCCAGTCCACAAAGTTACTTCCATCATCTTTCAACTTAGCTTTCTCTAGGAACGCATTAAAATTCAGGGGTGTTACTGCGCGAGCCATTGATCTACAACATAAATTTTTGCAAAAACAACTTAGACTATTGTTCAAGATAATGAGTTTAATTAATCATATTACTTAAAACTCCCACTCAAATTGACATCCCTCCGGTCATCCGAGTGATACATGATCCAAATTCACCAACCCAAGTCTGATCATCACGTGAGATGAGGTGGTTTCAATGGTGAACATCATCATGTTGATCATATCTACTATATGACTCATGTTCGACCTTTCGGTCTCTTGTGTTCCGAGGCCATGTATGTACATGCTAGGCTCATCAAGTTTAACCCGAGTGTTCCGCATATGCAACACTGGCTTGCACCCGTTGTATGCGAACGTAGAGTCTATCACACCCGATCATCACGTGGTGCTTCGAAACGACGAACTTTCGCAACAGTGCACACTCGGGGAGAACATAATTTTATCTTGAAATTTTAGTGAGGGATCACCTTATAATGCTACCGTCATCCTAAGCAAAACAAGGTGCATAAAAGGATTAACATCACATGCAAATCATAAGTGACATGATATGGCCATGAACTTGTGCTTTTGATCTCCATCTCCAAAGCACCGGCATGATCTCCATCGTCACCGGCATGACACCATGATCTCCATCATCTTCATCTCCATCAACGTGTCGCCATCGTGGTTGTCGTGGAAACCATACTTCTACTACTATTGCTACCATTTAGCGATAAAGTAAAGCATTACATAGCGCTTAATGATTGACACGCAGGGCATACAATAATTAAAGACAACCTTATGGCTCCTGCCGGTTGCCGTATGCATCGACATACAAGACGATATGAACTATTACAACATGACAATGTCATACATCAAATATATAACATCATGTCTTTGGCCATATCACATCACAACATACCCTGCAAAAACAAGTTAGACGTCCTCTAATTGTTGTTGCATGTTTTACGTGGCTGCTATGGGTATCTAACAAGAACGATTCTTACCTACGCAAAACCACAATGGTGATACGCAAATTGCTATTCAACCTTCTACAAGGACCGCCTCAATCAAATCCGATCCAACTAAAGTGGGAGAGACAGACACCCGCCAGCCATCTTTATGCAACAAATTGCATGTTAGCGATGGAACCGGTCTCTCGTAAGCGTACGAGTAAGGTTGGTCCGAGCCGCTTCATCCCACAATACCGCTGAACCAAGAAAAGACTAAGGGAGGAAGCAATATGAATTTCAACGCCCACAAAATCCTTTGTGTTCTACTCAAGATCTCATCTATGCATAGACCTGGCTCTGATACAACTGTTGGGGAACGTTGCATGGGAAACAAAAAATTTCTCCTACGCACACGCAAGATCTATCCATGGTGATGAGCATCTATGAGAGGGAGAGTTGGATCTACATACCCTTGTAGATCGCTTAGCGGAAGCATTAAGAAACGCAGTTGATGTAGTCAAACGTCTTCGCGATCCAATTACGATCCGTCCATGAACTCCCGATCAAGTGCCGAACGGACGGCACCTCCAAGTTTAGCACACGTGCGGCTCGGCGGCGTCCTCTCCTTCTTGATCCAGCAAGCGAGAGAGAGGGGGTAGATGAGATCGGGACCAACACGACAGTATGGTGGTGGTGGTGGCAGTGGAATTCTGGCAGGTCTTCGCCAAGCGCGTACCGGTGAAACGTGGGAGGAGTTGGGAGAGGTAACGGGCAAGGGTCGAAGGGTGGCTGCCCCGAACGCCTCCCCACCTTTATATAGGCGTGGAGGGGGCTGGTGGCCCTCCAAGGCCCTAGGGTCATTGGCCAAAGGGGGAGGAAGGAAATCCCACCTTTCCTTCCCCACCGATTGCTATCCCCCCTTTTTAGGGATCCTGATCTTATCCCCTTGGGATATGAATCTATTCCTTTTAAGGGAGGATCTTGGTGCGCCTAGACCAGGGTTGTGGGGACTTTCCCCATTACCCACGTTCATGTGGGTCCCCCATGCAGGTGGGCCCCACTCCAGAACCTTCTAGAACCTTCCCGGTACAATACCGAAAAAACTCGAACTTTTTCCGGAACCTCGATAACAACTTTCCATATATGAATCTTTACCTCCGGACTATTCCGGAGCTCCTCGTGATGTCCCGGATCCCATTCGGGACTTCGAACAACCTTCGGACTTTCCACTATTAATATCTCAATACTACCCTAGCGCTACCGAACGTTAAGCGTGCGACCCTACGGGTTCGATAATCATGTAGACATGACCATGACACCTCCACGGTCAATAACCAATAGCGGGACCTGGATGCCCATATTGGTTCCTACATATTCTACGAAGATCTTTTTCGGTCGAACCCCGATGTCAAGGTTTCAGTCAATCACGTACGCAATTCCCTTTGTCCATCGGTATGTTACTTGCCCGAGATTCGATCGTCGGTATCTCCATACCTAGTTCAATCTCGTTATCGGCAAGTCTCTTTACTCGTTCCGTAATACAAGATCCCGTGACCAAACTCATTAGTCACATGCTTGCAAGCTTCTTGTGATGTTGTATTACCGAGAGGGCCCCGAGATACCTCTCCGTCATACGGAGTGACAAATCCCAGTCTTGATCCATGCCAACTCAGCAGACACCCTCGGAGATACCTGTAGAGCACCTTTATAGTCACCCAGTTACGTTGTGACGTTTGATACACACAAGGCAATCCTCCGGTGTCAGTGAGTTGCATGATCTCATGGTCATAGGAACAGATACTTTGACATGCAAAAACAATAGCAAATAAACTGACACGATCATATGCTACGTTCATAGTTTGGGTCTTGTCCATCACATCATTCTCCTAATGATGCGATCCCGTTATCAAATGACATCTCATGTCTATGGCCAGGAAACCTTGACCATCTTTGATCAACAAGCTAGTCTACTAGAGGCATACTAGGGACACAGTGTTGTCTATGTATACACACATGCATTTGAGTTTCCAATCAATACAATTATAGCATGGATAATAAACGATTATCATGAACAAGGAAATATAAAAATAACCATTTTATTATTGCCTCTAGGGCATATTTCAAACAGATGCTTTCGAGGGGGTTAATCATAAGTGGGAGGTTGTTCAAGTAAGAACAGCACCCAAGCACCGGTCCACCCACATATCAAATTATCAAACTAGCGAACACGAATCAAACCAACATGATAAAAGTGACTAGACGAAATTCCCGTGTACCCTCAAGAACACTTTGCCTATTACTAGAGATTGTTCTGGCCTGTCCTTTGCCACAAAAGGATTGGGCTACCTTGCTGCACCTTGTTTACTATTACCGTTACTTGCTCGTTGCAAATTATCTTGCTATCAAACTATCTGTTATCTACAATTTCAGTGCTAGCAGAAATTACCTTGCTGAAAACCGCTTGTCATTTCCTTCTGCTCCTCGTTGGGTTCGACACTCTTACTTATCGAAAGGACTACGATTGATCCCCTATACTTGTGGGTCATCAAGACTCTTTTCTGGCGTCGTTGCTCAGGAGTGAAGTGCTCTTGTTAAGTGGAAATTGATAAGGAAAAAATGTATACTACGTGCTGAAATTTATTGCTACTTGCTACTATGGAAAACAATCCTTTGAGGGGTTTGTTCGGGGTATCTTCACCTCGACCGGAACCACAATTAGTTGCCCCTCAACCTACTGCACCTACTGAAAATATTGGTTATGAAATTCCTTCGGGTATGGTAGAACAACTGCTTGCTAAACCTTATGCTGGAGATGGAACTGAACATCCTGATATGCATCTATTATATGTGAACGAAATATGTGGATTATTTAAGCTTGCAGGTTTACCCGGAGATGAAGTTAAGAATAAGGTTTTCCCTTTATCTTTGGAGGGAAAATCATTGACATGGTCTAGGCTATGTGATGATCTTGGATCGTGGAACTGGAATCATTTGCAATTGGAATTCCACCAAAAGTTTTATCCCATGCATCTAGTTCATCGTGATCGGAATTATATATATAATTTTTGGCCTCGTGAAGGAGAAAGTATCTCTCTAGCTTGGGGGAGGCTTAAGTCAATACTATATTCATGCCCTAATCATGACATTCCGAGAGAAGTTATCATTCAGAATTTTTATGCTCAGCTTTCTCATAATGGTCAATCCATGCTCGATACTTCTTGTGCTGATTCTTATATGAAGAAGACTATTGAATTCAAGTGGAATCTCTTAGAAAGAATTAAACGCAACTCTGAATATTGGGAACTCGACGAAGGTAATGAGTCAGGTATAAAGCCTGAGTTTGATTGTGTTAAATCTTTTATGAATACCGATACTTTTCACAAGTTTAGCACTAAATATGGACTTGACTCTGAGATAGTAGCCTCTTTCTGTGAAGCATTTGCTACTCACGTTGATCTCCCTAAGGAGAAGTGGTTTAAATATCATCCCCCTATTAAAGAAGAAATTAAAGAGCCGGTCATAGCTAAAGAAGAAACCATCATTTATAATGTTGATCCAGGTGCGCCTACCGCTTATATTGAAAAACCACCTTTCCCTGCTAGGATAAAGGAACATGTTAAGGTATCAATTGTGGTTCGTAAGAGCAATATAAGAACACCTAAGCCCCCTGAGAAAATTAAAGTAGAACCTAGCGTTGCTATGGTTAAAGATCTCTTGGTAGAAAATATTGATGGGCATGTTATCTACTTCTGTGATGAAGCTGCTAGAATTGCTAAACCCGATGAAAAAGATAAACATAGACCCATAGAAGGCATGCATGTTGTCTCAGTCAAAATAGGAGATCATTGCTATCATGGTTTATGTGATTTGGGTGCTAGTGTGAGTGCTATCCCTCTTACCTTATACCAAGAAATTATGGATGAAATAGCACCTGCTGAAATAGAAGATATTGATGTTACTATTAAACTTGCTAATAGAGACACTATCACACCACTTGGGATTGTTAGGGATGTTGAAGTCTTGTGTGGGAAAGTAAAATACCCTACTGATTTTCTAGTCCTTGGTTCCCCACAAGATGACTTTTGTCCCATTATCTTTGGTAAACCTTTCTTGAGTACCGTCAACGCTAAGATAGATTGTAAAAAACAAACTGTCGGTGTCAGTTTTGGTGGTGTGTCTCATGAGTTTAATTTTTCCAAGTTTAGTAGGCAACCTCGTGATAAAGCATTGTCTAGTAAGGATGAAATGATTGGTCTTGCTTCCATTTCCGTGCCTCCTACTCATCCATTAGAACAATATTTGCTTGACCATGAAAATGATATGCACTTGCGTGAAAGAAATGAAATAGATCAAATCTTCTTTGAACAACAACCTCTCCTGAAACACAATTTGCCTATTGAAACTCTTGGAGGTCCTCCTCCACCTAAAGGTGATCCTGTGTTTGAATTAAAGCAATTGCCTGACACTTTGAAGTTTGCTTATCTTGATGAGAAAAAGATATATCCTGTTATTATTAGTGCTAACCTTTCAGAACATGAAGAAGAAAGATTATTAAAAGTTCTAAGGAAGCACAGGGCTGCTATTGGATATACTCTTGAGGATCTTAAGGGCATTAGTCCCACTCTATGTCAGCACAAGATTAATATGGAACCTGATGCTAAACCCGTTGTTGATCACCAACGACGACTGAATCCTAAGATGAAGGAAGTATTGTTACTGGAAGTGGTAAGAACAAAAATATTAAAGCTTCTAGAAGCAGGTATAATCTATCCTATTGCTGATAGTAGATGGGTATGTCCCGTTCATTGTGTCCCTAAGAAAGGAGGTATTACCGTTGTTCCTAATGATAAGAATGAACTCATCCCACAAAGAATTGTTACTGGCTATAGAATGGTAATTGATTTTAGAAAGTTAAATAAAGCTACTAGAAAAGATCATTACCCTCTGCCTTTTATCGACCAAATGCTAGAAAGATTATCTCAGCACACACACTTTTGCTTCCTAGATGGATATTCCGGTTTCTCTCAAATACCCGTGTCACAATCCGATCAAGAGAAAACCACTTTTACTTGCCCTTTTGGAACCTATGCTTATAGACGTATGCCTTTTGGTTTATGCAATGCACCTGCTACCTTTCAAAGATGTATGACTGCTATATTCTCTGATTTTTGTGAAAAGATTGTGGAGGTTTTCATGGATGATTTTTCCGTTTACGGAACTTGTTTTGATGATTGCTTAAGCAACCTTGATTGAGTTTTGCAGAGATGTGAACAAACTAATCTCATCTTGAATTGGGAGAAGTGCCACTTTATGGTTAATGAAGGCATTGTCTTGGGGCATAAAATATCTGAACGAGGTATTGAGGTGGATAAACCTAAAGTTGATGCAATTGAGAAAATGCCATGTCCTAAACATATTAAAGGTATTCAAAGTTTCCTTAGTCATGCTGGTTTTTATAGGAGGTTCAATAAAGACTTCTCTAAAATTTCTAGGCCTCTTACTAATCTTTTGCAAAAGGATATCCCTTTTGTTTTTTATGATGATTGTGTGGAAGCCTTTGAAACACTCAAGAAAGCCTTAACCTATGCACCTATCGTTCAACCACCTGATTAGAACTTACCTTTTGAAATTATGTGTGATGCTAGTGATTATGCTGTTGGTGCTGTTCTAGGACAAAGAGTTGATAAGAAATTGAATGTTATTCATTATGCTAGTAAAACTCTAGACAGTGCTCAACGAAATTATGCTACTACTGAAAAAGAATTCTTAGCAGTTGTGTTTGCCTGTGATAAATTTATATCCTATATTGTCGATTCCAAAGTTATTGTTCACACCGATCATGCTGCTATAAGATACCTTATGGAAAAGAAGGATGCTAAACCTAGACTCATTAGGTGGGTTCTCTTACTTCAAGAATTTGACTTACACATCGTTGATAGGAAGGGAGCTGAGAACCCCGTAGCTGATAACTTGTCTAGGTTAGAAAATATTCTTGATGACCCACTACCTATAGATGATAGTTTCCCTGAAGAACAGTTAGCTGCAATAAGTGTTTCACAAAACACCCCTTGGTATGCCGATTATGCTAATTACATTGTCGCTAAATATATACCACCTAGCTTCACATACCAACAAAAGAAAAAATTCTTCTATGAATTGAGACATTACTTTTGGGATGACCCACATCTTTATAAAGAAGGAGTAGATGGTATTATTAGTCGTTGTGTACCTGAGCATGAACAGGAACAAATCCTATGGAAATGTCATTCCGAACCTTATGGAGGACATCATGCGGGAGATAGAACTGCTCACAAGGTATTGCAATCTGGTTTTTATTGGCCTACTCTCTTCAAAGATGCCCGTAAGTTTGTCTTGTCTTGTGATGAATGTCAAAGAATAGGTAATATCGGTAAGCGTCAGGAAATGCCTATGAATTATTCACTAGTTGTTGAACCATTTGACGTTTGGGGTTTTGATTATATGGGGCCTTTTCCTTCCTCTAACGGGTACACTCATATTTTGGTTGCTGTTGATTATGTCACTAAGTGGGTAGAAGCTATTCCAACTAGTAGTGCTAATCACCACACCTCCATTAAAATGCTTAAAGAGGTTATCTTCCCGAGGTTTGGAGTCCCTAGATATTTATGAGTGATGGTGGTTTCATACTTTATTCATGGTGCTTTCCGCAAAATGCTAGCTAAATATGATGTTAACCATAGAATTGAATCACCCTATCATCCTCAATCTAGTGGTCAAGTAGAACTTAGCAATAGAGAAATAAAATTAATATTACAAAAAACTGTCAATAGGTCTCGTAAGAATTGGTCTAAGAAATTTGATGATGCACTTTGGGCCTATAGAACAGCTTATAAAAATCCTATGGGTATGTCTCCATACAAAATGGTGTATGGAAAAGCTTGTCATTTGCCTCTAGAATTAGAACACAAAGCATTTTGGGCAATTAAAGAACTTAACTATGATTTCAAACTTGCCGGTAAGAAGAGGCTATTTGATATTAGCTCACTAGAAGAATGGAGAACCCAAGCCTATGAAAATGCCAAATTATTCAAAGAAAAAGTAAAAAGATGGCATGACAAAAGAATCCAAAAGAGGGAATTCAAAATAGGAGACTATGTTCTTTTGTTCAACTCTCGTTTAAGATTTTTTGCAGGTAAGCTTCTCTCCAAATGGGAAGGTCCTTACATTATCGAAGAGGTTTATCGTTCTGGAGCTATCAAGATTAATAACACCGAAGGTACTAACCCGAAGGTGGTCAATGGACAAAGAATTAAGCACTATATCTCAGGTACGCCTATTACCGCTGAAAGCAATGTTATCCAAACCATGACACCGGAGGAACACATAAAAGAAACCTTCCGGAACACTCCAAAATTCTGAAAAATAGGAGGTACATGATACGGTAAGTAAACGGACTCCGAAAAATCCGCAAAAATATTTTTTGTCAGTTTTGGAATATTAGAAATTTTGGAAATAAAGAAATAAACCGGAAGGTGATCGAGGTGAGCACGATACACCAGGGCGCGCCCTGGTGGGTTATGCCCACCTCGGACACCTTCCCAACTCCGTTTTCCTTCCATATGCTTGTTTCCCAAGAATAAAATTCTCTATATATACCCCGACTGTTTTGACAACCGCATCGCAGAAAAATCCTCTGTTCTTGTTTCTTGCTGCTTTCTCGTCAGATCTAGATCTCCATGGCTCCACCAAGCTACTCCAAGGACAAGTTCTTCGAGAAGGTTATCAACCCGTACTTGACGGAGGTGATGAAGCACCCTCAAGCCATTGAGATGCGTGAGGGGGTGCTCCATATCCGCGATGTTCAGGGGCCTAAGAAGACCGGAAGCGTGGAGACTAGGCTCGAGGCGGTGGAACAGGAAATTTTCAAGTGCCAGAAGATGGTGGAGCATGGACTTAGTGCCAATCACTCCATGATCACGGAACTCAGCCGTGATCAGGTGGTGGATGGCCGGTCTGTGAAGGACATCATCTCCACCCTCAACGAGCAAGTTAATTTTCTGCAGAGCCAAGTATATGATCTTCAAAACCAAGTCTTTGAATCTGAAGCAAGATTTAAAGGTATCAGTTTAGCTGCCAGTTGTAGGACTCGGGGGACTCTTGCATCAACTTATGATGGGGAGCCCTTGCCCTGGAAGCTGTAGGACAAGCCTACTACATCTACACCACCACCTTCTTCTTCACCACCACCTTCTTCATCGCCACCACCAAAGGAGACTTGACCACACGGGTATGGGCACTCCCCTTGGCTTGAGCCAAGTTTGGGGGAGGTGCCTCGGTATCGTATCATCATCACTTTTATTCACCTTTACCTTTTTTTAGTTCGATCTTTAGTTTTCCTTTGCTTTAGTTGAATAAAAGTTTAGTATGATCTATTTTCGTGTGTTAGTTTCGTGGCCTATCTATCTATGTAATCGAGTGAAAGTTATATAATAAAGTTAGTTTGAGTTTTTGTCTCTTTACTTTCTTGTTGCAATCAAAATAAAGGAAAGAGAAGTAAAAGAAAAGAATCATATGCTAATCTTATGCTGAGTAATGACATCACATAAAGAAAAGTATAAGTAGTAAAATTTATTGGAGATTGACAAACATAGCATTGGTCAATGATGCAATTCATGAAAGAATTAATAAGGGAAGAGAAGATTCACATGGAAATACACTATCTTGGACATCTTTTATGATTGTGAGCCCCCATTAAATATTTTATGCCAAAATTGTTGACGTTGGACAAGGAAGACAACGTAATGATTTATGCTTGTTCATATCCACATAGAAGTTATATTGTCATAGACCCTTCAACATGTGGTGCTTGCTCAATATCTTTGCTAGCCAAAAATTCCGCACTAAGTAGAGATACTACTTGTGCATCCAAAAACCCAAAAGCACACTCATTCCTTGAGAGTCCACCATACCTACCTACGGATCGAGAAAGATCCTTTAAGTAAGTTGTCATCGGTGCAATAAGGCAATAAAAATTGCTTCTAAAAGTGTTTTGATCAATTAGTGTAAGAGAAAATTTAGCGTTATACAAACTTATGATGGAAAAGTAATAAAAGCGACGGACTGCATAATAAATGTTGCTATCATAGGGGGGCAATATAGCGTGACGTTCTTTTATATTAAGGGATTGGGCATACAAACCAATAAGCGCATGACAACCTCTGCTTCCCTCTGCGAAGGGACTATCTTTTACTTTTATGTATTTACTTTTATGCAAGAGTCAAAGTATTCTTCCCTATTCCTTTTTACTTTTTATTTTTGCAAGCATCATGTGGTGAGGAAAGATCTAGGCACATATATCCAGTTGGATATGGGTGGGCATGAGTTATTATTGTTGACATCGCCTTTGAGGTGAATACGTTGGAAGGCGAAACTATAAGCCCCTATCTTCCTATGTGTCCGGTTGAAACTTTTTGTTCATGGGTATGTCGTGAGTGTTAGCAATCATAGAAGACTAAATGATGGTTGAGTATGTGGACTTGCCAAAAGGCTCCGACATGAGACCCTTCCTGAAAATATGATGAACTGTAGTTGCAAAGTTGACTGAAAACACAGTTTCTTAGTTTTCAATAAGGTTTATGCTTCATACTTCTATGTTGTGATGAATTGTTACTTGTGCATAGGAAGTTATATGATGAAAATATATTGAATAAGTTCTATGTTAGGATTTATTGCTGTTATGATAATAAGCATGCTGCTACTATGTCCGTATTTTGTTTTATCGACACCTCTCTCTCAAATTATGTGGACATGCTTTTCAATATCGGCTTTCGCTTGAGGACACGCGAGGTCTAAGCTTGGGGGAGTTGATACGTCCATTTTGCATCATGATTTCCTACTGTTATTTATTATGTTTTGTCAAATAATAATACTTTAAGGAGTGATTCTAATGCCTTTTCTCTCATAATATGCAAGGTTTACACAAAGAGGGAGAATACCGACAGCTGGAATTCTGGACCTGAAAAAAGCACATCAGAGATACCTATCCTGCATAACTCCAATGAAGCTGAAATTTTACGGAGATTATTTTTGGATTAAATAAAAAATACTGGAGTAGAAAACTACCGGAGGGGGCAAACCTGGTGGGCACAACCCACCAGGGCGCGCCAGCCCCCCCTGGGCGCGCCTTGATGGGTTGTGGCCTCCTCGGCCCACCTCCCGTGCCCATCTTCTGGTATATAGTCACATTTGACCTAGAAAAAATCAGAGGAGGACTTTCGGGACGAAGCACCACCGCCTCGAGGCGGAACTTGGGCAGGAGCACTTTTGCCCTCCGGCGGAGCGATTCCGCCGGGGGAACTTCCCTCCCGGAGGGGGAAATCGAAGCCATCATCATCACCAACACCCCTCTCATCTTTGGGAGGCCAATCTTCATCAACATCTTCAACAGCACCATCTCCTCTCAAACCCTAGTTCATCTCTTGTGTTACATCTTTGTACCGAAACCTCAGATTGGTACCTGTGGGTGACTAGTAGTGTTGATTACCTTGCGTAGTTGATTACTATATGGTTTATTTGGTGGAATATTATATGTTTAGATCCATTATGCTATTCATACCCCTCTGTTCTTGAGCATGTTTATTATTTGTGAGTAGTTACCTTTGTTCTTGAGGTCACGGGAGAAGTCATGTTGCGAGTAATCATGTGAATTTGATATGTGTTCGGTATTTTGATGGTATGTATGTTGTGATTCCCTTAGTGGTGTCATGTGACTGTCGACTACATGACACTTCACCATTCATGGGCCTAAGGGAATGCATTGTGGAGTAGTTATTAGATGATGGGTTGCTAGAGTGACAGAAGCTTAAACCCTAGTTTATGCGCTACTTCGTAAGGGGCTGATTTGGATCCAAACGTTTAATGCTATGGTTAGATTTTATCTTAATACTTTTCTCGTAGTTGCGGATGCTTGCGAGGGGGTTAATCATAAGTGGGAGGTTGTTCAAGTAAGAACAACACCCAAGCACCGGTCCACCCGCATATCAAATTATCAAAGTAGCGAACACGAATCAAACCAACATGATAAAAGTGACTAGACGAAATTCCCGTGTACCCTCAAGAACACTTTGCCTATTACTAGAGATTGTTCTGGCCTATCCTTTGCCACAAAAGGATTGGGTTACCTTGCTGCACCTTTTTTACCGTTACCGTTACTTGCTCGTTACAAATTATCTTGCTATCAAACTATCTGTTACCTGCAATTTCAGTGCTTGCAGAAATCACCTTGTTGAAAACCGCTTGTCATTTCCTTCTGCTCCTCGTTGGGTTCGACACTCTTACTTATCGAAAGGACTATGATTGATCCCCTATACTTGTGGGTCATCAATGCCCATATTGGTTCCTACATACTGCACAAAGATCTTTATCGGTCAAACCACGATGTCGAGGATTCAGTTAATCCTGTATGCTATTTCCTTTGTCTAGCAATATGTTACTTGCCCGAGATTCGATCGTCGGTATCGCCATACCTAGTTCAATCTCCTTACCGGCAAGTCTCTTTACTCATTTTTTAATACAAGATCCCGTGACTAACTCATTATTCACATTGCTTGCAAGCTTCTTGTGATGTTGTATTGCTGAGAGAGCCCAGAGATATCTCTCCGTCATACGGAGTGACAAATCCCAGTCTTGATTCACACCAACCCAACAGACACCATCAAAGATACATGTAGAGCACCTTTATGATCACCTAGTGAATATCAGTCAAATCAAGAAACTCGGAAAGATTGTTAAGATAAAGAAACTAGCGACGAAAAACAAAAAGATGTTTGTCTGCATAATGAAGAAGACATCAGTCAACTATAGGATGGTACCATCTCTTTCATCTTGTCCTTTTCCCTTTGCACCATTTCGAATTTTAGAGAACATATTTATGCATATCTTTGTTTTTAGTCCTTTTCAAGGTAGTTCATCGATGATTACGTCTCAAAACACATGTATGATCAAAAGGTGAGGAAGGTATTCATAAAGCACCGACGATATAATCTTGAAGTCTTCCTCAAGAGGACGAAGGATGGGCAGGCAATCATCCACAGGCACTGGCCTAAAGTTGCAAGGACCTTCAACATCATTGAAGGCTCAATATTCGCCTTCCGCCTCAACAGTTTTCTAGATGGGACTCGTGTGTCTATTTACCATTTATGATGCTACTTTTGAAAGCTTTTAGATGTTGCATTTGAAACTTGGTCCTGTTTTGTAATTGGGTAGCTAGGTAGTATATGATTATATGATGTTGTACTCTGATGTAATTTAATTATGAAATCCTGGTTGCCGCAATACGAATATGAAATATATTGTGTGCTTGATATGAAATGTCAATTTGACTACTAAATGGATTATAAATAATAGGTTAATTAGGCTGATTATTGCGGTTTCCTATTGCAGACGGTTTCTAAGACAACACCATTGGCAATGACCACAACAAACACACACGGTTTCTAGAAAGTTGGCGTGTTGGATCAGTCAACAATCACACACGACTTTCGGCCGACAACTGTGTGCGTTAGGCCACCCTATCACAAACGTTTTCACATAACAAGTATGTGTGATGGGCATACCTATGCCAAACAGTTTCTTCTAGGCATCGTACGTGATGTATTGAATAACGCAATCAACAGAATTATAACTATCGTGTGTGATGGTCACCCCTATCACAGACGATGTTATGTAGAAAATTGTGTGTGATGTACAATACGAACAGAAACGTATCTTTGGGATTCACTATGTGGGATGCTAAGAATATCTCACGCGACCTCTACAATATGTCTGTTTGTGATGGCCCTACCAATTGCACACGATCTATTTTTGACTGGCATGTGTGATCGGAGAAGGCATACCCAACGATTTATATGCATCGTGTTGGATAGGACCCCCCTATCACCCATACCAGCAAGGTGATGGTTTAAAACTACATCGCTAAAAGGGGGTAAAAACCGTTTGTATAGATCTCGGCTGCACTAGTGACTATTGTCTTAATGTGTTACAAAGCTTATATAAGCAAGATGCTATCCTACAGAATGATCTTTGGATGAATACACTTACGAGAGCCCGACTACTGGTCACAGACTATAAGATTGGGGTGATCTCTACTAAGCTCATGAAGAGGCCAGGAGTGTGACTAATAGGCTCTATCCGAGGGGTTAGCCTTGGGCAGCCTAGTACTAGTAATTACAACATGTGGTGAAACTTCTTTACACCAAACTGACAATTCAACGCATAGTCCATTGTTCAGTTGTGAAGGAGTGTAGCTACGTGCTCTAGGTGAAGTTCAACCTTAACAGGTCTTCACTGAAATACTGGTATATCAAAACAGTGATTGTAATAGAGGACATAATGGGCCCTCGAGATCTGGTGGGGGATTGTCGAAATATGGGCTGGGCTTTAGGCCCATCCAACAATTTCGGAAAAATCTCCAAGGGCCCATGTTGGTGTCAGGACAAGGGGTGGTGAGAAGTTTAGTCCCACCCCGCTAGTTGGAGAGGAGTTGGACCTCCTTATAAGGGATTCTCTTCCACATGCTATTGGAGCTTGAGAAGAGAAGTGGTCCACGCGCACTCCTCCGTCGCCGGCCTCGCCCTGTCACGACATGGGTTGCGGGATTGAGCCGACTCGAGCTCATACCTATGCGCTTATGTTTGCTGGTCAGGAACAGAGAGTCCGTAACAGATGCGTCACGTATCCGAGATGTCGGATCGTGGGTTGTCGCCAACTAAGACGTGGGGCCTGCCCACGTCTCTCCACCCGAACACGCATATATATGTGAGGTGTCGGCCAACCCTAGCCGCCATGAGAACATATCACATCTGCTCCACGTGCATCGCCCCTGTCGTTCCTTTTGCTGTTGCTGCCGCCAGTGACTCCATCCCGTTCACCATGTAGACGGCAGGCCTCCGAAACCCCGCCTCTCCAGATCATGTACTGGAAAGGGGTGATTAGGTTTTTGAGGAGCATCTCCTACGCGACTATTCGATGTCATTTGTCTGCTTCCTCTACGTTCGTGTCGCCTTCGTCATCACCATGTCCACCGACTGTAACACACCAAAAATTTAATCTTGTTTATTAATTAAAATTTTTTCAAGAAGATTTATTTTCTATTTTCTAGATTTTCTATTTGATTTCAGAGCCACTTCTGTTCTGAGGATTTCAAAAAATTTCTGTCCCATTTGAAGCTTTTAAATAATATTGTGGGACTTGAATACTTTATTAAAGCATCTTATTTCATTTAGTAAAACCAATGGAATTATTTTTATAATAAAACTTCCCAAGTTTTAATTCTTTTAATAGCATTTTCATTCTTTTAAAGTCATAAGTTGCACTACAACTACTTCATAAATTCTTTTAAAAAATCCACAGAAATTTGTAGATGTCATGTGATGTCCCTGAATCACTTTTATGCAAAAACCCAGCTTTGTGTTTTGTAAGTTTTGAGCAAAACATCCTTTTCTTCATTCTGGTCCAGTTTGTCATTTTGTACTACAACCCCATTTTAGTTTTCTCTAATGACCTTGATAATTTTCTTGCTTGAATTTAACCCTACCAAACTCTTAAGTCCAAGAGTGTAGGTTCATTGCAGTAATTTTTGCCCATGCAATAGTACCCTTTAGTTTCTGTCCAGAAACATAGTTTTGGGATATTTGCATTATCAAGTTTTTGCTTTTGTCAAAATAGACTTTCCATCATTTTGTGTACCTAAAGATACCATGAACTGGTAATTTTGGTGGCCATAATATAATCCTAGATAGCCCTAGCATTCTGTCGAGCACCTGGTGTGCGTGAACAGAATTGGCATGTTTGTGAGCTTGTATTGTGAACTTCCCCCTCTGTCCAAACCAGGTTGTCTAGTAGCCTTCTAACTGCCTCTAACCTAGGTCTGTTGATTTTCATTGGCATCCAAGCAAGTTTGGTCGCCCTAGCATTTCGTCGAACGATTGCCATGCGTGCCCGGAGCGCGGCCAGTGCGCGCGTTTTGCACGTGTTGTGCCCGAGCCGCCGCGTCCCTGGTCAGAGCCCTGAGCTTATCCTGACCCTCTGCCGCTCGCAGCATAGCGCCAAGCCTCGACCTGCACTCCCTCACGAGCACCACAGCAACCGCCACGTCGCCGGCGAGCCAGGCGCTAGCCGCCATCGCCGCCTGCGGTGGTCGGTGCCGTACGGGCCACCTGGCGCACCCCAAGACCACCCAGCTCGCCGTGCTTATCTGCAACCATGTATTCTTCTCCGACAAAGCTCAGGCAGCCAGCCCCACCTTCCCTGTTCTGTAATAGTGCCGCCGCCATCGAGCTTATCCTCGGGCACCCGGCGAACCGATGTAGCTAGCCTATAAAAAGACCCCCCAAGCTCGCCCCGATCTTCAAAGGGCTCTCTCCCATCCCCCTCAAGCCCCCATAGGCCCCAATCTACCGAGGGAGGTCGTCCCCCTCACCTCCGGTCAGGATTCGGCCGCCCCTTCCCCTGTCGAATTCGTGGCCAACCCAGCTCCTCCTCCTCCCTTCTCTGTCGGAAAGAACCTGACCTGGAACCGCGAGCGTATTTCCCCCTCGATTTTTGCCTGACAGAAGCCGTGGGCAAAGATCCCTCGCAGACCCACGCCGCCGTCCGCCGGCCATCGAAGCCACCGGAGCTTCCAGGCCCTCCGGTGAGAAAGCCCCCATCCCTGGAGACCGCCGCGAGCCCCTGATCCCGAAGGTGCCCTCGGTTGCCGGAGTGGAGCCCCGAATCGCCGGCGGGGATCTCCGGAGGTCACTCCTCCCCCTCGGCTGGAGGAGGGAGAGGACCGGTTCGACTATAGTCAAACCTATCCGTGGGCCCCGCTCGTCAGCGACAGAGCCAACCGGGAGCCGTCTTAAGTGAAGGCGTATTCCCGCTAATACGTTTTCAGTTAAGTAAAGTGTAAGCCGACCGAACCGTTTTCTTTTTCAGGTTTTATTTTAAATCAGAACTTTGACCTAAGTTTGACTGGCTATAACTTTTAAAATAAAACTCCAAATGAATTGATTCTTTTTCCTACCTCTCTAAAATTTCACCTAGTTTATTTTAAGATTTATTCCAAAAATATTTATGACAACTTTTTGTGCTGTTTTTAAATTGCGTGTTGATTCAAATATTTTCAAAATAGGAATTTGGAGAGAGAAGCAAACTTTCAAAAAGATTGGGAGTGCACCCTACATCTCTGCACATTTAAGGCAAGCATTCTGAACCTTGGTATAGTATTTGTTGTGTGATGTTTGGTGTGGCGAATAAAACTACAACACATGAAGTGCACGTTATTTCATGTGAAGGTGTGATCATGCTTGCAATGCAAGATGATGATTCTTGCTAATGAACTTGAGATGCTTGTGGCAGAAGTCACCGCCGTGTGCCATCCCTGCCTACCGGAAGGAATCCGGGATAAGTCTCTGTCTCAGGTGGACACGAGCCTGGTGCTGACATCTCGTTGGAGCGAGGATGGTCAGTGAGGCATGATGGGATGGGATGAGTGGTGATTCTGTCTGGAATTGTGAAAAATATTTGTTGTGCTAATCATGCAGGGAACATTTAAACCTCCTGAGACGACCATAGATCGAGTTTTGTTCTAGTAACCCCCATACTTGTTTCGTACTACCACTTGTCCCTGCCGCAGGTAGGGTACAGTTCAGTAAGTTGTCAACCCCTTTCTTGGCACACACCGTACAGAGAGGCCATGGTGGAAGATAGCGGCTGCATCCGGTAGGCATGCCACCTGGTCCGGGGGCATGGGTGTTTCCGGTTGGGACTGAGAGGGGGGCACCCCTTAGTAGCGCGCGGTATAAATTTGATCCCATGCTAATCGAGGTTGTAGCCTCCCCACTTAGAGTTTTTCTTAACGAGTGTCATGGGTGATTCCAGGCACCGGTAAGTTAAGCTGGTGTGTGCGAGTCAGGTGTGTTTTCAATTAAAAGACCATGAGCGGAATTAGTCCCGGTGGACTAAAGGAATCCGTTACTCGTGGGTAATGAGTACACCCTCTGCAGAGTTTACATCTATTCGAATAGCCGTGTCCGCGGTTAAGGACTACAGTCTGGGATGGGTCGAGTGTCGGTCTTAGTGTTGGTCTTCGGAGGAAAACTTCTAAACCAGAATATTGATCTTGACGTGTGAAGAATGATAATGATGATTATGCTTATTCTTATTGTGGACTAACCATGTTATTTATTTGTATTGCTGAGTATCACTTGGGATGGTTCTACCTCCTGGATACTCATTATGATTATTATTATATAAGCCCTTTATGTGGCGTCGCACAGACGCCCGACTGTGGCATGTATGTTGTTTGCTTTATTATATAAGCCCTTTATGTGGCGTCGCTGAGACGCCCGACCGTGGCACATACGATTATTTATTTTCATTATAAGCCCTTTCTGTTGCATCGCTGAGACGCCCGACTGTGGCACGTTTGCTATTTATTTTCCTTATAAGCCCTTTATGTGGCGTTGCTAAGACGCCCGACTGTGGCATGCTGATTATTTATTTTCCTTATAAGCCCTTTATATGGCGTCGCTCAGACGCCCGACTGTGGCATGCTTGTTATTTATTCTCCTTATAAGCCCTTTATGCGGCGTCGCTTAGACGCCCGACTGTGGCACGCATGCTATTTATTTTTCTTCTAAGCCCTTTATGTGGCGTCGCTCAGACGCCCGACTGAGGCATGCTTTATGTTATTATCCTTTCGAGGCGTCGCTTCAGAGACCCGATCGGCTCATTTTATTTTTATTCTCTGATTGCTTATTCCTGTTTAATAGGAATAACCTGCTTGCGTGCATCATGAATTTTATTTTGTGGCTGACTAAGTGATCGTGGATTATTTCAGAGCATGATTATCACCTGTTATATTATACCTGTTTTCATGATGTTTGCGAGTACATTCAAAGTACTCACTGGCTTGTCCCTGGCTATTGTCTTGGCCAGATTAATTGCTTGGAGAGGAGCGCCATGACGACAGCCCCGGAACCTAGGCATCAAAGATAGCAGCCACGCGAAGATAGGAGTTATCCAGGTCAGCTGTTCCTGTGGGAAATGGTGTCCCATGGACGCTGATGATCCGCAACCCGCTTCCGCCATAAACCACTAGAAATTTTTGTTGTACTCATAGACCACAATGGTCTTGTACTTCAGATTTTGTATTATGCTTGGAACTTCTGTATCAAGAATGTGCCTCACCAGCTAACAGTAATCCTGGGGTTGGTGAGCACAAGGACCATTTGCTGGGAAATTAATATCCTGGAAAACCGGTCCTGACACCGACGCAGAACGTGCCGATGCTGAGAAGCTCGAAGCCGAGAAGAAAGCCACCGAGGACGTTGTTGCCACAGCCTCTTCATCGCCGATCGGAGGGTATAACATGTTTATTCTTGTCTAGTTTATTTCTGTTTTAGTAGTACTAGCTATGTGCGTAGATGTTTTTACTATATGTGTAGTACATGCTAGTGTGGTTTGTAATCTATATTTCAGTAATTTTGTCAACGCTATAATCGTGATTATTTCCTGAATTAATTTAATCAAAAAAATGCATATTTACTCATCATGAGAGAGGTAATTTAATAGCAGCTGTATGCAACTACAGCCACCATGCTGCTGATGCTATTACCTGTGAGGCAATGGCAATGAGCAAGAGTGTGACTCCCAAATCGTAGTAGAGTTTTATACTGTCAGTCATGATGGTGCGATGTGGCAACTGTGGTACTCGTTGGGGTCCCTTTGATTCAAAAAAAAATCATAGGATTATTGAAGGGTTAGAATCCATAGGTTTTTTTTCTAAGTTTATCATTTGATTCACAAGATTGAATACTATAGGATTTTTTTCTACAGAACCAAGTGTACTACATTTCATTAGAAATTCAAGTCTACATGCCACTCAAATACTATATTTGCTCTATTCCTGCGTTTTGAAAATTCTGCAAATCAAAGAGGGCCTGAGTGTGTGAATATTTCTTCTTCGATAAGAAAGGTCACTTTTAAACATTGTTTCCATTCTGCTAAAAAAGCAGCGTACAAGAATGTACTTTAGTATTCTGTAAAAAGGGTTCATTTAGTTGTACTGATGTTAATAAGGTCGTGTACTATGTACTTTTGATTTGTGATCAATAAAACTGGTCATCATGGGCTTTTGTCACCCTAGTTTCACTTGCTGGTCATTGCATTCATGCATGCATTTTTTTTTTCAAATGAATTTGAAATGAGGAATGATCAAGACTCAGAGAGAATTTTTGTCAAAAGAGCAATATAAAATTTGCCTCAAATAAGTCCAAGAAAATGCCCTTGGTATTTCAAGAAAATATTGGCATGAGCTAAAATGCAAACCAATATTTTTGGAATCACACAAACATTTTACTTTGGGCATTCGAATTAATCCAATAATTATTTGACTTGGATATATATTTATTATATATTAAGTATATATCCAATAATTCTGAAAATTGCTATGTGGCACTGGTTAAATACATTTAGCTCACATGCCAATTTCCAGGATTTATTAAAGTGGTTTGATATTTTTTTAAACCAGAACAAATGACATAAAAATAGAAAAACAAAACCAGAAATATAGAAAAAGGACCTTACCTAACCTTACCTGGCCCAGCACTGTAAGGCCCACTGGCCCACAGTGCCAGTCATCTCCTACCTCTGCCAGAAGGCAGAGGAGAAGGAGGGCACGGCGAGCGCGCAGGAGCGCCACGCCAGCAGCCTGCCTGGGCCTCCCCTGGCCAGCACGACGCCGCGGTTAACCCCGCGGGAGATGTTCGGATCCCCCCTCTTTCCATTCCTCCCCATCGCCTCTCTCTCGGGCCCCTGTCACCAGGGCCGAGCGCCACCCTCGCTGCCGTCGTCCTTTGTCATGGCCACCGAGCACCTGGCGCCCCTCAAGCAAGAACGGAAGCTCCGCCATGGTCGTCTTCGTCTCCTCATGGACGCGCGCGAGCCCATACGCCCTGCAACCCCGCCATCGCCGCCGTCCTCACCGTCAATGGCCGCCGGATGCCATCGTCGATTCACCGCCCCAGAGACTTCCCCGAGCCCGCTGAGACCGACTCCGACCCCACTGTGAGCCCTGGGTCCTTTTGCCTCTCCTCCCCGCGCTGATTTCTAGCCGTAGCCACCCCTCCCGCGAGCTCCGAGCTCCGGCCGCCGCCATGGCTGGTGAGCTTCGCGCTCCTGAGCTCCTTCGCTTGCACTCGTTGCTCCGGAGTGCTCACGCCGACCCCAGGAGGGCGTAGGGCCCTCTGTTTGGGCTCCTGCTGCTCTGCAGCCTCGGCTACGCCAAGCCGTAGCTCCGGCCGCCACATATGCTCTCGCCGCCGTCAAGTTAGGCCGCCCCGACCCGAGTTGACGCCGCCAACGGATGCGGGTCAGTCCCAGCTTCGCGTAGATGGCCTCGGCCGTCCATTTGGTCGCCAGACGGCGAAATCCGATGACCTCCGCCGTGTCTGCTGTCGCGGGCGTTGAGCCACCAGTGGCTTTGACCCTGCTAACCAGGATTTTTCCCCGAGGAATCAATGATAGGCGGGCCCAACCCTGTTTAATTTTAGTTTAGTCAGAGTTTAGTGCTAATTATTTTGGTTAACCAAATGAGGCACTGACCGGTGGGCCTAGACCCTAATTAAGTCAAACTAGGATTTAAATTAAACCTAATCTAATGTTAAGCTAGGTGGGTCACTGACCAGTGGGCCCCACTGGTCAGGTTTGACCTAGGTCGCCCCGGTTGACCAGCTGACGTCATGCTGATGCACTGCTGACGGCATAATCCTTTTCTGGATTTTCTTAATTCTAAAATGAATTTGGAAATTTCAGAAAAATGTTTAAAACTTTTAAAAATCATAGAAAATAATCTGTAACTCAGATGAAAATAATTTATATATTAAAAATGATCAGAAAAATGCAAGGAATCTGTTTATGCCATGATCATGCATGTTTGAGCAAGTTAACATCACCAACTAGGACATTTCATGATTAGGACAAATTTGATAAATAGTTTGAAGTTGGAATTTGATGCCTATTTGAATTCCACTTCAATTAATATGCCTAAATATTGTACTAGGTGAATTCAGAACCTTAACATGACATATCATACATCATGTTTGTTGCATCGCATTGATTCTGTTCCTTCTTCTTTTTTCTCGGTGTTGTTCCTTCTCGGTAGACGATGGTTCCGACGTTATGATCGTTGACACTGATGAAGTGAAATGCTATCTTTAGAACTATCAGGCAAGCAACCCCTCCTTGAGCATCCCGATAATATCTCACTCTCTCGCTCCTGCTCTCTTTTAAATGCATTAGGACAACAACGATCCAATTGTTACCTGTTCTCGGTAGTTGAATCCATTCCTTTGCATGACCTGTCTTTGTCACAATAAATAGTTGAAACCCCTTAGTATGAGTAGCAACTGCTTGAGCCTTGTTGTGCCTACTCATCCATGCTTGCTTACTGTGCCTGCTATGCTTAGATTCGTGTCGGGTCTGATCCATCTGGGTGATGAATCGGAATGGATGTGTTCATGTCCTGCTGTGTGAGATCTAAGTGTGTGAATCCGATTTGGTAAAGGTAGCGATGAGAGTCCATGTAGGAGTACATGATGGGTTGTCTCATTGGGACCGTCCTTAAGAACTGAGTTCTGTGTATGTTATCCAAGACAAGATACTACCATGCATTGGGCCCGAAACCAATGGACCCTCTCTGCTTATTAATCGCCTTGATCTCTATCCAAGAGTTGCAACTAGTTTCTGGTGTTTGTAGGATGTGCTGGCGGGCGTGCATAGCGCTGACCGGAGGGGTAGGCTATGGCGCGGTAGATGCACCCGTGACCGGGTGTACCAAGCGTAGTACCATCCGTCGAGGTGGGCTTGGGAACCTTGTACACATCGTTTGGGGCCGTAATGGAAACTTCGGCCGGACTTCCTTGCGGGTTCAGTCTCAAATAGGTGATAAACCTGGACTAGAGTCTTGTGTGGTTAACGGTCATGGCCGACTCCCTCGCTAGGCTTCCACTTGAAGGTTGCCGAGGTGCCTTTTTACGTGCACATGGCGATAAGTGGCAAGAGCGTGTGTGAAGAAGTATACCCCTGCAGGGTGAATTAATCTATTGGAATAGCCACGTCCTCGGATATGGACTACTTGGAAAGCCCATGTGGTACATAGACAACTTGAAATGGATACTCTAAAATGCGCAAGATAAGCGTGAGTGCTATGGATGGCCTTCTCGTAGGAAGACGGGAGTGGATCCATAGTGGTGTATTGATTTGGTGAATATGTGGACTCGTGTGCGCTGTCCCACCTTAAAGATACTACTTGTAGTCGTAGTAAATGTTAGCCAAGAGTCAAAGCTGGCTTGCTGCAATAAACTCCACAACCCCCTTGATGGTAATGATGCATATGTAGTTAGTTCTGATGTAAGTCTTGCTGAGTACCTTTGTACTCACGGTTGCTTAATTTATGTTTTTGCAGAGGAGACGTCAGTCTCATTAGTGATTCTTATGACGTGAAGTTCGATGTTGACCGGGTTAGCTTGGGAATCCCAGACAGAGGTCTGGCTCCTTTGGTAGGGTCGTTGTAGCTTTTCCAGGCTCTTCTAGCCGCTTTTAATAGATGTCTGTACCCAGACATGTATCTTCCGCTTGTTGATTGTATGCTCTGAATGATGGGTCATGTGACCCTCTGCTGTAACATTATACTATGTAGGCTCTCTGGAGCCTTCTAAATAAATGTATTTGTTATAGAGTTATGTTGTGATGCCATCTGGTATCTACACATATCGTGCATATTGTGTGTATGTTTGTAATGCATTGGTATGTGTGGGATTCCACACCTAGCTGTATGCCTTTAGTAGCCTTCTTTACGGGAAAACGCCTCTTTGTGCTTCCATGAGCCTTGGTAGCTTGCTACTGCTCTGGACACATTGATTGACCGGCGTGTATCCTTCTTTGCTGTTGTGTCTGTCCCTACGGGAAAATGTCACGCAGTGTAATGGAGTCCATGTAGCTTGCTACGACTCGTCTACACTCGCTGATGACCGACACCCGCATTGCTGGGTTATGTATGCCTGTTCCTGTACGGTTGTGCAACTTGGGTTTATAACTAGTCATGTCGACCCGGGTTCTCTAACATATGATTGCTAGCGACATATCCATATACATGAGCCAAAAAACGCAAACGGTCCCGACCAAGGTAAGGTAGCAGCCGTGTGAATTACCGTGCGTGAGGCCACAAGGTGATATGATGTGTTACATGCTAAATTCGTATGGCTTAGGATCAGGGTCCCGACAGCTTTCCTAAAAAAAAGTTAGATCATACGGTCCACTATTTAATACAATATGGAACAAACGAAAAACAGCTATAAAATGAGCACGCCCGCAAAATGCAAGCAAGACCAACCAACATATGGGCTTGCATTAATAACGTGCAATACAGCAAATGAACCACAACGTACTGATTCATTGAACGCATTCACAACGGCTGACAAGTTGTGTACAGAACGCATTCGCAACGGCTGACAAGTTGTGTACAGAAACTAGATAGCAAATTGTACGATTAATTCCAACATAGTCCACTTCACATTACACCGGCGCATGCTACATAGAGGCTCATTTTCCGGCCGCGTGGAGTATACAAATATGGAACCCAAGAAGCCATTCCAACATCTCAGCCACCATAATGTAACTGTAGATACCTGCAGTGCAATCAATGTCACTGGTCAAACAAATGTGTGCTATTCTTACAGACAAAAAAGTTAGCTATGTCACCCTGTTATTACATGGCTCAAACAGTTAACATTAACTTCACCATTGTACAAACTGGACCAAAAGCTCAAAAGTTGAATCAATCTCAGTTATTCAACAAAAGCAACAGACCGGTTAATTTGTAGTGGCACATCTTCAACTTCTACTGTTGACATATTCTTAAGTTTTGGCAACATCTGATCTCAGCAGAAGCTAAAGGACGAGCGATTCAAATTATCTGAATCAAGTACCTTCGTCAGAGGGAAATTCAAATTATCTGAATCAAGTACCTCTGCTAGAGGGGAATGCTGAACTGCCAAGCTTATCAAATCATTAAAATATTCATTGTTGTCATGGACGTATGAGGGCTCATGGAGAATAAAACAGATGCATCGTGGTTTGCAGCTATTAGGTATACTTTTTAGCAACGTAGGAGACAGATAGCTGGCAGCAAATCGAAATTAATAAGATTCATGCGGTACAAGCCTCAAGCAACAGATCATGCATCATCTAGTTAATTAATACTTCATTCTCCAACATACATGTCTATTTTTACTTTGTGCAGCATTAAAAACAGATGAAGTTTGGAGCAGACAAACTATATTACAGGCTAGAGTTCTTCCAGGGTCCCCCCCCCCCCCCCCCCTGCCCCTAACTTGTTATGAGGCCAGAAGGGTATTTAATTGTAGCACCCAACTGATCAAGGGTACATTTCACTATATAGTAGTTCCATTTATTCGAAAGGAAATACTTTATTTGGATGTAATTACTCCTTGATGTGTCATGATTCGCTGCATTGATGACTCCCAAGTGCCATGTATGGCAGATCACATTCTAATATGTATGTTTGACAAAAGAGTCAACAATGGCAGGTTCCATTTGAGGTGATAGGGGCTTGCAAATTCCTAAGGCCTTGTTCAGTTATCCCCTCCTTGGCTGGGATCACAGTCGAGACCCTATCGAACCCGTGGTTCTGCCCTAGTGGGGTTCAATACTGGTGAGCTTTATATGTGTGTTCGGTTAACCCCAGCCGGGGTGTAACCCCGGCCTATTCCATTGTAGTCCCTCTACTTGCTAAAGATCACAAATCCCTCTCCATAGCCTGGCATGAATTCATAGCAGTTCATGAATTGGTGAAAAAAACAGTATACCAAAAACATGTTACTTGAATTAGGAGAGTGGCGAGTAATCCCTACGTGACCAAAAGAAGTCAGAAAAAAAACTGAAAGAGAAGCCGGACAAGCAACCAAAGTAAGCAGATGGAAACGGAAGAAAGAGAGAAGCTGCATTTATCCCCCCCCCCCCCCCCCCCCCAAGGTTAGGCTTTCCTGTTATATTTTTTGTCAGTGTAATCCAAGTGCAGCAGGACCAGATCTTCAATTTAATTTCAACTCATGTTAACTCAATATTATTGCGTGGATGGTATCATGATGAACAAATACAATGATTCATTTTAGGACTTTGAGCTAGTGATTTTTCTTGGAGTACTCTTTTTGTGAGTTCGTTCTTACCCAGTGTCCCTTGAATGGTGTGGTAAAGCTTGTATCAGCTGTTCCCATTTGCTGATTCATCACTTCCATTGGGGTCCTGATGAATGTTGTTGCTGATTCATGGCAATCATGGTTAGTGGTTGTCAGTCAAAAATCTGTTCTATTCCTGACTTGTCTTACTAGACTGACTTGTGAATATTTTCATGGTTTTGCAAGCATTGTGTGGCTTGAGGATCTGTTTTGCACTTCATTATAAGAGGCAAAAAACTCCCAAAGTCAAGTGGAGAAAAGGATAAATATATTTAAATGCTTGAGAGTTGCGATGATTTGTATTTCTAGTGGCTGTGATGTTGAAAATACAAATATAATTTTCATTTCGTCCTGCAACTTGTAGCTGTGATTACGTTTATTGAACTTCATGGCTGGTTTCTAGCTTGGGCCTAATAGTCTTCGTGTATCTTTTTTTTCCAACCGGGCATTGCCCCTTCCATTAATTGCTTAACGGAAATACATCATCCGTCCCAGCGGTTCACAAGCAAGGACAGCAAAATAAAGAAAAGCAACAGAAGGAAGAGGGAAAGGGGAAGCGATCTGGGGCACTAGCAGGAAACCTGCTACCTAGAGATCGCCATCAAACTCTAGCTACAGGGCGAAAATGTGCTACCACCGATCACAGTTCAAGAAAGGCTAGACAGAGTAACAAACAACAAAATGACAATACAGTCAACTCTATTTGTTTGTGTTGCAAAGATCAACTAGAAGAGGTCTCCAGAAAACGTGTCATCCGGATCTCCAGCTTCAAACATCCACCATCATCATGCATCAGTACACGGAGCTGCAGCTGGAGCCATGAGCGTAGCCAGTTGAGAAGTCCCGTTCATAAGCATCTGCACCCCACCCACCCCCCCCCCCCCCCCCCCCCGCCGCCCTGCGAAGAATGTCTTCACATGTATCTATTTGTTTGTGTTGCATGTATCTATTTGATTCCCTGTGTAGTAAATGAACAGAGTTTAAGATGCAGGGATTGGTGGGGAAGGGGCCGGTGAGGCTTCCCTGTAGGGAACGAATCCCTAGCAACCGAACGAAGCCTAAAGGTCAGGGCCAGTTCTTTTGGCAGCTTAAAAAATAAGCCGCCACCTCCCCAGCTTTTCCCATAAACTGCCTCTTATATTCATTGCGGCTTCTAGACTAGTTATGGGATAGCTAATTTAGAAGTCTCAGAGTCCTGAAAATGATCAGAAAGGTTGTTAAATCCTTTTTAATAATTAACCAGCATCTCTTGATGAACAACCCATTAAAGCTGTCGGGGCCTGGAGAACACTCCAGGGAAGCTTGACCACATTATCAATCTCCTACCTAGATATGGGGCTCGAGAGGTAGCCAAGATCCTTAACCTGTTGAAGAAGCTCAGAAAGATCAAAGACTACGTGGGGGGTGGGAGAGATAGGCACTCTGCTATTGAATGTTCTCCAGATTATAGCAGCTTTGGTTTCACAATCATTGATTGAGGAACCCCGTCAGTCGGCAAGAGATGGGATGAGGGGCATTATTGGCCCACCGCATCCGAAACTAGTGCATCTATTTTTCTAGTAACGTGCTGGTAGTGGAGGAGTTTGTTAGTGTAATGTTTAATGATTCGCCTGAAGTTCCTTTCTGCAACAGATACATGCCTTTTTTCTTAAATTCCATCTGGAAGCTTGACAAACCAAGTTCCATTTTGCAACCATCAACAAGAGGCGGTAAACATTTCTGCTCCTGATTTTAAAGGCTCTTCTAGTGTTTTTGAGTTGAGATGAGATGTGCCGACGTCTCAGTTTTGCCAAGGGAGACTCAAGCTTGTTGAAACGCCTCTATGAAGCCTGGGCACTCGACCCAAAAATTCTCAAAGCGGAAGATTTGCTTTAGAGACTTTGTTCTGAATGGGCAGAATATAATGTATGTATCCGAGGTGAATCTTAATAGAGGTTGAACAGTGGTCTTAGGGAAGACTGTGGATCCAGCTTGATCCAAGTTTCTTGAACTGCAATGATTCAAGCTGGATCGTGAATAAGTCCATAATTGTCCACAGGAGCACCATACTATTGTCCTCAGCATATCCTAGTATCATAGGAGAATGTCTCTTCTCCTTTGAATTCATGGAAAGTAGCTTGTCCAGTTCAATAGTTTTTTCCAGCACCCATGAAGCAACATCATCACAATCGGCCTTTCTCTTCCATAATTGGGCACTCAGGCGTGACAGATAAATGAAACCAAGGCCACCACCCTCCGCCCGCATAACCGAGAAGTAGCCATTGCCCCTGGCATAGATGTCTACCGCCACATACATCACACTTAATCTCCAGTAAAGGGAATGCTCAACTAGGACACCAGGAAATAACGAATTGATCATAGGGCGGGCTTGGAACACAGAACTGAAAGCCTTGGATGGAAGCGGTGTTGACATGAGATTACCCCATTCGCCAGTTTCCGACGAGTAAACGCGGGCAATTGCCTGCGTATGTCGTTGTTCGTCTGTCCGTTGTGTCTATTGGGCAAGGGACGGGCCGTCACCCCCCTAGTGGCGCGCCGTATCGTGATCTGGATACGGTGGCAAGTGAGCAAGGATCGGGTCGTCGTATCCTTAGTGGCATGCTACATCGGCGCCCGAGTGTAGTGAAAAATGAGCAAGAGTCTTCGTACTTGACTCAACGAGTGCGAAGGGTAAGGAAGCTAGCCGAGCCTAGGAAGATCCGCTTAGGCAGCTGGAACGTAGGGTCTCTGACAGGTAAGCTTCGGGAGGTAGTTGATACAGCGATGAGGAGAGGTGTTGATATCCTTTGTGTCCAAGAGACCAAATGGAAGGGACAGAAGACGAAGGAGGTGAAGGGTACCAGCTTCAAGCTATGGTACACGGGGACAGCGGCAAACAGAAATGGAGTAGGCATCCTAATCAACAAGAGCCTCAAGTATGGAGTGGTAGACGTCAAAAGACGTGGGGACCGGATTATCCTGGTCAAGTTGGTAGTTGGGGACTTAGTTGTCAACATTATCAGTGCGTATACCCCGCAAGTAGGCCACAATGAGAACATCAAGAGGGAGTTCTGGAAAGGCCTGGAGGACATGTTTAGGAGTGTGCCGATTGGCGAGAGGCTCTTCATAGGAGGAGATCACAATGGCCACGTGGGCACATCTAACACAAGTTTTGAAGGGGTGCATCGAGGCTTTGGCTATGGCATCAGGGATCAAGGAGAAGATGTCTTAAGCTTTGCGCTAGCCTACGACATGATCGTAGCTAACACCCTCTTTACAAATAGAGAATCACATCTAATGACTTTTAGTAGTGGTCAACACTCTAGCCAGATTGATTTCATCCTCTCGAGAAGAGAAGACAGGTGTGCGTGCCTAGATTGTAAGGTGATACCTGAAGAGAGTGGTGTCCATCAGCATAAGCTTGTGGTTGCTGGCTTCCGCTTTCGGATTCGTGTCCAGCGGGGTAAGCGTGCCAAAGTCGCTAGAACGAAGTGCTGGAAGCTCAAGGGGGAGGTAGCTCAGGCGTTCAAGGAGAGGGTCATCAAGGAGGGCCCTTGGGAAGGAGACAACATGTGGATAAAGATGGCAACTTGCATTCGTAAGGTGGCCTCAGAGGAGTTTGGAGTGTCCAGGGGAAATAGAAGCAAAGCTAAAGATACCTGATGGTGGAACGATGATGCCCAGAAGGCAATTAAGGAGAGAAAGATTGTTTCGGATGCCTATACCTGGATAGGAGTGCGGACAACATATAGAAGCGAGTTGTGAGTGAAGCAAGGGGTCGGGCGTATGAGGACCTCTACCGGCAGTTAGACACGAAGGAAGGGAAAGGGACATCTATAAGATGGCCAACATCCAAGAGAGGAAGACGAGGGATGTTGACCAAATCAAATGCAGGCCGGAGCAGATCATCTCCTAGTGAAGAACGAGGAGATTAAGCATATATGGCGGGAGTACTTTGACAAGCTGTTCAATGGGGAGAGTGAGAGCTCTACCATTGACCTGGACGACTCCTTTGATGATACTAGCAGGCGTTTTCTGCAGCGAATCCAGGAGTCGAAGGTCAAAGAGGCTTTAAAAAGGATGGAAGGAGGCAAGGCGATGGTCCCTGATTGTATCCCCATTGAGGTGTGAAGAGGCCTCGGAGACATAGCGATAGTATGGCTAACCAAGCTTTTCAACCTCATTTTGCGGGCAAACAAGATGCCAGAAGAATCGAGACGAAGTATATTAGTATCAATCTTCAAAAACAAGAGGGGTGTTCAGAGTTGTACTAATTACTGTGGAATTAAGCTGATGAGACATATAATGAAGCTATTGGAGAGTCATTGAGCACCGCTTAAGAAGAATGACAAGCATGACCAAAAATCAATTTGGTTTCATGCATGGAGGTCGACCATGGAAGTCATTTTCTTGGTACGACAATTTATGGAGAAATACAGGGAGCAAAAGAAGGACCTACATATAGTATTCATCAACTTGGAGAAGGCCTATGATAAGATGTCGTGGAATGTCATGAGGTGGGCCTTGGAGAAACACAAAGTCCCAGCAAACTACATTACCCGCATCAAGGACATGTACGATAATGTTGTGACAAGTGTTCGAACAAGTGATGGCGACGCTGATGACTTCCCAATTAAAATAGGACTGCCCCAGGGGCCAGCTTTGAGCCCTTATCTTTTTGCCTTGGTGATGGATGGAAGGTTTAAGACTTAGTAGAAAGGTTTTAGACTTAGTAGAACTAAAACCGAGTACATGAGGTGTGGTTTCAGTACTACTAGTCACGAGGAGGAGGAGGAGGTTAGCCTTGATAGGCAAGTGGTGCCTCAAAAGGACATGTTTCAATATTTAGGGTCAATGTTGCAGAAGGATGGAGATATCGATGAACATGTGAACCATCGAATTAAAGTCGGATGGATGAAGTGGCGCCAAGCTTCTGGCATTCTCTGTGACAAGAGAGTGCCACAACAGCTAAAAGGAAAATTCTATAGGATGGCGGTTCGACCCACAATGTTGCATGGCGCCGAGTGTTGGCCGACGAAAAGGCGACATGTGCAACAGTTAGGTGTGACAGAGATGCGCATGTTGAGATGGATGTGTTGCCACACAAGGAAGGACCGAGTCTCGAATGATGATATACGAGATAGTTGGGGTAGCATCGATTGAAGAGAAGCTTGTCCAACATCGTCTGAGATGGTTTGGGCATATTCAGCGCAGGCCTCCAGAAGCTTCAGTGCATAGCGGACGGCTAAAGCATGCTGATAATATCAAGAGAGGCCAGGGAGACCGAACTTGACATGGGAAGAGTTCGTAAAGAAAGATCTGAAGGACTGGAGTATCACCAAAGAACTAGCCATGGAAAGGGTGCGTAGAAGCTTGCTATCCATGTGCCAGAACCACGAGTTAGTTGCGGTATCTTATGGGTTTCATCTCTAGCCTACCCCAACTTGTTTGGGACTATTGTTGTATGTACCTATTTGATACCCTGTGTAGTAACCGAACAAAGTTTAAGATGCAGGGGTTAGTGGGGAAGGGATCTGTGGCAGTTGGGTGACACTAGGGGATCAACCCAGGCCCTGAGTTGGTTCCCTGTGGGAATGCACCCCTAGCAACTGAACTAAGGCTAAAGGTCTAAGCGTAGTATCTTTTGGCTTGGTTTGAAGGATGGCAGAATCCTGAAAATCATCACAAAGGTTGTATAAATGCTTTTTAAGAACTAACCGGCATCTCTCGATGAACAACCGATTAGAGTTGTTGGGGCCTAGGGAACAGTCCAGGGGAGCATGACCACATTATCGATCACTTATCTAGAGAAGGGGCTCAAGAGGTAGCCAAGATCTGTTGAAGAAGCTCAAAAAGATCAATGAACACGTAGGGATCGGTGAGAAAGGCACTCTGTTATAATATGTTCTCCAGATTATACCAACTTTGGTTTCACAGTCATTGATTGAGGAACCCCGTCAATCGGCAAGAGATGGAATGAGGGGTATTCTAGGCCACCACATGAAAGAATTTTGAGTTTTCATCTCCAAAGCAGACCCATCTGACAGTGCATCTATTTTTCTAGTAACGCGCTGATAGTGGAGTTGTTAATGCGATGTTTAATAATTCCCCTGAAGTTCCTTTCTGCAACAGATATAGGCCTTTGTTCTTAAATTCCATCTGGAAGCTCAACAAACCAAGTTCCAATTCGTAAAAATCCATGAGAGGCAGGAAAGATTTCTGCTCCTGATTTCAAAGATTCTTCTAGTGTTTTTTGAGTTTAGATGAGATGTGCCGCTGACGCTCTGTTTAGCCAAGGAAGCCCCCAAGTTTGTTGAAACACCTCTACAAAACCTGGGTGCTCAACCCAAAAGTTCTCAAAGCAGAAGATTTGCTTTAGATACTTTGTTCTGAATGGATGGAACATAGTGTATGTACCCGAGGCGAATCTTAAAAGAGGTTTGACAATAGTCTTAGGGAAGACTGGACCAGGCAGCCCCGGTGAAAACCCGTGTACTAGTAGTTCGAATTTAATTACTCTTTTGTCAAAAAACATGAAAATAAAACCTTCGTGTAGCATAAGGTACTCAGAATGTACCGAGACTTCATTTTTATGTTTTAACTCCCAAATTTAAATGAGTATGTCCAAAAAAATAGAGATACTGAAATTTATTAGATATAGCAAGACGTGTATTTCCTTCACAAGAACAGTATCATATTTATTAAATAGGGCACACTTTTAACAAAATATACCATGGTACTATCTATTTCCTTATTTATTACTAGACCCTTAAGTGTAATGGATGAACTACTATCTCCTAGAGGCAAGATGAATGTGGACTCTTGGATTATGTAGAATTGATGGTCCATAACTATCTCGCAGCACCTTATAAAAACTGTATAGGCTGTGAATATCTGAATACACATGTGAGTTAAAGTGAAATAAACATAAGCTAAGAAAATATTGAAGCCCTTCCCGGCGAACTGCTAATGCCTGAAATAAACATATCAAGTGCAATGTGGCAACTGGTAAAAATAGAACGGAAAAGTATCCACGGACAAAGGACAGGAATAAAGATCTTTGTGCTGTTAGTTAAAGGTGGGCTTACTAGCTCAATCAATACATCACTACCGCACATCCATCTGCCCGGCTCCATCATTTCCATGACCAATGAACTCACCACCTACAAGCAAAGTTAAGTAACCAATGACATCCCAACGAATAGTCAAAAGTCAAATAGATACGAGGGGATCTGATACAACATCAGGAGTAGATTAAACACAAAACAATCTACTAATAAATAAAGAAAATGTTCTCAAAACAGTACTCCCTATGTACACAAATGTTGCAGAACGTCCTACATTTGTTACAGAGGGAGTGGTTCTCTAAAATTATTCCTAAGCTCGATCCATTCCATATATCAGATAAAATATAATATATCCAATACTAACAAATTTTAGCAAAAAAAGCGATCACGACTATTCAAATTTTAAATAAATTTAGCCAGAAAATGTTGAATAAATTCCATTTATTATTTTACTCTAGTACAAATGAACTCGCCACTTGCAGCATGACCCTTCCGAAAGTGATAAAAATAAACAACTTTTGGTAAATACCGAACCGAATTGTTATTATAGATTTATTAAGTTTAGATCACAATATCGAATGGAAGAAATATAACCAGCTTTAAGTTTCGGAATGTGCCAATTGAGCTACATATTTGACACTCCACTTGGTTCAAGCTAGTAGAAACATGTGAAGTGTATGGCTAACCGGCTAACCCAATAGCGGAAGTTTCTCCATGTAGTTGACTTCAATTTCCAACCACTATGGTCTCATCTTGAGAAACAACATCTGATATTTAGCTATTTGCTACATTAATACTACTATTATACAATTCTTGAATATGCCAATAGAAATGCAACAATAAAACTTAATTGAATTATTGACTGTACAAAGAAATATCAATCTTCCTCAAGTCCCAATCTTTGTGTCAGATAAAGAGTTTGCCACCTCTCACTCAAACAGCATGATTACACAGAACACCACCACAAAAACATCCGAAAAAAACACACTACATAACAACTTTGCTATATGCTGAAGAGATCAACTAGCAGCAAAAGAAACAAGTGATATGAACTACTAATTTTTTTCTTCACACGATGTGAATGGTATCACATCAACCAATTAACAAAAGATATATGTGCTTTGCTATATCCATAGTGTAAAGGCATGCTATTACCTGCACCTGCAGCATAGACACTTTCGAGTGGATAATAGCGAGATATGTAGTTAGTTAGGCCAAGTTTCTTGAACTGCAATGACTCAAGCTGGATCGTGAATAAGCCCATAATTGTCGACAGGAGCACCACGTTATTGTCCTCAGCAAATCCTAGTATCATAGGAGAATGTGTCTTCTCCTTTAAATTCATGGAAAGTAGCTTGTCCAGTTCAAATGTTCTTCCCAGCACCCATGAAGCAGCACCATCACAGTCAGTCTTTCTCGTCCATAATTGGGCGCTCAAGCGTGACAGATAAATGAAACCAAGGCCACCACCCTCCGCCCGCATAACTGTGAATTGGGAATTGCCCCTGGCATAGATGTCCACTGGCACATGCATCACACTTAAGCTCTGCCTATCCCAATCAAACTCGAGGATGTCAGCCATACTGCCAGAAAGCAACCAGTAAAGGGAATCCCCAACTAGAACACCAGGACATAACATATTGATCACAGGGCAGCATTGGATAGCCTTGGATTGAAGCGGTGTTGACATGAGATTACCCCATTCGCCGGTCTCCGACTTGTAAACGCAGGCGATTGCCTGCGTAGGTTGTTGGTTTGTCTCTGTCTCTACCAATACCACCTGGAAGTGTTGGATGTCTCCGGCAGCGCGAAGCACCGTCCCATTAATAGGCATCTTCTTCGCATCGAACCCCGGGGGAGCGGCAATGCGGTGCAGTTCGCCGGTGACGGAATCCCACACCAGGACTTGGAGCCGCGTCACCTGGAACATGAGTACGAGACCATGGCGGCATCCGAGGGTTAGGATGTGGTTGTGGAACTCGTCCTCGTCGACCGGCAAGCGGAAGCGGCCATCCGAGACACGATTGGGGGGCTCCATGGTCGGTATGAATTCGAGAGCGAGGAAGAAGCCGAGGAGAGGAGGGTTACGGCGGTGGTGGAGGCGGAAGCGGCGGGAGAAGCCGGGGTCGGAGATGAGGCCGAGCCAGCGCTTGGAGACGACGGAGGCGCGAGGGAGGGAGGACGGATCTGGCGTGAGGCGGAGGAGGATCTCGGAGAGGAGGTTGTCGTCCTCCAGCGGCGGCGCCGCCGGCGACGAGCGTGGGCGGCGGCGGGTCATCTCGCCCAGGTCACAGCTCATGGGGAAAGTGTGTGGTGGAGTCGAATCCCACGATGTGGAGTGGAGAGAGAGACCACCCTGAAGAGTCACGCTAGCAATGAGATTGAAGCCCAATGCTCGTTTCTTTTCAGGAGAGCCCACGCGAGCTAAAGTAAAAGAAAGCCCACCGCACGATACGCAGATGTTTTTTTTTTAACCACGCAGATGTTTTTATAACTTAACTGTATACACAGATAGACTAAAAAAAATGATGCTCAAAAAAAAAGATAGACTAAAAAAATGTATACACAGATGCAAATGTATCAACTATACACGTAAAAAGGTGCAGATTTACAGCCAGCTTTACATATCCACAGAACGACAGGAACCAACAAAAATAGAAAAAATTCAACGATGCCAGATCGATGTTTATTCCTATTTTTTTCAGAAAGATAGAAAAAGAATTAGTTTTTTTCAAAATGGGACAAAAAAATTGGGACAAACCGGGCGAAAACCAAACCTACAACCACACTATCCGAGCTAGACAGGGGACGCCACAAACCGTCACGGGCAGAACATCACAAACTTGACACGTTCAAAGAAGAAAAATCAAAAGGAGATACTACGAGCGCCATCATCATCGCCCACCATGTCAGGTCCAGCAGATCCGACTTCATGATGGACAAACACCGACAAAACTTTTTTATCATGGATGCAACAAGCCACAATGTCCTCACCACGCACCAGCGATGGACAACTCAAATTTTGATGATGAGTTTTGAAGTAAAGTTGTGGAAATGTTGTGACGGTCTAATATGTCGCAAACTACATCCATCACAATGTTAGTGTCACCGGCCAGATAATGCCACCACATCTATGACTCAACCGTGACACAATAAAAAAAAGGGCTTTGCTAACTTTTGATCGTTCCGCCTTTAGGAAACAGATACGGACGACATGAAACAAAGCGATGCGCATGCAGCCGATCAATTTTCCAGCCTGCGCGGACTCCCCTCTACGAATTACTTCAATTGATTTAAATAAGTGTGCATGCATGCATGTGAGACAAAATGCTGGTGTCAGTAAAGATTCCAATAAAATTTAAAATGTTTTGTAACTCAAACTGTTGCTCGGGTTGTAAAAGAAAAGGATATACAATGTAAAAAAATGTGTGTATAATGTAAAAACAATGTGTCATACTACTAATATAATATACTTCACATGTATTTGAAAAAAGTCTATACAATGTTATAAATATTTAAACAATGTAAACAAATGTTAGTATAGTTTTATTAAATGTTAATAGTGTATTTGGCAAAACGTTACCATGTATTCAAAGAAAATGTTGAAAACATGTATTTAAAAAATGTACATAATGTATTATGAAAATGTCAAAGTGTATCGAAAAATGTTTCATGTGTGCGTTAAAAATCTACGTTGTGTACTTAGAAATAATAGACATGTGTAAATAGAAAAATCAGTTAAAACCGACAAAGAAACAAAAAGAAAAGAAAAAAACAAACAAACAATACAAAGAAAATCAAGGAAGAAACAAAAGGAAACTAAAATATAACGAATAAAGAAAACCAGTGAAAAAACAAAATATAACGAGCAAACTTTGACTCAGCTTCGATATCTCGGACCCACCGTCATTGGCATGATGGACCTGCACGCACACACTTAGCCCGTGGCACGACACACGCAGGGAGCATTAGGCCTTGTCATGGAGTTTGCCATGCACCATAGGGTCGGTTGTTGTAGGTGCTCACAATGAGTGGAGCATTGTCGCTTGTGGAGCTCAGCATGACAATACTGGGGAAGAAGATAGATATGACATGTACGTAGGGCCACTGAGCCAGTGAGAGAGTCTAGTAATACCGGTCGGAAATGTCCTTTCTCCAGTTCGACAAACAAGTCTACGGTTGGTGTAGGGTTGATATTATCCGGGATCACAGAGGTTAGGGTGACGATTTCGAGACATGATGGTTCGATTCTGATGAGCTCTACAAGTTAAAGTTTTTTTTAAAATATTCACGGCAGTCACACACCAATTGCGTCCACAGTGGGTTCTCCTAGGTTACGATTGGCGTTGTATCACCGCTCTCGCCACCTTGTAGCTTGATTGTGTTTGCTTTTGTCCCACATCTTAGGACACTACCATCATACTGCATGGAGCTTGATGCACCGATGTGATGTCTTTGCTACTAGCAACACGAGAAAACACAAAACATGCCAGGCAAATTATTTACAACTTCCTTTGAGAAGTTTATATGTTGCAGCCGTTAAACAATGTCAATCCCCTCAAAGAATTAAACTTGGTCAAAATAGCACACATGTGTGGAAACTATGAGAAAGAATAAGTGGATACTCTCATGAACATCTACAAAAAAATCTCCTAGAAGAATTATAAATGTGCCCCTAGGACTCTTTGCAACTGTCGTTGCCACCACTTAGCGTCATCAAACCCCGAGGAAGCTCCATCACCCGAGAGGGCCTTGTGAGATGAAGAAGATGTATGTCGCTAACGGGGAAAATGCTGTTGTGGCCTGTCTGCCGGGGATCGTTCTAGTTTTCCTTTTATCCTGGACCCACGAATGGCGTTGACACTATCAAAGAAGACTTCCTGATCTGTCGCCCTTAGATTGCCTTCCATATTATTGGACCGGCATCTTACTTCACCCATTGGTTGTGTCACCTAAAATGACAGACTTTTGGGCCAACTCATGAACGTTTCTCCCAAGCTTATCAACATGCCGAGTAGCTGCCGTTGAAGATGGGTGCTAGAGTCAAAGACTATACACCCCCATGTTATTGAAAATGTTGCCTTGCTAGCAACATCCAAGAGTAGAGATGGAGTTGGGAGCAGGGAAACCTTATCCATTTATCCAAACATCGACACCACCAATGGTGTGAAACATCATTCCATGAAAAACAAATTCTAGTTCTAATTGTACAACCGGAGTAAAGAGTCGGGGTTCTCTTCTCTCCTATCACCGGGGCGGTATGAAGGGGAGGGAAAATGATTCACCTCCAGTTTGACTCTCCAAGGCAAAAGGCAGATAAAGCATCGTACATCGCTTCTGACACATCTATATGCCTATGAGGGGGCATATGTGTAAATGTGTACTTGTGATCAAAATTGGCACAACATTTATTTGCAGAAGAAAATCCTGCACAACATTTGCACATCTCTTCTTGAAAGCTCACCGCCAAAATCGTAGCTACATGTTGTCGCGTGGCTTGTCATCATGCATCTATGGCCTGACTTGGCGTGCATGGCTTGTTGAATCTGTAATGAAGAGTTTTTCATCGGTGTATGTATGTCATGAAGACAGAGCCGTTGGGCCGTGTTCTAATTGATGACGTCGATGACACTAGTGGCAGCTCTTTCTTCTTTCTTTGTGTCGAGTTTGTTATGTCATGACGCGCCCTCAGTCTAGCTTAGCTAGACTGGACGTTTTTGGTTTTCGAGTGAAAAAAGAAACATTTTACATTCGAGTAATCTATAAAACGTCCTACATTTGTTCATAGAGGAAGTAGGAATGAACAACGAGCGGCACCATTTGAATCTTTTTTTTTCACTTGGGTTCCATGGATAAAGCTGGTTGTATGATTTTTTTTCCGTACTTCATACATTTGAATATACGTATACATGAAAAAATCTGCAGTTTTAGGCGCTTTTTCTCTACTAATAAAGGAGCGGTACGTACGTAGTTTCGTTCGTTCGTTCCTGCGCTCCTTCGATTCCACCCCTTGTCCACCGATTTTTTTTAGAGTAAAATGCACGTCCCGTCTTGCAAGTTGGTGGCGATGTCCACAGCCATCCTGGAACTCGCAAGCTGCGTCAATACGGTCCCTCAAGTTGGAAATACATTGTTCATGCGGTCCTGCAACTTGGGCAATTGGTCCTGGGATACAGAACTGCATACAAATCGCGTACTCCACGACCGCGATGTCAGCCGAATAAGGAGGAAGAAGCAGCAAAAGTGAAGACAAGGGCTGACAAGGACCTCATGAAACAAGGGCAAGTTCAGACAAATACATCAAAGAGAGCATCTTCCTATCAGCCAAGGTCCAGTTTTAGAAAACCAAGAAAAGTTAGCATGTTCGATGAGCTAAGGGGTGGCTAAATGTCGTGTGATAAACTGTAATGGCTAGATTATTTTGTTAATGAACTAGAAGTGATTCTGACTTTTGCTTGTGATCAACTTCAATTGTACTGAAGTTACAACACCCATAAGCTCACTACAGAGCACCAAGCTCACTCATCAATGAAGCTCACTACACACTCAGCAACTCACGGCCAAGTTCAGAACAGGGGTGAACTGAATCCACCGGCGGCAACATTTACACTGCTCCGGCATCGAGAACGACAACCACGGGACGTGCAAGGGGCACAACCGCACAAGACCTCGATGCCCACCTCGGAGGGGACGACGCCACACACTTCTCGATGGCGGCCACAGGCAATGGCGGAGCGTGAAGCAAAAATGAGGGGGGGGGGGGGGCAACTGGTTCAGATTTATGAAAAAAATAGCAAGTGACAGTAAGAAAATGCAGGGTCATGTATGTATAAGATATTTAGAACCATTTGAGAATATGCACATATATATTAATATATAAAGATGTTTACAAAATATATCAGTCTAAGAGCACCTAAGCATATTTAGGCATCTAGCAACTTCAAAGAGCACCTAACCATTCAGCAAAATACGAGTTAAACATGATAGTTAGACATCATGGACTACGTGATTCACTCAAGATTTGCTCTCCTCTTCTTCCGATCTTTGAAGTCAGCAATTATATCTTCAAAGTTGAATTTTGTTGCAAGTTCCCGTTCAACTTGTATAAGCAAGCTATTGGCGAGGTAATCATCTTCCATTTTGTTGCGCAACCTTGTCTTTATAATCTTCAAGCTAGAGAAGGCACGCTCAGCACTAGCAGTGGAAACAGGAAGAGTGATAAGCAAACGAATCAACCTGTCATCCATGTTATAGATCTGTGGCACCCCGATAGAGGGCCGACGCACGCCAGCCCCAGGATAAGACCTGGCGCACGTCAACGACATGATACAGCAATTCCAGGCATAAAAATGGCTTTATTAATTATAATGGAGTATTACAATACTGTTGCTTACAACAATATTACATAACTTCAAGGCTAACTAAATGGGAGCAGAAGTCTTGGTTCAGCGGCAACGACGTCTCCGGCTGGGTTCCATAACTCACAGGACTGGCTTGGTTACGCTCTAGCACGATAGACCTTCTCCTGCAACTGGCCACGTGCAAGGCCAGGTGAGTACTTTGAATGTACTCGCAAGACAACCAAATACATAGCATCCAAACAAGCAGATGACAAAGCAAGCCCTATGCTATGCATGAATTAATCCTAAGCATGGCATGAAATTAACTGTAAAACACACATCAAGCATAGAATAGTATGGATCAGGCCTATAATCTACATAACATAGCATAGCAATGATCACACTAGGTACTTCAAGTGCTTACTGATACCGAGGGTCAACTTACTCTCTTCTGGGCTGTCCCGCAACCCTCGACATACTCATGATCCAATCCTGAACTGACTTAAATCCAATCCCAATCATGTGGTCATCCGACCACTCATCATATAGCCATCCCTTGGCTAACATATCATAATCCTGACATCATCTGATATCTACCCAAGACGAGTTCTCCCATCATTACTATCACTGCTATGGTTGACCATCTACTGAGGTCTGGACGGGCTGTCCATTACCGTGGACTCGGCTATTCGAATAGATTTTGACACTCTGCAGAGGTTGTACACTTTACCCACACCATGAAGCACCTGGCCTCGTGATCCCATTCGGGTGGACCAGCGTCGCTTCAACAAAACTTGTCTGACCCGTGACTCTCTCATCGTACCACCGGCATTCATCCTCCCCCGGAGGCCTGCCTTGGGTGGCCCCTGTGTCCTCATGACACCTGCCACCGTCGTGGGCAAACTAAATAGTCCCAAACGGGGACTATACTGTCCCAAACGGGGATGTGCGCACATAACCAACATAACCATAAACTGGCTCACAAGGTTATCGCCGCCTACCTGGCCAGGGCAGCGCGCGCGCATAACCTTCCCTCTTTGGTGGTACCGATAAAAGAGCACGCGATCAGACCAAGTCAAGGCCGTCCCATACCGGCAAATGTGGTTGCACGGATAAGCCCGGACAGGTGACTCAAGATCAACCAACTAAGTTGTATTAATTCAACTTCTCATATCCACAGACTGCCGGATGAAACCCAAAATAATCATAGACAGTAATCTCTTAATCCAACTCAACATATCCATCAACGTACCGACAGATAAAAGTGCTAGCATAGCGGATCATAGTACTGATAGTCATAGCATGAGATCAAGCACAGTGCTAACATGACTATGTCACTAGCAATATTATTATTAGCATGGCAACATTGAAATAAGGCACGACAGTAGATGAAGAGTAATACTAGTATCTATACCGATGTTACCACCGGTGAATGCAAATGCAGACTAACAGGCGATACAGATAAACACACAAGGTGCAAGCAAAGTCATCACGCAAGTCCGGAGCTCATGATAAGAGGTTGGATTGCTTGGGGGTCGACGAATACGCCGGGAGGAAGTGCGATCACCTCGCGGAAGAATTCGCCGGAAAGAGTTCCCTCACAGAGGGGACAGATATAGGGCAAGGGCAAAATGGTTATTTCTACTGCGTGAACACATAATGAAAATGGTACTGTCGGAACGGGCTCGACGAGACGAAAACGTGGGTGCTGGTTTTACCTCTATCGGCGCTACGGTTGCGAAGATACGAGCGTTTAAGCACCAGGGACCAATCTGTAAAAACAATTGCTACAAACAGGCCCCTGGGGCTAAAACAGAAAGCGCCTTTCTCTACAATACGCCTCCTGAGCAGGAAAACGTATTTTCGGCCGAAGAAGGACAGAGTACGCTTTCTAACTTGGAAAGCGTATTTTCGGAAATACGCTTTCACTTGAACCAGTCAAAGGGTCATCCCGGTCAGCGCCGAGAGGATGACGCGTGGGGCCCGCCTTGACTTCTCTCTCCTTCTCCTGTCTTCTTCTCCACCGCGACAGAGAGGCGGGGGCAGGCTCCGGCCGCCGGCCTGGCCGTCGCCTCGCCACCTGAGAGGGCCGGCCGGAGGGCGCTCGGGCTCCTCCGTCCCTCGCTGCATCTTAGGGTAGCCGCAGCCTCGCCTGGGATGGCCCATGGCACTCCCGCCACCGATCGGAGTGCGACGGTCGACGGGCAGCAGAGGGGCCACTCCGGCAGCGCTTCCCCAACCAAAATGGCGGCAGCGGTGGCTCGCGGTTGCCAGCTGGTGGCTCGGGAGCAGAAGGGATGGAGGGAGAGGGCCTAGGTGAGGGGTGGGCCGAGGAGAGTGGCGGCGGGGCTTCGACCATTGGAGGGGCCCGGAGCTCCTAGAGCTCAATAGGAGGAGGGGGCTGGGTTGCTGCCGCTCGGGGGGAGGGGGGCTCGGGCTCACCTTAAATAGCTACGGGGGAAAACTCGGGAAGGGGATGGACGGTGGCCGGAGCTTCGGGACACCGGCCGGAGCTTCGGGACGACGACAGAGGCGGCCACGGCTAGGGGACAAGGGGAAGAGGACTCCAGAGGGTTCACGCACGCGCTGGGAAGCTCTCCGACGCTCCTAGACAAGCTAGACCTTGCTGGAGACGCGCTCCCGTCAACTCCAATGCACAGGGCGCGGTTTTGGCACGCTTTGCCCGTGGTCACCGCGTGGCCACGGTGATGCCACGCTGCGCTCGATGCCAAAAGATGTCTAGGGTCTTCGCCACGCTTTGCTGACTTGACCTATGCGGCTGACTAGCTCCAGAGAGGTCTGAGGTGACCGATCCAAGGTCAACTAGTCCCCAACAGCACACTGTTTGTGTTGTGGTGTGGTCACCTCAGTACACCTCTTGGCCTGATCTTGGGCAGGGATTGATAATCTACTAAGGTCACTAACTTGGCAAAGTCTCAGCACCAACGAATAAATCTAGAGGATACTTCCTTTGCAACTTGGCAGTCTGACCAGATTTGGAAATAAGAGTGTTGGGGTCAATTGGCTAGATAGACTTGGATGATTCTTGGGGTAGGGTGGTGATTTGGTCATGAGAGATAGCTGAACAAGTTTCAGATCAAATTGATCATCTATGATGGTACTTCCTTCACAGAGATGCGATCTGGTCAGAAACTTGAGAAAATTATAGAAAAATATGGGTTTGGAAAATTGAGCTGATTTTTGGTTTACAGTAGTCATATATCAATATGCACTACCCTGCCAAATTTCAGCTTAATTGAATCAAGAAATCAAGCACTTCCTTTACAAAGTGCCAGACTGGACAGAAATAGAAACCAGATGGTTCTGAGGGATTGGCTAGATGAAAATGGCTCAAATTTGGAGGAGACCAATGATTTAGGCATATGGAGTCACTGTAAAAGTTTCATACCATTTTCATAAGCAGAAATGGTACTTCCTTCACAGTGCTCCAATCTGGACAAAAACTTAGATAATTTGCCGAGGAAGATTGGCTAGATGGAATGGGCTAATTTTTTGAGGACAGGGGTAAATTATCATAATGAATCACCCTGCAAACTTTTAGCCCAAGGAGATCAAGGAATCATGCACTTCCTTTGCAAATGGGAAATCTGGACAGAATTTGCAAATGGAAGTGGTGCTCAAAATTTGAATTGGGGAACTTGATATTTTGATGGGAATGGAGAACATATGGATATGAGAAGCTCCACAAATTATTTGGGATTTTTCCTAGCTACCAAAATGGTAGTTCCTTTGGAAAGGCCCCAAATTGTAATATTGGCTTTAAATAGGAAAATGCAATTTCCTCTATTTAATTATGGCCAATATTTTTATGAGAGCTTAATATGATCACAAAGAATATCTCCACCAGTTTTCATGAGCTTTGGAGATGGATAGATATTTTCCTGGAGTTGATTCCTCAGAAAGGCAGAAAAAGGAATTAATTCTAGATGAGAAATATTGCATATGACTTGGCAATATTTTTGCACATCTAGGGTTTATGAGAGAGGGAGGATCTCTAGAAATTTTGGGAGAATTAACAGAGCAAGGGAAATGATAGCTCCTTTGCAAACACAAAGGCAGGATTTCCAGTTCCAATATTTTGGAACTAGGGTTTGAATGAGATTCGGGGTTGACTGACGGAAGGTTGACTGGCACAAGAGCATGGGAAAAGCACTGAGAGGTTGGGAATTGACTGGATTCACCTGGTCACCTACCAGATTCTAGCGGAAAAAATTCGGGAAAGAAAAGCTAGGAAGGAATAACAGCACAAAAATCGATAACCCGATTTTTGGGGTGTTACAAGATCCTATACCGTCCTGTCACAAAAAGGCATCTACAAAGTGCAATCAAAGTTGCAGGCTTCTTTAGATCTTCATTATTAGAAGCATCTGAAGCAAAATGGTTTAACTGATGCTCCAATGCAATTAGCTCTTGATGTGTAAAATCTGCTGGATAGAACTTCTCAACCATTTTGCATATGTCTTTAGCATTGAAAGATGCAAATCCATTTTTTGGTATTAGAGTAACACTAACAGATAAAAGACCCATCACTTTTTCATTGAATTTCAGATTCAACTCGTATAATTGGCTGTCCAACGTTGCTCGAAATATCTCCACTCGAAAATAATGCTCTTTAGTAAAACTATCAGCTTGACGACGAGCACGACCCCCACGTAAAATATATGTCTGATCCATATCAGGAATCTCAATGCCATGATCCATGCAAAACTCAACAACGGTATATGTCCAGGTTTCCCAGAAGGTTTATACTCATTCAACTTCGGCTGCATAGGACCTAGCTACATGTATGCTCTTCGCACTTCATCTCTCACATTAGGCGGATATTGCCAAATCTGTGGTCGCAATGCAGGATTCCTCTGCAAGAACTCAACGCCTCGAAATATGATAGGCTCATTCGTTTGTTGTTCGTCATTTTCACTCAGCTGTTCTGCTTCTTCATTTTCAGTTTGATGTTGCTCTTCATTCTCAGTATGATACTCTTGTTCAAGCAATGCCAATGGTAGAGGTTCAAGAGGCAAAAAAACCTTCAACTTCAACAGATGCATCATCTCTTTTTCTTTTGAAAAATGAATGCATATTTGTTTCTCTATTTTTGGCCATTGCTACCTAAATTGGAATTTGCAAACAAATCATCAATGAAATATAATAATTCCACATTTATTCTTTAACTGAAAGTAATCTACTTATTCTAGCAATCTAAATTCAAGTCGTTGCTCTCGGCTTGTAACTTGCAAAAACTAAATCGCCACCCCCCACGAATTTGCTGCTACAGGCTGCAGATCCACTTGCTGCTGTTAGATTTGAGAAAGAATCTATGAGAAAAGAGAAGGAGATGGGGATTTGGGGACTGGATTGGGAGGGGACTCACCTCACGCACTTGCAGACTTGCTCATGGAGTCAGGGGAGTAGGGGACTAGTGGAGATGGGGAGGAGCCAAGGATAAAGAAGATCTGGCCATTCAGGGGACTAGGGGCTGCCGGCGTCACCGCATTGCTGCCATATTCGAGCGCCGACGCCATCAACATGCGCCCACTGTAGCGCGTTTCCAGTGCCTCAATGCAAGGCGTCCCGTGCGAGGACATGGCCTGTCGCTGGGCAGAGACAGGGCTTCCCCCGCCGCAAGCTCCTGTGGAACCCTTCGCCCAAGGATGCTGCGGCTCGAGCCACCGGCGACGACGTGGAGAGGCGACGAGGATGTCGCAGTCGCCGGAGACAAGGTTGTCCTTCAAGCTGGCGCCGCCTATGGAGCTCGATGCGGGAGTGTGGTGGAGCTAGGGATTGCGTCGCGGGGTTGCAATTGGGGATTTCGACCAGGAATTGAAACAACCAAGTTGTCTGACTGTGGGCCGTCTGCCGACGTGGCAGCGGCAGTACGCTGCGACCTACGAGAACGTACGCGGAGACGTATCCTGGGATCATTTGCCCAAGTTGGAGGACCGTATCGCTGCTATATTTCCAACGTCCAGGATCGTATTGACGCAGCTTGCGAGTTTCAGGATGGTTGTGGACATGGCCACCAACTTGCAGGACCATACATACATTTTACTCGCTCCCAACCTACCTCCACTTCACCCAGCACGCATGGATTCTTGGACTACCTCAATCTGGATCAGCTTTTTTGAAAGAGCATTAGTAGAAAACAGGGCATCAGTCTCGGTTCCAGAGGACCTTTAGTCCCGGTTCTGCAACCGGGACAAAACGATCGGGACTAATGCCCGTCATTTTTAGTCCCGGTTGGCTTACGAACCGGGACTAAAGGAGCTCCACGTGGCCGAGGACCTTTAGTCCCGGTTGGTAACACCGACCGGGACTAAAAGACAGCCACGCGTTAGCAGCTGTCAGGCGCTGGTGTTTTTTTTAAGGAGGGGTTTTGGAGGGTTTAGGTGTTTTCATATTGTGTTTCTCCCTTTTATTTTTGTGTTTACCATTTTTATTTTATGCTTTTCATTCAACTCGACGCTAGCTACTACATATAGCAATGAAAGAACGACATTACACAACATCGTCATGATCAATATATAGAGAGAAGAAGTGACCTCTCTTTCTCCGTGCTTAGTCGAACAATGCAACAAGTTTTCGTAAATCTATTCGACGCTATTACATATAATATATACAATATAACATCTCTTACGATCTTAATATCTAATTGTCAACATCGAATAACATCTCCGTATGGTATTCTGCATGTTTAGGTATGACATGATCAACAAAGAATCCCGCCAATTCCTCTTGAATTGCTCGTATGCAATCAGTTGGTAGGAGTTCGTCCCGCTTCTGCCAGATCTAATTTAAAGAAGGGGGTCAATATATGAATGAAACTCAACACAATTGATGGTAATAAAATAAAAATGTGAATATTGTTTACGTACTTCAAATTGTTGTAAAGATATGCCCCGGCCCCGCTCAGAGGTCGAGTGGCGAATGAACTCGCAAACGTAGTATGCATATAATTTAGTCCCGGGTGCCTGCAACAAGCACTTTACAAGAATAGAGTTCAATCAAAATGATAACCAAGCATGATAATGGTATTGAAACTAGCATCAATGAGAGATGCGCGGTACTAGAGTAGTACTTACTTTGGGGTGTACAAATTGCAGCTTCGGCTTCCAGCTGACACGCTTAACCTTTTTGGTGAACTTTTTCCAAACCCTGCCCGGTAAAGAAAATGATTACTTGATATCAGAAAATGAACGAAAGTTGCCGATATGGTGCGACAATGATTGAACTTACTTCTAAAGCATTTGCCTCATGTTCGTCCACTCCTTAGGGTCTTTACGTCTCGAGTCCAAGACAGTTACTTTTTCCTCTTCAAGCTGAATGTCTAGCAAAATAAAGTGGAAAATGCGCACGCATAACTCGTTAATTGCATTAACCTCGATTAACCGAAACAGAATGTGCACAAGATAATAACACTCACTTGAAGTTGTAAGGAAATAGTATTTCCTTTCTGGTTTGTTGTCCAAGTAATGCCTTTAGCAAGTTTTTCTCTGTATCGGCGGGAAATTCTTTTAACGTATGTTCATTTATGAAATTTGGGTCAATGAACCCAATGTCATAGATTTGTTGTTGTTTGCATTCGAGGATCTTCAATCTGCATAATATAGTGTGAGGATAATTAATACATGCAATGAACGAGCTGAGCTAGAGACTTAATTACTGAAAAAATACTTACAGACAATAGGAACTGACGATAGTTTTGTCGAGTTCCTTTTGATTGTATAACTGAAATATTTCTTCAAATTCAACGAACAACACCTGCTCTCCATTGAAGAAGTGATCATCTTTAATTCCCACGAAGATATTGTCGGTCCCGTCCTTGCAGGCTTTCAAGTACCATTCATGCAATTGTCGCATCATCGTTGGTAGACGGTCGAGCTCCTCACGTGTGACGAGAGGCTTCCCGTTCGCGTATTTTAAGGTTTGTACTACCTCAGCCTTTTCAAACTGTACCGAGTCGGGTAAGTAATCAGCAAGAGTGATAGCAAGACCAGTGGCCGCTTTCTCTGGATCATTAGCGATATCGGTAACCACCTTGAGCAGAGGGCACGATTGCAGTCCTTGTTCACCGAGTTGGGGAATTGTTTTCCCACTTCTTGCGCCACTGCTACCTAAGATTCCCAAACGCCTCGCTTGATCATGTGTCTTTTGAATACATCGATCATAGTTTGATTGCAGCGGAGGCGGTGGTGGTCGCATAAGGGCCTCCAGAGTTCGCTTCGCTTTCACCGGATCTATTTTCTCCTCTTGAGGTGGGCTTTTCGGTGCAAGCTGACGTTTCACTTCGGCATCCACGATCTCGTTGAGTTCCTCCTCAGACCTCTCGTAGGGTAACTTGGGAGGAGCCTTGAGGCTTGGGCCTGATGTGAATCTCCTCTGTTTCGTACTGCTGCTAGCCGCCGGAGCGGCGGCAGCTCTCTTCCGATGTTGCTGAGGCGGCGGAGGAGGCGAAGTCCGATGACGCGGCGGAGACAGCTGAGGCGGAGGAGGATTCTGCTAAGGGCCCTCCTCCGTCGGAGTCGGCTGAGGCGGCAGAGACGGCTGACGCGCCGGAGACGACTCAGGCAGTGGAGACGGCTGACACACCGGAGACAGTTGACGCACCAGAGACGGCTGACGCACCGGAGACGACTCAGGCACCGGGGCCTCCTCCGCCTGAGTCTGCTGAGGCGGCGTCCAGTATGGAAGCACGATGTGTTCCTTTCTCCATAGACAGGTAGTCCTTAAGGCATATCGAAGAAGAAGCTCCCCTTCACCTGTAGCGTACTCAAGCTCCAATCCATCAAATCCGTCCATTATTTCATCCACCCCGACAATAGCAAAGCCAGCTGGAACCGGAGTGCAATGGAAATTTGCATCAGGTTGAGGAGGTAAGACATAGCCGACCGCCGCCTTCAAGGTCAGGTTATGACATTTCGCCATTAGCACACAATGTTCATTATTCATGATACCATCCACGGGGCAGCGAGGAGCCGTGCTATCAGAATGAACGAGCTCAGTGGAAGCCACGCTGCTTCTTCGCTGAGATGGTGGGGTAGCATCATGGGTAGTCTCCAATGAAGAATCTTCGTGCCGCTGAGATGGTTGGTCGGTAGCTCGCTGGCTCTCAAGTGCCTCTAGTTTCGCTAATCTTTCATTCATCTTCTGCATTTCGCTTGCTTCCTCTTTCTTCTTTCTTTGTCGGCTTCTGTAACCAGTGTTGTCGGGAAACCAAACCTTCCACGGAATGGAGCCTGATGTGCCTCGTGTTCGTCCAGGGTGTTCAAGATTCCTGAGGGCCTTTGACAGCTCGTCCTTCTCTCGGTCGGGAATGAACTTCCCTTCCAGCGCTTCCTTGATTGCTTCCTCAAGCTTTGTGATGGGTATTTCAAGTTGAGCTTTCGTCCAGACACACTTCCCTGTTTCTGGGTCCAAAGTTCCCCGAACCTCGAAGAACCAAGTCCTTGCCCGATCTGGCCAGTGCAATGTCGCTGGTTGGACATCTTTAGCAAGCAGGTCTTGCTCAGCTTTGTCCCGCGTAGGCCGGGCTTTGCTGTAGCCACCTGACCCCGTAATATTGTGATACTCCTTCCTTGCAGCATTTTTCTTATTTGTAAGTGACCTGTTCTTAGCCTTCTCCGATTTCTTGTAGGCCACAAATGTGGGCCAGTGATCTTTCATCTTCTCATATTGACCTTTGAATTCTGGAGTCTTGTCTTTCTCGACAAACTTCCTATTCAATTCTTTCTTCCAGTTCTTGAATAGCTCTACCATATTCTTAAGAGCAAACGCCTTGACCTTTTGCTGTATAACTGTGTTATTCGGATCCTCCTCTGGCGGTAGACTGAAATTTCTCATTAGATTGGTCCAAAGATCATCTTTCAGTCTATCGTTGACATAAGGAACTTGAGGGTCTTTCTTCTTATTCCATTCTTGGAAGCTGATCGGGACGATGTCCCTAATAATAACTCCGCACTGATGTATAAATTTGCTCTTGGTCCGGTAGGGAGCAATCGGTTGGCCTTCTGGAGAGACTTCTTCGATCGTGAACCTTTCTTCCGGGTCCAACCTTCTCATCGGGCCTCGTCTCCTTACCGAAGTGGAGCTTGATCCGGATGGCTAATTAAAAGAAGAAAGAAGCGTTAATATATGTACATACAAAAAAATTAATGCATCTAGTCAGCAGAGGATTAATTAATATATACCTCATCGGACTTTGAAGCAGTTATGGCTCCCTTCTCCATTCGATCACCGGAGCCGTCATGATCTCCCTCGTCCTCAATTTGATCACCGGAGCCGTCATGATCTCCTTCCTCCTCACCGGAGCCGCCATCCTCTCTTTCCTCACCATCGGTCTCGTTGAGAAACGACAAGCAGTTGAGATCGATATCACCTCCGTCGCGGATTATATCCCCCAACAACTCTTCTTTTTCTAAGTCTCTGTCCATAGTTTCTGCAAATATTACAACGTGGCAATATACAACCATGAGAGATGGATTAGTGGCAAACATAGACTTAATCACAACATTTTCTATATACATCAATCCATCCATCTATACATACAAACATACATACATGGACAAAAAAAATTCTATGAACAATTTTTTTTTTCATCATATCAACATTTTCTATATATATACATCCATCCATCCATCGATCTTGAGCAGAGTAGAGTATATCCCACAACATTCCTCAAGTTTGCCACAACTTTGTCATATAATTAAGGTTAAAAGCTCTAAATTTCATAACTTTGCCACAACAAAAAGTTCTTCAATGAACATCAAAATGAACTCTAAAGACAAAATGATCATCCATCCATCTAAACATATCTATCTATCCATCTGACATCTCATACATATTTGATGCAACAAACATAGCATGGCATGGCAGAAACATAACAAAGACAAAATGAACTCTAATGCAAAAAAATTGTTCTTTGATTTGCAAAAAGGAGCTATATTGTCCCCAATTCTTTTGACAGTACCCACGGCGTCGGGGCGACAGCGAGGCGACGGCGAGGCGACGGCGTCGGGCAGGGCTCGGGGACGGAGTCGGGGGCGGCGTCGGGGGCGACAGCCAGGCGTCGGGAGGATGACGGTGTCGGGAGCGACGGCGTCGGGCAGGGCTCGGGGATGGCGTCGGGGGCGACGGCGAGGCGTCGGGAGGAGGACGGCAACGAGGAGTAGGTTCGGGGAGGAGGGCGAGGAGGTCCGGCGACGAGGACGCGGGGAGGTCCGACGAGGAGGAGCGGGCTCGGGGATGGCTCGGAGGTGACGGTGAGCTCGGGCAGCCTGGCGGCGTCGAGGTGGTCGCCGGCGTCGTCGGGGGAACTGCAGATGTCTTTTGGCAAAATTTCCCAACTCCCGCTTATATACAGAGACCTTTAGTCCCGGTTGGTGGCTCCAACCGGGACTAATGCCCCCCTTTAGTCCCGGTTGGAGCCACCAACCAGGACTAAAGGTCAATTTCCAGCATCCCAAAGGGCGGGAAGCAGAGACCGGCATTAGTCCCGGTTGGAGCCACCAACCGGGACTAAAGGGTTGTGCTTCCCGTACCAAAAGTTTAGTCCCACCTCGCTAGTCGAGAGGGGCTCGGAGTGGTTTATAAGCGCTGCTGCCGCTGCCCTCTCGAGCTCCTCTCTAATGCAGACAGTACATGCCTATTTGACGCCCTGTTGGGCCTGCTAGCACTGCGAGCCTGCATCCTGGCCCATTTGTAGGGTTTCTAGTCGTATGCAGGCCGTCGTGCCTAGTAGGCGGGCCTTTTTTGCATATATTATGATTTTTAATGTTATTTTTTGCATATGTTATTTTTAGTTATATAATTTTAGTTGCATAAATTTTATATAATTTTAGTTGCATACGTTTTATTTTTTATTGATTCTTTTTAGTTGATTCCTTTTGCTATTAGAGTTTTATAAAAGCTTTTTAGCTTCTATTAAAGCTTGTAACAAAATATACTTTATGAAAATTCATTTTACTATTAAAGTTTTTACCACATAAATACTTTGATAATTTTAGTTAATATTATTTTTGTTCTTTTTGCTAATGAAGAATATTATATTTAATTCATTCTCTTTAGTTCATTCTTTGTGCTATTACAGTTTTATAAAAGACTTTTTCTGCATTTTTTTTAAAACTGGATGTACTTCGTGTACAAACTGGACAATCTCCTTCGAAGTATCAGGGTTTGGGACGAAAACTCGTCTATTACAAAGGGATTTCATTTTTTTAAACATATTTTAACTCAAGACTTTTTCTGCATTCAATATGCACAATTCAAAGCCACATCATAACTTTTCAACCCTTTTCTGACTTCATTTGCTATTTTTCATGCATTTCATGATTTATTTTGAGCTAAGATGACCAGGAAATTGAAAAGCACTGCAAATGAACTCTGAAATGGTTGAAAATTGGCATGGTATCATAATTTCACGCACATAGCATGTTCTAAAAAGTTGAGAGCGTTACGGGAAAAACTGGATGCACTTCGTGTACAAACTGGACAATCTCCTTCGGAGTATCAAGGTTTCGAACGAAAACTCGTCTATTACAAAGGGATTTCATTTTTTAAACATATTTTAACTCAAGACTTTTTCTACATTCAATATGCACCATTCAAAGCCACATCATCACTTTTCAACCCTTTTCTGACTTCATTTGCTATTTTTCATGCATTTCATGATTTATTTTGAGCTAAGATGACCCTGAAATTGAAAAGCACTTCAAATGAACTCTGGAATGGTTGAAAATTGGCATGGTATGATAATTTCACCCACATAGCATGTGCTAAAAAGTTGTGAGGGTTACGGGAAAAACTGGATGCACTTCGTGTACAAACTGGACAATCTCCTTTGAAGTATCAGGGTTTCGGACGAAAACTCATCTATTACAAAGGGATTTCATATTTTTAAACATATTTTAACTCAAGATTTTTTATACATTCAATATGCACCATTCAAAACCACAAAATCACTTTTCAACCCTTTTCTGACTTCATGCTATTTTTCATGCATTTCATGATTTATTTTGATCTAAGATGACCCTGAAATTGAAAAGCACTGCAAATGAACTCTGAAATGGTTGAAAATTGGCATGGTATCATAATTTCACCCACATAGCATGTGCTAAAAAGTTGCGAGGGTTACGGGAAAAATTGGATGCACTTCGTGTACAAACTGGACAATCTCCTTCGAAGTATGAGGGTTTCAGACGAAAACTCGTCTATTACAAAGGGGTTTCATATTTTTAAACATTTTTAACTCAAGACTTTTTCTGCATTCAATATGCACCATTCAAAACCACATCATCACTTTTCAACCCTTTTCTGACTTCATTTGCTATTTTTCATGCATTTCATGATTTATTTTGAGCTAAGATGACCCTGAAATTGAAAAGCACTGCAAATGAACTCTGAAATGGTTGAAAACTGGCATGGTATCATAATTTCACCCACATAGCATGTGCTAATGTATAAAAACCCATTACAGAACATCATGAATAGAGAAGTGACCAAATTAATACAAGTTCATCATCACATTAAAACCAAAATACCGTAGTGATCAAAAGTTATAGAGGAAAAAATAAATACATAAAGTTCATACATAGTTCTCATAGAACAACATATAGCTCTCTAGAGCATCTAATTAAAACATAAATTGAAACTAACATACAACTATGTAAAACATTTAAATACAACAACAAATGTGATCATAATTAATCGCAACTAAGGTAGCAATTGATCCAACAACATAATGATACCAAGCCTCATTATCAATGGCATATTTTCTTATCTTTCTAATCTTCAAGCGCATTGCATCCATCTTGATCTTTTGGTCATGGACGACATCGGTAACATGCAACTCCAATTTCATCTTCTCCTCCTCAATTCTTTTCAATATTTCTTTCAAATCCTCCTTTTCTTTTTCAACTAAATTTAACCTCTTGACAAGAGGGTCGGTTGGAATTTCCGGTTCACATACCTCCTAGAATAAACACATCTATGTCACGTTGGTCGGCATAATTGTCATAAACACTAAATGAAACAAATAGTTATAAAAAATAATATACCACATCCGAATCATATACCAGACGAGGGCCGACGTGGGCGGATACCATAACCATGGACCTATATAATAACAAACAATAATAAAAGTAAGAAATTTATACAAGTATCTATGTAAATCATACAAATAAGAACTTTTTCTTTTAAAAAGAAGATAAGAACAAGAGGCTCACCACGGTGGTGCCGACGACGAGATCGGCGCGGGCGATCGACGACGGTGACGAGGGGGATGGGACGTGACAGACCACCAAACCTAGACAAATCTTGAGGAAAATGGAGCTTGGAGAGGAGAAAGCTTAAGCATGGCTCTGGCATTTCATCGAACACCTCATGTGCATAGGAGGTGAGAGCTGAGCAGCACACACCTCACACGCGCCGGCCGGCCAAAAAAACAGAGTGAGCGGGCAGGGTCAAGCATATATATAGGCACATCTTTAGTCCCGGTTCCAGCCACCAACCGGGACTAAAGGGGCTGGGCCAGGAGCGAGGCCCTTTAGTCCCAGTTCGTGTCTGGAACCGGGACTAAAGAGGTCAGACGAACCGGGACTAGTTCCTGCCGAGGCCCGGCCGGCGCCCTGGCCTCATGAACCGGGACTGATGCACCCATTAGTCCCGGTTCGTAACAAGACCGGGACTAATGCAATATTCTGGCCCGTTTCAAAGCCCTGTTTTCTACTAGTGGAGGATGCCTGCCATTCAGAGATAAATGCTGCTCTTCAGTTTCGCCGTTATCTGATTTGGCATGCAGTTTCTACAAATGATGTAAGGATTGGCTTTGGATAGTAGATGATTGATAACCAACAAGTATAGGGGATCGCAACAGTTTTCGAGGGTAGAGTATTCAACCCAAATTTATTGATTCGACACAAGGGGAGCCAAAGAATATTCTCGAGTATTAGCAGCTGAGTTGTCAATTCAACCACACCTGAAAGACTTAGTATCTGCAGCAAAGTATTCAGTAGCAAAGTAGTATGGAAGTAACGGTAACGATGGCAAGCGTGACAGTAGCAGTTTTGTAGTGATTGTAACAGTAGCAACGGAAAAGTAACTTAGCAAAGATCAATATGCGGAAAGCTCGTAGGCAATGGATCAGTGATGGATAATTATGTCGGATGGCATTCATCATGCAACGATTATAACATAGGGTGACACAGAACTAGCTCCAATTCATCAATGTAATGTAGGCATGTATTCCATATATAGTCATACGTGCTTATGGAAAAGAACTTGCATGACATCTTTTGTCCTACCCTCCCGTGGCAGCGGGGTCCTGATGGAAACTAAGGGATATTAAGGCCTCCTTTTAATAGAGAACCGGACCAAAGCATTAGCACTTAGTGAATACATGAACTCCTCAAACTACGGTAATCACCGGAAAGAATCCCAGTTATTGTCACCTTGGGGGATGCGGATCATAACTCGTAATAGGTGTCTACAACTTGCAAGATAGGATCAAGAACACATATATATTCATGAAAACATAATAGGTTCAGATCTGAAATCATGGCACTCGGGCCCTAGTGACAAGCATTAAGCATAGCAAAGTCATAGCAACATCAATCTCAGAACATAGTGGATACTAGGGATCAAACCCTAACCAAACTAACTCGATTACATGGTAAATCTCATCCAACCCATCACCGTCCAGCAAGCCTACGATGGAATTACTCACGAACGGCGGAGAGCATCATGAAATTGGTGATGAAGGATGGTTGGTGATGACGACGGCGTCGATTTCCCCTCTCCGGAGCCCAAATCAGGCTCCAGATCTGCCATCCCGAGGAAGAACAGGAGGTGGCAGCGGCTCCGTATCGTAAAACGCGATGAACTCTTCTCTCTGATTTTTCTCTCCGCAAATAGGAATATATAGGAGTGGAAACGAGGTCGGAGGAGCCACACGGGCCCCACAAGACAGGGGGCGTGCCCTAGGGGGGGGCGCCCCCCTGGCTTGTGACCAGGTGGTGACCCCTCTCCGGTTGATTCTTTCGCCAATATTTTTTATTAATTCCAAATATGTTCTCCGTAAATTTTCAGGTCAATCCGAGAACTTTTATTTCTGCACAAAAATAACACCAAGGCAATTCTGCTGAAAACAGCGTCAGTCCGGGTTAGTTCTATTCAAATCATGTAAATTAGAGTCCAAAACAAGGGAAAAAGAGTTTGGAAAAGTAGATACGTTGGAGACGTATCAACTCCCCCAAGCTTAAACCTTTGCTTGTCCTCAAGCAATTCAGTTGATAAACTGAAAGTGATAAAGAAAAACTTTTACAAACTCTGTTTGATCTTGCTGTTGTAAATATGTCTAACTGATGTTCAGGTTTTCAGCAAAGATTATGAACTAACCACATTCACAATAACATTTAGGTCTCACATTTACTCATATCAATGGTATAATCAACTAGCGAGCAATAATAATAAGTCTCGGATGGCAACAATTTTATCAAAACAATCATGATACAATATGACATAATGGTATCTCGCTAGCCCTTTCTAAGACCGCAAAACATAAATTTAGAGCACCTCTGAAGAACGAGGACAGACTAGACATTGTAATTCCTGGTAGAAAAGATCCAGTCATACTCATACTCAATATCAATTAATAGCAAAGCATACAAATGACGGTGGTGCTCTCTAACTGGTGCCTTTTTATAAGAGAATGATGACTCGACAGTAAAGTAAAATAGATAGGCCCTTCGCAGAGGGAAGCATTGATTTGCAGCGGTGCCAGAGCTCGAGCTTTTTAAAACAGAGATGAATAATAGTTTTGAGTGGCATGCTTTCATTGCCAACATAACGACTAAGAGATCTCGATATCTTCCATGCTAGATACATTATAGGCGGTTCCCAAACAGAATAGTAAAGTTTTTACTCCCCCTCCACCAAATCAATCACACTCCACGGCGGGCCGAATCCACGGGTACCGTCCATACAAACACAATCCTGGGGGAGTCTTGTTTATTATATTTTGATTTGAATTTTGAGCATGGAACTGGGCATTCCAATTACCAGCCACTTTCTCGTGAATGACAGTGAATCAACACATATTGTGAGAATAACCCACCTAAAATGGAAGATACTGACAGCCCCCAGTCGCCACATGAGCGATTTGGGCATACAAAACGGAATATTTATTTGAAGGTTTGGAGTATGGCACATGCAAATTTACTTGGACGGCAGGTAAATACCGTATATAGGTAGGTATGGTGGACTCATATGGAACAACTTTGGGTTTAAGGAAGTGGATGCACAAGCAGTATTCCCGCTTAGTACAAGTGAAGGCTAGCAAAAGACTGGGAAGCGACCAACTAGAGAGCGACAACAGTCATAAACATGCTTTGAGATTAACCAGTATTGAATGCAAGCATGAGTAGGATATAAATCACCATGAACATAAACATCGTGGAGGCTATGTTGATTTTGTTTCAACTACATGCGTGAACATGTGCCAAGTCAAGTCACTCGAATCATTCAGAGGAGGATACCATTCTATCATACTACATCACAACCATTTTAATATGCATGTTGGCATTCAAGACAAACCATTATTCACTCTTAGCTAATTACGCATGGCATGAATAACTATAATCTCTAATTGTCATTGCAAACATGTTCAACCCATAATGAGCTGAATCCAGAACGATGAGCTAATCATATTTACAAAAACAAAATAGGTCGAGCTCATACCAGCTTTTCTCCATCTCAGTTATTTCATCATATATCGTCATTATTGCCTTTCACTTGCATGACCGAACGATGTGATAAATAATAAGAGTGCACGTGCATTGGACTAAGCTGGAATCTGCAAGCAATAACTCAAAGGAGAAGACGAGGTAATATGGGCTCTCTGAAAGATAAACAATAATGCATATGAGAGCCACTCAACATTTTCATCGTGGTCTTCTCCTTACGACCCAAAGAAAAGAAAGAAAAACTATTTACACGGGAAAGCTCCCAACAAGCAAAAGAAGAACGAGAAATCTTTTTGGGTTTTCTTTTAATACTACAACTAAACAAACTAGAAAATAAAGCTAGAACTATTTTTTTTTTGGATTTTCTCAAGGTTAATTTAAACATACAAGAAGAAAGCAAAAAAGAAGAAATAAACTACCATGGATGGTACAATGAAAAAGTATGAACACCGACAACTGGAATGAGTGTGTGAACATGAATGTAATGTCGGTGAGAAATACGTACTCCCCCAAGCTTAGGCTTTTGGCCTAAGTTGGTCTAGGGCCACGGTTGGAAATAACCCTCTCCTGGATACTCCGGAGGACACTGAGGGTTCCACTGATTTGCGAGCTCTTGTGGCTCCCACTGAAAAACTGGAGCCTGATACGGGTCAAGGGCTGGTGCAGGCTCAGGTGCTGGGGGTTGCGATAGGCCCCAATATCTGTAAATATCTCCAGGCATAATAGTGTACCTGCCTGAATGGATATCGAACAAAGAAGAAGCAGGCAAAGCAATAATCTCACAAGTGCCCTGACTAAATACTAAGTTGTAAAGCAGCCTCTTATCATTATCTTTCTTAATAAAATCATGTGCTACCATAATATCATAATCTAAATATCTTGTAGGAAGCAGCATTTCGTCTTTCTCGTCAAGCCTAATAGGTATCTCAAAGTGTTTAGCCAAGCGAGATGCATAGATACCTCCGAATATGGGGCCCTTCGAACGGTTTACGTTCAACCATTGGGCCACTATCGCGCCCACACTAAAAGTTATGTTAGCAAGTAAAGCGTGGCGTAGGATGGCGAGGTCGGGAGCACTAAGGCTTCCACTCTCGCCGCGACCAACTAAACATCTCCCCGCAAATAATGAATAATAGCGTAAAACAGGAAAATGTACACTAGCCGCTCTTGCCTTTGACACCCCTCTCTCTTCCCCTACAGTGATTGCGGCAATAAAATCCTCCATGTCTCTAGGGCGTGGTTCACTGATGTTTCCTTCATGAGGTATTTTGCAAACATTGCAAAAATCGTAAAGTGACATTTCCTTAGGCACATCATATAAATGAAATTCTACCATGGGAGGATTCTTCCTAGGATAAAAATGAAAATTTTGCACGAAAGTATTAGTAAGTAGGAGATACTGTTCAGACTTATCGTTGAGGAAGTCGGTGATGCCTGCATTTTCTGCTAGATAATAAAAATCTTCATAAATTCCGGCCGCCCTCAAGAATGTTTCACTTGGCCATTCACAGGGCCGAACCTCCGCGGTGCGAGGAATATTGTATCTAGGCTTCTCATTTTCATTTTCCTTAAAACCCCGGCTTGAAGAGCCTCTCAACAATCTCCTCATCATTTCTTTTTCTGAACAATAAATCTAAAAATTATTAGTGACTCCAAATAAAAGTGAACAAAACTCAACAAAACTTATAGCAACTACTCCCACAAGTGCCTAGAGGCTATATCATGCAGCAAAACTACTTGGGACCATACAAATTTGACATGCAAGCTCAAAAACAAGGTCACCATAACAGCAAAAATTTGCAATATATAAAGCACTAGAACAAAAACTAATTGGACCATTGGAGGAGTCACATACCGATGAACAATCCCCTAAAACAGTTTTGCAAATGGAGCTTTGAGCAAGGAGATCGAAGATGGCAGCAAAATGAGCTAGAACACGGGTTTGAGCAATGGTGGGATTTTGGATGGTGGCTGGAATAAGTGAGGGGGGCCCACGTGGGACCCACAAGCCACCAGGGCGCGCCTAGGGGGGTGGGCGTGCCCTGCAGGCTTGTGGCCCACTGGTGCAGCCCCTTGATGTATACTTAGTGCCAAAAATTCTTAAATATTCCAGAAAAAATCATACTAAATTTTCAGGGAATTCTGGGAACTTTTATTTTCAGGTCATTTTTCTATTGCACGGATAAAACAGAAAACAGGAGAATAATAGCATTTTTACTCTATTTGATCTAAATAACAGAAAGTGAAAGTTGGGTACAGAAAGTTGTGCTTTCTAAATTCATCCATCTCATGCTCATAAAAAATAATCCATCAATAAGGTTGATCAAGTCTTATTGACAAACTTTTTCCGAAGGTCATGGAACCGGAGAATTTTTGAATAACACTAGGTTACCTCAATGGGGATATGCATGTCCCCAACAATAAGTATATCATATTTCTTCTTGATAGTAGGTAGAGGGAATTCAAAACCTCCAATAATAATCGTTGAAACCTTCTCAATGGAATTGACACTATGAACTTGAGGTTGTTTCTTCGGAAAATGTACCATATGCTCATTACCATTAACATGAAAAGTGACATTGCCCTTGTTGCAATCAATAACAGCCCCTGCAGTATTCAAAAAGGGTCTACCAAGGATGATCGACATACTATCGTCCTCGGGAATATCAAGAATAACAAAGTCCGTTAAGATAGTAACGTTTGCAACCACAACAGGCACATCCTCGCAAATACCGATGGGTAAAGTAGTTGATTTATCAGCCATTTGCAAAGAGATTTCAGTAGGTGTCAACTTATTCAAATCAAGTCTACGATATAAAGAGAAAGGCATAACACTAACACCAGCTCCAAGGTCACATAAAGCAGTTTTAATATAATTTCCTTTAATAGAGCATGGTATAGTAGGTACTCCGGGATCTCCTAGTTTCTTCAGTATTCCACCTTTAAAAGTATAATTAGCAAGCATGGTGGAAATCTCAGCTTCCGGAATCTTTCTTTTATTTGTCACAATATCTTTCATATACTTAGCATAAGGAGACATTTTCAGAATATCAGTCAAGCGCATATGCAAAAAGACAGGTCTAAGCATTTCAACAAAGCACTCAAAATCCTCATCATCCTTCTTCTTGGATGATTTAGGAGGAAAGGGCATGGGTTTCTGAACCCATGGTTCTCTTTCTCCACCATGCTTCCTAGCAACAAAGTCTCTTTTATCATATCTCTTATTCTTAGGTTGTGGGTTATCAAGATCAACAGCAGGTTCAATCTCCACATCATTATCATTACTAGGTTGAGCATCATCATGAACATCATCATCAATATTATCACTAGGCTCATGTTCATTACCAGATTGTGTCTCAGCATCAGAAACAGAAATATCATTTGGGTTCTCAGGAGTATCTATAACAGGTTCACTAGCAGCATGCAAGGTCCTATCGTCATTCTTTTTCCTACTCTTACTGGAACGAATAGGTGCATCAGTATTAACTCTCTGAGAATCTTGCTCAACTCTCTTAGGATGGCCCTCAGGATACAAAGGTTCCTGAGTCATTCTACCACCTCTAGTCACAACTTTAACAGAAGGATCATTGTTCTTACTATTCATCTCACTAAGCAAATCATTCTGAGCCTTAAGTACTTGTTCTACTTGAGTAGTTACCATGGAAGCATGTTTACTAATAAGCTTAAGATCATTGACAGTTCTACTCAAATAATTACCCAAGCGATCAAGCATATAAGCATTATGTTTCAATTGTCTACTAACATAAGCATTGAAATTTTCTTGCTTGACAACAAAGTTATCAAATTCATCCAAGCATTGGCTAGCAGACTTATTATAAGGAATATCACCTTCATCAAATCTACGGAGAGAATTTACCTCTACTACCTGTGTCGGGTTATCAAGACCATGTATTTCTTCAATAGGTGGTAGATTCTTAACATCTTCAGCTTTAATACCCTTTTCTTTCATAGATTTCTTTGCCTCTAGCATATCTTCAGGACTGAGAAATAGAATACCTCTTTTCTTCGGAGTTGGCTTTGGAGGTGGTTCGGGAATAGTCCAATCATTATCATTGCTTAGTATATTATTCAATAGTAGTTCAGCCTGTTCAACGGTTCGTTCCCTGAAAACACAACCAGCACAACTATCTAGGTGGTCCCTAGAAGCATCGGTTAGTCCATTATAAAAGATATCAAGTATTTCGTTTTTCTTGAGAGGGTGATCAGGCAAAGCGTTAAGTAATTGGAGAAGCCTCCCCCAAGCTTGTGGGAGACTCTCTTCTTCAATTTGCACAAAGTTAAATATTTCCTGCAAGGCAGCTTGTTTCTTATGGGTAGGAAAATATTTTTCAGAGAAGTAATATATCATATCCTGGGGACTTCGCACACAACCAGGAGCAAGAGAATTGAACCATATCTTAGCATCCCCCTTTAGCGAAAAAGGAATCAACTTAAGAATATAGTAATAGCGAATTTTTTCCTCATGAGTGAATAGGGTGGCTATATCATTCAACTTAGGAAGATGTGCCACAACAGTTTCAGATTCATAACCATGGAAAGGATCAGATTCAACCAAAGTAATTAACTTAGGATTGACAGATAATTCATAATCCTTATCAGTAACAAAGATAGGTGAAGTAGCAAACTTGGGATCATATTGCATTCTAGCATTCAAAGATTTTTCTTTCCACTTGCATAGTAATTTCTTAAGATCATCTCTATCCTTACAAGCAAGAAAGTCCCTAGCTACCTCTCCTTCCATAACATAACCCTCAGGTATATCAGGCAATTCATATCTAGGAGAGCTAGGTCTAGCAGGTGTATCATAGTGTTCAGTTTCAGTAATTTCATCAGATTCAGAGATATCATCAGTTTCAGCATTCACTCTAGCAATTTGTTCATCAAGGAATTCACCCAGTGGCACAGTAGTATCAAGCAAAGTATCATCATAAGCATCATGCATAGCAGAAGTAGCATCATCAATTACTTGCGACATATCAGAATTACTAGCTGGTGGTGGTGTCGCAAATTTACTCATAACAGAAGGTGAATCAAGTGCAGAGCTAGATGGCAGTTCCTTACCTGTCCTCGTAGTTGAGGGGTAGATCTTGGTTTTAGCGTCTTTCAGATTCTTCATAGTGATTAACAGATATAAATTCCAAGTGACTCAGAGAATAGAGCTATGCTCCCCGGCAACGGCGCCAGAAAAAGGTCTTGATAACCCACAAGTATAGGGGATCGCAACAGTTTTCGAGGGTAGAGTATTCAACCCAAATTTATTGATTCGACACAAGGGGAGCCAAAGAATATTCTCGAGTATTAGCAGCTGAGTTGTCAATTCAACCACACCTGAAAGACTTAGTATCTGCAGCAAAGTATTCAGTAGCAAAGTAGTATGGAAGTAACGGTAACGATGGCAAGCGTGACAGTAGCAGTTTTGTAGTGATTGTAACAGTATCAACGGAAAAGTAACTTAGCAAAGATCAATATGTGGAAAGCTCGTAGGCAATGGATCAGTGATGGATAATTATGTCAGATGGCATTCATCATGCAACGGTTATAACATAGGGTGACACAGAACTAGCTCCAATTCATCAATGTAATGTAGGCATGTATTCCATATATAGTCATACGTGCTTATGGAAAAAAACTTGCATGACATCTTTTGTCCTACCCTCCCGTGGCAGCGGGGTCCTGATGGAAACTAAGGGATATTAAGGCCTCCTTTTAATAGAGAACCGGACCAAAGCATTAGCACTTAGTGAATACATGAACTCCTCAAACTACGGTAATCACCGGAAAGAATCCCAGTTATTGTCACCCTGGGGGATGCGGATCATAACTCGTAATAGGTGTCTACAACTTGCAAGATAGGATCAAGAACACATATATATTCATGAAAACATAATAGGTTCAGATCTGAAATCATGGCACTCGGGCCTAGTGACAAGCATTAAGCATAGCAAAGTCATAGCAACATCAATCTCAGAACATAGTGGATACTAGGGATCAAACCCTAACCAAACTAACTCGATTACATGGTAAATCTCATCCAACCCATCACCGTCCAGCAAGCCTACGATGGAATTACTCATGAACGGCGGAGAGCATCATGAAATTGGTGATGAAGGATGGTTGGTGATGACGACGGCGTCGATTTCCCCTCTCCGGAGCCCAAATCAGGCTCCAGATCTGCCCTCCCGAGGAAGAACATGAGGTGGCGGCGGCTCCGTATCGTAAAACGCGATGAACTCTTCTCTCTGATTTTTTTTCTCCGCAAATAGGAATATATAGGAGTGGAAACGAGGTCGGAGGAGCCACAGGGGCCCCACAAGACAGGGGGGCGCGCCCCCTGGCTTGTGACCAGGTGGTGGCCCCTCTCCGGTTGATTCTTTCGCCAATATTTTTTATTAATTCCAAATATGTTCTCCGTAAATTTTCAGGTCAATCCGAGAACTTTTATTTCTGCACAAAAATAACACCAAGGCAATTCCGCTGAAAACAGCGTCAGTCCGGGTTAGTCCCATTCAAATCATGCAAATTAGAGTCCAAAACAAGGGCAAAAGAGTTTGGAAAAGTAGATACGTTGGAGACGTATCAATGATATGCTCCCATGTCTAATTCCACGTGTAAACAGATTTATGCGCTTCAAATGGTTTGTACTTTATAGAATTCACTATGGTGCTTGTTCGTTCATGTATATATGGCGGAATTCGGATAAAGAAGATAAATACAACTACTACGCTGAAAACGATTTTACATCCTGGTTGGAAAACTAAAAGGGAAATCTTCGTGTAAAGGCATGTTCTACTGCAAAGGAACTTCCCGAGGGATCTCATTGAAATTCAGAGTATGTTTCTTTTTTTTATTCCTAAATTTTGAGCATCTTGAAGGTTTCATCACTTGATATTTACTACGACGCGATGTTTTATGTTACAAACCCGTTTGAAGAGGAATTTCAGATATACCTTCCCGCTTATATGGAAATGTTGTAGAAACTGGATTCCATGGATGTCTTTGATGAGGTAATATGTTTGTTGGATTTGTTCTTACTATTGACAATTATTCTCTTACGATAAATAATAATAGTAATAATTAGTTTCATTATAGTATCTTGTTATTGCGAGGCTTCTACAATTTTTCAATAAAAAAAACGTTTTGCAAGCACGTGGAAGTTGTGTTTATGAATGCTAGGGCCAACGTTGTACCATAATGGATGTAGGAGATATGCCCTAGAGGCAATAATAAATGTTATTGATTATCTCCCTGTTCATAATTAGGTTTATGTTCCATGCTATAACTGCTATGGTTCTCGAGTCTACAATAACCACGAGGCTCGGAGGAAGACTCATATGCACGTGTGGAATAATAAACGGTAAAATGTATTCCTAGTCTGGCCTCTAAGACTGGCTCAAGTATTGCATGATGATCCTGTTTTCCTGATCATGGGCATGGCTATGCCGGCAATTTTGAGGGCACAATGTTAGAAGAACATTTGTGTTGAATCGACCCGAATTGATGTTATGCTATGAAAGAACATGTGCTGCCCCCATGTTTGGTTTTGGTAACTGATGACAATCTCTATGGACTAATGGTTGCCTTGAGTTATATTTGAAGGGTTTGTCCATAGGCTTTGCTTGTAGACCATTTGTTGGTCTCAAGGTGATTTGAAGAAGAATATGTGTTGACCAAGACATCATCCTAATGAAGAGAGGTGGAAAGATTCAAGGTTGATCAAGACTAAATATGAAGAGTGATTCAAGTTGATCAACACACAAAGCGTAGAAGATGTACCGAGTGGGATCAAGTGATCTCAAGGTATGGTAAGCATTGTCCATTACACTTTGTGTACTAACCCATGTTCTATGCGAGAGTTCTATGTGGGGTTAGGTATGTTTCCATGGGCTTGCGTCAAGAGGAAGATCTCTTTTAACCCATGGAGGATGACATCAAGTGGTGATCGTCATCAAGATTGCGCATCAAGATTGCGCAGTGCAAGTTCAAGTGGAGCATCACGAAGAGATCACATGCTTGAAGCTTGCCGTCCATTGTGGTGACAATGGACTTGTGAAGATGTGCCGAAGAGTGGCTCACCCATAGTGGAGTATGGGGGAGCAATCTATGAGTCTTCACCGTGCCAGCGCTATCAAGAAAGGTGGTCCAACTTGAGGAGGTCAAGATCGTCATCATCTAGCTCAAGTGGATTATGCGCAAGGCAAAGGTTTGTCCTTGATAGGTTTTCTATCTTACCGGTCTCATGATGTTAGTTGGGAGACCGGGTTATAGGATCGATAGCCGTACTATCAAGGGGGGCTCTCGAGTGAGTAGCTTGATCGTATCATTCGTAGAGAGCTCAAACCATTGCATCCTTCGCATCATCTTTATTGGTTCTTATTTGGCTTTTCTCTATGTGGAGTTTTAGATCTTGTCATGATCTTCAATACAAGCTCAAGTTCATCAAAAACGGATTCCATATGAAAAACTTATTGCGTTTTTGATATTGGAGGTTTTGCCGGTTATTCTTTTTTTGAGAGGTCTAACCTTTCCCAATTTGGATTTATCCTCCTTTGTTATTTTTTGGTGTTTCTCTGCATGAAGATTTAGTTCTTGTTGTTAGCTTCAAAACAAGCCCAAGATCATCGAAAACGGAGTTCGGATGCTCGAGCTATGATCGTTTTCGTTTGGGTGTCTCTGCCTGTTTTTAATGAGCGGTAGTAGAGAGGTAGTACCGCTTAAGCGGTACTTCCGCTCGCTACTACCGCCTCTAGTACCGCTTAAGTTTGAGGCTGCGTGCAAGGTTCGGTTGCTCAATTTGCTTTAGCGGTAGTACCGCTTGGATGGACAGTAGTAACGCTTCGAGCGGCACTACCGCTCCAGTTCTTTCGTTCTCGCGGCTGGAACTACCGCTCTAAGCGGTAGTACCGCTCCCCAGAGCGGTAGTACCGCTTGAGCGCGTCCTGCACAGGTAACGGTTCGATTTTGTGGGGGCTATTTAAGGGGGTCTTCTTCCCCAATGGTTCTTATCTCTTTAGCTCGTGTTTGCCCCCCATTGTTGACCTTCTTGAGCTTGCCTAACTCTCAATCCCTCCAATGATTCTTGCTAGTTCTTGAGGGAAAAGAGAGAGGAGATCTAGATCCACCTTTCCACCAATCACTTTCTCCTCTATGTGAGGGGAACCTTGTGGATCTAGATCTTGGAGTTCTTGGTGTTCTCCTTGTTCTTCCTCTCACTTTCCTCCATAGCTTTTGTTGCTTTGGTGGGATTTGAGGGAGAGGGACTTGAGCACTTGGTGTGTTCTTGCCATTGCATTAGTTGCATCGGTTTGAGTTCTCCACGGTGATTCGTGGTGGTGAAAAAGTTGAGAATCTTATTACTCTTGGGTGTTTGAGCACCCTAGAGCTTGTTACTCTTGGGTACTTGGTACCCTTGAGCTTGTTCCTCTTGGGTGCTTGGGCGCCCTAGACGGTTGGTGGTGCCTCGGAGCTCAATCATTGTGGTGTAAAGCTCCGGGCAAGCGTCGGGGTCTCCAATTAGGTTGTGGAGATCGCCCCGAGCAATTTGACGGGTACCGGTGACCGCCCTCAAGGGTTGCCATTTGTACGGTTTCGGTGACCGCCCTCAAGGGTCCCTTAGTGGAATCACGGCACCTTGCATTGTGCGAGGGCGTGAGGAGAATACGGTGGCCCTAGTGGCATTGTTGGGGAGCATTGTGCCTCCACACCGCTCTAACGGAGATTAGCATCCGCAAGGGTGTGAACTTCGGGATACATCGTCGTCTCCACGTCCCTCGGTTATCTCTTACCCGAGCCCTTTACTTATGCACTTACTTTGTGATAGCCTTCGAGCTTGAAGTCATATATCTTGTTATCTCTAAGTTGTTTATCTTGCTTAGCATAAGTTGTTGGTGCACATAGGTGAGCCTAGTGTATTTAGGTTTTGTGCTTGTCAAAGTAAACGTTAGTTTTATTCCGCCTTTGTTCAAGCCTAAACCGTAATTGTTTTTAAAGCGCCTATTCACCCCCCCTCTAGGCGACATCCACGATCTTTCAATTGGTATCAGAGCTAGGTCTCTCATTATTAGGTTTAACCACCTAGAGAGTAAGGATGTCGACTAGGGGATTAGGATTCTCTGATACTCTTAGTTTCGATGGCACAAATTTTGATGTTTGGGTAATTCGCATGCTTAATCTCTTTAGGGTCATGGACCCAAATTTGGAGCGAATTGTAGATATGGGTTTTTCTCCTCCAAAGGATTCTCAACACATATCTTTAGAGGATGAGAAAAACACTTATCTCAATGCTCAAGCTTCTAATGTGCTTTTTGTTGCTTTGAGCAATGTAGTTATGTTTGAACTCATGTCGTTCCGGGATGCTCATGAGTTGTGGACAAAGCTTCAAGATAAATATGGTGTGTCCAAGATTTCTAGGGATGATTGTTCTCCCTCCACCTTCGGTCGTGTTGCCTTCTCAACTTCATCTACTTCACCTACATGTGGATTGCCACAAGGTAATGTTATGGTGAGTAGTGGTGTTCATTGTAATGATGATAGTGGGCTTGTTGTTGATGATTCTTCATCACTATCTTATTGCAATGCTTCATCTTTGGACTTCAACACTTCGAGCACTCTAAATGTTTCTCATGCTTGTGTTGATAGTCCTTGCATATCATGTAGAAATTGCTTGACTAAATCTCATGATGATATGCTTGCCATGTCTTGTTATCATGATAAAAATGCATTGCTTTCCTCGAGTTGTTGTGCTAACAATGTAGAGGAAACCCAACACTCCATGGAACAAGATGTGGTCTTGAATGGTGCGTCAAGGGATCCTACATCATCATCTATTATTTCTCACTTTTGCCTTATGGCTAAGGCTTCAAAGGTATCTCCTACTTTGAATCCCAATATATCCCATGATGATGATGTTGATGATGATGAAGAGAGTGATAATATTGCTTCCTTAAAAATTAAGGGAGAAATGGTTTTTAAAGCTCTTCATAAGAATAAAATTGCTCGTTCCAACTTCATGGAAATCATGTCTATTGCAATTGAGGGCAAGAAATATATTGAGGAGTTGGAAGCTCATCTCGAGGAGCATGAGGCCACCATTGATAAAATGGAAGGTCATGAGCGTGATTATGCTAATGAGATCGCGGAGCTATCTCAAGCTCTTGAAAATGAACAAACCACCAAGGAATCTCTTGAGGAGACCTTTGCTCTAGAATTATCTAGATTAAAGGAATCCCATGATAGAGCTCTCGAGGTGGCTAATGATTTTAGGACTAAAAATGACAAGCTTGATGTTGCACATGCTAAACTCACCGAGTCTCATGCTCAACTTAAAGCTTCATATGCTAAAGAGCTTGCCAAGTTGCCTTCTCCTCTTGTTGTTAATGATGATGCTTGTGCTACTAACTCTATTCCTTGTGAAGCATCCATTTTGAAGGAGAATGTTGAGCTAAGGGCTCAACTTGAGTTGCTATCTAGCAATTATGGGAAATTGGAAGAAAGTCATGAAAAGCTCTCGAGCTCTCATGGTGATCTTGTAGTATCCCATAATGTGCTAAAGATAGCTCATGAGGCTAGTACTACTAAGGTAACCTCTAGTGAGCCTCATGTGGACATTAGCACTACATCTAGTAGAAATGCTTTATTGCCATGTGCTAGTCCTCGTAGTTCATCTACTCATAATGTTGCTACATCTTGTGATGAATTACTTTCCTTGCCTTGTTGCTCTAACGATGAAGCTTATACGTCCTCTAGTACTTGTGTTCATACTAACCATGTAGAGAAAATCAATGAGCTCAAGGCCCAAGTCACTTCTTTGAAGAAAGACTTGGAAAAGGGTCATGAAGGGAAGTCCACACTCAAGAATATCTTGAGCGTGCAAAAATCCCCAAATGACAAAGGTGGACTTGGATTCAACTCCAATAAGAAGAAGAAGTCCAAGAGCAACAACAAGAAGGGCCAAGAACAAGTCAAGAACTCGGCCAAGATTGTTTGCTTCAAGTGCAAAATAGAAGGGCACCATGTTAGATCTTGCCCATTGAAGAAGAAGCCCCATAGTGACAAGCAACAAGGGAAGCGGCCACAAGTTCAATCTCATGCTCAACCTCAAGTTGAAGAAAGGCCTCTTCCCAAGAAGACCCAAGTCAACGCTCCTCAAGTTGAGAAATCAATTGAGAAGAAAGTAAAGGGTAGATGTCGCTACCTATGTCGTGAGAAGGGTCACTTTGCTTCTTCATGCACGAATGGTAACTTATCCAACCCAATTATTATTGATGATATCTATTCTCTTGGGAAGGATAAGGTTGGCAATGTGTTTGCCAAGTGTGTTGGTACTCAATGTGGTGTCAAGAAAAGAACCATTTGGGTTGCCAAGCCTATTGTGACTAACCTCTTAGGACCCAACTTGTTTGGGGACCAACAAGCTCAAACTTGATCAATAGGTGTGGTTGGAGGGCATTGGAGACTTGGCTACATCATGAAGAATTAATGGATCTTCATCACTCATATTATCTCAAGCCAAGTCATTTGGATTATCGAGTTTCTATCTTATATCCAATGTGCCTCCTTATGGTAACTTGTACTTAAATTGTTTACATTGATAGTTACTTGCCCCTTTGCATGTTGTGGTTTTGTACCTTGCATGTGTTTGTATATGTTGTGCTTCCTATTTGTTTATCTTGAGTAATCAAGTATGTATGATGGGATGCACATCATGTATGTGTGAGTCTTGTGTTGAGCCTTTTTGCATCTTATCTTATCTTAGTTGGCTCTTTTTTGAGAGATTAATGGATTATCCCATTTTGGGGGAGTGATGTGCTTTGTGCACTTCACGACCCTAAAATTGTGTGTACATGAGGAATACTACTTAGTATTGATATTACAAGATTATCTAGTTTCTATGTGGTATGTCTTCTCATGAGAAATTCAAATTCTAAATGGTCCATTAATTATCTCTTGTTGGATTTCATTTGCCACTTGTTATTAACGTTGGGTTACCACATTATGGGGGAGTAATATGCTATGTGCATATTACAAGCCCAGAGAATGTGTACATTTGAGATATTGCCACTTAGAATTGATATTACAACTTATCTTGTTCCTAAGTGGCATGCTAGCTCTACAAGTGTCATTTGCTTGTGATTGAGGAGTAAAGATGATGTTGGATCTATTTGAAATCTATCAATGGGAATTATTTCCAAATACTTCTTGTCCTTGACAATTGGTATTCCTTTTAAGTGGTAGAGATTGCTAATCATCTTTGCATAGGATTTTGTTTATCGTTTGTCTTCCTTGCCTCTTGTGGATTGTCTTGAACATGTTTAGTGTTTCTATAGATATAGTGAAAGTAGTGATCCCATCTTGTGCATTTTGTATTCAAATGCAAAATCCTAAATAATGCATAAATCTTGGGGGAGCTGTCCTATTTTCTTTAGAATGCTATTTTCTTTATGATCTTTTCAATTGGTATTTAATCCCTATCCTGTCCGGGCTGTTGGAAGGCAAACTTTTTCCTTTTGGTGCTTTGTGCCATCATGAAATTTGTAGAGTGTTTGGTTTGTTTTGTTGGAACCTTGCTCTCTTCTGGGAGTTTGATATCTCTTTATTTGATATCTTTCAATTGTTGTGTTTCTTTGGTATCTCATTCCTTGTTGTATCTTTTATTTGGTATCCTTCAAGTGATTATTTCTTCATTTGGTATCTTATTTTCACTTGGTATCTTTTCAATTGGTATCTTATCAAATCATGTGTTGATTTGATTTGGTTTCAATTGGCATCTCTTCTCATGTGTTGATCTCTAATTGTCTTAAATCATGAGTTGAGTTGGTTCTTTGATATAATTTGGACAACCTTATGTCGTGTTAATCTTTTGGTTGCATTCTTGGTTTACTTGGTGTTTTGTCAAAATTGTATCTCCCTTTGGTCCTTGAAAGTCTTGTGCATGCATATTTACTTTATGTATTTCCTTTGGCATGCTTTCTTTCTTTGACCCAATACATGGGGGAAACTCCATCAAGTCTCTTATTGGCTAAGATGTGCATGAAATTCAATTTCATATCTATATGCACATATTTTTGTGGATTTTGTCCTATGTATTGTTGTTTCACTAACTCTTGGGACCCAATGAGTTTGGGAACCATTTTGTTCGTGAATGTTGTTCTAGGAACATTGGAGATGCATTGGAGGCTTGTCTCATTCACAAGGAAGGTGTTGTCGCCATGTGCTTATTGGAGTCAAGCTAGGATGATCAATGAACTACAATCTACTACATTCAATTGGTATCTACTACATCATTCCAATGCTATCTCGGTAACAAGTATCAACTTCATGCATACATTTCTTGCATTCAACCTTGTGTAGGTTGCATCATGGCATGAATTTCTTGATTCGTTCTTGTGATACTTGCTTCCTTTCTCAAAGCATCCCAACAATGATATCTTGGTACGAGTTGTGATGTCGTTGATGTTTGTATAGTTGAAGTTCATTGATATACAATAAGACAATATTAAGCCATGTGCTATGCTTTCAAGCAAAGATCATATTGGTATATTTATGACTTCCTTTTGGATATCTTGTTCCTTCATGTTGTAACTATTTCGTGTGTATATCCTTCTTTGTGGATTGATATCATCATGATTTTTACCTACCTAGAACCTTATACACTTGAGAGAAATTACATCTCTAGATGATATCCTTTCTTTCATGACCACCTTGTCTTTCTTGTATTATTTCTTTGGTGGCTCCGTGAAATCGTTTGTCGTGAGTGCGGATCTTATTTCGTTGCATCTTGATGCACTCATTTGTGGTGAAGATTGTTTTCCTCATGCTTGTCTTGACAAGGCTTTCGCCATGTCAATTGGTATCCCTCCTCTTGACAAAGCGATCATTCTCTATCTTCGCCATGGGTTATCACAAGCTTTGTTGTTAATTTTCTTTTCAGTGAGCCTGTGAACCCATTTGCTTGTTGTGTGTGGGAAGGACGTGTCTTGCACCTTGTATCTCGTTTATTCAAGACTATTGATGCTTAATGCTCATCCTTATATTAGTCTTCTCAAGTGCTTTGCCATGACTCACACACATCTTTTTGGTTGAGCCTATTCCTAAGTTGCCTCTCTTTCATATTGCTCAATCTTGTGTTTGTTGCAAGTGCTAGGCCTAGTTTCCTATATACTCACTTGCACTTGTTGTGAGTTTCTATTGATTTTGGGGGAGTGATGATCCTATTTTGTGCACGTTGTATCCAAATACAAAACTAAATAATGCACAAATCATGGGGAGCTTCTCTATGTTCTTTAGAACACTCCTATGCTCATATCATAATATCTTTTATTCGTGTGGCTCGTCGGATCTTTTGATTGATTGGTTCAATTGGTATCCTTAGATTATTCGTGTGGCCTTCTAAGCTCCTTAGATTGCTTGCTTCTCTCTTGGTATGTCTTTGTATCATATCATTCCTTTTGCAATCTTTGGATCCTCAATAGAGTTTGTCTTCCTCCTTTTGCGTATCCTTGGATATGTGTATTGTATTCCACTCATAGTTTGAGAAATACACAATTTATGGAGGAACACATATTATGTTGGCCTTCTAAGCTTTTCGCCCATTTTGGCAATAGATGCCAATGGGGGAGAAGTTTAGAGAGTTTTGTGGAGAAGTTTAGAGAGTTATTTCTTCATGCTTTGGTTTTGTTCCTAAGCATTTGCATCACATGCTCTTACATTATTAGTTGTTGCCTTGCATGGTGATGCTTAATTCCTTATATAAACTCTCTTGAAAGTGATTGTCATCAATTACCAAAATGGGGGAGATTGAAAGAACATGTGCTGCCCCCATGTTTGGTTTTGGTAACTGATGACAATCTCTATGGACTAATGGTTGCCTTGAGTTATATTTGAAGGGTTTGTCCATAGGCTTTGCTTGTAGACCATTTGTTGGTCTCAAGGTGATTTGAAGAAGAATATGTGTTGACCAAGACATCATCCTAATGAAGAGAGGTGGAAAGATTCAAGGTTGATCAAGACTAAATATGAAGAGTGATTCAAGTTGATCAACACACAAAGCGTAGAAGATGTACCGAGTGGGATCAAGTGATCTCAAGGTATGGTAAGCATTGTCCATTACACTTTGTGTACTAACCCATGTTCTATGCGAGAGTTCTATGTGGGGTTAGGTATGTTTCCATGGGCTTGCGTCAAGAGGAAGATCTCTTTTAACCCATGGAGGATGACATCAAGTGGTGATCGTCATCAAGATTGCGCATCAAGATTGCGCAGTGCAAGTTCAAGTGGAGCATCACGAAGAGATCACATGCTTGAAGCTTGCCGTCCATTGTGGTGACAATGGACTTGTGAAGATGTGCCGAAGAGTGGCTCACCCATAGTGGAGTATGGGGGAGCAATCTATGAGTCTTCACCGTGCCAGCTCTATCAAGAAAGGTGGTCCAACTTGAGGAGGTCAAGATCGTCATCATCTAGCTCAAGTGGATTATGCGCAAGGCAAAGGTTTGTCCTTGATAGGTTTTCTATCTTACCGGTCTCATGATGTTAGTTGGGAGACCGGGTTATAGGATCGATAGCCGTACTATCAAGGGGGGCTCTCGAGTGAGTAGCTTGATTGTATCATTCGTAGAGAGCTCAAACCATTGCATCCTTCGCATCATCTTTATTGGTTCTTATTTGGCTTTTCTCTATGTGGAGTTTTAGAGCTTGTCATGATCTTCAATACAAGCTCAAGTTCATCAAAAACGGATTCCGTATGAAAAACTTATTGCGTTTTTGATATTGGAGGTTTTGCCGGTTATTCTTTTTTTGAGAGGTCTAACCTTTCCCAATTTGGATTTATCCTCCTTTGTTATTTTTTGGTGTTTCTCTGCATGAAGATTTAGTTCTTGTTGTTAGCTTCAAAACAAGCCCAAGATCATCGAAAACGGAGTTCGGATGCTCGAGCTATGATCGTTTTCGTTTGGGTGTCTCTGCCTGTTTTTAATGAGCGGTAGTAGAGAGGTAGTACCGCTTAAGCGGTACTTCCGCTCGCTACTACCGCCTCTAGTACCGCTTAAGTTTGAGGCTGCGTGCAAGGTTCGGTTGCTCAATTTGCTTTAGCGGTAGTACCGCTTGGATGGACGGTAGTACCGCTTCGAGCGGCACTACCGCTCCAGTTCTTTCGTTCTCGCGGCTGGAACTACCGCTCTAAGCGGTAGTACCGCTCCCCAGAGCGGTAGTACCGCTTGAGCGCGTCCTGCACAGGTAACGGTTCGATTTTGTGGGGGCTATTTAAGGGGGTCTTCTTCCCCAATGGTTCTTATATCTTTAGCTCGTGTTTGCCCCCCATTGTTGACCTTCTTGAGCTTGCCTAACTCTCAATCCCTCCAATGATTCTTGCTAGTTCTTGAGGGAAAAGAGAGAGGAGATCTAGATCCACCTTTCCACCAATCACTTTCTCCTCTATGTGAGGGGAACCTTGTGGATCTAGATCTTGGAGTTCTTGGTGTTCTCCTTGTTCTTCCTCTCACTTTCCTCCATAGCTTTTGTTGCTTTGGTGGGATTTGAGGGAGAGGGACTTGAGTACTTGGTGTGTTCTTGCCATTGCATTAGTTGCATCGGTTTGAGTTCTCCACGGTGATTCGTGGTGGTGAAAAAGTTGAGAATCTTATTACTCTTGGGTGTTTGAGCACCCTAGAGCTTGTTACTCTTGGGTACTTGGTACCCTTGAGCTTGTTCCTCTTGGGTGCTTGGGCGCCCTAGACGGTTGGTGGTGCCTCGGAGCTCAATCATTGTGGTGTAAAGCTCCGGGCAAGCGTCGGGGTCTCCAATTAGGTTGTGGAGATCGCCCCGAGCAATTTGACGGGTACCGGTGACCGCCTTCAAGGGTTGCCATTTGTACGGGTTCGGTGACCGCCCTCAAGGGTCCCTTAGTGGAATCACGGCACCTTGCATTGTGCGAGGGCGTGAGGAGAATACGGTGGCCCTAGTGGCATTGTTGGGGAGCATTGTGCCTCCACACCGCTCTAACGGAGATTAGCATCCGCAAGGGTGTGAACTTCGGGATACATCGTCGTCTCCGCGTCCCTCGGTTATCTCTTACCCGAGCCCTTTACTTATGCACTTACTTTGTGATAGCCTTCGAGCTTGAAGTCATATATCTTGTTATCTCTAAGTTATTTATCTTGCTTAGCATAAGTTGTTGGTGCACATAGGTGAGCCTAGTGTATTTAGGTTTTGTGCTTGTCAAAGTAAACGTTAGTTTTATTCCGCCTTTGTTCAAGCCTAAGCCGTAATTGTTTTTAAAGCGCCTATTCACCCCCCCTCTAGGCGACATCCACGATCTTTCATGCTATGAGATACATTCGTCATAAGTTAATGGTTAATAACACTGAGATGGTTAACGTTTGCATGATTCCTTAGACCATGAGAGTATCGAGTTTCTTCATGCTTGCTTCAAGAACTTTGGGGTTTGTTAAACGTCATCCGTAAATGGGTGGCTATTACGGCGGCTTACGGGTTCATGGAAAAGTGTGTCAAGTAACTTGATAGCTCAAGATTGGGATTTGCTCCTCCGACGATGGAGAGATATCTCTGGGCCCTCTCGGTGTTACGGTATCCATCATCGTCTGGCCAGACACTTTGTGATTTGATCATGGGGATGCCGGAACACGGGAACGAGAAAAGAGAACAATACCGGCAACGAGGTAACTGGCATAGTGGACAAGTTGTTGATCCACGGGGATGCCAACGTGTCTCACCTCGGGTATTTGTAACATATCGCGAAGCAACAGGAATAGCACACGGCAACTGGAGGTTCGCTCGAATATTCATTCGTGTGGGTATAGGGTCAATATGGGTGTCCACGGCTCCGATGTTGATCATTGATCGGAAGGGGTTCCGGGTCATGTCTATGCTTCACCGAACCTATAGGGTCACATGCTTAAGGGTCATCTATCTGTTGAATACTAGACAGGGAGTCTGAGAGAAAATCACCGAAAAAGTTTCGGACACCGGAAAAGTTTCGGACACCGGAAAAGTTCCGCAGAGAGAACACCGGAACAGTTTCGGTGAAACTGAAAAGTTGTTTCAGAGGATACCATAAAGTCAAATTGGTTTTGGCACATGCCTGATAATTCTTGGAGGGTGCCAGAATCATTCTGGAAACTTTCTGGAATTTTCCGGAATGAAAACCGGAAATGTTCCGGAGCTGCCGAAACCGCTTCAGATGCTTTTCGCAGATGAAAATCACTAAACCGGAATTGTTCCGGCTCACGTTGAAAATTATTTTGGTGGGTACTGGAAATGTTCTAAGCCGACATGAATATTTTCAGTTCGACCAGACGCTGAAATATGTCATCGTGAATAGTGAAAGTGCTTTTTGGATATTTATGGGAAAGCACCTTTTTGGATATTTCCAAAAGGCCTTCTAGAAGGACTTGGGAGCCAAGGCACCCCCATGTGGGGGGGCCCCCAAGTGTGGCCGGCCAAGCATGGTGGAGCTCCTTGGAGCTCCACATGGCACCCCTTTTATCTTTATTCTTTTATGAAAAGGCATAAAGTGGGGGTACTTTGGGGTTTTTTGTATGACATCTTTACCCCTTGGCTATCCTATAAATAGAGGTGTGTGGGCAGCCCCATATGCTTAACTCTTGCTCTCATACACAAGCCATGCATGATCTGACATTCTCTCTCCCTCCCAGCGAAATAGTTTCGTAGAGCCGAAAGGTTGTCTGGGTTCGGGCAGGAACTAGTTCTGGACGGCGAAGCCCTGCCGGATAGATGACACCGTATGTGTGCAACTCTATAGAGAGATCGTAGTTTCGGTCTTAGTTCAAGAGTGCCTCCCGAAGGGCTGTTCGTGTGACCGTCCGAGTTTTGGAGGTCCTCCCTGAGGGCTGTCCGAGTGACAGTCCGAGTTTCGGAGGTCCTCCCGAAGGGCTGTCCGCGACACCGTCCGGGGGACTGTCCGACCGCCTCCCGGAGGGCTGTCCGCGGGGCAGATGAGGGTATACATCCTCACGGTTGGGAGGTTGTAAAATCCTAGCTGCGGGGAGCTGCACCGCCATTCGTCATCGACTCTACTTCCGCTGCGCTACGAGTCGGTAACGAAAATGATCAAACCTTGTATGCAGTCTCCATAGTGGTCCTGGGCTGGTGCGTAGGTCGATTTTTTTTTGTTTTCTACTGCGTTACCCTACAGTGGCATCAAGAGCCGTGCTATGCATAGATGCAGGTTGCGATCTAGAATACATAGAGATGTATGGGTGTTGCACAATATAATTAGGTAGTAGATGAGATCTATTGCTGAAAATTATTTGTGCGGGTAGCAGATGAAATCTGTTACCCGATGTTCCTGTTGCTTCCCCTGAATTTGCGTAGTCCTAATCTTGACGGCATGGTGGAATCTCACAAAGTTTTGGCAATCCGCGATCCTTTCATGATGTTCCTGAGTATGCTGATTGACAGATCAACGAAGTGCTAACAGTTCTTTGGGTTCCACCATAGTTGAGAAAGATGGATGTTTCGTAGATGAAAGGGCAATGCAGATATGATCTGCACAGGGGTCACGCGTATGACGAAGTTTAGTATGGGGCTCGATATTTTATTATCTCGTGTTTCATACACCCTGGAAAGTTAATCTAGCAACTTGAATTATCATACTTGATGATGGACGTTGGTAGCTTCGGTTTGTTTCGAAACCTTAGAAGCCACGTAAAACAAGTTTTTGCATGAACCGATTAGAGGCGTCTAACTTGGTTTTGCAGGATGGTTTGCATGTGCATGTGATGTGGTATAGCAATGCTCATATTAATTTGATTATGTATGAGATGACTATATGATGTAATTTGATTAACATGACCTGCGTGTCATGATTCGGCATGATGGCTGGAGCCATATGATTGCACTTTAATGACCTATGTGTCAACCTTATGTAATGCACTTATTTTATTAGCTATAGAGATAGCAATATTATCTGGTGCATCGACAAGGTGGTGGCAATCTTCGCGAAGGTGAACACCAACGCGAATGCCGAAGACGAAGAAATAAAAGACTTCTCCGTCAGAAAGGGCTCTACCATGTCATGCTATTATGAATTGCCTGAGATGTTTATCCCTTATGATGCACCCTTTTGATTGCGCGGTAGTCGCTTTTATTAGGGTGATCTCTCACAAAAATATCAAGTAGTTAGTGTTCTCCCAAGTATAGCACCGTCACGGCACCTATCTCTTCGGGGTATCACATGGATACATGGGTACGAACGATTAGAGAAGTGTGAGGCGGGTGAGTTGAGACCTCGCAGCAAGATCACTTGGTTGTCTTGACGTTCTAGCTTGAAAGTCCTGAGCTCGGAACACGCCCATCGAAAGATGAACAAGAGTCACATAAGAGATGTGATTGGCAAGTTGGCCTACCGATTGCAATTCTCGTCACTTGAGATGGATACATCCTTGGCGTTGAATTGTAGTTTGGATCTTGAATCGCTCACAATCAATTATGAGAGATATTGATTTGAGTGGGAGTGCACTGTAGAATTAACTTGTTTAATTCTCAGTGCAATTAATTTTGAACATTGTCTAAGTGTGATTTGCATAATAGTTATAGAATAATGGCTCGCGTTTCCACCTTCCCTGTTAAAATTGAATAAGCTGTTAAATATCTGGTTAAAACTTTACGGTTGGTAACGTAATGTGAGGATTGTCCTCAATAGTGCCGAGAAGGACTTTGTCCTATCGCATACTATCGGTATTCTCCCGCTAATGCTATGGATCATGTGACTCTCGTCCTTCGATCCAAAAGCTAGAATTATGTTACAGTCAAGTGCAGTACATTTGCTTCCATTTGACCCGAACTTCGAAAGTTTGGATAGTTATGTGATATTCATGGAATCTGAAAATCATTTTCAGAGACAGACAAAGGCTAAAAGATATGAGATATCCAAAGAAATGTTTGTTTGCAAACTATTAGTAAAGGAGTTTACTGTGCATTAGACTGATAAGAGAGGGATCCAGAAGAACGCCTGTCATATGATGATGGTGAATAAAACAACAACTTAAAGAGAAAGGAAGTATCCGAAGGGTGTTAGTGAAACTTTCACGCCTAGGAAGTCCGGGGCTATCGCCACTCTTAAGTTGGGTGCTTCTTCTGAGAGTAGGAGAAATACTGAAAGTTAAACTGTTAGAAGTATAATGGCAAAAGGAAAGAAGACTGGAATATCCAGCTCGTGTATGAATGTCATACAAGTTTTCGATGTATAGAAGGCTGGTCAAAGATATAGTTCTTGGGAATTATGGTTAAACATGTTAATCACTAATTCTTGGGTATTGTGAGTTAATCACAAAGATACCCGCTCGATTGCATTCTGTTGCAATTCGATGTAAGAACTACTATGGCCTGAAAGACTAGCCAGGAATGAGGTTAGATACACGCAGGGAACATAGTAAATGTTACTATGCCTTCCATAGGTGTATTCCCTATGTATTTACTTTCATAATTCATTTTAGAGTTTCACACTCTAGCCCTTTGCATAAGGTATCTTGCAAAGAAGGTTGTTCATAAGAGAACTTTTGATGTTCGGTGTTATGAACAACATAAGGGCCACACTTTCATTATGAATGAGACGTATGTTATGAATATTGATAATAATACATAACCTCTGGGTTTACTTTCATAATTCATTTTAGAGTTTCATACACTCTAGCCCATTGCACAATGTTTGTTGCAAAAGAGTTGTTCATGAAAACAACAATTGTTGTTCAGTATTATGAATAACATGGAGGGCCATGCTTCCATCCTAGATGGGATGTATGTTATGAATATTGATGGAAATATGATACATCCATAACACTGACGCTAAATGTCGCAAGACTAAAAGAATACCACACAAGTGTGGCACTGCATTTGGTCACATTGGAGAAACCCGCATGGAAAATTCCATTATGATGGATTTTGAAGTCGTTTGATTTTGAATCATCTGACACTTGCAACTTTCCTCTGAAAAGTGAAGTGACTGAAATACCGTTCACAGGCCATAAGGAACGAGCAAAGAACATATTGGTGATCATACATTATGATGTGTGTAGTCCAATAAATGTTGTTGCAAGTAGTGGATTCATCTATCTTCAGAAATGACTCAAGTAGATATATGGATGTTTACTTGTTGAGACGTAAGTCTGGATCTTTTGAATTCATTCATAAGGTTTTCAGAAATGAAGTAGAAGTTGTTGTAACAAGAAAATTATGTTTCTACAATTCGATTGCAGAAAGGAATATTTGAGTTACAAGTTTAGCGAATGTCTGATGAGTTGTGAAAGGGGTTTCATAACTTGCACCTCCCGGAACACCACTGCAAGTGGAGAGTCCGTGTAGATGTAATCGAACCATTCATGACATGGTAAGATCAAAGATGACATAAATAGATTTGCCATTATCACTTTTAAAGTGATGCTTTAGAGACTGCGTCTTTTACACTGAAAAGAGCTCCATCGGGTCTGTTGAAATGACGTCATGGTATGGTACGCCCAACCATGTTATATCTTTTCTTAACATTTGGAATATGGGGCTTGTGTAAAAGGTTACAAACCTATTCCAAATCAGACAAGTGCTACTTTGTAGGTTATCCCAAGTAATTGCGTATTCCTCCCTCACTATACCGAGGCAAATAGGTTTGCCACAAAACGATATGCTTTTAAAGAGAATAGTTCTTACAAAAGGTGAGTGGGAGGACAGTGCAACTCGACGAGATAACCGGTATCTTCGTCATCAGATCAAAGGAAAGGAACCTTGGAAGTGATTCCGGAGTTTCCTACTGCGACTGATACGGAAGTATCTACAATAAAATATATGGACTTCAGTCGAACTTGCAGCTGAACCCCGTAGGCAAGGCTCGTGCAAACCTCTCAGGTGCGCAAACGAGATATTGTTGTTGGACAACAGTATACCTACGATACACAAGGAAGCGATGATGGGCCCTGACTCCGGAATTGGCTAAATGCCAATACAATCCGAGATAGTTTCCATATAAGTGATTCAAGATTAGAACCTTGATAAACCTTTCGGAAGACTTAGAGTCGAAACGAATATTTATGGAACTAAAAACTGATACGGATAAAAATGTTTTATCCATAAAGCTTGACTTGTTGAAATAACAAGTTCAAGGAGTTGACTACGATGAGGTTGTTTCACCGTAGCGATGCTTAAGGTCGGTTCGGGTTGAACTAGCAATTAATACATATATCAATCATGAGATATGAAACATGGATGACAAAAGGATTTCCATCTGATGGAAATGAAACCTAGGACTTATATGTGATACAGTCCAAAGTAATTTGTTGATCCAGAGGATGCTAGTAAGTATGCAAACTTCAGAGTTCCAGCGATGGACAGAAGAGAGCAAAGTGGAGTTGGAATCTTTGTTTTTGATGGAATGGTCAAAGGGGTTTGACTTCATCAAATGGGTATCGAAGATGCTTGTGATTCAAGAAAGTAAATGGGAGCATAATAATATTTCTAAAAACCTTGTGTACTTGACACATTGTTAATTGGAAATAAATTTCTTGACACGAATTAGGATTTCATTTGAAAATAGTTTTTCGATGAAGTGCTTAGGCTAAATAGCCTCAATATTAGGCATGATGATCTATGGAGATAGATTTACCTAATGGGGCTAAGAAATGAATACATATTGACAAGGTGCTAAAACCTTCTAGCATTTAAAACGCCAAGGAGTGATTCTTGCCGAAGTCACAAGGGAAGAGTTTTGCAAGACTCGGTGTCTCAAAACACAGATGAGCAAAAATACATGATGGTGATTCCACACACTCTTGTGTTTGGATTAAACATGTATTCCATGGTATGTAAAAACAACCAGATATGTCCAATACTCCAAAGTTGTTGCGAGTATAGATACCAAAGTGATCAAAAGTACTAATCGTGGGACAACAGTGAAAGATGTCATTAGGTACTAGAGTAGTACTGATGACATGGTTTCTCGCAAGCAGAGATTATGAAGTGCTCGTTGTAAGTAATTACATCGATACAGTCTTCATCAATGCTCCATGTGATTTTCGATTTAAGTTAAGGGTTTTTGTGTAATACACAACATAGTGGCACGGTAGTTGGAAATTGTTCCAAAAAAGATACTGTGGCGAATTCTATAACAAAGGCAAAGTATGTTGACGCTTTAAGAAGCGACAAAGAAGTTGTTGAATCATATAGTTCATTCATGAACTCAGTATGGTTCCAAGATGGCTTTGGTCTATGGGACACTATTGCAGATAGTTGCTCCATAGCTCAGTCTGAGGAATCATGTTTCGACCAATGATTCACACATATGCAAAGCCAAGTCCACACAAAATATGAATTTTGTGAAAGCGTGAAAACGCGAGGATATGCAAGTTACACATGGAGCTGAAGTCGTCAGATCCGTTGGACATCAAGCTATACCACATGCGAAGCATATTTGACACCAGTATGCCATATGTGTAAAGTGCATTAGCGTTGACTAGATTATTGACTCTAGTGCAAGTGGGAGTCTGTAGGAGATATGCCCTAGAGGCAATAATAAATGTTATTGATTATCTCCCTGTTCATAATTAGGTTTATGTTCCATGCTATAACTGCTATGGTTCTCCAGTCTACAATAACCACGAGGCTCGGAGGAAGACTCATATGCACGTGTGGAATAATAAACGGTAAAATGTATTCCTAGTCTGGCCTCTAAGACTGGCTCAAGTATTGCATGATGATCCTGTTTTCCTGATCATGGGCATGGCTATGCCGGCAATTTTGAGGGCACAATGTTAGAAGAACATTTGTGTTGAATCAACCCGAATTGATGTTATGCTATGAGATACATTCGTCATAAGTTAATGGTTAATAACACTGAGATGGTTAACGTTTGCATGATTCCTTAGACCATGAGAGTATCGAGTTTCTTCATGCTTGCTTCATGAACTTTGGGGTTTGTTAAACGTCATCCGTAAATGGGTGGCTATTACGCCGGCTTACGGGTTCATGGAAAAGTGTGTCAAGTAACTTGATAGCTCAAGATTGGGATTTTCTCCTCCGACGATGGAGATATATCTCTGGGCCCTCTCGGTGTTACGGTATCCATCATCGTTTGGCCAGACACTTTGTGATTTGATCACGGGGATGCCGGAACACGGGAACGAGAAAAGAGAACAATACCGGCAACGAGGTAACTGGCATAGTGGACAAGTTGTTGATCCACGGGGATGCCAACGTGTCTCACCTCGGGTATTTGTAACATATCGCGAAGCAACAGGAATAGCACACGGCAACTGGAGGTTCGCTCGAATATTCATTCGCGTGGGTATAGGGGTCAATATGGGTGTCCACGGCTCCGATGTTGATCATTGATCGGAAGGGGTTCCGGGTCATGTCTATGCTTCACCGAACCTATAGGGTCACACGCTTAATGGTCATCTATCTGTTGAATACTAGACAGGGAGTCTGAGAGAAAATCACCGAAAAAGTTTCGGACACCGGAAAAGTTTCGGACAGCGGAAAAGTTCCGCAGAGAGAACACCGGAACAGTTTCGGTGAAACTGAAAAGTTGTTTCAGAGGATACCATAAATTCAAATTGGTTTTGGCACATGCCTGATAATTCTTGGAGGGTGCCAGAATCATTCTGGAAACTTTCTGGAATTTTCCGGAATGAAAAACGGAAATGTTCCGGAGCTGCCGAAACCGCTTCAGATGCTTTTCACAGATGAAAATCACTAAACCAGAATTGTTCCGGCTCGCGTTGAAAATTATTTTGGTGGGTACTGGAAATGTTCTAAGCCCACATGAATATTTTCAGTTCGATCAGACGCTGAAATATGTCATCGTGAATAGTGAAAGTGCTTTTTGGATATTTATGGGAAAGCACCTTTTTGGATATTTCCAAAAGGCCTTCTAGAAGGACTTGGGAGCCAAGGCACCCCCATGTGGGGGGGGGGGGGGGGGCAAGTGTGGCCGGCCAAGCATGGTGGAGCTCCTTGGAGCTCCACATGGCACCCCTTTTATCTTTATTCTTTTATGAAAAGGCATAAAGTGGGGGTACTTTGGGGTTTTTTGTATGACATCTTTACCCCTTGGCTATCCTATAAATAGAGGTGTGTGGGCAGCCCCATATGCTTAACTCTTGCTCTCATACACAAGCCATGCATGATCTGGCATTCTCTCTCCCTCCCAGCGAAATAGTTTCGTAGAGCCGAAAGGCTGTCTGGGTTCCGGCAGGAACTAGTTCTGGACGGCGAAGCCCTGCCAGATAGATGACACCGTATGTGTGCAACTCTGTAGAGAGATCGTAGTTTCGGTCTTAGTTCGAGAGTGCCTCCCGAAGGGCTGTCCGTGTGACCGTCCGAGTTTTGGAGGTCCTCCCGGAGGGCTGTCCGAGTGACAGTCCGAGTTTCGGAGGTCCTCCCGAAGGGCTGTCCGCGACACCGTCCGGGGGACTGTCCGACCGCCTCCCGGAGGGCTGTCCGCGGGGCAGATGAGGGTATACATCCTCGCGGTTGGGAGGTTGTAAAATCCTAGCTGCGGGGATCTGCACCGCCGTTCGTCATCTACTCTACTTCCGCTGCGCTACGAGTCGGTAACGAAAATGATCAAACCTTGTATGCAGTCTCCATAGTGGTCCTGGGTTGGTGCGTAGGTCGATTTTTTTTGTTTTCTACTGCGTTACCCTACAATGGATGTACGGGACATTTTGGAAGCAGCAACCGACGCCTACACCACAACCCTCGCTAGCACCCATGCTGAACGATGCCGCCAGCGTGCCAATGACTGACATTGCACGGATGTCTCATCTTAGACCGATGCTGTCAGGGCAGCAACTCCACGCCACCATAGTATGGTAATGCAAATCCACCTCCGTTTTTCTGTTCTGAGAATGTTAATCATCCGACCAGAGTTGGTAAATGCTAGAGGATTGGGCTTGCTGGTGGCATTATATATGCAAGTTATTTGTCTTGGATTATTGGCAAAGAGAAACCAAGACCTTGCTGATTTGAGGCTAATATCTTGCTAATTTAAGGTATGGTTTTGTGAAACCAAGACCTTAGAAAAAACCGGTTTGTGAGCCTAATAAGTATTTGTGTATAGTATACCAAGATTCTTATTTCTTGCTTTAAATCTTCATGTATATAAGTTTATATTCCTTGATGTGAATTCCATTGATATTTGAACCCAGGAACAAATGTTGTCATTTAATGCTTGAAATAACAACTCAACATTTGCATTGAACATAGAATAAGGAAACAACGCTGTAAGTATAATCTAAAAAGGTATAAATGATTCCATTGACAAACTCTATAGGCTCTTTATTTCTTCTTGCTGGCATCAAGGCCGGTCAAAATATTTCATGTTTATCTCAATGAAATGGAATAATGGTACTGCTGCTCCATTCATTAACTAGACCCCCTAATAGCTTATCCACATAGCTGGTTTTACATTTCCTTCTTAGATAATATACAAATAGCTCCCATTAATAGAAGTGATTTTGCTGTTTTATATATGATATGACTATGCTGCAACTACAATACTACTTGATAATTTATAGGAACCACTTAACCTGCTTCAAATTGATGTTCAATAAATATTTGTATTTGCATATGTTGTAAAATCATAAACTCACTTTCTTTTCTATCCTCCGAAATCTTGCGTAAACTGGTTGCAGGTTGTTGTTGACTCACCATTGCAAGCAATTCTTTTTCACAAATAACCAACTCCTTGATCAATCTGATAAATTGGTTTGGTTGTCATATTTTAATGGATGTGTTCTCACCTCTTCCCCAAAGGAACCAAGTTATTTGTCGTGATGGAGATCAATAGATCGGCTAAGCAAGATAAAACTATGAAATAACCATGTTCGCGCTATGATGTTTTCTTGGTCTGTGCATGCACTTTTTTAATAGTTCCCATCGGATTACAGGCATGAGCTTCTTGGTCCCGGAGACAATGAAAATTTTACTGTAGATTTTGGTCAGTGTGGATCCTAAGAATTACTTTGACTAGCCCAAGGATAAATATTATTTTATTGAACTCAATGTGGAGACATATGTACCGGTAGGTTTTATGTTTTATACTTTTGACTTCTATATGTTACTAAATAAAAGAAATATCAATGTTCAGGAGAAGATGCAGTGCTGCAAACAACTCATCATTCTCATAGTAGCTCGGAAAGGTGATAGCTAGATCATAAAATTGGCTGATTTGCATGCCTGATTTGAAAGTAAAATTCGTACTCATAGTGAGACTTTTATCGCTCAATATGTCAGATGCTTAGATTCTTGGGTGTTCATTTTATATCTTATTACGATGAGACGTACTTTCCATTGTGTTATCCCGCTAATGAATGTATCCAATTTATAATATAGAGGTTCATGGAAAACACACAGGAGCTCCTGGGTGCTCCATGCCCCTATACGAATATTAAACATAAAAAATACTAAAACAATTCAAAAAAAATATCTGAAATTTGAGGATAGCGAACCAGAGTTCTCAATCTACTCCCGTGTCAAGTTTGGTGAAAAAAATACCAGGAAACGTATCCATGACGAAGGAAAAAAATACCAGGAAACATATCCATGGTGAAAAAATACCAGGAAACGTATCCACTAAAATTTAAAAAGCTCTTACTTGATAATTTTGTACATTTAATCACTCATCAGCTGCTTAATCCGTTCACTAAACTGCACATCGCTTAATTACACTATTTATTGCAGAGCTTTTACTTGGTGTATGTTAAATATCAGTTTGTTATAGTGATACTTGGTTTTTGAAGGGTAGTAGCATTACTAGGTATGAGAAGTATTCAAACAACACTAAGGAAATCAATTTTCCTTTACTTGTTCAGGATTTCTATTAATTCTATTGAACATACAATTTTTAGGCATTTACAATCAATTTGAATCACCGAAAAGCCTCCTCCATAAAAATGGGCACCGAGAGATTTGCAAACACCCCGAACACATTGGTTTTTTGAAAAGCAAAAGCACTCGCAACCCAGTTTCTATCAATAATTACGGTAGATGTTCTTCTACTGTCATGTTCTTCTCTTTATGATGTTATTAGTACTCTTACTTATTCCTTTTTGACATGGATCAGTTAAGAACATTAAATAAACCACGTCGGTGCATGTAGAATTCCGTCCAAGGCCTAAAAATATGCCATGTTGTATACATGCAAGATGATGTTATAACCATATTCTAGAGAAGATCGTTGGCGGATGTCTGCAGCAGTATTGTGTTCGCTATGCTCTCCACTAGCATGTCAGTGTTGCTTTTATCTTTCGAAGTTCCCAGGAATTAGAATTTAGATAGTGAGGGACTCTTTGATTCAAAGGATTCTCATAGGATTTTTGAAGGATTTAAATCATTAGAATTTTTTCCTGTGTTGGTCGTTTAATTCATAGGATTGAATCCCATAGGAATTTTTCCTATAGATTCATTTGTACTACATTTCATAGGAATTCTATCATCGATCCACTCCAACCTCTTGGAACAAATCCTTTGTTTTTCCTGTGATGCTATCAAATAAACTCAAATCCTATAGGAATGTAGTGGACATGCCATTCTAAACCTACGTTTTTCCTATTCCAACGTTTTTGCAATCCTGTGAATCAAAGAGGCCCTGAAACTGCTTCAAATGTTTGAGTTTTTGAAGATTTCCATATGTTTCTGCAACTTACAAGATGTTGTGCACCTTGCAATATTGAGAAGGGGTGATCACATAGAGAAAAACAATACTATTCTTTGTTCGAGGAGTCTCTTCTATTAAAATTTAGTACAGATAAAGTTGTGGCCAACACTTTATGGTATGTTATATTTGATGAGACCGACATGCATATCACATATTTCATTGTCAAATATGCTTCATTGTTTTCCCCTTATTGTAAATAGAGATGGACCAGCAAGCTGGGCAGAATATGTATGCCAGTACTCTCCCTTATTGATAATGCAATTCATGAAGGGGAAATGTGTCCTATTAAGATGATATCAGTATTTCCAGCATTTTTATACAACATATATTTTCCAATTTGTTAAAGCTACTACCTAGAGAATTATGTTTCAATACAAATGTATTTTCAAAGAAAGCCCGTGCAATCGCACGGGTGAAGTCGCTCAGGATGGACTAGAGCTGCATTTTGAATATATTGTATAATTGAAGTACCATCACATTTTAGTGTGTGGAGTGTACCCATGTGACAATCTTGATAGAAGTTACAAAGAGTTTATCTTGATAATTGATTGCATAGTACTCCCTTCGTCCGGAATTACTTGTCACATAAATGGATAAAAATAGATGTATCTAGAACTAAACTACGTCTAGATACATTCATTTTTCCGACAAGTATTTCTGGACGGATGGAGTATAAGATATCGCCATAAATTTTCATCTCTCGCCAGACATTTGGTAGCCCTTTTCATTATCTTTATTAGGGATGGTCAACCGGAGTTGGACAAGAGGCTAGGAAAGAAAACAGAGGAAAAGGGATCATGGAAGGAAGTAGAATACTTTCGCGTGGTGGGTGATAAGAGGAAGGTGAGAGGACGATGATGAGGAGATGCATTTATCTACCACTTGAGGACCATGAGATATCATCCCATGTGAATAGTCTATGTGTCGGGGGAATGACCCTCGAGTAGTCCCAAAACGGCGAGTCGGTCAGGATGCCTACCTGCCCGGCTTGTGCTTGCGGCCGGCTGCTCCGACCAACCGGCTACCCGAAGCCAACTACGACGTCATATCCGACTTGACGCGAACAAGACAGGCCATCCCCTGCCCACTATTGCTGATAAAGCGTGCACTATTCACCCGTCATACATCGTCATGTACAGTGACCACGACCTCACCTACAGTTCCCCCTTGTCTTCTCGCCATTGATCTGCGTATACAGGAAAAAAAATCTGCAGGTTTAGGCGCTTTTTTTAGTGGGCTTTCTCCCGATAGGAAAAGGAGTTTTGGGCTTCGGCGTCACTCCACAGTCCACATCGTGGCCTGCTGCTTCGCCTCCACCACACTTTCCCCATGAGCTGTGAGGAGATGAGCCGCCGCCGCCGCCGCCATCCACGCTCGCCGGCGGCCGTGCCGCCGCTGGAGGACGAGAACCTCCTCTCTGAGATCCTCCTCCACCTCCCCCCAGAGCCGTCCACCCTCCCTCGCGCCTCCGTCGTCTCCAAGCGTTGGCGACGCCTCATCTCCGACCCCGGCTTCTCCCGCCGCTTCCGCCTCCACCACCGCCGCAACCCTCCTCTCCTCGGGTTCTTCAACCATCTCCACTTCTTACCTACCATGGAGGCCCCCAATCGTGTCCCGGATGGCCACTTTTGCTTGCAGGTCGACGAAGACGAGGTCGACGACCACTTCATATGCCTCGGGTGCCGCCATGGCCTCGTGCTCATCTTCCACGTGAGGCGCCTCCAGGTCCTGGTGTGGGACCCCGTCACCGGCGACCTGCACCGCATCGCCGCTCCCCCGGGGTTCGATGCGAAGGAGATGCCGATTAATGGGGCGGTACTTCGCGGTGCTGGAGACATCCAACACTTCAAGGTGGTATTGGTAACCACGGAGACAAACGACCAACAGCATACACGAGCGATGGCCCAGGTTTACTGGTCGGCGACTGGCGACTGGGGTGATATCATCTTCTCAACACCGCTTCCACCCGAGGCTTCCAGGCACAAACTTCCCACCATGATCGGTACAGAATTTCCTGCTGTCCTAGTTGGGCATTCCCTTTACTGGTTGCTTACCGACAGTCTGGCTGGCATCCTCAAGTTTGATTTGGATAGGCAGAGCTTAAGCGTGATACATGTGCCAGTGAATATCTATGCTGATGGTAATTGGCAATTCACGGTTATGCGGGCGGAGGGTGGTGGGCTTGGTGGCCTCTTTCTGTCAAAATTCAGTGCCCAATTATGGAAGTGGAAGACCGGTTCTGATGGTGTTGCGTCATGGGTGCTGGGAAAAACCATTGAACTAGACAAGCTACTTTCCATTAGTTCAAAGAAGAGAGGGTATCCAATGATACTAGGGTTTGCTGAGGACAATAATGTGGTGTTCCTCTGGACAGATATGGACGTGTTCATGATCCAGCTTCAGTCATTTCAGTTCAAGAACCTTGGTGAAACTAACTTGTCTCGCTATCATCCACTTGAAAGTGTGTATGCTGCAGGTAATAGCATGCGTTTACAGTGTAGGTATAACAAAATCAAGATATATTTTGTTATTTGATTGATTAAATGCCATTCGCATAGTTTCGTGTTAAGCTAACAGTTTCAAGTATTGACATAATGCCATATGACTTGTTTCTCTTGCTGCTTGATGATCTCTGCAACATGTAGCGATGTTGTTCTGTAGTTCCTATTTTAATTAATGTTTTCTGTGGTTGTGATGTGATCTAAATATCTGTTAGTGGTAGCCAGCCAGTTTGACTTCTATAGCAAGGTGACTCTACTGTACCGTAATTTTGAGTTCCCTTGGTTGAAGCCGGTGGCAGCTGGGTGACTCTTGAGTCCGTAATAGTAACTAATAATGATGACTTGGTTTGATATTTACCAAAAAAATCATTTATCACCTTTAGAAGAGTAATGCTGCAAGTGGCAGCTGGCAGGTTCATTTCTGCCAGAGTTTATAAATCGAGTTTACCTGATCTTATCTCACTATTTTTCTTTTTTAAAGATGAATAGCCGGGATCAATTTTATTGCTAGAATTTATTAGTTTTAATATTTTTTGTTTTGTCCAATATGGTATGGAACATGCTTAATAATAATTTTATATAGCTTCTCCCTTCCAATCAGCTAATAGTTTGAGGATGCATATTCTTCATTCATGACACTAGTGAGTATATACTGTTTTGAGAATATTCTCTCCATTTGATAGTAAATGGGCTTTTGTCTCTCTATTCCTATGTTGTATTAAACCTGAATTGTTTTCCTGAAAATATATGCACGAGTTTATCTAAATATCTCATCGATGGCCCCTCATATCTATTTATCTTTCCGTCGGGATGCTGTTGGTTCCCTGACTTCATATGCATGTAGGCATGGACATTGGTGGTGGACATGGTGGAGCTGAACTTCTGCACAATACTTAAGATGATTTGTGAGATAGATATGCTATTGTGATGTATTTGATTGAGCAGGTAAGCTTATCTTCAAGCATTAGCTGAATGAAACATTTTCCCTTTTCGTTGTTTCATGTATATATATATTTATGCTTTACTTTTACTGGTTGCTACATTGCATTTAATATTTTTGTGGCTATGGATTTATCAAGAGCGAGCGCAATTTGTATGCTGTCCCCTCTGTGCAGTTGATTTAATCAACAATGCTTGAGTATTTGGTTTCAAACTCCTTATAGCAACTGCCATTTCACATAGCTGTTCATTTGGGATCCTTGTAATACCTAGTGTTTGCTTGTAGTTATTGTATAATTATACTAGTCTAAGCCTCTTAGGCTAGCTGGTTATATATTTTCTTACCATATTTTGCTTTTCAATCTTAACTCACATGTGTAAACGCATATTAGCCTCTCAACTTTTTAAAAGACGCTCCAGATAGTTTCGGAGAGTTGATTCTAAACCCTCAATTCCTAATGGAATTTGCATATGACATAGATGCAAATTCGTTTTGATTACCTTACACTATTGAAGGTATATAGTTTCATTTTTTGACAAAAGAAAAAATAAGTTACAAAAAATAGTACTACTAGATAGGTTTTTTTTACCTTGGCTGCCTGGACCACAGTCTTCCCTAACACCATTGGTAAACTACTTTCTAGATTCACCTCGGATCACATCCATTACATTCTGTCCGTTGAGGCTAAAGTACCTAAAGCAAAGATCTTCCACTAAAGAACTGTTGGGTTGAGCACCTAGGCTTCGTCGAGGTGGTTCAACAAACTTGTAGTGTCACATGCAAAAGGCCAAAAACAGAGACGTTTCTAAACTCAAATACTTTTGGTTCTTATCAACTTTGGGTTGCTCACAATGTGTTTCTTCTAAACTCAAATACAGTTGAATCATTAGGGGATTTTTTTGCCGCGATTTGTTGTTGGTTACGTTTTGGAATTTAGCCCCCACTCCCCCCACCCCACCCACTCTCGTTATTATTGTGGCTGATCTTCTCCAATGCATAATCAACTTAACAGTGATTGCAGCCATGGGCTTCTCTTCTATCTTCCCATCATGCAAGTTTCTTCCAACAATTGCTTTTTCTCAAAGGTGTACTTGAAATGTTAGTCTGAGGGTGAATTACCACAAATCCTGTATTCTGCCAATCAATGCTGACAATGACAGCATCAAGTCACTTGCTTGGCTTTTTGGTTGTAAGGTGGGATCCTTTGTCTTGCCTAGCCTGTCTCATCCTCGCATTTGTGTCTTCAAATCATTGATGAACCGCATTGGGTGGTGCCTTTCTTGATGCTCCAGCTTCCTCTTTCGAGGAGGTAAATTCAGGTTGTTAAGTCTGCCTTAAGTGCCCTTTCCACCTACTACATGGGTTTACTCCAGCTTGGAGTAAAATAAAATACCGATCGCGCTCACCACCTCTTTGGGGAAAATCCAAAACCACGGGTCACTGAAAATCTCTTGTGTCTTGGACAATGGTTCGCTAACCAGAGGATAAAGATGTCTGGGTATTATTTACCTTACAGTTCAAATGAAGCTTTCATGCTCAGATTTCTTCACAAGTTGTCCAAAAACAAGGAGGATGGCACATGGGGGGTCTGTTTGGTTCTCTAGCTAAACATGCTCAGCCACGCAATAGGATTCTATCTCATTCGAGGCATAGCTCATAGGAGCAAGGCTACTTGTTTGGTTTATTTGCCTAGTCTCCACTAAACCACAACTCGCAGCGGCAGTTGCTTGTTTAACAGGCTTGTGCTCAATTCTTGCTGATGGAGGCGAGCCAAATCCTCTCTCCTGTCCGGGCGTGGATTTTCTAGTTCATGCAGGCTAGCTTGCTATGCAAAGCTAGCTTTTTTCGGGTGAGACTTGTGTGAGATCTCACATTATGTGAGATCAATGAAACAAAGTATTTTGAAAAAAAATTACATGTTCAAACATTCTCAAAAATATTTGTACACACATGAATGGTTGGTGTTCAACCTCAAAATTTCAGCTCCTAATTCGACCTACATTAATAGAAACAAAAAGGAAATTAGATGTGAATAGTGTCAAAGTACTATTCACCCAAAACTGTCACTATTGACATTCGAATTTGTCTTTTTTGAATCTCCAAATGTACATCGAGTTTTGAGCTGATATTTTTCGGAGTTGTAGACATACCCCACATGGATGTTGTCAAATAATTTTAGATTTTCTCAAAATGTCTAAATATGAACCTTTTGGGGTTGATCTCACGATCTCACCTAATGTGAGATCTCATACTAGCCCCCCCCCCCAGCTTTTTTCTACTCCACTAAACCAAACAGCCATCCTGGTTGGGCGAGGCTAGAGTTAGTCTTGCTTGAGATCCAAACATACCCTTGATCCCTGGTAACAAAAAAAGTTGAATGTGTGCCACTACAATTTACTGTTCTATTGATGCTGTCCACTAACTGAGATGTTTCTACTTTGAGCTTTTTTGTCCAGTTTTCGCAGTGACGAAGCTAATGTTTTCACCTTCAGCTATGTAACTTAGTTTTCTTCTGGATGAATAGTACAAACTGGTTTGACTGATGACATTGATGGCTCTGCAGGTGGAAATGGATTGTTGGGGTGCAGGTTCTTCCATTTTGTGTGCTCCTCGCAGAAATTGACCTTCTATGTAGCATGCGCCTGTGAACTGTGAAGTCGACCTTGTAGGGAATTAATCGCTCGACTTGCCAACTCCTGTCTATTATCTAATTTGTGTACACAATTACCCTGCTGGCATGAAGACAATGGTTTGCTTCGGTTAATTTGAACATTGTGGTTTGTTTGCTTTATGCTTGCACCTGTCAATTCATCTTGTTTGTACTTACTGTGCGTGTTCGGCTTGTAATCACTGTTTCTTGTTTGATTATGGGCTTATGGACCATGCTGTATCAAGCAGGGAGATTCCATCATCGAATTTCCGCTGATGTCCTGTTGCGTATGTGTTGAATGCGTATCTAATTCTGGCTGAAGAATGTTGTCTTGGACTGTAACTGCCTGACTGGACTGGTGCTGTTTGCTGGCATTTCAATCTGGGTGGGGGCAGGGCAAATGTTTTTTTTTTGCTGCTGGAACTTATTCCTTATTCTTTTTTATTTGAGATGTGGTGACTTAATGATTCGATGAGGTGTTCTTTCACACGGTAAAGGATTTTTTGCTGCAATTTGTTCCTTTTTTTCTTTTACAGTGAAGGATTCGATGAGGCTAACATGAAACATTTTATATCTTGGTGAATCTTAGCTGAGGCAAAACACAATTTATAGCTGATGCTACATGTGCTTCTCCAGCGTGGACCATCAAACAGACGCCCTCAACTTTCCGCGTACACATCCGACGCCACATGTGCTTCTCCGCGCCGGTCATCAAATGTTATCCCTCAAAAGTTCCCCTATTTGTTCATGCCATCCTTTGCCAAATTTTCTTAAAATGTAGCAATTCGATGATACATTTTAATAGTTGCAAACAAATGCAACTAATAGTAAAAGCACCGGTTGTTTGATAAGTTTTATATGTCCATTGAAACAATAGCCAAAGTGCTTGATGCCCGTACATGTTGACTAATTTTTTGGCCTATCTTCCCTCCTTTTGTGCATAGCGTGTGTTGATCTCACCATGCATTTGAAGAACAAACTTCGCCACATTGGGATCCAAGTCATTTGCCTTCGCGTACAAGACCCTTTGCTCCTTGCACTTTTGGTTGACCGCAAGCTTTCTCTTCTTGAACTGCATCTTCTTATTTTGTATTTCCATGAACGCGTTAAAACTTTTCGCCTTCTTTTCCTCCTTGAGCTCATTGCGCTGGGCATATGCCTCCTTCTTCAGGATGTCCTCTAACTTGTCTGTCATCTTGGTCAGTGCCCCTTCTCGCTTCTCCTTCTCATTCTCCCATCCCCTCCCCCCCCCCCCCCCTCGACATCACCACACGGGTGCCCGACCGAGCCCTCCTCCAACTTCACCTCTTAGATCACCATGTTTCACCTTTTGCATTGGCAGTTTTTGAAGAATGGGCAATGCCACACCACTTTCTTTGCACACTCAACATGCACCAACAAATAGAACATAGTGAATGGTTTGTCCTTGTTCTTGTGGTACAATGTTGACGATCGGTCAGGCAAGCAAAGCAATACAAACACATAATCTACAAGTTGCAACATAGAGCAAAACAATCACATAGAGCAACACGAAGAAAAACATACAAGCTCGTGCAGTCCCTGTCCCACGGCACTTGGTCTCCCGAATTGCATTTGTGCATATGCATCGAAGAACTTGTTAACGGCCTCTTGACTCGTGTACCATCCATGGCTTCGCAAAGTTTGGATTCTGATCACCATGAAATGGATCAACGCTTGTGACCATATTGCAGGTTGTCATGAAACTAATCATGAACCCTTTTGCTCCTCACCGTGAAACGGATCAACACTTGTGCGCAACCATCACGAAATAGGCTTTCGCCCCGCTTTATAGATAAAGCAACGACCCATACAAATCATCCGGACGAGGTCCAATCCATAAGTTCGCCTGGGCACAGGCACAAGCACGCCCAAAAAAGGAGAAAGAAAGAGGAAAAAAAGCCACCTAGTGGCGGGAAAAGCTCATCCACGCCGGGAGGCCAGACGACGCGCCGGAGCCTGCAATGCGTCCAACATAGCGTCCAGCCGGTCCCGGTCTCGCTGCCTAGAGAGGGGATGCCAGTGCTGCATAAAAGCAAGGAGTTTGAAGGAGTCAGACGCCTGTCGCGGGAAGATCCTCTCAATCACCATCTTATTGCGGGTAGTCCAAAGGATCCAGGACAAAGCGGCAAAGGTCAGCCAGAAAAGGCGCCGCCTGCTATTAGGTTGGATGGCCCTATACTGGAGAAACTCCGTGAGGTCTTGGGCCTCCCAATCGTGCCCAAGAGCCTCTCGGAAGAATTCCCACATGGCCCTCGCCACCGTGCAAGTGAAGAAGATGTGGGTAGCGGTTTCCGGAACCAAGCAAAGAGGGCACAGGCCGTCGCCAGGGTCGTGCCTCTTGCGAACCTCAGTCCCCGAGGGGAGGCGGTTACGGAGAAGCTGCCAGACAAAATTTTTGCTCTTAAGGGGGATAGGCGCCTTCCAAAGGTGTGCCAACCATGGAATGACGGGGGAACGGCAGAGGGCCTGATAGGCCGAGCTCACAAAGAAGTCCCCTGACGGGGCCAGGCGCCAGGTCACTTTATCCAGATAGTCCGTCAGCGCCTGAGGTAAGGAGTCCAACAAACGGTTCCACTCCGTTGTTTCTCCCTGACCGAAGTTCCGCCTGAACTTAATGTCCCATTGTCCTAGACGAACCGCCGAGGAGACGATGAGGGCGGGTTCATTGCAAATGGAGAACAAGGCTGGGAACCGAACCCTGAGAGGTTCATCCCCCAACCAAGGGTCTAACCAGAAAAGGGTCCCGTCGCCATTGCCAATCGAGAAGGAGCTGGGTCGCGCGCCAGAACTGGGATCCTCCATTGCGGGAACATGCTAATAGGGGTTCGCCCCTCAGGTATTTCGCCTGAATGAGCTGTAACCACAGCCCCCCGTCCCTGCGGAGGATCCGCCAGACCCACCGAAGCATAAGGGCCATATTCATGATACGAGAGGCCAAAATGCCCAACCCTCCCGGTCCTTAGGGAGACAAATATCCGCCCATCTAACCATGTGGTATTTTTGGCGCCCATCGGTGGGCTGCCAAAAGAACCTGGCGAGTTCCTTGTCAAAGGCAGCGTGAACGCTCTCCAGTAGGATGTAGAGCCCCATCATATACATGGGAGACTCACCATGTTCGCCCCTATGAGCACCGCTTTGCTCCCTTTGGAGGTGAACCGGCCCCACCATTGTTCAGCGCGGGAGGCCACCGGGCCCACCAGGGGGTCAAATCCACTAGCCAGGATTTTTGACTCAGCCAATGGCATCCCTAGGTAGGATGTGGGGAATGAGGACAGCTTGCAGTTTAAGTTATCTACAATCCGCTGCCTATCATCCGGAGGGTAGCCAAGGACGAACACTTCACTTTTATCAAAATTTATTTTTAACCCGGACATACACTACTAGGAGAAACCTTATAGGCAGGACACTATCAGTAGCGCTGGAAAGTAACAGGCGCTGCTGGTAATTACTAGTAGCGCTGGATTTTGGCAGCGCTACAAGTAAAGACTTAGCAGTAGCGCTGGAAGCAAAAAGAGCGCTACTGCTAAGGGGGACCCGACGAGCCCACCGACACTGTTGGTAGTAGCAGCGCTGTCTAGAATACAGCGCTACTACTAAGATTTTAGTAGTAGCGCTTTTTTTCGTGGAACCGCTACTGATAATGGGCCCCACTTAATAGTAGCGCTCTTTCGTCAAAGCGCTACTACTAAGTAACATAGCAGTAGCGTGTTGGGGAACGTTGCATGGGAAACAAAAAATTTCCTACGCACACGCAAGACCTATCCATGGTGATGAGCATCTACGAGAGGGGGATTGTATCTACATACCCTTGTAGATCGCTAAGCGGAAGTGTTAAGAAACGCGGTTGATGTAGTCGAACGTCTCCGCGATCCAAATCGCAAGTCGTCCCTCGATCCGATCACGAACTAGTGCCGAACGGACGGCACCTCCGCGTTCAACACACGTACGGCTTGATGACGCCTTCACCTCCTCGATCCAGCGAGCGATGGTGAAGTAGTAGATGAGTTCCAGCAGCACGACGGCGTGGTGATCGTGGTGAGGAACAATCTCTGCAGGGCTTCGCCAAGCACTACGGAGATTATGACGGAGGAACTAGAGGGCTAGGGTTGCCGGCACACGGCTTGGGAAATCCTGATGTGTCCCGTGTGCTAGCCCTGCCCCTCTATTTATATGTTGAGTCCTGGGGTCTAAACTTGGAGAGAAAACCTCTGCAAGGTCGGTTTTGCCTGCACAAGGTCGGTTTGGCCCGCAAGGAAAGAGTCCAACTCGGATCCCTGCAGTACCGCGCAAAAGCGGTAGTACCTCTCGTGAGCGGTAGTACCGCTTGAGCGGTAGCTAGTACCGCTTCACACAAGCGGTAGTACCGCTTACGCGGTAGTACTGCCTTACCAGCGGTAGTACCGCTTAAGGCAGCAGCAAAACTTCCTTTTGCACTTTCCAATACCTCGTGGGTCTTACCCCTTTGGCCCATATAAAGTGTTGCTGCACCCGAACACTTCGGTAAACATCCAGAACCCCTTCCGGTGAATTCCGGAACCCTTCCGGAGATCAAAACACTATTATCACATATATCAATCTTTACCTCCGGACTCTTCCGGAGATCCTCGTCATGTCCGGGATCTTATCTGAGACTCCAAACAACCTTCGGTCACCAACACAATAACTCAACTATACTAATCGTCACCAAACGTTAAGTGTGTAGACCCTGCGGGTTTGAGAACTATGTAGACATGACCGAGACACCTCTACGGTCAATAACCAATAGCGGGACCTGGATGCCCATATTGATTCCTACATATTCTACGAAGATCTATATCGGTCGAACCTCTATGTCAAGGATTCAATTAATCCCGTATGATGTTCCCTTTGTTCTTCGGTATGTTACTTGCCCGAGATTCGATCGTCGGTATCTCTATACCTAGTTCAATCTCGTTACCAGCAAGTCTCTTTACTCGTTCCGTAATACAAGATCCCGTGGCTAACACTTTAGTCACATTGCTTGCAAGGCTTAAAGTGATGTTGTACTACCGAGTGGGCCCTGAGATACCTCTCCGTCACACGGAGTAACAAATCCCAGTCTTGATCCATGACCACTCAACAGACACCCTCGGAGATACCTGTAGAGCATCTTTATAGTCACCCAGTTACGTTGTGACGTTTGATACACACAAGGTACTCCTCCGGTGTCAGTGAGTTGCATGATCTCATGGTCATAGGAACAGATACTTGACATGCAGAAAACTATAGCAATAAACTGACACGATCATATGCTATGTTTATAGTTTGGGTCTTGTCCATCACATCATTCTCCTAATGATGTGATCCCGTTATCAAATGACATCTCATGTCTATGGCTAGGAAACCTTAACCATCTTTGATCAACGAGCTAGTCTAGTAGAGGCTTACTAGGGACACTTTATTTGTCTATGTATCCACACAAGTATTTGAGTTTCCAATCAATACAATTATAGCATGGATAATAAACGATTATCATGAACAAGGAAATATAATAATAACCACTTTATTATTGCCTCTAGGGCATATTTCCAACAGTCTCCCACTTGCACTAGAGTCAATAATCCAGCTCACATCACTATGTGATTTACATTGTAATGAATCTAACACCCATACAGTTCTGGTGTTGATCATGTTTAGCCCTTGGAAGAGGTTTAGTCATCGGATCAGCAACATTCAGATCCGTGTGCACTTTGCAAATATTTATGTCGTCCTCCTTGATGTAATCGCGGATGGAATTGAAACATCGCTTTATGTGTCTGGTCCTCTTGTGAAACATGGGTTCCTTGGCTAGAGCAATGGCACCAGTGTTGTCACAGAACAGAGTCGTTGGGTTTAGTGCACTAGGCACTACTCCAAGATCAGTCATGAACTCCTTCATCCAGACACCTTCCTTCGCCGCCTCCGAGGCAGCGATGTACTCCGCTTCGCATGTAGAATCAGCTACCTGGCTTTGCTTGGAACTGCACCAGCTAACCGCACCCCCATTGAGAATAAATACGTATCTGGTTTGTGACTTAGAGTCATCCGGATCAGTGTCAAAGCTTGCATCGACGTAACCCTTTACGACGAGCTCTTGATCACCTCCATAAACGAGAAACATGTCCTTAGTCCTTTTCAGGTACTTCAGGATATTCTTGACCGCCGTCCAGTGTTCCATTCCTGGATCACTTTGAAACCTTCTGGCCATACTTATGGCAAGGCTGACATCGGGTCTTGTGCACAGCATTGCATACATGATAGAGCCTATGGCTGAAGCATAGGGGACGACACTCATCTTTTCTCTATCTTCTGCAGTCACTGGGCATTGAGTCTTACTCAACTTCACACCTTGCAAAACAGGCAAGAACCCCTTCTTGGACTGATCCATTTTGAACTTCTTCAAAATCTTATCAAGGTATGTGCTTTGTGAAAGTCCTATTAAACGTCTTGATCTATCTCTATAGATCTTGATGCCTAATATGAAAGCAGCTTCTCCTAGGTCCTTCATTGAAAAACTCTTATTCAAATATTCCTTCACGCTTTCCAACATTTCTATATTGTTTCCAATCAGTAATATGTCATCCACATATAATATTAGAAATGCTATAGAGCTCCCACTCACTTTCTTGTAAATACAAGCTTCTCCGTAAACTTGTATAAACCCGAACGCTTTGATCACCTCATCAAAGCGAAGATTCCAACTCCGAGATGCTTGCACCAGTCCATAAATGGATCGCTGGAGTTTGCAAACTTTGTCGGCATTCTCTGGATCGACAAAACCTTCTGGTTGCATCATATACAACTCTTCCTTAAGGAAACCGTTAAGGAACGTTGTTTTGACATCCATCTGCCAAATTTCATAATCGAAAAAGGCAGCTATTGCTAACATGATTCTGACAGACTTAAGCATCGCTACGGGTGAGAAGGTCTCATCGTAGTCAACTCCTTGAACTTGTGAAAAACCCTTTGCCACAAGTCGAGCTTTATAGACGGTGACATTACCGTCCGCGTCCGTCTTCCTCTTAAAGATCCATTTGTTCTGAATGGCCTTACGCCCTTCAGGTAATACTTCCAAAGTCCACACTTTGTTTTCATACATGGATCCCATCTCGGATTTCATGGCCTCTAACCACTTCTCAGAATCCGGGCCCACCATCGCTTCTCCATAGCTCGTAGGTTCATCGTTGTCCAACAACATGACCTCTAAGACAGGGTTGCCGTACCACTCAGGAGCAGTACGCGTCCTTGTCGACCTACGAGGTTCGATAGCAACTTGATCCGAAGCTTCATGATCATCATCATTAACTTCCTCTTCAACTGATGTAGGCTCTACAGAAACATCTTTCTGTGCTGCACTACTCTCTGGTTGAAGTAAAGGTTCAATAACCTCATCAAGTTCTATCTTCCTCCCACTCAATTCTTTCGAGAGAAACTCTTTCTCAAGAAATGTTCCGTTTTTAGCGACAAACACTTTGCCTTCGGATCTGAGATAGAAGGTATACCCAACTGTCTCTTTTGGGTATCCTATGAAGACGCATTTCTCCGCTTTGGGTTCCAGCTTTTCAGGCTGAAGCTTTTTGACATAAGCATCACATCCCCAAACTTTAAGAAACGATATCTTTGGCTTCTTGCCAAACCATAGTTCATATGGCGTCGTCTCAACGGATTTCGATGGTGCCCTATTTAAAGTGAATGCAGCTGTCTCTAATGCATAACCCCAAAACGATAGTGGCAAATCGGCAAGAGACATCATAGATCGCACCATATCCAATAAGGTTCGATTACGACGTTCAGACACACCATTACGCTGTGGTGTTCCAGGCGGTGTCAATTGTGAAACAATTCCACACTGTCTTATGTGACTGCCAAACTCATAACTCAGATATTCTCCTCCTCGGTCAGATCGTAGGAATTTAATCTTTTTGTTACGATGATTCTCAACTTCACTCTGAAATTGCTTGAACTTTTCAAACGTTTCAGACTTGTGTTTCATTAAGTAAATATACCCATATCTACTTAAGTCATCAGTGAAGGTGAGAAAGTAACGATAACCACCGCGTGCCTCAATGCTCATCGGACCGCACACATCAGTATGTATGATTTCCAACAAGTCACTTGCCCGTTCCACTGTACCAGAGAATGGCGTTTTAGTCATCTTGCCCAAGAGGCATGGCTCACATGTGTCAAGTGATTCAAAATCAAGTGACTCCAAAAGTCCATCAACATGGAGCTTCTTCATGCGTTTTACGCCAATATGACCTAAACGGCAGTGCCACAAGAAAGTGGTATTATCACTATCAATTCTACATCTTTTGGCATCAATGTTATGAACATGTGTATCATCACTATCGAGATTCAATAAGAATAAACCCCTCACATTGGGTGCATGACCATAAAAGATATTACTCATTTAAATAGAACAACCATTATTCTCAGATTTAAATGAGTAACCGTCTCGCAATAAACAAGATCCAGATATAATGTTCATGCTTAACGCAGGCACTAAATAACATTTATTCAGGTTCATCACTAATCCCGATGGTAATCGAAGAGCGAGCGTGCCGACGGCGATCACATCAACCTTGGAACCATTTCCCACGCGCATCGTCACTTCGTCCTTTGCCAGCCTCCGTCTATTCCGCAGTTCCTGTTTTGAGTTGCAAATGTGAGCAACCGCACCGGTATCAAATACCCAGGCACTACAACGAGAGTTGGTAAGGTACACATCAATAACATGTATATCATATATACCTTGTTTGTTGTTGGCCGCCTTCTTGTCAGCCAAATACTTGGGGCAGTTCCGCTTCCAGTGACCAGTTCCCTTGCAATGAAAGCACTCAGTTTCAGGCTTGGGTCCAGTCTTGGGTTTCTTCACGGGAGGGGCAACTGCTTTGCCACTCTTCTTGGAGTTACCCTTCTTACCCTTGCCATTCTTCTTGAAACTAGTGGTTTTATTGACCATCAACACTTGATGCTCCTTCTGAATCTCAGACTCAGCGACTTTCAACATCGCAAACAGCTCGGCGACTGACTTGTTTATCCTGTGCATGTTATAGTTCAACACGAAGCTCTTGTAGCTAGGTGGCAATGATTGAAGAACTCTGTCAGTGATAGCCTCTGGCGGAAGGGGCATCCCCAATTCAGCCAGACGGGTGGAGTACCCAGACATTCTGAGTATGTGATCACTGACAGACCCGTTCTCCTCCATCGTGCAAGCATAGAACTTATCGGAGGTCTCATACCTCTCGATCCGGGCATTCTTCTGAAAGATAAACTTCAACTCCTGGAACATATCATATGCTCCATGACGTTCAAAACGTCTTTGAAGTCCCGGTTCTAAGCCATACAACATTGCACATTGAACTATTGAGTAATCATCAGAACGAGCCTGCCAGGTGTTCACAACGTCTGGAGACTCAACTGGAGCGGGTGGATCACCAAGCGGTGCATCAAGGACATAAGCCTTCTGGGAAGCCGTAAGGATAATCCTTAGATTACGGGCCCAGTCCACAAAGTTACTTCCATCATCTTTCAACTTAGCTTTCTCTAGGAATGCATTAAAATTCAGGGGTGCTACTGCGCGAGCCATGATCTACAACATAAATAGTGCAAAGACAACTTAGACTATTGTTCAAGATAATGAGTTTAGTTAATCATATTACTTAAAAAACTCCCACTCAAATTGACATCCCTCCGGTCATTCGAATGTCACATGATCCAAATCAACCAACTCAAGTCTGATCATCACGTGAGTTGAGGTGGTTTCAATGGTGAACATCTTCATGTTGATCATATCTACTATATGACTCATGTTAGACATTTCGGTCTCTTGTGTTCCGAGGCCATGTCTGTACATGCTAGGCTCGTCAAGTTTAACCCGAGTGTTCCGCACGTGCAACACTGGCTTGCACCCGTTGTATGCGAACGTAGAGTCTATCACACCCGATCATCACGTGGTGTCTCGAAACGACGAACTTTCGCAACGGTGCACACTCGGGGAGAACACAATTTTATCTTGAAATTTAAGTGAGGGATCACCTTATAATGCTACCGTCGTCCTAAGCAAAATAAGATGCATAAAAGGATTAACATCACATGCAAATCATAAGTGACATGATATGGCCATGAACTTGTGCTTTTGATCTCCATCTCCAAAGCACCGGCATGATCTCCATCGTCACCGGCATGACACCATGATCTCCATCATCTTGATCTCCATCAACGTGTCGCCATGAGGTTGTCGCGCCGACTGTTGCTTCCACGACTATTGCTAACTCATAGCGATAAAGTAAAGCAAAACGGCGAAAATAATTAAAGACAACTCTATGACTCCTGTCAGTTGCCGTACTCATCGACATGCAAGTCGTGATATTCTATACAACACATGATCATCTCATACATAAAATATATCTCATCATGTAATTGGCCATATCACATCACAACATACCCTGCAAAAACAAGTTAGACGTCCTCTAATTGTTGTTGCAAGTGTTACGTGACTGCTACGGGTATCTAGCAAGAACGATTCTTACCTACGCAAAACCACAACGTGGTGTAGTGATTGCTTTTTGATCTTCTAAAAGAACCCTCTTCATTGAACCGATTCAACTAAAGTGAGAGAGACAGACACCCGCCAGTCACCTTTATGCAACTAGTGCACGCAGCGGTGAAACCAGTCTCGCGTAAGCGTACGCGTAATGTCGGTCCAGGACGCTTCATCTCACAATACCGCCGAATCAAGTATCAACAAGTAATGGCAAGCAATATGTATACACCCACGCCCACAACTCCTTTGTGTTCTACTCGTGATCTCATCTACGCATAGACCTAGCTCAGATGCCACTGTTGGGGAACGTTGCATGGGAAACAAAATTTTTCCTACGCACACGCAAGACCTGTCCATGGTGATGAGCATCTACGAGAGGGGGATTGTATCTACATACCCTTGTAGATCGCTAAGCGGAAGCGTTAAGAAACGCGGTTGATGTAGTCGAACGTCTCCGCGATCCAAATCGCAAGTCGTCCCTCGATCCGATCACGAACTAGTGCCGAACGGACGGCACCTCCGCGTTCAACACACGTACGGCTTGATGACGCCTTCACCTCCTCGATCCAGCGAGCGATGGTGAAGTAGTAGATGAGTTCCAACAGCACGACGGCGTGGTGATGGTGGCGAGGAACAATCTCTACAGGGCTTCGCCAAGCACTACGGAGATTATGACGGAGGAACTAGAGGGCTAGGGTTACCGGCACACGGCTTGGGAAATCCTGATGTGTCCCGTGTGCTAGCCCTGCCCCTCTATTTATATGTTGAGTCCTCGGGTCTAAACTTGGAGAGAAAACCTCTACAAGGTCGGTTTTGCCCGCACAAGGTCGGTTTGGCCCACAAGGAAAGAGTCCAACTCGGATCCCTGCAGTACCGCGCACAAGCGGTAGTACCGCTCGTGAGCGGTAGTACCGCTTGAGCGGTAGTACCGCTTCACACAAGCGGTAGTACCGCTTACGCGGTAGTACTGCCTTACCAGCGGTAGTACCGCTTAAGGCAGCAGCAAAACTTCCTTTTGCACTTTCCAATACCTCGTGGGTCTTACCCCTTTGGCCCATATAAAGTGTTGCTGCACCCGAACACTTCGGTAATCATCCGGAACCCCTTCCGGTGAATTCCGGAACCCTTCCGGAGATCAAAACACTATTATCACATATATCAATCTTTACCTCCGGACTCTTCCGGAGATCCTCGTCATGTCCGGGATCTTATCCGAGACTCCAAACAACCTTCGGTCACCAACACAATAACTCAACTATACTAATCGTCACCAAACGTTAAGTGTGTAGACCCTGCGGGTTTGAGAACTATGTAGACATGACCGAGACACCTCTACGGTCAATAACCAATAGCGGGACCTGGATGCCCATATTGATTCCTACATATTCTACGAAGATCTATATCGGTCGAACCTCTATGTCAAGGATTCAATTAATCCCGTATGATGTTCCCTTTGTTCTTCGGTATGTTACTTGCCCGAGATTCGATCGTCGGTATCTCTATACCTAGTTCAATCTCGTTACCAGCAAGTCTCTTTACTCGTTCCGTAATACAAGATCCCGTGGCTAACACTTTAGTCACATTGCTTGCAAGGCTTAAAGTGATGTTGTATTACCGAGTGGGCCCTGAGATACCTCTCCGTCACACGGAGTAACAAATCCCAGTCTTGATCCATGCCCACTCAACAGACACCCTCGGAGATACCTGTAGAGCATCTTTGTAGTCACCCAGTTACGTTGTGATGTTTGATACACACAAGGTACTCCTCCGGTGTCAATGAGTTGCATGATCTCATGGTCATAGGAACAGATACTTGACATGCAGAAAACTATAGCAATAAACTGACACGATCATATGTTATGTTTATAGTTTGGGTCTTGTCCATCACATCATTCTCCTAATGATGTGATCCCGTTATCAAATGACATCTCATGTCTATGGCTAGGAAACCTTAACCATCTTTGATCAACGAGCTAGTCTAGTAGTGGCTTACTAGGGACACTTTATTTGTCTATGTATCCACACAAGTATTTGAGTTTCCAATCAATACAATTATAGCATGGATAATAAACGATTATCATGAACAAGGAAATATAATAATAACCACTTTATTATTGCCTCTAGGGCATATTTCCAACATAGCGCTTGTTGAAAAACAGCGCTACTGCTATGTGTGGCTAGTGTCACCTTTTCACCCCCTCCCCCTCCTCCCCCCCTTTGCCCTCTCTCCCCCTCCTTTCCCCTCTCCCCTCACCATTGTTGCCCTTCTTCTCTCTTCCTCCTACCTCTCTTCTCTCCCCATTAATGCCCCCCTCCACCATAACTCTCCTCCATAAATGGCCTTCTCATCTCTAGCTAGCTCCATAAATGCCCCCTACCTCATTTATTTGGCTCTCCCTCCATTCCGTTAGATATAGATCTAGCTAGCTCATCTCTCTCCCTCTCCATTAGTTACCTAGAGTCATCTCTCCTCCCCAACAACTAGATCTAGCTAGCTATTTAGCCATCCACACTTTCGATCCCTATAGGTAGCGAAAGGCCTCATCCGGTCGATCGGTCTCTCTCGGGAGATAGGTGAGTAAAAAGTTGTTCATTTCAAGAATGGGAATATGTGTGTGAATGGGAATATGTGTGTTTGGGATATGGAGAGATTTGTGCGAGTGACATGCCCCCGAGTTGCTTATGTTTTGCCGAAATGTCGATTTATTTCCGTTTCGGTGAATTTCGAGCAAACTCGATATGTCCTATTTTTAGGCAAGGTCATGCCAAATTTTTATATGACTTTGATGCATGCATGCATTTTGTTTATAACCCTTTTGCTTGTTATACCGTGCATGCAGTCGGTCATGAAGGTGAGTGGATGGAAGGTGGAGCGATACATGCAATCCGCGGTGATGGACATGCATGCAAATAATCGGACTAGGATTAGATGTCCGTGTACAAGATGCAAAGAAGGAGTCCTTTTGGACCCTTTTGATCGTGGCAGGTTGAAGGCGCACCTGCTGATGAATGGTTTCATGGATGGCTATACTCGATGGATAAGTGAAGATGATGATGATGAGGACGTCCACATGGCAGGGAATAACGACATGGGGCTAGACGAAGAGATGGACGATCGACACGAAGACGATGGCGTCAGACATGGCGGCGGGGAAGAGTTAAATGACGTCGGTGGAGAAGATTCCGGACACGACGAAGAAGAGTCCGGACATGGCGGAGAAGCAGAGGCGGCGGTCACGCCGCAGTCTTCGACGCTACTAAGTGCAGTCGTGCAGGACCCTCATGTTCGAGACCTCCTTCGCAATAGTACGACTAGCAAGAGAGGTGCTTCTAGAGAGGAGGCCAAGCTGGCGCAACTTGAAGTAGACTCGAAGACTCCATTGTATGACGGTTGCGATCCCAAGGTGACCCGCTTGAGTTTCACGCTCGAACTTTTAAAGACGAAGGCCAAAAACAAATGGACAGACAAAAGCCTCGATGAGCATTTGAAGTATCTACATAATAAAGTTCTTCCCACGGGGAACCTGTGTCCTACTAGTGTCGATGAGGCCAAGAAAATCATTTGCCCTTTTGATTTTCGGCACATTAGGTACCACGCATGCATCAACGATTGCATCATTTATCGGGGGGAGCACGCGGAAAAAACCAGCTGTCCAGTGTGCAATGCTTCTCGATACAAGAAGGCAGGAAAGAAAGCTCCTCAGAAAGTTGTATGGTACTTTCCGATCACTCCCCGTCTGCAGCGGTATTTCGTAGATCCTAAGGAAGCAAAGCTCATGCGCTGGCACGCGGAGAGGAAGAAGCCCGACGATGGAGATGATCCGAAGCTGATACACCTCGTAGATGGTAGCCAGTAGAGAGCATTCAACACCGTACATGGATTTGCTGCAGAAGATCCAAGGAACATCGTGCTTGGTGCGAGTACCGAGGGCATGAATCCATTTGGAAACCAAAACACCAACCACAACACATGGCCCGTCTTTGTATGGATGTACAACCTCCCCCCATGGAAGTGCATGAAGACAAAGTACATATACATGAGCACGCTGATTCAAGGGCCGAAACAACCGGGAAATAATATTAACCTGTATATGGGGCTTCTGAAAGAGGAACTAGACACGTTATGGAAAACACCGGCATGGACATGGGACGCCAGCAAAGGAGAGTATTTCTATATGAGAGCCGCGCTGATGACGACGGTGCACGACTATCTCGGTTACGGGTACACCTCAGGCCAGGTGTGCCAGAAATACTGCGGATGCACGAGGTGCATGGATGATACAATGTCTCAGCAGCTTACGTCAACGAAAGATGGCTGGTCCGGGAAAATCGTGTACATGGAGCATCGTGGATGGCTCGAGAAGGATGACCCGTGGAGAAAGCGTGGAGATCTATTCAATGGGTTGGCTGAGCATCGAGGACCTCCACGTAAGAGGAGCGGCGCCGAAATCAACGAGCTATTGAAAAACTGGGAACAGTGCCCCGCGCCGGGAACGATGAAAAAGGCGCCGGAGCCGCTACTGAAGGTATGGAAAACGAGGTCTGTTTTCTGGGACTTGGAGTACTGGCCCAATCACGACACGCCTCATTGCCTTGATCAAATGCATATCACGAAGAATGTCCTCGAGAGCTTGCTTGGCACACTAATGAACATGCCGGAGAAGACCAAGGACGGGCCGAAGGCAAGGAAAGACTTGGAAGATTCGAAGATCAGGAAAGATCTCCACCGTAAAAAGTCGACGGAGGAGACGGAGATGGAGACGGAGGAGGGGGAAAGGGCAGAAAAGTCAACAAGAAGGAGGAGAATTATTGCCCCCCTTCTTGCTTCACCTTAAGTGCGAAGGAGATCGATCAATTCATCAAGTGCCTTATGGGAATCAAAGTCAGTTCCGGTTACTGTGGGAAGATAAGCAGATTTCTAGACCCCAAGAAGAAAAGGTTCAGCGGGATGAAGTCTCATGACTGTCACGTGATGACGACGCAGATACTCCCGGTTGCCATTAGAGGGATAATGGACAAGCACGTCTGTGACACGCTTACTGGTCTCTGCAACTTCTTCGACGTTATCTCTCGAAAGTCCATAAGTGTGAAGCAGCTCCGAAGGCTACAGGAAGAGATCGTTGTCATACTATGTGAGCTTGAGATGTACTTCCCGCCCGCGTTCTTTGACGTCATGGTGCATCTGTGTGTCCACATCGTGGACGACATCATCGACCTCGGGCCGACATTCCTTCGCAGCATGATGCCGTTCGAGAGGATGAATGGGGTCATCAAAGGATTCGTTCGTAACATGTCCCGTCCCGATGGGAGCATCGTCCAGGGGTATCTGACGCATGAGTGCATCTCCTTTTGCGAGAATTATATAGGCGTCGGAGACCCTGTTGTTGGTTTGCCCGTCAAGAAGCACGATGGGAGGCTCGGAGGATAAGGTCACAACAACGGCCGGAGGGAATTGCACGTGGACTACTCGGATCGACGGAACGACTTTGACAGGGCTAACTTAGTAGTGCTATAACACCTAGATGTGGTAGATGATTATGTGGCACGACATAAAGAAACCATCACAAATAAGTACCGTGATAAGGGGATGCTCAAGACGGACGGCGAAGTTACTGTAGAGCACAATGCCACTTTCTTGCGCTGGTTCAAAGAGCAAGTTCTTGAAAATCCCCCGGAAGAGGGCAGTTCAGACGGATTGCTCATACATGCCTTAGCACATGGCCCTGCGCCCAAACTCGCGACCTATCAGTCATACGATATCAACGGGTACACGTTCTACACGGAGGCCAAAGACATGGACAGTGATTACCAGAACTCCGGGGTGACGATTGAATGCGTGACCGACGCCAACGGCACAACTGAAAGATTCTACGGAAGGGTCGAAGAGATCTGGGAGCTTGACTATACTGGATTGCACAATGCGACGATGTTCCGTGTCAGATGGGCTAAGGACGTCGTAAGAGAAAACAAGTATTTCACTACCATGTCTATACCCGACGCGAACAGCTCAACCGTGAACGTTAACGTCATCGCCAAAACTGAGCCATGGGTACACGCTAAACACGTGACACAATGCTTTTTCATAACCGACCCGACTAATCCCAGCCGTGTTGTCGTGAGGAGAGGCAAAAGGAGCATCGTCGGAATGGATGGAGTCGCCAACGAGGAAGACTACGACCAATACGGCAACCCGATGAGGGAAGATGACGATGACGATGAAGCATACGTGAAAAGAAGAATCAATACTACATTACGTAAGAAATATCGTACTCCATGGTTCTGGAAAAGTCACAAGGAGGGGCTCAATTATTCGGCAACGAACAAGAAAGGGAAGAAGCTCAATGTGAAACGTTGTCGACGCAGCTGAGAAACCATCATTTATATATATGTATCTATTTTGTGTACGCACTTAAGTAACCATTATCGGTCAACTGATATATATGTTACCACCACATGCATGGTTCCGGTGATATTCGCGCAGTGTGGGAGGGAGACGCCGTCGTAAACAGAAAGGAAGAAAGCAATACAAAAGAAATACAAAAGGGAGAAAGCAATACAAAAAAACAAAAACAAAAGGGAGAAAGCAATACAAAAGAAAAAAGAAAAGTAAACAGAAAAGAAAAGGAAAATAATAAAAAGTAATACATATCAGTAGCGCTGGATTATGAACCAGCGCTATAGCTAATATAGTTATAGCGCTGGATCCTAACACAGCGCTACTACTATGTGTATTTTAGAATTAAAAAAACTAAAAATTAAAACAGTAAGCAGTAGCGCTGGATTACCACACATCGCTATAGCTAATTTAGCTATAGCGCTGGTCCTAACCCAGCGCTACTACTATTTCGAGTTAACCGCCGCGTGTGCTCAAATTTTGCCAACTCCCATTCCCCCTCCCCCCCTCTCCCACTACTAGGGAAAAGCTTATAGACAATCACTTACTAGTAGCGTGTTATATTGACCAGCGCTACTGCTATTTACTAGTAGCGCTCTATATTAACCAGCGCTACTACTAAATATTACTAGTAGCGCATGACAAAAAAAAAATGCTATTACTAAAAATTTTCAACGGTGACCCGCAGACAGACAATACTAATAGGGTGGGTCGTAAACCTGCGCTACTGCTAATTGTATAGCTGTAGCGCCGGTGAGACACCCTGCGCTACCGCTAGCCTTTCGCTCCCTTCCCACCCCACCAACAGTCCCAGTCAACTCCCACACTCCACTAACACTCAATCCAGATCTTGATCCGGCCAGCGGCCACCGCCCACCGCCACCACCACCTCTCGAGAGACGCGACGCCACTCCCGTCTCCACCTGCGCAGCCAGCAGCCTCCCACGCCACGCTCCCCGTCTACCTACACCTCGCCGCCGGCCTCTCTCTGTCCCCTCCCCTCCCCTCCCCTCATCAGAGGAGGAGAGGAGAAGGAGATCGAGCGAGCCGGCAGGTCAGCGGCGGCCGTGGCGCTCCCGCCCAGATCCGCCAGCGCCGGCGTCAAGGGCCTGGGCCTCGACGGAGGTCGGTTCCATCCCCGCAACGGGTTGCCGGAGGTCGCCTTGCTCAACTCGCAACCCCTCCTCCCCCCTTCGTCGCTCCTTCCTTCCCTCGCCCCTGCTCTCCTTCACCAGCAGCGGTGGCTCTCGCCGCGTGAGCTCTCCGCGGCCCATGTCGCGCGTCACCCCGTCATACTCCTCGTCCGCAGCAAAGCCTCCTCCTTCAGGTAAGCCCCCTCCTCCCTCTCCCTCTCACTCCTCTCTTGGCATATCTGATTTGGTTTTGATTCTGAAATCGGTGCACTCGTGTATGTAATCTGGGCAGGAGCAGATGCATCCACCACTTGTGCCACCAATACTTGGAGCACAAGGTCGAGGAGCATCCTCAACGCAGCCACAGCGTCAACCTCCACGACGACGGAGACCATATATATGTGCGTCTAATTCTGCCTCGTCAAACTCCTGTGGTGGTGCTTTGATTTGCAATATGTTGTTAGTTGTACACCGCATGCCATAGCTAGCAGAACAGTATACAGTGCAGAAATATTGCGACATGATGATGTTCAATGTTGCCTCGCTGTGCTAGTTCTCATGCCACACCTAGTTTGATACTTATCAAGTCTGAACAAGTGAACATCTGCAGAGGAAGAATGATGCATTTAGTTCGATTTGTTGCAAGGTCAAACACTGTCAAGTCTGACGACCATGATATGTTACTCTGCAACACAACAAGTAGGATTGATGCACTGTTAGTCACAGGGACAATTTATTCTGTTTGTACAAGTTCCTTTCTTTTTATGTCAAACGTGTTATTCCATAAATCAAGTTTCTCATTTGTGAGTTCCTAGCTGCGTCCGGATTTACCATGTCCTGCTCGTAGTGTAACCTATAAAATACTTTTTTTTTGTGTCATGTTTCACCATGTTAAATTTATACCAAACAATGATAATGTATTGTGTATTATTAGCTGTCTCTTACTTGCTCAATGGTTCAGGTAAAGTATCGGATGTTGTTGAGGTTTCTGGCAAGAACGTGATGCAAACATCATCAGTTGTCACAACTTCAGTTGTAACGCACAGGTAATGTACATACACTGCATTTCATCCATGCTCTTGGTTCAGCAATTAGTCATAACCAAAATCTTTTGCACGGTAATGATCGTTTGATGTCGCCAGTTGATAGGATCGTTGATATCGTCTTCTCCTTTTTGCAGGTACGGTGACCAAGCATCAGAGATACACATTACTACCTCCACGCCACGGAAACACTCTTCAACCACTGGAAATGCTCTTCAAGCAGGAGAGATAACACAGGACTACCACAGCCCGGTGTGTGTCGTGCTCTTCAACCACTCGGAGGGGGACTTCGCCATGAAGCCCGGAGATTGCGTCGCGCCGATGATCGTCCAGGTTATTGCGACGCCGGAGGTCACTGAGGTGGAGGACCTCGACGTCACCGTCCGGGGGTAGGGAGGGTTCGGGTACACCAGCGTTTGAACTCTGAGGCTTGGTAGATACATCTAGAGAAGAAAAAAGTGGTCTGGTTGTTTGCGTCGGATGTTAAATGAGATCTTGTGGTCTCTTCGAGTTGAGATGTTCAATGTGGCAACCATGAATGCTGCAAGTGCTAATATGGTTCTATGACCTTAGTTTATTTTGCACTAGACGTGTCTTGATTTCCATCCATGAATATTGCATCTAATTTTTATTTTTTTAATTTCTAATTAGGTAGTAGTAGCGCTGGGAAAAGTGGTGCGCAAATAATACTTAGGATAGTAGTAGCGTGGTTGGGAATAGTAGTAGCGTGGGTGGCAAGCGCTACTAGTAACCGTTTAGCTGTAGCGCGGGGTAAAAACGCGCTACTGCTAAAATTTAGCTGTAGCGCCTTAGCAGTAGCGCTGCCACCAGCGCTACTACTAAGGGTATTTCCAGCGCTACTACTAGGCTTTTTTCTAGTAGTGTCCCACCTCTCCCCCTCCTCTCTGTCGCGCGCCGCCGTCGCCCCTGCCCGTCGCTCCGACCTCCTCCTCGTCCGCGCGGACGCCCGAGCCCTCCCTCGACCTCACCATCGCCGTGCGGGCTCGCCCTCGACCTCGCCGCCCATGCTGCCCTCAACGCTCCTGGAGCCACCGGAGCCGCGTGCCCTCGACGTCACCGGAGCCGCGCGCCCTCGCCGCCCCTGCCTCCCTCGAAGCCACCGGAGCCGCGCGCCCCTCGCTGCCCCTGCCGCCCTCGACGCCACCGTCGGGGTGCAGATCGACACGCCAGGGACGGGGAGGCCAACGCTGCCCTCGTCGACTTCATCAGCTCGGTAATTTAGCGCTTCCCTCCCTGCTGATACACACCACTACTACACTACTGCTTGATCTAGACGAACTGCCTGCCTAGATGATGATCGGTAGTTCCATGATATAGCTGTGAGATTGAAGAAGCTTCAAGTTTGGTATGATTTGCTTTGATTGCCGATGCACTTCACTGATGCAAACTGATGATAGGGCGTTCACTAGGAGGAAGATAGCATCGAAGTTTAGTGAGTTTAATACCTGTGTCTGTATGATTCTGTCAAGGGCAATCCAAGGATTTGAACTGTGATTGTTCTGAGACCACAAATAACTCCGGTTCTTTCTTTTACTAGAGAATCTGCAGAATTCAGTGGCTGTTTGCATGTAACTGCCAATATCACCCATGGGTTTGTTGTTGCCGAGTAGATAGTTACAATCCATAATCCTACTTGCACTATGGTTTAGAATAAGCTTGCTGTGGACAGAAGAAAAAAATTCATTTTAGAGCAAAATATTAGTTTAGAGAAAAAATTCAATATAGAAATAACTCAAAGTATAAATAAAAAACTTTAAATAAAAAACAGTAGCAAATTTTGTAGCTTTAAATAAAAAAACTAGCTAGGCTTTGTAGGTATAAAAACCAGTAGCAAAAATTTATAAAAAACAGTAGCAAAATGTTTGAATGTTGGTTGCTTTGTATATGTGCTCCTGTTGGTTGAATGTCGGTTGCAAATTGATGTTATATATGTGCTCCTGTTGGTTGCAAAATGTTTGTTGCAAATTGATGTTGGTTGCAAATTGATGTTGGTTGCAAAATGGTTGTTGCAAAATGTTGCAAATTGATGTTGGTTGCAAAATGTTTGCAATGTTGGTTGAATGTCGAAGAATATCCGAGTGGCCTATGTTTTGCTGGAATGTTGATTCATTTCCGTTCCGGCAAATTTCAGGTGCTCCGTATGTCCACTTTTTAGCAAAGGTCATGCCGAAAATTTCCGTGATTTTCGGCATGACTTGTGCTAGAAACTATGACATATGGAGTGCCCGGGATTTGCCGGAAGGGGAATGAATCAACATTCCGACCAAATATAGGACCCTTTTTTCTCTTCATTATATCTTTTATTTACAATTGTTGAATAGGAAACATGTCTAGCCACGCCTCAGCCGGGGGTTCTGCTCGCCTCGAAGAAGACCCCATCGAGGCAGCAAATCACTATTTCGATTACCTGGACGAACACCAGATGGGGGTGCATGGTGGCGGCAGTGGCACCAACCCCGACGCCGACGCCGACACCGGCACCAGCACTGGCACCGGCACCGACACCACCCCCGAGACCGGCAACGATGCTGTCGTAGCCGGTAAAGCACCGAAGCAGAAGAGGTCACGAAGACCAAACGAGCTCGACATCGGACAAATTGCGGTCACAGAGATGCACCCCAAGAAATTAGAGCCAACAGCGCCGGATGAAGCGCGCTCGTGCTGGGGCAATCAACTAGGATGCATCCTCAGGGAAACCGCCAACATCAACAACGAGAAGTTGAAGAAGATACCACATATGGAGCACATGCTCCTAAAGAAGTTGCACAATAGGTTCCTGTTCCCCGGCCGCACAGAAAGCAAAGAGCCGTGGGACGACGACGCCATGACAAAGATAAACAACAAGGCGATGGTGACGTTCACCAACGACTTGTCCGCCTGGAAAATTTGGGTGAAAAAAGCGATTGATAAGAATGAACCGTGGTCCAAGATTCATGCTGACAATCCGACACTTACGGAAGAGGACTTTGAAAAATTCAAGGAGACTTGCGCTAAAAATGAAACCAAGAAAAAGTCAGAGAAAATGAAGGCGCTCCAGGCCAGGAACACGCCTCCCCACCGCCTCGGAAGCCGTGGTTATGAGGGGAAGAGGCACGTATGGGCCAAGGAGGACGCCGAACGTGAAAGTCACGGAATCCCAGACCCCTTGGCGGAGTTCACCGACCCGCTGGAGCGTGACTGGATCAGGGCCCGGTACAAGTGGGACCGCGTCAAGAAGACCTTTTACACGAACCCGAACACGAGGGAGTTCATGAGACTTCTGGTAATTTTTATATTACCACATTATCATATTAGCTTCCAATCAATTCGACTACAAGTTTTGTCACGTTATTAGTAAACCATCCACGTTCCTTTTGCAGAAAGAGCAGCACCAAAAGGCAGCCGAAAGCGACGAGTCGTCACAGTCGTCGGCGAGGCCCAAGTGGGACACCCATTTCAACCGGGCCCTGAACATACTGAAAAAGGTCCCGGAGGACACACCGCCGTCCTATGGACGTGTGCACGGCGTCGGAGATGGCGCCTCGTGGAAGACGTGCTACCGCGAGGAGCTAGAGGAAAGAAGGAAGAGAAAGTTGCTTACTCAACAGACCATCGACCAGAAGGCCGCGCTTGCGATCAATAAGTCCAAAGTTGAGACCAAAGCAGAGTTGGAACAGATAGTTGATGCAAGGGTCAATGCAGCGGTAGCTGGCATCACGGCTGACTTCACATCTTCCATTTCCAGCTTGCTTTCGGCATTTTTTGAATGGACGAAGAAAAATCCAGATAAAGGGCCAGCGGACTTTCCCCTTCCCAGCTACGTCGGGAGCAATTCGGTGAACATCGCACCACCAGCACATGCTCACGCCACCGCACATGCTCCCGCTCCTGTTCATAGCAGCCCGTCGTCCGTCTCTGGCCTACTCGGCGGGCCTTCGTCTATGGCTGAGCTCGACACCCTCACGGTAATTACGCGTCATACCCTTTTCACCAGCATGTCTATATAGTTTTTCGTTTCAATTGCCTTTCGGATGTTTGACGTCGCAGACATGTCTTCGTAGGCCAACGATACCCCGTGCACCCTACTGTACGACATCAAGGGCCAGAAGGTGGCCGTGGGAAAGGCAACGATCGTGAAGCCGAAGGACCGCATGTTCCACAACCGAGAGATGCCCGATGGCGTCTTCAAGGTTAACGTGGCCAGTGTCTTAGAGGGCTTCGAGGATTTGCCTCCTCCGGTACCAGTCGATGACGAGGAGACCCCTCAACGGATTGGCGCATGCAAGAGCTGGTTCTTGCCTTGGCCGAAGACTCTTCTTTGTGTCTAGGCGCCCAGTATCACACCAACGACAGCTTCTCAAGAAGGTATGAACACCACCCCACCTACCAAATTACCTGCACCTGTCGTGGCGGGTGATAGCGGACGATGCGAGGGAGAGCCTCCATTAGTGCCAGATGACGTCGCCCCCGCTGTCGAAGAAGAAAATGCTGATGATGACATGGAGGAGGAGGATGATGACCCAAACAAGTATTTCAATACCGCCTATGATGACGGAGGATTGATGGCTTAGGACGATGAAGACTCAGGCTATTAGCGTGGAGATGATGACTTGATGCTGCCTGATTTGCCGGAGCCGGAACGTCCTAAGGCGGAATGCAAAAAGTCTCTCTTCAAGCGATCCTCGCAGGAGACGCCTCCAGATGCCGCCTCTACCCAGCAACAACCCGAGGGCCGTCCACTGATTAGCCCGACGACACTGGGGGTGACAGTTAGGGAAGGTATGGTGGGCTCACTACCACCACCCACCAAGAAACAAAGGAGGAGACTGGACAAGAAAGGCCCTAAAGGCGCCAGAGCTGCTTCAAGCAGCCAGCCGCCTCTGAAGCCCCAGGAGGTAGACAGAATACCTGTCGTAGGTGCGGAGCGTTTCCATGTCGCCGGCCACCCGATCCTACCTCAGAAAGCGCTAGAGGACATACTGAACAATGATCTAAGGAGACTTCATGATGATGTGCTGGCCAGAGAGAAAAGCCTTCTCATCTCGGAAAAACCAGGATACCCGCTTTACGCGGCTCAGGTGCCGGGTGGGAAGTTGTACGTCGAGGGATGGCCCGCGGATAAGTTCATCCTGCGATTTGACTACATCTACGACATGTTCCACATGACCAAGCTGGATTTCCAGTTCATCCGCATGTATGCGATGTATCTCAACTACATCATCAGGATCGAGAACATAAAATATATCTGCGTCGCGGACCCGTACCATATGCACGAGAGCTTCTTGGATGTCTGCAAAGAGCACCGTGACTATGCGAGCAAGTACATCGGTGGCTTCATGATCGCTAATAAGGACAAGGAAGCGATTCTCCTGCCTTATCATCCCATGTAAGTCATCCGCGCATATCCTTTCATAAGTGTTAATCATTCCTTTGCAAGCATGGAGGCTAATTTTGCACAGCGGGGGGGGGGGGGGGGGGGGGGGGCGCCGTCCTCATCGTTCTGTACCCTGAATACTCCCATGCTATATACTTGGACTCATCGAAGAACATCAAGAAAAAGGATTATAAGCACATAAAGAGTGTTCTCGATAGTGCCCTGTTAACCTTCAGCCTGTCTGGTGGATATATCAAGGTGAAAAAGCACAGGAAGAACGGGCTGGTTTTCAGCCATAAGATCGACTTCTGCTGCATCCAGCAACCGCACAACAGTAAGGCTGATGGATTCTACCTCATGCATCACCTGCTCGAGTTCAGAAGGGATAATCAACGCCTTCGCATGTCAGCTACTACCAACGATGCCGAGATTGTCAACTGGGCCACAAGCATAGGAAAGACACCGGATCATCGAATCCGAGCTGAGTTTTATCACGTACAGTGTGAACTTGCCCAAGTGATCATGAAGCAGGTCCTCGAACCAACAGGGATGTTCTACCATGGGCCAATCACGCGGGATGATGTCCGAGCACTGCTAATCGCTCAGCTCTGGACCTGAAGCCTTTCAAGAAGCTCGGGTGCTTCCTCCCTGACTATGAAGATTGGACCGAGGACTGATTGTCGTTGACAATATATGTGTCACTAGCGTCCAGACGAAACTATGTGATGTAATTAAACCGTGGTCCTGAACTAGCGTAGATCGCTCTAGTTAATTAGTTTGGGTATGAGGAACTTCGTCATTTATGTTTACTATAGGTTGCTTGTATTTTGCTAATTATGCCTCTTTGTTTTCTTAAGTACATTATGTTGCATATTATCGTTCAGTTCATCAACTGACGATGCAGGTACATAGATCAGAGATGGCGAAGGACTGCTACGCCGTGTTCGTTGGGAGGGTTCCAGGAGTCTACGACCACTGGCCAGACGCTCAGGCCCAGGTGGACAAGTACCCTGGTGCTAGCCACAGAGGGTTCGACAGCAGAGCCGAAGCGGAAAGTAGTTACTTGAGGTGGACGCTCCAGCAAGAGCGGGGGCGGAACCGTCGGTTCCTCAAGTACTACATAGTCGCGGTCTTGCTCATGCTGACCGCTCTTCTCTTCAACATCATGGTTTAGATAGAGATGATGAAACTTGTGTGTGTGCCATGACCATGCAGTTGCACTTATTCGAGACATGACATGACTTTTGTATCGCTATTTTCGAGATGTGATGATATTTGTGTTGAATGATGATGATGATGGTATGACGAGACTATTGTATGTGTATGATATGATGAGAATAGTGTATGTTTATTGTGATCTGATGAAACTACTGTATAGAGCATGTATAAATACATTACAAATACGTAGAGGAGGTATGAATCTGTGAAAGCAGGAATACTAGCAGCAGCGTTGGAAGGCATCTAGCAGCAGCGCTTGCCTTTCTGCAGCGCTACACATAGTTAGCAGTAGCGCTGGTCAGTGCAGCGCTACTGCTAACCAGACTTGGCAGTAGCGCTGCACCAACCAGCGCTACTGCTACAACTTAGTTGTAGCGCGTTAGCAGTAGCGCTGGACCCAGCGCTACTACTATAGGTTTTTCAAGCGCTACTAGTAGGGTTTCTCCTAGTAGTGATAGCTTCGAAGCATAGAAGGAGAAATTTCAGGTGAGCTAAGTCAAGGTCCGAGCCCTCGACCATGATCATGGTATCGTCCGCATATTGGAGATGGGTGACCCCTCCACCAGGGCCTAGGTGGCTGACCACCCCTGAGATATGGCCAGCCGCCCGGGCCTTGTCTAGGATGCCGGCCGAGGCATCAATGGCGAGGTTGAATAGCAAGGGTGAAATCGGGTCTCCCTGTTTCACTCCCGTGGACGGAGTGAAGTAGGGCCCCACCTCACCATTTATGTTAATCGCCGTCTTGCCAGACTGGACTAGTTGCATAATCCAGGATGACCATCTCTCATCAAAGCCACGCCGCTGAAGCACCATCCTCAAGAAGGACCAATCCAGACGGTCATAAGCCTTCTGGAAGTCCAACTTGAGGAAGACTCCCCTACGCCCACGTGAGTGCACCTCGTGGACTATTTCATGAAGGGCCAAGATCCCATCATGAATCCGCCGACCCTTCAGAAAGGCAGTCTGAAGAGGGTGATCGAGGCTCTCAGCTACGGGGGCCAACCGCATAGCGCATACTTTCGCAAATATGCGCTCAAGCACATTGATCACCGTGATAGGCCTAAAGTGTCTGATATCCGTTGCCCCAACTATTTTGGGGATCAGGGTTTTGACACCATAATTGATTCGGGACATGTGAAACGTCGCTATGTAAAATTCCTGAAACATCGGCATAATAACCGGTTTGATGACGTGCCAGAATTTCTGGAAAAACGCCACCGGCAGGCCATCGGGCCCTGGGGCCGAGCCTGCCTTCATAGAGGCGATAGCTCGGCCCACCTCCTCTTCCGAGAACGGGAGAGTTAGCTCCACATTCTCGGGGACGGTGCTTCGTGCTGCCGGAGACATCCAACACTTCCAGGTTGTCTTGGTAGACACAGAGACAAACGAACAACAACATACACAGGCAATCGCCCGCGTTTACTCGTCGGAGACCGGCGAATGGGGTAATCTCATGTCAACACCGCTTCCACCCAAGGCTTCGAGTTCTGTGTTCCCAGTCCCCGTATGATCAATTCGTTATTTCCTGGTGTTCATGTTGGGGATTCCCTTTACTAGTTGCTTACCGGCAGTGCATCTGCCATCCTTGAGTTTGATTTGGATAGGCAGAGCTTAAGTGTGATACATGTGCCGGTGGACATCTACGCCAGGGGCAATAGCTACTTCTCGGTTATGCGGGCGGAGGGTGGTGGCCTTGGCTTCATTTATCTGTCATGCTTGAGCGCCCAATTGTGGACAAGAAAGGCTAATTGTGATGGTGCTGCTTCATTGGTGCTCGGAAGAACATTTGAACTAGACAAGCTACTTTCCATGAATTCAAAGGAGAAGAGACATGCGGCAATGATACTAGGATTTGCTGAGGACAATAATGTGGTGCTCCTGTGGACAATTATGGGCTTATTCACGGTCCAGCTTGAGTCATTGCAGTTCAAGAAACTTGGCGTAACTAACTACATATCTCGCTATTATCCACTCGAAAGTGTCTATGCTGCAGGTGCAGGTAATAGCATGCCTTTGCACTTATGGATATAACAAAGCACATATATCTTTTGTTTATTGGTTGATGTGATTCCATTCACATCGTGTGAAGAAAAAAAATAGTAGTTCATATCACTTTTTCTTTTGCTGCTAGTTGATCTCTTCAGCATATAGCGAAGTTGTTCTGTAGTGTGTTCTTTTCTAATGTTTTTGTGGTGGTGTTCTGTGTAATTATGCTGTTTGAGTGAGAGGCGGCAAACTCTTTATCTGACACAAAGATTGGGATTGGAGAAAGATTGGCATTTCTTTGAACAGTCAGTAATTTAATTAAGTTATATTGTCGAATTTCTATTGGCATATTCAAGAATTGTATAATAGCAGTATTAATGCATTAGTGCATAGCTAAAGAGCAGACGTTGTTTCTCAAGATGAGACCATAGTGGTTGGAAATTGAAATCAACTACATGGAGAAAATCCGGCTTGAACCAAGTGGAATGCCAGATAGGTAGCTCAATTGGCACATTCCAAAACTTAAAGCTAGTTATAGTGCTAACATTCAATATCGTGAATTTGTGATCTAAACTTAAATATATAATAACAATTTAGCTCGATATTTACCAAACAGTTGTTTAGTTCTATCACTGCTTTCAGAAGGGTCAGGCTGCAAGTGGCGAGTTCATTTGTGCGGGAGTAAAATAATAAATCGATTTTATTAAACCTTTTCTGGTTAAATTTATTTAAAATAGGAATAGTCGTGATCACCATTTTTGCTAACAATTGTTAGTATTGGATATATTATATTTTATCTGATATATGGAATGGATCGAGCTTAAGAGTAATTTTAGATAACTACTGTTTTGAGAATATTCTCTTTATTTAATAATAGATTATTTTTGTTTAATCTACTCCTGATGTTGTATCAGATCCCCTCGTATCTATTTGACTTTTGACTATTTGTTGGTATGTCAAACTTTGCTTGTAGGCATGGCCATTGGTCATGGAAATGATGGAGCTGGGCAGATGGATGTGCTATAGTTATGTATTGATTGAGCAGGTAAGCCCATCTTTAAGTGACAGCACAATGATTTTTTTCCTGTCCTTTTGTTTCGTGGATACTTTTTTGTTCTGTTTTTACTAGTTGCCACATTGTACTTGATATGTGGCTATGTATCTATAGAGTGCTTCAATATTTTCTTAGCATTATGTTTATTTCAGTTTAACTCACATGTGTATTCAGACATTAGCAGCCTGTAGAGTTTCTGTAAGATGCTCCCAGATATTTATGGACCATCGATTCTACATGATCCAAGAGTCCACATTCATCTTGCCTTGCTGGAGGTAGTAGTTCATCCATTACCATCAAGGAGCTAGTAATAAATAGGGAAATAGACAATACCATGGTATATTTCGTTAAAGCATGACCTATCTAATATAAATATGATACTGTTCTTGTGAAGGAAATAGACGATAGTACTCTTGCTATATCTAATAAATTTCAGTATCTATAATTTATTTTTGGACATATTCGCTTAAATTTGAGATTTAAAATATAAAAACGGAGTCTTAGAACATTTTGAGTAACTTATGCTAGACGATGGTTTTATTTTCATTTTTTTTGAAAAAACAGTAATTAAATTCGAACTACTAGTATACAGGGCTTTTCACTTGGGGTGTCTGGTCCACAGTCTTCCCTAAGACCATTGTTAAACCTCTTCTAGACTCGCCTCTGATACATACATTATGTATCCATTCAGAAAAAGTATCTAAAGTAAATCTTCCGCTTTGAGAACTTTTGGGTTGAGCACCCAGGGTTTGTAGAGGTGTTTCAACAAGCTTGGAGGCTTCCTTGGCTAAACAGAGACGTCAGCGGCACATCTCATCTAAACTCAAAAGCACTAGAAGAACCTTTGAAATCAGGAGCAGCAATCTTTCCCACCTCTTGCTGATGGTTGCAAATTGGAACTCGGTTTGTCGAGCTTCCAGATGGAATTTAAGAACAAAGGCATATATCTGTTGCAGAAAGGAACTTCAGGGGAACTATTAGACATCGCATTAACAACTCCTCCACTATCAGCGCGTTACTAGAAAAATAGATGCACTATCAGATGGGTCTGCTTCGGAGATGAAACCTTAAAATTCTTTCATGCGGTGGCCTAGAATGCCCCTCATTCCATCTCCTCAATCAATGATTGTGAAGCCAAAGCTGGTATAATCTGGAGAACATATAATAGCAGAGTTCCTATCTCGGCCATCCCCATGCGTTCTTTGATCTTATTGAGCTTCTTCAACAGATCTTGGCTACCTCTTGAGCCCCTTCTCTAGATAGGAGATTGATATGAAAAAGGATTTTTACAACCTGTGATGATTTTCAGGATTCCGCCATCCTTCAAACCAAGCCAAAAGATACTACACTTGAACCTTTAGGCTTCGCTTGGTTGGTTCATTCCCACAGGGAATAACTCAGGGATCGGGTTGATCCCCAAGTGTCACCCAACCGCCACCGGTCCCTTCCCCGCCAATCCCCACCAACCTCTGCATCTTAAACTTTGTTCTGTTGCTACACAGGGAATCAAACAGGTACATACAACATAAGCAAATAGATACATGTGAAGATTATCAAGCCCAAGCTAGAGACCAGCCATGGACATCAATAAATGTAATCACAGCTCTACAGCTACGAGTTGCAGGACCAAAAGAAAATTACATTTGTACTTTTCAAGATCACAACTACTGGAAATACAATATTGTCACAACTATAAAACATTTGAATGCATTTCTCCTTTTCTCCACTTTACTTTGGGAGTTTTCCGCCTCCTATAATGAAGTGGAAAACAGATCCTCGAGGCACGTAATGCTTGCAAAACCATGGAAATGGTCAAGTGGAGAAAAGTCAGCCTAGTACCTAGTAAGGCAAGTCAGGAATAGAACAGATTTATGACCCCTTATCATGATGGTGATGAATCGGCAACAACATTCATCAGGACCCCTTATCAGCTAGCTAAAACGAAATTGCTTGCTACTTGCTGGAGTAGCAATTGTGGAAGTGATGAATCAGCAAAGGTCACAACTGATACAAGCTTAAACACACCATTCAAGGGACACTGGGTGAGAACAAGCTCACAGAAAAAGAGTACTGCAAGAAAAATCACTAGCTCGAAGTCATCATTAGTGCAGGATCTCTCTTTCTTTTGTTTACATCTGCTTACATTGGTTGCTTGTCCGGCTTCCCTTTCCGTTTCTTTTCCGACTTCTTTTGGTTTCTCAGTGAGTACTTGCCACTCTCCTAATTCAAGTAGAAAGTTGTGAACTGCATGGACCTTAGAAAATAACATGGTCAGTTGTAGGGTGGCCAGCCTAGGGGTGAAATCATGAAGTTGCATGACAGGACTGCTCACCATCATAGCAGTTCATGAATTGGTGAAAAACAGTACACCAAAAACTGTACAATAATATTAACGGAGGGAGTACTAATAAGTTGCTGCTGGTAAACTACAATAAGAGCTCGGCCACCATGCTCAATTGCGAGCCGGAGCATGCGACACAGATCACGAAGACCCTGGGATGCGCGCTGGCCGAGCTGCCGCTGACCTACCTAGGGATCCCGCTGACCCTCAGGCGGCCCATGAGTGCACAGCTCCAGCCGCTTGTGGACAGGGTCACGGGCATGCTTCCCTGCTGGAAATCGAGGCTAATGAACAAAACCGGCAGGCTTGCACTGGTCAAAAGCGTCTTATGCGCAATCCCAGTCCACCAGCTACTCGTCTTCGCGCCACCGAAGAAAACGCTCAAGCTGATCGAGAAAATCCAGAGAGGATTCTTGTGGGAAGGGCACGCCGCCGCTAATGGTGGTAGCTACCATGTGAACTGGCGTCGCGTGTGCAGGCCTACTTCCCTGGGAGGCCTCGGCGTCCAGGATATGGAGCGGGCCGGCCTAGCCTTGCGGCTACGATGGCTCTGGTATTACAAGACGGACGCGGGAAGAGCTTGGCAAGGCCTCCAATTCTCCGCCGAGGAGCAGGCCCTGTTCTTCGCCTCTACATCGATGATCGTTGGCGACAACACTTATGGAAAGTTCTGGGAGGATCGCTAGATTAACGGCCGATCCGTCCGTGAGGCTGCACCCTAACTCTACTCCTGCATCCCCAGACGATGGCGGAAGACGCGTTCCATTGCTGAGGGCCTTCAGAATCATAGCTGGGCGCGCGATATCGTCGGCAGCATAGGTGTCCACGAAATTGGACAATACCTCATGCTATGGCGCGAGATCGAGCACATCACCCTCCAGGACCGCCCTGACAAGCTCGTCTAGAAGTGGCGATCGGATGGCGTCTACTCCGCGCGCGCAGTGCCTACTTGGCCTTCTTCGAGGGCTCCTCCAGCTGCGATGCATGGGATCTGATCTAGAAAAGTTGGACGCCACCACTGGTCAAGTTTCACATGTGGCTGGCCAACTTGGACTGCTGCTGGACCGCTGACAGGCTGAGCCATCGCGGCCTGCAGCACCACCCCTGGTGCGTCCTATGCGATCAGGAGCCGGAAACGATGCATCACCTGCTGGTTGCGTGCCCCTTCTCGCGGCAAATTTGGCACGACACCCTCTCTTGGCTCCGCCTGTCCTGCCGGCCGTCCGACCCGACCCATGATGATAGCTTGAAGGACTGGTGGCGGCAAGCCAAACAAGTCACACGGAGGCCAATGCGAAAAGGGCTAGCATCGGCGGTCCACTTGACGACATGGATGATCTGGAAGCAGCGGAATGCCTACGTGTTCGACGACGCACAACCCTCCTTCACCCAGCTCATGGCAAGAATCAAAGACAAGGCTACACTCTGGGTCCGGGCAGGCGCCACTGGCCTGGGATTGGTCCTCCCGATGACTTGGGACGTCCACTGATATTTTTTTTTGCATTCTGACCCTGTACCTCTCCTGCTCGGAGACCTGCAATGCTCACAGACAACCTGTAATGCTTAACTCTCCTTCTGTCCTGAAAAAGGAAAACCCCCCTCCCCCTTCCCCTCCCCCTCCCTCCCTCCCGAGGCGCTCCCGCGAGCGCCCCCGGGAGGCAACCCTAGCTCCGCCGCCTCCCCTTCCCTCCTCCTCCCCCCGCCACTGCCAAGGAGCGCGCGCGGGCGAAGCCCGTGCGTCGCTGGCGGCGGCGGGCTTCTTCGTCTCCTCGCTTGGGGGGTGCGGCGCGGGCCGCCGCTCGCGGCCGGGGTGCAGCGCTGGTGGTCGGGCGCAGCAGCACATCGGCGCTCCGGGCGTGGCGGTAGTGCGACGGGCGGCTCGGTGGTGGTGCGGGCCAGGTGGTGGTGATGGCGGCGGTGGCTCCGTGCGTCCAGATCCGCCTCTGACGCTGCGGGTCGTGGGCGGCCTGGGCCGCGGGTGGCTTCTCTCGCCGTGGCATGCTGCTGTGGGGGCGGCGCGACAGCGGTGGATGTGGGCGCTCCCGTGTGGTCGGGCCCTTGCGGCTGGACGGCGGCGCTCGGCGCAGGAGGGCATCCCTGATGCGCTACCTCGGTTCCGGCTGCAGGCCGACCTGGTCTCCCTTGTCGGCGGGCGCACGTTTGCGGATGGCCTCGTGGAGAGCTGCGCTGCTACCATGGTGGGCGACACGAGGGTACTCCTCCCCCCCCCCTTTTCCCTTGTGCTCGGCGGGGAGTTCGGCTGGAGAGATGGGTGGCCTCGACGCGGTCGCGCCACCTATCGCGGACACGGTGCCGGTCCGGATTCGTCCGCTCCCCTTTCTCCCCCGTTCCTCGGCCACGGGCGGGTTGGCGCAGCTCTTCCAGCGGAGCGTTGGCGGGTGGCTCTGTCGGTCGAGGGCCGTCGGTTGGTCCAAAGCCGCAGGCTTTGTGTAGGTCTCGCGGATGTCTGGCTGTAGGGCGGCGGCCCTAGCGGTGGGAGGCGCGGCATTTGTGGGCGGAGCATGCATCTCAGGTGCGGGCGGACAACCATGGCCTCGCGGGTGGCGTGGTTGTGGGTGGTTGACGGAGTTAGGGTGCGATGGTGGGTTGTGAGTGCCGGGGTACACCACTTGATCAGTCCCTTGACTGGCCGACGGTGGCGGCGACCGTGGTCGCCGTACCCTTCTTGAAGGCTCCATCGCGGCGCTCCCCCCTCTTGTCGTCTTGCTCCGGGTGAAAACCTGATCTCCGCGGATTGGGCGGTGGCGGCTATCTTGGTCGTATCCTTCCTGAAGGCACCGCTTAGGAGGCCTGGCTTCGTTATTGTCTGACTCACCTCTCTATTGTTGTCGGTGGGGTGGTGTGTCGGTGCCTGGCACCTCTGTATCTTGCCTTGGGTGTGTGTTTTGTGTGCGGTGTTTGGTCTCTCGGTTGTATTCGGTGATGATTGCTTTATAATATAAAGCGGGGGAAACCCTTTTTCGGTAACTCTCCTTCTGTTCAATGAAATGAAACGCAAAGTCTTTGCGTTTTCTCGAAAAAAAAGTTAGAACTTAGATGATGCATTATCCGTTACTCAAGGCTTGTATTCCATGAAATTTTATTAATTTTGATTTGCGACTGACTATCTAACTACATTTATAAAAGTAATACCTATAAGCTACAAACCAGATGCATCTGTGTTTTATTCTCCATGAGCGCTCATATGTCCATGACATTAAAGAATATTACAAGAATAGTACAAATTTGTTTGACTGATGACGTTGATTGCTCTGCAGGTATCTAGAGTTGTGTTCTGGTGGCTGAGATGGCGAGATGGCTACTTGGGTTCCATTTCTTCAATCTTGAAACTGTCTCTCTATGTAGCCGGTGAACTGTGAAGTTGACTATGTTGGAATGAATCGCATGATTTGCTATCTCCAGTACGTTGTGTTCACAACTTTTCAACCGTCATGAAGGTGTTCGATGAATCAGTACGTTGTGTTTCATCTCCTTTATTGTCGCACGTTAATGCAAGCCCATATGTCGGTTGATCTTGTGTGTGCTCATTTTATCACTGCCTTTTTTGGTTATCATGTTCTATGTTGTAATATTAAATTACAGATCGTATGATCACATACCAATCGAAGGAAGATTCCCCATGAAGTCATCATACGGAGTCTTTATAAACTATGAGAATCATATGATCACATCTATTTAGAGGAAGATTCTCGACGAAATCATCATACAGAGTCTTCGTGAATGATGAGAATCGTCACAGGGTGTGGCAAGGCGATTCTATTTCCTGACAGGGCTTTTGCATGGTGCGAAATTCAGGTTAAACATTTCCTTTGGAGGTCTTGCGCATAACTACAACGCATGGCGGTTTGACATGGCTATGATCCGTGCCTGAGCAGGCACGGATTAGTTCTATTGCTCGTGGAAGTGTCGAGGAACACTGCTGGATAACGTATGGAAGCAGGATCAGGAACCACAAGACTGAGGTTGTGTTTGGTTCAACTTCAACTTTCAACTTTTGGGTCCAAAAGCTATAAGCTGAACCAAATGGGTAAATTTACAAAGCAGCTTTTGAGAATCTGCAGCTTCTCTGTAGTGTAAATTTTGAAGCTGGGATACCTCAACTTTTCAGCTTCTCAGCTTCTCAGCTTCTAAACCAACCATTTTTGGATGTCCCCTAAAACCGAGTAGTATTTACCCATCAATGCCACTGGTAAGTCATAACTCTTCGTTGTGTTTCACAGCCCTTTCAGCCAAACAGCCGTTTCAGCCAAACAGCTTCCAGCTTTTCCACAGCTAAAAGTTCACAGCAGCTTTTTCACAGCTCACAGTAGCTTTTACATAATCTGCAGCTCAACCAGACACAGCCTGAGCCCTCATCCTTCTGTGTGGTTATCTCACCATGCTGAAGAAAAGTTTCAGATGCAAGACGTGCTACATGTTGAAGCAATTTTGCACGCCTTCGTTGCCTGAATCTGGCCCGTCAGCTACAATCTGAATCTGATGAAGACAACAAAAATGCAGGAGTAACGCCATGATCTTTAGCGAAATCAGATGCATGCTTTTGCTTGATTTATTGAAGTTCGAATCATGTACCATTGTCCAAACAGTTGTGATAAAGGTAGCTCATGTACTTGCTACTCATGGTGTGTGTTTGGAGCAAGAAACTAACTGTATGTGTTAACAAAAAAACGTAACTTTTTGTGGCTTGATGGTAACCGTGAGTGGCTCAGTTGTTGAACTAATGACTATTAGCGATCTGGCTAGTTGAACTATTTTTTTTATCTTCTAGTTGAACTATTTAATGATATGGTAGTTTGCTTTAAGAAAGATGTAGGAGTATCTTCAACGACAGACGCTAGACGGCAATGTTGACTGCCTTACACGAGATATAAGATCATAAATAATCTAGAGTTAGATAATACTTGCCCTAAAGAAGCCCCAAAGCTGGTAAGTTTCAGTACACTAAAGATAAGTTTCTGAAAAGGCTTTCTGACTGGATTGAAAAATATGTCTCTTGTGGAGTTAAGGAAGACTTAATCAAAACAGTAATTCAGGCTCTACCTGTGTATGTTATGGGGATTTTCAAATTTCCGGTTTCTCTCTGTGAGGATTCACTACCGGAATTACTGGCTATGCCGACGGCCTTATCTATGCCGACGGCCACCGTCGGCATAGACGGCGGTATGCCGACGGCCTAGAGCCAGCCGTCGGCGTACCCGGCCGTCGGCATACCTCCGTCTATGCCGACGGTGGCCGTCGGCATAGGGAGACCGTCGGCATATCTCTGACTATGCCGACAGTGGCCGTCGGCGCAGCCCGACCATCGGCATATGTGTGGGCCCGGCTGCCCCGGTTTTAACAGCCGGTTGACGCCGTCATACGTATGCCGACGGCCCTAACGTCGGCCGTCGGCATACCTATCTGCCGCCACGTCAGCGATCCGCGGCACCGTGGGCCCAGAGCTATGCCGACGGTTATGCCGTCGGCATATCTCCGGCCCCACGGTGCCGCGGATCGCTGACGTGGCAGGGAGCTATGCCGACGGCTATGCCGTCGGCATATCTACGTTCATTTTTTTAATTTTTTTTTGTTTTTTTATAATTTTTTGTTTAAAATAATTAATTAAATAGAGCTATGCCGACGGCTATGCCGTCGGCATAGCCCGGTCAATTTTACATTTGTTTTCTGTTTTTAGTTTATGTTTTAAATTGCTTATATCTTTTAAGATATTTGATGTTTTTGAGTGATTCTTTTTGCATTAGATTCAAAATTTTGTCTAGTTTCTGTTTGTGCCATTAGTTTTAAAATTTGAATGGTTTAAATTTGAATTTGTTCAAATTTGCTTCAAACCCTAGATTGTGAATAACTTGAGTTTACAAATAGTTTTTAATTTAATTCTTTTTGCTCCTAGTCACGTGTTAGATTGTTGTCACAGTAAGATTTATTTGGTTATTTTTAGAATAATTTAAATTAGGATTTTAATTTCAGGGTCATTTAGCTAAAAAAAATCATTAAATGCATGAAAAATAGCAAATGAAGTTAGAAAGGGTTGAAATTTGAGGATGTGGCTTTGAATGGTGCATATTGAATGCACAAAAAGTCTGGAGTTGAAATAAGTTAAAAAAAATGAAATGCCTTTGTAACAGACGAGTTTTCGTCCGAAAGCTTGATACTTCGAATCAGATGGTCCAGTTTGTACACGAAGTGCATCCAGTTTTTGCCGTAACCGTCTTAACTTTTTAGCGCAAGCTATGTGGGTGAAATGATGATACCATGCCAAGTTTCAACCTTTTCAGAGTTCATTTGTAGTGCTTTTCAATTTTAGGGTCATTTAGCTAAAAAAAAACATTAAATGCATGAAAAATAGCAAATGAAGTTAGAAAGGGTTGAAATTTGAGGATGTGGCTTTGAATGGTGCATATTGAATGCACAAAAAGTCTGGAGTTGAAATAAGTTAAAAAAATGAAATGCCTTTGTAACAGACGAGTTTTCGTCCGAAAGCTTGATACTTCGAATCAGATGGTCCAGTTTGTACACGAAGTGCATCCAGTTTTTGCCGTAACCCTCTCAACTTTTTAGCACAAGCTATGTGGGTGAAATGATGATACCATGCCAAGTTTCAACCTTTTCAGAGTTCATTTGTAGTGTTTTTCAATTTTAGGGTCATTAGGTCAAAAAAATCATTAAATGCATGAAAAATAGCAAATGAAGTTAGAAAGGGTTGAAATTTGAGGATGTGACTTTGAATGGTGCATATTGAATGCACAAAAAGTCTGGAGTTGAAATAAGTTAAAAAAATGAAATGCCTTTGTAACAGACGAGTTTTCGTCCGAAAGCTTGATACTTCAAATCAGATGGTCCAGTTTGTACACGAAGTGCATCCAGTTTTTGCCGTAACCCTCTCAACTTTTTAGCACAAGCTATGTGGGTGAAATGATGATACCATGGCAAGTTTCAACCTTTTCAGAGTTCTGTTGACACCAGATTTTGGCATGGTCAAAAACATAATTAAGAAGGCCTCAAATGGAGAAGTGCTCAAAGTGAGAAAGTTCCATATCGTCGAAAGGAGAAACTTTGATATTTGGGCCATAGCCATCCGATCTCATCTCTAAGGCCGAAGTTGTGTTCGAAGTACTGAGATTTTGTATCCAGAACACTATTCGGCTGATTAAGCCCCCAAGACGACCTCATATGAGAAAATGTTCTACAGGGATTGTCTTCGTCTCGTCGAATCGGTCGATTTTGATATAAAAATCGTTTAAATCCGAGGTCATATACAAAAGTTAGAGCCATCTGAGTGCGGCCATGTCCCTCCAGAGCGGTAGTACCGCTCCCATAAGCGGAAGTACCGCTTGAGCGGTACTACCGCGCTTCCACTACCGCTCTACTACCGATTAGAAATTACTTCTGGACCCCCGAGCGGAAGTAGCGCGGCACTTAGCCGTGCCGAGAGCGGTACTACCGTGCCCAGAGCGGTACTACCGCTTATTTCAAATCAAAAAAAAAATTATTTTAAAAATTTTAAAAATTAATTTTATTTAAAAATTAATAAATGATGCCATATTTGGATTCCTCACATTTTTCTGATAATAATGGATATATTATTTGTCGAATTTCGATTTACAGATTTAAAGATATTAATTATGTCATATTAAATGAATAAATGGCAACAAAAATTAATAAAATAATATTATTACTTATTTTATTTTCATTGAAATTTAATATTATTAGTACTTATTTTGTTTATTTTAATAATTGTTTAGAATTCAAAAAATTAAATCATGTGACATCAAGACCTAAGGGTTAACAGGATTGATAGCTTAAGATTGTCAGGAAAACAACAAGTGCAGACTTGGAAATTAGGGGAGATAGAACCTGAAAGTTAAGCGTGCTGGGGCTGGAGTAGTGAGAGGATGGGTGACCGGCCGGGAAGTTAGACGATTTGGAATGAGTGCTGAAGCAGTGAGGAGAGGTGATTAGAGATTAAATTGTCAAATAATTCAAAATTGTGAAAATCAAAAAAAAATTTAAAACAAATCAAAAAAATTGAATTTTTTTTTTGATTTTTTTTTAAAAAAAATTAATTAATTAAATTGAGCTATGCCGACATAGCTTCGTCCAATTTTTTTGTTTTTAACATTTAAAAAAAATTAAATAACTAAATTAAGCTATGGCCGTCGGCATAGTAATGCCACGTGGCACTCGCTGGTTGGCCGCAGTTTGATGACGGTTCCGTCTGCCGCCGTCAAACGGAAAACTATGCCGACGGGGAAACTATGCCGACGGCCGTACGGACACCGTCGGCATAGGTACCTATGCCGACGGCTTTTCTATGCCGACGGCAGGCCCAGGTACGCCGACGCATACTGTGCCGACGGGGCTATGCCGACGGTGGCCGTCGGCATAGGTCTATCCCGACGGGATTTGGACCTATGCCGACGGCTTTGGCCGTCGGCATAGCCAGTAATTCCGGTAGTGATTTATCCCAAATTATAAGAAATTTTTGACGGGGAGATGAAGAAGATAGAAGAAAAACACATTGGTTAGCGTGGGACAAACTAACAAGGCCTAAAGGTAAGGGTGGCATGGGCTTTCGGGATCTCAGACTTTTTAATCAAGCTCTTTTAGCTAAATAGGCATGGCGTTTGGTGGTGTATCCCGACTCGCTATGTGCGAAGCTGATGAAGGCAAAGTATTATCCTTAGGGACATATTTTGGATATGGTTTTTCCACATGCTACTTCAGTGACTTGGCAAGGTATTGCACATGATCTGGAACTGCTTAAGAAGGGGATCATTTGGCGGGTTTGTGATGGTTCTAATATTAATATTTGGAGGGATAATTGGATACCTAGGGGACATGGCCTAAAAATTTCAGCTAGGAGGCATAATACCTGATTGAAGTGGGTATCCGATTTGTTCATGAGTGGGCGTAAGTGTTGGGACGAAAATTTGATGAAGTATATTTTCTGTATACATGATGCAGAGGAAATCCTTAAGATTCAAGCCTCTAGGGATGGTAATTTTGTTGCATGGCACCATGAGAACTGAGAAGAATGGTATTTTCTCTGTTAAAAGTGCGTACAATTTTGCGCTTAAATTAAAGGATAGTCAGGACACTGTTGAACAATCTAGTGGTGAACCAAAGGGGGTAAGGGGGATTTGAGAGTTAATTTGGAAGGCTAATATCCCTCGAAAGATCAAATTTTTTGCATGGAGAGCTGCAACTAATAGCTTGGCAGTCCAGATGAATAGAGTTAAGCACCATCAGACTGAGTCAGGTATGTGTTCTATTTGTGGTGTAGAAGACGAAAGCACTTTTCATGCTCTGGCAAATTGCTCTAAGGCTCGTGCTCTACGACTGGCCTTGAGAGAGTTGTGGAACATTCCGGATGAGGAGTTCTTCAAATGCTCGGGTCCAGATTGGTTATTGATTTTATTGACTCGGTTGAGCTTGCAATAGAGGGAGCAGTTATTGTTTCTTTTCTGGCGAGCATGGCATTTGAGAAATGATTTAATTCTTGGGAAGGGGAAAGAATCCATTATTGCCTCTGCACGGTTTGTGAACAATTGTTGGGCCACCTTCACATCCTGTCATGACAATGCACCGTTAGAAAATCATGTGGTGTGGACACCTCCCCCTAAGGACTAGATCAAGATCAATGTTGACGCCAGTTTTATGGAGAGTACTAATGCAGCCAGTGTGGGGGTTGTAGCTCGCAATTCTTCTCGAGAAATTATTGTTTCTTCTTGGGATTTTATTGATTGGTGTACCAGTGTGAATGAAGCTGAGCTTCGCGCCTGCCTCGCAGGACTTTATATAGGTATCACCCTTCACCAGTCTATTATTTTAGAGACTGACTGTGCTTTCGTGCGTTCCTTCCTTGCGAATGAGAAGCTTGACAGGTCCCCTATGGCTGATCTGATGAATGAGGCTCTGAGTATCTCCAGGATGATTCCAAATTTTCATATTTCAAAGATAAATCGGATTGCCAATGGGGTGGCACATGAGATTGCTAAGTTTAGCTTTAGCCCTAGGTCTGATGGGATTCTTATTAATTCTGTTCCGCCCTGCATGGTGCATGCTGTAACCCATGATCGTAAGAACATTTGTTTGGATTAATTAATATATAGGGTGTTTTTAAAAAAAAAAGCCGCAAAGCAAAAAATCTTTAAAATAAGATACTGAATACCATGGTGATGATGTTCAACAAAGGAAGTCATTATGGTCCTGGTTAGCATTAACATACTGCTCATCCAAATCCTCGCAGAGCTGTACGTGTAGAGCGGTTTAGAAAATGAACCTTACATAGTTTGAAAACCCTTGTAACATCCATACCTGGTTCTCTTGAAACATTGTAAAAAGCTAGGTTGGTCACGGTGGAGTTAGAAGTTGTCGTGGCATTGTCCATTTGGTGATAGATTGCGGTGGACGAGATCGCTGCAAGCTTTGCACCTATATCCTTCGATGCCCGTCGTCAAAATTAGAGATAGAGTTGATCTATCTCTAGCGTCCGGTCGAGCGGGCATGGCTTGTTGCACTGGTGAAGAGTTTCGACAGCGTATACTCTGCAGTGAAGTCGAGTCGTTGGTCCACATCCCATTGGTTGGCAACGGTGATGTTGGTGACGGCTCTTTGTTCGACATGTCAAGTTTGTGATATGGTGGCCGCGCGGGGTCCATGGTGTCCTGAGTTTAGCTTGACTAGATCAATTGCAGTTTTGGTCTCTGCCCGCTTTTCCTTGAATCTTTCGTCTCATTTAGAAGAAAAGTACTTTTTTTGAGACACGGATGAATGGGGCCGCCACCATTGACTCTTGTATTATTTGCTGGTTTTGTGTATGTCTTGTTTATGTGCTGTGGGCTTCCTTTTTGCAAACCTCTTTTTACCGGTCCAGGGAGGTACCTGCGAACCATCCATCGTCCGTTTGGTTTGCGATTCATGCGTTGTCGTGGCCTACCTCTTGTATAATACTGTATTCCCATAACCCACCTCTCGTATAGCACTGTAGTATGTCAGGTGGATGGCCCGCCATTTTGTACTAGTATGTCAGCTTTTGTCTGTACGCATGCATGCAACCTCTTTCCTCTCTCTCTCTCTCCCCCCTTCCAAACAAATCCATCTTTTTATTTTTGCTTACAATTTTAGATGGTCACCATCTTTCACATTAAAATTTCGTTATTGAATTTTTTCTATATATTCAAATTCATTGCAACATGATCTTCAGAACAAGATCAATCATGAATATTTTTAAATTAGATTTCAAAATAACGTGTTTCAAAGTCTCCAAAAAACATCTCGTTTCATAGATTTCACTTAGTTCAAAAAATAAATTTCACTAAGTTCATAGATATAAATTATTTCAAAGAATTGAAACATATATTTTAAGTCAAGATGGTTGAAACATATATTAATTTTGTGGAACTCCTTATTTCAGTGTGTGTATTGTGAGTGTAATATGTTTTCTGAAACTAGTGAAATGAGTGAAATCTATCTTTCGTAACGAGTGAAATCACTTTTTTGAAACAAGTGAAATATAGTATTCAATTGAATGAGTGTAATATGTTTTCTGAAACTATTGAAATGAGTGAAATCTATCTTTTGTAATGAGTGAAATCACTTTTTTGAAACAAGTGAAATATAATATATGTCAATTGAATGAGTGTAATATGTTTTCTGAAACTAGTGGAATAAGTGAAATCTATCTTTTGTAACGAGTGAATTCACTTTTTTGAAACAAGAGAAATATAGTATTCCAATTGAATGAGTGTAATATGTTTTCTGAAATTAGTTTCTGGAAATATTATATACATGCCTTTTGAAATGAGTGAAATTAAAAAAAATGAGAGAAATTAGTATTGGGAAATAATTGAAACATGTTTTTCAATTGCAAATGAATGAAATTAGTCGTTTGAGATGAGTGAAATAATCGAAATACAATAATATTGAAATATGATACATAAAATTCAAACTAGTCAGAATGTATCCAAGATTGGTCTTGTTTGAAAGGTCTTATCTCGTCCTGGATTCAAATATATAAAAATTTACAAAAACATAAATATGGTTAACAAGTTGTCGGCATTTAAATTGTGGTCCTGAAATTAAAACCCAAGTCTTTATATGGGAGAGAGAGAATATTGCATGCAAGCAGCCATCCAGCCTCGCCCTCTCTTTCCTCTAAAAAGTTGTCAGGTGTGTCAGCCCGTATTACTCAGTATAGTTATAAAAAATGCTTCACATGCTTATACCCACTGGCCTCACCAATCTAGATGAAATTGATGGACGACTGATTTCTAACCGGTACATCCCGGCTCCGGTAAAAAAAACTTATTCGGCTTCCTTTTACTCTAGTTTCCGTGCGATCTCCCGAAAAGAAGGGAGGCGTTTTGGGATTCAATCTCACTGCCAGCGTGACTCCACTTTGGTTGGTACACTACTCCACATCGTTTGCCCCCAAAAATAGAAAAAAAAAACTACTCCATATCGTGGCTGAGGAATAGATGTTTCAGAACGCTATTATTGCCTCGGATTCCAAGTGCGTGATCAATAACATTATGGGGCAATTATTAGTGAGATTAGAAAGAGATCTTCTTCTTTAAATTGTACTTTTATTTTCAAGGGGAGAGCTGCTAATGTCGATGCTGGTAGGTTAGCCAGGTTTTTCCATTCGGCTCCACCACACACTTTTCCCATGAGTTGTGACGAGGGCAAGATGAGTAGCCGCCGCCTCCTATGCCCTTGCTCGATGGCGGTGGCCCCGCCGCTGGAGGATGACAACCTCGTCTCCGAGATCCTCCTCCGCCTTCCCCCGGAGCCATCCTCCCTCCCTCGCGCCTCCGTCGTCTCCAAGCGTTGGTGCCGCCTCATCTCCGACCCCGGCTTCTCCCGCCGGTTCCGCCTCCACCACCGCCACAAGCCTCCTCTCCTCGGGTTCTTCAAGTTCAAGGAATTACATATTGAATCTACAATGGATCGCCCCAATCGTATCCCGGATGGCCGCTTCTGCTTGCAGGTCGACAACCACTTCTTAGTCCTCGGATGCCGCCATGGTCTCGTACTCATCTTCCAGTTGAGGCCGCTCCAGGTCCTGTTGTGGGACCCTGTCACCGGAGAACTGCACCACATTGCCGCTCCCCCGGGGTTCGATCCGACGGAGACCCCGACTAACGGGGCGGTGCTTCGCGCTACCGAAGACATCCAACACTTCCAGGTGGTCTTGGTATGCACAGAGGTAAAGAACCAACAACATACACACGCAATCGCTCGTGTTTACTCATCGAAGACTGGCGGATGGGGCGATCTGATCTCAACACTGCTTCCACCTAAGGCATCTTCGTGTTCGGATCTACCTCCCTACATTGTTTTTGCGGGACCTCCAGGTGTCCTAGTTGGACATTCACTTTACTGGTTGATTGGTGACAGTCTAGCTGGCATCCTCGAGTTTCATTTGGATAAACAGAGCTTAAGTGTGATACATGTGCCAATGGACATCGACAATTACCACTTCATGGTTATGCAGGCGGAGGGTGGAGGCCTTGGTTTCATTTATCTTTCAGGATTGAGCATCCAATTATGGAGGAGAAAAACCAATTGTGATGGTGTTGCTTCATGGGTGCTGGGAAAAACTATTGAACTGGATAAGTTCACTAGTAGAAAACGGCCCATTTGTCCTGGTTCCAGAGGCCCATTTGTCCCGGTTCTGGAACCGGGACTAAAGGGTCGGGACTAAAGCCCAAAACCTTTAGTCCCGGTTCGCTTACAAACCGGGACAGAAGGGGCTCCATGTGGCCGCTGCGGGGAGCCCAGGCAGGAGGATCTTTAGTCCCGGTTGGTAACACCAACCGGGACCAAAAGGCATCCACGCGTCAGCATCTGGCAGGAGCTGGGGTTTTTGTTTTTGTTTTTGAAGGGGGGGGGGGGTTAGGGGGTTTTGTAGGGTTAATTTAGGAGTTTCATATTGTGTTAGCTAGCTAATAGAGAAAAGTGTCCTCTCTTTCTACGTGCTTGGTCGACGCTAGCTACTATAGAGAGAACTCGACACGCTAGCTAGTAAGCAAATGAAGGAACCATTAAGTACACAAGATCATCATGAACATATACAGAGAGAAGTGATCGACCTCTCTTTCTCCGAGAGATTGGTCGAACAACAAGTTTTCGTATATCTATCCGATGGTGCTACATATATACGATATAACATCTTTTACAATCCCTAACATCATCTACCTAAGATCCAATCACAAATCCGCATGGTATTCTCCGTCTTTAGGTATGACGTGGTCAAGAAAGAATTCTGCCAATTCCTCTTGAATTGCTCGTATGCGATCATGTGGTAGGAGTTCATCCCGCATCTGCCAGATCTAATTTAAAGAAGGGGGTCAATACATGCATATATATGAATAAAACTCAACACAATTGATGGTAATATATAAAATAAAATTGTGAATATTATTTACGTACTTCAAATTGTTTGTCAGAGAAGCCCCGCTCAGAGGTCGAGTGGCGAATGAACTCGCATACGTAGTATGCACATAAAACAGTCCCTTCTTTCTGGTACAAGCACTTTACGAGAATAGAGTTCAATTAAACTGATAAGCAAGCATGGTAATGATATATTGATGAAAATTTGAATCAATTAGAGATGCGCGGAACTAGCTAGTACTACTTACTTTGGGGTGCGTAAATCGCAACTCTTTGTTTAGACCGGGAACCTTTCGGGTGAACTTCTACCAAACCCTGGCAGGCAAAGAAAATGATTACTTGATATCAGGAAATTAACGAAAGTTGCATGCCGATATGGTCCCGGTATTGAATAGTTCTTGAGCATTGCAGTCATGTCCGCATAATTCTCGGGATCTTTACGTCTCGAGTCTAAGACAGTTACTAATGCCCCGTCAAGCTTAATGGATAGCAGAACAAAGTGGAAACTGCGCACGCATATATAACTCATCAATTACATTACTTAACCTCGAGTAAGCGAAACCGAGTATACAGAGAAGACAGCAACACTGACTTGAAGTTGTAAGGAAAGAGTATTTCCCTTTTGTTTTGATGTATAAGGAACGACTTTAGCAAGTTCTCCTCGGTCTCTTTGATTGAGTTTTGTACCGTCCATTCATTTACGGCATCTGGGCTAATGAACCCAACGTCGAAGATTCCTACTTTTTTGCATTCGACGATCTTCAATCTGCATAATATAGTGAGGATAATTATATATACATGCAATGAACGAGCTGTGCTAGAGACTTAACTATAGAAGTAATACTTACAGACAGTAGGAAGTCATGAGTTGTTTGTCGTGGGCCAGTTGATTGTATAACTGAAATAACTCCACAAATTCAATAGGCATCACGGGAAGTCCAATGAATTCGTGCTCTGGTTTCACTGCCACATACATAGTGTCTCTCCCAGACTCCCTGCAGGTTTTCATGTACCACTCATGCAATTTGTACATCATCGTTGTTAGAGGAGGATGATCAGGTTTGACAAGAGGCTTCCCGTGCACGTATTTATATTCTTCTTTTGTTACCTCAGCCGTTTGAAAAATTACATCATCCCCCAAGTAATCACCAGGATTGGTACCGGGCACCATCCTCGGATGATTAGCGACCATATCGCTAGACACCTTGAGCGGGGGGCATGATTGCTTCTCCTGTTCGCCGAGCTGGGGAATTGTTTTCCCACTTCTTCGTTCTGCTAACCTTGCATCACTGGAAGTACTTCCCGACCGCCCCGCTTCTTCATATGTCTTTTTAAGTATGCGGACATAGTTGGAATCCGGCGGAGGCGGTGGTGGTCGCTTCAGGGCATCGATAGTGCGCTTCACTTTCACCGGATCTAGCTTCTCCTTCGGAGGTGGAGTTTTCTTTGCAAAATGGTCCCTCACTTGGGCACGACATATGTCCTCGTTTTCCTGCTCGGTCCTCTCATATGGTAACTTTTCCAGAGGCTTGAGAGATGGACCGTATCTAAATTGCCTCCCGCTTCTGCTTGTACTGCTAGCCGCCGGAGCGGCGGCGTCTCTCTTCCGTCGTTGCTGATGAGGCGGAGAAGGAGGCGGAGTGCTCCGACGCACCGGAGGAGCCGGAGCGGCGGCGGCTGTCTTCCGCCGTTGCCGACGAGGCGGAGGAGGCGGACTGCTCCGACGCGCCGGAGTAGGCGAAGGAGGAGGCGGAGTGCCCTCACGCATCGGAGGAGCCGGAGAAGGAGGCGGGGTGCCCTGATCACTCGCCCGAGGAGGAGGAGGAGGAGGAGGCGGAGTGCCCTGACTCGCAGGAGGAGGAGGAGGAGGCGGAGGCGTCCAGTTTGGAAGCTTGATGTACTCCTTCTGCCATAGACATGTACTCCTCAGAGCACGAACCAGCTGATTCTCCCCTTCACCTGTAGAGTGGTCAAGCTCGAGCTCCTCAAATCCCTCCATTACTTCATCCACCATCACAACAGCATAGCCATCACTACTGGAATCAGGGTCTTTGCCATCTGCCAGCTCTTTGCCGTCTGCTCGCAGATGGCAAAGGGTATCTTTGCCGTCTGCTTTTATAAAGCAGATGGCAAATAACATGCTGATGGCAAAGAGCTTCTTTGCCATCTGCACTTATTTGCCGTCTGCCAGCAGACGGCAAAGAGGTGAGGTGGCCCCACGGGGTACTGTACTGGCGAGGGCACACGGCCCACCTCTTTGCCGTCTCCTGGCAGACGGCAAAGAACTCTTTGTCGTCTGCCAGCAGACGGCAAAGAGGGGGTTTTGATTTTCAACCCCCTTCCCCTGCCCCGCGCCTCTCTCTCTCTCTCACCTCTCTCTCCCTCTCTCGCGCGCCAACCGCCGCCGCCGCTGCCCCCTCCCCGCCGACGACCCCTGCCGCCCCCCTCCTTCCCGCCGCCGCCCCCTCCCCTCCTCCCCCGCCGCCCCCTCCTCCCCGCTGCCGCCCCTTCCCCTCCTCCCCACCGCCGCCCCCTCCCCGCCGCTGCCCCCTCCCCGCCGACGACCCCTGCCGCACCCTCCTCCCCGCCGCCGCCCCCTCCCCTCCTCCCCCGCCGCCCCCTCCTCCCCGCCGCCGCCCCCTCCTCCCCACCGCCGCCCCCTCCCCGCTGCCCCCACGCTGCCCCGCGCCGCCGCCGCCCCGCACCTCCGCTGCCCCACCGCAGCCCCCTCCCCCCCGGCGAGCCCCCCCCGGCGAGCTCCCCCCCGGCGAGCCCCCTCCCCTCCGGTGAGCTCCCTTTGCCCTTTTTTTTTTCTGTTTTTCTGTTTTCTGTTTTTTCCTTTTTTTTAGTTTTAGGTTTATGTTTTGTTTAGATTTAGTTTTAGTTTTAGTTTTAGTTTTAGTTTTAGGTTTAGTTTTAGGTTTAGGTTTAGTTCTGAAAATAAATAAGAATAATTAGAAGAAGAGGAAGAAGAAGAAGAAGAGGAGGAGGAGGAGGAGGAGGAGAAGAAAAGAAGAAGAAGAAGAAGAAGAAGAAGAAGAAGAAGAAGAAGAAGAAGAAGAAGAAGAAGAAGAAGAGGAGGAGGAGGAGGAGGAGAAGAAAAAAGAAGAAGAGGAAGAAGAAGAAGAAGAAAAAAGAGGAGAGGAGGAGAAGAAGAAGAGGAAAAGGGAAAGAAGGAAGAAGAAGAAGAAGAAGAAGAAGGAAAAAAAGGAAGAAAAGGAAGAAGAGGAAGAAGAAAAAAAAAGAGGAAAAACCCCGACCCCGACACGGCACCCTGACCCCGACCCGACAACCCGAAAACCCGACCCCGACCCTGACCCGACAATCCGAAAACCCGACCCCGACCCGACACCCCGACCCCGACACGGCACCCCGACCCCGACCCCGACCCGACACCCCGACACCGACACGGCACCCCGACCCCGACACCCCGACCCCGACACGGCACCCCGACACCCCGACCCCGACCCTGACCCCGATACCCTGACCCCGACCCCGACACCACGACAACCAGACACGACACCCCCCGACACCCCGACACCCCGACCCCGACCCCGACACCCCGACACCACGACAACCAGACACGACACCCCCCGACACCCCGACACCCCCCGACACCCCGACACCCCGACCCCGACCCCGACCCCGACCCCGACACCCCGACACCCCTGACACCCTGACACCACGACACCCAGACACGACCTCCCTCGACACGACACCCCGACACCACGACACCCCGACACCACGCCACCCAGACACGACACCCCCGACCCCCGACACCTCTTCGGCCTCCTGTTGACCGAAAAGGTGCTCTTCGGCCTTCCAGAGGCCGACGGGGTCATATATTTGTGAATTATGAGTTAGGAAGTATATTTTCCGATTTTGTTAAGAAAAACATCATATATATTTGTGTTGATCGGGTGGATTTAAATGTGCAGTTCTTTCGGGGCTGCGAGGGTCTGGTGTTCGACGACCTCCCCGTGCGTTCGACGAGCTCCGCCCCTGCGTTCGTGGGTGAGCACAAATGACATCTCCTCCTCCCCCCTTCATTTGCTCTGTTCCGGTATTCGTGCCGATAAAACTTGCTAGCTATAGGTGTCAATCATCAGTATGCGTGACCACTATGCGTCTCCCGTTCGAAAGGGTTACATCTATAAATATGCATGCATTTGCATATTTATAACCGTGATTCTTTCGAATTGTCCAACGTTATCCATGGACAGCCCGAGTATGTGTAGATTGGGTTCGTTTTCGCATATGCTCTGCTCCGGATCCGATGCAGAATTTCGTCAGTGCCTCCCTGTTGTTCTCCGGGTACACAACCTCTCTGCTTATTGCCGAGACGTGTATCAGGAGAACAGCGGGGAGGTGCTGCCGAAATTTTGCGTCGGATCCGGAGCAGAGCATGGGAAAACGAACCCAATCTACACATACTCGGGTGGGATTAGGACCTATCTTTACCTATTAGTCTAGGTTGCATGGACGTAATAAAACTGACAAACTCTATTAACTGATGAATATGGTTTACTGAATTATGTATATATTTCTTGTGTGTCCAGTAGCTAGGCAAGATGAGTGATCGTGCATGGATGTACGCCGGTCACACTAGTCAGAAAGACATGACACCTGAATGGCTAAGAAAAACCAAGGGGTTTGTGAGAGCCGCATTTGCAAATGGACAGGAAACAACCTGGTGCCCCTGTGCCAATTGCGACAACTTAAAAAAGAACTCAGAGTTTGAAATGATCAAACACCTGCAGAAGTTGGGTTTTACGCCTAATTATACGGTATGGACATTGCATGGTGAGTCTGCCCAACGTGCCAGAGCTGAGGAGGGCCGTCGTCGCACCGACGAGCATGGTACCGGGATGGAAGACATGGTGCAAGACTTTGATGATGCTCGGGATTCGGACGATGAGATGGAGGAATCTGCAAAGGCCTTCAATGATATGTTGGAGTCTTCAAAACGTCCTCTCCACGAGCACACTGAGCTTTGTCAGCTGGATGCCATCACACAAGTAATGGCTCTGAAGGCTCAATTCAACTTGGGCAGAGAATGCTACGACGCGATGATGACACTATTTGGACGCTTTCTACCCAAAGGCCATGTAATGCCTGCAAACCTGTACTAGTCGGACAAAATCCTCCGTGTACTTAAGATGCCCTATGAGAAGATAGATGCCTGTGAGAAAGGATGTGCCTTATTTAGGCTTGAGTATGCGGACTTGAAGTATTGTCCCGTTTGCCAGTCTTCTAGGTATGTTGAGGTAGACAACGGTATGGGTGAGAAGAGTCAGACAAAAATCCCAGTTAATGTTCTTCGGCATATGCCAATCATACCAAGACTTCAACGACTTTTCATGGTCGAAGAGACGGCCAGACAGATGACATGGCACAAATTGGGCAAAAGAACCGAACTAGATGTAGATGGGGAGCCGATGTTGGTACACACATCGGACGCTTTTGCGTGGAAGCGCTTCGATGCAATACATCATGCTAAAGCGGCAGATCCAAGGCATCCTCGAATCGCCATAAGCACGGATGGGTTCAATGTGTTTGGTATGATGGCAGCCCAATACAATTGTTGGCCTGTATTTGTCATTCCACTCAATCTCCCCCCCGGACAGATTATGCAAAGAAAGAACATTTTCCTGACGTTGATAATTCCGGGGCCCAACTATCCGGGGAAGAATATGAATGTGTACATGCAGCCGCTTAAGGATGAACTGCAAGAAGCTTGGGATAATGGGATCAAGACATACGACGCCGCTACAAAAAAAAACTTCCTAATGCGTGTGTGGTACATGTACTCGATGCATGACTTGCCGGCGTATGCGCTATTCGTTGGCTGGTCTGTGCATGGAAGGTTCCCGTGCCCCACATGCAAGGCAGCTCTTGAGTTTCGTCGGCTGCAGGCGGGTGGCAAGTTATCTTGCTTCGACATGCATAGACAGTTCCTGGATCCTCGCCATAAGTTCAGAAAAGACAAGAAGAACTTCATCAAAGGTAGAGTTGTCAAAAACTCTGCACAACCTGCGTTGACGGGCCAACAGACCCTGGATCAGTTAAACTCTCTCGAGCCGGATCCAGAGCGTCCAGGGTATTTCAAGGGGTATAATTCGGAACACGCCTGGACTCACAAGACATGCTTGTGGGATCTGCCTTACTTCAAAGACCTCCTTTCCCCACACAACATCGACGTGATGCACACTGAAAAGAATGTCGGCGAGGCCCTCTTTGGTACATTGTTCGGCATAGAGGGGAAAACAAAGGATAATCCTAAGGCTAGAGTCGATCAGCAGGCTCTATGTGATAGACCGCTACAAAACATGCGACAACCGAAAGGAAAGAAGAACTGGACGAAGCCAAAGGCATGGTTCAATCTTGGAAGGCCAGTTATGAGGGAAATACTCCTGTGGGTGAAAAAGGAGTTGATGTTCCCCGATGGGTATGCAGCGAATCTAAAGAGGGGAGCGAGCCTTGAAAAATTGAAAATATTTGGTCTCAAGAGTCATGATTGGCACATATGGCTTGAGCGGGTAATGCCGGTGATGTTGCGTGGCTTTATCCCTGAGGATGAATGGCTAGTACTGGCAGAGCTGAGCTATTTCTTCCGTGTTCTTTGTGCGAAAGAACTATCGCCTGGCTTGCTAGAAGAACTGGAAGAGTTGGCGCCGGAGTTGATCTGCAAGTTAGAGAAGATCTTTCCACCGGGCTTCTTTAATACAATGCAGCATTTGATTTTGCATCTCCCGACCGAGGCACGATTGGGGGGGCCCGTGCAGAATCGTTGGTGCTACGCAACTGAGAGGATGCAGAAGACGCTTCGAGAAAAATGTAAAAATAAACGTCGAATTGAAGCATCGATGGCCGAGGCATTCATTACTGAGGAGGCGGCAAACTTCGTGACAGCACACTACGAAGCCAAAAATCGTCATATGCATAATCCGAAGCCTCGGTACAATGCTGGCGACCCTAAAAAGGGTGGATCCAACCTCAGCCTATTCAAAGGGAAGCTCGCACCAGCCGGTGCTTATACTTCCTTATCGTTGGATGTCGACGAATGGCGGACCATTACGTTGTATATCTTGAACAACCTAACAGAAGTGCGGCCGTACATCGAGTAAGTTCTCGGTACATTGTTTCGCAACCTCTAATTCCTTTGAACTGCTCTTATTCCCGGATATTTGATACAGTCGATACGTCGCCAAATTCTCGTATGGAGCGGTGATCCAAAAGGATTCCGTCGAAGAGTATGAGCTTCTGGCAATGCATGGAGGCGGCTATCCCGGTTTCATCTCTTGGTTCAAACAAACGGTAATTTCCATTAGACCATTTCATTTCTTCTTCTAATTTCCGGCTAATGCAACAATCCTTTCGTATTAAACTTGTAGGCTAGTTCAGAGTCTATGGACCCCGAATTGAGACAAGTCGCTAATGGTTTTGACTATAAGGTCCGTTCATTTGACAAATACGACATCAACGGGTATCGCTTTCGTACCTATGGCAAAGAGCTATCTATGGCCGACCGAAAGTCTACAAATTGTTGTGTCTCTGCTATCGGCGAAGGAGATACCGAGTATTATGGAAGAATTGAAGCAATTTATGAACTTCTATTCTATGGTGCAAACCCACCGAAAGTCGTAGTCTTCAAATGTTATTGGTTCCAGCCGAAGGAGACTAGAAGGACTCATGAACATCTAGGGCTAGTCGAAATCAAACAAAGCACCCATTTGGATGTTCCCGATGTCTATATTACGGCTCAACAGGCAACCCAAGTTTTCTATCTACCGTGGGCCTGCCAAAGTGATCCAAATCTCAAAGGTTGGGATGTCGTTTATGAAGTGCCGCCACATGTTAGACCACCTCCCCCCAATGAAGAGGATTATGAACCTCACATTAACCCAGACACATATGAAGGAGAATTCTTCCAAGAAACACGTCTTTCCAAAAAACGTTTCAAGAACCGCTCTACTTCACCTCAGAACATTGAAGTAGACAGCGGCAGTGAATCCGAGCCTGAGCCGGAACAAGAAGAGGTTACTGCTGCGGATGACCTGTCAATGCTTGATCGATTACGTATAGGAGGCCTTCCACATGTTGATGCATTTATTGATGATGATGATGAGCACGTCTTTACTGATAGTGATGATGATGATGCATTTATTGACCCCGAAGCATATATAGACGATGATGATGCATTTATTAATGATGACGATGAAGATTAATATTATAGTTCATGTCAGGTATTCAATTATTATTATGTACATATATATTATTAATTGGTTCATGTTAGGTATTCAATTTTTTATTATGTTCATGATGATGATACACTTAAATTATATTCATGTCAGGTATTCATTTTTTTAATGTTGTACTAACTTCGTTTACTCTTTGTCATTGCAGGTGTTGACAGATGGTGGGCAGGGGTCGAGAGCGCTCCGAGGCTCCTTCCTCGGCGCGTGGTGGGAGGGGTACTTCCATCCCACCCCACCACCTCCCGAGAGCGCTGGATCTCAGTTTGCAGACACCGGCGGGCGCTTCTTCTTCGACCGGGAGAGGTCGGGGGGGGAAGAAGGAGAAGGCTGGTAGAGGTGGACGTGGCGGCGGGAGAGGTAGGAAGGCTGCTACTACGCCTTCCTCGCCGCCACCCCCAGCTGATTCACCCGAGCACAGGGGTGCTCCGTCTGAGATGGGGCCGCCTGAGGTGGAGCCGTCTCGGACTCCGGTCCACGAGCCTACTACAGACGAGGCTACGACAGACGCGCCTACGGCCGACGAGCGTGGGGCCGCCGAGCCTTCGTCCCACGAGACTGAGGAGCTCAGCAGGGATCACGTTGAGTCGCAGCCGAACCTAGGTGCGGGCTCGTCGAGTGGCCCTCCTGAGGGTGGCTATAGTTCTGATAGCGATAGCGAGGGTGAGTGGGTTGAGGGGCGCAAAGTATACCAGCGTGGTGGTACAAAGCTCCCGCCCACCCCGGCGACCCCCGACCAGAGGTGGTTGATTGCGCCGCAGGGGGAGAAGTAAGTGCATTTACTCTTTTTTAACCTTTTGTCTTCACGTTTCTTCGAATATCTAATGCGTTGGCCTTGTCATACTGCAGGTCTTGGACACACGGGCCTGGTTGCCGCAAGCCCAACAGTGTCCTTGGTGTGATTTGTCGCCAGAGCTTCCCGGGGTGGGTCACGTTGCCCGGTGAGGGCCGGGTTTGAGAGCTAGGAATGACCTGGGAGCACTACTTGGCTGCCCCGGCCCCGCCGGGGCATAGGATCGGCGATGTCGAGTGCCACACGGTCGCCGACATTGTGATCCAGACGTTTTGGGTAATTTCTCCTTTGCCATCTACGTTGTGTTTTCTTCTTTGATTGGCAACCCTAGTGATTGTACTAATCCGTGTTTTCTTGTTTGATTGCAGACCTTCTACAGGTGTGCTGAGGGACAGGAGGATCACGCGGCTCGGGTTATCGACAACGAGTGCAGGCGCCTATTTCAAAACTTTCGTCACGAGGCTCGGACGCAGGCTATTCGAGACTACTACGCCTCGACTGGTATTCGGAGGGCAAAAGGGAAGTGCCGCCTCAAGTATCTGAGTAAGGAGAAGTACATGAAGGTAATTACCTATTCTTAAGGCCTTGTACTTAGTTCCTTGATTTGATTCGTATGCGTAGCGCTCAAATTTCTCTTGCTTAACTTAGGTGCCCCCGAGATGGTGTGCGGATAGGATGGACTGTTGGGAGGCGTTGGTGGATGAGTGGTGCAGTCCCCAATGGCGCAACGTCCACGACGGTGCAAAGGAGAAGCGTGCCCAAATGAAAGGTGTCCCACACCATCTAGGCAGCGTCAACCTACGTGGGTTCGGGGAACTCTGGGTATGTGGTTTGGTTCATGATTCATGCAAATTCATTCTTCATGCTAGCTTGAGCCCTTAACTAATACTCTGTTCCTCTCTTTTAGGCGCGGCACAACAAGGCTCTAGTGCCAGAGCTATTCGACCTCTATGCCATGTCCAATACTGCCTCGTACAAGAAGGCCAAGGCATTCTCTGAGTCTGACCTCGATGATCCAGAGAAATTCACCAACACCGCCTCCCACAACAAGCTTGTGATGTACAGAGACGAGGGGAAGGCGAGGAAATGGCCGGAGTTTAACCCGAGCCAGCCTCTTGATCCAGAGCTGGTGATGATATCTGGTGGCGGGAGGTCCCATGGCTCGTTAGCCATTGGGGATGGACTGATACGTTGTACTAGCACTCTCCCGCAGATCAAGAAGCGGCAGACCAGCTCCGATCCTGAGATAAGGCATCGTGCACGGCCAATGGAGCTCGAATTCCAGGTTAGTTATACGGACTCAGATACCTTTCCTCCATTACATTGTGTGTGCGGCCGTCGATGATTACAATGCTAACGAGTGGTGTTGCAGGCTGCTATTGAGGCAGAGAGAGCGAAGACCCAGGCTGCTCTTGAGGAAGCAGAAGCGAGGACCCAGGCGCTTCTAGAGGAAGAGATACGGCAGGCGGCGGCGAGGGAGAGGGAGGCGGAGGATAGGACGGCTAAGCTATTGGAGGAGGAGAGGTCCCGGAACGACGCGGGTCAACGGGCCCTATACGAGCTCTTCGTGGTAAGTTTCTTCTGCATATTAGCCAAATCATGCACGTAATGTTCCTTTCATTACTAACTAATATGACTGACTCGAGAAAACCAAATGTGCAGAGCATGTGCGAAAAGAATGGCACGACCCCTCCGCCGATGCCAGTCGTTGCTCCGGCGGGCACGGTGAGTTTCATTTGAATGGTCATTAGTTACTAGTCTTCAGATTTGAGTTGCATCATGATAACGATACATTGCAAATGATCTTTGGTGCAGCATAACTCCCGACAAGCATCGACCGATGCTTCTCCGTCTGCCACTGGCGCGACCGGTCCTTCACCTACACCTAAGTGATGACGGTAAGTTTTCCCAAGTGTTAGCTTAACAAAATGACTCAATATGCTTATACTTAGGATAGCTCTAAAATGACGTATACTTAATTAGCTCCAAAATGACCTATTTAACCTAGGATAGCTCTAAAATGACGTATACTTAGCATTTATTTCTCCAAAAATGGATTTATATGCTTAGCTAGCTCAAAAAGAACATAGCAACCTTAATTAGCTCTCAAACGACCCATTTAACCTAGGAAAGCTCTAAAATGACCTGTACTTAGCATTTTTTCCTCCAAAAATGAATTTATATGGTTAGGTAGCTAAAAAATGACATAATAACCTTAATTAGCTCAAAAATGACCTATTTAACCTAGGATAGCTCTAAAGTGACCTATATACTTAGCATTTATTCCTCCAAAATGACTCAATATGCTTAGCTAGCTAAAAAAATGACATAACAACCTTAATTAGCTCCAAAATGACCTATTTAACCTAGGATAGCTCTAAAATGACCTATACTTAGCATTTATTCCTCCAAAAATGGATTTATATGCTTAGCTAGCTAAAAAATGACATAATAACCTAAATTAGCTCTTAAATGACCTATTTAGCTCCAAAATGACCTATTAAGTCATTTAGGAGCATATTAAGTCATTTAGCAGCATATTAAGTCATTTTGGAGCATATTTAGACATTTTGGAGCTTACTAGGTCATTTTGGAGCATATTAAGTCATTTTGGAGCATATTAAGTCATTTTGGAGCATATTTAGCTCCAAAATGACTTAGTATGCTCCAAAATGACTTAATATGCTCCAAAATGACCTATTTAGCTCCAAAATTACTTAATATGCTCCAAAATGACCTAGTTAGCTCCAAAATGACTTAATATGCTCCAAAACGACCTAGTAAGCTCCAAAATGACTTAATATGCTCCATTCTGATTTCTTCTTCTTATTCTTCTTCTTCTTCTTATTCTTCTTCTTCTTCTAGTCTTCTTCTTCTTCTTCTAATTTCTTACTCCAATTTTTGCAGGTTTGCTTCACTTCATGGAAGGGCAGCTTGCTACTGTTTAGTTTTTTGTTTTGATTTGTATTGATGAACAACTATATATGGTGAAACTATGTATGTATATATAGATGAACATGGTGAAACTATGTATGTATTGGATGTTTTAATACCCTATGCAATTATGGACTGTTATGTATTGGTGTATTGGTGTACTGCTATGCATTGGTGTACTGCTCAAAATATATATCATATTTGTTTGTTGAAAATGCTGGGAAATAACAAAAAACAATAAAAACAGTGGCAGTACAGGCTCTTTGCCATCTGCTAGCAGACGGCAAAGAGGTTTGCCATCTGTTAGCAGACGGCAAAGAGGCCACGTGGCAGCAGCCTGTGCAACCTGGGCTGGCCTATGTGGCCTCTTTGCCGTCTGCTAGCAGACGGCAAAGAGCCTGCCTGGGCCAGCTAACAGCTGACGTCAGCTGCAGCTCTTTGCCGTCCGCTGGCAGACGGCAAAGAAGTAAGGTTCTTTGCCGTCTGCCAGCGGACGGCAAAGAGTCTGCCTGGGCCTAGCTGAAGGCTGACGTCAGTTGCAGCTCTTTGCCGTCCGCCGGCAGACGGCAAAGAAGTAAGATTCTTTGCCGTCTGCCAGCAGACGGCAAAGAAGGCTTTGCCGGCAGCCATTCAGCCGGAGTGTGGGCCGTCTGCTGGCTGACGGCAAAGCCTTTGCCGTCAGCCAAGCATGCCTTTGCCGTCTGCTATAGCAGACGGCAAAGTGCCTGTTTCCAGTAGTGCATGTGGAATCGGAAGGCAGTGAAAAGTTCCGTTGGGTTGAGGAGGTGCAACAGAGCCGACAGCCGCCTTGAAAGTGAGGTTCCGGCATTTCGTCATAAGCTCGCAATGTCGAGCCTCCGTGATAGTATCCATGGGGTAGATAGGAGCCGTGAACTCAGGCTGAACGGGCTCTGTGAAGCCACGCTGCTTCTCCGCTGAGATGGCGGGGTAGCTTCTGGGGTAGCTTCGTGCCGCTGAGATGGTTGGCCGGCAGCTCGCTGGCTCTCAAGTTCCTCTAGCTTTTGTAGTCTTGCATTGATCTTCTGCATGTCGCTCAGCTCCGCTTTCCTCTTTCTCTCCCGGCTTCTGTAACCGCCTGCGTCGGGAAACCCAACCTTCCACGTAACGGAGCCTTGTGTGCCTCGTGTTCATCCAGGGTGCTCAGCATTCCCTAGGGCCTCAGTCAGCTCGTCCTTCTCTCTGTCGGGAATGAACGTCCCTTCCTGCGCTGCGGTGATATACTTCTGAAGCTTCGTGACGGGTATTGCAAGTTGCTCGTCCGTCCAACGGCACTTCCCTGTTTCAGGGTCCAAAGTTCCCCCAACCCCGAAGAACCAAGTCCTTGAACGGTCTGGCCAGTTCAATGTCTGTGGTACGACCCCTTTAGCAATCAGGTCATTCTCAGCTTTGTCCCACAACGGCCGGGCTTTGTGGTAGCCACCTGACCCCGTGTGATGGTGATACTGCTTCTTTGCATCATTGTTCTTGTTTGTCTCTGACATTTTCTTAACCTTGACCGATGTCTTGTATGCCACAAATGCGGGCCAGTGATCTCTTATCTTCTCAAATCGGCCGGTGAATTCTGGAGTCTTCCCTTTGTCGACAAACTTTGATTTCAACTCATTCTTCCACCTCCTGAATAGATCTGCCATCTTCTTAAGAGCACACGCCTTGACCAGTGGCTCTATAACTGGCTTATTCGGATCCTCCTCTGGCGGTAGGGTGAAATTTGCCTTCAGCGCGGTCCAAAGATCATCTTTCTGTCTATCGATGACATAATCACCTTCAGGGGCATCGTCCTTAGGCTTATTCCATTGCTTGATGCTGATCGGGATGTTGTCCCTAACAATAGCTCCGCACTGAGCAGAAAATGCGTCCTTGGTCCGCTTGGGTTCAATCGGATGGCCATCGTCCGCGAGTGCTGTGATCGTGAACCTTTCATCCTTGCGCAACCTCTTCTTCGGGCCTCGTCTCGTTACCGAAGTTTGGCTCGATCCGGAGGGCTATAAAAGAAGAAAGAAGAGTTAATATATGTACATACCAAAACAATTAATGCATCAATTAGCTAGTCAGCACAGGCTTAATTAATATATATACCTCACCGGACTTTGCAACAGCTCCCTCCTCCATTCGGTCACCGGAGCCGTCATCATGGTCTCCTTCTTCCTCCGGCATTCGGTCACCGGAGCCATCATGATCATGTCCTTCCTCCTCCATTGTTCTATCAGCGGAGCCGTCATCCTCTCCTTCCAGACCATCGGTGTCGTTGAGAAATGACAAGACATCACGTCCGGCGAGGATTATCTCCCCCAACAACTGTTCTTGTTCCAAGTCTCTTTGATCCATAGTTTCTGCAAATATTACAACATGGAAATTAATATACAAACATGAATGTCCGACGTCCGGACCGCCTCTCTAATGAATGTCCGACGTCCGGACCGCCTCTCTCATGAATGTCAAACAAGGGATTCGCTTAACCTTTAAGGGATTTAATTAACAAAATGGCGCCATTCGGAATGTGCAGAAAATGGTCCATATTTTTCCTGATCTCATCTATCCTTCTATATGTCACATTGTCTAGTGTCAAAGGATTCAAGAAAACCATGGCTTCATCATTAGCCGGAAGTAACAGGCGCATACTGGTACGAAGCTCTCCAAAATTGTTTTGGAACGGAGTCTCGGATAGGATAATTAATTAGCTTTTTGGTACGAAGTTCAGCAAGAGCCTTCCGAATATCGCTATTTGGAAGGCCTTTGCTAAAATTCATACCAAAAAGCGAATTATTCTATCCGGAACTCCGTTCCAAAACAACTTTGAAGAGCTTCGTAGCATCATACGCATGTTACTTCCGGCTAATAATGAAGCCATGGATTTCTTCAATACTTTGACAGACAACGTGACATATAGAAGAATATATATATATAGATGAGATCAGAAAAAATTTGGATCAACTTGTGCACATCCATAATGGGGGCATTCTTGATAAATCTATGTTACCGGAGTTTTCTATATGAACAAAAAAAAATTCCACATGACATGTCCGATGTCCCCCCTCATGTCGAAGTTATCGGGGAGGGGGTAGATCGACAACGATGCTCTTTCTTCTAGGGTTTGGGTGGCCTCGATAGTTGGTCGGGCGAGCGGACCGCCTCTCTCTCATGCATGTCCGACGTCCCCCCTCATGTCGAAGTTATCGGGGAGGGGGTAGATCGACAACGACGCTCTTTCTTCTAGGGTTTGGGTGGCCTCGATAGTTGGTCGGGCGAGTGGACCGCCTCTCTCACTCATGCATGTTCGACGTCCCCCCTCATGTCGAAGTTATCGGGGAGGGGGTAGATCGACAACGACGCTCTTTCTTCTAGGGTTTGGGTGGCCTCGATAGTTGGTCGGGCGAGCGGACCGTCTCTCTCACTCATGCATGTCCGATGTCCCCCCTCATGTCGAAGTTATCGGGGAGGGGGTAGATCGACAACGATGCTCTTTCTTCTAGGGTTTGGGTGGCCTCGATAGTTGGTCGGGCGAGCGGACCGCCTCTCTCTCTCATGCATGTCCGACGTCCCCCCTCATGTCGAAATTATCGGGGAGGGCCGGGGTAGATCGACAACGACACTCTTTCTTCTACGGTTTGGGTGGCCTCGATAGTTGGTCGGGCGAGTGGACCGCCTCTCTCACTCATGCATGTCCGACGTCCCTCCTCATGTTGAAGTTATCGGGGAGGGGGTAGATTGACAACGACGCTCTTTCTTCTAGGGTTTGGGTGGCCTCGATAGTTGGTCGGGCGAGCGGACCGCCTCTCTCTCATGCATGTCCGACGTCCCCCCTCATGTCGAAGTTATCGGGGAGGGGGTAGATCGACAACGACGCTCTTTCTTCTAGGGTTTGGGTGGCCTCGATAGTTGGTCGGGCGAGCGGACCGCCTCTCTCTCTCATGCATGTCCGACGTCCCCCCTCATGTCGAAATTATCGGGGAGGGCCGGGGTAGATCGACAACGACGCTCTTTCTTCTACGGTTTGGGTGGCCTCGATAGTTGGTCGGGCGAGCGTACCGCCTCTCTCACTCATGCATGTTCGACGTCCCCCCTCATGTCGAAGTTATCGAGGAGGGGGTAGATCGACAACGACGCTCTTTCTTCTAGGGTTTGGGTGACCTCGATAGTTGGTCGGGCGAGCGGACCGCCTCTCTCTCTCATGCATGTCCGACGTCCCCCCTCATGTCGAAATTATCGGGGAGGGCCGGGGTAGATCGACAACGACGCTCTTTCTTCTACGGTTTGGGTGGCCTCGATAGTTGGTCGAGCGAGCATACCGCCTCTCTCTCATGCATGTCCGACGTCCCCCCCTCATGTCGAAGTTATCGGGAAGGGGGTAAATTTTAACTTAGTGAGTCTTTTAATTAAATCATTTTGAATATATGAACCAAAAAATGCTATGAACAAAAAAAAATCATATTAACAGTAAATGCATCCATCCATACACACATACATATATACATCCATCGGAGTATATTAACAGTAAATGCATACATATATACAAAAAATGCTATGAACAAAAAAAAATTCTATGAACAAAAAAAAATGGCAGCGGCGGCGGCGGCAACGCGGCGGGAGCGTAGGGGCGGCGCAGGAGCGGCGGCGGCGGCAGCGCAGGGGAAGGGGAGCTCACTGGGGGTCGGTGCGTCGGGGCAGGTAGCGGCGGAGCAGCTGGCGGCGTCGGGAGCGGCGGACGGCGACGGGGAGCTCGGGCAGCCTGGCGGCGTTGAAGAGGCGACGGAGAGGGCGAGGGCGACGGTGAGGCGACGGCGAGCACGACGGGGGCAGCGGGCGAGGGCGAAGACGGGGGCGGCGGGCGAGGGCGACGACGGGGGCGGCGGGCGATGGCGACGACGGGGGCGGCGGGCGGCGGCGACGGCTGGGGTGACGGCGACGGCGGGCGGCGGGCGGGCAGCCTGGCGGCGTCGATTACGTCGGCATCGTCGGGGGCGAGATGAGAATGCTGAAAATTCCTAAGTGTTGGCTTATATATGGAGAGCATTGGTCCCGGTTGGTGGCAGCAACCGGGACTAAAGGGGTGCATTTGTCCCGGTTGGTGCCACCAACCGGGACCAAAAGTCAGTTTTCAGCAGCCCAAAGGGCGGGAAACAAGGACCTTTGGTCCCGGTTGGTGCCACAAACTGGGACTAAAGGGGTGCATTGGTCCCGGTTGGTGGCACCAACCGGGACCAAAGGGTGGTGCTACCCGGGGCCAAATTTTTAGTCCCACCTCGCTAGCCGAGAGAGCTCGAGAGTGGTTTATAAGCGCTGCTGCGCACACCCTCTCGAGCTCCTCTCAACTACAGGCTTCCACGCCTAATCTGTCACTGCCTGTGGGCCTATTGGGCCTTCTGCGGGCCTGAATCCTGGCCCAACAAGCTGGTTGGGTTTCTAGTCGTATTCAGGCCGTGGTGGCCCAGTAGGAGGCATTTTTAAAAAAAAAACCAGTTTTTTGTTTTGTTTTTTCCTTTATTTATTTTATTTTGTTCCTACTTACTGTTTTTCAGTGATTCTTTTTGCTTTTAGGTCACAAAAATTATAAACTTTCTGTTAGGGCCATTAGTTTTCAAATTTGAATAGTTTAAATTTGAATTTTTTGAAATTTGTGTGAATCACTAGTTTGTGAATAACTTTACTAAAAAATAGATTTTTGAGTGATTCTTTTTCCTGCTATTTAATATTACTGTGTTTTATCATTATATTCAATTTGGTAAGTTTTAGGTTATTTTAAATGTCTGTTTTAATCAAAAACAGATTTGGTTATTTTAGTTTGCTATTAAAGTTTCTAACAAAAAAATTCTTTATGAAAATTCTTATTGCTATTAATGTTTTGAACAAAAAATTCTTTGATAATTTTAGTTGCATAAATTTTATATAATTTTAGTTTCAAAAATACTAGAGGTTTATAAAACATTTTTAGTTGATTCCTTTTGCTATTAGAGTTTTATAAATGCTTTTTAGTTGATTCTTTTTGCTATTGAAGAATATTATAGTTTTGTTTTAGTTGATCATAACAGAATATTTTAATTGATTATTTTTAGTTCATTCTTTTTGCTATTAGAGTTTCATAAAAGTTTTCTAGTTCATTTTTTTGCTATTAGTTCATTCTTTGAGCTAAATGACCCTGAAATTGAAAAGCACTACAAATGAACTCTGAAAATGTTGAAAGTTGGCATGGTATCATCATTTCACCCACATAGCATGTTATAAAAAGTCGAGAGGGTTACGGCAAAAACTGGATGCACTTCGTGAACAAAACGGACAATCTCTTTCGAAGTATCAAGGTTTCGGACGAAAACTCATCTGTTACAAAGGGATTTCATTTTCTTGATCTCATTTGAACTCCAGACTTTTTGTGTATTCAAAATGCACCATTCAAAGCCACACATCAATTTTCAACCCTTTCTAACTTCATTTGGTATTTTTCATGCATTTACTGATTTTTTTGAGCTAAATGACCCTGAAATTGAAAAGCACTACAAATGAACTCTGAAAAGGTTGAAAGTTGGCATGGTATCATCATTTCACCCACATAGCATGTTATAAAAAGTTGAGAGGGTTACGGCAAAAACAGGATGCACTTCGTGTACAAAACGGACAATCTCTTTCGAAGTATCAGGGTTTCGGACGAAAACTCATCTGATAGAAAGGGATTTCATTTTTTTGAACTCATTTGAACTCCAGACTTTTTGTGTGTTCAAAATGCACCATTCAAAGCCACATCATCAATTTGCAACCCTTTCTGACTTCATTTGGTATTTTTCATGCATTTACTGATTTTTTTTAGCTAAATGACCCTGAAATTGAAAAGCACTACAAATGAACTCTGAAAAGGTTGAAAGTTGGCATGGTATCATCATTTCACCCACATAACATGTTATAAAAAGTTGAGAGGGTTACGGCAAAAACTAGATGCACTTTGTGTACAAAACGAACAATCTCTTTCGAAGTATCAGGGTTTCGGACGAAAACTCATCTGTTACAAAGGGATTTCATTTTTTTGAACTCATTTGAACTCCAGACTTTTTGTGTGTTAAAAATGCACCATTCAAAGCCACATCATCACTTTTCAACCCTTTCGGACTTCATTTGGTATTTTTCATGCATTTACTGATTTTTTTGAGCTAAATGACCCTGAAATTGAAAAGCACTACAAATGAACTCTGAAAAGGTTGAAAGTTGGCATGGTATCATCATTTCTCCCACATAGCATGTTATAAAAAGTTGAGAGGGTTACGACAAAAACTGGATGCACTTCGTGTACAAAATGGATAATCTCTTTCGAAGTATCAGGGTTTCGGACGAAAACTCATCTGTTACAAAGGGATTTCATTTTTTTGAACTCATTTGAACTCCAGACTTTTTGTGTGTTCAAAATGCACCATTCAAAGCCACATCATCAATTTTCAACCCTTTCTGACTTCATTTGGTATTTTTCATGCATTTACTGATTTTTTTGAGCTAAATGACCCTGAAATTGAAAAGCACTACAAATGAACTCTGAAAAGGTTGAAAGTTGGCATGGTATCATCATTTCACCCACATAGCATGTTATAAAAAGTTGAGAGGGTTACGGCAAAAACTGGATGCACTTTGTGTACAAAACGAACAATCTCTTTCGAAGTATCAGGGTTTCGGACGAAAACTCATCTGTTGCAAAAGGCATTTCATTTCTTCACATGTAACTACAATGATATAGTTGTGGAGAGAAAGTCTTCACTTTTTCTTCGCTTGTGTCCTTTGCTTATTGCGCCGTAACCATGGATAATCTTCATCGTTTAACAGGGTGCTTGGGCCAGCCTTGACTTTGAAGGGAGGAATTTCATGAAACTTTTCATAATCTTCAGACATGTCTGTCTTGCCCTCCAATCCCACGATGTCTCTTTTTCCTGAAAGAACTATGTGGCGCTTTGGCTCATCGTATGATGTATTCGCGTCCTTATCTTTTCTTTTTCTCGGTTTGGTAGACATGTCCTTCACATAGAAAACCTGCGCCACATCATTGGCTAGGACGAATGGTTCGTCGGTGTACCCAAGATTGTTCAGATCCACTGTTGTCATTCCGTACTGTGGGTCTTCCTGTACCCCGCCTCTTGACAGATTGACCCATTTGCACTGAAACAAAGGGACCTTGAAATCATGTCCATAGTCAAGTTCCCATATGTCCACTATGTAACCATAATATGTGTCCTTTCCCCTCTTGGTTGTTGCATCAAAGCGGACACCGCTGTTTTGGTTGGTGTTCTTTTGATCTTGGGCGATCGTGTAAAATGTATTCCCATTTATCTCATACCCTTTGTAAGTTAATACAGTCGAAGATGGTCCCCTGGCCAACGAGTATAGCTCATCAGAAATAGTGTTGTCATCCATGAGACGTTTTTGCAACCAACTGCGGAAAGTCCTGATGTGTTCATATGTAATCCAGTCGTCATACTGCTCCGGGTGTTTGGAGCGCAGAATATTCTTGTGTTCATCGACATACAGGGTCACCAAGGTAGAATTCTGTAGAACTGTGTAGTGTGCTTGAGACCAAGAATGCCCGTCCCTACATATTATTGAGTCCGCCCCTAGCGTGCCTTTTCTAGTCAGTGTCCCCTCATACCGCGATTGAGGTAGACCAATCTTCTTAAGGTCAGGAATGAAGTCAACACAAAACCCAATGCCATCCTCTGTTTGATGGCCCATGGAGATGCTTCCTTCTGGCCTAGCGCGGTTACGAACATATTTCTTTAAGACTCCCATGAACCCGTCAAAGGGGAACATATTGTGTAGAAATACAGGGCCCAGAACGACAATCTCGTCGACTAGATGAACTAGGACGTGCGTCATGATATTGAAGAAGGACGGTGGGAACACCAGCTCGAACTAACAAGACATTGCACCAAATCACTCCTTAACCTTGGCAGGATTTCTGGATTGATCACCTTCTGAGAGATTGCATTGAGGAATGCACATAGCTTCACAATGGCTAATCGAACGTTTTCCGGTAGAAGCCCCCTCAATGCAACCGGAAGCAGTTGTGTCATAATCACGTGGCAGTCATGAGACTTTAGGTTCTGGAACTTTTTTTCTGCCATATTTATTATTCCCTTTATATTTGACGAGAAGCCAGACGGGACCTTCATACTGAGCAGGCATTCAAAGAAGATTTCCTTCTCTTCTTTGGTAAGAGCGTAGCTGGCAGGACCTTTATACTGCTTTGGATGCATGCCGTCTTTTTCATGCACACGTTGATGTTCCTCCCGTGCCTCCGGTGTATCTTTTGTCTTCCCATACACTCCCAAGAAGCCTAGCCGGTTCACGCAAAGATTCTTCATCACGTGCATCACGTCGATTGCAGAGCGGACCTCTAGGTCTTTCCAATAGGGTAGGTCCCAAAATATAGATTTCTTCTTCCACATGGGTGCGCGTCCCACATCGTCAGTCGGAACAGATAGTCCGCCAGGACCCTTTCCAAAGATTACTTGTAAATCATTGACCATATCAAGTATGTGATCACCAGTATGGAGGGCAGGCTTCTTCCGGTGATCTGCCTCACCTTTGAAATGCTTTCCTTTCTTTCGACATTGATGGTTGGTCGGAAGAAATCGACGATGCCCCAGGTACACATTCTTCCTGCATTTGTCCAAATATATACTGTCGGTGTCATCTAAACAGTGTGTGCATGCGTGGTATCCCTTGTTTGTCTGTCCTGAAAGGTTACTGAGAGCAGGCCAATCGTTGATGGTTACAAACAGCAACGCATGTAGGTCAAATTCCTCCTGTTCATTCTCATCCCACACACGTACACCTCTTCCATTCCATAGCTGTAAAAGTTCATCAACTAATGTCCTTAGGTACACATCAATGTCATTGCCGGGTTGCTTAGGGCCTTGGATGAGCACTGGCATCATAATGAACTTCCGCTTCATGCACAACCAAGGAGGAAGGTGATACATATATAGAGTCACAGGCCATGTGCTATGCTTGCTGCTCTGCTCCCCAAAAGGATTAACGCCATCTGCACTTAAACCAAACCATACGTTCCTCGGGTCACTTGTAAAGTCGCTCCACTTTCTCTCGATCTTTCTCCACTGCGAACCGTCAGCGGGTGCTCTCAACTTCCCGTCTTTCTTACGGTCTTTTATGTGCCATTGCATCAACTCGGCATGCTTTTTGTTTCTGAACAGACGTTTCAACCGTGGTATTATAGGAGCATACCACATCACCTTGGCAGGAACCCTCTTCCCGGTGCGCTGGCCCTCAACATCACCAGGGTCATCTCTTCTGATCTTATACCGCAATGCACCGCATACCGGGCATGCGTTCAAATCTTTGTACGCACCGCGGTAGAGGATGCAGTCATTAGGGCATACATGTATCTTCTGCACCTCCAATCCTAGAGGGCATAGAACCTTCTTTGCTTCGTACGTACTGCCGGGCAATTCGTTATCCTTTGGAAGCTTCTTCTTCATTATTTTCAGTAGCGAACTAAATCCCTTGTTAGATACACCATTGTCTGCCTTCCATTGCAGCAATTCCAGTGTGGTACCGAGCTTTCTGTTGTCATCTTCGCAATTTGGGTACAACCCTTTTTTGTGATCCTCTAACATGCGATCGAACTTCAACTTCTCCCTTTCACTTTCGCATTCTCTCTGTGCATCAACAATGACCCGGCGAAGATCATCATCAGGCACATCGTCTGGTTCCTCTTGATCTTCAGCTTCCCCCGTTGCAGCATCACCGTATTCAGGGGGCGGGTAGTTGTCATCATCCTCTTCTTCTTCGTTGTCTTCCATCATAACCCCTCTTTCTCCGTGCTTGGTCCAAACATTATAGTGTGTCATAAAACCCTTCTCAAGCAGGTGGAAGTGAAGGGTTTTAGAGTTGGAGAAAGCTTTCGTATTCTCACAGACAGTACATGGACAATGCATAAAACCATTCTACTTGTTTGCCTCAGCCGCTTCGAGAAAATTATGCAGGCCCTTAATATACTCGGAGGTGCATCGGTCACCGTACATCCATTGCCAGTTCATCTGCGTGCGTTATATAATAAAGTGTATTAAAAACCAAATTAATAGAAATTCATCATCACATTAAAGCCAAAGTATAGTAGTGACCAAAATAAATACATAACGTTCATACATAGTTCTCATTATTGAACAACATATAGCTCTCTAGAGCATCTAATTAAAACATACATTGAAAATATAAAATTTAAATGCAACAACAAATGCGATCATAACCACAACTAAGGTACCAATTGATCCAACGGCATAATGATACCAAGCCTCAGTATGAATGGCATATTTTCTAATCTTTCTAATCTTCAAGCGCATTGCATCCATCTTGATCTTGTGATCGTCGACGACATCGGCAACATGCAACTCCAACTTCATCTTCTCCTCTTCAACTCTTTGTAATTTTTCTTTCAAGTAATTGTTTTCTTTTTCAACCAAATTTAACTTCTCGACAAGAATTTCTATGTCGGTTGGAATTTCCGGTTCACATACCTCCTAGATTAAAAAATCTATGTCACGTTGGTCGGCATAATTGTCATAAACACTAAATAAAACAAATAGTTATAAAAGATAATATATACCACATCCGAATCATAGACAGGACGAGGGCCGACGGAGGCGGATACCAAAACCATCGCACTATATAATAACAAACAATAATAAAAGTAAGAAAATTACAGAAGTATCTATCTAAATCATACAAGTAAGAACTTTTTCTTTTAGAAAGAAGATAAGAAGAAGAGGCTAACCACGGTGGTGCCGACGCCGAGATGGGCGCGGGCGATCGACGGCGGTGAGGACGGGGACGGGACAGGACGGACCGCCAAACCTAGACAAATCTTGAGGAAAATGGAGCTTGGACAAGGAGCTTCGAGAGGAGAAAGCTTAAGTGTGGCTCGGGCATTTCATCGAACACCTCATGTGCATAGGAGGTGAGCTAGAGCACCACAAAGCTCTCCCAACGGCCGGCCAAAAAAACAGAGCAGTGCACTGCTCTGCTCGCGGGCAGGGGGTATATATAGGCCGACCATTGGTCCCGGTTTGTGGCTGGAACCGGGACTAAAGGACACCATTTGGTCCCGGTTCCAGCCACAAACCGGGACCAATGGTTGTGGGCCAGGAGCCAGGCCCATTGGTCCCGGTTCGTGTCTGGAACCGGGACCAATGGCCCAAGAGGCCCGGCCGGCGCCCTGGCCTCACGAACCGGGACCGATGCCCCCATGGGTCCCGGTTCGTGAGTGAACCGGGATTAATGGGCTTTTCAGGGTTGGACCAAAGCCTTGTTTTCTATTAGTGGTTACTTTCCATGAATTCAAAGGACATAGGGTATCCGGCAATACAAGGGTTTGCTGAGGACAATAATGTGGTGTTCATGTTGACAGATATGGGTCTATTGACGATCCAGCTTGAGTCATTGCAGTTCAAGAAACTTTGTGAAATTGACTACTTGTCTCGCTATTATCCACTAGAAAGTGTCTTTGCTGCAGGTAATAGCATGCCTTTACACTATGGGTATAACAAAGCACATATATATTTTGTTAATTGGTTGTTGCAATGATGTTCAAATCGTTTTGTGTGAAGCTAAAAAGATTAAGTAGTTCATATCACATGTTTCTTTTAGTGTTGGTTGATCTCTTCAACAAAGAGCGAAGTTGTTCTGTAGTGTGTTCTTTTCTGATGTTTTTGTGGTGGCGTTATGTGTAATTAGTAAGCTATTCGAGTGAGAGATGGCAAACTCTATCTGGCCCAAAGATTGGAAAGTGAGGAAGATTGACATTTCTTTGTATAATAATTCAATTAAAAAACTATTGTTGCATGCCTATTGACATATTCAAGAATTGTAAGCTGTATTAGTGCATTAGTGCCTAGCTATGGTGTTGTTTCTCAAGATGAGACCATAGTGGTTGGAAAATGAAGTCAACTACATGGAGAAAAACTACCTTGAACCAAACATTCCGAAGCTTAAAGCTAGTTTTATTTATCAATCAACTAGCAAATTGGCCCGCTCGATGTGCGGGCCAGAATTATAAAAAGTTTAATAATGAGAACATATTATTTGATTATTGTAAAGAAAATTTGGAATCGAATGAGATGACATTTGCTAACATAAGACTTCGACGAACATAGTTTTGTCGTAGGTATGTTTTGTTTTTTATTTGATCAGAGAGCAACTGCATAAATTCTTGTGTGATTCCATGTATCACAGGTACATTATATATAAAAAGATTTACATTCTAATTAAGCTTTCCTGGTACATCATGTTGAAGGACTCTAAGTATATTTGCATATTATCCTTGGCTTTCATTGGTTGGTATGTATTTGCGTGCATCTTCTCTACCAGCCGCCTCTGTTATGTGTGACCTTTCTTTCCCAATTAGGAAAAACTATGAAGCACCTGACATGTACACAAATATATTAGAAACAATCTTTTCTACCTAGATCGAAAAGGACTATAGGAGGGTCTTGAGACACGACCTCGGGGATGAGGCCATCGTAGAGGGTGTGTTTGGGCAACAAATTGGTCTAGGTAGTCTATACTCTATAGATAGTCATTTCAGTTGGGGAGACTGGATATCATCATGATGTGTATGTGCATGTCAAACATGTTTCAGCCAGGGAGATTGGATGATGGAACTTTGTTTAAGGCGTTGCCTCATGGAAATATGGAGGAAAATAAGTAGAAAATAGATACGTTAGTAAGATAATACTAATTTGTAAGTATGTGATGGTTTTAAGGCGTTGCATGATGGTAGTATGGAGTAAGGTATTTATTTATTTAAAATGTCGGAATATATAAAGGTTTATTAGTGAAGACAAATTGAGTATTCACAAAATAATAACACTTGTCGTTTAACAAATGCAGGAATTGGGAAAATTAGAGAATACACTCGATATCAACTCGATTGTATTTTTTTTTTATCATATATGCGATCTTGGACATCTAGGATGATTGGAGTAATAGGAAGAGAGCAAACGGTTGTGCATGTTAGAGTATTCAAACCCAAGCTGGATGGCAGTCACCATAATAACAAAATAAAATGATGTATGTTATGAGGAGACCATGTGTTATGCAGTTCATAGTTTTTGATCTACTGTATGGATATCACCAAAATAAATACTGAGAAATATATGGTTAGATGCATTTGGTTGTCCAACATTTGCTTAAAGAACAGTTATGTGTAGGTATTTCAGAAGCTTTAACATATGAAATTTGATGCTTACAAAGTACAAAGTTGCAAGGAGACATTATAAGGCTAAAAACACTTCTCAAGCTGTAGAAATTGTTCTGGCCATTTGCAAAAGACAATCTTAGGTAATTCCATAAAAAAGGGAGTTGTATATATGTCTAAGTTGTGAACCTATAGCCTATCCTAGTCTGCTTGAGCTGGTGTAATTTTCTGATTGTCTTAACAGATCTATGTCAATAGGAAGAGGGGAGGAGAGTACCACCAACCTAAAGATGACACCTAGGAGTGATGATGCACTACTTTTCCAATGAGGACAACCAAATCCTTTATACATTTGCCCACGTAGCCATGTGAGACCTATGAGGCTTGGAAGACAGAGCTGCGAGCCCTTGTCAAATTTATAGTTGAGCTTGTTAACCTGCATCAATGGCTGTTGTTAGACACAAAGGAGTGCATGGACACCAAGAATAATCCCTGGGACAGTGTGGCAGTGAAGTAGTCATCATACCACTGTTCTTGATAGCGATCGATAACGTTCACGCATGATGTGTGTGCCTCATCCAGGTTGCTGAGCACGACAATGCGTAATCGCACCCCTAGACGACGCCTGCTCCTAACGTGTACATGGACGGGTGGACGGCAGGAAAGCCAAGAAGGCTTGGTGTGCTTTTTAATTAGAACACCGATGCGCCTCATATGTGAAACCAACGTTCATTGATGAAAGCTTCGGGCAGGCAAATTACGTACCCATCCAGTTTTTCCCTTCCTCGTGGGAAAGATAAACATTTCCAAATTCGTTACTTTTAGTTACCTATGTGTACATGTACGCATGCATTTTTTCTTACTTTTTTAAGCTCAGTTACGTAAAACATTTTCGAATTGGTTACCTATGTGTGCATGTGCATGCACGTGAAAGATCGGAATTATTATGTGTGTGCACACGAAATTGTCCCAGGCCACCATAATACGATACCCAGATCGAACGGCTAAAAACTTAATTTTCTTTAGAAGCCTCTGAAAAGAGAGAAGTTTTTTTAGAAAATTCGAAGAGAGAAGGTGATTTAGCGAGATGTATCTGGCCTAGGTTTTTTCCAACAGTTTTATAGTACCTTTAGCATATACGGGGCAACATTCAGTTTTTTTATTTCTTCTTTTCTTTCTGATCGGGACATATCCAGCCGGTCACTCTCGTATGGGTATTGGACTCCTAGATGTGTACATGCCTGGATTATCTTTTTACGTGTACAAGTCTGATTAAGTTCTACCTAACATTCATGTTACCAATCTTGTCCATTTAAATAAAATATTAACGGTGGAGATATTTTAGCCTATATGTGGATGTACCACGTTGCTTCTTTTGCTCTTGTTTTATGTTACATAGATCGAACGGCTATGATTTCTTAATTTATGAAGGTCCACCAGATGAAGGGGTGGTATTTTCTGATTAACGTGGGATTTTCTAGTTAATATCTCTAGCTTTGCTCCGTATTTTGCTTTTAGTAGATAATAGATAACGATATGGTCCGATGTGTACCAAATAGTTGTTTATTTTCATCAGTTTGAGAAGCGTCCTGCTGCAAGTGGCGAGTTCATTTATGCTAGAGTAAAAAATAAATGGACTTTATTTAACGTTTCTGTCTAAATTTATTTAAAATATGAAAAGTCATGATGACTTTTTTGCTAGAATTTGTTAGCATTGGATATATTATATTTTATCTGATATATGGAATGGATCGAGCATAGGAATAATTTTAGATAAGTACAGTTTTGAGAATATTCTCTTTATTTAACAGTAGATCGTTTTTTGTTTAATCTACTCCTGATGTTGTATCAGATCCCCTTCATATCTATTTGACTTTTGACTGTTCGTTTGGATGTCTCTGGTTCCTTGACTTTGCTTGTAGGCATGGCCGTTGGGCGTGGAAATGATGAAGCTGGTCATATGGATGCGCTATAGTGATGTATTGGTTGAGCAGGTAAGTCCATATTTTCTGTTCTATTTTTACTAGCTGCCACATCACACTTGATATGTGGCTATGGATATGTAGAGTGCTTCAATACTTTCTTAGCATATGTCTGTTTTTCACTTTAACTCACATGTATATCCAGACATTAGCATCCTATAGAGTTTTTTTTAAGGCAGTCCCAGATAGTTATTTTTTCGAAAAGGAGGATGACCCCCGGCCTTTGCATCACAGGGATGCATGCAGCCATATATTATTAATAATGCAAAATCCAGCAGGTGAATAACCTCGACCCAGAAATAAAGCGAAAAATAAACCATGAGGTTGTATGCCTCGCGACAGTAACTCTCTCAGATAGCCACGAACCCTATGTTACAACACGTCAGAAATGAAAAATACACAACTCCTAGGTTACGCCTTTAAGAAGGGATCGTCGCACGTGCGTCGATGCTGGCAAGTCCACCACAAGGTTGAACTCCGGATTCTCATCCCAAAGCCAAGCTTCAATATACCACCTTCAGCAAGGACACGACGCAGGCGCACGTCAACATAGCCCGATCAGAGATCTTGTGTTTCCACCGGAGTGCATAAACTCGTTGTTGAAGCCGTATGTATCATCCGTCTTATCCGTCTACCGATGCCTCGATAGCCAGATACCTCTGGAGAAGAATGGAAGACAAAGACGTTCCATACCGCCCACCTCTTGCTACTGTTACACCACCTTCGATCCAACAACAACAGACTAAACATGACACACATCCGGCAGAGCCACCGTGCATCACCTGCCGGTAGCAGGCATGACTTCACGTCTTCAAATAAGAAGTCGTGCGTAGCATCCGCCGATAGCGCATCCACCGATGGCTTCACCTGCCGGCGATAGGCACTACACGACAACTCCGAAGGAGGCACATATGTCACCTGCCGAGCCGCATCAAACCCGATCTGTTGACGGAGGGGACATCCCATACCGCCACCAGCCTCAGAAAGGCCGTCACCACCTCGAGATCCGGACTCCGAGTCGCCCAGACGACCACAGACTCCGCCGCCGTTGAGGAAGAGGGGTCGCCGCCCCGACTTCGGGCACTACATGGAACACTACATGGAGCACTACATGGAGTCCCGAGGCTACAAAAGGTTAGGCGGTAGTTGAGCATTAGTACTGGGCGGTACTACCGTGCATGGGCGGTACTACCGCTTACCAGAGCGGTACTACAGCTTGGAACCTTCAGAACAAGAACAAAGGACACGCAGGAGCAACTCCATTGTTGCGGGTAAAGAACAAGGGTGCAAAGAAAGTGTGTACGTGTTGATTCCACCCAAACCTTTTCGATGCAGGCCCCCTCTTAATAGTACGGTTCTCCTACGACTCAATTCCACCGAAAACGAAACGCATGAAAATAACCGTCTTCACTATTATCCATCGAGGGGCTAGAATCGTCTTGTGCCATATAATGAATTATCTGAAAGGCTTAATGCACACGATTCATCCGCAAAAGCATTGTCATCAATCACAAAACCACTAAGGGAGAAATATGCCCTAACACAAAGCAGAGTGCATATCTTTGTTCTTTTTGAGCTTCTTCAACAGGTTAAGGATCTTCGTTACCTCTCGAGCCCCTTCTCTGGATAGTAGATTAATAATGTGGTCAAGCTTCCCTGGAATGTTCCCCAGGCCCCAACAACACGGCTTTAGTGGCTTGTTCATTGAGAGATGCTAGTTAATTCTTAAAAAAAAATTACAACCTTCTTAACGATTTTCAGGATTCTGCCATTCTTCAAAGAACGCCAAAAGATATCACACTTGACCTTTAGGCTTCGTTCTATTGCTAGGGGTTCGCTCCCCACTTGAAACCACCCCAAAAAACCCTCACCGGCCCCTTCCCCACCAACCTCTGCATCTTAAACTCTGTTTGATTAGCACACAGGGAACCAAACAGATACATGCAATACAAACAAATAGATACATGTGAAGACTATTAGGCTCGACCCAAGCTAGAGACCAGCCATGGAGTTCAATTAATGTAATCACAGCTACAAGTTGCAGGACCAAAAGAAAATTATATTTATATTTTTCAACACTACAACTACTAGATATACAACATTTGAATGTATTTCTCATTTTCTCCACTTGACTTTGGGAGTTTTTTTCCTCTTATAATGAAGTGGTAAACATATCCTCAAGCCACGTAATGATTTTAAAACCATGGAAATATTCACAAGTTTGCCTAGTGTCTAGTAAGACAAGTCGGGAATAGAACAGATTTATGACTCACAACCACTAACTATGATGGCGATGAATCGGCAATGACATTCATCAGGACCCCAATGAAAATGATGAATCAGCAAAGGTCACAACTGATACAAGCTTTTAGCACACCATTCAAGGGACACTGGGTAAGAACGAACTCGCAAAAAAAGAGTACTCAAAGAAAAACCACTGGTTCAAAGCCCTAAAATGAATCATTATATTTGTTCATCATGATACCATCCACGCACAACTAATAACATCGGTTGAAATTAAATTGAAGATTTGGTCCTGTAGTGTTTAAACAAATTAGGATCTGTCCATGAGCTGCACTTGGATTACACTGACAGCAAACACAACAGGAAAGCCCAACCTTTGGGGGGATAATCTAGCTTTTGTCTTTCTTTTATTTTCATCTGCTTAATTTGGTTGCTTGTATGGCTTCTTTCAGTTTCTTTTCTAACTTATTTTGGCCACTTTTGTTGTGAGCTGCACGAATCTTAGAAAATAACGTGAAACGAACTATATGGTCATTTATAGGATGGCCAGCCTAGGGGTGAAATCATGAAGTTGCATGACAGGACTGCTAATCATCATAGCAGTTCATGAATTAGTGAAAAACAGTATACCGAAAACTATACAACAATATTAATAGGAACCAAAAATAAGTTGAATTCATGCTAGGCTATTAAGAGGGATTTGTGAACTTCGGCAAGTAGAGGGACTACAATGGAATAGGATGGGGTTACACCCGGCTAGGTTTAACAGAACACTCCTATAGAGCTCACCGGGATTGAACCTGGGCCAGGGCAGAACCACGAGTTTGATCGGGTTTCAGCTGCGATCCCAGCCATGGAGGGGATAACTGAACACGACCTTAGGAATTTGCAAACCCCTATCACTTCAAATGGAGATGGATCCTGCCATTGTTGACTCTTTAGTCAAACATACATATTAGAATGCGGTCTGCTCTACATGGTTCTTGGCATTCATCGATGAGTGAATCATGACACATCAAGGAGTAATTTACATCCAAACAAATTCTTTACTTTTCAAAAAAGTCGGTAAAACTTGCTATAAGTGGAACTATTATATAGCGAAATGTACCCTGGATCAGTTGACCTCACATCAAGGTATAATATAGTTTGTCTGGTCCAAACCTCACATTGCAATGGTTGCGGCTTAGTCTAAATTTCTTCAACTTTGGTCACTATAGATATTTAATATTTTATAATTTTGTATAAAGCACATGATAAAAAAAATGACAGGCGTAGTGGTCAAAGACTTGAAGTACTATTGTTCAAGGTAAAACAGACATGTATCTTGGAGATAGAATGAAGTAATAATTAACTAGATGATGTATGATCCGTTGCTTGATGCTTGTACTGCATGAATTTTAATTTCAATTTGCTACCAACTATCTAATCGTACATTTGTAAAAAAGTATACCTATTAGTTACAAACCAGATGCATTTGTTTTATTCTCCATGAGCCTTCATATGTCCATGACATCAAATAATATTTTAAATGATTTGATAAGTTTGGCAGTTTAGCATTTCCCTCTAACGGAGGCACTTGATTCGGACAATTTGAATCCCTGGTCCTTTAACTTTTGCTGAGATCACATGTTGCCAAAACTTAAGAATATGTGAAAAATAGAAGTTGAAGGTGTGCCACTAAAAATTAATGGGCCTATTTGTTTTGTCGAATAGCTGAGGTTGATTCAACTTCTGAGCTTTTGGTCAAGTTTCCACAATGATGAAGCTAATCTTTAACTGTTTGAGAGCCATGCAAAAACAATGTGATATAGCTAGTTTTTTTTTCTGTAAGAATAGTACACATTTGTTTGACCGATGTCATTAATTGCATTCCAGGTATCTAGAGTTGCATCCTGGTGGCTGAGATGTTGGAATGGCTTCTTGGGTTCCATTTTCGTATACTCCGCGCGACATGAAATTGAGCCTCTATGCAGCATGCACGGGTGGGCTGTGAAGTGGACTATGTTGGAATTAATCGCATAATTTGCTATCTAATTTCTATACACAACTTGTCAGCCGTTGTGAAGGCGTTCAATGGATCAATACGTTATCGTTCGTTTGCCGTATTGCACGCAGTATTGCACGTTAATGCAAGCCCATGTGTTTGGTTGGTCTTGCTTGCATTTCGCATGTGTGCTTATTTTATCGCCGCTTTTGGTTTGGTTATCAAGTTCCATATTGTATTAAATTATAGACTGTATGATCTCAAAATCATTGTTCTTGATATCAAAGTTTCTGGGCATCCACCGTTGCTCCTACCAGGGACTGGCTCCTACACCTTCATTCTCAAAGTAGGCTGCATCCGCAATGATCTTGATATCGACTTTGGCTCAAGCTTCTTCCATTTGGGTTCGACTGCATGATCGAGAAAACGCCTTGTAGAAATTGTTAGAGATAGCTAGGACAGAAAGCACCCGCCTACTTGGTGGAGGGTAAGTTTCATTGTGAGTAATCCACTCTAGGTACCAGGAATCGACAGTAATGATATGTTTAACGTCAAGTTCTGGACAGAGAATTGATGGTGTTGTTGCCTAAGTAACAGTTGTTCCAAAACCACATATCCATACCGGTCTATAGTGCACGCCCATGAAATAGCATCAGCTACCCCCAGTCTGCAGGGCTGGATCCACAGATGGTCATTGGTGTACAAATGTACACCCAAAGTTTTTTGGCTTGAAATGTTTTTATATGGTGTATAATCTAACACTTTCATTCCTCAATGATCTTTCCCACCGGTGCCATCTTTGATGGCAAAAAAGGTCGTCCAAGCTGACAACAACAATTCCACTGCCGCCGGAAAGGAAAAATAGCATCACGGCCGTTACCTACAGGAGTTACACATCAGTCTACATCTACGCATATCACCTGCAACATGCAATTAGCATTCTTCTTGCCCATTGTCTTAAGATGCATTGTCTACTCATGGTTGTGTGATCCCCAATTATATTATTATGTGTTGAAGATCTGAGGGCTCCCTCCGCTCCGAGAAGAACCATTGGAACCCGTCGCGTAATGGCTCTAATACCCGCACTCTTGAGAAGCTTCACAAACTTGGAATATCACACTCTCACAATGGGGTAACTCAACTATTTATCATTCACAGCTATGAACTTGGTACAACTCTTTATATATGGCTACCTCTCTCACGAAAATGCCTAATAGAGCTCGAGCTACCTGGCGCTTTTTATCTGGGGCGTTAGCCTTCAGCTGGATCCGTGCCAGCAGCGTATTTATCTCACGTACTCCCTTCGTTTCTTTTTACTTTGCATATAAGATTTGGTCAGAGTCAAGCTAAACAAAGTTTGATCAAATTTCTACAAAAAAATATCAACATCTACAATGCTAAAGTTATATAGTATGAAAGTTAATTTGATGATGCATCTAATAATATTGATTTCATATTGAATAGATTTATATTTTTTTTATAAAGTTAGTCAAACTTCACAAAGTTTAACTTTGAACAAATCTTATATGCGAACTAAAAAGAAACGGAGGGAGTATTTCGCGTGTATCATTTTCTTCCGCTCTGTATTCCATTGTTATCAACAGTGACATCCCATCTCAATTAACTCGGCTCGCATGCATGTGAGCACGTCCCGCACCCATCCCACTTCCTGTTCGCGTGCGCCCAGTCAACGCACATGCCTTGTCAAATCCTACGACCAGTCACTCCGAACCTAGCCTCCAGTAACTGACAGTTGATAGCAAGCGAGTACTCCCTGAAAATGCACATATTTGATCCTTTTCTCTGAAAATATTTCATAAAATAATCAGTTTTCTTGACGCCCGGATTTTTCATCTCCGAAGTTTGTTGTCTTATTTTTGCTCGGACCGTCTTAATATATGCTAAAAATAATAATGTAACATGAAATCTATTTCACCACAAAACATCCCATTGTAACACTCCACCTCCGCCGCTCCGACACACCTTCGTCGATGATACATAAAATGGGATGAATTACAGTTTTTATTAGTTAATATTCACAATTGTGGTTTGTCCTTTTCACTATTCTAGATATGTACTTTGAATTGAATCTTTGCCAAGTGATAACTATCCAAGCCTACAACTAGAAAAATCTTCATTCTAGACTTCTCCACACTAAAATTACGTAACATAAGTACTCCCTTCGTTTTTATTTACTCCGTGCATTAGCTTTGGTCAAAGTCAAGCTTTGTAAACTTTGACAAAGTTTATGGATAAAAATATTAACATATACAATAACAAATCAATACTATCAAATTCATTATTGAATGTACTTTCACGTCATATAGATTTTTTATGATAAATATTTATATTCCTTTCTATGAACTTGGTCAAACTTTATGAAGTTTGACTTCAGTAAATTTTAATATGCAGAGTAAATAAAAACGTAGGGAGTAGTAGATATTTTCTCACTACACCTAAATATCTTACTCTAGAGCTCCCCACAATTCTAGAGTTCTCTTTAAATATGTTCACCATGATTATCCATGGAGCTTCTAGAATCTTCTTGTGAAATATCCTTCTTTCTCAAGGTATACTCCATAATCCTCTAGAAGCTTCTCACTTTGCCATGAACACTTTCTCAGGTATCTTCCATGGCAAAATATCTTGGTCTTCTTAAAGGTTCAAGAACCCTCTAGAATATTCACAAGTATGCATTGCTTATTCTTCATTATTTTCAGTAGCGAACTAAATCCCTTGTTAGATACACCATTGTCTGCCTTCCATTGCAGCAATTCCAGTGTGGTACCGAGCTTTCTGTTGTCATCTTCGCAATTTGGGTACAACCCTTTTTTGTGATCCTCTAACATGCGATCGAACTTCAACTTCTCCCTTTCACTTTCGCATTCTCTCTGTGCATCAACAATGACCCGGCGAAGATCATCATCAGGCACATCGTCTGGTTCCTCTTGATCTTCAGCTTCCCCCGTTGCAGCATCACCGTATTCAGGGGGCGGGTAGTTGTCATCATCCTCTTCTTCTTCGTTGTCTTCCATCATAACCCCTCTTTCTCCGTGCTTGGTCCAAACATTATAGTGTGGCATAAAACCCTTCTCAAGCAGGTGGAAGTGAAGGGTTTTAGAGTTGGAGAAAGCTTTCGTATTCTCACAGACAGTACATGGACAATGCATAAAACCATTCTACTTGTTTGCCTCAGCCGCTTCGAGAAAATTATGCAGGCCCTTAATATACTCGGAGGTGCGTCGGTCACCGTACATCCATTGCCGGTTCATCTGCGTGCGTTATATAATAAAGTGTATTAAAAACCAAATTAATAGAAATTCATCATCACATTAAAGCCAAAGTATAGTAGTGACCAAAATAAATACATAACGTTCATACATAGTTCTCATTATTGAACAACATATAGCTCTCTAGAGCATCTAATTAAAACATACATTGAAAATATAAAATTTAAATGCAACAACAAATGCGATCATAACCACAACTAAGGTACCAATTGATCCAACGGCATAATGATACCAAGCTTCAGTATGAATGGCATATTTTCTAATCTTTCTAATCTTCAAGCGCATTGCATCCATCTTGATCTTGTGATCGTCGACGACATCGGCAACATGCAACTCCAACTTCATCTTCTCCTCTTCAACTCTTTGTAATTTTTCTTTCAAGTAATTGTTTTCTTTTTCAACCAAATTTAACTTCTCGACAAGAATTTCTATGTCGGTTGGAATTTCCGGTTCACATACCTCCTAGATTAAAAAATCTATGTCACGTTGGTCGGCATAATTGTCATAAACACTAAATAAAACAAATAGTTATAAAAGATAATATATACCACATCCGAATCATAGACAGGACGAGGGCCGACGGAGGCGGATACCAAAACCATCGCACTATATAATAACAAACAATAATAAAAGTAAGAAAATTACAGAAGTATCTATCTAAATCATACAAGTAAGAACTTTTTCTTTTAGAAAGAAGATAAGAAGAAGAGGCTAACCACGGTGGTGCCGACGCCGAGATGGGCGCGGGCGATCGACGGCGGTGAGGACGGGGACGGGACAGGACGGACCGCCAAACCTAGACAAATCTTGAGGAAAATGGAGCTTGGACAAGGAGCTTCGAGAGGAGAAAGCTTAAGTGTGGCTCGGGCATTTCATCGAACACCTCATGTGCATAGGAGGTGAGCTAGAGCACCACAAAGCTCTCCCAACGGCCGGCCAAAAAAACAGAGCAGTGCACTGCTCTGCTCGCGGGCAGGGGGTATATATAGGCCGACCATTGGTCCCGGTTTGTGGCTGGAACCGGGACTAAAGGACACCATTTGGTCCCGGTTCCAGCCACAAACCGGGACCAATGGTTGTGGGCCAGGAGCCAGGCCCATTGGTCCCGGTTCGTGTCTGGAACCGGGACCAATGGCCCAAGAGGCCCGGCCGGCGCCCTGGCCTCACGAACCGGGACCGATGCCCCCATGGGTCCCGGTTCGTGAGTGAACCGGGATTAATGGGCTTTTCAGGGTTGGACCAAAGCCTTGTTTTCTATTAGTGGTTACTTTCCATGAATTCAAAGGACATAGGGTATCCGGCAATACAAGGGTTTGCTGAGGACAATAATGTGGTGTTCATGTTGACAGATATGGGTCTATTGACGATCCAGCTTGAGTCATTGCAGTTCAAGAAACTTTGTGAAATTGACTACTTGTCTCGCTATTATCCACTAGAAAGTGTCTTTGCTGCAGGTAATAGCATGCCTTTACACTATGGGTATAACAAAGCACATATATATTTTGTTAATTGGTTGTTGCAATGATGTTCAAATCGTTTTGTGTGAAGCTAAAAAGATTAAGTAGTTCATATCACATGTTTCTTTTAGTGTTGGTTGATCTCTTCAACAAAGAGCGAAGTTGTTCTGTAGTGTGTTCTTTTCTGATGTTTTTGTGGTGGCGTTCTGTGTAATTAGTAAGCTATTCGAGTGAGAGATGGCAAACTCTATCTGGCCCAAAGATTGGAAAGTGAGGAAGATTGACATTTCTTTGTATAATAATTCAATTAAAAAATTATTGTTGCATGCCTATTGACATATTCAAGAATTGTAAGCTGTATTAGTGCATTAGTGCCTAGCTATGGTGTTGTTTCTCAAGATGAGACCATAGTGGTTGGAAAATGAAGTCAACTACATGGAGAAAAACTACCTTGAACCAAACATTCCGAAGCTTAAAGCTAGTTTTATTTATCAATCAACTAGCAAATTGGCCCGCTCGATGTGCGGGCCAGAATTATAAAAAGTTTAATAATGAGAACATATTATTTGATTATTGTAAAGAAAATTTGGAATCGAATGATATGACATTTGCTAACATAAGACTTCGACGAACATAGTTTTGTCGTAGGTATGTTTTGTTTTTTATTTGATCAGAGAGCAACTGCATAAATTCTTGTGTGATTCCATGTATCACAGGTACATTATATATAAAAAGATTTACATTCTAATTAAGCTTTCCTGGTACATCATTTTGAAGGACTCTAAGTATATTTGCATATTATCCTTGGCTTTCATTGGTTGGTACGTATTTGCGTGCATCTTCTCTACCAGCCGCCTCTGTTATGTGTGACCTTTCTTTCCCAATTAGGAAAAACTATGAAGCACCTGACATGTACACAAATATATTAGAAACAATCTTTTCTACCTAGATCGAAAAGGACTATAGGAGGGTCTTGAGACACGACCTCGGGGATGAGGCCATCATAGAGGGTGTGTTTGGGCAACAAATTGGTCTAGGTAGTCTATACTCTATAGATAGTCATTTCAGTTGGGGAGACTGGATATCATCATGATGTGTATGTGCATGTCAAACATGTTTCAGCCAGGGAGATTGGATGATGGAACTTTGTTTAAGGCGTTGCCTCATGGAAATATGGAGGAAAATAAGTAGAAAATAGATACGTTAGTAAGATAATACTAATTTGTAAGTATGTGATGGTTTTAAGGCGTTGCATGATGGTAGTATGGAGTAAGGTATTTATTTATTTAAAATGTCGGAATATATAAAGGTTTATTAGTGAAGACAAATTGAGTATTCACAAAATAATAACACTTGTCGTTTAACAAATGCAGGAATTGGGAAAATTAGAGAATACACTCGATATCAACTCGATTGTATTTTTTTTTATCATATATGCGATCTTGGACATCTAGGATGATTGGAGTAATAGGAAGAGAGCAAACGGTTGTGCATGTTAGAGTATTCAAACCCAAGCTGGATGGCAGTCACCATAATAACAAAATAAAATGATGTATGTTATGAGGAGACCATGTGTTATGCAGTTCATAGTTTTTGATCTACTGTATGGATATCACCAAAATAAATACTGAGAAATATATGGTTAGATGCATTTGGTTGTCCAACATTTGCTTAAAGAACAGTTATGTGTAGGTATTTCAGAAGCTTTAACATATGAAATTTGATGCTTACAAAGTACAAAGTTGCAAGGAGACATTATAAGGCTAAAAACACTTCTCAAGCTGTAGAAATTGTTCTGGCCATTTGCAAAAGACAATCTTAGGTAATTCCATAAAAAAGGGAGTTGTATATATGTCTAAGTTGTGAACCTATAGCCTATCCTAGTCTGCTTGAGCTGGTGTAATTTTCTGATTGTCTTAACAGATCTATGTCAATAGGAAGAGGGGAGGAGAGTACCACCAACCTAAAGATGACACCTAGGAGTGATGATGCACTACTTTTCCAATGAGGACAACCAAATCCTTTATACATTTGCCCACGTAGCCATGTGAGACCTATGAGGCTTGGAAGACAGAGCTGCGAGCCCTTGTCAAATTTATAGTTGAGCTTGTTAACCTGCATCAATGGCTGTTGTTAGACACAAAGGAGTGCATGGACACCAAGAATAATCCCTGGGACAGTGTGGCAGTGAAGTAGTCATCATACCACTGTTCTTGATAGCGATCGATAACGTTCACGCATGATGTGTGTGCCTCATCTAGGTTGCTGAGCACGACAATGCGTAATCGCACCCCTAGACGACGCCTGCTCCTAACGTGTACATGGACGGGTGGACGGCAGGAAAGCCAAGAAGGCTTGGTGTGCTTTTTAATTAGAACACCGATGCGCCTCATATGTGAAACCAACGTTCATTGATGAAAGCTTCGGGCAGGCAAATTACGTACCCATCCAGTTTTTCCCTTCCTCGTGGGAAAGATAAACATTTCCAAATTCGTTACTTTTAGTTACCTATGTGTACATGTACGCATGCATTTTTTCTTACTTTTTTAAGCTCAGTTACGTAAAACATTTTCGAATTGGTTACCTATGTGTGCATGTGCATGCACGTGAAAGATCGGAATTATTATGTGTGTGCACACGAAATTGTCCCAGGCCACCATAATACGATACCCAGATCGAACGGCTAAAAACTTAATTTTCTTTAGAAGCCTCTGAAAAGAGAGAAGTTTTTTTAGAAAATTCGAAGAGAGAAGGTGATTTAGCGAGATGTATCTGGCCTAGGTTTTTTCCAACAGTTTTATAGTACCTTTAGCATATACGGGGCAACATTCAGTTTTTTTATTTCTTCTTTTCTTTCTGATCGGGACATATCCAGCCGGTCACTCTCGTATGGGTATTGGACTCCTAGATGTGTACATGCCTGGATTATCTTTTTACGTGTACAAGTCTGATTAAGTTCTACCTAACATTCATGTTACCAATCTTGTCCATTTAAATAAAATATTAACGGTGGAGATATTTTAGCCTATATGTGGATGTACCACGTTGCTTCTTTTGCTCTTGTTTTATGTTACATAGATCGAACGGCTATGATTTCTTAATTTATGAAGGTCCACCAGATGAAGGGGTGGTATTTTCTGATTAACGTGGGATTTTCTAGTTAATATCTCTAGCTTTGCTCCGTATTTTGCTTTTAGTAGATAATAGATAACGATATGGTCCGATGTGTACCAAATAGTTGTTTATTTTCATCAGTTTGAGAAGCGTCCTGCTGCAAGTGGCGAGTTCATTTATGCTAGAGTAAAAAATAAATGGACTTTATTTAACGTTTCTGTCTAAATTTATTTAAAATATGAAAAGTCATGATGACTTTTTTGCTAGAATTTGTTAGCATTGGATATATTATATTTTATCTGATATATGGAATGGATCGAGCATAGGAATAATTTTAGATAAGTACAGTTTTGAGAATATTCTCTTTATTTAACAGTAGATTGTTTTTTGTTTAATCTACTCCTGATGTTGTATCAGATCCCCTTCATATCTATTTGACTTTTGACTGTTCGTTTGGATGTCTCTGGTTCCTTGACTTTGCTTGTAGGCATGGCCGTTGGGCGTGGAAATGATGAAGCTGGTCATATGGATGCGCTATAGTGATGTATTGGTTGAGCAGGTAAGTCCATATTTTCTGTTCTATTTTTACTAGCTGCCACATCACACTTGATATGTGGCTATGGATATGTAGAGTGCTTCAATACTTTCTTAGCATATGTCTGTTTTTCACTTTAACTCACATGTATATCCAGACATTAGCATCCTATAGAGTTTTTTTTAAGGCAGTCCCAGATAGTTATTTTTTCGAAAAGGAGGATGACCCCCGGCCTTTGCATCACAGGGATGCATGCAGCCATATATTATTAATAATGCAAAATCCAGCAGGCGAATAACCTCGACCCAGAAATAAAGCGAAAAATAAACCATGAGGTTGTATGCCTCGCGACAGTAACTCTCTCAGATAGCCACGAACCCTATGTTACAACACGTCAGAAATGAAAAATACACAACTCCTAGGTTACGCCTTTAAGAAGGGATCGTCGCACGTGCGTCGATGCTGGCAAGTCCACCACAAGGTTGAACTCCGGATTCTCATCCCAAAGCCAAGCTTCAATATACCACCTTCAGCAAGGACACGACGCAGGCGCACGTCAACATAGCCCGATCAGAGATCTTGTGTTTCCACCGGAGTGCATAAACTCGTTGTTGAAGCCGTATGTATCATCCGTCTTATCCGTCTACCGATGCCTCGATAGCCAGATACCTCTGGAGAAGAATGGAAGACAAAGACGTTCCATACCGCCCACCTCTTGCTACTGTTACACCACCTTCGATCCAACAACAACAGACTAAACATGACACACATCCGGCAGAGCCACCGTGCATCACCTGCCGGTAGCAGGCATGACTTCACGTCTTCAAATAAGAAGTCGTGCGTAGCATCCGCCGATAGCGCATCCACCGATGGCTTCACCTGCCGGCGATAGGCACTACACGACAACTCCGAAGGAGGCACATGTGTCACCTGCCGAGCCGCATCAAACCCGATCTGTTGACGGAGGGGACATCCCATACCGCCACCAGCCTCAGAAAGGCCGTCACCACCTCGAGATCCGGACTCCGAGTCGCCCAGACGACCACAGACTCCGCCGCCGTTGAGGAAGAGGGGTCGCCGCCCCGACTTCGGGCACTACATGGAACACTACATGGAGCACTACATGGAGTCCCGAGGCTACAAAAGGTTAGGCGGTAGTTGAGCATTAGTACTGGGCGGTACTACCGTGCATGGGCGGTACTACCGCTTACCAGAGCGGTACTACAGCTTGGAACCTTCAGAACAAGAACAAAGGACACGCAGGAGCAACTCCATTGTTGCGGGTAAAGAACAAGGGTGCAAAGAAAGTGTGTACGTGTTGATTCCACCCAAACCTTTTCGATGCAGGCCCCCTCTTAATAGTACGGTTCTCCTACGACTCAATTCCACCGAAAACGAAACGCATGAAAATAACCGTCTTCACTATTATCCATCGAGGGGCTAGAATCGTCTTGTGCCATATAATGAATTATCTGAAAGGCTTAATGCACACGATTCATCCGCAAAAGCATTGTCATCAATCACAAAACCACTAAGGGAGAAATATGCCCTAACACAAAGCAGAGTGCATATCTTTGTTCTTTTTGAGCTTCTTCAACAGGTTAAGGATCTTCGTTACCTCTCGAGCCCCTTCTCTGGATAGTAGATTAATAATGTGGTCAAGCTTCCCTGGAATGTTCCCCAGGCCCCAACAACACGGCTTTAGTGGCTTGTTCATTGAGAGATGCTAGTTAATTCTTAAAAAAAATTACAACCTTCTTAACGATTTTCAGGATTCTGCCATTCTTCAAAGAACGCCAAAAGATATCACACTTGACCTTTAGGCTTCGTTCTATTGCTAGGGGTTCGCTCCCCACTTGAAACCACCCCAAAAAACCCTCACCGGCCCCTTCCCCACCAACCTCTGCATCTTAAACTCTGTTTGATTAGCACACAGGGAACCAAACAGATACATGCAATACAAACAAATAGATACATGTGAAGACTATTAGGCTCGACCCAAGCTAGAGACCAGCCATGGAGTTCAATTAATGTAATCACAGCTACAAGTTGCAGGACCAAAAGAAAATTATATTTATATTTTTCAACACTACAACTACTAGATATACAACATTTGAATGTATTTCTCATTTTCTCCACTTGACTTTGGGAGTTTTTTTCCTCTTATAATGAAGTGGTAAACATATCCTGAAGCCACGTAATGATTTTAAAACCATGGAAATATTCACAAGTTTGCCTAGTGTCTAGTAAGACAAGTCGGGAATAGAACAGATTTATGACTCACAACCACTAACCATGATGGCGATGAATCGGCAATGACATTCATCAGGACCCCAATGAAAATGATGAATCAGCAAAGGTCACAACTGATACAAGCTTTTAGCACACCATTCAAGGGACACTGGGTAAGAACGAACTCGCAAAAAAAGAGTACTCAAAGAAAAACCACTAGTTCAAAGCCCTAAAATGAATCATTATATTTGTTCATCATGATACCATCCACGCACAACTAATAACATCGGTTGAAATTAAATTGAAGATTTGGTCCTGTAGTGTTTAAACAAATTAGGATCTGTCCATGAGCTGCACTTGGATTACACTGACAGCAAACACAACAGGAAAGCCCAACCTTTGGGGGGATAAATCTAGCTTTTGTCTTTCTTTTATTTTCATCTGCTTAATTTGGTTGCTTGTATGGCTTCTTTCAGTTTCTTTTCTAACTTATTTTGGCCACTTTTGTTGTGAGCTGCACGAATCTTAGAAAATAACGTGAAACGAACTATATGGTCATTTATAGGATGGCCAGCCTAGGGGTGAAATCATGAAGTTGCATGACAGGACTGCTAATCATCATAGCAGTTCATGAATTAGTGAAAAACAGTATACCGAAAACTATACAACAATATTAATAGGAACCAAAAATAAGTTGAATTCATGCTAGGCTATTAAGAGGGATTTGTGAACTTCGGCAAGTAGAGGGACTACAATGGAATAGGATGGGGTTACACCCGGCTAGGTTTAACAGAACACTCCTATAGAGCTCACCGGGATTGAACCTGGGCCAGGGCAGAACCACGAGTTTGATCGGGTTTCAGCTGCGATCCCAGCCATGGAGGGGATAACTGAACACGACCTTAGGAATTTGCAAACCCCTATCACTTCAAATGGAGATGGATCCTGCCATTGTTGACTCTTTAGTCAAACATACATATTAGAATGCGGTCTGCTCTACATGGTTCTTGGCATTCATCGATGAGTGAATCATGACACATCAAGGAGTAATTTACATCCAAACAAATTCTTTACTTTTCAAAAAAGTCGGTAAAACTTGCTATAAGTGGAACTATTATATAGTGAAATGTACCCTGGATCAGTTGACCTCACATCAAGGTATAATATAGTTTGTCTGGTCCAAACCTCACATTGCAATGGTTGCGGCTTAGTCTAAATTTCTTCAACTTTGGTCACTATAGATATTTAATATTTTATAATTTTGTATAAAGCACATGATAAAAAAAATGACAGGCGTAGTGGTCAAAGACTTGAAGTACTATTGTTCAAGGTAAAACAGACATGTATCTTGGAGATAGAATGAAGTAATAATTAACTAGATGATGTATGATCCGTTGCTTGATGCTTGTACTGCATGAATTTTAATTTCAATTTGCTACCAACTATCTAATCGTACATTTGTAAAAAAGTATACCTATTAGTTACAAACCAGATGCATTTGTTTTATTCTCCATGAGCCTTCATATGTCCATGACATCAAATAATATTTTAAATGATTTGATAAGTTTGGCAGTTTAGCATTTCCCTCTAACGGAGGCACTTGATTCGGACAATTTGAATCCCTGGTCCTTTAACTTTTGCTGAGATCACATGTTGCCAAAACTTAAGAATATGTGAAAAATAGAAGTTGAAGGTGTGCCACTAAAAATTAATGGGCCTATTTGTTTTGTCGAATAGCTGAGGTTGATTCAACTTCTGAGCTTTTGGTCAAGTTTCCACAATGATGAAGCTAATCTTTAACTGTTTGAGAGCCATGCAAAAACAATGTGATATAGCTAGTTTTTTTTTCTGTAAGAATAGTACACATTTGTTTGACCGATGTCATTAATTGCATTCCAGGTATCTAGAGTTGCATCCTGGTGGCTGAGATGTTGGAATGGCTTCTTGGGTTCCATTTTCGTATACTCCGCGCGACATGAAATTGAGCCTCTATGCAGCATGCACGGGTGGGCTGTGAAGTGGACTATGTTGGAATTAATCGCATAATTTGCTATCTAATTTCTATACACAACTTGTCAGCCGTTGTGAAGGCGTTCAATGGATCAATACGTTATCGTTCGTTTGCCGTATTGCACGCAGTATTGCACGTTAATGCAAGCCCATGTGTTTGGTTGGTCTTGCTTGCATTTCGCATGTGTGCTTATTTTATCGCCGCTTTTGGTTTGGTTATCAAGTTCCATATTGTATTAAATTATAGACTGTATGATCTCAAAATCATTGTTCTTGATATCAAAGTTTCTGGGCATCCACCGTTGCTCCTACCAGGGACTGGCTCCTACACCTTCATTCTCAAAGTAGGCTGCATCCGCAATGATCTTGATATCGACTTTGGCTCAAGCTTCTTCCATTTGGGTTCGACTGCATGATCGAGAAAACGCCTTGTAGAAATTGTTAGAGATAGCTAGGACAGAAAGCACCCGCCTACTTGGTGGAGGGTAAGTTTCATTGTGAGTAATCCACTCTAGGTACCAGGAATCGACAGTAATGATATGTTTAACGTCAAGTTCTGGACAGAGAATTGATGGTGTTGTTGCCTAAGTAACAGTTGTTCCAAAACCACATATCCATACCGGTCTATAGTGCACGCCCATGAAATAGCATCAGCTACCCCCAGTCTGCAGGGCTGGATCCACAGATGGTCATTGGTGTACAAATGTACACCCAAAGTTTTTTGGCTTGAAATGTTTTTATATGGTGTATAATCTAACACTTTCATTCCTCAATGATCTTTCCCACCGGTGCCATCTTTGATGGCAAAAAAGGTCGTCCAAGCTGACAACAACAATTCCACTGCCGCCGGAAAGGAAAAATAGCATCACGGCCGTTACCTACAGGAGTTACACATCAGTCTACATCTACGCATATCACCTGCAACATGCAATTAGCATTCTTCTTGCCCATTGTCTTAAGATGCATTGTCTACTCATGGTTGTGTGATCCCCAATTATATTATTATGTGTTGAAGATCTGAGGGCTCCCTCCGCTCCGAGAAGAACCATTGGAACCCGTCGCGTAATGGCTCTAATACCCGCACTCTTGAGAAGCTTCACAAACTTGGAATATCACACTCTCACAATGGGGTAACTCAACTATTTATCATTCACAGCTATGAACTTGGTACAACTCTTTATATATGGCTACCTCTCTCACGAAAATGCCTAATAGAGCTCGAGCTACCTGGCGCTTTTTATCTGGGGCGTTAGCCTTCAGCTGGATCCGTGCCAGCAGCGTATTTATCTCACGTACTCCCTTCGTTTCTTTTTACTTTGCATATAAGATTTGGTCAGAGTCAAGCTAAACAAAGTTTGATCAAATTTCTACAAAAAAATATCAACATCTACAATGCTAAAGTTATATAGTATGAAAGTTAATTTGATGATGCATCTAATAATATTGATTTCATATTGAATAGATTTATATTTTTTTTATAAAGTTAGTCAAACTTCACAAAGTTTAACTTTGAACAAATCTTATATGCGAACTAAAAAGAAACGGAGGGAGTATTTCGCGTGTATCATTTTCTTCCGCTCTGTATTCCATTGTTATCAACAGTGACATCCCATCTCAATTAACTCGGCTCGCATGCATGTGAGCACGTCCCGCACCCATCCCACTTCCTGTTCGCGTGCGCCCAGTCAACGCACATGCCTTGTCAAATCCTACGACCAGTCACTCCGAACCTAGCCTCCAGTAACTGACAGTTGATAGCAAGCGAGTACTCCCTGAAAATGCACATATTTGATCCTTTTCTCTGAAAATATTTCATAAAATAATCAGTTTTCTTGACGCCCGGATTTTTCATCTCCGAAGTTTGTTGTCTTATTTTTGCTCGGACCGTCTTAATATATGCTAAAAATAATAATGTAACATGAAATCTATTTCACCACAAAACATCCCATTGTAACACTCCACCTCCGCCGCTCCGACACACCTTCGTCGATGATACATAAAATGGGATGAATTACAGTTTTTATTAGTTAATATTCACAATTGTGGTTTGTCCTTTTCACTATTCTAGATATGTACTTTGAATTGAATCTTTGCCAAGTGATAACTATCCAAGCCTACAACTAGAAAAATCTTCATTCTAGACTTCTCCACACTAAAATTACGTAACATAAGTACTCCCTTCGTTTTTATTTACTCCGTGCATTAGCTTTGGTCAAAGTCAAGCTTTGTAAACTTTGACAAAGTTTATGGATAAAAATATTAACATATACAATAACAAATCAATACTATCAAATTCATTATTGAATGTACTTTCACGTCATATAGATTTTTTATGATAAATATTTATATTCCTTTCTATGAACTTGGTCAAACTTTATGAAGTTTGACTTCAGTAAATTTTAATATGCAGAGTAAATAAAAACGTAGGGAGTAGTAGATATTTTCTCACTACACCTAAATATCTTACTCTAGAGCTCCCCACAATTCTAGAGTTCTCTTTAAATATGTTCACCATGATTATCCATGGAGCTTCTAGAATCTTCTTGTGAAATATCCTTCTTTCTCAAGGTATACTCCATAATCCTCTAGAAGCTTCTCACTTTGCCATGAACACTTTCTCAGGTATCTTCCATGGCAAAATATCTTGGTCTTCTTAAAGGTTCAAGAACCCTCTAGAATATTCACAAGTATGCATTGCTTATTCTTCATTATTTTCAGTAGCGAACTAAATCCCTTGTTAGATACACCATTGTCTGCCTTCCATTGCAGCAATTCCAGTGTGGTACCGAGCTTTCTGTTGTCATCTTCGCAATTTGGGTACAACCCTTTTTTGTGATCCTCTAACATGCGATCGAACTTCAACTTCTCCCTTTCACTTTCGCATTCTCTCTGTGCATCAACAATGACCCGGCGAAGATCATCATCAGGCACATCGTCTGGTTCCTCTTGATCTTCAGCTTCCCCCGTTGCAGCATCACCGTATTCAGGGGGCGGGTAGTTGTCATCATCCTCTTCTTCTTCGTTGTCTTCCATCATAACCCCTCTTTCTCCGTGCTTGGTCCAAACATTATAGTGTGGCATAAAACCCTTCTCAAGCAGGTGGAAGTGAAGGGTTTTAGAGTTGGAGAAAGCTTTCGTATTCTCACAGACAGTACATGGACAATGCATAAAACCATTCTACTTGTTTGCCTCAGCCGCTTCGAGAAAATTATGCAGGCCCTTAATATACTCGGAGGTGCGTCGGTCACCGTACATCCATTGCCGGTTCATCTGCGTGCGTTATATAATAAAGTGTATTAAAAACCAAATTAATAGAAATTCATCATCACATTAAAGCCAAAGTATAGTAGTGACCAAAATAAATACATAACGTTCATACATAGTTCTCATTATTGAACAACATATAGCTCTCTAGAGCATCTAATTAAAACATACATTGAAAATATAAAATTTAAATGCAACAACAAATGCGATCATAACCACAACTAAGGTACCAATTGATCCAACGGCATAATGATACCAAGCCTCAGTATGAATGGCATATTTTCTAATCTTTCTAATCTTCAAGCGCATTGCATCCATCTTGATCTTGTGATCGTCGACGACATCGGCAACATGCAACTCCAACTTCATCTTCTCCTCTTCAACTCTTTGTAATTTTTCTTTCAAGTAATTGTTTTCTTTTTCAACCAAATTTAACTTCTCGACAAGAATTTCTATGTCGGTTGGAATTTCCGGTTCACATACCTCCTAGATTAAAAAATCTATGTCACGTTGGTCGGCATAATTGTCATAAACACTAAATAAAACAAATAGTTATAAAAGATAATATATACCACATCCGAATCATAGACAGGACGAGGGCCGACGGAGGCGGATACCAAAACCATCGCACTATATAATAACAAACAATAATAAAAGTAAGAAAATTACAGAAGTATCTATCTAAATCATACAAGTAAGAACTTTTTCTTTTAGAAAGAAGATAAGAAGAAGAGGCTAACCACGGTGGTGCCGACGCCGAGATGGGCGCGGGCGATCGACGGCGGTGAGGACGGGGACGGGACAGGACGGACCGCCAAACCTAGACAAATCTTGAGGAAAATGGAGCTTGGACAAGGAGCTTCGAGAGGAGAAAGCTTAAGTGTGGCTCGGGCATTTCATCGAACACCTCATGTGCATAGGAGGTGAGCTAGAGCACCACAAAGCTCTCCCAACGGCCGGCCAAAAAAACAGAGCAGTGCACTGCTCTGCTCGCGGGCAGGGGGTATATATAGGCCGACCATTGGTCCCGGTTTGTGGCTGGAACCGGGACTAAAGGACACCATTTGGTCCCGGTTCCAGCCACAAACCGGGACCAATGGTTGTGGGCCAGGAGCCAGGCCCATTGGTCCCGGTTCGTGTCTGGAACCGGGACCAATGGCCCAAGAGGCCCGGCCGGCGCCCTGGCCTCACGAACCGGGACCGATGCCCCCATGGGTCCCGGTTCGTGAGTGAACCGGGATTAATGGGCTTTTCAGGGTTGGACCAAAGCCTTGTTTTCTATTAGTGGTTACTTTCCATGAATTCAAAGGACATAGGGTATCCGGCAATACAAGGGTTTGCTGAGGACAATAATGTGGTGTTCATGTTGACAGATATGGGTCTATTGACGATCCAGCTTGAGTCATTGCAGTTCAAGAAACTTTGTGAAATTGACTACTTGTCTCGCTATTATCCACTAGAAAGTGTCTTTGCTGCAGGTAATAGCATGCCTTTACACTATGGGTATAACAAAGCACATATATATTTTGTTAATTGGTTGTTGCAATGATGTTCAAATCGTTTTGTGTGAAGCTAAAAAGATTAAGTAGTTCATATCACATGTTTCTTTTAGTGTTGGTTGATCTCTTCAACAAAGAGCGAAGTTGTTCTGTAGTGTGTTCTTTTCTGATGTTTTTGTGGTGGCGTTCTGTGTAATTAGTAAGCTATTCGAGTGAGAGATGGCAAACTCTATCTGGCCCAAAGATTGGAAAGTGAGGAAGATTGACATTTCTTTGTATAATAATTCAATTAAAAAATTATTGTTGCATGCCTATTGACATATTCAAGAATTGTAAGCTGTATTAGTGCATTAGTGCCTAGCTATGGTGTTGTTTCTCAAGATGAGACCATAGTGGTTGGAAAATGAAGTCAACTACATGGAGAAAAACTACCTTGAACCAAACATTCCGAAGCTTAAAGCTAGTTTTATTTATCAATCAACTAGCAAATTGGCCCGCTCGATGTGCGGGCCAGAATTATAAAAAGTTTAATAATGAGAACATATTATTTGATTATTGTAAAGAAAATTTGGAATCGAATGATATGACATTTGCTAACATAAGACTTCGACGAACATAGTTTTGTCGTAGGTATGTTTTGTTTTTTATTTGATCAGAGAGCAACTGCATAAATTCTTGTGTGATTCCATGTATCACAGGTACATTATATATAAAAAGATTTACATTCTAATTAAGCTTTCCTGGTACATCATTTTGAAGGACTCTAAGTATATTTGCATATTATCCTTGGCTTTCATTGGTTGGTACGTATTTGCGTGCATCTTCTCTACCAGCCGCCTCTGTTATGTGTGACCTTTCTTTCCCAATTAGGAAAAACTATGAAGCACCTGACATGTACACAAATATATTAGAAACAATCTTTTCTACCTAGATCGAAAAGGACTATAGGAGGGTCTTGAGACACGACCTCGGGGATGAGGCCATCATAGAGGGTGTGTTTGGGCAACAAATTGGTCTAGGTAGTCTATACTCTATAGATAGTCATTTCAGTTGGGGAGACTGGATATCATCATGATGTGTATGTGCATGTCAAACATGTTTCAGCCAGGGAGATTGGATGATGGAACTTTGTTTAAGGCGTTGCCTCATGGAAATATGGAGGAAAATAAGTAGAAAATAGATACGTTAGTAAGATAATACTAATTTGTAAGTATGTGATGGTTTTAAGGCGTTGCATGATGGTAGTATGGAGTAAGGTATTTATTTATTTAAAATGTCGGAATATATAAAGGTTTATTAGTGAAGACAAATTGAGTATTCACAAAATAATAACACTTGTCGTTTAACAAATGCAGGAATTGGGAAAATTAGAGAATACACTCGATATCAACTCGATTGTATTTTTTTTATCATATATGCGATCTTGGACATCTAGGATGATTGGAGTAATAGGAAGAGAGCAAACGGTTGTGCATGTTAGAGTATTCAAACCCAAGCTGGATGGCAGTCACCATAATAACAAAATAAAATGATGTATGTTATGAGGAGACCATGTGTTATGCAGTTCATAGTTTTTGATCTACTGTATGGATATCACCAAAATAAATACTGAGAAATATATGGTTAGATGCATTTGGTTGTCCAACATTTGCTTAAAGAACAGTTATGTGTAGGTATTTCAGAAGCTTTAACATATGAAATTTGATGCTTACAAAGTACAAAGTTGCAAGGAGACATTATAAGGCTAAAAACACTTCTCAAGCTGTAGAAATTGTTCTGGCCATTTGCAAAAGACAATCTTAGGTAATTCCATAAAAAAGGGAGTTGTATATATGTCTAAGTTGTGAACCTATAGCCTATCCTAGTCTGCTTGAGCTGGTGTAATTTTCTGATTGTCTTAACAGATCTATGTCAATAGGAAGAGGGGAGGAGAGTACCACCAACCTAAAGATGACACCTAGGAGTGATGATGCACTACTTTTCCAATGAGGACAACCAAATCCTTTATACATTTGCCCACGTAGCCATGTGAGACCTATGAGGCTTGGAAGACAGAGCTACGAGCCCTTGTCAAATTTATAGTTGAGCTTGTTAACCTGCATCAATGGCTGTTGTTAGACACAAAGGAGTGCATGGACACCAAGAATAATCCCTGGGACAGTGTGGCAGTGAAGTAGTCATCATACCACTGTTCTTGATAGCGATCGATAACGTTCACGCATGATGTGTGTGCCTCATCCAGGTTGCTGAGCACGACAATGCGTAATCGCACCCCTAGACGACGCCTGCTCCTAACGTGTACATGGACGGGTGGACGGCAGGAAAGCCAAGAAGGCTTGGTGTGCTTTTTAATTAGAACACCGATGCGCCTCATATGTGAAACCAACGTTCATTGATGAAAGCTTCGGGCAGGCAAATTACGTACCCATCCAGTTTTTCCCTTCCTCGTGGGAAAGATAAACATTTCCAAATTCGTTACTTTTAGTTACCTATGTGTACATGTACGCATGCATTTTTTCTTACTTTTTTAAGCTCAGTTACGTAAAACATTTTCGAATTGGTTACCTATGTGTGCATGTGCATGCACGTGAAAGATCGGAATTATTATGTGTGTGCACACGAAATTGTCCCAGGCCACCATAATACGATACCCAGATCGAACGGCTAAAAACTTAATTTTCTTTAGAAGCCTCTGAAAAGAGAGAAGTTTTTTTAGAAAATTCGAAGAGAGAAGGTGATTTAGCGAGATGTATCTGGCCTAGGTTTTTTCCAACAGTTTTATAGTACCTTTAGCATATACGGGGCAACATTCAGTTTTTTTATTTCTTCTTTTCTTTCTGATCGGGACATATCCAGCCGGTCACTCTCGTATGGGTATTGGACTCCTAGATGTGTACATGCCTGGATTATCTTTTTACGTGTACAAGTCTGATTAAGTTCTACCTAACATTCATGTTACCAATCTTGTCCATTTAAATAAAATATTAACGGTGGAGATATTTTAGCCTATATGTGGATGTACCACGTTGCTTCTTTTGCTCTTGTTTTATGTTACATAGATCGAACGGCTATGATTTCTTAATTTATGAAGGTCCACCAGATGAAGGGGTGGTATTTTCTGATTAACGTGGGATTTTCTAGTTAATATCTCTAGCTTTGCTCCGTATTTTGCTTTTAGTAGATAATAGATAACGATATGGTCCGATGTGTACCAAATAGTTGTTTATTTTCATCAGTTTGAGAAGCGTCCTGCTGCAAGTGGCGAGTTCATTTATGCTAGAGTAAAAAATAAATGGACTTTATTTAACGTTTCTGTCTAAATTTATTTAAAATATGAAAAGTCATGATGACTTTTTTGCTAGAATTTGTTAGCATTGGATATATTATATTTTATCTGATATATGGAATGGATCGAGCATAGGAATAATTTTAGATAAGTACAGTTTTGAGAATATTCTCTTTATTTAACAGTAGATTGTTTTTTGTTTAATCTACTCCTGATGTTGTATCAGATCCCCTTCATATCTATTTGACTTTTGACTGTTCGTTTGGATGTCTCTGGTTCCTTGACTTTGCTTGTAGGCATGGCCGTTGGGCGTGGAAATGATGAAGCTGGTCATATGGATGCGCTATAGTGATGTATTGGTTGAGCAGGTAAGTCCATATTTTCTGTTCTATTTTTACTAGCTGCCACATCACACTTGATATGTGGCTATGGATATGTAGAGTGCTTCAATACTTTCTTAGCATATGTCTGTTTTTCACTTTAACTCACATGTATATCCAGACATTAGCATCCTATAGAGTTTTTTTTAAGGCAGTCCCAGATAGTTATTTTTTCGAAAAGGAGGATGACCCCCGGCCTTTGCATCACAGGGATGCATGCAGCCATATATTATTAATAATGCAAAATCCAGCAGGCGAATAACCTCGACCCAGAAATAAAGCGAAAAATAAACCATGAGGTTGTATGCCTCGCGACAGTAACTCTCTCAGATAGCCACGAACCCTATGTTACAACACGTCAGAAATGAAAAATACACAACTCCTAGGTTACGCCTTTAAGAAGGGATCGTCGCACGTGCGTCGATGCTGGCAAGTCCACCACAAGGTTGAACTCCGGATTCTCATCCCAAAGCCAAGCTTCAATATACCACCTTCAGCAAGGACACGACGCAGGCGCACGTCAACATAGCCCGATTAGAGATCTTGTGTTTCCACCGGAGTGCATAAACTCGTTGTTGAAGCCGTATGTATCATCCGTCTTATCCGTCTACCGATGCCTCGATAGCCAGATACCTCTGGAGAAGAATGGAAGACAAAGACGTTCCATACCGCCCACCTCTTGCTACTGTTACACCACCTTCGATCCAACAATAACAGACTAAACATGACACACATCCGGCAGAGCCACCGTGCATCACCTGCCGGTAGCAGGCATGACTTCACGTCTTCAAATAAGAAGTCGTGCGTAGCATCCGCCGATAGCGCATCCACCGATGGCTTCACCTGCCGGCGATAGGCACTACACGACAACTCCGAAGGAGGCACATGTGTCACCTGCCGAGCCGCATCAAACCCGATCTGTTGACGGAGGGGACATCCCATACCGCCACCAGCCTCAGAAAGGCCGTCACCACCTCGAGATCCGGACTCCGAGTCGCCCAGACGACCACAGACTCCGCCGCCGTTGAGGAAGAGGGGTCGCCGCCCCGACTTCGGGCACTACATGGAACACTACATGGAGCACTACATGGAGTCCCGAGGCTACAAAAGGTTAGGCGGTAGTTGAGCATTAGTACTGGGCGGTACTACCGTGCATGGGCGGTACTACCGCTTACCAGAGCGGTACTACAGCTTGGAACCTTCAGAACAAGAACAAAGGACACGCAGGAGCAACTCCATTGTTGCGGGTAAAGAACAAGGGTGCAAAGAAAGTGTGTACGTGTTGATTCCACCCAAACCTTTTCGATGCAGGCCCCCTCTTAATAGTACGGTTCTCCTACGACTCAATTCCACCGAAAACGAAACGCATGAAAATAACCGTCTTCACTATTATCCATCGAGGGGCTAGAATCGTCTTGTGCCATATAATGAATTATCTGAAAGGCTTAATGCACACGATTCATCCGCAAAAGCATTGTCATCAATCACAAAACCACTAAGGGAGAAATATGCCCTAACACAAAGCAGAGTGCATATCTTTGTTCTTTTTGAGCTTCTTCAACAGTTTAAGGATCTTCGTTACCTCTCGAGCCCCTTCTCTGGATAGTAGATTAATAATGTGGTCAAGCTTCCCTGGAATGTTCCCCAGGCCCCAACAACACGGCTTTAGTGGCTTGTTCATTGAGAGATGCTAGTTAATTCTTAAAAAAAAATTACAACCTTCTTAACGATTTTCAGGATTCTGCCATTCTTCAAAGAACGCCAAAAGATATCACACTTGACCTTTAGGCTTCGTTCTATTGCTAGGGGTTCGCTCCCCACTTGAAACCACCCCAAAAAACCCTCACCGGCCCCTTCCCCACCAACCTCTGCATCTTAAACTCTGTTTGATTAGCACACAGGGAACCAAACAGATACATGCAATACAAACAAATAGATACATGTGAAGACTATTAGGCTCGACCCAAGCTAGAGACCAGCCATGGAGTTCAATTAATGTAATCACAGCTACAAGTTGCAGGACCAAAAGAAAATTATATTTATATTTTTCAACACTACAACTACTAGATATACAACATTTGAATGTATTTCTCATTTTCTCCACTTGACTTTGGGAGTTTTTTTCCTCTTATAATGAAGTGGTAAACATATCCTCAAGCCACGTAATGATTTTAAAACCATGGAAATATTCACAAGTTTGCCTAGTGTCTAGTAAGACAAGTCGGGAATAGAACAGATTTATGACTCACAACCACTAACCATGATGGCGATGAATCGGCAATGACATTCATCAGGACCCCAATGAAAATGATGAATCAGCAAAGGTCACAACTGATACAAGCTTTTAGCACACCATTCAAGGGACACTGGGTAAGAACGAACTCGCAAAAAAAGAGTACTCAAAGAAAAACCACTGGTTCAAAGCCCTAAAATGAATCATTATATTTGTTCATCATGATACCATCCACGCACAACTAATAACATCGGTTGAAATTAAATTGAAGATTTGGTCCTGTAGTGTTTAAACAAATTAGGATTTGTCCATGAGCTGCACTTGGATTACACTGACAGCAAACACAACAGGAAAGCCCAACCTTTGGGGGGATAAATCTAGCTTTTGTCTTTCTTTTATTTTCATCTGCTTAATTTGGTTGCTTGTATGGCTTCTTTCAGTTTCTTTTCTAACTTATTTTGGCCACTTTTGTTGTGAGCTGCACGAATCTTAGAAAATAACGTGAAACGAACTATATGGTCATTTATAGGATGGCCAGCCTAGGGGTGAAATCATGAAGTTGCATGACAGGACTGCTAATCATCATAGCAGTTCATGAATTAGTGAAAAACAGTATACCGAAAACTATACAACAATATTAATAGGAACCAAAAATAAGTTGAATTCATGCTAGGCTATTAAGAGGGATTTGTGAACTTCGGCAAGTAGAGGGACTACAATGGAATAGGATGGGGTTACACCCGGCTAGGTTTAACAGAACACTCCTATAGAGCTCACCGGGATTGAACCTGGGCCAGGGCAGAACCACGAGTTTGATCGGGTTTCAGCTGCGATCCCAGCCATGGAGGGGATAACTGAACACGACCTTAGGAATTTGCAAACCCCTATCACTTCAAATGGAGATGGATCCTGCCATTGTTGACTCTTTAGTCAAACATACATATTAGAATGCGGTCTGCTCTACATGGTTCTTGGCATTCATCGATGAGTGAATCATGACACATCAAGGAGTAATTTACATCCAAACAAATTCTTTACTTTTCAAAAAAGTCGGTAAAACTTGCTATAAGTGGAACTATTATATAGTGAAATGTACCCTGGATCAGTTGACCTCACATCAAGGTATAATATAGTTTGTCTGGTCCAAACCTCACATTGCAATGGTTGCGGCTTAGTCTAAATTTCTTCAACTTTGGTCACTATAGATATTTAATATTTTATAATTTTGTATAAAGCACATGATAAAAAAAATGACAGGCGTAGTGGTCAAAGACTTGAAGTACTATTGTTCAAGGTAAAACAGACATGTATCTTGGAGATAGAATGAAGTAATAATTAACTAGATGATGTATGATCCGTTGCTTGATGCTTGTACTGCATGAATTTTAATTTCAATTTGCTACCAACTATCTAATCGTACATTTGTAAAAAAGTATACCTATTAGTTACAAACCAGATGCATTTGTTTTATTCTCCATGAGCCTTCATATGTCCATGACATCAAATAATATTTTAAATGATTTGATAAGTTTGGCAGTTTAGCATTTCCCTCTAACGGAGGCACTTGATTCGGACAATTTGAATCCCTGGTCCTTTAACTTTTGCTGAGATCACATGTTGCCAAAACTTAAGAATATGTGAAAAATAGAAGTTGAAGGTGTGCCACTAAAAATTAATGGGCCTATTTGTTTTGTCGAATAGCTGAGGTTGATTCAACTTCTGAGCTTTTGGTCAAGTTTCCACAATGATGAAGCTAATCTTTAACTGTTTGAGAGCCATGCAAAAACAATGTGATATAGCTAGTTTTTTTTTCTGTAAGAATAGTACACATTTGTTTGACCGATGTCATTAATTGCATTCCAGGTATCTAGAGTTGCATCCTGGTGGCTGAGATGTTGGAATGGCTTCTTGGGTTCCATTTTCGTATACTCCGCGCGACATGAAATTGAGCCTCTATGCAGCATGCACGGGTGGGCTGTGAAGTGGACTATGTTGGAATTAATCGCATAATTTGCTATCTAATTTCTATACACAACTTGTCAGCCGTTGTGAAGGCGTTCAATGGATCAATACGTTATCGTTCGTTTGCCGTATTGCACGCAGTATTGCACGTTAATGCAAGCCCATGTGTTTGGTTGGTCTTGCTTGCATTTCGCATGTGTGCTTATTTTATCGCCGCTTTTGGTTTGGTTATCAAGTTCCATATTGTATTAAATTATAGACTGTATGATCTCAAAATCATTGTTCTTGATATCAAAGTTTCTGGGCATCCACCGTTGCTCCTACCAGGGACTGGCTCCTACACCTTCATTCTCAAAGTAGGCTGCATCCGCAATGATCTTGATATCGACTTTGGCTCAAGTTTCTTCCATTTGGGTTCGACTGCATGATCGAGAAAACGCCTTGTAGAAATTGTTAGAGATAGCTAGGACAGAAAGCACCCGCCTACTTGGTGGAGGGTAAGTTTCATTGTGAGTAATCCACTCTAGGTACCAGGAATCGACAGTAATGATATGTTTAACGTCAAGTTCTGGACAGAGAATTGATGGTGTTGTTGCCTAAGTAACAGTTGTTCCAAAACCACATATCCATACCGGTCTATAGTGCACGCCCATGAAATAGCATCAGCTACCCCCAGTCTGCAGGGCTGGATCCACAGATGGTCATTGGTGTACAAATGTACACCCAAAGTTTTTTGGCTTGAAATGTTTTTATATGGTGTATAATCTAACACTTTCATTCCTCAATGATCTTTCCCACCGGTGCCATCTTTGATGGCAAAAAAGGTCGTCCAAGCTGACAACAACAATTCCACTGCCGCCGGAAAGGAAAAATAGCATCACGGCCGTTACCTACAGGAGTTACACATCAGTCTACATCTACTCATATCACCTGCAACATGCAATTAGCATTCTTCTTGCCCATTGTCTTAAGATGCATTGTCTACTCATGGTTGTGTGATCCCCAATTATATTATTATGTGTTGAAGATCTGAGGGCTCCCTCCGCTCCGAGAAGAACCATTGGAACCCGTCGCGTAATGGCTCTAATACCCGCACTCTTGAGAAGCTTCACAAACTTGGAATATCACACTCTCACAATGGGGTAACTCAACTATTTATCATTCACAGCTATGAACTTGGTACAACTCTTTATATATGGCTACCTCTCTCACGAAAATGCCTAATAGAGCTCGAGCTACCTGGCGCTTTTTATCTGGGGCGTTAGCCTTCAGCTGGATCCGTGCCAGCAGCGTATTTATCTCACGTACTCCCTTCGTTTCTTTTTTACTTTGCATATAAGATTTGGTCAGAGTCAAGCTAAACAAAGTTTGATCAAATTTCTACAAAAAAATATCAACATCTACAATGCTAAAGTTATATAGTATGAAAGTTAATTTGATGATGCATCTAATAATATTGATTTCATATTGAATAGATTTATATTTTTTTTATAAAGTTAGTCAAACTTCACAAAGTTTAACTTTGAACAAATCTTATATGCGAACTAAAAAGAAACGGAGGGAGTATTTCGCGTGTATCATTTTCTTCCGCTCTGTATTCCATTGTTATCAACAGTGACATCCCATCTCAATTAACTCGGCTCGCATGCATGTGAGCACGTCCCGCACCCATCCCACTTCCTGTTCGCGTGCGCCCAGTCAACGCACATGCCTTGTCAAATCCTACGACCAGTCACTCCGAACCTAGCCTCCAGTAACTGACAGTTGATAGCAAGCGAGTACTCCCTGAAAATGCACATATTTGATCCTTTTCTCTGAAAATATTTCATAAAATAATCAGTTTTCTTGACGCCCGGATTTTTCATCTCCGAAGTTTGTTGTCTTATTTTTGCTCGGACCGTCTTAATATATGCTAAAAATAATAATGTAACATGAAATCTATTTCACCACAAAACATCCCATTGTAACACTCCACCTCCGCCGCTCCGACACACCTTCGTCGATGATACATAAAATGGGATGAATTACAGTTTTTATTAGTTAATATTCACAATTGTGGTTTGTCCTTTTCACTATTCTAGATATGTACTTTGAATTGAATCTTTGCCAAGTGATAACTATCCAAGCCTACAACTAGAAAAATCTTCATTCTAGACTTCTCCACACTAAAATTACGTAACATAAGTACTCCCTTCGTTTTTATTTACTCCGTGCATTAGCTTTGGTCAAAGTCAAGCTTTGTAAACTTTGACAAAGTTTATGGATAAAAATATTAACATATACAATAACAAATCAATACTATCAAATTCATTATTGAATGTACTTTCACGTCATATAGATTTTTTATGATAAATATTTATATTCCTTTCTATGAACTTGGTCAAACTTTATGAAGTTTGACTTCAGTAAATTTTAATATGCAGAGTAAATAAAAACGTAGGGAGTAGTAGATATTTTCTCACTACCCCTAAATATCTTACTCTAGAGCTCCCCACAATTCTAGAGTTCTCTTTAAATATGTTCACCATGATTATCCATGGAGCTTCTAGAATCTTCTTGTGAAATATCCTTCTTTCTCAAGGTATACTCCATAATCCTCTAGAAGCTTCTCACTTTGCCATGAACACTTTCTCAGGTATCTTCCATGGCAAAATATCTTGGTCTTCTTAAAGGTTCAAGAACCCTCTAGAATATTCACAAGTATGCATTGCTTATTTTCAACATTAAGTATTACCTCTTTAATCTAATATAAGACATTTTAGGTGAGTAGTAAATAATCTTCATGTTTTTCCATTTCTATAAGGTATTGTCATTATGATGGGAAAACGGTTCTTTCTACATGAAAATTTTAGATATTATAGATTGCAAAAACTAAATTTGAACACCCAAATATGAAATCCAGGATCTGCCACCAATGGCATGCACGTAGTGTTCTAAATATCACCAGCACGTCTGATGGTACCTGCTGCAAGAAAAGCTGCAGTGGGACTTGCCTCGGAGGAAGCCAAGGTGCACTTTGATCCAAATATCACCAAATGCCTATTGAGGATGCCCCCTCCCTAAAACGATTGCATTGTTCACACGTGTGAGAGGAACAAGTAGGGATGGTAGTTCGAACGCATTACTTTTCTGTTTGAGAATGAAAATAATTGTAAATTGCATATGCCTATCCTAACCTGTCGTGCATCGCAGGATAGGAGGCAGGTCGACGGCGAGGCTTGAAGATGATAGGGTGATTCACGTCTTTCACAGAAGGAATTCAAGCATGGGCCATATGATTCGTGTATATTTTTTTCCTTGTTGGAAGATTGAGTCAGAAAAGGAAGGTGTCGGGGACGGGGAGAGGAAAGTTTAGATTAGGAAAGGGGATGGGGTCGAAATGTGCAACCGACACAAAATTGTCGAGTCATTGGTTGTTGATTGACATTGACTCAGATAAGGAAGGTGTGGATTGCGTTAGATTGCTTGGCGTATGAATCGACCTCCTAGGCTCCTACCCTTCGTATGTGATTGCTATTGAGTCGATTGAATTGCGTTAGATTAGAAAAAAGACCGGCAATAAAAACCGTGGGGGCTGAGGTTTGGAAACAAAATCGATGGGGAGGGTGATTTGATCGTGGGGTGAGAGATCGTACTAAGAAGGGAACTGGAGGCAAGAAAGTGAAGAATCAATTGCCCTGGAACTGGACACAAGAAAGTGAAGAATCAATTGCCCTTTAATATTAGAGATTCCCTTTCTTTTGCAATGCAGAAGAATTTAGGATTGAGGAAGCAATTAGGTGAAGAGACCAAGAGGCATGGGGGCGAAGAAGATAAATTATACATGGACTTTAAGAAATCTTTGATTCAAACCTAGTAATTAGGGGTACACTTAAGAGTTATCCTAGAGGGGAGGCTGCAATGCCCCCCTTTGGCCCCAATGAAGCAGAGGATCAACAACACGATCGCGCCACCACAAGAACCCCCAAGACAACCTCGCCGATGATCTCGAAAATCTTGGGGTCGACGTTGCTGGTAAATTTGTTTGAAACGAGGGGAGAGGGGGAGAAGGGAGCGGAATTTGCATACGAGCATGACAACACTGGCGGTGACGCCGGGACCCATGGCACCCTGCCAATCTTGCGGTGTTGCCCTTTCCCGCGCTTGAGGAGGTTGGCGGCAAGGTACGCCGGCGGGTGCAGAGGGTCATCGTGGGCCACCGCACCCGACGAGCTGCCCGGACGTAGGCCGTACATGGTAGGGGTGAAGAGGGTCGTCGCGGCCTCCGCGGCGGAGGCACCGATGACAAAAGCTGCGATGAGCAGCACGCTTGAAGCATATAAGATTATTTTTAGGAATAGACAGGCATTACTAATTCAGTTGTTAAATACTAGCTTTGCATCGAAATATAAGATATTTTTGCAGTTTATTTTTAGGGTGTGTCTAGGACACATCTAGATGTGACATAGTTATTGCACATCTAAATAAAAAAGAGAAACAAAAAGAAAAAGAAAATATTCACACGAATCTCCACAGTAAGATCAATGATATATGACTTAGATGTGCAATACTTATGTCACATCTAGATGTAATTTAGAAAAACCGTTATTTTTTAAGTGCAAAAACGTCTTATATTTTGATAAATCTAAGGTTAACCACCATTTTTTTTAGGTTAACCATGGCCTCTATCTTTTTGTGCATATTATATATTCAGCGTTCGGCTCGGTGTTGGTCCGAATAAACTGACAGTCGTCTGGAGTGTGTTTACAAACGTTCTCCTACGAAACGAAACTGAGAAAGTTTCATGAAAAAAGAAACTTGTGGCGTTCTGGCATGCAGAAACGTTACAAATTGGACCCTGTGAAACAGCTCTCCCAATGCATGCCAGCAAGGTGGACCATTGATCATTCATTTGATAAAGTTAAAACATTCCAATCATCCTAGCCAGGCATGATTATCAACTCAAGCATATGATTTTCAACATTTAAAATTGCAAGCATAACTTTGGTTCGAATTCGGAAAAAAAAACTAAGCATCAAACAAAGCAAGCTAGCTGTTCACAAATCTGAAGAAGAAACTAATCGAACACCACGAATTCTGAAGAAGATGAAGCTAATCGAACATTCTAACTAAGCTGATGACAACCGGCAACCGATCGATCTAGTCGTACACGGTCAGCTTCTGGTACTCGTCGCCGGCGATGGCCTGCATCATGATGGCCTCGGGGTTCACCACGCCGTCGTTCTGCAGGAAGATCTTGAGGAAGTTCTTGGAGAAGCCGCTCACCATGGCCACCCCCGGCTGCGTCGACGTCACCGGCGTCGACTTGGAGTCGCGCAGGTTCCAGAAGATGATCTGCGGCACCACATCGCCGTACCCGGCCTCCCTGAACTTCTTGCAGATCACGTTGTAGTCAGTGTCCCAGGACCCGGACGATCGCCGCGATCCGGAGTATCCACCGTAGTATCCAACGTATCCACTGCCGCCGTGCCCAGACGCCTGGTTGAACTCCATGTCGCTGTACACGAACACGGTCCTGATCATCTTCTCCGGCGCCAGCCGGGCGTCCACGGCCGTGCGGAGGATCTGGTCGAACACCGCCTGGAAGTTGGTGCTCATGTTCCACTGCATGCGCCGAACGAAGTCCATCTTCGTGCGGAGGGTCTTGCCCTTGATCAGGTGGATCTCGGGGGTCGAGCTGAAGGTGATCACCTTGCCCGCCCACGGCTCCTCGCTGAGCTCCGACGTGAGCACGCCCAGCGCGATGCACACCTCCATCGGCGTGCCGCTCATGCTCCCGGACACGTCGCAGACCGAGATGCAGTTGCGCAGCGACCCCTTGGCGCGGAGGTCGTCCACCATGCGCCGCCACTGGAGCTCCGACACGTTGTCGTCCTCGCCGCGGTAGGCGGCCGCGGCGATCTCGTGCGGCAGGAGCGCGCCCGCCGAGATCTTGGCCTTGCCGTCCTCCACGTCCTCCAGGTACTGCTCGAAGCGCGCCTCGTCGTGCTTCTTGAAGAGGAACTTGTAGCGCCGCATGGCCACCGAGGCCACGCGGTTGTAGGGCAGCTCCGACCAGCGCTGCGCGCTCATGTACACCTCCGGGAGCTCCAGGACCTTGCGCAGCGGCACGAGCACCTCGCGGCGGAGGCGGCGGAGGGCTCGGTACGTGTAGTGGTCGTCCGAGAGCTCGGCGAGCTCAGGGTCCGAGTCGCGCGGGAAGACGCGGCGGGCGATGGCCTCGCAGAGCAGCGTGGTGCGGTCAAACGACGAGCCCGGCGTGGGGCACCACTTGGCGGCGAGCCCGATCTTCCTCTTCTTAGCTTTGGAGGCCAGCTGCTCGAGGTCCGACTGGAGGAGCGCGGCGAAGAACTCGGCGACGGCGTCGAACAGGAAGCGGTAGGCGCGGTCGCCGTAGTACGTCTCCAGCGACTGCACGGCGAGCTTTGCCACCTTGCGGACCTTCTTGGACATCCGCCGCGGCTTGTTCGCCGTCTTGTCTGCATCAACCTCCATCGCCTCCGTCTTCGGCTCCTGGACCGCGGCAGGGGCGGCCTCCACCTCCATGGGCTTGCTCTTGCCGGACTTGGACAGGGCGGCCGAGAGGAAGTCGCCGAAGGTGGCCTTGGCCGGCACGGGCGCCAGCTCCCGGGCGCGCTTCCGGCCGGCGAGCCTGGCGCGGAGGCCCTCCCGCTGCTGGGCCAGGGCCTTGGCCTTCCTGCGCACCTTGTCGGCCTCCGCTCCGGCCTTGGCGACCTTGCGCACGTCGGCGCCGCGGATGAGCCGAAACAGCAGCTCGGGGAAGTCCTTGAGGTAGCCGAACTCGGCGAGCGCGGCGACGTTGCAGGCGAGCGTCCTGGGGTGGTTCTCGTGCATCCAGAGCGCGGCGGCGTAGAAGCCCTCCTTGTCCGACTTGCCGGTGCCGCGCACGCCGCGGAGGTTGCAGGCGAGCTTGAGCGCCGTGAGCGCGTCGTGGGCCCAGGCGGCGGCGAGCAGGGAGCGCACGCGCTCGGGCGGTGTGTCGGGCACCACCTGGAAGAAGAAGTCGAGGCAGGGGTTGCCCGAGTTGGCGTACGTAGCGGAGCAGTTCTCCGTGAGCGCCCTCCGCGGCGTGAGCGCCGCCTTGATCTCCGCGGCCGACGGCGCGTTGAAGGCCGCGTCGAGGAGGTCAAGGAACGGGTGCGACGCGTCGGTGTCGTCACCGGCGGCGGCGGCCGCCGCGGGGGACGGGCGCGCGGCGCGGATGAGGGGAGGGCCCAGGAGGAGGCACGGCGCCGCGGCAGCGGGCTCTGTCTCCGTCGCCATGGCTGCTGTTGCGCTAGGGTTTCGGGGATCGATCGGGCTCGGGTGAGAAGATCGGAAGATCTGACGGGAGGAGAGAGGCGGGCGGCTGGGTTCGTTTGCTATATAGGAGGACGAGGGAGGATCTGGGCCGTCGCTCGAACCGACGTGGCGGGTGGACGGCGCAGATTCGTTCCGTTTCGTCGCGTTCGCACGGGCCCTCGTGCTGCAAACCGACTTACTTATGCGTGGTTGTTAAGTTTGGTTATTAATTGCAGATTGATTACAGAGAGAAAGTCAGGTTGTTTCTCTTAACCTTTTTTTTAGCTGTTTTCTGAACCTAATTAAGTTTGGTAGCTTTCAAGGGTTTAAGCTTAGTAGCAAAAAAAAAAGATCGAAAAAGACTGAAATTCAGCGTTAACCCTAAAATAAAATAAATTGGGCACAGGTTTCTTACGGATGCCACTAGTGTTAGATGGATATTTTTACGTTCAGTGCCCCAAGGCGAAACACAAAAGAATTTCAGCCAAGAAGGTGAAATGAAAAAAAAAATGAAGATCATGGTTTGGAAAGCGGTGATGGGTGGCCTAGCAACTGCACAAGAAAAGGTTCGACGCCATATTGAAACAAGGGCTACGTGCCCTGTATGCGGTTCTGAAGAGGAAGGATCATTCCATGCATTAGTGTCATGCGGACATGCCAAAGATCTATGGGATGAGATGGGCAAGATTTGGCCGATTCCAAATAAAGAAATGATACAGGACATTGGTCGGGACTGGTTGCTACCGCTGCTTGCAAAGTGTTCGGGTATGGTGAGAAACATGGTGATTATTCTTGTTTGGAGGATTTGGCAAATAAGGTCTGATATTAGTCATGGTAAAGAGCAGACACCAACGCACGTTTCTGCTGTTTTTCTAGAAAGCTATATGCAGTCTATTCTTGATGCACGGAAATATTCTATGGAATAAATGATGAAAGGAAAAATGCCTGTTAATGACTTATGGGAGCAGCCAAGAGATATTGTAGTGCCTACGGTATTACGTTGGGAACCACCTCCATATAACATGTTAGCTCTTTCAGTGGATGGATCTTTCATGGAGGCGGATGAAACGGCGGCGGCAGGATTTATACTCCGGAGACATGATGGATCAGTTATTTTTGCTGCTTATCGGTTCTTGTTTAACTGCAATGAGGCTCTTGAGGCGGAGATACATGCGTTAATGATCGGTATGGCGCTCGCTCGTCAGCATACCGAGTTACCTATTCTAGTGCAGTCTGACTCTTCAACTGCTCTTTCCTGTCTCTCCCTGTCAAGTTTGGATCGTTCGGTTTATGGTCATTTAGTTGCTGAGATTAAGTCTTTAATGGTCGGTAGAGAGTTTATTCCACAGAAGTTATATAGAACTCAAAATATAGTTGCAAATTGTTTGGCAAGGTATAGTCGTGCATAGCGGGTCACAGCGGTATGGCTTGGAAGTGGTCCGCCATGTATTGAGGAGCTCTTGTCTCTGGATTGTAACTCTATTATTACGGAATAAACTACTATTGAACCTGCAAAAAAAAGAAAAAAAAGAAAAAAAAAGAAACGAAGGCAGCTCCTCGTGATCCTACTCTAGATTGTGGGCATCCATACGATTTCTTTTAAAACACGACTCATATATTAATTAATTAAAATGTTATTACAATCATCCGTTACAGCAATGCGCCACACATGGCGAAACACTATAGCTAAAGCATCACCAGACTTATTATCAAAAATAAACTTCACAATCTAATGATCCAACCCATTTTGCCTGATGATTAATCTTCAAGAACTTAAAACTCTGGAGGAGATTAGAGATGCTCATCGCTTCTTTCTTAAGATCAACTAGATATGACCTATCCAGGATATCATTTGCAATAAATGCTCAGTTTCCAAAATAGTACTAAAAGATAGAGTGATCCCTATGTAGAGACCCGCGATGCGAAAATGCCTTTTGAAGCTCGGCCTCCATGGAGTCCGGTTTTTGAAAAACACAAAATTCATGAAAATTCATATTTTTACAATTCAAAAAAATCTGAAAAAAATACAGATATACATGAAGGCATAACACACATGTGTATAAATTTTTAGGATGAAATACGTTGAAATGAAGGTTGTGCAAAAAAGACAAACTGAGGCTTTTTAACACATGATACTATTCATCCTCAAAGTCCAGAAATTTGTCTTTTTTGTACAGGTCGCATTTCAAAGTATTTCATCTTGAATTTTTACACACACATACATTTCATCCTTGTATAGTTGCATTTTTTTTTGAATTTTTTGAAGTCGAAAAGATTGAATTTTGAATTTTTCAAAAATAAAGGGCTCCATGGAGCTCGGTCACCAAAACGCCCTACTCCCCGCGATGCAAGCATAAAACTCCGCTTCTTCCACAATGAAGCACCAACCAATATAATCCCCAAAATAAATGAGGACTTCATCAAAATAGTTTTTGGCAACTCCCACGCTTGCGGATTTAGTGCTCTCCACAAAACTAGTATTCACGTTCATGTTGATACAATCAGAAGGAGTGGGATATATACCACACCCCACATATACTCAAACACAAATACACATGACTAACCATTGCCGCCACCTGTTACCGTTGTTATTAGAATCCAGATCCAGGAAGGTATGGCAAGAGGAAAAGGAAAATCATTAATTCTCAATAAAATTAGTAGAGGCAGTAACACAATCTTCTCCTTTATCAAAAATCAAATCATTCCTAAGGTGCCAAGCTCTCTAGAGAATGAATAAGATATGCTCTTTCCGCATCATTAGGCTAAAAGTGTCCAACAAAATAACCAGGCAGTTCGACCCCGAATAAATAAAAACCTCTTCCGCCTGTAGATTCCACAAATCCCTCATCTCCAAACAGAGTGCACGAGCCTTAGAGCAACTCCAACGGGCCGACCCAAACGGACGGCGGATTTGTCCGCTTTTTGTCCGTTTGGGTCGGCCGCCCGCGCGGCGTCCGCCCACTTTAACATTTGGGTCGGCTGTGCGCCCAACGCGCGGACCCATATATGCCAGCGTGGCCGGCTGGCCGCCCTTTTTTAGATACACACATATTAGCAAACATATGATCCACAACAAAATAAATAGCATGGTTTCAACACCAAATAATAATTAACATTGTTTTACAAGCCGAATAAAAATAAAATAATCTCACATAGTTTTGTAAGCCGAATTAAAGAGGTACATCTATTGGTTGCCAACATGATCCCACATATGCTCAACCAAATCATTTTGCAATTGCATGTGAGTTTCTCAATCACGCATGTCGTGATGAAATTGGACGAACTGTTCAAACGTTGCCGCTCCTCCATGCTCAGGCACAACATTCTCACCCTGATACTAAAACCCTTGATCGTAGAGATGTTCCGGGCGCTCATCTTCTACGATCATATTGTGCATGATCACACAAGCAGTCATCACCTCCCACATTTTCTTCGTGCTCCAAGTTTTTGCAGGATACCGAACGATGCCCCATCAAGATTGCAAAACACCAAAGGCACGCTCGACGTCTTTCCTAGCACTCTCTTTCTCTTGGGCAAATCTTTTCCTCTTCTCTCCGATAGGATTGGGGATTGTCTTCACAATAGTGGTCCATTGAGGATAGATATCATCACCCAGGTAGTATCATTTGTCGTAGTTGTGGCCGTTGATGGTAAAATTAACCGGTGGGCTGCTGCCTTCGGCAAGCCTAGCAAACACCGGCGAGCGCTGAAGCACGTTGATATCATTGTGTGATCCGGCCATGCCAAAGAAAGAGTGCCAGATCCAGAGATCTTGAGATGCCACTGCCTCAAGTATGACAGTGCATTTCCTAACATGGCCCTTATACTGCCCTTGCCAAGCATAAGGGCAGTTCTTCCACTCCCAGTGCATGCAGTCTATGCTACCAAGCATCCCTGGGAAGCCCCTGCTGGCATTCATCGCCAACAAACGGGCTGTATCTTCAGGAGTCGGCTCTCTCAAGTACTCAGGGCCAAACACAGCAATAACAGCCTTGCAAAACTTATACAGGGATTCTAGGCAAGTAGACTCGCTCATACAGACGTACTCGTCAATGAGATCACCGGGCACTCCGTATGCAAGCATTCGGATGGCTGCAGTGCATTTCTGATAAGAGGAGAAGCCAATCTTTCCAACGGCATCCTCTTTGCACTCGAAATAGTTATCATAGCCGACCACTCCCTCTCTAATACGGTTGAAAAGATTCCTACTCATACGGAAACGACGACGAAATTTTTGATGTTTGAACAACGGATTCGTTGTGTCAAAGTAGTCTTTCCAAAGAAGGAAATGCCCGCTCTCTCGGTTGCGATTCAACGCCGGAAGGTGCCCCGGAATGGAGCCACGGAACAACGGCCGTTGGCTATTGATGTGGTGATGGGCCAACACGGCAGCCAAGATCTCCTCCTCCTCATACGAGGAATCGTCGGAGTCACAAAGAAAATTGTGAAAGAAGAACTCGTCGGCGGAGTCCATTTTTGTACCTTGGCAAACTGTCGAACAACTTGCGGGCGTCGACGAAGGAGCCGGCCGGCGAAGGGAGTCGCGCCGCCCTCAGATCAGCTAGCTGCAGAGGCGGCGTCCGACGAGTGTGCCGGCGTCCGACGAGCGTGCCGGTGTCAATACGAAGGAACTGGCCGGGGGCCGGCGAGGAAGCTTCTTGGCCGCGGCCTCGGTTGTGTCGGGGGAGTGGGGGGAGGGAAGCTTTCGGTTCCCCGGCGGCAAGTCGGCGGGGAGCGGGGCGACGTGGGAGGTGGCGGCGTTGCAGATGAGACGGCACCGGCAGCTGGCGCCGGCACCGGAAAAGGGGACGGCGGCGTCGGCGACAAGGGAGGAGGGTTTGGTGCTGGAATGGGAGAGGATGGCCAATGTGCCACCGACCAGCGGGCCAGGGGGAGTAGGCGGGAGCGCGCGCGTCCGTCTTGTGTCCGCACCAACGCAAATGAGGCCCAAATTTGGGCCGGGAATGGGTCCGCAGGCGGACGAAAAGCGGACGCGCGTCCGTTTGGGTCGGCCCAACGGGCCGACTATTCTGTCCGCGCCGACCCAAACGGACGCGCGCGGACGAAATGGGTCTCCGCGTTGGAGTTGCTCTTAGAGCAAGACACAAGAGCACAAAAAGTTTTATCATCTTCCACACCACAAATGGAGCACTCCGTGAGGTTGATTGATGGTGCGTAACTCTATTGACCTGGATTGGTTGTTCGTCATTGCCCGTCATGCAAAATTTCTTATCTTTTGGGAAACATTGGCTTTCCAAATAATATTTGACAACTTCCTATCACCATTCGCTTCACCACTAGATTGCCCTAAGTCCTCCTTCTAAATCTTGAGGTTCAACGCAAGATTGTACGCGCTTTTAATAGAAAATGTACCATTCTCCTCATAATGGTACATAACAAAATCGTCTTTCCCTGACAATTGGATACATAAAAATCAAACCTGTCAAAACATAGAAACTATAAAACGCCTTAGAGCATAGTTAGGAAAAAGATGAAAAAATGATGCTAGAAATGAAAATACTTACATGTTACGTGGTCGGTCACCAAAAAGTTGGGGAGTATCTTGTATAGTATCCTTAGTTTTAAAAATGGACCAGCGGCTCAATTTGTGAGTCTGCCAGTTCAGATTTTCACTGGTCGGGCCATCGGTTCACCACTTCATTGTATGGTGTTTAGGTCATAAATATTATGTTTTTATTACCAGTATACTAAGTTTCTACCATGTGACAAAAACTTGGGCTACGCGAATTGGTTACTGGGTTCAACTCGTGGCTTCGACCTCCTTCCTATAGTGAGTTAGTAACCAAGGTTTGATTCGTGCATGTGACAACTTGTTTTAATACATCGTTCGGTTTAACCATTTCTCTCCTGTACAGTGGTGGACCGATTGACAGAGCTTAAGAAACCATGAGAGACGTCAGTTTTGGTTTCTAAAACTACGGTGGTATCACACTAGAAGCTTAAGCGCGCTTTGTGCGTCAACTTATAGTGTGATTGATCTTGCAAAGTCATTTTTATGTCATTACATATTGTTCAAGTGGTTCACCATAGATTCATGTTAGTGTATAGTAACCAATGCTAACATGCCAACAACAATGCAATATCATTTATGTGATTATAAAGTTTTCAAAGATAACAATAGGCATAAACCAATGGAATAAGGCATGTTTACACATCGCATATGCATTGCTAGCCAACATTTGAAACGCCGCGAAGAATGATCTATTCTCCTTGATGATAACCACATTATAAAGAGTGATCATGTTCAGTAATGAGTTTTTGAATCCAACCAAAATACCTAGGAAGACAAGGAAAAACATGATCAATGCAAGAAATAATCAAACAAAAGATATTGGATATGTATCAAATATAAAGTGATCCTCATATGATCACTTTTCCCAACCCCTCAGTTGATTTCCCTAACAAATCTGAGTCTACTCGTTGGTTCCAAAATCCAACCATACATCAAATTCCCAATCCTTTTTCCAATCAAGTTAGAGGAAATGTAGAAGATGTAGTTAAACACGCTCACTGGATGACACACATGGACCACCGGTGGGTCCAAAGCTCGAAGCAACTAGAGTTGCTATTTCTAGCGATCATCGGATGACACACATGAACCACTAGCGGGACCAAATCTTGGAGCAAGAGCTTGCTATTTCCAGTAAGCTTGATTTCCCTAACAAATCCGAGCGTACTTGTCAATTCTTAGACCCAACCATATATCAGATCCCTCCTTTTCCAATATAGCTAAAGGATATGTAGAAGACATAGTAAAATGATGTTCCCTGGATTGTGCACAAAGACCACCGATGGTGCCAAAGCATGTAGCAACCATAGCTTGCTATTTTATAGCGATCACATGATACAATTAAAAAAGCATGATGATACGAGGGGACCACAAGCGGGGCGAAAGCCCCAAGCAGCTAGAGCTTCCATTTCTAGCAAGCTTAGTAAGGGAGTATATGCACATGGAGCATGGGTGTAGAGGTTATCTTTGTCCCATGAGTTCTTGTGGGGTGGGCAGCCGTGAACTCGCTGGTCGGGCATGGACATAACTTTTATTTCGATGAGAACTAAATTAAATATCTATATGATGTGGATTCCCTCAAAAATATCTATCGTATGTGGACTTTCATAATACACATTTATAGGTTTTACCAATATATATCCATCGCATGCAAATATCTTTCTCGATATATTCCTCATTCGGCGAACATCCGGGTATCCTGTTTAGTTTTGAAATGTGCATGTACATTCTCGATAAATAGTTGGCTGAACTATGGCTACTTGTTGTTTATTTGTGAGGGAACACATGCCAGTTTTGTAGGCTACTGTATTTTAGCATATTGTAATCCCACCATGCACACCCAATCAATGCAAAGCCCATTACATGATGAAAATTGTTAAATATACTTAAAACAGAAAATCATGTCTTTTACATGCACATAAATTTCACAAAGAATCAATACTTCTTGTGCTCTATGAAGAAAAAATAACCATTAAAAAAATCATTTTGAATGGTGTACATGTTCTATGGATCTAGCATGGTTCAACAAATCATCTCTCATTTCCTATTGGTGGACAACCAGATATGGGGTCGAGTTTGGTAGAGCCATACCAGTCCCATTTTCACATTTGTCTTCCAGTGTCAACGGAACCTTAGACCAATATTCTAGTGCATATACCTATATATTGTAGTATTTTTTATACGAGTGTACTTGATTTCGGCTCACAATAGTCAGTGGTGAATCTAGGATCTCAACATTGTGGGTGTCACACTTCAGTTTTTTTCTTTGAAAATATACACTATAGATATAGTATAGTTTGTTCTGAACAATGTTATAATCACATCTACTAGTCATGAAACAGCATTGACTTGTCAGATGTTAAGTGCTAAGTACATAGTAAAAATGGTTTTGCATTTTCGGAGGGGGTGCCACATGACACCCCCAAACCTACCTTTGACAATGGTGAGGGGTGGCGTATGGAGTAATCGTCTGCTAGTTCCATCCCAATCCCGGACGCACGCATCCAACATGGCCTCTAAAAATGGTGGTGTATTTTGATATGTGAATTGACTACTCTTGATGTATTGGATGGTCATATGACGCTGGTAATTTTTGGCGCGACGATCGCTTCAGTGGTGTCAAGGTCCTTGTGGTTTTTGGTTATCGTATCTCACACTTTCATTTCCTTTGTTGTTCTCGGCGGTCTGGCAACAAAGCAGTAGTCTGACATCCAACCTTCAAGGATTATATCATGTGCCACAAATTGTTTGCCTGATTTAGGTTTTCAATTGTTATAGTGGGTGGCTCATACGGCTCTTGACAGCCTCTAAGGTTCGTCTAACTTGTGCAGATATAATATTCTACAATTTTTTCATAGTGAATATAAAAGAACGCCGAGAGGTGATTTAGCTCGATGCTTTATCAGACATCTATGCGCTTCTTTACTATTCTTGGTCACTGGAATAAAAACAAATATGACATCATAGTATGTTGTGTTTTGTGTGGTTCGGTGAAAATGTAATGTGAAATTGTTTCTCCTTTTTTGAGGGTTATGTGAAATTCTCTCTTGTCCCTTGTAGCTTTTGTTTAGACCAGCTTGGTTTTTGTGGGCCTTGTTGTGGCTTTCTCTGATCTAGTTATTGTTGTGGGCTTTTTTTCTCCCTACAAGAGAAGCTCTGGGCTTTCCATACGCGGCGGCGTGACATTTCCCCTCTCCGCTCCACTCCAGCAGATCCCGCAGGAACTGTGAGGAGGGCGAGATGACGCCTAGCCTTCGCCGCCGCCCCACCTCGCCGGCGTCGGCGCCGCCGCTGGACGACGACGACCTCCTCTCCGAGATCCTCCTCCGTCTCCCTCCGCAGCCGTCCTCCCTCCCACGCGCCTCCGCCGTCTGCAAGCGCTGGCGCCGCCTCGTCTACGACCCGGGCTTCCTCTGCCGCTTCCGGATCCACCACCGCCGCAACCCTCCCCTCCTCGGCTGCTTCGTCAAAACTTCCGACGAGCTCTACTTCGAGCCTACCCTGGAGCCCCCCAACCACGTCCCGCGCGGCCGCTTCTCCCTGCGGAACCTCCCCCGGGACAACATCATGCTCCTCGGATGCCGCCATGGCCTCGTGCTAATCTTCGACTCGAGGAAGTTCCAGATCCTGGTGCGGGACCTCGCCAACGGCGCCCAGCAAACCATTGCCTTCCCCGGTGGGTTTCACATGGTGGAGACCCTGATCCACCTCCAGGGGGCGGTGCTTCGTGCTGCCGCAGACGGCCAGCACTTTCAGGTGTGCTTGGTAGGCTTGGAGAGAGACTCCCAACGAAATTATGCACGACTGATAGCCTGCGTTTACTCGTCCGAGGCCGGCAGCTGGGGTAATCTCGTCTCAACAGCGTTTCCATCCGTGCCTTATCTGCATATAGATCCCACCATGGTTTTTATGGTCAAGCCCAGTGTGCTGGTTGGCGATTTCCTTTATTGGGCGCTCAATGGGAATTTAGTTCGAATTATCGAGTTTGATCTGAAGAGGCAGAGCCTAGCTGTGGTAGGGATCCCGGTGGATATGGATCCTTGGAGAGATTACGAGTACTCTGTTATGCGGGCAAATGATGATGGGCTTGGCTTCCTCTTTCTGTCAGACTTCAGCGCCCAATTATGGGAGAGGAAGACCGATTGTGATGGTGCGGCTCCATGGGTGCTGGGAAGAACTATTGAACTGGACACACTACTTTCCCTGAATTTACATAATGAGAGAGCACCCGTAAGGATTCTAGGATATGCTGAGGAAAATAATGTGGTGTTCTTGTCGACAGTCCTCGGTGTCTTCATGATCCAGCTTGACCCATTGCAGTCAGATAATGTGGATGTGGTGTTCTTGTCGACAGTTCTCGGTGTCTCTCCTCTCTATTATCCATTCGGAAGTATCTATACTGCAGGTAATAGCATTTACATTGGATATAACAGAACCAGGTTATTTTTCAGTAATTAGTTGATGGATGATGGAACGCGGTTATGAGATGTTGTTATGCTTTACGAGTCTTGGTAGTTTAGAACTTGAAATCACGGAACAGTAGAATTAAGTTGCTAAAGAAGCATAGCACCTCTTTTTTTTGGTTAAACTAACAGTCTCAACACCGTACTATTTACTTTTGCTGCTTGATAAACACTCCCAACATATAGCAATATTGCTCTGTGATCTGTTTTGATGCTTGTGTGGTGGCATTGTATGCGATGGTTATGACCTAAGAAAACATATGTTAATGGTAGCTTAGCTAGCTCCTTATATGGTTGTTGTCGTGTTATGCTTCTTTAGCAACTTGATTCTACTATTCTGTGATTTCGAGCTTCCTTAATTGAAGCCTCCTCTTATAAAAAACAAATAAATTAAAGATAACTGAATTTGTTGCCTGCCTATTGGCATAACTAATAAAAAGTATAACAATGGTAATATTAGTTCTTAGCTGCAGTGCAGTTGTTCCAGAGATGACATACATAATGGTTTGAAATCAGTGTTAGTAGCAAGAGCACTGGTAACTCTAATTTGGGACTCAGTTTCTGGGCTGCAATGGATGCTGCTGGCTAGGCTTCACCTCTTATTTATGGCTGAAATCAACTAGTACAGAACCACCTTAGTGGCTTTCTTACAACCTAAAGACTTCTTGACTTGACCCACTGACTTGTAGCCTAAGACACTGACTTGACACAGTAGCTTACTACCTAAGGAAAAGACTTGACTCATTGACTGACTGCAGCAAGGATTACTCTAACAATCAGAGATAACTAAATGAACAAAAACCAGCTTCAACCAAATGAAATGTCAAATCGATAGCTTAATTGGTTATATTTCTTTCAATTCAATATTGTTATCTTTGTTGATCTTGCTAATAGTCTTAAATTGACAATAACAACTGTCTGATGTTTCCAAAATACTTGTTCATATTTACATAGTTGTCACTTTTAGAAGAGTCCTGCTGCAAGTGGTAAGTTCAATTGTGCTAGAGAAAATCATCATTTCAGGCTAAATTTGTTTAAAGATAATCTAAATATGAATAGTCGTGATCACATTCACTGCCGGCATTTTTTGGTATAAGTATATTTTATTTTATACAATATGGCATGGAACAAGATTAAGAATAATTTTGTATAACTAAACACTTCCAGCCAACTAATAGTTTGAGTGTACATGTTCTCTATTTTTTATGACACTTGAGTAAATACTGTTTTTAGAATATTATGTTTATTTGGTAGTAGATGTGGCTTTGTTTATTTACTCCTATTGCTGTATCAAACCTGAGTTGTTTTTTCTCAAATTTCATCAACCATTTTATCTAAATATCTCATTGATGCCCTCGTGTCTATTTGTTTTCTCATTGGAATATCATTGGTTCCTGGACTTATGCTTGTAGTGGGCATGGGCATTGGTGGTAAACATGATGGGGCTGAACTTTTGCACAATGCATAGGATGATTGGTCAGATAAATATGCTATCATGATTTACTGGATTGAGCAGGTAAGCTTATCTTTAAGTAGTAGCAGAACAAAATAGTTTCTTTTTCTTTGCTTCATGGATAGTTCTCTATTTTTCTTGTACTTGTTGCTGCATTGCATTCAATATTTTTGTGACTAATCTATCAAGTCCGATTGCTATTTGTATGTTGTCCCCTCCATGCAAGTAATCATTAACTAATAGTACTTGATCATTTGTCTGATTCCATAATTAATTCAGGCTTATATCAATTAACATTTCACACCGCTGTTCATTTGGGATCATTATACTATCTAGTGCTCGCTTAAAGTTATGTGCAATCTTAGCCTTGTAGGCCGCTTGCTTAAATATTTTCTCGGCATGTCTTTGTGTGTCACAGTAACTCACATATGTAATTGGCCATTAACTATAGAAGTTTTTTGGAGGTTGTTATTTTCTAGAGTTACGGAGTGTCGATTGCAGAGTCTTGATTCAGCAAGATTTTTTATCCAATACCATTTAAAAGGTTAGTGTAGTCCAATGTTCAGGACATTGGTAACTGCTACCATATCGGTCGGGTGCCGATTAGGGATTAATCGGCGAATCGGCCATTTAACTGAATTTATCGGTAACCCATTTATCGGGAGGTTAACTAGGGCCATATCAAGGTTGGAAAAGGCGTTAGGCGTAAGCGGGGCGATTGACTTTCCCTAGCGTCTATGTGGTGCTTAAGCGCCCTAGACGCAGCCTAGGCGGACATACAATTTTGGCTATAAGGTTGCATTTGGGATATTATATGTGTATCAATGTCGATTTAGAGAAAAAAAGTGAGTAAACTATCATCTATGGAAATTGGAAAATGGCCAATTTTGTCTGTTGGTGCAATATGGCATGATTTCTCACTTGAATGGACAATTCCTTGCTTGCCATGCCTAGAGTTCCACTTATGCCCTAGGAGTTTGGTCATTGCCTAACGCCCCCTAGGCATTGCCTTTTCCAACAGAGGGCCATATCTACTTATCCTAGGCTATATAGCAACATGCAATGTATTAAGTGTCTAAGTATGCAATTCTAGCTACTCCCTCCGTCCCATAATATAAGAGCGTTTTTGACACTAGTGTAGTGTAAAAAACGCTCTTATATTATGGGACAGAGGGAGTACATAGCAACAAGGAAAAGTGTCGCCTGGATGTTCTGATGATGTTGCAGCCGGTCTGGAAGGCCATCTTAGGCTACATAGCAACAAGGAAGGGAATGGGCCAGTTTTGGGCTAAAAAAATGCCTAGCAGTTAATTGGCCCAGTCGATAATTCAACCTAACAGCTGATAAATTGGAGATCAATCAATATGAACAAACCCCGTTGTTTTCCCCTTAGCAGCAACAACACAATACGTGCCTTCGCCCCTTCTTGTCACTTTGCACGATCACTGCAAGGTTGAACCTACTACGATGCACCACTCCCTTTGAAGACCCACTCATTTAGTTGGCCAGAAAAGACTCATATATCGGAAAGCATACATAGCTATGAAATTACATATAAAAGAGACTTCAAGAGAATCAAATACAACCCAATGAATAATTTGATCATAAACCCACAATTCATCGGATCCCAACAAACATACCGAAAAAGGATTACATCGAATAGATCTTAGAAAAAATCATTGTATTGAAGATCAAAGAGAGAGATAGAGAGAGCCATCTAGCTACTACTATGGACCCGTAGGTCCTGATGGAACTACTCACACATCATCATGAAGGCAGCAAGGGGTATGAAGATGGCCGTCCCAATGATTCCCCCCTTTGGTAGAGTACCGTAACAGGGGCCTAGATGGGTTCACGGCAAAACAGAGACTTGCGGCGGCAATAAAATATTTTGGGTTTGCTTTTGAGGGTTTCGGGAAATCATGGAATTTATAGGCTTGGAATTAGGTCAAACGGAGTTGCGTGGCTCCCACAAGCCTGCATGACGCGACCCCATGAGAGGGGGCCTGGGTTTGCGGGGCCCACAACCTAGTTCTGGCTCCCTTCCGAAGCTTTGAGTTTTGCATATTTTCCATAAAAATTCCTCGTAAATTTTCATCGTGTTTGGACCTTCCTAGGTATGGATTTTCTGCGAAACCAAAAATATGCAAAAAAAACTGGCACTGGGAGCTAAATTAATAGGTTAGTCCATAAAAATAATATAATATGACATGTAAAGCATATAAAAGTGATAATACAATAGCATTTAACAATAAAAATTGTAGATACATTGGAGATGTATCAACGGCAAGCGCCGTGAGGGTTGGTTCTTCGACACCGGCGCCACAAACTACATGACTGGTTAGGTTGACGCGTTTGCGGACCGCGACCACTCGATCTTCAGGAAATGTGTGGTTCGCGAACGGCTCGGTGGTCGACATCCACATGTGCGGGACCGTCGTCTTTGCCGACAACGGGGGTGATCACATGGCGTTCACGGACGTCTTCATCTTGGCGCTCAAAAGCAACGTCGTGAGTGTTAACTTGACTAGGCTTTGTTCGACATCATCATCCACCGTTTAGTGCTCTCCGTGCGTGACCAGCGCAGGCGGTTGCTCCTAGAGGTAATCCAAGGACTGAATCGCATGTACAAGTTCTTCCGCCCTGTCCACCCCGTGTGCCTCGCTGTGGGCCATGTCTTCGATACTTGGCGTTGGCATGCCCACCTCGGGCACCAGCACTTTGATATACTATGGAAGACGACACGAGGCGAGCTCGTGCGTGGACTGCCACACATCGAACATGCCGACGAGCTATACAATGCGTGCCTTGCCGGGAACTAGCGGCGTCTGCCTTTCCCCGAGAAGGCAAGATATCAGGCAAAGAAGCCCTGGAGCTTGTCCATGGGGACCTCTGCGGCCCGATCACCCAAGCAATGGTAGGCGCGCTGAAAGATCGTGGATGTCGCCTAGAGGGGGGGGGGTAAATAGGCGCTTTAAAATAATTACGGTTTAGGCTTGAACAAATGCGGAATAAAACTAGCGTTTAATTTGTCAAGCACAAAACCTAAATAGACTAGGCTCACCTATGTGCACCAACGACTTATGCTAAGCAAGATGAACAACTAAGTGATAGCAAGATATATAACTAGAAACAATATGGCTATCACAAAGTAAAGTGCATAAGTAAAGGGCTCGGGTAAGAGATAACCGAGGCACGCGGAGACGATGATGTATCCCGAAGTTCACACCCTTGCGGATGCTAATCTCCGTTAGAGCGGTGTGGAGGCACAATGCTCCCCAACAATGCCACTAGGGCCATCGTATTCTCCTCACGCCCTCGCACAATGCAAGGTGCCGTGATTCCACTAAGGGACCCTTGAGGGCGGTCACCGAACCCGTACAAATGGCAACCCTTGAGGGCGGTCACCGAACCCGTACACTTTGGCAACCCTTGGGGGCGGTCACCGGTACCCGTCAAATTGCTCGGGGTGATCTCCACAACCTAATTGGAGACCCCGACGCTTGCCCGGAGCTTCACCACAATGGAATGTGGCTCCGAGGCACCACCAAGCCGTCTAGGGCGCCAAGGCACCCAAGAGGAACAAGCTCAAGGGTGCTCAAACACCCAAGAGTAATAAGCTTCTCAACTACTAACTTCCACGTATCACCGTGGAGAACTCAAACCGATGCAACTAATGCAATGGCAAGGGCACACGGAGTGCCCAAGTCCTCCTCTCCCAAATCCCACCAAAGCAACTAATGCTAGGGAGGAAAATGAGAGGAAGAACGAAGAAGAACACGAAGAACTCCAAGATCTAGATCCAAGGGGTTCCCCTCACTTAGAGGAGAAAGTGATTGGTGGAAATGTGGATCTAGATCTCCTCTCTCTTTTCCCTCAAGAAGGAGCAAGAATCATTGGAGGGATTGAGAGATAGGCAAGCTCAAGAAGGTCAACAATGGGGGGAGAAATGAGCTCAAAGGATAAGAAAACCGTTGGGGAAGAAGACCCCTTTTATAGGGCCACCCCAAATCCAACCGTTACCTGTCTCAGCCCGCACAGAGCGGTACTACCGCTCCACAGAGCGGTACTACCGCTCGGGCGGTAGTAATTCAAAAAGCAGCAGGCAACAACAAGAAACTGGAGCGGTAGTGCCGCACCAAGCGGTACTACCGCTCAACTTCCGCGGTACTACCGCTTAAGCTTTCGCAGGACAGAAGAAACAGAGGAAGTGGGGTAGCACTGGAACGGCAGTACCGCAACAAGCGGTACTACCGCTCCACTACCGCCCCACTACCGCTTAGGAAAAAAAAGCACCAGAAGAAAACACGGTAGTGCAACGGTAGTAGGGGGCGGTAGTACCGTGTCAAGCGGTACTACCGCTCTACTACCGCTTTACTACCGCTTAGCGGAAAACAACACCAGAGAGTTGCACCCGCCGGGCGGTAGTGCTGCGGTAGACCACAGCGGTACTACCGCATAAGCGGTACTACCGTGGTACCGAGCGGTACTACCGTTTGGGTGACAGGAAAACTGCCCAGACAAACAATAAATCCTAAACTGCCACAACTTCTGCAAATGAGCTCCGAATTGAGCAAACTCAAGCTTGTTGGATAGATGACGACAATACTATCCAACAGCGACTGGTTATAATAAGAAGTGGCAGGGGAGATATGCCTAACATATAGAGATGAGAAACCTCTATGAATGAAGAACCGACATAAACTCCAACATCGAAAACATCATAGAAGATGCATACATGAACTCCGTTTTCGATGAACTCGAGCTTGTCATGAAGATGACCAAAAGCTCAAAGACTCACAAAGAGAAACACCAAACACGAACCAAGAAAGATGATGCAAGGATGCAATGGTTTGAGCTCTCTACGAAGATACGATAAAGCTACTCACTTGAGAGCCCCCCCTTGATAGTACGGCTATCGATCCTATAACCCGGTCTCCCAACTACTACCATGAGACCGGTAAAATAGAAAACATATCAAGGGCAAACCTTTGCCTTGCGCATAGTCCACTTGAGCTAGATGATGACGATCTTGACCTCTTCAAGTTGGACCACCTTTCTTGATTGCGCCGGCTCGATGAAGACTAGTTGATTGCTCCCCCATACTCCACTATGGGTGAGCCACTCTTCGGCACATCTTCACAAGTCCATTGTCACCACAATGGACAGCAAGCTTCAAGCATGTGATCTCTTCGTGATGCTCCACTTGAACTTGCACACCGCAATCTTGATGACGATCACCACTTGATGTCATCCTCCATGGGTTGTGTGATATCTTCCTTTTTATGCACGCCCATGGAAACAAACCTAACCCCACAAAGAACTCTTGCATAGAACATGGGTTAGTACACAAAGCGTAATGGACAATGCTTACCATACCGTGAGATCACTTGATCCCACTCGGTACATCTTCTACGCTTTGTGTGTTGATCAACTTGAATCACTCTTCATATTTAGTCTTGATCAACCTTGAATCTTTCCAACTCTCTCAATTAGGATGATGTCTTGAAGGTAAACATGAATGTTCACACAAACTTCTTCTTCAAGACATGCTTGCAATAGGCTCAACACTCACAAGACCAATCTTTGGATAAATCCTTGAATAGCACCTTGGTCAACACACATTCTTCTTCTAATAACCTTGAAACCAACAAATGGTCTTCAAGCAATGCCTATGGACAAACCCTTCAAATATAACTCAAGGCAACCATTAGTCCATAGAGATTGTCATCAATTACCAAAACCAAACATGGGGGCAGCACATGTTCTTTCAATCTCCCCCATTTTGGTAATTGATGACAATCACTTTCAAGAGAGTTTATATAAGGAATTAAGCATCACCATGCAAAGAAACAACTAATAATGCAAGAGCATGTGATGCAAATGCTTAGGAACAAAACCAAAGCAAACATGAAGAGATAGCTCTCTAAACTTCTCCACAAAACTCTCTAAACTTCTCCCCCATTGGCATCGATTGCCAAAATGGGCGAAAAGCTTAGAAGGCCAACATAATATGTGTTCCTCCATAAATTGTGTATTTCTCAAAATATGAGTGGAGTACAATACACATACCCAATGATGAATAGTTGGAGGAAGACAAACTATATTGAGGATCCAAAGATTGCAAAAAGGATGATATGGCACAAAGACATACCAAAGAGAGAAGCAAGCAATCTAAGGATACCAAAAGGACCAATCAATCAAATGATCCGATACCAATTGATAGAAACCAATTGAAGGATACCAATTGGACCAATCAATCAAATGATCCGACGAGCCACACGAACAACAGATATTATGATATGAGCATAGGAGTGTTCTAAAGAACATAGAGAAGCTCCCCATGATTTGTGCATTATTTAGTTTTGTATTTGGATACAACGTGCACAAAATAGGATCATCACTCCCCCAAAATCAATAGAAACTCACAACAAGTGCAAGTGAGCATATAGGAAACTAAGCCTAGCACTTGCAACAAACACATGGTTGAGCAACATGAAAGAGAGGCAACTTAGGAATAGGCTCAACCAAAACGATGTGTGTGAGTCATGGCAAAGCACTTGAGAAGACTAATATAAGGATGAGCATTAAGCATCAACATAGTCTTTAATAAATGAGATACAAGGTGCAAGACACGTCCTTCCCACACACAACAAGCAAATGGGTTCACAAGCTCACTAAAATGCGAATTAACTACAAAGCTTGTGACAACCCACGGCGAAGATAGAAAAAGATAGCTTTGTCAAGAGGAGGGATACCAATTGACATGGCGAAAGCCTCGTCAAGACAAGCATGAGGAAAACAATCTTCACCACAAAAGACTGCAACAAGATGCAAGGATATAAGATCCGCACTCAAGAGACAAATGCTTTCACGGAGCCACCAAAAAAAAATAGGAGAGAAAGAAAAGGTGGACGTGAAAGAAAGGATATCATCTAGAGATGTAATTTCTCTCAAGTGTATAAGGTTCTAGGTAGATGAAAATCATGATGATATCAATCCACAAAGAAGGATATACACACGAAATAGTTACAACACGAAGGAACAAAATATCCAAAAGGAAGTCATAAATATACCAATAAGATCTTTGCTTCAAAGCATAAAGCACATGGCTTAATATTATCTCATAGTATATAAATGAACTTCAACTACACAAACATCAAAGACATCACAACTCGCAACAAGAGATCATTGTTGGGATGCTTTGAGAAAGGAAACAAGTATCACTAGAACGGATCAAGAAAATCATGCCATGATGCAACCTACACAAGGTTGAATGCAAGAAATGTATGCATGAAGTTGATACTTGTTACCGAGATAGCATTGGAATGATGTAGTAGATACCAAATGAATGTAGTAGATTGTAGTTCATTGATCATCCTAGCTTGACTCCAATAAGCACATGGTGACAACACCTTCCTTGTGAGTGAGCCGAGCATCCAATGCATCTCCAATTGTTCCTAGAACAACATCACAAACAAAATGGTGCCCAAACTCATTGGGACCAAAGAGTTAGAGAACCCACAATACATAGGACAAACTCCACAAAAATATGTGCATATAGAAATGAAATTGAATTTCATGCACATCTCATCCAACTTGAGACTTGGTGGAGTTTCCCCCATATATTGGGTCAAAGAAAGAAAGCATGCCAAAGGAAATACATAAAGTAAATATGCATGCTTAAGACTTCTAAGAACCAAAGGGAGATACAATTTGGACAAAACACCAAGTAAACCAAGAAGGCACATGAAAGAGTGACGCAACATAAGGTTGTCCAAATTATATCAAAGAACCAACTCAACTCATGATTTAAGACAATTAGAGATCAACACATGAGAAGAGATGCCAATTGAAACCAAACCAAATCAACACATGATTTGATAAGATACCAATTGAAAAGATACCAAGTGAAAATAAGATACCAAATGAAGAAATAATCACTTGAAGGATACCAAATAAAAGATACATCAAGGAATGAGATATCCAATGAAACACAACAATTGAAAGATATCAAATAAAGAGATATCAAACTCCCAGAAGAGAGCAAGGTTCCAACAAAACAAACCAAATCCTCTACAAATTTCATGATGGCACAAAGCACCAAAAGGAAAAAGTTTGCCTTCCAAAAGCCCGGACAAGATAGGGATTAAATACCAATTGAAAAGAACATAAAGAAAATAGCGTTCTAAAGAAAATAGGACAGCTTCCCCAAGATTTATGCATTATTTAGGATTTTGCATTTGAATACAAAATGCACAAGATGGGATCACTACTTTCACTATATCTATAGAAACACTAAACATGTTCAAGACAATCAAAAGATCCACAAGAGGCAAGGAAGACAACGGGAGTAAAACACACCACAAATCCTTGGCAATAACTACGGCAACTAAAACCAAAAGCCAATGTAAAGATGATCAACAATTTCTACCACATACTAGAATACCAATTGTCAAGAGACAAGAAGTATTTGGAATTACTTCCCGGTGGTAGATTGCAAAGGTATCCAAGATCATCTTCACACCAAACAACATAAGCATGTGACAGAAGATAAGAATTAAGCACAATGCTTAGATAGAGATTCTTGATAGCTTCAAGTAGGCAAACAATCATGCAAGCAATGATTAGAATAACTTGAAGCAAACGGTTCCCAAATAGGAAATAAAAGTACATATTGGAGGAAAGCCGTACCAAGAAAAAACTCACACAAACAAGATCCAAAAGATGAGCAATAACAGCATTTAAGCAAATTGGAACTTGTTTGAGCAACCATGCCACATAGGAACAAGATAATCTATAATATCAACTCTAAGTGGCACAACCTCAATTGTACACATTTTCTAGGCTTGTAATATACACATAGCATATTACTCCCCCATAATGTGATACCAATGACAACCAAACAAGAGGCAATAAAAGGATACAACACGAGATAATTAATGGACTATTTAGAATTTGAATTTCTCATGAGAAGACATACCACATAGAGACTAGATAATCTTGCAATATCAATACTAGGTGGAATTCCTCATGTACACACATTTGTAGGTTCGTGAAGTGCACGAAGCTCATCACTCCCCCAAAATGGGATGTTCCATTAATCTCTCACAAGAGCCAACTAAGATACAAACAAGATGCAAAAAGGCTCAACACAACACTCACGCATACATGATGTGCAAACCAACATACACATACTCGATTACTCAAGACAAGCAAATTGGAAGCACAACATATATACAAACACATGCAAGGTACACAACCAAACATGCAAAGGGGCAAGTAACTTTCAATGTAAACAATTTAAGTACAAGTTACCGCAAGGAGGCACATTGGATATAAGATAGAAACTTGATAATCCAATGACTTGGCTTTTGACAATATGAGTGATGAAGTCCCCTTAATTCTTCATAATATAGCCATGTCTCCAATGCCCTCCAACACCACCTATTGATCAAGTTTGAGCTTGTTGGTCCCCAACCAAGTTGGGTCCTAAGATGTTAGTCACAATAGGCTTGGCAACCCAAATGGTTCTTTTCTTGACACCACTTTGAGTACCAATAAATTTGGCAAACACATTGCCAACCTTATCCTTCCGAAGAGAATAAACATCATCAATTAAAATAGGGTTGGATAAGGTACCATTAGTGCATGAAGAAGCAAGGTGACCCTTCTCACGACATAAGTAGCAACATCTACTCTTTTCTTTCTTCATAATTGATTTCTCAACTTGAAGATCATTAACTTGAGTCTTCTTGGGAAGTGGCCTTTCTTCAACTTGAGTTTGGACTTGAGGCCTCTTCCCTTGTTGCTTGTCACTATGAGGCTTCTTCTTCAATGGGCAAGATCTAACATGATGCCCTTCAATTTTGCACTTGAAGCAAATAATCTTGGCCGAATTCTTGACTTGTTCTTGGCCCTTCTTCTTGTTGATCTTGGACTTCTTCTTCTTGTTGGAGTTGAATCCAAGTCCACCTTTGTCATTGGGGGATTTTTGCACACTCAAAATATTCTTGAGTGTGGACTCCCCTTCATGACTCTTTTCCAAGTCTTTCTTCAAAGAAGTGACTTGGGCCTTGAGCTCTTTGATTTCCTCTACATGGTTAGTATCAACACAAGTACTAGAGGAAGTATAAGCTTCATTGTTAGAGCAACAAGGCAAAGAGAGTAATTCATCACAAGATGTAGCAACATTGTGAGTAGATGAATTACGAGGACTAGCACATGGCAATAAAGCATTTCCACTTGAAGTAGTGCTAATGTCCACATGAGGCTCACTAGATGTTACCTTAGTAGTACAAGCCTCATGAGCTATCTTTAGCACATCATGGGATAGTAGAAGATCACCATGAGAGCTCGAGAGCTTTTCATGACTTTCTTCCAATTTCCCATAATTGCTAGATAGCACCTCAAGTTGAGCCTTTAGCTCAACATTCTCCTTTAAAATGGATGCTTCACAAGAAATAGAGTTAGTAGCACAAGCATCATCATTAACAATAAGAGGAGAAGGCAACTTGGCAAGCTCTTTAGCATATGAAGCTTGAAGTTGAGCATGAGACTCGGTGAGTTCAATGAGCGAACTCTTAATGGCCCTTGAGCCATTTTTGAGGTGCTCAAAGTCCTCAAGGAGTTTAGCATGTGCAAATTCAAGCTTATCATTTTTAGTTCTAAAATCATTAGCCACCTCGAGAGCTCTATCATGGGATTCCTTTAATCTAGATAATTCTAGAGCAAAGGTCTCCTCAAGAGATTCCTTGGTGGTTTGTTCAAGTTCAAGAGCTTGAGATAGCTCCGCAATCTCATTAGCGTAATCACGCTCATGACCTTCCATTTTCTCAATGGTGGCCTCATGCTCATCGAGATGAGATTCCAACTCCTCAATATATTTCTTGCCCTCAATGGCAATAGTCATGATTTCAAGGAAGTTAGAACAAGCAAGTTTATTCTTATGAAGAGCTTTAAAAATCATTTCACCCTTAATATTTAAGGATGCAACATTAACATTCTCTTCATCATTATCCTCATCATCATTAGCATCAACATCATCATCAAGAGACATATTGGGGTTCAAAGGAGGAGATACCTTTGAAGCCTTAGCCATAAGGCAAAAAGCAATAGATGATGATGTAGGATCCCTTGAGGCACCATTCAAGGCCACATCTTGTTCCATGGAGTGTTGGGTTTCCTTTACATTGTTAGCACAACAACTCGAGGAAATAGATACATTTTTATCATGGCAACAAGATATAGCAAGCATATCATTATGAGATGTAGTCAAGCAATTTCTACATGATATGCAAGGACTATCAACACGAGCATGTGAAACATTAAGAGTGCTCGAAGTGTTAAAGTCCAAAGATGAAGCATAGCAATAAGATAGCGATGAAGGATCATCAACAATTATCCCACTATCAACATTACAATGATCATCACTACTCACCATATCATTACCTTGTGGCAATCCACATGTAGGTGAAGTAGATGAAGTTGAGAAGGCAATACGACCGGAGGTGGAGGGAGAACAATCATCCCTACAAATCTTGGACACACCATATTTATCTTGAAGCTTTGTCCACAACTCATGAGCATCCCGAAACGGCATGAGTTGAAATATAACTACATTGCTCAAAGCATCAAAAAACACATTAGAAGCTTGAGCATTGAGATAAGAGTTTTTCTCATCCTCTAAAGATATGTGTTGAGAATCCTTTGGAGGAGAAAAACCCATATCTACAATTCGCTCTAAACATGGGTCAATGGCCCGAAAATGATTAAGCATGCGAATTACCCAAACATCAAAATTTGTGCCATCGAAACTAAGAGTGTCAAAGAATCCTAATCCCCTAGTCGACATCTTTACTCTCTAGGTGGTTAAACCTAATAATGAGAGACGAGGCTCTGATACCAATTGAAAGATCGTGGATGTCGCCTAGAGGGGGGGGGGGGGGGGGGTGAATAGGCGCTTTAAAATAATTACGGTTTAGGCTTGAACAAATGCGGAATAAAACTAGCGTTTAATTTGTCAAGCACAAAACCTAAATAGACTAGGCTCACCTATGTGCACCAACGACTTATGCTAAGCAAGATGAACAACTAAGTGATAGCAAGATATATAACTAGAAACAATATGGCTATCACAAAGTAAAGTGCATAAGTAAAGGGCTCGGGTAAGAGATAACCGAGGCACGCGGAGACGATGATGTATCCCGAAGTTCACACCCTTGCGGATGCTAATCTCCGTTAGAGCGGTGTGGAGGCACAATGCTCCCCAACAATGCCACTAGGGCCACCGTATTCTCCTCACGCCCTCGCACAATGCAAGGTGCCGTGATTCCACTAAGGGACCCTTGAGGGCGGTCACCGAACCCGTACAGATGGCAACCCTTGAGGGCGGTCACCGAACCCGTACACTTTGGCAACCCTTGGGGGCGGTCACCGGTACCCGTCAAATTGCTCGGGGTGATCTCCACAACCTAATTGGAGACCCCGACGCTTGCCCGGAGCTTCACCACAATGGAATGTGGCTCCGAGGCACCACCAAGCCGTCTAGGGCGCCAAGGCACCCAAGAGGAACAAGCTCAAGGGTGCTCAAACACCCAAGAGTAATAAGCTTCTCAACTACTAACTTCCACGTATCACCGTGGAGAACTCAAACCGATGCAACTAATGCAATGGCAAGGGCACACGGAGTGCCCAAGTCCTCCTCTCCCAAATCCCACCAAAGCAACTAATGCTAGGGAGGAAAATGAGAGGAAGAACGAAGAAGAACACGAAGAACTCCAAGAACTAGATCCAAGGGGTTCCCCTCACTTAGAGGAGAAAGTGATTGGTGGAAATGTGGATCTAGATCTCCTCTCTCTTTTCCCTCAAGAAGGAGCAAGAATCATTGGAGGGATTGAGAGATAGGCAAGCTCAAGAAGGTCAACAATGGGGGGAGAAATGAGCTCAAAGGATAAGAAAACCGTTGGGGAAGAAGACCCCTTTTATAGGGCCACCCCAAATCCAACCGTTACCTGTCTCAGCCCGCACAGAGCGGTACTACCGCTCCACAGAGCGGTACTACCGCTCGGGCGGTAGTAATTCAAAAAGCAGCAGGCAACAACAAGAAACTGGAGCGGTAGTGCCGCACCAAGCGGTACTACCGCTCAACTTCCGCGGTACTACCGCTTAAGCTTTCGCAGGACAGAAGAAACAGAGGAAGTGGGGTAGCACTGGAACGGCAGTACCGCAACAAGCGGTACTACCGCTCCACTACCGCCCCACTACCGCTTAGGAAAAAAAAGCACCAGAAGAAAACACGGTAGTGCAACGGTAGTAGGGGGCGGTAGTACCGTGTCAAGCGGTACTACCGCTCTACTACCGCTTTACTACCGCTTAGCGGAAAACAACACCAGAGAGTTGCACCCGCCGGGCGGTAGTGCTGCGGTAGACCACAGCGGTACTACCGCATAAGCGGTACTACCGTGGTACCGAGCGGTACTACCGTTTGGGTGACAGGAAAACTGCCCAGACAAACAATAAATCCTAAACTGCCACAACTTCTGCAAATGAGCTCCGAATTGAGCAAACTCAAGCTTGTTGGATAGATGACGACAATACTATCCAACAGCGACTGGTTATAATAAGAAGTGGCAGGGGAGATATGCCTAACATATAGAGATGAGAAACCTCTATGAATGAAGAACCGACATAAACTCCAACATCGAAAACATCATAGAAGATGCATACATGAACTCCGTTTTCGATGAACTCGAGCTTGTCATGAAGATGACCAAAAGCTCAAAGACTCACAAAGAGAAACACCAAACACGAACCAAGAAAGATGATGCAAGGATGCAATGGTTTGAGCTCTCTACGAAGATACGATAAAGCTACTCACTTGAGAGCCCCCCCTTGATAGTACGGCTATCGATCCTATAACCCGGTCTCCCAACTACTACCATGAGACCGGTAAAATAGAAAACATATCAAGGGCAAACCTTTGCCTTGCGCATAGTCCACTTGAGCTAGATGATGACGATCTTGACCTCTTCAAGTTGGACCACCTTTCTTGATTGCGCCGGCTCGATGAAGACTAGTTGATTGCTCCCCCATACTCCACTATGGGTGAGCCACTCTTCGGCACATCTTCACAAGTCCATTGTCACCACAATGGACAGCAAGCTTCAAGCATGTGATCTCTTCGTGATGCTCCACTTGAACTTGCACACCGCAATCTTGATGACGATCACCACTTGATGTCATCCTCCATGGGTTGTGTGATATCTTCCTTTTTATGCACGCCCATGGAAACAAACCTAACCCCACAAAGAACTCTTGCATAGAACATGGGTTAGTACACAAAGCGTAATGGACAATGCTTACCATACCGTGAGATCACTTGATCCCACTCGGTACATCTTCTACGCTTTGTGTGTTGATCAACTTGAATCACTCTTCATATTTAGTCTTGATCAACCTTGAATCTTTCCAACTCTCTTCATTAGGATGATGTCTTGAAGGTAAACATGAATGTTCACACAAACTTCTTCTTCAAGACATGCTTGCAATAGGCTCAACACTCACAAGACCAATCTTTGGATAAATCCTTGAATAGCACCTTGGTCAACACACATTCTTCTTCTAATAACCTTGAAACCAACAAATGGTCTTCAAGCAATGCCTATGGACAAACCCTTCAAATATAACTCAAGGCAACCATTAGTCCATAGAGATTGTCATCAATTACCAAAACCAAACATGGGGGCAGCACATGTTCTTTCACGCGCGTCACTACATCCTGCTGCTCGTCGATGACTACATCAGGTTCATGTGGGCGATGCTCCTTGCCTCCAAGGACGGGGCGGAGCGAGCCATCGTCAAGCACCAAGCTGCAGCAGAGGTGGAGTGTGGCCACAAGCTATGAGTCCTATGTACGGATCGTGGCGGTGAGTTCACCTCGGCCACATTCTACAAGGACTATGACGGGAAGGGGTGCAGCGGCACCTCACGGCTCCGTACTCGCAGCAGCAGAACAATATCGTCGAGTGAAGGAACCAGACGGTGCTCGGGATGGCACGCTCCATGCTCAAGGCAAAGCAGGTGCCGAGCACGTATTGAGGGAAGCCCGTGCTCACGTGTCCCTACTACTTTTTGTGCTCACGTGTCCCTACTACTTTTTATCCTAGTTTTTACATCTCTCCCTTGTTCTTTCTCTCTCGTTCTTCGTTCGTTCTTCGTGTTGGAGAGCCGCGATCCTCGAGGCTCTAGGGGCGGGCGAACCGACCTACGGCAGCCCATAGCCGCCGCATGTCCAGACGGGGTCCCTCCCGGGGGTGTGGGGTTTCGGGTCCTCAAAAGCACCCGCTGGATTGCTTGCGTACCGCGCTTTCGGACGGGTCTCCTTCAACGTGAGCTGCGGTGCATCATCCTCGGTGTTGGAGGTACACGGTGACGTGTTCGTGTGCGAACACACTTTTTGGCGACTCCGCTGAGGACGAAGCTTTGAACGGTCTCTAGCCCGTTCTTGCTACGAAGAGATCGTCATCTAGGGTTTGCAATCTACAAAGGTAATATGAATACCCAATTCACTTATGTAGATGCAAATAATGCATATGTTGTTGCTAGATCGTTTAATGAGCATAATGTATCGGCTAGCCCTAGCTTTATCAACCATGCATCTAATTATGTGCAAGAGCCGATGCAACAAAATCTCCATGCTTCTACCTCATATAATTTTAGCAACTTGCAACATATGTATTCCAACTCCCATGCATCGGCAACCCCACAAATCCATATGCCAATGAACAACATGATTAGTTCGGTTAATCAAGTTGAAACACCCCATGTAGGAACTTTCAATAGCATGCAACAAAGTGTTTCACCTTTTTATTCATCGGCGACTAACTTGCAACATGTTGATCCAAATATGCCAATGGATAGGGGAATTGGCCATGCTACTAGTTATTCCGCAAATTACCCTCAGACATCATATGCTACACCTCGTGCTACTAATTTTCGGTCATACGCAATCGTAGATGTTCATAATTTGGCTCCGCATCTTCATGCTAATGGCCGAATAAGTGAAAATTCTACTAGAGCATATGTGTCTTCACCTAATACCGTAGCATATAATGTTGCCCTCCACAATTTCAGAATTTTGGCAAGATATCATTGCCAAAAGCTTCTAAAAGTATTGGGGGGCAATCCGACGAAGAGTGGGCTGAAATTGGGCGAAAAAAGCTTAAAGATATCCTAGCTGCAATGTTTGCTGAGTTTAGACAAGAACAAGCAGCCTTGCGAATCAAAGAAAGAAAGAGTGGGGATTCGGATATCAAAGTTAATTCGGTTATTGAACATGCCAAATCAAACATTACATGTGCTGAATCAATTAAGAAAAAGAAGTTTTGATAATTAAAGGAACCAATGAAAAGAGTAATGATTTGGATAACAAACGTAATTCGGTTATTGAAAAGGCCGAATCAAATACATGTGTCGAATTTATTATGTTAAAGGAAGACGATAAGGCGTTGGAGAGTTATCCAAAAGTGGAGCAAGCTATTGTTCATATCACACAACCATCATGCTCTCCCAACATATTTGAACATGTATGTCTAGCAAGTGATTTACCTATTTTCCGATTTGGTCGCAACTTTATTGTTCATACATCTATTAGAAAAATTCTCATAAGCAATCTTGAAAGACCAATGAAGAAGGGTAATTTATTTCTTAGCAATAAAACCGTTGCAAAGCATATCGGTCAACACATTGTGCTATTTAAAGAGACCGATAGTAACTTATTATTGCAGCCAAAGCTTTCTAGGTTGCTTTACTTAGAACTTATATCCAACTGGGTAGCTTTGCTTGTTTCATACTTGGCTTACACTTGGTCTCAATTGAGACACATGTGTTCTAACTATTTTCGTTTCAGAAATTTAAAGCCAAGATTAAATTCTTTTGAGAAAGCCGGCGCTAATATAATATATGATCCTAAGACATCGGAGATAGAGTGCAAAACACAATGCATAGCCGAATGGGGATATTTCGAACCATTCGTTTGCTTACATCGAAAGCCGTTCTCACAACAAGATCGGCTAGAAAACGAGAAGCATACCTTCAATTCAAGCATGTGTGATCAAATATTTGATTTGTTGCTGAAAAATAATTGCATTAGAGTTCTTGATCACCATGTGAAGCCATCAATCCAAGGACGAATGTATTGTAAGTTGCATGATTCGTCCATGCATAATTTTGAGGATTGCAACATGTTTCGTCAAATAGTTAAATCGGCCATTGATAAAGGACGATTAAAATTTGTTGAAACACCAAGGGATGACTAGTCTATTCCGATTGGTCTTGATGGCAAACGGTTTTTGCATCAGTCACTTCAAGACGATCCATTTAAACACGAGAAGGTAATAACTGTGGATAAAGGGATCAAGCTTTCAAATAAGAAAGTTGTTCAAGAACACAATGATAATATTCTCGAGGGCGAAAATTCCATCAAAGTTGCAATGAAGACGCTAAGTATTGGGGGGCAACAAGAAAATCCAAAGATCGATGCAAGCACAACCAAAGAAAGCAAAGGCCGAGGTAAGCACAAAGGAAAAAAGGCGAACGTCACTTTCGCGTAGCTTTTGGAAAAATATCAAAAAAAGAGTGAAGAGAAAAGTGCTTATAGGCCAAGTAATTCAAAAGCATCAAGCGCACCCCGTAGGCGCAAATCTAAGGATCGGTATTGGCAAACTTAGAATTTCAATGAAAAATATTCATATCCTTATTTTGGGCCGCCAATGCCAATGCCATGGATGCCTCCCTATGCTCACGTAAATCCGTATCCATCATGGGACATGCATGATACAAGGGGACATTCTCCATCCTATTATAAACCATCTCACCATTATTATGTAGCTCCAAGAAGATCAAAGTTTAATGAGCAGTCATATGTTCAAGACCGTTTCAATAAAAAAGAATTGGTCCGAAGCTCAAGAAAGAAGAAAGAGGTGCTCAAACAAGTATATCGAGTTAAAAAAGATGGTCGCAAGAGTGCAATTCATATTTGATCTTAAAGGATAAAGAGCCAATTAAAAGGTTGACATTGGCTACAAAAGACAGTGAGATGAAGCAATCAATTGTTGACAATCAAAGTGCCAAATGTGCAGAAAAAAAGTTGAAAGTGCACAAGGTAAAACAAAAATTGTCATTAGTTCAAACAAAATCACAGCCGGGGTGCCCACTCGGCTTATCATATTGGCAAAATAAGAAGTTGCTAAAGCTTAGTGCACAGGAACTTTTTCCAAAGGAAGTGCTATCAACAAGAATAATACGCAAGCTTCCATTGCAAAATGTGCGGCAAAGGTGAAGAAAGAGAAGAGTGAAAGCTTCGAACAACCAAGCCGAAGGTTTGCGCATCAAAATCTTCGGTTCAAACAATATTCATATTCTTCAACTATGCCATTAATGCCTATGCCATGGAATTCGTCATCAGGTATGATTAGTTACCCTCTATGGGCATATTTTAATCCATGGATGCAATATAATTTCTTATATCATGAAAGGGTATTACCAACTCATCATACGTTCGATTAGCTACACTTTTGTTGCTAATCTAAATTGCCGATATAGAATTATCGCCATAAGCATGCAAAATGGCCGACGAAGTGTTGACATCGTGCTTCGGACGAACTCTGTGGAAGTTATTTTTCGGCACACAAGCTTTGCCGAAAAACAGGGGTCATATGTTGACACCAGATTTTGGCATTGAAGAAAACATTATTAAGATGGTTTCAAATAAAGAAGTGCTCTACATGAAAAAAGTTTTGTAGTGTTGACATGAACATCTTTGAAGTTTGGGCCATCGTCGTCCGATCTCATCTCGAAGGCCGAAACTGTGCTCAAAGTACTAAGATTTCATATTCAGAATACTGTTCGGCAAATTAAGCCCCCAAGACGACCTCATATAAGAAAATGTTTTACACGGATTGTCTTCGTCTCATTGAAACGATCGATTTTGATATAAAGATCGTCTCAATCGGAGGTCGTATGCAACCTGTGGAGCCAAAACAAGGTTAACAACATAAACTGCACAGTCATTTCGGACCAACCGAGTTTATTTGAATCGGTGACACCGAGTTGACTCGGTAACTCCGAGAAAAAACCACTCGGAAATTTCGAGTGAGATGCAGAAGATTACAGAAAGTTGGCCACGTTCATTCGGTGAGACCGAAAAAAACCACTTGGATGCTCCGAGTTGATCCGGAAAATTGCCAAAGTTTTCTATCCGAGTTAGGTTAAGGTTTTTGACGTTTTGGATGGAATTTTTAGTCCTTTTCTTGTACGGGAAGTCCAGCCGCCTCATATATCTGTTAGAGACTCAGTGAGATGAAGAAGATTACAGAAAGTTGGCCACGTTCACTCGGTGAGACCGAAAAAAAACCACTTGGATACTCCGAGTTGATCCGGAAAATTGCCAAAGTTTTCTATCCGAGTTAGGTTAATGTTTTTGACGTTTTGGATGGAATTTTTAGTCCTTTTCTTGTACTGGAAGTCCAGCCGCCTCATATATCTGTTAGAGGTGACGGCCGATTGAACAATACATAATCGAACAAATCAACCTACTACTTTTTACCCTAGTTTTTACATCTCTCCCTTGTACTTTCTCTCGTTCTTCGTTCGTTCTTCGTGTTGTAGAGTTGCGATCCTCGAGGCTCTAGGGGCGGGCGAACCGACCTAGGGCAGCCCATAGTCGCCGCGCGTCCAGATGGGGTCCCTCCTGGGGGTGTGGGGTTTCGGGTCCTCAGAAGCACCCGTCGGATTGCTTGTGTACTGCGCTTCCTGATGGGTCTCCTTCGACGTGAGCTGCACTGCATCACCCTCGGCCAAGGTTGTCAGAATCGCGATTTTGAATCGGATCGGAGCTCTGATGGCAGGATCGCAAATCGTAGAATCGTCACTATCAGGATCGTAAAAACGTAGATTCTATGAACCAAAATCGTAGAATCAGAGGAGTTAGTTCAGATCGTAAAGTCGTAGAATCGTACAACAGAATCGCGATTCTGACAACCTTGCCCTCGGCGTTGGAGGTACACGGTGACGTGTTCGTGTGCGAACAGCGCCGTGCGATGCTATGCGAGCTGTCGTCGATCAATGACAACGCCACTTGGACACTCACAACACTGCCTACAGGGCATCGAACTATTTGGCTCAAGTGGGTGTTCAAGGTGAAGAAGGACCACCACGGCACCGTTGTCAAGCACATGGCACACATCGTCGCGAAGGGCTACGTGCAACGCTCCGGGGTGGACTTCGAGGAGGTCTTCGCCCCGGTGGCAAGGCTCGAGTCCGTGCGACTGATCCTTGTTGTAGGTGCACCACATGGACGTCAAGTCGGCATTCCTCAACGGCGACCTTGGCGAGGAGGTGTACGTTTCCCAGTCGCCGCGTTTTGTCGCCAGCTAGCATGAACAGGGCATGTACAGGCTACACAAGGTCCTGTATGGACTACGACAAGCTTCGAGGTCATGGAACTCCAAGCTGGGCGCAAGCCTGGCGTCACTCGGCTTTTCCCACAGTGCCTCCGAGGACCACTTCTTTTGGCAGCTTAAAAAATAAGCCTCCTCCCCGGCTTTCACCATAAACCGCCTCATTCATTGGGGCTTCTGGTCTAGCTATGGGATAACTAATTTAAAAGTCTCAACAATTTTAGGGAGCGACTTATTTTTTAAGCTGGGGAGAGGTAGCTTATTTTTTAAGCCGTCGAAAAGAACTAGCACTGAGTATGGCGTGTACTCGTGCGGAACCGCGAACACGCTGTCATGGGCATATACACCGATGACCTGGTCGTCATTGGAGCTGAGCCCGACGAGGTGCATCGCTTCGAGGAGGAGATGAAGCGTCTCTTCAGCTTGAGTGATCTCGGGCAGCTCCGTTACTACCTCCGGCTGGAGGTGAACCTGGAGTGTGGTCGCATGTCGATCACTCAGGCAGCCTACGCCACCAAGTTGTTGGAGCGAGCTGGCATGAATGACCGCCATGCCGTGCAAGCCCAATGGAGGCACGACTCAAGCTTAGCAAGGAGAGTCCCGAGATGGCGATGGACGCTACGTTCTGCCGCAATGTTATCGGGAGCCTCGGGTACCTTGTGCACACCCGTCTGGACATCTTGTTCACTCTCGGTTACCTGAGCAGGTTCATGGAAGCCTCGACAAGCGATCATCTCGCTGTCGTCAAACACCTGCTCCAGTACACAGAAGGTTGTCACCGCATCTTCGTGCGAGGGGGAGTACATTGCGACAGCAACAACGGCTTGCCAGGTGATTTGGATGGCTTGCCTTCGTGGCAACATGCTGAACCAAGACATCGCCCCTGTACTTATCTTTGTCGACAACAAGTTGGCAATTTCCCTCTGCAAGAACCCAGTGCTTCACGACCTCAGCAAGCACATTGATCTTCGCTATCACTTCATACGTGACTGCGTCAAGAAAGGCACAGCCAACGTGGAATTCATTAGGGCTGGTGAGTAGAAGGCCGACATCCTAACAAAGGCTCTTGGCCGCGTCCGGTTCCAGAAACTACACGACAAGATCGGGATCGTCAACGTCCAACCCTTGCGATGGAGTTGAGGGGAAGAATGTTGGAGTCCACCCAGTCGCTCGGTGGGCCTCATGTGTTGACTACACATTGGGCGGCCCATACTGCACGCCTATGTCAAAACCATGACTTAGGCGGCGAGCTGATGATGGTGGTTTTGAACCACTCCCCTTGTGCGTCAGGGAGTGGTCCTAGTCTAGGTAGTAGATAGCCCCTAGTTGTAATTTTTCTATTGCTTGTACAACATATGATGGAATGGAACGCTCCCAGTGGGAATAGCGAAAAAATCTCCAGAAACTCTTGGCCTCTCCTTCGCTCTTCACTTCTCGGGAACAGCTCTGGCTGGCTGTCGGCAAAGCTTCATTTGGGCTAACATCCCTTGTGTTCTTCCTAAAGCAATTACCTTCTGATGTGTGAACTTTTGGGTTGACCATCCAGGCTTCATAGAGGTGCTTCAACAAGCTTGGAGTTTTCCTTGCAAAAACAAAGACATCAGCGGCACCTCTCTTCTAATTTCAAAAGCATTAGAAGAGCCATGCGGAGCAGAAACCGTTTCCGCCTCTAGTTGCTAGTACTTAGTCTTGACCTTACTGGTCGGCTTGAACAAAGGCCTATGTCCGTTGTAGAAAGGCCTATGCGTGAACAAAGGCTTATGTCCGTTGTAGAAAGGCCTATGCATGAACAAAGGCTTATTTTTTCGCGAATACGCTAGGAGCGTATCTTTGCATTGATAGGGAGAAAAGAGAGTACATGTCGACGCCACGGTCACGTACGCAAGAAGGCGTGTCCATGGCGAACGGATGAGCATAGGATGGTGGGGATGCTCAGCCCCTAATACAAGTTCAGATTACAGGTATAAACGTGCTAAGTCCTTTGGCTCCGGCCATTGACCAGGAGCGAGCGTCGTCCCTGATAGCGGCGATCACAGACGAGGTGGAGGGGGCGATTTTGTCGAAGATGACCGCATTGCGGTGGCGCCAAAGCTTCCATGCCACGAGGCTGGCCATGGTGGTAAGGCCTCGTCGAGAAGTCATAGGTAATGCTAGTAAGGCGGCAGACAACCAGCTGAAGAAGTCTGAGGAGCTGTCTGGCGATGGAATGGAGGGGCAGCACCAGGTAAGGATCTCATGCCAGATGACGCGAGAGAAGACACATCCCACCATGATGTGCTGCAAGGTCTCCGGCTCCTGGAGGCATAGGACGCAGGCGGGGTCATGCGGCAGGCCACGTCGCGCAAGCCTGTCCGCGGACCAGCAGCGGTTCAAGGAGTCCAGGTACATAAAGAACTTCACCGACGAGGGCGCTCACCGACAAAGGCTTATGTCCGTTGTAGAAAGGAATTTCAGAGAAATCATTCAAAACCACATTAACTGACTCATACAGTAGAAGCAGCTCTACTAGGAAAATATGCTCACTGAGATGAGTCCGCCTCAGAGATGAAAACTAGAAATTATTTCATGTGGTGGCTAGAAAAAAAAAATCATTCTATCTCTTCCCGACCAACATGGCTCTTCAACCAATGATCATGAAGTCGAGGCTGCTATCATGCGGAGAACGTTCAACAACAGAGTAGCTATCTTGGCCAACCCCCACATGTTATTTGATCTTTTTAAGTTTGTCCAACAGGCTGAGGATCCCCCCGCGCGCGCTCTGGATAGTAGATTGATAATGTGGTCAAGCAAACTCCCCTCGACCATTTTCCTGGTCTCAATGGATTTAACATTCTCTTTGTCAAGAGATACTGACCGTTCATTAAAGAATATTTTTATAATCTTTGTAATAATTTTCAGGAATCTCCATCCTCCGTACTTCGCCAAAAGATAGTACACTTCGACCTTCAGAAATTTGCCAATCCCTATCACCTCCAAATGGATATGGAACTGCGTGAATTTTGTTAATTTCGATTTGCTACTGACCATCTAGCTTGTACGTTTCTAAAAAGTATGCCTATTAGGTGCAAACTAGATGCTTCTATTCTATTCTGGCCCCTCATATGTCCATGACAACAAATCATATTTTAAATGATTTGACAAGATAGGCAGTTCAGCATTTACCTCTAATGGAGGTATTTAAACAACTGACCTTTTAGCTTCTGCTGAGATCATATCTAGTCAAACTGAAAATACTTTGAGAACATGTCAACAATAGAAGTTGAAGGTTTCTGGCAAAAGAGTAAAATTTGAAGATGTGCCATTGCAAGTGAACTGCTCTATTGTTATTTTTTCCAGTAGTTTAGGTGATTCAACTTCGGAGGTTTTGGTCCAGCTTCCACAATGATTCACTATTTGAGTCGTAAAAGATTTATGAGATATAGCTCCGTTTTTCCATTCTGAATTAATAATAAAAAGTTGTTTGACTGATGACATTTATTGCTCTGCAGGTATCTAGAGTTGCATTGTGGTGGCTAAGATGCAGAAATGGCTTGTTGGGTGCGAGCTCTCCGAAAGTCCTATTCTACTCCTGAGCTCAAATGCTCCCTCGTGAACAGTAAAATCGAAAAAAAAAGTAAAAAATTTCAAAAAAATCTGAATTTTTTTTATGGTAAACTTTGACATTTTTTTTGCATGCGTACCAAAATTCAGCACGAAATAACATTCGTGGAAGTCGCAGCGAAAAAAACAAAATGAACAGTCCAAAATGTATTAAAAACTAGCATTTTTGGAGCATCGATTTTGTTTTTTTTGTCACGACTTCCACAAATGTTATTTCGAGCTGATATTCTGCAAGCATACAAAAACATTTGTCAAAGTTTACCACAAAAAAATTCAGAATTTTTTACTATTTTTTTCGATTTTACTATTCATGGGGGAGCATATGAGCTCGGGAGCAAAAACTCCATGTCCGGAGCTCTCCCATTTCATATGCTCCACACGGAAATTAACACACTATGTAGCATGCACCGGTGGTTAGTTGAATCTTCAGCTGATCCTGGCTAATGAATGTTGAACGTTGAATTGCGCCTGCCTGCCTGATGCTATTTGATACTGCTAGGGTGGTGCATGGAAATGCGTTTCTTGCTTGCATTTTCTTTTTCATTGAGATGCGGCTACTGAAGGACTCATGAACTGGCTAACGTTTGATACATATTATGAGTTGGCTTGTGATCTGAAGAAACAAAATGTTTAGCTTGTTCCTCGCAAAAATGGCCACCAGGTCATTGTGAACCCATATCACCGTGAAGTGCGAACAATTATACATTTTCTATTATGGAATTGTGCCTCCGTGGCTTTGACGTCCCGGTCTACAGTATCATACAGAGAAATTGTCTCTCAGTTGCATTGTCGTCGTGGCGTGTTCAGGGCTAATGGTTCTTAGCCGGATCTTGATCCATTGAAATTCGACATTTCATTCCTGTATTTGTTGGCGGTGGTGCCATCGTCTAATGGTGTTGAGTTCATTCTGGTTTTGGTTGCTACCTCTTAATCTCCTTTTGTTTTCTTTTTTGAGATTGGGTGCTACCTCACAACTAAGCTAGGAAACTCAGCAAGGCGGCTTCGAAGGATCAATGTACAAAATAAAGAAAATCTTCATAGCCATTGGTAAAAACTAAAGAAAGCTAACAATTCTAAACTGCATACTCCGTCTGGATGGGGATATATGTCGGACACAGGTTTTTAGGCCGTCGATTTGGCTAGCGAAACATGTGATGAATGCCATAAAATTATATCTTCAAATTAATTGTTGAATGAACTTTCTAAACATATAATTTTTATGGCATGTTTCACGAGTTGAATCAACGACATACATTCCCATGCTTGACTTATATTTCCATCTGGAGGGAGTATATGACATCTTTAGAGATACTAAACTCACTCAAATGGAGCTATCGACTTGATTGGGGTTGTGGGGACGATGGGACCACTTTGTCAGTTGACAGTAGGTGAGGTGGCTTCTTTGTCGCTGAGTCGACCTCCCAGTTATGCATGTCGATGGATGACCCCACGTGTCAATGGGTGATGGCTGTCCAGTGATCGCACAAATGCAACCGGGGTGTTCTATTGTAAATAAAGCATCCTTAAATGCAAATTTTTGGTGATATGAACTAACAAATCAAACTCCTCTCTAAAGATACTAAACTCCTAGAAACTGAGCTCTTTCGTGCATTATAGGTGGATTGGACGAGTTGGTCATGATTGTAAGAGGGTGTATGTTGTTTCATAATGTGTGTGGCATAGATTTCCCTGGATCATGTGTCACGTATACGGCCGCTCGTGGCTCACACGTCCGCCACTGATTGACATTGAATATCAAATACTCCCTCCATTTCAATCAAAATAAGTGTCTTAACGTTTGTACAAAGTTAAGATACTTATTTTAATATGAAGGGAGTATCATACATGTAGGACGGAACAACCATAATTGTGCAGGTGTCCAATCAAAAGCCACATCATCGAACTAAAAAAATACACAAGCAGGTCTGATCGTGAAATCGATGCAGCAAAGCGCACGTCAGCTTCTATGAGCTCTAGTTTGGAGCTTCAGAATTACAGCAAAGCCCGAAGACCGCTAAAAAATGCTTTAAATTCACAGTCACAGAATTTGTGTCCCTAATAAATATGCAATTTTAAGCTACCAAATTTTATAGTAAAAGAGCATAATTTTAGAAGCCAGAAAGAACATAGTTTTGTTGTCATACCTGCTGCTTTCACACAAGTCACTGAGTTGTACATGTTCATAGGGTCAGGTCAAGCACCAAATGGACATCTGCAACGAATCACAGGTGCAATCGATCCATTGCTCCATCAGTTTCATCAACCTCGACCTTGCTCCATCAGTTTCATCAACCTCGACCTCTATATCCCCGAAAAAGGAAAAAAACTCGACCTCTATAACTCCTTCTCCTTACTTGTCAGCTTGGATTTGCACAAGACAAGTGCAAAAAAACATATGTCAGCAGCGAGAAATAACTGCCGAACAAAATCAAACATTGTAAATAGCGCTAAGGATGCTTTCTTATAATCAATCCTTCCATTCGAAATTATTTGGAGTACTAGCTTTGCCGTGAGTCAAATTTTTGTAAGTTTGATCAAGTTATATAAAAATATATTCGACACCAAATGGGTTCCGTTAGATTCATCATAAAATATACCGTTTTTTATAATATTTATTTGTTGTTGTAGGTATTGATATATTTTTTATAGTTTTGGTCAAGTATAGAGAAGTTTCACCTAAGACAAAATTTGAACTTTATGCAATTTGGGATGGAAGGAATGTCACATTTCAATATCTGGATTGAAAGACCAGTCCGATAGCAAACAAATGGCACACCATAGATTTCACATAAATAAGTTTTGAATCCATGATACAGCTTGTTAGCTTCAGAGAAATAGTGAGAAAAACTCTGCGTATACTTTTTTGTATGGTTTTAAGTAGCGAGCGACCCCTCGTACCCCCCGCGTCGCCTTCCCGAGCGAGGCGATCGGGGCGGCCCCCTCTTCCCCACCTCTTTGAGTGTCGCGCCCCTTCCTCTCGCAGCTGCCGCCAGCGGGCGTAGCCGGGCGTTGCCCGCGTGGCGCCGTTCCATGGCTGGCGGCTCCCTTCCCTTCCCCGATGCGGGCACCCGGCTTGGGCGGACAAGACTGGCGGTGGCGTGGCTCGGCTGACGGTGCTCCGGCGCGGCCTGGATGGCGACGAGGCAGTGGCGGGCAGTGGCCGACAGTGCCCTGCAAGCTCTCATATCTGAGCCCTTTAGGACCGATCTGGCTCAAGGAGGGCTGGTTAGGCTGGTCCGGCAAGCACCTCATGATCAGTGGCGGAGACAGGGGGACCAGCAAGGGCCCTGGCCCCCCCTAACATTACTGATTTAGGCATAGTATTAGTGTAAATAGTGATTTTTTTACTGCTAAAATGATGTATTTTGATGTATTGGCCCTCCCCAACAAGACTGAACCATACTTGGCCCCCCTTATTCGATTTTCCTGGCTCCGCCACTGCTCATGATGGGGGCGGCGGCTACGGTGTCGCGTTTGCTGCAGCGCGGCGGCGGGAGCTTCGCGGGCCCGATTTGGGCCCGGCCGGGCAATTGTCCTGGTGTGCTCCTACTGCTGCGTCCGGTCTGCTATCACCTGAGCCGATGGAGGTTATTCCCTCCCACGTGGCTACGGTACTGCCAGCCCCTGTCTACCGATGATTCATTTTGGCCTGGCCGGCCTGCAGCGTTTTGCCGTGGTGAGACGACGATGGTGTCCTCTTGACTGTGATGGCGCATGTTGGTGGGCGGCGGGTGTGGTTCAGCCGACAGTTGGTCCTGGGTTGTGGGTGCGAGGGGTCGGAAGAAATCTCTGTCGGGTCTTGCCGGCACCGACGCGGTGACGCATGTGGATGCCGTCATCCTTCTTGAAGGGCGTCGGGTGGACCTCTCCCTCACTCCCCTCCATGTACCGGGAGAAATCCTAGGATTCGTTCGGGCAGCAGCGTCGTCATCGTCACAGTGCTTCTTGTAGGTGTTGCTTGATACGCGACAATTTGGTGGCATAGGAGCGTGGTGGAAGTCTTCGGTGGACGCAACGGTTGCGGGATTCCGTCGCTTTCGTCGAGTCAGCGATGTTGGCATTATTTTTCTTGTGCGTGATTGTGTTGTTTTCCCCAGCGTTGCTCAAACTATTGTATGGGGTGGTTGCTATATTAATATAGCGGATCGAAAGCCTATTTGACGGTATACTTTTTTGTATTGAGGAAGAATATACTTTTTTGGTTCTAAAAAAAAAAAAGAATATACTGTTTGTGCGTAGTTGGTTTTCTCTCTTCGACGAGAGGGAAGGAGTTACTTTTGGGCTACAAATCTTCAGTGGCAGTCCACAAGAACAACAAAAGATCTCAATGGCAGCCATGACTCTTCTTCAGTCTCACTCTGCTCACCTCACATCGTGGGCTGCTGCTTCCACACACTTCCCGCATGAGTGAGTCTAAAAAAAGAAAAAGGAAAAGAAATAGGAGTGAGTTGCGAGGAGATCAGATCGAAAGAGTTGTGAGGAGATGAGCCGCCGCCGCCGCCGCCCACGCTCGCCGGCGGAGGCGCCGCCGCTGGAAGACGACAACCTCCTCTCCGAGATCCTCCTCCGCCTCTCGCCAGATCCGTCCTCCCTCCCTCGCGCCTCCCTCGTCTGCAAGCGCTGGCTCGGCCTCGTCTCCGACCCCGGCTTCTCCGCCCGCTTCCGCCTCCACCACCGCCGCAACCCTCCCCTCCTCGGCTTCTTCGACTACTCGGACTTCCATCCTACAATGGATCCCCCCAATCGTGTCCGGGATTCCCACTTCCCCCTCGACGACGACAGCATCGGCTACTTGATGCCCTTGGGATCCCGCCATGGCCTCCTACTCAACTTCTGCAGATCGTGGAACAAGCTCCTGGTGTGGGAACCCTTCAACATCCGCCAGCACTACATAGCCGTTCCCCCGGGGTTCGATTTGGAGAAGGCCCCTGTCACTGGGGCGGTGTTTCGCGCCGCCGGAGACGTCCAACACTTCCAGGTGGTCTTGGTAAGCACAGAGACAGACAACCAACATCATACACGGGCAGTTGCCCGCGTCTACTCGCCGGAGACCGGCATATGGGGTAATCTCATGTCGACACCGCTTCCACCCAAGGCTTCGAGTTCTATGGGCCAACTTCTCAGCAAGATTACAATGTGGTTTACTACCAGTGTGCTAGTTGGGCATTCCCTTTACTGGTTGCTCACTGATATATCGGCAGCAACTAGCACGTTGGATGGCATCCTCGAGTTTGATTTGGAGAGGCAGATTCTAGATGTGATATCGGTGCCCGTGGATATTGCCAATAATAGTGCTGGAAATTTTCAAATTATGCGGGCAGAGGGTGGTGGCCTTGGTATTCTCTTTCTGTCAGAATTCAGCGCCCAGTTATGGAAGATGATCACTGATTCTCATGGTGTTGCTTCATGGCTGCTGCAAAGAACTGTCAATCTAGATAAACTGCTTTCCACGAATTCAGAGATTGAGAGAGGGCCGCCCCCAATGATAAAAGGGTTTGCAGAGTACAATAATGTGGTATTCCTACGGACACCTATTGGCGTCTTCACGATCCAGCTTGAGTCACTGCAGTTCAAGAAAGTTTCCAAAACCCTCTTGGGTCGCTATTTTCCATTTGAAAGTGTCTATGCTGCAGGTATAACAAAACTGGTATAACAAAACCAAGATATTACTTATAATTGGTTGGTTGAATACCGCTCAAATTCTTTCGTGTTAACCTAGCAATTTTAAGTGGCGCTATTTAAATTGTTTCTTGCTACTTGATGATCTTGTCAATATATAGCAATTTTGTTCTAGCGTCCTCTTTTCGGATGTTTGTGTGGTGGCGTTTTCTGTGATGGTTATGATTTGGAAAACCATCTTTTAGTGGGTGTATTTTATCAGATATAGGATGGAGCGAGCTTAAGCATAATTTTAGGTAACTTCTCCCTTCCATTCAGATAATAGTTTGAGTGTGCGGGATTCTTCATTTCTATGACAGCACTGAGTATATACTGTTTTGAGAATATTTTTCTTCATTTGATAGTAGATGGGGTTTGTTTATATACTCGTCATGATGTATCAAACCCGAGGTGTTTTCCTCTTTAACTCCATATGTCAGTTTATCCAAATATCTCATCCATGCCCCCTTGTATCTACTTTATCTGATATGAATAGTAGTATCAGTGCATAGCTGCAGCGCAGATGTTTCTGGAAATGAGATACCTAATGGTTAAAATGCCCCCTTGTAGGCAAGGGTATTGGTGGTGGATAATGATGGAGCTGAACTTTTACATAACACATGAGATGATCGGTCAGATGGATATGCTATTGTGATGTATTACCTGAGTAAGTAACCTTATCTTTAAGTAGTAGCAGAATGATTTATTTTCCCTTTACCTTGCTTCTTTTATATTCTATATTTACTTTTTAGTGGTTGCAACATTGCATTTGGTATCTATGGCTAGGGATCTATGAAGTCCGAGTGTGATTTGTATCTTGTCCCCTCTACACAAGTATAATTGGTACCTAACAATACCTTAGTATTTGGCTCGAATTTCGTTTATTAACTCGGGCCTCTATATATTGCCATCTCGCATTGCTGCTCATTTGGGATTGTTGTAATACCTAGTGCTCGCTTGCAATTATTGTACAATATTAGCCTTGTAGTCCGTTTGCTTAAATATTTTATGAACATGCCTTTGTTTGTCACTCTAACTCACATATGGAAAGGCTGCGTACAATAGACCCAAAGTGGTCGGACCCTTCTCCGGACCCTGCGCAAGCGGGAGCTACATGCACCAGGCTGCCCTTTTTTTGTATGGACCTTCAATTGTATGACCGAAGAGTCCACATTCATCAAGGTTTTATCCAATACCATTAAAGCGCTACTGTAGTCAGCTACCACTTGATAAATAAGGCAATGTTCGGGATATCGGTAACTTGTAGCTGCTCGGTCGGGTGAGGAGTAGGGATTAATCGGGGAATCGGCCTATTGACTGAATTTATCGGTAACCCATTTATCGGTAGGTTAATTAGGGCCATATCTATATATCTTAGCTACATAGGAATATGCAATGTACTATTGTGCTGCTGCTGCTGCTGCTGGTCTCGGAGAGAGGGAGGGGGAGAGGGGGCGGCGACCTGGAGCCGTGCTGCTGCTGGTGGTCATGCAGAGAGGGAGGGGGCGACGACCTGGAGCCGTGTTGTGGCTGGTGGTCTCAGAGAGAGGGAGGTGGTGGTGGTGCTACTGCTGCTGGTCTTGGAGAGAGGGAGGGGGTGGCGCTGCTGCTACTGCTGATCTCGGAGAGAGGGAGGGGGCGGCGAGCTTGAGCAGGAGGAAGCTCGGATAGGGGCCGCGGCGGCTTCTCCAGCCTCCTCCAACGAGGGAACGGGAACGAGGTAGGGGAGAGTGAGAGAGGGAACGGGTAACACCCAGATATGGAAAAGAGGGAATGGGCCAAAATTTTGGGCCCAAGTTTCTCTCTCCAATTAATCGGGCCAGTGGGATAAATCGGCATTTTAAGGATAAATCGGCCTGACAACCAGTTAATCCGCTTGACCAGTTAACGCCAAGGATAAGTTGTTATCGCATCCGTGACCTACGGAATAAGGATAAACTGGCCGATTAACTTAAATATCGGCCGGTATTTTTAACAATGAAATAAGGAAACAAATAATACCATGGTAGATTTTAATTTTAAGAGCAACTCAAACGCGCCGACCCAAACTGTCCGCGCATGTCCGTTTGGGTCGAAACGGACACAAAAACAGGCCCAACGTGCGGACGCAAACGGACCAGCGTCCACTTTTTGTCCGTGGTCGACCCATCTTAGGCCCAAATTTGGGCCGCTTTTGCGTAGGCGCGGGGACACAACGGACGCGCTCGACGCCCGCCCCATGTCCTCTTCCTGGCCCGCCAGTCGGTGGCACATTGGCCATTCCCCCTTCCTCCCATCGACAACCAGCACACCCGACCGCCCCACCCATCGCCGCCGCCGCCCAGACCGGCCGCCCACACCTACCTCACAGTACGCCACCCGCCGACGGCCCATACTCCGACGTTTGGTGGACCGTTTTCGCCGCCGTCGCAGCACCCCGACGTCGAGGCCACTAGCCCCTCGCCTCCCCCTGTCGGCAGCACACAAGCGCGGCTACCTCGCTCGCCGGACGCCACCATGTTCGCCTCCACCCTTGACTGGACTGCTACTTGGTCTCCGAGAGGTGTGAGGCTGTTCACCGGCCAGCTTCTTCCCCCACGCCCGCAAGGTGTTCGACGGTTTGCCCGCAAGCTACAAATGGACTCCGGTGACGAGTACCTTATCCACAATTTCATTTGCGATTCAGATGATTCCTCATCCAATGATGAGGAGATCGTGGCTGCTGCTTTGGTCGTCCATGACCACATGAGTAGGCAGCGGCCGATGTTCAGGGGCTCGATCTCGGGGCATACTCCGGCGTTGAATCGCAAAAGAGAGAACGTCCATTGCCTACTATGGCAAGACTACTTCCAGTCCCCTTAACCTGCTCTTCAAACACCACCTATTCCGGCGCCATTTCCGGATGGCTAGACATGTGTTCAACCGTATCCGGGAGGGGGTGGTGGCGTACGATAAGTATCTCGAGTGCAAGGAGGATGTCACGGGAAAGATTGGCTTCTCCTCTTATCAGAAATGCATTGCAGCTATTCGGATGCTTGTATATGGAGTACCCGGTGATCTCATTGATGAGTATGTTCGAATGAGCGAGTCCATGTGCCTAGACTTCATGTACAAGTTTTGCAAGGCTATGGTAGCAGTGTTTGGCCCGGAGTACTTGAGAGAGCCAACTGCTGCAGATACAACCCGGTTGTTGGCGATCAATGCGAGTAGGTTTTTTTGGCGATGCTTGGTAGCGTAGATTTTATGAAGTGGGAGTGAAAGAACCGCCCTTCTGCTTGGCAAGGGCAGTACAGGGGCCATGTGAAAGCTTGCACTGTCATACTTGAGGCCGTGGCTTCACAAGATCTCTGGATTTGGCACTCTTTCTTCGATATGGCCGGATCTCACAACGACATCAACGTGCTTCAGCGCTCTCCACTGTTTGCAAGGCTTGCAGAAGGCAACTGCCCGGAGGTCAATGTTGAGATCAATGGCCACCACTACAACAAAAGATACTACCTAGCTGACGGTATCTATCCTCAATGGACTACTCTTGTGAAGACAATCCCCAACCTTGCAGGAGAAAAGAGGAAGAGATTTGCCCAAGCACAAGAGAGTGCTAGGAAGGATGGGGAGCATGCCTTGGGTGTTCTTCAATCTCGACGGGGCATCGTTCGATATCCTGCTAGAACGTGGAGCACCAAGAAATTGTGGGAGGTGATGACTGATTGTGTGATCATGCACAACATGATCGTAGAGGATGAGCTTCCAAATGAAATCTATGACCAAGGGTTTGAATTTCAGGGTGAAAATGTTGTGCCAAGCATGGAGGAGCAACAACGTTTGCACAGTTCACCGAATTTCATCATCAAATGCGTGGTTGGGAAACCTCACATTCAACTGCAAGATGATTTGGTTGAGCTGGGCATATGTGGGCTCACGTTGGCAACCAATAGATGTATCGACTACTTTTTCTTTCAAAAGTACTCCATTTTATTTGGCTTGTAAACTATGATATATTTATTTGGTTGTTAAACTATGAGATATTTGTATTTTGTTTGAATTATGTGAACTTGTGCCAAAAAAATTATATGTGGCAAAAATAGCTCAAAAATGGCTGCTAGGACGAAAATGCGCCCGCGAGTTGGGCGCACTGCCGACCCACACACAGAAGGGGGCGGACATGCCAACCCAAACAGACAAAAAGCAGACAAAACGCGCGTCCGTTTGGGTCCATGTGTTGGAGTTGCTCTAAGAGAAGCGTGACTGCAATATCTAATAGAACACAATAATCTTCTCAAGAAAATAAATTTTAATAAATCTTACTTGATATATCTGATTATTTTCGACATCTCTATTATTTATTTTCAGATGTTCTCACTAATTATTTGAGATTGAAAACATGCAAACATTAAAATTAAATCTTACAAGTAATATTTCTGGATAGTATCGACCATATAATATTTTCATTATATTTTTTCACCCTCAGTCTCTAACTGAATTTTACATATGAGATTTAAATTCAAAGTGAGAGCTGTTTACCTTATACTACATGAAAGTTCTATGTTTTCAATGTTTCACAAACAACAACAACAAAGCCTTTAGTCCCAAACAAGTTGGGGTAGGCTAGAGGTGAAACCCATAAGATCTCGCGACCAACTCATGGTTTTGGCACATGGATAGCAAGCTTCCACGCACCCCTGTCCATGGCTAGTTCTCTGGTGATACTCCGGTCCTTCAAATCTCTCTTGACGGACTCCTCCCATGTCAGACTCGGTCTACCGCGACCTCTTCTGACATTATCAGCACGCTTTAGCCGTCCGCTATGCACTAGAGCTTCTGGAGGCCTGCGCTGAATATGCCCAAACCATCTCAGATGTGTTGGACAAGATTCTCATCAATCGGCGCTACCCCAACTCTATCTTGTATGTCATCATTCCGAACTCTTTTTTTTCACAAAACCATAAATAAATATGAATATATTGTTTTTTTTTAACCTTGACAACTTGGAGTATGGTCTTCCCTAATACCATTGTCAAACGTCTTTCAAGACTCACCTCAGATACATCCCTTGTGTTCTATCCATTCAGACCAAAAGTCCCTAAAGCAAAGATCTTCCACCTTGAGAACTTTTGGGTTGACCACCCAGGCTTCATAGAGGCACATCTTTTCTAATTTCTAAAACATTAGAAGATCCATTTAAATCCGGAGCAGAAATCTTTCCCACCTCTCATTGTTCATTCACCAAAAAAGGCTTTCGCCCCGCTGTATATACAAGGCAACCAACATCAACATCCCGATACAGACGCACGCCATCACAACACACACACACACCCAAGGCAAGATACATAGGTGTTGAGCGCAGCAACACCACCCCTAGCACATGCCACCGCGAAGAGATGAAGCCGCATACGACGAACCGTGGGCTCCAAGGCGGCGCCTTCAGGAAGGTTACGACACCGGAGCGCCGCCACCGCCCGATCCGAGGATCAGAGTTTCCCCTGGAGCAACACGACGGGCAATGAGAGCCATGACGATGCCTTCAAGAAGGGAACGAGCTTTGCCGCCGCCGGTCCGTCCGAAGATAGAATGGGTTTTCACCCCGGCCAATACTCACCGCCACTGAACGCCACACCCCGGCCACCACGCTGTCCACACGGCCATGGTCACCGGGCAACACCGAGCCACGGGCTCTGCCCATGAGCACCGCACTACCACCACCAAGGCTGCCGCCCCGGCATCCAGGACCCTGACACCACCGCACCCGAGACATGCCGCTACCTCAACCAAAGAGACGAGAGAAAGGAGCCGCCTTTCGTACCCCTGGACGCCCCCCGGTGCCGAGATCCAATAGGCCGGCCAAAACTGGCCTCCATCGACCCGTCCTGCCGTACCGGTCGCGAGACGAGATTGGTCCTGCAGCACCGGGCGTGAGACGAGCTCTGTCCTGTTGCAACGGGCGCGAGACGAGCTCAGTCCTGCTACTCCGGACGCGAGACGAGAGATGGACCGCAGCGGGGAGGGGCCCAGCTCTTCGACGCACGTAGCAAGCACATGGCGAGAGGGTGAAGCTATTGTCGATACGATCCGCGCGCAGACGAGCTGATGCCGGAGTAGAAGCCGACCATCGCCGCGGGCAGCTCCGCCAAGCCACCGTGTAGCCGTCGCGCCACCGAGAGGCCACCGCCCGTGCCGGACCTCCACGCGCTGCCGCCCACGGCCGGAGCCCCAGCCACGCCAGGCCGCCGCCCCACCCGCAGTGCCACGAAGTCAGATCTGATCGGGCCTCCGCGGCCGCCGTCCCCGACCCCCGGCCCGCACCACCCTGCCTCCCGGGCGTCAACCACCACCACACCACATGCGTCTCCACGCCCTGTCCAGGACCAGCCGATGCCCAGCCACCCCACCGGAGTAGGATGAACACCGGCTGCAGCACCACCACCTTAGAAGGGCCGCCGGACACCCCAAGCGCCGTCAACCACCACTACCAGCCGGATCTGGGCAGAGGGCTGCCAGATCCGCCGCCAGCACGCCCCCGCGCCTCCAGAACCCCACGAGCCGATGGAGAGGGAGGAGGGGAGGAGGCGGCGCTAGCCGGCCACCAGGACGCCAGGCGGACGGGAAGCCGGAGGAGAGGGCGGAGAGGGCAGCCGTCGGCCGGCGCCACCGAGCAGGGGAGGACGCCCCGCGACGTCCGCGACCCGCGCGAGGGAGAGAGCCGCCCCGCCGCCGCCTGCGCCACGTGGCCTTTGGCCGGCGACGCCACCGGCGGCGGCGAGGGAGGGGGGGGGGGGCGAGGGGACGGGGGGCGGCGGTGCTAGGGTTCCCTCCCGGGGGCGCCCGTGGGAGCGCCTCGGGAGGGGAGGGGGGGGGGGGGGGGGGGGCTCAGTCACTGGCTACTCTCGTTGCTGATTGCAAGTTGGAATCCTAGTTGTCAACCTTATTAATGGACTTAAAGAACGAAGGCCTATGTCCGCTGTAAAAAGCAACTTCAAAGGAATCATTAAAAATCACATTAAGCTCTACTGGAAGAATAGCTGCACTATCAGATGAGTCTGCTTCGGATATGAAAACTTGAACTTTTTTCATGCCTCCAAATGGATACCGAATCTGCTATTTCTTGACTCTTTATTACTTCAACATACGTATCAAAATGTAATATGCTACACATGCCAGTCATCATTGGAGTGAATCATGATTGAATAAGGAGCAGTTACATCCAAATAAATCTTCCCTTTTGAGTGAAGGCAATAAAACCTGCTATGAGTGGAGCACTTACATAGTCAAATTTAGCCTTGATCAATTGAGAGCTGAAGGAAGCAGTGATTATTAATTAACATAAGATGATTTAATTGATATAAGATGATTGGCGACAAGGGTGGCGAAAGTCCAGCATGCAACGCACATGGCTGGAGGGATCCCTTGACTATCTGGCTCGTATATTTTGATTTGCTACTGACTATCTTGCTTGAGGCTTCTTCTGCATGAACATGAATTTAGTTAGTTTTGGTGTGCTACTGACTATCTAGCTCGTATATTTCTAAAAAGTATTCCTATTAGGTTCAAACTGAATGCACCTGTTTTATGCACTTACCTCTGATGGAGGTATTTGAACAACTGGTCTTTTAGCTTCTGATGTAGCCAAAGACTTACTTAGAATATGTGAACAATAGAAACTGAAGGCTTTCGATAAAAAAAAGAAGTAAGTTGAAGGTGTACCACTTGAAATGAACTGTTCCATTGGGTTTGTCCAATAATGTAGATGATTCGACTCTGGACCTTTCGTCCCAGTTTCTACGATGTTGAAGCTAATGTTCAGTGTTTGAATCATACAAATATTGTGAAATGTAAGGAACAGTACAACCTCGTTTGACCAATAACATTGATTATTGCCTCGCAGGTATTATCAAGAGGTCCAGAGATGGTGTAGGTTCTTCCGTTCCGTGTGTTTGAGATGCAAAAATGGTTTATTGGGTTGTTCCGGTGGTGTGCCCCCTCTTTGTACTGCGTAGCGCACACCGGAGAACCGTGCGGTGGACTTTTAGGAATTTGACCACGTAATTTGTATGTCATGTTAAACCTTTATCTGGCCATTGCTAATGGATGTTGAACTACAACTTCCTTTTCTTTTACCTTGGGATGCTGTGACTGAAAGGTGCCTGGTTTCTGGTACTGCTCTCGTTCCTTTCTCTTTCGTATGTGGTGACTGAAAGAAGCGTCTTTGCTCCGGTTCATGTTGCCGCAACACCAGTTGCCTCTGCTGTGGGGTCTGCGCGCCGTGATCCTGCCGCTCGCTGCCCTAGAGCTCGAGGATGTGTCCGCCTGTCTCTAGTTGTTGTACCAGGGGTGTCGCTTATCGACTGTCAACTGAGAAATACCCGTCCTCCTGAAAGTCCGGCTGGCCCGCGTTGGTTTTGTGCCCGTCCGTGCGTTTGCGTCAACCACGAAACCAAGGCCTGTGTATTGATGAGCCATAAATTGAGCTTTGCGTCACGAGTGCTTCGTTAATTATATGCTAATTTGCCGTTGCACTGAAAGAGTTTGAGCGGATAATGCTGCGGTGTTGCCATCTACTTGCTGAGATGAACCAGCCGAAATGAAACGAAGATACGGCTGCTGCTGCTGCACGTTGCAGATTGAATAATGGACGACGGAAACAAAACGAAGACGAATTCGCCTGTTGCATTGAAAACGGATTTTATATGCATCTTCTATTATGTTCTTGATGTTGGAGTTTTGCCGGTTATTTAGTTATGGAGGTTCCACACTTATACATTATTCGCATATTACTCTTGTTTGTCAGCTCTTGTCGTTAGCTTTCTATTAAGATTGAGTTCGTCGAAATTAGAGTTCGTCTGTTAAAATTGTGGCAGTTGCAAACTAACCGTGTGCATTGAGCATTTTAAAGATTCATATATGTCGCACAGGACGGTTTGATTCCCCTCGGATAGGGGAAAGAGCGAAGACGGTTTCTCTGGCGTCTATTTTCTTTGATTTGAGTCGTAGGGTATCCATAGTATTAAGATGGGGGTCCGCGTTGGAAGGTATGTGTATCCATAGTATTAAGATGGGGGTCGGCGTTGGAAGGTATGTGTTGATTCGACACGTACACAAACTATATGCATCCATGATACCTTCCCCGTCTTTGAAGCAATCCTTTTGTTCTGTTCTGGACCTGTTGCTATCTACCAAGCTGGTACCTATGATGGTAGCACTTTCGCTGTTGTGCCGTGCTTACTACCATGGAGGGGGGGGGGGGGGGGGTCTATTACCCACCGATAATTAGTAGTACTATTAGTTTGAGTTAGTAGTACCACTCCGGCAGTACTACTGCTGCTAGTTCTCGTTGGGTCTCTGTAAGTCCCTTCTAATTAGCGGTAATACCGCTTTAGCATTTCCAGAACATAACGGTTGGATTCACCTACCCACTATATACGGGGTCTTCTTCCTCATTGCTCGTAACGACTTTGAGCAAGTTTCACTCACCATTGTTGACCTCTTGGAGCTTGCCTTCTCTATTTCTCCCATGATTATTGCATCTTTTTGAGGGAAAAGAGAGAGGAGATCAAGATCTACATTTCCACCAATCCAACTCTCATCTAGGTGAGGGGAACCCTTTGGATCTAGATCTTGGAGTTCTTGTGCTATCCTCCTTGTCCTTCCTCTGTTATTCCTCCATAGCATTAGTTGCTTGATGGGATTTGGGAGTGAAGGACTTGAGCACTTCGTGTGCTCTTGGCATTGCATTTGATGCATCCGTTTGAGTTCTCCACGGTGATACGTGAAAGTAAAAAGTTGAATAGTTTATTATTCTTTGGTGCTTGGTACCCTAGATCTTGTTCCTGTTGGGTGCTTGGGCGCCCTAGATGTTTGGTGTTGTGGCGAAGCTCAATCATTGTGTCGTAAAACATCAGGAACGCTTCGTGAGCCTCCAATTACATTGTCGAGACTGCTCCGGACAATTTGTACGGGTTCGGTGACCGCCATCAAGGGTCTCCAATCGTATGGATTCGGTGAGCATCCTCAAGGATCTCCAATTGTACGGGTTCAGTGATCGTGTCCCTTAGTGAAGACAAGACACCTTGCATTGTGCGAGGGCGTGAGGAGAATACAGTGAGCCATTGTGGCACTTGGGGAGCATTGTGCATCCACACTGTTCTAACGGAGATTGGCATCCGCAAGGGTGTGAACTTCGGGATACAACGTCGTCTCTGTGTGCCTCGTTATCTCTTACCCGATCCATTTACTTATGCACTTACTTTGTGATAGCCATAGTGTTTCATGTTATATATCTTGCCATCAAATAGTTGTTTATCTTGCTTAGCATAAGTTGTTGATGCACATAGTCGAGCCTTGTATATTTAGGTTTTGTGCTTGACAAATTAAATGCTAGTTTATTCCGCATTAGTTTAAGCCTAAATCGGAATTGTTTTTAAACTGCCTATTCACCCCCCCCCCCATCTAGGCGACATCCACATCCTTTCATGCCGTCGGTCCTCCCGCTCATCGGTGGCGCGACCGCTGGAAGATGACAACCTCCTCTCCAAGATCCTCCTCGGCCTCCCACTAGATCCGTCATCCCTTTCTCGCGCCTCACTTGTCTCCAAGCGCTGGCTCGGCCTCATCACCGACCCTGGTTTCTCCGTTCGCTTCCACTTCCACCACCACCGCAACCCTCCTCTCCTCGGTTTCTTCGACCCCTGCGACTTCGTACTTATAATGGATCCCCCCCAATAGTGTCCTAGATGTCCGCTTCTCCTTGTGCCAAGACGATGAAGATGGCGACGGTGTCTTCATGCCATTGGGATCCCGCCATGGCCTCCGACTCATCTTCTATATATCGCGGAACCGGCTCCCCAGACCCCTTCAACATAGACCAGCACCGCCCAGCTATTCCACCACAGGTCGGTTTGAAGAAGGCCCAGTTAAGTGGGGCGTTGTTTCGTGCCACCGGAGGCATCCAACACTTCCAGGTGGTCCTGGTAACCGCATAGATAGACGAGCACCAACATACACGGGTCGTTGCCTGCAGTTAGTCCTCAAAGACTACCTTATGGGGTGATCGCATCTCAACACCACTCCATCCAAACTTCCCACCAAGAGTCGTATGAACTTTTCTACTTGTGTGCTAGTTGGGACCTTGATTGGTTGTTCAATGATAGATCAACAACACCTGGAATTTTGGACGTCATCCTTGAGTTTGATTTGGAGAGGCAGATCCTATATGTGAAACCGGTGCCACTTGGCAATGGGTATTGCAAACAAAAATATGTGCCAACTCCAGGTTATGCGGGTAGAGGGTGGTGGCCTTCGCATTATCTTTCTGTCAAATTTCAGCAATCAATTATTGAAGATGAAGACCGGTTCTGATGGTGTTGCTTCATGGGTGCTGGGATGAACTGTTGAACTAGATAAGCTACTTTCCTTGAATCCGGAACAGGAAGAGGAAGCGTCCCTAATTATATGGGGGTTTTCTGAATACAATAATGTGGTGTTCCTAGGGACACACACCGACCTCTTCACGATCCATCTTGAGTCATTGTTGTTCAAGAAAGTTCCCAAAACCAAGATCATGAGTCGCTATCATCCGTTTGAAGGTGTCTATGTTGTAGGTAATAGCGTAAGGCTTTACATTATAGGTATAACAAAACTAAGATATTATGTATAATTGGTTGATTGAATGTTGTTCATATCCTTTCGTGTTAAGCTAACGATTTTAAGTAGTTCCATATAAATTGTTTCTTTTGCTACTTGCGATCTTCTCTCCATATAGTGATGTTGTTCTAGCGTTTTCTTTTTTGATGTTTGTGTGGTGGTCTTTTAGGAAAAACATCTTTTACTAGTAGCTAGGAAGTTCCGCTTTTGCTGGAGAGGTGGTTCCACTCTATTGTAACTAGTAGAGTGCCCGTGCGTTGCCACGGGCTTTTGAAATATTTTGCTGGAGTTAGATAAGCATAATGTATGTTAAATTTTACATGTAGAGAAAAGATAACACATGCACAATTGGTTAATAATTGAAGTCCACTTCACTTACAATGTAAACTAATAACAAAAAGGCAATTTGACAATGTATACATCCAGATCAATTATCCAACTGAAAATTTGTAACAAATTAAGGTCTACTTGATGCGCTTAAGAAATTCTCGCACAATATCAGGAATGTTGTTTTTAGCTTCATTCAAACGATATTTGAGCAAGTATAATAGAAACTTCTTCATCAACTCATACCCATCCTGCACAAGCAATATATGTAGTTAACATGAATATTTCATGTTGAAGGTCTCAAAAATGTGTAACGAAGAATACTCATCGTGCAAACAGGACGAACCAATTCTTTATCGTTCCACCAGAGCATAAATTGCTCAACAAAATAGCCAGACATACCCCTGTAATTTTATAAATTAAATTATCTTGAATATAGTGATAACGAAAATAAATGTTTATATTTTGAATGTTATGATAATGAAATATATAAATTTACACGTCCATGCCCGTTGGAATAACTGGCGGAGATAAGTGTTGCCATCTCGATATATCAGAATTCCAGCCGGGTTGTTTTATTTCGAGTGCGTTGTTGAATTCCCTCACAACACAATTCCTATTCCTTGAGATTCATTGGTCTCAGGACAAAAAACCTCCAACCCAACATGTCCCCGATGGAGCGGTTTCATAGTGAAAGATGGAGAGCCCATTCGCTCACTCCCAAGGGGCGACATCTCTTTGTTGTCCCTTTCAGATCTAAGGCATTTTCCTTGATATCATGTTCCTTTTGATTTTGTTAACCAATTTGTCTACCAACATGAAATTCATATTTCTGGACGATATTGTATTGACCTAATTTTGTGTTATTTAGATATTTGATGAAAAAATTGTGGTTGAGGATCTGGACGTGAGATGTAGAAGGGCTCACAACTCTCGATTAATTCCAGCCACATAGTTGACCTGTTTGCATCTGGTTGGAAAACCTCGGGAATAGTTGTGTAGCCTAGCAAGGAGGTGGGACAACACCCTCATCGTCGAGCTTGATCTTCTACCTTAGCCGAGTCATGCCAAGCAGAGTCGCGCTACCACCACTACTAGGAAAAGGCATGTTAGTGGCGCACCTGTTTTGGCCATTAATGGCGCACTATAGGTGCGCCACTATCATCACGCCACTAGTAACAAGTACTAATGGCGCACCCCTGGTGCGTCATTAGTATACCAGACAATAGTGGCGCACCTGGCAGTGCGCCATTACTATGTCCCCTGGTGCGCCATTACTATGCCTCCCAGGGGCCATATTTACCTTGTGCTCTGGGTTACTAACGGCGCACTTCTAGATAATGCGCCACTAGTGTGTTTATTGCAGTGCGCCACTAAAGTGCAGTGTGGTGCGCCACTAGTATGAATATTAGGAATTATTATTTTTTTCTGATATTTGCACAGGTTACAAAATATATTACTACACAGAATATAGACAGCACAACATATAAACAGCAGATTTATCGAATACAATAGAAGATTAGTCTCCGAATACAATTCATCATATTAGTCTCCGAATTCAAAATACCGAACAAAGTTAGAACATTACAAGTCTCGAGACCGCGAGTAGCGAGTTTGTCTTCACATTACAAGTCGATATCGATCATCTAAACTACCATCACATAGAAGAGAGCTGCGGTCATCACGATGAGCATCATCGCGATGAAACTGGTCTTCATCCGGTTCCTCCAACGCTCCCTCCTCTCTCCCGCTAGATAGCACGCGTATCTAGCTTCCGCCTCCGCCCTAGTGGTGTACCCTTTGTAACTGTTACCGCTGAAACGGTGAACCTGTGTCCGACACTCCTCCCAGTCGTCGTAGACTCCGGGAACCTTACCCTTGTACACGACATACCACGGCATCTCTATGCACTAGACAAACAAAACGTTAGTAGCAATTCACAGACAATACATAAGCAATATATAAGTATGCAACAAAAGGATCGAAAGAGAAAAGCAACACATTAATAGCACGATTCATGGTCCTACTAATAAATAGCATCGATTACAGATAAGTTGAACGACTGTCCAAACTAAAGAGACATACAAGTTCATTAAAGTTTAATTACAACATGAGCTAATCGATATTTCAGAACTACATAGCATCACTACTTTCGACTCGACTCAGGGACCGAAGCGTGGATGAAGCCACCGTCTATCGTGATGGTCATGAAATCGCGGTCGTTGTCAGCCTGCATTTGTAGCGTTGTTTCTATCTCACTGTTGGACGGTTGATATCTAAGGTAGAACTGCCCCGAGGTACGAAGGACATCTTGATGGATGATTTCCGCAAACTCCGACTGGATGCGAAAGAATTCTTGTCTGATGTCCGCGTCCTGGATTGCCGACAAGCGTGCGGCCCAATCTTTGAGATTATTTGGTAGCAGAAGGTGATTATGGTCCCGCACGATCGCCCGCATGTGATGGAGGGCGTAGTAGGCATCCTTCTGACCGCCAGGCGGCTGCTTGACGCAGGGGAATGTCGTATTGTGGGTGAACACGTGCTTGCCGTACCTACAAATTGGCCTCTTGAAGGTGCCTCCAGATCTGGCGTAGCCGGGGAGAGCTTCATCAAGAACTTTCTTGATATTTGTGTAGTCTTTCTTCGACTGACGGTCCGAGTCGAAATACGTGGCCATGGAATATTTCGGGCTTAAGAGGATGAGTGTGCAATGTGTGTCACTGCACAAAACACAGAATGTTAGAAAAAAAAAGAACGATCGAAATCTAAGAAATCATATGTTACGGGGCGGTGTGGGGATGACTTACTCGGGAAAGTAAGGCACGAGGAAGTTATCCTTATCTGGGTTCGCCAGAATGACGCCTTCGAGGTATGAACTCGCGACTTGCCGGTCCCCAGCGCTGCCCAAGATCTTGGCACGCATGTAGAAGGGGTCGACTATCACGATGTCCGGGGTCTTGTCTCTAATGATCCGCATCTCCATACTGAGCGAAAATAGCCGAATGAAGGTGTAGTGCAGCGGATGAAGGTTAAACATAGCGAAGATGTCATCAAACCGCAGGACGATCATACCCCCGATGGTGCTGTCGACAAAGCCCTTGCCCTCTGGCACCTTGGCCACGAAAACCGGGTATGCCACATCATTCTCGGAGAGACGCCGCTTCTCCAAAGAAAGAACACTGTCATGCAGACTCCGCATAGCACCGGTTGCAGCATTGAGCATATTAGTCGATAGCATCGGCCTACCCGCCACATGCACTCTCCTCGAGATATCCTTAGGTGAAGGTGGCCCGTCCTGAGCACGGATCGTACTCGGTGCCGTCTGGCTCGCACCCTTAATCTTTCTTTTCCGTCCCTTCTTCTTCTGCTGTAATGGGATCGAGTTCTGCTCAGAGACCGCCTTCTTGAGTGTGTTGGGGCTGATAATATTTCGCACCTCGGCTATCTGAGGCTCGGTGAAGGCGGCAGCTGGAGGCGTCTCCTGAGAACTGAACGCCAGACGACGCCTGTTGCAATTGGGTTTCTCCGCGGTACCAGGTAGATCGCGATCGTCTTTTGCAGAGTTGGGTTCTTGAGAAGGAGGCCCCAAGAATTCGTCACCGTACCCATCTTCGTTGAAGTACTTATCGACTTTGGTAAATGTACCATCGTCGTCGTCGTCGTCGTCCGGATCCTGTGCCATATGCATGTCCGGATCCTATGCCATATGCATGTCCGGCATGTCCGGTAGCGTTGCGGCGGTCTTGCCATGGCTTGGCGCCGGCACGACTGGCGGTGTTGTCTGTGGGGTGGTGTCCCCCGCCCCCAAACAAATCTGGCTCTTCGGCCAAAGCAGGGGCCAGCTTAAGCAGGCGCTGAGGGTCATCACATCATCTTCGTCGGCCCCAGCGGGTCGAAACGGAGGTAACAAGTCGTCGCAGCCCGGCAGCACCCGAACCAGTTGAACCCTATACACGGTGGGTGGCATCGGATTACCGTGGAACACGGGGTTGCCCGGTTGAACGATTCTGGCCTTGGCGACATCGATCAACTCGTCGCCCACGAAGTGCAGGAGAGTGCATGGAACGTCGGCGGCGCCCTGCGAAAACATGTAGGGCGTCAGGGATGCCCAGTCAAAGGCAAGGAGATGAAGTCATCGGCCGAGAGGCTTAGTTACCGTGATGGCGTCGAGCTCGGCTAATGTCGAGGCACCGCCAACGGCGGGCGTGCAAGTGACGGAGGGACCGCTTGCTGCCGAGGTGTCGGCCGGCGTATTCTTCCCACACCTGGGTGCATTAAGCTCCAATGCCCGCGCCGGCGCCAGAGACACCAATGCCGCCTCCGCCGGAGACACCAATGGCGCCGCCGGCGCGTTGTGCGAGTTGCTGCCCGTGAAGCTGGGAATCGGGGGCGGCCCCTGTTGGCCGCCCGCAATCCACGCCTGCAGCCCCTCAATCAAGGTAGGCACAATGGCGGTGATCGTCGCTCCCAGTTGGTCTCGCACTTGCTCTTGGACCATCTCCGGAATTCGCGCCACTTTTGCCTTGAGTTCTTGAACCTCGCGCTGTTGGCTTTCCGAGCTGGTCTTTCTCTCCTTTCGCCCAGCGGTATAGTATTCCGACCATTTCGTGGACAAGCCTTTGCCGGCCACACGACCAGCTGACAACGGCTTACTGAACATATCCTTGTTTTTCATTACGTTCAACGCCCTATTTAAAGTGGTGTCTCAAGGGGAGCTCTGAGACGACCCCGCGCTACTGCTTTCAGTGTCCTGCGGAAGGAACGTGAACCATTTAGAAATTTGGCTTCATTAATTAGAATGCAACCATATGGAGCTAATTACGCGGGGGTGTATTCCTTACCAGAACAAGCTCAAGCGCCTTGGTCTTCGGATCCGTGGTAAGCTCCTTTGTTACCGGGCCCTGACATAGTTCCTGGTCTGCTTGTCACGGTATTTATCGAAGAGGGGCGGTAGGCCTTGCTCGGCACGCTCCGCGTCCTCCTTGTCCCATATAGGTTCCGCCACTCTGTAACCGCCGGGACCGAGTTTGTGGACCCCTAAGTTCAAGTCCCGCATATCTTTCCCCCACTGACTTGATTCCGCGGACCCCGGGGACTCGCACTTGTCCTTGAACTCGAGGTAGTCAGCTTCGCTGATCGAAGGATTTGTCTCCTTGATCTTCTCATAACTATCACCTCTTAGAATCCTTCTCCTCACCGTGGCTCTCCAAGTAGCCAGGGCCGTGCTCATCTTCGTGACGGCGGCACTGTTCACTTTATTCCCTGAGAGGCGTGTGTTTGCGAAGTCACCGGGGAACTTGTATCGTTCGTCCAGCTTCGTGAAGAAGAGGTTGCGCAAATTCCCTCGGTCACGATGCCTTAGGTTCTCGGTGTTGATCGAGACGGTGCTCCGGAGAATGCACCCGAGTTGTCCCGAGTACCCACTAACTAATTCTTTGGGCGCCGTTGGATGCCCACTGGAGGACACTTCAGTATATTCCTGCTTGACGGTGTCGAGCACGTTCGGGCGCCGGTCCTTCCGTTGCCTCTTCGGTTGGCTGCCATCTGTGCGTGCGCTGCCATCATCAGTGGTGGCATCCTCGGCGGCACCATCAGTGGTGTCATCCCCGACGCCACTAGGGGTTGTGTAGTCGGGATCGGTGTCTTCCGCGGCGTCCTCATAGCGGTGAGGTTCTTCCTCCATCTCCTGGGACAGCTCCCAGAATTGCTTGCCCGAACCGCCGGCATCGTTGTGGGCCATGTTCGCTCTAAATAGGAAAAAAAATTGGTCAAAAAGTTGGTTATTGTCAAGGAACAAGATCTCTAAGTTGACCAAATAACCTAATTCTCGAGGAATGTCGCCAAAAAGTTGGTTATTGTCAAGGAACAATTGAGAGATGTTTGTGATATTGCCTAGGTGTTTTGGGATGGAACCTGTTAGTGTGTTGTTGCTAAGGTCCAAGTCCCTTCCTAACCCCCTTCTTCTTGTCTCCTCTCACTATCTCTCTCACACACATGGCAAGCAAGGGTGTCTGAGTGTGTGAAAAAATACTAAACTAATCCAAGGGCTGAAAATTGATCATCTGTTTCAGATTGCAGTTTTCTTTCTTGGAAATTACAGAGAACCAAAATTGCAAAATTCAGTACTCCATAACATTACTGAAACTTTACTGTGCTTGGAACTATACTGAAACTTTACTCCATATATATATGATCATTTTTGTTTGAAAAGTTTTATTTAATTTTGTGTGGAGTAGTTTTAATTAAATAAAGTTTTTAACTGCTTGAGATGAGAGAAATGAGAAGAAGAGAGAAGGGCTACTGCTTGCAAGCACAGCTGCTTGCAAGTCCTACAGTAAATGGTTTCAGTTAAACATCTATTATTTATTCCATAAGAACAGCAAATCAACTGCATCTGTCCTACATTGAGCCTGATTTCCCTTGGCACGATGAGCCAATTTCATTCATTTGCATCTTCTTTGAAAAAATGCAGTTGGAAGATCACCCACTGTGTTGCCTAAAAAAGTCATGCTAAATACACATACATGTAGTTTATCGAGTGATGGACAAAAAAACAGTTGATCCTACTTAATTAAGTACTAAGATACCCCGGCCCATGCATTAGTCGCAAGTACCCCATATGTCCTATTTTTAGCAAAGTCATGCTAAAATTCACGAAAAATTTCAGCATGACCTTTGCTGAAAATAGGACATATGGAGTACCCGAATTTGCCGGAACGGGAGTTAATCGACATTCCGGCAAACTCAAGGGCCTCTCGGGGTACCTGCAAAATCATTATCCCACCCCCGCCCCGCTGCAACCCCACAACACCCCACAATATCATCACGACACGATGGTCGGAGACAAAACCCCCCAATATCATCACGACACGATGGCACAAAAATGGCATGCTATGTAGCCTTAATGCTACAGAACATATGAAATACATGCCAGCAATATATATGATATAAACTCCAATAATTTTTGAATAAAAACAGTAGCTAAAAACAGTAGCAAGCAAGCAATTCATTTGACTAACTATTTAAAGCAGTAGCAAGCAAGCTGTTTTCATGGCTGTGCATGGCTCACTTGATACCATGCATGGTTTATTAATTCATGGGAAACTAGAAGAGACCTGGTCTCTGTCTCTACCATTTGGTGGCATGAATTAGTTAACACCGTAAACAAAGCTACATGATTAGGAGGCCCATCTGACCAATGTTTGGTTCCTAAATTAATCCCCATTCTAAAAAAAATCATCGCCATGCCTACACAGGAAGATGGACACTTGCTACAGAGCAAGAAGTTGGACACTTGCTAATTTGACCAAAATTAGCAATTTTTTGAACCTAATTTGACCTAAATTCGAGAGGGATTTGACCTAAACCTAGCAAAAGAGAGAAGAAGAGGGCATGGCCGGGAGGGAGGAGAGGAGGAAGAGAGGAGAAGAGAGGCAGAGGGAGGAGGGCAATGAAGATTACCTGACCACGATGAGGTGGTGGCCGGAGCGGAGACGACGGAGGGCGGAGACGGCGAGCTTGGGGGAGGCGGGGATAGACGGCGGGGAGGTCGCGAGGTGCTCGGGCCTCCTCTCCTGGTGGACGCGGGCCTCCTCCTCCTAGTGCTCCGGCGGCGACTCCGGCGGCGGAGCGGGCGCGGGGGTCGTCAGGTGCGGGGGGTCGTCGGCGGCGGTGGAGCGGGCGCGGGGGGCGAGGGGGATCTGGCGAGGGAGGGACAGCGAGATGGACAGAACACACCTACATAGAGGGGGGAAGGTTAGCAATGGCGCACCATCTAGGGGTGCGCCATAAACACAGTGATAGCAATGGCGCACCTTCCCCTGGTGCGCCATTACTAACTTTTTTTTATTTTTAGTTGCATCTAATAATTTTTTAGAAAATGACGATCAAATTTGAAAACATTTATGAATGTGAAAAAATATCATCAAATAAAAATTGGTATACCAGAATAAACATAAATAAATATTCATGAGGACTAGAACAGAAGAAATATCATTTCCATATGTCGAAATACAATCGAGAAATGAAGACTACAATTTAAATACAATCGATCTTAGCTAGCTATCTTTTCACAATCTTCTTGCCCTTCTTTTTCGCAAATGGAGTTCTTCTCTTGAACGGACGTCCTTTAGGTAGGGTGGTCCTGCTTCTTCTTGTGGTGTATGGCACTTCATCGTCGTCGTCATGTTCCATCTTCGGGTCGCCGTACTTGTCGAAGTCTTGCTCATTGGCGACTCCATCCATTCCGATGATCTTCCTTTTGCCTCTCCTCACGACAACACGACTGGGCTTTGACGGGTCGGTAATGAAGAAGCATTGGTCCACTTGGGAAGCCAGTACCCATGGCTCATTTTTCGCGGTGACGTTTGCGCCCGCGGTCTTGGATTTGGCTTTGGGTATAACCATGGTGGTGAAATACCGGTCTTCTTTTAGGACGCTCTTGGCCCATCTGACACGGAACATCGGGACCTTCTCTCCAGCGTAGCTCAGCTCCCAGATCTCCTCGATCCTTCTGTAGTATCTGTCCTTGTCGTTACCGGTGTAGGATTCCATCGTTACCCCGGAGTTCTGATAACCATCGCTCTTCATGTCCTTTCCCTCGGTGTAGAATGTGTAGCCGTTGATATCGTATGCCTCATACGTCATCAGGTTGTGCTCGGCGCCCTGTGACAAGGCGAATATGAGTTGTTCTTCCGCGGAAGAATCATCATGTAAAGGGTACGACAGAAGCTTCTCCTTGAACCAACGCGTGAAACATGAGTTGTGCTCTTTGATTATATCTCCGTCCGTCCTCTGTTGGCCTCGGTCATTGTACGTCTTCTCAATAAAGGTTTTGTGCTCTACCACCCAAGGATCGACCACGTCTATGTGTTGTAGCGCGACTAGGTTTGCTCTTTCAAAGTCGGCGAGTCGACCCTCGAAGTCGACATGCATTTCGCGGCGACCCTCGCGGTGACCCCATCCAGCGAGCCTGCCGAGGTGCCTGTTGACGGGCAGACCAACGGGGTTCTCGATGCCTAGATAATTCATGATGTAGGAGATGCACTCTTCGGTCAGAAAGCCCCTGGCTATGCTTCCCTCTGGACGTGACATGTTGCGAACGTATCCTTTGATGACACCATTCATCCTTTCAAACGGCATCATGCTGTGCAGGAACGTCGGCCCGAGTTGGATGATATCCTCCACGATATGGACCAGCAGATGCACCATAACGTCGAAGAATGCGGGCGGGAAGTACATCTCAAGCTCGCATAGTATCACCACGATCTCTTCCTGTAGCCTTCTGAGTTGCCTCACGCCAACCGACTTTCGAGAGATGTGTTGGGGAACGTTGCATGGGAAACAAAAATTTTCCTACGCACACGCAAGACCTATCCATGGTGATGAGCATCTACGAGAGGGAGATTGTATCTACATACCCTTGTAGATCGCTAAGCGGAAGCGTTAAGAAACGCGGTTGATGTAGTCGAACGTCTTCGCGATCCAAATCGCCGAGCGTCCCGCGATCCAATCACGATCCTTCCGATCTAGTGCCGAACGGACGGCACCTCCGCGTTCAACACACGTGCGGCTTGATGACGCCTTCACCTCCTCGATCCAACGAGCGATGATGAAGTAGTAGATGAGTTCCAGCAGCACAACGGCGTGGTGATGATGGTGAGTAGCAATCTCAGCAGGGCTTCGCCAAGCACTACGGAGATTATGACGGAGGAACTAGAGGGCTAGGGTTGCCGGCACACGGCTTGGGAAATCCTGATGTGTCCCGTGTGCTAGCCCTGTCCCTCTATTTATATGTTGAGCCCTGGGGTCTAAACTTGGACAAAAAGCCTCCACCAGCTCGGTTTTGCCCGCACAAGGTCGGTTTGGCCCGCAAGGAAAGAGTCCAACTCGGATCCCTGCAGCACCGCGCACAAGCGGTAGTACCGCTCGGGAGCGGTAGTACCGCTTGGGCGGTAGTACCGCTTCACCCAAGCGGTAGTACCGCTTGAGCGGCAGTACTGCCTTACTGCTTAAGGCAGCAGCAAAACTCCCTTTTGCACTTTCCAATACCTCGTGGGTTTTATCCCTTTGGCTCATATAAAGTGTTGCTGCACCCGAACACTTCGGTAAACATCCGGAACCCCTTCCGGTGAACTCCGGAACCCTTCCGGAGATCAAAACACTATTATCACATATATCAATCTTTACCTCCGGACTCTTCCGGAGATCCTCGTCATGTCCGGGATCTTATCCGAGACTCCGAACAACCTTCGGTCACCAACAATAACTCAACTATACTAATCGTCACCAAACGTTAAGTGTGTAGACCCTGCGGGTTCGAGAACTATGTAAACACGACCGAGACACCTCTACGGTCAATAACCAATAGCGGGACCTGGATGCCCATATTGGTTCCTACATATTCTACGAAGATCTATATCGGTTGAACCTCTATGCCAAGGATTCAGTTAATCCCGTATGCTGTTCCCTTTGTTCTTCGGTATATTACTTGCCCGAGATTCGATCGTCGGTATCTCTATACCTAGTTCAATCTCGTTACCGGCAAGTCTCTTTACTCGTTCCGTAATACAAGATCCCGTGGCTAACACCTTAGTCACATTGCTTGCAAGGCTTATAGTGATGTTGTATTACCGAGTGGGCCCTGAGATACCTCTCCGTCACATGGAGTAACAAATCCCAGTCTTGATCCATGCCAACTCAACGGACACCTTTGGAGATACCTGTAGAGCATCTTTATAGTCACCCAGTTACGTTGCGACTTTTGATACACACAAGGTATTCCTCCGGTGTCAGTGAGTTGCATGATCTCATGGTCATAGGAACAGATACTTGACATGCAGAAAACAATAGCAATAAACTGACACGATCATATGCTATGTTTATAGTTTGGGTCTTGTCCATCACATCATTCTCCTAATGATGTGATCCCGTTATCAAATGACATCTCATGTCCATGGTCAGGAAACCTTTACCATCCTTTGATCAACGAGTTAGTTAACTAGAGGCTTACTAAGGACACAGTGTTGTCTATGTACCCACACATGTATTTGAGTTTCCAATCAATACAATTATAGCATGGATAATAAACGATTATCATGAACAAGGAAATATAATAATAACTACTTTTATTATTGCCTCTAGGGCATATTTCCAACAGTCTCCCACTTGCACTAGAGTCAATAATCTAGTTCACATCACTATGTGATTTACATTGTAATGAATCGAACACCCATGCAGTTCTGGTGTTGTTCATGTTTAGCCCTTGGAAGAGGTTTAGTCATCGGATCTGCAACATTCAGATCCGTATGTACTTTGCAAATATTTATGTCGTCCTCCTTGATGTAATCGCGGATGGAATTGAAACGTCGCTTTATGTGTCTGGTCCTCTTGTGAAATCTTGGTTCCTTGGCTAGAGCAATGGCACCAGTATTATCACAGAACAGAGTCATTGGGTTAAGTGCACTAGGCACTACTCCAAGATCTGTCATGAACTCCTTCATCCAGACACCTTCCTTTCCCGCCTCCGAGGCAGCGATGTACTCCGCTTCGCATGTAGAATCAGCTACCACGCTTTGCTTGGAACTGCACCAGCTAACCACACCCCCATTAAGAATAAATACGTATCCGGTTTGCGACTTAGAGTCATCCGGATCAGTGTCAAAGCTTGCATCGACGTAACCCTTTACGACGAGCTCTTGATCACCTCCATAAACGAGAAACATGTCCTTAGTCCTTTTCAGGTACTTCAGGATATTCTTGACCGCCGTCTAGTGTTCCACTCCTGGATCACTTTGAAACCTTCCGGCCATACTTATGGCAAGGCTGACATCGGGTCTTGTGCACAGCATTGCATACATGATAGAACCTATGGCTGAAGCATAGGGGACGACACTCATCTTTTCTCTATCTTCTGCAGTCACTGGGCATTGAGTCTTACTCAACTTCATACCTTGCAAAACAGGCAAGAACCCCTTCTTGGACTGATCCATTTTGAACTTCTTCAAAATCTTATCAAGGTATGTGCTTTGTGAAAGTCCTATTAAACGTCTTGATCTATCTCTATAGATCTTGATGCCTAATATGAAAGCAGCTTCTCCTAGGTCCTTCATTGAAAAACTCTTATTCAAATATTCCTTCACGCTTTCCAACATTTATATATTGTTTCCAATCAGCAATATGTCATCCACATATAATATTAGAAACGCTATAGAGCTCCCACTCACTTTCTTGTAAATACAAGCTTCTCCGTAAACTTGTATAAACCCGAACGCCTTGATCACCTCATCAAAGCGAAGATTCCAACTCCGAGATGCTTGCACCAGTCCATAAATGGATTGCTGGAGTTTGCAAACTTTGTCAGCATTCTCTGGATCGACAAAACCTTCTGGTTGCATCATATACAACTCTTCCTTAAGAAAACCGTTAAGGAACGCTGTTTTGACATCCATCTGCCAAATTTCATAATCGAAAAAGGCAGCTATTGCTAACATGATTCTGACAGACTTAAGCATCGCTACGGGTGAGAAGGTCTCATCGTAGTCAACTCCTTGAACTTGTGAGAAACCCTTTGCCACAAGTCGAGCTTTATAGACGGTGACATTACCGTCCGCGTCCGTCTTCCTCTTAAAGATCCATTTGTTCTGAATGGCCTTACGCCCTTCAGGTAATACTTCCAAAGTCCACACTTTGTTTTCATACATGGATCCCATCTCGGATTTCATGGCCTCTAACCATTTCTCGGAATCCGGGCCCACCATCGCTTCTCCATAGCTCGTAGGTTCATAGTTGTCCAACAACATGACCTCTAAGACAGGGTTGCCGTACCACTCAGGAGCAGTACGCGTCCTTGTCGACCTACGAGGTTCGATAGCAACTTGATCCGAAGCTTCATGATCTTCATCATGAACTTCCTCTTCAACTGATGTAGGCTCTACAGAAACATCTTTCTGCGCTGCGCTACTCTCTGGTTGAAGTAAAGGTTCAATAACCTCATCAAGTTCTATCTTCCTCCCACTCAATTCTTTCGAGAGAAACTCTTTCTCAAGAAATGTTCCATTTTTAGCAACAAACACTTTGCCTTCGGATCTGAGATAGAAGGTATACCCAACTGTCTCTTTTGGATATCCTATGAAGACGCATTTCTCCGCTTTGGGTTCCAGCTTTTCAGGCTGAAGCTTTTTGACATAAGCATCACATCCCCAAACTTTAAGAAACGACATCTTTGGCTTCTTGCCAAACCACAGTTCATATGGCGTCGTCTCAACGGATTTCGATGGTGCCCTATTTAAAGTGAATGCAGCTGTCTCTAATGCATAACCCCAAAACGATAGTGGCAAATCGGCAAGAGACATCATAGATCGCACCATATCCAATAAGGTTCGATTACGACGTTCGGACACACCATTACGCTGTGGTGTTCCAGGCGGTGTTAATTGTGAAACAATTCCACACTGTCTTAAGTGACTGCCAAACTCATAACTCAGATATTCTCCTCCTCGATCAGATCGTAGGAATTTAATCTTCTTGTTACGATGATTCTCAACTTCACTCTGAAATTGCTTGAACTTTTCAAACGTTTCAGACTTGTGTTTCATTAAGTAAATATACCCATATCTACTTAAGTCATCAGTGAAGGTGAGAAAGTAACGATAACCACCGCGCGCCTCAATGCTCATCGGACCGAACACATCAGTATGTATGATTTCCAACAAGTCACTTGCCCGTTCCATTGTTCCAGAGAACGGCGTTTTAGTCATCTTGCCCATGAGGCATGGCTCACATGTGTCAAGTGATTCAAAATCAAGTGACTCCAAAAGTCCATCATCATGGAGCTTCTTCATGCGTTTTACGCCAATATGACCTAAACGGCAGTGCCACAAGAAAGTGGTATTATCATTATCAATCCTACATCTTTTGGCATCAATGTTATGAACATGTGTATCATCACTATCGAGATTCAATAAGAATAAACCCCTCACATTGGGTGCATGACCATAAAAGATATTACTCATATAAATAGAACAACCATTATTCTCAGATTTAAATGAGTAACCGTCTCGCAATAAACAAGATCCAGATATAATGTTCATGCTTAACACAGGCACTAAATAACAATTATTCAGGTTCATCACTAATCCCGATGGTAATCGAAGAGCGAGCGTGCCGACGGCGATCACATCAACCTTGGAACCATTTCCCACGCGCATCGTCACTTCGTCCTTTGCCAGCCTCCGTCTATTCCGCAGTTCCTGTTTTGAGTTGCAAATGTGAGCAACCGCACCGGTATCAAATACCCAGGCACAACAACGAGAGTTGGTAAGGTACACATCAATAACATGTATATCATATATACCTTGTTTGTTGTTGGCCGCCTTCTTGTCAGCCAAATACTTGGGGCAGTTCCGCTTCCAGTGACCAGTTCCCTTGCAATGAAAGCACTCAGTTTCTGGCTTGGGTCCAGCCTTGGGTTTCTTCACGGGAGGGGCAACTGCTTTGCCACTCTTCTTGGAGTTACCCTTCTTACCCTTGCCATTCTTCTTGAAACTAGTGGTTTTATTGACCATCAACACTTGATGCTCCTTCTGAATCTCAGACTCAGCGACTTTCAACATCGCAAACAGCTCGGCGACTGACTTGTTCATTCCGTGCATGTTATAGTTCAACACGAAGCTCTTGTAGCTAGGCGGCAATGATTGAAGAACTCTGTCAGTGATAGCCTCTGGTGGAAGGGGCATCCCCAATTCAGCCAGACGGGTGGAGTACCCAGACATTCTGAGTATGTGATCACTGACAGACCCGTTCTCCTCCATCTTGCAAGCATAGAACTTATCGGAGGTCTCATACCTCTCGATCCGGGCATTCTTTTGAAAGATAAACTTCAACTCCTGGAACATATCATATGCTCCATGACGTTCAAAACGTCTTTGAAGTACCGGTTCTAAGCCATACAACATTGCACATTGAACTATTGAGTAATCATCAGAACGAGCCTGCCAGGCGTTCACAACGTCTGGAGACTCAACTGGAGCGGGTGGATCACCAAGCGGTGCATCAAGGACATAAGCCTTCTGGGAAGCCGTAAGGATAATCCTTAGATTACGGGCCCAGTCCACAAAGTTACTTCCATCATCTTTCAACTTAGCTTTCTCTAGGAACGCATTAAAATTCAGGGGTGCTACTGCGCGAGCCATGATCTACAACATAAATATAGCAAAGACAACTTAGACTATTGTTCAAGATAATGAGTTTAGTTAATCATATTACTTAATAAACTCGCACTCAAATTGACATCCCTCCGGTCATTCGAGTGTCACATGATCCAAATCAACCAACTCAAGTCCGATCATCACGTGAGTTGAGGTGGTTTCAATGGTGAACATCTCCATGTTGATCATATCTACTATATGACTCATGTTCGACCTTTCGGTCTCTTGTGTTCCGAGGCCATGTCTGTACATGATAGGCTCGTCAAGTTTAACCCGAGTGTTCCGCACGTGCAACACTGGCTTGCACCCGTTGTATGCGAACGTAGAGTCTATCACACCCGATCATCACGTGGTGTCTCGAAACGACGAACTTTCGCAACGGTGCACACTCGGGGAGAACACAATTTTATCTTGAAATTTAAGTGAGGGATCACCTTATAATGCTACCGTCGTCCTAAGCAAAAAAGATGCATAAAAGGATTAACATCACATGCAAATCATAAGTGACATGATATGGCCATGAACTTGTGCTTTTGATCTCCATCTCCAAAGCACCGGCATGATCTCCATCGTCACCGGCATGACACCATGATCTCCATCATCTTGATCTCCATCAACGTGTCGCCATGAGGTTGTCGCGCCGACTGTTGCTTCCACGACTATTGCTAACTCATAGCGATAAAGTAAAGCAAAACGGCGAAAATAATTAAAGACAACTCTATGGCTCCTGCCAGTTGCCGTACTCATCGACATGCAAGTCGTGATATTCTATACAACACATGATCATCTCATACATCACATATATCTCATCATGTAATTGGCCATATCACATCACAACATACCCTGCAAAAACAAGTTAGACGTCCTCTAATTGTTGTTGCAAGTTTTACGTGGCTGCTACGGGTATCGAGCAAGAACGATTCTTACCTACGCAAAACCACAACGTGGTGTAGTGATTGCTTTTTAATCTTCTAAAAGAACCCTCTTCATTGAACCGATTCAACTAAAGTGAGAGAGACAGACACCCGCCAGTCACCTTTATGCAACAAGTGCACGCAGCGGTAAAACCAGTCTCGCGTAAGCGTACGCGTAATGTCGGTCCGGGCCGCTTCATCTCACAATACCGCCGAATCAAGTATCAACTAGTAACGGCAAGCAATATGTATACACCCACGCCCACAACTCCTTTGTGTTCTACTCGAGATCTCATCTACGCATAGACCTAGCTCAGATGCCACTGTTGGGGAACGTTGCATGGGAAACAAAAATTTTCCTACGCACACGCAAGACCTATCCATGGTGATGAGCATCTACGAGAGGGAGATTGTATCTACATACCCTTGTAGATCGCTAAGCGGAAGCGTTAAGAAACGCGGTTGATGTAGTCGAACGTCTTCGCGATCCAAATCGCCGAGCGTCCCGCGATCCAATCACGATCCTTCCGATCTAGTGCCGAACGGACGGCACCTCCGCGTTCAACACACGTGCGGCTTGATGACGCCTTCACCTCCTCGATCCAGCGAGCGATGATGAAGTAGTAGATGAGTTCCAGCAGCACGACGGCGTGGTGATGATGGTGAGTAGCAATCTCAGCAGGGCTTCGCCAAGCACTACGGAGATTATGACGGAGGAACTAGAGGGCTAGGGTTGCCGGCACACGGCTTGGGAAATCCTGATGTGTCCCGTGTGCTAGCCCTGTCCCTCTATTTATATGTTGAGCCCTGGGGTCTAAACTTGGACAAAAAGCCTCCACCAGCTCGGTTTTGCCCGCACAAGGTCGGTTTGGCCCGCAAGGAAAGAGTCCAACTCGGATCCCTGCAGCACCGCGCACAAGCGGTAGTACCGCTCGGGAGCGGTAGTACCGCTTGGGCGGTAGTACCGCTTCACCCAAGCGGTAGTACCGCTTGAGCGGCAGTACTGCCTTACTGCTTAAGGCAGCAGCAAAACTCCCTTTTGCACTTTCCAATACCTCGTGGGTTTTATCCCTTTGGCTCATATAAAGTGTTGCTGCACCCGAACACTTCGGTAAACGTCCGGAACCCCTTCCGGTGAACTCCGGAACCCTTCCGGAGATCAAAACACTATTATCACATATATCAATCTTTACCTCCGGACTCTTCCGGAGATCCTCGTCATGTCCGGGATCTTATCCGAGACTCCGAACAACCTTCGGTCACCAACAATAACTCAACTATACTAATCGTCACCAAACGTTAAGTGTGTAGACCCTGCGGGTTCGAGAACTATGTAGACACGACCGAGACACCTCTACGGTCAATAACCAATAGCGGGACCTGGATGCCCATATTGGTTCCTACATATTCTACGAAGATCTATATCGGTTGAACCTCTATGCCAAGGATTCAGTTAATCCCGTATGCTGTTCCCTTTGTTCTTCGGTATATTACTTGCCCGAGATTCGATCGTCGGTATCTCTATACCTAGTTCAATCTCGTTACCGGCAAGTCTCTTTACTCGTTCCGTAATACAAGATCCCGTGGCTAACACCTTAGTCACATTGCTTGCAAGGCTTATAGTGATGTTGTATTACCGAGTGAGCCCTGAGATACCTCTCCATCACATGGAGTAACAAATCCCAGTCTTGATCCATGCCAACTCAACGGACACCTTTGGAGATACCTGTAGAGCATCTTTATAGTCACCCAGTTACGTTGCGACTTTTGATACACACAAGGTATTCCTCCGGTGTCAGTGAGTTGCATGATCTCATGGTCATAGGAACAGATACTTGACATGCAGAAAACAATAGCAATAAACTGACACGATCATATGCTATGTTTATAGTTTGGGTCTTGTCCATCACATCATTCTCCTAATGATGTGATCCCGTTATCAAATGACATCTCATGTCCATGGTCAGGAAACCTTTACCATCCTTTGATCAACGAGTTAGTTAACTAGAGGCTTACTAAGGACACAGTGTTGTCTATGTACCCACACATGTATTTGAGTTTCCAATCAATACAATTATAGCATGGATAATAAACGATTATCATGAACAAGGAAATATAATAATAACTACTTTTATTATTGCCTCTAGGGCATATTTCCAACGAGATGACGTCGAAAAAGTTGCATAGGCCAAATAGCGTTTCACGGACGTGCGTGTCCATGATCCCACGGATTGCAACTGGAAGTATCTGCGTCATCAGCACGTGACAGTCGTGAGACTTCATCCCGCTGAACTTCTGCTTCGCTGAGTCTAGGTATCTGCTTATCTTCCCCGCGTAACCGTAAGGAAGTTTTACTCCTACGAGGCAGGTGAAAAACTGCTCGATCTCCTCCTGACTTAGAGTGAAGCACGCGGGAGGGAAGTCATTTCCGATCTTCTTGGCCTTTTTGCCTTTGCGACGACTTTCCGTGTCCTTCGCCTCATCATCATCATCATCATCATTAGCGTGAAGCTCCTCCCTGATGCCCATTGATTTAAAGTCTGCCCTTGCTTTTGGCCCATCTTTGGTCCTCTCTGGCATGTTGAGCAGGGTACCAAGCAGACTCTCGCACACGTTCTTCGTGATATGCATGACATCAAGGCTGTGAGGCACACGGAGGATCTTCCAGTATGACAAGTCCCAGAAAACAGACCTCGTTTTCCATTCCTTTAGCAGCGGCTCTGGCGCCTTTCGCTTCTTTCCCGGCTATGGCGCCTTTCCCGGCGGTGGGCACTCTTTCCAATTTTTCAACAGCTCGTCTATTTCTTTGGGGTTCGGTTTCACCATCGAACAGATCATTGCGTTTTCTCCATGAGTCATCGTCGCGAAGCCACCTTCGATGTCCCATGAACACGGTTTTCGAAGACCCGGGATCTCTATCTAGCTGGCGATACGTTGTGTCATCCATGCACCTGACGCATCCAGAAAATCCGTGGACCACCTGCCCCGCGACATATCCGTAACCGAGATAGTCATGCACCGTCGTGAGCAGTGCGGCTCTCATAGGGAAATATTCTTTCTCTGCGGCGTCCCACGTATTGGCTGGCGTTTTCCACAGCGTGTCTAGCTCCTCTTTCAGCAGCCCCAGATACAGATTGATGTCGTTCCCTGGTTGTTTCGGCCCTTCAATTAGCATACTCATGTGAATGTACTTCCTCTTCATGCACAACCAGGGGGGAAGGTTGTACATCCACACAACCACAGGCCAGGTGCTATGTGTGCTTCTCTGGCTGCCAAACGGATTGACTCCATCGGTGCTCGCGCCCAGCACGATGTTCCTTGGATCGTCCCCAAATTCTGGGTGTTCGAAGTTCAACGCTTGCCACTGGCTCGCATCCTTAGGGTGACTCAGCATCTTGTCTTTTTTATTTATCTCCGGATCATTTCCGTCATCTTCTCGCTTCTTCTCCTCCCTATCCGCGTGCCAACGCAGGAGCTTTGCTACCTTAGGGTCCGCGAAATACCGCTGTAGACGAGGAGTGATCGGAAAGTACCACACCAATTTTCGAGGAGCTTTCTTCCTCTTCTTGTATCGAGTGACGCCACACAACGGACATATGGTAGACTCCGCGTGCTCGTCCCGATAAATGATGCAATTGTTCATGCACACATGGTATTTCACGTGCGGTAAATCCAGAGGACACACGATTTTCTTCGCCTCCTCGAAACTGGTCGGGCACTTGTTCCCCTTGGGAAGACGTTCGTGCCAGAATGACATGTTCTCGTCGAAGCATGCGTCGGTCATTTTGTGTTTTACCTTCATCTCCAGAGCCATGAGCGTTACTTTCAGGCGGGTATCCTCGGGCCTGCATCCTTCATACAATGGAGTAACCGCGTCTATCTCCAGTTGATCCAGCTTGGCTTTCTCTTGGGCGGCAGCTCTTGCGTTATCCGTCTGCTTGAGAAGCAGCTCTTGAATATGAGGGTCCTGCACCCAGCCCATCGATGGTCCATCGTCGTCTGCTCCGGCATCTTCATCTTCATGATCATGCCCTTCGTCTGCTCCGGCATCTTCCTCATCATCATGTCCGGCATCTTCTACATGATGACTGTGTACTACTGCATCTACTTCGTGATCATGTCCTGGAGATTCTTCGTCTTCTCGCCCGCCCTCGCCGCGGTTGTCTTGCTGCCCGTCCTCATTTCTTGCCCGGCCCCCATGGACGACTTCATAATCATCTTCATCACCTTGCCACCGATAGCCATCCATGAAACCACTCAAGAGCAGGTGGTCCCGCACCTGTACGGAATCCGGGTCCATAAGGCTCTTCAGCTTGCATCTTCGACACGGACATCTTATCTCCGTCTCGTTCTTTTGAAGCATCTCGGCCTTCGCGGAGCTCAAAAACCTATTCATGATTCCTTCGGTCATCGTGCAGACCATGGTCGCCTGCGGGGTAGAGCAAAACGATATTTTAGAACCAAAAAAAAATTTGGCATGACTTTGCCTAAAAATAGGACCAAAAAGAATGCATAGTGCCAAATTCTCGCCGAAACGGAAATGAATCAACATTCCGGCAAAATATTGGCAACTATCGCATTTCAAATACCGGTACCTGCAAACACAAACATATGCAACACCACAAACATATGCAACACCACAAACATGCGTAGATCTAGGCCATAAAAAGTGCATGTGCACGTTGTTGGAGGGAGAAAAAAGTAGATCTACAACATAAAGAAAGCTTTCCCCTTACTTACCTATCAAAAAAAGGAAATTTAACCACTTAATTTGGGTGAATCTATGATGCAAATGAGGTGAGGAGGAGGAGGCACCCGAGACAAGCTTGGAGGAGGAGGTGGGGATAATGAAGTGGGGAAAGTGAGTGTGCTAGGTGGCTGTCCAAAATATCTAGCTGCTCTCAGGTTACCAATGGCGCACCACCTTAAAATGCGCCATTAGTAACCCTGGTTACTAATGGCGCACCTGTCATGTGGTGCGCCATTACTAGTTTTGCAAAAAAAAAAATTTAGTAGTGGCGCACCGTGGTTGGGGTGTGCCCTTACTAGTTTGAACTAGTAATGGCGCACTATACCCTGGTGCGCCATTACTAGTTTTGAAAAAAAAAGTAAAAAAAAATTTGTGAGTAGTGGCGCACAGAGTGTGTGGTGCGCCATTACTAACTAGTAATGGCGCACTAGACCCTGGTGCACCATTACTAGTTTTGGAAAAAAAATTGTTAGTAGTGGCGCACCGTTGGTGTGGTGCGCCATTAGTGATATGGACACTAATGGCGTACCTACACATGGTGCGCCACTGCTATATAGCAGTGGCGCACCACATATGTGGTGCGCCATTAATGTCCATATTAGCTATAGCCCTTTTCCTAGTAGTGCACGCCATCGATCCCATCCCGCCGAGGGCGACCAACACGGCAACGCGACCTGCTACACACCGTAGCGCCGCTACCTTCTCCGAGTGGCGGCCACCGGAGGATTAACACCATTGACTTTCAGGTTTGCCCCACTCATCCCACCTACCTTACTCGTTTGTTGTTACTGCCAGCATGGTTGTCCCTCCTCTCGATTGCCTTTCTGCCCACAACACGCACGACCTTCTTGTTTACTTCACCAGGGCATGTGAGAGATAACTGGGGCACGGGCTCCTTACATCGACATGGGTAGACAGAGTTCGCACCTCAGGGCCAACGTTCCAAGAGGAAACTAAGGCACAATGAAACCTGGAATATTTAATGAACTAAAAATCATGAATGGGGTAATTCTAATCCCTAAGACAAACATGTCCATGAGAGTGCCAGCTTCTTCCAGCACCCAAAATCATACTAATTCTCTAGGATCTAACAAGAGTTGCAATGCAATGTGACATCAAGCTATGGGCATAGTTCATGACGAAGCTTCCCTCCCCTTCCTTAGTCCACATCCGTCCCTCGCATCCCCGCTTATCCTCTTCTCTGAGCCACCACTGCCATCTAGTTTCCTTCAAGATTTCATGTGAAAAGTATGAGGACCCACACTGCAGATAAAATTATCAATAAATCTCATGTCTATTTATATCAAGAGTAACAAAAATAGCATATGGAATCAAAACGGAACCCCCAAAATGGAAGTCTATCAGAATTTAGTGAAGAAATCCAAATCACCACCATGATTCCACAACCAACTGATTAAAGTTTCTACATAGCACCAGTCATAAAGTCTTTTCATTGCTCGCATGAAAATAAATTAAAATAGCTCAAGAAATGAAATCAAAACCTGAACAATGAAATATGTTCAGAAATTAGTGACACAAGAACTCATCTAATTAGTTTAATGATTCTTTCTATACATAACATTATATTCCCTCCATTCCTAAATATAAGTCTTTTTAGAGATTCTACCACGGACTACATACGGAGCAAAATGAGTGAATCTACACTCTAAACTATATCTATATACATCCGTATGTAGTCTATACTAAAATCTTGAGAAAGACTTATATTTAGGAACGGAGGGAGTACTTGGTATGGAATATAGTAAAAAATATATTAAAAAATGACATATAAATCCTGAAAATCAATACTACCTGACAACTTGAACATCAACTATTTCAAGAACATCATCAATAAGAAAACCATATTGAATCTTCGACAACTCCCTAAACTTCTTCCATCTCGAGTCATGCTACTCCTTCCAGAATTTGTTCAAGGTTCTGAAGAAATTACTTAGTTAACCTCTAATGGTAATTAATAATGACAAAAATTACACTATGTCATGTGGTTAAATTAAACTTCCTAGATATAAATAGACATGAGAGGTACACTTTTACATGGATCAATTCCATGGACATTTGGGGATTCATGTGGAGCTACAAGGTCAAATTAGCTATGCAAGGCCTTTTGTTTCGAGGATGAGAGGTTCGTGCTTTTATTGAGCTGAGACCAAGACGCTGCATATTCTTGTATGCACATACCTGAGACTCGGGCATGTCATTTTCTTGCTCAAGTGGTCCAGCCCACATAATTTGTTCCTGGAATCCTACTTGAAAACAAGAGTTGTACTTATGCTTCTCAAGGTGAATAGAAAACTACATCAGAACCTCGACCTGAACATGGAACGAAACTCTTGTTTAACACACACATACAATAACTGACACTAAGTCGGTGTTTCACATGGCAAGAAGTGGGAAAATATCTCAGTCAAAAACACAACCCACACCTGAATAAGCATGTGCATTGCAACGGGAGAGAAAATCAGCATGTACTCAAGTTTAGTTAGAACTTCATATGTAAAACAAAAGTTCCATGCTTTGTTAGGGAGCAAATTAACATCAGTTACCATGTGTGGCCGCCTCTTTTCTTCTTCCCTCCGCTACGCCCTCTGCGATGTGGATGTCCTCTTCCTCCTCCTCTCCTCTATGTTTACCTGTAATATCGCATCCTCAGCATCCATGGGGATCAAATATTTCCTCCTCATTACACTCAACATGCTTTTGGAACAAATGCATTATCGGAGGCCAATCCTTGTGAGTAACGAAACTGAGAAGATAGATGAATTACTACACTTTTCTCATCATTTTGGCAAGTGAGAAACAACCACAAAGGAACCAATGTTGTGCGTAAAGGCTATAACCACATGATTACAATATCTAGCTTAAGATAATGTATACCGGTAATGTTATCTAGATTAAAAAATTCAAGTATTGTGCCAAATTTAGTTGAACTATACACATTCATGAACGTGTCACAATAAAAATAGTATTACTTTTAGTTGAATCAAAATATATTTATTTGTAGTTTAGCCGCAAAATGTAATCATGATGTGCAAAAAACAGACATCAAATGTAAAATGCTAACCAATTTGTCAATGACAAAGAAAACATGGGTGAGGCATTGGACCTGTGCAGCGCAAAGGACATATGCAATCTTACTAAACTGAAGGAGCCTTCCAGGTTTTCCTTTTGGAGCTTCACACATAACTCAAACTCTCTATCACCCAGTAGTACTGTAAATATCATTTGTCAAAGGAGTAAGGTTGATGATCAACAAAATGAGAAATGAAATGAGCATGAAACATTACCATATATAGATCAATGTTCCCATCCTTACTCCCACTAAAATGAACAAATCACTGACTGCGGCTATGAAGAGGGTGGCATGTTGGCTTCTACTGGCCAATTTCAAAGTCATAAACAGAAGAATTTCCAATTGTAATTTTTCTTACACAAAAAATAATCATCATCAAGAATATGAAGGTACCATTTCCTATTGCAGATCCACTTATTTCCGGATCAATACATAGTCAACCACCAACAAATGTATCATGTTCAATCATATCGATGAGTTCTCTTTATGAGAAGCTGACATTGTGGATGTTTCAGAGCTAGTGGCGAGGTTTTTTCCCAGGTATAAATGCTTTTATTGAAATGGGCAAACACACTAAGCTGATCCATGTGTGACCAAACTAAAAAAGAGAAAAGATTATCCAAATGTGGATTTCCGCAGACATATCTGACTAAGCTGATCGTTCCATTGTTTATGTTAACAAAAAAATATGATAGGCTAAATGGTAAAAGCTCTATGCACTGGCACCTTAAAGAATCTAACACTTGAGGACATATCTTCGCCTACAACAGTTAAGAGACATAGACAACATGGACTAAGCTGAATTGAGTGACTTCAACAAAGATTTTTGCATTCTCTGAATTAAACGGTTATGTAGTGAAAAAAGGAGGCATAATGTCATAATCTGGCATGTTCATTCATGAATGGAAATATTGAGAGTAATGAAAAAATAGCCCTCTACATCCATCTATATTGTCTTGTTATATATCTACCAAATGGAGCAAAACGTTATCCTAATAAGTTGTAGACATCAATTTGTGCTTCCGAAACTACTGTGGAATTGCATGCTAAAAATTTAGAACTTGTTAAAATAACATGAAAGATTAGTTAATGATGCAGATGAAGCTAAAGCGGACACACTAAGGTTCAGCGTCAAGTGGTTGCTGTACCTGCAGATTGTTGTGATATTTTGAGTCCAACTGCTACACTCGTATAGTATCAAATATCCAGAAGAACCTGACCAGTTGCAGTGAATCATTGAGATGTTGTAGAGAATATCCAAGCCAATAGTGATTAAACAACAACATAAGAAAAGAGCATGAGCGAACCAATAACATCTATCAGATGGCTTAAATGCTTAAATTATCAAATAGACAATCAAAACTACTGATCGAGCAGCTACGCTGACAAGCTGTTGATCGTGAAGCACCCTGACAGTTCTGCGGCCAAGCATGCACTCTGGTCCTGCACGTATATCTCCCACCATGTAGAAACACATACAAAGGATTGTTAATTTCTACTGTCGCAGGCATATTGGTAGAAAGGAAGGCGGGGTTGGCCTTGTAAAAGACTGAATATCTTTCGGCCTAGTTGATACCAGGATGAAGGGCAAGAAGAGTAGGGCATACCTCGGTGGTCATCCCCGCGCCCTCAGCTACGATCTACCTGCAGCTCATTGAGAGGGTGTCGGAGATGCTATTGCAAGTTTCCGCTCCTCGGCATCAGATATATATACCATTGTAAGTCTGCTTTCAAAATAAAAATTCTTAAATTCATACAAATAATGGACTGGATCAACTGCTTTTAATTAATACTAAAATATACTTTCCAATTCAATTTTGTACATAACATGCTAAGATAAAGTAGAATCTGTAACGTAACACCACATGGTGCTTAAAAAAGGTTACAATACATCTTGCTTAAACTACACTCAAGTGAAAATATAAATAACATAACTGTCCTCGTGATTGAGGTAACTTTTTGCATCAGGAACGAGCCTCCGTGAATTTACCCTCTAGCCTGCTCATATCTCTCGAGACTAAAAACATGCAATCACAACTTACTGGTTTAAAATTTAGAGAGATTGGTGTGCTGGCTTCACTGGTACTATTGGGGAATAGAGTTCCAAGACCTTCATTTGTGGTGTGTGCAAGACTGCCAGCCTGCAATTTCCAATGAGCATAATAATTATTTTAACCAATCACGATAACCAATGACAAGAAGCTGGTCGGTAAGGGGCATTAGTACTGTAGATCAGGAGCATAGCTTAGATTTGTATTCTCTCTATGCATTAGGACACACTGAATGAAATGCAGACCACATTGGAATCAGTTATAGATTTGAAATGGAAATATATATATTAAATTAGCATGTCTCGTTACATCAGTGGAACATAATATTTTGCAAAAGCAGTAGCATGCTTCTTTTCCTAAACTTTCTTGAGGCTACCATATGATTATAACTTACTGTCCATCAACATATATTACATTCAGAATTATATTTGCTAGTAGGACAACACATGAAGTAGAATCTCCTTTTGGTAGTAAGACAAAGAATGTATTTCTTTTTCTATCAGAACTTTTAAAAGTGTAAAGACATGTGATTTCCAGCAAGGCCAAACAATGGTTGTGGAAACTGTGATCGGACAAGCTCAAATTGGACACTTAAAACATCAAATCTACAACAGATAGTGAATAGTTGAGAAAAGAAAATTTCTCAGTCTGAAATTTCGATAAGAACAATCCCGAGTATTTAATTTTACAAGAAGCAATGTCATCGTTAGGATCAAACTGGAGATCCTCTACCTCCTGTAGACCTGGAGCACAAACACAATTTTACATTTGAGCAACTCATCTCAGCAGCCATATAACGATGGATTAGTGCCCACTCACCTTTGCCAGTGCAGTTTCCGATTAAACTATTTGGATGGAACGTTCCAGACTCCATCTGCTGAGAAAAAAATTCAGTGCAACATGTTCAAGCAAATATCATCATGATTTTAAAAACCAAATCAAGCCAGATATACTAACACCAAAACGTATACTACTAATAAACCCAGTGCAACACATGATACCACGTGGTAGCTCCGTTACAAAGCTGTCTCCTCTTCTCACCTCTAAAGTCTCCTCTCCCTCGCAATAATAAGAAAAGAAAAAAGACTCCAGACCAATCTAGGCCTGGGCCTGGGACTGCGCCTGAGATGCACCACCTAGTGCTGGGAAGTCGGCCACTGTACCTTTAATATCTGAATCAATCTAGTGTGTGGTGAAAGGGGGTACATTTAAAAAAATAAGGAAGCTACAGCCATGCAGAAAGTGTCAAACTACAAGCAATTTATCTCCAGATGAATTAATTAGTGAGCTCTGATTCATACAAAAAATTAATTGGCTATGTTCTGCTAAACTGTGTTTAGCAGAGAAAAAGTGTGAGATCTTCACCATTGTTTCAGAACTGTAATTGATCAGCGGCAAGTTCACTGCAAAATTACGATGCAGAGGCGATGCTGATTGGTACATGTCCGTACTAATTGTAACAGGCTCCAGTACTTTAGTAGTACTAATGGACACCCACAATACTAATCATGGTCCTGTTACTTACTATGTATCAAAGTAACCAGCAATGAGCCTAATCAAACTAATTGTGACATACTGACATTAACATTTGCATGCAAGATTTTTAGAAATAACCAAAACACCACACCAAAACACCTGCTGATCTGTGTTGTGCCTGTTATGAGAAACGATGAGGGTTCATGCTATCACTCAGCGCAAGATTTAAAAATAGGAAAACCAAGGATTCAGTGATCAAAACTAATTAAAATCCCCAAAACGCAGATAATATTTATTTCCTCCAGATATTTCTTCCATTATATATACGTAGACAAATAGATGATGACACTTTTACAACATATCCTATAATCATAAGTAAACTCGGTTGCAAATTAAAGATAGCTACTACAGGACCTAATCCACGCTTGGTAGAAGAAAATTACACGAGTTAACCTGTAGGCCCTCGTAGGATTTAGCAACCATTGCATGAAAAAACAATTTGTCACCAATGAACTCCTGGTTACTTTCTCTCAATAGTAGCGCTAATTTCAATAAACTGCAGGTTGCCAGAGAACCAAAGACCATGATTTCAAGCCTCCTTGTCCACATACATGAAGTGTAGAACGGGCCGACGAAATTCTGACGAACTGTGGAGCACTGCCGGACGCAGGCCTTTTTCCGTCAAAGTCCGAGGAGGCGCCTTGCCTCGACGTGCGTGGCGGGTACCCGGAGGAGCTCGGAGGCGCTCGAGCACGACCGTGGCAGCGCCGCCCGCCTCGTCGCCGGCGGTTTGCGGCCTCTTCTCCGCCTTATCTGGTAGCGCTGCTGGGTGTTGGCTGCTTTGAGCGGAGGGAGGCAGGGTCAATCATATGGGGAAGGAGAAACGGGCCTGGGTGTTAGGAGGCGAGGATGGTGGCGCCGAGGGAGGCGAAGGCGGCGCCGCGCTCGGGGCGACAGGGCGCGGTGCGGACGGCGGAGGCCAGGAGGACGCCCGGCGCCACGACGCCGCACGCGATGCTCTTGGCCAGGTTCCCCGCGCCGACGAAGCCCAGGCGGAACGCGTCATCGCCACCGTTCGCATTCACCCCGTCCTACGCCAGCGACTCCCCAACATCCAGGTCCATGCCCCTCCCCGTCACGTGGGAGTACTCCCCGTCCGTTTGGTGTGGCGGCGCGGATGGGATCAGGCGGCCGCCCGTGGTGGGGACGGAAGATCTGTCGGAAGCTTTGGCGGCGCCGTCGCATGGGGGAGTGGAGAGGTGGAGTTGCTCCTGCCGCCCCGCCCGAACAAGAGGTCGGGCCGGTGGAGTAGTAGGGGCGGCAGCGGAGCGGGAGATGGGGGCGGCGGCGGAGCGGGAGATGGGGGATGAAAGAGGAGGGGCACGGGCAGATGGGGATGTGAGGGGGGCTCGCTCCCTGACTCCCTGTTCGAGGGAGTTGTACAGTACCGATTTTCAGCTGGCAACGCGAGGGATAACTTGGTGCGATGGAAAAACCAGGTGGGAGGTGGGATGGAGGACGAAAAAAAACCAGGTGGGAGGTGGGAGGGATGACGAAAAAAAACCGAGGCAAGAAGCTACCAACTGTCCCTTTAGGAGTAGAGATTTTGAGTTCCCTTAGCTGAAACTGGTTGTGTGCATCCTTTGTTAAAAAACAAAATAAAATTTAGCAATGTTATTTTCTTTTGCTATTCTCATACTCTTGTTATGGAATTATATGGTTTGAGTCAGAGGTGTGAAATTCATTATATGTTTACTCTCTTGTAATCCTAGAATATCAAAAAGATCAGTAGTTCTTTGTATACTAATCAAACTTTTTTTTGTCATTAGTGCATAGCAGCCGTGCATATATTTCTCAAGATGAGATACATAACTGCTTGCAACTGAAGACATCTATATAAAAAAACACCTTGAACCAAATGACATGTCAAATAGGTAGATCAGTTGGCACATTCTGAAGCTTTCATTCATTCAATAATGTAATCATTGGTCTTGCTAATCTTAAAATCCATAATAACAATTTGGTTTGATGTTTTAAAAACACTTGTCGTGCCGGTGGCAAGGTAGAAAAATAATAAATTGAGTTTATTTCATCTTTACAGGTTAAACATATGAATAGTCAGTATCCATTTCATTGATAGAGTTTATTATTATGGATATATTTCATTTTATGCACTATGGCTTGGGGCGAGCTTAAGCATAATTTTAGGTAACTTCTCCCTTCAGGTCAACTAATAATAGTCTGGAATACTCTCTGGAAACTTCAAATTCCACGTAAAGTACATATTTTTTGTTGGCGAGCACTACGAGGGGTTATCCCACTAAGAGCTATACTTACTAACAGGCACATTGGTTCCAATGGTGCTTGTCCAATTTGTCATCAAGGGGCTGAGGATATCCGTCATTTAATGTTCTTATGCTCGAATGCACGACACTTGTGGACGAAGCTGGGCGTCACAAATATTATTGAACAAGCGATCCAAGTTGATAGATCGGGATCTGCGATCTTGGAATTTATCTTATCATTGCCGGACCAACAGCTTGAGATACACCCAATACTTAACTTCAAACAAGTAATAGCCATTGGGGGCTGGTACCTTTGGTGGATCCGTAGAAAAGTGACACACAGTGAATCAATTCCTCCCCCTTGGAGGTGGGCACTCTCTGTGTTATCAATCTCAAGCAACCATCAGAGGGCTACATCGTTGGCGAGAAATTCCCCTGAAGCAAAGTGGTGTAAGCCGGACCCTCGGTTCACTAAGTTAAATGTTGATGCGGCGTACTACTCGGACGAAGGGGTTGGTGCTACGGCAGCTATCCTGCATGATGACAAAGGTAATTTTTTGGGAGCCCAATGCAAGTTTATACCTGTCGCGGTGGATGCAATAACAACAGAAGCGTTGGCCATGCGAGATGGGCTAGTTTTTGCTAACTCTTTTGGGTGTAACCGGATAGAAGCTGAATCAGATTCTTTGCAAGTAATCAATTATTGCGATGGACAAAACATATGGTGGGACTCGGCGGCGGCAATATTCGCAGAATGTGTGGACACTAGTACTTCAATTGGGAAGGTCGTTTATAAGCATTGTTATAGATCTTGTAATCAAGTGGCACATGTGCTAGCTCATTTCTGTTACTGTAATAAGACTTCATTTAGTTGGTTGGACGAGCCCCCTGACTTTATTGTCACTAAGCTCATAGACGATGTAAACATTATTTGAGATTTAATAAAGCTAGCCATGATGGCCTTCCCTCAAAAAAAAAAAATAGTCTTCATTTTTATGACGCTAGTGAGCATATATTTTTTATGCATTTGTACATTAATAATCTAAGCATTGGTCAAAAACAATCTAATACTATTATCTTATTAGAGCTATTTTCTTTTGTGGGGCCTTAGAGCTATAATATATTTGGATGGAGGGAGTACATATTCTATGGGGTGTCTGAGTAAAAAAAATTGCGTATCCTGCTTTTCTGTTTATGTCTACTGGGCTGGATTGGGCTTCAATATGCAGCGTGACTAATCTTGCCACATTGTGGGCTGCTGCTTCGACTCCACCACCATTCCCACATGAGCATGGCCGAGGTCAATGATCAGATTCTGGGCAGAGATAACACTAAACCTAGATTTTCCAGGCGACTAGGTTTTCCGCTGGTCCGCCGCCGGCCGCCTGCTTGGCGGCGGCGCGGGGGCCGGCGTCCTGCTGTCCCAGGTCGTTGCTGTGAGGCGGCGTCGCTGGTTCTTCGTCTCCGCTGGTCCGCCACCGGCCGCCTGCTCGGCGGCGGCGCGGGGGCCGGCGTCCTGCTGTCCCAGGTCGATGCTGTGAGGCGTCGTCGCTGGTTCTTCGTCTCCACTACGGGTGTGTGGTCACTTCAGGTCACCAGGTCACCAGTAGTAGGATCAGTTGTCCTGCCTGATCGTCTTGATCAGATCAGTTTATTGTGCATGGAAGTCTGAGATTTCGTGGGGATTTCGTGGTCTAGCCCTGGTGGAGTGGTTGTGACAAAATCGGAAGGCCTTACAGCAAGTTCGATTGGTGGAGTGCCTCCACGGGAGAGGAAGAAGATCAGGAAAGGGGCGTCACCGGAGAAGAGCAACAAGGGCGCTGGTGTTTCAGAGTAAACAGAGAACAACTTGGCAAAATTGGCGGCCTCCTCAGCAGAGGGCGTCGGGCCTAATGTCTACCCTATGCTGGAACTGTCGTGGACTTGGCGATCCCGCGACGGTTCATGAGCTGCGCAATATTGCGCAGGAGTGTGGGCCGGCGATCCTTTGTGTGGTTGAAACTCAGCTACCAAAATATCGTGTGGAAGGTTTGGCGAGGACCCTTGGGTTTGAAAGTGCTTATGGTGTAGGCAGTAGTGGCAGAAGTGGCGGCTTGTGTATCTACTGGAAACGGCCGCTGGACCTTGAGCTCCGCAATTTCTCACGGTACCATATTGATATGGTTGTCCGTCAGGCGGGGAAGGATCCATGGAGAATCACATGTTGGTATGGGGAAGCAACTAGACATCTCCGGTACAAGACCTGGGACATGATGAGGTTTCTTAAAGCAGACTGCGACTTACCGTGGTTGTGTATTGGTGATTTTAATGAGGTGTTGAGAAGGGAGGAGCAGTTCGGTCCAAATGAGAGGGACATGGCCCAAATTAACCTGTTCCGTGAAGCTGTTGATGTGTGCCAGCTGGGTGATTTGGGATACAGTGGTTTGGACTGGACTTTCGAGCGCCGTATACAAAATGGCGAGTTCTGTAGAGTTAGGCTGGATAGGGCTTTGGCGAGCCCAGACTGGAGTACCATGTTCCCGTATGCAGCTGTGCGGCATCTCACTGCTGTTAAATCGGATCACTCTCCGATTATTTTGTACAACAGGATGGAGGCTCAAAACATGAGGATAGCTGACTCTCGACCTTTCCGCTATGAACTTATGTGGGAGAGGCACGCAGATTTCAAGGCTTTTCTTGAACAAGCATGGGGAGGAGAGAAGGCGGGCTCAGTAGCGGATTTATGCGAAAAGCTAAAGCACACGGCATCAGCGATCCTTGGGTGGGGGACGTCTCAATTCGGTGCGGTAAGGCAAGAACTTCGGGTGCTAAGGAAGAGGTTGGCAGTGCTCCGAGCTCTTGAGGGCCGAGTTGGTCCTTCATATGAAGAAATTAAAATCGAACAAAAGGTGGTGGAACTCAGTTTCCGTGAGGAGATTATGTGGCGTCAGAGGGCGCGTGTGCAGTGGCTAATGGAAGGGGACAAGAACACCAAGTTCTTTCACCAAAAAGCTACGAACAGGAGGAGGAAGAATCGAGTTGAGAGGCTCACTCGTGATGATGGTACAGTCTGTGAAGATCAATCAGAATTGCAGGATATGACTGTCAATTTCTACGAGGAGCTCTACACTTCAGAAGGTGTTATTGGCATAGAGGAAGTATTATCACATGTACCTTGTAAAGTCACTATGGATATGAATGAGAATCTGAGCAAACCTTACACTGAGCGTGAAGTTAAGGAAGCTCTTTTTCAGATGTTCCCAATCAAGTCGCCGGGGCCGGATGGATTTCCGGCTCATTTTTTCCAGAAATATTGGCATTTATGCGGTGAGGAGGTGACAAAAAGTGTGATTCGGATTTTGAAGGGAGAGGACTCCCTAGTGGAGATCAACAAAACGTTCATCGTTCTTATTCCCAAGGTATTAAACCCATCTCATCTTGCTCAGTATCGGCCTATAAGCTTGTGCAATGTGATTTACAAAATCACGTCCAAAGTACTTGCTAACCGTCTGAAGCAGATACTCCCTGATATTATATCTGAAGAGCAATCGGCGTTTGTTCCTGGCCGCCTTATTACTGATAATGTGATCACGGCGTTTGAGTGCTTGCATTATATGAAGTCCAATAGAAGCAAAAAGAATTCACATTGCGCAGTGAAGCTAGATATGAAGAAGGCTTATGATAGATTGGAATGGCAATATTTGGAGGGTATAATGCACAAGCTGGGATTTTGTAGATCCTTTGTAGAAGCGGTAATGAGAGGAGTTAGTACTGTTTCTTTTGCGGTTCTCTTCAATGGTGGACAGACAAGGGAATTTATACCCACGCGTGGGATCAGACAAGGCGACCCCATCTCCCCCTACCTGTTCCTTTTGGCAGGGGAAGGTTTGTCATGTTTGCTCAAGCATGAGGCCAGGTTGGAGCACATTGAGGGAATTCAGATCGCACCTACAGCACCCAAAGTACATCATCTGTTATTTGCCGACGATTGCCTTTTGTTCTGCAAAGCATCGGAGGACCATGTGTCTAGACTAAGGCTGACTCTTGATAGGTATTGCAATGCCTCGGGTCAACGGATCAATTCCGATAAATCTTCAGTGTACTTTGGTAAGAGGTGTTCAGAGAACACTCGTACCTTGATCAAGGGTCTGCTCCAAATTCCAAACGAGACATTGGCAGAAAGGTACTTGGGCTTACCTTCGGAGGTTGGCAGGTCGGTAAATGGAACGTTTGGTTACCTCAAAGATAGGGTGTGGAAGAACATCCAGGGATGGATGGAGAAGTGTCTAGCGGGTAGTGGCAAAGAGATCCTTATTAAATCTGTGGTGCAGGCCATTCCCACGTACTCCATGGCTGTCTTTAAGTTGCCCAGAGGGCTCTGCCAACACATTACCTCGCAGGTTCGTAAATTTTGGTGGGGGAGTAAAGCCGGCGAGAGGAAAACAGCATGGGTCTCTTGGGAGACGATGACTATGCCGAAGTATAAGGGGGGCCTCGGGTTCAGAGACATTGAGTTGTTCAACTTGGCGCTCCTAGCACGCCAGGTATGGCGCATTTTACAGGACCCATCCACTCTGAGCGCTCGCATGTTGAAAGCAGCTTATTTCCCAAATGGCGACATTCTGACAGCGGAGCTTGGATCACATCCATCCAAAGTGTGGAGATCGTTGTGCGAAGGAAGGGACACCCTGAAGTTGGGGTTAATAAAACGTATTGGCAATGGACAATCGACCGATGCTTGGAACGATAACTGGATACCAAGAGACTTCAGAATGAGGCCAGTGTGTGCAATTGCAACTGATCCTCCGAGTTTGGTTTCAGATTTTATCTGCGCTACAACTAGGGAGTGGAAAATACAAGTGCTGGAGGCCAACATGCTACCGATGGATGTTGAAGTGATAATGCAGATTCCTATAAGTTTTATTGCCCAGGAGGATTTTTGGGCATGGCAGTATGAGAAGTCCGGCGCTTTCTCCGTCAGGTCTGCGTACAAACTATTGATTGAGACGAAGCTTCAGCGCGAGGACTGGCTTGACGGAACTACCGGCTCGTCGAACACGGCCGAGGAAGAGCAGAGTTGGAAGCGGCTATGGAAAGTTAAGGTCCCGGGCAAGCTGAGGATGTTTGCATGGCGACTTGCTCGATCTTCACTCCCTACTGGTGAGGAGAGGAAGCGACGCAACATGACAGACACGGCGGTTTGCCCTATCTGTCAAGCTGCAAACGACTCCTGGAGACATGCCTTACTGGATTGCAATATGGCCAAGAGCGTTTGGTCCTTGAGGGATGATGATGTTTCAATACCACTCTTCAGCGACGAGATTACTGATGCAAAGCTCTGGTTATTTGAACTGAGCAGAACCCTTGAGTCCAGCAAGTTTGTGGAGGCCCTAGTTACCTTATGGGCGATTTGGTGGGCACGCCGTCGCGCCATACACGAGGAAGAATTCCAGAGCCCACTGTCCACTCACATGTTCATCAGGAGGTACATCGATGAAATTGGACTGTGTGATATTCAGACAGCTACACGCGAAGTGGGACGCCCGCGCTCTCGGCCGGAAGTAGCATGGATCAAACCGGAGGCGGGACGGGTGAAGCTGAACGCAGATGGTGCGCTGGCCAAGCTTCATTCCAGAGGCGCAGCGGCGGCTGTCTGTCGCGACGCAGGAGGCCGGTTTCTGGGAGCGTCAGTTGTGGTGATCAATGGTGTGACAGACCCGGCAGCAGTTGAAGCGCATGCATGCAGGGAGGCTATTGCTTTGGCTGAGGACTTGCATGTGAAGAATATAAGTTTGGCATCTGACTCTCTGAGAGTTATAAAGGAGCTTCAAGCACCAGCTAACCTAGGTCCTTACAGCGTGATTCTGAAGGAAACACAAGCTAGAGCTGCTCTTTTTGAGGCCTGCTCGTTTAGTCACGAACAGCGCGATTGTAACGGGGAACCCCATAGATTAGCTAGGATGGCAACATCTCTACAGGTGGGGCGTTATGTCTGGTTGGGTGAGCCTCCAAATCACCTGTGTATTCCCCTAAACATTGAGTAATAAAGCGTGCTGTTTCTCAAAAAAAAAAAAAAAAACATGAGCATGGCCGAGATGCGCCGCCGCCGCCGCCCACGCTCTCCAGCGACGGCGCCGCCGCTGGAGGACGACAACCTGCTCTCCGAGATCCTCCTCCGCCTCCCCCCAGAGCCGTCGTCCCTCCCCCGCGCCTCCCTCGTCTCCAAGCGCTGGCTCGGCCTCGTCTCCGACCAGGCCTTCCTCCGCCGCTTCCGCCTCCACCACCACCGCAACCCTCCCCTCCTCGGGTTCTTCCACCATTTGGACTCCATACCTACAGTGGATCCTCCCAATCGTCTTCCGGATGACCGCTTCCCCTCGTGCGCCGACGGCGCCGACGACGTCATAACCAACGGATGCCGCCATGGCCTCGTACTCGTCTTCAACAAATCGAAGAACCAGGTCCTGGTGCGGGACCCCTTCAACGGCGGCGTGCACCGCCTAGCAGCTCCCATGGGCTTCGACGTGAGCAAGGCCCCAGTCAGCGGCGCGGTGTTCCGCGTCACCGACGACACCCAACACTTTCAGGTGGTGTTGGTAGGGGCAGAGACGGACGAACATCTACATACGCAGGCGATCGCCCGCGTTTACTCGTCGGAGACCGGCGTATGGGGCGACTGCATCTCGACGCCGCTTCCATCCAATGCATCTGTTGGCCAACTTCCCTCCAAGATCATAATGCGCTTTAGTATCAGTGTGCTAGTTGGGCATTACCTTTACTGGCTGTTTAGTGACAGATGGACACCAAGTGACCGATTGGATGGTATCCTTGAGTTTGATTTGGAGAGGCAGATCCTAGCCGTGATACCCGTGCCGACGGATATTGTCGGTAATAGTATCAGCCAATCCCATGTTATGCGAGCAGAGGGTGGTGGCCTTGGTATTATTTTTCTGTCGAAATTCAACGCCCAATTCTGGAAGATGGAGACTGATTCTAATGGTGTTGCTTCATGGGTCCTGAGAAGAACTATTGAAATGGATAAGTTACTTTCCATGGATCCAGAGATGAACAAGACAGGGCCCCTAATTATACGAGGGTTTGCTGAGCGCAATAATGTGGCGCTCCTACGGACACCTACGGGCCTCTTCACGATCCAGCTTGAGTCACTGCAGTTCAAGAAAGTTTGCACATTCAGATTCCTGACTCGCTATCATCCGTTCGAAAGTGTCTCTGCTGCAGGTAATAGCATTTCTATTTACACTGTGGGTATAACACAACCAAGATGTTATTTATAATTGGTTGATTGAATGTTGTTCACATCCTTTTGCGCCGAGCTAACAATTTTAAGCGCCTCTTTGATTCGCAGAATTTTCAACGCGCGGACCTAGTAAAGGCGTAGAAATACACATAGACTGGGCTGCTGTCTTTAATATACCACAGGATTGTGAGGATGTTTGATTGTGCACAGGAAAACATAGGATTCTTTCAAAGAGATTGAAGTTGATGGACTTCCTATGAAATCTAGTGCAAATGAATACCGAGGAAGATTTCCTATGGTTTGAAATTCCATGAATCAAATAACCCACATAGGAAAAATACTAAGGACTAGAATCCTCCAAACTTTCTTTGAGAATCCTTTGAATCAAAGAAGCCCTAAGTAGTTCCATATAAATTGTTACTTTTGCTGCGGGATGATCTTTAGCCATGTTGTTTTAACATCTTCCTTTTGGATGTTTGTGTGGTGCGGCTCTATGTGATGGTTATGATTTGGAAAAACATATTTTACTGGTAGTTAGCCAGTTCTGCTTTTCTGGAGAGATGATTCCATTCTATTATAATTTTGAGTTCCCTTTGTTGAAATCGGTTGTGCACCTCATTTGTCAAAAAAACAAAACAAAATTTAGCAAAATGCTGTATTTTCCTATTCATCTACTCTTATTACGGAATTATATGGTTTAAGCCAGAGGTGTGAAATTCATTATCTGTTTACTCTGTAGTCACCCTACAACAAAACAATGACAAAAAGATCAGCAGGTCTTTGTCTAATAATCGAACTAATTCTTATTGTTGGCTGCCTATTGGCATAATTGCACAGTGTTAGTGTTAGTGCATAGCTTCAGTGCAGATGCTTCTCAAGATGAGATACATAACAGTTAGAAATTGAAGACAACTACATGAAAATAGACTAGCTTGAATCCACATTAACGACTTGGTTTGATATTTTAAAAACACTTGGTCTACTAGTGGCAAGTTAGAAAAATAATAGTCTGACTTTCTTTCATCTTTACTGGTTAATATATATTTAAATATATCAATAGTCATGATCTCTTTTATTTTGACAATTTATTAGTATGGGTATATTTTATTTTATCCGATATGTCACTGCACGAGCTTAAGCATAATTTTAGGTAACCTCTCCCTTTAGGTCGGCTAATAGCCTGAGTGTGCCCATTCTTCATTTTCATGGCAGTAGTGAGTATATATGTATATATATTTTAGAGTAATCTCTTTATTTGGTAGTAGACGGGGTTTTGTTTATCTACCAACCATGATGCATCAAACCTGAGCTTTTTTCTTCAAATCACATATGTGATTTTCTTTGATCGTAGATGTGGTTTTGTTTATCTACTTGTTTTCCTCAAATTACATTGTGAATCCAAATCTCTCATCGATGCCCCCTTGTATCTATTTAATCTGATACAAATGGTTGTATTAGTCCATAGCTGCAGTGCAGATGTCGAGATACATAATGGTTGGAATGCCACTGTAGGCCCGTGCATTGGTGGTGTACATGATGGAGCTGAACTTTTAAACCATACATAAGAATACAATAATTGGTCGGATGGATAAGCTATTGTGATGTATTAATGGAGTAAGTTTGTCTTTAAGTAGTAGCAGAATGAAAATTTTCTCTTCTTCTGCGTGTCATTGATATTTTCTGTTTCTTTTTATTGGTTGCAACATTGCATTTACTATTTTTGTGGCTACAAATCGATGTTATCCAATTGTGATTTGTATTTTGTTCCCTCTTCACAAGTACTCGTCCCAAAATAAATTTCTCAGCTTTAGTATAGCTTTGGGACGGAGGGAGTTATTGATACCCAACAATACCCGAGCATTTGGTTTCGAACTTCGTTTATTAACTCGGTCCTATATAAATTGCCATTTCACATTGTTGTTCATTTGGGATTGTTGTATACCTAATGCTTCCTTGCAATTACTGTACAATCTGAGCCTTGTAGGCTTTTGTTTAAATATTGTATCAACATATCTTTGTTTGTACTCTATCTCACATATGTACTCCATAGTGTTTTTTTTTACATGTTTATAAGTTATGTCATCAATTGTATAATCGAAGAGTCCGCATTCATTGAGATTTTTATCCAGTACCATGAAAGGGCTAGTATAATCAGCTGCCACTTGATAAATAAGGAAACAAATTATACAATCGTAGATTTTATTAAGAGAAAGGCGTGATAGCTCCCGGGTGCCTAGGCACCCTCTATGAACAGTAAAATCAAAAAAATAGAAAACAAAATCAAAAAAATCTGAAACTTTGCAGCATCAAAGATGAACAAAGTTTGTAGGTTCTTGCAAGTTTTCATGGCAAAATATCATGTAGAGAAAGATTTGATCTTTCTGAGCTTGTACAACAGGTTGATGATTTTTGGCTACCTCTCGACCCCCTTCCCTGGGTAGGAGGTTGATAATGTGGTCAGGCAAATTCCCCTGACATTGACAGCTTTAATGGGTTGTTCATCAAGAGATGCTGTCCGATCATCAAAGATGATTACAGCCTTTGTGATTACTGTTATGAATCTGCCATCCTTCATACCAAGCCAAAAGATACTACACATATAACTTTAGTAATTTACCAACTCCTATCACCTCCAAATGGATATGGAATCTGCTTTTCTTGACTCTTTATCAGTTAAACACACGTATTAGATTGTAATCTGCTATACATGGCAGTCATCCTTGGAGTGAATCATGGTTGAATAAGGAGCAGTTACATCCAAATAAATCTTCCCTTTTGAGTGAAGGCAATAAAACCTGCTATGGGTGGAGGACTTACATAGTCAAATTTAGCCTTGATCAATTGAGAGCTGAAGGAAGTAGTGATTATTAATTAATAGGATGATGGGCAATGATGGCGGCGAAACACCTGGCTGGAGGGATCCCTTGACTATCTAGCTCGTATATTTCGATTTGCAACTGACTATCTTTCTTGAGGCTTTTCTTCTGCATGAATTTTACTAGTTTTGATTTAATACTGACTATCTATTTCATATATTTCTGAAAAATATACCTATTAGGTTCAAACTGAATGCACCTGTTTTATGCATTTACCTCTAAAGGAGGTATGTGAACAACTGGTCTTTTACCTTCTGATGTAGACAAAGCCTTACTTAGAATATGTCAACAATAGAAGCTGAAGGCTTTGGATAAAAAGAATAGAAGTTCAAGGTGTGCCACTTGAAATTAACTGTTTCATTAGTTTGTCCAATAGCTTAGATGATTTAACTTTGGAGCTTTAGGCCCAGTTTCGATGATGGTGAAGCTAATGTTTAGTGTTTGAATCGTATGAATTTGTGAGATACAAGTAACAGCACAAGCTTGTTTAACTTGTAGGAATTTAACCGTGTAATTTGCTAATCCGCATCTAATAAGTCATGTTGAAATTTTATCTGGTCCTTGCTAATGAATGTTGAATGTTGAACTGCAACTGCCTGCCTGGTACTCTTTTCCTTTTCCTTTTCTTTGCGGTGCGGTGACTGAAGGTCCCTGGTTTCTGTCACCGCTTTCCTTTTTTTTTTTGGGATGCGGTGAAGCAAAGTGGATCGTCGCTCCAGTTTTCACAAAGGTGAGGCAAATCTTTAGTGTTTGAATCATACAAATCTTGTGAGATATAAGGAATAGCACAGTGTTTTCCGACCAATTACATTGATTATTGCTCCGTTCTACAGTATGTGGCTGAGATGGCTTGTTGGGGTGTTCTTTTGGCCTGCTCCACTTGGAAATTGACCCTATTCATACTACTTAGCACAACTATATTTTGTTGAACTGCTTAGCGCACACTACAGTAGGAGTTTAACTGTGGTAATTTGCTAATCCGCATCTACTATATTATGTTGAACTTTTATGTTGAATGTTGAACTGCTTAGCGCACACTATAGTATTTTGGGACGGAGGGAGTACAAAAAATCTATCCTCTCTCCTTTTTGTTCTGTGCACCTCTGACATGGCATCAGACTTCAGAGGGGAAAAAATGTTGGTTAATCCTGCCGCATATCTTGGTTCAGTTTTTGTAGGGGTATCTAGGTTCAGTTAGTTGAGCTAGCTAGCTTTTTTTTTTTTTTTTTTTTTTTTTTGAGAAAAGTTGAGCTAGCTAGCTAGTGTCAAGTTTCAGTTAGTTAGCTGCCGTCAGTTTTGTTTTTCAGTCAGGTTCAGATAACTCTGCACGAGCTCACGATACCATGCATGCGTGCATTACACACCACAAAAATCAACCAAGCCCGGGTGTTTGCTCAGCTCAATGATCGTGAACATATATGACAAGTCCGTTTTCCAAGAACGAATGCTTTCCGAGAGCCACAATTATGGTTCAATAGACAACAAGAAAAGTTCCTTTTGTTTGTGCCTACTGGAGCCGTCCTAGTGCCGTGCAAAGTAATTGTCTGTCAATTCTATTGCAGTCGTCGGCTCGTGCCATGTTTGCAGACCAACGTTAGGAAGCTAGTGGTGTTTTTACCCCGTGGATCGCCATGTTTTGATTCATTCGATTGTCATTCCACGTTCCAGCCTTTTTTGGCGGCAATTTCATGGCGTAGAGTGTTTTGCTTTTTTGGTTCTTGTGATTTGAATTTTGTTCTCGTGTCTAGCTAGTATGAATGTGATGCTGGAGTAGGGGTTCTCCTTCATGGTGTTGGTGCGGATCCGCGAGGGAGGGATACGAGTCGGTGAGGGTAAAAGCGGGCAGCGATGTAGTAGGGTCTGTTGGCCTTGTCAGTGTGGTCAAATTCGGACTGTGGCTGTGAATCGGTGATTGTTGCATTGCCTGGTTTTGCAGGATTTTGATGAGTCTATTTTCACACTCATTTCCACCATTGTTTAAGCCGGATAATCACGGATGTTCCAAGGGAATCACTTCGATATTATTAAGGCCCCTACAGGTATCCGGGATCCCAATGATCGATCAAGGAGGAGGTAAAGTGCAGGGATGAGCGGAAGGCTATGTCAAAAGTTAGTGATAGTAAGGAGAAGTACGGTAGCTGAAAGTAATTCCCCTGGGACGTGGGGTGCAGTTCTTAAACGCCCAATGCATTGGTCCAGGGAAATTCTTCATAACTGAGGCAATCCTGCGCGACGATAAGGGCCTTGGTAAGACAATAGAATCATGATGCAGGTTGTTGACAGGTAATGAGGTTACTAGGATGCATCCACACGTCGACAACACATAGTGGCGGTGTCTACCATGACCATGTTGAAGTATTTAGATAAAATCCCAAGTGCAAGTATACGACTACAAGTTAAGACTTTAAGCTCTTGCCTATTTTCCATTTATTATTTTTCTCCTTAAAATTGTGCGATTTTGGTCCGAAAATCTATAAACTTTTAGCGACAACAGAAGCATGCAAGAATCACCTTTGAATTTACAATTCTTCCCCCTGGGTTCAACACCCAGGGTCACTTACGGGAAAAAGGTAGGTACTATCTACATCCGACACTGGATCAATGGTGATCAGATTTGTTTTAACACATGTGTTCGCATAAAGAGCATCATTATCTTCTTGTAAGCATTTGATATTTGGATGAAATTCTTGGATCCAGCTTCCCGGATCGTACAATGACATCGTGTCCCATTGCAGCACCTTGATAGTTATTTTTAGGAAGGTACGTTGATAGTTATGAAAGGCATGCATCCCTTTGTGCATGACCAATGGGTTGGATGTACACGACGTCATGGTTGCACTAGTAGAAAACAGACCTTTCGTCCGCCCCTTTAGTCCCGATTTGATTACGGCCCGGGACTAATGTGACCATTAGTCCCGGTTTGATTTCAGCATCATTAGTCCCGGTTCATTTGCTACCTATAGTCCCGGTTTGTGATACAAACCGGGACTAAAGGGGTGGTGGCAGGCTGGTGTCAGCTGGGGCCCCCACGAGCCCCTTTAGTCCCGATTTGTATCACCAACCGGGACTAAAGGCCCCCCCTTTAGTCCCGGTTGGAGATACCAACCGGGTCTGGAAAAAAAAATTCAAATTTTTTTTTCAAATATTTTTTTTTCAAATTTTTTTCCCAGCCCTTTAGTCCCGGTTGGTGTCTTCAACCGGGACTAAAGGTCTATCTTTAGTCCCGGTTGGAGATACCAACCGGGACTAAAGGGGGGGCCCTGCGAGCCCCTAAATCTTAGAAAAATCATAACTAAATCATTATAATTCAGAAAAATACAAATAATATATCAAAATTTGCAGAAAAAAAGATTTGTCCGAAGAAACAACAAGTTTTCTGTTTCGACAATTTTTTAAAATCACCAAATTCCAAAGGGAAAATAGAGTTTTTGGACGTTTTAGACGTTTTAGGGTTTAGGGGCTAGGGTTTAGATTTCTAAGTTTAGGGTTAGGTTTTAGGGTTTGAACCTTTAATTTTACTATTTATAATAGAGTTTCGGACGTTTTAAGTCCCGGGTTTAGAGTTCTCGGACGTTTTAAGTCCCGGGTTTAGTGCTTTTCAATTTCAGGCTAATTTAGCTAAAAAAATCATTAAATCCATGAAAAAATAGCAAATAAAGTCAAAAAAGGTTGAAATTTAAGGATGTGGCTTTGAACGGTTCATATTGAACACACAAAAATTCTGTTGTTGAAATAAGATTAAAAAAATGAAATGTCTTTATAACAGCTGAGTTTTCGTCTGAAACCCTGTTACTTCGAAAGATATGGTCCAATTTGTACATAAAGTGCATCAAGTTTTTGCCATAACCCTCTCAACTTTTTAGCACAAGCTATTTGGGTGAAATGATGATACCATGCCAAGTTTCAACCTTTTCAGAGTTCATTTGTAATGCTTTTCAATTTCGGCCTAATTTAGCTCAAACAATCATCAAATACATGAAAAATAGCAAATGAAGTCAGAAAGGGTTGAAATTTGAGGATGTGGCTTTGAATGGTTCATATTGAACACACACAAATTCTGCAGTTAATATAAGTTTAAAAAAATAAAATGTGGTTAAACTCTGGTCAAACTGTGGTCAAACTACTTATTCAATAAATATTAGTGTTACTAAATAATTATTGTTTTCTAGAATAATAGTTTCAAACTCAAACGGTGAAGCGTGTGACATCATGCTCATATTTTTCTGATGATAATGGATATATTATTTGTCGAATTTTGATTTTCTGATGATAATGGAGTATTAATTATGCCATTTTAAATGAATAAATGACAAAATAATAATAATAATAATATTACTTATTTTATTTTCATTGAAATTCAATATTATTATTACTTATTTTATTTTGACCATTTTGTATTATTTTGGATTTTTTGATTTTTTTTGTTTATTGATATTTTTTGAATTTTTAAATTAATCATTGTTGTTTATTTTAATAATTGTTTGGAGTTCAAAAAATTAAATCATGTGACATCAAGACCTAAGGGTTAATAGGATTGATAGCTTACGACTGTCAGGAAAACAACAAGTGCAGACTTGGAAACTAGGGGAGATAGAACCTGAAAGTTAAGCGTGGGGCTGGAGTAGTGAGAGGATGGGTGACCGGCCGGGAAGTTAGACGATTTGAAATGAGTGTGGAGCAGTGATGAGGAGGGGTGATTAGAGATTAAATTGTCAAATAATTCAAAGATTCGAAAATCAGAAAAAAAAAATAAAAAAATAAAAAAAATTCAAAAAAAAATATCAATTTTTTTTTCTTTTAGTCCCGGTTTGTAACACCAACCGGGATTAAAGGTCCTACATCCCCCGCCACAGACAGCGCCACGTGGAGGGTCTTTAGTGCCGGGCCGTGTTGAACCGGGACTAGGGGGGGGGGGGGCTTTAGTCCCCACCCTTTAGTGCCGGTTCCTGAACCGGCACTAAAGGTCGTTTTAAACCGGTACTAAATCCCATTTTTCCACTAGTGTTGGCAGTAGGCTACCGGGCGATACATGTTGTTGCGTGATGGCTTGTGTGAAAAAAAAACAATGATGGCATGCAACATTTGGGTTGCATCAAGGCTTGCAGTCTGCTCTGTGATGTGTCCAGTGGCTTACCACACTTTGTGTCCATTGTGTCACGATGGATTCGGGGATGTTGTGGCATCGACGAGGCAGTTAGGTTGCAGTGGATCAGATTAGAACAAGCTTTACACACCTTTTCAAATTGGAATTATATGTGGTTGACGGGTGGCCGAGCGAGCATGGCTTGGCCTGCGTGGCTCGTTGCATTGGAATGAAGAGTTTCATCCATGTCACTCTATCATGAAGTTAGAGTCGCCTCACCGCGACACGGTGTATGTTGATGATGACACTGGTGGTGGCTCCTTTGAGTTTCCTTCTTTTGTGTGTTGGACTTTGCGATGTCGTGGCCATTCAGGTCTATGGTGCCCTCGGTCCAAGATCACATGAAAGACTAAACTACCTATATTGCTCATATTAGACGTAGCCAAGAATATTGTTTAGTCATTATCTTGCTAAGTCCAAAACCGTACTGCTCCTATGGGATATTTGTCAGGAAACGAACAAGTGCACTTTCAAGGGCAAGATCGCCTCCGCACGAGATTGTCGCCGCAATTAGACGAGCACTGGAGCTATGACGCCTAGCTGGAGCAAAATGCATTGAGCTCCCTGTTGGAGAACCACCATGATAGATTGTTTTCTCTGGCAACGTACGGCTGTAGTTTTCTCTATTTTGAGTCCCTTTTCTTTTTCATCCTTGATCTTACGATCACCATCATGTTATCTTCACTTTTCAGTTGCTTCCTGCTAATTATCAATGAAAGCAAGCAATTTGCTGGATCTTTCATATAAAAACATAAAGCAATATAACTAAGATCTGGACCAAACGTCGAAACTCTTTGTCACCATGATTGTCATCCTTGAATTTTGAGCAACACAAGAGTTCCCCGCGAAAATAGTATATGGTGCCCTGGGTCTAGCTTATTGCCGTGTACATTTCAGGGGCTTTGTAAGTTTTTCTTCTTTTTGAGCTGGGGGTTTGTATAAGTTTGTACTCCCTCCGTTCGGAATTACTTGTCGCACAAATGAATAAAAATGGATGTATCTCGAACTAAAGTACATCTAGATACATCCATTCCTATGACAAGTATTTCCGGACGGAGGGAGTACAACACCGCGCGCTTAGCTTCCAAAAAACGAAAAAAAGTATAAGGAGGAAAAAAACGTCATACGCTTGTTGTGTGTGGTGGGCTTTCATGTATTTCAGCTCTCGTGGGCTCTCTCTCTCCCCCGAAAAGAAAAGATGAGTTTTGGGCTTCAAACTCTACATCGTGGGCTGCTGCTTTGACTCCACCCCTTTCCCCCATGAGCTGTGACGAGGTCGAGATGAGCAGCCGCCGCCGCCGCCGCCGCCCACGCTCGCCGGCGGCGGCGCCGCCGCTGGAGGACGACAACCTGCTCTCCGAGATCCTCCTCCGCCTCCCGCCAGACCCCTCCTCCCTCCCTCGCGCATCCCTCGTCTCCAAGCGCTGGCTCGGCCTAATCTCCGACCCCGGCTTCTCCGCCCGCTTCCGCCTCCACCACCGCGGCAACCCTCCCCTCCTCGGCTTCTTCGACTACTCGGAGTTCCACCCTACAATGGATCCCCCCAATCGTGTCCCGGTTGGCCGCTTCCCCTCGTGCATCGACGACGACGACGTCCTCGGCTACTTCATACCCCTGGGGTGCCGCCATGGCCTCGTGCTCATCTTCCTCGAATCGCAGAAGCAGATCCTGGTGCGGGACCCCCTCAACGGCGACAAGCACCGCCTACCCGTCCCCCCCTCGTTCGACGCGGAGGTGACCCGGGTCAGCGGGGCGGTGTTTCGCGCCGCCGGAGACACCCAACACTTCCAGGTGGTCTTGGTGGGCACAGAGGTCGACGAACGACAACGCGCACGGTCAATCGCCTGTGTCTACTCATCGGAGACTGGCGGATGGGGTGATATAATCTCAACACCGCTGCCATCCAAAGCTTCTGTGGGTGAACTTCCTAACAAGATTAACATGTACTTTACTATCAGTGTTCTAGTTGGGCATTCCCTTTACTGGTTGCTAAGGAACATAGCGGCAGTAACTCGCGCATTGGATGTGATCCTTAAGTTTGATTTGGAGAGGCAGATCCTAGCTGTGATACCGTTGCCAGTGGATATTGCCAATAGCAATGTTGGTCAACTCCAGGTTATGCGGGCAGATGGTGGTGGCCTTGGTATTCTCTTTCTTTCGAAATTCAGCGCTCAGTTATGGAAGAGGGAGACCGGTTCTGATGGTGTTGCTTCATGGGTGTTGGGAAGAACTATTGAACTGGATAAGCTGCTTTCCATGAATTCAAAGATAATGATACTAGGTTTTGCTGAGTACAATAATGTGCTGTTCCTACGGACAACTATTGGTGACTTCAAGATCCAGCTTGAGTCACTGCAGTTCAAGGAAGTTCCCAAGAGCCGCATCTTGATTCTCTATTGTCCATTTGAAAGTGTCTATGCTGCAGGTAATAACATGCCTTTATATTGTTGGTTTAGCAAACCAATATATTATTTTTAATTGGTTGATTGGATGCCGTTCACATCCTTTCGTGTTAAGCTAACAAAGTAGTGCCATATAAGTTGTTTCTTTTGCTACCTGATGATCTTCTCAACATACAGCATTCTAGCATCCTCTTTATGGATGCTTGTGTGGTAGGATTATATGTGATGGTTATGTTTTGGAAAAAACATCTTTTAGTGGTAGCTAGCCACTTCTTCTTTTGTAGTGAGGTGATTCTGCTGTATCTTAATCACGGTCTTGTTCCGTTAGTTGAAGCCGGTGGTGCGCCTCCTTTGTCAAAAGGCAAAATAAAATTTAGCAATGATGTCATTTTTGCAATTCTCGTACTCTTATTATGGAATTATATGTTTCGAGTCAGAGTTGGGTAACTCTTTATCTACTCTGTTGACATCCTAAATGACAAAAATATCAGTACTTCTTTTGTATATAACGGAACCAAATTTTATCGTTGTCTGTCTATTGGCATATTCAAGAATTGATTATATAATGTTAGTATTAGTGCATAGCTGCAATGTTGATGCTTCTCAAGATGAGATACACGTCGGTTGGAAATTGAAGACACCTACATGAAAAAAACCTAGGTTGAATCTCTTGAAACGTCAAATAGGTATATCAATTGGCACTTTCTGAAGCATTCATTCATTCAGCGTTGTTATCATGGGTCTTGCTAATGTTAAATCCACAATAACTACTTGGTTTGATATTTCAGAAATAAATGTTCAATTTAAGCGCTTTTAGAAGTCTTGTGCTGCAAGTGGCAAACTAGACATTTTATACATCAAGTGTATTTCATTTTTAGTGGCTAAATATATGAAGGGTATGTTTGGATTCCAACCAATACTAGCCATGCCAATTTTTGTAGGTAACTTCTCCCTTCTTATCAGCTAATAGTCTGAGTGTGCACACTCTTCATTTGTATGCCACTATTGAGTACCTACTTTTTTCAGGATATTCTCTTTATTTGAGTTTTTTCCCTCAAATTACATACCGTCATTCCTAATACCACTTAACCACTGTTAAACCTCTTTCAAGATTCACCTCTGGTACTGTTTTTTACCCTTATCTTCTGTCCATTCAAAACTTCTGGGTTGACCACCTTAGATAACACCACTGTTAAGTCCCTAAAGCAAAGATCGTACACCTTGAGAACTTTTGGGTTGACCACCCAGGCTTCATAGAGGTATTCCAACAAGCTTGGAGCCCCCTTTGCAAAAACTGAGACGACAGAGGCACGTCTCTTCTAATTTCAAAAAGATTAGAAGAGCCTTTGTAATCTGGAGCAGATATCTTTCATGCAACTCTCTATTGATTGCACATTGGAACTTAGTCGCTGATCTTGTCAATGGACTTGAAGAGCAAAGGCCTATATCTGCTGTAAAAAGGAACTTCGGAGGAATCATTAAAAATCAGATTAAGCTCTGCTGGAAAAAATAGATGCGCTGTCAGATACGGAGATCAGAACATTTCTTTCGTGAGTTGGTCAATAAAGCCTACAGAAGAAACCGTAATCCATCTCTTGCCGACCGTCAGGGCTCCTCAACCAATGATGATGAAGTAGCTGCTATCATCAGTAATTGAGTGACTGTCTCGGCCGACCCCACATGTTATTTGATATTTCTGAGCTTGGCTAACAAGTTGAGGATCTTGGCTACCTCTCGACACACTTCTCTATATATGAGGTAGATAATGTGGTCAAGCAAATTGGACATTTACCCTTGTCCCGTGTTCGTCAAGAGATGCTGGCCAATCATCAAAGAGGAAGACACAATTTAATCATAGAAATACATATGTTTCTAGAGGTTCAAACTAGATGCATATGTTTTATGCATCTCCCTCTAATTGAGGTATTTGAATAGCTGGTCTTTTAGCTTGCGATGTAGCCAAAGACTTGTGATATGTCAACACTAGAAGCTCAAGGCTTTCAATAAAAACTATAAGTTGAAGGTGTGCCACTTAAAATTAACTGTTCCATTGGTTTTGTCCAATAGCGGAGATGATTCGACTTCGGATCTTTCGTTCCAGTTTCCACGATGGTGAAGCTAATGTTTAGTGTGTTTGGATCATACAAAAACTATGAGATATAAGCTACAGTACAGACTTGTTTGACCAATGTCATTGATTATTCTTCTGCAGGTATCTAGAGAGGCAAAGATGGCTTGTTGGGCGTTCTTCTGTTCCGTGTGGCTGAGATGAAATGGCTTCTTGGGTGCCCTTTTGCTGTGCTCCCTCTTCGTACTATGGAGCACACACCGGTGAGCTGTTCAGTGGGCTTGTAGGAATTTAACTGCGTAATTCGCTAATCCGTGTCTATTATGTTGTGTTGAACTTCTATCTGGTCCTGGCTACTGAATGCTGAATGTTGAGCTGCCTGGTGCCATTTTCGTTTTCTTTTTAATATCTTCGAGATGCTTTGGATGAAGGATTCGTTGAGTTGGTGATCGTCCAAAGTAAGTATTTCATGAGTTTTTTTTTTAGGGAAGTATTTCATCATGAGTTAGTTTCTCACCATTCCGGTGAAAAACAATGTTAGCCTCTGATCTGAAGAAAAACGCCTCACGCTTGGCTATTGTGATCCAGACATGGATAGGCAAATCTGCACGCCATGCCGGCCTGGAGCTTGATGGTGACTCTAGTTGTTCTACTTGTACCATTAGATTGGATGATCTGTTTCTGGGTGGTGAGCAGTTTTGACCATCGTGCCCACTTGGAGAGTTTTGAATAGTTCTTGATCTAACATGCTGGTAAATTTTTTTTTGTTGTCCCTGTCCGAAATGATGGCAATGTGCATACGCCATGTAGTTTGAAAACATGATCATTGAACAGTTGGACAACTTGAAGCACAGTATAAGGATGGGAAATGGGGATGAAGTGGGCATTTTTGGTGAGTTGATCCACCACTACCAGGATAACTTGTTTCACTTGAGAATTTTGGTAAACCCTCTACAAAATTGGTACCAATTTGTGCCCGGGCCGTGTCAGTAAGGGGGTTTGACATGTTCATATTTTTGTCAGTTGACAGGTGGGGTATCCAGAGATGTACGTACTTCTCAATGTGTGCCTTCATTGCCGGCCAATAACATTAGTCGTTTCGAATCGATGAGTAACTTGAACACTTTCTAGCAGTGCTTCATTTGGACCCTGGACTTCGTGTCTTGCTACTTAGAAACCGGCCCGTCGTGTCCTTGTTAGAGATAAACCAACCGAAATTAAATGAAAATATGGTCGCTGCTGCACGATTGCAGAGTGAACAATGGGCAAAAACAAAACAAGACGAATTCGGTGGTCCTGTAGATAGGATACTACTCCCTCCGTAAAGAAATATAAGAGCATTTAGATCACTCTATTAGTACAAAATTTGAGATCCAAATAGGATAATTTAGAGCTTCAGGATATCTCAGGTTCAGTCTTGGCCTTACTTTCTGTCCATGCCGAAGACTGTTCAGACTCGGCAGAAAGCAACATTTTCTTCACTGCTCACGTTTGCATAGAGTATAAGTAAAGATCTCACATTAATCTGTAAATGCTTCCTGAGATGTACTACTATTTCCCACCAAATCCTCACTGTATACTACGTGAATCGATCATGCATGGGTACTCACTCTGTTTCCCAGTACTTGGAGTGTTTACCTTTTCTGAAAAACTATTAATTAAGCAACAAGGTTTTGATTATAAATGCACACGGCGGTCTCTTGACACGCAGATCAGTACAAAACCCCGCATAAAACCCCACACCCGAGACTCTACACCGCTATTATTGATTTGTGGGTCTCTCGCATGGACATCTCGATGTCGTACAAAGGAATTATCTCTCAACTCCATTGCCAAAATGTCAGGAGGTTAGTGGTGTTTTTATCTCGTTGATAGATGGGTCTTGATCCATTGGCTTATTGTTCGACATTTAGGCCTCTTTCTGGCACCATGTTCATGGTGTCGAGTTCGTTTTGTTTTTTGGTTCTCGCGATTTGTACTTTGGTCCCCGTGTCTGGTGACTGTGAATGTGATGGTGGAGGAGGGGGTTGGGGATCTCCTTCATGGCGGTGGCACGGATTTGCAGAGAGGGTTGCAAGTCAACAGGAGTGAGAGCCAGCGACATTGTAGGGTCTACTGGCCCTTGCGAGTGTGGTCTTCAGAGTTAGGACTATGGCCACAAGCCGGTGGCTGCTGCCATGGATGGTCGTGCAGGGATGTTTGGTCAGAGGTGCTCTGAGCAAAAACTTTACTTGCATCGACGCCTGAGACATTATTGTCTACATGTAAGCATTGATCTTTGGATGAAGGCTTTGGATAAGGCTTGCCGGATCGAACGGTGGCATTGTCTCCCACAGCGGCACCTCGCTAGCCATGATAGACGGGGGTAGAGAATAAAGCGTCATTCGCCCAAGGTTGTTTGTTTCTTACGCAGACTTGGCTCTTCGACGAACAATATATGTAGGTAGGAAGACAAACCACTATATAAAGCGCGTTCATGTTTGTTCGTCATGAAGTTACGATCGCTAGGCCGTGATGCTGTAGGTGACGACAATGACTCGTTAGTGGCGGCTCCTTTTAGTTTTCTTCTTTCGGTGTGTCGACTTTGTGATGTCGTGATCATTTTTCTTTTGAGGGAGCGTAAGAAAATCAATTATAAAAGTAAGGAAAAAAATCATTTTTTGAGACACATAAGAAAAAAAATCTTTTTTTTTTGAAACTAATAAGAAAAAAAAAAATCTGGGTATGATGGTTGTGTGTAGTGGGCCTTTTTACTTGGGCTCTTGTGGGCTCCCGACAAAGAAAGAAAAGGAGTGTCACTCCACATCCTGGGCTGCTGCTTCGATTCCACCAGCACCATTCCCCGCGCGAGCTGTGACGAGATGAGCCGCCGCCACCCACGGTCGCCGCCGCCGCCGATGCCGCCGCTGGACGACGACAACCTTCTCTCCGAGATCCTCCTCCGCCTCCCGCCAGATCCGTCATCCCTCTCTCGCGCCTCCCTCGTCGCCAAGCGCTGGCTCGGCCTCATCTCCGACCCCGGCTTCTCCGCCCGCTTCCGCCTCCACCACCGCCGCAACCCTCCCCTCCTCGGCTTCTTCGACCCCTGCGACTTCCATCCTACAATGGATCCCCCCAATCGTGTCCCGGATGGCCGTCTCTCCTGGTGCCAAGACGGCGAAGATGGCGACGGCATCTTCATGCCCTTGGGATCCCGCCATGGCCTCCTGCTCGTCTTCCACCTATCGCGGGACCAGATCCTGGTGTGGGACCCCATCACCGGCGACCAGCACCGCCTAGCCGTTCCCCCGGAGTTCAATTCGTTTAGGGCCCCGTTCAGCGGGGCGGTGTTTCGCGCCGCCGGGGACATCCAACACTTTCAGGTGGTCTTGGTAAGCACAGAGACAGACACAGCGTTCGCCCGCGTTTACTCGTCGGAGACTGGCGTATGGGGTGATCGCATCTCAACACCACTTCCATCCAAAATTCCCACCAAGAGTCGTATGGACTTCACTATGGGTGTGCTAGTTGGCCATTCCCTCTATTGGTTGTTCAATGATAGATCAGCAACAGCTGAAATTTTGGATGGCATCCTGGAGTTTGATTTGGAGAGGCAGATCCTAGCTGTGAAATGGGTGCCAGTGGATATTCCCAGGAAAAACATGTACCAATTCCAGGTTATGCCGGCAGAGGGTGGTGGCCTTGGCATTCTCTTTCTGTCAAATCTCAGTGCCCAGTTATGGAAGATGGAAACCGATTCTGATGGCATTGCTTCATGGGTTCTGGGAAGAAATGTTGAACTGGACAAGCTACTTTCCCTGAATACAGAAGAGGAAGAGTCCCTAATTATTCAAGGTTTTGCTGAATACAATAATGTGTTGTTCCTACGGACACACACCGACCTCTTCACTATCCAGCTTGAGTCACTGCAGTTCAAGAAAGTTTTCAAACCCAACATCATGACTCGCTATCATCCGTTCGAAAGTGTCTATGCTGCAGGTAATATATGCCTTTACACTCTAGGCATTACAATATAAATCATTTCTAGTTGATTGAATGCTGTTCACATCCTTTCTAGTTAAGCTAACAAGTTTAAGTAGTTCCATATAAATCATTTCTTTTTGCTGCTGGATGATCTTCTCAACATATAGAATGGAATCTTCTTTTTGGATGTTTGTGTGGTGGTGTTCTATGTGATGGTTATGATTTGGAAAGAATATGTCTTTACTGTAGCTAACCAGTTCTGCTTTTCCGGAGAGGTGATTCTACTCTATCATGATTTTGAGTTTCCTTAGTTGAAACCGGTTGTCCATCTCCTTTGTCAAAAAACAAAATAAAATTTAGCGTTGCTGTTTTCTTTTGCTATTCTCATACTCTTTTTATGGAATTATATGGTTTGAGTCAGAGGTGTCAAATTCATTATCTATTTACTCTCTTGTAATCCTAGAATAAAAACATGTAAAAAAGGTCAGCAGTTCTTTATATACTAATTAAAGTAATTTTTATTGTTGGCTGTCTATTGGCATATATTCAAGAATTGTATAATTCTAGTATTAGTGTATAGCTGCAGTGCAAATACTTTTCAAGATGAGATAGATAACGGCTGGCAACTGAAGGCAACTACATAAAAAAAAACTACCACGAACCAAATGAAATGTCAAATAGGTAGATGGGTTGGCACATTTTGAAGCTTTTGATAGAGTTTATTAGTATGGATATATTTTATTTTATCCGCTATGGCATGGGGCGAGCTTAAGCATAATATTGGGTAACTTCTCACTTCAGGTCAGCTAATAGTCTGAGTGTGCATATTCTTCATTTTTATGGCACCAGTGAGTATATATTGTTTTGAGAATATTCTCTTTATTTGATAGTTGATGGGTTTTTGTTTATCTACTCTCCATGATGTATCAAACTCGAGTGTTTTCTCAAATTACATATGTGAGTTTATCCAAATATCTCATCGATTCCCCCCTTGTATCATTTAATCTGATATGAATGGTAGTATTAGTGCATGGCTGCAGTTCAAATGTTTCTGAAGATGAGATACATAATGGTTGCAATGTCCCCTTGTAGGCACGGGCATTGGTGGTGGACATGATGGAGCTGAACTTTTGCACAATACATAAGATGATTGGTCAGATGGATATGCTATTGTGATGTATTAACGAGTAAGCAAGCTTATCTTAAAATAGTAGCAGAATGAAATAATTCCCCTTCTTTTGCTTCATTGATAATTTCTGTTTACTTTTACTGGTTGCAATATTGCATTTGCTATTTTTGTGGCTACGAATTGATGAGATCCAAGTATGATTTCTATGTTGTCCCCTATACACAAGGAATTGATACCCAACAATAACTGAGCATTTGGCTTTGAACTTTGTTTATCAACCCGGGCCTATATAAATTGCCATTCCACATTGTTGTTCATTGGATTGTTATAATACCTAGTGCTCGCTTGCAATTATTGAACAATCTCAGCCTTGTAGGCAGTTTGCTTCAATATTTTATTAACATATCTTTGTTTGTCACTCTAACTCACATATTTCATCTTGCGATGATATTTTTTTTAGTTGTTGATATTTTCTAGAGTTATGGACTGTCAATTGTGTGATCGAAGAGTCCACATTCATCGAGGTTTTTATCCAATACCATTAAAGGGCTACTGTGGTCATCTGCCACTTGATAAATAAGGAAACAAGTAATCCATCGTAGGCACCATGGTTTTTGAGTCGCCGAGTCAAGCCAAGTCGCCAAGGCTGCGGCTAGTGGCTTGCTGGCTTGAGTCAGCGACTTGGCTTGATTAGTCGCCCCAAGTCGCCATGGCAATAGTACATAGAACAGCAGCAGAGCACATAGATATACAGCAGCAGCAGAGCACATATACAGCAGAGCACACAACAGTATCAGCTAGCTCTCTTTCATATACTACATCTAGGCAAGCTCAGCTAGCAGCCTAGCACATATACATCTATAGCAGATCACATATAGAGCCCACCCCGCTCTCTCTTTCCTCCGGTCCTTCTCCTTCCCCAGTCCCCACAATTCCAGCAGGGCAGCAGCAGGCAGTAGCAGCAGCAGCAGAGCAAAGAGAGGCAGAGGGGGCGACGAGCCATACCTGCTAGGTTTGCTGGTGCAGGCGCAGGAGAAGATGGAGGCCGAGGCGGAGGAGGCGCGTGGGGGCGCGTCACCGGCGGAGGAGGCTCGTGGGGGCGCGTCACCGGCGGATCTGGAGGGGGCGCGTCGCCGGCGGCCGCCGATTTGGAGTCCGAGCCTTTCCCGCGCGGCTCTGGTTTTCCCTCCCTTTCCCTCTCTTTCTCCCGCGGCTCTGGCCCTCTATTTATTACCCCACGCCCCCCCCCCCCTCCCCAAATTTTTTTTCCTGGCAGGTGGCCCGCGTGCAGAGCAAGCCATGCGACCGGCGGCTACTAGCCGCCGACTAATCACGCCAAGTCGCCGGCGAGCCAGCAAGTCGCGCGACTCGCTCCCTGAGTCAGGTCGCCTGCGCGAGCCAGCCACGCCGCGACGACTTGGCGATTAGTCGGCGACTAATCGGCGATTAGTCGGCGACTCAAAAACCATGGTAGGCACGACAAGAATATCTACAATAATCTTCTCAAGGAAATATATTTTAGTAATCATACTTGATAAATCTGATTATTTTCAGTGTCCCTAAAATTTAATTTTGGTCGTCCTCACTAATTATTTGAGATTGAAAACATGCCAAACATTAAAACCAAAACTTACAAATACAATTTCGAGTAGTATCTGTTAGATATTCCTATCAACCAACTATCCCAAAAGACCGATCTGATAGCAGCTGCAGGCAGCAACAAGAGAAGAGCAGCAGACAGCCACAAACAAGAGCAGCAACCCGCTAGGCTGGCTGCTGGAATGCCCTCTGGGGAGCAGGGGACGCGCCTGGAGCTTACTGGATCTTGCTGGATAGAAGGAAGAGCTTGCTGGATCTTGCTGGATAGAAGGGGAAACGCCTGGAGCTTGCTGTAGAGAAGGGAAGGTACCAAGAGCTTGCTGGAGATGGCTGCTGGAGAGCAGGGGAAGTATCCTCACAGAGTAGCTGCCAGGAAACACAGTCCTACAGGTTAATGACGAAGATGTGATGGGGCAGCGATGTGGATGTCTCTGGACCAGACGGATCCGCCTGAATCACCTCACTGGCGGCGATTTCATAGGTGGCAACTGGAAGAGGGACTTGGGTTTGGTTCTGGTCTGATACTATGTTAGATATTCCTATCAACCAACTATCACAAAAGACCGATCTGATAGGAAGAGGAGATATAATATACTTAACCGTATCAACTTATAATATTCTCATTATAGTTTTTCACCTTCAGTTTGTAACTGAATTTTACATATGAGATCTAAATCCAAAGTGAGAACTGCCACGTGAAGGTTTTATGCTTTCATTTTTTCACAAAACAATAAATAAATACGAATGTGTATAGGTTTTTAATTTCATTTCATGCTTATAGGCGCATCTCCTAATTTCTAAAACATTAGAAGATCCTTTCAAATCCGGAGCAGAAATATTTAAATTTCCGCCTCTCATATGATTGCAAATTGGAACTTAGTCATCACCCTTATCAATGGACTTGAAGAACAAAGGCCTATGTCCGCTATAAAAAGCAACATTAGAAGAATCATTAAAAATAGACATCACATCAAGCCGTACTGGAAAAATAGCTGCATTATCAGATGGGTTCGCTTCGGAAATGAAAACTCAAAATTCTATCATGTGGTGACCAATAAAGCCTACCGAAGAAATTTCAGTCCATCTCTTGCCGACCGTCAGGGATCCTCAACCAATGATGATGAAGTCAAAGCATCTATCATCTGGAAAACGTTGGGTAACATAGTGTCTGTCTTGGCCACATGGTATTTAATATTTCTGAGATTGTACAAGAGGTTGAGGATATTGGTTACCTCTCGACCCCCCCTCCCCCCCCCCCCCCCCCCCCTCTCTGTATAGTGGGTTGATAATGTGGTCAAGCAAATTTCCCTTGTCATTTACAGTGGCCCTGACACAGCTTTAACGGCCTGTCCATCAATATATGTTGTCTGTTCATCAAAGAGTATCTTTACAACCTGTGTGATGATTGTTAGGAATCTGGCATCCTTCATATCAAGCCAAATGATACTATACTTGGACCTTTAGAAATTTACCAACCCTTTTACCTCCAAATGGATATGGAACCTGCCATTGTTGACACTTTAGTTAAACATATGTATTAAAATGTAATCTGCTATACATGGCAGTCATCATTGGAGATAATCATGATACAGGAAAGAACAGTTTTTCGAGGGTCTCAAACCGCACCTAAGAAGGCGAAACTCCAGGATGCAACGGCACCTGACTGGAGGGATCCCTTGACTATCTAGCTCATATATTTAGTTTGCTATTGACTATCTTGCTTGAGGCTTCTTCTGCAAGAATTTTGTTTTCGATTTGCTACTGACTATCTAGCTCATATATTTCTAAAAGTTTCAAAAAAGTATACCTAGTAGGTTCGAACTAAGTGCATCTGTTTTATGCATTTTCCTCTGATGGATGTATTTGAACTATTGCTCATCTTAGCCTCCGATGTAGCCATAGAAATATGTCAAGAGTAGAACCTGAAGGCTTTCTGATAAAAAGTATATCCTGTTCAAACTAAACTTTGGAGCCTTCAGTCCAGTTTTTACGAAGGTCAACGAATGTTTAGTGTTTGAATCATACTCCCTCCGTCCCAAAATAAGTGTCTCAACTCTAGTACAACTTTGTAACGTTTATTTTGGGACGGAGGGTGTACAAAACTTGTGAGATATAAGGAAATAGCACAAGACTTGTTGACCAATGACATTGATTATTGCTCCTCAGGTATTGTCAAGAGGTGCAGTGGAGAGACATGACTTGTTGTTTGTGGGTTCTTCCGTTCTACAGTACGTGGCTGAGATGCAGAAATGGTTTGTCGGGGTGCCCTTTTGGCGTGCAAAAATTACATAGCGCAAGCCGGTGAACCGTGCAGTGGGCCTTTAGGAACTTAACTGCGTAATTTGCTAATCCGCATCTACTATTATGTTCGGTTGAACTTTTATGTGGTCCTGGTTAATGAACATTGAACTGCAACTGCCTTCCTGGTACTATTTGTTAGAATAGGAAAGGAGAGACAAGAACACAGAGATGTAAAAGTGAATCAGTTGTTCTCATTGATGATGAAATTACACATATATATAGCCTCCGAAGGGGTGCGTCCGAAGGGACACGAGGCAACCACCACGGTTAGGAAAAGTAGGGATTAATAGGATTAATTAAATCCTAACACTCCCCCTAATCCATGCTTGTTAGTGTAAGTATCATCATCTTGAAAAAGCTCCTCCAAAAACCCTGTGGGAAAAATATGAGGAGATAGGTGTTTGATATGTTGCTAAAACTCCTGCAAACGCAGTGGAAAAAATAAGGAGAAAATGATGCAACATACAATGGTTATTGTCTTGTTTAACTCAATACAAGAAAAACCCATAGAGTTCAGAGGACAATAAATATGTCGTATATACTTTCTTAAAAACCCCGATGGGGAAAACAGAAAATATGACATATGGTCTTGTGTTGATATTACCTCATTAAAAACCTTTATGAGAACATGTAAAGTAAACTCATGAAGGGAAAAAGAGTATAATATGATGCTTTAACAGGAACAATTCAGGAAGATACTCCCCCTGATTCTTGCATATTCCGATGCCGTCATATAACAATTCCATGAACACATTTCTGGAACATAGAAGTTGGTAGAGACCCGATGAACAAATCAGTTGCATCATTTGACTTGCAAGATATGCAATATAGTGATATTGCTTATTATGTAACCTGTTTGCATCCGGGCAACACAAGAAACATTATCGTTGAGATAATGGTTGGTGGATGTAGCCATGAGGTCTGTTTCAAAGACTCTTCATGAGAGGGCTACTACACCTAGTAGGAACACTAAGCTTGTCTACGATCTGACATAGTGGGGATCTGATCGATGTATCCAATGATATCGGTGTTCACATTTCTGTGAAACTGAAAAACCAGGACAAGATGTTTGATGCCTTGAAGATATCGAAAGATATTCTTGAGTACCAATCAATTGTGTTTGGTGGATCCAATGGCATTATGGAACGCTGAGTCCCAATATCTCATTTCCATCATCTCTTGGTCTATATAGATCATTCTCTACGTCTAGAGAATGAACTACCATGAGAGTTATGGATGGATAAGATTTGTCCACAATGAATTTCTCCAATATATTATGGATATAGACAACATAGTATACCATAATGTATCAATGAAGGTGCTCAAGTTGTAGTAATGAGCGGTATTTTGGTTTACCCAAATCCTTCATTTTAAACTCCGTCATTTAGATGATTACATGTGTCATCATTACAGACACACAAACATGGATAATCATCATTGTAGGAGTAATCCTTGTGTATAAGGAACTCACTATGTCGATTGTACCATATGTACCGACAACAATAAGTCGTATGGTGACTTACCGATTTTTACACAATGTATGTTGCATTTTGCATTTTGATTCAGAAGTGAGATTCCATCGGGAATCAATCATATATGTCTGAATCTAGTGATCCACATGGATATGTGATCACTACATCTATCAACTGCAGTGATAGATGATTTTGTACTGCCAATGATATAAGTTATCGGAAAGAGATTCTGGCTCTGGAGAATAGTTGGGTATCTGCGTGAACCCTTGTGCTACAATACTTGCTCTTTATTTCACCACCTCGTTGTTCTCAATTCTGTTTCCAGAAGAAAACTGGTGTAGGTATTGCTTATGAATACCTTTCCATTATTGAGCAAGATCATTTCTACCTAGATTATACCCTTTGCTTGAGTTCAGTCCGAGTGTTGTTCACACTTTGCCATGGCCATGGTCTTTGGACCTGAATCATATGAAAGGTTTTGCAATCTAGTTAAGAAATGTATGTCGACAATTGTAGACTTCCGGTTATATGTTTCTCCAGAATCTATATATCAATATATAGTTGATGGAAATATCATTACCCATGGTGACTGCTCGCGATTTCCCAATGCGATTGAGTCGGGTATTCCGATGTCCCGGTCATTGTGTGCACTATGACCTGGGTTGGTGGAGGTTTCCCATCCACTGGGTAAACTACCCATTAGGTGTCTGTCAACGTGAAGTTGACTTGCATTTACTGATTCACAGGCCTTGATATCCTTGCTTGCGAGAAGCTGAATCCTGATGTACTTCTGCCATACATCTCCCCCTGTTGCATCAAACGGGGAGTGGAGTGGTTTTTGTTGGTACCTCCACTCTTTCAGGCATACTTTTGCAGGATTTTAGGATTGGGTGACACCTTTATAGTCAGTAAATGAATCTGACAGGTTATTTACAATGTGTTGCAAATCTTCTGAACGCATGGTTCAGATCTTTGAGTACGTGTATTTGAGGCAGAAATGTGTTGAACATTCCACTAATTTCCTGGCATTCTTTATGGTACTTGAAATCTCCCCCTAATGCCTGGAAATGTTCCTCATTGAATCAGCATACTGGCCTTGAATAACTCCCCATGCGAGGGGCTTAAGGTATTGACCGCAATACAGTTATTCCTCACATAGATCCTAACTATATGTTGAGGGGCCAATGATGTATGCCGGGTGGTGATATCGGTATGCAACCGAATTACCGCAGATGGGAAATACTTGATGGATTTCCACGTATCAAAGATAGAGGGGAATAATATTATGCAGTTATGTCATGAGCGTGTAAAACTGCATGACTCCAACGTAAAGTTGGTGAGTTGAATTCCAAAGTAAAGATAATGCAATGAGCTTAACTCTTTGGATAAAGGATTCTACCAACCATTTTGAGTCTAGACATGAGGACAAATTGCTAAACTTCAATCCAAGGGCCATAGAGAAGGCACTCGAGGAGAATTCTGCAATGTTATCCATTCAATTTGCTTGAAATCGATGTCAGGATAATGAGCCAATGGTTTCGTGTGAATAAAGCACACACTTAAGACAATCATGTAGATATGTCTTTTAAAACCATGGAATACCTGAATAGTCTAGTCAATGGATGGGAAGAGCCACTTACCTCAACTTGATGCATTCAAGGAGTCCGAGTGGTTCAGCGTAGACTTTAAGGTGCGCGAGCCTTAAAATTAGCTTCCCTGTGTCACATGTAGTGCACACAAAATCCAAATATTGTTAGAATTTAGCATCATAATAATCATAAACCAATGGAATTGCTGATAGTTTTGGCTTCAACCCAATGTCTAGATGACCAAGGCGAGCATGCCAAGTTTGTCATGTACAAGACATTTTGGAAAACTATCTTGGGCGCAACATGTGCTACGGGCTTTGTAGTATGTGCAGTACAATCCAGATGATACATAGAGAATGTGCTTGCCATATCCGTTGCATATGGTAAAGAGAATATATTCCTCTTTGTTGTCATCATAAATTTCGCTATGGAAACTGTTTTGACGGATATCTCTATAGCCTAGTAGGGTACGAGTTAAACCTGGGAAGCATTAAAGCATCCCGACGTTTACCCACAGGGATAGTAAATATGACTCGAGTTGAGCCAACAAATACCTCATCGCGTCTAGCAATTTTAAAAATATCTCCTTTCTCTCAATGAGAGTGGAAACATTGGACGTCCCTGAGTATAGAGTTTGTGGTGCATATGTCCACAATGCACATATCATCTTTCATCAGATTGACCCCCGTAGAAATCTATATATAGACATGAAGATTCTCAATATGAAAATCACTGTCAGATATATAGAATACATACAAATGTATTTGTACCAAAGTGCTGATACAATATATTGTGATATACAATATATGATGACAACAATATTTATATTGTTACAACATCATGAATGGACATAAATTATATTGACAACTCAGGAGACTGAGAGACTATTCATAGTCTCCAAACATGTCGGTGGAGGCATATTCAACCACACATTCTCCGTGCCCATAGGGTCCCGTCATCACTGGTGATGTCGGGTTGATGGTTGAAGTGAGCTTCAAACCTTTGCCCTTGGGGTTCATTGTGTCCTAGGAATTGCTGATACAGAATAACCAGATGCTGAGATCTGAATCAATATAGCGCCTTATGATGTATAAGACAACATTTTTCTATTAGCGGTGTGATCCTTACCAGAGATGAATCTTACGGTCTTGGATTTCACACATTATCCCACGAGACACAAGAGTGATCATGATGTCCTTGGCCCAGGAAGGGCAGTGGTGGCCATTGAGGGCGAATGCCTCAAATTCTCTAGCCACCGATTACCAGAGATAATTAATTTATGGGCGGTAAATTAAAAACCATCATGGTTGTGTAATAAGAATGCAAAAATTTGATACTCAAGTGTAAACTTGAAAAATTCTCAACCTCAATTGTGTGAACATAACACATTGAAGATCACTTAGATCTCACAGTAATAGGCTGCATGTCCATTACCTTGTGTATGCTACAATTTAGATATAAGGAATACACGTTGAAGGTAATCGCTTGTCGAGTTTGACAAAGCATAGACCTCACAGTAAGAGGGGATAGTCTGCAAATGAGCAGTAGATCCCAACTCATTACCTTGTGATTCCAAATATAATGAGGGAGAAATATTCAAAAAATTGCAAGTTTGATGCGAGAGAAGATGATCTCAATCGCAAAAAATGTTCAAGAAAACTTGATATGTGGTAAACACATAGAATAACATGTAGAATAACGGATGTATAATCTCAACATGTAGAATAACATGGAAATGTATTACATCATAGTTTAATCTGGAATACAAGGTACTCTACAGATATACACTACTATCGTAATGAATAGTAATGATGTTGCAAACTTGATGCTCAAGTGAAAAACTTGAATTGTATCGACCTCAAATTAAATGAGATGATCTTGTATCAAATTGCAAGATAATTCACCGTGGTGAATTAATATTTTGCGAGAGAAAGTTAATCTCAATCGCAATGAGATTGTTCTGCGAGAGAAGAAAAATTCTCAATCACAAATCAGTACTGTAGAGATACTGAATTTATCTTTGCAAGAGATTAAAAATCCCAAATTGCAAATAGACGTAATTAATCTCGACACGTGGGAAACGTGGAAATATATCACATCAATTTCGGATCTGGAGTACATCGGTACTCAACAGAACATGGTATTTAAGACAAATACCAAGAATAACAAGGTCTAAAACAGTTAAGTACTGTTAACAGAACCAATGTGTAAAATCGGTCTGGACCATTGTTTAGCCTGTTTTGCAAATTCATGCAATTGCAAGGACCTGAGTGCGATTGCAAGGACCTGAATGAAAAAATGACAATGGGATAAGATTTTCCCAGTGTCTTTCTCGAGCGGTTCCTCACGGGAGAAATCCCGTAACCGCCACCGCCGGCAGTGAGACCGCGAGCGGGCCGACCTCGCTGCGTCGCCGATTTGGCTCGACGGCCAGGGCTGCAACTATAGCCCCGCCGTCTTCTCCGCGGGGAACCACGCCGGAGGGAGCAGCCGCCTCCGTGGCCGAAAGCAGTGTTCCGGCCGCGTCGAGGTTGGAGGCCGAGCGCTAGTTCCTGGCTTGCTTCTCCACTGCAGCCTGTCGCTCCGCCGCGAGGACCCGGGCCAGGTGCAGACGCGGTCGGCTGTGCAGGAGGGAGCCGCGAGCAGCCGTCGTCGCATCGCAAGGATGCGGATCAGGAGTACGTCGTCCGCCATTGCCATGGGGGCCGTAATCCAAGGCCGCGTCGACAAAGGATGTGACCGCTGGTGCTGCCACGCCCAGGGCCGCCACGCCACGCCGATGCAAGTCGAGGGCTGCGTCGCCCTCGGGCCGGTTCGATGCCGGGGCCGCGAGAAGAGCCGCTGCGCCGCGCACCAAGTTTCAATCGGCCGCTTATTCGCCGAAGACTCCGTGCTGCCGCATGGCAGAGAACAGCAGATGCGTGCGCGGCGAGTGCCAAAGGTATTAATCATGATTAAATTGGAAAAGAAGCACCTTTATCCTGTAGCAATGGGATCAATTCGTGAGTTTTGCCATTGGTAACCGCTGCTGGCCGCAAAGGACCTGTGCATGAACGATGCCCTGTTCACTTCGCGTCGAGGATCACGCAGCGTCGGGCTTCTGGTCGAGCAACTCGCGGGGGCCGACGGCCGCATGTGCTAGGGACAACAACGTCGGGCCTCACGCGTCATTCGCGCTGGCAGCCGCCTCCGCTACCGGAAGTCGCACCAGGCCGAGCGCCGTTGCCGGGCTGTGGCTTCACCGGTCGAGGGCTGTGTTTCTGTCCTGTTCGCCGAGTCGCTCAGGGAAGAGCGTGCTGATAACATGTTAGAATAGGAAAGGAGAGACAAGAACACAGAGATGTAAAAGTCTATCAGTTGTTCTTATTGATGATGAAATTACACATATATATATAGCCCCCGAAGGGGTGCGTCCGAAGGGATACGAGGCAACCGCCACGGTTAGGAAAAGTCGCAACCGCCACGGTTAGGAAAAGTAGGGATTAATAGGATTAATTAAATCCTAACACTATTCTCCTTTTCTTTTCCTTTGACACCAGTTATTGGAACGGAGGTCGATGATATATGCGACAGGATTAACCAACAATTAATGTTTTCCTTCTCAAGTCTGTTACGTACCATAAATGAAACCTTGGCACCTCTTGTGCCATGTCACAGGTACAAAAGAAGTAGAGACAGATAGATATGGTCGAGCTCTAGAGCGGCGACCAGCAGCAGGGCGTGCACTTCCCGTTGCAGAGGCAATTGGAGGGAATATCTTAGGTTCAAATAGTTGAGCTAGCTAGTGTCAAGTTTCAGTTAGTTAGCTGGCGTCGATGTTTCAGGTAGGTTCAGATAATTCTTATGCGTAGGTGTAGTATTACGCAGCACAAAATCAACCAAAATAGTCGGCACAGTGTTTGAGTTTCAACTGTCGAGCTCACACGTTCATGGAGAAGCGCCCAAGACATGGTCCATGGAGGACGAATTTTGCCTACTTTATCGACTACTTTGTCGCACGCTTATGCCACACAAGGTGAGCTTATCATTACTAGGAAAAACCTTATACACAGAATCTTAGCAGTAGCGCTAGATAAAAAGCGACGCTATTGATACATAACAGTAGCGGGCCTCAAGAACAGACGCTACTGCTAACTACTTAGCAGTAGCGCGACAACAAAAAAGAGCGCTACTACTAATATTGCCCCACCGTTCCCGCCAGGCTAGGTTTAGTAGTAGCGCGCCCCGGATAACCGCGTTACTGCTAACAGGATAATAGTAGCGCGTTTTTTGGGTAGGGCGCTACGGCTAAGTTTGAACCTGGCCACATGGCGGGCCCCACTTACCAGGAGCGCGCTATAGCTATGTCAGGTAGCAGTAGCGCTTTTTCCTAAAACGCGCTATAGCTACGTTAGGTAGCAGTAGCGCTTAGCTATAGCGCGTTTTATAGAAACGCGCTACTGCTATCTTGACATACCTCCCCCCCCCCCGCCCCCCCACTACTAGAAAAAAGCACATTAGTGGCGCACCACTTTTGGGTATTAATGGCGCACCATAGGTGCGCCACTATTACCACGCCACTAATAAGAAATACTAATGGCGCACCCCTGGTGCGCCATTAGTATTCAATATAACAGTGGCGCACCTTGTAGTGCGCCATTAATATGGCTACTGGTGCGCCACTACTAATGCAGATGAGGGGGCCCTTGTAACCAACAGATGCGCCACTGATATTTTGCAAGGTGCGCCACTAATGTGCTGGCAGGTGCGCCACTACTATGAATTATAGGATTTTTTTTATTTTTTGCTTTTCTGATATTTGCACAGCACAGAATATATTAATTATACAACACAGAATATACAATACAATACAGCACCACAGTTAGTCAAGTATAAACAGCACATAATACAATTCATCACATTAGTCTCCGAATTCGAAATAGCGAACAAAGTTCAAATATTAGACAAGTTTAGGTCTCGAGACCGAGTAGCGAGTTTGCCGTCACATTACAAAGTCGATATCATCTAAACTACCATCACATAGAAGAGAGCTGCGGTCACGATGAGCATCATCGCGATGAAACTGGTCTTCATCCGGTTCCTCCTCCGCTCCCTCCTCTCTCCCGCTACATAGCGCGCGTATCTAGCTTCCGCCTCCACCCTAGTGGTGTATCCTTTGTAACTGTTCCCGCTGAAACGGTGAACCTGTTTCCGACACTCCTCCCAGTCGTCGTAGACTCCGGGAACCTTACCCTTGTACACGACATACGACGGCATCTCTATGCACTAGACAAACAAAACGTTAGTAGCAATTCACAGATAATATATAAGCAATATATGAGTATGCAACAAAAGGATCGGAAGAGAAAAAGCAACACATTAATAGCACGGTTCATGGTCCTACTAATAAATAGCATCAATTACAACATGAGCTAATCGATATTTCAGAACTACATAGCATCAATACTTTCGACTCGACTCAGGGACCGGAGCGTGGATGAAGCCGCCGTCTTTCGTGATGGTCATGAATGTGCGGTCGTTGTCAGCCTGCATTTGTAGCGTTGTTTCTATGTCACTGTTGGACGGTTGATAGTTGAGGTAGAACTGCCCCGAGGTACGAAGGACATCTTCATAGATGATTTCCGCTAACTCCGACTGGATGCGAAAGAATTCTTGTCTGATGTCCTCGTCCTGGATTGCCGACAAGCGTGCGGCCCATTCTTTGAGCTCATTTGGTAGCATACGCTGATGTTGGTTCCGTACGATCGCCCGCATGTGATGGAGGGCGTAGTAGGCATCCTTTTGACTGCCAGGCGGCTGCTTGACGCAGGGGAACGTCGTTACGTGGGTGAACACGTGCTTGCCGTACCTACAATTTGGCCTCCTGAAGGTGCCTCCAGATTTGGCGTAGCCGGGGAGAACATCATCAAGAACTTTCTTGATATTTGTGTAGTCTTTCTTCGACTGACGGTCCGAGTCGAAATACGTGGCCGTGGAATATTTCGGGCTTAAGAGGATGAGTGTGCAATGTGTGTCACTGCACAAAACACGGAATGTTAGAAAAAAAAAGAACGATCGAAATCTAAGAAATCATATGTTACGGGGCGGTGAGGGGATGACTTACTCGGAAAAGTAAGGCACGAGGAAGTTATCCTTATCCTGGTTCGCCAGGATGACGCCTTCGAGGTATGAACTCGCGACTTGCCGGTCCCCAGCGCTGCCCAAGATCTTGGCACGCATGTAGAAGGGGTCGACTATCACGATGTCCGGGGTCTTGTCTCTAATGATCCGCATCTCCATACTGAGCGAAAATAGCCGAATGAAGGTGTAGTGCAGCGGATAAAGGTTAAACATAGCGAAGATGTCATCAAACCGCAGGACGATCATACGCCCCATGGTGCTATCGACAAAGCCCTTGCCCTCTGGCACCTTGGCCACGAAAACCGGGTATGCCACATCCTTCTCGGAGAGACGCCGCTTCTCCATAGTAAGAACACCGTCATGCAGACTCCGCATAGCAGGGGTTGCAGCATTGAGCAGATTAGTCGGTAGCATCGGCCTACCCGCCACATGCACCCTCCTCGAGATATCCTTGGATATTGGTGGCCCGTCCTGAGCACGGATCGTACTCGGTGCCGGCTGGCTCGCACCCTTAATCTTTCTTTTTCGTCCCTTCTTCTTCTGCTGTAATGGGACCGAGTTCTGCTGAGAGACCGCCTTCTTGAGTGTGTTGGGGCTGATAATGTTTCGCACCTTGGCTGTTTGAGTCTCGGTGAAGGCGTCAGCTGGAGGCGTCTCCTGAGAACTGAACAGACGACGCCTGTTGCAATTGGGTTTCTCCGCGGTACCAGCTAGATCGCGATCGTCTTTTGCAGGGTTGGGTTCTTGAGAAGGAGGCCCCGCCAAGAAGTCGTCGCCGTACCCATGTTCGTTGAAGTACTTATCGACGTCGCCGTCCGGATCCTGTGTCATATGCATGTCCGGATCAGCTGACGGCGGTAGCGTTGCGGCGGTCTTGCCATGGCTTGGCGACGGCACGACTGGCGATGTTGTCTGTGGGGTGGTGTCCCCCGCCCCCAAACGAATCTGCCTCTTCGGCCAAAGCAAGGACCAGTTTAGGCAGGCGCTGAGGGTCATCACATCATCATCGTCGGCCCCATGGGGTCGATACGGAGGTAACACGTCGTCGCAGCCCCGCAACACCCGAACCAGTTGAACCCTATACACGGCGGGTGGCATCGGATTACCGTGGAACAAGCGGTTGCCCGGTTCAACGATTTTGGCCTTGGCGACATCGATCAACTCGCCGTTCACGAAGTGCAGGAGAGTGCATGGAACGTTGGCGGTGCCCTGCGAAAACATGTAGGGCGTCAGGGATGCCCAGTCAAAGGCAAGGAGATGAAGTCATCGGCCGAGGCTTAGTTACCGTGATGGCGTCGAGCTCGGCTAATGTCGAGGCACCGCCAACGGCGGGCGTGCAACTGACGGAGGGGCCGCTTGCTGCCGAGGTGCCGGCCGGCGTATTCTTCCCACTCCCGGGTGCATTAAGCTCCAATACTGGCGCCGGCCCCGGAGTCACCAACGCCGCCTCCGCCGGAGACACCAATGCCGGCGCATTGTGCGAGTTGCTGCCCGTGAAGCTGGGAATCGGGGGTGGCCCCTGTTGGCCGCCCGCAATCCACCCCCGCAGCCCCTCAAGCAAGGTAGGCATAATGGCGGTGATCGTCGCTCCCAGTTGGTCTCGCACTTGCTCTTGGACTATCTCCGGAATCCGCGCCACTTGTGCCTTGAGTTCTTTAACCTCGCGCTCCTGGGTTTCCGAGCTGGTCTTTTTCTCCTTTCGCCCAGCCTTATAGTATTCCGACCATTTCATGGACAAGCCTTCGCCGGCCACACGACCAGCTGACGACGGCTTACTGAACTTATCCTTGTGTTTGATTAAGTTCAACGCCCTATTTAAAGTGGTGTCCCAAGGGGCAGACGAGGAGCTCTGAGACCCCGCGCTACTGCTTTCAGTTACCAGAACACGCTCAAGATCCTTCACCTTCGGATCCGTGGTAAGCTCCTTTGTTACCGGGTCCTCCTTGTACCGGGCCCTGACATAGTTCCTGGTCTGCTTTTCATGGTATTTATCGAAGAGGGGCGGTAGGCCTTGCTTGGCACGCTCCGCGTCCTCCTTCTCCCATTTAGGTTCCGCCACTCTGTAACCGCCGGGACCGAGTTTGTGGACCCCTAAGTTCAATTCCCGCATAGCTTTCCCCCACTGACTTGATTCCGCGGATGCGTTGCTCTCGCACTTGATCTTGAACTCCTGGTAGTCAGCTTCGCTGATCGAAGGATTTTTCTCCTTGATCATCTCATAACTATCACCTCTTAGAATCCTTCTCTTCACATTGGCTCTCCAAGTAGCCAGGGCCGTGCTCATCTTCGTGAGGGCGGCACTGTTCACTTTATTCCCTGAGAGGCGTGTGTTTGCGAAGTCACCGGGGAACTTGTATCGTTCGTGCAGCTTCGTGAAGAGGAGGTTGCGCAAATTCCCTCGGTCACGATGCCTTAGGTTCTCGGTGTTGATCGAGACGGTGCTCCGGAGAATGCACCCGAGTTGTCCCGCGTACCCACCGACTAATTTTTTGGGCGCCGTTGGATGCCCACTGGAGGACACTTCAGTAAATTCCTCCTTGACGGTGCCGAGCACGTTCGGGCACCGGTCCTTCCGTTGCCTCTTCGGTTGGCTGCCATCTGTGCGTTCGCTGCCATCATCAGTGGTGGCATCCCCGGTGGCACCATCAGTGGTGTCATCCCCAACGCCACTAGGGGTTGCGTAGTCGGGATCGGTGTCTTCCGCGGCGTTCTCGTAGCGGTGAGGTTCTTCCTCCATCTCCTGGGACAGCTCCCAGAATGGCTTGCCCGAACCGCCGGGCTCATCGTTGTTGGCCATGTTCGCACTAAATAGGAAAAAATGGCTAATAATTAGTGCCATGGAAATCTAATAAGCTACTTCTAGGAAAAATTCGGCATGACCTTTGCTATTTTCTTGACCTAGAAGTGCCCGTTTTTCGCCGAAACGGAAATGAATCAACATTTCGGCGATAACGGGCACAAATCCCTGCACAAATAAAGATTTTTATTCTCAGCAGAGAACAAAAGCAACACACATGCACTCAGCCTTTGGATGATTCTACTCATGACCACAAACTTGCAGCACAAAGCAGCACATTAACTCCTATTCCTATCACTGTAAGTTTGGAAATTTATTGTGTGTTTGTTGGAAATTTATTCAGAAATGGTTTATTCAGATCCTAGGATGCCCTGTTCATAATCCTAATTCATGTCCTAGGATGTGCTATTCATAATTCCTAATCCAAACAGCAGATACACAAGCACTGGATTTTACAAATGTCCAAACAACATCATATCTTAAATGTGTAAACAGCATCATATCTGAAATTAACCTGTCATGTTCAGTACTCAAACATGAAGTACTCAAACATGGAGTACGAGCAACCTGCTACGTTAGGAGTACAAGAAGGGTACTGCTGCTGCTCCAAACAGCACTGGGAAACAGACATACTTCAACGGGCATTACTGCTGCTCCAAATTAATCTTAGTCCTACTCCAACAATAGCAAACAGTTATTACTGCTGCAGTTCAACCTACTCCAACAACAAACTTCTCTGGCAGCTTCAACCTTCTCAAGCAAGAGTACAACAAGTTAATTTCAGATATGATGCTGTTTACACATTCAAGTTTGTGGTCATAAAACTTAAAAGCATTGCTGCACTGGTTGCTGCAGCTGTGGATGCCAAAAATGAAATTAATTAGTTCTACTATTCTAAGGTATCTGAGATTTTTTTTTCTTGGATTCAGATGTAATCGATATGGTCTTTGTAGTGTTCAAGAAGAAGAGGAGCCGGACCTGCGGGGAGAGGTGGGCGACGGCGACGCCCTCAGAGATGGGAGGCGGGATTAGGGGAGGCCAGGGGACGGGGACGTCGTGGACGGGGACGGCGCTCGGCCTCCTCCTCCTGGTGGTCTCCGGCGGGCCTCCTCCTCCTGGTGGTCGCGGGCGGGCACTGCCGGACGGGAGATGTCAGACAGGGGAGAAGGCGGAGGGGAGAGAAAGGAGGGGAGGGGGGGAGGGAGGCGGAGGAGGAGGGGGAGAGGGGGAGCTCACCCTCGACGTGTGGTGGCGGCGGACTCGACGGCGACGACAGGCGATGGCGCGGCGCGGGGGAGAGGGGGGGGGGGATCTGGTGTGCGGGGGAGTGAGGAGGGAGGCGCGGGGAATGTGAGGAGGGTGAGGGGTCGCGGTAACAATGGCGCACCGTGAGGGGTGCGCCATAAACGACGCATATCAATGGCGCACCGTGAGGGGTGCGCCATAAACGACGCATATCAATGGCGCACCAGGAGAGGTGCGCCATTACTGCTAGTACTACTAGTTAAAAGAGTTTGCATGTGCTTATGGACAGAACAATTAACATAGCCTAGTGGTTGGTCCTCTGATTCATTAGCCAGATGGCCAGGGTTCGAATCCTGGCGGCTGCATTTTTTGCACCTTTTTTAAAAAAAAAATTAACCTTATGATAAACATCCAAACACTTTAAAATAAACACATGATAAACATCCAAACATTTTTTACCTTTTTCTGTGTTTTTTTTAATTGTTTTTGTCAGTTCTTTTTAGTTTTCTTAGGTTTTTATTTTTATTTTTTGTTTGTTCTTTCTTTGATTTTCACCGGATTTGAATCATTGTGATAATTTAAGATTTGAGATAAAAGAAAAGGAAAATGCAAATGGAGTGATAAAACCAATGTGCAAAGATTTAGAATTAGATGACATGGTTGAAATCAAGTGATACATGTAATAATTTAGTTCCATGTAATAATTGAGCTTGCCACTGACACACACACACACGCGGCCGACACGTCGTGATTCGATCTTAGCTATCTTTTCACAATCTTCTTGCCCTTCTTTCTCGCGGTTGAATAATTTAGCCCCGGAACCCCTTGACTTCTTCTCTTGAACGGACGTCCTTTAGGTAGGGTGGTCCTGCTTCTTCTTGTGGTGTGTGGTACTTCATCATCGTCGTCATCTTCCATCTTCGGGTCGCCGTACTTGTCGAAGTCTTGCTCATTGGCGACTCCATCCATTCCGATGATGTTCCTTTTGCCTCTCCTCACGACAACACGACTGGGCTTTGACGGGTCGGTAATGAAGAAGCATTGGTCCACTTGGCACGCCAGTACCCATGGCTCATTTTTCGCGGTGACGTTTGCGCCCGCGGTCTTGGATTTGGCTTCGGGTATAACCATGGTGGTGAAATACCGGTCTTCTTTTAGGACGCTCTTGGCCCATCTGACACGGAACATCGGGACCTTCTCTCCAGCGTAGCTCAGCTCCCAGATCTCCTCGATCCTTCCGTAGTATCTGTCCTTGTCGTTACCGGTGTAGGATTCCATCGTTACCCCGGAGTTCTGATAATCGCTCTTCATGTCCTTTTCCTCGGTGTAGAATGTGTAGCCGTTGATATCGTATGCCTCATAGGTCATCAGGTTGTGCTCGGCGCCCTGTGACAAGGCGAATATGAGTTTTTCTTCCGCGGAAGAATCCTCATGTAAAGGGTACGACAGAAGCTTGTCCTTGAACCAACGCGTGAAACATGAGTTGTGCTCTTTGAGTACATCTCCGTCCGTCCACTGTTGACCTCGGTCATTGTATGTCTTCTCAATAGAGGTTTTGTGCTCTACCACCCAAGGATCGACCACGTCAATGTGTTGCAGCGCGACTAGGTTTGCTCTTTCAAAGTCGGCGAGTCGACCCTTGAAGTCTACATGGATTTCGCGGTGACCCTCGCGGTGACCACATCCAGCGAGCCTGCCGAGGTGCCTGTTGACGGGCAGACCAACGGGGTTCTCGATGCCTAGATAATCCGTGCAGAAGGAGATGCACTCTTCGGTCAGAAAGCCCTTGGCTATGCTTCCATCTGGACGTGCCCTGTTGCGAACGTATCCTTTGATGACACCATTCATCCTTTCGAACGGCATCATGCTGTGCAGGAACGTCGGCCCGAGTTGGATGATATCCTCCACGATATGGACCAGCAGATGCACCATAACGTCGAAGAATGCGGGCGGGAAGTACATCTCAAGCTCGCATAGTATCACCACGATCTCTTCCTGTAGCCTTCTGAGTTGCCTCATGCCAACCGACTTCCGAGAGATGACGTCGAAAAAGTTGCATAGGCCAAATAGCGTTTCACGGACGTGCGCGTCCATGATCCCACGGATTGCAACTGGAAGTATCTGCGTCATCAGCACGTGACAGTCGTGAGACTTCATCCCGCTGAACTTCTGCTTCGCTGAGTCTAGGTATCTGCTTATCTTCCCCGCGTAACCGTAAGGAAGTTTTACTCCTACGAGGCAGGTGAAAAACTGCTCGATCTCCTTCGGACTTAGAGTGAAGCACGCGGGAGGGCAGTCATATTCGATCTTCTTGGCCTTTTTGCCTTTGCGACGACTTTCCGTGTCCTTCGCCTCATCATCATCATCATCGTCATCATCATCATCATTAGGGCGTTTTGCGTGAAGCTCCTCCCTGATGCCCATTGATTGCAAGTCTGCCCTTGCTTTCGGCCCATCTTTGGTCCTCTCTGGCATGTTGAGCAGGGTACCAAGCAGACTCTCGCACACGTTCTTCGTGATATGCATGACATCAAGGCTGTGAGGCACACGTAGGATCTTCCAGTACGGCAAGTCCCAGAAAACAGACCTCGTTTTCCATACCTTCAGCAGCGGCTCTGGCGCCTTTCGCTTCTTTCCCGGCGGTGGGCACTCTTTCCAATTTTTCAACAGCTCGTCTATTTCCTCGCCGCTCCTCGTACGTGGGGGTCTTCGGGGTTCGGTTTCACCATCGAACAGATCCTTGCGTTTTCTCCATGCGTCATCGTCGCGAAGCCACCTTCGATGTCCCATGAACACGGTTTTCGAAGACCCGGGGTCTCTATCTAGCTGGCGATACGTTGTGTCATCCATGCACCTGACGCATGCACAAAATCCGTGGACCACCTGCCCCGCGACATATCCGTAACCGAGATAGTCGTGCACCGTCGTGAGCAGTGCGGCTCTCATAGGGAAATATTCTTTCGCTGCGGCGTCCCATGTATTGGTTGGCGTTTTCCACAGCGTGTCTAGCTCCTCTTTCAGCAGCCCCAGATACAGATTGATGTCGTTCCCTGGTTGTTTCGGCCCTTCAATTAGCATACTCATGTGAATGTACTTCCTCTTCATGCACATCCAGGGGGGAAGGTTGTACATCCACACAAACACAGGCCAGGTGCTATGTGTGCTTCTCTGGCTGCCAAACGGATTGACTCCATCGGTGCTCGCGCCCAGCATGATGTTCCTTGGATCGTCCCCAAATTCCGGGTGTTCGAAGTTCAACGCTTGCCACTGGCTCGCATCCTTAGGGTGACTCAGCATCTTGTCTTTTTTATTTATCTCCGGATCATTTCCGTCATCTTCTCGCTTCTTCTCCTCCCTATCCGCGTGCCAACGCAGGAGCTTTGCTGCCTTAGGGTCCGCGAAATACCGCTGCAGACGAGGAGTGATCGGAAAGTACCACACCACTTTTCGAGGAGCTTTCTTCCTCTTCTTGTATCGAGTGACGCCGCACACCGGACATATGGTAGACTCCGCGTGCTCGTCCCGATAAATGATGCAATCGTTCATGCACACATGGTACTTCACGTGCGGTAAATCCAGAGGACACACGATTTTCTTCGCCTCCTCGAAACTGGTCGGGCACTTGTTCCCCTTGGGAAGACGTTCGTGCCAGAATGACATGTTCTCGTCGAAGCATGCGTCGGTCATTTTGTGTTTTACCTTCATCTCCAGAGCCATGAGCGTTACTTTCAGGCGGGTATCCTCGGGCCTGCATCCTTCATACAATGGAGTAACCGCGTCTATCTCCAGTTGATCCAGCTTGGCTTTCTCTCGGGCGGCAGCTCTTGCGTTATCCGTCTGCTTGAGAAGCAGCTCTTGAATATGAGGGTCCTGCACCCAGCCCATCGATGGTCCATCGTCGTCTGCTCCGGCATCTTCATCTTCATGATCATGCCCTTCGTCTTGATCTTCCTCATCATCATGTCCGGCATCTTCTACATGATGACTGTGTCCTGCATCTACTTCGTGATCATGTCCTGGAGATTCTTCGTCTTCTCGCCTGCCCTCGCCGCTGTTGTCTTGCTGCCCTTCCTTATTTCTTGCCCGGCCCCCATGGACGACTTCATAATCATCTTCATCACCTTGCCACCGATAGCCATCCATGAAACCACGCACGAGCAGGTGGTCCCGCACCTGTCTGGAATCCGGGTCGAAAAGGCCCGTCAGCTTGCATCTTCGACACGGACATCTTATCTCCGTCTCATTCTTTTGAAGCATCTCGGCCTTCGCGGATCTCAAAAACCTAGCCACGATGCCTTCGGTCATCGTGCGGACCATGGTCGCCTGCGGGGTATAGAGCAAAAGGATATTTTAGAACCAAAAGAAAAATTTGGCATGACCTTTCCTAAAAATAGGACCAAAAAGAATGCATAGTGCCAAATTCTCGCCGAAACGGAAATGAATCAACATTCCGGCAAAATATTGGCAACTATCGCATTTCAAATACCGGTACCTGCAAACACAAACATATGCAACACCACAAACATACGTAGATCTCTAGGCCATAAAAAGTGTGTACGTTGTTGGAGACGGAGAAAAAAGTAGATCTAGAACATAAAGAAAGCTTTCCCCTTACTTACCTATCAAAAAAAGGAAATTTAACCACTTAATTTGGGTGAATCTATGGTGGAAATGAGGTGAGGAGGAGGAGCAAGACGACCAGATCTGTTTTGGTGAAGGGGGGAAAGTGAGTGTGTGGTAGGTGTGGCTGCCTAATTATAACTACTGCTCCCAGGTTACCAGTGGCGCACCCCTTCAGTGGTGCGCCACTAGTAGCCAGGCATACTAGTGGCGCACCAGTGAAGGGGTGCGCCACTGCTATGTTTTTTTTTTTGGACCACCATGCCCAGCCTTACCAGTGGCGCACCAGGGCAAGGTGCGCCACTACTATCAAAAATAGTAGTGGCGCACCTTGGCCTGGTGCGCCACTGGTAAGGCTGGGCATGGCTGGTTACTGTTCAAAAAAATAGTAGTGGCGCACCCCACACCTGGTGCGCCACTAGTAATGTCACTATTAGTGGAGCACCTGTTTGTGGTGCGCCACTGCTATATAGTAGTGGCGCACCACATCTATGGTGCGCCACTAATAGTGATATTACCTATAGCCGTTTTCCTAGTAGTGCCCCCCCCCCCCCCCCCCGCGGGCTTCCTCCTCCACTTCTTTCCTCCATCCCATCCCCATTCGATCCCTCTCCATCGACGCCGCCATCGCCTGCCCGCGCCTCGCCCTCCGTCGCCTGCCCGCGCCCCGTCCGTCGCCGCCCGCTCCTCCACCCGCACCCGTCTCCCTCGAGCTCCACCTTGCCACCGGCATCTCCCCCGAGCTCCACCTCGCCGCCGATGTCTCCCCTAGCCCCTTGTAAGTCCTCTGCCCCTCCTTCTCTCTCTCTGTCTCTCTGCCTAAGGGTTCTAGGGTTATAGGGTTCATGTAGTTAGGTTCTAGGGTTCTAGGGTTCATGAAATAGCTAGGTTTAATTTACAATTGAAAAACAGTAGGTGAATTAGGTTGGTGTTAGGAAATGATGTTGTGAATTAAAAATTCAGAGAATTATGAATTCAAATTTCAGAAAATGTGTTCATGAAATAGCTAGTATGATCCCTATAGTTAATTAGTTGGTATGAACCCTAGTTAAAAAAAAACAGAATTAGTATGGGTTAAATGAATTCTAGGTATTTTAGGTGTAGTTGACAGAATTCTAGGTATTTAATTTTTTTAGTTAAAGCAATTGTTGCTATTTAAATATAAAATAGAATTGATTAACCCTACGTGAATTAGTATGAACCCTAGGACAGATTAGGTAGTATGAACCTAGTTAATTAGTATGAAATAAACTAGGTTTTCAAATTAGGACAGAAATTTAGCTAGGTTAGGACAGAAATTTAGGTAGGCTGAATTTAGTTTCAAATATTGTGAAAAAAAAGGACTTATTGCATTTTCTTCAAGTTCTATATATTTCTTGCTGTTATATGCAAATTTGAAGTGGACATCTGATATGTAGACATGTGATTTGGACATGTGATGTTTGGAATTTGGACATGTGATGTTAGGAAAATGATGGTTATGTGCAGGGTAAATGATCTGAGTGGCCTATGTTTTCTCGGAATGTTGATTCATTTCCGTTCCGGTGAATTTCAGGCGCTCAATATGCCCACTTTTTAGAAAAGTTCATGCCGACATTTCCCGTGAATTTTGGCATGACTTGTGCTAGAAAGTAGGCATATCGAGTGCCGGGATTTGCTGGGAAATGTCATTCCGGCAAACCATATAACTTTTTATGTATTATTTTAATAATGGGCATGCCACGTGGCGTTCCGCCCGTTTGCTTTAAATGAGTCAAAAATGTTCTGGAAAACTGGGTCAAAAATTAGTCAAAAATGTGATTTGGACATGTTTTATATAATGTTTTTATGTGAAAAAATAAATTGTTCGCTTATTTGTAAGAAGATAACTAGAAAGTAAAACATTAAACAATAAGAAAATGTTCTCATAGGAATTTGTTTTCGACGTCGACGATGCCCGGCCCGCATCCTCGTCGTCGAGTCGGCGGCGACATCCTTGAGAGGCGCAATGTCCGGTACTGGGCTCCGTCGGGCTGACACTGGGAGGTGCTACCTTCCCGGGCTCGGAGCTTGGTGAGGAATTCGGGTCTCGTCGTCGACCCGGAGCTTCTTTGGTGGCGGTCGCGTGGGCCACTTTCAGTGCAGAGGGAGCGGGCCCCCGCGGAGGTGGTACGTCGCCGTGTCAGGGAGGAGGACGAGCACGTCCGTCGCTACATGGCGGCGTTGGACGCCAGGTTCTCCAATATCTGGCAGGTTCTTCAAGGATCTCATCCGAGTTATGATCCGGTGATGGTTCCTTATCTTTGGGTGTCCACCGCCAGCAACTCAGAAACCGCTAGTGAACCGAGTTCACCGTCCTCCACTTTGGATTCTAGGATATTTGATCTGTATTAGTGATCTTATATGATAATATTCGAGATGTATATTAGTTAATATTTGATGATGCATTAACCGGATTATTCGAGATGATGTATTAGTGATATTATATTCGAGTTCATTATAAATGTATTAGTGATATTATATCGGTATAATGCGTGTGTGACTTTCGGTCTGTCGTTGCTCCTTGTGTGACTTTCATGTGTGTTCTTGATGGAGGAATCCCGACTGTTGTCATGGGGGGCGCTTCCTCCTCTTCTCTTCTTGCGATATATACCTCGGTGTAATGTGCAAGGAGAGGAGAGGAGGTGCGCCCATCACCGAAGGTCGAACTATTAGTGTGAGAGAGTGTCCACCAACATATATACACCACCATATCAGTGCTAGAGAGTGCGCACCAACACACCATAAGATATGAGAGTTATTTAAGGAAAGCCTCGACGGACCGAAAGTCAACCGATATAGAATTTGGTCTATTTGGACATGTGTGTATGTTATTGCACGGAACCCCTCCTAGTGCCTATGTTTTGCCAGAATGTTGATTCATTTCCGTTCCGGCAAATTTAAGGCGCTCAATATGTCTTATTTTAGTAATGGGCATGCCGAATTTTTGAATCATGAACACAGGAAATGTCTGACGATGATAGGATCCCTGAGTGTGAACTCTGCGGCGAAGATTACGGTCTGTGCGAGAGGCCTCACCTACGAGACAACAGGTTCTTCACCATCAAGCTTGACGAGACCTTCATTGTTTCTACGGTACGCAACGATGACAAGTGTTTTTTCTTAATTAAGCATGACTTCTGTTTCTTTGCTTCAACGTGTAATTTCTGTTTTATACAATTCGACTAGTTCATCCCCTGCCATGCAAGACGGTATGTCTTGGAGAGGCTCGGTTTCGAGGACCACCAGAGTATGGAGATGAGGAGAGCTAACCTGAGGACTAAACATGGTCACACATTTTTGGTCAAAGTAATGAATGCAGTTAATAACACGGAATTAGGGTGCTCAAATTGGGAAGCTCTTTGCAAGGCATGTGGATTTCAGGAGGATATGTAAATAACCTTCGATCTTCGTCCTGAAGATCATATTGAAGGTAACATCGACATTTGGGTGGATGTTGATATGCTTCCTGTTTTACCTACATGTGAGTTTGTCAACCATGCATATTTGTCAAGTAATTTGCATTCTATATTTAAAAATAATTGGTGTTCATCCATACTAAATTTGTTAATTTATAATTTACAGCTTATTTTGTTTCTTCGAGTGAAACACGGAAATTAATTGACACGACACACTACACTTATGGATCACATCTAACTTGGGAGGAGAAAGATGTTCTTATCAACTTTGTTATTGGTGTCCTAGTTGTTGGTAGGGACAACTTCCCGTATAATTTTGGAACTGGCCCAAATTATATACTTTACATGCCACTAGTGCATAGGTTGAGGGCGGATGACATTTGCCGAAATGTCTTGGTAAGAATTATTAAGTACACTACTATTGCGTAAATGGTGTTGATTTCATTGTTAACTAGGCTATTATTATGTTCTTTAACAGAAACTGCCAAGTGATGTTGTGCCTCCGTTGATGCATGACGAAGGTTATATGACAATTAAAAGCCCTATGAGGCCTCAGTTCTCTTTTGCATACTCGACTGAGCGCAAACCATAAAGACAGCTTCAAATTGAAGCATGGGGAGAAATAAAGAGGGATCGCAAGCCACAAGTTGGAGACCGTTGGATCTCTTTGCTTCATCATGGAGACATAGGTGTTATTCTGTTTTATGTAATTTTACCTAGGAGGGAGGACTAGGTCCTATGAGAGAGAAGTTTTTCTGGTTTATATTAACTTGCATGATCGATTAGGATGATTACTATTATGATGTTTTTTTTTCTGTTTTATGAGCTTTTAACTTGGTGTGATTAAGATGACGATGAGTTGTTAGATGAGTAAGATGATGATGAGTTATATGACATATATTTGATTAAGGTGGATGGATGCAAGTGATCATGTTGAATTAGAAGAAAATATGATGTTGCGACAACATCATATTTTCTTCTAATTCAACATGATCACTTGCATCCATCCACCTTAATCTAAAGGTAGTTGCTGGCACAATAATTATTGATGTTGTATATTAATATGTGTAACCGTGTGTAAATATAACATAAATATAAAAAAAGGAATATGTGCGTTTATCAGTGGCGCGGGTTAGAGAAGCGCGCTACTGATAACTCGGTTAGCAGTAGCGCTTGTTAAGAGGCGCTACTGCTAAACTTTAGCTATAGCGCTGGGTAACCAGTGCTACTGCTAAAAATTAGTTGTAGCGTCGTAGCAGTAGCGCGGGCACCCGCACTACTGATAGCTCAAAAACCGGCGCTACTGCTAGGGTTTTCTCATAACCGCCGCCTCATGTACTGCATAATTCCGCTCTTACTCATAGTGATAGCTTTTCTCGTGTATATCATTGTTTAGATGGATGACAGTTGCAAGTATTCGAGACTTGTATCGCTATTTTCAAGATGATGACGAGAGACCACTTTGTGTTGGATGATGATTATGATGATGAGATGATTTGATGAGACTATTTATATGTGTATGCTATGATTACATTTGTATGTGTATGATATGCTAGAGATTATTGAATAAAGCCTGTACAAATACAAAACAAATATGCAGGAAAAAAATCAGAAACTAATAAAACTTGCAGTAGCGAGGGGAGTAAAGTTAGCAGCAGCGTGGCTTACTATAGAGCGCTACAACTATTAGCAGCAGCGCGTCCCCGTAAAGCTCGCTACTGCTACCCACGTATAGCAGTAGCGCGGGTCAACACGCGCTATTGATACAAGTTAGCTGTAGCGCCGTATCAGTAGCGCGGGTACAGGCGCTACTGATACACCTAAGACCCGCGCTACTGCTACGCTTTTCCCTAGTAGTGTATATCAAATTACCTTTGCGGAGAATCTATCCTAGGTCCTAGCTACCTTATGTACATCATCTAGTGCCGATAAATCGTTATTGACCGTGTGGAAGGAAGAAGAAGAAAGAAGGAATAAGAATGAAGAAGGAAGAAGAAAATGGAAAGAGCATTCCATGTGGGGTCTAGTTCATTTGAGGAGTTAAGTTTGAGAGTTCGGTTAGGTTCGAGTTTTTTTAACTCCTTAAATTCAAGTAGTTAAGGTTTGATGTGTTAAATTTTAAGAGTTCGGTTAGAGATGCCCCGAGATGTACTATTTTCCATCGGATCATCACCATATATGTGAATCATTCATTCATGGACCTCACTTCGTTTCACAATACATGGGAGTATTTATTTATCTATTTTTCTTTCTTATTAGTTAAGCAACAAGGTTTTGATCTCAATCGCGCGGGGCGGTCTCTGACATGTATGTAATATACAACACTGAATAAACCGCACACTTGACACTCATGGGTCTATATGTAAACTCTCCCTGCGTAGAGGGAGTCTATATTATAATTGATCGGAGATTCGATCCGTCACCCTTCCTCACACACCACCTATGGGAGGAATGAGGTTTAAGAAAATAGAACATGAATGAGTTCCGAGAGCCAACAATAATGGTTCAATAGACAACAAGAAAAGTTCCTTTTGTTTGGGCCGTCTGGAGCTCTGGACGTCCCCGTGCCATAGAAAGTACTCCCTCCGTTCGGAAATACTCGACGGAGGATTGGATGTATCTAGATGTATTTTAGTTATAGATATATCCATGTTTATTCATTTTTGCGACAAGTAATTCCGGACGGAGGGAGTAATAAATTATCAACTCTGTTGCAGTCGTGGGCTCGTGGCATGTTTGCAGACCAATGCCAGGAATCTAATGGTGGTTTTTATCTCGTGGATAGACGTGTCTTGATTCATTGGATTGTTATTCAACACTTTAGCTTTTTTTGGTGGCAATTTCATGGTGTAGAGTTTTTTTATTCTCGTGATTTGCACTTCTGTTCTCATGTCTGGCCACTATGAATGTGATGGTGGAGAATGGGTTCTCCTTCATGGTGGTAGCGCGGATCCGCGAGGGAGGGGTACGAGTCAGCAAGAGTAAAAGCAAGCAACGTTGTAGGGTATGTTAGCCTTGTGGGTGTGGTCTTTGGAATTCAGACTCTGGCTGCGAATCGGTGGCTGTTGCATTGCCTGGTTTTGCAGGATTTGTCTTGTCAGAGGTGCTCCGAGCAAAAACTTTGCTCATGTCGAGGCATGAGGGCATCATTATCTTCTTGTAAACATTTGATATTTGGGTGAAAGCCTTGGATCCAGCTTGTCTGATCGGACAATGACAGCGTGTCCCACTATGGTGCCTTGATAGTTTTTAGGGAGGTACCTTGATAGTTATGAAAGACCTACATCTCTTTGTGGATTACCAATGGGTTGGATATACCGCCCTATATTTTCATTGCATCACGGTGGATTCAGAAATGTGTTGGCATCGTCGAGGCAGTTGGGTCGCAATGGATCAGCTTGGCACACGCTTGCTTTTGGGAACTACTTGTGCACTCCTCCCAATATTTTTGTTTTCCTTGCTATCACTTGTGTCTTTTTTTTGAACACAATACAGATGCAAATGCTCATATACACACGCATACACTCACCCCTATGAACGCACACACGCACACCCTACCCCTATGAGCACCTCCGAAAGACTGAGCCGACATATCATCTAGAAATTTACGAAGTCACCGTAGGCACCTCGTCGTCGACGAGAACGTCTTCTCCCACTGAATGCGCATCGCCGGAAATCCTGAAATAAATCTAGCAATAAATGCGAGCACCAGGATTTGAACCCTGATGGGCTGGGAATACCACAATCCCTCTAACCATCCAACCACAGGCGATCCCAATCTGCTAGTACTTATGTGGCCTTTTCAATGATGATGTTGTAGCGGCTTATGCACAATGGATGGGGGTACTTTGGTTTCTGATCTATTCCATATGTGTTTTGCTCTATCATGAAGTTAGAGTCGTTGGACTGCGATGCGGTGGGTGGCGATGATGATGCTGGTGGTGGCTCCTTTGAGTTTTCTTCTTTGGTGCGTTAGACTTTGTGATGCCGTGGCCGTTCTGGTCTATGGTGCCCTCGGTCCAAGATCATATGAAAGACTGAACTACTTGTATTGCTCATATAGAGTATTTGACAAAAAACTACCACTTTTGGGGCCGTCGTCCCACGAAACTACCACTTTAAAAAAATTGACCAAAAACTACCACTTTCGTGGTAATTCGTCCCAGAAAACTACCACTTTTGTGTGATGACCGTTTTACTGGTTTTAAACGCGAAACTGACATGTGTGGCCCAGTGTTTAGTGCCACGTGGCCCTAACCACTAACGGAGGGTGCTGACAGCCGTTATTTCGCGGGTCGGTCAAGAGCTAGTCCGACTAGGCCAAAGCGGCCGCTCGGTCGCCACACTCCCCCTATCTCTCTCACTCTGCCCCGAGGCCCTGTCAATAACCCTAGTTTGGAGGACGGCGACAGTGGCGGCGGCGGTGACCATGGTTGCCGATGGTGTGGAAGATTTCGTCGACGACGGAGGCGGCACTGGCGGTGGCTTACCTGGGGAGTTCTCGAAGGTGGATAACTGGCTAGGCACGGCCAGTTATTCAACGCAGCCACCACATCAAGATTCTGAGTCATCACAGAAGTTGGGCAGCTCGTCGACGGCTGCAGGTACAAGTCCACAGCCTGATTCACGCCAGCGCAAACTGCCTTGTCGTAAGGGCAGCACCGATAGGTATGTATTGTCAAAGATTTTAAATGTCTTAGTAGTTATTGAATTAGGTAGATATTTATATGGCCACTATTAGATAGGGTTATAGGCTAACTGAAACTAGGTCACTTAATGTGACGCCCTGGTTTTGTGCTACAGTAATCTTTGTAATTAAGCTACAGTAATCCCACACTAATGTTGCCACGTCACCACGATTACTGTTGTTAAACTCGCGTTGGTTCAAACCCCGTTCAAATTCCGTTGCAATTTAAATTCATCTGAAAGGTGGATTTAAAACTTGTGCAAAACTGGAATTAAAAATGTTGGATGGGTTGCAAATATTCCCTATGGATTTATAAAATTGGAACCGGAATTTTTCGAAGTATTTCAGAGCCTCTAAATAATTAAAACAGACGATGCTTAATAATAAATAAATAAAAAAAAGCCTAACTGGGCCGAAAGGGCCGGCCCAGGCGGCGGCTATATGGGGAGCGAGGGGCGAACCCTAGCACGCCCCCAGCACCCATTGCTCCCGACCCCCCCCCCCCCCGCCGCCGTCGCTCGCCCGCCTGCCTCTGGGTGCCCGCGCCCGTTGCCCCCCCCCCCGACGGCGCCCGGCGCGCCAGCCCGCGGCCGCGGCCGCGGCCGACCCGACCGGCCCCGTTGCCCCCCCTCCCCGCCGACGGGCTCGGCCCCGTCCCGTCCCCGACACGCGCCGCGCCCGTCGCCCGCTCGCCTGGACCGCCCCGCCGCCACCACGCCGCCTCCATCCGCCTCGCCCGCCCGTCGTCGCTGTCTACCGCCTGCTCCGCCGGCCCCGCCGCCCGTCGCCACGCCACCCCGCCGCCGCCTCGGCCCCCCCTCCCCGATGTGAGCCCCCCCCCTCCCCCGCCGACGTCTGCGGCTGCGGCTGCCGCCGCCGGCCCGGCCCGGCTTGCGTGCGTGTGCGTGCGTGCGTGTGCGTGTATGCGTACGCGTACGTGTACGTGCATGTGGATGTATGTATGTATGTATCTATGACAGACGGGCCCACGTCCTATTTAATAATAAATAAATATAAATAAATAAATAAATAAGTTAAATTAGTTAATTAATTAATTAGTGAATTAATTAATTAATTAGATGATTAAGATTGAATAGATTAATTAATTAGACTGTTAATTAGTTAATTAAATTAATTAATTAATTAGTTAATTAGGTTAATTAATTAATTAAACAGTATTTACTGTTTTGGATAATTCGGATTAATTAATTAAAATAATTTCAGAATATTATTAAATCTTTAAAAATTAATATAAAATAAACCGTAGTCCGGATTAAAAAGTTTTGAACATGAAAGTTGCTGAGAATAATTCTACGGTTCCAAATCCGCGGTCCGTTAGTCTGTCATGTGCTCTTAGCATAGTAAACATGGAACTTTTCCTTTGATTTCATCTGTCCGGTAAAAGCCAGAGACCCGGAAAATATCGTCAGATATTCTTCCGACCCGTCTGCGACGTGTAGTACTGCGTTAGTGCATGCCTAGCTCTGCATTTTGCCATGTCATGCATCGTGTTGCATCTGTGCTTTATATTTATTGTTTCTTCCCACCTCTTCTTACCGGTAGACCCCGAGACCGACGCTGCTGCCGGGTACGACTACGCCGTTGACGATCATCCTTTTACCACAGAGCAGCAAGGCAAGCAACCCCCCTTGAGCATTCCGATATCGCCCATTCTTCCCTCTTATCCTTGCATTAGATTTTGCTACTGTATTAGTTAGCTCCTATTCTGATGCATAGCCTGTTTTGATAAGCAGTTACTATACCTGCAATCATACCAATTGCTTAGTATAGGTTGATCAGTGAATCCCCTGTGACCGCCTTAGTCCCAGTTGCCCCTGCTTCTTCATCGACGACTCGACGACTCGAAGACCCGAAGACTCAGTCAACCGACCGACGAGCCAGCCCCCTCACATCACCGCACACCCCTTAAGTATGGCACTACAGAGCTACTACCGAGTGCCGAGGGTGATACATCACTTAGCACTCCCGGTGTTAATTCTGTAGCGTAGCTAATCGGTCGTGGGTATCGAGGGTGATTCCTCCTTCCCATTTATTGATAGCGACTCTTGTCATACACATACCTCGAGTGGGATCCATCGAGGGTGATTCCTCGGATATCCACTTGGTGTATAAACACATAGTTACTTCAACTTGACTTTGTTTACATGTGAAAGACGAGACGGGAGGGACATGCGGTACCAACCTGGTTGAGGTGGACCTGAGTTCCCGACAGTCTTGAGACGGGTCGGCCCCAAGGGTACCCGTGTGTGAGATGTGGTGGGATGCGCCGGTAAGGCATCCAAAAGGTTATGTTGAGGCGTGGACGGGCACGAGAGGCCCTTGCCACACATCCTCGAGTCGGGGTGACGGGACCGCACTTTATGGGTCGCGCTTGCCCCGCATTAATAAAATGCTAACGGGTTGGGTATTTGATCTCAGTTGGGTCGTTGGCCTTTTTACGCACCAAACCATCGCGTGGGAGAAGTTATGGGTACTCAGCGTCGTTGTATCAGCCGAAGCTCTTCGGACGTCAGCAATGGAGTGGCGCGCGCCGGATTGGACTGGACGGTACAGCTCTTGGACTGGAGTGTGCTAGGTCTGCTTCCGGCCGCGTACGCATCGTGCAGGAGCGCGTAGGGCAAGTGGGCCCACGACCCCTGTGTCCTTAGGATTTAGACCAGCGGGCTGGCCTCTTCGTTGAGCCTAGGTGGGGCGACGACGTGCTGCTATCCCGAGGCCGGGCATGACCCAGGAAAGTGTGTCCGGCCGGAGGTGATCAGGCGTGTTGGAAATGCGGTGCACCCCTGCAGGGATGAATAATCTATTCGAATAGCCATGTCCACGGTAACATGACGACTTGGAGTTGTACCTTGACCTTATACAACTATAATTGTGATTTAATTTGAAATGAATGTTGGCTCCGAGATTGCTTCCTCGCAGGGAGTCGAGGAAGAATCTCTGGGCGTGGTTACTTAATAAAATTGCTACAATAATATGACTATATATGAGATACCAGTCTACTCTCTTCTAATGCTGCAAGATGCTGAAGATGCTAGTCTTCGATAGGACTAGGCTTTCCCCCTCATTCTTGTTTTCTGCAGTCAGTCCAGATATAACCCCATTCCTTGATACTGATGCATACTTAGCATAGTTCTGATGTCAGTATTGCGAGTACTTTGGATGAGTACTCACCGCTGCTTTGCATTCTCTTTCCCCCCTCGATACGATTCTGCGTTCAGACGTTGGAGTCCAGGAGATGGAGTACGCCGGAGACGACTACTACACCACCGCTAGAGCCTACTACTACGTGAAGACTGCCGACGTTCAGGAGTAGTTAGGAGGTTCCCAGGCAGGAGGCCTCGCCTCTTTCGATCCGCTGCTTATGTTTGTGCTAGTCTTCTTAAGGCAAAACTTGTTTAATTTACGTCTGTACTCAGATATTTTTGCTTCTGCTGACTTGTGCTTTGTCGAGCTTTGTATTCGAGCCCTCGAGGCCCCTGGCTTGTAATATGAAGCTGTATAACTTTAATTTGTGTCTAGTGTTGTGTTGTGATATCGATCAGTGAGTCCCTAATCTTGATCGTATGCATTCCGTGTTTGATTAGCGTACGGTCGAAATCGGGGGCGTCACAGGTTGGTATCAGAGCCGACTGCCTGTAGGTAGCCCCCTTTCCAACTCCTTGGCCGAAGTTGAGTCTAGTACTTGAAAAACTTTTACTAACATAGTTGTGTGGCTTACGGGCCCACATCTCAATCGGGTGGTATTAGGATCTTTTATTCCTCGTCTATACTCTGGGTTCTGATCTCTCTTCTCTTTCAGGTTAAAGATTTTGCTAACTCTAACTCTAGGTTCACGTAACTACTTCCTCCCGGAGAGCCCCTCATTCCAGACGATGGCCTGACTCATCAGAAGACTTCGAAGATACTCTCCGATGTTCTCCCGAGAACTTGTGCTCATCGCTTTTGCGATTCCCTTCCACCGTCAACCCCTATGGATGACTACATGCAATTGTCGCTCATACTTTCATATCCAGTTGTACTTGTTGTTACAAGGTACATCGAATTGTCTTATCCAGAATTCGTTCGTCCTCAATTATCTTGGGTTTCGCAAGTCCTTCGAGTTGCTATTCGATCTCCCGAAATCCTCAGTAGCCTTTTGCTCTTGACCTTTCTCACCTGCTTGCATTATGATTAATTCCATATGTCTAGCAATATTAAGTAAATCCTTTGTGGTTTTCATTTGATTTTATTGATTCAACCTGTGTGTGAATGCACGCAGTCATCAGTTGTTTATCATAAATTATCTGTCCGGCTCAGACGTCTTTCCAAACATGAGTTGGTTCCCGACAAGTCAACCTTGGTTGCTTGTCCATCTAAGTCCTTTAAACTTATTTTTGTGGATCGGAGCATCTGATTCTGATACACCAATTGGGAAGTCTTAATTCCTTTGGTTATTTAAGCATCGAATTATTTGGTTGTTCTATAATCTGATGCCTTGCATTCTTTCTCCCTCTGATTTAGTACCGATACTCACATCAGCTCCGTTGTGGACCGCCAAACCCATTGTTGGGTTATTATCCGACAGTGTCCTTCATCTTCAAATTTTCGCGAGTTCTTCCTTTGATAAATAATGCCTTTGGTAATTTGTGCCTTCTCCCCCTGATAAGCTGTATCCTATGCTTTTGTCAGTCATGCTCTGTTGTCAAGCATGTGTTAATTACTCTTGAAGCTTGTGGTATATGTTCCTAAGATGCCCCGATGGGTTGAACCTATGCCTTCCTTAATCTGTGTGAACCCGACAGTTTTCACGAGTCATACTCTCCTGGTGTTTTGCCAGTTAAACTTTCAAAACTACAACTTCATCAAAGGCGAGGTGTAAATGGAAGGTGATGCATTGATGAAGTGGGAGTCGACCTTGAACCTTGTGTTCATGCCCATGGAAACGATGTTGATCTTATCATAGAAGCTTCTCCTTTCATATAATCATTCATTGTATGATTTGATCTTGTATCTTTGATCTTGTCCTTTGCAATCGTGGTTCCAACCAGGTTGTACTACTTTGATTTCATTCTCAGACAGGTTAAAGTGCTTGTCTTCCACAGATCAATACACTAGTCTAACCTCTATTCTGATCTACCTCCGGGTATTATCCTTGGTATCTTGATAAATATCACGGAGCTTTATAACTTCTTATGAGCTCCTTATCAACTATGATATTTCGCCGACTCCAGTTTCCTCGTGTTCTGAGTTGTTGGACAATCAAGGATGTTGATATCTGAATCGATTACGCATTGCAAATCAACAACTCTTGGTAATGTTCTTTGATTATGAATTGTACCCGATCATGTCATTCCAAGCTGTTAGATGCTGAAGCCTGGCTAAATGCCTTGAATGCATTAAATGAGTCACCTCTTAAAGGGATTGAAAACATTCCAGTTGTCCGGGATTTCCAAGATGATTTTTCGAAAGAACTTCTAGGGATTCCCCTGCTAGAGCTGTCGAGTTTGTCATCGACTTGATACCTGGTACCACTCCTATAGCCAAGCGTCCGTATAAGATGCCACCACATGAACTCGTTGAACTTAAGCAAGAAATTGACAATTCGCTTCGTCTGGGTTTCATTCGTCCAAGTTCCTCTGTTTGGGGAGCACCTTCTCTCTTTGTCAAGAAGAAAGATGGTACGAATCGATTGGTCCAAGATTACCATCCCATCAACCAAGCAACGATTCAAAACAAATATCCGCTTCCTCGGATCAACGATCTGTATGATCAACTTGCCGGTTCATCAGTGTATTCGAAACTCGACTTGAGGTTGGGTTACCATCAGATCCGGGTTCGTGAATAGGATATTCCGAAGACTACATTTGTTACTCGCTATGGTTCATACGAGTACACCGTCATGTCCTTCGGCTTAACCAGTGCCCCAGCAACCTTCTCTCGCCCGATGAACTATATATTCATGGATTACCTCGATAAGTTCGTCGCTGTTTATCTGGATGATATCCTGGTTTACTCCAAGAATAAAGAAGAGCATGCTGTACATCTTCGTCTTATACTGGAGACATCATACAGATACATCCCGTATGTTCCTGCTGGAGTTGATACTGCAGCCGATGCTGAGATCTTGACCCCCTTTCGCGCGTAGCAGTGTCCCGTCTTGCAGAGACCTCCATCCATGGCCACGTGCCATATGTCCTGGTCGATCGGTGGTCAGTCCCAGGTCTATCGTCCACGGTGACCTCTCAGCTGTTCTTATCCAAAGTGGAGAGGCACCACTGTTAAACACAGCCTGGTCAGTCTGTCCATACATGCGTCGGTACGGTAAGTGTCACCCATGTCCCTCTGTGCCATGCATGCAACAATGGCACGCATAGTGAAACTCTTTACCTAGCTCGTGGGTCGGTGGATGGGTGGTGTTTACCTTCTCGTCCTCTTGCAGATAAGGATCAAATATCTCCACCCCCCACCTCCCCACAATAAAAAGTAACTGCGTCCACATCCACACCTCCGTGGATCTCGCATCCCCATTGTTGTAGTACCAAGCGTCTGAAGTACCTATTTACTCAGCCAGATCTGGACCTCCGTCAACAGAGATGGATGGAGCGCATAGCAGATTACAATGTGGGTACTTCTTACACACCTGGGAAGGCTAATGTGATGGCTGATGCTTTGAGCCGCAAGTCGTACTACAACCACCTTCAGGTTCATAAGGTTCACCCCCTTCTTCAAAAGGAATTCCGCAAACTGAACCTCCATATTGTTCCTCAAGGTTATCTCGCTCCCCCTCCTAAAGGGTCCTACAAAATGAACCTCCACGTTGTTTCCCAGGGTTCTCTTAATACCCTGGTTGCTAAACCAGATCTTGTGGACGTCATCAAGTGGATCCAGAAGTGTGACAATGAAGTTGAGAGGGTTAAACTCGATCTCGCAGAAGGAAAGCCCTCATCCTTTACAATTGCTGAGGATGGCACTTTGTACTTCAAGGGCCGCCTAGTGGGACCGAGTAAGGAAGAAAACAATGATTTGACTCAGGAGGTCATGAAGGAAGCACATGACACTCCACTGTCTATTCATCCTGGTAGTACCAAGATGTACCAAGACATCCGTAAAAGATTCTGGCGGTCTAACATGAAGCAAGACATTGCTCGCTATGTTGCTGAGTGTGATGTTTGCCGTCGTATCAAAGCAGAACATCAAAAGCCTGCCGGAACTCTGCAACCTATTACGGTTCCTGAATGGAAATGGGACCATGTTGAAATGGACTTCGTCACTGGTTTTCCCAGATCACAGAAAGGTAATGATGCTATTCTTGTCGTCCTTGACCGACTGTCCAAAGTTGCACATTTTCTGACTGTCAAGGAAACTATTACTGCTAGTCAGCTGGCAGATCTATATATGTCCAGAGTTGTTTCACTCCACGGTATTCCACTGGTGATTAGTTCAGACCGTGGCAGTTTATTCACTTCAAGATTCTGGGCAAGTTTCCAGGAAGCTATGGGAACTCATTTGTCATTCAGCACCGCTTTTCACCCTCAATCCCAGGGACAAGTTGAAAGAGTCAATCAGATTCTCGAAGACATGCTTCGAGCTTGTGTCATTTCTTTCGGCAAGAAATGGGGGGAATCTCTCCCGTATGCCGAGTTCTCCTACAACAATAGCTATCAGGCTAGTCTGAAGATGGCTCCCTTTGAAGTGTTATATGGACGTAAGTGTCGAACTCCTCCGAATTGGTCAGAAACTGGGGAACGTACACTTATCGGTCCGGATATTATCCAACATGCCGAAGATCAAGTCCGCATTATTCATGCAAATCTGAAGGCTGCTCAGTCTCGTCAGAAGAGTCAGTATGACCGTCATCGCAAAGATATGGTCTATCAACCTGACGAAAAGGCTTATCTTCGAGTCACGCCAATGAGAGGTACACACCATTTTGGGATCAAGGGCAAGATGGCTCCTCGATATATCGGTCCTTTCACTGTTCTCAAAAGGCGTGGTAAGGTGGCATATCAACTGGAACTACCGCCAAACCTTTCTCAGGTTCACGATGTGTTCCATGTGTCGCAACTTCGTCGCTGCTTCAAGGATCCTATCCAAGTAGTGGATCATGATATGTTGGAACTGCAACAAGACCTTTCTTACAAAGAGCAACCAGTCCGCATTCTCGATGAAACTGAACGTTGGACTCGTCAGAAGGTTACTAAGTTCTTCAAAGTGCAGTGGGCAAATCATTCTGAAGATGAAGCCACTTGGGAACGCGAAGATCATCTTCGTGCAGAATACCCCGGGCTCTTTCCTTCTACTTCTTGGGACGAGAATTCTTTTTAGTAGGGGAGAATTGTGACGCCCTGGTTTTGTGCTACAGTAATCTCTATAATTAAGCTACAGTAATCCCACACTAATGTTGCCACGTCATCACGATTACTGTTGTTAAACTCGCATTGGTTCAAACCCCGTTCAAATTCCGTTGCAATTTAAATTCGTCTGAAAGGTGGATTTAAAAGTTGTGCAAAACTGGAATTAAAAATGTTAGATGGGTTGCAAATATTCCCTATGGATTTATATAATTGGAACCGGAATTTTTGGAAGTATTTCAGAGCCTCTAAATAATTAAAACAGACGCTGCTTAATAATAAATAAATAAATAAAGCCTAACCGGGCCGAAAGGGCCGGCCCAGGCGGCGGCTATATGGGGAGCGAGGGGCGAACCCTAGCGCGCCCCCAGTCCCCGTTGCTCCCGACCCCCCCCCCCCTCCCGCCGCCGCCGCTCGCCCGCCTGCCTCTGGGCGCCCGCGCCCGTTGCCCGCTCCCCTCCGACGGCGCCCGGCGCGCCAGCCCGCGGCCGCGGCCGCTGCCGACCCGACCGGCCCCGTTGCCCCCCCCCCCCCCGCCGACGGGCTCGGCCCCGTCCCGTCCCCGACCCGCGCCGCGCCCGCCGCCCGCTCGCCTGGACCGCCCCGCCGCCACCACGCCGCGGCGCTCGCCGCCGCCTCCGTCCGCCTCGCCCGCCCGTCGTCGCCGTGTGCCGCCGGCCCCGCCGCCCGTCGCCACGCCACCCCGCCGCCACCTCGTGCCGCCGCCTCGTCATCGTCGCCGCCGTTCGCCGCCGCCGCCTCGGCCCCCCTCCCCGATGTGAGCCCCCCCCCACGCCGACGGCTGCGGCTGCGGCGGCCGCCGTCGGCCCGGCCCGGCCACGCCGATGCATGCGTGTGCGTGCGTACGCGTGTATGCGTACGTGTACGTGTAAGTGTACGTGCATGTGGATGTATGTATGTATGTATGTATCTATGACAGACGGGCCCACGTCCTATTTAATAAAAAAATATAAATAAATAAATTAGTTAATTAATTAAATAGTGAATTAATTAATTAGGTAATTAATTAATTAATTAGACGATTAAGATTAAATAGATTAATTAATTAGACTGTTAATTATCAGTTAATTAAATTAATTAATTAATTTGTTAATTAGGTTAATTAATTAATTAAACAGTATTTACTGTTTTGGATAATTCGGATTAATTAATTAAAAGAATTTCAGAATATTATTAAATCTTTAAAAATTAATATAAAATAAACCGTAGTTCGGATTAAAAAGTTTTGAACATGAAAGTTGCTCAGAATAATTCTACGGTTCCAAATACGCGGTCTGTTAGTCTGTCACGTGCTCCTAGCATAGCAAACATGGACTTTTCCTTCGATTTCATCTGTCCGGTAAAAGCCAGAGACCCGGGAAATATCGTCAGATATTCTTCCGACCCGTCTGCGACGTGTAGTACTGCGTTAGTGCATGCCTAGCTCTGCATATTGCCATGTCATGCATCGTGTTGCATCAGTGCTTCCTATTTATTGTTTCTTCCCACCTCTTCTTACCGGTAGACCCCGAGACCGACGCTGCTGCCGGGTACGACTACGCCGTTGACGACCAGCCTTTTGCCGCAGAGCAGCAAGGCTAGCAACCCCCCTTGAGCATTCCGATATCGCCCATTCTTCCCTCTTATCCTTGCATTAGATTTTGCTACTGTATTAGTTAGCTCCTATTCTGATGCATAGCCTGTTTTGATAAACTGTTACTATACCTGCAATCATACCAACTGCTTATTATAGGTTGATCAGTGAATCCCCTGTGACCCCCTTAGTCCCAGTTGCCCCTGCTTCTTCATCGACGACTCGACGACTCCAAGACCCGAAGACTCGGTCAACTGACCGACGAGCCAGCCCCCTCACATCACCGCACACCCCTTAAGTATGGCACTACAGAGCTACTACCGAGTGCCGAGGGTGATACCTCACTTAGCACTCCCGGTGTTAATTTTGTAGCATAGCTAATCGGTCGTGGGTATCGAGGGTGATTCCTCCTTCCCATTTATTGATAGCGACTCTTGTCATACACATACCTCGAGTGGGATCCATCGAGGGTGATTCCTCGGATATCCACTTGGTGTATAAACACACAGTTACTTCAACTTGACTTTGTTTAAATGTGAAAGACGGGACTGGAGGGACAGGCGATACCACCCTGGTTGAGGTGGACCTGAGTTCCCGACAGTCTTGAGACGGGTCGGCCCCAAGGCTACTCGTGTGTGAGATGTGGTGGGATGCGCCGGTAAGGCATCCAAAAGGTTATGTTGAGGCGTGGACGGGCAGGAGAGGCCCTTGCCACACATCCTCGAGTCGGGGTAACGGGACCGCACTTTATGGGTCACGCTTGCCCCGCATTAATAAAATGCTAACGGGTTGGGTATTTGATCTGAGTTGGGTCGTTGGCCTTTTTACGCACCAAACCATCGCGTGGGAGATGTTATGGGTACTCAGTGTCGTTGTATCAGCCGAAGCTCTTCGGACGTCAGCAATGGAGCGGCGCGCGCCGGATTGGACTGGACGGTATAGCTCTTGGACTGGAGTGTGCTAGGTCTGCTTCCGGCCGCGTACGCATCTTGCAGGAGCGCGTAGGGAAAGTGGGCCCATGACCCCTGTGTGCTTAGGATTTAGACCGACGGGCTGGCCTCTTCGTTGAGCCTAGGTGGGGCGACGATGTGCTGCTATCCCGAGGTCGGGCATGACCCAGGAAAGTGTGTCCGGCCAGAGGTGATCAGGCGTGTTGGAAATGCGGTGCACCCCTGTAGGGATGAATAATCTATTCGAATAGCCGTGTCCACGGTAACAGGGCGACTTGGAGTTGTACCTTGACCTTATACAACTATAATTGTGATTTAATTTGAAATGAATGTTGGCTCCGAGATTGCTTCCTCGCAGGGAGTCGAGGAAGAATCTCTGGGCGTGGTTACTTAATAAAATTGCTACAATATATGACTATATATGAGATACCAGTCTACTCTCTTCTAATGCTGCAAGATGCTGAAGATGCTAGTCTTCGATAGGACTGGCCTTCCCCCTCATTCTTGCTTTCTGCAGTCAGTCCAGATATAGCCCCATTCCTTGATACTGATGCATACTTAGCATAGTTCTGATGTCAGTATTGCGAGTACTTTGGATGAGTACTCACCGCTGCTTTGCATTCTCTTTCCCCCCTCGATACGATTCTGCGTTCAGACGTTGGAGTCCAGGAGATGGAGTACGCTGGAGACGACTACTACACCACCGCTGGAGCCTACTACTACGTGGAGATTGCCGACGTTCAGGAGTAGTTAGGAGGTTCCCATGCAGGAGGCCTCGCCTCTTTCGATCCGCTGCTTATGTTTGTGCTAGTCTTCTTAAGGCAAAACTTGTTTAATTTATGTCTGTACTTAGATATTTTTGCTTCCGCTGACTTGTGCTTTGTCGAGCTTTGTATTCGAGCCCTCGAGGCCCCTGGCTTGTAATATGAAGCTGTATGACTTTAATTTGTGTCTAGTGTTGTGTTGTGATATCGATCAGTGAGTCCCTAATCTTGATCGTACGCATTGCGTGTTTGATTAGCGTACGGTCGAAATTGGGGGCATCACACTTAAACTAAATAAGAAACAAGTTTACTGAAATTAGATAACTGAAACTAGCTAAGTGAATGTATTTAACTGAAACTACTTAACTAAAACTAGCTGACTGGATTTAGTGTAACTGTAACTTTATACCTGTAACTTTACAACGGTTACTATATAACTGAAATTACATAACTGAAACTATATAATTGGGACATTATTTGCATGTATGTAGTGTGGGTGATCCAAAGTGGGAAATTTGATTTCATTCACTAGTAGAAAACAGGCCATTAGTCCCGGTTGGGAAGGGCCTTTAGTCCCGGTTCCCCAACCGGGACTAATGTATAGAGACTAAAGGGTCCAAGCCTTTAGTCCCGGTTGGCTACGAACCGGGACTAAACCCTGACCACATGGTCGGCAGCGCGCGCAGGGGCATGGGGACCTTTAGTCCCGGTTGGTAACACCAACCTTTACCAACCGGGACTAAAGATTTAGGGGCTTTGGGGTTTATGGGTTTAGATTTTATTTTTAATTTTTCCTTTTCATTTTGTGTATTCCATTTAATTATTTTTCATTTCAAACATATTTTACGCTACTACATAATGTACACGTTATGCATATATAATAGAATTTCTCGTAGAACCAATCATATACATAGAACTTTTCGTACACCATGCATACACATATGTACAATTTGGTATATACAATTTCTCCTACAATTTGCAAATCATTACATGCAGGCATTATGTGTAATGGTATTCTCCGTCGGGAGATATGACCTGCTCAAGCAAAAATCCCGCAATTTCCTCTTGAATTGCTCGTATGCGGTTCTTTGGTAGGAGCTTATCCCGCATCTTGTGCATCTTTAAAGAAGGAGATCAATATGACTATATGTTAGTTGTCTGTATATATATTACATCATGATAAAGAAATGTGAATGGTGTTTACGTGCCCAAAGATCTCTTGCAGTTTTGGTCCTTTCGGTCATAAAGCGAATGTTTCGCAAACGTAGTATGCACATAAATCAATCCCATTTTCCCGCCTCATGCACTTTACGAGAATATAATTTAATCAGATAATAATCAAGCATGATAATGGTATTGAAAATATAATTAAAGAGATGCGCGGACGTAGCTAGTACTACTTAAATACCTTGGACTTTTGCCATTTCAGCTCCGGTTTCCATTCACCTCTAACCTCTTTGATGAACTTTTTCCAAACCCTGCCCGGCAAAGAAAATGAATAAGGGAGTTACTAATTACTTAATATCAGGAAATGAACTAAAAAGGGCGACATAGTGCGTAAATGATTGAAATTACCTGTCGAGCATCGAATACAGGCTTCTGTATTCTTCAGGGTCTCTACGTAGTTAGTCCAGTACTTCAACAGTTCCATCGTCAACTCTAATGATTAGCAGGATCCAGTGGAAGCTCCGGACACGATTTGTATAAGCGGGCATGCATAACTCATCAACTATACACTTAACATCGAGTATATATATATATATATATATATATATATATATATATAAGTAAAAAGAGAATTTGTAGTACAAGACAGTAACACTCACCTGAAGTTGCAAGGTAAAAGTATTTCTGGTTTGGTATTTAGGGCCTTCAAAAACCTTAGCAAGATTTTTTGTGTGTCTTTAGAGTAAGTAGTTAACACATTTTCATTAATGGTATTTGGGTCAATGAACCCAATGCCATAGACTCCATCTCTTTCAATTCTAAAATCTTCATTCTTCATAATACCACAAAAAAGAATATAGTGAGGATAATTACAGGCAATGAACGAGCTGAGCTAGAGACTTAAATTACAGAAAGAAATCACTTATAGACAATAGCAACTGACGAGAGATTTGTCGAGTGCTTTTTGATTGAATAACTGAAAAATTCTTCATTTTCAATCCACAAATATTTTTCATGGATGTAATGCTCTCGCTTGACTTTCACCATGAGGCTCTGTCGCCCGCTCTTTACTTCTCTCATGTACCAGTCATGCAAGTTGTGCATTTGGGTTGATAGAAGCTTCTCCTCTTTAGGACTCACACGAGGGTTCCCGGGGACATATGTCCATGCTAGTTCCTTCGGATCCGTTGGTGAGAATTCCTCGATCTCTAGGAGTTGTTCAACAGTGATACCGATCTCTCTAGCCTTCTCTCTATCAGCATCGGTTATTACCACCTTATCGATACTCACCTTGAGCCGGATGATCGATTGCACTGCCTGTTCTCCGAGCTGGGGAACAGTTTTCCTGCATTTACTACTACCGCTCGACTTCTGTTTTTTTTTGTTTATGATAGGACTTGCTAATAGAGCGTTCATAGTCTGATAGTGGCCTTTTCTCCGCCGATTTAGCTGCATTCAAAAAGTGTTGTATGACTTCCTCATGTATTTTCTCCTTTGGCGGCGGGGGCGGTTTCGGTCCAAAATGGGCCTGCAATTCCTTAGCCACTTGTTCATCGGTTTCCTCGTCAGTCTTGTCGTAAGCTAACTTCTTTTTGACAGGAGGCTCGGGTTTCTTCTTTTCCGCTCTCTTCCGCTTTGGAGACGGCGGAGATCGATATCGCGGACTCGCGCTAGGCTCCGTCTCGGATGGATTATGCTGAAGCGGCGGAGATCGATATGGCGGACTCGCCCTGCGCTCCGTCTCGAGGTGGGTTGGAGTCTGCTAACGTGGCGGACTTGGAGGAGGAGTCGGTGGCATTGGCACCGAGTTTGGAAACACGATGCATTCCTTTTTCCATACAATGATACCATGTATGGCTTCTCCCAGTGTCTGCTCCCCTTGACCTCCAAGGTAGTCAAGATCCAGTGTTTCATATCCCAACAGAACTTCATCCACCCCGACACGAGCATAGCCAGGTGGAATCGGATTGCCGTGGAGGAGTGCTTCAGGTGCATTCGGTAAAGCAATGTCGTGCGCCACCTTCATGGATATGTTCTCCAGTTTGATGTGTAGCTCACAAACTGTCGACTCTAGGATATCATCCACGGGGTAGCGAGCCAGCAGTGCATCATCGGCCGGGACCCTCGTGGAATCCATGCTGCTTTTCGGCATAGATGATGGAATGGTACAATCCAATGCTGCATCTGGTTGCTCCTGCTGCTGAGATGCGCCTTGCTGGCTATGTTTGTTGATTTGCTCCTGCTGCAGCATGTATTTGCGTTCCAAGTCGGTGTTCCTTGATTCTACCGTTTGAATCCGATCTACTTCATGCTTCTTCTTTCTCTCACGGCTTCTGTAACTGTTGTTCCAATCCGCAAACCCCAGAAGCCACAGAACAAGGCCTTTGCCTCGTGTTCGTCCCAGGTGTTCACGATTCTTGAGGGCGCATGTAAGCTTGTCGTTCTCTCTCTCGGGCTGGTACACACCCGTTTGAGCTTCTTCTATTGCTTTAAGTAACTCGTCTGTGGCTTCTTTAAGACTTGCCTTTTCAAGAACCTCCTCTGTCTTTGGGTCCAACTTTCCCCCATGTGCATAAAACCAAGTCCTGCACCTGTCGGGCCAAGTCTCTGTTTGTGGAGTGACCCCTGCAGCCTTCATGTTTCCCTCGGATTCATCCCACTTAGGCAACCCAGACTTGTAGCCACCTGGCCCCAGATGATGGTGCCACATTTTTTGTCGTCATTTATCTTGTTTACTCTCGACCGTTCCTTAGCTGCTTCTGATTCCTTGAACTCCACAAATCTTTCCCAGTCATCTTTTAACTTCACTAGTTCTCCTTCGAATTCTGGAGTCTTCTTTCCTCCTTTCACGTAATTGTTTCATAATCTTTTCTTCCAAGTCTGGAAATGTGTGGCCATCTTCTTAAGAGAACACTTCTTGACTTTCTCCCGTTGGAGATCTATGAGACCCTCTGGTAGGGTGAAATGTTTCATGAGTGCCCCCAAAGCAGATTTTTTGCTCTTTCGCTGACAAAAGGAACTCCGGGATCTTTTGGCTGATTCCATTCTTGAGCAGTGATCGGGATTTGGTCCCTAACGATAACTCCGCATTGACATATAAATTTGTCCGCTTTCATTTTAGGAGCAATCGGTTCGCCATCTGCTCTGATTTGATCGATGTTGTACTTTATGCCTTCTTTCAACTTTTTTGTCGGGCCATTTTAACCCTTGTAGAAGATTTGCTCCATCCGGAGGGCTAAAAGAAGAAATATTCGTTAATATATACAAATCAATAAATACTTCTAATGATCGCCAGAGGGCAAATTAATACCTCGCCGGACTTTGTTAAATGGAGAAAAATTTCTTCGCCATCATTGTCAGCTGGTTCCCCTTCGTATCTTGGTTGTTCTTCCTCAATTCCCTCACCGGATGGGTTAAGGTATTGTGAGCCATCATCTACTTCTTCATTCTCTTCGTTTCCGGAGCGTATCATGTCGTACATGACATTCTCTTGATCACGGTCTCTGTCTCTACCGTTCATAGCTTAACTAATCCAGAACAAATATAAAACAATTAGAATGCATTCAATAAGCAAAACCAAAGATATGCAAATCAATACAAGGCAATGCAACAATATGATCATATAATATCACTAATACATCATCGAATAGTATCACTAATTCATCTCGAATATTATTATATAATATCACTAATACATCATCGAATATTATCACTAATACATCTCGAATAGTATTATATAATATCACTAATACAGATCCAGTTGACGTCTCGCGGCGCAGGCGGTGGACACCCAAAGAGAAGGAACCATGACAGGATCATAGCTCGGGTGAGATTCCTGAAGAACCTGCCAGATATTGGAGAACCTGGTGTCCAGCGCAACCATGTAGCGTCAGACGTGCTCGTTCTCCTCCCTGACACGGTGACGTACCACCTCCGCGGGGGCTGGCTCCCTCTGCACCGACACTGGTCCACGCGACCACCACCAAAGAACCCTGATTCCTCACCAAGCTGCGCGTCCCGGAAGGCAGCACCTCCCAGTGCCAGCTCGGCGGAGCCTAGTCCCGGACATGGCGCCTCTCAAACAGGTTGTTGCCACCGAGTCGACGACGAGGATGCTGGCCGGGCATCGTCGACTCAACAGCTACGCTATGCAACTAAACATTTAAACATCTAAACATCATATATCTGCCTAATATAAAATAGCTAATGCCTAATAAAAAGTCTCATTTACTAAAACGTATTAAGATCTAAACCTTAAACATCTAAACATCATATATCATCCTCCGGCGATCGTCGGGGACTCCTCCGGCGATCGTCCGGGACTCCTCACCGGCGATCGTCAGGGACTCCTCCGGCGATCGTCCGGGACTCCTCACCGGCGATCGTCGTGGACTCCTCCGGCGATCGTAAGGGACTCCTCACTAGCGATCGTCGGGGACTCCTCGGGCGATCGTTCGGGACTCCACACCGGCGATCGTCGGGGACTCCTCCGGCGATCGTCGGGGACAATACAATAGCACTCATATGTACAAATAATATGATAATTCTACTCATAGGATTTGAAATACACCAAATAATATGATAACTCATAGGATGGAGGTGGAGGCGGAGGCGCCGGAGGCGGGGGCGGAGGCGGTGCTGCTGTGGCGTCGGCGGAGGTGGGGGCGGAGGCGGGTCCGGAGGCAGAGGCGGAGGCGAGGGCGGGGCCGCCGGCGGTGCTGCGGTGGGCGGGGGCAAGCGACGGAGGCGCGCGGGGCCGACGGGGACAGAGGAAGGGGGAGTGATACGTCTCCAACGTATCTATAATTTTTGATTGTTCCATGCTATTATATTATATGTTTTGGATGTTTTATATGCATTAATATGCTATTTTATATTATTTTTGGGACTAACCTATTAACCTAGTGCCCAGTGCCAGTTTTTGTTTTTTTCCTTGTTTTGAGTATTGCAGATAAGGAATATTAAACGGAGTCCAAACGGAATAAAATTCTACGATGATTTTTCTTGGACCAGAAGGAACCCAGGAGACTTGGAGAAGAGGCCAGAAGACCCACGGGTAGGCCACAAGCCACCTGGGCGCGCCCCTGGGGGGGGCGCCCCCCTGGCATGTGGGCCACCCGTGGCTCCTCCAATGCTAATTCTCCACCTATAAATTCAGAAATATTCCCCCAATACCAAAAAGAGCCACGATAATACTTTTCTGCCGCTGGAAGCCTCTGTTCCCGTGAGATCCTATCTTGGGGCCTTTTCCGGTAATCTGCCGGAGGGGGATTCGATCACGGAGGGCATCTTCATCAACTCCATTGCCCCTCCGATGATGCGTGAGTAGTTCACCTCAGTCCTTCGGGTCCATAGCTAGTAGCTAGATGGCTTCTTTTCTCTCTATGTTCTTCAATACCATGTTCTCCATGATCTTCATGGAGATCTATCCGAGGTAATACTCTTTTGCAGTGTGTTTGTCGAGATCCGATGAATTGTGGATTTATGATCAGATTATATATGAATATTATTTGAATCTTCTCTGAATTCTTATATGCATGATTTCATATCTTTGCAAGTCTCTTCGAGTTATTGGTTTGGTTTGGCCAACTAGATTGGTAATTCTTGCAATGGGAGAAGTGCTTAGTTTTGGGTTCAATCTTGCGGTGTCCTCACCCAGTGACAAAGTAGGGGTAGCGAGGCACGTATTTGTATTGTTGCCATCAAGGGTAAAAAGATGGGGTTTTCATCATATTGCTTGAGTTTATCCCTCTACATCATGTCATCTTACCTAATGCGTTATTCTGTTCTTCATGAACTTAATATTCTAGATGCAGGTAGGAGACGGTCGATGTGTGGAGTAATAGTAGTAGATGCAGAATCGTTTCGGTCTACTTGATACGGACGTGATGCCTATATGCATAATCATTGCCTTGGATATCGTCATAACTATGCGCTTTTCTATCAATTGCTTGACAGTAATTTGTTCACCCACCGTATTATTTTCCTTCAAGAGAGAAGCCTCTAGTGAAACCTATGGCCCTCGGGTCTATTTTCCATATTATATTTTCAGATCTATAAACCAAAAATACCAAAAATACTTTGCTGCAATCTTTTTACTTTTATTTTACTTTTTGTTTTAGTAATCTTTTATATCTATCTCTATCAGATCTCATCCTTGCAAGTAACCGTGAAGGGATTGACAACCCCTTTATAGCGTTGGGTGCAAGTCTTTGATTGTTTGTGTAGGTGCAAAGATTTGGGCCTTGCTTGTACCTTCTACTAGATTGATACCTTGGTTCTCAACAACTGAGGGAAATACTTATCTACTTTGCTGCATCACCCTTTCCTCTTCAAGGGAAAACCAACGCAAGCTCAAGAAGTAGCAAGAAGGATTTCTGGCGCCGTTGCCGGGGAGGATACATAGCAAGTCAAAACATCAAGCCTAGCAAGTACCCATCACAAACTCATCTCTTGCATTTACATTATTTGCCATTTGCCTCTCGTTATCCTCTCCCCCACTTCTAAAACGATTTAAAAAAACCAAAAAGATTTGCCTTTTTATTCGCCCTTCTTCCGTTCGTTTTTTTGTTTGCTTTTTGTTTGCTTGTGTGCTAGATTGCTTGCTTTGTCACGATGACTCAAGAGAATACCAAGTTGTGTGACTTCTCCAATACTAATAATAATGATTTTATTAGTACTCCGATTGCTCCCGCCACTAGTGCGGAATCTTATGAAATTAATGCCGCTTTGCTTAATCTTGTTATGAAAGAACAATTTTCCGGCCTTCCTAGTGAAGATGTCGCATCCCATCTAAATACTTTCGTTGAGTTGTGTGATATGCAAACGAAGAAAGATGTGGATAATGATATTGTTAAATTGAAGCTATTTCCGTTCTCACTACGAGATCGTGCTAAAACTTGGTTTTCATCTTTGCCTTAAAATAGTATTGATTCATGAAATAAGTGTAAAGATGCTTTTATTTCCAAGTACTTTCCGCCCGCTCAGATCATCTCCCTTAGGAACGATATAATGAATTTTAAGCAACTTGATCATGAGCATGTTGCACAATCTTGGGAGAGGATGAAACTAATGATTAGAAGTTGCCCCGCACATGGTTTGAGTTTATGGATGATTATACAAATTTTTTATGCGGGGTTGAATTTTGCTTCTAGAAATCTTTTAGATTCCGCCGCGGGTGGTAGTTTTATGGAAATCACATTAGGAGAAGCTACTAAACTCCTAGATAATTTTATGGCAAATTACTCTCAGTGGCATACCGAAAGATCTCCTACTAGTAAAAAAGTGCATGCTATTGAAGAAATTAATAATTTGAGTGAAAAGATGGATGAATTATTGAAATTGTTTGCTAGTAAGATTGCTCCTATTGATCCTAATGATATGCCTTTGTATTCTTTGATTGGAAATAATAATGAATCTATGGATGTGAATTTTGTTGGTAGGAACAATTTTGGTAATAACGCGTATAGAGGTAATTTCAACCCTGGGCCGTTTCCAAGTAATTCCTCTAATAATTATGGTAATTCCTACAACAATCCCTATGGAAATTATAATACGATGCCCTCTGATCTTGAGAATAATATTAAAGAATTTATTAGTTCGCAAAAGGTTTTCAATGCTATGATTGAAGAAAAATTGCTCAAGATTGATGATTTGGCTAGGAACGTTGATAGGATTTCGCTTGAGATTGATTCTTTGAAAATTAGATCTACTCCACCCAAGCGTGATATTAATGAGTCTTTAAAAGCTATGAGAACTTCTATTGATGAGTGTAAGGAAATAACCGCTAGAATGCGTGCTAAGCGTGAATGGCTTGAAAAAGTGTGTTCTCATGATAATAATGATGAAGATCTTAAAGTGATTGATGTGACTCCTATTGAATCTTTGTTTTCTAATACAAATCTTGATAAATATGGGACTGGAGATAAGTCAACTTTAGTTAAAAGTCGTCCCAATGATTCGGAGTTTATAGACCTTAATGCTAAGATTGATAAAAGTGGGATTGAAGAGGTCAAAACTTTAAATAGCAATGAACCCACACTTTTGGATTTCAAGGACTTTAATTATGATAGTTGTTCTTTGATTAATTGTATTTCCTTGTTGCAATCCATGTTGAATTCTCCGCATGCTTATAATCAAAATAAAGCTTTTACTAAACATATCGTTGATGCTATGATGAAATCTTTTCAAGAAAAACTTGAGTTGGAAGTTTCTATACCTAGAAAGCTTTATGATGAGTGGGAACCTACTATTAAGATCAAAATTAAAGATTATGAGTGCCATGCTTTGTGTGATTTGGGTGCTAGCGTTTCCACGATTCCGAAAACTTTATGTGATGTGCTAGGTTTTCATGATCTTGATGATTGCTCTTTAAATTTGCATCTAGCGGATTCCACTATTAAGAAACATATGGGAAGGATTAATGATGTTATTATTGTTGCAAATATGAATTATGTGCCTGTAGATTTCATTGTTCTTGATATAGATTGCAATCCTACATGTCCTATTATTCTTGGTAGGCCTTTCCTTAGAACGATCGGTGCAATTATTGATATGAAAGAAGGAAACATTAGATTCCAATTTCCGTTAAGGAAAGGCATGGAACACTTTCCTAGAAAGAAAATTAAATTACCTTATGAATCTATTATGAGAGCTACTTATGGATTGCATACCAAAGATGACAATACCTAGATCTATTGCGTTATGCCTAGCTAGGGGCGTTAAACAATAGCGCTTGTTGGGAGGCAACCCAATTTTATTTTATGTTTTTTGTTTGTTTTTGTTTCTGTTTTTGAGTGCTTTACATATTATTACCTCTGTAGTAATTGTGTTTTATTGTTTTAATTAGTGTTTGAGCCAAGTAAGACCTTTGGGATGGTCTACGGTGATTGTTGATTTGATTTTGCTGAAAAACAGAAACTTTTGCGCTCAGTCCAGGAATTTTATAAATTCACCAGAGCGTCGAATGAGTCTGAAATTTTAACACCAGATTTATATACAAATTTCCCATATTTTCCTAATTTTTCAGAAATTTTTGAGTTACATAAGTATTCTAAGTTTACAGATTACTACAGACTATTCTGTTTTTGACAGATTCTGTTTTCTTTGTGTTGTTTGCTTATTTTGATGTATTTATGGGTTGTATCGGGGGGTATGAACCATGGAGAAGTTGGAATACAGTAGATATTACACCAATATAAATAAAGAGTGAGTTCACAACAGCACCTAAAGTGGTGATTTATTTTTCTTATACTAACGGATCTCACGAGTTTTCTGTTAAGTTTTGTGTTGTGAAGTTTCCAAGTTTTGGGTAAAGATTTGGTGGACTATGGAATAAGGAGTGGCAAGAGCCTAAGCTTGGGGATGCCCAAGGTACCCCAAGCCATATTCAAGGATACCAAAGAGCCTAAGCTTGGGGATGCCCCGGAAGGCATCCCCTCTTTCGTCTTCAATCCATCGGTAAATTTACTTGAGGCTATATTTTTATTCACCACATGATATGTGTTTTGCTTGGAGCGTCTTGTATGATATGAGTCTTTGCTTTTTAGTTTGCCACAATCATCCTTGATGCACACATATTTTGAGAGGGACATGCATGAATCGTGAATTTATTAGAATAATCTATGTGCTTCACTTATATCTTTTGAGCTAGGCAATTTTGCTCTAGTGCTTCACTTATATCTTTTTAGAGCACGGTGGTGTTTTTATAGAAATAATGTAACTCTTGTACCTCAATTACATTATTTTGAGAGTCTTTAAACAGCATGGTAATTGGTTTAGGTTATGAATTTAGTCCTAATATAATGGGCATCCAAGAGGGATATAATAAAAACTTTCATATAAAGTGCATTGAATACTATGAGAAGTTTGATTCCTTGCATATAGTTTTGAGATATAAAGATGGTGATATTAGAGTCATGCTAGTGAGTAATTGTGGATAGGTAGAAATACTTGTGTTAAAGTTTGTGATTCCCGTAGCATGCACGTATGGTGAACCGTTATGTAATGAAGTCGGAGCATGATTTGTTTAATGATTGTCATCCTTTGTGTGAGGGTCGGGAGCGTGCGATGGTTAACTCCTACCAACCTCTCCCCTAGGAGCATGCGTCTAATACTTTGCTTTGATAACTAATAGACTTTTGCAATAAGTATGTGAGTTCTTTATGAATAATGTGAGTCCATGGATTATACGCACTCTCACCCTTCCACCATTGCTAGCCTCTCTAGTACCGTGCAACTTTCGCCGGTACATTAAACCCACCATATACCCTTCCTCAAAACAGCCACCATACCTACCTATTATGTCATTTCCATAGCCATTCCGAGATATATTGCCATGCAACTTCCACCGTTCTGTTTATTATGACACGCACCATCATTTTCATATTGCTTCGCATGATCGTAAGATAGCTAGCATGATGTTTTCATGGCTTGTCCGTTTTTTGATGTCATTTGCTATGCTAGATCATTGCACATCCCAGTACACCACCGGAAGCATTCATATAGAGTCATATTTTGTTCTAGGTATCGAGTTGTAATTCTTGAGTTGTAAGTAAATAAAAGTGTGATTATCATCATTATTAGAGCATTGTCCCATGAGAGGAAAGGATGATGGAAGCTATGATTCCCTCACAAGTTGGGATGAGTCTCCGGACTTTACAAATAATAAAAGTGGCCAATGAAGTCCAAATAAAAAAAGAGGCCAAAGATGCCCACCAAAAAAAAGAGAGAAGAGAGAAGGGACAATGTTACTATCCTTTTTTTTCACACTTGTGCTTCAAAGTAGCACCATGATCTTCATGATAGAGAGTCTCCTATTTTGTCACTTTCATATAACTAGTGGAATTTTTCATTATAATGCACACCCACTTAGTTTCTTTTTGAGCTTTCATACACTTATAGCTCTAGTGCATCCGTTGCATGGCAATCCCTACTCACTCACATTGATATCTATTGATGGGCATCTCCATAGCCCGTAGATACGCCTAGTTGATGTGAGACTATCTTCTCCTTTTCCTCACAACCTCCACCATATTCTATTCCACCTATAGTGCTATGTCCATGGCTCACGCTCATGTATAGCGTGAAAGTTGAAAAGGTTTGAGAACATAAAAGGTGTGAAACAATTGCTTGGCTTGTCATCGGGGTTGTGCATGATTTAAATACTTTGTGTGGGGAAGATGGAGCATAGCCAGACCATATGATTTTGTAGGGATAACTTTCTTAGGCCATGTTATTTTGAAAGGACACAATTGCTTTGTTAGTATGCTTGAAGTATTATTGTTGTTATGTCAATATTAAGCTTTTGTTTTGAATCTTACGGATCTGAACATTCATGCCACAATAAAGAATATTACATGGATAAATATGTTAGGTATCATTCCCCATCAAAAATTCTGTTTTTATCATTTACCTACTTGAGGACGAGCAGGAATTAAGCTTGGGGATGCTTGATACGTCTCCAACGTATCTATAATTTTTTATTGTTCCATGCTATTATATTATCTGTTTTGGATGTTTTATATGCATTAATATGCTATATTATATTATTTTTGGGACTAACCTATTAACCTAGTGCCCAGTGCCAGTTTCTGTTTTTTCCTTGTTTTTGAGTATTGCAGATAAGGAATATTAAACGGAGTCCAAACGGAATGAAATTCTATGATGATTTTTCTTGGACCAGAAGGAACCCAGGAGACTTGGAGAAGAGGCCAGAAGACCCATGGGTAGGCCACAAGACACCTGGGCGCGCCCCTGGGGGGCGCCCCCCTGGCTTGTGGGCCTCCCGTGGCTCCTCCAACCCTAATTCTCCACCTATAAATTCAGAAATATTCCCCCAATACCAAAAAGAGCCACGATAATACTTTTCCGCCGCTGGAAGCCTCTGTTCCCGTGAGATCCCATCTTGGGGCCTTTTTCGGTAATCTGCCGGAGGGGGATTCGATCACGGAGGGCATCTACATCAACTCCATTGCCCCTCCGATGATGCGTGAGTAGTTCACCTCAGACCTTCGGGTCCATAGCTAGTAGCTAGATGGCTTCTTTGTTGGAAATATGCCCTAGAGGCAATAATAAAAGTAGTTATTATTATATTTCCTTGTTCATGATAATCGTTTATTATCCATGCTATAATTGTATTGATTGGAAACTCAAATACATGTGTGGGTACATAGACAACACTGTGTCCCTAGTATGCCTCTAGTTAACTAGTTCGTTGATCAAAGATGGTCAAGGTTTCCTGGCCATAGACATGAGATGTCATTTGATAACGGGATCACATCATTAGGAGAATGATGTGATGGACAAGACCCAAACTATGAACATAGCATATGATCGTGTCAGTTTATTGCTATTGTTTTCTGCATGTCAAAGTATCTGTTCCTATGACCATGAGATCATGCAACTCACTGACACCGGAGGAATACCTTGTGTGTATCAAACGTCACAACGTAACTGGGTGACTATAAAGATGCTCTACAGGTATCTCCGAGGGTGTCTGTTGAATTGGCATGGATCAAGACTGGGATTTGTTACTCCGTGTGACGGAGAGGTATCTCAGGGCCCACTCGGTAATACAACATCACAACAAGCCTTGCAAGCAATGTGACTAAAGTGTTAGCCACGGGATCTTGTATTACGGAACGAGTAAAGAGACTTGCCGGTAACGAGATTGAACTAGGTATAGAGATGCCGACGATCGAATCTCGGGCAAGTAACATACCGATAAACAAAGGGAACATCATACGGGATTAACTGAATCCTTGACATAGAGGTTCAACCGATAAAGATCTTCGTAGAATATGTAGGAACCAATATGGGCATCCAGGTCCCGCTATTGGTTATTGGCCGTAGAGGTGTCTCGGTCATGTCTACATAGTTCTCGAACCCGCAGGGTCTGCACACTTAAGGTTCGGTGACGTTTTGGTATAGTAGAGTTATGTATGGTGGTGACCGAAGGTTGTTCGGAGTCCCGGATGAGATCCCGGACGTCACGAGGAGCTCCGGAATGGTCCGGAGGTAAAGATTGATATATAGGAAGTCCCGTTTTGGTCACCGGAAAAGTTTCGGGTACTTCGGTAGTGTACCGGGAGTGCCGGGAGGGGTACCGGGGACCATCGGGAGGGGTATTTCGACCCAAGGGGCCTCATGGGCTGTGGGAGGAGTCAAGCCAGCCCTTAGTGGGCTGGCCAAGCCCCCCACTAAGGCCCATGTGGCTGGAGGTGGAAAAAACCCAAAGGTGGAAAGGTGGAAAGTGTTTCCAAGTGGAGAGGAGGAATCCTACTCCTAGTAGGATTGGAGTAGGACTCCTCCACCTCCAATTTCAGCCAGCCCTTGAGGGTTTGAGGCTGCCTCCTCCCCTCCCTCCCTCCTATATATACTAGAGGATTTAGAGGAGAAAAATAACCCTAATAGCCACGTGCTAGCCTCTCCTCTAGATCGCAGTTTCTCCTCTAGATCGTTTCAGCGGTGCTTAGGCGAAGCCCTGCTGGAATTAGTTCCACCACCATCGCCGCCACGCCGTCGCGCTGCCGGAGAACTCTTCTACCTCTCCGCCCCTATTGCTGGATCAAGAAGGCGGAGATCGTCATCGAGCTGTACGTGTGCTGAACGCGGAGGTGCCGTCCGTTCGGCGCTAGATCGGAAGGACCGTGATCAGGATCGCGAGACGATTCGTGATTTGATCGCGGGATGGATCGTGATGGGATCGCGGGACAGATCGTGATTGGATCGCGAGATGGATCGTGATGGGATCGCGGGACGCTCGGCGATTTGGATCGCGAAGACGTTCGACTACATCAACCGCGTTTCTTAACGCTTCCCGCTTAGCGATCTACAAGGGTATGTAGATCCACTCTCCCCCTCGTAGATGCTCATCACCATGGATAGGTCTTGCGTGTGCGTAGGAAAATTTTTGTTTCCCATGCAACGTTCCCCAACATTCTTCTCTCTCTATGTTCTTCAATACCATGTTCTCCATGATCTTCATGGAGATCTATCCAATGTAATACTCTTTTGCGGTGTCTTTGTTGAGATCCGATGAATTGTGGATTTATGATCAGATTATCTATGAATATTATTTGAATCTTCTCTGAATTCTTATATGCATGATTTCATATCTTGGCAAGTCTCTTCGAGTTATTGGTTTGGTTTGGCCAACTAGATTGGTAATTCTTGCAATGGGAGAAGTGCTTAGTTTTGGGTTCAATCTTGCGGTGTCCTCACCCAGTGACAAAGTAGGGGTAGCAAGGCACGTATTTGTATTGTTGTCATCAAGGGTAAAAAGATGGGGTTTTCATCATATTGCTTGAGTTTATCCCTCTACATCATGTCATCTTACCTAATGCGTTACTCTGTTATTCATGAACTTAATACTCTAGATGCAGGCAGGAGTCGGTCGATGTGTGGAGTAATAGTAGTAGATGCAGAATCGTTTCGGTCTACTTGATACGGACGTGATGCCTATATGCATAATCATTGCCTTGGATATCGTCATAACTATGCGCTTTTCTATCAATTGCTCGACAGTAATTTGTTCACCCACCGTATTATTTTCCTTCAAGAGAGAAGCCTCTAGTGAAACCTATGGCCCTCGGGTCTATTTTCCATATTATATTTTCAGATCTATAAACCAAAAATACCAAAAATACTTTGCTGCAATCTTTTTACTTTTATTTTACTTTTTGTTTTAGTAATCTTTTATATCTATCTCTATCAGATCTCATCCTTGCAAGTAACCGTGAAGGGATTGACAACCCCTTTATAGCGTTGGGTGCAAGTGTTTGATTGTTTGTGTAGCTGCAAAGATTGGGGCCTTGCTTGTACCTCCTACTGTATTGATACCTTGGTTCTCAACAACTGAGGGAAATACTTATCTACTTTGCTGCATCACCCTTTCCTCTTCAAGGGAAAACCAACGCAAGCTCAAGAAGTAGCAGGGAGCCTTACCGGCATTGCCGAGGAGAGGGGCAGGGATGGCGACGGAGGAGACTGGCGAGGAGGAGGTCGGAGATGAGGAGCGGCGACGGCGATGGCATAGGGGCGGATTTGGACAGCCTGGCGGCGTACGTAGTGGAGTGGTGTCGGGGGAGAAACTGAGGAGAGGAAGGAGAAGGCGGGTTAAATACCCCAGTACCTTTAGTCCCGGTTGGTGGATCCAACCGGGACTAAAGGGAGGACCTTTAGTCCCGATACCAACCGGGACTAAAGGCCCATCTTTTCGGCGGCCCAAATTCCGGGCGGGAAGGGACCTTTAGTCCCGGTTGGTGGATCCAACCGGGACTAAAGGTGTATTTTCTCTTTTCTGTTTTGTTTTGTTTTTCTAATTTCTGTTTTTCGATTTGGAATAACTGTTAGAATATTTATAGTTTTTTAATGAATCTTTTTGCTTTAGGTCAAAACAATTACAAACTTTCGGTTAGTGCCAGTAGTTTTCAAAATTAAATAGTTTAAATTTGAATTCTTTTGAAATTTGTGTGAATCACTAGTTTGTGAATAACTTTAGTTTAAAAATAGAATTTTGAGTGATTGTTTTTCCTGTTGTTTAATATTAGTATGTTTTATCATTATGTTAAATTTGGGAATTTTTAGGATAATTTAAATAGGTGTTTTAATCAAAACCAGATTCTGTTTAACTCTTTTAGTTTTATACCTTCATTTGTTTTAATCAAAATCACCCAAATGAACTCCAGACTTTTTGTGCATTCAATATGCACCATTCTAAGCCACATCTTCAAATTTAAACCCTTTCTAACTTCATTTGCTATTTTTCATGCATTTAGTGATTTTTTGAGCTAAATGACCCTGAAATTAAAAAGCACTACAAATGAACTCTGAAAAGGTAGAAACTTGGCATGGTATCATCATTTCCCCACATAGCATGTGCTAAAAATCTGAGAGGATTACGGCAAAAACTGGATGCACTTCGTGTACAAACTGGACCATCTCCTTTAAAGTATGAGGGTTTCGGACGAAAACTCATTTGTTACAAAGGCATTTCATTTTTTTTAACTTATTTCAACTCCAGATTTTTTGTGCATTCAATATGCACCATTCTAAGCCACACCTTCAAATTTCAACCCTTTCTAACTTCATTTGCTATTTTTCATGCATTTAATGATTAATTTGAGCTAAATGACCCTGAAATTAAAAAGCAATACAAATGAACTCTGAAAAGGTTGAAACTTGACATGGTATCATCATTTCACCCACATAGCATGTGCTAAAAAGTTGAGAGGGTTATGGCAAAAACGGGATGCACTTCATGTACAAACTGGACCATCTCCTTCGAAGTATGAGGGTTTCGGACGAAAACTCATTTGTTACAAAGGCATTTCATTTTTTAAACTTATTTCAACTCCAAACTTTTTTTGCATTCAATACGCACCATTCTAAGCCACGTCTTCAAATTTCAACCCTTTCTAACTTCATATGCTATTTTTCATGCATTTAATGATTTTTTTTGAGCTAAATGACCCTGAAATTAAAAAGCAATACAAATGAGCTCAGAAAAGGTTGAAACTTGGCATGGTATCATCATTTCGACCACATAGCATGTGCTCAAAAGTTGAGAGGGTTACAGCAAAAACTGGATGCACTTCGTGTACAAAACTGGACCATCTCGGCTACTCACTAGAGAAGAAAAGTGATGACAGTGAAGCCAATCACATCCCAGAGTGGGATCTTGGGGTATAAAACTTTTTCTTCGCGTGTGTCCCTTTCTTATTGCGCCGTAACCATGGACAATCTTCATCATTTAACAGGATGCTTGGGTCAGTCTTCACTGTGAAGGGAGGAATTTCATCAAACTTTTCATAATCTTTTGACATGTTTGTCTTGTCCTCCAATCCCACGATGTTTCTTTTCCCTAAAAGAACTATGTGGCCCTTTGGCTCATCGTATGATGTATCCTCTTTCTTATCTTTCTTTTTTCTCAATTTGGTAGACATGTCCTTCACATAGAAAACTTGCGCCACATCATTGGCTAGGACGAATGGTTCCTCTGTGTACCCAAGATTGTTGAGATCCACTGTTGTCATTCCGTACTGTGGGTCTACCATTACCCCTCCTCCAGTCAGATTGACCCATTTGCACCGGAACAAAGGGACCTTCAAATCACCTCCATAGTCAAGTTCCCATATCTCCTCTATGTAACCATAATATGTGTCCTTTTCCCTATTGGTGTTTGCTGCATCGTCAAAGCGGACACCACTATTTTGGTTGGTGCTCTTTTTATCTTGGGCGATCGTGTAAAATGTATTCCCATTTATCTCGTACCCTTGGAAAGTCAATACAGTCGAAGATGGTCTCTTGGCCAACAAGTACAACTCATCTTCAACAATGTCGTCATTCATGAGATGTGTTTCAAACCAACCGCCGAAAACCTCAATGTGTGTACGTTTAATCCAGGGGTCAGACTGCTCCGGGTTCTTGGAGCGTATAATATCCATGTGTTTCTCGATATACGGGGTCACCAAGGTAGAATTTTGTAGAACAGCATAATGTGCTTGCGCCCAAGAATGCCCGTCCCTACATACTATTGATTTTGGTCCAAGCGTGCCTTTTCCACGCAGTCTCCCCTCATGCCGCGATTGAGGAACACCAATCGGCTTAAGGTCAGGAATAAAGTCAACACAAAACTCAATAACCTCCTCTGTTTCATGGCCCTTGGAGATGCTTCCTTCTGGCCTAGCACGGTTACGAACATATTTTTTTAAGACTCCCATGAAGCTCTCAAAGGGGAACATATTGTGTAGAAATACATGACCCAGAATGGCTGATAATCCACAAGTATAGGGGATCGCAACAGTTTTCGAGGATAGAGTATACAACCCAAATTTATAGATTCGACACAAGGGGAGCCAAAGAATATTTGAGACTATTAGTAGTTGAGTTGTCAATTCAACCACACCTGGAGATAAATATCTGCAGCAAAATGATCAGTAGCACAGTAATATGGTAGTTTGATAGCAGTGGTAACAGTAACAGTAGCAGTAACAATGGCAGCAGTAATTTTGTAGCAAGTGTAACAGTAGCAGCAACAGTAGTAACTTAGCAAGAACAATATGTGGAAATATCGTAGGCACTGGATCGGAGTATTCGTTGGATGATATTCATCATATAACAGTCATAACCTAGGGCGACACAGAACTTGCTCCAGTTCGTCAATGTAACGTAGGCATGTATTCCGTATATAGTCATACGTGCTTATGGAAAAGAACTTGCATGACATCTTTTTTCCTACCCTCCCGTGGCAGCGGGGTCCATAAGGAAACTAAGGGATATTAAGGCCTCCTTTTAATACAGAACCGAAACAAAGCATTAGCACTTAGTGAATACATGAACTCCTCAAACTACAGTCATCACCGTGAAGTATCCCAAATATTGTCACTATGGGATTAACGGATCATAACACGTAATAGGTGCATATGACTAGGCAAGATCGGATCAAGAACATAGTTATAATGATGATAACATAAACGGTTCAGATCTGAAATCATGGCACTCGGGCCTTAGTGACAAGCATTAAGCATGGCAAAGTCATAGCAACATCAATCTTAGAACATAGTGGATACTAGGGATCAAGCCCTAACAAAACTAACTCGATTACATGATGAATCTCATCCAACTCCTCACCGACCAGCAAGCCTACGAAGGAATTACTCACTCCCGGTGGGGAGTATCATGGAATTGGCGATGGAGAAGGGTTGATGCTGACGAAGACCGGAGATCCCCCTCTTCGGAGCCCCAAACGGACTCCAGATCTGGCCTCCCGATGAAGAACAGGAGGTGACGGCGGCTCCGTATCGCGAAACGAGGTAAAACCTTCTCTCTGATTTTTTTTCCGGAAAAATGTGAATTTATAGCGTTGGAATTAGGGTCGGGGGCGGGGAGCACGAGGTGGCCACCCTCCACCAGGCCGCACCAGGGGGCCTGGCTCGCCCTGGTAGAGGGTGGGATCCTCGGGCCCCCTCTCCGGTGGGCTCTAGCTCCATATTTCCTTAAATATTCCAAAATAAATCTCCAAAAAATTTTGCTCCGTTCCGAGAACTTTATTTCTGCACAAAAACAACACCATGGTAGTTCTGCTGAAAACAACATCAGTCCGGGTTAGTTTCATTCAAATCATGCAAATTAGAGACCAAAACAAGAGCAAAAGTGATAGGAAAAGTAGATACGTTGGAGACGTATCAACTCCCCCAAGCTTAAACCCTTGCTTGTCCTCAAGCAATTCAGTTGACAAACTGAAAGTGAGAAACAAAAACTTTTACGAACTCTTTTGTTCTTGTTTACATATATATGCTTAAGTAGCACCCAGGTTTTCAGCAAAGATCATGACTAACCAAGTCAATAATAACTCTTAAAGACTATACTAACTCATATCAATGACACAAGCAACTAGTGAGCAATAATAAGATATGTCAAGTGCAAACACTTTATCAAAACAATCATGATATAATATGACAATAGTGGTATCTCGCTAGCCCTTTCTGAGACCGCAAAACATAAATGCAGAGCACCTCCAAAGTTCAAGCAACGACTAAACATTGTAATTCATGGTAGAAAAGATCCAGTCATGATGCATCCAACATTCACTATACACAATGCATGAGGATGACAATAGTGCTCTCAGCTCTGGCGCTTATTTTAGAAGGTGATGACTCAACATTAAAGTAAATAGATAGTCCCTTCGCAGAGGGAAGCAGGGATTTGCAGAGGTGCCAGAGCTCAAGGATTAAATAAGAGATAAGTATAATTTTGGGAGGTACACCCTTCCTGTCAACGTTACGACCAAGAGCTATCAATATCTTCCATGTTAAACAAATTAGTGGCGGTTCCCAAGCGGTAAAAGTAAATGTTTACTCCCCCTCCACCAACAAACACACTCCACGGTGAGCCGAATCCACGGGTATCGTCCAAACCAACAACATTCCTAGGGGAGTTTTGTTTAATTATTTGCATTTATTTTGATTTTGGGACTGGGAATCCCTATTACCGCCCTTCTCGTGCAAGGACGAGTGAATAAACACTCATCATAAGAGTAACCCGCTTAACATGGAAGATACTGACCACCCCCTGTCGCTCCATGAGCGGTCCAGGCACACAAAACAGATGTTCATTTGAAATTTTAGAGGTGGCACATGCAAATTTACTTGGAATGGCAGGGTAATACCGCATATAGGTAGATATAGTGGACTCATCTGGAATAACTTTGGTTTATGGGTTTTGATGCACAAGCAGAGTTCCCGCTTAGTACAGGTGAAGGCTAGCAAATAGATTGAGAAGCGGCCAGCTAGAGAGCAAATACGGTCATAAACATGCATTACGAATAATAAACATTGAATGCTATCATGAGTAGGATATGGACACCATGAACACAAATAGCATGAAGGCTATGTTGGTTTTGATTCAACTACATGCGTGAACATGTACCAAGTCAAGCCGCTTGAAACATTCAGAGGAGGATACCATATCATCATACTACATCACAACCATTTTAATGCATGTTGACAACCAAGATAAATCATTATCCACTCCTAGCTACTTGAGCATGGCATGAACCACTATAATCTCTAATTGTCATTGCAAACATCTTCAATCATAATGTGCTGAATCATGGATACTAGGTTAAACATATTTACAAAACCAAGAACAAGTTGAGTTCATACCCGCTTTTCTCTGCCACAGTCAATTCATCCAATATAGTCATTATTGCCTTTCACTTGCACAATCGAATGATATGGAAATAATAATAGTGCAAGAGTGCCGTGGACTAAGCTGGAATCTGCAAACATTTTATTCAAGAGGAGAAGACAGAGTAATATGGGCTCTTGTGTTAGATCAACAATAATGCATATGAGAGCCACTCAACATTTTCATTGTGGTCTTCTCCTTGGTATGACTCAATAAAAGAAAGAGAAATTCAGAGAAACACACTGAAATATTTTTGGAGTTTTTAGTTTTTCTAGAAGAAAGCAAAATAAGAAAACAAAAACAAAAATGAGAAAAACTATTTACACGGGAGAACTCGCAACAAGCAAAAGAAGAAATGAGAAATCTTTTTGGGTTTTCTTTTACTACTACAACTAACTAAACTGAAAAGGAAAACCGAAAAGAAGCAAGAAGTATTTTTGGATTTTCTCAAAGTTTTTCAAACTCTAAAGAAGAAAACAAGAAAAATAAATCTAACATGGATAATACAATGAAAGAGTGTGGACACCGACAAATGAAATGAAATGTGTGAACATGAATGTAATGTCGGTGGGAATACATACTCCCCCAAGCTTAGGCTTTTGGCCTAGCTTGGTAATCACCATCCGTAGTAGCCGTCCGGTCCCATGTTTAATTGCGGTGGAGGAGGTACCCGAGCATCCCACTCCTGGGGCTCCTCCTCCGCCGCAGCTTGGTTGTTCCGATAGGCGATAATATCATCTGGCATAATTCTGTATCCGTTCCTGACAACAGAATCAAACAAAGCAGGTGCAGGCAACGGAATAACATCACGGGTTATGACGCTATATACCAGATTATAGCGAATATTATGAAAGTGGTCAGCCTCATCAATAAAGTGGTGATCCCTCAATGACCTGTGATCTATATAAACCTTGGGCAAAAGATAATCATGAGGGCATATCTGAACTCCTAAATGACTCGCTAAGCGAGTAGCGTAAATGCCACCATGTATCTTGCCCTTACTCTTATTAAGTTGTAGGCGTCGTGCAACAATAGCTCCTAGTCTAAAAGTGTGATCATTATATAATGCACGTCGCAAAATGGCGAGGTCCGAAGCACTGAGTGCACCAACCTTTTCCTTAGCAGTTAAACACTTAGAAATGAATATAGCAAAGTAGTGCACAGATGGAAACTGTAAACTAGTGGCAGCGGTTTTTGAGACGCCCCTGTCGTCACCCGCTGTTAAAGTGAGGAGAAAATCCTCAAACTCTGCCGGTCTAGGTTCTCTTAATTCCCCGTCAGAAGGAATCAAGCATATGTCACAAAAGTCAGTGAATGGTATTTTGTAGTTTTCAGCATATAGATTAAACTACACCTCAGGAGGGTTATTCCTACTCATGAAATTAAAACTTTGCACAAAGGAATTTGTGAGGATGTGGTACTGGTCACACTTATCTGCTAGGAAGTTGGTCAAACCAGCATTGTCAATAAATTGAGAAAATTCTTGATAGAAACCGGCTTCCTCCATAAAGGGAATATGTGGCCATTCGCACGGCCGCACTTCTTCCTTTCTCGGAATGTGTAGGTCACTATGAGACGCTCCCCTATAACTCCCTTGGCATTCTTCTTGTAGGAATACTTCCTAAAGAAATTCATCTTATTTTCTACAAATAAAATTCTGAAAAATTTTAGTCCACAAAAATTTGTTAACAAAACTCAATAAGTTTGATAGCAACTACTCCTAGGGATGCATAGAGGCCATATCAAGCATTCAAACTACTTAGAACTCTAAGAATTCAACATGCAGACTCATCTACAGCAGCACCAAGAGTAGCTAATTATTCTAAAAATAAACCACTAAATCAAAAACTAATTGGAGCAATGGGGGAATTACATATCGAGAAGCAATCCCCTAAAACAGTTACGGAAATAGAGCTTTGAGCAAAGAGATCGAAATCCACGGGTTCTTGAGAAAGAACACGAGGGAGAGAGCAATGGTGATTTTTTCAGGAGGTAGGAGATGGCATGGGCTAAAGAGATAAGTGAGGGAACCCACCCTCTACCAGGCCGTGCCGGGCGGGTCTGGCGCGCCCTGGTGGAGGGTGGCCACCTGGTGCAGCCCCCTCTGGTATTATTTGTCCCAGAAATTCAAAAATAATTAGAAAAAAAATCATATTAAATTTTCAGGGCATTTTGAGAACTTTTATTATTGGGCCATTTTTATTGCACGGGAAAAACAGAAATCGGGATAAGCATGGCATTTTATTTTATTTAACTAAGAAAAACAGAAAACTAAAAGTGGATGCAGAGAGTTGTGTCTACTAAATTCATCAACTTCATACCTCTCGAAAATGATTCATTAATAAGGTTGATCAACTCTTATTAACAACCGCTTTCAATTAGCATGAAACCGAAGAACTTTCATAAAACACTAGGTTACCTCAATGGGGATAGGCATATCCCCAACAATAATAATGTCATATTTCTTTTTGACAGTAGGTAGAGGTAATTTAAAGCTTCCAATAATGAGTGTCGAAGAATTTTCAATAACATTCACACCATTCACTTGGAATTGTTTCTTCGGAAAGTGCACCGTATGCTCATTACCATTGATATGAAAGTGACCTTGCTTTTATTGCAATCAATAACAGCCCCTGCAGTATTCAAAAAGGGTCTACCAAGGATAATCGACATGTTGTCGTCCTCGGGCATCTCAAGAATAACAAAGTCCGTTAAGATAGTAACATTTGCAACAACAATGGGCACATCCTCACAAATACCGATAGGTATGGATGTTGATTTGTCAGCCATTTGCAATGATATTTCAGTAGGTGTGAGTTTATTCAAATCAAGTCTTTTATACAAAGAGAAAGGCATAACACTAACACCAGCTCCTAAATCACACAAAGTAGTTTTGACATAATTTCTTTTAATGGAGCAAGGTATAGATGGTATTCGAGGATCTCCAAGTTTTTTAGGCACTCCATCCTTAAAAGAATAATTAGCAAGCATGGTGGATATCTCAACTTCAGGTATCTTTCTTTTATTAGTGATGATGTCTTTCATGTACTTAGCATATGGAGGCATCTTTAAAATATCCGTTAAACGGGTACGCAAAAAGACTGGCCTAATCATTTTAGGAAAGCGTTCAAATTCTTCTTCATCTTTTTTCTTAGATGGTTTAGGTGGCAAAGGCATGGGTTTCTCAACCCATGGCTCTCTTTCTTTACCATGGTTCCTAGACACAAAGTCTTTTTTATCATATCATTTATTTTTAGGTTGTGGGTTATCAAGATCAGCAGCAGGTTCTATTTCTACATCATTATCTGGTTCTTCATCATTACTAGGTTGAGTATCCTCATGAACATCACTATCATTATCATTATCACTAGGTGGATGTTCATTACCAGATTGAGTTTCAGCATCAGAAATAGAGACATCATTAGTATCATGAGGACGTTTTTCTATCTCAGGTTCACTAGAAGCATGCAAAGTCCTATCATTTTTCTTTTTCTTTTTCTTCTTAGAAGGACTAGGTGTATCAGCATTAATTCCTTGAGATTCTTGTTCAATTCTTTTAGGATGACCCTCAGGATAAAGAGGTTCTTAGGTCATTCTACCTCCTCTAGTTGCTACTCTAATAGCATGATCATTCATATTATTATTCATTTCATCAAGCAATTCTCTTTGAGATTTAGCAACTTGTTCTAACTGAGTTTGAACCATAGAGGCATGTTTTCCTACACCTCTAACATCATTACTGATTCTAAAGAACAAGTCACTCAAGCTGGCAATCATATCAGAATTATATTTCAAGTGTTTCAGAACATTTGCATTGAAGTGATCTTATTTCATAATGTAGTTATCAAACTCATATAAGCATTGGCTAGGATATTTATTGTAAGGGATATCACCTTCATCAAACTTTAATAAAGAATTTACCTCTACCACCTGTGGAGGTGGTGGTGTGTTGAGTCCATGTATTTCTTCAATAGGTGGTAAATTCCTAACATCCTCAGCTTTAATACCTTTTTCCTTCATACATTTCTTTGCCTCTTGCATATCTTCAGGACTGAGAAATAAGATGCCCCTCTTCTTCGGAGTGGGTTCAATTAGTGGTTCAGGGAGAATCCAATCATCATAGTTCTTCAATATATTATTCAATAATTCCTCAACTTGTTCAACAGTTCGTTCCCTGAAAACACAACCAGCACAACTATCTAGGAAGTCCCTAGAAGCATTAGTTAGTCCATTATAGAAGATATCAAGTATTTCATTTTTCTTAAGTGGATGATCAGGCAAAGCATTAAGCAATTGGAGAAGCCTCCCCCAAGCTTGTGGGAGACTCTCTTCTTCAATTTGCACAAAGTTAAATATTTCCTGTAAGGTAGCTTGTTTCTTATGAGCAGGAAAATATTTTTCAGAGAAGTAGTAAATCATATCCTGGGGACTACGCACACAACCAGGAGTAAGAGTATTGTACCACATCTTAGCATCACCCTTTAATGAGAACGCAAATAATTTGAGAATATAATAGTAGCGAATCTTCTCATCATGAGCAAATAGGGTGGCTATATCATTCAGCTTAGTAAGGTGTGCTACCACAGTTTCATAACCATGAAAAGGATCGGATTCAACCAAAGTAATTAACTCTGGGTTGACATAGAATTCATAATCCTTATCGGTAACCAAGATAGGTGAAGTAGCAAACTTAGGATCACATTTCATTTTAGCATTCAAAGTCTTTTCCTTATACTTGCATAGTAGTCTCTTAACATCATTCCTATCCTTACAAGCAAGAATCTCTCTAGCTATTTCTCCATCTAAAGCATAACCTTCAGGTATCTTAGACATTTCAAATCTAGGAGAGCTAGGCCTATTAGGTGTTTCATAATCATCAGTTTCAAAGTTCTCATCAGTTTCTGCAGATTCAATGATTTCATTCTCTTTAGCTCTAGCAATTTGTTCATCAAGAAATTCACCTAATGGCACAGTGTCATCAAGCATGGTACTAGCGTCATCATAAGCATCATTCATAGCAGAAGTAGCATCATCAATATCAGGATTAATAGCATGTGACGGTGTTGCAAGCTTACTCATAACAGACGGTGAATCAAGTGCAGAGCTAGCCCTCGTAGTAGAGGGAAAAATCTTGGTTCTAGTATCCTTCAGATTCTTCATAGTGATCAATTGATATAAATCCCAAGTGACTCAACAAATATAGCTATGCTCCCCGGCAACGGCGCCAGAAAAAGGTCTTGATAACCCACAAGTATAGGGGATCGCAACAGTTTTCGAGGGTAGAGTATTAAACCCAAATTTATAGATTCGACACAAGGGGAGCCAAAGAATATTTGAGAGTATTAGCAGTTGAGTTGTTAATTCAACCACACCTGGAGATAAATATCTGCAGCAAAGTGATCAGTAGCACAGTAATATGGTAGTTTGATAGCAGTGGTAACAGTAACAGTAGCAGTAACAATGGCAGCAGTAATTTTGTAGCAAGTGTAACAGTAGCAGCAACAGTAGTAACTTAGCAAGAACAATATGTGGAAAGATCGTAGGCACTACATCGGAGTATTCGTTGGATGATATTCATCATGTAACAGTCATAACCTAGGGCGACACAGAACTAGCTCCAGTTTGTCAATGTAATGTAGGCATGTTCCGTATATAGTCATACGTGCTTATGGAAAAGAACTTGCATGACATCTTTTGTCCTACCCTCCCGTGGCAGCGGGGTCCATAAGGAAACTAAGGGATATTAAGGCCTCCTTTTAATAGAGAACCGGAACAAAGCATTGGCACTTAGTGAATACATGAACTCCTCAAACTACGGTCATCACCGTGAATTATCCCAAATATTGTCACTATGGGGTTGACGGATCATAACACGTAATAGGTGCATATGACTAGGCAAGATCGGATCAAGAACATAGATATAATGATGATAACATAAACGGTTCAGATCTGAAATCATGGCACTCGGGCCCTATTGACAAGCATTAAGCATGGCAAAGTCATAGCAACATCAATCTTAGAACATAGTGGATACTAGGGATCAAGACCTAACAAAACTAACTCGATTACATGATGAATCTCATCCAACTCCTCACCGACCAGCAATCCTACGAAGGAATTACTCACTCCCGGTGGGGAGCATCATGGAATTGGCGATGGAGAAGGGTTGATGATGACGAAGACCGAAGATCCCCCTCTCCGGAGCACCAAACAGACTCTAGATCTGGCCTCCCGATGAAGAACAGGAGGTGGCGGTGGCTCCGTATCGCGAAACGAGGTAAAACCTTCTCTCCGATTTTTTTCTGGAAAAATGTGAATTTATAGCATTGGAATTAGGGTTGAGGGGGGGCACAAGGTGGCCACCCTCCACCAGGCCACGCCAAGGGGCCTGGCGCGCCCTGGTAGAGGGTGGACTCCTCGGGCCCCCTCTCTGGTGGGCTCTGTCTCCATAATTCCTTAAATATTCCAAAATAAATCTCCAAAATTTTGCGCTTCGTTCCGAGAACTTTTATTTCTGCACAAAAACAACACCATGGTAGTTCTGCTAAAAACAACGTCAGTCCGGGTTAGTTTCATTCAAATCATGCAAATTAGAGAGCAAAACAAGAGCAAAAGTGTTAGGAAAAGTAGATACGTTGGAGACATATCAATGGAAATCTCTTCGACTAGGTGAACTAGGATGTGCGTCATAATTTTGAAGAAGGATGGTGGGAACACCAACTCGAAACTAACAAGACATTGGACCAAATCATTGTGTAAGCTTGGTAGGATTTTCAGATCGATTACCTTCTGAGAAATTACATTGAGGAATGAACATAGATTCACAATGGCTAATCGAACATTTTCTGGTAGAAGCCCCCTCAACGAACCCGGAAGCAATTGCGTCATGATCACGTGGTAGTCATGAGACTCTAGGTTCTGGAATTTTTTCTCTGCCATATTTATTATTCCCTTTATATTCGACGAGAAGCCAGACGGGACCTTCATACTGACTAGGCATTCAAAAAATATTTCCTTCTCTGCTTTGGTAAGAGAGTAGCTGGCAGGACCTTCATACTGCTTTGGGTGCATGTCGTCTTTTGCGTTCATACGTTGCTGGTCCTGCAGTGCCTCCGGTGTATCTTTTGTCTTCCCATACACGCCCAGGAAGCCTACCAGGTTCACGCAAAGATTCCTCATGACGTGGATCACGTCGATTGCAGAGCAGACGTCTAGCACTTTCCAATATTCTAGCCCCCAAAATATAGATTTCTTCTTCCACATGGGGGCGTGTCCGTCAGCGTTAATCGGAACAGATTGTTCGCCAAGACCCTTTCCAAAGATTACTTGTAAATCCTTGACCATATCAAGTATATCATCACCAGTACGGAGGACTGGCTTCTTTCGGTGATCTGCCTCACCTTTGAAATGCTTGCCTTTCTTTCTTAAGGCATGCTTGGTCAGAAGAAATCGACGATGTCCCAGGTACACATTCTTCTTGCATTTGTCCAAATATATACTTTGAGTCTCATCTACACAGTGCGTGCATGCATGGTATCCCTTGTTTGACCGTCCTGAAAGGTTACTAAGAGCATGCCAATCATTGATGGTTACAAACAGCAACGCTCGCAGGTCAAATTCCTGCTGTTTGTGCTCACCCCACACACGTACACCTTTTTTATTCCACAGCTGTAAAAGTTCATCAACTAATAGCCTTAGGTACACATCAATGTCGTTGCCGGGTTGCTTAGGGCCTTGGATGAGCATTGGCATCATAATGAACTTCCGCTTCATGCACAACCAAGGAGGAAGGTTATAGATACATAGAGTCACAGGCCATGTGCTATGCTTGCTGCTCTGCTCCCCAAAAGGATTAATGCCATCTGCACTTAAACCAAACAATAAGTTCCTTGGGTCATATGCAAAGTCCGGCCACTTTCTCTCGATTTTTCTCCACTGCGACCCATCAACGGGTACTCTCAACTTCCCGTCTTTCTAACGGTCTTCTTTGTGCCATCGCAACGACTTGGCATGCTCTTTGTTTTGGAACAAACATTTCAACCGTGGTATTATAGGAGCATACCACATCACCTTGGCAGGAATCCTCTTCCTAGGGCGCTCGCCCTCAACATCATCACCAGGGTCATCGCGACTGATCTTATATCGCAATGCACCGCATACCGGGCATGCATTCAAATTCTCGTACTCCTCACCGCGGTAGAGGATGCAGTCATTAGGGCATGCATGTATCTTCTGCACCTCTAATCCTAGAGGGTAGACAACCTTCTTTGCTTCGTATGTACTGTTGGGCAATTCGTTGTCCTTTGGAAGCTTCTTCTTCATTATTTTCAGCAACTTTTCAAATCCCTTGTCAGATACACCATTCTCTGCCTTCCATTGCAGCAATTCCAGTGTGGTACCAAGCTTTGTGTTGTCATCTTTGCAATTTGGGTACAACCCTTTTTTGTGATCCTCTAACATGCGCTGCAACTTCAACTTCTCCTTTTCACTTTCGCAGTTTCTCTTTGCATCAGCAATGGCCCGACCAAGATCATCGGCGGGCTCATCTGATACCTCGGCTTCTTCTTCTTCTTCGTTCTCTTCCCCCATTGTAGTACCATCATATTCAGGAAACCCAGGATAGTTGTCATCATCCTCTTCTTCTTCATTCTCTTCCATTAGAACCCCTCTTTCTCCGTGCTTGGTCCAACAATTATAGCCGGAAATGAAACCGGACGTAAACAGGTGGACGTGAATGTTTTTTGAGTTAGAGTAAGTCTTATCATTCTTACACACACCACATGGACAACACATAAAACCACCCTGCTTGTTTACCTCAGCTGCACGCAAAAAACTATGCACGCCATTAATGAACTGGGGAGAGCATCGTTTATCGTACATCCATTGCCGGTTCATCTTCATTACACAACACCGAAAAGACCAAATTAATACAAGTTCATACATAAAGTTCATACACACTTATTCTCATAAAACAACATACAACTATCTAGCTAAAACATTTAAATGCAACAACAAATGCGATCAAAATTGCAACTAAGGTAACAATTGATCCAACAGCATAATGATACCAAGCCTCTTTATTAATGGCATATTTTCTAATATTTCTAATCTTCAAGTGCATTGCATCCATCTTGATCTTGTGATCATCGACGACATCGGCAACGTACAACTCCAATTTCATCTTCTCTTCTTCAACTCTTTTCAATTTTCCTTTCAAATCCTCGTTTTCTTTTTCAACTAAATTTAACTTCTTGACAATAGGGTCGGTTGGAATTTCCGGTTCAACTACCTCCTAGATAAAAATATCTATGTCAACTTGATGGGCATAATTGTCATTAACACGAAATGCAACAAATAGTTATAAAAGAGAATATACCACATCCAAATCGTAAACCGGACAAGGGCCGACGGGCACGGATATCAAAACCATGGCACTATATATAACAAACAATCATACAAGTAAGAAAATTATGCAAGTAACTATCTAAATCATACAAATACGATTTTTTTATTATAAAAAGGATAAGAACAAGAAGAGGCTCACCAAGGTGGTGCCGGCGACGGGACGGTGCGGGCGATCGACGGTGGTTAGGACGGGGACGGGAAGGCACTAAGTAAACCACACCTACACACATATGCAAACTAAGAAGTTAATTTGAGCTCAAATTGCATATAAATCAAAAAAACTCCCACATAATTACACCCAAACGAAAACCCACAAATCACTATACTTATAAAGCATTGCACGAGCTGATCTAGCAATGAGAGATGAAAGGACTAAGTTGCTAACCTTTGTGAATACTTGGATCGATTGGGGTGCATCAAATCTTGACAAATCTTGGCAAAAATGGAGGGATGAGCTTGAGAAGAGGAAGAGAAAACAGAGAATGGAGAGGATGAGCTCAGGCTGGAAGAACCATCTATATGTAGGGATACGTTTAGTCCCGGTTGGTGATACCAACCGGGACTAGAGGTCCCTCTCTAGTCTCGGTTGGTGTTACAAACCGGGACTAAAGGGTCTCACGGGGGCCCTAGCCTGACGTAACCCTGCCACCACCCCTTTAGTCCCGGTTGGTAACACCAACCGGGACTAAAGGTTCCTCATGAACCGGGACTAATGCCTAGCCTAATGAACCGGGACTAGTGGTAGCATTAGTCCCGGTCCAGAAGCCAACCGGGACTACTGCTTTGATCCAAAGGCCTATTTTCTACTAGTGATTACTAGTCCAGGGAATCAGTTGTGAGAAGAATATACCAGTCAGACATATCTTTTTTGACCATGGTTTCTCTGATTGGAGCTGAGGGTTGTGGACCTGATGATTACATGTATTATGTTAAGGGTCGGAACAAGGGAGTAGAAGGGATTGAGCATATAGGTGGTCAAGGTGATGTTCTGCAGATGTTGACATAGTTTCAGAAGGAAAAGTTGGTAAACATAAGAGTGGTTAGAGCTGTTGAGCCATGTCCAAGATATGAAAATAGTGATGCTTTGTGTGCTGAACATCTTATTAAAACACAACAGAGTTGCAATTGGAAGATAGCAGATGACTGCAGTGATGTGGAGAAGGGAAACCAGGAAAGAAAGGAGGAGCTTGTGAAGAGCAGCATGGACAGAAAAGCTTATTATATGCATTTTGAAGGGGACACTGATGTGTCTGACTTTTGTTCTGATGATATGAATTCAGATGATGAAGACAAAGAGGTTGACTTACATGTTTTCTCAGCCTCAGAAGATGAAGCTGCAAAAGAAGCTACATATGTGCATCAGTTTATGAATAATAAGAAATTTAGAAATCCTGGTCCAACAAGTAGATCTCACCATGATCTTGAGAGAGATGTAATGCCAGATTGGGTTCCAGAACCAGATCTAAAATGTTTTCTTGGTGATTTAGGCATCAGTGATGAAGAATATGGTCCTGAAGAAGCATACATCCTACCTAGTGGAAGGAAGAGAAGGACTAAGAAAATAAAGGATAGGGTTTGGTATGATGGGAAGCTTCCAGATCCACATGATCAGCTTTGTAAGGGATTGTGCTTCAGAAGTGTTTATGAGTTCAGAGAGGCAATAATGGATTACCACATCAGGACTTTGAGGAAGTATGATTTTCATAGGAATGCTCCAGATAGGGTTATTTTGTAGTGTTCAGAGAGGTCTAACGGATGTGGTTTTTATATTTCTGCATATAAGATAGCTAATGAGAAAACCTTTTGCATCAGGAAGTGTGATATTTTGCACACCTGTGTAGCTACTGCAGAGAACACAAAGGTTACTACAAAGTGGTTGTCCAAAGCAGTTGAGTCATCTTTGAGAGCAGATATTAGATCTCCTGTAAATGCCTTAATTACAAAGACAAAGACTAAGTTTTCAGTGGATGTGTCAAGAAGTATGGCCTACAGAGCAAGGAGAAATGATGTTGATGTGGTTCAAGGTGACCATAAGAAGCAGTATTATAGGCTTAGGGATTATCTTCAAGTAGTGCTTAATACAAACCCTGGAAGCAGGTGTCTAGTGACACCATTTGTGGACACAGAGAACCCAGCAGCACCCACTCCAAGATTTAAGTACATGTTCTACTGCTTGCAAGCTTCAAAGCAAGGTTTTCTGAATGGGTGCGGACCATTTATAGGTCTTGATGGATGTTTCATCAAGCTAACCACTGAACAGCAAATCCTGGCAGCCACAAGAAGGGATGGCAACAACAACATCTACCCAATAGCTTTTGGTGCAGTTGACAAGGAAGATACTGATACTTGGACTTGGTTTTTAACTCAGTTAAGATGTTGTATTGGAACTGCAAACAAATTTGGAACATACACAATAATATCTGACAGGCAAAAGGTTAGCAAAATATCACTGTAGTGTTAACATTTTTGCAATGTTTAAACCAGGCTAATGGAGTATTAGTTTTCTTAATAAATAGGGTGTGCTTAAGGCAATAAATGAGGTGTTCCCTGACTCTCCTCAGAGATACTGTCTTAGGCACATATATGCAAACTTTCAAGCAGCTGGTTTTAGATCTGAAGAACTAAAGAAGCGTGTGGATAAGGCAAGCTATTCTTACACTAAACATGGGCATGAATTGGGCATGGCAGAGATGAAAGTTGAGTGTGAAGATGCATGGAAATGGCTTAAAAAATTCATGTTTCTGCTTGGGCTAGGTTTTCCATGGATCATGATTGCAAGACTGACCTGGTTGTGAACAACCTTAGTGAGGTGTTTAACAAACTGATACTTGATGTTAGGGCCAAACCAATTAGGACTATGTTTGAAGGGATTAGGACCAAGCAGATGATCAAGAGACAAAAAACTAGAGAGAAGTTACATATTAGCAGGTGGTCAATCACTCCCAATTATTCAGATATTCTAGAAGAGAACAAGAAGTATACCAAGCTTTGCCAAGCAAACAGAGCTGATCCTTCTATTTGGCAAGTAACAAGTAAAGAAAAGCAGTATTATGTCAACATTGATACTTCTACATGTGACTACAGGAAGTGGGACATGTCAGGTATACCTTGCAGTCATGGTATATCTGCAATGACAAAGATGAAATTCCATCCTGAGGATTATGTGCATGATTTTTTTAAGAAACCACTTTATGTGGAAGCATACAAAGACATAATATATCATGTTCCTGGTCCTAATTGCTGGCCTGACACACACACACACCTAATATTGAACCACCTGTCTTCAAAGAAAAGGCGGGCAAGAGCCAGACAGCAAGGAGGAAGGGGAATTTTGAGGTCCCAGCTCCAAGAGATACTAGCAGGATGGATACAGTCACTTGGTCAAACTGTGGTCTGCAAGGACATAAGTACACTACTTGCAGCAAGCCTCTTAGGCCAAAACTGTGATGAGAAAAAAAATCACCAGGTCAATTTTATTTGGTTTAACAACTGATTCATTTGCATTTGCATATATGCTGGATGAATTATTGATGATTCAATTTCTATATGCAGGAAAACAGAGCAATATATCATGAAGAAGCAGCTGTAGCAACAACACCTAGACAAGCACCAGCACCAGCACAAGCTGCATCTGCACCTGCTACAACTGAAAGAGCAAAAAGGGGAAGGCCTCTAGGAAGAGGAAGAGGTAGAGAGAGAGGAACTAGCAGCACTTTCAATGCACCAAGAGCTACAACATCTACAGCATGTGAGGTGGGGAGTAAGAGGAAGAGGATGCTAAACACCGGGTTAGCAAGCTACTTCTATGCAAGTGGTAACCACTAAACAGCTGGTGAGGTCTAAACATCTGTGTGTCTGAACTTATGCTTGCCTGAACTTATCTGTGTGTCTAAACTTATGCTTGTCTGAACTTATCTGTGTGTCTGAACTTTTTGAATGTCTGGACTTAGATGTGTGTCTCAACATTTGTGTGCCTGAACTGGACTTATTGGTAGGACTATTTGTGTCTCTGGACTTATTTGAATTAACATTTGTGTGAATGGACATATTTGGATGCATGTTTCTCAACTATTTTGAACAGTGGGCGAGGTAGTTCATGAGAGTTAATGTAGCCCTAGAAGACACTACACTGAACTAGCCCACCATACCTTTAAATACCCACATGACAGTCCAACTCCTTCCCACTACTTCTGTGCAACTCCTCCCCATTTGCCTACCCAGCTCCTTCTCCCCACTCGTCTATCCAACTTCCAAACCACTCGTCGGCGATGGCATTTGGCGAAAGCTAGGAGAGGGCCCTAGACGAGATCTGCGCGGGCAAGTAGGAGCAGTTATCTGAATGTTCACTGCTAGTTTAATCTACTATCTGTGTTAGTTCAAACTATGTGTGTGTGATGTTGTTTGCATGCAAGTTTATCTGAATCAATGGTGTTGTCTGAATGTGTTTGGAGATGCTAAACTGTGATGTAGTTATCTGAATATGTACTATTTGTGGGCATCTGAATGTGTTGTGTTTGTAGTAATCTGGATTTGTTTGCAGTTATCTGAATCAATGGTCAAGTAACTGAGCACTCAAATTAACTGCACCACATCTAACACCTCCACTGCCACTGAGCAGTCAAATCTCATAATATCATGCACTGAAGCACTCCTCCACTGCCACACTTCACCTTCTCTTTTACTACTCTACTTAACTCCTCCACCTCATTTCTACCCACTCACCTCACTCGGAACTCTCCCCTCCTCCTAGCTCCAACCATGGTTGGTTCTTCCTCCACACCAGACTCATGGTTCAATCCATTTCCAACTGGCAAGGGTTGGGTTGCCATGCTCCTTGGTTCATCGCGTGGTGACCAAGACCTCTTCCAAGGGCTCGTAGCTGCAGGAGTTGTAGTTAGGAAGAAATCAACTACAGAGGAGATGCAACGCATGGAGCAGCGCTATGGAAACCCAGGTAAGGGGATCCTGCCCATAGACATCCTTCTATGGGCAATGAAGGAGGCAGAGTCTGCCGATGCCGGGCAGAGGCAGTGATAATCCCCAAGTGCAAGGAATCATCGTAGCAATTTCCAAAGGTGGAAGTGATAAGTATGGAGTGTCGAACCCACAAGGAGCTAAAGGTAAGATCAATATTCTCTCAAGTCCTATTTGCCACTGATACGACTCTACGTACACCGAACGTTTGCTTCCAACTAGAAACGAGAAATAAAACTGCGTTGTGGGTATGAAGAGGATAGCTTTGCATGATATCGGAGAACTAAAATATAAAAATAGGTGCTGTTATCATAAAGTTAGAATATATTACAAACAGCGAGTGTGGAATAATGATGGGTCGGTGTGCAGAATTGCCCTAGGCAATTGTTAACAAGATCAGTAATCATTATTGCAATTTTATATGAGGGAGAGGCATAAGCTAACATACTTTCTCTACTTGGATCATATGCACTACTAAAGATCATTAAGGTAAAACCCAACCATAGCATTAAAGCATCAAGTCCCCTTTATCCCATACGCAACAACCCCCTTACTCGGGTTTATGCTTCTGTCACTCAAGCAACCCACTATAAGCGAATCATGAACGTATTGCAACACCCTACAGCGGGAATCCTTCACGTGTGCGCGGCACGGAAGGCACCATAGGACAGCACCAAAATAAACATACAACTCAAACCAATCTAGATCATCAATCAACCCAAAGGACAAAAGAAATCTACTCAAAACATCATAGGATGGCAACACATCATTGGATCATAATATGTGGCATAAAGCACCATGTTCAAGTAGGGGATTACAACGAGGTGCGGGAGAGTGGACCGCTGAAAGGAGATGAGGATGGTGATGAAGAAGGTGATGTTGATGAAGACGATCACCGCGGCGATGGTTCCCCCGATGACACTCCGGCGCCACCGAGAGAGAGGGGGAGAGGGTCTCCCCCTTGTGCTTCCTCCTCCATGGCCTCCCCCCTGAGTGGGGAGAGGTTCTCCTTCTGGTCCTTGGCCTCCATGGCGATGATGGCCCCTCCGTCTTCCTCCTCCATGGTCTCCGGTGAAGGTGACCCCCTCCGTCAGGGTGCCGGAGAGGGCCAAGATTGATCTTTCGTGGCTACAGAGACTTGAGGCGGCGGAACTTCCAATCTAGGTTTCTTTCTGGAGGTTTCTATATTTATAAGAATTTTTAGCGTCGGAAACAAGTCAAGGGGGGCCACGAGGCGGCGACAAGCTAGGAGGGCGCGCCCTAGGGGGGGCGCCCTGCAGGCTTGTGGCGGACTCGTGGCTCTTCTGGCCCAACTCCAATGCTTCGGGGGTCTCTTTTGGTCCATAAAAAATCACCGTAAATTTTTAGCCCATTCCGAGAACTTTTATTTCTGCACAAAAAATGACACCATGGTAGTTCTGCTGAAAACAGCGTCAGTCCGGGTTAGTTCTCATAAAATCATACCAAAATCATATAGAATTATTGTAAACATGGCATGAATACTTCATAAATTATAGATACGTTGGAGACGTATTAGGCAGCGATGGGCAGCCCACCGCTATGTGCCTCCTGCATAGACCACGACCCCAACTCAGGCACAAGCTTACGAAGAGGTGCAAGAGGAGGACGACTTACAGATCATAGCACCACCAGCAGTACAGGCTCGCCATCGTCCTCCTCCTATCATTGTCATCGATGAAGACGCAGAGGAAGAGGAGGTGCAGGTTCTACCAAATCCCAACTTAGTCAAGCAAGAGGTACAATGCTCAGGTCGCTTAGCAGGGCAGCGGCCTACGTGATTCTATCTATTTCAGTCAGACTTAAGTACTACTAAGTGTCGGTTATCTTTAGATTCGGACTTAAGTGCTACTGAGTGTCAGTTATCTTTAGATTCAGACTTAAGTGCTACTAAGTGTCAGTTATCTTTAGATTCAGACTTAAGTGCTACTAAGTGGTAAATGGTACTAAGTTCCAATGCTATCTATGTAATGCTATCTAAATGGTATGTAATATTTGTGTTTGCATATTGAATTTATTTCATGCAAGATTTCATCAGTGTAAGGAACTAACTATGATCAATAATTTGCAAGTAGGACTACCAAACATTTAGGATAAGACTGACATAAATAATCCATAAGTAGTTCAAATAGCTTACATAGTATGGTTCTTAACTTAGCATTAGGGCCATTGCACATTGCAGAATCTTAGAGCATTTACAGATCAGGGGCACCACATCACCCCACAGCTAAACCAAAATGATTGAATCCATAGGTAGTTCATAGATAATATTAGTACTAAGATGCATATATGCAACATCTTGCATCCCTACAACATAGCATAGGCCAGTTATATATATAGGCCTCATATATACTTAGCAACCACACCTCGTACTTCACTCCTCCATGATAACTTCCTTGATCTTGTCCAACTTTTCCTTGCATCCATGTCCAGCCTTCAAAAGCTCACCAATGACATGCTCCAGATTCCTTTTCTCTTCTTTAATGAGGTCTATGTCCATCTCTAGCTCCTTCATGGCCTTCCTTGTGTTCTGAATTATATCAGTCTGAGTCTGAACAATGCACCTCTGTTCTTTTTTCGGTTTAAGCTTCTCCATTTCAAGCTCAATCTTTGTCTGCTCCTCAAGTTGATGCTTCTTCTCCTTTAGTTCATTGATTGCCTAGCTTGTGTAATCCATGGAATGAGATTTCATACCATCCTGATAATCAAACAAGTTGGAGACATCATTCACAAGATGGCTCTACTGATTGCCCAATGAATCAAGTTCCTTCTTCAGCTTAGCCACCTCTTTCTCATGAGCCTCATTGTCCTGCACTCTACCAAGGTTCTGCTCATGATACATATCCCACAACTTAATTAAACACCTTCACAGAATTGGTGGCCATGGGGCGTCTACCCACTGCACCACACCACAGTTCACACCATCCTGTAAATTCAGCAATACAAATATGCTTCAGTGAGAAACAACTTCAGAACAAGCATATTTGGTCAAATAGCTCTGTTTCAACAGTGCAACACCAATTCTATCTAACAAATCATAAACAAGCCTGCAGCTTACCTCAGTAGCACATCCAATAAATCTCCTCCCAGTGTCACTGCCTTCAAATGCAACAAATTTGCCTGGCCTCTGCCTGTGCAGTATGAACTTAGGCTCAGATTCAACAACCATTCCACAAAAATTAGGGTCTATGACAATATTAGGGGTTTTCTACAACAACAAATACACACATGTCAACTACAGCCACATTTCTCAAATCTTCCAACCCTAACCCTAACCCTAGTAGAGGAAAGGAGAGGATGACAGAGGAGAAAGACTTACAAGATACTCCACCTGCATGCTACTGAACTCGCTCATGTACTCGTCATCGTCGGAGCTCTCACTGTTGGGCCATGACGGCATGGTGGCGGCCAGTCGCCTCGCCGGAGTGATAACAGAGGAAGCAAAAGAGGGAGAGAGCTCGGAAGAGAGTGAGAGATGCGGGGCAGGGGGAGTGAGCCAACCAGCTCTTGACCTGGTCGGACCATCTCATAAGGGGGAGCCAAATAACGGCCCTCAGCACCCTCCGTTAGTGGTTAGGGCCACGTGGCATTGAACACTGGGCCATACATGTCAGTTTCGAGCTTAAAACCAGTAAAACGGTCATCACACAAAAGTGGTAGTTTTCTGGGACGAATTACCACAAAAGTGATAGTTTTTTGTCAAAAAATTTAAAGTGGTAGTTTTGTGGGACGGCGGCCCCAAAAGTGGTAGTTTTTTTGTCATTATCTTTCTAGTAGAGTCTAAAATAGTATCGCTCTTATGAGATTTGGCGAGAAAGGAACAAGTACACTTTCAGGGTGAAAGTTTGCCTCCGCACTAAGATTGCCACCGCAATCACACAAGCAATGGTGCTATGGCGCCTTGTTGGAGCACAATGAATCGAGTTCCCTTTTGGGAAACCGCCATGAGAGATTGTTTTCTCCGGCAGCCACTAGGGTTGTAGTTTTCTTTATTTCGAGTTCCTTTCCTTTTTCATCCTTGATCTTAGGATTACTACCTTGTTATATCTAGTTGCTTGCTGCTAATCATCCATTCAAAGCCAGCAATTTGTTGGATCTTTCAAAAGAAAAGAAAAAGAACGTACAACAATATGGATAGGATCCGGACCAAATGACATAGAAACTCTCTATCATCACGACCGTAGTCCTTGATTTTTAAGCAATACAAGGGTTTCCCCGCAAAAAAAGTCCATGGTTCCCTGGGTCTTAGCTTGTTTCTGTGTACATTTGGTGCGCGCTAGGCACCAACCGACTGATGTGCATGAAAAATCAACTGCGTGTATCACTGTTGGATCCGCGTTCGCGGGTTTTCGCATACAGCTGTCACTTTCCGTCTAGCTTGTTGGGCCCCATCTTGACTCCTTTTCTCTGGTCGCAATCCACTGCAATGTTGTGGTCTATGCTGCAGGGGCGGAGCCAGGAAGTTTTGTCAATGGGTTCACTAAGGACTTGGGTATGAACTAACTACTGTCTGTAGTGGCGGAGCTTGTTAATAAATTCAGGCTAAGCTCTCAACTTATCTAAGTTTGGGGGCCAATGCCCCCCCCCCAACCACCACCACCATCATATGTGCATATGTCTACCGCTGGTTATTTTTACAATCTCATAGTAATAACACTCAAAAGGCAAAGGAACCGAAATATCATACCGTATATAATAGTTACATAAAACTACTTGATGAATAAGTATCAATTGAATGAAAACGTAAACCCTTTTCACACATTTCAAACTAAGTAGTTAGAAGCACAACCTTTTAGTTTCGTGTGTAGTTAGATTAGGTCTTCCTAGTAAAAAACAAAAATGGCATGTTAATTTCTTAAGTTGTAAATAAGTACAATTAAGCGGAACATGTAGAATCGCTATCATTTCCAAGTTTCTTTGCTCAAACTTTCATATTTTTAAAAAGATCAGTCACATCATCATTACTACTTACAACGGTAAAAAAACTCACATCTGTTAGCCAATTAAAAAATCACTCATGGATTAAACACCCATTTTGTTACATATTTTATTGACAACAATCATACATCAAAAGCATATGTCAATTAATTCCATGGAAATTGGCAATATCAGTACATACTAGCTTTACAAGTTGATAGACCAAAGTAAATGCAATATATTTACTGGTCTTGCACCATTAATTTAGCAAGATTTGTAATTCCATCAAGACCAACATCATGCCATTTATCTGAATCAAAACCATGAAATTGTGCATGCATCCGCCACTGGCTTCAGTAAGCTCCTCGCGTTATAAGCAGCACATAAAACTTCTCATAATCTCAATCTTGCTTTATCAAGACTTTTTATGTATTCTGGAACTCCCTTTCAGTTAGTCGGAATATGAAAATTAATATAAATCAATTTGTATCTGAATAAAAGGCTTCATGGGACTAGCACTGGCACATCATTTGTTTGCTTGCATACAAGGGTGGCCTTGAAGTACTTGCTTTATTATCTTGATCTATGATTTTTTGTTGGGTTCAGGCATCGAGTACCTGTAAAGCGCTACTTTATTAGCTAAATTTCGTTGGTGTCATCTGCACCTGATGCTTCTATGCTAGCTACGCCTCTGCTATGCTGCATGTCCCTGTAGTTACGCCTATCTCACATGTCATCGCTTTTTGGACGAGGTTCACTTGATTGTATTGTGGAGAGAGATGGAAACAGGAAAAGAAGAAATTTTGATGATACTATTGCAATTAAATGTACCAGCTATTGCAACAACAAAAACTATCAGTAAAAATGATTCAATCTTTTATAGAAATCTCGATAGACTGTTGCAAAATAATTGTTAAACTAAAACACCAATTTTTTTCATTAGCCGCGACAACAAATAAACCAAAAAGGCCATGTTTTTTGGGGGAAAATGTTCTTTGTAGTAGGTGCAACAAGTTTTACAGAGCCATGCAGCCGACTTTGCAGTAGAAATAAACAATGGTTCCTCCCTTTGCAACACAACGTATCCGGTTTGCAGCAACGTTTGCCGGCCTTGTAGCAACATGTAAGGTTACACATTCGGTGTTGTTGTTGCAGTAACAAAAAAAGGCGATTGGCGATGCAGTGTTATGTATCAGTTTGTTGCGGCACATTTTTTTGCAGCAAAAATGACTAGCGTTAGAAAGTGGTGGGCTCTGTTGTAACAAAAAAAATTATGTCCAACGTTACAGTGTCGTGTGTCCGACTTGCAACATGTAGTGTCATGTCGTCAGCTTTGCAGCAACAAAAGAAACAAGTGTGGCTTGTATTGCAGCGCCGTCAGTCCAATTCGCAGCATCTCCGGCTAGCCTTGCAGTGTCACGTGTCTGACCTTGCAGCGCCTGACAGGATGGCCGCGACACCGGTGGCGCCACCATATCATTTGCTCGCAGCATCACTATTACTCCCGCGACATGGCTCGCAACACTTGCTTGTAGCATGCCTCGCAACATGGCGATGCTCTCTCGCATCACGTTCTGAGCCTCACAAACATCGACTCATGCACCGGCTAGCACTATAGTGGTATCCAGGCAACAATGTAGTAAAAACATATTAGCTGAAAAAGAGCCGGCGTAAACAACGACGCCACTTGCAATCACACGAGAGTAGCTACTAGCTAACTAGCTAGTGAACGCAGAAATGTAATATCACCTGATGCCCTGAAAAGTCTTAGCACATGCTGGTTTAAACGCTGAGCACAAGCACCACACAACTAGGAAATAGATAGACATTCATATCACCATCACCGATTAGACGGCGCACCGCGAGGCTGATGCACTCGCTAAAATCAGTTGGGGCGAGTTTGGTTACCCGAATATACCTCAGCCAGGCCCGCGCGGAAAGAAAATAGCCCGTTTGGTTTTCCGCATTGACTGGTTGACCTGCATAGCACAAACATTAAAGCATCTGCATCCATAGGAACGCTCAAATCGGCCATGTTTGTGGAACCAGGCCCGAGCGGTGCAACCCTAGGCACGTGGGCGTGGGCGGCTGCACGCGTGGATGCAGTGTGGAGACGTCGTGTTGTTTCCCAAAGCGACGTCATAAATTACCTCACCTCTCATCCTCACCGCTCTCTCCCCTCTTCCTCACTCGCACCGACGACGACGACCACCGGAGCGACAGCAGGACGATCCAAGACGGCAGCGACCACTGCAGCAATTGCAGACCTCCACCGAAGCGCATCGGCCATGGCGGTAAGTCCTTTGCCCTCTCTAGATTACCTCCATCGACCCGGGCTAGATTTAATTGGAGTACGTGACTGGAGAGTTAGGGAAGGGATTGAACACATCGAGGGTGGGGGGATTGGATTCAGCACCACCGACGGAATCTTGAGTTCATGGCTAATTTGTCGATTACATCGGGAGTGGGGACTGGGTACAAGCTATTTGTCTAATCGCGGCGACCCTGGAGTCGCATCGAGTGGCAGTGGGGTGTATGCCTGTTCTTTTCTTCCTCATCGTCTTCTTCCTCATCGTCACCGTTAAGAACGATGTGTCTTGCACGGTCGCCTGCCACCGACGCCCTGGCCATCATCTGCACCTCGTCATCGTCCTCCGTCGTATCCACCACAGTCCTTGTCGCCCAATACACCGCGACACAGTGGTCATTAGGACGCCTGTACTCCATGTACTTGGCCCACTTGGCCCTCCGTCGAGCGTCACCGGAGTCGGCCTGATTCATAGCCCAGCGAAGGATGTCGACTGACCTAGCGCTCTTCGCTGGGTCAGGAATCAACGTCTTCAACTCCTTCGTCGTCACCTTCTTCACCACAGCGTCGGCTTCCTTGTGCACTTCTTCCAGGCTGGTGAAGTTCGAGCACACTTCCATTGTGTCCTCGAACTTCGCGTGGTCACCGAGCGAGCATCCAAGGAAGAATTCCCTCCATCCCATGCCCCAGGGGAAAGGGTTGGGGTTGGAGTTCATGGTGAGGGAGTGATGGCGAAACAGAGAGGAGGTGAAAATGAGAGAGGGTTTGAGTGCGGTGCTGGGTAAGAAGTGTGGGTAAATATATGAGCGTTAGGCCGATAGGAATGAATGCTGACCTTTGAACTACGCGTTGTTGATAATGCATATGGAGAAGGGCAAGGAGGTCGTGCTACCATTGGAGAAGGGCTAGGAGGTCGTGCCACCATTGGAGAAGGGAAAGGAGGTCGTGCCGCCATTGATGGACGTGTCAGCACAGGATCATCCTAACGCCAAGCAGAGGAACTATATGCACTACCATGAGGAGGCAGGACCAACCCACTTCTGAAAGGTAATCTTTGCTCCGAAGCTGGAGGCTCTGCCTTTGCCTCTGGACTTCACGAAGCACTTTCCTGCCATGCCTACAGAGTTTAGTCTGAAGACGAACATCGGCTACTCATGGAGGGTCACGGTGAAGGTGATCGACAACAGGGTCACACTTGATCAGGGTTGGGCCACCTTCGCCGTTGTTCACCAGGTCAGGATCGAGTACATGGTGACTTTCAAGTTGCTGACCCCAAACACTATGGAGGTGGTCACCAAGTGCAAGAAGCACAAGGACGCCTTCGTCGTGACTGCGTAAATGATCTCTGGTTCCTAGTTCTATGTTGGCTATTGGTTTAAAACTATGTTATGTGTTGCGGTTTCGTTTCGAACTTATCGTACTATGTTAAACGTATCGTATTATGTGTTGCGGTTTCGATGTGTGCTTAAGTTTGTTCTTATTGCTCTATTTATGTGCATTTGGTAACCCCACCGGATCGAGTAGGAGGTTAGCACACTATTGTTCTGGATGTAACCAAACAACCGGACTTGTGTTTCCCCTCAAACCAGGCCATAACCAAACAGCATGCCTTCCATTTCAGCACATGCAGGCTTAAGAGGATGGAGGCAACCAATCAACATGCAGATGTTGATTTTTTGCCTGCATATGCTCAGCCAGGCTCAACTGGGACAAGTATGCAAAGTGCCCCAAGACAATGCAACCAAACACGCCCTTGGTTGTTTTTAATCGTTTTCCTGTACATTTTCAGGAGCTTTGTAACCTTTGTTTTTAGCCGGGGGGATTTGTAACTTTGTACCACATCCTTTACCGCATAGCTTATGAAAAACGAAAAAAATTAATAAGGAAAAATAAAACTGCGAATGCTGGTTGTCTGTGGTGGGCTTTCATTTCTTTCATCTCTCGTGGGCTCTCTCTCTCTCTCTCTCTCTCTCTCTCTCTCTCTCTCTCTCTCTCTCTCTCTCTTCCTAAAGGAAAAACAAGTTTTGGGCTTCAAAGTCACTGGCAGCGTGACTCTCCAGCGCCTCTCCGTATCGTGGGCTGCTTGCTCCTTCCACTCCTCCCCTTTCCCCATGAGCGAGATGAGTAGCCGCCGCCCACGCTCACCGGCGGCGGCGCCACCGCTGGAGGACGACAACCTCCTTTCCGAGATCCTCCTCCGCCTCCCGCCAGACCCCTCCTCCCTCCCTCGCGCCTCCCTCGTCTCCAAGCGCTGGCTCGGCCTCGTCTCCGACCAGGCCTTCCTCCGCCGCTTCCGCCTCCACCACCGCCGCAACCCTCCTCTCCTCGGTTTCTTCATCAACTCGCACTTCGAACCCACAATGGATCCCCCCAATCGCATCCCGGATGGCTGCTTCCCCTCGTGCCTCGACGGCATAGGCTACGGCTGCATCATACCCTTCGGGTGCCGCCATGGCCTCGCACTCATCTTGAACGAATCGGAGAAGCAGCTCCACGTGCGGGACCTCTTCAACGGCGACAAGCACTGCCTGCCCGTTCCCCCGGGGTTCGATTTTGAGACGGCCCCGTTCGGCGGGGCAGTGTTTCGTGCTGCCGGAGACATCCAACATTTCCAGGTGGTCTTGGTAACCACTGAGACAGACCAACAGCAACGTACTAGTTGGGCAATTGCCCGTGTTTACTCATCGGAGACTGGCGGATGGGGTGACATTGTCTCGGCACCGCTTCCGTCCAAGGCTTCTGGTTCTAGTTCTACTATGGAGCTTATCAGTGTGCTAGTTGGGCATTCCCTTCACTGGTTGCTCACTGATACATCGGCAGCAACTAACATGTTGGATGGCATCCTTGAGTTTGATTTGGAGAGGCAGATTCTAGCTGTAATACCGGTGCCCGTGGATATTGCCAATAATTGTCCTGGCCGATTCCAGGTTATGTGGGCAGAGGGTGGTGGTCTTGGTATGCTCTTTCTATCAAAATTCAGTGCCCAATTATGGAAGATGGAGACTGATTCTGATGGTGTTGCTGCATGGGTGCTGAGAAGAACTGTTGAACTGGACAAGCTACTTTCCCTGAATCCAGAACATGAAGAGGGAGAGTCCCTAATTATATGGGGGTTTGCTGAATACAATAATGTAGTGTTCCTAGGGACACGCACTAACCTCTTCATGATCCAGCTTGAGTCACTGCAGTTCAAGAAAGTTTCCAAAACGAACGTCATGATTCTCTATCATCCGTTCGAAAGTGTCTATGCTGCAGGTAATAGCACAGGCCCTTACATTGTAGGTATAACAAAACCAAGACATTATCTATAATTGGTTGATTGAATGCTGTTCATATCCTTTCGTGTTAAGCTGACAATTTTAAGTGGTTCCATATATATTGTTTCATTTGCTACTTGATGGTCTTCTCGACAAATATCAATGTTTGTTCTAGCGTCCTCTTTCTGGATGTTGGTGTGGTGGCATTTTATCTCATGGTTGTGATTTGGAAAAGGCCTACCCCAACTTGTTTGGGGCTAAAGGCTTTGTTGTTGTTGTTGTTGTTGTGATTTGGAAAAACATCTTTTAGTCGGTTTATTAGCATGGGTATATTTTATTTTAGCCGATATGGCATGGAGCGAGCTGAATCATAATTTTAGGTAACTTCTCCCTTCCGATCAGCTAATAGTTTGTGCGTGTGTATTCTTCATTTCTGTGACACTGGTGACTATATACTCTTTTGAGAATATTCTTCTTTATTTCATAGTAGATGGACTTCTGTTCATCTTTTCATCATGATGTATCAAACCTGAGTGTTTTACCCAGATTGCCTATATGAGTTTATCCAAATATCTCAGTGATGCCCAATCGTCGTATCTATTTTATCTGATATGAATGGTAGTATCAATGCATAGCTGCAGTGCAGATGTTTCTCAAGCTGAGATACATAATGGTTAGAGTACCCCCTTGTAGGCACGCATATTGGTGGTGGACATGATGGAGCTGACCTTCTGCATAATGCATAAGATGATTGGTCAGATGGGTATGCTATTGTGATGTATTAATTGAGTAAGTAAACTTATCATTAAGTAGTAGCAGAACGAAATATTTTTCCTTTCCTTTGTTTCGTTGATATTTTATCTACTTTTATTGGTTGCAACATTGCATTTGGTATTTTTACTGCAAGGGATCTATAAAGTCCGGATGCAATTTGTATCTTGTCCGCTCTACAGAAGTAATTGATACCCAACAATACCTGAGCATTTGGCTTTAAACTTCGTTTTTTAACTCGGGCCTATATATATTGCCATTTCATATTGTTGTTCATCTGTGATTGTTGTAATACCTAGTGATCGCTTGCAATTTTTGTACAATCTTAGCCTTTTAGGTGGTTTGCTTAAATATTTTATCAAGACATATTTATTTGTCACTCTAACTCACATATGTAATCTCCCTCGTTTTTTCAAATGTCGATATTTTCTAGAGTTACAGACCATCAGTTGTATGATCGAAGAGTTCATATTCTTTGGTGTTTTTATCCAATACCATTAAAGGGCTAGCGTAGTCAACTGCAACTTGATATGTGAGGAAACAAATAATACCATGATAGATTTTAAATTTAAGAAAGCATGACCACAATATTTGATAAAATACAATAATCTTCTCAAGGAAATATATTTCAATATCTTACTTGATATATCTGATTATCTTCCACATCTTTATAGTTTATTTTCGGACATCCTCACTAATTGTTTGAGATTGAAAACCTGCAAAACATTAAAATTAAATCTTATGATTACTTTCGAGATAGTATCAAAATTATAATATTCTCATTATAGTTTTTCACCGCCAATTTGTAACTGAATTTTACATATGGGACTTAAATCTAAAGTGAGAACAGTTTACCTTATACTACGTGAAGGTTTTAAGTTTTCATTGGCTTACACTATGGTTAGTCCCCTTGGAGAGGGGACTTAAATCTAAAGTGAGAACAGTCCCCTTGCAGAGGGGACTAACGGAGCTAAGCCTAATGGAGATATCTGAACAACTGACATTTTACCTTTTGAGAATATGTCAACAATAGAAGCTGAAGGCTTTCGGTAAAAAAAACTATAACTTGAAGGTGTGCCACTTGAAATTAACTGTTCCGTTGGTTTTTTCCAAGTAGCTTAGATGATTCAACTTTGGAGCTTTTTGTCCAGTTTCCATGATGGAATGTTTATTGTTTGAATCATGCGAAAGTTGTGAGACATAAGGAATAGTACAAACTTGTTTGAACAGTGACATTGATTATTGCTCCACAGGTATTATCAGGAGGTGCAGAGATGGCTTGTTGGGGGCATAGGTTCTTCCATTCCGTTTGGCCGAGATGCAGAAATGGTTTGTTTGGGTGTCCTTTTGGTGTGCCCCACGTGGAAATTGATCCTCTTGGTTCTACTTAGCGCACACTGGTGAACCGTGCAATGGACTTGTAGCAATTTAACTGCTTACCTCTGCGCATCTATTATTATGTCGAACTTCTATCTAGTACTGGCTAATGAATGTTGAATGTCGAACTGCAACAGCTTGCCTTGTGTCATTTCATTTCCGTTTTCTTTGAACCGCTGGCTGATGGATTGGATATCTTTGGACGTAAGTATTTCATGAGTTAGTTTCTCATCATTCCGGTGAAAAAAAGGTTAGCCTCTGATCTGAAGAAATATGATGCCTCGTGCTTGGTTGTTGTCATCAGGACGGGGATAGGCAAATCTCAGTTGCCTATGCGCATCTTGATAACAGTCTGTACTTTTAGATTCAGACTTCTGCATGAGTGGTGTTCATGTAGCAAAGCACATTTTGTAGTCGATGCTAGCTGCGCCTTAACATCCTAAGCCCATTCCTTTTTATTCTTTCAAAAGAACCAGTTATTGTTGGTATGACACCAGTTGCCTCTGCAATGTGATCCACGCGCCATGGTCAACGACTTGATGGCCTGGAGCATGACGGTGACCCTAGTCGTTGTACTTGCACTATTAGATGATATGTTCCTATGTTGCAAGCTGTAGTGTCGTACTGCAGGTGTCATTTATTCACTGTTATCATCTAAGAATAGGCGTCATCCATTAAGGGGAGATTCAGCATCTTGAACTGCTCGTTTCTATGTCTTCCCTTCCTGGCTGCTCGAAGCTCAGGTTCAGATCCTTTGTGCCGGCGAACTGCCAAAAGAGCCGGCACACGCCGTCCTTCCTCAGATTTCAGATTGCCGGGGCGGCGGCAGGGAGAGCCTTCAGCGTCTCCGGACATGGATGGGAGATAGGCTGGTGAGTAAGGTAGAATTTTGATATGTGCCAGTTCTGTCCCCAAAATATTTCATCCGGTTTGATCTTGCAGCAGATTCTCTTTCTACTTTAGATAAGCTGGTTTCTGTCTGCTAAAGTGACTCGAGCATCAGGGGAGCTACTTCACCAATGAAAGGATACCTCACCCAAAGGCGTTACATTTGAGAGAGGAGTGTTAACAAGTACTCCCTCTTTTAGTACAAAGTTGAGTCATTTTTGAATCACTTATTTTGGGACGGAGGGAGTATTATAGTACCAATATTCAGTGAGAGAAAGCTACTTCATCCGGGTCTTTGGTTTTTGGAAAACCATAATGTGAAAATATCTTTCTAAGTTCTAAGCATTTGTTCACATGCTTAGTTTGCCAAAATGTTTCTAGGTGGTGAGCAGTGCTACCCCCATGCTCACTTGGAGAGTTTTGAAAAGTTCTTGATCTAACTTGCTGGTAAAAATTACGCCCCTGTCTGAAATGATGGCAATGGACATTGGCCATGTAGTTTGAAAACATGATCAATGAACAATTGAACAACTTGAAGGACAGTGAAAGGATGGGACATGGGGATGAAGTGGGCATGTTTGGTCAGTTGATCCACCACTAGCAGGATAACTGTTTTCCCTGAAGAATTCGGTAAACCCTCTATGAAATCATCCATACCGATGTGTGCCGGGGCCATGTCAGGGAGGTGGGCTGGTTTCAGTGTACTAGGGGTTTTGAAGTGTTCAGATTGTTGTCAATTGACAGGTGGGTCCTTCATAGACGTACTGTACTTCTCAATGTGTGCCTTCATGCTCGGCCACTAAAATTAGTCATCCTGACAATAAAATTGCATGCTACTCCCTCCGTACCGAAATGTAGGTCGCTGGGGAATAGGTTCCGACCAGGTGAAAATGGGTAAATGGACCTTTATGCCCCCAATACAAATTTTGAATCAGCCGTCTTCTTCCTCGGCATCTTCCAACTCTGCCTCCGCCTCCGCCCCCGCCCTCCACCCCCGCCCTCGCCCAGGCGCTCCTCCTCTCCCACGCCCAGGGCCTCCTCCTGGCCCGCGCGCGCCTGCTGGTGGAGGCGAGCTGGTGCTCTGCTGCCGGCCGCTGCTGGAGGCGAGCTGGTGCTCTGCTGCCGGTGTCTGGTGGAGGCGAGCTGGTGATCTGCTACCGCCCGCTGGTGAAGGCGAGCTGCCGCCCGCGCGCGCCCAGGGGTTCTGCTGGAGTTCTCAATGTGTTGTTGACGATGCTGCCGCTGAAGTTCCTCCCCACGCATATGTGTTAGATTGATCTCCGCTATGCAGGCCCAACGGCCTGCCAGGCCCTTGGTCAACGCGCCCTGATCGGGCGCCCAACCCCTTACTGGTTGGTGGGCCCCTGTGACCTGCGCAATATAAAGAGTGGTGGGGGCCAGGACACGGAACACGAGGTTCACCGCCGCCGCACTCCCCACTCACAACACCTACCGATCTAGGTCGTGCGCAGAGCTCACGGGAAGCACCACCGCCATCACCTCGCTCACGCACGCGCTCGCGCCGCCGCCGACGCCATGGCCAGCGGCTCGAACTCGTCGAGCCAAGGTGAAGGTAATACACCACCTCTACTCTCACTACCGTGGATCTCCAACACATACGATCCAGACGGATCTAACAATGGTATTAGAGCCTTTCTTGTGTTGAGATTTTAGGTAAGAGAAGAAAGAACGGAAAAAATTTAACGCCCCCCCCCCCCCAAAGAACCCTAACAGAGGAAGGGACTCACCGGAGCAAGGCCTTGGGCCGCCGGCAAAGTGCGCCACCGCAAGGCCGCGCCGTTCCTCTCGATCCCGACGCGCATCGGCAAGCCGAGGCGCCGAGACGAAGAACAACCCCGCAAGGGGCAAAGGACACCGCGGCCAAACCTTTCGACGGCGGCGCGCTCAGCGCAAGGGAACGCGCGACCGGCGAAAGGGGAGGCAATGGCGCCACCATCGTCACCACCCTGGGCTCCTCCTCTCGCATGGCTTCGGCCCGAACGGCTCTGCCGTGGTTCTTGTTGCTGCGAGCAGGGCGAGGGGGAGGAGGCGGAGAAGGAGGACGGGGGAGGAGAAACAGAGGGTGGCGCGCGCGGCGTGGAGGGTTTCGACCACGACGCCGGCGACCGGTGCGAGCGTCACGGTGGCCCGTACTCGCCCGCTACGGAGAGAACGAGAGAGAAGCGAGCGGCGCGAGAAGGGGGGGAGTGATTAGGTTTTCCACCCCACACGGCGACAGCCGGTTTTTGACCAACCGAAAAGCACGCTCGGGCGTCGGATCTGATCCGACGGCTCAGGGTCCAGCGGGGAGGCAGCTCGGCCTAGATGGGCCAGCTGTGCCGGTGGGCGGGCAGAGTTGAGTGGGCCGGCAGAACCGGCGCCCCAGGCCGGAAGCCATGCTGGAAAACTACACATGCCAGAGCCCAGAGAGCCCAAAGAGGGTTTTAAATATATTCTGTTATTTGTCCAGCTCTGGGCAAATTTTATACAGTTTTAATTCCTTTTTTCTATGCAAATTTTTCCAACGAGAATTCTGTTTAGAAAATAGAAAAGAAAAAATAGAAAAGTTTCTGAAAAAGAAAATAGGAAAGTTTTAGAAAAAGAAAAGTTCATGATTTTTATAAAGAAAATAACAAAGTTCATGAATTTTTTCTTTAGCAAAAGAAAAGATTCTGAAAAGAATAAAAAGTTCATGAATTTTATATTCATATTTTTTCCGCTGCAAAATAAATAATAGTGCTCTTTTACAAAGAAAATAAAAGTTTAAAGAGAATTAAATTTTAAGAGCATGTTAAAGTAATTAATGAAATAAATATGATTATGTTATTTTTATGACCAACGTTGTTAATAACATAATCATGATTTACTATTGTTGAAATATGTGCATTTATTTCTATTTTCTGCCCAACGGTGATATAGATTTAATTGCATAAACAGTTGTATGTTTAATTTGACCAATGTTAGATTAATGCATGCAATTGCTACTTTGATCTCACTTCAATTGTGATTTCAGGAGGTTACCACTTGATGAGCTGCCTAAAAGATGTTCCAATACTCCGAGGTGATAACTACACCGAATGGAGAAAGAAAGTTGATTTAGCCTTTGTCTGTGCTGAGGTGGACTGGGTGGTGGACACTCCACAGCCGGTCAGACCTACAGAGCCAGTCAGAGAGGCAACTGATGATGATGCTGCGTGGGACAAAAAGAGGAGGGATTATGCTCCATTGGAGATGTCATATACCCTCGACAACCAAAAGTGGCTCACCGCCAACAAAAAGTGTATGGCCTTCATAAAGAACACAATTGAGAACGCCATTGTGGGCTCAATTGCAGAGTGCACTTCTGTAGGGGAGTTTCTTACAAAGATAAAGAGCCAGTTCACTGGTTCTTCAAAGATATATGCCAACTGGTGACAGAAAACTACACAGGCGGTGGTCATGGCATAAGAGAACACATCCTCAGGATGAGCAACATGGCAGCTAAGCTTAAGCCCATGGATGCGGATTTGGAGCTCAAACCTGCGCTCCTAGTCCACCTGGTTATGGCTTCACTGCCAAAAGAGTTTGACACCTTTGTTGTCAACTACAACATGTCACCTGAAAAATGGGACATTGAAAAGACTATAGCCATGTGTGTCCAAGAAGAGGAAAGGCTTAAAGCCTCACATGGTGGTTCTCTGAACTATGTGAAGGACAACAAGAAAAGGAACTACAATAAAAGTAGCAATAGTTCCCCTTCAAAGGCGCATGGAAAATCTCACATGCAGCATCAGCATTAGCAGAAGTCTTTTCCAATGGACAAAGATACTTGCCTCCGCTGTAAGAAGACTGGGCATTACAAGAAAGACTGCCCTGATTGGCTCAAGTCAATAATGGCAAAGAAAGGTAACAACATTGTTTTCTTTGTAAATGAATCCTTGTATACACAGTTTTCGAAATCTACTTGGTGGATTGACTCAGGTGCAACTGTTCATGTTGCAAATTCATTATAGGGATTCCATTCGACGCGGACTACGCAAAGAAGCGAAAGATGCATTGAAGTTGCAAATGGAATTCAAGCAGAAGTTGAAGCTGTCGGTGACATCTCCTTGGAGTTAGCTGATGGATTCAAACTTCTACTTAGAGATGTTTTATATGTTCCTTCATGTCACAGAAACTTAATTAGTGTTTCGTGTTTGGATAAAGATTATTATGAATGTCATTTTGGACATGGCAAGTGTGCCATATGGTTTAATAATACTCATGTGGGTGTTGCATTCCTACACGATGAGCTTTATTTATTATCACTCCGTGAAAAAGTGTATTATGTGTGCAATGTGAATGAGCATGTTTTCGCGTCGAATAAAGAACAAAATAAAAGAAGGAGAACTCATGACTCATCGAAATTATGGCACTGTCACTTGGGCCATATTTCCAGGGGGAGAATAGAAAGACTAGTCAAAAGTGAAATTCTTCCTCCGTTAGAGTTCTCTGACTTAGAACAATGCATAGATTGCATTAAAGGAAAGTATGTAAAACAAATCAAAAAGGGTGCAATCCATAGCACAGGCACACTAGAAATCATTCACACTGATATTTGTGGACCATTTCCGATGAAAAGTGTGGATGGATATGAGTCGTTCATAACATTTACAGATGATTACTCTTGCTATGGTTATATTTATCCAATCAAAGAAAGATCTGAAGTGTTGGATAAATTTAAGATATTCAAAGCTGAAGTTGAAAATCAGCATGATAAAAGAATAAAGATAGTAAGATCTGACCGTGGGGGGAGTACTACGGTCGACTCACTCCATATGGCCAAGTCCCTGGACCTTTTGCAAAGTTCTTACAGGAGACTGGCATAGTAGCCCAGTATTCAATGCCGGGCGAGCCTCAGCAAAATGGAGTAGCTGAAAGGCGTAACCGTACTCTGATGGATATGGTGTGCAGCATGATGAGTTACTCCACCTTGCCATTGGGATTATGGATGGAGGCGCTTAAAACCGCCATTCACATTCTCAATAGAGCACCAAGCAAGTCGGTGCCCAAAACACCGTACGAGCTATGGACAGGAAGAGTGCCCTCCCTACAACACTTCAGGGTGTGGGGGTGCCCCGCTGAGGCCAAAATGTTTAATCCAACTATTGCAAAGTTAGATCCCAAAACAGTGAGTTGCCACTTCATTGGCTATCCAGACAGATCAAAGGGTTTTCGTTTCTACTGTCCAGACAGATATACAAAGTTTGTAGAAACAAGACATGCAGTCTTCTTGGAGGACGAAATGATGAGGGGGAGCTTGGTAGCTCGGAAAATTGATCATGAGGAGAAGAGGGTGCATGCACCTAATCTGATGATTCAGGAGCCATTTTCTCACTACCAGCTGTAACTCCACCCATGACGACTATGGGAGTAGACCCGGAACCTGTCCGTCAGGAGCCGACTGACCCCGTTGTTGAGCATGAAAGGGAGGTGCAGCAGCCAATTGTAGAAGATGTGCCGGAAGTTGAGGCACAGAATGTGCCAGAAACTGAGGCCCTTAGAAGATCTAATAGAACAAGAAGATCAGCTATTTCTACTGATTATAAAGTTTATAACACAGAAATGGTTCATATGGAAGGTGATCCCACTACATATGAAGAAGCCATTAGAAGCCCCCACTCATCAAAATGGCTAGAAGCAATGGAAGATGAGATGAAATCGATGAGTTCTAAAGATGTTTGGGACTTAGAGGAAATTCCTAAAGGAGCCAAAACAGTAGGCTGCAAATGGGTCTACAAAACTAAGTATGACCCTAATGGGAATGTAGAAAGGTATAAAGCCCGACTTGTGGCAAAAGGATTTACACAAAGAGAAGGGATAAATTACAATGAGACTTTTTCCCCAGTCTCATGTAAGGACTCCTTCAGAATCATAATGGCATTAGTTGCATATTTTTATTTAGAGTTACATCAAATGGATGTAAAGACGGCATTTCTGAACGGGGATTTAAAAGAAAAGGTCTACATGAAACAACCCAAGGGTTTTATCTTGGAAGGCAAGGAAAATATGGAATGCCGCCTGAAGAAATCTATTTATGAATTAAGGCAAGCCTCTAGACAGTGGTATCTAAAGTTTAATCAAACGATTAAAAGTTTTGGATTTAAAGAAAATATTGAGGATAACTGCATTTATGCAAGGTTTAAAAATGGGAAATATATTTTCCTAATCTTGTATGTGGATGATATCTTGCTTGCTAGCAGTGATGTTAGTCTACTACAAGAAACAAAGAAGTACTTGTCCGCAAATTTTGACATAACGGACCTTGGTGAAGCATCATATGTTTTGGGCATAGAAATTCACCGAGATAGGAACAATGGAGTCTTAGGACTATCGCAGAAGGCATATTTAGAAAAGGTTCTTCAAAAGTATAATATGCATGCGAGTAAAGCCACACCTGCTCCTATAGTCAAGGGCGATAGTTTTGGGAAATTCCAATGTCCCAAGAACCAGTACGAGATCGATCTAATGAAAGCAGTACCATATGCTTCGGCTGTTGGAAGCTTACAGTATGCACAAGTGTGCACTCGCCCTGACTTAGCTTTTGTCACCGGGGTACTCGGTAGATATCAAGAGAATCCAGGCATGGAGCACTGGAAGATGGTAAAGAAGGCATTGCGTTATGCGCAAGGCACGAAGCACTACATGCTAACATACAGGAGATCTGATTCCCTAGAGATAAGAGAGTATTCAGATGCAGATTTTGCGGGGGACAGAGATGATAGAAAATCCACGTCAGGATACGTGTCACTCTCGCTGGAGGGGCTATTTCGTGGAGAAGCTCCAAACAGTCAATAGTTGCATCGTCCACGATGTATGCAGAATTTATAGCATGTTTCGAGGCCACGGGGCAGGTGATATGGCTAAAGAAATTTATACCCGACTTGAAAGTGGTAGATTGTATTCACAAACCACTAAAGATGTACTTTGACAACCAGCCCGCAGTATTCTATGCTCACAACAACAAGTCGAGTAATGCTGCAAAAACAATAGAGATAAAGTATTATGTTATGAAAGATAAAATCCAGGATCACACTATAAGTCTCGAGCATATAAGGACAAAGGATATGCTTGCGGATCCGCTTACGAAAGGCTTACCACCCAATATGTTCAAGGAACACTTAGCCGTCATGGGTTTAAGGGAAAGCCTATGATTCCTGGATCATGAGAGGCCCAAAAGGAATAGAATTTGTTTCAAAACAAAGAGGTATGTTGTAGCTGTCTGATTCTATCGACAATTGAGGTGTGACGATGAAACATGTTCTATGTATTGATCTGTGATGAAACGAGTAAAGTAAATAGTATATGGTTAAAAGTAAAAGTTGAGATCAAGGGGGAGAATGTTAGATTGATCTCCGCTGTGCAAGCCCAACGGCCTGCCAGGCCCTTGGTCAACGCGCCCTGATCGGGCGCCCAACCCCTTACTGGTTGGTGGGCCCCTGTGAGCTGCGCAATATAAAGAGTGGTGGGGGCCGGGGCACGGAACACGAGGTTCACCGCCGCCGCACTCCCCACCCACAACACCTACCGATCTAGGTCGTGCGCAGAGCTCACGGAAAGCACCACCGCCATCACCTCGCTCACGCACGCGCTCGCGCCGCCGCCGACGCCATGGCCAGCGGCTCGAACTCATCGAGCCAAGGTGAAGGTAATACACCACCTCTACTCTCACTACCGTGGATCTCCAACACATACGATCCAGACGGATCTAACAATATGTGTTGCTGCCGCTGAAGTATTTGCCGCTGCTGGAGTTCTGAATTTTGCTCGCATAGGTTCATCTCCTCGCCCAGTACTCGCTCTGCATCAATTTGATGATCATAAACAATCTGATGATCATAAACTAAGACTTGCATAAACAATCTTAGGAAACTTTGAATCATAAACAATCTGAGTAAACAATTTGATGATCATAAACAATCTGGAGTAAGACTTGCTGTAATCATCTGAGTAAGTTTAAGACAGAGAAAACTTTGAACCTTTTGCTGAGGCAGTGTGAAAATCAGCTGGAGTACTTGTTGTAATCAGAATTTAGCAAGGAGTTTGTATCTCAGGACAAGCATTTCAGAATTATTTGAAGTATTACTCCAGCATAAAAGAACCATTACAAATCTGCGCAGCAGCAAGATCTTGGAGCATACCTCGGGGAGGCGTTGTTGGCCTTGCCGGCGAGGACGCGCGCGACGACGCTCCCAGCGATCACCCGCCCTTGGAGCTAGCCACTGCTGCCATGCAAAGGTCGAACTGTCAAGCAGGGCAGAAGTGCATTTTCTCTAAAAAAAAGCTTCAGATTCACAAACTTGTACAAGATCGTCCTATTAGTCCCCAAGAAAAAGAAAAAAGAAATATCTGATGATCTTAGAAAACTGTTGAAGCATGCATAACAATTGCAACGAACAGGCTAGTACTGCAATTTAGACCATTGCTACAAAGAGAATGTTCAGTACTCCACATTCTAAATTCTGATGATCTTAGAACTGGAGTAAATTGGAACCACAATTTATAATTCAAAAGGAGCATCAGCACATGTTTTTTTCTATTTCTTCAATCTTCTTTTATTCTTCTCAAGACATCTTATGTCCTAAGGTTAATTACAGTAGGAGAGAGAAGCAGGAGTAAGAAGCAGCAACAATCTAAGGTTAATTTGCAAGAGACCAACAACAGCAGTACTGAACATTCTCTTTGTACCTACACTACTCCTACACCTACTCCTACTTCTAATTTAAATTAACAGAAAAGGTTTCATTTACTGAATTTTTTAATTAACAGAAAAGGTTTTCATTAAATGAAAGTTTTCAATAACTTATGATTAAATTAATCAAGTCCTACTGAACAGCAACTCCTACTCCTACTACTGTACTCCTTTTCTCAAATTAATTCAAGCTTCAGCTGTTCCGTCCGTAGGTTCAAATATGGAACCAAAAAGACTTAATCTTCCATGTGAATTTACCAAAAATACAGTTATTATTAAGAGTGCCTATGACAATTCAAAAAAATTATTAAGTGAACTTGGGATGAAATGATTAAATGGTCCATGAATCTGCCTATGTGAATTTACATTCACAGTGCCATGTGAATTTACATTCTGTCAGTTTTCATGTGAATTGTGACAGTAGTGAAAGCATGCAGACATGCCTACTCTCAATTTACGTTACTGAACTGTGACAGTACTTCCTGATGATCATCTACTCTTTCATCATCCCTGTCATGAAAATTGGTGATGCCTAAATAGTGAAACAAACATAATGTACTCCAGTCATATTTGTTTCTATCATAGTCAAAATCTTACTGATCTTCCTGAGTATCAAAGTCACTATCAGATTACTGAATTTTGACTGAAGAATAAACATGATATTTTGTCTCTATCATAGTCAAAATCTTACTGATCTTCAGTCAAAACCAAATTTCAGAGTTCAAGTACCGTACTCATCTTACTTAATGCATCCTGAGAACAAATCTTGCTGAATTTTGGGACAGTACAAATTTCAGAGTTCAGAGTACACATCTTACTGAATTTTATTCATCTTACTTGATGCATCCAGCCTCACTAACGCATCCACTAAGTAATCCTACTCCATCCATCCATCTAGCCTCTGGAGTAGAAGAAAAATCCCCATTGGCCTGACGAAGCTAAACTGAACTGAACCTACAAACAAACCTCACGGCGGCGGCGGCGTCGTCATGGTCGGGGAAGTCCAGCTCATGGCGGCATCCAGATGCGGCTCCAGCTCCTCATCACGGCGACGTCCAGATGCGCGTCCAGCTCCTCCAGCTTGAGCTCCAGCTCCTCACGCCGCTGTCTTCACTCCGCTCCTCCCCGATGGCGCATAAAAATGGCAGCTTTGAGCGGTGAGATTAGCGGCGATGCAGAGCGGTGAGCTAGGCGGCGCTAGGAGGCGGAGCGGTGAGCTAGGAGGCGCTAGGAGGCGGAGCGGTGAGCTAGGCGGCGGTGCGGAGCAAGATGCCGGCGAGAGGGAGAGAGAGGAAGCATCGACGGGGAAGGCGAGGCGGGAGCAGTAGAGCATCAGGTCCCCCGCCGCCCAGGAGAAGGGCAGCGACGTGGCCAGCGCCTCATACTCATTCACGGGCCGCTGATCCGGGGGCACCGCGGGGCCTGCCGAGGGTCGGGGCGGGGTTCGTGAGCAGCGGGAGGAGGGGGGCGGCATGGAGGGAGGGCGAGGCGGAGGCCATGGGGAAGGGAAGGGGGATGCAGTGCAGGTGCGGCGACCGGAGCGGGCGGAGCGACCGAGCGAGAGCGTGTGGTGGCTTGGAGTGGAGAGAGGCGAGTGGTGGGGAGAAAGGGAAAGTCACAAAAAATCATAGTGTGCCAAAGTTTGGATTTTTTTTGTAACTAGCATCGTATTTAGAGTAATTTTGAAAACCAGCAGGCCCAAAACGTATATTTCAAAAATAGCACCCCGTCGGTTAACAGTTGACCGAAGAAGGACTTTTCGGTCAGCAGAAAACCGAAGAGGACTCTTCGGTCAACCGTAGGCCGAAGACATGCTGTGCTGGGTCGAAGAGGACTCTTTGGTGTTTGGTTGGCCGAAGAGTACTCTTTGGTGTTTGGTTGGCCGAAGAGTACTCTTTGGTCAACCGTTGACCAAAGAGTCCATGCACTGTCAACCGAAGTTGCATGTGACCTAATTCGGTTTTCCGTTTATACTGCATTTTCTTCGCCCTTCTCTCCCGCCCTTCTTTCCCGCCCTACTTTCCCGCCCTTCTTTCCCGCCCTTCTCTCCCGCCCTTCTCTCCCGCCCTTCTTTCCCGCCCTTCTCTCCCGCCCTTCTCTCCCGCCCTTCTTTCCCGCCCTTCTCTCCCGCCCTTCTCTCCCGCCCTTCTCTCCCGCCCTTCTCTCCCGATTTTTTTTGCACAAATAGTACATATTTTTGAACAAATTGGGAAAATAAGATCAAAACATTACAAATTGCAAAACTAGCACACGGTCGTCCTACTATTCCCGCCCTTCTTTCCCGCCATTCTCGTTCCCGCCCTTCTCTCCCGCCCTTCTTTCCCGCCCTTCTCTCCCGCCCTTCTTTCCCGCCCTTCTTTCCCGCCAGTTTCGTTCCCGCCCTTCTTTCCCGCCATTCTCGTTCCCGCCCTTCTCTCCTGCCCTTATTTCCCGCCATTCTCTCCCGCCATCTTCTCTTCTGACCCTATAAAACCCCCTCCGCAGTAAGGTGGGTGAGCAGGCAAGTGTAGTGTTTTTTTGGTCACCGTTTGTTTGCAGGTAATGGCTTGCCCCTTTTGCCGAGCTCCAGGTGGCCCTTGTTCTTCCTTTGATTCTAGTGAGTCTGTCTTCACTGTGGTGCTGGATCGTCGCTGTTCAAGGCGTGTTGTAAGATTCTATATCTTGTTTATCTGATTGTGGCATATGGTTCATGTTGTTTAGGTTGGAATGTGTTCTAATGCCTTTGTTTATATGATTATGATGTTTGCTTCCATCCTTTTTGTAGTATGTTCCGTGCAGTGTTAGATCACATCTTGCTCGGTACATTGAGGAGTGTAGAGCTTTAGCTATTCGGAGGGGTGACACAGATATTGATCTTGCTCTTCACAACAGTGAGGGTAACTTATACCATGTTCTGTTTACACATGGTCGGGTGAGCAGTAAATTCCATGGTCCTTCCTGGGAGGAACTTGTGAATGATTATGGTCTCCGTCATCGTGACATGATGACCGTTAGGCTTGAGCACTATGGAACATGGTGTAGTGTTGATATTCATCGGGATGGTGTTATGTTGTTCCCTTTACCCTGTGTTGGTAAGTTTTTTTTGAGTGATTTAAAGTTTTGTTTCAACTTTTACGTTTTGCTGTTCTGCTAAATTTGTGAAATTATTTTTTTGTAGCTCTTGAGGATCTGAGTGAAACTCAGAGGGAACTTGTTGACAGTTGTTTTTATAGTCGTGGTATCTTCAGTCTGAATTATCACCAAATGTATGTCATGTCGCGACAGCTCTTTGATGACAACTACATATTGTGTACTCCTTTTGTTCATAGGATTGATTCCATGAATGTCAATGGTCAACATATGGTGAGCTTTGTTTTTGGCTACTGTTTTAAATTTGTAAGCTCAACATCATATAACTTGATGTTTTTTGTCAGGTTATTCCGACCATGGTTGTGAGGAGTTTGACGGAATTTGTGTCAATTCCTAGGACCGGTTCTTTAACTCTTGAAATTACTTTGGATTCAGAAGATGATGATATATCTGTGAGCATTCCTTGTTCCTACTTTATTGGCTTGGGTGATAGAATGGTGTTCAAGAAGGAAGGCTTCGGTAATTTTCTTCGGGCATCGTCTATTGAAGTCAACAATTTGGTGCTCATAACCTTCAAAGAGCGTGATCAGGAGCTAGTTGTTGTTTTCAGTCATCTGCCACAGTGATCGTACTATCTCGCCATACTATCCCCCCATTTTATTTCCCCCCCCCCCTAATATCCCGCCATTTTCTTTCCCACCATACTCTCCCGCCACTTTTTCTCTCGACATTCTCTCCCGCCATTATCTCCCGCCATTTTCTTTCCCGCCTTTCTCTCCCGCCATCTTCTCTTGTGAACCTATATAACCACATCCGCAGTAAGGTGGGTGAGCAGGCCCTTCTGTCCCCCTTTCTCTCACGCCTTTCGCTCCCGCCCTCCTTTCGTGGAGATGTCTCATCCTCATTATCCTTTTGATCGTAGTTTTCACTCTGGTATGTCCGATCGTCTTCTCAAACTAGCCGCCAATTTCAAGATGGATGATAGAGTAGTTCCATGGGAGGAACTCATCAGTAGTGACACCATAATGAATGAGTTGGCTCACTCATTAGCTAGGAGTGGGTGGCCTCCCAGGACATTTGAGGAGATACGGAAAGAACTTCTCAGGTTGCATGGCAGATGGCAGAACGTCAAACTGCATAAGAGTGAATCTTACATCAGGCTTGGGAGGAAGAATTCAGATTTATGGTCAGTAGACAGTGAGGACGAAGACGACCTCTTCATGCCGAGCAGCAAGGTCAAGACTACCTCATCGTCGACGGCCAAGAGTTCTACTTCGACAAAGGGCAAGAGATCTGCATCGACGGAGGAGGAGGATGATGCATTCATGTAGTACTGTTTTATGTAGTACTGTTGATTTAATGTTGTAGTGTTTAATTCAGTTGTACTGTTTAATTCAGTTGTACTGTTTAATTTAGTGGTAATGTTTAATTTCAGTTGGATGCATGTAGTTTGCAGTACAAGTGTTATCTCTCTAAACCAATTGCCACCGACGGCTTCTCCCTCGGCCAGCTCGCTTTTCCCTTGCTTTTACCCATGCGCAGACGGTGATTCCGATGTCCACACTGTAGTGACTGGCCAGACTGTAGTGACGATGCTGATTCCGATGCCCACACTGTAGTGATTGGCAGACTATAGTGACGGCGCTGCTTTGTCTCGTGGGGTGGAAGTACTTCGTTGTTGGTGTGGCGATCTCTGCAAGGTGAAGGAGGTGACGGATTTTTCAGATTGGTTGGGCATGAAGTTTTTCATGTGCGCCAATTATGAGGAAGATCCACCCGTTGCTACTTCACCGTACATCAGGCCTCCGGTATGTTTAAGTCACCAAGAATAAACACGTTGTTGATATTATTGTTGATTTGATATTTCTATTTCTATTTTTGTTGTAGTCTCCTCCGCCTCTATGCATGTACTATCGTTGGAGTGACACGAAAAAACCGGACTGGGCGGTGACCGAGATTCGTGAAAGAGGTCGTCGTGCATGGGCAAGCTTGGACGCGGAAGAGCGCCGCGCGAAGGCGGCAGCAGAGGAGAAAGCAGAGCAGGAGAGAGAGTGGCAAGAGTACTGTGTGAAGCAGATGGCTTTTATTGATGAGATGAAGAAGAAAAACCGAGAAGAGGGACTACGACTGGCGGAGGTTTACCGACAGCGACAGGAGGCCCGTGAGGCTGAGAGGCAAATGAAGAAAGAAAGGGCTCGTGCAGCCAAGGCAACAGAAGAAGCTGGTGATGGAAAAGGAAAATATCCCCGTTGGACTCAGTAGATTTATGTTATTGTATCGTAACGTTCGCATTGCAGCATGTCGTATCTTAAAATTCGCAGCAAGTTGTATCTTAATTTTTATGTATCTTATTTTACGCATGTTATTTTCGATGCATCTTAATTATCTGTTGTAGTCTGGTTGCAAATGTTTCTCGTAAAACATTAGAGTAATGCCGATGTACAAACCTGGCCTTGAAAACAAATCAGTCTCTTACATAGATAATGACTCATACATAGATAGTAACACATACATGAAGGATGTCTGATACATAGATAAGTCCTCATACATGAGAATAGTCTGAAACTAACATGGGTGTTTCATACATATATAATCATATCACTGCTGGGGACGGCGACGAGTCTGGATCTTCCTCGGACGCGGACCGGAAGGTGATAAGCGCTGACGCAGTGGGCGAGGGTCACGAAAACCACGACCGTAAATAGCCTCGCCTGAATCGGTCTGTGTCTCCTGCGTCGGTGGTGGTGGTGGAGTATGATACATAGGCTGAGAGAAGTCTCCTGCAGCTTGGTCATCGTCATCGCCATAGTTGTCTAAGAATGAACCATCACCACTAAGCATCGGCGACTGCACGACATGCGTGAACGGAAGCGGCTGGTTGCTGACTGTAGTAGTGAAGCACATGTCAAATTGAATTGCGATCGTACACTGCTTAAAAGAAAAACCGAAAGTAAAGTTACCTGGCGGCCCCATTTGTTGATGCCATGCGGACCCCCCTGGTTGTGAAGGATGTTGCTCATGCCAGGCAGACCACCCTGGTTGTGAAGGATGTGGCTCATGCCAGGCTGAGCTCCCTGGCTGTGAAGGAGATGGCTCTTGCCAGGCCGAGCTCCCTGGATGAGAAGGAGGTGCCTGATGCCATGATGACCTCCCCGGCTGTGAAGGAGATGGCTCTTGCCAGGCCGAGCTCCCTGGATGTGAAGGAGGTGCCTGATGCCATGATGACCTTGCTGGTTGTGAAGGAGGTGGCGTCGGTGAAGCCATGCGCCGTGACTCTGAGCGATGCACAGATGGACGTGGCGGACGAAGTCCTGGACGAGATACCGCAACGTCCGAAGATCGTCTACATGTCACTGCTGCGTAAATCCCTCGTAGCTTGTCATCAAAATGCTTCAACCATGTCCGAAGATCTGGCTGTGGGATAGTATCCCCACTATCAACCCGCCGCATTAAAGCGGAAACCTCCTCTCGCGCCTCGACTGTCAAGTCGCGCTGACAACTAAATTCGAAGTACTTACTTGTGCACGTGGTCCGGTATGTGTGGAATAACTGGAATGTCATCCTCTTGATAGCGACCGAACTGTCTCATTACCCTATGAAGAGCCATCTCCTCCACCGTCATGTCGAACACCAATCTCGCCTTGGTCATCCAGTAGTGCCGATCTCTAATGCACAAGGCAGATAGCCCAACTGGATACCTAGATGTTATAGCCTGATCCGAGTAGGGCTCCCAGATAACAACATCCTCGTGCAAAGCATCAAACTGCGCCGTGAAGGACGGGTAGCAGCTCTTAACCTGCATACCCGCAAACTGTCTCTGTGCATGACAACAAATAAACATTAGTAATAGTATTGCATGGCAAGAAATAATCTAATGAAATGTTACGTAATACAAAATTACCTCTCTTCGTGCCCAAACAGATCCCACAGTAGGCAAGTCGCCGATATGTGGCACATAAGATCCTGCTATGTCTACCAACCCAAACGGATTTTCAATGCTGACATAGGGTCGTCCAATAGGGAACCTCTCATATGACCAGAGCTGCAACAATAGTGGACATCCAACCACACCTGATCTACGGGAGGTCAACATGCAACCTTTGCACAGGCCTCTGTACGTAGCTGCCAACACAGCAGAACCAAAGCTCCTCTGCATAATGTCCCCTGGACAACGAGCGTCAGCTATCTCTCGTGCAATGCTGATGAGGCGCGCATCGACAGTGGTCACGTGGTTCTCTGTGAACATCGTCTTCCCGAACAACCAAAGAAGATATGCCTCTAGGGACCGATCAACCTGTGCCTCGGACAACTGAACTCCGGGGTGTCCTAACGCGACAATCTACATATAACCGGAACGACTTGTATTATTCTATGTAGTGAGGACAACTATAAAAACAACATTCATTTAGCTGACCGAGAAGGTTACCTGAAACTGGCTCAACCACTTAAAACGAGGCCCGTGAGGATCTTTCTCTAAGGCCACAGCAGTTGGCACCGCAGCTAGAAAACGCCTCTGCATCGTAGCTAGCCAGCCAGGATCTGCCTCTAAAGGACCTATGGCAGCACCGGCCAACGGTAATCCCAACAAGTAAGACACATCCTGTGGAGTAGGCGCCATCTCTCCCCAGGGAAAGTGAAACGTATGTGTCTCCGGTCTCCATCTATCTACTAAGCAGGTAAGGAGTGACCTGTCGTAAGAGAAGCGTTTGCTTTTTCTCTTGCGTAGCTGCATTGGTTCACCAGCTTCATCCAACTCCGGATGATCAACCCACTCATCCAATGTACCCTCAACCAGCCGTGCCAACAGTAGCAGTCCAGCCCACATTAACCTACAAAATAAAAAGAATGTACAACAAACAGTTAGCGAGCATCAAATATTACCTATTACAAATTAAAACATGATATGCAAATGTACCTATCAACCCATTGAGGGTGTATCATCCAGTTAGACTTTGGGGTGCGAGGGATCAACACATCTAAATTCTTGCCCGCTTCCATAAGTGCGGCCCGGTGTTTTTTATCGATCGCATCTTTAAGCAACGCATACGAAGACATATCTGAAATTAAAACATAGTCCGACATATCACAAATTAAAACATAGTCCAACATATCACAAATTAAAACATAGTCCGACATATCACAAATTACAACATAGTTCGAAATATTACAAATTAAAACATAGTTCGAAATATTACAAATTAAAACATAGTCCGACATATCGCAAATTAAAACATAGTCCGACATTATATAGCTTCTGAATTATTTCTTCCTCGTCGTCCCCTTCGGCCTTGACTGCCTCGACCACGTCCACCTCTTGCTCCTCTTGTCGCACTCATCGATGTGGACGCACTCGTCGATGTGGACGCACCGTCTTTGTTAATGTCGGGACAATATTTCATCCTATGCCCATAATTCGCGCATAGCAAACACTGTCTGGTTGCTCCACCAGCTTCAGATTGGTCCATATCATTTCGGATGCGCTTTACCTTGCGTCTGCCCCTGCTGGTTCGCCGAAGACCAGGATCCGGGATGTATACTCTCTCATCATCATTTACCTTGTTGAAATTGCTGACGACTCTAAACCCTGTCATCTCACCGGTCCATGTGTTGTGTACTGAGTCTTTCAAATAGTATGGGGAAACGAAGGAGATGGCATCCAACTGAATCTGGCCGCACGCAGCCAACACATGTGAGCAAGGAAGGTGCAACAACTTCGGTTTGTTGCATGTACATTCACACGTTGGATAAAATTCCGTTCCAATTTTTACCTCATGCGTCTTCACCTCATTTGACGTAGGTAGCTGAACCTCATACCTCCTTTCCTGATTACCTATGAGTCTGACAGTGTGCTTCTTTGCTTTCTCTATCTTCTTTGCCATGTACTCCATGACACGGCTACAATAAGGAGTCTTCGGATGATCTGCAATATGCTTCTTTGCTAACTCGAGCCTTTCTCTGAAATATCTCAAAGTGCCATGGAATACAGCCTCCACAATAGCTGTGAGTGGCAATGCTCTATTTCCTCTAAGTACAAAGTTGTACACCTCAGCAAGGTTGGTTGTCATGTGGCCATACCTAGCTCCATGGGTGTCATGCAGGAGAGACCAATTCACGGGAGGCTCTTTCTCTATCCACTGAGTAAAATTCTTTATTGCCCTGCCATTCGGCCTCTTAGTGCCAGGAGGGTCAATTGCTGGCAAGTCACAAAGAGCTACAGGCTGCTCTAGCTCTGCGATGAATGTTGCTAATTTAACCTGATCTTGTTCCATTTTCTTTCTGGCTTTAACCTGCTTCTTAGTAAACTCATCTAGTTTTGACCAAATAAAATTGTATTTCCGTGGCTGATTCTACTTGCATAATTTTTTGAACAAGTTCATCAACCGCTTGTTCTTGAACTGTGAGAAAAAATTTGCCCCAAGATGGCGCATGCACCACCGGCTCTGCAGGTTCTTCCATGATGTTGTTTCGTTCTCAGTTGGATCCCTCAGTGTCTTCACGGCCTTCAATATACCAGCATGTCTGTCATGAATGACACACACGTTCGGTCGGTCCTTCACGATAGCGATTTTCACTTGCCTCAAGAACCATATCCAGCTTGGAAAGTTCTCACCCTCCATGAATGCCATGGCAAGTGGGATGATTTGATTGTTCCCGTCAACACCAATAGCAGTAAGGATTTGCCCTTTGTACTGACCAGTCAGGAATGTGCCATCCACAAACATCACAGGAGGACAATGCCGGAAAGCTTCGATGCAAATAGCAAAAGAAAAGAATACTCTCTTCAACACCTTCAAATCTGGTATACTCTCCAATCTTGTGTGTTGTACGTTTACATAAGTGCCGGGATTCCTCTCCTTCAATACTTGAAGGAGCCGCACAACATTATCATATGAGTCCAAGAACGTCCCAAACCTTTCCTCCATAGCCTTCTGCTTAGCCCTCCAAGCCTTCCCGTAAGGAATGAGATAATCCCATCTGACCTTCACTGCTGTCTGGATGTGTTTTGCTTCCATGTCTTTCTTCTCCACTATCTCAGTATACATGAGTTGAGCAATGAGAGTTGAAGACAGGTTCGGATGATTCACCAGAAGGTTTTTCCTCACACAAGTATGTGGAACAACATCGGTGACAACCCAGTGGATGTTATACTTCGGCACGTGCCCGTGCACCTTCCCAGGACAACCTGTTTCAACACATTTCATGGTATAGTTTGTTCGATTTGATATGTGTGTCCGGAAAACCCTCTGCGTGGACATAGCCCACTTTACCACCGCATATTTCAATTTCTTCTTTGTATCATGCATAGAACCTATCTCGACTTGGTTCAGATGATACTGCCATGGAGTCTCATGGCCATCGTTGACCGTCAGACCGGTTGATAGGTCCTGATCCCATGCGGCAGGAATCGGTACCTCCACTTCATCCTCGGAATATTCAGAATCCAGATCCTCAGCCACTCCATCGTCGTCCTCTTCCTCCATCACCCTCTGCATTTCCTCCCCTTCCTCATCGCCATCAGCAAAACCAGAACCAGCTAATATTACCGACCGACTACTCTGCCCAGTATCGTTACCACACAAATTGTGTGGCACGTAATCTGGCTCTTCCTCGGGTTGGCTTGCATCCACATCCATTGGCTGTGACCCGGATAAATAAATATCGTTAGCCACCTGACTGTCCTGCCCGGGTTCATACCCCCCCTCTGGTTGTCCGGTATTCTCCTCCTTCGCCACAGGTTGCACTAGGACATATGGGTGGATTTTTCGGTCTCCGCAACGCCTTAACAGGGTCAACCACTTCTGGCTCCTATCTATCAGCATCAACTCCCACTTCACATTTTTACACGATTTGGTCCACAATGCTTGAATACTGACGGAACATACCCCAGGATCCAGCCCAAAACTAGTCGTCAACCAGTAAGTCAACTGTCTAATGTCCACTCTGTCCGGGTCTGGAACTGTCATGACACATTTTTGGTACTCGCTAAGATCAACCCCTAACTCATTATATCGAACATTGCCAGGGCCATAGTAAACAGTCATATTTACTGATTCAGACATTTTAACCTGTCAGACACTTCCATCTCATTAATCATAACGAACACAATTATTACCTGCTACACTAACTAACCGCTAAAATGACAGCACAAACCAATTAACACTAAAAAAAATGTGACGCGGGATTATACCTTCGACGCGTGTCGCCACCTCACGGAGAACTTGCACCAACGGACAACACCAACGCCACCCCCTCGACGGCCACCTCCTGCTGCCCAGCCAAACCACCTCCTCCTCCTCAACTGGCCATGGCTGCTCCTCCTCACACCACCATGACTACAACTCACTTGTACACACAAATTAATATCCCATTGGAAAAAAATGACCGTAGGCTGCTGGAGATGGCTATGATCTACTGTTTCTGTGGTTTGGATTTGAATGTAGCTGGAGAAACGAAGAGATCGGGGAGTGGGGGCGAGCTACACAGAGAAAATGAGAGAGAGAGTTCGAACTGAGAAAGAACGGAGAGAAAGGAAGAAGAAAGAGTTCGGCCGGCGGCCTTATCCACCGTTTTCGGCCAACGGTTGGCCGAAGACCTCTTCGGTCGCGGGCTGACCGAAGATGCACACCGTTTTCGGCCAACGGTTGGCCGAAGACCTCTTCGGTCGCGGGCTGACCGAAGATGCACCGACAACCCAGTCTTCGGCCCACCGAACAATGTTTTCGGCCCACGGAACGCCGAAGAGGCCTCTTCGGCCTACGGTTGACCGAAAACTATCTTTTCGGTCTACTGTTGACCGACGGGGTGCTATTTTTGCAATTTACGTGTTAGGCCTGCTAATTTTCGAAATTGCTTCAAATACGCTGCTAGTTACAAAAAAAAATCCAAAGTTTGCACTACAGATCGTTAAACTAACTACGTACATTTCGGAACCAGAGGGAGTAGTATCTTGTCATTTCGAACCGATGAGTAACTTGAACTCTTTCTATCTACTCCCTCCGTTTCTAAATATAAGTTTTTTTTAGAGATTTCACTATAAAGTACATTCGGTGCAAAATGAGTGAATCTACACTCTAAAAGTATGTCTATATACATCCGTATGTAGTCCGTAGTGAAATCTCTTAAAAGACTTATATTTTGGAACGGAGGAAGTAGTAGGCTTCATTCGGACCCTGGACTTCATGTCTTACTACTTAAAAACCGGCCGGTCGAAACAAACCGAAATGAAACGAAGATACGGTCGCTGCTGCACAATTGCATTGAACAATGGACGAAAACAAAACAAGGCAAAAACGTCTTATGTTTAGTTATTACGGGGGTAATAGTATACTACAAAATTTGATACCCAAATAGGATAATTTACGCATCAAGAACAATAACAACAGATGGAGAATTCGGTTGTTGATGCCTGTATTACCGCCAGTTGCTGGCCCTCCTTTCTGTCCGTGTTGAAGATTGTTGAGACTCTGAAGAAAGCAAAATGTTCTTCACTCGCTCACGTTTTCATACCAGGGTATATAAGTAAAGATCTCACATTAATTAATCTGTAAATGCCCTCTGTATTTGCTTCCTGAGATGTACTGCTGGAATTTGATCTAAACGTGGGCCAGCTCAATAGCATTTTTCAGAATTCCTAATAAATCTTAGAGGCCCACTAAGCCCATTCGTGCAAGGCAAGAGGTGGGACAAAAGTTTAGTCCCAAATTGCTAGTTTAGTAGGAGTTGGACCTCCTTATAAGGGAGGATGTTTCCCCACATGTATGAGCATGAGAACAAGAGGGACATACACGCGCGCTCCTCCTCCGCCCATCGCGCCACGGGAATGAGCCGAGAGATTGAATACGAACGCTGCTGCCTGTTCGTTTCGTCTCCCTCTTTTGCTTCGCTTCCTTCTCTTGTACCTATAAAAGGGAGGTCGCTCCTCTCCAGAGAGACACACCAGAACTTCCTCTTCCTCACGCCACCGAGTTCCAACCCCTGAGCTGCTGCAAGGTTCTTCCCCATCCCGGCTTGCGGCGTGCACCGCAGGTCGGGACAGTAGGCCTCCGAAACCCCATCACTTTGAGTCCTGTACGGGAGAAGCGTGATAAGGTTTTTGGGGAGCGCTCTGCGCGACTACTGGCTTCTTCATCACGGACGCCGACGATCACTTCCCAAACGACGACTTCTTCCCCGACGTCAACAACCTCTTCGACGACATGGCCGGTGACGACGTCAACGCCAATCCTACTGCTGCCACCGCTCAGTACGTATTCATGTTTTTCCTATTCGAGGTTCTGCTAGAGATTCTTAGTCTAGTTTTTATTCTACATATGTTTCGGTATAGTTCACATGTTCACATAATATTCACCTACTATCCTTTAGTTTTCTTGATAAGTTTTGTTCCTCTTATTGTGGCATGCTCTCCTCTAAGTCGCGTGACTAGTGTTGCCTCTTTTACTATGATCTTATTTTATCTACTGTTTATTTCGTTTAAATCATTCGGTAAATTGCTCATATATCCAACATGTACTACTTTTTCCCCATCAAAACCCCACTATCGATCATGCATGGGTACTCACTTCGTTTCTCAGTACTTGTGAGTGTTTAACTTTTCTAAAAGACTGTTAATTAAGCAACGATGTTTTGATTTCAAATGCACAAAATGTGGTCTCTAGACACGGAGATCAGTACACAAGCCTGCATAAACCCCACACCCGACACTCTACGCGGCTATTATTGATGTCACTCGCATGGACATCCCGGTGTCATACAAGGTAATTATCTCTCAACTCCATTGCAATCCTGGTGTGTTCGCCACGAAAAATGTCAGGACTCAGGAGGCTACTGGGTGTTTTTTCTGGTTGATAGATGGATCATGATCTATTGGATTATTGTTCGACATTTCGGCCTTTTCTGGTGCATGTTCATGGTGTCGAGTTTGTTATGTTTTTTTGGTTCTTGTGATTTGTACTTTTGTCCCCGTGTCTGGTGACTGTGAATGTGATGGCAGAGAAGGGGTTCTCCTTCATAGTGGTGGACCGCATTCACGAGGGAAGGGTGCGAGTCAGCGAGGGTGAGAGCGAGCGGCACTGTAGGGTCTGTTGGCATTGTGGGCGTGGTCTTCATAGTTTGGACTATGGTCGTGATCCGCGAGATGGTAACTGTTGTGGGGACCTTTGGTCAGAGGTCCTTTGAGCGAAAGCTTTGCTTGTTACGACGTCTAAAGGTATCATTGTCTTCTTATAAGCATTGGTGTTTGGGTAAAAGCCTTGGATTCGGTTTGCGTGAATGAGGGATGGCGTCATGCCCATGGTGATACCTCCTTGGGGTAGTCATGAAAGATTTGCATCCCCTTTGTCTGTTACCTATGGGTTGGATGTATGCAACATCATGGTTGGAAGGTGAAAGTGTAATCATGCCCTTAATCATATTTTGATATTGATAACAATATACATACATGAGACTCGTCATATTTGCTAAGTTAATACACAAGTTCTTAGTCCACTTGGAAACTATGTTTGTGGATCTTGGACCCACTAAATTCAATACGACTCAAGTATTATAGAATGAAGATAAGAAGCGTACACCACATGCACATATTTTAGAAGCCGCCATCATCATCGAATCATTAGCCCATCTTCAGACAAGAGATCTGCATCATCATTGAAAGTCCGGCCATCCATCGACGCCACCACGGAGCCCAACAACACCACCTCCCTACGCGCAAACTACTGAGCACGTCGCGGTCGTCGCCGGTACACCGCAATACCATGCCGCCAAGTATCATCAGCCGACGCAACTTGAAGTCTCTGGAAGATCCTCGTGCGTAGCACTTGCCGAACAGGAATGACACAACGTAGTACCTATCGGCCAAGCATGAATTGACATCTCCACCGAAGCTCCGTGCAAGACGAAGCCGCTCCACCTCCTGCCTCTGTCTTCCAGCGCTGCTCCACAAACGATGCTCCCAAGAGAGAAACGACACCGCGGTGCCGCTATCGTTCGATCTGGAAGACTAGATCCTAGGGCTTTCCCTGGAGCAGCACGAGTGGGTCAACAGTAGTTACACGACGATGTCTTCATCAAGGTAACGACGCACAACGCCATCATCGCCCGATGTCGGCTCGGTTTTCACTAGCAACTATGTCTCCCCGACTCACAGCCGGGACTAGATGACGGATCTCGAGATCCGACCACCTAGCCTTCATGCCGAACACCTCCGACGAAAGAGATGACCACCACCGCCAAGCCCAGGGTCACCGCCCCGGGCGTCAGCGTGATGATGGAGGACAACTGATTCGGGGTGGGAAACCCCAGATCCGCCGCCATGGCCGGCCCCATGCTGCCCTCGCAACCGTGGTGGCTTAGCCGCCGTCGGAATCCCATTGGGCCTCCGCCCAATCGTGCCAAGTCCGCCTTCACGCCGGGCGCCCAAGGCCGTCATCGCACCTCGGCCAGAGATCCCCTCGTGGAGAGATGAGGAGAGCCCGCCGTCCGCCAGGCAAGAGGTCGTCGTCGCGCCTCGGCCAGAGATCCCCGCGTGGAGAGATGAGGAGAGCCCACCGTCCTCCGACGGCGGTGGGGAAGCTGGGAGGGAGGGAGGGAGGTCGGGGGCTCCCTGGAGGCAACGCGAGTGTTTCATGTTTCGTGAGGCAGGCTATACAACGAAGCGAGAACAAATGAAATAAACACCCCAAATGGATTGTTATGAATGTGCAATCCTTCACACCAAGCCCTATCACCTCCAAATGGATATTGAATACGCTACTCTCGACTCTTTATTTAAACATATAAGTTGTCGTGGATTTGTCACGGCAGATGTCCTAGTGTTAAGGACTTAGTCGTGAGGTCAGCGCACGTAACTGGTAGCTTGAGAGGGGTTGAGCGGGACGAGAGACGCGAGAGTTTACCCAGGTTCGGCCCCTCCGATGGAGGTAAAAGCCTACATCCTGCTTTGTGTCTTATATTGATGACGATGACGATCTCGGTTACAAGGGTGCGGAGTCAGCACCTCTAATCTCGAGACCCTCTTTCTGACTATCTTTCCTGACCTGTCTATGAGACCTGTCTATGAGACCTGTCTATGAGACGTCTAACCTGACCCTCTTGGGGTGACCCGCCCCTCCTTATAAAGGCTGAAGGGGCGGTTTACATGTAGAGTCTAAGTCGGATTGATGACTTCCCACCGCGGGCTTCTCTTCATGGGCTTCCGAGTCCTGGGCTTGTAACCCGTCCCGGGCGGCTTACACCGGGCGGGTTACAACCAGGGCTTATCTTCAGAGACTCGTCTCCGTGACTGTCTGATAACACTGTTCACCTCCTGGCACTGTAGCATCCGGGTTAGCCTCCTGACACTGTAGCCGGGTTAGCCTCCTGACACTGTAGCCGGGTTACCATCCTGACAATGTAGCTGCCGGGTTACACCCTGACACTGTAGCTGTCGGGTTATACCATGACACTGTAGCTGCCGGGTTACACCCTGGCACTGTAGCTGCCGGGTTATGCCCTGACACTGTAGCTGCCGGGTTAGAACTGTAACCAGGTCTGTACTGTTTGCTGGGTCAGCATGTCTTCCGGGTCAGTACTGTTCTCCGGGTCAGTACTGTTTGCCGGGTCAGCATGTCTGCCGGGTTATACCGTGGGGTAATATCCCCGTCATAAGTGGAACACTTACATAGTCAATTTTACCCTTGATCAATCAGGGACTTAAGGAAGTGCTGCCTCTGTAAACAAATATGACCTAAAAAAAGCTGAAACCCCGGCATGCAACGGCACCTGCCCGGAAGGATCCCTTTACCATCTAGCTTGTATATTCGACTAGTTTAATGCCCGTGCGTTGCCACGAGATAAGAAAATATAGTTATAAAATAATTACGGTAATTGAGAAATGTTTGTCGAACATATGTCATGATTCTTTCTCATGCCCCTTCTCCTCGACAATAGTTGTCTCCATAATCATCCACTCCTTGAAAGAAAACATTCCTCCTCACCCATCCTTCCATCCATCTTCATTCTTGCCACCATCTTAGCCTTCTTTTATAAATGTATATTTCTATGGATTTTTTATTAATTTCAAATATTATTTTATTTTCCTGTTTTAGCACTGGTCTGTTGAACATTCTTGAAATATTTTATTAGTAGTCTTCTTGTGCTACTTAGAAAAGGAGGTGCAAGTTTTTTCTTCATGTGAGAGAAAACGCATATTACGAAAAGGCTGACTCCTGTGTACAACACAGTCATTCATAATGTTGTTCACCCCATAAGTGGAAAGTACACATGAAACCCCCCCCCCCCCCCCCAGCACACATGACATTCTTGCATATCGCATATCATGAACTACACATTGGCTTGGCTAAAAACACATGGACATAAATTTTGAAGCCACCTCCCATGCATCCCATCTAGAGCATCAAACACTCATGAAGCATGGTTCCTCCTGCCACACAAATGAAATCTGATAAGCCCATCCAACCTATCTAAAATCGGGAAAACCTTCTTCAGACCACCCTTGAAAAATACAAAGAATAAGTGAAACATAAGTTGTATATGGAACAGGGTGCGCTAAATGACCTGTTTTTTAAAAAGACATACGCAGAGTGTGTCCCTTCATTTTGGATGTAGAACTAAACACAAAACCGCACGTCCTCGACCTCTAGCATGTTGTGTCGAATTCCATCATCAAATGTATGTTATCAAAACAACATGATGGAAAAGACAGAGACATATACTACAAGGACAACAACATAGACTTGAAAATGAAGAAAAAAAAGAAGGGAATGAAGAACAATGACTCGACAAAGTGGATTAGAAAATCATTAGGATTGAATGCCCATGCATTGCCACATAATAAATATAAAAATATATAACAACATTGATCAAACAATTGTTCTAATTTTGGAAATGTGTGTTTTACAAGCATGTCATTTCTATTCATGTAGTGGCAAAAGACCGTTCTCTCTCACTTTTTCCTCGCATCTCCTTAACCACCTTCTCTTTACAGAATGTGAAGGCGGCATGTTTCTCCGAAAAAATTGTTGGCTTGTTACTCCCGCTTTGTTCCGTCCATGACCTCAATGCAACCCTCCAACAACCTCTCTGTCTACCGCGTGCTTGAGCTCTCAACTTAATCTGGTATGTCTTTGTCTTTCCAACAGACTTACATTTGTAGTGAAGCTGAGAGTGTGAGTACTTGTCCCCATGGCTCTAATATTTTGCGACAATTTAAAAACAGTACATCAAGATCATGACGATATACCCTATTTTTAGGACCATGATAAACTAATATTTCAAGAAAATGATTTATCAATCATGAAAGTAATATTTGTACATGAATGGAGTTTGCAGTTTGGTTTGTAATTAATAGGCCTATCTCAATCAAAAGAATCATTTGCATTTGTATCATGAGCACATAGCTCAACAAGGCCATAAGAAGCAAGCACCATTGCTCATGTTAAAGAAATATCTCTTTAAAACATAACTTCACTTCGGCTAAAACACGCACCATACAAAAACGGTTCAATACCGAATAATGTAAAGAACTAAGGGATAAATTTTCAGAAGACCTAGAAAGAAGGAATCCCAAGAGAGCCTAGTAAAACTACGTATTAGTCATTCCATGTTGTAGCATATAAGAAATTTAATTTCGTCTGACATGTAGTACAAAGACTAAGTACTCTCTAGAAACATACACATAGAATAAATATAGTGGAAAGGCCCAGCAACAATGACATACCTGCAACAGAACTACAACCTCAAGAAACGATACTCTTGCATTGATTCATCTCTAGTTGAGTGCCCGTGCGTTGCTTATCTTTTTTAGAAACAACTCGTTCCAATTTTGGCATATATATCACTAAAAGGATGTTGGGTATTCAGCCAAATTTATTACTTTAATATGTTTTAGTATACAACTATTCCTTGAAAAAAAAACTGGCCACTTTTTGATCTTTTTTATTTGCCTCATGAATATCCACAACAATTAATCGCACACAAACAATGAGTTTAGGACATAATCTGTTGATGTTAAAATTTGTAAATTATTACATGGGCAGATCACCGAATATAATATATCTTATTAGAAACTTGAAACAAATTAGCCTCCCAACAAAGCAAGTTGTGGCTGTGTTTCATGAAAAGAACCTCAACAAGGGACAAAAATTACATATTGTAGGCTTGTAGCTTCGGAAGCAACAGTTTCCCAAGCAATGAAAAAACTTTGGAAATACATATAATAGACATATCTACTCAAAAGTATTGATGCGCAAATAATGCTTGCTCAACATTAGTACTACTGAACATGGTCTAAAAGTCAACAGGTTACTGTTAAACATCCTAACTTTATGGTGGTGCTTTCTCCCATACACATGACTGATTTAAAGCACCAAGGGACTCCAGGTTTTCTCATGAAAAACATAGGAGTAATAATTAGGGAGCATTAGACATGCGTTTATCGGCATGACACTCCTAATTTTCCTTTATTTTTTGTCGAAGCACGTACATGTGAGTGTGTAATGCCAGAAATGCGTTTATCATGAACAAGAGGTAGTTTGTTTTTTCTCTGCCCTACCAACAGCCCTATCCTGCAAGACAATGATGAAAACAATTTAGAAAAAAACTGAGAAGACATCATTTAATCAGTTCAAAAAATATAGCAAAATACAAGTGGTTGTCACAGAACAAGCAAAGTATGTGCATCACTTATTCTATGTTGTCCTTGCATCAGGCGAAACATATGTTTTGTTTCTCACCAAATAGCTCTATTTCTTTTGCTCCCTCCCTCTGAACCACATGTGCACACTTTCTTCTACTCTTTCCATCTCTCCACCTGCACAAAGACATGATTTTTTTTATAAATCTGTGCAATATATTTCGCCAAAGAAATTTTGTACAATGACAACAGATTAATCTACATATCTTAGAGGGAGTTCTTTTCTATGGAAGAAATAACTTCAGCGCCCATTCCTCTCCAGTTAGAAGCAAACACTAATTCAATATATCTGCAACAAGAAAACATGCCACATGAAAAAAAGTTAGGTTAGACAAAATTGGAAATAAATAATAATATTCTTGCCTGGCAGTGACATCCTCTTCCGCAATGTCCTTTCTGTCTTACTCATTTGTGGCCCCTGAAATGAAGCAGCTAGATGGTGTCGCCGATTAATTAACCCAATGTATCTACAGTCAGTGTATGCAATCTCAGGAAGTTTTAATCTGAATGAATGATATATACTCAGTAGTATCATAATTCAGACTACAACAGTTAACAAGGAGATGAATGTTGGACAGTGATTTGTATCCACCCACCCTCATGATTCTGTGGGGACTATTTCTGCAAGTTAGACATTGCTCATCACATCGGCTGGGTCTTGCGATGTGTAGGGAACATGCAGTACACGCTGTCGAGCGAGTTCATCCTCTTGATGCTCTTCCCTGAGCTGAAATTATTCCTGATGTATGCCCGCTTTGTCCTGCCACCAACATATAACCAGAATTAGAGAAATTCAGCAGTAAAGATAATTGATGCTCATGATCAATTGATCATGAGAAATTCAGCAGTAAAGATAATTGATGCTCATGATCAATTGATCATGAACTCCAGAGGTGAAACGTAATCAAATGAAATGCGTACAACAGCAACAGGAACACTCAGCGTCTTATAGGCTCCAAGCGCCAAGACCAAGAGTATAAATAAATTCACACATACAAGGAGTTTCCACAATAAGCAGTGCTATAAGTATTCATCTAGGTAAAAATTCACAAAAAAAAGTATTCATCTAGGTAAAAAGCAAACATCAAACCATCCACAGCCAATTGTCAGATTTCCATCGGCGGCCTCCTCTGTCTACCTGCTCATCCCACGGTCCTACCACCTCCCGTCGTCCGTTGCGTACCAGCCGGTCTCCCGTCCGTCCGTTGCCACTCGTCGTTCGTTTGTGTGATGTGTGCTCCTCGGAGAGAGAGAGAGAGAGAGAGAGAGAGAGAGAGAGAGAGAGAGAGAGAGAGAGATTAGCACAACACAACATGAAAAGAGAGAGAGAGAGATATTACCACAATGCAACATGAAGAGACATAGAGGAAGTAGACCATCGTTGTGCTTTCTTTCTCAGGCCACCGCTACTCCGTCGTTCCAGGCCACTTATGCACTCGCGAGACATGGGAAGTGGCCGGCGCTGCGTGAGGGCGACGGAGGGTGCCGGTGGACCGTGTATTTGCGGTTCACGCTAGTGGCAGCCACCTGGAGAGTACTCGCCCTGTCGCGGTGTTGGAGGTCCTCCAAATCGCACACCTCCAACGACTCCGGCCCAATCGATCTCGTTTGTGGAGCGGAGGGAGGCGGAGGAGCAAAGGTTGACCGCCCGAAGGAGGGAGGAATCAGGGATGGGTGTGGGCGTGTGGCTGCACATGAAGAAGGGGAACCAACGGCGGAGGAGAGGGAGGCCGTTCGTGAGATGAAGTGCAAGAGGAGGGGTCGTGGGGTGAGAGACGGGAACGAGGGCAAGGGGGTCAGGGGAGATTGGATCGTGGGAAGGTGTGTTCGTGGGGTCATGGTGGTTTCTGTTTCCTTTTTTTTCGCTCCTTGTTGTGACGTGGGGTGAAAAGGAATGATGCGGGCGATCGAAGGAGGCGAGGTATCGAAGGAGGTCGAACCATCACGACGTTCGATTGCCCTTTAATAGTAGAGATTTGCTACTGACCATATTGCTTGAGGTTTTTCTGCATGAATTTTATTATTTTCGATTTGCTACCGACTATCTAGCTCGTATATTTCTAAAAAGTATATCTATTAGGTCCCAACTGAGCGCATCTATTTAATGCAATTCCCTCTAATGGAGGTATTCGAACGACTGATCTTTTAGCTTTCCGATGTAGCCAAAGGCTTAGAACATGTGAACAGTAGCTGAAGGCTTGTAAAAAATATAAGTTGGAGGCATGCCACTTGAAATTAACTGTTCGATTGGGTTTTGTCTAATGGTTGAGATGATTCAACTTTGGAGCTTTCGGTCCAGTTTTCACAGTGATGAAGCTATTGTGTAGTGTTTGAATCATACAGAAATAGTGAGATACAAGGTGTCAAGGAATAGTACAAAGCTGTGTTGACTGATGACAATGTTGGTTGCTCCGCAGGTATCTGGAGGTGCGGAAATGGCTTGTGATCAAGGCGTAGGTTCTTCCGCATCGTGTGGCTGAGATGCAGAAATGGCTTGCTGGGGTGCCCATTTGGCATGCATGCTCCCTCTTCGTACCACGTGGCGCGCACCGGTGAACCGTGCAATGGACTTGTAGGCATTTTAACCGCGTAGTTTGCTGACTAATAAGCGTCTATCATGTTGAGCTTTTATCTTGTCCTGGCTGATGAATGTTGAACGTTGAGCTGCAACTGCCTGCCTGCTGCTGTTGCTGCTGCTGCTGCTGCTGCTTCCCTTTCCTTTTTTTCTTTGAGATGCAGTGACTGAGGGATGGACTCGTTTGGGCTGGCCATCGTCTGAAGTGTTTCACGAGTTGGCTTACTCATCACTCCGGTGAAGAAAAGGTTAGCTTCTGATCTGAAGAAACAAGATGATCTGCTCTGTGCCGCGGGTGTCATTTGTTCGCCGTCATCTGAGAAATACGCGCCCTCCATCCAAGCCCATGATTCAGCCCTGTGTTGCCCTCCCGGCTGCACGAAGCTCACGTTCATAGCTGCGCCGACGAACCGCCAAACAAGCCGGCACGCCCCGTGCTTCCTCCGGTCGCCAGCGGTGAAGAAGTACACGGCAGCAGACTCTCCCCTTTGCTTTTTGGTCCTTCTGTACCTATGACTATGAGATGGCGCAAGAGATCGCCACTGGCTAACAACAAGAACGCATAATCTGAATATTTCATATGGGTAGTAGTATAAGACTTGAGAAAGGAAAAGTTTGTTGGTTAATCATGTCTTGTGTATAATCACCAAGGTTCGGCTAGCTATGGTGTCTAGTTTCAGCTGGTTAGCTGCCATGGATTTCAGCCTTGTGTCTGCAGGCGATTACGCGGCCCACAGCTAAAAGCGCAGAGTCTAACGACAAGCAAGCAGATCGTCAGCATGGCAAGTACGGTTTCCAGTTCAACAAAATCTGTCACATCTCACAAAGTCACACAGTGGCTCTGTTTCCATCCACCAATTTTCTGCTCAACTCCGTAGCCGGCATTCCGGCAGCCCTCAACCTCTCCCCAAGCCGCTTCAGAAATAGAGATATCGGACCGTGGCCTATTCAGATAGTTACAGCAAATCTGGTGCCTCCAGGGGCCAACAACAGGGTTTGTTTGTCCGGTGTGTTCTTCCTTCCGGCGGCACGATGAGAACCCTTCCAGCACGATGCTGCGAAAGCGATCTGGTGCTGCGGCGTAACTCCTCACCGCTCCGAAGCGCGAAAAACCACACATTTTCCGTGTATTGGTTATCTGCAGACACCGGAAACGAATTGAATTAGCTAAATGTTTGAGACTGGCGAAAAACCCTAGCAATTTTACACGTTTCAGCTGCCGAGCTCACACAGTCACACATCATGGTGAAGGAAGGATGGCTCACAGGTTTGTTGTCATGCAGGAATGCAACATCACACTGCAGGATGAATGTGTCGCTGTTTCTTCCAGATGCGCTGGAACTTGCTCCGCATAAAAACATGCTTCTCCAGTTGCCTTACAAGTTACAGCTACAGACAGTGTGATCGCATTGTTCGTCTAGTAGTATGATCTTCAGGACAGGAGGCACCACACACCAGAGCTCCATGCTTATTAGCAGAAAACCAACAGTCATACTGCAGACGCGTGACGCGATATACAAGTAGTTGCAGAATGTGCTGAATGTGCAGGAGAATCATATTCGGTTTTGTGCCTATGAATACATCATTGGATATGCTCCTGGAACATTTAAATCTTGTTTGCTTTTCTATCAGAACTTAGAAGAGGCTACCAACATTATGCTCCATGTACATTCAATATGCATACAAGCTAATTCAGCCAGTTGAACAAACCTATTATAAGCAATTTCTCACGTATATTGCGACATATTCGACTCATTAGTAAGATGTCTTGACATATTCACGTTTCCGGAAATTTCATCTTACATTCTGATTGATTGAACATGCAGTATCACTCCATACAAATACAGTAGTAGTAGTTTCAAATGCTTTTGCTTAATCTACTGTATCAAAACAAGCCATGCAATGCAACTCACTGAATAAGGTGTGAAGCAAGCACCAGCAGCAACAGAAGCCAATGGCGTATCAGCCTTCCTCGCGCCTTCATCCTACTCCTTCATCTTGCGGAGCCACTTGAGCGAGCTCTCGAGCTCGCTATACGCGGTCGCCTGCGCAAAGCTCTTGCTCTCGATCCCGTAATCAAACACCTCATATGCATCCGGAACTCTGCCCGCCCGACACAGCGCCCTGATGAACGTCGCGTAAGCCGGGGGCTCGAGCTTCATCCCAGCCCCTACGATGGACTTGTACACCTCGACGGCCTTGTCCAGCTTCCTGTTCTTGCAGAGCCCCATGAGCAGCGTGTTGTACGTCCGGTCGTTGGGCTCGCACCCGTTGACCTCCATTTCGTCGAGCAGCTTGAGCGCGCCCAGGGCGTCGCCCTTGACGCACATCCCGTTCATGAGCGAGGTGTAGGTGATGACGTCCGGGAAGAGGCCCTCGGCGGCCATGGCGTCGAGGTAGGTCCTGGCCTTGGCGACGAGCCCGGCGCGCGCGAGGCCGTAGACGAGGGTGTTGTAGGTGACGAGGTCGGGGTCCACGCCGTCGTCCTTCATCCGGCGGAGCACGCCGAGGAGCCCCGCGGTGTCGGAGTCGGCGCAGTGCGCCTTCATCAGCGCGTTGTAGACGTGGGCGTCGGCGCGGACGCCGTGGTCGGCGAGGACGGGCAGGAGCTGCCCGATCTCGCGCGGGTCGCCGCGGCGGCAGCACGCGTCGGCGAGGGCCAGCAGCGCCGGGCGCGGCGCGGGGTTGTCGGCGGAGTACGGGAGCGCCGCGAGGAGGTCCCGCGCCGCGGCCACGGAGCGGTGCGCGGCGAGGCGGCGGAGGAGGAGCGCGAGCGACTGCGCTGGGAGCGGGATGGTGGGCGCCGCCTTGAGGGCCAGCGAGGCGGCCGCGTCCACGTCGGCGTCCACCGCCGCGCGGATGGCGGCCGAGAGCTCCGCGGGCGTGGTGATGGGCCTCTTCTCGGCCGGAGGCGCTGGCCGGTCCGGCAGGGCCAGGGCCGCCGCGGGGGGTCTCCGGGGCTGCTTGCCGTGGGGCGGTTTACCGTCGGCGGGACGAGCCCCACGTGGTGGCGGGGGAGGTGGCGGCTGGGTGGACGCCGTGGAGGGCTTCGGGACGAGGGCGTGGTGGGGGACCTTGGCGGCGCGCATGGCCTGCGTCACCTTCCCCATCCTTGGCGGCGGCGGCGGCGGCGCGGGAGAGCGGCGAGGAATGGGAATGGGAACAGAGCTGTGGTGTCGTGTCGGGTGGGCTTTGGTACGCGGGAGCCCGGATTTCAGCCCAAGTGAGCCTCGAGTGAGCGGAAACCTCCCGTGGGCTTGTTATTGGGCTGGGTTTTCTCTCTCACGTGCTCGACGGGTAAGGAAACCCTGGCCCGCGTTGACGGACGGTAAACGCACAGGACACGAAGACAGGGACACGGGAAATTCTGTCGTGGTCTTTTGCCGGCCTGCCCCTCCACCTTTTGGCAATTTGTGTAATTGGTCCTAGGTTGTACTACTACAACGATGCCATACCGTCCGACACCTAGGAATGGGCATCTAATGTGTATGGTCACATCTTTTTTGTTGCTATACTTTTGGGATTGATTGCAATGTTGCACATAAAGTTTTATGCGACATATGATGGATTTGCTGTTATGTAGAGATACATATTCTTCTGTTCACTATTTCGCCAAATAAGCAATAATATTCTGTCCACTAGAAATCACGACTGCAACGACCAGGCACAAATTGACTGGTAAACCAATTTGCATTTCACTCTTACCTAAACTTCGATGATTCTGATATTTTGTTTTTCATGTCCTTCTATTGCATTCGGTTATAACAGTTAAAAAATGAACCAAATTTAAGAGACATATGTGACAATGCTCATGTGCCACTACAACTTGTGACCAAAATCATGGTTCCCAATTACACGGGTCACAAGCGAATGTTACTTGCATGGTGGTATTATCTACTCCCTCTAGTGTCAAAAAACGTCTTACATTATAAGACGGAGGGAGTAAATACTAATAACCCAATAAAAAGGTATGTAGTCATAATATCATCATTGTGATAGGGATTGTGAGAGTTTTTATGCCATCCTCCCCCTCCACATTTGCGATTCATGAAATCGGGCATCTGTTGTACAACAAGAAGATGCAAAGACCATCAGACACATATACATGAGGTCACATCTCTTGTTTTCTACTTTTGAAGTTGATAGAAACGCTTCATGTAAATACTACTTTGTGTCATCTGTGTGAGGGTTTGTTATGTGGAGACACACATATCCCTTTCCATTAAGATTGTGCTTGTACCGGTCGACATGCTTTAAGGATTATATTTACGATGCTTTCTTTCCTCATAACGACCTAATTTGTCTGTTCGTCAGCAAGAGACAAGCCACAAGAGGAATTTCTCTTTGCGTCGCGAAGCACCGAATCCACAACATACAAACACAATGCTAAACGGGAAAACAAGGACAAAATGCCTTTATAGAAAACACCGACAATAACAAAAACGATCAAACATGAGGAAGCAGCCGGAAAGTAACAAAGCTTCATACGACTCTCTACTTGATTTTTCATGCCAAGAGACCGTTTTTCCACGTCCTTTTGATGCATTCGGCTATAATCATCGCAGGGGGTATATATTTACATAGAGTCTAAGAAGTGCATTGCATGTCGGATGAATCCTCCCCTTGCCATTTTACATGTTTATACAAGCATGTATGGTGTAATCCAAACTCATAAACATGACAATACCGATGCCTATCAAACCCCCCGGTCAATTTTTTCTTTTGGGTCCATCATTCGTCATCGCGTAAATGTACATCACTGCATTGCCGCATACAATAATTTACGTCACTACGTTGTCGGAGAAAAGGGAAGCAATACGAGCCACAAATGGGCTAGTCGTGTGTTGACCTAGACAGTTAGCACGGGCAATTATTTTTCATAAAAACTATGTACCGCAGGGGCCGAATCGCAAAACGCCCTGGGCCTTCTCTCCCTCCTCCTCATATCACCACTCACCCAACCGGCGGCCACCACCATTGCCAGCCACAACGGGACAGATCCCCCGGCATAGATTCCGCCGCCAATCCCGCCGCCGCTCCCCATTCGCCCACGCGCGCGCGCACGCACGCGGCCTCCTCGTCCTCCTCACCCCACTCCGCTCCCCCATTCGCTCCGTCCGCCGGCCGGGGGCTCGGATTTGGGGGCGGGGAGGAGATGGGGTACGTGGGGAGCCACGGCGTGGCGACGCTGCGGAAGTACAAGTACAGCGGCGTCGACCACTCCATCGTCGCCAAGTACATCCTCCAGCCCTTCTGGTCGCGATTCGTCAACGTCTTCCCGCTCTGGTTCCCGTAAGCGCCCTCCCCTCCTCTCTCCCTCCTTGGCCCGGTGCCTGCTCCGTATGCTGTCCTCCGCGGGCGCCTCCCGTGCGCGCGCGCGCGCGCCCGCATGGTCCGTTCCTCGCCGAGCTCGAGCAATGCCTCCGCTCGACCGGCGCAAACGCGTTCGGTTTTCCTGTTGTTTTTAGCCCAGATAATACAGCACGAACGTTTCGGCGTTCTGCCATGATCCAGTGGTGTTTAGCCCCCATGCGAGTGTGATTTGGAATGTGCATACAGCATGAGGAACCGTCTTTAGCTTGGGGAGCATCTTGCGGGCACCGGGTGCAGACAACGCGAAAGCAGTCTTCAGTTACCCACGGCTTTTGCTCAGTGGAGTTGCTAATGAGGCGCTGGAAAGCTTGCTTTGCACATATTCCATGTCATATAATTAATGCCGGATTAGTTACTCGCTTTCGTCACATGCTAGCGGGATGTTCTCTAGTTTCTCTGAAGTGAGGGATGCAATACTTCAATGTGGTCATTTTAAAATGATTCCGGTAGGGTCGGAGTGATCCGCATCCATGTTTTTAAAGGAAGCATTCTGCTGTGCCGGGTTATCGTGAACCTACGACGCATTATGCTTGCTTAATCATTGTTCGCTACTGTTTATATAATCAAAGTTTAGCTTGGTAGATTTTAGTATCTTTTGTTACCTGATGAAAGTAATTTTTTGTTTTTACATTTTCTCCTTCAACTTGTTTTGTTTGCTCAAATATGTGAATGGAGGACTAACCTTATTTCTTTTGTTTCTATGTCGAAATCATCCGCAGACCAAACATGGTGAGAGTTCTGCACATGCTGCCGTTGCAGGCCATGCTATTTTGCTTGCAGGCCTGATAGAACGTTGCCTCTTCTTATTTCCAGATCACGCTGACAGGCTTCATGTTTCTGCTGACATCAGCATTCCTGGGCTTTGTAAGTATGTTTTGTCAGTAGTGTAGGACCTACAAATATTGCTGCTTGTTAATTGCCGCCGCAGTAATACTCTAGCAAGCTTGTAGCTTATCACTGTCTCCATTTTGCCGCAGTTGTATTCACCTCATCTTGATACAGCGCCTCCTAGATGGGTTCATCTTGCGCATGGAATTCTTCTCTTCCTTTACCAGGTATCCCACTTTATATGCTCACCCAAGTACCGCAATATTGTACCATCTTATTCTCCCTTTCCAGTTTCCAGCATAGCACACGTGTCATGTTTTTTATAGAACAGATAAGTATGGCATTTAACTAATGCTCGTAGAGTCGTTGTCATTAATCTGCAGTTCTGGAAATATTGTTAAAGCATTTATGACCCATGCTACGAAGAGCTTGCTATTAATTTTATTCATGTTAAGGTTCCCTATTGTCTTCTAAATGTGTGGACCCTTTACCCATTAGTCTCTAATTTACAAATCTCTTGATTTTCTTACGAGTCTACCCTGTGTAATTTCCAGTCACTGCCAGTTTAGAATTGTAATTTACATGTTGTAATACGGATGCAGACTTTTGATGCTGTGGATGGTAAACAAGCCAGGCGAACCAACTCCTCAAGTCCCTTAGGCGAACTTTTTGATCACGGTAATCTCCATCCCAAATCCAGGTAGCTGAAGTCAGTTTTGACAAACCATGCATGTGACACTGACAAGATTTTATTGTGAACAGGATGCGATGCACTTGCATGTGCTGTAAGACTATTCGTCAACTTTGTTTCTTACATATGCAAAGATACTACAATTGTTGTTGAACTGATTACTTTTATTTATTAGTTCGAGTCCCTGGCTTTTGGAAGCACAGCTATGTGTGGAAACGCTACCTTCTGGTTTTGGGTCATTTCGGCTGTCCCCTTCTACTTCGCAACCTGGGAACAGTGAGTTCATTTTTTTTTTCACTTCTATGTTACAGTATGAAACTATCTTAGCCGCAAGCATTGCTCCATACCATTCTACATCTATTACCAAACAGGTTATACTTTTCCTTGGATAATGTTGCCCTTATGAGGTTGCGGTTCCAAGTCTCTTTGGATGCTTTATAGTTTTTCAAATGCTGAATTTGTATCACAGTGCTTGTGCCATCTTTTTTTCAAATGGTTCGTGAAACTGTACATGCCTTAGTCATACCAGCTATGTTTATGTGGTTTGTTATGTTGGTAGCGTTTTATAATGCTCTCATAGAAGGTGCCAACTGTGAAGCACATGGACAGTTGATTTGCATGTTGGGACCACCCACTACCCTATTAAGATCAAGAGCATAGAAGCCCTACTATTTCAAGTTTGAAACCTTAATACTATTGATGCTTTGTACTTTATGGAATGGAGGGAGTAATATTTATGATTATTCCTATATCTGCATTGGTGATACCTCAGCAGACATTTGTCGTGTTGCTTTTGAGTATCATCTTTCCATCTCACACATAATTGTTCTCTGTGTAGCTATTTTACAAACACACTTGTTCTTCCAATAGTCAATGGGCCAACTGAAGGTCTTATGCTGATCTATGTGTGCCATATCGTCACCTTTTTCACAGGTACTATTTGACTTAACTTCTATCAACCTTCACGCAAATCAAATCCATGCCGAGCTGGTCAATCTTTGTACTTTTCTCCTGCTAACCGTGCATATGTATCCATCATGCACATGTGATTCATATCCATCCATATAGTATATTGATATTAACTACGCATTTTTCCTTTCATTTTCCTTCCATAGGAGCTGAATGGTGGGCACAGGATTTCCGAAAATCAGTGCCCCTCCTTAATTGGGTGCCTCTTGTTCCTGGTATGTTGACTACCAAACTCATGGTTCTAATTTAGTTTTTATATTAAAATTATAAGTAATAAATTCCTTAACATGAGCCTGACTGTTTCATCTGTTGCCAATGTAACTTGGTGCTGTTAATACTGTGAAAACTGAAAACTATAACATGAACTCGGACAGTGCAAAATGCTGGTATTCCCTATGCTAAAGTCTATTGTCCATTGCTTGTTTTCCAGAAATCTCCCTATATGGCATTGTGCTGTTCCTAATGATTGCTTTTGCTGTAATCCCGACGATTGGATCTAAGTAAGTTCTGTTTTTCATTTTGCGTAGTATTTTCTGTTTTGATTCTTATCTTATCTGATCTATGTTTTTTCGCTTGCTCAATAGATCTGAAATACCTCTTATTGTAGTAGATAGCTCTAATACTCCAGTTCAAAGAATTCCAGTGTCGAGGGATCTGAATTGCTCTATTATTCTTTTGGATATTTAGCTTGTTTATACTCCTGTATTGATTTTGGGTGGCTAGTAGGCAGATCTTTGAGCCTTTGAGTTGAAAAGGCACCACATTTGTTAATTTAGAACTGACATTCAAGTGTTAATCAAGCTGCACTAAGCTAGTGTCTTAACCTACAGCACTCACAATGTTTACAAAGTCGTCGTAGCAAGAAAAGGAAGCATGGTGCTGGCACTAGCAATGGTAAGGTCTAGATTTGTTGTCATATTGCGGTTCTCATTTCTCCATGTGACTTTCGACCCTTCATTTTTACCAGCTCATCCCTTTTGGTTTACTGATGGCTGGAACTCTTGTGTGGTATGCTGTTGACCCTTCTGAATTCTATTGTATATATCTTATACTCTATTTTTTTATTTAAAAAGAGCATTAACTGAAGATAGCATGTGGGCAAAAAAATATGTTACAGCATTACTGATTGATGTTAAATTAATACGCAGGTCCTACCTATCTCCTTCAGATATAATGAGAAACCAACCACACCTGCTAATTATTGGAACTGGTTTTGCGTTTGGCTATCTTGTGGTAAGGTCTTCTTCTAATACCTACATTAAATATTGATACTGTGTTTTGGTGCTGTTGTTCTTTAATACCTTTTCATGTTTGAAACTAATTCGTCATTTTGCCTGCTACTCTGGGCTTTGTCATCTCTGTTGTGATTCTGCTCTTATTTTGACACTTTATCCAAGGGTTGTTCGATTGGCTCATTGCATATATACCATGGTGACAGAATACTTCAATTCGATGTTGAAGATTCAAGTTGTGGGTAGTTTTGAATAAGCAACTGTTAGCCGGACTAGTTTACAATCTTACCATTGTGCTCTTACTGGTTTGTTATGCTTGAAACAATTTGCATACACCGGTATAAATCGCACGTGGTGGGGGCTACTTTCCTTTTGTTCCGACAGATGCTATTTTTGGTAACTGCATAAACATTACTTATCTGCTTATGTTGCTGCACAGGGAAGAATGATTCTGGCTCACTTATGTGATGAACCCAAAGGTCTGAAGACGGGAATGTGCATGGTACTTGCCTAATGACCTGGTTTCTTTGCTGTGTTCTTTATGATGCCTATGCTAGTATGTTTATAATTTGTCATGTCTAAAAACTGGCTTCCTTTTCCAGGCCCTAGCATATTTTCCTTTTGCAATTGCAAATGCGCTGACTGCCCGACTTGATGATGGGTTTGTGCCTCTGAGCCTTTTGTATTACGCTGTATAACTTATTAGTTTTGTATATGCCATTCTGACTTTATGGTCATTGATTGTTGCAGAAACCCCCTTTTTGATGAGCAGCTCGTTCTCCTGATATACTGTTTATTTACAGGTATTACCTTATTTTCACAGCACGGTTTCTTTTCAGTGGATGAGTTGCAGAGTTGTGCATTCAATATACTAGAGGGATCATTTTCGTATTGTTGCTAAACAGTACTACCTCTGTAAACTAATATAAGATGTTTTAGATCACTATTATATTAATTTACAGAGGGAGTAGTATTATTTTGCTGGTTTTCTATTTTAGATTAGTGAATCTGTTTATATTGTCACGTGTTTTGTCAGACATTAGATTGTTGTATTAGTCATTTGGTCGTACTTCGGTACTTGTTCTTGATTTATAAGCTTCAGACGGACCCTCCCAAGTTATTCTTTACAGTAACAAATTTCACTTGACAAATATATATCACGAGACATGGATTACAGTAATTATCATGTGCCCATCATAGGCTGTAGTGCTAAATGTATCTTTGATCTGACAACTTTGTTCAATTTGGCAGTGGCGCTGTACATGCATTTTGCTACATCCGTTATCCATGAAATCACGAACGCGCTTGGGATTCATTGTTTCAGGTTTGTTAATCATCACTGTGCAATTCTTTTCCACCTTTTGCATCAATTATTCTGACATGATTTCTATCTGGCTACAGAATCACCAGGAAAAAAGCGTAACTCGTCTTAGTGCACATGCGCGTGGCGTAGTTGTGGTAATCACATGGTATCTACCGAAGAAGCAAACATGCCTGCTTCTCTTCGTTATACGGATGATGTCCGAATCATATTTGCATCTCTCATTGCAGGGACACTGTCCCTTGAAAATTACATCAGCACTAAAATTTGTGCCAATGAGAAAACAATGTATGTGAAACAGTTGGTAAAATTTTGTTGTATTGTTCATAGAGCAGATGCTCAGCAAAAACTTTTTGGAGGAAATGCTGTGCTGATTGGCAGAGGTTGCCTTTGTAACTTGTCACATTGTAACATCAGCAGAAATGCGGTTAGTGCGTTTACGCATTTTATTCGTGCCTTTTTTTTCTACCTCATGTGTGATGTCTGTTCTGATTTTCAGAGGTGGATACCATTAGCAATCGGTTTTATTTTAATTTCTTTTCTTGAGAAAAAACGGTTTTCTTTCTGATTCCGCTGACAGATTGCACTATGATTGTGCTCTGTATATATCACTATGCATCAATGAATTCCCATGCTGTACTTTTTGAAGGATATTTTTTTTAATTTGAATATTCAGATGTATTGTGTGGATTGATTTGTTTTGGTACTATGTGGTGCAAACTCCAGCAAATATTATTAAGATGGCAGCTAGAACCTAGACAATTGTGGCTTGTTTTCTCTGCAGCCTTGTGGTAGTTATCTTGGTACAGTTTTAATGGGGCAAGTAACTGTAATTGGAGAAGGTGAAGCACGGTGCACTGAGCTTAGCTGGAGCATGCTACAAGGGTTCATTTCATCCTTCATCATCAGAATAAATTGCCTAGACCTGCTAGCAAAGCATCAGAAGTTTCTTGTTTGTGTGGTGACTGGAGTCCGCCATGGCTTTGCTGCGACGAGCTTCGGTGGCACTCCGGTTGCTGTTCGTGGCTGCGGCGATCCGGTTGCTGTTTGTGGCTGTGGTGAGCAGCACCGTCGCCTCCAGTGTGGTTCCGGCGATCTTTGTGTTCGGCGACTCCACTGCCGATGTGGGGAACAACAACTACTTGCTGGGGAGCAGCGCCAGGGCCGACTTCCCTCACAACGGCGTCGACTTCCCTGGTGGCGAGCCGACTGGCAGGTTCAGCAACGGGTTCATCGGCGCCGACTTCTTGGGTGAGCAATCCAACTGATCATACGCTCTGAATCAATGGCGGGCTTGGCTGTCTGTCTGATCAGTGGTGAAATTTGCAGCTGTCCACATGGGCTTCAGCGGGAGCCCGCCGCCATACCTCTCTCTCGTCGCCGGTAACAGCAGTGGCGGCGAGGGGTTGGGAAACACTACCAAGAAGCCGGTGGCTGCTGCTTCCTCCATGAGAGGAGCCAGCTTTGCTTCTGGAGGCTCTGGTGTTCTTGATTCCACAGTACGTATCTGATAGTGATTTTTTTGTCTGACTTATCATAGTGATAGTTTTTTTTTAACTATCATAGTGATATTTCTGGCACTCTTTGTGATGTACAAACACGAATTCTAATTTTGTTTGTCCAGACAGAAATACAAGTACATTTGAAATTATGTTCTATACTTTAATGATCACCGGAACAATTTAGGTGGAACAGATGATTCCTTACTACCTAAAGTTGAGAAAATTCTTCACATGCTCAATCTAGGCAACAACTTTCTCCTGTACTCCGTCACTCCTTTAATGTCATGAACCACCCACAATTCAAATTTGGACATTTTCCATTCCTGACTTAAAATCAGTAAGTACTACTCCCTGCGCTCGGAATTACTTGTCGCAAAAATGGATGTATCTAGACATATTTTTAATTCTAGACACATTCACTTCTATCTATTTCTGCGACAAGTAATTCGGGGCGGAGGGAGTACTACACTGGGCCTTCAACCAACATTGACAACCCAATGGTGATCATACACCAGGGAGATACGATCAACATGACGAAGCAGATCGAGTACTTCTCGGATCTCAAAGACCAGATGCTGTCAGCCAGATTGGGTGCCTTCGGAGCATCGGCCTTCCTGTCCAAGTCCATCTTCCTCATCAGCGCAGGCTCGAATGACGCCATCGACTTCTTCTCGCAGGACACGTCGCCGGACTCCACCGCGATCCAGCAGTTCCGGGAAGCCGTCGTCTCCACATACGACAGCCACGTCAAAGTAAGAGACCTGTTGATCATCATTTCTACAGGGCATGCGTCATCACGTAGTTGTACTCTTGATTGTCAGCTACATTCTCCGGACCTCCGCATGGATTGCTAACTACATTGTGCAGACGCTGTACAATCTGGGGGCGAGGAAGTTCGCGGTGATCGACGTGGCGCCGATCGGCTGCTGCCCGTACTGGAGGAGCCGGAACCCTGCCCGGGAATGCGTCGAGCCGCTGAACCGGCTAGCGAAGAGCCTCAACGATGGGCTCCAGGACCTGTTCGCCGGCCTCAGCTCCGAAATGCATGGCATGGAGTACGCCATTGGCAGCTCCTACGAGCTCGTCTCCAGCATCGTCCAAGACCCACAGTCTGCAGGTAAAATCGCAGCATTCTGGCCTACCTGGGACTCCATAAAATCCAGCATATGAATATCAAGCTGACACCAAAGTACATATCGACTCTGCAACATCATGCATGGACACACTTGCAACAAGAATGTAACGTGGGTTGCTTTGTTGCGTGCAGGGTTGACGGAGTTGAAGAGCGCGTGCTGTGGTGGCGGCGGTAGGTTCAACGCTGACGGAGGGTGCACCCCCAGCGCCGGCTACTGCGGCGACCGCGGCAAGTTCCTCTTCTGGGACTTCCTGCACCCTACCCAGGCCACCTCCAGGCTCGCCGGCCGAGCCTTCTACGACGGGCCGGCGCGTTTCGTCGGTCCGATCACCTTCAGGGAGCTGGCCGAGGCGTAGCAGTAGCGTCGCAGCATGGGAAATATCAATGCATCTTTGTATCATTCCACAACATAAGCGATGCTCAAATATGGTTCTGCATTTTCTTTGGCAACCGCGACCGATCCAAGTCAGTCTTGGCCTTTGCCGTTCGTGGCGACATACAATTGCCGGGGCAGACACACACTAGTTCCTCACCATCGACTCTCGTGCACACTGACCATCTAAATTATCCAAAATCTCTTCAATTTATGAGCCGAGGGAGTATTATAAGTAGACGACGCTCAACAAGTTAAATGGAAAAAAAATGTAAACGGTTTCATGAAAAACAAAATACCGGGTCATTAATTTGGTGAACCAAACCACAGACAATTGTGATTCTTATGTTTGTGATAGAAGGATTGTTTTGGCTCTATCTTATTACTCCCTCCAATTCCCTAAAAGTTTCATTTCAACTATTAACATGGCTTTCAAAACACAACAGCCAACCTTCACCACTAGTCTATATGTTTGGACATTCTTGTAATACCCGATAAAAACCATACGCTATGAAATCACTTTGAGATGAATTTACGCATTGTGTTTATACGCATACCAGAGTGAAATGAATGATAATGTGTATTTAGTTTCCATGTTTAAGAAGCCTCACTAGAGTTGCTAGTGGAGATTACGTAGTACAAACTGAAGCATCAGACGGCACAAATGTCGAAGCGGAAAATTTCAAGCAAAACCATGGGCAATTGCTGCAACAAATGTATTTGAAATTGTCCCTTTCCATATGACATTGCTAGATGAAAGAGTGTCTCTTTCTTTCAAAAAATTTCACACCATGAAGCATGTGTTCCAGAAGGATTTTATAGGTTCCGAATCATCAAGAAATAATAGTATCAGCTTAGATTATTTGGGCAAGATGCAGCTACGTCAGAACTAGGATGCACATACGAGAGGTCCATTAAATTTGTGCAGAACCTCAAAACCCAACTGAAGTTATTACTTCCATTTTTTCAATAGGTTTCTGCAATTTCACCATAAAGTAAGGCACATCGAAGCAGGGGTTAAACACCAGGAACAAGTTGAATTTTTTTCAGCAAGGCAGTCCAATTACCTTCAAGCAGCTGTTGGCTGGGGACTTGAGAGGCAAGTCTAACATGCACTCATGGGTTTAGGTACATTCATGCACTAAGCCCATCTTGTATCTTTCACACAACATAAGAAATATGTTATGCCAATTCTGAACTTCCTAATCTGCAATGAACAGCTTGTCATTAATCTGGGAACCGGCACAAATGAGGAAGCAAATTGTCCAAGTTTCCTCAAAAGCTTAGGTAAAATATTTGCTGGTCACCCACATTGGGCAACTGATCTGTGCTCTCCTCATGTACAACAGTCGCCATAAAAAAAGGAAAGATAAACCTGAAAATCAGAAAAAGGGCAACTTTTTTGTATATGAAACGTTCTTATGAACTGAGAACCGAAGAGTGACTGCAGATGAGAGGAGAGGAGCGACCGAGTCCACCATGAACCCCTACCCTATCCTCTTCTTCCTCTAACCTGGTTTCCACCCCACCCGTCGCTTCTACCACTGCCATTGCTCCCTCAACACCTCATGCCATGCGGATCCAGTAGGCATGACACGAGGACTAGGTGGGTGGACCGTCTCGGTTACAACACGACCTATTCTGCCTCTCGACGCATCCTCACCGATAGCGAGGAGGGAGATGGAGCGGGTGGCCAGGGACAAGTTCTGACATCTCTCTCTGTGGGGGTAGGCCTGCATCAACGACATTCGCCTATGCAGGTTCGAGGAGCGGGGAAGGTTCACCGACAAGGATAGATGCGTGGAGATCGATCTCCTCTTCTAGGCGATTCAGGAGGTTGAATATCCGGATCCGATGCAGGCGGTGAAGTGGAGTGCTTTGAAAACCAGGAAGACAGGAACCAATCGCGCCTCAACACCGCTCCACCATCTTTGGAAGCTCTCGCCCAACCTACGTTTGGGGCATTTCAGCCGGGGGTGCGCCCCCCTCGCCAGCAGTAAGATCATGTGTACCTGCTGGGCGTGCATCGCAGGAAACTCATGCATCTACCGCGAGCGCGCAACACAAGGGTCGGACCGCGACACCGTGTTCTCGATCCACCTCCATGGTCGGGTGACAGAGGTGTGGTTCTGCCCCGATCTATTAATTTTGTTTGTTCCGTTTGAATCAGGTGATTCAACCTCAAATTCCTTCAACTGCATTTGGGTTGGGCCTTCTGGCCTTGGTTAATCCTTGTGGTGGTTCTATTTCTCCGTTGACCACTCCTCCTTGGGGGAGGGCAGGCATTTCAAAATTAGGTGTGAAATTTCTATTTTGCCCCTCTATACCTGTTGCGGTATCTCTGCCACAGATCTGTGGGCGTGTGGTCAAAAGGAAAGCGGGTTCTCATTAGGCACGTTCAATGGATGACCTAGAGGTGGTGGTGGTGGTGGTGGTGTGTGTGTGTGTGTGTGGGGGGGGGGGGGGTGTTATATATTTGGCCAATTGTGGGTTCTCCCCCTCGCCGCCGCCTCCCCCTCCTTCACAACAACCTCCACATCCTCCTAGGGCTAGCCAGTTTCTCTGGATTCACAAGCATCTCTTCATCTCAAAGTCGTTCTTGGTGGCTGATTGCTTCCTCGTCAATCTCCGCTCTCCGTTTGATCTCATCCCTACTCAATTCTGCATCACTCGTGAAGTATTAGGCCCAAGATCTAGTTAGCTTATGGACCATACAAAATGACTTTGATTTTCAGGGAAGGGCCTCGACGAAGTCTAAACTGCGTCATGGATCGAGTTAGCTTGCTGTTTCATCAATGGAAGATACTTTGCGCCGATGCTCAAGGTGCACTTCTACTTAGAGTCTGTGGTAGCCTGGTTTTGGAACCCTCCCGTGGCGACTGGTGAGCAAAAAACGTCCCCTCAGCTTAAGGACTTCGTTTGAGCTTCCGGAGATCTAGAAATTAGGTTGCTTGATGTTTCCTTTTCGACTGCTATGTTGTTTGCTCTGGCTATCTGGGACCCGTGTTACTGTTGTTTTGTCCATCGCAGCTACTCACAATTTGTGATCAACTGTTGTGTAACGATACTTGCCTGGTTGTTGCTTCTCTTTAATTAAAGTTGGGACGGAGAAACCCCTATTGTTAAAAACCCAGAAAAAAACATGAAGAGAGAAAAGAGAATAGGGACATAAAAACAAGGAAATCGGGACAACTGTTTGCCAGGCTCATGTAGAGGGCATGCATGGGTGATCCAAACGCTATATATCATTTTGGGTTGAAATCACGACACTTGTCGCAACATGACAGTTTTGTGCTTTTTTTGTCGGTTCATTTTTTCCAAAATATTTATTTCTTGAACTATGCGTCCATATCATGAACCGTTGTCACCATTGCATTTCTCGCATTGGTTTTTAAAATTAGATCCCATGTTAATAGGTTTGGATGAATTTTTTTCTTCAGAAAAATCTGTAAGAACTCGTAAGTCTAGCTTTGTTTTGCTTGTCCGGCACACGTACTCGGTGAAGAAATAATCACCGAGTGTTTCCTACGGTAGAGGTAGGTCATGTCTGTCCCATGCGCCTAGCGCTCGATATATTGTCCAATTGTAGTAATATGTGTGCATTCATGAGTCAGTCAAAGCCGTGACTAGGTACACACTCACGTTGCTCTCTCGACCTCGCTTATCACTGGTAGCAGAAGAGACCAGCTCTGTGGCAGGTAGGATGCTCAGCAGATCACACTAGTAGAAAACAGACCTTTCGTCCGAAGCTTTAGTCCCGACTGGGTTTGGAACCGGGACTAATGTTAGCATTAGTCCCGGTTCCAATGGCTAGGAGCGGACGGGGGCAGGGCCACCTCTAGTCCCGGTTCATGAGGGACTTCTAGTCTCGGTTGGTGATACCAACCGGGACTAAAGGGTTGTGTCAGGCTGGAGCCCCTGCGATCCCCTTTAGTCCCGGTTGGTATCACCAACCGGGACTAGAGATAGACCTTTAGTCCCGGTTGGTATAGCCAACCGGGACTAAAGATATCCCTATATATAGATGCTTCTTCCAGCCCGAGCCCAAGCTCTCCTTTCTCTCCTCTCTGTTCCCTTCCCCTAGCTCGAGCTCATCATCCATTGTTGCCAAGATTTGTCAAGATTAGAGGCACCCCATCGTTCTAAAAGGTTAGCAACTTCATCCTTTCATCTCTCATTGCTAGTTTAGCTCGTTTTATGCTCTATAAGTATAGTGATTTGTGGGTTTTAGTTTGGGAGTAATTATGTGAAGTTTATTTGATTTATATGCAATTTGAGCTCAAATTAACCTGTATAATTTTCTTACTTGTATGATTGTTTGTTAATATAGTGCCATGGTTTTGATATCCGTCCCCGTCGGCCCTCGTCCGATTTATGATTCAGATGTGGTATATTATCTTTTATAACTATTTTGTTTCATTTCGTGTTTTTATGACAATTATGCCCATCAAGTTGACATATATATTTTTATCTAGGAGGTATATGAACCAGAAATTGCAACCGACCCTCTTGTTGAGAAGTTAAATTTAGTTGAAAAAGAAAATGATTATTTGAAATAAAAATTGAAAAGAATTGAAGAAGAGAAGATGAAATTGGAGTTGTATGTTGCCGATGTCGTCGATGATCACAAGATCAAGATGGATGCAATGCGCTTGAAGATTAAAAAGATTAGAAAATATGCCATTAATAAAGAGGCATATCGGTTAATTATTATGCTGTTGGATCAATTATTACCTTAGTTGCGATTTTGATCGCATTTGTTGTTGTATTTAAATGCTTTAGCTAGATAGTTGTATGTTGTTTTATGAGAATTAGTCTGTATGAACTTTATGTATGAACTTGTATTAATTTGGTCACTTCGATGTTGTGTAATGAAGATGAGTCGGCAATGGATGTACGATGACCGACACTCTCCCCAGTTCATTAATGGCATGCATAGTTTTCTGCGTGCGGCTGAGGCAAACAAGCGGGAAGGTTTTCTGTGTTGTCCATGTGATGTCTGTAAGAATGATAGGAATTACTCTACCTCAAAACTCCTTCACATCCACCTGCTTTAGTCCGGTTTCATGTCTGGCTATAACTATTGGACCAAGCACGGAGAAAGAGGGGTTATAATGGAAGACAATGAAGAAGAAGAGGATGATGACAACTATCCCAGGTTCCCTGAATACGATGGTACTACAATGGGGGAAGAAGCTGAAGAAGAGGCATCAGATGAGCCCGCTGATGATCTTGGTCGGGCCATTACTGATGCAAAGAGAAACTGCGCAAGTCAAAATGAGAATTTGAAGTTGCAGCGCATGTTAGAGGGTCACAAAAAATTGTTGTACCCAAATTGCGAAGATGACAAGAAAAATCTGGGTACCACACTGGAATTACTGCAATGGAAGGCAAAGAATGGTGTATCTAACAAGGGATTTGAAAAGTTACTGAAAATGTTAAAGAATATGCTTCCAAAGGACAACGAATTGCCCGACAGTATGTACGAAGCAAAGAAGGCTGTATGCCCTCTAGGGTTAGAGGTGCAGAAGATACATGCATGCCCAAATGACTGCATCCTCTACCGCGGTGAGTACGAGAATTTGAATGCATGCCCGGTATGCGGTGCATTGCGCTATAAGATCAGTCGCGATGACCCTGGTGATGTTGAGGGCGAGCGCCTCGGGAAGAGGATTCCTACCAAGGTGATGTGATATGCTCCTATAATACCACGCTCGAAACGTTTGTTCCAAAACAAAAAGTGTTGTAAATATGCCATAGATGCAATAATAAATTAGTTATTATCATATTTCCTTGTTTATGATAATCGTTTATTATCCATGCTATAATTGTATCGTTCGGAAACTCAGATACATGTGTGGATACATAGACAACAAAGTGTCCCTAGTAAAACTCTACTAGACTAGCTCGTTGATCAAAGATGGTTAAGGTTTCCTAGCCATAGACATGAGATGTCATTTGATAACGGGATCACATCATTAGGAGAATGATATGATGGACAAGACCCAAACTATGAACGTAGCATATGATCGTGTCAGTTTATTGCTATAGTTTTCTGCATGTCAAAGTATCTGTTCCTATGACCATGAGATCATGCAACTCACTGACATCAGATGAGTACCTTGTGTGTATCAAATGTCGCAACGTAACTGGGTGACTATAAAGGTGCTCTACAGGTATCTCTGAGGGTGTCTGTTGAGTTGGCATGGATGAAGACTGGGATTTATTACTCCGTGTGACGGAGAGGTATCTCAGGGCCCACTCGGTAATACAACATCATAATGAGCCTTCCAAGCAAAGTGACTAAAGAGTTAGCCACAGGATCTTGTATTACGGAACGAGTAAAGAGACTTGCCGGTAACGAGATTGAACTAGGTATAGAGATACCGACGATCGAATCTCGGGCAAGTAACATGCCGAAGAACAAAGGGAACTGCATACGGGATTAACTGAATCCTTAACATAGAGGTGCAACCGATAATGATCTTCGTAGCATATGTAGGAACTAATATGGGCATCTAGGTCCTGCTATTGGTTATTGACCGTAGAGGTGTCTCGGTCATGTCTACATAGTTCTCGAACCCGCAGGGTCTGCACACTTAACGTTCGGTGATGTTTCAGTAGTATTGAGTTATGTATGTTGGTGACCGAAGGTTGTTCGGATTCCCGGATGAGATCCCGGACGTCACGAGGAGCTCCGAAATGGTCCGGAGGTAAAGATTGATATATAGGAAAGTGGTGTTTGGACTCCGGAAAAGCTTCGGGCACTTCCGGTAGTGTACCGGGAGTGACGAATGGGTTCCGGGGGTCCACCAAGTGGGGCCCACCCACCCCAGGGGCCACATGGTCCTAGGAGGTGGCGCACCAGCCCCTGGTGTGCTGGGCAGCCAGCCCCTAGAGGCCCTTGCGCAAGGGGGTGGGGAGAGGGCCAAGTGGGAGGGAGTCCTACTAGGACTCCACCTCCCTTGTGGGAGGTGGACTCCTCCCTCTTGTGGCCAGCCAAGCCCCTAGGGGAAACCCTAGGGACCCCCACCTACCCCCTCTTCCTCCTATATATAGTGGAGGGTTTTGAGGGCAGCCACCACCGGAAAAGCCACATCTGCCTCTCTCTCCCTCTAGATCTGTTCTCCGCTAGATCGTCTCGGTCGTGCATGGCGAAGCCCTGCCGGGACAGCTCCACCACCACCGCCACCACGCTGTTGTGCTGGCAGAGAACTCATCTACCTCTCCACCCTCGCTTGCTGGATCAAGGAGGTGGAGATCGTCAACGAGATGTACGTGTGTTGAACGCGGAGGTGACGTCCGTTCGGCGCTAGATTGGAAGGACCGTGATTGGATCGCGGGACGGATCGTGATTGGATCGCGGGACGGATCATGATTGGATCGCGGGACGGCTTGCGATTTGGATCGCAAAGATGTTCGACTACATCAACCGCGTTTCTTAACGCTTCCCGCTTAGCGATCTACAATGGTACGTAGATCCACTCTCCTTCTCGTAGATGCTCATCACCATGGATAGATCTTGCGTGTGCGTAGGAAATTTTTTGTTTCCCATGCAACGTTCCCCAACAGTGGCATCATGAGCTAGGTCTATGCATAGATGAGATCACGAGTAGAACACAAAGGAGTTTGTGGACGTCGATATTCAGATTGCTTCCCTCCTTAGTCTTTTCTTGATTCAGTGGTATTGTGGGATGAAGCGGCTTGGACCAACCTTACTCGTCCACGTACGAGAGACCGGTTCCATCGAGTGACATGTAACTTTGTTGCATAAGATGGCTGGCGGGTGTCTGTCTCTCCCACTTTAGTTGAATCGGTTTCGACAAAGGCGGTCCTTGTAGAAGGTGAAATAGCAACTTATATATCACCGTTGTGGTTTTGCGTAGGTAAGAATCGTTCTTGCTAGATACCCATAGCAGCCACGTAAAACATGCAACAACAAATTAGAGGACGTCTAACTTGTTTTTGGAGGGTATGATGTGATATGATATGGCCAAAGACATGATGAAATATATGTGATGTATGAGATGATCATGTTTTGTATAGATTATCACGACTTGCATGTCGGTGAGTACGGCAACCGGCAGGAGCCATAGGGTTGTCTTTAATTATTATGTGGCCTGCGTGTCACTCATTAAGCGCTATGTAATGCTTTACTTTATCGCTAAACAATAGCAATAGTAGTAGAAGCATGGTTGGCGCAACAACCCCGATGGTGGCACGTTGATGGAGATCAAGATGATGGAGATCATGGTGTCATGCCGGTGACGATGGAGATCATGCCGGTGCTTTGGAGATGAAGATCAAAAGCACAAGATCATGGCCATATCATGTCACTTATGATTTGCATGTGATGTTAATCCTTTTATGCACCTTGTTTTGCTTAGGACGACGGTAGCATTATAAGGTGATCCCTCACTAAAATTTCAAGATAAAATTATGTTCTCCCCGAGTGTGCACCGTTGCGAAAGTTCATCGTTTCGAGACACCACGTGATGATTGGGTGTGATAGACTCTACGTTCGCATACAACGGGTGCAAGCCAGTGTTGCACATGCGGAACACTCGGGTTAAACTTGACGAGCCTAGCATGTACAGACATGGCCTCGGAACACAAGAGACCGAAAGGTCGAACATGAGTCATATAGTAGATATGATCAACATGGAGATGTTCACCATTGAAACCACCTCATCTCACGTGATGATCGGACTTGGGTTGCTGGATTTGGATCATGTCACACTTAGACAACCTGAGGGATGTTGATTTGAGTGGGAGTTCTTTAGTAATATGATTAATTGAACTCATTATCATGAACATAGTCAAAGTGACTTTGCAAATTATGTTGTAAATCAATAGCTCGCGCTGTAGCTCCCCTGTTTTTATACGTTCCTAGAGAAAATAGAATTGAAAGATGATGGTAGCAGTAATGTGGACTGGGTCCGTGATCTGAGGATTGTCCTCATTGCTGCATAGAAGGCTTATGTCCTTAATGCACCGCTCGGTGCGCCACCCCCTCAAGCCTCGTTTTTAGATGTTGTGAACATATGACAGGCACGTTCTGATGACTACTTGATAGTTCAGTGCATCATGCATTACAGCTTAGAATTGAGGCTCCAAAACGTTTTGAACGTCACGGAACATATGAGATGTTCTAAGAGCGGAAATTGGGATCTCAGGCTCGTGCCCGTGTTGAGAGGTATGGGACCTCCAACAAGATTCTTTGCCTGCAAGATGAAGGAGAATAGCTCAATAGGTGAGCATGTGCTCAGATTGTCTGGGTGTTACAATCGCTTGAATCGAGTGGGAGTTGATCTTCCAGATAAGATAGTGGTTGATATAGTTCTCCAAGTCACTGCCACAAAGCTACTAGAGCTTCGTGATGAACTATGAAATGCCAGGGATGGAAATAATGATCCCCTAGATATTCGCGATGTTTTGACACCGCGAAGGTAGAAATCAAGAAGGAGCATCAAGTGTTGATGGTTAGGAAAACCACTAGTTTCGAGAAGGGCAAGGGCAAGGAGGGAAACTTCATGGATGGCAAGCCAGTTGCTGCTCCAGTAAAGAAACCCAAGGTTGAACCCAAACCCGAGACTGAGTGCTTCTATTATGAGGAGAACGGTCGCTGAAGCGGAACAACCCTAGATACTTGGTAGATAAGAAGGCTGGCAACGTCAACGAAAGTATATTTGATATACGTATTATTGATGTGTACCTTACTAGTACTCCTAGTAGAACCTGGGTATTAGATACCGGTTCAGTTACTAATGTTAGTAACTCGAAATAAAAGCTACGGAATAAACGGAGACTAGCTAAGGGCGAGGTGACGATGTGTGTTGGAAGTGTTTCCAAGGTTGATGTGATCACCATCGCACGCTCCCTCTACCTTCGGGATTAGTGTTGGGCCTAAATAAATGTTATTTGGTGTTTGTGTTGAGCATGAACATGATTGGATCATGTTTATTGCAATACGGTTTTTCATTTAAGTCAGATAATAATGGTTATTCTGTTTACATGAATAATACCTTCAATGGTCATGCACCCAATGTGAATGGTTCATTGAATCTCGATCGTAGTGATACATATGTTCATAATATTGATGCCAAAAGATGCAAAGTTAATAATGATAGTACCACATACTTGTGGCACTGCCGCTAAAGGTCATATTGGTGTAAAGCGCATGCAAAAACTCCATGCTGATGGATCTTTGGACTCACTCGATTTCGAATCGGTTGAGACATGCGGACCATGCCTCATGGGCAAGATGACTAAAACCCTGTTTTCCGGCTTGATGGAGCGGGCAAGTGACTTATTGGAAATGATACATGTTGATGTATGCGGTCCAATGAGTGTTGAAGCGTGCGGTGGATATCGCTATTTTCTTACCTTCACTGATGATTTGAGTAGATATGGGGATATTTACTTAATGAAACACAAGTCTGAAACATTTGAAAAGTTCAAACAAATTCAGAGTGAAGTTTGAGATCATCGTGACAAGAAGATAAAATGTCTACGATATGATCACGGAGGTAAATATCTGAGTTACGAGTTTGGTATACAACTCAAGACAATGTGGAAGTTGTTTCACAACTCATGCCACCTGGAACACCATAGTGTGATGGTGTGTCCGAACGTCGTAGTCGTGCTCTATTGGATATGGTGCATACTATGATGTCTCTTATCAATTTGCCACTATCGTTTTGGGGTTATGCATTAGAGACAACTACATTCACTTTAAAGAGGGCACCATCTAAGTCCGTTGAGATGACACCGTATGAATTTTGGTTTGGCAGAAACCTGAGCTGTCATTTTTCAGAGTTTGGGAATGCGACGCTTATGTCTGATAAGCTCGATCCTAAAGCGGAAAAATGCATCTTCATAGGATACCCTAAGGAAACAGTTGGGTATACCTTCTATCTCAGATCCAAGGGCAAAGTGTTTGTTGCTAAAAACGAGTCCTTTCTCGAGAAAGAGTTTCTCTCGAAAGAACTGAGTGGGAGGAAAAGTAGAACTTGATGAGGTTATTGAACCGTAACTTCAGTTGGATGGTAGCACGGCGCAGAAAGATGTTTCCACGGCGCCTACACCAAATTGAAGAGGAAGCTAATGATGATGATCATGAAACTTCGGATCAAGTTACTACCGAATCTCGTAGGTCGACAAGGACACATACTGCCCTGAGTGGTATGACAATCCTGTCTTGGAAATCATGTTGTTAGACAACGATGGGCCTACAGACTATGAAGAAGCGATGGTGGGCCCGGATTCCAACAAATGGCTAGGAGCCATGAAATCCGAGAAAGGATCCATGTAAGAAAACCAATTATGGACTTTGATAGACTTGCCCGTTGAACGGCAGGCCGTTGAGTACAAATGGACCTTTAAGAACAAGACATACACTGATGGTAAATGCCACCATTTATAAAGCTCAACTTGTCGCAAAGAAGTTTCCGACAAGTTCAAGGAGTTGACTACGATGAGACTTTCTCACCCGTAGCGATGCTAAAAGTCTGTTGAAATTATGTTAGCAGTTGCTGCATTTTTCGATTATGAAATCTGGCAGGTGGATGTCAAAACATCGTTTCCTTAACGGTTTCCTTGAGGAAAGGTTGTATGTGATACAACCGGAAAGTTTTGTTAGTCCTAAGGATGCTAAAATGTATGCAAGCTCCAGCAATCCTTCTATGGACTGGAGCAAGCATCTCGGAGTTGGAATATGCGCTTTGATGAGGTGATCAAAGTTTTTGGGTCTATACAAAGTTATGAGAAACTTGTATTTACAATAAAGTAAGTGGGAGCACTATAGAATTTCTGATAAGTATATGTGGATGACATATTGTTGATCGGAAATGATGTAGAATTTCTGGAAAGCATAAAGGGTTGTTTGAAAGGAGTTTTTCAAAGGAAGACCTGGAATGAAGCTACTTAAATATTAGGCATCAGGATCTATAGAAATAGGTCAAGACATCTGATGAGACTTTCAATGAGTACATACCTTGATAAGATTTTGAAAGAGTTCAAAATGGATCAGTCAAAGAAAGAGTTCTTGCCTGATTTGTAAGGTGTGGAGTTGAGTGAGACTCAAAGCCCGACCACGACAGAAGAAAGAGAAAGGACAAAGGTCGTCCCCTATGCCTTATCCATAGGCTCTGTATAGTATGCCATGCCGTGTACCGCACCTGGTGTGTGCCTTGCCATGAGTCTATCAAGGGGTACAAGAGTGGTCCAGGGGTGGGTCACTGGACAGCGGTCAAAATTATCCTTAGTAACTAGAGGACTAAGGAAATGTTTCTCGATTATGGAGGTGATAAAGAGTTTGTCGTAAAGGGTTACGTCGATGCAAGCTTTGACACCAATCCGGATGACTCTGAGTAGCAATCCGGATACGTATAGTGGAGAAGCCATTTGGAATAGCTCCAAGTGGAGCGTGGTAGCATCTGCAGTATGACATATAAATTTGCAAAGAACACACAGATCTGAATGTTGCAAACCGTTGACTAAAACCTCTCTCACATGCAAAACATGATCAAACCCCGGAACTCATTGGGTGTTAGATTCATAACAATGTAAATCACATGGTGATGTGAACTAGATTATTGACTAGTGCAAGTGGGAGACTATTGGAAATATGCCCTAGAGGCAATAATAAATTAGTTATTATCATATTTCCTTGTTTATGATAATCGTTTATTATCCATGCTATAATTGTATCGTTCGGAAACTCAGATACATGTGTGGATACATAGACAACAAAGTGTCCCTAGTAAGCCTCTACTAGACTAGCTCATTGATCAAAGATGGTTAAGGTTTCCTAGCCATAGACATGAGATGTCATTTGATAATGGGATCACATCATTAGGAGAATGATGTGATGGACAAGACCCAAACTATGAACGTAGCATATGATCGTGTCAGTTTATTGCTATAGTTTTCTGCATGTCAAAGTATCTGTTCCTATGACCATGAGATCATGCAACTCACTGACACCGGATGAGTACCTTGTGTGTATCAAATGTCGCAATGTAACTGGGTGACTATAAAGGTGCTCTACAGGTATCTCCGAGGGTGTCTGTTGAGTTGGCATGGATCAATACTGGGATTTGTTACTCCCTGTGACGGAGAGGTATCTCAGGGCCCACTCGGTAATACAACATCATAATGAGCCTTGCAAGCAAAGTGACTAAAGAGTTAGCAACATGATCTTGTATTACGGAACGAGTAAAGAGACTTGCCGGTAACGAGATTGAACTAGGTATAGAGATACCGACGATCGAATCTCGGGCAAGTAACATACTGAAGAACAAAGGGAACTGCATACGGGATTAACTGAATCCTTGACATAGAGGTTCAACCGATAAAGATCTTCATAGAATATGTAGGAACTAATATGGGCATCTAGGTCCTGCTATTGGTTATTGACCGTAGAGGTGTCTCGGTCATATCTCAGGGTCTGCACACTTAACGTTCGGTGACATTTCGGTAGTATTGAGTTATGTATGTTGGTAACCGAAGGTTGTTCGGAGTCCCGGATGAGATCCCGGAGGTCATGAGGAGATCCAGAATGGTCCGGAGGTAAAGATTGATATATAGGAAAGTGGTGTTTGGACTCCGGAAAAGTTCCGGACACTTCCGGTAGTGTACCGGGAGTGACGAATGGGTTCCGGGGGTCCACCAAGTGGGGCCCACGCACCCCACGGTCCACATGGGCCTAGGAGGTGGCGCACAAGCCCCTGGTGGGCTGGGCAGCCAGCCCATAGAGGCCCTTGCGCAAGGGGGTGGGGAGAGGGCCAAGTGGGAGGGAGTCCTACTAGGACTCCACCTCCCTCTTGTGGCCGGCCAAGCCCGTAGGGGAAACCCTAGGGCTCCCCACCTACCCCCTCTTCCTCCTATATATAGTGAAGGGTTTTGAGGGCAGCCGCCACCTGAAAAGCCACGGCTGCCTCTCTCTCCCTCTAGATCTATTCTCCAGTAGATCGTCTCAGTCGTGCTTGGCGAAGCGCTGCCGGGACAGCTCCACCACCACCGCCACCACGCCGTTGTTCAGGCGGAGAACTCATCTACCTCTCCACCCTCGCTTGCTGGATCAAGGAGGTGGAGATCGTCATCGAGATGTACGTGTGCTGAACGCAGAGGTGCCGTCCATTCGGCGCTAGATCGGAAGGACCGTGATTGGATCGCGGGACGGATCATGATTGGATCGCGGGACGGCTTGCGATTTGGATCGCGAAGACGTTCGACTACATCAACCGCGTTTCTTAACGCTTCCCACTTAGCGATTTACAAGGGTATGTAGATCCACTCTCCCTCTCGTAGATGCTCATCACCATGGATAGATCTTGCATGTGCGTAGGAAACTTTTTGTTTCCCATGCAACGTTCCCCAACAAAGAGCATGCCAAGTTGTTGCGATGGCACAAAGAAAACCGTAAGAAAGTCGGGATGTTGAGAGTACCTGCTGATAGGTCGCATTGGAGAAAAATCGAGAGAGAGTGGCCAGATTTTGCAGATGACGCAAGGAACTTATGGTTTGGTAGAAGTGCAGATGGCATTAATCCTTTTGGGGAGTGATAATCCCCAAGTGCAAGGAATCATCGTAGCAATTTCCAAAGGTGGAAGTGATAAGTATGGAGTGTCGAACCCACAAGGAGCTAAAGGTAAGATCAATATTCTCTCAAGTCCTATCTGCCACTGATACGACTCTACGTACGCCAAACGTTTGCTTCCAACTAGAAACGAGAAATAAAACTACGTTGTGGGTATGAAGAGAATAGCTTTGCATGATATCGGAGAACTAAAATATAAAAATAGGTGCTGTTATCATAAAGTTAGAGTATATTACAATATATTACAAATAGCGAGTGTGGAATAATGATGGGTCGGTGTGTGGAATTGTCCTAGGCAATTGTTAACAAGATCGGTAATCGTTATTGCAATTTTATATGAGGGAGAGGCATAAGCTAACATACTTTCTCTACTTGGATCATATGCACTTATGATTGGAACTCTAGCAAGCATCCGCAACTACTAAAGATCATTAAGGTAAAACCCAACCATAGCATTAAAGCATCAAGTCCCCTTTATCCCATACGCAACAACCCCCTTACTCGGGTTTAAGCTTCTGTCACTCTAGCAACCCACTATAAGCGAATCATGAACGTATTGCAACACCCTACAGTGGGAATCCTTCACGTGTGCGCGGCACGGAAGGCACCATAGGACAACACCAAAATAAACATACAACTCAAACCATTCTAGATCATCAATCAACCCATAAGACAAAAGAAATCTACTCAAAACATCATAGGATGGCAACACATCATTGGATCATAATATGTGGCATAAACCACCATGTTCAAGTAGGGGATTACAGCGGGATGCGGGAGAGTGGAGCGCTGAAAAGATATCAGGACGGTGATGAAGAAGGTGATGTTGATGAAGACGATCACCGCGGCGATGGTTCCCCCGATGGCACTCCGGCGCCACCGAGAGAGAGGGGGAGAGGGTCTCCCCCTTGTGATTCCTCCTCCATGGCCTCCCCCCTAGGTGGGGAGAGGTTCTCCTTCTGGTCCTTGGCCTCCATGGTGATGATGGCCCCTCCGTCTTCCTCCTCCATGGTCTCCAATGATGGTGACCCCCTCCGGCAGGGTGCCGGAGAGGGCCAAGATTGATTTTTCGTGGCTACAGAGACTTGCGGCAGCGGAACTTCTGATCTAGGGTTCTTTCTGGGGGTTTTGGTATTTATAGGAATTTTTGGCGTCGGTCTCACGTCAAGGGGGTGCTCGAGGCGACGACAAGCCAGGGGGGCGCGCCCTAGGGGGGGGGGGCGCCCCCTAGGCTTGTGGCTACCTCGTGGCTCTTCTGGCCCAACTCCGATGCCCCGTGGGTCTCTTCTGGTCCATAAAAAACACCATAAATTTTCAGGCCATTCCGAGAACTTTTATTTCTGCACAAAAAACGACACCATGGTAGTTCTGCTGAAAACAACATCAGTCCGGGTTAGTTCTAATAAAATCATGCCAAAATCATATAAATTATTGTAAACATGGCATGAATACTTCATAAATTATAGATACGTTGAAGACGTATCAGCATCCCCAAGCTTAATTCCTGCTCGTCCTCGAGTAGGTAAATGATAAAAGAAATAATTTATGAAGTGTGAATGCTAGCAAGTGCACAAGTTTGATCAATGATAATTCCAATCACTTTTTCTAGCATCAATATAAACCATAAACAGTAGCTCATCTCATAAAACTTCTCATGATGAAGTAACAAGCTATTCACATGTTAATGTATAGACCATGAAGTTTCTTGAAAACTAACAAACTATGCTTTCAGTCACCGAACAATTGCAATTCATCTTATTTTCAGGAAGGGTCTATGTAAGAGCTTTGATTTAGCAAATTCCACATACTCAACTATCATATAGTCTTCCATGATTATTGACACTCAAAGCATATTTTTAGAATAAATAGCATCCATCGAACACAGAGAAAGATAGGGGCTTAATGTTTCGCCTCCCAACTTATTTATCATATAGATAATTGTCAACAATAATAATTCATGATCAAATATATTTGTATGTATATATATGTCTAGATCATTCCCCAACACATGATGCTTGCCAATAGAAAAAGGCAAAATATATGAAGTGGTGAAGATCACCATGACTCTTGCATAAAGGTAAGTACTAGAAAGTAAAAGATAGGCCCTTCGCAGAGGGAATCAGAGGTTGTCATGCGCTTTTTGTTTTTGGATGTGCAAACCCTTAATGCAAAGGAACATCACGTTGTATTGCCCTTTGTGATAGCAACCTTTATTATGCAGCCCGTCGCTTTTATTTCTTTACCATCACAAGTTCGTACAACGCTTATTTTCCCTTACAATAAAAGATCATACATATTTAGGAGCAAGTTTTATTGCTTTTTGCACCGATGACAACTTACTTGAAGGATCTTACTCAATCCATAGGTAGGTATAGTGGACTCTCATGGCAAAACTAGTTCAAGGGTCTTTGGTTGCACAAGTAGTATTTCTACTTGGTGCGGAAGTTTTGGCTAGTATGAGGTGGAAGCAAGCACCACATGTTGGAGGATCCATAACAGTATAACTTCTATACAGATATACCCAAACATAACTCATTAAGTTGTCTTCCTTGTCCAATTTCAACTAATTTTCTCGAGTTTGAAAATAATTAATGAGCTCACAATCATAGAAGATGTCCAAGATAGTATATTTATATGTGGAATCTCTCTTCCTTCAATATTCTTTCATGAATTGTTCAAGCGACCAATGCGGTGTTTGCTAACTTTTAATAAATTTTACCACTTATATTTATTATGTGTGAAGTCATTACTCCCCATGGGATAAGTATATGAAGCATATTTAATTTCAGATTTATTATATTCAATTCATTCAACCATTTACTCATAGGATATAAGTGAAGCACGAGAGTAAATGACAAAACTACTTCAAAAAGATATAAGTGAAGATCAATGCGTAGTCAAGTAGTTAAATAGCCATGTGAGGACTCTCTCTCATTCAGAATTTCAGATCCAATGATTTTATTCAAACAGCAAGCAAAAGAAAAATAGCACTCCAAGAATAGGACGCATCATGTGAACGAATAAAAATTTAGGCTCAACATAGGCTAACCGATAGTTGACGAAGAGAGGTGGGATGCGTAGCATCCCCAAGCTTAGATGCTTGAGAGTTCTTGAAGTATTTACTTGGGGTGCCTTGGGCATCCCCAAGCTTGAGCTTTTGTATCTTGTTCAATCCTCTCATATCCCGGTTTCACCTATTCTCAAAAACTTCATCCACACAAAACTTGAAAAGAACTCGTGAGATAGGTTAGTACACATAAGAACAAATCAGCACTTCATGTACTGCCAAGACAAGTTGCACAATAATTTTCAAACATCATCTACTGTTTACTATCGTTTCCACAATTTATATCTACCAATATAGGCTATGGAAGCTATAGGATAAGTAGATAACGAAACTATGACAGCAATCTGTCCAAACAGAACAGTCTGTAGAAATCTATTAAACTAGTGTACTTCTGTAACTCTAAAAATTATGAAAATTTAGGACACGATATAAAATTTATATGACAATACTTTGTAAAAATTTCAGAAATCTTCCACGTTCCAGTAAAATATGAAAATTCAAACACGACAGCAAAAGTTTCTGTTTTTACACAGCACACATCAAAACATGCAATGCAAGCATCCTAAGACAATTCTTGGAACTTTTTATTGAAAAAAAGATTATGAATAACACCTAACAGAAAATAACAAAATATAATGATGATCCAAGCAAAGCACATATTATGTGACGAATAAAAATATAGCTCTAAGTAAGATATACCGATAATGTTGATGAAGAAAGAGGGGATGCTTCCGGGGCATCCCCAAGCTTAGGCGCTTGAGACTTCCATGGATATTACCTTGGGAGTGCCTTGGGCATCCCCAATCTTAGGTTCTTGTCACTCCTTGTTCTCCTTATATCGGTGTCTCACCGAAAACTTGAAAACTTCAATCACACAAAACTTAACGGAACTTCGTGAGAAGGGTTAGTGTAATAAAGATAAATAATTCACTTAGGTACTGTCAAGACAAGATTCATAATTGTTCCCACATGATACCTACTGTATTATATCATTCCCATAATTTATACCGCTAAATATAAGCTATGGAAACACTAAAACAAGCAAACTATGCATGCAAAACAGAATCTGTCAAAAACAGAACCGTCCGTGCCGATCTGTAGTGTAACCATACTTCCCTGTATCAAACAATTCTGAAAAATTAGGAAAACCTGAATAATTTGTATATTAATGCTGTGTAAAAATTTCAGATCATTATCACACTCCAGTAAAAAATGAAAATTCTTGTACTGGAGTCAAAAGTTTCTGTTTTCGTTCAGCATCAATTCTACTCATCTTTGAGTCATCCCAAAGGTTTTACTTGGCACTTTATTGAAAGAAAACATATAAAACATAGTTACTACAGTAGCATAATCATGATAACACACAAAAACAGTAGGGGTAAATATTGGGTTGTCTCCCAACAAGCGCTTTTCTTTAATGCCTTTTTAGCTAGGCATGACATTTTAATGATACTCTTCCAAGCCTAATTCCGATGATAATTTTATTCATACTCTAAAAGATATAAGTGAAGTTCATAGAGCATTCTACAATTAATATAGATTAACTAATATCCAAGCTCAAAATATATAAGTGAAGCACACAAAGCATTCTATAAATCCATACTCAAAAGATTTAAGTGAAGCACAAAGAGCATTCTACAAAGCCATACTCAAAAGATTTAAGTGAAGCGCATGAAGCATTCTACAAATCAATGAAGGACTATCTCATACTAGAAGGGTGCATAAAGGAAAAGAAAAAAAACACTAAAGACGCATATCATGTGAACAAAACAAAAACCGAGATATACCGATAATTGTTGAAGAATAAAGATGGGATGCCTTCCGGGGCATCCCCAAGCTTAGATACTTGAATCTCCTTAAAATATTTACTTGGGGTGCCTTGTGCATCCCCAATCTTGAACTCTTGTCTCTCCGTATTCTTCTTATATCGATACCTTCTCGATCTTCGAACACTTCATCCACACAAAACTTAACAAAACCCTCGTGAGATCCGTTAGTATAATAAAGCAAATTACTACCTTTATGTACTGTTGTAAACTCATTCCAATTTCATATTAGCATTATATCTACTATATTCCAACTTCACCATGGTTCATACCCCCCGATACAACCCATAGATTCATCAAAATAAGTGAACAACACATAGAAAACAGAATCTGTCAAAAACAGGACAATCTGTAGCAATCTGGAAACTTCGTATACTTATGTAACTCAAAAAATTCTGAAAAATTAGGAAAAATTAAACAATTTATATATAAGTACTGTTTAAACATTTCAGCAACTTTTGACATTTTGGTAAGAAATGTAAATTCATGCACTACAGTCAAAGTTTCTGTTTTTGCACCGCACATAGCAAACAAGCAATCTAATCATCCTAAAAGAAAATCTTGGCACATTATTTTTATAATACAATGGATATATACAAGGGGATAATTATTTTTGAGAAGCTTCCATGAAAAATTCTACATTGTTTCCATGAGCATGAACACAAGTGTTCAAGGTCGACCCTCACTTCTCCAATGCACAACCTTCCAATCACTTCTCTTTTTGAAAAACTTCTTAGGCATAAGAGGCAAGTAATTCTTTTTGTATTTTTCAATTTTTTTGTTTGTTTCACCCACAACTAAATAAAGCAAAAAGGGAAAACAAAATCTACTTAGTGAAGAAAGCAAACAAGCACACACGAGAATAACAACCCCACGCTATTGCTCCCCGGCAACGGCGCCAGAAAAGAGCTTGATAATCCCCAAGTGCAAGGAATCATCGTAGCAATTTCTTAAGGTGGAAGTGATAAGTATGGAGTGTCGAACCCACAAGGAGCTAAAGGTAAGATCAATATTCTCTCAACTCCTATCTGCCAATGATACGACTCTACGTACGCCGAACGTTTGCTTCCAACTAGAAACGAGAAATAAAACTACGTTGTGGGTATGAAGAGAATAGCTTTGCATGATATCGGAGAACTAAAATATAAAAATAGGTGCTTTTATCATAAAGTTAGAATATATTACAATATATTACAAATAGCGAGCGTGGAATAATGATGGGTCGGTGTGTGGAATTGTCCTAGGCAATTGTTAACAAGATCGGTAATCATTATTGCAATTTTATATGAGGGAGAGGCATAAGCTAACATACTTTCTCTACTTGGATCATATGCACTTATGATTGGAACTCTAGCAAGCATCCGCAACTACTAAAGATCATTAAGGTAAAACCCAACCATAGCATTAAAGCATCAAGTCCCCTTTATCCCATACGCAACAACCCCCTTACTCGGGTTTAAGCTTCTGTCACTCTAGCAACCCACTATAAGCGAATCATGAACGTATTGCAACACCCTATAGCAGGAATCCTTCACGTGTGCACGGCACAGAAGGCACCATAGGACAGCACCAAAATAAACATACAACTCAAACCAATCTAGATCATCAATCAACCCATAAGACAAAAGAAATCTACTCAAAACATCATAGGATGGCAACACATCACTGGATCATAATATGTGGCATAAAGCACCATGTTCAAGTAGGGGATTACAGCGGGATGCGGGAGAGTGGACCGCTGAAAAGATATGAGGACGGTGATGTTGATGAAGACGATCACCGCGGCGATGGTTCCCCCGATGGCACTCCGGCGCCACCGAGAGAGAGGGGGAGAGGGTCTCCCCCTTGTGCTTCCTCCTCCATGGCCCCCCCTAGGTGGGGAGAGGTTCTCCCTCTGGTCCTTGGCCTCCATGGTGATGATGGCCCCTCCGTCTTCCTCCTCCATGGTCTCCGGTGATGGTGACCCCCTCCGGCAGGATGCCGGATAGGGCCAAGATTGATTTTTCATGGCTATAGAGACTTGCGGCGGCGGAACTTCTGATCTAGGGTTATTTCTGGGGGTTTTGGTATTTATAGGATTTTTTGGCGTCGGTCTCACGTCAAGGGGGTGCTCGAGGCGACGACAAGCCAGGGGGGCGCGCCCTAGGGGGGGCGCCCCCTAGGCTTGTGGCTGCCTTGTGGCTCTTCTGGCCCTACTCCAATTCCCCGTCGGTCTCTTCTGGTCTATAAAAATCACCGTAAATTTTCAGCCCATTTCAAGAACTTTTATTTTTGCACATAAAACGACACCATGGTAGTTCTGCTGAAAACAGCGTCTGTCCGGGTTAGTTCTAATAAAATCATACCAAAATCATATAAAATTATTGTAAACATGGCATGAATACTTCATAAATTATAGATACGTTGGAGACGTATCAGGGAGCAGAGCAACAATCATAGCACCTGGCCTGTGACTCTATGTATTTATAACCTTCCTCCTTGGTTGTGCATGAAGCGGAAATTCATCATGATGCCAGTGCTCATCCAAGGCCCTAAGCAACCCGACAATGACATTGATGTGTACCTAAGGCCATTAGTTGAAGAACTTTTATAGTTGTGGGATTTAAAAAGTGTACGTGTGTGGGATGAGCACAAACAGGAGGAATTTGACCTACGAGCGTTGCTGTTTGTAACCATCAATGTTTGGCCTGGTCTTAGTAGCCTTTCAGGACAGACAACCAAGGGATACAATGCATGCATGCACTATTTAGATGAGACTGAAAGTATATATTTGGATAAATGTAAGAAGAATGTGTACCTGAGACATCGTCGGTTTCTTCCGATCAGGCATCTCTTAAGAAAGAAAGGCAAGCATTTCAAAGGTGAGGCAGATAGCCGGAAGAAGCCTGGCCACCATACTGGTGATGATATACTTGATATGGTCAAGGATTTAAAAGTAATCTTTGGAAAGGGTCCTGGCGGGCAATCTGTTCCGAATGACGCTGACGGACACGCACCCATGTGGAAGAAGAAATCTATATTTTGGGACCTACCCTATTGGAAAGTCCTAGAGGTCCGCTCTGCAATCGACGTAATGCATGTGACAGAATCTTTACGTGAACCTTCTAGGCTTCTTGGGCGTGTATGCGAAGACAAAAGATACACCGGAGGCACGGCAAGACCAACAACGTATGAACAAAAAAGACGGCATGCATCCAAAGCAGTATCAAGGTCCCTCCAGCTACGCTCTTACCAAAGAAGAAAAGAAAATCTTTTTTGAATGCCTGCTCAGTATGAAGGTCTCGTGTGACTTCTCGTCGAATATAAAGGGAATAATAAATATGGCAGAGATTTTTTTTTCCAAAACCTAAAGTCTCATGACTGCCACGTGATTATGACGCAATTACTTCCGATTGCATTGAGGGGCTTCTACCGGAAAATGTTCGATCAGCCATTGTGAAGCTATGTGCATTCCTCAATGCAATTTCTTAGAAGGTAATGTTGGAAATATGCCCTAGAGGCAATAAGAAACTGGTTATTATCATATTTCCTTGTTCATGATAATCGCTTATTATCCATGCTAGAATTCTATTGATCGGAAACTCAAATACATGTGTGGATACATAGACAACACCATGTCCCTAGTGAGCCTCGACTAGCCTAGCTCGTTGATCAGAGATGGTCAAGGTTTCCTGACCACAGACATGAGTTGTCATTTGACAACGGGATCACCTCATTAGGAGAATGATGTGATGGACAAGACCCAACCGTAAGCATAGCAGTTGACCGTGTCAGTTTATTGCTACTACTTTATCCATGTCAAGTATCTGTTCCTACGACCATGAGATCATGCAACACCCGGACACCGGAGGAATGCCTTGTGTGTATCAAACATCACAACGTAACTGGGTGACTATAAAGGTGCTCTACAAGTATCTCCGAGGGTATCTGTTGGGTTGGCATGGATCGAGACTGGGATTTGTCACTTCGTATGATGGAGAGGTATCTCTGGGCCCACTCGGTAATACACCATCACAAGAAGCTTGCAAGCAATGTGGCTAAGAAGTTAGTCACGGGATCTTGTATTACGGAACGAGTAAAGAGACTTGCCGATAACGAGATTGAACTAGGTATGGAGATACCGATGATCGAATCTCGGGCAAGTAACATACCGCTGGACAAAGGGAACTGCATACGGGATTGATTGAATCCTTGTCATCGTGGTTCGACCGATAAAGATCTTCATGGAATATGTGGGAACCAATATGGGCATCCAGGTCCCGCCATTGTTTATTGACCGGAGAGGTGTCTCGGTCATGTCCACATGATTCTCGAACCCGTTGGGTCCGCACGCTTAACGTTCGGTGACGCTAGAGTAGTATTGGGATATGTACGTTGGTGACGGAATGTTGTTTGGAGTCCCGGATGAGATCTCAGACGTCACGAGGAGCTCTGGAATGGTCCAGAGGTAAAGATTTATATATGGGAAGTCATATTTTGGCTACCGGAAAAGTTTCGGGTTTGCCGGTATTGTACCGGGAAGCTTCCGGAGGGTTCCAGAGGAGTCCGGAAGGATCCCTCCAGCCCCTAGGACGTGCGTGGGCTGTAGGGGGGGGGGCAGTCTGGCCTTATTGGGCCAGGGGCACCAGCCCCACAAGGCCCCTTCGCAAGGGGAAGGGGAAACTCTAAGTGGGAGGGAGTCCACTTGCCTTGGGAGGCAAGTTTCCTCCCTAGCCGTTGGCCCTCCTTGGAGGAGGGGCCTAGGGCTGCGACCAAACCCCGCCCCTTGCCTCCTATATATAGTAGAGGAGAGGGGGAGGGCTGGACACAACAATACCACGCCCTGGTGGCAGCCCTACCTGTCTCCCTAGATCGTTTTCTCCTCAGATCAAATCTACGGCAGCGCTTGGGGAAGCCCTGCCGGGATTGCTCCACCACCATCTCCACCACGCCGTCGTGCTGGTTGAGATCCCATCTACTTCTCCTTCCTCTCTTGATGGATCAAGAAGGAGGAGACGTCATCGAGCTGCACATGTGCTGAACGCGGAGGTGCCGTTCGTTCGGCGCTAGACCGGATCGGATCGCGATTGGATCGTGAAGAGTACGACTACATCAACCGCGTTATATACGCTTCCGCTTAGCGATCTACAAGGGTATGTAGATACACCCCCCTCTCGTAGATATGCATGTCCATGGATAGATCTTGGGTGTTCGTAGGAATTTTTTGTTTCCCATGCAACGTTCCCCAACAGTGGTATCAGAGCTAGGTCTATGCGTAGATGATATGCACGAGTAGAACACAAAAGAGTTTTTGGGCGTTGATGTTCAGATTGCTTACTTCCTTAGTCTTATCTTGATTTGGTGGTATTGTGCGATGAAGCGGCTCGGACAAATCTTACTCGTCCACGTACGAGAGACCGGTTCCATCGACTAACATGTAACTTGTTGCATAAAGATGGCTGGTGGCTCTCTGTCTCTCCCACTTTAGTTGAATCGGATTCGACAGAGGTGGTCCTTGTAGAAGGTTAAATAGCAACTTGAATATCACCGTTGTGGCTTTGCGTAGGTAAGAACGGTTCTTACTAGTTGCCCATAGCAGCCACGTAAAACTTGCAACAACAAAGTAGAGGACGTCTAACTTGTTTTTGCAGGGCATGTTGTGATGTGATATGGCCAAAGACATGATGTGATATTTGTGATGTATGAGATGATCATGTTTTGTATAGATTATCACGACTTGCATGTCGATGAGTACGGCAACCGGCAGGAGCCAAGGGTTGTTTTTAATTTATTTTCGCCATTCTTGCTTTACTTTATCGCTATGATTTAGCAATAGTTGTAGAAGCAATAGTTGGCGCGACAACCACATGACGACACGATGATGGAGATCATGGTGTCATGCCGGTGACGATGAAGATCATGCCGGTGCTTTGGAGATGGAGATCAAAAGCACAAGATGATGATGGCCATATCATGTCACTAATATAATTTGCATGTGATGTTAATCCTTTTATGCATCTTATTTTGCTTAGGACGACGGTAGCATTATAAGGTGATCCCTCACTAAAATTTCAAGATAAAATTGTGTTCTCCCCGAGTGTGCATCGGTGCGAAAGTACTTCGTTTTGAAGCAACACGTGATGATCGGGTGTGATAGACTCTACGTTCACATACAACGGGTGCAAGATAGTTTTGCACATGCGGAACACTCGGGTTAAACTTGACGAGCCTATCATGTACAGACATGGCCTCGGAACACAGGAGACCGAAAGGTCAAACATGAGTCATATAGTAGATATGATCAACATGGAGATGTTCACCATTGAAACCACCTCATCTCTTGTGATGATTGGACTTGGGTTGTTGGATTTGGATCATGTCACACTTAGACAACCTAAGGGATGTTGATTTGAGTGGGAGTTCTTTAGTAATATGATTAATCGAACTCATCATCATGAACATAGTCAAAACATCTTTGCAAATTATGTTGTAGATCGATAGCTCACTCTCTAGTTCCCCTATATTTTGATACGTTCTTAGAGAAAAACTAAGTTGAAAGATGCTAGTAGCAATTACGCGGGCTAGGCCCGTGATCCGAGGATTGTCCTCAGTTGCTGCACAGAAGGCTTATGTCCTTGATGCGCCGCTCAGTGCGCCACCCCCTCAAGCATCGTCTGTGGGTGTTGAGAACATCAGACATACACGTTTTTGATGACTACTTGATAGTTCGGTGCGTCATGCTTACAACTTAGAATTGATGCTCCAAAGAAGTTTTGAACGTCACGGATCATATGAGATGTTCCAAGAGCTGAAATTGGGATTTCAGGCTCGTGCCCGTGTTGAGAGGTATGAGACCTCCAACAAGATTATTTGCCTACAAGATGAAGGTGAATAGCTCAATCGATGAGCATGTGCTCACATTGTCTGGGTGCTACAATCGCTTGAATCAAGTGGGAGTTGATCTTCCAGATAAGATAGTGATTGGCATAGTTCTCCAAGTCACTGTCACCAAGCTACTAGAGCTTCTTGATGAACTATAACATGACAGGGATGGAGAAGATGATCCTTTAGCTATTCGCAATGTTTTACACGACGAAAGGTAGAAATCAAGAAGGAGCATCAAGTGTTGATGGTAAGACCACTAGTTTCAAGAAGGGAAACTTTGAGAATGGCAAGTTAGTTGTCGCTCCAGTGAAGAAACCCAAGGTTGGACCCAAACCCGAGACTGAGTGCTTCTGTTATGAGGGGAACGGTCACTGAAGCAGAACTGCCCCAGATACTTGGCAAATAAGAAGGCTGGCAACATCAACAAAAGTATATTTGATATACATGTTATTGATGTGTACCTTACTTGTACTCCTAGTAGCACATGGGTATTAGATACCGGTTCAATTGCTAATATTGGTAACTCAAAGTAAAAGCTACGGAATAAACAGAGACTGCCTAAGGGTGAGGTGACGATGTGTGTTGGAAATGTTTCCAAGGTTGATGTGATCACCATCGCATGCTCCCTCTACCTTCGGGATAATTGTTGAACCTAAATAAATGTTATTTGGTGTTTGCGTTGAGCATGAACATGATTAGATCGTGTTTATTGCAATACGGTTATTCATTTAAGTCATAGAATAATGGTTATTCTGTTTACATGAATAATACCTTCAATGGTCATGCACCCAATGTGAATGGTTTATTGAATCTCGATCGTAGTGATACACATGTTCATAATATTGATGCCAAAAGATGCAAAGTTAATAATGATAGTACCACATACTTGTGGCACTGCCGCTAAGGTCATATTGGTGTAAACCGCATGAAGAAACTCCATGCTGATGGATCTTTCAACTCACTAGATTCCGAATCAGATGAGACATGCGGACCATGCCTCATGGGCAAGATGACTGAGACCCCGTTTTCCGGTATGATGGAGCGGGCAAGTGACTTATTGGAAATGATACATGTTGATCCAATGAGTGTTGAAGCATGATACGTCTCCAATGTATCTATAATTTTTGATTGTTCCATGCTATTATATTATTTGTTTTGGATGTTTTATATGCATTAATATGCTATTTTATATTATTTTTGGGACTAACATATTAACCTAGTGCCCAGTGCCAGTTTCTGTTTTTTCCTTGTTTTTGAGTGTTGTAGAAAAGGAATATCAAATGGAGTCCAAACGGAATAAAATTCTACGCTGATTTTTCTTGGACCAGAAGGAACCCAGGAGGCTTCAAGAAGAGGCCAGAAGACCTACGGGTGGGCCACAAGCCACCAGGGCGCGCCCCGGGGGGGGGGGGGGTCCTGGCTTGTGGCCCCCCCCGTAGCTCCTCCAATCCTAACTCTTCGCCTATAAATTCAGAAATATTCCCCCAATACCAAAGAGAGCCATGAAAATACTTTTCCGCCGCCGCAAGCCTCAGTTCCCATGAGATCCCATCTTGGGGCCTTTTCCGGCGATCTGCCGGAGGGGGATTCGATCACGGAGGGCCTCTACATCAACACCATTGCCCTTCCGATGATGCATGAGTAGTTTACCTCAGACCTTCGGGTCCATAGCTAGTAGCTAGATGGCTTCTTCTCTCTCTATGTTCTTCAATACCATGTTCTCCATGATCTTCATGGAGATCTATCCGATGTAATACTCTTTTGCGGTGTGTTTGTCGAGATCCGATGAATTGTGGGTTTATGATCGGATTATCTATGAATATTATTTGAATCTTCTCTGAATTCTTATATGCATGATTTCATATCTTTGTAAGGCTCTTCGAGTTATTGGTTTGGTTTGGCCAACTAGATTGGTAATTCTTGCAATGGGAGAAGTGCTTAGTTTTGGGTTCAATCATGCGGTGTCCTCACCCAGTGAAAAAGTAGGGGTAGTGAGGCACGTATTTGTATTGTTGCCATCAAGGATAAAAAGATGGGGTTTTCATCATATTGCTTGAGTTTATCCCTCTACATCATGTCATCTTACTTAATGCGTTACTCTGTTCTTCATGAACTTAATACTCTAGATGCAGGCAGGAGTCGGTCGATGTGTGGAGTAATAGTAGTAGATGCAGAATCGTTTCGATCTACTTGATACGGACGTGACGCCTATATGCATAATCATTGCCTTGGATATCGTCATAACTATGTGCTTTTCTATCAATTGCTTGACAGTAATTTGTTCACCCACCGTATTATTTTCCTTCAAGAGAGAAGCCTCTAGTGAAACCTATGGCCCCCGGGTCTACTTTCCATATTATAGTTTCAGATCTATAAACTAAAAAACACAAAAATACTTTGCTGCAATTTATTTACTTTTATTTTAATTATTGTTTTAGTAATCTTTTATATCTATCTCTATCGGATCTCATCCTTGCAAGTGACCGTGAAGGGATTGACAACCCCTTTATAGCGTTGGGTGCAAGTGTTTGATTGTTTGTGCAGGTGCATAGATTGGGGCCTTGCTTGTACCTCCTACTGGATTGATACCTTGGTTCTCAAAACTGAGGGAAATACTTATCTAGTTTGCTGCATCATCCTTTCCTCTTCAAGGGAAAACTAACGCAAGCTCAAGAAGTAGCAAGAAGGATTTCTGGCGCCGTTGCCGGGGAGGATACATAGCAAGTCTAGACAAGAACTCCCCCATCAACTTGCCAGTTTCTGGCGCCGTTGCCGGAGAGGATACATAGCAAGTCAAGACAAGAACTCTCCCGTCAACTTGCCAATTTCTGGCCTGGTTGCCGGAGAGGTCTACATCAAGCCTACCAAGTACCCATCACAAACTCATCTCTTGCATTTACATTATTTGCCATTTGCCTCTCGTTTTCCTCTCCCCCACTTCTAAAATGAATTTTCAGAAAAAACCAAAAAGATTTGCCTTTTTATTTGCCCATCTTCCGTTCGTCTTTTAGTTTGCTTTTTGTTTGCTTGTGTGCTAGATTGCTTGCTTTGTCACGATGACTCAAGAGAATACCAAGTTGTGTGACTTCTCCAATACTAATAATAATGACTTTATTAGTACTCCGATTGCTCCCGCCACTAGTGCAGAATCTTATGAAATTAATGCTGCTTTGCTGAATCTTGTTATGAAAGAACAATTTTCCGGCCTTCCTAGTGAAGATGCCGCATCCCATCTAAATACTTTCGTTGAATTGTGTGATATGCAAAAGAAGAAAGATGTGGATAATGATATTGTTAAATTGAAGCTATTTCCGTTCTCACTACGAGATCGTGCTAAAACTTGGTTTACATCTTTGCCAAAAAATAATATTGATTCATGGAATAAGTGTAAAGATGCTTTTATTTCCAAGTACTTTCCGCCCGCTAAAATCATCTGCCTTAGGAACGATATAATGAATTTTAAGCAACTTGATCATGAGCATGTTGCACAATCTTGGGAGAGGATGAAATTAATGATTATCAATTGCCCCGCACGTGGTTTGAGTTTATGGATGATTATACAATTTTTTATGCGGGATTGAATTTTGCATCTAGAAATCTTTTAGATTACGCCGCGGGTGGTACTTTTATGGAAATCACATTAGGAGAAGCTACTAAAATCCTAGATAATATTATGGCAAATTACTCTCAATAGCATACCGAAAGATCTCCTACTAGTAAAAAAGTGCATGCTATTGAAGAAATAAATACTTTGAGTGGAAAGATGGATGAATTAATGAAATTGTTTGCTAGTAAGAGTGATCCTATTGATCCTAATGATATGCCTTTGTCTTCTTTTATTGGAAATGATAATGAATCTATGGATGTGAATTTTGTTGGTAGGAACAATTTTGGTAATAACGCGTATAGAGGTAATTTCAACTCTAGGCCGTTTCCTAGTAATTCCTGTAATAATTATGGTAATTCCTACAACAATCCTTATGGAAATTATAATAAGATGCCTTATGATCTTGAGAATAATATTAAAGAATTTATTAGTTTGCAAAAGGTTTTCAATGCTACGATTGAAGAAAAATTGCTCAAGATTGATGATTTGGCTAGGAACGTTGATAGAATTTCGTTTGAGATTGATTCTTTGAAAATTAGATCTACTCCACCCAAGCGTGATATTAATGAGTCTTTAAAAGCTATGAGAACTTCTATTGATGAGTGTAAGGAAAGAACCGCTAGAATGCGTGCTAAGCGTGAATGGCTTGAAAAAGTGTGTTCCCGTGATAATAATGATGAAGATCTTAAAGTGATTGATGTGACTCCTATTGAATCTTTGTTTTCTAATATAAATCTTGATAAATATGGGGCTGTAGATAAGTCAACTTTAGTTAAAAGTCGTCTCAATGATTCGGAGTTTATAGATCTTAATGCTAAAATTGATAAAAGTGGGATTGAAGAGGTCAAAACTTTAAATAGCAATGAACCCACTCTTTTGGATTTCAAGGACTTTAATTATGATAGTTGTTCTTTGATTTATTGTATCTCCTTGTTGCAATCCATGTTGAATTCTCCGCATGCTTATAATCAAAATAAAGCTTTTACTAAACATATCGTTGATGCTATGATGGAATCTTTTGAAGAAAAACTTGAGTTGTAAGTTTCTGTACCTAGAAAGCTTTATGATGAGTGGGAACCAACTATTAATATTAAAATTAAAGATTATGAGTGCCATGCTTTGTGTGATTTGGGTGCTAGCGTTTCCACGATTCCGAAAACTTTATGCGATGTGATGGTTTCCATGAACTTGATGATTGCTCTTTAAATTTTCATCTAGCGGATTCCACTATTAAGAAACCTATGGGAAGGATCAATGATGTTCTTATTGTTGCAAATAGGAATTATGTGCCCGTAGATTTCATTGTTCTTGATATAGATTGCAATCCTACATGTCTTATTATTCTTGGTAGACCTTTCCTTAAAACGATCGGTACAATTATTGATATGAAAGATGGAAACATTAGATTCCAATTTCCGTTAAGGAAAGGTGTGGAACACTTCCCAAGAAAGAAAATTAAATTACCATATGAATCTATTATGAGAGCTACTTATGGATTGCATACCAAAGATGATAATACCTATATCTATTGCGTTATGCCTAGCTAGGGGCGTTAAACAATAGCGCTTGTTGGGAGGCAACCCAATTTTATTTTTATGTTTTTGTTTTATTTTATGTTCTTGAATAAATTACACATTATTACCTCTGTAGTAATTGTGTTTTAGTGTTTTAATTAGTGTTTGAGCCAAGTAAGACCTTTGGGATGGTTTACGGTGATTGTTGATTTGATCTTGCTGAAAAACAGAAACTTTTGTTCTCAGTCCAGGAATTTTATAAATTCACCATAGTGTCGAATGAGTCTGAAATTTTTACACAAGATTGATATAAAAATTTCACAGATTTTCCTAATTTTTTAGAATTTTTGGATTTACAGAAGTATTTGAAGTTTCCAGATTGCTACAGACTGTTCTGTTTTTGACAGATTCTGTTTTCATTGTGTTGTTTGCTTATTTTGATGTATCTATGGGTTGTATCGGGGGGTATGAACCATGGAGAAGTTGGAATACAGTAGATATTACACCAATATTAATAAATAATGAGTTCACAAAAGTACCTAAAGTGGTGATTTATTTTTCTTATACTAACGGATCTCACGAGTTTTCTGTTGAGTTTTGTGTTGTGAAGTTTTCAAGTTTTGGGTAAAGATTTGATGGACTATGGAATAAGGAGTGGCAAGATCCTAAGCTTGGGGATGCCCAAGGCACCCCAAGGAATATTCAGGGATACCAAAGAGCCTAAGCTTGGGGATGCCCCGGAAGGCATCCCCTCTTTCGTCTTCAATCCATCGGTAAATTTACTTGAGGCTATATTTTTATTCACCACATGATATGTGTTTTGCTTGGAGCGTCTTGTATGATATGAGTCTTTGATTTTTAGTTTGCCACAATCATCCTTGATGCACACATCTTTTGAGAGAGACACGCATGAGTCATGAATTTATTAGAATATTCTATGTGCTTCACTTATATCTTTTGAGCTAGGCAATTTTGCTCTAGTGCTTCGCTTACATCTTTTTAGAGCACGGTGGTGTTTTATTTTATAGAAATAATTGAACTCTCGTACCTCACTTATATTATTTTGAGAGTCTTTAAACAGAATGGTAATTGGTTTAGGTTATGAATTTAGTCCTATTATAATGGGCATCCAAGAAGGAGATAATAAAAACTTTCATATAAAGTGCATTGAATACCATGAGAAGTTTGGTTCCTTGCATATAGTTTTGAGATATAAAGAGGGTGATATTAGAGTCATGTTAGTGAGTAATTGTGGATTGGTAGAAATACTTGTGTTAAAAGTTTGTGATTCCCTTAGCATGCACGTATGGTGAACCGTTATGTAACGAAGTCGGAGCATGATTTGTTTATTGATTGTCATCCTTTGTGTGAGGGTCGGGAGCGCACGATGGTTAACTCCTACCAACCTCTCCCCTAGGAGCATGTGTCTAATACTTTGCTTCGATAACTAATAGACTTTTGCAATAAGTACGTAACTTTCGTACCGCGCAACTTTCGTCGGTGCATTAAACCCACCATATACCCTTCCTCAAAATAGCCACCATACCTAACTATTATGGCATTTCCATAGCCATTCCGAGATATATTGCCATGCAACTTCCACCGTTCCGTTTATCATGACACGCACCATCATTGTCATATTACTTTGCATGATCGTAAGACAACTAGCGTGATGTTTTCATTAATGTCATTTGCTATGCTAGATCGTTGCACATCCCGGTACACCACCGGAGGCATTCATATAGAGTCATGTTTTTTTCTAAGTATCGAGTTGTAATTCTTGAGTTGTAAGTAAATAAAAGTGTGATGATCATCATTATTAGAGCATTGTCCCATGTGAGGAAAGGACGGAAGCTATGATTCCCTCACAAATTGGGATGAGACTCCAGACTTTAAAAATAATAAAAGAGGCCAATGAAGCCCAAATAAAAAATAGAGGCCAAAGATGCCCACCAAAAAATGAGAGAAAAGAGAGAAGGGGCAATGCTACTATCTTTTTTTTCACACTTGTGCTTCAAAGTAGCACCATGATCTTCATGATAGAGAATCTCCTATTTTGTAACTTTCATATAGTAGTGGGAATTTTTCATTATATAACTTGGCTTGTATATTCCAATGACGGGCTTCCTCAAATTGCCCTAGGTCTTCGTGACCAAGCGAGTCGGATGCACACCCACTTAGTTTCTTTTTGAGCTTTCATACACTTATAGCTCTAGTGCATCCGTTGCATGGCAATCCCTACTCACTCACATTGATATCTATTGATGGGCATCTCCATAGCCCGTTGATACACCTAGTTGATGTGAGACTATCTTCTCCTTTTCCTCACAACCTCCACCATATTCTATTCCACCTATAGTGCTATATCCATGGCTCACGGTCATGTATTGCGTGAAAGTTGAAAAGGTTTGAGAACATAAAAAGTGTGAAACAATTGCTTGACTTGTCATCGGGGTTGTGCATGATTTAAATATTTTGTGTGGGGAAGATGGAGCATAGCCAGACCTTATGATTTTGTAGGGATAACTTTCTTTGGCCATGTTATTTTGAAAAGACACGATTGCTTTGTTAGTATGCTTAAAGTATTATTGTTTTTATGTCAACATTAAACTTTTGTTTTGAATCTTATGGATCTGAACATTCATGCCACAATAAAGAATATTACATGGATAAATATGTTAGGTAGCATTCCACATCAAAAATTCTGTTTTTATCATTTACCTACTCGAGGACGAGCAGGAATTAAGCTTGGGGATGCTGATACGTCTCCAACGTATCTATAATTTTTGATTGTTCCATGATATTATATTATCTGTTTTGGATGTTTTATATGCATTAATATGCTATTTTATATTATTTTTGGGACTAACTTATTAACCTAGTGCCCAGTGCCAGTTTCTGTTTTTTCCTTGTTTTTGAGTATTGTAGAAAAGGAATATCAAATGGAGTCCAAACGGAATAAAATTCTACGCTGATTTTTCTTGGACCAGAAGGAACCCATGAGGCTTCGAGAAGAGGCCAGAAGACCTACGGGTGGGCCACAAGCCACCAGGGCGCGCCCCTGGGGGGGGGGGGGGCTCTCCCTGGCTTGTGGGCCCCCCGTAGCTCCTCCAACCCTAACTCTTCGCCTATAAATTCAGAAATATTCCCACAATACCAAAGAGAGCCACGAAAATACTTTTCCGCCGCCGCAAGCCTCTGTTCCCGTGAGATCCCATCTTGGGGCCTTTTCCGGCGATCTGCCAGAGGGGGATTCGATCACGGTGGGCCTCTACATCAACACCATTGCCCTTCCGATGATGCGTGAGTAGTTTACCTCAGACCTTCGGGTCGATAGCTAGTAGCTAGATGGCTTCTTCTCTCTATATGTTCTTCAATATCATGTTCTCCATGATCTTCATGGAGATCTATCCGATGTAATACTCTTTTGCGGTGTGTTTGTTGAGATCCGATGAATTGTGGGTTTATGATCGGATTATCTATGAATATTATTTGAATCTTCTCTGAATTCTTATATGCATGATTTCATATCTTTGTAAGTCTCTTCGAGTTATTGGTTTGGTTTGGCCAACTAGATTGGTAATTCTTGCAATGGGAGAAGTGCTTATTTTGGGTTCAATCTTGCGGTGTCCTCACCCAGTGACAAATAGGGGTAGCGAGGCACGTATTTGTATTGTTGCCATCAAGGATAAAAAGATGGGGTTTTCATCATATTGCTTGAGTTTATCCCTCTACATCATGTCATCTTACTTAATGCGTTACTCTGTTCTTCATGAACTTAATACTCTAGATGCAGGCAGGAGTCGGTCGATGTGTGGAGTAATAGTAGTAGATGCAGAATCGTTTCGGTCTACTTGATACGGACGTGATGCCTATATGCATAATCATTGCCTTGGATATCGTCATAACTATGCGCTTTTCTATCAATTGCTCGACAGTAATTTGTTCACCCACCGTATTATTTTCATTCAAAAGAGAAGCCTCTAGTGAAACCTATGGCCCCCGGGTCTATTTTCCATATTATATTTTCAGATCTATAAACTAAAAAACACAAAAATACTTTGCTGCAATTTATTTACTTTTATTTGAATTATCGTTTTAGTAATCTTTTATATCTATCTCTATCGGATCTCATCCTTGCAAGTGACCGTGAAGGGATTGACAACCCCTTTATAGCGTTGGGTGCAAGTGTTTGATTGTTTGTGCAGGTGCATAGATTGGGGCCTTGCTTGTACCTCCTACTGGATTGATACCTTGGTTCTCAAAACTGAGGGAAATACTTATCTACTTTGCTGCATCACCCTTTCCTCTTCAAGGGAAACCCAACGCAAGCTCAAGAAGTAGCAAAGCGTGCGGTGGATATCGTTATTTTCTTACGTTCGCTGATGATTTGAGTAGATATGTGTATATTTACTTAAAGAAACACAAGTCTGAAACGTTTGAAAAGTTCAAGCAATTTTAGAGTGAAGTTGAAGATCATCGTAAACAAGAAGATAAAATGTCTACGATATAATCATGGAGGTGAATATTTGAGTTATGAGTTTGGTATGCAACTTAAGACAATGTGAAAATTGTTTCGCAACTCACGCCACCTGGAACACCATAGAGTAATGGCGTGTCCGAACGTCGTAGTCGTGCTCTATTGGATATGGTGTGTACTATGATGTCTCTTACGATTTGCCACTATCATTTTGGGGTTATGCATTAGAGACAACTACATTCACTTTAAATAGGGCACCATCTAAATCCGTTGAGATGACGCCGTATGAATTATGGTTTGGTAGAAACCTAAGCTATCATTTCTTAGAGTTTGGGAATGCGATGCTTATGTGAAAAGACTTCAACCTGATAAGCTCGAACCCAAAGAGGACAAATGCGTCTTCATAGAATACCCTAAGGAAACAGTTGGGTATACCTTCTATCATAGATCCGAGGGCAAAGTGTTTGTTGCTAAAAACATGTCCTTTCTCGAGAAAGAGTTTCTCTCGAAAGAATTGAGTGGGAGGACGGTAGAACTTGATGAGGTTATTGAACCATCACTTCAGTTGGATGGTAGAACGACGTAGAAAGATGTTTCTGTGGCACGCACACCAATTGAAGAGGAAGCTAATGATGATGATCATGAAGCTTCAGATCAAGTTACTATTAAACCTCGTAGGTCGACAAGGACACATACTTCCCCGAGCGATACAACAATCATGTCTTGGAGGTCATGTTGTTAGACAACAATGAACCTACGAGCTATGAAGAAGCGATGGTGGGCCCGGATTCCAACAAATGGCTAGGAGGCATGAATCCGAGATAGGATCCATGTATGAAAACCAAGTATGGACTTCGGTAGACTTGCCCGATGAACGACATGCCGTTAAATGGATCTTTAAGAAGAAGACAGACGCTGATGGTAAATATCATCATTTATAAAGCTCGACTTGTCGCAAAGTGGTTTCCGACAAGTTCAAGGAGTTGACTAAGAAGAGACTCTCTCACCCGTAGCGATGCTAAGGTCTGTTGGAATTGTGTTAGCAGTTGCTACATTTTTCGATTATGAAATCTGGCAGATGGATGTCAAAATAGAGTTTCCTTAACGGTTTCCGTGAGGAAAGGTTGTATGTTATACAACAGAAGGCTTTGTCGATTCTAAGGATGCTAAAAGGTATGCAAGCTCCAGCAATCCTTCTACGGACTGGAGCAAACATCTCGGAGTTGGAATGTACGCTTTGATGAGGTGATCAAAGCTTTCGGGTTTATTCAAAGTTTATAAGAAACTTGTATTTACAAGAAAGTGAGTGGGAGCACTATAGCATTTCTGATAAGTATATGTGGATGACATATTGTTGATCGGAAATGATGTAGAATTTTCTGGAAAGCATACAAGGTTGTTTGAAAAGAGTTTTTCAAAGGAAGACCTGGATAAAGCTACTTAAATATTGGGCATCAAGATCTATAGACTTTAGATCAAGACGCCTGATAAGCCTTTCAATGAGTACATACCTTGACAAGAGTTTGAAGGAGTACAAAATGGATCAGTCAAAGAAGGAGTTCTTTCCTGATTTGTATGGTGTGAAGTTGAGTAAGACTCAAAGCTCGACCACGGCAGAAGAAAGAGAAAGGCCGAAGGTCATCCCCTATGCCTTAGCCATAGGCTCTATATAGTATGCCATGCTGTGTACCGCACCTAGTGTGTGCCTTGCCATGAATCTGTCAAGGGGTACAAGAGTGATCCAAGAGTGGATCACTGGACGGCGGTCAAAATTATCCTTAGTAACTGGAAGACTAAGGAAAGGTTTCTCAATTATGGAGGTGATAAAGAGTTCGTCGTAAAGGGTTATGTCGATGCATGCTTTAACACCAATCCGGATGACTCTGAGTAGCAAACCGGATACGTATAGTGGAGCATACATTTGGAATAGCTCCAAGTGGGGCATACCAGCAACATCTACAGTATGACATAGAGATTTGCAAAGTATACACGGATCTAAATGTTACAGACCCGTTGACTAAAACCTCTCTCACAAGTAACACATGGTGATGCGAACTAGATTATTGACTCTGGTGCAAGTGGGAGACTGTTGGAAATATGCCCTAGAGGCAATAATAAATTGGTTATTATCATATTTCCTTGTTCATGATAATCGTTTATTATCCATGCTATAATTGTATTGATCGAAAACTCAAATATATGTGTGGATACATAGACAACACCATGTCCCTAGTGAGCCTCTACTAGACTAGCTCGTTGATCAGAGATGGTCAAGGTTTCCTGACCATAGACATGAGTTGTCATTTGATAACGGGATCACCTCATTAGGAGAATGATGTGATGGACAAGACCCAACCGTAAGCATAGCAGCTGATCATGTCAGTTTATTGCTACTACTTTATCCATGTCAAGTATTTGTTCCTACGACCATGAGATCATGCAACTCCCGGACACCGGAGGAATGCCTTGTGTGTATCAAACGTCACAACATAACTGGGTGACTATAAAGGTGCTCTACAAGTATCTCCAAGGGTATCTGTTGGGTTGGCATGGATCGAGACTGGGATTTGTCACTCCGTATGATGGAGGGGTATCTCTGGGTCCACTAGGTAATACAACATCACAAGAAGCTTGCAAGAAATGTGGCTAAGGAGTTAGTCACGGGATCTTGTACTACGGAACGAGTAAAGAGACTTGCCGGTAATGAGATTGAACTAGGTATGGAGATATCGACGATCGAATCTCGGGCAAGTAACATACCGTTGGACAAATGGAACTGCATACGGGATTGATTGAATCCTTGGCATCGTGGTTTAACCGATAAAGATCTTCATGGAATATGTGGGAACCAATATGGGCATCCAGGTCTCGCTATTGGTTATTGACCGTAGAGGTGTCTCGGTCATGTCCACATGATTCTCGAACCCATAGGGTATGCATGCTTAACGTTCGGTGACACTAGAGTAGTATTGGGATATGTACATTGGTGACCGAATGTTGTTCGGAGTCCCGGATGAGATCCCGGACGCCACGAGGAGCTCCAAAATGGTCCGGTGGTAAAGATTTATATATGGGAAGTCATATTTTGGCTACCGAAAATGTTTTGGGTTTTGTCAGTATTGTACCGGGAAGCTTCCGGAAGCTTCCGGAGGGTTCCGGAAGGATCCCTCAAGCCCCTAGGGCGTGCATGGGCTGTAGGGGAGGGGGGGCGCCCTAGCCTTATTGGACCAGGGGCACCAGCCCCACATGGCCAATACGCAAGGGAAAGGGGAAACCCTAAGTGGGAGGGAGTCCACTTGCCTTGGGAGGCAAGTTTCCTCCCTAGCCGCCGGCCCTCCTTGGAGGAGGGGCCTAGGGCTTCGACCAAACCCCGCCCCTTGCCTCCTATATATAGTAGAGGAGAGGGGGAGGGCTGGACACAACAATCCCACGCCCCGGTGGCAGCCCTACCTCTCTCCCTAGATCGTTTTCTCCTAAGATCAAATCTACGGTAGCGCTTGGCGAAGCCCTGGCGGGATTGCTCCACCACCATCTCGACCACGCCGTCATGCTGGTTGAGATCCCATCTACTTCTCCTTCCTCTCTTGCTGGATCAAGAAGGAGGAGACATCATCGAGCCGCACGTGTGCTGAACGCGGAGGTGCCGTCCGTTCGGCGCTAGATCGGATCGGATCGCGATTGGATCGTGAAGAGTACGACTACATCAACCGCGTTATATACACTTCCGCTTAGCGATCTACAAGTGTATGTAGATACACTCCCCCTCTCGTAGCTATGCATCTCCATGGATAGATCTTGGGTGTTCATAGGAATTTTTTTGTTTCCCATGCAATGTTCCCCAACAAGTAATCGATCTAGAAATCCTACCAAGGTTACAGAATGATTTGGTCCAATGTCTTGTCAGTTTCGAGTTGGTGTTCCCACCATCCTTCTTCAATATTATGACGCACATCCTACTTCACCTAGTCGAAGAGATTACCATCACTACTAGGGAAAAGCTTATAGGTAGACGCTTACTAGTAGCGCGGGTTTATACCGCTCGCTACTGCTACTTACAAGTAGCGCTGGTTTATACCACTTGCTACTACTAAGTTGATAGTAGTAGCGCGGGTTTATACCCCTCGCTACTACTAAGTGGTCTCTATCATGCCCACATGACATGCCATAGTAGTAGCGAGGGGTATAAACCCGCGCTACTACTAAGTTGATAGTAGTAGCATGGGTTTATACCCCTCGCTACTACTAAGTACAAGGTAGGTGAAGTGCCCATATCCTTGGCTGAATCCCTCCTCTCTCCCTCAGTCTCCCCCTCTCTCCATAGGCTCTTGGAGCTCCCCCACCGGCGACCTCCTCCTCTGCTGCCGGCGCCGCCCACCCCCCCTCCCCTCACTATCACTCCCATCCCTTACCTTGGCCCCAGATCGAGCAGGCCTTGGAGCTCCTCCCGGCGCAGCCAGATCCGAGAAAAAGGCTGCTTCCTCCATGCGGTTGCTGCTCCCAGTGACCACGCGGTGGATCCGCAGTGTCCTCAGCCGGTACACTTCGGCCTCCGCGGATCCATGGCATCCTGATGCGGGCGGGCGGCTCCAAACCCTAGCTCCTGTTGCTTCCCCCAGAGCTCCCTTGCCGAGTCCTCTTGGGCTCTGCCCTAGGTAAGCCACGCGGTCCCTCTCCTATGCTTTCTCTTGTGCTGCCCACACCCATCCACATCCACATCCACATCCACATCTACATCATGTCACACACAATTTGGCACCTCCGGTGACCCCCTGTCGTCGCTGGATCGAACCATTGGCACCATTGACAGCACGCACGGGATCGAGATTTTTTTGGTTTTTGAAATTAATAGTAGTAGCGCGGGTCACAGACACGTTACAAATAGTTAGTAGTAGCATGCGTGGAACCCATGTTACTACTAACACACGTACTAGTAGCGCGGGATGCACCGCGCTACTACTACAAGTTAGCTGTAGCGCCGTAGTAGTAGCGCAGGCACCCGCGCTACTACTAGGTGTTTAACTCGCGCTACTACTAGGCTTTTTCCTAATAGTGCATTCTGGGTCCTGTATTTCTACACAATATGTTCCCCTTTGAGAGGTTCATGGGAGTCTTAAAGAAATATGTTCATAACCGCGCTAGGCCAGAAGGAAGCATCTCCAAGGGCCATGAAACAGAGGAGGTTATTGAGTTTTGTGTTGAGTTTATTCTTGACCTTACGCCGATTGGTGTTCCTGAATCGCGGCATGAGGGGAGATTGAGTGGAAAAGGCACGCTAGGAAACAAAGCAGTAATATGTATGGACGGGCATTCTTTCACTCAAGCACACTACATAGTTCTACAAAATTCCACCTTGGTGGCTCTGTATATCGAGGAACACATGGATATTGTATGCTCCAAGAACCCGGAGCAGTCTGACCCCTAGATTAAATGTACACACATGGCGACTTTCGGCCGTTGGTTGCAAACACATCTCATGAATAACAACACTGTTGGAGATGAGCTGTACTCTTTGGCCAAGACACCATCTTCGACTGTATTGACTTTCCAAGGGTACGAGATAAATGGGAATACATTTTACACGATCGCCCAAGATAAAAAGAGCACCAACCAAAACAGTGGTGTCCGCTTTGATGCAACAAACAACAATAGGGAAAGGACACATATTATGGTTACATAGAGGAGATATGGGAACTTGACTATGGACGTGATTTTAAGATCCCTTTGTTTCGGTACAAATGAGTCAATCTGACAGGAGGTGGGATTAAGGTATACCCACAGTATGGAATGACAACAGTGGATCTCAACAATCTTGGGTACACAGAGGAACCATTCGTCCTAGCCAATGATGTGGCGCAGGTTTTCTATGTGAAGGACATGTCTAGCAAACCGAGAAAAAGAAAAGATAAGGAAGCAAATACATCATACGATGAGCCAAAGCGCCACATAGTTCTTTCAAGGAAAAGAAACATTGTGGGAGTGGAGGACAAGACAAACATGTCACAAGATTATGAAAAGTTTGATGAAATTCCTCTCTTCAGGGTGAAGCCTGACCCAAGCATCCTGTTAAATGATGAAGATTCTCAATGGTTACGGCACATTCATAAGCAAGGGATACACGCGAAGAAAAAGTTTCATACCCCAGGATCACACTCTCGGATGTGACCGGCTTCACCGTCATCACTTTCTCTCTAGTGAGTTTCCGGACTTATAGCTGGAAAGTCCCACTTCGGATAAACCGGAGGGAATCTTTGTAAGAGCTAGGGCATTTTGGCATTTGAAAAATGATTTGTGAGCAGTTAATCAATGCAATTATGTCCAACTCATTTGGTTTAGTTTTCAAATTGTTATGCATTTTACAAGAATTAATTTCATTCTGTAAAATTAAATCTCTCAAATAATTTCTTCAAAATGAAAATTAAAACTCCTCATGTTGAAGAACAGAAACATAATATAATTTGGCAAAACAATAACAAGAAAACAGAAACTAAAATATCCTAAAAATTCCTAAAAACATAAACAAAGGAAAACGGTATAAAATTAAAAGAGTTAAATAGAATCTATTTTTGATTAAAACACCTATTTAAAATATCCTAAAAATTCCCAAATTAAACATACTGATAAAAATACTCATATTAAACAGCAGGAAAAAGAATCACTCAAAATCTATTTTTAAACTAAAGTTGTTCACAAACTAGTGATTCACACAAATTTCAAAGAATTCAAATTTAAACTATTCAAATTTGAAAACTACTGGCACTAACAGAAAGTTTTTTTTGATCTAAAGCAAAAATATCCATTCAAAAACTCTAAACATTCTAACAGTTATTCAAAATCAAAAAATAGAAACTGTTCTGTTTAGAAAAAGAAAATAAGGAAAGAGAAAATCAACCTTTAGTCCCGGTTGGTCTCACCAACTGGGACTAAAGGTCCCTTCCCGCGTGGAATTTGGGCCGCCAAAAAGGAGGACTTTAGTCCCGGTTGGTGTCATCAACCGGGACTACATATGGACCCTTTAGTCCTGGTTGGTGGCACCAACTGGGATTAAAGACCATTTAGTCCCGGGTTGTGGCTCCAACCGGGACTAAAGGTACCTGCTATATAAGTCCCGCGCCCTTCGTGTCCCAGTGCCAGCCACCGCCCGGGACATCCAGATCGAACCGCCCGACGCCTCTCCGACGAAATCGCTGCCCCCTGTTGCTCCAAACAGCCGACAAGCCCCCCCCCCCCCCGTGTGCTCCCGTCGACCTCGCCTGCCGCCTCGCTGTGAGATCCTGCTCCTCGTCCCTTGCTCGCCCCCTCCATTCTTGTCCTCTAGCTGCCGCCCCTCGAGCTCCATGCTCCGGCCGCCGCCATGGCCAACGAGCCCCGCGCTCGTGAGCACCGCCGCTCGAACCTGTCGCATACTCGTGTTCCTGGTGACCCCAGGATGCCGTAGAGACTTTCCGAGAGTGATGCGTCTCCATCGTATCTACTTTTCCAAACTCTTTTGCCCTTGTTTTGGACTCTAATTTGCATGATTTGAATGGAACTAACCCGGACTGACGCTGTTTTCAGCAGAATTGCCTTGGTGTTATTTTTGTGCAGAAATAAAAGTTCTCAGATTGACCTGAAAATTTAAGGAGAATATTTTTGGAATTAATAAAAAATACTGGCGAAAGAATCAACCGGAGGGGGTCCACCACCTGGCCACAAGCCTGGGGGGCGCGCCCCCCCTAGGGCGCTCCCCCCTGTCTTGTGGGCCCCCTGGAGCTCCTCCGACCTCAACTCCAACTCTATATATTCCTATTCGGGGAGAAAAAAATCAAGAAGGAGAGTTCATCGCGTTTCACGATACGGAGCCGCCGCCACCTCCTGTTCTTCCTCGGGAGGGCAGATCTGGGGTCCGTTTTGGGCTCCGGAGAGGGGAAATCGACGCCGTCGTCATCACCAACAATCCTTCATCACCAATTTCATGATGCTCTCCGCCGTTCGTGAGTAATTCCATCATAGGCTTGCTGGACGGTGATGGGTTGGATGAGATTTACCATGTAATCGAGTTAGTTTTGTTAGGGTTTGATCCCTAGTATCCACTATGTTCTGAGATTGATGTTGCTATGACTTTGCTATGCTTAATGCTTGTCACTAGGGCCCGAGTGCCATGATTTCAGATCTGAACCTATTAGGATTTCATGAATATATATGTGTTCTGGATCCTATGTTGCAAGTTGTAGACACCTATTACGAGTTATGACCCGCATCCCCCAGGGTGACAATAACTGGGATTCTTTCCGGTGGTTACCGTAGTTTGAGTAGTTCATGTATTCACTAAGTGCTAATGCTTTGGTCCGGTTCTCTATTAAAAGGAGGCCTTAATATCCCTTAGTTTCCATTAGGACCCCGCTGCCATGGGAGGGTAGGACAAAAGATGTCATGCAAGTTCTTTTCCATCAACACGTATGACTATATATGGAATACATGCCTACATTACATTGATGAATTGGAGCTAGTTCTGTGTCACCCTATGTTATGACCGTTGCATGATGAATGCCATCCACCATAATTATCCATCACTGATCCATTTTGTACGAGCTTTTCACATATTCATCTTTGCTAAGTTACTTTTCCATTGCTACTGTTACAATCACTACAAAAGTGCTACTGTTACTTTTGCCACCGTTACCGTTACTTCCATACTACTTTGCTACTAAATACTTTGCTGCAGATATTAAGTCTTTCAGGTGTGGTTGAATTGACAACTCAGCTGCTAATACTCGAGAATATTCTTTGGCTCCCCTTGTGTCGAATCAATAAATTTGGGTTGAATACTCTACCCTCGAAAACTGTTGCGATCCCCTATACTTGTGGGTTATCAAGACCTTTTTCTGGCGCCGTTGCTGGGGAGCATAGCTCTATTCTCTAAGTCACTTGGGATTTATATCTATTGATCAATATGAAGAATTTGAAAGATGCTAAAACCAAGTTCTACCCCTCTACTACGAGGACAGGTAAGGAACTCCCATCTAGCTCTGCACTTGATTCACCTTCTGTTATGAGTAAATTTGCGACACCACCACCTGCTAGTAATTCTGATATGTCGCAAGTAATTGATGATGCCACTTCTGCTATGCATGATGCTTATGATGATTCTTTGCTTGATAATACTGTGCCACTGGGTGAATTTTTTTATGAACAAATTGCTAGAGTCAATGCTGAAACTGATGATATTTCTGAAACTGATGAAATTATTGAAACTGAACATTATGAGACACCTGCTAGACCCAACTCTCCTAGATATGAATTGCCTAATATACCTAAGGGTTATGTTATGGATGGAGAGGTAGCTAGGGACTTTCTTGCTTAAGAAATTGCTATGCAAGTGGAAGGAAAAATCTTTGAATGCTAGAATGCAATATGATCCTAAGTTTGCTACTTCACCTATCTTTGTTACTGATAAGGATTATGAATTCTCTATCGATCCTGAGCTAATTACTTTGGTTGAATCTAATCCTTTCCATGGTTATGAATCTGAAACTGTTGTGGCACATCTTACTAAATTGAATGATATAGCCACCCTATTTACTCACGAGGAAAAAATCGGTATTACTATATTCTTAAGTTGTTTCCTTTCTCATTAAAGGGTGATGCTAAGATATGGTTTAATTCTCTTGCTCCTGGTTGTGTTCGTAGTCCCCAGGATATGATATATTACTTCTCTGAAAAATATTTTCCCGCCCATAAGAAACAAGCTACCTTGCAGGAAATATTTAACTTTGTGCAAATTGAAGAAGAGAGTCTCCCACAAGCTTGGGGGAGGCTTCTCCAATTACTTAATGCTTTGCCTGATCATCCTCTCAAGAAAAACGAAATACTTGATATCTTTTATAATGGACTAACCGATGCTTCTAGGGACCACCTAGATAGTTGTGCTGGTTGTGTTTTCAGGGAACGAACTATTGAACAAGCTGAACTGCTATTGAATAATATATTGAGCAATGATAATGATTGGACAATTCCCGAACCACCTTCAATGCCAATTCCGAAGAAAAGAGGTATTCTATTTCTCAGTCCTGAAGATATGCAAGCGGCAAAGAAATCTATGAAAGAAAAAGGTATTAAAGCTGAAGATGTTAAGAATCTACCACCTATTGAAGAAATACATGGTCTTGATAACCTGACACAGGTAGTAGAGGTAAATTCTCTCCATAGATTTGATGAAGGTGATATTCCCTATAATAAGTCTGCTAGCCAATGCTTGGATGAGTTTGATAACTTTATTGTTAATCAAGAAAATTTCAATGCTTATGTTAGTAGACAATTGAAACAAAATGCTTACATGCTTGATCGCTTAGGTGATTATATGACTAGAACTATCAATGATCTTAAGCTTATTAGTAAACATGCTTCCATGGTAACTACTCAAGTAGAACAAGTACTTAAGGCACAAAATGATTTGCTTAATGAGATGAATGGTAAGAACAATGATCATTCTGTTAGAGTCGTGACTAGAGGTGGTAAAATGACTCAGGAACCTTTGTATCCCGAGGGCCATCCTAAGAGAATTGAGCAAGATTCTCAGAGAATTAATACTGATGCACCTAGTCGTCCCAGTAATAAAAGGGAAAAGAATGACGATGGGACTTTGCATGCTGCTAGTGAACCTGTTATAGATACTCATGAAAACCCAAATGATATTTCTATTCCTGATGCTAAGACAGAATCTGGTAATGAGCACAAGCCTAGTGATAATATTAATGATGATGTTCATGTTGATGCCCAACCTAGTAATGATAATGATGTGGAGATTGAACCTGCTGTTGATCTTGATAACCCACAACCTAAGAATAAAAGATATGATAAAAGAGACTTCGTTGCTAGGAAGCATGGTAGAGAAAGAGAACCTTGGGTTCAGAAACCCATGCTCATTCCTCCTAAGCCATCCAAGAAAAAGGATGATGAGGATTTTGAGCGCTTTGTTGAAATGCTTAGACCTGTCTTTTTGCGTATGCGCTTGACTAATATTCTGAAAATGTCTCCTTATGCTAAGTATATGAAAGATATTGTGACAAATAAAAGAAAGATACCGGAAGCTGAGATTTCCACCATGCTTGCTAATTATACCTTTAAGGGTGGAATACCAAAGAAACTAGGAGATCCCGGAATACCTACTATACCATGCTCTATTAAAGGAAATTATGTTAAAACTGTTTTATGTGACCTTGGAGCTGGTGTTAGTGTTATGCCTTTCTCTTTGTATCGTAGACTTGATTTGAATAAGTTGACACCTACTGAAATCTCCTTGCAAATGGCTGATAAATCAACTGCTTTACCCATCGGTATTTGCGAGGATGTGCCTGTCATAGTTGCAAATGTTACTATCCTAACGGACTTTGTTATTCTTGATATTCCCGAGGACGACAATATGTCGATCATCCTTGGTAGACCTTTTTTGAATACTGCAGGGGCTGTTATTGATTGCAACAAAGGCAATGTCACTTTTCATGTTAATGGTAATGAGCATACGGTACACTTTCCGAAGAAACAATCTCAAGTTCATAGTATCAACTCCATTGGAAAAATTTCAATGATTATTATTGGAGATTTTGAATTCCCTCTCCCTACTGCCAAAAAGAAATATGATATACTTATTGTCGGGGACATGCACATCCCCATTGAGGTAACCTAGTGTTATTCGAAAATTCTCCGGTTCCGTGTCATTCGAAAAAAGTTTGTCAATAAGACTTGATCAACCTTATTGATGGATTCTTTTTGATGAGCATGAGATGGATGAATTTAGGAGGCACAACCTTCTGTACCCAACTTTTACTTTCTATTGTTTAGATTAAATAAAGTAAAAATGCTATTATTTTTCTGTTTTCCGATTTACCCGTGGAATAAAAAAAATGACCTGAAAATAAAAGTTCTCCAAATGCCCTGAAAATGTAGTATGCTTTTTTTCTGGAATATTTAAGAATTTTGCACTGAGAACACATCAGGGGGCTGCACCAGTGGGCCACAAGCTTGCAGGGTGCGCCCACCCCCCTGGGCGCGCCCCCTGGCTTGTGGGTCCCACGTAGGCCCCCCTCACTTATTCCAGCACCCATCCACTTCGTCTTCCTCCAGAAAAAATCCCACCATTGCTCAAACCCCATGTTCTAGCTCATTTTGCTGCCATTTTCGATCTCCTTGTGCAAGGCTCCACTTACAAAACTGTTTTGGGGATTGATCTTCAGTATGTGACTCCTCCAATGGTCCAATTAGTTTTTGTTCTAGTGCTTTTATATATTGCAAATTTTTGCTGCTGTGGTGACCTTGTTCTTGAGCTTGCATGTCAAATTTGTATGGTCCCAAGTAGTTTTGATGCATGATATAGCCTGTAGGCACTTGTGGGAGTAGTTGCTATAAGTTTTGTTGAGTTTTGTTCACCTTTATTTTGAGTCACTAAACAAATTTCAGAAATTTTTCAGAGAAAGAAATGACGAGGAGATTGTTAAGAGGCTCCTCAAGCCGGGGTTCTAAAGAAAATGAAAATGAGAAGCCCATATACAATATTCCCCGCACCACGGAGGTTCGGCCATGCGAATGGCCAAGTGATGCATTCTTGAGGGCGGCTGGAATTTATGAAGATTTCTATTATTTGACAGAGAATGCAGGCATCACCGACTTCCTCAACGATAAGTGTGACCAGTACCTCCTACTCACTAATATCTTCGTGAAAACTTTCACTTTTATCCTAGGAAGGATCCTCCCATGGTAGAGTTTTACTTGTATGATGTGCCTAAAAAGATGTCACTTTACGATTTCTGCAAAATTTGCAAAATACATTATGAGGGCAGTATCAGTGAACCACGTCCTAGAGACATGGAGGACTTTATTGCCGCAACCACTGTGGGGGAAGGGAGAGGGGTGTCAAAGGCAAGAGCAGCTAGTTTACATTTTCCTGTTCTACGCTATTATTCATTATTTGCGGGGAGATGTTTAGTTGGTCGTGGGGAGAGTGGAAGCCTTAGTGCTCCCGACCTCGCCATTCCACGCCACGCTTTACTTGCTGATAGAACTTTTAGTCTGGGCGCTATGGTGGCCCAACGGTTGAACTTAAACCGTTCGAAGGGCCCCATATTCGGAGGTATCTATGCATCTCGTCTAGCCAAACACTTTAAGATACCCATTAGGCTTGACGAGGAAGAGGAAATGCTGCTACCTACAAGATATTTAGACTATGACAGTATGGTAGCACATGATTTTATTAGGAAGGATAATGATAAGAGGCTGCTTTACAACTTAGTATTTAGTCAGGGTACTTGTGAAATTATTGCTCTACCTGCTTCTTGTTTGTTCGATATCCATTCAGGCAGGTCCACTATTATGCCCGAGGACATCTACAGATATTGGGGTCTATCACAACACCCAGCGCCTGAGCCGGCACCAGCCCTTGATCCATATCAGGATCCAGTTTTTCAGTGGGAGCCACAGGAGCTCGCCAACCAGTGGAACCCTCAGGACCCTCCGGAGTATCCAGGAGATGGTTATTTCCAGCCATGGCATTAGACCAACTTAGGCCAAAAGCCTAAGCTTGGGGGAGTACGTATTTCTCACCGACATTACATTCATGTTCACACACTCATCTTAGTAGTCGGTGTTCATACTTTTTCATTGTAAAATCCATGGCATTTTATTTTTTCTTTCCGCTTTCTTCTTGTGTGTTTAATTATCCTTGAGAAAATCCAAAAAAAATTAGTTCTAGCTTTACTTTCTAGTTTGTTCAGTTGTGTCATTAAAAGAAAACCCAAAAAGATTTCTTGTTCTTCTTTTGCTTGTTGGGAGCTTTCCCGTGTAAATAGTCTTTCTCATTCTTGTTTTGAAATTTCTTTCCTTTGGGTCGTAAGGAGAAGACCACAATGAAAATGTTGAGTGGCTCTCATATGCATTATTGTTTATCTTACAGAGAGCCCATATTACCTTGCCTTCTCCTTTGAGTTATTGTTTCCAGATTCCAGCTTAGTCCAATGCACGTGCACTCTTATTATTATTCACACCGTTCGGTCGTACAAGTGAAAGGCAATAATGACGATATATGATGAAGTGATTGAGATGGAGAAAAGCTGGTATGAACTCGACCTATTTTGTTTTTGTAAATATGATTAGCTCATCATTCTGGATTCAGCTCATTATGGATGAAACATGTTTGCAATGACAATTAGAGATTATAGTTACTCATGCCATGCTTAATTAGCTAAGAGTGTATAATGGTTTGTCTTGAGTGCCAACATGCATTTTAAAATGGTTGTGATGTAGTATGATAGGATGGTATCCTCCTCTGAATGATTCAAGTGGCTTGACTTGGCACATGTTCACGCATGTAGTTGAAACGAAATCAACATGGCCTCCATGATATTTATGTTCATGGTGATTTATATCCTACTCATGCTTGCATTCAATGTTGGTTAATCTCAATGCATGTTTATGACTGTTGTCGCTCTCTAGTTGGTCACTTCCCGGTCTTTTGATAGCCTTCACCTGTACTAAGCGGGAATACGGCTTGTGCATCCAGTTCCATAAACCCAAAGTTGTTCTATATGAGTCCACCATACCTACCTATATGCGGTATTTACCTGCCGTTGCAAGTAAATTTGCATGTGCCAAACTCTAAACCTTCAAATAATATTCTGTTTTGTATGCCCGAATCACTCATGTAGTGACTAGGGGCTGTCAGTATCTTCCATGCTAGGTGGGTTATTCTCACGATATGTGTTGATTCACTATCATTCACGAGAAAGTGGTTGGTATTCGGATGCCCAGTTCCATGCTCAAAAATCAAATCAAAATATAATGAAACAAAACTCCCCCAGGATTGTTGTTTGTATGGACGGTACCCGTGAATTCGGCTCGCCATGGAGTGTGATTGATTGGTGGAGGGGGAGTAAAAAACTTTACTATTCTGTTTGGGAACCGCCTATAATGTATCTAGCATGGAAGATACCGAGATCTCTTGGTTGTTATGTTGACAATGAAAGCATATCGCTCAAAATTATTATTCATCCCTGTTTTAAAAGCTCGAGCTCTGGCACCTCTGCAAGTCAATGCTTCCCTCTGCGAAGGGCCTATCTATTTTACTTTACTGTTGAGTCATCCTCCTCTTATAAAAAGCACCAGTTAGAGAGCACCACCGTCATTTATATGCTTTGTTATTAGTTGATATTGAGTATGACCGTGACTGGATATCTTTTACCATGAATTACAATGTCTAGTCAGTCCTTGTTCTTCATAGGTGCTCTGCATTTATGTTTTGCGGTCTCAGAAAGGGCCAGCGAGATACCATTATATCATATTGTATCATGATTGTTTTGATAAAATTGTTGTCATCCGAGATTTACTATTAATGCTCGCTACTTGATTATGCCATTGATATGAGTAAATGTGAGACCTAAATGTTATTGTGAATGTGGTTAGTCTATAATCTTTGCTGAAAATCTGAACATCAGTTAGACATATTTGCAACAAGAAGATCAAACAGAGTTTGTAAAAGTTTTTCTTTGTCACTTTCAGTTTGTCAACTGAATTGCTTGAGGACAAGCAATGGGTTAAGCTTGGGGGAGTTGATACGTCTCCATCGTATCTACTTTTCCAAACTCTTTTGCCCTTGTTTTGGACTCTAATTTGCATGATTTGAATGGAACTAACCCGGACTGACGCTATTTTCAGCAGAATTGCCTTGGTGTTATTTTTGTGCAGAAACAAAAGTTCTCGGATTGACCTGAAAATTTATGGAGAATATTTTTGGAATTAATAAAAAATACTGGCGAAAGAATCAACCAGAGGGGGTCCACCACCTAGCCACAAGCCAGGGGGGCGCCCCCCCCCTAGGGCGCGCCCCCCTGTCTTGTGGGCCCCCTGGAGCTCCTCCGACCTCAACTCCAACTCTATATATTCCTCTTCGGGGAGAAAAAATCAAGAAGGAGAGTTCATCGCGTTTCACGATACGGAGCCGCCGCCACCTCCTGTTCTTCCTCGGGAGGGCAGATCTGGCGTCCGTTTTGGGCTCCAGAGAGGGGAAATCGACGCCGTCGTCATCACCAACCATCCTTCATCACCAATTTCATGATGCTCTCCACCGTTCGTGAGTAATTCCATCGTAGGCTTGCTGGACGGTGATGGGTTGGATGAGATTGACCATGTAATCGAGTTAGTTTTGTTAGGGTTTGATCCCTATTATCGACTATGTTCTGAGATTGATGTTGCTATGACTTTGCTATGCTTAATGCTTTTCACTAGGGCCCGAGTGCCATGATTTCAGATCTGAACCTATTATGTTTTCATGAATATATATGTGTTCTTGATCCTATCTTGCAAGTTGTCGACACCTATTACGAGTTATGATCCGCATCCCCTAGGGTGACAATAACTGGGATTCTTTCCGGTGATTACCGTAGTTTGAGGAATTCATGTATTCACTAAGTGCTAATGCTTTGGTCCGGTTCTCTATTAAAAGGAGGCCTTAATATCCCTTAGTTTCCATTAGGACCCCGCTACCACGGGAGGGTAGGACAAAAGATGTCATGCAAGTTCTTTTCCATAAGCACGTATGACTATATATGGAATACATGATTACATTACATTGATGAATTGGAGCTAGTTCTGTGTCACCCTATGTTATAACCGTTGCATGATGAATGCCATCCGACATAATTATCCATCACTGATCCATTGCCTATGAGCTTTTCACATACTGATCTTTGCTAAGTTACTTTTCCGTTGCTACTGTTACATTCACTACAAAACCGCTACTGTTACTTTTGTCACCGTTACCGTTGCTTACATACTACTTTGCTACTAAATACTTTCCTACAGATATTAAGTCTTTCAGTTGTGGTTGAATTGACAACTCAGCTGCTAATACCCAAGAATATTCTTTGGCTCCCCTTGTGTCGAATCAATAAATTTGGGTTGAATACTCTACCCTCGAAAATTGTTGCGATCCCCTATACTTGTGGGTTATCAGCGAGCTTTCCTGTGCCCTGCAGCCCTGGGTCCGCTCGAGACCACTGGTAGAAAATAGGCCATCAGTCCTGGTTCCAGAGGCCCTTTAGTCCCGGTTCTGCAACCGGGACTAAACGATCGGGACTAATGCCCTCCACTTTTTGTCCCGGTCGTGTTATGAACCGGGCCTAAAGGTGCTCCACGTGGCCAGTGCGGGGCACCGAGGCAGGGGGACCTTTAGTCCCGGTTTGTGACACGAACCGGGACAAAAAGGTAGCCATGTGTCAGCACCTACCAGGCGTTGGGGTTTTTGTGTTTTTTTGGAAGGATGGGTTATGGGTTTTGAAGGGTTTATAGGGGTTTAATATTGTGTTTCCCCCTTTTCTTTTTGTGTTTACTCTTCAATTCTTTTACATTTAGGGTTTCATTTTCATTTTATGTTTTCCATTCAACTCGACGCTAGCTACTACATATAGCAATGAAGGAACCATTAATTACACAACATCGTCATGAACATATATAGAGAGAAGTGTGACCTCTCTTTCTCCGTGCTTGGTCTAACAACAAGTTTTCGTATATCTATTCGACGCTACTACATATAGTACATGATCATGCATATATACAATATAACATCTCTTACGATCCCTAATATCTAATTACCAAAATCTCATTTCATATCCCGATGGTATTCTCTGTCTTTAGGTATGACATGCTCAACAAAGAATCCCGCCAATTCCTCTTGAATTGCTCGTAAGTGATCAGTTCGTCCCGCTTCCGCCAGATCTAATTTAAAGAAGGGAGTCAATATATATATATATATATATATATATATATATATATATATATATATATATATATATATATATATATATATATATATATATATATATATATGTTAGTGCATCTAGTGCCCCTTAGTGATTTTGGTGTATTGAGGACTTATAGGTTAAGAGACTAATGCGTTTGTAAGTGTACACAGGCTCTATAAGTCGCTGAGGAATTTGATACATTCCGTGATTATCGACCCCTAAAAATGTATGTCTCCAACTGAAGACTTTGGTGAAGATTTTGCTGAAGACTTTGGTATTCCCTGAAGACTTTGAAAAAGAAGAAGTTGGTGTGACCTTGAAGATATGAACGAGGACTATGAAGCATGAAGACTTTTGTTTTCGTTGTTTCATTTCCTTTCTTTGAGTCATAGGAAACACCGTACTGTTAAAGGGGGCCGAGGTAATACTAAGGAAAATTTCCAACTGATGCTCAACTCAAAAGCCTCAACCTAACCAATCCTTCGAGTGAAGCCTTTGGAAATCTCTTGCAGTTCAGTCAAGTTCTTCAGTGACAGAGACGATGATCTTCTGGTCTCTGAGGAAATTGGTCTGACTGAGGAGTTAGGATTTCGCCAGTGCGAATTGCCTATAAGTGAGGAACATGATAAGCCTGAGGACTTTCATAGTTCGAAATTCCGACCGTCGCTGTGCTAAGAGCCAGCTGTCCCCAATCATCCTATCCACATAACGGTCATATCATTGGGGGCATTTATGTCTTATCATGTCAGGTTGCTCCCTGGCTATAAATAGCCACCCCCTACAACCACTAGCTGGTTGGCTGCTCCGAGAGAGAACTGACACTTGTCATTTGAGAGCATCCCATTCCTCGAGGACTTTGAGCGAAAATCATCAGTGAGGAAAAACCCCAAACCAAACCACCAAACCCAAAGTGATTGAGCATCACTGAAGAAATTGTTCCTGTGTGGAACCGACGCTTGTTACCTTTGAAGACTGTGTATCTTCCAGACGGTTAGGCGTCATGGTCTAGTGCATCCTGCAGTCAATTGGGGATCACGAAGTGACCTTGGTCTAGAGCATCCAGCAGTAAATTGTGGATCGCCGGGTGACCAGTTTGTGAGGGTTTTGGAAGTCTACCCTGAAGACTTACCACGAGTGTTGGGCGAGGTCTGTGTGACCTTAGCTCAAGGAGAATACGGTAGGGACTATGTGTTCTGGGACTGTGTGTCTTCTGGTTTAAATACCAGGCCGCTCCAAACCAGACGTACGACTGTCATAGCAGTTGGAACTGCTATCATCAAATCATTGTCTTCATCGAGCTACCTGGTTCTATTTCCTCAACCCTTTAATTTCCTCGTATACTTGTTGATGAAATTGATCGTTACTGTTTGAAGAATTTGACTGAAGACTTTCTCAATTTCCTCACCCCAAATTCTTCAAGTTACCTTGTTCCTCACCTGTGCATCCTGTGTCACGCTACCTGTAATCTGTGCATGCTCTATTTCATCACGATGACCATGCTACTGCTATGTTTCGCATGCACCTAAGTACTTATTCCGCTGCAAGTTATTCATCACATTTCAAATTCCTCAAGTTGAAATTCCTCAGTGATGAATTTGTAAAAATCGCCTATTCACCCCCCTCTAGTCGATATAACGCACTTTCAATTGGTATCAGAGCAAGGTACACCCTTGTTCTGTGTGATTTTGGTTTAACCACCTGGAGTTCTAGTTATGTCGACTACAGGTATGATCAAGGTTTCCGCAGGCTGTCCTACCTTCGATGGGACGGACTACCCCTACTGGAAGAACAAGATGCGCATGCATCTTGAGGCTATTGACAACGATCTCTGGTACGTTGTGGAAAATGGTGTTCCCCGCACATCTTCGACTATGATTGCTGCTGATGCGAAGAAATTCAAACAACTCGATTCTCAAGCGAAGAATATCATCTGTGGCCATCTGAGCAAAGGTCAGTATGGCAGAGTGAGTGCTTTGGAGACTGCTAAGCTTATCTGGGATAGGTTGTCCAAGGTCAACGAAGGTGTTTCCACTCAACGTGACTCTCGTGTTGATGTTCTTCGCAATCTCTTCAACCGCTTCAAAAGACTCGACAATGAAAATGTTCAGCAAACTTTAGATCGTCTGACTGATATCTCCAACGAGCTTCAAGCACTGGGTGCCACGGATATCACTGACCAGGAGGTGGTGAAGAAACTGCTAAGATCTCTTGATTCCTCATTCGATACTCTGGCTTTGATGATTCAAGAACGCGGAGACTACAAGTCACTTGATCATGCTGATATACTTGAGAGACTCAATACTCATGAATTCCAACAAGCTGAGAAGAGAGATCTCTACAGACCAAGCTATGGAAGATCTCGTGCTCTGAAGGCAAAAGCAATTTCCTCATCCGAAGACGAAGATTCTGATAGTAGCGTTGGTGATCCTGAAGAACTGAGTCAGGAGCTGGCAATGCTTGTGAGGAAATTCCAGAAGTTCTCAAGGAGAGGTCAATTTGCAAAGTCATCAAAAAGTAGTTTGAGGAAATCAGATTCCTCAAGCGACTACAAGAAGAGAACTTGTCACAAATGCAAGAAGTCTGGTCACTTTATCTCTGACTATCCTCTCTGGGAAAAAGAATCAAAGAAGAAGAAATACAAGGACTACAGTTCTGATGACTCGAAGAAAAAGAAGAAATGTTCAATGTCCTCAACTTCAAAGTCTTCATCTACAAAGTCCTCATCGCACAAGAAGAATGGTTCCAGAAAGGCTCGGGCTTTCATTGGCAAGGAAATGGACTCAGAAGAAGAATCTGAAGAATATGAAGAAGAGGAAGAATCTGAGGAAGAGTCTGATTCTGGTGTTGCTAGTCTTGCTCTTGCCACTGCTTTCGTCAACAAGTCCATCTTCAACGATGAAGAAAATGACCACTCCAATGACTCTGACGTCAGCAGTGATGAATATGCTCCCACTTACTGCTTCATGGCAAAAGGTTCCAAGGTACACAAACATCACTCTTCCTCTGAATCAAGTGAAGGTGAATCTGATGAATATGTGAAACCTAGCTATGCCAAACTTGCTAAAATTGCCACTAAGCAACAAAGTGCTCTTGAAAAGCTTTAGAAATTGCTAGACAAAAGCGATGATCTGTTGAATGGGGAAGTGGATCGCACTCAAACTCTGTCTGATGATCTCAAAAGTCTTCAGACAAAGTATGATAACCTTCAGAGTCATCACAATGCTCTCTTAGTTGATCATGAGAAGCTTTCTTATGAATTTCTTCAAAGAAAGCAAGATCTTGAGAAACTAAGGGTGGCTCATGAGGATCTCCAAAGGGAAAATGATTCCTTGCTGTCTCAACAGATCAGTTCCGCCCAGGAAGAATTTGTTCCACCATGTATGAAATGCATCGAACGTGAAAGTGCTAATTCTTCACCTGAATGTTCAAATGCTTCTATTACTGCAAATTCTTCAACTATCCCCGTGGTCACAAATTCCTCATCTGACAATACCACAAGTATCACTAACGAAAATGCAGGGTTGAAGGAATTGTATGTGACATGCATGTACAAAAGTCTCAAAGGGCATCAAACCCTTTGCGATGCGCTCAAAAAGCAGATTCTGAACAGGAACCCTAGGAAAGAGGGTATTGCACTTGAGAGGAAATTCAATGCTGATGGATCCTACTGGACACCTGAGCAGTACCCCAAAACTTCATGGGTTGCTGCAAAAGGGCCTCCTGTGGATCCATCCACTTTATCTGGCTTTACTTGTAAAACTGCATATTCGTCTGATGATTCACTTGACTCCAACTACAAATTCTTCAAAAATCGGAAAGGTGAAGTATTTGCCAGATTTGTTGGAACTAACTGCAGGAACGGTTCACCTATGAGGAAAATCTGGGTTCCTAAGAGCTGCTTGGAAAATCTTCAAGTGAATGTCCTCACGACACCACCCATGAAGAAAAGGAACCCCAGATCAAATTCCTCATTTGGACCAAAGTCTTCACTTGGACCAAATTCCTCAAATGGTCAAAATTATCATTCTCGTGCTAATGCATCTGTTTCGCAGGGAAAATCTAAGAGTTCTGAATATGCGCATTATTCTTCAAATCATTATGTTCATAAGTCCTCAAAGAATTTCTCTGCTTATTCATATGAGTACTCTAATCCTAGTCCTGTGAAACGAAGTGCACTAGCTTCAACGCCTCCTTTCTCATATGGAGCTCGCAGAATGATGAATTCTTTACCACCCCTCCAGATGTGGGTGGTGAAGAAATTGAACTAACCTCTTATGCAGGGTCAGGTCTCCAGACGAACTTGAACGTCTGATGAATTTGCTGGAGACCTGAAGAAAATGCTTGAAAGGACGCAAGCTAATCATGCAGAAATGAATTCCTCATTTCTCACGTCCCCACACTACTTTACTTACTATGTTGTGTGATGAAATTCTGTCTGATGAATTTGATGTCATATTCTTCTCTCCGAAGCATATGAGTTTGTAAGTTGTACTAATTCATCTGCAGGATGAAACTCCAAAAACTACTGAGTGGGTCCTCGACAATGGATGCACCAACCACATGACTGGTGACAAGAGTCTACTGATGAATATGCCACTTGCCCCATCTCATCTGAAGCATATCACCTACGCTGACAAAGGAAAAAGCAAGGTATTGGGTCTAGGTAAGGTTGCAATCTCCAAGGACCGACACATGGATAAGGTGATGCTTGTCGAATCCCTTGGGTTCAACCTCATGTCTGTCTCAATGCTTTGTGATCTTGATATGGTTGTCATCTTTGGAAAATATTGTTGTGTTGTCATCATGGAAGCTGACCATTCCAAAGTCTTCGAAGGCTTTAGGAGAGGAGACTTGTATATTGTTGATTTCTCTACAAGTCCTCAGCCTGCCACGTGCCTACTTGCAAAGTCCTCAGAAGGCTGGCTATGGCATCGACGACTTGGACATGCTGGTATGAGGAACTTGCACATGCTCGTGAAGAAAAAGCACGTCATTGGCATCGAAGGTGTCAAATTCCTCAAGGATCACCTCTGTGGTGCTTGTGAGTCTGTAAGATGACCAGATCCAAGCATCCCTCGAAGACCATCATGACCACGACTAGACCTTTTGAATTGCTTCACATGGACCTCATTGGCCCCACTCATTATTCCACGCTAACAAATTCTTCAAGTTTGTATGGCTTTGTCATTGTTGATGATTACTCTCGTTACACTTGGGTGCATATTATTCTGTACAAGTCTGAGGTGCCAGATGTCATCAGACGATTTGCTTCAAGGGCCTCAACAAACTTCGGCGTCAAGATCAAGCATATCAGGAGTGATAACGGGACTGAGTTCAAGAATACCAATCTTGATGAACTTGGTATTACTCATGAGCTTTCTGCCCCATATACTCCTCAGCAGAACGGCGTCGTGGAGCGCAAGAATAGGACTCTTGTTGAGATGGCACGCACCATGCTTGATGAATACAAGACTCCTTGTCGTTTCTGGCCTGAGGCAATTGATACAGCATGCCACATCATCAACAGGGTATATCTTCAAAAATTCTTCAAGAAGACTTCATATGAACTGATGACTGGCAAGAAACCCAATGTAAGTTATCTCAAAGTCTTCGGTGCAAAATGCTGGATAAGAGATCCTCACCACAGTTCTAAATTTGCACCGAAAGCACATGAAGGTTTTATGCTTGGTAACGGAAAGGACTTGCACACCTACAAAGTCTTCAAAACCCACCACCAAAAGGTTGTTGAGACTGTAGATGTGCGGTTCGATGAAACTAACGGCTCGCAAAGAGAGCACCTGCCTTCTATGACAGATGAAAAGTCTCCTGAAGAATCCATTAAGTTGAAAGCAACTGAAGATGTTGTACCCACTGAAGAAAATCCTCAACCAACTAAGGAAGTCATTCCAATCAATGAAGACATTCATGCTGATACACCTGAAGAAAATGGTGCTGAAGAAAATCCTTAGCCACGTCAACCTGCTCATCCAAGAGTTGCAAATGAAGTGTAGATTGACAAAATCATCGACAACATCAATGCACCAGGTCCTCTCACTCGCTCAAGAGCTTCACATCTAACTAACTTTTGTGGGCATTTTGCTTTTGTCTCTATGATAGAGCCCACCAAAGTTGATGAAGCCTTCAAGGAGCCTGAGTGGATTCAAGCTATGCAAGAGGAATTGCATCAATTCAAGCTCAACAACGTGTGGGAACTTGTCAAGCGGCCAGATCCACGCAAGCATAACATCATAGGTACCAAGTGGATCTACCGCAACAAGCAAGATGAAAATGGCCTTGTGGTAAGGAATAAGGCTCGTCTTGTAGCTCAAGGCTACACACAGGTTGAAGGAATTGACTTTGATGAAACTTTTGCACCTGTTGCTAGACTTGAAGCTATTCGCATATTGCTTGCTTATGCTAACCATCATGATATCACTCTATATCAAATGGATGTGAAAAGTGCATTCCTCAATGGTAAGCTTGAGGAAGAAGTATATGTTGCTCAACCCCCAGGTTTTGAAGATCCCAAGTATCCTGACAAAGTCTTCAAACTCAACAAGGCCCTCTATGGCCTCAAGCAGGCCCCTCGGGCATGGTATGACACTCTGAAGGAATTCGTCATGAAGAAAGGCTTCAAACCCTGTTCACTCGACCCAACTCTTTTCACCAAATCCTATGACAATGAACTGTTCATATGCCAAATATATGTCGACGATATTATCTTTGGCTGTACTGACAAACATTACAGTGATGAATTTGCCTATATGATGAGTGAAGAATATCAAATGTCTATGATGGGAGAGTTGAAATTCTTCTTAGGTCTTCAAATTCGTCAGCAAGACAATGGCATCTTCATCTCACAAGAGAAATACCTCAAGGATGTGCTGAGGAAATTCAACATGCACGAATGCAAAGGCATCAAAACTCCAATGCCTTCAAAAGGCCACCTCTGCACTGACGAAAATGGTAAAGATTTCGATCAGAAGGTATACCGCTCCATGATTGGCTCTTTATTATATCTATGTGCATCTAGGCCTGATATTATGCTGAGTGTTTGCATGTGTGCCCGATTCCAAGCAACACCGAAGGAATCACACCATAAGGCTGTGAAACATATTCTTCAATACTTAGCTCACACACCAACGCTTGGATTATGGTATCCCAAGGGCTCAAATCTTCACCTCATCGGATACTCAGATGCTGACTATGCTGGAGATCGTGTGGATCGCAAGTCAACCTCAGGCACATGTCATTTCCTCGGACGATCCTTAGTCTGTTGGTCCTCGAAGAAGTAGAACTGCGTGTCACTTTCTACTGCTGAAGTTGAGTACATTGATGCTGGTTCATGCTGCGCTCAGTTGCTGTGGATGAAGCAAACCCTCAAGGACTATGGCATCAAGGTGAAGAATGTGCCTCTCTACTGCGACAATGAGAGTGCTATCAAGATTTCTTACAACCCAGTTCAGCACTCCAAGACCAAGCACATTCAAATTCGTCATCATTTTCTTCGAGATCATGTACTCAAGGGCGACATCTCCATCGACCACCTCCCCACTGAAGAACAATTGGCCGATATCTTCACTAAGCCCTTGGATGAAAAGAGATTTTGCAAGTTGCGGTGTGAGCTAAATATCTTAGAATCTTCGAATGTTCTTTGAAAGGACACACATCCTAACACTTATGCAAAATTGATGACTTTGATGTGCAACACACGAAGTAACGTTTCTCTTCAATCAATGAAGAATAACTCTCTAAGTGTGAAGAAATTAACGAAGAATTTGATTCTCAGAACCCTACGACAATTGTACACGGTGTCTGAAATCATCATTCTTATACGGTGGGTCACGCCACCAACAATAGTTGAAATTCTTCAGAGTTGAGTTTTTCATCATTTTGCAAAGCCTTCAAATTTTCAAATTCCTCAAGTTTGCAAATTCCTCAACTTTTTCAAATTCTTCAAACTATGAAACTGATGTTCTTCATTGACTATATATATATATATATATATATATATATATATATATATATATATATATATATATATATATATATATATATATATATATATATTTGAGTTTTCAAGTCCTCAACAGCATTCACTTATTGCTAATTCTTCAAGTTGATTTTCATCTAAGTGAATGTGATCGGACCCGTTCCCCCTCTATGCTAAAGTCAACCCAGTCTGTTCACAAATTCTTCATATGCGTTCTGCTTTGAAACTGGTTCAAAGTCTTCACTGTGTCCTTGACAACTGAAGAATTTGCGAACGAAACTTTAAAATCTTCACTATCAAATTTTTCGGCGCTTCCCGCTCAAACCGTTCCGATTCCTGCGACTGGATAAGCCACGATCCCCCACTATCTCCACTACTTAGAACGTGGGTGACACCTGTCGCATGGAGAGTAAGGGTCAGGGGCAATCTGGTACAAAATCTTCGGGCCGATTCGTTTTCACTGCCACTATAAATAGCCCCTCCCCTTCACTGTGCTCGAGTTACTCCTCACTCCCATCTCTCCCGAGCTCAGACCTAGCGCCGCCGCTAAAATCATCGCCGTCGGAGAGGAAGAGCTTCACTGCCTCGACCTCGCCGTCGCCGTACTCGCATCGGCCGCGGAAGTCTTCACCCCGCCGCCGCTGTAGCTGTCTCCCTCTGCCAAGCTAGGGCGTGGGAGATCTGAACGGACGAACTTCCCAGATTTCGTCTCACTGTTCGTTGTGTTCTTCATCAGGGTAAATAAAATCTAATTTTACTACCCTTGTTTGATCTTCATTTCTTCCACAAAATCCTCAAAAGTGTTTATTCTTCAAGAATCACCTTCTTAAGCACTTCACATGTTTCAATCCCTTGATGTTTTTCTCTAAGTTATGATTTTCTTCAAGATTCCTCAATTGTGTGGATCTACATATTCGCACAACTCTGGAACCTAAGTCAAGAACACTTAGTGAAATTCCTCAAGACATCTATGGTCAAAATCATGAACTTGATGTATTTTGAAAAATTTCTGAGAACGCATATGACCTCTTCAAATTCCTCGCACCTATACTCTGTTCATAGGTACCAAAATGTCTGCAGATGAATCACTAGGCTCTCATCAACTTAACTTATTTGCAGCGTTTCTTGAGGAAAAACTTTGCACTTCTTCAGAATCATCAAGAGTTCAAAGTCATCAAGTGAAGAAAATGGCTGATGGCAAAAGACCTCAGAAGGGTGGAAAGAAGGCTGAACAGAACACAACTTTTGAGATACCTGAGGATTTATATGCTGGGTACTGCACTCCAGATGAGACCATTCATGGCAAAGAAACAAAGGGGCAGAGGAAAATCAGAATTCAGAGGATTGAACGGAGGTGGATGAAGGAATGGAGAGACTATCGCTATGTCACTCCCAAATACATGAGGAAATTCGCCCTCAAACCTCCGTGCAAAAGGACTCCTCCTGCTGATGATCAAGAAGTCGATCCCACTAGCATTGCTCGCGGTGAAGACTTTCCTGATGAATGGGCAAAACATCAACAAAAACTTCAAAGAACTGACAAAGCTGCAGTGAAGAAATTCAATGAAGATTCTGCTGCTGCTGCCTCTGCCGGAGCTTCTAAGAGTGCTCCGAAGAAATCACTAGCAAAGAAATCTGCTGTGAAATCAAAATCTTCAACTTCAAAGTCTTCACAGCAAAATCCTCAAGCAGATTTTTCCAAGGCCACTGCAATGCCTTCAGTAGCTGCACAATCATCAGCTGCTGCTGCAAAGTCCTCAACTCCTGTAACTCTTACAACATGTCAGAAGACAACTGGCTTATCAATTGCTTTAGGGGCTTCTGCTAGTTCCTCAGCCCAAGAACGGTCTTCAACAAGTCCTACCTTGATGAAGTTGAAAAAAACTGCTGGACGAGGTCAACGACCAAGTCCTCACAATAGCAAAGCTACTGTGAATATACCCTCAGGATCTGAGGATGATGATGATGCTACTAATGAAGAATTGGAAGAAATCATCAGAAACAGTCAGCAAAAGGCTGCAATTGCCAAGAGTAGCTCTGTGCCTCTCATGCTGGATCCTAAGATGATCCCCAATTTCATCGACATATGGCATGAGGATCCTAGCACACCTCTTTCCTCACTAAAACTGCATATTGCCGTGGACCATGTCCTCACTCACTTCATTGCTGAGGAAAAATGGAAAAGAGATCAAGCTCAGAGAGGAAAGAGGAGCAGGGCAAGAAAGGAGAAGTTCCTGAAGAACAATGTGATGAATTTGACTCCTACTCAACTCATCACAGTTCAGTCTGAGATTCGCTGCCTGACTGATGAACAAGCGAAATATGATGCTGAATGGAAGGGCATCAAAGTGAGATTTGTCAGGGCAGCCCAAGCTGCAGTTAAAGACCACAACACAAGGGTTGCAGCTCAATTGCAACAACAAATTCCTCAGGCTGAAGAAACTGCTCAGCCTGTTGATGAAACTACATGAGCTGCTGAAAAAGCTCAAACTGCTGAAGAACCTGTTAGGGCGACTGCATCAGTCGTGCCTGAAGAAACTGCTCCTCCTTCACCCTCTGCTGAAACTAGAAAGTCCTCAAGGGTGAAGAGCATCAACCTTCCTTCTGCATCTGAAGCGAAGAAAACTAAGGCTGCGGAGAAGGCTGCACTAAAGAGAAAAGCATCAACTTCAGATTCCTCAGCTATGAAGAAGTTGAAGACTATGCCAAGTTTCTCAACTGAGCCTATTGATGCAACCCCAATCTCCTCAATGCCTTCCTATGAGATAGTTCCATTTGGTACTGACTATGAAGTTCCAAATGAAGATGAAGAAGATCATTCTGCTGCTTCCTCAGAGCAGATTGATGAAGAAATTGAAGTGGAAGCAAATGCTTCAACTCCACTGGTATCATCGCCCCTGCCTCAGTTGACTGTTGAAGAGGCCGGCGTTGAAGAAATGGAAGAGGAAGTGGATATTGGAAACACTACTCCTCTTATCAATGATGAATATTGGGAAGCTACTCACCCAAATTCTCCAATGAACACCCCCCTCACTCAAATTCCTCAGTCTCCAGCCCAGACTGAAGAAATTCATACTGAAGAAATTCCAGCTGCTACAGCTGAAGAAATTGATGCTCAGATTGCAAATGAGGAAACTGCTATTCAAATTCTTCAATCTGAAAAAGTTGCTCCTCTGGAAGTTGTGGGCCGCTTCAAGCCAAATCTTCAGCCGAAGCCCAAGATGCCTTTCAAAAACTCAAAGCGCCCCAAATTCATCAAGACCAATTTCTTCAACGAGCACATTTTCTTCAACGGACCAAATCCATATGACTCTGCAAGGGCCGGACGCACAAGATTCTGGACACCTATGCAGATGAACTACTATGCATCAGTGCTGTTTGACAAGGAGAAAGTCTTCGAGCATCGACAAATTCCTCATGCGGACATGGAAGCTATCCCATGCTTCACACCCGTGCTCGCAGTCCTTCATGATGCAGGAATTCTTCCATTCTGTGTGGACATATGTGATTGGAATGAAGAGCTAATTCTTCAATTCTATGCCACCTTGCACATCACAGGTGATGCCTCTGACATCAACTCTTGGGTGTTGGACTGGATGACTGGATCTACTCACTACACTGCTCCAGCCTCTGAATTGCTTCGATCAGTCCCAATACCAATTCCCTCAGAAGGAGCAAGATGCCAGTTTGATGAACCTGCTCTGCCCAATCACATGATGCAAGTGCTAATGAAGCCTTTGGCTCAGGGCCAACCTCAACGGACTTCCTTCCTTGTGAAGGATTTGCTCTATGTACCCTGGACAGTATACCGCATTCTGATCAAAACCCTCAGTCCTCAGAAAGGCCACAATTCTGAAGAAGAATAAGTGGAGGGAATCATGAAGAACATGCTATTCAACATCACTCATGGGATTCCCATAAATTACCATGATTTCTTCATGAGGACTTTGGCAAATGCAGCTATGTCACCCTTTGAGTTGAAGCCTTACGCTCCCTGGATCATGAAATTCATCAGATCAAGGTCTTCAATCCCCTTCAAGGCTGACTTTCAGAATCACTTCAGCTTTCTGCCTCCGATTGAAGTCCTCAAGAATACATTTTCCTCAATTAAGGGAAAAGGCAAAGCTGTCATTGATGAAGGTACTCGTCCATTGGATGCTCAGTTTCTCAAAGCTGCATCCTATTCCACCAATGATGACTCTGCTACCCAATATTCTGTTGCAAAGGCCTCAGCGCAAAATCCTCAGGACACTGCCCCTCGTGTGATGACTGATCGAGAGCTTCTTCTAAGTCTTCATCAGAAGATTGATCGCAATCACAAGTGGGTAAAGCGTCAGTTTGGTTCACTTCTTCGAGACATGACTGTAACGCACAACTCTGTGAGGAAGAACCACTATTATCTTCATGAAGTCTTTGACCGCACGTGGGCCATCCTGTCTCACCTCAAGACTCCTGAAGAACTCAAGGAGATGGAATTTCAGCAAGACTTTGATTGGTCCATCCCTCCAAGGAAGAAATGGAGGAAATTCAAGTTCCTTAGCTGGTTACAAGTTCATTTTCTTCATCGCGCCAGGCGGATGAGGCTGAGGACATTGACGACACTGCTGCAGGCCCGACATCAACAAACGACCCCGACAACGCTGACGCTCCTCCACCACCTTCAAGCTGAAATTCTTCAGGGGCGTTAGTCCTCACTTTTTTTCGTCCCTTTTGGTCTTCGATGACAAAGGGGGAGAAAATTTGAGTTAGTCTTCAAGCGGGTCTCTATATATGGGCTGTTTTTGTTTAAGTTACAACTCTCTCTCTTCTGAAGCTTTTGTTGGTTGAGTTGTAAACTTAAGTCCGATGGTGGTCTGATGCTTTTGAACTGCTTTCCGCATGCTATTTCCTCAAGTTATCTTAATGCACGCATGCTGAATTTCCACAGACCCCATTTTCCATCATGCATTTCAATTTCCTCATGATATATATTAAATGCGTGTATGGATTACAAGATATAGGGGGAGTTCTCCATGTTTTTAACCTGCTATGTGCATTTGCAGTCCAAAGCAAATTCCTCAATTATGCACATCTTCAGGGGGAGTTCTTCTATATCTTGCAATCAAATTCCTCAAACTCAGTACTTACACTTCATATTATTATCCCCGTTGAAAACTTAACCTATTTGTCATCAATCACCAAAAAGGGGGAGACTGTTAGTGCATCTAGTGCCCCTTAGTGATTTTGGTGTATTGAGGACTTATAGGTTAAGAGACTAATGCGTTTGTAAGTGTACACAGGCACTATAAGTCGCTGAGGAGTTTGATACATTCCGTGATTATCGACCCCTAAAAATGTATGTCTTCAACTGAAGACTTTGCTGAAGACTTTGGTATTCCCTGAAGACTTTGAAAAAGAAGAAGTTGGTGTGACCTTGAAGATATGAACGAGGACTATGAAGCGTGAAGACTTTTGTTTTCGTTGTTTCATTTCCTTTCTTTGAGTCATAGGAAACACCGTACTGTTAAAGGGGGCCGAGGTAATACTAAGGAAAATTTCCAACTGATGCTCAACTCAAAAGCCTCAACCTAACCAATCCTTCGAGTGAAGCCTTTGGAAATCTCTCGCAGTTCAGTCAAGTTCTTCAGTGACAGAGACGATGATCTTTTGGTCTCTGAGGAAATTGGTCTGACTGAGGAGTTAGGATTTCGCCAGTGCGAATTGCCTACAAGTGAGGAACATGATAAGCCTGAGGACTTTCATAGTTCGAAATTCCGACCGTTGCTGTGCTAAGCGCCAGCTGTCCCCAATCATCCTATCCACATAACGGTCATATCATTGGGGGCATTTATGTCTTATCATGTCAGGTTGCTCCCTGGCTATAAATAGCCACCCCCTACAACCACTAGCTGGTTGGCTGCTCCGAGAGAGAACTGACACTTGTCATTTGAGAGCATCCCATTCCTCGAGGACTTTGAGCGAAAATCATCAGTGAGGAAAAACCCCAAACCAAACCACCAAACCCAAAGTGATTGAGCATCACTGAAGAAATTGTTCCTGTGTGGAACCGACGCTTGTTACCTTTGAAGACTGTGTATCTTCCAGACGGTTAGGCGTCATGGTCTAGTGCATCCTGCAGTCAATTGGGGATCACGAAGTGACCTTGGTCTAGAGCATCCAGCAGTAAATTGTGGATCGCCGGGTGACCAGTTTGTGAGGGTTTTGGAAGTCTACCCTGAAGACTTACCACGAGTGTTGGGCGAGGTCTGTGTGACCTTAGCTCAAGGAGAATACGGTAGGGACTGTGTGTTCCGGGACTGTGTGTCTTCTGGCTTAAATACCAGGCCGCTCCAAACCAGACGTACGACTGTCACAGCAGTTGGAACTGGGTCATGAAATCATTGTCTTCATCGAGCTACCTGGTTCTATTTCCTCAACCCTTTAATTTCCTCGTATACTTGTTGATGAAATTGATCGTTACTGTTTGAAGAATTTGACTGAAGACTTTCTCAATTTCCTCACCCCAAATTCTTCAAGTTACCTTGTTCCTCACCTGCGCATCATGTGTCACGCTACCTGTAATCTGTGCATGCTCTATTTCATCACGATGACCATGCTACTGCTATGTTTCGCATGCACCTAAGTACTTATTCCGCTGCAAGTTATTCATCACATTTCAAATTCCTCAAGTTGAAATTCCTCAGTGATGAATTTGTAAAAATCGCCTATTCACCCCCCCTCTAGTCGATATAATGCACTTTGAATATTTATATATATATGAATGAAACTCAACACAATTGATGGTAATAAAATAAAAATTAGAATACTGTTTACGTACTTCAAATTGTTCTAAAGATATGCCCCGCCCAGAGGTTGAGTGGCGAATGAACTTGCAAACATAGTATCCACATAAATTATTCCCGGGTGCCTGCCACAAGCACTTTACGAGAATAGAGTTCAATCAAAATGATAATCAAGCATGATAATGGTATTGAAACTAGAATCAATGAGAGATGCGCGATACTAGCTAGTAGTACTTACTTTGGGGTGTGAAAATCGCAGCTCCTTTTTCCAGTCACCCCTAACCTGGTTGGTGAACTTTTTCCAAACCCTGCCCAGCAAAGAAAATGATTACTTGATATCAGAAAATGAACGAAAGTTGCCGATATGGTGCGATAATGATCGAACTTACTTCTGAAGCATTTGACTCATGTCCGCCCACTCCTTAGGCTCTTTACGTCTCGAGTCCAAGACAATTACTTGTGCCTCATCAAACTGAATGGCTAGCAGAATAAAGTGGAACCTGCGCATGCATAACTCGTCAATTACACTTAACCTCGAGTAAGCGAAACAGAATGTGCACAAGACAGTAATTAACACTCACTGGAAGTTGTAAGGAAATAGTATTTCCCTTCTGTTTTGTTGTCCAAGTAACGCCTTTAGCAAGTTTTTCTCTGTTTCATCGGGGTATTTTTTAACGTATATTCATTTACGTTATCTGGGTTAATGAACCCAATGTCATAGATTTGTCATTTTTTGCATTCGAGGATCTTCAATCTACATAATATATATAGTGTGAGGATAATTATACATGCAATGAACGAGCTGAGCTAGAGACTTAATTACAGAAAAATACTTACAGACAATAGAAACTGACGATAGTTTTCTCGAGGGCGACTTGATTGTATAACTGAAAATTTTCTTCAAATTCAATGTACAACGCCTGGACTCCATTGAAGTAGTGTTCACCTTTAACTCCCACGAAGATACTGTCGGTCCCATCCTTGCTGGCTTTCAAGTACCATTCATGCAATTTTCGCATCATCGTTGGTAGACACGGGAGCTGCTCACGTCTAACGAGAGGCTTCTCATGCTCGTATCTTGCTACTACCTCGGCCTTTTCTAACTGTACCTCATCCCCTATGTAATCACCAAGAGTGATATTAAGAGCACCGGCCGCTATCTCTGGATCATTAGCGATATCGGTAAACACCTTGAGTGGGGGGCATGATTGCTTTTCTTGTTCACCGAGCTGGGGAATTGTTTTCCCACTTCTTGCACCACTGCTACTTAAGCTTCCCGACCGCTGCGCTTGATCAAATGTCGTTTGAATCAGCGGTCATAGTTTGATTGCGACAAAGGCAGTGGTGGTCGCCTAAGGGTATCCAGACATCGCTTTGCTTTTACCGGATCTACTTTCTCCTTTGGAGGTGGACGTTTCGGTGCAAGCCGACGTTTCACATCGACAGCCACGATCTTGTTGGTTTCCTCCTTAGTCATGTCGTAGGGTAACTTGGGAGGAGCCTTCTTGACGCTTGGGCCTGCTCTGGATTTCTTCGTTGTTGTACTGCTGCTAGCCACCAAAGCGGCGGCGGCTCTCTTCCGTCGTTGCTGAGGCGGCGGAGTCCGCTGACGCGGTGGAGGAGGTAGTGTCCGCTGACGCGGCGGAGGAGTCGGAGTTCGCTGCCGCAGCGGAGGAGTCGGAGTCCGCTGACGCGGCGGAGTCAGAGTCCGCTGACGCGGCGGAGACAGCTAATCGAAGGAGGATTCTGCTGAGTGCCCTCCTTCGTCCGAGTCTGTTGAGGGGCCTCCTCAGGCTGAGTCTGCTGAGGGGCCTCCTCCAGATGAGTCTGCCGAGGTGGCGTCCAGTTTGGAAGCACGATGTTTTCCTTTCTCCATAGAATTGTAGTCCTTAGGGCATTTGTCAGACGAGTCTCCCTTCACCTGTAGGGTACTCAAGGTCCAGATCCTCAAATCCATTGGAAACTTCATCCACCCCGACCACAGCATAGCCATCTGGAATCGGATTGCAATGGAAAGTTCCATCAGGTGCAGGAGGTAAGACAAAGCCGACCGCCACCTTCAAGGTTAGGTTATGGCATTTCGCAATTAGCTCACAATGTTCCCTCTCCGTGATACCATCCACGGGGTAGCGAGGAGCCGTGATTTCAGGTTGAACGTGCTCCGTGGAAGCCACGCTGCTTTTCCGCTGAGATGGTGGGGTAGCTTCGTGGACAGTATCGAATGAAGGATCTTCGTACTGCTGAGATGGTGGGCCGTAATAGCTCGATGGCTTGCCTCTAGCAACACTAATCTTTCTTCCATCTTTTGCATCCGGTTTGCTTCCTCTTTCTTCTTTCTCCCTCGGCTTCTATAATCAGTGCTGTCCAGAAACCCATACTTCCACGCAACGGAGCCTGATGTGCCTCTAGTTCGTCCAGGGTGTTCAGGATTCCCGAGGGCCTTTGACAGCTCGTCCTTCTCTCTGTCAGGATGGAACCTCCCTTCCTGCACTTCCTTGATTGCTTCGTGAATCATTTTGACGAGTGTTGCAAGTTGAGCGTTCGTGAAAACACACTTCCCTATTTCTGGGTTCAAAGTTCCCCCATGCCCGAAGAACCAAGTCCTACACTGATCGAGCCAGTTCAATATCGCTGGTTGGACCCCTTTAGTAAATAGGCCGTTCTCAGCTTTGTCCCACGTAGGCCGGGTAACATTGTAGCCACCTGACTCCGTAACACGGTGATACTTCTTCTTTGCAACATTTATCTTATTTGTCTGTGACCTTTTCTTAGCTTTCTTTGATTTCTTGTACGCCACAAATGCGGGCTAGTGATCTTTTATCTTCGCATATTGACCGGTGAATTCTGGAGTCTCATCTTTCTCAACAAACTTTTTGTTCAATAGGTTCTTCCAGTTCTTGAATAGTTCTGCCATCTTTTTAAGAGCAAACACCTTGATTTTTCGCTGTATAACTCGGTTATTTAGATCCTCCTCTGGCGGTAGGCTGAAATTTGTCATCAGCGAGGTCCAAAGGTCATCTTTCTGTCTATCGTCGACATAAGAAACTTCACCGTCCTTCTTATTCCATTCTAGGATGCTGATCGGAATGTTGTCCCTAACAATAACTCCGCATTGGTGTATAAATTTGTCTTTGGTCCGCTTGTGAACAATCGGTTGGCCATCTGGAGCGACTTCTTCGATCGTGAACCTTTCATCCTTATCCAACGTTTTCTTCGGGCCTCGTCTCCTTACAGAAGTTTGTCTCGATCTGGGAGGACTAAAAGAAGAAAGAAGCGTTAGTATATGTACACACAAAACAATTAATGCATACAGTCAGCAGAGGCTTAATATATATATATATATATATATATATATATATATATATATATATATATATATATATATATATATATATATATATACCTCGCCGGACTTTGCAACAGTTAAGGCTCCAACACCGGCGCAGCCGTCATCTCCTCCCTCCTCCATTCGATCATCGGGTCCGTCATCCTCTCTTCCCTCACCATCGGTGTCATTGAGAAACGACAAGATGATATCATCACCTCCGTCGCGGATTATATCCCCCAACAACTCTTCTTTTTCTAAGTCTCTGTCCATAGTTTCTACAAATATCACAACATGGCAATATACAACCATGAGAGATGGATTATTGGCAAACATAGACCAAATCACAACAAATAATTATATGCATATGAGCAATGGATTACTGGCAAACATCATGCAAAGTTGACAAGTTTTATATAAGTCGGTTTCAGACGATCGCCGAGGACTCCTCCCGCCTCATGTCTGATGAGTCGTCCTATCTTTCGGGAGAGGATACTATGCGGACCGCCTCTCTCATGCCTGTCCGACGTGCAGATCATGTTTTCATATGCCTCAAAATCAAAGTTATCGGGGTTATGTTTTAACGACCCCTCCCCCTCATGTCGAAGTTATCGGGGTTATGTTTTAACGACCCCTCCCCATCATGTCGAAGTTATCGGGGTTATGTTTTAATGACCCCCTCTCTCATGTTTTCATATGCCTCAAAATCAAAGTTATCTGGGTTATGATTTAACGACAAGATGAATACAAGATTTATACACAAGATGAATACAAGATTTATACACATGGATGAATACACAACTCAACAAATGAACCAACCATCATCCTATAAACAAAACTCAACATAAAACAAATGGACACCTTTTGTCGAACAGCGTACGGACGATCATGGACCAACTCCACGGAGATGCAACACCACAACCTGTATTTCCACCGATTGAAAAAAAGGCAAAACCCAAGTATAGTAGCGCTTGCATGGCAAAAAACCTAGTAAAACCAAGTAAAAAGAAGTATATTTGTCACCAAAATACAACACTTGACATGGCAAAATTGCATTGGAACTTGTCTTTAACACAATGAAAACAAGCAGATGATAGTGGACTTGTGGATACATGAGCATTCACAATCATATTACTTGGCTACAGAAGATGCTTCTCTTGATAAGAATTTAGTGACATATCACCAACAATGTTTTAATCAAAATTAACAAGAAAGAACTATTACCTAAGGCAATGAGATGACAACGGTGAGCAAAACAATATGCAATGCAAAACTATCCATAACAGCAACATGGCAATTTACAAACAAGGTTAAGATATACTACAGTAACATAAAGTGCATATGCATGGCATGTGGCTGGAATATGCTAGATCTACATTAATTCATCCAAAGGTTCAAGTTCAATAACATCATGGATTAATTGCAATGAAGTCAACAAGATGCAAACATGCTGTTACAGATACAGACTTAGTGAAAATATGCAGTGTAGGTGCTGGCAGAACATTGACAAGCAGTTTTGGCATGGATGTTACACTAGGAAAACAAACTCCAAAGAGCAATAAAATGATATGCAACTACAGTAGACATGCCATAGTTTAAAATGTTCCATGGTGCAAAAACATATGATGCAAGTATCAGTTAATTACAAATGAACTCACAAGTTGCAACTTACTGTTAACAGCAAACTGTTATATTAACATGGCATCTTTAGAGCAAGTTTAGGTCATACTAAAGTAGCTTTACAAGGCCAAAAAAGGCATGTCATGAATGTACTGGTAAAGCATGGAAAAACATGTTTACTGATCATGTTAAGAAAAGTTATAAATTAGTGGGAAACATCATGGAAACATGGCAAGTTTTAATTCTGTCAGTTTCCGACTTAGCAGATTTCAACAAGCATGAAAACAGTACATAATTGCATAATTGTAGGGATGGAAGAGGGAGGAAGGAGGGAGGAGAGGGGTGGAGGGAGTACCTGGCTAGATGTGGAGTGGCGGCGTCCGGGTAGGGCAGGGGCACGGGGAGCGCGCGTGGGATGACGTCGGGGCAGGGGCGTGGCGACGGCGTCGTCGGGGCAAGGCGTGGCGACAACGTCGGGGTAGGGCGAGGCAAGGGGAGCGGGGGACGGCGTCGGGGCAGGGCTCGGGGAGGCGACGACAAGGTCCGGCAGCCTGGCGGCGTCAAGGTGGTTGTCGCCGCCATCGGGAGAGAGGAGGAGATCGAAGAAAGGAGATGGATTTGGAAATTTTGCTAAGTGCCGCTTATATACCCCACCCTTTAGTCACGGTTGGTGGCTCCAACCGGGACTAAAGGCCCCCCTTTAGTCCCGGTTGGAGCCACCAACCGGGACTAAAGGTGAATTTCACCAGGCAAAAGGGCGGGAAGCCCAGGCCTTTAGTCCCGGTTGGTGGTTCGGACCGTGATTAAAGGGGGGCCTTTAGTCCTGGTTCGAGCCTCCAACCAGGACTAAAGGCCTATTCCTGGAACGGCCGAGGGGCGGTGGAAGTTTAGTCCCACCTCGCCAAGCGAAGAGCACTCGTAGTGGTTTATAAGCCCTGTTGCGGCTTCCCTCTCGAGCTCCTCTCTATTGCAGGCAGTACATGCCTAACACTCTCTCTGCCCTGTTGGGCCTACTTGCCCCGTGGGCCTGCATCCTCGCGCATGTATTGTTGGGTTTCTAGTCGTATGCATGCCGTAGTGGGCGGGCATTTTTTTATATTTTATGTTATTTTTTTGCAAAATTATATTTTGATCATAACTAGAGGTTTATAAAAGCTTTTTAGTTGATTCTTTTTGCTATTGAAGAATATTATAGTTTTGTTTTAGTTGATCATAACAAAATATTTTAATTGATTCTTTTTAGTTGATTACTTTTGCTATTAGAGTTTTATAAAAGCTTTTTAGTTTGCTATTAAAGTTTTTAATAAAAAATACTTTATGAAAATTCTTTTTGCTATTAAAGATTTTAACAAAAAATAATTCGATAATTTTAGTTGCATAAATTTAATATAATTTTAAGTTCATATTATTTTTCTCATAACTAGAGGTTTATAAAAGCTTTTTAGTTGATTCTTTTTGCTATTGAAGAATATTATAGTTTTGTTTTAGTTGATCATAACAAAATATTATAATTGATTCTTTTTAGTTGATTCTTTTTGCTATTAGAGTTCTATAAAAGCTTTTTTGTTAATTATTTTAATGATTTTTTTCAGCTAAATGACCATGAAATTAAAAAGCACTACAAATGAAGAATATTATAAAATACTTTTTGTTAACCTAATAATGTTATAATTTCTTTTCTGTTAAGTAATTAGTATTTTCTTTTTTTCATGCATTTAATGATTTTTTGAGCTAAATGACCCTGAAATTGAAAAGCTCTACAAATGAACTCTGAAAAGGTTGAAACCTGGCATGGTATCATAATATCACCCGCATAGCATGTGCTAAAAAGTTTAGAGGGTTACAACAAAAACTGGATGCACTTCGTGTACAAACTGGACAATCTCTTTCGAAGTATCAGGGTTTCCGACGAAAACTCATCTATTACAAAGGGATTTCATTTTTTAACATATTTTTACTCCAGACTTTTTGTGCATTCAATATGCACCATTCAAAGCCACATCATCAATTTTCAACCCTTTTCCGACTTCGTTTGCTATTTTTCATGCATTTAATGATTTATTTTGAGCTAAATGACCCTGAAATTGAAAGGCACTACAAATGAACTCTGAAAAGGTTGAAGCTTGGCATGGTTTCATAACTTCACCCACATAGCATCTGCTAAAAAGTTTAGAGGGTTACGGCAAAAACTAGATGCACTTCGTGTACAAACTAGACAATCTCTTTCGAATTATCAGGGTTTCGGATGAAAACTCGTCTATTATAAAGGGATTTCATTTTTTTAACATATTTTAACTCCAGACTTTTGTGCGTTCAATATGCACCATTCAAATCCACAACATCAATTTTCAACCCTTTTTCGACTTCATTTGCTATTTTTCATGCATTTAATGATTTATTTTGAGCTAAATGACGCTGAAATTGAAAAGCACTACAAATGAACTCTGAAAAGGTTGAAACTTGGCATGGTATCATAATTTAACCCACATAGCATGTGCTAAAAAGGTTAGAGGGTTACAGCAAAAACTGGATGCACTTCGTGTACAAACTGGACAATCTCTTTCGAAGTATGAGGGTTTCGGACAAAAACACATCTATTACAAAGGGATTTCATATTTAAACATATTTTAACTCTAGACTTTTTGTGCATGCAATATGCACCATTCAAAGCCACATCATCAATTTTCAACACTTTTTCGACTTCATTTGCTATTTTTCATGCATTTAATGATTTATTTTGAGCTAAATGACCCTGAATTTGAAAAGCACTACAAATGCACTCTAAAAAGGTTAAACCTTGGCATGGTATCATAATTTCACTCACATAGCATGTGCTAAAACGTTTAGAGGGTTACGGCAAAAACTGGATGCACTTCGTGTACAAACTGGATAATCACTTTCGAAGTATCAGGGTTTGAGATGAAAACTCATCTATTACAAAGGGATTTCATTTTTTAAACATATTTTAACTCCAGACTTTTTGTGCGTTCAATATGCACCATTCAAAGCCACATCATCAATTTTCAACCCTTTTCTAACTTCATTTGCTATTTTTCATGCATCTAATGATTTATTTTGAGCTAAATGACCCTGAATTTGAAAAGCACTACAAATTACCTCTGAAAAGGTTGAAACTTGGCACGGTATTATAATTTCACCCACATAGCATGTGCTAAAAAGTTTAGAGGGTTACGACAACAACTGGATGCACTTCGTGTACAAACTGGACAATCTCTTTCGAAGTATCAGGGTTTCGGACATTTACTTGAACAATCGTACCATCTGATATGTTGTCTTCACCAAAGAGAAAGTCTTCACTTTCTCTTCGCGTGTGTCCCTTGCTTGTTGCGCCGTAACAATGGATAATCTTTGTCATTTAACAAGATGCTTGGGTCAACCTTCACTTCAAAGGGAGGAGTTTCATGAAACTTTTCATAATCTTCAGACATGTCTGTCTTCTCCTCCACTCCCACGATGTTTCTTTTCCCTGAAAGAACTATGTGGCGCTTTGGATCTTTGTATGATGTATTCGCTTCCTTATCTTTGCTATTTCTCGGTTTGGTAGACATGTCCTTCACATAGAAAACCTGCGCCACATCATTGGCTAGGACGAATGGTTCGTCTGTGTGTACCCAAGATTGTTGAGATCTACTGTTGTCATTCCGTAATGCAGGTCTACATGTACCCCGCCCCTTGACAGATTGACCCATTTACACCGAAACAAAGGGACCTTAAATTCATGTCCATAGTCAAGTTCCCATATCTCCTATATGTAACCATAATAAGTGTCATTTGCCCTATTGGTGATTGCTTCATCAAAGAGGACACCACTGTTTTGGTTGGTGCTCTTTTTTATCTTGGGCGATCGTGTAAAATGTATTCCCATTTATCTCGTACCTTGGTAAGTCAATACAGTCAAAGATGGTGTCTTGTCCAACAAGTACAGGTCATCTCCAACAGTGTTATTACGCATGAGATGTATTTGCAACCAACCACCAAAAGTCCCGATGTGTTCACATGTAATCCAGTCGTCAGACTGCTCCAGGTGTTTGGAGCGTAGAATATTCTTGTGTTCATTGATATACGGGGCCACCAAGGTAGAATTCTGTAGAACTGTGTAGTGTGCTTGCGCCCAAGAATGCCCGTCCCTATATATTATTGAATCCGCCCCTAGCGTGCCTTTTCCACTCAGTCAACACAAAACCCAATGCCCTCCTGTGTTTGATGGCCCATGGAGATGCTTCCTTCTGGCCTAGCACGGTTACGAACATATTTCTTTAAGACTCCCATGAACGTCTCAAAGGGGAACATATTGTGTCGAAATACAGGACCCAGAATGGCAGTCTCGTCGACTAGGTGAACTAGGACGTGCATCATAATATTGAAGAAGGATGGTGGGAACACCAACTCGAAACTGACAAGACATTGGACCAAATTATTCTTTAACCTTGGTAGGATTTTTGAATCGATTACCTTCTAAGAAATTGTATTGAGGAATGCACATAGCATCACAATGGCTAATCTAACATTTTCTGGTAGAAGCCCCCTCAATGCAACCGGAAGCAGTTGCATCCTAATCACGTGGCATTCATGATACTTTAGGTTCTGGAATTTTTTCTCTACCATGTTTATTATTCCCTTTATATTTAACAAGAAGCCAGACGGGACCTTTATACTGAGCAGGCATTCAAAGAAGATTTCCTTCTCTGGTTTGCTAAGAGCGTAGCTGGCAGGACCTTGATACTGCTTTGGATGCATGTTGATATGTCTCCAATGTATCTATAATTTTTGATTGTTCCATGCTATTATATTATCTGTTTTGGAAGTTTTATATGCATTAATATGCTATTTTATATTATTTTTGGGACTAACCTATTAATCTAGAGCCTAGTGCCAGTTTCTCTTTTTTCCCATGTTATGAGTATTGCAGATAAGGAACATTAAACAGAGTCCAAACGGAATAAAATCTTCGCGATGATTTTTCTTGGACCATAAGAAACCTACCAGACTTGGAGATGAAGGCACGAGACCTGCCGAGAGGCGACAAGCCACCAGGGCGCGCCCTAGGGGGGGGGGCGCCCCCTGGCTTGTGGCCCCCCAGCAGGCCTCCTAACCCTATTCTTCGGCCTATAAATTCCCAAATATTCCCTAATAACAAGAAGAGCCACGAAAATACTTTTCCGCCGCCGGAAGCCTCTGTTCCCATGGGATCCCATCTTGGAGCCTTTTCCGGTAATCTGCCGGAGGGGGATTCGATCACGGAGGGCATCTACATCAACTCCATTGCCCCTCCGATGATGCGTGAGTAGTTCACCATAGACCTTCGGGTCCATAGCTAGTAGCTAGATGGCTTCTTCTCTCTCTTTGTTCTCCAATACCATGTTCTTCATGATCTTCATGGAGATCTATCCGATGTAATACTCTTTTGCGGTGTGTTTGTCGAGATCCGATGAATTGTGGGTTTATGATCATGTTATCTATGAATATTATTTGAATCTTCTCTGAATTCTTATATGCATGATTTCATATCTTTGCAAGTCTCTTCGAGTTATTGGTTTGGTTTGGCCAACTAGATTGGTAATTCTTGCAATGGGAGAAGTGCTTAGTTTTGGGTTCAATCTTGCGGTGTCCTCACCCAGTAACAAAGTAGGGGTAGCGAGGCACATATTTGTATTGTTGCCATCGAGGATAAAAAGATGAGGTTTTCATCATATTGCTTGAGTTTATCCCTCTACATCGTGTCATCTTACTTAATGCGTTACTCTGTTCTTCATGAACTTAATACTCTAGATGCAGGCAGGAGTCGGTCGATGTGTGGAGTAATAGTAGTAGATGCAGAATTGTTTCGGGCTACTTGACACGGACGTGATGCCTATATGCATAATCATTGCCTTGGATATCGTCATAACTATGTGCTTTTCTATCAATTACTCGACAGTAATTTGTTCACCCACCGTATTATTTTCCTTCATGAGAGAAGCCTCTAGTGAAACCTATGGCCCCCGGGTCTATTTTCCATATTATATTTTCAGATCTATAAACCAAAAATACCAAGAATAGTTTGCTGCATTCTTTTTTACTTTTGTTTTACTTTTCGTTTTAGCAATCTTTTATATCTATCTCTATCAGATCTCATCCTTGCAAATAACCGTGAAGGACTTGCTTGTATCTCCTACTGGATTGATACCTTGGTTCTCAACAACTGAGGGAAATACTTATCTACTTTGCTGCATCACCCTTTCCTCTTCAAGGGAAAACCAACGCAAGCTCAAGAAGTAGCAAGAAGGATTTCTGGCGCCGTTGCCATGGAGATCTACATCAAGCCTACCAAGTACCCATCACAAACTCATCTGTTGCATTTACGTTGTTTGCCATTTGCCTCTCGTTTTCCTCTCCCCCACTTCTAAAACGATTTTCAGCAAAAACCAAAAAGATTTGCCTTATTATTCGCCCTTCTTCCGTTCGTCTTTTCGTTTGCTTTTTGCTTGTGTGCTAGATCGATTCGTTGCCACCATGTATGAATCTGGGGAGGTTTTCATTGAAAAGGATAGTAATAATCTTGAGGGGAATTTTGATGACTTTGTTAATAATGACCCTCATGAAGAACCTATTATCACACATACAATTTTTTTTTGCATTGGTAGCGGTAATATTATTGGAAAAGGTGTTATTCAAGATTTCTTTACTTGTGCTGGTATGCTACCTACCTTAGGAGGTTCTATTCTCAATAAAACTAATAGTCTTGCGGACGCAATAACACTGTTAATAATTGAACTTGAGAGACAATTTGTTCATATGCATCCGTGCATACAAAGAATTTTTCTAGAGTTTTCTAATATTCAACATTCTTCCGTTAAGCATGCCGCCACCATATTTCCAGCCCACGAGTTTAGATTCATCATGAAAGAGGCTAGCGAAATTTTTGCTCTTTATAAAATTGATGGTGGATGTCCCCCCATAGAGGAGATCCTTTTAATCAAGAAGTAATAATGAGATTGCAATCTCCGGATTATGTTGCTTATAATGAAAATTTGAGAAAAAGGGTTCCTATCGAGGTTTTGGTTGATAAGATTTCTGAACTCAATGATAATTTTGCTATACAAAACAACGGATTAGAGTTCATATTAAGAGATAGACTTATGACTTTCCACCAAAGGAAAGCTTACAATGATGAATTCATTATACACTATAGGGGGCCGAAGGAGGAACCTATCCCTCCCGCACTTGAACTCAAGGATCCTTATCCTATTAAATTTAGCCCTTTTGATTATTTTTACTTGCCACAAAGGAAACTTGCCGCTGAAAGAAGGGAGTATGAGATGAGCTTGGATGATCTCCCTTACTATTATGACAATACTTAGATCTATTGCGTTAAGCCTAGCTAGGGGCGTTAAACAATAGCGCTTGTTGGGAGGCAACCCAATTTTATTTCTTTTGCTTTTGTTTTGCTTCTGTTTTTGAGTGCTTTACACATTATTACCTCTGTAGTAATTGCATTTTCTTGTTGTAATTAGTGTTTGAGCCAAGTAAGACCTTGGGGATGGTCTACGGTGTTTGTGATTTGATTTTGCTGAAAAACAGAAACTTTTGCGCTCAGTCCAGGAATTTTATAAATTCACCAGAGCGTCGAATGATTCTGAAATGTTTACACAAGATTTATATACAAATTTCCTCATTTTCCTAATTTTTCAGTATTTTTGGAGTTACAGAAGTATTCGAAGTCTATAGATTGCTACAGACTGTTATGTTTTAGACAGATTCTGTTTTCTTTGTGATGTTTGCTTATTTTGATGTATCTATGGGTTGTATCGGGGGGTATGAACCATGGAGAAGTTGGAATACAGTAGATATTACACCAATATAAATAGAGAATGAGTTCACAACAGTACCTAAAGTGGTGATTTATTTTTCTTATACTAACGGATCTCACAAGTTTTCTGTTGAGTTTTGTGTTGTGAAGTTTTCAAGTTTTGGGTAAAGATTTGATGGACTATGGAATAAGGAGTGGCAAGAGCCTAAGCTTGGGGATGCCCAAGGCACCCCAAGCCATATTCAAGGATACCAAAGAGCCTAAGCTTGGGGATGCCCCGGAAGGCATACCCTCTTTCGTCTTCAATCCATCGGTAAATTTACTTGAGGCTATATTTTTATTCACCACATGATATGTGCTTTGCTTGGAGCGTCTTGAATGATATGAGTCTTTGCTTTTTATTTTTACACAATCATCCTTGCTGCACACATCTTTTGAGGGGGACACGCATTAATCGTGAATTTATTAGAATTCTTTATGTGCTTCACTTATATCTTTTGAGCTAGGCAATGTTGCTCTAGTGCTTCACTTATATCTTTTTAGAGCACGGTGGTGTTTTATTTTATAGAAATAATTGAACTCTCGTACCTCACTTATATTATTTTGAGAGTCTTTAAACATCATGGTAATTGTTTTAGGTTATGAATTTAGTCCTAATATAATGGGCATCCAAGAGGGATATAATAAAAACTTTCATATTAAGTGCATTGAATACTATGAGAAGTTTGATTCCTTGCATATAATTTTGAGACATAAAGATGGTGATATTAGAGTCATGCTAGTGAGTAATTGTGGATTGGTAGAAATACTTGTGTTAAAGTTTGTGATTCCCGTAGCATGCACGTATGGTGAACCGTTATGTAACGAAGTCGGAGCATGATTTGTTTAATGATTGTCATCCTTTGTGTGAGGGTCGGGAGAGCGCGATGGTTAACTCCTACCAACCTCTCTCCTAGGAGCATGCGTCTAATACTTTGCTTCGATAACTAATAGACTTTTGCAATAAGTATGTGAGTTGTTTATGACTAATGTTGAGTCCATGGATTATACGCACTCTCACCCTTCCACCTTTGCTAGCCTCTCTAGTACCGCACAACTTTCGCCGGTGCATTAAACCCACCTTCCTCAAAACAGCCACCATATACCCTTCCTCAAAACAGCCACCATACCTACCTATTATGGCATTTCCATAGCCATTCCGAGATATATTGCCATGCAACTCCCACCGTTCCGTTTTTCATGACATGCACCATCATTTTCATATTGCTTTGCATGATCGTAAGATAGCTAGCATGATGTTTTCATGGCTTGTCCGTTTTTTGATGTCATTTGCTAGGCTAGATCGTTGCACATCCCGGTGCATCACCGGAAGCATTCATATAGAGTAATATTTTGTTCTAGGTATCGAGTTGTAATTCTTGAGTATTAAGTAAATAAAAGTGTGATGATATTCATTATTAGAGCATTGTCCCGTGAGAGAAAAGGATGATGGAAGCTATGATTCCCTCACAAGTTGGGATGAGTCTCCGGAATTTACAAATAATAAAAGAGGCCAATGAAGCCCAAATAAAAAAAAGAGGCCAAAGATTCCCACCAAAATAAAAATAATAAAAAAAATAAAAAAAATGAGAGAAAGAGGGAAAGGACAATGCTACTATCTTTTTCCACACTTGTGCTTCAAAGTAGCACCATGATCTTCATGACAGAGACTCTCCTATTTTGTCACGTCCATATAACTAGTGGAATTTTTCATCATTATTCACAACCACTTAGTTTCTTTTTGAGCTTTCATACACTTATAGCTCTAGTGCATCCGTTGCATGGCAATCCCTACTCACTCACATTGATATCTATTGATGGGCACCTCCATAGCCCGTTGATACGCCTAGTTGATGTGAGACTATCTTCTCCTTTTTCCTCACAACCTCCACCATATTCTATTCGACCTATAGTGCTATATCCATGGCTCACGCTCATGTATTGCGTAAGAGTTGAAAAGGTTTGAGAACATAAAAGGTGTGAAACAATTGCTTGACTTGTCATCGGGGTTTTGCATGATTTAAATACTTTGTGTGGGAAAGATGGAGCATAGCCAGACCATATGATTTTGTAGGGATAGCTTTTTGAGGCCATGTTATTTCGAAAGGACACAATTGCCTTGTTAGTATGCTTGAAGTATTACTGTTTTTATGTAAATATTAAACTTTTGTTTTGAATCTTGCGGATCTGAATATTCATGCCACAATAAAGAATATTACATGGATAAATATGTTAGGTAGCATTCCACATCAAAAATTCTGTTTTTATCATTTACCTACTCGAGGACGAGCAGGAATTAAGCTTGGGGATGCTTGATACGTCTCCAACGTATCTATAATTTTTGCTTGTTCCATGCTATTATATTATCTGTTTTGGATATTTTATATGCATTAATATGCTATTTTATATTATTTTTGGGACTAACCTATTAATCTAGAGCCTAGTGCCAGTTTGTGTTTTTTCCTTGTTTTTGAGTATTGGAGATAAGGAATATTAAACGGAATCCAAACGGAATAAAATCTTCGCGATGATTTTTCTTGGACCAGAAGAAACCTACCAGACTTGGAGATGAAGGCAGGAGACCTGCCGGGAGGCGACTAGCCACCAGGGCGCGCCCTAGGGGGGGCGCCCCCTGGCTTGTGCCCCACCCAGCAGACCTCCTAACCCTATTCTTTGGCCTATAAATTCCCAAATATTCCCCCAATACCAGAAAGAGCCACGAAAATACTTTTCCGCCACCGGAAGCCTCTGTTCCCGTGAGATCCCATCTTGGAGCCTTTTCCGGTAATCTGCCGGAGGGGGATTCGATCACGGAGGGCATCTACATCAACTCCATTGCCCCTCCGATGATGCGTGAGTAGTTCACCACAGACCTTCAGGTCCATAGCTAGAAGCTAGATGGCTTCTTCTCTCTCTTTGTTCTCCAATACCATGTTCTTCATGATCTTCATGGAGATCTATCCGATGTAATACTCTTTTGCGGTGTGTTTGTCGAGATCCGATGAATTGTGGGTTTATGATCATATTATCAATGAATATTATTTGAATCTTCTCTGAATTCTTATATGCATGATTTCATATCTTTCAAAGTCTCTTCGAGTTATTGGTTTGGTTTGGCCAACTAGATTGGTAATTCTTGCAATGGGAGAAGTGCTTAGTTTTGGGTTCAATCTTGCGGTGTCCTCATCCAGTGACAAAGTAGGGGTAGCGAGGCACGTATTTGTATTGTTGCCATCGAGGATAAAAAGATGGGGTTTTCATCATATTGCTTAAGTTTATCCCTCTACATCATGTCATCTTACTTAACGCGTTACTCTGTTCTTCATGAACTTAATACTCTAGATGCAGGCAGGAGCCGGTCGATGTGTGGAGTAATAGTAGTAGATGCAGAATCGTGTCGGTCTACTTGACACGGACGTGATGCCTATATGCATAATCATTGCCTTGGACATCGTCATAACTATGCGCTTTTCTATCAATTGCTCGACAGTAATTTGTTCACCCACCGTATTATTTTCCTTCATGAGAGAAGCCTCTAGTCAAACCTATGGCCCCCGGCTCTATTTTCCATATTATATTTTCAGATCTATAAACTAAAAAACACAAAAATACTTTGCTGCAATTTATTTACTTTTATTTTAATTATCATTTTAGTAATCTTTTATATCTATCTCTATCGGATCTCATCCTTGCAAGTGACCATGAAGGGATTGACAACCCCTTTATAGCATTGGGTGCAAGAGTTTGACTGTTTGTGTAGGTGCGAAGATTGGGGACTTGCTTGTATCTCCTACTGGATTGATACCTTGGTTCTCAAGAACTGAGGGAAATACTTATCTACTTTGCTGCATCACCCTTTCCTCTTCAAGGGAAAACCAACGCAAGCTCAAGAAGTAGCACATGTCATCTTTTTCGTTCACACATTGCTTGTCCTCCCGTGCCTCCGGTGTATCTTTTGTCTTCGCATACACGCCCAAGAAGCCTAGCAAGTTCACGCAAACATTCTTCGTCACGTGCATCACGTCGATTGCAGCGCGGACCTCTAGGTCTTTCCAATAGGGTAGGTCCCAAAATATAGATTTCTTCTTCCACATGGGGGCGTGTCCGTCATCGTCATTCAGAACAGATTGTCCGCCAAGACCCTTTCCAAAGGTTACTTGTAAATCCTTGACCATATCAAGTGTATCATCACCAGTACGGAGGACAGGCTTCTTTCGGTGATCTGCCTCACCTTTGAAATGCTTGCCTTTCTTTCTTAAGGCATGATTGGTCGGAAGAAATCGACGATGTCCGAGGTACACATTCTTCTTGCATTTGTCCAAATATATACTTCCAGTCTTATCTAAACAGTGCGTGCATGCGTGGTATCCCTTGTTTGTCTGTCCTGAAAGGTTACTAAGAGCAGGCCAATCATTGATGGTTACAAACATCAACGCTCGTAGGTCAAATTCCTCCTGTTTGTGCTCATCCCACACATGTACACCTTTTTTATTCCACAGCTGTAAAAGTTCATCAACTAATGGCCTTAGGTACACATCAATGTCGTTGCCGGGTTGCTTAGGGCCTTGGATGAGCACTCATATCATAATGAACTTCCGCTTCATGCACAACCAAGGAGGAAGGTTATAGATACATAGAGTCACAGGCCAGGTGCTATGATTGCCCCAAAAGGATTAATGCCATCCGCACTTAAACCAAACCATAAGTTCCTTGCCTCACCTGCAAAGTCCTGCCACTTTCTCTCGATTTTTCTGCACTGCGACCCGTCAACGGGTACTCTCAACTTCCCGTCTTTCTTACGGTCTTCTGCGTGCCATCGCAACAACTTGGCATGCTTTCTGTTTCTGAATATACGTTTCAACCATGGTATTATCGGAGCATACCACATCACCTTGGCAGGAACCCTCTTCCTGGGGCGCTCGCCCTCAACATCACCAGGGCCATCTTGTCTGATCTTATACCGCAATGCACCACATACCGGGCATGCGTTCAAATTCTCATACTCACCGCGGTAGAGGATGCAGTCATTAGGGCATGCATGTATCTTATGCACCTCTAATCCTAGAGGGCAGAGAACCTTCTTTGCTTCGTATGTACTGCCAAGCAATTCGTTATCCTTTGGAAGCTTATTCTTCATTATTTTCAGTATTTTTTTCAAATCCCTTCTCAGATAAACAGTTCTCTGCCTTCCATTGCAGCAATTCCAGTGTGGTACCGAGCTTTGTGTTGCCATCTTCGCAATTTGGATACAACCCTTTTTTGTGATCCTCTAACATGCGATCGAACTTCAACTTCTCCCTTTCACTTTCGCATTCTCTCTGTGCATCAACAATGCCTCTTGATCTTCAGCGTCCCCCGTTGCAGTATCACCGTATTCAAGGAACATAGGATAGTTGTCATCATCCTCTTCTTCTTCATTGTCTTCCATCATAACCCCTCTTTCTCCGTGCTTGGTCCAAACATTATAGTGTGGCATGAAACCCTTCTCAAGCAGGTGCAAGTGAACGGTTTTCGAGGAAGAGTAATCTTTCGTATTCCCACAGACAGTACATGGACAATATATAAAACCATTCTGATTGTTTGCCTCAGCCACTTCGAGAAAATTATGCAGGCCCTCAATGTAGTCGGAGGTGCGTCGGTCACCGTACATCCATTGCTGGTTCATATGCGTGCATTATATAATTAAGTATATCAAAAACCATTACAGAACATCATGAATAGAGAAGTGACCAAATTAATACAAGTTCATCATCGCATTAAAACCAAAGTACAATAGTGATCAAATGTTATTACTGAAAAATTAAATACATAAAGTTCATACATATAGTTCTCATAGAACAACATACAACTCTCTAGAGCATCTAATTAAAAGATACATTGAAACTAACATACAACTATGTAAAACATTTAAATTCAACAACAAATGCGATCAAAATCGCAACTAAGGTAACAATTGATCCAACAGCATAATGATACCAAGACTCATTATCAATGGCATATTTTTCTAATCTTTCTAATCTTCAACCGCATTGCATCCATCTGGATCTTGTGTACATCGACGACATCGACAACATGCAACTCCAATTTCATCTTCTCTTCTTCAACTCTTTTCAATTTTTCTTTCAAATAATTGTTTTCTTTTTCAACTAAATTTAACCTCTCGACAATAGGGTCGGTTGGAATTTCCGGTTCACATACCTCCTAGATAAAGACATCTATGTCAAGTTGATCGGCATAATTGTCATAAACATTGAATGAAACAAATAGTAATAAAAGATAATATACCACATCCGAATCATAGACCGGACGAGAGCCGACGGGGGCGTCTACCAAAACCATGGCACTATATAATAACGAACAATAATACAAGTAAGAAGTTAATTTGAGGTCAAATTGTGCATCTAAATCAAATAAACTCACACATACACTCCACCACTAAAACCCACAAACCACACTACTTCTAGAGCATTTGAAATGAGCTAAACTAGCAGTGAGAGATGAAAGGATGAAGTTGCTAACCTTTTAGAACACTTGTGTAGTTGGTGCACCGCCAAACCTAGACAAATCTTGGGGAAAATGTAGCTTGGAGGTCGAGCTTGGAGAGGAGAAAGCTTAAGTGTGGCTCGGGCATTTCATCAAACACCTCATGTGCATAGGAGGTGAGAACAGAGTAGCACACACCTCCCACCCTTCCATGGCCAAAAAACAGAGGAGATGGGGGGGCATGGATATATATAGGCAAAACATTAGTCCCGGTTTGTATCTAAAACCAGGACTAAAGGCCTACCCTTTAGTCCCGGTTCCAGACACAAACCGGGACGAAAAGGCAGCAACCCCTTTAGTCCCGGTTGGTGGCTGGAACTGGGACTAAAGGTCCCAGTTGAACCGGGACTGATGCCTACCGAGGCCCGGCCGGCGTCCTAGCCGCTCGAACCGGGACAGATGCTCCCATTAGTCCCGGTTCGTAACACGACCAGGACTAATGCTCTGATCTGGCCAGGACCAAAGCCTTGTTTTCTACTAGTGGACCGAGCTCCGGCCGTCGCCGGGAGCTTGATTCCGGCGAGCTTGGTCGGCCTCAGCCCCTCCCGCTTGTGCAGATGGACGCGGGCGAGCACCCGCTCCAAGCTGACCCCTTCCGTCGTCCATTTGGTCACTGGTGGAGTGATTCCGATGACCTCCGCCGTGTCGGGTGGTCGCCGGCAGCCTAACTCCGGTGCCGCTGACGTGGCCCCTAATTAGGGGTTAATTAGCCCGCTAGTTAAACACCCTAGAGACACTGACAGTGGGCCCCTGCCTGTTAAATTTTTTAGTTAGCTTTTAATTAAATCATTTAGACACGGTCGGAGTGCGGCACATCGACAATTTTAGGCTCCGCTTTGTTTATTTTGTCTCTTTAGTCTAAGGCTATATTGATGCTCTTTTCTAAAATTTTAGGCTATATTGATGTTATTTTTGTCTCTTTAGTCTAAGGCTATATTGATGTTCTTTAGTCTAAGACAATTTTAGGCTCCGCTTTGTTTATTTTGTCTCTTTAGTTTATTAAATATGAGTAGCATAATAAAATGAAAATTCTCGCATAGGAATTGTTTTCATAGGAATTTCTTCTAGACGTCGACGATGCCCGGCCCGCATCCTCGTCGTCGACTCGGCGGCGACAACCAGTTTGAGAGGCGTCATGTCCGGGACTAAGCTCCGCCGGGCTGGCACTGGGAGGTGCTACCTTCCGGGGCGCGCAACTTGGTGAGGAATCGGGGTCTCTTCATGGACCCGGAGCTTCTTTCGTGGCGGTCGCATGGGACACTATCGGTGCGGAGGGAGGCGGCCCCCGCGGAGGTGGTACGTCACCGTGTTAGGGAGGAAGACGAGCACGTCCGTTGCTACATGGTTGCATTGGACGTCATGTTCTCCAATACCTGTCAGGTTCTTCAGGGATCTCACCCGAGTTATGATCGTGTGATGGTTCCTTCTCATTGGGTGTCCACCGCCCGAGGCTCGGGAACCGCGAGTCAACTGGATTATTCGATAATATTCGATCTGTATTAGTGATATTATATGATAATATTTGAGATGTATTAGTGATAATATTTGATGATGCATTAACTGGATTATTCGAGACGATGTATTAGTGATATTATGTGATAATATTGTTGCATTGCTATGTATTGGTTGCATCTCCTGTATTGTCTTCTCGATATTATGATTCAGTTTTTGGTTATTGAATGCATTCTAATTGTTTTATCTTTCTTCTTGATTAGTTAAGCTATGGACGATAGCGGCATAGACCATGATCAAGAGGATATCCTCTTTGACATGATACACTCCCCCCGAAACGAAGAGAATGAAGAAGAAGATGATGGCTCACAATAGCTTAACGCATCCGGTGAGGGAATTGAGGAAGAACCAAGAGACAAAGGGGAAACAAACAATGATGGCGAAGAAAATTTTCTCCAATTAACAAAGTCCGGCGAGGTATATATATTAGGCCATTGGTGATCATTAGATGTATTAATTGATATATATATATATATATATATATATATATATATATATATATATATATATATATATATTAACGAATCTATCTTCTTTTAGCCCTTCGGATCGAGGAAATCTTCTACAAGCAGAGCAGTACGAGGCGAGGCCAAAAAGTTGCCTGATGGCATAAAGTACAACATCGATGAATTACAAGTAGATGGCGAACCGATTGCTCCTTTAGACAATGCTCGTAAATTTATAAATCAATGCGGAGTTATTGTTAGGGACACCATCCCAATCACTGTTCGAGAATGGAATAAGCCAAAGGAAGATCAACGAGTTTCTTATGTCGACGAAAGAGTGAAAGATGGTCTTTGGGAAGCGCTAATATCACATTTCAACCTACTAGACGGTTTCACAGATGGCGAACGGTTGAAGGTCAAGAAGTGGGCTCTTAAGAAGATGGCCACACAATTCCAGACCTATAAAAAAAGATTATACACCGAGTACGTCAAGGCGGGAAGGAAGACTTCAGAATTCACCGGAGCACTAGAGAAGGTAAAAGATCACTGGGACAAATTTGTGAAGTACAAGGAATCGGATGAAGCTAAGGAAAGATCGAGAAAAAATAAGATAAATGCTGACAAAAAAAGTATCACCATGTTCTGGGGGTAGGTGGCTACAAGACAGGCATGCCTAAGTGGGATTTATTTGAGGCCAAGATGCTTGCTCAAGGGGTCATTCCAAAAACACGGGATTGGCCCGAGAGGGCCAGGACATGGTTTTATGCGCATGGGGGAAAGTTGGATCCAAAAACTGGGGAGATTATTGAAAAGGCATCTCTTATAGAAGCCTCGGAGGCTTTACTTAAAGCAATAGAAGATGCTCATAATGGAGTGTACATCCCCGAGAGAGAGAACGACGAGCTTACACGCGCCCTTGGGAATCCTGAACACGGAGGACGAACACGAGGCAAAGGCGTTGTTCCGTGGGTTCAGGGGTTTGCAGACTGGAACGACACTTACACAAGCCGTCAAAGAAAAAAGAAGCAGGATGCAGACCGGCTTCAAAACTTAGAAAGAAAGAATGCGGAGTTGGAACGCTTGTGTAAGCGGCATGACGAGCAACTGGCCACCATTAGCTAGCAAATCCGTCTATGCGGCACGAGCAAGCTGCAGATCCACCATTGGATAGTACAGTCCCGCCTCTGCAGAAAAGCAGCGTGGGTTCCACGGGGGTCCCGGCCGATGATGCACTGCTGGCTCGCTACCCCGTGGATGATATCGAAGAGAGGACAAGTTGTGAGCTACACATGAAATTGAAGAACATATCAATGAAGGTGGATGTCAGCTTTGCTTTACCGAATGCACCTGAAGCAACCATCCATGGCAATCCGATTCCAGCTGGCTATGCTCGTGTCGGGGTGGATGAAGTTCTGTCGGGATATGCCTCACACGAGCTTGACTTCCCCGTAGGTGAAGGGGAGCAGACACTAGGAGAAGTCATATGGAATGCATCGTGTTTCCAAACTCGGCGCTAAGGCCACCGACTCCTCCTAGCAATACACCTCTAAGTCCGCCGCGTCAGCTGACTCCACCCCACCTTGAGACGCAGCCCAACGCGAGTCCGCCATATCGATCCGCGCCACGTCAGCCGACTCCACCCCTTATTTACCAGCAGTAGAGTGTAACACCCCGTTACGCCTGGCGGGATCTAGACTAGCCCCACAGACCAACACTAGTCTTTCCTGCACACTTTGTCCTCACTCATGCACACCCGGGACCAACTTCCCGGTTGGTCACCCATCGTAGAATCGCTCCAAGCCAAGCACGCTTAACTTTGGAGTTCTTTTCAAGTGGGCTCCCGAAAAAGAAGGAATTCCTTGTTGATATGAGTAGTCTATCATTCCTATTAAGCCAGGCTCTCACATACACCCCCACTCAAAGGAACCGACGTCCTCATCGGCCCATCAGGAACGTTCCCTCTTGGCACACGTATGCACGTCCAGTCCAGCACATGTGCCATGCCGTGTGCCACAACGGGCCACACGCACCATGCGCCACATGCACGTGCACTTGACTCGCGCATGCCCGTGTAACTGCAAGGGTCGGCTCTGATACCAATTGTAACACCCCGTTACGCCTGGCGGGATCTAGACTAGCCCCACATACCAACACTAGTCTTTCTGCGCACTTTTTCCTCACTCATGCGCACCCGGGACCAACTTCCCGGTCGGTCACCCATCCTAGAATCGCTCCAAGCGAAGCACGCTTAACTTTGGAGTTCTTTTCGAGTGGGCTCCCGGAAAAGAAGGAATTCCTTGTTGATATGAGTAGTCTATCATTCCTATTAAGCGAGGCTCTCACATAGCCAAGGACGTCTGTGAGAGCCTCGCTTAATAGGAATGATAGACTACTCATATCAACCAGGAATTCCTTCTTTTCCGGGAGCCCACTCGAAAAGAACTCCAAAGTTAAGCGTGCTTGGCTTGGAGCAATTCTAGGATGGGTGACCGATTGGGAAGTTGGTCCCGGGTGCGCATGAGTGAGCACAAAGTGCGCAGGAAAGACTAGTGTTGGTCTGTGGGGCTAGTCTAGATCCCGCCAGGCGTAACGGGGTGTTACATAGACCCTAAAGCGGAAGAGAGCACCAAAGAAGAAACCCGAGCCTCCTACCAAAAAGAAGCTAGCTTACGAGATGAATGATGAGGAAGCCGCTGCGATCGTGGCTGGCGAAGTGAAGGCCCATTTTGCACCGAAGCTGTCCCCGCCGCCAAAGGAGAAAATACCTACAGAAATCGTAGAGCACTTTGTGGATCTTCTAGAACGACCACCGACACATGTACAGAATAGGCCTTCTGACTATGAACGCTCTATTACCAAGTCATATCATGACCAAATGCGAAGCTCGTCGAGAGAGACAAGTGGTAATAAAAGCAGGAAAACAGTTCCCCAGCTCGGAGAATAGGCAGTGCAATTGATCCCCCCGCTTAAGGTGAGTACCGATAAGGTAACGACCGACGTTGCAAAGAATTTGGTTGCAGTGTTGAACAACTCCGAGGCACTGAGGAATTCCCCATGGCTGAATTAGCATGGAAATATGTCCCCGGGAACCCTCTGGTCAGACCCGAGAAGGTCCAGCTTCTATCAACACAAATGCGAAGATTGCATGAGTGGTACATGACAGAAGTAAAGCAGGGGCGACAAATGCTCATGGTGAGGGTCAAGAAAGAGCATTTCTTCACTGAATCAGAGATAATGATTGAGCTTTCAGAATTTTTTTAGTTATACAATCTAGACGCACTCGACAAATCTATCGTCAGTTGCTATTATCTGTAAGTGATTTCTTTCTGTAATTTAAGTCTCTAGCTCAGCTCATTCATTGCCTGTAATTATCCTCACTATATTCTTTTGTACGCTATTATGCAGAATGAAGATTCTCGAATGCCGAAAAGAGGGAATCTTTGACATTGGGTTCATTGACCCATATATCATTCATGAAGTGGTGATAAATGACTTTGTCGATGAAATAGAGGATAACTTGCTAATGTTTTTGAAGGAACAAAATACCAAAATAGATATACTATTTCCTTACAACTTCAAGTGAGTGTTACTGTCTTGTACTACAAATTCTATTTTGCTTACTCGATGTTAAGTGTAGTTGAGTTATGCATGCCTGCATATATAAACGTGTGTGCAGGTTCCACTGGATCCTGCTGGACATTAAAGTTGACGCTGGAACTGTTGAAGTCTTTGACTCACTAGGTAAAGACCCTCAAGAGTACAGAAGCGTGTATTTGATGCTCGACAGGTAATTTCAATCAGTATCAGCCTCTTTCATTCATTTCCTGATATCAAGTAATTAATAACTCCTTTATTCATTTTCTTTGCCTGGCAGGGTTTGGAAACAGTTCATCAAAGAGGTTGTCGGTGAATGGAAAACGAAGCTGACATGGCAACGGGGCAAGGTAATTAAGTAGTACTAGCTAGGTCTGCACACCTCTTTAATTCCAGTATCAATACCATTATCATGCTTGATTGTTATCTGATTGAATTCTATTCCTGCAAAGTGCATGAAACAACAACAGGGGACGAATTTATGTGCATACTACGTTTGCGAGAACATTTGCATTACGACCGAATGGCGCACAGATCAAACAGCACTTCGGGTACGTAAACACTATTCACAATTTTTTGTTATCGTGATCTAATATATATACACACAACTAATATATTCATATTGATCTTCTTCTTTAAAGATGATAAAGATGCGGGATAGACTCCTACTAGAGAACTGCCTATGAGCAATTCAAGAGGAAATGGTGGGATTTTTGCTTACGGAGGTCATAGATGAAAGAGGAGAATACCATTACGCCTAATGCCTGCATGTAATGATCTGCAAACTGTAGGAGAAATTGTATATACCAAATTGTATATATATATGTGTGTGTGTGTGTGTGTGTGTGTGTGTGCATGGTCATACGTGAAATTATATGATATATGTATGGTCCTATGAGAAATTATATTATATATGCATAACGTGTACAGTATGTAGTAGCATAAAATATGTTTGAATGAAAAAAAAATTGAATGAAAAACACAGAATGAAAAGAAAAAATAAACCATAAACCCCTAAACCCCTAAAACCTAACAAAAAAACCAACAAAATCACCACCCTTTAGTCCCAGTTGGTGACACCAACCGGGACTAAAGGTCCTCCAGCCCCCGACACGCGCATGCGGCCATGTGGAGGGCTTTAGTCCCGGGTCGTGACCAACCGGGACTAAAGGGTGGGAGCCTTTAGTCGCGATTTATTAATCTCGGTTGACGAACCGGGACTAAAGGCCTTCACCAACCGGGACTAAAGCCCGTTTCTTCATTAGTGTCTGGAGACGACTCCATGCTGGAGTCACAGGCGAGCGATCGAGCCAAGTCAAGCCATGGGCACATCGATATCGATCGGCCTGCCCTGAATAACCATCAACACGAACGCACGCACGCACCACGGCAAGCACTTTCGCTACCCGCAATCCTTTGTCGTAATGGCATGCGGGTCAATAGCTCCTATGCGACACCTATGAGGTGAATTGGATGGAGTACTACGTAGTTGATGGAAATAGCTCTCGTGCGACATCTTTGAAGCCAACCATAGCTGCAATGCGACATGGCCCTGTTTAACCATGAAATGCAAAACACAAGGGGTTAGGGGTTTGAGTTATGACACGCGAGACCCACCAGTTATGCACATAAACATGGGACCCACCACTTACTCACATGCGTGTGGGACCCACAACTTATCCACATAAGCATGTTCGTGCTCATCAGTGTGCCCCGACCCGAGCCAGCCACGAGCCCGAGCCAGCCCACCCCACATTGCTTGCCCTTCCCCTTTCCTTTCCCCCATCTTCTTCTTCCTCTTCTCCGGCAACGAAGCGCGCCGCCAGCGAGTGATGTCTAGCTCGACTTCGGTCTCTCGCCAATGGAGACAGTACGGTCCAGTGCCGTTGACAAGATGCCCCGATTGCCCGTGCATGGAGCCTCTGAAGCGTTTGACTTGTGTGAAGGAAGAAAATGGCAACTGTGGGCGCGAGTTCGTGAAATGCTTGAGCAGGCCACAGCCGGGGCAGGTTAGATCTGTGTACTTGACCAACCGTATGGTCTAATTTCTCCCCGTTTCTTTCTTTTTTCGTCGAATTTGGGCGGTGGATCTAGGGTTCATGCGTCGCTGACCCCCGTTTTTCAGGATCTGAAGAAATGTTGGCATTTCGAGTGGCTCGATGAGTATGTTGAGAGGTTGAAATTGGAGGCATCAACCCAAGAGCTCAATTTGGGGGGGGGGGCGCTTGCTGTGGAACACGCCCCGCATTTGGAGGACAGAGCCGGTCTGATGATGGACACTGCTGAACTGAAGTGTGAATTGAAGAAAATCGGCAAGCAACTACAGCAGCTGGTCAATTTGAAGCAGCAAGCAAATATGATGGCTGGAGCATTTTTATTGTTGTGTCATTGCTATGGGTTTCTTTTACTTGATGTTCATCAATCGCTAGAAATTGTTAGAGTTTCAGTTAGTGTGTCAAGCTAGTTTCAGGGGTCCCTAGTTTCAGTTATTGTATCTAGCTAGTAGTTTCAGTTAGTCAGGGATCATTTGTGAGCTGAATTTGAATTTGTGTGAAGCAAAACTTGCCTGAATTATTGTAATGATATTCTCAGTTACAGTTCTATTTAGTCACTGGATTATTTTGCTCACCCCGATGAATAAAATGCAGCAATTGATGAATAGAATGCAACCGTTCATAAAATGCAGCATTTCTTCAGTTAACAGAGTGCAAGTGCACAGTTCATGGTCAAACAAAAAAAAATTATTGGGCCGTGGGCTGATGAGGACTGAGAAAAAGCAGGCCCAAATAGAAAACAGGTCCACCCGCTTGGTGCACCCAGGTTGCTTCGACAAAAAAAGGTCGTGCACTAAATTTTGTGATGGATCATTTTTTGATACACAGATGTAAATCGATAAAACATTCTGTGATACATTAAATAAATTGAATCATTTTTAAGGAGGATAGATAGATCCATTCATGCAACACATGTATGTATTGTAATTTTTTTTGTTTACATATTTGTTGCTTGTCCACCATTGTTTTCTGATTGTTTTTATGCATGTCTACAGTTCCATGAAATTATTCGGTAACTTGTTTTTCCCAAAAGTCATTAAGAGAGAATACTTTCTCAACTCTAGTTGTAGCTACTGGTTGGATTATTACCAATTTAAGAAGCTCTCGGTCATTGATTGAGAGAGAAATTTCATTGCTACAAAATGACTTTTCACGAGTCATTTTTTGTCCTTTTTACAGTACACAAAAATGTCTTTTTTGACGTTTTGAGATGCATATTTTAATAATGGGTGTATCTAGACCTACAAGCCAAAACACCGTGCAACTTAGATAAGTAGCAAGAACTTAATAATAGAAAGACACATAATATAGATAGTTTGGGCCAACCAAGCCCACAGCGGGTACCCATAGTACGCTTACAACTTAAATAACATGACACAAATAAAGATACATAGATTTAGCTAAAAAAAGATAGATAGCTGGGTAGATCATCGTGTAAACCCTGGCCGCTGCCTTCCTTGCTCCTCCTCCACCTCGCTCCTCCTCCGGGCGTCGTTCACTGCTCCTCCGGGGTGTTGTCGATGGGGTACGGCAGAGTGTGCATGCGCCCCGCGGTGGGGAAGATGTTGGTGTAGTCCGTGAAGATGTTGTGGATGGTGAAACCGATGAACTCGCAGCCACACCAGAACATGCGGTCGAGGAGGTAGAATGCGTCGAAGGAGTTGGTGAAGTGGGCAAGGATAGCAACCACAACCCTGTTGTGGATGACCTCCTCGACTCTGTACATCCTTGGAGATCCCCGGGGGAGGTGGCCGAAGCCGAGCGCAAGGAAGGCGTTGGTGAACTCCCTTGCGCCCCTCCATCTTGACATCGACCACACACGGAGTGTGTTCACGACATACACATCGGCGGGGTAGAGAATCTCCGACACAGTGGGGGGAAGTGTAAGGATGGCCCGGTGTACTGCATGGCTGCGGCGGCCTGTTTTTGGGGTTGTTTGTGGTGGTGAGAAGAGGATGCAGAGGGGAGATGATGGGTGAGGAGGAGGAAGATGATAGGTGGATTAAATAGCCCTAGTGCGACGTGTTTACACTGGGTGGAAGTAATGAGCGGGCGGTGTTGGGTGGCATCGGGGGAGGGGAGGGGTGTGTGTACCCGTGTGTACATGCATGGGAAACCGAAAGCGGCATCAATAGCCAGGCTGCGATGTTTCAGCGATGCACGCTCTCTGCCATCGGTCGGGGTTCACGCCTGCTCGTTCTGTGCGTGTGCCGCCAGTGCATGCCTGCATGCATCGACGGCTGCTCGCTCACATGCATGGTAATGTAGCCTGCTGGCTAGGGCCTGGCTAGAGGGAGGCGTGGCAACCTTCGGTCATAAGGTCCAACGGGTGGGCTTCTTGACCACAGCCCAACAGTGCGCATGCATGGCAGCAGCCCACCCTCGAGCGCCGAACAAACCAAGCGCGAAAAAAACGGGCATTTTCAAATCCAGCCAATCACAACGCCGAACTAGCGTCATGTGGATCGCTGACGTGGCACTGCAGGCTAATCCGCACCGTTCGACGCGCAGCGATCCAACGGTCAGAAATGGTTGGGGGGAGTGATCCAGCGTTCTCGAATACGGCCAATCAGAGCGCCTCACTCGGATCGCTGACGTTGCCCTAGCACCTGATCCACACCGTCCATTCGCAGAAATCCAAAGGGCCAGAAGGATGCGGGGTTTTGGCTAGGGATTGAGGGGTTTTGAAGAGGTTATGAGGGGTTTTGAAGGGGTTATTAGGGCTAGGGTTGACCATAACTAATTAAAAAAAATCAGAAAAATATGAAACTTTCACCCATCATCGTTTTATGTTACTAGGTTGCTGGAAAAAATAAGAAACCTGTTCTACGGGTATATTCATGAAAACCCCTTCACAAAACCTAGCTATCACGAACGAGGTTGTGTGGGTTAATTTCATGTTAGGGTTTAGGGTTAAGCATGTCATAGCTTATCCAAACGATCCAGTATTGTCCATGGACCCTATATTTACACACTGAAAGTCAAGTTTTGAGTTTTTGGCTCATTTAGAAAAGGTCGGAAAAAACTTGCTTGCAAATGGGGTGTTTATCCTAGCTTTGGAGCTCATTTGGAGCACATTTTTCATGACTAGTGTTTCACTCAACAAAAAGTCATCGGATTGATCACCTAACATGCATAATATTTGAGAAAGCATTGTAACATCAATACCCAAACTAAACAGCTTCAAATTTGAATTTTGGCTCAAATTTGAAATTCGGTCAGAATTTGAATAGAGTTACACAAATACCCATCAAAGTAAAAATAGCATTACACAATTTTTTACACAAATCCAGGCAAGTTTTTTTATTCAGACAAGAACAATACTTCACTTCTACTTCTTCTTACCACTCGATTTCTTCTTCTTTTTCTTGGCACTTGTTGATCCTACGACGGGTACGACACCCAGTTCACTCAAGCTCTTGGTTTTCTTCACTGGACCATCTAGGACAGCTTTAGTTGGCACCACAACATCTAAATGAGGCTTAGTTTGCATAACATCAGCTACAACAGCTTCAATTTGTAACACAACTTCCAATATAGGTTCAGTTTGCACATCAACCGCATCAACTTCAGTTCTAGTTTGCACCCATTCTGCTCATTTTGCTCATCTTGCACCACAATATCATCCAAATTTTGCTCATCTTGCACCACAACATCATACAAGTTTTGCTCATCTTGCACCACAACATCATCCAAGTTTGGCTTATCTTGCACCACAACATCATCCAAGTTTGGCTCATCTTGCACCACAACATCATCCAAGTTTGGCTCATCTTGCACACTTTCACCAAAACTTCTCTTTTTTCTACAACCATTGATTCTTGACTTTTTGATTGCCCAACAATCTTCAACAACAAGGGGTTGACCACCACGCTTCCTCCTAGAAAACAAAGCTTGTAATTTGGCTAGTACTTAAAAACAACATCCGAATACAAACAAACAAACATAAACATACTTTGGCCTTTCAGGAGTGTAATGACATTTTGGAGACCCTTTTCGGTGCCCAAGTTCCTGGCACAACTTGCATCTATTTTTGTTACCTTTTTGGGACCTTTTTGGCTTTGCATCCTTCTTCCCCTTCCCCTTTTTACTACTCCCACCTTTCTCAAACCATGCCATGAATCTACTCTCTTTAGGCCTGTCAGCCTTTCTTTTTGTTAGGGGAGGACACATGGAAAATTCAATTTCCACTTCAGGCCACTGAGACTGATCTGTAAGTGCTGGAATTGGAGTTCCATATGCAGCCTTGAATCTTGCCAAAAACCAAAACCAAAAAGATTTGCCTTATTATTCGCCCTTCTTCCGTTCGTCTTTTCGTTTGCTTTTTGCTTGTGTGCTAGATCGATTCGTTGCCACCATGTATGAATCTGGGGAGGTTTTCATTGAAAAGGATAGTAATAATCTTGAGGGGAATTTTGATGACTTTGTTAATAATGACCCTCATGAAGAACCTATTATCACACATACAATTTTTTTTTGCATTGGTAGCGGTAATATTATTGGAAAAGGTGTTATTCAAGATTTCTTTACTTGTGCTGGTATGCTACCTACCTTAGGAGGTTCTATTCTCAATAAAACTAATAGTCTTGCGGACGCAATAACACTGTTAATAATTGAACTTGAGAGACAATTTGTTCATATGCATCCGTGCATACAAAGAATTTTTCTAGAGTTTTCTAATATTCAACATTCTTCCGTTAAGCATGCCGCCACCATATTTCCAGCCCACGAGTTTAGATTCATCATGAAAGAGGCTAGCGAAATTTTTGCTCTTTATAAAATTGATGGTGGATGTCCCCCCATAGAGGAGATCCTTTTAATCAAGAAGTAATAATGAGATTGCAATCTCCGGATTATGTTGCTTATAATGAAAATTTGAGAAAAAGGGTTCCTATCGAGGTTTTGGTTGATAAGATTTCTGAACTCAATGATAATTTTGCTATACAAAACAACGGATTAGAGTTCATATTAAGAGATAGACTTATGACTTTCCACCAAAGGAAAGCTTACAATGATGAATTCATTATACACTATAGGGGGCCGAAGGAGGAACCTATCCCTCCCGCACTTGAACTCAAGGATCCTTATCCTATTAAATTTAGCCCTTTTGATTATTTTTACTTGCCACAAAGGAAACTTGCCGCTGAAAGAAGGGAGTATGAGATGAGCTTGGATGATCTCCCTTACTATTATGACAATACTTAGATCTATTGCGTTAAGCCTAGCTAGGGGCGTTAAACAATAGCGCTTGTTGGGAGGCAACCCAATTTTATTTCTTTTGCTTTTGTTTTGCTTCTGTTTTTGAGTGCTTTACACATTATTACCTCTGTAGTAATTGCATTTTCTTGTTGTAATTAGTGTTTGAGCCAAGTAAGACCTTGGGGATGGTCTACGGTGTTTGTGATTTGATTTTGCTGAAAAACAGAAACTTTTGCGCTCAGTCCAGGAATTTTATAAATTCACCAGAGCGTCGAATGATTCTGAAATGTTTACACAAGATTTATATACAAATTTCCTCATTTTCCTAATTTTTCAGTATTTTTGGAGTTACAGAAGTATTCGAAGTCTATAGATTGCTACAGACTGTTATGTTTTAGACAGATTCTGTTTTCTTTGTGATGTTTGCTTATTTTGATGTATCTATGGGTTGTATCGGGGGGTATGAACCATGGAGAAGTTGGAATACAGTAGATATTACACCAATATAAATAGAGAATGAGTTCACAACAGTACCTAAAGTGGTGATTTATTTTTCTTATACTAACGGATCTCACAAGTTTTCTGTTGAGTTTTGTTTTGTGAAGTTTTCAAGTTTTGGGTAAAGATTTGATGGACTATGGAATAAGGAGTGGCAAGAGCCTAAGCTTGGGGATGCCCAAGGCACCCCAAGCCATATTCAAGGATACCAAAGAGCCTAAGCTTGGGGATGCCCCGGAAGGCATACCCTCTTTCGTCTTCAATCCATCGGTAAATTTACTTGAGGCTATATTTTTATTCACCACATGATATGTGCTTTGCTTGGAGCGTCTTGAATGATATGAGTCTTTGCTTTTTATTTTTACACAATCATCCTTGCTGCACACATCTTTTGAGGGGGACACGCATTAATCGTGAATTTATTAGAATTCTTTATGTGCTTCACTTATATCTTTTGAGCTAGGCAATGTTGCTCTAGTGCTTCACTTATATCTTTTTAGAGCACGGTGGTGTTTTATTTTATAGAAATAATTGAACTCTCGTACCTCACTTATATTATTTTGAGAGTCTTTAAACATCATGGTAATTGTTTTAGGTTATGAATTTAGTCCTAATATAATGGGCATCCAAGAGGGATATAATAAAAACTTTCATATTAAGTGCATTGAATACTATGAGAAGTTTGATTCCTTGCATATAATTTTGAGACATAAAGATGGTGATATTAGAGTCATGCTAGTGAGTAATTGTGGATTGGTAGAAATACTTGTGTTAAAGTTTGTGATTCCCGTAGCATGCACGTATGGTGAACCGTTATGTAACGAAGTCGGAGCATGATTTGTTTAATGATTGTCATCCTTTGTGTGAGGGTCGGGAGAGCGCGATGGTTAACTCCTACCAACCTCTCTCCTAGGAGCATGCGTCTAATACTTTGCTTCGATAACTAATAGACTTTTGCAATAAGTATGTAAGTTGTTTATGACTAATGTTGAGTCCATGGATTATACGCACTCTCACCCTTCCACCTTTGCTAGCCTCTCTAGTACCGCACAACTTTCGCCGGTGCATTAAACCCACCTTCCTCAAAACAGCCACCATATACCCTTCCTCAAAACAGCCACCATACCTACCTATTATGGCATTTCCATAGCCATTCCGAGATATATTGCCATGCAACTCCCACCGTTCCGTTTTTCATGACATGCACCATCATTTTCATATTGCTTTGCATGATCGTAAGATAGCTAGCATGATGTTTTCATGGCTTGTCCGTTTTTTGATGTCATTTGCTAGGCTAGATCGTTGCACATCCCGGTGCATCACCGGAAGCATTCATATAGAGTAATATTTTGTTCTAGGTATCGAGTTGTAATTCTTGAGTATTAAGTAAATAAAAGTGTGATGATATTCATTATTAGAGCATTGTCCCGTGAGAGAAAAGGATGATGGAAGCTATGATTCCCTCACAAGTTGGGATGAGTCTCCGGAATTTACAAATAATAAAAGAGGCCAATGAAGCCCAAATAAAAAAAAGAGGCCAAAGATTCCCACCAAAATAAAAATAATAAAAAAAATAAAAAAAATGAGAGAAAGAGGGAAAGGACAATGCTACTATCTTTTTCCACACTTGTGCTTCAAAGTAGCACCATGATCTTCATGACAGAGACTCTCCTATTTTGTCACGTCCATATAACTAGTGGAATTTTTCATCATTATTCACAACCACTTAGTTTCTTTTTGAGCTTTCATACACTTATAGCTCTAGTGCATCCGTTGCATGGCAATCCCTACTCACTCACATTGATATCTATTGATGGGCACCTCCATAGCCCGTTGATACGCCTAGTTGATGTGAGACTATCTTCTCCTTTTTCCTCACAACCTCCACCATATTCTATTCGACCTATAGTGCTATATCCATGGCTCACGCTCATGTATTGCGTAAGAGTTGAAAAGGTTTGAGAACATAAAAGGTGTGAAACAATTGCTTGACTTGTCATCGGGGTTTTGCATGATTTAAATACTTTGTGTGGGAAAGATGGAGCATAGCCAGACCATATGATTTTGTAGGGATAGCTTTTTGAGGCCATGTTATTTCGAAAGGACACAATTGCCTTGTTAGTATGCTTGAAGTATTACTGTTTTTATGTAAATATTAAACTTTTGTTTTGAATCTTGCGGATCTGAATATTCATGCCACAATAAAGAATATTACATGGATAAATATGTTAGGTAGCATTCCACATCAAAAATTCTGTTTTTATCATTTACCTACTCGAGGACGAGCAGGAATTAAGCTTGGGGATGCTTGATACGTCTCCAACGTATCTATAATTTTTGCTTGTTCCATGCTATTATATTATCTGTTTTGGATATTTTATATGCATTAATATGCTATTTTATATTATTTTTGGGACTAACCTATTAATCTAGAGCCTAGTGCCAGTTTGTGTTTTTTCCTTGTTTTTGAGTATTGGAGATAAGGAATATTAAACGGAATCCAAACGGAATAAAATCTTCGCGATGATTTTTCTTGGACCAGAAGAAACCTACCAGACTTGGAGATGAAGGCAGGAGACCTGCCGGGAGGCGACTAGCCACCAGGGCGCGCCCTAGGGGGGGCGCCCCCTGGCTTGTGCCCCACCCAGCAGACCTCCTAACCCTATTCTTTGGCCTATAAATTCCCAAATATTCCCCCAATACCAGAAAGAGCCACGAAAATACTTTTCCGCCACCGGAAGCCTCTGTTCCCGTGAGATCCCATCTTGGAGCCTTTTCCGGTAATCTGCCGGAGGGGGATTCGATCACGGAGGGCATCTACATCAACTCCATTGCCCCTCCGATGATGCGTGAGTAGTTCACCACAGACCTTCAGGTCCATAGCTAGAAGCTAGATGGCTTCTTCTCTCTCTTTGTTCTCCAATACCATGTTCTTCATGATCTTCATGGAGATCTATCCGATGTAATACTCTTTTGCGGTGTGTTTGTCGAGATCCGATGAATTGTGGGTTTATGATCATATTATCAATGAATATTATTTGAATCTTCTCTGAATTCTTATATGCATGATTTCATATCTTTCAAAGTCTCTTCGAGTTATTGGTTTGGTTTGGCCAACTAGATTGGTAATTCTTGCAATGGGAGAAGTGCTTAGTTTTGGGTTCAATCTTGCGGTGTCCTCATCCAGTGACAAAGTAGGGGTAGCGAGGCACGTATTTGTATTGTTGCCATCGAGGATAAAAAGATGGGGTTTTCATCATATTGCTTAAGTTTATCCCTCTACATCATGTCATCTTACTTAACGCGTTACTCTGTTCTTCATGAACTTAATACTCTAGATGCAGGCAGGAGCCGGTCGATGTGTGGAGTAATAGTAGTAGATGCAGAATCGTGTCGGTCTACTTGACACGGACGTGATGCCTATATGCATAATCATTGCCTTGGACATCGTCATAACTATGCGCTTTTCTATCAATTGCTCGACAGTAATTTGTTCACCCACCGTATTATTTTCCTTCATGAGAGAAGCCTCTAGTCAAACCTATGGCCCCCGGCTCTATTTTCCATATTATATTTTCAGATCTATAAACTAAAAAACACAAAAATACTTTGCTGCAATTTATTTACTTTTATTTTAATTATCATTTTAGTAATCTTTTATATCTATCTCTATCGGATCTCATCCTTGCAAGTGACCATGAAGGGATTGACAACCCCTTTATAGCATTGGGTGCAAGAGTTTGACTGTTTGTGTAGGTGCGAAGATTGGGGACTTGCTTGTATCTCCTACTGGATTGATACCTTGGTTCTCAAGAACTGAGGGAAATACTTATCTACTTTGCTGCATCACCCTTTCCTCTTCAAGGGAAAACCAACGCAAGCTCAAGAAGTAGCACATGTCATCTTTTTCGTTCACACATTGCTTGTCCTCCCGTGCCTCCGGTGTATCTTTTGTCTTCGCATACACGCCCAAGAAGCCTAGCAAGTTCACGCAAACATTCTTCGTCACGTGCATCACGTCGATTGCAGCGCGGACCTCTAGGTCTTTCCAATAGGGTAGGTCCCAAAATATAGATTTCTTCTTCCACATGGGGGCGTGTCCGTCATCGTCATTCAGAACAGATTGTCCGCCAAGACCCTTTCCAAAGGTTACTTGTAAATCCTTGACCATATCAAGTGTATCATCACCAGTACGGAGGACAGGCTTCTTTCGGTGATCTGCCTCACCTTTGAAATGCTTGCCTTTCTTTCTTAAGGCATGATTGGTCGGAAGAAATCGACGATGTCCGAGGTACACATTCTTCTTGCATTTGTCCAAATATATACTTCCAGTCTTATCTAAACAGTGCGTGCATGCGTGGTATCCCTTGTTTGTCTGTCCTGAAAGGTTACTAAGAGCAGGCCAATCATTGATGGTTACAAACATCAACGCTCGTAGGTCAAATTCCTCCTGTTTGTGCTCATCCCACACATGTACACCTTTTTTATTCCACAGCTGTAAAAGTTCATCAACTAATGGCCTTAGGTACACATCAATGTCGTTGCCGGGTTGCTTAGGGCCTTGGATGAGCACTCATATCATAATGAACTTCCGCTTCATGCACAACCAAGGAGGAAGGTTATAGATACATAGAGTCACAGGCCAGGTGCTATGATTGCCCCAAAAGGATTAATGCCATCCGCACTTAAACCAAACCATAAGTTCCTTGCCTCACCTGCAAAGTCCTGCCACTTTCTCTCGATTTTTCTGCACTGCGACCCGTCAACGGGTACTCTCAACTTCCCGTCTTTCTTACGGTCTTCTGCGTGCCATCGCAACAACTTGGCATGCTTTCTGTTTCTGAATATACGTTTCAACCATGGTATTATCGGAGCATACCACATCACCTTGGCAGGAACCCTCTTCCTGGGGCGCTCGCCCTCAACATCACCAGGGCCATCTTGTCTGATCTTATACCGCAATGCACCACATACCGGGCATGCGTTCAAATTCTCATACTCACCGCGGTAGAGGATGCAGTCATTAGGGCATGCATGTATCTTATGCACCTCTAATCCTAGAGGGCAGAGAACCTTCTTTGCTTCGTATGTACTGCCAAGCAATTCGTTATCCTTTGGAAGCTTATTCTTCATTATTTTCAGTATTTTTTTCAAATCCCTTCTCAGATAAACAGTTCTCTGCCTTCCATTGCAGCAATTCCAGTGTGGTACCGAGCTTTGTGTTGCCATCTTCGCAATTTGGATACAACCCTTTTTTGTGATCCTCTAACATGCGATCGAACTTCAACTTCTCCCTTTCACTTTCGCATTCTCTCTGTGCATCAACAATGCCTCTTGATCTTCAGCGTCCCCCGTTGCAGTATCACCGTATTCAAGGAACATAGGATAGTTGTCATCATCCTCTTCTTCTTCATTGTCTTCCATCATAACCCCTCTTTCTCCGTGCTTGGTCCAAACATTATAGTGTGGCATGAAACCCTTCTCAAGCAGGTGCAAGTGAACGGTTTTCGAGGAAGAGTAATCTTTCGTATTCCCACAGACAGTACATGGACAATATATAAAACCATTCTGATTGTTTGCCTCAGCCACTTCGAGAAAATTATGCAGGCCCTCAATGTAGTCGGAGGTGCGTCGGTCACCGTACATCCATTGCTGGTTCATATGCGTGCATTATATAATTAAGTATATCAAAAACCATTACAGAACATCATGAATAGAGAAGTGACCAAATTAATACAAGTTCATCATCGCATTAAAACCAAAGTACAATAGTGATCAAATGTTATTACTGAAAAATTAAATACATAAAGTTCATACATATAGTTCTCATAGAACAACATACAACTCTCTAGAGCATCTAATTAAAAGATACATTGAAACTAACATACAACTATGTAAAACATTTAAATTCAACAACAAATGCGATCAAAATCGCAACTAAGGTAACAATTGATCCAACAGCATAATGATACCAAGACTCATTATCAATGGCATATTTTTCTAATCTTTCTAATCTTCAACCGCATTGCATCCATCTGGATCTTGTGTACATCGACGACATCGACAACATGCAACTCCAATTTCATCTTCTCTTCTTCAACTCTTTTCAATTTTTCTTTCAAATAATTGTTTTCTTTTTCAACTAAATTTAACCTCTCGACAATAGGGTCGGTTGGAATTTCCGGTTCACATACCTCCTAGATAAAGACATCTATGTCAAGTTGATCGGCATAATTGTCATAAACATTGAATGAAACAAATAGTAATAAAAGATAATATACCACATCCGAATCATAGACCGGACGAGAGCCGACGGGGGCGTCTACCAAAACCATGGCACTATATAATAACGAACAATAATACAAGTAAGAAGTTAATTTGAGGTCAAATTGTGCATCTAAATCAAATAAACTCACACATACACTCCACCACTAAAACCCACAAACCACACTACTTCTAGAGCATTTGAAATGAGCTAAACTAGCAGTGAGAGATGAAAGGATGAAGTTGCTAACCTTTTAGAACACTTGTGTAGTTGGTGCACCGCCAAACCTAGACAAATCTTGGGGAAAATGTAGCTTGGAGGTCGAGCTTGGAGAGGAGAAAGCTTAAGTGTGGCTCGGGCATTTCATCAAACACCTCATGTGCATAGGAGGTGAGAACAGAGTAGCACACACCTCCCACCCTTCCATGGCCAAAAAACAGAGGAGATGGGGGGGCATGGATATATATAGGCAAAACATTAGTCCCGGTTTGTATCTAAAACCAGGACTAAAGGCCTACCCTTTAGTCCCGGTTCCAGACACAAACCGGGACGAAAAGGCAGCAACCCCTTTAGTCCCGGTTGGTGGCTGGAACTGGGACTAAAGGTCCCAGTTGAACCGGGACTGATGCCTACCGAGGCCCGGCCGGCGTCCTAGCCGCTCGAACCGGGACAGATGCTCCCATTAGTCCCGGTTCGTAACACGACCAGGACTAATGCTCTGATCTGGCCAGGACCAAAGCCTTGTTTTCTACTAGTGGACCGAGCTCCGGCCGTCGCCGGGAGCTTGATTCCGGCGAGCTTGGTCGGCCTCAGCCCCTCCCGCTTGTGCAGATGGACGCGGGCGAGCACCCGCTCCAAGCTGACCCCTTCCGTCGTCCATTTGGTCACTGGTGGAGTGATTCCGATGACCTCCGCCGTGTCGGGTGGTCGCCGGCAGCCTAACTCCGGTGCCGCTGACGTGGCCCCTAATTAGGGGTTAATTAGCCCGCTAGTTAAACACCCTAGAGACACTGACAGTGGGCCCCTGCCTGTTAAATTTTTTAGTTAGCTTTTAATTAAATCATTTAGACACGGTCGGAGTGCGGCACATCGACAATTTTAGGCTCCGCTTTGTTTATTTTGTCTCTTTAGTCTAAGGCTATATTGATGCTCTTTTCTAAAATTTTAGGCTATATTGATGTTATTTTTGTCTCTTTAGTCTAAGGCTATATTGATGTTCTTTAGTCTAAGACAATTTTAGGCTCCGCTTTGTTTATTTTGTCTCTTTAGTTTATTAAATATGAGTAGCATAATAAAATGAAAATTCTCGCATAGGAATTGTTTTCATAGGAATTTCTTCTAGACGTCGACGATGCCCGGCCCGCATCCTCGTCGTCGACTCGGCGGCGACAACCAGTTTGAGAGGCGTCATGTCCGGGACTAAGCTCCGCCGGGCTGGCACTGGGAGGTGCTACCTTCCGGGGCGCGCAACTTGGTGAGGAATCGGGGTCTCTTCATGGACCCGGAGCTTCTTTCGTGGCGGTCGCATGGGACACTATCGGTGCGGAGGGAGGCGGCCCCCGCGGAGGTGGTACGTCACCGTGTTAGGGAGGAAGACGAGCACGTCCGTTGCTACATGGTTGCATTGGACGTCATGTTCTCCAATACCTGTCAGGTTCTTCAGGGATCTCACCCGAGTTATGATCGTGTGATGGTTCCTTCTCATTGGGTGTCCACCGCCCGAGGCTCGGGAACCGCGAGTCAACTGGATTATTCGATAATATTCGATCTGTATTAGTGATATTATATGATAATATTTGAGATGTATTAGTGATAATATTTGATGATGCATTAACTGGATTATTCGAGACGATGTATTAGTGATATTATGTGATAATATTGTTGCATTGCTATGTATTGGTTGCATCTCCTGTATTGTCTTCTCGATATTATGATTCAGTTTTTGGTTATTGAATGCATTCTAATTGTTTTATCTTTCTTCTTGATTAGTTAAGCTATGGACGATAGCGGCATAGACCATGATCAAGAGGATATCCTCTTTGACATGATACACTCCCCCCGAAACGAAGAGAATGAAGAAGAAGATGATGGCTCACAATAGCTTAACGCATCCGGTGAGGGAATTGAGGAAGAACCAAGAGACAAAGGGGAAACAAACAATGATGGCGAAGAAAATTTTCTCCAATTAACAAAGTCCGGCGAGGTATATATATTAGGCCATTGGTGATCATTAGATGTATTAATTGATATATATATATATATATATATATATATATATATATATATATATATATATATATATATATATTAACGAATCTATCTTCTTTTAGCCCTTCGGATCGAGGAAATCTTCTACAAGCAGAGCAGTACGAGGCGAGGCCAAAAAGTTGCCTGATGGCATAAAGTACAACATCGATGAATTACAAGTAGATGGCGAACCGATTGCTCCTTTAGACAATGCTCGTAAATTTATAAATCAATGCGGAGTTATTGTTAGGGACACCATCCCAATCACTGTTCGAGAATGGAATAAGCCAAAGGAAGATCAACGAGTTTCTTATGTCGACGAAAGAGTGAAAGATGGTCTTTGGGAAGCGCTAATATCACATTTCAACCTACTAGACGGTTTCACAGATGGCGAACGGTTGAAGGTCAAGAAGTGGGCTCTTAAGAAGATGGCCACACAATTCCAGACCTATAAAAAAAGATTATACACCGAGTACGTCAAGGCGGGAAGGAAGACTTCAGAATTCACCGGAGCACTAGAGAAGGTAAAAGATCACTGGGACAAATTTGTGAAGTACAAGGAATCGGATGAAGCTAAGGAAAGATCGAGAAAAAATAAGATAAATGCTGACAAAAAAAGTATCACCATGTTCTGGGGGTAGGTGGCTACAAGACAGGCATGCCTAAGTGGGATTTATTTGAGGCCAAGATGCTTGCTCAAGGGGTCATTCCAAAAACACGGGATTGGCCCGAGAGGGCCAGGACATGGTTTTATGCGCATGGGGGAAAGTTGGATCCAAAAACTGGGGAGATTATTGAAAAGGCATCTCTTATAGAAGCCTCGGAGGCTTTACTTAAAGCAATAGAAGATGCTCATAATGGAGTGTACATCCCCGAGAGAGAGAACGACGAGCTTACACGCGCCCTTGGGAATCCTGAACACGGAGGACGAACACGAGGCAAAGGCGTTGTTCCGTGGGTTCAGGGGTTTGCAGACTGGAACGACACTTACACAAGCCGTCAAAGAAAAAAGAAGCAGGATGCAGACCGGCTTCAAAACTTAGAAAGAAAGAATGCGGAGTTGGAACGCTTGTGTAAGCGGCATGACGAGCAACTGGCCACCATTAGCTAGCAAATCCGTCTATGCGGCACGAGCAAGCTGTAGATCCACCATTGGATAGTACAGTCCCGCCTCTGCAGAAAAGCAGCGTGGGTTCCACGGGGGTCCCGGCCGATGATGCACTGCTGGCTCGCTACCCCGTGGATGATATCGAAGAGAGGACAAGTTGTGAGCTACACATGAAATTGAAGAACATATCAATGAAGGTGGATGTCAGCTTTGCTTTACCGAATGCACCTGAAGCAACCATCCATGGCAATCCGATTCCAGCTGGCTATGCTCGTGTCGGGGTGGATGAAGTTCTGTCGGGATATGCCTCACACGAGCTTGACTTCCCCGTAGGTGAAGGGGAGCAGACACTAGGAGAAGTCATATGGAATGCATCGTGTTTCCAAACTCGGCGCTAAGGCCACCGACTCCTCCTAGCAATACACCTCTAAGTCCGCCGCGTCAGCTGACTCCACCCCACCTTGAGACGCAGCCCAACGCGAGTCCGCCATATCGATCCGCGCCACGTCAGCCGACTCCACCCCTTATTTACCAGCAGTAGAGTGTAACACCCCGTTACGCCTGGCGGGATCTAGACTAGCCCCACAGACCAACACTAGTCTTTCCTGCGCACTTTGTCCTCACTCATGCACACCCGGGACCAACTTCCCGGTTGGTCACCCATCGTAGAATCGCTCCAAGCCAAGCACGCTTAACTTTGGAGTTCTTTTCAAGTGGGCTCCCGAAAAAGAAGGAATTCCTTGTTGATATGAGTAGTCTATCATTCCTATTAAGCCAGGCTCTCACATACACCCCCACTCAAAGGAACCGACGTCCTCATCGGCCCATCAGGAACGTTCCCTCTTGGCACACGTATGCACGTCCAGTCCAGCACATGTGCCATGCCGTGTGCCACAACGGGCCACACGCACCATGCGCCACATGCACGTGCACTTGACTCGCGCATGCCCGTGTAACTGCAAGGGTCGGCTCTGATACCAATTGTAACACCCCGTTACGCCTGGCGGGATCTAGACTAGCCCCACATACCAACACTAGTCTTTCTGCGCACTTTTTCCTCACTCATGCGCACCCGGGACCAACTTCCCGGTCGGTCACCCATCCTAGAATCGCTCCAAGCGAAGCACGCTTAACTTTGGAGTTCTTTTCGAGTGGGCTCCCGGAAAAGAAGGAATTCCTTGTTGATATGAGTAGTCTATCATTCCTATTAAGCGAGGCTCTCACATAGCCAAGGACGTCTGTGAGAGCCTCGCTTAATAGGAATGATAGACTACTCATATCAACCAGGAATTCCTTCTTTTCCGGGAGCCCACTCGAAAAGAACTCCAAAGTTAAGCGTGCTTGGCTTGGAGCAATTCTAGGATGGGTGACCGATTGGGAAGTTGGTCCCGGGTGCGCATGAGTGAGCACAAAGTGCGCAGGAAAGACTAGTGTTGGTCTGTGGGGCTAGTCTAGATCCCGCCAGGCGTAACGGGGTGTTACATAGACCCTAAAGCGGAAGAGAGCACCAAAGAAGAAACCCGAGCCTCCTACCAAAAAGAAGCTAGCTTACGAGATGAATGATGAGGAAGCCGCTGCGATCGTGGCTGGCGAAGTGAAGGCCCATTTTGCACCGAAGCTGTCCCCGCCGCCAAAGGAGAAAATACCTACAGAAATCGTAGAGCACTTTGTGGATCTTCTAGAACGACCACCGACACATGTACAGAATAGGCCTTCTGACTATGAACGCTCTATTACCAAGTCATATCATGACCAAATGCGAAGCTCGTCGAGAGAGACAAGTGGTAATAAAAGCAGGAAAACAGTTCCCCAGCTCGGAGAATAGGCAGTGCAATTGATCCCCCCGCTTAAGGTGAGTACCGATAAGGTAACGACCGACGTTGCAAAGAATTTGGTTGCAGTGTTGAACAACTCCGAGGCACTGAGGAATTCCCCATGGCTGAATTAGCATGGAAATATGTCCCCGGGAACCCTCTGGTCAGACCCGAGAAGGTCCAGCTTCTATCAACACAAATGCGAAGATTGCATGAGTGGTACATGACAGAAGTAAAGCAGGGGCGACAAATGCTCATGGTGAGGGTCAAGAAAGAGCATTTCTTCACTGAATCAGAGATAATGATTGAGCTTTCAGAATTTTTTTAGTTATACAATCTAGACGCACTCGACAAATCTATCGTCAGTTGCTATTATCTGTAAGTGATTTCTTTCTGTAATTTAAGTCTCTAGCTCAGCTCATTCATTGCCTGTAATTATCCTCACTATATTCTTTTGTACGCTATTATGCAGAATGAAGATTCTCGAATGCCGAAAAGAGGGAATCTTTGACATTGGGTTCATTGACCCATATATCATTCATGAAGTGGTGATAAATGACTTTGTCGATGAAATAGAGGATAACTTGCTAATGTTTTTGAAGGAACAAAATACCAAAATAGATATACTATTTCCTTACAACTTCAAGTGAGTGTTACTGTCTTGTACTACAAATTCTATTTTGCTTACTCGATGTTAAGTGTAGTTGAGTTATGCATGCCTGCATATATAAACGTGTGTGCAGGTTCCACTGGATCCTGCTGGACATTAAAGTTGACGCTGGAACTGTTGAAGTCTTTGACTCACTAGGTAAAGACCCTCAAGAGTACAGAAGCGTGTATTTGATGCTCGACAGGTAATTTCAATCAGTATCAGCCTCTTTCATTCATTTCCTGATATCAAGTAATTAATAACTCCTTTATTCATTTTCTTTGCCTGGCAGGGTTTGGAAACAGTTCATCAAAGAGGTTGTCGGTGAATGGAAAACGAAGCTGACATGGCAACGGGGCAAGGTAATTAAGTAGTACTAGCTAGGTCTGCACACCTCTTTAATTCCAGTATCAATACCATTATCATGCTTGATTGTTATCTGATTGAATTCTATTCCTGCAAAGTGCATGAAACAACAACAGGGGACGAATTTATGTGCATACTACGTTTGCGAGAACATTTGCATTACGACCGAATGGCGCACAGATCAAACAGCACTTCGGGTACGTAAACACTATTCACAATTTTTTGTTATCGTGATCTAATATATATACACACAACTAATATATTCATATTGATCTTCTTCTTTAAAGATGATAAAGATGCGGGATAGACTCCTACTAGAGAACTGCCTATGAGCAATTCAAGAGGAAATGGTGGGATTTTTGCTTACGGAGGTCATAGATGAAAGAGGAGAATACCATTACGCCTAATGCCTGCATGTAATGATCTGCAAACTGTAGGAGAAATTGTATATACCAAATTGTATATATATATGTGTGTGTGTGTGTGTGTGTGTGTGTGTGCATGGTCATACGTGAAATTATATGATATATGTATGGTCCTATGAGAAATTATATTATATATGCATAACGTGTACAGTATGTAGTAGCATAAAATATGTTTGAATGAAAAAAAAATTGAATGAAAAACACAGAATGAAAAGAAAAAATAAACCATAAACCCCTAAACCCCTAAAACCTAACAAAAAAACCAACAAAATCACCACCCTTTAGTCCCAGTTGGTGACACCAACCGGGACTAAAGGTCCTCCAGCCCCCGACACGCGCATGCGGCCATGTGGAGGGCTTTAGTCCCGGGTCGTGACCAACCGGGACTAAAGGGTGGGAGCCTTTAGTCGCGATTTATTAATCTCGGTTGACGAACCGGGACTAAAGGCCTTCACCAACCGGGACTAAAGCCCGTTTCTTCATTAGTGTCTGGAGACGACTCCATGCTGGAGTCACAGGCGAGCGATCGAGCCAAGTCAAGCCATGGGCACATCGATATCGATCGGCCTGCCCTGAATAACCATCAACACGAACGCACGCACGCACCACGGCAAGCACTTTCGCTACCCGCAATCCTTTGTCGTAATGGCATGCGGGTCAATAGCTCCTATGCGACACCTATGAGGTGAATTGGATGGAGTACTACGTAGTTGATGGAAATAGCTCTCGTGCGACATCTTTGAAGCCAACCATAGCTGCAATGCGACATGGCCCTGTTTAACCATGAAATGCAAAACACAAGGGGTTAGGGGTTTGAGTTATGACACGCGAGACCCACCAGTTATGCACATAAACATGGGACCCACCACTTACTCACATGCGTGTGGGACCCACAACTTATCCACATAAGCATGTTCGTGCTCATCAGTGTGCCCCGACCCGAGCCAGCCACGAGCCCGAGCCAGCCCACCCCACATTGCTTGCCCTTCCCCTTTCCTTTCCCCCATCTTCTTCTTCCTCTTCTCCGGCAACGAAGCGCGCCGCCAGCGAGTGATGTCTAGCTCGACTTCGGTCTCTCGCCAATGGAGACAGTACGGTCCAGTGCTGTTGACAAGATGCCCCGATTGCCCGTGCATGGAGCCTCTGAAGCGTTTGACTTGTGTGAAGGAAGAAAATGGCAACTGTGGGCGCGAGTTCGTGAAATGCTTGAGCAGGCCACAGCCGGGGCAGGTTAGATCTGTGTACTTGACCAACCGTATGGTCTAATTTCTCCCCGTTTCTTTCTTTTTTCGTCGAATTTGGGCGGTGGATCTAGGGTTCATGCGTCGCTGACCCCCGTTTTTCAGGATCTGAAGAAATGTTGGCATTTCGAGTGGCTCGATGAGTATGTTGAGAGGTTGAAATTGGAGGCATCAACCCAAGAGCTCAATTTGGGGGGGGGGGGGCGCTTGCTGTGGAACACGCCCCGCATTTGGAGGACAGAGCCGGTCTGATGATGGACACTGCTGAACTGAAGTGTGAATTGAAGAAAATCGGCAAGCAACTACAGCAGCTGGTCAATTTGAAGCAGCAAGCAAATATGATGGCTGGAGCATTTTTATTGTTGTGTCATTGCTATGGGTTTCTTTTACTTGATGTTCATCAATCGCTAGAAATTGTTAGAGTTTCAGTTAGTGTGTCAAGCTAGTTTCAGGGGTCCCTAGTTTCAGTTATTGTATCTAGCTAGTAGTTTCAGTTAGTCAGGGATCATTTGTGAGCTGAATTTGAATTTGTGTGAAGCAAAACTTGCCTGAATTATTGTAATGATATTCTCAGTTACAGTTCTATTTAGTCACTGGATTATTTTGCTCACCCCGATGAATAAAATGCAGCAATTGATGAATAGAATGCAACAGTTCATAAAATGCAGCATTTCTTCAGTTAACAGAGTGCAAGTGCACAGTTCATGGTCAAACAAAAAAAAATTATTGGGCCGTGGGCTGATGAGGACTGAGAAAAAGCAGGCCCAAATAGAAAACAGGTCCACCCGCTTGGTGCACCCAGGTTGCTTCGACAAAAAAAGGTCGTGCACTAAATTTTGTGATGGATCATTTTTTGATACACAGATGTAAATCGATAAAACATTCTGTGATACATTAAATAAATTGAATCATTTTTAAGGAGGATAGATAGATCCATTCATGCAACACATGTATGTATTGTAATTTTTTTTGTTTACATATTTGTTGCTTGTCCACCATTGTTTTCTGATTGTTTTTATGCATGTCTACAGTTCCATGAAATTATTCGGTAACTTGTTTTTCCCAAAAGTCATTAAGAGAGAATACTTTCTCAACTCTAGTTGTAGCTACTGGTTGGATTATTACCAATTTAAGAAGCTCTCGGTCATTGATTGAGAGAGAAATTTCATTGCTACAAAATGACTTTTCACGAGTCATTTTTTGTCCTTTTTACAGTACACAAAAATGTCTTTTTTGACGTTTTGAGATGCATATTTTAATAATGGGTGTATCTAGACCTACAAGCCAAAACACCGTGCAACTTAGATAAGTAGCAAGAACTTAATAATAGAAAGACACATAATATAGATAGTTTGGGCCAACCAAGCCCACAGCGGGTACCCATAGTACGCTTACAACTTAAATAACATGACACAAATAAAGATACATAGATTTAGCTAAAAAAAGATAGATAGCTGGGTAGATCATCGTGTAAACCCTGGCCGCTGCCTTCCTTGCTCCTCCTCCACCTCGCTCCTCCTCCGGGCGTCGTTCACTGCTCCTCCGGGGTGTTGTCGATGGGGTACGGCAGAGTGTGCATGCGCCCCGCGGTGGGGAAGATGTTGGTGTAGTCCGTGAAGATGTTGTGGATGGTGAAACCGATGAACTCGCAGCCACACCAGAACATGCGGTCGAGGAGGTAGAATGCGTCGAAGGAGTTGGTGAAGTGGGCAAGGATAGCAACCACAACCCTGTTGTGGATGACCTCCTCGACTCTGTACATCCTTGGAGATCCCCGGGGGAGGTGGCCGAAGCCGAGCGCAAGGAAGGCGTTGGTGAACTCCCTTGCGCCCCTCCATCTTGACATCGACCACACACGGAGTGTGTTCACGACATACACATCGGCGGGGTAGAGAATCTCCGACACAGTGGGGGGAAGTGTAAGGATGGCCCGGTGTACTGCATGGCTGCGGCGGCCTGTTTTTGGGGTTGTTTGTGGTGGTGAGAAGAGGATGCAGAGGGGAGATGATGGGTGAGGAGGAGGAAGATGATAGGTGGATTAAATAGCCCTAGTGCGACGTGTTTACACTGGGTGGAAGTAATGAGCGGGCGGTGTTGGGTGGCATCGGGGGAGGGGAGGGGTGTGTGTACCCGTGTGTACATGCATGGGAAACCGAAAGCGGCATCAATAGCCAGGCTGCGATGTTTCAGCGATGCACGCTCTCTGCCATCGGTCGGGGTTCACGCCTGCTCGTTCTGTGCGTGTGCCGCCAGTGCATGCCTGCATGCATCGACGGCTGCTCGCTCACATGCATGGTAATGTAGCCTGCTGGCTAGGGCCTGGCTAGAGGGAGGCGTGGCAACCTTCGGTCATAAGGTCCAACGGGTGGGCTTCTTGACCACAGCCCAACAGTGCGCATGCATGGCAGCAGCCCACCCTCGAGCGCCGAACAAACCAAGCGCGAAAAAAACGGGCATTTTCAAATCCAGCCAATCACAACGCCGAACTAGCGTCATGTGGATCGCTGACGTGGCACTGCAGGCTAATCCGCACCGTTCGACGCGCAGCGATCCAACGGTCAGAAATGGTTGGGGGGAGTGATCCAGCGTTCTCGAATACGGCCAATCAGAGCGCCTCACTCGGATCGCTGACGTTGCCCTAGCACCTGATCCACACCGTCCATTCGCAGAAATCCAAAGGGCCAGAAGGATGCGGGGTTTTGGCTAGGGATTGAGGGGTTTTGAAGAGGTTATGAGGGGTTTTGAAGGGGTTATTAGGGCTAGGGTTGACCATAACTAATTAAAAAAAATCAGAAAAATATGAAACTTTCACCCATCATCGTTTTATGTTACTAGGTTGCTGGAAAAAATAAGAAACCTGTTCTACGGGTATATTCATGAAAACCCCTTCACAAAACCTAGCTATCACGAACGAGGTTGTGTGGGTTAATTTCATGTTAGGGTTTAGGGTTAAGCATGTCATAGCTTATCCAAACGATCCAGTATTGTCCATGGACCCTATATTTACACACTGAAAGTCAAGTTTTGAGTTTTTGGCTCATTTAGAAAAGGTCGGAAAAAACTTGCTTGCAAATGGGGTGTTTATCCTAGCTTTGGAGCTCATTTGGAGCACATTTTTCATGACTAGTGTTTCACTCAACAAAAAGTCATCGGATTGATCACCTAACATGCATAATATTTGAGAAAGCATTGTAACATCAATACCCAAACTAAACAGCTTCAAATTTGAATTTTGGCTCAAATTTGAAATTCGGTCAGAATTTGAATAGAGTTACACAAATACCCATCAAAGTAAAAATAGCATTACACAATTTTTTACACAAATCCAGGCAAGTTTTTTTATTCAGACAAGAACAATACTTCACTTCTACTTCTTCTTACCACTCGATTTCTTCTTCTTTTTCTTGGCACTTGTTGATCCTACGACGGGTACGACACCCAGTTCACTCAAGCTCTTGGTTTTCTTCACTGGACCATCTAGGACAGCTTTAGTTGGCACCACAACATCTAAATGAGGCTTAGTTTGCATAACATCAGCTACAACAGCTTCAATTTGTAACACAACTTCCAATATAGGTTCAGTTTGCACATCAACCGCATCAACTTCAGTTCTAGTTTGCACCCATTCTGCTCATTTTGCTCATCTTGCACCACAATATCATCCAAATTTTGCTCATCTTGCACCACAACATCATACAAGTTTTGCTCATCTTGCACCACAACATCATCCAAGTTTGGCTTATCTTGCACCACAACATCATCCAAGTTTGGCTCATCTTGCACCACAACATCATCCAAGTTTGGCTCATCTTGCACACTTTCACCAAAACTTCTCTTTTTTCTACAACCATTGATTCTTGACTTTTTGATTGCCCAACAATCTTCAACAACAAGGGGTTGACCACCACGCTTCCTCCTAGAAAACAAAGCTTGTAATTTGGCTAGTACTTAAAAACAACATCCGAATACAAACAAACAAACATAAACATACTTTGGCCTTTCAGGAGTGTAATGACATTTTGGAGACCCTTTTCGGTGCCCAAGTTCCTGGCACAACTTGCATCTATTTTTGTTACCTTTTTGGGACCTTTTTGGCTTTGCATCCTTCTTCCCCTTCCCCTTTTTACTACTCCCACCTTTCTCAAACCATGCCATGAATCTACTCTCTTTAGGCCTGTCAGCCTTTCTTTTTGTTAGGGGAGGACACATGGAAAATTCAATTTCCACTTCAGGCCACTGAGACTGATCTGTAAGTGCTGGAATTGGAGTTCCATATGCAGCCTTGAATCTTGCCACTGAGTAATATTCATGCAAATATGGGTGCATGTTTATCTTGGGTTGGGAGGCCAAGAAAAGTATGGCATGGTCACATGGTTTCCCGGTGTGTTGCCACTCGAGGCAAGTGCAGTCATGCAACTCAGTGTTAACAACATGCCTCCTTCTAGTCTTGGTATCTCTAACTTCAGCACCCCACAATGAAGATTTTTCAACACACAAATGTGTAAGATTTTTGCTCCTGTTCACCACCTGTTGTACCACTGCAGGAAGCTTATCCCCTTGCAGACAATCACCAATCCTTCTTCTCAATTCCCACATGCGCATGATCATGATCCTAATTTGGTCAACCATGTCATGCACATGCAAGTTCTTTAACTACTTTATCTTGTTGTTAAAACTTTCTGGCAAGTTATTGTTGATATGATCACACTTGATGGCAGTGTTAAATCCTGACCTGTACCACAATAGAGAATGATAGGTGTTCAACCATGGACCAAACTCACTGCATGCTGCTTTTATCTTATCAAGATGATATGAATGTGTCTGTTTGGTGTAAGCTCTTGCTGCTGGCCACATTCTCCCAAATTCTTCTCCTCTGAATTTTTTGATCAAATTCATCCACATATGGCCGAAGCACTCCCTCTGCTCGCAATGAGGAAAAACATTCTTCACTGCGTTTTCTAGCCCTTTACATGCATCTGTGTGTACTGCCAAAGGTGACACTGGCCCTATGCATCTTTTCAACTGCATCATGAACCATGTCCATGAAACCTTTGTCTCTGACTGAAACAAACCAATAGCAACAGGGAACATCTAGTTGTGTCCATCTAAAGCATTGCATGCTGCCAATTGACCATTCTATTTGCCAGTCAAAAAAGATGAGTCTATGCTCAAATATGGATGGCACCCTGCTTTGAAGCCATCTATGCAAGGCTTTAAAGCCATAAAGATTTTGGAGAAAAGAACTCTACCATCCTCTGTTACCTCAGTATTTATCTTCACTACACTGCCAGGTGACCTCTTCTCCACCTCTGCTTTGAAGTTATAAAGCATCCTAAAAGTATTTGCCCAATCACCATATAATTCTTTCATTGCCCTTTGTTTTGCTTTCCACACTGTGGTATACTTCACCTTAATGGGGTACTGCTTTTCCAAGTCCACTTTAAGTTTCTTTGCTGTGGTGTTTGGTTTCTTGGCTAAAATTGGAGTGATCTTTTCTGCAATCCAAAGTTGTGATGTCATGGTTGATACTCTCTGTGAACTTGTAATACACGTATGTGGATTTGGGATTTGATTAACCCTGATGGTACTTCCATCAGGTTGAATTCTAGCAGATATGTACCACTTGCAAGGCCTGACACTTCCATCAAAACCTCTGCACCTTGCATAAAATTTGTTTCTACCAGTCCACATAGTCTTAGCATCAAACTCATGTTTGACTGCATAAGTCTTGAAACACATCCTAAACTCCTTCATGCTTGGGAACAACTTGCCTACTTCAATAACAGGATATTCTTTGTCATACACACTTACAAGCTCATCATTATGTGTATCATCTACATCATCTGCAGCATCTTTCATCAGTTGTCCATCCACATCTTCACAAGCATCTATGTTAGCATCATTAGGCAAACTCGATTCACCCCTCTCTTCCTCATCTTGATCATCTACTGGATCTACTGGAATGCCAAATTTTTTGGCCATCTCAGTGTCAGCCATTGGTGCAATGACCAAATCAGTAGTGTCTTCTAATTGTACCGAATTCCAATCAACACAAACAACCCTTGCAGCACCATCATATCCCTCTTCTGCATCTTGATCAGCCCCCTCTATTACTGTCACTTCACCCGTACAAATGGGTGTTATCTGTCTCTGTGAAGCCCAATCATCATCTACCATCTGTGAAGCCAACTTTGAGGGCACATATCCAAACTTAGAATCTGATTTCAGATCAACGAGCTCTGCATGAAAGGTAGTCTGTTTGCTTGCCCAGCCGTCTTGTCGATCGATTTCATCAACCATCTCTTCACCATTCTCAATTCTTACATACTCACCCTTCCAATTATCAAACCGTAACAATGCTACCTCTTGCTCTGGACCCCAAAAAATGCTCTCCCCAATTTTTTCCACCAAATTCTTCACGGCCTTCTCTTGCATGTTCTCTAGTTCTTGTGGATCAATCTCTGCAACTTAACCTCCCATTTCACAATTGTATCTCTCTCGATGTCCCGCACGCTACCATCACCTAGCTTTGCCCTAGAAGGAAAGAATCCGATAGTGAATTCGAAGGTTCGAGCACCATCGCCCCTGTTTGTCAATGGCGGGCAGTGTGAGCTAACGGAAGCAGACGAGGCACAAATCGCATAGGTTGGAAAGGATGCACATTAAGGGATTGCCTAGTCGACGTTGTTGTCTCTGACGGCTCCATCGCGTTCAGCCCCCACCCCCACCCAAATCTGTATCAAATCGACCAAAAATAGAGTGAAACAGAGGTGATGCAGTGAGATCTAACTAGACACGGAGGGAAACATGACAAGGGTTATGGATTCACTCACCACAGCTGCCGCCATCGCCGAGAACGAAAGCTCCGCCGCTACTGTCACCCAGAACAAAAGCTCCGCCGCCGTCGCCGGCTCACCGCCGGGAACGAAGAGGAGGGAGCAACACAGGTTCAGACAGGGGTACCCGTTCGGACAGGCACGGGGACACGTTTGACCTAATGCACTGCCAAGTGGGGCCCGTAACTAGATGCACTGCCAAGTGGGACCCACATGTCTTAAACATTAGCTCACTCCCGTTGACGACCATTTTAATCGCTCGAGTGGGCCTTGGCTATTTGGGCTTCTGAAACATCTCGCGAGAGCCATTTTCGTCAACTACGTCGCATTCTCTCAAATTCACCTCAAAGGTGTCACACAGGAGCTATTGACCCAATGGCATGCTTGCGTGACCATGTTTTTTCTTCGACATCACTGCTTCACTAGCCCCGCAAGAAACTTGGCCAGTTTGTGAGCTACCTCATTGGCTTCACGAGCATGATGTCGACACGTCGTACTACAGATATGCGGAATCAGCGAATACTTGATGATATGATTGCAGCAGCTGGGATAACAAAATTAAGAGGAAGCCAATCCTTTCCACAAGAAGGAGGCCACACCGAAGCGCGACATGAGCCCCACCACCCTCGTCGCGCCTAGCAGAATAGCACATGGAAACCAACAGTAGAAGAAAACTTCGTGGAAACCACATTTGAGAGTTTCAAAAAAAAACTAAAAGTTCATTGGATGTTAAGATGGTGACATTTTATTGCCATGCGAAATTTCAAGTAAAACGCATTACGAGATGTCACCTATGCAAAAGACAAATTCAACAATGAATAGTGATGTCACTATTCTGCACTATTCAACACTGATTTTGTTATTTTTATAGCTCACACCCCGTAAATGTATTTAAACTTGAAATTTTGTATGACAATAGAACATCAATCTCTTAACATACATATTTTTAAAAGATTTTTTTGAAACTTGAAAACATATTTTTCGCATGGTTTTCACTGGTTTCCACTGAATGTTCGTTTTCATGTGATATTCTCCCCATGTTTTTTGCCGGTTTCCACTGAGTAGTTTCCTAGTAAATGGATGCCTTTTAGATATTAGATAATGTAAATTATCCCCGCACATGTTATGTGTATAGGTGCTATATTCTTGCTTTAGATATTTATTTTCTGAAACAACGAGTCTCCTTGTTGATTTTCGTTAGAGAGCTTGCTTTACTTGCATACAGTACGTTTAGGGCCCATAAAAACCAGCTGATAAGTTGATGTTTGTCTTTACACCATCATCATTTGCATGCATGCACAACACGGCATTTGGTTCTGGTTCGTATATCGTGTCTGAACGTGAATGCTTTTGTGCAGGCAGACTGGCCAAGTCACGAGCTCGGAGTCGTTTGCTCAGAGTGTAGAGATGGCGATGACGTCTCTAGGGGAGGAGTGATGACGATGACGCCTGCATGCTATCTCGCCGAGACCCTCTTTGGAATGGTGTGCGTGGGTTTTTCTATGTGTGCCGCTCAATGGTTGTAACGGTTTTTTGTCTGGTTTTCCATAATTAACTGGACAATCTGGTTTTCGCTCGGTTTTCCCTAATTAACTGAGCAACTCTTTTCTTCTTAATGAATGCAGGATAACTACCATTTCGAAAAAAAAGACCAATACCAAGGACAAATCGCGTGCAAGTGGCATGGGAGAAAGGAAAAAAACACAACGATAGCCGTTAAGTCTGAGACGAGCTGCGTAAACATTTTTTGACGGGAGTTCTGGCTGTCGGTGGAAATTGTGGAGGCATACATTCACATACACTATGTTAGCTGAGTCCAGCCAATACATATTTGTAGTATAGAGATTTGAGAAGGAGTTCACCGTGTTCATCGTATCCTCCTTAATGATTGGCCAACAAGATTTAAAGAAATCCCCCATGAAACCGTCGGGCCTGGAGCCTTGTCGCCTAGGATGTGAGAGATGGCCGTTAGGACCTAGTCCTTCGTGATGTTTTCCCTGAGGTTGAACAGATCACATTCATTCAATTGAAGAGCCTCCCAATTAAAGTCTCGAGTCCGTGTTGGCCCCTTGCGAAGAATCACGGAGAAGTGATTATGTGCAGTTTTTTCTTTTCCCTCATGAGAGGTCACCTAACCTAGACCAACTTTGACTCTATGAATGAAGTTCTTCGTTCTTCCCGCATTGACCCTTAGAACAAAAATACTTGGTTTCAGTGTCCCCTTCTTTAAGGTTCTTGACCCCTGCACATCATTTTTTCCTATCCCGCTCTAAAGCGGCCTGACTCTCCTTTTTACCCTAGCTCGTAGATCCGATTCCTGTGGGAGAAAACACGACTATCTTGAGCCATGTCGAGATGAAGAATGATGTGCAGGGCCATGTGTAGTTGAACTTTTGGGATGGAGCATAATCGATTGCTCCAACATTTAAGCATGTAGGCTGTTTTGTGAAGCTTGTGGAACAAAATTTGGCAAGGCTCGACATGTTCGAACGGGGATGTCCATGCATCCTGCACGACATGCATAAAGCCGGGCACCGTAATCCAAAAAAAATTCAAAGTGGAAACTTCTTGGGCATTTTTGTCTTCAATCCTAACTCATTTGCATGCATGCACAACATGACATTTGGTTCTGATCTGTTTTTCACGTCTGAACGTGAATGCTTTTGTGCAAGTTGATTGGCCAAGTCACGAGCTCATGCCAGTCTAAAAACCAAAACCAAGGACAAATCGCATGTGAGTGACATGGGAGAAAGGCCAAAAACACAATGACAACCATTTAGACCGAGTCGAGCCGCATTAACATTTTTTGACGGGAGTTCCGGTTGTCGGTGGAAATTGTGGAGCCATTTACCTACACTATGTCAGCTGAGTACAACCAATACAGATTTGCAGTATAGAGATTTGAGAAGCAGTTCACCACATTCATCGTATCCTCCTTAATGATTGCCCAACAAGATTTAAAGAAACCCCCCATGAAACCATCAGGGCCTAGAGCCTTGTCACCCGGGATCTGAGAGATGGACGTTAGGACCTCGTCCTCCGTGAAGTTTTCCTTGAGGCTGGACATATCACATTCATTGAATTGAAGTGCCTCCTAATTAAATCTCGAGTCCGTGTTGGCCCCTTATGAAGAATCGTGGAGAAGTGATCATGTGCAACCTTTTCTTTTTCCTTGTGAGAGGTTACCCAACCTGAACTAACTTTGAGTCTATGAATGAAGTTCTTCCTTCTTCTCGCATTGACCCTTAGATGAAAATACTTGGTGTCACTTTTCCCTGTTTTCAAGTTCTTGACCCTTGCATATTTTTTTCTTGTCCCGCTCCAAAGTGGCCTGGCTAATGACTCCCCTTTTTAGCCTAGCCTGCAGATCCGATTCTTGTGGGAGAAAACACTGACTATCTTGTGCCATGTCGAGATGACGAACGACGTGCAGGGGCACGTGTAGCTGAACTTTCGTGTTCGAGAATAATCGCTTGCTCCAACATTTAAGCATGTAGGCCGTTTTGCGAAGCTTGTGGAACAGAATTTGACAAGGCTCGACATGTACGGACGGGTCTGTCCATGCATCCTGCACGACTTGCATAAAGCCGGGCATTGTAATCTAAAAAAATTCAAAGCGAAAACTTTTTGGGCGTTCTGATCCTAAACCCTAAACGTTAAACCCTAACTCATTTGCATGCATGGACAACACGACATTTGGTTTTGGTTTGTTTTTCACATCTGAACGTGAATGCTTTTGTGCAGGCAGACTGGCCAAGTGACGAGCTCGTGCCAGTCTAAAAACCAAAACCAAGGACAAATCACGTGCGAGTGACATGGGAGAAAGGCCAAAAAAACACAATGATAGCCGTTAAGACTGAGACAAGCCGCGTTAACATTTTTTGACGGGAGTTCCGGCTGTCGGTGGAAATTGTCAAGGCATGCATTCACATACACGTGCCTTTCTCTGGCTGGACCAAAATGGCTTGCTATCGATCTCATCATATCCTCACAAGAAAGAATCGAACAGGGTTCGCAGGAGACGCTAGTCCTTGGATGTTCGGCGTCAAGCTGCAGGGGAATCAACAAGTCCGGCCGGCCATCATGGGAGCAGCGAGCGACAGCGTGCATCTTCTCCGCGTGAAACTGGTGGATCCGTGTACGTACCTACGTACTCACAACAACTGCCGCCGGCATGATGGCGCTAGAGGAAAGCCAGTGCCAGGTTAGCTCTTTTATAGGGCTTTATCCACCGTTCAAGCATCCATCCATCCATCCACTGCAATGGCGCAAGTAACCATCCCGGCAGTAGCTATAGCGGCAGCGGCACTAATACTAGTGCCGGTGTTCACTTTCACCAGAGGATCAGTAGCAGCAGCAGGTGATCCGAGCACGCCGCCGATCGGGATGCCCAACTGCGCCACGTCCTGCGGCGACGTGGTGGTGCCTTACCCGTTCGGCATTGGCTCGGACGCCAGCTGCTACCTGCCGCGCTTCAACCTCACCTGCAACACTACGGGGTCAGGGCCACGTCTGCTGCTGGACGCCGACGGCACTATCCAAGTGATCTCGATCCACCCCAACATTGGGTTCCCGTTTATGATGGTCCAACGCGAGGGCGACGTAAAAATCAACGTCGACGCTGATGGCAATGGCAATGCCACGTTCATCGGCGAACTTAGGAGCGGCGGGCCATACACGCTGGCCAGTTTCGCGAACGAGCTCATCCTGACGGGCTGCAACGTGCAGGCCACGGTCAAGAACGGCAATGTCACCATGGCTAGTTGCACTTCGGTGTGCGATGAAGCTGAAATGGGCGTCCAGGAAAGCGGCGCGGCCGTGGAATGCTCCGGTGGCACAGGCTGCTGCCGCGCGGTCATCGTCACCCCAGCCGGCTACGACGCCGACAATGAGGTGTACAACAGTAGCAGCACCGACACATCAAAATACGACGTGCAGCTCAGATGGTTTGGCCGGAACCGCACCGCGGACCTGGAGTTGCTCCCCGTGCACGTGTTTGTAGCGAGGCAGACGTGGTTTGAGAACAGCCCCGTCTCTCACCATCTGCTACACCCAGGCCGGTCCCCATCCACAACGGATACAATGGCCGCATTTCCCTTTTGGCTGACGTGGGACGTGGTTGGACATGCTGCCGCACAACCAAGCAGCGTTTGCAAGAGCAACCACAGCAAACGTGTAAATGGTACAAGAACAGAAGGCTATACGTGCGAGTGCAAAGATGGTTACAGAGGCAACCCCTACCTCATCGACGGTTGCAAAGGTACATACATACATGCGCTAGCTCCCACATATAAGGCGTGTTTGATTGTCATCTTCAAATGTGTCTGCATTGCATCCTTGACCCGCTTCAGTCTGCCTAAAGAAAAACAGGCAAAAAAACCTAACATTCAGAATCTTGTTTGTTTGTCCGCATTACATCAATGGTCATTTTGGGGCCGGCTCTTTGCTCGCACGCATATGTACTTCAGGTGTGAGCAGATGCAAACCATAAGTGTTTGGCTGCGTACACGTATGTGTTCTGCTAACCGCTTGCAAATATGGTGGCCTTATCATCATATTTGCAGCACAACAGTAGGCAGTAGCACTACCTAATTAACTGCACATGACAGATAAACAAGCAACAAACAACAAGTTAAACAACAGATAAACATGCGTACTACTATTAGAGGATATGTTTTAAGACAACATGGGCATCCCATGCCCCCTGTTTCATACCAGGGTGTTGATCCCTAGTCAAAATATTAACAGTTTTACAGTAGAAGTTCGGACCATCACCACAAACTACTAACAAGTTCATACCAAAGACTTCATATTAACCGGCGATCTAGAACTTGTACATGATGAAGTTGTCATGGTCGTAGATCCGCACCTTGAGGTCAAGCTCGGAGATCTGCATGACGGGGAGGTCATGGGGGTTGATCCTGTGGCGGCAGCAGAAGTACTGCCAACCCCTACCAAGGACCATCTGACCCTGGAAGTTCTGGACCTGAACCCAAAACCCGCACCACTTGTTCGTCAATAGCCTGACGACCTGAGGGGGCTTAATCACCAGCCACTGCTTCATCACCTTCGTGAACTTGGGTGGGATGATGAGCATTGTGAGATCCTATGTGTCCTTGATCTAACGTAGAAACGAAGTGTCTCTCGGACCCCCTCTTCATGGCCGGTCCTTGGACTTCATCCCCGTGATCGTGGCTGGCTCATGGCAGCGACACTACTAGTCAGGTTCGCCCTTTTGAGCCACCGGTTTGTCGGGATCAGGTCCTTGGCGCCCTTGGTGCCAATGACGACCTGCTTCACCGGCTACGTCCCACTCCGTCTTCATGATCTTGTCAAGTAAGACAGCTTGTATTAGTAACATAGCATTGCCAATCATCGTTGTTATGATCAGTGGCAGTTTCCTAGGTGCAAGTGCCACTGATCAGTGGCAGTTTCCCAGGTATAATTGGCATTGATCTGTCACACTTGCCAATTATCAATGCTATGTTTGGCAACTGCCACTGATCAGTGGCAGTTTCCCAGGTATAATTGGCATTGATCTGTCACACTTGCCAATCATCAATGCTCTGTTTGGCAACTGTCACTGATCAGTGGCACTTGCCCAAGTGCTAGTGGCACTGATCGGTGACACTTAGCAATCAACAGCACTTTCACATTTGAGAACATTCAGATTTGGCAACAACCTAGACGAGCAAACACATTGGTCCTACATCGTAAATGAGCGTGCACATTTGTTCTCCGTACACTAATCACAATGCACGTAATGTAATCATGCAGAAACCCTGGCTACGAACAACATGAATCAGCGGCAGTGGCACTTGTGCAACATAAAAAACAACAAGCACAAATGTAGCATGAACAATAAGCACGATTCACTAGCAATCTAGCATGAACAAGAAGCATGGATGACAACCAATGTAGCAAGCACTCTAGCAACAAACAAGCATAATATTGCATCCACTCCCAAAGCAGGCCCCATCTACACTATCAGTCAACCGCAATCGATTGGATTCGAATTGATTCGATTGGAATTGGATCGAAACGAATCCAATCCAATCCAGGCCTATTCCTCACTAGGCGTAAACCCTCATGTACATTTACGAGCAAAGGGGAACAAAGGAAGTTACCGGAGCGAATGCCACTGGAGCGTAGGCCGGATGAGGAGAAAACCCCGACGAGAATGAGGGGCTGCCCGAAGAGGATGAGCCGGCCATGCCTAGGGCAATCGCCGATGCTCTGGTGCTCATGGTGACACGGGAGGTAGACGAAGAGGGCGCCGTCGTCCATGGTCATGTCTCGTTCCACGAAGAAAACTCCGGCGGCGCAACCGAACCTAGGACCACCAGGTCCGGATACTGAGGCAAAGCCGGAGCGGCCGGCACTGCATTGGCCCGCACACGCGGCCTGGTGCAGAAGTGGGACGACGCGCGGATGGCCGTAAGTACGTCAATGCCTCTGTTGGTGAGGCCAGCCAACCACTAGTCTTGGAATGAGTTGTTGTCGGTGATGATGAGAGTGGGTGGGCGGCGCGGCGGTGGGCTAGACATCGGAGGAGAGCACAAAAGGATGATGAGGATAGTGAGAGAGAGCGGTGTGAATGGGTAGTGGATGGTGACACAAGATATGAAGGGTAGTTATGAGACACCCCGTCCGTCTTCCGTGCTTCCCAAGACGTGCAGCAAGGACGCACGCGTGGCTCGAGCCTGACTCACAAAAAAAAACGCCGATTTGACCGTCCCCGGGGACAGGCCTAGGAGTGTTTTAAGTTTCGTGCGGTCCAAAAAACACTCGCAGGCGGCAGGTCACACAACCAAACAATCTAATTTCATCGTGCGCGGCCTGATTGGATTGTATGTGGGCTACCAAACACGTCACAAACAAACATATACACTCTGCCATATTTGACTTTATTATTTATAAAGACAGGCTATATGATCCTTCTCGCGAACACTCGTAAAACAATATTTTCCAAGAAAATAATATTTTATATTTGTACGATCAACCGATCAATTAATGCTTGAATATTATGTGCATGCAGATTACAACGAGTGCGAAGGGCCACAGAGGTGTTACGGTGAATGTACCAACACTGAAGGATCCTTCAGGTGCCGGTGCCCTCTAGGAACCGCCGGCAATCACGCCATACCCGATGGGTGCGTTGCTTCTGTCACTGCTGCAGGTTAGCAAACTTAATTCGGGAGGGGTTTTTCTACCTTTCTTGGCAAGATCGTAGCATGAAATTAGAGGTCCATTACCAAATCCAAACTAGTTACACCCCAAGTATAAAAGGTTATCATAGCAAAAAACAAGCATTTTAGTTGTGATAATAGTCAATTATGTACTCTGGTGCGAGAGAATATCCCTTGAAACTATTTTTAAATTTGAGAAACACGATAGAGAGAAGCGTGTGCACACACACTTTAATGAGGCAAAAAAAATTGAACACAGTACAATCAAAGTCACTCACATACACGCACCTCTATAAATGCACACACGCATACCATAATCCTATGAGCACTTTTAAAAGACTGAGCCGACATAACATCTTGAGATTTTATGAAGTCACTATAGGCTTCTTGCGGTCAACGAGAAAGTCATTTCCCACTAAACGAACATCGTCGGAAGGCTGAAATTAATTCAGCAATAATGCACCAATAATGTCAAATTTAGGACTTGAACTCTGGTGGGCTGGGAACTATTGTTTGGAAGTCGGAGCCTCCGGGGTTTCTAGTGGACGTTTTATCAAACGATGTATCCCTATTTTCGCATGAAATATAAAATGCTGTGATGGCTTGATTTAAAAAAAAGAGTATCTTCAATAGATGATATAAATTTAAAAATGTAAAAGTAGGTGTTATATAATTTACATAATTAAAAATTGCTTTTACATCTCAAAAAAAGTCTCAACTTCAACCGATAATGTATATTTGTGATGTAAAACTCCAACCGAGGGCCACGTAGCTGTGTACAGCCACTGTACAACCGTTGTATAGCCGTACAATTTGAAATAAAAACATACCGAATTAAATTTCAAATTCTCATCCTGAACCGGCGTCGGAACTAGGTGTACCAAAATAGTTACGCATCAACCTCTCATGCAGCGGAACCCGTTCTCTTTGGATGAACTCACGACCAAACATGGAACCTTCGTGCTTCAGATTCTTCCTCTTGTGCATCGTCACTAGAATAACAATGGGCTCTTCTTCGGTCAAATCAAATTTCTCATCAGACGAGTAATCGTCCACGAAAGACGAGTCGCACGAGCTAATCTACAATTTGGAAATCACCGTCAAACTATATCTTCACATCCGATAAAAAAAACATGTAGTTTGCATGACTTTTTTTGGGGGGGGGGGGGGGGGGGGGGGGGGGGATTTGCTCAAACACTTTGCATGCGAGGTGGAAGAAATCGGTCCGCGGCAGGCCGGGCAGCAGATGAGCGGCCGCTGGAGATGACCTATGGACGGTCGCAACGCTGCAGGAGAACAACGCTCACGACGACGCGTCGGCGGCGGGACCAATGAAGATACCGACGGCGGCAACACACATGGGCGGGCGGCATCACGCGGCTCTTGTAGGTACGCCGGCGGCTCACGGCTGGCACAAGTAGCAGCGCGTCGGCGACCACGCCTTCGACGGCATTATGGCAGTCGGAGCTCTGGCGAATCTCCGAATCGGTCGCTGGTAGGACGAGGGCGAAATCGAATCGGTGATGCCGACGATGGCTGTGGCAGCAACACAGACGGCGGGGTCATCAGTGATGGACGGGCGTGCGTCGGCGGCGGTGTTTTGGGCACAAATCGCATGCGGCGGAGGCGGACAGCCATCGGGCGGTGTGTGTGTGTGTGTGGGGGGGGGGGGGGGGGGAGGGCGAAGGAGGTGATGTATTTTTTTTTACATCTATATCATCTGTGGAAGGTGGGTTTGTTATGACTTGAAGATGTATAGGTTAGTTATTTTTATATCTACATCGTCTATTGGAGATGCTCTAGCCATCCAACCATAAGTTAGTTGAGGCACACTTGGGGTATCAAACAATGGAGTTTAATCATTGATAGACACGGGGTATAATCACTCTAGTAGCCATCCATCCAAATATCCAACGGTTGATACTCTCGTCAGATGACAAGACAGAATGAAGTGTCTGTTTCATCTTCGCCAAGTACCTGCCCGGACGCGTTCGTCGCTACCACAAAGCGAGGTTGTCCAAAAATTCATCTTCATCCTCGAATGCCACAGCCTTGCGACTACAGACCTTGAAACTTTCAAGGTCTATCGTTGCAAGTGCCGGCCGTCCATGAGCGGATCGTAAGTTGTCGACGTTTTTTTTTTAAAATGAATATATTAATATCGTGAAGATATCAATTACACCTAGCCTCTTCACCTATAAAATGTCACAAAGACGTCCAGGATGCACACAGCCAAACGAGTAAATAAAAGAAAGGAAAAAAAGGTCCCGCCACAGTGATCGACTTCTCTCAACAACATAACACCTACCACCACCTAATACAACACTCGGAAAACATAAAAGGTCTTCAAAAGCAACGCCTCCAAGAAGGGGACAGTGCACAAGTGCCGTCGTTCCCCGATCTAAGATCTTAGGTTTTCACCCTGGAGAAAGTACGTGCTCTCAAAACAATTCCTTCAGCAAGGCAATCGCCAGGCACAACCAATGAAGGTCAGACCTTAGGTTTTCACCCTGAAAGTCACGACCCGGTACCCGAGGAGCACCACCAAAAAGGAAATCCGCCAGTGTTGCCGCCCCACTTATCACTGTTGCTCATGAGAGTTATCTCACACCTGGCTGACTCCATCACCTCCAAGGCTCCGTCCGTCTAACTGGTCCTCCGATCTCGTCCACCATGACCTTCTCCACCGCTGTCTTCACCATGAAAATCGATAAGCCGACATGTCCCAAGGTGTCATCAACCAACAGAGCTTCGCGCCACGCCCTCAGAACTGCGTAGGCTGATATGGGTGTGCACGACCAGAGTCTAACTCCGGATATCCAAGATCTCCACTAGCAGTCCTGGAACACGTCATTGCTAGATCAAGGAGGACCGATCATGCCGTGATGCGAGAAGAGCACGAGGACCGCCTCCTAATACGAGCAACACCAGCAGGCCACCATGCCGCCGGTTGGAACAGCAGAGAAGAAAACGGTTGCAGTGCTCCACCTAGAGCAGGTCTAGTCGGCCCAGATCTAGCCGTGAGGCCCAGATCGGATCCCAACCTACGCCACCGAAGGTACCGTTGTAGGAGCGGCGCACTGCTTGCCTCCACCTCGCTACTCCAGCTCCAGGCCCCGGCCTCCAAAGACCGGGCCGCCTTGCACCGCCACCACCGCCCCACAACCGCCCGTGAAGTGCCGCCGCGATGCACTCCGCTGCCCTCCGTCATTTGACGGGAAGGCGCCGCCACCGCCGCCGGCGTCAACGGCGGTGCCGGCCAGGATCAGAGGGCGAGGGAAGGGGCCCGATGGGATCGAGATGGGGCGCCTCCGTACTCCCTTGGGCGGAAGTGACCCGGGAGGTGGTTGGTGGAAACGTAGTCATGTGTTGTCCTTGTCGGCGTCGACGGGACGTGGATCGTGAGTGTAGCAGAGGATCATGGGAAGTGAGCAGTGGAGGCGGAGGATCATGGGAAGTGAGCTCTGGACGAAGATCTTGGGAGAGGTGGAGGTTCAGCTCGGTAACGTAATCTGTAATCTGATAACGGTAGGGGGTGGGCGGAATCGTCCGTGAATAGAGGTGGTAATTGTTTATGGGACGCGTCTAGGGAGCGGCCGGCTGCTCCCTAGCGCTCCGGAGCAGCCGGTCCAAAAAGGAAATTTCTGCTCTCTAATCTAAAAATAATATATTTTATCTTTCTAATAATCGATAAATAGAAACAGTTTGTCTCCTAAGTTTATCTTAGAAAAAATAAACACGTGCGAACATGTGTGAACAGAAAAAGTAAAAAAGTTAATGCTAACCACCCACGTGAACAGGTGTGAATGCACTTAATTTGGGCTTTTCAAATTTTTAAAAAGTCATATCTTTCAAACCGCGTGTCGGAATTTAGATTCATCTTCACCGTTGGATTCTTCGCGACGAGATCTTCGAAACTAGACCCCGCATGGGTATATTTCCTCAAAAAAAAATCTGTGCAACTTAGCTTCTGTTTTGTGCAATTGCCTAGCAGTGGATGTGCAACTACGTGACAGTGGATGTGCAACTTTTCGCCTATCCCGTGGAAGTGTAGTTTTCACTAATGGCACACCCCCTCCAAACTACCTCCTCCTAGTGAGATGTTCAAATTCATGTTTTGCCCAGGCCAACTGCCTAGTAGTTCATGTGCAACTTTCCTCCTGCCCGTGGTTGTGCTTTCATTGTTTGCTGCATCGGCCAACTGTCTAGCAGTGGATGGGCAACTTCGGATACTGTTACCGCCAACTGCCTACCAATGATGTGCAACTATCCCTCATACCTCATGAATGTGTAATTTCCCTACTAGCACTCCGAACCACCCCTCTAGTGGGATGTGCAACTTTAGCGTCCCGTTTATATTCAACTTTTACTACCCTCATGAATATGTAACTTTTCACTACCCTCATGAATGTGAATTTTTCACCATCCAACTATCCCTGCCTGTGAGATGTGCAACTTTATATGTTGCTCCGGCCAACTGCCTAGCAGACTTTGTGCAACTCCGTTTGTTGCCCCCGCCAATCGAAACTACATATCCACAAGTAGTTAGGGGAAGGAGTTGCACATCGAGTAATAGAAAGTTGGCTGGAACAACAGACTAAGTTGCACAAATTACTAGTAGGGAAGGTGGGGTAGGGTGTATCAATTGTAAAAAAAATTACACATCCACAAATAGGGACAAGGGTTGCACATTGACTACTACATAGTTGGTCAGGACAGTAGACTAGTTGCACATCAAGTTCTCATGGTTGCTAGCTCGCAGCCTCATGTGAAGTTAGATCATGCAGCTCCAAAAACTGGTTTTGAAAAAAAATTGCACCATGTAATATTAAAGTTGCACAATTCAGTACTGAAGTTGCACCATATAGCACCAAAGTTGGCATCAAAAATATTTCGTTAAAACATACCCATGTGGGGTCTAGTTTTAAAGATCTCGTCGCGAGAATTCCAATGGTGAAAACGGATCTGAATTCCGACACGCGGTTAAAAAGTTATGACTTTTTGAAAATTTGAAAACTTGAATAAATGCACATACACATCCAACGGACATGAAATTAAATGCGTTGAGCTGCCCACCTAACCATTCTATTAGTACATGCCACGTCATGAATAAAGACAAAATTTAAACCAAAAAACTGCATGCATGCATGTGTGCGAGCCGGCCGCTCGTTGTCTCCAAATAGTGCGTACGCACTTTTTAGATTTCAGGTTGTTTACGGTGCAGATGAACCAAACACCTGTAAGGGTTTGAGGTGACAATGTAAACAGATTACGGAAAAAATTACCGCTACAAATACCTCCTATATTTTACCCCGTTCAGCTACTCCAGCGACATGTATTTCGATACAGAGGGAGTATAACTTATGTTTCTAATTTTTTTTCTATTCATCTATTTAGTAATAAAAATAGAAGCTTTATGAGCACAACATAAAACATATACATGTCCTTTGTGTCTTTTGATATGATGCATGTTCCTTTTCTTAACTCAAACAAAGCATATGTGGTTTTTGTATTGCAAGAATGAAACATATCATATAGAAGATAATTTTTGAGGTAAACATAAGTTTGAACATGTGTATGGTATATAGTATGATTTTTAACATATTTTGTAAGTTAATAAAAATACTTTTTATTGACCGCCTGAATTAGTTCATCCACATGTGGGCCAATAATTATATTACAATAGTTAGGAATATCCAATCTTTCTTAATATATAGAAGATGGTATGTGCAAGAAAATAGGACTCGTGAAGTTATACCTAAATGATGTTTCAATTATTCTTTACCACTGAAATCATGCATACTTATGTTAATTATCCACATTGAAGAAGTTAACACCACAAATATGTAAGGCTATGCTCAAGTTTTATTAAGAAAATCGGTAAGAAAATTTTTAGTATACTTTTTGCATGTGAAATTAATGGGCGGCAACTAAATTTTAACTGACACTATATCAATACTTGTTCTGAAAAAATGTCCTAAAGGATAAGCATGCTGTACATACAAATAAAGTTCAAGCTCTAGTTACCTTTCGACAAATAAACATTCACTAATGATGGTAAAGCTACGAAACAATAGAAAATATGTTATGGTTAGAGAGCCTAGAGTCTGATATGTTCAAATAGAATTTAAGATCGAGTGGCGAGTATCTCTTGATAAAGCTTTTACCATTGATCCACTTCTTCTTAATAATTCCACGGTTAGAGTAGAGAAACCCAAATCTTGATTTTGCACTTAACAGTTTGGTTTTTAAAAACTTCAAATGATAAAAGGGAGGATTGTTCACCATGGTAGCTAATAAACCTTGGAAGATTGAGCTCGTAAGATTTTTTTTTTCATTTTATCTTCAACTCCAACCATGGACTGATCCATAACCAATTTTGGAATAGTAATATTTTAAATGAAGATAAAGGTATTGCAATACCTACCCACATGCTAGCTTACGCTTGAGATTTACAAAATATATTCATATAATGCGAAAAACTACTACTGGATGAGGCTATAATATTAGGCTTTATTCTCGATGATTTTTCCAAAAATGCAACCTTTATTCAAGATGGGTGTTACAATCATATATGAGAGAAAATGACCTCTAGCAAGACGCATGTTGTCATATTGTTTTGAGAGTCAGAAGTGCCTCCAAAAGGTAGTTGCTTCAAATCTTGATCATATTGGTACTAACAATCTTGAACTCACTCTTTTATTCTTCAATCTAACCATTTGTTCTTCATGAATCACTTTAGAAAAGTCGACATTATTATATCATTAAAGAATAACATCGTAAGCTGATTCGTAGCCACCATTTTATTTCTTTTATTATTACTTGAAAGCAACATATAGTTAGTTAACTTCAAATTCATTATGCAGTAAGATTTTAAGAAACCTCACTGTACAAATTATTTGTCGGAAAATACAAACAATGTTCTACATGATGGATTGTGCATAGGAAGGAGAGCAAAATAAAATACTTTGAAGAAGCACAATACTTCGAAGAGCAAATAACATCACAACAATACACTTTGTCATGAGGCTGAAAAAAATATAGGGATACATGCAAACACAAAAAGATGTGGACAAATGGATATAGCTCGATACATTGTTCCATGAGATATTACAATATTCAATCATGTTACATTTATCTAAATGCACTCTGAAGGTCATATATGTATTAATATTCTGCATTAAGGATCCAAATAACTTACATGGTGCATCCATTTTCTTGTCTCAAATAAATCAGGGCCCTTCCAAGAATGTTTAAACAGTAACATATATATCAAATAAAAAATCCGTCACAGCTATATAATACGTATGTACAAAACAGAGTCTTTATATTACTTACTAATACTCCTAGCTTAAGAAAAATATTAGCATCTTATGACCTGTTTAGATGGAGAATGGTTGAAAAGAGTGAGAGAATACACAACGCCATATTAGAGAAACTACTAGATGACACACCATGAGGCTATGATAACCATTGTTTGCATCTACATCACCAACGATCAATGGCGTTCTTTAAATGTATTTTAGATATCAGATGAATTTAAGGTGTGGCCAAAAGAGTACTACAAATGTAACCTTATGAAGAAAATGCTATGAAAAATATTATTAATGATGCAGCTATGATAGCCAATGTTATTAACTACATCGCTAAGAATAGTCTTGTGAACAAATTAACACTCTCACTGATTCCTGTAAATAATGGTCACTGAAATTCATGTTAATCCTGATTTCTGCAAATAATCGCCAATGCAAGGTGTTGTGCTTGTCCTGCTGACTCCACCAGAACCTTCCTAGCAAAGAGTTTATTTCAGAGGAGAAGGTTTTTGTTAGATCAAAACAAGACATGGCGAACGTTGGAATTGCCTGTGCAACCATCTTAACCAACGCTTCCTTGCTCTCCTTTGCTAGTAGCCTTTCTTGACATGCATATACTCTCCCACGACTCCCATAGATGTTACCTTTTATATATGCAAATGCTTTCCTTCGCGACCTTCCGACGTGAACCAGAAGTCCCAGGTATTTGTCCTGCGAATTTTCTCTATGTATTTCCAGAGGTTGCTTTGCTGCATCCTTGGCCACTTGATTTGTGTTGGGGCTGAACATAACAGCTGAGTTCTCAACAATAATGCACTGTCCATAACACTCTTCATAAAGAAACATAATCTCATGAAATGCTTCTGCTTCTTGTTGATCTGCCTTGAGAAGAAGCATAGAGTCGTACGCAAAGAGTAGGTGGGATACACTTGGGGCAGATTGTAAAATCTTCAATGCACTAATTCTCCCTTGCTTTTCTGCGTCCTGAAGCAAGGCAGAAGACCCTTCTGCACAAATAACAAACTGGTACGGTGAGAAGGGGTCACCTTGCCGCAAGCCCCTCGATGGACAAAACTGTTGTGTGAGCCTCCCATTAATCTTTATGTGATATACTTTACAGTGGACACACACTTCATGATCAATTCAATGCAACTTCTCTTGAATCCCCTCAAGAAAAACCCAGTGAACCCGACCACAGCCATTGCTCCTACCTGATTTGACAGGAGCAACTCCCTCTTTCCCCCTTATTCATCACGTAATGAGATATCTCATATGCAATGTGAACGTTGTCGGTAATCAATCTATTGGGCACAAAGGCACTCTGGTTGTCCGAAAATATCTCGGGTAGCACCATTTTTAGTCCGTTGGCCAGAACCTTCGACACCAACTAGGCTGATACTTGTCGTCGGCATACTTTGGCCGGAGGCATATTGAGTTATTCCGGTAGTGACTTGTACTGTTGTACAATACATTGCATAGGTTGATACTTGATACAAGCAGTTTTAGCATGCTCCCTCGTACCCCTTCTTTTTACATAAGAGGTAAGAGTATATGATATATCTGAACCGTTGATCTCATTAATTAGTGGTCAGATTAACTTTTACCTTCTTACTTCAAATGGACAAAAAGGAGGTACGAGACAAAAAATGCCAACAGTGCCCGACCTCCATGGAGGTGGGTATTTTGAAAAATCCAATAATCACATTTTGGAGTTTCAAAAAATTCTGAAAACAATTCTACACATTCATATGGATGTATTCTACATGTGTATAAAGTCTGGCGATGAAATACGTAATGGTGAGAGCTACACAAAAAAGACAAAATCCAACATTTCTAATAGTGAACAGTATGTGTACTGTTCCTTATTTCAAAATCGTGATTTTGTTCTTTTTGTACAGCCTACAAATCACAACTATTTCAATCGAAATTTCAAACATTCATGCGGAACACATATATATGTTTCCACGGATTTTTTTTGAAACTTTTAAATGAGGTTTTTTATTTTTTGAAAATACCCCCCACCATGGTGGTCGGGCTCCAAAAGTCCGCACTTCATGGAGATATACTGTTGTACAATACATTGCAAGGGTTGGAATGATATACCTGAGGAGAGAGAATATTAAAATTTGCCGACACTTGATAGGTCTCAAGTCCTTTATTCTGCCAGGATTCTCTTTACCTTCGGGATAAGCACGACTAGGGTATCATTCCAACCCTCAGGTATATCTCCTCCGTTCATCACCTTCAACACCTCATCAATGTCCTGACCCCCCATGAATTGCGAGTGCCTCTGGAAAACAATAGATGACCTCTAGCCCCAACGCCTTGAGATCTCCCATGTGGTCAAGCGTTGCTTTCATTTCTTCGCGGGTGAACTCAGACTTTAGAGTGTTTTACATAGCATCTGTAACTCGCTGTGTCACTTTCCCGCAAAAAAAAAAAAAACACTCGCTGTGTCACTTTGTCAATAAGTTCTTTTTTTTTGGGAAATTTGTCAATAAGTTCTAGGGTACGGGTGTTGGGACATATGGCGAGATTGTTGCGGGCGTGATGAGGCGGCCAAGTGGAGAGAAGTAAAATATAGTTCCGTACGTAGGTATAGGATTTCTTTTAACAGTCGAGAATTAATATTATTTTTACGTGATGACACATTTTCTATCTTATTAAAAAAAGATATGTTTTCATCAATGGCAATGGTGGGTACTTTTGTTGTCTATTAATATTTAATCTACTTCCCCGTCCCAAATGTAACACCATTTTGGACACTATGATAGTGTAAAAAATAATTTAATATTTAGGGATGGAGGAAGTACCAAATAGACGGTTGGATGTGTCTCATTTTTTTAGGAAAAAACTAGCTTATTTTTCTTTTTTTTGTTAGCTCGTCAATTACTATCTCTACTAATAATAATACACAAAAATAATAATAAATGCTGTTACGTTGCCTCTCGTTGAAAGGTACCTGCGCCACATCGTGCGGGGACGTGGAGGTGCCGTACCCGTTCGGCATGGGCGCTTCCAAGTGCTACTGGCCGGGGTTCAACCTCACTTGCAACAGAGATCATGACCCTCCGCTGCTGTTCCTCGGTAATGCCGACCTTCGAGTTGTCAACATTTCCCTGGCCAACTCCACGGTGCGCATTGTCCGAACCAACACCCTCATAAGCGAAGGCCCAAATCCAGGATCCACAGCGCCTTCGTCCTGGCCCGGGAGCGATTCCCCCTTTCTTTTCTATGGAGAGGCACCTTACTCCTTGTCCACGACCAACGAGCTAGTGGTCACAGGGTGCATAGCGCAGGCGATGCTATTCGGGCACGGTGACCCAGCCATCATCAGCGGATGCGCCTCCTTTTGCTCCCACAACGACACTGTCGCCGGCGCCCACATCACCTTTGGTAGCGGCAAGTACTGCTACGGCATGGGGTGCTGCCAGGCACACATATCCGAGTCCACTAAAGGAATGCCCAAGGAGCTGCGCTTCAAATGGTTCGACGCCTACAACACTCAAGACCTGATACAGTTGCCCAGCCTCGCGTTCATCGCAGAGGAAGGATGGTTCGACCAGCAGAGTGTGGCTGGCAAACTGATGCGGAAGGGTCAGGAATGGAATTCGGCAGCTGCTATGGAGGTTCCTATTATTCTCCGGTGGGAAGTCCTGCATAATGGTTTATCACCCAAAGTGAGCTCACGTCCCAACTGCGACCTCTGCAAGAGCAAGCACAGCCAGTGCAAACCTGGGAACAGAGGCTATACCTGCCACTGCAACGACGACGACCAAGGCAACCCATACGTACCCAACGGATGCAAAGGTTGGTTCAATTCCATCGATTGTTAGCTGCACATACATAGAGGTCTATTAGATACTATTATTAGTACTAAGCACATGTCATTAACTTCCTTTTTTGTCTCCAGGTGGCCGTGACAAATTCATCAAAGGTGAGCAACAAATGCTGCAAATTCGATCGGCGGTATTATCTGATTATTGCTAGTGCTCAAATTTGATCACCCCTTCTCGTATATTCATGTGCTGCCAATGTTTTTCATCCATACCAAAGGCTTTTTACTAGTCTCGGTGGAGGGTATGCAAAACATGTGTTCAAACTCTTCTACTACCTCCGTAAAAAGAATATAAAAGCATTTAGATCACTACAAAAATATAAGAGCGTCTAAACGTTCTTACATTTCTTTACGGGGGGAGTATCTTATAAGACTATTAATATGAAAACTATTCATTATTATCAGCTACCTTCATTGTTAGATTTATTATCACAAAAACATTTGCAAAATATACTTTCTTACACGTGTCTAATCTTACATTCTTAAGAAGTTGGTCCCAATTCTCTCAACATGCAAAGTGTCCACCTCAACGTCCCACTAAACAATGCATTTAAATCTTCTCTTCCACTAAGCCATGCAAAATCTGCCACATAAGGACTCTCAACATGCAAAGTGCCCACCTCAACATTCCACTAAGCAATTCATTTAAATCTCCTCTTCCACTAAGCCATGCAAAATCTTCCATATAAGCGCTTTCAACATGCAAAGTGTCAACCTCGATGTCTCACTAAACAATTCATTTAAGTCTTCTCTCCTACTAAGCCATGCAAAATCTTCCACATAGGCGAGTCATGCATTTATCTTACAAATTACAATTATTTCTGTATTAACTAGCTCGATGGCCCTCGCAAATGCGAGGGCATCCGTTTTATAGTATCGAATGTATTAAGCATATTTTTTTTCTAGATACATTCTTGAAGGTGTAATTATGACCACTATTTTTCATATAATTATATGGTTATATTGCTAAGAAATAATTAAAAACTATGTTGAAGCATTTTTTGTTAAAAACTATGATACTAATTTCTTTCCTTGCAATCCACACAATGCTAGATAAATAAATGTATGCTTGTTTGCATAGGTCTGCAACTCTATGTTCCTCTCACATTTTGTGCATATTTACAAATAGTGATTTTGATATGTTCATGTCATCACTGTAAAAAATTGGTAAGGATACACTAAGAATTTTTCTTGCATATGACCTATATTTTCTATGGAGAATCACGTTGTAAAGGCTTGGGTTCTAGTAGTTAATGTTCACCGTTGAATGCTCAAGAAATTTCTGAGCATACCACCCCTAATTCTTTTGCGCGATGTCAACATTACTAATTTTCTATACCAAGTAATCTTGTTATAGGGTCCTAGTCGTGTATCTGACCACTACATTAGATTAGGATTTTTACATGTGGTGAAGATTAACATGTTAATATCATGTATAATTTGTACTTGTTATTTGTAGTTCAAGTAATAATTAATATTTGACTAAGGTGCATGATTATCAGGCGATTGTGATTTATCTAGCTATAGATATGAAGATCAATCGGCGGTGCAATCATTAGATTCTAACATGTGATGTGTTTATGCGTAGTCATTATATCTAACGGATGCGATCAAGGTATGTTTGATCTATTGGGTATATATGTCATGGTTGCTAGCTGATTAGGCACGGATATATTGATCTAATGTCTATTTTTAGGTACACTTTTGTATATCTAATTGTTGTGACATGCTAACAAAGTTATGGTCACCATACCAACGACCAGGTTTTTTTTTCCTTTTCTGGCTAGTGTATCACTTTATTTTCTCTATATTGTTATTTTAGTTAGCATATTATAGAATGATCCAATCTCTTATTTTTATAGAATTGTCAGTATGGTGAGCATATAATCATGCAAATCAGGCTCTTAAAGTAAACAGATTTTGAAAAATCAAGTGTTTGTATTTTTTCTAATTAATATTCAAATTTATTTATATATGATTGTCGTGACATACTTATAAGTTGATGGTATCAATGGCTGTATTTTACCACCGTACTCTTGCTAGTGCATGTCTTTAGGAATTCTCTGTATTTTTCTTTTTGTATATAATAGATAGATCAGACCAACGACTGGATATTTTTGCCCCTCTGACTAGTGTATCATCTTACTTTCTCTATATTGTTCTTTCAGTATATAATAGGTGGATCAAATTATAATTCCTACATTGTGGCACTCGTACTTGATTCTAGTTTTTTGAGAAGAAAAATCAACGTGATGACTGATGAGCATATAACCACATGAAGCATATATTTAAAGGGAACAGAAGAAACAATCGAGTGTTTTGTGTTTCTTCTGAGTAGTCGAACTTATCTAATTGTTGTGATACACTGGTAAAGCGATTGTTTACCAGACCTATTACCTGATTTATTGCGCATCTATTCTAGCTAGTGTATTTCTTTTTTTACGTATTGGTATTTTGGTATATAATAATATATAGAGCAAGTCAAAATTCTTCGGTCAAGGTACATTTAAAGGGTAATTTCTAGCCTTTTAAAAGAATAATCAACATAATAAGCATATAACCATGTGGGCGAGAAGCCTAAATTAAACATGGTAGACAATCAAGTTTTTGTGTTTTTTCTCACCAATATTCAAATTTCTGAACATTTTATATCTCTCATGTCGTTTTAAACTGTTCACGGTTTTTACCATGAACAACATATCACTCAAATTAGACAACATTGCACACACACTTTCTATAGAAGGTGGAATCACATTGCATTGTTGCAGGCATATTTGATATAGCTTACCTCTATGGAGCTTGACCAGAAACATGTACTATTCGAATTATCCAATAAAACTGAGCCCTAATCACGTAGTTGAAATTGTATTTTTTACAATTGCCTTATTTTTCTTAAAATTGCATTTTTTTTCACACACCAACACCGTTGTGTATTTATCAAAATTTTATTTCACCCTCTCACCTTGAAACAGTATGTGTGCATGGTAGGATGCACAAACGGTGATTCCGTCAGGATACGTTGATCAGTAGTTAGACCATATTCCATTAATGTACGCAATTGTAGATGATGCGATCATCATGGGTACGTGGTCTCCAAGCTATGTAAATTAGCATATACTACTAATTGATCGGCATCATAGGTGTATGAAGCAGCAGTAGCTTGGGGAAGCGTGAGCCAGTTTTTAGACGTACCTGTACGTTTAATATCGGAGGCTACCTATCCCACGTACTTAGGTATATCTAGGTGTTTGTTTTTCAGCAAACACGTAGATGTGTAGATTAAATTACCTGTCATACATACATCCGTGTCTTTATTAATACAGTATATGTTAACTTATTTTAGTAAATTACAGTCCCTTTCCAAAAGGAAAAAAAGAGTCCATTATAGGTTAAAGTCCCCTTATATCTCTACAACCCACGTTAGATCTAAGCCTTTGAAATTATGATTTAAGTTAGGGACCACCAGATGAATGGCTAGATGTTTCTAGGGACCACCAGATGAATGGCTAGATGTTTCTGATTAACGTGAGAATTTCTAGCTAATTCCTCTATTTTTCATCGTATTTTCCTTTTAGTAGATAATAGATCTATGCATCTAAGGCTGCCACACCATATATTTATGTTAGCCATCCTTCACATTTTGTTCGAAATGAGATTTTGAACTGTAACTCCAAAGTTTTTATTCTGTTTTTAGTCACTTTCTTTTATTGATGTTTATGTTCATACTTTCTTTTCATTAGATTTAGTAACTACTTAAGCATTTTTTAACAAAGTTACTGCACCAACGCGCGGGGAGAGAGTCATGCATGCTCACTACTGATGTCGATTTTTTCCTAAATGAAGAAGAAACCCACGTGGACTACTCCATGGAATTCTAAACTCACATTATGCTACTTATGTTCCAAAACTCTTTTGCAACAATAAACTTATCAAGTATAATAAATCTCATATATTTGTATTTTCATGCTCATATTGTTAATTGTAATATTTATGTTCCACATAAACAAGTATAATCTAAACAAATTGCAAACAATTCCTGCAGCAACGCATGGGGAATTGTCTAGTATATATAAAATGGCTTCCTAGAAAGCGTGCAGTATAAAAAAGTGCCATTGACTACTAAATTAAAAATTGATTTTGCATGGTCAAAGCATTATTGTACTTTTTTATCATGCATATTACCATAATATAAGATTCATAACTTTCTAGTACCATATAATTACAATGTAGAAATCAAAGATATATATTGGAGACCGTATCAATATCGATAATGTCATCAATTTATGAACGGATGGAGTATCAAAAGTAGATGACCGTTAACAAGTCAAATTAAAAGTATGTTAACAATTTGAGGAAAAATAAACATCAAGCAATCAATTTGGTGGACCAAACCACACAATTACGAACATGGCTTTCAAAACACAACCAACCATTTCCGTTTGAGTATATTTATAATACCTAATAAAACCACACAATTATGAACATGGCCTCCAAAACACAACCAACCTTTTCCGTTTGAGTATATTTATAATACCTAATAAAAGCACACATTATGAAAACACGTTTCGTGACAAATTTACGCATGATATTTATCTGGAGAAAACAATGATATTTGTTTTGTTTTTCTAGGCTTCAACATCATTATTGGAGTTGGTAGTGGGGCTGGCCTCATATTTTTGTTCCTCCTTGCATACTTTATTTCATACAAACTGAAGCATCAAAGGGCACAAATGTTGAAACGGAAGTATTTCGAGCAAAACCGTGGGCAATTGTTGCAACAATTGGTATCTCAAAGAGCAGATATTGCAGAAAGGATGATCATAACATTGGAAGAACTAGAGAAGGCAACAAACAATTTTGATAAAGCTCGTGAACTCGGTGGTGGTGGTCATGGTACTGTATATAAAGGGATTTTGTCAGACCTCCATGTTGTAGCCATCAAGAAACCAAAGATGGTTGTGCGAAGGGAGATTGACGAGTTTATTAATGAGGTTGCTATCCTATCACAAATCAACCATAGGAATGTTGTAAAACTATATGGTTGTTGCCTTGAAACAGAAGTGCCATTGTTGGTCTACGAGTTCATATCCAATGGAACTCTTTATGATCATCTTCATTTCCAAGGACCAAGATCAATGTCATGGGATGATAGGCTATGACTAGCAACCGAAACTGCAAAATCTCTTGCCCATCTCCACTCAACAGCTTTAGTACCTATCATCCATAGAGATGTCAAGCCTGCTAACATACTTTTGGATGATACTCTAACAGCAAAGGTAGCGGATTTTGGAGCTTCAAGGTACATTCCATTGGACAGATCAGGTCTAACAACAAATGTGCAAGGTACACTAGGATATCTGGACCCGATGTACATGCACACATGGCGCCTCACGGAGAAGAGTCATGTTTATAGCTTTGGTGTTATGCTTATAGAGTTGATGACTAGGAAGAAGCCATTTACCTATATGGCTCCCGAAGGCAATGGTCTTGTGGCACATTTTGCTATCTTATTTGCTGGAGGTAATTTATCAGAGATATTAGATCCACAAGTTCTGAGCGAGGGTGGCAACATAATTGATGAGATCGCTGCAATTGCGGTAGCATGTGTAAAATTAAGAGGGGAGGAAAGGCCAACCATGAGACATGTGGAATTGCGATTGGAAGTTGCTCAATCACCTGAGAAATTCGAGGCAAATGGTGGTATTGCAACAAATTTCGCATTAGCATGTGGAGCGGGATTGACTAGCAGGCAGTATAGTATGGAAGAAGAGTTCGCGTTGTCTGCAAGATATCCTCGGTAGTTCTGCTTACACATGAGTTGAACATGGTTAACTATCAGATATTTAGGTGCAACGTACTACCTTAGTGAAAAAGGTGCTTCCAAACCTTTTTCTACGATTTCAACTTTGTTTCTTACCTTCTATAATTTTTCGTATTCAGTGTAAGCTTATGGTCAGCTTTGTAAGCTCAGTGTACTCAATTTGCATGCCTCTATGATAAAGATGCCTCTCAAATTGTTCTAATGGCGGTAGTTTTTCTACATATCCAATTTGTGTGATCGTTGGCTTCACAGCGTGAGTCCCAATGAAGCCCCATTTGATTCCCTTAAAATCTATATCTATAACTAATAATAATAAAGCACCTATCGCTTCTTATACCATCACTAGTTAGTGTGCACGTGCAACGCACGTCTACGTAATAAGTCAATAATACAATACAAGTTTTTTTCAAAATATAGAAAACATTTCTTGGTTTACATCAGCCTGAACAATCGTTATAGTTTAAAACCAACATACCAGAGGAATATGCAATTTCATAAGATAGCATACAATTCTTTTATGTAACAACCAAATTAAATTATTATCCTACAGGGATAAGTAAGCACACATACTTCTCTTAAGTCTTACATCGAACATCCCATAGTGTGAAGTCTTCATGGTATTGCTTAAGTCTTCGTAGTATTTGTTTGCGATTGCCCCAAACAAATCCAGATTCGTCGGGTGCCGACTCCGCCACTGTGCAACCGATCAACCTGCACCAACACGGAGATGTACCATGAAGGCAAATATAAATAACCACTACATGTGCAAGTACATCATTTGATTTTATAAAGAGAAAGAGATAATTAAGAAGTGTCGGTAAGATAGAGGGGTGCTTGACCTCAGTGGGTTGCCATCAAGATTTACAATTTCAGAAGGATGGACGGAACAAAGAAAAACATGATATAAATTGATAATACTTTGCTATTTATTTCGGAAGAGAAACTATTTGTGCTCATCTCTCCTGTATATTTGCATTGGGAAAGATGAAAGTTCAGTCTTCTATACCATCCACTGCTATTGATATGAATTCAGTCTCACAATTAGACAATTTGAGTCATGCACTAATACAACCAATAAGAATCATATACTTCCAGAAAAGAATGAACTCCATTGGTACTGGGTTGAACCCCATCTCACTGCCAGCTATCCCGCAGAACCAAAACACATATGTATTTTACGCATAATTGTAACTCAAAATCAGATAAACGATAAATCCTAGTACTTTTTTGACAAACATTGCATGATAATTTGGAACATGGAGCCTTACAGCGAAACAATGCACCACCATTCGCTAATCCTTTTATTTCTTCAGGCAAAGTGGCGAAAATGTTAAATATTCAGCAAATGGTTGCTGAGGCCTAATCTCTATAGCAGAAATTAAATTAATAAAGAACTGGGCATCATTCATTTTTGTTTATATAAAAAACTTACTCAACTGAAACGATATTTTCGTGAAAGTGTTATCAACCCATGCACTCGCATCAATCCTACAAGAAAATTCATAAATAGTAAAGGCTTTGCCAAAATTGATACCGTACAAAAAAGGTGAACTATATACCATCAATTAGTTCATTGTGTACTCTCTTTTTTACAGCATATCTAGATGCAGTATATAAAATGATCATAAAATCCAATCTGTAAAATGAAAATCTCATACACAGTAAAAGTATAAGCTGTTCTTCTGTTGATCATAACAATAATGAGATCTTGACGCATAGCTAAAAGTGATATGCAGGCTATGTGATCTTTCAAGTTACAGAAGTTTCATTAGTGGCAGGAAGAATTCACAGACATGCTAATTTAGATTTATACATGCTATTATTATGCTGATTGCCCCTCTTAGTTGAGTCCAATGTGATGCATATCTCAGTGGTTATCACAAGTCTTACTTGAGTGATCATCGAACTCCATGTATTGTTATTGTCATACTGATTTTTTTACCAAAAAGATAGAAATGCTAAATGATACCCTTTGCATACACAACAACACTGACATCTAAATCTCACCATAATAGAGGTTGTAATGGCATGGTCAGTAATCAAAACAAACTGGATGCTTTCATAAGCCCCTGAATTAAACCATTTTCCTCGCGTACAGAGCCAGGAGCATCTCATGGTAATGAATAGAGGATTAGATTCAGTGCGAAAACAGGAAAATACCACTTACTAAATATCTTACGTACCATCAACCAGCATGGATGACGAACTTGTGATTGACTATTGAGAACTCAAACACTTTGAATGCACATTGACAACAAAGCACACAAGAGGATCAAAAGGCCAAAACAGGCGTTTTTTTCATCCCGAGCGACAGAATTTGGTTGTTAACAGTAAAAAAATTGCCAAATTTTGGTACCCGGATTCAACTTCTCTCTCAGGTCATCTTCCTGCATTGACCACATGCGTTTGATTTGTGTAAGCATCTTGCTGTCAACGGAAATTCTATACAATATGTTAGTAATTAACATCCTATTCGTGCAAAACTAAAGCAAGGAAAACAACCAAGATTTCATATGATATGAAATTATCCAAACATATTCACACACACACACACCTCTCATCTTAAGTCTAAACTAAACATCTGGATAAGGTGCATAAAATCCATAGACACATGATGAAAATCAACAGACATAAAATCCAAATTTACTCAAGGTAGGAGGGGATGTATGGCCTTGGCTACAACAGACACATGATGAAAATCGTATCTCCGGGCTAAATTCCATTATAATGTAAGCTTAGAATCGAGGACTCTAACAAAAATATTTAATGAACATGGTCACTAACGAACTGAATTTTACCTTGCCATCAGACAGAGAGACTCAAGGAAGCTGAAATACTCATTGGGAAGGTCTTGACATCCATAAGTCAGTGGCATACCAACTCCACATGGAAGAGAGGAAGAATCAGGGACCGCTGGTCACCGGCCTCTCATACTCAGCAGGAAGTCCTTGTGAACAATCTGTTGGGGATCGTTGCATGGGAAACAAAAAATTTCCTACGCACACGCAAGATCTATCCATGGTGATGAGCATCTATGAGAGGGAGAGTGGATCTACATACCCTTGTAGATCGCTAAGCGGGAAGCGTTAAGAAACGCGGTTGATGTAGTCAAACGTCTTCGCGATCCAAATCGCCAAGCGTCCCGCGATCCAATCACGATCCGTCCCGATCTAGCGCCGAACGGACGGCACCTCCGCGTTCAGCACACGTACAGCTCGATGACGATCTCCGCCTTCTTGATCCAGCAAGAGGGAGCGGAGAGGTAGATGTGTTCTCCGGCAGCGCGACGGCGCGGCGGCGGTGGTGGTGGAACTATTCCGGCAGGGCTTCGCCTAAGCACCGCCGAAAACTAGAGGACACGATCTATCGGGGAGAGAGGGCTGCACCGTGGCTTAGGATTTTCTGGTGCGGCTGCCCTCTCTCCCCTCCAGTATATATAGGAGGATGGGAAGGGAGGCCGGCGCCCCTAAGGTTCCCCCTAGGAGTCGGCCGAAGTGGGGAGGTGGAGGAGTCCAACTCCAATCCTACTAGGAATAGGATTCCTCCCCCACTTGGAAACCCTTTCCACCTCTTGGGTTTTTCCACCCCTAGCCGCATGGGCCTTAGTGGGGGTTTCGGCCAGCCCACCAAGGGCTGGTTTGCCTCCTCCCACAGCCCATGAGGCCCTTTGGGTCGAGAGGCCCCTCCCGATGGTCCCCGGTACCCTCCCATTGTGTTGGAAATATGCCCTAGAGGCAATAATAAACGTCAATTCCGTAGCCATCAAATACGCAGGCACTACAACGAGAATTGGTAAGGTACACATCAATAACATGTATATCATATATACCTTGTTTGGTGTTGGCCGCCTTCTTGTCGGCCAGATACTTGGGGCAGTTCCGCTTCCAGTGACTAGTTCACTTGCAATGAAAGCACTCAGTTTCTAGCTTGGGTCCAGCTTTGGGTTTCTTCACGAGAGGGGCAACTGCTTTGCCACTCTTCTTGGAGTTACCCTTCTTGCCCTTGCCATTTTTCTTGAAACTAGTGGTTTTATTGACCATCAACACTTGATGCTCTTTCTGGATTTCAGACTCAGCGATTTTCAGCATCGCAAACAGCTCGGCGACTGACTTGTTCATCCCGTGCATGTTATAGTTCATCACGAAGCTCTTGTAGCTAGGTGGCAATGATTGAAGAACTCTGTCAGTGATCGCCTCCGGTGGAAGGGGCATCCCTGACTCAGCCAGACGGTTCAAATACCCAGACATTCTGAGTATATGTTCACTGACAGACCCGTTCTCCTCCATCTTGCAAGCATAGAACTTATCGAAGGTCTCATACCTCTCGATCCGGGCATTCTTCTCAAAAATAAACTTCAACTCCTGGAACATCTCATATGCTCCATGACGTTCAAAACGTCTTTGAAGTCCCGGTTCTAAGCCATACAACATTGCACATTGAACTATTGAGTAATCTCCAGAACGTGTCTCCCAAGCGTTCCTAACGTCTTCGGACGACACGGGAGCGGGTGGATCACCAAGCGGTGCATCAAGGACGTAAGCCTTCTGGGAAGCCGTGAGGATAATCCTCAGATTACGGGCCCAGTCTACAAAGTTACTTCCATCATCTTTCAACTTGGCTTTCTCTAGGAACGCATTAAAATTCAGGGGAACTACTGCGCGAGCCATTGATCTACAACATAAATATGCAAAGGTTACTAAGACTATTGTTCAAGATAATGAGTTTAGTTAATCAAATTACTAAAACTCCCACTCAAATTGACATCCCTCTGGTCATCTAAGTGATACATGATCCAAATTCACCAACCCAAGTCCGATCATCACGTGAGATGAGGTGGTTTCAATGGTGAACATCATCATGTTGATCATATCTACTATATGACTCATGTTCGTCCTTTCGGTCTCATGTGTTCCGAGGCCATGTCTGTACATGCTAGGCTCGTCAAGTTTAACCCGAGTATTCTGCACGTGCAACACTGGCTTGCACCCGTTGTATGTGAACGTAGAGTCTATCACACCCGATCATCACGTGGTGTCTCGACACGATGAACTTTCGCAACGGTGCACACTCGGGGAGAACACAATTTTATCTTGAAATTTTAGTGAGGAATCACCTTATAATGCTACCGTCGTCCTAAGCAAAATAAGATGCATAAAAGGATTAACATCACATGCAAATCATAAGTGACATGATATGGCCATGAACTTGTGCTTTTGATCTCCATCTCCAAAGCACCGGCATGATCTCCATCATCACCGGCATGACACCATGATCTCCATCAACGTGTCGCCATGAGGTTGTCGCGCCAACTGTTGCTTCTACAACTATTGCTAACTCATAGCGATAAAGTAAAGCAAAATGGCGAAAATAATTAAAGACAACCCTATGGCTCCTGCCGGTTGTCGTACTCATCGACATGCAAGTCATGATATTCTATACAAAACATGATCATCTCATACATCAATATATCTCATCATGTAATTGGCCTTATCACAACATACCCTGCAAAAACAAGTTAGACGTCCTCTAATTATTGTTGCATGTTTTACGTGGCTGCGACGGGTATCTAGCAAGAAAAATTCTCACCTACGCAAAAACCACAACGGTGATACACAAATTGCTATTCAACCTTCTCAAGGACCGCCTTTGTCGAATCCGATCCAACTAGAGTAGGAGAGACAGACACCCGCCAGCCATCTTAATGCAACAGAGTCACATGTCAGTCGATGGAACCGGTCTCTCGTAAGCGTACGAGTAAGGTTGGTCCGGGCCGCTTCATCCCACAATACCGCTGAATCAAAAACCGACCAAGGGAGGAAGCAATCTGAGCATCAACTCCCACAAACTCCTTTGTGTTCTACTCATGATCTCATCTACACATAGACCTAGCTCATGATGCCACTGATGGGGAACGTTGCATGGGAAACAAAAAATTTCCTACACACACGCAAGATCTATCCATGGTGATGAGCATCTACGAGAGGGAGAGTGGATCTACATACCCTTGTAGATCGCTAAGCGGGAAGCGTTAAGAAACGTGGTTGATGTAGTCGAACGTCTTCGCGATCCAAATCGCCTAGCGTCCCGCGATCCAATCACGATCCGTCCCGATCTAGCGCCGAACGGACGGCACCTCCGTGTTCAGCACACGTACAGCTCGATGACGATCTCCGCCTTGATGATCCAGCAAGAGGGAGCAGAGAGGTAGATGAGTTCTCCGGCAGCGCGACGGCGCGGCGGCGGTGGTGGTGGAACAATTCCGGAAGGGCTTCGCCTAAGCACCGCCGAAAACTAGAGGACACGATCTATCGGGGAGAGAGGGCTGCACCGTGGCTTAGGGTTTTCTGGTGCGGCTGCCCTCTCTCCCCTCCAGTATATATAGGAGGAAGGGGAGGGAGGCCGGCGCCCCTAGGTTTCCCCCTAGGAGTCGGCCGAAGTGGGGAGGTGGAGGAGTCCAACTCCAAGCCTACTAGGAGTAGGATTCCTCCCCCACTTGGAAACCCATTCCACCTCTTGGGTTTTTCCACCCCTAGCCCCATGAGCCTTAGTGGGGGGTCGGCCAGCCGACCAAGGGCTGTTTTGCCTCCTCCCACAGCCCATGAGGCCCTTTGGGTCGAGAGGCCCCTCCCAATGGTCCCCCGGTACCCTCCAGGCACTCCCGGTACACTACCGAAGTACCCAAAACTTTTCCGGTGACCAAAACGGGACTTCCTATATATCAATCTTTACCTCCGGACCATTCCGGGGCTCCTCGTGATGTCCGGGATCTCATCCGGGACTCTGAACAACCTTCGGTCACCACCATACATAACTCTATACTACCGAAACGTCACCGAACATTAAGTGTGCAGACCCTGCGGGTTCGAGAACTATGTAGACATGACCGAGACACGTCTACGGTCAATAACCAATAGCGGGACATGGATGCCCATATTGGTTCGTACATAATCTACGAAGATCTTTATCGGTTGAAACTCTATGTCAAGGATTCGGTTAATCCCATATGCTGTTCCCGTTGTTCTTCGGTATGTTACTTGCCCGAGATTCGATCGTCGGTATCTCTATACCTAGTTCAATCTCGTTACAGGCAAGTCTCTTTACTCGTTCCGTAATACAAGATCCCGTGGCTAACACTTTAGTCACATTGCTTGCAAGGCTTGTTGTGATGTTGTACTACCGAGTGAGCCCTGAGATACCTCTCCGTCACACGGAGTAACAAATCCCAGTCTTGATGCATGCCCACTCAACAGACACCCTCGGAGATACCTGTAGAGCATCTTTATAGTCACCCGGTTACGTTGCGACATTTGATACACACAAGGTACTCCTCCGGTGTCAGTGAGTTGCATGATCTCATGGTTATAGGAACAGATACTTGACATGCAGAAAACTATAGCAATAAACTGACACGATCATATGCTATGTTTATAGTTTGGGTCTTGTCCATCACATCATTCTCCCAATGATGTGATCCCGTTATCAAATGGCATCTTATGTCTATGGCTAGGAAACCTTGACCATCTTTGATCAACGAGCTAGTCTACTACAGGCATACTAGGGACACAGTGTTGTCTATGTATCCACACATGCAATGTGTTTCCAATCAATACAATTATAGCATGGATAATAAACGATTATCATGAACGAGGAAATATAATAATAACCATTTTATTATTGCCTCTAGGGCATATTTCCAACACAATCTTGATGCCGCTGTAAACCAACATCACACCAGGCCAGCCACGACATCTCAGGCTGTCATACACACAGTGGCGAACCTTGGACCAAAATTTAGGTGTGGCGGAGTTAGCGGCACAAACCAAATAGTCTTATACAAAACTACTATAATGCCCAAGATGCGATCCTATCCTTATTTTTGCTCGAGGGCGCCCTCGACAGGGATAGAAGCGCATCTCGTCGTTTCGCAAGAATGGATATCATTACAAGTACATGTAAAGAAGAGATGAGTATATGGAATTGGCTTACACTCGCCACAAGCTACATCAAGATCACATCAATACAACAACATATACAAACATCATACATAAGAGCAGGGTCCGACTACGGACGAAATCTAATGATAAAATGACATCCACCCTTGCTATCCCAAGCTGTCGCCTGGAACCCATCCTAGATCGAAGAAGAAGAAGAAGAAGAAGAACTCTAAATCAAACAAGCATCACACTCACATCAAATCATCGCATTACCTGTACCTGCAACTTTTGTTGTAGTAATCTGTGAGCCACAGGGACTCAACAATCTCATTTCCAAGGGTATCAAGACTAGCAAAGCTTAATGGGTGAGGTATGGTTAAGTGGTGAGGCTGCAGCAAGCACTAAGCATTTATTTGAGTGGCTAACTTACGAGTACAGAAAGTAAGGTGGGTGGTCTACGCATAACAGACGTGAACTAGTAATGATCACTAAGTGATCCTGAACACCTACTTACGTCAAACATAACCCCATCGTGTTCTCTCTTGGATGGAGAACTCACAAGAAGAGACGATCACGGTTACGCACACAGTTGGTGTATTTTATTTGAGTTTACTTCAAGTTTGCTATGACCGGGTGTTAAACAAGTTTCCAAGTTCCCACGTAACTGTGGGCACGGCTTCTCGAAAAGATTTAACCCTGTAGGGGTGCTCCAACTCATCCATCACAAACTAACCACACGCTGCGTCGAATAACCTCGACCGCGGAAAACCCGTGATCTCCTTGGAAATTCCGTTGGAAAACTTCAACCTCGAGATAGCCCAAAGTATCCTCGGAATCCCTCGCACAAGATGTTCGAGAAAGGTAAAACAAATCCAGCAAGGCCGCCCGGCGTGTCGACGAACCCGATAGGAGACGCGTATCTCGTTCACATCACCCGAGTTGCCCCGGGGTGGCCCCGCACAATGCTCTATTTTGGACCAACACTCATGAGGAGCACTGGCCCGGGTTGTTGATTAATTATCCATGGGGTCCGGAAAGTCCCTATGCAAATTATTAGTTATTAGGCAAATGTAGTACCATTGTCGGGCCTTGCCAGACGAGTTTTATCCCAAAACAAAAATCAAGGGGGTCCCCATAACAACCCCGAGCATGTTAGGAGCGCTTAATATGGAATATAACACCAAGCAAAAGGCCAAGCCTTCCACCTTTTACCAAGTATATATGTGCATTAAATTAAATAGCAATAATATTATGATATAACAAAAATATCCATGTTGTCACATGGAAGCAATTGCACCTGCAGCTAGAAACGCTATAAGAAGGCTGAGCAAGCGGTAACATAGCCCAACAATGGTTTGCTGGGATGTGGAGGGTTAGAGGCTTATCATGGCATATTTGGGAGGCTTGTCAAACAAGTGGTAGGTAGCGTGGCATAGCGATAGAAAACGAGACAACTAGCATGGCAATGATAGCAGTGGTATCTAGGAAAATGTTCATCTTGCCTGAGATCCCGCTTGGAAGAAGAATGAGTCCATGAAGAAGGCGATCCAACGTAGACGAACGAATCCTCACACTCCGAATCGGTTTCGGAACTCTATCGAGAAGAAGCAATCCAGAAACAACAATCAACACATGATAAACACCACAACATATTAATGATATGATGCACAAACAAACATGATGCATGTCTGGGTTAATTATGCATGGCATGGCAAGCACAACAATCAAACACTATAAATTAAGTGAAGTTCAATATGCAACGAGTTGCATATTGACGAAACTCCACGTTTGGATTATTTAGTTCACTCTCGTTTTGGTGCTCATCAATATTAAATGTTGTTTCACATGGGTGGTCATGGCATAAGGTGAAGATGGAATTAAAGTAATTTTAAATGGAGAAGGAGAACATAATATAACAAAATCATAACTCTCCATATTACGAGAATTGCGGTTAATGTTGTTTAACTAAACAATCATTTTAAGTTCATCATGTCAAGAGGTAAAGCATACACAACTACATCATCTAGGCATTTTAAATGAGGCCAAAAGCAACATATAGCACTTCCGAAACGACCTCACATGAAAATTATGAATTTGGTACAGATCTATCCTAAAACAATTTTATATTTATTAATCTTGGAAATAAAGTGCACCATGTGATTCTACTCATTTTTATAGACAAATTACATATGTGGATCATTTTTATCGGAGCTACGGTTTTGTAGTTATGAAATAAATCATTTTAGCATGGCAATTACTCAAATTACGTGAAAACAGCAAGTTAAACATTTTTATCATGGATGAAAGTTGCATATTATTAATCTACGCAAAATTCTGGACATTTTGCATATATAATTCATTTTAATCCCATGCACGGTTTGTGAGATATTAAATGGATGAACATGAGGGGCTATTCTGTAAAATGACAATGCCGTGGCTTGAGACTGCGTCGGTAGTTCCCCAAAGAGGAAGGGATGATGCAGCACAACGACGGTAAGTATTTCCCTCAATTATGAAACCAAGGTATCAATCCGTAGAGGAAGATCACGCACCCACGTAAACAACACCTGCACACAAACAACAAATACTTGCAACCCCACGCGAAAGAGAGGTTGTCACACTCTCTACGGTAATAAGATAGATTAGGTAGTTATAGTTTTGGCAAATAGATCTCGCAATAACACAAAGTAAAATAAATAAACAAAACATGCAGCAAGGTATTTTTGGGTTTTTGGATTAATAGATCTGAAAACAAAAGTTGCAAATAGTAGATTGGAAAGCAATATGTTGGAAAAGTAGACCCGGGGGCCATAGGTTTCACTAGTGGCTTCTCTCATGAGTATAGCACACGGTGGGTGAACAAATTAATGTTGGGCAATTGACAGAAGATCAAATAATCATGACGATATCTAGGCAATGATCATTATATAGGAATCACGTCCAAGATAAGTAGACCGAAACAATTCTGCATCTACTTCTATTACTCCACACATCGATCGCTATCCAGCATGCATCTAGTGTATTAAGTTCATGGGAAAACGTAGTAATGGAATAAGAATGGTGACATGATGTAGACAAGATCTATTCATGTAGGAATAGACCCCATCTTGTTATCCTTAATGGCAACGATACATGCATGTCTTGCTGCCCCTTCTATCACTGGGAAAGAACACCGCAAGATCGAACCCATCACAAAGCACCTCTTCCCATGGTAAGAAAAATCGATCTAGTTGGCCTAACTAATACAAAGATTCGAAGAAGAAATACGAGGCTATAAGTAATCATGCAAATAAGAGATCAAAGAAGACTCAAATCATATTCATGGATAGAAACTGATCATGAACTCAAAATTCATCGCATCCCAACAAACACACCGCAAAAGTCATTACATCAAATAGATCTCCAAGAGAGCATTGTATTGAGAAACATAGAGAGAGAGGAAGCCATCTAGCTACTGCCTACAGACCCGTAGCTCTATGGTGGACTACTCACGCATCATCAGAGAGGCACCTATGAGGAAGATGAACCCCTCCGTGATGGTGTTAGCTTGGATCTCGAGGTTCTAGAACTTGCGGCGGCTGGAATTGTGTTTCGTTGACTCCCCTAGGGTGTTTGGATTTTCTGAGAATTTATAGGTTCGATAGTCGGTTGAGGGGGTGCCCGAGGTGCCCACCCTCCACCAGGCCGCGCCAGGGGCCTCTGGCGCGCCCTGGTGGAGGGTGGCCACCCTGGGCCCCCTCTTCTGGTGTTGTTTGGCCCATCTGCTTCCTTCTGCTACATAAAAAATCCACAAAAATCCCTGCATCGTTTGGGCTCCGTTTGGTACTGATTTTCTGCGAAGTAAAAAACAAGCAAAAACAGCAACAAGCACTTTGGCACTATGTCAATAGGTTAGTCTCAAAAAATGATATAAAGTTGCTATAAAATGATTGTAAAACATCCAAGATTGATAATATAACAACACGGAACAAGAAAAAATTATAGATACGTTGGAGACGTATCAGCATCCCCAAGCTTAATTCCTACTCATCCTCGAGTAGGTAAATGATAAAAACAGAATTTTTGATGTGGAATGCTCCTATCATGTTCATCACATATTATTTTCTTTATAGCATGGACATTTGGACTTTTCATATGGTTCAACGCAATAGTCTAGTATTGACATGAAAACTTTAATACTCAAGCATATCAACAAGCAACCATGTCTTTCAAAATATCAACGCTAAAGCAAGTTATCCCTAGCCCATCATGCTCAATCATTGATCCATTCACAATACACACTCAAATATTAGCTACACCTAATGCTCAAGTACGATCATAGTGCCTCCTAGTTGGTGCTTTATAAGAGAAGATGGAGACTCAAATTGAAAAATAAAAATTGCATAAAGTAAATAGATAGGCCCTTCGCACAGGGAAGTAGGGATTTGTAGAGGTGCCAGAGCTCAAGTGTTTAAATTGATAGAGAAAAAAATATTTTGAGTGGCATGCCTTTCCTGTCAACGAAAACGACTGAGAGATTTCAATATCTTTCCATGCTAGATACATCATAGGCGGTTCCCAAACAGAAAATAAAGTTTATTCCTTTTTCCACCATACTTTCACTTTCCATGGCTAGCCGAATCACGGTTGCCTTCCATACCAACACTTTCCAAGGAATTTGTTATTTGACAACATAAAGTAAATATATTTTTCTTTTTCATTTTGGGACTAGGCATCCCTATTACCGCCGTACTCTCGTGCAATGACAAGTGAATAGACACTCATCTTGAGAATAACACATCTAGCATGGAAAAATACCGGTCACCCCGTACCGTTTCATGAGCGGTACGAGCACACAAAAAGGAAAATTTATTTTGAAGGTTTAGAAATGGCACATACAAATTTGCTTGGAACGGCATGGAAATACCGCATATAGGTAGGTATAGTGGAATCATATGGCAAAACTTGGTTTAAGGATTTTGGATGCACAAGTAGTATTTCTACTTAGTACAAGTGAAGGCTAGCAAGAGATTGAGAAGCATCCAACCAAGAAACGAAAAATCACATAAGCGAGCATTAAGCATAACTAACACTGAATAATGCACCATAAGTAGGATGTAATTTCGTAGCACAACTATTGACTTTTGTGCTTGCATAGGTAATCACAAACCTTAACACCAATATTCTTACTAAGCATAATTACTCACTAACATAACTCACATATTACTATTGTCATGTCTCAAAACTATTGCAAAGAATCAAGTTTAATTTGTCCAATGATCTCCATGAAAGTTTTTATTATATCCCTCTCGAATATCTATCACTTTGGGACTAGTTTCATATGTTGCAATTGCTTTTGATAAGCTCACAAGGCTAGAAGTGAAGAACATGAGCATACAAGTTTCATCTCTCAAAATAATATAAGTGAACCATGAGAGGATTTCTTCAAAATTACTAACTCTCAAATTAATAAAAGTGAAGGATGAGAGCATTTCTTCAAACATGTAAAAGCACGCCGTGCTCAAAAAGATATTAGTGAAGCACTAGAGCAATTCCTTTTGCTCAAAAGTTTTAAGTGAAGCATAAAGAGCAATTCTAACAAATCATAGAATATTTTTGGCTCTCTCAAATAGGTGTGTCCAGCAAGGATACTCATGAAAATGCAAAAGCAAAACAAGCAAAGATACAAGACGCTCCAAGCAAAACTCATGATATCTGACGAATAAAAATATAGTTCCAAGTAGTATACTGATGGTTGTTGGAAGAAAGAGGGGATGCCACTCGGGGCATCCCCAAGCTTAGTTGCTTGTTACTCTTTGGATATTACCTTGGGGTGCTGTTGCATACCCAAGATTTGACTCTTCTAACTCCTTATTCCTTCATCCATCGTGATCTCATCCAAAACTTGAAAACTTCAATCACACAAAACTTAACAAAATTCTCGTGAGATCCGTTAATATAATAAAGCAAATTACCACTTTAGGTACTGTTGTAAACCCATTCATATTTTACTATTACATTATATCTACTGTATTCTAACTTTATCATGACTTATACCCCCCGATACAAGCCATAGATTCATCAAAACAAGCACACAGTGCAACGAAAACAGAATCTGTTTCAGACAGGACAGTCTCTAGTAATCTGTACTCTACCGATACTTCTGGAACCCTAAAAAATCTAAATAATTAGGAAAACGTAAATAATTTGTATACAAATACTGTGTTAAAATTTCAGCTTAATATCACGTTTCAGTCAAAAATGAAAATTCGTGCACTGGGAACAAAGTTTCTGTTTCAGGTTCAGCATTGTTTCTACTCATCTTATGGATTATCCTAAAGGCATTACTTGGCACAAACACTAAATAAAACATAAAAACACAATCATAACAGAAGAATAATTGTGCAAAACACTCAAAAACAGAAAGCAAAATAAAAAAATAATTTATTCATTGGGTTGCCTCCCAACAAGCGCTATCGTTTTACGCCCCTAGCTTGGCATAACACCTAGATTCAAGTATTGTCATCCTTAGTTTGCACTCCATAGAAGGCACTCATGATTGATTCATATGGTGGCTTAATTCTTGTCCTAGGGAAGTGTTCCACACCCTTTCTAGGGGGAAACTTAAACTTAATATTGCCTTCTTTCATATCAATCACGGCACCTATAGTGCGTAAAAACGGTCCACCAAGTATGATAGGACAAGACGGATTGCAATCAATATCAAGAACAATAAAATAAATGGGAACATAATTCCTATTTGCAAGCATAAGAACATCATTAATTCTTCCCAAAGCCATTTTAATAGTAGAATCCGCCAAGTGCAAATTAAGAGAACATTCTTCAATATTGGTAAGACCAAGCACATCACATAGAGATTTCGGAATTGTGGAAACACTAGCACCCAAATCACACAAAGAAAAGCATTCATAATTTTTAATCTTGACTTCAATGGTAGGTTCCCACTCATCATGTAATTTTCTAGGAATTGAAATCTCTAATTCCAACTTCTCTTCTAAGGATTTCATCATGGCATCAACAATATGTTTAGTAAAAGCTTTATTTTGTTCATAAGCATGGGGTGAATTTATCATAGATTGCAACAAATAAATACAATCAACCAAGGAGCAACTCTCATAATTAAAGTCTTTGTAATCAAAAATAGTGGGCACATCACTAGTTAAAGGTTTGACCTCTCCAAACCCACTTTCATCAAAGTTTTCATCAAGATTTTCACCCTCCAAATCATTGGGACGCCCTCTAGCTAAAGTTGACTCTTCTTCAGTCCATTTATCATCAATTTTACATTACTAAACAAGGAATCAATAGAGCAAACACCAATCATTTTAAGATCTTCATCATTGTTATGAAAGTAATCGCTAGAAAACGCTTTTTCTAAAAATTCTCTTTTAGCTCTAAGCATAGCGGTTATTTTCTTACTTTCATCCATAGAAACATATAAAGCCTTAATTGATTCATTGATCTTAGGTGGAAAAGCATGCAACTTGATATTTTCAACATCATTGGAAATTCTATCAATGCTTCTAGACATATCATCGATCTTATTCAACTTTTCTTCTATCGTAGTATTGAAAAACTTTTGAGCATTGATAAATTATTTAAAAATATTCTCAAGATCAGAGGTGTTCCTATTATTATTATTATTATTATTATTATAAGAATTACCATAGGAATTACCATAATTATTAGAGGAATTTCCAGGAAAAGGCCTAGGATTAAAATTACCTCGATAAGCATTGTTATCGAAGTTGTTTCGCGAGATTAAATTCACATCTACGGAATCACTATTTTGCTCGATCAAAGTAGACAAAGGCACATCATTAAGATCAAGAGGAGCATTTTTACTAGCAACCAACTTCATAAGAGCATCAACTTTTTCACTCAAAGTGCCAATTTCTTCTACCGAATTAACCTTTTTACTAGTAGGTGCTCTTTCGGTATGCCATCGTGAGTAATTTGCCATAATATTATCTAGCAATTTGGTAGCTTCACCCAAAGTAATTTCCATAAAAGTACCACCCGCGGCGGAATCGAACAGATTTCTAGAGACAAAATTCAATCCCGCATAAATTTTTTGTATGATCATCCAAAGATTTAAACCATGAGTAGGACAATTTCTTAGCATCAACGTCATTCTTTCCCAAGATTGTGCAACATGTTCATGCTCAAGTTGCTTAAAATTCATGATTTGAGTTCTAAGGGAAATAATTTTCGCGGGCTGAAAATACTTAGTAATAAAAGCGTCCTTGCACTTATCCCAAGAATCGATACTATTGCGAGGCAAAGAAGAAAAGCAATTTTTTTCACAATCCCGCAAAGAGAAAGGAAACAATTTCAACTTCACAATATCATCGTCCACATCTTTTTTATTTTGCATATCGCATAATTCCATGAAGGTATTTAGATGGGACGCGGCATCCTCATTAGGAGTACTGAAAAATTGATCTTTCATGACAAGATTCAACAAAGCGACATTAATATCACAAGACTCCGCACTAGTGGCGGGAGGAGCAATAGGAGTGCTAATAAAATCATTATTATTGGTATTGGAAAAATCACACAACTTAATGTTTTCTTGAGTCATCGTCACTACGCAAACAAGATCGCAAGCAAACAAGAGATCTCACGAGAAAAAGGCAACGAAAAACAGAGGGCGAATAAAACGGCAAATTTGTAAAGTGGGGGAGAGGAAAACGAGAGGCAAATGGCAAATAATGTAATTGCAAGGAGATGAGATTTGTGATTAAAAACCTGGTAGATGAGATTGCTTCCTCCCCGGCAATGGAGCCAGAAATTCCTTTGACGTGGCTTGAGACTGCGTCGGTAGTTCCCCAAAGAGGAAGGGATGATGCAGCACAGCGACGGTAAGTATTTCCCTCAGTTATGAAACCAAGGTATCAATCCATAGAGGAAGATCACGCACCCACGTAAACAACACCTGCACACAAACAATAAATACTTGCAACCTAACGTGAAGGAGAGGTTGTCACGCTCTCTACGGTAATAAGATAGATTAGGTAGTGATAGTTTTGGCAAATAGATCTGCAAGAACACAAAGTAAAACAAACAAATGAAAAGTGCAGCAAGGTAATAAGATAGATTAGGTAGTGATAGTTTTGGCAAATAGATCTGAAAACAAAAGTTACAAATAGTAGATCGGAAAGCAATATATTGGAAAAGTAGACCCGGGGGCCGTAGGTTTCACTAGTGGCTTCTCTCATGAGTATAGCACACGGTGGGTGAACAAATTACTGTTGGGCAATTGATAGAACATCAAATAATCATGACGATATCCAGTCAATGATCATTATATAGGCATCACGTCCAAGATAAGTAGACCGAAACGATTCTGCATCTACTTCTATTACTCCACACATCGACCGCTATCCAGCATGCATCTAGTGTATTAAGTTCATGGGAAAACGGAGTAATGCAATAAGAACGGTGACATGATGTAGACAAGATCTATTCATGTAGGAATAGACCCCATCTTGTTATCCTTAATGGCAACGATACATGCGTGTCTTGCTGCCCCTTTTGTCACTGGGAAAGAACACCGCAAGATCGAACCCATCACAAAGCACCTCTTCCCATGGCAAGAAAAATCGATCTAGTTGTCCTAACTAAACCAAAGGTTCGAAGAAGAAATACGAGGCTATAAGTAATCATGCAAATAAGTGATCAAAGAAGACTCAAATCATATTCATGGATAGAAACTGATCATGAACTCAAAATTCATCGGATCCCAACAAACATACCGCAAAAGTCATTACATCAAATAGATCTCCAAGAGACCATTGTATTGAGAAACATAGAGAGGGAGGAAGCCATCTAGCTACTGCATACGGACCCATAGGTCTATGGTGAACTACTCACGCATCATTGGAGAGGCACCTATGAGGAAGATGAACCCCTCCGTGATGGTGTTAGATTGGATCTCGAGGTTCTAGAACTTGCTGCGGCTGGAATTGTGTTTCGTCAACTCCCCTAGGGTTTTTGTATTTTGTGAGAATTTATAGGCTCGATAGTCGGTTGAGGGGGTGCCCGAAGTGCCCACCCTCCACCAGGCCGCGCCAGGGGCCTCTGGCGTGCTCTGGTGGAGGGTGGCCACCCTGGGCCCCCTCTTCTGGTGTTGTTTGGCCCATCTGCTTCCTTCTGCACCATAAAAAATCCACAAAAAACCCCACAGCATTTGGGCTCCGTTTGGTACTGATTTTCTGCGAAGTAAAAAAGCAAGCAAAAATAGCAACTGGGACTTTGGCACTATGTCAATAGGTTAGTCCCAAAAAATGATATAAATTTGCTATAAAATGATTGGAAAACATCCAAGATTGATAATATAACAGCATGGAACAAGAAAAAATTATAGATACGTTGGAGACGTGTCAGACAATTCCCTGGATAATTGAAAAATTCGCAGAACGTGAAAAAACAACAATAACGGGCCTAATCTGAAGCATCTTGGGCCGACATGACATTTTCGTGAAGCTATATGGTGCACTAGGTGGAAGATAGCACATGACAGAGGGGGGCTTCCAAGAGGCTCACCATGGGCTTCAGCCCAGTTGGTGTAGAGGCACGACAGGTCTGCAGAGGCGGATTGGGGCGCTACTGGGCCTTGCGTCATGGGCCGCGGCGGCCGTGCGAGGCTAGCCCAGGCCATGGCGCGAGCGGGCTCTCGCGAGCGAGGGAGCTCCCGATCTGATCTGGGAGAGCTGCTCCCGAAGCAGGCGACCATGGCGCAAGGCTCTCCGACGGCGGGGACAGCGAAGGCATGCGGAGATGGCAGAGAACGGGCAGATCCGAGGCTCCCCGGCGTGAATCCGGCCAGGAATCAAGGCGGCGCGTCGAGCTGGAGCTGCGGGAGGCCATCGATAGCGGCGGGGTTGAGGCGGGGCGCGAGGAGAGAGCTCCGGCAGCAGCTCGGGGCATCGGAGGCCCGGGCGCGGCGGCGGCTCCGGTGGCTGGGCTCGTTGGTTTGCGAAGCACCAGCGGCCCGGTGCTCTGGCGCGACACTCTGGCGTGGAGGAGAGGCGGCTCGGGCACGGGGCTCCCGCGGGCGAGGAGCGGGTTGCGGCGGTGGTTGCTCCGGGCTTCCCGGGCCCCGTGCGGGCCTGGTCCGGCCGGCGGCTCTGGGAGGCGGCTGGGGCTACGTGGCACCGCGGGGTTGGCCCGGGAGGCGGCTACGGCGGCGGTGTGGCTGTTTGGCAGCACCAAGTGGTGGCGGGGGAGTGGTCCGGTGCGGAAAACGAGGCTGTGAAGGTGGCTGCGAGGTGGGAGGAGTGTAGGGTTGGCTTAGGGCTAGGTTTAGCCATTTCTGGCAGGGGAGGGGGGTTTAAATAGGCATGTTCTCTAGGGTTTGAGGGTTTGGAGCCATTTTTGGACCGTCCGATCTCGATCGGACGGTTCCGGTCGAGGGTCGTGGCTAGGCGGGCTGCGGTGGTCTGTGGAGAGGGGTTGGTGGAGATGAGAGGGAAGATTGAGGCCCGTGACAGGTTTTTTTAAATACCGAAAACGTCTGACGAATAAACCGATGACGGTGCTGCTACGGTCGACCGTTCGGGTCTCAAACGACCTCCAATCGCGACGAAATTTGGCAGGCGGTCTACCTACAATAAAACAAGACCGCATGCCAAGTTTCGACCCAATCCAAGAATATTTTTCGTGCACTTTTAAAAGCATTTTTTATAAAGATGTCGTGGGCACGTGCATGTGTGATTAGTCTCGAAACGGTTGACGACACGAACGGAGAGAACCGGCAACTAAGAACGAATGCAAGTTTTCAAAAATGAGTGACGATGCTATGCAGATGATGCGAATGATGCAATGATGAATGCGACAAACAAAAGAATTGCACGACGACAATGGAATAAAAGGGGAATCTTCTCGAGCGTTGGTCTCGGGGTGTTACAACTGCAAGTGATTCACATTCAAATTGTATTGGTGAATCACACTTATAAAACCAAATGGGGTCACTAAACTACAAACCTACAAAAATGCACATTAATATAACACTTACAAGATATCTCACACAATTAATGTTGTAGGGTTCTCAGTGTCACCATGAACGAAATCACAATGGTTTCAAATAACTATCTGGTTCAACCAGTACTATATGCAAATGTGTGTGTGTCGTCTCCCATACTTCTACCTTCTAATAACCATGGAAGATGTTTCACTTCTCATTAAGAGATATAATCAATTGTAGTGTGATCAGTAGCAAGACGAACATTCAATTAAAACTAACATCTCTAGGACTGTCTTCTGTAAAAAAATAAAAATGGAAGACCAGGTAAGCTTTCCAACAGTCACTATACTTTTTATGAAGAGTCAACTGGCTACCATAATTTTTTGATGGGCTACGACTATCATATTCATCAACCAAAAAGATACAATGCATCAAAGGAAAAATGACCTACTAAGAGAGACCTTATCAAACTGAGTGGCTAAACTCTACCAGAACCAGAGAGACTTTATCAAACTGAAGGCACGCATTAGATAGTATAAAGCCGCACTTGCAGGTAGCGAACCTTAAGAAGACAAGCAAATTTGAAAGAAGTCTCTGACTGGCCTATGGTCCGTACATTCTATGACTGCATTCAGGCTAGTATTTCACTGTTCTCTTCTCATCATGTTTTGGAATAGCTTTCTTTTTAGACTTATTTCATTCATAGTTTGGTAGTTGCTTTACCCAACTTTTATAGGAAAAACCAAGCTAATCTTTCAATGATTGTCAGGATCTCCTCCAACGGGATCGTCTTCCTGCACATTTTGGCCATGAGGAGATAGCAATTAGTGTATCTCTGTCAAGGAAGTGACAAGTAACAAAGCTGGAATGTGAAATAATACATGAGCAATCGGGAGCTTCAAGAAATAGAAGCGCTTTTTTTTAAGTTAATGAAGGCCACAAAATTTTGTAATCTCGGTTAAACTTGGCTTCTCCATGACGCGTTGCCGTAGACTGATAATGCAATACAGATAAAAGAAAATTCAAGTTTCCTACACCTTTTCAATTAGCACTCACATACATTTCTCTGTGTGGTGATAGAAAAAGAATCCAAATTCCCTCTGGTGACTGAAATCAAAAAGACTGTAAAACATGTTTCTCTTTGTTATTACCATCAGAGGATGATTTGTTAGAATATGAAATGAGGAAATTAAGAATAGATGATTTGGCGGAAAGAAACAATATTCAGTTACATAGTTAGCAGGCTCCTTTGATCCATCGCTTGTGGGCAACCATGAAACCTGTGAGGCTCTGAATGCCAGATGCTGCTCGTGTGCATCCTGATGTCTACTACGCAACCTTCTTCTTGTAGACTCGTGTTGGGCCTCCAAGCGCAGAGTTTTTTAGGACAGTAGCAAATTTCCCTCAAGTGGATGACCTAAGGTTTATCAATCCGTGGGAGGCGTAGGATGAAGATGGTCTCTCTCAAACAACCCTGCAACCAAATAACAAAGAGTCTCTTGTGTCCCCAACACACCCAATACAATGGTAAATTGTATAGGTGCACTAGTTCGGCGAAGAGATGGTGATACAAGTGCAATATGGATGGAAGATATAGGTTTTTGTAATCTGAAAATATAGAAACAGCAAGGTAGCAAGTAACAAAAGTGAGCACAAACGGTATTCCAATGCTTGGAAACAAGGCCTAGGGTTCATACTTTCACTAGTGCAAGTTCTCTCAACAATACTGACATAGTTGAATCATATGTAAATCCCTCACGTGCGACAAAGAGTTCACTCCAAAGTCACAAGTAGCGGAGAACAAACGAAGAAATTATTGTAGGGTACGAAACCACCTCAAAGTTATCTTTTAAGATCAATCTTATGAGCTATCCCTATAAGTGTCACGAACAGCCCTAGAGTTCATACTAAAATAACACCTTAAGATACACATCAACCAAAACCCTAATGTCACCTAGATACTCCAATGTCACCACAAGTACCCATGGGCATGATTATACGATATGCATCACACAATTTCAGATTCATCATGTTCAATCCAACACAAAGAACTTCAAAGAGTGCCCCAAAGTTTCTACAGGAGATTCAAGACGAAAACATGTGCCAACCCCTATGCATAGATTCCCAAGGTCACGGAACCCGCAAGTTGATCACCAAAACATACATCAAGTGGATCAATAGAACATCCCATTGTCACCACGAATATCCCATCGCAAGACATACATCAAGTGTTCTCAAATCCTTAAAGTCTCAATCCGATAAGTAAACTTCAAAGGGAAAACTCAATTCATCACAAGAAGATAGAGAGGGGAAAACTCCATATGATTCATCTATATCAATAAAGCTCGCGGTACATCAAGATCGTGTCATCTCAAGAACACGAGAGAGAGAGAGAGATCAAACACATAGCAACTGGTACATACCCTCAGCCCCGAGGGTGAAATACTCCCTCCTCGTCATGGAGACCGCCGGGATGATGAAGATGGCCTCCGGTGATGGTTTCCCCCTCCGGCAGGGTGCCGGAACGGGCTCCCGATTGGTTTTTTGTGGATCTGCAGGCTTGTGGCGGCAGAACTCCCGATGTAGGTTTGTTTCTAGGGGTTTCTGTATTTATAGGAATTTTTGGCGACGGAAACAAGTCCAGGGGGGGCCACGAGGTGACGACAAGCCAGGGGGCGTGCCGTAGGGGGGGGCGCCCCCCAGGCTTGTGGTGGCCTCGTGGCTCTTCTGGCCCAACTCCCAAGCTCCCTGGGCTTCTCCTGGTCCATAAAAATTCACCGTAGATTTTTATTCCGTTTGGACTCCGTTTGATATTCCTTTTCTGTAAAACTCAAAAACAAGGAAAAAACAGAAACTGGCACTAGGCTCTAGGTTAATAGGTTAGTCCCAAAAATAGTATAAAATTGTGGTAAAATGATTGTAAAACATCCAAGAATGATAATATAACAGCATGGAACAAGCAAAAATTATAGATACGTTGGAGACGTATCAGCATCCCCAAGCTTAATTCCTACTCGTCCTCGAGTAGGTAAATGATAAAAACAGAATTTTTGATGTGGAATGCTGCCTAACATGTTCATCATATTCTTTTCTTCTTTGTATAGCATGGACATCTGGACTTGTAAATGATTCAAAGCAATAGTCTAGTTTTAACATAATGACTTCAATACTCAAGCATGTCAACAAGCAACCATGTCTTTCAAAATATCAACACTAAAGAAAGTTATCCCTAGCCCATCATGCTCAATCATTAATCCGTTCATGAAACACACTCAAATATTAGCTATGCCCAATGCTCAAGTACGATCATAGTGCCCCCTAGTTGGTGCTTATAAGAGAAGATGGAGACTCAAAGCAAAAATAAAAATTGCATAAAGTAAATAGATAGGCCCTTCGCAGAGGGAAGTAGGGATTTGTAGAGGTGCCAGAGCTCAAGGTTTAAATTGAGAGAGAAAAATATTTTGAGTGGCATGCTTTTCCTGTCAACGAAAACGACAAAGTAGCTCACAATATTTTCCATGCTAGATACATTATAGGCGGTTCCCAAACAGAATGGTAAAGGTTTTACTCCCCCTCCACCAATCAATCACACTCCACGGCGAGCCGAATCCACGGGTACCGTCCATACAAACAACAATCCTGGGGGAGTTTTGTTTCATTATATTTTGATTTTATTTTTGAGCATGGGACTGGGCATCCCGAATACCAGCCACTTTCTCGTGAATGATAGTGAATCAACACATATCGTGAGAATAACACACCTAGCATGGAAAAATATTGGATACTCCCCACCATTTCATGAGCGGTACGGGCACACAAAAGAGAAAATTTATTTTGAAAATTTAGAGATGGCACATACAAATTTGCTTGGAACGGCATGGAAATACCGCATATAGGTAGGTATGGTGGACTCATAAGGCAAAACTTGGTTTAAGGATTTTGGATGCACAAGTAGTATTTCTACTTAGTACAAATGAAGGCTAGCAAATAGATTGGGAAGCAACCAAACCAAGGAACGAAAAATCACGTAAGTGAGCATTGAGTCAAAACTAACACAGAATAATGCACCACAAGTAGGATGTAACTTCATTGCATAGCTTTTGACTTTCGTGCATGCATAGGGAATCACAAACCTTAACACCAATATTCCTACTAAGCATAATTACTCACTAACATGACTCACATATTACTATCATCATGTTTCAAAACTATTACAAGGAATCAAGCTTAATTTGTCCAATGATCTTCATGAAAGTTTTTATTATATCCTCCTTGGATATCTATCACTTTGGGACTAGTTTCATATGTTGCTATTGCTTTTTGGCAAGCTCAAACAAATTTAAGTGAAGTACAAGAGCATAAAAATTTCATCTCTCAAAAAGGTATAAGAGAAGCATGAGAGGAAATGACAAGCTACTCTCAAAAGATATAAGTGAAGATCAATGAGTAGTCAAACAATTAAGTAGCTATGTGAGGACTCTCTCTCTCTCTCTCAATAAATATTTTCAGATCTTAAGCATTTTATTAAGCATCAAGCAAAAGAAAAATAATAGCACTCCAAGAATAGCACGCATAATGTGAACGAATAAAAATTTAGGCTCAACATAGGCTAACCGATAATTGTTGATGAAGAGAGGTGGGATGCGTAGCATCCCCAAGCTTAGATGCTTGAGACTTCTTGAAATATTTACTTGAGGTGCCTTGGGCATCCCCAAGCTTGAGCTTTTGTATCTCATTCAATTCTCTCATATCCCGGTTTCACCTATTCTCAAAAACATCTTCCACACAAAACTTGAAAAGAACTCGTGAGATATGTTAGTACACATAATAATAAATCAACTCTTTATGTACTTCCAAGACAAGTTGCACAATAATTTTCAAACATTAGGTACTGTATACTATCATTTCCACAATTTATATGTACCAATATAGGCTATGGAAACTATAGGATAAGTAGATAACGAAACTATGACAGCAATCTATCCAAACAGAACAGTCTGTAGAAATTTATGAAAACAGTGTACTTCTGTAAATCTAAAACTTATGAAAATTTAGGACACGTTATAAACTTTATATGGCAATACTGTGTAAAAATTGTAGAAACTTTCCACGTTCTAGTAAAATATGAAAATTCAAACACTACAGCCAAAGTTTCTGTTTATACACAGCACACATCAAAACATGCAATGCAAGCATCCTAAGGCAATTCTTGGAACTTTTTATTGAAAAAAAAGATTATAAATAACACCTAACAGAAAATAACAAAATAAAATGACGCTCCAAGCAAAACACATATTATGTGACGAATAAAAATATAGCTCTAAGTAAGATATACCGATAGTGTTGAAGACGAAAGAGGGGATGCTTCCGGGGCATCCCCAAGCTTAGGCACTTGAGTCTTCCTTGGATATTTCCTTGGGGGTGCCTTGGGCATACCCAAGCTTAGGTTCTTGTCACTCCTTATTCTCCTCATATCGGTGTCTCACCCAAAACTTGAAAACTTCAATCACACAAAACTTAACGGAACTTCGTGAGATGGGTTAGTATAATAAATAAAGATCATTCACTTAGGTACTGTCAAGACAAGATTCATGATTGTTCTCACATAATACCTACTGTATTATATCATTCCCATAATTTATATCACTCAATATAAGCTATGGAAACACTAAAACAAGCAAACTATGCATGCAAAACAGAATCTGTCAAAAACAGAACAGTCTGTGAAGATCTGTAGTGTAGCCATACTTACCTGTCTCTAAAAATTCTGAAAAATTAGGTAAACCTGAATAATTTGTATATCAAGACTGTGTAACAATTTCAGATCAAAATCACGTTCCAGTGAATTTACAAAATTCTTGGACTGAGAGAAAAAGTTTCTGTTTTTGCACAGAATCAAGTCAACTATCATCTATACTATCCCAAAGGCTTTACTTGGCACTTTATTGAAACAAAAGATATAAAACATGATTACTACAGTAGCTTAATCATGTGAACACAAAAAAACAGAAAGTAAAAGTTTTGGGTTGTCTCCCAACAAGCGCTTTTCTTTAATGCCTTTTAGCTAGGCATGATGATTTCAATGATGCTCACACAGGAATAATAATTGAAACTTGCAAGAGAGCATCATGAAGCATATGACTAGAACATTTAAGCCTAACCCACTTCCTATGCATAGGGATTTTGTGAGCAAACAATTTATGGGAACAAGAATCAACTAGCATAGGAAGGCAAAACAAGCATAACTTCAAAACTTTGAGCACATAGAGAGGAAACTTGATACTATTGCAATTCCTACAAGCATATGTTCCTCCCTCATAATAATTTTCAGTAGCATCATGAAGTAATTTCACAACATAACTATCACATAAAGCATTCTTTTCATGATCCACAAGCATAGAAAATTTGTCACTCTCCACATAAGCAATTTTCTTCTCATTCATAATAGTGGGGGCAAACTCAACAAAATAACTATCATGAGGTACTTGATTGTCATAACCACTTGCAATATTAAAATCATGATGACAAGTTTCATGGTTACTATCACTCTTTATAGCATACATGTCATCATCATAATCATCATAAATAGGAGGCATGCCATCATCATAACAAACTTGCTCATCAAAACTTGGGGGATTAAAAATATCATATTCATCAAACATAGCATCCTCAAGCTTGTGGCTTTGCATATCATTAGCATCATGAATATTCAGAGAATTCATACTAACAATATTTCTATCATGCTCATCACTCAAAGATTTAGTGCCAAACATTTTAATAACTTCTTCTTCTAACACTTGAGCACAATTTTCCTTTCCATCATTTTCACGAAAGACGTTAAAAAGATGAAGCATATGAGGCAACCTCAATTCCATTTTTTTGTAGTTTTCTTTTATAAAACCAAACTAGTGAAAAACAAGAAACTAAAAGATTCAATTGCAAGATCTAAAGATATACCTTCAAGCACTCACCTCCCCGGCAATGGCGCCAGAAAAGAGCTTGATGTCTACTACGCAATCTTCTTCTTGTAGACTCGTGTTGGGCCTCCAAGCGCAGAGTTTTGTAGGACAGTAGCAAATTTCCCTCAAGTGGATGACCTAAGGTTTATCAATCCGTGGGAGGTGTAGGATGAAGATGGTCTCTCTCAAACAACCATGCAACCAAATAACAAAGAGTCTCTTGTGTCCCCAACACACCCAATACAATGGTAAATTGTATAGGTGCACTAGTTCGGCGAAGAGATGGTGATACAAGTGCAATATGGATGGTAGATATAGGTTTTTGTAATCTGAAAATATAAAAACAGCAAGGTAGCAAGTAACAAAAGTGAGCACAAACGGCATTGCAATGCTTGGAAACAAGGCCTAGGGTTCATACTTTCACTAGTGCAAGTTCTCTCAACAATACTGACATAGTTGAATCATATGTAAATCCCTCACGTGCGACAAAGAGTTCACTCCAAAGTCACAAGTAGCGGAGAACAAACGAAGAAATTATTGTAGGGTATGAAACCACCTCAAAGTTATCTTTTCCGATCAATCTTATGAGCTATCCCTATAAGTGTCACGAACAGCCCTAGAGTTCGTACTAAAATAACACCTTAAGATACACATCAACCAAAACCCTAATGTCGCCTAGATACTCCAATGTCACCACAAGTACCCGTGGGCATGATTATACGATATGCATCACACAATTTTAGATTCATCATGTTCAATCCAACACAAAGAACTTCAAAGAGTGCCCCAAAGTTTCTACCGGAGAGTCAAGACGAAAACATGTGTCAACCCCTATGCATAGATTCCCAAGGTCACGGAACCCACAAGTTGATCACCAAAACATACATCAAGTGGATCAATAGAACATCCCATTGTCACCACGGATATCCTATCACAAGACATACATCAAGTGTTCTCAAATCCTTAAAGTCTCAATCCGATAAGTAAACTTCAAAGGGAAAACTCAATTCATCACAAGAAGATAAAGAGGGGAAAACTCCATATGATTCATCTATATCAATAAAGCTCGCGGTACATCAATATCGTGTCATCTCAAGAACACGAGAGAGAGAGAGAGATCAAACACATAGCTACTGGTACATACCCTCATCCCCGAGGGTGAACTACTCCATCCTCGTCATGGAGACCGCCGGGATGATGAAGATGGCCTCCGGTGATGGTTTTCCCCTCTGGCAGGGTGCCGGAACGGGCTCCCGATTGGTTTTTCGTGGCTCTGGAGGCTTGTGGCGGCGAAACTCCCGATCTAGGTTTGTTTATGGGGGTTTCTGTATTTATAGGAATTTTTGGCGGCGGAAACAAGTCCAGGGGGGCCACGAGATGACGACAAGCCAGGGGGCGCGCCCTAGGGGGGGCGCCCCCCAGGCTTGTGGCGCCCCCCAGGCTCTTCTGGCCCAACTCCCAAGCTCCCTGGGCTTCTTCTGGTCCATAAAAATTCACCGTAGATTTTTATTCCGTTTGGACTCTGTTTGATATTCCTTTTCTGTAAAACTCAAAAACAAGGAAAAAAACAGAAACTGGCACTAGGCTCTAGGTTAATAGGTTAGTCCCAAAAATAGTAGAAAATTGTGGTAAAATGATTGTAAAACATCCAAGAATGATAATATAACAGCATGGAACAAGCAAAAATTATAGATACGTTGGAAACGTATCACATCCTTGGGTGGTTCATGACGAACTGGAGGGAAACACCTGAGATTGGCTCCGAGAGGCGACAGGGATGGGGATGACGCCATGTGACAGAGGAGCATGTGAGAACAACACGCCCAGCAGGGCAATGCTACGCATTGCTTGAGAGGCGGCATGCAAAGCACATAGCAAGATTTGGTGGAGAGGGGAAGGGATCCATACCACAAAAAGCGAAGTTCCCGGCGGAGTTCCGGCGGCATGTGGATGCAGAGGACCGGCAGCGCGTCGAGGTGGAGATCTGGCGGTGCGTCGAGGCGGAAGTGGCGGCGCGTAGCACCTCCTTAGCCGCCGCGAGGCCTCTCCTTCTTCTCCCCTCTCCTCCTCTCCCTAAGATGCGCCGCTGCCCCGGCCGGCTTGAGTGCTTGATCCGCAGCCATCGGCTAGCCCTGCCGCTGCCCGTGACCGAGGCAACGCAGGGGACCCGTCGCGCGACGACGCTGCCCCTCGCTCGTGCGGAGCGGATGAGTTGTTTTCCCGTGTATATAATGTGCCTCTGCCGGATATAGCACTAGGAGATGGTTCGGCACGTGTACGAGCGGCGGGTGCGGGGTCTAGCGACCGGCGAGGCGGGGGCGGGCCATGCGAGCGGCGGCATGAAGGGGTGGCGAGGCGGGGGCGGGTCAAATGAGAGGCTGGGAGAGGCTGGGCTTCGTGAGCGGTTCCCGACTCCCGAGCGTGGTGGGCGAGTCGTTCGCGAGCGTGGGGGGTGAGTCCTTTCGTTAGTGAGGGGATTACGTTTCGTAAGCGATCAATTTCATTAACGATGATTTTTAACCATTGATGATGTAATTAGATGGCTGAGATGGTGAGTTGGATTTGCGATGAATAGTACTAAAAGGCGATAACCAAGTCATTAAAGAATAAAGAATAAAGAAGCCATGAGTAGTACGCACCAAGATTAAACCAGTGACCTTGTATAAGCCCTTGGCAGTGCAGCATCATCAACTCAGTCAATCATTATAGTCAGTCCAAGCTGTTCGCATTGTATTAGACTGGAGAAATGATTGCACAATTGCATCACCTACAGTGGAGAATTGCTTCACGTATAATATCAGTAGGCTGATCGTATGACAAAACGACGGTTAAGAAAAACAAATGGGCTGACCCGATTAGGATGGATTCAATAACTGACGATCGATTAGACAAATGGAGAAAATAATGCCGATAAGAACTGAACGACGAAAACGATGAGAATCCCAGATGTGACAAATAAACATGATTCAAGATGACAAATTAGATGAAGCCTCGCTGTTGAGTACGTCCATCAATGACGAGGAATCCTTCTGCTTGATGACGGTGACAGTGTCCATGGCATGGATTGATCGAGACCAATGACTTGTGGCAGAGCCGGAACTAACACAGAGGAGCTAGAGGAGAGCATCCTCTCGAGCACTCCCGCAAATTGGTTGTTGCGACCAACGTGCGAGCATATCTTGATAGTCATGTTGTACGTGTTGATGCATGCATGTATGTACCACGCGTGCTAGCAACCAAGTCAATCCCGTCGAGCCGTCGATCTTCACAAACCTGTGAGACAATGGCGGCTGTGATGAGCCGGGTTGTGCTCGAGCATGACCTCGTAGCCGTCGTTGAAGAGCCACCGACGCAGTCCGACCCTCCTTCATGGATGTGTAGATGGCGTACCCGCTAGACCACGTGTAACAACCGATCTCCGAGACTCCGACACCAGCGGAGGCTTCCACAACACTGTCGCCGCATCCTCGATGATGTCGTCCACTTCTTCATGATATCCACCCGAGCATCGCTGCTCGGCCCCGTTGGCCCGCTCCTTGCCGAGGCCCCCCGACCTACTCTTCTCAGCAGTCTCCTCATCAAGAGATAAAAGAATAGTCTAGACCTCGTATCATTGGCGCATGGAGGGCATCCAGCCGACGGAGCTCGCCCACACCAAGGAGGGTCGATGTTCTTTTGAAGGAAACGACCCTGAGCCACGACCAATAGTACCTTATCATGGCTCGAGATGATGACCACCTCGTTGGTCTTGCAACGTACCGACGGCACAAGCCGACATGCGGGGAGGGGGGAGGCGTGTACGATGAGGAAGGCCGCGCCAGCCGGAGACGATGGCGGCAAGGGTTAGTCGCAGCGGCGTGCGGGGGTCAGAGCTCATAACAGCCCACTTTGAGGCCCTCGTTGCTTCGTATGCCATGACAGGTCGAGGTGGCCGTCAGCTCGATTGTTCGTGGTGAATATATAGCACGCACGGAGAGAAGGACGTGTCCGGAGGGGGTGGGCTCGTCTGGTTGTACTATTTATTAGAGGAGGGATCGGTCATGGCTGGGTGTTTTTGTGCCTTTCACGGCAAGATGTGGAGACGTATTGGGACTTCTACGTACTCTGTATTGGGAATTCTTTAACGCCACCTGTTCAAGGAAACGGTCAGGCTAGGCTGGGTTGCACGCAAGGCTTGCTGAAGGCCCACACAGATTAGATCGGGGCAACACACGGTACAGCTCCGCTTCGCACAGACGGGGCGGGAGGGACGAAAGAAGGTAGGAACGACGGACGAAAATTAGGGACGGACGAAATTACGGTGGTAAGACGGGGCGGCACGCCGAACCCTAACCCCGCTCACTTGTCGCTACCTCTTGCGTGGACGGGAACCGGACACCGATGTTTATTGTGCTTGCTTCGTGGAAAGACTGTTTTTTTGTGTGTGCGGTTTACGTGTGTGTAAGGGAGTTTGTGTCCAATACGTCAGGTCTTTCTTTGTGTCCAATGCGCCAGCTAGTTTGCATATACTGAATCTAAGTGCATGTTGGCTTTGCTGGGCCATAAGGCCCACGTGCGCAGTACGGACGAAAATCATGCAGGCCTAGTCGATACGAACCTTTTCAACGAAACTTGGTCTATGAATTAGTACCACCTCGTATATTTCATGTAACGTAGGATCAGATGCGGGATGAAACCAAGAATATCACCTTGCTTTATTAGTAGGTATATAGTATATATATAGTATACTAGTACATATGCCCGTGCGTTGCAACGGGCTAAAAAATTACAAAACCTGCTCCATGTGTCACTACATTGCATACCACTCATATCTGACTGACAGACGTCAAAAATAAGGTTACCCTCATCATGTGCTTTCGGTATCATGAAGTATGGATGTGAAGGAGCCACCCTAACGCCTTTGTCGGCGTCTACTTCATCTCCGCACCTGTCATAGGATGGAAGAGTAGTACTGGCGAAACATTCAGACATTTATCTAACAGAAACCTATGGAAAACCCAACCATGAATAGCTCTGGTTAGCTATCTATATTTATACTGCAGTCAAAAATCAAAACTTGATCAAAAAATAACTTCATCCAAGATTGTGTCACAACGGATTGCTGTAAGCCCACTAATGAATTTTGGATTTAGGACCAGTCTTTCTACCCGAAGTCAGCCACAAGACCGGGCATCAAGTTGTGCCAACAAGGTATACACAACATTGATAGAATAATCTTAAGAAATAATTTACTGTTAGCTGCATGTGGTTTATACCCAGAAAGCTATGAAAGCAAGAGGACAACACAAATGATGGAAAAAAAGACAGAGCGATGATGACATTCTATCAATTTCCAAGCATACATAATTGATCCCTAATGTTCAGCAAGATTGGCATGAAAACTAATGTTCTATACTGAAAAGAAATCGGCAGCTGATCAGCATGTGCAACACGGCCGTTGCGTTGACGTAACTACACGTGGATTGGGCGGCATCTCGACGCGGAAAACCTCGTAGAAGGCACGTGGCGGCAGCCAGGGACAGAAGGAGTTACTCTCCTACCACTGAATATGCCTGCTCCTCTTTCTTGTATTGTAATAATCTGAAAAAATGCAACATCTTCCATAAGCAATGTTTTGCACAAACGGTGATTATGTGACTAAATGTTGATTCTAAGCACAAGTACCTCTCAAAAGGAAATCTAAATCCCTATCGTGTAGAGATGTACACAGATAACAATGGAGGTAAAAGGAAAAGATAAGGCAAACTATGCCGACCTCAACAAGACATTACACATGAGAAGTTCTCTTCACTGGAGATATGATCTAAACTTCCCTTGCAAGACCATTTTAATATCCTTACCTCTAACGATAAGGTTCGGAACCAAATTTAGCAACAGCTGGAATAGAATAGTACACAAAAAATACATACAGAGGCATTTTCCTGCTGTCAAGTTCCTTTGAATTCAATTTAATTTTCCGAGTAAGTGCATCTTATACATTGTTATATTTGCATTGAAACCATTTTAAGCGTGACTGCATCTTTTGTCCAATATTAGCATCAGGAGATTTTGCTTGCACTTAAGAGTGCTAATATTTTTTAATAATGTTGCAATAATTAACTGGAAACATACCATCACCCAGGATATCTCGAAGTATTTCAATTATAACACCATAGTTTGATTGATATACCGCGCTCTGTCGGAAAAGGACTAAATATATTTAATAGCCAACAAGTAGAACAAGTAGAAGGAAACATGGATTTACCATTGAAGAGTTTCTTTTCCCAACTAAAAGAAGTGTGTGATGAAGCTCATGCAGTTTAATTCATACTGCACACTGTAAGTGCATCACAAGGCTGGTGCTGCAAAAGGTAATTGTTGGGTGATGTCAGAACATAAAATTCATCCAGCATATACCCCCAAAGAGGTTCAGTTAAGAGGACCTGTATACGCATGTGTTCAATTGGCTGAGAAGGCCATGTTGGTCTTCGAGCATAAATAACTGTAAACCAATATCAGTGGTTGGCCAATGCACTCCACAAGCTCATGTGACATTTCTGCCATTATTTAGCACCTAAATTTCCAACACACATCAAGGGGATCATACTTACCGCAGATAATCAATCATGTATGTATGTACTTTCATTGGCATGCCTTCCAATAAAAACGGGATTAAGCAACTATGTTCTTCCCATGGTAGAAAGCTTCCTCTGCCTTCCAATAAAATCACGATTCAGCGATAGCTTCCTATGCCTTCCAATAAAAACAGGATTAAGCGATAGCTTCCTGTGCCTTCCAATAAAAATGTGATTCAGCAATGGTACATGGTCACATTGCTTCTATTTTCTTGCTCTGCTGCTCGTCCACTCACATTTTTAATAAAAAAAGACAAACTGAAGAAAGAAGATACATACTGAGGGTCTAAAAAGTAAACTGAAGACTGACAAGAAATATTGATGGATTGTCATGTTAATACAAAACTAACCGCTCACTTTAGAAATCAGGGGCAACAAAATAGCTACGGAAATTTGGAAGAGAACAAAGTTGCAGAGCCAGAGGTAGCTTGCCTAATTGATTGATAATCTGATTAATTTTATGAAAAAGATTGTTGTGTGCAAAGGTGGTTTCATTTATATAAATGGAGCCGGGGAGGGCCTCCCTGATTGTCTAAAATATAATTTATGAAGAATAGGCAGAAAAATAGATATGGATATGTGCAACACAATGGAGAGGGGTGACAGAGAACATCACATGAAGATATAATTCTTACCTCGAACAAAAAAAATATTATGACATGCTCTCGTAAACGTAGCATCGCTCAGTACAAGCAAATATAAGTACAGATGGATATTTTGCTATACTAAGAAGAAATGAAGATTTTAGTAGCGCAAACAGTGGTATCAAAGAAAAAAACAGTAGTGTATAATGACATGCAAAATTCTGTAATCATTCACCGGTGGTGGTCTTCTGAAAAAGCTAGAGCTCAATTAACTAACACCCCCAAATGCTTTTTTGAACACCTGACCGGAAACCTGACCACCTCAAGCATCTGGTTCCGGTTAAAATCCAGATAAGCATAAAAACATATCCACTTCTAGCATAGCACTTGACTTAAATCGATGAGAACACACAGAGCTGGCTACTCTACATACAAGCAGACCATGTACAAAACAACTCCCTGCCGATTTCCTGAAACCCCTGCTCTCCACACAAATCACACCCCAACACGGACCTCAACCGTGCCGACTACTAACAAATTCAAACCGGCTCAACTTTTTCCAGAAAATCAGTGCACGGAGACTACCTCGGTGGCTCCGGTCAGCCCCTCCCCTCCATATCGACCTCTCTCTCCCCCAATCAGCAGCTCGCCCCTCTCTCCTGGGCTGGGGACGGAGATAAAACGGACAAAGTGACACACACATAGGAAAATCCAAAAAGAGATGACCCCCAGCCCTCTCCAAACCCCCAATCCGTATCGGTCATTTGGGAAAACAATGAAACCCACAGCCCAGAAAAGACGACGAACAGAAAAACCGAAACTGAAAGGCCGGATGCTTTCAGAATCGCGCGCTGATATGTGCACCTCTAGATCCAATGGCCCAAAAATTTGAGCACAAAATCAAAATCAGTCGATTGAAATTTAGTAAAACGGATAACAAAATAAACCATACATTTCAGCAACTGCAAAGTGAGCCTAAATACTTCTAAAGACCTTGTTGGACATTTCAAAATGGTTGCATAAGGGAGTAGGATAACTAAAAGGGTCACGTGATTTGTACCATAAGAGATCCATGTGCAAGCTGAAAATTATAAGTACAATCAAGTCTATTTGTACCATAACTATTCCCTATATCCACGAATACTTGGAGTCCATTTTAAGTACACATAATTAAAAGCTGCAAATAGTTCTGTAGTTCTACTAAAAAGCAAGTTGGAAACTATTATTAGCAAAATATCTCAGCACCTACTCAATGTTTATATCCAAAACTGAAGTATCCAGTTTGTTAGACAAAAAGTATGCAAACAACATGATGAACAACTCTTCGTAACTTAATTTTCGTAGATACATTGGACTGTACAACATGTTCACTTTTGAAAACAAATCACGAGGCCTGAATGCTTGATACACGAAAGAAAAACCTGATAAATTTGAAGTTCAACTCCTCATAAGCATAACATCAAACATGTTGTGGGCTTAATATCAAGAACAGAGGCACATATTTATTTGGGAATAATGTAGTTGCCGATCCATGAGAGAGAGAGAGAGAGAGAGAGAGAGAGAGAGATCCTGATGGAGAGGAGCAGCAACATCAGCCCGTGACCACCAGTACACGGAGAGAGATGAGAGGCAGAGCGGAACTCCTTGTCTACTGTAACTGTAAGTGCTACTTATTAGTACATGGCAGTAGGAGAATCTTGCATCCTCTGTCTAAATAAATAGCAAAGCTTATACCTTGAGGAGTCGAGGTGGTGGAGGCTTGAGGCCTTGAGCTGCCGGACTGATGGAGCCACCGAGCTGGGGAGCGGACCAGTCGAATTGGATGAGATGGACTGCCGGAGGAGGAGCAAGATGGCGTTGAGCTCAACCAGCGAGGGGATGGGGCGTCGAGCAGGAGACGGGGGCATCGAGAAGAGCGTCGACCTTAACCACCGTCGTCCTAGTACGGTATTGCACAACGAAAGGGCGCTGCCGTGTCCGCCCGCATCGGCCCGTCGTCGACCAAGGAAGGGCGTCCAGCAGAGGTGGTCGTCCTGCTTCCTCAACGACCGGGAGAGAAAGGATGCTAGGGATGGTGCCGCCATGCAGCCATTCGACGAGCCTTGCTCTGGCTCTCTCTTCGTCCGGCGTCAGCCGCGCCGCCGCCGCCTGTCACCTCGTCCTCGACCAGATCTGGACCCCACTCGCCCCGCCGAGGTCCAGGCGCCCAGCCTCCTGTGTCGTCCCATGCGCCACGGCACGCCGGTGGACCCTGCGCCCTGCCTACCTCGCCCTCGACACCAGCGTTGATCGCTCCTCTGCCTCGCTCGCCTACACCGCCGCCGCAACCGCGATGGGCTGCGTCGCCGCTTGCGTTTTCTAAATAAGCCACTGTATAAAAAGGATCGCGAGTTGAATACAAATAAGCGCAGGGTCTTTTTTATAAAGACGAAACGTTTTCGCAAGTATCACTTAAAAAGGGACTGCGGGTTTGAATACCTAAAACCGTATGGACTTTTCTGCAAATTTGCCGCGACGGTGAGCGGTCAGAAGCGATAGCCGCTTTATTATTATTATTATTATTATTGTTATTATTATTATTATTACTAGCACAAATGCCTGTGCGTTGCAACGGGAGAAAACACCGGTGCTTAGAATCAAAATGGGCCACCGAATACTTTCATCCAGATCCACCATAAAAACACGGGCTACCTGCGTGCTAGTGCTCCAAATCTTCTACAGTAAACTTTCATGTCCACCCACGTCAATGCTCATACAAACATAGGTGTCCGACATCATCGCTAGGGCTGCTTTGTCATCATCGCTAGGGCTGCTTTGTTATCGGAAAACGGTCAGACATGTACTTGTTTTAACTACAACATTTAAGTAAAAGAAGCTATATTCATAATATCATGCTAGAAAAACTAATTATGCATAAGAGCATAAACTTGCTACACAATAACACGATCTCCAAAAAAAAAAAAAGCCAATTCTTTTATGTATACGCACGGAAAATAGCAAAGTAAAAATTCTTCGCAGAGAATGCACATCGGTACTTTTGGATTTTTGGTTAGAGAAATGCTTATGATAGCACAACCGATATATGTACATGAGATGATTTTTTCTTGAGGGACACATAAGATGATTCTAAGCAGCCAATTATCTATTTTTAATAAACTAAAAGGGATCATCATGATGTACTATTTTCTAATTAAGAATTTTTAGGCAAAAATAAGAAAAGGAACGCTTTGGATGGGTGGGAAAATTAATTGAAGAAGCAGATGATTAGAAGTTATATCTAGGCCATTGTTGTACGTGCATGTTTAGGGATCAAACCAAAGTTTGTACGTGGGCTTATGGTGTGAGCATGTCGTCCTTGCCGTAACAACTCCGGCTTGCAGGCTACACCAACACGTCTTTGCGCCGCTGTGTCCGAGCAGCCCGGCGTCTTGTCCTTCCTTCCAGGGACACGTCACGTTCGTCTACAACTCCGGCATGCACTACTGCATCAACAGGTCTTCACCTCACTATCCGAGCAGCCGGCCATGTCCGTCTACAACTCTGGCATGCATTACTGCATCAACACGTCTTCGCCTCACTATCCGAGCAGCCGGCGTTGTTTTCTTTCTTTCAGGATCACAGATTCGCTTCCTTTCTCTTTCTCAGCTCATTGTTTGTTTCATGAGGTGGTTGCTTGATGTTACAAAGAACTTCAAAACATATATAAGCAGATGAAAATCGATTTAACAAGGCGAGGTGGTATTATTGATAAAATAATATGCATGCATCAAAGTATGTTTTGCGGCCTTTTTAAGTTGAGGCGTGGTTGTCGGACCATAAGGCCCAGTAGTGCTGGCGAGCTGGCGGATGCGAGCAGTTTTAAGAAATATCGAAAGCCAATAAATACACATAAATGTATTAGCTCAGTCGGCAACGCCACCTAGTTCATGGACGTGAGGTTGTGAGTTCAATTCCAGTTCTTGGCAATTTTTAGCTTTTCGTTGGGTTAGCTTTTTTTTGAGCAAATAAGTGGGCTGCCTTCGCTCAGCCACAAATCACACGGCCCATGTACGAAATTCTCTCTAGCGTACGGACTCGTACAAATTTAGTACCACCTCGAATAGAAACTGAAGTCTGAAGGGGTGGACGGACGAAGAAACATAAAATAACAGAGTCTTTTTTATAAAAATAGCATGACGGTGAACCCGACGGAAGCAATAGCCACTTTATTATTAGGGAAAGATTATTATTATTATTATTACTAGCAAAAATGCCCGTGCGTTGCAACGGGAGGATATCACAAACTCTAACCCAATATGCAAGGCTCAAAATCCCCATATTCAAATCATCCATTGCAAAATGACACCTATTTAAAAAATATAGTAGTTAGTTTGAAGTTATTTAGTTAGATACTGACTCGTTAATTCCTCTACAAAGAAATTAAAGATGATTTCTTCATCCCTTTGAATACTATATTATTCACCTTTTGTGATGCTTTGATTGGATGTTGAACTTCACAAACTCGCCCTATTTATCCATCTTCCCAACGTATAAATATATAAATTTATTTATGCGATGCACAATTTATTAATTATTAACATTTCAAAAATAGGGCATTTTCTGTAAATATGCAATTCAGTGAATATTGTTGAAAATTGCAAAGGCAGAAAAAAACTATAACTGGGCCGAATCTGGAATCATGTTGGGCCAACAGTGGTGAGCGCGGTATAGCACTGCAGTGCACGGGCCAGGGATAGTTGAGGCGCGGCTCACCTTGGGCCTCACCGCGTGGAGGCGCTGGGCCTTGACGCTGGGAGGAGGCGGCCTAGCGCTGGCGCTGCGGCTTGGGCTACGCGGCCCACATGAGCGGCTGCGACAGCGAGCGAGCGGTCCACTGGGGCTCGTCCCCTTCCTCATGCCCGACGTAGGGAGGCAGCGGCGATGGACTCCGGCGAAGCAACGACGCCTGGTGGCGGGGTCCGGCGGGAATGGGTCCGTGGCGGCCGGATCTGGGCGAGGGAGCGCGGATCTGAGCGGCTCGCTGGCGATGCGACTGCGAGCTCGGGCATCCATGGCGGTTCCTGGTAGAGAGAAGATGGTGAGGCAGGAGAGAGAGAAGAGGGAAGAAGGGCGCGCGGCGCTGCTAGCCTGGGTCGCCGGCGAGGCTCCGGCCGGAGCTGGCCGACGGCGCATGGTCGACGGGGTCGGACGGCGGTGGAGGGAGCTCGGGTTGCGGTCAGGCTCGGGAGCTCCTCTCCCAGAGCGGGCGTGGGCGACGGCTCAGGGCGGGCCGGATCTGGGCCCAGGCGGGCTGGTGCGGGAAGAGGGAGACACGGGCACGATGACAGTGACTGCGGGTTTAATACAGAAAACAACATGGGCTATTTTGCAAAACTGTCGCGACGGTGAACCCGACGGAAGCAATAGCCACTTTATTATTAGGGAAAGATTATTATTATTATTATTATTATTATTATTATTATTATTATTATTACTAGTACAAATGCCCGTGCGTTGCAACGGGCTAAAAAGATTGTAAAATCTGCTTCGTGTGAGAGTACGCGCCATTTCTTATATCCCATTCCGATAAACATCAATAAGAAGGGCTTGTTTGGTTCTCTCCTTGAAAAAGTTGCATGTCTCATGCAGGGATCTCAGGTGTCCAATTTAGGAGGCCTGAGGTTGCGATTGTTGCTTGACCAGCTAGCTTCTTTTCAGGGCATCAACCAAACACTTCCTAAGTTTATAATGTTATCGCTTTTCGGAGTATGACGCGTGAAGGTAAAAAAGCCACCCTAACATCTTTCATCTGATGAAAGAGTAGTGGTGCATTGAATAGTCTAGACTGAATTTTATTTTGTACTTTCCAAAAAACACAAATATTTCTTTGTTTTAAAATAATTATTTGAATTTTTTTAATCTTTTTATTATAATTGAAACATGTTTTCGAGATCAGCGTTTTTTCAACACATGGAATAGTTGTGCATTGTCTAATCATGATGTTTGTTTAATATTTCGATAAAAAAAGCGGTAGCCAGCAGTGTGTCCTTATCTTATCCACAAACTCACCATCACTTCGCATCCATGGTTCCTCCTCCTGCAACCTCACGCCACCACCAGCGTCGCAAATGTCCCAGCCGCAACAACGAGTCTGTTTCTCTCGAGCTCCTCCTCGTCCTCATGCATCGACCCGAGCCCGTCTCCTCCTCCTATGCGCCCCCTCCTGCTGCTCCCCCTCTCTCCCGGGCGTGCCTTCCTCCTCCTGCTCCTCTCGCTCGGGCAGCGTGCCGCCTGCGCCCGTCGCTTATCGCCTCGCGCGGACGACCATGGTGTAGGAGATATACCCTAGAGGCAATAATAAATGTTATTGATTATCTCCCTATTCATAATTAGGTTTACGTTCCATGCTATAACTGCTATGGTTCTCGAGTCTACAATAACCACGAGGCTTGAAGGAAGACTCATATGCACGTGTGGGATAATAAACGGTAAAATGTATTCCTAGTCTGGCCTCTAAGACTGGCTCAAGTATTGCATGATGATCCTGTTTTCCTGATCATGGGCATGGCTATGCCGGCGATTTTGAGGACACAATTGTTGGTAGAACACTTGTGTTGAATCGACCCGAATTGATGTTATGCTATGAGATACATTCATCATAAGTTAATGGTTAATAACACAGGAAGTTAATGTTTGCATAATTCCTTAGACCATGAGAGTATCGAGTTTCTTCATGCTTGCTTCATGAACTTTGGGGTTTGTTAAACGTCATCCGTAAATGGGTGGCTATTACGGCGGCTTACGGGTTCATGGAAAAGTATGTCAAGTAACTTGATAGCTCAAGATTGGGATTTGCTCCTCCGACGATGGAGAGATATCTCTGGGCCCTCTCGGTGTTACGGTATCCATCATCGTCTGGCCAGACACTTTATGATTTGATCACGGGGATGCCGGAACACGGGAACGAGAAAAGAGAACAATACCGGCAACGAGGTAACTGGCATAGTGGACAAGGTGTTGATCCACGGGGATGCCAACATGTCTCACCTCGGGTAATTGTAACATATCGCGAAGCAACAGGAATAGCACACGGCAACTCGAGGTTCACTCGAATATTCATTCGTGTGGGTATAGGGATCAATATGGGTGTCCACGGCTCCGATGTTGATCATTGATCGGAAGGGGTTCTGGGTCATGTCTATGCTTCACCGAACCTATAGGGTCACACGCTTAAGGGTCATCTATCTGCTGAATACTAGACAGGGAGTCTGAGAGAAAATCACCGAAAAAGTTTTCGGACACCGGAAAAGTTTCGGACAGCGGAAAAGTTCCGCAGAGAGAACACCGGAACAGTTTCGGTAAAACTGAAAAGTTGTTTCAGGGGATACCATAAAGTCAAATTGGTTTTGGCACATGCCTGATGATTCTTGGAGGGTGCCAGAATCATTCTGGAAACTTTCTGGAATTTTCCGGAATGAAAACCGGAAATGTTCCGGAGCTGCCGAAACCGCTTCAGATGCTTTTCGCAGATGAAAATCACTAAACCGGAATTGCTCCGGCTCGCGTTGAAAATTATTTTGGTGGGTACTAGAATTGTTCTAAGCCCACATGAATATTTTCAGTTCGATCAGACGCTGAAAAATGCCGTCGTGAATAGTGAAAGCACTTTTTGGATATTTTTGGAAAAGTGCCTTTTGGGATATTTTCTCAAAAGGTTTCTAGAAGGCTTGGGGGCTAAGAAACCCCCTTGGGGGGCCCCCCAAGAGATGGTGGCCAGCCACAATGGGGCTCCTCCATGGAGCCCCCACTTGTTCCTTGGTTTCACCTTAAGGTCCTTGGGAAGGACTCCTTTCCATGTGGGTTTTGGGTTTTCTTGTAAAACCACCCTACCCCTTGGGTTTCCTATAAATAGGAGGTGAGTGGGCTGCCATCTCACACATCCTTACTCTCATACACAAGCCATGCCTGATCTGGCATTCTCTCTCCCTCCCAGCGAAATAGTTTCGTAGAGCTGAAAGGCTGTCTGGGTTCCGGCAGGAACTAGTTCTGGACGGCGAAGCCCTGCCGGATAGATGACACCGTATGTGTGCAACTCTGTAGAGAGATCGTAGTTTCGGTCTTAGTTCGAGAGTGCCTCCCGAAGGGCTGTCCGTGTGACCGTCCGAGTTTTGGAGGTCCTCCCGAAGGGCTGTCCGAGTGACAGTCCGAGTTTCGGAGGTCCTCCCGAAGGGCTGTCCGCGACACCGTCCGGGGGACTGTGCGACCGCCTCCTGGAGGGCTGTCCGCGGGGCAGATGAGGGTATACATCCTCGCGGTTGGGAGGTTGTAAAATCCTAGCTGCGGGGATCTGCACCGCCGATCGTCATCGACTCTACTTCCGCTGCGCTACGAGTCGGTAACGAAATGATCAAACCTTGTATGCAGTCTCCATAGTGGTCCTGGGCTGGTGCGTAGGTCGGAAAATTTTTGTTTTCTGCTGCGTTCCCCTTCACATGGCTTCGCCACTTCCCGAGCGCTGTCTGCATGCTCTTGTAGCCTGCCGCCTCATGTGGGACCGCGTTGCCACGCGCATTAATTCTTCTTCGGCGAGCCTACGGTCTCCCGCTCGCCTGCATGCGGCTGCCGTTGTGGTTTCGCCGCCCACCATGCCCTTCCTCCCCGACCTCCGTTGCCGGTTGGCACCGCGCCGCCGCGCGCATCCTTCTCCGGCGAGCCTCCAGCCTCCCGCTTGCTTGCCTGCGGCATCCGTTGTGGTCCCGCCGCCCACCATGCCCTGGATGGTCCTTGTCGGCAGAGGCGGCGAGGTCGCAGACGGAGGAGTTGAGCCGGAGAAGTTACAAGACACTCTTGTATAATGCCAGCTCAAGTATGAGGCTCGACGACTGCTTTCCGATGAGATGCCAAGTACAAACGCCACGGTTGAATGATTTTTTTTGAGAGATACACGTATAAGGTCAAGGCTAGCGCCTTGATTGATTTGTCCTCAGGCTAGAACGTATAAATTGAGCGGATGAATTTGGCCGGCTACACACACGACGAGATGCTAGTTGATGGCAACCGGCTTGCCGACGGCGCGCGTCGGTCGGCAGTTGCGCCAACGCTGAGGACGTGGAGGCGGAGCAGCACCGAATTCTTCCAGCGGAGGTAGCCGTCCTCTCCAACCAGAGCAAAGGCAGCGGCGGCGATGACATCAGTCCCTTCACGTCTGCCGCGTTACAATTCTTCCCACGATCTCACGATCTGATAACAGAAACGTAATCCTAGTTGATGCATAATATACACATGTGAACGTGCAAAGACCATCACGACACGATCTCGCAGATGAATCGTTTTTGCCAACCAAAGTTACGGACTCTAATAGTCTGGGCCACTTTTTCTCAAGTCTTGGAGGAGGCAGGGAAATAGTACCACCTCGTAGGAACCAGCCAAAGAGACCACATACGGAAGAGGTGTAAAAGTAAAAAAAAAAAGGATGACGGTGAACCCGACGGAAGCAATAGCCACTTTATTATTAGGGAAAGATTATTATTATTATTATTATTATTATTATTATTATTATTATTATTATTACTAGCAAACATGCTCGTGCGTTGCAACGGGTGAAGAATAAATATGGTATGCACCTAACTCAGTAAGAATGTTACAAGACACCCACGCGCACACACAGATTCACATCCTCTATTTCAATCATCTATTTCATTATAAGACACCCCATATGTGTTGCTACTTATATATCCTAGTCCCCTCAGTGACAAAGAGCATGTGTTTCATCTGATTACAACTTGTTTGAACGTGGTCAATCTCAAAGTGATGAGCTCGGCCACTGCACGACGCCTACATTGAACTGCATCAATGTAACTTAAAAACTAATCTCGTTGAGCTGGACATGGGTGCGCTACTCCGTCTAAAATGGTTGGTGTATGCTTAGGCCTCGACTATTTAAGAATTTCTCAGTTTTTTACTCGAATCACAAGCAATTTAAGTAAAGATCAAAGTTAAACTGTCCCAACAGCTTCCCAATCGTGAAAGAAGAAAAGCATACAATTGCTCAATGTGTTTCGAAAGTGCGCAGTCTTTTCTCCTTTCCACAGGAGGAATGGCGTCGATGTTTTTGGGATCGAGCCGTCATCGGTAGGATGGTCGGGTTGTAGTGTTCTCTTTTGGTAATGGTGGTGATGGAGTGCATATCCCATGTAAGAGCAACTCCAACCTTTTTCCTATCTCTAAAATAACAGTCATTTACAGAAAGTTGGGGCAAAACCTCTCCAATAATTTTCGCAAACTGTCTTTATCTTTATAGAGGATCCGGTAAAAGATGCCACTTCTTCTTGCAGGTTGCCGGGAAGATGTCCTTTCCGTATCTTTTTGGCAGGATTCTAACCATCTGAAACTGTTGTGCGAGGCCCGCCACAACAGTGCCGCCCCGCCGGAACCTCGCAGGAACGTTGCCGCCCGTGCTGGAACGCCGCCACGAGGCCACGCCTCCTCGGACCGCCCCTCTCCGGTGACCACCACACGCCAACCTCACCGCCTGTCGGTGGCCTTTATGTGTGTCACCGACTGGCGGTCCTAGGCCACTTAGGTAGTTTCGTTAAACAAAAAATAAAATAAAATAGATTTAGGGGAAAATGTTTACGGGAACTGAGAAAAGTTGCTCTTGGACAATTTTCCCTCAAAGTTACGTGAAGCCAAAAAATTGGTCGGAAGGATTTTTAGCGAAAGTGTTGGAGTTGCTTATCCATCTGCGTTCTGGAACTCTCCATCTGCCCAAGCGGTGTGAGCCTGCTGCGACCAACCGGGGCCGTCGTTGTTTTGTCGCTTCCTTCTCTTGGGTAAGCATCTCTGCCTTTTGAATTTTATTTCTGAGATGACCTGTTGATACTCCAAGCAGCACACGTGCCTATATGAACTGGTAGTATTACACGTCATGAAGCGATGTGGGACAAGAGGGGAAGGTTGTGTTTTCTATGTTTTATAAGTTCACGGGTGGGCTTTCGTTTGGGCTGGACCCTTTTCATCAAAGCTTGGATTGGAGGACGCAGGGAATAACATCCACTACAATACGGAATAGTCCCAGCTAGTAGAAAACCAGGCAGGAGACCACGTGACGTACGAAGACGGACGACGGACCGTAAAAACAGGAGACGGACGAAAATCCGGGTGTAAGAAGCGATCCGTGCTTTATTATTAAAAAATTAACTAGCAAACATGCCCGTGCGTTGCAACGGGAGAAAAAATATATAGAAGTGGGACAATGGGCCACTGTTTTACTTTAGCATCTGCCTACTCCAATACCATTGCGCGTCCCATCCCCTGCAAATCTTGTAAATTCTATTTCCTATTACACCTTGACTACGAATAGCTGAACACTTTCGACAACAATTGTGGCCACGGTGATCTTTTAATTCCACCTTTGGGTCTCTTTGATTCAAAATCATTTAATGGAACATTGAAAGGGTTGAGTCCATATGATTTTTTTATGTGTGCGCTCTTATTTGTATGAGCAAATTAATCGTTGCACTACATTTTTTAGGAAAAAATTCATTTGACACTAACCTCTTGGAATGACCCTTCATTTTCTTTTAGAGGATCTAACTAAAATAGCTCGGCCGCAGATTTAATCAAGAATCAAATGAGCAAATGCCACATCTGAACCAAAGGAATAAAATTTTGTTCACATACTGTAAGAGGATCATGTGATGGCATTGAATGGAACTGAACTTTGCCGTGCATGCAAAGCAGATGTTTGTTCGTGCATTTGGGAAAGCAAGTCGTGTCACGGGGCAATAATGGTGGATGGATACCAAGAGGAAAATAAATCAACAGGCAGAAAAAATTATGGCAAAGCGTTCTCAGTAGAGAAGTTTCAGTAAAAAAATAGAATTGAGCAAGAACAGAAGTGAACTATTTATGTATTGTGTCTTCCCAAGCATTCACATGTATGGCTGAAAATGCAGTGTCTGTAAACTTGCCAACTGCGAATGATCCATAAACAAATATGTAGTGGTTGAACAATATAATAAGACACACATCTTAATATAATTTTTCTCTACATGCATACATATTGTCCTGAATGTAGATGCTCCTGAAAAAATCCTTACATGAAGATCCATGTCGATGGTCCTAAAAAAATACCTTGCAGCAGCAGAATACCGTGTATTCGGGCCATGAATTAGATGGAGTGTGTCATCTGGATACATGTTCTGCCGTTTTTTTTAACAGAATAAAGGACCACTTTCTAATGCTAAACTGAATCAACATATCTATGTTTTCATAATCTACAAACCTTTCTCAGTACAGCTACCGGCCAGACTGCTCGTCCGGCGCCGCAGCGGCAAGGAACGTGACGTGCACTTCATCTGCTCGCCTTGTCCCTGATGCCAGTGCTAGCCTCGCTCCAGCGTCCCCGCTGCTGATCTCCTCCTGGCCGGAGTCGTCTCTCTCTGGCCGGCCGCATTGCGTGCTGCTACGCGCCCTGGTTGTTCGCTGTCGCCAGCGGCGGCATCGCGCACTGGCTGTCGCCCGACAGATGCCGCCTCCGATGCGCCGAGAGCACAACTGCGCCTCCCCGGTCCCCGACGACGCACCCCCACCTTGCTCCTCCTCCTCCTCCCCGCAGCTCTATGAGTACGGCAGCCGCCGCTACCTCAACTGAGTCGTTCACCTGCCCGCACGATATCCATTCGGCCACCCTCTGTTTCTTCGCGCGGTTCTCCCTGCCACTTCAATGGTTGAAAGCGAGGTCTTGACTTCGAATCCCTCGCGACCAACAATTTTTTGCTGCTATTGCTCCAACCAATATAAGAGGGCGCCTACCTTCTTTTCTGCATGAGAGTATTGGGTAGTTGAGTTGGTTTGCGCGGGTGTGCACTAACCTTGCCACCCTGGTTCGAGTCTCGTCTTTGGCAATAATTTTTTGACGCGTCGTGTGGTGCAATGACGTACGAAAGACAACGTACAAAATCCATTGATGGACGAAAAAAAGTGGAGAAACAATCCTCCCTTTAATATTAGGTAGAGATTAGGTATAGGTATATAAAGACTAGCAAAAAGGCCCGTGCGTTGCAACGGGTAAAAATAAAAAAAATACGAGCACATTTCCCTGCTAAAGCCACTATAGCACTGCTATACATGATTAATTTTCCACTGTGTAAATAGAGTGGAACAAAAGTTGTTAAGGAATTAATCTAGAAGGTATGTCATTTTATTCACTGTTCGGAAATATGATGCAACAAAAGCTAAGAATTATGTGGCTGGTAAATCATATCTTGTAGAACATAGACGACTATTGATGAGGATATGAACATTAAGAGGCATCAGAACTAATTGGCTTTTTTGGGGGGTTTAATAGGAGTTTTATTTCATAGTAACACCGTTATAATTCAGAGGTAAGATTTTCTCTATACATGAAGGTCCTCGATCCAACCACACAGTCATGCTAGATACGACTATATCTTGCTAGGCAATCTGCAACCTCTATTCGGATCTCAATGAATTTTCTCAGGAATAAAATTGATAAGCGAAACGATCCAAGCTATTACCAGAAAGAATGGGCAACGCCATCGCTGAATCCGACCGCACGGTGATAATTATGTCAGAATATTGTATAGCTAGCCCCATGCCAATTATTATCGCATGTACCTCCGATTTGAGAGCTTCGTTGCAATGAAATAAGTATCGATATGCAACGCATATCACCATCCTGCTCCCGAAGCACCATTCCGGCCGTTGCTGAGCCGTCAACTTCCACGAACACACCATCAACTGAGAGCGACCATGTTTGTCGGCATTGCCGCAACAGAACTACTGTTTTTTTTATAATGATGCACTATTGTGCCCCTAATTTGTCGAACAATAGCAATGAACCCGTTTAAATTTATGTATTCATGATTTTATGTTGATTGAATCCTAATGACATGGAGCCCAAAGCTGACATGTCTTTTGTACTGTCTAATAGGGAAAATCCTAGGCCTCAAATGTGAAGTAATGATTTATTCCTCACAAAAAAAAGTAACGATATATTAATCAAAATCAAACTATTTACACTTGGCATAACAAAAAAAAGTTTGTGTTGTAAAAATGATCTTTGTTGCATATATAATACTAATGGAAGCAAAACGGGAATATAGCTGACGTGTGAAAAGCTGCAGTTGAACAGGTGATGCCCTTCAGGCATGTAAAATAATAATTCAAGGCGTCAAGTTTAATTAGCCAACTGCATGCATGAAGCGCTGATTTAATCTCCATCATGGGCTCACGATTGCCGCTCTCTCCCTCCAAATATGCGTGTCTAGATTTAATCGTAGAGCCCCAATTCGTTCCATCATGGCTCACCAATCCTCGCTCTCTCCCATGTCTCATGAACCCCATCATAATTAGCAAAATGTGGGACTAATTATATCAGCTGAAAAACAACGTAGCTTGTAAGAAGTAACTACGTATCCTAAAACCAAATCAGCAGAAACACAAACCCCACATACCATGTGTTAGCACCGCTCTCGCTGCACCGAATTAGTAAACACATGCAGGTCCCTGTGTGTGCTCCAGAACAACGTTAGATTTGCAACACATCTGGCGTCAAACAGTTTTAAATCACGAGGTTCCAATATTTCATAATCGTGCTCCCATCTACTCAGCAACTTAATAAAATTCATAATGATAAGCAGAATGAGTAAGTTAGATGGAAACCAAGAAGCATGTCCCCTCTACACCCCCTAGCACTCCATCAACCAAACCTCTGCCACCGTTAAACTCCGTGGATAATATCACGCTCGAGTACACCTCCGCTCCGCCCGCCTCGATGGAAATGACGAGAAATAGATGCAGCTGAAGGGAGCGATGCACCGGAATGAATGAATGACGTGAGATCTTCATCTCCATCCCAATCCGTCCACCATTCCACCGTCCTTCACCGCTGGCTACAGTGACGCCTACATTCATTTCCATTCTCCTCTCCCACGCCCGTGTCATCAGAGACAGAGCCAGCCTTCACTCCGCTCCAACCACCACCACATTGGAGCCCCTTCTCGGGCTAGCCCTCCTCGCCCTGCTCCTCCTAGCCTCGCCGGCGCCGGCGCTCTGCCGCCCGCGCCGCTGTCTCCACCGATGCGTGCCCCCTCCACCAGTCCCTTGCCGCTACCGACACCAATGTTCTCGTCAAAGAGAAGCGCTCCGGCCGGGAGAGCGGCCGGCTCGCGCTGCGGCTCCACTTCAGGGACTTCCTCCCGGAGGAGCAGGGGCGACACGAGAGCTACATGTCGCTGGTGCTTGCCCGCCTGCACCGCGACTCGGCCCGGGCCGCCGCGCTATCTGCCCGCGCCTCGCTTGCCGCCAATGGGATCTCCCACGCCAACCTGAGGCCGGCCAACGCCAGGCCGATCTTCGAGCCGTCGGCGGCGGTGATACAGGGCCCCGTGGTGTCCGGCCTGGGCCGGGGCAACAACGAGTACTTCTCCCGCATCAGTGTGGGCCACCCCGTGCGGCAGCTCTACATGGTGCTCGACACCGGCAGGGACGCCACCTGGTTGCAGTGTCAGCCCTGTGCCGACTGCTACTCCCAGTCCGACCCGTCTATGAACCCTCCGTCTCCACCTCCTACGCCTCCGTCGGCTGCCACTCGCCGCGCTGCCGCGGCCTCGACGTTGCCGCCTGCCGCAACTCCACGGGCTCCTGCCTCTACGAGCTGGCCTACGGTGACGGCTCATACACCGTCGGCGACTTCGCCACTGAGATGCTCACGCTCGGCGACTCCGCGCCGGTCTCCAACGTGGCCATCGGGTGCGGCCACGACAAGGAGGGCCTCTTCGTGGGCGTTGTCGGGCTACTCGCCCTCGGCGGCGGCCCGCTCTCCCTCCCATCCCAGATCTCCGCCACCACCTTCTCGTACTGCCTCGTCGACGACTCGCCCTCCTCCTCCACCGTGCAGTTCGGCGACTCGAAGCAGTCCGCCGTGACTGCGCGGGCTCCTTTTCCGCCGGATCCGTGTGCGGGGTCTTTGCCTGCCTGGAGAACGCAAACGGTCGGCGGCGAGGGGAGGAGGATAGGAGGGGGGGGGAGGGCGGTCGCTGCCCCGGAGTGAAGCAGGTCGACGGCGAGGGGAGGAGAAGAAAGGGGGAGGGGCAGCCGTTGACGCGCAGCCGAGATGCAGAGCCGGAAGACACTGCCCAGGGGGCTTTTTGAAAAATCGAAACGTTTTTTCCACCTAAAGATAGGACTGCGGGTTGATTTCTTATAAACTGAGGGACGTTTTTGCAAAAACGCCACGACGACGGACGACAGAGGCGATCGCCGCTTTATTATTACTAGCACAAATACCCGTGCGTTGCAACGGAAAAAATAAGTATCATATACATAACTAACTTAGTAAGCATGTTATCTTCGACAATGTATGGTATCGCATACAGTTCACAACCCAGTTTAATAAGAGCATCTATAATCGGATCATCAAAAATCCTCCCAAGAGAAGAAAATAAAATAATCCAATCGAACCTCTCACTTTGTCCCCGTATGATCGGGCAGTCTGCAATGGGCATATCCACAAAAAATTAAGGATGTCTCGGCATGTCCAAAGAGCCCTCCACCTAGGATGTGGCCCACACCGGATCATCTTTTCTCTTTCTTTTATCTCTCTTCATTTCCACCCACGAATTAAGGATGTCTCGGCGTGTTCAAAGAGCCCTCCACCTAGGATGTGGCCCACACCGGATCATCTTTTCTCTTTCTTTTATCTCTCTCCATTTCCACCAATCACTTTAATTGACAGGGCAATTTTGAAAATAAAGTACAAAACATGATTGTATGTGTGCATACAATAAAGGCTCAAAACAGACATCGTCCGCATACGTTTGGGATCGAAGTTAGATTTTTATAGATGCTATAAAAGAGCAAACCGCATCAGCCTGACAATTCAAAAATTAGAGCATGTCTTTTTTTTTGTTAGGAAAATGATTTCACAACCTGCCCGCCACGTACAGCCATCACGTGTCATCCACATGAGCCACCCATTGCTAAGCTTATCCATTTGTGTAGCTGCTTCCGATGGTTGACCAGCCGTTTCTTTCTTTCTTCATCTATCTTCATGTTTACTTTCCTCAGGGCGCCCCGTTGCTTCCGATAGCTGCGCAAAGGGGATTCACGCGGTGTTAGCCGGCCGGCGACCCGGTGTGGGAGAGTCGTCTTGTGCACCGGCGCTGCGAGGTGATGATACGCCCAGGAGTGGATCGGGCGAGGTCCCGAGCGCCCAACCCAGCTGCTAGCTCGCCTTGCCGGAGTCCGGTGCCTCGCCGGCGGAGCACCAGTTGTGAGTCGGCCGCCCATCCCCCTCCCCCCAGCTCGTGCGAGCCGAGCGCCCAACCTCACCGCCAGCTCGTCTGGCTGGAGGAGCACCAGCGAAGCCATCCCATGTAGTGTCTTTCTTTCCTTCTCCTCCCGAGCTCCCCTCCGGCAATCTCACCGCTAGCTCGCCTTGTTTGAGTCTGGCGCCTCGCCGGAGGAGCACCAGCTGTGAGTCGGCCGCCCATCCCCCTCCCACCAGCTCGCGCACGCCCGAGCGCCCAACCCCGCCACCAGCTCGTCTGGCCGGACGAGCACCAGCGCTGCTGTCCCTTGTGACTTCCTTTCCTTCTCCTCCCGAGCTCCCCTCCGGCAATCTCGCCGCTAGCTCGCCTTGCCGAACTCCGGCGCCTTGCCGGAGGAGCACCTGCTATGATTCGGACGCCCACCCCCTCCTCCCAGCCCGAGCGCCCAACCCTGCCGCCAGTTCGTCTGACCGCAGGAGCACCAGCACCGCTGTCCCTTGTGACTTCCTTTCCGTCTCCTCCCGAGATCCCCTCCTGCATGGCCCGCCACCTCCTCTACCTCCATCAGGGAACGACGTCGTCGAGCGAGCACATCCTCCTGCCCCTGGGATGGAGGCGGCGCGACGGATTGCCGGAGAGGGGATCCCGCGGTGGAGGACGGGGTGGATAAGGTGACCTGGGGGTGTTTTTTTAATAAAACTGAAACGTTTTTCTTCTTCATTTAAATCAGGAGTGCGGGTTGAATACCCAAGATAGCAGGGGCTTTTTTGCAAAAACGCTACGTACGACCAGAAGTTATCCCTGCTTTATTATTAGGTAGAGAGTATATATATATATATATATATATATATATATATATATATATATATATATATATATATATATATATATATATATATATATATATATATATATATATATATATATATATATATGGGGCTGCTACGCGTCCACCGGCTGATCTTTTAAAAAGATCAGCCGGGTCGCGAGCCGTTCGATCCCATGTCATCGAGCAGCCGAACGATGTTCTTCATTTTTGCAACAGAGGTAATGTTGCGAAAACATTTGCATCAGAGGTCGTGCCGTAAAAACTTTTGCAACAAATGTCATGTTTGAGAAAACTTTTGCAACATAGGTCAGCTTGCAGAATTTTTTTTCTTCGTCTTTTTACAACATAGGTACGGTTACGGAAGAAACTTTTGCAACAAAGGTCATGTTGCAGAAAACTTTTGCAACATAGGTCTGGTTGCATAATTTTTTTTCTTCGTCTTTTTACAACATAGGTACTGTTGCGGAAGAAGCTTTTGCAACAAATGTCATGTAGCAGAAAACTTTTGCAACATAGGTCTGGTTGTATAATTTTTTTTCTTCGTCTTTTTACAACATAGGTACTGTTGCAGAAGAAACTTTTGCAACAAAGGTCATGTTGCAGAAAACTTTTGCAACATAGGTCTGGTTGCAGAATTTTTTTCTTTGTCTTTTTGCAATATAGGTACTGTTGCGGAAGAAACTTTTATAACAAAGGTCATGTTGCAGAAAACTTTTGTAAACATAGGCCAAGTTGCAAAAAAATAAAATCTTACGGAGACACTCAGGCGTGGGCAGTAGCGCCGTCGCTCCAACTATTACAGAAGCACACCGACGAGCGAAGTGAGGTAGCCGGCAGAGAAAAAGAGCAGGAAGGGAAGGACGACGGAAGCCTACCTCGTCGGCGAATGATGGCTACCGACGCGGGCCGATGGCGAGAATGGGCGCGCATGAGCGCGTGGTGGCGGCCGGCTAGCTCATGTGAGCAGTGGCGTTGCAGGAGCTAGAGCTGGTGGTAGCCATGGCATACTGCAGGAGTTGTGAAAAAAGAGCCGGTTGGGAAGAAGATAAGAGAAGGATGTAGAAAATGGGTCCACATGGGACACGCGTCCATCGCTGGAGGCGGCGGACGCCCAGCATTGGATCCGCCGGATGAAGGGAATAATTTCCCTATATATATATACTAGTTTTGGGGACATTCTAGAATCCTCCATTTTTTAAAGGTGATTTTTCTTTTCCTGTTTTTTCTTTTTTCCAGGTTTATTTTTAGAAAATAATCAAAGTTTGTTCGAAAATTTAAAAAAAAAATTGGGTTTTCAAAAAAAAAATAGAATTTACAAATTCGTTCATAGAATGGGTAAATGTTCCTGTTATAAAAAATTGTTCAGGATTTTTAAAAGTTGTTCCAGAAATTTTAAAATTTGTTCAGGAAATTGTAGAAAATGTTTGAGATTTTGTACATTCGTTTGGAAATTCAAATTTTTTTTGGAAATTTTAAATTTGGAAATTCTTAAAAAATCTAAATATGTTCCCAATTTGAAAAATAATGTTTTAATAATAAATGACTTGAACATAGAAAAAAATCAAATCGCTGAGTCTATAGGAGGTCGTACGGTCAGGCTGAGTCTATAGCGAATTCCTATGGGGGATCGCCACCTGGAGTGCTTGTGCTTCAGCCTTCAAGGTCGGCAAAAGTTTACGTTTTTCTCTATTTCGTTTTATGTTTTCATTGTTACTTTTATCTCTTTTTATTTTGATGTTCTTTTTTTTTATTTTCACATTCCGTTTTCTCCTCTTTCTTAGGGGAGAATATGTAAATAGGTTTTAAAAAATCATATGAATATATATTAGAACCCACATGAAAACCTTTTTCATATGTATAATATATACGTATTTTTTGTTATGTAGTGAACTGTTTTTAAATATGAGACGAACATTTTTCAAATGTACAAACATTATTTAGATGCACATGAACATTTTAAGTTTTCATATTCATATGTAACGTCTACACTGTTGAATATTTGATGATATATTCAAAATTTACTAAATAAAATAATGTCTTTTTATATTATTTTAAAAATAAATAAGAGACACGGTCGTTGTATAGGAGATCCGACTCTACACAGCTCACTTCATATTCATTTACCATACTGTATATTGTAAGTAGACATGACTATCACTCTATCAGTCTATCACAATTCCGTATATTGAACCAGATGCGTGTCTATTTCCTCACGTGTTTGTGGCATTCTACATCTGAAACAAGTTCTAGAGTGTAACAAAATGATATTTTTCTCGTGTAGGTATAGCCAAAAGGCTTCCCCGCCTTGCATTTGTCTTCCTGCTTGCACTTCTGTACCGTCAGCTTCAGGCTCCCCCTCCAAAAATCTGCGGATCCCCAGGCGGCCCTCCGATCACCGGACCGAGGATCAGGCTCAGTGACGGCAGGCACTTGGCTTACCATGAGTCCGGTGTTCCGAAGGAACAAGCCAACCATAAGATCGTCTTCGTCCATGGATTCGACTCATGCAGATACGATGCCCTGCGAGTATCACCCGTACGTGACAATCATCAGTTGAACCTGAATGTGCTTTTAGTACACAAGGAACAATTAATCATAGTGGAGTGTTGCTGGAAATTGTGACATGCAGGAGCTGGCCCAGGAGCTCGGGGTCTACATTGTGTCCTTCGATCGACCTGGATATGGAGAGAGTGACCCTCATCCTGCGAGGACCGAGAAGAGCATCGCCTTGGACATCGCGGAGCTAGCTGACAGCCTGCACCTTGGGTCCAGGTTCTACCTCGTCGGGTTCTCCATGGGCGGCGAGATCATGTGGAGCTGCCTCAAGCACATCCCCCACAGGTACCACCCGCCATACTTCTTCTCTACTTGACACCACTGCACAGTGACAACTACGTACATTACTAATTACTAGCACAAATGCCCGTGCATTGCAACGGGAGAAACAAACTCAGGGGGTGTTTGGTTTCAGGGAAGGGACTTTTTTTAGTCCCAGGGACTAATCAAAAAAAGACTCTCCAGTAGAGTCTTTTTCTAGTCCCTATAGAAAAAGTCCCTCCCTGTTTGGTTCCCAAGTCACTTTTTCTAGTCTCTGGGACTAAAAAGTCCCTGAACCAAACACCACCTCAAGCCCCTCCCTGCACCGACTTCTAATTCCTCATGCATTGCAACAACCGTCACATTCACTTCACGTGGTTCAATATAAATCATGTCTTTACATATCATGTGGTGCATTTCCTTATTTATCGCACACAATAATAATTCTTAATGCAAATTATGTTAAGGTATGAGGCTCTTGACTGAACATAAGCTACACACACTTCACTGTCGCCAATGAGCTTGGGCATTTTTCAGGCAGTAAACTATGTCGTCATGTTCTTCCACCATGGCCATCGAATCATAGTACAAAAAAACAAACCGACGAGAGTAAAATTATTGTTGTAATCATCAAGTATAAACGAGAGCAAAAATTAATATTCATGAAGTTCATTCCCATTGGTTGGAAATCAATCAATTGTTATCTTTACATTCACACTTCAGGCAAAAAACCTGACTTCCACACTGCGCTAAATAATTCATAATTCATATAAAATTATAAACATGGAGATTGAAAACTGATTTATATATACCACGGGAAATTGAAAACAACACATTTATTTAATGGGCATCTCTCCCATTAGATAGAACACGGAATTTATTTCTTCTTCTAATTCCTTTCTTTCTGCCGAATTTATTTCCTCTTTTAATTTCAAATCTGAGTTCCCAACTGCTCATAATAGCGGATTACTTCTTCTTTTAATTATTTTAAATCCGTGCCGAGTCTCCGCATGCAACGCGGAGTTCTTGGTCCAGCCTTCCCAATTTAATGAGAATGAACCCACCATGTCACCAGCCAATCAGCAGTCATGCATGCATCCATCATATATTTAGAGCCCACAATCAGTCCGCGCATCCCTTGCATGTATGTTCCTCCTCCTTTTTCTTCCTCCATCCGAAATTTAAGCCACAAATCAACGCATATATTGCATCTCCGTCCTCCCTTTCCTTTTCTCGATTTGTTCCTTCATTCTCTTTGTTTTTGGGTTCTCGAGGCTTGCTGCTAGGTAACTTGTAAACTTATATAAACTGGTGAAACTTAGAGAAAAGGACCGAGGTGGGACTATTAGATAGCGAAACCAGATTTTGTAGCAATAGCGTACATACTCGGTTGGTTGTCCAGCGCCACACCCGTTGCTGCCCTATGCTGCTCGTTGCTGCTGCGCCCACCACCGCACGCCGCTCCCTGCGCCCACCGCTGCGCCCCCGCTTGCGCTGCAGCCTCCTAGCGTCCGCTGCCGCCGCTCCCTGCTAGCGCTGCTAGCTGCTTGGTGCGCATGGCCTTACCCTTGCTGGTGCGTGCTGTGCTAGCCGCTATTGCTTCTTCTTGCTGTGCTTCCGCCGCTGCTGCTTAGTACTTCTGCCGCTAGGTGCTGCTACCTCCTGCTGCTGGCTGCGGCTGCTTTGCTAGCTGCTGCCGGCGCCGTACCTCTGCCTGCTGCCGCGCCTAGCGGCCGCATCCAACGCCCAGCCACCGCCGCCTAGCACCGCCGCGCCTGCCTCCGCCCGCCGGGCGCCGAGCCGCTTCCGCCGGGGCGCTGCTAGCCGGGGCCTCGCCCTGCTCTGCCGCCCCTACGCTGGGCGCTGAGGCCGCCGACGCCTCCTGTGCCGTGCATGGCGGCCAGTGGGAAGCCCAGTCGTGGCCACTGCAAAAGGTGGCTGGTGGCCCATTAGAGAAATCTTAGCGACGCGGGCCAAGGCAGAGGTCCAGCTGAGCAACCTACGATCAACAACGTACGCAAAACGAACCAGGTCGGACGGACGGACGAACATACTATTAGTACCACCTCGTTTATATTACGATTTTGTCTATACGAATCGTAAAAAAAAGAGAGATGACGGTGAACCCGACGAAAACAATAGCCACTTTATTATTAGGGAAAGATATATATATATATAGGGAGAGAGGGAGAGAAGAGATTAGGTAAAGATAAAGATAGAGGTATAGATATATAACTAGCAAAAGGGCCCGTGCGTTGCAACGGGAGAGAAAAATAATGCTTCTTCTAAAGATAATTTGTAGTAATAAAGATGCTTCCGGTGCAGGATGATATCTCAGGAGGGAAACAAATCGATATAGATTTTCTTTTTTAAATGAATCTAGCAAATCTTTATTAATTACATTTGCATCTTGTAATCTCTAGAGTATACTTTCTATGTGAAGATTGTAATCCTTGAGTTACTTGTTTTCTTCTTCATTGTGTTTTATCTGCATACGTCCTGAAATATACTATTTCCTTGATCGGTATGCAAGTTTCAACCTCAAAAGATGTCCAATTGATCACTTCCATGCCAAGTATGGGCAAATGCAGTGTAGAGCTAATTATAATTGATTGATTTCTTTGTGAAATAGACATAATAAATTCCTTTTTGGGGATCAACTCCAAGCCAAATACATAATAAATTCATTTGACTGAAACTTTCATCATCAAGTGAGGCTAGAGGAGCCAAGTTCAAAGAATTCAGGGTATATATTACTGGTGCTGATCCATGCCAACACCATCCTTGGAAAAAGTATTGCTCCAACGAAGGACTATTCCCTCGTCTTTCTGGTGCGTTTATGTTAAATAGTAGCATGATTTCACTGAAATTGTATCCTCACCGCCGGAGTAAATTCACAGAACTCTCTCACCAACATAGATATTAAAATGAAGCTACAAGATTCAGTCTAGAGCCTTACGCCGATTTATGGCATTTCATTTATATAAGTAGACACAAAGTACTATTAGAGCTAAGAAGCACACTACAAAGTATTCATGTCAAACAGGGCATATGTACATCAGCTAGAATCTGCTGCTGCAAAGAGCCTAGCAAATTAACAAAAATTTCTACCAATTCGCTGCATGATGCAAACCAAATCTACATAGGAAGTTCTAAACCATACATTGCAGCATCCAAGGAAACTGAAAGGGAGAAACTCAAGCATCTAGAGATTATGTACATGAAGTACTGCTCCATAGCGAAGCAAGCTATTTTCCCATAAATTTGGTAGTATTAGTAGAATGAAAGAATTGGTCCTGACCGGTCAAGCTCGAATCTTTTGAGTGACAATATCCCCCCTTATTTCCCGAAGTGATGATGAATCAATTGTTCATTACGGTGATTATCAATTACGAAAAGGTGATCCCAATCTCAATTGTCAGAGTACGTGCTGAAAGCTATAACAATGTTAATATATACATGAATTTTGTTGCATTAATTTACCACCCAGCTGTTAGAAGCATATCCAAGTTAGACATAATTTCAATAATTATCAGAAGAAAAAATGATCCCAAGTGCATTACCCAACAGCAGGATCAAAGACATCAGTTAAGGAAAAGTAATTACAGTTTGCAGCACAGGAAATCACAAGCTAGCATAGGCTAAATAAAACAGCACAATTCAGATTGAATGAACACCTATAGAATTAGTTAAAAGACGGTGTTCCACACCGACATACAGTATTTGTATACTGACATACATATATCCCAAATAAAGACATACATGTTCAGGTCATAATATGTCAAAACTGTACATCAGCCAGGTCTTGGACCTTGTACAAACAACATGTCCGATACTGAATTTATTATAGGTAGAGATGGAGACACCTTACAATGCAAAGGTAGCAGCAGGAGTAATTTCATCGAGCGGCGAGAGAAGGAAGGAGATGATGGTTGGGAGGCTTCACGGGGAGGAAACAACGGCAACAAATGACAGAGCATCATCCAGCGGAAGCAGCACACAAACCAGAAGGAGCAGCATACAGTAAAAACTTTACAATCTTTGTATGAATAAAATCTGGCCCAACCTGAATCTAAAATAAGTAGCAGGTCAAGAGCGCCATTAGCATGCATCTTGGTGCCATGTCATGGATGTTATGAAATTGAATCATGACTACATTAAAAAACCCGAAGAAATAGCTGCAAAACAGGGAAGAGCATAAAACCTTATGTGAATATGTTTCAAATGATGACCATCCATGTCAGAAGTTCCAAAGAGAAAATTAGCAGCCGAACACATATGTATTAACTTGCAATAACAGCAGCACAAAGGAAAGATCTGCTTAAAATAAACCCAAAAAGAGACTGATATTCAGTTTCACAAACTGAACTATATTTGCAATAACTAATAACAGAACTGCGATATCATATATGAACGACAACAACTTCACATGAGTTGCTCACTGCATTTCCATAGTAAAATTGGCATAAGGAATTAGAGCATCACCACAGAGTTGGCAAGAGTGCACCTCATTCATTCATAAGTTAATAGGCGCTGATCATAATGAGAAGAGAAAGTTTCAACATTTCCTAACTTTGCACGCAGCAGTATTTGTAAAGAAGCTCGAAATTGTCATATATGAATGGCAACAAGTTCAAATCTCTTAACCCTGGGAAAATTAACATTGGTACATTACTTTGTGATAACAATAGTTCACGAGAAATAATACATAAATTACGTTCCTCTTCTTTTTTGGTAGAATCTGAGAGAAACGAACAAACCTTGTAATATCTGCAATACCTTTCTAGTACAACTTTCATCTTGGGGATTGCAACATTAATATGCCACTTTGTTGATGAGGTAGACTTGAAGGCCAAAGTGCCTGCATGACAGGATAGATTCTAGATTAATTTGCCATAATCTGTAAAAACAGTTACTAAACATGTAATAGATTCCAGAATAATTTTAGAAATATCTCAAGGCAAATGGAAATGCATATGACTCTGCATATTTTTTCTGTCAATTCTAAATATCAATGTATCAGGATAGCATGGTTTCAAACTGGTAACAGCAATGAAAATTCAATGTTGGCAAAGCAGCAAGGGTACCAACATTTGCCGTTGCGGTGGCTTCTTTAACCGTCATTTTTGTCATTCTTGTGATGACCTCAAAGATTCTAGAGCAGAGTAAAAGGAACAGAAAACCAATCTGAATATTACTCTTTCTCCACTTCTATTCTAATACAACGTATTTTACATCAAGTTTTCATCAAACAGAATATGGGTGTTCATTTAAATTAGTAGTATATGAATTATACGCCTTTCCTTATAAAGCAGAGTATGGGCGTTCATTCAAATTAGTACTATATGAATTATGTGCCTTTTCTTATACTAATTGCCGATCATATGAGCAAACACACATAACATTCAACTTCGAACAGAGATGATATATATGTAGATGTCTTTATAATTTACAAAAGTGGCAAAATAAAGTGCAGCCCTTCATAATTAGTATAAAGAATATTTATACATATTCCCAAAATGAAAACTGCACCAAAGTCTCCATGAAGCACTTCATATGAACCGCCAGCTCCACAATTGCTACTGAAAAGAAATGTTCAGAGAAATCAGTAAAAAAGTGGATCGTATTGCAAAGAAAAAGGAATAATCGTTGGATAAATTACTAAACCTTCTTTTATTCCTGGAAACAAAAGGGGCAAAATAAAGCGTAGCAAAGGTAGTCCAGTTCAGTACACTGAACTGAAAATTCAGACAACTGAATCTCGTTGTTCTGCCTACACACACACGAGCAGACATTCCACGAAAGTGGCAGCCATCAGAGAGGGAGGGAGGGAGGGAGGAGCAGCCATGCGGTGGTGCTACGTGGGGAAGGCGACCAAGATCTTCTTCGCCGTCGTGGCCGCGCTTGCCATCGTTGGTCTCTTTTTTGCCGTAGGCGCCGTCATCCACCGCGCCAAGTCCCGTCGCAACTCCGGCGCCGCCTGCGCCACCGCCGCCCACGGGTGTCAGCCAGTCCCGCCTGGGATCGTCAGCCAACAGCCGTCCATGCCTTCCACTGCGCTCGCTCCGCCGCCGCCGCCAAATCCAACCTTTCCTGCACCGGAAACCCCCTTGCCAGTTGCCACCGCCGCAGCTGCTGGTGCTCCCTCTGCAGCCCCCGCCAGCACCAATTGCGTCACAGCCGCCTCCAGACGTGCTGGTGCCCCTGCCATCCGAGGCCCGTGTTGCTGCTCTGCTCGAGCAGCGCCCCGAAGAGCGGGACCTTGAGGTCGCCCAGCAGAACGGCGACCCACCTCACATTGGCTCTAGACGTCCGCCGCTGCCGTGCGCGACGAAGAGGAACGGAGAGTGGAGATGCCGGCAGCAGCCGTGGAGGGGGCTGAGCGCCTAAAGGGTGGGCCGGGGAGGCTGGAGGCGGAGGGGAGAGCCAGAGGCCGAGGGCAGGGTGGGGAGAGGCCGAGAGAGCCGGCTGGAGGGGAGGCGCGAAGCCTGCTGCACCACAGTCGCCGACGAGCCCTGTTTCTCTGCCACGGGATAAGATAAAAGAAAGGAGCTCGGGTTGAATTCTAAGAAATTTAGGGCTAAATTCGTAAAACCGAAACGTTTTTCCAGAATACCACTTAAAGAGGGACTGCGGGTTCAATTTTTGGAAAACAGAAGGGCCTTTTTGCAAAACTATCGTGACGACGGACGACAGAAGCCATAGGCGCTTTATTATTATATATATATATATATATATATATATATATATATATATCTTTACCTAATAATAAAGAGAATTGAGTATCTGGTCGTACGTCGTCAGATGTTTTGCAAAAAAGTCCCTGGGTTTATATGAAATCAACCCGCGGTCCCTGCTTAAGTGGCACTCTGGGAAAACGTTTCGCTTTTGCAAAAATACCCCTGTGTTTGTTAGAAAATATGCCCGCGACCCTTATCTCTTATCTTATCCAGATGAAAGCACGTACGGTTTCTGGTCGTACGACGTTGGCACTTTTACAGAAAAACCCATGTGATTTTTGATATTCAACCCGCCGTCCAGATTTGCTTCTGCCCGTACGCTAGCAAAAAGAAAAACCCAAAAAAGCAAAGACCCAGGGACACCAGCGGCATGGAAGCATCAACGCCCGGGTCTAAAGACCTGCGACACTAGCGACGGACGAACGGGCGCTCATATGGGCGGCGGATCTCGGCTGCTCCGCCGTGGATCCGGCGGCGGGCGGATCGAGACGGGAGAGGCGGCTGGCTGGGGAGGCAGGGCCGAGGCGAGCTGGGCTTTGAGGCGGAGCAGGCCTGGCGTGACCCGTCGGTGAAGAGGCCAGGCGGGGCAGGTCGACTTGGTGCTGGTCAACGCGACCTTGGGGATGGAGCGGATCCGGCGCGTGGATGCAGTTGGGGGCGCGCATCGAAGTTCCATGGCCGGCGAACTGCAAGAAGATGGCGACGGTTCTCTGGTTAGAAAGGGAGAAGGGGAAAACAAGAAGAGAGAGGGAGAGCACAAGCCACAAAGGAGGGGCTCACCGGCGAGCTGCAGACGAGCCGGAGCTGGTCGACCAGAGGTGAGGTTCATCAGGGGAGGTCACGGCTGAAGGAGGGCGAGGACACGACGCTGGTTGCTCGGGCCTCGGGGAGGCCAAGCCTGCGCGGGATCGAGCTCGTCCATGGGGGTTCCCTGCGGGACAGAGCTCAGGAACATGAGAGAGAGGGAGATCGAGAGCAGAAGAGGCAGGAAGGCGGGCGGTGCTGCTGTTCCTGGACCTGGTCGCCGACGGCGTGAAGACCAGGAGCAGGGCTGCGGGGCGTGAGGTAGCAGGGACCTCCTCTCCTTGGCTCGCGACGAGGGGGTCGGGGAGACCTGCGGGTGCTCGGGGCAGAGGGGCTCGGCTCTGGGGTGCGGGAGATCCGGCGGCGTGCGGTGCGGCGCGGCGGTGGATGCAGGCGGCAGCGGCGGCATGTCCCAGGGCGGATGTGGGGATGTGGATGTTGATAAGGCCCGTGGGAGGTTGCAAGCGACAAGTGTGGCTAGCGGAGGAACGCTAGCGACGCGGGCACGCGGCTGCTGGCTTCTTCTAGACCGTCCCACGTGTGTGGCTAGCTTTTTTTTTTTGGACACTCTTTTTTTTTAGTAAATACGAGCCGATGGGAAGTACCACACGGCTGAATGAAAATCGGTACTAATGGAGCAGTGGACAGTAGTAATGCATGTTCAGGGGACAGGGGTTGGCATTGTGATGAGAGATCACAACGGCTTGTTGCAACGAGGCGAATGCATCAAATATCCAGTCCGGAGTGACCCATTCACAATTGAGCTAACTGCATGTAGAGATGCTATGTTACTTGCGAGAGCACAGAATGTTCGACAGCTCATTAGAGACTGACTGTCAGATGGTTTCCTCGGCGTGGCACTAGAAGGATGACCGCTCTGTTGGGGTACATTGATCAGGGAGATGCACACCTATCTCTCAAGTTTTCAGGGGTTCGAGTTGCAGTGGACAGGACGAGCAGCGAATGTAGCGGCCCGTACTTGTGCTAGGAAGGCTTTGTTTTTAGATACTTCGTCTATCAGTTTCTTTGTAACCCCTGACTTTCTGATTGATGATTTTCAATCAGTATGTTCCGCCAAAATGAATAAATTGCCTTGAGGGCGGTTCTAAAAAAAAGACGTGTGCACACAAACACGTTCGCGTGATGGACTCGGAGATTTGTAATCTCGCAAAAAAAATCCAAACTATTAAAAACAGGTACTTCCCATCTGTGTCACACCTCCATCTTGGGGCCAGGACCTTTAGGCATGTCCAGGCTCTAAATGAGTTCCTTGATCAATTCCATGGATTTGTGCGACTGATACTGAACCTCCTTATGAGTATACTTCTTGCGATTTGTCCAAATCGCCCACATAACAGATACCGTAATTACTGCATTGTCTTTATCTATGAAACTCTAATCCAAAATATCTCTGGACCAAGTTGAGGGGTGTAACCTTTGTTCTCCGAACTATGCACACGTTGCTTTTTTGTTTTAAGGTTGAATTTGACTCTTCTCGAAAAAAAAGTTGAATTTGACTCTGTTTATGTCCCTCGCGAACTCATATTGACTGGCTACTAGGACGTGAAAACTGAAAAGGAAACAAACACCATACATACATGTATAAGGATTAGACAATGTTTGACTAACACACACACACACACACACACACACACACAGAGATTAGGGCACACATGACGAAAACATATATGCTTGCAATAAATTGTCTCCAGCTGATGCCGGTTCATACAAGTGCATAATAAACCATCGATGCCAAAACACAAGACATATGTGTCATGGCAATAGCCTTTAGTTGATCTCAATGAAGCTATTGTTCCGGATAAGGAAAAGGATTCCATGCCTGAGGTCCGTTAAGATGGACATGTTGGATGTGGTATGGAGGAACTTGGCAGCACCTTATACACACTTTTGCCCCAAACATTGATGCCATGGAGGAAAACCAACAATTGCATCCACGTAAAATACTTTGTTAGTGTTGCATGGATATAAAATTTATTTCATGATGGTAGTACAATAATTAATCTGTAGATGCAGTATTCTTTTTCACTAGGCATCGACGATCTGATCTACAACATCGCTACATTTTTCTTGTTCCTAAATTGTATCCATGAAAAACATAACACTAGCAACACACATGCACCGTCATTAATTAACTCACTCATGCTTATTTGAAACTATATTTAGGGATACCACTTTCACCCCAAAAATTGATGCTATGGAGGAAAACAAGCAATTGCATCTAGATAAAATTACTTTGGAACTGTTGTATGCGTAAAAAAATATATTGTCCGATGGTAGTACAATAATTAATCTGTCAATGTGGTATGGTTTTTCACTAGGCATCGACGATCTGATCTACAACGTCATAACATTTTTCTGGTTCCTAAATTGTATCCATGAAAAACATGACACTAGCAACACGTGCACCGTCGTTAATTAACTCACTCATGCTTATTCGAAACTATATTTAGGGATACCATAGTACAAAAATATTATTTAAACAAAAGAAAATAGTAAACAAAAGTAACCTACTTTAGTGAACTAGCTTACTTTCTTAAACAAAGGTAATTACAAAAGTTGTTATATCTTACTATCATGATTTGAAGACATTAATAATTCTATGTAGTATAGCATTAACTTTACTCGGTGATAATCATCTAAAAGGATTTAGACAAAATGTTGTAGTTGGCCAATATAAACTTAAACTGCAAAGCCCAAATGGTTGCACAATTTAAAACGGGGCTGCTGAGAAGAAGTAAAGCATTACTATACAAACAACACATATATTTCGATGCTTATCTGCAGGCTAATGAAATTAATTTATGAGTACCTAGGTATGCTCTATTTTTGATGCATCTAATCAATTTCGTTTTTTAATCAACAACAGATTCCTACGTTATAGAAAAAACTCTCATGAAGGCAAGCAATTTGGGTCGCAATGTCAAGTCATGGATGCTAAGAAACAAAGAAGGAAAAGAGATAGAGAGCGTAGGCACGGATGGTCATGAAGAAAAATAGGAAAAACTAAAAAGGCTGCATGAAGCCTATCAGCAAAACAAAAGAACTAAAGATTCAACCCAGTTGCAAAAAAATGTACACAAGAGAGTTAGAAATATGCAAATATAAAACCAGCACAAAAGACAAACAAATGCGCACGAGAAAGGCAGAAATATGCAAATATGTAGCCAGAACAAAAGAAAGCTACAATAGAGCAAATTACATCTAACCGTGAATTGAGGCGCAACAAACTAAACAAAGATTCAATTGCAATGGCGAATCCTGCATATATCGCAACATAACAAAAAGTTAGAACTTCTATATGACAAGGATTTCACGGTCACAACAGAATAATAATCTAATGATAGGGTTGATCATCCGATTAGATGACTAATTTATGTCCCATGTTTCGAACTAGCACCCCAAAGAATCCTATTGTTAATTGATTCATCATTTTTTTCATCATCAAACTTATCCTCTATCTGGCAAACCTAATCGTGACAATTGGCGTTTGTTTCGCAGCAAAGCACGTCAACATTTTTTTCTCCCGTTGCAACGCACGGGCATGTTTACTAGTATATATATATATATATATAGGGAGAGATTTCGTCCGTTTTCGTTCGTCTACCTCGACTGTCCAGTTTCGTACGACTTTCCCTTCATATATCTCTCTCCGTGTCGCTCGATCGCCCTTCATGGGTCTTTCCTTCCTCGCTCTTCATGGGCCTCAACGCATCGATCCGTACAGTGGCGGCCCAGGCACAAAAATTTGCAAAATACGCGGTCGTGTCACGAATCGAACTCCCGACGGTTATGTAGAAAAGGATCAGTTCAACCGACCCACCCTTAATCCCACCTCGCTTTATTATAACACATCACACCAATTTATATATGTACATGATTTAAAATTAATAAGCCACCTCACGGAATTGATCCCAGGATATGAGCACGAAAGGAAAGAAAATATGAGAGAATAAATAAATTTCGCTCCGAAGGCAAAAGAAGGAAGGATTTCCGCTCTTATATATAGCAAAGAAGGAAAGGAATTAAAAGGAATAGGGTTAAAAGAAGGAAACAAATTTCCCTTGAAACTGGATGGACACCTATTGTCAGCAAGAAGCTGGATGGATCTGTATGCGTACATGATGAAACGGAATTCGGCAGAAGTACATAATTGCGCATTGATCACTTGAGCAACAATGCGCATGAGGCATCGGCCATTTTTTTTAGGCCACTTGCAAGTTTGGCATTAACTAATTCCAATGTAGATTATTTATGATTGCTCATAACAGAACATGTGAATTTTAAATTTTTGTCATTATTAATCTTTAGCTGCTTGAATTTTCATAAAATATCATTCACATAAAATTGCACGTCACTTCCCTAACCTTGCAGTATTAAAAGTGTGAGTGCGTGCGTGTGTGTGTGTGTGTCTATTTTTCCCTTAAACTAGCTTATTTTTATAGTTCTAAATTAAATATTGTATGAAAAAAGAGGTTGAGACAAGGATGCTTCATGATTGGATGTTGATCCAAATTAAGGCTTAGAAATATGACATATATAGATGTAGGAGAATAATGATTGATTACCTTTTCTCCTAATGTATAGAAGATACCAAGTAATTGACTGGATTCATATTGGAAGGCGACTTATATGACTATCTGAATCGTTTTGGAACAATGAGTGTGCCGAAAGTGGTGTAGTTCAATATGAAGTAGGCTGATATATGCATTTTCGACTTAGCTAAAGATTGTATAGCAATCTTTGAATGAAATTCGTACAGGTATTGTGATCAAGTTTGCCAATAGAATACTGCCCATGTATTTCTTATCCCGTTGCAACGCACGGGCATATGTGCTAGTACCATTTTAAACATGAGAATTCTATATGTGTTTAACCAAAGAATGCTTAAAGAGATCATAAGTAATTGTAGTTGTGAGGACCCATTACCCCTAAGGAATTTTTTTTGTTACCTAACTTTTTTGGGATCTTATTAAGTTAGATTTGCTGTCTCTCATGCGAGACAATGAAGCTAACACTCTTAAACTGTATCATTTGAACTTTTCTATTATCACTCTAATTCCAAAAGAGCCTAATGCAAAAGATATGATAAAATTCAATTGCATTAGTTAGCAACTGTGCTCTCAAGGTTTTCACTAAATCCATACCTTATTTATCCTATTCAAATTATTTTTTTAAAGGGAGATTTAGTTTTGGAAGTGCGGTTATGGTCCACGAAGTGATTCATGTAATCATTGTTATGGTCTAGGGGTCTTGTCTTGAAGTTAGATTATGAGTAAGCTTATGATAGAGTTAGTGGAGAATTTCCTTTTGAAATGATTTCTTCTACATGATTTGTTTTTTGAGCAGTTCTACATGCTTTGGTAGCAAGTGGATTTCCTAGATCTTTAAAAGCTCCTCTTTTCTTAGATAATGATACTAATGGTTCTTATTTTGTGGGATGCAACGGTCTGAAACAAGGTGATCCCTTGTCTCCCTTGTTTTTTCAAATTAGTTGTTGATGTGTTCTCTAACTAAGATGCTTATGAAAAGGTAGCCATGAATAATTTAATTGTCAGTCTTATACCTAATGTGATTCCTCGAGGCGTGGTCAGTTTGTAGTATGCTGATGACACCGTGATTTTCCTTGAGCCATGTATTGAGTATTCTAGAAGTGCATTTTGTCCTATTTTGAAAAGCTCTCCCGCATGAAATTAAATTGCATAAAAGGGATTTGCACACTGTTAATGTGAATGGGGATTTGGCTAATTCTTTAGACCAAATTTTCTGCTGCAAAAATGGCACTTTCCTTTTAAGTATATGGGGATCCCTTTACATTATAGGAATCTTAGGAGAAAAGATATCCAGTCTGAGGTTTATAGGATTATAGTGATCATCGTTGGATGGCTTGGTAGGAATCTGTCTTATAGAGGAACACTAATTTTCCTTAATACCTCCATTGTCAGTATTCCTGCTTATCTCGTGGTCAAGATTAAGTTTTCTAAGAGGGCTATCAATGCTCTTACTTTTCAAATGTCCCATTTTTTCTGGGGTAATTTGGGGGATGCTCATAAGTACCATCTTTCTAACTAGGGACTTATTCAAGAAAAAAAATTGGTGGTATGGGTATCCCTAATTTTAGGTATTTTAACCTTGCCATGTTGGCTTCCTGGGTAAGAGGTATTTTGATGATAGACCTAGTGACTAGAAAAATTTGTTAAGACTTTAAGTACAACATCAGTTTCCATAATCTTTTATTGACCAACCATTGTAATGGTTTCTCCTTTTGGAGATGGCTTATTTGGCCATTGTATGCTACTAACCTTTTTTTAGTTCTAGAAAGTTTGTAATGAGAGGAATGTTACTTTCTGGCATTATGTTTGGATGGTAACTGCTTGTTGAAGGTTTTCTTTTGGGATACTTTTTCTATTTGCCAAAAACAAGTCTATTCAATTACGCATGTTTTGTATGGGGTGGATGTGAAGCTCACCATTAGCAGATGTGTGGATGTTCAACTATTTGCCTACTGCCAGGAACTAGTTTATTTGGTTGCCGGTTGGTTTTGCCTACTGATAAAGATTGCCCTATTTGGTGGCCTAAATCATCCATGGGTTACTTGGTTAAGCCTTTCATAATATGATTATCTTTGGAGGGATATCCCACCCTCTTGGTTTTTTGCATTGTAAAATCAACACCCCCCTAATTTACTTGTTTTCTTGTGGTTAATTTTTAACAACAAAGTTTTTACTCATGCAAACTTGTCCAAACGTCACCATGTGATAACCCTATTTGTGTGTTCTGTAATGGAAGAGAATGTGTTCAACATCTAATTTTTGTGCTGTGTTGATGTTTCTAATGTGTGGGAGATCATGGTTGAGGTTTTGGACATTCATGTTCCAATCTCTTTGGCGGATCTTTGTAAACAATGCAAACAAAAGAAAGATGATGTTGTGATTGACCTCGTTTAGAATGCTGCCTTTTGAAGCTTATGGACCATACGAAATGACTTTGTTTTTCAGGGAAGGGCATGTGCGAAGTCTAAAGTGCGTAATGGATCGAGGGAGCTCGCTGCTTCATCAATGGAAGATACTTTACGGCGATGCTCAAGGTGCACTTCTACTTAGAGTCTATGGTAGCCTGGTTTTGGAACCCTCCTGGAGTGGCGACTGGTGAGCAAAAGGCGTCACCTCAGCTTAGGTACTTCGTTTGAGCTTCAGGAGATCTAGAAATTAGGTTGCTTGATGTTTCCTTTTCGGATGCTATGTTATTAGGTCTGGCTATCTAGGACCCGTGTTACTGTTGTTGTGTCCGTTGCTGCTACTCACAGTTTGTGATCAAGCGTTGTGTAATGATACTTGCTTGGTTGTTCCCTCCTTTTAATTAAAGTTGTGATAGAAAACCCCTATTGTTAAAACCGCCAAAAAACCATAAAAAGGAGAATATGGACATAAAAGCAAGGGAAATCGGGACAACTTTTGGCAAGCCCATGTAGAAGGGACATATGGGTGATCCAACGCTCTATAGTACTTTGGGTCGAAATCACGACAATTGTTGCAACCTAAGAATTTTGTGTTTTTTTCCCGTAGATTCATATTTTCAAAAATATTTATTTCTAGAGCGATACGTCCAAATCATGAACTGTTTTCATCATTGCATTTCTCGCATCTGTGTCTTGAAACTAGATCCCATGTTAACATGTTTCGATGAACCGTTTTCTCCAAAACTCTGTAAGAACTCCTCTGTAAGTCTAGCATTTTTGCTAAGCCGGCACACGTACTCGGTGAAGAAATAATCTACCTATTTTTACACGGTGTACGTTATGAAACACGGTAGAGCTAGGTCATGTCTGTCCCATGCGGCTGACACTCGATATATTACCCGATTATGGTAGTGTGCAAGCATTCATACATCAATCAAAGCCGCGACCGACTTTGCTTTCCCCTCCCCCCCCCCCCCCCCCCCGTGTCGCACCCAGGAGGCACCGGGGGCGAAACCGCCGCCGCTCCGAGCTCCCCCTTCCTTTGCTCCCCTCCGCCGGCTCCTGTCACCGCCGTGCTGATGGGCCCCGCCGTCAAATGGTGCCGGGGAGGCTCCTCGTCGTGGCGTTGGTGGCCGCCGGGCTCGATGACGTGGCTTGCGACTGCGTCGGTACTTCCCCAAAGAGGAAGGGATGATGCAGCACACCGACGGTAAGTATTTCTCTCAGTTAAGAAACGAAGGTATCAATCCGTAGAGGAAGATCAAGCAACTATGTAAATAACACCTACACACAAATAACAAATACTTGCAACCCGACGCGTAAGAGAGGTTGTCAAGCTCTCAACGATGATTAGATAGATTGTTTTGCAATAGTTTTGGTAAATAGATCTTGCAAGAACACAAAATAAAAGAAGTAAATAAAAAGTGCAGCAAGGTATTTTTGTTTTTTTGGATTAATAGATCTGAAAACAAAACGGCAAAAGAGTAGATCGGAAAGCAATATGTTGGAAAAGTAGACCCGGGGACAGTAGGTTTCACTAGTGGCTTCTCTCATGAGTATAGTAAACGGTGGGTGAACAAATTACCGTTGGGCAATTGATAGAAGATCAAATAATCATGACGATATCCAGGCAATGATCATTATATAGGCATCACGTCCAAGATAAGTAGACCGAAACGATTCTGCATCTACTTCTATTACTCCACACATCGACCGCTATCCAGCATGCATCTAGTGCATTAAGTTCATGGAAAAACGGAGTAATGCAATAAGAACGGTGACATGATGTAGAAAAGATCTATTCATGTAGGAATAGACCCCATCTTGTTATCCTTAATAGCAACGATACATGCGTGCCTTGCTGCCCCTTCTGTCACTGGGAAAGAACACCGCAAGATCGAACCCATCACAAAGCACCTCTTCCCATGGCAAGAAAAATCGATCTAGTTGGCCTAACTAAACCAAAGATTCGAAGAAGAAATACAAGGCTATAAGTAATCATGCATATAAGAGATCAAAGAAGACTCAAATAATATTCATGGATAGAAACTAATCATGAACTCAAAATTCATCGGATCCCAACAAACACACCGCAAAAGTCATTACATCAAATAGATCTCCAAGAGACCATTGTATTGAGAATCAAAAGAGAGAGAGAGGAAGCCGTCTAGCTACTGCCTACAGACTCGTAGGTCTATGGTGGACTACTCACGCATCATCGGAGAGGCACCTATGAAGAAGATGAATCCCTCCGTGATGGTGTTAGATTGGATCTCGGGGTTCTAGAACTTGCGGAAGCTAGAATTGTGTTTCGTCGACTCCCCTAGGGTTTTCCGAATATTTGAGAATTTATAGAGGCGATAGTTGGTGGAGGGGGGCCCCGAGGTGGGCACCAGCCACCAGTCCGCGCCAGGGGCCTCTGGAACGCCCTTGTGGGTGTTCCCCACCTCGGTTTTCCTCTCTGGCACTTCTCTGGCCCATCTGTAGTCTTCTGGCCCAAAAAAATTCTCCAAAATTTTTCACGGTGTTTGGGCTTTGTTTGGTACTGATTTTCTGCGAAGTAAAAAACAAGGAAAAAACAGCAACTGGCACTTGGCACTATGTCAATAGGTTAGTCCCAAAAATGATATAAAGTTGTTATAAAATGAATATAAAATATCCAAGATTGATAATATAACAGCATTGAACAAGAAAAAAAATTATAAATACGTTGGAGACGTATCACTCGACTGGGGGCGTCGATGGCGGCTCATCGGCGCGGATTGGCGGCCCCGGGACCGCGGTGGTGGGGGTGACACAGTGCACCAGCGCGCTCCCTTGGTGGTGCAGCGTGGAGGGCGTGGGTCTGGGGCCCGAGCCCAGACTCGCGCGGCCGGTGGCTGCTGCGGTGGGCCATCCCGGGTGGCAGGTTGGTCGGGACGTGATGGTTCCGGATGGGATCTGTAGGTCCATGGTGGTGGCGGCGTGCTACGGGATAGGACGGCGACGCGACGGCATCGCACGACATGGGACCCGTGTGCAGTATTTTTACTCTGCGACTGGTGATGACATGACCGGACTTGTCCTCGTGGGAGGGCGTGTGGCGGCATGTGGAGGGGCCTGCCTGCCTAGCACGGTGCTCATCGCTGAGCTACGGCCTGCTGGTTGCCTCCTCCAGCGTGGTGGAGGCCCGGCGGGGCGCATGGCAAAGGGGCTCGGGTTCGCCTGTGAGGAGCTCGGGTTGCAGCTTCGACCGCGAGGGGCGCAGTGGTGCCCAGATCGAAGGCCCAAAATGACGAGGAAGGGCACCTCAGGTGCGGGTGTTGCAGATCCGGCCTCCGGCGGCCGCGGTGGCGCACATGGGGTGTGTTGGTGCTGCTGATGCTTGTCTGCGGTCCGGAATCATGGTGGTTCTTGGCTTCGGGCAGTGCTCCATTGTTCCTTGTCGGCATGGTGCCCCACAGGGCACGGCGTCTTGCGCTACGTCCCGTGGCTCTGTGTCCGGATAACCGTTGTGGATCTGGAGCCTTGTTCTGGAGGTTGCCCACCAGTGGTCTCTGCGAGGCGCGGCTAACTACGACGGATCTCAGTGGTTCTTCTTCGTCGATGGGCAGCTTAGATGGTGGTGTTTGTTGGTGGGCTTGCTGATGCCGACGGGGGATGATGTGCGGCTGAGGTGGTGTGGGAGTTTGGGTGAGGACCCTGTCTCGGCCTTGTGCCGTGACCAACGATGGCGGCGGCTGTGGCCGTCGTTTACCTTCCTAGAGGCATCGTTGCTTTGCTGCCGCACCTCTCCCATGTGGATCCGACCATCTCGGCCTCTCCGGGGGAAACCCTTGATCTGTGATCGGATGATGGCGGCGCCTCGGTGTCGTTTTCCCTCTTGGGGGCTTCGTCTTTAGAGCTCGGCATCGGCTAGCGGGACAGGTGGCTGGCGGCGGGTTGTGACCTCCAGGCTCAGTGGCAACGATGATGGTGGGGGCGATGTCGTCTACACGATGATGGTTGAGGTAGTCGGTTCTTCTCCGGAATGTTCATGGGTTTGCCTCGGCTTGTTTGTTGCTGTGAAGTCGAAGCTACGGTGGCGGGGACCAGTGGTATACTATGACTAGCTGCAGGTGGCTCGTTCGGCGATCTTCCGTGGCGCGAATTGTGTCTGGATTCGTCCTTCGTAGCTCTCCCTCAGAGTCGGAGCTGCGCCGTCTAGTCGTGAGTGGCTGAGTCTTGGCACGTATCTTCATGCAAGCTACGGTCTCTGTGGTGTGTGTTGTTCGACGATCGCCTAGGGCGAAGTCGGAATCGTTTTCTCAGAGTGTAGGGATGGCGATGATGCCTGTAGGGGAGGAGTGATGACGATTACGCATGTGTGCTGTCTCACCGAGGCCTTCCTTGCAGCGGTGTGTGGGGTTTCTTTGTGTGCCACTCAACGGTTGTGATGGTTTTTGTCCTGTTCTCCATGATTTACTAGGCAATTTGGTTTTCTTTCGGTTTTTCCTAATTAACTAAGCCACTCTTTTCTTTTTAATGAATGCAGAATAACTGCCATTTAAAAAAACGCGACCGGGTACACGCTCACGTCGCTCTCACGACCTCGCTTATCACTGGTAGCAGAAGAGACTAGCACCGTGGCAGGTAGGATGCACAACATATCAGGAGACGATCAATGCACGCATGAATGCAGGAGTGACGGGCGAACGATCGAGCCAAGTCAAGCCATGTGCGCATCGATATCGATCAGCCTGCCCTGGATAACCACACGTACGTACGTCGGCAAGCACTCTGGCTACTCGCAATCCTGTATCATGGTCCGCTTCAATTTTCAAATTATTTCAACATTTGATCAGCTCTCGGCAAAAAGGACAAATTCGTGTCAGGGTTCCGGGTTAAGATCTTAGTACCCTCTGGACTCGGCAGCAGCGAAGCTTTGCGCCGTTTTCCATCCTGAAGGCGTTGTCATGGAGCTTAGGTGTTTAGGGCTTTGTGTGGCATTGTACTCAGTTGTCCCAATGCTTTCTTTCGGTAGCGTAGTAGTGCTCTGCGTGGGCCGCTTATCTTGGTATCGACATTGTATGAGGGTTACCTCACCATCTTGTATCGTTCGGCCGTGTACTTGGTTCGGTGTTTGCTTTATATATAAAGCGGGACGAAAGACTGTTTCAAACGATAAAACAGTAGTCAAAGAAAAATTTGTGGAAAACACATTTGAAAGTTAAAAAAAAACTAAAAGTTCATGGGATGTTAAGATGGTGAGGCTTTATTGCCATGCGAAACTCCAAGCAAAAACATATTACGAGATGTCAGGTATGCAAAAGACAAATTCAACAATGAATAGTGATGTCACTATTCTGCACTTTTCAACACAGATTTTGTTATTTTTATAGCTCACACCCTGTAAATGGATTTAAATTTGAATTTTGTATAACAATAGAATATCAGCCTCATAACATCTCGTATTTTTTAAAGATTTTTTTGAAACTTGAAAACAACTTTTTCACATGGTTTTTATTGGTTTTCATTGAATGTTCGTTTTCATGTGAAATTCTCCCCATATTTTTCGTCGGTTTCCACTGAGTAGTTTTCTAGTAAATGGATATCCTTTTAGATATTAGATAATGTACATTCTTCCCGCACATGTTATAGGTGCTATATTCTTGTTTTAGTTTTTTGTTTTCTGAAACAAGGGGTCTCCTTTATGATTTTCGTTAGAGAGCTTGCTTTACTTGCATACAGTAAGTTTAGGAGAGGGGGTGGGGGTGGGGGTGGGTGTCGATGAGCACGCCATTCTGCTTCGAGCACATTTGGTTCTGGTTGGTCAGTAAACCTAGGACCCATAAAAACCGGCTGATAAGTTGTTGTTTGTCTTTACAACATCATCATTTGCATGCATGCACAGCACGGCATTTGGTTCTGGTTCGTATTTCACGCTGAACGTGAATGTTTTTGTGCAGCCAGACTGGCCAAGTCACGAGCTCATGACAGTCTAAAAACCAAGACCAAGGACAAATCGCGTGCGAGTGACATGGGAGAAAGGCCAAAAACACAATGATAGCCGTTAAGACAGAGAACAGCCGCATTAACATTTTTTGACGGGAGTTCCGACTGTCGGTGGAAATTGTGGAGGCATGCATTCACACACACTATGTTAGCTGAGTACATCCAACATAGATTTGCAGTATAGAGATTTGAAAAGAATTTCACCACATTCCTCGTATCCTCCTTGATGATTGCCCAACAAGATTTAAAGAAAGCCACAGTGAAACCGTTGGGACCGGGAGCCTTGTCACCCGTGATCTGATAGATGGACATTAGGTCCTCGTCCTCCGTGAAGTTTTCCCTGATGCTGGACAGATCACATTCATTGAATTGAAGAGCCTCCCAATTAAAGTCTCGAGTCCATCTTGACCCCTTATGAAGAATCGTGGAGAAGTGATCATGTGCAGTTTTTTTCTTCTTTTTCCTTGTGAGAGGTTACTTAATTAAGGACCAATTTTGAGTCTATGAATGAAGTTCTTCCTTCTTCTCGCATTGACCCATAGATGAAAATACATGATGTCAGTGCCCCTTCTTTCAGGTTCTTGAACCTTGCACATTGTTTTTTCCTGGCCCGCTCCAAAGCGGTTTGGAAGAGAATTTGGTACACTAGTAGAAAACAGGGCTTTGGTTGAGGCCAGGATAAGGGCATTAATCCCGGTTCACTTACGAATCAGGACCAAAGGGGCCATCAGTCCCGGTTCGTGAGGCCAGGGCGCCGGCAGGGCCTCGGAGGCCATTGGTCCCGGTTCGTCTGACACTTTTGGTCCCGGTTCCAGCCACGAACCGGGACCAATGGGCCTCGCTCCTGGCCCAGCACCTTTGGTCCCGGTTGACCAAAGGTCAGTATTCTATCCCGATTCTAGCCACCAACCGGGACTAAAGATATAAGCCTATATATACCCCCGCCCCTGCCCGCTCACTCTGTTTCTTGGACGCCGACGTGTGCAGGGTGTGTGCTGCTCTAGCTCTCACCTCCTATGCATATGAGGTGTTCGATGAAATGCCCGAGCCACACTTAAGCTTTCTCCTCTCCAAGCTCCATTTTCCTCAAGATTTGTCTAGGTTTGGCGGTCCGTCCTGTCCCGTCCCCGTCCTCACCTCCGTCGATCGCCCGTGCCGATCTCGTCGCCAGCACCACCGTGGTGGGCCTCTTGTTCTTATCTTCTTTGTAAAAGAAAAAAAATTCTTACTTGTATGATTTAGATAGATACTTGTATAATTTTCTTACTTTTATTATTGTTTGTTATTATATAGTGCCATGGTTTTGGTATCCGCCCCCGTCGGCCCTCGTCCTGTCTATGATTCGGATGTGGTATATTATCTTTTATAACTATTTGTTTCATTTAGTGTTTATGACAATTTTGCCGACCAATGTGACATAGATGTTTTTATCTAGGAGGTATGTGAACCGGAAATTCGAACCGACCCTCTTGTCGAGAGGTTAAATTTAGTTGAAAAAGAAAACAATTACTTGAAGAAAAAATTGAAAAGAATTGAGGAGGAGAAGATGGAATTGGAGTTGCATGTTGCCGATGTCGTCGAAGATCACAAGATCAAGATGGATGCAATGCGCTTGAAGATTAGAAAGATTAGAAAATATGCCATCCATACTGAGGCATGGTATCATTATGTCGTTGGATCAATTGGTACCTTAGTTGCGGTTATGATCGCATTTGTTGTTGCATTTAAATGTTTTACATAGTTTCAATGTATGTTTTAATTAGATGCTCTAGAGAGCTATATGTTGTTCAATGAGAACTATGTATGAACTTTATGTTTTTATTTTGGTCACTACTGTACTTTGGTTTTAATGTGATGATGAACTTCTATTAATTTGGTCACTTCTCTATTCATGATGTTCTGTAATGGTTTTTGATACACTTAATTATATAATGCACGCAGATGAACCGGCAATGGATGTACGATGACCGACGCACCTCCGAGTACATTAAGGGCCTACATAATTTTCTCGAAGTGGCTGAGGCAAACAAGCAGAATAGTTTTATGCATTGTCCATGTACTGTCTATGGGAATACGAAGGGTTACTCCAACTCTAAAACCCTTCACTCCCACCTGCTTGAGAAGGGTTTCATGCCACAGTATAATGTTTGGACCAAGCACGGAGAAAGAAGGGTTATGATGGAAGACAACGAAGAAGAAGAGGATGATGACACCTATCCGCCCCCTGAATACGGTGATGCTGCAATGGGGGAAGCTGAAGATCAACAGGAACTAGACGATGTGCCCGATGATGATCTTCGCCGGGTCATTGTCGATGCACAGAGAGAATGCGAAAGTGAAAGGGAGAAGTTGAAGTTCGATCGCATGTTAGAGGATCACAAAAAAGGGTTGTACCCAAATTGCGAAGATGACAACAGAAAGCTCGGTACCACACTGGAATTGCTGCAATGGAAGGCAGACAATGGTGCATCTGACAAGGGATTTGGTTCGCTACTGAAAATAATGAAGAAGAAGCTTCCAAAGGATAACGAATTGCCTAACAGTACGTACGAAGCAAAGAAGGTTCTATGCCCTCTAGGATTGGAGGTGCAGAAGATACATGCATTCCCTAATGACTGCATCCTCTACCGCAGTGCCTACGAGGATTTGAACGCATGCCCGGTATGCGATGCATTGCGGTATAAGATCAGACGAGATGACCCTGGTGATGTTGAGGGCCAGCGCACCGGGAAGAGAGTTCCTGCTAAGGTGATGTGGTATGCTCCTATAATACCACGGTTGAAATGTCTCTTCAGAAACAAAAAGCATGCCGAGTTGATGCTATGGCACAGAAAAGACCGTAAGAAAGACGGGAAGTTGAGAGCACCCGCTGACGGGTCGCAGTGGAGAAAGATCGAGAGAAAGTGGAGGGACTTTACAGGTGACCCAAGGAACGTATGGTTTGGTTTAAGTGCAGATGGCGTTAATCCTTTTGGGGAGCAGAGCAGCAAGCATAGCACATGGCATGTGACTCTATGTATGTATAACCTTCCTCCTTGGTTGTGAATGAAGCGGAAGTTCATTATGATGCCAGTGCTCATCCAAGGCCCTAAGCAACCCGGCAATGACATTGATGTGTACCTAAGGCCATTAGTTGATGAACTTTTACAGCTATGGAATGGAAAAGGTGTACATGTGTGGGATGAGAACGAACAAGAGGAATTTGACCTACATGCGTTGCTGTTTGTAACCATCAACGATTGGTCTGCTCTCAGTAACCTTTCAGGACACACAAACAAGGGATACCACGCATGCATGCACTGTTTAGATGACACCGAAAGTATATATTTGGACAAATGCAGGAAGAATGTGTACCTGGGGCATCATCGATTTCTTCCGACCAACTATCAATGTCGAAAGAAAGGAAAGCATTTCAAAGGTGAGGCAGATCACCGGAAGAAGCCCGCCATCCATACTGTTGATCACATACTTGATATGGTCAATGATTTACAAGTAATCTTTGGAAAGGGTCGTGGCAGACTATCTGTTCCGAGTGACGCTGAGGGACGCACACCCATGTGGAAGAAGAAATCTATATTTTGGGACCTACCCTATTAGAAAGACCTAGAGGTCCGCTCTGCAAGCGACGTGATGCACGTGACGAAGAATGTTTGCGTGAACCTGCTAGGCTTCTTGGGAGTGTATGGGAAGACAAAAGATACACCGGAGGCACGGGAGGACCAGCAACGTGTGGACGAAAAAGACGGCATGCATCCAAAGCAGTATGAAGGTCCTGCCAGCTACGCTCTTACCAAAGAAGAGAAGGAAATCTTCTTTGAATGCCTGCTCAGTATGAAGGTCCCGTCTGGCTTCTCGTCGAATATAAAGGGAATAATAAATATGATAGAGAAAAAGTTCCAGAACCTAAAGTCTCATGACTGCCACGTGATTATGACGCAACTGCTTCCGGTTGCATTGAGGGGGCTTCTACCGAAAAACGTTCGATTAGCCATTGTGAAGCTATGTGCATTCCTCAATGCAATCTCTCAGAAGGTAATTGATCCAGAAATCCTACCAAGGTTAAAGAGTGATTTGGTGCAATGTCTTGTCAGTTTCGAGATGGTGTTCCCACCATCCTTCTTCAATATCATGACGCACGTCCTAGTTCATCTAGTCGACGAGATTGGCATTCTGGGCCCTGCATTTCTACACAATATGTTCCCCTTTGAGAGGTTCATGGGAGTCTTAAAGAAATGTGTTCGTAACCGTGCTACGCCAGAAGGAAGCATCTCCACGGGCCATCAAACAGAGGAGGTCATTGGGTTTTGTGTTGACTTCTTTCCTGACCTTAAGCCGATTGGTCTCCCTCAATCGCGGTATGAGGGGAGACTGACTAGAAAAGGCACGCTAGGACCAGACTCAATAATATGCAGGGACGGGCATTCTCGGTCTCAAGCACACTACACAGTTCTATAGAATTCTACCTTGGTGACCCCGTATGTCAATGAACACAAGAATATTCTGCGCTCCAAACATCCGGAGCAGTGTGACGACTGGATTACATGTGAACACATCAGGACTTTCGGCAGTTGGTTGCAAACACATCTCATGGGTAACACCACTGTTGCAGATGAGCTGTACTCGTTGGCCAGGGGACCATCTTCGACTGTATTGACTTACAAAGGGTACGAGATAAATGGGAATACATTTTACACGATCGCCCAAGATCAAAAGAGCACCAACCAAAACAGTGGTGTCCGCTTTGATGCAGCAACCAACAGGGGAAATGACACATATTATGGTTACATAGTGGACATATGGGAACTTGACTATGGACATGCTTTTAAGGTCCCTTTGTTTCGGTGCAAATGGGTCAATCTATCAGGAGGCGGGGTACAGGTAGACTCGCAGTACGGAATGACAACAGTGGATCTGAACAATCTTGGGTACACAGACGAACCATTTGTCCTAGCCAATGATGTGGCACAGGTTTTCTACGTGAAGGACATGTCTACCAAACCGAGAAAAAGAAAAGATAAGGAAGCGAATACATCATACGATGAGCCAAAGCGCCATATAGTTCTTTCAGGGAAAAGAGACATCGTGGGAGTGGAGGGCAAGACAGACATGTCTGTAGATTATGAAAAGTTTCATGAAATTCCTCCCTTCACAGTGAAGGTTGACCCAAGCACCCTGTTAAACGATGAAGATTATCCATGGTTATGGCGCAATAAGCAAGGGACACACGCGAAGAAAAAGTGAAGACTTTCTCTCCACAACTATTCTGACGATGGCTTTGATCTATAATATCACTGAAGTTACATGTCAAGAAATGAAATACCTTTTGTAACAGATGAGTTTTCGTCTGAAACCCTGATACTTCGAAAGAGATTGTCCATTTTGTACACGAAGTGCATCCAGTTTTTGCCGTAACCCTCTCAACTTTTTAGCACATGCTATGTGGGTGAAATGATGATACCATGCCAACTTTCAACCATTTCAGAGTTCATTTGCAGTCCTTTTCAATTCAGGGCCATTTTAGCTCAAAATAAATCATGAAATGCATGAAAAATAACAAATGAAGTCAGAAAAGGGTTGAAATGGGATGATGTGGCTTTGAATGGTGCATATTGAATGCAGAAAAAGTCTTGAGTTCAAATATGTTTAAAAAATTGAAATCCTTTTGTAACAGACGAGTTTTCGTTCGAAACCCTGATACTTCGAAAGAGATTGTCCATTTTGTAAACGAAGTGCATCCAGTTTTTGTCGTAACCCTCTCAACTTTTTAGCACATGCTATGTGGGTGAAATGATGATACCATGCCAACTTTCAACTATTTCAGAGTTCATTTGCAGTGCTTTTCAATTCAGGGTCATTTTAGCTCAAAATAAATCATGAAATGCATGAAAAATAGCAAATGAAGTCATAAAAGGGTTGAAATGGGATGATGTGGCTTTGAATGGTGCATATTGAATGCAGAAAAAGTCTTGAGTTCAAATATGTTTAAAAAATTGAAATCCTTTGGTAACAGACGAGTTTTCGTCCGAAACCTTGATACTTCGAAAGAGATTGTCCATATTGTATACGAAGTGCATCCAGTTTTTGCCGTAACCCTCTCAACTTTTTAGCACATGCTATGTGGGTGAAATGATGATACCATGCCAACTTTCAACCATTTCAGAGTTCATTTGCCGTGCTTTTCAATTTAGGGTCATTTTAGCTCAAAATAAATCATGAAATGCATGAAAAATAGCAAATGAAGTCAGAAAAGGGTTGAAAAGGGATGATGTGGCTTTGAATGGTGCATATTGAATGCAAAAAAAGTCTTGAGTTCAAATATGTTTAAAAAATTGAAATCCCTTTGTAATGGATGTGTTTTCGTCCGATAAAAGTTATTTAACTTAATATTATATAAAATTTATGCAACTAAAATTGTCAAAGTTATTCATAAAGTATTTTTGGTAAGAACTTTTAATATGCAAAAAAGTAACATAAAAAATAGCAAAAGTGAAAATAGATGCGCTTATAGGGAAAATTCGACCTAAATTCAAAGTGCTAGTTAGGCGCCTAACTAGCATTTTGAATTTAGGTCGAATTTCCAGTATAAGGGCATCTATTTTCACTTTGAGAGGAGCTCAATGTTGCAGCCGCGGCGGGGCTTATAAACAGGTCCGGGCGCCCTTCGCTTGGCGAGGTGGGACTAAACATCCAACCGCACCGCGGCTGTGCCAGGCACAGGCCATTGGTACCGGTTGCTGGCTTGAACTGGGACCAATGCCACCCTTTCGTCCCGGTTCGAGCCACCAAACGGGACCAATGCCCACCTTTAGTCCCGGTTGGTGCCACCAACCGGGACCAAAGGTCTCTGCTTCCCGCCCGTTGGGCTGCTGAAATTGACCTTTAGTCCCAGTTGGTGGCTCCAACCGGGACTAAAGGGGGGCATTAGTCCCGGTTGGAGCCACCAACCGGGACCAAAGGTGTTCGCATATAAGGCAGGAGTTGTCGAATTCTCCCCCAACCTCTCCCATTTCGCCCCGACGCCACCAGGTTGCTCGTCGTCGCCGCCGCCCCCGAGCCCGTTCTCGTCATCGCCGCCGCCCCCGAGCCCGTCCTCGTCGTCGCCGTCATCGCCGCCGCCCCAGCCTGACCTCGCCGCCGCCCCGAGCCCGTCCCCGCACGCCTCCTCGTCCTCGTCGACGTCGTTGCCGCCCCCGACGCCGGACGCCGCCCGCGCCACCTCCCCGAGCCCCATCGTCGCCGCCCGCGCCTCCTCCCCGAGCCCGTCGTCGCCGGTGAGCATCTCCTCCTCGAATTTTGTTCATTTTTTTGTATGTTAATTAGATAAAATGCATATCTATATTTGTTTTATATTGATGTATGTTATATTGATGCATATGTGTATGTTTTCTTTTGTTTGCCAAAGCTATGCATATTGTTGTCACATATAGGCCAATTTTGAAACACATGCTAAATGACATGAAGAGGTATGAAACTTCACATAGTTTTGTACTTAGCGCTGATACTTGTCATTATTTAAGGATGTTCTTGTTGATGCATGATGTCTACTACGCAACCTTCATCTTGTAGACTCGTGTTGGGCCTCCAAGCGCAGAGTTTTGTAGGACGGTAGCAAATTTCCATCAAGTGGATGACCTAAGGTTTATCAATCCGTGGGAGGCGTAGGATGAACATGGTCTCTCTCAAACAACCCTGCAACCAAATAACAAAGAGTCTCTTGTGTCCCCAACATACCCAATACAATGGCAAATTGTATAGGTGCACTAGTTTGGCTAAGAGATGGTGATACAAGTGTAATATGGATGGTAGATATAGGTTTTTGTAATCTGAAAATATAAAAACAGCAAGGTAGCATGTAACAAAAGTGAGAAAAAACGGTATTGCAATGCTTGAAAACAAGAACTAGGGTTCATACTTTCACTAGTGCAAGTTCTCTCAACAATACTGACATAGTTGAATCATATGTAAATCCCTCACGTGCGACAAAGAGTTCACTCCAAAGTCACAAATAGCGGAGAACAAACGAAGAAATTATTGTAGGGTACGAAACCACCTCAAAGTTATCTTTTCCGATCAATCGTATGAGCTATCCCTATAAGTGTCACGAACAGCCCTAGAGTTCGTACTAAAATAACACCTTAAGATACACATCAACCAAAACCCTAATGTCACCTAGATACTCCAATGTCACCACGAGTACCCATGGGCTTGATTATACGATATGCATCACACAATTTCAGATTCATCATGTTCAATCCAACACAAAGAACTTCAAAGAGTGCCCCAAAGTTTCTACCGGAGAGTCAAGACGAAAACGTGTGCCAACCCCTATGCATAGATTCCCAAGGTCACATAATCCGCAAGTTGATCACCAAAACATACATCAAGTGGATCAATAGAACATCCCATTGTCACCACGGATATCCCATCGCAAGACATACATCAAGTGTTCTCAAATCCTTAAAGACTCAATCCGATAAGAAAACTTCAAAGGGAAAACTCAATTCATCACAAGAAGATAGAGAGGGGAAAATTCCATATGATTCATTTATATTAATAAAGCTCGCGGTACATCAAGATCGTGTCATCTCAAGAACACGAGAGAGAGAGATCAAACACATAGCTACTGGTACATACCCTCAGCCCCGAGGGTGAACTACTCCCTTCTCGTCATGGAGACCGCCGGGATGATGAAGATGGCCTCCGGTGATGGTTTCCCCCTCCGGCAGGGTGCCGGAACGGGCTCCCGATTGGTTTTTCGTGGCTACAGAGGCTTGCGGCGGCGGAACTCCCGATCTAGGTTTCTTTCTGGGGGTTTTGGTATTTATAGGAATTTTTGGCGTCGGTCTCACGTCAAGGGGACTCCCGAGGGGCCCACAAGCCAGGGGGCGCGCCCTAGGGGGGGGGCACCCTTGTGGCTGCCTCGGGCTTCCTGTCCGGTATCTTTTCGCTCCAGTATTTTTTATATTTTCCAAAAATATTCTCCGTAAATTTTCAGCCCATTCCGAGAACTTTTATTTCTGCACAAAAACAACACCACAGTAGTTCTGCTGAAAACAACGTTAGTCTGGGTTAGTTCTAATCAAATCATACCAAAATCATAAGAAATTATTGTAAACATGGCATGAATACTTCATAAATTATAGATACGCTAGAGACGTATCAGCATCCCCAAGCTTAATTCCTGCTCGTCCTCGAGTAGGTAAATGATAAAAGAAATAATTTATGAAGTGTGAATGCTAGCAAGTGCACAAGTTTGATCAATGATAATTCCAATCACTTTTTCTAGCATCAATATAAACCATAAACAGTAGCTCATCTCATAAAACTTCTCATGATCAAGTAACAAGCTATTCACATGTTAAAGTATAGACCAAAAAGTTTCTTGAAAACTAACAAACCATATTCCTAGTCATCGAACAATTGCAATTCATCTTATTTTCAGGAAGGGTCTATGTAAGAGCTTTGATTTAGAAAATTCCACATACTCAACTATCATATAGTCTTCTATGATTATTGACACTCAAAGCATATTTTTAGAACAAATAGCATCCATCGAACACAGAGAAAGATAGGGGCTTAATGTTTCGCCTCCCAACTTATTTATCATATAGATAATTGTCAACAATAATAATTCATGATCAAATATATTTGTGTGGATATATATGTCTAGATCATTCCCCAACACATGACGATTGCCAAGAGAAAAAGGCGAAATATAGGAAGTGGTGAAGATCACCATGACTCTTGCATAAAGGTAAGTACTAGAAAGTAAATGATAGGCCCTTCGCAGAGGGAAGCAGAGATTGTCATGCGCTTTCTGTTTTTGGATGTGCAAACCCTTAATGCAAAGGAACATCACGTTTTATTGCCTTTTGTGATAGCAACCTTTATTATGCAGTCCGTCGCTTTTATTTCTTTACCATCACAAGTTCGTACAACACTTATTTTCCCTTATAATAAAAGATCATACATATTTAGGAGCAATTTTTATTGCTTTTTGCACCGATGACAACTTACTTGAAGGATTTTACTCAATCCATAGGTAGGTATAATGGACTCTCATGGCAAAACTGGTTTAAGGGTGTCTGGATGCACAAGTAGTATTTCTACTTGGTGCGGAAGTTTTGGCTAGTATGAGGTGGAAGCAAGCACCACATGTTGGAGGATCCATAACAATATAACTTCTATACAAATATACCCAAACATAACTCATTAAGTTGTCTTCCTTGTCCAATTTTAACTAATTTGCTCGAGTTTGAAAATAATTAATGAGCTCACAATCATAGATTATGTCCAATATGGTATATTCATATGTGGAATCTCTCTTCCTTCAATATTCTTTCATGAATTGTTCAAGTGACCAATGCGGTGTTTGGTAACTTTCAATAGATTTTACCACCTATACTTATTATTTGTGAAGTCATTACTCCCCATAGGATAAGTATATGAAGCATATTTAATTTCATATTTATGATATTCAATTCATTCAACCATTTACTCATATGATATAAGTGAAGCACGAGAGTGAATGATAAACTACTCCAAAAAGATATAAGTAAAGATCAATGAGTAGCCAACAATTAAATAACTATGTGATGACTCTCTCATCTAAGAATTTCAGATCTTAAGTATTTTATTAAACAGCAAGCAAAAGAAAAAATAGCACTCCAAGAATAGCAAGTATCATGTGAACGAATAAAGATTTAGGCTCAACATAGGCTAACCGATAATTGTTGATGAAGAGAGGTGGGATGCGTAGCATCCCCAAGCTTAGATGCTTGAGACTTCTTGAAATATTTACTTGGGGTGCCTTGGTCATCCCCAAGCTTGAGCTTTTATATCTCGTTCAATCCTCTCATATCATGGTTTCACCTATTCTCAAAAACTTCATCCACACAAAATTCGAAAAGAACTCGTGAGATAGGTTAGTACACATAAGAATAAATCAAGACTTCATGTACTGCCAAGACAAGTTGCACAATAATTTTCAAACATCATCTACTGTTTACTATCATCTCCACAATTTATATCAACCAATATAGGCTATGGAAACTATAAGATAAGTAGATAACAAAACTATGACAGCAATCTGTCCAAACAGAACAGTCTGTAGAAATTTATGAAAACAGTGTACTTATGTAACTCAAAAAATTATGAAAATTTAGGACAAGCTAAATAATTTATATGCAACACTGTGTAAAAATTTCAGAAACGTTCCACGTTCCAGTAAAATATGAAAATTCAAACACTACAGTAAAAGTTTCCGTTTTTACACAGCACACATCAAAACATGCAATGCAAGCATCCTAAGACAATTCTTGGAACTTTTTATTGAAAAACAAGATTATAAATGACACCTAACAGAGAACAAGAAAATAAAATGACGCTCCAAGCAAAACTCATATTATGTGACGAATAAAAATAGAGCTCCAAGTAAGATATACCGATAGTGTTGAAGATGAAAGAGGGAATGCCTTCCGGGGCATCCCCAAGCTTAGACGCTTGAGTCTTCCTTGAATATTACCTTGGGGGTGCCTTGGGAATCCCCAAGCTTAGGTTCTTGTCACTCCTTATTCTCCTCATATCGGTGTCTCACCCAAAACTTGAAAACTTCAATCACACAAAACTTAACGGAACTTCGTGAGAAGGGTTAGTGTAATAAAGATAAATCATTCACTTAGGTACTGTCAAGACAAGATTCATAATTGTTACCACATCATACCTACTGTATTCTATCATTCCCATAATTTATACCGCTAAATATAAGCTATGGAAACACTAAAACAAGCAAACTATGCATGCAAAACAGAATCTGTCAAAAACAGAACAGTCTGTGAAGATCTGTAGTGTAACCATACTTACCTGTCTCTAAAAATTCTCAAAAATGAGGACAACCTGAAGAATTAGTATGTCAAGACTGTGTAAAAATTTCAGATCATTATCGCAGTCAAGAAAAAAATGAATATTCCTGTACTGGTGTCAAAAGTTTCTGTTTTGGTTCAGCATCAATTCTACTCATCTTGTGAGTCATCCCAAAGGCTTTACTTGGCACTTTATTGAAATAAAAGGCATAAAACATGATTGCTACAGTATCTTAATCATGTGATCACACAAAAACAGAAGGTAAAAGTGTTGGGTTGTCTCCCAACAAGCGCTTTTCTTTAAAGCCTTTTAGCTAGGCATGATGATTTCAATGATGCTCACATAGGAATAGTATTTGAAACATGCAAAAGAGCATCATGAATCTCATGACAAGCACATTTAAGTCTAACCCACTTCCTATGCATAGGGATTTTGTGCGCAAACAATTTATGGGAGCAAGAATCAACTAGCATAGGAAGGCAAAACAAGCATGACTTCAAAACTTTCAACACATAGAGAGGAAACTTGATATTATTGCAATATGTAGAAGCATAAGATCCTCTCTCATAATAATTTTTAGTAGCATCATGAAGGAATTTCACAATATAACCAGCACATAAAGCATTCTTTTCATGATCTACAAGCATAGATATTTTACTACTCTCCACACAAGAAAATTTCTTCTCATGACTAATAGTGGGAGTAAACTCAACAAAATAACTATCATGAGATACTTGATTGACATAACCACATTCAATATTAAAATCGTGATGAAATGTTTCATGGTTACTATCACTCTTCATAGCATACATTTCATCATCATAATCATCATATATAGGAGGCGTGCCATCATCATAATAAATTTGCTCATCAAAACTTGGGGGACAAAAAATATCATCTTCATCAAACATAGCATCCCCAAGCTTGTGGCTTTGCATATCATTACCATCATGAATATTCAGAGAATTCATACTAGCGATATTTCTATCATGCTCATCATTCAAGGAATTCTCATCAAGTATTTTCATAATTTCTTGCTCTACCAATTGAGCACAATTTTCCGAATCCTTATTTTCACGAAAGACATTATAAAGGCGAAACAAATGATGCAACACAAACTCCATTTTTTTGTAGTTTTCTTTTATAAAACCAAACTAGTGAAAAACGAGAAACTAAAAGATTTAATTGCAAGATCTAAAGATATACCTTCAAGCACTCACCTCCCCGGCAACGGTGCCAGAAAAGAGCTTGATATCTACTACGCAACCTTCTTCTTGTAGACTCGTGTTGGGCCTCCAAGCGCAGAGTTTTGTAGGACAGTAGCAAATTTTCCTCAAGTGGATGACCTAAGGTTTATCAATCCGTGGGAGGCGTAGGATGAAGATGGTCTCTCTCAAACAACCCTGCAACCAAATAACAAAGAGTCTCTTGTGTCCCCAACACACCCAACACAATGACAAATTGTATAGGTGCACTAGTTCGGCTAAGAGATGGTTATACAAGTGTAATATGGATGGTAGATATAGGTTTTTGTAATCTGAAAATATAAAAACAGCAAGGTAGCAAGTAACAAAAGTGAGCAAAAACGGTATTGCAATGCTTGAAAACAAGGCCTAGGGTTCATACTTTCACTAGTGCAAGTTCTCTCAACAATACTGACATAGTTGAATCATATGTAAATCCCTCACGTGCAACAAAGAGTTCACTCCAAAGTCACAAATAGCGGAGAACAAACGAAGAAATTATTGTAGGGTACGAAACCACCTCAAAGTTATCTTTTCCGATCAATCGTATGAGCTATCCCTATAAGTGTCACGAACAGCCCTAGAGTTCGTACTAAAATAACACCTTAAGATACACATCAACCAAAACCCTAATGTCACCTAGATACTCCAATGTCACCACGAGTACCCATGGGCTTGATTATACGATATGCATCACACAATTTCAGATTCATCATGTTCAATCCAACACAAAGAACTTCAAAGAGTGCCCCAAAGTTTCTACCTGAGAGTCAAGACGAAAACGTGTGCCAACCCCTATGCATAGATTCCCAAGGTCACGAAACCCGCAAGTTGATCACCAAAACATACATAAAGTGGATCAATAGAACATCCCATTGTCACCACGGATATCCCATCGCAAGACATACATCAAGTGTTCTCAAATCCTTAAAGACTCAATCCGATAAGCAAACTTTAAAGGGAAAACTCAATTCATCACAAGAAGATAGAGAGGGGAAAACTCCATATGATTCATCTATATTAATAAAGCTCGCGGTACATCAAGATCGTGTCATCTCAAGAACACGAGAGAGAGAGAGAGATCAAACACATAGCTACTGGTACATACCCTCAGCCCCGAGGGTGAACTACTCCCTCCTCGCCATGAAGACCGCCGGGATGATGAAGATGGCCTCCGGTGATGGTTTCCCCCTCCGGCAGGGTGCCGGAACGGGCTCCCGATTGGTTTTTCGTGGCTACAGAGGCTTACGGCGGCGGAACTCCCGATTTAGGTTTCTTTCTGGGGGTTTTGGTATTTATAGGAATTTTTGGCGTCGGTCTCACGTCAAGGGGACTCCCGAGGGGCCCACAAGCCAGGGCGCGCCCTAGGGGGGGGGGGCGCCCCCCACCCTTGTGGCTGCCTCGGGCTTCCTCTCCGGTATCTTTTCACTCCAGTATTTTTTATATTTTCCAAAAATATTCTCCGTAAATTTTCAGCCCATTCCGAGAACTTTTATTTCTGCACAAAAACAACACCACGGTAGTTCTGCTGAAAACAGCGTCAGTCCGGGTTAGGTCTAATCAAATCATACCAAAATCATAAGAAATTATTGTAAACATGGCATGAATACTACATAAATTATAGATACGTTGGAGACGTATCAATGCATATGATTGAAATCAGTTCTTGATGTTTAGATGTTTAGATGTCTAGATGTTGCTGATTTGCTAATTGAGATATTGCATATAAAGCATCTTCAAATCCCTTGTTATTGCGTAGCCGTCGAATCAATTGCATAGCGTAGCCGTCGAATCGCCGAATCCCTATAGAAATTTGAGTAGGAATTTGTTTATAAGTTTGAGTAGGAATTTGTTTATAAATATGAGTAGCATAATAAAATGATAACCATTGTTATGCAAATCCCATGTTTATAAGTTCTCGACATCGATGATGCCCGGCCCGCATCCTCGTCGTCGACTAGACGGCGACAACCTGCTTGAGAGGCGCCATGTCCAGGACTGGGCTCCGCCGGGCTGGCACTGGGAGGTGCTGCCTTCCGGGGCGCCCAGCTTGGTGAGGAATCAGGGTCCTGTCGTCGACCCAGAGGTTCTTTGGTGGCGGTCGCGTGGACCACTGTCGGTGCAGAGGGAGTCGGCCCCCGAGGAGGTGGTACGTCGCCGTGTCAGGGAGTAGGACGAGCACGTCCGACGCTACATGGCTGCGTTGGACGCTAGGTTCTCCAATACCTGGCAGGTTCTTCAGGGATCTCACCCGAGCTATGATCCTGTCATAGTTCCTTCTCTTTGGGTGTCCACCGCCTGCACCGCGAGACATCAACTAGATCTGTATTAGTGATATTATATAATAATATTCGAGATGTATTAGTGATAATATTCGATGATGTATTAGTGATACTATTCGATGATGTATTAGTGATATTATATGATCGTATTGTTGCATTGCCTTGTATTGATTTGCATATCTCATGTTTGTATATTGCCATGTCGTAATATTGGCAGAAACTATGGATCACAGAGACATAGAACAAGAAGACTTGTTGGGGGATATAATCCGCGTCGGAGGTGATCCTGTGACACCCTGGATTTTTGCAACTTTTTCTTTCCAAAACCATTTGGATCCTATTTGCAACTTAATGGATTTCTCAAAACTTTTGCATGGAGTTGACCTATGCTTTGCTAAAATTTCTCTGGCAACTCCAAAGCCCTTGATCTATTGACAAACTATGCCTTACCTCTCCTGGATAATTCTGCAATATTTTATCTTTTCTATAAAAGTCTTTTATTAATTTGGGAATTTAGGGCAACACTAGGGGTTGTGAAGCAACCCATAGTTTGGTTGGACAAATAATTCCCAAACTTTTTCCTAACCTTGTTATACTCTCAATATTTCATTTTTTACCAAAAAAATTCTGCTACCCAATGGAAAATTTTGGCCAGAATAATTACTTTATCTCTGACCAGAATCTGTCCATTGTGAAGCAACTATATTTTTCCTGCTTCAGAAAATTCTTAGAAAATTCTCCAAGCTTTATGGCATCTTGCATAACTCCAATATGCAAAAACATCATTGGGTCCAATGCAACTTTTGAGCAGTAGGACTCTGGTTAGTTTCTGCATTTCTGAAACCTGTGTGAAGGAAGTACTAGCTAGAGATGCTGGATGACTTTGCAAATTTTATGGCATCTTCTATGCACCAAATGACCCATCTTCACCAAGTTTCAGCATCTGCAGAGCAACTAGCTGAGTGCCACAAGCTCAAATGCATTCTGGATCAGAATGATGGTTTTCAAAGCAGCTATGCCCATTTCTGCTTATTTGTTTCTCAAATTTGGCCAGTTTGGAGTTCTTCCAACAAGGATCACTCCAGACACTCTTTTTGGCCCCATGCTTTGGTCTCCAAGTCTCCAGATCCCTCTCTAGATTCCTGTCAGAAACTGTTTCTGATGGTATCTTTCATTTCTACGTGAACCAAGCCAAGTTAGAGGGTGCAGGTGAGGTGAGGGATCAATGGTCGACGTGCTGGACAAAGTTTGCCAGGCGTGCGTGGCCTTTGGACAGCCAATGCCGTGGTGAGCATGGTCATGGCACGTCAGTCGCCGCGCTCTGGACTGCGCCAGGCTCGGGTTCCATCTGAGCTAGACGCCGGCGCCGCAGCCGTTTGTCCCAGCATGCCGACGTCGCCCCTGGATGCCACGCAGCACCTCCAGAGTCTTCCCCCTCGCCGGAGAAGCCCTCGACGGCCGCCACGACCACGGGCACTATGCCGCCCGTGCGGTCACAGTGGAAATAGAGCTCGTCGTCTTCCTCTCGTGTCGTCCCCTCCAGCATTGAATGCCCCTGCCCTCCTCCATCGCGTCGCCCACCTCCCGACAGCCAGCGGGGCGTCCTTGCTCCGGCGACGTGGCCACAGCGCCGCCGCTTCGGGAGATCTCGCCGCTCTTCGCCCCCCCTTATAAATAGCTGCCGCCAGCCTCCCCGAGCTCTCCACCACCCCCAGCCATCGCCCAATAGCCCCCCAAGAGTGAGCCAAGGCCGGAAGGCCCTCTGGTCTCGAGCTCTGGTAGGAGCTCCGCCGCCGCCCAAAACCCCCGCCCTCCTGAGAGGAAGGGGACGACCGCTTCCGAGCATCTCTGGAGAAGCTGCTGGTATAGGGAGGACCGCCGTAGAGCGCCGGATCCATTCCCACCCTCGTCGGACCCATCCATCCTCTCCATCGCCGGCAATCGCCATCGGTGAGCCGCCCCTCTGCTCTGTTCTCTCTCCCCTCTCTGTTTTAAACCAACGGGCCCCACCCGCCAGCGAGCCACGCCAGCGCCGAAGCGTTTTCTAGTGGAGGCGCCCGGGCGTTTTATGCCTTCGACGTGGCCGTTTCTGGTTTTTCTGATTTTGGTTTATTTAGCAGCTTTGACCAGCAACTTTAACTGTTAATATCTTTTTATAGAAAATTCCTATTGACCTGATTCCTTTTGCCTTGTGTTTCTAATAAAACCCTTTATTTTCTGACCAAGTTTGACAATTTTCTCATGCTTACAGAATATTTGGTGAATAAAAATGGCATTATGTGACATTTGCAATTATTTTTGAAATAATTTCAGAAGGAGAGTTTGGTGCTTTTGAAGATCAAGAGTGCCCATACCACCCAACAAAGCAAGGCAAGCCATGATACCCATCTTGTGCATGCATTTCAATAGCATTGCATTTTCATACGCAATAGGTTGATTATTTGAGTAGGTTTATTCCATAATATTAAATGATGCTCAAGAACTATATTACACCACACCCATTGGCTATAAACTTAGTGGTTGATCTTGAGCCACCTGTCCGGGAACAACCGTGCAACCACATTTGCCGGTATGGGACGGCCCTGACCGGGTCTGATTGCGTGATCTTTCATCGGTACCTCCATACAGGGAGGGTTATGCATGGCGTGCTACCCTGATCAGGTAAGCGGTGATAACCCTGTGGGCCAGTTGAGTTTGTGCCGGCGTCCCCGTTTGGGACAGTTTGACCCCGTTTGGGTCGTGGCCATGACGGTGGCAGGTGTCATGAGGACACAAGGGCCACCCAAGGCTGACCTCCGAGGGAGGAAAAGTACCGGTGGTACGATGAAAGAGTCACGGGTCAGGCAGGTTTTGTCGGAACATCGTTGGTCCACCCGAATGGGAGCACGAGGCCATGAGTTCCGTGGTGTGGGTAAAGTGTGCAACCTCTGCAGAGTGTCAAATCTATTCGAATAGCCGTGTCCACGGTAATGGACGACCCGTTCAGACCTCAGTAGCCGATCAACCAAGTTAATAGTATTAATGATGGAAGAACTCGTCTCATGACGGGAGTACTCGGTGAGTATTCCGAGGGTTGTGAGACCACCCTGAGAGTAAGTTAATGTTCAGTACCGTAAGTGCCTGATGATAGATATATTGTGCTATGTTATTGTTTGCTGCATTTCTTGGTTGTCGTGAGCTTGCGAGTACATTCAAAGTACTCACCTGGCGTATCATGCCAGATGCAGGAGAATCTTAGGACGGAGGTCCTAAAGGTGCTGGCTATGCTAACTAAGATGTATCCACAGCAGCGTCCCTGTGGATGGACTTGCGCTATGTTCCGCTACGCAGTAGGAGTTATTGGTGTTCCGAGGCCCTGTGTGTGACATAAATAATGTGGATACTGTCATAGCACCGAGGGTGCCTTTGGCCTCGTCACCATTGTAATATGTGAGCTTGTACCAGTATCCTATCAATAAAGTCTGTTCAGTTCTGTTCCAAGTTGTTGAGTATTTCCAGAGGACATGATCCTTGGGCTGGAAATGCTGGTAATCCGGTTCTCTGAGCCGGGGTGCCACAGATCCCTTGTTGTATCTCAACGACACCGATGGTCGGGAAGGAGAGGATGACGGCTCCGGTGATCCAACAATGGAGGAGGCAGGAGATCATGACGGCTCCGATGATCGAATGGCGGAGGAAGGAGATCATGATCACGGCTCCGGTGACCGAACGGAGGAGGGATCCTCAACTGTTGCAAAGTCCGGCGAGGTAAGGAGACGAGGCCCGAAGAAAAGGTTGCGCCAGGATGAAAGGTTCACGATCACAGAAGTCGCGAAAGATGGCCAACCGATTGCTCCCAAGCGGACCAAGGACGCATTTGTACATCAATGTGGAGTTGTTGTTAGGGACTACGTCTCGATCAACACCCAGCAATGGAATAAGAATAATAAGGACCCTGATGTTTCTTATGTCCATGATAGACCGAAAGACAATCTTTGGACCGAGCTGATGACAAATTTCAGCCTACCGCTAGAGGAGGATCCGAATAACCCAATTGTAGAGCGAAAGGTCAAGGCGTTTGCTCTTAAGAAGATGGTAGAACTATTCAGGAACTGGAAGAAAGAGTTGAACACAAACTTTGTCGAGAAAGAGAAGACTCCGGAATTCAAATGTCGATATGAGAAGATAAGAGATCAATGGCCCGAATTTCTGGCCTACAAGAAATCGGAGAAGAGTAAGAAAATGTCACAGACAAACAAGAAAAATGCTGCAGAAACTGGCCCGGTCGTTGTGGGACAAAGCTGAGCAAGACCTGCTTGCTAAGAATGTCCAACCAGAGACATTGCACTGGCCAGATCGTTCAAGGACTTGGTTCTTCGGGGTTGGGGGAACTTTGGACCCAGAAACAGGGAAGTGTGTTTGGATGGACGAGCAACTTGCAATACCCTTCCGTAAGCTTCAGGCAGCAATCAAGGCAGCGCAGGAAGGGGCGTTCATTCTCAACAGAGAAAAGGACAAGCTGACAGAGGCCCTCGGGAATCCTGAACACCCTGGACGAACACGAGGCACATCAGGCTCCGTTCCGTGGGTGCATGGGTTTCCCGACAGCGGTGGTTATAGAAGCCGAGAGAGAAAGAGGAAACAGGAAGCAAGCGAAATGCAGAAGCTCAGTGCAAGATTAGCAAAACTAGAAGAACTTGAGAGCCAGCGAGCTACCGGCCAACCATCTCAGCGGCACGAAGATCCTTCCTTCGACGCCACCCTAGAAGCTACCCCACCATCTCAACGGAGAAGCAGCGTGGCTTCCACGGAGCTCGTTCAGCCTGATTTCACGGCTCCTCGCTACCCCGTGGATAGTATCACGGTGGCTGAACATTGCGAGGTAATGCGAAATGCCAGAACCTGACCTTCAAGGCGGCGGTCGGCTCTGTTGTACCTCCTCGAGCTGAGGGGACTTTCCATTGTTGTCCGATTCCACATGGCTATGCTGTTGTGACGGTGGATGAAATAATGGATGGATTTGAGGGGCTGGAGCTTGACAACCCTACAGGTGAAGAGGATATTATTCTTCTGGAAAATGCTTTGAGGAGTACCTGTCTATGGAGAAAGGAGTACATCAAGCTTCCAAACTGGACGCCTTAGCAGACTCAGCCTCCTCCGGCGCGTCAGGGCACTCCGCCTCCTCCTTCTCCTCCTTCGGCGCGTCAGGGCACTCCGCCTCCTCCTCCTCCTCCTCCGGCGTGTCAGGGCACTCCGCCTCCTCCTCCTCCTACGGCGCGTCAGGGCACTCCACCTCCTCCGGCGCGTCAGGAACGGCGGAAGAGAGACGCCGCCGCTCCGGCGGCTAGCAGTACAATAGGCGGAAAGAAATACAAATTTGGTCCAAGCCTCAAGCCTCTTCCAAAGTTACCATATGAGAGGACTGACAAGGAAAATGATGAAATCAGTAAAGCTGAAGTGCAGGCCCATTTTGCACGGAAACATCCACCTCCGAAGGATACGGTAGATCCGATGAAAGCGTAGCGCACTCTGGATGCCCTGAAGCGACCACCACCGCCTCCGCTGCAATCGAACTATGACCGCTGTTTTCAAAAGACATATGATGAAGCGCGGCGGTCGGGAAGTACTTCCAGTGCTGCAAGAGAGAAAAAACGAAGAATTGGGAAAACAATTGCCCAGCTCGGCGAACATGAGAAGCAATCGTGCCCCCCGCTCAAGGTGTCTAGCGATATCGCTAATCATCCGGTGCTACTGTCCGGTACCACTCTTGGTGATTACGTGGGCGATGATGTATAGTTTGAAACGGCTGAGGTAGTAGTACAGGACTTTAGATACGAGCACGGGAAGCCTCTCGTCAAACCTGATCATCCTCCTCTAACAACGATGATGAACAAATTGCATGAGTGGTACATGAAAACTTGCATGGAGTCTGGGACCGACAGTTTGTTTGTCGGAATTAAAAAAGAGCACGACTTCATTGGAGTCGACCTGCTGCCTGTTGAATTTGTGGAGTTATTTCAGTTATTCAATCAAGAGGCCCTCGACAAACAACTCATCACTTGCTACTGTCTGTAAGTATTACTTCTATAATTAAGTCTCTAGCTCAGCTCGTTCATTGTATGTATATATAATTATCCTCACTATATTATGCAGATTGAAGATCGTCGAATGCAAAAAAGGACAAATCTATGACGTTGGGTTCATTAGCCCAAATACCGTAAATGAATGGTCGGTACGAAACAGAGCCAAAGATACCGAGGACAACTTTCTAGAATCGTTCCTTAGACATCAAAACAAAAGGGAAATACTCCGTCCTTACAACTTCAAGTGAGTGTTACTGTCTTCTGCATATTCGGTTTCGCTTACTCGAGGTTAAGTAATGTAATTGATGAGTTATGCGTGCGCAGGTACCACTTTATTCTACTATCCATTAAGCTTGACGGGGCATTAGTAACTGTCTTAGACTCGAGACGTAAAGATCCCGATGATTATGCGGACATGACTGCAATGCTCCAGAAGTAAGTTCAATCAATACTGGGACCATATCGGCAACTTTCGTTCATCTCCTCATATCAAGTAATCATTTTCTTTGCCTGGCAGGGTTTGGAAAAAGTTCACCGGAATGGCTCCCGGTCTAAACAACGAGCTGCGATTTACACACCCCAAAGTAAGTAGTACTAGCTAGTTCCGTGCATCTCTAATTGATTCTAGTTTCATCAATACAATTATCATGCTTGCTTATCAGTTTGATTGAACTCTATTCTCGTAAAGTGCATGTACCAGGCACCTGGGACTGTTTTATGTGGATACTACGTATGCGAGTTCATTCGCCACTCGACCTCTGAGAGGGGCTTCTCTGACAAACAATTTGAAGTACGTAAATAATATTCACAATTTTATTTTATATATTTGCATCAATTGTGTTGAGTTTCATTCATATATATGTATTGACCCCCTTCTTTAAATTAGATCTGGAAGATGTGGGATGAACTCCTACCACATGATCGCATACGAGCAATTCAAGAGGAATTGGCGGGATTCTTTCTTGACCACGTCATACCTGAAGACGGAGAATACCATGTGAAATTGCAAATGGGTCTTAGGTAGATGATGTTAGGGATTGTAAGAGATGTTATATTGTACATATGTAGTAGCGTCGGATAGATATACGAAAACTTGTTGTTCGACGAAGCACGGAGAAAGAGATGTCACTTCTCTCTATATATGTTCATGATGATCTTGTGTAATTAATGGTTTCCTTCATTTGCTTACTAGCTAGCGTCGAGTTCTCTCTATATGTATAGTAGCTAGCGTCGACCAAGCACGGAGAAAGAGAGGTCACTTCTCTCTATTACCTAGCTAACACAATATGAAACCCCTAAATTAACCCTCCAAAACCCCTAAACCCCCCCTTTCAAAAAAACCCCCAGCGCCAGCGAGCTGCTGACGCGTGGCTGCCTTTTGGTCCCGGTTGGTGTTACCAACCGGGACTAAAGGTCCTCCTGCCTGGGCGCCCCGCAGCGGCCACGTGGAGCCCCTTTGATCCCGGTTCGTAAGCAAACCGGGACTAAAGGTTTTGGGTATTAGTCCCGTCAGTTTTGTCCCGGTTCCAGAACCGGGACTAAAGCCCTCTGGAACCGGGACTAGTACCCTGTTTTCTACTAGTGGTAAGGCTCTCCCGTGTTCTACTTTGCCTCCTCGAAGACCGTAACTTCATTTCATCGGTCTTATCCCGGTGTCCATGGAGACATATGATGAAGGACGACAAATGCTTGGATGGCAGCTGCCGTAGGATAGGTTTAGGGTCGGGACCAAATGATTTTTTTTGTTCTAAATGTCCACCGTATTTAGGTCATGTCTATGTCATCCCATAGACCCGGGTGGCATCAAACATGCCTGCACTGCTGATGTCGATGCTCACTTGCACGGCACGCACACACCATGTCGTGGGCTCATTGAGTGTCTACATAAGACGAACGAACAAAACAAAACAAAAAATACACGCATGCAATGAACGGATCGGACAAAGGGCATCTCCAACAGCAATTTCCTCTTCATCCGTCCATGGAGAGGGGAGACCAGTCCGTGGACAGAGATGTGGAAGGACGTGGAAGGACGACATACAACCGTAGCCGCATATATTTTAACAACAATTCAAATTAACCGGACGAAATTCATGCAAAGACGACCGGATTTCATGCAAACATAACGGATTTCATGCAAACACGACGAATTTCATTGCATTTCAAATATTTTAACTAAAAAGGTAAAACCATGTGCATGTATGGTCGTGCGGAGCTCTACTCCCACGACCCGGATACGCTACACTAGTCTACGGATGGCTGCGGCGGATACCTTTGTCTTTCCCATGTCCGGCAGCCCATACACTGGTCTACCGAGAGCCCCGCAGGCATATGCTTCAGCGCAATGGACACCTCGCTTTCCCACCACTCGTCGGAGCGGAACCCCCGACTGATGCTTTAGCAGGAGAGGAAGCGGTCACCTCCATTTCTGCACAGCCCATGTGGGGTCGATGAAGGTCCTCGCAAGAGAAGAACAGGGCAAGACACCAGTTATATACGCCGGCGTCACCCTGGTGGTGGCCTTCATGGTACCCAAGCGGCGGCGGCTGACGGTGTCCTGGACTAGGGGGTACTCACCACGTCGTCTCCCGACCAGTGGGTCGGGCCGAGGACCCCAGGGCGGTTCACTAATGGGCCAGTTCGGACAGCCCATGATGCATACGAGGAAGATTCCACAAGACTTGGTGATCAAGACAAGGACTCCTCTCCACCGACGTAGCCGACTAGGACTCTTGTAATCCTAGGCCTCTGGGGTGTTATATAAGCTGAGGCCAGGCTAGTCATTAGGGACGATCAGATCATCATAGATCATATCATCATACGAGCATAGCTCTTAGGGTTTAGACCACTACATATGATCTCGTGGTAGATCAACTCTGTACTCGATACACCATCATCAATACAAACAAAGCAGGACATGCGCTTCAACCTCCATAGGAGGGCCCGAACCTGGGTAAACACCGTCTCCTTCGTCTCCTTGTTACCATCGATCCAAGACTCACAGCTCGGGACCCCCTACCCGAGATCCGCCGGTTTTGACACCGACAGCGGCCTCCTGTGTTCTACTTCTCCTCGTTGATGGCGGCATACGCGGAGACGCCGGCCACCGACTCGTCGCTCTCCGCGCAACCGGCTTGGAAACCTCCTGGAGCGGCGACCGGTGAGGAAAAGGTGTTGCCTTAGCTTAGGGACTTCGTTTGAGCTTTGGGGGATCTAGAAATTAGGTTGTTTGATGTTTCCTTTTTGGCTGCTATGTTGTTAGCTCTGGCAATCTAGGACCCGTGATACTGTTGTTTTCTCCATCGCAGCTACTCACAATTTGTGATCAAGTGTTGTGTAATGATACTTCCCTGATTGTTACTATCTATAATTAAAGTTGGGACGGAGAAACCCCAATTGTTAAAAAACCTAGAAAAACCCATGAAGAGAAAAAAGAAAAGAAGGACATCAAAACATGGAAATCGGGACAACGGTTTGCCAGGCCCATGTAGAGGGCACACATGAGGTGATCCAAACGCTATATACCATTTTGGGTCGAAATCACGACACTTGTCGTAACATGAGAGTTTTGTGCTTTTTTCCGTAGTTTCATATTTTCCAAAATATTTATTTCTTGAACTATACGTCCATATCATGAACCATTGTCCCCATTGCATTTCTCGCATTGGTTCTTAAAATTAGATCCCACTAATCATGAACCCGAGCAACGGCACGGGCTAGTAATATCCACAATTATAAACATATTATACAAATCTATCATCTAATTAGAACTTCAATCTACGTTGCTAACAGAAACTTACTTATTCAATGAATCCAAATTAAATAAATCAAAAGAGAATGCACAAAATTCCCAAATACATATTTACACGTATGTACAGACACATGAAATGAATGAACGAAAAGGGATAATATATAGGATTGGTCCCGAAGAGGATTAATAGAATCAAACCATAGGCATGCACGTTATTATACACTCATAATAATTATGTAAGCTGAAACAAGTAAGACAATCAATGGTTACCCCGGGATCAACCTGAAGGCACGATTGAGGTGATGCACCATGAAAGATGAGGAAGGCTGCTGCTGCAAGGACACGGGTTAGATTCAAGTGAGGAAGGGATGCACACGTGATGGAGTAATCTACCGGGAGCATGCCATAATTGATCCAACGTTGGAGATTGCTCTAATTAGAGGACGATTAGATAGTTTATCTAGCGTACAGAGTAGATGGAGATTTTTTTTGCGGAAGAGACCTAGATTGCTCTAATTAGAGGACCAAGACACGGTGGATTAGTTGTGCGATCGTGTAATAGGTGGATTCTATTTTTCACAACTCATAGACGATAATGGGCATTGTAGAGATTTTCTCCTCACAAAATTTCAACCCAGAATTATATGACTAAATCTACACCGTAATAACTCGGTCCCACCAGATTAACGGCTCCTAATTTCTGATTAACGTGTGAATTTCTAGGAAGTGCCTAATTAGTATATGTAGAGATTTGTTTAGACAGGGCTTTTCCAAGTGTGGCTCATAGACATGTGAATCTAATTAATATAAGGAGGGCTAGTAATATCCACAATTATAAACATATTATACAAATCTATCATCTAATTAGAACTTCAATGTACGTTGCTAATAGATACTTACTTATTCAATGAATCCAAATTAAATAAATCAAAAGAGAATGCACAAAATTCCCAAATACGTATTTACACGTATGTACAGACACATGAAATGGATGAACGAAAAGGGATAATATATAGGATTGGTCCCGAAGAGGATTAATAGAATCAAACCATAGGCATGCACGTTATTATACACTCATAATAATTATGTAAGCTGAAACAAATTTATTTTATATTTGTTTAGACAGAGCTTTTCCAAGTTTGGCTCATAGACATGTGAATCTAATTAATATAAGGAGAATGATGCATCACAAAGTGTTATCGTTTTAATTTTAGAACGACATTTTCTAGCAAGAAAACAACAAACATTTATGGGAATATTTACAATTAACGACTTCCCTACACAAAGTAAACTATTTCTTGAATAACAAAAATAATGCAAGATCCATGTTATGCTAGTTGTTAGTATTGTGTAATCCTCTCTATGATACTTAAGCTAATATTCCTCTTAACTGTGTGGTTTGCATAAGGGTAACAAAATACCGTTTCTTGACAAAGAAACAACACCAATATTTTCAGTATTTTTTCCGCGGAAAAATTGTTAGATATTGAGGCCAAAGCATTACTGAACTGAAGATTTTACTCCTGCTGAACTTCAGCCCGACAGATGTACATACGGACGATGACCTTGAGTAGGCAATAATAATTGTGGTGAAAAATACATGGTACTCATTTATTGTGTCAAAAATACATGGTATTCAAGCTAACCTTATTCTGAACCTGGCGGATCATATATTTATCTAAGATAGTTCCTTTACGGGTAAAGAAAAACCAAACGTTAGCAATGCGGTGTTCTATTTATCTCTAGCGATAATGTATATTAGGTGTTGTCCGCTTGTCTCCACGGTACTCTTTTTAGGCTTCATTATAGAGTATCAATTATGTAAAACTATAAATCATGGGAAGCAGATGTAGCGTACTACATGATTTTCGAAACATATCTAACCGATTATTTCAAGTAGCAATACTTCTTAATCAACTCGGCAAATAGCCACATGCTTATTATTACCACTCTGAAGCTATTCCTTTAGTCTTCAAAATATTTATTTTTGTTTGCCTAAGGTCAAAGATGAACAATTTGACATATAAAGCAAGGAAATGAGACATACGTTGTTTTAACAAAAGGAGACACACGTTCATAGTTCATACCAATGAGACGTGAAGGCTGCAGCTTGGGCAAGACTGTCAAACCCGTTTATATAAAAACCATGTAAAGCATCGACAGAACTGCCACCACGTGAACTTCTCAAAGGATCTGTGCGGCGTCTTGGTCGTTCATGTAGATGGTTCAACCCGGCATGTTGTCGTCGACATGGCCGCCCTCATGGATGCAAACTTCATGGCCATTAGCAAGTGCTGCAGGTTGCACCCCACGAACGTCTACAGTAGCACTTGACCGTTGTTTCGAACTTCACATCAGATGGGTGCAGTGTCGCTCAGAAATTGGGTGTGGCTAGTGGTGGTTTGCAGCAAGCAGGAGGCCTTATGGAAAAAAGGAGCATGATAAGAAGGATCAAAGGATCAGGTATTGGAAAAAGAGAGACGCCTGAAGAGGGGAGGCTGTAGTAGCACATCCGTCGGCACGTGAGATAGAACCACGGAAGCGTGGGGAGGTACTTCAACAACCGCGTAGAACGATCAATCTTCTGTAGTTCCTCCACCCCAACAATTGCGCTCTCCAATCCGAAATATATCACTGCATGGTTTGTCCTGGATTGCCGTTTGGTCCGGCATGGAAGATTGGAAAATTAGGAGCTAGATTGAAAGGATACCATCGTCAGCGGCACCACATCAATCTTGTTAGATTGCATCCAATGCATCGTGATTGGGAGCAGAGATTCAAAGAAAGGGATTGGCTGCATGCTTTTTAAAACTGATTGCTGTATTGAGACAATAGAGGAATAGGAGGAGGAAAAGCATGAGCGATCCATAGGTGCGATGGGTCCATGCCTCGTTGGGGATTTTTTCCAAGACGTACGGAGCAAGGAGAACGCCAGGGAGATTTTTTTCTTTTTGAAACTGAACGCCAGGGAGATTTGTTCCATGAAATTAAGTACGTGGAAGAGAGGGCCAGGACTCCGTGAGGCAACTCATCATCCGTAAGTGAACATGGCTCTCCTTTTTTATAGCGTGAGGACTTCCTAATTTTGTGGAAAAAGGTGGATCTTTTTTTTCACGTGACGGCATTCTTGTTGTTTTTTTACGTGGGCCTTTCCTTGTTGTTTTGGTCACTGAGATTGGACGTGTCACATCCCTTTTTTTATAGGACTCGATCGTTTGTGTTACGCAAGTTTTCCTTGTATCCTGGTCGTAAATTTTACGATCTAACGGTTTAATTAATTTTGATGATGTGGATTAATAAGAGGTCATGAAAGGTGCCTCCAATTAGTTCGGTCACTGAGATTGTACGTGTCACATCCCTTTTTTTATAGGACTCGATCGTTTGTGTTACGCAAGTTTTCCTTGTATCCTGGTCGTAATTTTACGATCTAACGGTTTAATTAATTTTGATGATGTGAATTAATGAGAGGTCATGAAAGGTGCCTCCAATTAGTTTGGTCACTGAGATTGGACGTGTCACATCCCTTTTTTTATAGGACTCGATGGTTTGTGTTACGCAAGTTTTCCTTGTATCCTGGTCGTAAATTTTACGATCTAACGGTTTAATTAATTTTGATGATGTGGATTAATGAGAGGTCATGAAAGGTGCCTCCAATTAGTTTGGTCACTGAGATTGGACGTGTCACATCCCTTTTTTTATAGGACTCGATCGTTTGTGTTACGCAAGTTTTCCTTGTATCCTGGTCGTAAATTTTACGATCTAACGGTTTAATTAATTTTGATGATGTGGATTAATGAGAGGTCATGAAAGGTGCCTCCAATTAGTAAATAAGAGATAAGAGATAAGAGATGTTAATAGGTTTGAATATATATTTTTTCCCAGAAAACTCTGTAAGAACTCGTAAGTCTAGTTTACCAAGTGTATGTTATGAAACACGGTAAAGGTAGGTCATGCCTGTCCCATGCGCGTGACACTCGATATATTACCCAATTATGAGTGTGTCTGCATTCATACGTCAGTCAAAGCCGCGACATCGCCTATCACTGGTAGTAGAAGAGACTAGCACTGTGCAAGGTAGGATGCTCAGCAGCAGATCAGGGGACGATAGAGGCACGCATGCATGCAGGTGTCACGGGCGAGCGATGCAGCCCCCCCCCCCCCCCCCCCCCCCCCCTTCTCCCCCCCAATGGTGAATTCCTGGCTCCGCCCCTGGCAGCCAAGTCAAGCCATGGGCACATCGATATCGGTCGGCCTGCTCTGGATAACCATGAACACGAACGCACGCACCACGGCTAGCACTTTCGCTACTAGCAATCCTAGCTTTGTCATGATGTTATGCTTGCGCGACGATATTTTTTCTTCGACAGCACTGCTTCACTAGCCTCGCAGGAAACTTGGCCAGTTTGTGAGCTAACTCATAGGCTTCACGAGCATGATGTCGACACATCTTACTACAGATATGCAGAATCAGCGAATACTCGGCGATATGATTGCAGCAGCTGGGATAACAAAATTAAGAGGAAGACAATCATTTCCGCAAGAAGGAGGCCACAACGAAGCGCGACATGAGCACCAACCACCCTCGTCGCGCCTAGCAGAATATCACATGGAAACCAGCAGTCAAAGAAAACTTCGTTAAAACCACATTTGAAAGTTTCAAAAAAAAACTAAAAATTCATGGGATGTTTAGATGGTGACATTTTATTGCCAGGCGAAATTTCAAGTAAAAACACATTACGAGATGTGACGTATGCAAAAGACAAATTCAACAATAAATAGTGACATCAATATTCCGCACTATTCAACACTGATTTTGTTATTTTTATAGCTCACACCCCGTAAACGTATTTAAACTTGAAATTTTGTATGACAATAGAACATCAACCTCATAACATCCCGTATTTTTTAAATATGTTTTGAAACTTGAAAATATCTTTTCGCATGGTTTTCATTGGTTTCCACTGAATGTTCGTTTTCATGTGATATTCTCCCCATGTTTTTTGCCGGTTTCCACTGAGTAGTTCCCTAGTAAATGGATGCCCTTTTAGATATTAGATGATGTAAATTCTTCCCGCACATATTATGTGTATAGGTGCTATATTCTTGCTTTAGTTTTTTATTTTCTGAAACAATGAGTCTCCTTGTTGATTTTCGTTAGAGAGCTTACTTTACTTGCATACAGTACGTTTAGGAGGGGGGGGGGGGGGGGGGGGGGGGGGCGGGGTCGATGAGCTGAGCATGCCATTCTGCTTCCAGCACATTTGGTTCTGGTTCATCTGTCGACGGCCCATAAAAACCAGTTGATAAGTTGATGTTTGTCTTTACACCATCATCATTTGCATGCATGCACAGCATGGCATTTGGTTCTGGTTCTTATTTCACGTCTGAACATGAATGCTTTTGTGCAGGCTGACTGGCCAAGTTACGAGCTGATGCCAGTCTAAAAACCAAAACCAAGGATAAATCGCGTGCGACTGACATGGGAGAAAGGACAAAAACACAATGATAGCCGTTAAGACTGAGCCGAGCTGCGTGAACATTTTTTGACGGGAGTTCTGGCTGTCGGTGGAAATTGTGGAGGCATACATTCACATACACTATGTTAGCTGAGTCCAGCTAATGCATATTTGTAGTATAGAGATTTCAGAAGGAGTTCACCGCGTTCATAGTAACCTCCTTAATGATTGGCCAACAAGATTTAAAGAAATCCCCCATGAACCCGTCGGGGCCTGGAGCCTTGTCGCCTAGGATGTGAGAGATGGCCGTTAGGACCTCCTCCTTCGTGAAGTTTTCCCTGAGGCTGAACAGATCACATTCAATCAATTGAAGAGCCTCCCAATTAAAGTCTCGAGTCCGTGTTGGCCCCTTATGAAGAATCACGAAGAAGTGATTATGTGCAGTTTTTTTCTTCTTTTTCCTCGTGATAGGTCACCCAACCTAGACCAACTTTGGTTCTATGAATGAAGTTCTTCCTTCTTCTCGCATTGACCCTTAGAAGAAAAATACTTGGTTTTGGTGTCCCCTTCTTTAAGGTTCTTGACCCTTGCACATCATTTTTTTCTAACCCACTCCAAAGTGGCCTGGCTAATGACTCTCCTTTTTAGCCTAGTTCGTAGATCCGATTCTTGTGGGAGAATACACGACTATCTTGAGCCAAGTCGAGATGAAGAATGACATGCATGGCCATGTGTTGTTGAACTTTTGCGTTGGAGCATAATCGCTTGCTCCAACATTTAAGCATGTACGCCGTCTTGTGAAGCTTGTGGAACAAAATTTGACAAGGCTCGACGTGTTCGGACGGGGATGTCCATGCATCATGCATGGCATGCATAAATCCGGGTACCATAATCCAAAAGAATTCAAAGCGTAAACTTCTTGGGCGTTTGTGTCTTAAACCCTAACTCATATGCATGCATGCACATCACGATATTTGGTTCTGGTCTGTTTTTCACGTCTGAACGTGAATGTGTTTGTGCAAGTTGACTGGCCAAGTCACGAGCTCATGCCAGTCTGAAAACCAAAATCAAGGAAAAATCGCGTGCAAGTGACATGGGAGAAAGGCCAAAAACAGAATAACAACCGTTAAGACCGAGTCGAGCCGCGTTAACATTTTTTGACGGGAGTTCCGGCTGTCGGTGGAAATTGTGGAGGCGTGCATTCACATACACTATGTTAACTGAGTACAACCAATATAGTACTAAAGTATAGGGATTTGAGAAGCAGTTCACCACATTCATCGTATCCTACTTAATGTTGCCCAACAAGATTTAAAGAAAGCCCCCATGAAACCGTCAGGGCCCGGAGCCTTGTCACCGGGGATATGGGAGATGGACGTTAGGACCTCGTCCTTCGTGAAGTTTTCCCGGAGGCTGGACATACCACATTCATTGAATTGAAGAGCCTCCTAATTAAATCTCGAGTCCGTGTTGACCCCTTATGAAGAATTGCGGAGAAGTGATCATGTGCAATTTTTCCTTTTTCCTCGTGAGAGGTCACTCAACCTGAACCAACTTTGAGTCTACGAATGAAGTTCTTCCTTCATCTCGCATTGACCCTTAGATGAAAATACCTGGTGTCATTTTCCCCTTTTTTCATGTTCTTGACCGTTGCATTTTTTTCCTGGCTCGCTCCAAAGCGGCCTAGCTAATGACTCTCCTTTTTACACTAGTAGAAAACAGGGCTTTGAAACGGGCCAGAATATTGCATTAGTCCCGGTCGTGTTACGAACCGGGACTAATGGGTGCATCAGTCCCGGTTCGAGCGGCCAGGGCGCCGGCCGGGGTTCGTCAGGAACCAGTCCCGGTTCGTCTGACCCCTTTATTCCCGGTTCCAGACACGAACCGGGACTAAAGGGCCGCGCTCCTGGCCCAGTCCCTTTAGTCCCGGTTCTAGCCACAAACCGGGACTAAAGATATGCCTATATATATATATATATATATATATATATATATATATATATATATATATATATATATATATATATATATATATATATATATATATATATATATATATATATATATATATATATGCTCGCCCCTGCCCGCTCACTCCTCTGTTTTTTGGCCGGCCGGCGTGTGCGAGGTGTGTGCTGCTCTGCTCTCACCTCCTATGCACACGAGGTGTTTGATGAAATGCCCGAGCCACGCTTAAGCTTTCTCCTCTCCAAGCTCGACCTCCAAGCTCCATTTTCCCCAACATTTGTCTAGGTTTGGCGGTCCGTCACGTCCCGTCCCCGTCCTCACCGTCGTCGATCGCCCGTGCCGATCTCGTCGCCGGCACCACTGTGGTGAGCCTCTTGTTCTTATCTTCTTTTTAAAATAAAAAATTCTTACTTGTATGATTTACATAGATACTTGTACAAATTTCTTACTTTTATTATTGTTTGTTATTATATAGTGCCATGGTCATGGTATCCGCCCACGTCGGCCCTCGTCCGGTCTATGATTCGGATGTGGTATATTATATTTTATAACTATTTGTTTCATTTAGTCTTTATGAAAATTGTGCCGACCAACGTGACATAGATGTGTTTATCTAGGAGGTATGTGAACCGGAAATTCACACCGACCCTCTTGTCGAGAGGTTAAATTTAGTTGAAAAAGAAAACGAGGATTTGAAAGAAAAATTGAAAAGAATTGAGGAGGAGAAGATGAAATTGGAGTTGCATGTTGCCGATGTCGTCGATGACCACAAGATCAAGATGGATGCAATGCGCTTGAAGATTAGAAAGATAAGAAAATATGCCATTGATAATGAGGCTTGGTATCATTATGCTGTTGGATCAATTGTTACCTTAGTTGCGATTATGATCGCATTTGTTGTTGCATTTAAATGTTTTACATAGTTGTATGTCAGTTTCAATTTATGTTTTAATTAGATGCTCTAGAGAGCCGTATGTTGTTCTATGAGAACTATGTATGAACTTTATGTATTTATTTTTTCAGTAATAACATTTGATCACTTCTCTATTCATGATGTTCTGTAATGGTTTTTGATACATTTAATTATATAATGCACGCAGATGAACCGGCAATGGATGTGGGTGATTTTAGCTCATGCAGTGCTTTTCAATTCAGGGTCATTTTAGCTCAAAATAAATCATGAAATGCATGAAAACTAGCAAATTAAGTCAGAAAAGGGTTGAAATGTGATGATGTGGCTTCGAATGGTGTGTATTGAATGCAGAAAAAGTCTTGAGGTAAAATATGTTCAAAAAATTGAAATCTCTTTGTAATAGACGTGTTTTCGTCCGAAACCCTGATACTTCGAAAGAGATTGTCCAGTTTGTACACGAAGTGCATCCAGTTTTTCCAGTAACCCTCTCAACTTTTTAGCACATGCTATCTGGGTGAAATTATGATACCATGCCAACTTTCAACCATTTCAGAGTTCATTTACAATGCGTTTCAATTCAGGGTCATTTTAGCTCAAAATAAATCATGAAATGCATGAAAACTAGCAAATGAAGTCAGAAAAGGGTTGAAAAGTGATGATGTGGCTTTGAATGGTGCATATTGAATGCAGAAAAAGTCTTGAGTTAAAATATGTTCAAAAAATTAAAATCCGCTTGTAATAGACGTGTTTTCGTCTGAAACCCTCATACTTCGAAAGAGATTGTCCAGTTTGTACACGAAGTGCATCCCGTTTTTCCGGTAACCCTCTCAACTTTTTAGCACATGCTATGTGGGTGGAATTATGATACCATGCAAACTTTTAACCATTTCAGAGTTCATTTGTAGTGCTTTTCAATTCAGGGTCATTTTAGCTCAAAATAAATCATGAAATGCATGAAAACTAGGAAATGAAGTCAGAAAAGGGTTAAAAAGTGATGATGTGGCTTTGAATGGTGCATATTGAATGCAGAAAAAGTCTTGAGTTAAAATATGTTCCAAAAATTGAAATCCCTTTGTAATAGACGTGTTTTCGTCCGAAACCCTGATACTTCGAAAGAGATTGTCCAGTTTGTTCACGCAGTGCATCTAGTTTTTCCGGTAACCCTCTCAACTTTTTAGCACATGCTATGTGGGTGAAATTAAGATACCATGCAAACTTTCAACCATTTCAGAGTTCATTTGCAGTGCTTTTCAATTCAGGGTCATTTTAGCTCAAAATAAATCATGAAATGCATGAAAACTAGCAAATGAAGTCAGAAAAGGGTCGAAAAGTGATGATGTGGCTTTGAATGGTGCATATTGAATGCAGAAAAAATCTTGAGTTAAAATATGTTCAAAAAATTGAAATCCCTTTGTAATAGACGTGTTTTCGTCCGATCAAAGTTATTTAACTTAATATTATATAAAATTTATGCAACTAAAATTATCAAAGTTATTTTTGTTAAAAACTTTAATAGCAAAAAGAATATTCATAAAGTATTTTTTGTTAAGAACTTTTAATATGCAAAAAAATAACATAAAAAATAGCAAAAGTGAAAATAGATGCGCTTATAGAGAAAATTCAACCTAAATTCAAAGTGCTACTAGCACTTCGAATTTAGGTTGAATTTTCTCTACAAGCACATCTATTTTCACTTTGAATTTAGGATTTGTGAGGAACTAAACAAGGCAGAGAGGGCCGGGCTTATAAACATGTGCGAGCGCCTCTCACTTGGCGAGGTGGGACTAAACTCCCACCACAGCCTGGACCAACCCTTTAGTCCTGGTTGGTGGATCCAACCGGAACTAATTCCCTCCTTTAGTCCCGGTTAGAGCCACCAACCGGGACTAAAGGGCTAGGCTTCTCGCCCTTTCGGGCTGTCGAAAACTACCTTTAGTCCCGGTTGGTGAATCTAACCGGGACTAAAGGGGGGACTTTAGTCCCGGTTGGACTACCAACCGGGACTAAAGGTTGCACTATATAAGCGGGACTTGGAAAAGTTTCCAAATCCATCTGCTTTCCCTCTCCCCCGACGGCACCGAAAACCACCTCGACGCCGCCAGGCTGCCGGATCTCGCCGTCGCCTCCCCGACGTCGTCACCTCCCCGAGCCCGCTCGCTCCTCGTCGCCGCCCCCGACGCCGTCCCCGTCGCCGCCCCCTGACGCCGTCGCCTCCCCGAGTCCGATCCAGCCTCGTCCTCCTCCTAGGTGAGCCGCCGGCCACACCGCCGTTCCCCTCCTCCTCCTAGCTATCCTCCCACCCCCCCCCCCCCCCCCCCCCGCGGTTACCGTCGTCGCCCTCGTCCGCCGCCGGCCGAAACAGTGGCGGTCAGCGGCGGATCCAGGGCTAGTTAGAGAATTAAGACGGAATTTTAAGTTAGTTAGGAAATTAAGATGGCATTTTAAGTTGATTTGTTGATCTATGAGGAAGATGCTTCTTTATTTGCTAACTTACACATCACTAGGCTTTGTTATTAAAAATGTTATTGTTGCTTAATTGTTGTTAAATAAAATGATATTTGCTATAGCCAAAATTTGTTTTCGTCGACGATGTCAATCCCGCATTTCTAAAAAAGCAAAACATTAAACGATAAGAAATTGTTCTCATAGGAATTTGTCTCGACGTCGACGATGCCTGGCCCGCATCCTCGTCGTCGTCGAGTCGGCGGCGACATCATGCTTGAGAGGCGCAATGTCCGGGACTAGGCTCTGCTGGGCTGGCACTGGGAGGTGCTACCTTCCCGGGCTCGGAGCTTGGTGAGGAATCCTGGTCTTGTCGTCGAGCCGGAGCTTCTTTGGTGGCGGTCGCATGGGCCACTTTCGGTGCAGAGGCAGTGGGCCCCTGCGGAGGTGGTACGTCGTCGTGTCAGGGAGGAGGACGAGCACGTCTGTCGCTACATGGCGGCGTTGGACGCCAGGTTCTCCAATACCTGGCAGGTTCTTCAGGGATCTCACCCGAGTTATGATCCGGTGATGATTCCTTATCTTTGGGTGTCCACCATCAGCGACTTAGAGACCGCTAGTGAACCGAGTTCACCGTCCTCCACTTTGGATTCTAGGATATTCGATCTGTATTAGTGATCTTATATGATAATATTCGAGATGTATTAGTTAATATTTGATGATGCATTAACTAGATTAGTGATATTATATTCGAGTTCATTATAAATGTATTAGTGATATTATATTCGACTTCATTAGAATTGTATTAGTGATATTATATTGTTATAATGCATGTGTGACTTTCGGTCTGTCGTTGCTCCTTGTGTGACTTTCATGTGTGTTCTTGATGGAGGAATCCCGACGATTGTGGTGGGGGGTGCTTCCTCCTCTTCTCTTCTTGCGATATATACCTCGGTATAATGCGCAAGGAGAGAAGAGGGGGTGCGCCCATCACCGACGGTCGAACTATTAGTGTGAGAGAGTGTCCACCAATATATACACCACCATATCAGTGTGAGAGAGTGCGGACCAACACACCATGAGATATGAGAGTTATTTAAGGAAAGCCTCGACAGACCGAAAGTAATAATCAATTTATATTTCATGTGAGTATGTTATTGCAATTAGGTCTATTTGGTCATGTGCATATGTTATTGCAGGGAACACCTCCTAGGGCCTGTATTTTGTAGGAAATGTCGTCGTCTGATGACGACCATAGGTGCCAAACGTGCGAACAGTGCGGCGAAGATAAGGGTCTTTGCGACCGGCCTGGGCTGCGAGACGGCAGGTTCTTCACCATGAAGCTTTACGAGGACTTCGATATTTCTACGGTACGCAACGATGACAAGTGTTTTTTCGTAATTAAGCATGACTTTTGTTTCTTTGCTTCAACGTGTAATTTCTGTTTTATACAATTCGACTAGATCATCCCCTGTCATGCAAGACGGTATTTCTTGGAGAGGCTCGGTTTCGAAGAGCACGAGAGTTTCGAGACGAGGAGAGCCAACCTGAGGACTAAACATGGTCACACATTTCTGGTCAAAATAATGAATGCAGTTAATAACACAGAATTAGGGTGCTCAAATTGGGAAGCTCTTTGCAAGGCATATGGATTTCAGGAGGATATGGAAATAACCTTCGATCTTCGTCCTGAAGATTATATTGAAGGTAACATCGACATTTGGGTGGATGTCGATATGCTTCCTGTTTTACCTCCATGTGAGTTTATCAACCATGCATATTTGTCAAGTAATTTGCATTCTATATTTAAAAATAGTTGGTGTTCATCCATACTAAATTTGTTAATTTATAATTTACAGCTGATTTTGTTTCTTCGAGTGAAACACAGAAAATAATTGACACGACACACTACACTTATGGATCACATCTAACTTGGGAGGAGAAGGATGATCTTATCAACTTTGTTATTGGTGTCCTAGTTGGTAGGGATATCTTCCCGTATAATTTGGGAACTGGCCCAAATTATACATTGTACAGGACACTAGTGCATAGGTTGAGGGCGGATGACATTCGCCGAAATTCTTGGTGAGAGTTGCTAATTAAGTACACTATACTATTGCGTAAATGGTATTGATTACATTGCTAACTAGGCTACTATTATGTTCTTCAACAGAAACTGCCAAATGAAGTTGTGCCTTCGTTGATGCAACCCGAAGGTAATATGACAATTAAAAGCCCCTTCCAGCCCGAGCTCTCTTTTGCATACTCAACTGAGCGCAAACCACCAAGACAGCTCCAAATTGAACCATGGGGACAAATAAAGAAGGATCGCAAGCCACAAGTTGGAGACCGTTGGATCTCTTTGCTTCATCATGGAGACATAGGTGTTATTCTGTTTTATGTCATTTTACCTACGAGGGACGACTAGGTCATATATGAGAGAGAAGTTTTTCTGGTTTATTTTAACTTGCATGATCGATTAGGATGATTACTATTATGATGTTTTTTTGTTTTATGAGATTTTAACTTGGTATGATTAAGATGATGATGAGTTGTTAGATGAGTAAGATGATGATGAGTTATATAACATATATTTGATTAAGGTGGATGGATGCAAGTGATCATGTGAATTAGAGGAAAATATGATGTTGCGATTGGCCTTTCCAAAAATGAAAACCCGCGTGAAAATAAAATATAAATATAAAAGAAAATTAAAACAAAAAATGAAACACGGCCCTTTCCAAAAAACCAAACCCAGCGCCTTTTAGTCCCGGTTCGTGTTACGAACCGGGACCAAAGGTCCTCCTGCCTCGGCGCCGTCGTGCGGCCACGTGGAGCACCGTTGGTCCCGGTTCGTAAGCCAACCGGGACTAAAAGCGATCGGCATTAGTGCCGATCGTTTTGTCCCGGTTGCAGAACCGGGACTAAAGGCCCTCTGAAACCGGGACAGATGCCCTGTTCTCTACTAGTGTTAGCCTAGCCCGTAGATCCGATTCTTGTGGGAGAAAACACGACTATCTTGAGCCAGGTCGAGATGAAGAATGACGTGCAGGGCCATGTGTAGCTGAACTTTTGCGTTGGAGCATAATCGCTTGCTCCAACATTTAAGCATGGAGGCCGTTTTGCGAAGCTTTTGGAATATAATTTGGTAAGGCTCGTCATGTTCGGACGGGGCAGTCCATTCATCCTGCATGACTTGCATAAAGCCGGGCACCGTAATCTGAAAAAATTTAAGCGAAAACTTCTTGGGTGTTTTTGTCTTAAACCCTAACTCATTTGCATGCATGCACAGCACAGCATTTTGTTTTGGTTTGTTTTTTACATCTGCCCCGAATGCCGTTGTGCAGGCAGACTGGCGAAGCCACGAGCTCATGCCAGTCTGAAAACCAAATCGAAGGACAAATCGCATGCGCGTGACATGGAAGAATGGCTAAAAACACAATGATAGCCTTCAAGACTGAGACGAGCCGCTTTAACATTTTTTGACGGGAGTTCCAGCCATCGGTGGAAATTGTGGAGGCATTCACATACACGTGTATTTCTCTGGCTGGACCAAAATGGCTTGTTATCGATCTCATCATCTCCTCACAAGAAAGAATCGAACGGGGTTCGCAGAAGACGCCAGTCCTTCGAGGTTCGGCGTCAAGCTGCAGGTGAATCAACAAATCCGGCCGGCCATCATGGGAGCAGCGAGCGAGCATCGCACATCTTCTCCGCGTGAAACTGGTGGATCCGTGTACGTACTCGCAGCATCTGCTACCCGAGGCATGGATCTACAGGTAGTCAGGGCGAGCTAGCTTAGCTTCTTTTGTTGACATGGGAGTTCCGGCGTCAACATCTACTAGCCATGTTGGCCAATTAGGTTAGAGATGGTGTTAACAAAGATAACCCACAGAGGATAAATATCTCAAACAGATAGTAGCCCATGTTGTACGCATGCACATTGAATGTATAGTGGCAAGGAGGAGCTTTTCCTTCAATCAGACTAGCAAACAATGAAGAAATGCTGCAACAAATTGATATCATTGTGAGACCCTCCAAAGATCATGTGATGCAACTACTTCAAGAATGATGATGGGCTTCTTAACATGACCTTAATATTGCCCTTGTAAAACTTTTGGATAGTTCTTCCATTTCCAATGAATGTAGTCAAGAGATCCGAGCAAACTTTGCCACCCTCTTGCTTCGGAGATTGTCAAGATCCTCTTGGTGTCTGCCGCAGTTGGTTCTATCATATACCAAGGTCCAAACACCGAGACCATGGCAGTAGCAAATCTTACCATGGTATCTTCACATGTGATCTCATGCATCCATAGGTATTCGCCCCACGAATCAATGCCCGTGCCATCACTAGTAGAAAACAGGGCTTTGATCCGGGCCAGATCAGAGCATTAGTCCCGGTTCTGTTACGAATCAGGACCAATGGGTGCATCAGTCCCGGTTCGAGCGGCCAGGGCACAGGCCGGGCCTCGATAGGAACCAATCCCGGTTCGTCTGACCACTTTAGTCCCGGTTCCAGACACGAACCGGGACTAAAGGGCCTCGCTCCTGGCCCAGCCCTTTTAGTCCCGGTGCTAGCCACCAACCGGGACTAAAGAGGCCCCTTTAGTCCCGGTGCTAGCCACCAACCGGGACTTATACAATGCCTATATATATGCTCGCCCCTGCCGGCTCACTCCTCTGTTTTTTGGCCGACCGGCGTGTGGGAGGTGTGCTGCTCTCTGTTCTCACCTCCTATGCACATGAGGTGTTCGATGAAATGCCGGAGCCACACTTAAGCTTTCTCCTCTCCAAGCTCGACCTCCAAGCTACATTTTCCCCAAGATTTGTTTAGGATTGGCGGTGCACCAACTACACAAGTGTTCTAAAAGGTTAACGACTTCATTGTTTCATCTCTCACTGCTAGTTTAGCTCATTTCAAATGCTCTAAAAGTAGAGTGTGGTTTGTGGGTTTTAGTGGAGGAGTGTATGTGGGTGTTCTTTTGATTTAGACGCTCAATTAGAGCTGAAATTAACTTCTTAGAGTCTGCACATGTGTAGGGTGCCGTCCCCGTCCCCGTCCTCACCGCCATCGATCGCCCGCGCCGATCTCGTCGCCGGCACCACCGTGGTGAGCCTCTTGTTCTTATCTTCTTTTTAAAAGAAAAAAATTCTTACTTGTATGATTTAGATAGATACTTGTATAATTTTCTTACTTGTATGTTATTCTATGAGAACTATGTATAAACTTTATGTATTTATTTTTTCAGTAATAACATTTGATCACTACTGTACTTTGGTTTTAATGTGATGATGAACTTGTATTAATTTGGTCACTTCTCTATTCATGATGTTCTGTAATGGTTTTTGATACATTTAATTATATAATGCACGCAGATGAACCGACAATGGATGTACGGTGACCGACGCACCTCCGAGTACATTGAGGGCCTGCATAAATTTCTTGAAGTGGCTGAGGTAAACAAGCATAATGGTTTTATGTATTGTCCATGTACTGTCTGTGAGAATACAAAGGATTACTCCAACTCTAAAACCCTTCACTCCCACCTGCTTGAGAAGGGTTTCATGCCACACTATAATGTTTGGACCAAGCACGGAGAAAGAGGAGTCATGATGAAAGACAACGAAGAAGAAGAGGATGATGACAACTATCGTCCTATGTACCCTGATTACGATGATACTGCAACGGGGGAGGCTGAAGATCAAGAGGCACCAGATGTGCCCGATGATGATCTTTGTCGGGTCATTGTTGATGCACAGAAAGAATGCGAACGTGAAAGGGAGAAGTTGAAGTTCGATCGCATGTTAGAGGATCACAAAAAGGGTTGTATCCAAAGTGCGAAGATGGCAACACAAAGCTCGGGACCACACTGGAATTGCTGCAATGGAAGGCAGAGAATGGTTTATCTGACAAGGGATTTGAAAAGTTACTAAAAATAATGAAGAATAAGCTTCCAAAGGATAACGAATTGCCTGACACTGTGTACGAAGCAAAGAAGGTTCTCTGCCCTCTAGGATTAGAGGTGCATAAGATACATGCATGCCCTAATGACTGCGTCCTCTACAGCGGTGAGTACGAGGAATTGAACGCATGCCTGGTATGCAGTGCATTGCGGTATAAGATCAGACGAGATGACCCTGGTGATGTTGAGGGCGAGCGCCCCAGGAAGAGGATTCCTGCCAAGGTGATGTGGTGTGCTCCTATAATACCACGGTTGAAACGTCTGTTCAGAAACAAAGATCATGCCAAGTTGTTGCAATGGCACAGAAAAGACCGTTAGAAAGATGGAAAGTTGAGAGCACCCGCTGACGGGTCGCAGTGTAGAAAAATCGAGAGAAAGTGGGGGGACTTTGCAGGTGACGCAAGGAACGTATGGTTTGGTTTAAGTGCAGATGTCATTAATCCTTTTGGGGAGCAGAGAAGCAATCATAGCACCTGGCCCGTGACTCTATGTATCTATAACCTTCCTCCTTGGTTGTGCATGAAGCGGAAGTTCATTATGATGCCAGTGCTCATCCAAGGCCCTAAGCAACCCGGCAACGACATTGATGTGTACCTAAGGCCATTAGTTGAAGAACTTTTACAGCTATGGAATGGAAAAGGTGTACGTGTGTGGGATGAGCATGAACAAGAGGAATCTGACCTACGAGCGTTGCTGTTTGTAACCATCAATGATTGGCCTGCTCTTAGTAACCTTTCAGGACAGACAAACAAGGGATACAATGCATGCATGCACTGTTTAGATGATACCCAAAGTATATATTTGGACAAATGCAAGAAGAATGTGTACCTGGGACATCGTCGATTTCTTCCGACCAAGCATGCCTTAAGAAAGAAAGGCAAGCATTTCAAAGGTGAGTCAGATCACCAGAAGAAGCCTGTCCTCCGTACTGGTGATGACATACTTGATATGGTCAAGGATTTACAAGTAATCTTTGGAAAGGGTCCTGGCGGACAATCTGTTCCGACTGATGCTGAGGGACGCGCACCCATGTGGAAGAAGAAATCTATATTTTGGGACCTACCCTATTGGAAAGACCTAGAGGTGCGCTCTACAATCGACGTGATGCACGTGACGAAGAATCTTTGCGTGAACCTGCTAGGCTTCTTAGGTGTGTATGGGAAGACAAAAGATACACCGGAGGCACGGGAGGACCAGCAACGTGTGCACGAAGACGACGGCATGCATCCAAAGCAGTATGAAGGTCCTGCCAGCTACGCTCTTACCAAAGAAGAGAAGGAAATCTTCTTTGAATGCCTGCTCAGTATGAAGGTCCCGTCTGGCTTCTCGTCGAATATAAAGGGAATAATAAACATGGCAGAAAAAAAATTCCAAAACCTAAAGTCTCATGACTTCCACGTGATTATGACGCAACTGCTTCCGGTTGCATTGAGGGGCTTCTACCGGAAAACGTTCGATTAGCCATTGTGAAGGTATGTGCATTCCTCAATGCAATCTCTCAGAAGGTAATCGATCCAGAAATCCTACCAATGTTACGGAATGATTTGGTGCAATGTCTTGTGATGTCTACTACGCAACCTTCTTCTTGTAGACTCGTGTTGGGCCTCCAAGCGCAGAGTTTTCTAGGACAGTAGCAAATTTCCCTCAAGTGGATGACCTAAGGTTTATCAATCCGTGGGAGGCGTAGGATGAAGATGGTCCCTCACAAACAACCCTGCAACCAAATAACAAAGAGTCTCTTGTGTCCCCAACACACCCAATACAATGGTAAATTGTATAGGTGCACTAGTTCGGCGAAGAGATGGTGATACAAGTGTAATATGGATGGTAGATATAGGTTTTTGTAATCTGAAAATATAAAAACAGCAAGGTAACTAATGATAAAAGTGAGCACAAACGGTATTGGAATGCTTAGAAACAAGGCCTAGGGTTCATACTTTCACCAGTGCAAGTTCTCTCAACAATACTGACATAGTTGAATCATATGTAAATCCCTCACGTGCGACAAAGAGTTCACTCCAAAGTTACAAATAGCGGAGAACAAACGAAGAAATTATTGTAGGGTACGAAACCACCTCAAAGTTATCTTTTCCGATCAATCTTATGAGCTATCCCTATAAGTGTCCCGAATAGCCCTAGAGTTCATACTAAAATAACACCTTAAAATACACATCAACCAAAACCTTAATGTCACCTAGATACTCCAATGTCACCACGAGTACCCATGGGCTTGATTATACGATATGCATCACACAATTTCAGATTCATCATGTTCAATCCAACACAAAGACTTCAAAGAGTGCCCCAAAGTTAGTACCGGAGAGTCAAGACGAAACCATGTGCCAACTCCTATGCATAGATTCCCAAGGTCACGGAACCCGCAAGTTGATCACCAAAACATACATCAAGTGGATCAATCGAACATCCCATTGTCACCACGGATATCCCATCGCAAGACATACATCAAGTGTTCTCAAATCCTTAAAGACTCAATCCGATAAGAAAACTTCAAACGGAAAACTCAATTCATCACAAGAAGATAGAGAGGGAAAACTCCATATAATTCATCTATATTAATAAAGCTCGCGGTACATCAAGATCGTGTCATCTCAAGAACACGAGAGAGAGAGAGATCAACCACATAGCTACTGGTACATACCCTCAGCCCCGAGGGTGAACTACTCCCTCCTCGTCATGAAGACCGCCGGGATGATGAAGATGGGCTCCGGTGATGGTTTCCCCCTCTGGCAGGGTGCCGGAACGGGCTCCCGATTGGTTTTTCATGGCTACAGAGGCTTGCGGCGGCGGAACTCCCGATCTAGGTTTCTTTCTAGGGGTTACGGGATTTATAGGAGTACTTGGCGTTGGAATCAAGTCAGGGGACTCCCGAGGGACCCACAAGCCAGGGGGGCGCGCCCTAGGGGGGGGGGAATCCCCCTAGGCTTGTGGCTGCCTCGGGACTCCTCTCCGGTATCTTTTTGCTCCAGTATTTTTTATATTTTCCAAAAATATTCTCCGTAAATTTTTATTCCGTTTGGACTCCGTTTGATATTCCTTTTCTACGAAGCTCAAAAACAAGGAAAAAACAGAAACTGGCACTGGGCTCTAGGTTAATAGGTTAGTCCCAAAAATAATATAAAATAGCATATTAATGCAGATAAAACATCCAAAACCGATAATATAATAGCATGGAACAATAAAAATTTATAGATACGTTGGAGACGTATAAAGCATCCCCAAGCTTAATTCCTGCTCGTCCTCGAGTAGGTAAATGATAAAAACAGAATTTTTGATATGGAATGCTACCTAACATATTCATCCTTGTAATTTTCTTTATTGTGGCATGAATATTCAGATCTATAAGATTCAAAACAAAAGTTTAATGTTGACATAAAAACAATAATACTTCAAGAATACCAATAAAGCAATCATGTCTTCTCAAAATAACATGGCCAAAGAAAGTTATCCCTACAAAATCATATAGTCTGGCTATGCTCCATCTTCATCACACAAAGTATTAAATCATGCACAACCCCGGTTTTAGCCAAGCAATTGTTTCATACTTTAGTATTCTCAAACTTTTTCAACTCTCACGCAATACATGAGCGTGAGCCATGGATATAGCACTATAGGTGGAATAGAATATGGTGGTTGTGGAGAAGACAAAAAGAAGGAACTAGGCGTATCAACGGGCTATGGAGATGCCCATCAATAGATATCAATGTGAGTGAGTAGGGATTACCATGCAACGGATGCACTAGAGCTATAAGTATATGAAAGCCCAAAAAGAAACTAAGTGGGTGTGCATCCAACTTGCTTGCTCACGAAGACCTAGGGCAATTTTGAGGAAGCCCATCATTGGAATATACAAGGCAAGTTCTATAATGAAAAATTCCCACTAGTATATGAAAGTGACAATATAAGAGACTCTCTATCATGAAGATCATGGTGCTACTTTGAAGCACAAGTGTGGAAAAAGGATAGTACACTAGTAGAAAACAGGGCTTTGGTCCAGGCCGGATCAGAGCTTTAGTCCCGGTCGTGTTACGAACCAGGACTAATGTGAGCATTAGTCCCGGTTCGAGCGGCTAGGACGCCGGCCGGGGTTCATCACGCATCAGTCCCGGTTCGAACGGGACCTTTAGTCCCGATTGGTGACACCAACCGGGACTAAAGGGGCAGTGGCAACCATTCGCCTGGCGCGAGCCCTTTTAGTCCCAGTTCATGGCTCAAACCGGGACGAAAGGTCCCAACCGTTCAAATCCCGCACCTTGTAAGTTGTTCCGCACGAGATCATATACATCGGAAATGCTACAGTAATGCGACCGGCCTCCATTTCTGTTCGTCTCCCTCTCCTCTCTGCTTCTTCCCCATCCTCCACCATGAATCCATGAACTCGCTACGGGAACGTGCTCGCACATGGCACGACCAATCTCCATGTCGTCTACATGAACGACAGCGCCAAAGTCGAGGGTTTTCTTTCCATCTTTGAGGAATGGCTTCAAGAGGAGAAACATAAGTTCATGGGCCTCGATCTCGAGTACACGGTCGATGGTCGCAATGTTGCCGTCGTCCAACTTTGTTTGAAGCAACATGTCATGGTCTTCCAGTGGGCAAGGTAATACGAAACTTGTCATAGTTTTAATTGGGGCTTTTCTTTGATTCATGGGATAGGAAAATTGCATAGGAATAGGAGGATTGGGAATGTCGAGAACATGTCATAGTTTCCTTGATTCATAGGAAAAATGCATAGGAAAATTGGGGCTTTTCTTTGATTCATAGGAAAATTGGGGCTTTTCTTTGATTCATAGGAAAATTGGGGCTTTTCTTTGATTCAATCATAGGAAAATTGCATAGGAATAGAAAATTGAATAGGAATAGGAATAGGAGGATAGGAAAATTGCAAAAGAATTTTCCTTGTAGTTGCATATTGGCCATCGTGGGAGAACATGTCATAGTTTAGGGGCTTCTTTTGATTCATAGGATAGGAAATGCATAGGAATAGGAAACTTGCTATGATTCTTGTTATACTTGTTATGATTCTTATTATACTTGTTCCGAATTATACTTGTTATGATTCTTATTATACTTGTTAATTATATGATTCTTATTATACTTGTTATGATTCTTATATTATACTTGTGCCAAAATATACTTGTTATGATTCTTATTATACTTGTTCTAAAATATACTTGTTATGATTCTTATTATACTTGTTCTAAAATATACTTGTTGCAGCAGTATTTAACACATTTGTTCCATTTTGTTGTTGCAGTAGTGACAAGCACTGTCCAAAACTCATGGAGTTCCTTCGCAACGGCATATATTTTGCTAGCGTTGCTATAACGAATGACAAGATCAAGATGAGGCGCACCTGGGGTATTGAGATACCAGCTAAATGCCACATTGATCGTCAGGGCAGGTTCAGGCTTGAGCATGACAAGACTTGAATGGCTGATATGGCAGCCGCCCTGATCGACAAGGACTACGCTGATATGAAGACAAAATTCCCCAAGTCAGGGCACCAACATTTGGAGAAGACCCCACTTGACCCTATCAACATTGAGTATGCAGCAATAGATGGGTACGTTGCATAGCAGTTGTACCGCAGGATTGGAATCTTCAATTATGGGCAGCGTCACCTTGTACCGCTAGTATCTCCTGCTTGGGGGTATTCTGATCCGGACGACGAGTAGTGTTTGCAATGGCGAACACTTTTCTCTCTATTATGTAGTGCTTGGGGGTCTCCTGATTCGGACGAGTAGGTTTGCAATCTGGAAGAGTAGGATTGGTATCTTCAATTATGCAGAACTTTCTGTAATGGATATCTGAACTATTATTTCTATTATGTCCCTGTTTAAGTACGGTTTGTGTGTAAGAATATTTAGTATGATGTGAGCAAGCTTTCTGAAGCATTGTGATGTATGTGATGAAGATTGTCCATGGTTACGGCGCAATAAGCAAGGGACACACGCGAAGAAAAAGTGAAGACTTTCTCTCCACAACTATTCTGATGATGGCTTTGATCTACAATATCACTGTAGTTAAATATAATATTAACTAAAATTATCAAAGTATTTATTTTTTTAAAGAATGAACTAAAAAGAATCAACTAAAATATTAACTAAAAACAATGAACTAAAAAGAATCAACTAAAACATTAACTAAAAAGAATGAACTAAAAAGAATCAACTAAAATATTAATTAAAAAGAATGAAGTAAAAAGAATCAGCTAAAACATTAACTAAAAAGAATGAACTAAATATAATCAAAATAATATTAACTAAAATTATCAAAGTATTTATTTTTTAAAAAGAATGAACTAAAAAATTGAAATCCTTTGTACACGAAGTGAATCCAATTTTTGCCGTAACCCTCTCAACCTTTTGAGAGTTCATTTGCAGTGCTTTTCAATTCAGGGTCATTCTAGCTCAAAATAAATCATGAAATGGATGAAAAATAGCAAATGAAGTCAGAAAAGGTTTGAAAAGTGATGATGTGGCTTTGAATGGTGCATATTGAATGCAGAAAAAGTCTTGAGTTCAAATATGTTTAAAAAATTGAAATCATTTTGTAACAGAAGAGTTTACGTCCAAAACCCTGACACTTCGAAAGAGATTGTCCAGTTCGTACACGAAGTGCATCCAGTTTTTGCCGTAAACCTCTCAACTTTTTAGCACATGCTACGTGGATGAAATTATGATACCATGCCAATTTTCAACCATTTCAGAGTTCATTTGCAGTGCTTTTCAATCTCAGGGTCATCTTAGCTCAAAATAAATCATGAAATGCATGAAAAATAGCAAATGAAGTCAGAAAAGGGTTGAAAAGTGATGGTGTGGCTTTGAATGGTGCATATTGAATGCAGAAAAAGTCTTGAGTTCAAATATGTTTAAAAATTGAAATCCTTTTGTAACAGAAGAGTTTTCGTCCAAAACCCTGACACTTCGAAAGAGATTGTCCAGTTCGTACACGAAGTGCATCCAGTTTTTGTCGTAACCTTCTCAACTTTTTAGCACATGCTACGTGGGTGAAATTATGATACCATGCCAATTTTCAACCATTTCAGAGTTAATTTGCAGTGCTTTTCAATATCAGGGTCATCTTAGCTCAAAATAAATCATGAAATGCATGAAAAATAGCAAATGAAGTCAGAAAAGGGTTGAAAAGTGATGGTGTGGCTTTTAATGGTGCATATTGAACGCAGAAAAAGTCTTGAGTTCAAATATGTTTAAAAATTTGAAATCCTTTTGTAACACGTGAGTTTTTGTCCAAAACCCTGACACTTCAAAAGAGATAGTCCAGTTCGTACACAAAGTGCATCTAGTTTTTGCTGTAACCCTCTCAACTTTTTAGCACATGCTATGTGGGTGAAATGATGATACCATGCCAACTTTCAACCATTTCAGAGTTCATTTGCAGTGCTTGTGAATTCAGGGTCATTTTAGCTCAAAATAAATCATGAAATGCATGAAAAATAGCAAATGAAGTCAGAAAAGGTTTGAAAAGTGATGATGTGGCTTTGAATGGTGCATATTGAATGCAGAAAAAGTCTTGAGTTGAAATATGTTTAAAAAATTGAAATCCTTTTGTAACAGATGAGTTTTCGTCCAAAACCCTGACACTTCGAAAGAGATTGTCCAGTTCGTACACGAAGTGCATCCAGTTTTTGCCGTAAGCCTCTCAACTTTTTAGCACATGCTATGTGGGTGAAATTATGATACCATGCCAACTTTCAACCTTTTCAGAGTTCATTTGCAGTGCTTTTCAATCTCAGGGTCATCTTAGCTCAAAATAAATCATGAAATGCATAAAAAATAGCAAATGAAGTCCGAAAAGGGTTGAAAAGTGATGATGTGGCTTTGAATTGGTGCATATTGAATGCAGAAAAAATCTTTAGTTAAAAACGTTAATATGCAAAAAATAACATTAAAAATCATAATATATGCAAAAAAAGGCCCGCCTACTAGGCACAACGGCCTACATACGACTACAATCCCTACAAATGGGCCAGTATGCAGGCCCGCAGTGCTAGCAGGCCCAACAGGGCGTCAAATAGGCATGTACTGCCCGCATTAGAGAGGAGCTCGAGAGAGCACCGGCCGCAGCACTTATAAACCACTCTGAGCCCCTCTCGACTAGTGAGGTGGGACTAAACTTTTGGTACGGGAAGCACAGCCCTTTAGTCCCGGTTGGTGGCTCCAACCGGGACTAATGCCCACCTTTAGTCCCGGTTGGAGCCACCAACCGGGACTAAAGGTCCCTGCTTCCCGCCCTTTGGGCTGCTGAAAATTGACCTTTAGTCCTGGTTGGTGGCACCAACCGGGACTAAAGGGTGGCATTAGTCCCGGTTGGTGGCTCCAACCAGGACTAAAGGGGGGGCTATATAAGTGGGACTTAGCAGTTTTTCCAATCCATTGTGGGCTATATAAGGGGGGGGGCGCCGACGACGACATCGACGCCGCCAGGCTGCCAGATTTTGCCATCGCCCTGCCGTCCCCGAGCCCGCTGACCGTCGCCGGTGCCAAACCTCCTCGCGTGCCCTCCTCCCCGTCGCCGTCGCCGCGCCCTGCCCCGCCGTCGCCATCGCCTCGCCCTGCCCCGCCGTCGTCGTCGCCGCGCCCTGCCCCACGTCGCCGTCGCCGTCGCCTCGCCCTGCCCCGCTGTCGTCGTCGCCGTCTCCTCGCGCTGCCCCGCCGTCGTCGCGCCCCTTCCCCTACGTCGTCGTCGCCGTCACCGCACCCTGCCCGTACGTCGCCGTCGCCTCGCCCTGCCCCGCCGTCGCCGTCGCCGTCGCCTCGCCCTTCCCCGCCTTCGCCCCCCCTGCCCCGTCGCCGTTGCCGCGCCCCTGCCGGCCTCGACGTTGCCGCGCCGGCCCCTGCCCCCACAGTGAGCCCATTGAACATGGCTTGCATGTTGATGCTGATGGCTTGTTGCTTTTTGAGAGTTCTTGTTTATTAATTGTCGTATCCCGTATCGCCTTATTGCTTATATATGTTTACCGTATATGTTTACCGTATCAATGTCCAGTCCATGTCATTTTATTATTACTTACATATGTTTACTATGCCGTATCCCCCACAGTGAGATTTTAAAATGAGACAGTCCATGTCATTTTATTATTACTTATATATGTTTACCGTATCGCCTTATTGTTGTTTTTAGAAATTGCCGTATCCTGTATCGTCGTACCCGTATCAATTTCGCTGTATCGGTGCTTCGTAGGTTGCCAGTCCCACCATATGAACATAATGCACTTGAGAATTTTCATATGTTCGTAGAATGATAACTTCGACATGAGGGGGTGGGGGTAGCTTAAGTAATGTCAAGATCAAACTTATGATTGGAAGTCATCATTGGATCGCTCTCTTCGAAAATATCAAGATGGATACGAGGATGGTCCAACAAGGAGCTCGGATGTAAAAAAATATGATGATTTCAGAGATGCTCATGCTGGCATCGGATTATTAAACGACATGAAATGTAATTACGATGGTTTTGGATGGTCTCATAGAAATGGTTGATTTTGATATAAAAATCGTCTAAATCCGAGGTCATATGCAATTTGTGTGGTCAAAACAAGATTAAGGACAAAAGGGGGGAGGAGTCCTCGACGATCGTCTGAAACTGACTGTTATAAAACTTGTGAACTTTGCATGATGTTTCCCACTAATCCATCTCTCATGGCTGTATATTGCCACATTGTAATATTTGCAGAAACTATGGCGGACAGAGACTTAGAAAAAGAACAGTTGTTGGGGGATATAATACGAGAGGGAGGTGATATCGATCTCACCTGCTTGTCGTTTCTCAACGAGACCGATGGTGAGGAAAGAAAGGATGGCGGCTCCGGTGAGGAGGAAGGAGATCATGACTGCTCCGGTGATCGAACTGGGGACGAAGGAGATCATGACAGCTCCGGTGATCGAATGGAGAAGGGAGCCATAACTGCTTCAAAGTCCGGCAAGGTGTATATTAATTAATCCTCTGCTGACTAGATGCATTAATTTTTTTGTATTTACATATATTAACTCTTCTTTCTTCTTCTAATTAGCCATCCGGATTGAGCTCCACTTCGGTAAGGAGACGAGGCCCGATGAGAAGGTTGGACGCGCAAGAAAGGTTCACGATCGAAGTAGTCTCTCCAGAAGGCCAACCGATTGCTCCCTACCGGACCAAGAACAAATTTATACATCAGAGCGGAGTGGTTGTTAGGGACATCGTCCCGATCAGTTGCCAAGAATGGAATAAGAAGAAGGACCCTCAAGTTCCTTATGTCAACGATAGACTGAAAGATGATCTTTGGACCAATCTGATGATAAATTTCAGTCTACCGCCAGAGGAGGATCCGAATAACCCAGTTATACAATGAAAGGTCAGGGTGTTTGCTCTTAAGAAGATGGCAGAACTATTCAAGAACTGGAAGAAAGTATTGAACAGGAAGTTTGTCGAGAAAGACAAGACTCCAGAATTCAGAGGTCAATATGAGAAGATGAGAGATCACTGGCCCGCATTTGTGGCCTACAAGAAATCGGAGAACGCTAAGAACATGTCACTTACAAATAAGAAAAATGCCGCAAGGAAGGAGTATCACCATGTTACGGGGTCTGGTGGCTACAGAAAAGCCCGGCCTACGTGGGATAAAGCTGAGCAAGACCTGCTTGCTAAAGATGTCCAACCAGAGACATTGAACTGGCCAGATGGGCAAGGACTTGGTTCTTAGGGGTTGGGGGAACATTGGACCCAGAAACAGGGAAGTGTGTCTGGACGAAAGCTCAACTTGCAATACCATTCAAAAAGCTTGAGGAAACAATCAAGAAATCGCTGGAAGGGACGTTCGTTCCCGACAGAGAGAAGGACGAGCTGTCATTTGCCCTCGGGAATCCTGAACACCCTGGACGAACACGAGGCACATCAGGCTCCGTTCCGTGGAAGGTTGGGTTTCCCGACAGCACTGGTTACAGAAGCCGACAGAGAAAGAAGAAAGAGGAAGCAAGCGAAATGCAGAAGTTGAATGAAAGATTTGCGAAACTAGAGGCACTTGAGAGCCAGCGAGCTATCGGCCAACCATCTCAGCGGCACGAAGATCCTTCATTGGAGACAACCCACGATGCTACCCCACCATCTCAGCGCAGAAGCAGTGTGGCTTCCACTGAGCTCGTTCATCCTGATAGCATGACTCCTCGCTACCCCGTGGATGGTATCACGCATAATGAACATTGTGTGCTAATGGCAAAATGCCATAACCTGACCTTTAAGGCGGCGGTCGGCTTTGTCTTACCTCCTCGACCTGATGCAACTTTCCATTGCACTCTGGTTCCAGCTGGCTTTGCTATTGTCGGGGTGGATGAAATAATGGACGGATTTGATGGGCTGGAGCTTGAGTACCCTACAGGTGAAGGGGAGCATCTTCTTCGATATGCCTTAAGGACTACCTGTCTATGGAGAAAGGAACACGTGCTTCCATACTGGACGCCGCCTCAGCAGACTCAGGCGGAGGAGGCCCTGGTGCCTGAGTCGTCTCCGGTGCGTCAGCCGTCTCCGGTGCGTCAACCGTCTCCGGTGCGTCAGCCGTCTCCGCTGCCTGAGTCGTCTCCGGCGCGTCAGCCATCTCCGGCGCGTTAGCCGTCTCCACCACCTCAGCGGACTCCGACGGAGGAGGCCCCTCAGCAGAATCCTACTCCGCCTCAGCTGTCTCCGCCGCGCCATCAAACTCCGCCTCCTCCGCCGCCTCAGCAACATCGGAAGAGAGCCGTCGCCACTCCGGCAGCTAGCAGCAGTACGAAACAGAGGAGATTCAGATATGGCCCAAGCCTCAAGGCTCCTCCCAAGTTACCCTAAGAGAGGTCTGAGGAGGAACTCAACGAGATCGTGGATGCCGAAGTGAAACGTCAGCTTGCACCGAAACGCCCACCTCAAGAGGAGAAAATAGATCCGGTGAAAGCGAAGCGAACTCTGGAGGCCCTTAGGCGACCACCACCGCCTCCGCCGCAATCAAACTATGACCGATGTATTGAAAAGACACATGATCAAGCGAGGCGGTCGGGAAGCTTAGGTAGCAGTGGCGCAAGAAGTGGGAAAACAATTCCCTAGCTCAGCGAACAAGGGCTGCAATCGTGCCCTTCGCTCAAGGTGGTTACCGATATCGCCAACGATCCGGAGAAAGCGGCTACTGGTCTTGCTATCACTGCTGATGATTACTTACCCGACTCGGTACAGTTTGAAACGGCTGAGGTAGTACAAACCTTAAAATACGTGAACGGGAAGCATCTCGTCACACGTGAGGAGCTCGACCGTCTACCAACGATGATGTGATGATTGCATGAATGGTACTTGAAAGCCTGCAAGGACGGGACCGATAATATCTATGCGGGAATTAAAGATGAGCACTGCTTCAATGGAGAGCAGGTGTTGTTCGTTGAATTTGAAGAAATATTTCAGTTATACAATCAAAAGGAACTCGACAAAACTATCGTCAGTTCCTATTGTCTGTAAGTATTTTTTTCTGTAATTAAGTCTCTAGCTCAGCTCGTTCATTACACGTATTAATTATCCTCACACTATATTATGCAGATTGAAGATCCTCGAATGCAAACAACAACAAATCTATGACATTGGGTTCATTGACCCAAATTTCATAAATGAACCTACGTTATGAGATTTTCCCGTCGAAATAGAGAACAACTTGCTAAAGGCGTTACTTGGACAACAAACCAGAAAGGAAATACTATTTCCTTACAACTTCAAGTGAGTGTTACTATCTTGTGCACATTCAGTTTCGCTTACTCGAGGTTAAGTGCAATTAACGAGTTATGCGTGCGCAGTTTCCACTTTATTCTGCTAGACATTCAGCTTGAAGAGGGAAAAGTAATTGTCTTGGACTCGAGACGTAAAGACCCTAAGGAGTGGACGAACATGAGTCAAATGCTTCAGAAGTAAGTTCAATCATTATCGCACCATATCGGCAACTTTTGTTCATTTTATGATATCAAGTAATCATTTTCTTTGCCGGGCAGGGTTTGGAAAAAGTTCACCAAAAAGGCTAAGGGTGTCAGCTGGAAACCGGAGCTGCAATTTGTACAGCCCAAAGTAAGTACTACTCTAGTACCGCACATCTCTCATTGATGCTAGTTTCAATACCATTATCATGCTTGGTTATCATTTTGATTGAACTCTATTCTCGTAAAGTGCTTGTTGCCTACTACGTTTGCGAGTTCATTCGCCACTCGACCTCTGAGCGGGGCTGGGGCATATCTTTACAACAATTTGAAGTACGTAAACAAAATTCACATTTTTATTTTATTACCATCAATTGTGTTGAGTTTCATTCATATATTGACCCCCTTCTTTAAATTAGATCTGGCGGAAGCAGGATGAACTCCTACCAACTGATCGCATCCGAGCAATTCAAGAGGAATTGGCGGGATTCTTTGTTGAGCATGTCATACCTAAAGACGGAGAATACCATAAGGATGTCGAATGCAATGTTGGTAATAGACGACGTTAGGATCGTAAGAGATGTTATATTGTATATATGCATGAACGTGTACTATATGTAATAGCATCGAATAGATTTGCGAAAACTTGTTGCATATTGTTCGACCAAGCACGGAGAAAGAGAGGTCACTTCTCTCTATATATTGATCATGACGATGTTGTGTAATGGTTCCTTCATTGCTATATGTAGTAGCTAGCGTCGAGTTGAATGAAAAGCGTAAAATAAAATGGTAAACACAAAAATAAAAGGGGGAAACACAATAATAAAACCCCTAAACCCCCCCTTAAAAAAACAAAAAACAAAAACCCCAGCGCCTGGCAGGTGCTGACGCGTGGCTGCCTTTTAGTCCCGGTCGGTGTTACCAACCAGGACTAAAGGTCCTCCTGCCTGGGCGCCCCGCAAAGGCCACGTGGAGCCCCTTTGGTCCCGATTCATAAGCAAACCAGGACTAAAGGTTTTGGGCATTAGTCCCGATCGGTTTGTCCCGGTACCAGAACCGGGACTAAAGGCCCTCTGGAACCGGGACTAGTGCCCTGTTTTCTACTAGTGGTAGCATTGCCCCTTCTCTCTTTTCTCTCATTTTTTTCATTTTTTTCTTTTGGTGGGCATCTTTGGCCTCTTTTTTTTATTTGGGCTTCTCTAGCCTCTTTTATTTTCTGTAAAGTCCGGAGACTCATCCCGACTTGTGAGGGAATCATAGTCTCCATCATCCTTTCCTCACATGGGACAATGTTCTATAATGATGATCATCACACTTTTATTTACTTACAACTCAAGAATTACAACTCGACACTTGAACAAGATATGACTCTATATGAATGCCTCCGGCGGTGTACCGGGATATGCAATGATCTAGCGTTGCAATGACATCATCATGCTAGCTATCTTACGATCATGCTAATCAATATGACAATGATGGTGCGTGTCATAATAAACGGAACGGTGGAAGTTGCATGGCAATATATCTCAGAATGGCTATAGAAATGCCATAATAGGTAGGTATGGTGGCTGTTTTGAGGAAGGTGGGTTTAATGCACCGGCGAAAGTTACGCGGTACAAGAGAGGCTAGCAAAGGTGGAAGGGTGAGAGTGCGTATAATCCATGGACTCAACATTAGTCATAAAGAACTCACATACTTATTGCAAAAATCTATTAGTCATCGAAACATAGTACTAGACGCATGCCCCTAGGGGAAGGGTTGGTAGGAGTTAACCATCGCGCGATCCCGACCTCCACACAAAGGAAGACATTCAATAAATAAATCATGCTCTGACTTCGTCACATAACGGTTCACCATACGTGCATGCTACGGGAATCACAAACTTTAACACAAGTATTTGTACCAATCCACAATTACTCACTAGCATGTCTCTAATATCACAATCTTTATATCTCAAAACAATCATAAGGAATCAAACTTCTCATAGTATTCAATGCACTTTTATATGAAAGTTTTTATTATATCTCTCTTGGATGCCCATCATATTAGGACTAAATTCATAACCTAAGCAAATTACCATGTTGTTTAGAGACTCTCAAAATAATATAAGTGAAGCATGAGAGTTCATCAATTTCTATAAATTGAAACCACCGCCGTGCTCTACAAAGATATTAGTGAAGCACTAGAGCAAAAGACAAACTACTCCAAAAAGATATAAGTGAAGATCAATGAGTAGCCAACAATTAAATAACTATGTGAAGACTCTATCATCTAAGAATTTCAGATCTTAAGCATTTTATTAAACAGAAAGCAAAAGAAAAATAGCACTCCAAGAATAGCACGCATCATGCGAACGAATAAAAATTTAGGCTCAACATAGGCTAACCGATAATTGTTGATAAAGAGGTGGGATGCGTAGCATCGCCAAGCTTAGATGCTTCAGACTTCTTGAAATATTTACTTGGGGTGCCTTGGGCATCCCCAAGCTTGAACTTTTGAATCTCGTTCAATCCTCTCATATCCCGGTTTCACCTAAGTCTCAAAAACTTCATCCACACAAAACTCAAAAAGAACTCGTGAGATAGGTTAGTACACATAAGAACAAATCAACACTTCATGTACTGCCAACACAAGTTGCACAATAATTTTCAAACATCATCTACTGTTTACTATCATTTCCACCATCTATATCTACCAATATAGGCTATGGAAACTATAGGATAAGTAGATAACAAAACTATGACAGCAATCCGTCCAAACAGAGCAGTCTGTAGCAATCTATTAAACCAGTGTACTTATGTAACTCTAAAAATTATAAAAATTTAGGACACAATATAAAATTTATATGAAAATACTGTGTAAAATTTTCAGAAACTTACCACGTTCCAGTAAAATATGAAAATTCAAACACTACAGAAAAAGTTTCTGTTTTTACACAGCACACATCAAACATGCAATGCAAGCATCCTAAAGGCAATTCTTGGAACTTTTTATTGAAAAACAAGATTATAAATAACACCTAACAGAAAATAAAAAAAATAAAATGACGCTCCAAGCAAAACACATATTATGTGACGAATAAAAATATAGCTCTAAGTAAGATATACCGATAATGTTGAAGACGAAAGAGGGGATGCTTCCGGGGCATCCCCAAGCTTAGGCGCTTCAGTCTTCCATGGATATTACCTTGGGGGTGCCTTGGGCATCCACAAGCTTAGGTTCTTGTCACTCCTTATTCTCCTCATATCGGTGTCTCACCCAAAACTTGAAAACTTCAATGACACAAAACTTAACGGAACTTCGTGAGAAGGGTTAGTGTAATAAAGATAAATCATTTACTTAGGTACTGTTAAGACAAGATTAATATTTGTTCCCACATGATACCTACTGTATTCTATCATTTTCATAATTTATACCACTAAATATAAGCTATGGAAACACTAAAACAAGCAAACTATGCATGCAAAACAGAATCTGTCAAAAACAGAATAGTCTGTGAAGATCTGTAGTGTAACCATACTTCCCTATCTCTTAAAATTCTAAACAATTAGGAAAAGCTGAACAATTTGTATGTCAAGACTTTGTAAGAATGTCAGATCATTATCACGCTCCAGTAAAAAATGAAAAATCCTGTACTGGAGTCAAAATTTTCTGTTTTGGTTCAGCATCAATTCTACTCATCTTGTGAGTCATCCCAAAGGCTTTACTTGGCACTTTATTGAAATCAAAGGCACAAAACATGATTACTACAGTAGATTAATCATATGAACACACAAAAACAGTAGGTATAAATATTGGGTCATCTCCCAACAAGCGCTTTTCTTTAATGCCTTTTATCTAGGCGAGATGATTTCAATGATGCTCACATAAAAGATAAGAATTGAAACACAAAGAGAGCATCACGAATCTCATGACAAGCACATTTAAGTCTAACCCACTTCCTATGCATAGGGATTTTGTGAGCAAACAATTTATGGGAGCAAGAATCAACTAGCATAGGAAGGCAAAACAAGCATAACTTCAAAACTTTGAACACATAGAGAGGAAACTTGATATTATTGCAATTCCTACAAGCACATGTTCCTCCCTCAAAATAATTTTCAGTAGCATCATGAAGGAATTCAACAATATAACTATCACATAAAGCATTCTTTTCATGATCTACAAGCATAAAATTTTCATTACTCTCCACATAAGCAATTTTCTTCTCATTCATAGTAGTGGGAGCAAACTCAACAAAATAACTATCATGAGGCAATTGATTGACATAACCACATTCAATATCATGATGACAAGTTTCATCGTTACTATCACTCTTTATAGCATACATGTCATCATCAAAATCATCATACATAGGAGGCATGCTATCATCATAATAGTTTTGCTCATCGAAACTTGGGGCACTAAAAATATCATCTTCATCAAACATAGCATCCCCAAGTTTGTGGCTTTGCATATCATTGGCATCATGGATATTCAGAAAATTCATACTAACAATATTTCTATCATGCTCACCATTCAAGGAATTCTCATACAGTATTTTCATAAATTCTTCCTCTACCAATTGAGCACAATTTTCCAAACCATCATTTTCACGAAAGACATTAAAAAGACGAACAAATTGATGCAACCTAAACTCCATTTTTTTGTAGTTTTCTTTTATAAAACCAAACTAGTAATAAAACAAGAAACTAAAAGATTCAATTGCAAGATCTAAAGATATACCTTCAAGCACTCACCTCCCCGGCAACGGCACCAGAAAAGAGCTTGATGTCTACTACGCAACCTTCTTCTTGTAGACTCGTGTTGGGCCTCCAAGCGCAGAGTTTTGTAGGACAGTAGCAAATTTTCCTCAAGTGGATGACCTAAGGTTTATCAATCCATGGGAGGCATAGGATGAAGATGGTCCCTATCAAACAACCCTGCAACCAAATAACAAAGAGTCTCTTGTGCCCCCAACACACCCAATACAATGGTAAATTGTATAGGTGCACTAGTTCGGCAAAGAGATGGTGATACAAGTGTAATATGGATGGTAGATATAGGTTTTTGTAATCTGAAAATATAAAAACAGCAAGGTAACTAATGATAAAAGTGAGCACAAACGGTATTGCAATGCTTAGAAACAAGGTCTAGGGTTCATACTTTCACTAGTGCAAGTTCTCTCAACAATACTGACATAGTTGAATCATATGTAAATCCCTCACGTGCGAAAAAGAGTTCACTCCAAAGTTACAAATAGCGGAGAACAAACGAAGAAATTATTGTAGGGTACGAAACCACCTCAAAGTTATCTTTTCCGATCAATCTTATGATCTATCCCTATAAGTCTCACGAACAGCCCCTAGAGTTCGTACTAAAATAACACCTTAAGATACACATCAACCAAAACCCTAATGTCACCTAGATACTCCAATGTCACCACGAGTACCCATGGGCTTGATTATACGATAAGCATCACACAATTTCAGATTCATCATGTTCAATCCAACACAAAGAACTTCAAAGAGTGCCCCAAAGTTTCTACCGGAGAGTCAAGACGAAAACATGTGCCAACCCCTATGCATAGTTTCCCAAGGTCACGGAACCCGCAAGTTGATCACCAAAACATACATCAAGTGGATCAATAGAACATCCCATTGTCACCACGGATATCCCATCGCAAGACATACATCAAGTGTTCTCAAATCCTTAAAGACTCAATCCGATAAGAAAACTTCAAAGGGAAAACTCAATTTATCACAAGAAGATAGAGAGGGGAAAAGTCCATATGATTCATCTATATTAATAAAGCTCGCGGTACGTCAAGATCGTGTCATCTCAAGAACACGAGAGAGAGATATCAAACACATAGCTACTTGTACATACCCTCAGCCCCGAGGGTGAACAACTCCCTCCTCGTCATGGAGACCGCCAGGATGATGAAGATGGCCTCCGGTGATGGTTTCCCCCTCCGGCAGGGTGCCGGAACGGGCTCCCGATTGGTTTTTCATGGCTACAGAGGCTTGCGGCGGCGATATCTCGATCTAGGTTTCTTTCTGCGGGGTTACGGGATTTATAGGAGTACTTGGCGTTGGAATCAAGTCAGGGGGACTCCCGAGGGACCCACAAGCCAGGGGGGCGCGCCCCCTAGTCTTGTGGCTGCCTTGGGACTTCTCTCCGGTATATTTTTGCTCCAGTATTTTTTATATTTTCCAAAAATATTCGCCGTAAATTTTTATTCCGTTTGGACTCCGTTTGATATTCCTTTTCTGCGAAGCTCAAAAACAAGGAAAACACAGAAACTGGCACTGGGCTCTAGGTTAATAGATTAGTCCCAAAAATAATATAAAATAGCATATTAATGCATATAAAACATCCAAAACTGATAATATAATAGCATGGAACAATCAAAAATTATAGATACGTTGGAGACGTATCATCTTGTCAGCTTCGAGTTGGTGATCCCACCATCCTCCTTCAATATCATGACTCACGTCCTAGTTCATCTAGTCGACGAGATTGCCATTCTGGGTCCTGTATTTCTACACAATATGTTCCCCTTTGAGAGGTTCATGGGAGTCTTGAAGAAATATGTTCGTAATCGTGCTAGGCCAGAAGGAAGCATCTCCACGGGTCATCAAACAGAGGAGGTCATTGGGTTTTGTGTTGACTTTTTTCCTGACCTTAAGCCGATTGGTGTCCCTAAATCGTGGTATGAGGGGAGACTGAGTGGAAAAGGGACGCTAGGAGCAAAATCAATAATATGTAGGGACGGGCATTCTTGGGCGCAAGCACACTACACAGTTCTACAGAATTCTACCTTGGTGGCCCCGTATATGAATGAACACAAGAATATTCTACGTTGGACACACCCGGAGCAGTTTGACGACTGGATTACACGTGAACACATCGGGACTTTCGGCGGTTGGTTGCAAATGCATCTCTGGCGTAACAACATTGTTGGAGATGACTTGTACTTGTTGGCCAGGACACCATCTTCGACTGTATTGACTTACCAAGGGTACGAGATAAATGGTAATACATTTTACACGATTGCCCAAGATAAAAAGAGCACTAACCAAAACAGTGGTGTCCGCTTTGATGCAGCAATCACCAATAGGGCAAAGGACACATATTATGGTTACATAGAGGAGATATGGGAACTTGACTATGGACATGAATTTAAGGTCCCTTTGTTTCGGTGCAAATGGGTCAATCTGTCAGGAGGCGGGGTATAGTTAGACCCGCTGTACGGAATGACAACAATGGATCTCAACAACTTGGGTACACAGACGAACCATTCCTCCTAGCCAATGATGTGGCACAGGTTTTCTATGTGAAGAACATGTCTACCAAACCGAGAAAAAAAGATAAGGAAGCGAATACATCAAACGAAGAGCCAAAGCGACACATAGTTCTTTCAGGGAAAAGAAACATCGTGGGAGTGGAGGGCAAGACAGACATGTCTGAAGATTATGAAAAGTTTCATGAAATTCCTCCCTTCAAAGTGAAGGCTGACCCAAGCATCTTGCTAAACGATGAAGATTATCCATGGTTACGGCACAATAAGCAAGGGACACACGCGAAGAAAAAGTGAAGACTTTCTTTCCACAACTATTCTGATGATGGCTTTCATCTAGAATATCACTGCAGTTACATGTGAAGAAATGAAATCCTTTTGTAATAGACGGTGAAATTATGATATCATTTGCAGTGCTTTTCGATTTCAGGGTCGTTTTAGCTCAAAATAAATCATGAAATGCATGAAAAATAGCAAATGAAGTCAGAAAAGGGTTGAAAAGTGATGATGTGGCTTTGAATGGTGCATATTGATTGCAGAAAAAGTCTTGAGCTAAAATATGTTTAAAAAATGAAATCCCTTTGTAATAGATGAGTTTTCGTCCAGAACCCTGATACTTCGAAAGAGATTGTCCAGTTTGTACACGATGTGCATCCAGTTTTTCCCGTAACCCTCTCAACTTTTTAGCACATGTTATGTGGGTGAAATTATGATACCATGCGAACTTTCAAGCATTTCAGAGTTCATTTGAAGTGCTTTTCAATTGCATGGGTCATTTTAGCTCAAAATAAATCATGAAATGCATGAAAAATAGACAATGAAGTCAGAAAAGGGTTGAAAAGTGATGATGTGGCTTTGAATGGTGCATATTGAATGCAAAAAATTTCTTGATTTAAAATATCTTTAAAAAATGAAATCCCTTTGTAATAGACGAGTTTTCGTCCGGAACACTAATACTTCAAAAGAGATTGTCCAGTTTGTACACGAAGTGCATCCAGTTTTTCCCGTAACCCTCTCAACTTTTTAGCACATGCTATGTGGGTGAAATTATGATACCATGCCAACTTTCAACCATTTCAGAGTTCATTTGCAGTGCTTTTCAATTTCAGGGTCATTTTAGCTCAAAATAAATCATGAAATGCATGAAAAATAGCAAATGAAGTCAGAAAAGGGTTGAAAAGTGATGATGTGGCTTTGAATGGTGCATATTGAATGCAGAAAAAGTCTTGAGTTAAAATATGTTTAAAAATGAAATCCCTTTGTAATAGACGAGTTTTCGTCCGGAACCCTGATACTTCGAAAGAGATTGTCCAGTTTGTACACGAAGTGCATCCAGTTTTTCCCGTAACCCTCTCAACTTTTTAGCACATGCTATATGGGTGAAATTATGATACCATGCCAACTTTCAACCATTTCAGAGTTCATTTGCAGTGCTTTTCAATTTCAGGTCATTTTAGCACAAAATAAATCATGAAATGCATGAAACATAGCAAATGAAGTCAGAAAAGGGCAGAAAAGTGATGATGTGGCTTTGAATGGTGCATATTGAATGCAGAAAAATTCTTGAGTTAAAATATGTTTAAAAAATTGAAATCCCTTTGTAATAGACGAGTTTTCGTCCGGAACACTGATACTTCGAAAGAGATTGTCCAGTTTGTACACGAAGTGCATCCAGTTTTTCCCGTAACCCTCTCAACTTTTTAGCACATGCTATGTGGCTGAAATTATGATACCATGCCAACTTTCAACCATTTCAGAGTTCATTTGCAGTACTTTTCAATTTCAGGGTCATTTTAGGTAAAAATAAATCATGAAATGCATGAAATATAGAAAATGAAGTCAGAAAAGGGTTGAAAAGTGATGATGTGGCTTTGAATGGTGCATATTGAATGCAGAAAAATTCTTGAGTTAAAATATGTTTAAAAAATGAAAACCCTTTGTAATAGACGAGTTTTCGTCCAAAACCCTGATACTTCGAAAGAGATTGTCCAGTTTGTAAACGAAGTGCATTCGGTTTTTCTTGTAACCCTCTCAATTTTTTAGCACATGCTATGTGGGTGAAATTATCACATCATGCCAACTTTCAACCATTTTAGAGTTCATTTGTAGTGCTTTTCAATTTCAGGGTCATTTAGCTCAAAGAATGAACTAATAGCAAAAAGAATGAACTAAAAAGATTTTATAAAACTCTAATAGCAAAAAGAATGAACTAAAAAGCTTTTATAAAACTCTAATAGCAAAAAGAATGAACTAAAAAGATTTTATAAAACTCTAATAGCAAAAAGAATAAACTAAAAAGAATCAATTAAATATAATATTCTTCATTAGCCAAAAGAATCAACTAAAAAGTATCAAAATAATATTAACTAAAATTATCAAAGTATTTATTTGTTAAAAACTTTAATAGTAAAAAGAATTTTCATAAAGTATATTTTGTTACAAGATTTAATAGAAAACTAAAAAGCTTTCATAAAACTCTAATAACAAAAGGAATCAACTAAAAATAATCAATAAAAAGTAAAACTTATGCAACTAAAATTATATTAAATTTATGCAACTAAAATTATATAACTAAAAATAACATATGAAACAAATAATATTAAAAAATTTAAAACATAATATATGCAAAAAAAGGCCCGGCTACTAGGCACCACGACCTGCATATGACTAGAAACCCTAGAAATGGGCTAGGATGCAGGCCCGCAGTGCTAGTAGGCCCATCAGTGCGTTTGATAGGCATGTACTGCCTGCATTAGAGAGGAGCTCGAGAGGTCAGCGGCAACAGCGCTTATAAACCACTCCGAACCCCTCTCAACTAGCGAGGTGGGACTAAATTTTGGCTACGGGAAGCACAGACCTTTAGTCCCGGTTGGTGTCTCCAACCGGGACTAAAGGTCTCTGCTTCCCGCCCCTTGGGATGCGGAAAATTGACCTTTAGTCCTGGTTGGTTGATCCAACTGGGACTAAAGGGGGCCATTAGTCCCGGTTGGAGCCACCAACCGGGACTAAAGGTGTGGCTATATAAGTGGCACTTGGCAGTTTTTCCAATCCCCCATCCAGTTTCCTCTCTCCTCTCCCACGACGGCGCCGACGACGACCTCGACGCCGCCAGGCTGCCGGATTTTGCCGTCGCCCTCGCCGATGCCCTGCCGTCCCCGAGCCCGCTTATCGTCGCCGGCGCTGGACCTCCCCGCGCGCCCTCCTCCCCGTCGTCGCGTGCCCCCGAGCCGGCCCGTTCCTCGTCACCGGCCTCTAGCTCCATCACCGCGCCCCCAGTGAGCTCCCTCCCTTTCCCAAGGCGTCCACCACCCCGGCCCTGCGCTGCCGCCGCCGCCGCAGCCCCTGCCCTGCACTGCCGCCGCCGCCGCCGCTGCCCTGTTGCTTAGCCGCCGCCCCTGCCCTGCATTTCTTACATACAAAAACAGATAAAAGATTCAAATGAGTAGTGCTCAAGTTAAATAACATAGACATTACATAAAATTGTGTTTCTTAGGTTGCAATAAGGCATGTCATGTTATGAGTTTTTAAAGATTCACCTTATATATCATAACTTACATCTATGAACTATTCTACATTCGGAAATGAAATATAAAAAAGTGTTAATTGCATTTTCTTACGTTTGACAACTGCTTGGGCTTATTAGGGACCATGAGGCGTAAGATCTGCAAGGTTTGCCAAAATTCATGTATGGACAGTCTTGAAACTGCACTGCAGTTCGGGGTATTTTTGAGAAATAGATTTCAAAAATCAGTGGTAATGGTCTTTAACTTGAATTTGTATTGAATTCTGATCATTTGTTTAACTATTTTACTGACTTTATTGTTGATTATTAACTGTTGCATAGTGTGTTCCATGCAACATAAGGGAGGACTTCAACAATTCATATGGTAACGTGTTGTAGTTTGAGGATGATGAGGAGCGCGAATTCGAATTGGATCTGCACAAAGGAACGAATAAATCCATCATATATGGTGATGGATGGGAGCAGCACATTGCAGTGAACAATTTTAAAGGAGGAGAACTCGTAGCGTTTTCCTTAATAGGAGAGGTGAATAGGTTAAGGACATTATATGTCCAAAGCGATGATGATGACGCTGACCAAGATGACATCGTCAGACAAGATCACCAAGATGACATTGATAGCCAAGATGAAGATGAGGACATCCAAGATGAAGATGAGGACAACCAAGATGAAGAGGAGGACATCGAAGATGAAGATGATGGTCTTATCCTTTCTGCAATTTTTTCTCAAAGGATGAAGAAGCTTACTCGGGATGATAAAGCTAGTGTGAAAGAAATGTTACCATCCTCTTCGCCGTTCTTGGGGAAGCCCTTTGTGCACCGTCTAACAAAACCAAACATGGTCAAAAAAGTTATGGTGAGATGTTTTATATTCTTTCATCTCTTTTTGGTCATAACCAAGTATGGTGAGATGTCTAACAATATGTGCTCTGTATTTTCTCTTAATGATGGGGTCTTCAGAAGTTACCTTTGAAGATGTTTTCCGGAGTGGACATCCCCGCCGTCGGCACTGCTGGAGTAATCCATGGACCCAGAGGGCCTGTCACGAATGTCCAATACAAGACAGACCCCGACGGGCGCATATCATTCCACAAGGCCGTCTGGCAGGAGTTCATCAAGGGAAAGAGAGAACTAAGGGTGGACACCCTTGTGGTAATCACTATAGGAAGAGCAACCGCAAGGACTATCAGATGATGGTTGTTGTTGACCATGTTTAGAACTAAGTCATGAATATATCAGCTGGAGAACTGTTAGTTAATTAATTAGTATGTTAAGATGAATGTGATACATTGATGTTTGTTTCTTAAGTTGAACAACTTTCAAGTGATACTGATGGTTCTTTCTATATATTGATCATGACGATGTTCTGTAATGGTTCTATCATGGCTATATGTAGTAGCTAGCATCGAGTTGAATGAAAAGCATAAAATAAAAATGGTAAACACCAAAATAAAAGGGGAAACACAATATGAAAACCCCTAAACCCTTCAAAACCCCTCCTTTCAAAAAAAACCCGAGCCTGGTAGCTGCTGACGCGTGGCTGCCTTTTAGTCCCGGTCGGGGTTACCAACCGGGACTAAAGGTCCTCCTACCAGGCGCCCCACGGCGGCCACATGGAGCTCCTTTAGTCCCGGTTTGTAAGCCAACCGGGACTAAAAGTGATCGGCATTAGTCCCGATTGTTTTGTCCCGATTGCAGAACCGGGACTAAAGGCCCTCTGGAACCGGGACTGATACCTTGTTTTCTACTAGTGCATATGCAAGCTTCCGCTATGCGTCTGTGCACTTATGGTAACCATAGAACCAAATCTTTCCCATGGCATCCTTTGTCAAGATGAAGCAGTCATCAAAGGACCAGACGCCATGGTAGAGACGATTAAAAACATTTGTGCGCATCCGAAAGTTTTGGCAAAAAATTTCAGCGAAGAGGGCATCGGGGGGAAAGTAGTCGTCCATCAGCGTCAAATGGGCGCGCACCCTGTTGCGGTTCAGCACTCGATGATCCTCGATCGAGCGCCTTATCAGTAGCGCGGGTGCCCGCGCTACTGATACACCTAAAAACCGTGCTACTGCTAGGCTTTTCCCTAGTAGTGCCTTAAAATTAAACATGCTTCTCCGCACGCTCGGCGTATGCAAGGACCACCTGCATCAGCGTCGTCTCATCTGTGTAATCCCCCTCGTTAGACGAGCCGTCGGACTACTCAGCGTAGTGATCGTATATGTACTCCATATCTCAATACATTGCTTCAAAGAAGAAGGGACACAACAATTTAGCACGAACAATTCGCTGGACAGTTCCCGACCATGGTGAGTATCGTAGGAGTGGATGGTACATGTGCGGCGGTTGGAGGAGAGGTGCGAAACGGCAGCGTAGGAGACGCAACCTGGAGCCCAGGTATACAGTTGGAGGTGACGGCCTAGTCGAGTTCAGGTAGAGGTGTGGCGTGACGACTGGGATGGTGAAACAACGGCGAAGGCAAGGGAGAAGAACGGAAGGAGAGAATGTTAGAGTTGTGTCGAATATTGTGTACAAGGTAGGTTATAGTTGGACTTGTATTTGTATTGTGTTTGGACAAGATATGGAGTCGTGTCCTAATAGGACACTTGTATCCTAGGCCTCTCATATATAGCGGAGGTAGGCACCTGATGTAACATATGCCAACATAATGGCACAAGAGCGCAGGGGGAGCCGGCGGCATGTGCCGGTGCCCAGGGCGGCCAGGCTGCGGTATTGTGACGGTGTCACGGGGAGGAGCACCCGTAGTCATGCCTCGGGGATGTAGCCAGATCAGTGAACCTCATTAACAAATCTCGGTGTCATGCTCGTATGATTGCTTGGTCCTCGGATGATCGACGGTGTGTCTCGGATTTATTCTAACAAGTGGTATCATGAGCTAGGTCGTTCGGAGGTTACTGACGGTTGATCTAGAGGAGGAAGATTTGATGTCGTGATCATCGTCAGCAAGTAGCGGACGGAAGTGATCGGGAGACATCTTCAGATCCAAAAGAGCGATCAGGAGGAGCGTGTGCGTGAGGCAGCACCTGGCGAGACGTACGGCGATTAGTTCGATCGGGCGAGCGTATTAGCTTGTGGCAGGCGTCGTGTCTCTGGGCAAAGTTCTCGGCGAGGTCGGATCAGGTAGGCGTGTCACGGGGTTTCAGATCGAGTCGGTCTCGACGGGATCGAGGTGATTAACGGAACATGAAGACATGTAAGCTAGAAATCCGAGCCGCACATGAGTGGCAAAGCGGCACGACCGAGAGGGTCATGGGATGCTGGTCGCTGGAGCATGCAACACGTCGTGATGATTTGTTAAGTAGAAAATGGCACATGGACAGAGCCTGTTCATGATGAGAACGTATCATGTGCACCCGTTGAACTAGTGAACCAGGTGCTCCGGAAGAATCTGAACCATCGGAAGCAGAAGTAAGGGTCATGATATTAGCGAGGAGGGAATCTGTAGATGCATTTTCGAAACAACCCCGTAAGTGTTTGTAAATCGGGGGAACCCACTTCGTAGCTCAGTTCGTCTCTGTCCCTTCGCCATATCCTGTAAAGCTGAGCTAGGGTTCCATATTTTGGGGAATCACCCCTCTCCGTATCCCTCCTCTCTCTTCCTTTGTCTGGCGTCCGGCGGCTCCCAACCCCGGCAGGAATCCTCCTCTGCCGACGGTGACATTCCCATCACAGTTCATCGGTCGAACTTGTTTGGGTCGGCGTCGGCGGACGAGGGGGAGACGCCGGAGTCTGAGCTTCCCGTGGTGTCCAGAGACTAGGAGAAGGAGGAGGAGGAAGGAGGACCAGCGCGCGGTGGAGCTACGTGTTCACTGAGGTATGCCCAGGGGGAGGCTATGCTCGGGGGAACAATATGTACTCCAATTCGTTTGAAATCAGTGTCATTTCGGATTATGAATAATATGAACACCAAATTGATGTATCAGATGTAGATATAATGATGAAATCATAGTAGTACTTCAATCCATTAATGATAAAGAAATGATGAGATCTATTTGGACTGATCCTTCAATTGTACATGGAAATGGCCTTTACTCTGTCCAGCTGAACTTTCTATGTAATTAGTACTTGTCCAAATTCCTCATTTTGTCTTGCTGCAACTGTAATCTACCTTGAAGTTGTGCTAGTAAAATCATGATGTTTTGTGGTTATATTTGCACAGAAATAAGCAACCATGGAGTCCATGGGGAGTGCTGCTCTAAGCATTGGGTCAACTACGGCAATGGGAGTTGAAGATGATGCCAGTAGCTTCGCCGTGGTAATTTATTTGTTGTATTGGTCACACATATGTGTCACACCGATTCTGTCACCTGATGGTTTTTTCTGAAATTTCTAGGGCATGATCCAACAAGTTGAAAACGATGGAAAGAGCTACCACACGCCAACACGAACTAGCAGTCTTCCATTTTGTGTAAGTAGTTTTTTTTCTCAAATCCAATGCATGACTTTTAGTTTATGAACCGAACGTCTTTTTATTATGCATATCCAGGGGTCGAGATATGAGCACGAGTGTGATCCTAACTTACAACCCATAATTTGTATGCAATTTTACACATGGGAGGAAGGTATGACATTCTACAAAATGTATGCTCATGAAGTCGGGTTCTCGGTGAGGGAGTCCCGGATTAGGGGGTCCTCGGGAGGCCGGCCTATCTAGTATGGGCCGGATTGTATGGGACGTTCACCGGACACTGGATCGCTCGGAGGGCCAGACTCCAGAAGGGAAGTTTCTAGAAGCAAGGCGTGTGCTCCACGTTTAAAGTAGAATAGGCATGTTTTATCTCCTCGACGTGTAACCGACCATGTGTAACCCTAGGCACCCCCGGCGTCTATATAAGCCGGAGGGTTTTAGGTCATCGGAGAAGAGAAACATCTAGGGTTTAGTCATACGATCTCGTGGTAGATCAATCTTGTAATCTCTACACAATCAATATAATCAAGCAGGACGTAGGGTATTACCTCCATAGGAGGGCCCGAACCTGGGTAAAACCTTGTCCCCTTCGTCTCCTGTTACCATCGATCCAAGCATCATAGTTTGGGACCCCCTACCCGAGATCCGCCGGTTTTGACACCGACATTGGTGCTTTCATTGAGAGTTCCACTGTGATCGTCGGAAGGAATCGATGGCTCGCCTAGTCGTCAACGAAGAGGTCCGCAACACAGGGACTTTTGTCCCTGGACAGATCTTCGCTTTCGGCAGCATAGTGCTGCACGCCGACCCGACCGGCCACCTTGGCCGCGTCCAAAGTTTCTCCCCTGATCAGGAAATCAGATTCGGGAACCTAGAGTTCTCCGTAGACTCCCGTGGCGATCTATCGCTAACCGGGCTTGCAGTCTCGCCTGCCATGCCCGAGGACCCTGAGGCTTTAACCTCGGATTCATCTTCTGGCTCCGCCTGTGGGATCGTCCCGGGTGGAGGCCCGACCTTATGTTCGGATCAGGTTATAGTGCCCGACAGCCGAACACTCGTTCTTGCCGAACACACTCCCTGCACGGACGCATCGGAGGTTGACTCCGGAAGCTCTGTGCAGACCGGTCCGACCGAGCTCTCGATACTCGACGAAGCTCTAGATCGGATCTCGTCGATGAAGATCAGCGACGACCCAACTCCGATCTGTTCTCAGATCGGTCTTCAGACGGGTCGGGACGGATTTTTCCTCCCACCCACCACCCACTTAATAGCCACTGTCGAGGATTTAACCGACATGCTAGACTACGCTTCCGAGGAAGCAGGATACATGGATGAGGACGATCATTCCCTCACCCCTGCCAAGACAGGACAGTGGACGGCCACCTCCACATACGATGTATACATGGTGGACACTCCGAAAAATAATGGCGATCAATCGGATGAAGCGCCGTCAAAGCGCTGAAAACCGCATAAGCGGTCCAAAGGGAAAAAGGGGCGCAAGTCTATTGAGGGCACGGGGAACGATGACACTCCAGAGGACATCGGCCGCCCCGAACTCCCCGATAACCCGTTGGAGGGTCAGGAGGATCCCAAAGACTACAGCACCCCCGATCATGATGATCCTTTGGCCGATGACTACCTCCGCTCTGTCGAGGGGGAGGATAATGCAGATGCCGATGACTTGGACATCCCAAACGATCCTGCAGATCAGGAACGGTTCAGACAACAACTGATATCTACAGCTCGCAGCCTGAGAGCAAAGGAGCGACAGCTCAAAGCCGAACAAGACGACCTCAATCACAGATGGACACGAGTCCTTTCAGCGGAGGAAGAGTCCGGCGCCGGTCTATCGGACCAGCCGAAGAGCTACCCGCGCCGACGGCTGCTGCCACAGTTCGAGGACGAGCTAACTAGCACGCCGTCTCCCGAACACACTCCATACGACAGGCCAGATCGCCCTCATCGAGGACGAGATCGGACGGCTAACGATACCGGCTATAGGCCAACGATACCCCGTAGACATGGAAAGGGGCCACTAGAGCCCGATGACAGGTTCGACCTGCGTCACGGCCTGAACTATAGAGCAGGCCGTGCACGATCCATCTACGGCCCCAGAAGATACTCACCCGACAGACGAGAAGGTTACCGACCTCGGTTCGACCACAATGAAAATCGGGAACAAAGCCGAGCTAGGGCAACTGCCGATCACCGGCACGCTATAGCTCGGGTTAGAGGCGCCGCACACCCACTGTGCTTTACAGATGAGGTAATGCGACACCAGTTCCCCGAAGGGTTCAAACCCGTTAACATAGAACAATACGACGGGACAACTGACCCAACCGTATGGATCGAGGATTTCCTCCTCCATATCCACATGGCACGAGGAGACGACCTCCATGCCATCAAATACCTGCCCCTGAAGCTCAAGGGACCAGCTCGGCACTGGCTAAATAGCCTCCCCGAAAACTCCATTGGATGTTGGGAGGATTTAGAAGAGGCATTCCGATCTAATTTCCAGGGCACTTATGTCCGGCCACCGGACTCCTCCGACCTAAGTAACGTCGTTCAGAAACCTGGAGAGTCTGCGAGACTATTCTGGAATCGTTTCCTGACTAAGAAAAACCAGATCGTCGACTGCCCCGACGCCGAAGCCATAGCCTCTTTCAGGCATAATATCCGGGATGAATGGCTAGCTCGACAGCTCGGCCAAGACAAGCCCAGGACAATGTCCGCCCTCACATCACTCATGACCCGCTTTTGCGCGGGCGAGGATAATTGGCTGGCTAGACGCAGCCATAACCCCGATGAACCCGGAACCTCTGAAGTACGGGATGGAAACGGGAAACCAAAGCGCAACAAAAACAAGCGCCGGCATAATAACAGTGATGCCGATGATACGGCTGTAAATGCCGGATTCCGCAACAACCGTTCTGGGCAGCGGAAGAAGCCTCCTAAAGGCAAACAAGACGGACCCACCCCGCTGGACAAGATTCTGGAGAGACCTTGCCAGATACATGGCACTCAGGAGAAGCCCGCCAATCACACCAACCGTAACTGTTGGGTTTTCAAGCAGGCCGGCAAGCTCGCCACCGAGGACCAAGGCAAGAGCCCACGCAGCAAGGACGAGGATGAACCTCGGGGTCCGATCTGTGGCGGTCAAAAGAAATTCCCCTCAGAGGTGAAGACAGTAAACATGATTTACGCCACTCATATACCCAAAAAGGAAAGGAAACGCGCCCTTCGGGATGTCTACGCCATCGAGCCCGTAGCCCCGAAGTACAACCCCTGGTCGGCACATCCGATCACTTTCGATCGACGTGACCACCCGACCAGTATCCGTCACGGGGGTTCGGCCGCACTTGTCCTCGACCCAATCATAGATGGGGACCACCTAACCAAAGTTCTCATGGACGGTGGAAGTAGCCTCAATCTGATCTATTCAGATACGGTGAAAAAGATGGGCATAGATCCGTCAAGGATCAAACCCAGTAACACTAGCTTTAAAGGAGTGATCCCAGGCGTCGAAGCCCGGTGTATAGGCTCTATCAGCCTGGAGGTCGTGTTCGGTTCGCCCGACAACTTTCGAAGTGAGGACTTGATCTTCGACATAGTACCATTCCGCAGCGGCTATCACGCCCAGCTCGGCCGAACAGCGTTCGCCCGCTTTAACGCCGTCCCGCACTATGCATACCTCAAGCTCAAAATGCCGGGCCCCCGCGGGGTCATAACTGTTAACGGCAATACAGAGCGGTCACTCCGAACTGAGGAGCACGCGCTGGCCCTGGCGGCCGAATTCCATTACACCGACGATCGGCAGACGCCTGCATCCGCCGTCAAGGCATCCAAGACAGGGAAGCGAGCTCGGTCTCAAACCGATATTCCAGAAGCTTCCCCTCCCTATAAATAGGGATTCGCCCCCCACCACAGGCCCCTATTTCCCGCACAATACGTGCCAAGGGTGCATAATTTCGCGCTTACAATTCCATGGGCAGCGGTGGGGAAACATAGACATAGGGTAAGTTTTCGGCTAGACCGAACTATCACCCTTAAGCATGTCTTCGGACTCATGACAGGTACCGTTAAGTACCCACTAAAGCATCAAGCTTGTTTAAATTTCGGCGACTTCTCAAGACTCTTCTGCAATAGTCCGTTCGCCGAACAGCACACCTATCAAGGTATACACCGTCATGGTGGCCGCAGGAGAGGATACGCTGCACGGCAAATCGCGGACATCCGGCCACTAATCGAAGACCCTTAGCGCAGCACACTCCTGTAAGATTTATATTTTATCTTCTATACCTGTAAACAGTAGTATCAGCAGTTTGAATGAAAAGAATGGTTTAGCCCAATATAGATATATTATGCATGCTCGTTTGGCGTTTTTCAAGCATATTCTCTATTTTTGCTCCCTCTTTTCTTGCCAGCCTGTTTCGGTATACTCTTGCGAAGCAACCGGCTAATAGACCGGGGGCTTGCCCGTAAAATCGCCCTGTGCACAATTGATTTTGTATTCGGCGTCTTGGATTTCCGCTTTATATGCATTGGTTCCGAACTGTGTCTTGGGTCAAATGTTGGGTTGCCCGGTTCCTGTGCTTGCCCCTTTATGTTCCGCTCGTTCGGCTAAAGGGGCAAAGGGAGCACCGCTGCGATTGTGCTTCCGGCTAGTCTGGTCAAGCGCCTCAGCGGAGAAAGCCGAAAACTGACTGTCATGGTATGCGAGAACCGGTCTGCGATTCCGAGTTTAACTTAATCTCGTCAGAGGTTACTCCGTGTAATACGAAGAGTTCGGTACTAGTCCGAACCATGTGATATAGGCTTTGGCCACGGTTCATCCGAATATCACAAACTCATGGGGGCTATTTATCAGCCTCCCGCACTCCTTTCTCGCGCTTCTACGGCTAAATGAAGGTAATAAAGCATACTGGTCCGATTGCCTAGTCTACCCCGCACTACCGCCTTCGGGTACCGATAGTTCGGCTAAGGGTTATAGTGCGTTTTGGAAGTGACACCCCACGTAGTATCTACCTGGGGGCTGAAGCCGACGACTCGCAGCCTTCAGTTTTAACCGGCCACAAAGAAGTTATAAAGGATGCAAAACACATAAGACATGATAACCCATGCTAAGCTTATATACATAAAAACGAGTTCAACAAGTCTTCGGACACATTACATAAACCGTTTATTCGTACACAGTGTCTTTTAGACACTGTGACTCTATGGCCCGAGCACCCTCCATTACTCCGGAGAAGTACCGCTCGGGGCACCTGTACTCTTTTCCAGGCGGCGGAGGAGCAGTGGCCACCTTCATCGGATCCAGTCCAGGCCAGTGTACCTTGGCCTTCGCAAGGGTCATCCTTGCTCCCTCGATGCAAGAAGACCTCCTTAATGCGTCGATCCGAACTATGGCGTTGCTCAACTTCTGCGCCAGGCCGAAGTAACTACCGGGAATTGGCTCATCGGGCCATAGCCGGATACAGAGATCCTTCATGGCCGGTTCCGCCACCTTGTAGAGCTCGAGCAGCTGTTTAAGCTGCTCATTCAGGAGAGGAGTTCGCTCAGTGGCTTCGAATTGAGCCCAGAAAACACGGGCTTCATCTCCTTCTCCCCGCGAAGCATAGAACTGCTTCGCGTCAGCTGCGCTCTTCTAGAGGTCCAAGCCGGCGCCTACGGAACGCCACACTTGGGTAAGAGCTTTAAACCTATCATCTCCGAAGACACACTGCAGTAAATACGGCTTACCACTCAGGATAGCCCGGGCCTAGCTGATCTCCTCTTCAAAGGTCCGCCTATCCACCCGCTCCTTTTGAAGTTCGTTTTTTAGGGTGGATAGTGCGGCAGCCCGCTCTTTTTCTTTCAGCTCCAGGGCCTCGCACTTGTTGCTGGCGTCCTTTAGCTCCAGCTGGATTTCTTCCACTCGAGCCTGGTGCTTGTCGCTGGTAGCTCTCAAGGCAGATAGTGCGGCTAAGGCCTCTTGGGCTGCCGCCTTCTCTACAGCAGTTTCCTGCTTTGCCTTCTCAAGTTCGGCCTTGAGCTTCTCCATCTCTTTCGCCGAGGCTGTATAAGCATTGACTTATATTAAGCATCCGTGTTGATAGAACGGAACGGTGAAGTTTATATACTTTATGTAGCTTACCTTGGGCCTCGTCGAATCTTCGGTTCAGAGCGTTAAGCTCGTCATCGGAGCTCTTCAGCTTTCGATTTAGCTCTTCTATTTCGGCGGTGTGATCGGGCGCCGCTGATGCCTGCAATAAATGCGAAAGCCTTATATTACATGGGTGCACAGACCTCCGACTTATCAACAATCTGAACATACATATAGTTCGGATAAGGATTTCTACCTTGACCCCCAGGTAAGTTTTTTGAACTTACCTAGGGCTTGGGGGCTGCTATGTACATAAACAATTAAATTATTTACGAAAAACGGAGTATCACATTATTTACCTGGAAGCCTGTTAGGAGGCCATTGAAGGCCGCCTTCAGTCCGGTATCTACGGACTGAATGCTTTGCAGCACCGTACCCATAAGGGTTCGGTGCTCCTCGGAGAGGATGGCGCTGGATAGAGCCTCCCTCATCACCGGCCACTCAGTGGTCGGAGGAGCTGGTGGGGGTCGGTTAACCCGACCCCCGGTCGGCGACTGAAGCTGTGTCTCCGGACACATGGTGTGCTCCGGAGACAGTCGTGGAGGTGACTGGACAGTTTCCTGACCGGTCTCCTCAGTATCCGGGAGGATCTTCTCCCCCGGGTCTTCGGTGGCCGAGGTATTAACCTCGACCATTATCGCATCGCTCTCGCCCCCAGTGTTCGGCTCCGTGGGAGCCTGTTGGGATGTCACCTCCGCGCCCTCCTTGTTGGCGTCCGGAGGGGAAGGGTGCGACGCGTTCCCGCTCTCCGCTAGATCGGCCGGCGGGGTCTCCCCGTCCGAGTTTTGATCGGTGGGGAGGATGCGGGGCGGGCTGCAAGTCAATTGGTGCTCGCATGTTAAATATGTTAATGAAACTTGGCATTTACAAGGTCTTTGGATTTGTACCTTTGAGGTGGGGGCTTAACCCTGAGGGTCCTTCGCGGAACCCTCCTGAACCCCTCGGACTCGGTGTCCGAGGCCGGACTATCGTCGGACGAGATCACCTGCGACCGACGTGCTTTCTTTTGGGCCGGAGGAAGTTCATCCTCCGAGGCGTCTGGTGACGTCGCCCTTTTTCTTGTGAGGGGGGAATCGCCTCCCCCCTCGGCCTTGTGCTCTTCCTCTTCTTCCTCCTCTTGATTCGAGGAGGCGTGAGTTTCTTCGGACTCAGCCTCTAGCTGGTCCTTGGTCCGCAGGCCAGTTCGGCCTGTTTTCTTCTTCTCCTTCTTCTCTGGCGCCTTGTAAGGCGCCGCGACGAGCATCTCCAACAGCAGCGGGGACCTTGGGTCCTCGGGCTGTGGAGCCGGACTCTTGAAGTCCTTGGCTTTTTTCAGCCATTCCTGCAGAAGTGATCGGACAATTCTTAGGTAACCTATGGAATACAAAAACCGATCTATTGAAATCATGACATACCTTGGGAGGGAGCTCGACCGCGCTCAAGCCCAGGTCTTCCTCCTCCTCCGGCCAGTCCTTCTGCGCCTTGAATAGCGCCTTCCATAATCTCTCCCGCGTAGTTCGGAAGAGTTGACGAACTGTAGGGTTGTCGTCGATCCGGTAATCCCACAAAGGAGAACTCCGGCGCTGGCAGGGAAGGACATGTCGCCGGAGCATAACCTGGACCACATTGGTCAGGCCAACGCCTTTCCTAACTAAGGAGGCGATGCTCCTCTGCAGGTCCTCTACTTCGGTAGCCGACCCCCAATCCAGGCCCTTTCGGACCCACGAGGTCAATCTGGTTGGGGGGCCAGACCTGAATTCGGCAGGAACAGTTCCGCATTCAGCAGGAACAGTTCCGCCCTCTTCTTCCTTTGGCTCGGTAATGTAGAACCACTCCTTCTGCCAAGTCCTGATGGTGTCAATTAAAGTGCCAGATGGCCACACTGCGCGTGGAAGTTTGCCGATGACTGCCCCGCCGCAATCCGCATGCGCGCCGGCAACACACTTCGGTTTGATATTGAAGGTCTTAAGCCATAATCCGAAGTGTGGCTCCACCCGCAAGAAAGCTTCGCAGACAGTGATAAATGCAGATATGTGCATGAAGGAGTTTGGTGGAAGGTCGTGGAAGTCGAGCCCGTAAAAGAACATCAGACCCCTCACAAAGGGGTGAAGCGGGAAGCTTAATCCCCGGATAAAATGGGGGACGAAAACCACCCTTTCTCCTTGTTTGGGGGTGGGAGTCACCTGACCCTTCTCGGCGGCACGGTGGAAGACGTTGGCGGGGATGTATCCGGCGTCCTTGAGCTCCCGGATATCCTTGTCTGAGACCGTGGAGGCCTCCCACTTGCCGCTGGCCATGGCTGATCTCGGAGGTAGATGAATGGAAACCTAGATCTGGGCTCATTGAAGTTCGAGAGTCTAGGGAGGCGGAGATGCGAAAGGAGGAGTGAGGATAAGCCTTAGGGTTTCTCCCTTTTTTATATATCAAGGGCCGTTGCCGTTTAGCCTCCTTCCACCACGCCGTGAATCTTTCCACTTCCCGAGACGTGCGCGGCGTTACACGCGCATGATTAAGCATGTCCCGTATAAAACGGTGCACGATCCGAGCATTGATGGATCGTGCTGATGAAGACGGCCTCGAGCCGCTAAACAAGTCTGTACGACTGGCTCATCGGTTGTGATGGGCCGCGACCTTTCGTTGGAAAGGGTTGAAGAGCTTTATTGGCTCCCGAAATGTTTGGCCTTTTTGGGCCGGGTTACACATGGTGTTCAATGATCTATGATCGGAAAAGCTACACGTTGATGGAAGCCGAACTGTGGATACAGCCGATTACTATCCGGAAGGAGGAACTCGCCTCGCAAGCCGAAGACTCTGATCATTCGAAGCAGCTGGGGCTTGGACCCTTGGCGTTGGAGGCTAGTTCGGGGGCTACTGAGGGAGTCCCGGATTAGGGGGTCCTCGGGAGGCCGGCCTATCTAGTATGGGCCGGATTGTATGGGCCGTTCACCGGACACTGGATCGCTCGGAGGGCCAGACTCCAGAAGGGAAGTTTCTAGAAGCAAGGCGTGTGCTCCACGTTTAAAGTAGAATAGGCATGTTTTATCTCCTCGACGTGTAACCGACCATGTGTAACCCTAGGCACCCCCGGCGTCTATATAAGCCGGAGGGTTTTAGGTCATCGGAGAAGAGAACCATCTAGGGTTTAGTCATACGATCTCGTGGTAGATCAATCTTGTAATCTCTACACAATCAATATAATCAAGCAGGACGTAGGGTATTACCTCCATAGGAGGGCCCGAACCTGGGTAAAACCTTGTCCCCTTCGTCTCCTGTTACCATCGATCCAAGCATCATAGTTTGGGACCCCCTACCCGAGATCCGCCGGTTTTGACACCGACACTCGGTTCACACATGGACGACACACAAAGATGAACACGGCGTAGTGTGGAAGAGGTTTGTTTGTGCTAGGGAAGGTTGGAGGACGGTGGCCCGGGAAGAGGAAAGGATAAAGCCTAAACGGAAATTCAAGTTAACCAGGTGTGGTTGTGAGGCTATGATTGGATTGAAGAGGCAGGATACTGGCAAATATAAGGTTGCACGGTTTGTTCAATCACACACTCACCAACTTATTTCGCCAAGTAAGCGACATCTCATCAAGTCAAATAGAGAAGTAAGTAGCGAGTTGAGGAGCAAACTACTTACATGTCATAAGGCAATGGTTGGCACATCTGCAGCATATCGTTTGCTTAGTGTAGAGAAGGGGGGTCCGGAAAATGTGGGATGCACAAAGCGTAACTTTCAAAACTCTCACCGTGATTTTAAAAGAGCAATTAAGGGAGCAGATGGACAGGTCATAGTAGATATAATGAGAAGTAAGCAGGCTGCCAATCCAGCATTCTACTTTGATTACCAAGTCGATGAGAATGACAAACTTATCACTAGTAGAAATCAGGCCTTTCGACCGGAGCATTAGTCCCGGTCGCATTTTGGACCGGGACTAATGCCTCCACTAGTCCCGGTTCGTGAGGATAAGCATTAGTCCCGGTTCGTGAGGGCCCTTTAGTCCCGGTTGGTGACACCAACTGGGACTAAAGGGGTGGTGGCAACCGTTCGCCTGGCGCGAGCCCTTTTAGTCCCGGTTCGTGGCTCAAACCGGGACTAAAGGTCCCAACCGTTCAAATCCCGCGCCTTGGAAGTTGTTCCGCGCGAGATCATATACATCGGAAACGCTATAGTAACGAGGCCGGCCTCCATTTCTGTTCGTCTCCCTCTCCTCTCTTCTTCCCCATTCTCCACCATGAATCCACGAACTCGCTACGGGAACGTGCTCGCACATGGCACGACCAATCTCCATGTCGTCTAGACGAACGACAGCGCCAAAGTCGAGGGTTTTCTTTCCATGTTCGAGGAATGGCTTCAAGAGGAGAAACACAAGTTCATGGGCCTCGATCTCGAGTACACGGTCGATGGTCGCAATGTTGCCGTCGTCCAACTTTGTTTCAAGCAACATGTCATGGTCTTCCAGTGGGCAAGGTAATACGAAACTTGTCATAGTTTTAATTGTGGCTTTTCTTTGATTCATAGGATAGGAAAATTGCATAGGAATAGGAGGATTGGGAATGTCGAGAACATGTCATAGTTTCCTTGATTCATAGGAAAAATGCATAGGAAAATTGGGGCTTTTCTTTGATTCATAGGAAAATTGGGGCTTTTCTTTGATTCATAGGAAAATTGGGGTTTTTCTTTGATTCATAGGAAAATTGCATAGGAATAGAAAATTGCATAGGAATAGGAGGATTAGGAAAATTGCATAGGAATAGGAATAGGATAGGAAAATTGCATAAGAATTTTCCTTGTAGTTGCATATTGGCCATCGTGGGAGAACATGTCATAGTTTAGGGGCTTCTTTTGATTCATGGGATAGGAAATGCATAGGAATAGGAAACTTGCTATGATTCTTATTATACTTGTTATGATTCTTATTATACTTGTTCCGAATTATACTTGTTATGATTCTTATTATACTTGTTAATTATATGATTCTTATTATTCTTGTTATGATTCTTATATTATACTTGTGCCGAAATATACTTGTGATGATTCTTATTATAGTTGTTCTAAAATATACTTGTTATGATTCTTATTATACTTGTTCTAAAATATACTTGTTGCGGCAGTATTTAACACATTTGTTCCATTTTGTTGTTGCAGTAGTGACAAGCACTATCCAAAACTCATGGAGTTCCTTCGCAGCGGCATATATTTTGCTAGCGTTGATATAACGAATGACAAGATCAAGATGAGGTGCACCTGGGGTATTGAGATACCAGCTGAATGCCACATTGATCTTCAGGGCAGGTTCGGGCTTGAGCATGACAAGACTTCAATGGCTGATATGGCAGCCGCCCTGATCGACGAGGACTACGCTGATATGAAGACAAAATTCCCCAAGTCAGGGCACCAACATTGGGAGAAGAGCCCACTTGACCCTATCAACATTGAGTATGTAGCAATAGATGGGTATGTTGCATACGAGTTGTACCGCAGGATTGGAATCTTCAATTATGGGCAGCGTCACCTCGTACTGCTAGTATCTCCTGCTTGGGGGTACTCTGATCCGGACGATGAGTAGGTGTTTGCAATGGCTAACACGTTTATCTCTATTATGTAGTGCTTGGGGGTCTCCTGATTCGGACGAGTAGGTTTGCAATCCGGAAGAGTAGGATTGGTATCTTCAATTATGCAGTACTTTCTGTAATGGATATCTGAACTATTATTTCTATTATCTCCTTGTTTAAGTACGGTTTGTGTGTAAGAATATTTAGTATGATGTGAACAAGCTTTCTGAAGCATTGTGATGTATGTGATGAAGATTGTACCGCTAGTACCACCACTAGTGCCCCATGGGTCTGCTGCTTGGGGGTATTCTGATCTGGACGACGAGTAGTGTTTGCAATGGCGAACACTTTTATCTAAAAAGAATCAACTAAAATATTAGCTAGAATATCTAGAATATCACTGCAGTTAAATATAATATTAACTAGAATATCACGAAGTGCATTCAGTTTTTGCCGTAACCCTCTCAACTTTTTAGCACATGCTATGTGGGTGAAATGATGATACCATGCCAAGTTTCAACCATTTTAGAGTTCATTTGTGGTGCTTTTTAATTTCAGGGTGATTTAGCTCAAAACAATTCATTAAATGCATGAAAAATAGCAAATGAAATAGATGGGGTTGAAATTTTAGGATGTGGCTTCTAATGGTTCATATTGAATGCACAAAAAGTCTGGAGTTGAAATAAGTTAAAAAATTGAAATCTTTTTGTAACAGACGAGTTTTCGTCCAAAACCCTGATACTTCAAAAGAGATTGTCCATTTTGTACACGAAGTGCATCCAGTTTTTGCCGTAACCCTATCAACTTTTTAGCTCATGCTATATGGGTGAAATTATGATACCTTGGAAAGTTTCAACCATTTCAGAGTTCATTTGTGGTGCTTTTTAATTTCAGGGTCATTTAGCTCAAAACAATTCATAAAATGCATGAAAAATAGCAAATGAAGTTAGATAGGGTTGAAATTTTAGGATGTGGCTTCTAATGGTTCATACTGAATGCACAAAAAGTATGGAGTTGAAATAAGTTAAAAAAATTGAAATCCTTTTGTAACAGACAAGTTTTCATCCGAAACCCTGATACTTCGAAAGAGATTGTCCATTTTGTACACGAAGTGCATCCAATTTTTGCCGTAACCCTCTCAACTTTTTAGCACATGCTATGTGGGTGAAATTATGATACCATGCCAAGTTTCAACCATTTCAGAGTTCATTTGAGGTGCTTTTTAATTTCAGGGTCATTTAGCTCAAAACAATTCATTAAATGCATGAAAAATAGCAAATGAAGTTATATAGGGTTTAAATTTTAGGATGTGGCTTCTAATGGTTCATACTGAATGCACAAAAAGTCTGGAGTTGAAATAAGTTAAAAAAAATTGAAATCCTTTTGTAACAGACAAGTTTTCGTCCGAAACCCTGATACTTCGAAAGAGATTGTCCATTTTGTACACGAAGTGCATCCATTTTTTGCCGTAACCCTCTCAACTTTTTGGCACATGCTATGCGGCTGAAATGATGATACCATGCCAAGTTTCAACCATTTCAGAGTTCATTTGTGGTGCTTTTTAATTTCAGGGTCATTTAGCCCAAAACAATTCATTAAATGCATGAAAAATAGCAAATGAAGTTAGATAGGGTTGAAATTTTAGTATGTGGCTTCTAATGGTTCATATTGAATGCACAAAAAGTCTGGAGTTCAAATAATTTTAAAAAATTGAAATCCTTTTGTAACAGACGAGTTTTCGTCCGAAACCCTGATACTTCGAAAGAGATTGTCCATTTTGTACACGAAGTGCATCCAGTTTTTGCCGTAACCCTCTCAACTTTTTAGCACATGCTATGTGGGTGAAATTATGATACCATGCCAAGTTTCAACCATTTCAGAGTTCGTTTGTGGTGCTTTTTAATTTCAGGGTCATTTAGCTCAAAACAATTCATTAAATGCATGAAAAATAGCAAATGAAGTTAGATAGGGTTGAAATTTTAGGATGTGGATTATAATGGTTCATATTGAATGCACAAAAAGTCTGGAGTTGAAATAAGTTAAAAAAAATTGAAATCCTTTTGTAACAGACGAGTTTTCGTTCGAAACCCTTATACTTCGAAAGAGATTGTCCATTTTGTACAAGAAGTGCATCCAGTTTTTGCTGTAACCCTCTCAACTTTTTAGCACATTCTATGTGGGTGAAATTATGATAGCATAACAAGTTTCAAGCATTTCAGAGTTCATTTATGGTGCTTTTTAATTTCAGGGTCATTTAGCTCAAAACAATTCATTAAATGCATGAAAAATAGCAAATGAAGTTATATAGGGTTTAAATTTTAGGATGTGGCTTCTAATGGTTCATATTGAATGCACACAAAGTCTGGAGTTGAAATAAGTTAAAAAAAATTGAAATCCTTTTGTAACAGACAAGTTTTCGTTCGAAACCCTAATACTTCGAAAGAGATTGTCCATTTTGTACACGAGGTGCATCCAGTTTTTGCCGTAACCCTCTCAAATTTTTAGCACATGCTATGTGGCTGAAATGATGATACCATGCCAAGTTTCAACCATTTCAGAGTTCATTTGTGGTGCTTTTTAATTTCAGGGTCATTTAGCTCAAAATAATTCATTAAATGCATGAAAAATAGCAAATGAAGTTAGATAGGGTTGAAATTTTAGTATGTGGCTTCTAATGGTTCATATTGAATGCACAAAAAGTCTGGAGTTCAAATAATTTAAAAAAATTGAAATCCTTTTGTAACAAACGAGTTTTCGTCCGAAACCCTGATACTTCGAAAGATATTGTCCATTTTGTACACGAAGTGCATCCAGTTTTTGCCGTAACCCTCTCAACTTTTTAGCACGTGCTATGTGGGTGAAATTATCATACCATGCCAAGTTTCAACCATTTCCGAGTTCATATGTGGTGCTTTTTAATTTCAAGGTCATTTAGCTCAAAACAATTCATTATATGCATGAAAAATAGCAAATGAAGTTAGATAGGGTTGAAATTTTAGGATGTGGCTTCTAATGGTTCATATTGAATGCACAAAAAGTCTGGAGTTGAAATAAGTTAAAAAAAATTGAAATCCTTTTGTAACAGATGAGTTTTCGTCCGAAACCCTGATACTTCGAAAGAGATTGTCCATTTTGTACACGAAGTGCCTCCAGTTTTTGCCGTAACCCTCTGAACTTTTTAGCACATACTATGTGGCTAAAATGATGATACCATGCCAAGTTTCAACCTTTTCAGAGTTCATTTGTAATGATTTTGATTAAAACAAATGAAGGTTATAAAAGTAAAAAGAGTTAAACAGAATTTGGTTTTGATTAAAACACCTATTTAAAATATCCTAAAAATTCCAAAATTTAACAAAATGATAAAACATACTAATATTAAACAACAGCAAAAACAATCACTCAAAAATCTATTTTTAAACTAAAGTTATTCACAAACTAGTGATTCACAAAAATTTCAAAAGAATTCAAATTTAAACTATTTAAATTTGAAAACTACTGGCACTAACAGAAAGTTTGTAATTGTTTTGACCTAAAGCAAAAAGATTCATTAAAAAACTATAAATATTCTAATAGTTATTGCAAATATAAAAACAGTTATTCCAAACATAAAAACAGAAAAACAAAAAAAGAGAAAATATACCTTTAGTACCGGTTGGTATAACCAACCGGGAATAAAGGTCCCTTCCCGTGCGAATTTGGGGCGCCGAAAAGGCCTCTTTAGGCCCGGTTGGTATCACCAACCGGGACTTAAGGGAGGACCTTTAGTCCCGGTTGGTGATACCAACCGGGACTAAAGGGTCTTTAGTCCCGGTTGGAGCCACGACCCGGGACTAAACGTCCTTTCTATATAACTTCTACGTCTTCCTCCCCCAAATCACTCCGTCTTCACCCGCTTCGACGACGACGCCAGGCTGCCCCGCCCGCGCCCTCGATCGACGTCGCCGTCCGGCCGCTCTGCCCACGCGCCGCCGCCGCTCTCCTCCTCCACGCGCCGCCGCCGCTCTCCTCCTCCACGCGCCGCCGCCGCTCTCCTCCTCCACGCACCGCCGCCGCTCCTCCACGCGCCGGCGCGGCCGCCCGAGCCCACGCCGGCGCCGCTCCTCCCATCCGGCATCCTCCTCCATCTGCACCAGGCCACCGCGCGTCGTCGTCGTCTTCCTCTCGCGCCGCCATCTAACCGCACCAAGCCACCTCGCGCGTCGTCGCCATCTTCCTCCCGCGCCCCTGCTACTGCCCGCCGACGAAGAGCCCCTGCTGCCTGCCACTGACGAGCCCCTGCTGCTCTCTCCCTCCTCCCACGGTGAGCCTCCACCTCTCTGCTTCCTTCCTCCCGTGCTCATGAAGAAGATAGGCAGGGCAGCGAAGACGGACTTAATTATTGAACATTGACTATAATTAGATGTTTGATGTTTGATGTTTAGATATAATTTTTGATGTGTAGATGTTTGATAGATGTTGCTAATTTGTTTAGATGTGTTTAGATGTTGTTGATTTGCTAGCATTGACTGAAATTTGCTAGCATTGACTAAAATTAGATGTTTGATGTTTAGATAAAAAAATTGTGTTTAGATGTTTGATAGATGTTGCTGATTTGTTTAGATGTTGCTGATTTCCTAATCCCACGTTTGTTTGGATGTTTGATGTTTAGATGTTTGATGTTTAGATGTGATAGATGAGTAGGAATTTGTTTATAAATATGAGTAGCATAATAAAATGATAACCATTTTTATGCAAATCCCACGTTTATAAGGTCTCGAGTCGACGATGCCTGGCCAGCATCTTCGTCGTCGACTCGGTGGCAACACCCTGCTTGAGAGGCGCCATGTCCGGGACTGGGCTCCGCCGGGCTGGCACTGGGAGGTGCTGCCTTCCGGGGCGCGGAGCTTGGTGAGGAATCAGGGTCCCGTCGTCTACCCGGAGGTTATTTGGTAGCGGTCGCGTGGACCACTATCGGTGCAGAGGGAGCCGGCCCCCGCGGAGGTGGTACGTCGCCGTGTCAGGGAGGAGGACGAGCACGTCCGACGCTACATGGCTGCGTTAGACGCCAGGTTCTCCAATACCTGGAAGGATCTTCAGGGATCACACCCGAGCTATGATACTGTCATAGTTCCTTATATTTGGGTGTCCACCTCCTGTGCCGCGAGACGTCAACTATTCTGATGATGTATTAGCGATATTATATTCGATGATGTATTAGTGATACTATTCGATGATGTATTAGTGATATTATATGATCGCATTTGTTGTTGCATTGCCTTGTATTGATTTGCATATCTCCGGTTCTGCTTATTGAATGCATTCTAATTGTTTTATATTTGTTCTGGATTAGTTAAGCTATGGACGACCGTGATCAAGAGAATGCCATGTACGACCTGATACACTCCGGAAACGAAGAGAAGGAAGTAGATGATGGCTCACAATACCTTAACCCATCCGGTGAGGGAATTGAGGAAGAACAACAAAGAGACGAAGGCGAACCAGCTGACAATGACGATGGCGAAGAAAATTTTGTCCATTTAACAGAGTCCGGCGAGGTATTAATTTGCCCTCTGGTGATCATCAGATGTATTGATTGATTTGTATATATTAACGAATCTTTCTTCCTTTTAGCCCTCCGGATCGAGCAAATCTTCTACAAGGGTTAAACGTGGCCCGACAAAAAGTTGAAACAAGGCGTAAAGTTTAACATCGATCAAATCAGAGCAGATGGCGAACCGATTGCTCCTAAAGAGAATGCGGACAAATTTATATGTCAATGCGGAGTTATCGTTAGGGACCAAATCCCGATCACCGTTCAAGAATGGAATCAGCCAAAGGATACCCAAGCAGTTTCTTTTGTCAGCCAAAGAGCAAAAGATCTCCTTTGGGAGGAGCTAATGAAACATTTCACCCTACCAGAGGCTCTCACAGATCTCCGACGGGAGAAAGTCAAGAAGTGTGCTCTCAAGAAGATGGCCACACAATTCCAGTCTTGGAAGAAAAGATTATGGAAAAGTTACGTGGAAAATGAAAGGAAGACTCCAGAATTCAAAGGAGAATATGTGAAGTTAGCAGATGACTGGCACGAATTTGTAAAGTTCAAGGAATCAGAAGAAGCTAAGAAACGGTCGAGAATAAACAAGATAAATGCCAACAAAAAAACGTGGCAACATCGTCTGGGGCCAGGCGGCTACAAGTCTGGGTTGCCTAAGTGGGATGAATCTGAGAGAAACATGAGGGCTGCAGGGGTCTCTCCAGTAACAGATACTTGGCCCGAGAGGTGCAGGACTTGGTTTTATGCACATGGGGGAAAGTTGGACCCAAAGACAAGCTAGGTTCTTGAACAGGCCAGTCTTAAAGATGCCACGGACGAGATAATTAAAGCAATACAAGAAGCTCGAGCGGGTGTGTACCAGCCGGAGAGAGAGAACGACGAGCTTTCGCGCGCCCTCAAGAATCCTGAACACCCGGGACGAACACGAGGCAAAGGCATGGTTCCGTGATTTCTGGGGTTTGCAGATTGGAACGACAGCTACAGAAGTCATGACAGAAAGAAGAAGCATGAAGTAGATCGGATCCAGGACTTGGAACGCAAATATAACATGCAGCAGGAGCAAATCAACAAACTTAGCCAGCAAAGCGCGTCTCAGCAGCAGCAGCAACCAGATCCAGCATTGGATGGTACCATTCCATCATCTATGCCGAAAAGCAGCGTGGGTTCCACGGAGGTCCCGGCCGATGATGCACTGCTGGCTCGCTACCCCGTGGATGATATCTTAGAGTCAACACCTTGTGAGCTACACGTGAAACTGAAGAACATATCCATGAAGGTGGCGGACGGCTTTGCTTTACCGAGTGGACATGAAGCAACTTTCCACGGTAATCCGATTACACCTGGCTATGCTCGTGTCGGGGTGGATCATGTTGTGCCGGCATATGAAACACTAGATCTTGACTACCCTGGAGGTGAAGGGGAGCGGACACTGGGAGAATCCAGGCGTTGTGTCATTTTATGGAAAAAGGAATGCATCGTGTTTCCAAACTCGGTGCCAAGGCCACTGACTCCTCCTCCAAGTCCGTCGCGTCAGCAGACTCCAACCCTCCCCGAGACGGAGCGCGGGGTGAGTCCTTCGAATCCATCTCCGCCGCGCCAGCCGAATCCATCCCACCCCGAGACGGAGCGCATGGCGAGTCCGCGATATCAAGCTCCGCCACATCAGCAGAGTCCATCCCACCCCGAGACGGAGCCTAGCGCGAGACGTCCGCGATATCAAAAAACAGCGTCTCCAAAGCGGAAGAGAACACAAAAGAAGAAACCCAAGCCTCCTGCCAAAAAGAAGTTATCTTACGAGAAGACTGATGAGGAACTCGATGAATCAGTGAAGCTCGCTTTGCGGGCCTGTTTTGGACCGAAATCGCCCCCGCCGCCAAAGGAGAAAATACCCGACAAGGTCGTACAACACTTTATTGATGCAGCTAAACCGGCGGAGAAAAGACCGATATCAGACCATGAACGCTGTATTACCAAGTCCTATGCATCATCCCAGAAAAGACAGAAGTCGAGCGGTAGCAGTAAATGCGGTAAAACTGTTCCCCAGCTCGGAGAACAGGTAGTCCAATCGATCAGCCCGATCAAGGTGAGTGCCAATAACGTGGTAATAACCGACGCTGATAGAGAGACTGCTAGAATGCTCGGTATCACCGTTGAACAATTCCTAGAGATCGAGGAATTTCCACCATTAGATCCGAAGGAAATAGAACGGCAATATGTCCCCGGGCAACCTCTGGTCAGTCCTGATGACGAGAAACTTCTAACAACGTAGATGTACAAATTGCATGACTGGTACATGAGAGAAATAAAGGACGGGATGGAGAGCCTCATGGTGAAAGTCGAGAAAGAGCATTACGTCCATAAAAATGCTTTGTGGATTGAAAACTCGGATTTTTTTTAGTTATTCAATCAAAAAGCACTAGACAAATCTATCGTCAGTTGCTATTGTCTGTAAGTGATTTCTTTCTGTAATTTAAGTCTCTAGCTCAGCTCGTTCATTGCATGTTATTATACTCACTATATTCTTTTGTGTGGTATTATGCAGAATGAAGATTTTTGAATTGAAAAGAGCTGGAGTCTATGGCATTGGGTTCATTGACCCAAATACCGTCAATGAAGAAGTGTTGAGAAGGGACCCTAAAGACACGGAGAAAATGCTTCTAAGGTTTTTGAAGGCCCTAAAGTACAAACCAGAAATACTTTTACCTTGGAACTTCCAGTGAGTGTTACTGTCTTGTACTACAAATTCTATTTTTGCTTATATATATACTTGATGTTAAGTGTAGTTGATGAGTTATGCATGCCCGCTTATACAAATCGTGTGCGCAGCTACCATTGGATCCTTCTAATCATTAAAGTTGACGATGGAACTGTTAAAGTACTGGACTCGCTAAGTAAAGACCCTGAAGATTACATAAGCTTGCATTCTATGCTCGACATGTAATTTCAATCATTGACGCACTATGTCGGCTTCTTTATTAGTTCATTTCCTGATATCAAGTAATTAATAATTCCTTTTTTAATTTTGTTTGCCGGGCAGGGTTTGGAAATGTTTCATCAAAGAGGTCACTGGTGAATGGAAATCAGAGTTGAGATGGCGAAAGCCCAGGGTAATTAAGTAGTACTAGCTACGTCCGTGCATCTCTTTAAATTTAGTTTCAATACCATTGTCATGCTTCATTATTATCGGATTGAATTCTATTCTCGTAAAGTGCATGAGGCAGGCACAGGGGACTGAACTATGTGCATATTACGTTTGCGAGAACATTCGCTTTATGACCGAAAGCAACAAGAGTGCAAGAGATCTTTGGGTACATAAACACCATTCATATTTTTTTATCATGATCTAATACATATACACACAACTAACATGTTCATATTGATCACCTTCTTTAAAGATGCACGAGATGCGGGATAAGCTCCTACCAACGGACCGCATACGAGCAATTCAAGAGGAAATTCCAGGATTTTTGCTTGAGCAGGTCATATCTCCCGACGGAGAATACCATTACCCGATCCGCAAATGATCTGCAAATTGTACGAGAAATTGTATATACCAAATTGTATATATATATATATATATATATATATATATATATATATATATATATATATATATATATATATATGTGTGTGTGTGTGTGTGTGTGTGTGTGTGTGTGTGTATGCATGTGATCGTACGAGAAATTCTATGATATATGATTGCTTGTACGAGAAATTTTATGATATATAATCGGTTCTACGAAGTATTCTATTATATATGCATAACGTGTACAGTATGTAGTAGCGTAAAATATGTTTGAAATGAAAAATATTAAATGGAACACACAAAATGAAAAGGAAAATAAGCAATAAACACTAAACCCCTAAACACCTAAACCCCTAAACTCCTAAACCTTTAGTCCCGGTTGGTGTTACCAACCGGGACCAAAGGCCCCCATGCCCTGGCGCGCACTGCCGACCACGTGGCCAGGGTTTAGTCCCGGTTCATAGCCAACCGGGACTAAAGGCTTGGACCCTTTAATCTCTATACTTTAGTCCCGATTGGGGAACCGGGACTAAAGGCCCTTCCCAACCGGGACTAATGGCCTGTTTTCTACTAGTGTTATAAATATTTTCTGGGCGGATAGCATATGCAGAAAGAACTACTCATTGTTTGGTGAAGTTGTGTCTTTTGACTCGACATATCGCTTTATTAATAGGTATAACTTGGTATTTGCCCCTTTCACAGGAGTTAACAACCATAGATCTTGTGTCACGTGTGGTGCTACTTTTTTGTGGAATGAGAAGAAAGAATCTTATGTATGGTTGTTCAACACTTTCTTGAAAGCAATGTCTGGGGATGCACCTAAGCTCGTCATGACCGATGAAGACCAAAGCATGAGAATAGGGATAGAACAAGTTTTTCCAAACATAATGCATAGGCTTTGTATGTGGCACATCCTCATGAAGCTTACTGAAAAAGTTGGTGCCACCATGAAAAATAATCCAGATTTTCATGAACGGTTTATGTCATGTGTTTGGGGATCAGAGACACCAAGTGAGTTTGAGTCACAATGGTGTTCAATAATCTCTGACTTTGGGCTAGCAGATAATACATGGTTGCAGGAGAAGTATGAGTCACATGAGTCATGGATTCCTGCATATTTTACGGAGACCCCCCTTGGCGGAATCTTGCGTACTACATCAAGATCTGAGAGTGAGAATGCATTCTTCAAGCATTTTGCCAACCGGAATCTTGCGTTGATTGAGTTTTGGGTCAGGTTTGAAACCGCTCTAGAGGAACAACGGCAAAAAGAATTGCAAGAAGACAATGTCAGCCTTCATACACTGCCTATGCTCGAGACTTGTTGGAGTATCGAGAGTCATGGTAGAGATGTGTACACTCATGAGGTTTTTTCTGAATTTCAACGTCAGGTGGTGGCTGCAAGGGATTATTGTCATGTTAAATCAATCGTGCAGGTTGGTGAGGTCCGGACCATTGGTATTAGTAGCAAGAGTGGCAAGGTTAGAGTAGTTAGTTTCAACAGCAGTACTAAGGCAGCACACTGTTCTTGTAGGATGTTCGAATCACTGGGTATCATTTGCCGCCACATCATTGTTGTCCTAAAGAATGAGGGGTGTAATGAAATTCCTAGTCAATATGTGCTGCATCGGTGGACTAAAATGGCTGCATGTCAACTTTCCTATGACGCCGACGGACATGAGCTAGAAGGCCCATCTACATGCATGCCTTTCACCTACCATAAAAAAATTGTACTCGGAAACATGTTCGAAATTCAGCTTGGCACTTCATGCAGTGAAACATTGTGAGGACAAAATGAGATATTTTCACAAGGCTGTTTGTGATGCCTTCAAGCAATTGGGACAGATGGGTGCCATTAGTGAGCAAAGCAAAGTTCAAGAATTTGAGTCCTTCGTTGGAACATCATTCCCAAGTGTGATTAATATTCATCCACCGGATGTAGCGAACACAAAAGGGAGTGGTAAGAGATTGAAAAGGGGCTCAGAGCAGACCGTGAACCAAAATAAAAGGAGGTAAAGTAAGCAACCTTGAAAAAATGTCGATGTCCTTTGAAACGTTGTATTAATGTGTTCTTGTTGTTCTTGATAGGCAATCTAGCATTCAAAAGGTCCGAGATAAGTAGGTATGTTGGTTTCACTAATTTGATGTTCAAATAATTACTTTAAGTCATTCCGTGTAAACTTGGGACAATCGGTAAACTTTAAGTCATTCCCTGTACTGGTTTTTCTTCTTCTTTTTTCTGCTTCCGGATACTCCATGGGTGATTCTTTTACAAATATCTACCATGTATCATCACATTAATTCATCAATTTTGAAAATTTAGCGTTATGGTCATTGGTAATGTTTGCTATTCTTGCTCATCACCTGTTTCTGTTTTTGTCAAACCAACATCTGTTGGGGTTCTTTGGGCACACCAGTAAACTTGATGAGTAATAAACTGAACATCATAATCTATCTTTATCTAATATTTTTCTCTTGATCGCCATGTTAAAAGTACAATGTTTCTATTACTAATTTTAATATATACTCATCTGACCAGTGTGGACCAATATGTTGCCAATTGTATCAGAAATGAAGACATTGATTTAGAGCAAGCAGAAAAATTATTATACGGGAGTAGTTTTGTGTCATGACATTTATTTCATGCATATGTTTGGTTTATCCAGTTATGTAGAATTGTTCTATGTCTATCATAAGTGTACAATGTATGTATTTTGATGCACTACAAACCTGAAAAAGGTAATAGATCCGTCAAATGACAACTCATCATTTTGGGGTAAATCTTGTCATTATATAATTAATTAGAAATTTGCTGAAGATTATAATTTCTGGTTGTTAACGCGTATTTCATTTCACATTTGTTCATAATACTATTTGTCTTATTTACAGGAAAATTGGTCGCTGGATGGTGGTCGTGTAGCACTAGGAGTGATTAATATTCTCACATGACCCATGTGTGCATTTCTCTGAACAATGTAATAGAATAGAATGTGTCGTTGGAGATGTATGAATATCCATAATTTTAAATTGTAGTGTTACTTGGCTGTAACTGAACCAGATATATGACATTGTATTTCAAGCCCTGTGTGATCTTCATTGTGATGTGCCTGAGAAAAAAGGTTTTGTTATCTTCATGTATACTTCTATTTCTCTGACCATTTGTTTTGAGTGCATTGTACCTGAGAAAGTCAACATGGTGTGTACTTGTACCTGAAGAGCTGGTTTAAGTCAAGATTTCTCTCTGTGACTTCTTAAATGAACACAAAGAATGGTTAGGAGTTCTGGAAATCTATAGTTTTTATTTTATATTGGCAAGCGTTGCTTTTGCTTACCATGGACGGACAAAACCTGCGATCTGGTTAACTTACAAAACAAAATTCATATATTCTATTGAAAAGGTGTCATTTGTTCCAAAAAAAAAACAGGGGTGGAACCCCCCGGCTTCATTTAATTAAAATGAAACAGAGTATGGCAGTTCAGAGAAAGCAAAAACAGAGTATTCTAGTTCCAAATATGTGCACCCACACTCTGCCTATGGCAGTTCAGAGAAAGAAAAAACAGAGTATACAAAACTGAAGTTCCGAAAATTCCAGCACTTTACAAAATCTAAACAGTAAGCACACGTTTTAAGCGTCAAGGAAGAACGTGTCCATAGCTCCAGATCACTCCACAAGGGCACCACGAATGACATGAATCGAGGGATGCTTTTGTATGACAATAGATTGAGCACCGTGCAGCTCCCCTCATCAGATGCAACTAGAACACTAGCTTATCACAACAAGCATTTTTTTTCCAGAGATGAACTTGGAGCCGGGCATGCAGATCATACCTGAAAAAAAAAGAACATCATCTATTTTCAAATGCACATCCAAGACAAAAGGTCAACAAAATGATCTGGTTGGACAAGAATAAACTTTATGCTGAATAGAATTTGAACGATACTACTTCAGTTCCATAAAAAAGGATACTAGTTAAGATTTATGTACCAGAACATGGCTATAAGTCCATTGGTTTAAGCTTTTATTGAACTTATTAATTGCTCTTCATCTTGCAAAGCTTATATGCTATAGAAAATTTAAAAGGAATAGGAGTATAGCTAACCTGAAATTGTTTTGGCTCAAGTGAACAATTATCTAATCAAATCAAATTTATACTTCTGATTAGCACGTAGAAAATACCAGAAAAAATAGCAACATGATCTAATTTCAGATGCATGTCAAAGATGATAGGTCAACAAAATAATCTCATTGGATGAGAATAAACTGTAAGGTGAGACAGTTTCAAAGATACTTAAGATTTATGTATCAGATCGTGCCTCTTACTCCTTAAATTATTGGTCAATGTTGATTACAAAGCAAATATTCTTACTTGTTGCCACTGGTTCAAGTTTTGCTCGATCTTGTTTTCTCTCATTCCTGCAAGCTGTTATGTTATAGACAATTTTAAAAGAAGAAGAGTATAGCTAACCTGAACTTGTTATGGATCTATATAATTGAAGAATCATCTAACCGAGTGTATAATTACAATTACAGTTCACGTGTACTACTAGCACATATCTACAGATTTAATTTAGGTGCAGCGGCGTGTACTTGTCAACTATTGCTCGACTATTCAACTATTCGTGCCAAAGTAAATACAGAAAGAATCAATATGGGAAGGACGGAAGGTTCAAATGTAGGAAAACAAATCACCGATTCCACTGTAATCAGGAAGAGTACGAATATTTTGAGCCTTTCCTCACTGCCCTATGGGATAAAATCTACTATTGACGACCTGAATAACAAAGCACCTCGGCCGAATCGTAGCCCGCAACGGCGGCGCCGGCGGCCATGCCACATAAAAATTCTGTAGCGCCAAGCCCTAGCGAGCATCGTCGTGTGGTGGGATATCTGATGGGAAGAGATAGATGGAAGGGAACACATGGCTCGCATTGGAGAGTGGTTGCCGCCATCGGGATTGGAGAGCTCACAGCACCATGGCTTGCAGCTCGACGGTGTGGTACAGAGAGGGGGGATACCACGGAGAGAGGAACAGGAGAATGAAAGAGAAGACAGGTATGTTGAGGACTATTCAGGCATTTTGGCAATTCTGCAAGGTCCAAGACGTAAAATGTACCAGCAACCCCTCTTGTGATAAATCTGTTCCATCTATTATGCATCCAATGGCTCAGATCCTTCCGGAGCACCTGGTGCACTAGTTCAACGGGTGCACAGGATACGTTCTCTGTTCATGACTTGTTTGCTATCGAGAAAGAGAAAAAAGGATCCCGAAGCTACGTACGTGTGGTGAATTAAGAGTTTGTTGATCTCTTTTGGAGGGTTCACACGGGAAGGCTATGGGGAGATTTGGTTTTCTTTGTTGGTACACGTCTGTGTATGGATGGCGAAGGTCACAGTGACGGCTTGAGTCTGGAGCGTGTCATGTAGTCGGACAAGTTCGGCTGGGTTGGACCGGAGAGTCTGACGAATCGACGCAAGTCAGTTGGTACAGAAGACGGTGGTGAGATCGGTGGCGACGACATAGGAGCGTGATGCTGATGATGACCGACTTCTGGGGCGTGGAAACACGTGGTGCAGGCCCCGAGGGCTTGTGTGGCTTCGACAAGACTATGGCGCGGGGTTGATTCAAGACGGTGCACAGTTGAGCTTGAAGTCGACGGGGCGCAGGGTGGACTGATCATCTACCTTGGAGTCATGTTGAATGTGGAGCTGGATTGAGGGGCTACGATGTAAGGATCCGAAGAATCGCAGCCTATTCAGCGGGGAAGAAGCGAGTGACGCGTGGTTCGGAATGGAGCCTGGTGGTCCGATGGAAACGTGAAACTCGTCATCGATCGGTGATGATCGGTGGTACTCTGCAGTTAGGGTTGAGTGGTGTGGGTTCGCGATCCTTGATACTCGACCGGGACAGCAGAGGTCGACGCGGTAATAGCGGCGAGGCGTGCGGTAAGCACGGGACATGGAGACGGGCTAGGGGCTCTGGTGGTCATACATGTGGTGAGACAACTGTGAATTTTGACTCGGGATGACTACAAGCAATGGTGAAATTCCTTCAAGTTTCAAACAGACAGTCAAGAAAAAAGCGGTGATGTTGAGTTCAGGTAACTCTTATGTGTGGCACCCAATATGTGAGTTGTTCACTTTCACGCGGGTCAGTGATCGGTGTGTGATGGCGTTGAACGGATGCTCTGGAAGTTGGGAGCGCAAACTAGAGTAATGTGGAACTTAATTTCGCTCGAGCGTTGACTGTGGTCAAGAAAACAAGGGACTACAAGTTGCAGGTGGAGTCATATGGAGTCTTTGGAGTAGCAGCGGTGCTCACGGATAAGCTCAAGTCCAATGTACATGGAAGTTTGACGCACGGACAAATTCAAGGTGGTGGAGAATATTCGCCAAAGTGGAGTTTGTTAGAGTTGTGTTGAATATTGTGTACAAGGTAGGTTACAGTTGGACTTGTAGTTGTATTGTGTTTAGACAGGATATGGAGTCGTGTCCTAATAAGACACTTGTATCCTAGGCCTCTCATATATAGCGGGGGTAGGCACACGATGTAACATATGCAAACATAAGAGCACAGGATTGCAGGGGGAGCCGGCGGCATGTGCCGGTGCCCAGGGCGGCGGCCAGGGTGCGGTATTGTGACGGTGTCACGGCGAGGAGCGCCCGTAGTCATGCCCCGGGGATGTAGCCAGATCGGTGAACCTCGTTAACAAATCTCGGTGTCATGCTCGTATGATTGATTGGTCCTCGGATGATCGACGGTGTGCCTCGGATTTATTCTAACAGAGAAAATGGGAGAATGGAGGCACGGGGATTCGGGAGTGGTTTCGATGGGGTTTTGGGTGAGCGGGCGATGTCGGAGTTCTATGTGGCTATTGTCCGGACTCCAGCAAATGCCCCTTCCACCATGTTTGTCTCGGGTTTGCGTAGAAAAGTACGTACAAACGACAAACCGATATAGAACCGCGTTGAATGATACATCACATTTGGACCTGTAGTCTGGATGATTGTGCATGATTTGAGGGTCTGTTTTAGACATGCCTTAAGTTTAGGGAGAGATGCTTAAAAAAGCTCAAAAAAAAGGTTAGGGAGAGATCGACGAGCATGGTAGTCTTCAAGGCAGTCAACCTAGGACTCATAAATCCGGGCTGATAATTTGTTATACACCATCATCATTTGATTCGTTTTTCAAGTCTGAAGGAGAATGCTTTTGTGCAGGCAGGGGGAGCGAAGTCACGAGCTCATGCCAGTCTAGCTATAAATCGAAAACCAAGGATAAATCGTGTGAAAGAGTGTCACGGGAAAGGCTAGAAACATAAATATATAATGATAGTTGTCAAGACCAATGTTTTGGATCCCGAATGGTACTTTTTTCTCGAGGGGGGGCGGTAAACTCGGTTACCACGGTAACCGCGAATTACCGAATAAAATTCGGGTGAAAATTTAAATTTAAATTTGAATTCAAATATGTTTAGACAAAAATACATAAGTTTTGAACAGACAATATTCGCTGAAGTAGCATTAGCGCATTGGTCACCTATCTGCTCCACTACCACACACATGCAGGTCGCGAGTTCGACTCTCGCAGGCCCTTATTTTTTTTAGAAATTACAGTAAACAGTGTGGCGTGCATTCTTCAAAAATAAAAAGTAAAAAGAGCGGATGCCTGTCCTCGAACTCATGACTTGCAGTTGCTCGTTGAAGATCGTTACCACTAGGACGCTAGTAAATACGAGTTCTGGGTAAAGACATACCTTTTTTAACTAGACGCTAGGAGTTTAAATTCAAATTTTTCAAATAGTTCGAAATTTTCTGCTCGGTATGAATAATTATCGTGGGGGAGCGGGAAACGCGGTTACCGGGCGGTAACCGAATTTACCGCCCGGTAACCAAAACCTTGGTCAAGACGACTGAGACGACATGCGTATCTAAACAAATCTAAAATAAATACGTCTTTCTTCTATAATATAGTATGCATACATTTTTCAAGATTTATGTTTGATCATAAATTAAACCAATAATACATAAATGAAGTTACTAAAAAATTATACCACTAAAAACATATTACGAATACTAATTCGATGGTATAATTTTTATGACACATAATCCGTATTTTATTGGTTAAATTTACAGTTAAATTTAAATATGAAAAACCTGTACGCACTACATTACGAAATGGAGGGAATACTATGGATCAAAGAAAGTACTCCCTCCGTTCCTAAATATTTGTCTTTTCCAGAGGTTTCACTACGGACTACATACGGATGTATACAGACATAATTTAGAGTGTAGATTCATTCATTTTGCTTCGTATGTAGTTCGTAGTTGAATCTTTAAAAAGACAAATATTTAAGAACGGAGGGAGTAATATTTTTACTGGAAGTTTCAGATGACGGTGGAAAGTGAGAAACTGATGAGGCATTCACATACACGTGTCTTTTCTCTGGCTGGGCTGAAATGACTCGGTATCTCATCATCTCTTCGATCGGAGAGACAGAATCGAACAGGGTTTGAAGCAGACGCCAGTCCTTCGAAGTTTGGCATCAAGCTGCAGGCGTATCACGAAGTCCGGCCCGCCATCATGAAAGTAGCCAGCGAGCAGCTGCCATGGGATTGGATTGACTTGACCGACTTTGGCAGGCATCGCTGGTGGTCGCATCTTCTCCACGTGAAACTGGTGGATCCGTGTACTAGAAATTTTATGATATATAATCGGTTCTACGAAGTATTCTATTATATATGCATAACGTGTACAGTATGTAGTAGCGTAAAATATGTTTGAAATAAAAAAATATTAAATGGAACACACAAAATGAAAAGAAAAATAAGCAAAAAACACTAAACCCCTAAACACCTAAACCCCTAAACTCCTAAACCTTTAGTCCCGGTTAGTGTTACCAACCGGGACCAAAGGCCCCCATGCCCTGGCGCGCACTGCCGACCACGTGGCCAGGGTTTAGTCCCGGTTCGTAGCCAACCGGGACTAAAGGCGTGGACCCTTTAGTCTCTATACTTTAGTCCCGATTGGGGAACCGGGACTAAAGGCCCTTCCCAACCGGGACTAATGGCCTGTTTTCTACTAGTGTTATAAATATTTTCTGGGCGGATAGCATATGCAGAAAGAACTACTCATTGTTTGGTGAAGTTGTGTCTTTTGACTCGACATATCGCTTTATTAATAGGTATAACTTGGTATTTGCCCCTTTCACAGGAGTTAACAACCATAGATCTTGTGTCACGTTTGGTGCTGTTTTTTTGTGGAATGAGAAGAAAGAATCTTATGTATGGTTGTTCAACACTTTCTTGAAAGCAATGTCTGGGGATGCACCTAAGCTCGTCATGACCGATGAAGACCAAAGCATGAGAATAGGGATAGAACAAGTTTTTCCAAACATAGTGCATAGGCTTTGTATGTGGCACATCCTCATGAAGCTTACTGAAAAAGTTGGTGCCACCATGAAAAATAATCCAGATTTTCATGAACGGTTTATGTCATGTGTTTGGGGATCAGAGACACCAAGTGAGTTTGAGTCACAATGGTGTTCAATAATCTCTGACTTTGGGCTAGCAGATAATACATGGTTGCAGGAGAAGTATGAGTCACATGAGTCATGGATTCCTGCATATTTTACGGAGACCCCCCTTGGCGGAATCTTGCGTACTACATCAAGATCTGAGAGTGAGAATGCATTCTTCAAGCATTTTGCCAACCGGAATCTTGCGTTGATTGAGTTTTGGGTCAGGTTTGAAACCGCTCTAGAGGAACAACGGCAAAAAGAATTGCAAGAAGACAATGTCAGCCTTCATACACTGCCTATGCTCGAGACTTGTTGGAGTATCGAGAGTCATGGTAGAGATGTGTACACTCATGAGGTTTTTTCTGAATTTCAACGTCAGGTGGTGGCTGCAAGGGATTATTGTCATGTTAAATCAATCGTGCAGGTTGGTGAGGTCCGGACCATTGGTATTAGTAGCAAGAGTGGCAAGGTTAGAGTAGTTAGTTTCAACAGCAGTACTAAGGCAGCACACTGTTCTTGTAGGATGTTCGAATCACTGGGTATCATTTGCCGCCACATCATTGTTGTCCTAAAGAATGAGGGGTGTAATGAAATTCCTAGTCAATATGTGCTGCATCGGTGGACTAAAATGGCTGCATGTCAACTTTCCTATGACGCCGACGGACATGAGCTAGAAGGCCCATCTACATGCATGCCTTTCACCTACCATAAAAAAATTGTACTCGGAAACATGTTCGAAATTCAGCTTGGCACTTCATGCAGTGAAACATTGTGAGGACAAAATGAGATATTTTCACAAGGCTGTTTGTGATGCCTTCAAGCAATTGGGACAGATGGGTGCCATTAGTGAGCAAAGCAAAGTTCAAGAATTTGAGTCCTTCGTTGGAACATCATTCCCAAGTGTGATTAATATTCATCCACCGGATGTAGCGAACACAAAAGGGAGTGGTAAGAGATTGAAAAGGGGCTCAGAGCCGACCGTGAACCAAAATAAAAGGAGGTAAAGTAAGCAACCTTGAAAAAATGTCGATGTCCTTTGAAACGTTGTATTAATGTGTTCTTGTTGTTCTTGATAGGCAATCTAGCATTCAAAAGGTCCGAGATAAGTAGGTATGTTGGTTTCACTAATTTGATGTTCAAATAATTACTTTAAGTCATTCCGTGTAAACTTGGGACAATCGGTAAACTTTAAGTCATTCCCTGTACTGGTTTTTCTTCTTCTTTTTTCTGCTTCCGGATACTCCATGGGTGATTCTTTTACAAATATCTACCATGTATCATCACATTAATTCATCAATTTTGAAAATTTAGCGTTATGGTCATTGGTAATGTTTGCTATTCTTGCTCATCACCTGTTTCTGTTTTTGTCAAACCAACATCTGTTGGGGTTCTTTGGGCACACCAGTAAACTTGATGAGTAATAAACTGAACATCATAATCTATCTTTATCTAATATTTTTCTCTTGATCGCCATGTTAAAAGTACAATGTTTCTATTACTAATTTTAATATATACTCATCTGACCAGTGTGGACCAATATGTTGCCAATTGTATCAGAAATGAAGACATTGATTTAGAGCAAGCAGAAAAATTATTATACGGGAGTAGTTTTGTGTCATGACATTTATTTCATGCATATGTTTGGTTTATCCAGTTATGTAGAATTGTTCTATGTCTATCATAAGTGTACAATGTATGTATTTTGATGCACTACAAACCTGAAAAAGGTAATAGATCCGTCAAATGACAACTCATCATTTTGGGGTAAATCTTGTCATTATATAATTAATTAGAAATTTGCTGAAGATTATAATTTCTGGTTGTTAACGCGTATTTCATTTCACATTTGTTCATAATACTATTTGTCTTATTTACAGGAAAATTGGTCGCTGGATGGTGGTCGTGTAGCACTAGGAGTGATTAATATTCTCACATGACCCATGTGTGCATTTCTCTGAACAATGTAATAGAATAGAATGTGTCGTTGGAGATGTATGAATATCCATAATTTTAAATTGTAGTGTTACTTGGCTGTAACTGAACCAGATATATGACATTGTATTTCAAGCCCTGTGTGATCTTCATTGTGATGTGCCTGAGAAAAAGGTTTTGTTATCTTCATGTATACTTCTATTTCTCTGACCATTTGTTTTGAGTGCATTGTACCTGAGAAAGTCAACATGGTGTGTACTTGTACCTGAAGAGCTGGTTTAAGTCAAGATTTCTCTCAGTGACTTCTTAAATGAACACAAAGAATGGTTTGGAGTTCTGGAAATCTATAGTTTTTATTTTATATTGGCAAGCGTTGCTTTTGCTTACCATGGACGGACAAAACCTGCGATCTGGCTAACTTACAAAACGAAATTCATATATTCTATTGAAAAGGTGTCATTTGTTCCAAAAAAAAACAGGGGTGGAACCCCCCGGCTTCATTTAATTAAAATGAAACAGAGTATGGCAGTTCAGAGAAAGCAAAAACAGAGTATTCTAGTTCCAAATATGTGCACCCACACTCTGCCTATGGCAGTTCAGAGAAAGCAAAAACAGAGTATACAAAACTGAAGTTCCGAAAATTCCAGCACTTTACAAAATCTAAACAGTAAGCACACGTTTTAAGCGTCAAGGAAGAACGTGTCCATAGCTCCAGATCACTCCACAAGGGCACCACGAATGACATGAATCGAGGGACGCTTTTGTATGACAATAGATTGAGCACCGTGCAGCTCCCCTCATCAGATGCAACTAGAACACTAGCTTATCACAACAAGCAACTTTTTTCCAGAGATGAACTTGGAGCCGAGCATGCAGATCATACCTGGAAAAAAAAGAACATCATCTATTTTCAAATGCACATCCAAGACAAAAGGTCAACAAAATGATCTGGTTGGACAAGAATAAACTTTATGCTGAATAGAATTTGAACGATACTACTTCAGTTCCATAAAAAAGGATATTAGTTAAGATTTATGTACCAGAACATGGCTATAAGTCCATTGGTTTAAGCTTTTATTGAACTTATTAATTGCCCTTCATCTTGCAAAGCTTATATGCTATAGAAAATTTAAAAGGAATAGGAGTATAGCTAACCTGAAATTGTTTTGGCTCAAGTGAACAATTATCTAATCAAATCAAATTTATACTTCTGATTAGCACGTAGAAAATACCAGAAAAAATAGCAACATGATCTAATTTCAGATGCATGTCAAAGATGATAGGTCAACAAAATAATCTCATTGGATGAGAATAAACTGTAAGGTGAGACAGTTTCAAAGATACTTAAGATTTATGTATCAGATCGTGCCTCTTACTCCTTAAATTATTGGTCAATGTTGATTACAAAGCAAATATTCTTACTTGTTGCCACTGGTTCAAGTTTTGCTCGATCTTGTTTTCTCTCATTCCTGCAAGCTGTTATGTTATAGACAATTTTAAAAGAAGAAGAGTATAGCTAACCTGAACTTGTTATGGATCTATATAATTGAAGAATCATCTAACCGAGTGTATAATTACAATTACAGTTCACGTGTACTACTAGCACATATCTACAGATTTAATTTAGGTGCAGCGGCGTGTACTTGTCAACTATTGCTCGACTATTCAACTATTCGTGCCAAAGTAAATACAGAAAGAATCAATATGGGAAGGACGGAAGGTTCAAATGTAGGAAAACAAATCACCGATTCCACTGTAATCAGGAAGAGTACGAATATTTTGAGCCTTTCCTCACTGCCCTATGGGATAAAATCTACTATTGACGACCTGAATAACAAAGCACCTCGGCCGAATCGTAGCCCGCAACGGCGGCGCCGGCGGCCATGCCACATAAAAATTCTGTAGCGCCAAGCCCTAGCGAGCATCGTCGTGTGGTGGGATATCTGATGGGAAGAGATAGATGGAAGGGAACACATGGCTCGCATTGGAGAGTGGTTGCCGCCATCGGGATTGGAGAGCTCACAGCACCATGGCTTGCAGCTCGACGGTGTGGTACAGAGAGAGGGGATACCACGGAGAGAGGAACAGGAGAATGAAAGAGAAGACAGGTATGTTGAGGACTATTCAGGCATTTTGGCAATTCTGCAAGGTCCAAGACGTAAAATGTACCAGCAACCCCTCTTGTGATAAATCTGTTCCATCTATTATGCATCCAATGGCTCAGATCCTTCCGGAGCACCTGGTGCACTAGTTCAACGGGTGCACAGGATACGTTCTCTGTTCATGACTTGTTTGCTATCGAGAAAGAGAAAAAAGGATCCCGAAGCTACGTACGTGTGGTGAATTAAGAGTTTGTTGATCTCTTTTGGAGGGTTCACACGGGAAGGCTATGGGGAGATTTGGTTTTCTTTGTTGGTACACGTCTGTGTATGGATGGCGAAGGTCACAGTGACGGCTTGAGTCTGGAGCGTGTCATGTAGTCGGACAAGTTCGGCTGGGTTGGACCGGAGAGTCTGACGAATCGACGCAAGTCAGTTGGTACAGAAGACGGTGGTGAGATCGGTGGCGACGACATAGGAGCGTGATGCTGATGATGACCGACTTCTGGGGCGTGGAAACACGTGGTGCAGGCCCCGAGGGCTTGTGTGGCTTCGACAAGACTATGGCGCGGGGTTGATTCAAGACGGTGCACAGTTGAGCTTGAAGTCGACGGGGCGCAGGGTGGACTGATCATCTACCATGGAGTCATGTTGAATGTGGAGCTGGATTGAGGGGCTACGATGTAAGGATCCGAAGAATCGCAGCCTATTCAGCGGGGAAGAAGCGAGTGACGCGTGGTTCGGAATGGAGCCTGGTGGTCCGATGGAAACGTGAAACTCGTCATCGATCGGTGATGATCGGTGGTACTCTGCAGTTGGGGTTGAGTGGTGTGGGTTCGCGATCCTTGATACTCGACCGGGACAGCAGAGGTCGACGCGGTAATAGCGGCGAGGCGTGCGGTAAGCACGGGACATGGAGACGGGCTAGGGGCTCTGGTGGTCATACATGTGGTGAGACAACTGCGAATTTTGACTCGGGATGACTACAAGCAATGGTGAAATTCCTTCAAGTTTCAAACAGACAGTCAAGAAAAAAGCGGTGATGTTGAGTTCAGGTAACTCTTATGTGTGGCACCCAATATGTGAGTTGTTCACTTTCACGCGGGTCAGTGATCGGTGTGTGATGGCGTTGAACGGATGCTCTGGAAGTTGGGAGCGTAAACTAGAGTAATGTGGAACTTAATTTCGCTCGAGCGTTGACTGTGGTCAAGAAAACAAGGGACTACAAGTTGCAGGTGGAGTCATATGGAGTCTTTGGAGTAGCAGCGGTGCTCACGGATAAGCTCAAGTCCAATGTACATGGAAGTTTGACGCACGGACAAATTCAAGGTGGTGGAGAATATTCGCCAAAGTGGAGTTTGTTAGAGTTGTGTTGAATATTGTGTAAAAGGTAGGTTACAGTTGGACTTGTAGTTGTATTGTGTTTAGACAGGATATGGAGTCGTGTCCTAATAAGACACTTGTATCCTAGGCCTCTCATATATAGCGGGGGTAGGCACACGATGTAACATATGCAAACATAATAGCACATGATTGCAGGGGGAGCCGGCGGCATGTGCCGGTGCCCAGGGCGGCGGCCAGGGTGCGGTATTGTGACGGTGTCACGGCGAGGAGCGCCCGTAGTCATGCCCCGGGGATGTATCCAGATCGGTGAACCTCGTTAACAAATCTCGGTGTCATGCTCGTATGATTGATTAGTCCTCGGATGATCGACGGTGTGCCTCGGATTTATTCTAACAGAGAAAATGGGAGAATGGAGGCACGGGGATTCGGGAGTGGTTTCGATGGGGTTTTGGGTGAGCGGGCGATGTCGGAGTTCTATGTGGCTATTGTCCGGACTCCAGCAAATGCCCCTTCCACCATGTTTGTCTCGGGTTTGCGTAGAAAAGTACGTACAAACGACAAACCGATATAGAACCGCGTTGAATGATACATCACATTTGGACCTGTAGTCTGGATGATTGTGCATGATTTGAGGGTCTGTTTTAGAGATGCCTTAAGTTTAGGGAGAGATGCTTAAAAAAGCTCAAAAAAAGGTTAGGGAGAGATCGACGAGCATGGTAGTCTTCAAGGCAGTCAACCTAGAACTCATAAATCCGGGCTGATAATTTGTTATACACCATCATCATTTGATTCGTTTTTCAAGTCTGAAGGAGAATGCTTTTGTGCAGGCAGGGGGAGCGAAGTCACGAGCTCATGCCAGTCTAGCTATAAATCGAAAACCAAGGATAAATCGTGTGAAAGAGTGTCACGGGAAAGGCTAGAAACATAAATATATAATGATAGTTGTCAAGACCAATGTTTTGGATCCCGAATGGTACTTTTTTCTCGAGGGGGGGCGGTAAACTCGGTTACCACGGTAACCGCGAATTACCGAATAAAATTCGGGTGAAAATTTAAATTTAAATTTGAATTCAAATATGTTTAGACAAAAATACATAAGTTTTGAACAGACAATATTCGCTGAAGTAGCATTAGCGCATTGGTCACCTATCTGCTCCACTACCACACACATGCAGGTCACGAGTTCGACTCTCGCAGGCCCTTATTTTTTTTAGAAATTACAGTAAACAGTGTGGCGTGCATTCTTCAAAAATAAAAAGTAAAAAGAGCGGATGCCTGTCCTCGAACTCATGACTTGCAGTTGCTCGTTGAAGATCGTTACCACTAGGACGCTAGTAAATACGAGTTCTGGGTAAAGACATACCTTTTTTAACTAGACGCTAGGAGTTTAAATTCAAAATTTTCAAATAGTTCGAAATTTTCTGCTCGGTATGCATAATTATCGTGGGGGAGCGGGAAACGCGGTTACCGGGCTGTAACCGAATTTACCGCCCGGTAACCAAAACCTTGGTCAAGACGACTGAGGCGACATGCGTATCTAAACAAATCTAAAATAAATACGTCTTTCTTCTATAATATAGTACGCATACATTTTTCAAGATTTATGTTTGATCATAAATTAAACCAATAATACATAAATGAAGTTACTAAAAAATTATACCACTAAAAACATATTACGAATACTAATTCGATGGTATAATTTTTATGACACATAATCCGTATTTTATTGGTTAAATTTACAGTTAAATTTAAATATGAAAAACCTGTACGCACTACATTACGAAATGGAGGGAATACTATGGATCAAAGAAAGTACTCCCTCCGTTCCTAAATATTTGTCTTTTCTAGAGGTTTCACTACGGACTACATACGGATGTATACAGACATAATTTAGAGTGTAGATTCATTCATTTTGCTTCGTATGTAGTCCGTAGTTGAATCTTTAAAAAGACAAATATTTAGGAACGGAGGGAGTAATATTTTTACTGGAAGTTTCGGATGACGGTGGAAAGTGAGAAACTGATGAGGCATTCACATACACGTGTCTTTTCTCTGGCTGGGCTGAAATGACTCGGTATCTCATCATCTCTTCGATCGGAGAGACAGAATCGAACAGGGTTTGAAGCAGACGCCAGTCCTTCGAAGTTTGGCATCAAGCTGCAGGCGTATCACGAAGTCCGGCCCGCCATCATGAAAGTAGCCAGCGAGCAGCTGCCATGGGATTGGATTGACTTGACCGACTTTGGCAGGCATCGCTGGTGGTCGCATCTTCTCCACGTGAAACTGGTGGATCCGTGTACGTACTCGCAACATCTGCTAGGTGCTAGCCGTGGCATGGATCTACAGGGTCAGGGCGAGCTGGCTAGCTTGTTTTATAGGGCTCGATCCACCATCCATCCATCCATCCATTCTCCATAGCAATGGCTCGAATAATAACCTCGGCGGCAGCTCTAGCGGCTGCGGCACTACTACTACTGATGCCGTTGCTCTCAGCTGGAGGAGGAGCAGAAGCAGCCGATCCGAGCCCAGCGCCGATCGGGATGCCTAACTGCGTCACGTCCTGCGGCGGCGTGGAGGTGCCGTACCCGTTCGGCATTGGACCGGACGCCAGCTGCTACCTGCCAGGGTTCAACCTCACCTGCAACAATACTACAGGCTCAAGCCCACGATTGCTGCTAGACGCCGACGGCACTCTCCAAGTCCTCACGATTGGGAGCGGCAAGTCCAACCTTCTGAGGGCCCAACGCAACGGTGCCGTGAAAATCGAAGTTGACGCCGATGGCAACGGCAACAGCACGTTCAGCCGAGGCCTTAAGCTCGACGGTCCATACAGGCTGTCAAGCCAGCTCTCTTTGGAGAACGAGCTCATCCTGACAGGCTGCAACGTGCTGGCGACGGTGAAAATCGGCAACGTTACCGTGGCCAGCTGCACCTCGCTATGCGGCGAAAACATAGCAGCCTCTGAAATCAGCGCGACCGACCGATGCTCCGGCTGCAGCGCAGGCTGCTGCCGGGCGAACATCGTCACGCCGGGCTACGACGACGATGGAGGCGGCCAAGTATACCAGAGTAGCACCGCATATGACGTGCAGCTCAGACGGTTGGGACGTTGGAACCGTAGCGCGGACCGGGAGCGATTCCCCGTGCGCGTGTTTCTCGCCGAACGTGGGTGGTTCGACAACACCTCCGTCTCAAACGATCTGCTACAGACAGATCGGGCCATGTCGAAGGAGACAATGGCTGTTCCTGTTTGGCTGAACTGGGAGGTTATTGGCCTTCCTAGCAGCAGCGTTTGCAAGAGCAACCATAGCGAACGCACAAATGGTACAAGAAGAAAAGGCTATACGTGCGGCTGCAAACAGAATTACTTCGGCAATCCTTACCTCCCGGGCGGGTGCGCAGGTATAAATACATCCCACAACTTGGTTCGTTACACTAACAGTACTTCATCCGAATCTATATTATCTGTTGCTCAAATGAATATATTTTGCACTCAAATACGACTAGTTACATCCATTTCAATGACAAGTTATATGGATCGGAAGAAGTATCTCATATACTGCCACTCTTTTTTTATTTAAAAAGGCCAAGGAACATCATGTATTAAGTATCACAACTCCTTACACACATATCCATACAAAAAAAATTACAATCAAATCCTTGAGGCTGTCGAAGTCTTCCACCTCCTGCAATCACTTGCAGCACGCCGTGAGCAAAGCTCAGCCTCTAAGCCTTCACCGAGGATGGAGCAAACTTAAATAAACCTAAGAGCTTGCAGAAGGAGCGGCCGAAAAAGTCGTCGATGCAGACCAGGAGACGTCGCCTTGGAGGAAAAAACGCCGATAGGGGCTTGTAGAAACTCCAAAGACCACAAAAGCCGCCGGCCAAATAATCCACCAGAAATCCAAACCGACTGGACCCGAAAAGACCCGTCGGAGACACGACTCTACACGTCCTCCGACGACGATAAGCACACCGAGGAAAGGGCGGGGAGAATATTATTCCTAAACTCGCACAGTGCCACTGTCTCACAGCCCTAAGCCAAACATGAATACTCCGAAAATAAAACCTAGAAAAAAGCACTCATGACGCTACAAGACAGAACCGGGTTTGATGGCAGGCTCGCCATTATTCAGGACCGCGCGCCGACACCCTCTTCTCTAGTTACCTAGCCAGGCTGGACCACTATTGAAGATTGCCACGCTGAATCCCTCCATTCGCTGCTGGCTTCACCTATGCCGCAGTCAAGCACCGTCGAACGCAGATCACTCCAACACACATCTCCTTCGCCGTCTCACGACATCCCTCCAAACATCCCCGAACGGGATCACCTTGCCACCGCCATGCGGGCTTTGCCCAGCAATGTCCCCAGACGGCGGCGAGAGGGAGAGAAGATGAGCAGTAGCTAGGGTTTCCTGTCGCGTCGGCGCATGTGCTTCTCACGAAGCATGGACGATGTGTATTCGCAAAGGCTGCTGAGTTTTCTCATATAGTATCACTCAATACTACACACACACAGGGATTGACTATTCATCATCAAGGGTGAAGAATAATAATTCTTCACCCCACTCTCATTACACCACTACACCGTGTTTTTACACCATGTAAATTTTGTCCTAAATATATATAGAATTTCCTCAAGTGCACACACAAATTCGCTTGTGTGTGCACTTGAGTAAATTCGTCAGGTGCACACGTACTTGTGTGTGTATTATACTTCGGATAGATATCTGTCAGGTATGCACACACAAATTTTACGTCAGGGTATGTACACATATATTTCACGTCGGGATATGTACGCATACGTTTTATGTCGGGGTATATACACACATATTTCACGTTGGGTACATATATTTATGGTATGTAAACATAAATTTTACATTGGGTATGTATATTTGTGGGTACGTACTCATAAATTTTGTATTGGGGTATGTATATCTGAGAATATATACACATAAATATCACGTCGGGGTATGTACATGTATGGGTATAAATATATTTAAGAGTATGTACACATAAATATATGGAAATAAATTCCATGATAATATAACGATTTACATATGGCAATAGTTGCATGGTGTCTAGGTGCCTGGGCACCTAGGTGCCCCAAACAATTTACACACACACACACACACAGACACACACACACACACACACACACACACACACACACACATATATATATATGGTCGCACTATTCGTCACCCTGGGTGAGGAATAGTTATTCTTCACCCCCCTCTATTTCAACATCAATGCACCATATTTTTATGTCCCGTAATTTTTTTCTTACTTCATACGTAAAAAGAGAACGTAATAAAATATTAGATCACCGTAAAAATATATTTTATGTTACGTAAAATTACGAACGTAAAAAATAGTGTAAAATATACATAAAATGTAATTTATATGGTCTTATGACCAATAATTTTGTTTTCTTATGCCAGATTTTTATGCAGTGAATCAATCTATTTGTATACCAAGTTTAATTTATTTATAAAACGACCGTAAGATTACCTGGATGAAGAATAACTTATTTTACACCCTCGGTGATGAATAGTATTACTATATATATATATATATATATATATATATATATATATATATATATATATATATATATATATATATATATATATATATATAAGTCTATTCATCACCCAGGGTGCAGAATAAATTATTCTTCACCCGAGGTAATTTTACGATCGTTTCATAAATAAATTACATTTGAAACGCAAATAGTTACACTTATATTGATTCACTACGTAAAATTTGGCAAAATAAAACAAATATATAGATCATAAGACCAGAAAAATCACATTTTATGTATATTTTGCACTATGTTTTTATGTTTCTAATTTTACGTGACATAAAATATTTTTTACGGTCTCTTTTTACGTATGAAATAAGATTAAAATTTACGGATCGTAAAATTACGGTGCATTGATGTGAAAATAAAGAGGGGTGAAGAATAACTATATGGATTGATTATTCTTCATCCTCCTCCATTTAAAAATTAATGCACCGTAATTTTATGTTTCGTAAATTTTGTCTTATTTCATACTCACTCAATTCCACACTTTAGTGCGTCTGCGCTTTTTTAGATCTAAGCTTGATCTTGGAAAACACGGTGCACTGCATTGTGGAATGGAAGGAGTAGGTAAAAAGAGAACGTAAAAAAAATATAATCATCGTAAAAAATATTTTATGTTACGTAAATTTACAAACATGGAAACATAGTGTAAAATATACATAAAATATATATTTTCTGGTCTTATGACCTCTATTTTTATTTCTTAATGTATATATTACTTTATTATTTCAATCATTTTGAGTACGCCCGCATGCTATTGGTAAGATATTCCAAAACAAAGTACATAAAGAAATTGCAACTAAGCCCGTAATTTTCAGTATTATTTCTGATCGATCACTTTTTCACTACTTGGGTATGTGTAGATTGGGACGTGTGCCAGTTCCAAGTAGAAACTTGGTGCTATGGTGAATGCATCAGCACGCAAGGATCCGCCATGTGCCGCTGCCCAGCAGGAACCAGTGGCGACGCCGAAATACCCGGTGGGTGCGTCAACACTACTGTCGTCGCTGCCGAAAGTACGTCAACAAGTTTGTAACATAGAGTTTTTCTTAGCGATAATTAGTTTTATGTCCTTAGTTGTGTCTCACTCGGCTGTTTTACCTTTGATTTCAGAAACTAGCATGTTCTGTCCAAGCCACTTTGCAATTCTTATGTTTTTGCCCTTTGACCGTTTGACCGTCCCTTTGAAAACTTCAGAACAAATTTCATCCAAAATCAGAAAATTGCAAATAAGATACCAAAATGTTTGAAAAAACATCACCTATATGTCAATGTCATTTACACTCATGACAAAAGTGTTGGAAAGTGTCCATCCGAGTTTTAGCTCTTATCATACCACCATAAACAGTAAAATTCAAAAACATTAAAAAAATCAGAAAAAAATTGGTGGCAAAGAATGATAAATTTTTATGTGCCTGCCAAGTTTCATCAGGGAATGACATTCGTGGAAGTCGTGGCAAAAAAACAATCTATTTTGGGTTCAGAATGTTTTTTGTTGCCACGACTTCCACGGATGTCATTGCTTGATGAAACTTGGCAATCACTTAAAACATTTGTCATTCTTTTCCACCAATATTGTTTTGGAATTTTTTGTATGTTTTGGAATTTTATTGTTCATGGTGGAATGATAGGAGCTAAAACTCGGATGGGCACTTTCCACCAGCTTTTTCATCAGTGCAAACGACATTGACATATAGGTGATGTTTTTCTAAACATTTTATTATCTTATTTGCTTTTTTCTTATTTAGTATGAATTTTTTATGAAGTTTTCAAAGTGACGGTCAAATGTTTAAAGGGCAAAAGCATAAGAATCACAAAGTGGCTTGGAGAGAACATGCGAGTTTTTGAAATTAGGGATAAAACGGCCGAGTGGGACACAAATAGGGGCATAAAACTAATTATCCATTTTTCCTACTATTCTCTCTATCGGTTTTAATTGCCTTCTACCTTGCAATCATATTTGGCCATTCTTCTTAGACACATCACACATTCATCGGACTCCATTTATGGTCTTGCAAAACATTTCCCTCAAGCTATACAAAGAAAAAGAAAAAGATTTCCTTCTAAGAGCATGTACTCAGTACTATCTTTTCATACAGTTTCAGTATTATAGCGCATACATACAATGATAGATCTAGTCCGTAAGAAATATATATACACTATAAATTATCTATTGTCTCGTATGCCATGAAAATAAGTCAGAGTTTGATCAAGTTTTTAGAAAAATCTATCAGCATCTACAATATACGCTTGTAATTTTTCAGGAAAAATTAGCATTATTTCTACAGTACATGTAAACATTGTTGAGGAAATCGTTAACTGGTAACTGCTCGGTTGGTTGGAGAGTAGGGGATTAATTAATAGGCAAATTGGCAAGTTAATCTATCATTTAATCAGTTAATCATGCGATTTATCAGTTAATCGGCTACTCGGTTATCCTATGAGTAGGGATTAATCGGCATGTTAACTAGTTAATCATTTCTCAAAAAAAAAAACTGGTTAATCGGCATGACAGTGGCCTTGCATACAAACATGAAGGGAGTACCTGGCTCGTCCTCATCATCATCCGCGTAGGAGGGATCTGGCTCGTCCTCATCATCATCCATAGCCACGGGCATCTTGTCGATGTCCGCGGCTCACTTCACCTGCACCTCCTAAAGACAACGCCACTTGGTCTCCGCCACCGATTTCAAACGAAGGGAATCGAGGATCACCTGCTGCTTTGCCTGCAAATTCGTGGCCCTAGTATCCCCCACATCCTCCTCCGCCTCCTCCTCTGGATCTACAGCATTCGGAGGTAGCCCCGCAGCTATCCAGGCGTCGCGCTTTGCCAGGACCTGCTCAAGGAGCTGCAGCCGGCGCTGCTGTGACGCCCTGGATTAGGTGCTACAGTAATGGTTGTAATTAAGCTACAGTAGTGATCATGATCAGCCTCAAATCATTTTGCTAATTAGGGTATGATCAAGTTGAAATTCAAATCTCAATTCAAAATTCCACTTCAAAAGCCAATTGAATTTTTATGTGATAAAATAAAATTGCAAACAGCAAAAGAAAAATGTTGCACACTTGTGGAATAATCCAAAACAATTATTGTTAAGGAAAACAACATCACTCTTTTGCAAAAATGAGCTTTAGCAATTATAACAGCCCCATTCAAGCATTTTAATATGCTAATCTATTTATGAAAAATCCATTTGTTTTCACTTTGCTTCCAAAATAATTGTGGCAGTGCCAAATATTGCTAGAAAGTATTGTGGCCTAGTTCCAATTTTTTTATAAAAACATTTGGTGGCCCACAAAAGTCATTTTCTATCTCTGTAAATAAATAAAAGAAAAACAGAAATAACAGAAAAGAAAAAGGGCCAGAGAGGCTTACCTGGCCACTAGGCCAAAGCCACAGTGCGGCCCAGCCCACCAGGGCCTCCCCCTACCTGCTCTCGCCGCCGTGTCGTGCCCGCCATGGCCGCGCTCGCCCTCTGCCACTCGCCGCTCGCCACCGCGGCGTAGCAGGTGAACGAGGGGATAAGGCTCGCCCCCTAGCCTCCCCCCTGGTCGCCTCGCCCGCACTCTTCCCCCTGGCCACCTCTCCTTCCTCCCCTCGCTCCTCCCCTCTCGGCTGCGAGCTCACCCGAGAGCTCTCCCCGCCGTAGAGCTGCTCTGCCGCGGCCACCGTGCCTCCCTCGCGTCGCCGCCGTGCCAGGAAGGACCGCCAGCGTCGACTCCTTCTCCTGCGCCGGGCCGTTGCCGCCCCGAGCTCCTGCAGCGCCGCCCTCGACCTCTTCTTCCTCCTCGGACCCGCCAGATCGCCGCCGTCGACCTGCTTCTCTCCGTCGCCTCTAGCTGCACCGGGCCCTCCCGTCAACGACAGTGAGCACCCCCGCGTCTTCCTCTCCCTCCCGGCGCTCTCGAACCCCCACCGTAGCCGTAGCTCCGCGCGAGCCCGATCCCGCCGCCGCGGATGCTCAACACCGGCGACCATTCGGTGGTCGATTGGCCCCGCAACCAAGTCCATTCGCCTGCGGTGCGTGCGTAAAACCCATCCCGCGCAAAAGCCTCGTGCTTTGCTCTCTATGCGCGCGTGCCCGAGCTGACCCGAACGCCGCCGCCACCGACGTCGAGGTAGCGCTCGACTCCGGCCACCTCCGGTCCTGCCGCTTGCACCATTCGACGCGGCTCGTCGCCAGGAACACGTAGGAGCAAACGGCGATCGTTTTGACCCCCGGAGCTGCATTTCCGAGCCCGGCCGTGTTCTCTGGTGCTCGCCGGCGCATCTCCGGCGACCCAGCGCCGCCGCTGCCTGCGTGGCAAGGTGGGGCCGGCCTGCAGGGTCACTGACCCATGGGCCCGCTGGTCCTGGTTGACCAGTTGACCAGTTGACTGGGCTCAGCCAGCCACTGACATGTGGGCCAGACACCCCTGGGCCCATGACAGGTGGGTCCAGGCAAGTAGGGTTAATTGCACGATTAGATTAATAAAATTAATTAGTTTAAACTTAATGACTCACTGACAGATGGCCCCCACTCACTAATTAACTCTGTTTAGTTTTAAAATAACCCTGGATTTAAAATGAGTCTATGACATGTGGGTCCCATATGTCAGATTGACCAGTCAGCAGAGACTGTTGACTGCTGATGCAATGCTGATGTCAGCATGATGTCTTAATAGCATTTTTCGAATTAAATTAATTCTCTTAATTCCAGAAAATGATTAAATCTTTGAAAAATTAATAGAAAATAAACCGTAGCTCAGATCGAAAAACTTTATACATGAAAGTTGCTCAGAAAAATCCCACGAATCTAACCGTGCTACCGAACGCTGCTGCTCCCGAACGCGCCGCCGCCGCCGCTCCCCCCGTAGGCGGCCGCTGCAAGGACGGCCCCGATGGACGCGACAGGCGAGGAGGAAGGACTACTCCGATGGACGCATCGGACGAGGAGGAAGGACGGCTCTGATGGACGCGTCGGGCGACCTGCAGTGTATGGGGCTGCTGGAGATCATCGCGCCGCCGCCGTGCTACCTTAGCGTGGGCTCGCTCCCAGTCCCCGCTGACGACTCCGCCTATCTCCTCGCCCTCCTCTCCTCCGCTTCCCTGTGAGCCACCCAACTCTCGATTCTCCTCGCCCCTGCACTTGTTCGATCGATGCGACGCACGTGTGAGTCTAGGCGCATCTAGCTGATGCTTCGTGCGATTTGATGGATTCTGATGTAGGCTCCTGATCGAATCTGTCGGGAGGCTGTTCAATCCGAACCACCTGAGCTATTATGTTGCTTAGGGCTTGCGTTTTGATTGTGTTGGTGTGCTGTCGTGGGTTGTGCTGGAGAATTTTAGCTAGAATGTTATTGGGGAGAGCGCTATGTGCTTCGTTGTGCAGTTTAGAATTGTTCGTGATTGTGATTCGTTAGGGAGGGCTCAGAAGGTAACAAAATCTCCTGGCGATGGACAGCGAACGGCTTGTATTCCGCCGCTTCTTGCTATCAAGCCCTTTTCACTGGCTCTAGAGTCGCCCCCTACTGGCGGCTCATCTGGAAGACTTGGGCACCCCAGAACGCCAAGTTCTTTCTCTGGCTGGCCGCCCTGGACAGATGCTGAACGGCCGAGCGCAGGGCACGGCATGGCCTTCCCCACGACCCGCTCTGCGTCTTTTGCTCCCAAGAAGCAGAAACTATCAACCACATCTTGGCTGGATATGTGTTCTCGCGCATCACATGGCACGAGATCTTCACGTGGTGCCGCTTGACAACACACCCACCTCTGACTGCCGACGTCAACTTCTTTCCATGGTGGGAGGAGGCTGCTCTGTCCTCCCCAGCTGGGCAGCGCAAGGGCCTCTGCTCGCTTATCATCCTCACAGCTTGGTCTCTATGGAAGCACCGAAACGGGAAGAACTTCGACGACGTGCAGGTATCCGTCTCCAACCTGCTGCCTCTCATCAAGGACGATGCTAGACTATGGGCCCGAGCCAGAGCCAAAGGGCTCGACCGCATCATCCCTGTAACCTGAAATTCTGTTGGGGTTGAGCAACCCCCTTTCGATGCTCGCTTGGCTTTCCCTTAGTTGCCAACATGTGTACGGCTAATGGACAAGCTCTCTTGTAATTTTACTCTCCCCTATCAATGAAAAGATACGCCCTCTGAGCGTATTCCCGAAAAAAACAAGTCTCCAGGAACAACACTTGTATGTGTGTCGATGGCTGCATAACAAGTGTTCGACAAAATACATAAAATAAAAATAAGTTTTACTCCATTATATATAGGGGATTGGTTAGGTCCGGCTAAAACTTAATGAAGTAAATATATACTACACTAAGGTTTACTCTCACGTTTACTCCTCTATTTTTTAAGGGGTCGGTTAGAAATGCCCTAAGAGAGACAAAGAACAACCAAAATTGAAAACACATACGACCATTCCCTCCCCCCTCCCCCCCCCCCCCTCCCCCCAACCCTTTTGACGGGATTTTCCCCTCTTTCTTTTTCACTATTCATCGAATTTAGGCCTAAAATTAGTCATGAAAGTTGTGCTTTTGAGATCGTGCAATGTCCAAAACGATACCTTTCTAAGAACACGCCGTCGACAGAGCAACATAAAAATTGATATGCCTTGCTTGTTCCCATTGAAATTACACTGTCCATTAGTTACGTTATGTTTCCAAAATATGATAATGACGTCGCCACTCTGTGAATCACTAAAATTTGTGTTTGAAACAGATAGCTGCACGAGGTGGTGTGGGGACATGGAGGTGCCATACCCGTTCGGTGTCAATTCTGACCCGTCCAATTGCTACAGGCCAGGATTCGGCCTCGCATGTGACACGATCCATCGACCCCCACGGCTACTTCTCAGTAGTGGCCAATTCCAGGTTGTTAATATCTCTGTTCTCAATGCCACGATGCGTGTCATCCGGAGGGACGACCTTATGCAATACTCGTTTATACGACATTTTGTGGAGACTGAGTTTACGAATGGGTTCCCTTCTTTTTCGGCTGATGAAGAGGTGCCCTACTCGCTGTCCACGAGCAACGAGCTCGTCCTCACGGGGTGCAACGCGCATGCGACGCTGGTGGGGCAGCACAACCCAGCCATTATCAGTGGATGCGCCTCCTTCTGCTACTACAACGACACCGATGGTGTGTGGGGCGAGGGGTCGTCAACAAATGGCATACATGGTGTAGTCACCGGTGGCGGCAGCAAATACTGCTACGGCATCGGATGCTGCACAGCGCGCGTCTCCGAGTCCATGGACGGAATGCCAAAGAAATTAGACTTCAAATGGCTGGACACCAACCCTCAGACACGGTTGCCTGTCTTTGTGTTCGTCGCAGAAGAGGGATGGTTTGATCCGCTGGGTGTCACCGGCAAACTGTTGCGCGAGGGTTATCGACAGGATAACCGGACGTTGGCAGATGCTATGAAGGTTCCCCTTCTTCTCCAGTGGGAGGTGTTGCTCTCACATAATGGCTCATCATCAGCCGACGTGAGCTCACATCCAGAGTGCAATGGCGGAGATCAGGCAGCACCACGCGACCAGATCTGCAGGAGCAAGCACAGCCAGTGCAAACGTGGGAACAGAGGTTATACGTGCCAGTGCAACAAACACTACCAGGGCAACCCATACGTCCAAGATGGATGCAAAGGTACGTTCCATCAGTTCCATCGATCGCTGCACATATCTATACAGCTATTCCGCAATACCCGTACCACGTACATGTAATTTACTGAATTCCACCTTTTCTTGTTTCCAGATAGACGCTCCAAAAAGGTTCGAGGTGAGCAACAAATGCTGCAAATTTAATTTTCCTACCTACATCAATGCGACAGTCTGGTATTTTCTATGGATCGATTGCTCCTGCTCATAGATTTAGTTGCTCCTTTTCTAAAAAAAATATTTAGTTGCTATTCCATATATAGAAGTTTCTACCTTCCAATATAAACATAAAAAATATTCAATTTAATCCGTTAAAATCTTATTGTTGATTATAGTACACGCAAAAAAACATTATTGTTAGATTGCCCACAAAAAATAATTCTTCAAATATCTACAAAATATACTTTTGCAAGCATCACATAGTAACTACGTTGGTAAACATAATATGTCATCCTAGAAAGCATGCAACAAAAAAACCAGACTTTCACTGCTAACGTATATTTGTTTTGCAAAGTCAAAATAGTATTAATTTTTATCATAAATATAAAATTAACAAATTTCTACAAACATCTGCTTATAAAAGAAGTGGTGATCAAAGATAAACATTGGAGACCGTCTAATTATCATAACTTTCATCTATTTTATGAAACTAGGGAGTATTAAGAAATAGTTTTTTTTGGAAAAGGAGGAACAAAGCCCCCGGCCTCTGCATCAATCGATGCATGCAGCCATATTATTAAATAAGTTTAAGAACAAAATCGAAGATCCACAATGTGCTCATGAACTAAGCAAAAGACAAGTGCCAAAGTAAATAAAAACAGCCACGGCCGGCGAAACCAAATGTAGGCTACGATGCCTATACACCTAGCCTATTATTAGCTTGCCATCCAAATCGGCTGAAGATAGCTTGTGCGACCGTCTCCCACCGGTTGCACCCAATAGCCATAAGCTCGCTGGAGTCCGCATGAGTTATTAACGACCACGTACGGATCCAAGTCGTGGCTCTGTAGATAACCTGTAAAAAATTATTGAAGTTCCATTAAAAATCATATCATTTCTAGTGTTCCATATAGCCCAAAATAATGCACTTATACCAATCCGGATAAGATTCACTATAGTTACGTCTACTCCACTGAACCACGTCCCAAATAGCGAATCAATGCTCGTTGGTGGATTAACGTTAAAGGCTATATGAACCGTTCGCCATAATAGTTTTGCAAGTGGACAATAGAGAAAGAGGTGTCTTATTGTTTCATTTTGATCACAATAGCAGCATCTAGGTCTGCCTATCCATCTTTTTTTGTCAAGTTATCTTTGGTTAGCACAAATCCCTTGTGTACAAACCACATGAAAAATTTAATTCGAAGTGACACTTTAATTTTCCAAATATGTAATCATCTCCAAAGAGGCCCAGAGTTAATCAGATCCATGTACATCGACTTCACTGAAAAAATTCCATTCGTAGCTAAATTCCAGTGAATACTATCTGACTGGTCAGAGAGTTGAACATCCATCAATCGTCTGACCAAGTGTAGCCACGAATTCCAGCGTTCTCCCACTAGAGATCGCCTGAATTGTATGTTAAGAGGTACCGACTGTAATACTGTGGCAACGTAATCTTCCTTACATTGTGCAATATTATATAGGGTAGGATATTGTAGCGCTAGAGGTGTATCCCCAAGCCGTGTGTCCTCTCAGAATCTGGTCGTGGTACCACTGCCAACTATTAACTTCACCCGCTGGAAGAAGGTTACCTTCATCTTCATTAACCCCTTACAAAAAGGTGAGTCATTAGGTCTAGCTGTAACCTGGGCGGTGTCTTGTACTGTAGGTACATATTCTTCAAGATTTGGACCCACATCCCTTCAGTCTCCGTAGATAACCTGTATAGCCATTTGCTAAGCAGGCATTTATTCTTTACTTCTAAGTTCTCAATGCCGAGACCCCCTTGGTCTTTGGGTCTACAGATAATATCCCACCTTGCCAGTCTGTATTTCTTCTTAGCCTCGTCACATTGCCAGAAGAAACGAGATCGGTGAAAGTCTAGTCTTTTCCGTACCCCTACCGGTACTTCATCAAAGAAAGATAGGAGGAACATCGACAGGCTTGTCAAAACCGAATTTATCAACACCAGACGACCTCCATAAGACATAAGTTTGCCCTTCCAGCAACTTAATCTTTTTTCGAATCTATCCTCAATACACTTCCATTCCCTATTCGTCAATCGTCTATGATGAATGGGAATCCCTAGGTAACTAAACGGCAATGATCCCATTTCACATCCGAATAGTTGCCTGTAAGCATCTTGTTCCTCCTTTGCTCTCCCAAAGCAGAACAAATCGCTTTTGTTAAAATTAATTTTTTGTCCAGAAAATTGTTCAAATAGGCAAAGAACAAGCTTCATATTCCTAGCTTTTGCCACATCGTGTTCCATGAAGATGATTGTGTCATCCGCGTATTGTAGTATGGACACTCCCCCCTCTACAAGGTGTGGAACAAGTCCTCCTACTTGGCAATTTTCTTTAGCCCGACCAATAAGGACTGACAACATATCCGCTACTATGTTGAACAGCACAGGAGACATGGAATCTCCCTGTCTCAATCCCTTATGTGTTTGAAAGTAATGACCTATGTCATCATTAACTTTAATCCCAACACTACCTTTCTGAATGAAAGCATCCACCTGATCCCTCCACGATTCGTTGAACCCCTTCATACGCAAGGCGTGTTGAAGGAATGACCATTTGACTTTATCATACGCCTTCTCGAAATCCACTTTAAAGATTACCTCATCAAGTTTCTTTGTATGGATTTCATGCAACGTTTCATGCAAGACGACGACCCCTTCTAAGATGTGTCTCCCAGGCATGAAAGCTGTCTGAGTCGGTTGGACTACCGAATGGGCTATCTGCGTCAACCTATTCGGGCCAACCTTTGTAAAAAAAATTGAAACTGACATTGAGCAGACAAATAGGTCTGAACTGCTCAATGCGAATAGCCTCCACCTTCTTTGGCAACAGCGTTATTGTTCCAAAGTTAAGGTGGAATAGTTGTAACTGACCATTAAATATATCATGGAACATAGGCAAAAGATCACCCTTTATAATATGCCAACACTTTTTATAAAATTCCGCCGGAAACCCATCCGGTCCCGGTGCCTTGTTTTGTTTCATTTGTGCTATTGCGTCAAACACCTCTTTCTCAGTAAAGGGAGCTGACAGTACCTCATTCTCATCTGAACTGAGCTGCGGTATGTCACATGTTGTGCTCTCATCCAGAGAAACAAAATTATCTTCGGGTGCACCAAACAGTTTCTTATAGTATTCTGAGATGTACAATTTTAGGTTCTCATGTCCTACAATTGTATCCTCATCCTGCTCAAGTTGAATTATGTTCTTCTTCCGATGCTTGCCATTTGCAATCATACGAAAGAATGGTGTGTTATCATCCCCATGAACCACCTTCGTCATCTAAGCACGAAGTGCCCGTTTCATCTCCTCCTCTCTCAGAAGAGTTTGTAGCTTCTTCTCAGCCTCAATCTTAATATTCTGATCTGACATATTAAGAAGTGTAGACTCTGCTTTCACATCTAACTCCATTAATGAGCAGAATAAGCCTCTCTTTTTCCACTTTGTAAATGCCACTTTGATTCTTGGCCCAGCCTCTCAAGAACTGGCGCAAGTCTCTGATTTTGTTTTGCCACCTCTCCATACTGTATGACCCACCAGATTCCCTGGCCCTTCCAGTAGCAATTAGATCCATGAATCCTTCTCTCCCGAACCAACTTAATTCGAAAGATAAAATATTTCTGTTACCCACATGAGTCACTTCCCCAGAATCGACCACGAGTGGTGTGTGGTCTGAGATGGCTCTTTGCAAGGCATGGACTGAGAACAACGGGTACTTCTGTTCCCATTCTACGCTGGCCAGGACCCGATCCAACTTCTCATATGTTGGCACCGGTAATGAGTTCGCCCATGTGAATTGTCTACCAGTGAGGTCAATCTCCCTCAAATCGAGACTCTCGATAATCATATTGAACATAAATGACCATCTTCCATCGAAATTGTCATTATATTTTTTCTCTTATCTTCTAGTGATATTAAAGTCTCCCCAACCATAATGGGAAGCCTTTCGTCTCCACATATTCTCACTAAATCGGCGAGAAACTCAGATTTTAGCTCAGGCTGCGCCGCCCCATATACAGCCACGAGAGCCCATTTGAAGCCATCAACTTTCGACCTGACACGAAATTTGACAGCAAACTCATCATACACCACATTGAACACCTCTAGTGTATCATACTTAACCCCAAGTAAGATCCCCCCAGATCTACCCCTTGGTGGTAAACAGTGCCAATCAAACTCAACTCCTCCTGAAATGGTGTTGAGGAATTGTGGTGTGAAGTTATCTCTGCATGTCTCTTGTAAAGCCATAAAATCAAGCTTATGCTCTAAAGATGCATCTCTAAGGAATCTCCTTTTAGCCAAGTCTGTGAGACCTCTGCTATTCCAAAAGATTCCTTTCATATTTCATCATGGAATTTTTTTCTTTTGCTTAACTCTCGCGCTCCTCCGTACTGCTGATACAGGATAAACCTTCCTCTTCCAAGGTCTCTTAGGTTTAACATGTATCATTTCGGTGTCGTCATGTGGGGATGCTATGTGAGGGAGACAATCGAGCATCGAAGGGGCCATATACCCCTCTGATTCCACGTCTCCCTCATCCACCTCAACTCCCTCAATGGGTAATAAATCCTCACATAAACTTTGTAATGTTGTGACTCCGAGGTTATTAATATCCGCCTCATTCATCGGTTTTACCGCTGCTAAGTTTGCAATGATCTCTATGGCTCTGTCCTCTTCTAAGTCTAAATTGTCATTAATTGATTTTGCTATTTATTTACCACTACCACCAAGAGAGATCCTTAGGTTGCTTGCAGTCTCTACAATTTCACTCTAATAAAAATGCAGGATGGAACAACTTGTATTAACCGACATACCTGTATTGGCCTCGATAACTCGAAGCTTGGCGGCCCTCATAGCGCCCCCCAACTATATGTCGTCGGCATCCGGCTGTCCCTGGATGTGGTTGCTGTAGCGCTGATCACCGGAAGTAGGATCCGCAATCTCTCCAAAGCTGATCACATCCTCCATGGAGAACTCTGTCGGGTTTCGGCCTCCTGCCTCATTCCGGACAGTGCCTGGGCTGTGGACCGGTGACGTCGCAGCTACCGGAGAATCAGCCACTACCGCTGGCCGAGTGATAGCCTCCAACGGGCACCCCCCGTCGGCCAGGACTGACGTGCCGGAGAGAGCCTGTTGCCCCTCCATGGCAGCCAGAGAGGGTGATGAAGCACTATGTGAAAGCGGACGGGCCTCCTGCCCGTGGCTCTCAGACCCCATCCCTCCAGAAGAGGACGGGCAAGGCAGAGATGGTCCAGAACGCCAGGCCTCCTACCCGTGTCTGTCCGGACCACCCCCCCCCCCCCCACATCAGAAGAACTTCGCACCTATGATGTCTGCTACAGACAAGACCTGCAGTCCTCCATCTGCTGCTCTCCTTCCGCGGCAACGTCAAACATCACTGGTCCATCCAAATCCTCAGGCTCCACCCGGTCCCCCTAGAGGCAACTCGACACAGACACCGCCTGAAACGAACCAAAGCAGAGAGAAGCCATCGGGGTTGAAGACGGTGTTTTCTCCTTATTAGGTGGCGCATCTGCTGATTTTGAGGATTGAGAAGGTTGTCCCTTATCAATGGACCCATCAGCATGTTCACCAAGGTTCCCATTGGCCCCTTGGTTCCCGCTCCCATCCCCGCCGTCCAACATATCCACGTCGTTGTTCCCATTAGTATTCAGCTGCTGGGGTGTTTCCTCCACCTCCACATCAAGATCATAGTGCATACCATCATAAAACCAGGGAACATAATCAGGCACAAACTCCAAGTCCAACACACCAACAAGCAGCCTCGCAATCCCATTTTTGCGAGTAAACGGCATATCGACCTTCTCGGTTTTTTCCTATCAGTGAACTGAGACTCCAGAAAATTAGAAAATCATTAAGAAGTTCCTCAGGGACACCTAACAATCTGATCCATACCTTCTTAAGAGGTGATCCTTTTGTCTCAGCTTTTCTGCACTCAACAAATTCTAGAATACATTTACTCCCGGTCACTTTGCTGAACCCAAACTCCCAGAGGCCCTCAAGGTCCTCTCTCCTAGGGAAATCCACTCGGTATACATGTTCATCCACTCTGACTGGTGCCCAATGATAAGACTCAGAAACAAGCCTCCTAAGCTGCTGAGTCACCTGATCCTCAAGCCAGTCCTCGAACTCTCAAGACGATGTGGTATAGCAATAGAAGCTGTGTATGGAGTCTCAAAAAAGATAAGTCTGTTGTGACTGACCCCATAGATTTTCAGCATCGGTTTAGGTGCCGAGAGTAACGGGCAGGCAGGCGCATTGTGCCCCGGTTTGAGACAGGTATCACACAACACCGCCGTGCAATCCATCACAAAGTGACCCGGCATCCCACATCTGAAATAACATAGTTTCTCTTTCTTACGCGCCGCCTTGTTTTCCCGTGCATTGTCAGCTTTGTCGCTACCCTTGTCGCTCTGTTTCTCTCTGTCATCGTTCTGTGAGGTAGTCGGAACTGTCACCGCCGCAAGCACCTTAATCGCCAACGCCGCTGCCTCTGGCAAGACAGCAGTAGCAGAGGAGGATGAAGGGATGTCCACAGTGGCCGTCCCCCCATCTGTAGCCGCAGTCTTCTCAACCGTCGCTAGCCTTGGGACGGTTTTAGGAGGGAATGGACGCCGGGTAAGAGGTTTCCGCCCAAAGCCACGGCCACCCCCATCGCGACCACCATGCTGCCGGTAAGTTAAGAAATAGCTGAGTATCAATGTGTCAGATGAAAAATATGTTAACAATTTCAGGAAAGAACGTAAAATGAATAAATTTGGCACCAAAAAAAAACGACAGGAAATTTTCATTCTTCTTATTATTATCTGGGCATTTTTCGGCTCTATCTTTGTTACTCCTAGTTCCTAAAAGTTTCATTTCGCATATATCAAGATGATATTCAGAACACATCAAACATTGGCTGCTAGTTCATGTTTTGGCATATTTATAATACCTAGTAAACTCTGTACAATATGAGAGCACTTTTTGAGACCAACTTTACAAATAATATGTATGGACATATCCGAGAAAATGAATGGTAATGCATTATTTATTTCAGGTTTAAACATTGTTATTGGACTCGCTAGTGGGGCGGGCCTCATATTTTTGGTCCTCATTGCATACTATATTTCCTACAAATTTAAGCTTCAGAGGGCACTAATGTTGAAACGGAAATATTTCGAGCAAAACCGTGGGCAGTTGTTGCAACAGTTGGTGTCTCAAAGAGCTGATATTCAAGAGAGAATGATCATAACCTTGGAAGAGTTAGAGAAGGCAACAAATAATTTTGATAGAGCTCGCGAACTTGGTGGTGGTGGACATGGTACGGTCTACAAAGGGATTTTGTCGGATCTCCATGTTGTAGCCATCAAGAAACCAAAGATGGTCATTCAAAGGGAGATTGATGAGTTTATTAACGAGGTTGCTATCCTATCACAAATCAACCACAGGAATGTAGTAAAACTATATGGTTGTTGCCTTGAAACAGAAGTTCCATTGTTGGTCTATGAGTTCATTTCCAATGGAACTCTTTATGATCATCTTCATGTTGAAGGACCAAGATCATTGTCATGGAATGATAGGCTACGGATAGCAACTGAAACTGCCAAATCGCTTGCCCATCTCCACTCAACGGCTTTAGTACCTATTATCCATAGAGATGTCAAGCCGGCTAACATACTTTTGGATGATACTCTAACAGCAAAGGTAGCAGACTTTGGAGCTTCGAGGTACATTCCATTGGACAAATCAGGGCTCACAACAATGGTGCAAGGTACACTAGGATATCTCGACCCAATGTACATGCACACATGGCGTCTCACGGAGAAAAGTGATGTTTATAGCTTTGGTGTTATGCTTATAGAGTTGATGACAAGAAAGAAGCCATTTACCTACATGGCTCCCGAAGGCAATGGTCTTGTGGCGCATTTTGCTACCTTATATGGAGAAGGCAATATTTCACAAATTTTAGATCCACAAGTTATGAGCGAGGGTGGCAACAAAATTGATGAAATCGCTAGAATAGCGGTAGAATGTGTGAAAATAAGAAGGGAAGAACGACCAACAATGAGACAAGTAGAGTTGAGACTGGAAGCTGCCCAATCAACTGCTAGATCTGAGGCAAACTGTGATATTGCAGCAAATTCTTTATCAGCAAGCACAGCAAGATTGACTAGCAGACAATATAGTTTGGAACAAGAGTACATATTGTCTGCTAGATATCCACGGTAGTTCTATTTGCACATGAGCTGAAGACATTCAACTTTCAGATATTTATGTGCACTATATTATCTTAGTGGAAAAGACAGTTCTAATCCTTTCTCGGCTGGCAGCTTTGTTTTTAGCCTTTTATTATTTTCCCTATTCAGTGTAAACTCATGGACAGCTTTGCAAAGCTCATTATGATCGATTTGTCTGCCTCTAGCAAACAGATGTCTCTCGCCTTGTTTGGATTGTGGTTGTTTTAAAGAAGCCTCTCGCGTTGTTTGGACTGCGGTTGTTGCTCTACTTCCGTCAGGTCAACAATGCATGATCTTCCTTTTCCTCCGTACTAAATAACACCAGATCTAATTGAAACATATCTTATCTACATGGCTGGTGGCTCACACGGTCCGTTCCAGTAAAGCCCATTTGATTCCATGAAAAACGTCATTTGAACATGAGAATACCATACGTATTTAATACTGAAGAATGTTCACATAGTTCGTCACCAACAGTTGTGAGAACCCATTACCCTTCCTAGAATTTTCTGTCTACTTGCTGACCTTAGTTAGCTTAACCTTAAAGTTCAAAATGCTTGCACATTGTTTCCATGCCCCCTCGCGACGCCTCCCCTCGGGCGACGCCAGGGGCCCCCGAAACCCTAGCCGCCAACCTCCCCTAAGTCCTTCCCCTACCACCGCTGCTGCCGGCTAGGTCCGCGGTGGCGGCGGGCCCGGCGCTGTAGGCTCCTGGGCGGGTGGACGCGACGGGATCTCCCGTGAGGCGGACGGGGCGCTTCATGCGGGGAGGTCTGGGGCGGAAGTTAGGGCGGCACCCCTACTACGCGGTGGCGATCGGAGCACCATGGCCGGCGGAGTGGTTGACCTGACGATGGGCGGTGGTGGTGCCGGCGCTCCATTCAACGAGGGTGATTGCTTTAGGTGCAGATGGGTGGCAACGGTGGTTGTGGATCTGGAGTCCTGCCCATATACGTCGCGGTTTGGCCTCGGCCGACCAATGGCGCGAGGAGGGACCTGTGAGGGGCTGCTGGAGGCTCCGTGCCGGTATGCCGACGACTGCTTTCGACTTCATGGTGAGGCTCCATTTGGTTCCAGTCAGCGACGAGATTGGGCGGTCGCAACTTCCGGCGAAAATCGCGCAGACTACGGTCATGGAGGACGATGGTGGCGTCTGTGACGTCGTTACCTTCTCGAGGCATCATTGTTGCAGGTCATGGCACCCCACTCGTGATGCTCCGGGGGATGATGGCACTTTCGATACAATTGTCCCTCGTGGAGGCATTGTTTTGGAGCATGAGCTGGCTGGAGGGGTCAAGAGGAGGAGCTGACGGGGGGATAACCCCGGGGTAGCCTCGGCCGGGCCTTTACTCCAACTTTTCGAAACGACCGCAAGACGAGCTGCCTCCCCCTGCAGTCCGGCTCCACGCAGCCGGCTGCGCTGGCCAGCCGGCTGGAGGCAGAGACTCCTGGCTCTCTGGCTGGCGGTGCTGCAGGTACCACGGTCAGGTCCTGCGTGGCTACAGTGGCCCCCATCGCGTCGGGGGTCAGCGCCCGCATGGCCACAGTGGAGGCAACAGTGCCTCTGACCCTGGCCGACCGCAACCGGGCGTCGGCACAGTGCCGGCACGCCCTCAACCACTCCATTACCTGCCCCGGCATGGCTACAACGCGGTCGGCCGTACCGCTGACCGCGGTCGGCTGTCGCAAGACGACGCCCCAAAGGACGACCCGTGCCGCGACGTGACGGGCACGGGGGCCTACCATGAGGTCCCCCTCCGGCTGCTGACGGGACCCCGCAGCCGACGGGCCCTACCAGCGACAAGACCCCTCAGCCGGGGGCCCCATGGCCGGCTACAGAGACCGCCAGCTAGGGCCCTCCGGCGCCTTCTACTCATATTGTAATCCGGGGGTTGGCCTATAAAACCCCCCGGAGCTCCCCCATGCACGAGGAGATCGATCAATCCACACACACCTTCACGTAGAGAGGCAAGGCGAGCAGGCTAGTTCCTTCTTCCTCCTCTACTCATAAAGCTCAAGGAGCACCATTGTAGCCCCCCTCGGTTCATCAACCAGACTAGCAGGACTAGGGGTATTACCTCCCACGGAGGGCCCCGAACCTGGGTACATCGTGTGTCTCGCGTCGTTTGTCCCCGATCCCGCTCCCGGAGTCCACCGGCGTCCATCGGCCCCAACCACTCTCGATAAGCCACCACATGGCATCTGTCGTGAGAAAACGACGACAGTTGGCACCCACCGTGGGGCCGAACGCGGCGCCGGCCGGAGTCACACTTCGGGCGGGACCCCTCACCGACTCCGTCAGGCGTCTCACGTCCGGACTGATCAGCATGCCCGTGGGGTCCGCCCTCGCAGGCGCTCCCGTGGCTCCTGGCCGCGTTTCCACCCGCCTCGTGGGTGGAGCCGTTGCCTCCTCCCCCGAGCCGAGCCACGTCGACGCTTCACTCGACACCGGCGGCCTCTGCACGCTTTTCGCTGAGCTGCGTCTCGGCGATGCACCGACGCTAGGCGAGTACCCCAGCATAGTGCTCGACTGCTGCGACCCGCCCCCATGCACGAGCGGAACCGCCGCAGGCGACGCTTTTGACTTTCGCGTCCACGTCGTCCGGCCACGCCAGGGTGGACGCACGGGCAACCGCCGCTGCAGCCGGTGCCGGCGTCTCCGACCCCATCAACTCCACGCTTCGGGGCTTGAGCACCCCCATCGCACCAACGACCAACCCAGCTACGGCCACGGCCGAGCTGGAGGCAGCACGCTAGCTGCTGTTCGGCACGGCTACCTCCCTCGCTATCGCGAAGCGCCGGATGGAGTCCGCATAGCGCGAGTACAACACCGCCTACGGCCTCACCCCGGCTGGCAACGAGCCCAGCCGGCGGAACGACGTCCGCGGCCGCAGACGCGCGGTCGCGGAAATCCTCGGTGGCCGGCTGCCCACCTACGATACGCCTGCGGCCAACATGAGGGCCGCCCAGGTGGCTTACGCCGAACTGGCCGCCTTGGAGGGCGAGGAGCATGCCCTGCAGGACCAGCACATCCAGGACCTCATCAACACTGCCAACGCGCAGCAGGCCCGGCTCGACCACGTCAACCTTGGCTCCAAGATCCCGCCTCCCGACGGAGACGGCGCGCCGACTGCCGGCCAGCGTCGGCCGTCCCAACAGGCTTCTTCCCCCCGCGGCTCCGCCCGGCGCGGTGGAGGCTCCCGCAGCGTACGTTCCCAGCGCGGTAACGAGCCGCCGGCTGTCACTAGCCGACGCGCCGACGCGCCGGAGGGAGACGACAGACGCCCGCGCGCGCACACCCCGCCTCCGCGGCGGGAGCGCGCGCATTCGCCCGCCCCGTCGCTCTGCCCCGAGCTCGCGGCTCGCCTTGGCCCGCGCGTCCCCCGAAGCAAGAACGATGCCCGCACCCGCATCGACCGGCTAGTGCAGTCGGCCCTCCTTGAAGAGGAGGGCTCGATCGGTCCGGCGTGTTTCGGCCCCCGGATCCGTAACGAGCCGTTCCCGACCGGTTTCACACTCCCTCGAGACACCCCGAAGTACAACGGCGCCGCCAAGCTAGAGGACTGGCTGATCGACTACACCACCGCAGTCGGCATAGCCAGGGGAAACAAGCGCGTAGCCGTGCGCTACGCCCCCCTCATGCTGATCGGCTCGGCCCGGACCTGGCTAAACAACCTAGCGGTCGGCAGCATCAACACCTAGACGGACTTCGAAGAAGCATTCGTTCGCAACTTCATCGGGACCTACAAGCGGCCCGGCCGCCCCCGCGAACTAGCCATGTGCGTTCAGGGCCCGGACGAGGCCCTCCGCGACTACCTCACCCGATGGACGGAGCTCCGCAACTCCTGCGAAGGGGTGCACGAGGTGCAGGCCATCCAGTACTTCATCGAGGGCTGCCGCGACGGCACCCACCTCAAGCACAAGCTCCTGTGCTCCGAGCCGGCAACCTTGGCGGACCTCATGGCCAAGGCAGACAAGTACGCCACGGCCAACTCCGCAATGCGGGTCAAAGTTAGCATGCCCGGCAAGGCAGCTCCGCCGCCCGCCGCGTCACGATCGGTTGCCGACAACCGGCAGCCGCAGAATAACAAGCGCAAAACCGACCAGCCGGATCCCCGCTATGGGAGTCGGCAGGTCGCCACCATCGAAGAAGAGCAGCCGGCTGCCCAGGCTCCCAGCCAGCGTCAGCGGACCGGCAAGGCCGCCTGGCAGCCCAAGCTTACCTTTGAGCAGATGCTCGACGCGCCCTGCAAACACCACTCGGGGGGCCAAGCCGTCGACGCACACGCTCCAGCAGTGCAGCTTCTCGCAGCGGTTGGCCCGGGGCGAAGGCCTTCCGGCTCCCCCGCCGCCGCCGCCGCCTCGAGCGCCGGCTCCGGCTCCCGTGCCAGCACCGGCTCCGGCTCCGGCCCCGCGCGATGGTCGCCTGCATGATCAGTTCCCCGACCAGGACGGGGCTTACGTCGTCTTCACCAGTGAAGAGACGGACAAGCACGCGCAGCGCCGCCTCCGGCGCGAGGTGAACGCCACCGCCCCTTCGACTCCCCAGTTCATGCACTGGTCCGAGAATCCGCTCACCTAGAGCCGGGCGGACCACCCGACGGTGATGCCGAACCCCGGCAGCCACGCCCTCGTCCTCGATCCCACCATCGCCTCCGAGAGGCTCACCTGCAGGTTCTCGCGGGTGCTCGTCGATGGAGGCGGCAGCATCAACATCCTCTACCGCGACACCCTACTCAAGCTGGGGCTGAAGGAGAAGGACCTGCAGACGAGCCGGACGGTCTTCCACGGCATCGTGCCCGGGCAGTCCTGCTCCCCCATCGGCAAGATCCGGCTCGACGTCCTCTTCGGTGATAAGCACCATTTCCGCCGCGAGCTGATCTGGTTCGAGGTGGTGGACCTCGACAGCCCCTACCATGGGCTGCTGGGCCGTCCGGCCCTGGTCAAGTTCATGGCGGTACCCCACTACGCCTACCTCTAGCTCAAGATGTCGGGCCCGAAGGGCATCATCACCATCGACGGCAACTACAAGATGTCCATGGCGTGCGCATGCGACGGCAGTCGGCTGGCCGAAGCTCTGGTGATCGTGGAGGAGAGGCGGCAACTCGATCAGCTCGTGGCTCACGCCGCCGAGCATCCGGCAGTACCGGCTCCCCCGTCCCAGACGGCCGGCGAGGCGTCCTTCCAGCCGTCCAAGGATACCAAGCAAGTGCCGCTCGACCCGGCTAACCCCAAGTAGTGCGTCACCATCGGCGCCAACCTCAGCAGCAAATAGGAAGGCGAGCTCGTCGACTTCCTCCATGAGAATCGGGACATATTCGCATGGTCCCCCAAGGACATGCCGGGTGTTCCGAGGAAGTACGCCGAGCACAATCTTCATGTACGGCCGGATGCGAAGCCGGTCAAGCAACCCCTGCGTCGTTTCTCTAAGGAGAAGCGGCATACTATAGGAGAAGAGATCGCCCGGCTTCTCTCAGCCGGATTCAGCATGGAAGTGTTCCACCCGGACTGGTTAGCCAACCCAGTCCTGGTGCTGAAGAAAAACATGACTTGGCGCATGTGTATCGACTACACTAGCCTGAACAAGGCATGTCCCAAGGACCCGTTCGCCCTGCCTCAGATCGATCAAGTCATCGACTCCATGGCCGGCTACGATCTGATGTCCTTTCTGGACGCCTACTCCGGCTACCACCAGATCAAGCTGGACCTAGCTGATCGGCTGAAGACCTCCTTCATCACCCCTTTCGGGGCCTACTGCTACATCACCATATCCTTCGGCTTGAAGAATGCAGGCGCGACCTTCCAACGTTGCATACAGAAGTGCCTCCTGCCGCAGATCGGCAGGAACGTCCACGTCTATGTTGACGACATCGTCGTCAAAACCAAGAAGCATTCCAGCCTCCTCGACGACCTCCGGGAGACCTTCGCCAACCTGCGCGAGTACAAGGTCAAGCGCAACCCGGAGAAGTGCGTTTTCGGCGTCCCAGCCGACCAACTCATGGGTTTCTTCGTGTCCGCTCGCGGCATCGAAGCTAACCCAGAGAAGATCAGGGCGATCGAGCGTATGCCCAAGCCGACCCGACTCCGCGACGTCCAGAAGTTCACCGGTTGCCTCGCCTCGCTCAGCCGATTCATCAGCCGGCTGGGAGAGAAGGCCCTGCCCCTTTACGGGCTCCTGCGGAAGACGGCTTTAATCGAGCCAGATCACGAGGGCCTCGTACTCGGCCACGTTGTTGGAGGTGGCGAAGTGGATCTGGAGCGCGTACTTGAGTTGGTCTCCCTTTGGAGACGACAAGACGATGCCGGCTCCCAGGCCGGTTCGCATCTTCGAGCCGTCGAAGTGCATGTGCCAATGCGTAGAGTCAGGGGGAGGCGGCACAAACTGGGTCTCGGCCCAGTCGACGAGGAAGCCGGCCAAGTTCGAGTGGACCGACCAGGCGGACGAGGCTTTCCGTGGCCTCAAACGGGCTCTCACCAGCACGCCCATCCTGGCCGCGCCGGCTGAGAAGGAGCCCCTGCTCGCCTACATCGCGGCGACCACACGCGTCATGAGTGTCGTCCTGGTAGTGGAGCGGTCGGAGGAGGGCAAGGCGATGCCAATCCAACGCCCCATCTACTACCTCAGCGAGGTCCTCTCCGCCTCCAAGCAAAACTACCCCCACTACCAGAAGATGTGCTACGGCATATACTTCGCCGCCTAGAAGATCAAGCAGTACTTCCAAGAACATACCATCACCGTGGTGAGCACGGCGCCGCTGGGCGAGATCATGAGCGGCCGGGATGCCACCGGCCGAATCGCCAAATGGGCAATCGCCCTCGCCGACTACGAGATACGATACGAGCCGCGCACCGCCATCAAGTCGCAGGCGATGGCCGACTTCCTCGTCGACTGGGCCGAGACCCAGTTTGTGCCGCCTCCCCCTGACTCTACGCATTGGCGCATGCACTTCCACGGCTCGAAGATGCAAACCGGCCTGGGAGCCGGCATCGTCTTGTCGTCTCCAAAGGGAGACCAGTTCAAGTACGCGCTCCAGATCCACTTCGCCGCCTCCAACAACTTGGCCGAGTACAAGGCCCTCGTCCACGGCCTCCGGCTCGCCAAGGAGATCGGCATCCGGCGCATCTTGTGCTTCGGCGACTCCGACCTCGTGGTGCAACAGGTCTCTGGCGAATGGGACGCCAGGGACAGCAACATGGCCAGCTACCGCTTCCTCGTTCAACAGCTTACCGGCTCCTTCGAGGGCTGCGAATTCCACCACGTCCCCCGAGCGGACAACGAGGTGGCGGACGCCTTGGCAAAAATCGGCTCCACCCGCCAGGCCATTCCGGCTGGCGTCTCCCTCAAGCAGCTACGCAAGCCATCAATCAAACCCTCCGCCGAGTCGGAGTCCATCTTCGTGCCTGTGGATCCTACCAGCTCCTCGACGGTCCCGGGGGCTCCTCCGGCTACGCCCGCCACACCGGCCCCAGTCGATGTCGTTCCGATGGCTGTCGGCTCCGAGCCCGCAGCCGTCATGATGGCTGTCGACCAGCCGGACCCGGGGACTAACGAGTCTGGCCCGGGGGCTCCAGGGATGGACCCGGGGGCTCCGGCTGCCCATGATCTCCAACTCGAGCCGGAGCCGGCCCCGGTCTCGGCTCCGTCATGGGCGCAGCCAATCTTGGCTTTCCTCCTGCGCGGCGAGCTCCCCCCCGACGAGGACAAGGCCCGACAGATCCAGCGCCGGGCTCCCGCCTACAGCATCATCAACCGCAAGCTGCTCCACCGCAGCACGACCGGCGTGTACCAGCGCTGCGTCGAGCCCGAGAAGGGCCAGGAAATCCTCCGAGATATCCACAAGGGCGAGTGCAGGCATCACGCAGCCTCGAGGACCCTGGTGGCCAAGGCGTTCCGTCACGGCTTCTACTGGCCGACTGCCCTAGAAGAGGCGACGCAGCTCGTCGACAGGTGCGAGGGGTGCCAGCGTTTCCGCGCACAGAGCCACCTGCCGGCTGCGGCACTCAAGATCATCCCTCGGTGGTGGCCCTTTGCCGTGTGGGGGCTCGACATGGTGGGGCCATTCAAGACCGCTCGAGGCGGCATGACGCACCTGCTGGTGGCCGTCGACAAGTTCACCAAGTGGATCGAGGCCAGGCCGATCAAGAAGTTGGACGGCCCCACCGCCGTCCGATTCATCGAAGACATCACAGTCCGCTACGGCGTCCCGCACAGCATCATCACCGACAACGGCACCTACTTCGCCAAGGGCGTGCTAGCACGTTTCTACGCCAAGCAAGGCATCTGGCTCGACTTGGTCTCTGTCGCCCACCCGCAGTCGAAAGGCCAGACCGAAAGGGCAAACGGCTTGATCCTGGCCGCATCAAGCCCCGGCTCATGGCACCGCTCGCGAGGTCAGCCGGCTGCTGGATCGAAGAACTACCGGCCGTCTTGTGGAGCCTTAGGACCACGCCCAACCGATCAACCGGCTTCACGCCTTTCTTCCTCGTGTACGGGTCCGAGGCTGTCATCCCCACAGACATCGAGTTCGACTCGCCTTGCGTCACCCTGTACACGGAGACGGATGCATAGGAGGCAAGGGAAGACGGCGTCGACCTCCTCGAGGAGGCCCGCGAGCTGGCGCTGAGCCGAACGGCTATCTACCAGCAGAAGCTCCGGCACTACCACAGCAAGCGGATCCGGCCCCTCTCCTTTCGTGAGGGAGACCTAGTGCTCAGACGGATCCAGCGAACCACCGGCCAGCACAAGCTGTCCTCCCCATGGGAGGGCCCGTTCATCGTCAGCAAGGCGCTACACAACAACGCGTACTATCTAATAGACGCCCAGAAGCCGCAGAAGCGCAAGAGAGACGCCTCCGGCGAGGAGACAGAGTGCCCGTGGAACGCGGCGCTCCTCCGTCCGTTTTACTGCTAAGAACCAGTGTATGTATGTACCCTCCCTTTTGGGCTTATGAATGCAACGGGTGCCCCAAGCCAGCTCTTGGGGCACGCCCCTTTCGTTCCCTTCCAAAGCAGTCCGCCCCAGACGCCGGCTCCCGGACCCGATCCCATGGTCCCGGGGACTCGCCGGCTAGCCCTGGCATTGCTCCCCGAAGCCGGTCAAGTAATGTGAACTAAAGAAAAACACTCCCACCCCTCCCAGCTACAGCCCGGCTCCCGGCTGTCCGGCTGGTGGGTTCTCGGGACGGCAAACTTAGCGCACACGAAAAACGGTCACAAGGGGGTCGCCGGCTAGGGCTAGCCGAAACACTTTTCTTAGCCTCTGCCACTCACCTTAGCCAAAACGTTCTCGCGGCTCCCAAACTCACGACCGACTCCCCCGAGGCGGATGCCCTGTCCTAGCTACAGACCGGCTCCCGGCTGTCCGGCTGGCGGGGCCGAGGCCAAAAGGGACAAGGCTTTGGGCAGACGGAGCCAAAAGGACAAAAAAGGCTAAGGCCATGCCGGCACGCGTAACAAAACTTTGGCAACCAAAAGCATAAACTTATATATACAAAAAGCATAAACGGCCCACGGCCACAAGTTCATTACATTTACACCCCCAGTGGGTGGGATTGCAGCCTAACAAAATGCAGGAAAGTAAAAGGGTCCTAAATAGCGGCAGCGCCGTCTTCTCCCCCGTCTCCAAGTCCTGAGCCGGCTCGGAGTCGATGTAGTCATCGGTGCTGGATCGGGCATCTCCGTCGCCCGTCTCGGTGGTGCTACCTTCCGAGTCGTCAAGGGCGAGCGTGAACGGGTCCTCCGGGATCACCTCGCCGTCTGCCGTGCGCTCCGGGACGTACTCGTTCCACGCGGCGAAGGACGCGAGGTCACTGGCCCGCACGGCCAGCGCGTCGGCAACCGCCTCCAGCTCCGCATCGGTGCCGGCGCGCTGGGCCGTAAGCAGCACCAAGTCCAGCTCGGGGTACCATGACCTCGCGATGCGAAGCGCCATGGCCGCTCCAGCGCGCTCGGCAGAGGCCCTCCAGGCGTTCACCCGTGCGGTGCCGAATTCCAGCCACCTCGACAGCCGGCTCATGGAGTTCGGCTCCACCGCGTCTGGCCAGACGGTGTGAACCAGCGCCGTGCTGGCCGCCTGGAGCCGCTTCATGGCCTGGACCACCTCGGTCAGGTGCACCTTGCGGCGATCCCCACCTCATCCAGGGTCCAGGCCGCGAGCTGCCCGACGGCGACCCCCTGCGACCCCCTGCGCCCGTTGGTCCTCGCGGTGGGCCTCCACGGCCGCCTCCGTGGCCTCCTGCGTACCTGGGAAAAGCCCTAAGGGAGAAGGGGATGCGGGATGAACAACGAAGGAAACCAAGAACCCCAAAAGTAACGCGCGGAGAAAAGCAAGACAACAAAACTTACCGGCCAGAAGCCGGTCCACCTTGTGCCCTTGCTCTTGCAGCGCGGCCTCCCTGGCCGACCACTCCTGGAGCCGGCTGCCCTGGCCAGCCGGCTGGAGGCAGAGACTCCTGGCTCTCTGACCGACGGTGCTCCAGGTACCGCGGTCAGGTCCTGCGTGGCTACAGTGTCCCCCATCGCGTCGGGGGTCAGCGTCCGCATGGCCACAGTGGAGGCAACAGTGCCTCTGACCCTGGCCGACCGCGACCGGGCATCGACACAGTGCCGACACGCCCTCAACCACTCCATTACCTGCCCCGGCATGGCTACAGCGCGGCTGGCCGTACCGCTGACCGCGGCCGGCTGCCGCAAGACAACGCCCCGAAGGACGACCCGTGCCGCGACGTGACGAGCACGGGGGCCTACCATGAGGGCCCCCTCCGGCTCCCGAGGGGACCCCACAGCCGGCGGGCCCTACCAGCGACAAGACCCCTCAGCCGGGGGCCCCATGGCCGGCTAGAGAGACCGCCAGCTGGGGCCCTCCGGCGCCTTCTACTCATATTGTAATCCGGGGGGTTGGCCTATAAAACCCCCCGGAGTTCCCCCATGCACGAGGAGATCGATCAATCCACACACACCCGCACACACCTTCACGTAGAGAGGCAAGGCGAGCAGGCTAGCTCCTTCTTCCTCCTCTACTCATACAGCTCAAGGAGCACCATTGTAGCCCCCCTCGGTTCATCAACCAGACTAGCAGGACTAGGGGTATTACCTCCCACGGAGGGCCCCGAACCTGGGTACATCGTGTGTCTCGCGCCGTTTGTCCCCGATCCCGCTCCCGGAGTCCACCGGCGTCCATCGGCCCCAACCATTCCCGATAAGCCACCCCATGGCATCTGTCGTGAGAAAACGACGACAGGAGCGGTATTACATCCACCGCAAGGCCGACGGCGGACCCCAGCGGCATGGCTCCGCAGAAGTTCGACGACGGGCACGTATGGACGGATACATGTAGGTTGATGGCATTGTTTGGCACCGTGGTGGCGTCGACAGCAGACCAGGCAAGGTCAATGCGTCAGTTCCTGCTCTGAAGATGAGCGGTGGAAGATGGCGGCGGCAGCCTCTGAGAGTGCGCCGGTCCGGTGTATGACCCAGTCCCGGTATGTAGCTGGGTTGGGGCATCCGGCTTTAGATGTTAGGTTTTGGTGTGATGTCTTGGTATTTGGTTCGGATATTCGGCATCCCTTCCTGAAAGGGATAGAAGTAGCAACAGGTGTCGCCTAGATGGTGGCTTCAGGCTTACTGATGTATTATTTTGTATAGTACTTGATCAGTGTTTTTTCTTCTTAAGAGGGGGAACCATCCATTATCTTTACATTTTAAGTGAAAAAGATGTACGGTTATGATTGTAATCCTGTTGAATAAGTTTAGCATCGACAACCTGTAAACCATCTAAAAAAACCTGAAAAAGGAATTAACTCAAAAGGTAAGTTCAGCATTAACACATGTATATATAATGTACTCCCTCCGTCCCAAAAGGGAAGACGTTTTTTGACACTATGATGGTGTCAAAAACGTCTTACATTTTGGGACAGGCAGAGTATTTATGGCTACAAAGGTTTTTAGAGGAACAGACAAGGGTTTTATTCCAGAAGGATAGTGATCAGTTATACACATACAAAGATCTGTTACAGCTCAAGAAATAGTATCACCAATACAAACTTTTCAATGAAGCAACACTAAATGAAAGCAGAGCTTTGACTGTTTTAAGGAGAAAGATGCAGCTACATCAGAACTAGGACGCAGATACCGAAGATCACATAAATATTCTATCTAAAACTTGAAAAAACACAACTGAGGTCACTACTCACTAGGAACAATTAAACTTGACATTTGTAACAGGTTCCTACAATTACACGATAAAGTAAGGCACATCAAAGCAGGGTTTTTTTTTTTTTTTTTGAGAACATCAAAGAAGGGGTTAAACACCAGCAACGAGTTGAAAAAATTTCAGCAAGGCAGTGCAATTACCTTAAGGAAACTGCCGACGACTTGAGGGGCAAGTCTAACATGTAGTCAGGGGCTTAGGTATATTCGTGCTTTAAGCCCCCATTCACCATTCCAAAAGAGATGTAAAAATCTGATAGTTTTTTACAGCATTGCACAACACCCATCTTGTATCATTCCACAGCATAAAGAAGATGTTACGCCTATTCTGAACTTCCTGATGTGAACAGCTTGTCATTCATCTGGAAACCGACAGAAATGATGAAAAAATCTGCCCAAGTTTTCTAAAAAAATTATGCAAAAATGGTTGATCACTCGCATCGGGCAACTGATATGAACTCTCCTCAGGCACCACAGAAGTCCACTCAGTAGCCAGCCATTGTTTCACCCTCTCGCTTCGCCACGAGCCGACATTTGTTCTTTGCGGACAGCCGCAGAGGGCTCCCCATCCGGCTCAGAACCTCTTGTGCCAGCTCCAGCACTTTGGGCTCAGCCCGGACATCGCTGTGCTTCCTTACACCACACACCACAGACACTTCCAATGGCAATGTATGGCCCCCATAAGTATTTTGGGACGGAGGGAGTACCTTAAGTATGGACAGACCGACAGTTTCAAGTTTCAACAGAAAATTCTTAAAACACAAAAAAGATAAATAACTGAAAAAATACAGCTGCTAAGTGTTACCTAGCCGATTTTGTAAGATACTGATCGTATCATCCCAGGACACTTCCCACACTAAATCTCAATGCAGGGAGCCAGGGACAACTTCAACCTTAAAAGAAACAGTTCGCTGCTGAACTTCGAGAAAAATCATCTGACACACGAATTAGACCTACCTCAACAAATATCCGAAAGTAAACAAAAGCACTTGATAGTACATGTAACATTATCTCCAACACTAAACCTAGCATGTAATATATAAAACGGTATATATTGGCTAAACAAACAAAACAAATTCAGAGGAATAGAGGCACTGGCTTTACTCCAAGAAGAGAATAAACAGTTATACACTAAGGCCGTGCTTGGGATGGGTGTAAAACCATACGGAGGTGTATTGTTTACAAGTGTAACTTACCGGCTCATGAGCAATTTTCGGCCGGAAACAAAACGACCGACCGAGGCATGTATTTTTTACGGAGGTATTTAGAATGAAGACGGTGATCCAAACAGGGCCTAACAAAGATCTGTTACGGTTCAAGAAATAATAGTATCAGCTTCGATTATTTTGGGTAAGATGCAGCTATGTCAGTACTAGGATGCACATACCCGAGATCCAATAGATGTTCTTGTGCAGGACTTGAAAAACACAGCTGAGGTTACTAGGAACAATTAAACTTCACATTTTCGATAGGTTTCTGCAATTTCCCCATAAAGTAAGGCACATCAAAGCAGGGGTTAAACATCAGCAACAAGTTGAAAATTTTCTAGCAGGGCAGTGCAATTACCTTAAGGCAGCTGCCGAAGACTCGAGGGACAAGTCTAATATGCAGTCAGAGCCTTAGTTACTTTCGTGCTTTAAGACCCTAGCTCACCATTCAAAAAGAGATGACTATTTTTTCCAGCATTCACACAACACCCATCTTGTATCAATCCACAGCATAAGGAAGATATTATGCCTATTCGGAACCTCCTACTCTACAATAAACAGCTTGCCATTCATCTGGAGACTGGCACAAATGAGGAAAAAAACTGTCCGAGTTTTCTGAAAAGATTGGGCAAAAATGGTTGCTGATCACTTCCATTGGGTGACTGATCCATGCTCTCCTCAGGCACCACAGAAGTCCACTCAGTGACCAGCCATTGTTTCACTCTGTCTCGCTTCGCCACGAGCCGGCCTTTGTTCCTCGCGGACAGGCGCAGAGGGCTACCCATCCGGCTCAGAACCTCTTGTGCCAGCTCCCGCACTTTAGGCTCGCCTCGGACATCGCTGTGCTTCCCGATGCCGCACACGACAGACACTTCCAATGGCAATGCGCGCCCCCCTTTCAGTGCGTCCACCCACTGCAGCATCAGCACATAGGCTGAAGTTATACTGAACCCATGCAGGTTCAGCTTCACCTCAGTTTCTGAGCAAACCATCGCCTTGTTCAACACTGATGAGGCTGCCAGGAGCTCCTGCACCACCTCAGCTTCTGCCGGCCATGGAGATGTAGATTTGAGCTTCCTCACCAACTGCGCCGCCGAGAGTGGGAGCGAAGGGTCCAATTGGCGAGCCATCGACACCACCGTCGGGCATGAGTTGAGCACGAAATTGTACGCTTTTGTGGTCGGCGCAACACACAATTTTCGCATCTTCTTCAGCCACATTAGCATCTTTCCGTGCTCACGGCAAGCGCTGTAGCATGAGAGGACAATGTTCGCCGCACCGGTGCCTAGGCGGATGCCGGCGTCAGACATGGACGCAATCACCCTCTCCATCTCAGCCAATTGGCCTGCCTTACCATAGCATTTCGCCACCAATCCGAACTGAAACGCATCAGGCTGGTACCCCAGAGACACCATCTCCCGGAGCGCCTCCTCGGCCTCGGCGGCGAGGCCTAACATGCACAGGGATTTAATCATGGCCATGTAGGTCTTGCCGCCCCCGGCGAGCGGCGTCGGCATCGCCCGGAGCTGCGCGTAGAAATCCATGGCCCGGCGCTTCAGCCCGCGCGAGGAAAAGGCCGCCATGAGGTCGCAGTAGAAGAGGGCCAGCTCGGCGGCGGACTCGAGGCGCGCGGCGGAGTCGGCGATGAGGGATCTGGATTCCTCCGCGGTGCCGTTGGCCTCCAGCAAGGCGGCGACGGCTGCGGCGTGGATCGAGCTCCACTTGAACCACCGGGCCTGGGTCACCGCTTCGTAGAACTGCAGCAAAGATCCAGAATTTCGCCGGCGAGGTCAGCGAGAGAGAGGGGAGTTGGAGAGAAGCAGAGATGCGCGGGGGCTCACGGCGACGGCGAGGGGGTCGGAGTCCATGAGTAGGCGGGAGAGCGCCGCGAGGGCGGCGCGCTCCGACTTGGTGCCGACGTAGCCGCGGATGACGCGCTCCGCGGCGCCCGCCGTCACCGTGCGCTCCAGCTCCGACATGAGCCGCCGCTCGCCCCGCCAGCTCGAGCCCCCTCCGGACGCGGCGCGACGCAGCGACGCCGACGAGGGGGAGAACCTCCGGCGACGCAATGCGGCCGGCCCCGGCGCCGGTGGCGGTAGTGACGCCACCGCCGGCATTGCTGCGCTTGGATGTGCGAGTTAACAAATGAAGGTGCCTTATCTATCTGGATACCAAGTGTTTTAAATGAGTGCTTATACCAGAGTGCTCAAAAGAAGATAATGTACTAACAGGGATATAACATGGGCACTGATCTGCGCCGGCGCGCCGGCCCAAATTTGGGCTGGTTGCACTCTGTCCGTTAGATTTGGGCACCCTTGACCGTCAGATCTCCTCGTCCCCAACCTTCAGCCAACGAACGCGAGCACCTCGCCGGCCATCCTCGTCCAACGCGCAGCCCCCCCCCCCCCCCTGCCGCGGTCGAGCGGTCCTTCTCCCGTCGCCCACTATCGCTGGTCGTCTCGCCGCCGGTGCCGTCCTTGCAGCTCCCGTCGTTGCCTCTCGCCATCGTTGTCAAGCTCGCTGCTTGTAGGAGAGGCTGCAGCTCGCCACAAGTCATTGGAAGCCCCTTGCAGCTCCTGTTGTTGCCGCTCGCCATTGTTAACCCACCGGTTGAAACTTTCTCGTCATCGGTTGCAGTCGTTTCCTCTGGTTGAATATTTTTCCCCGAAGCTGGTTGAAGCTTTTTTTCACCGCCAGTTGAAGCATTTCCTACGCTGGTTGAAGCTTTTTTCAACTGTTGATACTGGTTGTAGCAAAACTCGATGCCGGTGGTAGCACGGGCAAATGCAGGTTGCACCAAAACTGGACGCCGGTTGCAGCTCGTTGATCATACGTTGCAGCTATATGCCGTTGCCGGCCACCCGCGGGGTGAAACTTTTTATGAAGCCGGTTGAAGCTTTCTATAAAGCGGTTTCAATTCAACGTATGAAGCTTTCCAACTCAACATGGATGCAGCTTTCTTGTGCTCAGTGCCCCGGCGACCAGCTTCTCTGTATTTTTGGTTGAAGCTTTCCCGTTGCCCGTTGTAGCTTTCCAGGCCACCGGTTGCACCTTTTGTTGCAGGAGTGCGCCGGTGACCAGCATCTTCGTTTGTCTTCTGAAACTTTTTATGTTGCCGGTTGAAGCTATCTTGGTCACCGGTTGTAGCATTTTGCGCTGCCGGTTGCAGCTTCTCTCACGCGTGACCATGGGACGACGGTGCGGCCATGCCGAAGAACGCGGCCATGGAACGGCAATGTTGCCCCGAGGGGTGCACGAACAGCACAGGGGGGCGGGAGCATGAAGGCCGACCTGAATACATGAAGTTTGCTGCCTGGGTGGTCGCGAGGAAGAAGATGTAGATGCGGAAGTTGGGGAGAGGATAAGGTACACGTGTTGCATTCCTGGTGGCTAGCGCCAGCGAGTCGAAGCGACCGGCCCGAGCGTTCCGCCGGCGAGCCGCGCGCAATCGTTTCCCATATAACAATATGTTACTACTCCATTTTATTTCACATTTGAATTTTAGTTGAAAAAAATACTCTATTTGTGAACATAAGTAATTTATTTTCAGTTGTAGACTTAGCTAGTCCATCTTTTTGGAGCAATGAAGGATTTACTATAGAAATATTTGACTTTTTTTGCAGGGTAGAAATATGTAACAATTTAGGACGAAACATATAATTTATTTGAAAAGATGAAAAATGATTGATTTCAAAAATATTTGATGGAATGATTAATTATATTTATTGTTCAAGACAAGTTTATATAGCGAACAACAAAGCACAATGAAGTATCGAACTGAATGTTTTGATAGTGTGTCGAATACTAAATGTGATATGTTTATTCTCTGGCCTTACATTGTGAAAACGGGTATGAATGAAACCATAATGATTTTATAGGCGGTTTCGCCAATGTGGCCTTTGGCATTCCGCATAGAATGGGGAGAGGCGTTCTGACTGCGCATCCATGTGATCATGATATCTCGCTCGTCCAGTCCAACTTTGAGATCTGTACTAAGGGGCATTGAATGCAGTATATAGTGTCAGTTGAAATATACAGTACATGGTGGCTGGTATATATACGTATAGCAGCAGAGAACGACCGCATATGAACCTTTGAAGGTTGGGTTGATGACGGTGCCACCCGTGTAACTGGACCAGTGGTACAGGTGCGTGATGTTTTATTTTGTACCAGCGGTACATGATGTTGTCTGACCCCCACATGACAGAGCGCGAGTGAATCGCCCCAGTGACCAGCTTGGTCACTTCGACAACCGGTGAAGAAGGCTGTGAGTGGAGGGGAGGGTGAGGGAAGGCGGCGACAAAGAGGTGAACTATGTGGAGTTGCAGGCCAGCGGTGGGTTCCACGGAGGAAGTGTTGAGTTGCCATGGCGATGGATTTTCCCATCATCCAGTCAACATGTAACATTTTCTACCGCGAAAAATCTTTTTCCTCAAGGATTGTGGTTTTCGCCTTAGATTGGAGCGTAATTGATGCAGGTTGCCATCTTCCCGAAGGGGCATCGAGCGCAGCAACTCACATCGGCTTCCCGGGGATGACGCTGGTGCGGATGAAGAGTCCGCAAAGGATCTCGTGGGGAAGGGGCGGCGGTGGGCAATCACGTGCTGCGCGATTTTGGGGCACAACTCGTCGGAGCAAATCAGGAGTGCTCCGACCTTCGAGGAGCAAGCGGACGTGGCGGCTGGGGTTGGCACCATGTCCGCTTTTAGTGTGAGAGCTGGGGGCATAACGCATATGTCATTGAGCACACTATGGGAAACAGCTAATTTGCCGTCAGGGGGCATCTTTGCCGTCAGCTTTTCGTCGGGCGGACGGCAAAGAAGGGGTTTGCCGTCATCAGCTGACGGCAAAGAAACACTAACGGCAAAATAGACTTTGCCGTCTGCAAAAAAACAAACAGACGGCAAAGAGCTCACTTTGCCGTCTGGCAAAAAAAAAACACAGACGGCAAAGATGCTTTGCCGTCTGTGTTTGTTTTGGTAGACGGCAAAGATTCTTTGCCGTCTGTGATTTTTTTGGCAGACGGCAAAGTGTGCTCTTTGCCGTCTGTGTTTTATTTTGCAGACGGCAAAGAGAAAGCACACCACGCGGATCAATCACACGGATCGATGACTTGGCAAAATCTTAGACGCACATCTCACCCACTCAAGCCGTCGGACGCACGCCCCCACCCACGCACTGACCCGCACGCGCCCCCAGGACTCCACCCACCCCCACCCTTGACCGAACCAGCCTGGCTGCCCCCCACCCCACCTCGTCTCCTCTCTCCTTATCCCCCCGCGCTCCCTCTCTCTCTCTCTCTCTCTCTCTCTCTCTCTCTTCGCCCCCAGCGCTGGCGACCCCGCCCCTGCGCACCGGCATCCCTGCAAGCCTCCGGCGGCACCGCCCCCGCGCACCGGCGTCCCCGCAACCCTCCGCGCCCGTTGCCACCTCTGCGCCCGTCGCTGTCGGTCTCTGCGGCCGTCACCACTGCGCCCACGGCGCCGCCGGGCCCCTTCGTCCACAAGCCGAGCGCCACCGGATCTGGAGGATCCCGGCCTCCCTCGCCCGTCCCCTGCCTCTCCGTCTCGCCGGAGTCCCGCAGGAGCTCCAGCGCCGCCCCGCCCCTACCCCGTCGCCTCGAGCAGCCGGTCGTGCGGCCGGCCATGGCGCCGCCAGCCCCGGCCCTCCCCCGTCACCCGGAACAACCTCACGCGGTCGGCCATGGTGCTGCCGGCCCCGGCCCTCCCCTATCGTCGTCCCCGTCCCTGCAGCGTGCCCCTGCATCCACCCGTGTCCGCGCGCCGTGGCGCGCCGCCCGTCTCTGCCCGCGTCCGTCCGCCGGAGGACGGCTCCGCACGCGCCACTGGCCGGCATCGCAGCTCGCGCCATCGGCCGTCGCAGGGAGCAGCCCCCGAGCCCGACGCCACCGAGGCAACGCCCCCGACTGCCCTCTTTCTCTGTACCTAAACTTTGTAAACGATGGGGAAAAATGTTGATGTTGAGATATGCTGTGTAAATTGATCTACAAAGAATGTTGTAGCTGCGAATATTTGATGGTCAAGTGTCCCACAAATCGATTATAGCAAATGTTGTGTAAATTGATCTATATAGAATGTTATGGAAAATGTTTTGATGTTCAGGTGTCCTACGATTTTTTTATATTAAAAAACGTTGCCGTCTGTAAATTAGTTGAGCTGACGGCAAAGGTTGTGTTTGGCTGACGGCAAAGGAGCTTTTCTTTGCCGTCTGTTATTTAATTGCCAGACGGCAAAACATGACATTGGCTGACGGCAAAGACTTTGCCGTCTGCCCGATGAAAAGCTGACGGCAAAGTACTCTTTGCCGATTTAGACTTTGCCGACACTGTTTGCCGTCTGCCGGCTGACGGCAAAATCTTTGCCGTCCGTATTCCTGCCTTTGCCGTCTGTACTCGCCAGCCGGCAAACTAGCTGATTCCCGTAGTGACAGGGCCTCGCTGAAGGCCCCATGAATGGAGAGCAATTAGCTGTAATTTAAGAACACGCTGAAAAGTGATGATGCAGCCTCCCCATAGTCTACGGGCAAGATGGATTCGCAAGACACAAGTTGGACTAAAAGGTAAACGCCAGAGTAACGTGATTTGTAAAATTGTTGTAGATATGGTTCAAAACTATTGTGACGGTACAATTAGTTGATGATGAACTGATGATGCTGAATTGGTGTTGTCTCTGTTGATAGGTTTTAAAAAATTCCGCTAGCTATATGTGTTTTTAGATTCAGATAGTGTTCAGACGAATGGATGGCTTAAATTCCAGGTGTTGTTATTTGTACCTGTGGCACGACGCAAAATATTTGGATAGTGGATTATAGGAAAAGCACAATCTGGTGCAGCAGCAGTGTGTTTTACACTTTCGTTACTGAAGGTTATCACTTGTTTAGCACGACACTTATTGCAAAAATGTATTACACCCTTCGATCCCAAAAAATGTCGTGGCTTTAGTTGACACCGACACTTTATTTTGGATCGGAGGGAGTACTCTCTGTAGTGAATTTGAGATTTATTCAGATCATGCACGCCTGGAAAAAAAATTGTTGACACTTTGTGGCTGTGATACTGATTGGTGCATCAGGTTTTGTTGGCTGACTTCTTGGCGCTTGGTCGCAAGGTAAGAGTAGGAAAGCATTCGCCGAACCGGACGTGTACTGGGAGAATTGGAGAACTGGAGCAAATGATTCGGGGTTGCAGATAAGTTGGGTGAGCACATGGTTGAGCTTGTTGCTATTGGGCTAACATTCGACTCTCTGGGAAAAGCCTACGATTTTTACAATCTTTATTCTTGGAAGCATCATTTCAGCATCTGATATGGGAAAAGTATGCCTAACGCTAAGAAGTCAAAGTGTATGCAGAAAGTTGTTTGCGGATGATATGGGAAAAGTATGCCTAACGCTAAGAAGTCAAAGTGTATGCAGAAAGTTGTTTGCGGATGCTCTGTAAGTGTTCTTCAAAAAAGAGCTGCTATCCAGACGATGGTGTTCAACCGATTTTTGCACAATGCTATGAATCCAACAATGCATTAGTAAGAGCAAGTGCAGCACACCCGTTGAATTAAGCGTCGGATGAAAATGCACTGAGTGTCAGGTGTAGAGTGTTCCCTTTTTAAAAATCTGAAGTGGTAACTCAATTTCCTGTTGGTGCATATGGGGTTGTGCAGTTTAACAACATATAGTCTATTCTAATTGCAGAAGAAAATATGAATGTAGGTCAATCGCTAGTAGAAAACGGACCTTTAGTCCCGGTTCATCAGGGCCTTTAGTCCCGGTTTTCCAACCGGGACTAAGCAATCGGGACTAAAGGCCCCCACTTTTAGTCCCGGTTGGATTACGGACCGGGACTAAAGGGGCTCCGCGTGGCAGCTTTCTGGAGCGGGGGCTGGAGGGCCTGTTACCAACCGGGACTAAAGGAATTTTTTTCAAATTTTTCGAATTTTTTTTCAACTTTTTTTTTTGATTTGTTTTAAATTTTAACTTCCCGGCCGGTCACCCATCCTCTCACTGCTCCAACCCCAGCACGCTTAACTTCCCGGCCTCCCGGTCGGTCACCCATCCTCTCACTGCTCCAACCCCAGCACGCTTAACTTCCCGGCCTCCCGGCCGGTCACCCATCCTCTCACTGCTCCAACCTCAGCACACTTAACTTTCGAGTTCTATCTCCCGTAGTTTTCAAGTCTGCACTTGTTGTTTTCCTGACAATAGTAAGCTATCAATCCTATTAACCCTTATGTCTTAATATCACATGATTTAATTTTTAAAATTCTAAACAATTATTAAAATAAACAACAATGATTAACAAACAACAATGATTAATTTAAAAACTCCAAAAAATTTCAAAAAAGGCAAAAAATTCAAAAAAATCAAAAATTCTCAAAAAAAAAAAACTCCAAAATAATAAAAAGTTTAAAATAAAATAAGTAATAATAATATTGAATTTCAATGAAAATAAAATAAGTAATAATATTATTTTATTTATTTTTTGCCATTTATTCATTTAATATGGCATAATTAATATCTTTAAATCTATAAATCGAAATTCGATAAATAATATATCTATTATTATCAGAAAAATGTGAGGAATCCAAATATAACATCATTTATTTTAAAAAAAAAATAAAATTAATTTTTAAAATCTGAATTTTTATTCTTTTCGAATTTCAAAAATCTAAAATAATTAAAAACGTTTAAAAAAATAAACTACTTATTCAATTAATTTATGTTATATGTATCATATCAATCCTATTAAGCACTTGAGCATGATGTCACACGTTTCACCATTTGAGTTTAAAATTATTATTCTAAAAAACAATAATTATTTAGTAACAGTAATATTTATTGAATAAGTAGTTTGACAAAAAATTCAAAAAAACTTAAATTTGAGGATAACTTTTTTTCCTTTCAGAATTTGAGGATTTTAAAAATTTACAAAACACCCTATGACGGTTGCCATCGAAACCGGTTTCTCGTGCTGAACATTTTGATATATTAAACTTTTTTTTTCGACATCGTATGCAAAATTTATAGCCGTTTTACTTTTCATAACACTTTTTTTAAACTTATTTCAACTTCAGACTTTTTGTGCGTTCAACATGCACCATTCAAAGCCACATCATCAATTTTCAACCCTTTCCCACTTCATTCGCTATTTTTCATGCATTTATTAACTTTTTTTAGCTAAATGACCCCGAAATTGAAAAACACTACAAATAAACTCTGAAAAGGAGGAAACTTGGCAAGGTATCATCATTTCACCCTCATAACATGTGCTAAAAAGTTGAGAGGGTTACGGCAAAAACTGGATGCACTTCGTGTACAAACTGGACAATCCCTTTCGAAGTATCAGGCTTTCGAACGAAAACTCATCTGTTACAAAGACATTTCATTTTTTTTAAACTTATTTCAACTCCAGACTTTTTGTGCGTTCAACATGCACCATTCAAAGCCACATCATCAATTTTCAACCCTTTCCCACTTCACTCGCTATTTTTCATGCATTTATTGATTTTTTTAGCTAAATGACCTCGAAATTGAAAAGTACTACAAATGAACTCTGAAAAGGTTGAAACTTGGCATGGTATTATCATTTCACCCACATAGCATGTGCTAAAAAGTTGAGAGGGTTACGGCAAAAACTGGATGCACTTCGTATACAAACTGGACAATCCCTTTCGAAATATCAGGGTTTTGGACGAAAACTCATTTGTTAAAAAGGCATTTCATTTTTTTAAACTTATTTCAACTTCAGACTTTTTGTGCGTTCAACATGCACCATTAAAAGCCACATCATCAATTTTCAACCCTTTCCCACTTCATTCGCTATTTTTCATGCATTTATTGATTTTTTAGCTTAATGACCCCGAAATTGAAAAGCACTACAAATAAACTCTGAAAAGGTTGAAACTTGGCATGGTATCATCATTTCACCCACATAGCATGTGCTAAAAAGTTGAGATGGTTACGGCAAAAACTGGATGCACTTTGTGTACAAACTGACAATCTCTTTCGAAGTATCTGGGTTTCGGACGAAAACTCATCTGTTACAAAGGCATTTCATTTTTTAAAACTTATTTAAACTCTAGATTTTTTGTGCGTTCAACATGCACCATTAAAAGCCACATCATCAATTTTCAACCATTTCCCACTTCATTCGCTATTTTTCATGCATTTATTGTTTTTTGAGCTATAAAACTAAAAGAGCTAAACACAATTTGTTTTTGATTAAAACACCTATTTAAAATAACCTAAAAATTACCAAATTGAATATAATGATAAAACACACTAATATTAAACAGCAGGAAAAAGAATCACTTAAAAATCTATTTTCAAAGTAAAGTTATTCACAACGTAGTGATTCACACAAATTTCGCTCAAAAACTCTAAATATTTCGCTGTAAGTACAAACAAAAGAAAATAAATAAAGCAAAAAAAAACTGGAAAAGGACCTTTAGTAATTAAACCAGTTTCTCGTGCTGAACATTTTGATATATTAAAGTTTTTTTTCGACATCGTATGCAAAAGTTATAGCCGTTTTACTTTTTCATAACACTTTAGTCCCGGTTGGTGTCTCCAACCGGGACTACCAACCGGGACTAAAGGGTATCACTCCCTTTAGTCCCGGTTGGTGTCTCCAACCAGGACCAAAGGTCCCATTCGAACCGGGACTGATGCCTACCGAGCCCCGTCCGGCGTCCTAGCCGCTCGAACCGGGACTAATGCTCACATTAGTCCCGGTTCGTAACGCGACCGGGACTATTGCTCCGATCCGGCTAGGACGAAAGCCCTGTTTTCTACTAGTGACTGAAAATTGATGTTGCACCTAGAGTAACCATGTCGGTCTTGGTTGTTATTTAATATACATAATTATCAAAGTAACTTACATGTGGTAACTTTAGATTACAATCCATGCTAATGCATAGGTAAGCATTTTATGTTTACATATGTTGGATAATAAGTTTGAGTAAGGAAAAAGAAAGATGCACTTATCAATGTAGACTAGATCTGTTAAAAAAGTACAATAAGGATGCAAACATAAAGTATATGAACATCGGCATTTTTTAACCATTATATTTAATTAGAGGCGTTCATTCACATTTCAGAACTAATAAAGAGTTATATGGTAGCCTAACAAATTCAAGCTCACAAAGTTTTGTTGATCTAGGTTCATGAGCTTACATAAGTTATAACCATGAAGCTACTGCATTATAGATTGAATGGACACAAGAGCAAGGAGCAGAGAGTGTACTTGGAAACCAAAAAACTGAGAACCAAGCAATTCAAGTTATGATAATCAAATGCCAATCATGACTGCAATTAGTAATCCACCATAGTCGGCCATCAATACTTAATGCACATATTGCATCCTCTAAAATTAGCACCTTAACCCATCTCCAATGTCACTTCCAACCTCACATATATATGTGACACAGCCTTCGCTATTACGTGGACTTGTGGAATCTAAAAATCATACAAGTTGCAAATGAGAGACCACTTCAATCCTATTGCGAAACCGTAGTGATGTTTCACATCCTTAACTAAATTAGATTAACTTAATAACCTATTAAATATTCCAATCTATTCGATGAACCAAGTTAGTGTCAACCAGAGTAGATCTGAAATAACAAGGGAGAGTTATTTGCTTTCATGTTTACTCCTTTAATTAATATATGGCACAAAACATAATGATATTTGAAAGAAAAAAAGTGTAGGCAGACTGAAGTAGAAGAACAACCACGATCATGCTAAAACCTTAAAATCCATGATTGATGCCAATGAGCCTCTATAGTAAGCAATGTCCTTGTCGGGCACACAATACACATCAATAAGGCATGTTGTGTTAGACATAGATGCGGTATCTGGTCTGGCCAACGGCGTATAGCATAGCACACGAACACTCCTACGAGAGAGGGTATGAGGGTGCGGGCTAGTAGTTGGTAAGTGTGTGGGTGTACTTAGGCACAGAGGACGGAGGATGTGTGTGACATTCTAGCAACAAACCGAGGATTGGGTTGAGCTCAAGAAGGACTGGGACGCCATGAGATGAGTGTAGCGGTCTGGAGGTGGTGTGGTGGGGGGTGGATCTTACATGCAACAGCGCGAGGACGCGCGGAGGTTACGATCTGGTTGATTCATGAGAGGAGGCGACGGTAGTTTTTTTGGCAACACTTCTGGAGTTGAACCAGAGTAGATGGCAGCCGAAGACAACATGACTTCTGCACAAGAGAGCATGTGATGATTTTTTCTTCCAGTTATGGACGAGGAGGACAATTCTTAGGTCAGATGCTTCCATGACACATGTGAATAATTTTCTTGATGTAAAGACCATGATGATCTAATAGCTATGATTTATGTAATGTTAAAGTTTCAAGTTTTTTCAAATAACGACTAGCTTTAGGCTATAAAGAGATTAGGGTTTTCCTATCTCCCATCGGTGTCACCACCATCATGCCTTGTCTTCGGTGGCTTTAGTGCCATAGAGTCGCGATGTACCTCGGCCCTTGCCAGCGGGAGGGCTCCATATCCGTTTTGAGTTACTGTTATTAGTTGGGTTAGGGTTTGTGTCATGCTCAGGGAGGCGGCAGCGACGACTTCCTGGTTATGGAATAAGATCCTTCCCACCCAGCCCTCATCCGTGTGGTCTATCTAGAGTCGTCGGGAGGGAGGGGGAGTACGTGGAGGTGGGTCTCCAGTGCATCTATCGGGATTTGGTCTATGCTGGTCTTTAGTGGATCTGTTTGGATCCAGTCTTTATTCGTGTGGTGTCGAGTTGGATCATTCTGATCTAAGCTTGTCTTAATTAGCGATGACTGTTGTTCTGGTGCACTGGTCCTTTGGGGCCTGAGCAATATGGGTTCCCGACTGTCTACTATAACAAGGTTTGTCCTCCTCCGATGAGGTAAGGGCGATGAAGGTGGTACGCCTTCGGATCGCTCCAGTGCTTGTAGTTGTTGTTGGTGGCCTATATACCTGGTTGTAATTTTTTTATTCATAGTGTTCTTTTGTACTGCCCTTATAGTTGATGAATAGATCGGAAATTTTGCCCCGCAAAAAAACTTCCATTGAACATGTGAATAAGTTTCTTGAAGTAAAGATCTAGATAATTTGCAGGATATAAAAAGTTAAGAGTCCAAATATCAATGTTTTGAAGAGGCTCCAAATGGTTTATTCCTTTTTTGCATGTTTTTTCAATAATTTGCAGGATATAAAAATATATAATTTAGGCTCATGCGTATATGGCCTGTACGTTTTTTTTATTTGGTTTCTTCATATCGTATGTAATAGTAGCTTATTAGTATGAGCTTTTTCTTCTAAAAGTATTATTAATTGATTTGTTGGGGAAAGATTAGTTGGACTTTAGCGCAACAGGTTGACGTAGTTGTATAGAACATGCAAAAATATTATTCTGTCTCACCTACACACGTCTCTTCGTTCGAGAAAGAAAACTCAATCGTCGCCCGATTTATAAGTAACTAACTCCATGGCACAACAGGGCATGTGAAAAATTACCTATTTTATCCTAGAAAAATAATAAAACTATCTATTAAGTGCATGTTGTGGGAATATGATAAATAGACAAATTAAAGAGTTAGCAAGCAAGGCATCCATTACAATTAGACTCTTAAACTGAAGTATTGATCTAAACGCTATTATATTTCTTTATAGAGGGAGTAGTCCACAATAGCGATTTGGTATCCCTTCCTAAATTAAGCTGGCATCACCATATAAGGTTGAAGCTCAGGCTGAGCTTGATTCATCGTATGAAGGAAAAATGAAGAAGTTGAGATTGGAAAGAGTGAAAAGAACATAGTACGATATCAGATCGGACATATTTATATGTCCCTTGCTGAGAACCAATGTTACGGAAGATTTTATTCCCGTTCCTTTGCATGAAGAAATGTTTTTCCCTGCTTCAGTCAGGCTCTTCTCTTTTTTCTGTTGAATCACAAGATCAGAAATTGGATGGCGGACCAGCCTCTAGATTCGAAATTGAACAGGACTAATCATGTTTCATCGAAGTAGGAACCTGGAGTTAATGTCCAAATCGTACTGATATCATGGTAGTTATAGTTACCGAGGTCGACCGGGCGAGCTGAGACCTCCTGGAGTAGCTGGGTAATGCGGTGGCTGGCAGCTGTGGAAACCAAGACTATTTTTTTTTTTTTTTGGAAAAGGAGGAATCATGCCCCCGGCCTCTGCATCAATCGATGCATGCAGCCATCTTATTAAAATAAGTTCGAAACAAAGTCTTAGATCCATCAAGCGCTCAAGCGCAAAACAAAAGAAGGTATCAAAGATAAAAACTTGCCACATCCGGCAAAGCTAACAGTAGACTACGATGCCTATACACCTAGCCTATTATTAGCATGCCATCCAAACCGGTTGAAGATAATCCGTGCGACCATCTCCCATCGGTTGCACCCAATATCCATAAGCTCCCTGGATTCCGCATGACTGAGTAATGACCACGTACGGATTCAAGATGTTGCTCTGAAGATGACCTGCAAAAAGTTGTTGAAATTCTTGCCATTAAAAATCATGTCGTTCCTGGTATTCCATATAGCCCAGAATAGAGCACATATCCCAATTCTGATAAGCTTCGCTATCTTAACGTCTACTCCATCGAGCCACGTTCCAAATAGCGAAGTAATACATGTTGGTGGGTTAACATTAAAAGCTATATGAATAGTGCGCCATAAGAGTTTTGCAAGAGGACAATCTAGAAGAGGTGTCTTATCGTTTCATTCTGATTGCAATAGCAACCATTAGGTCTGCCTCCCCAATTTCGTTTTGCCAAGTTGTCTTTGGTTAATACCACACCCTTGTGTATGAACCACATGAAAATTTTAATCCTAAGAGGCACTTTGATTTTCCAAATATGTAATGATCTCGTGAGTGGTCCAGTATTTACCAGATCCATGTACATGGACTTTACTGAAAATGCGCCATTCGCAACTAAAGTCCAACAAACACTATCTGTCTGGTCAGACAGTTGCACTTGCATCAGTCTGCTGACCAGATGTAACCATGCATTCCAGCGTTCTCCCAGTAAAGCTCTCCTGAATTGCATATTAAGAGGTACTGATTGTAATACCGTGGACACATACTCATCTTTACGTTGCGCAATATTATAAAGTGAAGGATATTGAAGTGCTAATGGAGTGTCTCCAAGCCAAGTGTCTTCCCAAAATCTTGTTGAGGCCCCATCACCAACTACAAATTTCACCCTCTGAAAAAAGGTTACCTTTATCTTCATTAACCCTTTCCAGAAAGGTGAATCATTTGGTCTCGCTGTAACCTGCGCTAATGTTTTGGAATGTAGGTATTTATTCTTCAAAATTTGGACCCACATCCCCTCGATTTCTGTGGATAACCTGTACAGCCATTTGCTAAGCAGGCATCTGTTCTTTATTTCTAAATTTTCAATGCCAAGCCCCCCTTGGTCTTTTGGTCTACAAATTATATCCCAGCGAGCCAATCTGTATTTCTTCTTGGCTTCATCACTTTGCCAGAAGAAACGAGATCTGTAAAAGTCTAATCTTTTTCGTACCCCTACCGGTACTTCAAAGAAAGACAAGAGGAACATCGGTAAACTTGTTAAAACCGAGTTTATTAAAACTAGCCTCCCTCCATATGACATAAGCTTGCCCTTCCAGCAACTTAGTTTTTTTTTCAAATCTATCCTCAATACATTTCCATTCCTTATTCGCCAGTCTTCGATGATGAATAGGAATCCCCAGATAGCTAAATGGTAGTGATCCCATTTCACATCCAAATAGCTGTCTGTAAGCATCTTGCTCTTCTTTTGCCTTTCCAAAGCAAAATAATTCGCTTTTGTTAAAATTAATTTTTAGCCCAGACAGCTGTTCAAATAAGCACAAAACTAGTTTCATATCCCTTGCTTTTGCCATATCATGTTCCATGAAAATGATCGTATCATCCGTGTATTGTAGTATGGACACACCCCCCTCTACCAGATGTGGAACGAGTCCTCCTACATGGCCTTTTCTTTAGCTCTACCAATGAGTATAGCCAACATATCCGCTACAATGTTGAACAATACCGGAGACATAGAGTCCCCCTGCCTCAATCCCTTGTGTGTTTGAAAGAAATGACCTATGTCATCATTAACTTTAATCCCCACACTGCCTTTCTGGATGAAAGAATCCACCTGATCCCTCCAGTGTTCATTGAACCCTTTCATCCGTAAGGCCTGTTGAAGGAATGACCATTTGACTTTATCATATGCTTTCTCGAAATCCACTTTAAAGACCACCCCATCTAGTTTCTTTGTATGTATTTCGTGCAGCGTTTCATGCAGTACAACAACACCCTCTAAGATGTGTCTCCCAGGCATAAACGCCGTCTGCGTCGGTTGGACTACCGAATGAGCTATCTTCGTCAATCTATTCGTGCCAACCTTTGTGAAAATTTTGAAGCTAACATTGAGCAAACAGATCGGTCTAAACTGCTCAATGCGCACAGCCTTCGCCTTCTTTGGCAACAACGTGATTGTTCCAAAGTTAAGGTGAAATAGCTGTAACTGGCCATTAAATAAATCATGGAACATAGGCAAAAGATCACCCTTAATGATATGCCAGCACTTTTTATAAAATTCCGCCGGAAACCCGTTCGGTCCCGGTGCCTTATTTTGTTTCATTTGTGCTATTGCATCGAACACCTCCTTCTCGGTAAATGGAGCTGATAACGCCGGAAACCAAGACTATTAAGGTGAGGTGGGAAACAAATTCTGCAGACTGAATTTTCTAGCACTTGTCCATGGAAGAATTGTGATGCTTGGTATACACACCTGTGTGCAACTTACTTCTTGGATCAGATCTCTTCTCCATGAAAATTTACTGCTGCTCCACTACGTGATCTCAAACAACTCCTCCCTGTTATCATTTCTCTCAGGTTCTAGGTTACAGAAGGCTGCAAAATTGTGACTCCTATGATCCTATCCCAGCCTGCACACATACACATGTCCATGGAGTCATGGGTTTGGTGGGCAACGACCCAAATCATAGGTGAGTTCCAATCAACTCACCCGGCAGCGTCGTAGGCATGGAACATGGCATTGTGATGTCATTCGTGGCATGGCAATTTAAGTGAAAGAGAAAGGTGGGGACAAATGATTAATTATGAAGATCTCATGGCTATGATTGACTAATACAATAATGGTTCGTCAAACAATGATATGCTGTTTCTGATTATTGTAGGATTTTCTAGATCAGCTCTCTATTTTTTTCATCGTATTTTTCTTTACAGACTGAATACTATTTAGGGAGATAAAATGCATCCGTGAGAGATTATGCATGCATGCATGGCTTGGCATCAGCATACCCACACGTCCCAGCTTCAGAAGACTCTCGGCCGTCGAGGACAGCAACATCTTTGTGTGCTGGGGATAAAGAGACTGTCGGCTATCAGTACCATGCATGGTGATGGTAGCGCACCTCTTTGGCTGTGTTTGTTTGGGTTTTAGAGACCAGTTTCGCATAGAAATAAGCTGAAGCTGGAACAAACAGGTAAAACGGAGCAGTTTTGGGCTCACAGTCAAAAACCGTTTCGGTCGTTTTTTAGTGTTACCGCTCGAAGCGAGCCCAGCCGTGCTTTTGCCCGGAAGCTGTTTTGCTTCGTTGCAATTACCCCCGATGCCCTGATCCCTCCTTTCCTTCGTCACAGAGCAGAGCGACCAGCGAACGGGACAGGAACCTAGGGTTCCCCCGCCGCCGCCGCCCCAAGAGCCGCCGCCGCCGCCCCAAGATCCGCCGCCGCCGTCCCAAGAGCCGCACCCGCCGCCGCCCCAAGAGCCCCCGCCGCCCCAAGAACCGCCGCCGCTGCCTGTCGCCGTCATCCAGCGCAAGACCCGCCGCCGCCGTCGCCTCCAGTCGCCGTCGCCGTCGCCTACTGGCTGGTCGCCGTCGCCTCCAGTCGCCGTCGCCTCCAGTCGCCGTCGCCTCCAGTCGCCGCCGCCGTCGCCTCCAGTCGCTGCCGTCGCCTCCAGTCGCCGCTGTCCCTACTGGTCGGGCGCCGTCCCTACCAGTCGCCGCCGCCGTCGCCTCCAGTCGCCGCCGCCGTCGCCTCCAGTCGCCGTCTCGGGCACCCATGTCGTCATCGGTTGGGGCAAGATTTTCCATTTGTCTCTGCTAGATGTATATGCTGCATATTTATTGATGTGGATAAAGATGATTTTGCTTGCTGTACATTGATGGATAAAGAAATATTTCAAGCTTGATGTGGATGTGTTTGCTTGCTGTACATGCTTGTTTGATATACATAGTTATTGCTATACATATTTGTATGCTGGTATAAATTATGGTGAAAATGAATTAGATGGAGAAGGCAGCGAAGGCAGCGAAGAAGGCAGCGAAGGCAGACAAGACAGACAAGGCACTTTGGGATGCATACCATACTAGGATATTTTGCGAGTTGTGTGCGAGGGAAGTTGAAGCAGGCAACAGGCCGGGGGCGTTCTTGAGTCCTAGAGGATATAAGAATTTAGGGGAGAGCTGGTTGGAGATAACTAAGAAAAGTTATGTGAGGATGCAATTCAAGAATAGATGGGAAAATCTCAAAACTATGTATTGTCAATGGAAACAATTGCAAATTGATGCATCTGGACTTGGATGGAATGCTAAGCTAGGAACCATTGATGCTGATACTGATTGGTGGAACACTCACCTAATGGTAATTCCATGCTACCCATAGTATTTACATTGGGTTTCATATTATCTTAATTTCCATTTAGCTGACCTTTTGTTCTTTTGCTATTTTTTAGAAACATCCGGAGCATGCAAAGTATAGGAATGGAGGACCACCCAACTTGGTTGAAATGGACCTGATGTTTGATGACCGTCATGTCACCGGTGCCGAGGCTGCTATCCCCGGTGAGATACCATTGGACAAGGAGGAAGTCACTATTGACGATGACTCTGATAGTGCAGAGGATGATGATGAAGTCATGAAAGCAAAACCAAAGAAGCAGCGAAAGACCAAGTCCAGTAAAGATGATTTTTCTGCTCTAGATGAGAAGAACCCATTTGTTCGGATGTACAAGAAGGCTAGTGATGCGATATGTGTAACGGCTGAAAGTATAAAAGAAGCATCTAGCTCCAGCAAGGCTCCCCCTCCTCCTCCCCCTCCTCCTCCGGTTGGCCCTAGTATGAGTGAGGCAATGGAGATGGTTCGCGAGTGTGGAGTTGAAGAAGGAACCCCTCTCTTTTTCTCTTCCAGCATGCTTTTTATGAAGCCTGAGTATAGAGAAATGTTTGCGTCGGTTCAGACCAAGGAAGGAAGGTTTGATTGGCTCGAGAGAGCGCATGATTTTGCTATGTAACTATTCGTTTAGAATAATTGCTTAGTTATTTGCTTGGATTATGCTATGTTATGGGTCTGTACCATTTGCTTATTTGAATGCTTGGATTATGCTATGTTGTACACATAGTATCATTTGTTAATTTGAATGCTTGGATTATGCTATGTATTTGGTTTGTACCATTCGTGTGTGAACTATTGTCTTTCTGGATATGAACCATTTGCTTATTTGAATGCTATTTTCCCGTATGTATGAATAATGGATATGACAACTAATCTGGTTGTCATTTTCCATTTGTAGACTGATGGAATTGACGGCGGAGGTGGTGACGATGATGATGCTAACATAAAGCCAGTACAGCTTCAAAACTTGCTCAAGTTAAGTACTGATCTCGCAACCTTGGGTCAAATGGCTATGCACTACAGCAAAACTTGTTTGAATAAGCAACGTAGGCAGCCTAGGAGGATTGCGGTACAAACTGGTTATGAATGGGTGATGGAAAAGTTGGCACGTCCTAAATCTTGCTACAAAATGTTTAGAATGTATCCAGATGTTTTCTTGAGTTTGCATGGTCTTTTAGTGAGTGACTACCATTTGGAGTCAACCAGCGAGATGAACTCATTGGAAAGTCTAGGCATGTTCTTGTGGATGCTTGGAGGCCCTCAATCATTTCGCCAAGCCGAAGATCGGTTTGTTCGGTCAACTGAAACAATCCATAGGAAGTTCAATCATGTGTTGCACTGTGTAAATTCTCTAGGAGGAGACATCATCAAACCTAGAGATCCTACATTCGCAGATGTGCATCCAAAAATTAGGGACAAACGTTTCTGGCCTCACTTCAAAGGTTGTATTGGTGCAATTGATGGAACTCACATTCCCGTTATAGTTCCCGCTAATGAGACCTGCAACTATATGGGTCGACATAGTTACACAAGTCAAAATGTGTTGGCAGTTTGTGACTTTGACATGAGATTTACCTTTGTCGTTGCCGGTTGGGCGGGGTCGGTACATGACACACGGATTTTCCAGCACAGTATATTGAAGTATGCTAGTACTTATCCTGCACCTCCTGAAGGTACACAAATCAAGTCTTTTAATTTTATATAGATTGTTTCTATTAATTTGTACATGTGCTCAAATTTATTATCGATGGATGTAGGTATGTACTACCTTGTTGATTCTGGTTATCCTAACCGGGTGGGATATCTAGCTCCTTACAAAGGGACAACCTACCATCTTGCCGAATTTCGGTCTGTCCGCCGCCCACCGAGTGGTAAATTTGAGGTGTTCAATCATCTTCACTCTTCTCTTCGGAATGTGATTGAACGCTCATTTGGTGTGCTCAAGCAGAAATGGCGCATCCTAAGGGATGTGCCACACTTCAAGGTTATCAGTGCTTGTATGACGCTTCACAATTTCATCAGGGACAGCAAGCTACGCGATAAAGAGTTTGATAAATGTGATGATAATGAAAATTACATGCCTGCAGTCTCACGGTCAACACCTTTGCTTGGCGATGCCGTTCCCACTTCCTCTGATGAAGGCAACATGAACGACATGCGTGATAGGATTGCGAGCTCTTTGTTTATTGCACGACAAGCTACATAGATTAGTATTTCTACGGACATCTAATTATATGTACGGATTATGAATTATATGGTCGGTCTAATCCTTTAGCTCTCTTTTGTAAGGATTATTAGTTATGTGGACTATCTATTGTATTGTACGGGCAAATGTGACTTGCATGGACTAGCGATGTGACAACATTATCCTTTTGCTCACTACTATTATATGTATATATGAGCAAGAAAGTGAGAAAATTATTATTATGAAATATTTATGTATTACCATAGAACAGATCATTCCCTGTCAGTGAAAATACCATTTAAAAAAGCTATTAATACTAAATCAACAAGTTACACCGATCTTACTACTCTAAGGGCATTTCAGGTTTTCCACCAGCTCACAGTCGTTTCCACAGCTGCATTGCCAAACAGCTAACCTTCACTACAGCTGTTTCCTCAGCACAGCAGTTTTGCCAGCACAGCAAGTCCACAGCTGAAACTGCTGAAACTGAAGCTCAAACAAACACAACCTTTGTGTGCTCGACTTCTTGCAACACTGCCTTGTTGCCTAGGGTTAGGGTGTGAGGCATACGTACAGGTTTGGGCCTCATCTAGCTATCATTAGCAATTGGTGCTCCAAATTGTGGAATTGCTTGCCTACTGAGTGAGCGTAGGGTGCAACAACATTACGGATGTAAACAGATGTGCCACCAATCCACCATAGTTCCTTTGCTCAACAGCCTTTTAGATGCCGACGGCCACCCAATCTAATCCAATCTGCCATCAAGTACATGCACGTCCCCTTCAACTTCATCGATCATTATAGGATAGATTGATCTACTCGGATAAGAATGGATGTTGGATTGCACTTGCAGCAAGTATAGACTTGGAAGCAGAGGAGATTCAAAGCTAGATCGAAAGGAACCTAGAGAGGTTTGATATGAATCGTACCTTTTTTAATTGCTTCCACTCTGGATGGAACGCTGAAATTGAGGACGGCATGGAGAGAAGAGGCGGCCAGATGCGGTAGGGTTCGATGGGTGATGCTAAGGGAGCAGCGAAGAGATGGAGTTTGCAGGGTACGTAGAAGATCTATTCGATCGTGTCTGGTTTTTTTTATTTTAAAAAATAAAACCTTTTCTTTCTAGTAGACAGATCGAAGGGGTATGAGGAAACTTAATTTAGGGCACTGGTGGGTAATTTTTCTGAACTATAATGTTAATAGACTATTTCGGAGATCCATCGGCTGTGAGCGCCCAGTTAATTTAATTAATGGACAAATGTTTCTGATTATTGTGGGATTTTCTAGAATATTTCTCATTTTTTATCCGTATTTTTCTTTTAGTAGATAATAGATAGATAGATAATAGATAGAAGATAGGTAGATTAGAGGGGAGTATACACACTTCTTTCGCTTAATTTAACTTCACTACTAGAAAACGGGCCTTTAGTCCCGGTTTTTCAACCGGGACTAAGCAATCGGGACTAAAGGCCTCCATTTAATTTTAGTCCCGGTTGGATTACGAACCGGGACTAAAGAGGCTCCTCGTGGCAGCTTTCTGGAGCGGGGGCTGGAGGACCTTTAGTCCCGGTTGGTGTTACCAACCGGGACTAAAGGTTTTTTTTTTTTTATTTTTTAATTTATTTTTTAAATTTTTTTTCGACATTTTTTTTATTTTTTCCTGATTTTTAAATCTTTGAATTATTTGACAATTTAATCTCTAATCACCCCTCCTCACTGCTCTTGAATTATTTGACAATTTAATCTCTAATCACTCCAACCCCAGCACGCTTAACTTTTGAGTTCTATCTCCCATAATTTCCAAGTCTGCACTTTTTGTTTCTTGACAATAGTAAGCTATCAATCCTATTAACCCTTAAGTCTTGATGTCACATGATTTAATTTTTTGAATTCCAAACAATTTTTAAAATAAACAACAATGATTAATTTAAAAACTTCAAAAACTTTAAAAAGACAAAAATTTCAAAAAAACTAAAAAATTCTCAAAAACAAAAACACCGAAAAAACCCAAATAATAAAAAGTTCAAAAATAAAATAAGTAATAATAATATTGAATTTCAATGAAAATAAAATAAGTAATAATATTATTTTATTCTTTTTTGCCATTTATTCATTTAATATGGCATAATTAATATCTTTAAATCTGTAAATCGAAATTCGACAAATAATATATCCGTTATTATCAGAAAAATGTGAGAAATCCAAATATAACATCATTTATTTATTTTTAAAAAATAAAATTAATTTTTAAAAACTGAATTTTTATTCTTTTTGAATTTCAAAAATCTAAAAGAATTAAAAACGTTTTAAAAAAATAAACTACTTATTCAATTAATTTATGTTATATGTATCATATCAATCCTATTAAGCCCTTGAGCATGATGTCACACGTTTCACCATTTGAGTTTGAAACTATTATTCTAAAAAAAATATTTAGTAGCACTAATATTTGTTGAATAATTATTTAGTAACACTAATATTTATTCGATGGCGGTTGCCATCGAAACCGGTTTCTCGTGCTGAATATTTTGATATATTATTTTTTTTTTTCGAAATCGTATGCAAAAGTTATAGCCGTTTTATTTTTTCATAACTCTTTTTTTAAACTAGTTTCAACTACAGACTTTTTGTGCGTTCAACATACACCATTCAAAGCCACATCATCAATTTTCAACCCTTTCCCACTTCATTCGTTATTTTTCATGTATTTATTGATTTTTTTGAGCTAAATGACCCTGAAATTGAAAAGCACAACAAATGAACTCTGAAAAGGTTGAAACTTGGCATGGTATCATCATTTTACCCACATAGCATGTGCTAAAATGTTGAAAGGGTTACGGCAAAAACTGGATGCACTTCGTGTATAAACTGGACAATCCCTTTCGAAGTATCAGGATTTCGTACGAAAACTCATCTGTTACAAAGGCGTTTCATTTTTTAAACCTTATTTCAACTCTAGACTTTTTGTGCGTTTAACATGCACCATTCAAAGCCACATCATCAATTTTCAATCCTTTCCCACTTCATTCTCTATTTTTCATGCGTTTATTGATTTTTTTTGAGCTAAATAACCCTGAAATTGAAAAGCACTACAAATGAATTCTGAAAAGGTTGAAACTTGGCATGATATCATCATTTCACCCACAAAGCATGTGTGAAAAAGTTGAGATGGTCACGGCAAAAACTGGATGCACTTTGTGTACAAACTCGACAATCTCTTTCGAAGTATCAGGGTTTCGAATGAAAACCCATCTGTTACAAAGGAATTTCATTTTTTTAAACTTATTTCAACTTCAGACTTTTTGTGTGTTCAACATGCACCATTAAAAGCCAAATCATCAATTTTCAACCCTTTCCCACTTCATTCGCTATTTTTCATGCATTTATGGTTTTTTTTGAGCTATAAAACTAAAAGAGCTAAACATAATCTATTTTGATTAAAACACCTATTTAAAATAACCTAAAAATTACCAAATTAAATATAATGATAAAACACACTAATATTAAACAGCAAGAAAAAGAATCACTCAAAAATCTATTTTCAAAGTAAAGTTATTCACAAACTAATGATTCACACAAATTTCAAAGAATTCAAATTTAAACTATTGAAATTTGAAAACTACTGGCACTAACAGAAAGTTTATAATATTTGTGACCTAAAGCAAAAAGATTCACTCAAAAACTCTAAATATTTCGCTGTAAGTACAAACAAAAGAAAATAAATAAAGCAAAAAGAAAAAAAACTGAAAAAAGAGGGTGAGACCATTTAGTCCCGGTTGGTGTCTCCAACCGGGACTAAAGGTCCATCTTTAGTCCCGGTTGGAGACACCAACCGGGACTAAAGGGTGATGCCTGTTGAGCCCCGTCCGGCGTCCTAGCCGCTCGAACCGGGACTAATGCTTACACATTAGTCCCGGTTCGTAACGCGACCGGGACTATTGCTCCGATCCGGCTAGGACGAAAGCCCTGTTTTCTACTAGTGCTTCAAGCTGATACTGCGGAGAAAGGAAGCCTAGAGCATTAAAGATCACAGAAGAATATAATTTGATGCACACATACATGGCACGTATACTGAAAAGAGTACATACATTGTCACAATTGGATATGTCTCTGTAAGAATGCAAGAGTTTAGACGAATACCTTTGAAGTCGTATGTACAGCTAGGCATGCAAAGTGCTAATAGAGATAAGCACACAATGCATAGACGATACCCATGGTGTGCTTCTGGAGTCGGCGGCGATGTGCATAGCCAACCATGTCGGAGTTAAGGAAGCAGCTGCTGGAGGCGGCGGTCAACGGCGCTGCTCTCGCCCGCCGATTCATTTTTCTTAAAATGGGGTGATGCGGCCGAAAGACCTTCTGACTTTTTTTTCATGGAACACGATGTCTTATCCTGGAAGAAGATATTTGAGAATATGTACGTAATGGTAAGATAGCTAATTTCTAGTCCTTTTTATTTTTGAAATTCCATGGTATAAGGCTAATTTCTAGATCAAACGGCCATGGATACAACTCATCAGATAAAACAGCTTGATGTTCCTGATTTTTTTTATTTGATTGCCGTTGCCGCTGCTCCTAACTTTTTAAAGGTATATCTATTGCCGCTCCTTTAGACGTATACTAGTAAGCGTGCACGTGCAACACACGTCTCTACAATGGCAAGTCAGGGCGATGACCGCATAAGCGATTGAGTGCACAAGGTGTGTTGGAGCAGTGGTGTTATGTGGGTCGCAACTATTGCGGGCATGTGGAATGCTTGTCACTTTATCGCCACGGAAGAGTGCCTCATGACTTATTTCCGACAGTGATGAAAGAGCGGCTTGTTCAGGGCCGTTTGACCCTCTAAGGAGTGGGCTTGGCCGTGTCCTAGAATGGGATTGTCCCATTTTTTCGCCTGGTATTCTATGATTACCTGAACAATTTTCAGCTTAGTCGAAAAGTCAAAGCTTTCGCTTCATGTTTGAACTTATTTTTTACTCGTACTCATTTACTCAACAATAATTAAAATATATCCAAAAAAATTATCAGTTAATGCTAAACACAAAGGATAACCCTGATGTCCATTTTGAAAATCCACAGAAGATAAAATCGAATTAAGAAGCAGGACCATAGAGAAATAGACCTAGAAAGTACGATTTCCTATATTTGCAAATTTATGATGTCATTATGCCAATTTTCACTGCTGATTATACATCATACAAATTCTAGATCAGATCATCAATAACACCAGATGAAAAATCTTATAATCTGGCTTCATATAACATCATCCGCTGAATTTAGTTACATTTTTACTAACCCAAACAGTATAAATGAAGATAGAAGGCAAATCATTATTTCCGGATTTAAACATATTTATATGCTATACTTTAGGATCTGGATATGAAGAGAGGAAATATACAACATGAGATGTAGTGGAGCGGAGCACCAACATCAGTGGTCAATCTATGGTAGGCAAGTGAATGATGTGGTGCCACGTCTGCTGTTCATTGGTGGCGAAGGGAAGCGGCGGCCAAACAAAGGAGATGCTCCTGACGGTCATGCCTCCCCCTGGGAGTCCTCCCGTTTAGCGCTCACTGTGTCAAACAGTCCAATCACACATGATAACTTTTGGGTATATCAACAAAGAAATTAATGATGCCACACCAACTCTGCCCTGCTGTAGCAAACATGTACTCCTACTTATAATTAAATACATACACAAGTGCCTGAGTAATTTTACTCTGTGATTCACATTAAAAATATAGAGACAAGGCCCTAAACATGCATGATGTAGACATCTGGTAAGAAAGTTGGCTCGGTCCCACAAACTTGGACCATTTAAAGATGGGACATTACCTTCTTATGCAAACCTTGTGGAGACCTTTGTATATTGAATGCTTTCTTCGATGAATATGCTTAATCACTGTTCGTGGGATGCATTCTTCTGCTTTTATTCTCAAAGTGATCGGGTGAAAGTTGTCGGACCAAATATTCTAAACCTCCTGCTACTTCTTTAGCAACTATAACTTTCAAGGTGGACGATCAACGATTCAGATCAGTGAACTGCAGTAATTTGAACATAATTGACAAAAGAAACAACATAAATGAAGTAAAATAGCTAGTCACACCCATAGAAAAATCAGAGATGGACCTTTAGGTAAAATCCATACAGTTGAGGGGAAAGGCCCCACAAAACATTGAAAGTTACAAAATTAGGCAAGAATATAGAACCATGCTATATATTATCTGAGAGAACACAACAGTCATACATATTTTAAGAAACATGACAATCAGATAGTAAATAGAGTACCTTGTGATAGTTACAAAGCCTCCTTCAGTACCATCTTTTAAGAAACATAACAATCAGATTGTAAACAGAGTGCCTTTCTTAGGTAGAATCCCATGGTGGAAATACAGAGCAACGAACGAAGGAAGCTAACCCCATCAACATCCTATATAATTGAATCGAACACATATCATAAAAAGGTATATGCAATAGGAAAATACGAAGCAACATATGAAAAAAGCTAGCCCACACAATGAACAACCTGCAACATTATATGACTAAAAAACGTAATCTGGAAGAATAGATGGAAAGCGTGATTAGCGGAGCCTCTGTCGGGGCGATACCGGGGCGATCGCTGGCCGATCTTGGCGATCCCGATCGAGAGACCAAGGTCTTTGATCCGACGAGAGTAGGAGGACAGGGAGACAGATCGAGGGGCACTCAGGATCAGGATGATCCTTTGGGGCTACGTGATTCGTGGGTCAGAGCAATGACAGCGATCAGGAGATATGCGGAAGGGAAGAAAGCGTACACCAATTCTGGGCAACATAGCGCAGGAAATCAAGAATTGATCTCTGGATCGGGCCTCGGGAGAATCAAGGACAAGATAAGGCAGATGAGGAGGGATCTGGATCGCATGATGACAGATGGAAATCAGGATCGATTAGGGTGGGCTTCCAAAGATCTTCAGCAGGCGGATCCACCTGACAAAGGAGGGGGAGAGGATCAAGGGTCTGATACGACGGGAAGGGCAAATATGGTCAAAAATCAGAATTGTCCCAATCCCTGTGAGTATTTGTTGATAGCAAAGGAGATCACCGGCCATAAAAAGGATCCAACAGAGGAAGCCACCTCACCTCACCAATCGATTCCGTCCTTAGCAGCCAGAAAGCTGACTGCAATGGCGAACCGGGAGACCTGCAAGAACAAGGCGCCAATGAACCATGGTGAGGAAGTGGACTCCAACGGCAAGAGCGAGCTGGGGTCTAGGCCTCTCCTGCGCGGCGGTTCCTCAAGGGACCGTGGCGACCTGTACCGCACCCCGTTGGGACAGGGGGTGGGACCGAATCAGGGAGCAAGGTATGGGGAAAATGATCACGTTGTTGCTCCTGTTTTCCTTGTTGACATGGGGGTGCAGGCGCCGTATGTGGTGGAGCTGAACCTGTCCAGGGAGAGAGCGGCCATGCGCTCGAGGTGGATCGCCGTCGGCCTGTTCTTCTCGGTGCAAGTCTTCAGCATTTGGGGGCTGTTCCATGAGCTCAAGAGCAAGTGGGGCCTGAGGGGACGCCTCTCCTACACCCCGCTCAAGAACAATCGCTTCCTCCTCGAGTTCGAGCGCGAGGGGGATCTCTGATTCATCCTCAACAACGGCCCTTGGACCCACAGGGGTGATGCTTTCCTGATGGTTGAAGTGGACGGGAGCGCCCGGCCGGGCGACGTCGAGGTCGCGCACATGCCTATCTGGGCTCGCATCTACGACGCGCTGCCAATCATGTTCTTTGAACAGGTGGCTCGCGATCTTGGTGCAAGGCTCGGAGAGGTCCTCGAGGTGGACGCGGACAGGGATGGAAGAATTTGGGGCGACTACACGAGGGTCCGAATTAGACATGATGTGGATGAGCCAATCCGTAGTAAACTAGAATCCCACGATTCTGCTGAAAATAAGATGTATGTATTAGGGGTTAAGTATGAGAGACTCCCCCGTTTCTGTAGCTATTGTGGACATTTAGGTCACGGCCAGCGCGATTGTAAGCTGCCTGAAGACCTCCAGGAGATGAGGTTTTCGGCTGCGATGCGCTCGTCCCCGTTTAAGAAGAGTAGCACTAGAGGAGGCGTCCTGGTCCCAGAGGCGAGCAGTGCTCGTCGCTTCCTTCACTTCGGCCCTGAGAACAACGGAGCTGCAAAAACGGCACCCCAAGGACACGAGGCCGGGCGATATGGGAGCATCCCAGAGAACGTGCTCGCTGATCCACTGGTGCAAGCCGCCATTGCTGCGGTGAGCGCAATCAGGCTGGACGGAGGACGGGAGGCGAACGCTGGACAGAGTAGGGCCGTCAACCATGCCCTGAAAACACTGTCAGCAAAGCCTCCCGCGACCGGCACCGGCGATGCAGGAAAGGGGGCCGACCCCAACAACACCCCTTTCCGTCACACTCTGGAGGTCGGCGCAGCCGTAGCCGGCCAGGAGAACAAGGCGCTGGACCAGGATTTTCCTCCGGGCTTTGGCCCCTACCCGAGCTATGGCCGTGTCCCGGCTGCTGCCCCTACACCAACCATGGCAGCGGTCGGGGGGGGGGGGGGAAGGAATGCCTGCTGCAACTCTGCTTCAAGGGAGGGAGCTGGACGTGACCCCCCAGCTTGGCAGCATGGAGGAAAAGATGGGAAGTGGATGTGGCAGGGAATCATAGAAACAGATGGAGATAAAGGAGACACAAACTGATCCAGTGGAAGTCAGGGCAGCCAAGCAGGACAAGACTCCTGCAGATGCAATTTCTCTGCCAGATCAAGCGGAGACACAAGCTAGAGGTCAGAAACACCAGGGTAAGGACGAACGTAAGAAGTTAGCTGTCCAAAGATCAGTGCTGGGCAAAAGGGCTGGGCGTGTGGCAGTGGGGGTGACCGAGGAAGAGCGTAAACCGGATGGAACAGAGGGCGATCAAAAGAAGAAAGCAAGAGGGACAGATGCTGGCACCTCTGAGGAGGTCAATGGTGAGACGGGTGGAGGGGAAGCAACCGGCCCAGGGGCTGCCGGTGAACTGACAGGTGCTAATGGAGGCACCCGTCAGGAGCCATGACGATCCTTTGCTGGAACTGCCGAGGACTCGGGCAACCCTAGACAGTTCAAGAACTCGTGTGCCTAGTGCACACGTACAAGCCAAAGTTGGTGTTCCTATCTGAAACTCGGCAAAGCAATAAGTATGTGAATAAGTTGAAGTGGAGGCTGGGCCTCAAGTATTGTATCACGCAACCTGGCATCGGAAATGGTGCGGGCATTGCGCTCTTCTATGATGAGAGCATTGAATTAATAAAGCTTGCCGTTGGCCCGAGGTATATCGATGTCCTTGTGCGTTTAAGTCCCACCAGCTTGCAATGGCGTGGTACTTTTGTCTATGGCGAGCCAAAACCTCATGAAAGACACCATATGTGGAGCCTTCTGAGAAGAATCAAGGATGCTTCAAGGGCCCCATGGCTAATGATGGGTGATTTCAACGAAGCTATGTGGCAATCCGAGCACATATCGTCCTCTAAAAGATCGGAAAAGTATATGGAAAATTTTCGCAGCGCACTGTCAGATTGTAATCTTTTTGACCTTGGCTTCAAAGGCCCAATCTGGACCTACAACAACAAACAGGAGGGTAGAAAGAACGTGCGCGCTAGACTTGACAGGGGTGTGGCCTCACCGGAATGGACTGACCATTTTCGTGGGGCGTCAGTTGAGCACGTCTGCTCCTCCCGGTCTGATCACCTCCCACTTCTGCTGCGCTTTGGTATGAGGAAGGAATGGAGGCCCGTGAATGAGGGGTGACAGCGAGCATTCCGCTATGAACATATGTGGGAGAGAGTGGACTCGCTGAAAGACACAATCGAGGACACTTGGAAGAGAGGGGGTGCTGCTGGGAACATACAGGAGGTGGGAGAAAAGCTAAAACACATGCAGAATGCCTTGCGCGGCTGGGCGGACAGGGATTTTGGCTCTGTGATAAAGCGAGCTGCTGAAATACGCAGGCAACTCAGTGTGTTGTGGAGCAGTAAAATTTCAGCAAGGCAGCAGGAGAAGATTAAGGAATGTACTAAGGAGCTAGATGAGTTACTGCTTAGAGAAGAAATTATGTGGAGACAAATATCACGGGCCACTTATTTGAGAGAAGGAGACCGAAACACTAAATGGTTCCAGAGAAAGGCTTCGTGGAGGAAAAAGAAAAATGATATCACAAAACTAAAGGACAGTGCCGGGGTGTGGAAGGAGGACAGAGAAGGCATACAACAAATGATGCAAGATTTCTTCCAAAATCTGTACAGAAAAGATAGTGAGGTGAGCCCCCATAGTATATTAGAGCTGGTTAAAAGAAGCGTCACAGACGAGATGAATAGGGAATTGGGAAAACCATTCTCGAACGAGGAAGTGAGCAATGCTTTATTCCAAATTGGTCCTCTTAAGGCTCCGGGGCCGGATGGCTTTCCGGCGCGTTTCTACCAGAAAAATTGGGATGTTCTGAAGGATGATGTGATTAAGGGAGTGCTTGTTTTCTTTGAGAATGGTATTCTACCGGAAGGAATAAATGATACTATCATTGTGCTTATTCCGAAAGGGAAGGACCCTCAGTCGCTAAAGGACTAGACCAATCAGCCTCTGCAATGTCCTGTATAAGGTGATCTCAAAATGCCTTGTGAACCGCCTGCGCCCTCTATTGGATGAGATCATTTCCGAGACGCAGAGCGCTTTCATCCTGGGAAGGTTAATCACTGACAATGCCACCATCGCCTTTGAATGTTTCCACAAGATCCAACATAGTAAAAATTTGCATAACACTCACTGTGCGTACAAGCTGGACCTTGCCAAAGCCTACGACAGGGTAGATTGGAATTTCTTGGAGGAGGTGCTTTTAAGAACCGGTTTTGATCAGAGGTGGACGGGATGGGTTATGCAATGCGTTCGCTCAGTCCGGTATGCGATCAGGTGCAATGGTGAACTGTTGGAACCATTCAGTCCATCAAGAGGCTTGCGCCAAGGAGACCCTCTCAGCCCGTATTTATTTTTGTTTGTGGCTGATAGTTTGGTTACTCTAATGAACAAGGAGATTGAGGGGGGGGGGGGGGGAATTTGACCCCGGCCCCCTCAAAATTGCCAGAAACAGCCCGGGTGTTTCAAATCTTTTGTTTGCTGATGACAGTTTGATTTTCTTCAAGGCCACCATGGAGCAAGCTGGCACGATAAAGAAGGTGTTAAGTTCCTTCCAAAAAGGCACAGGTCAGTTACTGAGCGAAAGCAAATGCTCCATTCTCTTTAGTGAGCTATGTCCGGAAGAGACTAGAGAGGAAATTAAGAGAACACTAGGGGTGGTGTCATCTTCATTTGAGAGCAAATACTTGGGACTCCCGACCCCGGAAGGAAGAATGAAGGATGAAAACTTCCAACCAATAATGGACAGGTTTGGAAAAAGGTGCAATGACTGGTCGGAGAAGTTTATGTCCTACGCAGCTAAAGAAGTCCACGTCAAATCGGTGGTGCAAGCGCTCCCATGTTTCACAATGGGTGTCTTCCTCCTCTCAAAAGGCTTCTGTGATAAGTACGAAAAGATGATCCGGGACTTCTGGTGGGGAGACGAACTGGGTCATCGCAAGACGCATTGGATGTCGTGGGAATGAATGACTAGGCCGAAGCGGGCATGGGGCATTGGTTTCAGAGACATGCACCTTTTTAACATTGCGCTTCTCGCTAAGCAAGGATGGAGGCTCCTCCAAAACCCAAACAGCCTGTGTGCCAGAGTGCTCAAATCAAAGTACTACCCCAATGGTAACCTTCTGGACACCGTTTTTGTGTCGAATGCCTCCCCAGTGTGGAGAGGAATTGAAGCAGGCCTGGAGCTCCTGAAAAAGGGCATCATCTGGCATGTTGGAGACGGCAAGAGTATCCAAATCCAGCGAGACCAGTGGATCCCTAGAAAGGAGGGCCTCATGACAGTGGCTTTTATTAGAAGATCGCGACTCCGATGGGTTAATCAGCTCTTGCTCCCGGACAGGAAGGAGTGGAATGAGGAGTTGGTTAGACAAATCTTTCACTCTTTTGATGCGGAGGAAATCTGCAATATCCCCATCCCAAGCTCAGCCGCGAAAGACTGCATCGCATGGCACTACGAAAAGAATGGAGTTTTCTCCGTGAGGAGCGCATACAAGCTGGCTGCATCTATACAACGTCAATCCAACTTAGGGCCGTCGAACTCTTCGGGGAGTGTAAATGAACGAAGCATCTGGGACCTGATTTGGAAAGCCGACGTACCTCCAAAAGTTAAGATTTTTGGATGGAGGGTCGCCACAAATACTCTAGCAACTCAGAGGAACAAATGCAAACGGACCATCATCTCGGATGCCACATGTGTGATCTGTGGAAACGATGTGGAAGATGAATTCCATGCAGTTGTTGCCTGTTCAAAGAACAGAGCCTTGAGACATGCGCTGAGAGATGTTTGGGCCCTGCCATCAGAAAAAGACTTTAGATATACAGGCTGCGATTGGCTGCAGATCTTGCTGGACTCATCATCCCAAGATATCCGCGCCAAAATCCTACTACTACTCTGGAGATGCTGGCACTTGAGAGATGATTGTGTGCATGGGGAAGGCAAGGAAACGAACAGGGGTTCGGTCTTATTTCTGCAGAGGTATGTGGAGGAATGGGAAAACGCCACCCTGAATGAGGTGTCCGAGTCGGGTAAGAAAGCAAAAACACTGACCTGTGTGCAGCCTGTTATCCCTGTCGATCGTCGGATGCAGTGGGCGGCCCCAGAGCCAGGATTAACAAAAATCAACTCAGACGCGTCGTTCATCCCTGATACCGGAGAGTGCTGGGCTGGCGCGGTTGCAAGGGACCATCGAGGCGTGGTTCTCCCGTCCACCTGCAAGGCATTACCCCGGGCATGCAGTGCAGAAGAGGCTGAGGGACGTGCTGCCTTGTTTGGCTTGCAGGCTTTGGCAAATGGGTACAGGGGTCCGGTGGAGCTGGAGACGGACTGCAGGACTTTAGCTGATGCCCTGAATGCAGATATGACTGTCCGCTCTCCGTGCTATGGAATTATCCTAGACATAAAAGCAGCTCTTGCGGCCTTCTCGGATCATAAAGTCTCTTTTGCTAGGCGCGAATGCAACCGGCTGGCTCATGAACTTGCAGGGGAAGCTAGAAAGAATCTAGACAAATTGATCCTCGCAGATGTCCCGGATAGATTAAGATCTCTAGTTCACTCGGACTGTAACACCGCCTGAGTTTTATTGCTCTGGCTCTCAAAAAAAAAACAACCTGCAACATTTTATAGCTATCGAGGAAAATTGCGAACTCAACAAAGGGAGTAGATTTTTCAAATTTTCACAAACAATAATATCAACATCACTCATAGAAAGAGATACGTTATTTTCAGTCATAAGAAACAATGGAATACTAAAAATCCTTAGTATTGTCCCATTGTGCTATACATCAGAGTATAATTCTTGAGTTGTTTGTAGCAATTACCTTTCCACCAGTATCCGAAACAAAGACTTGTTCATGCTTGAACCGAGACATGATGTCAACATTAGTGTTGAGGTATGGATCTGCAGATGAGCATTCACACCAGAAGAACGATAATAAGATGAGCAACCAATGTTCACCTGATAAATGGTTTCTTTAGTCATTTCACTTTGTATTGTGGAAACCTTTCAAATAAAATCTTGATCTAAACTAACAGGAGAACGTGAGGCTGGGTAGTACAAAGGCTGAAAGTATCAGTCATTTTCCTTTCTAATCATGCACTTGCACACCAGCCGAATGAAATAAAACCAATACTTTCCTTAGAACATGTACATGCTCTAATCAATTTTTGTTTTTCTACTACAGTATCTTTTGTACCTGAAATATTTTGTTGGGCTCTAGTGACAAACATCACCTTCCTTGCTTCATTTACTACTAATTTCTTAAAAAAATATAAGTTTCAAAGGAAAAGGAATACTTTTGCAGCTTGCATACATAATTGTACAGCGGAATCTGTAGAGAATGAACGTTCTCCCAGCAATCGTCTAGCACGACCATCTGCGCGTTGTTGGAATTTTGGTCTGCACATGTGACATGAGCAAAACAATTGAAAACACCGGGAAGCATGGTCCTCGTACAATTGTGTACACAACCAAGAAGAAGGAAGAAGCCAAATCGAAAACCAAAATAATATCACGTTGCAATACAAAAGGGAGTTAAGAAATAATATAAACTAAGTAACATAGATGTGTTGTTCAAAGATGCTGACTGGATACACAATGAAAGAAAAGACCATCTGCCTGTGAAAGTAAAGAGGCTAAACAAACTATCTGGATAAGTGGAGATAAAACCGAATAGCGATCTTCATTCTTGAATTTTCCATTTCTCACTGGACTACATGATTATCCATGTCATGTCCAGTGCATGAAACAAGTTTTTTGCTTTAAACTGGTGCATGAAACAAGTTCACAATGAATCATGAAGAAAATTAGATTGGTACACATAAAAGATTCGAAAATCATTGCATGCTGTGATTCTTTTTATTTGATCCGATTTTACCTCATCTCAAATTGAACAGCCCGCTGAAGGATATCACACATTTGTGGTCATTTGCTGGAGCACATTGGACCAACTAAAATATTTTACAGCTCTGAGATTTATGATAAATAGACAAGCATGAATAAAGAGTCCTAATTGACTCATTGCTCAACCTTATACTTGTTCTTTCTCTCAAAATGACAAAACAATACTTTTCATCTCGTCTATTTTCTGAATTCTAAGTGATATTTTCACAAGTCTAATGTGTTATAGCAAATAAAGATGAATTTGCAGTCTCCGTCCGTAAATTATAATTTGTTGTCTGTTACAGTAATTGCCAACATAGTAAGTTCGGAAGCAAATTCTACCAATTGAAAAGTACAATCTCAGCACAAAATGAAAACAAAAAGAGAAAAAACATACTTCAGAGCAGAGAAGTCATTTCCAACAGAAGATTTAGCTTCATCCTGCACTCCATGATGCCTAAGTAGCAGGAGATCCATGCCTCTACGTCGTCGTCTGTTGAGTTCCAGAAGTAGGCGAGTTCCTCGAAGGCGCCGTCGACCCAGTTGCTGCTGTTATTGGGGGCAAACAAAGGAGTTGACGCTGGTGGACAGTAACGGCGAGTAGTGGGAAGTGTGTGCTCTGCAGTGGTGGCGCGCTAAGGGAGCGGGGATGGTGTGACATTGTCAGATAGCTCATCTCCTGTCCAATATTCCATGTAATTGGTCAAGAACAACCCACATGATGTCCTACAAGATTTGATCAACAAAAAGAAATATTTAAAACAACCAGTTTATAAATTAAATTTAAGATATTAGATCGTTGTATGCAGATGAAGGAATGTAATGGGATTATCATAAGTGACAATGTTAAATGTACCAATCTTCCAGCACTCGCTCATACGAATATTCTTTGATTGGCCATGATGCAACATCCAGGTTCTGCCACTTGTTGCCCGTGCTAAAATCTGTGCTTTGTGAAGCAATATCAAGATGCTTTTTAAGTCCCTGCAACTGTTAATAAGATATAAATTAAGAAGCAGAAGGCAAAAACAAGTACAAAATCCTAACAAAAATTCAATGGTAAATACTTACTGTCAGGGTGAGGTCATCCCCGGCTATAGCACATCAGGACCAAAGGAATCAAGTACTTGTATCTCACACATTTTGGCGTTCACAACTGCTAGATACCAATGACAGTTCTTAATGTTTACTGGAATATAAACCTGAAGCAAACATTGTTATGTTAGCCATGAAGGCATCTAGTTAAAATATATATCATATTAGATGCATACGTAAAGCCTGACCATGTCATGCTGTAGATAATTATGAACCCGCCATATGATGTGTCCATGGTCCGATGGGGCTATATCAAGTTTTCCATCTCGCTTTAGTATGGCAGAAACATAGGTAGTTTCTAGATGTACATTTCCTCCGGCTCTATGCTGAAGATGCTCTTGAACACGTATACAATAGATGTATGCATTTATGACCTATAAGCGGAAGCACGAATAACGGTTAGTTAAACTTTATCGACACAGTTGGACTTACACTATCGTCCAAATATACACCACCATTTATAAGACATGCCAAATCCTCAACTGACAAGACGGCATCACCAATGACCACAAGCTTGGTTTTCGGAGGTACGGACATGATATATTCTATAATAGATATATCTTCATTGGTACAGATGTAATCTATATGATATTGTAAAAATGAGTAACATATTATTTAAATTAAAATATAGAACAGAAGGAGGCAACCATGTATAAATAAGTACCTTGCGGGATAACCAGTGTGTTCATCTTCTTTGGTTTATTATGTCTTGACATTACAAACTCCAGCTGCCCCTCCGTTGGCTGTTCACAACTAACTGAGTTTTCAATCCCTTCCAAATACATTGCCTCTGGGCCTATGTCCATGGATTTTTCTTGTACCACGATGCGGTCAGTCTGTATTGCGATATGTAAGAGCGAAACAGAAATGATAATTAAACTCAGCATGCTATATAAATCCATGATTTGTTTCTTCTGAAACAATCAAACTGATATCTGCAGACGAATAAATGTGAAATATAGAGTGAGCATTTATGTCTATTACAATATGTACGGAAAACACGTTGTGCTTCTAATCAAACTTTAAACTATCTAGCAACGCACTTGCGGACCTTTTGGTATAGAGCACACCTGTTTTTTTAGAGCTTCCGTGGAGATTACTAATACTTCATGATACCATATGCTGGCATCTTGTTTATTTTAGAGCTTCAGTGGAGATTTGATTTTTCATATTTCTAGATCCTATCTGTTGCATTATTCCACCTGTACTCAAATTACTATCTTGTTGATACTCTATATATGTATAAGCATGATATGTGGCGAATGCGGAATCGTCAACAAAGGACCAACAATTGAAAAGCAAAAGCATAACCTCTTCCACCATGCATCATGTTTGTCTCAGACGAGACAATAAACAGCGAAAGCAGGGCTCCTGTGACCACTGTTTGCTCCTAAATGCCGCGCTTTATTAGGCTGTCACGGACGGCATTCATGTCTGGTGCAGTTTGCACAAGCTAATACTATTACGAGTTTAATATATGACATTAATAAACAACTATCCAAGAACTGGCCTGTGGATGCCACATGACAATCAAAATCGGCGATTCCAGCCGAACAGATCCGCAAGAACTGGCGAGGGAGCAAGAACAGGGCAATCCCACGGATGGATTCTCCCCAATCCATGAAGCGAACAGAGCAATCCCGGCAGTACGGCAACATATTTCAACCGATAGAGATCGATGGCAGCCGGCATTGAACCAGAACGGCGGAAAGAGATCATGCGGGGGGGGGGGGGGGGGGGGGGGGGGGGGGGGGGAATGGGACTGATGAAGGAGAAAAGGGGGCACGGCGGGCCAAGCAAGAACGCACCTTCTTTCCGGGATCCATGCGTGGTGGCGGCTTGGTGCACGTGGGTCCTGCTCCCAGTCGACCTCGACCTCGTCGTCCTGGTCTTCCTGCAGCGGGATGAGGGAGCAGGCCCGGCCGCCCATACACCGCTGCCTATTCCACGGGTGGGCCGGCGCATTGGGCGGTGGCGGGGCTGTCCGGCGGCGCAGGGGCCGGCGTGGCTGGGCGGCGGGGCTGCGTGGCTGGGCGGCGGCGTGGCGCAGGGGGGCGGCAGCGTAGCTGGGCGACGGCGTGGCGCAGGGGGGACGGCGGCGTGGCGCAGGGGGGACGGCGGCGTGGCGCAGGGGGGTGGCGGCGTGGCTGGGCGGCGGCGGGGCTGGGCGGCGTGGCGCAGGGGGGCGGGCGGGTGCGTGAAGGAGAGTGGCGGGAGCGGTTGGCAGGGCGAACCGGCGAAGACGTGCGCGATGATATGATGCGGTGGGTCAGTGTTTCGTTAACGAAGACAATTTCGTTAACAACATATTTAGACCCTTGATGATGTGATTAGATGGTTCAGATTTTAAGTTGGATTTACCCTCTCGTCCATTTATAGGGGCAGTAGATAAAGCTGCTGGCTCTTTTTTTTTTCTTGACGTGACTGGTCCTCATTTGTTGTGAAGAGCAGAATTAATACATCCTTTTATCTACTAAATTAACAGTTCTTGTCTAAGATGGGCTTGGTCTATACGTGATCTATTCTTAAAAAAAGAGATCTGAATGTGGTCTGAGGCATATCTGCTGCGCCAGCTTTTTTATATTTTGAAGTAAAAGCTGCTGCCGCTCCTTTGTTTTTTTAGGGAAAAGCTGCTGCCTATCCTTTGTTTCTTTACGTGACTGTCGCTCCTTTGTGATGTGAACAGAATTAACACATCTTTTTTATATACCAAATTAATTAAGAGTTCTAGGCCAAGACGTTTTAGATCTAAACATGGTGTGTGGGTCCGCATTTAGTTATGTAGATCTAAGGGTCATGTTTATTCATTAATAGAGGGCCCACCACATCAAGGGTTAATATTTTCTAATTAACGTGAGAATTTCTAGCATATTTCCCTATTTATGATCCGTATTTTGCTTTTAGTAGATCATAGATAAAGAACATTTTAACTTGAAACTTTGAAGATCAACATCACACAAGTATTACCATACACAGAAAAGTTTTTGGATTTAATGGTGCAAAATAAAATATAAAAAATGAAACATTCATTCAAAATTTGCAATTTGGCAAATTTATGTTTTATAAAACATATCGGGAACATTTTATACAAAGAGTGGCACATATGTAAAGTTGATTTGCGAAGTTTCAAGGTCAAATGTCTCTTGCTTGGAAGAAACAAAAATAGAATTTTTTATACAAGGATAGCATGAATCTTGACGCAAACTGAATGGTTAGATAGAGGCTACACTGGTACTGTAGTACAACAAATCCACACTCCGAGATATCGGAAATTCGCACGGACGCGCGAGTGCGGGGAAATCACCTGCCAAGTCTCGTCGGCTACTCATTTTGCCTCGCGAATTGCTCAGTAGTTCAATCCCGCACGAGGGCATGGTAAGTTTTAAGTTTTAATATTTAAAACTTATGTTTTTTTGCATTTAAAATGCCAAGTATTAACCAATTTTGGAGGTATAATTTTAAGCATTTTTTCTGTCGGTCGTAGACACAGAATAATGGGTTTTTATCGATCGCTCGTACTAAGTTACAAGCAATGAAACTCACCATATTTTTTTAAAAGTCATCAAAATATATTCAAAATGAATCTTATTTGAAAGCACTGGTCATCAGAAACACGAATATGAAAACAAAACTTAATTTGGAATTTTCATTTAAAGATATTAAACTTTAAAAATTGGAAGTCAAAGTAAAAAACGGGCACCAGGAGCATGAGTGTCCCCACACTTGCGTGCCACAAATCCTCTTCCTCCAAGATATATGAACTTCAAGGTGAGCTGATTCTGGTCAATGAGTAGACTGCAAACTCCATGTGTAATGCGTACTCATGCTTTACGCATCTATAAATTATAATTTCCTATAAATCATGTATATCTCCATGCTAAAAATATATGGAATTCTCGTGTTTAAAATGGGTGTGTTCTTTCACATTTTTTAATGGGGCTGATCTGTTTATTTTTGCAGTGAATGAAATGAGGCTTTACTCGGGAGGCACCCCATGAAGCCAACAACCACGCAAATTAGATATTCTTAAACTAGAGCTAATATCGTTTAGTACAAAAATCAACCATTGTTTAGCTACATGAGGTAAAAAAACAACCTCCATGCTAGACAAATCGACTAGAATGAGCTTCCAAAGCAGACCTTGAGTTTACACCAACTGCAAAAAAAAAAAAAAAAAAAAAAAAAAAAGCTAAGAAACTACGCTAACATGAAAGAAAAAGGATTATGAGCATCTTCGCATTGAGGCGACCAAATTCACATATCTCATGAAGATAACTGCGCTCAGTTCTTGTGCAAGCGGAACTACCGCGGATATCTTCCAGATAACATATACTCTTCTTCCATACTATATTGTCTGCTAATTAACCCCTCTTTGTTTATTTCATCTCTAGGTAACGGGGAATCTACTACAATATTAGCATTCGCCTCAAATCCCTGAGATGATTGAGCAACTTCCAATCTCAATTCCACTTGTCTCATGGTTGGTCGTTCCTCCCTTCTTAATTTTATACATGCTACTGCAATTCCAGCGATTTCTTCAATTATGTTGCGACCCTCATTCATAATTTGTGGATCTAATATTTGTGACAAATTGCCTTCTGCAAATAAGGTAGGAAAATGTTCCACAAGGATAATGTCTTCAATAGCCATATAGTCAAATGGCTTCTTTCTAGTCATTAGTTCTATAAGCATAACACCAAAGCTATAAACATCACTTTTTTCCGTGAGGCGCCCCGTGTGCAAATACACTGGGTCTAGATATCCTAGTGTGCCTTGCACCATTGTTGTTAACCCTGATTTGTCCAATGGGATATATCTTGAAGTTCCAAAGTCTGCTATCTTTGTTTTTAGAGTATCATCCATAAGTATGTTGGCAGGCTTGATATCTCCATGGATGATTGGTATTGAAGTTGCTGAGTGAAGATAGGCTAGAGACCTGGCCGTTTCTGTTGCTATTCGTAGCCTGTCATTCCATGATAATGATATCGGTCCTTCAACATGAAGATGATCACGAAGAGTTCCATTGGATATGAACTCGTAGACTAACAACGGGACTTCTGTTTCAAGGCAACAACCATATAGTTTTACCACATTCTTGTGGTTAATTTGTGATAGGATAGCAACCTCATTAATAAACTCATCAATCTCACTTTGAGACACCATCTTTGGTTTTTTAATAGCTACAGCGTGGAAGCCCGGCAAAATCCCTTTGTACACGGTACCATGCCCACCACTACCAATTTCATGACCTTGATCAAAATTGTTTGTCGCCTTCTCCAGCTCTTCTAAGGTCATGACCATTTTCTCTGAAATATCTGCTCTTTGAGATGCCAATTGTCGCAGCAATTGCCCACGGTTTGGCTGAAAATACTTCCCTTCCAACAGCTGGGCCCTCCGATGCTTAAATTTGTTGAAAACAAGGAACGCAATGAGAGCCAAAAGTACAAGGCCCGCCCCACAAGCAACTCCAATAATGATGATTCCTGGAAAAGAGAAGCATTGTCAATAATTTTCTACCGTATGTGTATAAAAAACTATGAGTAAATTGTCTCAGGAGGTGCTTTTTCATAATGATGGTTTTGATATTAGCTAGGTAGATATCAAAAACAATGTATTGTATATATAGATAGAGCAATTAATACATTGCTTGTGATAAATCTAACAATAAAGTTTGAAATGACAAAATGAATAGGTACCTCTCAACTTGACGTCGTCGCATGTTGGCGGGGCCGGGCTCGTCTCATGACCCATTGCTGCTGGTCGTCCAGCGTAACTGAGCACCGGCATCAGTAGTAGCGCCGCTGCCGCTATAGGTACCGCCGAGATGGTTATTTGCGCCATTGTTATGGTCTTATGGAGTATGGAGTATGGATGGATGGATGTGATGAATGGTGAATCGAGCCCTTTTGCATGCTTTTATGAAGAGGAAGCAGGGCTACGGATAGATTCATGCCGGAGCCAGCTGTTCCGAATACGTACGTATACGGAGTCACGGATCCACCAGTTTCACGTGGAGAAGATGCCTCCCCGCAGCTCGATGCGTGTCCAGTCGACCGAATCAACAGTAATGGGCAGAGTTCCCATGGCGCCTGAGCTCAAACGTGCGCCCGCGCGCTCCTGTCCTTGTTTCTTGACGCGAAGCTCGATTCAGTCTTCCCCGCAGAGACGAGGTATCTCCAGTCTGGCCGCCCAGCGCTCAGGTGCCCTCGGCTCGAAGGTAGAACAGCAAGCAGCCTTCCATTGCATTTGACTGCTGTTCCCGTGGAGGCTCTGCAAGTCAACCACCGTCACGACGTCGTCTTCAGGGCCGTCCGTCGTCAGTTTTCTCTCAAAGCCTGCGATCGTAGACCGGGGCGCACTTCCTCGGCTCCTTCAATCCTTTTAGAGCTAGTGGCTGAGCATGTCTGCGATCCTTGCGTTCTGGCCAAACGGAAGTGTTTCAATCTGTTTAGTAACTGCTGGGTAACAGTGCGAAATGCATCGCTTTTCACCGACACCATGTAAAAAAGAGCGTTAACATGTTGTCTTTTTAGAGAAAACGTGAGAGCCTCGGGCGTACGACGATCCATGGAACCAGCGGGGTCCTTTGCGGATTAACTGCGGGGATTCTTGGGCACAAAAAGCATCACCGATCCATGCGTGCTCAAGGATTTAGACAGGTTCGGGCCGCTCGGGAGCGTAAAACCCTACGTCTTGTGTTTGGTGGATTATATGAGTTCACAGTATAGGAGCGCTACAGCCCAGCAAGGAATGCTTGAGGAGTGCGGCTTTGCGTGCCAATGAACCAAGTGTCCATCTTTCTAAAGGCAGCTATGGGCCTCCTTTTATATGTTAAGGAGCTACCACAGTGGCTAAAATGGACTTTATAAACAAAGCCAACTAACAAGTTGGCACTACTGGAATTTTCCTATACGCCGGGTGTCAGGTTCTTCGTCGAGAGCCAAAACACGGACACTCGGCACAGTAACAGACGCCGAGAGCGTCCCTCGGCAAAAGGGACATCCCGGCAAACACGGGATATTGCTGAAAGTGGGCCTCTATAGGGTGTGGTAAAAGTTTGGGCGCGTTTTCAATAAGTCTCCCCTGAGGCCGCTTGTAAACCGCACCATCTCCGAGCTAGTCTCTGTATATCGAGATGGAACGTGTTCGATTTGTGCAGGAAGTGCGGGTCATCTTGCTCCGTTGGCCTTAAAACTTCTCGTGCTCTCAAAGGAGGCCCTCGCATGACACGTGCCAGGCCCCCGCATTTTTCGGACCCGCGTGCAATATTTGAGACATTTAATGCTCTACTAGGGTTTCAGAGTCGGAAATTGCAGATCTATAAGGCGACACATGAAATCATGCCCGGAAGCGCCATGGAAAATCCTTTGTGATGTCCTTGTGACATGCGTAGACCTTGTGCAGATGAGGGAGGGGCATGCCCTGCCGCCGGGTGGTGAAAGTACCTCGATGGCATGCCTGATGCAACCGTTTAAACCCTCGGAAAATCATACGATGCCGGATTTTCTCGAGAGCTGGCATGCTGTCATCACATGGCCTCTGTAGGGTGTGGTAAAATTTTGGGCGCATTTTGAATAAGTCTCCCCTGAGGGCGCTTGTAAATCTTGGGTGCATATCAAGAGGGAACGCGTCTGATTTCTGCAGGAAGTGCGGGTCCTGTTACTCCGTTGGCCTCGAAACTTCTAGTGCTCTCAAAGGAGGCCATCGCATGACATGTGCCATGCCCCCGCATTTTTCGAACCCGCATGCAATATTTGAGACATCTATTGCTCTGCTAGGGTTTCAGCGTCGGAAATTGCAGATCTACAAGGCGGCGCATGAAATCATGCCCGAAAACGGCATGGAAAATCCTTTGTGATGTCCTTGTGATATGTGTGGAGGGTGTCATGGAATTTTTCAGAGAGTAGCTCTCGGTATATGAGACCTTTTCCCAGCGTTCCTCTCAGTACAATGTAGACCCTAGATCTAGTGTTTGACATTTACCTAGAGCTACCCTCGACACAAGGTGAACCCTAGATCTAGTGTTTGACCTTTACCGAGTGCCGCACCAATAGGCTCTCGGGAAAGGTCCGCGGGACACTTAAGTTTCTTCCCCGTCGGGATTTTTTCATTTTTCACTCCATCCTCCCGCCGCCCCTCCCCGATGGTGCCCTCCCTACCCCGTCGGCACCCCTCCACCGATCGGCCTCCCCGCCAGCACCCTCGCCCCACCACCAGCCGACGCCCCTCCCCGTCGGCGCCCCCTCCACCGGTCGGCGCCCCCTCCCCGCCGGCGCCCTCCCTTGCCGGCGCCCCCATATATACCATCACCAGAGAGAGTGTCCACCATTTATATGTGAGAGAGTGTCGACGAGAGTTGTTCTTGGAGGAAGAAAATCGACTTTTGCTTAGAAGTAATCTTTGATGTTTGATTCTTATGTTATTTTTCGTTGTGTGATGCAAGGTGTTAACACCAATCGATTTCGTGGCTATGGCTTCCTCCGACGACGCAGCTTCCATTAGGGTCGACTCCGCGGTCAAGGAGAAGCGTCTCGATGATCGCTTGGCGGCGCTCATTGAGGAGAACCCGCAGCTGATACTAATAAAGTTTTTTTGAGGATCTGGCCAAGAAGAATCCGCCCGCTAAGGAGAGCAAGGCCCCATCGCGTAAGGAGATCAAGGCCCCACGGCGTAAGCAGAGCAGGGCCCCACCGCGTAAGGAGAGCAAGGCCCCACCATTGAGTCCACCGACCATCATTCCCAATGACACTTGGTCCTCCACTGTGGGGGATGCCCCCCACGTGCTCTGACTCCACGATCACTGGTTTCACCGACTACATCTCGGACTTGTCCACGTAGTTAATTTGACGTTGATTTAGTGATATAGTTATGTAGCTGCTGATATGGACTTGGATTGCCACTTTCGATGCTTTTGATTGTATGATTGATGAATGCTTACGTGGATTATGTATGATGTGCTATTTTAACCTTCTATTCCTTCTCTGCCTCTTATTTTTCTTTCTTTGTAGATGAAGTGGTATGCGGTGTACAAAGGTAGGTGTCCAGGAGTCTACGATTCATGGTCTGAATGCAATGAACAAGTGCTTCGTTACGAAGGCTGTTCCCACGACTCGCTCAATAGAAGAGAAAAGGCAGAGTATCATAACAATCAGTATGTGCTTAAGGAGAAGAGAAAAACTGAATTAGGCAATGGTGCAGGCCAGACAGGGCTTATCGGGTTCGGTAGATTGAAGAACTTGATAATTCTCTTTCAGTTCGTCATAATTGTGGTGTTGTTTTTATCATCTGGTCGCATGTAGACATGCATTGACCACTTTGTTGTTTCGTAAGTAGGAACTTGTACTAAAGAGCTATTTTGTGATTTCAAATGAATCTTGTGTGAACTATTTATATAATGCTTATGTGAGTTTGTTGTTAAACTTTGTGACTTCAAATGCAAGTCTGTGTATTATATATCTGTTTTTGCTGCAGGGATCAGAAAGAAAACATGTAGGAACTGAACCGAGACACTAAACTTTACCGAGAGCGGCTCTCGACAAACTGCCATGATCTAGAAGGCCCTAGCACTTTGTTGTGGCAGTTATGCCGAGAGTGGCTCTCAGCAAAGAACTGGCGGAACCAGCGGACGTGAAGTCACTTTATTTTGCCGAGAGGCACTGTTTGGCCCTCGGCAACGAGTTTGCCGAGTGTCCGTGTTCTGGCTCTCGGCAAATTCCTGTTTGCCGGAGAGGTGTACGCCGGGTGGACTTTGCCGGGTGCACCCCTCGGCAAAGTATTTGCCGAGGGTTTTTGGCCCTTTGCCGAGTGTTTCTGGCACTCGGCGTACCTGTGGATTCCAGTAGTGTGGCAACACCATAAGTTTTCACAAGCACAACATAATAAAAAGTACGGTTGCACAATAATCAGAAAAGACAAGTAACATGCACGCACGCGGACAATCTACAACCTACAGTAATCAGACATAATAACTACGACCCCACGCCAACTACGTCGCCGGAGCCTACACTCTTGGAGCAAAGGAATTTGTAGTAGCTCGAACATGAGATATCATCAGCTCGTCGCGTCGAGATCACAACTTTTAACCAACGGCTTCCCATTCAAAGATTGAAAAATAATGTCAGCAGGTTTAGATGGAAAGAAATGCTCGATGGTAAATTTATTTCTAATTGTCCACAAAGCCCACCTAACAGCATGAAACCAAACCAAAATAGTAGTACACGTTTTAACTGACCAGACAGGGAGTTAACTAGCGGCAATAACTGCACAAAGATGTAGGAGCCCAGTTAACACCCAACCACGACCGGGTGCAACTCCAGATAAATGCCTCAAAGTCACAGTTAAACAAAATATGGCCACTGGTCTCCTCACGCGAGCAAAGGGAGCATAGAACACGTCGTTTTTCAATCTTTTTCTTTGCGGGTAATGTCGTTTCAGTCTCTTTTTTTACAGGATAATAGGAGTTTTATTCCAAAATGGTAGAGTTAGAATTCAGAGGCAAAATATCTTCGATACGTGAGGGCACTCTATGGAGCCATACAATAGTGCTATATTCAGTACGGCTATATGCCGTTTCAGTTTTAATGAGTAGTTTCCTTACCCGCAAAGAAAACTTGTGTTAAAAACCAGGGACACTTGATGCGTCATTGTGTTTTGATGACGTCAGTCACAATGTATCCTCGATTATCTACACAATGATTCCTCACAAAACATGCTTTTGTATCCCTTTATATCAAGAAAGCAACTAACACGACCAGATAACAAGTTCAAGTACAACACCAAAAATCAAGTAGTCTGCTGAGGTAACAACACAAGCATGTCCCAAGATAAAGCAAAGAGAAAGATGAAAAAAGATCACCAAGACGCCTGAAGCTCGGTCAGGCGATCCGTGGAGTAGCAAAACACACGCGGTAGGAGTCAGCGTGCCCACCATGAGTCCAAGCCGGTCGCGATCCTGCTGTCTAGAGAGCGGGTGCCATTGCTGTGAAAATGCAAGAAATTTGAAGATAAAGTCAGAGGTAGGGATGAAAACGGAGTGGAAACGGACCGAACTGGGTGCTACCATATTTGTTTTCATATACTTCTATGGAAGCGGAAACAGAAACAGAAACCATGGAAATGAATATGAAAACAGATATTACCGGAAACAGACCCAAAGCGAATACGGAGCGGACATGGAAACAGAAGTGGGCATTGACCGGAAATTTAAACCCCTTGAGTCATAGAGAAATAAACACGAAAACCAAGAAAATGAAATGTTACCATTGCTACAAAATAATATGATTATGTTAGCAACTTAGCATAGTATTGTAGTCATGCTAGATAGTTGTATATAGGGTCTAGTTGGGTACGTATGTGGGAGTAGAAGTTGAGCCTCAAATGATCCATTATGCTCATTGTGTCATTGTGTCATTGCGTGTTGTTTCGTAGTTCGGTTACAAAGTAGCCATAGACCTATACTAAAAACAAAAATTTCATATTCACGGAAATGGAAAGTTCCGTTTCCAGGGTTGTTCCCCCGGAAAACACCGTTCCGTTTTTGTTTCTGTTTTCGCATAAAAAATTCCATTTCCGTTTTGCAAATTTCCATTTCCGTTTTCATATTTCCTCTCCATTTTCATTTTTCCTCTGGAAAAGCGAAAAGTTTCCACTCCACTTTCATCCCTAGTCAGGGGCCTTCCTAAGAAAGATCCGCTTAATCACCATCTTGTTACACGACATCCATAGAGTCCAAGCTAGCACCGTGAACACAAGCCAAAAGAGGCGTATCGTCGTCCCGGTCTGGTTGGCACAATCCTGTAGGAACCCAGCCAGGTCTAGGGCCTCCCGGGAAGGCCCTAAAGCCTTACGGACAAAGCTCTACATGACTATCGCCGTAGTGCAAGAGAAGAAGATGTGTGCCCCCGTCTCTGAAACACCATAAAGGGGGCACAACCTGTGCCGAAGGCCGTGCTGCTTGATCACCTCCATCCCAGATGGGAGGCGATCCTGTAGCAGTTGCCAAACAAAATCTTCATCTTTAGTGGTATGTACGTTTCCCTAGTGAAAACGTCCAGGACAGAGATGGCCGCCGGCATAAGGCATGGTATGTTGAGCCAACCGAGAAGATCCCCAAGGGGTCAACCACCAAGACACTCTGTCCGGATAAACCGCGCTCATCGGCAGGAGGGCAACCCGTAAGTTGGCCCACTCAATGGTCTCCACATGCCCAAATGTCGGTCGGAACTAGATGTTCCAATTGCCATTGTGGGCCTCCATGGAAACCAACACCATCGGATCCGAATAGATCGCGAACACGTTGGGGAACTTTGTACACAATGGAGAGACGCCAACCCATAGGTTGAACCAGAAGTGGGTCCTCTCTCTGTTGCCTATGGATACGGAGATTCCATTGTGGATCACATGTTTAATCAGTTGGATGGATTTCTAGAATTGAGAGCCTTCCCTGTGCTCACAAGCAAGAAGGGTCAGCTATGCAGATACTTAGCCTTGACTAGCTGCAACCATAGACCGCCCCCCCTCCCCACGCAATATCCGCCAGACCCATCACTAGTGCAGAGCCTCCTCGTTAGCGGCGGCCAGAAGTGCCTAGTAGCAGCATTCTGCTGGAGCGCCGCTACTATCGTTTCGTTGGTCATTAGCAACCAACAGCGCTTGGGCCAAACAACGCTAATCGCTAACACTCCAACAGCATTCCAGCTTACACGTTGCGAATAGCATCCCAACCTCACTAGTATAGAACCAACTCTTTAGCAGCGTTTTGAAGTGCCCCCTAGCAGCGTCGAGACGCGGCGCTGCTAGTATGAAGGCCGCTGATAACAGACTCCTAGCAGCGTTCGAGCGAGACGCTGCAAATAGATGCCAACCTAGCAGCGTTCTGCTTAAACGCTGCTACTACGGCCTACAGCGGCAACGTGCTCTCTGGCCGAACGTGACCAAGTTTGTAGCATTTACTTCAGCTTGAACGCTGCTGGTAGCATTCGACAGAATAAAAAAAATCAACGTATGGTCCCCAAACAATTCAACAAAGTTAACAACACATTTTAGCAAAATTTACAACGCAGTACAACATGTTAACACAGTTAACTACACCACATAATACATACATATAGCTGGATGCCCGTTTTTCTAGTCCTAAATGGTGACATGGAAGCTTTTTTGAGCCATGCATACTAGTAGATAACATAGTACTACCAAGCATATATACTAGTAGTTAACAATGTCGGCCGAATCTGGTGGTGGTGGTGGTATCCTTGGCGGCATTAGCCCCAGGATAAATCCCCACCGGGTTCTCTGAACCCGGATCGGAGATTTCATTTCTTGTAATGCCCATTTGATGGCCAATTCCGAATTGCTAAGCGTTGGCATTCGAGCACGCTCTGCATCAGTGGCCTCAAAGATGACAACCTCTGTTGCATTCCTCAATGTGCACTTCATACGATCTTTCCAAACTTGTAAGCCCTCCGCTAGGTCTGGGTTGTCGCGTGCACACGCGAACTTGCATCTTTTTCAGCTCCTCAATGCACTTCCACCAGCTGTCCACCACGTCGCGAATCATTCTTTGCCCGCTCCACCACCCATAGAGGAGGCCCCTGCAACTCCACTCGCCAGGGAGTGGAGGATGATGGTGCGTTATGGGAGGCCTGACGATGACAAGAAGCCATGTAGTTGACAGTGAATGTCCTGGAATTCATAAAAGAGCATTAATTATAGTACTAGCATGTGTGCAAGGTAATATCACATACGGATCGTACAACAACCCCCTCGACAACAGTCAAGATCCTTTAACAACTCTCATATCTTAGGTGGTGGAGGGCTCTCACGAGTATTTCGACTGTCAGTGATGGTTGTTGTTGTTCTTACCCTCCTACTTAACTAATTTCTTAGAAGAGGATAAGTACAACAACAACCCCCTATGACAACGGTCAATATCCTTCCACAACTCTCATCGCTCTGATGGTGTATATATATATATGGTGGACTCTCCCTCATGGGTGACTCTCCCTCATGGGTATTTACTATAATGACTATTTAAACCACTATAGATGGGCTTTGTTGCCTTTATTCTATATTACGTGATACACATGCTTGTGCGAATTTGAGAAAAATTGAAGCCATGCACAACGAACTATGTACTCCAAGACGGAGCATTCGGGAAGGGAACGACAACCTCTGAAACATAGTACGACCAGTCATGAAGATTCCTGCGGTATCACCTCCATTGAAAGCTGCACCTAGTCTCCATGCCTCCTACACGACCATCATCCAACACCTGAGCCGAGAGCTTCGCCTTGAGCATCATGGCTCCCACCACCATTGTACACGGCCCCCTTATTAGCGGCTTGCAAATGTGCCTACTAGCGTCGTTCAGCCAACACGCTGATACGTCTCCATCGTGTCTATTTTTCCAAACAATTTTGCTCTTGTTTTAGACTGTAATTTGCATGGTTTCAATGAAATTAACCTAGACTAACATTGTTTTCAGCATAAATACCTTGACATTGTTATTTGTGCAGAAATAAAAGTTTTCGGAATTGGACGAAACATGGCGGAGATTTTTTTTATCGAATATATAAAAATAATGGAGCAAATATCTACTGGAGAGGGCCACCACCTGCCGACAAGGCAAGGGGGCACGCCCATCTCCGACCTCCGTCTTATCTAATTCCTACTCAATATATTTCGTCTTCCCGAGAGAAAAATCAGAGAGAAAGTTTCATCGCGTTTTACGATATGGAGCCGCCACTACCTCCTGTTCTTCGTCGGGAGACCTGATCAAGACTCTGTTTGGGTCTCCGGAGAGTGCAAATCGTCGCCGTCTTCATCAACAACCCTTCTTCATTAACAACCTCGTGATGCTCACCACCGGGATACTGGAAATAGATGGAGATGGATGAGATTCATTATGTATTCGAGTCAATTTGTTAGGGCTTGATCCCTAGTATCCACTATGTTCTGAGATTGATGTTGCTATGATTTTGCTATGCTTAATGCTTGTCACTAGGGTCCTAGTGCCATGGTTTCAGATCTGAATCTATTATGTTTTCATGAATGTATTTGAGTTCGTGATCCTATCTGCAAGTTTTATTCATCTGTTATTTTTCCGAACCGTAAACCCCAAGGTGACAGTAATTGGGATACTTTTCGGGAATGACTGTAATTTGACGAGTTCATGTATTCACTATGTGTTAATGCTTTGTTCCTTTCCTCTATTAAAAGGAGCGCCTTACTTTCCCTTAGTTTTCATTAGGACCCCACTCCCACCGGAGGGTGGGACAAAAGATGTCATGCAAGTTCTTATTGCACGCACGTGTGATTATATACAAAATACATGCCTATATATGGTTGATGAATTGGAGCTAGTTATGTGTCACTCTAGGTTGTGACTGTTATGTGATGAGTGTCAGCCAAATATCCATCGCTACTCCATGCCTACACTTTTAATAGAGCCGCGCGCAATCGTTTCCCATATAACAATATGTTACTACTCCATTTTATTTCACATTTGAATTTTAGTTGAAAAAATACTCTATTTGTGAACATAAGTAATTTATTTTCAGTTGTAGACTTAGCTAGTCCATCTTTTTGGAGCAATGAAGGATTTACTATAGAAATATTTGACTTTTTTTGCAGGGTAGAAATATGTAACAATTTAGGACGAAACATATAATTTATTTGAAAAGATGAAAAATGATTGATTTCAAAAATATTTGATGGAATGATTAATTATATTTATTGTTCAAGACAAGTTTATATAGCGAACAACAAAGCACAATGAAGTATCGAACTGAATGTTTTGATAGTGTGTCGAATACTAAATGTGATATGTTTATTCTCTGGCCTTACATTGTGAAAACGGGTATGAATGAAACCATAATGATTTTATAGGCGGTTTCGCCAATGTGGCCTTTGGCATTCCGCATAGAATGGGGAGAGGCGTTCTGACTGCGCATCCATGTGATCATGATATCTCGCTCGTCCAGTCCAACTTTGAGATCTGTACTAAGGGGCATTGAATGCAGTATATAGTGTCAGTTGAAATATACAGTACATGGTGGCTGGTATATATACGTATAGCAGCAGAGAACGACCGCATATGAACCTTTGAAGGTTGGGTTGATGACGGTGCCACCCGTGTAACTGGACCAGTGGTACATGTGCGTGATGTTTTATTTTGTACCAGCGGTACATGATGTTGTCTGACCCCCACATGACAGAGCGCGAGTGAATCGCCCTAGTGACCAGCTTGGTCACTTCGACAACCGGTGAAGAAGGTGAGGGAAGGCGGCGACAAAGAGGTGAACTATGTGGAGTTGCAGGCCAGCGGTGGGTTCCACGGAGGAAGTGTTGAGTTGCCATGGCGATGGATTTTCCCATCATCCAGTCAACATGTAACATTTTCTACCGCGAAAAATCTTTTTCCTCAAGGATTGTGGTTTTCGCCTTAGATTGGAGCGTAATTGATGCAGGTTGCCATCTTCCCGAAGGGGCATCGAGCGCAGCAACTCACATCGGCTTCCCGGGGATGACGCTGGTGCGGATGAAGAGTCCGCAAAGGATCTCGTGGGGAAGGGGCGGCGGTGGGCAATCACGTGCTGCGCGATTTTGGGGCACAACTCGTCGGAGCAAATCAGGAGTGCTCCGACCTTCGAGGAGCAAGCGGACGTGGCGGCTGGGGTTGGCACCATGTCCGCTTTTAGTGTGAGAGCTGGGGGCATAACGCATATGTCATTGAGCACACTATGGGAAACAGCTAATTTGCCGTCAGGGGGCATCTTTGCCGTCAGCTTTTCGTCGGGCGGACGGCAAAGAAGGGGTTTGCCGTCATCAGCTGACGGCAAAGAAACACTAACGGCAAAATAGACTTTGCCGTCTGCAAAAAAACAAACAGACGGCAAAGAGCTCACTTTGCCGTCTGCAAAAAAAAACACAGACGGCAAAGATGCTTTGCCGTCTGTGTTTGTTTTGGTAGACGGCAAAGATTCTTTGCCGTCTGTGATTTTTTTGGCAGACGGCAAAGTGTGCTCTTTGCCGTCTGTGTTTTATTTTGCAGACGGCAAAGAGAAAGCACACCACGCGGATCAATCACACGGATCGATGACTTGGCAAAATCTTAGACGCACATCTCACCCACTCAAGCCGTCGGACGCACGCCCCCACCCACGCACTGACCCGCACGCGCCCCCAGGACTCCACCCACCCCCACCCTTGACCGAACCAGCCTGGCTGCCCCCCACCCCACCTCGTCTCCTCTCTCCTTATCCCCCCGAGCTCCCTCTCTCTCTCTCTCTCTCTCTCTCTCTCTCTCTCTCTCTCTTCGCCCCCAGCGCTGGCGACCCCGCCCCTGCGCACCGGCATCCCTGCAAGCCTCTAGCGGCACCGCCCCCCGCACCGGCGTCCCCGCAACCCTCCGCGCCCGTTGCCACCTCTGCGCCCGTCGCTGTCGGTCTCTGCGGCCGTCACCACTGCGCCCACGGCGCCGCCGGGCCCCTTCGTCCACAAGCCGAGCGCCACCGGATCTGGAGGATCCCGGCCTCCCTCGCCCGTCCCCTGCCTCTCCGTCTCGCCGGAGTCCCGCAGGAGCTCCAGCGCCGCCCCGCCCCTACCCCGTCGCCTCGAGCAGCCGGTCGTGCGGCCGGCCATGGAGCCGCCAGCCCCGGCCCTCCCCCGTCACCCGGAGCAACCTCACGCGGTCGGCCATGGTGCTGCCGGCCCCGGCCCTCCCCTATCGCCGTCCCCGTCCCTGCCGCGTGCCCTTGCATCCACCCGTGTCCGCGCGCCGTGGCGCGCCGCCCGTCTCTGCCCGCGTCTGTCCGCCGGAGGACGGCTCCGCACGCGCCACTGGCCGGCATCGCAGCTCGCGCCATCGGCCGTCGCAGGGAGCAGCCCCCGAGCCCGACGCCACCGAGGCAACGCCCCCGACTGCCCTCTTTCTCTGTACCTAAACTTTGTAAACGATGGGGAAAAATGTTGATGTTGAGATATGTTGTGTAAATTGATCTACAAAGAATGTTGTAGCTGCGAATATTTGATGGTCAAGTGTCCTACAAATCGATTATAGCAAATGTTGTGTAAATTGATCTATATAGAATGTTATGGAAAATGTTTTGATGTTCAGGTGTCCTACGATTTTTTTTTATTAAAAAAACGTTGCCGTCTGTAAATTAGTTGAGCTGACGGCAAAGGTTGTGTTTGGCTGACGGCAAAGGAGCTTTTCTTTGCCGTCTGTTATTTAATTGCCAGACGGCAAAACATGACATTGGCTGACGGCAAAGACTTTGCCGTCTGCCCGATGAAAAGCTGACGGCAAAGTACTCTTTGCCGATTTAGACTTTGCCGACACTGTTTGCCGTCTGCCGGCTGACGGCAAAATCTTTGCCGTCCGTATTCCTGCCTTTGCCGTCTGTACTCGCCAGCCGGCAAACTAGCTGATTCCCGTAGTGACAGGGCCTCGCTGAAGGCCCCATGAATGGAGAGCAATTAGCTGTAATTTAAGAACACGCTGAAAAGTGATGATGCAGCCTCCCCATAGTCTACGGGCAAGATGGATTCGCAAGACACAAGTTGGACTAAAAGGTAAACACCAGAGTAACGTGATTTGTAAAATTGTTGTAGATATGGTTCAAAATTATTGTGACGGTACAATTAGTTGATGATGAACTGATGATGCTGAATTGGTGTTGTCTCTGTTGATAGGTTTTAAAAAATTCCGCTAGCTATATGTGTTTTTAGATTCAGATAGTGTTCAGACGAATGGATGGCTTAAATTCCAGGTGTTGTTATTTGTACCTGTGGCACGACGCAAAATATTTGGATAGTGGATTATAGGAAAAGCACAATCTGGTGCAGCAGCAGTGTGTTTTACACTTTCGTTACTGAAGGTTATCACTTGTTTAGCACGACACTTGTTGCAAAAATGTATTACACCCTTCGATCCCAAAAAATGTCGTGGCTTTAGTTGACACTGACACTTTATTTTGGATCGGAGGGAGTACTCTCTGTAGTGAATTTGAGATTTATTCAGATCATGCACGCCTGGAAAAAAATTGTTGACACTTTGTGGCTGTGATACTGATTGGTGCATCAGGTTTTGTTGGCTGACTTCTTGGCGCTTGGTCGCAAGGTAAGAGTAGGAAAGCATTCGCCGAACCGGACGTGTCCTGGGAGAATTGGAGAACTGGAGCAAATGATTCGGGGTTGCAGATAAGTTGGGTGAGCACATGGTTGAGCTTGTTGCTATTGGGCTAACATTCGACTCTCTGGGAAAAGCCTACGATTTTTACAATCTTTATTCTTGGAAGCATCATTTCAGCATCTGATATGGGAAAAGTATGCCTAACGCTAAGAAGTCAAAGTGTATGCAGAAAGTTGTTTGCGGATGATATGGGAAAAGTATGCCTAACGCTAAGAAGTCAAAGTGTATGCAGAAAGTTGTTTGCGGATGCTCTATAAGTGTTCTTCAAAAAAGAGCTGCTATCCAGACGATGGTGTTCAACCAATTTTTGCACAATGCTATGAATCCAACAATGCATTAGTAAGAGCAAGTGCAGCACACCCGTTGAATTAAGCGTCGGATGAAAATGCACTGAGTGTCAGGTGTAGAGTGTTCCCTTTTTAAAAATCTGAAGTGGTAACTCAATTTCCTGTTGGTGCATATGGGGTTGTGCAGTTTAACAACATACAGTCTGTTCTAATTGCAGAAGAAAATATGAATGTAGGTCAAACGCTAGTAGAAAACGGACCTTTAGTCCCGGTTCATCACAACCGGGACTAAGCAATCGGGACTAAAGGCCCCCACTTTTAGTCCCGGTTGGATTACGGACCGGGACTAAAGGGGCTCCGCGTGGCAGCTTTCTGGAGCGGGGGCTGGAGGGCCTGTTACCAACCGGGACTAAAGGAATTTTTTCAAATTTTTTGAAATTTTTTTTCAACTTTTTTTTGATTTGTTTTAAATTTTAACTTCTCGGCCGGTCACCCATCCTCTCACTGCTCCAACCCCAGCACGCTTAACTTCCCGGCCTCCCGGTCGGTCACCCATCCTCTCACTGCTCCAACCCCAGCACGCTTAACTTCCCGGCCTCCCGGCCGGTCACCCATCCTCTCACTGCTCCAACCTCAGCACACTTAACTTTCGAGTTCTATCTCCCGTAGTTTTCAAGTCTGCACTTGTTGTTTTCCTGACAATAGTAAGCTATCAATCCTATTAACCCTTAGGTCTTGATATCACATGATTTAATTTTTTGAATTCTAAACAATTATTAAAATAAACAACAATGATTAACAAACAACAATGATTAATTTAAAAAGTCCAAAAAATTTCAAAAAAGGCAAAAAATTCAAAAAAATCAAAAATTCTCAAAAAACAAAAAAAAAACAAAAACTCCAAAATAATAAAAAGTTTAAAATAAAATAAGTAATAATAATATTGAATTTCAATGAAAATAAAATAAGTAATAATATTATTTTATTTATTTTTTGCCATTTATTCATTTAATATGGCATAATTAATATCATTAAATCTATAAATCGAAATTCGATAAATAATATATGTATTATTATCAGAAAAATGTGAGGAATCCAAATATAACATCATTTATTTTTTAAAAAAATAAAATTAATTTTTAAAATCTGAATTTTTATTCTTTTCGAATTTCAAAAATCTAAAAGAATTAAAAACGTTTAAAAAATATACTACTTATTCAATTAATTTATGTTATATGTATCATATCAATCCTATTAAGCCCTTGAGCATGATATCACACGTTTCACCATTTGAGTTTGAAATTATTATTCTAAAAAACAATAATTATTTAGTAACAGTAATATTTATTGAATAAGTAGTTTGACAAAAAATTCAAAAAAACTTAAATTTGAGAATAACTTTTTTCCTTTCAGAATTTCAGGATTTTAAAAATTTACAAAACACCCTATGACGGTTGCCATCGAAACCGGTTTCTCGTGCTGAACATTTTGATATATTAAACTTTTTTTTTCGACATCGTATGCAAAATTTATAGCCGTTTTACTTTTCATAACACTTTTTTTAAACTTATTTGAACTTCAGACTTTTTGTGCGTTCAACATGCACCATTCAAAGCCACATCATCAATTTTCAACCCTTTCCCACTTCATTCGCTTTTTTTCATGCATTTATTAACTTTTTTTTAGCTAAATGACCCCGAAATTGAAAAGCACTACAAATAAACTCTGAAAAGGAGGAAACTTGGCAAGGTATCATCATTTCACCCACATAACATGTGCTAAAAAGTTGAGAGGGTTACGGCAAAAACTGGATGCACTTCGTGTACAAACTGGACAATCCCTTTCGAAGTATCAGGCTTTCGAACGAAAACTCATCTGTTACAAAGACATTTCATTTTTTTAAACTTATTTCAACTCCAGACTTTTTGTGCGTTCAACATGCACCATTCAAAGCCACATCATCAATTTTCAACCCTTTCCTACTTCACTCGCTATTTTTCATTCATTTATTGATTTTTTTAGCTAAATGACCTCGAAATTGAAAAGTACTACAAATGAACTCTGAAAAGTTTGAAACTTGGCATGGTATTATCATTTCACCCACATAGCATGTGCTAAAAAGTTGAGAGGGTTACGGCAAAAACTGGATGCACTTCGTATACAAACTGGACAATCCCTTTCGAAGTATCAGGGTTTTGGACGAAAACTCATCTGTTAAAAAGGCATTTCATTTTTTTAAACTTATTTCAACTCCAGACTTTTTGTGCGTTCAACATGCACCATTAAAAGCCACATCATCAATTTTCAACCATTTCCCACTTCATTCGCTATTTTTCATGCATTTATTGATTTTTTAGCTTAATGACCCCGAAATTGAAAAGCACTACAAATAAACTCTGAAAAGGTTGAAACTTGGCATGGTATCAGCATTTCACCCACATAGCATGTGCTAAAATGTTGAGATGGTTACGACAAAAACTGGATGCACTTTGTGTACAAACTGGACAATCTCTTTCGAAGTATCTGGGTTTCGGACGAAAACTCATCTGTTACAAAGGCATTTCATTTTTTAAAACTTATTTAAACTCTAGATTTTTTGTGCGTTCAACATGCACCATTAAAAGCCACATCATCAATTTTTAACCATTTCCCACTTCATTCGCTATTTTTCATGCATTTATTGTTTTTTGAGCTATAAAACTAAAATAGCTAAACACAATTTGTTTTTGATTAAAACACCTATTTAAAATAACCTAAAAATTACCAAATTAAATATAATGATAAAACACACTAATAATAAACAGCAGGAAAAAGAATCACTTAAAAATCTATTTTCAAAGTAAAGTTATTCACAAAGTAGTGATTCACACAAATTTCGCTCAAAAACTCTAAATATTTCGCTGTAAGTACAAACAAAAGAAAATAAATAAAGCAAAAAAAAAACTGGAAAAGGACCTTTAGTAATTAAACCAGTTTCTCGTGCTGAACATTTTGATATATTAAAGTTTTTTTTCGACATCGTATGCAAAAGTTATAGCCGTTTTACTTTTTCATAACACTTTAGTCCCGGTTGGTGTCTCCAACCGGGACTACCAACCGGGACTAAAGGGTATCACTCCCTTTAGTCCCGGTTGGTGTCTCCAACCAGGACCAAAGGTCCCATTCGAACCGGGACTGATGCCTACCGAGCCCCGTCCGGCGTCCTAGCCGCTCGAACCGGGACTAATGCTCACATTAGTCCCGGTTCGTAACGCGACCGGGACTATTGCTCCGATCCGGCTAGGACGAAAGCCCTGTTTTCTACTAGTGACTGAAAATTGATGTTGCACCTAGAGTAACCATGTCGGTCTTGGTTGTTATTTAATATACATAATTATCAAAGTAACTTACATGTGGTAACTTTAGATTACAATCCATGCTAATGCATAGGTAAGCATTTTATGTTTACATATGTTGGATAATAAGTTTGAGTAAGGAAAAAGAAAGATGCACTTATCAATGTAGACTAGATCTGCTAAAAAAGTACAATAAGGATGCAAACATAAAGTATATGAACATCGGCATTTTTTAACCATTATATTTAATTAGAGGCGTTCATTCACATTTCAGAACTAATAAAGAGTTATATGGTAGCCCAACAAATTCAAGCTCACAAAGTTTTGTTGATCTAGGTTCATGAGCTTACATAAGTTATAACCATGAAGCTACTGCATTATAGATTGAATGGACACAAGAGCAAGGAGCAGAGAGTGTACTTGGAAACCAAAAAACTGAGAACCAAGCAATTCAAGTTATGATAATCAAATGCCAATCATGACTGCAATTAGTAATCCACCATAGTCGGCCATCAATACTTAATGCACATATTGCATCCTCTAAAATTAGCACATTAACCCATCTCCAATGTCACTTCCAACCTCACATATATATGTGACACAGCCTTCGCTATTACGTGGACTTGTGGAATCTAAAAATCATACAAGTTGCAAATGAGAGACCACTTCAATCCTATTGCGAAACCGTAGTGATGTTTCACATCCTTAACTAAATTAGATTAACTTAATAACCTATTAAATATTCCAATCTATTCGATGAACCAAGTTAGTGTCAACCAGAGTAGATCTGAAATAACAAGGGAGAGTTATTTGCTTTCATGTTTACTCCTTTAATTAATATATGGCACAAAACATAATGATATTTGAAAGAAAAAAAGTGTAGGCAGACTGAAGTAGAAGAACAACCACGATCATGCTAAAACCTTAAAATCCATGATTGATGCCAATGAGCCTCTATAGTAAGCAATGTCCTTGTCGGGCACACAATACACATCAATAAGGCAGGTTGTGTTAGACATAGATGCGATATCTGGTCTGGCCAACGGCGTATAGCATAGCACACGAACACTCCTACGAGAGAGGGTATGAGGGTGCGGGCTAGTAGTTGGTAAGTGTGTGGGTGTACTTAGGCACAGAGGACAGAGGATGTGTGTGACATTCTAGCAACAAACCGAGGATTGGGTTGAGCTCAAGAAGGACTGGGACGCCATGAGATGAGTGTAGCGGTCTGGAGGTGGTGTGGTGGGGGGTGGATCTTACATGCAACAGCGCGAGGACGCGCGGAGGTTACGATCTGGTTGATTCATGAGAGGAGGCGACGGTAGTTTTTTTGGCAACACTTCTGGAGTTGAACCAGAGTAGATGGCAGCCGAAGACAACATGACTTCTGCACAAGAGAGCATGTGATGATTTTTTCTTCCAGTTATGGACGAGGAGGACAATTCTTAGGTCAGATGCTTCCATGACACATGTGAATAATTTTCTTGATGTAAAGACCATGATGATCTAATAGCTATGATTTATGTAATGTTAAAGTTTCAAGTTTTTTCAAATAACGACTAGCTTTAGGCTATAAAGAGATTAGGGTTTTCCTATCTCCCATCGGTGTCACCACCATCATGCCTTGTCTTCGGTGGCTTTAGTGCCATAGAGTCGCGATGTACCTCGACCCTTGCCAGCGGGAGGGCTCCATATCTGTTTTGAGTTACTGTTATTAGTTGGGTTAGGGTTTGTGTCATGCTCAGGGAGGCGGCAGCGACGACTTCCTGGTTATGGAATAAGATCCTTCCCACCCAGCCCTCATCCGTGTGGTCTATCTAGAGTCGTCGGGAGGGAGGGGGAGTACGTGGAGGTGGGTCTCCAGTGCATCTATCGGGATTTGGTCTATGCTGGTCTTTAGTGGATCTGTTTGGATCCAGTCTTTATTCGTGTGGTGTCGAGTTGGATCATTCTGATCTAAGCTTGTCTTAATTAGCGATGACTGTTTTTCTGGTGCACTGGTCCTTTGGGGCCTGAGCAATATGGGTTCCCGACTGTCTACTATAACAAGGTTTGTCCTCCTCCGATGAGGTAAGGGCGATGAAGGTGGTACGCCTTCGGATCGCTCCAGTGGTTGTAGTTGTTGTTGGTGGCCTATATACCTGGTTGTAATTTTTTTATTCATAGTGTTCTTTTGTACTGCCCTTATAGTTGATGAATAGATCGGAAATTTTGCCCCGCAAAAAAACTTCCATTGAACATGTGAATAAGTTTCTTGAAGTAAAGATCTAGATAATTTGCAGGATATAAAAAGTTAAGAGTCCAAATATCAATGTTTTGAAGAGGCTCCAAATGGTTTATTCCTTTTTTGCATGTTTTTTCAATAATTTGCAGGATATAAAAATATATAATTTAGGCTCATGCGTATATGGCCTGTACGTTTTTTTATTTGGTTTCTTCATATCGTATGTAATAGTAGCTTATTAGTATGAGCTTTTTCTTCTAAAAGTATTATTAATTGATTTGTTGGGGAAAGATTAGTTGGACTTTAGCGCAACAGGTTGACGTAGTTGTATAGAACATGCAAAAATATTATTCTGTCTCACCTACACACGTCTCTTCGTTCGAGAAAGAAAACTCAATCGTCGCCCGATTTATAAGTAACTAACTCCATGGCACAACAGGGCATGTGAAAAATTACCTATTTTATCCTAGAAAAATAATAAAACTATCTATTAAGTGCATGTTGTGGGAATATGATAAATAGACAAATTAAAGAGTTAGCAAGCAAGGCATCCATTACAATTAGACTCTTAAACTGAAGTATTGATCTAAACGCTATTATATTTCTTTATAGAGGGAGTAGTCCACAATAGCGATTTGGTATCCCTTCCTAAATTAAGCTGGCATCACCATATAAGGTTGAAGCTCAGGCTGAGCTTGATTCATCGTATGAAGGAAAAATGAAGAAGTTGAGATTGGAAAGAGTGAAAAGAACATAGTACGATATCAGATCGGACATATTTATATGTCCCTTGCTGAGAACCAATGTTACGGAAGATTTTATTCCCGTTCCTTTGCATGAAGAAATGTTTTTCCCTGCTTCAGTCAGGCTCTTCTCTTTTTTCTGTTGAATCACAAGATCAGAAATTGGATGGCGGACCAGCCTCTAGATTCGAAATTGAACAGGACTAATCATGTTTCATCGAAGTAGGAACCTGGAGTTAATGTCCAAATCGTACTGATATCATGGTAGTTATAGTTACCGAGGTCGACCGGGCGAGCTGAGACCTCCTGGAGTAGCTGGGTAATGCGGTGGCTGGCAGCTGTGGAAACCAAGACTATTTTATTTTTTTTTGGAAAAGGAGGAATCATGCCCCCGGCCTCTGCATCAATCGATGCATGCAGCCATCTTATTAAAATAAGTTCGAAACAAAGTCTTAGATCCATCAAGCGCTCAAGCGCAAAACAAAAGAAGGTATCAAAGATAAAAACTTGCCACATCCGGCAAAGCTAACAGTAGACTACGATGCCTATACACCTAGCCTATTATTAGCATGCCATCCAAACCGGTTGAAGATAATCCGTGCGACCATCTCCCATCGGTTGCACCCAATATCCATAAGCTCCCTGGATTCCGCATGACTGAGTAATGACCACGTACGGATTCAAGATGTTGCTCTGAAGATGACCTGCAAAAAGTTGTTGAAATTCTTGCCATTAAAAATCATGTCGTTCCTGGTATTCCATATAGCCCAGAATAGAGCACATATCCCAATTCTGATAAGCTTCGCTATCTTAACGTCTACTCCATCGAGCCACGTTCCAAATAGCGAAGTAATACATGTTGGTGGGTTAACATTAAAAGCTATATGAATAGTGCGCCATAAGAGTTTTGCAAGAGGACAATCTAGAAGAGGTGTCTTATCGTTTCATTCTGATTGCAATAGCAACCATTAGGTCTGCCTCCCCAATTTCGTTTTGCCAAGTTGTCTTTGGTTAATACCACACCCTTGTGTATGAACCACATGAAAATTTTAATCCTAAGAGGCACTTTGATTTTCCAAATATGTAATGATCTCGTGAGTGGTCCAGTATTTACCAGATCCATGTACATGGACTTTACTGAAAATGCGCCATTCGCAACTAAAGTCCAACGAACACTATCTGTCTGGTCAGACAGTTGCACTTGCATCAGTCTGCTGACCAGATGTAACCATGCATTCCAGCGTTCTCCCAGTAAAGCTCTCCTGAATTGCATATTAAGAGGTACTGATTGTAATACCGTGGACACATACTCATCTTTACGTTGCGCAATATTATAAAGTGAAGGATATTGAAGTGCTAATGGAGTGTCTCCAAGCCAAGTGTCTTCCCAAAATCTTGTTGAGGCCCCATCACCAACTACAAATTTCACCCTCTGAAAAAAGGTTACCTTTATCTTCATTAACCCTTTCCAGAAAGGTGAGTCATTTGGTCTCGCTGTAACCTGCGCTAATGTTTTGGAATGTAGGTATTTATTCTTCAAAATTTGGACCCACATCCCCTCGGTTTCTGTGGATAACCTGTACAGCCATTTGCTAAGCAGGCATCTGTTCTTTATTTCTAAATTTTCAATGCCAAGCTCCCCTTGGTCTTTTGGTCTACAGATTATATCCCAGCGAGCCAATCTGTATTTCTTCTTGGCTTCATCACTTTGCCAGAAGAAACGAGATCTGTAAAAGTCTAATCTTTTTCGTACCCCTACCGGTACTTCAAAGAAAGACAAGAGGAACATCGGTAAACTTGTTAAAACCGAGTTTATTAAAACTAGCCTCCCTCCATATGACATAAGCTTGCCCTTCCAGCAACTTAGTTTTTTTTCAAATCTATCCTCAATACATTTCCATTCCTTATTCGCCAGTCTTCGATGATGAATAGGAATCCCCAGATAGCTAAATGGTAGTGATCCCATTTCACATCCAAATAGTTGTCTGTAAGCATCTTGCTCTTCTTTTGCCTTTCCAAAGCAAAATAATTCGCTTTTGTTAAAATTAATTTTTAGCCCAGACAGCTGTTCAAATAAGCACAAAACTAGTTTCATATCCCTTACTTTTGCCATATCATGTTCAATGAAAATGATTGTATCATCCGCGTATTGTAGTATGGACACACCCCCCTCTACCAGATGTGGAACGAGTCCTCCTACATGGCCTTTTCTTTAGCTCTACCAATGAGTATAGCCAACATATCCGCTACAATGTTGAACAATACCGGAGACATAGAGTCCCCCTGCATCAATCCCTTGTGTGTTTGAAAGAAATGACCTATGTCATCATTAACTTTAATCCCCACACTGCCTTTCTGGATGAAAGAATCCACCTGATCCCTCCAGTGTTCATTGAACCCTTTCATCCGTAAGGCCTGTTGAAGGAATGACCATTTGACTTTATCATATGCTTTCTCGAAATCCACTTTAAAGACCACCCCATCTAGTTTCTTTGTATGTATTTCGTGCAGCGTTTCATGCAGTACAACAACACCCTCTAAGATGTGTCTCCCAGGCATAAACGCCGTCTGCGTCGGTTGGACTACCGAATGAGCTATCTTCGTCAATCTATTCGTGCCAACCTTTGTGAAAATTTTGAAGCTAACATTGAGCAAACAGATCGGTCTAAACTGCTCAATCCGCACAGCCTTCGCCTTCTTTGGCAACAACGTGATTGTTCCAAAGTTAAGGTGAAATAGCTGTAACTGGCCATTAAATAAATCATGGAACATAGGTAAAAGATCACCCTTAATGATATGCCAGCACTTTTTATAAAATTCCGCCGGAAACCCGTCCGGTCCCGGTGCCTTATTTTGTTTCATTTGTGCTATTGCATCGAACACCTCCTTCTCGGTAAATGGAGCTGATAACGCCGGAAACCAAGACTATTAAGGTGAGGTGGGAAACAAATTCTGCGGACTGAATTTTCTAGCACTTGTCCATGGAAGAATTGTGATGCTTGGTATACACACCTGTGTGCAACTTACTTCTTGGATCAGATCTCTTCTCCATGAAAATTTACTGCTGCTCCACTACGTGATCTCAAACAACTCCTCCCTGTTATCATTTCTCTCAGGTTCTAGGTTACAGAAGGCTGCAAAATTGTGACTCCTATGATCCTATCCCAGCCTGCACACATACACATGTCCATGGAGTCATGGGTTTGGTGGGCAACGACCCAAATCATAGGTGAGTTCCAATCAACTCACCCGGCAGCGTCGTAGGCATGGAACATGGCATTGTGATGTCATTCGTGGCATGGCAATTTAAGGGAAAGAGAAAGGTGGGGACAAATGATTAATTATGAAGATCTCATGGCTATGATTGACTAATACAATAATGGTTCGTCAAACAATGATATGCTGTTTCTGATTATTGTAGGATTTTCTAGATCAGCTCTCTATTTTTTTCATCGTATTTTTCTTTACAGACTGAATACTATTTAGGGAGATAAAATGCATCCGTGAGAGATTATGCATGCATGCATGGCTTGGCATCAGCATACCCACACGTCCCAGCTTCAGAAGACTCTCGGCCGTTGAGGACAGCAACATCTTTGTGTGCTGGGGATAAAGAGACTGTCGGCTATCAGTACCATGCATGGTGATGGTGGCGCACCTCTTTGGTTGTGTTTGTTTGGGTTTTAGAGACCAGTTTCGCATAGAAATAAGCTGAAGCTGTAACAAACAGGTAAAACGGAGCAGTTTTGGGCTCACAGTCAAAAACCGTTTCGGTCGTTTTTTAGTGTTACCGCTCGAAGCGAGCCCAGCCGTGCTTTTGCCCGGAAGCTGTTTTGCTTCGTTGCAATTACCCCCGATGCCCTGATCCCTCCTTTCCTTCGTCACAGAGCAGAGCGACCAGCGAACGGGACAGGAACCTAGGGTTCCCCCGCCGCCGCCGCCCCAAGAGCCGCCGCCGCCGCCCCAAGATCCGCCGCTGCCGTCCCAAGAGCCGCACCCGCCGCCGCCCCAAGAGCCCCCGCCGCCCCAAGAACCGCCGCCGCTGCCTGTCGCCGTCATCCAGCGCAAGACCCGCCGCCGCCGTCGCCTCCAGTCGCCGTCGCCGTCGCCTACTGGCTGGTCGCCGTCGCCTCCAGTCGCCGCCGCCGTCGCCTCCAGTCGCTGCCGTCGCCTCCAGTCGCCGCCGTCCCTACTGGTCGGGCGCCGTCCCTACCAGTCGTCGCCGCCGTCGCCTCCAGTCGCCGCCGCCGTCGCCTCCAGTCGCCGTCGCCTCCAGTCGCCGTCTCGGGCACCCATGTCGTCATCGGTTGGGGTAAGATTTTCCATTTGTCTCTGCTAGATGTATATGCTGCATATTTATTGATGTGGATAAAGATGATTTTGCTTGCTGTACATTGATGGATAAAGAAATATTTCAAGCTTGATGTGGATGTGTTTGCTTGCTGTACATGCTTGTTTGCTATACATAGTTATTGCTATACATATTTGTATGCTGGTATAAATTATGGTGAAAATGAATTAGATGGAGAAGGCAGCGAAGGCAGCGAAGAAGGCAGCGAAGGCAGACAAGACAGATAAGGCACTTTGGGATGCATACCATACTAGGATATTTTGCGAGTTGTGTGCGAGGGAAGTTGAAGCAGGCAACAGGCCGGGGGCGTTCTTGAGTCCTAGAGGATATAAGAATTTAGGGGAGAGCTGGTTGGAGATAACTAAGAAAAGTTATGTGAGGATGCAATTCAAGAATAGATGGGAAAATCTCAAAACTATGTATTGTCAATGGAAACAATTGCAAATTGATGCATCTGGACTTGGATGGAATGCTAAGCTAGGAACCATTGATGCTGATACTGATTGGTGGAACACTCACCTAATGGTAATTCCATGCTACCCATAGTATTTACATTGGGTTTCATATTATCTTAATTTCCATTTAGCTGACCTTTTGTTCTTTTGCTATTTTTTAGAAACATCCGGAGCATGCAAAGTATAGGAATGGAGGACCACCCAACTTGGTTGAAATGGACCTGATGTTTGATGACCGTCATGTCACCGGTGCCGAGGCTGCTATCCCCGGTGAGATACCATTGGACAAGGAGGAAGTCACTATTGACGATGACTCTGATAGTGCAGAGGATGATGATGAAGTCATGAAAGCAAAACCAAAGAAGCAGCGAAAGACCAAGTCCAGTAAAGATGATTTTTCTGCTCTAGATGAGAAGAACCCATTTGTTCGGATGTACAAGAAGGCTAGTGATGCGATATGTGTAACGGCTGAAAGTATAAAAGAAGCATCTAGCTCCAGCAAGGCTCCCCCTCCTCCTCCCCCTCCTCCTCCGGTTGGCCCTAGTATGAGTGAGTCAATGGAGATGGTTCGCGAGTGTGGAGTTGAAGAAGGAACCCCTCTCTTTTTCTCTTCCAGCATGCTTTTTATGAAGCCTGAGTATAGAGAAATGTTTGCGTCGGTTCAGACCAAGGAAGGAAGGTTTGATTGGCTCGAGAGAGCGCATGATTTTGCTATGTAACTATTCGTTTAGAATAATTGCTTAGTTATTTGCTTGGATTATGCTATGTTATGGGTCTGTACCATTTGCTTATTTGAATGCTTGGATTATGCTATGTTGTACACATAGTATCATTTGTTAATTTGAATGCTTGGATTATATGCTATGTATTTGGTTTGTACCATTCGTGTGTGAACTATTGTCTTTCTGGATATGAACCATTTGCTTATTTGAATGCTATTTTCCCGTATGTATGAATAATGGATATGACAACTAATCTGGTTGTCATTTTCCATTTGTAGACTGATGGAATTGACGGCGGAGGTGGTGACGATGATGATGCTAACATAAAGACAGTACAGCTTCAAAACTTGCTCAAGTTAAGTACTGATCTCGCAACCTTGGGTCAAATGGCTATGCACTACAGCAAAACTTGTTTGAATAAGCAACGTAGGCAGCCTAGGAGGATTGCAGTACAAACTGGTTATGAATGGGTGATGGAAAAGTTGGCACGTCCTAAATCTTGCTACAAAATGTTTAGAATGTATCCAGATGTTTTCTTGAGTTTGCATGGTCTTTTAGTGAGTGACTACCATTTGGAGTCAACTAGCGAGATGAACTCATTGGAAAGTCTAGGCATGTTCTTGTGGATGCTTGGAGGCCCTCAATCATTTCGCCAAGCCGAAGATCGGTTTGTTCGGTCAACTGAAACAATCCATAGGAAGTTCAATCATGTGTTGCACTGTGTAAATTCTCTAGGAGGAGACATCATCAAACCTAGAGATCCTACATTCGCAGATGTGCATCCAAAAATTAGGGACAAACGTTTCTGGCCTCACTTCAAAGGTTGTATTGGTGCAATTGATGGAACTCACATTCCCGTTATAGTTCCCGCTAATGAGACCTGCAACTATATGGGTCGACATAGTTACACAAGTCAAAATGTGTTGGCAGTTTGTGACTTTGACATGAGATTTACCTTTGTCGTTGCCGGTTGGGCGGGGTCGGTACATGACACACGGATTTTCCAGCACAGTATATTGAAGTATGCTAGTACTTATCCTGCACCTCCTGAAGGTACACAAATCAAGTCTTTTAATTTTATACAGATTGTTTCTATTAATTTGTACATGTGCTCAAATTTATTATCGATGGATGTAGGTATGTACTACCTTGTTGATTCTGGTTATCCTAACCGGGTGGGATATCTAGCTCCTTACAAAGGGACAACCTACCATCTTGCCGAATTTCGGTCTGTCCGCCGCCCACCGAGTGGTAAATTTGAGGTGTTCAATCATCTTCACTCTTCTCTTCGGAATGTGATTGAATGCTCATTTGGTGTGCTCAAGCAGAAATGGCGCATCCTAAGGGATGTGCCACACTTCAAGGTGGGAACTCAGACGATGATTATCAGTGCTTGTATGACGCTTCACAATTTCATCAGGGACAGCAAGCTACGCGATAAAGAGTTTGATAAATGTGATGATAATGAAAATTACATGCCTGCAGTCTCACGGTCAACACCTTTGCTTGGCGATGCCGTTCCCACTTCCTCTGATGAAGGCAACATGAACGACATGCGTGATAGGATTGCGAGCTCTTTTTTTATTGCACGACAAGCTACATAGATTAGTATTTCTACGGACATCTAATTATATGTACGGATTATGAATTATATGGTCGGTCTAATCCTTTAGCTCTCTTTTGTAAGGATTATTAGTTATGTGGACTATCTATTGTATTGTACGGGCAAATGTGACTTGCATGGACTAGCGATGTGACAACATTATCCTTTTGCTCACTACTATTATATGTATATATGAGCAAGAAAGTGAGAAAATTATTATTATGAAATATTTATGTATTACCATAGAACAGATCATTCCCTGTCAGTGAAAATACCATTTAAAAAAGCTATTAATACTAAATCAACAAGTTACACCGATCTTACTACTCTAAGGGCATTTCAGGTTTTCCACCAGCTCACAGTCGTTTCCACAGCTGCATTGCCAAACAGCTAACCTTCACTACAGCTGTTTCCTCAGCACAGCAGTTTTGCCAGCACAGCAAGTCCACAGCTGAAACTGCTGAAACTGAAGCTCAAACAAACACAACCTTTGTGTGCTCGACTTCTTGCAACACTGCCTTGTTGCCTAGGGTTAGGGTGTGAGGCATACGTACAGGTTTGGGCCTCATCTAGCTATCATTAGCAATTGGTGCTCCAAATTGTGGAATTGCTTGCCTACTGAGTGAGCGTAGGGTGCAACAACATTACGGATGTAAACAGATGTGCCACCAATCCACCATAGTTCCTTTGCTCAACAGCCTTTTAGATGCCGACGGCCACCCAATCTAATCCAATCTGCCATCAAGTACATGCACGTCCCCTTCAACTTCATCGATCATTATAGGATAGATTGATCTACTCGGATAAGAATGGATGTTGGATTGCACTTGCAGCAAGTATAGACTTGGAAGCAGAGGAGATTCAAAGCTAGATCGAAAGGAACCTAGAGAGGTTTGATATGAATCGTACCTTTTTTAATTGCTTCCACTCTGGATGGAACACTGAAATTGAGGACGGCATGGAGAGAAGAGGCGGCCAGATGCGGTAGGGTTCGATGGGTGATGCTAAGGGAGCAGCGAAGAGATGGAGTTTGCAGGGTACGTAGAAGATCTATTCGATCGTGTCTGGTTTTTTTTATTTTAAAAAATAAAACCTTTTCTTTCTAGTAGACAGATCGAAGGGGTATGAGGAAACTTAATTTAGGGCACTGGTGGGTAATTTTTCTGAACTATAATGTTAATAGACTATTTCGGAGATCCATCGGCTGTGAGCGCCCAGTTAATTTAATTAATGGACAAATGTTTCTGATTATTGTGGGATTTTCTAGAATATTTCTCATTTTTTATCCGTATTTTTCTTTTAGTAGATAATAGATAGAAGATAGGTAGATTAGAGGGGAGTATACACACTTCTTTCGCTTAATTTAACTTCACTACTAGAAAACGGGCCTTTAGTCCCGGTTTTTCAACCGGGACTAAGCAATCGGGACTAAAGGCCTCCATTTAATTTTAGTCCCGGTTGGATTACGAACCGGGATTAAAGAGGCTCCTCGTGGCAGCTTTCTGGAGCGGGGGCTGGAGGACCTTTAGTCCCGGTTGGTGTTACCAACCGGGACTAAAGGTTTTTTTTTATTTATTTTTTTAATTTATTTTTTAAAATTTTTTTCGACATTTTTTTTATTTTTTCCTGATTTTTAAATCTTTGAATTATTTGACAATTTAATCTCTAATCACCCCTCCTCACTGCTCTTGAATTAATTGACAATTTAATCTCTAATCACTCCAACCCCAGCACGCTTAACTTTTGAGTTCTATCTCCCATAATTTCCAAGTCTGCACTTTTTGTTTCTTGACAATAGTAAGCTATCAATCCTATTAACCCTTAAGTCTTGATGTCACATGATTTAATTTTTTGAATTCCAAACAATTTTTAAAATAAACAACAATGATTAATTTAAAAACTTCAAAAACTTTAAAAAGACAAAAATTTCAAAAAAACTAAAAAATTCTCAAAAACAAAAACACCGAAAAAACCCAAATAATAAAAAGTTCAAAAATAAAATAAGTAATAATAATATTGAATTTCAATGAAAATAAAATAAGTAATAATATTATTTTATTCTTTTTTGCCATTTATTCATTTAATATGGCATAATTAATATCTTTAAATCTGTAAATCGAAATTCGACAAATAATATATCCGTTATTATCAGAAAAATGTGAGAAATCCAAATATAACATCATTTATTTATTTTTAAAAAATAAAATTAATTTTTAAAAACTGAATTTTTATTCTTTTTGAATTTCAAAAATCTAAAAGAATTAAAAACGTTTTAAAAAAATAAACTACTTATTCAATTAATTTATGTTATATGTATCATATCAATCCTATTAAGCCCTTGAGCATGATGTCACACGTTTCACCATTTGAGTTTGAAACTATTATTCTAAAAAAACTATTTATTCGAAGTATCAGGGTTTCGGATGAAAACCCATCTGTTACAAAGGAATTTCATTTTTTTAAACTTATTTCAACTTCAAACTTTTTGTGTGTTCAACATGCACCATTAAAAGCCAAATCATCAATTTTCAACCCTTTCCCACTTCATTCGCTATTTTTCATGCATTTATGGTTTTTTTTGAGCTATAAAACTAAAAGAGCTAAACATAATCTATTTTGATTAAAACACCTATTTAAAATAACCTAAAAATTACCAAATTAAATATAATGATAAAACACACTAATATTAAACAGAAAGAAAAAGAATCACTCAAAAATCTATTTTCAAAGTAAAGTTATTCACAAACTAATGATTCACACAAATTTTAAAGAATTCAAATTTAAACTATTGAAATTTAAAAACTACTGGCACTAACAGAAAGTTTATAATATTTGTGACCTAAAGCAAAAAGATTCACTCAAAAACTCTAAATATTTCGCTGTAAGTACAAACAAAAGAAAATAAATAAAGCAAAAAGCAAAAAAAACTGAAAAAAGAGGGTGAGACCATTTAGTCCCGGTTGGTGTCTCCAACCGGGACTAAATGTCCATCTTTAGTCCCGGTTGGAGACACCAACCGGGACTAAAGGGTGATGCTTGTTGAGCCCCGTCCGGCGTCGTAGCCGCTCGAACCGGGACTAATGCTTACACATTAGTCACGGTTCGTAACGCGACCGGGACTATTGCTCCGATCCGGCTAGGACGAAAGCCCTATTTTCTACTAGTGCTTCAAGCTGATACTGCGGAGAAAGGAAGCCTAGAGCATTAAAGATCACAGAAGAATATAATTTGATGCACACATACATGGCACGTATACTGAAAAGAGTACATACATTGTCACAATTGGATATGTCTCTGTAAGAATGCAAGAGTTTAGACGAATACCTTTGAAGTCGTATGTACAGCTAGGCATGCAAAGTGCTAATAGAGATAAGCACACAATGCATAGACGATACCCATGGTGTGCTTCTGGAGTCGGCGGCGATGTGCATAGCCAACCATGTCGGAGTTAAGGAAGCAGCTGCTGGAGGCGGCGGTCAACGGCGCTGCTCTCGCCCGCCGATTCATTTTTCTTAAAATGGGGTGATGCGGCCGAAAGACCTTCTGACTTTTTTTTCATGGAACACGATGTCTTATCCTGGAAGAAGATATTTGAGAATATGTACGTAATGGTAAGATAGCTAATTTCTAGTCCTTTTTATTTTTGAAATTCCATGGTATAAGGCTAATTTCTAGATCAAACGGCCATGGATACAACTCATCAGATAAAACAGCTTGATGTTCCTGATTTTTTTTATTTGATTGCCGTTGCCGCTGCTCCTAACTTTTTAAAGGTATATCTATTGCCGCTCCTTTAGACGTATACTAGTAAGCGTGCACGTGCAACACACGTCTCTACAATGGCAAGTCGGGGCGATGACCGCATAAGCGATTGAGTGCACAAGGTGTGTTGGAGCAGTGGTGTTATGTGGGTCGCAACTATTGCGGGCATGTGGAATGCTTGTCACTTTATCGCCACGGAAGAGTGCCTCATGACTTATTTCCGACAGTGATGAAAGAGCGGCTTGTTCAGGGCCGTTTGACCCTCTAAGGAGTGGGCTTGGCCGTGTCCTAGAATGGGATTGTCCCATTTTTTCGCCTGGTATTCTATGATTACCTGAACAATTTTCAGCTTAGTCGAAAAGTCAAAGCTTTCGCTTCATGTTTGAACTTATTTTTTACTCGTACTCATTTACTCAACAATAATTAAAATATATCCAAAAAAATTATCAGTTAATGCTAAACACAAAGGATAACCCTGATGTCCATTTTGAAAATCCACAGAAGATAAAATCGAATTAAGAAGCAGGACCATAGAGAAATAGACCTAGAAAGTACGATTTCCTATATTTGCAAATTTATGATGTCATTATGCCAATTTTCACTGCTGATTATACATCATACAAATTCTAGATCAGATCATCAATAACACCAGATGAAAAATCTTATAATCTGGCTTCATATAACATCATCCGCTGAATTTAGTTACATTTTTACTAACCCAAACAGTATAAATGAAGATAGAAGGCAAATCATTATTTCCGGATTTAAACATATTTATATGCTATACTTTAGGATCTGGATATGAAGAGAGGAAATATACAACATGAGATGTAGTGGAGCGGAGCACCAACATCAGTGGTCAATCTATGGTAGGCAAGTGAATGATGTGGTGCCACGTCTGCTGTTCATTGGTGGCGAAGGGAAGCGGCGGCCAAACAAAGGAGATGCTCCTGACGGTCATGCCTCCCCCTGGGAGTCCTCCCGTTTAGCGTTCACTGTGTCAAACAGTCCAATCACACATGATAACTTTTGGGTATATCAACAAAGAAATTAATGATGCCACACCAACTCTGCCCTGCTGTAGCAAACATGTACTCCTACTTATAATTAAATACATACACAAGTGCCTGAGTAATTTTACTCTGTGATTCACATTAAAAATATAGAGACAAGGCCCTAAACATGCATGATGTAGACATCTGGTAAGAAAGTTGGCTCGGTCCCACAAACTTGGACCATTTAAAGATGGGACATTACCTTCTTATGCAAACCTTGTGGAGACATTTGTATATTGAATGCTTTCTTCGATGAATATGCTTAATCACTGTTCGTGGGATGCATTCTTCTGCTTTTATTCTCAAAGTGATCGGGTGAAAGTTGTCGGACCAAATATTCTAAACCTCCTGCTACTTCTTTAGCAACTATAACTTTCAAGGTGGACGATCAACGATTCAGATCAGTGAACTGCAGTAATTTGAACATAATTGACAAAAGAAACAACATAAATGAAGTAAAATAGCTAGTCACACCCATAGAAAAATCAGAGATGGACCTTTAGGTAAAATCCATACAGTTGAGGGGAAAGGCCCCACAAAACATTGAAAGTTACAAAATTAGGCAAGAATATAGAACCATGCTATATATTATCTGAGAGAACACAACAGTCATACATATTTTAAGAAACATGACAATCAGATAGTAAATAGAGTACCTTGTGATAGTTACAAAGCCTCCTTCAGTACCATCTTTTAAGAAACATAACAATCAGATTGTAAACAGAGTGCCTTTCTTAGGTAGAATCCCATGGTGGAAATACAGAGCAACGAACGAAGGAAGCTAACCCCATCAACATCCTATATAATTGAATCGAACACATATCATAAAAAGGTATATGCAATAGGAAAATACGAAGCAACATATGAAAAAAGCTAGCCCACACAATGAACAACCTGCAACATTATATGACTAAAAAACGTAATCTGGAAGAATAGATGGAAAGCGTGATTAGCGGAGCCTCTGTCGGGGCGATACCGGGGCGATCGCTGGCCGATCTTGGCGATCCCGATCGAGAGACCAAGGTCTCTGATCCGACGAGAGTAGGAGGACAGGGAGACAGATCGAGGGGCACTCAGGATCAGGATGATCCTTTGGGGCTACGTGATTCGTGGGTCAGAGCAATGACAGCGATTAGGAGATATGCGGAAGGGAAGAAAGCGTACACCAATTCTGGGCAACATAGCGCAGGAAATCAAGAATTGAGCTCTGGATCGGGCCTCGGGAGAATCAAGGACAAGATAAGGCAGATGAGGAGGGATCTGGATCGCATGATGACAGATGGAAATCAGGATCGATTAGGGTGGGCTTCCAAAGATCTTCAGCAGGCGGATCCACCTGACAATGGAGGGGGAGAGGATCAAGGGTCTGATACGACGGGAAGGGCAAATATGGTCAAAAATCAGAATTGTCCCAATCCCTGTGAGTCTTTGTTGATAGCAGAGGAGATCACCGGCCATAAAAAGGATCCAACAGAGGAAGCCACCTCACCTCACCAATCGATTCCGTCCTTAGCAGCCAGAAAGCTGACTGCAATGGCGAACCGGGAGACCTGCAAGAACAAGGCGCCAATGAACCATGGTGAGGAAGTGGACTCCAACGGCAAGAGCGAGCTGGGGTCTAGGCCTCTCCTGCGCGGCGGTTCCTCAAGGGACCGTGGCGACCTGTACCGCACCCCGTTGGGACAGGGGGTGGGAGCGAATCAGGGAGCAAGGTATGGGGAAAATGATCACGTTGTTGCTCCTGTTTTCCCTGTTGACATGGGGGTGCAGGCGCCGTATGTGGTGGAGCTGAACCTGTCCAGGGAGAGAGCGGCCATGCGCTCGAGGTGGATCGCCGTCGGCCTGTTCTTCTCGGTGCAAGTCTTCAGCATTTGGGGGCTGTTCCATGAGCTCAAGAGCAAGTGGGGCCTGAGGGGACGCCTCTCCTACACCCCGCTCAAGAACAATCGCTTCCTCCTCGAGTTCGAGCGCGAGGGGGATCTCTGATTCATCCTCAACAACGGCCCTTGGACCCACAGGGGTGATGCTTTCCTGATGGTTGAAGTGGACGGGAGCGCCCGGCCGGGCGACGTCGAGGTCGCGCACATGCCTATCTGGGCTCGCATCTACGACGCGCTGCCAATCATGTTCTTTGAACAGGTGGCTCGCGATCTTGGTGCAAGGCTCGGAGAGGTCCTCGAGGTGGACGCGGACAGGGATTGAAGAATTTGGGGCGACTACACGAGGGTCCGAATTAGACATGATGTGGATGAGCCAATCCGTAGTAAACTAGAATCCCACGATTCTGCTGAAAATAAGATGTATGTATTAGGGGTTAAGTATGAGAGACTCCCCCGTTTCTGTAGCTATTGTGGACATTTAGGTCACGGCCAGCGCGATTGTAAGCTGCCTGAAGACCTCCAGGAGATGAGGTTTTCGGCTGCAATGCGCTCGTCCCCGTTTAAGAAGAGTAGCACTAGAGGAGGCGTCCTGGTCCCAGAGGCGAGCAGTGCTCGTCGCTTCCTTCACTTCGGCCCTGAGAACAACGGAGCTGCAAAAACGGCACCCCAAGGACACGAGGCCGGGCGATATGGGAGCATCCCAGAGAACGTGCTCGCTGATCCACTGGTGCAAGCCGCCATTGCTGCGGTGAGCGCAATCAGGCTGGACGGAGGACGGGAGGCGAACGCTGGACAGAGTAGGGCCGTCAACCATGCCCTGAAAACACTGTCAGCAAAGCCTCTCGCGACCGGCACCGGCGATGCAGGAAAGGGGGCCGACCCCAACAACACCCCTTTCCGTCACACTCTGGAGGTCGGCGCAGCCGTAGCCGGCCAGGAGAACAAGGCGCTGGACCAGGATTTTCCTCCGGGCTTTGGCCCCTACCCGAGCTATGGCCGTGTCCCGGCTGCTGCCCCTGCACCAACCATGGCAGCGGTCGGGGGGGAAGGAATGCCTGCTGCAACTCTGCTTCAAGGGAGGGAGCTGGACGTGACCCCCCAGCTTGGCAGCATGGAGGAAAAGATGGGAAGTGGATGTGGCAGGGAATCAGAGAAACAGATGGAGATAAAGGAGACACAAACTGATCCAGTGGAAGTCAGGGCAGCCAAGCAGGACAAGACTCCTGCAGATGCAATTTCTCTGCCAGATCAAGCGGAGACACAAGCTAGAGGTCAGAAACACCAGGGTAAGGACGAACGTAAGAAGTTAGCTGTCCAAAGATCAGTGCTGGGCAAAAGGGCTGGGCGTGTGGCAGTGGGGGTGACCGAGGAAGAGCGTAAACCGGATGGAACAGAGGGCGATCAAAAGAAGAAAGCAAGAGGGACAGATGCTGGCACCTCTGAGGAGGTCAATGGTGAGACGGGTGGAGGGGAAGCAACCGGCCCAGGGGCTGCCGGTGAACTGACAGGTGCTAATGGAGGCACCCGTTAGGAGCCATGACGATCCTTTGCTGGAACTGCCGGGGACTCGGGCAACCCTAGACAGTTCAAGAACTCGTGTGCCTAGTGCACACGTACAAGCCAAAGTTGGTGTTCCTATCTGAAACTCGGCAAAGCAATAAGTATGTGAATAAGTTGAAGTGGAGGCTGGGCCTCAAGTATTGTATCACGCAACCTGGCATCGGAAATGGTGCGGGCATTGCGCTCTTCTATGATGAGAGCATTGAATTAATAAAGCTTGCCGTTGGCCCGAGGTATATCGATGTCCTTGTGCGTTTAAGTCCCACCAGCTTGCAATGGCGTGGTACTTTTGTCTATGGCGAGCCAAAACCTCATGAAAGACACCATATGTGGAGCCTTCTGAGAAGAATCAAGGATGCTTCAAGGGCCCCATGGCTAATGATGGGTGATTTCAACGAAGCTATGTGGCAATCCGAGCACATATCGTCCTCTAAAAGATCGGAAAAGTATATGGAAAATTTTCGCAGCGCACTGTCAGATTGTAATCTTTTTGACCTTGGCTTCAAAGGCCCAATCTGGACCTACAACAACAAACAGGAGGGTAGAAAGAACGTGCGCGCTAGACTTGACAGGGGTGTGGCCTCACCGGAATGGACTGACCATTTTCGTGGGGCGTCAGTTGAGCACGTCTGCTCCTCCCGGTCTGATCACCTCCCACTTCTGCTGCGCTTTGGTATGAGGAAGGAATGGAGGCCCGTGAATGAGGGGAGACAGCGAGCATTCCGCTATGAACATATGTGGGAGAGAGTGGACTCGCTGAAAGACACAATCGAGGACACTTGGAAGAGAGGGGGTGCTGCTGGGAACATACAGGAGGTGGGAGAAAAGCTAAAACACATGCAGAATGCCTTGCGCGGCTGGGTGGACAGGGATTTTGGCTCTGTGATAAAGCGAGCTGCTGAAATACGCAGGCAACTCAGTGTGTTGTGGAGCGGTAAAATTTCAGCAAGGCAGCAGGAGAAGATTAAGGAATGTACTAAGGAGCTAGATGAGTTACTGCTTAGAGAAGAAATTATGTGGAGACAAATATCACGGGCCACTTATTTGAGAGAAGGAGACCGAAACACTAAATGGTTCCAGAGAAAGGCTTCGTGGAGGAAAAAGAAAAATGATATCACAAAACTAAAGGACAGTGCCGGGGTGTGGAAGGAGGACAGAGAAGGCATACAACAAATGATGCAAGATTTCTTCCAAAATCTGTACAGAAAAGATAGTGAGGTGAGCCCCCATAGTATATTAGAGCTGGTTAAAAGAAGCGTCACAGACGAGATGAATAGGGAATTGAGAAAACCATTCTCGAACGAGGAAGTGAGCAATGCTTTATTCCAAATTGGTCCTCTTAAGGCTCCGGGGCCGGATGGCTTTCCGGCGCGTTTCTACCAGAAAAATTGGGATGTTCTGAAGGATGATGTGATTAAGGGAGTGCTTGTTTTCTTTGAGAATGGTATTCTACCGGAAGGAATAAATGATACTATCATTGTGCTTATTCCGAAAGGGAAGGACCCTCAGTCGCCAAAATCCTACTACTACTCTGGAGATGCTGGCACTTGAGAGATGATTGTGTGCATGGGGAAGGCAAGGAAACGAACAGGGGTTCGGTCTTATTTCTGCAGAGGTATGTGGAGGAATGGGAAAACGCCACCCTGAATGAGGTGTCCGAGTCGGGTAAGAAAGCAAAAACACTGACCTGTGTGCAGCCTGTTATCCCTGTCGATCGTCGGATGCAGTGGGCGGCCCCAGAGCCAGGATTAACAAAAATCAACTCAGACGCGTCGTTCATCCCTGATACCGGAGAGTGCTGGGCTGGCGCGGTTGTAAGGGACCATCGAGGCGTGGTTCTCCTGTCCACCTGCAAGGCGTTACCCCGGGCATGCAGTGCAGAAGAGGCTGAGGGACGGGCTGCCTTGTTTGGCTTGCAGGCTTTGGCAAATGGGTACAGGGGTCCGGTGGAGCTGGAGACGGACTGCAGGACTTTAGCTGATGCCCTGAATGCAGATATGACTGTCCGCTCTCCGTGCTATGGAATTATCCTAGACATAAAAGCAGCTCTTGCGGCCTTCTCGGATCATAAAGTCTCTTTTGCTAGGCGCGAATGCAACCGGCTGGCTCATGAACTTGCAGGGGAAGCCAGAAAGAATCTAGACAAATTGATCCTCGCAGATGTCCCGGATAGATTAAGATCTCTAGTTCACTCGGACTGTAACACCGCCTGAGTTTTATTGCTCTGGCTCTCAAAAAAAAAACAACCTGCAACATTTTATAGCTATCGAGGAAAATTGCGAACTCAACAAAGGGAGTAGATTTTTCAAATTTTCACAAACAATAATATCAACATCACTCATAGAAAGAGATACGTTATTTTCAGTCATAAGAAACAATGGAATACTAAAAATCCTTAGTATTGTCCCATTGTGCTATACATCAGAGTATAATTCTTGAGTTGTTTGTAGCAATTACCTTTCCACCAGTATCCGAAACAAAGACTTGTTCATGCTTGAACCGAGACATGATGTCAACATTAGTGTTGAGGTATGGATCTGCAGATGAGCATTCACACCAGAAGAACGATAATAAGATGAGCAACCAATGTTCACCTGATAAATGGTTTCTTTAGTCATTTCACTTTGTATTGTGGAAACCTTTCAAATAAAATCTTGATCTGAACTAACAGGAGAACGTGAGGCTGGGTAGTACAAAGGCTGAAAGTATCAGTCATTTTCCTTTCTAATCATGCACTTGCACACCAGCCGAATGAAATAAAACCAATACTTTCCTTAGAACATGTACATGCTCTAATCAATTTTTGTTTTTCTACTACAGTATCTTTTGTACCTGAAATATTTTGTTGGGCTCTAGTGACAAACATCACCTTCCTTGCTTCATTTACTACTAATTTCTTAAAAAAATATAAGTTTCAAAGGAAAAGGAATACTTTTGCAGCTTGCATACATAATTGTACAGCGGAATCTGTAGAGAATGAACGTTCTCCCAGCAATCGTCTAGCACGACCATCTGCGCGTTGTTGGAATTTTGGTCTGCACATGTGACATGAGCAAAACAATTGAAAACACCGGGAAGCATGGTCCTCGTACAATTGTGTACACAACCAAGAAGAAGGAAGAAGCCAAATCGAAAACCAAAATAATATCACGTTGCAATACAAAAGGGAGTTAAGAAATAATATAAACTAAGTAACATAGATGTGTTGTTCAAAGATGCTGACTGGATACACAATGAAAGAAAAGACGATCAGCCTGTGAAAGTAAAGAGGCTAAACAAACTATCTGGATAAGTGGAGATAAAACCGAATAGCGATCTTCATTCTTGAATTTTCCATTTCTCACTGGACTACATGATTATCCATGTCATGTCCAGTGCATGAAACAAGTTTTTTGCTTTAAACTGGTGCATGAAACAAGTTCACAATGAATCATGAAGAAAATTAGATTGGTACACATAAAAGATTCGAAAATCATTGCATGCTGTGATTCTTTTTATTTGATCCGATTTTACCTCATCTCAAATTGAACAGCCCGCTGAAGGATATCACACATTTGTGGTCATTTGCTTGAGCAAATTGGACCAACTAAAATATTTTACAGCTCTGAGATTTATGATAAATAGACAAGCATGAATAAAGAGTCCTAATTGACTCATTGCTCAACCTTATACTTGTTCTTTCTCTCAAAATGACAAAACAATACTTTTCATCTCGTCTATTTTCTGAATTCTAAGTGATATTTTCACAAGTCTAATGTGTTATAGCAAATAAAGATGAATTTGCAGTCTCCGTCCGTAAATTATAATTTGTTGTCTGTTACAGTAATTGCCAACATAGTAAGTTCGGAAGCAAATTCTACCAATTGAAAAGTACAATCTCAGCACAAAATGAAAACAAAAAGAGAAAAAACATACTTCAGAGCAGAGAAGTCATTTCCAACAGAAGATTTAGCTTCATCCTGCACTCCATGATGCCTAAGTAGCAGGAGATCCATGCCTCTACGTCGTCGTCTGTTGAGTTCCAGAAGTAGGCGAGTTCCTCGAAGGCGCCGTCGACCCAGTTGCTGCTGTTATTGGGGGCAAACAAAGGAGTTGATGCTGGTGGACAGTAACGGCGAGTAGTGGGAAGTGTGTGCTCTGCAGTGGTGGCGCGCTAAGGGAGCGGGGATGGTGTGACATTGTCAGATAGCTCATCTCCTGTCCAATATTCCATGTAATTGGTCAAGAACAACCCACATGATGTCCTACAAGATTTGATCAACAAAAAGAAATATTTAAAACAACCAGTTTATAAATTAAATTTAAGATATTAGATCGTTGTATGCAGATGAAGGAATGTAATGGGATTATCATAAGTGACAATGTTAAATGTACCAATCTTCCAGCACTCGCTCATACGAATATTCTTTGATTGGCCATGATGCAACATCCAGGTTCTGCCACTTGTTGCCCGTGCTAAAATCTGTGCTTTGTGAAGCAATATCAAGATGCTTTTTAAGTCCCTGCAACTGTTAATAAGATATAAATTAAGAAGCAGAAGGCAAAAACAAGTACAAAATCCTAACAAAAATTCAATGGTAAATACTTACTGTCAGGGTGAGGTCATCCCCGGCTATAGCACATCAGGACCAAAGGAATCAAGTACTTGTATCTCACACATTTTGGCGTTCACAACTGCTAGATACCAATGACAGTTCTTAATGTTTACTGGAATATAAACCTGAAGCAAACATTGTTATGTTAGCCATGAAGGCATCTAGTTAAAATATATATCATATTAGATGCATACGTAAAGCCTGACCATGTCATGCTGTAGATAATTATGAACCCGCCATATGATGTGTCCATGGTCCGATGGGGCTATATCAAGTTTTCCATCTCGCTTTAGTATGGCAGAAACATAGGTAGTTTCTAGATGTACATTTCCTCCGGCTCTATGCTGAAGATGCTCTTGAACACGTATACAATAGATGTATGCATTTATGACCTATAAGCGGAAGCACGAATAACGGTTAGTTAAACTTTATCGACACAGTTGGACTTACACTATCGTCCAAATATACACCACCATTTATAAGACATGCCAAATCCTCAACTGACAAGACGGCATCACCAATGACCACAAGCTTGGTTTTCGGAGGTACGGACATGATATATTCTATAATAGATATATCTTCATTGGTACAGATGTAATCTATATGATATTGTAAAAATGAGTAACATATTATTTAAATTAAAATATAGAACAGAAGGAGGCAACCATGTATAAATAAGTACCTTGCGGGATAACCAGTGTGTTCATCTTCTTTGGTTTATTATGTCTTGACATTACAAACTCCAGCTGCCCCTCCGTTGGCTGTTCACAACTAACTGAGTTTTCAATCCCTTCCAAATACATTGCCTCTGGGCCTATGTCCATGGATTTTTCTTGTACCACGATGCGGTCAGTCTGTATTGCGATATGTAAGAGCGAAACAGAAATGATAATTAAACTCAGCATGCTATATAAATCCATGATTTGTTTCTTCTGAAACAATCAAACTGATATCTGCAGACGAATAAATGTGAAATATAGAGTGAGCATTTATGTCTATTACAATATGTACGGAAAACACGTTGTGCTTCTAATCAAACTTTAAACTATCTAGCAACGCACTTGCGGACCTTTTGGTATAGAGCACACCTGTTTTTTTAGAGCTTCCGTGGAGATTACTAATACTTCATGATACCATATGCTGGCATCTTGTTTATTTTAGAGCTTCAGTGGAGATTTGATTTTTCATATTTCTAGATCCTATCTGTTGCATTATTCCACCTGTACTCAAATTACTATCTTGTTGATACTCTATATATGTATAAGCATGATATGTGGCGAATGCGGAATCGTCAACAAAGGACCAACAATTGAAAAGCAAAAGCATAACCTCTTCCACCATGCATCATGTTTGTCTCAGACGAGACAATAAACAGCGAAAGCAGGGCTCCTGTGACCACTGTTTGCTCCTAAATGCCGCGCTTTATTAGGCTGTCACGGACGGCATTCATGTCTGGTGCAGTTTGCACAAGCTAATACTATTACGAGTTTAATATATGACATTAATAAACAACTATCCAAGAACTGGCCTGTGGATGCCACATGACAATCAAAATCGGCGATTCCAGCCGAACAGATCCGCAAGAACTGGCGAGGGAGCAAGAACAGGGCAATCCCACGGATGGATTCTCCCCAATCCATGAAGCGAACAGAGCAATCCCGGCAGTACGGCAACATATTTCAACCGATAGAGATCGATGGCAGCCGGCATTGAACCAGAACGGCGGAAAGAGATCATGCGGGGGGGGGGGGGGGGGGGGGGGGGGGGGGGGGGGGGGGGGAATGGGACTGATGAAGGAGAAAAGGGGGCACGGCGGGCCAAGCAAGAACGCACCTTCTTTCCGGGATCCATGCGTGGTGGCGGCTTGGTGCACGTGGGTCCTGCTCCCAGTCGACCTCGACCTCGTCGTCCTGGTCTTCCTGCAGCGGGATGAGGGAGCAGGCCCGGCCGCCCATACACCGCTGCCTATTCCACGGGTGGGCCGGCGCATTGGGCGGTGGCGGGGCTGTCCGGCGGCGCAGGGGCCGGCGTGGCTGGGCGGCGGGGCTGCGTGGCTGGGCGGCGGCGTGGCGCAGGGGGGCGGCAGCGTAGCTGGGCGACGGCGTGGCGCAGGGGGGACGGCGGCGTGGCGCAGGGGGGTGGCGGCGTGGCTGGGCGGCGGCGGGGCTGGGCGGCGTGGCGCAGGGGGGCGGGCGGGTGCGTGAAGGAGAGTGGCGGGAGCGGTTGGCAGGGCGAACCGGCGAAGACGTGCGCGATGATATGATGCGGTGGGTCAGTGTTTCGTTAACGAAGACAATTTCGTTAACAACATATTTAGACCCTTGATGATGTGATTAGATGGTTCAGATTTTAAGTTGGATTTACCCTCTCGTCCATTTATAGGGGCAGTAGATAAAGCTGCTGGCTCTTTTTTTTTTCTTGACGTGACTGGTCCTCATTTGTTGTGAAGAGCAGAATTAATACATCCTTTTATCTACTAAATTAACAGTTCTTGTCTAAGATGGGCTTGGTCTATACGTGATCTATTCTTAAAAAAAGAGATCTGAATGTGGTCTGAGGCATATCTGCTGCGCCAGCTTTTTTATATTTTGAAGTAAAAGCTGCTGCCGCTCCTTTGTTTTTTTAGGGAAAAGCTGCTGCCTATCCTTTGTTTCTTTACGTGACTGTCGCTCCTTTGTGATGTGAACAGAATTAACACATCTTTTTTATATACCAAATTAATTAAGAGTTCTAGGCCAAGACGTTTTAGATCTAAACATGGTGTGTGGGTCCGCATTTAGTTATGTAGATCTAAGGGTCATGTTTATTCATTAATAGAGGGCCCACCACATCAAGGGTTAATATTTTCTAATTAACGTGAGAATTTCTAGCATATTTCCCTATTTATGATCCGTATTTTGCTTTTAGTAGATCATAGATAAAGAACATTTTAACTTGAAACTTTGAAGATCAACATCACACAAGTATTACCATACACAGAAAAGTTTTTGGATTTAATGGTGCAAAATAAAATATAAAAAATGAAACATTCATTCAAAATTTGCAATTTGGCAAATTTATGTTTTATAAAACATATCGGGAACATTTTATACAAAGAGTGGCACATATGTAAAGTTGATTTGCGAAGTTTCAAGGTCAAATGTCTCTTGCTTGGAAGAAACAAAAATAGAATTTTTTATACAAGGATAGCATGAATCTTGACGCAAACTGAATGGTTAGATAGAGGCTACACTGGTACTGTAGTACAACAAATCCACACTCCGAGATATCGGAAATTCGCACGGACGCGCGAGTGCGGGGAAATCACCTGCCAAGTCTCGTCGGCTACTCATTTTGCCTCGCGAATTGCTCAGTAGTTCAATCCCGCACGAGGGCATGGTAAGTTTTAAGTTTTAATATTTAAAACTTATGTTTTTTTGCATTTAAAATGCCAAGTATTAACCAATTTTGGAGGTATAATTTTAAGCATTTTTTCTGTCGGTCGTAGACACAGAATAATGGGTTTTTATCGATCGCTCGTACTAAGTTACAAGCAATGAAACTCACCATATTTTTTTAAAAGTCATCAAAATATATTCAAAATGAATCTTATTTGAAAGCACTGGTCATCAGAAACACGAATATGAAAACAAAACTTAATTTGGAATTTTCATTTAAAGATATTAAACTTTAAAAATTGGAAGTCAAAGTAAAAAACGGGCACCAGGAGCATGAGTGTCCCCACACTTGCGTGCCACAAATCCTCTTCCTCCAAGATATATGAACTTCAAGGTGAGCTGATTCTGGTCAATGAGTAGACTGCAAACTCCATGTGTAATGCGTACTCATGCTTTACGCATCTATAAATTATAATTTCCTATAAATCATGTATATCTCCATGCTAAAAATATATGGAATTCTCGTGTTTAAAATGGGTGTGTTCTTTCACATTTTTTAATGGGGCTGATCTGTTTATTTTTGCAGTGAATGAAATGAGGCTTTACTCGGGAGGCACCCCATGAAGCCAACAACCACGCAAATTAGATATTCTTAAACTAGAGCTAATATCGTTTAGTACAAAAATCAACCATTGTTTAGCTACATGAGGTAAAAAAACAACCTCCATGCTAGACAAATCGACTAGAATGAGCTTCCAAAGCAGACCTTGAGTTTACACCAACTGCAAAAAAAAAAAAAAAAAAAAAAAAAAAAGCTAAGAAACTACGCTAACATGAAAGAAAAAGGATTATGAGCATCTTCGCATTGAGGCGACCAAATTCACATATCTCATGAAGATAACTGCGCTCAGTTCTTGTGCAAGCGGAACTACCGCGGATATCTTCCAGATAACATATACTCTTCTTCCATACTATATTGTCTGCTAATTAACCCCTCTTTGTTTATTTCATCTCTAGGTAACGGGGAATCTACTACAATATTAGCATTCGCCTCAAATCCCTGAGATGATTGAGCAACTTCCAATCTCAATTCCACTTGTCTCATGGTTGGTCGTTCCTCCCTTCTTAATTTTATACATGCTACTGCAATTCCAGCGATTTCTTCAATTATGTTGCGACCCTCATTCATAATTTGTGGATCTAATATTTGTGACAAATTGCCTTCTGCAAATAAGGTAGGAAAATGTTCCACAAGGATAATGTCTTCAATAGCCATATAGTCAAATGGCTTCTTTCTAGTCATTAGTTATATAAGCATAACACCAAAGCTATAAACATCACTTTTTTCCGTGAGGCGCCCCGTGTGCAAATACACTGGGTCTAGATATCCTAGTGTGCCTTGCACCATTGTTGTTAACCCTGATTTGTCCAATGGGATATATCTTGAAGTTCCAAAGTCTGCTATCTTTGTTTTTAGAGTATCATCCATAAGTATGTTGGCAGGCTTGATATCTCCATGGATGATTGGTATTGAAGTTGCTGAGTGAAGATAGGCTAGAGACCTGGCCGTTTCTGTTGCTATTCGTAGCCTGTCATTCCATGATAATGATATCGGTCCTTCAACATGAAGATGATCACGAAGAGTTCCATTGGATATGAACTCGTAGACTAACAACGGGACTTCTGTTTCAAGGCAACAACCATATAGTTTTACCACATTCTTGTGGTTAATTTGTGATAGGATAGCAACCTCATTAATAAACTCATCAATCTCACTTTGAGACACCATCTTTGGTTTTTTAATAGCTACAGCGTGGAAGCCCGGCAAAATCCCTTTGTACACGGTACCATGCCCACCACTACCAATTTCATGACCTTGATCAAAATTGTTTGTCGCCTTCTCCAGCTCTTCTAAGGTCATGATCATTTTCTCTGAAATATCTGCTCTTTGAGATGCCAATTGTCGCTGCAATTGCCCACGGTTTGGCTGAAAATACTTCCCTTCCAACAGCTGGGCCCTCCGATGCTTAAATTTGTTGAAAACAAGGAACGCAATGAGAGCCAAAAGTACAAGGCCCGCCCCACAAGCAACTCCAATAATGATGATTCCTGGAAAAGAGAAGCATTGTCAATAATTTTCTACCGTATGTGTATAAAAAACTATGAGTAAATTGTCTCAGGAGGTGCTTTTTCATAATGATGGTTTTGATATTAGCTAGGTAGATATCAAAAACAATGTATTGTATATATAGATAGAGCAATTAATACATTGCTTGTGATAAATCTAACAATAAAGTTTGAAATGACAAAATGAATAGGTACCTCTCAACTTGATGACGTCGCATGTTGGCGGGGCCGGGCTCGTCTCATGACCCATTGCTGCTGGTCGTCCAGCGTAACTGAGCACCGGCATCAGTAGTAGCGCCGCTGCCGCTATAGGTACCGCCGAGATGGTTATTTGCGCCATTGTTATGGTCTTATGGAGTATGGAGTATGGAGTATGGATGGATGGATGTGATGAATGGTGAATCGAGCCCTTTTGCATGCTTTTATGAAGAGGAAGCAGGGCTACGGATAGATTCATGCCGGAGCCAGCTGTTCCGAATACGTACGTACACGGAGTCACGGATCCAGTAGTTTCACGTGGAGAAGATGCCTCCCAGCAGCTCGATGCGTGCCCAGTCGACCGAATCAACAGTCGTGCGCAGAGTTCCCATGGCGCCCGAGCTCTGAAACGTCCGCGTCTGCTGCAAGCCCGCGCCCGCCCGCTTCTGTCCTTGTTTCTTGACGCGAAGCTCGATTCCGTCTTCCCCGCGGAGACGAGGTATCTCCAGTCTGGCCGCCCAGCGCTCAGGTGCCCTCGTCTCGAAGGTAGCACAGCAAGTAGCCTTCCATTCCATTTGACTGCTGTTCCCGTGGTGGCTCTGCAAGTCAACCACCGTCACGACGTCGTCTCCAGGCTCAGGGCCGTCCATCTCCCGCGTCGCAGTTTTCTCTCAAAGCCTGCGATCGGGCCGTCCTTCCTCGGCTCCTTCCTCTGAGCCTTTTTTATTACGCTGTACATAACTCCCTCGGTCCCAAAATAAGTGTCTTAAGCTTAATAAAACTTTGTACTAGAGCTAGTACAAATTTGAGACAGTTATTTTGGGACGTAGGGAGTATTAGTTTTGTGTATGCCATTCTGACTTTATGGTCATTGATTATTGCAGAAACCCCCTTTTTGATGAGCAGCTCGTTCTCCTGATATACTGCTTATTTACAGGTATTACCTTATTTTCACAGCACGGTTTCTTTTCAGTGGATGAGTTGTAGTTGTGCATTCAATATACTATAGAGGGATCATTTTCGTACTGTTGCTAAACAATACTACCTCTGTAAACTAATATAAGATGTTTTAGATCACTATTATATTAATTTACAGAGGGAGTAGTATTATTTTGCTGGTTTTCTATTTTAGATTAGTGAATCTGTTTATATTGTCATGTGTTTGGTCAGACATTAGATTGTTGTATTAGTCACTTGGTCGTACTTCAGTACTTGTTCTTGATTTATAAAGTTTAGACGGATCCTCCCAAGTTATTCTTTACAGTAACAAATTTCACTTGACAAATATATATCACGAGACATGGATTACAGTAATTATCATGTGCCCATCATAGGCTGTAGTGCTAAACGTATCTTTGATCTGACTACTTTGATCGATTTGGCAGTGGCGCTGTACATGCATTTTGCTACATCCGTTATCCATGAAATCACCAACGCGCTTGGGATTCATTGCTTCAGGTTTGTTAATCATCACTGTGCAATTCTTTTCCACCTTTTGCATCAATTGTTCTGACATGATTTCTATCTGGTTACAGAATCACCAGGAAAAAAGTGTAACTCTGTCGTAGTGCACATGCGTGTGGCGTCGTTGTGGTAATCACATGGTATCTACCGAAGAAGCAAACATGCCTGCTTCTCTTCGTTATACGGATGATGTCCGAATCATATTTGCATCTCTCATTGCAGGGACACTGTCCCTTGAAAATTACATCAGCACTAAAATTTGTGCCAATGAGAAAACAATGTATGTGAAACAGTGGGCAAAATTTTGTTGTATTGTTCATAGAGCAGATGCTCAGCAAAAACTTTCTGGAGGAAATGCTGTGCTGATTGGCAGAGGTTGCCTTGTAACTTGTCACATTGTAACATCAGCAGAAATGCGGTTAGTGCGTTTACGCATTTTATTAGTGCCTCTTTTTCAACCTGATGCGTGATGCGTGTTCTGATTTTCAGAGGTGGATACCATTAGCAATCGGTTTTATTTTAATTTAATCTTTTGAGAAAAAAACTCGTTGTATTTCTGATTTCGCTGGCAGATTGCACTATGATTGTGCCCTGTATACATCACTATGCATCAATGAATTCGTATGCTGTACTTTTTGGAGGATTTTTTATTAATTTGAATCTTCAGATGTATTGTGTGGTTTGATTTGTTTCAGTACCATGTGGTGCAAACTCCAGCAAATATATTTAAGATGGCAGCTAGAACCTAGACAGTTGTGGCTTGTTTTCTCTTCAGCCTTGTGGTAGTTATCTTGGTACAATTTTAATGGAGCAAGTAACTGTAATTGGAGAAGGTGAAGCACGGTGCACTGAGCTTAGCTGGAGCATGCTGCCAGGGTTCGTTTCATTCGTCATCATCAGAATAAATTGCCTGGACCTGCTAGCAAAAGCATCAGAAGTTTCTTCTTTGTGTGGTGACTGGAGTCCGCCATGGCCGTGTTGCCACGAGCTTCGGTGGCACTCCGGTTGCTGTTTGTGGCTGCGGCGATCCGGTTGCTGTTTGTGGCTGTGGTGAGCAGCACCCTAGTCTCAAGGGCAATGGTTCCGGCGATCTTTGTGTTCGGCGACTCCACGGCGGATGTGGGCAATAACAACTACCTGCCGGGAAGCAGCGCAAGGGCTGACTTCCCTCACAACAGCGTCGACTTCCCTGGTGGCGAGCCGACGGGCAGGTTCAGCAACGGCTTCATTGGGGCCGACTTCTTGGGTGAGCAATCCAACTGATCATACGCTCTGAATCAATGGCTGCTTGGCTGTCTGTCTGATCAGTGGTGAAATTTGCAGCTGTGCACATGGGCTTCAGCGGGAGCCCACCGCCGTACCTCTCCCTCGTCGCCGGTAACAGCAGTGGCGGTGAGGGATTGGACAACAGTACCAAGAAGCCGGTGGCTGCTGCTGCCTCCATGAGAGGAGCCAGCTTTGCTTCTGGAGGCTCCGGTGTTCTTGATTCAACAGTACGTATCTGATAGTGATTTTTTGTTTAACTTATCATGGTGATATTTCTGGCACTCTTTGTGATGTACAAACACAAATTATAATTTTGTTTGTCCATGCACAAATATCGATAGAATTGCTCACTAGCCCCAAGGACATTTGAAATTACGTTCTATATACTCTAATGATCACCGGAACAATTTAGGTGGAGCAGATGATTCCTTACTACCTAAAGTTGAGAAAATTCTTCACATGCTCAATCTAAGCAACAACTTTCTCCTGTACCCCATCTCCCTCTTTAATGTCATGAACCACCCACAATTCAAAATTTGGACATTGTCCATTCCTGAGTTAAAATTAGTAGGTACTACCACACTGGGCCTTCAACCAACATTGACAACCCGATGGTGATCATACACCAGGGAGATACGATCAACATGACGAAGCAGATCGAGTACTTCTCGGATCTCACAGACCAGATGCTGTCAGCCAGACTAGGTGCCTTCGCAGCATCGGCCTTCCTGTCCAAGTCCATCTTCCTCATCAGCGCGGGCTCGAACGACGCCATCGACTTCTTCTCGCAGGACACTTCACCGGACTCCACCGCGATCCAGCAGTTCCGGGAAGCCGTCGTCTCCACATACGACAGCCACGTCAAAGTAAGAGACCTGTTGATCATCATTTCTACAGGACATGCATCATCACGTAGTAGTATTCTTGATTGTCAGCTACATTCCCTGGACCTCCGCATGGATTGCTAACTACATTGTGCAGACGCTGTACAATCTGGGGGCGAGGAAGTTCGCGGTGATCGACGTGGCACCGATCGGTTGCTGCCCGTACTGGAGGAGCCGGAACCCTGCTGGGGAATGCGTGGAGCCGCTGAACCGGCTAGCGAAGAGCCTCAACGATGGGCTCCAGGACCTGTTCGCCGGCCTCAGCTCCGAGATGCAGGGCATGGAGTACGCCATTGGCAGCTCCTACGAGCTCGTCTCCAGCATCGTCGAGGACCCACCGCAGCATTCTGGCCTGTGACTCCATAAAATCCAGCATATGAATATCAAGCTGACACCAAACTACATATAGACTCTGCAGCATCATGCATGGCCACACTTGCAACAAGAATGTAACGTGGGTTGCTTTGTTGCGTCCAGGGTTGACGGAGTTGAAGAGCGCGTGCTGTGGAGGTGGCGGCAGGTTCAACGCCGACGGAGGGTGCACCCCCAGCGCCGGCTACTGCGGTGACCGCGGCAAGTTCCTCTTCTGGGACTTCCTGCACCCTACCCAGGCCACCTCCAGGCTCGCCGGCCGAGCGTTCTACGACGGGCCGGCGCGGTTCGTCGGCCCGATCACCTTCAGGGAGCTGGCCGAGGCGTAACGTGGCAGCATTGGAAATAGCAATGCATCTTTGTATCGTTCCACCACATAAGAGTGCCTCAAATGTGGTTTTGTGTTTTGGGGCGGCTGCGACCGATATAAGTCAGTCTTAGTCTTTGCCGTGCGTTGCGGCGACAGTCTAACAACTGGCGCCTATTGTCCAAATACTCTCGTACACACTGACAATCTAAATTATCCAAAATCTCTTCAATTTACGAGCTGAGGGAGTATTACAAGTAGACGACACTCAACAAGTTAAATGAAAAATATGTAAACAGTTTCATGAAAACCAAAATACCGGGTCATTAATTTGGTGGACCAAACCACAGACAATTGTGATTTTTTTTATTTTAGAAAAGGAGGAATACCTCCGGCCTCTGCATCAAAAAAAATACATGGCGGCCCCTTTATTAAAGAAAGCAACAACAAGTCTACGGTTCACAACCAGCTCATAACAAGCTAAAATAATAATAATCCAAAAGCGAAAAAAGATGCCACAACCGGCGAAAATAGGACTAGATGCCTAATCACCTATCCTATTACTGGACCGCCATCCAAACCGGTTGTAGATATCCCGAGCTACCATCTCCCATCGGATACACCCAGTAACCAAAGGCTCCCTGGTTTCCACAGGAGTGAGTAGCGACCATTTACGGATCAATGTTGTTGCCCTGTAAATGACTTGCAAAAAATTTATACGAGTTTGTCTGTTAAAAACCATGTCATTCCTGCAATTCCATATAACCGAAAGTAAAGCACATACTCCTATACGAATATGTCTCGTAGTCTTTATCTCAACTCCATTTAGGCATGTCCCGAATAACGTGTCAATACTATCTGGATGTGTGATATTAAAGGCTATATGTAGGGATTGCCATAATTTTTTTGCTAGGGGACAGTAAAGAAAGAGGTGTTTGATAGTCTCATGGTGATCACAAAAGCTACATCTTTTACTACCCTCCCAATTACGTTTTGCCAAATTATCCTTGGTGACCTTCTTGTGAACAAACCACATGAAGACTTTGATTCGTAAGGATACTTTGACCTTCCAAATATGTATCGATTTGGGAATCGGTCCAGAGTCAATAAGGTTCAAATACATCAATTTCACAGAAAAGATGCCATTCGTGGTTAACTTCCAATGAATCCTATCGGACTCATCCGATAAATGAACATCCATCAACCTTCTGACTAAGTGTAGCCAAGCTGCCCATCGGTCACACACCAAAGCTCGTATGAATTGTATATTTAGAGGATTAGACTGTAGTATTGTGGCAACGTAAGCCTCCTTACGTTGCACAATATTATAGAGAGATGGATATTGTGTGGCCAGATGCGTCTCCCCCAACCATGTATCCTTCCAGAATCTCGTGGACTCACCATTTCCAACGAGAAACTTAGACCTATGGAAGAAGGTTGCTTTCATTCTCATCAAACCTTTCCAAAATGGTGAATCATTGGGTCTGACTGTGACCTGCGCCAAGGTCTTAGACTATAAGTACTTACTGCGCAAAATTTGTACCCACATGCCTTCAGTCTCCAGAGATAGTCTGAACAACCATTTACTAAGCAAACATCTATTCTTTACCTCTAAATTCTCAATCCCCAGACCGCCCTGGTCCTTAGGCCTACAAATAATATCCCATCTAGTAAGCCTGTACTTCCTCTTAACTTCATCACTCTGCCAAAAAAAACGGGATCGGTAGAAGTCCAACCTTTTTTGTACCCCTACAGGTATGTCAAAGAAGGACAGAAGGAACATCGGCATGCTCGTGAGAACTAAATTAATCAGTATTAGCCGTCCTCCATAAGACATAAGCTTGCCCTTCCATCAGCTTAGTTTTTTCTCGAAACGATCCTCAATACACTTCCACTCTTTGTTAGAGAGTTTGCGATAGTGAATTGGTATGCCTAGATAGCTGAACGGTAGGCTGCCCAGTTCACATCCAAACAGTTGTTTATAGGCATCTTGCTCATCTTTGGCTTTTCCAAAACAGAATAATTCACTTTTATGAAAATTAATTTTCAAGCCCGATAACTGTTCAAACAAGCAAAGCACCAGTTTCATGTTTCTGGCCTTTGCTAAATCATGTTCCATGAACAGAATAGTATCATCTGCATGTTGTAGTATAGACACAGCACCATCCACTAGATGTGGTATTAGTCCTCCTACCAGGCCTTCCTCTTTAGCCCTTCCTATCATAATTGCCAACATATCCGCAACTATGTTAAATAGGATAGGGGACATTGGGTCTCCCTGCCGTAGACCTTTGTGCGTTTGGAAATAATGTCCAATGTCATCATTAACCTTAATTCCAACGCTACCTTTTTGTACAAAAGAATCAACGTGCTTCCTCCATATGTCGTCGAACCCTTCATACGTAAAGCTTGTTGTAGGAACGACCATTCAACTTTGTCATACGCTTTCTCGAAATCCACCTTGAAGATAACCCCAACTAGTTTCTTCGAGTGGATTTCATGTAAGGTTTCATGTAGGACAACCACACCCTCTAGTATGTTTCTGCCCCGCATGAAAGCCGTCTGACTTGGTTGCACCACAGCATGTGCAATCCGTGTCAATCTATTTGTCCCAACCTTAGTAAATATTTTGAAACTCACGTTAAGCAGGCAAATAGGACAGAATTGTTCAATGCGCACTGCCCCCTCCTTCTTTGGCAACCACGTAATTGTCCCAAAGTTTAGGTGGAAAAGCTGCAGGTGGCCATTAAACAAATCATGGAACATCGGAAGTAAGTCGCCCTTAATAATGTGCCAGTATCTTTTGTAGAACTCATCCGGAAACCCGTCCAGTCCCGGAGCCTTATTATTCTTCATTTGTGCTATGGCCTCAAACACCTCTTTCTCCGTGAATGGTGCAGATAGAATCTCATTCTCGTCTGTCCCGAGCTGAGGAATGTCTCCGACCATGTGCTCATCCATGGACACAAAATTGTCCCCGGGAGCCCCAAACAATTGTTTATAGTATTCAGAGATATACAACTTTAGGTTATCGTGTCCTACAATTGTACCCTCATCTTGCTCAAGCTGGCAATTTTCTTTCTTCCTATGTTTTCCATTAGCAATCAGATGGAAAAACTGTGTGTTGTCGTCCCCCTCAACTACCTGCCGCACTTTAGCTCTAAGTGCCCATTTCAACTCCTCTTCTCTGAGAAGCTGTTTGAGCTTTCGCGCCGCCTCCATTTTAGATGCCCTATCATTGGCATCTAACAAGGAGGATTCAGCTTTGATGTCTAACTCGTTTATAAGGTTCAACAACCTTTCTTTTTCCACCTTATAAATTCCGCTCTCATTTTTAGCCCATCCCCTTAGGAACTGCCTCAAGTGCCTAATCTTATTTTCCCATCTATCCACATTCGATCTCCCCCCTGTGGCCGTAGCCCATTCTCTAGCTATGAGGTCCATGAAGGCCTCTCTCTCAAACCATGCTAGTTCGAAAGAGAAAACGTTCTTGTTACCCACGTGTGTTGCTTCCCCGGAGTCAACAAGTAATGGGGTATGATCGGAAATCGCCCTCTGCAATGCTCGAACTGTGACCAGAGGGAATTTCTGCTCCCATTCCACACTAGTGAGAATCCGATCCAGCTTCTCAAAAGTTGGATTGGGTAGTGTGTTGGCCCAAGTAAAATTTCTGCCCGATAGTTTTATCTCTTGCAAGTCTAAACTTTCGATGACCGTGTTAAACATGAATGACCATCCGCCATCAAAGTTATCATTATTTTTTTCATCTCTCCTCCTTATAATATTAAAATCACCCCCGACTAAAATAGGTAACCGCTCGTCTCCACATATCCTGACAAGGTCAACCAAGAAGTCCATCTTGAGCTCAGGCTGGGCGGCACCGTACACTGCCACAAGCACCCATTGAAACCCATCCTCCTTTGAGCGCACCCTAAATTTGAGGGCAAAGTCCCCGAACACTATGTTCCGGACTTCTAGCGTCTCGCACTTAACCCCAAGTAAGATCCCTCTGGACCTTCCTCTTGGTGGTAAACAGTGCCAATCAAAATCAACTCCACCTGATAGAGTGCCAAGAAACTGTGAAGTAAAATTATCCCTACCGGTTTCCATTAGGGCAATAAAATCAAGTTTGTGCTCCAAAGATGCTTCCGCTAGAAACCTTCTCTTAGCCAAGTCTGCTAGACCTCTGTTATTTCAAAAGATTCCTTTCATCTTTCATCATAGAATTTTTTTGCAGTATTAAATCTCGCGCTTCTGTGAACCGCAGATACAGGATAAACCTTCGTCTTCCAGGAACGTTTGGGCTTATCCTGTCCAGCCGCCCAGTCCATATAAGTGGTTTCAGGCTGCGCGCTAGCATCTGGTTGTAGGGGATCCATACACCCCTCCGAACCAATCTCGACATCCTCATCTGGTATCATGGACGGGGGTACCAGATCCTCACATAAGCTCTCTAGTGCCCCAATCCCAAGAGGATTAATATGGGAATCATTCATAGGTTTCACTGCGGCGATATTTCTAACCATCTCCATGGCCCTCTCCTCCTCTAAGTCTAACAGGTCATTCACATATTTAGAATGTTCCTTCCCATTATTACCCAACGACACCCCGAGCTTGTTTGCATTTAAAATAATGTCATCCTTAGAAAAATGCAAAATAGAGCATCTAGTATTGACCGACATACCTATAGTTGCCTCGATGTCACGAAGCTTAGCCGCCCTCATGGCACGACCCAACTACAAGTCGTCAACGTCCAGCTCAGCTTGGAGACGAAGACTCATCCGTCTATCTCCAGTCGCCAGGTCGGGGATCCCGCCGAAGGCAATGACATCATCAGTGATGGGTCCAACAATTGCCTGGCCGCCTGCCAGTTGCCCTGCTGGAGCAACCACCGTGACACCGGACGGTGCGTGGTCGGCCGACACGAGTCCGACTGCTTGCACCTGGCTGCCTGCCATGTGCCCAGCTGGAGCTAAGTCGCCCACAATCACGTCCACTGGTGAGTTGTGGTCGCCTGCCACGTGCTCAACAGTGTGAAGTCGTCTGCCACGTGCTCAACAGTGTGAACTGACTCTAAGGCAGCTGTGGTCTGGCCACCTGCCAGCATCCCAACCGTATCCCCCGCCCTGCCCTCGGGGTCGTCGCCCGCTGACCGGGGGGCGACGAAGAAGAATGCACACACGACCTGCTCGTAGAGTCCGGAGAAACCGCCTGTGGACTCCGGATCCCTGGCCGAGTGGGTGATCGAGCCTGTGCACCTGGCGAGGCACCCTCCCTAATAGACTGCGTGACAATAGATAGCGGCCGGGGCACCACTGGAGCCACACGGGGGGAGAGCAGTGGAAGCTCCTGCTCCACCGGATCCTCCAACTCCGCCCTGACGCTCCAAAGGTGGCTTGGAGAAGAACACGGCCCAAAGGAACCGAACCTCAGTTAGTTCGTCGAGGTGGAAGCTGAGGGCGCCTCTTTGCTGGAACTAACCTTTGTTGGCTTGGCCAGCTGTGTCGCCCCTCTGACAGAACCATCTCTCTTGTCTGAACCCCTTTCCTGGTTTGTGATAGAAGGATTGTTTTGGCTCTATCTTATTACACCCTCCAAGTCCCTAAAAGTTTCATTTCAACTATCAACATGGCTTTCAAAACACAACAGTCAACCTTCACCACTAGTCTATATGTTTGGACATATTTGTAATACCCGATAAAAACCATACGCTATGAAATCACTTTGAGATAAACTTACGCATTGTATTTATACGCATACCAGAGTGAAATGAATGATAATGTGTATTTAGTTTCCATGTTTAAGAAGCCTCACTGGAGTTGCTAGTGTAGATTACTTAGTACAGACTGAAGCATCAGGCGGCACAAATGTCGAAGCGGAAAATTTTCAAGAAAAACCATGGGCAATTGCTACAACAAATGTATCTGAAATTGTCCCTTTCCATATGACATTGCTAGATGAAAGAGTCTCTTTTTGTCCAAAAATTTCACACCATGAAGCATGTGTTCCAGAAGGATTTTATAGGTTCCCAATCATCAAGAAATAATAGTATCATCTTAGATTATTTTCGCAAGACGCAACTACGCCAGAACTAGGATGCACATACCGGAGATCCAATAAATTTGTGTAGAACCTCAAAACCCAACTGAGGTTACTACTTCCATTTTTTCAATAGGTTTCTGCAATTTCACCATAAAGTAAGGCACATCAAAGCAGGGGTTAAACACCAGCAACAAGTTGAAAAAAATTCAGCAAGGCAGTCGAATTACCTCAAGCAGCTGGCTGGGTACTTGAGAGGCAAGTCTAATATGCACACATGGGTTTAGGTACATTCATGCACTAAGCCCATCATGTATCATTCACACAACAAAAGAAAGATGTTATGCCAATTCTGAACTTCCTAATCTGCAATGAACAACTTGTCATTAATCTGGGAACCGGCACAAATGAGGAAACAAATCGTCCAAGTTCCTCAAACGCTTAGGTAAAAATGTTTGCTAGTCACCCGCATTGGGCAACTGATCTATGGTTCCTTAGATACAACAGTCGCCATAAAAAAGGAAAGATAAACCTGAAAATCAGAAAAAGGGCATCTTTTTTGTATATGAAACGTGCTTATGAACCGAGAACCGAAGAGTGACTGCAGATGAGAGGAGAGGAGTGACCGAGTCCACTATTAACCCCTACCCTATCTCCTTCCCCTCACCTGGTTTCCAGTCCACCTGTCGCTTCCACCACCGCTACCGCTCCCTCAACACCTCATGTCATGCGGATCCAGTAGGCACGACACGAGGACTAGGCAGGTGGACTGTCCAGTTACAACGTGACCTATTCAGCCTCTCGATCCATCCTCATCGATAGCGAGGAGGGAGATGGAGAAGGTGGCCAGGGACAAGTTCCGACACCCCGCTCTATGGAGGTAAGCCTGCATCAACGTCATTCACCTATGCAGGTTCAAGGAGCAGGCAAGGTACACCGGCAAGGATAGATGTGCGGAGATCGATCTCCTCTTCTCGGCGATTCAGGAGGTCAAATCTCTAGATCCGGTACACGCGGTGCAGTGGAGTGCTCTGAAAATCAGGAACCAGTCGCGCCTCAACACCGCTCCACCATCTTTGATCTCGCCCACCCTATGCTTGGGGCATTTCAGTCAGGGGTGCACCCCCCTCGCCAGTAGTAAGGTCATGTCTACCTGGTGGGTGTGCATCGCGGGAAACTCATGCATCTACCGTGAGCGCGCCGCACAAGGTTCATACCACGATGCCGTGATCTCGATCCCCCTCCATCGCCGGGTGATAGTGGTGTGGTTCCGTCCCAATCTATTAATTTTGGTTTGTTCCGTTTGAATCAGGTGATTCAACCTCAAATTCCCCGAACTACATCTGGGTTGGGCCTTCTAGCCTCGATTAATGCTTGTGGTGGTTCTATTTCTCTAGTGACCCCTCGTCCTCCGTCTCCGTCATATTCGTTGAGCACAGCGGGGAGGGCATGCATCCCAAATTAGATGCGAAATTCCTGTTTTGCCCCTCTATACCTGTTGCGGTTTCTCTGCCACAGATCCATGGTCGTGTGGTCAAAAGGAAGGCGGGTTCTCATTAGGCGCGTCCAGTGGATGACCTAGGGGTGGTGGGGGTTATATATATGGCCAATTGTGGGTTCTCCCCTCCCCCTCGCCGCCACCTCCCCCCTCCTTCACAAGAACCTCCAGATCCTCCTAGGGCTAGCCAATTTCTTTGGATTCACAAGCATCTCTTCATCTCAAATTCATTCTTGGTGGATGATTGCATCCTCGTCAGTCACCGCTCTCCGTTTGATCTCATCCCTACTCAATGCTGCATCACTCGTGAAGTATTAGGCCCAAGATCTCTATCCTTTGCGGAAGTGGTCAAGAAGAAGATGGTGGATAAGCGCGCACGTACTGCTGGGGCTGGCAAAAAGAAGAAGCCCCCGAGCACAAATCCACCAGCCACCTGGAAGCAAGCTCCACCTGTGGTTGGGATGCCAGATCAAGTATCTCTACAGAAACCTTCTGAATCTGTGCCAACTACTCAGGTGAACAATGCTCCTAGTGCTCATGTGCCTGAAATTGAACAAGCGTTGGATCCTAGGTACAGTGATACGATTTGCTTCAATTGTGGTGGTCCGGGACACTATGTGGGGAATTGTGTGAAGCCAAAATCCTGCTTTATTTGTCAGCAAGGACACAATGTAAATAATTGTGCAGCTTGGCTTGAAATGCACCCTACAGCTACATTCTTTGGTAGTGCTACCACAGGCTTAGGGTTCTACCATGTTGATGTTCCAGTTGCTAACGAAACTACCTGGCTGAATTTCCGAAATTGCATTGTAGTTAATGTCATAAAAGGAGAGGTGTCTCAGCAAGATTTGTTGGTCCACCTGTCTACTATTTTCTGCAAGCAACGTCACTGGCCATGGCAAGTCAGAGAACTATCTAGCAAATCTTTCCTAATACGGTTTCCCCCGTCGAAGAAGGTTGATGATCTGATTGAGTTTCCGACGTTTGATTTACCTGTTGAGGGGGTTACTGTCAAAGTGACTGAATGGAAAGGTGTTATTTACCCTTTCGGTGAACTCATTGAAGCTTGGATTGTCATTGCTGGCATTCCACCGAAATAATGCACTTGGAAGGTGTTTGCTCAAGTTGCTTCTTGCTTTGGAATTTTGATAGATGTCGATTGGAACGTCATGTTTAAAAGCTTCTTTGCTCGAGTCATAATTAAAGTGGCATGCAGAGATCATACCAAAATTCCCTTTGAGAGATTGATTGAGATGAAGAAGAAACTTTTCCTACTTGGTTTTACTGTGGAAGGTTTTGAACAGGTGGGTACTAATTATGAAGATGATAATGATGACCCAGGTGATGATGATGAGAAGACCGATGAGCCGAATGATCGCATGGATGATATTCACGAGGAAGGGTTTAAAGATGGGGATAATGCCATTGATGTGTTAGACACAACCAAATTGACTAAGGGGAAGGGTCCTCCTAAGGGCTCCTCTTCAAAGAATGTCAATGTTGGACCTAAATGTCATCCTACCACCTTGTCCAACTCCGGTCATGAAGTTTTTGTGGTGGAATTTAAGAAACAAGCCTCGTGTGATCCAAATATGTTGGCTACTCAATCTGAGGAGGTGTCTCACACTCCTAGAAAACTGCTGAATTCTGTATCTAAATTGGGGGAGGGGTCCAAATCCAAAAACATGGATTGCTATGCTGATATTCAGAAATCAATGGATGTGGTTGAATATGATGACGGAAACGTTGATGTTGCGAGGGAAGACATGGATACCTTACCACCCAAAGCTGTGGAAATGTTGAATGTGGGAAACTGCAAAAGATCCAGAGTGGTGTCTCTTGAGGATGTTTATGATAAGAAGCATAAAACTTCCGCTACAACATATCATAATAAATGGGGTCATGTCCTTGTTCAAAAGCCTAGTACTAGAAATCATGACAATGTCAACATTATGGCCAAGGCTACGGCTTACCAGAGGAAGAAAAATCTTGAGGTTCCATCTACTTTTCAAGGTAATTCCTTTTCTATTCTTAGTATTGATACACTTGTTAAACAACCCTAGCAATTTGATCTATCTCTTTGTGTGTTTACATGATAATTTAGACTCTGATGTTTTTCAAAACTTGAACACCCCTGTGAGGTCTTTTTCCTTCAAATCCAATTGTCATTACTAGTATTTTAGAGAATCACATGCTATTTTAACTAAAACCGAATCTTGTGGTTTATCTCACCCATTTAGAATCTCATGATAGGTCTAATATAGAATATTAGAGGTCTAGGACAACCTGGCGAAGTGCAGTGCCTACGTGATATTATTTCCCAATCTAAACATGATTATTGGTTTTCAAGAAACTAAGAGAGGAATTATTTCTGAGGGTTTCCTCACGACAATTGATGTGAGAAGTATTTTTCTTGGTATTTTTTGCCTGAAATTAATAATACCAGTGGTGTGTTGGTAGGTTTGGAACATGATTTATTTGAGATAATTGTTTTTTCCAATAAATCCTTTTGTGTTGTGGATACTATTAAGAACAAGGATGATGGATTTTTATGGCATCTTTTTATTGTGTATGGTACCTCTTATTTGGAATTTAAGTTGGATTTCCTGGATGAGCTCCATGATGTAGTCGATAATGTTTCTTACACTATTCTATTTGGAGGTGATTTTAAATTTTGTAAGAAATGTGTTGGACAAGAGTAATGGTATGGTGAATCATCAATATAGTTTATTTCTTCAATGAATGGATAAATGGGTGGGGTTTGATTGAGATTTCTATCTCTAATCGCAACTATACATGGTCCAACTATCAATCAGAACTTATTTTCCTATGATAGATAGTGTTTACTTTTGTGGACTAGGATAACCATTACCCTTTTTCATCACTTTAAGCTCTTCCTAGAGTTGGAAGTGATCGCACCCCTCTTGGTTGAGATAATGGGGCTAGGAAAATGATTGTCTCTCAGCTTTTTAGGTTTGAGAAATGGTGGCTCTCTCAATCTGATTTTGTTTCAGTTGTTCCTCGTGCTTGGAATACCCCATCCAATGCTTCTTCCACCATTATTAATTGATAGTTTAAAACTATCTTTCTTATAGAAAAGTTAAAGGATGAAGTGCTAACATTGAAGCTGGTGTAAATAAAAAGAAGAAATCACTCATTGAGTATGATATCTTGGATGTATTTTTTTTAAAAAAATTGTTAGATACTGAGACTAATAAAATGAAAAAAAGTAAGAAAAAACTTGGACATATGGAAGATGAAGGAAGCTGCTTTGTGGCAAGGATCTAGGGATATATGTTTTTGGGAGGTGATAGGAATAATGATTATTTTCATTCTCTTGAAAATCACATGCACATAAAAAATCATTTATCCACCCTTGTGGGGTAACACGGTCCTGTTTTCTCTACGAGTGACATGTTGGGTGTTGCTTCCTCCTTTTGTAAGGATTTGTTTGGATTTGAGCCTAAACATGATATTCAGTTAGGGGGAAACTTTTGAAGTCAGTGTGAGACTGTTACCGATGAGGAAAATTTGAGTTTTCGAAAACCTTTTTATGACGAGGAAATTAAAAATGCCATGATGGGATTATATGCACATGGTGCACCTAGTCCTCGAGGTTTATACTTTTATTTTACCAAACTTTTTGGGATCTTATTAAGACTGATTTCCTGTCTCTCATGCGAGACATTGAAGCTAACGCTCTTAACCTGTATCATCTAAAATTTTCTATTATCACTCTAATTCCGAAAGAGCCTAATGCATAAGAAATGATAAAATTCCATCCCATTAGTCTTAGCAACTTTGCTATCAAGGGTTTCACTATAGCCATGCCTCATTTCTCCTATTCAAATGAAATTTTTAAAGGGATATTTATTTATGGAAGTTTGGTTATGTCCCATGAAGTGATTCATGAAATCATTGTTCTGGTCTAGTGGTCTTGTCTTGAAGTTAGATTATGAGAAAGCATATGATAGAGTTAGTTGAGTATTTCCTTTTGAAATGCTTTCTTCTACATGCTTTCTTATTTTGAGTGGTTCTACATGCTTCGGTAGCAAGTGGATTAGCTAGATCATTAGTACCCCTTTGCCAAAGCTCCTTTTGTCTTAGATAATGGTACTAATGGTCCTTATTTGGTGGGATGCAAGGTTCTAAAACAAGGTGATCCCTTGTCTCCCTTGTTTTTTCAAATTAGTTGTTAATGTGTTCTCTAATTAAGATGCTTATGAAAAGGTGGCCATGAACAATTTAATTACCGGTTTTCTACCTAATGTGATTCCCAGAGGCGTGGTTAGTTTGTAGTATGCTGTTGACACCGTGACTTTCCTTGAGCCTTCTATTGAGTACTCTGGAAGTGCACTTTGTCCTATTTTGAAAAGCTCTTCCGCATGAAATCAATTTACATAAAAGGTATTTGCATACTGTTAATGTGAATGAGGATTTGGCTAATTCTTTAGTCCAAATTTTCTGTTGCAAAACTGGCACATTCCTTTTATGTATATGGGGATCCCTTTGCATTATAGGAATCTTAGGAGAGAAGATATCCAGTCTGAGGTTGATAGGATTATAGTGAACATCACTGGATGGCTTGGTAGGAATCTGTCTTATAGAAGAAAATTAATTTTTCTTAATACCTCCATTGCTAGTATTCCCGCTTATATTATGGCCATGATTATGTTTCCTAAGAGGGATACCATTGCTATTACTTCTCAAATGTCCCATTTTTCTTGGGGTAATTTGACGGATGCTCATAAGTACCATCTTGCTAACTAGGGACTTATGTCGAGGAAAAAGTTTTTGGTGTTATGGGTATTCCTAATCATAGGGATTTTAACCTAGCCCTGCTGGCTTCCTGGGTAAAATGTATTTTGATGATCGACATAGTGACTAGAAAAGTTGTTAGACTTTAAGTACACCATTAGTTTCCCCAATGTTTTATCGACCAACCATTGTAATGGTCCTCTTTTTGGAAACGACTTATTTGGGCATTGTATGCTACTAACCATTTTTTACTTCTTGAAAGTTGGTAATGAGAGGAATGTTGCTTTCTGGAATGACGTTTGGATGGTAACTGCTTGTTGAAGGTTTTCTTTTGGGATCTTTTTTCTAATTGCCAAAAACAAGACTGTTAAATTACATAGGTTTTGGATGGGGTGGAGTTGAAGCTCACTATTAACAGATGTGTGGATGTTTAACTATTTGCCTACTCCCAGGAACTAGTTTATTTGGTTGGCGGGTTGGTTTTGCCTACCGATAAAGACTGCCCTGTTTGGTGGCCTAAATCATCCAGGGTTTACTCGGTTAAGCCCTTTCATAATATGAGTAAGTTTGGAGGGATATCACACCCTCTTGGTTTTTTTGCATTACAAAATCAACACCCCCCTAATTTACATGTTTTCTCGTGGTTGATTTTTAACAAAGTTTTAACTCATGCAAACTTTTCCAAACATCACCATGTGATGAACCCGTTTTATGTTCTGTAATGGAAGAGAATGCGTTCAACATCTATTTTTTTTGTTGCGTTGTTGTTTCTAATGTGTGGGGGATCATGGCTGAGACTTTGGACATTCATGTACAAATCTCTCTGGAGGATCTTTGTAAACAATGGAAACAAAAGAAAAATGATGTTGTGATTAACCTTGTTTTGACTGCTACCTTTTGGAGCTTATGGATCATATGAAATGACTTTGTTTTGCAGGGAAGGGCCTGGGCGAAGTCTAAAGTGCGCCATGGATCGAGTGAGCTCCTTGCTTCATCAATGGAAGATACTTTACACCGATGCTCAAGGTGCACTTCTACTTAGAGTCTGTGCTAGTCTGGTTTTGGAACCCTCCTGGAGCGGCGACTGGTGAGCAAAAGGTGTCGCCTCAGCTTAGGGACTTCGTTTGAGCTTCGGGAGATCTAGAAATTAGGTTGCTTGATGTTTCCTTTTTGACTGCTATGTTGTTAGCTCTGGCTATCTGGGACCCGTGTTACTGTTGTTTTATCCATCGCAGCTACTCACAATTTGTGTTCAAATGTTGTGTAATGATACTTACCTGGTTATTACCTATCTATAATTAAAGTTGGGACGAAGAAAGCCCTATTGTTAAAAACCCCCAGAAAAAACCATGAAGAGAAAAAAGAAAACAAGGACATCAAAGCAAGGAAATCGAGACAACTGTTTGCCAGGCCCATGTAGAGGGCACGCATGGGGTGATCCAAACACTATATATCATTTTGGGTCGAAATCACGAAAAGAAAATCAAAATCAAACGAATCCGAATATAACCAATCTATCGCCTTTGATGACTCGTTGACAGCCTCCTCATGATGTGGACATGGCATTTACTGATACGACCAAAGATATTATCCGCATATACAATAATCAGGTGATTTCAATTAATAATTATATAAATTATTAGATGATGTGGACATGGCATTTACTGATACGACCAAAGATATTATCCGCATATACAATAATCAGGTGATTTCAATTAATAATTATATAAATTATTATTTTGTCACTTTGTATAGAAATACGACACTTTCTTTTATTATATGTAGGATTACAGAAGACATGCACAAACCTCTGGTGAAGATGCGAGATGGTGACATAGAAAATATATACACGCATACACGAAAATTAAAACCATCAGAAACAGAGGGATACATGTTTAATGAGAAAGGCTCACTTAGAGTTGGAAGATGGAGATGCATGCACGTTAAACTCAGAAGAAGTAGCACTCATTGCATGCAATCCCTGCCAGACCATGCATCATGCATGCAATGTCCTCAAGTCCAAGTGCAAAAGACCACAAGACTCAAATCAGCCATGTACGTGGGGTGCCAGAACATTTGGTGCGCCAGGCATGCAACATTGGGCCAATAAATCAATTCGCCTAGGCCATGTTGTGGAGGCCTATACGGGCCGTCTCCTGCATGATTCCACGGCAGCCACGATTGCATCAGGAGTCTACGTCGGTGGCCATCTCCAGTATAATAAATACTTACCTAATTGTTAGGTTTAGACTCGGGTTTCATTGTATTGTCTAGCTATTGCTATAAATCGCATCTACGAGACGTGTAGGACTACCGCCTTGTCAGATCTACAGTGGAACCCCAACTTTTTACTATTTTGTGTGTTTAGTTTATTATCCGCAATTTCAGATTGCAATCATCATTGTTCTTGCTGGTTCTTCGGTTGCTTGCAGGAACTCGAACCTCGTTGTTCAGGTTGATCGTGCCTACGGCAAGGTCAATAACCATCGGAGATTGGTTTAGCGATTGTCGAGGCGTATCGTCGGGTACGGTATAGCCGGATCGTCAAGGTCAAAATCCACCAAATCGATAGTTATCCCCACTCTCATCGAAAGATCGGGTCACCGTCACATCAAGTGGTATCAGTTTTCAGGTTCATCGGTGAGAGATTTACATTTTTCATAGAATAGTTTATTTTTCTATCCTATAAACCCACAAAAAGCCAAAAAAAATTAAGATTAGTTCATCCATTACACCTATCTTTTTAGCCTTTAGCAATTTTTGCATCTAGTATTTGCTTTGTTGAATCTTTGGTTGCATTCGTCCTAAAAATAGTGCTGGTTTAGATTAGTTCGAGCGAAAATTGTTTACTAGATCGCACTTTATTTTTGTCCATCATATTATCCGCCGCAAGTTCGTTCGTAACCTGGAAAGATAAAAAAAATGTGAGTTGCATTGTTTTACACGCGTACGGGCGTTGCTCCACGAGAGTCCTCCAGACCAGATCAACTTGCACGTGTGCCTACGTGTAGGCTCATCTCGCGCGTTCTCCCAGACATCAGCCTCAGGGCGTCTGCACCTCCGCGCCGCTATTCCCACGCGCACGCGAGTCTCCAGACAGCTCACATCTGTGTTTGTCTCACGCGCCATAGTATCCATCCGGCTGATCGTGTGTGCTAGTAGTACGGCTACTTATTGGGCCTGTAGCATGGCTTGCGTGAAGGTTAGGTGTTTGATTGCTTGGCGATGCGATGCATCCGCACGTGACCTAGCCGCCTGAGGCGACTAGGGTTCTTCTACTCCGGCGGCGCCACGCCGTCGTCGAGGCTTTCTTTCGTTAATCTCCGACATTGGATCTCGTCCCTCCCCTGTCGCGAGCTCTTGGACTGATAAAGGGGTCGGCTTTGTCCTTCCACCCGGTCTCGGAGCGAGCGCGGGACCTAGGGTTTCTTGACCGACGGCAATGGCATCTTCGTCCTCGACCAGAGCTTCCTCGTGGCACGGCTTCGGGGGGATGGAAGGGGAAATCTCCCGTCGATCTGGAGATGGCGATGAAGAACATGAAGTTGAAGGAATCTGAATTGGATGAAGTGATAGTGGGGGACGAGGAGATCTCCAAGTTTGCTGAGGAAACACGCTGGCTTGCGGTGGCTAAAGTGAACACGACGAAGCCTTTCAACGCTGAGTCCTTCAAAACGACGATGAAATTCATCCGGCGGCTGGCGTATGATCCCGAGATCCGCGAGGCGGACGACAACCTGTTCATCATCCAGATGTTCTGTGTTGGGGATTGGAACAGAGTTATGCACCAAGGCCCTTGGATCTTCAGGGGTCTCATGGTCATCATCGAGGAGTATGACGGCAAGGGCAAGCCGCACGCGGTCGTTCTCGATCGGGTGCATGTGTGGGCACAGATACATGATACTCCAGAGTTATACCACAGGGAGGTGGTGCTCGATCAGCTAGCGCGTCGCATTGGCCAGGTTAAGAGTGTTGAGATGAATCCTACTAGGGTTTTTGAGGGCAACTATGTGCGTGTCCGAGTCAAAATCAAGGTGGACGAACCTCTGGTCCGTTTCACTCCGCTATCCATCAGAGGGGAAGGAAGGCTACTGCTGCCAGTGAAGTATGAGAAGATCGCTTACTTCTGTGAGGTATGTGGCATAATGGGGCACATACTGGAAGAGTGTGGCAATGGAATCCATGGCCCTGATGAGATTGAGTACGGGCAGTGGATGGTAGCTACCAGAAGAAGCCTCCCGTCAAATCAGTTTAGCCAGAACAACTACTCCAACCCTCCACGTAATAGAGGTGGTGCACGCCGTGGGAGAGGAGGAGGAGGACGTGGAGCTACTGGAACTGCTAATGGAGCTAGGAAGCGCTCTTCACAGGAGGCGGGGATGAGTGACAATGATAACCTAGATGACACAGCCGAGAGCCCCATGAAAACAGGTCCGAATGAGCAGGAGGACAAGGGTACAGAACAACCAACGCATGCTGAGTCTTCGGCAAAGAAAAGGCTTGACCTTTCGGATGTTACACCTGCGGCGACGGAGCCGGATGGACCTGAGGGACATGATCAGAACCAAGCAGCTACACCACAGGATACCTCGGTGTCGGGGCAGGTTCCGCCGCCTCCAAGGGCATATGTCTCACCACGGGACAGGAAGAAGCTGAAGAAGGGGACGTCACCCTCAAAAACGACGAACTCACAGAGCGAGTTGGCGGGCTCCCTCGAGGAGCGCCGCCGGGCTCAATGAGTATACTCTGCTGGAACTGTCGCGGGGCTGGCAGACCCGAGACAGTTCGCGAGCTTCGCGGTTTAGCGAGGCAATTTGCTCCGCTAGTGTTTTGCATTGTTGAAACTCAACTTTCTCGAGGTCGAGTAGAAAACTTAGCAAGTACACTAGGTTATGATTTTTCCTATGCTATTAGTAGTTCTGGAAGGAGTGGTGGAATTGGTATCTTTTGGAATAATGCAATAAAGCTCGAGACTTTTGGTTACTCTGATTATCACATTGATGCTCTGGTTACTATCCCGGGTGCACCCCAGTGGAGACTATCGGTCGTCTACGGGGAAGCTAGAGTTAGTGAAAGAAGCAGAACTTGGGATCTTATTCGATCCTTAGCCTCGGCGAGTGATCGTCCATGGTTATGCATCGGGGACTTCAATGAAGTCTTGCGACTGGATGAGTATGATGGAGCGAGCCACCGTAGTATGAAACAGGTGTCGGTGTCAAAACCGGCGGATCTCGGGTAGGGGGTCCCAAACTATGATGCTTGGATCGATGGTAACAGGAGACGAAGGGGACAAGGTTTTACCCAGGTTCGGGCCCTCCTATGGAGGTAATACCCTACGTCCTGCTCGATTATATTGATTGTGTAGAGATTACAAGGTTGATCTACCACGAGATCGTATGACTAAAACCCTAGATGGTTCTGTTCGTCGATGACCTAAAACCCTCCGGCTTATATAGACGCCGGGGGTGCTTAGGGTTTACACATGGTCGGTTACACGTCGAGGAGATAAAACATGCCTATTCTACTTTAAACGTGGAGCACACGCCTTGCTTCTAGAAACTTCCCTTCTGGAGTCTGGTCCTCCGAGAGATCCAGTGTCCGGTGAACGGCCCATACAATCCGGCCCATACTAGATAGGCCGGCCTCCCGAGGACCCCCTAGTCCAGGACTCCCTCAGTAGCCCCCGAACTAGCCTCCAACGCCAAGGGTCCAAGCTCCGGCTGCTTCGAATGATCAGAGTCTTCGGCTTGCGAGGCGAGTTCCTTTCTCCGGATAGTGATCGGCAATATCTGTAGTCCGGCTTCCTTCAACGTGTAGCTTTCCCGATCATAGATCATTGAACACCATGTGTAACCCGGCCCAAAAGGCCAAACATTTCGGGAGCCAATAAAGCTCTTCGGCCAACCTTTCAAACGAAAGGTCGCGGCCCATCACAACCGATGAGCCAGTCGTACAGACTTACTGAGCGGCTCGAGGCCGTCTTCATCAGCACGATCCATGAATGCTCGGATCGTGCCCCGTTTTATACGGGACATGCTCAACCATGCGCGTGTAACGCCGCGCACGTCTCGGGAAGTGGAGAGATTCACGGCGTGGTGGAAGGAGGCTAAACAGCAACGGCCCTTGATATATATAAAAAAGGGAGAGACCCTAAGGCTTATCCCCACTCCTCCTTTCGCATCTCCGCCTCCCTAGACTCTCGAGCTTCAACGAGCCCAGATCTAGGTTTCCATCCTTCTCCCTCCGAGATCGGCCATGGCCAGCGGCAAGTGGGAGGCCTCCACAGTCTCAGACAAGGATATCCGGGAGCTTAAGGACGCCGGATACATCCCCGCCAACGTCTTCCACCATGCCGCTGAGAAGGGTCAGGTGACTCCCACCCCTAAACAAGGAGAAAGGGTGGTTTTTGTCCCCCATTTCATCCGGGGATTAAGCTTTCCACTTCACCCCTTTGTGAGGGGTCTGATGTTCTTTTACGGGCTCGACTTCCACGACCTTCCACCGAACTCCTTCATGCACATATCAGCATTTATCACCGTCTGCGAAGCTTTCCTGCGGGTGGAGCCACACTTCGGATTATGGCTTAAGACCTTCAATATCAAACCGAAGTGTGTTGCCGGCGCGCATGCGGATTGCGGCGGGGCAGTCATCGGCAAACTTCCACGCGCAGTGTGGCCATCTGGCACCTTAATTGACACCATCAGGACTTGGCAGAAGGAGTGGTTCTACATTACTGAGCCAAAGGAAGAAGAGGGCGGAACTGTTCCTGCTGAATGCGGAACTGTTCCTGCCGAATTTAGGTCCGGCCCCCCAACCAGATTGACCTCGTGAGTCCGAAAGGGCCTGGATTGGGGGTCGGCTACCGAAGTAGAGGACCTGCAAAGGAGCATTGCCTCCTTAGTCAGGGAAGGCGTTGGCCTGACCAACGTGGTCCAGGTAATGCTCCGGCGACATGTCCTTCCCTGCCAGCGCCGGAGTTCTCCTTTGTGGGATTACCGGATAGACGACAACCCCACAGTTCGTCAACTCTTCCGAACCACGCGGGAGAAACTATGGAAGGCGCTATTCAAGGCGCAGAAGGACTGGCCAGATGAGGAGGAAGACTTGGGCTTGAGTGCGGTCAAGCCTCCTCCCAAGGTATGTTGTGATTTCGATAGATCGGTCTTCTTCTATTCCATAGGTTACCTAAGGATTGTCCGATCATTTCTGCAGGGATGGCTGAAAAAAGCCAAGGACTTCAAGAGTCCGGCTCCACACCCCGAGGACCCTAGGTCCCCGCTGCTGTTGGAGATGCTCGTCGTGGCGCCCTACAAGGCGCCAGAGAAGAAGGAGAAGAAGAAAACAGGCCGGACTGGCCTGCGCACCAAGGACCAGCTAGAGGCTGAGTCCGAGGAAACTCACGCCTCCTCAAATCAAGAGGAGGAAGAGGAGGAAGAGCACGAGTCCGAGGGGGGAGGTGATTCCCCCCTCATAAGAAAAAGGGCGACGTCACCGGACGCCTCGGAGGATGAACTTCCTCCAGCCCGAAAGAAAGCTCGTCGGCCACAGGCGATCCTGTCCGACGATAGTCCGGCCTCGGACACTGAGTCCGAGGGGTTCAAGATGGTTCCGCGAAGGACCCTCAGGGTTAAGCCCCCACCTCGAAGGTATAAATCAAAAGATCTTGCAAATGCCAAGTTTTGTTAATATATTTAACATGCGAGTACCAATTGACTTGCAGCCCGCCCCGCGTCCTCCCCACCGATCAATCCTCGGATGGGGAGACCCCGCCTGCCGATCTAGCGGAGAGCGGAAATGCGTCGCACCCTTCCCCTCCAGACGCCAATAAGGAGGGCACGGAGGTGACCTCCCAACAGGCTCCCATGGAGCTGAACACTGGGGGCGGGAGCGATGCGATAATGGTCGAGGTTAATACCTCGGCCACCGAAGACCCGGGGGAGAAGACCCTCCCGGATACCGAGGAGACCGGTCAGGAAACTGTCCAGTCACCTCCACGACTGTCTCCGGAGCTCACCATGTGTCCGGAGACACAGCTTCAGTCGCCGACCGGGGATCGGGTAAACCGACCCCCACCAGCACCTCCGACCACTGAGTGGCCGGCAATGGGGGAGGCTCTATCCAGCGCCATCCTCTCCGAGGAGCACCGCACCCTTATGGGTACGGTGCTGCAAAGCATTCAGTCCGTAGATACCGGACTGAAGGCGGCCTTCAATGGCCTCTTAACGGGCTTCCAGGTAAATAATGTGATGCTCCGTTTTTCATAAATAATTTATATGTTTAAGCAATTGTTTATATACATAGCATCCCCCGAGCCCTAGGTAAGTTCGAAAAACTTACCTGGGGGTCAAGATAGAAATCCTTATCCGAACTATATATATGCTCAGATTGTTGGGTCATTCCGTAAGGAGACCAATCGCAGGATTATGATAAGTCGGAGGTCTGTGCACTCATGTAATATAAGGCTTTCGCATTTATTGCAGGCATCAGCGGCGCCCGATCACACCGCCGAAATAGAAGAGCTGAATCGAAAGCTGAAGAGCTCCGATGACGAGCTTAACGCTCTGAATCGAAGATTCGACGAGGCCCAAAGTAAGCGATGTAAAGTATATAAACTTCACCTTTCCATTCTATCAACACGGATGTTTAACATCAGCAATGCTTACACAGCCTCGGCGAAGGAGATGGAGAAGCTCAAGGCCGAGCTGGAGAAGGCAAAACAAGAAGCTGCCGTGGAGAAGGCGGCAGCCCAAGAGGCCGTAGCCGCGCTATCTGCCTTGAGGGCTACCAGCGACAAGCACCAGGCTCGAGTGGAGGAGATCCAACTGGAGCTAAAGGACGCCAGCAACAAGTGCGAGGCCCTGGAGCTTAAAGAAAAAGAGCGGGCTGCCGCACTATCCACCCTAAAAAACGAACTTCAAAAGGAGCGGGTGGATAGGCGGACCTTTGAAGAGGAGGTCAGCCAGGCCCAGGCTATCCTGAGTGGTAAGCCGTATTTAATGCAGTGTGTCTTCGGAGATGATAGGTTTAAAGCCCTTACCCAAGTGTGGCGTTCCGTAGGCGCCGGTGTGGACCTCCAGAAGAGCGTAGCTGACGCGAAGCGGTTCTATGCTTCGCGGGGAGAAGGAGATGAGGCCCGTGTTTTCTGGGCACAATTCGAAGCCCCTAAGCGAACTCCTCTCCTGAATGAGCAGCTTAAGCAGCTGCTGGAGCTGTACAAGGTGGCGGAACCGGCCATGAAGGATCTCTGTATCCGGCTATGGCCCGATGAGCCAATTCCCGGGAGTTACTTCGGCCTGGTGCAGAAGTTGATCGACGCCCCTGTTCGGATCGACGCATTAAGGAGGTCTTCTTGCATCGAGGGAGCAAGGATGACTTTTGCGAAGGCCAAGGTGCACTGGCCTGGGCTGGATCCGATGAAGGTGGCCACTGCTCCTCCGCCGCCTGGAAAAGAGTACAGGTGCCCCGAGCGGTACTTCTCCGGAGTAATGGAGGGTGCTCGGGCCATAGAGTCACAGTGTCTAAAAGACACTGTGTACGAATAAACGGTTTATGTAATATGTCCGAAGACTTGTTAGAACTCGTTTTTATGTATATAAGCTTAGCATGGGTTATCATGTCTTATGTGTTTTGCATCCTTTATAACTTCTGTGTGGCCGTTTAAAACTGAAGGCTGCGAGTCGTCGGCTTCAGCCCCCAGGTAGATACTACGTGGGGTGTCGTTTCCCCAAAACGCATTATAACCCTTAGCCGAACTGTCGGTACCCGAAGGCGGTAGTGCGGGGTAGACTAGGCAATCGGACCAGAATGCTTTATTACCTTCACTTAGCCATAGAAGCGCGAGAAAGGAGTGCGGGAGGCTGATAAACAGCCCCCAGGAGTTTGTGATGTTCGGACGAACCGTGGCCAAAGCCTATATCACATGGTTCGGACTAGTACCGAACCCTTCGTGTTACACGGAGTAACCTCTGACGAGATTAAGCAAAGCTCGGAATCGCAGACCGGTTCTCGCATACCATGACAGTCAGTTTTCGGCTTTCTCCACTGAGGCGCTTGACCGGACTAGCCAGAAGCACAATCGCAGCGGTGCTCCCTTTGCCCTTTTAGCCGAACGAGCGGAACATAAAGGGGCAAGCACAGGAACCGGGCAACCCAACATTTGACCCAAGACACAGTTCGGAACCAATGCATATAAAGCGGAAATCCAAGACGCCGAACACAAAATCATTTGTGCACAGGGCGATTTTAAGGGCAAGCCCCCGGTCTATTAGCCGGTTGCTTCGCAAGAGTATACCAAAACAGGCTGGCAAGAAAAGAGGGAGCAAAAATAGAGAATATGCTTGAAAAACGTCAAACGAGCGTGCATAATGTATCTATATTGTACTAAACCATTCTTTTCATTCAAACTGCTGATGCTACTGTTTACAGGTATAGAAGAGAAAATATAAATCTTACAGGAGTGTGCTGCGCTAAGGTCTTCGATTAGTGGCCTGACGTCCGCGATGTGCCGTGCAGCGTGTCCTCTCCTGCGACCACCAGGACGGTGTATACCTTGATAGGTGTGCTGGTCGGCGAACGGACTATTGTAGAACAGTCTTGAGAAGTCGTCGAAATTTAAACAAGCTTGACGCTGTAGTGGGTACTTAACGGTACCTGTCATATGTCCGAAGACATGCTTGAGGGTGATAGTTCGGTCTAGCCGAAGACTTACCCTACGTCAATGTTTCCCCACCGCTGCCCATGGAATTGTAAGCGCGAAGTTATGCACCCTTGGCACGTATTGTGCGGGAAATAGGGGCCTGAGGTGGGGGGCGAATCCCTATTTATAGGTAGGGGAAGCTTCTGGAGTTTCGGTTTGAGGCCGAGCTCGCTTTCCTGTCTTGGATGCCTTGACGGCGGATGTAGGCATCTGCCGATCGTCAGTGTAATGGAATTCGGCCGCCAGGGCCAACGCATGCTCCTCTGTTCGGAGAGACCGCTCTGTATTGCCGTTGACAGTTATGACCCCTCGGGGGCCCGGCATTTTGAGCTTTAGGTATGCGTAGTGCGGGACGGCGTTAAAGCGGGCGAACGCTGTACGGCCGAGCAGGGCGTGATAGCCGCTGCGGAATGGTACTATGTCGAAGATCAATTCCTCACTTCGGAAGTTGTCGGGCGAGCCGAACACAACCTCCAGGCTGATAGAGCCTATACACCGGGCTTCAACGCCTGGGATCACTCCTTTAAAGGTAGTGTTACTGGGTTTGATCCTTGACGGATCTATGCCCATCTTTTTCACCGTATCTGAATAGATCAGATTGAGGCTACTTCCACCATCCATGAGAACTTTGGTTAGGTGGTACCCATCTATTATTGGGTCGAGGACAAGTGCGGCTGAACCCCCGTGACGGATACTGGTCGGGTGGTCACGTCGATCGAAAGTGATCGGATGTGCCGACCAGGGGTTATACTTCGGCGCTACGGGCTCGATGGCGTAGACATCCCGAAGGGCACGTTTCCTTTCCTTTTTGGGTATATGAGTGGCATAAATCATGTTTACTGTCTTCACCTCTGAGGGGAATTTCTTTTGACCGCCACAGATCGGACCCCGAGGTTCATCCTCGTCCTCGCTGCGTGGGCTCTTGCCTTGGTCCTCGGTAGCGAGCTTGCCGGCCTGTTTGAAAACCCAACAGTTACGGTTGGTGTGATTGGCGGGCTTCTCCTGAGTGCCATGTATCTGGCAGGGTCTCTCCAGAATCTTGTCCAGCGGGGTAGGTCCGTCTTGCTTGCCTTTAGGAGGCTTCTTCCGCGGCCCAGAACGGTTGTTGCGGAACCCGGCGTTTACAGCCGTATCATCGGCATCACTGTTATTATGCCGGCGCTTGTTTTTGTTGCGCTTTGGTTTCCCGTTTCCATCCCGTACTTCAGAGGTTCCGGGTTCATCGGGGTTATGGCTGCGTCTGGCCAGCCAATTATCCTCGCCCGCGCAAAAGCGGGTCATGAGTGATGTGAGGGCGGACATTGTCCTGGGCTTGTCTTGGCCGAGCTGTCGAGCTAGCCATTCATCCCGAATATTATGCCTGAAAGAGGCTATAGCTTCGGCGTCGGGGCAGTCGACGATCTGGTTTTTCTTAGTCAGGAAACGATTCCAGAATAGTCTCGCAGACTCTCCAGGTTTCTGAACGACGTTACTTAGGTCGGAGGAGTCCGGTGGCCGGACATAAGTGCCCTGGAAATTAGATCGGAATGCCTCTTCTAAGTCCTCCCAACATCCAATGGAGTTTTCGGGGAGGCTATTTAGCCAGTGCCGAGCTGGCCCCTTGAGCTTTAGGGGCAGGTATTTGATGGCATGGAGGTCGTCTCCTCGTGCCATGTGGATGTGGAGGAGGAAATCCTCAATCCATATGGTTGGGTCAGTTGTCCCGTCGTATTGCTCTATGTTGACGGGTTTGAACCCCTCGGGGAACTGATGCCGCATTACCTCATCTGTAAAGCACAGTGGGTGTGCGGCACCTCTAACCCGAGCTATAACGTGCCGGTGATCGGCGGTTACCCTAGCTCGGTTTTGTTCCCGATTTTCATTGTGGTCGAACCGAGACCGGTACCCTTCCCGTCTGTCGGGTGAGTATCTTCTGGGGCCGTAGATGGATCGTGCACGGCCTGCTCTATAGTCCAGGTCGTGACGCAGGTCGAACCTGTCATCGGGCTCTAGTGGCTCCTTTCCATGTCTACGGGGTATCGTTGGCCTATAGCCAGTATCGTTAGCCGTCCGATCTCGTCCTCGAGGAGGGCGATCTGGCCTGTCGTATGGAGTATGTTCGGGAGACGGCGTATTGGTTCGCTCGTCCTCGAATTATGGCAGCAGCCGCCGGCGCGGGTAGCTCTTCGGCTGGTCCGATAGACCGGCGCCGGACTCTTCCTCCGCTGAAAGGACTCGCGTCCATCTGTGATTGAGGTCGTCTTGTTCGGCTTTGAGCTGTCGCTCCTTTGCTCTCAGGCTGCGAGCTGTGGATATCAGTTGTTGTCTGAACAGTTCCTGATCTGCAGGATCGTTGGGGATGTCCAAGTCATCGGCATCTGCATTATCCTCCCCCTCGACAGAGCGGAGGTAGTCATCGGCCAAAGGATCATAATGATCGGGGGTGCTGTGGTCTTCGGGATCCTCCTGACCCTCCAACGGGTTATCGGGGTGTTCGGGACGGCCGATGTCCTCTGGAGTGTCATCGTTCCCCGTGCCCTCAATAGACTTGCGCCCCTTTTTCCCTTTGGACCGCTTATGCGGTTTTCGGCGCTTTGACGGAGCTTCATCTGATTTATCGCCATTGTTTTTCGGAGTGTCCACCATGTACATGTCGTATGTGGAGGTGGCCGTCCACTGTCCGGTTTTGGCAGGGGTGAGGGAATGATCGTCCTCATCCATGTATCCTGCTTCATCGGAAGCGTAGTCTAGCATGTCGGTTAAATCCTCGACAGTGGCTATCAAGTGGGTGGTGGGTGGGAGGAAAAATCCGTCCCGACCCATCTGAAGACCGATCTGAGAACAGATCGGAGTTGGGCTGTTGCTGATTTTCATCGCCGAGATCCGATCTAGAGCTTCATTGAGTATCGAGAGCTCGGTCGGACCGGTTTGCACAGAGTTTCCGGAGTCAACCTCCGATGCATCCGTGCAGGGAGCGTGTTCGGCAAGAACGAGTGTTCGGCTGTCGGGCACTATGACCTGATCCGAACTTAAGGTCGGGCCTCCACCAGGGCCGATCCCACAGGCGGAGCCAGAAGATGAGGCCGAGGTTAAAGCCTCAGGGTCCTCGGGCATGGCAGGCGAGACTGCAAGCCCGGTTAGCGATAGATCGCCACGGGAGTCTACGGAGAACTCCAGGTTCCCGAATCTGACTTCCTGATCAGGGGCGAAACTTTCGACGCGGCCAAGGCGGCCGGTCGGGTCGGCGTGCAGCACTATGCTGCCGAAAGCGAAGATCTGTCCAGGGACAAAAGTCCCTGTGTTGCGGACCTCTTCGTCGACGATTAGGCGAGCCATCGATTCCTTCCAGCGATCACAGTGGAACTCTCAATGAAAGCACCAATGTCGGTGTCAAAACCGGCGGATCTCGGGTAGGGGGTCCCAAACTATGATGCTTGGATCGATGGTAACAGGAGACGAAGGGGACAAGGTTTTACCCAGGTTCGGGCCCTCCTATGGAGGTAATACCCTACGTCCTGCTCGATTATATTGATTGTGTAGAGATTACAAGGTTGATCTACCACGAGATCGTATGACTAAAACCCTAGATGGTTCTGTTCGTCGATGACCTAAAACCCTCCGGCTTATATAGACGCCGGGGGTGCTTAGGGTTTACACATGGTCGGTTACACGTCGAGGAGATAAAACATGCCTATTCTACTTTAAACGTGGAGCACACGCCTTGCTTCTAGAAACTTCCCTTCTGGAGTCTGGTCCTCCGAGAGATCCAGTGTCCGGTGAACGGCCCATACAATCCGGCCCATACTAGATAGGCCGGCCTCCCGAGGACCCCCTAGTCCAGGACTCCCTCAACATGTGCTTGGCTTTCGGGACGCCATAGATGTCTGCGGGTTGACTGATCTCGGTTTTTTAGGGCCAAAGTGGACGTTCGAAAGGAGGGTAGCTGGAGGAACGTACACCCGTGTACGGCTTGATAGAGCACTGGCTTGCGGCGAATGGTGCAGTATTTTCCCGCAAGCGGAGCTTTCGCACAAAGTGGCTGCCACTTCCGATCATAGTCCAATCTTGCTACAGACCGAGCCTCTACCAAGTGGTCAGCAGCGCCATCAAAAACCATTCAGGTATGAGATGATGTGGGAGTCCCATGAGGGCTTCCAAGAGGAGATACAACAACACTGGCAGGGACCGGGTGCAACAACAGTAGCTGGCCTACGGGCAAAAATTGATGCTCTGTCAAAGGGACTTGAACGATGGGATAAAACCACTTTTGGGAACGTCCGAGCAGAGATCAAACGACTGAACGTGGAGCTTGCAAACCTTCAGGCGGACTCCAGTCGGACTGAGCCGACCCGCATTGAGGTAAAAATCAAGGATCGCCTTGTTGAATTGTATCACCGAGAGGAAGTAATGTGGCGACAGAGGGCACGTATAACCTGGCTTGCCGCGGGGGACAAGAACACCAATTTTTTTCACTTACGGGCAAGCAGACGACGACTGAAAAACAAAATTAAATCGCTCATGAGGGAGGATGGCACTACGGTGGAGGATGCCGAAGACATGGAGCGCATGGTGACAGACTTCTACCGCCATCTCTTCACATCAGAGGGCACAACGAACATGGAAGCGGTGATTGACATTGTTCCTCGGAAAGTTACCACGGAGATGAACCAGAAACTGACCTCGGTCTACACCAAGGAGGAAGTGAAGTCGGCTCTTTTTCAGATGGCGCCTACTAAGGCACCAGGGTCAGATGGGTACCCCGCTCACTTTTTTCAGAGGCATTGGGGCATTTGTGGAGATGAGATCACCTTGATCATATTAAAAATTCTGAGAGGGGAAGAAGAGGTGAATGACTTGAATTATACTATTTTGGTACTGATACCCAAGGTAACGAGTCCCACGCTTCTCACTCAGTTCCGTCCTAAAAGCCTTTGTAATTTCATATATAAGATTGCTTCCAAAGTTTTGGCAAATAGAATGAAAACTTTCCTTCCGGAGATTATATCAGAGGAACCATCGGAATTTGTTGGGGGAAGGCTTATTACTGATAATATTATCTCGGCTTATGAATGCCTTCACTTCATGAAGCGTAACAAGTCAAAGAAGAATGGTTTTTGTGCCTTGAAACTTATGATGAAAGCATATGATCGCCTTGAGTGGGATTACTTGCGAGCTATAATGACCAAATTGGGTTTTGCACCAGTTTGGGTGGATACAGTAATGAGGATGGTGAGCTCTGTTAAATTCTCAGTCTTATTCAATGGGAAGAAACTTGAGCAATTCACACCCACAAGAGGGATTCGGCAGGGAGATCCGATATCACCTTACCTATTCTTGTTGGCAGCAGAGGGCCTTTCGTGCCTCCTAAAATGTCAGAATGAGTCATCGCCCATCAATGGAATCAAAGTGGCAGAAACGGCTCCGCCGGTTAGCCACTTACTTTTCGCCGATGACAGCCTGCTGTTCTTCAAGGCTAGTAGTGAGGGAGCTAATCTGGTATCTTCTTTGTTGGAGACTTATTGTCAAGCTTCTGGACAGAAAATTAACCATGCAAAATCTTCGGTGTTCTTTAGTAAGGGGTGTGCACCTGAGGTGAGGGACATTATCAAGATTGTTCTTAATGTTCAGAATGAGAGTTTGAATGAAAAATATTTGGGTATGCCCACAGATGTGGGAAGCAGCAAAAACGGAGCTTTCAAATATCTAAAGGAAAGAGTGTGGAACAAAGTTAAAGGTTGGATGGAGAAAATTTTGTCATCGGGTGGGAAGGAAGTGCTCATAAAATCTGTAGCACAAGCTGTCCCAGTTTTTTCAATGGCCTGTTTCAAACTGCCAAGAGGGCTCTGTCTCCATATCAACTCTATCATTCGCAAGTTTTGGTGGGGCAGCAAATGTGGCGAGAGAAAGACTAGCTGGGTCTCGTGGGAAGTAATGACGCGACCCAAATATGAAGGAGGTTTGGGTTTCAGACATTGAACTTTTTAATCTTGCTCTCTTAGCAAGACAAGCTTGGCGCATTTTGCAATCACCGGAGACACTGAGTGCCAAGCTTCTGAAAGCGCGCTATTTCCCTACAACTGATTTTTTGGAGGCTGAACTTGGCAACAACCCTTCGCAGATTTGGAGGGCCATCGTCGAGGGGAAAGACACTCTCAAAGTGGGACTAATAAGAAGGATTGGGGATGGCAACAGTACAAATATTTGGAATCAGAATTGGCTCCCCAAAGAAACATCCATGAGGCCGATTGCATGTCTTACTCCTCATCGGCCGGTGTTAGTTTCAGAGCTGATCGACAGCACTTCGGCAAGATGGAGGCAGGAGCTGGTAAACACAACCTTTTTACCGATTGATGCTGAGGTGATTCTTAATATCCCTTTGAGTACCCGACAGTATGCTGACTGTTGGGCTTGGTCCCAGGAGAAGAAAGGAGAGTTCACAGTTAGGTCCTGCTATCGCATGCTCATCACGACAAAGCTTCGGCGCGAGGCGTGGCTCGAGGGCCGCGGCGGCCCCGCCGATAGCAGCAGAGAGAAGAAGTGTTGGGATACTCTGTGGAGAATCCAGGTTCCGTCGAAGATCAAAGTTTTCCTCTGGCGGCTTGCACAAACATCACTTCCTACAGCAGATGTTAGGCATCACCGAAATATGGGCTCCTCTCCGTGTTGTGCGATCTGCGGCGCCGAGGACTCATGGTTCCACTCCCTAGTAAACTGCACCATGGCGCGCCGCGTTTGGGCGTTGACCGAACTGGAGCTGGTCGAGCACATGATGGCCACGGCTGAACCGGATGCTAAGTCGTGGTTATTCAGTATCTTCTCTTCGGTATCACATGATGAATTGATCCGAGTTACTGTAACTCTATGGGAAATTTGGTCAGCACGGAGGAGACTGATTCATGAAGGAGAACACCAAAGCCCACTGGCGACCCATTCGTTTGTCAACAGATATATATCTGAGCTTGAGGTGGCCAAAACACCAACTGTGATATCACATGCTAGGCAGCCGCAAGTCCAAGCAAGGAGGTGGATTCCGCCACCGTCTGGACGTGTTAAGATCAACGTGGACGGGGCGGTCTGTAACAGCCCTCCCATTGGTGCTGTGAGCGCTGTATGCCGGGATGAGCAAGGTTTGTATTTGGGGGCGTCAGCGGTAGTGTTCCATGGCCTAACTGACCCTAATATTCTGGAAACCTTGGCATGCCGTGAGGCCCTATCCTTGGGCAGGGACTTGCTTCTTCAGAACATCACAGTGGCATCGGACTGTCTCTCAGCAGTTAAGGATATCAACTCAGGAACGTGTGGCATCACCGCCCCAATCATCAGAGAAATTAAAGAAGGGAGCAATGATTTTCAGCTTATCTCTTTTGTTCACGAAGGACGACTCTCCAATATGGAAGCTCATAATTTAGCTAGACATGCTTTGCATTTGGGGGAGGGACGCCATGTTTGGCTCCTACAACCCTTTGATACTCGACTTATTCCTGTAACCCTTATGATTGATCAATAAAGCAAAGCATTTACCCCTCGAAAAAAAAGTAGTATGGCTACTCTTTAACCTCAAAAGCACATCTAGCTAGCTCTCGTTGTAGCATCTTGTACCATACCTTTGTATCATTTATTTTCTTAAGACTTAACTTCTGTCCGTGATTTCTGCTAGTAACCGGCCTGATACAAAAAAAAAGACAGAGAAAAAAGAAAAAGAGAGAGAGAAAAAAAAGAAAAGCAAAAAAAAGAAGAGATTTTGCAACGTACAGGCTCCGCTCTTTTGGACAATCTTTACTGTTCTGTAATATTTGCTGGACATTTTCTGTTCTTGGTTGCATCTATACTGCGTTTATACCTCACTTATATCTAGCTATTTTGAGCTATCCTATTTTTATCGGATTCCACTCCCTTGATCCATCGGTTTCCACTCACTTGATCCAATATCTAGGCTTAGATTGTTTTATCTCTTAATAGTCGACTGCCAGCACTAGTTAGGAGTTTGAGCAATTATTCAGCTTGCGTTACTTTTGCTTAATTGTGCCACATACTGTGAGTTGAGAAAACCTTAACCAAGCTCCACTTCCTATATTATACCTTGTCCGGTCACTTGGCAATCGCTATATCCAATTTTTGATAACTTTTGACCGCGCCAAAGGCCGACAACCACTGCAGCACGGTAAGAACTGGTAAGAGCTTGGCAATTGCTAGAGAGTTGAGGGACATTTTTCACCACATCCGAGTAGTACTATAGGAACATTATATTTGTGATTTTGTCTTTGTTTCGTACCAACCATGGCACATTTGAGAGTAACCAATGCTTGGGCTAAGTCTATTGTGGGAGATGACTTACCATATATTGATACAAGTCATTCTGTCCCGCCACAAAGGGTACGACGACCAACACAAGATGTACATCAAGGTAGAAACATACATGATCAGGTTATCCCTTTGCCACATTTCGAGGGTAAATATGACCCTGATTCATATATTGATTGGGAAATTGAGGTAGAAGAAATCTTTGCTAGCCATTCTTTTTCGGAGCATAAGAAAATAAATGATGCCACTAAAAGCTTTTTCGGTTTTGCTTTAGTTTGGTGGAGAAATTATTGTAGGGATAATATTTTTAATCTACCTACTACTTGGAAAGCTTTAAAACTTGTTATGCGAAACCGATTTGTTCCTTCATACCATGCTAGTGATCTTCTTAGAAAATTGCAACGTTTAGCACAAGGCAATAACACAGTTGAAGAATATTATGATAATTTGTGTACCGCTTTGTTTCGTTGTGGGTTAGAAGAATGTGAAGAAGCTACCATGACTAGATTTTTGAGAGGATTGCACCGTGAAATTTATGATATACTTTTGCATAAAAAATATTATTCCATCAATGGTTTGTTTTGTCTTGCTTGTAAAGTTGAACAGAAAATTAATGAACACATACACGAGACAAACAAACACACGATGCAACCCCCTAGACGAAATTTTGTTTCGGTTACTTCTCAGGCGAAAACTACTATGGTTGTTGGACCCATTACATCGAGAGCCACACTACTCCCGTCTTGCGAAATTATGCCACCGACAGTACCTACGTCTTCTGAGTCGGCGATACAAGGTAATAAGAAAGGTATTGAATCTACCCTTCCACATGATATTGTTTCATGTCATGCTGAATTAAAAGCTTCATGTGTTGAATTGAATGAAATGCCATCTGTTTTGATCACACCATTAGTTATGAATAATTGTGTTGCTACCTTGGATAAATTGTGCGATCAAACAACCAAGACACCTATTGTTTTACGTGCACAAACTCCTAAAATTGACTCCCTCGTTGATTTGAGTGCACCCAATGATTTAAAGGCCATTGAGATTGAACCATGTGACTTAAGAATTAAATCTAGTTCGGATCACACACAATTGTTTAAAAATGATGAAGTAATCGCTCAAATTTCACATGCTAATTCTTTGTATTCTATTTTGATGGATCCACCTATGCCTTTGTCACATGCGAGAACTAAACTAGCTGAGATGGCATGTTTGAGTTCCGTGAAAATTGTTTATGCGCCTAATATTACCTTTATCTTGATTGGAGAGGACTACGTAGAAAGTGATTTTTTGGTGAGTAAGATTTGCATCACATGTGATAATTTTGCTAGCGTGAAAGAGAATATCAATATGCCAATGTTTATTCATTTTGATATGACCTCCAATTTTTGTGATGCTTATGTGTTGAATGACTTGTTGCGTGATTGCTTATTTAATTATTTCATGGCATGTAATTTTGAGATAATTCATAGTTATTCACTAATGTTGGGATGGTTTAATGATGAACATTGCAATTCATATGATATGAATGAGGGATTCACTTATATGTGGAAATTGAGTTGTAATTTGTCCCAACGCTATATTTCTTGTGATGATTCCTTTACTTTTAATCTCACGAAATATGCTAATCACTCCTACATAGAGATATTAATTGTGCAACACATGAGAGGAGTTAAAATGGATGATATATACATATACCATGCATACACGTTGTCTTCTTGGTTAGTCTATTTTCAGATTATTCAAAGCCGAGGACGGCTTTGTTTTCAAGAAAGGGAGGATGATGTGGACATGGCATTTACTGATACGACCAAAGATATTATCCGCATATACAATAATCAGGTTATTTCAATTAATAATTATATAAATTATTATTTTGTCACTTTGTATAGAAATACGACACTTTCTTTTATTATATGTAGGATTACAGAAGACATGCACAAACCTCTGGTGAAGATGCGAGATGGTGACATAGAAAATATATACACGCATGCACGAAAAATAAAACCATCAGAAACAGAGGGATACATGTTTAATGAGAAAGGCTCACTTAGAGTTGGAAGATGGAGATGCATGCACGTTAAACTCAGAAGAAGTAGCACTCATTGCATGCAATCCCTGCCAGACCATGCATCATGCATGCAATGTCCTCAAGTCCAAGTGCAAAAGACCACAAGACTCAAATCAGCCATGTACGTGGGGTGCCAGAACATTTGGTGCGCCAGGCATGCAACATTGGGCCAATAAATCAATTCGACTAGGCCATGTTGTGGAGGCCTATACGGGCCGTCTCCTGCATGATTCCACGGCAGCCACGATTGCATCAGGAGTCTACGTCGGTGGCCATCTCCAGTATAATAAATACTTAGCTAATTGTTAGGTTTAGACTCGGGTTTTATTGTATTGTCTAGCTATTGCTACAAATCGCATCTACGAGACGTGTAGACTACCGTCTTGTCAGATCTACAGTGGAACGCCAACTTTTTACTATTTTGTGTGTTTAGTTTATTATCCGCAATTTCAGATTGCAATCATCATTGTTCTTGCTGGTTCTTCGGTTGCTTGCAGGAACTCGAACCTCGTTGTTCAGGTTGATCGTGCCTATGGCAAGGTCAATAACCATCGGAGATTGGTTTAGCGATTGTCGAGGCGTATCGTCGGGTACGGTATCGCCGGATCGTCAAGGTCAAAATCCACCAAATCGATAGTTATCCCCACTCTCATCGAAAGATCGGGTCACTGTCACATCACCTCAACCCAAGCTTCCATCTCCTGCTCCAGACATCGGCGCTTGCCCGCGCCAGTCCATGAAAGGTGGATGAAGTAGAGTTTGACTACGAACTCGAGGATGCTGGGAACGATCTCTTTTCGGGGAATCACTCCCGTCGAGAGGCCCTCTTCCTCCCTTTTTCTAAATCTGGGAGACAGGCAAAGTCCAGAGAGACCTCGACTCTTTCAGGGAAAGGAGGGAGATCGAATGCGAGATGGAGTCCCTGCCGAATGGAATGGACATCCTTGGGGACAGCTGTGTAAGACTTAATTTACCATAAAATTGGACGGAAAAACTACTACAAAGATCACAAGAAACCCAGCTCAAAGTCAATGGAGACACTTGTCGCAACGTGAAAGTTTGTGCTTTTTTCCATAGGTCCATTTTTTTTTCCAAAATATTTATTTCTTGGACTATACATCCATATCATGAACTGTTGTCACGATTGCATTTCTCGCATTGGTTCTTAAAATTAGATCCCGTGTTAATTAGACTTGAATAATTTTTTCTCAGAAAACTCTGTAAGAACTCGTAAGTCTATTTTTTTCTTTTGCTTGGCCGGCACACGTACTCGGTGAAGAAATAATCTACCGAGTGTTTCCTATTTTACCAAGTGTACGTACGTTATGAAACACGGTAGAGCTAAGGTCATGTCTGTCGCATGTACCCGACACTCGATATATTACCCGATTATGGTAGTGTGCGTGCATTCATACTCATACGTCCGTCAAAGCCGCGACCGGGTACACAGAAGAGACTAGCTAGCACTGTGGCAGGTAGGATGCTCAGCAGCTCAGAAGGCGATCGAGGCACGCATGCATGCAGGAGTCATGGGCGAGAGCGATCAAGCCAAGTCAAGCCATGGGCACATCGATATCGATCGGCCTGCCGCCCTGAATAACCATCAACACGAATGCACGCACGCACGCACCACGGCAAGCACTTTCTCTGCTCGCAATCCTTTGTCATTCCTTTTCACAAGGAGGAGGCCACACTGAAGCACGACATGAGCCCCTGCTATCCTCGTTGCAGTGGTGGCGGGGCATGCGGTGGCTGCAGTGGCGGCGGGGATGGCGGCGTCAGATCTGCACGGCGGCGGCTTCTCGCGGTGCGGGCCGGGGGCGGCATGGCGGGTGGTGCGCGCCTAGCCACGGCGGCTGTCCTGGCCAGCAGGCGGCGCGGGGTGGATGCCTCGGCTCGGCTTCGCGGGTGGGGCGGATGGCGTCGAGGGGCTCTGCTATGCTGGGACGCTGGGTCTCGGTTGGGGCAGAGAGGCGGGGCGCTTCGCAGGCGTGCAGCGGTGCGGCGGTTGCGACGGTGTAGGCGGCGCGGGGCAGCGACGGTGTCCTCCTTCTCCTGGATCTATGCCGACGGCCGGTGCAAATCTAGGGTTTGTGCTCGGGTGGGCTAGGTCTGGGCTCGGGGCTGATCGAAGCGTGTGCTTCGGGTAGGAGAGGTCGGGCTTGGCCCGGGATGTGCCTGCAGGTGGTGCTAGTGCTCTCCTCGCGGGCACGGTGGTCGGTGGTGGTGATCGGGTCTCCGCTATTCTGTCGGGCAGATTGGTGCCAGTGACCATGGTTGAGGTGTTGCGCGAGAGGGCTCGGCAGCGGCCGTCGGTAGCCACGGGATGTGTCCCTCCGGTCCACCGGAACTGGCTGGGGACACAGGTGTGGACGCCCCCTACTGTGGGGGCATTGACCCAGATCCCGTGGCTGAAGCCGGGCAAGGAATGAAAGGAGACCCCTTTCTTTCCTTCTTCCGTGGTTGGTGCTCCGTGACGTGGATGGATGGTGGTGGCTTGGACATGGATGTCGGAGCGGCGGCTTCGGATGGCGGTCCGCATGGTTGGCTCTCCGGCGGGCACCATGTCGGCGGTGGTGGCTCTTCCTCTTGGTTGTGTGGGCGACATGAGGGCAGAGGTGGGTGGCCCGGGCGCTCTCCTGTCGTTGGCAATGGCGTCACCCCAATCCGGACCTGGGAAGGTGAACTCGTTACGCCTGTCTTGAAGACCTCGTGTGGCATGGGGGAGCTCCCGAGCGAAAGCTCTACGCTTTGTCGTCGATGATGGCGACACTTGCAGGCGTTGTTATCTTCCTGAAGACGTCGTCGTGCTGCCCCTCTTCGTGCCAAAGTTCCGGGTGAAGACCTTAGTCCCTTCTGGACTCAGAAGCGGCGACGCTTTGTGCCGTTTTCCATCCTGGGGGCGTTGTCGTGGAGCTTAGGTGTTTAGGGCTTTGTGTGGCGTTGTACTCAGTTCTCCCAATGCTTTCTTTCGGTAGCGTAGTAGTGCTCTACATGGGCCGGTGATCTTGGGATCGACATTGTATGAGGACTACCTCATCATCTTGTATCGTTCAGCCGTGTACTTGGTTCGGTGTTTGCTTTATGTATAAAGTGGGTCGAAAGCCTATTTCGAAAGAGAAACCAGCAGTCAAAGAAAACTTTGTGGAAAACACAGTTGTAAGTTAAAAAAAAAACTTAGAGTTCATGGGATATTAAGATGGTGACCCTTTATTGACATGCGAAACTCCAAGAAAAAACACATTACGAGATGTCAGCTATGCAAAAGACAAATTCAAAATGAATAGTGATGTCACCATTCTGCACTATTCAACACAGATTTTGTTATTTTTATAGCTCACACCCCATAAATGTATTTAAACTTGAATTTTGTATGACAATAGAATATCAACCTCATAACATCTCGTATGTTTAAAGATTTTTTTTGAAACTTGAAAACAAGTTTTTCACATGGTTTTTACTGGTTTTCACTGAATGTTTGTTTTCATGTGAAAAATTCCCCATGTTTTTTCGTCGGTTTCCACTGAGTAGTTTTCTAGTATATGGATGTCCTTTTAGATATTAGATAATGTACACTTTTGGTTCTGGTTGATGAGCATGCCATTCTGCTTCAAGCACATTTGGTTCTGGTTGGTCAGTCAAGCTAGGACCCATAAAAACCGGCTGATAAGTTGTTGTTTGTCTTTACAACATCATCATTTGCATGCATGCACAGCACGGCATTTGGTTCTGGTTCGTACTTCACGTCTGAACGTGAATGTTTTTGTGCAAACAGACTGGCCAAGTCACGAGCTCATGACAGTCTAAAAACCAAAACCAAGGACAAATCGCGTGCTTGTGACATGGGAGAAAGGCCAAAAACACAATGATAGCCGTTAAGACAGAGACGAGACGCGTTAACATTTTTTGACGGGAGTTCCGGCTGTCGGTGGAAATTGTGGAGGCATGCATTCACATACACTATGTTAGCTGAGTACATCCAACACGTATTTGCAGTATAGAGATTTGAGGAGTTCACCACATTCCTTGTATCCTCCTTGATGATTGCCCAACAAGGTTTAAAGAAAGCCCCCGTGAAACCGTCGGGCCTGGAGCCTTGTCACTTGGGATCTGAGAGATGGACGTTAGGACCTCGTCCTCCGTGAAATTTTCCCCGAGGCTGGACATATCACATTCATTGAATTGAAGAGCCTCACAATTAAAGTCTCGAGTCCATGTTGGCCCCTTATGAAGAATCGTAGAGAAGTGATCATGTACAACTTTTTTCTTTTTCTTCGTGAGAGGTTAGCCAACCTGGACCAACTATGTGTCTATGAATGAAATTCTTCCTCCTTCTCGCATTGACCCTAGATGAAAATACTTGGTGTTCTTGACCCTTGCACATTGTTTTTTCCTTGCCCGCTCCTAAGCGGTCTGGCTAATAACTCTCCTTTTTAGCCTAACCCGTAGATCTGATTCTTGTGGGAGAAAACATGATTGTCTTGAGCCATGTCGAGATGACGAATGACGTGCAGGTCCATGTGTAGCTGAACTTTCGTGTTGGAGAATAATCGCTTGCTCCAACATTTAAGTATGTAGGCCGTTTTGCGAAGCTTGTGGAATAGAATTTGGCAAGGCTCGACATGTTCGGGGATGTCCATGCATCCTGCACGACTTGCATAAAGCCGGGCATTGTAATCCAAAAAAATTCAAAACGAAAACTTTTTGTGCGTTTTGATCCTAAACCCTAAACGCTAAACCCTATCTCATTTACATGCATGCACAATACGACATTTGGTTTTGCTTAGTTTTTCACGTCTGAACGTGAATGCTTTTGTGCAGGCAGACTGGTCAAGTCACAAGCTCATGCCAGTCTAAAAACTAAAACCAAGGACAGATCGTGTGCGAGTGACACTGGAGAATGGCCAAAAACACAATGATATCCGTCAGGACCGAGACGAGCCGCGTTAACATTTTTTGACGGGAGTTCCGGCTGTCGGTGGGGAAATTGTGGAGGCACGCATTCCCATACACGTGTATTTCTCTCGCTGGACCAAAATGTCTGTTATCGATCTCATCATCTCGTCACAAGAAAGCATCGATAGGGTTCGCAGTCGCAGGAGACGCCGGTCCTTTGAAGTTCCGCGTCAAGCTGCAGGGGAATCAACTAAGTCCGGCCTGCCATCATGGGAGCAGCGAGCGACAGCGCGCATCTTCTCCGCGTGAAACTGGTGGATCCGTGTACGTACTCACAAGTCACAACACGGCTTGATGTAGCCAGTGCATGATGCATGGCGCTTGAGGTAGCCAGTGCCAGGCCAGCGCTTTTATATATAGGGCTCGATACACCGTTCAAGTATCCATCCATCCATCCATCCATTGCAATGGCGCAAATAACCATCTCGGCAGTAGCTATAGCGGCAGCGGCAATGATTCTAGTGCCGGTGTTCAGTTCCACTAGAGGATCAGTAGCAGCAGCAGGTGATCCGAGCCCGCCGCCGCCGCCGATCGGGATGCCCAACTGTGCCACGTCCTGCGGCGACTTGGACGTGCCGTACCCGTTCGGCATTGGCACGGACGCCAGCTACTACCTGCCGGGCTTCAACCTTACCTGCGACAACAATACCGGCTCAAGCCCACGGCTGCTGCTCGACGCCGACGGCACTATTCAAGTCTTCGACATCGATTATGGGGGCTACATGGGCGTCCAACGAAATGGTGACGTTAAAATCGAAGTCGACGCCCATGGCAATGGCAACGGCACGTTCAGCCAGGGCCTTAGGCTCGACGGACCATACATGTTGCTAACCACGTCGTCCATGAGGAGCGAACTCATCCTGACGGGCTGCAACGTGCAGGCGACGGTGAAGACTGGCAACGTCACAGTGGCCAGCTGCACTTCGCTCTGCCACGACACAACAGCAGACGAGGCGCTACCCACAGCAGACGATGAGAGCACAGTGGCAGAGAGATACTGCTCCGGTGGCAGCACAGGCTGTTGCCGTGCGGACGTCGTCACGCCAGCCGGCTACTACGACGACGGTGAAGCATACAACAGGCTGTTGCCGTGCGGACGTCGTCACGCCAGCACGTCGAAATATGATGTGCAGCTCAGTTGGTTCGGTTGGAACCGTAGCGCGGACCTGGAGCGACTTCCCGTGCGCGTGTTCATCGCCTACGCTGAATGGTTCGATAACAGCTCCGTTTATAACGATCTGCTACACACGCGTCGACCCCCGTCAAAGGAAACAATGGAAGTTCCTGTTGGGTTGACGTGGGATGTTGTTGGCCCTGATGCCGCACAACAAGCCCTCTGCAAGAGCAACCACAGCGAGCGCAAAAACGGTACAAGAAGAGGAGGCTATGTGTGCGCCTGCAAAGATGGTTACACAGGCAACCCCTACCTCACCGACGGGTGCAAAGGTAAGTACACACGCGCTAGCTCCACAACGCACGCACGTCCACATAGCGACATAGCTAATTGTTAAACTTGTGCGATAGTTTTTTGATCTGTCAAGCAATAATTACTCGAATATATGCATGTACCAGATTACGATGAGTGCAAGCAGCGGTCACAGGAAGGAAATAGTTGCTACGCTGAATGCAGAAACACGGAAGGGTCATTCACGTGCCAGTGCCCGCAAGGAACCATCGGCAACTACTCCATACCCGGTGGGTGTGTTGACAGTACTGTTGCCGCCGTAGGTAATTACTATAAGCAACTCATTTTTCTTTGATTTGAGTTAGTTGTTGTTATTCTTCTCGGACAGCCAGCCTTGTTCTATACAGTATTTCCTTGTGCCAGCAACTAATAACATGTAACCTTGCATGCATGCACTCTTCTAACACATGCACTGGGTTCCATGATCCTGCAAAACATCCCCATTCAGATATTAATTCTTTAAGAAAATATAAAAATAATGTGCTGTAATGCTATCTGTATAATGCGTTTCTGTGTCATTCGTACGGATTAAATGGTACAGTAGAACACTTACAATAACATGTCTTGTCTGTAAGTAGTCTACGTGTGATCACTAAAGTTTGAGGTGTAAGATACAGGCGGCATGCGCTTAGGGCATCTCAAACGACAATCCACAAATTTCCTCCCGCATCCGTCCGGGGACTGTCTACGGATACGGGAAGACGACATCCAACGCTAGCTGCATATATTTTAACAACAACTCGAATCAACCGGACGAAATCCGTGCAAACACAGCGGATTTTATGCAAACATGACGGATTTCATACAAACACAGCGGATTTCATTACATTTCGAACATCTAGAACAAAAAAAAAAAGACCCACCCCTAAATCTATCATACGGCGGCCGCCAAGCCCGTGCCGTCCTCCATCCGTCGTCTCCATGAGCACTGGTGATAAGACTGATGGAGTGAAGGTGCGGTCTCCGGCGAGGAACAATACAACACGGGAGACGGACTGGCGCACATGGTACACCAGGCCCTGCCGCCTCCCGTGCCCTACTCATCCTCGGAGGAGTCCGTGCCCTGTCCGTTGTCGGTGGACGTCAGGTCCATGAGGGAAATGGTGGCTCCTTAGCTGTTGTCGTCTCACCGGGTAGCTTGATGGTTTGTCGGCGGCGGGTAGGAGGCGCGGTCGGCGCTGTTCTCCTCCGCGTTTGCCTGCAACTGCGCCTCCGCAGTGGTTGCTTCCTAGCGAGTGGCGGCTTCAACGTGGATGGCACACTGCTCCACGATGAAGTTCGGATTCGTCTTGGCCATGGCCTCCTGGCTCGCGCGGTCGTCGTCGATCTGACCAAACGTGAGCCGATGTTGCTCCAGCGCCCGCTCTAACGCTGACGTACGCACCGGCGCAGACTACCCCTCCGCCATGGTGGCATTGTAGTGCGCCTGCGCCTATGCCATGCTGTAGTCGAAGTGCACAGTAGGCACGGGAGTCTGGACGGTGTCATCGGAGCCCGTCTTCATCGTGGTGTCGTCCTCGTCGGAGACCTCCGACGAGCCGGCTGACAAGCCGGCCTCGATCCACCTGGCACGACGGCTCTGGCAGGAGGCGGCAAGGGAGGCCACCTCCTACTTCATCTCCGAGGAAATACTGTCCACAGAGCTTCGCCGCCTGCAATCATGGCGGATATGGTGCAAGGGAGGAGCATGTGGAGAGGATATGGAGCGGATGCATTGTGCTCTGGAGATAGCCAGGTGTGGACGCCCTTAAATAGCGGATTCCGGTGAGGCGAGGCGTAAATGTGGGACACCGGAGTGGGTTTCTCGGCCGGCGAGACTGCTTAATGGCGGTATAGGGACGGACGGGGCATTGAATGGGCATGGTAGATATCCATCCCATCCCGTCCATTCATGCGTCTCCAGCATTGAACATGCGCGAAACACCGCAGACGTGTCGCGGGCGGCGCTGTCGGCCGGCGAGCTGCTTCAATGCCGGCGCTAGTGAGATGTCACGTCCGCTCTTCAATGGGGAGCGGCCGGTCTACAGCGGCATCAATGCTGGCAGTTGACGCCGGGCAGGAAGCGCGCGCGGGAGGGGAGAGGGGTTTTTCGTGGGCCAGGACAGTCAGAATCGGGCGAAGTAGCGGTCCGGACTCCCGCAAAGCTCCCTCACGTTCGACTCCGGTTTTGCGGGAGAAATCATGTCCGGACCGCTCCGCGGACCGATACAGGACCGTGTTGGATGGCTTCCGCGGTCCGGAACGCATGATCCGGACGGTTGCGGAAGGTTTGTGGGTCCGTCTTGGTGATGCCCTTAGCACCTATAAAATCAAGTATATATCGTTTGTATGCCATCTATGAAAATCACACAGACTTTGTGTACACCTACAGACAATCGAATTATATCTCTTAATCTATGAAAACCCCTTGATATTCTGATTAATCAACCCGCAGTCTCTTTTGAAAATAACGTTTTGTTTTACTGATCCAAATGCTTTTGAAAAATAAATATTCATATCTTTTAAACTATAATTTCAATTTTAACATGTCATACATGAAAATTGATTAAAAATGTGTAGAATATGAAAATGATGTTATTTTACCTGTTAACCATTTTTTATTTTAGTTTAGGGACATATACAAATGCTTTTTAGAAACAACAATATGTTTTGAACCTAACTCTAGTTTTAATATGTTACATATGAAAATTGATTAGAAAAAATGTGTAGAATATGAATATGATGTCATTTTACCTGTTAACCATTTTTGAAATATTGTTTGGGGACATATTCAAATGCTTTCTTGAAATATCCATATGTGTTAAACCTAGCTCTAATTTTAACATATTATATAAGAAAATTGGTTAGAAAAAATGTGTAGAATATGAATATGATGTCGTTTTAACTTTTAACCATTTTTAAAATATTGTTTAAGGATATATTCAAATGCTTTTTTGAAATATCCATATGTTTTAAACCTAACTCTAATTTTAACATGTTACATATGAAAATTGATTAGAAAAAATATACAGAATATGAATATGATGTTGTATTACCTATTAAACATTTTTTAATGTTTTTAGGGGCATATTCAAATGCTTTTTAGAAATATCCATATGTTTTAGCCTAACTCTAATTTTAACATGTTACCTATGAAAATTTATTAGAAAAAATGTACAGTATATGAATGTGATGTTGTTTTACCTGTTAAACATTTTTAAAATGTTCTTAAGGACATATTGAAGTGCTTTTTAGAAATATCCAGATGTTTTAAACCTAACTCTAATTATAACATGTTACATATGAAAATTGATTAGAAAAAATGTACAAAATATGAATATGATGTTGTTTTACCTGTTAAACATTTTAAAAAGATTTTTAAAGAAACATTCAAATGCTTTTTAGAAATATCCATATCTTTTAAACCTAACTCTAATGTTAACATGTTACATGTGAAAGATTATTAGGAAAATGTATAGAATATGAATATGATGTTATTTTACCTGTTAACAATTTTTAAAATATTATGTAAGGTTCAACCTTAATCCATAGCGTATGATCCGTCTTTCTTTCATATCAGTGTAGTTTCGAATTGAAAATCAACACCTCTGCAAAACCAGATTGGAGACAAAAGAAATCATCTATAACCACGTACGCACGCCTCGGTAAAACCCCGTGGGGTAAAAATAAAGCATATTTTCCATCTTATCTAAAGATAGAGAGACCTTAATTAAGATTGACCCCACTCAAACGTGTTGTTATTGTGTGATCACTATGGTCATCGTCGGTTAGGGTGCGAATGAGTATAAGCCGCAATGGGATGCACATTGAATTATTTGGGTATTCAGTCATGATTATTGGTTAGAAGCGTGTGGTATTGTTTTCTTCCATTGCAACGTACGGACTCTTTTGCTAGTTTATAATCGTATAATATATAATAGATAATAGGTCGATGGTATGGTTGATGCGTTGACACTTTTAATCGGGTTTTTTTTTCGAAACAGAGGCAAAAGCTTTGCCTCATCTCATTAATAAAGAAGGGATTTGAAACATAGTTACGAGGTCCATTACTCCTCAACAAATGGCCGACAACCCAAAGCCTACTCTCGCGGCATGATCGAACTCAGTTTTTTTGCTCCGGCAACTATCCAAATCCTCGCCTCGCTCTTGATCGATGCAACCACCATATTTGGCATGGATGATTTGTTCCGGAAAACCCTCGCGTTCCTCTCTTTCCAAATTTCCCATACCACCAACAGAAGTAGAGAGGCCGTCGCCTTGCGTCTATGCCCCGTGTGTAGGACAGTTTGCTCCCACCACTCATCGACGGAACTCATCCCGGCCCAGGTGTCGATCTCCAGCTCGTACAAGCCAAGCCATAGCTTGATCTCACGCCAAACCCTGAGGGAGAACCTGCATTTAAACAGCAGGTGTGCCGCAGACTCCGTCTCTCTCTTGCATAGTTGGCACATGCCACAGTTTGGCCATCCTCTCTTCTGCAGCCTGTCCGCCGTCCATACCCTGTTCTTGATTATGAGCCAGGCAAAGAATTTGCATTTTGGAGGCGCCCAATTGTCCCACACCATGGGCCTCATGCTAGTTGCGACCGCACCCGCAAAAAGTGCCTTGTAGGCAGAGGGTGTTTGGGCAAGCCAGAATACTGCGGCAGATAGCACACTGTTTACCAACATCCTTGAAACGGCCCCAATATTTTTCCGTGACCTAGTATGATCAATTCAAGGCACCATGCCAGGTTGTTTGAGTTGTCAACGGTTCTTGCATTTTCTCGATGAAAAAGACCGATAAATGGCTGGACGTGACGCAACTTGCATACGATGTCGGAATTCGTTCAAACCTGATATGGCAGCCTACGATTAGTATGGCACCCTACTTGAAAGCTGGGGTCATTTCATGCATGTCTAAAAATAGACCATGTTTAACGGAGGGTGTTCAGATAAGCCAGAAGGCTCCGGTTGGGAGCATGTTTTTTGGCATCCGTCAAATGACCCTAATTTTGTTTCATGAGCTTATATGACCAATTAAAGACACCACACTAAATTTATTTTTTTTTGGGGGGGGGGGGGGGGGGGTTGACAATTTTTGCATTTTATGGAGTTTCCTCAGTCAAAAAAGGTTCATAAATGGTCAGACGTGTCAGAACTTGCATACGGTGTCAGCATTAGTTCAAACCCGTCATGGATGCCTAACATGGACATTCCCACATGCCTACAAAAGTTGGGGTCATTTGAACGATGCCCAAACATAGACCATGTTCAATGAAGGTTGTTCGGGTCGGCCAAAAGGTTCCTCTGAGAGCACATTGTTCCTCGGCATTCTTAAAATGGCCCCAAATTTCTTCCACTAGCTACTATGACCAATTAAAGGCACCATGCCAAGTTGTTTGATTTTTCGACAATTCTTGCATTTTCTGGAGTTTTCTCGGTGAAAATGGCCAATAAATGGTCGGACGTGACACAACTTGCGTACATTGTCGGAATTCGGTCAAACCTGGCCTGGATGCCTTTAATTGGTCATAGTATAGATGGTCTAGTTCTCGGTAAAAAACGATTAGGCCTTACCCCCACTAGGCGACCGCATCGCTCCTATCGGGCGCCTGTTGGGCTGGCCGAAGCGTTCGTGGATTGGTAAAATGTTCGTCAATTTTGGAAAAAAATTAAGTGTTCATGAATTTGGAAACAAACTGTGGGATTTAGAAAAAAAACTATTTAAAAAGTTGAAAAGAGTTCATGGATTTCAAAACGTTCACGGTTTTCAAAACAGATCATGGATTTGAAATAAAGTTGACGAATTAAAAAAATGTTCATGAATTTGAAAAATTCACATATTTAAGAAAAATTTCATGATTTAAAAACATGTCACGAATTTTAAAAATAAAATAAAATGAGAAAAGGCAAAGAAAGAGAAAAATAGAAAAATCAGAAGAAAAAGCAGACAAACAAAACCGAATAAAAGAAAACCAAACAGGTTCACATTGGTTAGTGTTATATTTGAAGAAGAAAAGAGAAGGTAACTAGACACAATGATATAGTAGGCCAGCTGGTTACCTCGCTTGTGCTATACATATAGGTGCTGGGTTTGAATCTTGTTGGGTACACAAGTTTTTAAAGGTTTTACGTAGGAGGAAAAATAAATATAAAATGGTCAGCGCTGTCCTGGGCGGTATGTACACATGTCACGTACTTTTATAAAAGACCATCATGTGCTTTATTATAAAGAGTATAGAGAAAACTCGTCTATTTTTTTTTTTTGAACACAGTACAAACGCAAGCGCTTATATACACACGCATACACTCATCTCTATGACCCTACCCCTATGAGCACCTCCGAGAGACTGAGCCGGCATATCATCTTAAAATTTACGAAGTCATCGTAGGCACCTCGTCATCGACAGGAACGTCTCCTCCCACTGAATGCGCATCGTCGGAAATCCTGAAATAAATCCAGGAATAAATGCGAGCACCAGGATTTAAACCCTGGTGGGCTGGAGATACCACAATCCCTCTAACCATTCAACCACGGGTTGGTTCGCAGAAAACTCATCTACTGATGTGTTTAGGTGGTGTATCGAGGCGGAAGTGCAATTACAATGGTATGACTAAACCTGATCTAAACGTGTCATAACTAATTAAGTTTGTGGCCCTTTGTTTGTCTTTTCTTATTTGAGAAATTCCTTGTTAGTTTGTTTGAAGCAGCTCGCTAAGAGCACAACAACCGGACCTAGCAAATTTGTCCTTCTAACCGTCTGTGGAGTGCCCGGTCAATTACCGAACGTGTCTGTTTTAAACCCTTGTTTATCCGTCTATGTAATCACACTTCACATTTTCCTTCTTATGGTAACTTTTACATGATTGGTGTGGGCGAAGAGAGAGAAAAAATAATGAATAAAAAAAGAGAAAAGGTGGTCCAGGAAAGTCTGCGTCCTACGTGGCGGACCAACCGGACGCCTTCGGGTACGTCCACGAGCCCTCGTATCCTTCTTACATTTGTTCTCAATATAAGGGTGCGCGGACAACTCAAATGTATAAGGATGATATGGGGTGTTCGGTTGGATCATTTTTTTTTCTCTCTCTGGTGTTCGATCATTGACTGAAACGTCCGCGGATGTTTTAGAAGGATTCGACATTCGAGGATGACGACTGTAGATGCTCTAAGAATCATATGTTAGCTCAGCCCATCACGTACTTGTGTAGGTAGCTAGTCACCGGATGCATCCATGCATATATGTGTGTCCGTTTGAAGCAGCTAGCTACACACATATATAAACTAGATCGGAAGCGCGCCTTGGCGCGTGGGTGCCGGTCTAAACGTTTGGTCAAGCATATAATGGTAAGTTAGTGGTAGCCCAGATTTAGCATATGCATTCAAATAGGATGATAACAAAGCTAAGGGAAAACAATTAACTACGGTAGGAGCAAGATATATTGATGCGCAAAGATGATAAGAGATTAGAAAGCAGAATTGATTTCAGATCGTTCATAATACCACAAAAGATAGTCACTTGTCATGAAGTTTGACACTAAAATCGCAGCCACTTGACATGAAGTTCAACATCACAAATGTGAATACAAGGCAGGAAGTAATAAAGGCATGAACATAGAGGAGGAACAATGACAGAGCCATATCTACTAAGCATATGCTAATAAGCGTCTTCAGTCAACTGCCTTGTCATTTAATTCTGCAGGTACCATCACACATTATTGATAGGCGTCACTTCACACTAACAAGTGCCTTTACTCATCTGCCTGGTTGATAATATTCACATGCGCTACTCCATATGGTCCTGATGCAGACAACCCGTGAGATTTGCGGCATACCATGATATTTGGATAAACAATGCATTTGCGATTCATACCTTAGCCTTTTTAAAGCCTACAGACAGTGAGCGTTGGTTTCCCACTTTCAACCTCAAAGGCGAACACACATATCTCAAACTCTTTGATTCCTGACGCTTTGACAAAGACTGACCAATTGTTTGTTATCGTGGCCCTCTTGTCCGTACCCATTATCATCCGGAATTGTTTCGTAACACCTTCAGGGTTGAGCTTGATTGTCATGTCATCGACCGGTTCATTCAGATGGTCCTCTAGATATAGCCTTGTGAAACGACAGGAGAAGTACTTGAAAAATAAACGCGCATTGGTCACAGTTGGGTACGACGATTCTCTACTTGTAATAAGTCAGGTTTCTAAGATCCATACCATTCTTTGTCCAGGAGCGGCCAATGTCTTGTTCATCTCGCAAACATAATACTTGCTGAGAGGGTTGGTCAAACCAATGTAACGCTCGAGTCGTTTGATCTCGCATGGGGAAATGTCCATTTCAGCTGCATAGACACACACTCGTTTCTGAAGACGTCGAAACTACCCAGATGTGGTCCTGTATGGTAGGACATCTATCTTTAGCCCATGGTTAGAAAGAAAACGTCGTTAAACATGAGAAATGGAGATGGAATTGTTACCCCGGGTCAAAGTCCTGTCACATAGACATGGTTCGTCACATGTAGCCTGAACATTTTGCTTATTAGCACAGCGGTGTTTTTCTTGACATTTGATAACAGGAATATGGAAAACAATCATCAGCAAAGATCGGATAGCTATATGAATTTGCATTATGCTGTGATAAAGCGTGAAAGCAGCAGGAATGGTACATATCTATAAACAGATATACCTCTCTTGTTACTGATGTGTAATGGTTTGCGATCGCTTGTTGTTCTCACATTATGGGTAGTTCGAATGATTGTTCTTCCCGTAGAATGGTTGCTTCCTAAAAAGTAAAATGCAAGACGGTTAGACAGGTGTACAAGGCATGCAGACTGGTTTAAATAACAGTAAGCCTATATCTACGATGCAGAATCAACGCTTTTAGCATAGAGAATAATCACATCTGACACAGAATGTGCATGCGTGGGCCGGCGGGTGACATGATCATGCTGCAAGAGAGTACAATGTAATTTTACCTTCGCTGTCAGTGATACATATCGGATCGTAGTTCGTCGCCCCCCTCATGATGTGGTTGCTTCCAGTGCTCTAGGATTGATAAAGTTGGGTTAATAGTGATTCGGTAAAACATATAAAATAGCATGTTGAACTCGTATAGTGAGATCACTGAAACTGTGTACATCAGGCAGCAATTTTATTACCACTAATTTTTTTCACAAACAAATGGTAGCAAGCATAGCAGTTCTGGGCACGTTCACACACACCCGGTCAAGAACAAGATCACACACAGGCGTCATGCTGCTCTTGTGCTAATAACCATACCAGCCCAAAAGTATCAGTAGAAAAATATATGCTTATATTGCCTGAAGTTGTGTATGGTTAAGTTAAGGCTAGGTAGAGATCGTACAAGTTCAGCCTCTTCACAATATTAAATGTGAAGGACTGACTTGTATATCTCACTTCCACATCATTCACCCACTGCAGAAAAATTAGTAGACCTTGATGAACGGTGATCAGGCGGAGTGTAGGCAAAGCGACAGACTGAATCTCCCAGCATCACCATGGAAGTCCAGGAGCAGTCAGAGCGACGTTGTCATTCTAGTATTTTACTCTGCTAGCACAATCACACTCCTTCCCGAGCTGCTGCGATAAGGAGATTGTCAGGTGCGCACGCATATACAAATCATTGACTTTCTATTGAACCGATTGCACGGAGATAAGGACCTACAGTAGCAAGAACCAAATGAGCACCAACAAACCAGAATGATGACCCTAAGAAACCCAACAGAGCTCATAATCATGCACATAAACAAAACTGAACCAATTGCACAGTATATGAAAAATAAACCTGAACATTAGCAAACAGAGTAAACAAAACTAAACAGAATCAACTGTATTCAACATCTCACTATCCAAAAATAAACTCCTAGTTGAGGAAGATCCTCCCGAATGCAGCTGAGCTGGTTAGCATTCAACATAAATCAACTGGTCACATCTGTTCATAGGCATCTATCAAGAGAGATACATATTTCATTCTCAGAAAAGGGCAGATGCACATGATCATTTGCCGTTGAGTACTTTTATTGCAGAGAGTTATAAACCAAAAACATGTGTACTTTTAAGATCACACAACCTGTTCAGGGCAATATGAATTTTAATAACCTGGTCTAATATATCCAGATGTAGCCCAGAGAGAAAGAGTACCCTGCTCTATTATTAAGAATACGACCCTGGAGAAATCATATACATGAATGTTAGGCCTGGTATGGTATGATATCCAAGCATCAAACTAACTCAAATTGCAGCACAAATAAAGATTAATAAATGCTATCAGCATGTCTCCAACTAAATGCACTTCCAAGATTCTATGAGAGATAAAACATCAAATTGAAACCAGTAGTGATGAGATTTCATCAGATGCAACACCCCAAACACACTGGGACAGCCAAAAAGATAACTAAGCACATAAAAAGACAATTAAAGCAAGAAATTGGCGATCAAATAACTGTAAATTTAGTCGATGACCTAGAACTCGAATATGTCAGGGACTCTGTTCGGCTAGTGAAGCTACCTGCAACAGCAAGTCTGCATCTTCATAAACAACACAACTACTTGTTGGCCTGAGAGTTATCTACAAACCATTGAAACAACCATTCAGGCTTAGGCAAGAACAGAGATGTAGCACCTTATAATTGACAAAGAAAAATCTGGGCGCGGGGCATCTCACCTCAGCCTTCCCTTCTCCACAACCAACTGGTGTTACAGGTCCCAAGGGGAGGGAGGACGAATTGTTGCTTATGAAGACGCTTGCTGCTTCCAAAAATCCATATTAGCACGCATATGCATATGGAACAAGCTCAATGGTAAAGAATTGGCTGGACTCTGCACAAAATTACATACTAAGCTGAAAGAAAAAAAGCAAACATTATGAAACAGTGAAAAATATTATACATATTGATTGATTAGTACACAAACTGTCTGTATATATAATATACCTGATCCCAGCCAAACTCATTCCAGAGTAGCGACATGTCGTCTGCTATGTGGAAGGGGCCATTCTCATAGAAGAGGGCTAGCTCACTGCTGCAGTCGGGCCCTCCCGTCAGCCAGACCACCACGGTCCTCCTTGTGCCGCCTGGATTCGAAGAAGTAGAACAACCTACACGAAAAAGTGGCAGATTTCAAGACACAGGATCATCACAAGCTGAAAGAGCTCCGTAGTTACCGGAACAATTAGCAAAGATGAGATTGCACTTACAATCTCATCATTGCAAGAGATTCGCTCAACCGTATGATAGCTTCAAGCTGCCTCTGCAGCTCTTCCCGTTTCGTGGGATTGTTGTCTCATTTTCTACATAATGATAAAATAAACATGTTAATATCTCATATCAAAATTGGATACTATTATCTAAATGAATAAATTGATTGTGACAATCATAACAAAATGTCCTAAAATGTTCAGAAAGCCATACCGAGTTACTATTCCGGGTTACAGATAGTGAAAGGAGTGCCAAACCAACGAAGATAACATCAGAAACAGGAAGCATCTGTCAGCAAAACGGCATACCTTAGGTCCATGATGCCGATACAACGCTTTATGGAAGGCTCGCTCCTGCTTGAGTTGTGATACTGAACAGCATCGGATACACCAGTGATAACGCCAAGCACGTCTAAACAATTAGAGAAAGAGAAGACATATCACGGGTGCACACAGCAAACATAGGAAGACAACAATCGTCTAGCGAACACACCTGTGAAGAATTCAGTTGTATCGAGAGGCGCATGCAAGCGTGACAGCTCGGTGAGCGGGTAAGTGCAAAATGGAAACTGAGCCTCTGGATCACTATTAGACTGGCTATAGTGAACCTATTGAACCTGATCATGTGCACCGAGTCGATAGGCTTGAAATAGCGTATGTTCAGAAACACCAATAACTGAGAAATCTCATAAGCTCATCCTTCAGTTTACCCATAAACTTAGGCACAGGTCTTAGCATAGATGTGGTCGCCCTGCCAAGAAACAACACGCATCAATCACCAATTGGAAAAGGCAGGAGAAAATTACAAACAACATAGGACACGCGGGCTAGAGAAGTCATATACCCGGGTATCCAGAAGGACCATGTCAGTGTGCTTAATAGGCCCGTTATCAGTGGTTCCACGATGCTGCCACAGACGCGAAACAACACACGGATGGTCAAGTCCCTGTTCCCCACAACAAGACCCTGCAGACCAGACATCGCGATCTACAACAAAAGGACCAGCACCAAAACACAGCACCACCATTAAATCGAGTAAATATACACGACACAATCCAAAGAACGGAACAAAGCCAACGCCAGCACACGCGAACATCTAAGACATCACCCCTATCACATGGGACCACATATTTATTCAGCCAACGCCAAACGTTGCCAACCAAAAGATCATCCAAATCACAAAAACACACCAACACCTGCCAAAATGAAGACTGCCATCATACATAAACCTAAGTCATCCCTGCGGCCCGGAAGACCTCAGGGAAAACAATGTTCTTGGTCTCAGAGCTGCATTTGCCATCAGCATCCAATATAAGAATCTTCAATGAAGCTCTGGAAGTAACACGGGACACCGCCACATAGAGCTGCCCATGCGTAAATACGGGACCTTTAAGGTATATACCAACAGCAGACAGGGTTTGTCCCTGGCTCTTATTAATTGTCATGGCATAGCACACATGAACAGGAAACTGGCGACGCCTAAGCACAAAGGGTGCATTTCCCTTCTTTGCCAATAATTCAATCCTGGGGATATAAACGGTATCACCTACATGGGAACCAGTCATAATAACAGCCTCGATAAGCCGGTCACCTAGTTCCTTTACAATTAGCCGTGTACCATTACATAAACCATTAGCCTGGCTCAGGTTTCTAAGCAGCATAATCGGAACACCAACCTTAAGAGTCAGTCTATGATTTGGAAAATTTATAATCTTTGTTGCATTTAGGTACTCAATGGGATAGTAAACATCTTTGTCCTTAACTGAATCCGCAGAGTCATCGATAGAATCGGCACTCAAATAGTCTCTGCTATCAGTAGGAACTAATCCAAGAACATGATCATTGATATCCTCAGCATGTTCATTGGTAGGGGCCAAAATGGCTCTCTCTTCCAAGTAACCTGAGTTTAAGTAGTTATGCATAAAATCACCGTATACAGAAGAAACAATAGCAGCTATTGGATCACCGGGTGCACAAACCAAGAGGTCGTCCGGTATCTGTATCCAAGAAGCCTCGACCTCATCACCTCGTCTCGTGACAGGTAATTTCCCTTCACCAAGATCCAACACCCATTTGCTAAATAAGGCAACATCCTCCTGCGCCTGGGCATTTGCAGCAGGTACAGCCAAGCGCATGTTAATAGAAAGTGACAGTTTCCGAACAGAACGCCACAACAGAGAATTTGTGATCGTCGCATCAACGATCTGAGGCCTAGTACCTCCCTCAATAACCGGTAAGATCTGTCTAAGGTCACCACCCAAGACCATTACTATCCCACCAAACGGAACATCCGCAAGATCCGGATTAGCCACCGAGAGGACGTCACGCAAAGTCCTATCTACAGCCTCAAAGCATCTCCTGTGTGTCATGAGCGCCTCATCCCAAATAACAAGCGAAGACACCATCAGCAACTTGCAAAGCTTAGAGCCTCTCCTAACATCACAGTGCGTATCATCATCAAGAAGAATAGGTATCTTAAAGCGAGAATGAGCAGTCCTCCCACCAGGCAACAGAAGGGACGCAATGCCCGACGACGCAACAGTAAGTACTATCTTTCTCTCGCCCCTAAGCTTGGCACATATTGCATTCCACAGGTAGGTCTTTCCAGTGCCACCGTACCCAGAGACAAAAAAAAAACCCGGTTCCCCCGCCTGCACACAATCTACAATCGTCTTATAAGCAATCGATTGGTCCTCATTTAGACTGTCAAACATAACCAAGGCCTGTCTAGACAAAGCACACGCATCATAAGACGACTCCTCCCGAATTAAACGATTATCATCAGACTGTTCACCTTCGCCAGAGCGAGATGGCAGGTTAAAATTTCTTATATCAGAACCATGCTTCAAAAAAACGACGGCCAACTCGTCAAGAAGCATATCTCTCAGCCTTTCAGGAGGAACAATGTAGTTTGGATTACCCACGGCACGACGTAACCCATGCTGGATATCATCGTACATGCTAACACAGTACCGTTCAAAGAAAACCAACTCGCCCCTGATAGAACAGTGCATGAGCATGGTCACAAACAACTGCCTAAGTCGATGCCCAAACCCCCAGACAACCGCTTCATCAAACGCTACGTACCACTCATTATCATCTCCTAACAAACCGCGAGCGGCACAAGCCTCTTTAAAGGTATGATAAAGACGACCAGCATACGTTCTGAGATCCTCGAAAGACCTAGCCCCTTTAACAATCATCAAGAGCATGCGCAAGTAATACAACTCGCCACTCAAAGGATGTACATAATATATGCGCCCAATCTTTTCACCCCGGCCCCTTGGATGCCATGATCTACTTTTAGCGTCCCACGTCCAAGCAATTGGAAAATCACAATATGTTGACGATCGAGCCTGTTCGAACATCTCATTCGCAACAAACCATTCGGTAAGCATAGTCTTTTGCAAGAAGTCAGAATCAACAATTTTGGTGAGATCAGCACCAGCATGATAATAGACAGTATTCATCCCAGGCATATGAACAGTAAGTCTTTGAACTGACGGCATTTTAAAGTGTATTCCAAAACCAAATATGCGCCATAGGGCGTCATACTCACATATATAACGACATATCAGGTACTCCTGAACCTCATCAATTGTACGGCAACCAGATTTATTCAACTTTTTTAGCCTTTCTAACATGACCTTAGAATAATCAGCACCCTTGGTGACATATTTAAAGAGGTATTTCATGACCTGCGTTTTATTACACCACTCTACATTTATATGGCCCTGAAATTTTTTGAGCATCGCCATATTATAAGGAACGACATGCCTATTGTCAAGGTAATGACCATTTTTATAGATCCTCCGACCGTCGTCACGACGTCGATACAAGACAAACCCATTATCATCTACGACAGTGGTATCTCTGAAATCTTTTGGAAAATATTTAGAACAAACACCATTTTTCATGCAGACGCACTTATTGTTCATTTCACCACACGGACCGTGCATCATAAACTCAGAAACCAACGCATATCCAAGAGGATCAAGCAGTGCATCAGGTATTTCAGCAGATATTAATGTATTAATATTTTCAACACCGATCTCACCGTTGCTCCCTTTCCGCCACACAAGTATATGTGCATGAGGCAGCCCCGCTTCTGGAACTCAACTGTGTACAACACTGAAAAAGAAAACACAAAAGTTAGATCAGTCAGACCTGCCAGCAAACGAACTAAAACATCTCGCTGGAAATAACGACCAAAGATAAAACACAGCAGCATGCAGTACCAGCCGTAATTGGGCCAAAAGCACGGCCTGACTTGATCTCGTCTAAGTACTCGGTGAGCTTCATATGGTAGACCCTAACAATAATATCTGCCCTATCAGACGGTGTCTGACCCGGCTCCAATGCAATGGTGATCTCAGGCCACTTAGGATTGCAAGTAAAGGTGGTAAACACGTCTGGCGCACCGTGCACGCGACAAACAACAAGACCATCATGGAAATTTTCATGGTAGTAACGACGACCACCGGTGTGGCTGGAAGGCACAATGGTCCTCTTCCCAAGAGCATCACCATCAACACACCCGTCACCCACCGCATCAGCAATACCCTGCATGTGCTCTGACCTAAACATGTCTTGATTTCTTATGATATACCACAGCCTATTTTCATCAATGCACGCACGTGCATCGACAACCGACTGAGAGGAGAGAAGACCATAACAAATATATGGATTAGGCTGATCACTCTTGTAATGGCACACAAAACGATAGTAATCCTGCATAGTCATCCTATTCCGACTACTCGTGGAATCATCACCACCGCCAGAAGGATACGAAGATGACGCCTCGAAAGACGGGCTTCCAGGTGCATTATTAGGATCTACAGGTATGTCACCTGAAACCCTCTCTCTCCATAAGGGAAAAGCAACGGGTACTGCAGAGGCATGAACGCAGGATTCAGAGAAGATATCTGTTGTAAACCATCAGAACGGCTACAAACAACGATATCCCGAGAAGATGCCTCTAACGTGAAGCCACCACCGACAACTAAAGCAGCAAGTCCAGTGGTTGTAGGTAAGCTAAATTGTGGACTATCACGCTCCGAAGGACCAATAATACGAATCGAGATATCCTCAATGGGTTCATCACCACGACCCTCTATCATCTTACCCGCCTCCCTAAAGGTCTGCACCAATGGGTTAGACGCGTCAAGCATGTCTCTAAGACCAACCACAATACTCTCGTCCACACCCCCTGTAGGCTTATCTTCTGGATTTAGGGCATTCATCCTGTGCCTAATCTCATTAGCCGGGTCATGTATATATAACTCAGCAAACTTTGGGGCATCATCACCGCTAGGCACCAACGAACCAATACGATGAGACACCTGACCACTAATCTTGAAAATCTTAGGCCCACGGCTGCCGCCAAACGAACGTTCAATGGTAGCACCCATAGAAGTGAAAGCGAACATACAATTGTACTCACGTATAGACCGCATGAACTTTTTAGCACGAGAAGTACCATCGAATCGAAGGAGCTCCCGGAGATAGGCCGGGGGATCCTTAAAGGGAGGGATATATACCTTAGCGCCTTTACAACAGCGATTGTAAACCATCTTACGTTTCACCCACGATGAATTGTACTTAGAACACTCAGCATACCAGAAGGAGGCACCACAGTACCGACACAAGAAATCTGGAGGGCCATAGTACGACCTATCTGCATAGCAAGCTAAAAAAGAAAAAGAAAACACGCAGCAATCAGGCGCAAAGCATAGGGAGACAACCATCACATACAAAAACAGCAAGGGTCTCGTCAATAGGTACCTTTAAGGGATTCGGTAAACCTGGCAGAAAATCCCTGCCAATCCTTCGGCAAAGGTCCTTCAACAACAATCTCTAACAAGTAAAGAAAAACCAAATAAGAGACCACACAGTAAACAAAAACAACCAAACAGCAAACCAAGAAAGATTTAATGCACCTTCACATCCAGGACGCCGCAATTTAATCGACACTTTCCGTTTTTTCCGTTTGTTGCGATCTACCCCAGTCACCTCTGAACTCACATAGACCGAGAAACCATGCCAAGCCTTTGGCAAGGGCCCATCAACAAAATGCTCTAACAAGACATGTAGACCCCGAGTAAGACACCATGCGGCCAACAACAACATCTGACAACAAAGCAAGAACTTTCACGCACCTTCGTATCGGGCGCAACGAAATTCAACGGTCATTTTCCGTTTCTTGCGGTTTACCGAAGTCACGGTCGAACTCAGGAGAGGAAACCAACCATCACCTAACAACACGGGAACGGAACAACCATCATTAACATCGGAAAAGCAACATAGAAGACAAGACAACTAAAGAGAAACACTGGATAGACACGCACATATACGCCCCCGTGAAGGAGACCCAACAGGCTGACGGGGCACATAACGCCTAGCAACCCCAGGAACGGATGCACGCCCAGCAGACGCAGCACGACCGGGATCAGCAGCACGAGCAGGGACGGGACCAGGAACACCTCTACCGCTTGGCCCGGGCACCGCGGCACGCCCACCAGTGGCAGGCACCCGCCGCGCAGCACCCGCACGTGTGGCAACGGGCTGAGCTCCAACGGCAGGATAAGAAACAGGAGCACGCCCTGCATCAGAACCTCCACGACCAGTGGCCCGTCCACGGCCACCACGAGCCCGCCCACGGCCACCACCAGCCCGCCCACGGCCACCACCACCTATCAGCTCAAAACCAACCCCAACAGTGTCTTGACCATGGGCCGCAGCCGGACGACGTGCCATGTCAACAGCACAGGTACACCATACCCAGACTCTGGTCAAATAAGAAGCAACAACCATGTACACAAGACAACATCAGGCATCAAATTATAACATAGCACAGTACATAGAGAAAACATCATTTTTCATACTCTGCATCAGTAACATGGTCAGGCAAAGGACAAGACCATTGAATAAAAACAGTATATATACTTGAAATACACGCACGGGCAGTACATTTATATACGGGCTTGAGACACACATACGACGACCTTGCAACATATATACCAACTTGAAATACACATCTAAACAACCTAGAGAATTATATATGGGCTTGAGATACACATCTGAACATCTAAACAGCCTAGAGAAATCAGGGACAAGGCCAGGCGAGAGGAAATAATCACCTGCAAGTGAACCAGCGACCCAACTTGGAGCACCACGGCCAGGGAGACAAGAGCGCAAGCAGACCCCAGCCAGGATAAATCAATCAGCAAACCCTAGACAGATCCCTAAAAGACAACAAAGCCCTAGATGAGCTCGCGTACATCGCAAACGAAAAGACAATCAGAGGTGAAGAACCACCTCAGCCATCTCAGAAGCCTCTCCGGTGTGCTCCCTCTCCGGTCAACTCGCAAGCCAGCCCCTCCGCCATGCCACCGTCCCAACAGCGAAACATCCAGAAAGATAAGGAACACGCGAAGAAACAAAGCGGGATAAAAGACAGGAGCCGTCCACGAGCGAGATAAAGGTCACCTGAAGAACGGCGGCGGCGGCGAGGAGAACGAGCAGCGGCGGCGGCGGCGGCGAGGAGAACGAGCAGCGGCGGCGAGGAGAACGAGCGGCGGCGGCGGCGTACAGGAGCTAGGATCACGGGAGGCAGGAGGGTGAAGTGAGGAGAGAAAGGTAGAGAGGCCGACGCGGTCTGGCCCAAGTCCACCGAACCCCACGTCGTCCAACCCCGAGCCAACGAACGGCCGCCACGCGGACGGGCACACGTGAAAAACCGAAAATGCCCTCGGCGGGAGACGAGTATTTCGGCGGTGGCACTGGATATTTTGCCTGTGGAGAGCGCCGACGGGCCGGACGGAACACGCGCCAGCCACAGCGAATGACACCCTGGGCCCACCAGTATAGACCCCACTCGTCAGTGGGAACCGAACGAAACAGCGGAGTGAGCGAAAGCACGGGGGAAGCAAAACTGTTCATTCCTACAGTGCTGCTCCCAGATCCAACGGCGGAGTACGTCCAGTGGCTTGATCGGACGATCCAGAACGCATCAAGGGAACAAAGCGGACGGCCAGATGTCGCTGATCTCTGTGGGCGTCCGGTGGCCAGCTATGTTCTTGTTTTAGGATGTGTCCGTTTGAAGCCGATGCATCCATGCATCCATGCAATCAGTCCAGCCCATCACGGACTTGTCTAGGTAGCTAGTCACCGGATGCATCCATGCATATATGTGTGTCCGTTTGACTACCTACCCACATATATACATGTGTCCGTTTGAAGTCGATGGTGGTACAACTAGGATAAAAAGAGAGTCGAGCCCAGTTGCGAGTCGATGATGAACTTGTAATTGGATAAAAAGAATTGGTTTTAGTTGCGAGTCAATGATGGACTTGAAGGCTGCAACTAAGGAAAAAAAGATCAAGGGTCCAATTGCATGTCAATGATGGACTTGCAACTGAGACGAACAAAAAAAAAAGTTGGGCCCAGTTTACGAGTCAATGGTGACTTGCAACTATGAATAAAAAGGAATCAATGGCCCAGTTGCAAGCAATGGCTGACTTTCATCAATTGGGATAAAAAAAAGGATCAGGACTAGTTGTGAGTTGATGGTTAACTTAAATGTGACAAAAAGGCTCAACCCTATTCACAAGTTGATGGTAGACTTGCAACTGAGACAAAAAAAATGTCAGATCCAGTTGTGAGTCAAAGGGTGAGCTTGTAACTGGGGTAAAAAAATGATCAAGGATTCAGTTGCACGTCAATAGTTGACTTGCAACCAGAAAAAAAATCGGACCTAGTTGTAAGTTGATAGCGGACTCACAACTAAGGAGAAACAAAAGCCAGGTCCAATTGCGAGTCAATGGTGTACTTGTAAGTGAAGTAAGAAAAATTATAGTTAAGAGTTGATGGTGGACTTGCAACTGAAATGAAAAAAAGTCTAGGCCCAGTTATGAGTCAAATGGTGGACTTGCAAACTCACGCAAGAAAAAAAATCAAAGAATCTAGTTGCATGTCAACAATAGACTTGCAGGTGGGACAAAAATGACCCAGCTGTTGATCTCGCAGGAGCAACAACAACGCACTATGTCTACAACACCAAAAAAATCAGCTCAAAATTCGATGTACAATTAAAGATTCAAAAAAGGCAAATTCAAATGTAAATAGTGGCAGCTTTGGGTGCATAGTACTTTGCCCTTATTCACATCCAATTTTATCTTTTTTGTTCTATTAATGTACATAGGTCGAATTAGGAGCTACTTTTTTTAGGTTATACACCAAAATTGATGTGTGTCTACAATTTTTTTGATAATTTTAAATATGTATTTACAAAAAAGCGATCCCATTGATCTCATCTAATGTGAGATCTCACACAAATCGGCCGGTTGGATGCACTCTTGTAACACAGGCATCGGATTCCACGGTCCTTCAAATTTCCCTTCAGACGTTCTTTAAGAAATGAAAAAACTCCTTAGAGCATCTACTGTAATACTCTCTGCACAATACGTTTCTGAGTAAATGGTACAGAACAGTAATTACAATGGTATGTCTTGTCTGTAATTCGTCTATATGTGGTCACTAAAATTTGGAGGAGAAATTTCCAGGCTGCATGATTGCCTCGCGGAAAGTGGGTTGCTCCTCCGCATAGCTTAAGCTCTCGATTACTTTGGGGGCTTCCCCGTCATGCATGCTTTTGTCAAAAATTGTATACTCCATCCTCCCCACCTTGCATACTTTTTCCTTTGACGTTTCAATTTGAAATCTACTATTTCTTTTGAACTAAAAGTACAATTTTTTTTTGTTTGCATATTTGTGTTGTTTGCAACGAGAACTTTTAAAGAAGACCACTATTGAATATGTTTGCCAAGTTTTAAAATTTTACAATTTCGAAATATTAAAACTTGATAGTCGAAATATTAAGTTAATGCCAAATTTCACCAAGTTTTATCAAGTTCCATATGAATCAACTAAACTCGTAATGTTAAGTTTCTGTTTAGGGTTTAGTGTTTTAGGATTATGTTTGTAATATTTTATGGTTTAGGATTTTAAATTTAATATTTGAAACTTGGCGACGTCGTTTTCCTGGAGACGTCGTTTTTACTGCAACTAAATACAGCAATGACACCCGATGGTGCCGTTTTTCTTCCTGGAGACGTCGTTCGGGTCCGCCCTGCCTTTTCCCACCTCACGGTCTCTCGGGTGAAAACCCTAGGGCAGCGGCGACGCTGTTGACGTCATGTTCTTCTTGAAGGCGTTGTCGTGAGAGCTATGTGGTGGTGGGCATCGCTTGGGTGCGTCGACAGTTGCAGATGGTGTGCCCCTATTCCTCCAGGCGGCAGCTGTTCCGGGGAAAACCCTAGATATGAGTCTCCCGGATCGGATGATGACGGAGGGCATCGTCTTGGAGCACTGATGAAAGGATCAATATGGTTGACTAGAGGGGGGGGGCTGAATAGGCAACTAACAATTTTTAACTTTTCTTTAATAATTTAGGCTTAGCAACAAATAGGTTGGCTAGATGTGCAACTAGGTGAGCAACCTATATGATGCTAATCACAACAACAAGCTAAGCAAGCAAGATATAACAATATAATTAGCTTGCACAAAGTAAAGGTAAGAGGTAACCAAAAGTGGAGCCGATGGAGACGAGGATGTGTTACCGGAGTTCCTTCCCGGTAAGGGGAAGTACGTCTCCGTTGGAGCGGTGTGGAGGCACAATGCTCCCCAAGAAGCCACTAGGGCCACCGTATTCTCCTCACGCCCTCACACAATGCGAGGTGCCGTGATTCCACTATTGGTGCCCTTGAAGGCGGCAACCGAACCTTTACAAACAAGGTTGGGGCTATCTCCACAACTTAATTGGAGGCTCCCAATGACACCACGAAGCTTCACCACAATGGACTATGGCTTCGAAGTGACCTCTTCCGTCTAGGGTGCTCAAACACCCAAGAGTAACAAGATCCGCAAGTGATTGATGGGGGGGATCAAATATCTCTCAGTGGAAGTGTAGATCGAGGCCCTCTCCTCCAAACCCTAGAGCATCAACAAGATTTGATGGCTAGGGAGGGAGAAGGAGCAAGAATAAGCTTAGGAGCAACAATGGAGCTTTTTGTGGGAAGAGGTGAATCTCAATGAGGAAGAAGACTCACTTATATAGGTGGGGGGAAAACTGGCCGTTTTTCTGCCCAGATACGCGCATAAGTGGTAGTACCGTCCTAGGGGGCGGTACTTCCGCTTATACACGCACTGGAACAACTAAGCGGTAGTACCGCTCGGGAGGGAGCGGTACTTCCGCTTGAGGCAGTAGTACCGCTCTAGACAGGGCGGTACTTCCGCTTAGAGGTTCCAGAAATCCGGAAGAAAAAGGATGCGAAATAAGTTCCAAAGTTCCTCAGGGCGGTAGAACCGCTGGGAACTTCCGCTTAAAAAATATAAGCGGTAGTTTCGGGCGGTAGTACCTCTCGGAACTTCCGCTTAAGAAACATAAGCGGTAGTTCGGGGCGGTAGTACCGCTCGGAACTTCCGCTTAAGAAATATAAGCGGTAGTTCAGGGCGGTAGTACCGCTCGGAACTTCCGCTTAAGAACTAAGCGGTCGTTCGAGCAAACCTTCAGGGCAGTAGTACCGCTGGAGCGGTACTACCGCTCTGAAGAGCGATACTTCCGCTTAAGAGAAACTTTGGAGCCTTTGGGGGCAGAGAAAGCTCCATCGTGCCGGGAAAGGACGGGGGTGCAAAGTGTACGTGATGATTCCTCCCAACCTTTCCGGATGCGGATCCCCTCTTAATAGTACGGATTTTCCTACGACTCAGGTCCACCAACCTAACCTCGAAAGGAAAAGACTACGTCTTCTGATATACTACTTGAGGGGAAGATAACCGTCTCATGCCACTTGATAATCTCTGAAAGCTTAATGCACACAGTTAGTCCGCAGAGGCACTGTCATCAACCACCAAAACTACTTAGGGGAAATTATGCTCTTACAACTGATTCACTGGAGAGGCCAATAGGTGGAGCGGTGTTACATCAACCGTAGGTATGACGGTGGGTCTCGGCAGCATGGAGCAATGGAGTCTTAGCGTTGGACGTGGTTTGATGGACCCGCGCAGGTTGGTGGCGTTGTCTCACGTCGTGGTGACGTCGACGGCAGTTGAGACTGGCAATATCTATGCAATGATCCCTCTCGAAGATGGGACGACGGAAGACGGCTGCGGCACATCCTAAACGTGCGCATGTGGTGCGTGTTGTGGGACGCCTAGACCAGTTAGTACTATCAGCTTACTATGCGGGCGGCTGCTTGAGTCCACATGATTAGATGGTGTCCGTTGTTTCAGGACACATCTTTATACATGTAGGTGTAGCGATTTTATTCGCCTCATAGGTGGCTTTGGGTTATCGTTGTATTCATTTGGTCAGGCTCTGTTGAATAATTAATAAAGATGGTTGCATGCATGAAATATTTAGTTGTTGGCTTTAAAAAAAATGGAGTTAGCGGTCGAATTGTGTGTTTGGGGCGTATATTGTAGGGAACTGTGACTAGAACGTTCAAACTTCAGCTTCTATGGTACCATTCACGGGGAGACATAGTCGTACAATGGATTTAAGCTATTCAATTATTTTTCCTTTCCAAAAATGTAATAATGTTAACATCACTTTTTTTTTGGTTCGTCTATTTCTGAGACGACTAAGAAATAATTACTTCAAAGTCGACGATAAGAACAATTTGATCTTAATATTGAGATTGGTTCAACTTCAGTTCAGATGCAAATGGGTGAGGATGTATAAATTGAATGGTTACAAATGTCGGCAGAGCAAGAATAAACTTTGTCTAGAGCAAATTCTCTTTTTTGTTGTCTCAATATTTGCGTTCTAAACAGGTAGGTGCATGACGTCGTGCGGGGATGTGGAGGTGCCGTACCCATTCGGATTCGGCTCGTCAAAGTGTTACTGGCCAGGGTTCGGCCTAGCGTGCGACACCACCCATCACCCCCCACAGTTGCTCCTCGGCAGCGGCCAGTTCCGAGTCGTCAATATCTCCCTTCTTGACAACACGGTGCACGTCATCCATACCACTGACCTTATGCTCAGCGCTTTTTTCACGGCTGATGGGATCCCAAAAGAACTGGGCCAATTCCCTTCCTTTTTTGACAAGGAGGCGCCCTACTCGGTGTCCACCGGCAACGAGCTCATCCTGACAGGATGCAACGTGCAGGCGACACTACTAGGGCATGGCAACCCGGCCATCATCAGCGGATGCGCCTCCTTCTGCTCGCACAACGACACCGCCGCCGCCGACAGGCGCATCGGAACTGTGGGGTGGCCAACAGGTGGCATCCATGGTGGAAGCGGCGGTGGCAAGTACTGCTACGGCATGGGATGCTGTCAAGCGCGCATCTCTGAGTCAATGGATGGAATGCCCAAGGAATTGCGCTTCAGCTGGGTTGACACCATCAAACCCCAGTACTTCATGCCGTTGCCTGGATTCGTGTTCATTGCAAAGGAGGGTTGGTTCGACCGGCCGGAAGTCACTACCAAACTGATGCGTGATCATGACCAGACGTCGACAGAAAAAATTGAGGTTCCCCTTCTTCTCCAGTGGGAGGTCTTGCTCTTGCACAATAGGTCATCATCAGCCAAGCTGAGCTCCTCGCATCCGGACTGCGACAGGGACCAGGCAGCTCGTGACCTCTGTAAGAGCAAGCAAAGTCATTGCCAAGCCGGCAACAGAGGCTATTCGTGTCAGTGCAACGATGGCTACCATGGCAACCCCTACATTCTCGACGGATGCAAAGGTGTGTTCCATGCAACCATTCCAAGCAATACCACTACTACTACGTACATGCATGTAATTTACTGAATTACACCTTTTCTTTTCTTGTCTCCAGGTGGCATTAAAAAACCCATCAAAGGTGAGCAACAAATGCTGCAACTTTGCTTTGTGTACACAGCTATACTAATTCAGCGGTCAATCTGGTATCCTCTAGTTATCTACTCAGTTTGATCGTTCTTCCTTTATTCATATGCTGCCAATGTTTCCTTCATTTAAAGTTTCCTGGTGAAGTAGTGTAGACTGGGTGTACTACGTATGTATGTACTACCTCTGTCAGGTATATATAGTATTAAGAAAAGATATGTTTAACATTTTCTTAGACTATTAATATGAAAAGTATTCATTTCGATCAATTAGCTCTCATTGTTTTTTAGCTGAGTTAAATTTTATTGTTAGATTTATGACAAAATTAGTTTAGAAAGATATTTTCTATCAGCTATCTAGTATCTACAAGCTCCATTGGTGAACACAATAAAACTTCCTAGAAAGCATGCAGAAAGAAATTTAGACTTTGATTGCTAATGTATTAAAATATTGTTTATAACCTGATATTAGTATTATCAGATTTTCATGAAAAATATCACTATAAAATTTATAATTTTGTACCAACATTAGCGATGAAAGATACACATTGGAGACTGCCTCAATATCCAAAATTTCAGCATTGAGCAAACCATAAGCAATTTTGAACCTGATTTTCAATACACACAACCTTGACCACTAGTTTCTGTTTGAATGTAACTATCTATTTATCTATTAGTATATCTTCTATTCTTAAATAGTTGCAACTCACTACCTATTTTTCCTCCTCATGCAACTATGCCACATCATCACGTCATGCATGTAGTCATAGTACTTATTTTCTCTCTCTTTATGTAACCATGCCACATCATCAAGTCATGCATGTGGTCATAAGTTACAATTTGTGCACTAACCTATCCATTGTTTCACTAATTTTTGTGTGGGGCATAAACATCATTTCGTCAAATGATTCATATGATTTATTGTTTTTTAAATATAAACCAAGAGCAATCCTAAATTTGTTTCTATAATAGTTTTAGTTTTTAGCACATATTTATGCATCTGTTTATCATCTTTCCCATAGCAAAGCGCGGGGCATCATCTAGTTATTAAAACAAGAGGCAACTAAACAAGCCAATATGATGCCCACATAGCCAAAAAATAAGCTGTCGATCACATAGTGGGTATTGATTATAACAGTCTAGATTTAATCTAACAAAGCATAAAAAAGTTGTGCAATTTGAAGTGTTCTAAGTGAAATTCAATAAGGACTACACATACATGCACAACAATGGAATTGCCGGTCGGACACTCATATTACATGTCTCCGGTTGGTATGGAAGCATGGTATACAACTGCATGTAATTAATGATTAATGATCAGAAGATAAAAAGTTGTAGGTACAAGTAACTGACCTTTAGGTTTAGTTACTGAGGAAAATCTCTTAAAAAGTTAATGGAGTAAATACACATGAAAACAAAGTTAAATGATACGGTATGGGCATTATTAAAAAAAAGTAAAGGATATTTGATTATTAGTTTAATACTGAAAGTAGCATACTAATTGAATACAACAGTAAAAGGACATGTGTCAACACCTCATACAAGTTGTGACACCGAACTAAAATCAAATTACACGACCAGTCTAATAAAGAAAGCGTTGATGCCATCAAGCTAATTTTAAATCAGAGTATGCTTTTGCATGTATTGGACTACATTAAAATGCTTCTTTTCCAACGAGGAAAACCAGATATGTATAATAGTAAAAACAATCATAAGCGAGGACGTATAGGCAAGGAACAAAGTCCATATGGACAAAGATATGAACATGCGTACACACATACAGAACTATTTAGGTAAAGATCTAAATCAAATTTACTAGCCTGCAACCATGTGTAGGAACAGGAATAAGACATATATATTGCTAGAAGAGAAACCAATTACTCCCCCTGTCCTATAATGTAAGACATTTTTTAACACTATACTAGTGACAACAAACGTCTTACATTATGCGACGGAGGGAGTACATAATTAGTACACCTACATTTTATATCTGAAAGTCAGAATAAAAGAAATTTAGCAGTTTGTTTGTATACAAACATAGTATGTATTGAACAAATGGCTATAATCTAAGGTAATATTTTTCTTTTCATACTAGATCAGTATGCATTCAACAAACATATAAATTACAAAATAAAAATGATCAACTAAATATGTAAGAAAAATAACCACATTTGTTCACATAGGAACATTTTTTACTATCGATTTAATAACAACACAGATTACAAGTAATATACTTTATTTATATACCAGGGAAGATATATTTTTAATAAACAAAATTGCAAATATTGTAGTCTTACACATCCTACAAGAACATTTTACGTAAAAGTGTAAGCAGCAGCCGGCCATTAATAAAACAATCCCATAACCAATAGATCCATATGTAGACAACTAAGTAAGCATATGATCCTTACAACACAGCACATGAATATTAGAAGTTTCACATACATTAACATGCATACAAAATCACCGATCAGAGATTTGCATAATGTTAGCAATGCCAACCAACAGGAAGGCTCAATGCAACTACTATTAGGTGCAGTGATTAGGTGGATAAAACAACTTTTTTTTAAAGCTACGAGCAGCTTTGTTTTCATACATTCTCCATATTAATTTAAAGTAGAATACACTGGAGGTCCTAAAAGTATTCCAAGTGTGTTAAGTAGGTCCTAAAAGTTTAAAATCGTTCACCACAAGTCCTAAATGTGTGTAAGTCGTTCACCGCAGGTCCTAAAAGTATTCCAAGTGTGTCAGGTAGGTCCTAAAAGTCACGGGTAAAATACACATATAGGACCCGTGGTAAACGATTCCAAACTTTTAGGACCTACTTGACACACTTGGAATACTTTTAGGACCTCCGGTGTATTTTACTCATTAATTTAGTATAACACTAGACTAGACACAATGGATATAATGAGTGAGAATGTGAAATCATGCTATATCATTTCTAAACTGATAATTAGTCGTACACCACCATGGGTCGAAGCACCTGGAGTAAAGATACATCATTGATCTATAAAAACACGATTACGATCTAGTGAGTGATGAGGCGGGTTGAGACTTGAGGATGAGAGCAAGAGGTATAGGTACGGCCCCTCAATGTTTGTATCTGATTCCTGGTAGAATGTTACTCGGAGAAAGATGTGGATGGAAAGATCAATAGGTCAAAGAGTTGAAGAGGAAAATCAGGGGAGATTAGTACATATGTCTATTCGTTTGCATGGCGAGCCTTAATTCGATCTATTTGCTGCTATCAAACCCAAGGGTCTTACCAACAATATTCCGCCAAAACATACTCTCAATCAATAGTTAATAGTATATCAATGATAATGTAGCAATAAATTATGTTAAATAACTACGGTTACGAACTAAGCAAAAGAAACAATATAAAATTCTATAACAAATTCTAGCAATGCAAATGCACAGGTCAGCTAGTTTTCAACACCTATTAAAACCATACACTATTAAAACACGTTTTGACATATTTATGGATGGTATTCATAATACTATAGAAAACAAATGGTAATGAGTATTTTTTTTTCAGGTTTAAACATCGTTATTGGAGTTTCTAGTGGCGCCGGCCTCATACTTTTGGTCCTCATTGCATACTTTATTTCCTACATATTGAAGCATCAAAGAGCACAAATGTTGAAACGGAAGTATTTCGAGCAAAACCGTGGGCAATTGCTGCAACAATTGGTATCTCAAAGGGCTGATATTGCAGAAAGAATGATCATAAGCTTGGAAGAGCTAGAGAAGGCAACAAATAATTTTGATAAATCTCGTGAGCTTGGTGGTGGTGGGCATGGTACCGTCTATAAAGGGATTCTATCGGACCTTCATGTTGTAGCCATCAAGAAACCAAAGATGGTGGTGCAAAGGGAGATTGATGAGTTCATTAATGAGGTTGCTGTCCTATCACAAATCAATCATAGAAATGTAGTAAAACTATATGGTTGTTGCCTTGAAACAAAAGTGCCATTATTAGTCTACGAGTTCATATCCAATGGAACTCTTTATGATCATCTTCATGTTGAAGGACCAAGATCATTGTCATGGGATGATAGGCTACGGATAGCAACTGAAACTGCCAAATCTCTTGCCCATCTTCACTCAACGGCTTTAGTGCCAATCATCCATAGAGATATCAAGCCTGCTAACATACTTTTGGATGATACTCTAACAGCAAAGGTAGCAGACTTTGGCGCTTCAAGGTACATTCCGTTGGACAAATCAGGGCTCACAACAATGGTGCAAGGTACACTAGGATATCTCGACCCGATGTACATGTACACATGGCGCCTCACGGAGAAAAGTGATGTTTATAGCTTTGGTGTTATGCTTATAGAGTTGATGACAAGAAAGAAGCCATTTACCTACATGGCTCCCGAAGGCAATGGTCTTGTGGCACATTTTGCTACCTTATATACAGAAGGTAATATTTCACAAATTTTAGATCCACAAGTTATGAGCGAGGGTGGCAACAAAATTGATGAAATCGCTAGAATAGCGGTAGAATGTGTGAAAATAAGAAGGGAAGAACGACCAACAATGAGACAAGTAGAGTTGAGACTAGAAGCTGCTCAATCAACTGCTAGATCTGAGGCAAATTGTGATATTGCAGCAAATTCTTTATCATCAAGCACAGCAAGATTGACTAGCAGACAATATAGTTTGGAACAAGAGTACATATTGTCTGCTAGATATCCACGGTAGTTCTATACTTCTATTTGCACATGAGCTGAAGACATTCAACTTTCAGATATTTTGTGTACTATATTACCTTAGTGGCAAAGGCAGTTCTAATCCTTTTCTCGGCTGGCAGCTTTGTTTTTAGCCTTTTATTATTTTTCGCATTCAGTGTAAACTCACGGCCAGCTTTGCAAAGCTCATTGTGATCGATTTGTCTGCCTCTAGCAAACATATGTCTCTCGCCTTGTTTGGATTGCGGTTATTTTAAAGATGCATCTCACGTTGTTTGGACTGCGGTTGTTTCTCTACTTCCTTTAGCTAAACAATGCATGATCTTCCTTTTCCTCCGTACTAAATAACACCAGATCTAATTGAAACATATCTTATCTGCATGCCCGGTGGCTCACATGGTGCATTCCAGTATAGCCCATTTGATTCCATGAAAAAAGCCATTTGAACATGAGAATACCATATGTATTTAATACTGAAGAATGTTCACATAGTTCGTCACCAACAGTTGTGAGAACCCATTGCCCTTCCTAGAATTTTCTGTCTACTTGCTGACCTTAGTCATCTTAACCTTAAAGTTCAAAATGCTTGCACATTGTTTCCATGCCCCCTCGCGCCGCCTCCCCTCGGGCGACGCCAGAGCCCCCCGAAACCCTAGCCGCCAGCCTCCCCTAAGTCCTTCCCCTGCCGCCGGCTAGGGCCGCGGTGGCGGAGGGCCCGACGCTGTAGGCTCCTGGGCGGGTGGACGCGACATGATCTCCCATGAGGCGGACGGGGCGCTTCATGCGGGGAGGTCGGGGGCGGAAGTTAGGGCGGCGCCCCTACTATGCGGTGGCGATCGAAGCACCATAGCTGGCGGAGTGGTTGACCTGACGATGGGCGGTGGCGGTGGCGGTGGCGGCGCTCCATTCAATGTGGGTGATTGCTCTCCATGCAAATGGGTGGCAACGATGGCTGTGGATCTGGAGTCCTGCCCAGATCCGTTGCGGTTTGGCCTCAGGCGACCGATGGAGAGAGGAGGGACCGGTGAGGGACGGCCGGAGGCTCCATGCCGGCATGCCGACGGCAGCTTTCGTCTCTCCATTTGGTTCCGATCATCGACGAGATTTGGCGGCCGCGACTTCCGGTGAAAATCGTGCTGACTACGGTCATGGCGGATGATGGCAGCATCTATGACGTCGTTCCCTTCTCGAGGCATCATTGTTGCAGGTCGTGGCACCCCACTCGTGATGCTCTGGGGGAAACCCTAGATCTGGGTTTATCGGATCGGACGATGATGGCACCTTCGATGCCGTTGTCCTTCCTGGGGGCATCATTTTGGAGCACGTGCTGGCTAGAGGGGTCAAGAGGAGGAGCGGTATTACATCTACCGCAAGGCCGACGGCGGACCCCGGCAACATGACGCCATGAAGGTTCTACGACGGGCGTGTATGGCCGAATACGTGCAGGTTGGTGGCGTTGTCTGGCGCCATGATGACGTCAACAGCAGGCCAGACAAGGTCAATTTGTCAGCGGTGAAAGATGGCAGCGACAGCCTCTGAGAGTGCGTCGATCCGATGTATGACCCAGTTCCGGTATTGTGGCTGGGCTGAGGCATCCGGCTTTAGATAGGTTTTAGTGCGATGTCTTGGTATTTGGCTCGGATATTCGACACCCCTTCATCAAAGGGATAGGAGTAGCAACATGTGTTGCCTAGATGATGGCTTCAGGCTTACCGATGTATTACTTTGTATGATCTTTGTGAATAATTAATAAAATGGCCGCATGCATCGTCCAGATGTAGAGGCCAGGGGTATATTCTCATTTTCCAAAAAAAAAACATTCTTTCCATGCCACACAAGGACTTTATATTTGTGACCAACAAAAGGTGAGCAACAAGATTGTCAAGAAATGCCTTAAGTTCCAAGAACCAAGTTGCATGAAATCTTTTCACCTTAGCTGAAAGGTTACAGTTAATGCGAAGCTCCAAAAGAATCTTCTTTATAAACATGTGTATACTTGATCAGTGTTTTTTCTTCTTAAGAGGGGGAACCATCTATTATCTTTACATTTTAAGTGAAAAAGATGTATGGTTATGATTGTAATCCTGTTGAATGAGTTTAGCATCGACAACCTGAAAACCATCTAAAGAAACCTGAAAAAGGAATTAACTCAAAAAGTAAGTTTAGCATTAACACATGTATATATAATGTACTCCCTCCGTCCCAAAAGGTAAGACGTTTTTTGACACTATGATGGTGTCAAAAACATCTTACATTTTGGGACAGGCAGATTATTTATGGCTATAATTTTTTTTAGAGGAACAGACAAGGGTTTTATTCCAGAAGGATAGTGAGCAGTTATACACATACAAAGATATGTTACCGCTCAAGAAATAGTATCACCAATACAAACTTTTGAATAAAGCAACACTAAATGAAAGCAGAGCTTTGACTGTTTTAAGGAGAAAGATGCAGCTACATCAGAACTAGGACGAAGATACCGAAGATCACATAAATATTCTATCTAAAACTTGAAAATACACAACTGAGGTCACTACTCACTAGGAACAATTAAACTTGACATTTGTAACAGGTTCCTACAATTACACGATAAAGTAAGGCACATCAAAGCAGTGGTTAAACACCAGCAACGAGTTGAAAAAAATTCAGCAAGGCAGTGCAATTACCTTAAGGGAGCTGCCGAGGACTTGAGGGGCAAGTCTAACATGCAGTCAGGGGCTTAGGTATATTCGTGCTTTAAGCCCCTATTCACCATTCCAAAAGAGATGTAAAAATCTGATAGTTTTTTACAGCATTGCATTGCACAACACCCATCTTGTATCATTCCACGGCATAAAGAAGATGTTACGCCTATTCTGAACTTCCTGATCTGAACAGCTTGCCATTCATCTGGAAACCGACAGAAATGATGAAAAAATCTGCCCAAGTTTTCTAAAAAAAATAGGCAAAAATGGTTGATCACTCGCATTGGGCGACTGATCTGTACTCTCCTCAGGCACCACAGAAGTCCACTCAGTAGCCAGCCATTGTTGCACCCTGTCGCTTCGCCACGAGCCGGCCTTTGTTCCTGGCGGAGAGCCGCAGAGGGCTCCCATCCGGTTCAGAACCTCTTGTGCCAGCTCCAGCACTTTGGGCTCACCCCGGACATCGCTCTGCTTCCTGACACCACACACCACAGACACTTCCAATGGCAATGTACGGCCCCCATAAGTATTTTGGGACGGAGGGAGTACCTTAAGTATGCAGAGACCGACAGTTTCAAGTTTCAACAGAAAATTCTTTAAAACACAAAAAAGATAAATAACTGAAAAAATACAGCTGCTAAGTGTTACCTAGCCGATTTTGTAAGATACTCATTGTATCATCCCAGGATACTTCCCACACTATATCTCAATGCAGGGAGCCAGGGACAACTTCAACCTTAAAAGAAACAGTTTGCTGCTGAACTTCGAGAAAAATCATCTGACACATGAATTAGACCTACCTCAACAAATATCCAAAAGTAAACAAAAGCACTTGATAGTACATGTAACATTATCTCCAACACTAAACGTAGCACGTAATATATAAAACGGTATATATTGGCTAAACAAAGAAAACAAATTCAGAGGAATAGAGGCACTGGCTTTACTCCAATAAGATAATGAGCGGTTATACACTAACAAAGATCTGTTACAGCTCAAGAAATAGTAGTATCAGCTTTGATTATTTTGGGTAAGAGGCAACTATGTCAGTACTAGGATGCACATACCAGAGATCCAATAGATGTTCTTATGCAGGACTTGAAAACACAACTGAGTTTACTAGGAACAATTCAAATTCACATTTTCAATAGGCTTCTGCAATTTTACCATAAAGTGAGGCATATCAAAGCAGGGGTTAAACATCAGCTACAAGATGAAAAAATTTCAGCAGGGCAGTGCAATTACCTTAAGGGAGCTGCCGAGAACTCGAGGGACAAGTCTAATATGCAGTCAGAGGCTTAGTTACTTTCGTGCTTTAAGACCCTAGTTCACCATTCAAAAAGAGATGAGTATTTTTTCCAGCATGCACACGACATGTATCAATCCACGACATAAGGAAGATATTATGCCTATTCAGAACCTCCTACTCTACAATAAACAGCTTGCCATTCATCTGGAAACTGGCACAAATGAGGAAAAAAACTGCCCGAGTTTTCTTAAAAGATTGGGCAAAAATGGTTGCTGATCACTTGCATTGGGTGACTGATCCGTGCTCTCCTCAGGCACCACAGAAGTCCACTCAGTGGCCAGCCATTGTTTCACTCTGTCTCGCTTCGCCACGAGCTGGCCTTTGTTCCTCGCGGACAGGCGCAGAGGGCTACCCATCCGGCTCAGAACCTCTTGTGCCAGCTCCCGCACTTTAGGCTCGCCTCGGACATCGCTGTGCTTCCCGACACCACACACCACAGATACTTCCAATGGCAATGTGCGGCCCCCTTTCACTGCGTCCACCCACTGCAGCATCAGCACATAGGCTGAAGTTATACTGAACCCATGCAGGTTCGGCTTCACCTCAGTTTCTGACCAAACCATCACCTTGTTCAACACTGATGAGGCGGCCAGAAGCTCCTGCACCACCTCAGCTTCTGCCGGCCATGGAGATGCAGACTTGAGCTTCCTCACCAACTGTGCCGCCGACAACGGGAGCGAAGGGTCCAATTGGCGAGCCATCGACACCACCGTCGGGCATGAGTTGAGCACGAAATTATAGGCTTTGGTTGTCGGCGCAACGCGCAACTTCCGCATCTTCTTCAGCCACGCTAGCATCTTTCCGTGCTCACGGCAAGCGCTGTAGCACGAGAGGACAATGTTCGCCGCACCGGTGCCCAGGCGGATGCCGGCGTCCGACATGGACGCTATCACCCTCTCCATCTCAGCCAATTGGCCTGCCTTCCCATAGCATTTCGCCACTAATCCGAACTGAAACGCATCAGGCTGGTACCCCAGAGACACCATCTCTCGGAGCGCCTCCTCAGCCTCGGCGGCCAGGCCCAACATGCACAGGGATTTAATCATGGCCATGTAGGTCTTGCCGCCGCCGGCGAGCGGTGTCGGCATCGCCCGGAGCTGCGCGTAGAAATCCATGGCCCGGCGCTTGAGCCCGCGCGAGGAGAAGGCCGCCATGAGGTCGCAGTAGAAGAGGGCCAGCTCGGCGGCGGACTCGAGGCGCGCGGCGGAGTCGGCGATGAGGGATCCGGATTCCTCCGCGGTGCCGTTGGCCTCGAGCAAGGCGGCGACCGCTGCAGCGTGGATCGAGCTCCGCTTGAACCACCGGGCCTGGGTCACCGCTTCGTAGAACTGCAGCAAAGATCCAGAATTTCGCCGGCGAGGTCAGCGAGAGAGAGAGGGGATGGAGAGAAGCAGGGATGCGCGGGGGCTCACGGGGACGGCGAGGGGGTCGGAGTCCGTGAGGAGGCGAGAGAGTGCGGCGAGGGCGGCGCGCTCCGACTTGGTGCCGACGTAGCCGCGGATGACGCGCTCCGCGGCGCCCGCCGTCACCGTGCGCTCCAGTTCCGACATGAGCCGCCGCTCGCCCCGCCAGCTCGAGCCCCCTCCGGACGCGGCGCGGCGCAGCGACGCCGACGCGGGGGAGAACCTCCGGCGACGCAATGCGGCCGGCCCCGGCGGCGCCGGTGGCGGTAGTGACGCCACCGCCGGCATTGCTGCGCTAGGCTGTGCGAGTTAACAAATGAAGGTACCTTATCTTTTTATTTTTTAATTTTTTTTTTTGACGAGAATGAAGGTACCTTATCTATCCGGATACCAAGTGCTTTAAATGAGTGCTTACGAGAGTGCTCAAAAGAAGATAATGTACTAACAGAGATAAAACAATATGTTACTACTCCATTTTATTTCACATTTGAATTTTAGTTGAAAAAATATTCTATTTGTGAACATAAATAATTTACTTTCGTAGACTTAGCGAGTCCGTCTTTTCGGAGCAATGGAGGATTTACTATAGAAATATGTGACCTTATGTGTGACCTCTTTTTGCAGGGTAGAAATATGTAACAATTTAGGCGAAACATATTAGTTTATTTCAAAAGATGAAAAATGATTGATTTCAAAAATATTTGATGAAATGATTAATTATATTTGTTGTTCAGACAATTTTATATAGCGAACAACAAAGCACAATGAAGTATTGAACTAAATGTTTTGATAGTTTGTCGACTACTAAATGTGATATGTTTATTCTCTGGCCTTACATTGTGAAAACGGGTATGAATGAAACCATAATGATTTTATAGGCGGTTTCCCCAATGTGGCCTTTGGCATTCCGCATAGAATGGGGAGAGGCGTTTTGACTGCGCATCCATGTGATCATGATATCTCGCTCGTCCAGTCCAACTTTGAGATCTGTACTAAGGGGCATTGAATGCAGTATATAGTGTCAGTTGAAATATACAGTACATGGTGGCTGGTATATATATGTATAGCAGCAGAGAACGACCGCATATGAACCTTCGAAGGTTGGGTTGATGACGGTGCCACCCGTGTAACTGGACCAGTGGTACAGGTGCGTGATGTTTTATTTTGTACCAGCGGTACATGATGTTGTATGACCCCCCACATGACAGGGCGCAAGTGAATCGCCCCTGTGACCAGCTTGGTCACTTCGACAACCAGTGAAGAAGGCTGTGAGTGGAGGGGAGGGTGAGGGAAGGCGGCGACAAAGAGGTGAACTATGTGGACTTGTAGGCCAGCGGTGGGTTCCACGAAGGAAGTGTTGAGTTGCCATGGCGATGGATTTTCCCATCATCCAGTCAACATGTAACATTTTCTACCGCGGAAAATATTTTTCCTCAAGGATTGTGGTTTTCGCCTTAGATTGGAGCGTAATTGATGCAGGCTGCCATCTTCCCGAAGGGGCATCGAGCGCAGCAACTCACATCGGCTTCCCGGGGATGACGCTGGTGCGGATGAAGATTTCGCAAAGGATCTCGTGGGGAAGGGGCGGCGGTGGGCAATCACGTGCTGCGCGATTTGGGGCACAACTCGTCGGAGCAAATCAGGTGTGCTCCGACCTTCGGGGAGCAAGCGGGCGTGGTGGCGGGGGTTGGCACCATGTCCGCTTTTAGTGTGAGAGCTGGGGGGATAACGCATATGCCATTGAGCAGGGCCTCGCTGAAGGCCCCGTGAATGGAGTGCAAATAGCTGTAATTTAAGAACACGCTGAAAAGTGATGATGCAGCCTCCCCATAGTCTACGGGCAAGATGGACCCGCAAGACACAAGTTGGACTAAAAGGTAAACGTCAGTGTAAGTGTAACGTGATTTGTAAAATTGTTGTAGATCTGGTTCAAAACTATTGTGACGGTACATTTAGTTGATGATGAACTGATGATGCTGAATTAGTGGTCTTTGTTGATAGGTTTTAAAAAATTCCGCTAGCTGTAGGTGTTTTTAGATTCAGATAGCGTTCATATGAATGGATGGCTTAAATTCCAGGTGTTGTTATTTGTACCTGTGGCACGACGCAAAATATTTGGATAATGGATTATAGGAAAAGCACAATCTGGTGCAGCAGCAGTGTGTTTTACACTTTCGTTACTGAAGGTTATCACTTGTTTAGCACGACACTTGTAGCAAAAATGTATTACACCCTTCGATCCCAAAAAATGTCGTGGCTTTAGTTGACACTGACACTTTTTTTTGGATCGGAGGGAGTACTCTCTGTAGTGAATTTGAGATTTATTCAGATCATGCACGCCTGAAAAAAAATTGTTGACGCTTTGTGGCTGTGCTACTGATTGGTGCATCAGGTTTTGTTGGCCGACTTCTTGGCGCTTGGTCGCAAGGTAAGAGTAGGAAAGCATCCGCCGAACCGTATGTGTCCTGGGAGAATTGGAGAACTGGAGCAAATGATTCGGGGTTGCAGATAAGTTGGGTGAGCACATGGTTGAGCTTGTTGCTATTGGGCTAACATTCGACTCTCTGGGAAAAGCCTACGATTTTTACAATCTTTATTCTTGGAAGCATCATTTCAGCATCTGATATGGGAAAAGTATGCCTAACGCTAAGAAGACAAAGTGTATGCAGAAAGTTGTTTGCGGATGCTCTGTAAGTGTTCTTTAAAAGAAAGCTGCTATCCAGACGATGGTGTTCAACCGATTTTTGCACAATGCTATGAATCCAACAATGCATTGGTAAGAGCAAGTGCAGCACACCCGTTGAATTAAGCGTCGGATGAAAATGCACTGACTGTCAGGTGTAGAGTGTTCCCTTTTTAAAAATCTGAAGTGGTAACTCAATTTCCTGTTGGTGCATATGGGGTTGTGCAGTTTAACAATGTACTGTCTGTTCTAATTGCAGAAGAAAATATGAATGTAGGTCAATGAAAATTGATGTTGCACCTAGAGTAACCATGTCGGTCTTGGTTGTTATTTAATATACATAATTATCAAAGTAACTTACATGTGGTAACTTTAGATTACAATCCATGCTAATGCATAGGTAAGCATTTTATGTTTACATATGTTGGATAATAAGTTTGAATAAGGAAAAAGAAAGATGCACTTACAATCTAGACTAGATCTGTTAAAAAAGTACAATAAGGATGCAAACATAAAGTATATGAACACCGACATTTTTTAACCATTATATTTAATTAGAGGCGTTCATTCACATTTCAGAACTAATAAAGAGTTATATGGTAGCCCAACAAATTCAAGCTCACAAAGTTTTCTTGATCTAGGTTCATGAGCTTACATAAGTTATAACCATGAAGCTACTGCATTATAGATTGAATGGACACAAGAGCAAGGAGCCGAGAGTGTACTTGCAAACCAAAAAACTGAGAACCAAGCAATTCAAGTTATGATAATCAAATGCCAATCATAGCTGCAATTAGTAATCCACCATAGTCGGCCATCAATACTTAATGCACATATTGCATCCTCTAAAATTAGAACCTTAACCCATCTCCAATGTCACTTCCAACCTCACATATATATGTGACACAGTCTTCGCTTTTACGTGGACTTGTGGAATCTAAAAATCATACAAGTTGCAAATGAGAGACCACTTCAATCCTATTGCGAAACCACAATGATGTTTCACATCCTTAACTAAATTAGATAAACTTGATAACCTATTAAATATTCCAATCTATTCGATGAACCAAGTTAGTGTCAACCAGAGTAGATCTGAAATAACAAGGGAGAGTTATTTGCTTTCATGTTTACTCCTTTAATTAACATGGCGCAAAACATAATGATATTTGAAAGAAAAAAAGTGTAGGCAGACTGAAGTAGAAGAACAACCACGATCATGCTAAAACTTTAAAATCCATGATTGATGCCAATGAGCCTCTATAGTAAGCAATGTCCATGTCGGGCACACAATACACATCAATAAGGCAGGTTGTGTTAGACATAGATGCGGTATCTGGTCTGGCCAACGGCGTATAGCATAGCACATGAACACTCCTACTACGAGAGGGTATGAGGGTGTGGGCTAGTAGTTGGTAAGTGTGTGGGTGTCCTTGGGCACAGAGGACGGAGGATGTCTGTGACATTCTAGCAACAAACCGAGGATTGGGTTGAGCTCAAGAAGGACTGGGACGCCATGAGGTGAGTGTAGCGGTCTGGAGATGGTGTGGTGGGGGTGGATCTTACATGCAACAGCACGAGGACGTGCGGGGGTTACGATCTGGTTGATTCATGAGAGGAGGCGACGGTAGTTTTTTTGGCAACACTTCTGGAGTTGAACCAGAGTAGATGGCAGCCGAAGACAACATGACTTTTGCACAAGAGAGCATGTGATGATTTTTTCTTCCAGTTATGGACGAGGAGGACAATTCTTAGGTCAGATGCTTCCATGACACATGTGAATAATTTTCTTAATGTAAAGACCATGATGATCTAATAGCTATGATTTATGTAATGTTAAAGTTTCAAGTTTTTTCCAATAACGACTAGCTTTAGGCGATAAAGAGATTAGGCTTTTCCTATCTCCCATCGGCGTCACCACCATCATGCCTTGTCTTCGGTGGCTTTAGTGCCATAGAGTCGCGATGTACCTCGGCCCTTGCCAGCGGGAGGGCTCCATATCCGTTTTGAGTTACTGTTATTAGTTGGGATAGGGTTTGTGTCATGCTCAGGGAGGCGGCAGCGACGACTTCCTGGTTATGGAATAAGATCCTTCCCACCCAGCCCTCATCCGTGTGGTCTATCTAGCGTCATCGGGAGGGAGGGGGAGTACATGGAGGTGGGTCTCTAGTGCATCTATCGGGATTTGGTCTATGCTGGTCTTTAGTGGATCTGTTTGGATCCATTCTTTATTCGTGTGGTGTCGAGTTGGATCATTCTGATTTAAGCTTGCCTTAATTAGCGATGACTGTTGTTCTGGTGCACTGGTCCTTTGGGGCTTGAGCAATATGAGTTCCCGACTGTCTACTATAACAAGGTTTGTCCTCCTCCGATGAGATAAGGGCGATGAAGGTGGTACGCCTTCGGATCGCTACAGTGCTTGTAGTTGTTGTTGGTGGCCGATATACCTGGTTGTAAATTTTTTATTCATAGTGTTCTTTTGTACTGCCCTTATAGTTGATGAATAAATCGAAAATTTTGCCCCGTAAAAAAACTTCCATTGAACATGTGAATAAGTTTCTTGAAGTAAAGATCTAGATAAACTAATAGCTATTATTATGCAAGGTTAAATTTTGAAATTTTATTTTTATGAGATTGTCTAACTGATTCTCTTTTTTTCTTATTAATTTGTCAACTGTCATAAACTTTTAGTATATATAATAGATAACAGATAGATAGATGCCACCTGTTTCAACACAAATTCTTTGTATTACTGCTTTGCATGCTCTATTGTCATTGTTGATTCTTTTTTATTTCTCAGACATACGACCAAGTCCTTTCTTAGTCACCGACTATAAGGTAGACGCCCACCACCACCATACACAACTACTGATGTTAATAACATAAGATTGCTCTCTCTCTCTCTCTCACGCACACGCACACGCGACATTTTGTTGCAAATCGAAGATGCAGCAAAGGAAACAATGTGCGAGATATATGGGAAAGTTATGGTTGTACTCCCACCCATGTACCTTCTATCCTCACTTCTGCATCAAATTTAGTGCCAGCAAAGTTCTGTTTTTTCTTTCTCCCAAATAAAGAACATTTTAACTTGAAACTTTGAAGATCAACATCACACAAGTATTACCATACACAGAAAAGTTTTTGGATTTAATGGTGCAAAATAAAATATAAAAAATGAAACATTCATTCAAAATTTGCAATTGGACAAATATATGTTTTATAAAAAATATCGGGAACATTTTATACAAAGAGTGGCACATATGTAAAGTTGATTTGCGAAGTTTCAAGGTCAAATGTCTCTTGCTTGGAAGAAACAAAAATAGAAATTTTTATACAAGGATAGCATGAATCTTGACGCAAACTGAATGGTTATATAGAGGCTACACTGGTACTGTAGTACAACAAATCCACACTCCGAGATATCGGAAATTCGCACGGACGCGCGAGTGCGGGGAAATCACCTGCCAAGTCTCGTCGGCTACTCATTTTGCCTCGCGATTTGCTCAGTAGTTCAATCCCGTACGCGGGCATGGTAAGTTTTAAGTTTCATTATTTAAAACTTATGCTTTTTGCATTTAAAATGCCATGTATTAACCAGTTTTGGAGGTATAATTTTAAGCATTTTTTCTGTCGGTCGTAGACACAGAATAATTGGTTTTTATCGATCCCTCGTACTAAGTTACAAGCAATGAAACTTAACATATTTTTTTATAAGTCATCAAAATATATTCAAAATGAATCTTATTTGAAAGCACTGGTCACCAGAAACACGAATACGAAAACAAAACTTAATTTGGAATTTTCATTTAAAGATATAAAACTTTAAAAATCGGAAGTCAAAATAAAAAACGGGCACCCGGAGCATGAGTGTCCCTGCACTTGTGTGCCACAAATCCTCTTCCTCCAAGATATATGAACTTCAAGGTTAGCTGATTCTGGTCAATGCACCAGTAGAAAACAGGGCTTTGGTTGAGGCCAGGATAAGGGCATTAATCCCGGTTCATTTACGAACCGGGACCAAAGGGTGCACCAGTCCCGGTTCGTGAGGCCAGGGCGCCGGCCGGGCCTCGGGGGCCATTGGTTCCGGTTCGTCTGACACTTTTGGTCCCGGTTCCAGACACGAACCGGGATCAATGGGCCTCGCTCCTGGCCCAGCACCTTTAGTCCTGGTTGGTGGCTGGAACCGGGACCAAAGGTCGGTCTTCTGTCCCGGTTCTGGCCACCAACCGGGACTAAAGATAAGCCTATATATACCCCCGCCCCTGGCCGCTCACTCTGTTTTTTGGCCAACCGGCGTGTGCAGGTGTTTGTTGCTCTAGCTCTCACCTCCTATGCACATTAGGTGTTCGATGAAATGCCCGAGCCACACTTAAGCGTTCTCCTCTCCAAGCTCGACCTCCAAGCTCCATTTTCCTCAAGATTTGTCTAGGTTTGGCAGTCCGTCCTGTCCCGTCCCCGTCCTCACCGCCGTCGATCGCCCGCACCGATCTCGTCGCCGGCACCACCGTGGTGAGCCTCTTGTTCTTATCTTCTTTCTAAAAAAAAATTCTTACTTGTATGATTTAGATAGATACTTGTACAATTTTCTTACTTTTATTATTGTTTGTTATTATATAGTGCCATGGTTTTGGTATCTGCCCCCGTCAGCCCTCGTCCTATCTATGATTCGGATGTGGTATATTATCTTTTATAACTATTTGTTTCATTTAGTGTTTATGACAATTATGCCGACCAACGTGACATAGATGTTTTTATCTAGGAGGTATGTGAACCGGAAATTCGAACCGACCCTCTTGTCGAGAGGTTAAATTTAGTTGAAAAAGAAAACAATTACTTGAAGAACAATTGAAAAGAATTGAGGAGGAGAAGATGGAATTGGAGTTGCATGTTGCCGATGTCGTCGAACATCACAAGATCAAGATGGATGCAATGCGCTTGAAGATTAGAAATATTAGAAAATATGACATTCATACTGAGGCTTGGTATCATTATGCCGTTGGATCAATTGGTACCTTAGTTGCAGTTATGATCGCATTTGTTGTTGCATAAATGTTTTACATAGTTTCAATGTATGTTTTAATTAGATGCTCTAGAGAGCTATATGTTGTTCAATGAGAACTATGTATGAACTTTATGTATTTATTTTGGTCACTACTGTACTTTGGTTTTTAATGTGATGATGAACTTCTATTAATTTGGTCACTTCTCTATTCATGATGTTCTGTAATGGTTTTTGATACACTTAATTATATAATGCACGCAGATGAACCGGCAATGGATGTACGGTGACCGACGCACCTCCGAGTACATTAAGGGCCTGCATAATTTTTTCGAAGTGGATGAGGCAACCAAGCAGAATGGTTTTATGTATTGTCCATGTACTATCTGTGGAAATACGAAGGATTACTCTAACTCGAAAACCCTTCATATCCACCTGCTTGAGAAGGGTTTCATGCCACACTATAATGTTTGGACCAAGCACGGAGAAAGAGGGGTTATGATGGAAGACAACAAAGAAAAAGAAGATGATGACAACTATCCGCCCCCTGAATATGGTGATGCTGCAATGGGGAAAGCTGAAGATCAAGAGGAACCAGACGATGTGCCCGATGATGATCTTCGCCGGGTCATTGTTGATGCAAAGAGACAATGCCAAAGTGAAAGGGAGAAGTTGAAGTTCGATCGCATGTTAGAGGATGACAAAAAAGGGTTGTACCCAAATTGCGAAGATGACAACACAAAGCTCGGTACCACACTGGAATTGCTGCAATGGAAGGAAGACAATGGTGTATTTGACAAGGCATTTGAAAAGGTATTGAAAATAATGAAGAATAAGCTTCCAAAGGACAACGAATTGCCCGACAGTACATACAAAGCAAAGAAGATTGTCTGCCCTCTAGGATTGGAGGTGCAGAAGATACATGCATGCCCTAATGACTGCATCATCTACCGCGGTGCATACGAGGATTTGAACGCATGCCCGGTATGCTGTGCATTGCGGTATAAGATCAGACGAGATGACCCTGGTGATGTTGAGGGCCAGCTCACCGGGAAGAGGCTTCCTGCCAAGGTGATGTGGTATGCTCCTATAATACCACGGTTGAAACGTTTGTTCAGAAACAAAGAGCATGCCAAGTTGATGCGATGGCACAAGGAAGACAGTAAGAAAGACGGGAAGTTGAGGGCACCTGGTGATGGGTCGCAGTGGAAAAAGATCGAGAGAAAGTGGGGGGACTTTACAGGTGACCCAAGGAAAGTATGGTTTGGTTTAAGTGCAGATGGCGTTAATCCTTTTGGGGAGCAGAGTAGCAAGCATAACACATGGCCTGTGACTCTATGTATGTATAACCTTCCTCCTTGGTTGTGCATGAAGCGGAAGTTCATTATGATGCCAGTGCTCATCCAAGGCCCTAAGCAACCTGTCAATGACATTGATGTGTACCTAAGGCCATTAGTTGATGAACTTTTACAACTGTGGAATGGAAAATATGTACGTGTGTGCGATGAGCATGCACAAGAGGAATTTGACCTACGAGCGTTGCTGTTTTTAACCATCAATGATTGGCCTGCTCTCAGTAACCTTTCAGGACAGACAAACAGGGGATACCACGCATGCGCGCACTGTTTAGATGACACCGAAAGTATATATTTGGACAAATGCAGGAAGAATGTGTACCTGGGGCATCGTCGATTTCTTCCGACCAACCATCAATGTCGAAAGAAAGGAAAGCATTTCAAAGGTGAGGCAGATCACCGGAAGAATCCCGCCCTCCGTACTGGTGATCACATACTTGATATGGTCAATGATTTACAAGTAATCTTTGGAAAGGGTCCTGGCGGACAATCTGTTTCGAATGACGATGAGGGACGCGCACCCATGTGGAAGAAGAAATCTATATTTTGGGACCTACCCTATTGGAAAGACCTAGAGGTCCGCTCTGCAATCGACGTGATGCACGTGACGAAGAATCTTTGCGTGAACCTGCTAGGCTTCTTGGGAGTGTATGGGAAGACAAAAGATACACTAGAGGCACGGGAGGACCAGCAACGTGTGCACGAAAAAGACGGCATGGATCCAAAGCAGTATGAAGGTCCTGCCAGCTACGCTCTTAGTAAAGAAGAGAAGGAAATCTTCTTTGAATGCCTGCTCAGTATGAAGGTCCCGTCTGGCTTCTCATCGAATATAAAGGGAATAATAAATATGGCAGAGAAAAAGTTCCAGAACCTAAAGTCTCATGACTGCCATGTGATTATGACGCAACTACTTCCGGTTGCATTGAGGGGGCTTCTACCGGAAAACGTTCGATTAGCCATTGTGAAGCTATGTGCATTCCTCAATGCAATCTCTCAGAAGGTAATCGATCCAGAAATCCTACCAAGGTTAAAGAGTGATTTGGTGCAATGTCTTGTCAGTTTCGAGCTGGTGTTCCCACATCCTTCTTCAATATCATGACGCACGTCCTAGTTCATCTAGTCGACGAGATTGGCATTCTGGGCCCTATATTTCTACACAACATGTTCCCCTTTGAGAGGTTCATGGGAGTCTTAAAGAAATATGTCCGTAACCGTGCTAGGCCAGAAGGAAGCATCTCCATGGGCCATCAAACAGAGGAAAGCATTGGGTTTTGTGTTGACTTTATTTCTGACCTTAAGCCGATTGGTCTCCCTCAATCGCGGTATGAGGGGAGACTGACTGGAAAAGGCACGCTAGGAGCGAATTCAATAATATGTAGGGACGTGCATTCTTGGTCTCAAGCACACTACACTGTTCTACAGAATTCTACCTTGGTGACCCCGTATGTCAATGAACATAAGAATATTCTGCGCTCCAAACACCCGGAGCAATGTGACGATTGGATTACATGTGAACTCATCAGGACTTTCGGCAGTTGGTTGCAAACACATCTCATGGGTAACACCACTGTTGCAGATGAGCTGTACTCGTTGGCCAGGGGACCATCTTCGACTGTATTGACTTACAAAGGGTATGAGATAAATGGGAATACATTTTACACGATCGCCCAATATCAAAAGAGCACCAACCAAAACAGTGGTGTCCGCTTTGATGCAACAACCAACAGGGGAAATGACACATATTATGGTTACATAGTGGACATATGGGAACTTGACTATGGACATGATTTTAAGGTCCCATTGTTTCGGTGCAAATGGGTCAATCTGTCAGGAGGCGGGGTATAGGTAGACCCGCAGTACGGAATGACAACAGTGGCTCTAAACAATCTTGGGTACACAGAATCGTCCTAGCCAATGGTGTGGCGCGGGTTTTCTATGTGAAGGACATGTCTACCAAACCGAGAAAAAGAAAAGATAAGGAAGCGAATACATCATACGATGAGCCAAAGCGCCACATAGTTCTTTCAGGGAAAAGGGACGTCATGGGAGTGGAGGGCAAGACAGACATGTCTGAAGATTATGAAAAGTTTCATGAAATTCCTCCCTTCAAAGTGAAGGCTGACCCAAGCACCCTTTTAAACGATGAAGATTATCCATGGTTACGGCGCAATAAGCAAGGGACACACGCGAAGAAAAAGTGAAGACTTTCTCTCCACAACTATTCTGATGATGGCTTTGATCTAGAATATCACTGCAGTTACATGTCAAGAAATGAAATGCCTTTTGTAACAGATGAGTTTTCGTCAGAAACCTTGATACTTTGAAAGAGATTGTTCATTTTGTACACGAAGTGCATCCAGTTTTTGCCGTAACCCTCTCAACTTTTTAGCACATGCTATGTGGGTGAAATGATGATACCATGCCAACTTTCAACCATTTCAGAGTTCATTTGCAGTGCTTTTCAATTCAGGGTCATTTTAGCTCAAAATAAATCATGAAATGCATGAAAAATAGCAAATGAAGTCAGAAAAGGTTTGAAAAGTGATGATGTGGCTTTGAATGGTGCATATTGAATGCAGAAAAAGTTTTGAGTTCAAATATGTTTAAAAAATTGAAATCCTTTTGTAACAGATGAGTTTTCGTCCATAACCCTAACACTTTGAAAGAGATTGTCCAGTTTGTACACGAAGTGCATCCAGTTTTTGCCGTAACCCTCTCAACTTTTTAGCACATGCTATGTGGGTGAAATGATGATACTATGCCAACTTTCAACCATTTCAGAGTTCATTTGCAGTGCTTTTCAATTCAGGGTCATTTTAGCTCAAAATAAATCATGAAATGCATGAAAAATAGCAAATGAAGTCAGAAAAGGTTTGAAAAGTGATGATGTGGCTTTGAATGGTGCATATTAAATGCAGAAAAAGTCTTGAGTTCAAATATGTTTAAAAAATTGAAATCCTTTTGTAACAAATGAGTTTTCGTCCAAAACCCTCACACTTCAAAAGAGATTGTAGTCCAGTTCGTACACGAAGTGCATCCAGTTTTTGCCGTAACCCTCTCAACTTTTTAGCACATGCTATGTGGGTGAAATGATGATACCATGCCAACTTGCAACCACTTCAGAGTTCATTTGCAGTGCTTTTCAATTCAGGGTCATTTTAGCTCAAAATAAATCATGAAATGCATGAAAAATAGCAAATGAAGTCAGAAAAGGATTGAAAAGTGATGATGTGGCTTTGAATGGTGCATATTGAATGCAGAAAAAGTCTTGAGTTAAAATATGTTTAAAAAATTGAAATCTCTTTGTAATAGACGTGTTTTCGTCCGATGAAAGTTATTTAACTTAATATTATATAAAATTTATGGAACTAAAATTATCAAAGTTATTTTTGGTAAAAACTTTAATAGCAAAAAGTATATTCATAAAGTATTTTTTGTTAAGAACTTTTAATATGCAAAAAAATAACATAAAAACATAGCAAAAGTGAACATAGATGCGCTTATAGGGAAAATTCGACCTAAATTCAAAGTGTATACTAGCAGTTTGAATTTAGGTCGAATTTCCTGTATAAGGGCATCTATTTTCACTTTGAGAGGAACTTAACAAGGCAGAGAGGGGTGGGCTTGTAAACCGGTGCGAGCGCCCTCGCTTGGCGAGGTGGGACTAAACTCCCACCACAGCCAGGACCAACCCTTTAGTCCCGGTTGGTGGCTCGAACCGGGACCAATGCCACCCTTTCGTCCCGGTTCGAGCTACCAACCGGGACCAATGCCGCCCTTTAGTCCCGGTTGGTGCCACCAACCGGGACCAAAGGTCTCTGCTTCCCGCCCTTTGAGCTGCTGAAATTGACCTTTGGTCCTGGTTGGTGGCTCCATCCGGGACTAAAGGGTGGCATTAGTCCCGGTTGGAGCCACCAACTGGGACTAAAGGTCTCTGTATATAAGCGGGAGTTGGGAATTTTTCAGATTTCATCTGCAGTTGCCCCCGACGACGCCGAGCACATCGACGCCGCCAGGCTGCCCGAGCTCGCCGTCGACGCCCTCGCCGCCCTCTGCCCCGTCGACGCCGTCAGGCTGCTCCACCTCGTTGTCGACGCCCTCGCCGACGCCCTCGACGCCGCCCCTGCCCTGCCGCCGCCCTGCCCTGCCGCCGCCGCCGCCCTGCCCTGCGCTGCCGCCGCCCCAGTGAGCTCCGGCCTTCCCCTGCGCTGCCGCCACCCCTGCCCTGCCGCCGCCGCCCTTGCCCTGCGCTACCGCCGCCGCCGCCCCTGCCCTGCGATGCCGCCGCCCCGACCCGACGCCGTCACCGCTCGTCGCCGTCTTCGCCCCGACCCGACGCCGTCGCCGCTCGTCGCCATCGCCGCTCTCCTCGTCAGCCCCCCGGTGAGCTCCCCCGCATCGATGATTTTCTATAGTAATTTTTTAGTTAATTTAGTTTAGTTGTTTTCATATTGTTTTAGTTAATTTAGTTGATTATTTTCATATAGATGATTATTTTCATATTGTTTTAGTTGATTATTTGGTTGTTTTAGTTAATTTAGTTAATTATTTTCATATAGATGATGGAGGATAGATGACGATATATCATTTTCTATAGATGATTAATTTCATATTGTTTTAGTTAATTTAGTTGTTTAGTTTTTTTATGTTTTAGTTGTTTTAGTTGGAAATAATGTAGTATCATCGGTCGTCGGTGACGCGATATCGAGGAGTCCCCGACGATCGTCGGTGAGGGAGCGCGAGTCCCCGACGATATCGACGATTTTATATTTGGAAGATATATGATGTTTAGATGTTTAAATGTTTAGTTGCATAGGGTAGCCGTTGAGTCGACGATGCCCGGCTGATACGTCTCCAACGTATCTATAATTTATGAAGTATTCATGCCATGTTTACAATAATTTTATATGATTTTGGTATGATTTTATTAGAACTAACCCAGACTGACGCTGTTTTCAGCAGAACTACCATGGTGTCGTTTTTTTGTGCAGAAATAAAAGTTCTCGGAATGGGCTGAAAATTTACGGAGAATATTTTTAGAAAATATAAAAAATACTGGAGCAAAAAGATACCGGAGAGGAGTCCCGAGGCAGCCACAAGCCTAGGGGGCGCGCCCCCTGGCTTGTGGGCCCCTCGGGAGTCCCCCTGACTTGATTCCAACGCCAAGTATTCCTATAAATACCAAAACCCCCCAGAAAGAAACCTAGATCGGGAGTTCCGCCGCCGCAAGCCTTTGTAGCCACGAAAAACCAATCGGGAGCCCGTTCCGGCACCCTGCCGGAGGGGGAAACCATCACCGGAGGCCATCTTCATCATCCCGGCAGTCTCCATGACGAGGAGGGAGTAGTTCACCCTCGGGGCTGAGGGTATGTACCAGTAGCTATGTGTTTGATCTCTCTCTCTCGTGTTCTTGAGATGGCACGATCTTGGTGTACCGTGAGCTTTATTAATATAGATGAATCATATGGAGTTTTCCCCTCTCTATCTTCTTGTGATGAATTGAGTTTTCCCTTTGAAGTTTTCTTATCGGATTGAGTCTTCTAAGGATTTGAGAACACTTGATGTATGTCTTGCGATGGGATATCCGTGGTGACAATGCGATGTTCTATTGATCCACTTGATGTATGTTTTGGTGATCAACTTGCGGGTTCCGTGACCTTAGGAATCTATGCATAGGGGTTGGCACACGTTTTCGTCTTGACTCTCCGGTAGAAACTTTGGGGCACTCTTTGAAGTTCTTTGTGTTGGATTGAACATGATGAATCTGAAATTGTGTGATGCATATCGTATAATCAAGCCCATGGGTACTCGTGGTGACATTGGAGTATCTAGGTGACATTAGGGTTTTGGTTGATGTGTATCTTAAGGTGTTATTTTAGTACGAACTCTAGGGCTGTTCGTGACACTTATAGGGATAGCTCATACGATTGATCGGAAAAGATAACTTTGAGGTGGTTTCATACCCTACAATAATTTCTTTATTTGTTCTCCGCTATTTGTGACTTTGGAGTGAACTCTTTGTCGCACGTGAGGGATTTACATATGATTCAACTATGTCATTATTGTTGAGAGAACTTGCACTAGTGAAAGTATGAACCCTAGGCCTTGTTTTCAAGCATTGCAATACCGTTTTTGCTCACTTTTATTACTTGCTACCTTGCTGTTTTTATATATTCATATTACAAAAACCTATATCTACCATCCATATTACACTTGTATCACCATCTCTTCGCCGAACTAGTGCACCTATACAATTTACCATTGTATTGGGTGTGTTGGGGACACAAGAGACTCTTTGTTATTTGGTTGCAGGGTTGTTGGAGAGAGACCATCTTCATTCTACGCCTCCCACGGATTGATAAACCTTAGGTCATCCACTTGAGGGAAATTTGCTACTGTCCTACAAAACTCTGTGCTTGGAGGCCCAACACGAGTCTACAAGAAGAAGGTTGCGTAGTAGACATCAAGCTCTTTTCTGGCGCCGTTGCCGGGGAGGTGAGTGCTTGAAGGTATATTTTTAGATCTTGCAATTAAATCTTTTAGTTTCTTGTTTTTCACTAGTTTGGTTTTATAAAAGAAAACTACAAAAAAATGGAGTTTAGGTTGCATCAATTGGTTCGTCTTTTTAATGTCTTTCGTGAAAATGATGGTTTGGAAAATTGTGCTCAATTGGTAGAGGAAAAATTTATGAAAATACTTAATGAGAATTCCTTGAATGATGAGCATGATTGCAATATTGCTAGTATGAATTCTCTGAATATCCATGATGCTAATGATATGCAAAGCCACAAGCTTGGGGATGCTATGTTTGATGAAGATGATATTTTTAGTCCCCCAAGTTTTGATGAGCAAATTTGTTATGATAATGACATGCCTACTATCTATGATGATTATGATGATGACATGTATGCTATAAAGAGTGATAGTAACCATGAAACTTGTCATCATGATTTTAATATTCAAAGTGGTTATGTCAATCAAGTATCTCATGATAGTTATTTTGTTGAGTTTGCTCCCACTATTATGAATGAGAAGAAAATTGCTTATGTGGAGAGTGACAAATTTTCTATGCTTATGGATCATGAAGATAATGCTTTATGTGATAGTTATGTTGTGAAATTCCTTCATGATGCTACTGAAAATTATTATGAGGGATGAACATATGCTTGTAGGAATTGCAATAATATCAAGTTTCCTCTCTATGTGCTCAAAGTTTTGAAGTTATGCTTGTTTTGCCTTCCTATGATAGTTGATTCTTGCTCCCATAAATTGTTTGCTCACAAAATCCCTATGCATAGGAAGTGGGTTAGACTTAAATGTGCTTGTCATGAGATTCATGATGCTCTCTTGCATGTTCTAATTACTACTTTTTATGTGAGCATCATTGAAATCATCATGCCTAGCTAAAAGGCATTAAAGAAAAGCCCTTGTTGGGAGACAACCCAACACTTTTCCTTTCTGTTTTTGTGTGATCACATGATTAAGATACTTTAGTAATCATGTTTTGTGTCTTTTATTTCAATAAAGTGTCAAGTAAAGCCTTTGGGATGACTCACAAGATGAGTAGAATTGATGCTGAACCAAAACATAAACTTTTGACTCCAGTACAGGAATTTTGATTTTCTACTGGAGCGTGATAATGATCTGAAATTTTTACAAAGTTTTCATATGCAAATTCTTCAGGCTTTTCTAAATTTTCAGAATTTTTAGAGACAGGGAAGTATAGTTACACTACAGATCTTCATAGACTGTTCTGTTTTGGACAGATTCTGTTTTGCATGCATAGTTTGCTTGTTTTAGTGTTTCCATAGCTTATATTTAGTGGTATAAATTATGGGAATGGTATAATACAGTAGGTATCATGTGGGAATAATTATGAATCTTGTCTTGACAGTACCTAAGTGAATTATCTTTATTTATTATACTAACCCATCTCACGAAGTTCCGTTAAGTTTTGTGTGATTGAAGTTTTCAAGTTTTGGGTGAGACACCGATATGAGGAGAATAAGGAGTGACAAGAACCTAAGATTGTTGATGCCCAAGGCACCACCAAGGTAATATTCAAGGAAGACTCAAGCGTCTAAGCTTGGGGATGCCCCGAAAGGCATCCCCTCTTTCGTCTTCAACATTATCGGTATATCTTACTTAGAGCTATATTTTTATTCGTCAAATAATATGAGTTTTGCTTGGAGCGTCATTTTATTTTGTTGTTATATGTTAGGTGTCATTTATAATCTTGTTTTTCAATAAAAAGTTCCAAGAATTGCCTTTAGGATGCTTGCATTGCATGTTTGATGTGTGCTGTGTAAAAACAGAAACTCTTGCTGTAGTGTTTGAATTTTCATATTTTACTGGAATGCGGAAAGTTTCTGATTTTTTACACAGAATTATCATACAAATTATTTAGCATGTTCTAAATTTTCATAATTTTTTGCGCTACGGAAGTACACTGTTTTCATAAATTGCTACAGACTGTTCTGTTTGGACAAATTGCTGTCATAGTTTTGTTATCTACTTATCCTCTAGTTTCCATAGCCTATATTGGTAGATATAAATTGTGGAGATGATAGTAAAAAGTAGATGATGTTTGAAAATTATTGTGCAACTTGTCTTGGCAGTACATAAAGAGTTGATTTATTCTTATGTGTACTAACCTATCTCACGAGTTCTTTTCGAGTTTTGTGTGGATGAAGTTTTTGAGAATAGGTGAAACCATGATATGAGAGGATTGAACGAGATACAAAAGCTCAAGCTTGGGGATGCCCAAGGCACCCCAAGTAAATATTTCAAGAAGTCTCAAGCATCTAAGCTTGGGGATGCTACGCATCCCACCTCTCTTCATCAACAATTATCGGTTAGCATATGTTGAGCCTAAATTTTTATTCGTTCACATGATGCGTGCTATTCTTGGAGTGCTATTTTTCTTTTGCTTGCCGTTGAATAAAATACTTAAGATCTGAAATTCTTATATGAGAGAGTCTTCACATAGTTATTTAATTGTTGGCTAATCATTGATCTTCACCTATATCATTTTGGAGTAGTTTGTCATTCACTCTCGTGCTTCACTTATATCCTATGAGTAAATGGTTGAATGAATTGAAGATCATAAATCTGAAATTAAATATGCTTCATATACTTATCCCATGGGGAGTAATGACTTCACACATAATAAGTATAGGTGGTAAAATTTATTGAAAGTTAGCAAACACCGCACTGGTCACTTGAACAATTCATGAAAGAATATTGAAGGAAGAGAGATTCCACATATAAATATACTATCTTGGACATCTTCTATGATTGTGAGCTCATTAATTATTTTCAAACTCGAGCAAATTAGTTAAAATTGGACGAGAAAGACAACTTAATGAGTTATGTTTGGGTATATTTGTATATAGGTTATATTGTTATGGATCCTCCAACATGTGGTGCTTGCTTCCACCTCATACTAGCCAAAACTTCCGCACCAAGTAGAAATACTACTTGTGCATCCAAACACCCTTAAACCAGTTTTGCCATGAGAGTCCACTATACCTACCTATGGATTCAGTAAGATCCTTCAAGTAAGTTGTTATCGGTGCAAAAAGCAATAAAAATTGCTCCTAAATATGTATGATCTTTTATTGTAAGGGAAAATAAGCGTTGTACGAACTTGTGATGGTAAAGAAATAAAAGCGACGGACTGCATAATAAAGGTTGCTATCACAAAGGGCAATACAACGTGACGTTCCTTTGCATTAAGGGTTTGCACATCCAAAAACAAAAAGCGCATGACAACCTCTGCTTCCCTCTGCGAAGGGCCTATCTTTTACTTTCTAGTACTTACCTTTATGCAAGAGCCATGGTGATCTTCACCACTTCCTATATTTCGCCTTTTTCTCTTGGCAAGCGTCATGTGTTGGGGAATGATCTAGACATATATATCCAAATAAATATATTTGATCATGAATTATTATTGTTGACAATTATCTATATGATAAATAAGTTGGGAGGCGAAACATTAAGCCCCTATCTTTCTCTGTGTTCGATGGATGCTATTTGTTCTAAAAATATGCTTTGAGTGTCAATAATCATGGAGGACTATATGATAGTTGAGTATGTGGAATTTGCTAAATCAAAGCTCTTACATAGACCCTTCCTGAAAATAAGGTGAATTGCGATTGTTCGATGACTAGGAATATGGTTTGTTAGTTTTCAAGAAACTTTCTGGTCTATACTTTAACATGTGAATAGCTTGTTACTTGATCATGAGAAGTTTTATGAGATGAGCTACTGTTTATGGTTTATATTGATGCTAGAAAAAGTGATTGGAATTATCATTGATCAAATTTGTGCACTTGCTAGCATTCACACTTCATAAATTATTTCTTTTATCATTTACCTACTCGAGGACGAGCAGGAATTAAGCTTGGGGATGCTGATACGTCTCCAACGTATCTATAATTTATGAAGTATTCATGCCATGTTTACAATAATTTTATATGATTTTGTTATGATTTTATTAGAACTAACCCGGACTAACGCTGTTTTCAGCAGAACTACCATGGTGTCGTTTTTTTGTGCAGAAATAAAAGTTCTCGGAATGGGCTGAAAATATAGATGAATCATATGGAGTTTTCCCCTCTCTATCTTCTTGTGATGAATTGAGTTTTCCCTTTGAATTTTTCTTATCGGATTGAGTCTTCTAAGGATTTGAGAACACTTGATGTATGTTTTGCGATGGGATATCCGTGGTGACAATGGGATGTTCTATATATCCACTTGATGTATGTTTTGGTGATCAACTTGCGGGTTCCGTGACCTTGGGAATCTATGCATAGGGGTTGGCACACATTTTCGTCTTGACTCTCCGGTAGAAACTTTGGGGCACTCTTTGAAGTTCTTTGTGTTGGATTGAACATGATGAATCTGAAATTGTGTGATGCATATCGTATAATCAAGCCCATGGGTACTCGTGGTGACATTGGAGTATCTAGGTGACATTAGGGTTTTGGTTGATGTGTATCTTAAGGTGTTATTTTAGTACGAACTCTAGGGCTGTTCGTGACACTTATAGGGATAGCTCATACGATTGATCAAAAAATATAACTTTGAGGTGGTTTCGTACCCTACAATAATTTCTTCGTTTGTTCTCCGCTATTTGTGACTTTGGAGTGAACTCTTTGTCGCACGTGAGGGATTTACATATGATTCAACTATGTCATTATTGTTGAGAGAACTTGCACTAGTGAAAGTAGTGTTGTTTATGTACCCACACATGTATTTAAGTTTCCAATCAATACAATTATAGCATGGATAATAAACGATTATCATGAACAAGGAAATATAATAATAACTACTTTTATTATTGCCTCTAGGGCATATTTCCAACACTTTACCCCAAGTCAGATTTCCATGAGCCGGAGGAGTATGAGCCGCCGAACCGCGCTGCCGTCTTCATGGCGGGTTCAGCGGCGGCTCATAACAGCACAGCTGCTGAGGCAACCGGATCTGGAGCTGGTAGGCCGCCGGCTTAGGTCCTTCTGGATCTGATGGGTGAGCTTACAACCCTGATGGTGACTGAGGTCACAGCTAAAAACCAAGCGGCCCGCAACACGGAGATTGCGAGGTTGAAGAATCAGATGACTGAGGTCCAGCAGGAGATCAATGAACTGAAGACTCAGATGGATGCTGAGGCGGAGCGCCTTAAGGCGGATGCTTTTCGTCTTGAGTTGGAACAGAAGTCAGCAGCGGCGGTTCAACGGATGAGGCATCAGTCCCGCTTGCCGGATCAGTATGAAGCAAGGAATCTTTTCAACACGCCAGGAACGGGACAAAACGTGCCTTTGGCCGTAACCCGGATGGCGGAAGCGCCTGGAAGCCGGGCGGCGGTTCAGCATCAGCAGGTTAACCCGCCCCAACGGAACCAGGTTACGCCGACTTCTTTTCCTACACCGCCGGGTCATTACTCTAACCCGGCGGAGAACATGGTGGCGGCAGCAACCCGGCTGACTGCTATCCCAATCCCCGATGATTCACCTTTCGCAGAAGAGGTGCGGAACGCTGTTGGATACCTGCGAATGGCGATGGCCCAGCAGGAGAAGTATGCTTACAGCCGGAGTCGCGTGCACTCAACCCCCATCCCCAATCGCAGCTACAGCCGGCGTTATGAGTCGCCGGCGGTTTCTAGCAGTGAACGACATCGGAACCCGCCGCGGGTTGACCGGCCGGCTCTGGATGCTCAGGCGCTGGTGGATCGAGCAAGAGCACAACGAGAGGCGGCGGCTCTGGCGGCGGCGGCGGCTTAACAGGAACCCACAGTCGCACCCTCCGTCTCAACTGGAGCGGGGTTAACTTCTAGGGCTCTGGGGGTGCCGTGCTTAGTGCCGGCTTTGCGGAATGAGCGCTTGCCAAAAGATTTCAAGGGCCCTCGCAAGGTGCCCAATTACACAGCTGACCTACCTCCGGAGGCTTGGATCGAAAGCTATGAGCTGGCCATGGAGATGTTGGATGTTAGTGATGCAGTATGTGCCAAGTATTTCATCATGATGCTGGAAGGGCCGGCTCGCACGTGGTTAAAGGGATTGCCACCCAATACCATTACTTCCTGGGCCGAGTTGAAGGCGAAATTTATCAAAAATTTCAAAAGAACGTGCAAGCAGCCCATGACGATCGTGGATTTGGATCATTGTGTGCAACAGGCGGATGAGTCGGCCCATCATTGGGTCCGGCGGGTTTCAACTATCATCCACTCTTCAGAACAGATCACGGCGGCTCAAGCAGTTTTGATTCTGGAGAAGAATTGTCACTTTACACCTTTGAAGCAGAAGCTTGGCCGGCTCAAACGTTCGTGTCAAGACATGGGGGAGCTTATGGCGGCTCTAACCAAATATGCAGATTCTGACAACACGAAGGACCCGGGCTCTGATGATGAAAAATCAGGTCAGGGGAAGAAGGGTAACAATGGAAAGGGTCAGCAGCAGAACGCGGCTGGAAACGGCAACTCCGGCAAGCGGAAACACCCGGACGGCGGGTTAGAGCTGGTGGCGAACACCAGCGCTGGAAACAACCGTGTTAAGGGCAACGGGAATTTCAGGCAGAATTTTAACAAGGGAAAAACTCCTTTTAATTTGGAAGCGATGCTCAATAAGCCTTGTCCGGAGCATAGTCAGCCCGATAAGCCGGCAGGCCATACATGGAGGAACTGTAGCATTATGCGGCAGTTTCGAGATTACAGTCTTCAACAGCATCATAACAACGGTAATGGTCCGTCTGGTGGCTCAGGGCCAGGCGGGTCAGGAGCCGGCTTTGGTCCTGGCGGCTCAGGGTCTGGTTACCAGAATCAAGGCAATCAAGGAGGTCATCATCAACAGTCTGGAGGCGGTGGCCAACAGCAGCATAACCAGTCAGGTTTTCAGAGCAACCCGAAACAGCTTAGCGGGGGTCAGTATCATGTCTTCACAACCAGCCTTGACAAGCGAGACCAGAAGGTACGTAAGCGGGCGGTTAATGCGGTCATGCCGGCTCTCCCGCAGTATTTGAAGTGGTCTGAGTATGACATCACTTGCAGCAGGGCGGATCACCCGCCGCGGGTTGACAACCCGGGGCAACTAGCTTTGGTGGTTGCCCCCCCAAGTTGGTGGATACATGTTCACGAAGGTGCTTATGGATGGTGGCAGCAGCATCAACATTCTGTATTACGACACTTTCAGCCGGATGGGCTTGCTTGACAAGGATCTCAAGCCGTCTTCCACAGTGTTTCATGGTGTGGTGCCTGGTAAGTCGGCCTATCCAGTGGGCAAGATTTCTCTGGAAGTCACCTTTGGTGATGAGTACAATTACAGGGTGGAGTCCTTATGGTTTGAGGTGGTCAAAATTAAAAGTCCATATCATGCTTTATTTGGATGGCCGGCTTATGCCAAGTTCATGGCTAGGCCTTGTTATGTCTACTTACAGCTCAAGATGCCCGGGTTAAGAGGAACGATTACGGTGCACGGTGATCGGAAGATGGCTCTTGAGTGTGAGGAAGGTGATGCAGCTTACGCAGAGTCAAGTTGTGCAGAGGCAGAGCTCAAGTTTTATAAAGAGAATGTTGACCCGGAGGATATGACTCCCTTGAAGAAGCTCACTACAGAATCAAAGCCGCCCCTCAAGTTTGCGGCGGATGATACCAAGCAGGTGGATTTCACTGAGGGCGACTCATCTCAGCAGTTCACTATAGGGGCTAACATGAACCCCGCATAGGAAAGCGCGCTCATCAAATTCATCCGTGAGAATCGGGACATCTTTGCATGGAAGCCATCTGACATGCCGGGTGTACCGAGAGAGTTTGCTGAGCACCACCTTAATGTGGATCCTAAGTTTAAGCCGATCAAGCAATTCCTTCGTCGTTTCAATGAAGAGCGGCGCAAAGCTATTGGAGAAGAGGTGGCCCGGCTCTTAGCGGCAGGGTTCATCGTGGAGGTCTTTCACCCGGAGTGGTTAGCTAACCCGGTGCTAGTGCTTAAGAAGAACGGCACTTGGCGTATGTGCGTGGACTACACGGATCTTAACAAAGCCTGTCCAGTTGACCCGTTTGCTCTCCCCCGGATTGATCAAATCATTGATGCAACGGCGGGTTGTGAGAGTTTATGCTTCCTGGACGCCTATACAGGTTATCACCAGATCAAGATGGCAGTCAAAGACCAAGAGAAGACGGCTTTCATCACGCCTTTTGGTGCTTTCTGCTATGTGTCTATGCCTTTCGGGCTCAAGAGTGCCCAGGCGACTTATCAGCGTTGTGTGCAGAACTGTCTTCACAGTCAAATTGGGCGCAATGTTCATGCTTATGTAGATGATATAGTGGTCAAGTCAAGGAAGAAGGAAACTTTGCTGGACGACCTGAAGGAGACTTTCGATAACTTGCGGGTTTACAAGATGATGCTTAACCCGGCCAAGTGCATTTTTGGAGTTCCTGCAGGCAAGCTTTTGGGGTTTCTGGTCTCTGAGCGTGGAATCGAAGCTAACCCGGACAAGATCAAAGCAATTACTTCTTTGTCTGAGCCGGCGGGCATAAACGACGTTCAGCGCCTGGCGGGTCGAATCGCCGCGTTAAGCCGGTTCATAAGCCGCCTGGGCGAGAAGGCAATCCCTTTATATCAGATGATGAAGAAGACAGATGATTTCGTCTGGAGCAAGGCGGCGGGTGAGGCGTTTGAGGCGCTCAAAAAGCAGTTGACTGAGCCGCCGGTCTTAGCCACTCCGGCTAAAAAGGAACCCTTACTCCTCTATGTGGCGGCTAACAACAGGGCAGTCAGCGCTGCGGTTGTTGTGGAGCGCAAGGAGGCAGGGAAGGAATATCCGGTTCAACGGCCGGTTTACTACGTCAGTGAAGTTTTGATCGAGTCCAAGCAGCGGTACCCACATTGGCAGAAACTGATCTATGGGGTATTCATGGCGAACCGTAAGCTAAAACACTATTTTCTGGGACACCCGATCACAGTGGTTAGCTCTGCCCCGTTGGGAGACATAATTCAAAACAGAGAAGCCACTGGCCGGATTGCTAAGTGGGCATTGGAGCTTGGGCCTCTTAATCTAAAATATGTGCCTCACACGGCTGTGAAGTCTCAAGCCTTAGTGGACTTTATAAACGACTGGACGGAGTGTCAGTCGCCAGAGGAGAAGCCGGACAACACATACTGGACGATTCACTTCGACGGGTCTAGACAGCTGGAAGGCTCGGGGGCTGTAGTTGTCTTAACTTCCCCCAAAGGTGATAAGTTCTGTTACGTGTTAAGGCTGATGTTTCCTTGTACTAACAATGCAGCTGAGTATGAAGCTTTGCTTCATGGCCTCCGGGTTGCTAAGGAGATGAATCTGAACTGGGTTAGATGCCTTGGCGACTCAGACCTTGTGACTCAGCAAGTTTCAGGCACGTGGGATTCCAAAGACCCACGGATGGAGGCTTATCGTCAGGCGGTGGACATCATTGCAGGTCACTTCAAGGGTTATCAGGTGGATCACATTGATCGTCACAAGAACGAGGCGGCTGACGCATTGTCAAGACTTGGCTCTCAGCGTAAGCCGGTGCCGCCTAACGTTTTCTTGGACGTGTTATATCACCCCTCAGTTAAGTTACCTTCGGAGGAAGACCTGGCTATTCCTGACCCGGAGGGGCAGCTGGTGGCGGCTATGCGTGCTATTCTAGACTGGACGTTGCCTTACATGGCGTATCTAACTCGCGGCGAGTTACCTGAGGACGAAACCTTGGCAAGGCAAATTGTCAGACGATCTAAGTCCATGACGATCATCAACGGCGAGTTACATAAATGCAGCGTCACTGGCGTCTTTCAGCATTGTGTTTCACCTGAGGAAGGCAAGGAGATCCTGAATGAAATCCACGCCGGAGATTGTGGTCATCATGCCGGCTCAAAATCTCTGGTGGCCAAGGCTTTTCGACATGGTTTCTTCTGGCTGACGGCTCACAAGGATGCAGAAAACTTAGTTCTCAAGTGTGATGGCTGTCAAAAGTTCGGGCGACGTGCTCACGTGCCGGCTCAGGAATTGCGCATGATCCCAATTACTTGGCCGTTCGCGGTCTGGGGGCTTGATATGGTCGGACCCTTCAAGAGGTCGAAAGATAAGAAGACCCACCTGTTGGTGGCGGTTGATAAATTTACAAAGTGGGTGGAGGCTGAGCCGGTCAGTAAGTGTGACGCAGCTACGGCGGTTCAGTTTGTCAAAAAATTGATCTACCGTTTTGGTTACCCCCACAGTATAATCACAGATAATGGCACAAACCTATCCAAGGGGGCTATGCAAGCTTTCTGTGAAAACGAACACATCCGGCTTGACGTCTCTGCTGTGGCTCATCCACAGTCCAATGGTCAGGTGGAGCGTGCTAACCAGGAAATCCTGAGAGGTATCAAGCCCCGGCTTATGGTTCCTCTACAGAGAACGCCGGGTTGCTAGGTTGAGGAGTTACCATCAGTCTTATGGAGCATCAATACAACTCCCAACAGATCAACAGGCTATACGCCTTTCTTCATGGTTTACGGCGCAGAAGCCGTGTTACCAAGTGATATACGTCATGACTCGCCAAGGGTGGTGGCTTACGTTGAGGCAGACAATGAGACAGCGCGTCAGGACGCGTTGGATGCTTTGGATGAAGAGCGTGACCTGGCGGCGGCTCGATCGGCGATCTATCAGCAAGACCTGCGCCGCTATCACAGCCGCCGAGTCAAGACCCGGACGTTCCAAGAAGGCGACTTAGTGTTGCGCCTGATTCAAGATCTGACGGACGCGCACAAGTTGTCTCCTCCATGGGAAGGTCCTTTTGTGGTTAGCAGGAACCTCAACAACGGGTCATACTATCTCATTGACGTACGGGATGAGTCACGCACTTCTGGGCAGGAGACCCACCGGCCGTGGAATATCGCTCATCTGCGGCCTTACTACACCTGAGTCATCGACTCCCTCCATTGTATATCACCATTGTATATATCATATATATATATATAATAAAGTTGGCATCCCTGCAAGCCGGGACCTCTGCCGTTTTACGTATCTCCCATTGTTCAAAGATGGATACAATCATATGATCACTTGGGGGCTTTTAACCCGCCGGGTTAGGCTTCAACCCTCTTGGTCAGACTCTTCAGCCAAAGTTACAAGGTCATTTGGGGGCTTCTAACCCGCCGGGTTAAGCTTTAACCTTCTTGATCGGCTCTTTAACTACAACATCACCATCAACTGGCGGCTTACAATAAGATGTTGTATAAGTTGACATCGTCAACAAAGATTACTTCGAGTGCAGCGAGTTATGAACTCACCTCCTCTACTGATCTGTAAAACCGGGTTACACCTGCCTGTATGCAGCTGCGCTTTGTCAGGGGTGCAGCAAGTTCTAAAACTTACCCTCTGCAAAGGCCTCTTACAGCGGTGAGGCTAACTCTTATCTGTAAGGCCGGGTTATACCTGCCTGTAAGTAGCTGCGCTTTGACCAGGGGTGCAGCGAGTTCTAAAACTCACCCCCTGCAAAGGCCTCTTACAGCGGCGAGGTAAAATCTTATATCTACAACTCCGGGTTAGACCTGCCTGTAAGCAGCTGTGCTTTGTCAGGGGTGCAGAAAGTTCCAAAACTTACCCCCTGCAAAGGCCTCTTGCAGCGGCGAGGCAAACTCTCCTATCTGCTGCGTCTCTTTCTGGGTCGCTACGCTCTTATCAGTTATTAAGAGTTCAAAGTAGCTAGACTACCCAGAAGAACCGGCTTATGTATTCGAAAAGAAAGGCAAGGTCATGAGGTTTCACGTCTCCGGGTTAGGCTTTTTAAGCCGCCCTTACAACAGTACAGAACATGTTTCTGTCTTATTTTATTTTGCCGGGCCTTATCTATAAGGTAAGACGCCGTGCACATTGGCATCATAAGCCAGACAAAGACAAGCAAGGAATATATTAAGATCAACAAAAGATTTATACGTGCACGATGGCACGGGTCAGACAGTGAAAGGTTTTTCTACAAGCCTATTACAAAGCCCTCTTTGAGAGCCCAACAGGCAACAGACAAAAGTTCTATACAACTCAATTGGCCGCTCAGGAGGCCGGGTTATCAAATACAAAGTGTTCAGCTCGATGGCGGGTCATCCTGCTCCGGGTCTTCGACCTCTTCGATCTGAAGATTGTCCACGTCCCAGTTGCAGTGTGTTAGTGCTTCAAACCGGGCATCTTCAAAGATAGGAGGCGGGTCAATCTTAGGGGCGAAGAGATGCTTACGGCGGGCAGGAGTCAAGTCTCTGCATTCAAAAGTTGGACCGCGTATTTTCTTGGAAGTCTCGCTGTAAGCCGCCTGGTAAGTTGACATATCAAGTTCCTCCACCAGCTTTGAGGCAAGCACCCTGGAGGATCTTCTGCATTGAGCATAATCTTCTGCAGTAAACTCAGAACCATCATCCTTCTTGGATGGGAACCCGTCCATCATTTCTTCAGCTGTCAGCTCAGGAGCGAAAGCTAGGCACCGGCTTAGCGTGGACAGAGCTCCCTGCCTGGCGGCTGATCATTTCAGCTCTTCAATCTGCTTGGGCAGCGTGGATAACAGTTCTATGACTCCCTTCATGTGTTTGGGGATGCTCTTCTCAGTCAACATTGCTTTGATGGTAAGAAGAGTGCCGCAGTAGAGTTGTTCAGCTAAGGAGTACACTGCCTTCAGCTTCATCAGGCTGTCAGATGACAATTGGCGGCTCCTTTCGCCTGCAAGGAAAGATTGGGTGGTATAAGCCGCCAGCAAGGTTATTTAGCATGGGAAAGAAGATCACTAAGTACCATATGCTTACCAAAGATAGCAGAGGTCATCCTCGATATATGACGCTTCAGTGTTTGCAGCTCTGCGGATACAATTGTAAGCCGCCCTTCAGCATCTTCTGCACACTTGGTCAGGGCGGCTTGATGTGTTTCAGTATTCTTCTTGAAAAGCGCAAAGTCAACTTGCGTCTTCTCAAGATCTTCGACGGTAACCCGCCATTTGGTTTCTGCCTCTGACCGGGCGTTTTGTTGCAAAGCAAGATTTTTCTTTAGGCTGGCCATTTCAGACTCAGCCGCCTCCAGAGCATCCTGTGACAATACAAAAACAGGAAAAGGGGTTCAATGATCACGATAAGTTATCAGTGAGGCAATTATGCTACAAGTCTCTAGCAGATTGCAAGCAATATACTCGACACTTGGGGGCAAATGTCTGTTTGTTCTTTAAGGCTACAGTCCCGGCTCATCTTTGAAAAGGTAAGCCGGCCCTTGGGGGCTACAGATCACGCTCTCAAGTCTTTCAGTTAAGTCCCGGCTCATCTTTGAAAAGATAAGTCGGCCCTTGGGGGCTACAGGCGACGCTCAAGTCCTTCATTAACGTTCCGGCTTATCTTCGGAAAAATAAGCCGGTACTTGGGGGCTACAATCAGCATTTTTCAAAGCTTCCAATGAAATTCCGGTTCATCATTTCATGTTAACCCGGACTTGGGGGCTACCATTGGTCAAACTCTACACATTGAGTATCGGCCTACTATCTATACTAACCCGATACTTGGGGGCTACAGCTCAAGTTATAAAGTGTGTTGCTAAGAAAAGACCTGGTTTATTATTCAAAATATTAATCCGGCTCTTGGCGGCTATGAAAGGATATAAGGGAAAAGCTGGTAAAAATATTACCTCGTATTTCTTCTTCATGAGGCTGACAAGTTTCAGCTCCATATTCCGGCTTGACTCCAGGCGGTTCAAAAACCCAGCGTGAAGCTCGTCAGCAGTAAACTTTTCCAGCACAGGGTGTTCAAAATTAAACGTCTCAAGCGAAGAAGCTTCAGCCTTGCCAGAGTGCCTTGACAGTACACGGGGCTCAGGAGTTTGATGGCCCGCCCCAGTTATGGCAACTTCTGGAAGGATCGCGTCTTCACCGGCTGGCGAAGGACTGGGCGGTTTAGAGTCATCCTTTGCAGGGCTTTCAGCCGCCGTAGCATGACCCGTCGGTTCTGGTGGCTTGAGAGTATCTTCAGATGCATCCTTCATGATTTCAGCAGTGGGTGAAGGGAAGGCCGGCTTAGCAAACGCTGGCTCTTGAGCAGTAGGGACGGCAGTAGACCCGCCAGTCCTCCTTCATTTCGCTTGGGCCCTGGAAGGTGCAGATGATGATTACACATGTGTTAAGGGTATTAAAGCATTAGAGGCAAAGTAAAAACACGCACTCCGGGTTGATCTTCATTGGAGGCAGCTTGGAAGCAGTTGAGTCGCCAGATGAAGGAGGAGAGTCCTGAAGGCAGGTAAAACAATACAAGACAAAATAAGGTTACAATGCAAGGATGACAAAAGCTATGTTTCAGTTAAAGGATACCTCAGCTGGCCGTTTTCGTTGAGCTGGAGCATGTGGTAACCCGGCCACGAGATCTTCCGAGCCGGTGCTCCGGGTCTGACGTCTGGAGGTATGCTGTTGCTTTTTCAAAAGAAAATTGGGGTCTAAATGAGCAAGAGGATGAGAGAAGGGGACTTTCCGGACGACCCGCCGTACTCTGTCTTGTGGAAGGTTTTCTGAATCAGAAGAAATATAAGTTACCTCAGGAGCGTCTGCATGGCTGGCCTCTGCTTCTTCCTGTGAATGATTGTTGTTAATAAAAAGTGCATAAAGAGACGGCAAAGGGAGTCAAGTTCTACCTCCGAGTCATCAGTTTCAAGTGGCTCTGGAGTGGCGGTTTTCTTCTTCTTCTTCTTAGCAGGAGTTTTCGCCTTTGGCTTCCTCACTGGCGGATTAAACTTCTTTTTCCAGAAAGGGGAGTTGGCCTATACATAAGCCGCCGGCAAAGGTTAGAAGGTGCAAGACAAATGTGATCAATTGAAAGAAAAGAGACTTACGTCTGGAGCCGGATTCTTGGCATAGAAGGGCTTCAGCCCAACCTTGTTGCAGGCCTCCTGATTTTCACCAAGGAGCCCCTTGACGCCCGTGTTGATATCTTCGTCAGTCAAGGGAGTATTCTTGAAACAAAGAGGGTCATTGGGTTCACCCGTGTATTCGCACATGAGCCGGTCACGCCGGCTCAGTGGCATGATTTTCCAACTTACCCAGCAGCGGGTTAAGTCAACACCTGTGAAGCCGTTTGCCAATAAAGCCTTGATTTTGGTATAAGCCGGGGCATACTTTGCTCGTTCGGCGGCTGTCATCCGTGCTGGGAGTGGGTTGCCATTTGTAAAGCAGAGCCGGGTTGGACGGTAACCCGGCAGGGGATTCTCGCCTTCAGGAGAGGTGTCCTTGCAGTAAAACCAGGTTTTATTCCAGTCTTTGGGATGACTTGGCAAGGTAGCTGAAGGGTATGGCAGGTCTCTCCGTCTCTGGATCGTAATACCACCAAGCTCCAGACTAGGCCCAGCTGCCATTTCAGTTTGGCGGTTTGCATAGTGGTAGTCGTGGAAGAGATCAACAGATGGCTCTTCTTGCATATAGACCTCACTTAAGACTTGGAATTGGCATGTGTTGGTGACTGAGTTAGGGCCTATGTCTTGGGGGTGGATCTTGAAGAAATGAAGAACATCCCGAAAGAACTTTGACCCGGGAGGGTAGAACCCGCGAAGAATATGATCAGTGAATATGATAATCTCCCCCTCCTTGGGTTCAGGTCTCTTCTCTAGTCTTGGGACCCGCCAGTGTATCACGTCTTTACCCGGTAGCATGCCGGACTCAACAAAATTAAGTAGGAGCTCTTCAGTGACTCCGGAGCTAACCCAGTCACAGGATGATGGAGCCCTTGACATGACGGCGGGTTATGCTACAAAGATAGAAGGTATGGCGAGTTAGAAGAACACTTGTTGGGTAAGGCAGCTATGGTTAGCATAACAATGAAAGAGTTAAGCCACCAAGGTAATTGGCGGAGAGCCGCCAGGGCAATGGCGAGTTACGGGGACAAAGCAGTATTGGAAAGAAAACGGCTAAGTGCAGAAACAGATTTTGCATATCATATCTTTGTTGCAAGATCTACAGGTGAAGAAAAATGAAAATATGTATGACCTAAAAATAACAGTGGAAGAACAGATCAATCTATCCGCAGCAATGAGTGCTATATGGACCTAAAGCGAATGGGGCATTGGCCTCGGAGGGAAACCCGCAGCGGATGGGCAGTACTATGGGGCATAGAGTAGTGCTCAATGCCATGATGATGCTGATAAATGACGATGAACTTTCAAGAACTCCGATGAACTCAAGAAAACCCTAATGGGGTAGATGCAGATTCGAGCAAGGATGGAGGAAGATACCTTCTGGGTGCGGAAGCCGCCGGCGAGATTCTGGTCCGGTTCGAGTTGACGCAGCGGCCGGCGATGAGGGCGACAGTGAGGTTCAGTTGCGGGCGACGGAGCTCCAGAGGCGCGGGTGCTCGAAGGAAGAAGATGACAGCGACAGGGAAGGAAGCAGAGAAAGAGAGAGGGGGCACACGTGTCCTATTTATAAGGTGGAAGGGCAAACAGTGCGCGCGAAAATTTGGGAAGCACAGTAAAGATTGACCGAACGTGGCGCCTCGATTTTCGGGATGACCCTTCAATGAGAAAGATCCGTTACAGACGTCATGAAATCTTTTTCAAATATTCGGGATGACATCATGGCGGGTTACAAATTGTCTTTCCGGATGACAGAAATATGAAGACTTGCCGCCAAGTAAGTTGAAGATTGACATGAGCTGGCTCAAATCAACCTGGGGCCTAATGTTGGGGATATAACCCCGTGGTAAGACCCGCCCAGGCGGGGCCGGGTCACACCAGGCGGCTGGTAAGCCCAAGACCTGTAAGGTGGGCCGAAGGATCAAGGCCAGGCTGTGTGGCGGCTTGCCAGACGGGCCAAGATGGAAGCCCAGAGACGGAAGATAGCGTGATGACCCGGGTGGCCAAGCCGCCCGGTGGCGGCTTACCCAAGATGGTATGGCGGCTTAGAGACCACGACAAGATGTATTAATGATAATATTCGATGATGTATTAGCGATACTATTCGATGATGTATTAGTGATATTATATGATCGTATTGTTGCATTGCCTTGTATTGATTTGCATATCTCATGTTTGTATATTGCCATGTTGTAATATTTGCAGAAACTATGGATCACAGAGACTTAGAAAAAGAATAGTTGTTGGGGGATATAATCCTCGCCGGGGGTGATCCCTTGTCGTATCTCAACGACACCGATGGTCAGGAAGGAGAGGATGACGGCTCCGGTGATCCAACAATGGAGGAGGAAGGAGATCATGACGGCTCCGGTGACCGAATGGCGGAGGAAGGAGATCATGATCACGGCTCTGGTGACCGAACGGAGGAGGGAGCCTCAACTGTTGCAAAGTCCGATGAGGTAAGGAGACGAGGCCCGAAGAAAAGGTTGCGCCCGGATGAAAGGTTCACGATCACAGAAGTCGCGAAAGATGGCCAACCGATTGCTCCCAAGCGGACCAAGGACGCATTTGTACATCAGTGTGGAGTTGTTGTTAGGGACTATGTCTCGATCAACACCCAGCAATGGAATAGGAATAATAAGGACCTTGAAGTTTCTTATGTCCATGATAGATTGAAAGATGATCTTTGGACCGAGCTGATGACAAATTTCAGCCTACCGCGAGAGGAGGATCCGAATAACCCAGTTATAGAGCGAAAGGTCAAGGCGTTTGCTCTTAAGAAGATGGCAGAACTATTCAGGAACTGGAAGAAAGAGTTGAACACAAAGTTTGTCGAGAAAGAGGAGACTCCGAAATTCATCGGTCGATATGAGAAGATAAGAGATCAATGGCCCGAATTTGTGGCCTACAAGAAATCGGAGAAGGGTAAGAAATGGTCACTGACAAACAAGAAAAATGCTGCAAAGAAGAAGTATCACCATCACACGGGGTCAGGTAGCTACTACAAAGCCCGGCAGTTGTGGGACAAAGCTGAGCAAGACCTGCTTGCTAAGAATGTCCAACCAGCGACATTACACTGGCCAGATCGTTCAAGGACTTGGTTCTTTGGGGTTCGGGGAACTTTGGACCCAGAAACAGGGGAGTGTGTTTGGACGGACGAGCAACTTGAAATACCCTTCCGGAAGCTTCAGGCAGCAATCAAGGCAGCGCAGGAAGGGATGTTCATTCCCGACAGAGAGAAGGACGAGCTGACAGAGGCCCTCGGGAATCCTGAACACCCTGGACGAACACGAGGCACATCAGGCTCCGTTCCGTGAGTGCATGGGTTTCCCGACAGCGGTGGTTATAGAAGCCGAGAGAGAAAGAGGAAACAGGAAGCAAGCGAAATGTAGAAGCTCAGTGCAAGATTAGCAAAACTAGAGGAACTTGAGAGCCAGCGAGCTACTGGCCAACCATCTGAGCGGCACTAAGATCCTTCCTTCGACGCTGCCCCAGAAGCTACCCCACCATCTCAGTGGAGAAGCAGCGTGGCTTCCACGGAGCTCGTTCAGCCTGATTTCACGGCTCCTCTCTACCCCGTGGATATTATCACAGAGGCTGAACATTGCGAGCTAATGATGAAATGCCAGAACCTGACCTTCAAGGCGGCGGTCGGCTCTGTTGTACCTCCTCGAGCTGAGGGAACTTTCCATTGCCGCCCGATTCCACATGGCTATGCTGTTGTGATGGTGGATGAAATAATGGATGGATTTGAGGGGTTGGAGCTTGACAACCCTACAGGTGAAGAGGATATTATTCTTCTGGAAAATGCTTTGAGGAGTACCTGTCTATGGAGAAAGGAGTACATCAAGCTTCCAAACTGGACGGCTCAGCAGACTCAGCCTCCTCCGGCGCGTCAGGGCACCCCGCCTCCTCCTCCTCCTCCAGCGCGTCAGGGCACTCCGCCTCCTCCTTCTCCTCCTCCGGTGCGTCAGGGCACTCCGCCTTCTCCTTCGCCTCCTCCGGCGCGTCAGGGCACTCCGCCTCCTCCTCCTCCTCCTCTGGCGTGTCAGGGCACTCCGCCTCCTCCGGCACGTCAGCAACGGCGGAAGAGAGTCGACGCCGCCGCTCCGGCGGCTAGCCGTACAATAGGCGGGAAGAAATACAAATTTGGTCCAAGCCTCAAGCCTCTTCCAAAGTTACCATATGAGAGGACTGAGAAGGAAAACGCTGAAATCAGTGAAGCCGAAGTGATGGCCCATTTTGCACGGAAACATCCACCTTCGAAGGAAACTGTAGATCCGGTGAAAGCGAAGCGCACTCTGCATGCCCTGAAGCGACCACAACCGCCTCGGCTATCCAACTATGACCACATAATTACAAAGACACATGATGAAGCGTTGCGGTCGGGAAGTACTTCTAGTGCTGCAAGAGACAAAAAAAAGAAAAAGTGGGAAAACAATTCCCCATCTCGGCGAACAGGAGAAGCAATCATGCCCCCCGCTCAAGGTGTCTAGCGATACGCTAATCATTCGGTGCTACTGCCCGGTACCACTCTTGGTGATTACGTGGGCGATGATGTACAGTTTGAAACGATTGAGGTAGTAGCAGCAGAGGACTTTAGATACGAGCACGGGAAGCCTCTCGTCAAACCTGATCATCCTCATCTAACAACGATGATGCAAAAATTGCATGAGTGGTACATGGAAACCTGCAGGAAGTCTAGGACCGACAGTTTGATGATCAGAATTAAAAAAGAGCACGACTTCATTGGAGTCGACCTAATGCCTATTGAATTTGTGGAGTTATTTCAGTTATACAATCAAGAGGCCCTCGACAAACAACTCATGACTTGCTACTGTCTGTAAGTATTACTTCTATAATTAAGTCTCTAGCTCAGCTCGTTCATTGCATGTATATATAATTATCCTCACTATATTATGCAGATTGAAGATGGTCGAATGCAAAAAAGAACAAATCTATGACATTGGGTTCATTTGCCCTAATACCGTAAATGAATGGTCGGTACAAAAGAGAGCCAAAGTTATTGAGGACAACTTGCTAGAAGCATTCCTTAGACATCAAACAAAAGGGAAATACTCTTTCCTTACAACTTCAAGTGAGTGTTACTATCTTGTGCATATTCGGTTTCGCTTACTCGAGGTTAAGTACTGTAATTGATGAGTTATGCGTGCGCATGTTCCACTTTATTCTGCTATCCATTAAGCTTGACGGGGCATTAGTAACTGTCTTAGACTCGAGACGTAAAGCTCCCGAGAATTATGCGGACATGACTGCAATGCTCCAGAAGTAAGTTCAATCAATACCGGGACCATATCGACAACTTTCATTCATTTCCTAATATCAAGTAATCATTTTCTTTGCCTTCCAGGGTTTGGAAAAAGTTCACCGGAATTGTTCCCGGTCTAAACAATGAGCTGCGATTTACACACCCCAAAGTAAGTAGTACTAGCTAGTTCCGTGCATCTCTCATTGATTTTAGTTTCATCAATACCATTATCATGCTTGCTTATCAGTTTGATTGAACTCTATTGTTGTAAAGTGCTTGTACCAGGCACCCGAGAATCATTTATGTGGATACTACGTATGCGAGTTCATTCGCCACTCGACCTCTGAGCGGGGATTCTCTGAGAAACAATTTGAAGTACGTAAACAATATTCACAATTTTATTTTATATATTACCATCAATTGTGTTGAGTTTCATTCATATATATGTATTGACCCCCTTCTTTAAATTAGATCTGGCAGATGCAGGATGAACTCCTACCACATGATCACATACGAGCAATTCAAGAGGAATTGGTGACCACGTCAGAGCTGAACACGGAGAATACCATGTGGAATTGCAATGGTCTTAGGTAGATGATGTTAGGGATTGTAAGAGATGTTATATTGTACATATGTAGTAGCGTCGGATAGATATACGAAAACTTGTTGTTCGACCAAGCACGGAGAAAGATATGTCACTTCTCTCTATATAGGTTCATGACGATCTTGTGTAATTAATGGTTACCTTCATTTGCTTACTAGCTAGCATCGAGTTCTCTTTATATGTATAGTAGCTAGCGTCGACCAAGCATGGAGAAAGAGAGGTCACTTCTCTCTATTAGCTAGCTAACACAATATGAAACCCCTAAATTAACCCTCCAAAACCCCTAACCCCCCTCCCCCCTTCCAAAAAAAAACCCCAACGCATGCGAGCTGCTGACGCGTGGCTGCCTTTTGGTCCCGGTTGGTGTTACCAACTGTGACTAAAGGTCCTCCTGCCTGGGCGCCCCGCAGCGGCCACGTGGAGCCCCTTTGGTCCCGGTTCGTAAGCAAACCGGGACTAAAGGTTTTGGGTATTAGTCCCGTTTGTTTTGTCCCGGTTCCAGAACCGGGACTAGTACCCTGTTCTCTACTAGTGATGAGTAGACTGCAGACTGCATGTGTAATGCGTACTCATGCTTGACGCATCTATAAATTATAATTTCCTATAAAACATCTATGTCTCCATGCTAAAAATATATGGAATTCTCGTGTTTAAAATGGGTGTGTTCTTTCACATTTTTTTAAAGGGGCTCTGTTTATTTTTGCAGTGAATGAAATGAGGCTTTACTCGGGAGGCACCCCATGAAGCCAACAACCACGCAAATTAGATATTCTTAAACTAGAGCTAATATTGTTTAGTACAAAAATCAACCATTGTTTAGCTACATGAGGTAAAAAAAACAACCTCCATGCTAGACAAATCGACTAGAATGAGCTTCCAAATCAGACCTTGAGTTTACACCAACTGCAAAAAAAAAAAAAAGCTAAGAAACTACGCTAACGTGAAAGAAAAAGGATTAGGAGCATCTTCGCATTGGGGCGACCAAATTCACATAATCTCATGAAGATAACTGCGCTCAGTTCTTGTGCAAGCGGAACTACCGCGGATATTTTCCAGATAACATATACTCTTCTTCCATACTATATTGTCTGCTAATTAACCCCTCTTTGTTTCTTTCATCTCTAGGTAACGGGGAATCTACTACAATATTAGCATTCGCCTCAAATCCCTGAGATGATTGAGCGACTTCCAATCTCAATTCCACTTGTCTCATGGTTGGTCGTTCCTCCCTTCTTAGTTTTATACATGCTACTGCAATTCCAGCGATTTCTTCAATTATGTTGCGACCCTCATTCATAATTTGTGGATCTAATGTTTGTGACAAATTGCCTTCTGCAAATAAGGCAGGAAAATGTTCCACAAGGATAAGGTCTTCAATAGCCATATAGTCAAATGGCTTCTTTCTAGTCATCAGTTCTATAAGCACAACACCAAAGCTATAAACATCACTTTTTTCCATGAGGCGCCCCGTGTGCAAATACACTGGGTCTAGATATCCTAGTGTGCCTTGCACCATTGTTGTTAACCCTGATTTGTCCAATGGGATATATCTTGAAGTTCCAAAGTCTGCTATCTTTGTTTTTAGAGTATCATCCATAAGTATGTTGGCAGGCTTGATATCTCCATGGATGATTGGTATTGAAGTTGCTGAGTGAAGATAGGCTAGAGACCTGGCCGTTTCTGTTGCTATTCGTAGCCTGTCATTCCATGATAATGATATCGGTCCTTCAACATGAAGATGATCACGAAGAGTTCCATTGGATATGAACTCGTAGACTAACAACGGGACTTCTGTTTCAAGGCAACAACCATATAGTTTTACCACATTCTTGTGGTTAATTTGTGATAGGATAGCAACCTCATTAATAAACTCATCAATCTCACTTTGAGACACCATCTTTGGTTTTTTAATAGCTACAGCGTGGAAGCCCGGCAAAATCCCTTTGTACACGGTACCATGCCCACCACTACCAATTTCATGACCTTGATCAAAATTGTTTGTCGCCTTCTCCAGCTCTTCTAAGGTCATGATCATTTTCTCTGAAATATCTGCTCTTTGAGATGCCAATTGTCGCTGCAATTGCCCACGGTTTGGCTGAAAATACTTCCCTTCCAACAGCTGGGCCCTCCGATGCTTAAATTTGTTGAAAACAAGGAACGCAATGAGAGCCAAAAGTACAAGGCCCGCCCCACAAGCAACTCCAATAATGATGATTCCTGGAAAAGAGAAGCATTGTCAATAATTTTCTACCGTATGTGTATAAAAAACTATGAGTAAATTGTCTCAGGAGGTGCTTTTTCATAATGATGGTTTTGATATTAGCTAGGTAGATATCAAAAACAATGTATTGTATATATAGATAGAGCAATTAATACATTGCTTGTGATAAATCTAACAATAAAGTTTGAAATGACAAAATGAATAGGTACCTCTCAACTTGATGACGTCGCATGTTGGCGGGGCCGGGCTCGTCTCATGACCCATTGCTGCTGGTCGTCCAGCGTAACTGAGCACCGGCATCAGTAGTAGCGCCGCTGCCGCTATAGGTACCGCCGAGATGGTTATTTGCGCCATTGTTATGGTCTTATGGAGTATGGAGTATGGAGTATGGATGGATGGATGTGATGAATGGTGAATCGAGCCCTTTTGCATGCTTTTATGAAGAGGAAGCAGGGCTACGGATAGATTCATGCCGGAGCCAGCTGTTCCGAATACGTACGTACACGGAGTCACGGATCCAGTAGTTTCACGTGGAGAAGATGCCTCCCAGCAGCTCGATGCGTGCCCAGTCGACCGAATCAACAGTCGTGCGCAGAGTTCCCATGGCGCCCGAGCTCTGAAACGTCCGCGTCTGCTGCAAGCCCGCGCCCGCCCGCTTCTGTCCTTGTTTCTTGACGCGAAGCTCGATTCCGTCTTCCCCGCGGAGACGAGGTATCTCCAGTCTGGCCGCCCAGCGCTCAGGTGCCCTCGTCTCGAAGGTAGCACAGCAAGTAGCCTTCCATTCCATTTGACTGCTGTTCCCGTGGTGGCTCTGCAAGTCAACCACCGTCACGACGTCGTCTCCAGGCTCAGGGCCGTCCATCTCCCGCGTCGCAGTTTTCTCTCAAAGCCTTTTTTATTACGCTGTACATAACTCCCTCAGTCCCAAAATAAGTGTCTTAAGCTTAGTAAAACTTTGTACTAGAGCTAGTACAAATTTGAGACAGTTATTTTGGGACGGAGGGAGTATTAGTTTTGTGTATGCCATTCTGACTTTATGGTCATTGATTGTTGCAGAAACCCCCTTTTTGATGAGCAGCTTGTTCTCCTGATATACTGCTTATTTACAGGTATTACCTTATTTTCACAGCACGGTTTCTTTTCAGTGGATGAGTTGTAGTTGTGCATTCAATATACTAGAGGGATCATTTTCATACTGTTGCTAAACAGTACTACCTCTGTAAACTAATATAAGATGTTTTAGATCACTATTATATTAATTTACAGAGGGAGTAGTATTATTTTGCTGGTTTTCTATTTTAGATTAGTGAATCTGTTTATATTGTCATGTGTTTGGTCAGACATTAGATTGTTGTATTAGTCACTTGGTCGTACTTCAGCACTTGTTCTTGATTTATAAAGTTTAGACGGATCCTCCCAAGTTATTCTTTACAGTAACAAATTTCACTTGACAAATATATATCACGAGACATGGATTACAGTAATTATCATGTGCCCATCATAGGCTGTAGTGCTAAACGTATCTTTGATCTGACTACTTTGATCGATTTGGCAGTGGCGCTGTACATGCATTTTGCTACATCCGTTATCCATGAAATCACCAACGCGCTTGGGATTCATTGCTTCAGGTTTGTTAATCATCACTGTGCAATTCTTTTCCACCTTTTGCATCAATTGTTCTGACATGATTTCTATCTGGTTACAGAATCACCAGGAAAAAAGCGTAACTCTGTCGTAGTGCACATGCGTGTGGCGTCGTTGTGGTAATCACATGGTATCTACCGAAGAAGCAAACATGCCTGCTTCTCTTCGTTATACGGATGATGTCCGAATCATATTTGCATCTCTCATTGCAGGGACACTGTCCCTTGAAAATTACATCAGCACTAAAATTTGTGCCAATGAGAAAACAATGTATGTGAAACAGTTGGCAAAATTTTGTTGTATTGTTCATAGAGCAGATGCTCAGCAAAAACTTTCTGGAGGAAATGCTGTGCTGATTGGCAGAGGTTGCCTTGTAACTTGTCACATTGTAACATCAGCAGAAATGCGGTTAGTGCGTTTACGCATTTTATTAGTGCCTCTTTTTCAACCTGATGCGTGATGCGTGTTCTGATTTTCAGAGGTGGATACCATTAGCAATCGGTTTTATTTTAATTTAATCTTTTGAGAAAAAAACTCGTTGTATTTCTGATTTCGCTGGCAGATTGCACTATGATTGTGCCCTGTATACATCACTATGCATCAATGAATTCGTATGCTGTACTTTTTGGAGGATTTTTTATTAATTTGAATCTTCAGATGTATTGTGTGGTTTGATTTGTTTCAGTACCATGTGGTGCAAACTCCAGCAAATATATTTAAGATGGCAGCTAGAACCTAGACAGTTGTGGCTTGTTTTCTCTTCAGCCTTGTGGTAGTTATCTTGGTACAATTTTAATGGAGCAAGTAACTGTAATTGGAGAAGGTGAAGCACGGTGCACTGAGCTTAGCTGGAGCATGCTGCCAGGGTTCGTTTCATTCGTCATCATCAGAATAAATTGCCTGGACCTGCTAGCAAAAGCATCAGAAGTTTCTTCTTTGTGTGGTGACTGGAGTCCGCCATGGCCGTGTTGCCACGAGCTTCGGTGGCACTCCGGTTGCTGTTTGTGGCTGCGGCGATCCGGTTGCTGTTTGTGGCTGTGGTGAGCAGCACCCTAGTCTCAAGGGCAATGGTTCCGGCGATCTTTGTGTTCGGCGACTCCACGGCGGATGTGGGCAATAACAACTACCTGCCGGGAAGCAGCGCAAGGGCTGACTTCCCTCACAACAGCGTCGACTTCCCTGGTGGCGAGCCGACGGGCAGGTTCAGCAACGGCTTCATTGGGGCCGACTTCTTGGGTGAGCAATCCAACTGATCATACGCTCTGAATCAATGGCTGCTTGGCTGTCTGTCTGATCAGTGGTGAAATTTGCAGCTGTGCACATGGGCTTCAGCGGGAGCCCACCGCCGTACCTCTCCCTCGTCGCCGGTAACAGCAGTGGCGGTGAGGGATTGGACAACAGTACCAAGAAGCCGGTGGCTGCTGCTGCCTCCATGAGAGGAGCCAGCTTTGCTTCTGGAGGCTCCGGTGTTCTTGATTCAACAGTACGTATCTGATAGTGATTTTTTGTTTAACTTATCATGGTGATATTTCTGGCACTCTTTGTGATGTACAAACACAAATTATAATTTTGTTTGTCCATGCACAAATATCGATAGAATTGTTCACTAGCCCCAAGGACATTTGAAATTACGTTCTATATACTCTAATGATCACCGGAACAATTTAGGTGGAGCAGATGATTCCTTACTACCTAAAGTTGAGAAAATTCTTCACATGCTCAATCTAAGCAACAACTTTCTCCTGTACCCCATCTCCCTCTTTAATGTCATGAACCACCCACAATTCAAAATTTGGACATTGTCCATTCCTGAGTTAAAATTAGTAGGTACTACCACACTGGGCCTTCAACCAACATTGACAACCCGATGGTGATCATACACCAGGGAGATACGATCAACATGACGAAGCAGATCGAGTACTTCTCGGATCTCACAGACCAGATGCTGTCAGCCAGACTAGGTGCCTTCGCAGCATCGGCCTTCCTGTCCAAGTCCATCTTCCTCATCAGCGCGGGCTCGAACGACGCCATCGACTTCTTCTCGCAGGACACTTCACCGGACTCCACCGCGATCCAGCAGTTCCGGGAAGCCGTCGTCTCCACATACGACAGCCACGTCAAAGTAAGAGACCTGTTGATCATCATTTCTACAGGACATGCATCATCACGTAGTAGTATTCTTGATTGTCAGCTACATTCCCTGGACCTCCGCATGGATTGCTAACTACATTGTGCAGACGCTGTACAATCTGGGGGCGAGGAAGTTCGCGGTGATCGACGTGGCACCGATCGGTTGCTGCCCGTACTGGAGGAGCCGGAACCCTGCTGGGGAATGCGTGGAGCCGCTGAACCGGCTAGCGAAGAGCCTCAACGATGGGCTCCAGGACCTGTTCGCCGGCCTCAGCTCCGAGATGCAGGGCATGGAGTACGCCATTGGCAGCTCCTACGAGCTCGTCTCCAGCATCGTCGAGGACCCACCGCAGCATTCTGGCCTGTGACTCCATAAAATCCAGCATATGAATATCAAGCTGACACCAAACTACATATAGACTCTGCAGCATCATGCATGGCCACACTTGCAACAAGAATGTAACGTGGGTTGCTTTGTTGCGTCCAGGGTTGACGGAGTTGAAGAGCGCGTGCTGTGGAGGTGGCGGCAGGTTCAACGCCGACGGAGGGTGCACCCCCAGCGCCGGCTACTGCGGTGACCGCGGCAAGTTCCTCTTCTGGGACTTCCTGCACCCTACCCAGGCCACCTCCAGGCTCGCCGGCCGAGCGTTCTACGACGGGCCGGCGCGGTTCGTCGGCCCGATCACCTTCAGGGAGCTGGCCGAGGCGTAACGTGGCAGCATTGGAAATAGCAATGCATCTTTGTATCGTTCCACCACATAAGAGTGCCTCAAATGTGGTTTTGTGTTTTGGGGCGGCTGCGACCGATATAAGTCAGTCTTAGTCTTTGCCGTGCGTTGCGGCGACAGTCTAACAACTGGCGCCTATTGTCCAAATACTCTCGTACACACTGACAATCTAAATTATCCAAAATCTCTTCAATTTACGAGCTGAGGGAGTATTACAAGTAGACGACACTCAACAAGTTAAATGAAAAATATGTAAACAGTTTCATGAAAACCAAAATACCGGGTCATTAATTTGGTGGACCAAACCACAGACAATTGTGATTTTTTTTATTTTAGAAAAGGAGGAATACCTCCGGCCTCTGCATCAAAAAAAATACATGGCGGCCCCTTTATTAAAGAAAGCAACAACAAGTCTACGGTTCACAACCAGCTCATAACAAGCTAAAATAATAATAATCCAAAAGCGAAAAAAGATGCCACAACCGGCGAAAATAGGACTAGATGCCTAATCACCTATCCTATTACTGGACCGCCATCCAAACCGGTTGTAGATATCCCGAGCTACCATCTCCCATCGGATACACCCAGTAACCAAAGGCTCCCTGGTTTCCACAGGAGTGAGTAGCGACCATTTACGGATCAATGTTGTTGCCCTGTAAATGACTTGCAAAAAATTTATACGAGTTTGTCTGTTAAAAACCATGTCATTCCTGCAATTCCATATAACCGAAAGTAAAGCACATACTCCTATACGAATATGTCTCGTAGTCTTTATCTCAACTCCATTTAGGCACGTCCCGAATAACGTGTCAATACTATCTGGATGTGTGATATTAAAGGCTATATGTAGGGATTGCCATAATTTTTTTGCTAGGGGACAGTAAAGAAAGAGGTGTTTGATAGTCTCATGGTGATCACAAAAGCTACATCTTTTACTACCCTCCCAATTACGTTTTGCCAAATTATCCTTGGTGACCTTCTTGTGAACAAACCACATGAAGACTTTGATTCGTAAGGATACTTTGACCTTCCAAATATGTATCGATTTGGGAATCGGTCCAGAGTCAATAAGGTTCAAATACATCAATTTCACAGAAAAGATGCCATTCGTGGTTAACTTCCAATGAATCCTATCGGACTCATCCGATAAATGAACATCCATCAACCTTCTGACTAAGTGTAGCCAAGCTGCCCATCGGTCACACACCAAAGCTCGTATGAATTGTATATTTAGAGGATTAGACTGTAGTATTGTGGCAACGTAAGCCTCCTTACGTTGCACAATATTATAGAGAGATGGATATTGTGTGGCCAGATGCGTCTCCCCCAACCATGTATCCTTCCAGAATCTCGTGGACTCACCATTTCCAACGAGAAACTTAGACCTATGGAAGAAGGTTGCTTTCATTCTCATCAAACCTTTCCAAAATGGTGAATCATTGGGTCTGACTGTGACCTGCGCCAAGGTCTTAGACTATAAGTACTTACTGCGCAAAATTTGTACCCACATGCCTTCAGTCTCCAGAGATAGTCTGAACAACCATTTACTAAGCAAACATCTATTCTTTACCTCTAAATTCTCAATCCCCAGACCGCCCTGGTCCTTAGGCCTACAAATAATATCCCATCTAGTAAGCCTGTACTTCCTCTTAACTTCATCACTCTGCCAAAAAAAACGGGATCGGTAGAAGTCCAACCTTTTTTGTACCCCTACAGGTATGTCAAAGAAGGACAGAAGGAACATCGGCATGCTCGTGAGAACTAAATTAATCAGTATTAGCCGTCCTCCATAAGACATAAGCTTGCCCTTCCATCAGCTTAGTTTTTTCTCGAAACGATCCTCAATACACTTCCACTCTTTGTTAGAGAGTTTGCGATAGTGAATTGGTATGCCTAGATAGCTGAACGGTAGGCTGCCCAGTTCACATCCAAACAGTTGTTTATAGGCATCTTGCTCATCTTTGGCTTTTCCAAAACAGAATAATTCACTTTTATGAAAATTAATTTTCAAGCCCGATAACTGTTCAAACAAGCAAAGCACCAGTTTCATGTTTCTGGCCTTTGCTAAATCATGTTCCATGAACAGAATAGTATCATCTGCATGTTGTAGTATAGACACAGCACCATCCACTAGATGTGGTATTAGTCCTCCTACCAGGCCTTCCTCTTTAGCCCTTCCTATCATAATTGCCAACATATCCGCAACTATGTTAAATAGGATAGGGGACATTGGGTCTCCCTGCCGTAGACCTTTGTGCGTTTGGAAATAATGTCCAATGTCATCATTAACCTTAATTCCAACGCTACCTTTTTGTACAAAAGAATCAACGTGCTTCCTCCATATGTCGTCGAACCCTTCATACGTAAAGCTTGTTGTAGGAACGACCATTCAACTTTGTCATACGCTTTCTCGAAATCCACCTTGAAGATAACCCCAACTAGTTTCTTCGAGTGGATTTCATGTAAGGTTTCATGTAGGACAACCACACCCTCTAGTATGTTTCTGCCCCGCATGAAAGCCGTCTGACTTGGTTGCACCACAGCATGTGCAATCCGTGTCAATCTATTTGTCCCAACCTTAGTAAATATTTTGAAACTCACGTTAAGCAGGCAAATAGGACAGAATTGTTCAATGCGCACTGCCCCCTCCTTCTTTGGCAACCACGTAATTGTCCCAAAGTTTAGGTGGAAAAGCTGCAGGTGGCCATTAAACAAATCATGGAACATCGGAAGTAAGTCGCCCTTAATAATGTGCCAGTATCTTTTGTAGAACTCATCCGGAAACCCGTCCAGTCCCGGAGCCTTATTATTCTTCATTTGTGCTATGGCCTCAAACACCTCTTTCTCCGTGAATGGTGCAGATAGAATCTCATTCTCGTCTGTCCCGAGCTGAGGAATGTCTCCGACCATGTGCTCATCCATGGACACAAAATTGTCCCCGGGAGCCCCAAACAATTGTTTATAGTATTCAGAGATATACAACTTTAGGTTATCGTGTCCTACAATTGTACCCTCATCTTGCTCAAGCTGGCAATTTTCTTTCTTCCTATGTTTTCCATTAGCAATCAGATGGAAAAACTGTGTGTTGTCGTCCCCCTCAACTACCTGCCGCACTTTAGCTCTAAGTGCCCATTTCAACTCCTCTTCTCTGAGAAGCTGTTTGAGCTTTCGCGCCGCCTCCATTTTAGATGCCCTATCATTGGCATCTAACAAGGAGGATTCAGCTTTGATGTCTAACTCGTTTATAAGGTTCAACAACCTTTCTTTTTCCACCTTATAAATTCCGCTCTCATTTTTAGCCCATCCCCTTAGGAACTGCCTCAAGTGCCTAATCTTATTTTCCCATCTATCCACATTCGATCTCCCCCCTGTGGCCGTAGCCCATTCTCTAGCTATGAGGTCCATGAAGCCCTCTCTCTCAAACCATGCTAGTTCGAAAGAGAAAACGTTCTTGTTACCCACGTGTGTTGCTTCCCCGGAGTCAACAAGTAATGGGGTATGATCGGAAATCGCCCTCTGCAATGCTCGAACTGTGACCAGAGGGAATTTCTGCTCCCATTCCACACTAGTGAGAATCCGATCCAGCTTCTCAAAAGTTGGATTGGGTAGTGTGTTGGCCCAAGTAAAATTTCTGCCCGATAGTTTTATCTCTTGCAAGTCTAAACTTTCGATGACCGTGTTAAACATGAATGACCATCCGCCATCAAAGTTATCATTATTTTTTTCATCTCTCCTCCTTATAATATTAAAATCACCCCCGACTAAAATAGGTAACCGCTCGTCTCCACATATCCTGACAAGGTCAACCAAGAAGTCCATCTTGAGCTCAGGCTGGGCGGCACCGTACACTGCCACAAGCACCCATTGAAACCCATCCTCCTTTGAGCGCACCCTAAATTTGAGGGCAAAGTCCCCGAACACTATGTTCCGGACTTCTAGCGTCTCGCACTTAACCCCAAGTAAGATCCCTCTGGACCTTCCTCTTGGTGGTAAACAGTGCCAATCAAAATCAACTCCACCTGATAGAGTGCCAAGAAACTGTGAAGTAAAATTATCCCTACCGGTTTCCATTAGGGCAATAAAATCAAGTTTGTGCTCCAAAGATGCTTCCGCTAGAAACCTTCTCTTAGCCAAGTCTGCTAGACCTCTGTTATTTCAAAAGATTCCTTTCATCTTTCATCATAGAATTTTTTTGCAGTATTAAATCTCGCGCTTCTGTGAACCGCAGATACAGGATAAACCTTCGTCTTCCAGGAACGTTTGGGCTTATCCTGTCCAGCCGCCCAGTCCATATAAGTGGTTTCAGGCTGCGCGCTAGCATCTGGTTGTAGGGGATCCATACACCCCTCCGAACCAATCTCGACATCCTCATCTGGTATCATGGACGGGGGTACCAGATCCTCACATAAGCTCTCTAGTGCCCCAATCCCAAGAGGATTAATATGGGAATCATTCATAGGTTTCACTGCGGCGATATTTCTAACCATCTCCATGGCCCTCTCCTCCTCTAAGTCTAACAGGTCATTCACATATTTAGAAAGTTCCTTCCCATTATTACCCAACGACACCCCGAGCTTGTTTGCATTTAAAATAATGTCATCCTTAGAAAAATGCAAAATAGAGCATCTAGTATTGACCGACATACCTGTAGTTGCCTCGATGTCACGAAGCTTAGCCGCCCTCATGGCACGACCCAACTACAAGTCGTCAACGTCCAGCTCAGCTTGGAGACGAAGACTCATCCGTCTATCTCCAGTCGCCAGGTCGGGGATCCCGCCGAAGGCAATGACATCATCAGTGATGGGTCCAACAATTGCCTGGCCGCCTGCCAGTTGCCCTGCTGGAGCAACCACCGTGACACCGGCCGGTGCGTGGTCGGCCGACACGAGTCCGACTGCTTGCACCTGGCTGCCTGCCATGTGCCCAGCTGGAGCTAAGTCGCCCACAATCACGTCCACTGGTGAGTTGTGGTCGCCTGCCACGTGCTCAACAGTGTGAAGTCGTCTGCCACGTGCTCAACAGTGTGAACTGACTCTAAGGCAGCTGTGGTCTGGCCACCTGCCAGCATCCCAACCGTATCCCCCGCCCTGCCCTCGGGGTCGTCGCCCGCTGACCGGGGGGCGACGAAGAAGAATGCACACACGACCTGCTCGTAGAGTCCGGAGAAACCGCCTGTGGACTCCGGATCCCTGGCCGAGTGGGTGATCGAGCCTGTGCACCTGGCGAGGCACCCTCCCTAATAGACTGCGTGACAATAGATAGCGGCCGGGGCACCACTGGAGCCACACGGGGGGAGAGCAGTGGAAGCTCCTGCTCCACCGGATCCTCCAACTCCGCCCTGACGCTCCAAAGGTGGCTTGGAGAAGAACACGGCCCAAAGGAACCGAACCTCAGTTAGTTCGTCGAGGTGGAAGCTGAGGGCGCCTCTTTGCTGGAACTAACCTTTGTTGGCTTGGCCAGCTGTGTCGCCCCTCTGACAGAACCATCTCTCTTGTCTGAACCCCTTTCCTGGTTTGTGATAGAAGGATTGTTTTGGCTCTATCTTATTACACCCTCCAAGTCCCTAAAAGTTTCATTTCAACTATCAACATGGCTTTCAAAACACAACAGTCAACCTTCACCACTAGTCTATATGTTTGGACATATTTGTAATACCCGATAAAAACCATACGCTATGAAATCACTTTGAGATAAACTTACGCATTGTATTTATACGCATACCAGAGTGAAATGAATGATAATGTGTATTTAGTTTCCATGTTTAAGAAGCCTCACTGGAGTTGCTAGTGGAGATTACTTAGTACAGACTGAAGCATCAGGCGGCACAAATGTCGAAGCGGAAAATTTTCAAGAAAAACCATGGGCAATTGCTACAACAAATGTATCTGAAATTGTCCCTTTCCATATGACATTGCTAGATGAAAGAGTCTCTTTTTGTCCAAAAATTTCACACCATGAAGCATGTGTTCCCGAAGGATTTTATAGGTTCCCAATCATCAAGAAATAATAGTATCATCTTAGATTATTTTCGCAAGACGCAACTACGCCAGAACTAGGATGCACATACCGGAGATCCAATAAATTTGTGTAGAACCTCAAAACCCAACTGAGGTTACTACTTCCATTTTTTCAATAGGTTTCTGCAATTTCACCATAAAGTAAGGCACATCAAAGCAGGGGTTAAACACCAGCAACAAGTTGAAAAAAATTCAGCAAGGCAGTCGAATTACCTCAAGCAGCTGGCTGGGTACTTGAGAGGCAAGTCTAATATGCACACATGGGTTTAGGTACATTCATGCACTAAGCCCATCATGTATCATTCACACAACAAAAGAAAGATGTTATGCCAATTCTAAACTTCCTAATCTGCAATGAACAACTTGTCATTAATCTGGGAACCGGCACAAATGAGGAAACAAATCGTCCAAGTTCCTCAAACGCTTAGGTAAAAATGTTTGCTAGTCACCCGCATTGGGCAACTGATCTATGGTTCCTTAGATACAACAGTCGCCATAAAAAAGGAAAGATAAACCTGAAAATCAGAAAAAGGGCATCTTTTTTGTATATGAAACGTGCTTATGAACCGAGAACCGAAGAGTGACTGCAGATGAGAGGAGAGGAGTGACCGAGTCCACTATTAACCCCTACCCTATCTCCTTCCCCTCACCTGGTTTCCAGTCCACCTGTCGCTTCCACCACCGCTACCGCTCCCTCAACACCTCATGTCATGCGGATCCAGTAGGCACGACACGAGGACTAGGCAGGTGGACTGTCCAGTTACAACGTGACCTATTCAGCCTCTCGATCCATCCTCATCGATAGCGAGGAGGGAGATGGAGCAGGTGGCCAGGGACAAGTTCCGACACCCCGCTCTATGGAGGTAAGCCTGCATCAACGTCATTCACCTATGCAGGTTCAAGGAGCAGGCAAGGTACACCGGCAAGGATAGATGTGCGGAGATCGATCTCCTCTTCTCGGCGATTCAGGAGGTCAAATCTCTAGATCCGGTACACGCGGTGAAGTGGAGTGCTCTGAAAATCAGGAACCAGTCGCGCCTCAACACCGCTCCACCATCTTTGATCTCGCCCACCCTATGCTTGGGGCATTTCAGTCAGGGGTGCACCCCCCTCGCCAGTAGTAAGGTCATGTCTACCTGGTGGGTGTGCATCGCGGGAAACTCATGCATCTACCGTGAGCGCGCCGCACAAGGTTCATACCACGATGCCGTGATCTCGATCCCCCTCCATCGCCGGGTGATAGTGGTGTGGTTCCGTCCCAATCTATTAATTTTGGTTTGTTCCGTTTGAATCAGGTGATTCAACCTCAAATTCCCCGAACTACATCTGGGTTGGGCCTTCTAGCCTCGATTAATGCTTGTGGTGGTTCTATTTCTCTAGTGACCCCTCGTCCTCCGTCTCCGTCATATTCGTTGAGCACAGCGGGGAGGGCATGCATCCCAAATTAGATGCGAAATTCCTGTTTTGCCCCTCTATACCTGTTGCGGTTTCTCTGCCACAGATCCATGGTCGTGTGGTCAAAAGGAAGGCGGGTTCTCATTAGGCGCGTCCAGTGGATGACCTAGGGGTGGTGGGGGTTATATATATGGCCAATTGTGGGTTCTCCCCTCCCCCTCGCCGCCACCTCCCCCCTCCTTCACAAGAACCTCCAGATCCTCCTAGGGCTAGCCAATTTCTTTGGATTCACAAGCATCTCTTCATCTCAAATTCATTCTTGGTGGATGATTGCATCCTCGTCAGTCACCGCTCTCCGTTTGATCTCATCCCTACTCAATGCTGCATCACTCATGAAGTATTAGGCCCAAGATCTCTATCCTTTGCGGAAGTGGTCAAGAAGAAGATGGTGGATAAGCGCGCACGTACTGCTGGGGCTGGCAAAAAGAAGAAGCCCCCGAGCACAAATCCACCAGCCGCCTGGAAGCAAGCTCCACCTGTGGTTGGGATGCCAGATCAAGTATCTCTACAGAAACCTTCTGAATCTGTGCCAACTACTCAGGTGAACAATGCTCCTAGTGCTCATTTGCCTGAAATTGAACAAGCGTTGGATCCTAGGTACAGTGATACGATTTGCTTCAATTGTGGTGGTCCGGGACACTATGTGTGGAATTGTGTGAAGCCAAAATCCTGCTTTATTTGTCAGCAAGGACACAATGTAAATAATTGTGCAGCTTGGCTTGAAATGCACCCTACAGCTACATTCTTTGGTAGTGCTACCACAGGCTTAGGGTTCTACCATGTTGATGTTCCAGTTGCTAACGAAACTACCTGGCTGAATTTCCGAAATTGCATTGTAGTTAATGTCATAAAAGGAGAGGTGTCTCAGCAAGATTTGTTGGTCCACCTGTCTACTATTTTCTGCAAGCAACGTCACTGGCCATGGCAAGTCAGAGAACTATCTAGCAAATCTTTCCTAATACGGTTTCCCCCGTGGAAGAAGGTTGATGATCTGATTGAGTTTCCGACGTTTGATTTACCTGTTGAGGGGGTTATTGTCAACGTGACTGAATGGAAAGGTGTTATTTACCCTTTCGGTGAACTCATTGAAGCTTGGATTGTCATTGCTGGCATTCCACCGAAATAATGCACTTGGAAGGTGTTTGCTCAAGTTGCTTCTTGCTTTGGAATTTTGATAGATGTCGATTGGAACGTCATGTTTAAAAGCTTCTTTGCTCGAGTCATAATTAAAGTGGCCTGCAGAGATCATACCAAAATTCCCTTTGAGAGATTGATTGAGATGAAGAAGAAACTTTTCCTACTTGGTTTTACTGTGGAAGGTTTTGAACAGGTGGGTACTAATTATGAAGATGATAATGATGACCCAGGTGATGATGATGAGAAGACCGATGAGCCGAATGATCGCATGGATGATATTCACGAGGAAGGGTTTAAAGATGGGGATAATGCCATTGATGTGTTAGACACAACCAAATTGACTAAGGGGAAGGGTCCTCCTAAGGGCTCCTCTTCAAAGAATGTCAATGTTGGACCTAAATGTCATCCTACCACCTTGTCCAACTCCGGTCATGAAGTTTTTGTGGTGGAATTTAAGAAACAAGCCTCGTGTGATCCAAATATGTTGGCTACTCAATCTGAGGAGGTGTCTCACACTCCTAGAAAACTGCTGAATTCTGTATCTAAATTGGGGGAGGGGTCCAAATCCAAAAACATGGATTGCTATGCTGATATTCAGAAATCAATGGATGTGGTTGAATATGATGACGGAAACGTTGATGTTGCGAGGGAAGACATGGATACCTTACCACCCAAAGCTGTGGAAATGTTGAATGTGGGAAACTGCAAAAGATCCAGAGTGGTGTCTCTTGAGGATGTTTATGATAAGAAGCATAAAACTTCCGCTACAACATATCATAATAAATGGGGTCATGTCCTTGTTCAAAAGCCTAGTACTAGAAATCATGACAATGTCAACATTATGGCCAAGGCTACGGCTTACCAGAGGAAGAAAAATCTTGAGGTTCCATCTACTTTTCAAGGTAATTCCTTTTCTATTCTTAGTATTGATACACTTGTTAAACAACCCTAGCAATTTGATCTATCTCTTTGTGTGTTTACATGATAATTTAGACTCTGATGTTTTTCAAAACTTGAACACCCCTGTGAGGTCTTTTTCCTTCAAATCCAATTGTCATTACTAGTATTTTAGAGAATCACATGCTATTTTAACTAAAACCGAATCTTGTGGTTTATCTCACCCATTTAGAATCTCATGATAGGTCTAATATAGAATATTAGAGGTCTAGGACAACCTGGCGAAGTGCAGTGCCTACGTGATATTATTTCCCAATCTAAACATGATTATTGGTTTTCAAGAAACTAAGAGAGGAATTATTTCTGAGGGTTTCCTCACGACAATTGATGTGAGAAGTATTTTTCTTGCTATTTTTTGCCTGAAATTAATAATACCAGTGGTGTGTTGGTAGGTTTGGAACATGATTTATTTGAGATAATTGTTTTTTCCAATAAATCCTTTTGTGTTGTGGATACTATTAAGAACAAGGATGATGGATTTTTATGGCATCTTTTTATTGTGTATGGTACCTCTTATTTGGAATTTAAGTTGGATTTCCTGGATGAGCTCCATGATGTAGTCGATAATGTTTCTTACACTATTCTATTTGGAGGTGATTTTAAATTTTGTAAGAAATGTGTTGGACAAGAGTAATGGTATGGTGAATCATCAATATAGTTTATTTCTTCAATGAATGGATAAATGGGTGGGGTTTGATTGAGATTTCTATCTCTAATCGCAACTATACATGGTCCAACTATCAATCAGAACTTATTTTCCTATGATAGATAGTGTTTACTTTTGTGGACTAGGATAACCATTACCCTTTTTCATCACTTTAAGCTCTTCCTAGAGTTGGAAGTGATCGCACCCCTCTTGGTTGAGATAATGGGGCTAGGAAAATGATTGTCTCTCAGCTTTTTAGGTTTGAGAAATGGTGGCTCTCTCAATCTGATTTTGTTTCAGTTGTTCCTCGTGCTTGGAATACCCCATCCAATGCTTCTTCCACCATTATTAATTGATAGTTTAAAACTATCTTTCTTATAGAAAAGTTAAAGGATGAAGTGCTAACATTGAAGCTGGTGTAAATAAAAAGAAGAAATCACTCATTGAGTATGATATCTTGGATGTATTTTTTTTTAAAAAAATTGTTAGATACTGAGACTAATAAAATGAAAAAAAGTAAGAAAAAACTTGGACATATGGAAGATGAAGGAAGCTGCTTTGTGGCAAGGATCTAGGGATATATGTTTTTGGGAGGTGATAGGAATAATGATTATTTTCATTCTCTTGAAAATCACATGCACATAAAAAATCATTTATCCACCCTTGTGGGGTAACACGGTCCTGTTTTCTCTACGAGTGACATGTTGGGTGTTGCTTCCTCCTTTTGTAAGGATTTGTTTTGATTTGAGCCTAAACATGATATTCAGTTAGGGGGAAACTTTTGAAGTCAGTGTGAGACTGTTACCGATGAGGAAAATTTGAGTTTTCGAAAACCTTTTTATGACGAGGAAATTAAAAATGCCATGATGGGATTATATGCACATGGTGCACCTAGTCCTCGAGGTTTATACTTTTATTTTACCAAACTTTTTGGGATCTTATTAAGACTGATTTCCTGTCTCTCATGCGAGACATTGAAGCTAACGCTCTTAACCTGTATCATCTAAAATTTTCTATTATCACTCTAATTCCGAAAGAGCCTAATGCATAAGAAATGATAAAATTCCATCCCATTAGTCTTAGCAACTTTGCTATCAAGGGTTTCACTATAGCCATGCCTCATTTCTCCTATTCAAATGAAATTTTTAAAGGGATATTTATTTATGGAAGTTTGGTTATGTCCCATGAAGTGATTCATGAAATCATTGTTCTGGTCTAGTGGTCTTGTCTTGAAGTTAGATTATGAGAAAGCATATGATAGAGTTAGTTGAGTATTTCCTTTTGAAATGCTTTCTTCTACATGCTTTCTTATTTTGAGTGGTTCTACATGCTTCGGTAGCAAGTGGATTAGCTAGATCATTAGTACCCCTTTGCCAAAGCTCCTTTTGTCTTAGATAATGGTACTAATGGTCCTTATTTGGTGGGATGCAAGGTTCTAAAACAAGGTGATCCCTTGTCTCCCTTGTTTTTTCAAATTAGTTGTTAATGTGTTCTCTAATTAAGATGCTTATGAAAAGGTGGCCATGAACAATTTAATTACCGGTTTTCTACCTAATGTGATTCCCAGAGGCGTGGTTAGTTTGTAGTATGCTGTTGACACCGTGACTTTCCTTGAGCCTTCTATTGAGTACTCTGGAAGTGCACTTTGTCCTATTTTGAAAAGCTCTTCCGCATGAAATCAATTTACATAAAAGGTATTTGCATACTGTTAATGTGAATGAGGATTTGGCTAATTCTTTAGTCCAAATTTTCTGTTGCAAAACTGGCACATTCCTTTTATGTATATGGGGATCCCTTTGCATTATAGGAATCTTAGGAGAGAAGATATCCAGTCTGAGGTTGATAGGATTATAGTGAACATCACTGGATGGCTTGGTAGGAATCTGTCTTATAGAAGAAAATTAATTTTTCTTAATACCTCCATTGCTAGTATTCCCGCTTATATTATGGCCATGATTATGTTTCCTAAGAGGGATACCATTGCTATTACTTCTCAAATGTCCCATTTTTCTTGGGGTAATTGGACGGATGCTCATAAGTACCATCTTGCTAACTAGGGACTTATGTCGAGGAAAAAGTTTTTGGTGTTATGGGTATTCCTAATCTTAGGGATTTTAACCTAGCCCTGCTGGCTTCCTGGGTAAAATGTATTTTGATGATCGACATAGTGACTAGAAAAGTTGTTAGACTTTAAGTACACCATTAGTTTCCCCCATGTTTTATCGACCAACCATTGTAATGGTCCTCTTTTTGGAAACGACTTATTTGGGCATTGTATGCTACTAACCATTTTTTACTTCTTGAAAGTTGGTAATGAGAGGAATGTTGCTTTCTGGAATGACGTTTGGATGGTAACTGCTTGTTGAAGGTTTTCTTTTGGGATCTTTTTTCTAATTGCCAAAAACAAGACTGTTAAATTACATAGGTTTTGGATGGGGTGGAGTTGAAGCTCACTATTAACAGATGTGTGGATGTTTAACTATTTGCCTACTCCCAGGAACTAGTTTATTTGGTTGGCGGGTTGGTTTTGCCTACCGATAAAGACTGCCCTGTTTGGTGGCCTAAATCATCCAGGGTTTACTCGGTTAAGCCCTTTCATAATATGAGTAAGTTTGGAGGGATATCACACCCTCTTGGTTTTTTTGCATTACAAAATCAACACCCCCCTAATTTACATGTTTTCTCGTGGTTGATTTTTAACAAAGTTTTAACTCATGCAAACTTTTCCAAACATCACCATGTGATGAACCCGTTTTATGTTCTGTAATGGAAGAGAATGCGTTCAACATCTATTTTTTTTGTTGCGTTGTTGTTTCTAATGTGTGGGGGATCATGGCTGAGACTTTGGACATTCATGTACAAATCTCTCTGGAGGATCTTTGTAAACAATGGAAACAAAAGAAAAATGATGTTGTGATTAACCTTGTTTTGACTGCTACCTTTTGGAGCTTATGGATCATATGAAATGACTTTGTTTTGTAGGGAAGGGCCTGGGCGAAGTCTAAAGTGCGCCATGGATCGAGTGAGCTCCTTGCTTCATCAATGGAAGATACTTTACACCGATGCTCAAGGTGCACTTCTACTTAGAGTCTGTGCTAGTCTGGTTTTGGAACCCTCCTGGAGCGGCGACTGGTGAGCAAAAGGTGTCGCCTCAGCTTAGGGACTTCGTTTGAGCTTCGGGAGATCTAGAAATTAGGTTGCTTGATGTTTCCTTTTTGACTGCTATGTTGTTAGCTCTGGCTATCTGGGACCCGTGTTACTGTTGTTTTATCCATCGCAGCTACTCACAATTTGTGTTCAAATGTTGTGTAATGATACTTACCTGGTTATTACCTATCTATAATTAAAGTTGGGACGAAGAAAGCCCTATTGTTAAAAACCCCCAGAAAAAACCATGAAGAGAAAAAAGAAAACAAGGACATCAAAGCAAGGAAATCGAGACAACTGTTTGCCAGGCCCATGTAGAGGGCACGCATGGGGTGATCCAAACGCTATATATCATTTTGGGTCGAAATCACGAAAAGAAAATCAAAATCAAACGAATCCGAATATAACCAATCTATCGCCTTTGATGACTCGTTGACAGCCTCCTCATGATGTGGACATGGCATTTACTGATACGACCAAAGATATTATCCGCATATACAATAATCAGGTGATTTCAATTAATAATTATATAAATTATTAGATGATGTGGACATGGCATTTACTGATACGACCAAAGATATTATCCGCATATACAATAATCAGGTGATTTCAATTAATAATTATATAAATTATTATTTTGTCACTTTGTATAGAAATACGACACTTTCTTTTATTATATGTAGGATTACAGAAGACATGCACAAACCTCTGGTGAAGATGCGAGATGGTGACATAGAAAATATATACACGCATACACGAAAATTAAAACCATCAGAAACAGAGGGATACATGTTTAATGAGAAAGGCTCACTTAGAGTTGGAAGATGGAGATGCATGCACGTTAAACTCAGAAGAAGTAGCACTCATTGCATGCAATCCCTGCCAGACCATGCATCATGCATGCAATGTCCTCAAGTCCAAGTGCAAAAGACCACAAGACTCAAATCAGCCATGTACGTGGGGTGCCAGAACATTTGGTGCGCCAGGCATGCAACATTGGGCCAATAAATCAATTCGACTAGGCCATGTTGTGGAGGCCTATACGGGCCGTCTCCTGCATGATTCCACGGCAGCCACGATTGCATCAGGAGTCTACGTCGGTGGCCATCTCCAGTATAATAAATACTCCCTCCGTTCCTTTATATAAGGTGTATTTGTTTTTTGAAAAGTCAAACGAGGCCATGTTTGACCGAGTTTTCGGAAAAATATATCAATATCCACATTACAAAATGTATACCATTTGATCCATCATGAAATGTAGTTTCATATTTTATCTATTTGGTATTGTAGATGTCATTAGTTTATTCTATAATCTTGGTCAAACATTTAAATGGTTGACTTGCACGGAAAACAATACACCTTATATTCTGGAACGGAGGGAGTACTTAGCTAATTGTTAGGTTTAGACTCGGGTTTTATTGTATTGTCTAGCTATTGCTACAAATCGCATCTACGAGACGTGTAGACTACCGTCTTGTCAGATCTACAGTGGAACGCCAACTTTTTACTATTTTGTGTGTTTAGTTTATTATCCGCAATTTCAGATTGCAATCATCATTGTTCTTGCTGGTTCTTCGGTTGCTTGCAGGAACTCGAACCTCGTTGTTCAGGTTGATCGTGCCTATGGCAAGGTCAATAACCATCGGAGATTGGTTTAGCGATTGTCGAGGCGTATCGTCGGGTACGGTATCGCCGGATCGTCAAGGTCAAAATCCACCAAATCGATAGTTATCCCCACTCTCATCGAAAGATCGGGTCACCGTCACATCAAGTGGTATCAGTTTTCAGGTTCATCGGTGAGAGATTTACATTTTTCATAGAATAGTTTATTTTTCTATCCTATAAACCCACAAAAAGCCAAAAAAAATTAAGATTAGTTCATCCATTACACCTATCTTTTTAGCCTTTAGCAATTTTTGCATCTAGTATTTGCTTTGTTGAATCTTTGGTTGCATTCGTCCTAAAAATAGTGCTGGTTTAGATTAGTTCGAGCGAAAATTGTTTACTAGATCGCACTTTATTTTTGTCCATCATATTATCCGCCGCAAGTTCGTTCGTAACCTGGAAAGATAAAAAAAATGTGAGTTGCATTGTTTTACACGCGTACGGGCGTTGCTCCACGAGAGTCCTCCAGACCAGATCAACTTGCACGTGTGCCTACGTGTAGGCTCATCTCGCGCGTTCTCCCAGACATCAGCCTCAGGGCGTCTGCACCTCCGCGCCGCTATTCCCACGCGCACGCGAGTCTCCAGACAGCTCACATCTGTGTTTGTCTCACGCGCCATAGTATCCATCCGGCTGATCGTGTGTGCTAGTAGTACGGCTACTTATTGGGCCTGTAGCATGGCTTGCGTGAAGGTTAGGTGTTTGATTGCTTGGCGATGCGATGCATCCGCACGTGACCTAGCCGCCTGAGGCGACTAGGGTTCTTCTACTCCGGCGGCGCCACGCCGTCGTCGAGGCTTTCTTTCGTTAATCTCCGACGTTGGATCTCGTCCCTCCCCTGTCGCGAGCTCTTGGACTGATAAAGGGGTCGGCTTTGTCCTTCCACCCGGTCTCGGAGCGAGCGCGGGACCTAGGGTTTCTTGACCGACGGCAATGGCATCTTCGTCCTCGACCAGAGCTTCCTCGTGGCACGGCTTCGGGGGGATGGAAGGGGAAATCTCCCGTCGATCTGGAGATGGCGATGAAGAACATGAAGTTGAAGGAATCTGAATTGGATGAAGTGATAGTGGGGGACGAGGAGATCTCCAAGTTTGCTGAGGAAACACGCTGGCTTGCGGTGGCTAAAGTGAACACGACGAAGCCTTTCAACGCTGAGTCCTTCAAAACGACGATGAAATTCATCCGGCGGCTGGCGTATGATCCCGAGATCCGCGAGGCGGACGACAACCTGTTCATCATCCAGATGTTCTGTGTTGGGGATTGGAACAGAGTTATGCACCAAGGCCCTTGGATCTTCAGGGGTCTCATGGTCATCATCGAGGAGTATGACGGCAAGGGCAAGCCGCACGCGGTCGTTCTCGATCGGGTGCATGTGTGGGCACAGATACATGATACTCCAGAGTTATACCACAGGGAGGTGGTGCTCGATCAGCTAGCGCGTCGCATTGGCCAGGTTAAGAGTGTTGAGATGAATCCTACTAGGGTTTTTGAGGGCAACTATGTGCGTGTCCGAGTCAAAATCAAGGTGGACGAACCTCTGGTCCGTTTCACTCCGCTATCCATCAGAGGGGAAGGAAGGCTACTGCTGCCAGTGAAGTATGAGAAGATCGCTTACTTCTGTGAGGTATGTGGCATAATGGGGCACATACTGGAAGAGTGTGGCAATGGAATCCATGGCCCTGATGAGATTGAGTACGGGCAGTGGATGGTAGCTACCAGAAGAAGCCTCCCGTCAAATCAGTTTAGCCAGAACAACTACTCCAACCCTCCACGTAATAGAGGTGGTGCACGCCGTGGGAGAGGAGGAGGAGGACGTGGAGCTACTGGAACTGCTAATGGAGCTAGGAAGCGCTCTTCACAGGAGGCGGGGATGAGTGACAATGATAACCTAGATGACACAGCCGAGAGCCCCATGAAAACAGGTCCGAATGAGCAGGAGGACAAGGGTACAGAACAACCAGCGCATGCTGAGTCTTCGGCAAAGAAAAGGCTTGACCTTTCGGATGTTACACCTGCGGCGACGGAGCCGGATGGACCTGAGGGACATGATCAGAACCAAGCAGCTACACCACAGGATACCTCGGTGTCGGGGCAGGTTCCGCCGCCTCCAAGGGCATATGTCTCACCACGGGACAGGAAGAAGCTGAAGAAGGGGACGTCACCCTCAAAAACGACGAACTCACAGAGCGAGTTGGCGGGCTCCCTCGAGGAGCGCCGCCGGGCTCAATGAGTATACTCTGCTGGAACTGTCGCGGGGCTGGCAGACCCGAGACAGTTCGCGAGCTTCGCGGTTTAGCGAGGCAATTTGCTCCGCTAGTGTTTTGCATTGTTGAAACTCAACTTTCTCGAGGTCGAGTAGAAAACTTAGCAAGTACACTAGGTTATGATTTTTCCTATGCTATTAGTAGTTCTGGAAGGAGTGGTGGAATTGGTATCTTTTGGAATAATGCACAATAAAGCTCGAGACTTTTGGTTACTCTGATTATCACATTGATGCTCTGGTTACTATCCCGGGTGCACCCCAGTGGAGACTATCGGTCGTCTACGGGGAAGCTAGAGTTAGTGAAAGAAGCAGAACTTGGGATCTTATTCGATCCTTAGCCTCGGCGAGTGATCGTCCATGGTTATGCATCGGGGACTTCAATGAAGTCTTGCGACTGGATGAGTATGATGGAGCGAGCCACCGTAGTATGACACAGGTGCTTGGCTTTCGGGACACCATAGATGTCTGCGGGTTGACTGATCTCGGTTTTTTAGGGCCAAAGTGGACGTTCGAAAGGAGGGTAGCTGGAGGAACGTACACCCGTGTACGGCTTGATAGAGCACTGGCTTGCGGCGAATGGTGCAGTATTTTCCCGCAAGCGGAGCTTTCGCACAAAGTGGCTGCCACTTCCGATCATAGTCCAATCTTGCTACAGACCGAGCCTCTACCAAGTGGTCAGCAGCGCCATCAAAAACCATTCAGGTATGAGATGATGTGGGAGTCCCATGAGGGCTTCCAAGAGGAGATACAACAACACTGGCAGGGACCGGGTGCAACAACAGTAGCTGGCCTACGGGCAAAAATTGATGCTCTGTCAAAGGGACTTGAACGATGGGATAAAACCACTTTTGGGAACGTCCGAGCAGAGATCAAACGACTGAACGTGGAGCTTGCAAACCTTCAGGCGGACTCCAGTCGGACTGAGCCGACCCGCATTGAGGTAAAAATCAAGGATCGCCTTGTTGAATTGTATCACCGAGAGGAAGTAATGTGGCGACAGAGGGCACGTATAACCTGGCTTGCCGCGGGGGACAAGAACACCAATTTTTTTCACTTACGGGCAAGCAGACGACGACTGAAAAACAAAATTAAATCGCTCATGAGGGAGGATGGCACTACGGTGGAGGATGCCGAAGACATGGAGCGCATGGTGACAGACTTCTACCGCCATCTCTTCACATCAGAGGGCACAACGAACATGGAAGCGGTGATTGACATTGTTCCTCGGAAAGTTACCACGGAGATGAACCAGAAACTGACCTCGGTCTACACCAAGGAGGAAGTGAAGTCGGCTCTTTTTCAGATGGCGCCTACTAAGGCACCAGGGTCAGATGGGTACCCCGCTCACTTTTTTCAGAGGCATTGGGGCATTTGTGGAGATGAGATCACCTTGATCATATTAAAAATTCTGAGAGGGGAAGAAAAGGTGAATGACTTGAATTATACTATTTTGGTACTGATACCCAAGGTAACGAGTCCCACGCTTCTCACTCAGTTCCGTCCTATAAGCCTTTGTAATTTCATATATAAGATTGCTTCCAAAGTTTTGGCAAATAGATTGAAAACTTTCCTTCCGGAGATTATATCAGAGGAGCCATCGGCATTTGTTGGGGGAAGGCTTATTACTGATAATATTATCTCGGCTTATGAATGCCTTCACTTCATGAAGCGTAACAAGTCAAAGAAGAATGGTTTTTGTGCCTTGAAACTTATGATGAAAGCATATGATCGCCTTGAGTGGGATTACTTGCGAGCTATAATGACCAAATTGGGTTTTGCACCAGTTTGGGTGGATACAGTAATGAGGATGGTGAGCTCTGTTAAATTCTCAGTCTTATTCAATGGGAAGAAACTTGAGCAATTCACACCTACAAGAGGGATTCGGCAGGGAGATCCGATATCACCTTACCTATTCTTGTTGGCAGCAGAGGGCCTTTCGTGCCTCCTAAAATGTCAGAATGAGTCATCGCCCATCAACGGAATCAAAGTGGCAGAAACGGCTCCGCCGGTTAGCCACTTACTTTTCGCCGATGACAGCCTGCTGTTCTTCAAGGCTAGTAGTGAGGGAGCTAATCTGGTATCTTCTTTGTTGGAGACTTATTGTCAAGCTTCTGGACAGAAAATTAACCATGCAAAATCTTCGGTGTTCTTTAGTAAGGGGTGTGCACCTGAGGTGAGGGACATTATCAAGATTGTTCTTAATGTTCAGAATGAGAGTTTGAATGAAAAATATTTGGGTATGCCCACAGATGTGGGAAGCAGCAAAAACGGAGCTTTCAAATATCTAAAGGAAAGAGTGTGGAACAAAGTTAAAGGTTGGATGGAGAAAATTTTGTCATCGGGTGGGAAGGAAGTGCTCATAAAATCTGTAGCACAAGCTGTCCCAGTTTTTTCAATGGCCTGTTTCAAACTGCCAAGAGGGCTCTGTCTCCATATCAACTCTATCATTCGCAAGTTTTGGTGGGGCAGCAAATGTGGCGAGAGAAAGACTAGCTGGGTCTCGTGGGAAGTAATGACGCGACCCAAATATGAAGGAGGTTTGGGTTTCAGACATTGAACTTTTTAATCTTGCTCTCTTAGCAAGACAAGCTTGGCGCATTTTGCAATCACCGGAGACACTGAGTGCCAAGCTTCTGAAAGCGCGCTATTTCCCTACAACTGATTTTTTGGAGGCTGAACTTGGCAACAACCCTTCGCAGATTTGGAGGGCCATCGTCGAGGGGAAAGACACTCTCAAAGTGGGACTAATAAGAAGGATTGGGGATGGCAACAGTACAAATATTTGGAATCAGAATTGGCTCCCCAAAGAAACATCCATGAGGCCGATTGCATGTCTTACTCCTCATCGGCCGGTGTTAGTTTCAGAGCTGATCGACAGCACTTCGGCAAGATGGAGGCAGGAGCTGGTAAACACAACCTTGTTACCGATTGATGCTGAGGTGATTCTTAATATCCCTTTGAGTACCCGACAGTATGCTGACTGTTGGGCTTGGTCCCAGGAGAAGAAAGGAGAGTTCACAGTTAGGTCCTGCTATCGCATGCTCATCACGACAAAGCTTCGGCGCGAGGCGTGGCTCGAGGGCCGCGGCGGCCCCGCCGATAGCAGCAGAGAGAAGAAGTGTTGGGATACTCTGTGGAGAATCCAGGTTCCGTCGAAGATCAAAGTTTTCCTCTGGCGGCTTGCACAAACATCACTTCCTACAGCAGATGTTAGGCATCTCCGAAATATGGGCTCCTCTCCGTGTTGTGCGATCTGCGGCGCCGAGGACTCATGGTTCCACTCCCTAGTAAACTGCACCATGGCGCGCCGCGTTTGGGCGTTGACCGAACTGGAGCTGGTCGAGCACATGATGGCCACGGCTGAACCGGATGCTAAGTCGTGGTTATTCAGTATCTTCTCTTCGGTATCACATGATGAATTGATCCGAGTTACTGTAACTCTATGGGAAATTTGGTCAGCACGGAGGAGACTGATTCATGAAGGAGAACACCAAAGCCCACTGGCGACCCATTCGTTTGTCAACAGATATATATCTGAGCTTGAGGTGGCCAAAACACCAACTGTGATATCACATGCTAGGCAGCCGCAAGTCCAAGCAAGGAGGTGGATTCCGCCACCGTCTGGATGTGTTAAGATCAACGTGGACGGGGCGGTCTGTAACAGCCCTCCCATTGGTGTTGTGAGCGCTGTATGCCGGGATGAGCAAGGTTTGTATTTGGGGGCGTCAGCGGTAGTGTTCCATGGCCTAACTGACCCTAATATTCTGGAAACCTTGGCATGCCGTGAGGCCCTATCCTTGGGCAGGGACTTGCTTCTTCAGAACATCACAGTGGCATCGGACTGTCTCTCAGCAGTTAAGGATATCAACTCAGGAACGTGTGGCATCACCGCCCCAATCATCAGAGAAATTAAAGAAGGGAGCAATGATTTTCAGCTTATCTCTTTTGTTCACGAAGGACGACTCTCCAATATGGAAGCTCATAATTTAGCTAGACATGCTTTGCATTTGGGGGAGGGACGCCATGTTTGGCTCCTACAACCCTTTGATACTCGACTTATTCCTGTAACCCTTATGATTGATCAATAAAGCAAAGCATTTACCCCTCGAAAAAAAAGTAGTATGGCTACTCTTTAACCTCAAAAGCACATCTAGCTAGCTCTCGTTGTAGCATCTTGTACCATACCTTTGTATCATTTATTTTCTTAAGACTTAACTTCTGTCCGTGATTTCTGCTAGTAACCGGCCTGATACAAAAAAAAAAGACAGAGAAAAAAGAAAAAGAGAGAGAGAAAAAAAAGAAAAGCAAAAAAAAGAAGAGATTTTGCAACGTACAGGCTCCGCTCTTTTGGACAATCTTTACTGTTCTGTAATATTTGCTGGACATTTTCTGTTCTTGGTTGCATCTATACTGCGTTTATACCTCACTTATATCTAGCTATTTTGAGCTATCCTATTTTTATCGGATTCCACTCCCTTGATCCATCGGTTTCCACTCACTTGATCCAATATCTAGGCTTAGATTGTTTTATCTCTTACTAGTCGACTGCCAGCACTAGTTAGGAGTTTGAGCAATTATTCAGCTTGCGTTACTTTTGCTTAATTGTGCCACATACTGTGAGTTGAGAAAACCTTAACCAAGCTCCACTTCCTATATTATACCTTGTCCGGTCACTTGGCAATCGCTATATCCAATTTTTGATAACTTTTGACCGCGCCAAAGGCCGACAACCACTGCAGCACGGTAAGAACTGGTAAGAGCTTGGCAATTGCTAGAGAGTTGAGGGACATTTTTCACCACATCCGAGTAGTACTATAGGAACATTATACTTGTGATTTTGTCTTTGTTTCGTACCAACCATGGCACATTTGAGAGTAACCAATGCTTGGGCTAAGTCTATTGTGGGAGATGACTTACCATATATTGATACAAGTCATTCTGTCCCGCCACAAAGGGTACGACGACCAACACAAGATGTACATCAAGGTAGAAACATACATGATCAGGTTATCCCTTTGCCACATTTCGAGGGTAAATATGACCCTGATTCATATATTGATTGGGAAATTGAGGTAGAAGAAATCTTTGCTAGCCATTCTTTTTCGGAGCATAAGAAAATAAATGATGCCACTAAAAGCTTTTTCGGTTTTGCTTTAGTTTGGTGGAGAAATTATTGTAGGGATAATATTTTTAATCTACCTACTACTTGGAAAGCTTTAAAACTTGTTATGCGAAACCGATTTGTTCCTTCATACCATGCTAGTGATCTTCTTAGAAAATTGCAACGTTTAGCACAAGGCAATAACACAGTTGAAGAATATTATGATAATTTGTGTACCGCTTTGTTTCGTTGTGGGTTAGAAGAATGTGAAGAAGCTACCATGACTAGATTTTTGAGAGGATTGCACCGTGAAATTTATGATATACTTTTGCATAAAAAATATTATTCCATCAATGGTTTGTTTTGTCTTGCTTGTAAAGTTGAACAGAAAATTAATGAACACATACACGAGACAAACAAACACACGATGCAACCCCCTAGACGAAATTTTGTTTCGGTTACTTCTCAGGCGAAAACTACTATGGTTGTTGGACCCATTACATCGAGAGCCACACTACTCCCGTCTTGCGAAATTATGCCACCGACAGTACCTACGTCTTCTGAGTCGGCGATACAAGGTAATAAGAAAGGTATTGAATCTACCCTTCCACATGATATTGTTTCATGTCATGCTGAATTAAAAGCTTCATGTGTTGAATTGAATGAAATGCCATCTGTTTTGATCACACCATTAGTTATGAATAATTGTGTTGCTACCTTGGATAAATTGTGCGATCAAACAACCAAGACACCTATTGTTTTACGTGCACAAACTCCTAAAATTGACTCCCTCGTTGATTTGAGTGCACCCAATGATTTAAAGGCCATTGAGATTGAACCATGTGACTTAAGAATTAAATCTAGTTCGGATCACACACAATTGTTTAAAAATGATGAAGTAATCGCTCAAATTTCACATGCTAATTCTTTGTATTCTATTTTGATGGATCCACCTATGCCTTTGTCACATGCGAGAACTAAACTAGCTGAGATGGCATGTTTGAGTTCCGTGAAAATTGTTTATGCGCCTAATATTACCTTTATCTTGATTGGAGAGGACTACGTAGAAAGTGATTTTTTGGTGAGTAAGATTTGCATCACATGTGATAATTTTGCTAGCGTGAAAGAGAATATCAATATGCCAATGTTTATTCATTTTGATATGACCTCCAATTTTTGTGATGCTTATGTGTTGAATGACTTGTTGCGTGATTGCTTATTTAATTATTTCATGGCATGTAATTTTGAGATAATTCATAGTTATTCACTAATGTTGGGATGGTTTAATGATGAACATTGCAATTCATATGATATGAATGAGGGATTCACTTATATGTGGAAATTGAGTTGTAATTTGTCCCAACGCTATATTTCTTGTGATGATTCCTTTACTTTTAATCTCACGAAATATGCTAATCACTCCTACATAGAGATATTAATTGTGCAACACATGAGAGGAGTTAAAATGGATGATATATACATATACCATGCATACACGTTGTCTTCTTGGTTAGTCTATTTTCAGATTATTCAAAGCCGAGGACGGCTTTGTTTTCAAGAAAGGGAGGATGATGTGGACATGGCATTTACTGATACGACCAAAGATATTATCCGCATATACAATAATCAGGTTATTTCAATTAATAATTATATAAATTATTATTTTGTCACTTTGTATAGAAATACGACACTTTCTTTTATTATATGTAGGATTACAGAAGACATGCACAAACCTCTGGTGAAGATGCGAGATGGTGACATAGAAAATATATACACGCATGCACGAAAAATAAAACCATCAGAAACAGAGGGATACATGTTTAATGAGAAAGGCTCACTTAGAGTTGGAAGATGGAGATGCATGCACGTTAAACTCAGAAGAAGTAGCACTCATTGCATGCAATCCCTGCCAGACCATGCATCATGCATGCAATGTCCTCAAGTCCAAGTGCAAAAGACCACAAGACTCAAATCAGCCATGTACGTGGGGTGCCAGAACATTTGGTGCGCCAGGCATGCAACATTGGGCCAATAAATCAATTCGACTAGGCCATGTTGTGGAGGCCTATACGGGCCGTCTCCTGCATGATTCCACGGCAGCCACGATTGCATCAGGAGTCTACGTCGGTGGCCATCTCCAGTATAATAAATACTTAGCTAATTGTTAGGTTTAGACTCGAGTTTTATTGTATTGTCTAGCTATTGCTACAAATCGCATCTACAAGACGTGTAGACTACCGTCTTGTCAGATCTACAGTGGAACCCGAACTTTTTACTATTTTGTGTGTTTAGTTTATTATCCGCAATTTCAGATTGCAATCATCATTGTTCTTGCTGGTTCTTCGGTTGCTTGCAGGAACTCGAACCTCGTTGTTCAGGTTGATCGTGCCTATGGCAAGGTCAATAACCATCGGAGATTGGTTTAGCGATTGTCGAGGCGTATCGTCGGGTACGGTATCGCCGGATCGTCAAGGTCAAAATCCACCAAATCGATAGTTATCCCCACTCTCATCGAAAGATCGGGTCACTGTCATATCACCTCAACCCAAGCTTCCATCTCCTGCTCCAGACATCGGCGCTTGCCCGCGCCAGTCCATGAAAGGTGGATGAAGTAGAGTTTGACTACGAACTCGAGGATGCTGGGAACGATCTCTTTTCGGGGAATCACTCCCGTCGAGAGGCCCTCTTCCTCCCTTTTTCTAAATCTGGGAGACAGGCAAAGTCCAGAGAGACCTCGACTCTTTCAGGGAAAGGAGGGAGATCGAATGCGAGATGGAGTCCCTGCCGAATGGAATGGACATCCTTGGGGACAGCTGTGTAAGACTTAATTTACCATAAAATTGGACAGAAAAACTACTACAAAGATCACAAGAAACCCAGCTCAAAGTGAATGGAGACACTTGTCGCAACGTGAAAGTTTGTGCTTTTTTCCATAGGTCCATTTTTTTTTCCAAAATATTTATTTCTTGGACTATACATCCATATCATGAACTGTTGTCACGATTGCATTTCTCGCATTGGTTCTTAAAATTAGATCCCGTGTTAATTAGACTTGAATAATTTTTTCTTAGAAAACTCTGTAAGAACTCGTAAGTCTATTTTTTTCTTTTGCTTGGCCGGCACACGTACTCGGTGAAGAAATAATCTACCGAGCGTTTCCTATTTTACCAAGTGTACGTACGTTATGAAACACGGTAGAGCTAAGGTCATGTCTGTCGCATGTACCCGACACTCGATATATTACCCGATTATGGTAGTGTGCGTGCATTCATACTCATACGTCCGTCAAAGCCGCGACCGGGTACACAGAAGAGACTAGCTAGCACTGTGGCAGGTAGGATGCTCAGCAGCTCAGAAGGCGATCGAGGCACGCATGCACGCAGGAGTCATGGGCGGGAGCGATCAAGCCAAGTCAAGCCATGGGCACATCGATATCGATCGGCCTGCCGCCCTGAATAACCATCAACACGAACGCACGCACGCACGCACCACGGCAAGCACTTTCGCTGCTCGCAATCCTTTGTCATTCCTTTTCACAAGGAGGAGGCCACACTGAAGCACGACATGAGCCCCTGCTATCCTCGTTGCAGTGGCGGCGGGGCATGCGGTGGCTGCAGTGGCGGCGGGGATGGCGGCGTCAGATCTGCACGGCGGCGGCTGCTCGCGGTGCGGGCCGGGGGCGGCATGGCGGGTGGTGCGCGCCTAGCCACGGCGGCTGTCCTGGCCAGCAGGCGGCGCGGGGTGGATGCCTCGGCTCGGCTTCGCGGGTGGGGCGGATGGCGTCGAGGGGCTCTGCTATGCCGGGACGCTGGGTCTCGGTTGGGGCAGAGAGGCGGGGCGCTTCGCAGGCGTGCAGCGGTGCGGCGGTTGCGACGGTGTAGGCGGCGCGGGGCAGCGACGGTGTCCTCCTTCTCCTGGATCTATGCCGACGGCCGGTGCAAATCTAGGGTTTGTGCTCGGGTGGGCTAGGTCTGGGCTCGGGGCTGATCGAAGCGTGTGCTTCGGGTAGGAGAGGTCGGGCTTGGCCCGGGATGTGCCTGCAGATGGTGCTAGTGCTCTCCTCGTGGGCACGGTGGTCGGTGGTGGTGATCGGGTCTCCGCTATTCTGTCGGGCAGATTGGTGCCAGTGACCATGGTTGAGGTGTTGCGCGAGAGGGCTCGGCAGCGGCCGTCGGTAGCCACGGGATGTGTCCCTCCGGTCCACCGGAACTGGCTGGGGACACAGGTGTGGACGCCCCCTACTGTGGGGGCATTGACCCAGATCCCGTGGCTGAAGCCGGGCAAGGAATGAAAGGAGACCCCTTTCTTTCCTTCTTCCGTGGTTGGTGCTCCGTGACGTGGATGGATGGTGGTGGCTTGGACATGGATGTCGGAGCGGCGGCTTCGGATGGCGGTCCGCATGGTTGGCTCTCCGGCGGGCACCATGTCGGCGGTGGTGGCTCTTCCCCTTGGTTGTGTGGGCGACATGAGGGCAGAGGTGGGTGGCCCGGGCGCTCTCCTGTCGTTGGCAATGGCGTCACCCCAATCCGGACCTGGGAAGGTGAACTCGTTACGCCTGTCTTGAAGACCTCGTGTGGCATGGGGGAGCTCCCGAGCGAAAGCTCTACGCTTTGTCGTCGATGATGGCGACACTTGCAGGCATTGTTATCTTCCTGAAGACGTCGTCGTGCTGCCCCTCTTCGTGCCAAAGTTCCGGGTGAAGACCTTAGTCCCTTCTGGACTCAGAAGCGGTGACGCTTTGTGCCGTTTTCCATCCTGGGGGTGTTGTCGTGGAGCTTAGGTGTTTAGGGCTTTGTGTGGCGTTGTACTCAGTTCTCCCAATGCTTTCTTTCGGTAGCGTAGTAGTGCTCTACATGGGCCGGTGATCTTGGGATCGACATTGTATGAGGACTACCTCATCATCTTGTATCGTTCAGCCGTGTACTTTGTTCGGTGTTTGCTTTATGTATAAAGTGGGTCGAAAGCCTATTTCGAAAGAGAAACCAGCAGTCAAAGAAAACTTTGTGGAAAACACATTTGTAAGTTAAAAAAAAAACATAGAGTTCATGGGATATTAAGATGGTGACCCTTTATTGACATGCGAAACTCCAAGAAAAAACACATTACGAGATGTCAGCTATGCAAAAGACAAATTCAAAATGAATAGTGATGTCACCATTCTGCACTATTCAACACAGATTTTGTTATTTTTATAGCTCACACCCCGTAAATGTATTTAAACTTGAATTTTGTATGACAATAGAATATCAACCTCATAACATCTCGTATTTTTAAAGATTTTTTTTGAAACTTGAAAACAAGTTTTTCACATGGTTTTTACTGGTTTTCACTGAATGTTTGTTTTCATGTGAAAAATTCCCCATGTTTTTTCGTCGGTTTCCACTGAGTAGTTTTCTAGTATATGGATGTCCTTTTAGATATTAGATAATGTACACTCTTCCCGCGCATGTTATAGGTGATATATTATTGTTTTAGTTTTTTGTTTTCTGAAACAAGGGGTCTCCTTGTTGATTTTCGTTGAGAGCTGCTTTACTTGCATACAGTAAGTTTAGGAGGGGGAGGGGGGGGGGGGGGCTTTACTTGCATACAGTAAGTTTAGGAGGGGGAGGGGGGGGGGGGGGGGGGGAGGGTCGATGAGCATGCCATTCTGCTTCAAGCACATTTGGTTCTGGTTGGTCAGTCAAGCTAGGACCCATAAAAACCGGCTGATAAGTTGTTGTTTGTCTTTACAACATCATCATTTGCATGCATGCACAGCACGGCATTTGGTTCTGGTTCGTACTTCACGTCTGAACGTGAATGTTTTTGTGCAAACAGACTGGCCAAGTCACGAGCTCATGACAGTCTAAAAACCAAAACCAAGGACAAATCGCGTGCTTGTGACATGGGAGAAAGGCCAAAAACACAATGATAGCCGTTAAGACAGAGACGAGACGCGTTAACATTTTTTGACGGGAGTTCCGGCTGTCGGTGGAAATTGTGGAGGCATGCATTCACATACACTATGTTAGCTGAGTACATCCAACACGTATTTGCAGTATAGAGATTTGAGGAGTTCACCACATTCCTCGTATCCTCCTTGATGATTGCCCAACAAGGTTTAAAGAAAGCCCCCGTGAAACTGTCGGGCCTGGAGCCTTGTCACTTGGGATCTGAGAGATGGACGTTAGGACCTCGTCCTCCGTGAAATTTTCCCCGAGGCTGGACATATCACATTCATTGAATTGAAGAGCCTCACAATTAAAGTCTCGAGTCCATGTTGGCCCCTTATGAAGAATCGTAGAGAAGTGATCATGTACAACTTTTTTCTTTTTCTTCGTGAGAGGTTAGCCAACCTGGACCAACTATGTGTCTATGAATGAAATTCTTCCTCCTTCTCGCATTGACCCTAGATGAAAATACTTGGTGTTCTTGACCCTTGCACATTGTTTTTTCCTTGCCCGCTCCTAAGCGGTCTGGCTAATAACTCTCCTTTTTAGCCTAACCCGTAGATCTGATTCTTGTGGGAGAAAACATGATTGTCTTGAGCCATGTCGAGATGACGAATGACGTGCAGGTCCATGTGTAGATGAACTTTCGTGTTGGAGAATAATCGCTTGCTCCAACATTTAAGTATGTAGGCCGTTTTGCGAAGCTTGTGGAATAGAATTTGGCAAGGCTCGACATGTTCGGGGATGTCCATGCATCCTGCACGACTTGCATAAAGCCGGGCATTGTAATCCAAAAAAAATTCAAAACGAAAACTTTTTGTGCGTTTTGATCCTAAACCCTAAACGCTAAACCCTATCTCATTTACATGCATGCACAATACGACATTTGGTTTTGCTTAGTTTTTCACGTCTGAACGTGAATGCTTTTGTGCAGGCAGACTGGTCAAGTCACAAGCTCATGCCAGTCTAAAAACTAAAACCAAGGACAGATCGTGTGCGAGTGATACTGGAGAATGGCCAAAAACACAATGATATCCGTCAGGACCGAGACGAGCCGCGTTAACATTTTTTGACGGGAGTTCCGGCTGTCGGTGGGGAAATTGTGGAGGCACGCATTCCCATACACGTGTATTTCTCTCGCTGGACCAAAATGTCTGTTATCGATCTCATCATCTCGTCACAAGAAAGCATCGATAGGGTTCGCAGTCGCAGGAGGCGCCAGTCCTTTGAAGTTCGGCGTCAAGCTGCAGGGGAATCAACAAGTCCGGCCTGCCATCATGGGAGCAGCGAGCGACAGCGCGCATCTTCTCCGCGTGAAACTGGTGGATCCGTGTACGTACTCACAAGTCACAACACGGCTTGATGTAGCCAGTGCATGATGCATGGCGCTTGAGGTAGCCAGTGCCAGGCCAGCGCTTTTATATATAGGGCTCGATCCACCGTTCAAGTATCCATCCATCCATCCATCCATTGCAATGGCGCAAATAACCATCTCGGCAGTAGCTATAGCGGCAGCGGCACTGATACTAGTGCCGGTGTTCACTTCCACTGGAGGATCAGTAGTAGCAGCAGGTGATCCGAGCCCCCTGCCGCCGCCGATCGGGATGCCTAACTGTGCCACGTCCTGTGGCGACGTGGACGTGCCGTACCCGTTCGGCATTGGCACGGACGCCAGCTGCTACCTGCCGGGCTTCAACCTTACCTGCGACAACAATACCGGCTCAAGCCCACGGCTGCTGCTCGACGCCGACGGCACTATTCAAGTCTTCTACATCGATTATGGGGGCTACATGGGCGCCCAACGCAATGGTGACGTCAAAATCGAAGTCGACGCCCATGGCAATGGCAACGGCACGTTCAGCCAGGGCCTTAGGCTCGACCGACCATACATGTTGCTAACCACGTCGTCCATCAGGAGCGAACTCATCCTGACGGGCTGCAACGTGCAGGCGACGGTGAAGACTGGCAACGTCACAGTGGCCAGCTGCACTTCGCTCTGCCACGACACAACAGCAGACGAGGCGCCACCCAGAGCAGACGATGAGAGCACAGTGGCAGAGAGATACTGCTCAGGCGGCAGCACAGGCTGTTGCCGTGCGGACGTCGTCACGCCAGCCGGCTACTACGACGACGGTGAAGCATACAACAGCAGCAGCACCGGCACGTCGAAATATGATGTGCAGCTCAGTTGGTTCGGTTGGAACCGTAGCGCGGACCTGGCGCGACTTCCCGTGCGCGTGTTCATCGCCTACGATGAATGGTTCGATAACAGCTCCGTTTATAACGATCTGCTACACACGCGTCGACCCCCGTCAAAGGAAACAATGGAAGTTCCTGTTTGGCTGACGTGGGATGTTGTTGGCCCTGATGCCGCACAACAAGCCCTCTGCAAGAGCAACCACAGCGAGCGCAAAAACGGTACAAGAAGAGGAGGCTATGTGTGCGCCTGCGAAGTCGGTTACGACGGCAATCCGTACCTCACCGACGGATGCAAAGGTATAAGTACACACGCGCTAGCTCCACAATGCACGCACGTCCACATAGCGACATAGCTAATTGTTAAACTTGTGCTATAGTTTTTTTATCGTCCAAGCATAATTACTCGAATATATGCATGTACCAGATTACGATGAGTGCAAGCACGACTCACAGGAAGGAAATAGTTGCTACGGTGAATGCAGAAACACGGATGGGTCATTCACGTGCCAGTGCCCGCAAGGAACCATCGGCAACTACTCCATACCCGGTGGGTGTGTTGACAGTACTGTTGCCGCCGTAGGTAATTACTATAAGCAACTCATTTTTCTTTGATTTGAGTTAGTTGTTGTTATTCTTCTCGGACAGCCAGCCTTGTTCTATACAGTATTTCCTTGTGCCAGCAACTAATAACATGTAACCTTGCATGCATGCACTCTTCTAACACATGCACTGGGTTCCATGATCCTGCAAAACATCCCCATTCAGATATTAATTCTTTAAGAAAATAAAAAAATAATGTGCCGTAATGCGTTTCTGTGTCATTCGTACGGATTAAATGGTACAGTAGAACACTTACAATAACATGTCTTGTCTGTAAGTAGTCTATGTGTGATCACTAAAGTTTGAGGTGTAAGATACATGTGGCATGCGCTTAGGGCATCTCAAACGACAATCCATAAATTTCCTCCCGCATCCGTCCGTGGACTGTCTACGGATACGGGAAGACGACATCCAACGCTAGCTGCATATATTTTAACAACAACTCGAATCAACCGGACGAAATCCGTGCAAACACAGCGGATTTTATGCAAACATGACGGATTTCATACAAACACGACGGATTCCATTACATTTCGAACATCTAGAACAAAAAAAAAGACCCACCCCTAAATCTATCATACGGCGGCCGCCAAGCCCGTGCCGTCCTCCATCCGTCGTCTCCATGAGCACTGGTGATAAGACCGATGGAGTGAAGGTGCGGTCTCCGACGAGGAACAATACAACACGGGAGACGGACTGGCGCACATGGTACACCAAGCCCTGCCGCCTCCCGTGCCCTACTCATCCTCGGAGGAGTCCGCGCCCTGTCCGTTGTCGGTGGACGTCAGGTCCATGAGGGAAATGGTGGCTCCTTAGCTGTTGTCGTCTCACCGGGTAGCCTGATGGTTCGTCAGCGGCGGGTAGGAGGCGCGGTCGGCGCTGTTCTCCTCCGCGTTTGCCTGCAACTGCGCCTCCGCAGTGGTTGCTTCCTAGCGAGTGGCGGCTTCAACGTGGATGGCACACTGCTCCACGATGAAGTTCGGATTCGTCTTGGCCATGGCCTCCTAGCTCGCGCGGTCGTCGTCGATCTGACCAAACGTGAGCCGATGTTGCTCCAGCGCCCGCTCTAATGCCGACGTACGCACCGGCGCAGACTGCCCCTCCGCCATGGTGGCATTGTAGTGCGCCTGCGCCTATGCCATGTTGTAGTCGAAGTGCACAGTAGGCACGGGAGTCTGGACGGTGTCATCGGAGCCCGTCTTCATCGTGGTGTCGTCCTCGTCGGAGACCTCCGGCGAGCCGGCTGACAAGCTGGCCTCGATCCACCTGGCACGACGGCTCTGGCAGGAGGCGGCAGAGGCCACCTCCTACTTCATCTCCAAGGAAATACTGTCCACAGAGCTTCGCTGCCTGCAATCATGGCGGATATGGTGCAAGGGAGGAGCATGTGGAGAGGATATGGAGCGGATGCGTTGTGCTCTGGAGATAGCCAGGTGTGGACGCCCTTAAATAGCGGATTCCGGTGAGGCGAGGCGTAAATGTGGGACACCGGAGTGGGTTTCTCGGCCGGCGAGACTGCTTAATGGCGGTATAGGGACGGACGGGGCATTGAATGGGCATGGTAGATATCCATCCCGTCCCGTCCATTCATGCGTCTCCAGCATTGAACATGCGCGAAACACCGCAGACGTGTCGCGGGCGGCGCTCACTAGTACATAACAGGGCATTGGTCCAGGCCGGGCCAGCCCATTAGTCCCGGTTCACTCACGAACCGGGACCAATGGGGGCATTGGTCCCGGTTCGTGAGGCCAGGGGGCCGGCCGGGCCTCGTGGGGCATTGGTCCCGGTTCGTATGACCCCTTTGGTCCCGGTTCCAGACACGAACCGGGACCAATGGGCCTCGCTCCTGGCCCACAACCATTGGTCCCGGTTCGTGGCTGGAACCGGGACCAAAGGGGATCCTTTAGTCCCGGTTCCAGCCACGAACCGGGACCAATGAGATGCCTATATATACCCCCTCGCCAGCGAGCAGAGCACTCCACACTGCTCTGTTTTTCTGGCCGGCGAGGGGGGAGCTTTGTGGTGCTCTAGCTCACCTCCTATGCACATGAGGTGTTCGATGAAATGCCCGAGCCACACTTAAGCTTTCTGCTCTCGAAGCTCCTTGTCCAAGCTCCATTTTTCTCAAGATTTGTTTAGGTTTGGCGGTCCGTCCTGTCCCGTCCCCGTCCTCACCGCCGTCGATCGCCCGCGTCCATCTCGGCACCGGCACCACCGTGGTTAGCCTCTTATTCTTATCTTCTTTCTAAAAGAAAAAAGTTCTTACTTGTATCATTTAGATAGATACTTGTGTAATTTTCTTATTTTTATTATTGTTTGTTATTATATAGTGCCATGGTCATGGTATCCGCCCACGTCGGCCCTCGTCCGGTCTATGATTCGGATGTGGTATATATTATCTTTTATAACTATTTGTTTTATTTAGTGTTTATGACAATTATGCCGACCAACGTGACATAGATTTTTTAATCTAGGAGGTATGTGAACCGGAAATTCCAACCGACCCTCTTGTCGAGAGGTTAAATTTAGTTGAAAAAGAAAACGAGGATTTGAAAGAAAAATTACAAAGAGTTGAAGAGGAGAAGATGAAGTTGGAGTTGCATGTTGCCGATGTCGTCGACGACCACAAGATCAAGATGGATGCAATGCGCTTGAAGATTAGAAAGATAAGAAAATATGCCATTCATACTGAGGCTTGGTATCATTATGCCGTTGGATCAATTGGTACCTTAGTTGCGGTTATGATCGCATTTGTTGTTGCACTTAAATGTTTTACATAGTTGTATGTTAGTTTCAATTTATGTTTTAATTAGATGCTCCAGAGAGCTGTATGTTGTTCTATGAGAACTATGTGTGAACTTTATGTATTTATTTTTTCAATAATAACATTTGATCACTTCTCTATTCACTTCTCTATTCATTTGCCCTCGTCCGGTCTATGATTCGGATGTGGTATATATTATCTTTTATAACTATTTGTTTTATTTAGTGTTTATGACAATTATGCCGACCAACGTGACATAGATTTTTTAATCTAGGAGGTATGTGAACCGGAAATTCCAACCGACATAGAAATTCTTGTCGAGAAGTTAAATTTGGTTGAAAAAGAAAACAATTACTTGAAAGAAAAATTACAAAGACTTGAAGAGGAGAAGATGAAGTTGGAGTTGCATGTTGCCGATGTCGTCGCCGATCAGAAGATCAAGATGGATGCAATGCGCTTGAAGATTAGAAAGATTAGAAAATATGCTCTAGAGAGCTATATGTTGTTCAATAATGAGAACTATGTATGAACGTTATGTATTTATTTTGGTTACTACTGTACTTTGGCTTTAATGTGTTGATGAATTTCTATTAATTTGGTCACTTCTCTATTCATGATATGCACGCAGATGAACCGGCAATGGATGTACGGTGACCGACGCACCTCCGAGTATATTGAGGGCCTGCATAATTTTCTCGAAGCGGCTGAGGCAAACAAGCAGAATGGTTTTATGCATTGTCCATGTACTGTCTGTGAGAATACGAAGGCTTTCTCCAACTATAAAACCCTTCACTTCCACCTGCTTCAGAAGGGTTTTATGCCACACTATAATGTTTGGACCAAGCACGGAGAAAGAGGGGTTATGATGGAAGACAACGAAGAAGAAGAGGATGACGACAACTACCCGCCCCCTGAATACGGTGATGCTGCAATGGGGGAAGCTGAAGATCAAGAGGAACCAGACGATCTGCCCGATGATGATCTTCGCCGGGTCATTGTTGATGCACAGAGAGAATGCGAAAGTGAAAGGGAGAAGTTGAAGTTCGATCGCATGTTAGAGGATCACAAAAAAGGGTTGTACCCAAATTGCGAAGATGACAACAGAAAGCTCGGTACCACACTGGAATTGCTGCAATGGAAGGCAGACAATGGTGTATCTGACAAGGGATTTAGTTCGCTTCTGAAAATAATGAAGAATAAGCTTCCAAAGGATAACGAATTGCCCGGCAGTACGTACGAAGCAAAGAAGGTTCTATGCCCTCTAGGATTGGAGGTGCAGAAGATACATGCATGCCCTAATGACTGCATCCTCTACCGCGGTGCGTACGAGGATTTGAACGCATGCTCGATATGCGGTGCCTTGCGGTATAAGATCAGAAGAGATGACCCTGGTGATGTTGAGGGCCAGCGCACCGGGAAAAGGGTTCCTGCCAAGGTGATGTGGTATGCTCCTATAATACCACGGTTGAAACGTCTGTTCAGAAACAAAAAGCATGCCGAGTTGATGCAATGGCACAAAAAAGACCGTAAGAAAGACGGGAAGTTGAGAGCACCCGCTGACGGGTCGCAGTGGAGAAAGATCGAGAGAAAGTGGAGCGACTTTACAGGTGACCCGAGGAACGTATGGTCTGGTTTAAGTGCAGATGGCGTTAATCCTTTTGGGGAGCAGAGCAGCAAGCATAGCACATGGCCTGTGACTCTATGTATGTATAACCTTCCTCCTTGGTTGTGCATGAAGCGTAAGTTCATTATGATGCCAGTGCTCATCCAAGGCCCTAAGCAACCCGGCAATGACATTGATGTGTACCTAAGGCCATTAGTTGATGAACTTTTACAGCTATGGCATGGAAGAGGTGTACGTGTGTGGGATGAGCATGCACAAGAGGAATTTGACCTACGAGCGTTGCTGTTTGTAACCATCAACGATTGGCCTGCTCTCAGCAACCTTTCAGGACAGACAAACAAGGGATACCACGCATGCACACACTGTTTAGATGACACCGACAGTATATATTTGGACAAATGCAGGAAGAATGTGTACCTGGGGCATCGTCGATTTCTTCCGACCAACCATCAATGTCGAAAGAAAGGAAAGCATTTCAAAGGTGAGGCAGATCACCGGAAGAAGCCCGCCCTCCGTACTGGTGATCACATACTTGATATGGTCAATGATTTACAAGTAATATTTGGAAAGGGTCCTGGCGGACTATCTGTTCCGACTGACGATGCGGGACGCGCACCCATGTAGAAGAAGAAATCTATATTTTGGGACCTACCCTATTGGAAAGACCTAGAGGTTCGCTCTACAATCGACGTGATGCACGTGACGAAGAATCTTTGCGTGAACCTGCTAGGCTTCTTGGGAGTGTATGGGATGACAAAAGATACACCGGAGGCACGGGAGGAACAGCAACGTGTGCATGAAAAAGACGGCATGCATCCAAAGCAGTATGAAGGTCCTGCCAGCTACGCTCTTACCAAAGAAGAGAAGGAAATCTTCTTTGAATGCCTGCTCAGTATGAAGGTCCCGTCTGGGTTCTCGTCGAATATAAAGGGAATAATAAATATGGCAGAGAAAAAGTTCCAGAACCTAAAGTCTCATGACTGCCACGTGATTATGACGCAACTGCTTCCGGTTGCATTGAGGGGGCTTCTACCTGAAAACGTTCGATTAGCCATTGTGAAGCTATGTGCATTCCTCAATGCAATCTCTCAGAAGGTGAGCGATCCAGAAATCCTGCCAAGGTTAAGGAGTGATTTGGTGCAATGTCTTGTTAGTTTCGAGTTGGTGTTCCCACCGTCCTTCTTCAATATCATGACGCACGTCCTTGTTCATCTAGTCGACGAGATTGTCGTTCTGGGCCCTGTATTTCTACACAATATGTTCCCCTTTGAGAGGTTCATGGGAGTCTTAAAGAAATATGTTCGTAACCGCGCTAGGCCAGAAGCAAGCATCTCCATGGGCCATCAAACAGAGGATGTCATTGGGTTTTGTGTTGACTTCATTCCTGACCTTAAGAAGATTGGTCTCCCTCAATCACGGTATGAGGGGAGACTGACTGGAAAAGGCACGCTAGGAGTAGACTCAATAATATGTAGGGACGGGCATTCTTGGTCTCAAGCACACTACACAGTTCTACAGAATTCTACCTTGGTGACCCCGTATGTCGATGAACACAAGAATATTCTGCGCTCCAAACACCCGGAGCAGTGTGACGACTGGATTACATAGGAACACATCAGGACTTTTGGCAGTTGGTTGCAAACACGTCTCATGGGTGACAACACTGTTTCTGATGAGTTGTACTCGTTGGCCAGGGGACCATCTTCGACTGTATTGACTTACAAAGGGTACGAGATAAATGGGAATACATTTTACACGATCGCCCAAGATCAAAAGAGCACCAACCAAAACAGCGGTGTCCGCTTTGATGCAGCAACCAATAGGGGAAAGGACACATATTATGGTTACATAGTGGACATATGGGAACTTGACTATGGACATGATTTCAAGGTCCCTTTGTTTCAGTGCAAATGGGTCAATCTGTCTGGAGGCGGGGTACAGGAAGACCCACAGTACGGAATGACAACAGTGGATCTGAACAATCTTGGGTACACAGACGAACCATTCGCCCTAGCCAATGATGTGGCGCAGGTTTTCTATGTGAAGGACATGTCTACCAAACCGAGAAAAAGAAAAGATAAGGAAGCGAATACATCATACGATGAGCCAAAGCGCCACATAGTTCTTTTAGGAAAAAGAGACATCGTGGGATTGGAGGGCAAGACAGACATGTCTGAAGATTATGAAAAGTTTCATGAAATTCCTCCCTTCAAAGTCAAGGCTGACCCAAGCACCCTCTTAAACGATGAAGATTATCCATGGTTACGGCGCAATAAGCAAATGACACAATCGAAGAAAAAGTGAAGACTTTCTCTCCACAACTATATCATTGCAGTTACATGTGAAGAAATGAAATGCCTTTTGTAACAGATGCCTTTCGTATGAAACCCTAATACTTCGAAAGAGATTGTCCGTTTTGTACACGAAGTGCATCCAGTTTTTGCCGTAACCCTCTCAACTTTTAAGCACATGCTATGTGGGCGAAATGATTATACCATGCCAACTTTCAACCTTTTCAGAGTTCATTTGAAGTTCCTTTCAATTTCAAGGTTATTTAGCTCAAAAAAATCAGTAAGTGCATGAAAAATACCAAATGAAGTCAGAAAGGGTTGAAAATTGATGATGTGGCTTTGAATGGTGCATTTTGAACACACAAAAAGTATGGAGCTCAAATAAGTTCAAAAAAATGAAATCCCTTTGTAACAGATGAGTTTTCGTCTGAAACCATGATACTTCGAAAGAGATTGTCCGTTTTGTACACGAAGTGCATCCAGTTTTTGCCGTAACCCACTCAACTTTTTAGCACATGCTATGTGGGTGAAATGATGATACCATGCCAACTTTCAACCTTTTCAGAGTTCATTTGAAGTGCCTTTTAATTTCTTTCAAAACATCGTGGGAGTGGAGTTCAAAAAAGAATCAACTAAAAAGTTTTTATAAACCTCTAGTATTTTTGAAACTATAATTATATAAAAATTATGCAACTAAAATTATCAAAGTATTTTTTGTTCAAAACATTAATAGCAAAAAGAATATAATGATAAAACACACTGGAAATAAATAAAGCAAAAAACAAAACAAAAATAAATAAAGCAAAAAACAAAACAAAAATAAATAAATGCAACTAAAATTATCAAAGTATTTATTTGTTTAAAAGAATGAACTAAAATAGTAGAAGAAAAATACTTGAAAAAAATTTAAAAAATAAATAAAGCAAAAAACAAAACAAAAAACTGGATTTTTTTTAAATGCCACCTACTGGGCCCGCAGAAGGCCCAATAGGCCCACTCGCAGTGACAGATTAGGCCCGGAGGCCTATAGATGAGAGGAGCTCGAGAGGGTATGCGCAGCAGCGCTTATAAACCACTCTCGAGCTCTCTCGGCTAGCGAGGTGGGACTAAAAATTTGGCCCCGGGCAGCACCACCCTTTGGTCCCGGTTGGTGCCACCAGCCGGGACCAATGCCCCCCTTTGGTCCCGGTTGGTGCCACCAACCGGGACCAATGCCCACCTTTGGTCCCGGTTGGTGCCACCAACCGGGACCAAAGGTCCCTGTTTCCCGCCCTTTGGGCTGACGAAAAGAGGCCTTTGGTCCCGGTTGGTGGCACCAACCGGGACCAAAGGGAGGCATTGGTCCCGGTTGGTGGCACCAACCGGGACTAAAGGCTTTGCTATATAAGCCACCGCTTAGGAATTTTTCCCCAAATTCTCACATCTCCCCCGACGCCGCCCGGCTGCTCCTCGTCGCTGTCGCCGTCGCCGCCCGCTCCTCGTCGCCGTCGCCCTCTCCCATCGTCGCTGTCGCCGTCGCCCTCTCCCATCGTCGCTGTCGCCGTCGCCCTCTCCCATCGTCGCTGTCGCCGTCACCGCCCAGCCCCGTCGCCGCCCGCTCCTCGTCGCCGCGCCTCCTCGTCGCCGTCGCCCTCTCCCATCGCCGCCCCCAGTGAGCACCCCGCCTTCCCCCGAGCCCTCGCCGTCGCGCCCTCCTCGCCGTCTCCGCGCGCGTGCCCCCCCGAGCCCGCCGTCCTCGTCGCCGGCCTCGTCGCCGGCCTCAAGCCATCGCCGCGCCCCCCCAGTGAGCCCCCTTTCCCATGGTCCCCTGCTCCCCGTTGCCGCGTGCCCCCGAGCACACCTCGTCGCCGGCCTCAAGCCATCTGCAACTGCTCTGTTGGAAACAATTAATTTTTCTGTTGTTTATATGATGATATATATATATATGATATGATGATATATATATATATATATATAAATGAGATGTATGTTCATGTGGAGATGAGATAGATAGATAAATGGTCATGTGGAGATGAGATGTATGTTCATGTTTTTTTCATGTATATGTATATATGTTCATGTATATGTGTGTATATGTGTGTATATGTTATCCGGAATTAAAATATATGTTCATGTAGAGGGCGACGGGGAATTAAAATATATATAGATAAATGAGATGTAATTAAAAAGTCATGTATATGTTTTTTTCATGTATATGTATATATGTTCATGTATATGTGTGTATATGTGTGTATATGTTATCCGGAATGTATGTCGTTGTCGATATAGCCCCTCCCCGATAACTTTGACATGAGGGGGGAGGGGGGGTCGATCGATAGGCCACCCAAACCCTAGAAAAAAAATCCATACAGAAAACTCCGGTAATTGTGGCCTCCCGTCCCTCGATACCAACTCTCGAGGCCTCCCGTCCCTACCCGATAAACTCTCGAGGCCACCCAAACCCTAGAAGAAAGGCGTTGTCGATCTCCTACCCCCTCCCGTCCCTACCCTAGAAGTGTTGTCGAGGCCACCCCAAACCGGACGTCGGACATTCATGAGAGAGGCGGTCCGGACGTCGGACATTCATGTTTGTATATTAATTGCCATGTTGTAATATTTGCAGAAACTATGGATCCAAGAGACTTGGAACAAGAACAGTTGTTGGGGGACATAATCAACGGCGGCGGACGTGATATCTTGTCCTTTCTCAACGACACCGATGGTCTGGAAGGAGAGGATGACGGCTCCGGTGATCGAACAATGGAGGAGGAAGGACATGATCATGATGGCTCCGGTGACCGAATGCCGGAGGAAGAAGGAGACCATGATGACGGCTCCGGTGACCGAACGGAGGAGGGAGCTGTTGCAAAGTCCGGCGAGGTATATATATATTAATTAAGCCTGTGCTGACTAGCTGATTGATGCATTAATTGTTTTGGTATGTACATATATTAATTAACTCTTTTTTCTTCTTTTATAGCCCTCCGGATCGAGCCAAACTTCGGTAACGAGACGAGGCCCGAAGAAGAGGTTGCGCAAGGAAGAAAGGTTCACGATCACAGCACTCGCGCGGGATGGCCATCCGATTGAACCCAAGCGGACCAAGGATGCATTTTCTGCTCAGTGCGGAGCTATTGTTAGGGACAACATCCCGATCAGCATCAAGCAATGGAATAAGCCTAAGGACGACGCCCCTGATGGTGATTATGTCACCGATAGACAGAAAGATGATCTTTGGACCGCTCTGAAGGCAAATTTCACCCTACCGCCAGAGGAGGATCCGAATAAGCCAGTTATAGAGCCACTGGTCAAGGCGTGTGCTCTTAAGAAGATGGCAGATCTATTCAGGAGGTAGAAGAATGAGTTGAAATCAAAGTTTGTCGACAAAGGGAAGACTCCAGAATTCACCGGCCGATTTGAGAAGATAGGTGATCACTGGCCCGCATTTGTGGCCTACAAGACATCGGACAAGAGTAAACAAATGTCAGAGACAAACAAGATCAATGCTGCAAAGAAGCAGTATCACCATCACACGGGGTCAGGTGGCTACCTCAAAGCCCGACCGTTGTGGGACAAAGCTGAGAATGACCTGATGGCTAAAAATGTCGTACCACAGACATTCAACTGGCCAGACCGTTCAAGGACTTGGTTCTTCGGGGTTGGGGGAACTTTGGACCCTGAAACAGGGAAGTGCCGTTGGACGAACGAGCAACTTGCAATACCCATGAACAAGCTTCAGGAGTATATCACCGCAGCGCAGGAAGGGACGTTCATTCCCGACAGAGAGAAGGACGAGCTGACTGAGGCCCTAGGGAATGCTGAGCACCCTGGACGAACACGAGGCACACCAGGCTCCGTTCCGTGGAAGGTTGGGTTTCCCGACGCAGGCGGTTACAGAAGCCGGGAGAGAAAGAGGAAAGCGGAGCTGAGCAAAATTCAGAAGCTGAATGCAAGACTACAAAAGCTAGAGGAAGCTGAGAGCCAGCGAGCTATCGGCCAACCATCTCAGCGGCACGAAGCTACCCCAGAAGCTACCCCGCCATCTAAGCGGAGAAGCAGCGTCGCTTCCACAGAGCCCGTTCAGCCTGACTTCACGGCTCCTATCTACCCCGTGGATACTATCATGGAGGCTCAACATTGCGAGCTCATGACGAAATGGCGGAACCTCACTTTGAAGGCGGCTGTCGGCTCTGTTGCACCTCCTCAACCCAACGGAACTTTTCACTGCTCACCGATTCCACATGGATATGCTGTTGTGATGGTGGATGAAGTAATTGAGGGATTTGAGGAGCTCGAGCTTGACCGGCCTACAGGTGAAGGAGAGAATAAGCTGGCTCGTGCTCTGAGGAGTACATGTCTATGGCAGAAGGAGTACATCAAGCTTCCAAACTGGACGCCTCCTCCGCCTCCTCCTCCTCCTCAGGCGAATCAGGGCTCTCCGCCTCCTCCTCCTCCTCCTCCGACGACGAATGATCAGGGCACACCGCCTCCTTCTCCGGCTCCTCCGACGCGTGAGGGCACTCCGCCTCCTCCTTCGCCTACTCCGACGCGTGAGGGCCCTCCGCCTCCTCCTTCGCCTACTCCGGCACGTCGGAGCAGTACGCCTCCTCCTCAGCCTCGTCGGTAACGGCAGAAGACAGACGCCGCCGCTCCGGCTCCTCCGGCGCGTCGGAGCACTCCGCCTCGTAAGCAACGACGGAAGAGAGACGTCGCCGCTCCGGCGGCTAGCAGTACAAGAAGAGGCGGGAGGGGATACAGATACGGTCCATCTCTCAAGCCTATGGAAAAGTTACCATATGAGAGGACCGAGTCTGAAAACGAGGAGATATGTCAGGAGCAATTGAGGGCCCATTTTGCAAAGAAAACTCCACCTCCGAAGGAGAAGCTAGATCCGGTGAAAGTGATGCGCACTATCGATGCCCTGAAGCGACCACCACCGCCGCCGCCGGATTCCAACTATGAGCGCTGTGTTCAAAAGATATATCAAGACGCGCAGCGGTCGGGAAGTACTTCCAGTGATGCAAGGTTAGCAAAACGAAGAAGTGGGAAAAAAATTCCCCAGCTCGGCGAACAGGCGAACCAATCGTGCCCCTCGCTCAAGGTGTCTAGCGATTTCGTCGCTAATCATCCGGGGATGGTGCCCTGTACCAATCCTGGTGATTACCTGAGCGATGATGTACAGTTTGAGCCGTTGGAGGTGGACGAATTCAAGTACCGGTACGGGCATCCTCTCGTGAAACCTGATCATCCTCCTCTAACAACGATGATGCGAACATTGCATGAATGGTACATGAAAACCTGCCGCGAGTCAGGGAGGGATTCTTTGACGCTGATGATTAAAGAGGAGCACGAGCTTGTTGGAATGGATCAGTTGAATGTTGAATTTGAGGAGATATTCCAGTTATACAATCAAAAGGCCATCGACAAATCAATCGTGACTTGCTACTGTCTGTAAGTACTACTTCTGTAATTAAGTCTCTCTCTATATATAGCTCAGCTCTTTCATTGCATGTATATATAATTATCCTCACTATATTATGCAGATTGAAGATCGTCGAATGCAGAAAAGCACAAATGTATGACATTGGGTTCATTAACCCAGATATCATACATGAGTATACGGTTAAAAACAATGTCACAGACACCGAGGACAACTTGCTACAATCGTTGCTTAAAATTCAAAACAAAGGGACAATACTCTTTCCTTATAACTGCACGTGAGTGTTACTGTCTTGTGCATATTCGGTTTCCCTTATTACTCGAGGTTATAGTAATGTAATTGATGAGTTATGCATGCGTGCGCAGGTACCACTTTATTCTGCTAGAGATTAAGCTTGAGCGGGGAGTAGTAATCGTCTTAGACTCGAAACGAAAAGATCCCCAGGAATATGCGGGCATAACTGAAATGCTCCAGAAGTAAGTTCAATCGATCATTATCGCGTCATATCGGCAACTTTGTTCATTTCCTGATATCAAGTAATTATTTTCTTTGTCTGGCAGGGTTTGGAAAGAGTTCACCGCAATTGTTCCGGCACTGCCGAGGGAGCTGCGATTTACATACCCGAAAGTAAGTACTACTAGCTAGTTCCGCGTATCTCCCATTGATTCTAGTTCCATCAATACCATTTATCATGCTTGATTATCAGTTTGATTGAACTCTATTTCTCGTAAAGTGCTTGTGGCAGGAAAAAGGGAATGATTTATGTGGATACTACGTTTGCGAGTTCATCTACAACACGACGACCCCTAAGCGGGGCTACTCTGAAAAAGAATTTCAAGTGCGTAAGCAATAATATTCACAACTTTATTTTATTACCATGATTTGTGTTGAGTTTCATTCATATATATGTATTGACCCCCTTCTTCAAATTAGACGTGGCAGATGTGGGATGAACTCCTACCACATGATCGCATACGAGCAATTCAAGAGGAATTGGCGGGATTCTTTCTTGACCACGTCATAAATAAAGCCGGAGAATACCATCTGGAATTTGAAATTAAATGTTAGGGATTGTAAGAGATCTTATATTGTATATATGTAGCTAGTAGCATCGGATAGATATACGAAAACTTGTTGTTCGACCAATCTCTCGGAGAAAGAGAGGTCGATCACTTCTCTGTGTATATGTTCATGACGATCTTGTGTACTTAATGGTTCCTTCATTTGCTTACTAGCTAGCGTGTCGAGTTCTCTCTATAGTAGCTAGCGTCGACCAAGCACGGAGAAAGAGAGGACACTTCTCTCTATTAGCTAGCTAACATAATATGAAACACCTCAATTAACCCTACAACCCCCCCTAAACCCCCCTTTCAAAAAAAAAAAAAAAAACCCCAGTGCCTTTTGGTCCCGGTTGGTGTTACAAACCGGGACTAAATGTCCTCCTGCCCGGGCTCCCCGCGGCGGCCACGTGGACGGCCTTTGGTCCCGGTTCGTAAGCGAACCGGGACTAAAGGTTTTGGGCTTTAGTCCCGACCCTTTAGTCCCGGTTCCAGAACCGGGACAAAAGGCCCTTACGAACCGGGACAAATGGGGGTTTTCCTACTAGTGGCTATCGGCCGGCGAGCTGCTTCAATGCCGGCGCTAGTGAGATGTCACGTCCGCTCTTCAATGGGGAGCGGCCGGTCTACAGCAGCATCAATGCTGGCAGTTGACGCCGGGCAGGAAGCGCGCGCGGGAGGGGAGAGGGGTTTTTCGTGGGCCAGGACAGTCAGAATCGGGCAAAGTAGCGGTCCGGACTCCCGCAAAGCTCCCTCACGTTCGACTCCGGTTTTGCGAGAGAAATCATGTCCGGGCCGCTCCGCGGACCGATACAGGACCGTGTTGGATGGCTTCCGCGGTCCGAAACGCATGATCCGGACGGTTGCGGAAGGTTTCTGGGTCCGTCTTGGTGATGCCCTTAGCACCTATAAAATCAAGTATATATCGTTTGTATGCCATCTATGAAAATCTCACAGACTTTGTGTACACCTGCAGACAATCGAATTATATCTCTTAATCTATGAAAACCCCTTGATATTCTGATTAATCAACCCGCAGTCTCTTTTGAAAATAACGTTTTGTTTTACTGATCCAAATGCTTTTGAAAAATAAATATTCATATCTTTTAAACTATAATTTCAATTTTAACATGTCATACATGAAAATTGATTAAAAATGTGTAGAATATGAAAATGATGTTGTTTTACCTGTTAACCATTTTTTATTTTAGTTTAGGGACATATACAAATGCTTATTAGAAACAACAATATTTTTTTAACCTAACTCTAGTTTTAATATGTTACGTATGAAAATTGATTAGAAAAAATGTGTAGAATATGAATATGATGTCATTTTACCTGTTAACCATTTTTGAAATATTGTTTGGGGACATATTCAAATGCTTTCTTGAAATATCCTTGTGTGTTAAACCTAGCTCTAATTTTAACATGTTACATAAGAAAATTGATTAGAAAAAAATGTGTAGAATATGAATATGATGTTGTTTTAACTTTTAACCATTTTTAAAATATTGTTTAAGGATATATTCAAATGCTTTTTTGAAATATCCATATGTTTTAAACCTAACTCTAATTTTAACATGTTACATATGAAAATTGATTAGAAAAAATATACAGAATATGAATATGATGTTGTATTACCTATTAAACATTTTTTAATGTTTTTAGGGACATATTCAAATGCATTTTAGAAATATCCATATGTTTTAGCCTAACTCTAATTTTAACATGTTACCTATGAAAATTTATTAGAAAAAATGTACAGAATATGAATGTGATGTTGTTTTACCTGTTAAACATTTTTAAAATGTTCTTAAGGACATATTGAAAGGCTTTCTAGAAATATCGAGATGTTTTAAACCTAACTCTAATTTTAACGTGTTACATATGAAAATTGATTAGAAAAATTGTACAGAATATGAATATGATGTTGTTTTACCTGTTAAACATTTTTAAAATGATTTTTAAGGACATATGCAAATGCTTTTTAGAAATATCCATATCTTTTAAACCTAACTCTAATGTTAACATGTTACATGTGAAAGATTATTAGGAAAATGTACAGAATATGAATATGATGTTATTTTACCTGTTAACAATTTTTAAAATACTATTTAATGTTCAGCCTTAATCCATAGCGTATGATCCGTCTTTCTTTCGTATCAGTGTAGTTTCGAATTGAAAATCAACACCTCTGCAAAACCAGATTGGAGACAAAAGAAATCATCTATAACCACGTACGCACGCCTCGGTAAAACCCCGTGGGGTAAAAATAAAGCATATTTTCCATCTTATCCAAAGATAGAGAGACCTTCATTAAGATTGACCCCACTCAAACGTGTTGTTATTGTGTGATCACTATGGTCATCGTCGGTTAGGGTGCGAATGAGTATAAGCCGCAATGGGATGCACATTGAATTATTTGGGTATTCAGGCATGATTATTGGTTAGAAGCGTGTGGTATTGTTTTCTTCCATTGCAACGTACGGACTCTTTTGCTATATAATCGTATAATATATAATAGATAATAGGTCGATGGTATTGTTGATGCGTTGACACTTTTAATAGGTGGCTGCGATAGATTTTGCGGGGGCGTGGAGGTGCCGTACCCATTCGGCATTGGCCCGGACGCCAGTTGCTACTTGCCTGGGCTCAACCTCTCCTGCGACAAAGGCCATGAGCCCCCACGTCTGCTCCTCAGCAACGCCAACTTCCGGGTCATCAATATCTCCCTTGACAACTCTACGGTGCGAATCGTCCGAACTCAGGCCCTCAAAAGCAATTACCACCCCAGTCCAAGGTCACGAACGTCTTCGCTCACTTGGGTCGATAGTGATCTGAGAAAGTTGCCAGCTTCTTTCTCTCTGTCCACCAGCAACGAGCTCACCATGACGGGGTAACCCGGCCATTATCAGCGGTTGTGCCTCCTTCTGTTCCCACAATGACACCAGCAGCAGCAACTTTACTGGTCTTGGTGGAAAGGACGGCTCCAAGTACTGCTACGGCATGGGCTGCTGCCAGTCTCGCATCTCCGAGTCCATGGACGGAATGCCCCGCGAGTTGCACTTCACATGGTTGCGCGATAGCCGCCCTGCGGAACTGATGCCCTTAGACGGGTACGTGTTCATCGCAGAGGAGGGGTGGTTTGGCAAGCAGAGTGTCGCGGATGAACTGATGCAGAAGGGTGAGGAGACTTGGGACTCCCAAACGCCGGCACACGAACTGGAGGTTCCCAGCCGGCTACTACGACGACGGTGAAGCATACAACAGCAGCAGCAGCGGCACGTCGAAATATGACGTGCAGCTCAGTTGGTTCGGCTGGAACCGTAGCGCGGACCTGGAGCGAGTTCCCATGCGCGTCTTCATCGCGTACAATAGCTGGTTCGATAACACCTCCGTTTATAACGATCTGCTACAAACGGGCCGTCCCCCGTCAAAGGAGACATTGGAAGTTCCTGTTGGGTTGACGTGGGATGTTGTTGGCCCTGATGCCGCACAACCAGCCCTCTGCAAGAGCAACCACAGCGAGCGCAAAAACGGCACAAGAAGAGGAAGCTATGTGTGCGCGTGCGAAGACGGTTACTACGGAAATCCGTACCTCACCGACGGGTGCAAAGGTAAGTATACATAAGCTAGCTCCACAACGCACGCACGTCCACATACCTAATTGTTAACCTTGTGCTATATAGTTCTTTTATCGGTCAAGCAATAACTACTCGAATATATATACCTCTACCAGACTACGATGAGTGCAAGCACGACTCACAGGAAGGAAATAGTTGCTACGGTGAATGCAGAAACACGGAAGGGTCATTCACGTGCCAGTGCCCGCAAGGAACCATCGGCAACTACTCCATACCCGGTGGGTGTGTTGACAGTGCTGTTGCCTCCGTAGGTAATTACTATAAGCAACTTATTTTTCTTTGATTCGTGTTATTTGTCGTTATTCTTCTCGGACAGCCAGCCTTGTTCGATACAGTATTTCCTTGTGCCAGTAACTAATGACATGTAACCTTTTCATGCATTCTTGTAACACATGCACCGGGTTCCATGATCCTGCAAAACATTCCCCTTCAGATATTAATTCTTTAAGAAAAGGGTGTGTGTAGCTCTCATCTAGATGACACTTAACCAAGTCACATCTAACTCCTACACCATTTGATTTTGATGGAGATTCGTGCGGGTTTATTATTTTTATTTTTTGTTTGGTCACTCAAATGATGTGTAGGAGTTAGATGAGACTTTGTTATTTCTCATCTAGATGAGATTTAGCAAATCCGTTAAGAAAATACAAAAATAATGTAATGTACTGTAATGCTATCTGTATAATGCTTTTCTGTGTCATTCCTACGGATTAAATGGTACCGTAGAACACTTTCAATAACATGTCTTGTGTGCAAGTAGTCTATGTGTGATCGCTAAAGTTTGAGGTGTAAGATACAGGTGACATGAACTTAGGGCATCTCCAACGGCAATCCGTAATTTTGTTTTCCCGCATCCGTCCGCGGACAAGGGATCAGTCCGCAGACACGGATGCAGGAAGACGATCCAACGCTAGCCACATACATTTTAGGAATAACTTGAATCAACCGGACGAAATCCGTGCAAACACGGGAGATTTTGTGCAAACATGACGGATTTCATACAAACACGAAAGACCCGCCCCTAAACCTATCATAAGGCGGCAACTCCCCGCGTCCAAGCCCGTGTGGTTCTCCATCATATCCGTCGTCTCCCTGAGCACCGGCGATAAGACCGATGGAGTGAAGGTGCGGTCTCCGGCGAGGAACAGTAGAACATGGGAGACGGACCGGCACACATGGGACACCAGGCCCTGCCGCCTACTGTGGCCCTACTCATCCTCGGAGGAGTCCGCGCGCTGTCTGTCGCCGGTGGATCGTGAGGTCCACGAGGGAAATGGTGGCTCCTTAGTTGTTGTCGTCTCACCGGGCAGCCTGATAGTTCGTCGGCGACGCATAGGAGGCGCGGCTGGCGTTGTTCTCCTCTGCGTTCGCCTGCAACTGCACCTCCGCAGAGGCTACGTCCTGGCGAGTGGTGAATTCAACGCGGATGGCATCATAGATGGCACGCTGCTTCGCGATGAAGTTCGGGTTCATCGTGGCCATGGCCCCAGGGCCTCCTGGCTCGCGTGCTGGTCGTTGATCTGACCCAACGCGAGTCGATGTTGATCTAGCGCCCGCTCTAACGCCGAGTACGCCCCGACGTAGACTGCCCCTCTGCCATGGCGGCATTGCAGTGCGCCTGCGCCTGCGCCATGGTGTAGCCGAAGTGCACAGGAGGCATGGAAGCCTGGGCGGTGTCATCGGAGCCCGTCTCCATCGTGGTGTCGTCCTCATTGGAGATCTTCGACGAGCTAGCCGACAAGCCGACCTCGATCCGCCTAGCACGGCGACTCTGGCAGGAGGCGGCAAGGGTGGCCACCTCCTGCTTCATCTCCGGGAAAAGACTGTCCCACAAAACACCGCCGCCTGTAGTCATGGCGGATGTGGTGCAAGGGAGGATCATGTGGAGAGGATGTGGAGCGGATGCGTTATGCTGTGGAGATAGCCGGGTGTGGACGCCCTTAAATAGTGGATTCTGATGAGGCGAGACGTAAATGTGGGACGCCGGAGTGGGTTTCTCGGCCGGCGAGACTGCTTAATGGCGGTATACGGACGGACAGGGCATTGAAGGGCCATGGTAGATATCCGACTGCTTAATGGCGTTATACGTACGGACAGGGCATTGAAGGGCCATGGTAGATATCCGTCCCTTCCCATCCATTCATGCGTCTCCAACATTGAACATGTGCGGACACCGCAGACGAATCGCGGGCGGCGCCCTCGGCCGGCGAGCCGCTTCAATGTCGGCGCCAGTAAGATGTCACGTCTGCTCTTCAATGTGGAGTGGCCGGTCTACAATGGCATGAATGCAGGCAGCTGGCATCGGGTAGGGAACGCGCGCTGGAGGGGAGAGGTGTTTTTGGTGGGCCAGGGTGGTCAGAATCGGGCGAAGTAGCGGCCCGTACTCTCGCGAAGCTTCCCCACGTTTGTCTCCGGATTGCGAGAGAAATCGTGTCTGGACAGCTCCGCGGACCGATATATGACCGCATTGTATGGCTTACACGGTGCAGACCGCACGATCCGGATCGTTGCGGAAGGTTTGTGGGTCCGCCTTGGTGATGCCCTTAGCACATATAAAATCAAGTATATATCGTCCGTATGCCATCTATGAAACTATAAAATCAAGTATATATCGTTCGTATGCCATCTATGAAAATCTCACAGAATTTGTGTACAATTGCACACAACCGAATTCTATCTCTTAATCTATGAAAACCCCTTGATATTCTGATTAATCAACCAGTGGTCTTTTTCGAAAATAACGTTTTCTTTTACAGATCCAAATGCTTTTGAAAAATAAATACCCACATCTTTTAAACTATAATTCCAATTTTAACATGTCATGCATGAAAATTGATTAAAAATGTGTAGACTATGAAAATGGTGTTGTTTTATCTGTCAACCATTTTTAATTTTAGTTTAGGGACATATTCAACTGCTTTGTGGAAACATCAATATCTTTTAAACCTAACTCTAATTTTAATATGTTACATGTGAAAATTTATTAGAAAAATATGTAGGATATGAATATGTTGTCATTTTACCTGTTAACCATTTTTAACATGTTGTTTGGGGACATATTCAAATGCTTTCTTGAAATCTCCTAGTGTGTTAAACCTAGCTCTAATTTTAACATGTTACATAAGAAAATTGATTAGAAAAAAATGTGTAGAATATGAATATGATGTTCCTTTACCTGTTAACCTTTTTTTTAAATATTGTTTAAGGACATATTCAAATGTTTTTTTGAAATATCCATATGTTTTAAACCTAACTCTAATTTTATCATGTTACATATAAAAATGGATTAGAAAAAAATATACAGAATATGAATATGATTTCGTATTACCTATTAAACATTTTTTAAATGTTGTTTAGGGACATATTCAAATGCTTTTAGAAATATCCATATGTATTAAGCCTAACTCTAATTTTAACATGTTACATATGAAAATTTATTAGAAAAAATGTCCATAATATGAATGTGATGTTGTTTTACCGGTTAAACATTTTTAAAATGTTTTTAAGGAAATATTGAAATGATTTTTAGAAATATCGAGATGTTTTAAACCTAACTCTAATTTTAACGTGTTACATATGAAAATTGATTAGAAAAATTGTACAGAATATGAATATGATGTTGTTTTACCTGTTAAACATTTTGAAAATGATTTTTAAGGACATATGCAAATGCTTTTTAGAAACATCCATATATTTTTATCCTAACTCTAATCTTAACATGTTACATGTGAAAAATTATGAGGAAAATGTACAGAATATGAATATGATGTTGTTTTACCTGTTAAGAATTTTTAAAATACTATTTAATGTTCAGCCTTAATCCATAGCGTATGATCCGTCTTTCTTTCGTATCAATGTGGATTCGAATTGGAAATCAACACCTCAGCAAAACAAGATTGGAGACAAAAGAAATCATCTATAACCACGTACGCACGCCTCCGTAAAACACCGTGGATTAAAAATAAAGCAGATTTCCATCTTAGACGGAGATAGAGAGACCTTAATTAAGATTAACCCCATTCAAACCTGTTGTTATTGTGTGATCACTAAGGTCATCGTCGGTTTGGGTGGGAATGAGTATAAGCCGCAATGGGATGCACATTGAATTATTTGGGTATTCAGTCATGATTATTAGTTAGAAGCGTGTGGTATTGTTTTCTACCATACAACGCATCGGACTCTTTTGCTAGTTTATAATCGTATAATATATAATAGATAATAGGTCGATGGTATGGTTGATGCGTTGACACTTTTAATAGGTGGCTGCGATAGATTTTGCGGGGGCGTGGAGGTGCCGTACCCATTCGGCATTGGCCCGGACGCCACTTGCCACTTGCCTGGGCTCGACCTCTACTGCGATAAAGGCCATGAGCCCCCTCGGCTGCTCCTTGGCAACGCCAACTTCCGGGTCATCAATATCTCCCTTGACAACTCTACGGTGCGAATCGTCCGAACTGAGGCCCTCAAAAGCAATCACTACCCCAGTCCAGAGTCACGACCGACTTCGCTCACTTGGGTTTTGTTAGAGAGTTTATCGACGAGAGGCAGCAAGTCCTGACGCTTCAGCCTGTAGATAGACAGAGGATGGAAGCCAAAGATGATGGCCATGGCGGGTCGTCTAACACTCACTCGCTCAGTTCTCATGGCACTGCCAGTTCACCTTATGGCGGCGCCGCCGATGCCGGCCTGGGCGATCAAGATCGTTAATCGACGATGCCGGAGCTTTATGTGGAAGGGTGAAGCAGAGATTAATGGTGGTCACTGCCTGTTACCATGGTCACGGGTGTGCACGCCTCGGGAGTTTGGTGGTCTCGGGGTTTTAAACCTGAAATGGTTTGGATTCGCGTTGCGCTGCAAATGGCCTTGGCTGCGCTGGGAGGCGGAGGAGAGGCCCTGGCATGCACTACCTGACACCATGGAAAGGGAGGTGGAGGCACTTTTCAATGCGGCTTGCCGAATCAGGCTGGGATCGGGCGAGAGGGCCAGATTTTGGACAGACAGGTGGATAGCGGATGGTAGATCCGTGGCTGAGATGGCGCCACAACTCTTCTCTTTCGTCAAGGACCGCGGGAGATCGGTCAAGGAGGCCATCCATAATCAAGCTTGGACCAAGGACATCACGGGCGGGCTATCACTTCCTGCCATAGCACAGTACCTCAAGGTTTGGGAGTTAACTGAGGCCACAACTCTGAATGCTGGAGCCAGGGACACACCGCACTGGATGTTGACGGCCGATCAGCAATTCTCCGTCCAGAGTGCCTACAGCTTGTTCTTCCTCGGTAATATTCGCTTCGCTTGCTCGCAGCCAATCTGGAAGTCCAAGGCTCCACCACGTTGCAAATTCTTCATGTGGCTCGTGGTACATAGAAGGTGTCTGACGGCAGATAACCTGGAACGCAGAAATTGGCCGTCCAATGGATCCTGCCCTCTTTGTCTGTCTGCGCCGGAGGATTGTACTCACCTCTTCGTTCACTGTCGTTATACGCAGCAGCTTTGGATGCTCTTCAAATCTTGGTCGGAGGCGGATTTTCTAATCCCTGATACTAGTTTTACATCCACGGAGGACTGGTGGCTGCGGGCTAGAGCCGCGATCCCCAAGGCTGTCAGGAAAAACTTCGACACGGTGATTATTCTGCTGCACTGGAGGGTTTGGAAGGAAAGGAATGCCAGGATTTTTGATCAGACGGCCAGCTCACCTGACAGGGTTTTGGATCGGATTATAGAGGACGTGGCCATGTGGAGGGCTGCGGGATGCATCGCTGATCTTCCTACTTAGCCAGGGTCGTCTGGTTTTAGTCCGTATGTATTTCTGTTGGTTCTCCCAGGGCTGTTACGGCTGGGGACCTTGTGGGGTTTGCTTTGGTTCAGTCTAGTCTTCTTAGACTGTTCCTTGTTGTACTGAACTTCTTCTCCCCTATCTAATAAAGATCGGCCACAGGCCCTTCGATAGTGATCTGAGAAAGTTGCCAGTTTCTTTCTCTCTGTCCACCAGCAACGAGCTCACCATGACGGGGTGCAACGCCCAGGCGACACTGCTCGGACACGGTAACCCGGCCATTATCAGCGGTTGTACCTCCTTCTGTTCCCACAATGACACCAGCAGCAGCAACATTACTGTTCTTGGTGGAAAGGACGGCTTCAAGTACTGCTACGGCATGGGCTGCTGCCAGTCTCGTATCTCCGAGTCCATGGACGGAATGCCCCGCGAGTTGCATTTCACATGGTTGCGCGATAACAGTCCTACGGAACTGATGCCCTTACAAGGGTACGTGTTCATCGCAGAGGAGGGATGGTTTGGCAAGCAGAGTGTCGCGGATGAACTGATGCAGAAGGGTGAGGATACTTGGGACTCACGAACGCCGACACACGACCTGGAGGTTCCCATTCTTCTGCAATGGGAGGTCTTGCTCTTGCATAATGGCTCATCAACCCACGCGAGCTCGCATCCGGACTGCCACGGGGAGATAGCCCGCGACCTTTGCAAGAGCAAGAAGAGCTACTGCAAGCCTGGGAATAGAGGCCATACGTGCCAGTGTAACGAAGGCTACCACGGCAACCCATATATCCTCGGCGGCTGCAAAGGTTCGGTCAATTCCATCGATCGTTTGCCGCATATACATATGGCTCCAATGCGTACTACCACTTCTACTACGTACATGTAATTTAATCCTTTTCTTGTCTACAGGTGACAAATCTTTAAAAGGTGAGCAACAAATGGTGCCACTCTAATTTTCCTACGCAAGCCGGTATTCTGAGATTATTACTACTCCCTTCATTTTTGTATACAAGGCCACTATCAAAATTACAATTTGCAGTTATATAAGGCCACTAACACTAATCCAGTTTCGATTGCTCCTTGTATTAACATACAGATTTTTCATTCTTTTATATTGAATTTTTTCCAGTTAATGTGTAGAACAAGGGTGCTACACAATACACATATTGCCCCTCTCAGATATAGATAGCTTCAGAAACATGAATTTATTTATTTTCTACCTTTGAGTGTTTTGGTTAGTAAAATCTTATTGTTAGATTTATTGCAAAAAATGTTTCCAAAATACACTTTATTACAAGTATATCTATTATATACTACCTCTGTTGGTAAAGTCAAGATGACTTTCTAAATAGCATGAAGGAAAAAAAATCAGATTTTGATTGGTAACGTACTAAAAAAATATTTTGTTTTGTATGGTGCAAATATTATTATCAAAGATACATACTGGATACCATCCCAAAATACAAAATTTCATCACTTATGAGGCCAGGGAGTATTAAAAGTAGATGAGAGTCAACTAGTCAAATGAAAAATATGTTTAGAGTATAAGAACAAACAAAACATCAAACCATTAACTTGGTGGACCAAGCCACACACAGTTCCATTTTGGATATCAGCATGGCTTTCAAAACACAACAAACCTTGACCAATAGTTTCTGTTTGAGTTTTTATAATACCTAATAAAACCTTACGCTATGAAAGCACTTTTCTAGACAAATGTATCTGCATACCAAAGAAAATGAATGACAATATTTTCTCCCCAGGTTCAAACATTATTATTGGAGTTGCCAGTGGGGCAGGCCTCATACTTTTGGTCATCATTGCCTACTTTAGTTCATATATATTTAAGCATCAGAGGGCCCAAATGTTGAAACGGAAGTATTTTGAGCAAAACCGTGGGCAACTGCTGCGACAATTGGTATCTCAAAGAGCTGATATTGCAGAGAGAATGATCATAACCTTGGAAGAGCTAGAGAAGGGAACAAACAATTTTGATAAAGCTCGTGAACTTGGTGGTGGTGGGCATGGTATTGTCTATAAAGGGATTTTGTCGGACCTCCATGTCGTAGCCATCAAGAAACCAAAGATGGTTGTTCAAAGGGAGATTGATGAGTTTATTAATGAGGTTGCTATCCTATCACAAATCAACCATAAGAATGTAGTAAAACTATATGGTTGTTGCCTTGAAACAGAAGTGCCATTGTTGGTCTATGAGTTCATATCCAATGGAACTCTTTACGATCATCTTCATGTGGAAGGACCAAGATCATTGTCATGGGCTGATAGGTTACGGATAGCAACGGAAACTGCAAAATCTCTTGCCCATCTTCACTCAACAGCTTCAGTACCTATCATTCATAGAGATGTCAAACCTGCTAACATACTTCTGGATGATACTCTCACTGCAAAGGTAGCCGACTTTGGGGCTTCAAGGTACATTCCATTGGACAAATCCGGGCTAACAACAAATGTGCAAGGTACACTAGGATATCTGGATCCGATGTCCATGCACACGTGGCGCCTCACAGAGAAGAGTGATGTTTATAGCTTCGCTGTTATGCTTATAGAACTGATGACAAGAAAGAAGCCACTTACCTACATGGCCCCCGAAGGCAATGGTCTTGTGGCACATTTTTCTACCTTATATGCAGAAGGAAATTTGTCACAAATTTTAGATCCACAAGTTATAAGAGAAGGTGACAACAGAATTGATGAAATCGCTGGAATTGCGGTAGCATGTGTAAAATTAAGAGGGGAGGAACGACCAACCATGAGGCAAGTAGAGTTGAGAATGGAAGCTGCTCAGTCACCGGAGGAATTTGAGGCAAATGATGATATCACAACAAATTCTCCATTGGCATCTAGAGTGGGATTGACTAGCAGGCAGTATAGCATGGAAGAGGAGTACATGTTGTCTGCAAGATATCCAAGGTAGTTCTGCTTACATGTGGGCTGAATAAAGTTAACTTTTTGAGATTTGTTTGCAGTATGTTACCTTAGTGAAAAAGGTGCTTCTAGTCCTTTTTCTATCGTGGCAACTTTGTTTCATGGCTTTTATTGTTTTCGCATTCAGTGTAAACTCATGGTCAGCATTTGACGGGGATATTACCCCGCGATATGACCCGGCAGACATGCTGACCCGGTAAACAGTACTGACCCGGCAGACATGCTGACCCGGCAGACAATTGTAACCCGGCTGCTACAGTGTCAGGGTGTAACCCGGCTGCTACATTGTCAGGGTGTAACCCGTCTGCTACAGTGTCAGGATGTAACCCGGGTGCTACAGTGCCAGGATGCTAACCCGGCTACAGTGTCATGATGCTAACCCGGCTACAGTGTCATGAGGCTAACCCGGATGCTACAGTGCCAGGAGGTGAACAGTGTTATCAGACAGTCTTGGAGACGAGTCTCTGAAGATAAGCCCTGGTTGTAACCCGCCCGGTGTAAGCCGCCCGGGATGGGTTACAAGCCTAGGACTCGGAAGCCCATGAAGAGAAGCCCGCGATGGGAAGTCATCAATCCGACTTAGACTCTACATGTAAACCGCCCCTTCAGCCTTTATAAGGAGGGGCGGGTCACCCCAAGAGGGTCAGGTTAGACGTCTCATAGACAGGTCTCATAGACAGGTCAGAAAAGATAGTCAGACAAGAGGGTCTCGAGATTAGAGGTAGCGACTCCGCACCCTTGTAACCGAGATCGTCATCGTCATCAATATAAGACACAAGCAGGACGTAGGCTTTTACCTCCATCGGGGGGGCCGAACCTGGGTAAAAACTCCGCGTCTCCCGTCCCGCTCAACCCCTCTCAAGCTACCAGTTACGTGCGCTGGACCTCACGACTAAGTCCTTACACTAGGACATCTGCCGTGACAAATCCACGACAGCATTGGAAGCTCAATGTAGTCAATTTGTGTGCCTCTAGGACAAAAGATGCCTCTCGCCTTGCTCTAATGGCGGTGCTATTTCTACATATATGTAATATGCATGCTAGTTAGTTTCATGGGGTGCATCCCAGTAAACTACCATTTATTCCTATAAAATACAATTTGAAACATGAGAATTCCGTACGTGCTTAACCGAAAAATGTTTTAAGAGAATGTAACCAATAGTTGTAAGAACCCATTGCTTCTCCTGGAAATTTTCAATCTACTTGCGGACCTGAATCAACTTAACCTTAAATTCCATATTGTTTGCATCGTGTTTTCATGTCATGCAAGACCTTTATATTTGCAACCGGCCAAAGATGCCATATAATCAAAGTGAGCAGCATTTTTTTTAAAGAAATGCCTTCAGTTCAGGAAACAAGTTGCATGAGAATTTTCATCTTACAAGAACGGTTGGAGCTAATCCAGGGCTCCAGAAGAATCTTCCTTTATAAACATCCATAATTTCTAGGACCTTTACATATTTTAAGTGCCAAAGATACACCATTAATAACGTTGAACAATGTTAGCATCTACAACTTGAAATCATCTAATAATATACCTGAACATGAAAATAACTTGAGCTCCCAAAAATTGCATAGCATCATGACACCTCTAGCACTATTAATTTTAGTCCTGAACATGAAAATAACTTGAACTCAAAATTGCATAGCATGATGAAACTTCTAGCACTACAAAATTTAGGTTAGCATAGACAATGTGACGCCCTGGATTTGCAGCTACAGTAATTCGCGTAATTAAGCTACAGTAATCCCACGCTAATGATGCCTTGTCATCGCTTTCACTGTTGCTAATCTCATTTTGTTTCAAACCGCGATGAGATTCAAATTTAAGTTAAAGTTGAAAACTAAAGTTTCAAAATACCAAAACAAAAATGTCCGAAATGCGGCAAATAATGCATAGGTAATTGTGTTGTAGAAATCAACATTTTTGAAAGTAATTAAATCCACTAAATGAAAATAAAACTAAAACAGAAAATTATAAATAACAAAAACAAAAACAAAAAAAAGAAAACAAACACCCCCCCCCCCCCGCGCGGTTGGGCCAACCGACCCAGTTGGCCTAGCGGCCCAACTGGCCCACCCCGACTCCACGCGGGGTCAAACCCCCCCACCGACAGCCCCCCTCCCCCACTCGCCACTCCTCCCCCCTCTCGCTCGCCTCCTCCCACCCGATCCAGATCTGGATCGGGGCTGCGCCCTCACCGCGCCGTCGATGCGTCCCCGTCCTCCCCCTCGCCGGCCTCCATCGCGCCTCGCCGCCCCTGCCCCCCTACAACGTTGGTGAGGCCGTGGCCTCCCCTCCCCTCTCCCTTTCCCCCCTGCGGCCCCGGCTCCCTGCCCCGCCGCGCCCACTGCCACCGCGCACCGGCTCCCGCTCGCCCCCTCCTCGCCGCGCCCCGCGCGTTCGCCGCGGCCCGTCCACGCCACCACGCCCACCCCCGCTTAGCGCGCCCACGCGCCGCACACGTGCCCCGCGCGCCGGTCTCGGCCGTCGCGTACCGCATTCCCGCTCACCTCTCTCCCCGCGCGCCCTGGCCACGCGTCCCCGCCGCGCCCCGCTAGCCGCCTCCCCCCGTGAAAGCCGCCGCCGCTGTGGTTGGCCTCACCGGCCGCCGCCTGTCGCTGTGCGCCCGCCTCCGGTCCCCACCGCGACCACCGCGCCGCCCCGGGCCGTCCCTATCCCCGTCGCGCGGCCCCGCCGCCGCCGTGTGCTCGTGCCCCCCATGCCGGTGCCCTGGCCACCGTCTCCACCCTTGGGGGCTCGAACCACCCCCCACTAACACGATCTGGTTAGTGGGGATTGATCACCCACTAACCACCCCCCTGGAAAATGACATTTGGGGCCCAGGCCCTGATAAAAAAAATGTTAAAAAATAAATAAATAAATAAATAATTAGTAAAATAATTAATTAACTAGTTGACTAAGTTGTTAATTGACCTAATTAAACTGATTAGGTTAATTAATGTTTCTGTTAAGTTTAGCAGAGTATGACATGTGGGCCCAGCCCATTTTAACACTAATTAAAATGGATTAATTATTTCTGTTAATTAATTTAAAGTAAACAGTGAATGACAGGTGGGTCCCACCTCTTAATTAACCCGATTAAAAGTTAATTAAACTTAATTAAACCTGTGTCTATGATAGAGGGGCCCCACTGGTCAGTTTGACCAGTCAGAGCCCCTGTTGACTGCTGATGTCAGCATGACATCATGCTGATGTCATAATTACATTATTGAATTAATTTAAATCTATTAATTTCTGGATATTAATAAAACTTTAAAAATTAATATAAAATAATTTGTAAGTCAGATGAAAATAAATTATACATGAAAGTTGTTCAGAAAAATCCCACGAATCCGAATACGTAGTCCGTTCGTCTGCCACGCGCTCCTATCATAATGAACGTGGAACTTTCCCATCGTTTTCGTCTGTCCGGTAGTAGCCCGAGACCCGGAAAATATCGTCAGATATTCTTCCGACCCGTCTGCGACGTGTAGTACTGCGTTAGTGCATTGATACGTCTCCAACGTATCTACTTTTCCTCACCCTTTTGCCCTTATTTTGCACTCTAATTTGCATGACTTGAATGAAACTAACCCGGACTGACGCTGTTTATGGCAGAATTGCCATGGTGTTGTTTTTGTGCAGAAATAAAATTTCTCGGAATGGAACGAAACTTTTTGGAGATTTATTTTGGAAAATATAAAAAATACTGGAGCGAAAAACTGGATGCACTTCGTGTACAAACTGGACAATCTCTTTCGAAGTAACAGGGTTTCGGATCAAAACTCATCTATTACAAAAAGGATTTCATTTTTTAACATATTTTAACTCCAGTCTTTTTCTGCATTCAATATGCATCATTCAAAGCCACATCATCAATTTTCAACCATTTTCTGACTTCATTTGCTATTTTTCATGCATTTCATAATTTATTTTGAGCTAAATGATCCTGAAATTGACAAGCACTGCAAATGAACTCTGAAAAGGTTGAAACTCGGCATGGTATCATAATTTCACCCACATAGCATGTGCTAAAAATTTGAGAGGGTTACGGGAAAAACTAGATGCACTTCGTGTACAAACTGGACAATCTCTTTCGAAGTAACAGGGTTTCGGACGAAAACTCATCTATTACAAAATGGATTTCATTTTTTTAACATATTTTAACTCCAGACTTTTTCTGCATTCAATATGCACCATTCAAAGCCACGTCATCAATTTTCAACCCTTTTCTGACTTTATTTGTTATTTTTCATGCATTTCATGATTTATTTTGAGCTAAATGACCCTGAAATTGACAAGCACTGCAAATGAACTCTGAAAAGGTTGAAACTTGGCATGGTATTATAATTTCACCCACATAGCATGTGCTAAAAAGTTGAGAGGGTTACGGGAAAAACTGGATGCACTTCGTGTACAAACTGGACAATCTCTTTCGAAGTAACAGGGTTTCGGACGAAAACTCATCTATTACAAAAGGGATTTCAATTTTTTTTAGCATATTTTAACTCCAGACTTTTTCTGTATTCAATATGCACCATTCAAAGCCACGTCATCAATTTTCAACCCTTTCTGACTTCATTTGCTCTTTTTCATGCATTTCATAATTTATCTTTTTTTCCTCGGTTTGGTAGACATGTCCTTCACATAGAAAACCTGCGCCACATCATTGGCTAGGACGAATGGTTCGTCTGTGTACCCAAGATTTTTGAGATCCACTGTTGTCATACCGTACTGCGGGTCTAACTATACCCCGCCTCCTGACAGATTGACCCATTTGCACCGAAACAAAAGGACCTTAAATTCATGTCCATAGTCAAGTTCCCATATCTCCTCTATGTAACCATAATATGTGTCATTTGCCCTATTTGTAATTGCTGCATCAAAGCAAACACCACTGTTTTGGTTGATGCTCTTTTTATCTTGGACGATCTTGTAAAATGTATTACCATTTATCTCGTACCCTTGGTAAGTCCATACAGTCGAAGATGGTGTCCTGGCCAACAAGTACTGGTCATCTCCAACAGTGTTGTTATGCATGAGATGCATTTGCAACCAACCGCCGAAAGTCCCGATGTGTTCACGTGTAATCCAGTCGTCAGACTGCTCTGGGTGTTTGTAGGGTAGAATATTCTTGTGTTCATTGATATACGGGGCCACCAACGTAGAATTCTGTAGAACTGTGTAGTGTGCTTGCGCCCAGGAATGCATGTCCCTACATATTATTGAATCCGCTCCTAGCGTGCCTTTTCCACTCAGTCTCCCCTCATACCGCGATTTAGGGACACCAATCGGCTTAAGGTCAGGAAAAAAGTCAACACAAAACCCAATGACCTCCTCTGTTTGATGGCCCGTGGAGATGCTTCCTTCTGGCCTAGCACGATTACGAACATATTTCTTCAAGACTCCCATGAACCTCTCAAATGGGAACATATTGTGTAGAAATACAGGACCCAGAATGGCAATCTCGTCGACTAGGTGAACTAGGACGTGCATCATAATATTGAAGAAGGATGGTGGGAACACCAACTCGAAGCTGACAAGACATTGGACCAAATCAGTCTGTAACCTTGGTAGGATTTCTGGATCAATTACCTTCTGAGAAACTCATTGAGGAATGCACATAGCTTCACAATGGCTAATCGAACATTTTCTGGTAGAAGCCCCCTCAATGCAACCGGAAGCAGTTGGGTCGTAATCACGTGGCAGTCATGAGACTTTAGGTTTTGGAATTTTTTCTCTGCCATGTTTATTATTCCCTTTATATTCCATGAGAAGCCAGACGGGACCTTGATACTGAGCAGGCATTCAAAGAAGATTTCCTTCTCCGCTTTTGTTAGAGCGTAGCTGGCAGGACCTTGATACTGCTTTGGATGCATGCCGTCTTTTTCGTTCACACGTTGTTGGTCCTCCCGTGCCTCCGGTGTATCTTTTGTCTTCCCATACACGCCCAAGAAGCCTAGCACGTTCACGCAAACATTCTTCGTCACGTGCATCACGTCGATTGCAGAGCGGACCTCTAGGTCTTTCCAATAGGGTAGGTCCCAAAATATAGATTTCTTCTTCCACATGGGTGCGTGTCCCTCAGCGTCATTCGGAACAGATTGTCCGCCAGGACCCTTTCCAAAGATTACTTGTAAATCCTTGACCATATCAAGTATATCAGCACCAGTACGGAGGACGGGCTTCTTCTGGTGATCTGCCTCACCTTTGAAATGTTTGCCTTTCTTTCTTAAGGCATGCTTGGTCGGAAGAAATGGACGATGTCCCAGGTACACATTCTTCTTGCATTTGTCTAAATATATACTTTGGGTATCATCTAAACAGTGAGTGCATGCGTTGTATCCCTTGTTTGTCTGTCCTGAAAGGTTACTAAGAGTAGGCCAATCATTGATGGTTACAATCAGCAACGCTCGTAGGTCAAATTCCTCTTGTTTATGCTCATCCCACACATGTACACCTTTTCCATTCCACAGCTGTAAAAGCTCTTCGACTAATGGCCTTAGGTACACATCAATGTCGTTGCCGGGTTACTTAGGGCCTTGGATGAGCACTGGCATCATAATGAACTTCCGCTTCATGCACAACCAAGGAGGAAGGTTATAGATACATAGAGTCACGGGCCATGTGCTATGCTTGCTGCTTTGCTCCCCAAAAGGATTAATGCCATCTGCACTTAAACCAAACCATACGTTCCTTGCGTCACCTGCAAAGTCCCCCCACTTTCTCTCGATTTTTCTCTACCGCGACCCGTCAGCGGGTGATCTCAACTTCCCGACTTTCTTACGGTCTTCTTTGTGCCATCGCAACAACTTGGCATGCTCTTTGTTTCTGAACAGACGTTTCAACCGTGGTATTATAGGAGCATACCACATCACCTTGGTAGGAACCCTCTTCCTGGGATGCTCGCCCTCAACATCACCAGGGTCATCTCGTCTGATCTTATACCGCAATGCACCGCATACCGGGCATGTGTTCAATTCCTCGTACTCACCGCGGTAGAGGATGCAGTCATTAGGGCATGCATGTATCTTCTGCACCTCCAATCCTAGAGGGTAGAGAACCTTCTTTGCCTCATACGTACTGTCAGGCAATTCGTTATCCTTTGGAAGCTTGTTCTTCATTATTTTCAGTAGCGAACCAAATCCCTTGTCAGATACACCATTGTCTGCCTTCCATTGCAGCAATTCCAGTGTGGTACCGAGCTTTGTGTTGTCATCTTCGTAGTTTGGGTACAACCCTTTTTTGTGATCCTCTAACATGCGATCGAACTTAAACTTCTCCCTTTCACTTTCGCATTCTCTCTGTGCATCAACAATGACCTGGCCAAGATCATCATCGGGCACATCGTCTGGTGCCTCTTGATCTTCAGCTTCCCCCGTTGCAGTATCACCGTATTCAGGGAACATAGGATAGCTGTCATCATCCTCTTCTTCTTCGTTGTCTTCCATCATAACCCCTCTTTCTCCGTGCTTGGTCCAAACATTATAGTGTGACATGAAACCCTTCTCAAGCAGGTGGGGGTGAAGGGTTTTCGAGTTAGAGTAATCCTTCGTATTCTCACAGACAGTACATGGACAATACATAAAACCATTCTGCTTGTTTGCCTTAGCCACTTCGAGAAATTTATGCAGGCCCTCAATGTACTCGGAGGTGCGTCGGTCACCGTACATCCATTGCCGGTTCATCTGCGTGCATTATATAATTAAGTGTATCAAAAACCATTACAGAACATCATGAATAGAGAAGTGGCCAAATTAATACAAGTATCTATGTAAATCATACAAGTAAGAATTTTTTCTTTTAAAAAGAAGATAAGAACAAGAGGCTCAGGACGGTGGTGCCGGCGAGGAGATCGGCGCGGGCGATCGACGACGGTGAGGACGGGGACGGGAACGGCACCCTACACATGTGCAGACTCTAAGAAGTTAATTTCAGCTCTAATTATGCGTCTAAATCAAAAGAACTCCCACATACACTCCTACACTAAAACCCACAAACCACACTCTACTTCTAGAGCATTTGAAATGAGCTAAACTAGCAGTGAGAGATGAAACGATGATGTCGTTAACCTTTTAGACACTTGTGTAGTTGGTGCACCGCCAAACCTAAACAAATCTTGGGGAAAATGTAGCTTGGAGGTCGAGCTTGGAGAGGAGAAAGCTTAAGTGTGGCTGCGGCATTTCATCGAACACCTCATGTGCATAGGAGGTGAGAACAGAGAGCAGCACACCTCCCACACGTCGGCCGGCCAAAAAACAGAGGAGTGAGCGGGCAGGGGCGAGCATATATATATATATATATATATATATATATATATATATATATATATATATATATATATATATATATATATATATATATATATATATATATATATATGCAACTCTTAAGTCCCGGTTGGTGGCTAGCACCGGGACTAATGGTGTCTCTTTAGTCCCGGTTGGTGGCTAGCACCGTGACTAAAGGGGCTGGGCCAGGAGCGAGGCCCTTTAGTCCCGGTTCATGTCTGTAACCGGGACTAAAGGGGTCAGACGAACCGGGACTGGTTCCTGCCGAGGCCCGGCCGGTGCCCTGGCCGCTCGAACCGGGACTGATGCAACCATTGGTCCCGGTTCGTAACAGAACCGGGACTAATGATCTGATCTGGCCCGGATCAAAGCCCTGTTTTCTACTAGTGCCAGTCTAATAACCAATACCAAGGACAAATCGCGTGCAAGTGACATGGGAGAAAGGCCGAAGACACAATGATAGCCGTTAAGACTGAATCGAGCCGCGTTAACATTTGTTGACGGGAGTTTCGACTGTCGGTGCAAATTGTGGAGGCTTGCATTCACATACACTATGTTAGCTGAGTTTAGCCAATGCAGATTTGCAGTATAGAGATTTGAGAAGGAGTTCACCGCATTCATCGTATCCTCCTTAATGATTGCCCAACAAGATTTAATGAAATCCGTCGTGAAACCGTCTGGTCCTGGAGCCTTGTCGACTGGGATCTGAGAGATGGTTGTTAGGATCTCGTCCTCCGTGAAGTTTTCCCCGAGGCTGGACATATCACATTCATTGAATTGAAGAGCCTCCCAATTAAAGTATCGATTCCGTGTTGGCCCCTTATGAAGAATCGTGGAGAAGTGATCATGTGCAACCTTTTCTTTTTCCTCGTGAGAGGTCACCCAACCTGGACCAATTTTGAGTTTATGAATGAAGTTCTTCCTTCTTCTCACATTTACCCTTAGATGAAAATACTTGGTGTCAGTGTCCCCTTGTTTAAGGTTCTTGACCCTGACACATTGTTTTTTCCTGGCCCGTTCCAAAGCGTCCTGGCTAATGACTCTTCTTTTTAGTCTAGCCCGTAGATCCAATTCTTGTGGGAGAAAACACGACTATCTTGCGCCATGTCGAGATGAAGAATGACGTGCAGGGCCATGCGTAGCTGAACTTTCGCGTTGGAATAATCGCTTGCTCCAACATGTAAGCATGTAGGCCATTTTGCGAATCTTGTGGAACACAATTTGGCAAGGCTCGACATGTTCGGGGATGTCCATGCATTCTGCACGACTTGCATAAAGCGGGGCATTGTAATCCTAAAAATTTCAAAGCGGAAACTTCTTGGATGTTTTGGTCCTAAACCTTAAACCCTAACTCATTTGCATGCATGCACAACAGGGTACTTGGTTCTGGTTAGTTTTTCATGTCTGAACGTGAATGCTTTTGTGCAGGCAGACTGGCCAAGTCACGAGCTCATGCCAGTCTAAAAACCAAAACCAAGGACAAATCGCGTGCGAGTGACATGGAAAGATGGCAAAAAAACACAATGATAGCCGTTAATACTGAGACGAGCCATGTTAACATTTTGTGACGGGAGTTCCGGCTGTCGGTGGAAATTGTGAAGGCATGCATTCACATTTACGTGTCTTTCTCTGGCTGGACCAAAATGGCTTGCTATCGATCTCATCATGTCCTCACAAGAAAGGAATCGAACAGGGTTCGCAGAAGACGCCAGTCCTTTGAGGTTCGGCGTCAAGCTGCAGGGGAATCAACAAGTCCGGCCGGCCATCATGGGAGCAGCGAGCGACAGCGCGCATCTTCTCAGCGTGAAACTGGTGCCAGGCCAGCGCTTTTATATATAGGGCTCGATCCACCGTTCAATCACCCATCCATCCATCCATTGCAATGGCGCAAATAACCATCTTGGCAGTAGCTATAGCGACAGCGGCCAAGGTTTTTAATTTCGGAAACAAAATATTTTCGGAACTCACTGAAATATGTGAAATTTCTTTTGCGATTTCAAATTTCACGTAATTTTAATGAATTTTAACATAATTTAAAATTATTTTGAAATCAGTTTGAATCTGCATTGAAATTTCGGGGTTAAAAATATTTCGGACCCCACTGAAATTTGTGAAATTTCGGAAATTTCATTGAAATTTCGTTGAAATTTTTAACCCTGACAGCGGCACTGATACTAGTGCCGGTGCTCACTTTCACCAGAGGATCAGCAGCAGCAGCAGCAGGTGATCCGAGCCCGGCGCCGATACCGATCGGAATGCCTGGCTGTGTCACATCATGCGGCGGCGTGGAGGTGCCGTATCCGTTCGGCATTGGCCCGGACGCCAGCTGCTACCTCCCGGGATTCAACCTCACCTGCGACAATACTACCAGTCCAAGCCCACGGCTTCTGCTCGACGCCGACGGCACTCTCCAAGTCCTTGAGATATACACATCCGTCGATGGGTTCTCCAGTTTGTACGTCCAACGCAACGGCGACGTAAAAATCGACGTGGACACCAATGGTAACGGCAACAGCACGTTCAGCCGAGGCCTTAGGCGCCACGGCCCATACACGCTGGGGGGATACCACAACGAGCTCATCCTGACGGGGTGCAACGTGCAGGCCACGATCAAGAATGGCGACGTCACTATGGCCAGTTGCACGTCGCTATGCACCGACGACATCGGAGTGAGCGTCCATGAAATCGGCGTGGGCGTGCGATGCTCCGGCGGCGCAGGCTGCTGCCGCGCATACATCATCGACCGCGTCGACGAAGAGGGAGAGGCCAAATTATATGACAGCAGCACGTCCGGGACCGGCTATGACGTGCAGCTCAGATGGTTGGGTCGGAACCGCAGCGCGGACTTGGAGCAACTCCCTGTGTACGTGTTCATCGCGGAGCAGCGGTGGATCGACAGCAGCCCCGTCTCACATCTGCTACGCAGAGGCCGGCACCCGTCGACAAGGGATACAATGCCCGCAGTTCCCGTTTGGTTGGAGTGGGCTGTTGCTGCCGCACAACCTGGCCTCTGCAAGAGCAACCACAGCGAACGCGTAGAGGGTACAAGAAGAGGAAGCTATACGTGTCGCTGCAGACAGGGCTACGAGGGCAATCCATATCTCACCGACGGGTGCAAAGGTATGCATACAACTATAATTTTGTCTAGCTCATGATATTTCTAATAATCTGAGACAGGTCATGTATTCAATGGCAGCCCGGGGGTCATCCTTCTTTTTAAAAAAACAGGTCATGTATTCTGTTTGGGATTTCCGTCTAGCTGCTGGTTGATCCTTTGCTCCTTGCATATATGTACATGCAGATAAAGACGAGTGCAGGTCACAAGCAGACTATCTGTGCTACGGTGAATGTATCAACACAGAAGGATCTTTCACGTGTCGGTGCCCGCCAGGAACCACAGGCAACCACGCCATACCCGGTGGCTGCGTCGCTTCTGCCACTGTTTCAGGTTAGCAACCTTAATTTCTGTTTCATCATGCTATATCATTGCTGCTTGAACAAATGCTATATTGCCACTCTATTCGTTTATTTATTTTTGACGGGATATACTTTGCCACTCTTTCAAAGATAGCTGTGCCACATCTTGCGGGGACGTGGAGGTGCCGTACCCATTCGGCATGGGCCCCTCCAAGTGCTACTGGCCAGGGTTCAACCTCACCTGCAACAGAGACCATGACCCACCACTGCTGCTCCTGGGCAACGCCGACCTCCGAGTTGTCAATATCTCCCTCGCCAACTCCACAGTGTGCATTGTCCGAACCAACGCCCTCAGAAGTTTTGGCTCAAACTCGGGATGGACAACGCCTTGGGAATTTCCTGGGGAAGGCCCATTTCTCTTCGACGGAGAGGCGCCTTACTCTTTGTCGACAAGCAACGAGCTTGTGGTCACTGGGTGCAATGCACAGGCGATGCTAATCGGACACGGTGACCCGGCCATCATCAGTGGATGCGCCTCCTTCTGCTCCTACAGCGACACCATCACCAGTGCCCAGATCACCTTTAGTAGCGGCAAGCACTGCTATGGTATGGGCTGCTGCCAGGCGCACATCTCCGAGTCCATTGAAGGAATGCCCAGGACGTTGCGCTTCGAATGGTTAGGCACCTACGACCCTAAAGACCTGATACCATTGCCCAGCTTCATGTTCATCGCAGAGGAAGGATGGTTCAACCAGCGAACTGTCGCCAGCAAACTGATGCGGGAGGGTCAAAACCAGAGCTCGACAGCTACTATGGAGGTTCCCATTCTTCTCCGGTGGGAGGCCTTGTATAGTGGTTCATCACCGAACATGACCTCGCATCCGGACTGTGACGGGGAGATAGCCCACACCCTCTGCAAGAGCAAGAACAGTCACTGCAAACCTGGGAACAGAGGCTATACGTGCCAGTGCAACCAAGGCTACCACGGCAATCCATACGTCTCCGACGGGTGCAAAGGTAAGATCAACTCCATCGATCATTAGCTGCACATACATTGCATTCAATTACGTACTATCACTATCACTGGTACTACGTACACGTAATTAACTTCTTTTTTTGTCTCCAGGTGGCCACGCCAAATTCATCAAAGGTGAGCAACTAATGCTGCAACTTTAATTTGTCTACACCACTGCACTAATTCGGCTGTCTGGTATTATCTGACTATTACTAGCTACGCATACTCAATTTGGATCAGGTAAAGTTGTGATTATACTCCCATACCATTGTAGCCTCTATCCTAGCCGTGCATTTTTGCATCAAAGTTTGTGCGGGCAAACTTCTTTTTTTTCTCCCAAATAAAAGAACATTTGAGCTCAAAACTACGTAAATCAACATCACACAAGTACACTACCATGTGCCATAAATGTTATCGAGTCAAATTAAAAGTATGTTAAGAAATTCAGGAAAATTAAATATCAAATAATCAATTTGGTCGACCAAACCACACAATTATGAACACCAGTGGAGCAGCACCATAGAAGCATTAGGGGATAGGGCTGGACGCCATTGATGACGATGATGTCTGTAGCACGATCAAAACTGGAGCTTCTCGATCAAGAGGTTGGACGGGACGATCCTGGAGCAGCGACGTGGAGGCATGTGCGGACGGGACTCTAGGCACATCTAGATCGAGACCTAACTCTAGGTGGGAAACCTAGGGATTTGCGGCCGCACTGGATAAAAATCTTGCAAGAAGCAAAGATAGGAGAAGGCTGCACACGGAGATGCATTGTGAATCGTGGGAGGCATGGACTTCTTTGTGTGGCATGCGTGGGTTGTGAACGTGGGAGAGGTGGACTTCTTTTTGTGAGGAAAGCGTGTACATCTATCTGGCGGCTGTCTTTCCTCTTAAAATAGATCTAACGGCTCAGAGTTACTATTTCCTAGGATTAACGTGGAGGCTCCTTTGGTGCATCCAATTAGTAAATAGAAGATGGCTTTCAAAACCCAACCAACCTCTTCAGTTTGAGTATATTTATAATACTCCCTCTCTCCTAAAATAAGTGTATCAACTTTGTACTAAGTTTAGTTAGTTAAGTTAGTACAAGGTTGAGACTTATTTTGGGACGGAGGGAATACCTAATAAAACCACACTTATGAACACTTTTTGTGACAAATTTACACATGGTATTTATCTAGAGAAAACAGTGATAATTTGTATTGTTTTTCCAGGTGTGAGCATCATTATTGGATTTGCTAGTGGGGCTGGCCTCATATTTCTGGTCCTCATTGGATACTTTATTTCCTACAAACTGAAGCATCAAAGGGCACAAATGTTGAAACGGAAGTATTTCGAGCAAAACCGTGGGCAATTGTTGCAACAATTGGTATCTCAAAGAGCTGATATTGCAGAGAGGATGATCATAACATTGGAAGAGCTAGAGAAGGCAACAAACAATTTTGATAAAGCTCGTGAACTCGGTGGTGGTGGCCATGGTACTGTATATAAAGGGATTTTGTCAGACCTCCATGTTGTAGCCATCAAGAAACCAAAGATGGTTGTTCGAAGGGAGATTGACGAGTTTATTAATGAGGTTGCTATCCTATCACAAATCAACCATAGGAATGTAGTAAAACTATATGGTTGTTGCCTTGAAACAGAAGTGCCATTGTTGGTCTATGAGTTCATATCCAATGGAACTCTATATGATCATCTTCATGTCCAAGGACCGGGATCATTGTCATGGGATGATAGGATACGGATAGCAACAGAAACTGCAAAATCTCTTGCCCATCTTCACTCAACAGCTTTAGTACCTATCATCCATAGAGATGTCAAGCCTGCTAACATACTTTTGGATGATACCCTAACAGCAAAGGTAGCAGATTTTGGAGCTTCAAGGTACATTCCATTGGACAGATCAGGTCTAACAACAAATGTGCAAGGTACACTAGGATATCTGGACCCGATGTACATGCACAGTTGGCGCCTCACGGAGAAAAGTGATGTTTATAGCTTTGGTGTTATGCTTATAGAGTTGATGACTAGAAAGAAGCCATTTACCTATATGGCTCCCGAAGGCAATGGTCTTGTGGCACATTTTGCTACCTTATTTGCAGAAGGGAATTTGTCGGAGATATTAGATCCACAAGTTATGAGTGAAGGTGGCAACAGAATTGATGAAATCGCTGCAATTGCAGTAGAATGTGTTTAAGTTAAGAGGGGAGGAACGGCCAACCATGAGACAAGTGGAGTTGAGACTGGAAGCTGCTCAATCACCTGAGGAATTTGAGGCAAATGGTGATATTGTAGCAAATTCTCCATTAGCATGCGGAGCGGGATTGACTAGCAGGCAGTATAGTATGGAAGAAGAGTATGTGTTGTCTGCAAGATATCCACGGTAGTTCTGCTTATGGAGTTGATATGTGCAATCTGCTACATTAGTGAAAAAAACGTTTCGAGACCTATTTCTCCAATGGCAGCTTTTGTCCTTAGCTTTTTATTATTTTTCATATCCAATGTAAACTCACGGTCAGCTTTGTAAGCTCGTTGTAGTCGATTTATCTGCCTCTGGGACAAAAGATATCTCTTGCATTACTCTCATGGTGGCTGTTTTCTACTTCCTGTAGCTAAACCTCTATTTTCCTTTCCGTACTGAACCATGCTAGATCTAATTCAAACATATCTAATTTGAGTGATCCTTAGCTTCATGGGGTGAGTTCCAAGTAAAGCCCCATTTCATTACCTAAAAAACTATTTGAATCATGAGAATTCCATATGTATTTAGTACTGAAGATTGCTTAAAGAGATTGTAACCGACAGATGTAAGAACCTATTACCCCCAGGATTTTCTGTCTACTTGTTGAGCTCAATCAACTTAAAGTTCATATTGTTTGCATGCCAAGCAAAACTTTATATTTTCGACCGACCAAAGATGCCATATAAGGCTGGTGAGCAAAGGGTACAGCAAATGGCTTCAGTTCCAGGAACAAATCGTTCCCATCGAAGGAACATTCCCTGTTTATCCGGAAAGAAGCGATGCCTTTCCCGTTCCTCGATGCGCAGGCACCTTCCAAATCTAAGCGCCGCCACACTCCCCCGACTCCCCATCTCTCTCCCTCTCTGCCCCAGGCTTGCCGCAGACACATCCAGGAAGGAGCAGCCGTACTGTCATACGCACATCTGAGCAGCGGAAGCTTCTTGCTGCGCGGCGGCAGCGGCTGAGGAGTGGAGCAGCGGCCGAGGTGGCGGGAGGAGCAGTATCGACCATGGGCTGGGGCAGTGGCTCGTGGCGGCCTCCCGGCCTCACCTGTTGGGCGGCCGCTAGACCACGAATCGATTAGCAGACGGGGACCTGCTGAGCGACGTAGCACATCGGGTACTAGCAGAGAAATTTGCATGCGGCAGCTACAACAAAGAGAATCAGGCTCTGCTCCATCGTGCTCCCTTTGGCAATTTGTACATGTTAGTTAATGCCTTTTGCAATTTGTGCATGCCCAGGACCATGAATTGATAAAAAAAAATAACTAAATTTGTTTGTAAATAGATTGTGTAAAGATTATTGATGTCATTTATATGGCATGATTATGAAGCAAAATACACATTATAGGTGATGAAAAAACAAATAAAATGTTGCTTTGAAAATGAATAAAAGGTTTCAAAAAATGCACTTAACATTGCATATATTACTGAAAAAGCAAACACTAATTTGAACATTTTTCATTCCGTTCCATTCCACAAACCAAACCATGTGATGTAACCGTTCCATTCCACCTCACTCTTCATACTAAACGTAGAGATGGAACCATTCCATTCCCATGGAACGGAACCATTACATTCCGTTCCACTTGGTTCTTCAACCAAACACACCCTAAGGGCTCCACAAGAATCTTCCTTCATAAACATCCATAACTTCATCTATGTTTTTTCATCTCAAGAGGGGGCACTGTCCATTATCTTTAAATCTTCAAGCAAAAAAGGCATCTGGTTATCATTGTAATCCTGTTGAATAAGTTATTCATCTAGAACCTCGAAATAAAAGTAACTTCAACTCTCCAAAACTGCATAGCATTATTCCCCTTTTAGCACTACTAGATTTCATCGAGAAAAGGTGCACTTATTTCCAACAAAAACATACTCCCTCCGTCCCAAAATATAAGATCATTTTTTTCCACTATCACAGTACCAAAAATGGTCTTACAGTTTGGGACGGAGGGAGTACCTTAAATATGCAGAGACCGACAGTTTCAAGTTTCAACAGAAAATTCTTAAAACACAAAAAATATAAATAACTGAAAAAAAACAGCTGCTAAGTGTTACCTGGCCGATTTTGTAAGATACTGATCGTATCATCCTAGCACACTTCCCACACTAAATCTCAATGCAGGGAGCCAGGGACAACTTCAACCTTACAAGAAACAGTTCACTGCATAACTTCAAGAAAAATCATCTGACACACGAATTAGACCCACCTCAACAAATATCCAAAAGTACACAAAAGCACTTGATAGTACATGTAACATTATCTCCAACAGTAAACCTAGCACGTAATATATAAAACGTTATCTATTGGCTAAACAAACAAAACAAATTCAGAGGAATAGAGGCACTGGCTTTACTCCAAGAAGACAATAAGCAGTTATACACTAATAAAGATCTGTTATGGTTCAAGAAATAATAATATCAGCTTCAATTATTTTGGGTAAGATGCAGCTATGTCAGTACTAGGATGCACATACCTGAGATCCAATAGATGTTCTTGTGCAGGACTTGAAAAACACAACTGAGGTTACTAGGAACAATTAAACTTCACATTTTCAATAGGTTTCTGCAATTTCACCACAAAGTAAGGCACATCAAAGCAGGGGTTAAACATCAGCAACAAGTTTCAAAAATTCAGCAGGGCAGTGCAATTACCTTAAGGCATCTGCCGAGGACTCGAGGCACAAGTCTAATATGCAGTCAGAGGCTTAGTTACTTTCGTGCTTTAAGACCCTAGATCACCATTCAAAAAGAGATGACTATTTTTTCCAGCATTCACAACACCCATCTTGCATCAATCCACAACATAAGGAACATATTATGCCTATTCAGAACCTCCTACTCTACAATAAACAGCTTGCCATTCATCTGGAAACTGGCACAAATGAGGAAAAAAACTGCCCGAGTTTTCTTAAAAGATTGGGCAAAAATGGTTGCTGATCACTCGCATTGGGTGACTGATCCGTGCTCTCCTCAGGCACCACAGAAGTCCACTCAGTGGCCAGCCATTGTTTCACCCTGTCTCGCTTCGCCACAAGCCGGCCTTTGTTCCTCGCGGACAGCCGCAGGGGGCTCCCCATCCGGCTCAGAACCTCCTGTGCCAGCTCCCGCAGGTTCCTCTCGCGTCGCTGTGCTTCCCGACACCACACACCACAGATACTTCCAATGGCAATGTGCGGCCCCCTTTCACTGCGTCCACCCACTGCAGCATCAGCACATAGGCTGAAGTTATACTGAACCCATGCAGGTTCGGCTTCACCTCAGTTTCTGACCAAACCATCACCTTGTTCAACACTGATGAGGCGGCCAGAAGCTCCTGCACCACCTCAGCTTCTGCCGGCCATGGAGATGCAGACTTGAGCTTCCTCACCAACTGTGCCGCCGACAACGGGAGCGAAGGGTCCAATTGGCGAGCCATCGACACCACCGTCGGGCATGAGTTGAGCACGAAATTATAGGCTTTGGTTGTCGGCGCAACGCGCAACTTCCGCATCTTCTTCAGCCACGCTAGCATCTTTCCGTGCTCACGGCAAGCGCTGTAGCACGAGAGGACAATGTTCGCCGCACCGGTGCCCAGGCGGATGCCGGCGTCCGACATGGACGCTATCACCCTCTCCATCTCAGCCAATTGGCCTGCCTTCCCATAGCATTTCGCCACCAATCCGAACTGAAACGCATCAGGCTGGTACCCCAGAGACACCATCTCTCGGAGCGCCTCCTCAGCCTCGGCGGCCAGGCCCAACATGCACAGGGATTTAATCATGGCCATGTAGGTCTTGCCGCCGCCGGCGAGCGGTGTCGGCATCGCCCGGAGCTGCGCGTAGAAATCCATGGCCCGGCGCTTGAGCCCGCGCGAGGAGAAGGCCGCCATGAGGTCGCAGTAGAAGAGGGCCAGCTCGGCGGCGGACTCGAGGCGCGCGGCGGAGTCGGCGATGAGGGATCCGGATTCCTCCGCGGTGCCGTTGGCCTCGAGCAAGGCGGCGACCGCTGCAGCGTGGATCGAGCTCCGCTTGAACCACCGGGCCTGGGTCACCGCTTCGTAGAACTGCAGCAAAGATCCAGAATTTCGCCGGCGAGGTCAGCGAGAGAGAGAGGGGATGGAGAGAAGCAGGGATGCGCGGGGGCTCACGGGGACGGCGAGGGGGTCGGAGTCCGTGAGGAGGCGAGAGAGTGCGGCGAGGGCGGCGCGCTCCGACTTGGTGCCGACGTAGCCGCGGATGACGCGCTCCGCGGCGCCCGCCGTCACCGTGCGCTCCAGTTCCGACATGAGCCGCCGCTCGCCCCGCTAGCTCGAGCCCCCTCCGGACGCGGCGCGGCGCAGCGACGCCGACGCGGGGGAGAACCTCCGGCGACGCAATGCGGCCGGCCCCGGCGGCGCCGGTGGCGGTAGTGACGCCACCGCCGGCATTGCTGCGCTAGGCTGTGCGAGTTAACAAATGAAGGTACCTTATCTTTTTATTTTTTAATTTTTTTTTTGACGAGAATGAAGGTACCTTATCTATCCGGATACCAAGTGCTTTAAATGAGTGCTTACGAGAGTGCTCAAAAGAAGATAATGTACTAACAGAGATAAAACAATATGTTACTACTCCATTTTATTTCACATTTGAATTTTAGTTGAAAAAATATTCTATTTGTGAACATAAATAATTTACTTTCGTAGACTTAGCGAGTCCGTCTTTTCGGAGCAATGGAGGATTTACTATAGAAATATGTGACCTTATGTGTGACCTCTTTTTGCAGGGTAGAAATATGTAACAATTTAGGGCGAAACATATTAGTTTATTTCAAAAGATGAAAAATGATTGATTTCAAAAATATTTGATGAAATGATTAATTATATTTGTTGTTCAGACAATTTTATATAGCGAACAACAAAGCACAATGAAGTATTGAACTAAATGTTTTGATAGTTTGTCGACTACTAAATGTGATATGTTTATTCTCTGGCCTTACATTGTGAAAACGGGTATGAATGAAACCATAATGATTTTATAGGCGGTTTCCCCAATGTGGCCTTTGGCATTCCGCATAGAATGGGGAGAGGCGTTTTGACTGCGCATCCATGTGATCATGATATCTCGCTCGTCCAGTCCAAATTTGAGATCTGTACTAAGGGGCATTGAATGCAGTATATAGTGTCAGTTGAAATATACAGTACATGGTGGCTGGTATATATATGTATAGCAGCAGAGAACGACCGCATATGAACCTTCGAAGGTTGGGTTGATGACGGTGCCACCCGTGTAACTGGACCAGTGGTACAGGTGCGTGATGTTTTATTTTGTACCAGCGGTACATGATGTTGTATGACCCCCCACATGACAGGGCGCAAGTGAATCGCCCCTGTGACCAGCTTGGTCACTTCGACAACCAGTGAAGAAGGCTGTGAGTGGAGGGGAGGGTGAGGGAAGGCGGCGACAAAGAGGTGAACTATGTGGACTTGTAGGCCAGCGGTGGGTTCCACGTAGGAAGTGTTGAGTTGCCATGGCGATGGATTTTCCCATCATCCAGTCAACATGTAACATTTTCTACCGCGGAAAATATTTTTCCTCAAGGATTGTGGTTTTCGCCTTAGATTGGAGCGTAATTGATGCAGGCTGCCATCTTCCCGAAGGGGCATCGAGCGCAGCAACTCACATCGGCTTCCCGGGGATGACGCTGGTGCGGATGAAGATTTCGCAAAGGATCTCGTGGGGAAGGGGCGGCGGTGGGTGAGGGAGTCCTGGACTAGGGGGTCCTCGGGAGGCCGGCCTATCTCGCATGGGCCGGATTGTATGGGCCGTTCACCGGACACTGGATCGCTCGGAGGACCAGACTCCAGAAGGGAAGTTTCTAGAAGCAAGGCGAGTGCTCCACGTTTAAAGTAGAATAGGCATGTTTTATCTCCTCGACGTGTAACCGACCATGTGTAACCCTAGGCACCCCCGGCGTCTATATAAGCCGGAGGGTTTTAGGTCATCGGCCAACAGAACCATCTAGGGTTTTAGTCATACGATCTCGTGGTAGATCAACCTTGTAATCTCTACACAATCAATATAATCGAGCAGGACGTAGGGTATTACCTCCATAGGAGGGCCCGAACCTGGGTAAAACCTTGTCCCCTTCGTCTCCTGTTACCATCGATCCAAGCATCATAGTTTGGGACCCCCTACCCGAGATCCGCCGGTTTTGACACCGACATTGGTGCTTTCATTGAGAGTTCCACTGTGATCGTCGGAAGGAATCGATGGCTCGCCTAGTCGTCAACGAAGAGGTCCGCAACACAGGGACTTTTGTCCCTGGACAGATCTTCGCTTTCGGCAGCATAGTGCTGCACGCCGACCCGACCGGCCACCTTGGCCGCGTCGAAAGTTTCTCCCCTGATCAGGAAATCAGATTCGGGAACCTAGAATTCTCCGTAGACTCCCGTGGCGATCTATCGCTAACCGGGCTTGCAGTCTCGCCTGCCATGCCCGAGGATCCTGAGGCTTTAACCTCGGACTCATCTTCTGGCTCCGCCTGTGGGATCGGCCCTGGCGGAGGCCCGCTCTTAAGTTTGGATCAGGTCATAGTGCCCGACAGCCGAACACCCGTTCTTGCCGAACACACTCCCTGCACGGACGCATCGGAGGTTGACTCCGGAAGCTCTGTGCAGACCGGTCCGACCGAGCTCTCGATACTCGACGAAGCTCTAGATCGGATCTCGTCGATGAAGATCAGCGACGACCCAACTCCGATCTGTTCTCAGATCGGTCTTCAGACGGGTCGGGACGGATTTTTCCTCCCACCCACCACCCACTTGATAGCCACTGTCGAGGATTTAACCGACATGCTAGACTACGCTTCCGAGGAAGCAGGATACATGGATGAGGACGATCATTCCCTCACCCCCGCCAAGACCGGACAGTGGACGGCCACCTCCACATACGATGTGTACATGGTAGACACTCCGAAAAATAATGGCGATCAATCGGATGAAGCGCCGTCAAAGCGCCGAAAACTGCATAAGCGGTCCAAAGGGAAAAAGGGGCGCAAGTCTATTGAGGGCACGGGGAACGATGACACTCCAGAGGACATCGGCCGCCCCGAACTCCCCGATAACCCGTTGGAGGGTCAGGAGGATCCCGAAGACCACCGCACCCCCGATCGAGATGATCCTTTGACCGATGATTACCTCCGCTCGGTCGAGGGGGAGGATAATGCAGATGCCGACGACTTCGACATCCCCAACAATCCTGCAGATCAGGAACTGTTCAGACAACAACTGATATCCACAGCTCGCAGCCTGAGGGCAAAGGAACGACAGCTCAAAGCCGAACAAGACGACCTCAATCACAGATGGACACGAGTCCTTTCGGCGGAGGAAGAGTCCGGCGCCGGTCTATCGGACCAGCCGAAGAGCTACCCGCGCCGACGGCTGCTGCCACAGTTCGAGGACGAGCTAACTAGCATGCCGTCTCCTGAACATACTCCATACGACAGGCCAGATCGCCCTCCTCGAGGACGAGATCGGACGGCTAACGATACCGGCTATAGGCCAACGATACCCCGTAGACATGGAAAGGGGCCACTAGAGCCCGATGACAGGTTCGACCTGCGTCACGACCTGAACTATAGAGCAGGCCGTCCACGATCCATCTACGGCCCCAGAAGATACTCACCCGACAGATGGGAAGGGTACCGATCTCGGTTCGACCACAATGAACATCGGGAACAAAGCCGAGCTAGGGCGACTGCCGATCACCGGCTCGCTATAGCTCGGGTTAGAGGCGCCGCACACCCACTGTGCTTTACCGATGAGGTAATGCGGCACCAGTTCCCCGAAGGGTTCAAACCCGTTAACATAGAGCAATACGACGGGACAACTGACCCAACCGTATGGATCGAGGATTTCCTCCTCCATATCCACATGGCACGAGGAGACGACCTCCATGCCATCAAATACCTACCCCTGAAGCTCAAGGGGCCAGCTCGGCACTGGCTAAATAGCCTCCCCGAAAACTCCATTGGATGTTGGGAGGATTTAGAAGAGGCATTCCGATCTAATTTCCAGGGCACTTATGTCCGGCCACCGGACTCCTCCAACCTAAGTAACGTCGTTCAGAAACCTGGAGAGTCTGCGAGACTCTTCTGGAATTGTTTCCTGACTAAGAAAAACCAGATCGTCGACTGCCCCGACGCCGAAGCTATAGCCTCTTTCAGGCATAACATCCGGGATGAATGGCTAACTCGACAGCTCGGCCAAGACAAGCCCAGGACAATGTCCGCCCTCACATCACTCATGACCCGCTTTTGCGCGGGCGAGGATAATTGGCTGGCTAGACGCAGCCATAACCCTGATGAACCCGGAACCTCTGAAGTACGGGATGGAAACGGGAAACCAAAGCGCAACAAAAACAAGCGCCGGCATAATAACAGTGATGCCGATGATACGGCTGTAAATGCCGGATTCCGCAACAACCGTTCTGGGCAGCGGAAGAAGCCTCCTAAAGGCAAACAAGACGGACCCACCCCGCTGGACAAGATTCTGGAGAGACCCTGCCAGATACATGGCACTCAGGAGAAGCCCGCCAGTCACACCAACCGTAACTGTTGGGTTTTCAAACAGGCCGGCAAGCTCGCTACCGAGGACCAAGGCAAGAGCCCACGCAGCGAGGACGAGGATGAACCTCGGGGTCCGATCTGTGGCGGTCAAAAGAAATTCCCCTCAGAGGTGAAGACAGTAAACATGATTTACGCCACTCATATACCCAAAAAGGAAAGGAAACGCGCCCTTCGGGATGTCTACGCCATCGAGCCCGTAGCCCCGAAGTACAACCCCTGGTCGGCACATCCGATCACTTTCGATCGACGTGACCACCCGACCAGTATCCGTCACGAGGGTTCGGCCGCACTTGTCCTCGACCCAATCATAGATGGGTACCACCTAACCAAAGTTCTCATGGACGGTGGAAGTAGCCTCAATCTGATCTATTCAGATACGGTGAAAAAGATGGGCATAGATCCGTCAAGGATCAAACCCAGTAACACTACCTTTAAAGGAGTGATCCCAGGCGTTGAAGCCCGGTGTATAGGCTCTATCAGCCTGGAGGTTGTGTTCAGCTCGCCCGACAACTTCCGAAGTGAGGACTTGATCTTCGACATAGTACCATTCCGCAGCGGCTATCACGCTCTGCTCGGCCGTACAGCGTTCGCCCGCTTTAACGCCGTCCCGCACTATGCATACCTCAAGCTCAAAATGCCGGGCCCCCGCGGGGTCATAACTGTTAACGGCAATACAGAGCGGTCACTCCGAACTGAGGAGCACGCGTTGGCCCTGGCGGCCGAATTCCATTACACCGACGATCGGCAGACGCCTGCATCCGCCGTCAAGGCATCCAAGACAGGGAAGCGAGCTCGGTCTCAAACCGATATTCCAGAAGCTTCCCCTCCCTATAAATAGGGATTCGCCCCCCACCACAGGCCCCTATTTCCCGCACAATACGTGCCAAGGGTGCATAATTTCGCGCTTACAATTCCACGGGCAGCGGTGGGGAAACATAGACATAGGGTAAGTTTTCGGCTAGACCGAACTATCACCCTTAAGCATGTCTTCGGACTCATGACAGGTACCGTTAAGTACCCACTAAAGCGTCAAGCTTGTTTAAATTTCGGCGACTTCTCAAGACTCTTCTACAATAGTCCGTTCACCGAACAGCACACCTATCAAGGTATACACCGTCATGGTGGCCGCAGGAGAGGATACGCTGCACGGCACATCGCGGACGTCAGGCCACTAATCGAATACCCTTAGCGCAGCACACTCCTGTAAGATTTATATTTTATCTTCTATACCTGTAAACAGTAGCATCAGCAGTTTGAATGAAAAGAATGGTTTAGCCCAATATAGATATATTATGCATGCTCGTTTGGCGTTTTTTCAAGCATATTCTCTATTTTTGCTCCCTCTTTTCTTGCCAGCCTGTTTCGGTATACTCTTGCAAAGCAACCGGCTAATAGACCGGGGGCTTGCCCTTAAAATCGCCCTGTGCACAATTGATTTTGTATTCGGCGTCTTGGATTTCCGCTTTATATGCATTGGTTCCGAACTGTGTCTTGGGTCAAATGTTGGGTTGCCCGGTTCCTGTGCTTGCCCCTTTATGTTCCGCTCGTTCGGCTAAAAGGGCAAAGGGAGCACCACTGCGATTGTGCTTCTGGCTAGTCCGGTCAAGCACCTCAGTGGAGAAAGCCGAAAACTGACTGTCATGGTATGCGAGAACCGGTCTGCGATTCCAAGCTTAACTTAATCTCGTCAGAGGTTACTCCGTGTAATACGAGGGGTTCGGTACTAGTCCGAACCATGTGATATAGGCTTTGGCCACGGTTCGTCCGAACATCACAAACTCATGGGGGCTATTTATCAGCCTCCCGCACTCCTTTCTCGCGCTTCTACGGCTAAGTGAAGGTAATAAAGCATTCTGGTCCGATTGCCTAGTCTACCCCGCACTACCGCCTTCGGGTACCGACAGTTCGGCTAAGGGTTATAGTGCGTTTTGGAAGTGACACCCCACGTAGTATCTACCTGGGGGCTGAAGCCGACGACTCGCAGCCTTCAGTTTTAACCGGCCACAAAGAAGTTATAAAGGATGCAAAACACATAAGACATGATAACCCATGCTAAGCTTATATACATAAAAACGAGTTCTAACAAGTCTTCGGACATATTACATAAACCGTTTATTCGTACACAGTGTCTTTTAGACACTGTGACTCTATGGCCCGAGCACCCTCCATTACTCCGGAGAAGTACCGCTCGGGGCACCTGTACTCTTTTCCAGGCGGCGGAGGAGCAGTGGCCACCTTCATCGGATCCAGTCCAGGCCAGTGTACCTTGGCCTTCGCAAGGGTCATCCTTGCTCCCTCGATGCAAGAAGACCTCCTTAATGCGTCGATCCGAACAGTGGCGTTGCTCAACTTCTGCGCCAGGCCGAAGTAACTCCCGGGAATTGGCTCATCGGGCCATAGCCGGATACAGAGATCCTTCATGGCCGGTTCCGCCACCTTGTAGAGCTCGAGCAGCTGTTTAAGCTGCTCATTCAGGAGAGGAGTTCGCTCAGGGGCTTCGAATTGAGCCCAGAAAACACGGGCTTCATCTCCTTCTCCTCGCGAAGCATAGAACTGCTTCGCGTCAGCTGCGCTCTTCTGGAGGTCCAAGCTGGCGCCTACGGAACGCCACACTTGGCTAAGAGCTTTAAACCTATCATCTCCGAAGACACACTGCAGTAAATACGGCTTACCACTCAGGATAGCCCGGGCCTGGCTGATCTCCTCTTCAAAGGACCGCCTATCCACCCGCTCCTTTTGAAGTTCGTTTTGTAGGGTGGATAGTGCGGCAGCCTGCTCTTTTTCTTTAAGCTCCAGGGCCTCGCACTTGTTGCTGGCGTCCTTTAGCTCCAGTTGGATCTCCTCCACTCGAGCCTGGTGCTTGTCGCTGGTAGCCCTCAAGGCAGATAGTGCGGCTACGGCCTCTTGGGCTGCCGCCTTCTCCACGGCAGCTTCTTGTTTTGCCTTCTCAAGCTCGGCCTTGAGCTTCTCCATCTCTTTCGCCGAGGCTGTGTAAGCATTGCTGATATTAAACATCCGTGTTGATAGAACGGAAAAGGTGAAGTTTATATACTTTACATCGCTTACTTTGGGCCTCGTCGAATCTTCGATTCAGAGCGTTAAGCTCGTCATCGGAGCTCTTCATCTTTCGATTCAGCTCTTCTATTTCGGCGGTGTGATCGGGCGCCGCTGATGCCTGCAATAAATGCGAAAGCCTTATATTACATGAGTGCACAGACCTCCGACTTATCATAATCCTGCGATTGGTCTCCTTACGGAATGACCCAACAATCTGAACATATATATAGTTCGGATAAGGATTTCTATCTTGACCCCCAGGTAAGTTTTTCGAACTTACCTAGGGCTCGGGGGCTGCTATGTATATAAACAATTGCTTAAACATATAAATTATTTATGAAAAACGGAGCATCACATTATTTACCTGGAAGCCCGTTAAGAGGCCATTGAAGGCCGCCTTCAGTCCGGTATCTACAGACTGAATGTTTTGCAGCACCGTACCCATAAGGGTGCGGTGCTCCTCGGAGAGGATGGCGCTGGATAGAGCCTCCCCCATTGCCGGCCACTCAGTGGTCGGAGGCGCTGGTGGGGGTCGGTTAACCCGATCCCCGGTCGGCGACTGAAGCTGTGTCTCCGGACACATGGTGTGCTCCGGAGACAGTCGTGGAGGTGACTGGACAGTTTCCTGACCGGTCTCCTCAGTATCCGGGAGGATCTTCTCCCCCGGGTCTTCGGTGGCCGAGGTATTAACCTCGACCATTATCGCATCGCTCCCGCCCCCAGTGTTCGGCTCCGTGGGAGCCTGTTGGGAGGTCACCTCCGCGCCCTCCTTATTGGCATCCGGAGGGGAAGGGTGCGACGCGTTTCCGCTCTCCGCTAGATCGGCAGGCGGGGTCTCCCCATCCGAGTTTTGATCGGTGGGGAGGACGCGGGGCGGGCTGCAAGTCAATTGGTGCTCGCATGTTAAATATATTAACGAAACTTGGCATTTGCAAGGTCTTTGGATTTATACCTTCGAGGTGGGGGCTTAACCCTGAGGGTCCTTCGCGGAACCCTCCTGAACCCCTCGGACTCAGTGTCCGAGGCCGGGCTATCGTCGGACGAGATCACTTGGGACCGACGTGCTTTCTTTTGGGCAGGAGGAAGTTCATCCTCCGAGGCGTCCGGTGACGTCGCCCTCTTTCTTATGAGGGGAGAATCACCTCCCCCCTCGGCCTCGTGCTCTTCCTCCTCTTCCTCCTCTTGATTTGAGGAGGCGTGGGTTTCCTCGGACTCAGCCTCTAGCTGGTCCTTGGTGCGCAGGCCAGTCCGGCCTGTTTTCTTCTTCTCCTTCTTCTCTGGCGCCTTGTAGGGCGCCGCGACGAGCATCTCCAACAGCAGCGGGGACCTTGGGTCCTCGGGCTATGGAGCCGGACTCTTGAAGTCCTTGGCTTTTTTCAGCCATTCCTGCAGAAGTGATCGGGCAATTCTTAGGTAACCTATGGAATGCAAAAGCCGATCTATTGAAATCATAACATACCTTGGGAGGGGGCTTGACCGCGCTCAAGCCCAGGTCTTCCTCCTCATCCGGCCATTCCTTCTGCGCCTTGAATAGCGCCTTCCATAATTTCTCCCGCGTGGTTCGGAAGAGTTGACGAACTGTAGGGTTGTCGTCGATCCGGTAATCCCACAAAGGAGAACTCCGGCGCTGGCAGGGAAGGACATGTCGCCGGAGCATAACCTGGACCACATTGGTCAGGCCAACGCCTTTCCTAACTAGGGAGGCGATGCTCCTCTGCAGGTCCTCTACTTCGGTAGCCGACCCCCAATCCAGGCCCTTTCGGACCCACGAGGTCTATCTGGTTGGGGGGCCGGACCTGAATTCGGCAGGAACAGTTCCGCATTCAGCAGGAACAGTTCCGCCCTCTTCTTCCTTTGGCTCAGTAATGTAGAACCACTCCTTCTGCCAAGTCCTGATGGTGTCAATTAAGGTGCCAGATGGCCACACTGCGCGTGGAAGTTTGCCGATGACTGCTCCGCCGCAATCCGCATGCGCGCCGGCAACACACTTCGGTTTGATGTTGAAGGTCTTAAGCCATAATCCGAAGTGTGGCTCCACCCGCAGGAAAGCTTCGCAGACGGTGATAAATGCTGATATGTGCATGAAGGAGTTCGGTGGGAGGTCGTGGAAGTTGAGCCCGTAAAAGAACATCAGACCCCTCACGAAGGGGTGAAGTGGGAAGCTTAATCCCCGGATGAAATGGGGGACAAAAACCACCCTTTCTCCTTGTTTGGGGGTGGGAGTCACCTGACCCTTCTCGGCGGCACGGTGGAAGACGTTGGCGGGGATGTATCCGGCGTCCTTGAGCTCCCGGATATCCTTGTCTGAGACTGTGGAGGCCTCCCACTTGCCGCTGGCCATGGCTGATCTCGGAGGGAGAAGAATGGAAACCTAGATCTGGGCTCGTTGAAGTTCGAGAGTCTAGGGAGGCGGAGATGCGAAAGGAGGAGTGGGGATAAGCCTTAGGGTTTCTCCCTTTTTTATATATCAAGGGCCGTTGCTGTTTAGCCTCCTTCCACCACGCCGTGAATCTTTCCACTTCCCGAGACGTGCGCGGCGTTACACGCGCATGATTAAGCATGTCCCGTATAAAACGGTGCACGATCCGAGCATTGATGGATCGTGCTGATGAAGACGGCCTCGAGCCGCTAAACAAGTCTGTACGACTGGCTCATCGGTTGTGATGGGCCGCGACCTTTCGTTTGAAAGGCTGATCGAAGAGCTTTATTGGCTCCCTAAAATGTTTGGCCTCATGGGCCGGGTTACACATGGTGTTCAAGGATCTATGATCGGAAAAACTACACGTTGAAGGAAGCCGAGCTATAGATGCTGCCGATTACTATCCGGAGAGAGGAAATCGCCTCGCAAGCCGAAGACTCTGATCATTCGAAGCAGCTGGAGCTTGGACCCTTGGCGTTGGAGGCTAGTTCGGGGGCTACTGAGGGAGTCCTGGACTAGGGGGTCCTCGGGAGGCCGGCCTATCTCGCATGGGCCGGATTGTATGGGCCGTTCACCGGACACTGGATCGCTCGGAGGACCAGACTCCAGAAGGGAAGTTTCTAGAAGCAAGGCGAGTGCTCCACGTTTAAAGTAGAATAGGCATGTTTTATCTCCTCGACGTGTAACCGACCATGTGTAACCCTAGGCACCCCCGGCGTCTATATAAGCCGGAGGGTTTTAGGTCATCGGCCAACAGAACCATCTAGGGTTTTAGTCATACGATCTCGTGGTAGATCAACCTTGTAATCTCTACACAATCAATATAATCGAGCAGGACGTAGGGTATTACCTCCATAGGAGGGCCCGAACCTGGGTAAAACCTTGTCCCCTTCGTCTCCTGTTACCATCGATCCAAGCATCATAGTTTGGGACCCCCTACCCGAGATCCGCCAGTTTTGACACCGACAGTGGGCAATCACGTGCTGCGCGATTTGGGGCACAACTCGTCGGAGCAAATCAGGTGTGCTCCGACCTTCGGGGAGCAAGCGGGCGTGGTGGCGGGGGTTGGCACCATGTCCGCTTTTAGTGTGAGAGCTGGGGGGGATAACGCATATGCCATTGAGCAGGGCCTCGCTGAAGGCCCCGTGAATGGAGTGCAAATAGCTGTAATTTAAGAACACGCTGAAAAATGATGATGCAGCCTCCCCATAGTCTACGGGCAAGATGGACCCGCAAGACACAAGTTGGACTAAAAGGTAAACGTCAGTGTAAGTGTAACGTGATTTGTAAAATTGTTGTAGATCTGGTTCAAAACTATTGTGACGGTACATTTAGTTGATGATGAACTGATGATGCTGAATTAGTGTTGTCTTTGTTGATAGGTTTTAAAAAATTCCGCTAGCTGTAGGTGTTTTTAGATTCAGATAGCATTCATATGAATGGATGGCTTAAATTCCAGGTGTTGTTATTTGTACCTGTGGCACGACGCAAAATATTTGGATAATGGATTATAGGAAAAGCACAATCTGGTGCAGCAGCAGTGTGTTTTACACTTTCGTTACTGAAGGTTATCACTTGTTTAGCACGACACTTGTAGCAAAAATGTATTACACCCTTCGATCCCAAAAAATGTCGTGGCTTTAGTTGACACTGACACTTTTTTTTGGATCGGAGGGAGTACTCTCTGTAGTGAATTTGAGATTTATTCAGATCATGCACGCCTGAAAAAAAATTGTTGACGCTTTGTGGCTGTGCTACTGATTGGTGCATCAGGTTTTGTTGGCTGACTTCTTGGCGCTTGGTCGCAAGGTAAGAGTAGGAAAGCATCCGCCGAACCGTACGTGTCCTGGGAGAATTGGAGAACTGGAGCAAATGATTCGGGGTTGCAGATAAGTTGGGTGAGCACATGGTTGAGCTTGTTGCTATTGGGCTAACATTCGACTCTCTGGGAAAAGCCTACGGTTTTTACAATCTTTATTCTTGGAAGCATCATTTCAGCATCTGATATGGGAAAAGTATGCCTAACGCTAAGAAGACAAAGTGTATGCAGAAAGTTGTTTGCGGATGCTCTGTAAGTGTTCTTTAAAAGAAAGCTGCTATCCAGACGATGGTGTTCAACCGATTTTTGCACAATGCTATGAATCCAACAATGCATTGGTAAGAGCAAGTGCAGCACACCCGTTGAATTAAGCGTCGGATGAAAATGCACTGACTGTCAGGTGTAGAGTGTTCCCTTTTTAAAAATCTGAAGTGGTAACTCAATTTCCTGTTGGTGCATATGGGGTTGTGCAGTTTAACAACGTACTGTCTGTTCTAATTGCAGAAGAAAATATGAATGTAGGTCAATGAAAATTGATGTTGCACCTAGAGTAACCATGTCGGTCTTGGTTGTTATTTAATATACATAATTATCAAAGTAACTTACATGTGGTAACTTTAGATTACAATCCATGCTAATGCATAGGTAAGCATTTTATGTTTACATATGTTGGATAATAAGTTTGAATAAGGAAAAAGAAAGATGCACTTACAATCTAGACTAGATCTGTTAAAAAAGTACAATAAGGATGCAAACATAAAGTATATGAACACCGACATTTTTTAACCATTATATTTAATTAGAGGCGTTCATTCACATTTCAGAACTAATAAAGAGTTATATGGTAGCCCAACAAATTCAAGCTCACAAAGTTTTCTTGATCTAGGTGCATGAGCTTACATAAGTTATAACCATGAAGCTACTGCATTATAGATTGAATGGACACAAGAGCAAGGAGCCGAGAGTGTACTTGCAAACCAAAAAACTGAGAACCAAGCAATTCAAGTTATGATAATCAAATGCCAATCATAGCTGCAATTAGTAATCCACCATAGTCGGCCATCAATACTTAATGCACATATTGCATCCTCTAAAATTAGAACCTTAACCCATCTCCAATGTCACTTCCAACCTCACATATATATGTGACACAGTCTTCGCTTTTACGTGGACTTGTGGAATCTAAAAATCATACAAGTTGCAAATGAGAGACCACTTCAATCCTATTGCGAAACCACAGTGATGTTTCACATCCTTAACTAAATTAGATAAACTTGATAACCTATTAAATATTCCAATCTATTCGATGAACCAAGTTAGTGTCAACCAGAGTAGATCTGAAATAACAAGGGAGAGTTATTTGCTTTCATGTTTACTCCTTTAATTAACATGGCGCAAAACATAATGATATTTGAAAGAAAAAAAGTGTAGGCAGACTGAAGTAGAAGAACAACCACGATCATGCTAAAACTTTAAAATCCATGATTGATGCCAATGAGCCTCTATAGTAAGCAATGTCCATGTCGGGCACACAATACACATCAATAAGGCAGGTTGTGTTAGACATAGATGCGGTATCTGGTCTGGCCAACGGCGTATAGCATAGCACATGAACACTCCTACTACGAGAGGGTATGAGGGTGCGGGCTAGTAGTTGGTAAGTGTGTGGGTGTCCTTGGGCACAGAGGACGGAGGATGTCTGTGACATTCTAGCAACAAACCGAGGATTGGGTTGAGCTCAAGAAGGACTGGGACGCCATGAGGTGAGTGTAGCGGTCTGGAGATGGTGTGGTGGGGGTGGATCTTACATGCAACAGCACGAGGACGTGCGGGGGTTACGATCTGGTTGATTCATGAGAGGAGGCGACGGTAGTTTTTTTGGCAACACTTCTGGAGTTGAACCAGAGTAGATGGCAGCCGAAGACAACATGACTTTTGCACAAGAGAGCATGTGATGATTTTTTCTTCCAGTTATGGACGAGGAGGACAATTCTTAGGTCAGATGCTTCCATGACACATGTGAATAATTTTCTTAATGTAAAGACCATGATGATCTAATAGCTATGATTTATGTAATGTTAAAGTTTCAAGTTTTTTCCAATAACGACTAGCTTTAGGCGATAAAGAGATTAGGCTTTTCCTATCTCCCATCGGCGTCACCACCATCATGCCTTGTCTTCGGTGGCTTTAGTGCCATAGAGTCGCGATGTACCTCGGCCCTTGCCAGCGGGAGGGCTCCATATCCGTTTTGAGTTACTGTTATTAGTTGGGATAGGGTTTGTGTCATGCTCAGGGAGGCGGCAGCGACGACTTCCTGGTTATGGAATAAGATCCTTCCCACCCAGCCCTCATCCGTGTGGTCTATCTAGCGTCATCGGGAGGGAGGGGGAGTACATGGAGGTGGGTCTCTAGTGCATCTATCGGGATTTGGTCTATGCTGGTCTTTAGTGGATTTGTTTGGATCCATTCTTTATTCGTGTGGTGTCGAGTTGGATCATTCTGATTTAAGCTTGCCTTAATTAGCGATGACTGTTGTTCTGGTGCACTGGTCCTTTGGGGCTTGAGCAATATGAGTTCCCGACTGTCTACTATAACAAGGTTTGTCCTCCTCCGATGAGATAAGGGCGATGAAGGTGGTACGCCTTCGGATCGCTACAGTGCTTGTAGTTGTTGTTGGTGGCCGATATACCTGGTTGTAAATTTTTTATTCATAGTGTTCTTTTGTACTGCCCTTATAGTTGATGAATAAATCGAAAATTTTGCCCCGTAAAAAAACTTCCATTGAACAGGTGAATAAGTTTCTTGAAGTAAAGATCTAGATAAACTAATAGCTATTATTATGCAAGGTTAAAGTTTGAAATTTTATTTTTATGAGATTGTCTAACTGATTCTCTTTTTTTCTTATTAATTTGTCAACTGTCATAAACTTTTAGTATATATAATAGATAACAGATAGATAGATGCCACCTGTTTCAACACAAATTCTTTGTATTACTGCTTTGCATGCTCTATTGTCATTGTTGATTCTTTTTTATTTCTCAGACATACGACCAAGTCCTTTCTTAGTCACCGACTATAAGGTAGACGCCCACCACCACCATACACAACTACTGATGTTAATAACATAAGATTGCTCTCTCTCTCTCTCTCTCTCTCTCTCTCTCTCTCTCTCTCTCTCACGCACACGCACACGCGACATTTTGTTGCAAATCGAAGATGCAGCAAAGGAAACAATGTGCGAGATATATGGGAAAGTTATGGTTGTACTCCCACCCATGTACCTTCTATCCTCACTTCTGCATCAAATTTAGTGCCAGCAAAGTTCTGTTTTTTCTTTCTCCCAAATAAAGAACATTTTAACTTGAAACTTTGAAGATCAACATCACACAAGTATTACCATACACAGAAAAGTTTTTGGATTTAATGGTGCAAAATAAAATATAAAAAATGAAACATTCATTCAAAATTTGCAATTGGACAAATATATGTTTTATAAAAAATATCGGGAACATTTTATACAAAGAGTGGCACATATGTAAAGTTGATTTGCAAAGTTTCAAGGTCAAATGTCTCTTGCTTGGAAGAAACAAAAATAGAAATTTTTATACAAGGATAGCATGAATCTTGACGCAAACTGAATGGTTATATAGATGCTACACTGGTACTGTAGTACAACAAATCCACACTCCGAGATATCGGAAATTCGCACGGACGCGCGAGTGCGGGGAAATCACCTGCCAAGTCTCGTCGGCTACTCATTTTGCCTCGCGATTTGCTCAGTAGTTCAATCCCGTACGCAGGCATGGTAAGTTTTAAGTTTCATTATTTAAAACTTATGCTTTTTGCATTTAAAATGCCATGTATTAACCAGTTTTGGAGGTATAATTTTAAGCATTTTTTCTGTCGGTCGTAGACACAGAATAATTGGTTTTTATCGATCCCTCGTACTAAGTTACAAGCAATGAAACTTAACATATTTTTTTATAAGTCATCAAAATATATTCAAAATGAATCTTATTTGAAAGCACTGGTCACCAGAAACATGAATACGAAAACAAAACTTAATTTGGAATTTTCATTTAAAGATATAAAACTTTAAAAATCGGAAGTCAAAATAAAAAACGGGCACCCGGAGCATGAGTGTCCCTGCACTTGTGTGCCACAAATCCTCTTCCTCCAAGATATATGAACTTCAAGGTTAGCTGATTCTGGTCAATGCACCAGTAGAAAACAGGGCTTTGGTTGAGGCCAGGATAAGGGCATTAATCCCGGTTCATTTACGAACCGGGACCAAAGGGTGCACCAGTCCCGGTTCGTGAGGCCAGGGCGCCGGCCGGGCCTCGGGGGCCATTGGTCCCGGTTCGTCTGACACTTTTGGTCCCGGTTCCAGACACGAACCGGGATCAATGGGCCTCGCTCCTGGCCCAGCACCTTTAGTCCTGGTTGGTGGCTGGAACCGGGACCAAAGGTCGGTCTTCTGTCCCGGTTCTGGCCACCAACCGGGACTAAAGATAAGCCTATATATACCCCCACCCCTGGCCGCTCACTCTGTTTTTTGGCCAACCGGCGTGTGCAGGTGTTTGTTGCTCTATCTCTCACCTCCTATGCACATGAGGTGTTCGATGAAATGCCCGAGCCACACTTAAGCGTTCTCCTCTCCAAGCTCGACCTCCAAGCTCCATTTTCCTCAAGATTTGTCTAGGTTTGGCAGTCCGTCCTGTCCCGTCCCCGTCCTCACCGCCGTCGATCGCCCGCACCGATCTCGTCGCCGGCACCACCGTGGTGAGCCTCTTGTTCTTATCTTCTTTCTAAAAAAAATTCTTACTTGTATGATTTAGATAGATACTTGTACAATTTTCTTACTTTTATTATTGTTTGTTATTATATAGTGCCATGGTTTTGGTATCTGCCCCCGTCAGCCCTCGTCCTATCTATGATTCGGATGTGGTATATTATCTTTTATAACTATTTGTTTCATTTAGTGTTTATGACAATTATGCCGACCAACGTGACATAGATGTTTTTATCTAGGAGGTATGTGAACCGGAAATTCGAACCGACCCTCTTGTCGAGAGGTTAAATTTAGTTGAAAAAGAAAACAATTACTTGAAGAACAATTGAAAAGAATTGAGGAGGAGAAGATGGAATTGGAGTTGCATGTTGCCGATGTCGTCGAACATCACAAGATCAAGATGGATGCAATGCGCTTGAAGATTAGAAATATTAGAAAATATGACATTCATACTGAGGCTTGGTATCATTATGCCGTTGGATCAATTGGTACCTTAGTTGCAGTTATGATCGCATTTGTTGTTGCATAAATGTTTTACATAGTTTCAATGTATGTTTTAATTAGATGCTCTAGAGAGCTATATGTTGTTCAATGAGAACTATGTATGAACTTTATGTATTTATTTTGGTCACTACTGTACTTTGGTTTTAATGTGATGATGAACTTCTATTAATTTGGTCACTTCTCTATTCATGATGTTCTGTAATGGTTTTTGATACACTTAATTATATAATGCACGCAGATGAACCGGCAATGGATGTACGGTGACTGACGCACCTCCGAGTACATTAAGGGCCTGCATAATTTTTTCGAAGTGGATGAGGCAACCAAGCAGAATGGTTTTATGTATTGTCCATGTACTATCTGTGGGAATACGAAGGATTACTCTAACTCGAAAACCCTTCATATCCACCTGCTTGAGAAGGGTTTCATGCCACACTATAATGTTTGGACCAAGCACGGAGAAAGAGGGGTTATGATGGAAGACAACAAAGAAAAAGAAGATGATGACAACTATCCGCCCCCTGAATATGGTGATGCTGCAATGGGGAAAGCTGAAGATCAAGAGGAACCAGACGATGTGCCCGATGATGATCTTCGCCGGGTCATTGTTGATGCAAAGAGACAATGCCAAAGTGAAAGGGAGAAGTTGAAGTTCGATCGCATGTTAGAGGATGACAAAAAAGGGTTGTACCCAAATTGCGAAGATGACAACACAAAGCTCGGTACCACACTGGAATTGCTGCAATGGAAGGCAGACAATGGTGTATCTGACAAGGCATTTGAAAAGGTGTTGAAAATAATGAAGAATAAGCTTCCAAAGGACAACGAATTGCCCGACAGTACATACAAAGCAAAGAAGATTGTCTGCCCTCTAGGATTGGAGGTGCAGAAGATACATGCATGCCCTAATGACTGCATCATCTACCGTGGTGCATACGAGGATTTGAACGCATGCCCGGTATGCTGTGCATTGCGGTATAAGATCAGACGAGATGACCGTGGTGATGTTGAGGGCCAGCGCACCGGGAAGAGGCTTCCTGCCAAGGTGATGTGGTATGCTCCTATAATACCACGGTTGAAACGTTTGTTCAGAAACAAAGAGCATGCCAAGTTGATGCGATGGCACAAGGAAGACAGTAAGAAAGACGGGAAGTTGAGGGCACCCGGTGATGGGTCGCAGTGGAAAAAGATCGAGAGAAAGTGGGGGGACTTTACAGGTGACCCAAGGAAAGTATGGTTTGGTTTAAGTGCAGATGGCGTTAATCCTTTTGGGGAGCAGAGTAGCAAGCATAACACATGGCCTGTGACTCTATGTATGTATAACCTTCCTCCTTGGTTGTGCATGAAGCGGAGGTTCATTATGATGCCAGTGCTCATCCAAGGCCCTAAGCAACCTGGCAATGACATTGATGTGTACCTAAGGCCATTAGTTGATGAACTTTTACAACTGTGGAATGGAAAATATGTACGTGTGTGCGATGAGCATGCACAAGAGGAATTTGACCTACGAGCGTTGCTGTTTTTAACCATCAATGATTGGCCTGCTCTCAGTAACCTTTCAGGACAGACAAACAGGGGATACCACGCATGCGCGCACTGTTTAGATGACACCAAAAGTATATATTTGGACAAATGCAGGAAGAATGTGTACCTGGGGCATCGTCGATTTCTTCCGACCAACCATCAATGTCGAAAGAAAGGAAAGCATTTCAAAGGTGAGGCAGATCACCGGAAGAATCCCGCCCTCCGTACTGGTGATCACATACTTGATATGGTCAATGATTTACAAGTAATCTTTGGAAAGGGTCCTGGCGGACAATCTGTTTCGAATGACGATGAGGGACGCGCACCCATGTGGAAGAAGAAATCTATATTTTGGGACCTACCCTATTGGAAAGACCTAGAGGTCCGCTCTGCAATCGACGTGATGCACGTGACGAAGAATCTTTGCGTGAACCTGCTAGGCTTCTTGGGAGTGTATGGGAAGACAAAAGATACACTAGAGGCACGGGAGGACCAGCAACGTGTGCACGAAAAAGACGGCATGGATCCAAAGCAGTATGAAGGTCCTGCCAGCTACGCTCTTAGTAAAGAAGAGAAGGAAATCTTCTTTGAATGCCTGCTCAGTATGAAGGTCCCGTCTGGCTTCTCATCGAATATAAAGGGAATAATAAATATGGCAGAGAAAAAGTTCCAGAACCTAAAGTCTCATGACTGCCATGTGATTATGACGCAACTGCTTCCGGTTGCATTGAGGGGGCTTCTACCGGAAAACGTTCGATTAGCCATTGTGAAGCTATGTGCATTCCTCAATGCAATCTCTCAGAAGGTAATCGATCCAGAAATCCTACCAAGGTTAAAGAGTGATTTGGTGCAATGTCTTGTCAGTTTCGAGCTGGTGTTCCCACATCCTTCTTCAATATCATGACGCACGTCCTAGTTCATCTAGTCGACGAGATTGGCATTCTGGGCCCTATATTTCTACACAACATGTTCCCCTTTGAGAGGTTCATGGGAGTCTTAAAGAAATATGTCCGTAACCGTGCTAGGCCAGAAGGAAGCATCTCCATGGGCCATCAAACAGAGGAAAGCATTGGGTTTTGTGTTGACTTTATTCCTGACCTTAAGCCGATTGGTCTCCCTCAATCGCGGTATGAGGGGAGACTGACTGGAAAAGGCACGCTAGGAGCGAATTCAATAATATGTAGGGACGTGCATTCTTGGTCTCAAGCACACTACACTGTTCTACAGAATTCTACCTTGGTGACCCCGTATGTCAATGAACACAAGAATATTCTGCGCTCCAAACAGCCGGAGCAATGTGACGATTGGATTACATGTGAACTCATCAGGACTTTCGGCAGTTGGTTGCAAACACATCTCATGGGTAACACCACTGTTGCAGATGAGCTGTACTCGTTGGCCAGGGGACCATCTTCGACTGTATTGACTTACAAAGGGTACGAGATAAATGGGAATACATTTTACACGATCGCCCAAGATCAAAAGAGCACCAACCAAAACAGTGGTGTCCGCTTTGATGCAACAACCAACAGGGGAAATGACACATATTATGGTTACATAGTGGACATATGGGAACTTGACTATGGACATGATTTTAAGGTCCCATTGTTTCGGTGCAAATGGGTCAATCTGTCAGGAGGCGGGGTATAGGTAGACCCGCAGTACGGAATGACAACAGTGGCTCTAAACAATCTTGGGTACACAGAATCGTCCTAGCCAATGGTGTGGCGCGGGTTTTCTATGTGAAGGACATGTCTACCAAACCGAGAAAAAGAAAAGATAAGGAAGCGAATACATCATACGATGAGCCAAAGCGCCACATAGTTCTTTCAGGGAAAAGGGACGTCATGGGAGTGGAGGGCAAGACAGACATGTCTGAAGATTATGAAAAGTTTCATGAAATTCCTCCCTTCAAAGTGAAGGCTGACCCAAGCACCCTTTTAAACGATGAAGATTATCCATGGTTACGGCGCAATAAGCAAGGGACACACGCGAAGAAAAAGTGAAGACTTTCTCTCCACAACTATTCTGATGATGGCTTTGATCTAGAATATCACTGCAGTTACATGTCAAGAAATGAAATGCCTTTTGTAACAGATGAGTTTTCGTCAGAAACCTTGATACTTTGAAAGAGATTGTTCATTTTGTACACGAAGTGCATCCAGTTTTTGCCGTAACCCTCTCAACTTTTTAGCACATGCTATGTGGGTGAAATGATGATACCATGCCAACTTTCAACTATTTCAGAGTTCATTTGCAGTGCATTTCAATTCAGGGTCATTTTAGCTCAAAATAAATCATGAAATGCATGAAAAATAGCAAATGAAGTCAGAAAAGGTTTGAAAAGTGATGATGTGGCTTTGAATGGTGCATATTGAATGCAGCAAAAGTTTTGAGTTCAAATATGTTTAAAAAATTGAAATCCTTTTGTAACAGATGAGTTTTCGTCCATAACCCTAACACTTTGAAAGAGATTGTCCAGTTTGTACACGAAGTGCATCCAGTTTTTGCCGTAACCCTCTCAACTTTTTAGCACATGCTATGTGGGTGAAATGATGATACTATGCCAACTTTCAACCATTTCAGAGTTCATTTGCAGTGCTTTTCAATTCTGGGTCATTTTAGCTCAAAATAAATCATGAAATGCATGAAAAATAGCAAATGAAGTCAGAAAAGGTTTGAAAAGTGATGATGTGGCTTTGAATGGTGCATATTAAATGCAGAAAAAGTCTTGAGTTCAAATATGTTTAAAAAATTGAAATCCTTTTGTAACAAATGAGTTTTCGTCCAAAACCCTCACACTTCAAAAGAGATTGTCCAGTTCGTACACGAAGTGCATCCAGTTTTTGCCGTAACCCTCTCAACTTTTTAGCACATGCTATGTGGGTGAAATGATGATACCATGCCAACTTGCAACCACTTCAGAGTTCATTTGCAGTGCTTTTCAATTCAGGGTCATTTTAGCTCAAAATAAATCATGAAATGCATGAAAAATAGCAAATGAAGTCAGAAAAGGGTTGAAAAGTGATGATGTGGCTTTGAATGGTGCATATTGAATGCAGAAAAAGTCTTGAGTTAAAATATGTTTAAAAAATTGAAATCCCTTTGTAATAGACGTGTTTTCGTCCGATGAAAGTTATTTAACTTAATATTATATAAAATTTATGGAACTAAAATTATCAAAGTTATTTTTGGTAAAAACTTTAATAGCAAAAAGTATATTCATAAAGTATTTTTTGTTAAGAACTTTTAATATGCAAAAAAATAACATAAAAACATAGCAAAAGTGAACATAGATGCGCTTATAGGGAAAATTCGACCTAAATTCAAAGTGTATACTAGCAGTTTGAATTTAGGTCGAATTTCCTGTATAAGGGCATCTATTTTCACTTTGAGAGGAACTTAACAAGCTAGAGAGGGGTGGGCTTGTAAACCGGTGCGAGCACCCTCGCTTGGCGAGGTGGGACTAAACTCCCACCACAGCCAGGACCAACCCTTTAGTCCCGGTTGGTGGCTCGAACCGGGACCAATGCCACCCTTTCGTCCCGGTTCGAGCCACCAACCGGGACCAATGCCGCCCTTTAGTCCCGGTTGGTGCCACCAACCGGGACCAAAGGTCTCTGCTTCCCGCCCTTTGGGCTGCTGAAATTGACCTTTGGTCCTGGTTGGTGGCTCCATCCGGGACTAAAGGGTGGCATTAGTCCCGGTTGGAGCCACCAACTGGGACTAAAGGTCTCTGTATATAAGCGGGAGTTGGGAATTTTTCAGATTTCATCTGCAGTTGCCCCCGACGACGCCGAGCACATCGACGCCGCCAGGCTGCCCGAGCTCGCCGTCGACGCCCTCGCCGCCCTCTGCCCCGTCGACGCCGTCAGGCTGCTCCACCTCGTCGTCGACGCCCTCGCCGACGCCCTCGACGCCGCCCCTGCCCTGCCGCCGCCCTGCCCTGCCGCCGCCGCCGTCCTGCCCTGCGCTGCCGCCGCCCCAGTGAGCTCCGGCCTTCCCCTGCGCTGCCGCCACCCCTGCCCTGCCGCCGCCGCCCTTGCCCTGCGCTACCGCCGCCGCCGCCCCTGCCCTGCGCTGCCGCCGCCCCGACCCGACGCCGTCACCGCTCGTCGCCGTCTTCGCCCCGACCCGACGCCGTCGCCGCTCGTCGCCATCGCTGCTCTCCTCGTCAGCCCCCCGGTGAGCTCCCCCGCATCGATGATTTTCTATAGTAATTTTTTAGTTAATTTAGTTTAGTTGTTTTCATATTGTTTTAGTTAATTTAGTTGATTATTTTCATATAGATGATTATTTTCATATTGTTTTAGTTGATTATTTGGTTGTTTTAGTTAATTTAGTTAATTATTTTCATATAGATGATGGAGGATAGATGACGATATATCATTTTCTATAGATGATTAATTTCATATTGTTTTAGTTAATTTAGTTGTTTAGTTTTTTTATGTTTTAGTTGTTTTAGTTGGAAATAATGTAGTATCGTCGGTCGTCGGTGACGCGATATCGAGGAGTCCCCGACGATCGTCGGTGAGGGAGCGCGAGTCCCCGAAGATATCGACGATTTTATATTTGGAAGATATATGATGTTTAGATGTTTAAATGTTTAGTTGCATAGGGTAGCCGTTGAGTCGACGATGCCCGGCTGATACGTCTCCAACGTATCTATAATTTATGAAGTATTCATGCCATGTTTACAATAATTTTATATGATTTTGGTATGATTTTATTAGAACTAACCCAGACTGACGCTGTTTTCAGCAGAACTACCATGGTGTCGTTTTTTGTGCAGAAATAAAAGTTCTCGGAATGGGCTGAAAATTTACGGAGAATATTTTTAGAAAATATAAAAAATACTGGAGCAAAAAGATACCGGAGAGGAGTCCCGAGGCAGCCACAAGCCTAGGGGGCGCGCCCCCTGGCTTGTGGGCCCCTCGGGAGTCCCCCTGACTTGATTCCAACGCCAAGTATTCCTATAAATACCAAAACCCCCCAGAAAGAAACCTAGATCGGGAGTTCCGCCGCCGCAAGCCTTTGTAGCCACGAAAAACCAATCGGGAGCCCGTTCCGGCACCCTGCCGGAGGGGGAAACCATCACCGGAGGCCATCTTCATCATCCCGGCAGTCTCCATGACGAGGAGGGAGTAGTTCACCCTCGGGGCTGAGGGTATGTACCAGTAGCTATGTGTTTGATCTCTCTCTCTCGTGTTCTTGAGATGGCACGATCTTGATGTACCGTGAGCTTTATTAATATAGATGAATCATATGGAGTTTTCCCCTCTCTATCTTCTTGTGATGAATTGAGTTTTCCCTTTGAAGTTTTCTTATCGGATTGAGTCTTCTAAGGATTTGAGAACACTTGATGTATGTCTTGCGATGGGATATCCGTGGTGACAATGCGATGTTCTATTGATCCACTTGATGTATGTTTTGGTGATCAACTTGCGGGTTCCGTGACCTTGGGAATCTATGCATAGGGGTTGGCACACGTTTTCGTCTTGACTCTCCGGTAGAAACTTTGGGGCACTCTTTGAAGTTCTTTGTGTTGGATTGAACATGATGAATCTGAAATTGTGTGATGCATATCGTATAATCAAGCCCATGGGTACTCGTGGTGACATTGGAGTATCTAGGTGACATTAGGGTTTTGGTTGATGTGTATCTTAAGGTGTTATTTTAGTACGAACTCTAGGGCTGTTCGTGACACTTATAGGGATAGCTCATACGATTGATCGGAAAAGATAACTTTGAGGTGGTTTCATACCCTACAATAATTTCTTTATTTGTTCTCCGCTATTTGTGACTTTGGAGTGAACTCTTTGTCGCACGTGAGGGATTTACATATGATTCAACTATGTCATTATTGTTGAGAGAACTTGCACTAGTGAAAGTATGAACCCTAGGCCTTGTTTTCAAGCATTGCAATACCGTTTTTGCTCACTTTTGTTACTTGCTACCTTGCTGTTTTTATATATTCATATTACAAAAACCTATATCTACCATCCATATTACACTTGTATCACCATCTCTTCGCCGAACTAGTGCACCTATACAATTTACCATTGTATTGGGTGTGTTGGGGACACAAGAGACTCTTTGTTATTTGGTTGCAGGGTTGTTGGAGAGAGACCATCTTCATTCTACGCCTCCCACGGATTGATAAACCTTAGGTCATCCACTTGAGGGAAATTTGCTACTGTCCTACAAAACTCTGTGCTTGGAGGCCCAACACGAGTCTACAAGAAGAAGGTTGCGTAGTAGACATCAAGCTCTTTTCTGGCGCCGTTGCCGGGGAGGTGAGTGCTTGAAGGTATATTTTTAGATCTTGCAATTAAATCTTTTAGTTTCTTGTTTTTCACTAGTTTGGTTTTATAAAAGAAAACTACAAAAAAATGGAGTTTAGGTTGCATCAATTGGTTCGTCTTTTTAATGTCTTTCGTGAAAATGATGGTTTGGAAAATTGTGCTCAATTGGTAGAGGAAAAATTTATGAAAATACTTAATGAGAATTCCTTGAATGATGAGCATGATTGCAATATTGCTAGTATGAATTCTCTGAATATCCATGATGCTAATGATATGCAAAGCCACAAGCTTGGGGATGCTATGTTTGATGAAGATGATATTTTTAGTCCCCCAAGTTTTGATGAGCAAATTTGTTATGATAATGACATGCCTACTATCTATGATGATTATGATGATGACATGTATGCTATAAAGAGTGATAGTAACCATGAAACTTGTCATCATGATTTTAATATTCAAAGTGGTTATGTCAATCAAGTATCTCATGATAGTTATTTTGTTGAGTTTGCTCCCACTATTATGAATGAGAAGAAAATTGCTTATGTGGAGAGTGACAAATTTTCTATGCTTATGGATCATGAAGATAATGCTTTATGTGATAGTTATGTTGTGAAATTCCTTCATGATGCTACTGAAAATTATTATGAGGGATGAACATATGCTTGTAGGAATTGCAATAATATCAAGTTTCCTCTCTATGTGCTCAAAGTTTTGAAGTTATGCTTGTTTTGCCTTCCTATGATAGTTGATTCTTGCTCCCATAAATTGTTTGCTCACAAAATCCCTATGCATAGGAAGTGGGTTAGACTTAAATGTGCTTGTCATGAGATTCATGATGCTCTCTTGCATGTTCTAATTACTACTTTTTATGTGAGCATCATTGAAATCATCATGCCTAGCTAAAAGGCATTAAAGAAAAGCCCTTGTTGGGAGACAACCCAACACTTTTCCTTTCTGTTTTTGTGTGATCACATGATTAAGATACTTTAGTAATCATGTTTTGTGTCTTTTATTTCAATAAAGTGTCAAGTAAAGCCTTTGGGATGACTCACAAGATGAGTAGAATTGATGCTGAACCAAAACATAAACTTTTGACTCCAGTACAGGAATTTTTATTTTCTACTGGAGCGTGATAATGATCTGAAATTTTTACAAAGTTTTCATATACAAATTATTCAGGCTTTTCTAAATTTTCAGAATTTTTAGAGACAGGGAAGTATAGTTACACTACAGATCTTCATAGACTGTTCTGTTTTGGACAGATTCTGTTTTGCATGCATAGTTTTCTTGTTTTAGTGTTTCCATAGCTTATATTTAGTGGTATAAATTATGGGAATGGTATAATACAGTAGGTATCATGTGGGAATAATTATGAATCTTGTCTTGACAGTACCTAAGTGAATTATCTTTATTTATTATACTAACCCATCTCACGAAGTTCCGTTAAGTTTTGTGTGATTGAAGTTTTCAAGTTTTGGGTGAGACACCGATATGAGGAGAATAAGGAGTGACAAGAACCTAAGATTGTTGATGCCCAAGGCACCACCAAGGTAATATTCAAGGAAGACTCAAGCGTCTAAGCTTGGGGATGCCCCGGAAGGCATCCCCTCTTTCGTCTTCAACATTATCGGTATATCTTACTTAGAGCTATATTTTTATTCGTCACATAATATGAGTTTTGCTTGGAGCGTCATTTTATTTTGTTGTTATATGTTAGGTGTCATTTATAATCTTGTTTTTCAATAAAAAGTTCCAAGAATTGCCTTTAGGATGCTTGCATTGCATGTTTGATGTGTGCTGTGTAAAAACAGAAACTCTTGCTGTAGTGTTTGAATTTTCATATTTTACTGGAATGCGGAAAGTTTCTGATTTTTTACACAGAATTATCATACAAATTATTTAGCATGTTCTAAATTTTCATAATTTTTTGCGCTACGGAAGTACACTGTTTTCATAAATTGCTACAGACTGTTCTGTTGGGACAAATTGCTGTCATAGTTTTGTTATCTACTTATCCTCTAGTTTCCATAGCCTATATTGGTAGATATAAATTGTGGAGATGATAGTAAAAAGTAGATGATGTTTGAAAATTATTGTGCAACTTGTCTTGGCAGTACATAAAGAGTTGATTTATTCTTATGTGTACTAACCTATCTCACGAGTTCTTTTCGAGTTTTGTGTGGATGAAGTTTTTGAGAATAGGTGAAACCATGATATGAGAGGATTGAACGAGATACAAAAGCTCAAGCTTGGGGATGCCCAAGGCACCCCAAGTAAATATTTCAAGAAGTCTCAAGCATCTAAGCTTGGGGATGCTACGCATCCCACCTCTCTTCATCAACAATTATCGGTTAGCATATGTTGAGCCTAAATTTTTATTCGTTCACATGATGCGTGCTATTCTTGGAGTGCTATTTTTCTTTTGCTTGCCGTTGAATAAAATACTTAAGATCTGAAATTCTTAGATGAGAGAGTCTTCACATAGTTATTTAATTGTTGGCTAATCATTGATCTTCACTTATATCTTTTTGGAGTAGTTTGTCATTCACTCTCGTGCTTCACTTATATCCTATGAGTAAATGGTTGAATGAATTGAAGATCATAAATCTGAAATTAAATATGCTTCATATACTTATCCCATGGGGAGTAATGACTTCACACATAATAAGTATAGGTGGTAAAATTTATTGAAAGTTAGCAAACACCGCACTGGTCACTTGAACAATTCATGAAAGAATATTGAAGGAAGAGAGATTCCACATATAAATATACTATCTTGGACATCTTCTATGATTGTGAGCTCATTAATTATTTTCAAACTCGAGCAAATTAGTTAAAATTGGACGAGAAAGACAACTTAATGAGTTATGTTTGGGTATATTTGTATAGAAGTTATATTGTTATGGATCCTCCAACATGTGGTGCTTGCTTCCACCTCATACTAGCCAAAACTTCCGCACCAAGTAGAAATACTACTTGTGCATCCAAACACCCTTAAACCAGTTTTGCCATGAGAGTCCACTATACCTACCTATGGATTCAGTAAGATCCTTCAAGTAAGTTGTTATCGGTGCAAAAAGCAATAAAAATTGCTCCTAAATATGTATGATCTTTTATTGTAAGGGAAAATAAGCGTTGTACGAACTTGTGATGGTAAAGAAATAAAAGCGACGGACTGCATAATAAAGGTTGCTATCACAAAGGGCAATACAACGTGACGTTCCTTTGCATTAAGGGTTTGCACATCCAAAAACAAAAAGCGCATGACAACCTCTGCTTCCCTCTGCGAAGGGCCTATCTTTTACTTTCTAGTACTTACCTTTATGCAAGAGCCATGGTGATCTTCACCACTTCCTATATTTCGCCTTTTTCTCTTGGCAAGCGTCATGTGTTGGGGAATGATCTAGACATATATATCCAAATAAATATATTTGATCATGAATTATTATTGTTGACAATTATCTATATGATAAATAAGTTGGGAGGCGAAACATTAAGCCCCTATCTTTCTCTGTGTTCGATGGATGCTATTTGTTCTAAAAATATGCTTTGAGTGTCAATAATCATGGAGGACTATATGATAGTTGAGTATGTGGAATTTGCTAAATCAAAGCTCTTACATAGACCCTTCCTGAAAATAAGATGAATTGCGATTGTTCGATGACTAGGAATATGGTTTGTTAGTTTTCAAGAAACTTTCTGGTCTATACTTTAACATGTGAATAGCTTGTTACTTGATCATGAGAAGTTTTATGAGATGAGCTACTGTTTATGGTTTATATTGATGCTAGAAAAAGTGATTGGAATTATCATTGATCAAATTTGTGCACTTGCTAGCATTCACACTTCATAAATTATTTCTTTTATCATTTACCTACTCGAGGACGAGCAGGAATTAAGCTTGGGGATGCTGATACGTCTCCAACGTATCTATAATTTATGAAGTATTCATGCCATGTTTACAATAATTTTATATGATTTTGTTATGATTTTATTAGAACTAACCCGGTCTAACGCTGTTTTCAGCAGAACTACCATGGTGTCATTTTTTTGTGCAGAAATAAAAGTTCTCGGAATGGGCTGAAAATATAGATGAATCATATGGAGTTTTCCCCTCTCTATCTTCTTGTGATGAATTGAGTTTTCCCTTTGAAGTTTTCTTATCGGATTGAGTCTTCTAAGGATTTGAGAACACTTGATGTATGTTTTGCGATGGGATATCCGTGGTGACAATGGGATGTTCTATTGATCCACTTGATGTATGTTTTGGTGATCAACTTGCGGGTTCCGTGACCTTGGGAATCTATGCATAGGGGTTGGCACACATTTTCGTCTTGACTCTCCGGTAGAAACTTTGGGGCACTCTTTGAAGTTCTTTGTGTTGGATTGAACATGATGAATCTGAAATTGTGTGATGCATATCGTATAATCAAGCCCATGGGTACTCGTGGTGACATTGGAGTATCTAGGTGACATTAGGGTTTTGGTTGATGTGTATCTTAAGGTGTTATTTTAGTACGAACTCTAGGGCTGTTCGTGACACTTATAGGGATAGCTCATACGATTGATCAAAAAATATAACTTTGAGGTGGTTTCGTGCCCTACAATAATTTCTTCGTTTGTTCTCCGCTATTTGTGACTTTGGAGTGAACTCTTTGTCGCACGTGAGGGATTTACATATGATTCAACTATGTCATTATTGTTGAGAGAACTTGCACTAGTGAAAGTAGTGTTGTTTATGTACCCACACATGTATTTGAGTTTCCAATCAATACAATTATAGCATGGATAATAAACGATTATCATGAACAAGGAAATATAATAATAACTACTTTTATTATTGCCTCTAGGGCATATTTCCAACACTTTACCCCAAGTCAGATTTCCATGAGCCGGAGGAGTATGAGCCGCCGAACCGCGCTGCCGTCTTCATGGCGGGTTCAGCGGCGGCTCATAACAGCACAGCTGCTGAGGCAACCGGATCTGGAGCTGGCAGGCCGCCGGCTCAGGTCCTTCTGGATCTGATGGGTGAGCTTACAACCCTGATGGTGACTGAGGTCACAGCTAAAAACCAAGCGGCCCGCAACACGGAGATTGCGAGGTTGAAGAATCAGATGACTGAGGTCTAGCAGGAGATCAATGAACTGAAGACTCAGATGGATGCTGAGGCGGAGCGCCTTAAGGCGGATGCTTTTCGTCTTGAGTTGGAACAGAAGTCAGCAGCGGCGGTTCAACGGATGAGGCATCAGTCCCGCTTGCCGGATCAGTATGAAGCAAGGAATCTTTTCAACACGCCAGGAACGGGACAAAACATGCCTTTGGCCGTAACCCGGATGGCGGAAGCGCCTGGAAGCCGGGCGGCGGTTCAGCATCAGTAGGTTAACCCGCCCCAACGGAACCAGGTTACGCCGACTTCTTTTCCTACACCGCCGGGTCATTACTCTAACCCGGCGGAGAACATGGTGGCGGCAGCAACCCGGCTGACTGCTATCCCAATCCCCGATGAGTCACCTTTCGCAGAAGAGGTGCGGAACGCTGTTGGATACCTGCGAACGGCGATGGCCCAACAGGAGAAGTATGCTTACAGCCGGAGTCGCGTGCACTCAACCCCCATCCCCAATCGCAGCTACAGCCGGCGTTATGAGTCGCCGGCGGTTTCTAGCAGTGAACGACATCGGAACCCGCCGCGGGTTGACCGGCCGGCTCTGGATGCTTAGGCGCTGGTGGATCGAGCAAGAGCACAACGAGAGGCGGCGGCTCTGGCGGCGGCGGCGGCTTATCAGGAACCCACAGTCGCACCCTCCGTCTCAACTGGAGCGGGGTTAACTTCTAGGGCTGTGGGGGTGCCGTGCTTAGTGCCGGCTTTGCGGAATGAGCGCTTGCCAAAAGATTTCAAGGGCCCTCGCAAGGTGCCCAATTACACAGCTGACCTACCTCCGGAGGCTTGGATCGAAAGCTATGAGCTGGCCATGGAGATGTTGGATGTTAGTGATGCAGTATGTGCCAAGTATTTCATCATGATGCTGGAAGGGCCGGCTCGCACGTGGTTAAAGGGATTGCCACCCAATACCATTACTTCCTGGGCCGAGTTGAAGGCGAAATTTATCAAAAATTTCAAAGGAACGTGCAAGCAGCCCATGACGATCGTGGATTTGGATCATTGTGTGCAACAGGCGGATGAGTCGGCCCATCATTGGGTCCGGCGGGTTTCAACTATCATCCACTCTTCAGAACAGATCACGGCGGCTCAAGCAGTTTTGATTCTGGAGAAGAATTGTCACTTTACACCTTTGAAGCAGAAGCTTGGCCGGCTCAAACGTTCGTGTCAAGACATGGGGGAGCTTATGGCGGCTCTAACCAAATATGCAGATTCTGACAACACGAAGGACCCGGGCTCTGATGATGAAAAATCAGGTCAGGGGAAGAAGGGTAACAATGGAAAGGGTCAGCAGCAGAACGCGGCTGGAAACGGCAACTCCGGCAAGCGGAAACACCCGGACGGCGGGTTAGAGCTGGTGGCGAACACCAGCGCTGGAAACAACCGTGTTAAGGGCAACGGGAATTTCAGGCAGAATTTTAACAAGGGAAAAACTCCTTTTAATTTGGAAGCGATGCTCAATAAGCCTTGTCCGGAGCATAGTCAACCCGATAAGCCGGCAGGCCATACATGGAGGAACTGTAGCATTATGCGGCAGTTTCGAGATTACAGTCTTCAACAGCATCATAACAACGGTAATGGTCCGTCTGGTGGCTCAGGGCCAGGCGGGTCAGGAGCCGGCTTTGGTCCTGGCGGCTCAGGGTCTGGTTACCAGAATCAAGGCAATCAAGGAGGTCATCATCAACAGTCTGGAGGCGGTGGCCAACAGCAGCATAACCAGTCAGGTTTTCAGAGCAACCCGAAACAGCTTAGCGGGGGTCAGTATCATGTCTTCACAACCAACCTTGACAAGCGAGACCAGAAGGTACGTAAGCGGGCGGTTAATGCGGTCATGCCGGCTCTCCCGCAGTATTTGAAGTGGTCTGAGTATGACATCACTTGGAGCAGGGCGGATCACCCGCCGCGGGTTGACAACCCGGGGCAACTAGCTTTGGTGGTTGCCCCCCCAAGTTGGTGGATACATGTTCACGAAGGTGCTTATGGATGGTGGCAACAGCATCAACATTCTGTATTACGACACTTTCAGCCGGATGGGCTTGCTTGACAAGGATCTCAAGCCGTCTTCCACAGTGTTTCATGGTGTGGTGCCTGGTAAGTCGGCCTATCCAGTGGGCAGGATTTCTCTGGAAGTCGCCTTTGGTGATGAGTACAATTACAGGGTGGAGTCCTTATGGTTTGAGGTGGTCAAAATTAAAAGTCCATATCATGCTTTATTTGGATGGCCGGCTTATGCCAAGTTCATGGCTAGGCCTTGTTATGTCTACTTACAGCTCAAGATGCCCGGGTTAAGAGGAACGATTACGGTGCACGGTGATCGGAAGACGGCTCTTGAGTGTGAGGAAGGTGATGCAGCTTACGCAGAGTCAAGTTGTGCAGAGGCAGAGCTCAAGTTTTATAAAGAGAATGTTGACCCGGAGGATATGACTCCCTTGAAGAAGCTCACTACAGAATCAGAGCCGCCCCTCAAGTTTGCGGCGGATGATACCAAGCAGGTGGATTTCACTGAGGGCGACTCATCTCAGCAGTTCACTATAGGGGCTAACATGGACCCCGCATAGGAAAGCGCGCTCATCAAATTCATCCGTGAGAATCGGGACATCTTTGCATGGAAGCCATCTGACATGCCGGGTGTACCGAGAGAGTTTGCTGAGCACCACCTTAATGTGGATCCTAAGTTTAAGCCGATCAAGCAATTCCTTCGTCGTTTCAATGAAGAGCGGCGCAAAGCTATTGGAGAAGAGGTGGCCCGGCTCTTAGCGGCAGGGTTCATCGTGGAGGTCTTTCACCCGGAGTGGTTAGCTAACCCGGTGCTAGTGCTTAAGAAGAACGGCACTTGGCATATGTGCGTGGACTACACGGATCTTAACAAAGCCTGTCCAGTTGACCCGTTTGCTCTCCCCCGGATTGATCAGATCATTGATGCAACGGCGGGTTGTGAGAGTTTATGCTTCCTGGACGCCTATACAGGTTATCACCAGATCAAGATGGCAGTCAAAGACCAAGAGAAGACGGCTTTCATCACGCCTTTTGGTGCTTTCTGCTATGTGTCTATGCCTTTCGGGCTCAAGAGTGCCCAGGCGACTTATCAGCGTTGTGTGCAGAACTGTCTTCACAGTCAAATTGGGCGCAATGTTCATGCTTATGTGGATGATATAGTGGTCAAGTCAAGGAAGAAGGAAACTTTGCTGGACGACCTGAAGGAGACTTTCGATAACTTGCGGGTTTACAAGATGATGCTTAACCCGGCCAAGTGCATTTTTGGAGTTCCTGCAGGCAAGCTTTTGGGGTTTCTGGTCTCTGAGCGTGGAATCGAAGCTAACCCGGACAAGATCAAAACAATTACTTCTTTGTCTGAGCCGGCGTGCATAAACGACGTTCAGCGCCTGGCGGGTCGAATCGCCGCGTTAAGCCGGTTCATAAGCCGCCTGGGCGAGAAGGCAATCCCTTTATATCAGATGATGAAGAAGACAGACGATTTCGTCTGGAGCAAGGCGGCGGGTGAGGCGTTTGAGGTGCTCAAAAAGCAGTTGACTGAGCCGCCGGTCTTAGCCGCTCCGGCTAAAAAGGAACCCTTACTCCTCTATGTGGCGGCTAACAACAGGGCAGTCAGCGCTGCGGTTGTTGTGGAGCGCAAGGAGGCAGGGAAGGAATATCCGGTTCAACGGCCGGTTTACTACGTCAGTGAAGTTTTGATCGAGTCCAAGCAGCGGTACCCACATTGGCAGAAACTGATCTATGGGGTATTCATGGCGAACCGTAAGCTAAAACACTATTTTCTGGGACACCCGATCACAGTGGTTAGCTCTGCCCCGTTGGGAGACATAATTCAAAATAGAGAAGCCACTGGCCGGATTGCTAAGTGGGCATTGGAGCTTGGGCCACTTAATCTAAAATATGTGCCTCACACGGCTGTGAAGTCTCAAGCCTTAGTGGACTTTATAAACGACTGGACGGAGTGTCAGTCGCCAGAGGAGAAGCCGGACAACACATACTGGACGATTCACTTCGACGGGTCTAGACAGCTGGAAGGCTCGGGGGCTATAGTTGTCTTAACTTCCCCCAAAGGTGATAAGTTCTGTTACGTGTTAAGGCTGATGTTTCCTTGTACTAACAATGCAGCTGAGTATGAAGCTTTGCTTCATGGCCTCCGGGTTGCTAAGGAGATGAATCTGAGCTGGGTTAGATGCCTTGGCGACTCAGACCTTGTGACTCAGCAAGTTTCAGGCACGTGGGATTCCAAAGACCCACGGATGGAGGCTTATCGTCAGGCGGTGGACATCATTGCAGGTCACTTCAAGGGTTATCAGGTGGATCACATTGATCGTCACAAGAATGAGGCGGCTGACGCATTGTCAAGACTTGGCTCTCAGCGTAAGCCGGTGCCGCCTAACGTTTTCTTGGACGTGTTATATCACCCCTCAGTTAAGTTACCTTCGGAGGAAGACCTGGCTATTCCTGACCCGGAGGGGCAGCTGGTGGCGGCTATGCGTGCTATTCTAGACTGGACGTTGCCTTACATGGCGTATCTAACTCGCGGCGAGTTACCTGAGGACGAAACCTTGGCAAGGCAAATTGTCAGACGATCTAAGTCCATGACGATCATCAACGGCGAGTTACATAAATGCAGCGTCACTGGCGTCTTTCAGCGTTGTGTTTCACCTGAGGAAGGCAAGGAGATCCTGAATGAAATCCACGCCGGAGATTGTGGTCATCATGCCGGCTCAAAATCTCTGGTGGCCAAGGCTTTTCGACATGGTTTCTTCTGGCTGACGGCTCACAAGGATGCAGAAAACTTAGTTCTCAAGTGTGATGGCTGTCAAAAGTTCGGGCGACGTGCTCACGTGCCGGCTCAGGAATTGCGCATGATCCCAATTACTTGGCCGTTCGCGGTCTGGGGGCTTGATATGGTCGGGCCCTTCAAGAGGTCGAAAGATAAGAAGACCCACCTGTTGGTGGCGGTTGATAAATTTACAAAGTGGGTGGAGGCTGAGCCGGTCAGTAAGTGTGACGCAGCTACGGCGGTTCAGTTTGTCAAAAAATTGATCTACCGTTTTGGTTACCCCCACAGTATAATCACAGATAATGGCACAAACCTATCCAAGGGGGCTATGCAAGCTTTCTGTGAAAACGAACACATCCGGCTTGACGTCTCTGCTGTGGCTCATCCACAGTCCAATGGTCAGGCGGAGCGTGCTAACCAGGAAATCCTGAGAGGTATCAAGCCCCGGCTTATGGTTCCTCTACAGAGAATGCCGGGTTGCTAGGTTGGGGAGTTACCATCAGTCTTATGGAGCATCAATACAACTCCCAACAGATCAACAGGCTATACGCCTTTCTTCATGGTTTACGGCGCAGAAGCCGTGTTACCAAGTGATGTACGTCATGACTCGCCAAGGGTGGTGGCTTACGTTGAGGCAGACAATGAGACAGCGTGTCAGGACGCGTTGGATGCTTTGGATGAAGAGCGTGACCTGGCGGCGGCTCGATCGGCGATCTATCAGCAAGACCTGCGCCGCTATCACAGCCGCCGAGTCAAGACCCGGACGTTCCAAGAAGGTGACTTAGTGTTGCGCCTGATTCAAGATCAGACGGACGCGCACAAGTTGTCTCCTCCATGGGAAGGTCCTTTTGTGGTTAGCAGGAACCTCAACAACGGGTCATACTATCTCATTGACGTACGGGATGAGTCACGCACTTCTGGGCAGGAGACCCACCGGCCGTGGAATATCGCTCATCTGCGGCCTTACTACACCTGAGTCATCGACTCCCTCCATTGTATATCACCATTGTATATATCATATATATATATATATAATAAAGTTGGCATCCCTGCAAGCCGGGGCCTCTGCCGTTTTACGTATCTCCCATTGTTCAAAGATGGATACAATCATATGATCACTTGGGGGCTTTTAACCCGCCGGGTTAGGCTTCAACCCTCTTGGTCAGACTCTTCAGCCAAAGTTACAAGGTCATTTGGGGGCTTCTAACCCGCCGGGTTAAGCTTTAACCTTCTTGATCGGCTCTTTAACTACAACATCACCATCAACTGGCGGCTTACAGTAAGATGTTGTATAAGTTGACATCGTCAACAAAGATTACTTCGAATGCAGCGAGTTATGAACTCACCTCCTCTACTGATCTGTAAAACCGGGTTACACCTGCCTGTATGCAGCTGCGCTTTGTCAGGGGTGCAGCAAGTTCTAAAACTTACCCTCTGCAAAGGCCTCTTACAGCGGTGAGGCTAACTCTTATCTGTAAGGCCGGGTTATACCTGCCTGTAAGTAGCTGCGCTTTGACCAGGGGTGCAGCGAGTTCTAAAACTCACCCCCTGCAAAGGCCTCTTACAGCGGCGAGGTAAAATCTTATATCTACAACTCCGGGTTAGACATGCCTGTAAGCAGCTGTGCTTTGTCAGGGGTGCAGAAAGTTCCAAACCTTACCCCCTGTAAAGGCCTCTTGCAGCGGCGAGGCAAACTCTCCTATCTGCTGCGTCTCTTTCTGGGTCGCTACGCTCTTATCAGTTATTAAGAGTTCAAAGTAGCTAGACTACCCAGAAGAACCGGCTTATGTATTCGAAAAGAAAGGCAAGGTCATGAGGTTTCACGTCTCCAGGTTAGGCTTTTTAAGCCGCCCTTACAACAGTACAGAACATGTTTCTGTCTTATTTTATTTTGCCGTGCCTTATCTATAAGGTAAGACGCCGTGCACATTGGCATCATAAGCCAGACAAAGACAAGCAAGGAATATATTAAGATCAACAAAAGATTTATACGTGCACGATGGCACGGGTCAGACAGTGAAAGGTTTTTCTACAAGCCTATTACAAAGCCCTCTTTGAGAGCCCAACAGGCAACAGACAAAAGTTCTATACAACTCAATTGGCCGCTCAGGAGGCCGGGTTATCAAATACAAAGTGTTCAGCTCGATGGCGGGTCATCCTGCTCCGGGTCTTCGACCTCTTCGATCTGAAGATTGTCCACGTCCCAGTTGCAGTGTGTTAGTGCTTCAAACCGGGCGTCTTCAAAGATAGGAGGCGGGTCAATCTTAGGGGCGAAGAGATGCTTACGGCGGGCAGGAGTCAAGTCTCTGCATTCAAAAGTTGGACCGCGTATTTTCTTGGAAGTCTCGCTGTAAGCCGCCTGGTAAGTTGACATATCAAGTTCCTCCACCAGCTTTGAGGCAAGCACCCTGGAGGATCTTCTGCATTGAGCATAATCTTCTGCAGTAAACTCAGAACCATCATCCTTCTTGGATGGGAACCCGTCCATCATTTCTTCAGCTGTCAGCTCAGGAGCGAAAGCTAGGCACCGGCTTAGCGCGGACAGAGCTCCCTGCCTGGCGGCTGATCGTTTCAGCTCTTCAATCTGCTTGGGCAGCGTGGATAACAGTTCTATGACTCCCTTCATGTGTTTGGGGATGCTCTTCTCAGTCAACATTGCTTTGATGGTAAGAAGAGTGCCGCAGTAGAGTTGTTCAGCTAAGGAGTACACTGCCTTCAGCTTCATCAGGCTGTCAGATGACAATTGGCGGCTCCTTTCGCCTGCAAGGAAAGATTGGGTGGTATAAGCCGCCAGCAAGGTTATTTAGCATGGGAAAGAAGATCACTAAGTACCATATGCTTACCAAAGATAGCAGAGGTCATCCTCGATATATGACGCTTCAGTGTTTGCAGCTCTGCGGATACAATTGTAAGCCGCCCTTCAGCATCTTCTGCACACTTGGTCAGGGCGGCTTGATGTGTTTCAGTATTCCTCTTGAAAAGCGCAAAGTCAACTTGCGTCTTCTCAAGATCTTCGACGGTAACCCGCCATTTGGTTTCCGCCTCTGACCGGGCGTTTTGTTGCAAAGCAAGATTTTTCTTTAGGCTGGCCATTTCAGACTCAGCCGCCTCCAGAGCATCCTGTGACAATACAAAAACAGGAAAAGGGGTTCAATGATCACGATAAGTTATCAGTGAGGCAATTACGCTACAAGTCTCAAGCAGATTGCAAGCAATATACTCGACACTTGGGGGCAAATGTCTGTTTGTTCTTTAAGGCTACAGTCCCGGCTCATCTTTGAAAAGGTAAGCCGGCCCTTGGGGGCTACAGATCACGCTCTCAAGTCTTTCAGTTAAGTCCCGGCTCATCTTTGAAAAGATAAGTCGGCCCTTGGGGGCTACAGGCGACGCTCAAGTCCTTCATTAACGTTCCGGCTTATCTTCGGAAAAATAAGCCGGTACTTGGGGGCTACAATCAGCATTTTTCAAAGCTTCCAATGAAATTCCGGTTCATCATTTCATGTTAACCCGGACTTGGGGGCTACCATTGGTCAAACTCTACACATTGAGTATCGGCCTACTATCTATACTAACCCGATACTTGGGGGCTACAGCTCAAGTTATAAAGTGTGTTGCTAAGAAAAGACCTGGTTTATTATTCGAAATATTAATCCGGCTCTTGGCGGCTATGAAAGGATATAAGGGAAAAGCTGGTAAAAATATTACCTCGTATTTCTTCTTCATGAGGCTGACAAGTTTCAGCTCCATATTCCGGCTTGACTCCAGGCGGTTCAAAAACCCAGCGTGAAGCTCGTCAGCAGTAAACTTTTCCAGCACATGGTGTTCAAAATTAAACGTCTCAAGCGAAGAAGCTTCAGCCTTGCCAGAGTGCCTTGACAGTACACGGGGCTCAGGAGTTTGATGGCCCGCCCCAGTTATGGCAACTTCTGGAAGGATCGCGTCTTCACCGGCTGGCGAAGGACTGGGCGGTTTAGAGTCATCCTTTGCAGGGCTTTCAGCCGCCGTAGCATGACCCGTCGGTTCTGGTGGCTTGAGAGTATCTTCAGATGCATCCTTCATGATTTCAGCAGTGGGTGAAGGGAAGGCCGGCTTAGCAAACGCTGGCTCTTGAGCAGTAGGGACGGCAGTAGACCCGCCAGTCCTCCTTCGTTTCGCTTGGGCCCTGGAAGGTGCAGATGATGATTACACATGTGTTAAGGGTATTAAAGCATTAGAGGCAAAGTAAAAACACGCACTCCGGGTTGATCTTCATTGGAGGCAGCTTGGAAGCAGTTGAGTCGCCAGATGAAGGAGGAGAGTCCTGAAGGCAGGTAAAACAATACAAGACAAAATAAGGTTACAATGCAAGGATGACAAAAGCTATGTTTCAGTTAAAGGATACCTCAGCTGGCCGTTTTCGTTGAGCTGGAGCATGTGGCAACCCGGCCACGAGATCTTCCGAGCCGGTGCTCCGGGTCTGACGTCTGGAGGTATGCTGTTGCTTTTTCAAAAGAAAATTGGGGTCTAAATGAGCAAGAGGATGAGAGAAGGGGACTTTCCGGACGACCCGCCGTACTCTGTCTTGTGGAAGGTTTTCTAAATCAGAAGAAATATAAGTTACCTCAGGAGCGTCTGCATGGCTGGCCTCTGCTTCTTCATGTGAATGATTGTTGTTAATAAAAAGTGCATAAAGAGACGGCAAAGGGAGTCAAGTTCTACCTCCGAGTCATCAGTTTCAAGTGGCTCTGGAGTGGCGGTTTTCTTCTTCTTCTTCTTAGCAGGAGTTTTCGCCTTTGGCTTCCTCACTGGCGGATTAAACTTCTTTTTCCAGAAAGGGGAGTTGGCCTATACATAAGCCGCCGGCAAAGGTTAGAAGGTGCAAGACAAATGTGATCAATTGAAAGAAAAGAGACTTACGTCTGGAGCCGGATTCTTGGCATAGAAGGGCTTCAGCCCAACCTTGTTGCAGGCCTCCTGATTTTCACCAAGGAGCCCCTTGACGCCCGTGTTGATATCTTCGTCAGTCAAGGGAGTATTCTTGAAACAAAGAGGGTCATTGGGTTCACCCGTGTATTCGCACATGAGCCGGTCACGCCGACTCAGTGGCATGATGTTCCAACTTACCCAGCAGCGGGTTAAGTCAACACCTGTCAAGCCGTTTGCCAATAAAGCCTTGATTTTGGTATAAGCCGGGGCATACTTTGCTCGTTCGGCGGCTGTCATCCGTGCTGGGAGTGGGTTGCCATTTGTAAAGCAGAGCCGGGTTGGACGGTAACCCGGCAGGGGATTCTCGCCTTCAGGAGAGGTGTCCTTGCAGTAAAACCAGGTTTTATTCCAGTCTTTGGGATGACTTGGCAAGGTAGCTGAAGGGTATGGCAGGTCTCTCCGTCTCTGGATCGTAATACCACCAAGCTCCAGACTAGGCCCAGCTGCCATTTCAGTTTGGCGGTTTGCATAGTGGTAGTCGTGGAAGAGATCAACAGATGGCTCTTCTTGCATATAGACCTCACTTAAGACTTGGAATTGGCATATGTTGGTGACTGAGTTAGGGCCTATGTCTTGGGGGTGGATCTTGAAGAAATGAAGAACATCCCGAAAGAACTTTGACCCGGGAGGGTAGAACCCGCGAAGAATATGATCAGTGAATATGATAATCTCCCCCTCCTTGGGTTCAGGTCTCTTCTCTAGTCCTGGGACCCGCCAGTGTATCACGTCTTTACCCGGTAGCATGCCAGACTCAACAAAATTAAGTAGGAGCTCTTCAGTGACTCCGGAGCTAACCCAGTCACAGGATGATGGAGCCCTTGACATGACGGCGGGTTATGCTACAAAGATAGAAGGTATGGCGAGTTAGAAGAACACTTGTTGGGTAAGGCAGCTATGGTTAGCATAACAATGAAAGAGTTAAGCCGCCAAGGTAATTGGCGGAGAGCCGCCAGGGCAATGGCGAGTTACGGGGACAAAGCAGTATTGGAAAGAAAACGGCTAAGTGCAGAAACAGATTTTGCATATCATATCTTTGTTGCAAGATCTACAGGTGAAGAAAAATGAAAATATGTATGACCTAAAAATAACAGTGGAAGAACAGATCAATCTATACACAGCAATGAGTGCTATATGGACCTAAAGCAAATGGGGCATTGGCCTCGGAGGGAAACCCGCAGCGGATGGGCAGTACTATGGAGCATAGAGTAGTGCTCAATGCCATGATGATGCTGATAAATGACGATGAACTTTCAAGAACTCCGATGAACTCAAGAAAACCCTAATGGGGTAGATGCAGATTCGAGCAAGGATGGAGGAAGATACCTTCTGGGTGCGGAAGCCGCCGGCGAGATTCTGGTCCGGTTCGAGTTGACGCAGCGGCCGGCGATGAGGGCGACAGTGAGGTTCAGTTGCGGGCGACGGAGCTCCAGAGGCGCGGGTGCTCGAAGGAAGAAGATGACAGCGACAGGGAAGGAAGCGGAGAAAGAGAGAGGGGGCACACGTGTCCTATTTATAAGGTGGAAGGGCAAACAGTGCGCGCGAAAATTTGGGAAGCACAGTAAAGATTGACCGAACGTGGCGCCTCGATTTTCGGGATGACCCTTCAATGAGAAAGATCCGTTACAGACGTCATGGAATCTTTTTCAAATATTCGGGATGACATCATGGCGGGTTACAAATTGTCTTTCCGGATGACAGAAATATGAAGACTTGCCGCCAAGTAAGTTGAAGATTGACATGAGCTGGCTCAAATCAACCTGGGGCCTAATGTTGGGGATATAACCCCGTGGTAAGACCCGCCCAGGCGGGGCCGGGTCACACCAGGCGGCTGGTAAGCCCAAGACCTGTAAGGTGGGCCGAAGGATCAAGGCCAGGCTGTGTGGCGGCTTGCCAGACGGGCCAAGATGGAAGCCCAGAGACGGAAGATAGCGTGATGACCCGGGTGGCCAAGCCGCCCGGTGGCGGCTTACCCAAGATGGTATGGCGGCTTAGAGACAGAGTAGGACATGTTGTGTGAGTCGGTTTGAGACTCGTGTAACCCGGGGCCTTGACCTCTTATATAAAGGCTAGACCCCGGGGCGGCTTAGACAAGAAACCAAGTAATCGAGAACTAGGTCAAGCAATCCGCTCCCTTGTAATCGATAGCCCAATTAATACAACACAAGCAGGACGTAGGCTTTTACCTCGACTTGAGGGGCCGAACCTGGGTAAACTCGTGTCCTTCGTCCCGATCAACCCCTTTGAGTCCACTGCTATGGCGATGGCCTCGAACCTAAGTCTTCGGACATCTGCCGTGATAAAACCACGACAAGATGTATTAATGATAATATTCGATGATGTATTAGCGATACTATTCGATGATGTATTAGTGATATTATATGATCGTATTGTTGCATTGCCTTGTATTGATTTGCATATCTCATGTTTGTATATTGCCATGTTGTAATATTTGTAGAAACTATGGATCACAGAGACTTAGAAAAAGAATAGTTGTTGGGGGATATAATCCTCGCCGGGGGTGATCCCTTGTCGTATCTCAACGACACCGATGGTCAGGAAGGAGAGGATGATGGCTCCGGTGATCCAACAATGGAGGAGGAAGGAGATCATGACGGCTCCGGTGACCGAATGGCGGAGGAAGGAGATCATGATCACGGCTCTGGTGACCGAACGGAGGAGGGAGCCTCAACTGTTGCAAAGTCCGATGAGGTAAGGAGACGAGGCCCGAAGAAAAGGTTGTGCCCGGATGAAAGGTTCACGATCACAGAAGTCGCGAAAGATGGCCAACCGATTGCTCCCAAGCGGACCAAGGACGCATTTGTACATCAGTGTGGAGTTGTTGTTAGGGACTATGTCTCGATCAACACCCAGCAATGGAATAGGAATAATAAGGACATTGAAGTTTCTTATGTCCATGATAGACTGAAAGATGATCTTTGGACCGAGCTGATGACAAATTTCAGCCTACCGCGAGAGGAGGATCCGAATAACCCAGTTATAGAGCGAAAGGTCAAGGCGTTTGCTCTTAAGAAGATGGCAGAACTATTCAGGAACTGGAAGAAAGAGTTGAACACAAAGTTTGTCGAGAAAGAGGAGACTCCGAAATTCATCGGTCGATATGAGAAGATAAGAGATCAATGGCCCGAATTTGTGGCCTACAAGAAATCGGAGAAGGGTAAGAAATGGTCACTGACAAACAAGAAAAATGCTGCAAAGAAGAAGTATCACCATCACACGGGGTCAGGTAGCTACTACAAAGCCCGGCAGTTGTGGGACAAAGCTGAGCAAGACCTGCTTGCTAAGAATGTCCAACCAGCGACATTACACTGGCCAGATCGTTCAAGGACTTGGTTCTTTGGGGTTCGGGGAACTTTGGACCCAGAAACAGGGGAGTGTGTTTGGACGGACGAGCAACTTGAAATACCCTTCCGGAAGCTTCAGGCAGCAATCAAGGCAGCGCAGGAAGGGATGTTCATTCCCGACAGAGAGAAGGACGAGCTGACAGAGGCCCTCGGGAATCCTGAACACCCTGGACGAACACGAGGCACAGCAGGCTCCGTTCCGTGAGTGCATGGGTTTCCCGACAGCGGTGGTTATAGAAGCCGAGAGAGAAAGAGGAAACAGGAAGCAAGCGAAATGCAGAAGCTCAGTGCAAGATTAGCAAAACTAGAGGAACTTGAGAGCGAGCGAGCTACTGGCCAACCATCTGAGCGGCACTAAGATCCTTCCTTCGACGCTGCCCCAGAAGCTACCCCACCATCTCAGTGGAGAAGCAGCGTGGCTTCCACGGAGCTCGTTCAGCCTGATTTCACGGCTCCTCGCTACCCCGTGGATATTATCACAGAGGCTGAACATTGCGAGCTAATGATGAAATGCCAGAACCTGACCTTCAAGGCGGCGGTCGGCTCTGTTGTACCTCCTCGAGCTGAGGGAACTTTCCATTGCCGCCCGATTCCACATGGCTATGCTGTTGTGATGGTGGATGAAATAATGGATGGATTTGAGGGGCTGGAGCTTGACAACCCTACAGGTGAAGAGGATATTATTCTTCTGGAAAATGCTTTGAGGAGTACCTGTCTATGGAGAAAGGAGTACATCAAGCTTCCAAACTGGACGGCTCAGCAGACTCAGCCTCCTCCGGCGCGTCAGGGCACCCCGCCTCCTCCTCCTCCTCCAGCGCGTCAGGGCACTCCGCCTCCTCCTTCTCCTCCTCCGGTGCGTCAGGGCACTCCGCCTTCTCCTTCGCCTCCTCCGGCGCGTCAGGGCACTCCGCCTCCTCCTCCTCCTCCTCTGGCGTGTCAGGGCACTCCGCCTCCTCCGGCACGTCAGCAACGGCGGAAGAGAGTCGACGCCGCCGCTCCGGCGGCTAGCCGTACAATAGGCGGGAAGAAATACAAATTTGGTCCAAGCCTCAAGCCTCTTCCAAAGTTACCATATGAGAGGACTGAGAAGGAAAACGCTGAAATCAGTGAAGCCGAAGTGATGGCCCATTTTGCACGGAAACATCCACCTTCGAAGGAAACTGTAGATCCGGTGAAAGCGAAGCGCACTCTGCATGCCCTGAAGCGACCACAACCGCCTCGGCTATCCAACTATGACCGCATAATTACAAAGACACATGATGAAGCGTTGCGGTCGGGAAGTACTTCTAGTGCTGCAAGAGACAAAAAAAAGAAAAAGTGGGAAAACAATTCCCCATCTCGGCGAACAGGAGAAGCAATCATGCCCCCCGCTCAAGGTGTCTAGCGATACGCTAATCATTCGGTGCTACTGCCCGGTACCACTCTTGGTGATTACGTGGGCGATGATGTACAGTTTGAAACGATTGAGGTAGTAGCAGCAGAGGACTTTAGATACGAGCACGGGAAGCCTCTCGTCAAACCTGATCATCCTCATCTAACAACGATGATGCAAAAATTGCATGAGTGGTACATGGGAACCTGCAGGAAGTCTAGGACCGACAGTTTGATGATCAGAATTAAAAAAGAGCACGACTTCATTGGAGTCGACCTAATGCCTATTGAATTTGTGGAGTTATTTCAGTTATACAATCAAGAGGCCCTCGACAAACAACTCATGACTTGCTACTGTCTGTAAGTATTACTTCTATAATTAAGTCTCTAGCTCAGCTCGTTCATTGCATGTATATATAATTATCCTCACTATATTATGCAGATTGAAGATGGTCGAATGCAAAAAAGAACAAATCTATGACATTGGGTTCATTTGCCCTAATACCGTAAATGAATGGTCGGTACAAAAGAGAGCCAAAGTTATTGAGGACAACTTGCTAGAAGCATTCCTTAGACATCAAACAAAAGGGAAATACTCTTTCCTTACAACTTCAAGTGAGTGTTACTGTCTTGTGCATATTCGGTTTCGCTTACTCGAGGTTAAGTACTGTAATTGATGAGTTATGCGTGCGCATGTTCCACTTTATTCTGCTATCCATTAAGCTTGACGGGGCATTAGTAACTGTCTTAGACTCGAGACGTAAAGCTCCCGAGAATTATGCGGACATGACTGCAATGCTCCAGAAGTAAGTTCAATCAATACCGGGACCATATCGACAACTTTCGTTCATTTCCTGATATCAAGTAATCATTTTCTTTGCCTTCCAGGGTTTGGAAAAAGTTCACCGGAATGGTTCCCGGTCTAAACAATGAGCTGCGATTTACACACCCCAAAGTAAGTAGTACTAGCTAGTTCCGTGCATCTCTCATTGATTTTAGTTTCATCAATACCATTATCATGCTTGCTTATCAGTTTGATTGAACTCTATTGTTGTAAAGTGCTTGTACCAGGCACCCGAGAATCATTTATGTGGATACTACGTATGCGAGTTCATTCGCCACTCGACCTCTGAGCGGGGATTCTCTGAGAAACAATTTGAAGTACGTAAACAATATTCACAATTTTATTTTATATATTACCATCAATTGTGTTGAGTTTCATTCATATATATGTATTGACCCCCTTCTTTAAATTAGATCTGGCAGATGCAGGATGAACTCCTACCACATGATCACATACGAGCAATTCAAGAGGAATTGGTGACCACGTCAGAGCTGAACACGGAGAATACCATGTGGAATTGCAATGGTCTTAGGTAGATGATGTTAGGGATTGTAAGAGATGTTATATTGTACATATGTAGTAGCGTCGGATAGATATACGAAAACTTGTTGTTCGACCAAGCACGGAGAAAGATATGTCACTTCTCTCTATATAGGTTCATGACGATCTTGTGTAATTAATGGTTACCTTCATTTGCTTACTAGCTAGCATCGAGTTCTCTTTATATGTATAGTAGCTAGCGTCGACCAAGCACGGAGAAAGAGAGGTCACTTCTCTCTATTAGCTAGCTAACACAATATGAAACCCCTAAATTAACCCTCCAAAACCCCTAACCCCCCTCCCCCCTTCCAAAAAAAAACCCCAACGCATGCGAGCTGCTGACGCGTGGCTGCCTTTTGGTCCCGGTTGGTGTTACCAACTGTGACTAAAGGTCCTCCTGCCTGGGCGCCCCGCAGCGGCCACGTGGAGCCCCTTTGGTCCCGGTTCGTAAGCAAACCGGGACTAAAGGTTTTGGGTATTAGTCCCGTTTGTTTTGTCCCGGTTCCAGAACCGGGACTAGTACCCTGTTCTCTACTAGTGATGAGTAGACTGCAGACTGCATGTGTAATGCGTACTCATGCTTGACGCATCTATAAATTATAATTTCCTATAAAACATCTATGTCTCCATGCTAAAAATATATGGAATTCTCGTGTTTAAAATGGGTGTGTTCTTTCACATTTTTTTAAAGGGGCTCTGTTTATTTTTGCAGTGAATGAAATGAGGCTTTACTCGGGAGGCACCCCATGAAGCCAACAACCACGCAAATTAGATATTCTTAAACTAGAGCTAATATTGTTTAGTACAAAAATCAACCATTGTTTAGCTACATGAGGTAAAAAAAACAACCTCCATGCTAGACAAATCGACTAGAATGAGCTTCCAAATCAGACCTTGAGTTTACACCAACTGCAAAAAAAAAAAAAAAAAAAGCTAAGAAACTACGCTAACGTGAAAGAAAAAGGATTAGGAGCATCTTCGCATTGGGGCGACCAAATTCACATAATCTCATGAAGATAACTGCGCTCAGTTCTTGTGCAAGCGGAACTACCGCGGATATTTTCCAGATAACATATACTCTTCTTCCATACTATATTGTCTGCTAATTAACCCCTCTTTGTTTCTTTCATCTCTAGGTAACGGGGAATCTACTACAATATTAGCATTCGCCTCAAATCCCTGAGATGATTGAGCGACTTCCAATCTCAATTCCACTTGTCTCATGGTTGGTCGTTCCTCCCTTCTTAGTTTTATACATGCTACTGCAATTCCAGCGATTTCTTCAATTATGTTGCGACCCTCATTCATAATTTGTGGATCTAATATTTGTGACAAATTGCCTTCTGCAAATAAGGTAGGAAAATGTTCCACAAGGATAATGTCTTCAATAGCCATATAGTCAAATGGCTTCTTTCTAGTCATCAGTTCTATAAGCACAACACCAAAGCTATAAACATCACTTTTTTCCATGAGGCGCCCCGTGTGCAAATACACTGGGTCTAGATATCCTAGTGTGCCTTGCACCATTGTTGTTAACCCTGATTTGTCCAATGGGATATATCTTGAAGTTCCAAAGTCTGCTATCTTTGTTTTTAGAGTATCATCCATAAGTATGTTGGCAGGCTTGATATCTCCATGGATGATTGGTATTGAAGTTGCTGAGTGAAGATAGGCTAGAGACCTGGCCGTTTCTGTTGCTATTCGTAGCCTGTCATTCCATGATAATGATATCGGTCCTTCAACATGAAGATGATCACGAAGAGTTCCATTGGATATGAACTCGTAGACTAACAACGGGACTTCTGTTTCAAGGCAACAACCATATAGTTTTACCACATTCTTGTGGTTAATTTGTGATAGGATAGCAACCTCATTAATAAACTCATCAATCTCACTTTGAGACACCATCTTTGGTTTTTTAATAGCTACAGCATGGAAGCCCGGCAAAATCCCTTTGTACACGGTACCATGCCCACCACTACCAATTTCATGACCTTGATCAAAATTGTTTGTCGCCTTCTCCAGCTCTTCTAAGGTCATGATCATTTTCTCTGAAAGATCTGCTCTTTGAGATGCCAATTGTCGCAGCAATTGCCCACGGTTTGGCTGAAAATACTTCCCTTCCAACAGCTGGGCCCTCCGATGCTTAAATTTGTTGAAAACAAGGAACGCAATGAGAGCCAAAAGTACAAGGCCCGCCCCACAAGCAACTCCAATAATGATGATTCCTGGAAAAGAGAAGCATTGTCAATAATTTTCTACCGTATGTGTATAAAAAACTATGAGTAAATTGTCTCAGGAGGTGCTTTTTCATAATGATGGTTTTGATATTAGCTAGGTAGATATCAAAAACAATGTATTGTATATATAGATAGAGCAATTAATACATTGCTTGTGATAAATCTAACAATAAAGTTTGAAATGACAAAATGAATAGGTACCTCTCAACTTGACGACGTCGCATGTTGGCGTGGCCGGGCTCGTCTCATGACCCATTGCTGCTGGTCGTCCAGCGTAACTGAGCACCGGCATCAGTAGTAGCGCCGCTGCCGCTATAGGTACCGCCGAGATGGTTATTTGCGCCATTGTTATGGTCTTATGGAGTATGGAGTATGGATGGATGGATGTGATGAATGGTGAATCGAGCCCTTTTGCATGCTTTTATGAAGAGGAAGCAGGGCTACGGATAGATTCATGCCGGAGCCAGCTGTTCCGAATACGTACGTACACGGAGTCACGGATCCACTAGTTTCACGTGGAGAAGATGCCTCCCAGCAGCTCGATGCGTGCCCAGTCGACCGAATCAACAGTCGTGCGCAGAGTTCCCATGGCGCCCGAGCTCTGAAACGTCCGCGTCTGCTGCAAGCCCGCGCCCGCCCGCTTCTGTCCTTGTTTCTTGACGCGAAGCTCGATTCCGTCTTCCCCGCGGAGACGAGGTATCTCCAGTCTGGCCGCCCAGCGCTCAGGTGCCCTCGTCTCGAAGGTAGCACAGCAAGTAGCCTTCCATTCCATTTGACTGCTGTTCCCGTGGTGGCTCTGCAAGTCAACCACCATCACGACGTCGTCTCCAGGCTCAGGGCCGTCCATCTCCCGCGTCGCAGTTTTCTCTCAAAGCCTGCGATCGGGCCATCCTTCCTCTGAGGAAATGCTGTGCTGATTGGCAGAGGTTGCCTTGTAACTTGTCACATTGTAACATCAGCAGAAATGCGGTTAGTGCGTTTACGCATTTTATTAGTGCCTCTTTTTCAACCTGATGCGTGATGCGTGTTCTGATTTTCAGAGGTGGATACCATTAGCAATCGGTTTTATTTTAATTTAATCTTTTGAGAAAAAAACTCGTTGTATTTCTGATTTCGCTGGCAGATTGCACTATGATTGTGCCCTGTATACATCACTATGCATCAATGAATTCGTATGCTGTACTTTTTGGAGGATTTTTTATTAATTTGAATCTTCAGATGTATTGTGTGGTTTGATTTGTTTCAGTACCATGTGGTGCAAACTCCAGCAAATATATTTAAGATGGCAGCTAGAACCTAGACAGTTGTGGCTTGTTTTCTCTTCAGCCTTGTGGTAGTTATCTTGGTACAATTTTAATGGAGCAAGTAACTGTAATTGGAGAAGGTGAAGCACGGTGCACTGAGCTTAGCTGGAGCATGCTGCCAGGGTTCGTTTCATTCGTCATCATCAGAATAAATTGCCTGGACCTGCTAGCAAAAGCATCAGAAGTTTCTTCTTTGTGTGGTGACTGGAGTCCGCCATGGCCGTGTTGCCACGAGCTTCGGTGGCACTCCGGTTGCTGTTTGTGGCTGCGGCGATCCGGTTGCTGTTTGTGGCTGTGGTGAGCAGCACCCTAGTCTCAAGGGCAATGGTTCCGGCGATCTTTGTGTTCGGCGACTCCACGGCGGATGTGGGCAATAACAACTACCTGCCGGGAAGCAGCGTAAGGGCTGACTTCCCTCACAACGGCGTCGACTTCCCTGGTGGCGAGCCGACGGGCAGGTTCAGCAACGGCTTCATTGGGGCCGACTTCTTGGGTGAGCAATCCAACTGATCATACGCTCTGAATCAATGGCTGCTTGGCTGTCTGTCTGATCAGTGGTGAAATTTGCAGCTGTGCACATGGGCTTCAGCGGGAGCCCACCGCCGTACCTCTCCCTCGTCGCCGGTAACAGCAGTGGCGGTGAGGGATTGGACAACAGTACCAAGAAGCCGGTGGCTGCTGCTGCCTCCATGAGAGGAGCCAGCTTTGCTTCTGGAGGCTCCGGTGTTCTTGATTCCACAGTACGTATCTGATAGTGATTTTTTGTTTAACTTATCATGGTGATATTTCTGGCACTCTTTGTGATGTACAAACACAAATTATAATTTTGTTTGTCCATGCACAAATATCGATAGAATTGCTCACTAGCCCCAAGGACATTTGAAATTACGTTCTATATACTCTAATGATCACCGGAACAATTTAGGTGGAGCAGATGATTCCTTACTACCTAAAGTTGAGAAAATTCTTCACATGCTCAATCTAAGCAACAACTTTCTCCTGTACCCCATCTCCCTCTTTAATGTCATGAACCACCCACAATTCAAAATTTGGACATTGTCCATTCCTGAGTTAAAATTAGTAGGTACTACCACACTGGGCCTTCAACCAACATTGACAACCCGATGGTGATCATACACCAGGGAGATACGATCAACATGACGAAGCAGATCGAGTACTTCTCGGATCTCAAAGACCAGATGCTGTCAGCCAGACTAGGCGCCTTCGCAGCATCGGCCTTCCTGTCCAAGTCCATCTTCCTCATCAGCGCGGGCTCGAACGACGCCATCGACTTCTTCTCGCAGGACACTTCGCCGGACTCCACCGCGATCCAGCAGTTCCGGGAAGCTGTCGTCTCCACATACGACAGCCACGTCAAAGTAAGAGACCTGTTGATCATCATTTCTACAGGGCATGCGTCATCACGTAGTTGTACTCTTGATTGTCAGCTACATTCCCCCGACCTCCGCATGGATTGCTAACTACATTGTGCAGACGCTGTACAATCTGGGGGCGAGGAAGTTCGCGGTGATCGACGTGGCGCCGATCGGCTGCTGCCCGTACTGGAGGAGCCGGAACCCTGCCGGGGAATGCGTCGAGCCGCTGAACCGGCTAGCGAAGAGCCTCAACGATGGGCTCCAGGACCTGTTCGCCGGCCTCAGCTCCGAAATGCATGGCATGGAGTACGCCATTGGCAGCTCCTACGAGCTCGTCTCCAGCATCGTCCAAGACCCACAGTCTGCAGGTAAAATCGCAGCATTCTGGCCTACCTGGGACTCCATAAAATCCAGCATATGAATATCAAGCTGACACCAAAGTACACATAGACTCTGCAGCATCATGCATGGCCACACTTGCATCAACCATGTAATCTGGCCCGCGTTGTTGTGTGCAGGGTTGACGGAGTTGAAGAGCGCATGCTGTGGTGGCGGCGGCAGGTTCAACGCCGACGGAGGGTGCACCCCCAGCGCCGGCTACTGCGGCGACCGCGGCAAGTTCCTCTTCTGGGACTTCCTGCACCCTACCCAGGCCACCTCCAGGCTCGCCGGCCGAGCGTTCTACGACGGGCCGGCGTGGTTCGTCGGTCCGATCACCTTCAGGGAGCTGGCCGAGGCGTAACGTGGCAGCATTGGAAATAGCAATGCATCTTTGTATCGTTCCACCACATAAGAGTGCCTCAAATGTGGTTTTGTGTTTTGGGGCGGCTGCGACCGATCTAAGTCAGTCTTAGTCTTTGCCGTGCGTTGCGGCGACAGTCTAACAACTGGCGCCTATTGTCCAAATACTCTCGTACACACTGACAATCTAAATTATCCAAAATCTCTTCAATTTACGAGCTGAGGGAGTATTATAAGTAGACGACACTCAACAAGTTAAATGAAAAAAAAAATGTAAACAGTTTCATGAAAAACAAAACACCGGGTCATTAATTTGGTGGACCAAACCACAAACAATTGTGATTCTTATGTTTGTGACCCAAGGATTGTTTTGGCTCTACCTATTACTCCCTCCAAGCCCCTAAAAGTTTCATTTCAACTATCAACATGGCTTTCAAAACACAGCTGGCAACATTCACCACTAGTCTATATGTTTGGACATATTTGTAATAGCCGATAAAAACCATACGCTATGAAATCACTTTGAAATAAACTTACGCATTGTATTTATACGCATACCAGAGTGAAATGAATGATAATGTGTATTTAGTTTCCATGTTTAAGAAGCCTCACTGGAGTTGCTAGTGGAGATTACTTGGTACAAACTGAAGCATCAGACGGCACAAATGTCGAAGCGGAAAAATTTCAAGCAAAACCGTGGGCAATTGCTGCAACAAATGTATCTGAAATTGTCTTTTTCCATATGACATTGTTAGATGAAAGAGTGTCTCTTTTTTCCGAAATTTTCACACCATGAAGCATGTGTTCCAGAAGGATTTTATAGGTTCCGAATCATCAAGAAATAATAGTATCAGCTTAGATTATTTTGGGCAAGATGCAGCTACATCAGAACTAGGATGCACATACCAGAGATCCAATAAATTTGCGCAGAACCTCAAAACCCAACTGAGGTTACTAGTTCCAATTTTTCAATAGGTTTCTGCAATTTCACCATAAAGTAAGGCACATCGAAGCAGGGGTTAAACACCAGCAACAAGTTGAAATTTTTTCAGCAAGGCAGTCCAATTACCTTCAAGCAGCTCTTGGCTGGGGACTTGAGAGGCAAGTCTAATATGCACTCATGGGTTTAGGTACATTCATGCACTAAGCCCATCTTGTATCTTTCACACAACATAAGAAAGATGTTATGCCAATTCTGAACTTCCTAATCTGCAATGAACAACTTGTCATTAATCTGGGAACTGGCACAAATGAGGAAACAAATTGTCCAAGTTTCCTCAAAAGCTTAGGTAAAAATATTTGCTGGTCAGCCGCATTGGGCAACTGATCTCCGCTCTCCTCGGGTACAACAGTCGCCATAAAAAAGGAAAGATAAACCAGAAAATCAGAAAAAGGGCAACCTTTTTTGTATATGAAACATGCTTATGAACTGAGAACTAAAGAGTGACTGCAGATGAGAGTAGAGGAGCAACCGAGTCCACCATCAACCCCTACCCTATCCCCTTCTTCCTCTAACCTGGTTTCCACCCCACCCATCGCTTCTACCACTGCCATTGCTCCCTTAACACCTCATGCCATGCGGATCTAGTAGGCATGGCACGAGGACTAGGAGGTTGGACCGTCTCGGTTACAACATGACCTATTCTGCCTCTCGACGCATCCTCACCGATAGCGAGGAGGGAGATGGAGCGGGTGGCCAGGGACAAGTTCCGACATCTCTCTCTATGGGGGTAGGCCCACATCAACGACATTCGCCTATGCAGGTTCGAGGAGTAGGGAAGGTTCACCGGCAAGGATAGATGCGTGGAGATCGATCTCCTCTTCTAGGCGATTCAGGAGGTCGAATCTCCAGATCCAATGCAGGCGGTGAAGTGGAGTGCTTTGAAAACCAAGAAGGCAAGAACCAATCGCGCCTCAACACCGCTCCACCATCTTTGGAAGCTCTCGTCCAACCTATGCTTGGGGCATTTCAGCTGGGGGTGCGCCTCCCTCGCCAATAGTAAGATCATGTGTACCTGGTGGGCGTGCATCGCAGGAAACTCATGCATCTACCGCGAGCGCGCAACACAAGGGTCAGACCGCGACACCATGATCTCGATCCACCTCCATGGCCGGGTGAGAGAGGTGTGGTTCCACCCCGATCTATTAATTTTGGTTTGTTCCGTTTGAATCAGGTGATTCAACCTCAAATTCCTTCAATTGCATCTGGGTTGGGCCTTCTGGCCTTGGTTAATCCTTGTGGTGGTTCTATTTCTCCGGTGACCCCTCCTCCTTCGGGGAGGGCAGGCATTCAAAATTAGGTGTGAAATTTCTATTTTGCCCCTCTATACCTGTTGCGGTATCTCTGCCACAGATCTGTGGGCGTGTGGTCAAAAGGAAGGCGGGTTCTCATTAGGCGCGTTCAATGGATGACCTAGATGTGGTGGGGGTTATATATATGGCCAATTGTGGGATCTCCCCCTCGCCGCCGCCTCCCCCCTCCTTCACAACAACCTCCAAATCCTCCTAGGGCTAGCTAGTTTCTCTGGATTCACAATCATCTCTTCATCTCAAAGTCATTCTTGGTGGCTGATTGCTTCCTCGTCAATCACCGTTCTCCGTTTGATCTCATCCCTACACAATTCAGCATCACTCGTGAAGTATTAGGCCCAAGATCTTTATCCTTTGTGGAAGTGGTCAAGAATAAGATGGTGCATAAGCATGCACCTGCTGCTGGGGTTGGGGCTGGCAAAGAAGAAGAAGCCCTCGAGCGCAAATCCACCAGCCACCCGAAAGAAAGCTCCACCTGTGGTTGGGTTGCCAGATCAAGAAGCTCCGCATAAACCTTCCGAATCTGCGCCAACTACCCAGGTGAACAATGCTCCTAGTGCTCATGTGTCTGAAATTGAACAAGTGTTGGATCCTATGTACAGTGATATGATTTGCTTTAATTGTGGTGGCCCGGGACACTATGTTGTGAATTGTGTGAAGCCAAAATCCTGCTTTATTTGCCAGCAAGGACACAATGTGAATAATTGTGCAGCTTGGCTTCAAATGCACCCTACAGCTACATTCTTTGGTAGTGCTGCCACAGGCTTAGGGTTCTACCATGTTGATGTGCCCGTTGCTAATGAAACTACTTGGCTGAATTTTCGGAATTGCGTTGTAGTTAATGTTATAAAAGGAGAGGTGTCTCAGCAAGATTTGTTGGTCCACCTGTCTACTATTTTTTGCAAGAAACGCCAGTGGTCGTGGCAAGTCAGCGAACTATCCAGCAAATCTTTCCTAATCCGGTTTCCCCCATGGAAGAAGGTTGATGATCTGATTGAGTTTCCTGCATTTGATTTACCTGTTGATGGGGTTACTGTCAAAGTGACTGAATGGAAAGGTGTTATTGACCCTTTCAGTGAACTCATTGAAGCTTGGATTGTCATTGATGGTATTCCACCAAAATGGTGCACTTGGAAAGTGTTTGCTCAAGTTGCTTCTTGCTTTGGAATTTTGACAGATGTCGATTGGAATGGCATGTTCAAAAGCTTCTTTGCTCAAGTTAGAATCAAAGTGGCGTGTAGAGATCCTAGCAAAATTACCTTTGAGAGAGTGATTGAGATGAAGAAGAAGCTTTTCCTGCTTGGTTTTACCGTGGAAGGTTTTGAACATGTAGGTACTTTTAACCCTCATGAAGATGACAATGATGACCCAAGTGATGATGATAAGAAGACCGATGAGCTGAATGATCGCATGGATGATATTCATGAGGATGGGTTTAAAGATGGGGATAATGCCATTGATGTTCTAGACACAACCAAATTGACTAAGGGGCAAGGTCCTCCTAAGGGCTCCTCTTCAAAGGAAGTCAATGTTGGACCTAAATTTCATCATGCCACCTTGTCCAACTCCGGTCATGAAGTTTTTGTGGTGGAATTTAAGAAACAAGCCTTGTGTGATCCAAATATGTTGGTTACTCAATCTGAGGAGGTGGCTCACACTCCTGGAAAACTGCCGAATTCTGTATCTAAATTGGGGGAGGGGTCCCACTCCAAAACCATGGATTGCTATGCCGATTTCCAAAAGCCAATGGATGTGATTGAATCCGATGATGAAAATGTTGATGTTGTGACGCAAGACATGGATACCTTACCACCCAAAGATGTGGAAATGCTGAATTTGGGAAATTGCAAAAGATCCAGAGTGGTGTCTCTTGAGGATGTGTATGAAAAGAAGCATAAAACTACCGCAACAACCTATCACAATAAATCGGGCCATGCCCTTGTTCAGAAGCCTAGTACTAGAAATCATGACAATGTCAATATTATGGCCAAGGCTACGGCTTACCAGAGGAAGAAAAATCTTGAGGTTCCATATACTTTCCAAGGTAATTCCTTTTCTATTCTTAGTAATGATACTCTTGTTAAAGAACCTTAGCAAGTTGATCTATCTCTTTGTGTTTTACCTGATAATTTATACTCTGATGTTTTTCAAAACTTGAACACCCATCCCAGGTGAAAGGACGTGGATGTCGCCTAGAGGGGGGGGGGGGGGGTGAATAGGCGCTTTAAAATAATTACGGTTTAGGCTTGAACAAATGCGGAATAAAACTATCGTTTAATTAGTCAAGCACAAAACCTAAAACAACTAGGCTCACCTATGTGCAGCAACAACTTATGCTAAGCAAGATAGACAACTAAGTGATAGCAAGATATATAACAAGAAACAATATGGCTATCACAAAGTAAAGTGCATAAGTAAAGGGCTCGGGTAAGAGATAACCGAGGCACGCGGAGACGACGATGTATCCCGAAGTTCACACCCTTGCGGATGCTAATCTCCGTTCGGAGCGGTGTGGAGGCACAATGCTCCCCAAGAAGCCACTAGGGCCACCGTAATCTCCTCACGCCCTCGCACAATGCAAGATGCCGTGATTCCACTAAGGGACCCTTGAGGGCGGTCACCGAACCCGTACAAATGGCAACCCTTGGGGGCGGTCACCGGTACCCATACACTTTGGCAACCTTTGGGGGCGGTTCACCAGTACCCGTACAAATTGCTCGGGGCAATCTTCACAACCTAATTGGAGACCCCGACGCTTGCCCGGAGCTTTACACCACAATGATTGAGCTCCGAGGCACCACCAACCATCTAGGGTGCCAAGGCACCCAAGAGGAACAAGCTCTAGTGTGCTCAAACACCCAAGAGTAATAAGCTTCTCAAACTTCACTTCCACGTATCACCGTGGAGAACTCAAACCTATGCACCAAATGCAATGGCAAGGGCACACGGAGTGCCCAAGTCCTTCTCTCCCAAATCCCACCAAAGCAACTAATGCTAGGGAAGAAAATGAGAGGAAGAACGAAGAAGAACACGAAGAACTCCAAGATCTAGATCCAAGGGGTTCCCCTCACTTAGAGGAGAAAGTGATTGGTGGAAAGGTGGATCTAGATCTCCTCTCTCTTTTCCCTCAAGAACTATCAAGAATCATTGGAGGGATTGAGAGTTAGCAAGCTCGAAGAAGGTCAACAATGGGGGGCAAAAACGAGCTCAAAGGATAGGGTTCAATGGGGAAGAAGACCCCCTTTTATAGGTGGGGGGAAATCCAACCGTTACCCCCACAGCCCGCGCATTGCGGTACTACCGCACAAAGCCACGGTACTACCACAACAGGCTGCGGTACTACCGCAAAGGGTCGCGGTACTACTGCTTGCGAGCGGTACTAAAAAAATTCTTCCGTGCCTACTTCCGCTGGACAAAACACGAGATTTTGGTCCGGAGCGGTACTACCACTCAGGAGCCGCGGTAGTACCGCGCTGGAGCGGTAGTAAAAAATTACATCCGCTCTAGCCGCGGTAGTACCGCTGCAGCCTTTACCAAAACAGCCACAACTTCTGCAAACGGACTCCGAATTCAACGAAACCAAGTTTGTTGGAAAGCTAACGACATGGGCTAACACAATCTTGATAGAAATATCAATAAGAAGCAAATGAGAAAAGGCCATAAGAAAATGGTGAGAACCCTTCCTCGGATAAGACCAGTAAAACCTCCAACATCGAAAACATCATAGAAGATGCATATGGACTCCGTTTTCGATGAACTTGAGCTCGTCATGAAGCTGACCATAAGCTCAAGAACCCACATAGATAAAAAGCCAACCAAGAACCAAGAAAGATGATGATGCCAAGAATGCAATGGTTTGAGCTCTCAACGAACGATACGATCAAGCTACTCACTTGAGAGCCCCCCTTGATAGTACGGCAATCGATCCTATAACCCGGTCTCCCAACTACCACCATGAGGCCGGTAAAATAGAAAACCCTATCAAGGTAAAATCTTTGCCTTGCGCATAGTCCACTTGAGCTAGATGATGACGATCTTGTCCTTCTCAAGATGGACCACCTTTCTTGATTGCGTCGGCTCGATGAAGACTAGTAGATTGCTCCCCCATACTCCACTATGGGAGAGCCACTTTTCGGCACATCTTCACAAGTCCATTGTCACCACAATGGACGGCAAGCTTCAAGCATGATCTCTCCGTGATGCTTCACTTGAACTTGCACACCGCAACCTTGATGACGATCACCACTTGATGTCATCCTCCATGGGTTGTATGAGATATTCCTCTTGACGCAAACCCATGGAAATATACCTAACCCCACAACGAATTCTCACGTAGACCATGGGTTAGTACACAAAGCATAGTGGACAATGCTTACCATACCATGGGATCACTTGATCCCACTTGGTACATCTTCTACGCTTTGCGTGTTGATTAACTTGAATCATTCTTTGCCTTAATCTTGATCAACCTTGTGTCTTATCTTCTCTCTTCATAAAGATGATGTCTTGAAGGTAAACATGAATGCTCACAAAATCTTCTTCTTCAAGACATGCTTGCAATAAGCTCAACTCCCACATGACCAATCTTTGGATAAACCTTGAATACCACCTTGGTCATCATATAAACTCCTTGAAACCAACAGATGGACTTCAAGAAGTACCTACGGACAAATCCTTCGAATATAACTCAAGGCAACCATTAGTCCATAGGGATTGTCATCAATTACCCAAAACCACACATGGAGAAATGTGCTCTTACACCAGGTCTTTTCCTTTCAATCCAATTATCACTACTTGTATTTTAGAGAAATCACATGCTATTTTACTAAAACTGAACCTTGTGGTTTATCTCACCCATTTAGAATCTCATGATAGGTCTAATATAGAATATTAGAGGTTAGGACAACCTCGCGAAGTGCAGTGACTATGTGATATTATTTCCCAATCTAAACATGTTTTTATTGGTTTTCAAGAAACTAAGAGAGAAATTATTTCCGAGGGTTTCCTCACGACAATTGATGTGAGAAGTATTTTTCTTGGTATTTTTTGCCTGAAATTAATAATACCGGGGGTGTGTTGGTAGGTTTGTAACATGATTTATTTGAGATCATTGTTTTTTCCAATAAATCCTTTTCTGTAGTGGATACTGTTACGAACAAGGATGATGCCTTTTTATGGCATCTTTTTATTGTGTATGGTACCTCTTATTTGGATTTTAAGGTGGATTTCCTGGTTGAGCTCCATGATGTTATCGATAATGCTTCTTACCCTATTCTCTCCGGAGGTGATTTTAATTTTGTAAGAAATATGCTGGACAAGAGTAATGGTGTGGTGAATCATCAATATACTTTATTTCTTCAATGAATGGATAAATAGGTGGGGCTTGATTGAGATTTCTATCTCTAATCGCAACTATACATGGTCTAACAATCAATTAGAACCTATTTTTCTGTGATTGATAGTGTTTAATTTTGTAGACTGGGACAACCATTACCCTCTCTCATCCCCTTGATCTCTTCCTAGAGTTGGGTCTAGGGGAATGACTATCCCCAAGCTTTTTAGGTTTGAGAAATGGTGTCTCTCTCAATATGTTTTTGTTTCGATTGTTCTATCTACTTGGAATACCCCATCCAATGGTTCTTTCACCATTATTAATTGACAGTTTAAAACTATCTTGCTTAGAGAAAAGTTAAAAGATGAAGTGCTAACATTGAAGTTGGTGTAAATAAAAAGAAGAAATCACTCATTGTGGAGTATGATATCTTGGATGTATTTTTTTTTAAAAAGTTAGATACTGAGATTAATAAAATGAAATAAATTAAGAAAAAACTTGGACATATGGAAGATGAAGGAAACTGCTTAGGGATAGAAATTATTTGGAAGGTGGTAGGAATAATGATTATTTTCATTCTCTTGCAAATCACATGCACATGGAAAATCATTTATCCACCCTTGTGGGGGAACACGATCATGTTTTCTCTACGAGTGACATGTTGGGTGTTGCTACCTCCTTTTGTAATGATTTTTTTGGATTTGAGCCTAAACATGATATTCAGTTAGGGGGAAAAAATTAGTCGGGGTGAGACTGTTACCGATGAGGAAAATTTTAGTTTTTGGGAACCTTTTTATGATGAGGAAATTAAAAATGCCATAATGGGATCATATGCACATGGTGCACCTAGTCCTCAAGGTTTATATTTTTTCTTTTACCAAACTTTTTTGGGATCTTATTAAGACGGATTTGATGTCTGTCATGTGAGACATTGAAGCTAACACTCTTATACTGTATCATTTGAACTTTTCTATTATCACTCTAATTCCGAAAGAGCCTGATGCAAAAGAAATGATAAAATTCAATCGCATTAGTTAGCAACTGTGCTCTCAAGATTTTCACTAAAGCCATGCCTTATTTCTCCTGTTCAAATGAATTTTTTAAAGGGAGATTTATTTTTGGAGTGCGGTTATGGTCCACGAAGTGATTCATGTAATCATTGTTCTGGTCTAGTGGTCTTGTCTTGAAGTTAGATTATGAGAAAGCTTGTGATAGAGTTAGCTGAGAATTTCCTTTTGAAATGCTTTCTTCTACATGATTTGTATTTTGAGCGGTTCTACATGCTTTGGTAGCAAGTGGATTTGCTAGATCTTTAGTACCCTTTCCCAAAGCTCCTTTTTTCTTAGATAATGATACTAATGGTCCTTATTTTGTGGGATGCAAGGGTCTGAAACAAGGTGATCCCTTGTCTCCCTTGTTTTTTCAAAATAGTTGTTGATGTGTTCTCTAATTAAGATGCTTATGAAAAGTTAGCCATGAACAATTTAATTGTCACTCTTCTACCTAATGTGATTCCTCGAGGTGTGGTTAGTTTGTAGTATGCTGATGACACCATGATTTTCCTTGAGACTTCTATTGAGTACTCTAGAAGTGCATTTTTTCCTATTTTGAATAGCTCTCCCACATGAAATTAATTTGCATAAAAGGGATTTGCATAGTGTTAATGTGAATGCGGATTTGGCTAATTCATTAGCCCAAATTTTCTGCTGCAAAATTGGCACTTTCCTTTTAAGTATATGGGGATCCCTTTGCATTATAGGAATCTTAGGAGAGAAGATATCTAGTCTGAGATTGATAGGATTATAGTGAACATCGCTAGATGGCTTGGTAGGAATCTATTTTATAGAGGAAAACTATTTTTGCTTAATACCTCCATTGCTAGTATTCCTGCTATCTTATGGCCATGATTAAGTTTCCTAAGAGGGCTATCAATGCTATTACTTCTCAAATGTCCCATTTTTCCTGGGGTAACTTGGGGGATGCTCATAAGTACCATCTTGCTAACTGGGGACTTACGTCAAGAATTTTTTTTGGTCGTATGGGTATTCCTAATCTTAGGGATTTCAACCTTGCCATGTTGGCTTCCTGGGTAAGAGGTATTTTGATGATCGACCTAGTGACCGGAAAAAAATGTTAAGATTTTAAGTACAACATCAGTTTCCCTAATCTTTTATTGACCAACCATTGTAATGGTTCCTCCTTTTGGAGACGACTTATTTGGGCATTGTATGCTACTAACCTTTTTTTTACTTATGGAAAGTTTGTAATGAGAGGAATGTTGCTTTCTGGCATGATGTTTGGATGGTAACCGCTCGTTGAAGGTTTTCTTTTGGGATCTTTTTTCTATTTGCCAAAAGCAAGACTGTTCAATTACACATGTTTTGGATGGGGTGGATATGAAGCTCACCATTAGCAGATGTGTGGATTTTCAACTATTTGCCTACTATCAGGAACTAGTTTATTTGGTTGCAGGTTGGTTTTGCCTACCGATAAAGACTGCCCTGTTTGGTGGCCTAAATCATCCAGGGTTACTCGGTTAAGCCCTTTCATAATATGATTAACTTTGGAGGGATATCCCACCCTCTTGGTTTTTTGCATTGTAAAATCAACACTCCCCTTAATTTACATGTTTTCTCGTGGTTAATTTTTAACAACAAAGTTTTAACTCGTGCAAACTTTTCCAAACGTCACCATGTGATGACCCTATTTGTGTGTTCTGTTATGGAAGAGAATGTGTTCAGCGTCTATTTTTTGTTGCGCTGATGTTTCTAATGTGTGGGGATCATGGTTGAGGTTTTGTACATTCATGTTCCAATCTCTCTGGAGGATCTTTGTAAAAAACTGGAAACAAAAGAAAAATGATGTTGTGATTAAACCTTGTTTTGACTGCTGCCTTTTGAAGCTTACGGACCATACAAAATGACTTTGTTTTTCAGGGAAGGGCCTGGACGAAGTCTAAAGTGCGTCATGGATCGAGTTAGCTCGCTGTTTCATCAATGAAAGATACTTTGCTCCGATGCTCAAGGTGCACTTCTGCTTAGAGTCTGTGGTAGCCTGGTTTTGGAACCCTCCCGTGGCAACTGATGAGCAAAAGGCGTCGCCTCAGCTTAAGGACTTCGTTTGAGCTTTGGGAGATCTAGAAATTAGGTTGCTTGATGTTTCCTTTTCGGCCGCTATGTTGTTAGCTCTGGCTATCTTGGACCCGTGTTACTGTTGTTTTGTCCGTCGCAGCTACTCACAATTTGTGATCAAACGTTGTGTAATGATACTTGCCTGGTTGTTGCCTCTCTTTAATTAAAGTTGGGACGGAGAAACCCCTATTGTTAAAAAACTAGAAAAAAATCCATGAAGAGAGAAAAGAGAATAGGGACATAAAAACAAGGAAATCGGGGCAACTGTTTGCCACGCCCATGTAGAGGTCACGCATGGGTGATCCAAACACTATATATGTCATTTTGGGTCGAAATCACGACAGTTGTCGCAAGGTGAGAGTTTGTGCTTTTTTTCCGTAGGTTCATTTTTTCCAAAATATTTATTTCTTGAACTATACGTCCATATCATGAACTGTTGTCACCATTGCATTTCTCGCATTGGTTCTTAAAATTAGATCCCAGGTTTGGATGATTTTTTTTTTCTCAGAAAACACTGTAAGAACTCGTAAGTCTACCTTTTTTTTTTTTTTGCTTGTCCGCCACACGTACTCGGTGAAGAAATAATGCACCGAGTGTTTCCTATTTTACCAAGTGTACGTTATGAAACATGGTAGAGGTAGGTCATGTCTGTCCCATGCGCCTGACACTCGATATATTGCCCGATTATAGTAATATGTGTGCATTCATAAGTCAGTCAAAGCCGCGACTAGGTACATATACTCACGTCGCTCTCTCGACCTCGCTCATCACTGGTAGCAGAAGAGAGTAGCACTCTGGCAGGTAGGATGCTCAGCAGTTCAGGAGACGATCGAGACACGCATGCATGCAGAAGTCACGGGCGAGAGCGATTAAGCCATGGGCACATCGATATCGGTCGGCCTGCTCTGGATAACCATCAACACGAACGCACGCACCACGGCAAGCACTTTCGCTATTAGCAATCCTTTGTCATGTTATGCTTGCGCGACGATATTTCTTCTTCGACAGCACTGCTTCACTAGCCTCGCAAGAAACTTGGCCAGTTTGTGAGCCACCTCACTGGCTTCACGAGCATGATGTCGACACGTCGTACTACATATTTGCACAATCAGCTAGGAATACTCGGCGATATGATTGCAGCAGCTGGGATAACAAAATTAAAAGGATGTCAATCCTTTCCGCAAGCAGGAGGCCACACCGAAGCGCGACATGAGCCCCAGCTATCGTCGTCGCGTCTAGCAGAATATCACATGGAAACCAGCAGTCAAAGAGGACTTCGTGAAAACCACATTTTTATTAGACTGGTGATATGTTTTGGTTATAACAAAATTAAAAGTTTCAAAAATATATATTCATGGGATGTGAAGATGGTGACGTTTTATTGCCATTCGAAATTCCAAGTACAAAACACATTACGAGATATCAGCCATGCAAAAGACAAATTCAAAAATGAACAATGATGTTACTATTCTGCACTATTCAACGCTGATTTTGTTATTTTTATAGCTCACACCCCGTAATGTATCTATATAGAATATCAAACTCTTAACATCCCATATTTTTTAAAGATTTCTTTGAAACATGAAACATCTTTTTCACATGGTTTTTACTGGTTTTTACTGAATGTTCGTTTTCATGTGATATTCTCCTCATGTTTTTCGCCGGTTTCCACTGAGTAGTTTTCTAGTAAATGGATATCCTTTTAGATATTAGATAATGTACATTCTTCCCGCACATGTTACAGGTGCTATATTCTTGTTTTAGTTTTTTATTTTCTGAAACAAGGTGTCTCCTTGTTAATTCATTTTCGTTAGAGATCTTGCTTTACTTGCATACAGAAGTTTAGGAGGGGGGGGGGGGGGGGGGTGTCGATGAGCATGTCATTCTGCTTCGAGCACATTTGGTTTGGGTTGGTCAGTCAACCTAGGGCCCATAAAAACCAGCTGATAAGTTAATGTTTGTCTTTACACCATCATCATTTGCATGCATGCACAGCACGGCATTTCGTTCTGGTTCGTATTTCACGTCGTAACGTGAATGCTTTTGTGCGGGCAGACTGGCCAAGTCACGGGCTCATGCTAGTCTAAAAACCAAAACCAAGGACAAATCGCGTGCTGAGTGACATGGGAGAAAGGACAAAAACACAATGATAGCCGTTAAGACTGAGACGAGCTGCGTGAACAATTTTTTGATGGGAGTTCTGGCTGTCGGTGGAAATTGTGGAGGCATGCATTCACATACACTATGTTAGCTGAGTCCAGCCAGTACATATTTGTAGTATAGAGATTTGAGAAGGCGTTCCCCGCATTCATCGTATCCTCCTTAATGATTGGCCAACAAGATTTAAAGATATTCCCGAGTCCGTGCTGGCCCCTTATGAAGAATCACGGAGAAGTGATTATGTGCAGCTTTTTTTTCTTTTTCCTCGTGAGAGGTTACCCGACCTAGACCAACTTTGATTCTATGAATGAAGTTCTTCATTCTTCTCGCATTGACCCTTAGAAGAAAAATACTTGGTTTCAGTGACCCCTTCTTTAAGGTTCTTGACCCTTGCACATCATTTTTTCCTATCCCGCTCCAAAGCGGCCTGGCTAATGACTCTCCTTTTTACCCTAGCTCGTAGATCCGATTCTTGTGGGAGAAAACACGACTATCTTGAGCCATGTCGAGATGAAGAATGATGTGCAGGGACATGTGTAGTTGAACTTTTGCGATGGAGCATAATCGCTTGCTCCAACATTTAAGCATGTAGGCTGTTTTGTGAAGCTTGTGGAACAAAATTTGGCAAGGCTTGACATGTTCGAACGGGGATGTCCATGCATCCTGCACGACATGCATAAAGCCGGGCACCGTAATAAAAAAAAATTCAAAGTGGAAACTTCTTGGGCGTTTTTGTCTTAAACCCTAACTCATTTGCATGCATGCACAACACGACATTTGGTTCTGACCTGTTTTTCACGTCTGAACGTGAATGCTTTTGTGCAAGTTGATTGGCCAAGTCACGAGCGCATGCCAGTCTAAAAACCAAAACCAAGGACAATTCGCGTGCGAGTGACATGGGAGAAAGGCCAAAAACACATGGACAACCGTTTAGACTGAGTTGAGCCGCATTAACATTTTTTGACGGGAGTTCCGGTTGTCGGTGGAAATTGTGGAGGCATGCATTTACATACACTATGTTAGCTGAGTACAACCAATACAGATTTGCAGTGTAGAGATTTGAGAAGCAGTTCACCACATTCATCAAATCCTCCTTAAAGATTGCCCAACAAGATTTAAAGAAAGCCCCCATGAAACCGTCAGGGCCTGGAGCCTTGTCACCCAGGATCTGAGAGATGGACGTTAGGACCTCGTCCTCCGTGAAGTTTTCCCCGAGGCTGGACATATCACATGCATTGAATTGAAGAGCCTCCTAATTAAATCTCAAGTCCGTGTTGGCCCCTTATGAAGAATCGTGGAGAAGTGATCATGTGCAACTTTTTCTTTTTCCTCGTGAGAGGTTACCCAACCTGAACTAACTTTGAGTCTATGAATGAAGTTCTTCCTTCTTCTCGCATTGACCCTTAGATGAAAATACTTGGGGTCACTTTTCCCTTTTTTCAGGTTCTTGATCCTTGCATATTTTTTTCCTGGCCCGCTCCAAAGTGGCCTGGCTAATGACTCCCCTTTTTAGCCTAGCCTGCAGATCTGATTCTTGTGGGAGAAAACACGACTATCTTGTGCCATGTCGAGATGACGAATGACGGGCAGGGGCATATGTAGCTGAACTTTCGTGTTCGAGAATAATCGCTTGCTCCAACATTTAAGCATGTAGGCCGTTTTGCGAAGTTTGTGGAGCAGAATTTGGCAAGGCCCGACATGTACGGACGGGTCTGTCCATGCATCCTGCACGACTTGCATAAAGCCGGGCATCGTAATCCAAAAAAAATCAAAGCGTTCATTTGCATGCATGCACAACACGGCATTTGATTTTGGTTTGTTTTTCACATCTGGAACTGACGTGAAAACGAAGTGTTCAGAAAGAGCCAAGTGGGAAACAGCTCCCCTGCTCCCGCGACGCGCCCGCGCGCGTCACGGGAGAACCCTAGGCGCCGCCGCCGCCAGGGGCATCCTCTCCTTGCTCCTCCCTCGCTGCCGCCAGGAGGCGTCGCCAGGCAAAGCCTGGTCGACGCTGGCGGCGGCGGGGACTTTCTCGCCTCCTCGCTTGGCCGATGCGGGATGAGGCGGCTTTGCCGGGATGCGACGCGGACGACGGGCGTCGCAGTGCGGCGGCGCGCCGGTGCTCCTCAGCGCCGGCGTCATATTGGCCGCGTGGCTGGCGGCGTGGTTATCGTGGGGGTCGCGGCCGGACAGGGATGCGACAGCGGCCTGGGTTCTGCCCAAATCTGTCGTCCTGCGGGTGGTGCGGCGTCGCGGCTGCGGGTCGGGCGCCATGGTGGAGGTGCGTGACGGGGGTCGGGGGACGGCAGCCAAGCAGCGGCTGTTTGGCCGGTCATGACCTTGCAGCGGCGCGGGCTGGGTGCGGCTTGGGCTGCGGGCGATTGTCTCTGTCGTGGCCTTCTCGGCTGGTGGAGGCTCTGGCGCAGTGGCTGGAGTTCGATCTCTCCCCATTCCTCTGCTCTCGGGCCCTGATTTGCGGCTGGTGGCGTGGCCGGAGCGCGTGGCGGGCCGGAGGTGGCAGGGGGAATCCGAGGTGGGAGTCGGCGGTGGTCGGGATTCCGCTTCACGGTCGGCTAGCTCGGCGTCCGTGGCTACGGGCATGACGTCGCGAGCTCACTCGGTGACGGCCGTCGGTAGTCCCAGGGTCGTGTCCCTCCGGTCTACAGGGACTGGCTGGGGATGCAGGCGTGGATGCTTCCTACGGTGGAGGTGTCGACCCAGGCTCCGGATTGATGCCGGGCTAGGAGTGAAAGGAGGCACCTTTCGCTCTTTCTATCGTGGTTGGGACGCTGGACTGGGGATCGTTGGCGGTTTCTTGGACATGGACGTCGGAGCGGCGGCTCCTGATGGTGGTCCACATGGGTGGCTCTCCGGCGGGCTCCATGGTGGTGATGGTGGCTACCACTTTTGGTCGTGTGGGCGGCAAGAGAGGTAGCGGCGGGTGGCTCGGGCATGTGTTTTCTGTAACGATGCCCCGATCCGTACCTGGGGAACTAGTCTCGTCGCGCTTGTCTTGGAGACCTCGTGGTGGCACGACGGAGTTACCGAGTGAAAACTACGCGCTTTGACGCCGACGACGGCGGCGTTCGAGGACGCCACTTTCTTCCTGAAGACGTTGTCGATGTGCTCCTTTCTGTGTCAGGGTTCCGGGTGAAGACCCTTGTCCATTCTGGACTAGACAGCGGCGACGCTTTGCGCCGTTTTCCCTCCCGAGGTCGTTGTCGTGGAGCTTAGGTGTGTTAGGATGTAGTGTGGTGGTGTATTCAGTTCTTCTTTGTGTTATTGTCCGGCAGTGTTTGTGCTCCGGTTATCATGAGGTCAGCATTGTATTAGAGCCGCTCCACCATCTTGTATCGTTCGGCCATGTACTTTGTTGGTTGTTGCTTTATATATAAAGCGGAGCAAAAGCCTGTTTCGAGAGTTTGTTTTTCACATCTGAACATGAATGCCGTTGTGCAGGCAGACTGGCCAAGTCACGAGCTCATGCCAGTCTAAAAACCAAAACCAAGGACAAATCGCGTGCGAGTGACATGGGAGAAAAGCCAAAAACACAATGATGGCCGTTAAGACAGAGACAAGCCACGTTAACATTTTGTGACGGGAGTTCAAGCTGTCGGTGGAAATTGTGAAGGCATGCATTCACATACACGTGTATTTCTCTGGTTGGACCAAAATGGCTTGCTATCGATCTCATGATCTCCTCGCAAGAAAGAATCGAACAGGGTTCGCAGAAGACGCCGGTCCTTTGAAGTTTGGCGTCAAGCTGCAGGGGAATCAACAAGTCCGGCCTGCCATGCCATCATGGGAGCAGCGAGCGACAGCGCGCATCTTCTCAGCGTGAAACTGGTGGAGCCGTGTACGTAGTTACGTACTCACAACAACTGTCGTCGGCATGATGATGCTTGAGGTAGCCAGTGCCAGGCTAGTGCTTTTATAGGGCTTGATCCACCGTTCAAGCATCCATCCATCCATTGCAATGGCGCAAATAACCATCTCGGCGGCGGCTATAGCGGCAGCGGCACTACTACTAATAGTGATGCCATTGCTGTCCGCTGGAGCAGCAGCAGGTGATCCGAGCCCGGCGCCGATATCGATCGGAATGCCTGGCTGTATGACATCATGCGGCGGCGTGGAGGTGCCCTACCCGTTCGGCATTGGCCAGGACGCTAGCTGCTACTTGCCGGGCTTCAACTTCACCTGCGACAACACTACCGGCGCACGGCCGCGGCTGCTGCTCGACACCGACGGCACTTTCCAAGTCACCCGCAACATCAGCTCCCAGCTCGAGCTCAAGTACGGCTTTTTCTCTGCCCAGCACAATGGTGACATAAAGCTCGAGATCAACGCCGATGGCAACGGCCACGGCATGTTTAGGCTCGACGGGCCATACACGCTTGGCGGCAGCCACGAGCTCATCCTGACGGGCTGCAACGTGCAGGCGACGATGATGGACGGCAATGTGACCCTGGCCAGCTGCACCTCGCTCTGCGACGAGGACACATCATCCTTTCAATACAGCGTGATCGACCGATGCTCCGGCGGCAGCACAGGCTGCTGCCGCGCGAACATCATCACGCCCGGCTACGACGACGGTGGACGCAGCGAAGTTTACAGCACCAGCAACACCACATATGACGTGCAGCTCAGACGGTTGGGTGGTTGGAACCGCAGCGCGGACCGGGACCGATTCCCCGTGCGTGTGTTTGTCGCCGACCGTGGGTGGTTCGACAACACCTCCGTCTCAAACGACCTGCTACAGACTGACGGACCCCCATCAAAGGAGACAATGCTGGTTCCTGTTTGGCTGAGGTGGGAGGTTGTTGGCCATCCTAGCAGCAGCAGCGTCTGCAGGAGCTACCACAGCGAACGCCAAAATGGCACAAGAAGAGGAGGCTATACGTGCGTCTGCAGCAAAGGCTACGAAGGCAATCCCTACCTCGAGGAAGGGTGCAGAGGTATGTATATGTCGTTAAGAAAACCTTAATTGTGATAATTTTGTTTCAATAGATCAATCGGTCTACATTTGGATATATACGTAGATATCGATGAGTGCGGGTCGTCACCAGCATTCATTGAATGCTACGGTGAATGCTTCAACACGGAAGGATCCTTCACGTGTCGGTGCCCGCCAGGAACCAGTGGCAACTTCACCGTCCCCGGTGGGTGCGTCAACACCACTATCGCTATCGATGGTACGTCAACAAGTTCGTAACAGGAAGTTTTTCCTTCCGCCTGCAAATATTTAGCCATTCTCCTTTAAGAGCTTTGCTAGACCCACCCTGAAATTCGGCCGGGGGCAAGGGGGGGGGGGGGGGGGGGGGGGGGGGGTAACTGTTTTTCGTAGGTGTAGGATTTTTGCTCTTCAGACATATCCATCAGACTCCATGCATGGTTTTGCAGAAGATTTCTCTCGAGCCATAGAAAGAAAAAGGGAACAAAATGTTTCCTTCTAAGAGCATGTACTACACCGCTATCTTACATTTGCATGTCATTTCTACACAAACAATGTTTTAAGCTACTAGTATTACCCCTCCTCTGTCCCCATTATGTGAACATGTTTTCGTTTGGGGTGTGTCTAGGGCACATCTAGAAGTGACATAATTATTGCACATCTAAGTGACTCGATCAAGCATAAAAAAAAACTAAAAAAAGAAAGAAATAGTCACAAGAATCTCCGCGTAAAATCAATGACATAGGACTTAGATGTGCAATACTTATGTCATATCCAGATGCGGTTTAGCAAAACCGGTACATATATTATATCTAAGATACTCCAAAATGAGTTATACGAAAAAATTGCAAGTAAAAAGGAGTATGCTGAAAATATGATATATACTACCTAAAAAAATAGTATATGTAATACCTAAATATTTTTATATACTACATGCTATGTAGATACTACCTGCAACGTACGAAACATAAGTGGGAGTAACTACACCCGGCAGAAGGAAACATAAGTGGGAGTAACTAGTGTTTTGAAGTTAATTCTAACTTGTCCGTCTAATAAAACTGAGTTCTTTTAGCCATAGCTTTACTCAAAACTGCCTTCGTCTTATTTGGAGGCTGGTCATAGTGGGAGTAACATAGCAAGTACCATAATGCATCCCAAGACAAGTTTGTTTTTTTTGGCAAGTAATTAATAAGGAAAGAGGTCTTCTTGGTGTGACATAATATGTTACTGTAACATAAAGCACCCAAGACTAAATGAGCCTATACCTAAATAAATAAAGGCACGCATGACATGACACCTATGCATGTTACCAGTGTAAATTACTTTCCACTATGACCGGCATTAGGTAGTTGGATACATAATGAGATGCACAATGTTGTCTCATGAAGTGATAAAACCAGTGATGAAAGTTGTGTTTTGGAGATCGTCATAACGTTCAAACGATGGCGTTGAGAGCAAAACTAAATCTCTTGTTCACCACTGGAATTTTGTTGTCAATTACTCCCTCTGTATCATAATATAAGATGTTTTTTTACACAGTAGAATCAAAGGCGCTCACATACACGAGCTACGTTATTACATTCAATATTGGAGTAATTAGGTTTTGTTTCCGAAATATTATAAAGATGTCATCATTGTTTCTGCAACAGAAAACTGCATCAGGTCGTGCGGGGATGTGGAGGTGCCATACCCGTTCGGTATGGGCCTGTCCAAGTGCTACTGGCCAGGGTTCGGCCTCACGTGTGACACGATCCATGATCCCCCGCAACTGCTTATTGGTGGTAGCGGCCAGTTCCGGGTCGTCGGCATCTCCCTTCGCAACTCCACCATGCGTGTTATCCGGACCAACAACCTTAGGGACCAAATGACGTGGCCATCTTCATATGCCACTGAATTTAGGGATGTGTTCCCTTCTTTTTCGGCTGACGAAGAGGTGCCCTACTCGCTGTCCACGAGCAACGAACTCGTCGTTACCGGGTGCAACGCGCATGCGATGCTGGTGGGGCACAACAACCAAGCAATTATCAGTGGTTGCGCCTCCTTCTGCTACTTTAATGACACTGGTGGTGTCTGGGGCGAGCGTTGGTCAGCAAATGGTACACATGGTGAAAACAGCGGCGGTCGCAAATCGTGCTACGGCAACGGATGCTGCAAGGCGCGCATCTCTGAGTCCATGGACGGAATGCCAAAGAAATTGGACTTCAAATGGATCAACACAAACTCTCAGATAGGGTTACCAGTCTATGGGTTCGTTGCAGAGGAGGGATGGTTCGATCCGGTGGGTGTCACCGGCAAACTGATGTGGGAGCGTAGTACTCCAGACAATCGGACATCGGATGCTATGAAGCCTCGCATTCTTCTCCGGTGGGAGGTGTTGCTGTCGCATAATGGCTCATCATCAGCCAACATGAGCTCACATCCCGACTGCGATGGCAGGGATTATCAGGTTACACCACGCGACCTGATCTGCAAGAGCAAACACAGCCAGTGCAAACGTGGGAACAGAGGATATACGTGCCACTGCAACAAAGACTACCACGGCAACCCATACGTCACCGGCGGATGCAAATGTACGTTCTATCTATCCATTCCGTCGGTCGCTGCACATATATGCAACTATTACTTACTACCACTACTACTGAATTTCACCTTTTTCTTTTCTTGTCTCCAGATGGCCGCACAAAATACTTAAGAGGTGAGCACAAAATGCCGAAACTTGTTTTTATCTACCTACATTAATGTGGTAGCTACTATGGTATCATCTGATCACTACTACTCCCTCTATAAACTAATATAAAATATTTTAGATCATTCAAACTAGTTTACTACAGAGGGAGTACTACCCTTTGAACGATCCATCCATCTAATGTATTCATCTGCTGCCAACGTTTTCATTGTTCAAAACAAGTTTCTTAGTGGTGTGTACATCGGCTCTGAGATATGTGTTTAATTTTTTTCTAAATTTTACTATTAATATAAAAATATTATTTCGTAATATACTCCCTCCATGCCATAATATTAAATGTTTACATCCCATATACTCACATATTGGATGTAATAACATCTTATATTACGGGACAGAGGGAGTAATTGTGAGATTTATCACAAAAGAATATTTACAAAATATACTTCTTACAAGTACTCCCTCTATTGATCTGGACGCTCTTATATTTCTTTACGGGTATCTATTATATAGTATTACCTCAGTTCATAAATAAGTGACGTGGTTTTATTTCAAATTTAAATGGAGGGAGTACCTCCGTTGGTAAAAACAATGACTTCCTAGAAAGCATGCAATAAATGGTTCAGACACTGACTGCTAACGTATTTTAAAAATATTCCTTTTGCTTGGTAATTTTTTATTACATATTAGCATTTTTATCTTAAATTTCTACCAACATAAAACTACAAATAAAGTAGCGATCAAAGATACGTACTGGAAATCGTCTCATTATACAAAAAAACAATATATGAATCGAGCGGGTGTATTAAAACTAGATGCTGGTCGTCGAGTCAAAAAGAATTCATTAATTTGGTGGACCAAACCACAAACGATTGTCACTCTTGTTTCAAAGATACAATCATTGTTCGGCCCTATCTATTACTCCCTCCTGTTCCTAAATGTTTCATTTTCGATATCAACTTTATGTTTCAGTATGATAACACCTAATAAAATCATACACTTTTTGAGACAAAATTATGCATGGTAGTTATACACATACCGGAGAAACTGAATGCTAATGAGTTTTTTTTTTCAGATTTAAGCATCATTATCATTATTGGAGTTGCTAGTGGGGCGGGCCTCATCGTTTTGGTCCTCATTGCATACTATGTATCCTCCATATTAAAGAATCAGAGGGCACAAATGTTGAAACGGAAATATTTTGAGCAAAACCGAGGGCAATTGTTGCAACAATTGGTATCTCAAAGAGCTGATATTGCAGAGAGGATGATCATCACATTGGAAGAGCTAGAGAAAGCAACAAACAATTTTGCTAAAGCTCGTGAACTCGGTGGTGGTGGGCATGGTATTGTATATAAAGGGATTTTGTCAGACCTCCAAGTCGTAGCCATCAAGAAACCAAAGATGGTTGTTCGAAGGGAAATTGACGAGTTTATTAATGAGGTTGCTATCCTATCACAAATTAACCATAGGAATGTAGTAAAACTATATGGTTGTTGCCTTGAAACAGAAGTGCCAATGTTGGTGTATGAGTTCATATCCAATGGGACTCTTGATGATCATCTTCATGTTGAAGGACCAAGATCATTGTCATGGGCTGCTAGGCTACGGATAGCAACAGAAACTGCAAAATCTCTTGCGCATCTTCACTCAACAGCTTTAGTACCTATCATCCATAGAGATGTCAAGCCTGCTAACATACTTTTGGATGATACTCTAACAGCAAAGGTAGCAGATTTTGGAGCATCAAGGTACATTCCACTGGACAAGTCAGGTCTAACAACAAATGTGCAAGGTACACTAGGATATCTGGACCCAATGTACATGCACACATGGCGCCTCACAGAGAAAAGTGATGTTTATAGCTTTGGTGTTATGCTTATAGAGCTAATGACCAGAAAGAAGCCATTTACCTATCTGGCTTCTGGAGGCAATGGTCTTGTGACACATTTTGCTACCTTATTTGCGGAAGGAAATTTGTCGGAGATATTAGATCCACAAGTTATGAGTGAGGGTGGAAATAGAACTCATGAAATCGCTGCAATTGCAGTAGCATGTGTAAAGTTAAGAGGGGAGGAACGGCCAACCATGAGACAAGTGGAGTTGAGACTGGAAGGTGTTCAATCACCTGAGGAATTTGAGGCAAATGGTGATATTGTAACAAATACTGCATTAGCATGCGGAGCGGGATTGACTAGCAGGCAGTATAGCATGGAGGAAGAGTACATGTTGTCTGCAAGATATCCACGGTAGTTCTGCTTACGTGAGTTGAAGAAAGTTAAGTTTCGATTATTTATGTGGAATCTGCTACCTTAGTGAAAAGAACGTTTCGGGACCTTTTTCTCTAATGGAAGCTTTGGTCCTTAGCTTTTTATTATTTTTCATATCCAGTGTAAACTCACACTCAGCTTTGTAAGCTCGTTGTAGTCGATTTATCCGCATCTAGGACAAAACATGTCTCTTGCATTGTTCTCATGGTGGTTGTTTTCTTTCTGAGAGTGGATTTTTAGCTCCCGGGTGCCTAGGCACCCTCTATGAACAGTAAAATCAAAACAAATAGGAAAAAAAATCAAAAAAATCTGAAACTTTGCAACATCAAAGATGATCAAACTTCCTAGGTGCTTGCAAATTTTCATGCCAAAAGAACATTCGAGGAGCTCTACACAGGGAAAACATTTCAGTGCTTAAGTTTTGAGCACTTTTTGAACTGAAATCTGAAACTTGTTTGTACATTTTTCTCTACATGGTATTTTGGCATGAAAACTTGCAAGCACCTAGGAAGTTTGTTCATCTTTGATGTTGCAAAGTTTCAGATTTTTTTGATGTGTTTTCCTATTTTTTTTCATTTTACTGTTCATAGAGGGTGTCTAGGCACCCGGGAGCTGTTACACCTTTCTCTTTCTACTTCCTGTAGCTAAGCCTCTATTTTCCTTTCCTTACTGAACCATGCTAGATCTAACTCAAACATACTCCCTCCGTAACTATATACAAGACGTTTTTGCAGTTCTAATATTTAATGGAACTGCAAAAACGTCTTATATTTAGTTACAGTGGGAGTATCTAATTTGCGATCCTTGGCTTAACGAGGTGAGTTCCAAGTAAAGCGACATTTCATTGCGTAAAGAACTATTTGAATCATGAGAATTACATATGCATTTAATACTGAAGAGTGCTTAAAGAGATAATAGCCGGCAGATGTGAGAATCTATTACGCCCAAGAATTTTCTGTCTACTGTTGAGCTCAATCATCTTAACATTAAGTTCATACTGTTTGCATATTGTTTGCATGCCAAGCAAAAGTTTATATTGCGACCGATCAAAGATGCCATATATGCATGGTGAGCAAAAGGTTTGACATCAAATGACATCAGTTCCAGAAACAAATTGCACAATTGGGACCACTAAACACTGAAATTTTTAAATCTTACCAGAAAGGTTGGAGCTAATTCAGGGTTCCACAAGAATCTTCCTACATAAACATCCATAACTTTATCTATGTTTTTTTCATCTCAGGAGGGGGAACTGTCCATTATCTTTACATCTTTAAGCAAAAAATACATTTGGTTATTATTGTAGGGTTAATTATCCATTTGCCCTCAGTGGTGTCCATGTACTCAGTTTTGCCCTCAGTTGCGAATTGTGCTTAGTTTTGCCCCTAGTCTGTGCGCAAGAACTCGTTCCGTGACTATTGCCGTCTCCGTTAGGTCAACGTATTTGACTCGGCCCTTACAGGTGGGACCAGGCGGCAGGCAGAGACGCGCTACACGATCAGACCGTTGCTGGCCGCCGCTTGTGGGACCCAGTAGAGAGCCGTTGCTCTTGTGGCTTGTGGGACCCAGCAGAGAGCCGTTGCTCTTGTGGCTTGTGGGACCCAGCAGTGAACCGTTGCTGGCCGCGGGTGTGCGATAAAAGCGGTGGCGGAACGCGCCCCCGGAACTCGCAGCGGTGAGCAACAATTAGCCGAGCGGGGTACGGGGTTGGAGGCGTACACGCGCAGAGGTGGGCGGCGACCCTGTTGGTAGCTAGGAGCCGGGCGCGGGGGATCGAGAGGGCGGCATCGAGATCCCCTTCATCTTCGGGCGATGGGAAGATTGTTGTGGAGGGCGCAGCCGTTTGCTATAGCTATAGGGGCCGTGTGCGGAGGCGTTGAGATCCCCTTCGGCTCCGGGCAGTCGCGAATCGAGCTCAATGTCTTCTTCTAGCTCCCGCGCCACCTCACGGATCTAGATTCTGACGCGCTGAGATGCCGATCTTCCTCTGTCCGCGGTGCCGGGCAGACTTTGATCGGAGGGTTTCGCGCACACCGAAGAACTATAATCGTCCGTTCTATGTGTGCAGCGAGAAGGGGGTAAGAATCGGGGCAATTTCATCATTTTCGTGGTCGGGGTCCTTGAGCAATACGGTTTCATGCAGGTTTAATGTTTCTTCCTTTGGGTCAATGTTCTAACCAAGACGCTGATGAATGAACTGCTAGAAGAGCACGAAGAATGGTTGCCCATCCTGCCACGAACGACAGCGGCCGCAGCGCGAGCTCCGGAAGAAGAGATGGAGGGCGGAGCACGCAATGACAGAGAGGTAGTTGTCGAGCTTAGGAGGTTGAACCAGAAAATTAGGAAGCTCGAAGATCAAGCACAAATACCCATTTGCCATTGGCGCAATTACATTTGGGCATTAGGTATGGTAATCGCACTGGGCGTAATGTTGAAATTGTATGGAAAGGAATGAATTTGGGAGGAATTTGTAAGCTTGAAATTGTATGAAAAAAAATTGAAAAAAGGGAGAAGAAATGGGAAATTCAGAAACTTTGATCAATGAAATGTGGTGTTGTATGGGTTATTGTCCCATTTTTTCTTAATATAACGATACTCAGATCTCTTGCGTGTTCGAAAAAAATAATTTGTCTAAAAAAATGAGAAGGGTGGAAAATGAACAAAAAAGGTGCGGCTGGGACTCGAACCCAAGACCGCGTGGGTTTGTGGCATTTAGGGCAGCGCTGGTAACAGGTGGGGCAGATGGAAAGACTTTGACATGGAAAGGGAAGGAAGCTATACATAGTGAGTTCGTGACTTGGTTTAGGGTTTAAAACCACATGTTTGTAATGAATGTTTAGACACGCGTGAGAGTGGTTTTCCTTTGTTTTGTACTGAATTTTTGGACATGCATGTTTGCACTGCCACATGATTCCGGTTAGAGTGGTTTTCCTTTGCTTTGTTGATGTAGCATTTGGTTTAGGGTTTAAAGGGAAGAAATCTGCATGTTAGTTCATGACTTGGTTTAGGGTTTAAAGGAAAGAAATCTGCATGCTTCCGTGGTCAAAAAAGGCACGGACATTTTTGGGCACGAACATTTTTCAACACACACAAATGATCTCTTTGGCACGAACATTTTTCAACACACAAAAATGATCTTGCACGAACATTTTTGAACACACATAATAACTTCGATAAGATGCAGACCACCATACCCTTACATAGATGGGTACCCTACATAGATAAGTCGAGGGACACGACACGACACGTACGACATAGAAAAATAACAAAATAAAAACGATAAAACTAAAACATGACGAGCTTGACGAACAACTTCACTCCGGGCTCGCACCCCTTCTTGAACATCTTCATCTTGACCTTCTTCCACCTTGGCCGCGCCCCTTCACCACCGTCTTCAACTTCACTCCTCGTAGTAGGGAAAGGAGTGCATCTGGTTTGCGGTGGGGAAGATGTTGTCGATATTGGTGAAGATGTTGTACAACGTGAAGAAGATGGACTCGCAGCCGCACCAAAACACTTCGCCGAGGAGCTCGCACGCGTCGAACGGGTTGGTGAAGGTGACCGTGAGCAGTTTGAGGGTGCCGGCGCGGTCACGAACCTCATTGAGGGTAAACATCACCGGCGAGCCCCATGGGACACTACTAGGGAAAAGCCTAGTAGTAGCGCGGGTTTAGTGCCTACTAGTAGCGCGGGTGGCCGCGCTACTAGTAAGGCGCTACAGCTATTACTTGTAGGGTAACGCAGCAGAAAACAAAAATTTTCCGACCTACACACCAGCCCAGGACCACTATGGAGACTGCATACAAGGTTTGATCTTTTTCGTTACTGACTCGTAGCGCAGCGGAAGTAGAATCGATGACGATCGGCGGTGCAGATCCCCGCAGCTAGGATTTTACAACCTCCCAACCGCGAGGATGTATACCCTCATCCGCCCCACGGACAGCCCTCCAGGAGGCGGTCGGACAGTCCCCCGGACGGTGTCACGGACAGCCCTTCGGGGGGACCATCGAAACTCGGACAGTCACTCGGACAGCCCTTCGGGAGGACCTTCAAAACTCGGACAGTCACTCGGACAGCCCTTCGGGAGGCACTCTCGAACTAAGACCGAAACTGCGATCTCTCTATAGAGTTGCACACATACGGTGTCATCTATCCGGCAGGGCTTCGCCGTCCAGAACTAGTTCCCACCGGAACCCAGACAGCCTTTCGGCTCTACGAAACTATTTCACTGGGAGGGAGAGAGAATGCCAGATCATGCATGGCTTGTGTATGAGAGCAAGGATCAAGAGATGGCAGCCCTCTCCACCTCTATTTATAGGAAAGCCAAGGGGTAGGATGGGTATTCAAAATACCAAAACTTGCTCATGAAGGAAACACTTTCCAAGGGCAAAATGGGAAAGCAAGTGGGCAAGTGGGGCTCCAAGGTGGAGCCCCCTTCTTGGCCGGCTACAACCCTTGTGGGCCCCCCCCCAAGGTGGTCCTCATCCATCCATCCCTTGTAGAAGCCTTTTGGGAAAATATCCCAAAAGGTGACTTTCCAAAAATATCCCAAAAAACACTTTCACTATTCACGGCGACATTTTTCAGCGTCCGGTCGAACTGAAAATATTTATGTGGGCTTAGAACATTTCCAGTACCCACTAAAATAATTTTCAATGCGATCCGAAACAATTTCGGATTAGTGATTTTCATCTGCGAAAAGCATCCGAAGCGGTTCCGGCAGCTCCGGAACATTTCCGGTTTTTCTTCCGGAAAATTCCCAGAAGTTTCCAGAATGATTCTGGCACCCTCCAAGAATTATCAGGCATGTGCCGAAACCAATTTGACTTAATGGTATCCCTGAAACAACTTTTCAGTTTTACCGAAACTGTTCCGGTGTTCTCTCTGCGGAACTTTTCCGCTGTCCGAAACTTTTCCGGTGTCCGAAACTTTTTCGGTGTTTTTCTCTCAGACTCCCTGTCTAGTATTCAGCAGATAGATGACCCTTAAGCGTGTGACCCTATAGGTTCGGTGAATCATAGACATGACCCGGAACCCCTTCCGATCAATGATCAACATCGGAGCCGTGGACACCCATATTGACCCCTATACCCACACGAATGAATATTCGAGTGAACCTCCAGTTGCCGTGTGCTATTCCTGTTGCTTCGCGATATGTTACAAATACCCGAGGTGAGACATGTTGGCATCCCCGTGGATCAACAACTTGTCCACTATGCCAGTTACCTCGTTACCGATATTGTTCTCTTTTCTCGTTCCTGTGTTCCGGCATCCCCGTGATCAAATCACAAAGTGTCTGGCCAGACGATGATGGATACCGTAACACCGAGAGGGCCCAGAGATATCTCTCCATCGTCGGAGGAGCAAATCCCAATCTTGAGCTATCAAGTTACTTGACATACTTTTCCATGAACCCGTAAGCCGCCGTAATAGCCGCCCATTTACGGATGACGTTTAACAAACCCCAAAGTTCATGAAGCAAGCATGAAGAAACTCGATACTCTCGTGGTCTAAGGAATTATGCCAACGTTAACCATCTCTGTGTTATAAACCATTAACTTATGACGAATGAATCTCATAGCATAACATCAATTCGGGTCGATTCAACACAAATGTTCTTCTAACATTGTGCCCTCAAAATTGCCGGCATAGCCATGCCCATGATCAGGAAAACAGGATCATCATGCAATACTTCAGCCAGTCTTAGAGGCCAGACTAGGAATACATTTTACCGTTTATTATTCCACACGTGCATATGAGTCTTCCTCCGAGCCTCGTGGTTATTGCAGACTCGAGAACCATAACAGTTATAGCATGGAACATAAACCTAATTATGAACAGGGAGATAATCAATAACATTTATTATTGCCTCTAGGGCATATCTCCTACAGACTCCCACTTGCACTAGAGTCAATAATCTAGTCAATGCTAATGCACTTTACACCTATGGCATACTGGTGTAAAATATGCTTCGCATGTGGTATAGCCTGATGTCCAACGGATCTGACGACTTCAGCTCCGTGTGTAACTTTGCATATCCTCGCGTTTTCATGCTTTCACAAAATTCATATTTTGTGTGGACTTGGCTTTACATATGTGTGAATCATTGGTCGAAACCTGATTCCTCAGACTGAGCTATGGAGCAACTATCTGCAATAGTGTCCCATAGACCAAAGCCATCTTGGAACCATACTAAGTTCATGAATGAACTATATGATTCAACAACTTCTTTGTTGCTTCTTAAGCGTCAACATACTTAGCCTTTGTTATAGAATTCGCCACAGTATCTCGTTTGGAACAATTTCCAACTACCGTTCCACCGTATTATGTATTACACAAAACCCTTAACTTAAATCGAAAATCGCATGGAGCATTGATGAAGACTGTATCGATGTAATTACTTACAACGAGCACTTCATAATCTCTGCTTGCGAGAAAACATGTCATCACTACTACTCTAGTACTTTAATGACATCTTTCACTGTTGCCCTATGATCAGTACTTTGATCACTTTGGTATCCATACTCGCAACAACTTTGGAGTATCGGACATATCTGGTTGTTTTACATACCATGGAATACATGATTAATCCAAACACAAGAGTGTGTGGAATCACCATCATGTATTTTGCTCATCAGTGTTTTGGGACACCGAGTCTTGCAAAAACTCTTTCCATGTGACTTCGACAAGAATCACTCCTTGGCGTTTTAAATGCTAAAAAGTTTTAGCATCTTGTCAATATGTATCTTTGCTCAGCCCCATTAGGTAAATCTATCTCCATAGATCATCATGCCTAATATTAAGGTTATTTAGCCCAAGCACTTCATCGAAAAACCCTTTTCAAATGAAGTCCTAATTCATGTCAAGAAAATTATTTCCAATTAATAATGTGTCAAGTACACAACGTTTTTAGAAATATTATTATGATCCCACTTACTTTCTTGAATCACAAGCATCTTCGTTACCCAGTGATGAAGTCAAACCCCTTTGACCATTTCATCAAAACACGAAGAATCCAACTCCTCTTTGCTCTCTTCTGTCCATCGCTGGAACTCTGAAGTTTGCATACCTACTAGCATCCTCTGGATCGACAAATTACTTTGGACTGTATCACATACAAGTCCTAGGTTTCATTTCCATCAGATAGAAATCCTTTTGTCATACATGTTTCATATCTCATGATTTGAAATATGTATTAATTGCTAGTTCAACCCGAACCGACTTTAAGCATCGCTACGGTGAGACAATCTCATCGTAGTCAACTCCTTGAACTTGTTATTGCAATAAGTCGAGCTTTATGGATAAAACATTTTATCCGTATCAGTTTTTAGTTCCATAAATATTCGTTAGACTCTAAGTCTTCCGAAAGGTGTATCAAGATCTTAATCTTGAATCACTTATATGGAAACTATCTCGGATTGTATTGGCATTTAGCCAATTCCGGAGTCAGGGCCCATCAACGCTTCCTTGTGTATCGTAGGTATACTGTTGTCTAACAACAATATCTCGTTTGCACACCTGATAGGTTTGCATAAGCTTTGCCTACGTGGTTCAGCTGCAAGTTCAACCGAAGTCCATACATTTTATTGTAGAGACTTCCGTATCAGTCGCAGTAGGAAACTCCGGAATTACTTCCAAGGTCTATTTCCTTTGATCTGATGACGAAGATACTGTTTATCTCGTCGAGTTGCACTGTTCTCCCACTCACCTTTTTGAAAGAACCATTTTCTTCAAAAAGCATACCGTTCTTTGTGGCAAACCTATTTGCCTCGGTATAGTGGTGGGGAAATACCCAATGACTTGGGATAACCTACAAAGTAGCACTTGTCTGATTTGGAATAGGTTTGTAACCTTTTACACAAGCCCCATATTCCAAATTTTAAGAAAAGATATAACATTGTTGGGCGTACCATACCATGGCGTCATTTCAACAGACCCGATGGAGCTCTTTTCATTGTAAAAGCCGCAGTCTCTAAAGCATCACTTTAAAAGGGATAATGGCAAATTTATTTATGTCATCTTTGATCTTACCATGTCATGAATGGTTCGATTACATCTACATGGACTCTCCACTTGCAGTGGTGCTCCGGGAGGTGCAAGTTATGAAACCCCTTTCACAACTCATCAGACATTCGCTAAACTTGTAACTCAAATATTCCTTTCTGCAATCGAATTGTAGAAACATAATTTTCTTGTTACAACAACTCCTACTTCATTTTTTAAAACCTTATGAATGAATTCAAAAGATCCAGACTTACGTCTCAACAAGTAAATATCCACATATCTACTTGAGTCATTTCTGAAGATAGATAAATCCACTACTTGCAACAACATTTATTGGACTACACACATCATAATGTATGATCACCAATATGTTCTTTGCTCGTTCCTTATGGCCTGTGAACGGTATTTCAGTCACTTCACTTTTCAGAGGAAAGTTGCAAGTGTCAGATGATTCAAAATCAAACGACTTCAAAATCCATCATAATGGAATTTTCCATGCGGGTTTCTCCAATGTGACCAAATGCAGTGCCACACTTGTGTGGTATTCTTTTAGTCTTGCGACATTCAGCGTCAGTGTTATGGATGTATCATATTTCCATCAATATTCATAACATACATCCCATCTAGGATGGAAGCATGGCCCTTCATGTTATTCATAATACTGAACAACAATTGTTGTTTTCATGAACAACTCTTTTGCAACAAACATTGTGCAATGGGCTATAGTGTATGAAACTCTAAAATGAATTATGAAAGTAAACCCAGAGGTTATGTATTATTATCAATATTCATAACATACGTCTCATTCATAATGAAAGTACGGCCCTTATGTTATTCATAACACCGAACATCAAAAGTTCTCTTATGAACAACCTTCTTGCAAGATACCTTATGCAAAGGGCTAGAGTGTGAAACTCTAAAATGAATTATGAAAGTAAATACATAGGGAATACACCTATGGAAGGCATAGTAATATTTACTATGTTCCCTGTGTGTATCTAACCTCATTCCTGGCTAGTCTTTCAGGCCATAGTAGTTCTTACATCGAGTTGCAACAGAATGCAATCAAGCGGGTATCTTTGTGATTAACTCACAATACCCAAGAATTAGTGATTAACATGTTTAACCATAATTCCCAAGAACTATATCTTTGACCAGCCTTCTATACATCAAAAACTTGTATGACATTCATACATGAGCTGGATATTCCAGTCTTCTTTCCTTTTGCCTTTATACTTCTAACAGTTTAACTTTCAGTATTTCTCCTACTCTCAGAAGAAGCACCCAACTTAAGAGTGGCGATAGCCCCGGACTTCCTAGGCGTGAAAGTTTCACTAACACCCTTCGGATACTTCCTTTCTCTTTAAGTTGTTGTTTTATTCACCATCATCATATGACAGGTGTTCTACTGGATCCCTCTCTTATCAGTCTAATGCATAGTAAACTCCTTTACTAATAGTTTGCAAACAAACATTGCTTTGGATATCTCATATCTTTTAGCCTTTGTCTGTCTCTGAAAATGATTTTCAGATTCCATGAATATCACATAACTATCCAAACTTTCGAAGTGCGGGTCTCATGGAAGCAAACATATTGCACTTTGACTGAAAAGGAATTCTAGCTTTTGGATCGAAGGACGAGAGTCACATGATCCATAGCATTAGCGGGAGAATACCGAAAGCATGCGATAGGACAAAAGTCCTTCTCGGCACTCTTGAGGACAATCCTCACATTACGTTACCAACCGTAAAGTTTTAACCAGATATTTAACAGCTATTCAATTTTAACAGGGAAGGTGGAAACGCGAGCCATTATTCTACAACTATTATGCAAATCACACTTAGACAGTGTCCATAATTAATTGCACCGAGAATTAAAACAAGTTAATTCTACAGTGCGCTCCCACTCAAATCAATATCTCTCATAATTGATTGTGAGTGATTCAAGACCCACATTTCCATTCAACGCCATTGTTGGAGATGAACACTGATGGCGCGAACTTCAATTGGTAGACCAACTTGCCAATCACATCTCCATGTGACTCTTGTTCATCTTTCGATGCGTGTGTTCCGAGCTCAGGACGATCCTGCCATGAACGTCAAGATAACCAAGTGATCTTGCTGCGAGGTCTGACCTCACCCGCCTTACACCCGTACAATCGTTCGTACCCATGTAGGTCATGGCGCACCTCGAAAGGAAGGATGCTGTGACGGTGCTACACTTGGGAGAACACTAACTACTTGATATTTTTTTTTGAGAGATCACCCTAATAAAAGCGACTACCGCGCAATCAAGAAGGGTGCATCATAAGGGATAAACATCTCAGGCAATTCATAATAGCATGATATGGTATATCCCTTTCTGACGGAGAAGTCTTTCATTTCTTCGTCTTCGGCATTCGCATTGGTGTTCACCTTCGCGAAGATTGCCACCACCTTGTCGATGCACCAGATAATAGTGCTATCTCTATAGCTAATAAAAATAAGTGCATTACATAAGGTTGACACGTAGGTCATTAAAGTGCAATCATATGGCTCCAGCCATCATGCCGAATCATGACACGCAGGTCATGTTAATTACATCATATAGTCATCTCATACATAATCAAATTAATATGAGCACTGCTATACCACATCATATGCACATGCAAACCATCCTGCAAAACCAAGTTAGACGCCTCTAATCGGTTCATGCAAAAACTTGTTTTACGTGGCTCCTAAGGTTTCGAAACAAATCGAAGCTACCAACGTCCATCATCAAGCATGATAATCCAAGTCGTTAGATTTAACATTGCGGGGTGTATGAAACACGAGATAATAAAATCTCGAGCCCCATACTAAACTTCGTCATATGCGTGACCCCCATGCAGATCATATCTGCATTGCCCTTTCGTCTGCGAAACATCCATCTTTCTCAACTATGGTGGAACCCAAAGAACTGTTAGCACTTCATTGATCTGTCAATCAGCATACTCAGGAGCAGCATGAAAAGATCGCGGATTGCCAGAACTTTGTGAGATTCCACCATGCCGTCAAGATCAGGACTACGCAAATTCAAGGGAAGCAACAAGAACATCGGGTAACAGATTTCATCTGCTACCCGCACAAATAATTTTCAGCAATAGATCTCATCTACTACCTAATTATATTGTGCAACACCCATACATCTCTATGTATTCTAGATCGCAACCTGCATCTACGCATAGCACGACTCTGATACCACTGTAGGGTAACGCAGCAGAAAAAAAAATCCGACCTACGCACCAGCCCATGACCACTATGGAGACTGCAAACAAGCTTTGATCTTTTTCTTTACCGACTCGTAGCGCAGCGGAAGTAGAGTCGATGATGATCGGCGGTGCAGATCCCCGCAGCTAGTATTTTACAACCTCCCAACCGTGAGGATGTATACCCTCATCCGCCCCACGGACAGCCCTCCGGGAGGCGATCGGACAGTCCCCCGGACGGTGTCACGGACAGCCCTTCGGGAGGACCATCGAAACTCGGACAGCCCTTCGGGAGGACCTTCAAAACTCGGACAGTCACTCGGACAGCCCTTCGGGAGGCACTCTCGAACTAATACCTAAACTACGATCTCTCTACAGAGTTGCACACATACGGTGTAATCTATCCGGCAGGGCTTCGCCGTCCAGAAGTAGTTCCCACTAGAACCCAGACAGCCTTTCGGCTCTACGAAACTATTTCGCTGGGAGGAAGAGAGAAAGCCAGATCATGCATGGCTTGTGTATGAGAGCAAGGATCAAGAGATGGCAGCCCTCTCCACCTCTATTTATAGGAAAGCCAAGGGGTAGGATGGGTATTCAAAATACCAAAACTTGCTCATGAAGGAAACACTTTCCAAGGGCAAAATGGGAAAGCAAGTGGGCAAGTGGGGCTCCAAGGTGGAGCCCCCTTCTTGGCCGGCCACAACCCTTGTTGGGCCCCCCCAAGGTGGTCCTCATCCATCCATCCCTTCTAGAAGCCTTTTGGGAAAATATCCCAAAAGGTGACTTTCCAAAAATATCCCAAAAAGCACTTTCACTATTCACGACGACATTTTTCAGCGTCCAGTCGAACTGAAAATATTTATGTGGTCTTAGAACATTTCCAGTACCCACTAAAATAATTTTCAATGCGATCCGGAACAATTCCGGATTAGTGATTTTCATCTGCGAAAAGCATCCGAAGCGGTTCCGGCAGCTCCGGAACATTTCCGGTTTTTCTTCCGGAAAATTCTCAGAAGTTTCCAGAATGATTCTGGCACCCTCCAAGAATTATCAGGCATGTGCCGAAACCAATTTGACTTAATGGTATCCCCTGAAACAACTTTTCAGTTTTACCGAAACTGTTCCGGTGTTCTCTCTGCGGAACTTTTCCGCTGTCCGAAACTTTTCCGGTGTCCAAAACTTTTTCGGTGTTTTTCTCTCAGACTCCCTGTCTAGTATTCAGCAGATAGATGACCCTTAAGCGTGTGACCCTATAGGTTCGGTGAAGCATAGACATGACCCGGAACCCCTTCCGATCAATGATCAACATCGGAGCCGTGGACACCCATATTGACCCCCTATACCCACACGAATGAATATTCGAGTGAACCTCCAGTTGCCGTGTGCTATTCCTGTTGCTTCGCAATATGTTACAAATACCCGAGGTGAGACATGTTGGCATCCCCGTGGATCAACAACTTGTCCACTATGCCAGTTACCTCATTACCGGCATTGTTCTCTTTTCTCGTTCCCGTGTTCCGGCATCCCCGTGATCAAATCACAAAGTGTCTGGCCAGACGATGATGGATACCGTAACACCGAGAGGGCCCAGAGATATCTCTCCATCGTCGGAGGAGTAAATCCCAATCTTGAGCTATCAAGTTACTTGACATACTTTTCCATGAACCCGTAAGCCGCCGTAATAGCCACCCATTTACGGATGACGTTTAACAAACCCCAAAGTTCATGAAGCAAGCATGAAGAAACTCAATACTCTCATGGTCTAAGGAATTATGCAAACGTTAACCATCTATGTGTTATAAACCATTAACTTATGACGAATGAATCTCATAGCATAACATCAATTCGGGTCGATTCAACACAAATGTTCTTCTAACATTGTGCCCTCAAAATTGCCGGCATAGCCATGCCCATGATCAGGAAAACATGATCATCATGCAATACTTGAGCCAGTCTTAGAGGCCAGACTAGGAATACATTTTACCATTTATTATTCCACACGTGCATATGAGTCTTCCTTCGAGCCTCGTGGTTATTGCAGACTCGAGAACCATAGCAGTTATAGCATGGAACATAAACCTAATTATGAACAGGGAGATAATCAATAACATTTATTATTGCCTCTAGGGCATATCTCCTACATTACTTACTAGTAGCGCGTGTAAGACGCGCTACTGCTAAGACATATAGCTATAGCGTGTATCATACCAGCGCTACTGATAAGACAACTATTAGTAGCGTTCTTGCAAACCCGCGCTACTAGTAATCTGTTTTTCATTATTTTTAATTTTTAGTGTATTTATACGCCGTTATACAAATTTTGATACAGTACCAATTAAGAGGTTGTTATATCATTATGTTCATGATGAATTATTATATCATTGTGAGGAAGAAACATGGATTTTATTCATCCAAATGAATCAAAAGTGATCAAAAGTTGAATTAGTAGGACGACGATCCTACTAATTCAACTTTTGGTCACTTTTGATCCATCCACATGAATCTAATCCGCTTTCCTTCCCCCAAAGATATAATAACTAATCATGATCATAATAACAAATCATCATGATAATCATGATCAACATCATCATCATATTAATATAAAAACTCTTGCATCATATCATCACCAACAACACTATAGCTAATAATCATCATAGTCATTACCACCAACACTATTTAATCATCATTTTCGTCAATGAGACATCATATAACAAGTTGGTCACTAGTCATAATCACAACTCCTCCTCCTCATCATCATCAACTCTAACAAATTGTAGCACATAATAACACATTGTACCTAGGACCTACTCCTCTCTCATAGGACCTACTCTACCCTCTCTTAGGTAAAATATCATAAAACAAGATAGGCCCTGACTCTCCATTATGGAGAATGGAGATCATCCTGTTTCCAATTCTTGGCCTATGCACAATGTTGCTTCCAAGTAGCCCTCTACGATTGACCATACATTTTTTCCAATCTTTGATTGTCATGCGTAGGCTGACCTGGCCGTGCTGGCCGTAAGCTCATAACATCAACGCGGCCTCTCGGAAACATCAGATAAGGCACACAATCCTTCGGGATTTTCTGTTGAAAAACATAGTAATAACTTTGTAGTTAGCAATGTAGTTTAGTTTTAGAAGAATTTATGCAAAAGATGCACGGATGTCGTAATAGTAGAAAATCTTACCATGCAATCTCCATGCATGTTACCGTAGTTCACCACGTGCACTAGTGGCACGTATTGACCATAATGTGGAGGAGTTTGATAATAGCTATTGTAATTCTCAAGATCATTAATAAATGCGATAAGATGAACTTTCTCCTTATAAGTTAATTCTGCTTCATCATTGTAGTAGTAGGTTCTGTTTACCATCTTCCGTACATTTTTTGAAGAATGAAAATAAGCTGTCAATGGAAATAAGCTGTCAACTATTTTGAAATAAACAATATAAATTACATAATAAATATGTTTAACAAACTCACACGGAGGCAGAATCAGAATCATGTTCGGATCAAGCCAAATGTTTCCATCTGCTTCAGAATTGCCAAGATCGAATGTTATCTTCATATCCTCCTCAAATCCATATGCCTTGCATAATATTTCCCAATTTGAACCTCCAAAATGAGTCCAACCTACTTTATTGAAGATCTCAACCTCGAAATCGAAACCATGTTGCGTTTTCAGGTGAGCTATCTTCGTGTCCACCTTGTTCATCTCTTCGAAAGCTAGCTTGTCAAAGACATATGGTCTTGCATAGCAGGGTATGCACTAGTAGAATTATAAAAAATGAAAATTACACGTTAAAGCAAAAATCTTAAGCCATGCTCAATTAAGAAGAAACATGTGCTACTGAAATTACATACCGTAACCACTTTGAAGCCCGCCTTAAGCGTGAGGGAGAAGCATGTACCGTCATCTAGGTGCGGTTGTCTTTCGCACATACCCCTGTCGTCGCTGCAGTAATCGCACTCGGCAGAAAAAATGACAGAAAAATGCCCTATGTTTTGCCGGAATATCATTGAATTCCCGTTCTGAAAAATCACAAGCACTCGATATGTCCTACATTGTAGCACAAGTCATGCTAAAATTCATGAAAAAAATTCGGCATGACCTTTGCTAAAAACAGGACATATCGAGAGCCCGAAATTTGCCGGAATGGAAACGAATCAACATTCCGGCAAAACATAGGCCACTCGAAAAAATATGACATGTCCAAAATGTGACATGTTCAAAATATGACATGTCCCAACAATTGCTTTAACTAATACAATTGCAACAATTGCTTTAACTAAAATAAATAAATACCTAGAATTCTGTTAACTACACCTAAAATACCTAGAACCAACATTCAAATAACTATGTTTTTTTAACTAGGATTCATACCACCTAATTAACTAGGGTTCATAACCTACATTCAAATAACTACTCTAAGAACCTACATTATTCTAAGAACCAACATTTTTTAACTAGGGTTCATACTACTCTAATTAACTAGGGTTCATAGCCTACATCACAACTACTCATCACAATCAATCCATCCATCAATCTACATTCAAATAATTTACATTCTAAATAACAGAGAGAGAAGGGAGCTAGGGAGGGAGGCAGAAGGGAGGGAGGAGGGAGGGAGGAGGGAGGCAGGAGGGAGGGAGGAGGAGGGAGGAGGAGGGAGGAGGCTACCTCGCTCTATGGCGGCCGACGGCGGCGGTGGACGGCGGCGGTGGTGCGGGCGGCGGTGGTGCTGGCGGCGGCGGTTGGCGACGGCAGCGGTGGTGCAGAGAGCAGCGAGAGTGTGAGGGGGAGAGTGAGGGAGAGAGTGAGGGAGAGGGGGGCGCACGGGTGGATAAGGTGGGACTAAACGTAGCAGTATCGCGGCCTGCATAACAAGCGCTACAACTACATCATTAGTTGTAGCGCGGGTTCTGTGCCAACACTGCTACAAATGCTCCACCACGAGAGGCACCTAGACCCCGGTTAGCAGTAGCGCTTGTTTGACAGCACGCGCTACAGATAACTTTATAGCAGTAGCGCGTTGATTATTAGCGCGCTACTAATAGGTAGCAGTAGCGCCTGTCCCATAAACTCGCTACTGATAACATTCTGTGTATAAGGTTTTCCCTAGTAGTGTGAGGAGGGCAAAGCCGGCGGTGAGGAAGTCGCGGGCGAGCTTGGCGGACCCCCCCTCCACCTGGATTGCGCCCACACACGGAGCGTGCTCTCCACGAGGACGCTAGGTGGGTAGCGCAACTATTGCACGGTAGGCGGATGATGGGGCGTGTGTATCCGGGAGCGTGCGTGCCTCTGAGTCACAGCGATGCATCTGAATCGCTGCTCACATCTGAATCAAACAGTGCATGGCCACGTCGCTCGCCTCCCGCGCATGCATGCCCACGTCCTCGCTTCTTGCGCATGCATGCCCACGTCGCGTCGCTTCCCATGCATGCAGGCCTGGAAAGGCTGAGACGGGGCAATAACAACGGTCACGAGCCCGGACCGCGAGACGGCCCAACGGTCCACCCAGCACGCCCACTATCCGTGTTGAGAAAAAAAAGCGGACATCCAATCAGATTGCATCTCGCGGATCGCCCTCCGTCTCCCCGCAGATTCCTTCTAGAAGGGTTAGATCGACGGTCCTTGTTCAGCGCTAGGGTTAGATCGACGGTCACTGTTCGGCTGGGTTTGGGATGGGTTTGGAGTCAGTCAAAGATAGGTTTGACCAGAATTCAAATGAGCATAATAAATTAAAAAATCAGAAAAATGAAAAACCTGCGCACATAGTCTTCTTATGTCATATACTAACGATCTAAGTTGATAAACAAGGTCTACATACATTCAAACGAAAAATTCATGTATCTCATGGATATCTCAAGGGTATCTCAAACTCTGTTGTATGAAGTGAAGTGGTTTGGGGGTTTGGAACACGAAATTTTCAAAACCTCACCAAAGCTTCATTTTGGAGTGATTAAGAAGGATCTAGGCTTAGTTTTTCATTTTCATGCTTTAGACTTGTTTAAATATTTGTCAAAGTTAGGTTTGACCAGAATTCAAATGAGCATAACAAATTAAAAAAAATCAAAAAAAATGAAAAACTTGCGCACATAGTCTGTATATATAGAATAGATGTGTAGAAAAGTTATTTGGCTGATTTAGACAAGGTCGAAAAAAAGCTTGCTTAGAAATGAGGCCGTTTACCCTACCTTTGGAGCTCTTTTTAAGCACATTTTTCATGAATGTGAGTTTACTTTGCAAAAGGGCTCGGATTGATGACCAAGTTAGAACAAACAAGTTCACCATAGTTTAGAAAGAATTGCAACATCCAAATAGCATGTCAAAATTCAAGTTTGGTTCAAATTTGATTTTTGATACAAATTTGATTTTTGGTAAAAAAAATGACATGACTTGCTCAAAACATGTACCATCATCATTCCAACATCATTCAAACATAGTTCTAACATAGGTCCAACATCATTCAACAGAAATACAATATAATTCATAATGTTTCATAAATTTTCATAAATAGCGTTGGGGCTTCTGTTTGATCCTTGAGCTTCTTGCCGCCACTTTGCTCCTTGTGCTCATTGCTTCTTCTCTTCTCCTCTTGGTTGTCGATACCTTAAGCGTTTTCTTCGATCCTACCGCAGAGTTGTACAAAACATAAAGGGTAATGAGATCATGTCAAGTGATAAATGTACAGTAGTATTAGCAAGATTTACATACCTAGCAGAACTCACAACGACAGAAGGTTGGTGACCATTTGGAGCCTCACTTGGATCATTATTTGGAGGATCTTTTGGATCATCGTCAAAATCATGCGGCCGTTGACCATCATCATGTGGAACCTCGTCAAAATCCTCATCTGTTGCAACCGGCTATTGACCATCATTTTCATCATCTATTGCAACCGGCTGCTGACCAACATTTTCATTGAAGCCTTCATCGAAACACTCTCCGAACATTGGGTCTACTGTGTTATCACAATACTTACCGAAATGACCAGACCCACCACACCTTGTGCACTTACGCATCCTCGCTCCAAGTCCAGCTCCTTCGCTGCGAGGTCTGAATCGACTCTTCCTTGGTCTACCTGCTGCTCTCTTCAGAACTGGAGCGCAAAGCTTGAATCCAGGGTCCACTATGTCCCATTGTTGTTTTCCGTCCAAAGCAGGTAAGGCATATGCATATGTGGCTTTGAACCTTGCAACAGAGTAGTAATCATGCACATACTGTTGTATGTTTCCTGCTGGACCTAAGAGAGAAGTGATGAAAAACAAGGCATGAATGCATGGCAACCCAGTTATCTGTCATTGCCTACAACTGCAAGTTCTAGCTTCTAAATCCACTGGATATCTCCATTCCCTCTTCTCTTTATCCAAAAATGATACCTCTGTTGTGGTAGCAGAGCAAAGAGTCATGTTCATTTCCAAGCCTGTTGTTTTCTGCTTCAGTTCATTCATCACGGAAGGGATGATAATGTGGCCCATGAATTTTTGCCGTGGCTATTCCTGCATGATAATGAATCTTCTGCATGTATTCTATCCTTATCTCGTCAAGCAAATCCACCACATAAAGACCCTTTAGTTTCTGGATCGTTGAGTTGAAAGACTCTGCAAGATTATTGTGCACATAGGCAACTTTGCTCAGTTCACTGAATTGGCTTCTGGCCCATAACTTGGAGTGGTGTGTTTCCAAGCATTCCTTCACTTTGGCATGCTTCACTGGGACGTCCTGCACCCTACCCAGGCCACCTCCAGGCTCGCCGGCCGAGCGTTCTACGACGGGCCGACGCGGTTCGTCGGCCCGATCACCTTCAGGGAGCTGGCCGAGGCGTAACGTGGCAGCATTGGAAATAGCAATGCATCTTTGTATCGTTCCACCACATAAGAGTGCCTCAAATGTGGTTTTGTGTTTTGGGGCGGCTGCGACCAATCTAAATCAGTCTTAATCTTTGCCGTGCGTTGCGGCAACAGTCTAACAACTGGCGCCTATTGTACAAATACTCTCGTACACACTGACAATCTAAATTATCCAAAATCTCTTCAATTTACGAGCTGAGGGAGTATTATAAGTAGACGACACTCAACAAGTTAAATGAAAAAAAATATGTAAACAGTTTCATGAAAAACAAAACACTGGGTCATTAATTTGGTGGACCAAACCACAAACAATTGTGATTCTTATGTTTGTGACCCAACGATTGTTTTGGCTCTACCTATTACTCCCTCCAAGCCCCTAAAAGTTTCATTTCAACTATCAACATGGCTTTCAAAACACAGCGGGCAACATTCACCACTAGTCTATATGTTTGGACATATTTGTAATAACCGATAAAAACCATACGCTATGAAATCACTTTGAAATAAACTTACGCATTGTATTTATAAGCATACCAGAGTGAAATGAATGATAATGTGTATTTAGTTTCCATGTTTAAGAAGCCTCACTGGAGTTGCTAGTGGAGATTACTTGGTACAAACTGAAGCATCAGACGACACAAATGTCGAAGCGGAAAAATTTCAAGCAAAACCATGGGCAATTGCTGCAACAAATGTATCTGAAATTGTCTTTTTCCATATGACATTGTTAGATGAAAGAGTGTCTCTTATTGTCCGAAATTTTCACACCATGAAGCATGTGTTCCAGAAGGATTTTATAGGTTCCGAATCATCAAGAAATAATAGTAGCAGCTTAGATTATTTTGGGCAAGATGCAGCTACATCAGAACTAGGATGCACATACCAGAGATCCAATAAATTTGCGCAGAACCTCAAAACCCAACTGAGGTTACTAGTTCCAATTTTTCAATAGGTTTCTGCAATTTCACCATAAAGTAAGGCACATCGAAGCAGGGGTTAAACACCAGCAACAAGTTGAAATTTTTTCAGCAAGGCAATCCAATTACCTTCAAGCAGCTCTTGGCTGGGGACTTGAGAGGCAAGTCTAATATGCACTCATGGGTTTAGGTACATTCATGCACTAAGCCCATCTTGTATCTTTCACACAACATAAGAAAGATGTTATGCCAATTCTGAACTTCCTAATCTGCAATGAACAACTTGTCATTAATCTGGGAACTGGCACAAATGAGGAAACAAATTGTCCAAGTTTCCTCAAAAGCTTAGGTAAAAATATTTGCTAGTCAGCCGCATTGGGCAACTGATCTCCGCTCTCCTCGGGTACAACAGTCGCCATAAAAAAGGAAAGATAAACCAGAAAATCAGAAAAAGGGCAACCTTTTTTGTATATGAAACATGCTTATGAACTGAGAACTAAAGAGTGACTGCAGATGAGAGTAGAGGAGCAACCGAGTCCACCATCAACCCCTACCCTATCCCCTTCTTCCTTTAACATGGTTTCCACCCCACCCATCGCTTCTACCACTGCCATTGCTCCCTTAACACCTCATGCCATGCGGATCTAGTAGGCATGGCACGAGGACTAGGAGGGTGGACCGTCTCGGTTACAACATGACCTATTCTGCCTCTCGACGCATCCTCACCGATAGCGAGGAGGGAGATGGAGCGGGTGGCCAGGGACAAGTTCCGACATCTCTCTCTATGGGGGTAGGCCCACATCAACGACATTCGCCTATGCAGGTTCGAGGAGCAGGGAAGGTTCACCGGCAAGGATAGATGCGTGGAGATCGATCTCCTCTTCTAGGCGATTCAGGAGGTCGAATCTCCAGATCCAATGCAGGCGGTGAAGTGGAGTGCTTTGAAAACCAAGAAGGCAAGAACCAATCACGCCTCAACACCGCTCCACCATCTTTGGAAGCTCTCGCCCAACCTATGCTTGGGGCATTTCAGTTGGGGGTGCGCCTCCCTCGCCAACAGTAAGATCATGTGTACCTGGTGGGCGTGCATTGCAGGAAACTCATGCATCTACCGCGAGCGCGCAACACAAGGGTCGGACCACGACACCATGATCTCGATCCACCTCCATGGCCGGGTGAGAGAGGTGTGGTTCCACCCCGATCTATTAATTTTGGTTTGTTCCGTTTGAATCAGGTGATTCAACCTCAAATTCCTTCAATTGCATCTGGGTTGGGCCTTCTGGCCTTGGTTAATCCTTGTGGTGGTTCTATTTCTCCGGTGACCCCTCCTCCTTCGGAGAGGGCAGGCATTTCAAAATTAGGTGTGAAATTTCTATTTTGCCCCTCTATACCTGTTGCGGTATCTTTGCCACAGATCTGTGGGCGTGTGGTCAAAAGGAAGGCGGGTTCTCATTAGGCGCGTTCAATGGATGACCTAGAGGTGGTCAGGGTTATATATATGGCCAATTGTGGGATCTCCCCCTCGCCGCTGCCTCCCCCCTCCTTCACAACAACCTCCAAATCCTCCTAGGGCTAGCTAGTTTCTCTGGATTCACAATCATCTCTTCATCTCAAAGTCATTCTTGGTGGCTGATTGCTTCCTCGTCAATCACCGTTCTCCGTTTGATCTCATCCCTACACAATTCTGCATCACTCGTGAAGTATTAGGCCCAAGATCTTTATCCTTTGTGGAAGTGGTCAATAAGAAGATGGTGCATAAGCATGCACCTGCTGCTGGGGTTGGGGCTGGCAAAAAGAAGAAGAAGCCCTCGAGCGCAAATCCACCAGCCGCCCGGAAGAAAGCTCCACCTGTGGTTGGGTTGCCAGATCAAGAAGCTCCGCATAAACCTTCCGAATCTGCCACCTGAAATTGAACAAGTGTTGGATCCTATGTACAGTGATATGATTTGCTTTAATTGTGGTGGCCCGGGACACTATGTTGTGAATTGTGTGAAGCCAAAATCCTGCTTTATTTGCCAGCAAGGACACAATGTGAATAATTGTGCAGCTTGGCTTCAAATGCACCCTACAGCTACATTCTTTGGTAGTGCTGCCACATGCTTAGGGTTCTACCATGTTGATGTGCCGGTTGCTAATGAAACTACTTGGCTGAATTTTCGGAATTGCGTTGTAGTTAATGTTATAAAAGGAGAGGTGTCTCAGCAAGATTTGTTGGTCCACCTGTCTACTATTTTTTGCAAGCAACGCCAGTGGTCGTGGCAAGTCAGCGAACTATCCAACAAATCTTTCCTAATCTGGTTTCCCCCATGGAAGAAGGTTGATGATCTGATTGAGTTTCCTGCATTTGATTTACCTGTTGATGGGGTTACTGTCAAAGTGACTGAATGGAAAGGTGTTATTGACCCTTTCGGTGAACTCATTGAAGCTTGGATTGTCATTGATGGTATTCCACCAAAATGGTGCACTTGGAAGGTGTTTGCTCAAGTTGCTTCTTGCTTTGGAATTTTGACAGATGTCGATTGGAATGGCATGTTCAAAAGCTTCTTTGCTCAAGTTAGAATCAAAGTGGCGTGCAGAGATCCTAGCAAAATTACCTTTGAGAGAGTGATTGAGATGAAGAAGAAGCTTTTCCTGCTTAGTTTTACCGTGGAAGGTTTTGAACATGTAGGTACTTTTAACCCTCATGAAGATGACAATGATGACCCAAGTGATGATGATAAGAAAACCGATGAGCTGAATGATCGCATGGATAATATTCATGAGGATGGGTTTAAAGATGGGGATAATGCCATTGATGTTCTAGACACAACCAAATTGACTAAGGGGCAAGGTCCTCCTAAGGGCTCCTCTTCAAAGGAAGTCAATGTTGGACCTAAATTTCATCATGCCACCTTGTCCAACTCCGGTCATGAAGTTTTTGTGGAGGAATTTAAGAAACAAGCCTTGTGTGATCCAAATATGTTGGTTACTCAATCTGAGGAGGTGGCTCACACTCCTGGAAAACTGCTGAATTCTGTATCTAAATTGGGGGAGGGGTCCCACTCCAAAACCATGGATTGCTATGTCGATTTCCAAAAGCCAATGGATGTGATTGAATCTGATGATGAAAATGTTGATGTTGTGACGCAAGACATGGATACCTTACCACCCAAAGATGTGGAAATGCTGAGTTTGGGAAATTGCAAAAGATCCAGAGTGGTGTCTCTTGAGGATGTGTATGAAAAGAAGCATAAAACTACCGCAACAACCTATCACAATAAATCGGGCCATGCCCTTGTTCAGAAGCCTAGTACTAGAAATCATGACAATGTCAATATTATGGCCAAGGCTACGGCTTACTAGAGGAAGAAAAATCTTGAGGTTCCATATACTTTCCAAGGTAATTCCTTTTCTATTCTTAGTAATGATACTCTTGTTAAAGAACCTTAGCAAGTTGATCTATCTCTTTGTGTTTTACCTAATAATTTATACTCTGATGTTTTTCAAAACTTGAACACCCATCCCAGGTGAAAGGACGTGGATGTCGCCTAGAGGGGGGGTGAATAGGCGCTTTAAAATAATTACGGTTTAGGCTTGAACAAATGCGGAATAAAACTATCGTTTAATTAGTCAAGCACAAAACCTAAAACAACTAGGCTCACCTATGTGCACCAACAACTTATGCTAAGCAAGATAGACAACTAAGTGATAGCAAGATATATAACAAGAAACAATATGGCTATCACAAAGTAAAGTGCATAAGTAAAGGGCTCGGGTAAGAGATAACCGAGGCACGCGGAGACGACGATGTATCCCGAAGTTCACAATGCTCCCCAAGAAGCCACTAGGGCCACCGTAATCTCCTCACGCCCTCGCACAATGCAAGATGCCGTGATTCCACTAAGGGACCCTTGAGGGCGGTCACCGAACCCGTACAAATGGCAACCCTTGGGGGCGGTCACCGGTACCCATACACTTTGGCAACCTTTGGGGGCGGTTCACCAGTACCCGTACAAATTGCTCGGGGCAATCTCCACAACCTAATTGGAGACCCCGACGCTTGCCCGGAGCTTTACACCACAATGATTGAGCTCCGAGGCACCACCAACCGTCTAGGGCGCCAAGGCACCCAAGAGGAACAAGCTCTAGGGTGCTCAAACACCCAAGAGTAATAAGCTTCTCAAACTTCACTTCCACGTATCACCGTGGAGAACTCAAACCTATGCACCAAATGCAATGGCAAGGGCACACGGAGTGCCCAAGTCCTTCTCTCCCAAATCCCACCAAAGCAACTAATGCTAGGGAAGAAAATGAGAGGAAGAACGAAGAAGAACACGAAGAACTCCAAGATCTAGATCCAAGGGGTTCCCCTTACTTAGAGGAGAAAGTGATTGGTGGAAAGGTGGATCTAGATCTCCTCTCTCTTTTCCCTCAAGAACTAGCAAGAATCATTGGAGGGATTGAGAGTTAGCAAGCTCGAAGAAGGTCAACAATGGGGGGCAAAAATGAGCTCAAAGGATAGGGTTCAATGGGGAAGAAGACCCCCTTTTATAGGTGGGGGGAAATCCAACCGTTACCCCCACAGCCCGCGCATTGCGGTACTACCGCACAAAGCCACGGTACTACCGCAACAGGCTGCGGTACTACCGCAAAGGGTCGCGGTACTACTGCTTGCGAGCGGTACTAAAAAAATACTTCCGTGCCTACTTCCACTGGACAAAACACGAGATTTTGGTCCGGAGCGGCACTACCGCTCAGGAGCCGCGGTAGTACCGCGCTGGAGCGGTAGTAAAAAATTACATCCGCTCTAGCCGTGGTGGTACCGCTACAGCCTTTACCAAAACAGCCACAACTTCTGCAAACGGACTCCGAATTCAACGAAACCAAGTTTGTTGGAAAGCTAACGACATGGGCTAACACAATCTTGATAGAAATATCAATAAGAAGCAAATGAGAAAAGGCCCATAAGAAAATGGTGAGAACCCTTCCTCGGAAAAGACCGGTAAAACCTCCAACATCGAAAACATCATAGAAGATGCATATGGACTCCGTTTTCGATGAACTTGAGCTCGTCATGAAGCTGACCATAAGCTCAAGAACCCACATAGATAAAAAGCCAACCAAGAACCAAGAAAGATGATGATACCAAGAATGCAATGGTTTGAGCTCTCAACGAACGATACGATCAATCTACTCACTTGAGAGCCCCCCTTGATAGTACGGCAATCGATCCTATAACCCGGTCTCCCAACTACCACCATGAGACCGGTAAAATAGAAAACCCTATCAAGGTCAAACCTTTGCCTTGTGCATAGTCCACTTGAGCTAGATGATGACGATCTTGTCCTTCTCAAGATGGACCACCTTTCTTGATTGCGTCGGCTCGATGAAGACTAGTAGATTGCTCCCCCATACTCCACTATGGGAGAGCCACTTTTCGGCACATCTTCACAAGTCCATTGTCACCATAATGGACGGCAAGCTTCAAGCATGATCTCTCCGTGATGCTTCACTTGAACTTGCACACCGCAACCTTGATGACGATCACCACTTGATGTCATCCTCCATGGGTTGTATGAGATCTTCCTCTTGACGCAAACCCATGGAAATATACCTAACCCCACAACGAATTCTCACGTAGACCATGGGTTAGTACACACAGCATAGTGGACAATTCTTACCATACCATGGGATCACTTGATCCCACTTGGTACATCTTCTACGCTTTGTGTGTTGATCAACTTGAATCATTCTTTGCCTTAATTTTGATCAACCTTGTGTCTTATCTTCTCTCTTCATAAAGATGATGTCTTGAAGGTAAACATGAATGCTCACACAATCTTCTTCTTCAAGACATGCTTGCAATAAGCTCAACTCCCACATGACCAATCTTTGGATAAACCTTGAATACCACCTTGGTCATCATATAAACTCCTTGAAACCAACAGATGGACTTCAAGAAGTACCTACGGACAAATCCTTCGAATATAACTCAAGGCAACCATTAGTCCATAGGGATTGTCATCAATTACCCAAAACCACACATGGAGAAATGTGCTCTTACACCAGGTCTTTTCCTTTCAATCCAATTATCACTACTTGTATTTTAGAGAAATCACATGCTATTTTACTAAAACTGAACCTTGTGGTTTATCTCACCCATTTAGAATCTCATGATAGGTCTAATATAGAATATTAGAGGTTAGGGCAACCTCGCGAAGTGCAGTGACTATGTGATATTATTTCCCAATCTAAACATGTTTTTATTGGTTTTCAAGAAACTAAGAGAGAAATTATTTCCGAGGGTTTCCTCACGACAATTGATGTGAGAAGTATTTTTCTTGGTATTTTTTGCCTGAAATTAATAATACCGGGGGTGTGTTGGTAGGTTTGTAACATGATTTATTTGAGATCATTGTTTTTTCCAATAAATCCTTTTCTGTAGTGGATACTGTTAAGAACAAGGATGATGCCTTTTTATGGCATCTTTTTATTGTGTATGGTACCTCTTATTTGGATTTTAAGGTGGATTTCCTGGTTGAGCTCCATGATGTTATCGATAATGCTTCTTACCCTATTCTCTCCGGAGGTGATTTTAATTTTGTAAGAAATATGCTGGACAAGAGTAATGGTGTGGTGAATCATCAATATACTTTATTTCTTCAATGAATGGATAAATAGGTGGGGCTTGATTGAGATTTCTATCTCTAATCGCAACTATACATGGTCTAACAATCAATTAGAACCTATTTTGCTGTGATTGATAGTGTTTAATTTTGTGGACTGGGACAACCATTACCCTCTCTCATCCCCTTGATCTCTTCCTAGAGTTGGGTCTAGGGGAATGACTATCCCCAAGCTTTTTAGGTTTGAGAAATGGTGTCTCTCTCAATCTGTTTTTGTTTCGATTGTTCTATCTACTTGGAATACCCCATCCAATGGTTCTTTCACCATTATTAATTGACAGGTTAAAACTATCTTGCTTAGAGAAAAGTTAAATTATGAAGTGCTAACATTGAAGTTGGTGTAAATAAAAAGAATAAATCACTCATTGTGGAGTATGATATCTTGTATGTATTTTTTAAAAAAAAGTTAGATACTGAGATTAATAAAATGAAATAAATTAAGAAAAAACTTGGACCTATGGAAGATGAAGGAAACTGCTTAGGGGTAGAACTTATTTGGAAGGTGGTAGGAATAATGATTATTTTCATTCTCTTGCAAATCACATGCGCATGGAAAATCATTTATCCACCCTTGTGGGGGAACACGATCATGTTTTCTCTACGTGTGACATGTTGGGTGTTGCTACCTCCTTTTGTAAGGATTTTTTTGGATTTGAGCCTAAACATGATATTCAGTTAGGGGAAAAAATTAGTCGGGGTGAGACTGTTACCGATGAGGAAAAATTTAGTTTTTGGGAACCTTTTTATGATGAGGAAATTAAAAATGCCATAATGGGATCATATGCACATGGCGCACCTAGTCCTCAAGGTTTATATTTTTTCTTTTACCAAACTTTTTTGGGATCTTATTAAGACGGATTTGATGTCTGTCATGTGAGACGTTGAAGCTAACACTCTTATACTGTATCATTTGAACTTTTCTATTATCACTCTAATTCCGAAAGAGCCTGATGCAAAAGAAATGATAAAATTCAATCGCATTAGTTAGCAACTGTGCTCTCAAGATTTTCACTAAAGCCATGCCTTATTTCTCCTGTTCAAATGAATTTTTTAAAGGGAGATTTATTTTTGGAGTGCGGTTATGGTCCACGAAGTGATTCAGGTAATCATTGTTCTGGTCTAGTGGTCTTGTCTTGAAGTTAGATTATGAGAAAGCTTGTGATAGAGTTAGCTGAGAATTTCCTTTTGAAATGCTTTCTTCTACATGATTTGTATTTTGAGCGGTTCTACATGCTTTGGTAGCAAGTGGATTTGCTAGATCTTTAGTACCCTTTCCCAAAGCTCCTTTTTTCTTAGATAATGATACTAATGGTCCTTATTTTGTGGGATGCAAGGGTCTGAAACAAGGTGATCCCTTGTCTCCCTTGTTTTTTCAAAATAGTTGTTGATGTGTTCTCTAATTAAGATGCTTATGAAAAGTTAGCCATGAACAATTTAATTGTCACTCTTCTACCTAATGTGATTCCTCGAGGTGTGGTTAGTTTGTAGTATGCTGATGACACCATGATTTTCCTTGAGACTTCTATTGAGTACTCTAGAAGTGCATTTTTTCCTATTTTGAATAGCTCTCCCACATGAAATTAATTTGCATAAAAGGGATTTGCATAGTGTTAATGTGAATGCGGATTTGGCTAATTCATTAGCCCAAATTTTCTGCTGCAAAATTGGCACTTTCCTTTTAAGTATATATATGGGGATCAATTTGCATTATAGGAATCTTAGGAGAGAAGATATCTAGTCTGAGATTGATAGGATTATAGTGAACATCGCTAGATGGCTTGGTAGGAATCTATTTTATAGAGGAAAACTATTTTTGCTTAATACCTCCATTGCTAGTATTCCTGCTATCTTATGGCCATGATTAAGTTTCCTAAGAGGGCTATCAATGCTATTACTTCTCAAATGTCCCATTTTTCCTGGGTAACTTGGGGGATGCTCATAAGTACCATCTTGCTAACTGGGGACTTACGTCAAGATTTTTTTTTGGTCGTATGGGTATTCCTAATCTTAGGGATTTTAACCTTGCCATGTTGGCTTCCTGGGTAAGAGGTATTTTGATGATCGACCTAGTGACCGGAAAAAAATGTTAAGACTTTAAGTACAACATCAGTTTCCCTAATCTTTTATTGACCAACCATTGTAATGGTTCCTCCTTTTGGAGAAGACTTATTTGGGCATTGTATGCTACTAACCTTTTTTTTACTTATGGAAAGTTTGTAATGAGAGGAATGTTGCTTTCTGGCATGATGTTTGGATGGTAACTGCTCGTTGAAGGTTTTCTTTTGGGATCTTTTTTCTATTTGCCAAAAGCAAGACTGTTCAATTACACATGTTTTGGATGGGGTGGATATGAAGCTCACCATTAGCAGATGTGTGGATTTTCAACTATTTGCCTACTATCAGGAACTAGTTTATTTGGTTGCAGGTTGGTTTTGCCTACCGATAAAGACTGCCCTGTTTGGTGGCCTAAATCATCCAGGGTTACTCGGTTAAGCCCTTTCATAATATGATTAACTTTGGAGGGATATCCCACCCTCTTGGTTTTTTGCATTGTAAAATCAACACTCCCCTTAATTTACATGTTTTCTCGTGGTTAATTTTTAACAACAAAGTTTTAACTCGTGCAAACTTTTCCAAACGTCACCATGTGATGACCCTATTTGTGTGTTCTGTTATGGAAGAGAATGTGTTCAGCGTCTATTTTTTGTTGCGCTGATGTTTCTAATGTGTGGGGATCATCACTACTAGGAAAAAGCCTAGTAGTAGCGCTGGTTTTCAGCCTACTAGTAGCGCTGGACCCAGCGCTACTGCTAAGGCACTACAGCTAAGTTATAGCAGTAGCGCTGGTTTGTGCAGCGCTACTGCTAAGTATGGTTAGCAGTAGCGCTGCACTTACCAGCGCTACTGCTAAATATCTGTAGCGCGACAAAAATGAAAGCGCTGCTGCTAATCCAGCGCTGCTGCTAAAGGTTTCCAGCGCTGCTGCTAGTACTACGGCTTTCACAGATTCATACCCCCTCTACGTATTTGTGATGTATTCATACAGGCTCTATACAGTAGTTTCATTCATACATGCTCTATACAGTAGTTTCATCATGGATTTTATTCATCCAAATGAATCAAAAGTGATCAAAAGTTGAATTAGTAGGACGACGATCCTACTAATTCAACTTTTGGTCACTTTTGATCCATCGACACGAATCTAATTCGCTTTTCTTCCCCCAATGATATAATAACTAATCATGATCATAATAACAAGTTGGTCACTAGTCATAATCACAACTCATCATCATCATCATCAACTCTTAACACATTGTAGCACATAATAACACATTGTACCTACGACCTACTCCTCTCTCATAGGACCTACTCTACCCTCTCTTAGGTAAAATATCATAAAACAAGATAGGCCCTGACTCTCCATTATGGAGAATGGAGATCATCCTGTCTCCAATTCTTGGCCTACGCACAATGTTGCTTCCAAGTAGCTCTCTAGGATTGACCATACATTTTTTCCACTCTTTGATTGTCATGTCTTCATTGGTTTTAGAAATCCGGTATGGACAGGAGTGATGCGTAGGCTGACCTGGCCGTGCTGGCCGTAAGCTCATAACATCAACGTGACCGCTCGGAAACATCAGATTAGGCACACAATCCGTCGGGATTTTCTGTTGAAAAACATAGTAATAACTTGTAGTTAGCAATGTAGTTTAGTTTTAGAAGAATTTATGCAAAAGATGCACGGATGTCGTAATAGTAGAAAATCTTACCATGCAATCTCCATGGATGTTACCGTAGTTCACCACGTGCACTAGTGGCACGTATTGACCATAATGTGGAGGAGTTTGATAATAGCTATTGTAATTCTCAAGATGATTAATAAATGCGACAAGATGATCTTTCTCCTTACAAGTTAATTCTGCTTTATCACTGTAGTAGTAGGTTCTGTCTACCATCTCCCGTACATTTTTTGAAGAATGAAAATAAGCTGTCAATGGAAATTAGTTGTCAACTATTTTTAAATAAACAATATAAATTACTTAATAAATATGGTTGAAAAACTCACATAATGGTAGAACTGGAGGCGTCTGCACATCGACCCAGATGTCGATATTACCTTCAATTTCATCTTCCGGACGAATATCAAAGGTGATAAGCATATTAGGCTCAAATGCATAAGCCTTGCATAGTGCTTGCCAACTTTTGCATTCAAAAAAGGAGTAGGTGTCTGCATTGTACAATTTTACGGCAAAAGTATAACCATGCTCGGTCCTCAAGTGAACTCTCTTTACCTCCATATTTTTGTTAGTATTAAAACCAATCTTATCCAAGACAAATCTTCTTGCATGGCAGGGGATACGCTAGTAGAATAGTAAAAAAATAAAATTATAAGTTGAAGCAAAAGAAGCAAAAGTCATGCTTAATTACGAAAAAAGACTTGTCGTTCTGACTTACTGTATCCACTTCGAAGGTCTCATCCAGCACGATGCTGAAGCGCCTACCATCAACTAGGTGAGTCGTGTCGCACAGACCGCGCTCGTCTTCGCAGTATTCGCACATACCGAATTCCCTTTCGCTATCGTCGTCAGACATTTCCTATGTTCATAGTTGAAACATTTAAAATCGATCGAAGGCAACTACCAGGAAACTGATCAACACACAGATCACTATTACTCAAAATATGCAACGGGTTGACTTTAGGTCTGTCGAGTCTTTCCTTCCTAAACTCTCATCTCACGTATATGGTGGGCACTCCCTCTGATATTGCGACCGTCGGTGATGGTGGCTCCTCCATTCGTCCCCGAGTGCATTACACCAAAATGTCTAGCACACGGGAACGAAGGAGAAGCGACCCCCACGACAACAGTCGGGATTCTTCCTCTCTCATATTTCGACCGTCGGTGATGGTCGCTACTCCTCCTTTCCCTAGTGCATTACAAATATCTAGCACAAGGAAAAGAAGGAGAAGCGACCCCCACGATAACAGTCGGGATTCTTCGTCTCTCATATATATATATATGGTGGACACTCTCCCTCACTGAAAGACACACAAGGAGCCGAAACAGACCTAAAGTCAACCCGTTCCATATAATGAACTCGAATATAATATCACTAATACATTTATAATGAACTCGAATATAATATCACTAATACATTTATAATGAACTCGAATATAATATCACTAATACATCATCAAATATTAACTAATACAACACGAATATTATCATGTAAGATCACTAATATAGATCGAATATCCTAGAATCCAAAGTGGAGGACGGTGAACTCAGTTCACTAGCGGTCTCTGAGTCGCTGACGGTGGACACCCAAAGATAAGGAACCATCACCGGATCATAACTCGGGTGAGATCCCTGAAGAACCTGCCAGGTATTGGAGAACCTGGCGTCCAAAGCCGCCATGTAGCGACGGACGTGCTCATCCTCCTCCCTGACATGGCGACGTACAACCTCCGGGGGGGGGGGGGGGGGGCGCTCCCTGTGAACCGAAAGTGGCCCACGCGACCGCCACCAAAGAAGCTCCGGGTCGACGACGAGACCATGATTCCTCACCAAGCTCCGAGCCCGGGAAGGTAGCACCTCCCAGTGCCAGCCCGGTGGAGCCCACTCCCGGACATTGCGCCTCTCAAGGATGCCGACTCGACGACGACGAGGGTGCGGGCCAGGCATCGTCGACGTCGAGACAAATTCCTATGAGAACATTTTCTTATCGTTTAATGTTTTGCTATTTCAGAAATGCTTAATTTCTTAAACTCATTTTAGACTCATTTTTGACTTGGTTTTCCGGAATGCCGTTTCCCAGCAAATCTCGGCACTCGATATGCCTACTTTCTAGCACAAGTCATGCCAAAATTTCGACATGACCTTTGCTAAAAAGTGGACATATCGAGCGCCTGAAATTCACCGGAACGGAAATGAATCAACATTCCGGCGAAACATAGGCCACTCGGATCATTTGCATATAACAGTAAGAAAAATATAGAACTTGAAGAAAATGCAATAAGCCTTTTCTTCACAATATTTGAAACTAAATTCAGCCTACCTAAATTTCTGTCCTAATTTGAAACCTAGCTAAATTTCTGTCTAATAGGGCACTTGGGCACAATTATATAGGGCACTTGGGCACAATTATCGAACAATTCAAAGTACTTGGGAACTTGGGCACATTCATATTTTGCTCTAAACTAATTTAGCTAACAAACCTAACCCTAGAATCAACCTAACCCTAGAATCAACCTAATTAACCCTAGAATCAACCTAACCCTAGAATCAACCTAATTAACCCTAGAATCAAGAGGGGGATGAAGGGAGTGAGGGGAGAGGGAAGAGGGAGGAAGGAGGGAGTAGGGGCTACCTGCGGTCGGGTCGGGGCTCGGGGGTAGGAGACGGCGAGGGAGGGGCGCGACGGTGGCGGCGTCGAGAGGCGATGGCGACGGTGGCGGTCGGGGGAGACGGCGAGGGAGGGGGCGCGACGGTGGCGGCGTCGAGAGGCGATGGCGACGGCGGCGGTCGGGGGAGACGACGAGGGAGGGGGCACGACGGTGGCGGCGTCGAGAGGCGATGGTGACGGCGGCGGTGGGGGGAGACGGCGAGGAAGGGGGCGCGACGGTGGCGGCGTCGAGAGGCGATGGCGACGGTGGCGGTCGGGGGAGAGGGAGAGGGGATCGAATGGGGAGAGAGGGAGACGGTGGGGGAGGTTGGTAGGTGGGTGCGACGAGAAGCAGTAGCGCTGGAACAGAAATCCGCTACTGCTAAGTATCATAGCAGTAGCGCTGGTCGGAAACCCAGCGCTGCTGATAATCGGGGCCCACCTGCTGGCAACGTATAGCCATAGCGGTAGCGGCGGTCCACAGACACACGCTACTGCTACCGCAGTAGTAGTAGCGCCGGTTTTGGACAGCCGCTACAACTATAGGTAGCCACCGGCACTGACAACGGGACCACTTATCAGTAGCGCTTGTTCGGTAGCCCGCGCTACTGCTACTAGTCTACTTGTAGCGCCGGTAGGTTTCCCGCGCTACTACTACTTATCAATAGCGCTTTTCCTCTTTCGAGCGCTACTGCTAAAATCCTGTCTATAGGCTTTCTCCTAGTAGTGCATGGTTGAGGTTTTATACATTCATGTTCCAATCTCTCTGGAGGATCTTTGTAAAAAACTGGAAACAAAAGAAAAATGATGTTGTGATTAAACCTTGTTTTGACTGCTGCCTTTTGAAGCTTACGGACCATACAAAATGACTTTGTTTTTCAGGGAAGGGCCTGGACGAAGTCTAAAGTGCGTCATGGATCGAGTTAGCTCGCTGTTTCATCAATGAAAGATACTTTGCTCCGATGCTCAAGGTGCACTTCTGCTTAGAGTCTATGGTAGCCTGGTTTTGGAACCCTCCCGTGGCGACTGATGAGCAAAAGGCGTCGCCTCAGCTTAAGGACTCCGTTTGAGCTTTGGGAGATCTAGAAATTAGGTTGCTTGATGTTTCCTTTTCGGCCGCTATGTTGTTAGCTCTAGCTATCTTGGACCCGTGTTACTGTTGTTTTGTCCGTCGCAGCTACTCACAATTTGTGATCAAACGTTGTGTAATGATACTTGCCTGGTTGTTGCCTCTCTTTAATTAAAATTGGGACGGAGAAACCCCTATTGTTAAAAAACTAGAAAAAAATCCATGAAGAGAGAAAAGAGAACAGGGACATAAAAACAAGGAAATCGGGGCAACTGTTTGCCACGCCCATGTAGAGGTCACGCATGGGTGATCCAAACGCTATATATGTCATTTTGGGTCGAAATCACAATAGTTGTCGCAAGGTGAGAGTTTGTGCTTTTTTTCCGTAGGTTCATTTTTTCCAAAATATTTATTTCTTGAACTATACGTCCATATCATGAACTGTTGTCACCATTGCATTTCTCGCATTGGTTCTTAAAATTAGATCCCAGGTTTGGATGATTTTTTTTTCTCAGAAAACACTGTAAGAACTCGTAAGTCTAGCTTTTTTTTTTTTTTGCTTGTCCGCCACACGTACTCGGTGAAGAAATAATGCACCGAGTGTTTCCTATTTTACCAAGTGTACGTTATGAAACATGGTAGAGGTAGGTCATGTCTGTCCCATGCGCCTGACACTCGATATATTGCCGGATTATAATAATATGTGTGCATTCATAAGTCAGTCAAAGCCGCGACTAGGTACATATACTCACGTCGCTCTCTCGACCTCGCTCATCACTGGTAGCAGAAGAGAGTAGCACTCTGGCAGGTAGGATGCTCAGCAGTTCAGGAGACGATCGAGACACGCATGCATGCAGAAGTCACGGGCGAGAGCGATCAAGCCATGGGCACATCGATATCGGTCGGCCTGCTCTGGATAACCATCAACACGAACGCACGCACCACGGCAAGCACTTTCGCTATTAGCAATCCTTTGTCATGTTATGCTTGCGCGACGATATTTCTTCTTCGACAGCACTGCTTCACTAGCCTCGCAAGAAACTTGGCCAGTTTGTGAGCCATCTCACTGGCTTCACGAGCATGATGTCGACACGTCGTACTACATATTTGCACAATCAGCTAGGAATACTCGGCGATATGATTGCAGCAGCTGGGATAACAAAATTAAAAGGATGTCAATCCTTTCCGCAAGCAGGAGGCCACACCGAAGCGCGACATGAGCCCCAGCTATCGTCGTCGCGTCTAGCAGAATATCACATGGAAACCAGCAGTCAAAGAGGACTTCGTGAAAACCACATATTTATTAGACTGGTGATATGTTTTGGTTATAACAAAATTAAAAGTTTCAAAAATATATATTCATGGGATGTGAAGATGGTGACGTTTTATTGCCATTCGAAATTCCAAGTACAAAACACATTACGAGATATCAGCCATGCAAAAGACAAATTCAAAAATGAACAATGATGTTACTATTCTGCACTATTCAACGCTGATTTTGTTATTTTTATAGCTCACACCCCGTAATGTATCTATATAGAACATCAAACTCTTAACATCCCATATTTTTAAAGATTTCTTTGAAACATGAAACATCTTTTTCACATGGTTTTTACTGGTTTTTACTGAATGTTCGTTTTCATGTGATATTCTCCTCATGTTTTTCGCCGGTTAGTAGTTTTCTAGTAAATGGATATCCTTTTAGATATTAGATAATGTACATTCTTCCCGCACATGTTACAGGTGCTATATTCTTGTTTTAATTTTTTATTTTCTGAAACAAGGTGTCTCCTTGTTAATTCATTTTCGTTAGAGATCTTGCTTTACTTGCATACAGTAAGTTTAGGAGGGGGGGGGGGGGGTCGATGAGCATGTCATTCTGCTTCGAGCACATTTGGTTTGGGTTGGTCAGTCAACCTAGGGCCCATAAAAACCAGCTGATAAGTTAATGTTTGTCTTTACACCATCATCATTTGCATGCATGCACAGCACGGCATTTCGTTCTGGTTCGTATTTCACGTCGTAACGTGAATGCTTTTGTGCGGGCAGACTGGCCAAGTAACGAGCTCATGCTAGTCTAAAAACCAAAACCAAGGACAAATCGCGTGCTGAGTGACATGGGAGAAAGGACAAAAACACAATGATAGCCGTTAAGACTGAGACGAGCTGCGTGAACAATTTTTTGATGGGAGTTCTGGCTGTCGGTGGAAATTGTGGAGGCATACATTCACATACACTATGTTAGCTGAGTCCAGCCAGTACATATTTGTAGTATAGAGATTTGAGAAGGCGTTCCCCGCATTCATCGTATCCTCCTTAATGATTGGCCAACAAGATTTAAAGAAATTCCCGAGTCCGTGCTGGCCCCTTATGAAGAATCACGGAGAAGTGATTATGTGCAGCTTTTTTTTTCTTTTTCCTCGTGAGAGGTTACCCGACCTAGACCAACTTTGATTCTATGAATGAAGTTCTTCATTCTTTTCGCATTGACCCTTAGAAGAAAAATACTTGGTTTCAGTGACCCCTTCTTTAAGGTTCTTGACCCTTGCACATCATTTTTTCCTATCCCGCTCCAAAGCGGCCTGGCTAATGACTCTCCTTTTTACCCTAGCTCGTAGATCCGATTCTTGTGGGAGAAAACACGACTATCTTGAGCCATGTCGAGATGAAGAATGATGTGCAGGGACATGTGTAGTTGAACTTTTGCGATGGAGCATAATCGCTTGCTCCAACATTTAAGCATGTAGGCTGTTTTGTGAAGCTTGTGGAACAAAATTTGGCAAGGCTTGACATGTTCGAACGGGGATGTCCATGCATCCTGCACGACATGCATAAAGCTGGGCACCGTAATAAAAAAAAATTCAAAGTGGAAACTTCTTGGGCGTTTTTGTCTTAAACCCTAACTCATTTGCATGCATGCACAACAAGACATTTGGTTCTGACCTGTTTTTCACATCTGAACGTGAATGCTTTTGTGCAAGTTGATTGGCCAAGTCACGAGCGCATGCCAGTCTAAAAACCAAAACCATGGACAATTCGCGTGCGAGTGACATGGGAGAAAGGCCAAAAACACATGGACAACCGTTTAGACTGAGTTGAGCCGCATTAACATTTTTTGACGGGAGTTCCGGTTGTCGGTGGAAATTGTGGAGGCATGCATTTACATACACTATGTTAGCTGAGTACAACCAATACAGATTTGCAGTGTAGAGATTTGAGAAGCAGTTCACCACATTCATCAAATCCTCCTTAAAGATTGCCCAACAAGATTTAAAGAAAGCCCCCATGAAACCGTCAGGGCCTGGAGCCTTGTCACCCAGGATCTTAGAGATGGACGTTAGGACCTCGTCCTCCGTGAAGTTTTCCCCTAGGCTGGACATATCACATGCATTGAATTGAAGAGCCTCCTAATTAAATCTCAAGTCCGTGTTGGCCCCTTATGAAGAATCGTGGAGAAGTGATCATGTGCAACTTTTTCTTTTTCCTCGTGAGAGGTTACCCAACCTGAACTAACTTTGAGTCTATGAATGAAGTTCTTCCTTCTTATCGCATTGACCCTTAGATGAAAATACTTGGGGTCACTTTTCCCTTTTTTCAGGTTCTTGACCCTTTCATATTTTTTTCCTGGCCCGCTCCAAAGTGGCCTGGCTAATGGCTCCCATTTTTAGCCTAGCCTGTAGATCTGATTCTTGTGGGAGAAAACACGACTATCTTGTGCCATGTCGAGATGACGAATGACGGGCAGGGGCATATGTAGCTGAACTTTCGTGTTCGAGAATAATCGCTTGCTCCAACATTTAAGCATGTAGGCCGTTTTGCGAAGTTTGTGGAGCAGAATTTGGCAAGGCCCGACATGTACGGACGGGTCTGTCCATGCATCCTGCACGACTTGCATAAAGCCGGGCATCGTAATCCAAAAAAAAATCAAAGCGTTCATTTGCATGCATGCACAACACGGCATTTGATTTTGGTTTGTTTTTCACATCTGGAACTGACGTGAAAACGAAGTGTTCAGAAAGAGCCAAGTGGGAAACAGCTCCCCTGCTCCCGCGACGCGCCCGCGCGCGTCACGGGAGAACCCTAGGCGCCGCCGCCGCCAGGGGCATCCTCTCCTCGCTCCTCCCTCGCTGCCGCCAGGAGGCGTCGCCAGGCGAAGCCTGGTCGACGCTGGCGGCGGCGGGGACTTTCTCGCCTCCTCGCTTGGCCGCCTTGATGCGGGATGAGGCGGCTTTGCCGGGATGCGACACGGATGGCGGGCGTCGCAGTGCGGCGGCGCGCCGGTGCTCCTCAGCGCCGGCGTCGTATTGGCCGCGTGGCTGGCGGCGTGGTTATCGTGGGGGTCGCGGCCGGACAGGGATGCGACAGCGGCCTGGGTTCTGCCCAGATCTGTCGTCCTGCGGGTGGTGCGGCGTCGCGGCTGCGGGTCGGGCGCCATGGTGGAGGTGCGTGATGGGGGTCGGGGGACGGCAGCCAAGCAGCGGCTGTTTGGCCGGTCATGACCTTGCAGCGGCGCGGGCTGGGTGCGGCTTGGGCTGCGGGCGATTGTCTCTGTCGTGGCCTTCTCGGCTGGTGGAGGCTGTGGCGCAGTGGCTGGAGTTCGATCTCTCCCCGTTCCTCTGCTCTCGGGCCCTGATTTGCGGCTGGTGGCGTGGCCGGAGCGCGTGGCGGGCCGGAGGTGGCAGGGGGAATCCGAGGTGGGAGTCGGCGGTGGTCGGGATTCCGCTTCACGGTCAGCTATTTTGCTGTGATTTATAGTGTTTAATTTTGTGGACTGGGACAACCATTACCCTCTCTCATCCCCTTGATCTCTTCCTAGAGTTGGGTCTAGGGGAATGACTATCCCCAAGCTTTTTAGGTTTGAGAAATGGTGTCTCTCTCAATCTGTTTTTGTTTCGATTGTTCTATCTACTTGGAATACCCCATCCAATGGTTCTTTCACCATTATTAATTGACAGGTTAAAACTATCTTGCTTAGAGAAAAGTTAAATTATGAAGTGCTAACATTGAAGTTGGTGTGAATAAAAAGAATAAATCACTCATTGTGGAGTATGATATCTTGTATGTATTTTTAAAAAAAAGTTAGATACTGAGATTAATAAAATGAAATAAATTAAGAAAAAACTTGGACCTATGGAAGATGAAGGAAACTGCTTAGGGATAGAAATTATTTGGAAGGTGGTAGGAATAATGATTATTTTCATTCTCTTGCAAATCACATGCACATGGAAAATCATTTATCCACCCTTGTGGGGGAACACGATCATGTTTTCTCTACGTGTGACATGTTGGGTGTTGCTACCTCCTTTTGTAAGGATTTTTTTGGATTTGAGCCTAAACATGATATTCAGTTAGGGGAAAAAATTAGTCGGGGTGAGACTGTTACCGATGAGGAAAATTTTAGTTTTTGGGAACCTTTTATTGATGAGGAAATTAAAAATGCCATAATGGGATCATATGCACATGGCGCACCTAGTCCTCAAGGTTTATATTTTTTCTTTTACCAAACTTTTTTGGGATCTTATTAAGACGGATTTGATGTCTGTCATGTGAGACGTTGAAGCTAACACTCTTATACTGTATCATTTGAACTTTTCTATTATCACTCTAATTCCGAAAGAGCCTGATGCAAAAGAAATGATAAAATTCAATCGCATTAGTTAGCAACTGTGCTCTCAAGATTTTCACTAAAGCCATGCCTTATTTCTCCTGTTCAAATGAATTTTTTAAAGGGAGATTTATTTTTGGAGTGCGGTTATGGTCCACGAAGTGATTCAGGTAATCATTGTTCTGGTCTAGTGGTCTTGTCTTGAAGTTAGATTATGAGAAAGCTTGTGATAGAGTTAGCTGAGAATTTCCTTTTGAAATGCTTTCTTCTACATGATTTGTATTTTGAGCGGTTCTACATGCTTTGGTAGCAAGTGGATTTGCTAGATCTTTAGTACCCTTTCCCAAAGCTCCTTTTTTCTTAGATAATGATACTAATGGTCCTTATTTTGTGGGATGCAAGGGTCTGAAACAAGGTGATCCCTTGTCTCCCTTGTTTTTTCAAAATAGTTGTTGATGTGTTCTCTAATTAAGATGCTTATGAAAAGTTAGCCATGAACAATTTAATTGTCACTCTTCTACCTAATGTGATTCCTCGAGGTGTGGTTAGTTTGTAGTATGCTGATGACACCATGATTTTCCTTGAGACTTCTATTGAGTACTCTAGAAGTGCATTTTTTCCTATTTTGAATAGCTCTCCCACATGAAATTAATTTGCATAAAAGGGATTTGCATAGTGTTAATGTGAATGCGGATTTGGCTAATTCATTAGCCCAAATTTTCTGCTGCAAAATTGGCACTTTCCTTTTAAGTATATATATGGGGATCCCTTTGCATTATAGGAATCTTAGGAGAGAAGATATCTAGTCTGAGATTGATAGGATTATAGTGAACATCGCTAGATGGCTTGGTAGGAATCTATTTTATAGAGGAAAACTATTTTTGCTTAATACCTCCATTGCTAGTATTCCTGCTATCTTATGGCCATGATTAAGTTTCCTAAGAGGGCTATCAATGCTATTACTTCTCAAATGTCCCATTTTTCCTGGGGTAACTTGGGGGATGCTCATAAGTACCATCTTGCTAACTGGGGACTTACGTCAAGAATTTTTTTTGGTCGTATGGGTATTCCTAATCTTAGGGATTTTAACCTTGCCATGTTGGCTTCCTGGGTAAGAGGTATTTTGATGATCGACCTAGTGACCGGAAAAAAATGTTAAGACTTTAAGTACAACATCAGTTTCCCTAATCTTTTATTGACCAACCATTGTAATGGTTCCTCCTTTTGGAGACGACTTATTTGGGCATTGTATGCTACTAACCTTTTTTTTACTTATGGAAAGTTTGTAATGAGAGGAATGTTGCTTTCTGGCATGATGTTTGGATGGTAACTGCTCGTTGAAGGTTTTCTTTTGGGATCTTTTTTCTATTTGCCAAAAGCAAGACTGTTCAATTACACATGTTTTGGATGGGGTGGATATGAAGCTCACCATTAGCAGATGTGTGGATTTTCAACTATTTGCCTACTATCAGGAACTAGTTTATTTGGTTGCAGGTTGGTTTTGCCTACCGATAAAGACTGCCCTGTTTGGTGGCCTAAATCATCCAGGGTTACTCGGTTAAGCCCTTTCATAATATGATTAACTTTGGAGGGATATCCCACCCTCTTGGTTTTTTGCATTGTAAAATCAACACTCCCCTTAATTTACATGTTTTCTCGTGGTTAATTTTTAACAACAAAGTTTTAACTCGTGCAAACTTTTCCAAACGTCACCATGTGATGACCCTATTTGTGTGTTCTGTTATGGAAGAGAATGTGTTCAGCGTCTATTTTTTGTTGCGCTGATGTTTCTAATGTGTGGGGATCATGGTTGAGGTTTTGTACATTCATGTTCCAATCTCTCTGGAGGATCTTTGTAAAAAACTGGAAACAAAAGAAAAATGATGTTGTGATTAAACCTTGTTTTGACTGCTGCCTTTTGAAGCTTACGGACCATACAAAATGACTTTGTTTTTCAGGGAAGGGCCTGGACGAAGTCTAAAGTGCGTCATGGATCGAGTTAGCTCGCTGTTTCATCAATGAAAGATACTTTGCTCCGATGCTCAAGGTGCACTTCTGCTTAGAGTCTATGGTAGCCTGGTTTTGGAACCCTCCCGTGGCGACTGATGAGCAAAAGGCGTCGCCTCAGCTTAAGGACTTCGTTTGAGCTTTGGGAGATCTAGAAATTAGGTTGCTTGATGTTTCCTTTTCGGCCGCTATGTTGTTAGCTCTAGCTATCTTGGACCCGTGTTACTGTTGTTTTGTCCGTCGCAGCTACTCACAATTTGTGATCAAACGTTGTGTAATGATACTTGCCTGGTTGTTGCCTCTCTTTAATTAAAATTGGGACGGAGAAACCCCTATTGTTAAAAAACTAGAAAAAAATCCATGAAGAGAGAAAAGAGAACAGGGACATAAAAACAAGGAAATCGGGGCAACTGTTTGCCACGCCCATGTAGAGGTCACGCATGGGTGATCCAAACGCTATATATGTCATTTTGGGTCGAAATCACAATAGTTGTCGCAAGGTGAGAGTTTGTGCTTTTTTTCCGTAGGTTCATTTTTTCCAAAATATTTATTTCTTGAACTATACGTCCATATCATGAACTGTTGTCACCATTGCATTTCTCGCATTGGTTCTTAAAATTAGATCCCAGGTTTGGATGATTTTTTTTTCTCAGAAAACACTGTAAGAACTCGTAAGTCTAGCTTTTTTTTTTTTTTGCTTGTCCGCCACACGTACTCGGTGAAGAAATAATGCACCGAGTGTTTCCTATTTTACCAAGTGTACGTTATGAAACATGGTAGAGGTAGGTCATGTCTGTCCCATGCGCCTGACACTCGATATATTGCCGGATTATAGTAATATGTGTGCATTCATAAGTCAGTCAAAGCCGCGACTAGGTACATATACTCACGTCGCTCTCTCGACCTCGCTCATCACTGGTAGCAGAAGAGAGTAGCACTCTGGCAGGTAGGATGCTCAGCAGTTCAGGAGACGATCGAGACACGCATGCATGCAGAAGTCACGGGCGAGAGCGATCAAGCCATGGGCACATCGATATCGGTCGGCCTGCTCTGGATAACCATCAACACGAACGCACGCACCACGGCAAGCACTTTCGCTATTAGCAATCCTTTGTCATGTTATGCTTGCGCGACGATATTTCTTCTTCGACAGCACTGCTTCACTAGCCTCGCAAGAAACTTGGCCAGTTTGTGAGCCATCTCACTGGCTTCACGAGCATGATGTCGACACGTCGTACTACATATTTGCACAATCAGCTAGGAATACTCGGCGATATGATTGCAGCAGCTGGGATAACAAAATTAAAAGGATGTCAATCCTTTCCGCAAGCAGGAGGCCACACCGAAGCGCGACATGAGCCCCAGCTATCGTCGTCGCGTCTAGCAGAATATCACATGGAAACCAGCAGTCAAAGAGGACTTCGTGAAAACCACATATTTATTAGACTGGTGATATGTTTTGGTTATAACAAAATTAAAAGTTTCAAAAATATATATTCATGGGATGTGAAGATGGTGACGTTTTATTGCCATTCGAAATTCCAAGTACAAAACACATTACGAGATATCAGCCATGCAAAAGACAAATTCAAAAATGAACAATGATGTTACTATTCTGCACTATTCAACGCTGATTTTGTTATTTTTATAGCTCACACCCCGTAATGTATCTATATAGAACATCAAACTCTTAACATCCCATATTTTTAAAGATTTCTTTGAAACATGAAACATCTTTTTCACATGGTTTTTACTGGTTTTTACTGAATGTTCGTTTTCATGTGATATTCTCCTCATGTTTTTCGCCGGTTAGTAGTTTTCTAGTAAATGGATATCCTTTTAGATATTAGATAATGTACATTCTTCCCGCACATGTTACAGGTGCTATATTCTTGTTTTAATTTTTTATTTTCTGAAACAAGGTGTCTCCTTGTTAATTCATTTTCGTTAGAGATCTTGCTTTACTTGCATACAGTAAGTTTAGGAGGGGGGGGGGGGGGGGGGGGTCGATGAGCATGTCATTCTGCTTCGAGCACATTTGGTTTGGGTTGGTCAGTCAACCTAGGGCCCATAAAAACCAGCTGATAAGTTAATGTTTGTCTTTACACCATCATCATTTGCATGCATGCACAGCACGGCATTTCGTTCTGGTTCGTATTTCACGTCGTAACGTGCATGCTTTTGTGCGGGCAGACTGGCCAAGTAACAAGCTCATGCTAGTCTAAAAACCAAAACCAAGGACAAATCGCGTGCTGAGTGACATGGGAGAAAGGACAAAAACACAATGATAGCCGTTAAGACAGAGACGAGCTGCGTGAACAATTTTTTGATGGGAGTTCTGGCTGTCGGTGGAAATTGTGGAGGCATACATTCACATACACTATGTTAGCTGAGTCCAGCCAGTACATATTTGTAGTATAGAGATTTGAGAAGGCGTTCCCCGCATTCATCGTATCCTCCTTAATGATTGGCCAACAAGATTTAAAGAAATTCCCGAGTCCGTGCTGGCCCCTTATGAAGAATCACGGAGAAGTGATTATGTGCAGCTTTTTTTTTCTTTTTCCTCGTGAGAGGTTACCCGACCTAGACCAACTTTGATTCTATGAATGAAGTTCTTCATTCTTTTCGCATTGACCCTTAGAAGAAAAATACTTGGTTTCAGTGACCCCTTCTTTAAGGTTCTTGACCCTTGCACATCATTTTTTCCTATCCCGCTCCAAAGCGGCCTGGCTAATGACTCTCCTTTTTACCCTAGCTCGTAGATCCGATTCTTGTGGGAGAAAACACGACTATCTTGAGCCATGTCGAGATGAAGAATGATGTGCAGGGACATGTGTAGTTGAACTTTTGCGATGGAGCATAATCGCTTGCTCCAACATTTAAGCATGTAGGCTGTTTTGTGAAGCTTGTGGAACAAAATTTGGCAAGGCTTGACATGTTCGAACGGGGATGTCCATGCATCCTGCACGACATGCATAAAGCCGGGCACCGTAATAAAAAAAAAATTCAAAGTGGAAACTTCTTGGGCGTTTTTGTCTTAAACCCTAACTCATTTGCATGCATGCACAACACGACATTTGGTTCTGACCTGTTTTTCACGTCTGAACGTGAATGCTTTTGTGCAAGTTGATTGGCCAAGTCACGAGCGCATGCCAGTTTAAAAACCAAAACCAAGGACAATTCGCGTGCGAGTGACATGGGAGAAAGGCCAAAAACACATGGACAACCGTTTAGACTGAGTTGAGCCGCATTAACATTTTTTGACGGGAGTTCCGGTTGTCGGTGGAAATTGTGGAGGCATGCATTTACATACACTATGTTAGCTGAGTACAACCAATACAGATTTGCAGTGTAGAGATTTGAGAAGCAGTTCACCACATTCATCAAATCCTCCTTAAAGATTGCCCAACAAGATTTAAAGAAAGCCCCCATGAAACCGTCAGGGCCTGGAGCCTTGTCACCCAGGATCTGAGAGATGGACGTTAGGACCTCGTCCTCCGTGAAGTTTTCCCCGAGGCTGGACATATCACATGCATTGAATTGAAGAGCCTCCTAATTAAATCTCAAGTCCGTGTTGGCCCCTTATGAAGAATCGTGGAGAAGTGATCATGTGCAACTTTTTCTTTTTCCTCGTGAGAGGTTACCCAACCTGAACTAACTTTGAGTCCATGAATGAAGTTCTTCCTTCTTCTCGCATTGACCCTTAGATGAAAATACTTGGGGTCACTTTTCCCTTTTTTCAGGTTCTTGACCCTTGCATAATTTTTTCCTGGCCCGCTCCAAAGTGGCCTGGCTAATGACTCCCCTTTTTAGCCTAGCCTGCAGATCCGATTCTTGTGGGAGAAAACACGACTATCTTGTGCCATGTCGAGATGACGAATGACGGGCAGGGGCATATGTAGCTGAACTTTCGTGTTCGAGAATAATCGCTTGCTCCAACATTTAAGCATGTAGGCCGTTTTGCGAAGTTTGTGGAGCAGAATTTGGCAAGGCCCGACATGTACGGACGGGTCTGTCCATGCATCCTGCACGACTTGCATAAAGCCGGGCATCGTAATCCAAAAAAAATCAAAGCGTTCATTTGCATGCATGCACAACACGGCATTTGATTTTGGTTTGTTTTTCACATCTGGAACTGACGTGAAAACGAAGTGTTCAGAAAGAGCCAAGTGGGAAACAGCTCCCCTGCTCCCGCGACGCGCCCGCGCGCGTCACGGGAGAACCCTAGGCGCCGCCGCCGCCAGGGGCATCCTCTCCTCGCTCCTCCCTCGCTGCCGCCAGGAGGCGTCGCCAGGCGAAGCCTGGTCGACGCTGGCGGCGGCGGGGACTTTCTCGCCTCCTCGCTTGGCCGCCTTGATGTGGGATGAGGCGGCTTTGCCGGGATGCGACGCGGATGGCGGGCGTCGTAGTGCGGCGGCGCGCCGGTGCTCCTCAGCGCCGGCGTCGTATTGGCCGTGTGGCTGGCGGCGTGGTTATCGTGGGGGTCGCGGCCGGACAGGGATGCGACAGCGGCCTGGGTTCTGCCCAGATCTGTCGTCCTGCGGGTGGTGCGGCATCGCGGCTGCGGGTCGGGCGCCATGGTGGAGGTGCGTGATGGGGGTCGGGGGACGGCAGCCAAGCAGCGGCTGTTTGGCCGGTCATGACCTTGCAGCGGCGCGGGCTGGGTGCGGCTTGGGCTGGGGCGATTGTCTCTGTCGTGGCCTTCTCGGCTGGTGGAGGCTGTGGCGCAGTGGCTGGAGTTCGATCTCTCCCCGTTCCTCTGCTCTCGGGCCCTGATTTGCGGCTGGTGGCGTGGCCGGAGCGCGTGGCGGGCCGGAGGTGGCAGGGGGAATCCGAGGTGGGAGTCGGCGGTGGTCGGGATTCCGCTTCACGGTCGGCTAGCTCGGCGTCCGTGGCTACGGGCATGACGTCGCGAGCTCACTCGGTGACGGCCGTCGGTAGTCCCAGGGTCGTGTCCCTCCGGTCTACAGGGACTGGCTGGGGATGCAGGCGTGGATGCTTCCTACGGTGGAGGTGTCGACCCAGGCTCCGGATTGATGCCGGGCTAGGAGTGAAAGGAGGCATCTTTCGCTCTTTCTATCGTGGTTGGGACGCTGGACTGGGGATCGTTGGCGGTTTCTTGGACATGGACGTCGGAGCGGCGGCTCCTGATGGTGGTCCACATGGGTGGCTCTCCGGCAGGCTCCATGGTGGTGATGGTGGCTACCACTTTTGGTCGTGTGGGCGGCAAGAGAGGTAGCGGCAGGTGGCTCGGGCATGTGTTTTCTGTAACGATGCCCCGATCCGTACCTAGGGAACTAGTCTCGTCGTGCTTGTCTTGGAGACCTCGTGGTGGCACGACGGAGTTACCGAGTGAAAACTCCGCGCTTTGACGCCGACGACGGCGGCGTTCGAGGACGCCATTTTCTTCCTGAAGACGTTGTCGATGTGCTCCTTTCTGTGTCAGGGTTCCGGGTGAAGACCCTTGTCCATTCTGGACTAGGCAGCGGCGACGCTTTGCGCCGTTTTTCCTCCCGAGGTCGTTGTCGTGGAGCTTAGGTGTGTTAGGATGTAGTGTGGTGGTGTATTCAGTTCTTCTTTGTGTTATTGTCCGGCAGTGTTTGTGCTCCGGTTATCATGAGGTCAGCATTGTATTAGAGCCGCTCCACCATCTTGTATCGTTCACCCGTGTACTTTGTTGGTTGTTGCTTTATATATAAAGCGGAGCAAAAGCCTGTTTCGAGAGTTTGTTTTTCACATCTGAACATGAATGCCGTTGTGCAGGCAGACTGGCCAAGTCACGAGCTCATGCCAGTCTAAAAACCAAAACCAAGGACAAATCGCGTGCGAGTGACATGGGAGAAAAGCCAAAAACACAATGATGGCCGTTAAGACAGAGACAAGCCACGTTAACATTTTGTGACGGGAGTTCAAGCTGTCGGTGGAAATTGTGAAGGCATGCATTCACATACACGTGTATTTCTCTGGTTGGACCAAAATGGCTTGCTATCGATCTCATGATCTCCTCGCAAGAAAGAATCGAACAGGGTTCGCAGAAGACGCCGGTCCTTTGAAGTTTGGCGTCAAGCTGCAGGGGAATCAACAAGTCCGGCCTGCCATGCCATCATGGGAGCAGCGAGCGACAGCGCGCATCTTCTCAGCGTGAAACTGGTGGAGCCGTGTACGTAGTTACGTACTCACAACAACTGTCGTCGGCATGATGATGCTTGAGGTAGCCAGTGCCAGGCTAGTGCTTTTATAGGGCTTGATCCACCGTTCAAGCATCCATCCATCCATTGCAATGGCGCAAATAACCATCTCGGCGGCGGCTATAGCGGCAGCGGCACTACTACTAATAGTGATGCCATTGCTGTCCGCTGGAGCAGCAGCAGGTGATCCGAGCCCGGCGCCGATATCGATCGGAATGCCTGGCTGTATGACATCATGCGGCGGCGTGGAGGTGCCCTACCCGTTCGGCATTGGCCAGGACGCTAGCTGCTACTTGCCGGGCTTCAACTTCACCTGCGACAACACTACCGGCGCACGGCCGCGGCTGCTGCTCGACACCGACGGCACTTTCCAAGTCACCCGCAACATCAGCTCCCAGCTCGAGCTCAAGTACGGCTTTTTCTCTGCCCAGCACAATGGTGACATAAAGCTCGAGATCAACGCCGATGGCAACGGCCACGGCATGTTTAGGCTCGACGGGCCATACACGCTTGGCGGCAGCCACGAGCTCATCCTGACGGGCTGCAACGTGCAGGCGACGATGATGGACGGCAATGTGACCCTGGCCAGCTGCACCTCGCTCTGCGACGAGGACACATCACTCTATGAAAATTGCGTGATCGACCGATGTTCCGGCGGCAGCACAGGCTGCTGCCGCGCGAACATCATCACGCCGGGCTACGACGACGATGAACGCAGCGAAGTTTACAGTACCAGTAGCACCGCATATGACGTGCAGCTCAGACGGTTGGGTGGTTGGAACCGTAGCGCGGACCGGGACCGATTCCCGGTGCGTGTGTTTGTCGCCAGACGTTGGTGGTTCGACAACACCTCCGTCTCAAACGACCTGCTACAGACTGGCCGACCCCCATCTGAGGAGACAATGGAAATTCCCGTTTGGCTGACGTGGGAGGTTGTTGGCCATCCTAACAGCAGCAGCGTCTGCAAGAGCAACCACAGCGAACGCCTAAATGGCACAAGAGGAGGCTATACGTGCGCCTGCAGCAAAGGCTACGAAGGCAATCCCTACCTCACGGACGGGTGCAAAGGTAGTATGTATATGTCATTAAGAGAACCTTAATTGTGATAATTTTGTTTCAATAGATCAATCGGTCTACATTTGGATATATACGTAGATATCGATGAGTGCGGGTCGTCACCAGCATCCATTGAATGCTACGGTGAATGCTTCAACACGGAAGGATCCTTCACGTGTCGGTGCCCGCCAGGAACCAGCGGCAACTTCACCGTCCCCGGTGGGTGCGTCAACACTACTATCGCTATCGATGGTACGTCAACATGTTCGTAACAGGAAGTTTTTCCTTCCGCCTGCAAATATTTAGCCATTCTCCTTTAAGAGCTTTGCTAGACCTACCCTGAAATTCGGCCGGGGGCAAGGGGGGGGGGGGGGGGGGGGGGGGGGGGGGGGTAACTGTTTTTCGTAGGTGTAGGATTTTTGCTCTTCAGACATATCCATCAGACTCCATGCATGGTTTTGCAGAAGATTTCTCTCGAGCCATAGAAAGAAAAAGGGAACAAAATGTTTCCTTCTAAGAGCATGTACTACACCGCTATCTTACATTTGCATGTCATTTCTACACAAACAATGTTTTAAGCTACTAGTATTACCCCTCCTTTGTCCCCATTATGTGAACATGTTTTCGTTTGGGGTGTGTCTAGGGCACATCTAGAAGTGACATAGTTATTGCACATCTAAGTGACTTGATCAAGCATAAAAAAAAACTAAAAAAAGAAAGAAATAGTCACAAGAATCTCCGCGTAAAATCAATGACATAGGACTTAGATGTGCAATACTTATGTCACATCCAGATGCGGTTTAGCAAAACCGGTACAAATATTATATCTAAGATACTCCAAAATGAGTTATACGAAAAAATTGCAAGTAAAAAGGAGTATGCTGAAAATATGATATATACTACCTAAAAAAATAGTATATGTAATACCTAAATATTTTTATATACTACATGCTATGTAGATACTACCTGCAACGTACGAAACATAAGTGGGAGTAACTACACCCGGCAGAAGGAAACATAAGTGGGAGTAACTAGTGTTTTGAAGTTAATTCTAACTTGTCCGTCTAATAAAACTGAGTTCTTTTAGCCATAGCTTTACTCAAAACTGCCTTCGTCTTATTTGGAGGCTGGTCATAGTGGGAGTAACATAGCAAGTACCATAATGCATCCCAAGACAAGTTTGTTTTTTTGGCAAGTAATTAATAAGGAAAGAGGTCTTCTTGGTGTGACATAATATGTTACTGTAACATAAAGCACCCAAGACTAAATGAGCCTATACCTAAATAAATAAAGGCACGCATGACATGACACCTATGCATGTTACCAGTCTAAATTACTTTCCACTATGACCGGCATTAGGTAGTTGGATACATAATGAGATGCACAATGTTGTCTCATGAAGTGATAAAACCAGTGATGAAAGTTGTGTTTTGGAGATCGTCATAACGTTCAAACGATGGCGTTGAGAGCAAAACTAAATCTCTTGTTCACCACTGGAATTCTGTTGTCAATTACTCCCTCTGTATCATAATATAAGATGTTTTTTTACACAGTAGAATCAAAGGCGCTCACATACATGAGCTACGTTATTACATTCAATATTGGAGTAATTAGGTTTTGTTTCCGAAATATTATAAAGATGTCATCATTGTTTCTGCAACAGAAAACTGCATCAGGTCGTGCGGGGATGTGGAGGTGCCATACCCGTTCGGTATGGGCCTGTCCAAGTGCTACTGGCCAGGGTTCGGCCTCACGTGTGACACGATCCATGATCCCCCGCGGCTGCTCATCGGTAGTAGCGGACAGTTCCGGGTCATCGGCATCTCCGTTCGCAACTCCACGGTGCGTGTTATCAGGACAGACAACCTTAGACCCCAAATATCTTGGCCATCTTCATATGCCACTGAATTTAGGGATGTGTTCCCTTCTTTTTCGGCTGACGAAGAGGTGCCCTACTCGCTGTCCACGAGCAACGAACTCGTCGTTACCGGATGCAACGCGCATGCGATGCTGGTGGGGCACAACAACCAAGCAATTATCAGTGGTTGCGCCTCCTTCTGCTACTTTAATGACACTGGTGGTGTCTGGGGCGAGCGTTGGTCAGCAAATGGTACACATGGTGAAAACAGCGGCGGTCGCGAATCGTGCTACGGCAACGGATGCTGCAAGGCGCGCATCTCTGAGTCCATGGACGGAATGCCAAAGAAATTGGACTTCAAATGGATCAACACAAACTCTCAGATAGGGTTACCAGTCTATGGGTTCGTTGCAGAGGAGGGATGGTTCGATCCGGTGGGTGTCACCGGCAAACTGATGTGGGAGGGTCGTCGTCGGAAGAACCGGACGTCGGCGGATGCTCTGAAGGTTCCCCTTCTTCTCCAGTGGGAGGTGTTGCTGTCTCATAATGGCTCGTCATCAGCCAACCTGAGCTCACAGCTGGACTGCAACGGCAAGGATCAGGTAGTACCACGCGACCTGATCTGCAAGAGCAAACACAGCCAGTGCAAACGTGGGAACAGAGGATATACGTGCCACTGCAACAAAGACTACCACGGCAACCCATACGTCACCGGCGGATGCAAATGTACGTTCTATCTATCCATTCCGTCGGTCGCTGCACATATATGCAACTATTACTTACTACCACTACTACTGAATTTCACCTTTTTCTTTTCTTGTCTCCAGATGGCCGCACAAAATACTTAAGAGGTGAGCACAAAATGCCGAAACTTGTTTTTATCTACCTACATTAATGTGGTAGCTACTACGGTATCATCTGATCACTACTACTCCCTCTATAAACTAATATAAGATATTTTAGATCATTCAAACTAGTTTACTACAGAGGGAGTACTACCCTTTGAACGATCCATCCATCTAATGTATTCATCTGCTGCCAACGTTTTCATTGTTCAAAACAAGTTTCTTAGTGGTGTGTACATCGGCTCTGAGATATGTGTTTAATTTTTTTTCTAAATTTTACTATTAATATAAAAATATTATTTCGTAATATACTCCCTCCATGCCATAATATTAAATGTTTACATCCCATATACTCACATATTGGATGTAATAACATCTTATATTACGGGACAGAGGGAGTAATTGTGAGATTTATCACAAAAGAATATTTACAAAATATACTTCTTACAAGTACTCCCTCTATTGATCTGGATGCTCTTATATTTCTTTACGAGTATCTATTATATAGTATTACCTCAGTTCATAAATAAGTGACGTGGTTTTATTTCAAATTTAAATGGAGGGAGTACCTCCGTTGGTAAAAACAATGACTTCCTAGAAAGCATGCAATAAATGGTTCAGACACTGACTGCTAACGTATTTTAAAAATATTCCTTTTGCTTGGTAATTTTTTATTACATATTAGCATTTTTATCTTAAATTTCTACCAACATAAAACTACAAATAAAGTAGCGATCAAAGATACGTACTGGAAATCGTCTCATTATACAAAAAAACAATATATGAATCGAGCGGGTGTATTAAAACTAGATGCTGGTCGTCTAGTCAAAAAGAATTCATTAATTTGGTGGACCAAACCACAAACGATTGTCACTCTTGTTTCAAAGATACAATCATTGTTCGGCTCTATCTATTACTCCCTCCTGTTCCTAAATGTTATCAACTTTATGTTTCAGTATGATAACACCTAATAAAATCATACACTTTTTGAGACAAAATTATGCATGGTAGTTATACACATACCGGAGAAACTGAATGCTAATGAGTTTTTTTTTTCAGATTTAAGCATCATTATCATTATTGGAGTTGCTAGTGGGGCGGGCCTCATCGTTTTGGTCCTCATTGCATACTATGTATCCTCCATATTAAAGAATCAGAGGGCACAAATGTTGAAACGGAAATATTTTGAGCAAAACCGAGGGCAATTGTTGCAACAATTGGTATCTCAAAGAGCTGATATTGCAGAGAGGATGATCATCACATTGGAAGAGCTAGAGAAAGCAACAAACAATTTTGCTAAAGCTCGTGAACTCGGTGGTGGTGGGCATGGTATTGTATATAAAGGGATTTTGTCAGACCTCCAAGTCGTAGCCATCAAGAAACCAAAGATGGTTGTTCGAAGGGAAATTGACGAGTTTATTAATGAGGTTGCTATCCTATCACAAATTAACCATAGGAATGTAGTAAAACTATATGGTTGTTGCCTTGAAACAGAAGTGCCAATGTTGGTGTATGAGTTCATATCCAATGGGACTCTTGATGATCATCTTCATGTTGAAGGACCAAGATCATTGTCATGGGCTGCTAGGCTACGGATAGCAACAGAAACTGCAAAATCTCTTGCGCATCTTCACTCAACAGCTTTAGTACCTATCATCCATAGAGATGTCAAGCCTGCTAACATACTTTTGGATGATACTCTAACAGCAAAGGTAGCAGATTTTGGAGCATCAAGGTACATTCCACTGGACAAGTCAGGTCTAACAACAAATGTGCAAGGTACACTAGGATATCTGGACCCAATGTACATGCACACATGGCGCCTCACAGAGAAAAGTGATGTTTATAGCTTTGGTGTTATGCTTATAGAGCTAATGACCAGAAAGAAGCCATTTACCTATCTGGCTTCTGGAGGCAATGGTCTTGTGACACATTTTGCTACCTTATTTGCGGAAGGAAATTTGTCGGAGATATTAGATCCACAAGTTATGAGTGAGGGTGGAAATAGAACTCATGAAATCGCTGCAATTGCAGTAGCATGTGTAAAGTTAAGAAGAGAGGAACGGCCAACCATGAGACAAGTGGAGTTGAGACTGGAAGGTGTTCAATCACCTGAGGAATTTGAGGCAAATGGTGATATTGTAACAAATACTGCATTAGCATGCGGAGCGGGATTGACTAGCAGGCAGTATAGCATGGAGGAAGAGTACATGTTGTCTGCAAGATATCCACGGTAGTTCTGCTTACGTGAGTTGAAGAAAGTTAAGTTTTGATTATTTATGTGGAATCTGCTACCTTAGTGAAAAGAACGTTTCGGGACCTTTTTCTCTAATGGAAGCTTTGGTCCTTAGCTTTTTATTATTTTTCATATCCAGTGTAAACTCACACTCAGCTTTGTAAGCTCGTTGTAGTCGATTTATCCGCATCTAGGACAAAACATGTATCTTGCATTGTTCTCATGGTGGTTGTTTTCTACTTGAGAGTGGATTTTTAGCTCCCGGGTGCCTAGGCACCCTCTATGAACAGTAAAATCAAAACAAATAGGAAAAAAAATAAAAAAAATGTGAAACTTTGCAACATCAAAGATGATCAAACTTCCTAGGTGCTTGCAAATTTTCATGCCAAAAGAACATTTGAGGAGCTCTACACAGGGAAAACATTTCAGTGCTTCAAGTTTTGAGCACTTTTTGAACTGAAATCTGAAACTTGTTTGTACATTTTTCTCTACATGGTATTTTGGCATGAAAACTTGCAAGCACCTAGGAAGTTTGCTCATCTTTGATGTTGCAAAGTTTCAGATTTTTTTGATGTGTTTTCCTTTTTTTTTTGATTTTACTGTTCATAGAGGGTGTCTAGGCACCCGGGAGCTGTTACACCTTTCTCTTTCTACTTCCTGTAGCTAAGCCTCTATTTTCCTTTCCTTACTGAACCATGCTAGATCTAACTCAAACATACTCCCTCCGTAACTATATACAAGACGTTTTTGCAGTTCTAATATTTAATGGAACTGCAAAAACGTCTTATATTTAGTTACAGTGGGAGTATCTAATTTGCGATCCTTGGCTTAACGAGGTGAGTTCCAAGTAAAGCGACATTTCATTGCGTAAAGAACTATTTGAATCATGAGAATTACATATGCATTTAATACTGAAGAGTGCTTAAAGAGATAATAGCCGGCAGATGTGAGAATCTATTACGCCCAGGAATTTTCTGTCTACTGTTGAGCTCAATCATCTTAACATTAAGTTCATACTGTTTGCATATTGTTTGCATGCCAAGCAAAAGTTTATATTGCGACCGATCAAAGATGCCATATATGCATGGTGAGCAAAAGGTTTGACATCAAATGACATCAGTTCCAGAAACAAATTGCACAATTGGGACCACTAAACACTGAAATTTTTAAATCTTACCAGAAAGGTTGGAGCTAATTCAGGGTTCCACAAGAATCTTCCTACATAAACATCCATAACTTCATCTATGTTTTTTTCATCTCAGGAGGGGGAACTGTCCATTATCTTTACATCTTTAAGCAAAAAATACATTTGGTTATTATTGTAGGGTTAATTATCCATTTGCCCTCAGTGGTGTCCATGTACTCAGTTTTGCGCTCAGTTGCGAATTGTGCTCAGTTTTGCCCCTAGTCTGTGCGCAAGAACTCGTTCCGTGACTATTGCCGTCTCCGTCAGGTCAACGTATTTGACTCGGCCCTTACAGGTGGGACCAGGCGGCAGGCGGAGACGCGCTACACGATCAGACCGTTGCTGGCCGCCGTTTGTGGGACCCAGTAGAGAGCCGTTGCTCTTGTGGCTTGTGGGACCCAGCAGAGAGCCATTGCTCTTGTGGCTTGTGGGACCCAGCAGTGAACCGTTGCTGGCCGCGGGTGTGCGATAAAAGCGGTGGCGGAACGCGCCCCCGGAGCTCGCAGCGGTGAGCAACAATTAGCCGAGCGGGGTACGGGGTTGGAGGCGTACACGCGCAGAGGTGGGCGGCGACCCTGTTGGTAGCTAGGAGCCGGCCGCGGGGGATCGAGAGGGCGGCGTCGAGATCCCCTTCATCTTCGGGCGATGGGAAGATTGCTGTGGAGGGCGCAGCCGTCTGCTACAACTATAGGGGCCGTGTGCGGAGGCGTTGAGATCCCCTTCGGCTCCGGGCAGTCGCGAATCGAGCTCAATGTCTTCTTCTAGCTCCCGCGCCACCTCACGGATCCAGATTCTGACGCGCTGAGATGCCGATCTTCCTCTGTCCGCGGTGCCGGGCGGACGTTGATCGGTGGGTTTCGCGCACACTGAAGAACTATAATCGTCCGTTCTATGTGTGCAGCGAGAAGGGGGTAAGAATCGGGGCAATTTCATCATTTTCGTGGTCGGGGTCCTTGAGCAATACGGTTTCATGCAGGTGAAATGTTTCTTCCTTTGGGTCAATGTTCTAACCAAGACGCTGATGAATGAACTGCTAGAAGAGCACGAAGAATGGTTGCCCATCCTGCCACGAATGGCAGCGGCCGCAGCGCGAGCTCCGGAAGAAGAGATGGAGGGCGGAGCATGCAATGACAGAGAGGTAGTTGTTGAGCTTAGGAGGTTGAACCAGAAAATTAGGAAGCTCGAAGATCAAGCACAAATACCCATTTGCTATTGGCGCAATTACATTTGGGCATTAGGTATGGTAATCGCACTGGGTGTAATGTTGAAATTGTATGGAAAGGAATGAATTTGGGAGGAATTTGTAAGCTTGAAATTGTATGAAAAAAAATTGAAAAAAGGGAGAAGAACTGGGAAATTCAGAAACTTTGATCAATGAAATGTGGTGTTGTATGGGTTCTTGTCCCATTTTTTCTTAATATAACGATACTCAGATCTCTTGCGTGTTCGAAAAAAATAATTTGTCTAAAAAAATGAGAAGGGTGGAAAATGAACAAAAAAGGTGCGGATGGGACTCGAACCCAAGACCGCGTGCGTTTGTGGCATTTAGGGCAGCGCTGGTAAAAGGTGGGGCAGATGGAAAGACTTTGACATGGAATGGGAAGGAAGCTATACATAGTGAGTTCGTGACTTGGTTTAGGGTTTAAAAACACATGTTTGTAATGAATGTTTAGACACGTGTGAGAGTGGTTTTCCTTTGTTTTGTACTGAATTTTTGGACATGCATGTTTGCACTGTCAAATGATTCCGGTTAGAGTGGTTTTCCTTTGCTTTGTTGATGTAGCATTTGGTTTAGGGTTTAAAGGGAAGAAATCTGCATGTTAGTTCATGACTTGGTTTAGGGTTTAAAGGAAAGAAATCTGCATGCTTCCGTGGTCAAAAAAGGCACGGACATTTTTGGGCACGAACATTTTTCAACACACACAAATGATCTCTTTGGCACGAACATTTTTCAACACACAAAAATGATCTTGCACGAACATTTTTGAACACACATAATAACTTCGATAAGATGCAGACCACCGTACCCTTACATAGATGGGTACCCTACATAGATAAGTCGAGGGACACGACACGACACGTACGACATAGAAAAATAACAAAATAAAAACGATAAAACTAAAACATGACGAGCTTGACGAACAACTTCACTCCGGGCTCGCACCCCTTCTTGAACATCTTCATCTTGAACTTCTTCCACCTTGGCCGCGCCCCTTCACCACCGTCTTCAACTTCACTCCTCGTAGTAGGGAAAGGAGTGCATCTGGTTTGTGGTGGGGAACATGTTGTCGATATTGGTGAAGATGTTGTACAACGTGAAGAAGATGGACTCGCAGCCGCACCAAAACACTTCGCCGAGGAGCTCGCACGCGTCGAACGGGTTGGTGAAGGTGACCGTGAGCAGTTTGAGGGTGCCGGCGCGGTCACGAACCTCATTGAGGGTAAACATCACCGGCGAGCCCCATGAGACACTACTAGGGAAAAGCCTAGTAGTAGCGCGGGTTTAGTGCCTACTAGTAGCGCGGGTGGCCGCGCTACTAGTAAGGCGCTATAGCTATTACTTGTAGGGTAACGCAGTAGAAAACAAAAAATTTCCGACCTACGCACCAGCCCAGGACCACTATGGAGACTGCATACAAGGTTTGATCTTTTTCGTTACCGACTCGTAGCGTAGCGGAAGTAGAATCGATGACGATCGGCGGTGCAGATCCCCGCAGCTAGGATTTACAACCTCCCAACCACGAGGATGTATACCCTCATCCGCCCCACGGACAGCCCTCCGGGAGGCGGTCGGACAGTCCCCCGGACGGTGTCACGGATAGCCCTTCGGGGAGACCATCGAAACTCGGACAGTCACTCGGACAGCCCTTCGGGAGGACCTTCAAAACTCGGACAGTCACTCGGACAGCCCTTCGGGAGGCACTCTCGAACTAAGACCGAAACTACGATCTCTCTACAGAGTTGCACACATACGGTGTCATCTATCCGGCAGGGCTTCATCGTCCAGAACTAGTTCCCACCGGAACCCAGACAGCCTTTCGGCTCTACGAAACTATTTCGCTGGGAGGGAGAGAGAAAGCCAGATCATGCATGGCTTGTGTATGAGAGCAAGGATCAAGAGATGGAAGCCCTCTCCACCTCTATTTATAGGAAAGCCAAGGGGTAGGATGGGTATTCAAAATACCAAAACTTGCTCATGAAGGAAACACTTTCCAAGGGCAAAATGGGAAAGCAAGTGGGCAAGTGGGGCTCCAAGGTGGAGCCCCCTTCTTAGCCGGCCACAACACTTGTGGGGCCCCCCAAGGTGGTCCTCATCCATCCATCCCTTCTAGAAGCCTTTTGGGAAAATATCCCAAAAGGTGACTTTCCAAAAATATACCAAAAAGCACTTTCACTATTCACGACGACATTTTTCAGCGTACGGTCGAACTGAAAATATTTATGTGGGCTTAGAACATTTCCAGTACCCACTAAAATAATTTTCAATGGGATCCAGAACAATTCCGGATTAGTGATTTTCATCTGCGAAAAGCATCCGAAGCGGTTCCGGCAGCTTCGGAACATTTCCGGTTTTTCTTCCGGAAAATTCCCAGAAGTTTCCAGAATGATTCTGGCACCCTCCAAGAATAATCAGGCATGTGCGAAAACCAATTTGACTTAATGGTATCCCTGAAACAACTATTCAGTTTTACCGAAACTGTTCCGGTGTTCTCTCTGCGGAACTTTTCCGCTGTCCGAAACTTTTCCGGTGTCCGAAACTTTTTCGGTGTTTTTCTCTCAGACTCCCTGTCTAGTATTCAGCAGATAGATGACCCTTAAGCATGTGACCCTATAGGTTCGGTGAAGCATAGACATGACCCGGAACCCCTTCCGATCAATGATCAACATCGGAGCCGTGGACACCCATATTGACCCCTATACCCACACGAATGAATATTCGAGTGAACCTCCAGTTGCCGTGTGCTATTCCTGTTGCTTCGCGATATGTTACAAATACCCGAGGCGAGACATGTTGGCATCCCCATGGATCAACAACTTGTCCACTATGCCAGTTACCTCGTTACCGGTATTGTTCTCTTTTTTCGTTCCCGTGTTCCGGCATCCCCGTGATCAAATCACAAAGTGTGTGGCCAGACGATGATGGATACCGTAACACCGAGAGGGCCTAGAGATATCTCTCCATCATCGGAGGAGCAAATCCCAATCTTGAGCTATCAAGTTACTTGACATACTTTTCCATGAACCCGTAAGCCGCCGTAATAGCCACCCATTTACGGATGATGTTTAACAAACCCCAAAGTTCATGAAGCAAGCATGAAGAAACTCGATACTCTCATGGTCTAAGAAATTATGCAAACGTTAACCATCTTTGTGTTATAAACCATTAACTTATGACGAATGAATCTCATAGCATAAGATCAATTCGGGTCGATTCAACACAAATGTTCTTCTAACATTGTGCCCTCAAAATTGCCGGCATAGCCATGCCCATGATCAGGAAAACGGGATCATCATGCAATACTTGAGCCAGTCTTAGAGGCCAGACTAGGAATACATTTTACCGTTTATTATTCCACACGTGCATATGAGTCTTCCTCCGAGCCTCGTGGTTATTGCAGACTCGAGAACCATAGCAGTTATAGCATGGAACATAAACCTAATTATGAACAAGGAGATAATCAATAACATTTATTATTGCCTCTAGGGCATATCTCCTACAGACTCCCACTTGCACTAGAGTCAATAATCTAGTCAATGCTAATGCACTTTACACCTATGGCATACTGGTGTAAAATATGCTTCGCATGTGGTATAGCCTGATGTCCAACGGATCTGACGACTTCAGCTCCGTGTGTAACTTTGCATATCCTCGCGTTTTCACGCTTTCACAAAATTCATATTTTGTGTGGACTTGGCTTTACATATGTGTGAATCATTGGTCGAAACCTGATTCCTCAGACTGAGCTATGGAGCAACTATCTGCAATAGTGTCCCATAGACCAAAGCCATCTTGGAACCATACTAAGTTCATGAATGAACTATATGATTCAACAACTTCTTTGTCGCTTCTTAAGCGTCAACATACTTAGCCTTTGTTATAGAATTCGCCACAGTATCTCGTTTGGAACAATTTCCAACTACCGTGCCACCATATTATGTATTACACAAAACCCTTAACTTAAATCGAAAATCGCATGGAGCATTGATGAAGACTGTATCGATGTAATTACTTACAACGAGCACTTCATAATATCTGCTTGCGAGAAAACATGTCATCACTACTACTCTGGTACTTTAATGACATCTTTCACTGTTGCCCTATGATCAGTAGCTTGATCACTTTGGTATCCATACTCGCAACAACTTTGGAGTATCGGACATATCTGGTTGTTTTACATACCATGGAATACATGATTAATCCAAACACAAGAGTGTGTGGAATCACCATCATGTATTTTGCTCATCAGTGTTTTGGGACACCGAGTCTTGCAAAAACTATTTCCATGTGACTTCGGCAAGAATCACTCCTTGGCGTTTTAAATGCTAAAAAGTTTTAGCATCTTGTCAATATGTATCTTTGCTCAGCCCCATTAGGTAAATCTATCTCCATAGATCATCATGCCTAATATTAAGGTTATTTAGCCCAAGCACTTCATCGAAAAACCCTTTTCAAATGAAGTCCTAATTCATGTCAAGAAAATGATTTCCAATTAATAATGTGTCAAGTACACAACGTTTTTAGAAATATTATTATGATCCCACTTACTTTCTTGAATCACAAGCATCTTCGTTACCCAGTGATGAAGTCAAACCCCTTTGACCATTTCATCAAAACACGAAGAATCCAACTCCTCTTTGCTCTCTTCTGTCCATCGCTGGAACTCTGAAGTTTGCATACCTACTAGCATCCTCTGGATCGACAAATTACTTTGGACTGTATCACATACAAGTCCTAGGTTTCATTTCCATCAGATAGAAATCCTTTTGTCATCCATGTTTCATATCTCATGATTTGAAATATGTATTAATTGCTAGTTCAACCCGAACCGTCTTTAAGCATCGCTACGGTGAGACAATCTCATCGTAGTCAACTCCTTGAACTTGTTATTGCAACAAGTCGAGCTTTATGGATAAAACATTTTATCCGTATCAGTTTTTAGTTCCATAAATATTCGTTAGACTCTAAGTCTTCCGAAAGGTGTTTCAAGATCTTAATCTTGAATCACTTATATGGAAACTATCTTCGATTGTATTGGCATTTAGCCAATTCCGGAGTCAGGGCCCATCAACGCTTCCTTGTGTATCGTAGGTATACTGTTGTCTAACAACAATATCTCGTTTGCGCACCTGATAGGTTTGCACGAGCTTTGCCTACGTGGTTCAGCTGCAAGTTCGACCGAAGTCCATACATTTTATTGTAGAGACTTCCGTATCAGTCGCAGTAGGAAACTCCGGAATTACTTCCAAGGTCTCTTTCCTTTGATCTGATGACGAAGATACTGTTTATCTCGTCGAGTTGCACTGTTCTCCCACTCACCTTTTTGAAAGAACCATTTTCTTCAAAAAGCATACCGTTCTTTGTGGCAAACCTATTTGCCTCGGTATAGTGGTGGGGAAATACCCAATGACTTGGGATAACCTACAAAGTAGCACTTGTCTGATTTGGAATAGGTTTGTAACCTTTTACACAAGCCCCATATTCCAAATTTTAAGAAAAGATATAACATTGTTGGGCGTACCATACCATGGCGTCATTTCAACAGACCCGATGGAGCTCTTTTCAGTGTAAAAGCCGCAGTCTCTAAAGCATCACTTTAAAAGGGATAATGGCAAATTTATTTATGTCATCTTTGATCTTACCATGTCATGAATGGTTCGATTACATCTACATGGACTCTCCACTTGCAGTGGTGCTCCGGGAGGTGCAAGTTATGAAACCCCTTTCACAACTCATCAGACATTCGCTAAACTTGTAACTCAAATATTCCTTTCTGCAATCGAATTGTAGAAACATAATTTTCTTGTTACAACAACTCCTACTTCATTTTTTAAAACCTTATGAATGAATTCAAAAGATCCAGACTTACGTCTCAACAAGTAAATATCCACATATCTACTTGAGTCATTTCTGAAGATAGATAAATCCACTACTTGCAACAACATTTATTGGACTACACACATCATAATGTATGATCACCAATATGTTCTTTGCTCGTTCCTTATGGCCTGTGAACGGTATTTCAGTCACTTCACTTTTCAGAGGAAAGTTGCAAGTGTCAAATGATTCAAAATCAAACGACTTCAAAATCCATCATAATGGAATTTTCCATGCGGGTTTCTCCAATGTGACCAAATGCAGTGCCACACTTGTGTGGTATTCTTTTAGTCTTGCGACATTTAGCGTCAGTGTTATGGATGTATCATATTTCCATCAATATTCATAACATACATCCCATCTAGGATGGAAGCATGGCCCTTCATGTTATTCATAATACTGAACAACAATTGTTGTTTTCATGAACAACTCTTTTGCAACAAACATTGTGCAATGGGCTAGAGTGTATGAAACTCTAAAATGAATTATGAAAGTAAACCCAGAGGTTATGTATTATTATCAATATTCATAACATACGTCTCATTCATAATGAAAGTATGGCCCTTATGTTATTCATAACACCGAACATCAAAAGTTCTCTTATGAACAACCTTCTTGCAAGATACCTTATGCAAAGGGCTAGAGTGTGAAACTCTAAAATGAATTATGAAAGTAAATACATAGGGAATACACCTATGGAAGGCATAGTAATATTTACTATGTTCCCTGTGTGTATCTAACCTCATTCCTGGCTAGTCTTTCAGGCCATAGTAGTTCTTACATCGAGTTGCAACAGAATGCAATCAAGCGGGTATCTTTGTGATTAACTCACAATACCCAAGAATTAGTGATTAACATGTTTAACCATAATTCCCAAGAACTATATCTTTGACCAGCCTTCTATACATCAAAAACTTGTATGACATTCATACATGAGCTGGATATTCCAGTCTTCTTTCCTTTTGCCTTTATACTTCTAACAGTTTAACTTTCAGTATTTCTCCTACTCTCAGAAGAAGCACCCAACTTAAGAGTGGCGATAGCCCCGGACTTCCTAGGCGTGAAAGTTTCACTAACACCCTTCGGATACTTCCTTTCTCTTTAAGTTGTTGTTTTATTCACCATCATCATATGACAGGTGTTCTACTGGATCCCTCTCTTATCAGTCTAATGCATAGTAAACTCCTTTACTAATAGTTTGCAAACAAACATTGCTTTGGATATCTCATATCTTTTAGCCTTTGTCTGTCTCTGAAAATGATTTTCAGATTCCATGAATATCACATAACTATCCAAACTTTCGAAGTGCGGGTCTCATGGAAGCAAACATATTGCACTTTGACTGAAAAGGAATTCTAGCTTTTGGATCGAAGGACGAGAGTCACATGATCCATAGCATTAGCGGGAGAATACCGAAAGCATGCGATAGGACAAAAGTCCTTCTCGGCACTCTTGAGGACAATCCTCACATTACGTTACCAACCGTAAAGTTTTAACCAGATATTTAACAGCTATTCAATTTTAACAGGGAAGGTGGAAACGCGAGCCATTATTCTACAACTATTATGCAAATCACACTTAGACAGTGTCCATAATTAATTGCACCGAGAATTAAAACAAGTTAATTCTACAGTGCGCTCCCACTCAAATCAATATCTCTCATAATTGATTGTGAGTGATTCAAGACCCACATTTCCATTCAACGCCATTGTTGGAGATGAACACTGATGGCGCGAACTTCAATTGGTAGACCAACTTGCCAATCACATCTCCATGTGACTCTTGTTCATCTTTCGATGCGTGTGTTCCGAGCTCAGGACGATCCTGCCATGAACGTCAAGATAACCAAGTGATCTTGTTGCGAGGTCTGACCTCACCCGCCTTACACCCGTACAATCATTCGTACCCATGTAGGTCATGGCGCACCTCGAAAGGAAGGATGCTGTGACGGTGCTACACTTGGGAGAACACTAACTACTTGATATTTTTTTTGAGAGATCACCCTAATAAAAGCGACTACCGCGCAATCAAGAAGGGTGCATCATAAGGGATAAACATCTCAGGCAATTCATAATAGCATGATATGGTATATCCCTTTCTGACGGAGAAGTCTTTCATTTCTTCGTCTTCGGCATTCGCGTTGGTGTTCACCTTCGCGAAGATTGCCACCACCTTGTCGATGCACCAGATAATATTGCTATCTCTATAGCTAATAAAAATAAGTGCATTACATAAGGTTGACACGTAGGTCATTAAAGTGCAATCATATGGCTCCAGCCATCATGCCGAATCATGACACGCAGGTCATGTTAATTACATCATATAGTCATCTCATACATAATCAAATTAATATGAGCACTGCTATACCACATCATATGCACATGCAAACCATCCTGCAAAACCAAGTTAGACGCCTCTAATCAGTTCATGCAAAAACTTGTTTTACGTGGCTTCTAAGGTTTCGAAACAAATCGAAGCTACCAACGTCCATCATCAAGCATGATAATCCAAGTCGCTAGATTTAACATTGCGGGGTGTATGAAACACGAGATAATAAAATCTCGAGCCCCATACTAAACTTCGTCATACGCATGACCCCCATGCAGATCACATCTGCATTGCCCTTTCGTCTGCGAAACATCCATCTTTCTCAACTATGGTGGAACCCAAAGAACTGTTAGCACTTCGTTGATCTGTCAATCAGCATACTCAGGAGCAGCATGAAAGGATCGCGGATTGCCAGAACTTTGTGAGATTCCACCATGCCGTCAAGATCAGGACTACGCAAATTCAAGGGAAGCAACAAGAACATCGGGAAACAGATTTCATCTGCTACCCGCACAAATAATTTTCAGCAATAGATCTCATCTACTACCTAATTATATTGTGCAACACCCATACATCTCTATGTATTCTAGATCGCAACCTGCATCTACGCATAGCACGACTCTGATACCACTGTAGGGTAACGCAGCAGAAAAAAAAATCCGACCTACGCACCAGCCCAGGACCACTATGGAGACTGCATACAAGCTTTGATCTTTTTCTTTACCGACTCGTAGCGCAGCGGAAGTAGAGTCGATGATGATCGGCGGTGCAGATCCCCGCAGCTAGTATTTTACAACCTCCCAACCGTGAGGATGTATACCCTCATCTGCCCCACGGACAGCCCTCCGGGAGGCGGTCGGACAGTCCCCCGGACGGTGTCACGGACAGCCCTTCGGGAGGACCATCGAAACTCGGACAGCCCTTCGGGAGGACCTTCAAAACTCGGACAGTCACTCGGACAGCCCTTCGGGAGGCACTCTCGAACTAATACCTAAACTACGATCTCTCTACAGAGTTGCACACATACGGTGTAATCTATCCGGCAGGGCTTCGCCGTCCAGAAGTAGTTCCCACTAGAACCCAGACAGCCTTTCGGCTCTACGAAACTATTTCGCTGGGAGGGAGAGAGAAAGCCAGATCATGCATGGCTTGTGTATGAGAGCAAGGATCAAGAGATGGCAGCCCTCTCCACCTCTATTTATAGGAAAGCCAAGGGGTAGGATGGGTATTCAAAATACCAAAACTTGCTCATGAAGGAAACACTTTCCAAGGGCAAAATGGGAAAGCAAGTGGGCAAGTGGAGCTCCAAGGTGGAGCCCCCTTCTTGGCCGGCCACAACCCTTGTTCGGCCCCCCCAAGGTGGTCCTCATCCATCCATCCCTTCTAGAAGCCTTTTGGGAAAATATCCCAAAAGGTGACTTTCCAAAAATATCCCAAAAAGCACTTTCACTATTCACGACGACATTTTTCAGCGTCCAGTCGAACTGAAAATATTTATGTGGTCTTAGAACATTTCCAGTACCCACTAAAATAATTTTCAATGCGATCCGGAACAATTCCGGATTAGTGATTTTCATCTGCGAAAAGCATCCGAAGCGGTTCCGGCAGCTCCGGAACATTTCCGGTTTTTCTTCCGGAAAATTCTCAGAAGTTTCCAGAATGATTCTGGCACCCTCCAAGAATTATCAGGCATGTGCCGAAACCAATTTGACTTAATGGTATCCCCTGAAACAACTTTTCAGTTTTACCGAAACTGTTCCGGTGTTCTCTCTGCGGAACTTTTCGGCTGTCCGAAACTTTTCCGGTATCCAAAACTTTTTCGGTGTTTTTCTCTCAGACTCCCTGTCTAGTATTCAGCAGATAGATGACCCTTAAGCGTGTGACCCTATAGGTTCGGTGAAGCATAGACATGACCCGGAACCCCTTCCGATCAATGATCAACATCGGAGCCGTGGACACCCATATTGACCCCCTATACCCACATGAATGAATATTCGAGTGAACCTCCAGTTGCCGTGTGCTATTCCTGTTGCTTCGCGATATGTTACAAATACCCGAGGTGAGACATGTTGGCATCCCCGTGGATCAACAACTTGTCCACTATGCCAGTTACCTCATTACCGGCATTGTTCTCTTTTCTCGTTCCCGTGTTCCGGCATCCCCGTGATCAAATCACAAAGTGTCTGGCCAGACGATGATGGATACCGTAACACCGAGAGGGCCCAGAGATATCTCTCCATCGTCGGAGGAGTAAATCCCAATCTTGAGCTATCAAGTTACTTGACATACTTTTCCATGAACCCGTAAGCCGCCGTAATAGCCACCCATTTACGGATGACGTTTAACAAACCCCAAAGTTCATGAAGCAAGCATGAAGAAACTCAATACTCTCATGGTCTAAGGAATTATGCAAACGTTAACCATCTATGTGTTATAAACTATTAACTTATGACGAATGAATCTCATAGCATAACATCAATTCGGGTCGATTCAACACAAATGTTCTTCTAACATTGTGCCCTCAAAATTGCCGGCATAGCCATGCCCATGATCAGGAAAACAGGATCATCATGCAATACTTGAGCCAGTCTTAGAGGCCAGACTAGGAATACATTTTACCATTTATTATTCCACACGTGCATATGAGTCTTCCTCCGAGCCTCGTGGTTATTGCAGACTCGAGAACCATAGCAGTTATAGCATGGAACATAAACCTAATTATGAACAGGGAGATAATCAATAACATTTATTATTGCCTCTAGGGCATATCTCCTACATTACTTACTAGTAGCGCGTGTAAGACGCGCTACTGCTAAGACATATAGCTATAGCGTGTATCATACCAGCGCTACTGATAAGACAACTATTAGTAGCGTTCTTGCAAACCCGCGCTACTAGTAATCTGTTTTTCATTATTTTTAATTTTTAGTGTATTTATACGCCGTTATACAAATTTTGATACAGTACCAATTAAGAGGTTGTTATATCATTATGTTCATGATGAATTATTATATCATTGTGAGGAAGAAACATGGATTTTATTCATCCAAATGAATCAAAAGTGATCAAAAGTTGAATTAGTAGGACGACGATCCTACTAATTCAACTTTTGGTCACTTTTGATCCATCCACATGAATCTAATCCGCTTTCCTTCCCCCAAAGATATAATAACTAATCATGATCATAATAACAAATCATCATGATAATCATGATCAACATCATCATCATATTAATATAAAAACTCTTGCATCATATCATCACCAACAACACTATAGCTAATAATCATCATAGTCATTACCACCAACACTATTTAATCATCATTTTCGTCAATGAGACATCATATAACAAGTTGGTCACTAGTCATAATCACAACTCCTCCTCCTCATCATCATCAACTCTAACAAATTGTAGCACATAATAACACATTGTACCTAGGACCTACTCCTCTCTCATAGGACCTACTCTACCCTCTCTTAGGTCAAATATCATAAAACAAGATAGGCCCTGACTCTCCATTATGGAGAATGGAGATCATCCTGTTTCCAATTCTTGGCCTACGCACAATGTTGCTTCCAAGTAGCCCTCTACGATTGACCATACATTTTTTCCAATCTTTGATTGTCATGCGTAGGCTGACCTGGCCGTGCTGGCCGTAACCTCATAACATCAACGCGGCCTCTCGGAAACATCAGATAAGGCACACAATCCTTCGGGATTTTCTGTTGAAAAACATAGTAATAACTTTGTAGTTAGCAATGTAGTTTAGTTTTAGAAGAATTTATGCAAAAGATGCACGGATGTCGTAATAGTAGAAAATCTTACCATGCAATCTCCATGCATGTTACCGTAGTTCACCACGTGCACTAGTGGCACGTATTGACCATAATGTGGAGGAGTTTGATAATAGCTATTGTAATTCTCAAGATCATTAATAAATGCGATAAGATGAACTTTCTCCTTATAAGTTAATTCTGCTTCATCATTGTAGTAGTAGGTTCTGTTTACCATCTTCCGTACATTTTTTGAAGAATGAAAATAAGCTGTCAATGGAAATAAGCTGTCAACTATTTTGAAATAAACAATAGAAATTACATAATAAATATGTTTAACAAACTCACACGGAGGCAGAATCAGAATCATGTTCGGATCAAGCCAAATGTTTCCATCTGCTTCAGAATTGCCAAGATCGAATGTTATCTTCATATCCTCCTCAAATCCATATGCCTTGCATAATCTTTCCCAATTTGAACCTCCAAAATGAGTCCAACCTACTTTATTGAAGATCTCAACCTCGAAATCGAAACCATGTTGCGTTTTCAGGTGAGCTATCTTCGTGTCCACCTTGTTCATCTCTTCGAAAGCTAGCTTGTCAAAGACATATGGTCTTGCATAGCAGGGTATGCACTAGTAGAATTATAAAAAATGAAAATTACACGTTAAAGCAAAAATCTTAAGCCATGCTCAATTAAGAAGAAACATGTGCTACTGAAATTACATACCGTAACCACTTTGAAGCCCGCCTTAAGCGTGAGGGAGAAGCATGTACCGTCATCTAGGTGCGGTTGTCTTTCGCACATACCCCTGTCGTCGCTGCAGTAATCGCACTCGGCAGAAAAAATGACAGAAAAATGCCCTATGTTTTGCCGGAATATCATTGAATTCCCGTTCTGAAAAATCACAAGCACTCGATATGTCCTACATTGTAGCACAAGTCATGCTAAAATTCATGAAAAAAATTCGGCATGACCTTTGCTAAAAACAGGACATATCGAGAGCCCGAAATTTGCCGGAACGGAAACGAATCAACATTCCGGCAAAACATAGGCCACTCGAAAAAATATGACATGTCCAAAATGTGACATGTTCAAAATATGACATGTCCCAACAATTGCTTTAACTAATACAATTGCAACAATTGCTTTAACTAAAATAAATAAATACCTAGAATTCTGTTAACTACACCTAAAATACCTAGAACCAACATTCAAATAACTATGTTTTTTTAACTAGGATTCATACCACCTAATTAACTAGGGTTCATAACCTACATTCAAATAACTACTCTAAGAACCTACATTATTCTAAGAACCAACATTTTTTAACTAGGGTTCATACTACTCTAATTAACTAGGGTTCATAGCCTACATCACAACTACTCATCACAATCAATCCATCCATCAATCTACATTCAAATAATTTACATTCTAAATAACAGAGAGAGAAGGGAGCTAGGGAGGGAGGGAGGGAGGCAGAAGGGAGGGAGGAGGGAGGGAGGAGGGAGGCAGGAGGGAGGGAGGAGGAGGGAGGAGGAGGGAGGAGGCTACCTCGCTCTATGGCGGCCGACGGCGGCGGTGCGGGCGGCGGTGGTGCTGGCGGCGGCGGTTGGCGACGGCAGCGGTGGTGCAGAGAGCAGCGAGAGTGTGAGGGGGAGAGTGAGGGAGAGGGGGGTGCACGGGTGGATAAGGTGGGACTAAACGTAGCAGTATCGCGGCCTGCATAACAAGCGCTACAACTACATCATTAGTTGTAGCGCGGGTTCTGTGCCAACACTGCTACAAATGCTCCACCACGAGAGGCACCTAGACCCCGGTTAGCAGTAGCGCTTGTTTGACAGCACGCGCTACAGGTAACTTTATAGCAGTAGCGCGTTGATTATTAGCGCGCTACTAATAGGTAGCAGTAGCGCCTGTCCCATAAACTCGCTACTGATAACATTCTGTGTATAAGGTTTTCCCTAGTAGTGTGAGGAGGGCAAAGCCGGCGGTGAGGAAGTCGCGGGCGAGCTTGACGGACCCCCCCTCCACCTGGATTGCACCCACACACGGAGCGTGCTCTCCACGAGGACGCTAGGTGGGTAGCGCAACTATTGCACGGTAGGCGGATGATGGGGCGTGTGTATCCGGGAGCGTGCGTGCCTCTGAGTCACAGCGATGCATCTGAATCGCTGCTCACATCTGAATCAAACAGTGCATGGCCACGTCGCTCGCCTCCCGCGCATGCATGCCCACGTCCTCGCTTCTTGCGCATGCATGCCCACGTCGCGTCGCTTCCCATGCATGCAGGCCTGGAAAGGCTGAGACGGGGCAATAACAACGGTCACGAGCCCGGACCGCGAGACGGCCCAACGGTCCACCCAGCACGCCCAGTATCCATGTTGAGAAAAAAAAGCGGACATCCAATCAGATTGCATCTCGCGGATCGCCCTCCGTCTCCCCGCAGATTCCTTCTAGAAGGGTTAGATCGACGGTCCTTGTTCAGCGCTAGGGTTAGATCGACGGTCACTGTTCGGCTGGGTTTGGGATGGGTTTGGAGTCAGTCAAAGATAGGTTTGACCAGAATTCAAATGAGCATAATAAATTAAAAAAATCAGAAAAATGAAAAACCTGCGCACATAGTCTTCTTATGTCATATACTAACGATCTAAGTTGATAAACAAGGTCTACATACATTCAAACGAAAAATTCATGTATCTCATGGATATCTCAAGGGTATCTCAAACTCTGTTGTATGAAGTGAAGTGGTTTGGGGGTTTGGAACACGAAATTTTCAAAACCTCACCAAAGCTTCATTTTGGAGTGATTAAGAAGGATCTAGGCTTAGTTTTTCATTTTCATGCTTTAGACTTGTTTAAATATTTGTCAAAGTTAGGTTTGACCAGAATTCAAATGAGCATAACAAATTAAAAAAAATCAAAAAAAATGAAAAACTTGCGCACATAGTCTGTATATATAGAATAGATGTGTAGAAAAGTTATTTGGCTGATTTAGACAAGGTCGAAAAAAAGCTTGCTTAGAAATGAGGCCGTTTACCCTACCTTTGGAGCTCTTTTTAAGCACATTTTTCATGAATGTGAGTTTACTTTGCAAAAGGGCTCGGATTGATGACCAAGTTAGAACAAACAAGTTCACCATAGTTTAGAAAGAATTGCAACATCCAAATAGCATGTCAAAATTCAAGTTTGGTTCAAATTTGATTTTTGATACAAATTTGATTTTTGGTAAAAAAAATGACATGACTTGCTCAAAACATGTACCATCATCATTCCAACATCATTCAAACATAGTTCTAACATAGGTCCAACATCATTCAACAAAAATACAATATAATTCATAATGTTTCATAAATTTTCATAAATAGCGTTGGGGCTTCTGTTTGATCCTTGAGCTTCTTGCCGCCACTTTGCTCCTTGTGCTCATTGTGCTCATTGCTTCTTCTCTTCTCCTCTTGGTTGTCGATACCTTAAGCGTTTTCTTCGATCCTACCGCAGAGTTGTACAAAACATAAAGGGTAATGAGATCATGTCAAGTGATAAATGTACAGTAGTATTAGCAAGATTTACATACCTAGCAGAACTCACAACGACAGAAGGTTGGTGACCATTTGGAGCCTCACTTGGATCATTATTTGGAGGGTCTTTTGGATCATCGTCAAAATCATGCGGCCGTTGACCATCATCATGTGGAACCTCGTCAAAATCCTCATCTGTTGCAACCGGCTATTGACCATCATTTTCATCATCTGTTGCAACCGGCTGCTGACCAACATTTTCGTTGAAGCCTTCATCGAAACACTCTCCGAACGTTGGGTCTACTGTGTTATCACAATACTTACCGAAATGACCAGACCCACCACACCTTGTGCACTTACGCATCCTCGCTCCAAGTCCAGCTCCTTCGCTGCGAGGTCTGAATCGACTCTTCCTTGGTCTACCTGCTGCTCTCTTCAGAACTGGAGCGCAAAGCTTGAATCCAGGGTCCACTATGTCCCATTGTTGTTTTCCGTCCAAAGCAGGTAAGGCATATGCATATGTGGCTTTGAACCTTGCAACAGAGTAGTAATCATGCACATACTGTTGTATGTTTCCTGCTGGACCTAAGAGAGAAGTGATGAAAAACAAGGCATGAATGCATGGCAACCCAGTTATCTGTCATTGCCTACAACTGCAAGTTCTAGCTTCTAAATCCACTGGATATCTCCATTCCCTCTTCTCTTTATCCAAAAATGATACCTCTGTTGTGGTAGCCGAGCAAAGAGTCATGTTCATTTCCAAGCCTGTTGTTTTCTGCTTCAGTTCATTCATCACGGAAGGGATGATAATGTGGCCCATGAATTTTTGCCGTGGCTATTCCTGCATGATAATGAATCTTCTGCATGTATTCTATCCTTATCTCGTCAAGCAAATCCACCACATAAAGACCCTTTAGTTTCTGGATCGTTGAGTTGAAAGACTCTGCAAGATTATTGTGCACATAGGCAACTTTGCTCAGTTCACTGAATTGGCTTCTGGCCCATAACTTGGAGTGGTGTGTTTCCAAGCATTCCTTCACTTTGGCATGCTTCACTGGGACTTCCTGCACCCTACCCAGGCCACCTCCAGGCTCGCCGGCCGAGCGTTCTACGACGGGCCGACGCGGTTCGTCGGCCCGATCACCTTCAGGGAGCTGGCCGAGGCGTAACGTGGCAGCATTGGAAATAGCAATGCATCTTTGTATCGTTCCACCACATAAGAGTGCTTCAAATGTGGTTTTGTGTTTTGGGGCGGGTGCGACCAATCTAAGTCAGTCTTAGTCTTTGCCGTGCGTTGCGGCAACAGTCTAACAACTGGCGCCTATTGTACAAATACTCTCGTACACACTGACAATCTAAATTATCCAAAATCTCTTCAATTTACGAGCTGAGGGAGTATTATAAGTAGACGACACTCAACAAGTTAAATGAAAAAAAATATGTAAACAGTTTCATGAAAAACAAAACACTGGGTCATTAATTTGGTGGACCAAACCACAAACAATTGTGATTCTTATGTTTGTGACCCAACGATTGTTTTGGCTCTACCTATTACTCCCTCCAAGCCCCTAAAAGTTTCATTTCAACTATCAACATGGCTTTCAAAACACAGCGGGCAACATTCACCACTAGTCTATATGTTTGGACATATTTGTAATAACCGATAAAAACCATACGCTATGAAATCACTTTGAAATAAACTTACGCATTGTATTTATAAGCATACCAGAGTGAAATGAATGATAATGTGTATTTAGTTTCCATGTTTAAGAAGCCTCACTGGAGTTGCTAGTGGAGATTACTTGGTAAAACTGAAGCATCAGACGACACAAATGTCGAAGCGGAAAAATTTCAAGCAAAACCATGGGCAATTGCTGCAACAAAAGTATCTGAAATTGTCTTTTTCCATATGACATTGTTAGATGAAAGAGTGTCTCTTATTGTCCGAAATTTTCACACCATGAAGCATGTGTTCCAGAAGGATTTTATAGGTTCCGAATCATCAAGAAATAATAGTATCAGCTTAGATTATTTTGGGCAAGATGCAGCTACATCAGAACTAGGATGCACATACCAGAGATCCAATAAATTTGCGCAGAACCTCAAAACCCAACTGAGGTTACTAGTTCCAATTTTTCAATAGGTTTCTGCAATTTCACCATAAAGTAAGGCACATCGAAGCAGGGGTTAAACACCAGCAACAAGTTGAAATTTTTTCAGCAAGGCAATCCAATTACCTTCAAGCAGCTCTTGGCTGGGGACTTGAGAGGCAAGTCTAATATGCACTCATGGGTTTAGGTACATTCATGCACTAAGCCCATCTTGTATCTTTCACACAACATAAGAAAGATGTTATGCCAATTCTGAACTTCCTAATCTGCAATGAACAACTTGTCATTAATCTGGGAACTGGCACAAATGAGGAAACAAATTGTCCAAGTTTCCTCAAAAGCTTAGGTAAAAATATTTGCTAGTCAGCCGCATTGGGCAACTGATCTCCGCTCTCCTCGGGTACAACAGTCGCCATAAAAAAGGAAAGATAAACCAGAAAATCAGAAAAAGGGCAACCTTTTTTGTATATGAAACATGCTTATGAACTGAGAACTAAAGAGTGACTGCAGATGAGAGTAGAGGAGCAACCGAGTCCACCATCAACCCCTACCCTATCCCCTTCTTCCTCTAACATGGTTTCCACCCCACCCATCGCTTCTACCACTGCCATTGCTCCCTTAACACCTCATGCCATGCGGATCTAGTAGGCATGGCACGAGGACTAGGAGGGTGGACCGTCTCGGTTACAACATGACCTATTCTGCCTCTCGACGCATCCTCACCGATAGCGAGGAGGGAGATGGAGCGGGTGGCCAGGGACAAGTTCCGACATCTCTCTCTATGGGGGTAGGCCCACATCAACGACATTCGCCTATGCAGGTTCGAGGAGCAGGGAAGGTTCACCAGCAAGGATAGATGCGTGGAGATCGATCTCCTCTTCTAGGCGATTCAGGAGGTCGAATCTCCAGATCCAATGCAGGCGGTGAAGTGGAGTGCTTTGAAAACCAAGAAGGCAAGAACCAATCGCGCCTCAACACCGCTCCACCATCTTTGGAAGCTCTCGCCCAACCTATGCTTGGGGCATTTCAGCTGGGGGTGCGCCTCCCTCGCCAACAGTAAGATCATGTGTACCTGGTGGGCGTGCATTGCAGGAAACTCATGCATCTACCGCGAGCGCGCAACACAAGGGTCGGACCACGACACCATGATCTCGATCCACCTCCATGGCCGGGTGAGAGAGGTGTGGTTCCACCCCGATCTATTAATTTTGGTTTGTTCCGTTTGAATCAGGTGATTCAACCTCAAATTCCTTCAATTGCATCTGGGTTGGGCCTTCTGGCCTTGGTTAATCCTTGTGGTGGTTCTATTTCTCCGGTGACCCCTCCTCCTTCGGAGAGGGCAGGCATTTCAAAATTAGGTGTGAAATTTCTATTTTGCCCCTCTATACCTGTTGCGGTATCTTTGCCACAGATCTGTGGGCGTGTGGTCAAAAGGAAGGCGGGTTCTCATTAGGCGCGTTCAATGGATGACCTAGAGGTGGTCAGGGTTATATATATGGCCAATTGTGGGATCTCCCCCTCGCCGCTGCCTCCCCCCTCCTTCACAACAACCTCCAAATCCTCCTAGGGCTAGCTAGTTTCTCTGGATTCACAATCATCTCTTCATCTCAAAGTCATTCTTGGTGGCTGATTGCTTCCTCGTCAATCACCGTTCTCCGTTTGATCTCATCCCTACACAATTCTGCATCACTCGTGAAGTATTAGGCCCAAGATCTTTATCCTTTGTGGAAGTGGTCAATAAGAAGATGGTGCATAAGCATGCACCTGCTGCTGGGGTTGGGGCTGGCAAAAAGAAGAAGAAGCCCTCGAGCGCAAATCCACCAGCCGCCCGGAAGAAAGCTCCACCTGTGGTTGGGTTGCCAGATCAAGAAGCTCCGCATAAACCTTCCGAATCTGCCACCTGAAATTGAACAAGTGTTGGATCCTATGTACAGTGATATGATTTGCTTTAATTGTGGTGGCCCGGGACACTATGCTGTGAATTGTGTGAAGCCAAAATCCTGCTTTATTTGCCAGCAAGGACACAATGTGAATAATTGTGCAGCTTGGCTTCAAATGCACCCTACAGCTACATTCTTTGGTAGTGCTGCCACATGCTTAGGGTTCTACCATGTTGATGTGCCGGTTGCTAATGAAACTACTTGGCTGAATTTTCGGAATTGCGTTGTAGTTAATGTTATAAAAGGAGAGGTGTCTCAGCAAGATTTGTTGGTCCACCTGTCTACTATTTTTTGCAAGCAACGCCAGTGGTCGTGGCAAGTCAGCGAACTATCCAACAAATCTTTCCTAATCTGGTTTCCCCCATGGAAGAAGGTTGATGATCTGATTGAGTTTCCTGCATTTGATTTACCTGTTGATGGGGTTACTGTCAAAGTGACTGAATGGAAAGGTGTTATTGACCCTTTCGGTGAACTCATTGAAGCTTGGATTGTCATTGATGGTATTCCACCAAAATGGTGCACTTGGAAGGTGTTTGCTCAAGTTGCTTCTTGCTTTGGAATTTTGACAGATGTCGATTGGAATGGCATGTTCAAAAGCTTCTTTGCTCAAGTTAGAATCAAAGTGGCGTGAAGAGATCCTAGCAAAATTACCTTTGAGAGAGTGATTGAGATGAAGAAGAAGCTTTTCCTGCTTAGTTTTACCGTGGAAGGTTTTGAACATGTAGGTACTTTTAACCCTCATGAAGATGACAATGATGACCCAAGTGATGATGATAAGAAAACCGATGAGCTGAATGATCGCATGGATGATATTCATGAGGATGGGTTTAAAGATGGGGATAATGCCATTGATGTTCTAGACACAACCAAATTGACTAAGGGGCAAGGTCCTCCTAAGGGTTCCTCTTCAAAGGAAGTCAATGTTGGACCTAAATTTCATCATGCCACCTTGTCCAACTCCGGTCATGAAGTTTTTGTGGAGGAATTTAAGAAACAAGCCTTGTGTGATCCAAATATGTTGGTTACTCAATCTGAGGAGGTGGCTCACACTCCTGGAAAACTGCTGAATTCTGTATCTAAATTGGGGGAGGGGTCCCACTCCAAAACCATGGATTGCTATGTCGATTTCCAAAAGCCAATGGATGTGATTGAATCTGATGATGAAAATGTTGATGTTGTGACGCAAGACATGGATACCTTACCACCCAAAGATGTGGAAATGCTGAGTTTGGGAAATTGCAAAAGATCCAGAGTGGTGTCTCTTGAGGATGTGTATGAAAAGAAGCATAAAACTACCGCAACAACCTATCACAATAAATCGGGCCATGCCCTTGTTCAGAAGCCTAGTACTAGAAATCATGACAATGTCAATATTATGGCCAAGGCTACGGCTTACCAGAGGAAGAAAAATCTTGAGGTTCCATATACTTTCCAAGGTAATTCCTTTTCTATTCTTAGTAATGATACTCTTGTTAAAGAACCTTAGCAAGTTGATCTATCTCTTTGTGTTTTACCTAATAATTTATACTCTGATGTTTTTCAAAACTTGAACACCCATCCCAGGTGAAAGGACGTGGATGTCGCCTAGAGGGGGGGTGAATAGGCGCTTTAAAATAATTACGGTTTAGGCTTGAACAAATGCGGAATAAAACTATCGTTTAATTAGTCAAGCACAAAACCTAAAACAACTAGGCTCACCTATGTGCACCAACAACTTATGCTAAGCAAGATAGACAACTAAGTGATAGCAAGATATATAACAAGAAACAATATGGCTATCACAAAGTAAAGTGCATAAGTAAAGGGCTCGGGTAAGAGATAACCGAGGCACGCGGAGACGACGATGTATCCCGAAGTTCACAATGCTCCCCAAGAAGCCACTAGGGCCACCGTAATCTCCTCACGCCCTCGCACAATGCAAGATGCCGTGATTCCACTAAGGGACCCTTGACGGCGGTCACCGAACCCGTACAAATGGCAACCCTTGGGGGCGGTCACCGGTACCCATACACTTTGGCAACCTTTGGGGGCGGTTCACCAGTACCCGTACAAATTGCTCGGGGCAATCTCCACAACCTAATTGGAGACCCCGACGCTTGCCCGGAGCTTTACACCACAATGATTGAGCTCCGAGGCACCACCAACCGTCTAGGACGCCAAGGCACCCAAGAGGAACAAGCTCTAGGGTGCTCAAACACCCAAGAGTAATAAGCTTCTCAAACTTCACTTCCACGTATCACCGTGGAGAACTCAAACCTATGCACCAAATGCAATGGCAAGGGCACACGGAGTGCCCAAGTCCTTCTCTCCCAAATCCCACCAAAGCAACTAATGCTAGGGAAGAAAATGAGAGGAAGAACGAAGAAGAACACGAAGAACTCCAAGATCTAGATCCAAGGGGTTCCCCTTACTTAGAGGAGAAAGTGATTGGTGGAAAGGTGGATCTAGATCTCCTCTCTCTTTTCCCTCAAGAACTAGCAAGAATCATTGGAGGGATTGAGAGTTAGCAAGCTCGAAGAAGGTCAACAATGGGGGGCAAAAATGAGCTCAAAGGATAGGGTTCAATGGGGAAGAAGACCCCCTTTTATAGGTGGGGGGAAATCCAACCGTTACCCCCACAGCCCGCGCATTGCGGTACTACCGCACAAAGCCACGGTACTACCGCAACAGGCTGCGGTACTACCGCAAAGGGTCGCGGTACTACTGCTTGCGAGCGGTACTAAAAAAATACTTCCGTGCCTACTTCCACTGGACAAAACACGAGATTTTGGTCCGGAGCGGCACTACCGCTCAGGAGCCGCGGTAGTACCGCGCTGGAGCGGTAGTAAAAAATTACATCCGCTCTAGCCGTGGTGGTACCGCTACAGCCTTTACCAAAACAGCCACAACTTCTGCAAACGGACTCCGAATTCAACGAAACCAAGTTTGTTGGAAAGCTAACGACATGGGCTAACACAATCTTGATAGAAATATCAATAAGAAGCAAATGAGAAAAGTCCCATAAGAAAATGGTGAGAACCCTTCCTCGGATAAGACCGGTAAAACCTCCAACATCGAAAACATCATAGAAGATGCATATGGACTCCGTTTTCGATGAACTTGAGCTCGTCATGAAGCTGACCATAAGCTCAAGAACCCACATAGATAAAAAGCCAACCAAGAACCAAGAAAGATGATGATGCCAAGAATGCAATGGTTTGAGCTCTCAACGAACGATACGATCAATCTACTCACTTGAGAGCCCCCCTTGATAGTACGGCAATCGATCCTATAACCCGGTCTCCCAACTACCACCATGAGACCGGTAAAATAGAAAACCCTATCAAGGTCAAACCTTTGCCTTGTGCATAGTCCACTTGAGCTAGATGATGACGATCTTGTCCTTCTCAAGATGGACCACCTTTCTTGATTGCGTCGGCTCGATGAAGACTAGTAGATTGCTCCCCCATACTCCACTATGGGAGAGCCACTTTTCGGCACATCTTCACAAGTCCATTGTCACCATAATGGACGGCAAGCTTCAAGCATGATCTCTCCGTGATGCTTCACTTGAACTTGCACACTGCAACCTTGATGACGATCACCACTTGATGTCATCCTCCATGGGTTGTATGAGATCTTCCTCTTGACGCAAACCCATGGAAATATACCTAACCCCACAACGAATTCTCACGTAGACCATGGGTTAGTACACAAAGCATAGTGGACAATTCTTACCATACCATGGGATCACTTGATCCCACTTGGTACATCTTCTACGCTTTGTGTGTTGATCAACTTGAATCATTCTTTGCCTTAATTTTGATCAACCTTGTGTCTTATCTTCTCTCTTCATAAAGATGATGTCTTGAAGGTAAACATGAATGCTCACACAATCTTCTTCTTCAAGACATGCTTGCAATAAGCTCAACTCCCACATGACCAATCTTTGGATAAACCTTGAATACCACCTTGGTCATCATATAAACTCCTTGAAACCAACAGATGGACTTCAAGAAGTACCTACGGACAAATCCTTCGAATATAACTCAAGGCAACCATTAGTCCATAGGGATTGTCATCAATTACCCAAAACCACACATGGAGAAATGTGCTCTTACACCAGGTCTTTTCCTTTCAATCCAATTATCACTACTTGTATTTTAGAGAAATCACATGCTATTTTACTAAAACTGAACCTTGTGGTTTATCTCACCCATTTAGAATCTCATGATAGGTCTAATATAGAATATTAGAGGTTAGGGCAACCTCACGAAGTGCAGTGACTATGTGATATTATTTCCCAATCTAAACATGTTTTTATTGGTTTTCAAGAAACTAAGAGAGAAATTATTTCCGAGGGTTTCCTCACGACAATTGATGTGAGAAGTATTTTTCTTGGTATTTTTTGCCTGAAATTAATAATACCGGGGGTGTGTTGGTAGGTTTGTAACACGATTTATTTGAGATCATTGTTTTTTCCAATAAATCCTTTTCTGTAGTGGATACTGTTAAGAACAAGGATGATGCCTTTTTATGGCATCTTTTTATTGCGTATGGTACCTCTTATTTGGATTTTAAGGTGGATTTCCTGGTTGAGCTCCATGATGTTATCGATAATGCTTCTTACCCTATTCTCTCCGGAGGTGATTTTAATTTTGTAAGAAATATGCTGGACAAGAGTAATGGTGTGGTGAATCATCAATATACTTTATTTCTTCAATGAATGGATAAATAGGTGGGGCTTGATTGAGATTTCTATCTCTAATCGCAACTATACATGGTCTAACAATCAATTAGAACCTATTTTGCTGTGATTGATAGTGTTTAATTTTGTGGACTGGGACAACCATTACCCTCTCTCATCCCCTTGATCTCTTCCTAGAGTTGGGTCTAGGGGAATGACTATCCCCAAGCTTTTTAGGTTTGAGAAATGGTGTCTCTCTCAATCTGTTTTTGTTTCGATTGTTCTATCTACTTGGAATACCCCATCCAATGGTTCTTTCACCATTATTAATTGACAGGTTAAAACTATCTTGCTTAGAGAAAAGTTAAATTATGAAGTGCTAACATTGAAGTTGGTGTAAATAAAAAGAATAAATCACTCATTGTGGAGTATGATATCTTGTATGTATTTTTTTTTAAAAAGTTAGATACTGAGATTAATAAAATGAAATAAATTAAGAAAAAACTTGGACCTATGGAAGATGAAGGAAACTGCTTAGGGATAGAAATTATTTGGAAGGTGGTAGGAATAATGATTATTTTCATTCTCTTGCAAATCACATGCACATGGAAAATCATTTATCCACCCTTGTGGGGGAACACGATCATGTTTTCTCTACGTGTGACATGTTGGGTGTTGCTACCTCCTTTTGTAAGGATTTTTTTGGATTTGAGCCTAAACATGATATTCAGTTAGGGGAAAAATTAGTCGGGGTGAGACTGTTACCGATGAGGAAAATTTTAGTTTTTGGGAACCTTTTTATGATGAGGAAATTAAAAATGCCATAATGGGATCATATGCACATGGCGCACCTAGTCCTCAAGGTTTATATTTTTTCTTTTACCAAACTTTTTTGGGATCTTATTAAGACGGATTTGATGTCTGTCATGTGAGACGTTGAAGCTAACACTCTTATACTGTATCATTTGAACTTTTCTATTATCACTCTAATTCCGAAAGAGCCTGATGCAAAAGAAATGATAAAATTCAATCGCATTAGTTAGCAACTGTGCTCTCAAGATTTTCACTAAAGCCATGCCTTATTTCTCCTGTTCAAATGAATTTTTTAAAGGGAGATTTATTTTTGGAGTGCGGTTATGGTCCACGAAGTGATTCAGGTAATCATTGTTCTGGTCTAGTGGTCTTGTCTTGAAGTTAGATTATGAGAAAGCTTGTGATAGAGTTAGCTGAGAATTTCCTTTTGAAATGCTTTCTTCTACATGATTTGTATTTTGAGCGGTTCTACATGCTTTGGTAGCAAGTGGATTTGCTAGATCTTTAGTACCCTTTCCCAAAGCTCCTTTTTTCTTAGATAATGATACTAATGGTCCTTATTTTGTGGGATGCAAGGGTCTGAAACAAGGTGATCCCTTGTCTCCCTTGTTTTTTCAAAATAGTTGTTGATGTGTTCTCTAATTAAGATGCTTATGAAAAGTTAGCCATGAACAATTTAATTGTCACTCTTCTACCTAATGTGATTCCTCGAGGTGTGGTTAGTTTGTAGTATGCTGATGACACCATGATTTTCCTTGAGACTTCTATTGAGTACTCTAGAAGTGCATTTTTTCCTATTTTGAATAGCTCTCCCACATGAAATTAATTTGCATAAAAGGGATTTGCATAGTGTTAATGTGAATGCGGATTTGGCTAATTCATTAGCCCAAATTTTCTGCTGCAAAATTGGCACTTTCCTTTTAAGTATATATATGGGGATCCCTTTGCATTATAGGAATCTTAGGAGAGAAGATATCTAGTCTGAGATTGATAGGATTATAGTGAACATCGCTAGATGGCTTGGTAGGAATCTATTTTATAGAGGAAAACTATTTTTGCTTAATACCTCCATTGCTAGTATTCCTGCTATCTTATGGCCATGATTAAGTTTCCTAAGAGGGCTATCAATGCTATTACTTCTCAAATGTCCCATTTTTCCTGGGGTAACTTGGGGGATGCTCATAAGTACCATCTTGCTAACTGGGGACTTACGTCAAGAATTTTTTTTGGTCGTATGGGTATTCCTAATCTTAGGGATTTTAACCTTGCCATGTTGGCTTCCTGGGTAAGAGGTATTTTGATGATCGACCTAGTGACCGGAAAAAAATGTTAAGACTTTAAGTACAACATCAGTTTCCCTAATCTTTTATTGACCAACCATTGTAATGGTTCCTCCTTTTGGAGACGACTTATTTGGGCATTGTATGCTACTAACCTTTTTTTTACTTATGGAAAGTTTGTAATGAGAGGAATGTTGCTTTCTGGCATGATGTTTGGATGGTAACTGCTCGTTGAAGGTTTTCTTTTGGGATCTTTTTTCTATTTGCCAAAAGCAAGACTGTTCAATTACACATGTTTTGGATGGGGTGGATATGAAGCTCACCATTAGCAGATGTGTGGATTTTCAACTATTTGCCTACTATCAGGAACTAGTTTATTTGGTTGCAGGTTGGTTTTGCCTACCGATAAAGACTGCCCTGTTTGGTGGCCTAAATCATCCAGGGTTACTCGGTTAAGCCCTTTCATAATATGATTAACTTTGGAGGGATATCCCACCCTCTTGGTTTTTTGCATTGTAAAATCAACACTCCCCTTAATTTACATGTTTTCTCGTGGTTAATTTTTAACAACAAAGTTTTAACTCGTGCAAACTTTTCCAAACGTCACCATGTGATGACCCTATTTGTGTGTTCTGTTATGGAAGAGAATGTGTTCAGCGTCTATTTTTTGTTGCGCTGATGTTTCTAATGTGTGGGGATCATCACTACTAGGAAAAAGCCTAGTAGTAGCGCTGGTTTTCAGCCTACTAGTAGCGCTGGACCCAGCGCTACTGCTAAGGCGCTACAGCTAAGTTATAGCAGTAGCGCTGGTTTGTGCAGCGCTACTGCTAAGTATGGTTAGCAGTAGCGCTGCACTTACCAGCGCTACTGCTAAATATCTGTAGCGCGACAAAAATGAAAGCGCTGCTGCTAATCCAGCGCTGCTGCTAAAGGTTTCCAGCGCTGCTGCTAGTACTACGGCTTTCACAGATTCATACCCCCTCTACGTATTTGTGATGTATTCATACAGGCTCTATACAGTAGTTTCATTCATACATGCTCTATACAGTAGTTTCATCATGGATTTTATTCATCCAAATGAATCAAAAGTGATCAAAAGTTGAATTAGTAGGACGACGATCCTACTAATTCAACTTTTGGTCACTTTTGATCCATCGACACGAATCTAATTCGCTTTTCTTCCCCCAATGATATAATAACTAATCATGATCATAATAACAAGTTGGTCACTAGTCATAATCACAACTCATCATCATCATCATCAACTCTTAACACATTGTAGCACATAATAACACATTGTACCTACGACCTACTCCTCTCTCATAGGACCTACACTACCCTCTCTTAGGTAAAATATCATAAAACAAGATAGGCCCTGACTCTCCATTATGGAGAATGGAGATCATCCTGTCTCCAATTCTTGGCCTACGCACAATGTTGCTTCCAAGTAGCTCTCTAGGATTGACCATACATTTTTTCCACTCTTTGATTGTCATGTCTTCATTGGTTTTAGAAATCCGGTATGGACAGGAGTGATGCGTAGGCTGACCTGGCCGTGCTGGCCGTAAGCTCATAACATCAACGTGACCGCTCGGAAACATCAGATTAGGCACACAATCCGTCGGGATTTTCTGTTGAAAAACATAGTAATAACTTGTAGTTAGCAATGTAGTTTAGTTTTAGAAGAATTTCTGCAAAAGATGCACGGATGTCGTAATAGTAGAAAATCTTACCATGCAATCTCCATGGATGTTACCGTAGTTCACCACGTGCACTAGTGGCACGTATTGACCATAATGTGGAGGAGTTTGATAATAGCTATTGTAATTCTCAAGATGATTAATAAATGCGACAAGATGATCTTTCTCCTTACAAGTTAATTCTGCTTTATCACTGTAGTAGTAGGTTCTGTCTACCATCTCCCGTACATTTTTTGAAGAATGAAAATAAGCTGTCAATGGAAATTAGTTGTCAACTATTTTTAAATAAACAATATAAATTACTTAATAAATATGGTTGAGAAACTCACATAATGGTAGAACTGGAGGCGTCTGCACATCGACCCAGATGTCGATATTACCTTCAATTTCATCTTCCGGACGAATATCAAAGGTGATAAGCATATTAGGCTCAAATGCATAAGCCTTGCATAGTGCTTGCCAACTTTTGCATTCAAAAAAGGAGTAGGTGTCTGCATTGTACAATTTTACGGCAAAAGTATAACCATGCTCGGTCCTCAAGTGAACTCTCTTTACCTCCATATTTTTGTTAGTATTAAAACCAATCTTATCCAAGACAAATCTTCTTGCATGGCAGGGGATACGCTAGTAGAATAGTAAAAAAATAAAATTATAAGTTGAAGCAAAAGAAGCAAAAGTCATGCTTAATTACGAAAAAAGACTTGTCGTTCTGACTTACTGTATCCACTTCGAAGGTCTCATCCAGCACGATGCTGAAGCGCCTACCATCAACTAGGTGAGTCGTGTCGCACAGACCGCGCTCGTCTTCGCAGTATTCGCACATACCGAATTCCCTTTCGCTATCGTCGTCAGACATTTCCTATGTTCATAGTTGAAACATTTAAAATCGATCGAAGGCAACTACCAGGAAACTGATCAACACACAGATCACTATTACTCAAAATATGCAACGGGTTGACTTTAGGTCTGTCGAGTCTTTCCTTCCTAAACTCTCATCTCATGTATATGGTGGGCACTCCCTCTGATATTGCGACCGTCGGTGATGGTGGCTCCTCCATTCGTCCCCGAGTGCATTACACCAAAATGTCTAGCACACGGGAACGAAGGAGAAGCGACCCCCACGACAACAGTCGGGATTCTTCCTCTCTCATATTTCGACCGTCGGTGATGGTCGCTACTCCTCCTTTCCCTAGTGCATTACAAATATCTAGCACAAGGAAAAGAAGGAGAAGCGACCCCCACGATAACAGTCGGGATTCTTCGTCTCTCATATATATATATGGTGGACACTCTCCCTCACTGAAAGACACACAAGGAGCCGAAACAGACCTAAAGTCAACCCGTTCCATATAATGAACTCGAATATAATATCACTAATACATTTATAATGAACTCGAATATAATATCACTAATACATTTATAATGAACTCGAATATAATATCACTAATACATCATCAAATATTAACTAATACAACACGAATATTATCATGTAAGATCACTAATATAGATCGAATATCCTAGAATCCAAAGTGGAGGACGGTGAACTCAGTTCACTAGCGGTCTCTGAGTCGCTGGCGGTGGACACCCAAAGATAAGGAACCATCACCGGATCATAACTCGGGTGAGATCCCTGAAGAACCTGCCAGGTATTGGAGAACCTGGCGTCCAAAGCCGCCATGTAGCGACGGACGTGCTCATCCTCCTCCCTGACATGGCGACGTACAACCTCCGGGGGGGGGGGGGGGGCTCCCTCTGAACCGAAAGTGGCCCACGCGACCGCCACCAAAGAAGCTCCGGGTCGACGACGAGACCATGATTCCTCACCAAGCTCCGAGCCCGGGAAGGTAGCACCTCCCAGTGCCAGCCCGGTGGAGCCCACTCCCGAACATTGCGCCTCTCAAGGATGCCGACTCGACGACGACGAGGGTGCGGGCCAGGCATCGTCGACGTCGAGACAAATTCCTATGAGAACATTTTCTTATCGTTTAATGTTTTGCTATTTCAGAAATGCTTAATTTCTTAAACTCATTTTAGACTCATTTTTGACTTGGTTTTCCGGAATGCCGTTTCCCAGCAAATCTCGGCACTCGATATGCCTACTTTCTAGCACAAGTCATGCCAAAATTTCGACATGACCTTTGCTAAAAAGTGGACATATCGAGCGCCTGAAATTCACCGGAACGGAAATGAATCAACATTCCGGCGAAACATAGGCCACTCGGATCATTTGCATATAACAGTAAGAAAAATATAGAACTTGAAGAAAATGCAATAAGCCTTTTCTTCACAATATTTGAAACTAAATTCAGCCTACCTAAATTTCTGTCCTAATTTGAAACCTAGCTAAATTTCTGTCTAATAGGGCACTTGGGCACAATTATATAGGGCACTTGGGCACAATTATCGAACAATTCAAAGTACTTGGGAACTTGGGCACATTCATATTTTGCTCTAAACTAATTTAGCTAACAAACCTAACCCTAGAATCAACCTAACCCTAGAATCAACCTAATTAACCCTAGAATCAACCTAACCCTAGAATCAACCTAATTAACCCTAGAATCAAGAGGGGGATGAAGGGAGTGAGGGGAGAGGGAAGAGGGAGGAAGGAGGGAGTAGGGGCTACCTGCGGTCGGGTCGGGGCTCGGGGGTAGGAGACGGCGAGGGAGGGGCGCGACGGTGGCGGCGTCGAGAGGCGATGGCGACGGTGGCGGTCGGGGGAGACGGCGAGGGAGGGGGCGCGACGGTGGCGGCGTCGAGAGGCGATGGCGACGGCGGCGGTCGGGGGAGACGACGAGGGAGGGGGCGCGACGGTGGCGGCGTCGAGAGGCGATGGCGACGGCGGCGGTGGGGGGAGACGGCGAGGAAGGGGGCGCGACGGTGGCGGCGTCGAGAGGCGATGGCGACGGCGGCGGTCGGGGGAGAGGGAGAGGGGATCGAATGGGGAGAGAGGGAGACGGTGGGGGAGGTTGGTAGGTGGGTGCGACGAGAAGTAGTAGCGCTGGAACAGAAATCCGCTACTGCTAAGTATCATAGCAGTAGCGCTGGTCGGAAACCCAGCGCTGCTGATAATCGGGGCCCACCTGCTGGCAACGTATAGCCATAGCGGTAGCGGCGGTCCACAGACACACGCTACTGCTACCGCAGTAGTAGTAGCGCCGGTTTTGGACAGCCGCTACAACTACAGGTAGCCACCGGCACTGACAACGGGACCACTTATCAGTAGCGCTTGTTCGGTAGCCCGCGCTACTGCTACTAGTCTACTTGTAGCGCCGGTAGGTTTCCCGCGCTACTACTACTTATCAATAGCGCTTTTCCTCTTTCGAGCGCTACTGCTAAGATCCTGTCTATAGGCTTTCTCCTAGTAGTGCATGGTTGAGGTTTTGTACATTCATGTTCCAATCTCTCTGGAGGATCTTTGTAAAAAACTGGAAACAAAAGAAAAATGATGTTGTGATTAAACCTTGTTTTGACTGCTGCCTTTTGAAGCTTACGGACCATACAAAATGACTTTGTTTTTCAGGGAAGGGCCTGGACGAAGTCTAAAGTGCGTCATGGATCGAGTTAGCTCGCTGTTTCATCAATGAAAGATACTTTGCTCCGATGCTCAAGGTGCACTTCTGCTTAGAGTCTGTGGTAGCCTGGTTTTGGAACCCTCCCGTGGCGACTGATGAGCAAAAGGCGTCGCCTCAGCTTAAGGACTTCGTTTGAGCTTTGGGAGATCTAGAAATTAGGTTGCTTGATGTTTCCTTTTCGGCCGCTATGTTGTTAGCTCTGGCTATCTTGGACCCGTGTTACTGTTGTTTTGTCCGTCGCAGCTACTCACAATTTGTGATCAAACGTTGTGTAATGATACTTGCCTGGTTGTTGCCTCTCTTTAATTAAAGTTGGGACGGAGAAACCCCTATTGTTAAAAAACTAGAAAAAAATCCATGAAGAGAGAAAAGAGAACAGGGACATAAAAACAAGGAAATCGGGGCAACTGTTTGCCACGCCCATGTAGAGGTCACGCATGGGTGATCCAAACGGTATATATGTCATTTTGGGTCGAAATCACGATAGTTGTCGCAAGGTGAGAGTTTGTGCTTTTTTTCCGTAGGTTCATTTTTTCCAAAATATTTATTTCTTGAACTATACGTCCATATCATGAACTGTTGTCACCATTGCATTTCTCGCATTGGTTCTTAAAATTAGATCCCAGGTTTGGATGATTTTTTTTTCTCAGAAAACACTGTAAGAACTCGTAAGTCTAGCTTTTTTTTTTTTTTGCTTGTCCGCCACACGTACTCGGTGAAGAAATAATGCACCGAGTGTTTCCTATTTTACCAAGTGTACGTTATGAAACATGGTAGAGGTAGGTCATGTCTGTCCCATGCGCCTGACACTCGATATATTGCCGGATTATAGTAATATGTGTGCATTCATAAGTCAGTCAAAGCCGCGACTAGGTACATATACTCACGTCGCTCTCTCGACCTCGCTCATCACTGGTAGCAGAAGAGAGTAGCACTCTGGCAGGTAGGATGCTCAGCAGTTCAGGAGACGATCGAGACACGCATGCATGCAGAAGTCACGGGCGAGAGCGATCAAGCCATGGGCACATCGATATCGGTCGGCCTGCTCTGGATAACCATCAACACGAACGCACGCACCACGGCAAGCACTTTCGCTATTAGCAATCCTTTGTCATGTTATGCTTGCGCGACGATATTTCTTCTTCGACAGCACTGCTTCACTAGCCTCGCAAGAAACTTGGCCAGTTTGTGAGCCATCTCACTGGCTTCACGAGCATGATGTCGACACGTCGTACTACATATTTGCACAATCAGCTAGGAATACTCGGCGATATGATTGCAGCAGCTGGGATAACAAAATTAAAAGGATGTCAATCCTTTCCGCAAGCAGGAGGCCACACCGAAGCGCGACATGAGCCCCAGCTATCGTCGTCGCGTCTAGCAGAATATCACATGGAAACCAGCAGTCAAAGAGGACTTCGTGAAAACCACATTTTTATTAGACTGGTGATATGTTTTGGTTATAACAAAATTAAAAGTTTCAAAAATATATATTCATGGGATGTGAAGATGGTGACGTTTTATTGCCATTCGAAATTCCAAGTACAAAACACATTACGAGATATCAGCCATGCAAAAGACAAATTCAAAAATGAACAATGATGTTACTATTCTGCACTATTCAACGCTGATTTTGTTATTTTTATAGCTCACACCCCGTAATGTATCTATATAGAACATCAAACTCTTAACATCCCATATTTTTAAAGATTTCTTTGAAACATGAAACATCTTTTTCACATGGTTTTTACTGGTTTTTACTGAATGTTCGTTTTCATGTGATATTCTCCTCATGTTTTTCGCCGGTTAGTAGTTTTCTAGTAAATGGATATCCTTTTAGATATTAGATAATGTACATAATTCCCGCACATGTAACAGGTGCTATATTCTTGTTTTAATTTTTTATTTTCTGAAACAAGGTGTCTCCTTGTTAATTCATTTTCGTTAGAGATCTTGCTTTACTTGCATACAGTAAGTTTAGGAGGGGGGGGGGGGGGTCGATGAGCATGTCATTCTGCTTCGAGCACATTTGGTTTGGGTTGGTCAGTCAACCTAGGGCCCATAAAAACCAGCTGATAAGTTAATGTTTGTCTTTACACCATCATCATTTGCATGCATGCACAGCACGGCATTTCGTTCTGGTTCGTATTTCACGTCGTAACGTGAATGCTTTTGTGCGGGCAGACTGGCCAAGTCACGAGCTCATGCTAGTCTAAAAACCAAAACCAAGGACAAATCGCGTGCTGAGTGACATGGGAGAAAGGACAAAAACACAATGATAGCCGTTAAGACTGAGACGAGCTGCGTGAACAATTTTTTGATGGGAGTTCTGGCTGTCGGTGGAAATTGTGGAGGCATACATTCACATACACTATGTTAGCTGAGTCCAGCCAGTACATATTTGTAGTATAGAGATTTGAGAAGGCGTTCCCCGCATTCATCGTATCCTCCTTAATGATTGGCCAACAAGATTTAAAGAAATTCCCGAGTCCGTGCTGGCCCCTTATGAAGAATCACGGAGAAGTGATTATGTGCAGCTTTTTTTTCTTTTTCCTCGTGAGAGGTTACCCGACCTAGACCAACTTTGATTCTATGAATGAAGTTCTTCATTCTTTTCGCATTGACCCTTAGAAGAAAAATACTTGGTTTCAGTGACCCCTTCTTTAAGGTTCTTGACCCTTGCACATCATTTTTTCCTATCCCGCTCCAAAGCGGCCTGGCTAATGACTCTCCTTTTTACCCTAGCTCGTAGATCCGATTCTTGTGGGAGAAAACACGACTATCTTGAGCCATGTCGAGATGAAGAATGATGTGCAGGGACATGTGTAGTTGAACTTTTGCGATGGAGCATAATCGCTTGCTCCAACATTTAAGCATGTAGGCTGTTTTGTGAAGCTTGTGGAACAAAATTTGGCAAGGCTTGACATGTTCGAACGGGGATGTCCATGCATCCTGCACGACATGCATAAAGCCGGGCACCGTAATAAAAAAAAATTCAAAGTGGAAACTTCTTGGGCGTTTTTGTCTTAAACCCTAACTCATTTGCATGCATGCACAACAAGACATTTGGTTCTGACCTGTTTTTCACATCTGAACGTGAATGCTTTTGTGCAAGTTGATTGGCCAAGTCACGAGCGCATGCCAGTCTAAAAACCAAAACCATGGACAATTCGCGTGCGAGTGACATGGGAGAAAGGCCAAAAACACATGGACAACCGTTTAGACTGAGTTGAGCCGCATTAACATTTTTTGACGGGAGTTCCGGTTGTCGGTGGAAATTGTGGAGGCATGCATTTACATACACTATGTTAGCTGAGTACAACCAATACAGATTTGCAGTGTAGAGATTTGAGAAGCAGTTCACCACATTCATCAAATCCTCCTTAAAGATTGCCCAACAAGATTTAAAGAAAGCCCCCATGAACCGTCAGGGCCTGGAGCCTTGTCACCCAGGATCTTAGAGATGGACGTTAGGACCTCGTCCTCCGTGAAGTTTTCCCCTAGGCTGGACATATCACATGCATTGAATTGAAGAGCCTCCTAATTAAATCTCAAGTCCGTGTTGGCCCCTTATGAAGAATCGTGGAGAAGTGATCATGTGCAACTTTTTCTTTTTCCTCGTGAGAGGTTACCCAACCTGAACTAACTTTGAGTCTATGAATGAAGTTCTTCCTTCTTATCGCATTGACCCTTAGATGAAAATACTTGGGGTCACTTTTCCCTTTTTTCAGGTTCTTGACCCTTTCATATTTTTTTCCTGGCCCGCTCCAAAGTGGCCTGGCTAATGGCTCCCATTTTTAGCCTAGCCTGTAGATCTGATTCTTGTGGGAGAAAACACGACTATCTTGTGCCATGTCGAGATGACGAATGACGGGCAGGGGCATATGTAGCTGAACTTTCGTGTTCGAGAATAATCGCTTGCTCCAACATTTAAGCATGTAGGCCGTTTTGCGAAGTTTGTGGAGCAGAATTTGGCAAGGCCCGACATGTACGGACGGGTCTGTCCATGCATCCTGCACGACTTGCATAAAGCCGGGCATCGTAATCCAAAAAAAATCAAAGCGTTCATTTGCATGCATGCACAACACGGCATTTGATTTTGGTTTGTTTTTCACATCTGGAACTGACGTGAAAACGAAGTGTTCAGAAAGAGCCAAGTGGGAAACAACTCCCCTGCTCCCGCGACGCGCCCGCGAGCGTCACGGGAGAACCCTAGGCGCCGCCGCCGCCAGGGGCATCCTCTCCTCGCTCCTCCCTCGCTGCCGCCAGGAGGCGTCGCCAGGCGAAGCCTGGTCGACGCTGGCGGCGGCGGGGACTTTCTCGCCTCCTCGCTTGGCCGCCTTGATGCGGGATGAGGCGGCTTTGCCGGGATGCGACGCGGATGGCGGGCGTCGCAGTGCGGCGGCGCGCCGGTGCTCCTCAGCGCCGGCGTCGTATTGGCCGCGTGGCTGGCGGCGTGGTTATCGTGGGGGTCGCGGCCGGACAGGGATGCGACAGCGGCCTGGGTTCTGCCCAGATCTGTCGTCCTGCGGGTGGTGCGGCGTCGCGGCTGCGGGTCGGGCGCCATGGTGGAGGTGCGTGATGGGGGTCGGGGGACGGCAGCCAAGCAGCGGCTGTTTGGCCGGTCATGACCTTGCAGCGGCGCGGGCTGGGTGCGGCTTGGGCTGCGGGCGATTGTCTCTGTCGTGGCCTTCTCGGCTGGTGGAGGCTGTGGCGCAGTGGCTGGAGTTCGATCTCTCCCCGTTCCTCTGCTCTCGGGCCCTGATTTGCGGCTGGTGGCGTGGCCGGAGCGCGTGGCGGGCCGGAGGTGGCAGGGGGAATCCGAGGTGGGAGTCGGCGGTGGTCGGGATTCCGCTTCACGGTCAGCTATTTTGCTGTGATTGATAGTGTTTAATTTTGTGGACTGGGACAACCATTACCCTCTCTCATCCCCTTGATCTCTTCCTAGAGTTGGGTCTAGGGGAATGACTATCCCCAAGCTTTTTAGGTTTGAGAAATGGTGTCTCTCTCAATCTGTTTTTGTTTCGATTGTTCTATCTACTTGGAATACCCCATCCAATGGTTCTTTCACCATTATTAATTGACAGGTTAAAACTATCTTGCTTAGAGAAAAGTTAAATTATGAAGTGCTAACATTGAAGTTGGTGTAAATAAAAAGAATAAATCACTCATTGTGGAGTATGATATCTTGTATGTATTTTTTTTTAAAAAGTTAGATACTGAGATTAATAAAATGAAATAAATTAAGAAAAAACTTGGACCTATGGAAGATGAAGGAAACTGCTTAGGGATAGAAATTATTTGGAAGGTGGTAGGAATAATGATTATTTTCATTCTCTTGCAAATCACATGCACATGGAAAATCATTTATCCACCCTTGTGGGGGAACACGATCATGTTTTCTCTACGTGTGACATGTTGGGTGTTGCTACCTCCTTTTGTAAGGATTTTTTTGGATTTGAGCCTAAACATGATATTCAGTTAGGGGAAAAAATTAGTCGGGGTGAGACTGTTACCGATGAGGAAAATTTTAGTTTTTGGGAACCTTTTTATGATGAGGAAATTAAAAATGCCATAATGGGATCATATGCACATGGCGCACCTAGTCCTCAAGGTTTATATTTTTTCTTTTACCAAACTTTTTTGGGATCTTATTAAGACGGATTTGATGTCTGTCATGTGAGACGTTGAAGCTAACACTCTTATACTGTATCATTTGAACTTTTCTATTATCACTCTAATTCCGAAAGAGCCTGATGCAAAAGAAATGATAAAATTCAATCGCATTAGTTAGCAACTGTGCTCTCAAGATTTTCACTAAAGCCATGCCTTATTTCTCCTGTTCAAATGAATTTTTTAAAGGGAGATTTATTTTTGGAGTGCGGTTATGGTCCACGAAGTGATTCAGGTAATCATTGTTCTGGTCTAGTGGTCTTGTCTTGAAGTTAGATTATGAGAAAGCTTGTGATAGAGTTAGCTGAGAATTTCCTTTTGAAATGCTTTCTTCTACATGATTTGTATTTTGAGCGGTTCTACATGCTTTGGTAGCAAGTGGATTTGCTAGATCTTTAGTACCCTTTCCCAAAGCTCCTTTTTTCTTAGATAATGATACTAATGGTCCTTATTTTGTGGGATGCAAGGGTCTGAAACAAGGTGATCCCTTGTCTCCCTTGTTTTTTCAAAATAGTTGTTGATGTGTTCTCTAATTAAGATGCTTATGAAAAGTTAGCCATGAACAATTTAATTGTCACTCTTCTACCTAATGTGATTCCTCGAGGTGTGGTTAGTTTGTAGTATGCTGATGACACCATGATTTTCCTTGAGACTTCTATTGAGTACTCTAGAAGTGCATTTTTTCCTATTTTGAATAGCTCTCCCACATGAAATTAATTTGCATAAAAGGGATTTGCATAGTGTTAATGTGAATGCGGATTTGGCTAATTCATTAGCCCAAATTTTCTGCTGCAAAATTGGCACTTTCCTTTTAAGTATATATATGGGGATCCCTTTGCATTATAGGAATCTTAGGAGAGAAGATATCTAGTCTGAGATTGATAGGATTATAGTGAACATCGCTAGATGGCTTGGTAGGAATCTATTTTATAGAGGAAAACTATTTTTGCTTAATACCTCCATTGCTAGTATTCCTGCTATCTTATGGCCATGATTAAGTTTCCTAAGAGGGCTATCAATGCTATTACTTCTCAAATGTCCCATTTTTCCTGGGGTAACTTGGGGGATGCTCATAAGTACCATCTTGCTAACTGGGGACTTACGTCAAGAATTTTTTTTGGTCGTATGGGTATTCCTAATCTTAGGGATTTTAACCTTGCCATGTTGGCTTCCTGGGTAAGAGGTATTTTGATGATCGACCTAGTGACCGGAAAAAAATGTTAAGACTTTAAGTACAACATCAGTTTCCCTAATCTTTTATTGACCAACCATTGTAATGGTTCCTCCTTTTGGAGACGACTTATTTGGGCATTGTATGCTACTAACCTTTTTTTTACTTATGGAAAGTTTGTAATGAGAGGAATGTTGCTTTCTGGCATGATGTTTGGATGGTAACTGCTCGTTGAAGGTTTTCTTTTGGGATCTTTTTTCTATTTGCCAAAAGCAAGACTGTTCAATTACACATGTTTTGGATGGGGTGGATATGAAGCTCACCATTAGCAGATGTGTGGATTTTCAACTATTTGCCTACTATCAGGAACTAGTTTATTTGGTTACAGGTTGGTTTTGCCTACCGATAAAGACTGCCCTGTTTGGTGGCCTAAATCATCCAGGGTTACTCGGTTAAGCCCTTTCATAATATGATTAACTTTGGAGGGATATCCCACCCTCTTGGTTTTTTGCATTGTAAAATCAACACTCCCCTTAATTTACATGTTTTCTCGTGGTTAATTTTTAACAACAAAGTTTTAACTCGTGCAAACTTTTCCAAACGTCACCATGTGATGACCCTATTTGTGTGTTCTGTTATGGAAGAGAATGTGTTCAGCGTCTATTTTTTGTTGCGCTGATGTTTCTAATGTGTGGGGATCATGGTTGAGGTTTTGTACATTCATGTTCCAATCTCTCTGGAGGATCTTTGTAAAAAACTGGAAACAAAAGAAAAATGATGTTGTGATTAAACCTTGTTTTGACTGCTGCCTTTTGAAGCTTACGGACCATACAAAATGACTTTGTTTTTCAGGGAAGGGCCTGGACGAAGTCTAAAGTGCGTCATGGATCGAGTTAGCTCGCTGTTTCATCAATGAAAGATACTTTGCTCCGATGCTCAAGGTGCACTTCTGCTTAGAGTCTGTGGTAGCCTGGTTTTGGAACCCTCCCGTGGCGACTGATGAGCAAAAGGCGTCGCCTCAGCTTAAGGACTTCGTTTGAGCTTTGGGAGATCTAGAAATTAGGTTGCTTGATGTTTCCTTTTCGGCCGCTATGTTGTTAGCTCTGGCTATCTTGGACCCGTGTTACTGTTGTTTTGTCCGTCGCAGCTACTCACAATTTGTGATCAAACGTTGTGTAATGATACTTGCCTGGTTGTTGCCTCTCTTTAATTAAAGTTGGGACGGAGAAACCCCTATTGTTAAAAAACTAGAAAAAAATCCATGAAGAGAGAAAAGAGAACAGGGACATAAAAACAAGGAAATCGGGGCAACTGTTTGCCACGCCCATGTAGAGGTCACGCATGGGTGATCCAAACGGTATATATGTCATTTTGGGTCGAAATCACGATAGTTGTCGCAAGGTGAGAGTTTGTGCTTTTTTTCCGTAGGTTCATTTTTTCCAAAATATTTATTTCTTGAACTATACGTCCATATCATGAACTGTTGTCACCATTGCATTTCTCGCATTGGTTCTTAAAATTAGATCCCAGGTTTGGATGATTTTTTTTTCTCAGAAAACACTGTAAGAACTCGTAAGTCTAGCTTTTTTTTTTTTTTGCTTGTCCGCCACACGTACTCGGTGAAGAAATAATGCACCGAGTGTTTCCTATTTTACCAAGTGTACGTTATGAAACATGGTAGAGGTAGGTCATGTCTGTCCCATGCGCCTGACACTCGATATATTGCCGGATTATAGTAATATGTGTGCATTCATAAGTCAGTCAAAGCCGCGACTAGGTACATATACTCACGTCGCTCTCTCGACCTCGCTCATCACTGGTAGCAGAAGAGAGTAGCACTCTGGCAGGTAGGATGCTCAGCAGTTCAGGAGACGATCGAGACACGCATGCATGCAGAAGTCACGGGCGAGAGCGATCAAGCCATGGGCACATCGATATCGGTCGGCCTGCTCTGGATAACCATCAACACGAACGCACGCACCACGGCAAGCACTTTCGCTATTAGCAATCCTTTGTCATGTTATGCTTGCGCGACGATATTTCTTCTTCGACAGCACTGCTTCACTAGCCTCGCAAGAAACTTGGCCAGTTTGTGAGCCATCTCACTGGCTTCACGAGCATGATGTCGACACGTCGTACTACATATTTGCACAATCAGCTAGGAATACTCGGCGATATGATTGCAGCAGCTGGGATAACAAAATTAAAAGGATGTCAATCCTTTCCGCAAGCAGGAGGCCACACCGAAGCGCGACATGAGCCCCAGCTATCGTCGTCGCGTCTAGCAGAATATCACATGGAAACCAGCAGTCAAAGAGGACTTCGTGAAAACCACATTTTTATTAGACTGGTGATATGTTTTGGTTATAACAAAATTAAAAGTTTCAAAAATATATATTCATGGGATGTGAAGATGGTGACGTTTTATTGCCATTCGAAATTCCAAGTACAAAACACATTACGAGATATCAGCCATGCAAAAGACAAATTCAAAAATGAACAATGATGTTACTATTCTGCACTATTCAACGCTGATTTTGTTATTTTTATAGCTCACACCCCGTAATGTATCTATATAGAACATCAAACTCTTAACATCCCATATTTTTAAAGATTTCTTTGAAACATGAAACATCTTTTTCACATGGTTTTTACTGGTTTTTACTGAATGTTCGTTTTCATGTGATATTCTCCTCATGTTTTTCGCCGGTTAGTAGTTTTCTAGTAAATGGATATCCTTTTAGATATTAGATAATGTACATAATTCCCGCACATGTAACAGGTGCTATATTCTTGTTTTAATTTTTTATTTTCTGAAACAAGGTGTCTCCTTGTTAATTCATTTTCGTTAGAGATCTTGCTTTACTTGCATACAGTAAGTTTAGGAGGGGGGGGGGGGGGGGGGGTCGATGAGCATGTCATTCTGCTTCGAGCACATTTGGTTTGGGTTGGTCAGTCAACCTAGGGCCCATAAAAACCAGCTGATAAGTTAATGTTTGTCTTTACACCATCATCATTTGCATGCATGCACAGCACGGCATTTCGTTCTGGTTCGTATTTCACGTCGTAACGTGAATGCTTTTGTGCGGGCAGACTGGCCAAGTCACGAGCTCATGCTAGTCTAAAAACCAAAACCAAGGACAAATCGCGTGCTGAGTGACATGGGAGAAAGGACAAAAACACAATGATAGCCGTTAAGACTGAGACGAGCTGCGTGAACAATTTTTTGATGGGAGTTCTGGCTGTCGGTGGAAATTGTGGAGGCATACATTCACATACACTATGTTAGCTGAGTCCAGCCAGTACATATTTGTAGTATAGAGATTTGAGAAGGCGTTCCCCGCATTCATCGTATCCTCCTTAATGATTGGCCAACAAGATTTAAAGAAATTCCCGAGTCCGTGCTGGCCCCTTATGAAGAATCACGGAGAAGTGATTATGTGCAGCTTTTTTTTCTTTTTCCTCGTGAGAGGTTACCCGACCTAGACCAACTTTGATTCTATGAATGAAGTTCTTCATTCTTTTCGCATTGACCCTTAGAAGAAAAATACTTGGTTTCAGTGACCCCTTCTTTAAGGTTCTTGACCCTTGCACATCATTTTTTCCTATCCCGCTCCAAAGCGGCCTGGCTAATGACTCTCCTTTTTACCCTAGCTCGTAGATCCGATTCTTGTGGGAGAAAACACGACTATCTTGAGCCATGTCGAGATGAAGAATGATGTGCAGGGACATGTGTAGTTGAACTTTTGCGATGGAGCATAATCGCTTGCTCCAACATTTAAGCATGTAGGCTGTTTTGTGAAGCTTGTGGAACAAAATTTGGCAAGGCTTGACATGTTCGAACGGGGATGTCCATGCATCCTGCACGACATGCATAAAGCCGGGCACCGTAATAAAAAAAAATTCAAAGTGGAAACTTCTTGGGCGTTTTTGTCTTAAACCCTAACTCATTTGCATGCATGCACAACAAGACATTTGGTTCTGACCTGTTTTTCACATCTGAACGTGAATGCTTTTGTGCAAGTTGATTGGCCAAGTCACGAGCGCATGCCAGTCTAAAAACCAAAACCATGGACAATTCGCGTGCGAGTGACATGGGAGAAAGGCCAAAAACACATGGACAACCGTTTAGACTGAGTTGAGCCGCATTAACATTTTTTGACGGGAGTTCCGGTTGTCGGTGGAAATTGTGGAGGCATGCATTTACATACACTATGTTAGCTGAGTACAACCAATACAGATTTGCAGTGTAGAGATTTGAGAAGCAGTTCACCACGTTCATCAAATCCTCCTTAAAGATTGCCCAACAAGATTTAAAGAAAGCCCCCATGAACCGTCAGGGCCTGGAGCCTTGTCACCCAGGATCTTAGAGATGGACGTTAGGACCTCGTCCTCCGTGAAGTTTTCCCCTAGGCTGGACATATCACATGCATTGAATTGAAGAGCCTCCTAATTAAATCTCAAGTCCGTGTTGGCCCCTTATGAAGAATCGTGGAGAAGTGATCATGTGCAACTTTTTCTTTTTCCTCGTGAGAGGTTACCCAACCTGAACTAACTTTGAGTCTATGAATGAAGTTCTTCCTTCTTATCGCATTGACCCTTAGATGAAAATACTTGGGGTCACTTTTCCCTTTTTTCAGGTTCTTGACCCTTTCATATTTTTTTCCTGGCCCGCTCCAAAGTGGCCTGGCTAATGGCTCCCATTTTTAGCCTAGCCTGTAGATCTGATTCTTGTGGGAGAAAACACGACTATCTTGTGCCATGTCGAGATGACGAATGACGGGCAGGGGCATATGTAGCTGAACTTTCGTGTTCGAGAATAATCGCTTGCTCCAACATTTAAGCATGTAGGCCGTTTTGCGAAGTTTGTGGAGCAGAATTTGGCAAGGCCCGACATGTACGGACGGGTCTGTCCATGCATCCTGCACGACTTGCATAAAGCCGGGCATCGTAATCCAAAAAAAATCAAAGCGTTCATTTGCATGCATGCACAACACGGCATTTGATTTTGGTTTGTTTTTCACATCTGGAACTGACGTGAAAACGAAGTGTTCAGAAAGAGCCAAGTGGGAAACAGCTCCCCTGCTCCCGCGACGCGCCCGCGAGCGTCACGGGAGAACCCTAGGCGCCGCCGCCGCCAGGGGCATCCTCTCCTCGCTCCTCCCTCGCTGCCGCCAGGAGGCGTCGCCAGGCGAAGCCTGGTCGACGCTGGCGGCGGCGGGGACTTTCTCGCCTCCTCGCTTGGCCGCCTTGATGCGGGATGAGGCGGCTTTGCCGGGATGCGACGCGGATGGCGGGCGTCGCAGTGCGGCGGCGCGCCGGTGCTCCTCAGCGCCGGCGTCGTATTGGCCGCGTGGCTGGCGGCGTGGTTATCGTGGGGGTCGCGGCCGGACAGGGATGCGACAGCGGCCTGGGTTCTGCCCAGATCTGTCGTCCTGCGGGTGGTGCGGCGTCGCGGCTGCGGGTCGGGCGCCATGGTGGAGGTGCGTGATGGGGGTCGGGGGACGGCAGCCAAGCAGCGGCTGTTTGGCCGGTCATGACCTTGCAGCGGCGCGGGCTGGGTGCGGCTTGGGCTGCGGGCGATTGTCTCTGTCGTGGCCTTCTCGGCTGGTGGAGGCTGTGGCGCAGTGGCTGGAGTTCGATCTCTCCCCGTTCCTCTGCTCTCGGGCCCTGATTTGCGGCTGGTGGCGTGGCCGGAGCGCGTGGCGGGCCGGAGGTGGCAGGGGGAATCCGAGGTGGGAGTCGGCGGTGGTCGGGATTCCGCTTCACGGTCAGCTATTTTGCTGTGATTGATAGTGTTTAATTTTGTGGACTGGGACAACCATTACCCTCTCTCATCCCCTTGATCTCTTCCTAGAGTTGGGTCTAGGGGAATGACTATCCCCAAGCTTTTTAGGTTTGAGAAATGGTGTCTCTCTCAATCTGTTTTTGTTTCGATTGTTCTATCTACTTGGAATACCCCATCCAATGGTTCTTTCACCATTATTAATTGACAGGTTAAAACTATCTTGCTTAGAGAAAAGTTAAATTATGAAGTGCTAACATTGAAGTTGGTGTAAATAAAAAGAATAAATCACTCATTGTGGAGTATGATATCTTGTATGTATTTTTTTTTAAAAAGTTAGATACTGAGATTAATAAAATGAAATAAATTAAGAAAAAACTTGGACCTATGGAACATGAAGAAAACTGCTTAGGGATAGAAATTATTTGGAAGGTGGTAGGAATAATGATTATTTTCATTCTCTTGCAAATCACATGCACATGGAAAATCATTTATCCACCCTTGTGGGGGAACACGATCATGTTTTCTCTACGTGTGACATGTTGGGTGTTGCTACCTCCTTTTGTAAGGATTTTTTTGGATTTGAGCCTAAACATGATATTCAGTTAGGGGAAAAAATTAGTCGGGGTGAGACTGTTACCGATGAGGAAAATTTTAGTTTTTGGGAACCTTTTTATGATGAGGAAATTAAAAATGCCATAATGGGATCATATGCACATGGCGCACCTAGTCCTCAAGGTTTATATTTTTTCTTTTACCAAACTTTTTTGGGATCTTATTAAGACGGATTTGATGTCTGTCATGTGAGACGTTGAAGCTAACACTCTTATACTGTATCATTTGAACTTTTCTATTATCACTCTAATTCCGAAAGAGCCTGATGCAAAAGAAATGATAAAATTCAATCGCATTAGTTAGCAACTGTGCTCTCAAGATTTTCACTAAAGCCATGCCTTATTTCTCCTGTTCAAATGAATTTTTTAAAGGGAGATTTATTTTTGGAGTGCGGTTATGGTCCACGAAGTGATTCAGGTAATCATTGTTCTGGTCTAGTGGTCTTGTCTTGAAGTTAGATTATGAGAAAGCTTGTGATAGAGTTAGCTGAGAATTTCCTTTTGAAATGCTTTCTTCTACATGATTTGTATTTTGAGCGGTTCTACATGCTTTGGTAGCAAGTGGATTTGCTAGATCTTTAGTACCCTTTCCCAAAGCTCCTTTTTTCTTAGATAATGATACTAATGGTCCTTATTTTGTGGGATGCAAGGGTCTGAAACAAGGTGATCCCTTGTCTCCCTTGTTTTTTCAAAATAGTTGTTGATGTGTTCTCTAATTAAGATGCTTATGAAAAGTTAGCCATGAACAATTTAATTGTCACTCTTCTACCTAATGTGATTCCTCGAGGTGTGGTTAGTTTGTAGTATGCTGATGACACCATGATTTTCCTTGAGACTTCTATTGAGTACTCTAGAAGTGCATTTTTTCCTATTTTGAATAGCTCTCCCACATGAAATTAATTTGCATAAAAGGGATTTGCATAGTGTTAATGTGAATGCGGATTTGGCTAATTCATTAGCCCAAATTTTCTGCTGCAAAATTGGCACTTTCCTTTTAAGTATATATATGGGGATCCCTTTGCATTATAGGAATCTTAGGAGAGAAGATATCTAGTCTGAGATTGATAGGATTATAGTGAACATCGCTAGATGGCTTGGTAGGAATCTATTTTATAGAGGAAAACTATTTTTGCTTAATACCTCCATTGCTAGTATTCCTGCTATCTTATGGCCATGATTAAGTTTCCTAAGAGGGCTATCAATGCTATTACTTCTCAAATGTCCCATTTTTCCTGGGGTAACTTGGGGGATGCTCATAAGTACCATCTTGCTAACTGGGGACTTACGTCAAGAATTTTTTTTGGTCGTATGGGTATTCCTAATCTTAGGGATTTTAACCTTGCCATGTTGGCTTCCTGGGTAAGAGGTATTTTGATGATCGACCTAGTGACCGGAAAAAAATGTTAAGACTTTAAGTACAACATCAGTTTCCCTAATCTTTTATTGACCAACCATTGTAATGGTTCCTCCTTTTGGAGACGACTTATTTGGGCATTGTATGCTACTAACCTTTTTTTTACTTATGGAAAGTTTGTAATGAGAGGAATGTTGCTTTCTGGCATGATGTTTGGATGGTAACTGCTCGTTGAAGGTTTTCTTTTGGGATCTTTTTTCTATTTGCCAAAAGCAAGACTGTTCAATTACACATGTTTTGGATGGGGTGGATATGAAGCTCACCATTAGCAGATGTGTGGATTTTCAACTATTTGCCTACTATCAGGAACTAGTTTATTTGGTTGCAGGTTGGTTTTGCCTACCGATAAAGACTGCCCTGTTTGGTGGCCTAAATCATCCAGGGTTACTCGGTTAAGCCCTTTCATAATATGATTAACTTTGGAGGGATATCCCACCCTCTTGGTTTTTTGCATTGTAAAATCAACACTCCCCTTAATTTACATGTTTTCTCGTGGTTAATTTTTAACAACAAAGTTTTAACTCGTGCAAACTTTTCCAAACGTCACCATGTGATGACCCTATTTGTGTGTTCTGTTATGGAAGAGAATGTGTTCAGCGTCTATTTTTTGTTGCGCTGATGTTTCTAATGTGTGGGGATCATGGTTGAGGTTTTGTACATTCATGTTCCAATCTCTCTGGAGGATCTTTGTAAAAAACTGGAAACAAAAGAAAAATGATGTTGTGATTAAACCTTGTTTTGACTGCTGCCTTTTGAAGCTTACGGACCATACAAAATGACTTTGTTTTTCAGGGAAGGGCCTGGACGAAGTCTAAAGTGCGTCATGGATCGAGTTAGCTCGCTGTTTCATCAATGAAAGATACTTTGCTCCGATGCTCAAGGTGCACTTCTGCTTAGAGTCTGTGGTAGCCTGGTTTTGGAACCCTCCCGTGGCGACTGATGAGCAAAAGGCGTCGCCTCAGCTTAAGGACTTCGTTTGAGCTTTGGGAGATCTAGAAATTAGGTTGCTTGATGTTTCCTTTTCGGCCGCTATGTTGTTAGCTCTGGCTATCTTGGACCCGTGTTACTGTTGTTTTGTCCGTCGCAGCTACTCACAATTTGTGATCAAACGTTGTGTAATGATACTTGCCTGGTTGTTGCCTCTCTTTAATTAAAGTTGGGACGGAGAAACCCCTATTGTTAAAAAACTAGAAAAAAATCCATGAAGAGAGAAAAGAGAACAGGGACATAAAAACAAGGAAATCGGGGCAACTGTTTGCCACGCCCATGTAGAGGTCACGCATGGGTGATCCAAACGGTATATATGTCATTTTGGGTCGAAATCACGATAGTTGTCGCAAGGTGAGAGTTTGTGCTTTTTTTCCGTAGGTTCATTTTTTCCAAAATATTTATTTCTTGAACTATACGTCCATATCATGAACTGTTGTCACCATTGCATTTCTCGCATTGGTTCTTAAAATTAGATCCCAGGTTTGGATGATTTTTTTTTCTCAGAAAACACTGTAAGAACTCGTAAGTCTAGCTTTTTTTTTTTTTTGCTTGTCCGCCACACGTACTCGGTGAAGAAATAATGCACCGAGTGTTTCCTATTTTACCAAGTGTACGTTATGAAACATGGTAGAGGTAGGTCATGTCTGTCCCATGCGCCTGACACTCGATATATTGCCGGATTATAGTAATATGTGTGCATTCATAAGTCAGTCAAAGCCGCGACTAGGTACATATACTCACGTCGCTCTCTCGACCTCGCTCATCACTGGTAGCAGAAGAGAGTAGCACTCTGGCAGGTAGGATGCTCAGCAGTTCAGGAGACGATCGAGACACGCATGCATGCAGAAGTCACGGGCGAGAGCGATCAAGCCATGGGCACATCGATATCGGTCGGCCTGCTCTGGATAACCATCAACACGAACGCACGCACCACGGCAAGCACTTTCGCTATTAGCAATCCTTTGTCATGTTATGCTTGCGCGACGATATTTCTTCTTCGACAGCACTGCTTCACTAGCCTCGCAAGAAACTTGGCCAGTTTGTGAGCCATCTCACTGGCTTCACGAGCATGATGTCGACACGTCGTACTACATATTTGCACAATCAGCTAGGAATACTCGGCGATATGATTGCAGCAGCTGGGATAACAAAATTAAAAGGATGTCAATCCTTTCCGCAAGCAGGAGGCCACACCGAAGCGCGACATGAGCCCCAGCTATCGTCGTCGCGTCTAGCAGAATATCACATGGAAACCAGCAGTCAAAGAGGACTTCGTGAAAACCACATTTTTATTAGACTGGTGATATGTTTTGGTTATAACAAAATTAAAAGTTTCAAAAATATATATTCATGGGATGTGAAGATGGTGACGTTTTATTGCCATTCGAAATTCCAAGTACAAAACACATTACGAGATATCAGCCATGCAAAAGACAAATTCAAAAATGAACAATGATGTTACTATTCTGCACTATTCAACGCTGATTTTGTTATTTTTATAGCTCACACCCCGTAATGTATCTATATAGAACATCAAACTCTTAACATCCCATATTTTTAAAGATTTCTTTGAAACATGAAACATCTTTTTCACATGGTTTTTACTGGTTTTTACTGAATGTTCGTTTTCATGTGATATTCTCCTCATGTTTTTCGCCGGTTAGTAGTTTTCTAGTAAATGGATATCCTTTTAGATATTAGATAATGTACATAATTCCCGCACATGTAACAGGTGCTATATTCTTGTTTTAATTTTTTATTTTCTGAAACAAGGTGTCTCCTTGTTAATTCATTTTCGTTAGAGATCTTGCTTTACTTGCATACAGTAAGTTTAGGAGGGGGGGGGGGGGGGGGTCGATGAGCATGTCATTCTGCTTCGAGCACATTTGGTTTGGGTTGGTCAGTCAACCTAGGGCCCATAAAAACCAGCTGATAAGTTAATGTTTGTCTTTACACCATCATCATTTGCATGCATGCACAGCACGGCATTTCGTTCTGGTTCGTATTTCACGTCGTAACGTGAATGCTTTTGTGCGGGCAGACTGGCCAAGTCACGAGCTCATGCTAGTCTAAAAACCAAAACCAAGGACAAATCGCGTGCTGAGTGACATGGGAGAAAGGACAAAAACACAATGATAGCCGTTAAGACTGAGACGAGCTGCGTGAACAATTTTTTGATGGGAGTTCTGGCTGTCGGTGGAAATTGTGGAGGCATACATTCACATACACTATGTTAGCTGAGTCCAGCCAGTACATATTTGTAGTATAGAGATTTGAGAAGGCGTTCCCCGCATTCATCGTATCCTCCTTAATGATTGGCCAACAAGATTTAAAGAAATTCCCGAGTCCGTGCTGGCCCCTTATGAAGAATCACGGAGAAGTGATTATGTGCAGCTTTTTTTTCTTTTTCCTCGTGAGAGGTTACCCGACCTAGACCAACTTTGATTCTATGAATGAAGTTCTTCATTCTTTTCGCATTGACCCTTAGAAGAAAAATACTTGGTTTCAGTGACCCCTTCTTTAAGGTTCTTGACCCTTGCACATCATTTTTTCCTATCCCGCTCCAAAGCGGCCTGGCTAATGACTCTCCTTTTTACCCTAGCTCGTAGATCCGATTCTTGTGGGAGAAAACACGACTATCTTGAGCCATGTCGAGATGAAGAATGATGTGCAGGGACATGTGTAGTTGAACTTTTGCGATGGAGCATAATCGCTTGCTCCAACATTTAAGCATGTAGGCTGTTTTGTGAAGCTTGTGGAACAAAATTTGGCAAGGCTTGACATGTTCGAACGGGGATGTCCATGCATCCTGCACGACATGCATAAAGCCGGGCACCGTAATAAAAAAAATTCAAAGTGGAAACTTCTTGGGCGTTTTTGTCTTAAACCCTAACTCATTTGCATGCATGCACAACAAGACATTTGGTTCTGACCTGTTTTTCACATCTGAACGTGAATGCTTTTGTGCAAGTTGATTGGCCAAGTCACGAGCGCATGCCAGTCTAAAAACCAAAACCATGGACAATTCGCGTGCGAGTGACATGGGAGAAAGGCCAAAAACACATGGACAACCGTTTAGACTGAGTTGAGCCGCATTAACATTTTTTGACGGGAGTTCCGGTTGTCGGTGGAAATTGTGGAGGCATGCATTTACATACACTATGTTAGCTGAGTACAACCAATACAGATTTGCAGTGTAGAGATTTGAGAAGCAGTTCACCACATTCATCAAATCCTCCTTAAAGATTGCCCAACAAGATTTAAAGAAAGCCCCCATGAACCGTCAGGGCCTGGAGCCTTGTCACCCAGGATCTTAGAGATGGACGTTAGGACCTCGTCCTCCGTGAAGTTTTCCCCTAGGCTGGACATATCACATGCATTGAATTGAAGAGCCTCCTAATTAAATCTCAAGTCCGTGTTGGCCCCTTATGAAGAATCGTGGAGAAGTGATCATGTGCAACTTTTTCTTTTTCCTCGTGAGAGGTTACCCAACCTGAACTAACTTTGAGTCTATGAATGAAGTTCTTCCTTCTTATCGCATTGACCCTTAGATGAAAATACTTGGGGTCACTTTTCCCTTTTTTCAGGTTCTTGACCCTTTCATATTTTTTTCCTGGCCCGCTCCAAAGTGGCCTGGCTAATGGCTCCCATTTTTAGCCTAGCCTGTAGATCTGATTCTTGTGGGAGAAAACACGACTATCTTGTGCCATGTCGAGATGACGAATGACGGGCAGGGGCATATGTAGCTGAACTTTCGTGTTCGAGAATAATCGCTTGCTCCAACATTTAAGCATGTAGGCCGTTTTGCGAAGTTTGTGGAGCAGAATTTGGCAAGGCCCGACATGTACGGACGGGTCTGTCCATGCATCCTGCACGACTTGCATAAAGCCGGGCATCGTAATCCAAAAAAAATCAAAGCGTTCATTTGCATGCATGCACAACACGGCATTTGATTTTGGTTTGTTTTTCACATCTGGAACTGACGTGAAAACGAAGTGTTCAGAAAGAGCCAAGTGGGAAACAGCTCCCCTGCTCCCGCGACGCGCCCGCGAGCGTCACGGGAGAACCCTAGGCGCCGCCGCCGCCAGGGGCATCCTCTCCTCGCTCCTCCCTCGCTGCCGCCAGGAGGCGTCGCCAGGCGAAGCCTGGTCGACGCTGGCGGCGGCGGGGACTTTCTCGCCTCCTCGCTTGGCCGCCTTGATGCGGGATGAGGCGGCTTTGCCGGGATGCGACGCGGATGGCGGGCGTCGCAGTGCGGCGGCGCGCCGGTGCTCCTCAGCGCCGGCGTCGTATTGGCCGCGTGGCTGGCGGCGTGGTTATCGTGGGGGTCGCGGCCGGACAGGGATGCGACAGCGGCCTGGGTTCTGCCCAGATCTGTCGTCCTGCGGGTGGTGCGGCGTCGCGGCTGCGGGTCGGGCGCCATGGTGGAGGTGCGTGATGGGGGTCGGGGGACGGCAGCCAAGCAGCGGCTGTTTGGCCGGTCATGACCTTGCAGCGGCGCGGGCTGGGTGCGGCTTGGGCTACGGGCGATTGTCTCTGTCGTGGCCTTCTCGGCTGGTGGAGGCTGTGGCGCAGTGGCTGGAGTTCGATCTCTCCCCGTTCCTCTGCTCTCGGGCCCTGATTTGCGGCTGGTGGCGTGGCCGGAGCGCGTGGCGGGCCGGAGGTGGCAGGGGGAATCCGAGGTGGGAGTCGGCGGTGGTCGGGATTCCGCTTCACGGTCAGCTATTTTGCTGTGATTGATAGTGTTTAATTTTGTGGACTGGGACAACCATTACCCTCTCTCATCCCCTTGATCTCTTCCTAGAGTTGGGTCTAGGGGAATGACTATCCCCAAGCTTTTTAGGTTTGAGAAATGGTGTCTCTCTCAATCTGTTTTTGTTTCGATTGTTCTATCTACTTGGAATACCCCATCCAATGGTTCTTTCACCATTATTAATTGACAGGTTAAAACTATCTTGCTTAGAGAAAAGTTAAATTATGAAGTGCTAACATTGAAGTTGGTGTAAATAAAAAGAATAAATCACTCATTGTGGAGTATGATATCTTGTATGTATTTTTTTTAAAAAAGTTAGATACTGAGATTAATAAAATGAAATAAATTAAGAAAAAACTTGGACCTATGGAAGATGAAGGAAACTGCTTAGGGATAGAAATTATTTGGAAGGTGGTAGGAATAATGATTATTTTCATTCTCTTGCAAATCACATGCACATGGAAAATCATTTATCCACCCTTGTGGGGGAACACGATCATGTTTTCTCTACGTGTGACATGTTGGGTGTTGCTACCTCCTTTTGTAAGGATTTTTTTGGATTTGAGCCTAAACATGATATTCAGTTAGGGGAAAAAATTAGTCGGGGTGAGACTGTTACCGATGAGGAAAATTTTAGTTTTTGGGAACCTTTTTATGATGAGGAAATTAAAAATGCCATAATGGGATCATATGCACATGGCGCACCTAGTCCTCAAGGTTTATATTTTTTCTTTTACCAAACTTTTTTGGGATCTTATTAAGACGGATTTGATGTCTGTCATGTGAGACGTTGAAGCTAACACTCTTATACTGTATCATTTGAACTTTTCTATTATCACTCTAATTCCGAAAGAGCCTGATGCAAAAGAAATGATAAAATTCAATCGCATTAGTTAGCAACTGTGCTCTCAAGATTTTCACTAAAGCCATGCCTTATTTCTCCTGTTCAAATGAATTTTTTAAAGGGAGATTTATTTTTGGAGTGCGGTTATGGTCCACGAAGTGATTCAGGTAATCATTGTTCTGGTCTAGTGGTCTTGTCTTGAAGTTAGATTATGAGAAAGCTTGTGATAGAGTTAGCTGAGAATTTCCTTTTGAAATGCTTTCTTCTACATGATTTGTATTTTGAGCGGTTCTACATGCTTTGGTAGCAAGTAGATTTGCTAGATCTTTAGTACCCTTTCCCAAAGCTCCTTTTTTCTTAGATAATGATACTAATGGTCCTTATTTTGTGGGATGCAAGGGTCTGAAACAAGGTGATCCCTTGTCTCCCTTGTTTTTTCAAAATAGTTGTTGATGTGTTCTCTAATTAAGATGCTTATGAAAAGTTAGCCATGAACAATTTAATTGTCACTCTTCTACCTAATGTGATTCCTCGAGGTGTGGTTAGTTTGTAGTATGCTGATGACACCATGATTTTCCTTGAGACTTCTATTGAGTACTCTAGAAGTGCATTTTTTCCTATTTTGAATAGCTCTCCCACATGAAATTAATTTGCATAAAAGGGATTTGCATAGTGTTAATGTGAATGCGGATTTGGCTAATTCATTAGCCCAAATTTTCTGCTGCAAAATTGGCACTTTCCTTTTAAGTATATATATGGGGATCCCTTTGCATTATAGGAATCTTAGGAGAGAAGATATCTAGTCTGAGATTGATAGGATTATAGTGAACATCGCTAGATGGCTTGGTAGGAATCTATTTTATAGAGGAAAACTATTTTTGCTTAATACCTCCATTGCTAGTATTCCTGCTATCTTATGGCCATGATTAAGTTTCCTAAGAGGGCTATCAATGCTATTACTTCTCAAATGTCCCATTTTTCCTGGGGTAACTTGGGGGATGCTCATAAGTACCATCTTGCTAACTGGGGACTTACGTCAAGAATTTTTTTTGGTCGTATGGGTATTCCTAATCTTAGGGATTTTAACCTTGCCATGTTGGCTTCCTGGGTAAGAGGTATTTTGATGATCGACCTAGTGACCGGAAAAAAATGTTAAGACTTTAAGTACAACATCAGTTTCCCTAATCTTTTATTGACCAACCATTGTAATGGTTCCTCCTTTTGGAGACGACTTATTTGGGCATTGTATGCTACTAACCTTTTTTTTACTTATGGAAAGTTTGTAATGAGAGGAATGTTGCTTTCTGGCATGATGTTTGGATGGTAACTGCTCGTTGAAGGTTTTCTTTTGGGATCTTTTTTCTATTTGCCAAAAGCAAGACTGTTCAATTACACATGTTTTGGATGGGGTGGATATGAAGCTCACCATTAGCAGATGTGTGGATTTTCAACTATTTGCCTACTATCAGGAACTAGTTTATTTGGTTGCAGGTTGGTTTTGCCTACCGATAAAGACTGCCCTGTTTGGTGGCCTAAATCATCCAGGGTTACTCGGTTAAGCCCTTTCATAATATGATTAACTTTGGAGGGATATCCCACCCTCTTGGTTTTTTGCATTGTAAAATCAACACTCCCCTTAATTTACATGTTTTCTCGTGGTTAATTTTTAACAACAAAGTTTTAACTCGTGCAAACTTTTCCAAACGTCACCATGTGATGACCCTATTTGTGTGTTCTGTTATGGAAGAGAATGTGTTCAGCGTCTATTTTTTGTTGCGCTGATGTTTCTAATGTGTGGGGATCATGGTTGAGGTTTTGTACATTCATGTTCCAATCTCTCTGGAGGATCTTTGTAAAAAACTGGAAACAAAAGAAAAATGATGTTGTGATTAAACCTTGTTTTGACTGCTGCCTTTTGAAGCTTACGGACCATACAAAATGACTTTGTTTTTCAGGGAAGGGCCTGGACGAAGTCTAAAGTGCGTCATGGATCGAGTTAGCTCGCTGTTTCATCAATGAAAGATACTTTGCTCCGATGCTCAAGGTGCACTTCTGCTTAGAGTCTGTGGTAGCCTGGTTTTGGAACCCTCCCGTGGCGACTGATGAGCAAAAGGCGTCGCCTCAGCTTAAGGACTTCGTTTGAGCTTTGGGAGATCTAGAAATTAGGTTGCTTGATGTTTCCTTTTCGGCCGCTATGTTGTTAGCTCTGGCTATCTTGGACCCGTGTTACTGTTGTTTTGTCCGTCGCAGCTACTCACAATTTGTGATCAAACGTTGTGTAATGATACTTGCCTGGTTGTTGCCTCTCTTTAATTAAAGTTGGGACGGAGAAACCCCTATTGTTAAAAAACTAGAAAAAAATCCATGAAGAGAGAAAAGAGAACAGGGACATAAAAACAAGGAAATCGGGGCAACTGTTTGCCACGCCCATGTAGAGGTCACGCATGGGTGATCCAAACGGTATATATGTCATTTTGGGTCGAAATCACGATAGTTGTCGCAAGGTGAGAGTTTGTGCTTTTTTTCCGTAGGTTCATTTTTTCCAAAATATTTATTTCTTGAACTATATGTCCATATCATGAACTGTTGTCACCATTGCATTTCTCGCATTGGTTCTTAAAATTAGATCCCAGGTTTGGATGATTTTTTTTTCTCAGAAAACACTGTAAGAACTCGTAAGTCTAGCTTTTTTTTTTTTTTGCTTGTCCGCCACACGTACTCGGTGAAGAAATAATGCACCGAGTGTTTCCTATTTTACCAAGTGTACGTTATGAAACATGGTAGAGGTAGGTCATGTCTGTCCCATGCGCCTGACACTCGATATATTGCCGGATTATAGTAATATGTGTGCATTCATAAGTCAGTCAAAGCCGCGACTAGGTACATATACTCACGTCGCTCTCTCGACCTCGCTCATCACTGGTAGCAGAAGAGAGTAGCACTCTGGCAGGTAGGATGCTCAGCAGTTCAGGAGACGATCGAGACACGCATGCATGCAGAAGTCACGGGCGAGAGCGATCAAGCCATGGGCACATCGATATCGGTCGGCCTGCTCTGGATAACCATCAACACGAACGCACGCACCACGGCAAGCACTTTCGCTATTAGCAATCCTTTGTCATGTTATGCTTGCGCGACGATATTTCTTCTTCGACAGCACTGCTTCACTAGCCTCGCAAGAAACTTGGCCAGTTTGTGAGCCATCTCACTGGCTTCACGAGCATGATGTCGACACGTCGTACTACATATTTGCACAATCAGCTAGGAATACTCGGCGATATGATTGCAGCAGCTGGGATAACAAAATTAAAAGGATGTCAATCCTTTCCGCAAGCAGGAGGCCACACCGAAGCGCGACATGAGCCCCAGCTATCGTCGTCGCGTCTAGCAGAATATCACATGGAAACCAGCAGTCAAAGAGGACTTCGTGAAAACCACATTTTTATTAGACTGGTGATATGTTTTGGTTATAACAAAATTAAAAGTTTCAAAAATATATATTCATGGGATGTGAAGATGGTGACGTTTTATTGCCATTCGAAATTCCAAGTACAAAACACATTACGAGATATCAGCCATGCAAAAGACAAATTCAAAAATGAACAATGATGTTACTATTCTGCACTATTCAACGCTGATTTTGTTATTTTTATAGCTCACACCCCGTAATGTATCTATATAGAACATCAAACTCTTAACATCCCATATTTTTAAAGATTTCTTTGAAACATGAAACATCTTTTTCACATGGTTTTTACTGGTTTTTACTGAATGTTCGTTTTCATGTGATATTCTCCTCATGTTTTTCGCCGGTTAGTAGTTTTCTAGTAAATGGATATCCTTTTAGATATTAGATAATGTACATTCTTCCCGCACATGTTACAGGTGCTATATTCTTGTTTTAATTTTTTATTTTCTGAAACAAGGTGTCTCCTTGTTAATTCATTTTCGCTAGAGATCTTGCTTTACTTGCATACAGTAAGTTTAGGAGGGGGGGGGGGGGGTGTCGATGAGCATGTCATTCTGCTTCGAGCACATTTGGTTTGGGTTGGTCAGTCAACCTAGGGCCCATAAAAACCAGCTGATAAGTTAATGTTTGTCTTTACACCATCATCATTTGCATGCATGCACAGCACGGCATTTCGTTCTGGTTCGTATTTCACGTCGTAACGTGAATGCTTTTGTGCGGGCAGACTGGCCAAGTCACGAGCTCATGCTAGTCTAAAAACCAAAACCAAGGACAAATCGCGTGCTGAGTGACATGGGAGAAAGGACAAAAACACAATGATAGCCGTTAAGACTGAGACGAGCTGCGTGAACAATTTTTTGATGGGAGTTCTGGCTGTCGGTGGAAATTGTGGAGGCATACATTCACATACACTATGTTAGCTGAGTCCAGCCAGTACATATTTGTAGTATAGAGATTTGAGAAGGCGTTCCCCGCATTCATCGTATCCTCCTTAATGATTGGCCAACAAGATTCAAAGAAATTCCCGAGTCCGTGCTGGCCCCTTATGAAGAATCACGGAGAAGTGATTATGTGCAGCTTTTTTTTCTTTTTCCTCGTGAGAGGTTACCCGACCTAGACCAACTTTGATTCTATGAATGAAGTTCTTCATTCTTCTCGCATTGACCCTTAGAAGAAAAATACTTGGTTTCAGTGACCCCTTCTTTAAGGTTCTTGACCCTTGCACATCATTTTTTCCTATCCCGCTCCAAAGCGGCCTGGCTAATGACTCTCCTTTTTACCCTAGCTCGTAGATCCGATTCTTGTGGGAGAAAACACGACTATCTTGAGCCATGTCGAGATGAAGAATGATGTGCAGGGACATGTGTAGTTGAACTTTTGCGATGGAGCATAATCGCTTGCTCCAACATTTAAGCATGTAGGCTGTTTTGTGAAGCTTGTGGAACAAAATTTGGCAAGGCTTGACATGTTCGAACGGGGATGTCCATGCATCCTGCACGACATGCATAAAGCCGGGCACCGTAATAAAAAAAAAATTCAAAGTGGAAACTTCTTGGGCGTTTTTGTCTTAAACCCTAACTCATTTGCATGCATGCACAACACGACATTTGGTTCTGACCTGTTTTTCACGTCTGAACGTGAATGCTTTTGTGCAAGTTGATTGGCCAAGTCACGAGCGCATGCCAGTCTAAAAACCAAAACCAAGGACAATTCGCGTGCGAGTGACATGGGAGAAAGGCCAAAAACACATGGACAACCGTTTAGACTGAGTTGAGCCGCATTAACATTTTTTGACGGGAGTTCCGGTTGTCGGTGGAAATTGTGGAGGCATGCATTTACATACACTATGTTAGCTGAGTACAACCAATACAGATTTGCAGTGTAGAGATTTGAGAAGCAGTTCACCACATTCATCAAATCCTCCTTAAAGATTGCCCAACAAGATTTAAAGAAAGCCCCCATGAAACCGTCAGGGCCTGGAGCCTTGTCACCCAGGATCTGAGAGATGGACGTTAGGACCTCGTACTCCGTGAAGTTTTCCCCGAGGCTGGACATATCACATGCATTGAATTGAAGAGCCTCCTAATTAAATCTCAAGTCCGTGTTGGCCCCTTATGAAGAATCGTGGAGAAGTGATCATGTGCAACTTTTTCTTTTTCCTCGTGAGAGGTTACCCAACCTGAACTAACTTTGAGTCCATGAATGAAGTTCTTCCTTTTTCTCGCATTGACCCTTAGATGAAAATACTTGGGGTCACTTTTCCCTTTTTTCAGGTTCTTGACCCTTGCATAATTTTTTCCTGGCCCGCTCCAAAGTGGCCTGGCTAATGACTCCCCTTTTTAGCCTAGCCTGCAGATCCGATTCTTGTGGGAGAAAACACGACTATCTTGTGCCATGTCGAGATGACGAATGACGGGCAGGGGCATATGTAGCTGAACTTTCGTGTTCGAGAATAATCGCTTGCTCCAACATTTAAGCATGTAGGCCGTTTTGCGAAGTTTGTGGAGCAGAATTTGGCAAGGCCCGACATGTACGGACGGGTCTGTCCATGCATCCTGCACGACTTGCATAAAGCCGGGCATCGTAATCCAAAAAAAATCAAAGCGTTCATTTGCATGCATGCACAACACGGCATTTGATTTTGGTTTGTTTTTCACATCTGGAACTGACGTGAAAACGAAGTGTTCAGAAAGAGCCAAGTGGGAAACAGCTCCCCTGCTCCCGCGACGCGCCCGCGCGCGTCACGGGAGAACCCTAGGCGCCGCCGCCGCCAGGGGCATCCTCTCCTCGCTCCTCCCTCGCTGCCGCCAGGAGGCGTCGCCAGGCGAAGCATGGTCGACGCTGGCGGCGGCGGGGACTTTCTCACCTCCTCGCTTGGCCGCCTTGATGCGGGATGAGGCGGCTTTGCCGGGATGCGACGCGGATGGCGGGCGTCGCAGTGCGGCGGCGCGCCGGTGCTCCTCAGCGCCGGCGTCGTATTGGCCGCGTGGCTGGCGGCGTGGTTATCGTGGGGGTCGCGGCCGGACAGGGATGCGACAGCGGCCTGGGTTCTGCCCAGATCTGTCGTCCTGCGGGTGGTGCGGCATCGCGGCTGCGGGTCGGGCGCCATGGTGGAGGTGCGTGATGGGGGTCGGGGGACGGCAGCCAAGCAGCGGCTGTTTGGCCGGTCATGACCTTGCAGCGGCGCGGGCTGGGTGCGGCTTGGGCTGCGGGCGATTGTCTCTGTCGTGGCCTTCTCGGCTGGTGGAGGCTGTGGCGCAGTGGCTGGAGTTCGATCTCTCCCCGTTCCTCTGCTCTCGGGCCCTGATTTGCGGCTGGTGGCGTGGCCGGAGCGCGTGGCGGGCCGGAGGTGGCAGGGGGAATCCGAGGTGGGAGTTGGCGGTGGTCGGGATTCCGCTTCACGGTCGGCTAGCTCGGCGTCCGTGGCTACGGGCATGACGTCGCGAGCTCACTCGGTGACGGCCGTCGGTAGTCCCAGGGTCGTGTCCCTCCGGTCTACAGGGACTGGCTGGGGATGCAGGCGTGGATGCTTCCTACGGTGGAGGTGTCGACCCAGGCTCCGGATTGATGCCGGGCTAGGAGTGAAAGGAGGCATCTTTCGCTCTTTCTATCGTGGTTGGGACGCTGGACTGGGGATCGTTGGCGGTTTCTTGGACATGGACGTCGGAGCGGCGGCTCCTGATGGTGGTCCACATGGGTGGCTCTCCGGCGGGCTCCATGGTGGTGATGGTGGCTACCACTTTTGGTCGTGTGGGCGGCAAGAGAGGTAGCGGCAGGTGGCTCGGGCATGTGTTTTCTGTAACGATGCCCCGATCCGTACCTGGGGAACTAGTCTCGTCGTGCTTGTCTTGGAGACCTCGTGGTGGCACGACGGAGTTACCGAGTGAAAACTCCGCGCTTTGACACCGACGACGGCGGCGTTCGAGGACGCCATTTTCTTCCTGAAGACGTTGTCGATGTGCTCCTTTCTGTGTCAGGGTTCCGGGTGAAGACCCTTGTCCATTCTGGACTAGGCAGCGGCGACGCTTTGCGCCGTTTTTCCTCCCGAGGTCGTTGTCATGGAGCTTAGGTGTGTTAGGATGTAGTGTGGTGGTGTATTCAGTTCTTCTTTGTGTTATTGTCCGGCAGTGTTTGTGCTCCGGTTATCATGAGGTCAGCATTGTATTAGAGCCGCTCCACCATCTTGTATCGTTCAGCCGTGTACTTTGTTGGTTGTTGCTTTATATATAAAGCGGAGCAAAAGCCTGTTTCGAGAGTTTGTTTTTCACATCTGAACATGAATGCCGTTGTGCAGGCAGACTGGCCAAGTCACGAGCTCATGCCAGTCTAAAAACCAAAACCAAGGACAAATCGCGTGCGAGTGACATGGGAGAAAAGCCAAAAACACAATGATGGCCGTTAAGACAGAGACAAGCCACGTTAACATTTTGTGACGGGAGTTCCGGCTGTCGGTGGAAATTGTGAAGGCATGCATTCACATACACGTGTATTTCTCTGGTTGGACCAAAATGGCTTGCTATCGATCTCATGATCTCCTCGCAAGAAAGAATCGAACAGGGTTCGCAGAAGACGCCGGTCCTTTGAAGTTTGGCGTCAAGCTGCAGGGGAATCAACAAGTCCGGCCTGCCATGCCATCATGGGAGCAGCGAGCGACAGCGCGCATCTTCTCAGCGTGAAACTGGTGGAGCCGTGTACGTAGTTACGTACTCACAACAACTGTCGTCGGCATGATGATGCTTGAGGTAGCCAGTGCCAGGCTAGTGCTTTTATAGGGCTTGATCCACCGTTCAAGCATCCATCCATCCATTGCAATGGCGCAAATAACCATCTCGGCGGCGGCTATAGCGGCAGCGGCACTACTACTAATAGTGATGCCATTGCTGTCCGCTGGAGCAGCAGCAGGTGATCCGAGCCCGGCGCCGATATCGATCGGAATGCCTGGCTGTATGACATCATGCGGCGGCGTGGAGGTGCCCTACCCGTTCGGCATTGGCCAGGACGCTAGCTGCTACTTGCCGGGCTTCAACTTCACCTGCGACAACACTACCGGCGCACGGCCGCGGCTGCTGCTCGACACCGACGGCACTTTCCAAGTCACCCGCAACATCAGCTCCCAGCTCGAGCTCAAGTACGGCTTTTTCTCTGCCCAGCACAATGGTGACATAAAGCTCGAGATCAACGCCGATGGCAACGGCCACGGCATGTTTAGGCTCGACGGGCCATACACGCTTGGCGGCAGCCACGAGCTCATCCTGACGGGCTGCAACGTGCAGGCGACGATGATGGACGGCAATGTGACCCTGGCCAGCTGCACCTCGCTCTGCGACGAGGACACATCACTCTATGAAAATTGCGTGATCGACCGATGTTCCGGCGGCAGCACAGGCTGCTGCCGCGCGAACATCATCACGCCGGGCTACGACGACGATGAACGCAGCGAAGTTTACAGTACCAGTAGCACCGCATATGACGTGCAGCTCAGACGGTTGGGTGGTTGGAACCGTAGCGCGGACCGGGACCGATTCCCGGTGCGTGTGTTTGTCGCCAGACGTTGGTGGTTCGACAACACCTCCGTCTCAAACGACCTGCTACAGACTGGCCGACCCCCATCTGAGGAGACAATGGAAATTCCCGTTTGGCTGACGTGGGAGGTTGTTGGCCATCCTAACAGCAGCAGCGTCTGCAAGAGCAACCACAGCGAACGCCTAAATGGCACAAGAGGAGGCTATACGTGCGCCTGCAGCAAAGGCTACGAAGGCAATCCCTACCTCACGGACGGGTGCAAAGGTAGTATGTATATGTCATTAAGAGAACCTTAATTGTGATAATTTTGTTTCAATAGATCAATCGGTCTACATTTGGATATATACGTAGATATCGATGAGTGCGGGTCGTCACCAGCATCCATTGAATGCTACGGTGAATGCTTCAACACGGAAGGATCCTTCACGTGTCGGTGCCCGCCAGGAACCAGCGGCAACTTCACCGTCCCCGGTGGGTGCGTCAACACTACTATCGCTATCGATGGTACGTCAACATGTTCGTAACAGGAAGTTTTTCCTTCCGCCTGCAAATATTTAGCCATTCTCCTTTAAGAGCTTTGCTAGACCTACCCTGAAATTCGGCCGGGGGCAAGGGGGGGGGGGGGGGGGGGGGGGGGGGGGGGGGGGGGTAACTGTTTTTCGTAGGTGTAGGATTTTTGCTCTTCAGACATATCCATCAGACTCCATGCATGGTTTTGCAGAAGATTTCTCTCGAGCCATAGAAAGAAAAAGGGAACAAAATGTTTCCTTCTAAGAGCATGTACTACACCGCTATCTTACATTTGCATGTCATTTCTACACAAACAATGTTTTAAGCTACTAGTATTACCCCTCCTTTGTCCCCATTATGTGAACATGTTTTCGTTTGGGGTGTGTCTAGGGCACATCTAGAAGTGACATAGTTATTGCACATCTAAGTGACTTGATCAAGCATAAAAAAAAACTAAAAAAAGAAAGAAATAGTCACAAGAATCTCCGCGTAAAATCAATGACATAGGACTTAGATGTGCAATACTTATGTCACATCCAGATGCGGTTTAGCAAAACCGGTACAAATATTATATCTAAGATACTCCAAAATGAGTTATACGAAAAAATTGCAAGTAAAAAGGAGTATGCTGAAAATATGATATATACTACCTAAAAAAATAGTATATGTAATACCTAAATATTTTTATATACTACATGCTATGTAGATACTACCTGCAACGTACGAAACATAAGTGGGAGTAACTACACCCGGCAGAAGGAAACATAAGTGGGAGTAACTAGTGTTTTGAAGTTAATTCTAACTTGTCCGTCTAATAAAACTGAGTTCTTTTAGCCATAGCTTTACTCAAAACTGCCTTCGTCTTATTTGGAGGCTGGTCATAGTGGGAGTAACATAGCAAGTACCATAATGCATCCCAAGACAAGTTTGTTTTTTTGGCAAGTAATTAATAAGGAAAGAGGTCTTCTTGGTGTGACATAATATGTTACTGTAACATAAAGCACCCAAGACTAAATGAGCCTATACCTAAATAAATAAAGGCACGCATGACATGACACCTATGCATGTTACCAGTCTAAATTACTTTCCACTATGACCGGCATTAGGTAGTTGGATACATAATGAGATGCACAATGTTGTCTCATGAAGTGATAAAACCAGTGATGAAAGTTGTGTTTTGGAGATCGTCATAACGTTCAAACGATGGCGTTGAGAGCAAAACTAAATCTCTTGTTCACCACTGGAATTCTGTTGTCAATTACTCCCTCTGTATCATAATATAAGATGTTTTTTTACACAGTAGAATCAAAGGCGCTCACATACATGAGCTACGTTATTACATTCAATATTGGAGTAATTAGGTTTTGTTTCCGAAATATTATAAAGATGTCATCATTGTTTCTGCAACAGAAAACTGCATCAGGTCGTGCGGGGATGTGGAGGTGCCATACCCGTTCGGTATGGGCCTGTCCAAGTGCTACTGGCCAGGGTTCGGCCTCACGTGTGACACGATCCATGATCCCCCGCGGCTGCTCATCGGTAGTAGCGGACAGTTCCGGGTCATCGGCATCTCCGTTCGCAACTCCACGGTGCGTGTTATCAGGACAGACAACCTTAGACCCCAAATATCTTGGCCATCTTCATATGCCACTGAATTTAGGGATGTGTTCCCTTCTTTTTCGGCTGACGAAGAGGTGCCCTACTCGCTGTCCACGAGCAACGAACTCGTCGTTACCGGATGCAACGCGCATGCGATGCTGGTGGGGCACAACAACCAAGCAATTATCAGTGGTTGCGCCTCCTTCTGCTACTTTAATGACACTGGTGGTGTCTGGGGCGAGCGTTGGTCAGCAAATGGTACACATGGTGAAAACAGCGGCGGTCGCGAATCGTGCTACGGCAACGGATGCTGCAAGGCGCGCATCTCTGAGTCCATGGACGGAATGCCAAAGAAATTGGACTTCAAATGGATCAACACAAACTCTCAGATAGGGTTACCAGTCTATGGGTTCGTTGCAGAGGAGGGATGGTTCGATCCGGTGGGTGTCACCGGCAAACTGATGTGGGAGGGTCGTCGTCGGAAGAACCGGACGTCGGCGGATGCTCTGAAGGTTCCCCTTCTTCTCCAGTGGGAGGTGTTGCTGTCTCATAATGGCTCGTCATCAGCCAACCTGAGCTCACAGCTGGACTGCAACGGCAAGGATCAGGTAGTACCACGCGACCTGATCTGCAAGAGCAAACACAGCCAGTGCAAACGTGGGAACAGAGGATATACGTGCCACTGCAACAAAGACTACCACGGCAACCCATACGTCACCGGCGGATGCAAATGTACGTTCTATCTATCCATTCCGTCGGTCGCTGCACATATATGCAACTATTACTTACTACCACTACTACTGAATTTCACCTTTTTCTTTTCTTGTCTCCAGATGGCCGCACAAAATACTTAAGAGGTGAGCACAAAATGCCGAAACTTGTTTTTATCTACCTACATTAATGTGGTAGCTACTACGGTATCATCTGATCACTACTACTCCCTCTATAAACTAATATAAGATATTTTAGATCATTCAAACTAGTTTACTACAGAGGGAGTACTACCCTTTGAACGATCCATCCATCTAATGTATTCATCTGCTGCCAACGTTTTCATTGTTCAAAACAAGTTTCTTAGTGGTGTGTACATCGGCTCTGAGATATGTGTTTAATTTTTTTTCTAAATTTTACTATTAATATAAAAATATTATTTCGTAATATACTCCCTCCATGCCATAATATTAAATGTTTACATCCCATATACTCACATATTGGATGTAATAACATCTTATATTACGGGACAGAGGGAGTAATTGTGAGATTTATCACAAAAGAATATTTACAAAATATACTTCTTACAAGTACTCCCTCTATTGATCTGGATGCTCTTATATTTCTTTACGAGTATCTATTATATAGTATTACCTCAGTTCATAAATAAGTGACGTGGTTTTATTTCAAATTTAAATGGAGGGAGTACCTCCGTTGGTAAAAACAATGACTTCCTAGAAAGCATGCAATAAATGGTTCAGACACTGACTGCTAACGTATTTTAAAAATATTCCTTTTTCTTGGTAATTTTTTATTACATATTAGCATTTTTATCTTAAATTTCTACCAACATAAAACTACAAATAAAGTAGCGATCAAAGATACGTACTGGAAATCGTCTCATTATACAAAAAAACAATATATGAATCGAGCGGGTGTATTAAAACTAGATGCTGGTCGTCTAGTCAAAAAGAATTCATTAATTTGGTGGACCAAACCACAAACGATTGTCACTCTTGTTTCAAAGATACAATCATTGTTCGGCCCTATCTATTACTCCCTCCTGTTCCTAAATGTTATCAACTTTATGTTTCAGTATGATAACACCTAATAAAATCATACACTTTTTGAGACAAAATTATGCATGGTAGTTATACACATACCGGAGAAACTGAATGCTAATGAGTTTTTTTTTTCAGATTTAAGCATCATTATCATTATTGGAGTTGCTAGTGGGGCGGGCCTCATCGTTTTGGTCCTCATTGCATACTATGTATCCTCCATATTAAAGAATCAGAGGGCACAAATGTTGAAACGGAAATATTTTGAGCAAAACCGAGGGCAATTGTTGCAACAATTGGTATCTCAAAGAGCTGATATTGCAGAGAGGATGATCATCACATTGGAAGAGCTAGAGAAAGCAACAAACAATTTTGCTAAAGCTCGTGAACTCGGTGGTGGTGGGCATGGTATTGTATATAAAGGGATTTTGTCAGACCTCCAAGTCGTAGCCATCAAGAAACCAAAGATGGTTGTTCGAAGGGAAATTGACGAGTTTATTAATGAGGTTGATATCCTATCACAAATTAACCATAGGAATGTAGTAAAACTATATGGTTGTTGCCTTGAAACAGAAGTGCCAATGTTGGTGTATGAGTTCATATCCAATGGGACTCTTGATGATCATCTTCATGTTGAAGGACCAAGATCATTGTCATGGGCTGCTAGGCTACGGATAGCAACAGAAACTGCAAAATCTCTTGCGCATCTTCACTCAACAGCTTTAGTACCTATCATCCATAGAGATGTCAAGCCTGCTAACATACTTTTGGATGATACTCTAACAGCAAAGGTAGCAGATTTTGGAGCATCAAGGTACATTCCACTGGACAAGTCAGGTCTAACAACAAATGTGCAAGGTACACTAGGATATCTGGACCCAATGTACATGCACACATGGCGCCTCACAGAGAAAAGTGATGTTTATAGCTTTGGTGTTATGCTTATAGAGCTAATGACCAGAAAGAAGCCATTTACCTATCTGGCTTCTGGAGGCAATGGTCTTGTGACACATTTTGCTACCTTATTTGCGGAAGGAAATTTGTCGGAGATATTAGATCCACAAGTTATGAGTGAGGGTGGAAATAGAACTCATGAAATCGCTGCAATTGCAGTAGCATGTGTAAAGTTAAGAAGAGAGGAACGGCCAACCATGAGACAAGTGGAGTTGAGACTGGAAGGTGTTCAATCACCTGAGGAATTTGAGGCAAATGGTGATATTGTAACAAATACTGCATTAGCATGCGGAGCGGGATTGACTAGCAGGCAGTATAGCATGGAGGAAGAGTACATGTTGTCTGCAAGATATCCACGGTAGTTCTGCTTACGTGAGTTGAAGAAAGTTAAGTTTTGATTATTTATGTGGAATCTGCTACCTTAGTGAAAAGAACGTTTCGGGACCTTTTTCTCTAATGGAAGCTTTGGTCCTTAGCTTTTTATTATTTTTCATATCCAGTGTAAACTCACACTCAGCTTTGTAAGCTCGTTGTAGTCGATTTATCCGCATCTAGGACAAAACATGTATCTTGCATTGTTCTCATGGTGGTTGTTTTCTACTTGAGAGTGGATTTTTAGCTCCCGGGTGCCTAGGCACCCTCTATGAACAGTAAAATCAAAACAAATAGGAAAAAAAATAAAAAAAATGTGAAACTTTGCAACATCAAAGATGATCAAACTTCCTAGGTGCTTGCAAATTTTCATGCCAAAAGAACATTCGAGGAGCTCTACACAGGGAAAACATTTCAGTGCTTCAAGTTTTGAGCACTTTTTGAACTGAAATCTGAAACTTGTTTGTACATTTTTCTCTACATGGTATTTTGGCATGAAAACTTGCAAGCACCTAGGAAGTTTGCTCATCTTTGATGTTGCAAAGTTTCAGATTTTTTTGATGTGTTTTCCTTTTTTTTTTGATTTTACTGTTCATAGAGGGTGTCTAGGCACCCGGGAGCTGTTACACCTTTCTCTTTCTACTTCCTGTAGCTAAGCCTCTATTTTCCTTTCCTTACTGAACCATGCTAGATCTAACTCAAACATACTCCCTCCGTAACTATATACAAGACGTTTTTGCAGTTCTAATATTTAATGGAACTGCAAAAACGTCTTATATTTAGTTACAGTGGGAGTATCTAATTTGCGATCCTTGGCTTAACGAGGTGAGTTCCAAGTAAAGCGACATTTCATTGCGTAAAGAACTATTTGAATCATGAGAATTACATATGCATTTAATACTGAAGAGTGCTTAAAGAGATAATAGCCGGCAGATGTGAGAATCTATTACGCCCAGGAATTTTCTGTCTACTGTTGAGCTCAATCATCTTAACATTAAGTTCATACTGTTTGCATATTGTTTGCATGCCAAGCAAAAGTTTATATTGCGACCGATCAAAGATGCCATATATGCATGGTGAGCAAAAGGTTTGACATCAAATGACATCAGTTCCAGAAACAAATTGCACAATTGGGACCACTAAACACTGAAATTTTTAAATCTTACCAGAAAGGTTGGAGCTAATTCAGGGTTCCACAAGAATCTTCCTACATAAACATCCATAACTTCATCTATGTTTTTTTCATCTCAGGAGGGGGAACTGTCCATTATCTTTACATCTTTAAGCAAAAAATACATTTGGTTATTATTGTAGGGTTAATTATCCATTTGCCCTCAGTGGTGTCCATGTACTCAGTTTTGCCCTCAGTTGCGAATTGTGCTCAGTTTTGCCCCTAGTCTGTGCGCAAGAACTCGTTCCGTGACTATTGCCGTCTCCGTCAGGTCAACGTATTTGACTCGGCCCTTACAGGTGGGACCAGGCGGCAGGCGGAGACGCGCTACACGATCAGACCGTTGCTGGCCGCCGTTTGTGGGACCCAGTAGAGAGCCGTTGCTCTTGTGGCTTGTGGGACCCAGCAGAGAGCCATTGCTCTTGTGGCTTGTGGGACCCAGCAGTGAACCGTTGCTGGCCGCGGGTGTGCGATAAAAGCGGTGGCGGAACGCGCCCCCGGAGCTCGCAGCGGTGAGCAACAATTAGCCGAGCGGGGTACGGGGTTGGAGGCGTACACGCGCAGAGGTGGGCGGCGACCCTGTTGGTAGCTAGGAGCCGGCCGCGGGGGATCGAGAGGGCGGCGTCGAGATCCCCTTCATCTTCGGGCGATGGGAAGATTGCTGTGGAGGGCGCAGCCGTCTGCTACAGCTATAGGGGCCGTGTGCGGAGGCGTTGAGATCCCCTTCGGCTCCGGGCAGTCGCGAATCGAGCTCAATGTCTTCTTCTAGCTCCCGCGCCACCTCACGGATCCAGATTCTGACGCGCTGAGATGCCGATCTTCCTCTGTCCGCGGTGCCGGGCGGACGTTGATCGGTGGGTTTCGCGCACACTGAAGAACTATAATCGTCCGTTCTATGTGTGCAGCGAGAAGGGGGTAAGAATCGGGGCAATTTCATCATTTTCGTGGTCGGGGTCCTTGAGCAATACGGTTTCATGCAGGCGAAATGTTTCTTCCTTTGGGTCAATGTTCTAACCAAGACGCTGATGAATGAACTGCTAGAAGAGCACGAAGAATGGTTGCCCATCCTGCCACGAATGGCAGCGGCCGCAGCGCGAGCTCCGGAAGAAGAGATGGAGGGCGGAGCATGCAATGACAGAGAGGTAGTTGTTGAGCTTAGGAGGTTGAACCAGAAAATTAGGAAGCTCGAAGATCAAGCACAAATACCCATTTGCTATTGGCGCAATTACATTTGGGCATTAGGTATGGTAATCGCACTGGGTGTAATGTTGAAATTGTATGGAAAGGAATGAATTTGGGAGGAATTTGTAAGCTTGAAATTGTATGAAAAAAAATTGAAAAAAGGGAGAAGAACTGGGAAATTCAGAAACTTTGATCAATGAAATGTGGTGTTGTATGGGTTCTTGTCCCATTTTTTCTTAATATAACGATACTCAGATCTCTTGCGTGTTCGAAAAAAATAATTTGTCTAAAAAAATGAGAAGGGTGGAAAATGAACAAAAAAGGTGCGGATGGGACTCGAACCCAAGACCGCGTGCGTTTGTGGCATTTAGGGCAGCGCTGGTAAAAGGTGGGGCAGATGGAAAGACTTTGACATGGAATGGGAAGGAAGCTATACATAGTGAGTTCGTGACTTGGTTTAGGGTTTAAAAACACATGTTTGTAATGAATGTTTAGACACGTGTGAGAGTGGTTTTCCTTTGTTTTGTACTGAATTTTTGGACATGCATGTTTGCACTGTCAAATGATTCCGGTTAGAGTGGTTTTCCTTTGCTTTGTTGATGTAGCATTTGGTTTAGGGTTTAAAGGGAAGAAATCTGCATGTTAGTTCATGACTTGGTTTAGGGTTTAAAGGAAATAAATCTGCATGCTTCCGTGGTCAAAAAAGGCACGGACATTTTTGGGCACGAACATTTTTCAACACACACAAATGATCTCTTTGGCACGAACATTTTTCAACACACAAAAATGATCTTGCACGAACATTTTTGAACACACATAATAACTTCGATAAGATGCAGACCACCGTACCCTTACATAGATGGGTACCCTACATAGATAAGTCGAGGGACACGACACGACACGTACGACATAGAAAAATAACAAAATAAAAACGATAAAACTAAAACATGACGAGCTTGACGAACAACTTCACTCCGGGCTCGCACCCCTTCTTGAACATCTTCATCTTGAACTTCTTCCACCTTGGCCGCGCCCCTTCACCACCGTCTTCAACTTCACTCCTCGTAGTAGGGAAAGGAGTGCATCTGGTTTGTGGTGGGGAACATGTTGTCGATATTGGTGAAGATGTTGTACAACGTGAAGAAGATGGACTCGCAGCCGCACCAAAACACTTCGCCGAGGAGCTCGCACGCGTCGAACGGGTTGGTGAAGGTGACCGTGAGCAGTTTGAGGGTGCCGGCGCGGTCACGAACCTCATTGAGGGTAAACATCACCGGCGAGCCCCATGAGACACTACTAGGGAAAAGCCTAGTAGTAGCGCGGGTTTAGTGCCTACTAGTAGCGCGGGTGGCCGCGCTACTAGTAAGGCGCTATAGCTATTACTTGTAGGGTAACGCAGTAGAAAACAAAAAATTTCCGACCTACGCACCAGCCCAGGACCACTATGGAGACTGCATACAAGGTTTGATCTTTTTCGTTACCGACTCGTAGCGTAGCGGAAGTAGAATCGATGACGATCGGCGGTGCAGATCCCCGCAGCTAGGATTTACAACCTCCCAACCGCGAGGATGTATACCCTCATCCGCCCCACGGACAGCCCTCCGGGAGGCGGTCGGACAGTCCCCCGGACGGTGTCACGGATAGCCCTTCGGGGAGACCATCGAAACTCGGACAGTCACTCGGACAGCCCTTCGGGAGGACCTTCAAAACTCGGACAGTCACTCGGACAGCCCTTCGGGAGGCACTCTCGAACTAAGACCGAAACTACGATCTCTCTACAGAGTTGCACACATACGGTGTCATCTATCCGGCAGGGCTTCACCGTCCAGAACTAGTTCCCACCGGAACCCAGACAGCCTTTCGGCTCTACGAAACTATTTCGCTGGGAGGGAGAGAGAAAGCCAGATCATGCATGGCTTGTGTATGAGAGCAAGGATCAAGAGATGGAAGCCCTCTCCACCTCTATTTATAGGAAAGCCAAGGGGTAGGATGGGTATTCAAAATACCAAAACTTGCTCATGAAGGAAACACTTTCCAAGGGCAAAATGGGAAAGCAAGTGGGCAAGTGGGGCTCCAAGGTGGAGCCCCCTTCTTAGCCGGCCACAACACTTGTGGGGCCCCCCCAAGGTGGTCCTCATCCATCCATCCCTTCTAGAAGCCTTTTGGGAAAATATCCCAAAAGGTGACTTTCCAAAAATATACCAAAAAGCACTTTCACTATTCACGACGACATTTTTCAGCGTCCGGTCGAACTGAAAATATTTATGTGGGCTTAGAACATTTCCAGTACCCACTAAAATAATTTTCAATGGGATCCAGAACAATTCCGGATTAGTGATTTTCATCTGCGAAAAGCATCCGAAGCGGTTCCGGCAGCTTCGGAACATTTCCGGTTTTTCTTCCGGAAAATTCCCAGAAGTTTCCAGAATGATTCTGGCACCCTCCAAGAATAATCAGGCATGTGCCAAAACCAATTTGACTTAATGGTATCCCTGAAACAACTTTTCAGTTTTACCGAAACTGTTCCGGTGTTCTCTCTGCGGAACTTTTCCGCTGTCCGAAACTTTTCCGGTGTCCGAAACTTTTTCGGTGTTTTTCTCTCAGACTCCCTGTCTAGTATTCAGCAGATAGATGACCCTTAAGCATGTGACCCTATAGGTTCGGTGAAGCATAGACATGACCCGGAACCCCTTCCGATCAATGATCAACATCGGAGCCGTGGACACCCATATTGACCCCTATACCCACACGAATGAATATTCGAGTGAACCTCCAGTTGCCGTGTGCTATTCCTGTTGCTTCGCGATATGTTACAAATACCCGAGGTGAGACATGTTGGCATCCCCATGGATCAACAACTTGTCCACTATGCCAGTTACCTCGTTACCGGTATTGTTCTCTTTTCTCGTTCCCGTGTTCCGGCATCCCCGTGATCAAATCACAAAGTGTGTGGCCAGACGATGATGGATACCGTAACACCGAGAGGGCCTAGAGATATCTCTCCATCATCGGAGGAGCAAATCCCAATCTTGAGCTATCAAGTTACTTGACATACTTTTCCATGAACCCGTAAGCCGCCGTAATAGCCACCCATTTACGGATGATGTTTAACAAACCCCAAAGTTCATGAAGCAAGCATGAAGAAACTCGATACTCTCATGGTCTAAGAAATTATGCAAACGTTAACCATCTTTGTGTTATAAACCATTAACTTATGACGAATGAATCTCATAGCATAAGATCAATTCGGGTCGATTCAACACAAATGTTCTTCTAACATTGTGCCCTCAAAATTGCCGGCATAGCCATGCCCATGATCAGGAAAACAGGATCATCATGCAATACTTGAGCCAGTCTTAGAGGCCAGACTAGGAATACATTTTACCGTTTATTATTCCACACGTGCATATGAGTCTTCCTCCGAGCCTCGTGGTTATTGCAGACTCGAGAACCATAGCAGTTATAGCATGGAACATAAACCTAATTATGAACAAGGAGATAATCAATAACATTTATTATTGCCTCTAGGGCATATCTCCTACAGACTCCCACTTGCACTAGAGTCAATAATCTAGTCAATGCTAATGCACTTTACACCTATGGCATACTGGTGTAAAATATGCTTCGCATGTGGTATAGCCTGATGTCCAATGGATCTGACGACTTCAGCTCCGTGTGTAACTTTGCATATCCTCGCGTTTTCACGCTTTCACAAAATTCATATTTTGTGTGGACTTGGCTTTACATATGTGTGAATCATTGGTCGAAACCTGATTCCTCAGACTGAGCTATGGAGCAACTATCTGCAATAGTGTCCCATAGACCAAAGCCATCTTGGAACCATACTAAGTTCATGAATGAACTATATGATTCAACAACTTCTTTGTCGCTTCTTAAGCGTCAACATACTTAGCCTTTGTTATAGAATTCGCCACAGTATCTCGTTTGGAACAATTTCCAACTACCGTGCCACCATATTATGTATTACACAAAACCCTTAACTTAAATCGAAAATCGCATGGAGCATTGATGAAGACTGTATCGATGTAATTACTTACAACGAGCACTTCATAATATCTGCTTGCGAGAAAACATGTCATCACTACTACTCTAGTACTTTAATGACATCTTTCACTGTTGCCCTATGATCAGTAGCTTGATCACTTTGGTATCCATACTCGCAACAACTTTGGAGTATCGGACATATCTGGTTGTTTTACATACCATGGAATACATGATTAATCCAAACACAAGAGTGTGTGGAATCACCATCATGTATTTTGCTCATCAGTGTTTTGGGACACCGAGTCTTGCAAAAACTATTTCCATGTGACTTCGGCAAGAATCACTCCTTGGCGTTTTAAATGCTAAAAAGTTTTAGCATCTTGTCAATATGTATCTTTGCTCAGCCCCATTAGGTAAATCTATCTCCATAGATCATCATGCCTAATATTAAGGTTATTTAGCCCAAGCACTTCATCGAAAAACCCTTTTCAAATGAAGTCCTAATTCATGTCAAGAAAATTATTTCTAATTAATAATGTGTCAAGTACACAACGTTTTTAGAAATATTATTATGATCCCACTTACTTTCTTGAATCACAAGCATCTTCGTTACCCAGTGATGAAGTCAAACCCCTTTGACCTTTTCATCAAAACACGAAGAATCCAACTCCTCTTTGCTCTCTTCTGTCCATCGCTGGAACTCTGAAGTTTGCATACCTACTAGCATCCTCTGGATCGACAAATTACTTTGGACTGTATCACATACAAGTCCTAGGTTTCATTTCCATCAGATAGAAATCCTTTTGTCATCCATGTTTCATATCTCATGATTTGAAATATGTATTAATTGCTAGTTCAACCCGAACCGACTTTAAGCATCGCTACGGTGAGACAATCTCATCGTAGTCAACTCCTTGAACTTGTTATTGCAACAAGTCGAGCTTTATGGATAAAACATTTTATCCGTATCAGTTTTTAGTTCCATAAATATTCGTTAGACTCTAAGTCTTCCGAAAGGTGTTTCAAGATCTTAATCTTGAATCACTTATATGGAAACTATCTTCGATTGTATTGGCATTTAGCCAATTCCGGAGTCAGGGCCCATCAACGCTTCCTTGTGTATCGTAGGTATACTGTTGTCTAACAACAATATCTCGTTTGCGCACCTGATAGGTTTGCACGAGCTTTGCCTACGTGGTTCAGCTGCAAGTTCGACCGAAGTCCATACATTTTATTGTAGAGACTTCCGTATCAGTCGCAGTAGGAAACTCCGGAATTACTTCCAAGGTCTCTTTCCTTTGATCTGATGACGAAGATACTGTTTATCTCGTCGAGTTGCACTGTTCTCCCACTCACCTTTTTGAAAGAACCATTTTCTTCAAAAAGCATACCGTTCTTTGTGGCAAACCTATTTGCCTCGGTATAGTGGTGGGGAAATACCCAATGACTTGGGATAACCTACAAAGTAGCACTTGTCTGATTTGGAATAGGTTTGTAACCTTTTATACAAGCCCCATATTCCAAATTTTAAGAAAAGATATAACATTGTTGGGCGTACCATACCATGGCGTCATTTCAACAGACCCGATGGAGCTCTTTTCAGTGTAAAAGCCGCAGTCTCTAAAGCATCACTTTAAAAGGGATAATGGCAAATTTATTTATGTCATCTTTGATCTTACCATGTCATGAATGGTTCGATTACATCTACATGGACTCTCCACTTGCAGTGGTGCTCCGGGAGGTGCAAGTTATGAAACCCCTTTCATAACTCATCAGACATTCGCTAAACTTGTAACTCAAATATTCCTTTCTGCAATCGAATTGTAGAAACATAATTTTCTTGTTACAACAACTCCTACTTCATTTTTTAAAACCTTATGAATGAATTCAAAAGATCCAGACTTACGTCTCAACAAGTAAATATCCACATATCTACTTGAGTCATTTCTGAAGATAGATAAATCCACTACTTGCAACAACATTTATTGGACTACACACATCATAATGTATGATCACCAATATGTTCTTTGCTCGTTCCTTATGGCCTGTGAACGGTATTTCAGTCACTTCACTTTTCAGAGGAAAGTTGCAAGTGTCAGATGATTCAAAATCAAACGACTTCAAAATCCATCATAATGGAATTTTCCATGCGGGTTTCTCCAATGTGACCAAATGCAGTGCCACACTTGTGTGGTATTCTTTTAGTCTTGCGACATTTAGCGTCAGTGTTATGGATGTATCATATTTCCATCAATATTCATAACATACATCCCATCTAGGATGGAAGCATGGCCCTTCATGTTATTCATAATACTGAACAACAATTGTTGTTTTCATGAACAACTCTTTTGCAACAAACATTGTGCAATGGGCTATAGTGTATGAAACTCTAAAATGAATTATGAAAGTAAACCCAGAGGTTATGTATTATTATCAATATTCATAACATACGTCTCATTCATAATGAAAGTACGGCCCTTATGTTATTCATAACACCGAACATCAAAAGTTCTCTTATGAACAACCTTCTTGCAAGATACCTTATGCAAAGGGCTAGAGTGTGAAACTCTAAAATGAATTATGAAAGTAAATACATAGGGAATACACCTATGGAAGGCATAGTAATATTTACTATGTTCCCTGTGTGTATCTAACCTCATTCCTGGCTAGTCTTTCAGGCCATAGTAGTTCTTACATCGAGTTGCAACAGAATGCAATCAAGCGAGTATCTTTGTGATTAACTCACAATACCCAAGAATTAGTGATTAACATGTTTAACCATAATTCCCAAGAACTATATCTTTGACCAGCCTTCTATACATCAAAAACTTGTATGACATTCATACATGAGCTGGATATTCCAGTCTTCTTTCCTTTTGCCTTTATACTTCTAACAGTTTAACTTTCAGTATTTCTCCTACTCTCAGAAGAAGCACCCAACTTAAGAGTGGCGATAGCCCCGGACTTCCTAGGCGTGAAAGTTTCACTAACACCCTTCGGATACTTCCTTTCTCTTTAAGTTGTTGTTTTATTCACCATCATCATATGACAGGTGTTCTACTGGATCCCTCTCTTATCAGTCTAATGCATAGTAAACTCCTTTACTAATAGTTTGCAAACAAACATTGCTTTGGATATCTCATATCTTTTAGCCTTTGTCTGTCTCTGAAAATGATTTTCAGATTCCATGAATATCACATAACTATCCAAACTTTCGAAGTGCGGGTCTCATGGAAGCAAACATATTGCACTTTGACTGAAAAGGAATTCTAGCTTTTGGATCGAAGGACGAGAGTCACATGATCCATAGCATTAGCGGGAGAATACCGAAAGCATGCGATAGGACAAAAGTCCTTCTCGGCACTCTTGAGGACAATCCTCACATTACGTTACCAACCGTAAAGTTTTAACCAGATATTTAACAGCTATTCAATTTTAACAGGGAAGGTGGAAACGCGAGCCATTATTCTACAACTATTATGCAAATCACACTTAGACAGTGTCCATAATTAATTGCACCGAGAATTAAAACAAGTTAATTCTACAGTGCGCTCCCACTCAAATCAATATCTCTCATAATTGATTGTGAGTGATTCAAGACCCACATTTCCATTCAACGCCATTGTTGGAGATGAACACTGATGGCGCGAACTTCAATTGGTAGACCAACTTGCCAATCACATCTCCATGTGACTCTTGTTCATCTTTCGATGCGTGTGTTCCGAGCTCAGGACGATCCTTCCATGAACGTCAAGATAACCAAGTGATCTTGCTGCGAGGTCTGACCTCACCCGCCTTACACCCGTACAATCGTTCGTACCCATGTAGGTCATGGCGCACCTCGAAAGGAAGGATGCTGTGACGGTGCTACACTTGGGAGAACACTAACTACTTGATATTTTTTTTGAGAGATCACCCTAATAAAAGCGACTACCTCGCAATCAAGAAGGGTGCATCATAAGGGATAAACATCTCAGGCAATTCATAATAGCATGATATGGTATATCCCTTTCTGACGGAGAAGTCTTTCATTTCTTCGTCTTCGGCATTCGCGTTGGTGTTCACCTTCGCGAAGATTGCCACCACCTTGTCGATGCACCAGATAATATTGCTATCTCTATAGCTAATAAAAATAAGTGCATTACATAAGGTTGACACGTAGGTCATTAAAGTGCAATCATATGGCTCCAGCCATCATGCCGAATCATGACACGCAGGTCATGTTAATTACATCATATAGTCATCTCATACATAATCAAATTAATATGAGCACTGCTATACCACATCATATGCACATGCAAACCATCCTGCAAAACCAAGTTAGACGCCTCTAATCGGTTCATGCAAAAACTTGTTTTACGTGGCTTCTAAGGTTTCGAAACAAATCGAAGCTACCAACGTCCATCATCAAGCATGATAATCCAAGTCGCTAGATTTAACATTGCGGGGTGTATGAAACACGAGATAATAAAATCTCGAGCCCCATACTAAACTTCGTCATACGCATGACCCCCATGCAGATCACATCTGCATTGCCCTTTCGTCTGCGAAACATCCATCTTTCTCAACTATGGTGGAACCCAAAGAACTGTTAGCACTTCGTTGATCTGTCAATCAGCATACTCAGGAGCAGCATGAAAGGATCGCGGATTGCCAGAACTTTGTGAGATTCCACCATGCCGTCAAGATCAGGACTACGCAAATTCAAGGGAAGCAACAAGAACATCGGGAAACAGATTTCATCTGCTACCCGCACAAATAATTTTCAGCAATAGATCTCATCTACTACCTAATTATATTGTGCAACACCCATACATCTCTATGTATTCTAGATCGCAACCTGCATCTACGCATAGCACGGCTCTGATACCACTGTAGGGTAACGCAGCAGGAAAAAAATTCCGACCTACGCACCAGCCCAGGACCACTATGGAGACTGCATACAAGGTTTGATCTTTTTCGTTACCGACTCGTAGCGCAGCGGAAGTAGAGTCGCTGATGATCGGCGGTGCAGATCCCCGCATCTAGGATTTTACAACCTCCCAACCGTGAGGATGTATACCCTCATCCGCCCCACGGACAGCCCTCCAGGAGGCGGTCGGACAGTCCCCAGGACGGTGTCACGGACAGTCCTTCGGGAGGACCATCGAAACTCGGACAGTCACTCGGACAGCCCTTCGGGAGGACCTTCAAAACTCGGACAGTCACTCGGACAGCCCTTCGGGAGGCACTCTCGAACTAAGACCTAAACTACGATCTCTCTACAGAGTTGCACACATACGGTGTCATCTATCCGGCAGGGCTTCGCCGTCCAGAACTAGTTCCCACCGGAACCCAGACAGCCTTTCGGCTCTACGAAACTATTTCGCTGGGAGGGAGAGAGAAAGCCAGATCATACATGGCTTGTGTATGCGAGCAAGGATCAAGAGATGGCAGCCCTCTCTCCTCTATTTATAGGAAAGCCAAGGGGTAGGATGGGTATTCAAAATACCAAAACTTGCTCATGAAGGAAACACTTTCCAAGGGCAAAATGGGAAAGCAAGTGGGCAAGTGGGGCTCCAAGGTGGAGCCCCGTTCTTGGCCGGCCACAACCCTTATGCCCCCCCCCCCCCCCCCAAGGTGGTCCTCATCCATCCATCCCTTCTAGAAGCCTTTTGGAAAAATATCCCAAAAGGTGACTTTCCAAAAATATCCCAAAAAGCACTTTCAGTATTCACGACGACATTTTTCAGCGTCCGGTCGAACTGAATATATTTATGTGGGCTTAGAACATTTCCAGTACCCACTAAAATAATTTTCAATGCGATCCGGAACAATTCCGGATTAGTGATTTTCATCTGCGAAAAGCATCCGGAGCGGTTCCGGCAGCTCCGGAACATTTCCGGTTTTTCTTCCGGAAAATTCCCAAAAGTTTCCAGAATGATTCTGGCACCCTCCAAGAATTATCAGGCATGTGCCGAAACCAATTTGACTTAATGGTATCCCCTGAAACAACTTTTTAGTTTTACTGAAACTGTTCCGGTGTTCTCTCTGCGGAACTTTTCCGCTGTCCGAAACTTTTCCGGTGTCCGAAACTTTTTCGGTGTTTTTCTCTCAGACTCCCTGTCTAGTATTCAGCAGATAGATGACCCTTAAGCGTGTGACCCTATAGGTTCGGTGAAGCATAGACATGACCCGGAACCCCTTCCGATCAATGATCAACATCGGAGCCGTGGACACCCATATTGACCCCTATACCCACACGAATGAATATTCGAGTGAACCTCCAGTTGCCGTGTGCTATTCCTGTTGCTTCGCGATATGTTACAAATACCCGAGGTGAGACATGTTGGCATCCCCGTGGATCAACAACTTGTCCACTATGCCAGTTACCTCATTACCGGCATTGTTCTCTTTTCTCGTTCCCATGTTCCGGCATTCCCGTGATCAAATCACAAAGTGTCTGGCCAGACGATGATGGATACCGTAACACCGAGAGGGCCCAGAGATATCTCTCCATCGTCGGAGGAGCAAATCCCAATCTTGAGCTATCAAGTTACTTGACATACTTTTCCATGAACCCGTAAGCCGCCGTAATAGCCACCCATTTATGGATGACGTTTAACAAACCCCAAAGTTCATGAAGCAAGCATGAAGAAACTCGATACTCTCATGGTCTAAGGAATTATGCAAACGTTAACCATCTATGTGTTATAAACCATTAACTTATGATGAATGAATCTCATAGCATAACATCAATTCGGGTCGATTCAACACAAATGTTCTTCTAACATTGTGCCCTCAAAATTGCCGGCATAGCCATGCCCATGATCAGGAAAACATGATCATCATGCAATACTTGAGCTAGTCTTAGAGGTCAGACTAGGAATACATTTTACTGTTTATTATTCCACACGTGCATATGAGTCTTCCTCCGAGCCTCGTGGTTATTGCAGACTCGAGAACCATAGCAGTTATAGCATGGAACATAAACCTAATTATGAAAAGGAAGATAATCAATAACATTTATTATTGCCTCTAGGGCATATCTCCTACATTACTTACCAGTAGCGCGTGTAAGACGCGCTACTGCTAAGACATATAGCTGTAGCGTGTATCATACCAGCGCTACTGATAAGACAACTATTAGTAGCGTTCTTGCAAACCCGCGCTACTAGTAATCTGTTTTTCATTATTTTTAATTTTTAGTGTATTTCTACGCCGTTATACAAATTTTGATACAGTACCAATTAAGAGGTTGTTATATCATTATGTTCATGATGAATTATTATATCATTGTGAGGAAGAAACATGGATTTTATTCATCCAAATGAATCAAAAGTGATCAAAAGTTGAGTTAGTAGGACGACGATCCTACTAATTCAACTTTTGGTCACTTTTGATCCATCCACATGAATCTAATCTGCTTTCCTTCCCCCAAAGATATAATAACTAATCATGATCATAATAACAAATCAGCATGATAATCATGATCAACATCATCATCATATTAATATAAAAACTCTTGCATCATATCATCACCAACAACACTATAGCTAATAATCATCATAGTCATTACCACCAACACTATTTAATCATCATTTTCGTCAATGAGACATCATATAACAAGTTGGTCACTAGTCATAATCACAACTCCTCCTCCTCATCATCATCAACTCTAACACATTGTAGCACATAATAACACATTGTACCTAGGACCTACTCCTCTCTCATAGGACCTACTCTACCCTCTCTTAGGTAAAATATCATAAAACAAGATAGGCCCTGACTCTCCATTATGGAGAATGGAGATCATCCTGTTTCCAATTCTTGGCCTACGCACAATGTTGCTTCCAAGTAGCTCTCTACGATTGACCATACATTTTTTCCAATCTTTGATTGTCATGTCTTCATCGGTTTTAGAAATCCGGTATCGATAGGAGTGATGCGTAGGCTGACCTGGCCGTGCTGGCCGTAAGCTCATAACATCAACGCGACCTCTCGGAAACATCAGATAAGGCACACAATCCTTCGGGATTTTCTGTTGAAAAACATAGTAATAACTTTGTAGTTAGCAATGTAGTTTAGTTTTAGAAGAATTTATGCAAAAGATGCACGGATGTCGTAATAGTAGAAAATCTTACCATGCAATCTCCATGCATGTTACCGTAGTTCACCACGTGCACTAGTGGCATGTATTGACCATAATGTGGAGGAGTTTGATAATAGCTATTGTAATTCTCAAGATCATTAATAAATGCGATAAGATGAAATTTCTCCTTATAAGTTAATTCTGCTTCATCATTGTAGTAGTAGGTTCTGTCTACCATCTTCCGTACATTTTTGAAGAATGAAAATAAGCTGTCAATGGAAATAAGCTGTCAACTATTTTGAAATAAACAATATAAGTTACATAATAAATATGTTTAACAAACTCACATGGAGGCAGAATCGGAATCATGTTCGGATCAAGCCAAATGTTTCCATCTGCTTCAGAATTGCCAAGATCGAATGTTATCTTCATATCCTCCTCAAATCCATATGCCTTGCATAATCTTTCCCAATTTGAATCTCCAAAATGAGTCCAACCTACTTTATTGAAGATCTCAACCTCGAAATCGAAACCATGTTGCGTTTTCAGGTGAGCTATCTTCGTATCCACCTTGTTCATCTCTTCGAAAGCTAGCATGTCAAAGACATATGGTCTTGCATAGCAGGGTATGCACTAGTAGAATTATAAAAAATGGAAATTACATGTTAAAGCAAAAATCTTAAGCCATGCTCAATTAAGAAGAAACATGTGCTACTGAAATTACATACCGTAACCACTTTGAAGCCCGCCTTAAGCGTGAGGGAGAAGCATGTACCGTCATCTAGGTGCGGTTGTCTTTCGCACATACCCCTATCGTCGCTGCAGTAATCGCACTCGGCAGAAAAAATGACAGAAAAATGCCCTATGTTTTGCCGGAATATCATTGAATTCCCGTTCTGAAAAATCACAAGCAATCGATATGTCCTACATTGTAGCACAAGTCATGCTAAAATTCATGAAAAAAATTCGGCATGACCTTTGCTAAAAATAGGACATATCGAGTGCCCGAAATTTGCCGGAACGGAAACGAATCAACATTCCGGCAAAACATAGGCCACTCGAAAAAATATGACATGTCCAAAATGTGACATGTTCAAAATATGACATGTCCCAACAATTGCTTTAACTAATACAATAGCAACAATTGCTTTAACTAAAATAAATAAATACCTAGAATTCTGTTAACTACACCTAAAATACCTAGAACCAACATTCAAATACCTAGAACCAACATTCAAATAACTAGGTTTTTTTAACTAGGATTCATACCACCTAATTAACTAGGGTTCATAACCTACATTCAAATAACTACTCTAAGAACCTACATTATTCTAAGAACCAACATTTTTTAACTAGGGTTCATACTACTCTAATTAACTAGGGTTCATAGCCTACATCACAACTACTCAACACAATCAATCCACCCATCAATCTACATTCAAATAATTTACATTCTAAATAACAGAGAGAGAAGGGAGCTAGGGAGGGAGGGAGGGAGGCAGAAGGGAGGGAGGAGGGAGGGAGGAGGGAGGCAGGAGGGAGGGAGGAGGAGGGAGGAGGAGGGAGGAGGCTACCTCGCTCTGTGGCGGCGGTGGACGGCGGCGGTGGTGCAGGCGGCGGTGGTGCTGGCGGCGGCGGTTGGCGACGGCGGCGGTGGTGCAGAGAGCAGCGAGAGTGTGAGGGGGAGAGTGAGGGAGAGGGGGGCGCGCGGGTGGATAAGGTGGGACTAAACGTAGCAGTAGCGCGGCCTGCATAACAAGCGCTACAACTACATCGTTAGTTGTAGCGCGGGTTCTATGCCAACGCTGCTACAAATGCTCCACCACGAGAGGCACCTAGGCCCCGGTTAGCAGTAGCGCTTGTTTGACAGCACGCGCTACAGGTAACTTTATAGCAGTAGCGCGTTGATTATTAGCGCGCTACTAATAGGTAGCAGTAGCGCCTGTCCCATAAACTCGCTACTGATAACATTCTGTGTATAAGGTTTTCCCTAGTAGTGTGAGGAGGGCAAAGCCGGCGGTGAGGAAGTCGCGGGCGAGCTTGACGGACCCCCCCTCCACCTGGATTGTGCCCACACACGGAGCGTGCTCTCCACGAGGACGCTAGGTGGGTAGCGCAACTCCTGCACGGTAGGCGGATGATGGGGCGTGTGTATCCGGGAGCGTGCGTGCCTCTGAGTCACAGCGATGCATCTGAATCGCTGCTCACATCTGAATCAAACGGTGCATGGCCACGTCGCTCGCCTCCCACGCATGCATGCCCACGTCCTCGCTTCTTGCGCATGCATGCCCATGTCGCGTCGCTTCCCATGCATGCAGGCCTGGAAAGGCTGAGACGGGGCAATAACAACGGTCGCGAGCCCGGACCGCGAGACGGCCCAACGGTCCACCCAGCGCGCCCACTATCCGTGTTGAGAAAAAAAAAGCGGACATCCAATCAAATTGCATCTCGCGGATTGCCCTCCGTCTCCCCGCAGATTCCTTCTAGAAGGGTTAGATCGACGGTCCTTGTTCAGCGCTAGGGTTAGATCGACGGTCACTGTTTGGCAGGGTTTGGGATGGGTTTGGAGTCAGTCAAAGATAGGTTTGACCAGAATTCAAATGAGCATATTAAATTAAAAAAATCAGAAAAATGAAAAACCTGCGCACATAGTCTTCTTATGTCATATACTAACGATCTAAGTTGATAAACAAGGTCTACATACATTCAAACGAAAAATTCATGTATCTCATGGATATCTCAAGGGTATCTCAAACTCTGTTGTATGAAGTGAAGTGGTTTGGGGGTTTGGAACACGAAATTTTCAAAACCTCACCAAAGCTTCATTTTGGAGTGATTAAGAAGGATCTAGGCTTAGTTTTTCATTTTCATGCTTTAGACTTGTTTAAATATTTGTCAAAGTTAGGTTTGACCAGAATTCAAATGAGCATAACAAATTAAAAAAATCAAAAAAAATGAAAAACTTGCGCACATAGTCTGTATATATAGAATAGATGTGTAGAAAAGTTATTTGGCTGATTTAGACAAGGTCGAAAAACAGCTTGCTTAGAAATGAGGCCGTTTACCCTACCTTTGGAGCTCTTTTTAAGCACATTTTTCATGAATGTGAGTTTACTTTGCAAAAGGGCTCGGATTGATGACCAAGTTAGAACAAACAAGTTCACCATAGTTTCGAAAGAATTGCAACATCCAAATAGCATGTCAAAATTCAAGTTTGGTTCAAATTTCATTTTTGATACAAATTTGATTTTTGGTAAAAAAAATGACATGACTTGCTCAAAACATGTACCATCATCATTCCAACATCATTCAAACATAGTTCTAACATAGGTCCAACATCATTCAACTGAAATACAATATAATTCATAATGTTTCATAAATTTTCATAAATAGCGTTGGGGCTTCTGTTTGATCCTTGAGCTTCTTGCCGCCACTTTGCTCCTTGTGCTCATTGTGCTCATTGCTTCTTCTCTTCTCCTCTTGGTTGTTGGTACCTTAAGCGTTTTCTTCGATCCTACCGCAGAGTTGTACAAAACATAAAGGGTAATGAGATCATGTCAAGTGATAAATGTACAGTAGTATTAGCAAGATTTACATACCTAGCAGAACTCACAACGACAGAAGGTTGGTGACCATTTGGAGCCTCACTTGGATCATCATTTGGAGGATCTTTTGGATCATCGTCAAAATCATGCGGCCGTTGACCATCATCATGTGGAACCTCGTCAAAATCCTCATCTGTTGCAACCGGCTATTGACCATCATTTTCATCATCTGTTGCAACCGGCTGCTGACCAACATTTTCATTGAAGCCTTCATCGAAACACTCTCCGAACGCTGGGTCTACTGTGTTATCACAATACTTACCGAAATGACCAGACCCACCACACCTTGTGCACTTACGCATCCTCGCTCCAAGTCCAGCTCCTTCGTTGTGAGGTCTGAATCGACTCTTCCTTGGTCTACCTGCTGCTATCTTCAGAACTGGAGCGCAAAGCTTGAATCCAGGGTCCACTATGTCCCATTGTTGTTTTCCGTCCAAAGCAGGTAAGGCATATGCATATGTGGCTTTGAACCTTGCAGCAGAGTAGTAATCATGCACATACTGCTATATGTTTCCTGCTGGACCTAAGAGAGAAGTGATGAAAAACAAGGCATGAATGCATGGCAACCCAGTTATCTGCCATTGCCTACAACTGCAAGTTCTAGCTTCTAAATCCACTGGATATCTCCATTCCCTCTTCTCTTTATACAAAAATGATACCTCTGTTGTGGTAGCCGAGCAAAGAGTTATGTTCATTTCCAAGCATGTTGTTTTCTGCTTCAGTTCATTCATCACGGAAGGGATGATAATGTGGCCCATGAATTTTTGCCGTGGCTATTCCTGCATGATAATGAAACTTCTGCATGTATTCTATCCTTATCTCGTCAAGCAAATCCACCACATAAAGACCCTTTAGTTTCCGGATCGTTGAGTTGAAAGACTCTGCAAGATTATTGTGCACATAGTCAACTTTGCTCAGTTCACTGAATTGGCTTCTGGCCCATAACTTGGAGTGGTGTGTTTCCAAGCATTCCTTCACTTTGGCATTCGTGTATAACTGCCTCAAGTGGTAGTTGTGCTTCTTCACACTGCAAGTCAAAAATGCTGGCCATAAATTGTCGTATACACCTTTACTTTGTATTTCTTCACAAAATTTGCAGGAAGATGACGCATGCATTCCCTATGCTCTACTCCAGGGAAAACATTGTCCACGGCCACTTCTAAACCTTTGCAGGCAACTGTATGTGTGCAATAGCCCGACGCAGATTATGCAAAAACCAAGTCCAGCTCTCCTCAGACCCTGTCTCCAGCACACCATACGCAACTGGAAATACGAAATTGTGTGCATCAACTGCACAAGCTGGTACTAACTGTCCTTTAAACCTCCCTGTGAGAAAAGTAGCATCAATAGCCAAATACGACCCTGCAGCCTGCCAAAAAACCCCGACGACAAGCCTCAAAGCACACAAAAACCCTCCTAAAGCATTCCTTGGTCTTTGCCACTCCCTTGAATGTGTACTCCACGGTGTGGTGGTCAATATCTACAATACTACATGGGCTGGTCCTCTCCACTTTAGCTTTGCATAAATACAACAATTGCAATATTTCCTGCCAGTTACCATAAATAGAATCCATAACATGTTGTTTACCATTGAACACCCTCATGTATGGTAACTCTATCTTGAACTTGTCTTTGATGTTCTTCAGCAATTCCTTTGCACCCACTTGCTGATTTTCTTTCACCCACTTCATTACTTCTTCCGCCACCCATCTTGACTTGGCTCTACTGATTGTTTCCTTCCTAAGGGTTGATTCCTGGCATGTGTGCCTAAAAGGGTTCACTTTGACCTGAACATTCATGCTATTTCACATTTTAGATGCGAGCATCCTCCATGGACAACCCTCAATCGGACAATGCACTATGTAACGTACTTGATCGCTCTTGTCAACTTCGAAAGCACGTTCTGCCTTGATGCAGTACGTCACAAGTGCATTTCTACACTCACTCATGGATGCAAAAACGGAACCTTCTTCCATCTGAGGGTTCAGAGGTCCCATTCAACAGCTGCAAGGTCTTCGTCCTCACTCACCGCGTCATCCTCCACACGGACATCATTGGCAGCCTCATCTTGGTTTTCAGCCCAAGGTGCTCGTTGTAAATTCTGAATAACATCAGAATATAACCTCTCTTCATCAACCCCAGAATTGTAGGCATCAGGCTCCACTTCAAGGGGGACCCTTCTACCGGTGCCCACGCTTGTCGAGCCACCATGTCGCCGTGCACTAACTGAACTGTTCTAGCTAGAGCTGCCACTACGACGACATGGTTTGCCCGAGAAGGTGCACCAGCCATCCTAGGTCCAAATGCCTGCACAAGCACATCAATTTGCAACCTCACATAAAATTTCTCTTTCTCCTTATGCTTAGTAAACATGGTAGCGAGCTCTTCATCATTACTAACTGTCACCCATTTATTTTCCCCATCGTAGTATTTGTATTCCACTTCATCAAGCAAACCCCAAGGATATTGGCTACAAATTAGCCCCCCCCCCCCACCCCAAATTGTCTGAAACTCCAATTACAAGCCATTGGCAACAGATAATCAAAACCTCCTTGTAATTTCTTCTTATTCTTTGCATTCAGGATGTACCGATCCCTTCTAATGTGCACAAAGAAAACAAACCGCAACTCCATCCTAACCCACGAAAAACAGAGATGCAATCAGCACACCAATAGCAAAATGAACCGCAAACCAACTCGAATCGACTGTTAAAATGCACAAGGGAAGCTCAATCAGAACAGGTGGCGTGACTTACCCCTTGGGAACCCAGTCGTGGACGCGGCGGGTCTCCGACCCGATGCCTGCCTCGCCAAATACTCCGGGGTCGCCGCCGCTCGCCATTTCGCCCTGGGCTTCACCCTCCTACTTCCTCTTTGTGCACCAGCCCCCCACCTATCAGCGCTCGGGCCGGACGCACGGAAGGAGGCCCCGCCGCGGGTCAAGCAGGTGGCGGGTGCAATGGCAGAACGAGCGCCCCACCCGTGGCGTCACAGGAAGGTGGCGGCGAAGCAGGTAGCGGTGGAGCAGGTGGTGGTGGAACAGGACGACCGCAGCGACGCAACTGGTGGCGGCGCCGCAGGTGGTGGGAGCTGGTGGCGACGCACGGGACTGACTGGCGTCGGGTGTGCCCGGTTCGTACCCTAGGGCTTGTCGTCATTGCGCGGTCCCACGTGTAAGCTCCGAACCCACTTCCACGCGGTCCCACGTGTAAGCTCCGGACCCACTACCCCTAATGCCAACAGACGGAATGGACTTCAATCTGGCCGTTTGGCCTCGTCATAGCAGCTGCGCACAGACTAGGGGCAAAACTGAACACAATTCGCAACTGAGGGCAAAACTGAGTACATGGACACCACTGAGGGCAAATGGATAATTAACCCATTATTGTAATCCTGTTGAATAAGTTTTCATCTACAACCTGAATATAAAAACAACTTCAACTCCCCAAAACTGCATAGCATTATGCCCCTTTTAGCACTACTAAATTTCATTGAGAAAAGGTACACATATTTGATATTTCCAACGAAAACATACCTTAAGTATGCAGAGACCGACAGTTCCAAGGTTCAACAGAAAATTCTTCAAAAAACAAAAAAAAATCAATAATAGTAAAAATACAACTGCTAAATGTCACCTGACCGATTTTGTAAGATGCTGATCATTTCATCCAAGGAGACTTCCCACACTGAATCTCAATGCAGGGAGCCAGGGACACCTTCAACCTTAAAATAACAGTTTGCTGCTACGCTTCAAGAAAGATCATCTGCCATAGGAATTAGGCCTACCTCCGCAAATACCCACAAGTAAACAGAAGCACTTGATAGTAAATGTACCAATATCTCCAACAGTATACCTAGCACCTAATATGTAAAACGGTATCTATTGGCTAAACAAACAATACAAATTCAGAGGAATAGAGGCACTGGTTTTACTCCCAAGAAGATAATGAGCAGTTATACACTAACAAAGATCTGTTACAGCTCAATAAATGGTAGTATCAGCTTCGATTATTTTGGGTAAGATGCAGTTATGTCAGTACTAGGATGCACATACCGGAGATCCAATAGAGGTTCTTGTGCAGGACTTGAAAAACACAACTGAGGTTACTAGGAACAATTAAACTTCACATTTTCAATAGGTTTCTGCAATTTCACCATAAAGTAAGGCACATCAAAGCAGGGGTTAAACATCAGCAACAAGTTTCAAAAAATTCAGCAGGGCAGTGCAATTACCTTAAGGCAGCTGCCGAGGACTCGAGGCACAAGTCTAATATGCAGTCAGAGGCTTAGTTACTTTCGTGCTTTAGGACCCTCGTTCACCATTCGAAAAGAGATGACTATTTTTTCCAGCATTCACACAACACCCATCTTGTATCAATCCACAACATAAGCAAGATATTATGCCTATTCGGAACCTCCTACTCTACAATAAACAGCTTGCCATTCATCTGGAGACTGGCACAAATGAGGAAAAAAACTGCCCGAGTTTTCTTAAAAGATTGGGCAAAAATGGTTGCTGATCACTTGCATTGGGTGACTGATTCGTGCTCTCCTCAGGCACCGCGGATGTCCACTCAGTGGCCAGCCATTGTTTCACCCTGTCTCGCTTTGCCACGAGCCGGCCTTTGTTCTTCGCGGACAGCCACAGAGGGCTCCCCATCCGGCTCAGAACCTCTTGTGCCAGCTCCCGCACTTTGGGCTCGCCCCGGACGTCGCTGTGCTTCCCGACACCGCACACCACAGACACTTCCAGTGGCAACGTGCGCCCCCCTTTCACTGCGTCCACCCACTGCAGCATCAGCACATAGGCTGAAGTTATACTGAACCCATGCAGGTTCAGCTTCACCTCAGTTTCTGACCAAACCATCGCCTTGTTCAACACTGATGAGGCGGCCAGAAGCTCCTGCACCACCTCAGCTTCTGCCGGCCATGGAGATGCAGACTTGAGCTTCCTCACCAACTGCGCCGCCGACAGCGGGAGCGAAGGGTCCAATTGGCGAGCCATCGACACCACCGTCGGGCATGAGTTGAGCACGAAATTGTAGGCTTTGGTTGTCGGCGCAACGCGCAATTTTCGCATCTTCTTCAGCCACATTAGCATCTTGCCATGCTCACGGCAAGCGCTGTAGCACGAGAGGACAATGTTCGCCGCGCCGGTGCCCAGGCGGCTGCCGGCGTCTGACATGGACGCAATCACCCTCTCCATCTCAGCCAATTGGCCTGCCTTCCCATAGCATTTCGCCACCAATCCGAACTGAAACGCATCAGGCTGATACCCCAGAGACACCATCTCCCGGAGCGCCTCCTCGGCCTCCGCGGCGAGGCCCAACATGCACAGGGATTTAATCATGGCCATGTAGGTCTTGCCGCCCCCGGCGAGCGGCGTCGGCATGGCCCGGAGCTGCGCGTAGAAATCCATGGCCCGTCGCTTCAGCCCGCGCGAGGAGAAGGCCGCCATGAGGTCGCAGTAGAAGAGGGCCAGCTCGGCGGCGGACTCGAGGCGCGCGGCGGAGTCAGCGATGAGGGATCTGGAATCATCGGCGCTGCCATTGGCTTCCAGCAAGGCGGCGACGGCTGCGGCGTGGATCGAGCTCCACTTGAACCACCGGGCCTGGGTCACCGCTTCGTAGAACTGCAGCAAAGATCCAGAATTTCGCCGGCGAGGTCAGCGAGAGAGAGAGGGGATGGAGAGAAGCAGGGATGCGCGGGGGCTCACGGGGACGGCGAGGGGGTCGGAGTCCATGAGGAGGCGAGAGAGCGCGGCGAGGGCGGCGCGCTCCGACTTGGTGCCGACGTAGCCGCGGATGACGCGCTCCGCGGCGCCCGCCGTCACCGTGCGCTCCATCTCCGACATGAGCCGCCGCTCGCCCCGCCAGCTCGAGCCCCCTCCGGATGCGGCGCGGCGCAGCGACGCCGACGCGGGGGAGAACCTCCGGCGACGCAATGCGGCCGGCCCCGGCGGCGCCGGTGGCGGTAGTGACGCCACTGCCGGCATTGCTGCGCTAGGCTGTGCGAGTTAACAAATGAAGATACCTTATCTTTTTTTTTTTTTTGACGAGAATGAATGTACCTTATCTATCCGGATACCAAGTGTTTTAAATGAGTGCTTACGAGAGTGCTCAAAAGAAGATAATGTACTAACAGAGATAAACAATATGTTACTACTCCATTTTATTTCACATTTGAATTTTAGTTGAAAAAATACTCTATTTGTGAAAATAAATAATTTACTTTCGTAGACTTAGCGAGTCCATCTTTTCGGAGCAATGGAGGATTTACTATAGAAATATGTGACCTTTTCTATTTTTGAGACATGTGTGACCTCTTTTTACAGGGTAGAAATATGTAACAATTTAGGACGAAACATATTAGTTTATTTCAAAAGATAAAAAATGATTGATTTCAAAAATATTTGATGAAATGATTAATTATATTTGTTGTTCAGACAATTTTATATAGCGAACAACAAAGCACAATGAAGTATTGAACTAAATGTTTTGATAGTTTGTCGACTACTAAATGTGATATGTTTATTCTCTGGCCTTACATTGTGAAAACGGGTATGAATGAAACCATAATGATTTTATAGGCGGTTTCGCCAATGTGGCCTTTTTGGCATTCCGCATAGAATGGGGAGAGGCGTTTTGACTGCGCATCCATGTGATCATGATATCTTGCTCGTCCAGTCCAACTTTGAGATCTGTACTAAGGGGCATTGAATGCAGTATATAGTGTCAGTTGAAATATACAGTACATGGTGGCTGGTATATATACGTATAGCAGCAGAGAACGACCGCATATGAACCTTTGAAGGTTGGGTTGATGACGGTGCCACCCGTGTAACTGGACCAGTGGTACAGGTGCGTGATGTTTTATTTTGTACCAGCGGTACATGATGTTGTATGACCCCCACATGACAGGGCGCAAGTGAATCGAACCAGTGACCAGCTTGGTCACTTCGACAACCAGTGAAGAAGGCTGTGAGTGGAGGGGAGGGCGAGGGAAGGCGGCGACAAAGAGGTGAACTATGTGGAGTTGCAGGCCAGCGGTGGGTTCCACGGAGGAAGTGTTGAGTTGCCATGGTGATGGATTTTCCCATCATCCAGTCAACATGTAACATTTTCTACCGCGGAAAATCTTTTTCCTCAAGGATTGTGGTTTTCGCCTTAGATTGGAGCGTAATTGATGCAGGCTGCCATCTTCCCGAAGGGGCATCGAGCGCAGCAACTCACATCGGCTTCCCGAAGGGGCATCGAGCGCAGCAACTCACATCGGCTTTCCGGGGATGACGCTGGTGCGGATGAAGAGTTCGCAAAGGATCTCGTGGGGAAGGGGCGGCGGTGGGCAATCACGTGCTGCACGATTTGGGGCACAACTCGTCGGAGCAAATCAGGAGTGCTCCGACCTTGGGGGAGCAAGCGGGCGTGGCGGCGGGGGTTGGCACCATGTCCGCTTTTAGTGTGAGAGCTTGGGGGATAACGCATATGTCATTGAGCAGGGCCTCGCTGAAGGCCCCGTGAATGGAGTGCAATTAGCTGTAATTTAAAAACACGCTGAAAAGTGATGATGCAGCCTCCCCATAGTCTACGGGCAAGATGGATCCGCAAGACACAAGTTGGACTAAAAGGTAAACGTCAGTGTAAGTGTAACATGATTTGTAAAATTGTTGTAGATCTGGTTCAAAACTATTGTGACGGTACATTTAGTTGATGATGAACTGATGATGCTGAATTGGTGTTGTCTTTGTTGATAGGTTTTAAAAAATTCCGCTAGCTGTAGGTGTTTTTAGATTCAGATAGCGTTCATACGAATGGATGGCTTAAATTCCAGGTGTTGTAATTTGTACCTGTGGCACGATGCAAAATATTTGGATAATGGATTATAGGAAAAGCACAATCTGGTGCAGCAGCAGTGTATTTTACGCTTTCGTTACTGAAGGTTATCACTTGTTTAGCACGACACTTGTTGCAAAAATGTATTACACCCTTCGATCCCAAAAAATGTCGTGGCTTTAGTTGACACTGATACTTTTTTTTGGATCGGAGGGAGTACTCTCTGTAGTGAATTTGAGATTTATTCAGATCATGCACGCCTGAAAAAAAAATGTTGACGCTTTGTGGCTGTGCTACTGATTGGTGCATCAGGTTTTGTTGGCTGACTTCTTGGCGCTTGGTCGCAAGGTAAGAGTAGGAATGCATCCGCCGAACCGTACGTGTCCTGGGAGAATTGGAGAACTGGAGCAAATGATTCGGGGTTGCAGATAAGTTGGGTGAGCACATGGTTGAGCTTGTTGCTATTGGGCTAACATTCGACTCTCTGGGAAAAGCCTACGATTTTTACAATCTTTATTCTTGGAAGCATCATTTCAGCATCTGATATGGGAAAAGTATGCCTAACGCTAAGAAGACAAAGTGTATGCAGAAAGTTGTTTGCGGATGCTCTGTAAGTGTTCTTTAAAAGAAAGCTGCTATCCAGACGATGGTGTTCAACCGATTTTTGCACAATGCTATGAATCCAACAATGCATTGGTAAGAGCAAGTGCAGCACACCCGTTGAATTAAGCGTCGGATGAAAATGCACTGAGTGTCAGGTGTAGAGTGTTCCCTTTAAAAAAATCTGAAGTGGTAACTCAATTTCCTGTTGGTGCATATGGGGTTGTGCAGTTTAACAACGTACTGTTTGTTCTAATTGCAGAAGAAAATATGAATGTAGGTCAATGAAAATTGATGTTGCACTGTCACGCCCAAGATGCGATCCTATCCTTATTTTGGCACGAGGGCCTCGACAGGGATAGAAGCGCATCTCGTCGTGTTGCAAGAATGGATATCATTACAAGTACATGTAAAAAAGAGATGAGTATATGGAATTGGCTTACACTCGCCACAAGCTACAACAATATCACATCAATACAATACATAACAAAACACCATACAGAAGAGCACGGTCCGGCTAGGGACGAAATCAAACGATAAAATGACATCCATCCTTGCTATCGCAGGCTGCCGCCTGGAACCCATCCTAGATCGAGGAAGAAGAAGAAGAAGAACTCCAAATCAAACAAGCATCGCGCTCACGTCATGTCATCGCATTACCTGTACCTGCAACTGTTGTTGTAGTAATCTGTGAGCCACGGGGACTCAGCAATCTCATTTCCAAGGGTATCAAGACTATTAAAGCTTAATGGGTGAGGTATGGTTAAGTGGTGAGGCTGCAGCAAGCGTCTAAGCATTTATTGGAGTGGCTAACTTACGAGTACAAGAATAAAGGGGGATGATTGTCGCATAAACGGACGTGATCTAGTAATAATCTCTAAGAGATCCTGAACACCTACTTACGTCAAACATAACCCCACCGTGTTCTCTCTCGGATAAGGACTCACAAGAAGAGACAGTCACGGTTACGCACACGGTTGGTGTATATTATTTGAGTTTACTTCAAGTTTGCTATGACCGGGTGTTAAACAAAGTTTCCAAGTTGCCACGTAACCGCGGGCACGGCTTTCCGAAAGATTTAACCCTGCAGGGGTGCTCCAACTCATCCATCACAAACTAACCACACTCAGCGGGAATAACCTCGACCACGAATCTCATGATCTTCCTAGGCAATTCCATTGGAAAACCTCAACCTCGAGATAGCCCAAAGTATCGGAATTCCTCGCACAAGACGTTCGAGAAAGGTAAAACAAATCCAGCAAGGCCGCCCGACGTGCCGACAATCCCGATAGGAGCCGCGTATCTCGTTCTCAGGGCAAATCGGATAGGTCACACTACGAGTCAAACCAAACCTCGAGTTTCCCCGTGGTGGCCCCGCAGTCTGCCCGTTTTGGACCAACACTCATGAGGAGCACTGGCCCGGGTTGTTGATTAAAGATCCTCGGGTTAATTACTCCCTATGCAGGTTTATTAGTTATTAGGCAATGTAGTACCAATGTTGGGCCTTGCTAGACAAGTTTTATCCAAAAACCAAAATCAAGGGGTCCCCATACACTACTGGAATCAGCTGCTTTGCCATCTGCCAAAGCAGACGGCAAAGGCATGCTTGGCGGACGGCAAAGGCTTTGCCGTCCGCTAGCAGACGGCAAACACTCCGGCCGAACCGATGCTGGTAAAGGCCGCTTTGCCGTCTGCTGGCGGACGGCAAAGAAGGAAAGTTCTTTGCCGTCTGCTGGCGGACGGCAAAGAAGGAAAGTTCTTTGCCGTCTGCTGGCGGACGGCAAAGAAGGAAAGTTCTTTGCCGTCTGCTAGCAGACGGCAAAGAGGCCAAGATTCTTTGCCGTCTGCTAGCAGACGGCAAAGAAATTTTTTTTTTGAATTTTTTTTAAATTTTTTTTGAATTTTTTTTTGCAGGCTTTTTGTCGTCTGCTAGCAGACGGCAAAGAATTTTTTTTTGATTTTTTTTTTAAATTTTTTTTGAATTTTTTTTTGAATTTTTTTTGACAATTTACTCCACTCATTTCAAATCGTCTAACTTCCCGACCGGTCACCCATCCTCTCACTGCTCCAGCCCCAGCACGCTTAACTTCCCGACCGGTCACCCATCCTCTCACTGCTCCAGCCCCAGCACGCTTAACTTCCTGGTTCTATCGACCCTCGTTACCAAGTCTACACTTGTTGTTTTCCTGATAATAGTAAGCTATCAATCCTATTAACCCTTAGGTCTTGATGTCACATGATTTAATGTTTTGAATTCTAAACAATTATTAAAATAAACAAAATAAGTAATAATAATAATATTGAATAATGAAAATAAAATAAGTAATAATATTATTTTATTCATTTATTTGCCATTTATTCATTTAATATGACATAATTAATATCTTTAAATCTGTAAGTCGAAATTCGACAAATAATATATCCATTATTATCAGAAAAATGTGAGGATTCCAAATATGACATCATCATTTATTTATTTTTAAATAAAATTAATTTTTAAAATTATTAAAATTATTATTTTTGATTTGAAATAACTTTTTTTACTTTTAGAAGTTTGAGAATCTGATAAAAATTCACCGGGTAAACCCCGGTGAAATCGAGTACCCATTTTTCTCCCGTTTTTTTATATATTAAGCTTTTTTTTCGACGTCGTATGCAAAAGTTATGGCCGTTTTACATTTTTTTTCGTTTTTTTGCAAAAAAAGTCAAAATTCATATTTCAAAATTACTATACCAACTAGACACTAAAACCTAACCACATCTCAAAGGATTTTATTTTTTGAAGATTTTATCATTTTTTTGAATTTTTTTTTATTTATTTTTTGAATTTTCTTCTTGCAGACGGCAAAGAATTTATTTTTTGAATTTTTTTTGAATTTTTTTTTTGAATTTTTTTTTGAATTTTTTTTTTAAATTTTTTTTTGAATTTTCTTATTTGCCGTCTGCCAGCAGACGGCAAATAAATTTTTTTATGAATTTTTTTTTTGAATTTTCTTCTTTGCCGTCTGCCAGCAGACGGCAGAGAAAATTTTTTTTTTGAATTTTTTTTGAATTTTTTTGAATTTTTTTTCAATTTTTTTAATTTTTTTTTTAATTTTCTTCTTTGCCGTCTGCCAGCAGACGGCAAAGAAATTTTTTTATGAATTTTTTTTTGAATTTTCTTCTTTGCCGTCTGCCAGCAGACGGCAAAGAAATTTTTTTTTTGAATTTTTTTTTGAATTTTTTTGAATTTTTTTTATTTTTTTTTTATTTTCTTCTTTGCCGTCTGCCAGCAGACGGCAAAGAAATTTTTTTTTGAATTTTTTTTTTGAATTTTTTTTGAATTTTTTTTTGAATTTTCTTCTTTACCGTCTGCCAGCAGACGGCAAAGAAAATTTTTTTTGAATTTTTTTAAATTTTTTTTGAATTTTCTTCTTTGCCGTCTGCCAGCAGACGGCAAAGATATTTTTGGCCCTTTGCCGTCCGCTGGCTGACGGCAAACAACTGGCAGAATGCAAACTGTATCTTTGCCATCTGCCAGTTCTTTGCCGTCTGCCTTTGTCCCTTTGCCGTCCGCTGGCTGACGGCAAACAACTGGCAGACGGCAAAGAGTTCGTTGCCGTTTGCCAGTTCTTTGCCGTCTGTTTTTTGGAAGCGGACGGCAAAGACCTTCTTTGCCGTCAGCTGGCAGACGGCAAAGAAGTGGCAGATGGCAAATTTCTGAATTCCAGTAGTGATAACAACCCCGAGCATGTTTGGAGTGCTCAATTATGGAACATAACACCGGTACACAAGTAACTAGGGCGGCAAAAGTGAAACAAAACACCGAGCAAAAGGCCAAGCCTTCCACCCTTTACCAAGTATATATGTGCATTAAATTAAATAGCAATAATATAGTGATATAGCAAAAACATCCATGTTGCACATGGAAACATTGCACCTGCAACTAGCAACGCTATAAGAAGGGCTGAGCAAGCAGTAACATAGCCAAACAATGTTTTGCTGGGATGTGGAGAGGTTAGAGGCTTTTCATGGCAATTTGGGAGGCTTGACATACAAGTGGTAGGTAGCGAGACAGCGATAGAAACGAGACAACTAGCATGGCAATGATAGTAATGGTATCCAGGGAAATGATCATCTTGCCTGAGATCCCGCTTGGAAGAAGAACGAATCCATGAAGAAGACGAGCCAACGTAGTCAAACGAATCCTCACACTCCGAAGCGGTTTCGGAACTCTATCGAGAAGAAGCAATCCGGAAACAACAATCAACACATGAACAACACCACAACAAATGCATGACATGATGCGCAACAAATATGATGCATGTCCGGTTTAAATATGCAAGGAATGGCAATCACAACAAACAATACTACACATTAAGTGAAGCTCAATATGCAACGAGTTGCATATTGACGAAACTCCACATTTGAATATTTAGTTCACTCTTGTTAGGTACACAACAATATTAAGTGTTATTAAACAGGGCAAGAGGTGCAGCATAAGTAAACTACACATCTAGGCAAGTTTAAATGAGGCCGGAAATAACATATAGCATTTCCGAAACGACCCCATATGTTAATTTCGAAATTGGTCCAGATCTGAACTAATCAGGTTTTATATTTGTTAAACAGCAAAATAAAGTGAACCATGCAATTCTACACGTCATTCTAGTCGATTTACATATATAGAACGTTTGAAACGGAGCTACGGTCTAAAAGATATGACCTTCGCAAGATGCATATGACATGAATGCAAAATGCATGCAAACACCCAACACAAACATATTAAATCATAGATGCAGCAAGATATTATGAAACTACATGAGATGCTAAGCAAGATTCATATGCAACATGAACAAAACGGAGCTACGGTTCAACCACAACAACCAACACAAGATTTAATGCAAATCTGTCCGAAACAGCAAGATAGCATATTGCACGCATGAAAACAATAAGTTACAATATTCTAAAATGCACAAACTAAGCATGGGGCAGTAGCATACAACACACACTTCATTTCATCTTCACATTTCATACTCAAAGAGTCATGGATCACATGGTACGAAGCTCACAACATGGCAACAAAATATGGCAGATTAGGACTTAGTGAAAATAACAGTTTTTAGAATAGCAGATTTTCACGGAGGCATATTGACAGCAGTAAAACTATATGCTACAGGGCATATTATGACATGAAAATCTACAGCATGGTAGTAGACATGATGCACTACAAATCCTTACTTTATGGCAACATCAAGTTATGCTCAGATTCATGGCAAGCATCAACACAACATGGCATATTGAAGAAAACAGATTCTCAGACTTAGTGAAAATTAGGATAGTCATGAGCAGCAGTTTTTAACAGATTGACATATTGGACAGCGGGTTTAATTATGATGCAAAACCTATTCATGCAAACTATTGGCACAACATGAAAGAGCATAACATGAATAACAAAAGACTCCATTGGAGCAACCACAAATGACCCCTAGAACACTAGCAAAAACACATGGCAAGACAGCAACAAAATAACAGATTCAGACTTAGAATTATTTTGGGCCCTCAAAACAACAGATTTTTATAGCATGTTGGCAACAAGAAAACAACACCTAATCATGCATTTCTATGACAACCAAAAATACCAGGGCCTAGCACACATGTCCAAGGGCATATCTCATGTTCAAAATTATTTCATATGATGCACGGATTAAATCCCACAAAATAGACAAATGGGCATCATGGCAAAAATGACATGCATAAGAACTTCCTCCAATGACAAAACTAAATGAACAGTTAATTTCTATGGATCTTTCTACCCCGAAAACATATATAATATGCATAGGTTCATGTAGGAAAATAAGTCACAATTAATTATGCAAGTTTATGGCCTAATCCCCTTTTAGCAATTATAAAATGCAAGTTAAATGCAATTATTACAATGAACAGGTTTGTCATGCATGAAAATGCGATGCCGATAATATGAACATTTTTAATATATTGTTGGGTTAATTCCAATGCATGGGTAAATGATTATGACAATGCAAAATAATGGCAATTATGTAAAATGATGCAAACAGCGAGCTCAGGCATTTTTATCATGGATGCAAATGGCATATTATTAATCTACGCATTTTTCCGAGCAATTTACATATATAAAATATTACGATCCGGTGCACGGTTAATTAAATATGAGCATTTTAAATCATGCTTTTTTTCCTGAAATTATGACATGCCATGATTAATAGTTAAATTCGTCCACCGGGAAAAAAACGACACGGGCCGAATCTGCTGGGCGCATGATAGCAAAACATCACACAGGACGAGGAATAGGGGCGGCTCACCCTTGGGCTCGGCCCAAGATGGAGAGGAGGCTTGGGTGCTGGAGGCCCACGCGGGAGTGCTGGCGGTCCACCAGGCCTGGATCGGGGGGGGGGGGGGAATCGCTCCTTCGTTTCCCCCGTGCTCCAGGACGGGGCCATGGCGATGGAGCGGGACGGCGTTGACCTCCGGCGAGCAAGGCCGGCCAGATCCGGTGCGGAGGTGACCTCCCGCGGTGGTGGAAGGGCGGATCCGGTCGGGGGCGAGCGGTTCGGGGCGGCGGCGCGCTTCGCCCGGCCCTCCATGGCCTTCTCCTGGCGGGACAGAGAAGAGGGAGAGGGAAGATGAGAGAGAGATGGGAGGAGGAAGGAGAGACAGGGGACGAGGAGCGGCGCTCGGGGTCCACCTGGCCGGCGACGACGGCTGCTCCGGCGGCTCGCCGGCGAGGCGGGAGACGGCGGGCGCTCGGGGGCGGAGCCACGGGGCTGCTCCCTGGCTGCGGAAGAGAGGCGAGCGGCGGCGCGAGCTCGGGCCCGGATGGGATTTGGCGGGCCCCGATCTGGGCTTCGGCGGCCCGGGAGGGAGACAGGCGGCTGGGACGGCGGCTGATGATTGGGGTGGCACGGAAAACGAGGCAGGGCTAGGGTTTCCCGATCTGGACGCCTAGGGCATCTATTTATAGGCAGGGAGGCTAGGAGAGGGGGTTTTGCACCGTTTTCGGACCTTCGGATCTCGATCCGACGGTCCGGAAGCGGAGGGGGCTAGCAGGGCTATGTGGGCTGTGTAGAGTGGTGGTGGGCTAAGAAGAGAGGGAGGTGAGCGGCCCGGCAACATATTTTAAAAACAAAACATCCAACGATTTTAACCGACGATAGAGCTGCTCTAGGTTTAACGGTTCGGGTATCAAACGAGCTCTGATCGCGACGAAACTTGGCAGACGGTCTACCTATAATATAACAAGACCGCATGCCAACTTTCGACCCAATCCGAGAAAGTTTTATGCGCGCTTTAAAAACACTATTTTTTTTAAACGATGCCGCGGGCGCGTGCATGTGTGGTTGGGCTCGAAAGGATCGACGACACGAACGGAGAGAACCGGCAGCTACGAACGGATGCCAGTTTTCGAAAACAAGTGACGATGCCATGCACATGATGCGAATGATGCTATGATGAATGCAACAACCACTCGAATCACACGACGAGAATGGAAATAAAGAGGAATCTTCTGGAGCGTCGGTCCCGGGCTGTTACAATTCTCCTCCACTTACAAGAGATCTCGACCCGAGATCTTAGAATGAGAAGGGGAAGAGAAAGAGAAGAGGTAAAACTTAGTTGCTTCTTTGACAAACGAGTGAAACCAACGGAACTTGAAGGACGCAAGAGATGAAAAAATGATACTTGGAACAAGCAAGAATTCAAAAGAAATTTCGGTAGCACTTCGGTAGGAAAGAGAGGCAAAACTTGATAAGATGGAAAGAACTTGAAAGATAACACAACCCTCCGGTTAAATGGACAAGCAATGAAAGAACACGATCTTGATAAAACATGAAGATGGTTGAAGAGAGCAACATCACAATGCCTCCGGAGCAAAAGAATAGAAGCTAGATCATTGGAGAGAAAAGAACGGAGAAGAACATGATAACCTCTGCCACAATTGAATTGAAAAAAACATCCTTACCAAAGAGAGGTAAACATCCCAGCATTATGAGGTGACAACCGGCCACAAATGGAAAACAATTGATTGCTTGGGAGCAACAAGATATGCAAAACTTCTTTCACCAAGAGGACAAGGAGAAAACTTGGATCATGATAAGCACCACGATAGCAACAATGCTAAGGAATGCTTTAGGTGAAATCCAATCCAAAATAGCTCCAATGGGAAAGATGATGGGTTTACATATATCATTCTTGTCAACTACTCTTCGAGACTCTTCATGAAACGAGAATGCTATAACACCATCTCAAAAGATAAGAGGGAATGAATTGCACTTTGAAATGCAAGATAATAATACTTGAGGACCTCCAACAAAATCTTGAAGGACACTTGAGAATGAAAGAAATCTTGCAGAACCACCATGAAGAACATGTTGGAGAACTCCGGAAACAAATGATGATCAAAAGAATGAAGGTTGCACAAGAAGAAGATGGAAGCCTCGCAAAGATTTAGATGAAGCTTCGCGACGAGATACTTGAGAAAAACTTGGAACTCTGGAAAAGAAAAGATGAAACACTTGAAATCCAAGAATTTGATATCATGAACAACTCCGGAAAAGAATTGAAATCACTTTGATGAAATAAGAATAAGAATTATGTTATGCTTATCCTTCATCAAGTTTAATTGGTGACAAGCAACGGATTTGGCATACCACTTATTCTTCTTGAGATGATTGAATGGAGATGAAACAAGCTTGAAGAAGTCTTGAACGAACCACCGGCAAGAATTGCAAATGAATGAGGATATACGAATGAATGGAGACACATGAGAATGAGGAGATCATTATCCGACAAACAGAAAACTTGAACGAAGAACCGGAATAATTGAGATACGAACGAAGAGACAACAATTGAGAAGAATTTGAGAACGAAAGTTGAAAGCTGAGAACGAAGAAATCTTCTGAAATGATGGCCTTCGGAGGATCGAGAAATGAAAACAACTCTGAAATGCTCCGGATAGATATGGAAAGAATTACTCATGAATGAAAACAATTGAGAGGATAGCATGAAGCTGAAACCAGGAATCTTCAAGAGAATGAGCAAAGATTTAAGTGAAACACTCGTTCGGTCTTCAAAGCTGAGAATGATGACAAGGAACACATCAAGAATTACCAAGACACTCCGGAATAATGAATAAGAAAAGGTTGAGCCAACAATGAAAATGATTTAGAAGCGACATTCGAGACGGAATATGACTGAAGAAATCATTCTTACGTCATATTGGAAAGAACTTGAGGACATCTCCGGAAAAGATTAGAAGAGTCAGGTAAGATCCTGGGGGAAAACCTGTGGGTTATGAGCCCACTCAAAGAGACCACCGTTGAACTGAAAGATTAGAAAGATATTGCACCGGTACAAATGAAAACTAGATGAGGTGAGAGCCTCGAAATAATTTAAGCGGATCTGAATGGAAATGAGTCTTCTGAGATATCTTCAGCACTCCGGATAGAATAGAGAGATGGTAGAATGAATAAGAAAGGTTTGGATAAGAATTTCTGACACGGGAAAGCATTTTAAGGATGAAAAGGATATGATGAGCATCGAAAACTTGAATTGAATCTACTGGACAAGAAAACAAGAATGAAGAACGATGAACTTGGCACTTGAGCATCTCACATGAATCACCGGATACAATACGGAAGAAAGATAGCAGAAGCATTACATGAATAGAAAAGGCACTTGAGTGCGGATTTACTTGTTGAAGAAAAAGGGCGGGAGGGTGGGGAAAAACAAGGACAACTTGAAACAGATGAGATGATCTCCGGAAAGAAATAAGAGGATTGATCTTGCAAATATTGGAAGGGATTGAATCATCTTGAAGAGAGCACACCAGATGGAAAGAATTGATATGACAACTTGATTGAGCAAAAGGATTAGCATTCCCATAGAATTATGAGAACACTTTTTGGAAAGACATGAAATCACCACTTGACATCGAAGCAACTTGAATTACCATACTCCAAAAAAAAACCAAAGGATGGGGCTTGAGAATTAAGCCGGAAACAAATACATAACCCATTATGCATTCGTTGAAAGGATAATCCTAGGTAACTACTTGAATTCCCACCTAAGAACTCCCGAAATCTCGGTTATGCAATCGGGTACATGGATACACGGAGTTTCACATAATCACACAACTCCTAGCAGTAATACTACTCTCCAGTGTATCACATCCCTCAACACACAACCAAAGGTCTCGGAAACTCATCTACCTCAGACACTCGTAATCACAACGATACTAAGTATGGCAGTACATCCGAACTCTCTCCACCAGTACTGGGGATGCCGGACTCCTCTCGCCACTACCAGTATTGAAGCAATTTCGAATATCCTCCGTCCTGAGATACTAAGGAAACTGAATGATAACGATGTGTCAAGAATCCCCTGGAGCTCAACTCCCTGGAAGAAATCAAGTCAGACAGGAGGCACCAAGACAGAACTCCGTCACATCGGCATCATATAGTTTCCAAAATACCCGCGTGATCCTAAAAAAATTTTGAGCGAGAAGAGGAGTAGAATGAAAAATTCCTAAGTCGAAAACCTCACCAGAGTATAGAAGAGGAGTAAAAGAATCCTACTCTCCGATATAACTAGACTCAAAATAGTTTTTCACTAGACTTGACTCGGCCAAGTTCGATCAATCAAGGGGGCTCCTAGGTCGGTACAGGCTCTGATACCAACTTGTCACGCCCAAGATGCGATCCTATCCTTATTTTGGCACGAGGGCCTCGACAGGGATAGAAGCGCATCTCGTCGTGTTGCAAGAATGGATATCCTTACAAGTACATGTAAAGAAGAGATGAGTATATGGAATTGGCTTACACTCGCCACAAGCTACAACAATATCACATCAATACAATACATAACAAAACACCATACAGAAGAGCAGGGTCCGGCTACGGACGAAATCAAACGATAAAATGACATCCATCCTTGCTATCCCAGGCTGCCGCCTGGAACCCATCCTAGATCGAGGAAGAAGAAGAAGAAGAACTCCAAATCAAACAAGCATCGCGCTCACGTTATGTCATCGCATTACCTGTACCTGCAACTGTTGTTGTAGTAATCTGTGAGCCACAGGGACTCAACAATCTCATTTCCAAGGGTATCAAGACTATTAAAGCTTAATGGGTGAGGTATGGTTAAGTGGTGAGGCTGCAGCAAGCGTCTAAGCATTTATTGGAGTGGCTAACTTACGAGTACAAGAATAAAGGGGGATGATTGTCGCATAAACGGACGTGATCTAGTAATAATCTCTAAGAGATCCTGAACACCTACTTACGTCAAACATACCCCACCGTGTTCTCTCTCGGATAAGGACTCACGAGAAGAGACAATCACGGTTACGCACACGGTTGGTGTATATTATTTGAGTTTACTTCAAGTTTGCTATGACCGGGTGTTAAACAAAGTTTCCAAGTTGCCACGTAACCGCGGGCACGGCTTTCCGAAAGATTTAACCCTGCAGGGGTGCTCCAACTCATCCATCACAAACTAACCACACTCAGCGGGAATAACCTCGACCACGAATCTCATGATCTTCCTAGGCAATTCCATTGGAAAACCTCAACCTCGAGATAGCCCAAAGTATCGGAATTCCTCGCACAAGACGTTCGAGAAAGGTAAAACAAATCCAGCAAGGCCGCCCGACGTGCCGACAATCCCGATAGGAGCCGCGTATCTCGTTCTCAGGGCAAATCGGATAGGTCACACTACGAGTCAAACCAAACCTCGAGTTTCCCCGTGGTGGCCCCGCAGTCTGCCCGTTTTGGACCAACACTCATGAGGAGCACTGGCCCGGGTTGTTGATTAAAGATCCTCGGGTTAATTACTCCCTATGCAGGTTTATTAGTTATTAGGCAAATGTAGTACCAATGTTGGGCCTTGCCAGACAAGTTTTATCCAAAAACGAAAATCAAGGGGTCCCCATAACAACCCCGAGCATGTTTGGAGTGCTCAATTATGGAACATAACACTGGTACACAAGTAACTAGGGCGGCAAGAGTGAAACAAAACACCGAGCAAAAGGCCAAGCCTTCCACCCTTTACCAAGTATATATGTGCATTAAATTAAATAGCAATAATATAGTGATATAGCAAAAACATCCATGTTGCACATGGAAACATTGCACCTGCAACTAGCAACGCTATAAGAAGGGCTGAGCAAGCAGTAACATAGCCAAACAATGTTTTGCTGGGATGTGGAGAGGTTAGAGGCTTTTCATGGCAATTTGGGAGGCTTGACATACAAGTGGTAGGTAGCGAGACAACGATAGAAACGAGACAACTAGCATGGCAATGATAGTAATGGTATCCAGGGAAATGATCATCTTGCCTGAGATCCCGCTTGGAAGAAGAACGAATCCATGAAGAAGACGAGCCAACGTAGTCAAACGAATCCTCACACTCCGAAGCGGTTTCGGAACTCTATCGAGAAGAAGCAATCCGGAAACAACAATCAACACATGAACAACACCACAACAAATGCATGACATGATGCGCAACAAATATGATGCATGTCCGGTTTAAATATGCAAGGAATGGCAATCACAACAAACAATACTACACATTAAGTGAAGCTCAATATGCAACGAGTTGCATATTGACGAAACTCCACATTTGAATATTTAGTTCACTCTTGTTAGGTACACAACAATATTAAATGTTATTAAACAGGGCAAGAGGTGAAGCATAAGTAAACTACACATCTAGGCAAGTTTAAATGAGGCCGGAAATAACATATAGCATTTCCGAAACGACCCCATATGTTAATTTCGAAATTGGTCCAGATCTGAACTAATCAGGTTTTATATTTGTTAAACAGCAAAATAAAGTGAACCATGCAATTCTACACGTCATTCTAGTCGATTTACATATATAGAACGTTTGAAACGGAGCTACGGTCTAAAAGATATGACCTTCGCAAGATGCATATGACATGAATGCAAAATGCATGCAAACACCCACCACAAACATGTTAAATCATAGATGCAGCAAGATATTATGAAACTACATGAGATTCTAAGCAAGATTCATATGCAACATGAACAAAACGGAGCTACGGTTCAACCACAACAACCAACACAAGATTTAATGCAAATCTGTCCAAAACAGCAAGATAGCATATTGCACGCATGAAAACAACAAGTTACAATATTCTAAAATGCACAAACTAAGCATGGGGCAGTAGCATACAACACACACTTCATTTCATCTTCACATTTCATACTCAAAGAGTCATGGATCACATGGTACGAAGCTCACAACATGGCAACAAAATATGGCAGATTAGGACTTAGTGAAAATAACAGTTTTTAGAATAGCAGATTTTCACGGAGGCATATTGACAGCAGTAAAACTATATGCTACAGGGCATATTATGACATGAAAATCTACAGCATGGTAGTAGACATGATGCACTACAAATCCTTACTTTATGGCAACATCAAGTTATGCTCAGATTCATGGCAAGCATCAACACAACATTGAAGAAAACAGATTCTCAGACTTAGTGAAAATTAGGATAGTCATGAGCAGCAGTTTTTAACAGATTGACATATTGGACAGCGGGTTTAATTATGATGCAAAACCTATTCATGCAAACTATTGGCACAACATGAAAGAGCATAACATGAATAACAAAAGACTCCATTGGAGCAACCACAAATGACCCCTAGAACACTAGCAAAAACACATGGCAAGACAGCAACAAAATAACAGATTCAGACTTAGAATTATTTTGGGCCCTCAAAACAACAGATTTTTATAGCATGTTGGCAACAAGAAAACAACACCTAATCATGCATTTCTATGACAACCAAAAATATCAGGGCCTAGCACACATGTCCAAGGGCATATCTCATGTTCAAAATTATTTCATATGATGCACGGATTAAATCCCACAAAATAGACAAACGGGCATCATGGCAAAAATGACATGCACAAGAACTTCCTCCAATGACAAAACTAAATGCACAGTTAATTTCTATGGATCTTTCTACCCCGAAAACATATATAATATGCATAGGTTCATGTAGGAAAATAAGTCACAATTAATTATGCAAGTTTATGGCCTAATCCCCTTTTAGCAATTATAAAATGCAAGTTAAATGCAGTTATTACAATGAACAGGTTTGTCATGCATGAAAATGCGATGCCGATAATATGAACATTTTTAATATATTGTTGGGTTAATTCCAATGCACGGGTAAATGATTATGACAATGCAAAATAATGGCAATTATGTAAAATGATGCAAACAGCGAGCTCAGGCATTTTTATCATGGATGCAAATGGCATATTATTAATCTACGCATTTTTACGAGCAATTTACATATATAAAATATTACGATCCGGTGCACGGTTAATTAAATATGAGCATTTTAAATCATGCTTTTTTTTCTGAAATTATGACATGCCATGATTAATAGTTAAATTCTGGTGGTGGAAGGGCGGATCCGGTCGGGGGCGAGCGGTTCGGGGTGGCGGCACGCTTCGGCCGGCCCTCCATGGCCTTCTCCTGGCGGGACAGAGAAGAGGGAGAGGGAAGATGAGAGAGAGATGGGAGGAGGAAGGAGAGACAGGGGACGAGGAGCGGCACTCGGGGTCCACCTGGCCGGCGACGACGGCTGCTTCGGCGGCTCGCCGGCGAGGCGGGAGACGGCGGGCGCTCGGGGGCGGAGCCACGGGGCTGCTCCCTGGCTGCAGAAGAGAGGCGAGCGACGGCGCGAGCTCGGGCCCGGATGGGCTTTGGCGGGCTCCGATCTGGGCTTCGGCGGCCCGGGAGGGAGACAGGCGGCTGGGGCGGCGGCTGATGATTGGGGTGGCGCGGAAAACGAGGCAGGGCTAGGGTTTCCCGATCTGGACGCCTAGGGCATCTATTTATAGGCAGGGAGGCTAGGAGAGGGGGTTTTGCACTGTTTTCGGACCTTCGGATCTCGATCCGACGGTCCGGAAGCGGAGGGGGCTAGCAGGGCTATGTGGGCTGTGTAGAGTGGTGGTGGGCTAAGAAGAGAGGGAGGTGAGCGGCCCGGCAACATATTTTAAAAACAAAACATCCGACGATTTTAACCGACGATAGAGCTGCTCTAGGTTTAACGGTTCGGGTATCAAACGAGCTCTGATCGCGACGAAACTTGGCAGACGGTCTACCTATAATATAACAAGACCGCATGCCAACTTTCGACCCAATCCGAGAAAGTTTTATGCACGCTTTAAAAACACGGGCGCGTGCGTGTGTGGTTGGGCTCGAAAGGATCGACGACACGAACGGAGAGAACCGGCAGCTACGAACGGATGCCAGTTTTCGAAAACAAGTGACGATGCCATGCACATGATGCGAATGATGCTATGATGACTGCAACAACCACTCGAATCACACGACGAGAATGGAAATAAAGGGGAATCTTCTGGAGCGTCGGTCCCGGGCTGTTACATGCACCTAGAGTAACCATGTCGGTCTTGGTCGTTATTTAATATACATAATTATCAAAGTAACTTACATGTGGTAACTTTAGATTACAATCCATGCTAATGCATAGGTAAGCATTTTATGTTTACATATGTTGGATAATAAGTTTAAATAAGGAAAAAGAAAGATGCACTTATCAATCTAGACTAGATCTATTAAAAAAGTACAATAAAGATGCAAACATAAAGTATATGAACAGCGGCATTTTTAACCATTATATTTAATTAGAGGCGTTCATTCACATTTCAGAACTAATAAAGAGTTATATGGTAGCCCAACAAATTCAAGCTCACAAAGTTTTGTTGATCTAGGTTCATGAGCTTACATAAGTTATAACCATGAAGCTACTGCATTATAGATTGAATGGACACAAGAGCAAGGAGCCGAGAGTGCACTTGCAAACCAAAAAACTGAGAACCCAGCAATTCAAGTTATGATAATCAAATGCCAATCATAACTGCAATTAGTAATCCACCATAGTCGGCCATCAATACTTAATGCACATATTGCATCCTCTAAAATTAGCACCTTAACCCATCTCCAATGTCACTTCCAACCTCACATATATATGTGACACAGTCTTCGCTATTACGTGGACTTGTGGAATCTAAAAATCATACAAGTTGCAAATGAGAGACCACTTCAATCCTATTGCGAAACCGCAGTGATGTTTCACATCCTTAACTAAATTAGATAAACTTGATAACCTATTAAATATTCCAATCTATTCGATGAACCAAGTTAGTGTCAACCAGAGTAGATCTGAAATAACAAGGGAGAGTTATTTGCTTTCATGTTTACTCCTTTAATTAACATGGCACAAAACATAATGATATTTGAAAGAAAAAAAGTGTAGGCAGACTGAAGTAGAAGAACAACCACGATCATGCTAAAACTTTAAAATCCATGATTGATGCCTATGAGCCTCTATAGTAAGCAATGTCCATGTCGGGCACACAATACACATCAATAAGGCAGGTTGTGTTAGACATAGATGCGGTATCTGGTCTGGCCAACGGCGTATAGCATAGCACACGAACACTCCTACTACGAGAGGGTATGAGGGTGCGAGCTAGTAGTTGGTAAGTGTGTGGGTGTCCTTAGGCACAGAGGACGGAGGATGTGTGTGACATTCTAGCAACAAACCGAGGATTGGGTTGACCTCAAGAAGGACTGGGATGCCATGAGGTGAGTGTAGCGGTCTGGAGATGGTGTGGTGGGGGGTGGATCTTACATGCAACAGCGCGAGGACGTGCGGGGGTTATGATCTGGTTGATTCATGAGAGGAGGCGACGGTAGTTTTTTTGGCAACACTTCTGGAGTTGAACCAGTGTAGATGGCAGCCGAAGACAACATGACTTTTGCACAACAGAGCATGTGATGATTTTTTCTTACAGTTATGGACGAGGAGGACAATTCTTAGGTCAGATGCATCCATGACACATGTGAATAATTTTCTTAATGTAAAGACCATGATGATCTAATAGCTATGATTTATGTAATGTTAAAGTTTCAAGTTTTTTCAAATAACGACTAGCTTTAGGCGATAAAGAGATTAGGCTTTTCCTATCTCCCATCGGCATCACCACCATCATGCCTTGTCTTCGGTGGCTTTAGTGCCATAGAGTCGCGATGTACCTCGGCCCTTGCCAGCGGGAGGGCTCCATATCCGTTTTGAGTTACTGTTATTAGTTGGGTTAGGGTTTGTGTCATGCTCAGGGAGGCGGCAGCGACGACTTCCTGGTTATGGAATAAGATCGTTCCCACCCAGCCCTCATCCGTGTGGTCTATCTAGCGTCGTCGGGAGGGAGGGGGAGTAATGGAGGTGGGTCTCCAGTGCATCTATCGGGATTTGGTCTATGCTGGTCTTTAGTGGATCTGTTTGGATCCAGTCTTTATTCGTGTGGTGTCGAGTTGGATCATTCTGATTTAAGCTTGCCTTAATTAGCGATGACTGTTGTTCTGGTGCACTGGTCCTTTGGGGCCTGAGCAATATGAATTCCCGACTGTCTACTATAACAAGGTTTGTCCTCCTCCGATGAGATAAGGGCGATGAAGGTGGTACGCCTTCGGATCGCTACAGTGCTTGTAGTTGTTGTTGGTGGCCGATATTCCTGGTTGTAAAATTTTTATTCATAGTGTTCTTTTGTACTGCCCTTATAGTTGATGAATAGATCAAAAATTTTGCCCCGCAAAAAAACTTCCATTGAACATGTGAATAAGTTTCTTGAAGTAAAGATCTAGATAAACTAATAGCTATTATTCTGCAAGGTTAAAGTTTGAAATTTTATTTTTATGGGATTGTCTAACTGATTCTCTTTTTTTCTTATTAATTTGTCAACTGTCATAAACTTTTAGTATATATAATAGATAACAGATAGATAGATGCCACCTGTTCCAACACAAATTCTTTGTATTACTGCTTTGCATGCTCTATTGTCATTGTTGATTCTTTTTTATTTCTCAGACATACGACCAAGTCCTTTCTTAGTCACCGACTATAAGGTAGACGCCCACCACCACCATACACAACTACTGATGTTAATAACATACGATTGCTCTCTCTCTCTCTCTCTCTCTCTCTCTCTATCTCTCTCTCTCTCTCTCTCTCTCTCTCACGCACACGCACACGCGACATTTTGTTGCAAATCGAAGATGCAGCAAAGGAAACAATGTGCGAGATATACGGGAAAGTTATGGTTGTACTCCCACCCATGTACCTTCTATCCTCACTTCTGCATCAAATTTAGTGCCAGCAAAGTTCTGTTTTTTCTTTCTCCCAAATAAAGAACATTTTAACTTGAAACTTTGAAGATCAACATCACACAAGTATTACCATACACAGAAAAGTTTTTGGATTTAATGGTGCAAAATAAAATATAAAAAATGAAACATTCATTCAAAATTTACAATTTGACAAATATATGTTTTATAAAAAATATCGGGAACATTTTATACAAAGAGTGGCACATATGTAAAGTTGATTTGCGAAGTTTCAAGGTCAAAAGTCTCTTGCTTGGAAGAAACAAAAATAGAAATCTTTATACAAGGATAGCATGAATCTTGACGCAAACTGAATGGTTATATAGAGGCTACACTGGTACTGTAGTACAACAAATCCACACTCCGAGATATCGGAAATTCGCACGGACGCGCGAGTGCGGGGAAATCACCTGCCAAGTCTCGTCGGCTACTCATTTTGCCTCGCGATTTGCTCAGTAGTTCAATCCCGTACGAGGGCATGGTAAGTTTTAAGTTTCATTATTTAAAACTTATGTTTTTTGCATTTAAAATGCCAAGTATTAACCAATTTTGGAGGTATAATTTTAAGCATTTTTTCTGTCGGTCGTAGACACAGAATAATGGGTTTTTATCGATCCCTCATACTAAGTTACAAGCAAAGAAACTTAACATATTTTTTTATAAGTCATCAAAATATATTCAAAATGAATCTTATTTGAAAGCACTGGTCACCAGAAACACGAATATGAAAACAAAACTTAATTTGGAATTTTCATTTAAAGATATAAAACTTTAAAAATCGGAAGTCAAAATTAAAAACGGGCACCCGGAGCATGAGTGTCCCCGCACTTGCGTGCCACAAATCCTCTTCCTCCAAGATATATGAACTTCAAGGTTAGCTGATTCTGGTCAATGCACTATTAGAAAACAGGGCTTTGGTTGAGGCCAGGATAAGGGCATTAATCCCGGTTCAATTACGAACCGGGACCAAAGGTGGTGCCGGTTCGTGAGGCCAGGGCGCCGGCCGGGCCTCGGGGGCCATTGGTCCCGGTTCGTCTGACACTTTTGGTCCCGGTTCCAGACACGAACCGGGACCAATGGGCCTCGCTCCTGGCCCAGCACCTTTAGTCCTGGTTGGTGGCTGGAACCGGGACCAAAGGGCGGTCTTCTGTCCCGGTTCTGTCCACCAACCGGGACTAAAGATAAGCCTATATATACCCCCCGCCCCTGCCCGCTCACTCTGTTTTTTGGCCGGCCGACGTGTGCAGGTGTGTGTTGCTCTAGCTCTCACCTCCTATGCACATGAGGTGTTCGATGAAATGCCCGAGCCACACTTAAGCTTTCTCCTCTCGAAGCTCCTTGTCCAAGCTCCATTTTCCTCAAGATTTGTCTAGGTTTGGCGGTCCGTCCTGTCCCGTCCCCGTCCTCACCGCCGTCGATCGCCCGCGCCGATCTCGTCGCCGGCACCACCGTGGTGAGCCTCTTGTTCTTATCTTCTTTCTAAAAGAACAAATTCTTACTTGTATGATTTAGATAGATACTCGTACAATTTTCTTACTTTTATTATTGTTTGTTATTATATAGTGCCATGGTTTTGGTATCTGCCCCCGTCGGCCCTCGTCCTGTCTATGATTCGGATGTGGTATATTATCTTTTATAACTATTTGTTTCATTTAGTGTTTATTACAATTATGCCGACCAACGTGACATAGATGTTTTTATCTAGGAGGTATGTGAACTGGAAATTCGAACCGACCCTCTTGTCGAGAGGTTAAATTTAGTTGAAAAAGAAAACAATTACTTGAAGAAAAAATTGAAAAGAATTGAGGAGAAGATGGAATTGGAGTTGCATGTTGCCGATGTCGTCGAAGATCACAAGATCAAGATGGATGCAATGCGCTTGAAGATTAGAAATATTAGAAAATATGCCATTCATACTGAGGCTTGGTATCATTATGCCGTTGGATCAATTGGTACCTTAGTTGCGGTTATGATCGCATTTGTTGTTGCTTTTAAATGTTTTACATAGTTTCAATATATGTTTTAATTAGATGCTCTAGAGAGCGATATGTTGTTCAATGAGAACTATGTATGAACTTTATGTATTTATTTTGGTCACTACTGTACTTTGGTTTTAATGTGATGATGAACTTCTATTAATTTGGTCACTTGTCTATTCATGATGTTCTGTAATGGTTTTTGATACACTTAATTATATAATGCACGCAGATGAATCGGCAATGGATGTACGGTGACTGACGCACCTCCGAGTACATTAAGGACCTGCATAATTTTCTCGAAGTGGCTTAGGCAACCAAGCAGAATGGTTTTATGTATTGTCCGTGTACTATCTGTGGGAATACGAAGGATTATTTTAACTCGAAAACCCTTCACGTCCACCTGCTTGAGAAGGGTTTCATGCCACACTATAATGTTTGGACCAAGCACGGAGAAAGAGGGGTTATGATGGAAGACAACGAAGAAGAAGAGGATGATGACAACTATCCGCCCCCTGAATACGGTGATGCTGCAATGGGGGAAGCTGAAGATCAAGAGGAACCAAACGATGTGCCCTATGATGATCTTCGCCGGGTCATTGTTGATGCAAAGAGACAATGCCAAATTGAAAGGGAGAAGTTGAAGTTCGATCGCATGTTAGAGGATGACAAAAAAGGGTTGTACCCAAATTGCGAAGATGACAACACAAAGCTTGGTATCACACTGGAATTGTTGAAATGGAAGGCAGACAATGGTGTATCTGACAAGGCATTTGAAAAAGTGCTGAAAATAATGAAGAATAAGCTTCCAAAGGACAACGAATTGCCCGACAGTACATACGAAGCAATGAAGGTTGTCTGCCCTCTAGGATTGGAGGTGCAGAAGATACATGCATGCCCTAATGACTGCATCCTCTACCGCGGTGCGTACGAGGATTTGAACGCATGCCCGGTATGCTGTGCATTGCGATATAAGATCAGACGAGATGACCCTGGTGATGTTGAGGGCCAGCGCACCGGGAAGAGGGTTCCTGCCAAGGTGATGTGGTATGCTCCTATAATACCACGGTTGAAACGTTTGTTCAGAAACAAAGAGCATGCCAAGTTGATGCGATGGCACAAGGAAGACCGTAAGAAAGACGGGAAGTTGAGAGCACCCGGTGATGGGTCGCAGTGGAGAAAGATCGAGAGAAAGTGGGGGGACTTTACAGGTGACCCAAGGAACGTATGGTTTGGTTTAAGTGCAGATGGCGTTAATCCTTTTGGGGAGCAGACATCAAGCATAGCACATGGCCTGTGACTCTATGTATGTATAACCTTCCTCCTTGGTTGTGCATGAAGCGGAAGTTCATTATGATGCCAGTGCTCATCCAAGGCCCTAAGCAACCCGGCAATGACATTGATGTGTACCTAAGGCCATTAGTTGATGAACTTTTACAACTGTGGAATGGAAAAGATGTACGTGTGTGCGATGAGCATGCACAAGAGAAATTTGATCTACGAGCGTTGCTGTTTGTAACCATCAATGATTGGCCTGCTCTCAGTAACCTTTCAGGACAGACAAATAAGGGATACCACGCATGCACGCACTGTTTAGATGACACCGAAAGTATATATTTGGACAAATGCAGGAAGAATGTGTACCTGGGGCATCGTCGATTTCTTCCGACCAACCATCAATGTCGAAAGAAAGGAAAGCATTTCAAAGGTGAGGCAGATCACCGGAAGAAGCCCGCCCTCCGTACTGGTGATCACATACTTGATATGGTCAATGATTTACAAGTAATCTTTGGAAAGGGTCCTGGCGGACTATCTGTTCCGAATGACGCTGAGGGACGCGCACCCATGTGGAAGAAGAAATCTATATTTTGGGACCTACCCTATCACTAGTAGAAAACAGGGCTTTGGTCGAGGCCTGAAATCCCATTAATCCCGGTTCACTCACGAACCGGGACCCATGGGGTCATCGGTCCCGGTTCGTGAGGCCAGGGCGCCGGCCGGGCCTCGTGGGCCATTGGTCCCGGTTTGTCTGACCCCTTTGGTCCCGGTTCCAGACATGAACCGGGACCAATGGGCCTCGCTCCTGGCCCACAACCATTGGTCCCGGTTCCAGCCACCAAATGGTGTCCTTTAGTCCCGGTTCCAGCCACAAACCGGGACCAATGGTTGGCCTATATATACCCCCTGCCCACGAGCAGAGCAGTGCACTGCTCTGTTTTTTTGGCCGGCCATGGGAGAGCTTTTGTGGTGCTCTAGCTCACCTCCTATGCACATGAGGTGTTCGATGAAATGCCCGAGCCACACTTAAGCTTTCTCCTCTCGAAGCTCCTTGTCCAAGCTCCATTTTCCTCAAGATTTGTCTAGGTTTGGCGGTCCGTCCTGTCCCGTCCCCGTCCTCACCGCCGTCGATCGCCCGCGCCCATCTCGGCGCCGGCACCACCGTGGTTAGCCTCTTCTTCTTATCTTCTTTCAAAAAGAAAAAAGTTCTTACTTGTATGATTTAGATAGATACTTGTGTAATTTTCTTACTTTTATTATTGTTTGTTATTATATAGTGCGTTTTGGTATCCGCCTCCGTCGGCCCTCGTCCTGTCTATGATTCGGATGTGGTATATATTATCTTTTATAACTATTTGTTTTATTTAGTGTTTATGACAATTATGCCGACCAACGTGACATAGATTTTTTAATCTAGGAGGTATGTGAACCGGAAATTCCAACCGACACAGAAATTCTTGTCGAGAAGTTAAATTTGGTTGAAACAGAAAACAATTACTTGAAAGAAAAATTACAAAGAGTTGAAGAGGAAAAGATGAAATTGGAGTTGAATGTTGCTGATGTCGTCGACGATCACAAGATCAAGATGGATGCAATGCGCTTGAAGATTATAAAGATTAGAAAATATGCCATTCATACTGAGGCTTGGTATCATTATGCCGTTGGATCAATTGGTACCTTAGTTGCGGTTATGATCGCATTTATTGTTGCATTTAAATTTTATAGTTTCAATGTATGTTTTAATTAGATGCTCTAGAGAGCTATATGTTGTTCAATAATGAGAACTATGTATGAACGTTATGTATTTATTTTGGTCACTACTGTACTTTGGCTTTAATGTGATGATGAATTTCTATTAATTTGGTCACTTCTCTATTCATGATATGTTGTAATGGTTTTTAATACACATTATTATATAACGCACGCAGATGAACCGGCAATGGATGTACGGTGACCGACGCACCTCTGAGTATATTAAGGGCCTGCATAATTTTCTCGAAGCGGCTGAGGCAAACAAGCAGAATGGTTTTATGCATTGTCCATGTACTGTTTGTGAGAATACGAAGGCTTTCTCCAACTCTAAAACCCTTCACTTCCACCTGCTTGAGAAGGGTTTTATGCCACACTATAATGTTTGGACCAAGCACGGAGAAAGAGGGGTTATGATGGAAGACAACGAAGAAGAAGAGGATGATGACAACTACCCGCCCCCTGAATACGGTGATGCTGCAATGGGGGAAGCTGAAGATCAAGAGGAACCAGACGATGTGCCCGATGATGATCTTCGCCGGGTCATTGTTGATGCACAGAGAGAATGCGAAAGTGAAAGGGAGAAGTTGAAGTTCGATCGCATATTAGAGGATCACAAAAAAGGGTTGTACCCAAATTGCGAAGATGACAACAGAAAGCTCGGTACCACACTGGAATTGCTGCAATGGAAGGCAGACAATGGTGTATCTAACAAGGGATTTAGTTCGCTACTGAAAATAATGAAGAAGAAGCTTCCAAAGGATAATGAATTGCCCGGCAGTACGTACGAAGCAAAGAAGGTTCTATGCCCTCTAGGATTGGAGGTGCAGAAGATACATGCATGCCCTAATGACTGCATCCTCTACCGCGGTGCGTACGAGGATTTGAACGCATGCCCGGTATGCGGTGCATTGCGGTATAAGATCAGAAGAGATGACCCTGGTGATGTTGAGGGCCAGCGCACCGGGAAGAGGGTTCCTGCCAAGGTGATGTGGTATGCTCCTATAATACCACGGTTGAAACATCTGTTCAGAAACAAAAAGCATGCCGAGTTAATGCAATGGCACATAAAAGACCGTAAGAAAGACGGGAAGTTGAGAGCACCCGCTGACGGGTCGAAGTGGAGAAAGATCGAGAGAAAGTGGAGCGACTTTACAGGTGACCCAAGGAACGTATGGTTTGGTTTAAGTGCAGATGGCGTTAATCCTTTTGGGGAGCACAGCAGCAAGCATAGCACATGGCCTGTGACTCTATGTATGTATATCCTTCCTCCTTGGTTGTGCATGAAGCGGAAGTTCATTATGTTGCTAGTGCTCATCCTAGGCCCTAAGCAACCCGGCAATGACATTGATGTGTACCTAAGTCCATTAGTTGATGAACTTTTACAGCTATGGAATGGAAGAGGTGTACGTGTGTGGGATGAGAACGAACAGGAGGAATTTGACCTACATGCGTTGCTGTTTGTAAGCATCAATGATTGGCCTGCTCTCAGTAACCTTTCAGGACAGACAAACAAGGGATACCACGCATGCACACACTGTTTAGATGACACCGACAGTATATATTTGGACAAATGCAGGAAGAATGTGTACCTGGGGCATCGTCAATTTCTTCCGACCAACCATCAATGTCGAAAGAAAGGAAAGCATTTCAAAGGTGAGGCAGATCACCGGAAGAAGCCCGCCCTCCGTACTGGTGATCACATACTTGATATGGTCAATGATTTACAAGTAATCTTTGGAAAGGGTCCTGGCGGACTATCTGTTCCGACTGACGATGCGGGACGCGCACCCATGTGGAAGAAGAAATCTATATTTTGGGACCTACCCTATTGGAAAGACCTAGAGGTCCGCTCTGCAATCGACGTGATGCACGTGAAGAAGAATCTTTGCGTGAACCTGCTAGGCTTCTTGGGAGTGTACGGGAAGACAAAAGATACATCGGAGGCACGGGAGGAACAACAACGTGTGCATGAAATAGACGGCATGCATCCAAAGCAGTATGAAGGTCCTGCCAGCTACGCTCTTACCAAAGAAGAGAAGGAAATCTTCTTTGAATGCCTGCTCAGTATGAAGGTCCCGTCTGGCTTCTCGTCGAATATAAAGGGTATAATAAATATGGCAGAGAAAAATTTGCAGAACCTAAAGTCTCATGACTGCCACGTGATTATGACGCAACTGCTTCCGGTTGCATTGAGGGGGCTTCTACCGGAAAACGTTCGATTAGCCATTGTGAAGCTATGTGCATTCCTCAATGCAATCTCTCAGAAGGTGATCGATCCAGAAATCCTGCCAAGGTTAAGGAGTGATTTGGTGCAATGTCTTGTTAGTTTCGAGCTGGTGTTCCCACCATCCTTCTTCAATATCATGACGCACGTCCTAGTTCATCTAGTCGACGAGATTGTCGTTCTGGGCCCTGTATTTCTACACAATATGTTCCCCTTTGAGAGGTTCATGGGAGTCTTAAAGAAATATGTTCGTAACCGCGCTAGGCCAGAAGGAAGCATCTCCATGGGCCATAAAACAGAGGATGTCATTGGGTTTTGTGTTGACTTCATTCCTAACCTTAAGAAGATTGGTCTCCCTCAATCGCGGTATGAGGGGAGACTGACTGGAAAAGGCACGCTAGGATTGGACTCAATAATATGTAGGGATGGGCATTCTTGGTCTCAAGCACACTACACAGTTCTACATAATTCTACCTTGGTGACCCCGTATGTCGATGAACACAAGAATATTCTGCGCTCCAAACACCCAGAGCAGTGTGACGACTGGATTACATATGAACACATCAGGACTTTCGGCAGTTGGTCGCAAAAACATCTCATGGGTGACAACACTGTTTCTGATGAGCTGTACTCGTTGGCCAGGGGACCATCTTCGACTGTATTGACTTACAAAGGGTACGAGATAAATGGGAATACATTTTACACGATCGCCCAAGATCAAAAGAGCACCAACCAAAACAGCGGTGTCCGCTTTGATGCAGCAACCAAGAGGGGAAAGGACACATATTATGGTTACATAGTGGACATATGGGAACTTGACTATGGACATGATTTCAAGGTCCCTTTGTTTCAGTGCAAATGGGTCAATCTGTCAAGAGGCGGGGTACAGGAAGACCCACAGTACGGAATGACAACAGTGGATCTGAACAATCTTGGGTACACAAACGAACCATTCGTCCTAGCCAATGATGTGGCACAGGTTTTCTATGTGAAGGACATGTCTACCAAACCGAGAAAAAGAAAAGATAAGGAAGCGAATACATCATACGATGAGCCAAAGCGCCACATAGTTCTTTCAGGAAAAAGAGACATCGTGGGATTGGAGGGCAAGACAGACATGTCTGAAGATTATGAAAAGTTTCATGAAATTCCTCCCTTCAAAGTCAAGGCTGACCCAAGCACCCTGTTAAACGATGAAGATTATCCATGGTTACGGCGCAATAAGCAAAGGACACAAGCGAAGAAAAACTGAAGACTTTCTCTCCACAACTATATCATTGCAGTTACATGTGAAGAAATGAAATGCCTTTTGGAACAGATGAGTTTTCGTCCGAAACCCTGATACTTCGAAAGAGATTGTCTGTTTTGTACACGAAGAGCATCCAGTTTTTGCCGTAACCCTCTCAACATTTTATAACATGCTATGTGGGTGAAATGATGATACCATGCCAACTTTCAACCTTTTCAGAGTTCATTTGTAGTGCTTTTCAATTTCAGGGTCATTTAGCTCAAAAAATCAGTAAATGCATGAAAAATACCAAATGAAGTCAGAAAGGGTTGAAAATTGATGATGTGGCTTTGAATGGTGCATTTTGAACACACAAAAAGTCTGGAGTTCAAATAAGTTCAAAAAAATGAAATCCCTTTGTAACAGATGAGTTTTCGTCCGAAACCCTGATACTTCGAAAGAGATTGTCCATTTTGTACACGAAGTGCATCCAGTTTTTGCCGTAACCCTCTTAACTTTTTATAACATGCTATGTGGGTGAAATGACGATACCATGCCAACTTTCAACCTTTTCAGAGTTCATTTGTAGTGCTTTTCAATTTCATGGTCATTTAGCTCAAAAAAATCAGTAAATGCATGAAAAATACCAAATGAAGTCAGAAAGGGTTGAAAATTAATGATGTGGCTTTGAATGGTGCATTTTGAACACACAAATAGTTTGGAGTTCAAATGAGTTCAAAAAAATGAAATCCCTTTGTAACAGATGAGTTTTCGTCCAAAACCCTGATACTTCGAAAGAGATTGTCCATTTTGTACACGAAGTGCATCCAGTTTTTGCCGTAACCCTCTCAACGTTTTAGCACATGCTATGTGGGTGAAATGATGATACCATGCCAACTTTCAACCTTTTCAGAGTTCATTTGTAGTGCTTTTCAATTTCAGGGTCATTTAGCTCAAAGAATGAACTAATAGCAAAAAGAATGAACTAGAAAACTTTTATGAAACTCTAATAGCAAAAAGAATGAACTAAAAATAATCAATTAAAATATTCTGTTATGATCAACTAAAACAAAACTATAATATTCTTCAATAGCAAAAAGAATCAACTAAAAAGCTTTTATAAAACTCTAATAGCAAAAGGAATCAACTAAAAAGCTTTTATAAACCTCTAGTATTTTTGAAACTAAAATTATATAAAATTTATGCAACTAAAATTATCAAAGAATTTTTTGTTCAAAACATTAATAGCAAAACGAATTTTCATAAAGAAATTTTTTGATAGAAACTTTAATAGCAAACTAAAATAACCAAATCTGTTTTTGATTAAAACAGACATTTAAAATAACCTAAAACTTACCAAATTGAATATAATGATAAAACACAGTAATATTAAATAGCAGGAAAAAGAATCACTCAAAAATCTATTTTTTACTAAAGTTATTCACAAACTAGTGATTCACACAAATTTCAAAAAATTCAAATTTAAACTATTCAAATTTGAAAACTAATGGCACTAACAGAAAGTTTATAATTTTTGTGACCTAAAAGCAAAAAGAATCACTGAAAAACAGTAAGTAGGAACAAAATAAAATAAATAAAGCAAAAAACAAAACAAAAAACTGGATTATTTTTAAAATGCCACCTACTGGGCCACCACGGCCTGAATACGACTAGAAACCCAACCAGCTTGTTGGGCCAGGATTCAGGCCCATAGAAGGCCCAATAGGCCCACAGGCAGTGACAGATTAGGCCCGGAGGCCTGCAGTTGAGAGGAGCTCGAGAGGGTGTGCGCAGCAGCGCTTATAAACCACTCTCGAGCTCTCTCGGCTAGCGTGGTGGGACTAAAAATTTGGCCCCGGGCAGCACCACCCTTTGGTCCCGGTTGGTGCCACCAACCGGGACCAATGCACCCCTTTAGTCCCGGTTGGTGGCACCAACCGGGAACAAAGGTCCCTGTTTCCCGCCCTTTGGGCTGCTGAAAACTAACCTTTGGTCCCGGTTGGTGGTACCAACCGGGACCAATGCACCCCTTTAGTCCCGGTTGCTGCCACCAACCGGGACCACCAATGCTCTCCATATATAAGCCAACACTTAGGATTTTTTAGCATTCTCATCTCGCCCCCGACGACGCCGACGAAATCGACGCTGCCAGGCTGCCCGCCCGCCGCCCGCCGTCGCCCGCCGCCCGCCGTCGCCGTCGCCGTCGCCCGCCACCCCCATCGTCGCCGTCGCTCGCCGCCCCCGTCGTCGCCCGCCGCCCCCGTCATCGCTCGCCGTCGTCGCCCTCGCCCGCCGCCCCCGTCGTGCTCGCCGCCGCCTGATACGTCTCCAACGTATCTATAATTTTTGATTGTTCCATGCTATTATATTATCTGTTTTAGATGTTTTATATGCATAAATATGCTATTTTATATTATTTTTGGGACTAACCTATTAATCTAGAGCCTAGTGCCAGTTTCTGTTTTTTTCCTTGTTTTTGAGTATTGCAGATAAGGAATATTAAACGGAGTCCAAACGGAATAAAATCTTCGGAATAATTTTTCTTGGACCAGAAGACATCTACCAAGCTTGGAGATCAAGGCAGGAGAGCCGCCGTGTGGCCACAAGCCACAGGGGCGCGCCCAGGGGGGGTAGGGCGCGCCCCCTAGCTTGTGGGCCCACGGCAGCTCTCCCAACCATAATTTTCAGCCTATAAATTCCAAAATATTCCCTGTATACCAGAGAGAGCCAAGAAAACACTTTTTCGCTGCCAGGAGCCTTGGTTCCCGTGAGATCCAATCTTGGAGCCTTTTTCGGTAATCTGCCAGAGGGGGATTCGATCACGGAGGGCATCTACATCAACTCCATTGCCCCTCCGATGATGCGTGGGTAGTTCACCACAGACCTTCGGGTCCATAGCTAGTAGCTAGATGGCTTCTTCTCTCTCTTTGCTCTTCAATACCATGTTCTTCATGATCTTCATGGAGATCTATCCGATGTAATACTCTTTTGCAGTGTGTTTGTCGAGATCCGATGAATTGTGGGTTTATGTTCAGATTATCTATGAATATTATTTGAGTCTTTTCTGAATTCTTATATGCATGATTTCATATCTTTGCAAGTCTCTTCGAGTTATTGGTTTGGTTTGGCCAACTAGATTGGTAATTCTTGCAATGGGAGAAGTGCTTGGTTTTGGGTTCAATCTTGCGGTGTCCTCACCCAGTGACATAGTAGGGGTAGCGAGGCATGTATTGTATTGTTGCCATCGAGGATAAAAAGATGGGGTTTTCATCATATTGCTTGAGTTTATCCCTCTACATCATGTCATCTTACCTAATGCGTTACTCTGTTCTTCATGAACTTAATACTCTAGATGCAGGCAGGAGTCGGTCGATGTGTGGAGTAATAGTAGTAGATGCAGAATCGTTTCGGTCTACTTGACACGGACGTGATGCCTATATGCATAATCATTGCCTTGGATGTCTTCATAATTATTCGCTTTTCTATCAATTGCTCGACAGTAATTTGTTCACCCACCGTAATACTTGCCATCATGAGAGAAGCCTCTAGTGAAACCTATGGCCCCCGGGTCTATTTTCCATCTTATACTTTCAGATCTAAAACCAAAAACACCAAAAATACCTTGCTGCCATATTTTTACTTTTGTTTTACTTTCCGTTCAAGCAATCTATTCTATCTATCTCTATCAGATCTCATCCTTGCAAGTAACCGTGAAGGGATTGACAACCCCTTTATAGCGTTGGGTGCAAGTGTTTGATTATTTGTGTAGGTACATCCATTGGTGACTTGCTTGTATCTCCTACTGGATTGATACCTTGGTTCTCAACAACTGAGGGAAATACTTATCTACTTTGCTGCATCACCCGTTCCTCTTCACGGAAACCAACGCATGCTCGAGAAGTAGCAAGAAGGATTTCTGGCGCCGTTGCCGGGGAGATCTACATCAAGCCATCCAAGTACCCATCACAAACTCATCTCTTGCATTTACTTTATTTGCCATTTGCCTCTCGTTTTCCTCTCCCCCACTTCTAAAACGATTTTCCAAAAAGATTTGCCTTTTTTTATTCGCCCTTCTTCCGTTCGCCTTTTCGTTTGCTTTTTGTTTGCTTGTGTGCTAGATTGCTTGCTTTGTCACGATGACTCAAGAGAATACTAAGTTGTGTGACTTTTCCAATACTAATAATAATGATTTTATTAGTACTCCGATTGCTCCCGCCACTAGTGCGGAATCTTATGAAATTAATGCCGCTTTGCTAAACCTTGTTATGAAAGGGCAATTTTCCGGCCTTGCTAATGAAGATGCCGCATCCCATCTTAATACTTTCGTTGAGTTGTGTGATATGCAAAAGAAGAAAGATGTGGATAATGATATTGTTAAATTGAAGCTATTTCCGTTCTCATTACGAGATAGTGCTAAAACTTGGTTTTCATCTTTGCCTAAAAATAGTATTGATTCATGGAATAAGTGTAAAGATGCTTTTATTTCCAAGTACTTTCCGCCTGCTAAGATCATCTCCCTTAGGAATGATATAATGAATTTTAAGCAACTTGATCATGAGCATGTTGCACAATCTTGGGAGAGGATGAAATTAATGATTAGGAATTGCCCCGCGCATGGTTTGAGTTTATGGATGATTATACAAATTTTCTAGGCTGGATTGAATTTTGCTTCTAGGAATCTCTTAGATTCCACCGCGGGTGGTACTTTTATGGAAATCACATTAGGAGAAGCTACTAAACTCCTAGATAATATTATGGCAAATTACTCTCAATGGTATACCGAAAGATCTCCTACTAGTAAAAATGTGCATGCTATTGAAGAGATTAATACTTTAAGTGAAAAGATGGATGAATTGATGAAATTGTTTGCTAGTAAGAGTGCTCCTATTGATCCTAATGATATGCCTTTGTCTTCTTTGATTGGAAATAATAATAAATCTATGGATGTTAACTTTGTTGGTAGGAACAATTTTGGTAATAACGCTTATAGAGGTAATTTCAATGCTAGGCCGTTTCCTAGTAATTCCTCTAATAATTATGGTAATTCCTATAGCAATTCTTATGGAAATTATAATAAGATGCCATCTGATCTTGAGAATAATATTAAAGATTTTATTAGTTCACAAAAGGGTTTCAATGCTATGATTGAAGAAAAATTGCTCAAGATTGATGATTTGGCTAGGAACGTTGATAGAATTTCTCTTGAGATCGATTCTTTGAAAATTAGATCTATTCCACCCAAGCATGATATTAATGAGTCTTTAAAAGCTATGAGAATTTCTATTGATGAGTGTAAGGAAAGAACCGCTAGAATACGTGCTAAGCGCGAATGGCTTGAAAAGGTGTGTTCTCGTGATAATATTGATGAAGATCTTAAAGTGATTCGTGTGACTCCTATTGAATCTTTGTTTTCTAATGTAAATCTTGATAAAGATGGGACTGGAGATGAGACAACTTTAGTTAAAAGGCGTCCCAATGATTTGGAGTTTATAGATCTTAATGCTAAGATTGATAAAAGTGGGATTGAAGAGGTCAAAACTTTAAATAGCAATGAACCCACACTTTTGGATTTCAAGGACTTTATTTATAATAGCTTCTCTTTGATTTATTGTATTTCCTTGTTGCAATCCATGTTGAATTCTCCTCATGCTTATAATCAAAACAAAGCTTTTACCAAACATATTGTTGATGCTATGATGAAATCTTTTGAGGAAAGACTTGAGTTGGAAGTTTATATACCTAGAAATCTTTATGATGAGTGGGAACCTACTATTAAGATTAAAATTAAAGATTATGAGTGCCATGCTTTGTGTGATTTGGGTGCTAGCGTTTCCACGATTCCAAAAGCTTTATGTGATGTGCTAGGTTTCCGTGAATTTGATGATTGTTCCTTAAATTTACATCTTGCGGATTCCACTATAAAGAAGCCTATGGGAAGGATTAATGATGTTCTTATTGTTGCAAATAGGAATTATTTGCCCGTAGATTTCATTGTTCTTGATATAGATTGCAATCCTACATGTCCTATTATTCTTGGTAGACCTTTCCTTAGAACGATTGGTGCAATTATTGATATGAAGGAAGGGAATATTAGATTCCAATTCCCATTAATTAAAGGCATGGAACACTTTCCTAGAAAGAAAATAAAATTACCTTATGAATCTATCATGAGAGCTACTTATGGATTGCATACCAAAGATGACAATACCTAGATCTATTGCGTTTTGCCTAGCTAGGGGCGTTAAACAATAGCGCTTGTTGGGAGGCAACCCAATCTTATTTTCGTTTTCTGTTTTTTGTTTATGTTTTGGTGTGTTTTGCACATTATTACTTCTGTAATAATTGTGTTTTCTTGTTTAAATTAGTGTTTGAGCCAAGTAAGAACTTTGGGATGGTCTACGGTATTTGTGGTTTGATTCTGTTAAAAAACAGAAACTTTTGCGCTCAGTCCAGAATTTTTAGAAATTTACTAGAACGTGATTTGGATCTTAATTTTTTACACAAGATTTATATACCAATTTCCCTGGTTGTCCTAATTTTTAAGAATTTTTAGAGTTACTCAAGTATTCGAAGTCTACATATTACTCTAGACTGTTCTGTTTTTGACAGATTATGTTTTCTTTGTGTTGTTTGCTTATTTTGATGAATCTATGGGTTGTATCGGGGGGTATGAACCATGGAGAAGTTAGAATACAGTAGGTATTACACAAATATAAATAAAGAATGAGTTCACAACAGTACCTAAAGTGGTGATTTATTTTTCTTATACTAACGGATCTCATGAGTTTTCTGTTGAGTTTTGTGTTGTGAAGTTTTCAAGTTTTGGGTAAAGATTTGATGGACTATGGAATAAGGAGTGGCAAGAGCCTAAGCTTGGGGATGCCCAAGGCACCCCAAGCCATATTCAGGGATACCAAAAAGCCTAAGCTTGGGGATTCCCCGAAAGGCATCCCCTCTTTCGTCTTCAATCCATCGGTAATTTTACTTGATACTATATTTTTATTCACCACATGATATGTGTTTTGCTTGGAGCGTCTTGTATGATATGAGTCTTTGCTTTTTAGTTTGCCACAATCGTCCTTGCTGCACACATCTTTTTGAGAGAGACACGCTGATTCGTGAATTTATTAGAATACTCTATGTGCTTCACTTATATCTTTTGAGCTAGGCAATGTTGCTCTAGTGCTTCACTTATATCTTTTTAGAGCATGGTGGTGTTTTATTTTATAGAAATTATTGAACTCTCGTACCTCACTTATATTATTTTGAGAGTTTCTTAAAACAGCATGGTAATTTGTTTAGGTTATGAATTTAGTCCTAAAATAATGGGCATCCAAGAGGGATATAATAAAAACTTTCATATTAAGTGCATTAAATACTATGAGAAGTTTGATTCCTTGCATATAGTTTTGAGATAATAGAGATGGTAATATGAGAGTCATGCTAGTGAGTAGTTGTGAATTGGAGAGATACTTGTGTTGAAGTTTGTGATTCCCGTAGCATGCACGTATGGTGAACCGTTATGTAACGAAGTCGGAGCATGATTTGTTTAATGATTGTAGACCTTTGTGTGAGGGTCGGGAGCGCGCGATGGTTAACTCCTACCAACCTCTCCCCTAGGAGCATGCGTCTAATGCTTTGTTTGATAATTAATAGACTTTTGCAATAAGTATGTGAGTTCTTTATGACTAATGTTGAGTCCATGGATTATACGCACTCTCACCCTTCCACCTTTGCTAGCCTCTCTAGTACCGCGCAACTTTCGCCGGTACATCAAAACCACCTTCCTCAAAACAGCCACCATATATTTTCCTCAAAACAGCCACCATATATTTTCCTCAAAACAGCCACCATATATTTTCCTCAAAACAGCCACCATATCTACCTATTATGGCATTTCCATAGCCATTCCGAGATCTATTGCCATGCAACTTCCACCGTCCCGCTTTTCATGGCATGCACCACCACTTTCATATTGCATATATAGTCATATTTTGTCATAGGTATCGAGTTGTAATTTTTCTTTTGAGTTGTAAGTAAATAAAAGTTTGATGATTTTTCATTATTAGAGCATTGTCCCATGTGAGAAAAGGATGATGGAAGCCATGACTCCCTCACAAGTTGGGATGAGTATCCGGACTTTAAAAAAAAAAGAGGCCAGCGAAGCCCAAATAAAATAAAAGAGGCCAAAGATGCCCACCAAAAAAAAGAAAAAAAAGAAAAAAAAAGATGAGAGAAAGAGAGAAGGGACAATTGCTACTATCTTTTTCCACACTTGTGCTTCAAAGTAGCACCATGATCTTCATGATAGAGAGTCTCCTATTTTGTCACTTTCATATAACTAGTGGAGTTTCATGCACGACCACTTAGTTTTCTTTTTGAGCTTTCATACACTTATAGCTCTAGTGCACCCGTTGCATGGCAATCCCTACTCACTCACATTGATATCTATTGATGGGCATCTCCATAGCCCGTTGATACGCCTAGTTGATGTGAGACTATCTTCTCCTTTTTCCTTGCAACCTCCACCATATTCTATTCCACCTATAGTGCTATATCCATGGCTCATGCTCATGTATTGGGTGAGAGTTGAAAAGGTTTGAGAACACCAAAAGTGTGAAACAATTGCTTGACTTGTTCATCAGGGTTGTGCATGATTTAGATACTTTGTGTGGGGAAGATGGACCATAGCCAGACCATATGATTTTGTAGGGATAACTTTCTAAGGCCATGTTGTTTCGAAAGGACACGATTGCCTTGTTGGTGTGCTCGAAGTATTACTGTTTTTATGTCAATATTAGACTATTGTTTTGAATCTTACGGATCTGAATACTCATGCCACAATAAAGAATATTACATGGATAAATATGTTAGGTAGCATTCCACATCAAAAATTCTGTTTTTATCATTTACCTACTCGAGGACGACAGGAATTAAGCTTGGGGATGCTTGATACGTCTCCAACGTATCTATAATTTTTGATTGTTCCATGCTATTATATTATCTGTTTTGGATGTTTTATATGCATTAATATGCTATTTTATATTATTTTTGGGACTAACCTATTAATCTAGAGCCTAGTGCCAGTTTCTGTTTTTTTCCTTGTTTTTGAGTATTGCAGATAAGGAATATTAAACGGAGTCCAAACGGAATAAAATCTTCGCAATAATCTTTCTTGGACCAGAAGACATCTACCAAGCTTGGAGATCAAGGCAGGAGAGCCGCTGTGTGGCCACAAGCCACAGGGGCGCGCCTAGGGGGGTAGGGCGCGCCCCCTAGCTTGTGGGCCCACGACAGCTCTCCCAACCATAATTTTCAGCCTATAAATTCCAAAATATTCCCTGTATACCAGAGAGAGCCAAGAAAACACTTTTCCGCCGCCAGGAGCCTCGGTTCCCGTGAGATCCAATCTTGGATCCTTTTCCGGTAATCTGCCGGAGGGGCATTCGATCACGGAGGGCATCTACATCAACTCCATTGCCCCTCCGATGATGCGTGAGTAGTTCACCACAGACCTTCGGGTCCATAGCTAGTAGCTAGATGGCTTCTTCAATCTCTTTGCTCTTCAATACCATGTTCTTCATGATCTTCATGGAGATCTATCCGATGTTCCGATGTAATTCTCTTTTGCGGTGTGTTTGTCGAGATCCGATGAATTGTGGGTTTATGTTCAGATTATCTATGAATATTATTTGAGTCTTTTCTGAATTCTTATATGCATGATTTCATATCTTTGCAAGTCTCTTCGAGTTATTGGTTTGGTTTGGCCAACTAGATTGGTAATTCTTGCAATGGGAGAAGTGCTTGGTTTTGGGTTCAATCTTGCGGTGTCCTCACCCAGTGACATAGTAGGGGTAGCGAGGCACGTATTGTATTGTTGCCATCGAGGATAAAAAGATGGGGTTTTCATCACATTGCTTGAGTTTATCCCTCTACATCATGTCATCTTACCTAATGCGTTACTCTGTTCTTCATGAACTTAATACTCTAGATGCAGGCAGGAGTCGGTCGATGTGTGGAGTAATAGTAGTAGATGCAGAATCGTTTCGGTCTACTTGACACGGACGTGATGCCTATATGCATAATCATTGCCTTGGATGTCTTCATAATTATTCGCTTTTCTATCAATTTCTCGACAGTAATTTGTTCACCCACCGTAATACTTACCATCATGAGAGAAGCCTCTAGTGAAACCTATGGCCCCCGGGTCTATTTTCCATCTTATACTTTCAGATCTAAAACCAAAAACACCAAAAATACCTTGCTGCCATATTTTTACTTTTGTTTTACTTTCCGTTCAAGCAATCTATTCTATCTATCTCTATCAGATCTCATCCTTGCAAGTAACCGTGAAGGGATTGACAACCCCTTTATAGCGTTGGGTGCAAGTGTTTGATTATTTGTGTAGGTACATCCATTGGTGACTTGCTTGTATCTCCTACTGGATTGATACCTTGGTTCGCAACAACTGAGAGAAATACTTATCTACTTTGCTGCATCACCCGTTCCTCTTCACGGAAACCAACGCATGCTCGAGAAGTAGCATCGCCTCGCCGTCGCCCTCGCCTCTTTCGGACTCGCGGTGACCCCCTGGTTCTTCCCCCCTAGTACCGTGCTTGATTTCGTCCTCTAGCCGCCGTCCCCATCGAGGCCGAGCTCCGGCCGTCGCCATTGTTGCCGGGCCTCATGCTCCCGAGCTCTGCCGCTTGCAGTCGTGGCACAATTGTGCTCCTTGTGACGCCAGGACGCCGTAGAGCCCTTCGGCAAGCCTCCCCGTGCTCTATAGCCCCGGACCCGCTCGAGGCTGAGCTCTGATCGCCGCCTCCATCGTCACTGTGCTCAGCTCCGGCCACCTCCGGTGAAACCGACCGCACAGATGAACGCGCGCGAGTCCCGGCTCCCCGCGAAGCCTCTCCGCCGTCATTTTGGTCACCGGAGGACCGTTCCCGAGCACCTCCGCCGTCTCAGGCCTCGCCGGCGACGAGCCGCGGGTGCTGACGTGTTGCTGACGCAATGCTGACGTGTTGCTGACGCATTAATTGAATTTCTAGTAATAAAATAATTCAGGAATTTCCATAAAATGTTATAAACTTTGAAAAAATCATAGAAATTCAACCGTAACTCAGATGAAAATAAATTATATATGAAAAATGATCAGAAAAATCCAATTAATCTGTTTATGCCATGTTCATGCATGTTTGAACAAGTTAACATCCCCAAGTAGGACATTTCATGATTAGGATAAAGTAATAAATAGTGTTGAAGTTGGAATTTAGCATATATTTGAATTCCACTTCACTTAATATGACTATCTATTGCACTAGGTCAATTCAATGCTTTAAAATGCCATAGCATACATCGTGTTTGTTGCATTACATTGAATGTGTTCATTTCTCTGTTTGTCGGTGTTGTTCGTTCCCGGTAGACGATGATTCCGACGTTGAGATCGTTGCATTACATTGAATTAGTTATGAGGGGGGACGTCGGACGTCGGACATGAGGGGTGAGCGTCGTTGTCGTCTACCCCCCTCCCCGATAACTTGTTCATATAGAAAACTCCGATAGCATAGATTTATCAAGAATGCCCCCATTATGGATGTGCACAAGTTGATCCAATTTTTTCTGATCTCATCTATATATATATTCTTCTATATGTCATGTTGTCTGTCAAAGTATTGAAGAAATCCATGGCTTCAACATTAGCCGGAAATAACAGGCGTATGATGCTACGAAGCTCTTGAAAGTTGTTTTGGAACGGAGTTCCGGATAGAATAATTTGATTTTTGGTACGAATTTCAGCAAAGGCCTTCCAAATAGTGATATTCGGAAGGCTCTTGCTGAACTTCGTACCAAAAAGCTAATTAATTATCCTATCCGGGACTCCGTTCCAAAACAATTTTGGAGAGCTTCGTACCATTATGCGCCTGTTACTTCCGGCTAATGATGAAGCCATGGTTTTCTTGAATCCTTTGACACTAGACAACGTGACATATAGAAGGGTAGATGAGATCAGGAAAAATATGGACCATTTTCTGCACATCCAGAATGGCGCCATTTTGTTAAATCCCTTAAAGGTTAAGAGAATCCCTTGTTTGACATTCATGAGAGAGGCGGTCCGGAAGTCGGACATTCATGAGAGAGGCGGTCCGGACGTCGGACATTCATGTTTGTATATTAATTGCCATGTTGTAATATTTGCAGAAACTATGGATCAAAGACTTGGAACAAGAACAGTTGTTGGGGGAGATAATCCTCACTGGACATGATGTCTTGTCGTTTCTCAACGACACCGATGGTCTGGAAGGAGAGGATGACGGCTCCGGTGATCGAACAATGGAGGAGGAATGACATGATCATGATGGCTCCGATGACCGAATGCCGGAGGAAGAAGGAGACCATGATGACGGCTCTGGTGACCGAACGGAGGAGGAAGCTGTTGCAAAGTCCGGCGAAGTATATATATTAATTAAGCCTGTGCTGACTAGCTAATTGATGCATTAATTGTTTTGGTATGTACATATATTAACTCTTCTTTCTTCTTTTATAGCCCTCCGGATCGAGCCAAACTTCGGTAACGAGACGAGGCCCGAAGAGAAGGTTGCGCAAGGATGAAAGGTTCACGATCACAGCACTCGCGGACGATGGCCTACCGATTGAACCCAAGCGGACCAAGGACGCATTTTCTGCTCAGTGCGGAGCTATTGTTAGGGACAACATCCCGATCAGCATCAAGCAATGGAATAAGCCTAAGGACGACGACGTCCCTGAAGGTGATTATGTCACCGATAGACAGAAAGATGATCTTTGGACCGCGCTGAAGGCAAATTTCACCCTACCGCTAGAGGAGGATCCGAATAAGCCAGTTATAGAGCCACTAGTCAAGGCGTGTGCTCTTAAGAAGATGGCAGATCTATTCAGGAGGTGGAAGAATGAGTTGAAATCAAAGTTTGTCGACAAAGGGAAGACTCCAGAATTCATCGGCCGATTTGAGAAGATAAGAGATCACTGGCCCTCATTTGTGGCCTACAAGACATCGGACAAGAGTAAGAAAATGTCAGAGACAAACAAGAACAATGCTGCAAAGAAGCAGTATCACCATCACACGGGGTCAGGTGGCTACCTCAAAGCCCGGCCGTTGTGGGACAAAGCTGAGAATGACCTGATTGCTAAAGGGGTCGAACCACAGACATTGAACTGGCCAGACCGTTCAAGGACTTGGTTCTTCAGGGTTGGGGGAACTTTGGACCCTGAAACAGGGAAGTGCCGTTGGACGGACGAGCAACTTGCAATACCCGTCAAGAAGCTTCAGAAGTATATCACCGCAGCAGAGGAAGGGACGTTCATTCCCGACAGAGAGAAGGACGAGCTGACTGAGGCCCTAGGGAATGCTGAGCACCCTGGACGAACACGAGGCACACCAGGCTCCATTCCGTGGAAGGTTGGGTTTCCCGACGCAGGCGGTTACAGAAGCCGGGAGAGAAAGAGGAAAGCGGAGCTGAGCGACATGCAGAAGCTCAATGCAAGACTACAAAAGCTAGAGGAAGCTGAGAGCCAGCGAGCTGCCGGCCAACCATCTCAGCGGCACGAAGCTACCCCAGAAGCTACCCCGCCATCTCAGCGGAGAAGCAACGTGGCTTCCACGGAGCCCATTCAGCCTGACTTCACGGCTCCTAGCTACCCCGTGGATACTATCACGGAGGCTCAACATTGCGAGCTTATGACAAAATGCCGGAACCTCACTTTCAAGGCAGCTGTCGGCTCTGTTGCACCTCCTCAACCCAACGGAACTTTTCACCGCCTTCCGATTCCACATGGCTATGCTGTTGTGATGGTGGATGAAGTAATGGAGGGATTTGAGGAGCTCGAGCTTGACCACTCTACAGGTGAAGGGGAGAATCAGCTGGTTCGTGCTCTGAGGAGTACATGTCTATGGCAGAAGGAGTACATCAAGCTTCCAAACTGGACGCCTCCGCCTCCTCCTCCTCCTCCGGCGAGTCAGGGCACTCCGCCTCCTCCTCCTTCTCCTCCTCCGGCGAGTGATCAGGGCACTCCGCCTCCTTCTCCGGCTCTGCCGACGCGTGAGGGCACTCCGCCTCCTCCTTCGCCTACTCCGGCACGTCGGAGCAGTCCGCCTCCTCCTCCGCCTCGTCGGCAACGGCGGAAGACAGACACCCCCGCTCCAGCTCCTCCGGCGCGTCGGAGCACTCCGCCTCCTTCTCCACCTCATCAGCAACGACGGAAGAGAGACGCCGCCGCTCCGGCGGCTAGCAGTACAAGCAGAGGCGTGAGGCAATTCAGATACGGTCCATCTCTCAAGCCTCTGGAAAAGTTACCATATGAGAGGACCGAGCAGGAAAACAAGGACATATGTCGTGCCCAAGTGAGGGACCATTTTGCAAAGAAAACTCCACCTCCGAAGGAGAAGCTAGATCCGGTGAAAGTGAAGCGCACTATCGATGCCCTGAAGCGACCACCACTGCCTCCGCCGAATTCCAACTATGTCCGCATTCTTAAAAAGACATATGAAGAAGCGCGGCGGTCGGGAAGTACTTCCAGTGATGCAAGATTAGCAGAACGAAGAAGTGGGAAAACAATTCCCCAGCTCGGCGAACAGGAGAAGCAATCGTGCCCCCCGCTCAAGGTGTTTAGCGATATCGTCGCTAATCATTCGGGGATGGTGCCCGGTACCAATCCTGGTGATTACTTGGGGGATGATGTAATTTTTCAAACGGCTGAGGTAACAAAAGAAGAATATAAATACATGCACGGGAAGCCTCTCGTCATACCTGATCATCCTCCTCTAACAACGATGATGTACAAATTGTATGAGTGGTACATGAAAACCTGCAGGGAGTCTGGGAGAGACACTATGTATGTGGCAGTGAAACCAGAGCACGAATTCATTGGACTTCTCGTGATGCCTATTGAATTTGTGGAGTTATTTCAGTTATACAATCAACTGGCCCTTGACAAACAACTCATGACTTCCTACTGTCTGTAAGTATTACTTCTATAGTTAAGTCTCTAGCTCAGCTCGTTCGTTGCATGTATATATAATTATCCTCACTATATTATGCAGATTGAAGATCGTCGAATGCAAAATAGCAGGAATCTGCGACGTTGGGTTCATTAGCCCAGATGCCGTAAATGAATGGACGGTACAAAACTCAATCAAAGAGACCGAGGAGAACTTGCTAAAGTCGTTCCTTATACATCAAAACAAAAGGGAAATACTCTTTCCTTACAACTTCAAGTGAGTGTTGCTGTCTTCTCTGTATACTCGGTTTCGCTTACTCGAGGTTAAGTAATGTAATTGATGAGTTATATATGCGTGCGCAGTTTCCACTTTATTCTGCTATCCATTAAGCTTGACGGGGCATTAGTAACTGTCTTACACTCGAGACGTAAAGATCCCGAGGATTATGCGGACATGACTACAATGCTCAAGAAGTAAGTTCAGTCAATACCGGGACCATATCGACATGCAACTTTCGTTAATTTCCTGATATCAAGTAATCATTTTCTTTGCCTGGCAGGGTTTGGAAGAAGTTCACCCGAAAGGTTCCCGGTCTAAACAAAGAGTTGCGATTTACGCACCCCAAAGTAAGTAGTGCTAGCTAGTTCCGCGCATCTCTAATTGATTCAAATTTTCATCAATATATCATTACCATGCTTGCTTATCAGTTTGATTGAACTCTATTCTCGTAAAGTGCTTGTACCAGAAAGAAGGGACTGTTTTATGTGCATACTACGTATGCGAGTTCATTCGCCACTCGACCTCTGAGCGGGGCTTCTCTGACAAACAATTTGAAGTATGTAAATAATATTCACAATTTTATTTTATATATTACCATCAATTGTGTTGAGTTTTATTCATATATATGCATGTATTGACCCCCTTCTTTAAATTAGATCTGGCAGATGCGGGATGAACTCCTACCACATGATCGCATACGAGCAATTCAAGAGGAATTGGCAGGATTCTTTCTTGACCACGTCATACCTAAAGACGGAGAATACCATGTGGATTTGTGATTGGTTCTTAGGTAGATGATGTTAGGGATTGTAAAAGATGTTATATTGTATATATGTAGTAGCGTCGGATAGATATACGAAAACTTGTTGTTCGACCAAGCACGAAGAAAGAGATGTCACTTCTCTCTAGATATATGTTCAGCATGACGATCTTGTGTAATTAATGGTTTCCTTCATTTTCTTATTAGCTAGCGTCGAGTTCTCTCTATATGTATAGTAGCTAGCGTCGACCAAGCACGGAGAAAGAGAGGACACTTCTCTCTATTAGCTAGCTAACACAATATGAAACCACTAAATTAACCCTTCAAAACCCCCCAACCCCCCCCCCCCCCTTCAAAAAAACCCCAGCTCCTGCCAGATGCTGACGCGTGGATGCCCTTTGGTCCCGGTTGGTGTGACCAACCAAGACTAAAGGTCCTCCTGCCCGGGCTCACCGCAGTGGCCACGTGGAGCCCCTTTGGTCCCGGTTCGTAAGCGAACCGGGACTAATGTCTTTGGGCTTTAGTCCCGACCCTTTAGTCCCGGTTCCAGAACCGGGACAAATGGGCCTCTGGAACCGGGACAAATGGGCCGTTTTCTACTAGTGGTGGTCTATACATGTTCTAGCGTGATTTCTCCCAGAAAATTTTATGACTACCACAAGTTCCCTTTTTAAGATTTGGTGTACCACATACCACAAGGCCAGCTAAATCATCACTATTCATTTTCTGATAACACGTCATCATGCACAATTCAATTCTACCTTGTCTTTTTAACATAGTATAGACGCAGACGCTCATACATACACATATACACCCACCCCAAGCCGGCACAGTAGAGACTAAGACGGCATATCATTTTGAGATTGATGAAGTCACGACAAGCGCCTTTGTAGTCAACGAGAATGTCTCTTCCACCTAGACACATATCACCGGAAAGCATGAAAAAAATTCAGAAAAATGTGAGCACCAATGTCAAGTTTAGAACTTGAACTCTGATGGACTAGGGATACCATTGTCCTTGTAACATCCAACCATAGGTTGGTTCGCCACTCCTTCCTTGTTGCTCTAGATATTACCCACCTTTCTTGTCTATTTTCTCAAAGAATGATCTTATTATGATTGAAAGTACAGTCTTAAAGTAAATCAAATTTGAAAACAATTACCACGCAAATACAATATATATTTTCCATTTCGCTAAGTTTCAGATTTGAACTCAACCTACAACTCGTGGAATAAACAAGAGAGTCAGAACCATGTTTTGCATAGTAGTAGCTATTCGAAGTAGGGCCTCTAACTTGGCCCATTGGCATGATCAATACTGAATTTCTTATTCTTGTCTCTCAGCCCAATCTAGATTTGTATGTTTGTACACCTATGATATTATATATGTGCACCATGTCTTAACTCATAAATTTCTTTCAGAGTTTTCATAACTTCTAAATTGTGTATTCAAAAGGGTGCATGGACTGCACCAGATGCGTTATCCAAGTACAAAGCATCTAGATGGGACAACAAAGCGTCACCATGCAACTATAGGGCTGCCCACCACAAACAATATCCAAGTGATATCCCTTCCACTTTGGCCGCTACTCCAATATCATGGGGCATAAGGAAGGGGATACAATCGACGTGATGCACGTGACGAAGAATCTTTGCGTGAACCTGCTAGGCTTCTTAGGAGTGTATGGGAAGACAAAAGATACACCGAAGGCACGGGAGGACCAGCAACGTGTGCACGAAAAAGACGGCATGGATCCAAAGCAGTATGAAGGTCCTGCCAGCTACGCTCTTACCAAAGAAGAGAAGGAAATCTTCTTTGAATGTCTGCTCAGTATGAAGGTCCCGTCTGGCTTCTCATCGAATATAAATGGAATAATAAATATGGCAGAGAAAAAGTTCCAGAACCAAAAGTCTCATGACTGCCACGTGATTATGATGCAACTGCTTCCGGTTGCATTGAGGGGGCTTCTACCGGAAAACGTTCGATTAGCCATTGTGAAGCTATGTGCATTCCTCAATGCAATCTCTCAGAAGGTAATCGATCCAGAAATCCTACCAAGGTTAAAGAGTGATTTGGTGCAATGTCTTGTCAGTTTCGAGCTGGTGTTCCCACCATCCTTCTACAATATCATGACGCACGTCCTAGTTCATCTAGTCGACGAGATTTGCATTCTGGGCCCTGTATTTCTACACAACATGTTCCCCTTTGAGAGGTTCATGGGAGTCTTAAAGAAATATGTTCGTAACCGTGCTAGGCCAGAAGGAAGCATCTCCATGGGCCATCAAACAGAGGAAAGCATTGGGTTTTGTGTTGACTTTATTCCTGACCTTAAGTCAATTGGTCTCACTCAATCGTGGTATGAGGGGAGACTGACTAGAAAAGGCATGCTAGGAGCAAATTCAATAATATGTAGGGACGGGCATTCTTGGTCTCAAGCACACTACACTGTTCTACATAATTCTACCTTGGTGACCCCGTATGTCAATGAACACAAGAATATTCTGCGCTCCAAACACCCGGAGCAGTGTGACGACTGGATTACATGTGAACACATCAGGACTTTCGGCAGTTGGTTGCAAACACATCTCATGGGTAACACCACTGTTGCAAATGAGATGTACTCGTTGGACAGGGGACCATCTTCGACTGTATTGACTTACAAAGGGTACGAGATAAATGGGAATACATTTTACACGATCGCCCAAGATCAAAAGAGCACCAACCAAAACAGTGGTGTCCGCTTTGATGCAGCAACCAACAGGGGAAATGACACATATTATGATTACATAGTGGACATATGGGAACTTGACTATGGACATGATTTTAAGGTCCCTTTTTTCGGTGCAAATGGGTCAATCTGTCAGGAGGCGGGGTACAGGTAGACCCGCAGTACAGAATGACAACAGTGGATCTGAACAATCTTGGGTACACAGACGAACCATTCATCCTAGCCAATGATGTGGCGCAGGTTTTCTATGTGAAGGACATGTCTACCAAACCGAGAAAAAGAAAAGATAAGGAAGCGAATACATCATACGATGAGCCAAAGCGCCACATAGTTCTTTCAGGGAAAAGAGACATCGTGGGAGTGGAGGGCAAGACAGACATGTTTGAAGATTATGAAAAGTTTCATGAAATTCCTCCCTTCAAAGTGAAGGCTGACCCAAGCACCCTGTTAAACGATGAAGATTATCCATGGTTACGGCGCAATAAGCAAGGGACACACACGAAGAAAAAGTGAAGACTTTCTCTCCACAACTATTCTGATGATGGATTTGATCTAGAATATCACTGCAGTTACATGTCAAGAAATGAAATGCCATTTGTAACAGACGAGTTTTCGTCTGAAACCCTGATACTTCGAAAGAGATTGCTCATTTTGTACACGAAATGCATCCAGTTTTTGCTGTAACCCTCTCAACTTTTTAGCACATGCTATGTGGATGAAATGATGATACCATGCCAACTTTCAACCATCCGAGAGTTCATTTGCAGTGCTTTTCAATTCAAGGTCATCTTAGCTCAAAATAAATCATGAAATTCATGAAAAATAGCAAATGAAGTCAGAAAAGGTTTGAAAAGTGATGACGTGGCTTTGAATGGTGCATATTGAATGCAGAAAAAGTCTTGAGTTCAAATATGTTTAAAAAATTGAAATCCTTTTGTAACAGATGAGTTTTCGTCCAAAACCCTGACACTTCGAAAGAGATTGTCCAGTTTGTACACGAAGTGCATCCAGTTTTTGCCGTAACCCTCTCAACTTTTTAGCACATGCTATGTGGGTGAAATGATGATACCATGCCAACTTTCAACCTTTTCAGAGTTCATTTGCAGTGCTTTTCAATTCAGGGTCATTTTAGCTCAAAATAAATCATGAAATGCATGAAAAATAGCAAATGAAGTCGGAAAAGGTTTGAAAAGTGATGATGTGGCTTTGAATGGTGCATATTGAATGCATAAAAAGTCTTGAGTTCAAATATGTTTAAAAAATTGAAATCCTTTTGTAACAGATGAGTTTTCGTCCAAAACCCTGACACTTCGAAAGAGATTGTCCAGTTCGTGCACGAAGTGCATCCAATGTTTGCCGTAACCCTCTCAACTTTTTAGCACATGCTATGTGGGTGAAATGATGATACCATGCAACCTTGGAACCATTTCAGAGTTCATTTGCAGTGCTTTTCAATTCAGGGTCATTTTAGCTCAAAATAAATCATGAAATGCATGAAAATAGCAAATGAAGTCAGAAAAGGGTTGAAAAGTGATGATGTGGATTTGAATGGTGCATATTGAATGCAGAAAAAGTCTTGAGTTCAAATATGTTTAAAAAATTGAAATCCTTTTGTAACAAATGAGTTTTCGTCCAAAACCCTGACACTTCGAAAGAGATTGTCCAGTTCGTACACGAAGTGCATCCAGTTTTTGCCGTAACCCTCTCAACTTTTTAGCACATGCTATGTGGGTGAAATGATGATACCATGCCAACTTGCAACCATTTCAGAGTTCATTTGCAGTGCTTTTCAATTCAGGGTCATTTTAGCTCAAAATAAATCATGAAATGCATGAAAAATAGCAAATGAAGTCAGAAAAGGGTTGAAAAGTGATGATGTGGCTTTGAATGGTGCATATTGAATGTAGAAAAAGTCTTGAGTTAAAATATGTTAAAAAATTGAAATCCCTTTGTAATAGACGTGTTTTCGACCGATCAAAGTTATTTAACTTAATATTATATAAAATTTATGGAACTAAAATTATCAAAGTTATTTTTGGTAAAAAATTTAATAGCAAAAAGAATATTAATAAAGTATTTTTTTGTTAAGAACTTTTAATATGCAAAAAAATAACATAAAAAATAGCAAAAGTGAACATAGATGCACTTATAGGGAAAATTCGACCTAAATTCAAAGTGCATACTAGCACTTTGAATTTAGGTCGAATTTCCTGTATAAAGGCATCTATTTTCACTTTGAGAGGAACTTAACAAGGCAGAGAGGGGCGGGCTTATAAACCGGTGCGAGCGCCTCTCGCTTGGCGAGGTGGGACTAAACTCCCACTACAGCCAGGACTAACCCTTTAGTCCCGGTTGGTGGCTCGAACTGGGACCAATGCCACCCTTTCGTCCTGGTTCGAGCCACCAACCAGGACCAATGCCGCCCTTTAGTCCCGGTTGGTGCCACCAACCGGGACCAAAGGTCTCTGCTTCCCGCCCTTTGGGCTGCTGAAATTGAACTTTGGTCCCGGTTGGTGGCTCCAACCGGGACTAAAGGGTGGCATTAGTCCCGGTTGGAGCCACCAACCGGGACTAAAGGTCTCTGTATATAAGCGGGAGTTGGGAATTTTTCAGATTTCATCTGCAGTTGCCCCCGACGACGCCGAGCACATCGACGCCGCCAGGCTGCCCGAGCTCACCGTCGACGCCCTCGCCGCCCTCTGCCCCGTCGACGCCGTCAGGCTGCTCCACCTCGCCGTCGACGCCCTTGCCGATGCCCTTGCCGACGCCCTCGACGCCGCCCCTGCCCCGACGCCGCCCCTGCCCTGCCCTGCCGCCGCCCCAGTGAGCTCCGGCCTTCCCCTGCGCTGCCGCCACCCCTGCCCTGCCCTGCCGCCGCCGCCCCTGCCCTGCGCTGCCGCCGCCCCGACCCGACGCCGTCGCCGTTCGTCGTCGTCGCCGCCCCGACCCGACGCCGTCGCCGCTCGTCGCCATCGCCGCTCTCCTCGTCAGCCCCCCGGTGAGCTCCCCCGCATCGATGATTTTCTATAGTAATTTTTTAGTTAATTTAGTTTAGTTGTTTTCATATTGTTTTCATATTGTTTTAGTTAATTTAGTTGATTATTTTCATATAGATGATTATTTTCATATTGTTTTAGTTGATTATTTGGTTGTTTTAGTTAATTTAGTTAATTATTTTCATATAGATGATGGAGGATAGATGATGATAGATCATTTTCTATAGATGATTATTTTCATATTGTTTTAGTTAATTTAGTTGTTTTAGTTGTTTAGTTTTTTTTATGTTTTAGTTGTTTTAGTTGGAAATGATGTAGTATCGTCGGTCGTCGGTGATGCGATATCGAGGAGTCCCCGACGATCGTCGGTGAGGGAGAGTCCCCGACGATCGTCGGTGAGGGAGCGAGAGTCCCCGACGATATCGACGATTTTATATTAGGCAGATATATGATGTTTAGATGTTTAAATGTTTAGTTGCATAGCGTAGCCGTTGAGTCGACGATGCCCGGCCAGCATCCTCGTCGTCTACTCGGTGGCAACCACCTGCTTGAGATGCGCCATGTACGGGACTGGGCTCCGCCGGGCTGGCGCTGGGAGGTGCTGCCTTTCGGGGCGCCCAGCTTGGTGAGGAATCAGGGTCCCGTCGTCGACCCGGAGGTTCTTTGGTGGTGGTCGCGTGGACCACTATCGGTGCAGAGGGAGCCGGCCCCCGCGGAGGTGGTACGTCGCCGTGTCAGGGAGGAGGACGAGCACGTCCGACGCTACATGGCTGCGTTGGACGCCAAGTTCTCCAATACCTGGCAGGTTCTTCAGGGATCTCACCCGAGCTATGATCCTGTCATAGTTCCTTCTCTTTGGGTGTCCACCGCCTGCGCCGCGAAACGTCAACTATATATGTATTAGTGATATTATATAATAATATTCAAGATGTATTAATGATAATATTCGATGATGTATTAGCGATACTATTCGATGATGTATTAGTGATATTATATGATCGTATTGTTGCATTGCCTTGTATTGATTTGCATATCTCATGTTTGTATATTGCCATGTTGTAATATTTGCAGAAACTATGGATCACAGAGACTTAGAAAAAGAACAGTTGTTGGGGGATATAATCCGCGCCGGAGGTGATCCCTTGTCGTATCTCAACGACACCGATGGTCAGGAAGGAGAGGATGACGGCTCCGGTGATCCAACAATGGAGGAGGAAGGAGATCATGATGGCTCCGATGACCGAATGGCAGAGGAAGGAGATCATGATCACGGCTCCGGTGACCGAACGGAGGAGGGAGCCTCAACTGTTGCAAAGTCCGATGAGGTAAGGAGACGAGGCCCGAAGAAAAGGTTGCACCCGGATGAAAGGTTCACGATCACAGAAGTCGCGAAAGATGGCCAACCGATTGCTCCCAAGCGGACCAAGGACACATTTGCACATCAGTGTGGATTTGTTGTTAGGGACTATGTCTTGATCAACACCCAGCAATGGAATAAGAATAATAAGGACCTTGAAGTTTCTTATGTCCATGATAGACTGAAAGATGATCTTTGGACCGAGCTGATGACAAATTTCAGCCTACCGCGAGAGGAGGATCTGAATAACCCAGTTATAGAGCGAAAGGTCAAGGCGTTTGCTCTTAAGAAGATGGTAGAACTATTCAGGAACTGGAAGAAAGAGTTGAACACAAAGTTTGTCGAGAAAGAGGAGACTCCGAAATTCATCGGTCGATGTGAGAAGATAAGACATCAATGGCCCGAATTTTTGGCCTACAAGAAATCGGAGAAGGGTAAGAAATGGTCACTGACAAACAAGAAAAATGCTGCAAAGAAGAAGTATCACCATCACATGGGGTCAGGTGGCTACTACAAAGCCCGGCAGTTGTGGGACAAAGCTGAGCAAGACCTGCTTGCTAAGAATGTCCAACCAGCGACATTGCACTGGCCAGATCGTTCAAGGACTTGGTTCTTCGGGGTTGGGGGAACTTTGGACCCAGAAACAGGGGAGTGTGTTTGGACGGACGAGCAACTTGCAATACCCTTCCGGAAGCTTCAGGCAGCAATCAAGGCAACGCAGGAAGGGACGTTCATTCCCGACAGAGAGAAGGACGAGCTGACAAAGGCCCTTGGGAATCCTGAACACCCTGGACGAACACGAGGCACATCAGGCTCCGTTCCGTGGGTGCATGGGTTTCCCGACAGCGGTGGTTATAGAAGCCGAGAGAGAAAGAAGAAATAGGAAGCAAGCGAAATGCAGAAGCTCAGTGCAAGATTAGCAAAACTAGAGGAACTTGAGAGCCAGCGAGCTACCGGCCAACCATCTGAGCGTCACGAAGATCCTTCCTTCGACGCTGCCCCAGAAGCTACCCCACCATCTCAGCGGAGAAGCAGCGTGGCTTCCACGGAGCTCATTCAGCCTGATTTCACGGCTCCTCGCTACCCCGTGGATAGTACCACGGAGGCTGAACATTGCGAGCTAATGACGAAATGCCAGAACCTGACCTTCAAGGCGGCGGTCGGCTCTGTTGTACCTCCTCGAGCTGAGGGAACTTTCCATTGCCGTCCGATTCCACATGGCTATGCTATTGTGATGGTGGATGAAATAATGGATGGATTTGAGGGGCTGGAGCTTGACAACCCTACAGGTGAAGAGGATATTATTCTTCTGGAAAATGCTTTGAGGAGTACCTGTCTATGGAGAAAGGAGTACATCAAGCTTCCAAACTGGACGCCTCAGCAGACCCAGCCTCCTCCGGCGCGTCAGGGCACTCCGCCTCCTCCTCCTCCTACGGCGCATCAGGGCACTCCGCCTCCAACTTCTCCTCCTCCGGCGCGTCAGGGCACTCCGCCTCCTCCTTTGCCTCCTCCGGCGCGTTAGGGCACTCCGCCTCCTCCTCCTCCTCCTCCGGCGCGTCAGGGCACTCCGCCTCCTCCGATGCGTCAGCAACGGCGGAAGAGAGTCGATGCCGCCGCTCCGACGGCTAGCCGTACAATAGGCGGGAAGAAATACAAATTTGGTCCAAGCCTCAAGCCTCTTCCAAAGTTACCATATGAGAGGACTGACAAGGAAAACGCTGAAATCAGTGAAGCCGAAGTGAAGGCCCATTTTGCATGGAAACATGCACCTCCGAAGGAAACGGTAGATCCGGTGAAAGCGAAGCGCACTCTGCATGCCCTGAAGCGACCACTACCTCCTCGGCTATCCAACTATGACCGCATAATTACAAAGACACATGATGAAGCGCTGCGGTCGGGAAGTACTTCCAGTGCTGCAAGAGACAAAAAAAGAAAAAGTGGGAAAACAATTCCCCAGGTCGTCGAACAGGAGAAGCAATCGTGCCCCCCGCTCAAGGTGTCTAGCGATATCGCTAATCATCCGGTGCTACTGCCCGGTACCACTCTTCGTGATTACGTGGGCGATGATGTACAGTTTGAAACGACTGAGATAGTAGCAGCAGAGGACTTTGGATACGAGCACGGGAAGCCTCTCGTCAAACCTGATCATCCTCATCTAACAACGATGATGCAAAAATTGCATGAGTGGTACATGGAAACCTGCAGGAAGTCTGGGACCGACAGTTTGATGATCAGAAATAAAAAAGAGCACGACTTCATTGGAGTCGACCTGATGCCTGTTGAATTTGTGGAGTTATTTCAGTTATACAATCAAGAGGCCCTCGACAAACAACTCATGACTTGCTACTGTCTGTAAGTATTACTTCTATAATTAAGTCTCTAGCTCAGCTCGTTCATTACATGTATATATAATTATCCTCACTATATTATGTAGATTGAAGATGGTCGAATGCAAAAAAGAACAAATCTATGACATTGGGTTCATTAGCCCAAATACCGTAAATGAATGGTCGGTACAAAAGAGAGCCAAAGTTACTGAGGACAACTTGCTAGAAGCGTTCCTTAGACATCAAAACAAAAGGGAAATACTCTTTCCTTACAACTTCAAGTGAGTGTTACTGTCTTGTGCATATTCGGTTTCGCTTACTCGAGGTTAAGTAATGTAATTGATGAGTTATGCGTGCGCAGGTTCCACTTTATTCTGCTATCCATTAAGCTTGACGGGGCATTAGTAACTGTCTTAGACTCGAGACGTAAAGATCCCGAGAATTATGCGGACATGACTGGAATGCTCCAGAAGTAAGTTCAATCAATACCGGGACCATATCGACAACTTTCGTTCATTTCCTGATATCAAGTAATCATTTTCTTTGCCTGCCAGGGTTTGTAAAAAGTTCACCAGAATGGTTCCTGATATCAAGTAATCATTTACACACCCCAAAGTAAGTAGTACTAGCTAGTTCCGCGCATCTCTCATTGATTCTAGTTTCATCAATACCATTATCATGCTTGCTTATCAGTTTGATTGAACTCTATTCTCGTAAAGTGCTTGTACCAGGCACCCGAGAATCATTTATGTGGATACTACGTATGCGAGTTCATTCGCCACTCGACCTCTGAGCGGGGCTTCTCTGAGAAACAATTTGAAGTACGTAAACAATATTCACAATTTTACTTTATATATTACCATCAATTGTGTTGAGTTTCATTCATATATATGTATTGACCCCTTCTTTAAATTAGATCTGGCAGATGCGGGATGAACTCCTACCACATGATCGCATACGAGCAATTCAAGAGGAATTGGCGGGATTCTTCCTTGACCACGTCATACCTGAACACGGAGAGTACCATGTGGAATTGCAATGGTCTTAGGTAGATGATGTTAGGGATTGTAAGAGATGTTATATTGTACATATGTAGTAGCGTAGGATAGATATACGAAAACTTGTTGTTCAACCAAGCACGGAGAATGAGATGTCACTTCTCTCTCTATATATGTTCATGACGATCTTGTGTAATTAATGGTTTCCTTCATTTGCTTACTAGCTAGCATCGAGTTCTCTCTATATGTATAGTAGCTAGCGTCGACCAAGAACGGAGAAAGAGAGGTCACTTCTCTCTATTAGCTAGCTAACACAATATGAAACCCCTAAATTAACCCTCCAAAACCCCTAAACCCCCCCTTCCAAAAAAAAAACCCCCAGCGCCTGCGAGCTGCTGACGCGTGGCTGCCTTTTGGTCCCGGTTGATGTTACCAACCGTGACTAAAGGTCCTCCAGCCTGGGCGCCCCGCAGCGGCCACGTGGAGCCCCTTTGGTCCCGGTTCGTAAGCAAACCGGGACTAAAATTTTTGGATATTAGTCCCGTTTGTTTTGTCCCGGTTCCAGAACCGGGACTAAAGGCCCTCTGGAACCGGGACTAGTACCCTGTTCTCTACTAGTGATGAGTAGACTGCAGACTGCATGTGTAATGCGTACTCATGCTTTACGCATCTATAAATTATAATTTCCTATAAAACATGTATGTCTCCATGCTAAAAATATATGGAATTCTCGTGTTTAAAATGGGTGTGTTCTTTCACATTTTTTTAATGGGGCTCTGATTATTTTTGCAGTGAATGAAATGAGGCTTTACTCGGGAGGCACCCCATGAAGCCAACAACCACGCAAATTAGATATTCTTAAACTAGAGCTAATATCGTTTAGTACAAAAATCAACCATTGTTTAGCTACATGAGGTAGAAAAACAACCTCCATGCTAGACAAATCGACTAGAATGAGCTTCCAAAGCAGACCTTGAGTTTACACCAACTGCAAAAAAAAAAAAAAAGCTAAGAAACTACGCTGACATGAAAGAAAAAGGATTAGGAGCATCTTCGCATTGAGGCGACCAAATTCACATAATCTCATGAAGATAACTGCGCTCAGTTCTTGTGCAAGCGGAACTACCGCGGATATCTTCCATAACATATACTCTTCTTCCATACTATATTGTCTGCTAATTAACCCCTCTTTGTTTCTTTCATCTCTAGGTAACGGGGAATCTACTACAATATTAGCATTCGCCTCAAATCCCTGAGATGATTGAGCGACTTCCAATCTCAATTCCACTTGTCTCATGGTTGGTCGTTCCTCCCTTCTTAATTTTATACATGCTACTGCAATTCCAGCGATTTCTTCAATTATGTTGCGACCCTCATTCATAATTTGTGGATCTAATATTTGTGACAAATTGCCTTCTGCAAATAAGGTAGGAAAATGTTCCACAAGGATAATGTCTTCAATAGCCATATAGTCAAATGGCTTCTTTCTAGTCATCAGTTCTATAAGCATAACACCAAAGCTATAAACATCACTTTTTTCCGTGAGGCGCCCCGTGTGCAAATACACTGGGTCTAGATATCCTAGTGTGCCTTGCACCATTGTTGTTAACCCTGATTTGTCCAATGGGATATATCTTGAAGTTCCAAAGTCTGCTATCTTTGTTTTTAGAGTATCATCCATAAGTATGTTGGCAGGCTTGATATCTCCATGGATGATTGGTATTGAAGTTGCTGAGTGAAGATAGGCTAGAGACCTGGCCGTTTCTGTTGCTATTCGTAGCCTGTCATTCCATGATAATGATATCGGTCCTTCAACATGAACATGATCACGAAGAGTTCCATTGGATATGAACTCGTAGACTAACAACGGGACTTCTGTTTCAAGGCAACAACCATATAGTTTTACCACATTCTTGTGGTTAATTTGTGATAGGATAGCAACCTCGTTAATAAACTCATCAATCTCACTTTGAGACACCATCTTTGGTTTTTTAATAGCTACAGCATGGAAGCCCGCCAAAATCCCTTTGTACACGGTACCATGCCCACCACTACCAATTTCATGACCTTGATCAAAATTGTTTGTCGCCTTCTCCAGCTCTTCTAAGGTCATGATCATTTTCTCTGAAATATCTGCTCTTTGAGATGCCAATTGCCGCAGCAATTGCCCACGGTTTCGCTGAAAATACCTCCCTTCCAACAGCTGGGCCCTCCGATGCTTAAATTTGTTGAAAACAAGGAACGCAATGAGAGCCAAAAGTACAAGGCCCGCCCCACAAGCAACTCCAATAATGATGCTTTCTGGAAAAGAGAAGCATTGTCAATAATTTTCTATCGTATGTGTATAAAAACTATGAGTAAATTGTCTCAGAAGGGGCTTTCATAATGATGGTTTTGATATTAGCTAGGTAGATATCAAAAACAATGTATTGTATATATAGATAGAGCAATTAATACATTGCTTGTGATAAATCTAACAATAAAGTTTGAAATGACAAAATGAATAGGTACCTCTCAACTTGACGACGTCGCATGTTGGCGGGGCCGGGCTCGTCTCATGACCCATTGCTGCTGGTCGTCCAGCGTAACTGAGCACCGGCATCAGTAGTAGCGCCGCTGCCGCTATAGGTACCGCCGAGATGGTTATTTGCGCCATTGTTATGGTCTTATGGAGTATGGAGTATGGAGTATGGATGGATGGATGTGATGAATGGTGAATCGAGCCCTTTTGCATGCTTTTATGAAGAGGAAGCAGGGCTACGGATAGATTCATGCCGGAGCCAGCTGTTCCGAATACGTACGTACACGGAGTCACGGATCCAGTAGTTTCACGTGGAGAAGATGCCTCCCAGCAGCTCGATGCGTGCCCAGTCGACCGAATCAACAGTCGTGCGCAGAGTTCCCATGGCGCCCGAGCTCTGAAACGTCCGCGTCTGCTGCAAGCCCGCGCCCGCCCGCTTCTATCCTTGTTTCTTGACGCGAAGCTCGATTCCGTCTTCCCCGCGGAGACGAGGTATCTCCAGTCTGGCCGCCCAGCGCTCAGGTGCCCTCGTCTCGAAGGTAGCACAGCAAGTAGCCTTCCATTCCATTTGACTGCTGTTCCCGTGGTGGCTCTGCAAGTCAACCACCGTCACGACGTCGTCTCCAGGCTCAGGGCCGTCCATCTCCCGCCGGCATAAGGCATGGTACGCTGAGCCAACCGAGAAGATCTCCGAGGGGTCAACCACCAAGACACTGTGTCCGGATAATCCGCGAGCATCGGCGGGAGGGTAACCCGTAAGTTGGCCCACTCAATGGTCTCCACATGCCCAAATGTCGGTCGGAACTAGATGTTCCAATTGCCATTGTGGACCTCCATGAAAACCAACACCATCGGATCCGAACAGATCGTGAACATGTTGGGGATCATTTTCGTACTGTTGCTAAACAGTACTACCTCTGTAAACTAATATAAGATGTTTTAGATCACTATTATATTAATTTACAGAGGGAGTAGTATTATTTTGCTGGTTTTCTATTTTAGATTAGTGAATCTGTTTATATTGTCATGAGTTTGGTCAGACATTAGATTGTTGTATTAGTCACTTGGTCGTACTTCAGTACTTGTTCTTGATTTATAAAGTTTAGACGGATCCTCCCAAGTTATTCTTTACAGTAACAAATTTCACTTGACAAATATATATCACGAGACATGGATTACAGTAATTATCATGTGCCCATCATAGGCTGTAGTGCTAAACGTATCTTTGATCTGACTACTTTGATCGATTTGGCAGTGGCGCTGTACATGCATTTTGCTACATCCGTTATCCATGAAATCACCAACGCGCTTGGGATTCATTGCTTCAGGTTTGTTAATCATCACTGTGCAATTCTTTTCCACCTTTTGCATCAATTGTTCTGACATGATTTCTATCTGGTTACAGAATCACCAGGAAAAAAGCGTAACTCTGTCGTAGTGCACATGCGTGTGGCGTAGTTGTGGTAATCACATGGTATCTACCGAAGAAGCAAACATGCCTGTTTCTCTTCGTTATACGGATGATGTCCGAATCATATTTGCATCTCTCATTGCAGGGACACTGTCCCTTGAAAATTACATCAGCACTAAAATTTGTGCCAATGAGAAAACAATGTATGTGAAACAGTTGGCAAAATTTTGTTGTATTGTTCATAGAGCAGATGCTCAGCAAAAACTTTCTGGAGGAAATGCTGTGCTGATTGGCAGAGGTTGCCTTGTAACTTGTCACATTGTAACATCAGCAGAAATGCGGTTAGTGCGTTTACGCATTTTATTAGTGCCTCTTTTTCAACCTGATGCGTGATGCGTGTTCTGATTTTCAGAGGTGGATACCATTAGCAATCGGTTTTATTTTAATTTAATCTTTTGAGAAAAAAACCCGTTGTATTTCTGATTTCGCTGGCAGATTGCACTATGATTGTGCCCTGTATACATCACTATGCATCAATGAATTCGTATGCTGTACTTTTTGGAGGATTTTTTATTAATTTGAATCTTCAGATGTATTGTGTGGTTTGATTTGTTTCAGTACCATGTGGTGCAAACTCCAGCAAATATATTTAAGATGGCAGCTAGAACCTAGACAGTTGTGGCTTGTTTTCTCTTCAGCCTTGTGGTAGTTATCTTGGTACAATTTTAATGGAGCAAGTAACTGTAATTGGAGAAGGTGAAGCACGGTGCACTGAGCTTAGCTGGAGCATGCTGCCAGGGTTCGTTTCATTCGTCATCATCAGAATAAATTGCCTGGACCTGCTAGCAAAAGCATCAGAAGTTTCTTCTTTGTGTGGTGACTGGAGTCCGCCATGGCCGTGTTGCCACGAGCTTCGGTGGCACTCCGGTTGCTGTTTGTGGCTGTGGCGATCCGGTTGCTGTTTGTGGCTGTGGTGAGCAGCACCCTAGTCTCAAGGGCAATGGTCCCGGCGATCTTTGTGTTCGGCGACTCCACGGCGGATGTGGGCAATAACAACTACCTGCCGGGAAGCAGCGCAAGGGCTGACTTCCCTCACAACGGCGTCGACTTCCCTGGTGGCGAGCCGACGGGCAGGTTCAGCAACGGCTTCATTGGGGCCGACCTCTTGGGTGAGCAATCCAACTGATCATACGCTCTGAATCAATGGCTGCTTGGCTGTCTGTCTGATCAGTGGTGAAATTTGCAGCTGTGCACATGGGCTTCAGCGGGAGCCCACCGCCGTACCTCTCCCTCGTCGCCGGTAACAGCAGTGGCGGTGAGGGATTGGACAACAGTACCAAGAAGCCGGTGGCTGCTGCTGCCTCCATGAGAGGAGCCAGCTTTGCTTCTGGAGGCTCCGGTGTTCTTGATTCCACAGTACGTATCTGATAGTGATTTTTTGTTTAACTTATCATGGTGATATTTCTGGCACTCTTTGTGATGTACAAACACAAATTATAATTTTGTTTGTCCATGCACAAATATCGATAGAATTGCTCACTAGCCCCAAGGACATTTGAAATTACGTTCTATATACTCTAATGATCACCGGAACAATTTAGGTGGAGCAGATGATTCCTTACTACCTAAAGTTGAGAAAATTCTTCACATGCTCAATCTAAGCAACAACTTTCTCCTGTACCCCATCTCCCTCTTTAATGTCATGAACCACCCACAATTCAAAATTTGGACATTGTCCATTCCTGAGTTAAAATTAGTAGGTACTACCACACCGGGCCTTCAACCATTGTTTTAAATAGCGGGCTATGACAAATAGCGGCGGACCTCTAAAAAGGCTATAGCAAAGCTATAGCGGGCTATAGCGTGCATTTTGTACATGAGCCTATTTAGCGGCACCCTGCTGAAAAGGCTATAGCGGGGCTATAGCGGGCTATTTAAAACTATGCCTTCAACCAACATTGACAACCCGATGGTGATCATACACCAGGGAGATACGATCAACATGACGAAGCAGATCGAGTACTTCTCGGATCTCAAAGACCAGATGCTGTCAGCCAGACTAGGTGCCTTCGCAGCATCGGCCTTCCTGTCCAAGTCCATCTTCCTCATCAGCGCGGGCTCGAACGACGCCATCGACTTCTTCTCGCAGGACACTTCGCCGGACTCCACCGCGATCCAGCAGTTCCGGGAAGCCGTCGTCTCCACATACGACAGCCACGTCAAAGTAAGAGACCTGTTGATCATCATTTCTACAGGGCATGCGTCATCACGTAGTTGTACTCTTGATTGTCAGCTACATTCCCCCGACCTCCGCATGGATTGCTAACTACATTGTGCAGACGCTGTACAATCTGGGGGCGAGGAAGTTCGCGGTGATCGACGTGGCGCCGATCGGCTGCTGCCCGTACTGGAGGAGCCGGAACCCTGCCGGGGAATGCGTCGAGCCGCTGAACCGGCTGGCGAAGAGCCTCAACGATGGGCTCCAGGACCTGTTCGCCGGCCTCAGCTCCGAGATGCAGGGCATGGAGTACGCCATTGGCAGCTCCTACGAGCTCCTCTCCAGCATCGTCGAGGACCCACCGCAGCATTCTGGCCTGTGACTCCATAAAATCCAGCATATGAATATCAAGCTGACACCAAAGTACATATAGACTCTGCAGCATCATGCATGGCCACACTTGCAACAAGAATGTAACGTGGGTTGCTTTGTTGCGTCCAGGGTTGACGGAGTTGAAGAGCGCGTGCTGTGGAGGTGGCGGCAGGTTCAACGCCGACGGAGGGTGCACCCCCAGCGCCGGCTACTGCGGTGACCGTGGCAAGTTCCTCTTCTGGGACTTCCTGCACCCTACCCAGGCCACCTCCAGGCTCGCCGGCCGAGCGTTCTACGACGGGCCGGCGCGGTTCGTCGGCCCGATCACCTTCAGGGAGCTGGCCGAGGCGTAACGTGGCAGCATTGGAAATAGCAATGCATCTTTGTATCGTTCCACCACATAAGAGTGCCTCAAATGTGGTTTTGTGTTTTGGGGCGGCTGCGACCGATCTAAGTCAGTCTTAGTCTTTGCCGTGCGTTGCGGCGACAGTCTAACAACTGGCGCCTATTGTCCAAATACTCTCGTACACACTGACAATCTAAATTATCCAAAATCTCTTCAATTTACGAGCTGAGGGAGTATTACAAGTAGACGACACTCAACAAGTTAAATGAAAAATATGTAAACAGTTTCATGAAAACCAAAATACCGGGTCATTAATTTGGTGGACCAAACCACAGACAATTGTGATTTTTTTTATTTTAGAAAAGGAGGAATACCTCCGGCCTCTGCATCAAAAAAATACATGGCGGCCCCTTTATTAAAGAAAGCAACAACAAGTCTGCGGTTCACAACCAGCTCATAACAAGCTAAAATAATAATAATCCAAAAGCGAAAAAAGATGCCACAACCGGCGAAAATAGGACTAGATGCCTAATCACCTATCCTATTACTGGACCGCCATCCAAACCGGTTGTAGATATCCCGAGCTACCATCTCCCATCGGATACACCCAGTAACCAAAGGCTCCCTGGTTTCCACAGGAGTGAGTAGCGACCATTTACGGATCAATGTTGTTGCCCTGTAAATGACCTGCAAAAAATTTATACGAGTTTGTCTGTTAAAAACCATGTCATTCCTGCAATTCCATATAACCGAAAGTAAAGCACATACTCCTATACGAATATGTCTCGTAGTCTTTATCTCAACTCCATTTAGGCACGTCCCGAATAACGTGTCAATACTATCTGGATGTGTGATATTAAAGGCTATATGTAGGGATTGCCATAATTTTTTTGCTAGGGGACAGTAAAGAAAGAGGTGTTTGATAGTCTCATGGTGATCACAAAAGCTACATCTTTTACTACCCTCCCAATTACGTTTTGCCAAATTATCCTTGGTGACCTTCTTGTGAACAAACCACATGAAGACTTTGATTCGTAAGGATACTTTGACCTTCCAAATATGTATCGATTTGGGAATCGGTCCAGAGTCAATAAGGTTCAAATACATCAATTTCACAGAAAAGATGCCATTCGTGGTTAACTTCCAATGAATCCTATCGGACTCATCCGATAAATGAACATCCATCAACCTTCTGACTAAGTGTAGCCAAGCTGCCCATCGGTCACACACCAAAGCTCGTATGAATTGTATATTTAGAGGATTAGACTGTAGTATTGTGGCAACGTAAGCCTCCTTACGTTGCACAATATTATAGAGAGATGGATATTGTGTGGCCAGAGGCGTCTCCCCCAACCACGTATCCTTCCAGAATCTCGTGGACTCACCATTTCCAATGAGAAACTTAGACCTATGGAAGAAGGTTGCTTTCATTCTCATCAAACCTTTCCAAAAATGGTGAATCATTGGGTCTGACTGTGACCTGCGCCAAGGTCTTAGACTATAAGTACTTACTGCGCAAAATTTGTACCCACATGCCTTCAGTCTCCAGAGATAGTCTGAACAACCATTTACTAAGCAAACATCTATTCTTTACCTCTAAATTCTCAATCCCCAGACCGCCCTGGTCCTTAGGCCTACAAATATATCCCATCTAGTAAGCCTGTACTACCTCTTAACTTCATCACTCTGCCAAAAAAAAACGGGATCGGTAGAAGTCCAACCTTTTTCGTACCCCTACAGGTATGTCAAAGAAGGACAGAAGGAACATCGGCATGCTCGTGAGAACTGAATTAATCAGTATTAGCCGTCCTCCATAAGACATAAGCTTGCCCGTCCATCAGCTTAGTTTTTTCTCGAAACGATCCTCAATACACTTCCACTCTTTGTTAGAGAGTTTGCGATAGTGAATTGGTATGCCTAGATAGCTGAACGGTAGGCTGCCCAGTTCACATCCAAACAGTTGTTTATAGGCATCTTGCTCATCTTTGGCTTTTCCAAAACAGAATAATTCACTTTTATGAAAATTAATTTTCAAGCCCGACAACTGTTCAAACAAGCAAAGCACCAGTTTCATGTTTCTGGCCTTTGCTAAATCATGTTCCATGAACAGAATAGTATCATCTGCATGTTGTAGTATAGACACAGCACCATCCACTAGATGTGGTACTAGTCCTCCTACCAGGCCTTCCTCTTTAGCCCTTCCTATCATAATTGCCAACATATCCGCAACTATGTTAAATAGGATAGGGGACATTGGGTCTCCCTGCCGTAGACCTTTGTGCGTTTGGAAATAATGTCCAATGTCATCATTAACCTTAATTCCAACGCTACCTTTTTGTACAAAAGAATCAACGTGCTTCCTCCATATGTCGTCGAACCCTTCATACGTAAAGCTTGTTGTAGGAACGGCCATTCAACTTTGTCATACGCTTTCTCGAAATCCACCTTGAAGATAACCCCATCTAGTTTCTTCGAGTGGATTTCATGTAAGGTTTCATGTAGGACAACCACACCCTCTAGTATGTTTCTGCCCTGCATGAAAGCCGTCTGACTTGGTTGCACCACAGCATGTGCAATCCGTGTCAATCTATTTGTCCCAACCTTAGTAAATATTTTGAAACTCACGTTAAGCAGGCAAATAGGACAGAATTGTTCAATGCGCACTGCCCCCTCCTTCTTTGGCAACAACGTAATTGTCCCAAAGTTTAGGTGGAAAAGCTGCAGGTGGCCATTAAACAAATCATGGAACATCGGAAGTAAGTCGCCCTTAATAATGTGCCAGTATCTTTTGTAGAACTCATCCGGAAACCCGTCCGGTCCCGGAGCCTTATTATTCTTCATTTGTGCTATGGCCTCAAACACCTCTTTCTCCATGAATGGTGTAGATAGAATCTCATTCTCATCTGTCCCGAGCTGAGGAATGTCTCCGACCATGTGCTCATCCATGGACACAAAATTGTCCCCGGGAGCCCCAAACAATTGTTTATAGTATTCAGAGATATACAACTTTAGGTTACGTGTCCTACAATTGTACCCTCATCTTGCTCAAGTTGGCAATTTTCTTTCTTCCTATGTTTTCCATTAGCAATCAGATGGAAAAACTGTGTGTTGTCGTCCCCCTCAACTACCTGCCGCACTTTAGCTCTAAGTGCCCATTTCAACTCCTCTTCTCTGAGAAGCTGTTTGAGCTTTCGCGCCGCCTCCATTTTAGATGCCCTATCATTGGCATCTAACAAGGAGGATTCAGCTTTGATGTCTAACTCGTTTATAAGGTTCAACAACCTTTCTTTTTCCACCTTATAAATTCCGCTCTCATTTTTAGCCCATCCCCTTAGGAACTGCCTCAAGTGCCTAATCTTATTTTCCCATCTATCCACATTCGATCTCCCCCCTGTGGCCCTAGCCCATTCTCTAGCTATGAGGTCCATGAAGCCCTCTCTCTCAAACCATGCTAGTTCGAAAGAGAAAACGTTCTTGTTACCCACGTGTGTTGCTTCCCCGGAGTCAACAAGTAATGGGGTATGATCGGAAATCGCCCTCTGCAATGCTCGAACTGTGACCAGAGGGAATTTCTGCTCCCATTCCACACTAGTGAGAATCCGATCCAGCTTCTCAAAAGTTGGATTGGGTAGTGTGTTGGCCCAAGTAAATTTTCTGCCCGACAGTTTTATCTCTTGCAAGTCTAAACTTTCGATGACCGTGTTAAACATGAATGACCATCCGCCATCAAAGTTATCATTATTTTTTTCATCTCTCCTCCTTATAATATTAAAATCACCCCTGACTAAAATAGGTAACCGCTCGTCTCCACATATCCTGACAAGGTCAGCCAAGAAGTCCATCTTGAGCTCAGGCTGGGCGGCACCGTACACTGCCACAAGCACCCATTGAAACCCATCCTCCTTTGAGCGCACCCTAAATTTGAGGGCAAAGTCCCCGAACACTATGTTCCGGACTTCTAGCGTCTCGCACTTAACCCCAAGTAAGATCCCTCTGGACCTTCCTCTTGGTGGTAAACAGTGCCAATCAAAATCAACTCCACCTGATAGAGTGCCAAGAAACTGTGAAGTAAAATTATCCCTACCGGTTTCCATTAGGGCAATAAAATCAAGTTTGTGCTCCAAAGATGCTTCCGCTAGAAACCTTCTCTTAGCCAAGTCTGCTAGACCTCTGCTATTCCAAAAGATTCCTTTCATCTTTCATCATAGAATTTTTTTGCAGTATTAAATCTCGCGCTTCTGTGAACCGCAGATACAGGATAAACCTTCGTCTTCCAGGAATGTTTGGGCTTATCCTGTCCAGCTGCCCAGTCCATATAAGCGGCTTCAGGCTGCGCGCTAGCATCTGGTTGTAGGGGATCCATACACCCCTCCAAACCAATCTCGACATCCTCATCTGGTATCATGGACGGGGGTACCAGATCCTCACATAAGCTCTCTAGTGCCCCAATCCCAAGAGGATTAATATGGGAATCATTCATAGGTTTCACTGCGGCGATATTTCTAACCATCTCCATGGCCCTCTCCTCCTCTAAGTCTAACAGGTCATTCACATATTTAGAAAGTTCCTTCCCATTATTACCCAACGACAACCCGAGCTTGTTTGCATTTAAAATAATGTCATCCTTAGAAAAATGCAAAATAGAGCATCTAGTATTGACCGACATACCTGTAGTTGCCTCGATGTCATGAAGCTTAGCCGCCCTCATGGCACGACCCAACTGCAAGTCGTCAACGTCCGGCTCAGCTTGGAGACGAAGACTCGTCCGTCTATCTCCAGTCGCCGGGTCGGGGATCCCGCCGAAGGCAATGACATCATCAGTGATGGGTCCAACAATTGCCTGGCCGCCTGCCAGTTGCCCTGCTGGAGCAACCACCGTGACACCGGCCGGTGCGTGGTCGGCCGACACGAGTCCGGCTGCTTGCACTTGGCTGCCTGCCATGTGCCCAGCTGGAGCTAAGTCGCCCAGAATCACGTCCACTGGTGAGTTGTGGTCGCCTGCCACGTGCTCAACAGTGTGAAGTCGCCTGCCACGTGCTCAACAGTGTGAACTGACTCTAAGGCAGCTGTGGTCTGGCCACCTGCCAGCATCCCAACTGTATCCCCCGCCCTGCCCTCGGGGTCGTCGCCCGCTGACCGGGGGGCGACGAAGAAGAAGGCACACACGACCTGCTCGTAGAGTCCGGAGAAACCGCCTGTGGACTCCGGATCCCTGGCCGAGTGGGTGATCGAGCCTGTGCACCTGGCGAGGCACCCTCCCTAACAGACTGCGCGACAATAGATAGAGGCCGGGGCACCACTGGAGCCACACGGGGGGGGGGGGGGGGGAGAGCAGTGGAAGCTCCTGCTCCACCGGATCCTCCAACTCCGCCCTGATGCTCCAAAGGTGGCTTGGAGAAGAACACGACCCAAAGGAACCGAACCTCAGTTAGTTCGTCGGGGTGGAAGCTGAGGGCGCCTCTTTGCTGGAACTAACCTTTGTTGGCTTGGCCAGCCGTGTCGCCCCTCTGACAGAACCATCTCTCTTGTCTGAACCCCTTTCCTAGTTTGTGATAGAAGGATTGTTTTGGCTCTATCTTATTACACCCTCCAAGTCCCTAAAAGTTTCATTTCAACTATCAACATGGCTTTCAAAACACAACAGTCAACCTTCACCACTAGTCTATATGTTTGGACATATTTGTAATACCCGATAAAAACCATACGCTATGAAATCACTTTGAGATAAACTTACGCATTGTATTTATACGCATACCAGAGTGAAATGAATGATAATGTGTATTTAGTTTCCATGTTTAAGAAGCCTCACTAGAGTTGCTAGTGGAGATTACTTAGTACAGACTGAAGCATCAGGCGGCACAAATGTCGAAGCGGAAAATTTTCAAGCAAAACCATGGGCAATTGCTACAACAAATGTATCTGAAATTGTCCCTTTCCATATGACATTGCTAGATGAAAGAGTCTCTTTTTGTCCAAAAATTTCACACCATGAAGCATGTGTTCCAGAAGGATTTTATAGGTTCCCAATCATCAAGAAATAATAGTATCATCTTAGATTATTTTGCGCAAGACGCAACTATGCCAGAACTAGGATGCACATACCGGAGATCCAATAAATTTGTGTAGAACCTCAAAACCCAACTGAGGTTACTACTTCCATTTTTTCAATAGGTTTCTGCAATTTCACCATAAAGTAAGGCACATCAAAGCAGGGGTTAAACACCAGCAACAAGTTGAAAAAAATTCAGCAAGGCAGTCGAATTACCTCAAGCAGCTGGCTGGGTACTTGAGAGGCAAGTCTAATATGCACACATGGGTTTAGGTACATTCATGCACTAAGCCCATCATGTATCATTCACACAACAAAAGAAAGATGTTATGCCAATTCTGAACTTCCTAATCTGCAATGAACAGCTTGTCATTAATCTGGGAACCGGCACAAATGAGGAAACAAATCGTCCAAGTTCCTCAAACGCTTAGGTAAAAATGTTTGCTGGTCACCCGCATTGGGCAACTGATCTATGGTTCCTTAGATACAACAGTCGCCATAAAAAAGGAAAGATAAACCTGAAAATCAGAAAAAGGGCATCTTTTTTGTATATGAAACGTGCTTATGAACCGATAATCGAAGAGTGACTGCAGATGAGAGGAGAGGAGCGACCGAGTCCACTATTAACCCCTACCCTATCTCCTTCCCCTCACCTGGTTTCCAGTCCACCTGTCGCTTCCACCACCGCTACCGCTTCCTCAACACCTCATGTCATGCGGATCCAGTAGGCACGACACGAGGACTAGGCGGGTGGACTGTCCCAGTTACAAAATGACCTATTCGGCCTCTCGATCCATCCTCATCGATAGCGAGGAGGGAGATGGAGCAGGTGGCCAGGGACAAGTTCCGACACCCCGCTCTATGGAGGTAAGCCTGCATCAACGTCATTCACCTATGCAGGTTCAAGGAGCGGGCAAGGTACACCGGCAAGGATAGATGTGCGGAGATCGATCTCCTCTTCTCGGCGATTCAGGAGGTCAAATCTCTAGATCCGGTACACGCGGTGAAGTGGAGTGCTCTGAAAATCAGGAACCAGTCGCGCCTCAACACCGCTCCACCATCTTTGATCTCGCCCACCCTATGCTTGGGGCATTTCAGTCAGGGGTGCACCCCCCTCGCCAGTAGTAAGGTCATGTCTACCTGGTGGGTGTGCATCGCGGGAAACTCATGCATCTACCGTGAGCGCGCCGCACAAGGTTCATACCACGATGCCGTGATCTCGATCCCCCTCCATCGCCGGGTGATAATGGTGTGGTTTCGTCCCAATCTATTAATTTTGGTTTGTTCCGTTTGAATCAGGTGATTCAACCTCAAATTCCCCGAACTACATCTGGGTTGGGCCTTCTAGCCTCGATTAATGCTTGTGGTGGTTCTATTTCTCTAGTGACCCCTCGTCCTCCGTCTCCGTCATATTCGTTGAGCACAGCGGGGAGGGCATGCATCCCAAATTAGATGCGAAATTCCTGTTTTGCCCCTCTATACCTGTTGCGGTTTCTCTGCCACAGATCCATGGTCGTGTGGTCAAAAGGAAGGCGGGTTCTCATTAGGCGCGTCCAGTGGATGACCTAGGGGTGGTGGGGGTTATATATATGGCCAATTGTGGGTTCTCCCCTCCCCCTCGCCGCCACCTCCCCCCTCCTTCACAAGAACCTCCAGATCCTCCTAGGGCTAGCCAATTTCTTTGGATTCACAAGCATCTCTTCATCTCAAATTCGTTCTTGGTGGATGATTGCTTCCTCGTCAGTCACCGCTCTCCGTTTGATCTCATCCCTACTCAATGCTGCATCACTCGTGAAGTATTAGGCCCAAGATCTCTATCCTTTGCGGAAGTGGTCAAGAAGAAGATGGTGGATAAGCGCGCACGTACTGCTGGGGCTGGCAAAAAGAAGAAGCCCCCGAGCACAAATCCACCAGCCGCCTGGAAGCAAGCTCCACCTGTGGTTGGGATGCCAGATCAAGTATCTCTACAGAAACCTTCTGAATCTGCGCCAACTACTCAGGCGAACAATGCTCCTAGTGCTCATGTGCCTGAAATTGAACAAGCGTTGGATCCTAGGTACAGTGATACGATTTGCTTCAATTGTGGTGGTCCGGGACACTATGTGGGGAATTGTGTGAAGCCAAAATCCTGCTTTATTTGTCAGCAAGGACACAATGTAAATAATTGTGCAGCTTGGCTTGAAATGCACCCTACAGCTACATTCTTTGGTAGTGCTACCACAGGCTTAGGGTTCTACCATGTTGATGTTCCAGTTGCTAACGAAACTACCTGGCTGAATTTCCGAAATTGCATTGTAGTTAATGTCATAAAAGGAGAGGTGTCTCAACAAGATTTGTTGGTCCATCTCAAGCAACGTCACTGGCCATGGCAAGTCAGAGAACTATCAAGCAAATCTTTCCTAATACGGTTTCCCCCGTGGAAGAAGGTTGATGATCTGATTGAGTTTCCGAAGTTTGATTTACCTGTTGAGGGGGTTACTGTCAAAGTGACTGAATGGAAAGGTGTTATTTACCCTTTCGGTGAACTCATTGAAGCTTGGATTGTCATTGATGGCATTCCACCGAAATAATGCACTTGGAAGGTGTTTGCTCAAGTTGCTTCTTGCTTTGGAATTTTGATAGATGTCGATTGGAACGTCATGTTTAAAAGCTTCTTTGCTCGAGTCAGAATTAAAGTGGCCTGCAGAGATCCTACCAAAATTCCCTTTGAGAGATTGATTGAGATGAAGAAGAAACTTTTCCTACTTGGTTTTACCGTGGAAGGTTTTGAACAGGTGGGTACTAATTATGAAGATGATAATGATGACCCAGGTGATGATGATGAGAAGACCGATGAGCCGAATGATTACATGGATGATATTCACGAGGAAGGGTTTAAAGATGGGGATAATGCCATTGATGTGTTAGACACAACCAAATTGACTAAGGGGAAGGGTCCTCCTAAGGGCTCCTCTTCAAAGAATGTCAATGTTGGACCTAAATGTCATCCTACCACCTTGTCCAACTCCGGTCATGAAGTTTTTGTGGTGGAATTTAAGAAACAAGCCTCGTGTGATCCAAATATGTTGGCTACTCAATCCGAGGAGGTGTCTCACACTCCTGGAAAACTGCTGAATTTTGTATCTAAATTGGGGGAGGGGTCCAAATCCAAAAACATGGATTGCTACGCTGATAATCAGAAATCAATGGATGTGGTTGAATATGATGACGGAAACGTTGATGTTGCGAGGGAAGACATGGATACCTTAGCACCCAAAGCTATGGAAATGTTGAATGTGGGAAACTGCAAAAGATCCAGAGTGGTGTCTCTTGAGGATGTTTATGATAAGAAGCATAAAACTTCCGCTACAACATATCATAATAAATGGGGTCATGTCCTTGTTCAGAAGCCTAGTACTAGAAATCATGACAATGTCAACATTATGGCCAAGGCTACGGCTTACCAGAGGAAGAAAAGTCTTGAGGTTCCATCTACTTTTCAAGGTAATTCCTTTTCTATTCTTAGTATTGATACACTTGTTAAACAACCCTAGCAATTTGATCTATCTCTTTGTGTGTTTACGTGATAATTTAGACTCTGATGTTTTTCAAAACTTGAACACCCCTGTGAGGTCTTTTTCCTTCAAATCCAATTGTCACTACTAGTATTTTAGAGAAATCACATGCTATTTTAACTAAAACCGAATCTTGTGGTTTATCTCACCCATTTAGAATCTCATGATAGGTCTAATATAGAATATTAGAGGTCTAGGACAACCTGGCGAAGTGAAGTGCCTACGTGATATTATTTCCCAATCTAAACATGATTATTGGTTTTCAAGAAACTAAGAGAGGAATTATTTCTGAGGGTTTCCTCACGACAATTGATGTGAGAAGTATTTTTCTTGGTATTTTTTGCCTGAAATTAATAATACCAGTGGTGTGTTGGTAGGTTTGGAACATGATTTATTTGAGATAATTGTTTTTTCCAATAAATCCTTTTGTGTAGTGGATACTATTAAGAACAAGGATGATGGATTTTTATGGCATCTTTTTATTGTGTATGGTACCTCTTATTTGGAATTTAAGTTGGATTTCCTGGATGAGCTCCATGATGTAATCGATAATGTTTCTTACACTATTCTATTTGGAGGTGATTTTAATTTTGTAAGAAATGTGTTGGACAAGAGTAATGGTATGGTGAATCATCAATATAGTTTATTTCTTCAATGAATGGATAAATGGGTGGGGTTTGATTGAGATTTCTATCTCTAATCGCAACTATACATGGTCCAACTATCAATCAAAACTTATTTTCCTATGATAGATAGTGTTTACTTTTGTGGACTAGGATAACCATTACCCTTTTTCATCACTTTAAGCTCTTCCTAGAGTTGGAAGTGATCGCACCCCTCTTGGTTGAGATAATGGGGCTAGGAAAATGATTGTCTCTCAGCTTTTTAGGTTTGAGAAATGGTGGCTCTCTCAATCTGATTTTGTTTCAGTTGTTCCTCGTGCTTGGAATACCCCATCCAATGCTTCTTCCGCCATTATTAATTGATAGTTTAAAACTATCTTTCTTATAGAAAAGTTAAAGGATGAAGTGCTAACATTGAAGCTGGTGTAAATAAAAAGAAGAAATCACTCATTGAGTATGATATCTTGGATGTATTTTTTTTTAAAAAATTGTTAGATACTGAGACTAATAAAATGAAAAAAAGTAAGAAAAAACTTGGACATATGGAAGATGAAGGAAGCTGCTTTGTGGCAAGGATCTTATTGGGATAGATTTTTTTGGGAGGTGATAGGAATAATGATTATTTCCATTCTCTTGAAAATCACATGCACATAAAAAATCATTTATCCACCCTTGTGGGGTAACACGGTCATGTTTTCTCTACGAGTGACATGTTGGGTGTTGCTTCCTCCTTTTGTAAGGATTTGTTTGGATTTGAGCCTAAACATGATATTCAGTTAGGGGGAAACTTTTGAAGTCAGTGTGAGACTGTTACTGATGAGGAAAATTTGAGTTTTCGAAAACCTTTTTATGACGAGGAAATTAAAAATGCCATGATGGGATTATATGCACATGGTGCACCTAGTCCTCGAGGTTTATACTTTTATTTTACCAAACTTTTTTGGGATCTTATTAAGACTGATTTCCTGTCTCTCATGCGAGACATTGAAGCTAACGCTCTTAACCTGTATCATCTAAAATTTTCTATTATCACTCTAATTCCGAAAGAGCCTAATGCATAAGAAATGATAAAATTCCATCCCATTAGTCTTAGCAACTTTTCTATCAAGGGTTTCACTATAACCATGCCTCATTTCTCCTATTCAAATGAAATTTTTAAAGGGATATTTATTTATGGAAGTTTGGTTATGTCCCATGAAGTGATTCATGAAATCATTGTTCTAGTCTAGTGGTCTTGTCTTGAAGTTAGATTATGAGAAAGCATATGATAGAGTTAGTTGAGTATTTCCTTTTGAAATGCTTTCTTCTACATGCTTTCTTATTTTGAGCGGTTCTACATGCTTCGGTAGCAAGTGGATTAGCTAGATCATTAGTACCCCTTTGCCAAAGCTCCTTTTGTCTTAGATAATGGTACTAATGGTCCTTATTTGGTGGGATGCAAGGTTCTAAAACAAGGTGATCCCTTGTCTCCCTTGTTTTTTCAAATTAGTTGTTAATGTGTTCTCTAATTAAGATGCTTATGAAAAGGTGGCCATGAACAATTTAATTACCGGTTTTCTACCTAATGTGATTCCCAGAGGCGTGGTTAGTTTGCAGTATGCTGTTGACACCATGACTTTCCTTGAGCCTTCTATTGAGTACTCTGGAAGTGCACTTTGTCCTATTTTGAAAAGCTCTTCCGCATGAAATCAATTTACATAAAAGGTATTTGCATACTGTTAATGTGAATGAGGATTTGGCTAATTCTTTAGTCCAAATTTTCTGTTGCAAAACTGGCACATTCCTTTTATGTATATGGGGATCCCTTTGCATTATAGGAATCTTAGGAGAGAAGATATCCAGTCTGAGGTTGATAGGATTATAGTGAACATCACTGGATGGCTTGGTAGGAATCTGTCTTATAGAAGAAAATTAATTTTTCTTAATACCTCCATTGCTAGTATTCCCGCTTATATTATGGCCATGATTATGTTTCCTAAGAGGGATACCATTGCTATTACTTCTCAAATGTCCCATTTTTCTTGGGGTAATTTGACGGATGCTCATAAGTACCATCTTGCTAACTAGGGACTTATGTCGAGGAAAAAGTTTTTGGTGTTATGGGTATTCCTAATCTTAGGGATTTTAACCTAGCCCTACTGGCTTCCTGGGTAAAACGTATTTTGATGATCGACATAGTGACTAGAAAAGTTGTTAGACTTTAAGTACACCATCAGTTTCCCCAATCTTTTATCGACCAACCATTGTAATGGTCCTCTTTTTGGAAACGACTTATTTGGGCATTGTATGCTACTAACCATTTTTTACTTCTTAAAAGTTGGTAATGAGAGGAATATTGCTTTCTGGAATGACGTTTGGATGGTAACTGCTTGTTGAAGGTTTTCTTTTGGGATCTTTTTTCTAATTGCCCAAAACAAGACTGTTAAATTACATAGGTTTTGGATGGGGTGGAGTTGAAGCTCACTATTAACAGATGTGTGGATGTTTAACTATTTGCCTACTCCCAAGAACTAGTTTATTTGGTTGGCGGGTTGGTTTTGCCTACCGATAAAGACTGCCCTGTTTGGTGGCCTAAATCATCCAGGGTTTACTCGGTTAAGCCCTTTCATAATATGAGTAAGTTTGGAGGGATATCACACCCTCTTGGTTTTTTTGCATTACAAAATCAACACCCCCCTAATTTACATGTTTTCTCGTGGTTGATTTTTAACAAAGTTTTAACTCATGCAAACTTTTCCAAACATCACCATGTGATGAACCCGTTTTATGTTCTGTAATGGAAGAGAATGCGTTCAACATCTATTTTTTTGTTGCGTTGTTGTTTCTAATGTGTGGGGGATCATGGCTGAGACTTTGGACATTCATGTACAAATCTCTCTGGAGGATCTTTGTAAACAATGGAAACAAAAGAAAAATGATGTTGTGATTAACCTTGTTTTGACTGCTACCTTTTGGAGCTTATGGATCATATGAAATGACTTTGTTTTGCAGGGAAGGGCCTGGGCGAAGTCTAAAGTGCGCCATGGATCGAGTGAGCTCCTTGCTTCATCAATGGAAGATACTTTACACCGATGCTCAAGGTGCACTTCTACTTAGAGTCTGTGCTAGTCTGGTTTTGGAACCCTCCTGGAGCGGTGACTGGTGAGCAAAAGGTGTCGCCTCAGCTTAGGGACTTCGTTTGAGCTTCGGGAGATCTAGAAATTAGGTTGCTTGATGTTTCCTTTTTGACTGCTATGTTGTTAGCTCTGGCTATCTGGGACCCGTGTTACTGTTGTTTTATCCATCGCAGCTACTCCCAATTTGTGTTCAAATGTTGTGTAATGATACTTACCTGGTTATTACCTATCTATCATTAAAGTTGGGACGAAGAAAGCCCTATTGTTAAAAAACCCCAGAAAAAACCATGAAGAGAAAAAAGAAAACAAGGACATCAAAGCAAGGAAATCGAGACAACTGTTTGCCAGGCCCATGTAGAGGGCACGCATGGGGTGATCCAAACGCTATATATCATTTTGGGTCGAAATCACGAAAAGAAAATCAAAATCAAACGAATCCGAATATAACCAATCTATCGCCTTTGATGACTCGTTGACAGCCTCCTCATGATGTGGACATGGCATTTACTGATACGACCAAAGATATTATCCGCATATACAATAATCAGGTGATTTCAATTAATAATTATATAAATTATTAGATGATGTGGACATGGCATTTACTGATACGACCAAAGATATTATCCGCATATACAATAATCAGGTGATTTCAATTAATAATTATATAAATTATTATTTTGTCACTTTGTATAGAAATACGACACTTTCTTTTATTATATGTAGGATTACAGAAGACATGCACAAACCTCTGGTGAAGATGCGAGATGGTGACATAGAAAATATATACACGCATACACGAAAAATAAAACCATCAGAAACAGAGGGATACATGTTTAATGAGAAAGGCTCACTTAGAGTTGGAAGATGGAGATGCATGCACGTTAAACTCAGAAGAAGTAGCACTCATTGCATGCAATCCCTGCCAGACCATGCATCATGCATGCAATGTCCTCAAGTCCAAGTGCAAAAGACCACAAGACTCAAATCAGCCATGTACGTGGGGTGCCAGAACATTTGGTGCGCCAGGCATGCAACATTGGGCCAATAAATCAATTCGACTAGGCCATTTTGTGGAGGCCTATACGGGCCGTCTCCTGCATGATTCCACGGCAGCCACGATTGCATCAGGAGTCTACGTCGGTGGCCATCTCCAGTATAATAAATACTTAGCTAATTGTTAGGTTTAGACTCGGGTTTTATTGTATTGTCTAGCTATTGCTACAAATCGCATCTACGAGACGTGTAGGACTACCGCCTTGTCAGATCTACAGTGGAACCCTAACTTTTTACTATTTTGTGTGTTTAGTTTATTATCCGCAATTTCAGATTGCAATCATCATTGTTCTTGCTGGTTCTTCGGTTGCTTGCAGGAACTCGAACCTCGTTGTTCAGGTTGATCGTGCCTACGGCAAGGTCAATAACCATCGGAGATTGGTTTAGCGATTGTCGAGGCGTATCGTCGGGTACGGTATAGCCGGATCGTCAAGGTCAAAATCCACCAAATCGATAGTTATCCCCACTCTCATCGAAAGATCGGGTCACCGTCACATCAAGTGGTATCAGTTTTCAGGTTCATCGATGAGAGATTTACAGTTTTCATAGAATAGTTTATTTTTCTGTCCTATAAACCCACAAAAAGCCAAAAAAAAATTAAGATTAGTTCATCCATTACACCTATCTTTTTAGCCTTTAGCAATTTTTGCATCTAGTATTTGCTTTGTTGAATCTTTGGTTGCATTCGACCTAAAAATAGTGCTAGTTTAGATTAGTTCGAGCGAAAATTGTCTACTAGATCGCACTTTATTTTTGTCCATCATATTATCCGCCGCAAGTTCGTTCGTAACCTGGAAAGATAAAAAAAAGTGAGTTGCATTGTTTTACACGCGTACGGGCGTTGCTCCACGAGAGTCCTCCAGACCAGATCAACTTGCACGTGTGCCTATGTGTAGGCTCATCTCGCGCGTTCTCCCAGACATCAGCCTCAGGGCGTCTGCACCTCCGCGCCGCTATTCCCACGCGCACGCGAGTCTCCAGACAGCTCACATCTGTGTTTGTCTCACGCGCCATAGTATCCATCCGGCTGATCGTGTGTGCTAGTAGTACGGCTACTTATTGGGCCTGTAGCATGGCTTGCGTGAAGGTTAGGTGTTTGATTGCTTGGCGATGCGATGCATCCGCACGTGACCTAGCCGCCTGAGGCGACTAGGGTTCTTCTACTCCGGCGGCGCCACGCCGTCGTCGAGGCTTTCTTTCGTTAATCTCCGACGTTGGATCTTGTCCCTCCCCTGTCGCGAGCTCTTGGACTGATAAAGGGGTCGGCTTTGTCCTTCCACCCGGTCTCGGAGCGAGCGCGGGACCTAGGGTTTCTTGACCGACGGCAATGGCATCTTCGTCCTCGACTAGAGCTTCCTCGTGGCACGGCTTCGGGGGGATGGAAGGGGAAATCTCCCGTCGATCTGGAGATGGCGATGAAGAACATGAAGTTGAAGGAATCTGAATTGGATGAAGTGATAGTGGGGGACGAGGAGATCTCCAAGTTTGCTGAGGAAACACGCTGGCTTGCGGTGGCTAAAGTGAACACGACGAAGCCTTTCAGCGCTGAGTCCTTCAAAACGACGATGAAATTCATCTGGCGGCTGGCGTATGATCCCGAGATCCGCGAGGCGGACGACAACCTGTTCATCATCCAGATGTTCTGTGTTGGGGATTGGAACAGAGTTATGCACCAAGGCCCTTGGATCTTCAGGGGTCTCATGGTCATCATCGAGGAGTATGACGGCAAGGGCAAGCCGCACGCGGTCGTTCTCGATCGGGTGCATGTGTGGGCACAGATACATGATACTCCAGAGTTATACCGCAGGGAGGTGGTGCTCGATCAGCTAGCGCGTCGCATTGGCCAGGTTAAGAGTGTTGAGATGAATCCTACTAGGGTTTTTGAGGGCAACTATGTGCGTGTCCGAGTCAAAATCAAGGTGGACGAACCTCTGGTCCGTTTCACTCCGCTATCCATCAGAGGGGAAGGAAGGCTACTGCTGCCAGTGAAGTATGAGAAGATCGCTTACTTCTGTGAGGTCTGTGGCATAATGGGGCACATACTGGAAGAGTGTGGCAATGGAATCCATGGCCCTGATGAGATTGAGTACGGGCAGTGGATGGTAGCTACCAGAAGAAGCCTCCCGTCAAATCAGTTTAGCCAGAACAACTACTCCAACCCTCCACGTAATAGAGGTGGTGCACGCCGTGGGAGAGGAGGAGGAGGACGTGGAGCTACTGGAACTGCTAATGGAGCTAGGAAGCGCTCTTCACAGGAGGCGGGGATGAGTGACAATGATAACCTAGATGACACAGCCGAGAGCCCCATGAAAACAGGTCCGAATGAGCAGGAGGACAAGGGTACAGAACAACCAGCGCATGCTGAGTCTTTGGCAAAGAAAAGGCTTGACCTTTCGGATGTTACACCTGCGGCGACGGAGCCGGATGGACCTGAGGGACATGATCAGAACCAAGCAGCTACACCACAGGATACCTCGGTGTCGGGGCAGGTTCCGCCGCCTCCAAGGGCATATGTCTCACCACGGGACAGGAAGAAGCTGAAGAAGGGGACGTCACCCTCAAAAACGACGAACTCACAGAGCGAGTTGGCGGGCTCCCTCGAGGAGCGCCGCCGGGCTCAATGAGTATACTCTGCTGGAACTGCCGCGGGGCTGGCAGACCCGAGACAGTTCGCGAGCTTCGCGGTTTAGCGAGGCAATTTGCTCCGCTAGTGTTTTGCATTGTTGAAACTCAACTTCCTCGAGGTCGAGTAGAAAACTTAGCAAGTACACTAGGTTATGATTTTTCCTATGCTGTTAGTAGTTCTGGAAGGAGTGGTGGAATTGGTATCTTTTGGAATAATGCAATAAAGCTCGAGACTTTTGGTTACTCTGATTATCACATTGATGCTCTGGTTACTATCCCGGGTGCACCCAAGTGGAGACTATCGGTCGTCTACGGGGAAGCTAGAGTTAGTGAAAGAAGCAGAACTTGGGATCTTATTCGATCCTTAGCCTCGGTGAGTGATCGTCCATGGTTATGGTTATGCATCGGGGACTTCAATGAAGTCTTGCGACTGGATGAGTATGATGGAGCGAGCCACCGTAGTATGACACAGGTGCTTGGCTTCCGGGACGCCATAGATGTCTGCGGGTTGACTGATCTCGGTTTTTTAGGGCCAAAGTGGACGTTCGAAAGGAGGGTAGCTGGAGGAACGTACACCCGCGTACGGCTTGATAGAGCACTGGCTTGCGGCGAATGGTGCAGTATTTTCCCGCAAGCGGAGCTTTCGCACAAAGTGGCTTCCACTTCCGATCATAGTCCAATCTTGCTACAGACCGAGCCTCTACCAAGTGGTCAGCAGCGCCATCAAAAACCATTCAGGTATGAGATGATGTGGGAGTCCCATGAGGGCTTCCAAGAGGAGATACAACAACACTGGCAGGGACCGGGTGCAACAACAGTAGCTGGCCTACGGGCGAAAATTGATGCTCTGTCAAAGGGACTTGAACGATGGGATAAAACCACTTTTGGGAACGTCCGAGCAGAGATCAAACGACTGAACGTGGAGCTTGCAAACCTTCAGGCGGACTCCAGTCGGACTGAGCCGACCCGCATTGAGGTAAAAATCAAGGATCGCCTTGTTGAATTGTATCACCGAGAGGAAGTAATGTGGCGACAGAGGGCATGTATAACCTGGCTTGCTGCGGGGGACAAGAACACCAAATTTTTTCACTTACGGGCAAGCAGACGACGACTGAAAAACAAAATTAAATCGCTCATGAGGGAGGATGGCACTACGGTGGAGGATGCCGAGGACATGGAGCGCATGGTGACAGACTTCTACCGCCATCTCTTCACATCAGAGGGCACAACGAACATGGAAGCGGTGATTGACATTGTTCCTCGGAAAGTTACCGCGGAGATGAACCAGAAACTAACCTCAGTCTACACCAAGGAGGAAGTGAAGTCGGCTCTTTTTCAGATGGCGCCTACTAAGGCACCAGGGTCAGATGGGTACCCCGCTCACTTTTTTCAGAGGCATTGGGGCATTTGTGGAGATGAGATCACCTTGATCATATTAAAAATTCTGAGAGGGGAAGAAGAGGTGAATGACTTGAATGATACTATTTTGGTACTGATACCCAAGGTAACGAGTCCCACGCTTCTCACTCAGTTCCGTCCTATAAGCCTTTGTAATGTCATATATAAGATTGCTTCCAAAGTTTTGGCAAATAGATTGAAAACTTTCCTTCCGGAGATTATATCAGAGGAGCAATCGGCATTTGTTGGGGGAAGGCTTATTACTGATAATATTATCTCGGCTTATGAATGCCTTCACTTCATGAAGCGTAACAAGTCAAAGAAGAATGGTTTTTGTGCCTTGAAACTGGATATGATGAAAGCATATGATCGCCTTGAGTGGGATTACTTGCGAGCTATAATGACCAAATTGGGTTTTGCACCAGTTTGGGTGGATACAGTAATGAGGATGGTGAGCTCCGTTAAATTCTCAGTCTTATTCAATGGGAAGAAACTTGAGCAATTCACACCTACAAGAGGGATTCGGCAGGGAGATCCGATATCACCTTACCTATTCTTGTTGGCAGCAGAGGGCCTTTCGTGCCTCCTAAAATGTCAGAATGAGTCATCACCCATCAACGGAATCAAAGTGGCAGAAACGGCTCCGCCGGTTAGCCACTTACTTTTCGCCGATGACAGCCTGCTGTTCTTCAAGGCTAGTAGTGAGGGAGCTAATCTGGTATCTTCTTTGTTGGAGACTTATTGTCAAGCTTCTGGACAGAAAATTAACCATGCAAAATCTTCGGTGTTCTTTAGTAAGGGGTGTGCACCCGAGGTGAGGGACATTATCAAGATTGTTCTTAATGTTCAGAATGAGAGTTTGAATGAAAAATATTTGGGTATGCCCACAGATGTGGGAAGCAGCAAAAACGGAGCTTTCAAATATCTAAAGGAAAGAGTGTGGAACAAAGTTAAAGGTTGGATGGAGAAAATTTTGTCATCGGGTGGGAAGGAAGTGCTCATAAAATCTGTAGCACAAGCTGTCCCAGTTTTTTCAATGGCCTGTTTCAAACTGCCAAGAGGGCTCTGTCTCCATATCAACTCTATCATTCGCAAGTTTTGGTGGGGCAGCAAATGTGGCGAGAGAAAGACTAGCTGGGTCTCGTGGGAAGTAATGACGCGACCCAAATATGAAGGAGGTTTGGGTTTCAGAGACATTGAACTTTTTAATCTTGCTCTCTTAGCAAGACAAGCTTGGCGCATTTTGCAATCACCGGAGACACTGAGTGCCAAGCTTCTGAAAGCGCGCTATTTCCCTACAACTGATTTTTTGGAGGCTGAACTTGGCAACAACCCTTCGCAGATTTGGAGGGCCATCGTCGAGGGGAAAGACGCTCTCAAAGTGGGACTAATAAGAAGGATTGGGGATGGCAACAGTACAAATATTTGGAATCAGAATTGGCTCCCCAAAGAAACATCCATGAGGCCGATTGCATGTCTTACTCCTCATCGGCCGGTGTTAGTTTCAGAGCTGATCGACAGCACTTTGGCAAGATGGAGGCAGGAGCTGGTAAACACAACCTTTTTACCGATTGATGCTGAGGTGATTCTTAATATCCCTTTGAGTACCCGACAGTATGCTGACTGTTGGGCTTGGTCCCAGGAGAAGAAAGGAGAGTTCACAGTTAGGTCCTGCTATCGCATGCTCATCACGACAAAGCTTCGGCGCGAGGCGTGGCTCGAGGGCCGCGGCGGCCCCGCCGATAGCAGCAGAGAGAAGAAGTGTTGGGATACTCTGTGGAGAATCCAGGTTCCGTCGAAGATCAAAGTTTTCCTCTGGCGGCTTGCACAAACATCACTTCCTACAGCAGATGTTAGGCATCACCGAAATATGGGCTCCTCTCCGTGTTGTGCGATCTGCGGCGCCGAGGACTCATGGTTCCACTCCCTAGTAAACTGCACCATGGCGCGCTGCGTTTGGGCGTTGACCGAACTGGAGCTGGTCGAGCACATGATGGCCACGGCTGAACCGGATGCTAAGTCGTGGTTATTCAGTATCTTCTCTTCGGTATCACATGATGAATTGATCCGAGTTACTGTAACTCTATGGGAAATTTGGTCAGCACGGAGGAGACTGATTCATGAAGGAGAACACCAAAGCCCACTGGCGACCCATTCGTTTGTCAACAGATATATATCTGAGCTTGAGGTGGCCAAAACACCAACTGTGATATCACATGCTAGGCAGCCGCAAGTCCAAGCAAGGAGGTGGATTCCGCCACCGTCTGGATGTGTTAAGATCAACGTGGACGGGGCGGTCTGTAACAGCCCTCCCATTGGTGCTGTGAGCGCTGTATGCCGGGATGAGCAAGGTTTGTATTTGGGGGCGTCAGCGGTAGTGTTCCATGGCCTAACTGACCCTAATATTCTGGAAACCTTGGCATGCCGTGAGGCCCTATCCTTGGGCAGGGACTTGCTTCTTCAGAACATCACAGTGGCATCGGACTGTCTCTCAGCAGTTAAGGATATCAACTCAGGAACGTGTGGCATCACCGCCCCAATCATCAGAGAAATTAAAGAAGGGAGCAATGATTTTCAGCTTATCTCTTTTGTTCACGAAGGACGACTCTCCAATATGGAAGCTCATAATTTAGCTAGACATGCTTTGCATTTGGGGGAGGGACGCCATGTTTGGCTCCTACAACCCTTTGATACTCGACTTATTCCTGTAACCCTTATGATTGATCAATAAAGCAAAGCATTTACCCCTTGAAAAAAAAGTAGTATGGCTACTCTTTAACCTCAAAAGCACATCTAGCTAGCTCTCGTTGTAGCATCTTGTACCATACCTTTGTATCATTTATTTTCTTAAGACTTAACTTCTGTCCGTGATTTCTGCTAGTAACCGGCCTGATACAAAAAAAAAAAAAGACAGAGAAAAAAGAAAAAGAGAGAGAGAAAAAAAAGAAAAGCAAAAAAAGAAGAAGAGATTTTGCAACGTACAGGCTCCGCTCTTTTGGACAATCTTTACTGTTCTGTAATATTTGCTGGACATTTTTTGTTCTTGGTTGCATCTATACTGCGTTTATACCTCACTTATATCTAGCTATTTTGAGCTATCCTATTTTTATCGGATTCCACTCCCTTGATCCATCGGTTTCCACTCACTTAATCCAGTATCTAGGCTTAGATTGTTTTATCTCTTACTAGTCGACTGCCAGCACTAGTTAGGAGTTTGAGCAATTATTCAGCTTGCGTTACTTTTGCTTAATTGTGCCACATACTGTGAGTTGAGAAAACCTTAACCAAGCTCCACTTCCTATATTATACCTTGTCCGGTCACTTGGCAATCGCTATATCCAATTTTTGATAACTTTTGACCGCGCCAAAGGCCGACAACCACTGCAGCACGGTAAGAACTGGTAAGAGCTTGGCAATTGCTAGAGAGTTGAGGGACATTTTTCACCACATCCGAGTAGTACTATAGGAACATTATACTTGTGATTTTGTCTTTGTTTCGTACTAACCATGGCACATTTGAGAGTAACCAATGCTTGGGCTAAGTCTATTGTGGGAGATGACTTACCATATATTGATACAAGTCATTCTGTCCCGCCACAAAGGGTACGACGACCAACACAAGATGTACATCAAGGTAGAAACATACATGATCAGGTTATCCCTTTGCCACATTTCGAGGGTAAATATGACCTTGATTCATATATTGATTGGGAAATTGAGGTAGAAGAAATCTTTGCTAGCCATTCTTTTTCGGAGCATAAGAAAATAAATGATGCCACTAAAAGCTTTTTCGGTTTTGCTTTAGTTTGGTGGAGAAATTATTGTAGGGATAATATTTTAAATCTACCTACTACTTGGAAAGCTTTAAAACTTGTTATGCGAAACCGATTTGTTCCTTCATACCATGCTAGTGATCTTCTTAGAAAATTGCAACGTTTAGCACAAGGCAATAACACAGTTGAAGAATATTATGATAATTTGTGTACCACTTTGTTTCGTTGTGGGTTAGAAGAATGTGAAGAAGCTACCATGACTAGATTTTTGAGAGGATTGCACCGTGAAATTTATGATATACTTTTGCATAAAAAATATTATTCCATCAATGGTTTGTTTTGTCTTGCTTGTAAAGTTGAACAGAAAATTACTGAACACATACACGAGACAAACAAACACACGATGCAACCCCCTAGACGAAATTTTGTTTCGGTTACTTCTCAGGCGAAAACTACTATGGTTGTTGGACCCATTACATCGAGAGCCACACTACTCCCGTCTTGCGAAATTATGCCACCGACAGTACCTACGTCTTCTGAGTCGGCGATACAAGGTAATAAGAAAGGTATTGAATCTACCCTTCCACATGATATTGTTTCATGTCATGCTGAATTAAAAGCTTCATGTGTTGAATTGAATGAAATGCCATCTGTTTTGATCACACCATTAGTTATGAATAATTCTGTTGCTACCTTGGATAAATTGTGCGATCAAACAACCAAGACACCTATTGTTTTACGTGCACAAACTCCTAAAATTGACTCCCTCGTTGATTTGAGTGCACCCAATGATTTAAAGGCCATTGAGATTGAACCATGTGACTTAAGAATTAAATCTAGTTCGGATCACATACAATTGTTTAAAAATGATGAAGTAATCGCTCAAATTTCACATGCTAATTCTTTGTATTCTATTTTGATGGATCCACCTATGCCTTTGTCACATGCGAGAACTAAACTAGCTGAGATGGCATGTTTGAGTTCCGTGAAAATTGTTTATGCGCCTAATATTACCTTTATCTTGATTGGAGAGGACTACGTAGAAAGTGATTTTTTGGTGAGTAAGATTTGCATCACATGTGATAATTTTGCTAGAGTGAAAGCGAATATCAATATGCCAATGTTTATTCATTTTGATATGACCTCCAATTTTTGTGATGCTTATGTGTTGAATGACTTGTTGCGTGATTGCTTATTTAATTATTTCATGGCATGTAATTTTGAGATAATTCATAGTTATTCACTAATGTTGGGATGGTTTAATGATGAACATTGCAATTCATATGATATGAATGAGGGATTCACTTATATGTGGAAATTGAGTTGTAATTTGTCCCAACGCTATATTTCTTGTGATGATTCCTTGACTTTTAATCTCACGAAATATGCTAATCACTCCTACATAGAGATATTAATTGTGCAACACATGAGAGGAGTTAAAATGGATGATATATACATATACCATGCATACACGTTGTCTTCTTGGTTAGTCTATTTTCAGATTATTCAAAGCCGAGGACGGTTTTGTTTTCAAGAAAGGGAGGATGATGTGGACATGGCATTTACTGATACGACCAAAGATATTATCCGCATATACAATAATCAGGTGATTTCAATTAATAATTATATAAATTATTATTTTGTCACTTTGTATAGAAATACGACACTTTCTTTTATTATATGTAGGATTACAGAAGACACGCACAAACCTCTGGTGAAGATGCGAGATGGTGACATAGAAAATACTAGCGTAGCCCGCGCGGCGGCACGCCGCGCCCATCGGTACGGTATGTCCATATGAAGTGTGTTTACTACTTACAACAAGTGTCATTGGTTTAAGATAGTTAACAATGCGCATGGAGCTATGCCTAAATCTGGAATTTATGACCATATACACTTCAACTGTACATCAAGATAATGTTTGCATATAAGACTGGAAGTACCAATTGTTATGTATAGGAAAAAAATATCAATAGGTACCCCATCTGTTGCAGTTTTTTTTGTCTGACTGGTGTTTGGTTTCATTACATAGCAATTAAAAAATATTTTCTCAGCCAGAAACCAGGCAAAAGTAGACACATTTCACTGAGCTTTTAGACTGATCATTATCTTGGAACATTCAGAGGGAAAACAAACATACAACACAGAGAGACATAGCTAATGTGATGGGAACAGACTACACACAGAAAAAGTACAATGATCGTAGTTTTCTTTCTCCAAAATATGCACTGGGAGAGAAAAGTAGCTTTCCAAATCGTACACTGGGAGAAAAATATAAGATGTCTGTGTAAAGTTGTTGTGCTGCAAAATGACAACTCACAACTGCACCTTGCATTGTCCTGTTGACATGGTGAGCATTTTACAGCTAAAAAACGACAGTACAAACTTCACATTTTTCATATGAATAAAATCTTGCCCAACCTGAATCTAAAATAAGCAGCAGGTCAAGAGGGCCATTAAAATGCATAGCATTGTTCAGGTTCAGTAAGCAACAGGAAAAAAAAAAGATTGTTAATACCTTGCCATTGCTTGCGTTGTTTCACCCTTAAGGATCTTATTATGTACTCCCTTTGTCTGGAATTACTTGTTGGAGAAATGGATGTATTCATTTTTATACATTTCTATGACAAGTAATTTCGGATGGAGGGACTAAGTTAATAGTGTGTTATTCAAATTCATCACAGCTTGATGCCTGCATATAAAAAATATGGGAAGAGGGTAAAACCATATCTTTAGTATTGATGTTGCATACAACAAATATGAGAAGGGGGGTAAACCCATATTGTTTAGTCTTGATCTCGGCATACAACAAATATGAGAACAGGGTAAAACCATACTGTTTAGTAAGTATACAGAATTGGTGAGCGAGTTACAATATAAATCTCGGAAATAAACAGTTTTGACTGGAATTGCTCCATACACCTTGAACCACCAACTGTTTTTAGAGGATATTTTTTAAGAGATATATAACACCAATTGTAATTGATTCTAATCCCATCCTGGTCATCACAAATCAACAACACATGGAGCAAGGAAACACGGAACCAAGAAGAATATAGTCCACACCAGAACAAAGCAAGCAAAGTTGTAGAACTGCACATAGTGAACATCTCTACAACATGATTCCGTTATCAATTGTAGTGAAGTGACACATATGTTAGTAAAGCATGACAGGCAACAACTAAGCAGTGGCATCCTTACAGTACTTCAGGAAATTATATAAATTGTCGGCACATCACAGGAAAACCACAAATTGATCAATATCACATTAAATCTAATACAATATAAGATAAAAATCTACATTGTCTACACAGGTTGAGGTTGAATTGAACAATGCATCAGTTCAGGTTCAGAAGCATGTTTTGTTGCCTGATGCTATAATGGCCAGAGCCAATGCGTTGCTTTCCGATTTTATTACGCTGAACTCTAGAGATTTTTTTTTAAATATTCTCCATGTTTGTGTGACATAGAATACTTAGAAGGCAAGTAATACAAAGTATAGGCACATCTAATTGTAGTTAATAGGGAGCGAAGCTTGAATTAACTCACCAGCAGTAGGTTACTTCCACAACCATTTAAAACGAACAGTTGATTTTGTAAATGAAGACAAACACATGCAGTATGGAGTCCAATTGCAGGAACGGTGAAGATAGATGTGTGGACTGACATAAACTTATACTATGCCTATTCTCATCCGCTAAAACCAGATAACCAACATAGGTGGTCTAGCTAGTTTTGCAGCTTAGTTCCAACTCCTATAAAAGAAGATTAGTTCCAACTCTTACCTCTGGACTGCTCTCTGCTATCTGCCCCAGGCTGTATATGCACTTTACTCCTGAAGCAACATGCAAGGTCCATGGCCGAAAGAAGTAGGCAACAAACGAATCACTGCCGCAAAAGTGAAATATTTTCTAGGAAATGAAAGTAAATTCTTAGGAAGCTAGGTTGCATTACTTAATCCTTGTTAACAATGAAATTTACAACCAGTCAACAACTAACCCATCAGATAAAGAGTTAACTGTTTTCATTAATCACCTAATCAGTACGGATGATGTAAACAAACAAAAATTATAAAATTATTAGAAGGTCCAAGGAGGTAGTTAATTGGATAACCTCAAGAAACTTAGTTGGACAATCCCGCCTCGGAGGGAATCAGTACTACCTTCTAATTTCCTGAAATATGTTGATAAATCCAATCCAAATAACATACAGATTGCAGTAGAAACCATCTTTCGTCGTTGCACATTTCACAAGAAACAAAGGAACAATCTTATATAAACTGGGCCACTAGTAATTGCTGTTGCTACTTTACTATCTTCCGTGGACCTATAAGTGATGATGGTCCATGTGCTTGCAATCTGCGCCTTCCCTAAATGAAGCAGCCGATGTGTCCATACAAAGCCATGCGCCTTCCGCCGTGTCCATCGTCCAAGAAGCAGCCGCTGGCACCAAGAATCTTCACGCCGTCGAAGCCTGCAATGGCAAGGCGTAACCGCGTGAGTGCACCAAAGGCCAGAACACTTACCGAAGCAGCATTTTCTGTGCGTGCACGTACCTGCGTCGACGACGCTCCAGTCAGCGCGTCTGAACCTGTCAATGACGTGTGGCATCTCCTCCGAGCCCGTCTTGTCGGTGATGTGAGTCCCTCGCGCGTTGCGGCGGCCATCGAAGCTCATCTGCGGGCTAACCTGCTGGCTGCTGCCCGCCCTTTGCGTGCACGACGCGGGCATCCATGCCCCGACCTGCCCTGGCACCCAAATCCCCATAACGTCCCTGAACGACGACTCTTGCCGCGACAGAGAAAGAAGCCTCGCCGTGAGGGAACCAGAGAGAATAGAAGACCTGCCGGGAGAGAATCCAGCAAAGTTAACCCCCTCTCTCCGTGGGGGAGGCGCAGAGCAGCGGGTCAACAACCAAGGCTGGATTGGGAGCGACGTTTGGGGCTCAGTCGGAGATGTTGAAAAGGGCGACGCTAGATGCAGACCCGGAGCGACGGAAATTCAGGAAGACAACGCCTAGCCTGAAAATCGAGTATGACAATGCAGCGGAGTAGAACATCAACTTCAGGTATTGATCGAGGAAGAGAATGAAAAGGAAAAAAGAGGAAGAGAAGGAAATACCTGAGAAGAGGCGCTGTGCCGCCGCTGCCTCCCGACCAATGTTTTAAATAGCGGGCTATGGGAAATAGCGACGGCTATAGCGGGCCATTTGTACATGAAACCATTTAGCGGCACCCTGCTGAAAAGGCTATAGCGGGCTATTTAAAACTATGCTCCCGACGCAGCGATATCGGCCATCGGCCGTGGTCCTCAGATCCGCACGGCACCCTCGGCCCGCCGTTGTTGTTCCTGACGGAGAAGTATCCCGAGGCCATCCGGCGAAGCGCTACTCAGCGCGCGACGCACGACCCAGCGGTGCCGTCCGGCCTGGCTGCCCATGGACCCGCAGGCGAACGCGGCCATAATGCGCTCCAGCGACGTGACGTCCATGGCCTTCGGCCCGGCACCGGCTCGCCGAAGTGCGCCACAGCGGCGCCGTGCTGCGTGTCTGCATGTGGCCTCGCAGGCAAATGCGGCCGCAATGCCCTGCAATGGCATGATGGCCATGACCTTCGGCCCAGTAGCCGCGATGCCCTCCAGCGGCTCAACGTCCATGACCTTCGGCCCAGTAGCCGCGATGCCCTCCAGCGGCTCAACGTCCACGACCTTCGGCCCGGCAGCGGTTCGCCCCTACAGGCGTCCAGCACGTCATAGCGTCCATCTCAAACCGACGGCGACGGCAAATACGGCGACAGGGCGCTGATGCAACAGAAGGAGGGCGGTCGTGGGGCCTTGTTCGTGTAGGGGAGAAAGCCAGGCAGAGATGGATCCTTTTATAAGTAAGTACCTACAGCGGTGGAGCGGCGTGGATTCATGAGAGTTTTCTCGAGGCCGCGAGTGGATTGGACAGGGGTTTTCTGGAGACGAAACACGCGCCGGAATAAAGGAAGCGGTGCTGCATGCATCGTACACGTAGTCACGTAAAAATTGCCTTCAATCGCTGCGTGCATGCACCTGCCGTCAAATATGTGTTGAAAAATAAAAAAGGCCTCCAGCCTGACGACACATGCACAAAACGACGGCCACATGCAAACCAACACCACCCAGATCAGAACCGCCCATGCAAAAAGAAATAACAACCACATGCAAGAGTCCAGACGTAGTCAAATGGAAGACCACAACGCTGCAAAAGGAATGTACCAATCTTCTATAAAATCGCTGAATGCACCCCAAGTGCACACGTAAAAATACGAATCAGTTAACAAAATTTTCACCAGCAGCCTACAGCTACCATGCAAATGTACACACCTGCCTCCCAATTTAATGCACGTGTCAACGCTCGGTAGGCTCACAAGTCCCAGTCAAACAAGTGGCTAAACGTAGAACAAAATTCTTCATTAGAATTAGATGTTCTGGTATATACACGCATGCACGAAAAATAAAACCATCAGAAACAGAGGGATACATGTTTAATGAGAAAGGCTCACTTAGAGTTGGAAGATGGAGATGCATGCACGTTAAACTCAGAAGAAGTAGCACTCATTGCATGCAATCCCTGCCAGACCATGCATCATGCATGCAATGTCTTCAAGTCCAAGTGCAAAAGACCACAAGACTCAAATCAGCCATGTACGTGGGGTGCCAGAACATTTGGTGCGCCAGGCATGCAACATTGGGCCAATAAATCAATTCGACTAGGCCATTTTGTGGAGGCCTATACGGGCCGTCTCCTGCATGATTCCACGGCAGCCACGATTGCATCAGGAGTCTACGTCGGTGGCCATCTCCAGTATAATAAATACTTAGCTAATTGTTAGGTTTAGACTCGGGTTTTATTGTATTGTCTAGCTATTGCTACAAATCGCATCTACGAGACGTGTAGGACTACCGTCTTGTCAGATCTACAGTGGAACCCCAACTTTTTACTATTTTGTGTGTTTAGTTTATTATCCGCAATTTCAGATTGCAATCATCATTGTTCTTGCTGGTTCTTCGGTTGCTTGCAGGAACTCGAACCTCGTTGTTCAGGTTGAACGTGCCTATGGCAAGGTCAATAACCATCGGAGATTGGTTTAGCGATTGTCGAGGCGTATCGTCGGGTACGGTATAGCCGGATCGTCAAGGTCAAAATCCACCAAATCGATAGTTATCCCCACTCTCATCGAAAGATCGGGTCACTGTCACATCACCTCAACCCAAGCTTCCATCTCCTGCTCCAGACATCTGCGCTTGCCCGCGCCAGTCCATGAAAGGTGGATGAAGGTGAGTTTGACTACGAACTCGAGGATGCTGGGAACGATCTCTTTTCGGGGAATCACTCCCGTCGAGAGGCCCTCTTCCTCCCTTTTTCTGAATCTGGGAGAGAGGCAAAGTCCAGAGAGACCTCGACTCTTTCAGGGAAAGGAGGGAGATCGAATGCGAGATGGAGTCCCTGCCGAATGGAATGGACATCCTTGGGGACAGCTGTGTAAGACTTAATTTACCATAAAATTGGACGGAAAAACTACTACAAAGATCACAAGAAACCCAGCTCAAAGTGAATGGAGACACTTGTCGCAACGTGAAAGTTTGTGCTTTTTTCCATAGGTCCATTTTTTTTCCAAAATATTTATTTCTTGGACTATACATCCATATCATGAACTGTTGTCACGATTGCATTTCTCGCATTGGTTCTTAAAATTAGATCCCGTGTTAATTAGACTTGAATAATTTTTTCTTAGAAAACTCTGTAAGAACTCGTAAGTCTATTTTTTTCTTTTGCTTGGCCGGCACACGTACTCGGTGAAGAAATAATCTACCGAGTGTTTCCTATTTTACCAAGTGTACGTACGTTATGAAACACGGTAGAGCTAAGGTCATGTCTGTCGCATGTACCCGACACTCGATATATTACCCGATTATGGTAGTGTGCGTGCATTCATACTCATACGTCCGTCAAAGCCGCGACCGGGTACACAGAAGAGACTAGCTAGCACTGTGGCAGGTAGGATGCTCAGCAGCTCAGAAGGCGATCGAGGCACGCATGCATGCAGGAGTCATGGGCGAGAGCGATCAAGCCAAGTCAAGCCATGGGCACATCGATATCGATCGGCCTGCCGCCCTGAATAACCATCAACCCGAACGCACGCACGCACGCACCACGGCAAGCACTTTCGCTGCTCGCAATCCTTTGTCATTCCTTTTCACAAGGAGGAGGACACACTGAAGCACGACATGAGCCCCTGCTATCCTCGTTGCAGTGGCGGCGGGGCATGCGGTGGCTGCAGTGGCGGCGGGGATGGCGGCGTCAGATCTGCATGGCGGCGGCTGCTCGCGGTGCGGGCCGGGGGCGGCATGGCGGGTGGTGCGCGCCTAGCCACGGCAGCTGTCCTGGCCAGCAGGCGGCGCGGGGTGGATGCCTCGGCTCGGCTTCGCGGGTGGGGCGGATGGCGTCGAGGGGCTCTGCTATGCCGGGACGCTGGGTCTCGGTTGGGGCAGAGAGGCGGGGCGCTTCGCAGGCGTGCAGCGGTGCGGCGGTTGCGACGGTGTAGGCGGCGCGGGGCAGCGACGGTGTCCTCCTCCTGGATCTATGCCGACGGCCGGTGCAAATCTAGGGTTTGTGCTCGGGTGGGCTAGGTCTGGGCTCGGGGCTGATCGAAGCGTGTGTTTCGGGTAGGAGAGGTCGGGCTTGGCCCGGGATGTGCCTGCAGGTGGTGCTAGTGCTCTCCTCGCGGGCACGGTGGTCGGTGGTGGTGATCGGGTCTCCGCTGTTCTGTCGGGCAGATTGGTGCCAGTGACCATGGTTGAGGTGTTGCGCGAGAGGGCTCGGCAGCGGCCGTCGGTAGCCACGGGATGTGTCCCTCCGGTCCACCGGAACTGGCTGGGGACACAGGTGTGGACGCCCCCTACTGTGGGGGCATTGACCCAGATCCCGTGGCTGAAGCCGGGCAAGGAATGAAAGGAGACCCCTTTCTTTCCTTCTTCCGTGGTTGGTGCTCCGTGACGTGGATGGATGGTGGTGGCTTGGACATGGATGTCGGAGCGGCGGCTTCGGATGGCGGTCCGCATGGTTGGCTCTCCGGCTGGCACCATGTCGGCGGTGGTGGCTCTTCCTCTTGGTTGTGTGGGCGACATGAGGGCAGAGGTGGGTGGCCCGGGCGCTCTCCTGTCGTTGGCAATGGCGTCACCCCAATCCGGACCTGGGAAGGTGAACTCGTTACGCCTGTCTTGAAGACCTCGTGTGGCATGGGGGAGCTCCCGAGCGAAAGCTCTACGCTTTGTCGTCGATGATGGCGACACTTGCAGGCGTTGTTATCTTCCTGAAGATGTCGTCGTGCTGCCCCTCTTCGTGCCAAAGTTCCGGGTGAAGACCTTAGTCCCTTCTGGACTCAGAAGCGGCGACGCTTTGTGCCGTTTTCCATCCTGGGGGCGTTGTCGTGGAGCTTAGGTGTTTAGGGCTTTGTGTGGCGTTGTACTCAGTTCTCCCAATGCTTTCTTTCGGTAGCGTAGTAGTGCTCTACATGGGCCGGTGATCTTGGGATCGACATTGTATGAGGACTACCTCATCATCTTGTATCGTTCAGCCGTGTACTTGGTTCGGTGTTTGCTTTATGTATAAAGTGGGTCGAAAGCCTATTTCGAAAGAGAAACCAGCAGTCAAAGAAAACTTTGTGGAAAACACATTTGTAAGTTAAAAAAAAACCTAGAGTTCATGGGATATTAAGATGGTGACCCTTTATTGACATGCGAAACTCCAAGAAAAAACACATTACGAGATGTCAGCTATGCAAAAGACAAATTCAAAATGAATAGTGATGTCACCATTCTGCACTATTCAACACAGATTTTGTTATTTTTATAGCTCACACCCCGTAAATGTATTTAAACTTGAATTTTGTATGACAATAGAATATCAACCTCATAACATCTCGTATTTTTAAAGATTTTTTTTGAAACTTGAAAACAAGTTTTTCACATGGTTTTTACTGGTTTTCACTGAATGTTTGTTTTCATGTGAAAAATTCCCCATGTTTTTTCGTCGGTTTCCACTGAGTAGTTTTCTAGTATATGGATGTCCTTTTAGATATTAGATAATGTACACTCTTCCCGCGCATGTTATAGGTGATATATTATTGTTTTAGTTTTTTGTTTTCTGAAACAAGGGGTCTCCTTGTTGATTTTCGTTGAGAGCTGCTTTACTTGCATACAGTAAGTTTAGGAGGGGGAGGGGGGGAGGGTCGATGAGCATGCCATTCTGCTTCAAGCACATTTGGTTCTGGTTGGTCAGTCAAGCTAGGACCCATAAAAACCGGCTGATAAGTTGTTGTTTGTCTTTACAACATCATCATTTGCATGCATGCACAGCACGGCATTTGGTTCTGGTTCGTACTTCACGTCTGAACGTGAATGTTTTTGTGCAAACAGACTGGCCAAGTCACGAGCTCATGACAGTCTAAAAACCAAAACCAAGGACAAATCGCGTGCTTGTGACATGGGAGAAAGGCCAAAAACACAATGATAGCCGTTAAGACAGAGACGAGACGCGTTAACATTTTTTGACGGGAGTTCCGGCTGTCGGTGGAAATTGTGGAGGCATGCATTCACATACACTATGTTAGCTGAGTACATCCAACACGTATTTGCAGTATAGAGATTTGAGGAGTTCACCACATTCCTCGTATCCTCCTTGATGATTGCCCAACAAGGTTTAAAGAAAGCCCCCGTGAAACCGTCGGGCCTGGAGCCTTGTCACTTGGGATCTGAGAGATGGACGTTAGGACCTCGTCCTCCGTGAAATTTTCCCCGAGGCTGGACATATCACATTCATTGAATTGAAGAGCCTCACAATTAAAGTCTCGAGTCCATGTTGGCCCCTTATGAAGAATCGTAGAGAAGTGATCATGTAGAACTTTTTTCTTTTTCTTCGTGAGAGGTTAGCCAACCTGGACCAACTATGTGTCTATGAATGAAATTCTTCCTCCTTCTCGCATTGACCCTAGATGAAAATACTTGGTGTTCTTGACCCTTGCACATTGTTTTTTCCTTGCCCGCTCCTAAGCGGTCTGGCTAATAACTCTCCTTTTTAGCCTAACCCGTAGATCTGATTCTTGTGGGAGAAAACATGATTGTCTTGAGCCATGTCGAGATGACGAATGACGTGCAGGTCCATGTGTAGCTGAACTTTCGTGTTGGAGAATAATCGCTTGCTCCAACATTTAAGTATGTAGGCCGTTTTGCGAAGCTTGTGGAATAGAATTTGGCAAGGCTCGACATGTTCGGGGACGTCCATGCATCCTGCACGACTTGCATAAAGCCGGGCATTGTAATCCAAAAAAATTCAAAACGAAAACTTTTTGTGCGTTTTGATCCTAAACCCTAAACGCTAAACCCTATCTCATTTACATGCATGCACAATACGACATTTGGTTTTGCTTAGTTTTTCACGTCTGAACGTGAATGCTTTTGTGCAGGCAGACTGGTCAAGTCACAAGCTCATGCCAGTCTAAAAACTAAAACCAAGGACAGATCGTGTGCGAGTGACACTGGAGAATGGCCAAAAATACAATGATATCCGTCAGGACCGAGACGAGCCGCGTTAACATTTTTTGACGGGAGTTCCGGCTGTCGGTGGGGAAATTGTGGAGGCACGCATTCCCATACACGTGTATTTCTCTCGCTGGACCAAAATGTCTGTTATCGATCTCATCATCTCGTCACAAGAAAGCATCGATAGGGTTCGCAGTCGCAGGAGACGCCAGTCCTTTGAAGTTCGGCGTCAAGCTGCAGGGGAATCAACAAGTCCGGCCTGCCATCATGGGAGCAGCGAGCGACAGCGCGCATCTTCTCCGCGTGAAACTGGTGGATCCGTGTACGTACTCACAAGTCACAACACGGCTTGATGTAGCCAGTGCATGATGCATGGCGCTTGAGGTAGCCAGTGCCAGGCCAGCGCTTTTATATATAGGGCTCGATCCACCGTTCAAGTATCCATCCATCCATCCATCCATTGCAATGGCGCAAATAACCATCTCGGCAGTAGCTATAGCGGCAGCGGCACTGATACTAGTGCCGGTGTTCACTTCCACTGGAGGATCAGTAGTAGCAGCAGGTGATCCGAGCCCCCCGCCGCCGCCGATCGGGATGCCTAACTGTGCCACGTCCTGTGGCGACGTGGACGTGCCGTACCCGTTGGGCATTGGCAGGGACGCCAGCTGCTACCTGCCCGGCTTCAACCTTACCTGCGACAACAATACCGGCTCAAGCCCACGGCTGCTGCTCGACGCCGACGGCACTATTCAAGTCTTCTACATCAATTATGGGGGCTACATGGGCGCCCAACGCAATGGTGACGTTAAAATCGACATCGACAACGATGGCAACGGCAACGGCACATTCAGCCACGGCCTTAGGCAAGACGGGCCATACACGCTCCGCAACAGCAGCGAGCTCGTCCTAACGGGCTGCAATGTGCAGGCGACGGTGAGGATCGGCAAGATCGTCGTGGCCAGCTGCACTTCGCTCTGCCACCACACAACAGCAGACAAGGCGCCACCCACAGCAGACGATGAGAGCACAGTGGCAGAGAGATACTGCTCCGGTGGCAGCACAGGCTGTTGCCGTGCGGACGTCGTCACGCCAGCCGGCTACTACGACGACGGTGAAGCATACAACAGCAGCAGCAGCGGCACGTCGAAATATGACGTGCAGCTCAGTTGGTTCGGCTGGAACCGTAGCGCGGACCTGGAGCGAGTTCCCATGCGCGTCTTCATCGCGTACAATAGCTGGTTCGATAACAGCTCCGTTTATAACGATCTGCTACAAACGGGCCGTCCCCCGTCAAAGGAGACATTGGAAGTTCGTGTTGGGTTGACGTGGGATGTTGTTGGCCCTGATGCCGCACAACCGGCCCTCTGCAAGAGCAACCACAGCGAGCGCATAAACGGTACAAGAAGAGGAGGCTATGTGTGCGCCTGCAAAGATGGTTACACAGGCAACCCCTACCTCACCGACGGATGCAGAGGTAAGTATACATACGCTAGCTCCACAAACGCACCCACGTCCACATACCTTAATCTCAAACTTGTGCTATAGTTTTTTTTTGTCTGTCAAGCATAAATACCCAAATATATGTACATGTACCAGACGACGACGAGTGCCAGGAGCAAGCATACGTTGGTTGCTACGGTGAATGCAGAAACACGGAAGGATCCTTCACGTGCGAGTGCCCGCAAGGAACCATCGGCAACTACTCCATACCCGGTGGGTGTGTTGACAGTGCTGTTGCCGCCGTAGGTAATTACTACATATATAAGCAACTTATTTTTCTTTGATTTGAGTAAATTTTCGTTATTCTTCTCGGACAGCCAGCCTTGTTCGATACAGTATTTTCCTTATGCCAGCAACTAATGACATGTAACCTTGCCTGCACTCTTCTAACACATGCACCGGATTCAACGATCCTGCAAAACATTCCCCTTCAGATATTGTTTCTTTAAGAAAATATAAAGATCATGTACTGTAATCCCCCCGCGCGCGCCATTTTGTTAAAATGAGGCATAGAGCCCAAACCAAGTTCACTGTCAACTCCAGATCATAGTCTTAAACAACAAAGGCACATGGCAACAACCATCTAGAAAGCTATCCAATATAATGTGTTTCTGTGTCATTCTTACGGATTAGATCAGTGCCGAGCTAGTGTTGGATTACATCTAGGGCTAAGCTAGCTTGAGTGGCGCACTCTAATGATTTTGTATATTTTGCAAGAAGAAATTACAAAGACTATTGTTACTAAGCCTAGGGCTATAGCCCGACAGCCCTTGGCTTGTCTCCGCCACTGGATTAAATGGTATAGTAGAACACTTACAATTACATGGAGTGAATTGCAGAAAACCACGACATTGAAGGCTAGGGTTGCAGAAACCACAATTCTACGTAATTGTGCCAGAAAACACTAATTCTCAGGCTAAATTTTTGCAAAAAACACTAGTCCCTCGAATCGGACGTTTTAAGTAAGGTTATGACAGGTGGGGCCCGTTTTTGTCGACGTGGCATAACGGTTGGCCCGACCGCGCCGTTTGACGCCGTCTGACGCCGTGCGACGCCGTGCGGGCAGCGGGCGGGCGCGGGCCACTTCACTCCCCCAAATCGGTACCCCACCCCCCATCGGTCGTCATTTCCTCCCTCTCTGCTCTCTCCCCGCTCTCTCCTGTTCGCCGCCGCCGCCGCTGCCGCCGTCGCCGCCGCCGCCGCCGTCGCCGCCGCCGCCACCATGGTGTCCTGGAGTGATGGGGACAGCAGTGAGAGCTCTTTCCAGTACGACAGTGCTGCTTCCGACGACGGCGTCATAAAGGTCAGCTGAGCTAGGGTTAGGGTTAGGGTTTCGATTTGGGGATTTCTTCGTTGATCCCATTCTGAAGTACTCTTTTGCAATTTCTGTCTTCCCTTTGCACTTGCAGCCGCCTGCTACCATAGAGGACACCGATTTCCAGGGTCTTGAAACTGACATTGATGTATGCTGCCACGGTCATGGGAAGGCAGCAGAGAGGCAAGTTGCTTTCGAGGGAACCCTTACTGGAAGGAGGTTCCTTGCCTGCTCTGAGAAGGTATTGTTGCTTGTTGTTGCACTTATTGTGGTCATTGTTTAGTTTTGATTTTTTTAGTTAGCAGAGCAGATCTGGTTCAGTGTTTAGTTAGGTTGTTTAAATATGTTGGTCAATGCTTAGTTAGCAGATCTGGTTCAGTGTTTAGATAGGTTGTTTAAATATGGTGGTCAGTGCTTAGTTGTGTTTTTTTAATAGATGGTGGCCATTGCAAATCATTGTTTATATCTGATCATGTGGACAAGGTTGTGGCATGTTCATTTGTTTAACTCTGACAGTGGAGTAATCCATGACAGAAAGGTCATTGTTTATATGTCACCATGTGCATAGTGTTGTGGCACTGATTGGTACTTGTTATTATACAGCATGGACATTTTAGAGCATATGGTATGTGGTTGCCTGATTGTTGTAGGGCACTGATTGTTAACATTTTAGAGCATATGTACTTGTCAGTTTAGAGCATGTGGTAGTAAGTCAGTCATTGTGGCATAAACCTCATATATGATTTTTTAACAGGAGGGTAAAAACTGTGGACTAGTTGAATGGATTGATCCAGCTTGGCCAACTACATTGGAGAATGCATTGGACAAGTTGTGGGAAATGTATGAAGAGTGCAGGAGAAACAGGATTGAGGACAATCTGATGAATTCATTTGCTGTTCACAATCTGACCCAAGAGAAGATCAAGCTGCAGGCCTCTTATGAGAGGTTGGTTGAAGATGTCAATGGCCTCTTGGATGCCCAGGAGCAGAGGGCTCAGATGTTAAGGAAACCCGATGAAAGCAAGCTGCAGGAGAAGTATGACATGCTGAAGAACCTGACAGTTGCTCAAGCCAGTGTCATTAGGAACATGAAGTTGAAGCTTGAAGAGAAGAAGAAGTTGGAGATCCACATATCTGAGCTTGAAAAGTTTGTGGGACAGAGCAAGGTGAAGCTGGATGGTATCAAGGCCCTCTTGGATGGATGAATGAGGATGCAATATGCTAATTATTAGTTATGTAATCGTATTGTATGGATCTATTACCAAATATGCTACTTATTAGTTATGTAATCGTATTGTATGGATCTACCAAATATGCTACTTATTAGTTATGTAATCGTATTGTATGGATCTACCAAATATGCTACTTATTAGTTATGTAATGGTGTTGTATGGACCTCCCAATTATGTTTCTTATTAGTTTGTCGACGTCGAGAGACCCTAGAACCCCTATGGTGTGGTTTGTCGACGTCGAGAGACCCTAGAACCCCTATGGTGTGGTTTGTCGACGTCGAGAGACCCTAGAACCCTATGGTGGTTTTCTCGACGTCGAGAGACCCTAGAACCCTATGGTGGTTTTCTCGACGTCGAGAGACCCTAGAAACCCTATGGTGGGTTTGTCCAATAACCAAAAACCAACAGCCAACAACAAACAGAATTGTTGAACAACAAACAACAAAGGCATGAATTGTTCAACAGCCAACAGAGGAGTAGTACCAGCTCTAAACTGTTCAACAACAACATCTGTCAAAGCTCACAGCCAACTAGTTTCCAGATGCATGTAGATATTCTTTCATCTTGTAGGAAGTAGTTCTCTTCCTTCCGGTCTGTCTTGGAGCCTGGAATGTTCCCCTATTGGCTGCAGCAGAGGTAGTACCAGCTTTCTTCCTAGGAGACCTCCTTGGAGGAGCAGTGGGTGTAGTAGCAGCAGGTGCAGCTGTCCTCCTTGGTGCAGCAGAGGTAGTACCAGCTTTCTTCCTAGGAGACCTCCTTGGAGGAGCAGTGGGTGTAGTAGCAGCTGGTGCAGCTGTCCTCCTTGGAGCAGCAGCAGCAGCAGCAGTTGGTGTTGTAGATAGCCTCTTCCTGGGAGGAGCAGAAGTAGCAGGTGTTGTAGATAGCCTCTTCCTTGTTGGTGCAGCAGCTGTAGATGGGGTGCTGTTTGATGCAGAACCCTGTGACATGATAGGCTGCATTTCAAAAACAGTTGTGAGTTACAATTGAGAAAACAAAGAAATTTCAAAAAATAACTAGATAGCTTACCTGGTGCAGGTTTTTTCTCATAGCAAGAGCTGGCCTCAGGGGTTTGGAGCACACATTGTACCTATGCCCTACAAGTTTGCAGTTGCTGCAAGTAATAGATGCCATCCTAGATGTATCTCTTGGTGCTGGTTTCTCAAATTGGTTTTTCCTCCTCTTTGTCTGTTGCTTCCCAACCTTGTCCACAAAAACTGGAGGCTCTATGTCTTGAGTTCTTGTCCTTGGCCATAGATTTGGACCAGGGACAGGAAATATGATGTGGCCATATGTTGTTTTATACATTGCCTTCTTGAAGAAATCAGCCACAAAGTCCTCAGGTTGCAATTTAGCTTTAACTATTGCAGATACTGCATGATTGCAAGGCATAGCAGTCATATCCCATTTCCTACATCCACATGTTCTGTGCAGCAAGTCAACTGAGTAGGTGTTATCTCCACTACTGACTTGATAAATGTTAGGACCAGCCATCAAAGTTTGGCACCACCTTGAGTTGTACTTTGCCTCCTCTAACATCTCAGCATATGTTGGGCAAATCTCCCAATTTGCTGTCTCTGTCTTTGTTCTATTTGTGTTAAATTTGACCATCAATTTTGTCCTAATTCCCTCTATCATGGTCTTTATTGGTTTCCCTCTGACATCTAGTATCATTTTGTTAAACACCTCACTGATGTTGTTCACAACCAGATCAGTCTTGCAGTTAAAATCCATTGCATGTCTAGCCCAAGTATGAACAGGTATTTTATTGAGCCATGCCCAAGCTGCCTTACACTCTCTTTTCAAATCATTCATTGCAGCAAGGTGTTCATTCTTAGTATAAGAGTAGCTAGCTGCATCCATGTGTTTCTTTAATTCATCTCCTCTAAAACCAGCAGTTTGGAAATTCTGATATATATGTCTAAGGCAGAATCTTTGTGGACAATTGGGAAAAACATGGTTTACTGCATTTAAAAGGCCCTGTGGACACAATAAGAGCTACAGCTAAGCATTGGGAATTTTTAAACAAAGCAATGTTCATATGAAATAGTAGAACTATGCTATGAGAAGAGAAGTTTACCTTCTGCCTATCAGAAATTATTGTATAATAGCCAAACTTTCCACTTTCTCCACCAAGTGCATCTTTCAGCTGTGTTAGGAACCAGGTCCAGCTATCTGTCTCCTCTCTGTCAACAACTCCAAAAGCTATAGGGAATATATTGTTGTTTCCATCCCTTCCAGTTGCAGCAAGAATCTGCTGTCCTGTTGATAGCTTGATAAAACAACCATCTACCCCTGCAAAGTGACAAGTGTGAGTAGATAAACACTTCACAATGTGAGCACATAAACACTTCACAAATTACAAAACATAAAATACCTATGAATGGCCTGCATCCATTTAAAAATCCTTCTTTGCAAGCATTAAGACAAAAGAAAAGGCCATGGAACCTTGGGTTTTTGCTTGGGTGTTGTGGCAGATGCTTAGTGGTCACAACACATCTACTGCCTGGGTTTGTATCTAACACAGCCTGCAAATAATCTCTAATTCTAGTGTATTGTCCTCTCTGATCTCCTTGGACAACCTTCACTGCATGCTTCCTAGCCCTGTAGGCCATATGGGTTGAGATCTCTACTCCATATTTCTTCTTCAAATTGGTCATTATTGTGGTGATAGTTGTACCAATATCAGTTCTCATCATGGCCTCACACTGGTGTGCTACCCATTTTCCTGTGACCTTGGTGCTTTCTGCTACTGCTGGGCATGTGTGTAGAAAATTAGCCTTTCTTATGCAAAAAGTGCTCTCATTTGCAATAATAGATGCTGCAATGTAGAAAGGGCATTTTCTATTAGTGCACATAACTATGATGCTGTCATTGCAGTTTCTGTGGAAAGCATAGTTCCTATTCTGACTTATGTGAAATGTCTGAAGTGCTCTCCTAAATTGGTACACATTCATGAAACAAAGGTGCTTACAAAACTGCTCCTCTGGGTTCTCTCTGTCCTCACTATACCACTTCCTTGGCATAGATTTACATGCTCTGCTCTTCCTTCCATTGGGAAGAAAAAAAGGTGCTTCCTCAGCCCCATCATCATATTCCTGCTTCAAGTCACCAACATCTGGCTCCTCATCTGATGATGGTACCCACACATGCTCAAATCTTTGCTCCAAGCTAGAATGTGACCTCTGGGTTGGCCCTTTTCTATTTTTCTTCTTATTTGCTGCTCCACTTGTCTGCTCCTGTTGCTGCTCCACCTGCTCTTCTTCCCCAACATGCTCCTCTTCCACAACATGCTCCTCTTCCTCATCTTCCCCATACACTTCTTCCACATCAGTGTCTCCTTCAAAATGAAGGAGTGGGTCCTCTCTCTGCCTCCTCATCTCATTAAGCCTCTGAAGAAAGTCCTCATCTGCATCCATATCTGAATCATCTTCAGTTAGAAGAACTTGTAGTTTTTGCTTAACCATTTGAACATGCTCTGTTGCCTTCTTATGTTTCCTAAATTTGGCAATCTTTGTTCTCCTCTTTAAGTCCATTAGTGTCTCCAGCTCATCCTCAGCATCCTGCTCCATAACAGCATCTAAACCTTCTCCCCTATTTGTGCTCTGCTGTGTGGAGAAGAACTGCAATGGCTCTGGCTGATTCTGATTTTTGCATTTTTCTGGTGATCTGAACAGGACACCAGAAGGATTAACTTCATACACAGGTTTCTCTCCCATTTGACTCAAAGGAACCTGCTCCTCATACAAATAACCTGCATTCAAATCTGCAGGTCTTGGATCAGTGCCCCTAATCACTGTCAAGTTCACTACTTTCTGATCTTTATTAGCAATATGGTCAAGCATTTCATCCACCTTCTCATCATCACAAATTTCTTCCAATCCTTCAATACCCACACCAGGATCCCTCACAAAGTAAATGTAGTCATTCAACCCATATCCCTCAGTCTCTATTAGTGCTACCAAATTGCAATAAGTAATGTCTGACAGGCAGATTGATCTCTCCAAGTTGTCTCTGTCATGGAAGTGCATTCTAACTTCCCAAACATCATCATCCAAACTAGACAGCAAAATAAGTAGAATAATTACTATGTAAGTTAAAATATTTCTGAATATTATACTCAAAGTAATAGTAACAATACATAAATTTGGACAGTTTACTTAACTGAATTTGGACAGTTTTAGTTAACTGAATTCAGTTAACTGAATATGGACAGTTACTTAACTGAATATTAGACAGTGGGTTGTTAACTGAATTTTGAACACTAGGATTTATGTCAGTGGCTTAATTGAGTTTAGTTAACAATGCTCTAATTAGCTAGCTTAATTTAGTGGACACTGGCTTAACATTGCTCTAATTAACTGAATATTAGCTAGTTTAACAGTGCCAACAAATAGAATTTACAGTGGCTTAACAATGCTCTAATTAGCTAGTTTAACAGTGCCAACAAATCGAATTAACAACACATACTACACCAAGTCGAATCCAAGCCTAAGCCTAACCCTAACCCTAGAAATAAACTAGATGAAATGCAGAAGAAAACTTACTATACGTCGCCGAATGCCGACCCCCACTGGTGGCTTTCCGCCGGATTCGCCTTCACGGCCCTGGCCCAAGATCGAGCCGCCGCGAATTCGAGCGAGCGCTGGGGGCTGGGGATGGGGCTGCTGTCCGAAGGGGCGGCAGGGTTTGAGCTGCCGCAGATATCGTCTCCGCCGCCGGCAGGTACGCCCAAGTCGCCGCCGTCACCGCTCGCCGTCGCCATTGTTCAGAGGAGAGGGTGAGGGGGAGGGAAAGAGATAGGATAGGAGAGGAGAGCGGGAGGGAAGTGAAGTGGCCCGCGCCCGCCCGCTGCCCGCACGGCGTCGCACGGCGTCAGACGGCGTCAAACGGCGCGGTCGGGCCAACCGTTATGCCACGTCGACAAAAACGGGCCCCACCTGTCATAACCTTACTTAAAACGTCCGATTCGAGGGACTAGTGTTTTTTGCAAAAATTTAGCCTGAGAATTAGTGTTTTCTGGCACAATTACGTAGAATTGTGGTTTCTGCAACCCTAGCCTTCAATGTCGTGGTTTTCTGCAATTCACTCCAATTACATGTCATGTCTGTAAGTAGTCTATGTAATATACATATGACATGCACTTAGCACATATAAAATCAAGTATGTATTGTTGGTAAGCCTCTACGAAAATCTCACAGATGGTGTGTGTAATTGCAGACAACCGCATTCTATCTCTTAATCTATGAAAACCCTTTGATATTCTGGTTCATCAACCCGTGGTCCATTTAGAAAATAACTTTCTTTGCAGATTCAAATGCTTTTGGAAAATAAATATCAGTATCTTTTGAACCCTAACTTTCAATATTAATATGTTATATATATATATATATATATATATATATATATATATATATATATATGAAGATTCATTAGAAAAATGTGTAGAATCTGAATATGACGTTGTGTTACCTGTTAACAATTTTTAAATGTTGTTTAGGGACATATCAAAATGCTATTTCAAAATACCCATATCTTTTAAACCTAACTTCAATTTTAACATGTTACATATGAAATTGATTGGAAAACATATGTAGCATATGAATATGATTTTGTTTTACCTGTTAACCATTTCAAAATGTTGTGAAAGGTCCAGCCTTAATTAATAGTGCATGATCCGTCTTTCTTTCATATCGGTGTATGTGTGGATTGAAAATCAGCATCTCAGCAAAACCAGATTGGAGACAAAAGAAACCATCTATAACCACGTATGCATGCCTCGGTAAAACATCGTGGGGTAAATAGAAATCAAATTTCTCATCTTATGCGGAAATATAGAGACCTTAGGATTGTCCCCATTCAAACACGTTGTGATGTGTGAGAACTGATGTATTGGGGTAAAACGGTTGGGAAGGAAGATAAGCGGCAATGGGATGCACATGGACTTGTTGGGGGTGTTCAGTCATGGTTATTGGGTTAGGGGCGTGTGGTATTTTTTCTCCTGTTGCAACGAACGGGCTCTTTTGCTAGTTTAAAATAGTAATAAATAATATAATAGGAATGTGCCCATGTGGCATGGGCTAGAAAAAGCAAGTCATGTTAATCGGAATGTGTCCATGTGAGAACTAGTCTTGATGATCTGTCACGATGAACACAAATTGAAAGAAGACTTTGATTTGACTGACTAGTTGAAAGTAGCTTGTTTTTTTACACTGACATCACCTATTTTGTTTGTATTTGGGTATTTTGTTGATTTGCTATTAGGCTGAGTTGGCCAAGAAGTTCATGTCTGTTTTTTTTCTGCGAAAGGGTCATATGCAGTATATTAAGTATCATAGATCCTACAAACATATCCATATATATAGATAAAATTGCATGCATGTCTTTGTATGCGTTAGTGGAAGGAAAAGAGCACGTGCATCATGTAGTAGTTGAGATTTTGTAATAGGTCGATGATATGATGCCACTCTTAATAGGTGACTGCGAAAGATTATGCGGGGGCGTGGAGGTGCCGTACCCGTTCGGCATTGGCCCAGACGCCAGATGCTACTTACCTGGGCTCAACCTCTCCTGCGACAAAGGACATGAGCCCCCACGGCTGCTCCTCGGCGACGCCAACTTCCGGGTCATCAATATCTCCCTTGACAACTCAACGGTGCGAATCGTCCGAACTGATGCCCTCATAAGCGCTTTCGTTTTTCCGAGGTCACTATCGTCTTCGCCATGGGTCGATCGTGATCTGAGAAAGTTGCCAGTTTCTTTCTCTCTGTCCACCAGCAACGAGCTCACCATGACGGGGTGCAACGCCCAGGCGACACTGCTCGGACACGGTAACCCCGCCATTATCAGCGGTTGCGCCTCCTTCTGTTCCCACAATGACACCAGCAGCAGCAACATTACTGTTCTTGGTGGAAAGGACGGCTTCAAGTACTGCTACGGCATGGGCTGCTGCCAGTCTCGTATCTCCGAGTCCATGGACGGAATGCCCCGCGAGTTGCATTTCACATGGTTGCGCGATAACAGTCCTACGGAACTGATGCCCTTAGACGGGTACGTGTTCATCGCAGAGGAGGGGTGGTTTGGCAAGCAGAGTTTCGCGGATGAACTGATGCAGAAGGGTGAGGAGACTTGGGACTCCCAAACGCCGGCACACGAACTGGAGGTTCCCATTCTTCTGCTATGGGAGGTCTTGCTCTTGCATAATGGCTCATCAACCCACGCGAGCTCGCATCCGGACTGCCACGGGGAGATAGCCCGCGACCTTTGCAAGAGCAAGAAGAGCTACTGCAAGCCTGGGAATAGAGGCCATACGTGCCAGTGTAACGAAGGCTACCACGGCAACCCATATATCCTCGGCGTCGGCGGCTGCAAAGGTTCGGTCAATTCCATCGATCGTTTGCCGCATATACATATGGCTCCATTGCGTACTACCACTTCTACTACGTACATGTAATTTAATCCTTTTCTTGTCTACAGGTGACAAATCTTTAAAAGGTGAGCAACAAATGGTCCAACTCTAATTTTCCTACGCAAGCCGGTATTCTGAGATTATTACTACTCCCTTCATTTTTGTATACAAGGCCACTATCAAAATTACAATTTGCAGTTATATAAGGCCACTAACACTAATCCAGTTTCGATTGCTCCTTGTATTAACATACAGATTTTTCATTCTTTTATATTGAATTTTTTCCAGTTAATGTGTAGAACAAGGGTGCTACACAATACACATATTGCCCCTCTCAGATATAGATAGCTTCAGAAACATGAATTTATTTATTTTCTACCTTTGAGTGTTTTGGTTAGTAAAATCTTATTGTTAGATTTATTGCAAAAAATGTTTCCAAAATACACTTTATTACAAGTATATCTATTATATACTACCTCTGTTGGTAAAGTCAAGATGACTTTCTAAATAGCATGAAGGAAAAAAAAATCAGATTTTGATTGGTAACGTACTAAAAAAATATTTTGTTTTGTATGGTGCAAATATTATTATCAAAGATACATACTGGATACCATCCCAAAATACAAAATTTCATCACTTATGAGGCCAGGGAGTATTAAAAGTAGATGAGAGTCAACTAGTCAAATGAAAAATATGTTTAGAGTATAAGAACAAACAAAACATCAAACCATTAACTTGGTGGACCAAGCCACACACAGTTCCATTTTGGATATCAGCATGGCTTTCAAAACACAACAAACCTTGACCAATAGTTTCTGTTTGAGTTTTTATAATACCTAATAAAACCTTACGCTATGAAAGCACTTTTCTAGACAAATGTATCTGCATACCAAAGAAAATGAATGACAATATTTTCTCCCCAGGTTCAAACATTATTATTGGAGTTGCCAGTGGGGCAGGCCTCATACTTTTGGTCATCATTGCCTACTTTAGTTCATATATATTTAAGCATCAGAGGGCCCAAATGTTGAAACGGAAGTATTTTGAGCAAAACCGTGGGCAACTGCTGCGACAATTGGTATCTCAAAGAGCTGATATTGCAGAGAGAATGATCATAACCTTGGAAGAGCTAGAGAAGGCAACAAACAATTTTGATAAAGCTCGTGAACTTGGTGGTGGTGGGCATGGTATTGTCTATAAAGGGATTTTGTCGGACCTCCATGTCGTAGCCATCAAGAAACCAAAGATGGTTGTTCAAAGGGAGATTGATGAGTTTATTAATGAGGTTGCTATCCTATCACAAATCAACCATAAGAATGTAGTAAAACTATATGGTTGTTGCCTTGAAACAGAAGTGCCATTGTTGGTCTATGAGTTCATATCCAATGGAACTCTTTACGACCATCTTCATGTGGAAGGACCAAGATCATTGTCATGGGCTGATAGGTTACGGATAGCAACGGAAACTGCAAAATCTCTTGCCCATCTTCACTCAACAGCTTCAATACCTATCATTCATAGAGATGTCAAACCTGCTAACATACTTCTGGATGATACTCTCACTGCAAAGGTAGCCGACTTTGGGGCTTCAAGGTACATTCCATTGGACAAATCCAGGCTAACAACAAATGTGCAAGGTACACTAGGATATCTGGATCCGATGTACATGCACACGTGGCGCCTCACAGAGAAGAGTGATGTTTATAGCTTCGGTGTTATGCTTATAGAACTGATGACAAGAAAGAAGCCACTTACCTACATGGCCCCCGAAGGCAATGGTCTTGTGGCACATTTTTCTACCTTATATGCAGAAGGAAATTTGTCACAAATTTTAGATCCACAAGTTATAAGCGAAGGTGACAACAGAATTGATGAAATCGCTGGAATTGCGGTAGCATGCGTAAAATTAAGAGGGGAGGAACGACCAACCATGAGGCAAGTAGAGTTGAGAATGGAAGCTGCTCAGTCACCGGAGGAATTTGAGGCAAATGATGATATGACAACAAATTCTCCATTGGCATCTAGAGTGGGATTGACTAGCAGGCAGTATAGCATGGAAGAAGAGTACATGTTGTCTGCAAGATATCCAAGGTAGTTCTGCTTACATGTGGGCTGAATAAAGTTAACTTTTTGAGATTTGTTTGCAGTATGTTACCTTAGTGAAAAAGGTGCTTCTAGTCCTTTTTCTATCGTGGCAACTTTGTTTCATGGCTTTTATTGTTTTCGCATTCAGTGTAAACTCATGGTCAGCATTGGAAGCTCAATGTAGTCAATTTGTGTGCCTCTAGGACAAAAGATGCCTCTCGCCTTGCTCTAATGGCGGTGCTATTTCTACATATATGTAATATGCATGCTAGTTAGTTTCATGGGGTGCATCCCAGTAAAGTACCATTTATTCCTATAAAATACAATTTGAAACATGAGAATTCCGTACGTGCTTAACCGAAAAATGTTTTAAGAGAATGTAACCAATAGTTGTAAGAACCCATTGCTTCTCCTGGAAATTTTCAATCTACTTGCGGACCTTAATCAACTTAACCTTAAATTCCATATTGTTTGCATCGTGTTTTCATGTCATGCAAGACCTTTATATTTGCAACCGGCCAAAGATGCCATATAATCAAAGTGAGCAGCATTTTTTTTTAAAGAAATGCCTTCAGTTCAGGAAACAAGTTGCATGAGAATTTTCATCTTACAAGAACGGTTGGTGCTAATCCAGGGCTCCAGAAGAATCTTCCTTTATAAACATCCATAATTTCCAGGACCTTTACATATTTTAAGTGCCAAAGATACACCATTAATAATGTTGAACAATGTTAGCATCTACAACTTGAAATCATCTAATAATATACCTGAACATGAAAATAACTTGAGCTCCCAAAAATTGCATAGCATCATGACACCTCTAGCACTATTAATTTTAGTCCTGAACATGAAAATAACTTGAACTCAAAATTGCATAGCATGATGAAACTTCTAGCACTACAAAATTTAGGTTAGCATAGACAATGTGACGCCCTGGATTTGCAGCTACAGTAATTTGTGTAATTAAGCTACAGTAATCCCACGCTAATGATGCCTTGTCATCGCTTTCACTGTTGCTAATCTCATTTTGTTTCAAACCGCGATGAGATTCAAATTTAAGTTAAAGTTGAAAACTAAAGTTTCAAAATACCAAAACAAAAATGTTCCAAATGCGGCAAATAATGCATAGGTAATTGTGTTGTAGCAATCAACATTTTTGAAAGTAATTAAATCCACTAAATTAAAATAAAACTAAAACAGAAAATTATAAAAAACAAAAACAAAAACAAAAAAAAGAAAACAAACACCCCCCCCCGCGCGCGGCTGGGCCAACCGACCCCAGTTGGCCTAGCGGCCCAACCGGCCCACCCCGACTCCACGCGGGGTCAAACCCCCCCCCCCCCCCCCCACCGACAGCCACCCTCCCCCACTCGCCACTCCTCCCCCCTCTCGCTCGCCTCCTCCCACCCGATCCAGGTCTGGATCGGGGCTGCGCCGTCGATGCGTCCCCGTCCTCCCCCTCGCCAGCCTCCATCGCGCCTCGCCGCCCCTGCCCCCCTACAACGTTGGTGAGGCCGTGGCCTCCCCTCCCCTCTCCCTTTCCCCCCTCCGGCCCCGGCTCCCTGCCCCGCCGCGCCCACTGCCGCCGCGCACCGGCTCCCGCTCGCCCCCTCCTCGCCGCACCCCGCGCGTTCGCCGCGGCCCGTCCACGCCACCATGCCCACCCCCCGCTTAGCGCGCCAACACGCCGCACACGTGCCCCGCGCGCCGGTCCCGGCCGTCGTGCACCGCATGCCCGCCACCTCTCTCCCCGCGTGCCCTGGCCACGCGTCGCCGCCGCGCCCCGCTAGCCGCCTCCCCCCGTGAAAGCAGCCGCCGCTGTGGTTGGCCTCACCGGCCGCCGCCTGTCGCTGCGCGCCCACCTCCGGTCCCCACCGCGACCACCGCGCCGCCCCGGGCGGTCCCTGTCCCCGTCGCGCGGCCCCGCCGCCGCCGTGTGCTCGTGCCCCCCATGCCGGCGCCCTGGCCACCGTCTCCACCCTGGCCACCACCACCGGCCACCGTTGGCCTTGGGGGCTCGAACCACCCCCCACTAACACGATCTGGTTAGTGGGGATTGATCACCCACTAACCACCCCCCTGGAAAATGACATATGGGGCCCAGGCCCTGATAAAAAAAGTGTTAAAAAATAAATAAATAAATAAATAATTAGTAAAATAATTAATTAAGTAATTAATTAACTAGTTGACTAAGTTGTTAACTGACCTAATTAAACTGATTAGGTTAATTAATGTTTCTGTTAAGTTTAGCAGAGTATGACATGTGGGCCCAGCCCATTTTAACACTAATTAAAATGGATTAATTATTTCTGTTAATTAATTTAAAGTAAACAGTGAATGACAGGTGGGTCCCACCCCTTAATTAACCCGATTAAAAGTTAATTAAACTTAATTAAACCAGTGTCTATGACAGAGGGGCCCCACTGGTCAGTTTGACCAGTCAAAGCCCCTGTTGACTGCTGATGTCAGCATGACATCATGCTGATGTCGTAATTACATTATTGAATTAATTTAAATCTATTAATTTCTGGATATTAATAAAACTTTAAAAATTAATATAAAATAATCTGTAAGTCAGATGAAAATAAATTATACATGAAAGTTGTTCAGAAAAATCCTATGAATCCGAATACGTAGTCCGTTCGTCTGCCACGCGCTCCTATCATAATGAACGTGGAACTTTCCCATTGTTTTCGTCTGTCCGGTAGTAGCCCGAGACCCGGAAAATATCGTCAGATATTCTTCCGACCCGTCTGCGACGTGTAGTACTGCGTTAGTGCATTGATACGTCTCCAACGTATCTACTTTTCCTCACCCTTTTGCCCTTATTTTGCACTCTAATTTGCATGACTTGAATGAAACTAACCCGGACTGACGCTGTTTATGGCAGAATTGCCATGGTGTTGTTTTTGTGCAGAAATAAAATTTCTCGGAATGGAACGAAACTTTTTGGAGATTTATTTTGGAAAATATAAAAAATACTGGAGCCAAAAACTGGATGCACTTCGTGTACAAACTGGACAATCTCTTTCGAAGTAACAGGGTTTCGGATCAAAACTCATCTATTACAAAAGGGATTTCATTTTTTAACATATTTTAACTCTAGTCTTTTTCTGCATTCAATATGCATCATTCAAAGCCACATCATCAATTTTCAACCATTTTCTGACTTCATTTGCTTTTTTTCATGCATTTCATAATTTATTTTGAGCTAAATGATCCTGAAATTGACAAGCACTGCAAATGAACTCTGAAAAGGTTGAAACTCGGCATGGTATCATAATTTCACCCACATAGCATGTGCTAAAAATTTGAGAGGGTTACGGGAAAAACTGGATGCACTTCGTGTACAAACTGGACAATCTCTTTCGAAGTAACAGGGTTTCGGACGAAAACTCATCTATTACAAAATGGATTTTATTTTTTTAACATATTTTAACTCTAGACTTTTTCTGCATTCAATATGCACCATTCAAGGCCACGTCATCAATTTTCAACCATTTTCTGACTTTATTTGTTATTTTTCATGCATTTCATGATTTATTTTGAGCTAAATGACCCTGAAATTGACAAGCACTGCAAATGAACTCTGAAAAGGTTGAAACTTGGCATGGTATCATAATTTCACCCACATAGCATGTGCTAAAAAGTTGAGAGGGTTACGGGAAAAACTGGATGCACTTTGTGTACAAACTGGACAATCTCTTTCGAAGTAACAGGGTTTCGGACGAAAACTCATCTATTACAAAAGGGATTTCAATTTTTTTAATATATTTTAACTCCAGACTTTTTCTGCATTCAATATGCACCATTCAAAGCCACGTCATCAATTTTCAACCCTTTCTGACTTCATTTGCTCTTTTTCATGCATTTCATAATTTATCTTTTTTTCCTCGGTTTGGTAGACATGTCCTTCACATAGAAAACCTGTGCCACATCATTGGCTAGGACGAATGGTTCGTCTGTGTACCCAAGATTTTTGAGATCCACTGTTGTCATACCGTACTGCGGGTCTAACTATACCCCGCCTCCTGACAGATTGACCCATTTGCACCGAATCAAAAGGACCTTAAATTCATGTCCATAGTCAAGTTCCCATATCTCCTCTATGTAACCATAATATGTGTCCTTTGCCCTATTGGTAATTGCTGCATCAAAGCAAACACCACTGTTTTGGTTGATGCTCTTTTTATCTTGGACGATCTTGTAAAATTTATTACCATTTATCTCGTACCCTTGGTAAGTCCATACAGTCGAAGATGGTGTCCTGGCCAACAAGTACAGGTCATCTCCAACAGTGTTGTTATGCATGAGATGCATTTGCAACCAACCGCCGAAAGTCCCGATGTGTTCACGTGTAATCCAGTCGTCAGACTGCTCCGGGTGTTTGTAGCGTAGAATATTCTTGTGTTCATTGATATACGGGGCCACCAACGTAGAATTCTGTAGAACTGTGTAGTGTGCTTGCGCCCAGGAATGCCTGTCCCTACATATTATTGAATTCGCTCCTAGCGTGCCTTTTCCACTCAGTCTCCCCTCATACCGCGATTTAGGGACACCAATCGGCTTAAGGTCAGGAAAAAAGTCAACACAAAACCCAATGACCTCCTCTGTTTGATGGCCCGTGGAGATGCTTCCTTCTGGCCTAGCACGATTACGAACATATTTCTTCAAGACTCCCATGAACCTTTCAAATGGGAACATATTGTGTAGAAATACAGGACCCAGAATGGCAATCTCGTCGACTAGGTGAACTAGGACGTGCATCATAATATTGAAGAAGGATGGTGGGAACACCAACTCGAAGCTGACAAGACATTGGACCAAATCAGTCTGTAACCTTGGTAGGATTTCTGGATCAATTACCTTCTGAGAAATTGCATTGAGGAATGCACATAGCTTCACAATGGCTAATCGAACATTTTCTGGTAGAAGCCCCCTCAATGCAACCGGAAGTAGTTGCGTCGTAATCACGTGGCAGTCATGAGACTTTAGGTTTTGGAATTTTTTCTCTGCCATGTTTATTATTCCCTTTATATTCCACGAGAAGCCAGACGGGACCTTGATACTGAGCAGGCATTCAAAGAAGATTTCCTTCTCCGCTTTTGTTAGAGCGTAGCTGGCAGGACCTTGATACTGCTTTGGATGCATGCCGTCTTTTTCGTTCACACGTTGCTGGTCCTCCCGTGCCTCCGGTGTATCTTTTGTCTTCCCATACACGCCCAAGAAGCCTAGCACGTTCACGCAAACATTCTTCGTCACGTGCATCACGTCGATTGCAGAGCGAACCTCTAGGTCTTTCCAATAGGGTAGGTCCCAAAATATAGATTTCTTCTTCCACATGGGTGCGTGTCCCTCAGCGTCATTCGGAACAGATTGTCCGCCAGGACCCTTTCCAAAAATTACTTGTAAATCCTTGACCATATCAAGTATATCAGCACCAGTACGGAGGACGGGCTTCTTCTGGTGTTCTGCCTCACCTTTGAAATGTTTGCCTTTCTTTCTTAAGGCATGCTTGGTCGGAAGAAATCGACGATGTCCCAGGTACACATTCTTCTTGCATTTGTTCAAATATATACTTTGGGTATCATCTAAACAGTGAGTGCATGCGTTGTATCCCTTGTTTGTCTGTCCTGAAAGGTTACTAAGAGCAGGCCAATCATTGATGGTTACAATCAGCAACGCTCGTAGGTCAAATTCCTCTTGTTTATGCTCATCCCACACATGTACACCTTTTCCATTTCACAGCTGTAAAAGCTCTTCGACTAATGGCCTTAGGTACACATCAATGTCGTTGCCGGGTTACTTAGGGCCTTGGATGAGGATTGGCATCATAATGAACTTCCGCTTCATGCACAACCAAGGAGGAAGGTTATAGATACATAGAGTCACGGGCCATGTTCTATGCTTGCTGCTTTGCTCCCCAAAAGGATTAATGCCATCTGCACTTAAACCAAACCAAACGTTCCTTGCGTCACCTGCAAAGTCCCCCCACTTTCTCTCGATTTTTCTCTACCGCGACCCATCAGCGGGTGATCTCAACTTCCCGTCTTTCTTACGGTCTTCTTTGTGCCATCGCAACAACTTGGCATGCTCTTTGTTTCTGAACAGACGTTTCAACCGTGGTATTATAGGAGCATACCACATCACCTTGGCAGGAACCCTCTTCCTGGGACGCTCGCCCTCAACATCACCAGGGTCATCTCGTCTGATCTTATACCGCAATGCACCGCATACCGGGCATGTGTTCAATTCCTCGTACTCACCGCGGTAGAGGATGCAATCATTAGGGCATGCATGTATCTTCTGTACCTCAAATCCTAGAGGGCAGAGAACCTTCTTTGCCTCGTACGTACTGTCAGGCAATTTGTTATCCTTTGGAAGCTTGTTCTTCATTATTTTCAGTAGCGAACCAAATCCTTTGTCAAATACACCATTGTCTGCCTTCCATTGCAGCAATTCCAGTGTGGTACCGAGCTTTGTGTTTTCATCTTCGCAGTTTGGGTACAACCCTTTTTTGTGATCCTCTAACATGCGATCGAACTTAAACTTCTCCCTTTCACTTTCGCATTCTCTCTGTGCATCAACAATGACCTGGCCAAGATCATCATCGGGCACATCGTCTGGTGCCTCTTGATCTTCAGCTTCCCCCGTTGCAGTATCACCGTATTCAGGGAACATAGGATAGCTGTCATCATCCTCTTCTTCTTCGTTGTCTTCCATCATAACCCCTCTTTCTTCGTGCTTGGTCCAAACATTATAGTGTGGCATGAAACCCTTCTCAAGCAGGTGGGAGTGAAGGATTATCGAGTTAGAGTAATCCTTCGTATTCTCACAGACAGTACATGGACAATACATAAAACCATTCTGCTTGTTTGCCTTAGCCACTTCGAGAAATTTATGCAGGCCCTCAACGTACTCGGAGGTGCGTCGGTCACCGTACATCCATTGCCGGTTCATCTGCGTGCATTATATAATTAAGTGTATCAAAAACCATTACAGAACATCATGAATAGAGAAGTGGCCAAATTAATACAAGTATCTATGTAAATCATACAAGTAAGAATTTTTTCTTTTAAAAAGAAGATAAGAACAAGAGGCTCAGCACGGTGGTGCCGGCGAGGAGATCGGCGCGGGCGATCGACGACGGTGAGGACGGGGACGGGAACGGCACCCTACACATGTGCAGACTCTAAGAAGTTAATTTCAGCTCTAATTATGCGTCTAAATCAAAAGAACTCCCACATACACTCCTACACTAAAACCCACAAACCACACTCTACTTCTAGAGCATTTGAAATGAGCTAAACTAGCAGTGAGAGATGAAACGATAAAGTCGTTAACCTTTTAGACACTTGTGTAGTTGGTGCACCGCCAAACCTAAACAAATCTTGGGGAAAATGTAGCTTGGAGGTCGAGCTTTGTGACGCCCCCATTCTCGTCCGTACGCTAATCAATCACGCAATGCGTACGGCCAAGCTTAGGGACTCACTGATTAGTACCACAACACGACAAAAGACACAAATATAAAGTCATACAGCTTAATATTACAAGCCAGGGGCCTCGAGGGCTCGAATATAAAGCTCCGACAAGCACAAGTCAGCGAAAGCAAATATATCTGAGTACAGACATAAGTTAGACAAGTTTGCCTTAAGAAGGCTAGCACAAACATAAACACGGATCGAAAGGGGCGAGGCCTCCTGCCTGGGAACCTCCTAACTACTCCTGGACGTCGGAGAAGTCAACGTCGTAGTATGCTCCATCCTGCGGGTAGGGGCCTCCGTCGGGGTAGTAGTAGTCGGCCTCTCCAGCGTAGTCCACATACTGGGCTCCATCGTCTGATCGCAGCAACGTATCGAAGGGGAAAAGAGGAGCAAAGCAGCGGTGAGTACTCATCCAAAGTACTCGCAAGACTTACATCAGATCTATGCTAGATATGCATCATTCTCAATAAAGGGTTATATCTGGACTGACTGCAGAAAGCAAGAATAGGGAGAAGGCCTAGTCCTATCGAAGACTAGCATCTTCAACATCTTGCAGCATTAGAAGAGTGCAGATTGGTATCTCATACTTATAGTCATATTGTTGAACAAATTTTATTAAGTAACACGCCCAGAGATCCTTCCTCGACTCCCTGCGAGGAAGCAATCCCGGAGCCACAATTCATTTTATTAGTTTATGATTATAGTTGTAGTAGGTCAGAGCACAACTCCAAGTCGTCCTGTTACCGTGGACACGGCTATTCGAATAGTTTACTTCCCTGCAGGGGTGCACCACATTCCCCAACACGCTCGATAAGCTACGGCCGGATACGATTTTCTGGTCATACCCGGCCTCGACATATCGACACGACGTAGTCCTACCTAGGCTCAACAGAGAGGCCAGCACGCCGGTCTACATCCTAATGGCTCGGGGTCTTGGGCCATCGCCCTCGCCATCCTGCACGTTACGCCCTCGGCCGGGACCAGTCCTAGCATGCCTTAGTAACAAGCGCCATGCGTTCCAGACCACCCGGGCGCGAGTCGAAAAACGTGGCATCTGAAGAGCTTTCGGGAGAATGTACGCCGCCGAGCAGCCCATACTGATTACCCCGCGTGGTGGTTAGTGCGTATTAGGCCAACGACCTAACTCAGATTAAATACTCAACCCATTAGCAATTTATTAGTGCGGGGCAAGCTCGAACCATAAGTGCAGTCTGTCGCCCCGCCAAGAACACTCGAGTGCCTTCCGGCGCACCCCACCAAATCTTCGGATGCCTCGCGGCGCATCCCACCAATATCTCTCGCGGGTACCCTTGGGGCCGACCCGTCTTTAACATATCTCAGTCACCCGGTCATAGTAACTGTGTGGTTATACTCCAAGTGGAGATCCAAGGAATCACCCTCGATGGATCCCACCCGAGGTAAGAGTAAGACAAGAGTCGTTACCGGCAAATGGGAAAGAGGAATCACCCTCGACGCCCATAACCGATAACTACGCTACAGAATTAACACCGGGAGTGCTAAGTGAGGTATCACCCTCGGCACTCGGTAGTAGCTCTGCAGTGCCCTACTAAAGGGGTGTGTAGTGATGTGTCGGTAACGGCTTGTCAGTCTTAAGGACTGAGTCTTCTGTCTTCAAGTCCTCGGTGTCGTCGATGAAAGCAAGGCAACTGGGACTAAGGGGTCTCAGGGGTTCACTGATCCACCTAAACTAGGCAGTTGACATAACAACAAGTGCGGTAACCGTTCATCAAAATTAGGCTATGCATCAGAATAGGAGCTAGCTAATACAGAAGCAAAATTCTAATGCAAGCATAAGAGGGAGAGAGGTGGGTGATATCGGAATGCTCAAGGAGGGATTTGCCTGCCTTGCTGCTCTGCGGCAAAAGGCTGGACGTCAAGTGCGTAGTCGTACCCGGCAGCTCCGTCAGCCTCGGGGTCTACCGGAGAGAAGAGGGGGAAGAAACAATAAATATAAATCACACAGATGCAACATGATGCATAGCATGGCAATATGCATGGCTAGCGGTGTTTACGGCCTATCTAGATGCGATAGCTAATATAGAGATTTATTTGAAATTATTTCATCAGAGGCATGCACTATTCACCTAACCGAAACAAGCAAAAAGTTGCATGTTCAGCTAGTTAGGGGCATGTGACAGATGAATGGATGGCACCATTGCATTCTTTGTATTTTTTTGATCAATTTTCATATATAAATTATTTTCATCTGACTTACAGATTATTTTCTATGATTTTCTAAAGTTTTATTGATTTTCTGGAATTAAATCTATTTAATAATTCAACATTATCTGAAACAGTGTTGATGACATCAGCATGACATCACTGTGACGTCAGCAGGTCAACAGGGGCTGGCCAGGTCAAACCTGACCAGTGGGTCCCACCTGTCATAGAGACAGTGGCATTTCAGTTTATTAGTTTTATTTAAACAGAGTTAATTAGTGAATGGGCCCCACATGTCAGTGAGTTATTAGACTAATCTAATTATCCAAATTAGTTTAAACCTAATTAACTTAATTAAATTAGTGGGGGCCCACATGTCATACTCACAGGGGGCCTGGGCCCCACCTGTCAGTGGGCTGGGTCAGCCCAGCCAGCACGTTGACTGGTCAACCCAGTCAACGGGGCCAGGGGACCCACTAGCAGTGACCCTGGGGCTGGGCCCCAGGCAGCCCAGTCAGCGGCCGCCGGCGTCTGGTCGCCGGAATCGCTCCGACGAGCCCCCGAAAGCACGGGGAGGCTCGGAAATGGCGCACAGAGGGCCATTTGGCGCGAGACCGGTCGCGTTCAAACGGGCGGACGACGCCGCGTCGAATGGTGGTGGTGCGGCGGCCGGAGATGGCGTGTAGCGACGGCCAGGAGCTCGTCGGCGGACGGTGGCGTTCGGACGTCGTCGGGTTCGAAGCAGCAGCGCGCGCGCAAGCAAAAGGAGAGGCCAGGCGTGACCTACGTGGTGCGGCGAGCTCGATGGACGCCAGCCCGGGACCAATTGGTCACCGGAGCCTCGCCGGCGATGAGCCGAAGCGGAGGCGTGTTCGGGTGCCCGCCGGTGGCGGCGCTAGGGGGCACCAACAAGCACGTGCGCATGTGCGTCGTGCTCCTGGAAGCACCAGGAACACGGTGCGATGCTCAGACGAGCCTAACGGTGACGGTGGCGCCGAGCAGGAGCTCAACGGTGGCGAGCAGAGCTCGGACGCGGCGGGGGCTAGCTACGCGGGCCTGCATGAGCGCTAAGGGGGAAGGGGGAGACGCGCAGAAGCTCACAGTGGGGGGCGCCGTTCACAGTGTGCTCGGGGAGGGTGCGGTGGAGCGAATCGTCGGCGGCGAGCTCCGGGCGCCCGAGGTTGAAGACGACGGCGAGGCGGCGTTCCAGGGGCTCTGGGCGTCGCTCCAGGGGTCAGGGAGGTCGAGGGGGTCGAGGCGGAGCCGCTGAGCGTCTCAGCGGGGCTCGGGGGGGGGGGGGGGCTGCGGCCGCGGATACCCGCCGGCCATGGCGACGGCGGCGCGGTGGATCTGGAGGAGGCGAGCGAGGGAGGGGAGCGAGCCAGGCGAGGGGGGGAATGAGCACAGGGCGTCCAGGGGGTCCGGGGCGCTCGGCCTTATCCCCGCCAACTGCTCCCGCCGCGGTGGCGTGTTGTGGCCGGCCGGCGATGGCTCGGCCATGGAGACGACGACACGGGAGGGGGGAGCAGGTGAGCTGGGCTGGGCCTGGCCGGTTCGGCCCAGATAGCCAGGGCCTTTTCCCCTTTTTCTTTTCTTTTGTTTTCTCTTCTGTTTTTCATTTTCTTGTTTCTGTTTCAATTATTTCAGCCCCATATTAATTATTGCAAAATATGCCACTGATTCCAATAAATAGCTAGCAATATTGGGGAGGCCACATCCATTTTTGGGCATTTTCAGAATCTGTTTGCATTTTAAAATTGATTTGATTGCATTTTAAAAATGCCTTTAGCTCCTGTTATTAATGGTGGGGACCACACCAGAAACTTGGTGATGTTGTTTTCCTCAACATTATTTGTTTTAGAATATTCCATAAATTTGGAACATTTTACTTTTACTATTTGAGGATTTATTTTATCACTACAATTCCTAAGGCATTTTGAATAGGAATTTGAATTGAATTTTGCAACCAACTTAAACAAACTTCATTTAGCAAAATACTTAGGCATTGTTCATGATCATTACTGTAGCTTAATTACAATGATCACTGTAGCATAAGCCCAGGGTGTCACAAGCTTGGAGAGGAGAAAGCTTAAGTGTGGCTGCGGCATTTCATCGAACACCTCATGTGCATAGGAGGTGAGAACAGAGAGCAGCACACCTCCCACACGTCGGCCGGCCAAAAAACAGAGGAGTGAGCGGGCAGGGGCGAGCATATATATATATATAGGCAACTCTTAAACCCCGGTTGGTGGCTAGCACTGGGACTAATGGTGTCTCTTTAGTCCCGGTTGGTGGCTAGCACTGGGACTAAAGGGGCTGGGCCAGGAGCGAGGCCCTTTAGTCCCGGTTCATGTCTGGAACCGGGACTAAACGGGTCATACGAACCGGGACTGGTTCCTGCCGAGGCCCGGCCGGTGCCCTGGCCGCTCGAACCGGGACTGATGCAACCATTGGTCCCGGTTCGTAACAGAACCGGGACTAATGATCTGATCTGGCCCGGATCAAAGCCCTGTTTTCTACTAGTGCCAGTCTAATAACCAAAACCAAGGACAAATCGTGTGCAAGTGACATGGGAGAAAGGCCGAAGACACAATGATAGCCGTTAAGACTGAATCGAGCCGCGTTAACATTTGTTGACGGGAGTTCCGACTGTCGGTGCAAATTGTGGAGGCTTGCATTCACATACACTATGTTAGCTGAGTTTAGCCAATGCAGATTTGCAGTATAGAGATTTGAGAAGGAGTTCACCGCATTCATCATATCCTCCTTAATGATTGCCCAGCAAGATTTAATGAAATCCATCGTGAAACCGTCTGGTCCTGGAGCCTTGTCGACTGGGATCTGAGAGATGGTTGTTAGGATCTCGTCCTCCGTGAAGTTTTCCCCGAGGCTGGACATATCACATTCATTGAATTGAAGAGCCTCCCAATTAAAGTCTCGATTCCGTGTTGGCCCCTTATGAAGAATCGTGGAGAAGTGATCATGTGCAACCTTTTCTTTTTCCTCGTGAGAGGTCACCCAACCTGGACCAATTTTGAGTTTATGAATGGAGTTCTTCCTTCTTCTCACATTTAACCTTAGATGAAAATACTTGGTGTCAGTGTCCCCTTGTTTAAGGTTCTTGACCCTGACACATTGTTTTTTCCTGGCCCGTTCCAAAGCGTCCTGGCTAATGACTCTTCTTTTTAGTCTACCCGTAGATCCAATTCTTGTGGGAGAAAACACGACTATCTTGCGCCATGTCGAGATGAAGAGTGACGTGCAGGGCCATGTGTAGCTGAACTTTCGCGTTGGAATAATCGCTTGCTCCAACATTTAATCATGTAGGCCATTTTGCGAATCTTGTGGAACACAATTTGGCAAGGCTCGACATGTTCGGGGATGTCCATGCATTCTGCACGACTTGCATAAAGCGGGGCATTGTAATCCTAAAAATTTCAAAGCGGAAACTTCTTGGATGTTTTGGTCCTAAACCTTAAACCCTAACTCATTTGCATGCATGCACAACACGGCACTTGGTTCTGGTTAGTTTTTCATGTCTGAACGTGAATGCTTTTGTGCAGGCAGACTGGCCAAGTCACGAGCTCATGCCAGTCTAAAAACCGAAACCAAGGACAAATCGCGTGCGAGTGACATGGAAAGATGGCAAAAAAAAAAAAAAAACAGAATGATAGCCGGTAAGACTGAGACGAGCCACGTTAACATTTTTTTACGGGAGTTCCGGCTGTCGGTGGAAATTGTGGAGGCATGCATTCACATACACTTGTCTTATTCTGGCTGGACAGAAAATGGCTTGCTATTGATCTCATTATCTCCTCACAAGAAAGGAATCGAACAGGGTTCGCAGAAGACGCCAGTCCTTTGAGGTTCAGCGTCAAGCTGGGCACCGTAATCCGAAAAAATTCAAGCGAAAACTTCTTGGGTGTTTTTGTCTTAAACCCTAACTCATTTGCATGCATGCACAACACGGCATTTGTTTTCGGTTTGTTTTTTACATCTGCACGTGAATGCTTTTGTGCAGGCAGACTGGCCAAGTCACGAGCTCATGCCAGTCTAAAAACCAAAACCAAGGACAAATCGCGTGCGAGTGACATGGAATGATGGCAAAAAAAAAAAACACAATGATAGCCGTTAATACTGAGATGAGCCGCGTTAAGATTTTCTGATGGGAGTTCCGGCTGTCGGTGGAAATTGTGGAGGCATGCATTCATACACACGTGTATTTCTCTGGATGGACCAAAATGGCTTGCTATCGATCTCATCATCTCCTCACAAGAAAGAATGGAACAGGGTTCGCAGGAGACGCCAGTCCTTGGAGGTTCGGCGTCAAGCTGCAGGGGAATCAACAAGTCCGGCCTGCCATGCCATCATGGGAGCAGCCATTGACAGCGCGCATCTTCACAGCGTGAAACTGGTCGATCCGTGTACGTACCTACGTACTCACGACAACTGGCGTCGGCATGATGCATGGCGCTTGAGGTAGCCAGTGCCAGGCCAGCGCTTTTATATATAGGGCTCGATCCACCGTTCAATCACCCATCCATGCATCCATTGCAATGGCGCAAATAACCATCTCGGCAGTAGCTATAGCGGCAGCGGCAATGATTCTAGTGCCGGTGTTCAGTTCCACTAGAGGATCAGTAGCCGCAGCAGGTGATCCGAGCCCGCCGCCGCCGCCGATCGGGATGCCCAACTGTGCCACGTCCTGCGGCGACTTGGACGTGCCGTACCCGTTCGGCATTGGCACGGACGCCAGCTGCTACCTGCCGGGCTTCAACCTTACCTGCGACAACAATACCGGCTCAAGCCCACGGCTGCTGCTCGACGCCGACGGCACTATTCAAGTCTTCTACATCAATTATGGGGGCTACATGGGCGCCCAACGCAATGGTGACGTCAAAATCGAAGTCGACGCCCATGGCAATGGCAACGGCACGTTCAGCCAGGGCCTTAGACTCGACGGACCATACATGTTGCTAACCACGTCGTCCATCAGGAGCGAACTCATCCTGACGGGCTGCAACGTGCAGGCGACGGTGAAGACTGGCAACGTCACAGTGGCCAGCTGCACTTCGCTCTGCCACGACACAACAGCAGACGAGGCGCAAGACTACAGGAACCTATCTCTAGAGGAAAGGGAGCTGCGCTCCAAACTAAAATCTGTTAGGATGATCTCCACCGTGTGGGCCCAACGGCCCACCGGGCCCTTAGATCCGCGCCCTGATCAGGGGTGCTCAACCCACTATGGTTGACGGGCCCTGTCACCTGCACTATATAAAGAGGTGGGGGCCGGCGGCTCGCAACACGAGGTTCGTCGCCACGCCGCACACCCCACTTACACCCCCTACCGATCTAGGGTTAGTGCAGTGCTGACGGGAAGCGCCGCCACCACTCAGCCTACACACAACGCCTTCACCGCCGCCACAGCTCGACCATGGCCTCTGGCTCGGGCTCCTCGGGCCAACGAGAAGGTAAAGCCACCGTGATTCCTAACCCTAACCGATCCAAAGGATCCATCAATGGTATCAGACAGATTGGGTTTAGGATTTTCGGTTAAAGTTTTTTTCCTCTCCCCAAGAACCCTAAACAGGGCAAAGAAAGTACCTCACCGGAGAAGGGCATCGGGCCTTGCCGGCAAAGTGCGCCGCCACTCTGGCCGCGCCTGTTCCTCTCGATCCCCACACACATCGGCAAGCCGAGGTGCGGGGACGAAGAACCACACCCACCATGGGGCAAAGGGCACCACCACCGCGCCGTTTGACGGCGGCGCATTCACCTTTGAGGTGCTCGCGCATGCCGGCAAAGGGGACGGGGGGGGGGGGGGGGGGGGGGGCGCCGCCGCATCGATCTCCGGTCGCCTCGCAGCCGCACCTCTCTCTCTCACAGTAACAGAAGAGGTGGCGTCGGCAGGGAGAAATGGAAAGAAGAGAAAGGGGGGAACGGCTCGCGCGGCGCGGTGGCCCTCGCCGGCGGCCGGACCAGGGCGCTGCCCCTTTTTCCCCGACAGGACAGAAGAAGAGAAAGAAGAAGGGAAAGGGAAGGGAGAGCAGGCACGCGCGGCGCGGTGGCCCTCGCCGCCGTCGCCGGCGGCCGGGGCGGCCGGCCGGGGCGCAGCCCCCTACCTCGCCGTCGAGAGAGACCGAGCGAGAAGAGAGAAGGTTGCAGAGAACGAGAAAGAATGGGGCGCTAGGGTTCGGTCCGGCTCGCTCCCGCAGTTTTGATCGGGCGAAAATCAATCTCGGCCGTCCGATTGCAATGAATGGTCATGATGCAAACCCTAGCCCCGCATATGGGCCAACAGGCCGAAAGTGCCTTGGGCCTCTGGCCGGCGGACCAGCCCAGAGAGCCGAGGCCCCGCGCTGGGCCTTTGGGCCGGGAGGCGCTGTAACGCGTGCCTGGGCCGAGGCCGGCTTTCTGCTTGTCTTTGCTTTTTTGTCCAAGTTTTGGGCAAACTTAAATACAGTTTTTCTATTCAAAATTTTATCAAAGAATTTTTTTGTTTAGAAAATAGAAAAGTAAAAGTAATGCTTCTGAAAAGAAAAAGTTCATGAATTTTTTAATTCATGTTTTCCGCTGCAAATAAATAAAAGTGCTCTTTTAAAAGTGAATAGAACTAAAGTAAAAGATTAAATTGTTGCTTCTCTAATTCAATTTTGAACCAACCGGTTAAAATTGCTTAGAGAATAAAAGAGTACAGAATTGTTTCTGAATAGAATGTTGTAAAGTTTCCGCTGCAAAGTAAAAGTTTTATCCTCCAATTAAATTGGAACCAACGGGAAAATTTAATTGGAAGAACTGTTCTTAGCAATGTTTTTCCCCTGTGGGTGAAATCAGATTCATATAGTTTCCGCTATATCAAAAGAAAGATATTTGTTTGAAAGTTAAAATATGGTATTGTTATTTTCTGACCAACGTTGATGATAACTGTACTATAATTCTATGAGTCTTATGTTCAAAGCTTAGATCTCTGATAAATTTTGTATCAAAGTGATCAATTTTCAGAGAACAGATAAAGATCAAGAAATGCTCTTGAACCAGAGAAATGTATATTTCTTGTTCCCGCTGCAATAAAGTTGATGATGATGATTATTTCTTAGCAAAGTTGTTTAATAGACATACTATCATCTCATTGTTTATGAGTTATATGCATTATTTTCATTTCCGCCCAACGGTGATATGGAATTAATGTAGAAGGATGATGTTTTATTCTAATTCTGCCCAACAGTGATTTAGAATATAAAAGAAAGTTTTAAAAGTTTAATGTGCATATTTTTTAACCAGACCAACATGGGGTTATTTTTTATGCTCATTATTGTTGATCATTGGCTAATATTTCTCAGACTAAAAGTTTTTCATGCTTTTATTCGTGAAAGCGAATGGCTGGGTACTTGTGACCCGAAAGATGACCAAGAAAGGTCATAACGTGAGGGAGTATGTTCTCTCTAAAGAATGGCTTCAAAAGAAAAGAGATAGATCATTGAGAGTCTTGGTTCACGAATGTCTTTCATGTACTCTCTATGAAGAAGATTTTTCAGTCAACATGATTTGAGATAAAACAAACAACATGCGTGTTTAATTTGACCAACGTCGGATCAAGCATGTGTGTCAAAGAGCATTCAGATTTATTGCTGAACTTGATGATTGAATATGCAGTCAAAAGAGCCAATTCTGGCATTTATATCCCTTACAGGGAATTACCCGCATGGCGGGAAAAGATGATTATGATAAAACCCGCATGGCAGGAAAAGTCTGGGAAAATACCTGCGTAACCCGTATGGCGGCAGAAATTTTCCCAGACTTATCCTGTATGACAGGAGAAAGACATGATGACTCATGTGCTTTTAATGTGCCCCACTCTGGGAGAAAAGTATGGAGTAGCTATTATGCTTTCCTAGTATCGACCGTACACCTTATGTGTAACGGTCATTAAGCACTCAATAAATCCAAAGAGTATAGAAGTTACAGACGAACCTAAAGATAAGAATGATATGCAAGTGTGACTTGCAAAAGTACTAATGATAAAGAACTCTGTTGAATTTCTGAAATGGAATGAGGAAAAAGTACTCCCATACCAGTTAACAGATAACTTCATTACGTACGAAGTAATCAGATAAATGAAGTAGATAATCGAAGTTTCCTCAATTCACAAGAGTTATGAATGGTTTTTTGAAATTGTGGCAGAAAAGTTCTTGCCACATTTCGAGGGGGAGTACGACGGTCATAATGATCAAAGAAATATGAGATATCCATTAATGAAGAATGTGATCGTCTGGGGGAGTACGACGGTCATAATGATGTCTACAACGGTCATAATGATCAAAGAAATATGAGATATCCATTAATGAAGAATGTGATCGTCTGGGGGAGTACGACAGTCATAATGATAATACCCCTAAAGAAAAGAAATAGCCGTATTCCTAGATTTTTTACAGTTTCGAAAGCAGACTAAGGAATACTAAGACGGTGCTTAAAGTGCCATAAAGAAGAAAGTTTTAACAGAATAAACCCAAATAATAAAGTTTAAAGATACACCATTTTTAGTGAAGATGAAGTAATCTGGGGGAGCATGGTATGAAAATACCTAAGACTCGAATAGATTGTATCTGGGGGAGCATCTTGTATGACCTATACAACACCTGTTGTTAGCTCTATAAGGGAGGAATGAGTAAACATGGATCTTGTGATAAAGGTCCCTGTAAAACCAATTGCCTCTTGGAAATGAAAGACAATAGAATTAATTTGCCTCTTGGCAATGACAGAGCAACAACAGCCCTATATGAAAGAAGTGCCAGTACCTGAGACACAGATGGTCTCACGGAATGAGAAAATCAGATACTTCTGATTACTATAAAGTCTATGTTAGGGAATTTCAAATGGAGGTTGATCCCACCTCATTTAAAGCGCTCAATCGAGATTTGAGAAGTGTCTGTTTTGTCTAAATGATAAGAGACTATATGAGATGGAATAAAATTGGTGAATCCCGATGATGTTTGGGACTCATAAGTAATTTCCAATGGAGCCAAAACAGTAGGCTGTAAAGGGTCTACAAGGTCAATGTGACTCCAAAGGAAATATATAAAGGTGTAAAGCGCGACTTAAATCGAAAGATTTCATGCAAAGAGAATGAATAGATTACAATGAGTGTTAGTAGCACATCATGATCGACATCATGATCTGAGTTACATCAGATGAAAGTAAAGAACACAAGGGATACTGCTTCAAGAAGTCTTTTATGGACTAGAGCAAGTCTCTAGACAGTGGCATTTAAAGTTAGAAGAATCAGATGTTATTTTGGGTTAAAGAAAATGAGAGGACAATTGTATTCATGCAAAGTTATAGAATAGGAAATTCATTCTAATTCTGTGCATGTGGATGACGTCCTACTTGCTAGTGGTCATGTCAATCTACTGCAGGAGAAGAAAACAAGTTCTTGTCCTCAAAGTTCAAAAGAATGTTCTCGGTAGAGTGTCTCTCATTATAATTATTGAGATTCACCAAGAAAAGAATAAAAGGGGGTATTAGGAATGTCGCATGGACATGCTAAGAAATGTCTCTAAAGTATGCATGCGAGAAAACCTACGCCTGTTCTTATAGTCAAGGGTAATGAAACTGGAAACTATGGTGTTCCAAAAGTTGATGAGAAAAGATTGGAAACGGATATGGTGCCATATGCTTCAGCTGTTGGAAGCTCCATATATTACCCTGACACAGTTCATGTATCCGGGTTGTTTTGGCAATGTCCAGTCCATATATAGATCACTGGAATGGAGTCAAAGATATCGGCCTCATACTGAAAGAAATAAGTGCTCTCAAAAGATTGTGAGTACAAAGACAGGACTTGTGAAATGTATAGCGAAATCCACAATTGTCGCTAACTTTCACACTTGGAGTTTTGGTGTGGAAAAGCTCCAAAGAATGAAACAATTATCATCAATGTGATGCAAAAACATGTTATAGCTTGATATGAGGCTGAGGGACAGGCAAAATGGTTAAGGAGACCTGTACCCGGAGTTGATAATGGTTGACAACAACGATAACCATTTTAAGTTTTTCGCTCCTATGACAACGAGTCAAGTGTTGATGCCAAACACACTGACACAGAGTTATGCGTTGTAAAGGAGAAAGTCCGGAATTATGTAGAAATGCTTGAAGCATAAAAGCAACAGACAAGTGTTTGCAGATCTGCTTATTAAAGGCTTACCGCCCAGTGTGTTCGGAGAACACACAGTCGACATGGGTTTTATGGTATAGTCTAAGATTTCCGTACAATAAAGGGCCCAAGGTTAAAGAATTTGTTTCAAAACAGAGAGGTACGTTGTGGCTGTCTGATTCTATCGGCAATTGAGTTGTGACGATGAAACATGTTCTATGTATTGATCTGTTATGAAACGAGTAAAGTAAAAGTATAAGGTCAAAAGTAAAAGTTGAGATCAAGGGGGAGAATGCTAGGATGATCTCCACCGTGTGGGCCCAACGGCCCACCGGGCCCTTAGATCCGCGCCCTGATCGGGGGCGCTCAACCCACTATGGTTGACGGGCCCCTGTCACCTGCACTATATAAAGAGGTGGGGGCCGGCGGCTCGCAACACGAGGTTCGTCGCCACGCCGTACACCCCACTTACACCCCCTACCGATCTAGGGTTAGTGCAGTGCTGACGGGAAGCGCCGCCACCACTCACCCTACACACAACGCCTTCACCGCCGCCACAGCTCGACCATGGCCTCTGGCTCGGGCTCCTCGGGCCAACGAGAAGGTAAAGCCACCGTGATTCCTAACCCTAACCGATCCAAAGGATCCATCAAAATCAAGATCCTTAGGTCTTGCAGTGCTTCTGAAAATCAAACTTTGACAACACAGTCGTGTGCTTTGGCTAAAGGCAGGCGATGCTAACACCAGGTTCTTTCAAAGGAAGGCAAACGCGAGACACAAGCGCAGCATCATTCATGTCCTACAGGGGCCGTCGGGGCCGGTTTCAAACACACACGAAATGACACAGCTAGCGCATGACCACTTCTCACAGATTTTTGGCTCACAACAGACAATTTCAACTGCCTTAAGATGGGATGAATTGGACCTAGATCATGTTGACCTGTCTGACATTGAAGGTGCCTTCACTCTTGAGGAGATTAAGCAGGCACTGGATGACATGCCTTCGGAAAAGGCACCAGGCCCGGACGGCTTCTCCGGCGGATTCTTTAAAGCTTGCTGGGAGACAATCAAGATGGACGTTCTGGCCGCGCTCCAACAACTGTACCGCATGGACAGCAGGGGGCTGCGGCGCATTAACAGGGCCTTGATTGTGCTCATCCCCAAAAAGCATGGTGCTGACACCTTGCAAGAGTTCAGGCCTATCTCCCTCCTGCAGAGTCTGATTAAATTGTTCTCAAAGATTCTTGCACGGCGGCTAAGCCCAAAAATGAGTGATTTGGTTAGCCACTGTCAAAGTGCGTTCATTAAGAAGAGAAGCATTCAAGAAAACTTCCTGTATGTCCAGAACACTATGCGCTACCTGCACAAGTCCAAGAAGCCGTCCGTCCTTCTTAAGCTGGACATTGCCAAGGCCTTCGATTCTGTTTCTTGGACGTACCTCCTAGAAATGCTAGAGGCAAGAGGATTTGGTGCACGCTGGCGTGAATGGATTGCCATGCTGCCGAGTACATCATCATCGCGCATTCTGATAAATGGCCAACAATCTGAATCCGTCTTCCATCGGATGGGACTGAGACAAGGAGATCCCATCTCCCCCTTTCTTTTTATCCTGGCGATGGATCCGTTGCAGCGAATGTTGGAGCTTGCAACTGACCATGGCATTCTCTCCAAGCTGCCAGGGAGAAGGAGGCTGATGAGGTGCTCATTCTACGCGGATGACGTGGCTCTTTTCATGAACCCGATTGATAGTGATGCGCGAATGATAAAGCGCCTGCTTGACTGCTTCGGGTCGGCCACCGGGCTTCGAACCAACCACGCCAAGAGCTCTGCCTTTCCCATTAGGTGTGCTGGCCTTGACCTATTTACCATTCTTGCACCACTCAGCATCCCGGTCAAACCACTCCCAATCACGTACCTTGGACAACCGTTGTCTCTAAAAAACCTCACCAAAGCAGAGATCGACCCCTTCCTGCTAAAGTTTGGTAACAGGTCAGCATGCTGGAAGGGCAGTCTTATGGCTAAGAGCGGGCGTCTTATTCTTCTCAAGGCCAATTTGATACCGTTGGTTATTTACTGGATGACGGTGCACAAGTTTCCGGTCTGGGCACTCAAGCAAATGGTCAGGATTGGGAGAGCATGGTTATGGGCTGGAGCTGACTCATGCAATGGAGGGCAATGCCGTGTGGGGTGGAGCCATATTTGCAGGCCAAAACACCTCGGCGGGCTGGGCGTCCTGAACATGGCCACCTTTGGTGTTGCCCTTCGCCTTAGATGGCTATGGTTAGCATGGCGCGAACCAGATCGTCCTTGGGTTGGAACCACGATACCGAGCGATAGAAAGGAACGAGCTCTTTTCTCGATGGCAACTAACATAGAAATTGGAGATGGAAAACTAGCTAATTTCTGGCATGATAGGTGGCTGCAAGGGCAATGCCCCAAGGTGATTGCACCTTCTCTGTTCAGAATCTCGGCGCGCAAAAACAGATCAGTTCACGAAGCGTTGCACCGGGACACATGGCTGGCTGATCTCGCGCATGGTCTAACAGAAGAGATGATTTTGGAACTGTCAAATTTGGCAACCCTGCTAGACGGCCTGACGCTAAGGGCTGGGAGTTCTGACACGATCAGCTGGAGATTTTCCACTAACGGCGAATATACTGCAAGATCAGCATACTTACTCCAGTTCGAGGGATCAACGCCGATGAGAGGTTTCAGGCTGATCTGGTCGGCTTGGGTGCCAGGAAATTGCCGCTTCTTCGTCTGGACGGCGATGCTGGGGAAAATTCTCACGGCTGATGTTTTGCTTCGGAGAGGCTGGGAAAATGAGTATTTTTGTCGGTATTGTGAGCGGAGCCTGGAAACAACGATTCATCTGTTCGCCGAATGCCCATGGACAAGAGAGATTTGGAGAAATGTTGCATGTCAAGCGGGGCTGCCTTCGCTGCAACCTATCTCATGGGGCAGCCAGCAGACCTTCAAAGACTGGATGGAAAGCTGTGTCTCCAATGCGGTGCCGGGGAAACGGAAAGGACTGCTCTCCCTTATGCACCTAACCAATTGGGAGCTTTGGCGTGAAAGGAATAGACGAATTTTTAAGAAGGAGAGCATGCACCAAAATATGATCTGTCGCAAGATCAAAGAGGAAATCCACTTGTGGAATATGGCGGGAGCTGGAATCCCGTTTGATCCAGGCTGAGGCCTACCCTTGCCTTTCTTTTCTTCTTTTCTGCCTTTCTTCTTCTGGCTTGCCCAGCTCGGGCGTCTTGTTTTTTGTACTCCGCTTGCCTTCTTATCAATGAATTTGGTAGGCAAACTGCCAACATTCCAAAAAAAAAACAGCAGACGAGGCGCCACCCACAGCAGACGATGAGAGCACAGTGGCAGAGAGATACTGCTCAGGCGGCAGCACGGGCTGTTGCCGTGCGGACGTCGTCACGCCAGCCGGCTACTACGACGACAGTGAAGCATACAACAGCAGCAGCACCGGCACGTCGAAATATGATGTGCAGCTCAGTTGGTTCGGTTGGAACCGTAGCGCGGACCTGGAGCGAGTTCCCATGCGCGTCTTCATCACCTACGGTGAATGGTTCGATAACAGCTCCGTTTATAATGATCTGCTACACACGGGTCGTGCCTCGTCAAAGGAAACAATGGAAGTTCCTGTTTGGCTGACGTGGGATGTTGTTGGCCCTGATGCCGCACAACCAGCCCTCTGCAAGAGCAACCACAGCGAGCGCAAAGACGGTACAAGAAGAGGAGGCTACGTGTGCGCCTGCGAAGACGGTTACCACGGCAACCCGTACCTCACCGACGGGTGCAAAGGTAAAGAAAATTTATTTTTCATAATTCTACTTTTTGGCGGATAATTCTATTCTTATACATGCAGATATAAACGAGTGCGGGTGGTCAAGACCGGCCACTAAGTGCTACGGCGAATGTATAAACACGAAAGGATCCTTCAGATGTGAGTGCCCACTAGGAACCGCTGGCAACCACACTGTACCCGGTGGATGCGTTCCTGCTGCTGGCACAGGTATCAATATACTACTCTTCCGTGCTAAAATAAGTGTCGATTTAGTACTAGGACGACTGAAGTACTAACCAAGAGGTCTGATTTGTTCAGTTGATACACTCAAATCGCTCATTTGAAAGGTCCGAAGATACAAGTAAATTAATATGTAGTTTTCCCAAGTTAGTTTGGCATGAGAATGCCTCTGTTTCCCATGAAAACTAAGTATATAAGTTGTAGACATGAAATACATCAAAGTATTAATAAAACTACAAATATAACTTGAAGACATGAAATACAACTGTTCATGAGTACTACCTCCGTCCGGGTTTATTGGGCCCCTTCGTATTTTTATGACATGTAGTTTACATTTTGTTAGTTAAATTTTCAGGTCAAACTTTGACCTAAAATAATAGGGAGCCTAATAGACCCGGACGAAGGGAAAGTACCATTCTGCTCCCGAGCTCAAATGAGCTTGGTGAACAGTAAAATCGAAAAAATTCTAAAAATGTTCAAAAAAATCTGAATTTTTTTCATGAACAACATTGACAAAATATCTAAGTGCATGCAAAATTTTGGCCTGAAATAACATTCTAATAAAGCGTGAAAAAAAAACAAAATCGATACTCTGAAAATGCGCATTTTCAGAGTATCGATTTTGTTTTTTTTTTCAGGCCTTATAGGAAAGTTATTTCAGGCCAAATTTTTGCACGCACTTAGATATTTTGTCAATGTTGTTCACGAAAAAAATTCAGAATTTTTTGAACATTTTTCGATTTTACTGTTCACCGAGCTCATTTGAGCTCGGGAGCAGAAACTTGATGTCCCGGACGAAGGGAGTACCATATAGTATCTATCGATCTATTAAATTATTTAAAATGATAAAAGACGAATGGTCAAGATTCGTTAGTATAAAGCCAGAATATCTCAATGCTAGATTTATTTGTTTAAAGTAGGCAAAAGTTGGCCTCATCGCATTATTTAAGAAGAGTTTACATATTATAAAACGACCGCGAACGTTTCAAGAACCATAACTCTACTCTCACTGCATCAAGAATCTCAAATGTTTTTCACCCGCACTACTATAATCTGGTTTTGTTCCAAGTTCCTATACTTCGTCGAATTTATTTTATTGAGCACTTGGCAAACTTTTGCCCGTCGAGTTTGATCTAAAATTGGAATCGGTGGTGATAAGCAACTCGGCAGAGCTCTGGCTTTGCCTGGTTCCGACGAAAAACGACTAAGCGGACATAAACAATTCGGCAAAATATCAAGTTCGCCGAATTCCGGACAGAAAGAACTCGGTAAAGTATGGCATGTGGGCCATGTTGTTCAGCAGGTGACAGAGCCCTTTGTTTGCCGAGTTCGGTGTAACAGAGAATCGGTAAATATTTTTTATTTTTCTAAATCAGAATTCCATGGGTCCCATCTTTGTGGAGTCCCAGATAGAATAAACTCAGCAAATATAGCTAGTGGTTTAATTCCACCTCGCCTCTTGTGGAGCGACGTGACGAGGTTAAATAACTGCATCATCCAAATGCGGCAAGCATGAGTCATTATTGCACCCTTTATGGAAGATATGACTGTCAATAGAAGATTCAGATTCATAGTCACATATTGTATTCCTACTGCCAGTCTATACGTAGCCTGTCGAGTCCATACTGCCAGTCTGGGTCCATACATCTACAATGATTTGTCCTGTGTGAGCGTATTCTATACGTAGCTTGTCGAGTTGTTCAGCAGGTGACGGAGCCCTTTATTTGCCGAGTTCGGTGTAACAGAGACTCGGCAAATATTTTTTATTTTTTTAAATCGGAATTCCATGGGTCCCATCTTTGTCGAGTCCCCGATAGAATAAACTCAGCAAATATAGCTAGTGGTTTAATTCCACCTCGCCTCTTGTGGAGCGACGTGACGAGGTTAAATAGTTGCATCATCCAAATGCGGCAAGCTTGAGTCATCATTGCACCCTTTATGGAAGATAATACTGTCAATAGAAGATTCAGATTCATAGTCATAGATTGTATCCCTCACAAATTGAACATTGATGGTTGTTCGGCTCTTTTCTTAATTATTTCATCAAGCCTCGTCGGTCCATACTGCCAGTCTGGGTCCATACATCTACAATGATTTGTCCTGTGTGAGCGTATTCTATACGTAGCCATTAATATTTGTCAGTGTGTATGATATATTGATAAAATGATTGCAAAGAGATTGTTGGCAAGTTACCTTTGAAAATCTTACTTGTGCAACTTTAGAATTACACACAACCACATTGTGTCTCTTCATTCGCACCCATCAACTTCACCGAAAATCCTAGACGACACCTCTTACTGAAAAGCGAAGTGATACTATATATGGTGCACATCCTAACTACTACCTACTCCCTCCATATCCGATAATTTGAATTTTAAACATGTTTTTTGTCAAAATTCGAAACTTTGAATACAAATATTATTTGAACTATTTTGATTTGAAAACTGATAATCATGTGTATAGATTTTTCTTAAAATTATCCCTGAAGTATTATAGTTTTCTTGGTTATAATACATATATTACAAAGAAATTAATGATCATCTTGAAAACCATGTAAATGGGTGAAATGACATTTATTTCATATGCACGGAATAGTTCTTTATTCGTCAACATATTTATAAGTGTATTTTAATTGGTTATGACAAGGCTTTAACCAACATGCCTTGTCTTCATGAACCTAATAGAGGAGATATTTGTGCTCCCGAGTGCACATGCACCCTGTTGAACTGTAAAAGCTTGCTGGAAATAGTAGGAAAAAAAACCAAATCGTTTTTTTTGGGAAACATACATGTTTGAGTGTTCTACCTTTGCGCAAATTTGCATCAAGAAATAACAAACTATATTGCCTTTTAGACCACTGTTTTCGGTATTATAACAAAAGCACCACGATTGCCATTCCTTCACAAAATTTTGCATGCAGGTAAAAATCCAACATGTTTGTTGCAAACAAAGATATTTTTGGATTGCTTTGCTATTTTCATGGACTTTACTATTCAAAATGATGCATGTGCCCCTGGAACAAGAGCCCCGTGTCCTATCCTGTTTTATATACTCCCTCCGTTTTTATTTAGTCCGCATATTAGCTTTGACATAAGTCATAGTGTCATATTTTATAAAATCTGACCAAGTTAATAGCAAATAATATGAACTTTTACAATAACAAATATATATGATTTGAAAAGATATTTAGTAATGATTGCTAATGTTATTAATTTGGTGCTTTGGATGTTAATAATTTTTTGTATGAAATTGGTCAAAGTTTACAAACTTTGACTTGAGACAAAGATAATGTGCAGAGTAAATAAAAGCGAAGGGAGTACGTAGATACTCTCGGGGTTTGTAACCGGGTAATCCAAAAGGTTCACCGGTATCAAGAGTTTCTTTTTACCAAATGTAGCAAAAATTACAAGAAAAAACTATACATGTAAATCTTCGAGGACACAATTTTTAGATCTCGAAATTTAAAATTTGGAGCGCCTAATATTTTCTTCCACTAGTTTGCCAAATCTATAGGTTTGTATGAAAATATACAGTCATACAGATGAGTTGCATGTTGAATATTTGTATGTGTAATTAACTATTGTACTTGCTTGAAAATTCTAAGTATTCATTTTAGCTTTACCCTTCACTTTCACCCGCAAAGAAAGAAACTGAACCATCACTTTGAAGTTTTTGGTTGCTATCTTATCCTACCACAATTAACTTTTTGGGAAAAAAACACTCACGTTTATTATAAAAGTTCACAAGAAGTACACAACACCTCAAACATAATAAAAATGACATTGAGGTACTTGGACCACCGAACGACCATGACTGCCACCAGAACGAACTGCCAACGCGCCGCTGTCACCGCTTCCATACTGGAGCCGACATGACCTTGTTGATGACATATGGGAAGTCTTTGTGCATGTGCTCCTAAGGACATGCGTCCCATTGCTACAGCTGTCCCTGACTTGACACCGAATCTCACCCTAGCATACGCATGAAGAGAATCGTAACCTCGCTGCTCCGAAGACGTGACAAGAATCTATGTCGGAGCTCTGGCTAATCCTTCCCGATAGACAAACCTGATGATATTGGAGCTCAGAAGACTAACCCAAAAAAGAAACGTCGCCATTTGTCTAACAATGCCTCCGTGAAGACTAAACTCCTAGCATATCTACAAGCCGGAGAGTAAGCACCACAATTGCCATCCCCGCCCCAAGCCGACGGTGCATGAGGTAGGAGGGAGGTGAATCCATGAGCTCACCCATGGAGATGGGGGGGTGGGGGGGGGGAGGCTTTGCCCTAGTCTCCTTGCGAAAGGGAAAAGAAAGACATGGAGACTATTTCAGATGTTTGCTCAACTTGTATATTTCAGACTCAATCCTACCACGATTCAATATGTATACTTGTAGTTGTAGCCTAGTAAGAAGTCATATCTACCGATTTCAGAAGTAATACAAGATCATGCATGTAGAGGACAGTCGGTAGAACCACAAACATTGCATCCGATTGGCACACACAACCATCTCTATTGCAAAGTCGTCAGATTATACTCGCTTTGTTTCAAAATATAAGCCCTTTTAAGTAGTTTGAAGTGTAGATTCACGCATTTTGCTTTCTATATAATCTATATTGTAATATCTAAAAAGGCTTATATTTAGAAACAGAGGGAGTACAAAATAAGAGCATGTACGGACTTTGCGAATCCGTCCCCCTAAACATCTGCGGACGTGCCCAATAAGTGTCCGGGTGTGTCTGTTTTGAGCCCTTACTTGTCCGTCTATGCAACCATACTCCTCAGTTTCATTCTTACATGTTCCGCCACTTGCATGTGATCGGTGGAGATGAAGAAAGAATAAAGAAAAAAAAGGTGGTTCGGGGTGGGCGGCGTCCTACGTGGCGGATTAACTAGGCGCGTCCGTGAGCCTTCATATCGCCCCTACATTTGAACTCAATATGCAGGTTCGCGGACAGCCCGGACATATAGGGATGATATGAAAGGTCCGGTTAGGTCACTTTTATTTTCTCTCCTGTCCGGTCACTGATCAGATGCGTTCGCGGAGGATTTGACGAGGCTGGATATATATAGATGCTCTAAAATAAATAAAAGAACCACAATAGTGATCACATGGCACATTTACGCATCACTAATCCAAGTGCTAGACCACCATCGAATTGGTTACATAGACCGGTATTAACATCTACAAGTGGTTGCACGAATAGACCAGAAAATATTGGGCCTCCACTCATTTGCAGTGAACACCATGTAAGGATCTAAAACTTGTGTTTTAGAGAGTGATGATGCCCAAACCGTTCAGCTGGCTACGTAACCAGCCGCCGAGAGCAAGTGAAAAAGTTGAAATCAGATCTATTCCACTCGATCACATTGAAATTATGTTGCCAACTGATTATGTTTTGGCTATGTTTTTTCCTTCAAAAAATCAGTAATGATGTCAAGCGCCACTATATTTTTGTCAACTACAGTAACTAGTAAGCGTGCACATGCAACGCACGTATTCTAATAAATTATAATAAAAACACGAACTTTGTATTGTGTTTTACCAGAAGATTTAAATGCGTGCCATGCTTAATGATTTCAATGTGATAATTTGTTTTAGATTAAGACATAGGTCTTGTTTGACCGGTGAAAGTTGAAACGTTCTGATCCCAAAATTTCAAAAACAAAATGAAAAAACTCGCGCATGTAAAACACGATGAATACACATGTCTTCACATAAAATTAACGATCGCATAAATGTATTGTATTTTTTACTTATTACAAAAATACTTAAAAAATAACAACTAATCAACATTATCTAGTAGTCATTTTGGATGTTGGTCCTCTCTGGAAGGTCCATCTTTTGATGCGATCTATAATGCTTCGTTCTAAGACTGGGATATGGTTTAGAACTTCATTCTCTTCATACTTCAAAATATGAACCAAAAATCGCTTCCTCAGTTCAAAATCATCCTACATATGTATTACATAACATTGTTATTAGGAAAAACATGCGTAACGTGTATAAGAATGAGCATGGTGTCATTACTTACCTTGGGTACTGGAAAATGCAACGTTCCATCATGCCATGAGTGCATTAAATTGAAAACCACATAACCAGAGAGGGGACTGCATGCATGACATGTTACATGTGAGTTAAATGAATCAATTAAGATTGTGATGTATTGACAAGATTATTACCCTATTCGCAAAAAAGAGAGACAAGATTATTACCCGTATGAGTTTGTGGGAACAACAGGAACTTCGCATCCCCATGTCAAGATGTTGTCCTTGAAGGCAGGGTTTGCAACTTGGAGAGCAACGTTTAGATCGTTGACCATACTTTCAAGTATATGCTTTCCGAAAGTGGGTCTTGAAAGCGGGTCCAAAATAGAGACAACTTTTTTATGTTGGTCCAAGACGAACAATAAAAATAGCTCAAGAATATCACAAGGCAGTAAAATCTGCAATGATGCATACATTTAGAAACATAACAATCATTATCATTCATTAAGACCAAATAAACAATGTCTTTGAATTCAAACCTTACCATATCACATTCTGAGATATGATACTCATTGCTATCGGACCAAATAAACAATATCTTTGAATTCATTAAGATTTGTATCATAAATATAGAGCTGCAAATGCCGAGGTCCATTATCAGCCGGCACCAGATCATCAAGAGCGTGGTACAACCCCCCACATGCACGAACTGTGTATACGCCGGTTCCTGCCGCAGTGCTTACTCGACGATCAAGGGTGACTCCAAGACTTGTGAATGAGAAGTGAGAGTTGAAATACCGTATATTGTCGCGAAAATATATATTTAGCATCATCATCACACTGACTTGTAAACAACCGTTTCAACTCTTCCGTCACCTCTGGAGTAAATAGATCTACTTTTCCTTTTCTGCAACAAAATGCAGGTCCCTCATATTGAAACCGCAATGCTCCACAGTGAAGGCAGTCTCTAACTTTTCTAAGGACATGGTGCTTTTTGGGAAGGTTCATGTATACTCTATCTTCATGATCATTTGTTGGACTTCCATCAGTCTGACGTCGTCCAACTCGGTAGGATTGAAAGTGAACATCTGGAACATAATTTGAAGTGGCATCAATTTTTATAAGTATACATTTTCTCCAGAGGTGACGAAACATAATTTGAAGTGGTATTGTATCAGTAAGTAATGATAGCAAGAAGATACCTTGCTGGGCGAACATCCTAGCTTCTTCATCAGGCTCAACGTATACATTTTCTCCAAGGTTTCCGTCTCCCAAGCAGTCTAGTAGCCAATTATTAGTATAATAATGTATAAGGCCTAGTAGTAAATTAAATACAGATCGAAGTATGCAGTAAAATGCGTACCATCAATATTTTTTGTGTTGACATCGGGCTCCAGTATTCCATATGCATCCTCGCCTTGGTCTTTGCCTGACATAATGTTTTGCAGAATGGGCAAGTGTCAGCGATGAATGGAAGGTATGAACCAAGTGATAGTCAATTAAATTACCATTATATTTGTCCACGGGATTGCGTGGACATGACGGTGCAGTGAGTATGTTGTCTGGCCTCATCCTCCCTCCAATTTTTTGCATCTGGTACATATCATTTGTGTGTAGCCAATCACAATCTTCATCAGCTACAGAAATATTGATTGATTGTCAGTTGCGAAATCAAAGATTGGATATCATGTGTTTCATGTAACTGGCAGCACCTGTATTGGATTTAGTTTGTTCTCTAGTTGTAAGGAGAACTGTAGATTTGGTTCGATGCCGTTTGTCACGTAGGCTTTGTAATATCCCTTTTCTATGTTGCTCATACTGGGCATTTTCCCTCTCCCTCTTAATTGCTTGGTTTTCTTCTGTAGAATAAAGTGTGAGTTAGGTACAATACACATCATGAGCAACAATTGTTTATCGTCTATGATATAAGTGTCAATTAGCTATGACACATAATATAAGCAATATTGTTTTTTTGTGCTCATACCGGACATTTGCCCAATGCACTAAGCAGTTGAATACCATATGAAATGCTGTTTCTGTAGGCTTGAAGTGGCGGTCGTAACCCAGTAAGTGGGGAGGACTCAAAGCGAGGGTCGACATTATTGACATTTTCTTTGTTAGAAACAGCACTTTGTGGTGTTCTTAACGAATTTGGACCATGGAGTGGAGTCTGATCACCCATTATCACATCAACAGGTATGCCTGCATCAAAATCACCCATTATCACATCAACAGGTATGCCTGCATCAAAATTGTATGTACAATGTAAGAAAAGACATCACCTTTGGCAGCTGGTGTGTACCGTAGCTCGGTGAGAGCAGATTGCGCACTGGGCCTATCCGCAGTGTGTAAATCTGTCCATAAGAATAGATCATTAATATGACTTATTTCTGATTCATGAATGTATCATAAAGAACAGAGGAAATGGATAAACCGGGCGATATGGGCACGGGTGGCGTAGATGGAGTGTTGTTTCCATTTAGAACAGCAGATGCAGCTTTCTTAAGATCCCTTGCCGCCTTTCTTTTTTTAAGTATTGCATCCCTGTTCAGTGCATACCTCTCCCTTTCCCTTTGTCTCTTCAATTCTTTTGGATCTGTTTTCTGACCTGCGAGGCAATGAAATACTCAGGATACACAAGGTCGATGTAGTTAAGAGTTGGTGATATATGTATTTACCTGAATTGTCATTGTTCGTTAGGTCCTCAAATGGAGTACGTACACCACTACGTTGAGAGGATGCCATATTGTCTTACTAACTGTATCTATTTGTGAAACGGTTGTTCAACCCTGTTGCGTAGGTAAGAAAAGAAACAAGTAAGCATGAATCCTAATAACCTGTATGTACATGGTGAACTGACGATAGTATTAGATTATTATAGATCATAATGTCCTGTACGTATCAAATTTCACAGTACGAATTATAGATTGGCAGATTAAAACAACAATTTCCTTCATCTTTTGGCTGATCATAAGATGTGCAAGTTCAAGATATAACCTGTGCATTGGCAGGGCCGATATGGACCTAACTCCTCGAGATGGTGCAGGCCACCAGGGTGATGCACCGGAGGTAGGGCAGCGCGTCGGGGTGGCCAGAGGCGGCGTCCACCGGGTTGAGGACGGTTGGAGACCAGATCTACTCCAGGTCCGTGTGAGGGGCCAATGTGGTGAGGACGTCGCGGTAACCAGGGGCGAGGAAGATGGGTGAGGCGATGTTCATGGCCTGGTGGCGGCGTTGATCGCGGAGGTTTCGTTTTGGAGTCTGGCGGCGTTGATTGTTGGGCTGTGTAGCATCCTAGAGGGGAGAGTCTGCCGGCAGAACATTTCTTTTGAACCGTTGATCGGATTGTAGGCTGGTGGATGTAACGTGGATAGTTAGATGGTACTAAGTGGGTTAGATCGGACGTTGGGGGTCATCCCGTGTGCACTTTTGTGTGTGGCTGTAGAGGAATTGATGTTTGCTCTTTGAATAGTAGTATAGATAGTCTCTGAAACAGGTATTTGCATGAGGTCGTGCGGGGGTGTCGACGTGCCTTACCCGTTCGGCGTTGGTTTGTCCAAAATCTACCGGCCAGGGTTTGGCCTCGTGTGCGACACAAGTCTTGACTCCCCGCGACTACTCCTCGGCAACAGCCAGTTCCGGGTGGTCAATATCCCGCTTTCCAATACCACGATGCGCATCATCCGGATCGAGAACCTCTGGTCCTACTCCTACTCGTTTTTAACACCCGATGACAAGATTGGAATACGGGGCAAATTCGCTTCTCGTTTCTCCGGAGAGACACCGTACTCGCTTTCCACCAGCAATGAGCTCATCCTAACAGGGTGCAACACGCAAGCGACACTGTTGGGGCATGGTAACCCAGCCACCATCAGCGGTTGGGCAAAATGGACAAATCTGACCTAAAGTCGCAACAAATTCACAAAGTGAACTGTTTTAAAAAAAAATTCACTCGCGTAACCCTTTTGTGTGGCGCCCGACAGCAAGGCGTCACACTACACTGTGTGGCGCCTTTGCCTTAGGCGTCACACTAGGTCTCGGGCGCCACACAGTGTAGTGTCGGGCGCCACATAGTCCTAAGGCAAAGGCGTCACATAAAAAGGTTACGCGAGTGAAATTTTTCCGAAAACAGTTCACTTTGTGAATTTGTTGCGACTTTAGGTCAGATTTGTCCGTTTTGCCCAGCGGTTGTGCCTCCTTCTGCTCCCACGATGACACAGACGTCTGGGCTAGGTGGCAAACAAGCGGATTCCACGGTGGAAAAGGCGGGGGCAAGTACTGTGATGGCATGGGCTGCTGCCAGGCGCGCATCTCCGAGTCCATGGACGGAATGCCCCGCCAGTTGCTGTTTAAACTGTTTGATAGCAACAGCACCCAGGGCCCAATACCTGTGCCCGGGTACGCGTTCATCGCAGAAGAGGGATGGTTCGACCAGCCAAGTGTAGCCGGCAAGCTCTTGCGGAAGGGTCATCATCAAGAGCACCGAACGTCTGGACGTACTATGGAGGTCCCCATTCATCTCCAGTGGGAGGTTTTGCTCTCGCATCATGGCTCATCACCGAACGGATAAAAAGTTTCCGAGTGGTACACAACAACAATGCCCGCTCCCGCCCCCCTCTAGGGTTCCTCCCGCCCCACCCCACCGCCGCCGGTCTCCCTAGCCCGCTCCCGCCCCCCTCTAGGGTTCCTCCCGCCCCACCCCGCCGCCGCCGGCCGCCCCCGTCTGTCCCTGCCCCCCCCCCCCCCCCCCCGCCCGGATCCGCCCCTGCGCTGCCTCCCCGGGAGGTGGCCGGGGCGGCGCGCGCCACCCCTTCCCTTTGGCCGTCCTCCGCCACCTCTCCTCCCCGCCGCCGCCGGCGGACGCCCCCGGCGTAGGCTCTGGTGGTGCTGGCGGCGGCGGGACCTTCCGTCACCGCGCGCGCGGCTCCCCTGCCCGGGGCATGGGGCGGCGGCGGTGTTCCTCGGCTGGACGGCGGCCCGGTGGTCCGACGGCGGCGGACGGCGGTGGGACGGCGGCGGACAGCGGTGGGCGTGGTGGCGGCGCCGCCCCTTGGCGGTGGGACGACATGGTGGCGCAGGATGGCCGGCGGCGCGCCCCCGGCCCAGATCTGGGCCCTACGGGCCCCATCTGGGTCCTAGCGAGCCGGCCCCCCGGTGTGGCCTCGTTGTCTGCTGCGCGGTGAGGAGGAGGAGCAGCTCGGATGTGGGGCGGCGGCGCCGACGGTGTGCCTGCAGCAGCGCGAGGGCGGGAGCTTTACGGGCTTATGAGGGCCCGACCGGGCCTGTGGGCCCACGGGCCTGGTGTGCTCCTGCTATTGCGTCCGGACGGCTACCGTTGTTGACGGTGGAGGTTGAGCCCTCCCGCGTGCCGACAGTGCTGCTGCCCCTAGTCCCGGCTTCGAATCATCGCCGTGCTGTCCTCACTTCGTGGTGCCGTGGTGAGACGGCGTAGGGGCTTCAAGACCGTGTTGGCGCATGGTGGTGGTTGGTTTGGTGGCAGGCTTCGGAGCGCCCGAGGTGCGGGTTGGGATCGGGGGAAACTCCTGTCGGCATGGCCGACACCGGCGCGGTGGCGCCTGTGGGTGCCGCCTGACCTTCCCGGAGGGCGTCGGGGGCTACCCTTCCTCTCGCCTCGTCGAGCACCGGGGGAAACCCTTGGCAGCAGCGTCGTCATCGTCGCGATCCTTCTTGGAGGTGTTGATTGGTGCCGGCGCTTCGGAGTCTTGGAGCTTGGTGGAAGATCCCCGGTGGGCGCAGCGGTCGCGAGGCTTCTTCGTTTTTGTTGATCCGCCGTTGTCGGCATTTATTTCTTTTGTTTTTTCTCTGTCGTTTCTTTTGAGCGTGACTGTGCTGCTTCCGCCCCAGCACCTATCACTGTATGGTTCGGTTGGTTGCTTTGTAATACAAAGCGGGGGAAACCCTTTCTCGTGGTCATGGCTCTGTTGGGACAAACCCAATACCAACTCTCTTTCTCTCACTCGCACAAACGAAGGTGGAAGATGGAGCACGCGATTTTTTTCGGCACACAAACGCTTCCGCCGCACGAACGGCGCCTCGGCCGCACGAACGGCCTTACTTTACAGGGCACATACCCGGACGCGGCAACACACCGCAGCCTACCCTGAGAAGCTCTCTTTCACATCCGACCGGGCGCACACCACGGTCCCGGCGGAGACTACGCTCATCTCTGGCTCCTAGGCTCGGCTCATACCGTCACTCCACAAACAGTACATGGGGTTGGGTTTTATACCCGGACTCACACAGGTGCACACACACCAGCACACGCACGCACACGCAAACTAACCTGTGGTTGGATGGTTACAGGGACTGTGGTATCCCCAGCCCACCAGGGTTCAAATCCTGGTGCTTGCATTTATTCCTGGATTTATTTCAGGATTTCCAGCGATGCGCATTCAGTGGGAGGAGACGTTCCCGTCGACGACGAGGTACCTACGGTGACTTCGTAAATTTCAAGATGATATGCTGGCTCAGTCTTTCGGAAGTGCTCATAGGGGTAGGGTGTATGTGTACGTTCATAGGAATGAGTGTATGCGCATGTATACGAGCGCTTGCTTGCGTCTGTACTGTGTTCAAAAAGCACACGCACGCACACATGACCTGGCCACCACAACGCCCACTAACCCATGCATGCATGCATCACACCCGGCCACCAACTACGACCGGTTCTGTAGCTAACGGGACGTAGCTCCCACGCAATCAGCCTCCGCTGCCCACGCACGCACGCCCGGCGACTCGCTCGCCCAGGCTGCACACACGACGGCTCGTCACGGTGTTGACGCAGGCACGGGCCAGGGCCCGTCACGATCAGCGCACGCACATACGCACACTGGTTACCATCACCGTGGCTTACTTATAACATTCTCCCCTTAAGCCACGACCTCGCCGAAGCCCCGACTCGTCGCCAGCGTCGCCTTGGACACCTTCGCCCGACGCCACCGCGCGCCTCGGTGCCCGTTGCGACATGCCGTCTGCTTGCCGCGCTCGAGCTGCGGTTGCCGTGTCGCTCGACGTCGATGCCATGTGTCACCACCGCGTCTGGACTCGCCGCCCGTCGCCGTCGCCATGCGCTCGCCGTGCGCCGCCTTGCCTCCGCGTCCGCCATGACCGCCGCAGCGCCGCGCACCTCCATAGGCCGACACACGGCCCGGAGCTTCGCGCCGCCGCCGCCGAACGGTGCCTCGGCCGCACGAACGGCCTTACTTTACAGGGCACATACCCGGACGCAGCAACACACTGCAGCCTACCTAGAGGAGCTCTATCTCACAGCTGACCGGGCGCACACCACGGTCCCGGCGGAGACTACGCTCATCTCTTGCTCCTAGGCTCGGCTCATACCGTCACTCCACAAACAGTACATGGGGTTGGGTTTTATACCCGGACTCACACATGTGCACACACCAGCACACGCACGCACACATGACCTGGCCACCGCAACGCCCACTAACCCATGCATGGATGCATCACACCCGACCACTAACTATGACCGGTTCTGTAGCTAACGGGACGTACGCACGCACGCCTGGCGACTCGCTCGCCTAGGCTGCACACACGACGGCTCGTCACGGTCTTGACGCAGGCACGGGCCAGGGCCCGTCACGATCAGCACACGCACATACGCACACTGGTTACCATCACCGTGGCTTACTTATAACATTCTCTTCTTAAGCCACGACCTCACCGAAGCCCCGACTCGTCGCCAGTGTCGCCTTGGACACCTTCGCCCGACGCCACCGCGCGCCTCGGTGCCCGTTGCGACATGCCGTCTGCTCACCGCGCTCGAGCTGCGGTTGCCGCGTCGCTCGACGTCGATGCCAGGTGTCACCACCGCGTCTGTCGCCATGCGCTCGCCGCGCGCCGCAGCCGCGCCGCCTCGGCCTCCATGTCCTCCGCACTCGTCGCAGACTCACCGCGCGTCGCCTCAGCGTCCGCCATGACCGCCGCAGCGCCGCGCACCTCCATAGGCCGACACACGGCCCGGAGCTTCGCGCCGCTGCCGCCGAACGCCGTCATCGCCGGCACGCCTCCGACACGGCGAACCACGCCCAAGCCAACCAAGCTCATGATACCAAATGTTGGGACAAACCCAATACCAGCTCTCTTTCTCTCACTCGCACAAACGAAGGTGGAAGATGGAGCACGCGGTTTTTTCGGCGCACAAACGCCTCCGCCGCATGAACGGCGCCTCGGCCGCACGAACGGCCTTACTTTACAGGGCACATACCCGGACGCGGCAACACACCGCAGCCTACCTAGAGGAGCTCTCTCTCACAGCCGACCTGGCGCACACCACGGTCCCGGCGAAGACTACGCTCATCTCTGAATCCTAGGCTCGGCTCGTACCGACACTCCACAAACAGTACATGGGGTTGGGTTTTATACCGGGACTCACACAGGTGCACACACACCAGCACACGCACGCACACATGACCTGGCCACCACAACGCCCACTAACCCCCCATGCATGCATGCATCACACCCGGCCACTAACTACTACCGGTTCTGTAGCTAACGGGCGTAGCTCCCACGCAATCAGCCTCCGCTGCCCACGCACGCACGCCTGGCGACTCGCTCGCCCAGGCTGCACACACGACGGCTCGTCACGGTCTTGACGCAGGCACGGGCCAGGGCCCGTCACGATCAGCGCACGCACATACGCACACTGGTTACCATCACCGTGGCTTACTTCTAACAGGCTCATCACCCAACGCGAGGTCGCGTAGCTCGCATCATTGTTGTAGTGACGTAGCTCGCGACCTCTGCAGGAGCCAGTTCAGCCGCTGCAATCCTGGGAACAGAGGCTATACCTGCCAATGCAACGTTGGCTACCACGGCAACCCCTACATTGCTGATCGATGCAGAGGTACGTCCCGTCAATTCCATCGACTACCGACTACCACTACAACTACGTACATGCACGTTATTTACTGGATTTCGCCTTTTCTTTTCTTGTCTCCAGGTGGTCGCCTAAATACATCAACAAAGGTGAGCAAGAACTGACGCAACTTTAATTTTCACTCAATCTGGTATTCTTAGATTATTACTAGTAGCTATCGCTGTCTTGATTTCTTAGTTTTCTTTGTTGTTTAGGCCAAATTTTGACCACATATTTGACTAGCAAAATTTTAACGCATCACAAAAAATTATATTGTTGGATTCATATTTGTCCGTAGTTTTTAATGATATTATTTTTGCTACATATAATTTATATTTTATTAGTTAAAATCATTGTCAAAATATGATCTAAAATACAATGGGACTAGTAAATCAGGACAGATGTGGTACTACTCGATTTTGATCGCCACACATCATGTATTCAATACTCATATGCTGACAATGTTTCCATTCGTTCATATGTTTGTTGAACTTTCTAAATTAGTTTAGTGTAGACTGAGGGTACTACGACCTATACATAGCATTAAGAAAACTTGTGTTCAAGTTTTGTTTGTTTCGAAAAACTTGCATTCAGAAAATTCTAGGTTTGACCATTAATATGGAAAACAATTCATTTTTATCAGCTAGTTTATAAATCTTATCGTTAGATTTATAGATCATACATTACATTTTTCTTTCTTACAAGTAGCTGGTATTATATACCACCTCGGTTGGTAAACACGATATGATTTCCTAGAAAGCGAGTGTGCAGTAAAAAAACTTTGATTGCTACCACACACATTGAGAAATACTTTTGGTTTTGCAAGGTGAAACCATTGTTATAAGTTTTTCATCATAAATATTATCTTAATATAAAATTCGTAATTTCCACGAACATAGAGTTACAGTATGCAGCGATCAAAGATACATATTGGTGAGCATCTTGATATCCACATTTTCATCAATATAGGAGCTGCGAGGGGGCAGGGGGTTATTAAAAGTAGATGATACTCAACGAACAAGTGGACCATGTATAATATTTTTGAGGAAAAACCATGAAGCTTTAGTTTTGTAGACCAAACCACTAACAATTATGATTCTTATGTTTATGCTGAGCATTTTCCAAGGTATCCGTTACTCCCTCCGGCTACCCAAAAAATCCATTTCATATGTTAACATGGTTTTCAAAATACAACAACCATTGACCACTAGTTTATGTTTATTATACTTTCAAAACATAATAAAACTATGCACAATGAAAGCACTTTTTACAAAACCGTGAATGACATTTCAAGGCATACTAGAGAAAATGAAAACATAACGAGTATTTTTGTTTCAGGTTTAAGCATCGCTATTGGATTCGCTAGTGGGGCGGGCCTCATACTTTTGGTTCTCATTGCATACTTTATTTCCAACATATTTAAGCATCAGAGGGCACAAACATTGAAGCGGAAGTACTTTGAGCAAAACAGTGGGCAATTGCTGCAACAATTGGTATCCCATAGAGCTGATATTGCAGAGAGAATGATCATAACCTTGGAAGAGCTAGAGAAGGCAACAAACAATTTTGATAAAGCTCGTGAACTTGGTGGTGGTGGGCATAGCACTGTCTATAAAGGAATTTTGTCGGACCTCCATGTCGTGGCCATCAAGAAACCAAAGATGGTTGTTCAAAGGGAGATTGATGAGTTTGTTAATGAGGTTGCTATCCTATCATAAATCAACCATAGAAATGTAGTAAAACTATATGGTTGTTGCCTTGAAACAGAAGTACCATTGTTAGTCTCCGAGTTCATTTCCAATGGAACTCTTTATAATCATGTTCATGTCGAAGGACCAAGATCACTACCATGGACTGATAGGCTGCGGATAGCAACAGAAACTGCAAAATCTCTTGCTCATCTTCACTCAACAACTTTAGTACCTATCATCCATAGAGATGTCAAACCTACTAACATACTTTTGGATGATACTCTGACAGCAACGGTAGCAGACTTTGGAGCTTCAAGATACATTCCATTGGACAAATCAGGGCTAACAACAAATGTGCAAGGTACACTAGGATATCTGGATCCGATGTACATGCACACATGGCGCCTCACGGAGAAAAGTGATGTTTATAGCTTTGGTGTTATGCTTATAGAGTTGATGACTAGAAAACAACCATTTACCTATATGGCACCCGAAGGCAATGGTCTTGTGGCACATTTTGCTATCTTATCTGCCAGAGGTAATTTATCAGAGATATTAGATCCACAAGTTCTGAGCGAGGGTGGCAACATAATTGATGAAATTACTGCAATTGCGGTAGCATGCATAAAATTAAGAGGGGAGGAAAGGCCAACCATGAGACAAGTGGAATTGCGATTGGAAGTTGCTCAATCACCTGAGGAATTCGAGACGAATGGTGATATTGCTGCAAATTCTCAATTAGCATGTGGAGCTGGATTGACTAGCAGGCAGTATAGCATGGAAGAAGAGTACGTGTTGTCTGCAAGATATCCACGGTAGTTCTACTTACACATGAGTTGAACATGGTTAAATATCAAAGATTTATGTGCAATCTACTACCTTAGTGAGAAACGTGTTTCCAAACCTTTTTTCTCCGATGGCAACTTTGTTTCTTACCTTTTTATGATTTTGCTTACTCAATGTTAGCTCATGGTCATCTTTGTAAGCTCAATGTACTAAATTTGTATGCCACTAGTGTTGGATATATGAGCAATTTACCGAATGATTTAAACAAAATAAGCAGTAGATAAAACAAGATCATGGTAACAGGTGCAATACTAGTCATGCAATGTAGAGGAGAGTTTGCCACAATAAGAGGAACAAAACTTATCAGGCAAACTAAAGGGTAGTAGGTGAATATTATGTGAACATGTGAACTATACCGAAACATATGTAGAACAGAAACCAAACCAATAATCTCTAGTAGAACCTCGAACTGGAAAAACACGAACACGTACGGAGCAGTGGCAGCAGCGTTGGCGTTGGCGTCGTCACCGGCCATGTTGTTGAAGAGGTTATTGACGTCGGGGAAGAAGTCATCGTCCGGGAAGTAGTCGTCGGCGTTCGTGGTGAATTAGTCAGTAGTCGCGCTAAGCGCTCCCCAAAAACCTTGTCACCCTTCTCCCGTACAGGACTCAAAGTGGTGGGGTTTCGGAGGCCTACTGTCCCGACCTGCGGTGCACGCCGCAAGCCGGGATGGGGAAGAACCTTGCAGCAGCTCAGGGATTGGAACTCGATGGCGTGAGGAGGAGGAGGAGGAGGAGGTTTTGGTGTGTCTCTATGGAGAGGAGCAACCTCTCTTTTATAGACACAGGAGAAGGAGGCAAACAGGCAGTGATGAGAGGCGAAGTAAAAGAGGGAGACGAGACGAACATGCAGCAGCCGAAGGGTGCATCGTTCGTAATTAATCTCCACTACAGTAAAACTTTTCGGCTCCCGCGTGACCTTTCGTCTACCAGTCGTGCGTGGCAAAAATTTAGACATCGGCTCGGCTCATTCCCGCAACGCGCGGCGCATCGTGACGAGGCGTGGCGTGGCATGGCGTGGCGAGGCGGGCGGCGGAGGAGGAGTGCGCGTGTATGTCTTTCTTGTTCTCATGCTCATACATGTGGAGAAACATTCTCCCTTATAAGGAGGTCCAACTCCTACTAAATTAAACTAGTAATGTGGGACTAAACTTTTGTCCCACCTCTTGCCTTGCACGAATGGGCTTAGTGGGCCTCTAGGATTTATTAGGAATTCTGAAAAATGCTATTGGGCTGGCCCATGTTTAGATGAAATTCCAGCAATCCCCCACCAGATCCCAGAGGCACACAAAATTTGCCTTTGGTTCCAAAACACTGTTTATATACCGGTATTGCAGTGGAGACTGTTAAGTTGAACTTCCACCTAGAACTCTATGCTACACTAGTAAGCAACTTGAACAATGGACTAGGCCTTGAACTGCAAGTTTTCTACGAATCTAGCTTCACACAAAGCTTTGACCGATACTAGGCTACCGTGGGACTTCCCCGTGGATGGAGCTTATGTGTCATATTCCGAGACCTTTCATTAGTTTACTAGAGAGCACCCTACTCTCATAGATTGCGATGTTAACAATCAGACTCATATAGGTGGGTTCTTGGAAAGATGTTCTGCAGGACAACATCTCTGCGTAAATAAGCCACTTAGAACACATTAAGATATATATCAACCTGCCATGCATATTAGGAAAGTATTGCATCTTCATGGAGTGGTATTATTAATAGTAAGGATACTCTCCTCTTAGTTGATCAACAACTTGTCTTCCACATCTAATTCACGGGATCTCCGATCACATAGAATAGGTTACCACTATGAACAACTCATGTTGTGGGTCTCATACCCATCTCCTTCGATGCATTATCTATCACATTACGTGATAGACCCTTAGTAAAAGGGTCTGCCAGATTTTTAGACGTTTGGATATAATCCAATGCAATAACTCTAGAGTTTCTTATTTTCCTGACAGACTTTAACCTTCTCTGAACATGTCTTGATAACTTCATGTTATCCTTTGAACTACTCACTTTGACGATCACAGTTTGATTGTCGCAGTTCATAAGAACACCCGGTACAGGTTTCTCCACAACCGGTAAGTCATTCAAGAGCTGACGAAGCCAATCTGCTTCGACCGTAGCTGTATCTAGTGCTGTGAGTGTTGCTTCCATTGTTGACCTCGTTAAGATGGTCTGCTTGCAAGATTTCCAAGAAACAGCGCCACCACCGTGAGTGAATACATATCCGCTCGTGGCCTTTATATCATCAGCATCAGAGATCCTGTTTGAGTCACTATACCCTTCAAGCACCTTTGGGTACCCAGTGTAGTGAATTCCATAACTCGTAGTGCCCTTCAAATAGTGCATAACCCTTTCTAGAGCTTTCCAATGATCATCTCTTGGTTTTGAGACAAACAGGCTCAGTTTGCTAACAACAAAAGAGATGTTAGGTCTCGTGGCACTGGTTAAGTACATAAGTGAGCCAATAATCTGAGAATATTTGAATTGATCTCTAGCAATTCTTCGATTCTTTTGAAGTAACATGCTAGCATCATAAGGTGTTGGAGAGGGCTTGCAGTCACTATAACCAAAGCGACTCAAGATCTTTTCCACATAGTGAGATTGAAGCAATGTAATCCCACCATCATCATCTCTCAGCAGCTTGATATTCAGAATAACATCAGCTACTCCTAAATCGTTCATCTCAAAACAACGAGATAGGAAATCCTTGACCTCCTTAATAACATTCAGATTTGTTCCGAAAATCAATATGTCATCAACATACAAGCAAAGGATAACCCCCTCGCCCCCACCATGGCGATATATAGTATACGCATTTGTTAGCTTCGTTTACCACAAAGCCTGCAGCTGTTAAAGTTATTTCAAACTTCTCATGCCACTCTTAGGTGCTTGCTTAAGTCCATACAAAGACTTCAACAATTTGCACACTTTTCCTTCATGACCGTCCACTATAAACCCATCTGGTTGTTCCATATAAATTTCCTCGTCCAACTCTCCATTTAGGAAAGCAGTCTTAACATTCATTTGATGGACGAGAAGAGCATATGAGGCAGATAGTGAAAGTAGTACTCGAATAGTGGTCAGTCGAGCCACGGGTGAGTAAGTATCAAAGAAGTCTTCACCTTCCTTTTGGGTATAACCCTTGGCCACGAGTCGTGCCTTGTACTTCTCAATAGTACCATCAGGCCTAAGCTTCTTCTTGAATACCCATTTGCACCCTATAGGTTTGCACCCATAAGGACGATTAGTTATCTCCCAAGTTTCATTTGCCAAGATGGAATCCATCTCACTATGGACCGCTTCTTTCCAGTAGTCAGTATCTTCAGATGCATAAGCCTCTGAGATAGAACTGGGAGTGTCATCTATGAGATACACAAGAAAATCATCACCAAAAGACTTTGCAGTCCTCTGTCTCTTGCTTATTTTAGAAGTCTCATTATTGTCCTCCACAGGATCTTCAAGATGTTGCATCGAAATGGTAGGTTCAGAAATTGCAACTACATTTTCACTCGATGAACTAGGCAACTCTTGATTTGATGAGCTACCCATATCCTTCATGGGAAAGATATCTTCGAAGAAAGTCGCATCATTCGACTACATGATTGTACCGACATGCATGTCAGATACCTCAGATTTTACAATCAAGAATCTATAACCAATGCTATGAAAAGCATAGCCAAGAAAAACACAATACACAGTTTTTGGTCCAAGCTTTCGCTTCTTTGGAATTGGTATATTAACTTTTGCCAAGTAGCCCCAAGTTCGTAGGTAAGAGAGTTTTAACCTTTTCTTCTCCCATTCCTCGAATGGAGTTATCTCTTTGTTCTTTGTGGGAACTCGATTTAGGACATGACATGCAGTCAATATCGCCTCCCCCCACCATGCCTTGGAGAGACCCGATGTGTCTAACATGGCGTTAACGAAATCAGTTAGACTACGGTTCTTTCTTTCGGCTACTCAATTTAACTGAGGTGAATAGGGAGGTGTCCTTTCATGGATTATACCATGTTCCGCACAAAAAGAATCAAATTCATTGGAAAAATTCTCTCCACCACGATCGGACCTAAGCCTCTTGATTTTCCGATCAAGTTGGTTTTCCACTTCAGCTTTATAGTTCTTGAAAAAATTCAAAGCCTCATCTTTTGATTTCAAAAGATACACATGGCAATACCTAGTGGAGTCATCAATTAACGTCATGAAATATTTCTTTCCACCTTTTGTCAAAACACCATTCATTTCACAAAGATCTGAATGTATGAGTTCTAGTGGTGCAAGATTTCTTGTTTCCGCGGTTGTATGAGACTTACGAGGTTGCTTAGCTTGCACAAAACTTGACACTTAGATCCCTTAACAACGGTGAAATTAGGGATTAAGTTCAACTTGGCTAGCCGCGTCATACAACCGAAGTTAACATGACATAGACGTGAACGCCAGACATTCGATTCACTATTGTTGCAAACATGATTAACAACTTTATTACAAACATCTGACAAGGATAGTCTGAACAAACCTCCCGACTCATAACCTTTACCAACAAAAGTTCCATAATTGGATATCACAAATTTATTGGACTCAAAGACAAGCTTGTAGCCATCTCTACACAGAAGAGATCCACTAACAAGATTTTTATTGACGGAGGGGATATAATGCACGTTCTTCAGCCGCACGATCTTCCTCAAAGTAAACTTCAGATCGACCGTGCCAACACCACGAACAGAAGCACTTGAACCGTTGCCCATCAGCATGGAAGTAGTTCATGCGGCCTGATAGGAAGAAAACATGGAAATATCACCGCATACATGCACATTAGCACCCGTGTCAATCAAGCAATCAGGAGAATGACATAATGAGAGAATAGTGGGAACTATACCATACCCAACATCCTTCATCTCAGTGTCACCAATGACAACATTGGCGATCTTGTCGCCTTTCCCATGTTGACGCTTGTCATAACGGTTAGGGCAGCTAGGGGCCCAATGATCAGGATCTCCGCAGACATGACAAACACCTTTCTTCTTGTCAGACTTTTTCTTGAAGTTGGTGTGCTGTGAAGCCTTGTTCTTCCCATCAAACTTTCCCTTGCCATCAAACTTGCCCTTGTTCTTGAACTTGTGGGGCTGGAAGTTTTTCTTCTGTACCAGATTGGCACTAGAACCTCCCTCAATACCTTGAGCACATATGTCTTTTTCTCTCGCCTTTTCTTCCACATCAAGAGTACCAATGAGATCCGGAACGGAAAACACCTGTCTCTTATGTTTCAGAGAGGCAGCAAAGTTCCTCCACGAGGGAGGAAGCTTAGTGATAATGCCTCCGGCAACAAACTTATCTGGTAACATACAATTGAAGTGCTCAAGTTCTCTAGCAAATGATTGTATCTCGTGAGCTTGCCCAACCACGGAGCGCTCATCAGTCATCCTGTAGTCATAGAATTGTTCCATGATATACAGCTCAGTGCCGGCATCCGAGACCCCAAACTTGGCCTCGAGTGTATCCCACATATCTTTGCCATTATCAATTGACGCATCAGCATCAACTATGTTCTCACCAAGAACACTCAAAAGAGCAGCCTTAAACAAGGATTCGTTTTTTGAAAAGCTTGTTCCTCTTGAGGATTAAGATCTCCTTCAGGTTTGCCAAAAGTGGCGTCATAGCAGCTCATGGTTTGAAACCATAGAACGGCCCTCACACGCCACCTCTTATAGTGCACACCCTCAAACATGGGAGGCCTCATGGAAGCAGCAAAACCACGGCAACCATAGAATTGCCTATAATAAGGTTTTTGAATTGTTGGATACATGAGCAATTTACCGAATGATTTAAACAAAATAAACAGTAGATAAAACAAGATCATGGTAACAGAGGCAATACTAGTCATGCAACGTAGAGGAGAGTATGCCGCAATAAGAGGAACAAAACTTATCAGGCAAACTAAAGGGTAGTAGGTGAATATTATGTGAACATGTGAACTATACCGAAACATATGTAGAACAGATACCAAACCAATATTCTCTAGCAGAACCTCGAACTGGAAAGACACGAACACGTACTGAGCGGTGGCAGCAGCGTTAGCGTTGGCGTCGTCAGCGGCCATGTTGTTGAAGAGGTTATTGACGTCGGGGAAGTAGTCGTCGGCGTCCGTGGTGAATTAGTCAGTAGTCGCGCAGAGCGCTCCCAAAAAACCGTATTGCCCGACGGGAGGCGAAGTAAAAGAGGGAGACGAGACATCGGCTCCTCGCGACGCGACGAGGCGGGCGGCGGAGGAGGAGCGCGCGTGTATGTCTCTCTTGTTCTCATTGCTCATACATGTGGAGAAACATCCTCCCTTATAAGAAGGTCTAACTCCTACTAAACTAGCAATATGAGACTAAACTTTTGTCCCACTTCTTGCCTTGCACGAATGGGCTTAGTGGGCCTTAGGATTTATTAGGAATTCTGAAAAATGCTATTGGGCAGGTCCATGTTTAGATCAAATTTCAGCAACTAGGATAAAGATGCCTCTCAGGTTGTTCTAGTCAATAGTGCAGGAATCCCTTATTGGATTTTTCTACTGGCTGCACACGTGACAACTATTATGCAAAAACACTAGCATCCTCTGCGCAATTCTTGCACGCCGCAGACGAACATCTACTAGCAGCATGTGCAAAGTACACAAGCTGCCATAAAGGTCAACATAACATGCCCAGCAGCCCGAAACGACGACCAGCGTTTGAGTACGGCGAACCTTGCAACGTGCAGCCTGTATCGAGTCGCGACTAACTGAAAGTGTGGACTCCATGACTAGACACGCCTCGGGGCCCACATATTTGCAAAGAGCACTCTGTGCTGGACGCTGCTAAAGTTGCACAAAATGGTCGTGTGCGATTCTGTATGGACGCGCCGCTAGTTGTAGCATGTATATACTAGAAGGGTTGGGCGTGCTTTGCTGTGTCGTCAGTGTTGTTGGGTTTTCATAAATCAATATGTTTTAAAATATAAGGTGTAATTTTTTGAAAAGTCAAATTTTTTAAGTTTGGCCAAATTTGTAGAGAAATATATCAATACACATAATATCAAATCGGTATCATTAGATTCATCATGAAATAATTTTTTATTTTTATTTTGATAGTATTGTGGATGTCAATATTTTTGGCTCTGAACAAGATATTATACTTTTCAAAAATTTAATACACCTTATATGTTGAAACTGAGTGAGTATTTGGTTTGGCGAGAGGGGAAGACGATGGAGTGTGTTTTCTTTTCATTTTATAATGCAGCATGTTTGGTGGGCCTTCAACGGTGTGATTCAGTGTTATTCGCTAATCAATCAATACTTTTGTGTGGAAGTTCCGTTGATGGCTGCATGTTCTATATTTGTGCTACGATATCACATGTTGGCACTTCTTTTTTTAGGTGGTGAGAGGGTGTGCGTGATTGATATGTTTTTATAGACCGATTATTGTCGATTGATTTGGAAAATCATTGGACCGGTCAAAATGGTGAACCAAATCTAAAATTGTGAATACCTCGATTGAATAAAAGAGCTTCAAAATTAGAGAGCATATGGAATAAAAGAATATAATAACAGAGGTGAATTAAAAGAATTTACCAAGAGAGATGCATTAAAAGAATTAAATAAGATAGCTCCTTGAGAAATTGTTGACCTGGTCAAAATCGGGTGACCCAATTATAAACTGAAGACTTTAATTGATTGTGAGTCCTTAAAAATAATGGGCATAGTGTACTTATAGATATAGTATAAATAATCAAATAAGAAAGCTTTGAGAAATTGTTGACCCGGTCAAAATCGGGTGATTCAATGTCAATTGGAGACCTCAATTGAATGTGGGCTCTCCAATTCTAGGAAGATTAGTGTTATAGTATATTACACATTTAAAATTCAGAAACAGTTTACAAAGACTTGTTGTATTTTAATTATCCAATTACTTTCATGAAAACACATGTACACTAAAACAATTGGAACATACCCCCCTTCCCCTCCTCCCTTTAAATCTCTCAAATTGGATCACACGCGCTTCGGCCTTTGAGACTTTGAACCTACGATAGATACCCTATTCGGATTTCCCAGGAACGTATATGAAATTGTGTAACACTTTCAAATTATAATTACAGCTGCAAATGTTCATATAATGACACCACGGCAAGTATCATTTTTTTTCATATTTGGTTATATTTTCTATTAAAAAATAAAAAAAGATGAAAAATTGTCGTATTGTCCCATTGAAATTTGTTTATAACAATTGGAACACAAAATAACTATATTTGTGCTTACTAAAATGCATAAGCACTACCAGCAGTGTGTAGTGCAACTGCACATGTGCTTATTGTCCACACTAGAAGTGTGTAAACACTATCAAATTTTTTTCATATTCGGTTATATTTTTCAGGTTTAAGCATCATTATTGGAGTTGCTAGTGGGGTTGGCCTCATACTTTTGGTCCTAATTGCATACTATATTTCCAAATAAAATAAGATTCAGAGGACACAAATGTTGAAAAGGAGGTACTTCGAGCAAAACCGCGGACACAAATGTCGGTATCTCAAAGAGTTGATATTCTAGAGAGAATGATCATAACCTTAGAAGAGCTACAGAAGGTGACAAAACAATTTTGATAAAGCTCATGAACTTGGTGATGGTGGAAACGGTACAATATATAAAGGGCTTTTGTCGGACCTCCATTTTGTTGCCATCAGGAAACCAAAGATGGTTATTCGAAGGGGGATTGATGAGTTTATTAATGAGGATTCTATCCTATCACAAATCAAACATAGGAATGTAGTAAAACTATATGGTTGTTGCCTTGAAACAGAAGTGCCATTGTTGGTCTATGAATTCATATCCAATGGAACTTTTTATGATCATCTTCATGTCCAAGGACCAAGATCATTCTCTTGGGATGATAGGCTACAGATGTCAAGAAAAATTGCAAAATATCTTGCCATCTTCACTCAACACCTTTAGTACCTATCATCCAGTGGTGGAGTTTCATGGGGGCTATTGCCCCCCCCCCCCCCGCCCTACTCAATGAAAACTCTTGAGTGTAGCCCTAATTATTAGGCTTGAATATCACCTCAGAGTTCATGTATAACTTATATCTTTCGCCACCTCAACTCTGATTAGCCCCCTAAACTACTATCATCCATAGAGATGGCAAGCCTACTAACATTCTTCTAGATGATACTCTAACCACAAAGGTAACATATTTTGGAGCTTCAATGTACATTCCATTGGACAAATCAGGTTTAACAACAAATGTGTAAGGTACGCTAGGATATTTGGACCTAATGTACATGCACACATGGCGCCTCACAGAGAAAAGTGGTGTTTATAGCTTTGGTGTTATGCTTATAGAGCTAATGACGAGAAAAAAGCCATTGACCTATATGGCTTCGAAAGGCAATGGTCTTGTGGCACATTTTTCTACCTTATTTGCGGAAGGCAATTTCTCCAAGATATTAGAGACACAACTTATGAGAGAGGGTGGCAACAGAATTGATGAAATCACTGCAATTGCATTAGCGTGTGTTAAGTTAAGAGGGGAGGAACGACCAACCATGAGACTGGAAGCACAGTTACCTGTGGAATTTGGGGCAAATGGTGGTATTGTAGCAAATTCTCCATTCGCATGTGGAGCGGGATTGACTATCGCGCAATGTAGCATGGAATAAGAGCACATGTTGTTTGCAAGATATCAACGGCGTTAAACGTATGATAGTTATCCGACTAGAGTTGTTAGGAGTTGTTACAGGATATTCCTTTAACTTAGCTTATCCCTTGTAACCTCCTATCTCTCTCGATTGTATCTCCTATCGATTGTATCTCCTCTCTGTTACAAGATTTAATGTACGCGCTATTGGGATGTGCGCCCCAACCAGATCAATATAAACCCTACGGGCCTATTATTTGTAGGTTGAGACGCTTCAACATAATCTTTCATGGTATACAGAGCAGGATCTTTTTCCACACATCTAGCTTCTATTCTTCTACCTCTCGCCGATCTTCCCTACCTTCGCCAAAACACTAGCCCACCCTTTTGCCGATCACCCAAATCCCATCAACCATGTCGTTTTCCACCTCTGTCATCAACTCCAGCCTCAACTACAACACTTCCAAACCACTTAGGCCTGAACCAACTATATCCTATAACGCGGCCAAGCAAGATCACAGATCATGGGTGCGGGCCTTTATGGCTATTTAGATCACACCATCAAAGATCCACCAAAAACCCTCACCACCAAGAATGTCAAAGGGAAGGACCAGCTTGTCTCAAACCCTGCCTACTCCCAATGGCTATTCTAAGATCAACAAATCGTCGCCTAACTCCTCAGTAACATATCCAAAAAAAGTACTTGTCCAGGTTGCTTTGACTGAAAAATCGCATGCGATACGGACTACGCTAGGGAACATGTTTTCGGCCATGTCTCTCTCGTGCGCCAACAACATCCGGGTCGCCCTCACCAATGTTTAGAAGGGCTCCCGGTCGGCTCCTGTATAATTGGTCACATACGAGCCCTCTCCAATGAACTCGCGGTGGCAGGAAAACCAATCAGAGAAGATGGACTCTTTTCGTTCATCTTAGTCGGGCTAGACATGGAGTACCAGCCCATCATCTCGGTGTTGGATGCATGCATTGAACCAGTCTCTATTGACAAGCTCTTCTCTATGGTGGCAAATTTCGATCAACGAGTCAAGATGGTCCATGGTACAAGCGTTGGATCCTTCAAATCATCGACGCACATTGCTTCCCGTGGTTGCCAGGGAGCCCCTACAAACTATTGAAACCAGAATGGTGGTGGAGGTGGTGGTGGATCCCATGGTGGCGGCAGCTAGTACGACAGTAGTGGACAGTTTAACGGTGGTGATGGAGGCTACCACAATGCGACAACAACTAGGGTGGCAGCGACACTTACCATCCGGACAACAACGGCGGCTATTAAGGGGGTGACGGTTGATACGTCTCCAACGTATCTATAATTTATGAAGTATTCATGCCATGTTTACAATAATTTTATATGATTTTGGTAAGATTTTTTAGAACTAACCCGGGCTGACACTGTTTTCAGCAGAACTACCATGATGTCGCTTTTTGTGCAGAAATACAAGTTCTCGGAATGGGCTGAAAATTTACGGAGAATATTTTTGGAAAATATAAAAAATACAGGAGCAAAAAGATACCGGAGAGGAGTCCCGAGGCAGCCACAAGCCTAGGTGGTGCCCCCCCTAGGGCGCGCCCCCTGGCTTGTGGGCCCCTCGGGAGTCCCCCTGACTTGATTCCAACGCCAAGTATTCCTATAAATACCAAAACCCCCAGAAAGAAACCTAGATCGGGTGTTCCGCCACCGCAAGCCTCTGTAGCCACGAAAAACCAATCGGGAGCCTGTTCCGGCACCCAGCCGGAGGGGGAAACCATCACCGGAGGCCATCTTCATCATCCCGGCGGTCTCCATGACGAGGAGGGAGTAGTTCACCCTCGGGGCTGAGGGTATGTACCAGTACCTATGTGTTTGATCTCTCTCTCTCTCGTGTTCTTGAGATGGCACGATCTTGATGTATCGCGAGCTTTATTGATATAGATGAATCATATGGACTTTTCCCCTCTCTATCTTCTTATGATGAATTGAGTTTTCCCTTTGAAGTTTTCTTATCGGATTGAATCTTTAAGGATTTGAGAACACTTGATGTATGTCTTGCGATGGGATATTCGTGGTGACAATGTGATGTTCTATTGATCCACTTAATGAATGTTTTGGTGATCAAGTTGCGGGTTCCGTGACCTTGGGAATCTATGCATAGGGGTTGGCACATGTTTTCGTCTTGACTCTCCGGTAGAAACTTTGGGGCACTCTTTGAAGTTCTTTGTGTTGGATTGAACATGATGAATCTGAAATTGTGTGATGCATATCGTATAATCAAGCCCATGGGTACTCGTGGTGACATTGGAGTATCTAGGTGACATTAGGGTTTTGGTTGATGTGTATCTTAAGGTGTTATTTTAGTACGAACTCTAGGGCTGTTCGTGACACTTATAGGGATAGCTCATAAGATTGATCGGAAAAGATAACTTTGAGGTGGTTTCGTACCCTACAATAATGTTGAGAGAACTTGCACTAGTGACTTTGGAGTGAACTCTTTGTCGCACGTGAGGGATTTACATATGATTCAACTATGTCAGTATTGTTGAGAGAACTTGCACTAGTGAAAGTATGAACCCTAGGCCTTGTTTCCAAGCATTGCAATACCGTTTTTGCTCACTTTTGTTACTTGCTACCTTGCTGTTTTTATATTTTCAGATTACAAAAACCTATATCTACCATCTATATTACACTTGTATCACCATCTCTTCGCCGAACTAGTGCACCTATACAATTTACCATTGTATTGGGTGTGTTGGGGACACAACAGACTCTTTGTTATTAGATTGCAGGGTTGCTTGAGAGAGACCATCTTCATCCTATGCCTCCCACGGATTGATATACCTTAGGCCATCCACTTGAGGGAAACTTGCTACTGTCCTACAAAACTCTGCGCTTGGAGGCCCAACACGAGTCTACAAGAAGAAGGTTGCGTAGTAGACATCAAGCTCTTTTCTGGCGCCGTTGCCGGGGAGGTGACTGCTTGAAGGTATATCTTTAGATCTTGCAATTAAATCTTTTAGTTTCTTATTTTTCACTAGTTTGGTTTTATAAAAGAAAACTACAAAAAAAATGGAGTTTAGGTTGCATCAATTGGTTCGTCTTTTTAATGTCTTTCGTGAAAATGATGGTTTGCAAAATTGTGCTCAATTGGTAGAGGAAGAATTTATGAAAATACTTAATGAGAATTCCTTGAATGATGAGCATGATTGCAATATTGCTAGTATGAATTCTCTGAATATCCATGATGCTAATGATATGCAAAGCCACAAGCTTGGGGATGCCATGTTTGATGAAGATGATATTTTTAGTCACCCAAGTTTTGATGAGCAAATTTGTTATGATAATGACATGCCTACTATCTATGATGATTATGATGATGACATGTATGCTATAAAGAGTGATAGTAACCATGAAACTTGTCATCATGATTTTAATATTCAAAGTGGTTATGTCAATCAAGTATCTCATGATAGTTATTTTGTTGAGTTTGCTCCCACTATTATGAATGAGAAGAAAATTGCTTATGTGGAGAGTGACAAATTTTCTATGCTTGTGGAACATCAAGATAATGCTTTATGTGATAATTATGTTGTGAAATTCCTTCATTATGCTGCTGAAAATTATTATGAGGGAGGAACATATGCTTGTAGGAATTGCAATAATATCAAGTTTCCTCTCTATGTGCTCAAAGTTTTGAAGTTATGCTTGATTTGCCTTCCTATGCTAGTTGATTCTTGTTCCCATAAATTGTTTGCACACAAAATCCCTATTCATAGGAAGTGGGTTAGACTTAAATGTGCTTGTCATGAGATTCATGATGCTCTTGCATGTTCCAATCACTACTTTTTATGTGAGCATCATTGAAATCATCATGCCTAGCTAAAAGGCATTAAAGAAAATTGCTTGTTGGGAGACAACCCAACACTTTTCCTTTCTTTTTTTGTGTGATCACAGGATTAACCTACTGTAGTAATCATGTTTTGTGTCTTTTATTTCAATAAAGTGCCAAGTAAAGCCTTTGGGATGACTCACAAGATTAGTAGAATTGATGCTGAACCAAAACAGAAACTTTTGACTCCAGTACAGGAATTTTCATTTTCTACTGGAGCGTGATAATGATCTGAAATTTTTACACAGTTTTCATATACAAATTATTCAGGTTTTCCTAATTTTTCAGATATTTTAGAGACAGGGAAGTATGGTTACACTACAGATCTTCACAGACTGCTCTATTTTTGACAGATTCTGTTTTGCATGCATAGTTTGCTTGTTTTAGTGTTTCCATAACTTATATTTAGTGGTATAAATTATGGGTATGGTATAATACAGTAGGTATAATGTGGGAACAATTATGAATCTTGTCTTGACAGTACCTAAGTGAATTATCTTTTTTTATTATACTAACCCATCTCACGAAGTTCCGTTAAGTTTTGTGTGATTGAAGTTTTCAAGTTTTGGGTGAGACACCGATATGAGGAGAATAAGGAGTGACAAGAACCTAAGCTTGGGGATGCCCAAGGCACCCCCAAGTTAATATTCAAGGAAGACTCAAGCGTCTAAGCTTGGGGATGCCCCGGAAGGCATCCCCTCTTTCGTCTTCAACATTATCGGTATATCTTACTTAGAGCTATATTTTTATTCTTCACATAATATGAGTTTTGCTTGGAGCGTCATTTTATTCTGTTGTTCTATGTTAGGTGTCATTTATAATCTTGTTTTTCAATAAAAAGTTCCAAGAATTGCCTTTAGGATGCTTGCATTGCATGTTTGATGTGTGCTGTGTAAAAACAGAAACTCTTGCTGTAGTGTTTGGATTTTCATATTTTACTGGAACGTCGAAAGTTTCTGAATTTTTTACACAGAATTATCATACAAATTATTTAGTGTGTACTAAATTTTCATAATATTTTGTGCTACGTAAGTACACTGTTTTCATAAATTGCTACAGACTATTCTGTTTGGACAGATTGCTGTCATAGTTTTGTTATCTACTTATCCTCTAGTTTCCATAGCCTATATTGGTAGATATAAATCGTGGAAACGATAGTAAACAGTATGTGATGTTTGAAAATTATTATGCAACTTGTCTTTGCAGTACATAAAGAGTTGATTTATTATTATGTGTACTAACCTATCTCACGAGTTCTTTTCGAGTTTTGTGTGGATGAAGTTTTTGAGAATAGGTGAAACCATGATATGAGAGGATTGAAAGAGATACAAAAGCTCAAGGATGGAGATGCCCAAGGCACCCCAAGTAAATATTTCAAGAAGTCTCAAGCATCTAAGCTTGGGGATGCTACGCATCCCACCTCTCTTTATCAACAATTATCGGTTAGCCTATGTTGAGCCTAAATTTTTATTCGTTCACATGATGCGTGCTATTCTTGGAGTGCTATTTTTCTTTTGCTTGTTGTTTAATAAAATACTTAAGATCTGAAATTCTTAGATGAGAGAGTCTTCACATAGTTATTTAATTGTTGACTACGCATTGATCTTCACTTATATCTTTTTGGAGTAGTTTGTCATTCACTCTCGTGCTTCACTTTTATCCTATGAGTAAATGGTTGAATGAATTGAATATCATAAATCTGAAATTAAATATGCTTTATATACTTATCCCATGGGTAGTAATGACTTCACACATAATAAGTATAGGTGGTAAAATTTATTGAAAGTTAGCAAACACCGCATTGGTCACTTGAACAATTCATGAAAGAATATTGAAGGAAGAGAGATTCCACATATAAATATACTATCTTGGACATCTTCTATGGTTGTGAGCTCATTAATTATTTTCAAACTGGAGCAAATTAGTTAAAATTGGACAAGGAAGACAACTTAATGAGTTATGTTTGGGTATATTTGTATAGAAGTTATATTGTTATGGATCCTCCAACATGTGGTGCTTGCTTCCACCTCATACTAGCCAAAACTTCCGCACCAAGTAGAAATACTACTTGTGCATCCAAACACCCTTAAACCAGTTTTGCCATGAGAGTCCACTATACCTACCTATGGATTGAGTAAGATCCTTCAAGTAAGTTGTCATCGGTGCAAAAAGCAATAAAAATTGCTCCTAAATATGTATGATCTTTTATTGTAAGGGAAAATAAGAGTTGTACGAACTTGTGATGGTAAAGAAATAAAAGCGACGGACTGCATAATAAAGGTTGCTATCACAAAGGGCAATACAACGTGACGTTCCTTTGCATTAAGGGTTTGCACATCCAAAAACAAAAAGCGCATGACAACCTCTTCTTCCCTCTGCGAAGGGCCTATCTTTTACTTTCTAGTACTTACCTTTATGCAAGAGTCATGGTGATCTTCACCACTTCCTATATTTCGCCTTTTTCTCTTGGCAAGCGTCATGTGTTGGGGAATGATCTAGACATATATATCCACACAAATATATTTGATCATGAATTATTCTTGTTGACAATTATCTATATGATAAATAAGTTGGAAGGCGAAACATTAAGCCCCTATCTTTCTCTGTGTTCGATGGATGCTATTTGTTCTAAAAATATGCTTTGAGTGTCAATAATCATGGAAGACTATATGATAGTTGAGTATGTGGAATTTGCTAAATCAAAGCTCATACATAGACCCTTTCTGAAAATAAGATGAATTGCAATTGTTCGATGACTAGGAATATGGTTTTATAGTTTTCAAGAAACTTTCTGGCCTATACTTTAACATGTGAATAGCTTGTTACTTGATCATGAGAAGTTTTATGAGATGAGCTACTGTTTATGGTTTATATTGATGCTAGAAAAAGTGATTGGAATTATCATTGATCAAACTTGTGCACTTGCTAGCATTCAAACTTCATAAATTATTTCTTCTATCATTTACCTACTCGAGGACGAGCAGGAATTAAGCTTGGGGATGCTGATACGTCTCCAATGTATCTATAATTTATGAAGTATTCATGCCATGTTTACAATGATTTTATATGATTTTGGTATGATTTTATTAGAACTAACCCGGGCTGACGATGTTTTCTGCTGAACTACCATGGTGTCGTTTTTTGTGCAGAAATAAAATTCTCGGAATGGGCTGAAAATTTATGGAGAGTATTTTTGGAAAATATAAAAAATACTGGAGCAAAAAGATACCGGAGAGGAGTCCCGAGGCAGCCACAAGCCTAGGGGGCGCCCCCCCTAGGGCGCGCCCCCTGGCTTGTGGGCCCCTCGGGAGTCCCCCTGACTTGATTCCAACGCCAAGTATTCCTATAAATACCAAAACCCCCAGAAAGAAACCTAGATCGGGAGTTCCACCGCCACAAGCCTCTGTAGCCACGAAAAACCAATCGGGAGCCCATTCCGGCACCCACCCGGAGGGGGAAACCATCACCGGAGGCCATCTTCATCATCCCGGCGGTCTCCATGACGAGGAGGGAGTAGTTCACCCTCGGGGCTGAGGGTATGTACCAGTAGCTATGTGTTTGATCTCTCTCTCTCTCTCGTGTTCTTGAGATGGCACGATCTTGATGTATCGCGAGCTTTATTGATATAGATGAATCATATGGAGTTTTCCCCTCTCTATCTTCTTGTGATGAATTGAGTTTTAACTTTGAAGTTTTCTTATCAGATTGAATCTTTAAGGATTTGAGAACACTTGATGTATGTCTTGCGATGGGATATCCGTCGTGACAATGGGATGTTCTATTGACCCACTTGATGTATGTTTTGGTGATCAACTTGCGGGTTCCGTGACCTTGGGAATATATGCATAGGGGTCGGCACATGTTTTCGTCTTGACTCTCCGGTAGATCTTGACTCTCCGATAGAAACTTTGGGGCACTCATTGATGTTTTTTGTGTTGGATTGAACATGATGAATCTAAAATTGTGTGATGCATATCGTATAATCAAGCCCATGGGTACTCGTGGTGACATTGGTGTATCTAGGTGACATTAGGGTTTTTGTTGATGTGTATCTTAAGGTGTTATTTTAGTATGAACTCTAGGGATGTTCGTGACACTTATAGGAATAGCTCATAAGATTGATCGGAAAAGATAACTTTGAGGTGGTTTCGTACCCTACAATAATTTCTTCGTTTGTTCTCCGCTATTTGTGACTTTGGAGTGAACTCTTTGTCGCACGTGAGGTATTTACATATGATTCAACTATGTCAGTATTGTTGAGAGAACTTGCACTAGTGAAAGTATGAACCCTAGGCCTTGTTTCCAAGCATTGCAATACCGTTTTTGCTCACTTTTGGTACTTGCTACCTTTCTGTTTTTATATTTTTCAGATTACAAAAACCTATATCTACCATCTATATTACACTTGTATCACCATCTCTTCGCCGAACTAGTGCACCTATACAATTTACCATTGTATTGGGTGTGTTGGGGACACAAGAGACTCTTTGTTATTTGATTGCAGGGTTGCTTGAGAGAGACCATCTTCATCCTATGCCTCCCACGGATTGATAAACCTTAGGTCATCCACTTGAGGGAAATTTGCTACTGTCCTACAAAACTCTGCGCTTGGAGGCCCAACACGAGTCTACAAGAAGAAGGTTGCGTAGTAGACATCAACGGTGGCGGCTACCATGATGGTGGTGGCGGCAGCTATCCTGGTGGCGTGGTAGCAGCTACTACTACCACGGCAACTCCAACGCCAGCGGACACAACAGGCGCCCCCTGCAACAACAATCAGGGGCGTAATTTCCAAGGCTACGAAGGGTACGAAGGGAAGTGTCAGATTTGCAAAAAAAACACCTAGCTACAGATTGTGACTAGCGTTATGCCGATGACACCTCTCAAAAAAAGATGTTGTTGTTGCTGATATGTCATATGGTGTGGATACCAATTGGTATATGGACACAGGTGCCACCAACCACATCACTGGTGAGCTGGACAAGCTGACAATGCATGAGAAATACCATGGTCATGACCAGATCAACATGCCTTCAAATGCTCCAGGTATGAAGATAGGTCACATTGGTAGTGTTGGGGAACGTTGCATGGGAAACAAAAAATTTCCTACGCACACGCAAGATCTATCCATGGTGATGAGCATCTACGAGAGGGAGAGTGGATCTACATATCCTTGTAGATCGCTAAGCGGGAAGCGTTAAGAAACGCGGTTGATGTAGTCGAACGTCTTCGTGATCCAAATCGCTAGCCGTCCGCGTTCATCACACGTACAGCTCGATGACGATCTCCGCCTTCTTGATCCAGCAAGAGGGAGCGGAGAGGTAGATGAGTTCTTCGGCAGCGCGACGGTGCAGCGACGGTGGTGGTGAACTAATCCGGCAGGGCTTCGCCAAGCTCCGCCGAACTAATCTAGAGGAGAAAACGACCTAGAAGGAAGAGAGGCAGCCGTGGCTTTTTTGGGGTGAAGGCTGCCCTCTAAAACCTCTAGTATATATAGGAGGAAGGGAGGAGGAGGCAGCCCTAGGAACTCCTAGGGGTTCGGCCGAACCTCCACCACGGGGGAGGAGTCCACCTCCCATAAGGGAGGTGGAATCCTAGTAGGACTCCTCCCCACTTGGCCTCCTCTCCCACCCCTTGCGCAAGGGCCTCTAGGGGCTGGCCGGCCAGCCCACCAGGGGCTGGTGCGCCACCTCCTAGGCCCATGTGACCCTTGGGGTGGGTGGGCCCCACTTGGTGGACCCCTCGGAACCCATTCGTCACTCCCGGTACACTACTAGAAATGCCCGAAACTTTTCCGGAGAACAAAACGGGACTTCCTATATATCAATCTTTACCTCCGGACCATTCCGGAGCTCCTCGTGATGTCCGGGATCTCATCCAGGACTCGGAACAACCTTTGGTCACCACCATGCATAACTCAATACTACCGAAATGTTACCGAACGTTAAGTGTGCAGACCCTACAGGTTCGAGAACTATGTAGACATGACCGAGACACCTCTACGGTCAATAACCAATAGCGGGACCTGGATGCCCATATTGATTCCTACATATTCTAAGAAGATCTTTATCAGTTAAACCTCTATGTCAAAGATTCAGTTAATCCCGTACGATGTTCCCTTTGTTCTTCGGTATGTTACTTGCCCGAGATTCGATCGTCGGTATCAATATACCAAGTTCAATCTCGTTACCGGCAAGTCTCTTTACTCATTCCGTAATACAAGATCCTATCGCTAACGCCTTAGTCACATTGCTTGCAAGGCTTATTGTGATGTTGTATTACCGAGTGGGCCCTGAGATACCTTTCCGTCATACAGAGTAACAAATCCCAGTCTCTATCCATGCCAGCTCAACAGACACCTTCGAAGATACCTGTAGAGCATCTTTATAGTCACCCAGTTACGTTGTGACGTTTGATACACACAAGGTATTCCTCCGGTGTCAGTGAGTTGCATGATCTCATGGTCATAGGAACAGATACTTGACATGCAGAAAACAATAGCAATAAACTGACACGATCATATGCTACGTTTATAGTTTGGGTCTTGTCCATCACATCATTCTCGTAATGATGTGATCCCGTCATCAAATGACATCTCATGTCTATGGCTAGGAAACCTTGACCATCTTTAATCAACGAGCTAGTCTACTAGAGGCACACTAGGGACACAGTGTTGTCTATGTATCCACACATGTATCAGTGTTTCCAATCAATACAATTATAGCATGGATAATAAACGATTATCATGAACAAGGAAATATAATAATAACTACTTTTATTATTGCATCTAGGGCATGTTTCCAAAAGGTAGATCAATCATTGAAACCCCACACATGATGACTCCAATTTATGTGATGATTTTTCCCCATATTTTTTGCCTACAAGTTAGGCTTTGTGGGATTTTACCGCGTCCGCACACTTCTTTTTGTTGATAATTGATATGTCCATTTTGCTTTCTTATTAATATTTATATTATTCTTGGTCATTATTCCACTTTATGAACAATTCTTATGCCTTTTCTCTCTTAATTTACATGGTACATCACAAAGAGGGAAATTGCCGGAAACTGGAATTCTGGACCCGAAAACCAAGAAAAAGGCTGAAAATTCTTAGGACTCAAAATGATTTGAAACTTCACGAAGAATTTTTGTGGAATATATATGAATTTATGGAGCAAAATGACCCTGATGTTTGAATCATCGATCCATGTGGATCCTTCAGTGTATCATTTGAATCATCCATCCATGTTTTCCATTACCATTGCCATGATGTCTGTTGTTCCCATGTGTGAGTGGACCCCCAGTTCTCGGGGATATGGATGAACCTTGGTATGTGTAGGGTATGAAACGTTTATTATGGATATGATCCTCTGTTGAATGCTTAGTTTAATAACTTCGTGAATGTTGTGAAGGGACCCCGCTCAGCATTTGTGCCTTTTTGGCCACGAAGTATATCACTGTATTTACATAGGTCTAGGTTGTGGAGGTAATATGAGGTGACAGTAAAAGCCTACTTCTCCTAACCTTTATAATTGGCCAAGGATTTATGGAGAACCCTTAGAGAGGCCGCGTCCATGGGGAAACCCTTAATTATCATGAGTTGTAAATTTCAGGGGGAGACTATGATAGTGGCATGAGTGGCATGAAGTCTGCTACGAGTAGAACGTAATCTGTACCCGGCTCAGTCGAGCATAATCGTGAACAATGGCTCGAGTATCCATTCCATGTTAAGCTTATTTGCATAGTAGTATTAGAAACATACCAATGGGGATTCTAGACTCCCCGAGAATGCCTTTTTATTCTGTTGTTTCACAGTCATTACAGTTCCTGTCCTTTATTTACTTTTATGTTATTTAGTTACAAGTCACTATATCACTCAATCCTTAATTAAATCTGCACTCACTCTGCTTTAAGTCTATAATTATCTATAGGCACAAAGTTACATAATTCTCTACAAGAGGCAAAAATCCGATGCGTGTGCTCCCTGTGGGATCGATACTCTTACTTCGAAAAGGCTACAACCAAACCATGCGAACTTGGAGGTTATCAACACAAAAATCTTCAACTCAAAGAAATCCTGCATGTTCATTATTCCTCTAAAAATGTCTTGTCTGTCCATCGTATTGCTCTTGATAATAATGTATTTCTAGAGTTTCACCATTTCTTTATTTTGATCAAGGATCAGGTGAGGAAGAAAATTCTTCATAGAGTTGTTTGTGTGCAAGGTCTCTACTCGTTGCTTCCCAAGTATTGTAAATTCAATAAACAAGTGTATACTAGCATCAAGCTTTCTGCTGAATGGTGGCACGGTTGATTAGGTCATCCATCTTTTTCTACTATTCATCAAATTCTTAGTAGAAATAAACTCTCGGTTGTTGGTGAGAAAAATTCATAAACTATTTGTGATTCATGCCAAAGAGCAAAAAGTCATCAGTTGCCATATCTTGTCTCTACTAGTGTGTCTACCAAACCTTAATTTACAACTAACTTTTTCCAATGTCTGGGGTCGAGCACACACTTTTGTTGGTAAACACTCTTACTATGTGAGTTTTATTGATGACTTTAGCAAATACACTTGGATCTACCTGCTTAAAAAGGGTTCTGATGTGTTCCAAGTTTTTCATAGTATTCAAGTGAACGTAAATTTGATAGCAAAATCGTTGCTATGCAATCAGATTGGTGTGGTGAATATGAAAAAAAATATACTTATTTTAACAAATAGGCATATCTCGTCATTTCTCATGTCCACATGCACATCAACAAAATGGTTCAATTTTGCCAAACACATACATATTGTTGAAGTAGGCTTAGCTATTCTAGCTGCAGCATCCATGCCATTAAAATTATGGAGAGAATTTCTTATTTGACATTGTCTTAAAATGTGTTTCCTTATTTGACACTGAAAAACGTTTTCTTCCTTATTTAACACCGAATCTAAATTTTGTTCCCTTTTTCACACTTTCGTGCCTTTTGACTACTAATGGTGTTAATTAACACTTGCAAAGACGATTTTACCCCTAGTGCAACATGTGACGAGAATTATTCACATGATGAAGAAGGCAATATTTTTTTCCAATTGAGACAACAACGTTAGATGCTATCTTATAGACCTTTTTATTTATCTACTACCCCTATAAAAGGAAGAGAGGGCAAATCCAATTTAAAATCTGAAGCGTCTAATCACATCATCAATGATCTAGATACGTTGTTAACGAAAACCTTTCGCTAACGAAACCCCTGCTAATCCCATCGCTAATAACGACCCCCACCCCCCGCTATCGTTTACGCAGGGAACCGCTCCCACTCACCCCGCCCCGCGGCGCTTGCCCCCGCTCCTCGCCGCTCGCCCCCCGCCCCCGCTGGTGCGCCCCTCGCGGCCTAAACCGCCGTCTCCCGCCTCCCGGTGCTGCCCCTCGCCATGTCCCGCCTCCCAGCGCTGCCCCTCGCCACCTCCCGCCTCAGCCAGTGAGGACATGGAGCCGCGGGAGGAGCAGCAGCGGGAGGAGGCGGTCCTCCGTGCCGCCGCCGATGGCAACCTCTAACTCCTCAAGAGTAACGCCTCCTCCTCCTCGTGCTCTTTTCTTCTTAGGGTTTGATGATGGTAGTGGCTTGACAGACGGATTTAGTGCCTTACCCGGCTCCCGATTCTCGCGTCGCGAATAGATGGAGCGGTGGATGGGCTCAAGCGGGCAAGGCGAGGCCGCCGTCCTGGCGGGGGTGGGGGACGGCCAAGGGGACCGCGCGCTGCAGCTGGCGGCCGGGGCGGGGCGGCTCGAGATCTGCCGGTACCTCGTCGAGGACCTCCGCCTCGATGTCAATCAGCTCAACTTCATAGGTGGCGTTCCCTTCCCTGCTCCTCTTCGCGTCAATTCGCAGCTCTGTCAACTTCTATTTATGTATTTATGCTCATTCTGCTTACTGTTAGTGTCAGTTACTAGCACGCTGTATGGTGGAATTCGCATTTTAGGCTTCAAATTTGGCGTTACATGCTTTATGGTGAGGTAGCCCCATGTTCTTTTCTCTTTTATCATGTGCATGAACTGTGTATGAGATGGATGTCTCAATTGATTGAAATGATACCTTGATTGGTGCCACGTACTTGCCATTGGTCTGTTGCTTCTGTTTATTGATTCCATGCTTGACATCATGCAATATTTGTAACAAATTGAGCAGGATTTTATATTTGTATGAGCAGAAAATACATGCCTATGTGTGTGATTCTATTAGCAAAAAATACATGCCTGTGTGTGTGATTCTATCAGCAGAAAATATGTGCATATATGTTTGATTCTATGGGCAGAAAAAAGAAGCACATATGTTCACTAGTAGAAAATAGGGCTTTGGTCCAGGCCAGAAATTCCATTAATCTCGGTTCACTCACGAACCGGGACCCATGGGCGCATCGGTCCCGGTTCGTGAGGCCTGGGCGCCGGCCGGGCCTCGTTGGCCATTGGTCCCGGTTCGTCTGACCCCTTTGGTCCCGGTTCCAGACACAAACCGGGACCAATGGGCCTCGTTCCTGGACCACAACCATTGGTCCCGGTTTGTGGCTGGAACCGGGACCAAATGGTGTCCTTTAGTCCCGGTTCCAGCCACAAACCGGGACCAATGGTTGGCCTATATATACCCCTTGCCCGCGAGCAGAGCAGTGCACTGCTCTGTTTTTTTTGGCCGGCCATGGGAGAGCTTTGTGGTGCTCTAGCTCACCTCCTATGCACATGAGGTGTTCGATGAAATGCCCGAGCCACACTTAAGCTTTCTCCACACTAAGCTCCTTGTCCAAGCTCCATTTCCTCAAGATTTGTCTAGGTTTGGCGGTCCGTCCTGTCCCGTCCCCGTCCTCACCGTCGTCGATCGCCCGCGCCCATCTCGGCGCCGGCACCACCGTGGTTAGCCTCTTCTTCTTATCTTCTTTCTAAAAGAAAAAAGTTCTTACTTGTATGATTTAGATAGATACTTGCGTAATTTTCTTACTTTTATTATTGTTTGTTATTATATAGTGCGATGGTTTTGGTATCCGCCTCCGTCGGCCCTCGTCCTGTCTATGATTCGGATGTGGTATATATTATCTTTTATAAGTATTTGTTTTATTTAGTGTTTATGACAATTATGCCGACCAACGTGACATAGATTTTTTAATCTAGGAGGTATGTGAACCGGAAATTCCAACCGACATAGAAATTCTTGTCGAGAAGTTAAATTTGGTTGAAAAAGAAAACAATTACTTGAAAGAAAAATTACAAAGAGTTGAAGAAGAGAAGATGAAATTGGAGTTGAATGTTGCCGATGTTGTCGACGATCACAAGATCAAGATGGATGCAATGCGCTTGAAGATTAGAAAGATTAGAAAATATGCCATTCATACCGAGGCTTGGTATCATTATGCCATTGGATCAATTGGAACCTTAGTTGCGGTTATGATCGCATTTTTTGTTGCATTTAAATTTTATAGTTTCAATGTATGTTTTAATTAGATGCTCTAGAGAGCTATATGTTGTTCAATAATGAGAACTATGTATGAACGTTATGTATTTATTTTGGTCACTACTGTACTTTGGCTTTAATGTGATGATGAATTTCTATTAATTTGGTCACTTCTCTATTCATGATATGTTGTAATGGTTTTTAATACACTTTATTATATAACGCACGCAGATGAACCGGCAATGGATGTACGGTGACCGACGCACCTCCGAGTATATTAAGGGCCTGCATAATTTTCTCGAAGCGGCTAAGGCAAACAAGCAGAATGGTTTTATGCATTGTCCATGTACTGTCTGTGAGAATATGAAGGCTTTCTCCAACTCTAAAACCCTTCACTTCCACCTGCTTGAGATGGGTTTTATGCCACACTATAATGTTTGGACCAAGCACGGAGAAAGAGGGGTTATGATGGAAGATAACGAAGAAGAAGAGGATGATGACAACTACCCGCCCCCTGAATATGGTGATGCTGCAATGGGGGAAGCTGAAGATCAAGAGGAACCAGACGATGTGCCCGATGATGATCTTCGCCGGGTCATTGTTGATGCACAGAGGGAATGCGAAAGTGAAAGGGAGAAGTTGAAGTTCGATCGCATGTTAGAGGATCACAAAAAAGGGTTGTACCCAAATTGCGAAGATGACAACAGAAAGCTCGGTACCACACTGGAATTGCTGCAATGGAAGGCAGACAATGGTGTATCTGACAAGGGATTTAGTTCGCTACTGAAAATAATGAAGAAGAAACTTCCAAAGGATAACGAATTGCCCGGCAGTACGTACGAAGCAAAGAAGGTTCTATGCCCTCCAAGATTGGAGGTGCAGAAGATACATGCATGCCCTAATGACTGCATCCTCTACCGCGGTGCGTACGAGGATTTGAACGCATGCCCGGTATGCGGTGCATGGCGGTATAAGATCAGAAGAGATGACCCTGGTGATGTTGAGGGCCAGCGCACCGGGAAGAGGGTTCCTGCCAAGGTGATGTGGTATGCTCCTATAATACCACGGTTGAAACGTTTGTTCAGAAACAAAAAGCATGCCGAGTTGATGCAATGGCACATAAAAGACCGTAAGAAAGACGGGAAGTTGAGAGCACCCGCTGACGGGACGCAGTGGAGAAAGATCGAGAGAAAGTGGAGCGACTTTACAGGTGACCCAAGGAACGTATGGTTTGGTTTAAGTGCAGATGGCATTAATCCTTTTGGGGAACATAGCAGCAAGCATAGCACATGGCCTGTGACTCTATGTATGTATAACCTTCCTCCTTGGTTGTGCATGAAGCGGAAGTTCATTATGATGCCAGTGCTCATTGAAGGCCCTAAGCAACCCGGCAATGATATTGATGTGTACCTAAGGCCATTAGTTGATGAACTTTTACAGCTATGGAATGGAAGAGGTGTACGTGTGTGGGATGAGAACGAACAGAAGGAATTTGACCTACATGCGTTGCTGTTTGTAAGCATCAACGATTGGCCTGCTCTCAGTAACCTTTCAGGACAGACAAACAAGGGATACCATGCATGCACACACTTTTTAGATGACACCGACAGTATATATTTGGACAAATGCAGGAAGAATGTGTACCTGGGGCATCGTCGATTTCTTCCGACCAACCATCAATGTCGAAAGAAAGGAAAGCATTTCAAAGGTGAGGAAGATCACCGGAAGAAGCCCGCCCTCCGTACTGGTGATCACATACTTGATATGGTCAATGATTTACAAGTAATCTTTGGAAAGGGTCCTGGCGGACTATCTATTCCGACTGAAGATGCGGGACGCGCACCCATGTGGAAGAAGAAATCTATATTTTGGGACCTACCCTATTGGAAAGACCTAGAGGTCCGCTCTGGAATTGACGTGATGCACATGACGAAGAATCTTTGCGTGAACCTGCTAGGCTTCTTCGGAGTGTATGGGAAGACAAAAGATACACCGGAGGCACGGGAGGAACAGCAACGTGTGCATGAAAAAGACGGCATGCATCCAAAGCAGTATGAAGGTCCTGCCAGCTACGCTCTTACCAAAGAAGAGAAGGAAATCTTCTTTGAATGCCTGCTCAGTATGAAGGTCCCGTCTGGCTTCTCGTCGAATATAAAGGGAAAAATAAATATGGCAGAGTAAAAGTTCCAGAACCTAAAGTCTCATGACTGCCACGTGATTATGACGCAACTGCTTCCGGTTGCATTGAGGGGGCTTCTACCGGAAAACGTTCGATTAGCCATTGTGAAGCTATGTGCATTCCTCAATGCAATCTCTCAGAAGGTGATCGATCCAGAAATCCTGCCAAGGTTAAGGAGTGATTTGGTGCAATGTCTTGTTAGTTTCGAGCTGGTGTTCCCACCATCCTTCTTCAATATCATGACGCACGTCCTAGTTCATCTAGTCGATGAGATTATCGTTCTGGGCCCTGTATTTCTACACAATATGTTCCCCTTTGAGAGGTTCATGGGAGTCTTAAAGAAATATGTTCGTAACCACGCTAGGCCAGAAGGAAGCATCTCCATGGGCCATCAAACATAGGATGTCATTGGGTTTTGTGTTGACTTCATTCCTGACCTTAAGAAGATTGGTCTCCCTCAATCGCGGTATGAGGGGAGACTGACTGGAAAAGGCACGCTATGAGCGGACTCAATAATATGTAGGGACGTGCATTCTTCGTCTCAAGCACACTACACAGTTCTACAGAATTCTACCTTGGTGACCCCGTATGTTGATGAACACAAGAATATTCTGCGCTCCAAACACCTGGAGCAGTGTGACGACTGGATTACATATCAACACATCAGGACTTTCGGCAGTTGGTTGCAAAAACGTCTCATGGGTGACAATACTGTTTCTGATGAGCTGTAGTCGTTGGCCAGGGGACCATCTTCGACTGTATTGACTTACAAAGGGTACGAGATAAATGGGAATACATTTTACACGATCGTCCAAGATCAAAAGAGCACCAACCAAAACAGCGGTGTCCGCTTTGATGCAGCAACCAAGAGGGGAAAGGACACATATTATGGTTACATAGTGGACATATGGGAACTTGACTATGGACATGATTTCAAGGTCCCTTTGTTTCAGTGCAAATGGGTCAATCTGTCAGGAGGCGGGGTACAGGAAGACCCACAGTACGGAATGACAACAGTGGATCTGAACAATCTTGGGTACACAGACGAACCATTCGTCCTAGCCAATGATGTGGCGCAGGTTTTCTATGTGAAGGACATGTCTACCAAACCGAGAAAAAGGAAAGATAAGGAAGCGAATACATCATACGATGAGCCAAAGCGCCACATAGTTCTTTCAGGAAAAAGAGACATCATGGGATTGGAGGGCAAGACAGACATGTCTGAAGATTATGAAAAGTTTCATGAAATTCCTCCTTTCAAAGTCAAGGCTGACCCAAGCACCCTGTTAAACGATGAAGATTGTCCATGGTTACGGCGCAATAAGCAAAGGACACAAGCGAAGAAAAAGTGAAGACTTTCTCTCCACAACTATATAATTGCAGTTGCATGTGAAGAAATGAAATGCCTTTTGTAACAGATGAGTTTTCATATGAAACCCTGATGCTTCGAAAGAGATTGTCCGTTTTGTACACGAAGTGCATCCAGTTTTTGTCGTAACCCTCTCAACTTTTTATAACATGCTATGTGGGTGAAATGATGATACCATGCCAACTTTCAACCTTTTCAGAGTTCATTTGTAGTGCTTTTCAATTTCAGGGTCATTTAGCTTAAAAAATCAGTAAATGCATGAAAAATACCACATGAAGTCAGAAAGGGTTGAAAATTGATGATGTGGCTTTGAATGGCTCATTTTGAACACACAAAAAGTCTGGAGTTCAAATAAGTTCAAAAAAATGAAATCCCTTTGTAACAGATGAGTTTTCGTCCGAAACCCTGATACTTCGAAAGAGATTGTCCATTTTGTACACGAAGTGCATCCAGTTTTCGCCGTAACCCTCTCAACTTTTTAGCACATGCTATGTGGGTGAAATGATGATACCATGCCAACTTTCAACCTTTTCAGAGTTCATTTGTAGTGCTTTTCAATTTCAGGGTCATTTAGCTCAAAAAAATCAGTAAATGCATGAAAAATACCAGATGAAGTCAGAAAGGGTTGAAAATTGATGATGTGGCTTTGAATGGTGCATTTTGAACACACAAAAAGTCTGGAGTTCAAATAAGTTCAAAAAAATGAAATCCCTTTGTAACAGATGAGTTTTCGTGCGAAACCCTGATGCTTCGAAAGAGATTGTCCATTTTGTACACGAAGTGCATCCAGTTTTTGCCGTAACCCTCTCAACTTTTTAGCACATGCTATGTGGGTGAAATGATCATACCATGCCAACTTTCAACCTTTTCAGAGTTCATTTGTAGTGCTTTTCAATTTCAGGGTCATTTAGCTCAAAAAAATTAGTAAAGGCATGAAAAATACCAAATGAAGTCAGAAAGGGTTGAAAATTGATGATGTGGCTTTGAATGGTGCATTTTGAACACACAAAAAGTCTGGACTAAAACTAATAGCAAAAAGAATGAACTAGAAAACTTTTATGAAACTAATAGCAAAAAGAATGAACTAAAAATAATCAATTAAAATATTCTGTTATGATCAACTAAAACAAAACTATAATATTATTCAATAGCAAAAAGCATCAACTAAAAAGCTTTTATAAAACTCTAATAGCAAAAGGAATCAACTAAAAAGCTTTTATAAACCTCTAGTATTTTTGAAACTAAAATTATATAAAATTTATGCAACTAAAATTATCAAAGTATTTTTTGTTCAAAACATTAATAGCAAAAAGAATTTTCATAAAGAATTTTTTTGTTAGAAACTTTAATAGCAAACTAAAATAACCAAATCTGTTTTTTAGTAAAGTTATTCACAAACTAGTGATTCACACAAATTTCAAAAAATTCAAATTTAAACTATTCAAATTTGAAAACTAATGGCACTAACAGAAAGTTTATAATTTGTGTGACCTAAAAGCAAAAAAGAATCACTGAAAAATAGTAAGTAGGAACAAAATAAAATAAATAAAGCAAAAAACAAAACCAAAAAATTTATTTTTTTAAAAAAAATGCCACCTACTGGGCCACCACGTCCGGAATACGACTAGAAACCCAACCAGCTTGTTGGGCCAGGATTCAGGCCCGCAGAAGGCCCAATAGGCCCACATGCAGTGACAGATTAGGCCCGGAAGCCTGCAGTCCCACCTCGCCAAATTTTTAGTCCCACTCTCGAGCTCTCTCAGCTAGCGAGGTGGGACTAAAAATTTGGCCCCGGGCAGCACCATCCTTTGGTCCCGGTTGGTGGCACCAACCGGGACCAATGCACCCCTTTAGTCCCGGTTGGTGCCACCAACCGGGACCAAAGGTCCCTGTTTCCTGCCCTTTGGGCTGCTGAAAACTGACCTTTGGTCCCAGTTGGCGGCACCAACCGGGACTAAAGGGGTGCATTGGTCTCGGTTGGTGCCACCAACCGGGACCAATGCTCTGTGTATATAAGCCCAGACTTAGCAGTTTCTCGAAATCACTTGTTCTTCTCCGCCCGACGCCCCCAGGCTGCTCCTCGTCGCCGTCGCCGCCGAGCCCTACCCCGACGACGTCAGGCTGCTCCACCTCGCCGTCGTTGTCGTCGCCGAGCTGCCCCAACGCAGTCCCTGCTCCCACTGTGAGCCGCCGCGCCATTCCCCTCCTCTCCTCCCCCCCCCCCCCCCGCGCCCCGACGCCGCCGCCTGTCGCGATGCCGACACCGACCGCGCTCCGGCCGCCCGCCGCGACGCCGCCGCCCCCAGCGCCCCGACGCCGCTGCCGCCGCCCCGGTCGCGCTTTGCTTGCCGCGCCGCCACCGCCGCCGCCTCTGCCTTTTTTTTGTTCATATGTATGCATTGATGTATATGTATGCAGATGTGTATGCAGATGTATATGGATGATCCATGGATATGTATGCATTGATGTATAATTTTTTTTGTTCATATAACTTTTTTTTGTTCATAGAATTTTTTTTTTGTTCATAGAACTTTTTTTTGTTCATAGAAAGTTTTTATATATGATCCATGGATATATGAGCAATGGTGATTCATGGATGTATGCATTGATATATGGGCAATGATGTTCATAGAAGGTTTTTTGTTCATAGAATAAATTTTTTTGTTCATAGAAGAAAGTTTTTTGTATAGATTTTTTTATGCTCATAGAACTCTCGAGTCCACCCAAACTGGGACTGAAAGAGCGTTGTCGAGGCCACCCCAAACCCTAGAAGTGTTGTCGAGGCCACCCAAATTTACCAAGTTAAATGAGTTAAATGAGTTAAAAGAGCGTTGTCGAGGCCACCCAAAACCCTAGAAGAGTTGTCGAGGCCACCCACATTTACCAAGTTAAAAGAGCGTTGTCAAGGCCACCTCCCCGATAACTTCGACATGAGGGGGGACGTCGGACATGACATGAGGGGGGGCGTCGGACGTCGGACATGAGGGGTGAGCGTCGTTGTCGTCTACCCCCTCCCCGATAACTTCAACATGAGGGGGGACGTCGGACATGACATGAGGGGTGAGCGTCGTTGTCGTCTACCCCCTCCCCGATAACTTCGACATGAGGGGGGACGTCGGACATGTCATGTGGAATTTTTTTTGTTCATATAGAAAACTCCGGTAACATAGATTTATCAAGAATGCCCCCATTATGGATGTGCACAAGTTGATCCAATTTTTATCTGATCTCATCTATATATATATATTCTTCTATATGTCACGCTGTCTGTCAAAGTATTGAAGAAATCCATGGCTTCATCATTAGCCGGAAGTAACAGGCGTATGATGCTACGAAGCTCTTCAAAGTTGTTTTCGAACGGAGTTCCGGATATAATAATTCGCTTTTTGGTACGAATTTCAGCAAAGGCCTTCCAAATAGCGATATTCGGAAGGCTCTTGCTGAACTTCGTACCAAAAAGCTAATTAATTATCCTATCCGGGACTGCGTTCCAAAACAATTTTGGAGAGCTTCGTACTATTATGCACCTGTTACTTCCGGCTAATGATGAAGCCATGGTTTTCTTGAATCCTTTGACACTAGACAACGTGACATATAGAAGGGTAGATGAGATCAGGAAAAATATGGACCTTTTTCTGCACATCCAGAATGGCGCCATTTTGTTAATTAAATCCCTTAAAGGTTAAGAGAATCCCTTGTTTGACATTCATGAGAGAGGCGGTCCGGACGTCGGACATTCATGTTTGTATATTAATTGCCATGTTGTAATATTTGCAGAAACTATGGCTCAAACAGACTTGGAAAAAGAACAGTTGTTGGGGGAGATAATCCTCGCCGGACGTGATGTCTTGTCGTTTCTCAACGACACCGATGGTCTGGAAGGAGAGGATGACGGCTCCGGTGATCGAACAATGGAGGAGGAAGGACATGATCATGATGGCTCCGTTGACCGAATGCCGGAGGAAGAAGGAGACCATGATGACGGCTCCGATGACCGAACAAAGGAGGGAGCTGTTGCAAAGTCCGGCGAGGTATATATATTAATTAAGCCTGTGCTGACTAGCTAATTGATGCATTAATTGTTTTGGTATGTACATATATTAACTCTTCTTTCTTCTTTTATAGCCCTCCGGATCGAGCCAAACTTCGGTAACGAGACGAGGCCCGAAGAAAAGGTTGCGCAAGGATGAAAGGTTCACGATCACAGCACTCGCGGATGATGGCCATCCGATTGAACCCAAGCGGACCAAGGACGCATTTTCTGCTCAGTGCGGAGCTATTGTTAGGGACAACATCCCGATCAGCATCAAGCAATGGAATAAGCCTAAGGACGACGCCGTCCCTGAAGGTGATTATGTCACCGATAGACAGAAAGATGATCTTTGGACCTCGCTGAAGGCAAATTTCACCCTACCGCCAGAGGAGGATCCGAATAAGCCAGTTATAGAGCGACTGGTCAAGGCGTGTGCTCTTAAGAAGATGGCAGATCTATTCAGGAGGTGGAAGAATGAGTTGAAATCAAAGTTTGTCGACAAAGAGAAGACTCTAGAATGCGTTGAAATCAAAGTTTGTCGACAAAGAGAAGACTCCAGAATTCACCGGCCGATTTGAGAAGATAAGAGATCACTAGCCTGCATTTGTGGCCTACAAGACATCGGACAAGAGTAAGAAAATGTCAGAGACAAACAAGAACAATGCTGCAAAGAAGCAGTATCACCATCACACGGGGTCAGGTGGCTACCTCAAAGCCCGGCCGTTGTGGGACAAAGCTGAGAATGACCTGATTGCTAAAGGTGTCGAACCACATACATTGAACTGGTCAGACCGTTCAAGGACTTGGTTCTTCGGGGTTGGGGGAACTTTGTGTTGGAAATATGCCCTAGAGGCAATAATAAAAGTAGTTATTATTATATTTCCTTGTTCATGATAATCGTTTATTATCCATGCTATAATTGTATTGATTGGAAACTCAAATACATGTGTGGGTACATAGACAACACTGTGTCCTTAGTAAGCCTCTAGTTAACTAACTCGTTGATCAAAGGATGGTAAAGGTTTCCTGACCATGGACATGAGATGTCGTTTGATAACGGGATCACATCATTAGGAGAATGATGTGATAAACAAGACCCAAACTATAAACGTAGCATATGATCGTGTCAGTTTATTGCTATTGTTTTCTGCATGTCAAGTATCTGTTCCTATGATCATGAGATCATGCAACTCACTGACACCGGAGGGATACCTTGTGTGTATCAAACGTCGCAACGTAACTGGGTGACTATAAAGATGCTCTACAGGTATCTCCAAAGGTGTCCGTTGAGTTGGCATGGATCAAGACTGGGATTTGTTACTCCGTGTGACGGAGAGGTATCTCAGGGCCCACTCGGTAATACAACATCACTATAAGCCTTGCAAGCAATGTGACTAAGGTGTTAGCCACGGGATCTTGTATTACGGAACGAGTAAAGAGACTTGCCGGTAACGAGATTGAACTAGGTATAGAGATACCGACGATCAAATCTCGGGCAAGTAACATACCGAAGAACAAAGGGAACAGCATACGGGATTAACTGAATCCTTGACATAGAGGTTCAACCGATATAGATCTTCGTAGAATATGTAGGAACCAATATGGGCATCCAGGTCCCGCTATTGGTTATTGACCGTAGAGGTGTCTCGGTCATGTCTACATAGTTCTCGAACCCGCAGGGTCTACACACTTAACGTTTGGTGACGATTAGTATAGTTGAGTTATTGTTGGTGACCGAAGGTTGTTCGGAGTCTCGGATAAGATCCCGGACATGACGAGGATCTCCGGAAGAGTCCGGAGGTAAAGATTGATATATGTGATAATAGTGTTTTGATCTCCGGAAGGGTTCCGGAATTCACCGGAAGGGGTTCCGGATGTTTACCGAAGTGTTCGGGTGCAGCAACACTTTATATGAGCCAAAGGGATAAAACCCACGAGGTATTGGAAAGTGCAAAAGGGAGTTTTGCTGCTGCCTTAAGCAGTAAGGCAGTACTACCGCTCAAGCGGTACTACCGCTTGAGTGAAGCGGTACTACCGCCCAAGCGGTACTACCGCTCCCGAGCGGTACTACTGCTTGTGCGCGGTGCTGCAGGGATCCGAGTTGGACTCTTTCCTTGCGGGCCAAACCGACCTTGTGAGGGCAAAACCGAGCTGGTGGAGGCTTTTTGTCCAAGTTTAGACCCCAGGGCTCAACATATAAATAGAGGGGCAGGGCTAGCACACGGGACACATCAGGATTTCCCAAGCCGTGTGCCGGCAACCCTAGCCCTCTAGTTCCTCCGTCATAATCTCCGTAGTGCTTGGCGAAGCCCTGCTGAGATTGCTCCTCATCATCATCACCACGCCGTCGTGCTGCTGGAACTCATCTACTACTTCATCATCGCTCGCTGGATCGAGGAGGTGAAGGCGTCATCAAGCCGCACGTGTGTTGAACGCGGAGGTGCCGTCCGTTTGGCACTAGATCGGAAGGATCGTGATTGGATCGCGGGACGCTCGGCGATTTGGATCGCGAAGATGTTAGACTACATCAACCGCGTTTATTAACGCTTCCGCTTAGCGATCTACAAGGGTATATAGATACAATCTCCCTCTCGTAGATGCTCATCACCATGGATAGGTCTTGCGTGTGCGTAGGAAAATTTTTGTTTCCCATGCATCGTTCCCCAACAGTGGTATCAGAGCTTGGTCTATGCGTAGATGAGATCTCGAGTAGAACACAAAGGAGTTGTGGGCGTGGGTGTATACATATTGCTTGCCGTTACTAGTTGATACTTGATTCGGCGGTATTGTGAGATGAAGCGGCCTGGACCGACATTACGCGTACGCTTACGCGAGACTGGTTTCACCGCTGCGTGCACTTGTTGCATAAAGGTGACTGGCAGGTGTCTGTCTCTCTCACTTTAGTTGAATCGGTTCAATGAAGAGGGTTCTTTTAGAAGATCAAAAAGCAATCACTACACCACGTTGTGGTTTTGCGTAGGTAAGAATCGTTCTTGCTAGATACCCGTAGCAGCCATGTAAAACTTGCAACAACAATTAGAGGACGTCTAACTTGTTTTTGCAGGGTATGTTGTGATGTGATATGGCCAAATACATGATGAGATATATGTGATGTATGAGATGATCATGTGTTGTATAGAATATCACGACTTGCATGTCGATGAGTACGGCAACTGGCAGGAGCCATAGAGTTGTCTTTATTTATTTTCGCCGTTTTGCTTTACTTTATCGCTATGAGTTAGCAATAGTCGTGGAAGCAACAGTCGGCGCGACAACCTCATGGCGACACGTTGATGGAGATCAAGATGATGGAGATCATGGTGTCATGCCGGTGACGATGGAGATCATGCCGGTGCTTTGGAGATGGAGATCAAAAGCACAAGTTCATGGCCATATCATGTCACTTATGATTTGCATGTGATGTTAATCCTTTTATGCATCTTATTTTGCTTAGGACGACGGTAGCATTATAAGGTGATCCCTCACTTAAATTTCAAGATAAAATTGTGTTCTCCCCGAGTGTGCACCGTTGCGAAAGTTCGTCGTTTCGAGACACCACGTGATGATCGGGTGTGATAGACTCTACGTTCGCATACAACGGGTGCAAGCCAGTGTTGCACGTGCGGAACACTCGGGTTAAACTTGACGAGCCTAGCATGTACAGACATGGCCTCGGAACACAAGAGACCGAAAGGTCGAACATGAGTCATATAGTAGATATGATCAACATGGAGATGTTCACCATTGAAACCACCTCAACTCACGTGATGATCGGACTTGAGTTGGTTGATTTGGATCATGTGACACTCGAATGACCGGAGGGATGTCAATTTGAGTGGGAGTTTTTAAGTAATATGATTAACTAAACTCATTATCTTGAACAATAGTCTAAGTTGTCTTTGCACTATTTATGTTGTAGATCATGGCTCGCGCAGTAGCACCCCTGAATTTTAATGCGTTCCTAGAGAAAGCTAAGTTGAAAGATGATGGAAGTAACTTTGTGGACTGGGCCCGTAATCTAAGGATTATCCTTACGGCTTCCTAGAAGGCTTATGTCCTTGATGCACCGCTTGGTGATCCAGCCGCTCCAGTTGAGTCTCCAGACGTTGTGAACGCCTGGCAGGCTCGTTCTGATGATTACTCAATAGTTCAATGTGCAATGTTGTATGGCTTGGAACCGGGACTTCAAAGACGTTTTGAACGTCATGGAGCAAATGATATGTTCCTGGAGTTGAAGTTTATCTTTCAGAAGAATGCCCGGATCGAGAGGTATGAGACCTCCGATAAGTTCTATGCTTGCAAGATGGAGGAGAACGGGTCTGTCAGTGATCACATACTCAGAATGTCTGGGTACTCCACCCGTCTGGCTGAATTGGGGATGCCCCTTCCGCCAGAGGCTATCACTGACAGAGTTCTTCAATCATTGCCACCTAGCTACAAGAGCTTCGTGTTGAACTATAACATGCACGGGATGAACAAGTCAGTCGCCGAGCTGTTTGCGATGTTGAAAGTCGCTGAGTCTGAGATTCAGAAGGAGCATCAAGTGTTGATGGTCAATAAAACCACTACTTTCAAGAAGAATGGCAAGGGTAAGAAGGGTAACTCCAAGAAGAGTGGCAAAGCAGTTGCCCCTCCCGTGAAGAAACCCAAGGCTGGACCCAAGCCAGAAACTGAGTGCTTTCATTGCAAGGGAACTGGTCACTGGAAGCGGAACTGCCCCAAGTATTTGGCTGAAAAGAAGGCGGCCAACAACAAACAAGGTATATATGATATACATGTTATTGATGTGTACCTTACCAACTCTCGTTGTAGTGCCTGGGTATTTGATACCGGTGCGGTTGCTCACATTTGCAACTCAAAACAGGAACTGCGGAATAGACGGAGGCTGGCAAAGGACGAAGTGACGATGCGCGTGGGAAATGGTTCCAAGGTTGATGTGATCGCCGTCGGCACGCTTGCTCTTCGATTACCATCGGGATTAGTGATGAACCTGAATAATTGTTATTTAGTGCCTGCGTTAAGCATGAACATTATATCTGGATCTTGTTTATTGCGAGACGGTTACTCATTTAAATCTGAGAATAATGGTTGTTCTATTTATATGAGTAATATCTTTTATGGTCATGCACCCAATGTGAGGGGTTTATTCTTATTGAATCTCGATAGTGATGATACACATGTTCATAACATTGATGCCAAAAGATGTAGGATTGATAATGATAATACCACTTTCTTGTGGCACTGCCGTTTAGGTCATATTGGCGTAAAACGCATGAAGAAGCTCCATGCTGATGGACTTTTGGAGTCACTTGATTTTGAATCACTTGACACATGTGAGCCATGCCTCATGGGCAAGATGACTAAGACGTCGTTCTCTGGTACGATGGAACGGGCAAGTGACTTGTTGGAAATCATACATACTGATGTGTGCGGTCCGATGAGCATTGAGGCGCGCGGTGGTTATCGTTACTTTCTCACCTTCACTGATGACTTAAGTAGATATGGGTATATTTACTTAATGAAACACAAGTCTGAAATGTTTGAAAAGTTCAAGCAATTTCAGAGTGAAGTTGAGAATCATCGTAACAAGAAGATTAAATTCCTACGATCTGATCGAGGAGGAGAATATCTGAGTTATGAGTTTGGCAGTCACTTAAGACAGTGTGGAATTGTTTCACAATTGACACCGCCTGGAACACCACATCGTAATGGTGTGTCCGAACGCCGTAATCGAACCTTATTGGATATGGTGCGATCTATGATGTCTCTTGCCGATTTGCCACTATCGTTTTGGGGTTATGCATTAGAGACAGCTGCATTCACTTTAAATAGGGCACCATCGAAATCCGTTGAGACGACGCCATATGAATTGTGGTTTGGCAAGAAGCCAAAATTGTCGTTTCTTAAAGTTTGGGGATGTGATGCTTATGTCAAAAAGCTTCAGCCTGAAAAGCTGGAACCCAAAGCGGAGAAATGCGTCTTCATAGGATATCCAAAAGAGACAGTTGGGTATACCTTCTATCTCAGGTCCGAAGGCAAAGTGTTTGTCGCTAAAAACGGAACATTTCTTGAGAAAGAGTTTCTCTCGAAAGAATTGAGTGGGAGGAAGATAGAACTTGATGAGGTTATTGAACCTTTACTTCAACCAGAGAGTAGCGCAGCACAGAAAGATGTTTTTGTAGAGCCTACATCAGTTGAAGAGGAAGTTCATGATGAAGATCATGAAGCTTCGGATCAAGTTGCTATCGAACCGCGTAGGTCGACAAGGACGCGTACTGCTCCTGAGTGGTATGGCAACCCTGTCTTAGAAGTCATGTTGTTGGACAACGATGAACCTACGAGCTATGGAGAAGCGATGGTGGGCCCGGATTCCGAGAAATGGTTAGAGGCCATGAAATCCGAGATGGGATCCATGTATGAAAACAAAGTGTGGACTTTGGAAGTATTACCTGAAGGGCGTAAGGCCATTCAGAACAAATGGATCTTTAAGAGGAAGATGACGCGGACGGTAATGTCACCGTCTATAAAGCTCGACTTGTGGCAAAGGGTTTTTCACAAGTTCAAGGAGTTGACCACAATGAGACCTTCTCACCCGTAGCGATGCTTAAGTCTGTCAGAATCATGTTAGCAATAGCTGCCTTTTTCGATTATGAAATTTGGCAGATGGATGTCAAAACAGCGTTCCTTAACGGTTTCCTTAAGGAAGAGTTGTATATGATGCAACCAGAAGGTTTTGTCGATCCAGAGAATGCTGACAAAGTTTGCAAACTCCAGCGATCCATTTATGGACTGGTGCAAGCGTCTCGGAGTTGGAATCTTCGCTTTGATGAGGTGATCAAGGCGTTCGGGTTTATACAAGTTTACGGAGAAGCTTGTATTTACAAGAAAGTGAGTGGGAGCTCTATAGCGTTTCTAATATTATATGTGGATGACATATTGCTGATTGGAAACAATATAGAAATGTTGGAAAGCGTGAAGGAATATTTGAACAAGAGTTTTTCAATGAAGGACCTAGGAGAAGCTGCTTTCATATTAGGCATCAAGATCTATAGAGATAGATCAAGACGTTTAATAGGACTTTCACAAAGCACATATCTTGATAAGATTTTGAAGAAGTTCAAAATGGATCAGTCCAAGAAGGGGTTCTTGCCTGTTTTGCAAGGTATGAAGTTGAGTAAGACTCAATGCCCAGTGACTGCAGAAGATAGAGAAAAGATGAGTGTCGTCCCCTATGCTTCAGCCATAGGTTCTATCATGTATGCAATGCTGTGCACAAGACCCGATGTCAGCCTTGCCATAAGTATGGCCGGAAGGTTTCAAAGTGATCCAGGAGTGGAACACTGGACGGCGGTCAAGAATATCCTGAAGTACCTGAAAAGGACTAAGGACATGTTTCTCGTTTATGGAGGTGATCAAGAGCTCGTTGTAAAGGGTTACGTCAATGCAAGCTTTGACACTGATCCGGATGACTCTAAGTCGCAAACCGGATACGTATTTATTCTCAATGGAGGTGCGGTTAGCTTGTGCAGTTCCAAGCAAAGCGTGGTAGCTGATTCTACATGTGAAGCGGAGTACATCGCTGCCTCGGAGGCGGCGAAGGAAGGTGTCTGGATGAAGGAGTTCATGACAGATCTTGGAGTAGTGCCTAGTGCACTTAACCCAATGACTCTGTTCTGTGATAATACTGGTGCCATTGCTCTAGCCAAGGAACCAAGATTTCACAAGAGGACCAGACACATAAAGCGACGTTTCAATTCCATCCGCGATTACATCAATGAGGACGACATAAATATTTGCAAAGTACATACGGATCTGAATGTTGCAGATCCGATGACTAAACCTCTTCCAAGGGCTAAACATGAACAACACCAGAACTGCATGGGTGTTCGATTCATTACAATGTAAATCACATAGTGATGTGAACTAGATTATTGACTCTAGTGCAAGTGGGAGACTGTTGGAAATATGCCCTAGAGGCAATAATAAAAGTAGTTATTATTATATTTCCTTGTTCATGATAATCGTTTATTATCCATGCTATAATTGTATTGATTGGAAACTCAAATACATGTGTGGGTACATAGACAACACTGTGTCCTTAGTAAGCCTCTAGTTAACTAACTCGTTGATCAAAGGATGGTAAAGGTTTCCTAACCATGGACATGAGATGTCGTTTGATAACGGGATCACATCATTAGGAGAATGATGTGATGGACAAGACCCAAACTATAAACGTAGCATATGATCGTGTCAGTTTATTGCTATTGTTTTCTGCATGTCAAGTATCTGTTCCTATGACCATGAGATCATGCAACTCACTGACACCGGAGGGATACCTTGTGTGTATCAAACGTCGCAACATAACTGGGTGACTATAAAGATGCTCTACAGGTATCTCCAAAGGTGTCCGTTGAGTTGGCATGGATCAAGACTGGGATTTGTTACTCCATGTGACGGAGAGGTATCTCAGGGCCCACTCGGTAATACAACATCACTATAAGCCTTGCAAGCAATGTGACTAAGGTGTTAGCCACGGGATCTTGTATTACGGAACGAGTAAAGAGACTTGCCGGTAACGAGATTGAACTAGGTATAGAGATACCGACGAACGAATCTCGGGCAAGTAACATACCGAAGAACAAAGGGAATAGCATACGGGATTAACTGAATCCTTGACATAGAGGTTCAACCGATATAGATCTTCGTAGAATATGTAGGAACCAATATGGGCATCCAGGTCCCGCTATTGGTTATTGACCGTAGAGGTGTCTCGGTCATGTCTACATAGTTCTCGAACCCGCAGGGTCTACACACTTAACGTTTGGTGACGATTAGTATAGTTGAGTTATTGTTGGTGACCGAAGGTTGTTCGGAGTCTCGGATAAGATCCCGGACATGACGAGGATCTCCGGAAGAGTCCGGAGGTAAAGATTGATATATGTGATAATAGTGTTTTGATCTCCGGAAGGGTTCCGGAATTCACCGGAAGGGGTTCCGGATGTTTACCGAAGTGTTCGGGTGCAGCAACACTTTATATGAGCCAAAGGGATAAAACCCACGAGGTATTGGAAAGTGCAAAAGGGAGTTTTGCTGCTGCCTTAAGCAGTAAGGCAGTACTACCGCTCAAGCGGTACTACCGCTTGAGTGAAGCGGTACTACCGCCCAAGCGGTACTACCGCTCCCGAGCGGTACTACCGCTTGTGCGCGGTGCTGCAGGGATCCGAGTTGGACTCTTTCCTTGCGGGCCAAACCGACCTTGTGCGGGCAAAACCGAGCTGGCGGAGGCTTTTTGTCCAAGTTTAGACCCCAGGGCTCAACATATAAATAGAGGGGCAGGGCTAGCACACGGGACACATCAGGATTTCCCAAGCCGTGTGCCGGCAACCCTAGCCCTCTAGTTCCTCCGTCATAATCTCCGTAGTGCTTGGCGAAGCCCTGCTGAGATTGCTCCTCATCATCATCACCACGCCGTCGTGCTGCTGGAACTCATCTACTACTTCATCATCGCTCGCTGGATCGAGGAGGTGAAGGCGTCATCAAGCCGCACGTGTGTTGAACGCGGAGGTGCCGTCCGTTCGGCACTAGATCGGAAGGATCGTGATTGGATCGCGGGACGCTCGGCGATTTGGATCGCGAAGACGTTCGAATACATCAACCGCGTTTATTAACGCTTCCGCTTAGCGATCTACAAGGGTATGTAGATACAATCTCCCTCTCGTAGATGCTCATCACCATGGATAGGTCTTGCGTGTGCGTAGGAAAATTTTTGTTTCCCATGCATCGTTCCCCAACACTTTGGACCCTGAAACAGGGAAGTGTCGTTGGACGGACGAGCAACTTGCAATACCCGTCAAGAAGCTTCAGAAGTATATCACCGCAGTGCCGGAAGGGACGTTCATTCCCGACAGAGAGAAGGACGAGCTGGCTGAGGCCCTAGGGAATGCTGAGCACCCTGGACGAACACGAGGCACACCAGGCTCCGTTCCGTGGAAGGTTGGGTTTCCCGACGCAGGCGGTTACAGAAGCCGGGAGAGAGAGAGGAAAGCGGAGCTGAGCGACATGCAGAAGCTCAATGCAAGACTACAAAAGCTAGAGGAAGCTGAGAGCCAGCGAGCTGCCGGCCAACCATCTCAACGGCACGAAGCTACCCCAGAAGCTACCCCGCCATCTCAGCGGAGAAGCAGCGTGGCTTCCACGGAGCCCGTTCAGCCTGACTTCACGGCTCCTAGCTACCCCGTGGATACTATCACGGAGGCTCAACATTGCGAGCTTATGACGAAATGCCGAAACCTCACTTTCAAGGCGGCTGTCGGCTCTGTTGCACCTCCTCAACCCAACGGAACTTTTCACTGCCTTCCGATTCCACATGGCTATGCTGTTGTGATGGTGGATGAAGTAATGGAGGGATTTGAGGAGCTCGAGCTTGACCACTCTACAGGTGAAGGGGAGAATCAGCTGGTTCGTGCTCTGAGGAGTACATGTCTATGGCAGAAGGAGTACATCAAGCTTCCAAACTGGACGTCTCCGCCTCCTCCTCCTCCGGCACGTCAGGGCACTCCGCCTCCTCCTTCTCCTCTGGCGCGTCAGGGCACTCCGCCTCCTCCTTCTCCTCCGGCGCGTCAGGGCACTCCGTCTCCTCCTTCGCCTCCTCCGGCGCGTCAGGGCACTCCGTCTCCTCCTTCGCCTCCTCCGGCGCGTCAGGGCACTCTGCCTCCTCCAGCGCGTCAGCAACGGCAGAAGAGAGTCGCCGCCGCCGCTCCGACGGCTAGCAGTACAATAGGTGGGAAGAATTACAAATTTGGTCCAAGCCTCCAGCCTCTTCCGAAGTTACCATATGACAGGACCGAAGAGGAAATCGCTGAAATCAGTGCAGCCGAAGTGAAGGCCCATTTTGCACGGAAAGATCCACCTCCGAAGGAAACGGTAGATCCGGTGAAAGCGAAGCGCACTCTGCATGCCCTGAAGCGACCACCACGGACTCAGCTATCCAACTATGACCGCATAATTACTAAGACACATGCTGAAGCGGAGAAGTCGGGAAGTACTTCCAGTGCTGCAAGAGCGAAAAAACGAAGAAGTGGGAAAACAATTCCCCAGCTCGGCGAACAGGAGAAGCAATCGTGCCCCCCGCTCAAGGTGTCTAGCGATATCGCTAATCATCTGGTGGTACTGTCCGGTACCACTCTTGATGATTACCTGCCCGATGATGTACAGTTTGAAACGGCTGAGGTAGTAGACGTCTTTAGATACGAGCACGGGAAGCCTCTCGGCAAACCTGATCATCCTCATCTAACAACGATGATGCAAAAATTGCATGACTGGTACATGGAAACCTGCAGGAAGTCTGGGAAAGACAGTTTGTTTGTCGGAATTAAAAAAGAGCATGACTTCCCTGGAGTCGACCTGCTGCCTGTTGAATTTGTGGAGTTATTTCAATTATACAATCAAGAGGCCCTCGACAAACAACTCATGATTTGCTACTGTCTGTAAGTATTACTTCTATAATTAAGTCTCTAGCTCAGCTCGTTCATTGCATGTATATATAATTATCCTCACTATATTATGTAGATTGAAGATGGTCGAATGCAAAAAAGAACAAATCTATGACATTGGGTTCATTAGCCCAAATACCGTAAATGAATGGTCAGTACGAAATGAGGCTGAAGATACCGAGAACAACTTGCTAGAAACGTTCCTTAGACATCAAAACAAAAGGGAAATACTCTTTCCTTACAACTTCAAGTGAGTGTTACTGTCTTCTGCATATTCGATTTCGCTTACTCGTGGTTAAGTAATGTAATTGATGAGTTATGCGTGCGCAGCTTCCACTATATTCTGCTATCCATTAACCTTGACGGGGCATTAGTAACTGTCTTAGACTCGCTCCGTAAAGATCCCAAGTATTATGCAGACATGACTGCAATGCTCCAGAAGTAAGTTCAATCAATACCGGGACCATATCGGCAACTTTCGTTCATTTCCTGATATCAAGTAATCATTTTCTTTGCCTGCCAGGGTTTGGAAAACGTTCAACGCTATGGTTCCGGGTCTGAAGAAGGAGCTGCAATTTACACACCCCGAAGTAAGTAGTACTAGCTAGTTCCGCGCATCTCTCATTGATTCTAGTTTCATCAATACCATTATCATGCTTGCTTATCAGTTTGATTGAACTCTATTCTCGTAAAGTGCTTGTTGCAGGCACCCAACACTCATTTATGTGGATACTACGTATGCGAGTTCATTCGCCACTATGCCTCTGAACGGGGCTTCTCTGAGAAACAATTTGAAGTACGTAAACAATATTCACAATTTTATTTTATATATTACCATCAATTGTGTTGAGTTTCATTCATATATATGTATTGACCCCCTTCTTTAAATTAGATCTGGCAGATGCGTGATGAACTCCTACCACATGATCGCATACGAGCAATTCAAGATGAATTGGCGGATTCTTTCTTGACCACGTCATACGTGAACACGGAGAATACCATGTGAAATTGAAATGATTGTAAGGGATGTTATATATTGTACATATGTAGCAGCGTCGGATAGATATATGAAAACTTGTTGTTCGACCAAGCACGAAGAAAGAGATGTCACTTCTCTCTATATATGTTCATTACGATCTTGTGTAATTAATGATTTCCTATATTTGCTTACTAGCTAGCGTCGAGTTCTCTCTATATGTGTAGTAGCTAGCGTCGACCAAGCACGGAAAAAGAGAGGTCACTTCTCTCTATTAGCTCGCTAACACAATATGAAACCCCTAAATTAACCCTCCAAAACCCCAACCCCCCCCCCCCTTCCAAAAAAAAAAAACCCCCAGCGCCTGCCTGGGCTCCCGCAGTGGCCACGTGGATCCCCTTTGGTCCCGGTTCGTAAGCGAACCGGAACTAAATGTTTTGGGCTTTAATCCCGACCCTTTAGTCCCGGTTCCAGAACTGGGGCTAATGGGCCGGCCTCTGGAACTGGGACAAATGGACCATTTTCTACTAGTGGTTTGATTCTACGAGCAGAAAATACACACATATATGTTTATAGTAGGACATATCTGTATGCATTTTTTGTGACAGATTTGGCGAGTACGTTGTTTTGTGTGTGTGTAATGTTTAACTTGGAATAAAATAGATGGACAAAGCAAATTGGGATGCATATCGTACTAAAATATTTTGTGAGATATATGCAGATAAGAGACGGAGAAGCACAATAGGCCGGGTGGATAGTGCGTGTAGGGCTCCCTGCAGGAGAACCGAACATAGATGGGAGGTCATGCATGCGCTGGACTACTGCATGCAAATTAAATCACGTACCCCCCCCTCCCCCCCCCCCCCCCCCCCCCCCTCTCATCTACCCCTCCATTATTTCCTGTGATATATTAATCTATTGGGTTCTTGATTAAGTTCTATCTATGTTTAGCATATATGTGTTCTTGATCAACATGGCCTTTAGTTCTTCAATTTTTGAGTTTCTTTGCGGGGATTCAACTATTCCTTGTAGTTCATGGGGTTAATGCCTGTTGTTGTGCATGATCAATTTTTAGCATATATGTGTTCACTATTCTTGTTCATGAAGTTCATTGATGTTCTTCTGTGGGGGATTCAGCTCTTGACATGGTACTGCAGCTTATATGTGCATTTGAAGGATGACAAAGCAAGTGTTAATGAAATTCAAAAGATGATCTTATTTTCGTATTGACTCTATAGAAATTCATGGTTAGTGCTCAATTGCAGTATTTAACTGCAAAATACACTGTTTGGATTTGCTTGTATTTTTTGGGCAAAGTTGTTCGTTTTATTTGCAAGACAAAGTTAAGATGTTGATGCAAATTATGCAGTACTCCAGTGTTGTTTCTGTGTGGTTTACTTAATTAGCATTGGTGTGACCATGTCACAACTCATAGTGTCTGCTCAATGTACGGCGAGCTGCTGGCAGGACATAGATACATAGGTACATGAGAGATTTCATGCTTTTCTTTGCTGTGTTAGTAACTTTCTGTATCAAACGACATCAAGTTCATAGCATGTGGATGATAACATGAAGATGGTCAGCATGTGTACACTACAGGAAAAAAGAAATTAGCCGTGTACCCGATACACTCGGTTTATATATATTGTTAAATATTGATAGCTCACTGTTCAGGCAGGTCTTATGCTTCTTCGGAATATTGCCTGGTCTGGAGTCCCATAATTTAAGGATCATCTAAAAAAATACATAGATGATCACTAGCCATTGACAACTCTATATGTCTTTTTTATTCTGCTAGCAGAAAAACAAGGTTAGTCAAGTAGCTTGTCTGCATTTTTCTTATTGGAAGAATTTAGCTTAGACATAGAACTCAGCCCGCCAATTTGAAACTTTGATTAATATTACCAATGGACGCAAAAATGAAGTGTGGACTGAATGGCTCACTTGTTCTTTGTATAGGAATCCAGTTCTAAGAATCGATATAATTTGTTGGTAAGCGCTGTAAAAATGTTACATGACATCTTTGTTCCACTATTTGGCTCGTCATCTGGGTAGGCGGTAATTTCTCGCTAGCGAAGTCAATATAAACACTTATAGTTCATTACTTGTTCGCTGAACTGTGATATTAATTAACATGCAGGTCTCTTCTTTATAGAAGATAGGTGGTACCATAGTCTTAAATCGCGGGCGAAAAGACAGCTATCGCGGCGCTATCTCCGCCTGAAATCTGCCCCGCGATTTGCTTCCTTCCCAGAATCGCGGGAGATCGCGCCGCAATCGCCGGAGATCGCGCCGTTTCTTCGTTGCCTATCGCTGCAAATTTTCCTTCCGCGATTTCCCTTCGCCCGCGATTTAAAACTATGGGTGGTACTCAATACCGGCATGCATTAAAGAACTGCGTGTCACGTCAATGTGAGAACTTGAGATGATTCGCTTATGTATGGTATAAAAAGTTATTTCCTGGTAGCATGCAACTGTACCAGATTACACTTGAAACTCTTGAGTTTAAGATAGTACTGTTAGGTTGATCTCTCCACCGAGTGGGCCCAACGGCCCATCGGGCCCTGATCTATTCGCGCCCTGATCGGGGGCGCCCAACCCTCTTATGGTTGGTGGGCCCCTGTGACCTGCGATATATAAAGAGGTGGGGGCCGGGGCACACGGTACGAGGTTCACCGTGCCGCCAGTCTCCCCACCGACATTCCCTTCCGATCTAGGGCAATCGCAGTGCTCACGGGAAGCACCACTGCCACCCCTCCATCTCGATCTCGCCGTCATCACCACCGCCACCGCAACGACATGGAAGGTGGCTCGAGCTCCTCTGGACAGGGAGCAGGTAATCTCCACATCCTCCCTCTCCACTACCGGATTCCCTAGCCTACACGATCCAATACATCTAACAATGGTATCAGACCATAGTAGGCTTAGGATTTTCGGTAAAGAACAGAAAGTTTCCCCACCCCCCAAAGAACCCTAAGAGGGCAGAGTTCACCGGAGAAGGACCTCGGGTCCTCACCGGCAAAGTAGCGCCGCCGCAAGGCCGCGCCGTTCCTCTCGATCCGGACGGGCATCGGCAACCCGAGCCGTCCGGACGAAGAACCACCGGAAGCCCCACGGCTCGCCGGCAAAGAAAAGCAACAAACAAAAAAAATAGAGGGGGGGAAAAGGGCACCACCACCGGGCCATTCGACGGCGGCGCGCTCTCCTTCGGGAGCTCGCGCGACCGGCGAAGGGGCCGGCGGGGGCGCCGCCACCAGCGCACGCCGGCGCAAGGGAACAGCGGGAGGCCGTCGGGCTTCTCTCTCTCACAGCGGGAGACCGGCGGGTTGGTGGAGATAGAAAGGGGGAGAAAGATGGCTCGCGCGGCGCGGCGGCCAGACGCCGTCGCCGGCGGCCGGCGAGGCCTTTCCCCGCCGTCGGACGCGCGGAGTGGCAGAAAAGGCCCTCCCGCTTTTCTCTCTCTCCCTCTGTTGCAACAGAAGAGAGAAGGGGGGAGGGGAAGGAGCGCGGGGCGCCGAGGCCTTCGGCCCCATCGCTAGCGGACAGGCTGTGCGCCGCCAGTGGCCCGCCGTCGCCGGTGTTCGCACGAACAAAGGAGGCGAGCGGCGCGTGCGATAGCACGAGAGCTGCGAGCGGCGCCGCAGGAAAGGAAAAGGAAGGGGAAGGGGAGCGCGCGCGCGACGGCGTTCAACGTCGTTGCCGGCTTGCCGGCGGCGCGGCGGGATCCTAACCCTAGCAGAGCGGCGCGTGCCGGCGAAAGAGAGGAGCGGCAGAGCAAAGCGGCGCGCGGGGGGAGGGAAAGACTAGGGTTCCCCTCGATCCCCACCGCTTCGGTCGTTTTTGATCGAGCGAAAGGCACACTCGCTCGTCGGATTCGATCCGACGGCCGCAAAGCAATACCTAGCCTGGTCAGCGGGCCGTGGGCCGCGAGCAAAACAGGCCGCGGCAGGGCCGGTTTTGGCCCAAAAGGGCGCGCAGGCCGTGGGCAGGGGCTGAAAGTCACAGCCGGTTTTTATTTTTTATTTTGTTTTATCTGTTATCTGCCCAGTTTGGGTAGTTCGCAAATAATTTTCTTTGCAATTTTTTCCAACGAAAATATTGTTTAGAAAATTTAAAAGAAAAGTTGCAAAGTTTTTGAAAAAGAAAACTAAAAAGTCTGTGAAAATAAAATGGAAATTTTTCAGAAAAGAAAAGTTCATGAATTTATATTCATGTTTTTCCGCTGCGTAAATATTTTTTAATAGTGTGCTTTTATAAAGAAATAAAGTTTAGAGAATTTTTTTTTAAAAGAGCACATTAAAGTGATTATTAGAATTAATATGATTATGTTATTTTTATAACCAACGTTATTAATAACATGACCATGTTTTTTAAATGTGCTTTTATTTCTATTATTTTGCCCAACGGTGATATAGATTTAATTGCATAGACAATTATATGTTTAATTTGACCAACGTTAGATTAACACATATGGTTGTTATAATTTTCAGGAGGTTTCAACTTTATGAGTTGTTTGAAAGAAGTTCCAACACTCAGAGGTGATAATTACACCGAGTGGAGGAAGAAAGTTGATTTGGCATTTGTCTGTGCTGAGGTCGACTGGGTTGTGGATGAACCACAGCCGGTTAGACCTACAGAGCCAGTCAGAGAGGCCACAGATGATGATGCTGCGTGGGATAAAAAGAGAAGGGATCATGCTCCATTGGAGATGTCCTATTCCCTAAACAATCAAAAGTGGATCAACGCCAACAAAAAGTGTATGGCATTTATAAAGAATACAATTGAGAACGCCATTGTGGGCTCAATTGCAGAGTGCACTTCCGTAGGGGAGTTGCTTACAAAGATAAAGAACCAGTTCACTGGTTCTTCAAAGACATATGCCACCCAGTTGATAAAGCAACTGGTAACAGAGAACTACACTGGCGGTGGTCATGGAATAAGAGAGCACATCCTCAGGATGAGCAATATGGCAGCAAAGCTCAAGCCCATGGATGCGGATCTGGAGATCAAACCAGCGCTCCTGGTCCACTTGGTCATGGCTTCCCTGCCTAAGGAGTTTGAAACCTTTGTTGTAAACTATAACATGTCGCCTGAAACATGGGACATTGAAAAGACGATAGCAATGTGTGTCCAAGAAGAGGACAGAATCAAAGCCTCACATGGTGGTTCACTCAACTATGTGAGGGACAACAAGAAAAAGAATTATAATCAAAGTAGCAAAGGTTCTCCTTCAAAGGCGCATGGCAAATCTCACGTGCAGCATCAGCAGAAGTCCTTTCCAGTGGACAAAGACACTTGCCTCCACTGCAAGAAGACAGGGCATTACAAAAAGGATTGCCCTGATTGGCTAAAGTCCATCATGGCAAAGAGAGGTAACGACATCGTTTCATTTGTAAATGAATCCTTGTATGTAAAGTTTTCTAAATCTACTTGGTGGATCGACTCTGGAGCAACTGTTCACGTTGCAAACTCTTTACAGGGATTCCGTTCGACGCGGAGTATGCAAAGAAGAGAAAGATGCATTGAGGTAGCTAATGGAGTCCAAGCAGAAGTTGAAGCTGTCGGCGACATCTCCTTGGAGTTGGCTGATGGATTCAATCTTCTACTTCGTGATGTCTTATTTGTTCCCTCATGTAATAGAAACTTAATTAGTGTTTCTTGTTTAGACAAAGACAATTATGAGTGTTATTTTGGACATGGCAAGTGTGCCATATGGTGTAATAATGCTTATGTTGGCACTGCTTTGCTTCATAATGAGCTTTATTTGCTATCACTCCGTGAAAAAGTGCATTATGTGTCCAATGTGAATGCTCAAGCTACCTCGTCGAACAAAGAACAAAAGAAAAGAAAAAGAACTGATGACTCATCGAAATTATGGCACTGTCGCTTGGGCCATATTTCCAGGGGGAGAATTGAAAGATTAATTAAAAGTGAAATTCTTCCTCCGTTAGAGTTTTCAGACTTAGAACAATGCGTGGATTGCATTAAAGGGAAATATGTCAAACAAATCAAAAAGGGTGCAATTCATAGCACAGGCACACTGGAAGTCATCCACACCGACATTTGCGGACCTTTTCCGGTGAAAAGTGTGGATGGATATGACTCGTTCATAACATTCACAGATGATTACTCTCGCTATGGATACATTTATCCAATCAAAGAAAGATCTGAAGCATTGGATAAATTCAAAATTTTCAAAGCTGAAGTTGAAAATCAGCATGATAAAAGGATAAAGATAGTAAGGTCTGACCGTGGGGGGGAGTACTACGGTCGACACATGCAATATGGCCAAGTCCCTGGACCTTTTGCAAAGTTCTTACAGGAGAATGGCATAGTAGCCCAGTATTCAATGCCGGGCGAGCCTCAGCAAAATGGAGTAGCTGAAAGGCGCAACCGTACTCTGATGGATATGGTGCGCAGCATGATGAGTTACTCCACTTTACCATTGGGATTATGGATGGAGGCGCTTAAAACCGCCATTCACATTCTCAATAGAGTGCCAAGCAAGTCGGTGCCCAAAACACCGTACGAGCTGTGGACAGGACGAGTGCCCTCTCTACACCACTTCAGGGTGTGGGGGTGCCCTGCTGAGGCCAAAATGTTTAATCCAAACATTGCAAAGTTGGATCCCAAAACAGTGAGTTGTCACTTCATTGGCTATCCAGACAGATCAAAGGGTTTTCGTTTCTACTGTCCAGACAGATATACAAAGTTTGTAGAAACAAGACATGCAGTCTTCTTAGAGGACGAAATGATGAGGGGGAGCATGGTAGCTCGGAAAATTGATCTTGAGGAGAAGAGGGTGCATGCACCTAATCCGATGATTCAGGAGCCATTTTTCTCACTACCAGCTGTAACTCCACCCATGACAACTATGGGGGTAGACCCGGAACCTGTCCGTCAGGAGCCGACTGAACCCGTTGTTGAGCATGAAAGGGAGCTGCAGCAGCCAATTTTAGACGATGTGCCGGAAGTTGAAGCACAAAATGTGCCAGAAACTGAGGCCCTTAGAAGGTCTAATAGAACAAGAAAATCAGGTATTTCTACTGATTATAAAGTCTATAACATAGAAATGGTTCATATGGAAGGTGACCCCACCACATATGAAGAAGCCATTAAAAGCCCTCACTCATCAAAATGGCTAGAGGCAATGGAAGCTGAAATGAAATCAATGAGTTCCAAAGATGTTTGGGACTTAGTGGAAACTCCTAAAGGAGCCAAAACAGTAGGCTGCAAATGGGTCTACAAAACTAAGTATGACCCTAATGGGAATATAGAAAAGTATAAAGCCCGACTTGTGGCAAAAGGATTTACACAAAGAGAAGGGATAGATTACAATGAGACCTTTTCTCCAGTCTCATGTAAGGATTCCTTCAGAATCATAATGGCATTAGTTGCTCATTTTGATTTAGAGCTACATCAAATGGATGTCAAGACGGCATTTCTCAATGGTGATTTAAAAGAAAAGGTCTACATGAAACAACCCAAGGGTTTTATCATGGAAGGCAAGGAAAATATGGGATGCCGCCTGAAGAAATCCATTTATGGATTAAGGCAAGCCTCTAGATAGTGGTATCTAAAGTTTGATCAAACGGTTAAAAGCTTTGGATTTAAAGAAAATATTGAGGATAACTGCATTTATGCAAAGTTTAAAAATGGGAAATATATTTTCCTAATCTTGTATGTGGATGATATCCTGCTTGCTAGCAGTGATGTTAGTCTACTACTAGAGACAAAGAAGTTCTTATCCTCAAATTTTGATATCACAGATCTTGATGAAGCATCCTATGTTTTGGGCATAGAAATTCACCGAGATAGGAACAATGGAGTCTTAGGACTATCGCAGAAGGCATATTTGGAGAAGGTTCTTCAAAAGTATAATATGCATGCGAGTAAAGCCACACCTGCTCCTATAGTCAAGGGCGATAGTTTTGGGAAATTCCAATGTCCCAAGAACCAGTACGAGATCGATCTCATGAAACCAGTACCATATGCTTCGGCTGTTGGAAGCTTACAGTATGCACAAGTGTGCACTCGCCCTGACTTAGCATTTGTTACCGGGGTACTCGGTAGATATCAAGAGAATCCAGGCATGGAGCACTGGAAGATGGCAAAGAAGGCATTGCGTTATGCGCAAGGCACGAAGCACTACATGCTAACATACAGGAGATCTGATTCCCTAGAGATAAAAGGGTATTCAGACGCAGATTTTGCGGGGCACAGAGATGATAGAAAATCCACGTCAGGATATGTCTTCACTCTCGCTGGAGGGGCTATTTCGTGGAGAAGCTCCAAACAGTCAGTAGTTGCATCATCGACGATGTATGCAGAATTCATAGCATGCTTCGAGGCCACAGGGCAGGCGATATGGCTAAAGAAATTTGTACCCGACTTGAAAGTGGTAGATTGTATTCACAAACCACTAAAGATGTACTGTGACAACCAGCCCGCAGTATTTTATGCTCACAACAACAAGTCGAGTAATGCTGCCAAAACAATAGAGATAAAGTATTATGTTGTGAAAGATAAAATCCAGGATCACACTATAAGTCTCGAGCATATAAAGACAAAGGATATGCTTGCGGATCCGCTTACGAAAGGCTTACCACCCAATGTGTTCAAGGAACACTTAGCCGGCATGGGTTTACGGGAAAGCCTATGATTCCTGGATCATGAGAGGCCCAAAAAGAACAGAATTTGTTTCTGAACAAAACGTATGTTGTAGCTGTATGATTCTATCGGCAATCAAGCTGTGACGATGAGACATGCTCAATGTACCAATATGCGATGAAACGAATAAACTAGAAAGTATACAGTTAAAAGTAAAAGTTGAGATCAAGGGGGAGAATGTTAGGTTGATCTCTCCACCGAGTGGGCCCAACGGCCCATCGGGCCCTGATCTATTCGCGCCCTGATCGGGGGCGCCCAACCCTCTTATGGTTGGTGGGCCCCTGTGACCTGCGATATATAAAGAGGTGGGGGCCGGGGCACACGGTACGAGGTTCACCGTGCCGCCAGTCTCCCCACCGACATTCCCTTCCGATCTAGGGCAATCGCAGTGCTCACGGGAAGCACCACTGCCACCCCTCCATCTCGATCTCGCCGTCATCACCACCGCCACCGCAACGACATGGAAGGTGGCTCGAGCTCCTCTGGACAGGGAGCAGGTAATCTCCACATCCTCCCTCTCCACTACCGGATTCCCTAGCCTACACGATCCAATGCATCTAACAAGTACTTCTTATATCTCCCTTGCATTTTCAAATATTAAAAACCCTCTCCTTGCTTGAAAGGTATTTGAATCCATGTTGAGGAAATAAACATTTTGCACTTATTTAGGAAATCCAATTGTTTATAGTTTCAGTTAAATGTTTTTTTCCTTCCAGCATTGCTCTTTCTTTGATGAATTCCCTTGAAAAGAAGTGCAGCCAAGTAAAATTATGAAATGTTTCAATCGCCTCATCTGCAAATTGATGTAAATTAAATCCATGTGATTTAACTCATCAACTCCTGTCTCTTCCCTGGAATCTCCTTGATGGCAAGAGTCAGTTGATGCCTTGATGGCAAGGAACTGAAGGTTCATTTGTTTTTAACAGAACCGTCAATTCAATACTTCCCTTTGGATTTCAGAACAACTTGAGTCTTGTTGTTTGGTTGTGGTGGAGAGTGATCGGAGCCTCGTGCTGCCGTCTCATGGTCAGCAATTTCGACATTCGAAGTTGTTTCACCCCCAATACTTCCCTTTGGATTTCAGAACAAGTTGATTCGTGGTTTGTAGAGTCTTGTTGTTTGGTTGTGGTGCACAGTGATCGGAGCCTCGCGCTGCCGTCTCATGGTCAGCAATTTCGACATCCGAAGTTGTTTCACCCCCTTTCACCCTAGTAAGTATCTCATAATATTTTCCTTCTATCATGGCGTAACTCTTTGGAGAACTTATATTATAGCAATGATTAATAAAAACATCATAATTAGCTTCTTTTGTCAGTGTTGTGTTGCTCTTTACATTTGTCAGTGTTGCTCTTTTCAGCATATGTTCAGGCGTTCTATAGAATTTGATATGGAAGCTTTTGATACTAACTAATGACTGCATCCTTATACAGATATCTCATGTTTCTGAAATGAATTTGGGCTATGTGAAACAACTTCGTGCTCTATAGATCTACTACACCCTACACCTTTTTGAGAAAGAAGTTGTTCTTGCTACTGATTTTGCTATTTAAACACGGATCTGAGTGAGAGAGAGAGGAGTCAAATGAATCAGATTTGGAGTAAGAAGGCGACCAGGACCAAAAAGACAAGTTCAGCGCACAACCTGTTTGATGAAATGCAGGTAAAATGTTATTTATATCTTTCTGATTTCTGATGTTTTCTCTTGACGAAGCCTCAATTTCTTATTCTGATTTCTGATGTTTTGCATTGTATTTTCCTCATACTAGGGATAAGGTCTACAATCCAAGCATTAACCATCCTTACATTTTGTCTGCTCTTAATGAAACTCTTTGCTCTTTAGACTATATATGAAGAATTCCAGAGGAGGATGCTAAATTGCTAATAGAGCAGCTAACACAGCTGAACATTGGCCAGTAAATGCAGCAAGGAGGAGCAAGGTTCTCCTCGAGGGATTACAACGGCGATGAGGTTTACCTCCAGGGACGGAGGGGGCAGGTATGTGTGCACAGTGGAGATGCAGTTGGTTACGGAGGAGAAGGGGAGGAGTGGTAGGTCATGGTAGAAGGTCGTCGGAGCTGAGGTGGCCCACATGGCTGCCTGAGCAGAATAGGCTCATCTGCACCACCTCCCTTGCCTTCGTCATCTGCAACGTAGACAAGGTGCAAAAAGGAGATCTTTTTGTTTCTTATGTAGTCTGGTAGATTTAGAAGTGGTTGATTTGGTCAATTTAGAAATGATTGGTTTGAGGTTTGTTAGTATAGCAATACCATGGTATGAGATTCTTGAATTTATGAGGTTATTATTATTTCTACAAAGTCAGTTGTTATGTTTAGAAAGAATATCGTCTATAATCTGGACATCATATATGAGTACATAGTCACCTGATTACAAAATCAAGTCACGCATTAGATGATTTTCTCACTAATTTCTGAATGTATTTACTGACATACTACTTATAATCTTCCAATCTGGTTATGGAAAATTTGAATCTGAACTCATTAAACTTTGCTAGATAGTAGGTCCTCCTAGCAGCATACCTAAAAATAATTCTTTCTCTGTATCCAGCAGAATGGATGTTCTCGAGCAGGAAATGTTGCATGTTGATTAAGCTTTGATGTATAGTTAGTAGTAGCATTTCAGTTAGGTGTAGTATTGCTAAGTTTTTCTAGCCGTTTTTAATTGACTTTAGAATAAAATCTCGAGATAATTAATGGGACCAAGGTAAGTATTGTTTATAATGCAAGATATATTAGAAAGCGAGTACATGAATCATTGTCATGGAATATTAAAAACTTGCATACCTACCTGTTCATATGATGGTATCCACATGGACCTGCCTTGTGTGTGTGTGTGTGCGCGCCTTTTATTCCATCCACGAGGTCGCCACCAAGAACGGGTCAACGATAGTCTCAGCGTGCGGGTTTGATTCCATCTGGAGTGGAGCTTGGCTTCTTATTCAACATGGAGGCGCACCTTAGCCTGGAGCACAACAAGAAGATCGTCGGGAGCTTCGGCACATTTGAGCCGGCGTTCTCCATGTGGCCAACGCCAACCAGCTACAGGCATTGCGCTGGCTTCGGCTGGGGCCGGTCAAGCCCAATGTGAGTTACTAATATTCTTACATTGCAGTATCGTAATTGCTTTACTTATTATCAGAGCAATATGCTTGGAGCCTTGGATGGTAGTAATTCATGACGAGATTAATAGTACCCCATCACAGAAACTTCTACATTCAGTTAGAAGGACTATTTATGTCTACTTAAACGTGCTCCTGATCATGACTTTCATGATACACACGCATACTATGAACTGTAGTACTGCTAACTGCTAGCTTTATCTGGTCATATCTGATTCCCTGGTATTAATTCACTCCTACATTGCCAAGCTCAGTTTGATTATACACGGAGTGTGTTATATTCTTTGATGATATTTACAGATTTTAAATATATGACAAGCACAACCCCTGATATTAATGCTTATTATGTTTATTTTTTATGTTGAACTATAGCATACTATGGAGCAATCCAAGCTCTATCAGGATGTAGATAGTGCCCATAAGTTTCTTTTTGGCCAGTACAGGGAGAAACAAACATGGAAATGTACAGGACTCCTACATGAATTATTTTGAAGGAAGTCATGTCGAGCTACCTCCAAATATTTCTGCAGCTTCTGTGAAATCTTGTATTATGAGTATCAGATCAATATTGGTGGGTAAGAAATTTCAGTTTTATTTTCCAATTTTATTGATGATTGATTAGTTATTCGTCATGTTCTTGAAGGAGTTGCCGATGGAGATAGCTGCCGTCATATTCGTTGATTAGTCTGTACTATTATGCTAATTCTAACAAATCCAAAATGCAAATTGATCATGTCCTTGATATATAATACATTTGATCAAGATGTCCAAATCGACTATGGGGAGTTTGTGGCAATGGTGAAGAAGGGGGTCATCGGGAACGGAAGGCAGACCATCAATCTCCATGGAGCAGACGACCTCAGCTAGCCTCATGGTTCCTCCCTCAGTTGATTACGGTTGTGCCAATTACCTATAATTACTTGAGGTTTAGTCGATCTAGATTATAATTGAAGAAAACTTGAAGATCAATCATATTGTACTTGAATACAAGCTAGCGCCACACATTATTTATTTACTATGCATGGCATAGGATGTGAAGAGCCAGTGATTGTTGTGGTACCAGCAAGAACTCATGTTGCTTTAAGTATAGAGTATATCCTTTCATTGAATATTCATATACAGTACACTGTATTTGTTCGTATTGTGCTATAGATGATATTTACAATTTTAAACCCAAGTCGTTATTCATGTTGTTTATGTAAAGTAATCAAGATAATGATTACAGGGGCTATCAGCATGTGTAAAAGAAAACTGAGGATTACGTCACCACATGTAAAAATATTTGATTGACAGCATAACAGTAGCAAGGTGAATAACAATGTAAAGTTATCTTTTCATTAGTTGATCCATTCGACTTTTGTTTGATATGACTGCCATGATATTTGGATAGGAAAGTTATTTGTTAACTTTGTATCATATTTATGTGTAAGCTATAATTATGAACTGTGCATTTACCTGCAATTTCCTAGAAGTATTCTGTACTTTTTGAAGAAATTGTTTTGTGAAGTATAGTTTCTGAAGAAAAATAAAACGTGGTTGCAGTAAAAAAATCCTGAAGTTTTGTCATCTTGTAGAATGATAGACAACGGGCTCCCAGTAAAAAATAGGATAGGAGCAGTCAGTAACTAAAAATGAGGATAGGAGAAGTTGGTAGCTGAAGGTAGTATAAGTGTATAACTATTAGTTATCATCGTTTTCATTCAGTAGGATTGGCATTGGGTTAATATAGGAGACTATGTTGTGCCTTCTGAAATGAATTCACATAATTACTAATCTTCCATGCTAATCAGCATTGCTTTCATATAGAATTGTTGACATATGTAATGTGAATATTCTTTCTTTTAAATATATGTTAAGGAAGGTCATCTACTGATTCAACTTCTTGGGCGAGGATAAGTATGTGTTGTTTATTATGTCTATATAGACAATGTTGTTAGATGTCTAGATGCCTTGGTACACCTTGCAAACATGATTGCGTAGGGAATATCAGTCTATTTTCCTATGCGTTGGGTGATAATAGACGTGCATTGCACGTGCACATTTACTAGTTTTTATATAAACACACATAGAGCACGCACGGGCACACACCATAGCAACGCACTACGCACGCTAGTACAAACATACACGAACAACATGCAGGTGTTTGCGCGTGTTCGCCGGTACTCCGTACGTGCGTGTGTTCATCTTATCAATATGTGGCCCAGCCGTACTATGTCAAATGAAACGTCTACTGAACGTCTCTTGCATGTCACACCAGACTATCACACTCTTTGAGTTTTTGGTTGTGCATGTTGGCCTAACCTTCACCCCCTACAACACTCGCTAACTCATGTTTCATTCCAAGCAATGTGTTTTTCTCGGTTATAGTGCTCAATACAAAGGTGTCAAGTGCCTTGATGTGTCCACTGGTCATGTGTACATCTCTTGTGATGTTGTTTTTTATGAAACTCTGTTCCCCTTTGAAAAGCTTCATCCCAATGTCGGTGCCCTTCTCAAGAAGGAAATACTTCTTCGTTCCCATCTCTTTGCTGATGATCGTGTGGGTGTTGATAATGATGATCCAATGTTGACTAACTCTACTATATTTTCACATGAGTCCTCTGCTACAGGAATGACCAGGGCAGAAAACGACATGGAGAATGTAGCAATTTTCGTTGAAAATGATGCCCAAAATCATTTTGGTATGGATAGAGACGATCCGGCACAATCTTCCTCGGAATCGGCATGGCAGACTGCGCCAGAATCCACTCCGGGATCGGCCCGACAGACTGTGTCCGCATCGACCCCGGGATCGATGCCCAGCCAACTGGCCCACGCTGAACCCGTCTCCTCCGCTCTAAGCCAACACGCGGGTAGCACACGTCCTAGTGGCGACTCGCGCCAAACTCCACCATGGGATAGCCCGACCGTGTGGGACCCACCAATCGGGCGTTACAGGCTCCTCGCGTCTACTCCACGTGGACCACGTGCCCTGACGCTCCCGTGCCAGGAGGGCCCAGCGCACAACCCAATCCAAATTCAGCGGGCTCCCTCGGATCTTCTGCGGCGCCCCTATCTTCTACGTCCATGTCCTCTGCCATAGAGGATTCGGCGGGCATGGGCAGCTATGTCGCCTCAGGATCGTGCGGATCGCCTGCGGGTTCAGAAAAATCTGTTGTCGAGGAAGCTGCAGCTTCCACATGATCTTCTGTGCATGTCACTATGCCACCTCGTACACGTCTCCAAACTGGCAAAATCCAACCTGTTAATTACATAACTAAGTATGGTTTAGCTGTTTCCGATACATCTGCAGGAGAAGCACGAATTGTTCATGAGGCTCTTGCTGGTCCCAAGTGGAAAAAGGCCATGGATGAAGAATTTTGTGCACTTAAGAAAAAATCACACTTGGCATCTTGTTCCGTCACGCCCAGGTACAAATCTCATTGATTGAAAGTGGGTGTTCCCCATCAAGAGAAGGTCATATGGTACTGTAAATCACTATTCGCCTTGTTCTCTCCATTGTTATGTTTATAGGATGGAGCCTTCACGAGCTAGATTTGCAGAATGCGTTCCTTCAGGGTGTTCTAGAAGTGGAAGTGTATATGAAGCAAGCTCCTGGTTTTGAACTTCCGCACAAACCATTCCATGTTTGCAAGCTTAATAAATATCTTTATGGACTAAAACAGGCTCCACGAGAATGGTACTCATGCTTAAGTTTCAAGTTATAAACCCTTGGCTTTGTTTCCTCTAAGTCTGATAATTCCTTGTTTATTTACAATAAGTCACACCCAACAATTTTGTGCTTATTTATGTCGATGACATCATTGTTACAAGTTCATCCAATGAGGCAGTGACTGCTCTTTTGAAAGATTTTAATTCAGAATTTGCTCTTAAGTATCTATGTGACTTGCATTTTTTTTCTTAGCATTGAAGTAAAGAGAAACAAAGATGGTGGCCTTCATCTCTTTCAAGAAAAATATGCAACTGATCTTTTGAACAAGGGAGGGATGCAGGGTTGTAAACCATCACCAACACCACTATCCAGCTCTGAAAATCTATCTCTTGCAGAGGGTGTATCCTTGAGTAAAGAAGATGGTGCAAAATACAAAAGTTTGGTAGGGGCACTCCAGTAGTTGACTCTCATCCGGCCTGATATTCCTTTTGCAGTAAATAAAGCATGTCAGTTTCTTCACGCACCCACATCAACTCATTGGGCTGTTGCTAAGTGTATATTGAGATATGTGAAGCATACTTATTAAGTATTGGACTAACCTTCACCTAGTCATCCTCTCCCCTTGTTTGTGCTTTCTCTGACTCTGGCCGGACATGTTGCTTGCATGATATGAGATCAACATGTGGTTTTGTAGTATTCTTTGGGCCCAACCAATAGTGTCCAGGTCAAGTACTGAGACGGAGTATAAGGCATTGGCAAGTGCTACGACAAAGATTATATGGGTTAAGTCTTTGCTCATAGAACTTAGAATATGCCACACACGAACACCATGTCTTTGGTGTGACCATATTCGTGCGACGTATCTTTTTGATAATCCAGTTTTTCATGCAAGAACTAAGTACATTGAGATTGAATATCATTTTGTTAGAGAAAGGGTTTGCTAGTAAAGAATTTGATATTCTGTTTGTTTTTTCAAGAGATCAAGTTGCAGATGACTTTACGAAAGCATTACTAACAAGACCATCCAAAGAGTTCAAGCGTAATTTGAACTTGACTAAGTTCTGGTTAAGGGAGGATGTTAAACGTATTATAGTTAGCTGGATAGAGTTGTTAGGAGTCGTTAGAGGATATTCCTTTAACTTAAGTTGTCCCTTGTAACCTCCTATCTCTCCTGATTGTATATCCTCTCTGTTACGAGACTTGATGTATGGCTAATGGGATGTGCGCCCCAACCAGATCAATAAAAACCCTGCGGGCCTCCTGTTTGAAGGTTGAGACGCTTCAACATAATCTTTCACACGGTAGTTCTGATTACTGCATGGAAGAAGAGTACATGATGTCTGCAAAATATTCACGGGAGTTCTGATTACTTGAGTTGAACACAGTTAACTTTCCAAGATTTTTGTGCAATCTGTTACCTTAGTGGAGAAACCGTTTCGAGACCCTTTTCTCTAATGGCAGCTTTGGTCCTTAGCTTTTTATTATTTTCATATCCAGTGTAAACTCACGATCTCTTGCATTGCTCTCATGGTGGCTGTTTCCTATTTCCTGTAGCTAAACCTCTATTTTCCTTTCCGTACTGAACCATAATAGATCTCATCCAAACACATCTAATTTGTGTGATCATTGACTTAATGGGGTGAGTACCCAAGTAAAGACCCATTTCATTACCTAGAAAACTATTTGAATCATGAGCATTTCATACGTATTTAATACCACTGAAGAATGCTTAAGAGATTGTAACCGACAGATTGAGAATATATTACTATATACTCAATCTGTCGGTTCATAAGACAAACACGGATAGATTTATTTTAACGATAATGCTAACTTCCAGTCGACTGGAATATAGCAATAGATCCGAACGGCCCATGAATCGTTCGATCCGCTTCTCCCGCCGATAAACCATTCGATCCTCTTTCTTTTTAGTCTCGCGTGTGAAAAGAAAAAAATGGGGCGTTACAAGTAAACGAACACGCGACCTATTGGTTGAGCACACGGCACGCCACCAGCTGAGCTAACTTTCTGATCTGATTTTTTACACAAATTACCTGATTTTATACCATACTAAATGATTGAAACATAAAAACAACCGTGCCTATCTTGACCCGTGGACAAAACCATTTGATCCGATTTTTTTAAAGGACTGATGCATCATGTCATACTTTTTATTTTTCATAATGATGAACATTTTCAAGAGAAATAAATGTCCCGCTCCTTACAAAATTCGAACAATGATCTTTTTCTCATGTGTCACATAAAAAAAAGAGTTTGTTTTGAAACATCCCCGATAGATTCTCTGTAATGAGCCAGATAATTTAAGCACTACTAGCTTACGTACAAACATCTTGATACCTTTTTTTACCTGGGAAAAACTGCTGCAAATATTCTCAGTAACTTTTGTATAAATACATGGTAATACACGCACATCGTGGCTGATAATTCACGCGCAAACATCGTGATAACTTTTGACCCCAAAAAAAGTTGTTGACAAACATACACCGGTAACTTATATGAAAAATTAACATGGTAATATACGCACAATAGAACTGATAATTTACTTAGCCGAAGTGTGGTAATTTTTTGACCAGGGAAAAAAGTTGTTGAACCGCCCTTCCTGGTAACTCATGTCTACTAGCATGGTAATCTACGCATATCAGCGTTGATAACTTACTGAGCCGAGACATGGTAACTATTTTTGACTTGCGGTTACAGGGAGGAGGGGTTGTTGAAAAATTACATGGTAAATTATGTATAAAAATCATGGTAACATACGCACAACCAAACTGATAACTCACCCACAAACAATAAGATAACTTTGATCCGGAGCGGGTTGTTTGAAAACATACCCCCGATAACTTTTGTGTTAATAGCAAGGTGCTATACGCATAGTATACATGATAACTGCCCCATGCTTTAACCTTTTCGTACTGTAGTTATCGGCCTTATTATGATATGGTTATCATGTTGCTCATACTATATTTATCACGCTGGTCATGCCAAAGTTACCAAGCCAATCTTTATTATTTTTTCTCATGTAGCAAAAATAAGAAAGGTTCAAATAACATTGCTTATCTACAATAGACAACAACTAAATGTGGCTTGGTTGGTTATTGGGCTCAAAGTCTAATGAATAGACCTGGGTTTGAATCCACTTTCTAGCACCTTTATTTTCTTTTCATACTGTGTAGCACTTTTAGTCGACCGGACGTTAACACAGTCCTTATTTTCATAGGAGTATATAGTAATAGATTCTCAATCTGTCGGTTCATAGGACATTGTCTTATGGAGTATATATTTATTTTAATTTTGAGAGAAACTACTACATGTTCATTCAACAAATAACTTACAGGATGTACACACATGGTCGCTCCATAAGACAAACACAGATACAACTGTCCTGGAGCTTTGCACAAAGGAACCCAAGAAACAAAAAGATTTACAATTTGACCCATGAAGATCCCTGTGCAAATCCAAACCCTTAAAGCATCATCCGTCACCAACAACGCCATGGCAACGCCGGAGATGGGTGATAGCATTCCCAAATCTGAAAGAACTACAATGCAGACCATGCTGCTAGGAATTTTCTGTCTACTTGCTGAGCTGAATCAACTTAACATGAAAGTTCATATTGTTTGCATTCCAAGTAAAACTCCATATTTCGACCGACCAAAGATGTCATATATGGCTGGTAAGCAAAAGGTTTGACAGCAAATGCCTTCAGTTCCAGGAACAAATTGCACAATAAGGAACACTGAAAAAATTTCATCTTACCTGAACATCTTACCTGAAAGGTTGGAGCTAACTCAGGGCTCCACAAGAATCTTCGTTCATAAGCATCCATAACTTCATCTATGTTTTTTCATCTCAACAGGAGGAACTGTCCATTATCTTTCCATCTTTAAGCAAAAAAGACATCCGGTAATTATTGTGATCCTGTTGAATAAGTTTTTCATCTACAACCTGAAAATAAAAGTAACTTCAACTCCCCAAAACTGCATATCATTATGCCCCTTCTAGCGCTACTAAATTTCGAGAAAAGGTGCACTTATTTCCAGCGAAAACATACCTTAAGTATGCAGAGACCGACAGTTTAAACTTTCAACAGAAAATTCTTAAAACATGAAAAGGATAAATAACAGAAAAAATGCAGCTGCTAAGTGTTACCTGGCCGATTTTATAAGATATTGATCGTATCATCCCAGGATACTTCCCACGCTGAATCTCAAAGCAGGGAGCCATGGACACCTTCAACCTTAAAAGAAACAGTTCGCTGCTGAACTTCAAGAAAAATCATCTGACACACAAATTAGACCTACCTCAACAAACATTCAAAAGTAAACAAAAGCAATTGATAGTACATGCAACAATATCTTCAACAGCAAACCTAGCATGTAATATACAAAATGGTATTTATTGGCTAAACAAACAAAACAAACTCGGAGGAATAGAGTTACTGGTTTGACTCCAATAAGATAATGAGCAGTTATACACTAACAAAGATCTGTTACAGCTCAAGAAATAGTAGTATCAGCTTCGATTATTTTGGGTAAGATGCAGCTATGTCAGTACTAGGATACACATACCGGAGATCCAATAGATGTTCTTGTGCAGGACTTGAAAAACACAACTGAGAGGAACAATTAAAATTCACATTTTCAATAGCCTTCTGCAATTTCACCATAAAGTAAGGCACGTCAAAGCAGGAGTTAAACATCAGCAACAAGTTGAAAAAAATTCAGCAGGGCAGTGCAATTACCTTAAGGCAGCTGCTGAGGACTCGAGGGACAAGTCTAATATGCAGTCAGGGGCTTATTTACTTTCGTGCTTTAAGACCCTAGTTCACCATTTGAAAAGAGATGATTATTTTTTCCAGCATTCACACAACATCCATCTTGTATCAATCCACAACATAAGGAAGATATTATGGCTATTCTGAACGGGAGCGGCGTTTCTGCACCCGGACTCATCTGCACCCGCGCCGAGGAAAAAAATCGAAACAAATACTAAAAAATTTCAAAAAATTCCAATTTTTTTTGTGTGGTAGGTAATTTGATGCGTGAGGAACGCTCCAAAATTCAACTTATTTGGAGATCTGAGCAGCTCACGGCAAAAAAGACAAATCGGGTTCTGTAAAAAAGGTTTACTGTTCACAAACTTTTCTGACCCGATTTGTCTTTTTTGCCGAGAGCTGCTCAGATGTCCAAATAAGTTGAAATTTGGAGCGAACCTCACGCATCAAAATATCTACCACACAAAAAAATTTGGAATTTTTTGAAATTTTCTAGTATTTTTTTTTGAATTTTTTCGTCAGCGGGAGCAGCTGAGCCCGTGCTCAGAGTTGGATTTTCGTATTCTGAACCTCCTACTCTACAATAAACAGCTTGCCATTCATCTGGAAACTGGCACAAATGAGGAAAAAAACTGCCCGGGTTTTCTTATAAGATTGGGAAAAAATGGTTGCTGATCACTTGCATTGGGTGACTGATCCATGCTCTCCTCAGGCACCACGGAAGTCCACTCGGTGGCCAGCCATTGTTTCACCCTGTCTCGCTCCGCCACAAGCCGTCCTTTGTTCCTCGCGGACAGCCGCAGAGGGCTCCCCATCCGGCTCAGAACCTCCTGTGCCAGCTCCTGCACCTTGGGCTCGCCTCGGACGTCGCTGTGCTTCCCGACACCGCACACCACAGACACTTCCAATGGCAACGTGCGGCCCCCTTTCACTGCATCCACCCACTGCAGCATCAGCACATAGGCTGAAGTTATACTGAACCCATGCAGGTTCAGCTTCACCTCAGTTTCTGACCAAACCATCGCCTTGTTCAACACAGATGAGGCTGCCAAAAGCTCCTGCACCACCTCAGCTTCTGCCGGCCATGGTGATGCAGACTTGAGCTTCCTCACCAACTGCGCCGCTGACAGCGGGAGCGAAGGGTCCAATTGGCGAGCCATCAACACCACCGTCGGGCATGAGTTGAGCACAAAATTGTAGGCTTTCGTGGTCGGCATGACCCGCAATTTTCGCATCTTCTTCAGCCACATTAGCATCTTACCATGGTCACGGCAAGCGCTGTAGCATGAGAGGACAATGTTCGCCGCGCCGGTGCCCAGCCGGATGCCGGCGTCAGACATGGACGCAATCACCTTCTCCATCTCAGCCAATTGGCCTGCCTTCCCATAGCACTTCGCCACCAATCCGAACTGAAACGCATCGGGCTGGTACCCCAGAGACAGCATCTCCCCGAGCGCCTCCTCGGCCTCGGCGGCGAGGCCCAACATGCACAGGGATTTAATCATGGCCATGTAGGTCTTGCCGCCCCCGGCGAGCGGCGTCGGCATCGCCCGGAGCTGCGCGTAGAAATCCATGGCCCGGCGCTTCAGCCCGCGCGAGGAGAAAGCCGCCATGAGGTCGCAGTAGAAGAGGGCCAGCTCGGCGGCGGACTCGAGGTGCGCGGCGGAGTCGGCGATGAGGGATCTGGATTCGTCGGCGCTGCCGTTGGCCTCCAGCAAGGCGGCGACGGCTGCGGCGTGGATCGAGCTCCACTTGAACCACCGGGCCTGGGTCACCGCTTCGTAGAACTGCAGCAAAGATCCAGAATTTCGCCGGCGAGGTCAGAGAGAGAGAGAGGGGATGGAGAGAAGCAGGGATGCGCGGGGGCTCACGGGGACGGCGAGGGGGTCGGAGTCCATGAGGAGGCGAGAGAGTGCGGCGAGGGCGGCGCGCTCCGACTTGGTGCCGACGTAGCCGCGGATGACGCGCTCCGCGGCGCCCGCCGTCACCGTGCGCTCCAGTTCCGACATGAGCCGCCGCTCGCCCCGCCAGCTCGAGCCCCCTCCGGACGCGGCGCGGCGCAGCGACGCCGACGCGGGGGAGAACCTCCGGCGACGCAATGCGGCCGGCCGTGGCGGCAGTGACGCCACCGCCGGCATTGCTGCGCTAGGCTGTGCGAGTTAACAAATGAAGGTACCTTATCTTTTTTTTTTTTTTTTTTTTTGACGAGAATGAAGGTACCTTATCTATCCGGATACCAAGTGCTTTAAATGAGTGCTTACGAGAGTGCTCAAAAGAAGATAATGTACTAACAGAGATAAAACAATATGTTACTACTCCATTTTATTTCACATTTGAATTTTAGTTGAAAAAATACTCTATTTGTGAACATAAATAATTTACTTTCGTAGACTTAGCGAGTCCATCTTTTCGGAGCAATGGAGGATTTACTATAGAAATATGTGACCTTTTCTATTTTTGGGACATGTGTGACCTCTTTTTGCAGGGTAGAAATATGTAACAATTTAGGACGAAACATATTAGTTTATTTCAAAAGATGAAAAATGATTGATTTCAAAAATATTTGATGAAATGATTAATTATATTTGTTGTTCAGACAATTTTATATAGCGAACAACAAAGCACAATGAAGTATTGAACTAAATGTTTTGATAGTTTGTCGACTACTAAATGTGATATGTTTATTCTCTGGCCTTACATTGTGAAAACAGGTATGAATGAAACCATAATGATTTTATAGGCGGTTTCCCCAATGTGGCCTTTGGCATTCCGCATAGAATGGGGAGAGGCGTTTTGACTGCGCATCCATGTGATCATGATATCTCGCTCGTCCAGTCCAACTTTGAGATCTGTACTAAGGGGCATTGAATGCAGTATATAGTGTCAGTTGAAATATACAGTACATGGTGGCTGGTATATATACGTATAGCAGCAGAGAACGATCGCATATGAACCTTTGAAGGTTGGGTTGATGACGGTGCCACCCGTGTAACTGGACCAGTGGTACAGGTGCGTGATGTTTTATTTTGTACCAGTGGTACATGATGTTGTATGACCCCCCACATGACAGGGCGCAAGTGAATCGCCCCTGTGACCAGCTTGGTCACTTCGACAACCAGTGAAGAAGGTTGTGAGTGGAGGGGAGGGTGAGGGAAGGCGGCGACAAAGAGGTGAACTATGTGGAGTTGTAGGCCAGCGGTGGGTTCCACGGAGGAAGTGTTGAGTTGCCATGGCGATGGATTTTCCCATCATCCAGTCAACATGTAACATTTTCTACCGCGGAAAATCTTTTTCCTCAAGGATTGTGGTTTTCGCCTTAGATTGGAGCGTAATTGATGCAGGCTGCCATCTTCCCGAAGGGGCATCGAGCACAGCAACTCACATCGGCTTTCCGGGGATGACGCTGGTGCGGATGAAGAGTTCGCAAAGGATCTCGTGGGGAAGGGGCGGCGGTGGGCAATCACGTGCTGCGCGATTTGGGGCACAACTCGTCGGAGCAAATCAGGAGTGCTCCGACATTCGGGGAGCAAGCGGGCATGGTGGCGGGGGTTGGCACCATGTCCACTTTTAGTGTGAGAGCTGGGGGGATAACGCATATGTCATTGAGCAGGGCCTCGCTGAAGGCCCCGTGAATGGAGTGCAAATAGCTGTAATTTAAGAACACGCTGAAAAGTGATGATGCAGCCTCCCCATAGTCTACGGGCAAGATGGATCCGCAAGACACAAGTTGGACTAAAAGGCAAACGTCAGTGTAAGTGTAACGTGATTTGTAAAATTGTTGTAGATCTGGTTCAAAACTATTGTGACAGTACATTTAGTTGATGATGAACTGATGATGCTGAATTAGTGTTGTCTTTGTTGATAGGTTTTAAAAAATTCCGCTAGCTGTAGGTGTTTTTAGATTCAGATAGCGTTCATACGAATGGATGGCTTAAATTCCAGGTGTTGTTATTTGTACCTGTGGCACGACGCAAAATATTTGGATAATGGATTATAGGAAAAGCACAATCTGGTGCAGCAGCAGTGTGTTTTACACTTTCGTTACTGAAGGTTATCACTTGTTTAGCACGACACTTGTTGCAAAAATGTATTACACCCTTCGATCCCAAAAAATGTCGTGGCTTTAGTTGACACTGACACTTTTTTTTGGATCGGAGGGAGTACTCTCTGTAGTGAATTTGAGATTTATTCAGATCATGCACGCCTGGAAAAAAATTGTTGACGCTTTGTGGCTGTGCTACTGATTGGTGCATCAGGTTTTGTTGTCTGACTTCTTGGCGCTTGGTCGCAAGGTAAGAGTAGGAAAGCATCTGCCGAACCGTACGTGTCCTGGGAGAATTGGAGAACTAGAGCAAATGATTCGGGGTTGCAGATAAGTTGGGTGAGCACATGGTTGAGCTTGTTGCTATTGGGCTAACATTCGACTCTCTGGGAAAAGCCTACGATTTTTACAATCTTTATTCTTGGAAGCATCATTTCAGCATCTGATATGGGAAAAGTATGCCTAACGCTAAGAAGACAAAGTGTATGCAGAAAGTTGTTTGCGGATGCTCTGTAAGTGTTCTTTAAAAGAAAGCTGCTATCCAGACGATGGTGTTCAACCGATTTTTGCACAATGCTATGAATCCAACAATGCATTGGTAAGAGCAAGTGCAGCACACCCGTTGAATTAAGCGTCGGATGAAAATGCACTGACTGTCAGGTGTAGAGTGCTCCCTTTTTAAAAATCTGAAGTGGTAACTCAATTTCCTGGTGGTGCATATGGGGTTGTGCAGTTTAACAACGTACTGTCTGTTTTAATTGCAGAAGAAAATATTAATGTAGGTCAATGAAAATTGATGTTGCACCTAGAGTAACCATGTCGGTCTTGGTTGTTATTTAATATACATAATTATCAAAGTAACTTACATGTGGTAACTTTAGATTACAATCCATGCTAATGCATAGGTAAGCATTTTATGTTTACATATGTTGGATAATAAGTTTGAATAAGGAAAAAGAAAGATGCACTTATCAATCTAGACTAGATCTGTTAAAAAAGTACAATAAGGATGCAAACATAAAGTATATGAACACCGGCATTTTTTAACCATTATATTTAATTAGAGGCGTTCATTCACATTTCAGAACTAATAAAGAGTTATATGGTAGCCCAACAAATTCAAGATCACAAAGTTTTGTTGATCTAGGTTCATGAGCTTACATAAGTTATAACCATGAAGCTACTGCATTATAGATTGAATGGACACAAGAGCAAGGAGCCGAGAGTGTACTTGCAAACCAAAAAACTGAGAACCAAGCAATTCAAGTTATGATAATCAAATGCCAATCATAACTGCAATTAGTAATCCACCATAGTCGGCCATCAATACTTAATGCACATATTGCATCCTCTAAAATTAGAACCTTAACCCATCTCCAATGTCACTTCCAACCTCACATATATATGTGACACAGTCTTCGCTATTACGTGGACTTGTGGAATCTAAAAATCATACAAGTTGCAAATGAGAGACCACTTCAATCCTATTGCGAAACCACAATGATGTTTCACATCCTTAACTAAATTAGATAAACTTGATAACCTATTAAATATTCCAATCTATTCGATGAACCAAGTTAGTGTCAACCAGAGTAGATCTGAAATAACAAGGGAGAGTTATTTGCTTTCATGTTTACTCCTTTAATTAACATGGCGCAAAACATAATGATATTTGAAAGAAAAAAAGTGTAGGCAGACTGAAGTAGAAGAACAACCACGATCATGCTAAAACTTTTAAATCCATGATTGATGCCAATGAGCCTCTATAGTAAGCAATGTCCATGTCGGGCACACAATACACATCAATAAGGCAGGTTGTGTTAGACATAGATGCGGTATCTGGTCTGGCCAACGGCATATAGCATAGCACACGAACACTCCTACTACGAGAGGGTATGAGGGTGCGGGCTAGTAGTTGGTAAGTGTGTGGGTGTCCTTAGGCACAGAGAACGGAGGATGTGTGTGACATTCTAGCAACAAACCGAGGATTGGGTTGAGCTCAAGAAGGACTGGGATGCCATGAGTTGAGTGTAGCGGTCTGGAGATGGTGTGGTGGGGGTGGATCTTACATGCAACAGCGCGAGGACATGCGGGGGTTACGATCTGGTTGATTCATGAGAGGAGGCGACGGTAGTTTTTTTGGCAACACTTCTGGAGTTGAACCAGAGTAGATGGCAGCCGAAGACAACATGACTTTTGCACAAGAGAGCATGTGATGATTTTTTTTCTTCCAGTTATGGACGAGGAGGACAATTCTTAGGTCAGATGCTTCCATGATACATGTGAATAATTTTCTTAATGTAAAGACCATGATGATCTAATAGCTATGATTTATGTAATGTTAAAGTTTCAAGTTTTTTCAAATAACGACTAGCTTTAGGCGATAAAGAGATTAGGCTTTTCCTATCTCCCATCGGCGTCACCACCATCATGCCTTGTCTTCGGTGGCTTTAGTGCCATAGAGTCGCGATGTACCTCGGCCCTTGCCAGCGGGAGGGCTCCATATCCGTTTTGAGTTACTGTTATTAGTTGGGTTAGGGTTTGTGTCATGCTCAGGGAGGCGGCAGCGACGACTTCCTGGTTATGGAATAAGATCCTTCCCACCCAGCCCTCATCCGTGTGGTCAATCTAGCGTCGTCGGGAGGGAGGGGGAGTACATGGAGGTGGGTCTCCAGTGCATCTATCGGGATTTGGTCTATGCTGGTCTTTAGTGGATCTGTTTGGATCCAGTCTTTATGCGTGTGGTGTCGAGTTGGATCATTCTGATTTAAGCTTGCCTTAATTAGCGATGACTGTTGTTCTGGTGCACTGGTCCTTTGGGGCCTGAGCAATATGAGTTCCCGACTGTCTACTATAACAAGGTTTGTCCTCCTCCAATGAGATAAGGGCGATGAAGGTGGTACGCCTTCGGATCACTACAGTGCTTGTAGTTGTTGTTGGTGGCCGATATACCTGGTTGTAAATTTTTTATTCATAGTGTTCTTTTGTACTGCCCTTATAGTTGATGAATAGATCGAAAATTTTGCCCCGTAAAAAAACTTCCATTGAACATGTGAATAAGTTTCTTGAAGTAAAGATCTAGATAAACTAATAGCTATTATTATGCAAGGTTAAAGTTTGAAATTTTATTTTTATGGGATTGTCTAACTGATTCTCTTTTTTTCTTATTAATTTGTCAACTGTCATAAACTTTTAGTATATATAATAGATAACAGATAGATAGATGCCACCTGTTCCAACACAAATTCTTTGTATTACTGCTTTGCATGCTCTATTGTCATTGTTGATTCTTTTTTATTTCTCAGACATACGACCAAGTCCTTTCTTAGTCACCGACTATAAGGTAGACGCCCACCACCACCATACACAACTACTGATGTTAATAACATAAGATTGCTCTCTCTCTCTCTCTCTCTCTCTCTCTCTCTCTCTCTCTCTCTCTCTCTCTCTCTCTCTCTCTCTCTCTCTCTCTCTCTCGCACACGCACACACGACATTTTGTTGCAAATCGAAGATGCAGCAAAGGAAACAATGTGCGAGATATATGGGAAAGTTATGGTTGTACTCCCACCCATGTACCTTCTATCCTCACTTCTGCATCAAATTTAGTGCCAGCAAAGTTCTGTTTTTTCTTTCTCCCAAATAAAGAACATTTTAACTTGAAACTTTGAAGATCAACATCACACAAGTATTACCATACACACAAAAGTTTTTGGATTTAATGGTGCAAAATAAAATATAAAAAATGAAACATTCATTCAAAAATTGCAATTTGACAAATATATGTTTTATAAAAAATATCGGGAACATTTTATACAAAGAGTGGCACATATGTAAAGTTGATTTGCGAAGTTTCAAGGTCAAATGTCTCTTGCTTGGAAGAAACAAAAATAGAAATTTTTATACAAGGATAGCATGAATCTTGACGCAAACTGAATGGTTATATAGAGGCTACACTGGTACTGTAGTACAACAAATCCACACTCCGAGATATCGGAAATTCGCACGGACGCGCGAGTGCGGGGAAATCACCTGCCAAGTCTCGTCGGCTACTCATTTTGCCTCGCGATTTGCTCAGTAGTTCAATCCCGTACGAGGGCATGGTAAGTTTTAAGTTTCATTATTTAAAACTTATGTTTTTTGCATTTAAAATGCCAAGTATTAACCAGTTTTGGAGGTATAATTTTAAGCATTTTTTCTGTCGGTCGTAGACACAGAATAATGGGCTTTTATCGATCCCTCGTACTAAGTTACAAGCAATGAAACTTAACATATTTTTTTTATAAGTCATCAAAATATATTCAAAATGAATCTTATTTGAAAGCACTGGTCACCAGAAACACGAATATGAAAACAAAACTTAATTTGGAATTTTCATTTAAAGATATAAAACTTTAAAAATCGGAAGTCAAAATAAAAAACGGGCACCTGGAGCATGAGTGTCCCCGCACTTGCGTGCCACAAATCCTCTTCCTCCAAGATATATGAACTTCAAGGTTAGCTGATTCTGGTCAATGCACTAGTAGAAAACAGGGCTTTGGTTGAGGCCAGGATAAGGGCATTAATCCCGGTTCAATTACGAACCGGGACCAAAGGGTGCACCAGTTCCGGTTCGTGAGGCCAGGGCGCCGGCCGGGCCTTGGGGGCCATTGGTCCCGGTTCATCTGACACTTTTGGTCCCGGTTCCAGACACGAACCGGGATCAATGGGCCTCGCTCCTGGCCCAGCACCTTTAGTCCTGGTTGGTGGCTTGAACCCGGACCAAAGGTCGGTCTTCTGTCCCGGTTCTGGCCACCAACCGGGACTAAAGATAAGCCTATATATACCCCGCCCCTGCCCGCTCACTCTGTTTTTTGGCCAGCCGGCGTGTGCAGGTGTGTGTTGCTCTAGCTCTCACCTCCTATGCACATGAGGTGTTCGATGAAATGCCCGAGCCATACTTAAGCGTTCTCCTCTCCAAGCTCGACCTCCAAGCTCCATTTTCCTCAAGATTTGTCTAGGTTTGGCGGTCCGTCCTGTCCCGTCCCCGTCCTCACCGCCGTCGATCGCCCGCGCCGATCTCGTCGCCGGCACCACCGTGGTGAGCCTCTTGTTCTTATCTTCTTTCTAAAATAAAAAAATTCTTACTTGTATGATTTAGATAGATACTTGTATAATTTTCTTACTTTTATTATTGTTTGTTATTATATAGTGCCATGGTTTTGGTATCCGCCCCCGTCAGCCCTCGTCCTGTCTATGATTCGGATGTGGTATATTATCTTTTATAACTATTTGTTTCATTTAGTGTTTATGACAATTATGCCGACCAACGTGACATAGATGTTTTTATCTAGGAGGTATGTGAACCGGAAATTCGAACCGACCCTCTTGTCGAGAGGTTAAATTTAGTTGAAAAAGAAAACAATTACTTGAAGAAAAAATTGAAAAGAATTGAGGAGGAGAAGATGGAATTGGAGTTGCATGTTGCCAATGTCGTCGAAGATCACAAGATCAAGATGGATGCAATGTACTTGAAGATTAGAAATATTAGAAAATATGCCATTCATACTGAGGCTTGGTATCATTATGCCGTTGGATCAATTGGTACCTTAGTTGCGGTTATGATCGCATTTGTTGTTGCATTTAAATGTTTTACATAGTTTCAATGTATGTTTTAATTATATGCTCTAGAGAGCTATATGTTGTTCAATGAGAACTATGTATGAACTTAATGTATTTATTTTGGTCACTACTGTACTTTGGTTTTAATGTGATGATGAACTTCTATTAATTTGGTCACTTCTCTATTCATGATGTTCTGTAATGGTTTTTGATACACTTAATTATATAATGCACGCAGATGAACCGGCAATGGATGTACGGTGACCGACGCACCTCCGAGTACATTAAGGGCCTGCATAATTTTCTCGAAGTGGATGAGGCAACCAAGCAGAATGGTTTTATGTATTGTCCATGTACTATCTGTGGGAATACGAAGGATTACTCTAACTCAAAAACCCTTCACGTCCACCTGCTTGAGAAGGGTTTCATGCCACACTATAATGTTTGGACCAAGCACGGAGAAAGAGGGGTTATGATGGAAGACAACAAAGAAGAAGAGGATGATGACAACTATCCGCCCCCTGAATACGGTGATGCTGCAATGGGGGAAGCTGAAGATCAAGAGGAACCAGACGATGCGCCCGATGATGATCTTCGCCGGGTCATTGTTGATGCAAAGAGACAATGCCAAAGTGAAAGGGAGAAGTTGAAGTTCGATCGCATGTTAGAGGATGACAAAAAAGGGTTGTACCCAAATTGCGAAGATGACAACACAAAGCTCGGTACCACACTGGAATTGCTGCAATGGAAGGCAGACAATGGTGTATCTGACAAGGCATTTGAAAAGGTGCTGAAAATAATGAAGAATAAGCTTCCAAAGGACAACAAATTGCCCGACAGTACATACGAAGCAAAGAAGGTTGTCTGCCCTCTAGGATTGGAGGTGCAGAAGATACATGCATGCCCTAATGACTGCATCCTCTACCGCGGTGCGTACGAGGATTTGAACGCATGCCCGGTATGCTGTGCATTGCGGTATAAGATCAAACGAGATGACCCTGGTAATGTTGAGGGCCAGCGCACCGGGAAGAGGGTTCCTGCCAAGGTGATGTGGTATGCTCGTATAATACCACGGTTGAAACGTTTGTTCAGAAACAAAGAGCATGCCAAGTTGATGCGATGGCACAAGGAAGACCGTAAGAAAGACGGGAAGTTGAGAGCACCCGGTGATGGGTCACAGTGGAGAAAGATCGAGAGAAAGTGGGTGGACTTTACAGGTGACCCAAGGAAAGTATGGTTTGGTTTAAGTGCAGATGGCGTTAATCCTTTTGGGGAGCAGAGCAGCAAGCATAGCACATGGCCTGTGACTCTATGTATGTATAACCTTCCTCCTTGGTTGTGCATGAAGCGGAAGTTCATTATGATGCCAGTGCTCATCCAAGGCCCTAAGCAACCTGGCAATGACATTGATGTGTACCTAAGGCCATTAGTTGATGAACTTTTACAACTGTGGAATGGAAAAGATGTACGTGTGTGCGATGAGCATGCACAAGAGGAATTTGACCTACGAGCGTTGCTGTTTGTAACCATCAATGATTGGCCTGCTCTCAGTAACCTTTCAGGACAGACAAACAAGGGATACCACGCACGCACGCACTGTTTAGATGACACCGAAAGTATATATTTGGACAAATGCAGGAAGAATGTGTACCTGGGGCATCGTCGATTTCTTCCGACCAACCATCAATGTTGAAAGAAAGGAAAGCATTTCAAAGGTGAGGCAGATCACCGGAAGAATCCCGCCCTCCGTACTGGTGATCACATACTTGATATGGTCAATGATTTACAAGTAATCTTTGGAAAGGGTCCTGGCGGACTATCTGTTCCGAATGACGGTGAGGGACGCGCACCCATGTGGAAGAAGAAATCTATATTTTGGGACCTACCCTATTGGAAAGACCTAGAGGTCCGCTCTGCAATCGACGTGATGCACATGACGAAGAATCTTTGCGTGAACCTGCTAGGCTTCTTGGGAGTGTATGGGAAGACAAAAGATACACCGGAGGCACGGGAGGACCAGCAACGTGTGCACGAAAAAGACGACATGGATCCAAAGCAGTATGAAGGTCCTGCCAGCTACGCTCTTAGTAAAGAAGAGAAGGAAATCTTCTTTGAATGCCTGCTCAGTATGAAGGTCCCGTCTGGCTTCTCATCGAATATAAAGGGAATAATAAATATGGCAGAGAAAAAGTTCCAGAACCTAAAGTCTCATGACTGCCATGTGATTATGACGCAATTGCTTCCGGTTGCATTGAGGGGGCTTCTACCGGAAAATGTTCGATTAGCCATTGTGAAGCTATGTGCATTCCTCAATGCAATCTCTCAGAAGGTAATCGATCCAGAAATCCTACCAAGGTTAAAGAGTGATTTGGTGCAATGTCTTGTCAGTTTCAAGCTGGTGTTCCCACCATCCTTCTTCAATATCATGACACACGTCCTACTTCATCTAGTCGACGAGATTGGCATTTTGGGCCCTATATTTCTACACAACATGTTCCCCTTGGAGAGGTTCATGGGAGTCTTAAAGAAATATGTTCGTAACCGTGCTAGGCCAGAAGGAAGCATCTCCATGGGCCATCAAACAGAGGAAAGCATTGGGTTTTGTGTTGACTTTATTCCTGACCTTAAGCCGATTGGTCTCCCTCAATCGCGGTATGAGGGGAGACTGACTGGAAAAGGCACGTTAGGAGCGAATTCAATAATATGTAGGGACGTGCATTCTTGGTCTCAAGCACACTACACTGTTCTACAGAATTCTACCTTGGTGACCCCGTATGTCAATGATCACAAGAATATTTTGCGCTCCAAACACCCGGAGCAATGTGACGATTGGATTACATGTGAACACATCAGGACTTTCGGCAGTTGGTTGCAAACACATCTCATGGGTAACACCACTATTGCAGATGAGCTGTACTCGTTGGCCAGGGGACCATCTTCGACTGTATTGACTTACAAAGGGTACGAGATAAATGGGAATACATTTTACATGATCGCCCAAGATCAAAAGAGCACCAACCAAAACAGTGGTGTCCGCTTTGATGCAGCAACCAACAGGGGAAATGACACATATTATGGTTACATAGTGGACATATGGGAACTTGACTGTGGACATGATTTTAAGGTCCCTTTGTTTCGGTGCAAATGGGTCAATCTATCAGGAGGCGGGGTACAGGTAGACCCGTAGTACGGAATGACAACAGTGGCTCTAAACAATCTTGGGTACACAGACGAACCATTCGTCCTAGCCAATGATGTGGCGCAGGTTTTCTATGTGAAGGACATGTCTACCAAACCGAGAAAAAGAAAAGATAAGGAAGCGAATACATCATACGATGAGCCAAAGCGCCACATAGTTCTTTCAGGGAAAAGAGACATCGTGGGAGTGGAGGGCAAGACAGACATGTCTGAAGATTATTAAAAGTTTCATGAAATTCCTCCCTTCAAAGTGAAGGCTGACCAAAGCACCCTGTTAAACGATGAGGATTATCCATGGTTATATACGGCGCAATAAGCAAGGGACACACGCGAAGAAAAAGTGAAGACTTTCTCGCCACAACTATTCTGATGATGGCTTTGATCTAGAATATCACTGCAGTTACATGTCAAGAAATGAAATGCCTTTTGTAACAGATGAGTTTTCGTCTGAAACCTTGATACTTTGAAAGAGATTGTTCATTTTGTACACGAAGTGCATCCAGTTTTTGCCGTAACCCTCTCAACTTTTTAGCACATGCTATGTGGGTGAAATGATGATACCATGCCAACTTTCAACCATTTTAGAGTTCATTTGCAGTGCTTTTCAATTCAGGGTCATCTTAGCTCAAAATAAATCATGAAATGCATGAAAAATAGCAAATGAAGTCAGAAAAGGTTTGAAAAGTGATGATGTGGCTTTGAATGATGCATATTGAATGCAGAAAAGGTCTTGAGTTCAAATATGTTTAAAAAATTGAAATCCTTTTGTAACACATGAGTTTTCGTCCAAAACCCTGACACTTCGAAAGAGATTGTCCAGTTTGTACATGAAGTGCATCCAATTTTTGCCATAACCCTCTCAACTTTTTAGCACATGCTATGTGAGTGAAATGATGATACCATGCCAACTTTCAACCATTTCAGAGTTCATTTGCAGTGCTTTTCAATTCAGGGTCATTTTAGCTCAAAATAAATCATGAAATGCATGAAAAATAGCAAATGAAGTCAGAAAAGGTTTGAAAAGTGATGATGTGGCTTTGAATGGTGCATATTGAATGCAGAAAAAGTTTTGAGTTAAAATATGTTTAAAAAATTGAAATCCTTTTGTAACAGATGAGTTTTCGTCCAAAACCCGACACTTCGAAAGAGATTGTCCAGTTTGTACACGAAGTGCATCCAGTTTTTGCCGTAACCCTCTCAACTTTTCATGCTATGTGGGTGAAATGATGATACCATGCCAACTTTCAACCATTTCAGAGTTCATTTGCAGTGCTTTTCAATTTAGGGTCATTTTAGCTCAAAATAAATCATGAAATGCATGAAAAATAGCAAATGAAGTCAGAAAAGGTTTGAAAAGTGATGATGTGGCTTTGAATGGTGCATATTGAATGCAGAAAAAGTTTTGAGTTCAAATATGTTTAAAAAATTGAAATCCTTTTGTAACAAATGAGTTTTCGTCCAAAACCCTCACACTTCGAAAGAGATTGTCCAGTTCGTACACGAAGTGCATCCAGTTTTTGCCGTAACCCTCTCAACTTTTTAGCACATGCTATGTGGATGAAATGATGATACCATGCCAACTTGCAACCACTTCAGAGTTCATTGGCAGTGTTTTTCAATTCAGGGTCATTTTAGCTGAAAATAAATCGTGAAATGCTTGAAAAATAGCAAATGAAGTCAGAAAAGGGTTGAAAAGTGATGATGTGGCTTTGAATGGTGCATATTGAATGCAGAAAAAGTCTTGAGTTAAAATATGTTTAAAAAATTGAAATCCCTTTGTAATAGACGTGTTTTCGTCCAATGAAAGTTATTTAACTTAATATTATATAAAATTTATGGAACTAAAATTATCAAAGTTATTTTTGGTAAAAACTTTAATAGCAAAAAGAATATTCATAAAGTATTTTTTGTTAAGAACTTTTAATATGCAAAAAAATAACATAAAAACATAGCAAAAGTGAACATAGATGCGCTTATAGGGAAAATTCGACCTAAATTCAAAGTGTATACTAGCACTTTGAATTTAGGTCGAATTTCCTGTATAAGGGCATCTATTTTCACTTGGAGAGGAACTTAACAAGGCAGAGAGGGGCGGGCTTATAAACCGGTGCGAGCGCCCTCGCTTGGCGAGGTGGGACTAAACTCCCACCACAGCCAGGACCAACCCTTTAGTCCCGATTGGTGGCTCGAACTGGGACCAATGCCACCCTTTCGTCCCGGTTCGAGCCACCAACCGGGACCAATGCCGCCCTTTAGTCCCGGTTGGTGCCACCAACCGGGACCAAAGGTCTCTGCTTCCCGCCCTTTGGGCTGCTGAAATTGACCTTTGGTCCTGGTTGGTGGCTCCAACCGGGACTAAATGGTGGCATTAGTCCCGGTTGGAGCCACCAACTGGGACTAAAGGTCTCTATATATAAGCGGGAGTTAGGAATTTTTCAGATTTCATCTGCAGTTGCCCCCGACGACGCCGCCAGGCTGCCCGAGCTCGCCGTCGACGCCCTCGCCGCCCTCTGCCCCGTCGACGCCGTCAGGCTGCTCCACCTCGCCGTCGACGCCCTCGCCGACGCCCTCGATGCCGCCCATGCCCCGACGCCGCCCCTGCCCTGCCTTGCCGCCGCCCTGCCTTGCGCTGCTGCCGCCCCAGTGAGCTCCGGCCTTCCCCTGCGCTGCCGCCACCCCTGCCCTGCCGCCGCCGCCCCTGCCCTGCGCTGCCGCCGCCCCGACCCGACGCCGTCGCCGCTCGTCGCCGTCTTCGCCCCGACCCGACGCTGTCGCCGCTCGTCGCCATCGCCGCTCTCCTCATCAGCCCCCCGGTGAGCTCCCCCGCCTCGATGATTTTCTATAGTAATTTTTCAGTTAATTTAGTTTAGTTGTTTTCATATTGTTTTAGTTAATTTAGTTGATTATTTTCATATAGATGATTATTTTCATATTGTTTTAGTTGATTATTTGGTTGTTTTAGTTAATTTAGTTAATTATTTTCATATAGATGATGGAGGATAGATGACGATAGATCATTTTCTATAGATGATTAATTTCATATTGTTTTAGTTAATTTAGTTGTTTTAGTTGTTTAGTTTTTTTATGTTTTAGTTGTTTTAGTTGGAAATAATGTAGTATCGTCGGTCGTCGGTAACGCGATATCGAGGAGTCCCCGACGATCGTCGGTGAGGGAGAGCCCCCGACGATCGTCGGTGAGGGAGCGAGAGTCCCCGACGATATCGACGATTTTATATTTGGAAGATATATGATGTTTAGATGTTTAAATGTTTAGTTGCATAGCGTAGCCGTTGAGTCGACGATGCCCGGCTGATACGTCTCCAACGTATCTATAATTTATGAAGTATTCATGCCATGTTTACAATAATTTTATATGATTTTGGTATGATTTTATTAGAACTAACCCGGACTGACGCTCTTTTCAGCAGAACTACCATGGTGTCGTTTTTGTTGTGCAGAAATAAAAGTTCTCAAATGGGCTGAAAATTTACGAAGAATATTTTTAGAAAATATAAAAAATACTGGAGCAAAAAGATACCGGAGAGGAGTCCCGAGGCAGCCACAAGCCTAGGGGGCGCGCCCCCCTAGGGCGCGCCCCCTGGCTTGTGGGCCCCTCGGGAGTCCCCTGACTTGATTCCAACGCCAAGTATTCCTATAAATACCAAAACCCCCAGAAAGAAACCTAGATCGGGAGTTCCGCCGCCGCAAGCCTCTGTAACCACGAAAAACCAATCGGGAGCCCGTTCCGGCACCCTGTCGGAGGGGGAAACCATCACCGGAGGCCATCTTCATCATCCCGGCGGTCTCCATGATGAGGAGGGAGTAGTTCACCCTCGGGGCTGAGGGTATGTACGAGTACCTATGTGTTTGATCTCTCTCTCTCGTGTTCTTGAGATGGCACGATCTTGATGTACCGTGAGCTTTATTAATATAGATGAATCATATGGAGTTTTCCCCTCTCTATCTTCTTATGATGAATTGAGTTTTCCCTTTGAAGTTTTCTTATCGGATTGAGTCTTCTAAGGATTTGAGAACACGTGATGTATGTCTTGCGATGTGATATCCGTGGTGACAATGGGATGTTCTATTGATCCACTTGATGTATGTTTTGGTGATCAACTTGCGGGTTCCGTGACCTTGGGAATCTATGCATAGGGTTTGGCACACATTTTCGTCTTGACTCTCCGGTAGAAACTTTGGGGCAATCTTTGAAGTTCTTTGTGTTGGGTTGAACATGATGAATCTGAAATTGTGTGATGCATATCGTATAATCAAGCCCATGGGTACTCGTGGTGACATTGGAGTATCTAGGTGACATTAGGGTTTTGGTTGATGTGTATCTTAAGGTGTTATTTTAGTACGAACTCTAGGGCTGTTCGTGACACTTATAGGGATAGCTCATATGATTGATCGGAAAAGATAACTTTGAGGTGGTTTCATACCCTACAATAATTTCTTCATTTGTTCTCCGCTATTTGGGACTTTGGAGTGAACTCTTTGTCGCACGTGAGGGATTTACATATGAATCAACTATGTCATTATTTTTGAGAGAACTTGCACTAGTGAAAGTATGAACCCTAGGCCTTGTTTTCAAGCATTGCAATACCGTTTTTGCTCACTTTTGTTACTTGCTACCTTGCTGTTTTTATATTTTCAGATTACAAAAACCTATATCTACCATCCATATTACACTTGTATCACCATCTCTTCGCCGAACTAGTGCACCTATACAATTTACCATTGTATTGGGTGTGTTGGGGACACAAGAGACTCTTTGTTATTTGGTTGCAGGGTTGTTCGAGAGAGACCATCTTCATCCTACGCCTCCCACGGATTGATAAACCATAGGTCATCCACTTGAGGGAAATTTGCTACTGTCCTACAAAACTCTGCGCTTGGAGGCTCAACACGAGTCTACAAGAAGAAGGTTGCGTAGTAGACATCAAGCTCTTTTCTGGCGCCGTTGCCGGGGAGGTGAGTGCTTGAAGGTATATCTTTAGATCTTGCAATTAAATCTTTTAGTTTCTTGTTTTTCACTAGTTTGGTTTTATAAAAGAAAACTACAAAAAAATGGAGTTTAGGTTGCATCAATTGGTTCGTCTTTTTAATGTCTTTCGTGAAAATGATGGTTTGGAAAATTGTGCTCAATTGGTAGAGGAAAATTTTATTAAAATACTTAATGAGAATTCCTTGAATGATGAGCATGATTGCAATATTGCTAGTATGAATTCTCTGAATATCCATGATGCTAATGATATGCAAAGCCACAAGCTTGGGAATGCTATGTTTGATGAAGATGATATTTTTTGTCCCCCAAGTTTTGATGAGCAAATTTGTTATGATAATGATCTGCCTACTATCTATGATGATTATGATGATGACATGTATGCTATAAAGAGTGATAGTAACCATGAAACTTGTCATCATGATTTTAATATTCAAAGTGGTTATGTCAATCAAGTATCTCATGATAGTTATTTTGTTGAGTTTGCTCCCACTATTATGAATGAGAAGAAAATTGCTTATGTGGAGAGTGACAAATTTTCTATGCTTATGGATCATGAAGATAATGCTTTATGTGATAGTTATGTTGTGAAATTCCTTCATGATGCTACTGAAAATTATTATGAGGGATGAACATATGCTTGTAGGAATTGCAATAATATCAAGTTTCCTCTCTATGTGCTCAAAGTTTTGAAGTTATGCTTGTTTTGCCTTCCTATGCTAGTTGATTCTTGCTCCCATAAATTGTTTGCTCACAAAATCCCTATGCATAGGAAGTGGGTTAGACTTAAATGTGCTTGTCATGAGATTCATGATGCTCTCTTGCATGTTCCAATTACTACTTTTTATGTGAGCATCATTGAAATCATCATGCCTAGCTAAAATTAAAGAAAAGCGCTTGTTGGGAGACAACCCAACACTTTTCCTTTCTGTTTTTGTGTGATCACATGATTAAGATACTTTAGTAATCATGTTTTGTGTCTTTTATTTCAATAAAGTGCCAAGTAAAGCCTTTGGGATGACTCACAAGATGAGTAGAATTGATGCTGAACCAAAACATCAACTTTTGACTCCATTACAGGAATTTTCATTTTATACTGGGGCGAGATAATGATCTGAAATTTTTACAAAGTTTTCATATGCAAATGCTTCAGGTTTTGCTAAATTTTCAGAATTTTTAGAGACATGGAAGTATGGTTACACTACAGATCTTCACAGACTGTTCTGTTTTGGACAGATTCTGTTTTGCATGCATAGTTTGCTTGTTTTAGTGTTTCCATAGCTTATATTTAGTGATATAAATTATGGGAATGGTATAATACATTAGGTATCATGTGGGAACAATTATGAATCTTGTCTTGACAGTACCTAAGTGAATTATCTTTATTTATTATACTAACCCATCTCACGAAGTTCCGTTATGTTTTGTGTGATTGAAGTTTTGAAGTTTTGGGTGAGACACCGATATGAGGAGAATAAGGAGTGACAAGATCCTAAGATTGGGGATGCCCAAGGCACCCCCAAGGTAATATTCAAGGAAGACCCAAGTGTCTAAGCTTGGGGTTGCCCCGGAAGGCATCCCCTCTTTCGTCTTCAACATTATCGGTATATCTTACTTAGAGCTATATTTTTATTCGTCACATAATATGAGTTTTGCTTGGAGCGTCATTTTATTTTGTTGTTCTATGTTAGGTGTCATTTATAATCTTGTTTTTCAATAAAAAGTTCCAAGAATTGCCTTTAGGATGCTTGCATTGCATGTTTGATGTGTGCTGTGTAAAAACAGAAACTCTTGCTGTAGTGTTTGAATTTTCATATTTTACTGAAATGTGGAAAGTTTCTGATTTTTTTACACAGAATTATCATACAAATTATTTAGCATGTTCTAAATTTTCATAATTTTTTGAGCTACGGAAGTACACTTTTTTGATGTCATAGTTTTGTTATCTACTTATCCTCTAGTTTCCATAGCCTATATTGGTAGATATAAATTGTGGAGATGATAGTAAAAAGTAGATGATGTTTGAAAATTATTGTGCAACTTGTCTTGGCAGTACATAAAGAGTTGATTTATTCTTATGTGTACTAACCTATCTCACGAGTTCTTTTCGAGTTTTGTGTGGATGAAGTTTTTGAGAATAGGTGAAACCATGATATGAGAGGATTGAACGAGATACAAAAGCTCAAGCTTGGGGATGCCCAAGGCACCCCAAGTAAATATTTCAAGAAGTCTAAAGCATCTAAGCTTGGGGATGCTACGCATCCCACCTCTCTTCATCAACAATTATCGGTTAGCCTATGTTGAGCCTAAATTTTTATTCGTTCACATGATGCGTGCTATTCTTGGAGTGCTATTTTTCTTTTGCTTGCTGTTGAATAAAATACTTAAGATCTGAAATTCTTAGATGAGAGAGTCTTCACATAGTTATTTAATTGTTGGCTACTCATTGATCTTCACTTATATCTTTTTGGAGTAGTTTGTCATTCACTCTCGTGCTTCACTTATATCCTATGAGTAAATGGTTGAATGAATTGAATATCATAAATCTGAAATTAAATATGCTTCATATACTTATCCCATGGGGAGTAATGACTTCACACATAATAAGTATAGGTGGTAAAATTTATTGAAAGTTAGCAAACACCGCATTGGTCACTTGAACAATTCATGAAAGAATATTGAAGGAAGAGAGATTCCACATATAAATATACTATCTTGGACATCTTCTATGATTGTGAGCTCATTAATTATTTTCAAACTCGAGCAAATTATTTAAAATTGGACGAGAAAGACAACTTAATGAGTTATGTTTGGGTATATTTGTATAGAAGTTATATTGTTATGGATCCTCCAACATGTGGTGCTTGCTTCCACCTTATACTAGCCAAAACTTACGCACCAAGTAGAAATACTACTTGTGCATCCAAACACCCTTAAACTAGTTTTGCCATGAGAGTCCACTATACCTACCTATGGATTGAGTAGGATCCTTCAAGTAAGTTGTCATCGGTGCAAAAAGCAATAAAAATTGCTCCTAAATATGTATGATCTTTTATTGTAAGGGAAAATAAGCGTTGTACGAACTTGTGATGGTAAAGAAATAAAAGCGACGGACTGCATAATAAAGGTTGCTATCACAAAGGGCAATACAACGTGACGTTCCTTTGCATTAAGGGTTTGCACATCCAAAAACAAAAAGCGCATGACAACCTCTGCTTCCCTCTGCGAAGGGCCTATCTTTTACTTTCTAGTACTTACCTTTATGCAAGAGCCATGGTGATCTTCACCACTTCCTATATTTCGCCTTTTTCTCTTGGCAAGCGTCATGTGTTGGGGAATGATCTAGACATATATATCCAAATAAATATATTTGATCATGAATTATTATTGTTGACAATTATCTATATGATAAATAAGTTGGGAGGCGAAACATTAAGCCCCTATCTTTCTCTGTGTTCAATGGATGCTATTTGTTCTAAAAATATGCTTTGAGTGTCAATAATCATGGAAGACTATATGATAGTTGAGTATGTGGAATTTGCTAAATTAAAGTTCTTACATAGACTCTTCCTGAAAATAAGATGAATTGCGATTGTTCGATGACTAGGAATATGGTTTGTTAGTTTTCAAGAAACTTTCTGGTCTATACTTTAACATGTGAATAGCTTGTTACTTGACCATGAGAAGTTTTATGAGATGTGCTACTGTTTATGGTTTATATTGATGCTAGAAAAAGTGATTGGAATTATCATTGATCAAATTTGTGCACTTGCTAGCATTCACACTTCATAAATTATTTATTTTATCATTTACCTACTCGAGGACGAGCAGGAATTAAGCTTGGGGATGCTGATACGTCTCCAACGTATCTATAATTTATGAAGTATTCATGCCATGTTTACAATAATTTTATATGATTTTGGTATGATTTTATTAGAACTAACCCGGACTGATGCTATTTTCCGCAGAACTACCATGGTGCCAGCGGGAGGGCTCCATATCCGTTTTGAGTTACTGTTATTAGTTGGGTTAGGGTTTGTGTCATGCTCAGGGAGGCGGCAGCGACGACTTCCTGGTTATGGAATAAGATCCTTCCCACCCAGCCCTCATCCGTGTGGTCAATCTAGCGTCGTCGGGAGGGAGGGGGAGTACATGGAGGTGGGTCTCCAGTGCATCTATCGGGATTTGGTCTATGCTGGTCTTTAGTGGATCTGTTTGGATCCAGTCTTTATGCGTGTGGTGTCGAGTTGGATCATTCTGATTTAAGCTTGCCTTAATTAGCGATGACTGTTGTTCTGGTGCACTGGTCCTTTGGGGCCTGAGCAATATGAGTTCCCGACTGTCTACTATAACAAGGTTTGTCCTCCTCCGATGAGATAAGGGCGATGAAGGTGGTACGCCTTCGGATCGCTACAGTGCTTGTAGTTGTTGTTGGTGGCCGATATACCTGGTTGTAAATTTTTTATTCATAGTGTTCTTTTGTACTGCCCTTATAGTTGATGAATAGATCGAAAATTTTGCCCCGTAAAAAAACTTCCATTGAACATGTGAATAAGTTTCTTGAAGTAAAGATCTAGATAAACTAATAGCTATTATTATGCAAGGTTAAAGTTTGAAATTTTATTTTTATGGGATTGTCTAACTGATTCTCTTTTTTTCTTATTAATTTGTCAACTGTCATAAACTTTTAGTATATATAATAGATAACAGATAGATAGATGCCACCTGTTCCAACACAAATTCTTTGTATTACTGCTTTGCATGCTCTATTGTCATTGTTGATTCTTTTTTATTTCTCAGACATACGACCAAGTCCTTTCTTAGTCACCGACTATAAGGTAGACGCCCACCACCACCATACACAACTACTGATGTTAATAACATAAGATTGCTCTCTCTCTCTCTCTCTCTCTCTCTCTCTCTCTCTCTCTCTCTCTCTCTCTCTCTCTCTCTCTCTCTCTCTCGCACACGCACACACGACATTTTGTTGCAAATCGAAGATGCAGCAAAGGAAACAATGTGCGAGATATATGGGAAAGTTATGGTTGTACTCCCACCCATGTACCTTCTATCCTCACTTCTGCATCAAATTTAGTGCCAGCAAAGTTCTGTTTTTTCTTTCTCCCAAATAAAGAACATTTTAACTTGAAACTTTGAAGATCAACATCACACAAGTATTACCATACACACAAAAGTTTTTGGATTTAATGGTGCAAAATAAAATATAAAAAATGAAACATTCATTCAAAAATTGCAATTTGACAAATATATGTTTTATAAAAAATATCGGGAACATTTTATACAAAGAGTGGCACATATGTAAAGTTGATTTGCGAAGTTTCAAGGTCAAATGTCTCTTGCTTGGAAGAAACAAAAATAGAAATTTTTATACAAGGATAGCATGAATCTTGACGCAAACTGAATGGTTATATAGAGGCTACACTGGTACTGTAGTACAACAAATCCACACTCCGAGATATCGGAAATTCGCACGGACGCGCGAGTGCGGGGAAATCACCTGCCAAGTCTCGTCGGCTACTCATTTTGCCTCGCGATTTGCTCAGTAGTTCAATCCCGTACGAGGGCATGGTATGTTTTAAGTTTCATTATTTAAAACTTATGTTTTTTGCATTTAAAATGCCAAGTATTAACCAGTTTTGGAGGTATAATTTTAAGCATTTTTTCTGTCGGTCGTAGACACAGAATAATGGGCTTTTATCGATCCCTCGTACTAAGTTACAAGCAATGAAACTTAACATATTTTTTTTATAAGTCATCAAAATATATTCAAAATGAATCTTATTTGAAAGCACTGGTCACCAGAAACACGAATATGAAAACAAAACTTAATTTGGAATTTTCATTTAAAGATATAAAACTTTAAAAATATGTTACTTGCTACCTTGCTGTTTTTATATTTTCAGATTACAAAAACATATATCTACTATCCATATTACACTTGTATCACCATCTCTTCGCCGAACTAGTGCACATATAAAATTTACCATTGTATTGGGTGTGTTGGGGACACAAGAGACTCTTTGTTATTTGGTTGCAGGGTTGTTCGAGAGAGACCATCTTCATCCTACGCCTTCCACAGATTTGTAAACCTTAGGTCATCCACTTGAGGGAAATTTGCTACTGTCCTACAAAACTCTGCGCTTGGAGGGCCAACACGAGTCTACAAGAAGAAGGTTGCGTAGTAGACATCACCGGCCAGCATCCTCGTCGTCGACTCAGTGGCAGCCAACTGCTTGAGAGGCGCCATGTCCGGGACTAGGCTCCGCCGGGCTGGCACTGGGAGGTGCTGCCTTCCGGGGCACCCAGCTTGGTGAAGAATCAGGGTCCCGTCGTCGACCCGGAGGTTCTTTGGTGGCGGTCGCGTGGACCACTGTCGGTGCAGAGGGAGCCGGCCCCCGCGGAGGTGGTACGTCGCCGTGTCAGGGAGGAGGACGAGCACGTCCGACGCTACATGGCTGCGTTGGACGCCAAGTTCTCCAATACCTGGCAGGTTCTTCAGGGATCTCACCCGAGCTATGATCCTGTCATAGTTCCTTCTCTTTGGGTGTCCACCGCCTGCGCTGCGAGATGTCAACTATATCTGTATTAGTGATATTATATAATAATATTCGAGATGTATTAATGATAATATTCGATGATGTATTAGCGATACTATTCGACGATGTATTAGTGATATTATATGATCGTATTGTTGCATTGCCTTGTATTGATTTGCATATCTCATGTTTGTATATTGCCATGTTGTAATATTTGCAGAAACTATGGATCACAGAGACTTAGAAAAAGAACAGTTATTGGGGGATATAATCCTCGTCGGAGGTGATCCCTTGTCATATCTCAACGACACCGATGGTCAGGAAGGAGAGGATGACGGCTCCGGTGATCCAACAATGGAGGAGGAAGGAGATCATGACGGCTCCGGTGACCGAATGGCGGAGGAAGGAGATCATGATCACGACTCCGGTGACCGAACGGAGGAGGGAGCCTCAACTGTTGCAAAGTACGATGAGGTAAGGAGACGAGGCCCGAAGAAAAGGTTGCGCCCAGATGAAAGGTTCACGATCACAGAAGTCGCAAAAGATGGCCAACCGATTGCTCCCAAGCGGACCAAGGACGCATTTGCACATTAGTGTGGAGTTGTTGTTAGGGACTATGTCTCGATCAACACCCAGCAATGGAATAGGAATAATAAGGACCCTAAAGTTTCTTATGTCCATGATAGACTGAAAGATGATATTTGGACCGAGCTGATGAAAAATTTCAGCCTACCGCGAGAGGAGGATCCGAATAACCCAGTTATAGAGCGAAAGGTCAAGGCGTTTGCTGTTAAGAAGATGGCAGAACTATTCAGGAACTGGAAGAAAGAGTTGAACACAAAGTTTGTCGAGAAAGAGGAGACTCTGAAATTCATCGGTCGATATGAGAAGATAAGAGATCAATGGCCCGAATTTATGGCCTACAAGAAATCGGAGAAGGGTAAGAAATGGTCACTGACAAACAAGAAAAATGCTGCAAAGAAGAAGTATCACGATCACACGGGGTCAGGTGGCTACTACAAAGCCCGGCAGTTGTGGGACAAAGCTGAGCAAGACCTGCTTGCTAAGAATGTCCAACCAGCGACATTGCACTGGCCAGATCGTTCAAGGACTTGGTTCTTCGGGGTTGGGGGAACTTTGGACCCAGAAACAGGGGAGTGTGTTTGGACGGACGAGCAACTTGAAATACCCTTCCAGAAGCTTCAGGCAGCAATCAAGGTAGCGCAGGAAGGGATGTTCATTCCCGACAGAGAGAAGGACAAGCTGACAGAGGCCCTCGGGAATCCTGAACACCCTGGACGAACATGACGCACATCAGGCTCCGTTCCGTGGGTGCATGGGTTTCCCGACAGCGGTGGTTATAGAAGCCGAGAGAGAAAGAGGAAACAGGAAGCAAGTGAAATGCAGAAGCTCAGTGCAAGATTAGCAAAACTAGAGGAACTTGAGAGCCAGCGAGCTACGGGCCAACCATCTGAGCGGCACTAAGATCCTTCCTTCGACGCTGCCCCAGAAGCTACCCCACCATCTCAGTGGAGAAGCAGCGTGGCTTCCACGGAGCTCGTTCAGCCTGATTTCACGGCTCCTCGTTACCCCGTGGATAGTATCACGGAGGCTGAACATTGCGAGCTAATGACGAAATGCCAGAACCTGACCTTCAGGGCGGCGGTCGGCTCTGTTGTACCTCCTCGAGCTGAGGGAACTTTCCATTGCCGTCCGATTCCACATGGCTATGTTGTTGTGATGGTGGATGAAATAATGGATGGATTTGAGGGGCTGGAGCTTGACAACCCTATAGGTGAAGAGGATATTATTCTTCTAGAAAATGCTTTGAGGAGTACCTGTCTATGGAGAAAGGAGTACATCAAGCTTCCAAACTGGACGGCTCAGCAGACTCAGCCTCCTCCGGCGCGTCAGGGCACTCCGCCTCCTCCTCCTCCTCCGGCGCGTCAGGGCACTCCGCCTCCTCCTTCTCCTCCTCCGGTGCGTCAGGGCACTCCGCCTCCTCCTTCGCCTCCTCCGGCGCGTCAGGGCAGTCCGCCTCCTCCTCCTCCTCCTCCTCCTCCGGCGCGTCAGCAATGGCGGAAGAGAGTTGACGCCACCGCTCCGGCGGCTAGCCGTACAATAGGCGGGAAGAAATACAAATTTGGTCCAAGCCTCAAGCCTCTTCCAAAGTTACCATATGAGAGGAGTGACAAGGAAAACGCTGAAATCAGTGAAGCCGAGGTGAAGGCCCATTTTGCACGGAAACATCCACCTCCGAAGGAAACGGTAGATCCGGTGAAAGCGAAGCGCACTCTGCATGCCCTGAAGCGACCACTACCGCCTCGGCTATCCAACTATGACCGCATAATTACAAAGACACATGATGAAGCGCTGCGGTCAGGAAGTACTTCCAGTGCTGCAAGAGACAAAAAAAAAGAAAAAGTGGGAAAACAATTCCCCATCTCGGCGAACAGGAGAAGCAATCGTGCCCCCCCGCTCAAGCTGTCTAGCGATATCGCTAATCATCCGGTGCTACTGCCCGGTACCACTCTTGGTGATTACGTGGGCGATGATGTACAGTTTGAAACGACTGAGGTAGTAGCAGCAGAGGACTTTAGATACGAGCATGGGAAGCCTCTCGTCAAACCTGATCATCCTCATCTAACAACGAGGATGCAAAAACTGCATGAGTGGTACATGGAAACCTGCAGGAAGTCTAGGACCGACAGTTTGATGATCAGAATTAAAAAAGAGCACGACTTCATTGGAGTCGACCTGATGCCTGTTGAATTTGTGGAGTTATTTCAGTTATACAATCAAGAGGCCCTCGATAAACAACTCATGACTTGCTACTGTCTGTAAGTATTACTTCTATAATTAAGTCTCTAACTCAGCTCGTTCATTGCATGTATATATAATTATCCTCACTATATTATGCAGATTGAAGATGGTCGAATGCAAAAAAGAAAAAATCTATGACATTGGGTTCATTAGCCCAAATACCATAAATGAATGGTCGGTACAAAATGAAGCCAAAGATACTGAGGAGAACTTGATAGAATCGTTCCTTAGACATCAAAACAAAAGGGAAATACGCTTTGCTTACAACTTCAAGTGAGTGTTACTGTCTTGTGCATATTCGGTTTCGCTTACTCGAGGTTAAGTAATGTAATTGATGAGTTATGCATGCGCATGTTCCACTTTATTCTGCTATCCATTAAGCTTGATGGGGCATTAGTAACTGTCTTAGACTCGAGACGTAAAGATCCCGCGAATTATGCGGACATGACTGTAATATTCCAGAAGTAAGTTCAATCAATACCGGGACCATATCGACAACTTTCGTTCATTTCCTGATATCAAGTAATCATTTTCTTTGCCTTCCAGGGTTTGGAAAAAGTTCACCGGAATGGTTCCCGGTCTAAACAACGAGCTGCGATTTACACACCCCAAAGTAAGTAGTACTAGCTAGTTCCGTGCATCTCTCATTGATTCTAGTTTCATCAATACCATTATCATGCTTGCTTATCAGTTTGATTGAACTCTATTGTCGTAAAGTGCTTGTACCAGGCACCCGAGAATCATTTATGTGGATACTACGTATGCGAGTTCATTCGCCACTCGACCTCTGAGCGGGATTCTCTGAGAAACAATTTGAAGTACGTAAACAATATTCACAATTTTATTTTATATATTACCATCAATTGTGTTGAGTTTCATTCATATATATGTATTGACCCCCTTCTTTAAATTAGATCTGGCAGATGCGGGATGAACTCCTACCACATGATCGCATACGAGCAATTCAAGAGGAATTGGTGACCACGTCATACCTGAACACGGAGAATACCATGTGAAATTGCAATGGTCTTAGGTAGATGATGTTAGGGATTGTAAGAGATGTTATATTGTACATATGTAGTAGCGTCGGATAGATATACGAACACTTGTTGTTCGACCAAGCACAGAGAAAGAGATGTCACTTCTCTCTATATAGGTTCATGACGATCTTGTGTAATTAATGGTTTCCTTCATTTGCTTACTAGCTAGCATCGAGTTCTCTCTATATGTATAGTAGCTAGCGTCGACCAAGCACGGAGAAAGAGAGGTCACTTCTCTCTATTAGCAAGCTAACACAATATGAAACCCCTAAATTAACCCTCCAAAACCCCTAACCCCCCCCCCCCCTTCCAAAAAAAAACCCCAGCGCATGCGAGCTGCTGATGCGTGGCTGCCTTTTGGTCCCGGTTGGTGTTACCAACCGTGACTAAAGGTCCTCCTGCCTGGGCGCCCCGCAGCGGCCACGTGGAGCCCTTTGGTCCCGGTTCGTAAGCAAACCGGGACTGGGTATTAGTCCCGTTTGTTTTGTCCCGGTTCCAGAACCGGGACTAGTACCCTGTTCTCTACTAGTGATGAGTAGACTGCAGACTGCATGTGTAATGCGTACTCATGCTTTACGCGTCTATAAATTATAATTTCCTATAAAACATGTATGTCTCCATGCTAAAAATATATGGAATTCTCGTGTTTAAAATGGGTGTGTTCTTTCACATTTTTTTAATGGGGCTCTGTTTATTTTTGCAGTGAATGAAATGAGGCTTTACTCGGGAGGCACCCCATGAAGCCAACAACCACGCAAATTAGATATTCTTAACTAGAGCTAATATCGTTTAGTACAAAAATCAACCATTGTTTAGCTACATGAGGTAAAAAAACAACCTCCATGCTAGACAAATCGACTAGAATGAGCTTCCAAATCAGACCTTGAGTTTTCACCAACTGCAAAAAAACAAAAAAAAAGCTAAGAAACTACGCTAACATGAAAGAAAAAGGATTAGGAGCATCTTCGCATTGAGGCGACCAAATTCACATAATCTCATGAAGATAACTGCGCTCAGTTCTTGTGCAAGCGGAACTACCGCGGATATTTTCCAGATAACATATACTCTTCTTCCATACTATATTGTTTGCTAATTAACCCCTCTTTGTTTCTTTCATCTCTAGGTAACGGGGAATCTACTACCATATTAGCATTCGCCTCAAATCCCTGAGATGATTGAGCGACTTCCAATCTCAATTCCACTTGTCTCATGGTTGGTCGTTCCTCCCTTCTTAATTTTATACATGCTACTGCAATTCCAGCGATTTCTTCAATTATGTTGTGACCCTCATTCATAATTTGTGGATCTAATATTTGTGACAAATTGCCTTCTGCAAATAAGGTAGGAAAATGTTCCACAAGGATAATGTCTTCAATAGCCATATAGTCAAATGGCTTCTTTCTAGTCATCAGTTCTATAAGCATAACACCAAAGCTATAAACATCACTTTTTTCTGTGAGGCGCCCCGTGTGCAAACACACTGGGTCTAGATATCCTAGTGTGCCTTGCACCATTGTTGTTAACCCTGATTTGTCCAATGGGATATATCTTGAAGTTCCAAAGTCTGCTATCTTTGTTTTTAGAGTATCATCCATAAGTATGTTGGCAGGCTTGATATCTCCATGGATGATTGGTATTGAAGTTGCTGAGTGAAGATAGGCTAGAGACCTGGCCGTTTCTGTTGCTATTCGTAGCCTGTCATTCCATGATAATGATATCGGTCCTTCAACATGAAGATGATCACGAAGAGTTCCATTGGATATGAACTCGTAGACTAACAACGGGACTTCTGTTTCAAGGCAACAACCATATAGTTTTACCACATTCTTGTGGTTAATTTGTGATAGGATAGCAACCTCGTTAATAAACTCATCAATCTCACTTTGAGACACCATCTTTGGTTTTTTAATAGCTACAGCATGGAAGCCCGCCAAAATCCCTTTGTACACGGTACCATGCCCACCACTACCAATTTCATGACCTTGATCAAAATTGTTTGTCGCCTTCTCCAGCTCTTCTAAGGTCATGATCATTTTCTCTGAAATATCTGCACTTTGAGATGCCAATTGCCGCAGCAATTGCCCACAGTTTCGCTGAAAATACCTCCCTTCCAACAGCTGGGCCCTCCGATGCTTAAATTTGTTGAAAACAAGGAACGCAATGAGAGCCAAAAGTACAAGGCCCGCCCCACAAGCAACTCCAATAATGATGCTTTCTGGAAAAGAGAAGCATTGTCAATAATTTTCTATCGTATGTGTATAAAAACTATGAGTAAATTGTCTCAGAAGGGGCTTTCATAATGATGGTTTTGATATTAGCTAGGTAGATATAAAAAACAATGTATTGTATATATAGATAGAGCAATTAATACATTGCTTGTGATAAATCTAACAATAAAGTTTGAAATGACAAAATGAATAGGTACCTCTCAACTTGACGACGTCGCATGTTGGCGGGGCCGGGCTCGTCTCATGACCCATTGCTGCTGGTCGTCCAGCGTAACTGAGCACCGGCATCAGTAGTAGCGCCGCTGCCGCTATAGGTACCGCCGAGATGGTTATTTGCGCCATTGTTATGGTCTTATGGAGTATGGAGTATGGAGTATGGATGGATGGATGTGATGAATGGTGAATCGAGCCCTTTTGCATGCTTTTATGAAGAGGAAGCAGGGCTACGGATAGATTCATGCCGGAGCCAGCTGTTCCAAATACGTACGTACACGGAGTCACGGATCCAGTAGTTTCACGTGGAGAAGATGCCTCCCAGCAGCTCGATGCGTGCCCAGTCGACCGAATCAACAGTCGTGCGCAGAGTTCCCATGGCGCCCGAGCTCTGAAACGTCCGCGTCTGCTGCAAGCCCGCGCCCGCCCGCTTCTGTCCTTGTTTCTTGACGCGAAGCTCGATTCCGTCTTCCCCGCGGAGACGAGGTATCTCCAGTCTGGCCGCCCAGCGCTCAGGTGCCCTCGTCTCGAAGGTAGCACAGCAAGTAGCCTTCCATTCCATTTGACTGCTGTTCCCGTGGTGGCTCTGCAAGTCAACCACCATCACGACGTCGTCTCCAGGCTCAGGGCCGTCCATCTCCCGCGTCGCAGTTTTCTCTCAAAGCCTGCGATCGGGCCGTCCTTCCTCGGCTCCTTCAATCCTTTTAGAGCTAGTGGCTGAGCATCTCTGCGATCCTTGCGTTCTGGTCAAACGGAATCGTGATCTTCAGTGATATGGGCGTTTCCCATAGTGAAAACGTCCAGGACAGAGACGGCCGCCGGCATAAGGCATGGTACGCTGAGCCAACCGAGAAGATCTCCGAGGGGTCAACCACCAAGACACTGTGTCCGGATAATCCGCAAGCATCGGCGGGAGGGTAACCCGTAAGTTGGCCCACTCAATGGTCTCCACATGCCCAAATGTTGGTCGGAACTAGATGTTTTAATTGCCATTGTGGACCTCCATGAAAACCAACACCATCGGATCCGAACAGATCGTGAACATGTTGGGGAACTTTGTACACAGTGGAGAGACGCCAACCCACAGGTTAAACCAGAAGTGGGTCCCCCTCTCTGTTGCCTATGGATACGGAGATTCCATTGTAGATCACATGTTTGATCAGTTGGATGGAGCCTTCCCTGTGCTCACAAGCAAGAAGGGTCAGCTATGCAGATACTTAGCCTTGACTAGCTGCAACCATAGACCCCCCCCCCCTCCCCACGCAATATCCGCCAGACCCATCACTAGTGCAGAACCTCCTCGTTAGCGGCGTCCAGAAGTGCCTAGTAGCAGCATTCCGCTGGAGCACCGCTACTATCGTGTCGTTGGTCATTAACATCCAGCAGCGCTTGGGTCAGACAATGCTAATCGCTAACACTCCAGCAACGTTCCAGCTTACACGTTGCTAATAGCATCCCAACCTCACTAGTACAGAACCAACTCTTTAGCAGCGTTTTGAAGTGCCCCCAAGCAGCGTCTAGACGCGGCGCTGCTAGTATGAAGGCCGCTGATAACAGACTCCTAGCAGCGTTCTGCTTAAACGCTGCTACTACGGCCTACAGCGGCAACGTGCTCTCTGGCTGAACCCGAACGTGACTAAGTTTGTAGCATCTACTTCAGCTTGAACGCTGCTGGTAGCATTCGACAGAATTTTATAAATCAACGCATGGTCCCAAACAATTCAACATAGTTAACAACACATTTTAGCAAAATTTACAACGCAGTACAACATGTTAACACAGTTAACTACACCACATAATACATACATATAGCTGGATGCCCGTTTTTCTAGTCCTAGATGGTGACATGGAAGCTTTTTTGAGCCATGCATACTAGTAGATAACATAGTACTAATCTGGTGGTGGTGGTGGTATCCTCGGCGGCATTAGCCCCAGGATACATCCCCACCGGGCTCTCTGAATCCGGATCGGAGATTTCATTTCTTGTAATGCCCATTTGATGACCAATTTCGAATTGCTAAGCGTTGGCATTCGAGCACGCTCTGCATCAGTGTCCTCAAAGATGACAACCTCTGTTGCGTTCCTCAATGTACACTTCATACGATCTTTCCAAACTTGTAAGCCCTCCGCTAGATCTGGTTGTCGCGTGCAAGAACTTGCATCTTTTTCAGCTCCTCCATGCACTTCCACCAGCTATCCACCACGTCGTGAATCATTCGTGCCCGCTCCACCACCCATAGAGAGCAGGCCCCCGCAACTCCACTCGCCAGGGAGTGGAGGATGTTGGTGCGTTATGGGAGGCTTGGCGATGATGATAAGCCATGTAGTTGACAGCAAATGCCCTGGAATTCATAAAAGAGCATTAATTGAAGTACTAGCTAGGATGTGTGCAAGGTAATATCACATAGGGATCATACAACAACCCCCTCGACAACAGTTAAGATCCTTTATGAACTCTCATATCTTAGGTGGTGGAGTGCTCTCACGAGTATTTCGACTGGCGGTGATGGTTGTTGTTGTTCTTACCCTCCTACTTAACTAATGTCTTAGAAGAGGATAAGTATAACAACAACCCCCTATGAAAACGGTCGATATCCTTCAACAACTCTCATCTCTCTGATGGTGTATATATATGGTGGACTCTCCCTCACGGGTATTTACTATAATGAATATTTAAAACACTATGGATGGGCTCTCTTGCCTTTATTCTATATTACATGATACACGTACATGCTTGTGCGAATTTGAGAGAAAAAAAATGAAGCCATGCACGACGAACTATGTACTCCAAGGCGGAGCATTCGGGAAGGGAACGACAACCTCTAAAACATAGGACGACTAGTCGTGAAGACACTTGCGGTATCACCTCCATCAAAAGCCGCACCTAGTCTCCACGCCTCCCACACGACCGTCATCCAACACCTGAGCTGAGAGCTTCTCCTTGAGCATCATGGCTCCCACCACCATCATCCACGACCCTCTTATTAGCTTCTTGCAAATGTGCCTACTAGCGTCCTTCAGCCAACATGCTGATACGTCTCTATCGTGTATATTTTTTTCAAACACTTCATCTCTTGTTTTAGACTATAATCTGCATGATTTCAATGAAATTAACCTAGACTAACATTGTTTTCACCATAACTACCTTGACATTGTTATTTGTGTAGAAATAAAAGTTCTTGGAATTGGACGAAACATGGTGGCATTTTTTTTATCGAATATATAAAAATAATGGAGCAAATATCTATTGGAGGGGCCACCACCTGCCGACAAGGCGAGGGGGCACGCCCATCTCCGGCCTCCGTCTTACCTAATTCCAACTCCATATATTCCATCTTCCCGAGCGAAAAATAAAAGAGAAAGTTTCATCGCGTTTTACGATATGAAGCCGCCACTATCTCCTGTTCTTCTTTGGAAGGCCTGATCAAGACTCCGTTTGGGGCTCCAGAGAGTGCAAATCGTCACTGTTCTTCGTCAACAACCCTTCTTCATTAACAACCTCATGATGCTCACCACCAGGATACTGGAAATAGATTGAGATGGATGCGATTCGTTATGTACTCGAGTCAATTTGTTAGGGTTTGATCCCTAGTATCCACTATGTTATGAGATTGATATTGCTATGATTTTGCTATGCTTAATGCTTGTCACTAGGGACATAGCGCCATGGTTTCTGATCTGAACCTATTATGTTTTCATGAATGTAATTGAGTTCTTGATCCTATCTGCAAGTTTTATTCATCTGTTATTGTTCTGAACCGTTAACCCAAAGGTGACAATAATTGGAATACTCTCCGGAGATGACTGTAATTTGAGGAGTTCATGTATTCACTATTTGTTAATGCTTTGTTCTGTTCCTCTATTAAAAGGAGCGCCTTAATTACCCTAAGTTTTCATTTAGACCCCACTCCCACTGGAGGGTGGGACAAAAGATGTCATGCAAGTTCTTATTGCAAGCACCTGTGATTTATGAATTGAAGCTAGTTCGGCGTCGCTCTAAGTTGTGACTGTTATGTGATGAGTGTCATCCAAATATCCATCGCTACTCCATTTCTACGCTTTCTCATAATATTGTCTTTGCTCAAGTTACTATTGATGTTACTGTTACACTTGCTACAAAATTGCTACTGTTACCACTGCTATCAAAACTATCATATTATTGTGCTACTAATAAATTGCTGCCAGGAGTTTGTTTCTCACGTGTGGTTGAATTGACAACTCAACTGCTAACCCTTATAAATAGTTTTTGACCCTTCTTATGTCAAATCAATAAATTTGGATGAAATACTACCCTCGAAGATGGTTGCGATCCCCTATATTTCTGGGTCATCACACGCCGTTAGTATGCATTGTCCTGTTGGTAAGTGATTACTAGTGTTGTATTGTCTTTCACGCAACCAATATGGTAGGATATTAGTGGCGCTCCTGTTACCTGGCACGTCGCTAGTTTTTTCTGGGCATTGGTGACATGCTTGTATTTTCACACGCCACTAGTACTCTGTTTATGGCAAAGGGAAATTGACATGACGGTTTGTTTATTGCCGTGACAGCGTTTGCACATTTGATTAGTATATCAATATAAAAAGTATGCACTAACTTGATAATTTTATGTATCACATTTGACATTAATCCAAATTGCAAAATACACGTTTATTTACATAACACAAATTAATATCGTTGAGTTACATGCATGCATTTAACATGTTGAATTTTTCAAAAACATGCGCTGTGGTCTAACTTCATTACGACGGCTCGATCGTGGGGCGACGGCTCGGAACTGTTGAAGTTTGGGTCGGCGAATCTGTGACATGTCATAATGAACAGAACAAACAAATGTCAGCATACATCCTATCCAATATATAGTAACATATATACATAACAAAAATGTCTTCTATATCAAATTGGATACCAAACAAAACACATGGAAACAAATAGCAAGATTACCACATATCAAACACAGACATGACAACACTTTTGAGCCTTGGGGCTATTATTTGCTGCAATGGTAGTTTTGTGTTCGTTTTTAGCTGCCATGGCAGCAAGTTTGAGCGAAAGGACCAATTTAGCTCATGGTAGAAAATATGAGCGAAATGACTCATTTAGCTGCCATCACAACAACTCTAAGCTAAATGGCTCATTTCATTGTGATGGCAGAAATTTCGAGCCTTTGGTCTCACATTTCTCTACCATGGTAGCGTCTACGAGGCAAAATGGCTCATTCAACTGCGATGGAAAAAATTTCCAGCCCTAGGGCTAATATAAGCTTTCATGGCTGCATTTTTTGTTAATCTTTTTGCTACAATGGCATAATTTATGAGCCGATGCACATGTTTTGTTGTTTTGCCAGAATTATCATGTTTCGATACGTCAAATGACTACTAAGGTTAACGAAGTAAACATAGTAGGTCATTTTTAGAATACATATTAAAACTTAAGTAGCAACTACACAAAAAGGTATGGTAACTCTTGACAACCAAGATCGGAACAACGTTTTAAAAATGATCAATATTGTTATATACACAACACCATGACTCCACTGTTAGTCATTCACTTTAGGGACACTTGGTTCTATTGTGTTCAGACGGAGAAAGGCAAGCTTGTTGCTCGTAGGCGGGGATTAGGTTGGGAATCTAGTCGTTCTGTGTCTTTTGCCAATACCATAGCTCATCATTGGTTTATGTGTGGGTGTAGAAGATCACATTTTGGTCGATGGCATCCTTGTTGATGGTCTTGGTAAGGGTTTGTTGGATTCTTCTGAATTAGGCTCTGCAATCATTGGGTACGATTTCTAAAGGGTTTTGCTCCAATTAATGATGTCCACCTTTTTTGAAAGTTGTGTATTGCAGTGTGTACTCATCCATGTGTTGCGTGGCGTAGTAGCCACCCATAGAAATATAATCTGATGTTGTGGCCGAATAAATCAAAAGAAGTTTGTGTTGTGGCGGAAGCACATCTAGCCGACGTTGCTTCTCTTGATGCATCATGGCCTAATAAATCCTCCCCTCCCATTGAAGACGAAGAGAGTGTGATCTAGAACCACCTTCAGCTTGGTGTAGTACCTCTTCACTCCTCGATTTGAATTCAAGAAATAAGAACCAATAGACTTTGGGGATTGAATGACAAGGGCCCAGTGGTTGTTGCCCAAACAAAAGAACATACCAGTATCGTCAACCTTCGTACAATGCAAGGATATAGAAGTATATATTTTAATTGGTGGTAGCTAGAGAAGGAGTTCCATCATACGGTAAGGCACGATGCGGTTATCTGCATGCCTATTTTTATCCAAGAATTCGACAAGGTATCTCTTCATTATTTCTACACCTTCTGGGTTGCTAAGGTTGTTCTCGTGCAGGTGGTAAGGGCCGCCACCGCGACCAGAATGTGTCTGACCTTGGCCTTAGTTGCTAGATGTAGCACCCATAGCCTGACTAATAAGCTTCCTTGTAGATTGAGGACGTGGAACATGTTAAAGATCTCCTCAGAATCAATATAAAATTTGTCTGCGGAGAAATCTTTGATGAATACAACACTCGCTAGAACCTTTATCATGTATATCGGGCGATTTTTTGGTTGGTTGAGTAACGTGTCCTTGGCCACCCTCTCTTTGTTGAGAATGTCATCATTAAGAAATCTCGTATCGAATAACATGGCATCACATATATTACTAGGTAGCATGGGTTCACCACAAAACGGGCGCCCAAAAGATAGGAGGATGATCCTCAATCTTCAACTGAACCATTTTTTGGCTGCTAGCAGTGACCGTGTTTGTGTAATCAAACTTTCCCTCGATTCTTCCTCCCATTTCTGGGTACACCTATAACTGGGAGGTGGGGGCTGCCAGATCGTCTCAAATTGACGCATTCAATGTGATTGAAGTCATGACATTCACTTTGGAGGGACATTGATCATTCTGAGCGTCATAAACTGGCGGTGTATTAAACAGACTCTTAGCAACGTTATGGTTTCACAGGAGTCATATCATGCATCATAGTCATTGTTGAAATACATATTAGCATCCCCCTTCCCATGCTCATAGTCGGCGGGGGCCTCATCTTTGTCCGTCGCCTCATCATTAGCCACCATGTTCTCATGAGGACCTTTGGCTCTGCATGGACCCAAAGGAGATGGTCCCACTGTAGGGATGTTCGCATGGAGCGCCGGCAGCAAGGATGTGCTAGTTACGGGAGTGTGTCCCCAAAATTGGCGTCTTAGGCCACCTAAGGGTCCAACAGCGCTCTATGAGTGTATAGTGTGTTCCCTCGTCTACCCCTTGAGGTTGTTCATGAGGGTCCACATACTTGAAACCAAGAAATACCATACACACTTCCCCCCTAGTCAGGTCGGTTTGCAATGGAACATTATGTGTTAGTTTCTGTTTTGGCACAATGGTACGTACCTGCTACAACCTCCTTTAGTTGGCCTTTCACCATGGCTTGGAGAGTGGCATGGGGCGTTCTCCTACCAAACATATGTGCCTCGTCGGTGTTAGAGATTCTACTTATGAAATCATAAAATTCAAGAAGGTGTCTACATGTTGATGCGGGGATAATTAGTATAGGGGCGTCGATATCAGCCGGTGACAGCATCAGATCCACTAAAGAGACAGATGGGTTGTTATGAGGTGTCGGATCAGTCCGTGGCTCTTTATCCAAATTGATATTGTCCGGTGCCGACAAGATATGTGTTGTGGTGGAAGTTTCTGCCCCGATACTATAGTGAGCTTCATGGTCTCAAATAGATAGTGCCACATTTTCACCATTTGGGCTTTCGCCATGGCTTGTGCTTTGGCCTCGAAATGCTTTTCCAAGTCTTGTTTCATTCTTGCCATTTTTGCATGTACAAATTCCTGCGCAACTATCCTTCTCTTCTTTTTAAGCGTGGGGTCTTCCGGATAATGTGCGTCCCATCTTTCATAAGCATTGCCGGTCACACGACCAACCGCGTTCATCATTGAGTCCTTGTCTTTTACCATGTTGCAAGCCTTTGGTCAGAGGGTCGACGCACCTTCCAAATGATTGCGCTGGGGTTTGACGTTCCGCGTAATACTATGTCTACAAAATGGAGGTGGAACGTTTAGAAATGTGACTCCTTGTAAAGAAATGCATTGCATTAAGGTAACAACAAATGAGTTGGTTAATTAATTAGCATTACTTCCTTGACTTTTTTTGTCTTCCAACAAGACATAACACTTACTCACACGATACAAATTGTATCGGGAGAAAACAAAATCACTATGGTGGTCGTTTTCAAAGCATTTGTAGGGGTTTGGTCCGAGCACCACTGGTAACTCGGCATCTTCCTTGTCCCATTCAATTATCTTCCCTGTATAACCATGGCTTCCGAGTTTGTGAACTCCGTTCTTCGATATTATGTCATGTCCCAAGTTAACATAGCCTTGGCTTTATTCCTTTTTATGTTCAACTTGAACTCGTTCTAGATAACCTCTTCAATCATAGGCCATATCTTATGTATCTCATCAAAATATTTTTAATTCTTGAGGTGTTTTGATTTGGACATGGTTTTACAAAAACTAAAAAGAGGGGAGAGATGGTTGTGTGATCGATTTGTTTGTTCTCATCTTGGGACTCATCCAGGAACTGGTATCGATTATGCAGCTTCTGTATGAGGAGTTTTTGCAGTCGCTTATTGTCTTTCACCCTCACCTTGGTTTCATTTACGCTCACTATCTCATGGAGGATGCGGTCTAGTTTATTAATATATCCTTCTACGACCTGCTTGGGACTAAGAGCCATACGCTTTGCCTTGCACACTCGAGTGATAACAAATCTTGTTGGTGTCGAGCCAGTTTCTGCACCTAGGCTTGCGTTCCCTTTTCAACTCCCCACCGGGCTAGTTCCCATGCCCGGTCCCAATGTCGCAATTGGTCACGTCTTCTGGATTTTGGCAGTGCGAGAGGCATACTCATATTGATGCTCATTTGAGGTATCAATGTACGTATTCGTTTTGCCCAACCACATAATCGGCCATCAGTTGGGACCCAAATGACCCTCTTTTACCATATGCGTTGTCCACGAAGAAGAGGGCAGGGCGCCATCTTGTCCACACACCAAGAGAGAGAGAGAGAGAGAGAGAGAGAGAGAGAGATGGAGAGGGAGGGCACAGCAAAAAATCGGCGTGGTAGAATGGATGAGAAAGAGAGGGGGAGGAGAATGGATGAGAGAGAAATAGAGGGAGAGAGCTATTCTAGTAGGTAAAAAATTGACTTTGATTTTGTTCTATGAGCTCATGTTAACGCCAACTCAAAAAACCTAGGTCTTAGCCACCATATAGATATATTTTTGCACTATTGCATCTATGATCATATCACTTGGAACACTTGGTCATTAATTTATCCACAATGGTTCTTCCATTACGGAATATACAAAATATTCGCAATAATTGTTGTATCAGTTATCCATTACCATCGTAGTCCGTCAAGGATGCATTTTTTGGCCTTGCAGTTTTCACATGCGACGGTTAATGTCGTGTAGCTGTCTCTAAAATATATAAATGGAAGTGCATGACTCTTTTCTGCCGGCTAGCTAATGGTATACATGGATGCATAGCTTATGTATATAGTCCCGCAAACTTTGCACCTTTAATGTGTATTAAACAATCACCAAAACATGCATTTCTGTTGGTATAGTGTACGATTGATCACCAAACGTAATGTCTCCTAAGAGTGAGTTGCTATCCAATCCTTACATACATTTCATTATAAGAAATTATGTACATTATATTTTTGGTTTGTTTCATTGTTCATAATGAATAGTTTTATTATACTTAGTGTGCATCATGATTGATGCAAATCATCTTTGTCCTTGTAAACAAAGCCGATGGCCCACAGTCTCAAGGTGCATTTCTTGTAGCATATATTTATTGCATGCAAATCACACATTACTATTTATTTCAAATAATATCCATGTAAGTATTGTTTCGTGCATCATTTTAGCTAAAATATTAGCATGACATACACAATTTTGGTTTAAAATATGAATTCAGAGTAGAAACTAGTCTTTTCCATTGTAATAAAAAGAACACCAGATAAAGTCAGTGGCGGAGCCAAAAAGGGGAGATAGGGTCATGGATAGCCCCATCCGGAAACAAATCCTCATATTGCCCCTTCAAAATATGTGGATTTGTGTAGTTAATCTCAAATTTGTATGTATGCCCTCCTTCAATGCTTTACATGTGCCATTGGCCCCCATTGTATAACCTTCCTGGCTGGATCCTTGGAAACAGTTACACTACTTACATAATTAATATCCTAGGTATATTTATGTAAGGTTTACAAATTTGAAGACATGTACATTGCTATTTAGAAAACCATATAGTTATAAGGCATTACACTAAATTACTATTCATATGTTATATCACATTGCTTTATTAATGATGACAATATTATTAGTCCATGATTATTTAAGACATCCACTAAACCAAATAACAATTATGAATTACATTAATACAAAAGTAAAACAATATATTTACACCTTTCTTAGTATTGCATATCTTTTATAATCCCACTTTTGAATTTAGTACATGAATATGAACAATTGAAGTTTACATGGATATGCATGGTAGGTATAATGGTGGTGGAGAAAGTAGGAAAAATGTTTTGCAAGACGAAAATGTTTCTAATTCTTATGAGCTGTTGTAGTCTTATGGCCGAAGGATGTTCCGTATTTTTAGAGCAAACGATTGTAAATGAATCTAGTGGGAAAAGGGCATGGTACTTCAGAAGTTTCACTTGAATCAGATATATATGCAATAAAATTGGAGGATCAAGGTCTTAATATTGTGTTGTTTCATGTTTGTGGCAAGCTAGACAAAAAAACCAAGACTAAAAAATCCTCCCTTCTAGATGAACACATTTGTAACAGAAAATGCATTGTCAAAGTAGTACAATGATACACACACACACACACACACAGAGAGAGAGAGAGAGAGAGAGAGAGAGAGAGAGAGAGCTATTTCAGTAGGTAAAGAATTGACTTTGATTTTGTTTTATAAGCTCATGTTAACACCAACTCAAAAAACCTACTCCCTTTGTACCAGTGTATTAGTGCATCGCGCCTCAGAGTTTTGGATTATTTGGTTTTCGTAATGTGACTTATGCACAGGTACGGATGGAGTAGGTCTTAAGCACCATGTAGATATATTTTTGTGCATCGTTGCATCTATCATCATAACATTTAGTACAATCAAGTAATGAATTTTTCCACAATGGGTCTTCCGTTACGGAATATACAAAACATTCACAATAATTCTAGTATGAGTTATCCGTTATCATTGTACTCCACCAAGGATGCACTGTATGGCCTTGTGGTTTTCACATGGGCATTTATTGTCGTGGGGATGTCACTAAAGAATATAAACGAAAATGCATGACTCTTTCCTGTCGTCTAGTAGTATACATGGATGCATAGCTTATGTATAGTTGCACAAACTTTGTACGTTTAATGCACACTAAACAATCACTAAGCATGCATTTGTTTTGGTTTAGCATATGATTAATCTCCAAACGCAATGTCTCATAAGAGTGAGTTGTTATCCAACCCTTATGTGCATTTCATTATAAGATATTTTGTATATTATGTTTTTGGTTTGCTTCATTATTCACAATGAGTATTCTATTATAATTGAGCTTGCATATCATACTAATATATGTGATTGTGAAATCTATATGATGATGCTTGCAATAATAGGCCGACCATTTTTATGCTACTTTTCTTACTTATAGAATATGAATATTATGATTAGACGATAACGGCCTACCTGTACTATGACTTGATTAATTTGATATCCATACATACTCCGTCATGGTTTTCATGCAATTAATAGGCATTAATATCCAGCCTACTATGACTCAGCAGTTGGTTGGCCATGTGTTTGAGCTAGGTGGACAGGAAGGACCAGGCGGTGGCCCTAGTGGTCTTCGCACGAAGGCACCGTGCTACTTGCGGTCGGTCTTCTTCGATCTGGCTATCGGCGAGTTCCGTACTTATCCTTCGAAGGAGAATAAGGACGGGCGCATATGGCGCTCTTTGGTCACCTTGATTGGATAGGGCCATAGGGGTCGGTCGTGTGCACCCGCAACATCAGCATAACCAGCTTCATCGGGGTATCACGAAGCTCTGTTTTTGTTGACACCCTGGGACATGTCTGTACCAAGGTTTCTAAGGGATCAACACATGTGGAGCATGCCATGGCATGATTGAAGGACCTGCAAGTGGTGAAGGCGGGGTCCTAGTTGCGATGAAAACTATGCTTCACGAGCAGTTACTTAGACTTGGCTTGCGGGATATGTTCCCGTCCAGGCCGGACACGAGTTCCTGTGAACCTGGTGGTACGTGACTTGCAGTAGTGGCCTCCGCAAGTGGGGGCGGTAGCATTAGATGACTTCTTTGTTGGTAGTGATCCTGTGAGTATCGAGCCGTGATTTCTAGGATGAAAACCTAAGGTCTGGCCTTTATTGGTTGTGCCTGGCAGTGGTCTTGTTGAAGGCATTGTTTTGGGAATGCGGTTTTTCTCCAGTGTGAAGACCTAAGATTTTTAATTGGGCAACGACAACGGTTATGCATTTTTCCTTCCTGAAGGCGTTGCTTTTTGGAGAACTTCATTTGTTGTCCAGGTGCTGTCTTTGGTGGTGGTTAGAGTGTTGCTACTGCGGGTGATTGATCACAGTGGTTTTTTTGCTGCGTGTATCCTGGATGTTTTTAGGCATCTTGTTGATGGAGAGGCTTGGTGCAATTGATATCTGTTTTATATTAATATATTCTCTCTCTTTAAAAAAAAGTAAGGGACCTGTACTATGATTTGAATTTGTTGATGAGATTCTTACGTCGCATCAGTTACTAGTTATTGTACTACCACGCTACCGCTGGCGCTCCCGAGCAATAGAGGGTCGAAGCCAAGAGAGAGGACGCATAAGGGAAACGCTTCTTATCTATAGTCTGATAAGAAGTCCAGCGTCAGACCATTCCAACACCGTCGATTCAATTGAAATCCGACGCCTCACGAATTGTGTTCCTTTTGTTAAAAAAAAAAAACATCGACAGGGACATAATTGCCTGTGGCCCCTGCGTAAACCGCTCCCCTAATTCTCTCGCTTTTCCAATCGTACCCGCACCTCCCGAGCTCCTCCAGTTTGCACGCACCAGCCGGAGCGCCTCGCCCAGATCCCCCTCTCCCCACGCCTCTTGCTCTCCCCGCCGTCGAGCAGCACGGCCACCCCACTGGCCAGCTCCGCCCCCTGCTTCTCTGGACCACATCATCTTCTCCATCGATGACAACGCTGGTGTGCCCTCATCTATGATTCGTGCTTCGACAGGTCAAATCAGGTGCGCCATCGACTGAGTCGGCTGATGCAGTAGCACCAGCCGGCCCGAGAACCTACTGCCTAGCAATCCCCCACCCCCAAAATTACAACCACCCCATCTTGAAATCGCATCTACCGCCCCTGATTTCTATTAGACTATTGACTATTCACTTTGCAGTTTCTGCTATGCAATTTTCTCTGTATTTCAGCCAACAGTCGAGTAGTCCTTTGGTTTGTATGTTCATTGGCTGACTAGTATTGTTCTGGTCACGTGTTACCTCATTTACCATCAAACTTTTTTGTATGTCAAGCTTAGTTGATAACGCGATAACCCATAGCTATGTACGTAGACAATCGTGGCTATTCCGCAGTTTCAATACTCGGTGCTTCGAATGATAGCAGTTTTCTTTTGCTTCAAGCATTTGTGCTTCCTACGTAGTGGAATTTCAATATATTGCCATGCTTCCAGGTTATTGCTGCATCTACTATCCTTGGTATGTACGTTTGGAATTTCAATCCATTGCTATGCTTCCTTGGTATACATATTATTTCATCATAGTTTTAGCATCTATACTTCCTCAGAGTCTTATGTACATATACTTCCTTCATGCAATGGAACTTCAGTGTATTGCCATGTTTCCTAGATGTACAGATGTACGGTTCGGAGCATCCATGCTTTTATGTACAGATAGAACTGCAATCATGCTTCCTGAGTTAGTATATGTGTTTCCAATGTGTGCGGATTTTTATTTCATTTTCAACAAACATGCTACATTATATTTCTCATAACTTGTACAATTTCCTTTTCTTGCATCGCCACTTCAGGTTGTGTAATTCGCCTTTTCATTCTAGTAATAATACGTATATTATATATTTGTATTTCATTGCATATATCTCCTCGGGCTGCCTCCATCGCCGTTTGTAACCCTATGTTCTCATGCCTAAGACAATTACGACGACACGATTGCCAATCCATTTTCTATTGCATGTAATTGTACATGTGTGCTTCCATCTTACTTATTATTGCTTGCAAATACTAAATTCTGTGCTTCGGTGCTATCTATGTTTTTCCACACTTGTTCGCCGAACATACCTTGCGTATATGCTTCCATTCAAGCCTTCCATTGCTTCAGTTGGAATGATGTTTTGCTTTGGGTGATTTTGACAGCGTTGGAAGCATTGTTTGAAGCACCGCCACATTGACGAGTTACTTCTTCATGCTGGCGGAAGCGAACCGACATGCAACTCCTAGTGTGTCACCGGTGCTAAGATAATTCTTGCCTTGAGGAGCCGCACCAAAGGCTGAGGGGCGCATTATCACCTCCCATACAGAAGCAACATGGGAAACTAGTAGAAGCAATATCCAATTCTTGCCTTGAGGAGCCACGTCAACAATTAGATGTAAATTATTTGTCATGGAAGCAGAGTTGTTTGTCCATGAAACCATGGAAGCAAAATCTTTTATTAATGGAAACAAACTGAGCATATTTGCATTTCTTGGAAACACATACCTGATGTGTTTGAAGCAAAAACAATTGTACTCATGATAATGATTATTTCTACGAAAATGTCTTATTTGCTTAGAAACAATTTTCTAGTTGACGGAAACATGATTTCGATGTTTTTGAAGTAAACAAATCATCAATTAAGTACAAATTCATATACTACTACAACAAGTTTAATTCGCCATGGAAGTCAATTGATTGGTAGGAGGAAGCAGGTTTAATTTGCCATGGAAGCCAATTGATTGGTAGGAGGAAGCAAGTATAATTCACCAGGAGACGATGCTTCCGTTCATCAAGAAGAATGCTTCTATGGTTTAAAATCATGTTACACATCTGACAAAATCGTAATTAATTGCACGATTTTCTTGTGAGGAATAATCATTTTTATCCGCAAATAAGGGGATTTGGAGTCATTTTAGGAACAGTTTTAGGAAACAAATTGCTGATTATGGACACAACGGTTAAGAAGGAGCAAAACTCACGGAATTAGTACTCACCAAATCAGGCATTTAAGGAAGGAAACTAGCCAATAGATCAGACGACTGAAATGCTTCTAATCGTACGGCTATCAAATAGTCTGATGGGAAGCAATCCATCAGTAGTCTGATGGCTAGTGGTGCCCTAATGAGAAACCAACAAAACAGCCAGCGAGCGAGCGTTTCTGCTGCTGGCGCTCCCGAGCAATATATGCTGGAAGAAGCCATAAAGGAGAAGGGATTAAGAGAGACTAACCAGAAGAGTGGCAGCAAGCCAGAGGTCACACAGACGGGCGTTTCTTTGCGCCAGCAGTGTGACAGAGGAGAAACACCACCCTCTCGTGTATAAATATAGGAGCAAGCCAGAGGTCGCACAGCATCCAGTACCAAGATATCTTCCTGGCTCCAGTTCCTCTTCCTCTAGCCAGCCTGGTAGAGTGAGCGACCAAGCAAGAAATTGGTAACAATGGATCTAAGTGACAACCAGATTCAGGTCCTCGAGAGGTTGATCAAGCACCATTTCCTACAGCTTATTTCTCGTGTCATATTTTCACGGTGATCCATGTGCAGGGTATTCAAGGTTTTCTTTTTCCTTTTCTTTGAAAACTGCAGGTGTTTCGAGGAGTGCCCCAACCCCGATGAGACCCAGCGCGCCAATCTCGGCCTCCACCTTGGCGTGGAGCCCCAGCAGGTAAAATTCTGGTTCAAGAACCGCCATGCCCAGATGAGGAGGGTATGACCTCGACCTCCTTTCTGTTTTTCAAAGGTTTTCAGTTTTTTCCGCCTGAGTGATGATGGAATGTAACGGGATCTGGATGTGGTGTTTGTGGTTGACGGCATGGCAGTCTAGGCACGAGCAGGTGGACAACCACCTCTCCGAATCGGAGAACGACGAGACCGACTCGGAGAACGACGAGATCCACTAAGAGAACTTCGGCATGTGGGTGTGTGGATCGAGGGCTGATCCATTGAAGTAAACTTAAACTTAGTGCATGCTTTAGGGTTTTTTCCCTTCAATCTGCTTGTTTCAAATAACGCGCCATAGAGCTGCCTGCGAGCATGCGGTGTGCGCTGAGAGTCGGTCTCGACGGCAAGCATGTTTGTGTCGAGTCCATGCGTCAGGTTGGGGTCGCTCCTGTTTCTACCGCGTCGTGATCCAAGTTGATCGGATGACACGCGATAATAGTGGAGCTGTAGATCATGCACGCACGATCCGATTCGTCGGATGGCATGAGTCATTAGGAACGTGGTGTGTGTTTAGATCGGTCGTGCAACGACCCTTCTTTCTCTATGTATTCCAAATAAACGGGGGTGAACAACAGAAAAGCCGTAGCGAATTGTCAGACAGTCCGAAGAAAGGTGCGCCACATGAAAAGTTCTTTGGTTTTTTTAACACAGTACAGATGCAAGCACTCATATAAACATGCACCATAGACACCTCGTTGTCGTCCTCCCACTGAAAGCGCATCGCCGAAAATCCTGAAATAAATCCAGAAATAATGTGAGCACCAGGACTTGAACCCTGGTGGGCTGGGATACCACTGTACTTCTAACCATCCAACCGCAGGTTGGTTCGCTGAAACGTTTTCCAGTTGCAAGGATGTCAACCGTGGAGAAACAATCATGCGGCATGTTGTGCGTTTAGTTTGGGGATCAACACAATGGCCGATATGTTGACCCAGACGAACTACACTCAGGTTATGCTACAAGCGCGTGACCTGTGTACGGCGATGGCCGTTGGCATGATCATTGCTGGATGGTTGGGACACGATTAAGTAAAGGTGAGCATTCGGTTTATTCGGTATATTTGGTTGGGTTTCTCAAAACATCTGTTCCTATCGAATGCCAATAAATAGGTTCCTAGAAAAAAAAGGAAACAGAAGAAAATAAACTGATTTATTTTGATTTGATAAATTTGTGCACCGAAATGATCCAATTGAACAAAATAGGCCCTGACTAAAATTGTTTGGAAATAGAGAGCACATCGATCTAAGCAAGAAATCAGAGATATTAATCTCTACTCCTAAAGAAGCAGTCTGCGGTCGTGATGGTAGATTTCCGTTCCGGTTTTATTTTCGTCATACCTCCCACCTCCGTACGGTTTTTTTCCGTCCGGTTTTTGTGTCCCTCCTCCTAAGAGACCTTTGGTCCCGGTTGGTGGCACGAACCGGGACCAAAGGTAGGCATTGGTCCCGGTTGGTGGCACCAACCGGGACCAATGCTGTGTGTATATAAGCAGCACTTGTGAAAATTTTCATTTTCATCTCGCAGTTCCCCCCGACGACGCCGACCTCCTCGACGCCGCCAGGCTTCCCCGACGCCGTCGCCGTCACCCGTGCCCCTGCCCCGCCCCCGAGCCCACGCCGACGCCGTCCGCCGCCCACGCCGTCGCTGTCCGCCGCCCCCGAGCGCGCCCGGCCGCGCCCCTGCGCCCCGGCCCGCCCCCACCGTCGCCGTCGTCGCCGGCTCCCTTGTGCGCCGCCCCCACCGTCGCCGTCGTCGCCGGCTCCCTCGTGCGCCGCCCCCGCCGTCGCCCTCGCCAGCCGACGCTGTCGCCGGCTCCCTTGCGCGCCGCCCCCGCCGTCGCCCTCGCCAGCCGACGCCGTCCGCCGCCTCCGAGCGCGCCCGGCCACGCCCCTGCCCCGGCACGCCCCCACCGTCGCCCTCGCCGACGCCCTCGCCGCCCCTGCCGTCGCCCCCGCTGTGAGCCGCCGCCGCCCCGGCTCTGTTCATATCATTTTTTTGTTCATATTTTATATGATGAATTTTTTGTTCATATATATATAATGTATATATGTATGTGGCTATATGTATGTATGGATGTTCATATATGTATTAATTTTTTTGTTCAGAGCATTTATTTGTTCATATATGTATTTTTTTTGTTCATATGTGTATTAATTTTTTTGTTCATAGCATTTTTTTGTTCATATATGTATTTTTTTTCATAGCATTTTTTCCATGTATATATGTATGTGGCTATGTATGTATAGATGGATAGCATTTTTTCCATGTATGTATGTCGTTGTCGATATACCCCCTCCCCGATAACTTCGACATGAGGGGGGGGGTCGATATACCCCCTCCCCGATAACATTTTTTTTCTAAGTTACTAAGGTAAAATGTTCACCCCCTCTCGATATACCGGGCGACCAACTCTCGAGGCCACCCAATCCCTAGAAAAAAAGCGTTGTCGATATACCCCCTCCCCGATAACATTTTTTTTCTAAGTTACTAAGGTAAAATGTTCACCCCCCTCTCGATATACCGGGCGACCAACTCTCGAGGCCACCCAAACCCTAGAAAAAAAGCGTTGTCGATCTCCTACCCCCTCCCGCCCCTACCCGACAATCTCTCGAGGCCACCCAAACCACTAGAAGAAAACTCCGGTAACTTCGACATGAGGGGGGACGTCGATCAACCCCCTCTCGCCCGAACAAGTCTATGTATCATTTTATATCGCGGTGGACATATATCAAAGTTTGATCATATGTCAAAGTTTGAATTTTGACATATGCAACATTTGATCATATATCAAAGTTTGATCATGTGTCAAAGTTTGAATTTTGACATATGCAACAATATTTGATCATATGTCAAAGTTTGACTTTTGACATAGATTTATCAAGAATGCCCCCATTATGGATGTGCACAAGTTAATCCAATTTTTTTCTGATCTCATATATATATATATTCTTCTATATGTCACGTTGTCTGTCAAAGTATTGAAGAAATCCATGGCTTCATCATTAGCCGGAAGTAACATGCGTATGATGCTACGAAGCTCTTCAAAGTTGTTTTGGAACGGAGTTCCGGATAGAATAATTCGCTTTTTGGTACGAATTTCAAAGGCCTTCCAAATAGCGATATTCGGAAGGCTCTTGCGGAACTTCGTACCAAAAAGCTAATTAATTATCCTATCCGGGACTCCGTTCCAAAACAATTTTGGAGAGCTTCGTACCATTATGCGCCTGTTACTTCCGGCTAATGATGAAGCCATGGTTTTCTTGAATCCTTTGACACTAGACAACGTGACATATAGAAGGGTAGATGAGATCAGGAAAAATATGGACCATTTTCTGCACATTCAGAATGGCGCCATTTTGTTAATTAAATCCCTTAAAGGTTAAGAGAATCCCTTGTTTGACATTCATGAGAGAGGCGGTCCGGACGTCGGGCATTCATGAGAGAGGCGGTCCGGACGTCGGACATTCATGTTTGTATATTAATTGCCATGTTTTAATATTTGCACAAACTATGGAATAAAGAGACGAAGAACAAGAACAGTTGTTGGGGGACATAATCCTCGGCGGACGTGATGTCTTGTCGTTTCTCAACGACACCGATGGTCTGGAAGGAGAGGATGACGGCTCTAGTGATCGAACAATGGAGGAGGAAGGACATGATCATGATGGCTCCGGTGACCGAATGCCGGAGGAAGAAGGAGACCATGATGACGGCTCCGGTGACCGAACGGAGGAGGGAGCTGTTGCAAAGTCCGGCGAGGTATATATATTAATTAAGCCTGTGCTGACTAGCTAATTGATGCATTAATTGTTTTGGTATGTACATATATTAACTCTTGTTTCTTCTTTTATAGCCCTCCGGATCGAGCCAAACTTCGGTAACGAGATGAGGCACGAAGAAGAGGTTGCGCAAGCATGAAAGGTTCACGATCATAGCACTCGCGCACGATGTCCATCCGATTGAACCCAAGCGGACCAAGGACGCATTTTCTGCTCAGTGCGGAGCTATTGTTAGGGACAACTTCCCGATCAGCATCAAGCAATGGAATAATCCTAAGGACGGCGCCCCTGAAGGTGATTATGTCACCGATAGACAGAAAGATGATCTTTGGACTGCGCTGAAGGCAAATTTCACCCTACCGCCAGAGGAGGATCCGAATAAGCCAGTTATAGAGCCACTGGTCAAGGCGTGTGCTCTTAAGAAGATGCCAGATCTATTCAGGAGGTGGAAGAATGAGTTGAAATCAAAGTTTGTCGACAAAGGGAAGACTCCAGAATTCACCGGCCGATTTGAGAAGATAAGAGATCACTGGCCCGCATTTGTGGCCTACAAGACATCGGACAAGAGTAAGAAAATGTCAGAGACAAACAACAACAACGCTGCAAAGAAGCAGTATCACCATCACACGGGGTCAGGTGGCTACCTCAAAGCCCGGCCGTTTTGGGACAAAGCTGAGAATGACCTGATTGCTAAAGGGGTCAAACCACAGACATTGAACTGGCCAGACCGTTCAAGGACTTGGTTCTTTGGGGTTGGGGGAACTTTGGACCCTGAAACAGGGAAGTGCCGTTGGACGGACGAGCAACTAGCAATACCCGTCACGAAGCTTCAGGAGTATATCACCGCAGCGCAGGAAGGGATGTTCATTCCCAACAGAGCGAAGGACGAGCTGACTGAGGCCCTAGGTAATGCTGAGCACCCTGGACGAACACGAGGCACACCAGGCTCTGTTCCGTGGAAGGTTGGGTTTCCCGACGCAGGCGGTTACAGAAGCCGGGAGAGAAAGAGGAAAGCGGAGTTGAGCTCAATGCAGAAGCTCAATGCAAGACTACAAAAGCTAGAGGAAGCTGAGAGCCAGCGAGCTGCCGGCCAACCATCTCAGCGGCACGAAGCTACCCTAGAAGCTACCCCGCCATCTCAGCGGAGAAGCAGCGTCGCTTCCACGGAGCCCGTTCAGCCTGACTTCACGTCTCCTAGCTACCCCGTGGATACTATCACGGAGGCTCAACATTGTGAGCTTATGACGAAATGCCGGAACCTCACTTTATTGGCGGCTGTCGGCTCTGTTGCACCTCCTCAACCCAACGGAACTTTTCACTGCCATCCGATTCCACATGGCTATGCTGTTGTGATGGTGGATGAAGTAATTGAGGGATTTGAGGAGCTCGAGCTTGACCACGTGAAGGGGAGAATCGGCTAGTTCGTGCCCTGAGGAGTACATGTCTATGGCAGAAGGAGTACATCAAGCTTCCAAACTGGACGCCTCCGCCTCCTCCTCCTCCTCCGGCGAGTCAGGGCACTCAGCCTCCTCCTCCTCCTCCTCCTCCTCCTCCTCCTCCGGCGAGTGATCAGGGCACCCCGCCTCCTTCTCCGGCTCCTCCGACGCGTGAGGGCACTCTGCCTCCTCCTTCGCCTACTCCGGCACGTCGGAGCAGTCCGCCTCCTCCTCAGCCTCGTCGGCAACGGCGGAAAACATACGCCGCCGCTCCGGCTCCTCCGGCGCGTCGGAGCACTCCGCCTCATAAGCAACGACAGAAGAGAGACGCCGCCGCTCCGGCGGCTAGCAGTACAAGCAGAGGCGGGAGGCAATTCAGATACGGTCCATGTCTCAAGCCTCTGGAAAAGTTACCATATGAGAGGACCGAGTCTGAAAACGAGGATATATGTCGTGCCCAACTGAGGGACCATTTTGCAAAGAAAACTCCACCTCCGAAGGAGAAGCTAGATCCGATGAAAGTGAAGCGCACTATCGATGCCCTGAAGCGAGCACCACCGCCTCCGCCGGATTCCAACTATGTCCGGATTAATAAAAAGACATATGAAGAAGCGCGGCGGTCGGGAAGTACTTCTAGTGATGCAAGGTTAGCAGAACGAAGAAGTGGGAAAACAATTCCTCAGCTCGGCGAACAGGAGAAGCAATCGTGCCCCCCGCTCAAGGTGTCTAGCGATATCGTCGCTAATCATCCGGGGATGGTGCCCGGTACCAATCCTGGTGATTACTTGGGGGATGATGTGATTTTTGAAACGGCTGAGGTAACAAAAGAAGAATATAAATACGTGCACGGGAAGCCTCTCGTCAAACCTGGTCATCCTCCTCTAACAACGATGATGTACAAATTGCATGAGTGGTACATGAAAACCTGCAGGGAGTCTGGGAGAGACACTATGTCACTACTAGAAAAAACTTGTTAGTAGCGCACCTATTTTGGCTATTAATGGCGCACTATAGGTGCGCCACTATTAACACGCCACTAGTAATAAATAGTAATGGCGCACCTCTGGTGCGCCATTACTATTCCAAATATTAGTGGCGCACCATGTGGTGCGCCATTACTATTGCTACAGGTGCGCCACTACTATTGCTACAGGTGCGCCACTACTAACCCTTAGGTGCTCCACTGGTATTCCGTCCAGGTGCGCCACTAATAGCCTTATAGGTGCGCCACTAGTAATAAAGGAAGGTGCGCCACTAATAAGGGCTGAAATGCGCCACTAGTAAAGTATTTGGAAAACAAAAAAAAAATACAAATTTACAGAAAACAACCTATAAGGAAAAATAATTTAAAAACAAAAAATGAAATAGAATCATATTTTTTTATTATAGTAAGAATATTACAATGTCTTTACAAGTATCCAATAAAAGGAAAATTGCAAGGAAATAAAAGAAAATCCTAAAACTAATCTTTTCTTCTTTTTCTTCACTTTATCCCTGCAAAGTGTAACAAAATAAACAGAAAGACAAACAAACTATTTATAACCGATGAAAGTTGGAAGTGGATATGCTTTAACAGAAGGCTAGTACATTAAAATACATACAAATTATAGGTTGCCAATATTATGCAGCATAACATACACATTGTTTCTTCTTCCAATGCATAAGATGCTATACCAATCTAGTTTTATCCAAAAAAATATAAAAAAGCTCATTAGGATAGCAGTAGTAAAAGAACAGTTTCATCTAATTTAAATTAAGAGAGGTTCTTTTAATTTAAATTAAAAGAACAGTTTCAGTTAATTTAAATTAACAGAAAAGGTTCTTTTAATTTAAATTAAAAGAATAGTTTTAGTTAATTTAAATTAAAAGAACAGTTTCAGTTAATTTAAATTAAAAGAAAAAGGTTCATCTAATTTAAATTAAAAGAACAGTTTCAGTTAATTAAAATTAAAAGATGAAATTCTGATACAGCACAACACTACCCCGGGAACACACATCTTCAAACACTCAATTGCTAACAAGATGCAATTGCTAACATTACAGCAATGGAGCAGTTTCAATTTTAGTTTCAATACACACACACACTCCAGTTTCAGTTTCAATAGAAGTAAGCTACACACTGGAATTAAACATGGTATGGAAGGTATAGATTCATCAGCCATTCAGAGTAGATAATAGCATCACCGGCAATAGTTAATATGGTCCGGATCAAGTCTCAAGCATATTACAGTATTGTTCTCACCTATGCTCACCTGAAACTTGCTACCATAAAGTAGAGCATCTGAGTGCTTAGCTAATCAAGTCAAGATGAAGCCACAAGCCTGCAACAACTGATCAAGTGTTGCCATCTAGATACATGATGCTGCGACAAAGCACACAAAAAATGGGTATCCATCATTCATCTTATCTAGAGAAAATAATATACCAGTACAAAGGAAAGCAAAATACTAAAGTATCAAAAACAACTAATAGTTCTACATAAAAAATGAACCAAAAGAGCTAAAATAAACGTGTGTTTTGAACAGAGATCATCCAACCAATTATAAAAATCATGCTACAGATATATCAAACTGTTACAGTCAGCTATTAGCATAAAGTACAACTTCTACAGGAGCAAGAAATAGAGCCTCTACATAATTGTCATGTTTTGTCAGCCATTATGCAATCTACACACCCCAATTGAACAATTTGAACTACAACATGGATTTCTTGTATGTAGCAGGCAGAAGGAAAATGACAAGACATTGGTTAATATAAAGTGAAGAATAAGGTACTGCATCAGCTTTGAGAAAAGATAGCAATAAGAGATAGCAGGCTACATTTAGGACAATGATATAAAGAAAGAACTCAGAGTTATACTAACAATATCCAATGCTTGCAGACATTGGTTATTGGTACCAGGTTAAAGGAATCTATCTTTCCAAATATTAAACCCCCGTCAACTAGTCTACGATAGCTTAAATATCACTTCGACTTTGTCTCCCTCGTTGAAAAAAGGAGATGCATTGTCCTGCACACAACAGGAGTAAGTAAACTGTGCTGCGCAGTGGCAAGAGTCGCCGGAATCGTCCGGCATCTGTGGCGGCAAAGATGTTTCCCGGGAGAGAGAGAGAGTGGTCGCGGGAGAGAGAGATGGACGGGTGGGGGGCTCCGCCTGAGGTGGAAGGGGAGCGGAGAGGAGGTGGAGAGGCCGCCGGCGGCGAGGCTTGGGAAGGGTGAGGTGGTGGGTGGTTGGCGGCGGCGGCGATGCGGGAGACGAGAGGAGGGATGGGATTGGGGTGGGTGGGAGACGAGGCGTGGGTGGGAATAGGTACTTAGGGCCAGTTCTTTTGAGCTATGCTGTGGAAATAAGCTGCTGTGGAAATAAGCTCAAAATAAGCTGTTGTGGAAATAAGCTCCAGATAATAAGCTAGCCAGTTCTTTTCAGTGCCTGTTTTCTCAGCTTATTTGTGGTACAATCAGTGAAAAGTCTGTAAATGCCCTTCGGTTATAGTGTTTGTTCGGATTAAACGATATTGAGCTATTTATTATTATTTCATTACCCATATGAACATAAATTCGACTTTCAAACACCACAACATGTCATAATCGAACATAAGGAAGATCATTGTCTGGCATACGAATATCATACATGCATCAATGTCTCATGTACGAGTACTTGAGAAGAAGTACTGAATAAAAAAGATCTTCAAATTATTACATGAAATAGTAGTACTGATGGTTGCTCCCTGGTTGCTACTATATGCCCAAAGCACATACAAATATGGCAAAATTTGACTACCTATACTAATGCCCAAAATCAGTACTACTACTCATGCCCAAAATCAGTACTACTAGTCTGGTTGCTCCTTTGCAAAATCAGTGCTACTACTCATGCCAAAAAATTACACTACTTCTACTACGTCTAGATCAAAGCCCATCCAGGATAAAGCACAACCACGGTACACATACAACCACAGTACACATACCAACTAGCAGCACTTCATAGCAAATCTGAATATTCTGAAAATTTTGCAAAGAATAGAGTAGATCGTCACCTTGACTTGCTCGGCTCACGGCCACGCCCTGAGAGTTGGGGAGAAGGAACGGTGGGCCTTCCGCCGGAGTGGGGCCTCGGCCGGAGTAGGCAGTCGGCCGCCGGAGTTGGGCGCCCGCCGGAGTGGGGCCTCGACTGCTGCTGGAGACAGGGAGGGGCGGAACGACAGGGGGAGCAGGGAGGGAGATGGGGGCTACCCGCCGGCCATGCAGCTTCGCCGGAGAGAGCCGCGGCGAGGAGTAGCGCAGCAGGGAACTGGCGGCGGCGGCGGGGAACCCTAGCGATGGCTGTCGCGGGAGCTAAGGGAAAGGGACGAGCGGTGCGAGAGGGCAGCGGGGGTTCCAGTTTTTTTTTTTGGCGTGGGGGCCGGGTTGCTGGCGGTGGCATTTGCTCCGTAAATTTTTGCAAATGGGAGGGGCGCTAGCAATGGCGCACTGGGAGGGGTGCGCCATACATACAGATAGCAATGGCGCACCTCTGCTGGTGCGCCATACATATTTGCTAGCAATGGCGCACTCTTTAGGGGTGCGCCATTAGTAACAAAAAATAGCAATGGTGCACTTTCCCCTGGTGCGCCACTGCTAAGTCTGGGGAGGGGTGTAGGGCCAGGACAAACTTAGTAGTGGCACACCACATGCAATGTGCGCCATTAGTAATATGGTCATTAATGGCGCACCCATATCTGGTGCGCCACTGCTATATAGCAGTGGCGCACCACATACATGGTGCGCTATTAATGTCCATATTAGCTATAGCCGTTTTTCTAGTAGTGTGTATATGGCAGTGAAACCAGAGCACGAATTCATTGGACTTTCCGTGATGCCTGTTGAATTTGTGGAGTTATTTCAGTTATAAAATCAACTGGCCCTCGACAAACAACTCATGACTTCCTACTGTCTGTAAGTATTACTTCTATAGTTAAGTCTCTAGCTCAGCTCGTTCATTGCATGTATATATAATTATCCTCACTATATTATGCAGATTGAAGATCGTCGAATGCAAAAAACTAGGAATCTTCGACGTTGGGTTCATTAGCCCAGATGCCGTAAAAGAATGGACGGTACAAAACTCAATCAAAGAGACCGAGGAGAACTTGCTAAAGTCGTTCCTTATACATCAAAACAAAAGGGAAATACTCTTTCCTTACAACTTCAAGTGAGTGTTCCTGTCTTCTCTGTATACTCGGTTTCGCTTACTCGAGGTTAAGTAATGTAATTGATGAGTTATATATGCGTGCGCAGTTTCCACTTTATTCTGCTATCCATTAAGCTTGACGGGGCATTAGTAACTGTCTTAGACTCGAGACGTAAAGATCCCGAGAATTATGCGGACATGACTACAATGCTCAAGAAGTAAGTTCAGTCAATACCGGGACCATACCGGCATGCAACTTTCGTTAATTTCCTGATATCAAGTAATCATTTTCTTTGCCTGGCAGGGTTTGGAAGAAGTTCACCCGAAAGGTTCCCGGTCTAAACAAAGAGTTGTGATTTACGCACCCCAAAGTAAGTAGTACTAGCTAGTTCCGCGCATCTCTAATTGATTCAAATGTTCATCAATATATCATTACCATGCTTGCTTACCAGTTTGATTGAACTCTATTCTCGTAAAGTGCTTGTACCAGAAAGAAGGGACTGTTTTATGTGCATACTACGTATGCGAGTTCATTCGCCACTCGACCTCTGAGCGGGGCTTCTCTGACAAACAATTTGAAGTACGTAAATAATATTCACAATTTTATTTTATATATTACCATCAATTGTGTTGAGTTTTATTCATATATATGCATGTATTGACCCCCTTCTTTAAATTAGATCTGGCAGATGCGGGATGAACTCCTACCACATGATCGCATACGAGCAATTCAAGAGGAATTGGCGGGATTCTTTCTTGACCCGTCATACCTAAAGACGGAGAATACCTAAAGATTGGATCTTAGGTACATGATGTTAGGGATTGTAAAAGATGTTATATTGTATATATGTAGTAGCGTCAGATAGATATACGAAAACTTGTTGTTCGACCAATCTCTCGGAGAAAGAGAGGTCGATCACTTCTCTCTGTATATGTTCATGACGATCTTATGTACTTAATGGTTCCTTCATATGCTTACTAGCTAGCGTGTCGAGTTCTCTCTATAGTAGCTAGCGTCGACCAAGCACGGAGAAAGAGAGGACACTTCTCTCTATTAGCTAGCTAACACAATATGAAACCCCTAAATTAACCCTACAAAACCCCCTAGCCCCCCCCCCCCCCTTTAAAAAAAACAAAAACCCCAGCTCCTGCCAGATGCTGACGCGTGGATGCCTTTTGGTCCCGGTAGGTGTTACCAACCGGGACTAAAGGTCCTCCTGCCTGGGCTCCCCGCAGCGGCCACATGGAGGGCCTTTGGTCCCGGTTCGTAAGCAAACCGGGACTAAAGGTTTTGGGCTTTAGTCCCGACCCTTTAGTCCCGGTTCCAGAACCGGGACAAATGGGCCTCTGGAACCAGGACAAATCGGCCTTTTTCTACTAGTGCTCCTTGATGATTGCCCAACAAGATTTAAAGAAAGCCCCCGTGAAACTGTTGGGCCTGGAGCCTTGTCGGGATCTGAGAGATGGACATTAGGACCTCGTCCTCCGTGAAATTTTCCCCGAGGCTGGACATATCACATTCATTGAATTGAAGAGCCTCACAATTAAAGTCTCGAGTCCATATTGGCCCCTTATGAAGAATCGTGGAGAAGTGATCATGTGCAGCTTTTTTCTTTTTCTTCGTGAGAGGTTAGCCAACCTGGACCACCTATGTGTCTATGAATAAAATTCTTCCTCCTTCTCGCATTGACCCTTAATTAGATGAAAATACTTGGTGTCAGTTCCCCCTTTTTACGGGTTCTTGACCCTTGCACATTGTTTTTTCCTTGCCCGCTCCTAAGCGGTCTGGCTAATAACTCTCCTTTTTAGCCTAACCCGTAGATCTGATTCTTGTGGGAGAAAACATGACTATCTTGAGCCATGTTGAGATGACGAATGACGTGCAGGTCCATGTGTAGCTGAACTTTCGTGTTGGAGAATAATCGCTTGCTCCAACATTTAAGTATGTAGGCCGTTTTGCGAAGCTTGTGGAATAGAATTTGGCAAGGCTCGACATGTTCGGGAATGTCCATGCATCCTGCACGACTTGCATAAAGCCGGGCATTGTAATCCAAAAAAAATTCAAAATGGAAACTTTTCATGCGTTTTGATCCTAAACCCTAAACACTAAACCCTACCTCATTTGCATGCATGCACAACACGACATTAGGTTTTGGTTTGTTTTTCACATCTGAACGTGAATGCTTTTGTGCAGGCAGACTGGCCAAGTCACAAGCTCATGCCAGTCTAAAAACCAAAACCGAGAACAAATCGCGTGCGTAGTGACATGGGAGAAAGGCCAAAAAGACACAATGATAGCCGTTAAGACTGAGACGGCATTCACATACACGTGTATTTCTTTGGCTGGACAAAAAGGCTTGCTATCGATCTCATCATCTCCTCACAGGAAAGAATCGAACAAGTATCGCAGAAGACGCCGGTCCTTTGAAGTTCCGCGTCAAGCTGCAGGGGAATCAACTAAGTCCGGCCGGCCATCATGGGAGCAGCGAGCGACAGCGCGCATCTTCTCCGCGTGAAACTGGTGGATCCGTGTACGTACCTACGTACTCACAGCAACTGGCGCCGGCATGATGGCGCTTGAGGTAGCCACTGCCAGGCCAGCGCTTTTATAGAGCTTGATCCACCGTTCAAGCATCCATCCATCCATTGCAATGGTGCAAATAACCATCTCGGCAGTAGCCATAGCGGCAGCGGCACTGATACTAGTGCCGGTGCTCACTTTCACTAGAGGATCGGTAGCAGCAGCAGGTGATGCGAGCCCGCCGCCGCCGCCGATCGGGATGCCCAACTGTGCCACGTCCTGCGGCGACGTGAAGGTGCCGTACCCGTTCGGCATTGGCTCGGACACCAGCTGCTACCTGCCGGGCTTCAACCTCACGTGCGACAACACCACCGGCTCAAGGCCACGGCTGCTGCTCGACGCTGACATTGCTCTCCAAGTCGTCTGGATCCCCGGCTTCTCGTTCCCCATTATGGAGGTCCAACACAACGGCGACGTCAAAATCAGCTTGGACGCCGAAGGCAACGGCAACGGCACATTCAGCCACGGCCTTAGGCAAGACGGGCCATACACGCTCCACAACAGCAGCGAGCTCGTCCTAACGGGCTGCAATGTGCAGGCGACGGTGAGGATCGGCAAGATCGTCGTGGCCAGCTGCACTTCGCTCTGCCACCACACAACAGCAGACAAGGCGCCACCCACAGCAGACGATGAGAGCACAGTGGCAGAGAGATACTGCTCCGGTGGCAGCACAGGCTGTTGCCGTGCGGACGTCGTCACGCCAGCCGGCTACTACGACGACGGTGAAGCATACAACAGCAGCAGCACCGGCACGTCGAAATATGATGTGCAGCTCAGTTGGTTCGGTTGGAACCGTAGCGCGGACCTGGAGCGAGTTCCCATGCGCGTCTTCATCACCTACGGTGAATGGTTCGATAACAGCTCCGTTTATAATGATCTGCTACACACGGGTCGTGCCTCGTCAAAGGAAACAATGGAAGTTCCTGTTTGGCTGACGTGGGATGTTGTTGGCCCTGATGCCGCACAACCAGCCCTCTGCAAGAGCAACCACAGCGAGCGCAAAGACGGTACAAGAAGAGGAGGCTACGTGTGCGCCTGCGAAGACGGTTACCACGGCAACCCGTACCTCACCGACGGGTGCAAAGGTAAAGAAAATTTATTTTTCATAATTCTACTTTTTGGCGGATAATTCTATTCTTATACATGCAGATATAAACGAGTGCGGGTGGTCAAGACCGGCCACTAAGTGCTACGGCGAATGTATAAACACGAAAGGATCCTTCAGATGTGAGTGCCCACTAGGAACCGCTGGCAACCACACTGTACCCGGTGGATGCGTTCCTGCTGCTGGCACAGGTATCAATATACTACTCTTCCGTGCTAAAATAAGTGTCGATTTAGTACTAGGACGACTGAAGTACTAACCAAGAGGTCTGATTTGTTCAGTTGATACACTCAAATCGCTCATTTGAAAGGTCCGAAGATACAAGTAAATTAATATGTAGTTTTCCCAAGTTAGTTTGGCATGAGAATGCCTCTGTTTCCCATGAAAACTAAGTATATAAGTTGTAGACATGAAATACATCAAAGTATTAATAAGACTACAGATATAACTTGTAGACATGAAATATAACTGTTCATGGGTAGTACCTCCGTCCGGGTTTATTGGGCCCTTCGTATTTTTGTGACATGTAGTTTACATTTTGTTAGTTAAATTTTTAGGTCAAGTTGTTCAGCAGGTGAGTAGTCTTATTAATACTTTGATGCGTTCTTGTGTGAGTGTATTCTATACGTAGCCTGTCGAGTTGTTCAGCAGGTGACGGAGCCATTTGATTGCCGAGTTCAGTGTAACAGAGACTCGGCAAATATTTTTTATTTTTTAAATCGGAATTCCATGGGTCTCATCTTAGTCGAGTCCCGGATAGAATAAACTCAGCAAATATAGCTAGTGGTTTAATTCCACCTCGCCTCTTGTGGAGCGACGTGACGAGGTTAAATAGTTGCATCATCCAAATGCGGCAAGCTTGAGTCATCATTACATCTTTTATGGAAGATATGGCTGCCAATAGAAGATTCAAATTCATAGTCACAGATGGAAAAAAATTCTATGAGACCAGGTCTCACGGGCTAGCAGGTGAGACCCGCCCTGATGGATGACACGTGGCAATCACAAATCACAATCACAAATCCGCCCCCTGATTTTTACGGGGTGAGCCCCTCATCCTCCTTAATGCAAAGTGGGATTCTGTGCTTTATGATTTGTAATTGCCACATGTCATCCATCAGGACGGGTCTCACCTGCTAGCCCGTGAGACCTGGTCTCATAGAATTTTTTTCCGTCACAGATTGTATCCCTCACAAAGTAAACATTGATGGTTTTTCGGCTCTTTTCTTATTTATTTCATCAAGTCTCGTCGGTCCATACTGCCAGTCTGGGTCCATACATCTACAATGATTTGTCCTGTGTGAGCATATTCTATACGTAGCCATTAATATTTGTCAGTGTGTATGATATGTTGATAATATGATTGCAAAGAGGTTATTGGCAAGTTACCTTTCAAAATCTTACTTGGGAAACTTTAGAATTACACACAACCACATTGTGTCTCTTCATTTGCACCCATCAACTTCATCGAAAATCCTAGATGACACCTCTTACTGAAAAGTGAAGTGATACTATATATGGTGCACATCCACTACTACCTACTCCCTCCATATCCGATAATTTGAATTTTAAACATGTTGTTGGTCAAAATTCGAAACTTTGAATACAAATATTATTTTAATTATTTTGATTTGAAAACTGATAATCATGTGTATAGATTTTTTTCTTAAAATTATTACTGAAGTATTATGGTTTTCTTGGTTATAATACATATATTACAAAGAAATTAATCGTCATATTGAAAACCATGTAAATGGGTGAAAAATGACATTTATTTCATATGCATGGAATAGTTCTTTATTCGTCAACATATTTATAAGTGTATTTTAATTGTTTATGGCAAGGCTTTAACCAACATGCCTTGTCTTCATCAACCTAATAGAGGAAATATTTGTGCTCCCGAGTGCACATGCACCCCGTTGAACTGTAAAAGCTTGCTAGAAATAGTAAGAAAAAACAAAAACATTTTTTTTGGAAACATACATGTTTGACTGTTCTACCTTTGCGCAAATTTGCATGAAGAAATAACAAACTATATGGAAAGTGCCTAGGAGCTCTCGGGTGCTACGCCCCCTGATATTCAAAAAAAATATTAATAATTCAAAAACAATTAAAAAGTCCCGGAACTTTTTATGGAATGAAACATGACCAAGTATTGCACTCGTATAAAAATATTAAACATGGAATAACCTTCATTGCATCCCGGGATCAACGTTTTCCCAAAAAATGCTACATAAAACTACTATTCATGCTATAATGTCGTCATAAATTTGTTTTTTTTCCCTAAAGTCAACGGGAATAATTCCTTGGCCAATTTTTTTATACTAGTACATTACGTAATGATATTAAATTCTAAAAAAGTTTTGGGATTTTTTTACCCTTTTTTCAATTTACTAAATTATTTTTGAATATAGGGGGGTGGAGCACCCGAGTGCTCCTAATCCGCTCCCCAAACTATATTGCCTTTTTAGACCACTATTTTCGGTATTATAACAAAAGCACCATGATTGCCATTTCTTCACAAAATTTTGCACGCGGGTAAAAATCCAACATGTTTGTTGCAAAAAAAGAATTTTTTTTGAATTGCTTTGCTATTTTCATGGACTTTACTATTCAAAATGATGCATGTGCCCCTGGAACAAGAACCCTGTGTCCTATCCTGTATAATATACTCCCTCCGTTTTTATTTAGTCCGCATATTAGCTTCGACATAAGTCATAGTGTCATACTTTATAAAATCTGACCAAGTTAATAGCAAATAATATGAACTTTTACAATAACAAATATATATGACTTGAAAAAATATTTAGTAATGATTGCTAATGTTATTAATTTGGTGTTTTGGATGTTAATAATTTTTTGTATGAAATTGGTCAAAGTTTACAAACCTTGACTTGAAACAAAGATAATGTGCTGAGTAAATAAAAGCGAAGGGAGTACGTAGATACTCTCGGGGTTTGTAACTAGGAAATCCAAAAGCTTCACCGGTATCAAGAGTTTCTTTTTACCAAATGTAGCACAAATTACAAGAAAAAACTATACATGTAAATCTTCGGGCACATAATTTTTAGATCTTGAAATTTAAATTTTGGAGCGCCTAATATTTTCTTCCACTAGATTGACAAATCTATAGGTTTGTATGAAAATATACAGTCGTACAGATGAGTTGCATGTTGAATATTTGTATGTGTAATTAACTATTGTACTTTCTTGAAAATTCTAAGTATTTATTTTAACTTTACCTTTCACTTTCACCCGCAAAAAAAGAAACTTTACCATCACTTTGAAGTTATTGGTTGCTATCTTATCCTACCACAATTCCCTTTTTGCGAAAAACACTCACATTTATTATAAAAGTTCACAAGAAGTACACAACACGTCAAACATAATAAAAATGACATCGAGGTACTTGGACCACCGAACGACCACGGCCGCCACCAGAACAGACCGCCAACGCGCCGCTGTCACCGCTTCCATACTGGAGCCGACATGACCTTGTTGATGACATATGGGAAGTCTTTGTGCATGTGCCCCTAAGGAAATGCGTCCCATAGCTACAATTGTCCCTGTTGTACCCTTAGGTCATCTTAAAACTTGACACCGGATCTCACCCTAGCATACGCATGAAGAGAACCGTAACCTTGCCGCCCCGAAGACATGACACGAATCTATGTCGGAGCTCTGGCTAATCCTTCCCGATAGACAAACCTGATGATATTGGAGCTCAGAAGACCCAACCCAAAAAAGAAACGTCGCCATCTATCTAACAACGCCTCCGTGAAGACTAAACTCCTAGAATATCTACAAGCCGGAGAGTAAGCACCACAATTGCCATCCCCGCCCCAAGCCGCCGGTGCATGAGGTAGAAGGGAGGTGAATCCATGATCTCACCCGTGGAGATGGGGGGGGGGGGGGGGGCGAACTTGTATGTTTCAGACTCAATCCTACTACGATTTAATATGTATACTTGTAGTTGTAGCCTAGTAAGAAGTCATATCTACCGATTTCAGAATACAAGATCATGCATGTAGAGGACAATCGGTAGAACCACAAACATTGCATCCGATTGGCACACACAACCATCTCTATTGCAAAGTCGTCAGATTATACTCCCTTTGTTTCTAAATATAAGCCCTTTTAAGTATTTTGGAGTGTAAATTCACTCATTTTGCTTTCTATATAGTCTATATTGCAATATCTAAAAAGCCTTATATGTAGGAATAGAGGGAGTACAAAATAAGAGCATGTACGGACTTTGCGAATCCGTCCCCCTAAACGTCTGCGGACGTGTCCAATAAGTGTCCGGGTGTGTCTGTTTGGAGCCCTTACTTGTCCGTCTATGCAACCATACTCCTCATTTTCTTTCTTACATGTTCCGCCACTTGCATGTGATTGGTGGAGATGAAGAAAGAATAAAGAAAAAAAAGGTGGTTCGGGGTGGGTGGCGTCCCATGTGGCGGATTGACCGGCCACCTCCGTGAGCCCTCGTATCCTTCCTATATTTGATCTCAATATGTGGGTTCACGGACAATCCGGACGTATAGAGATGATATGAGGGGTCCGGTTAAATCACTTTTTTTTTCTCCTGTCCGGTCATTGACCGGACGCGATCACGGATAATTTAAGGAGGCCGGCTATATATAGATGCTCTAAGAGAAATAAAAGAACCACAATAGTGATCACATGGCCCATTTACGCATCACTAATCCAAGTGCTAGACCACCATCCGAATTGGTTACATAGACCGGTATTAACATCTACAAATGGTTGCACGAATAGACCAGAACATATTGGGCCTCCACACATTTGCAGTGAGCACCATGTAAGGATCTAAAACTTGTGTTTTAGAGAGCGATGATGCCCAAACCGTTCAGCTGGCTACGTAACAAGCCGCCGAGAGCAAGTGAAAAAGTTGAAATCAGATCTATTCCACTCGTTCACATTGAAATTATGTTGCCAATTGATTATGTTTTGGCTATGTTTTTCCTTCAAAAAATCAGTAATGATGTCAAGCGCCACTATATTTTTGTCAACTACAGTAATTGTCCCTGAAACAGGTATTTGCATGAGGTCATGCGGGGGTGTGGATGTGCCTTACCCGTTTGGCGTTGGTTCGTCCACCTGCTACCGGCCAGGGTTTGGCCTCGTGTGCGACACAAGTCTTGACTCCCCGCGACTGCTCCTCGGCAACAGCCAGTTCCGGGTAGTCAATATCTCGCTTTCCAATACCACGATGCGCATCATCCGAATCGAGAACCTCAGGTCCTACTCCTACTCGTTTTTAACACGCGATGAAAATATTGGAATACGGGGCAAATTCCCTTCTCGTTTCTCCGGAGACACCGTACTCGCTTTCCACCAGCAATGAGCTAATCCTAACAGGTTGCAACACGCAAGCGACACTGTTGGGGCATGGTAACCCGGCCACCATCAGCGGTTGTGCCTCCTTCTGCTCCCACGATGACACAGACGTCTGGGCTAGGTGGCAAACAAGTGGACTCCATGGTGGAAAAGGCGGCGGCAAGTACTGTGATGGCATGGGCTGCTGCTAGGCGCGCATCTCCGAATCCATGGACGGAATGCCCCGCCAGTTGCTGTTTAAACTGTTTGATACCAACGGCACCCAGGGCCCAATACCTGTGCCCGGGTACGTGTTCATCGCAGAAGAGGGATGGTTCGACCAGCCAAGTGTAGCCGGCAAGCTCTTGCGGAAGGGTCATTATCAAGAGCACCGAACGTCTGGAGCTACTATGGAGGTCCCCATTCTTCTCCAGTGGGAGGTTTTGCTCTCGCATCATGGCTCATCACCCAACGCGAGGTCGCGTAGCTCGCATCATTGTTCTGGTGACGTAGCTCGCGACCTCTGCAGGAGCCAGTTCAGCCGCTGCAATCCTGGGAACAGAGGCTATACCTGCCAATGCAACGTTGGCTACCACGGCAACCCCTACATTGCTGATGGATGCAGAGGTACGTCCCGTCAATTCCATCGATTACCTACTACCACTACAACTACGTACATGCACGTTATTTACTGGATTTCGCCTTTTCTTTTCTTGTCTCCAGGTGGTCGCCCTAAATACATCAACAAAGGTGAGCCAGAAATGACGCAACTTTAATTTTCACTCAATCTGGTATTCTTAGATTATTACTAGTAGCTATCGCTGTCTTGATTTCTTAGTTTTCTTTGTTGTTTGGGCCAAATTTTGACCACATATTTGACTAGCAAAATTTTAATGCATATCACGAAAAATTATATTGTTGGATTCATATTTGATTGTAGTTTTTAATGATATTATTTTTGCTACCTATAATTTATATTTGGACTGTGATATATACCAAACGTTCGTATCTGTTCAACAGATCCGAACGAATTGTAGCCTAGCGATGCGCGCATGCAGCGGTGAGATTTTTCACCCCGTGCGATTCTTCCTATACTAATTACCATGAGTTGCTTTAATTAACCAGCTTTGCTCAATTAAGTGTGCATGTAAACATGTGAGACAAAAGTGCTGATGTCATCAAAGATTCCAACAAAAATTAAAAATCAAAATGTTTTGTAGCTCAAACCGTCGCTCCGATTGAAAAACCGTTTTCACATAAAAGATTCGTCGCGACGAGACCTTCGAAACTAGATCCCATATTGGTATGTTTTGACGACTTTTTTTTTCAGGTCAGAAGTTTCCATGCGCGTAGTACTAACTTATCATGGTGTTTACACTGAAGTTACCGGACGTGTTTCAACTATCTTATTTTGCCTGAGTCGAAGATTTACCATGATGTTTATAAGTAAATTATCATGTCTACAGTACCGCCAACCATCGGTGACGTGCCTCGGCAGTAGGGTGAGGTCCACATGCCGACATGGCATGACTCACTTTATAAACAGAACTTTGCGGGTCGTGTCATTTCAGGGCTGTTTAGGTGTGTGTCGGGTTGTGCCGTACCCGGGTCAGCCTGTTGGCCACATATAATCAGGTCAGTGGCGCGTAAAAATACCATGCTATTTACGCAAAAATTATCGGGTGTATGTGGAGATATTTCATCAACCCCCCCCCCCCCCCCCCCCCACCCCGTCGCCAAAGTTACCAGGACCGGTGTACATAAGTTATCGGGTCTACGATGTGTGAGTTACCATACTATTCACACAAAAGTTACTGATAGGATATTTCATCAACTCTCCCTGCCCCGTCACCAAAGTTACCATGATCGAGGTACATAAGTTATCAGCCCCATGATGTGTGAGTTACCATCTATTCACACAAAAGTTACCGGGGGGATATTTCATCAACCCGCCCATACCAAAGTTATCAGGACCGAGGTGCATAAGTTATTAGGTCTGCGGTGTGTGAGTTACCATGTTATTGACATAAAAGTTATCATGGGATATTCCATCAACCGCCCCTGGCCCCTCTCCCTCGGCGCCAAAGTTACCAGGATCGGGGTGTATAAGTTATCAGATCTGCGATATGTGAGTTACCGTCTATTCACACAAAAGTTACCGGGGGATATCCTCACCCCCCGCCACGCTCGCGAAAATTACCCAGGGTGTACGATGTGTGAGTTACCATGCTATTAACATTAAAGTTATCATGGGTATATTTCATACCCCCCCGTCCCGCGCGCGAAAATTACCCAGGGGTGTACATAAGTTATCATGTCTTGGGGACGTAAAAAAGTCATGTTATCTGCACATAAGTTATCGTGGTGTGTTTCAACAGCTCCGACATCTCCATCCCGTCGCCAAAGTTATCAGGACTAGGGTACATAGGTTATCTGGTTTGTAGTGTGTGTGTTACCATGCTATTCACGCAAAAGTTACCGGGTGGTATATTTCATCACCCCCCATCCCCCCCCCCCCGGCGCGTCGCCAAAAGTTACCATAACCGGGGTACATAAGTTATCAGGCTACGAAGTGTAAGTTACCGTGCTACTAACATTAAAGTTACCGTGTGTATATTTCACCACCCCCTCACCAAAGTTATCAGGATCGAAGCACATAAGTTATCAACTATTCCCTCTAATGCATGCCGCATGTGCATGTGAAGAGAAAAGTTGGAGGAACCACTTTTTTATGCACGGTAATTTGTGTGTAAACAACATGATAACTTAGGGCATCTCCAAGGGTGACCCGCAAATTTCACCGGTATATGTCCGTTTTTGTGTCCGGACGTGGTCCGCGGACATGATGCGGGACGGAGTCATCCAACGCTTTACAAAGTATCCGGCTGGAAGAAGGAAAAGTAGGTGGGGGACCATGCATGTGGCGGACTATTTGTGTTGTGTTGTCCGGTTGGGTGGAGAGAAAGAAGAGGGAGACCATGCATGTGCGGTTGGTTGGAGAGAGAGAAGAGAGGGACATGCATGTGATTGGTCAAAATGCATGTCCAGACTCCCGCAAATCTGCCTCACTTTTGTCTCCATTTTGCTGGAATCCGTACGTTCGGACTGCTAAGCGGACATATACAGGTCCCCGTTGGATGACAAAAGTGGTCCTTACACTGCGGTTCGGACGTATAGCGGAGGTTTGAGGGTCCGCCTACGAAATGCCCTTATGGTTAACTAACATGATAACTTGTGTAGCACAAGCGTGGTAACTTATCACCAAAAAAAAATTCGTTGAAACATACCAACATGGGATCTAGTTTTGAAGGTCTCGTCGCGACCAATCTTTTATGTAAAAACAATTTTCCGATCAGAGCAACGGTTTAAGCTACAAAACATTTTGAAATCTGAAATTTAATAGAATCTTTGATGATGTGAGCAATCTTGTTTTACTTGCATGCATGCATGAAGCCATACGCATGCAACGCTGGTTCGTTTTTCGTATAAAGTTTGCTAACCCGATTCGGAAACACAAAAGCAAGCTTAGCCCGGCTGGTAGTGTACGTGAACCACAACCAGCAGGTCAGGGGCTCGAGTCCTAGTGGGAGCCTTTTTTGATCCAGCGGACTGCGTGCGGGAGAAGCGAGCATGGCGAGAAATTATCGCGCTGCTGGCACGCGCGGGGAATCCGGATCGAACGACAATCAGATTGTTCGGATCTAATGTACAGATCCGAACGTTAGTAAAATACAAATTTCGTTTATATTTTATTAGTTAAAATCATGGTCAAAATATGATCTAAAATACAATGGGACTAGTAAATCAGGACGGATGTGGTACTACTCGATTTTGATCGCCACACATCATGTATTCAATACTCATATGCTGACAATGTTTTCATTCGTTCATATGTTTGTTGAACTTTCTAAATTAGTTGGTTGCTTTGTAATACAAAGCGGGGGGAAACCCTTTCTCGGAAAAAAACTTTCTAAATTAGTTTAGTGTAGACTGAGGGTACTACGACCTATACATAGCATTAAGAAAACTTGCGTTCAAGTTTTGTTTGTTTCGAAAAACTTGCATTCAGAAAATTCTAGGTTTGACCATTAATATGGAAAACAATTCATTTTTATCATCTAGTTTATAAATCTTATCGTTAGATTTATAGCTCATATATTACATTTTTCTTTCTTACAAGTAGCTGGTATTATATACCACCTCGGTTGGTAAACACAATATGATTTCCTAGAAAGCGAGTGTGCAGTAAAAAAATCCGACTTCGACTGCTAACATACACATTGAGAAATACTTTTGGTTTTGCAAGGTGAAACCATTGTTATAAGGTTTTCATCATAAATATTATCTTAATATAAAATTCGTAATTTCCACGAACATAGAGTTACAGAATGCAGCGATCAAAGATACATATTGGTGAGCATCTTGATATCCACATTTTCTTCCATATAGGAGCTGCGAGGGGGCAGGGGGTTATTAAAAGTAGATGATACTCAACGAACAAGCGGACCATGTATAATATTTTTGAGGAAAAACCATGAAGCTTTAGTTTTGTAGACCAAACCACTAACAATTATGATTCTTATGTTTATGCTGAGCATTTTCCAAGGTATCCGTTACTCCCTCCGGCTACCCAAAAAATCCATTTCATATGTTAACATGGTTTTCAAAATACAACAACCATTGACCACTAGTTTATGTTTATTATACTTTCAAAACATAATAAAACTATGCACAATCAAAGCACTTTTTACAAAACCGTGAATGACATTTCAAGGCATACTAGAGAAAATGAAAACATAACGAGTATTTTTGTTTCAGGTTTAAGCATTCCTATTGGATTCGCTAGTGGGGCGGGCCTCATACTTTTGGTTCTCATTGCATACTTTATTTCGAACATATTTAAGCAACAGAGGGCACAAATATTGAAGCTGAAGTACTTTGAGCAAAACCGCGGCCAATTGCTGCAACAATTGGTATCCCATAGAGCTGATATTGCAGAGAGAATGATCATAACCTTGGAAGAGCTAGAGAAGGCAACAAACAATTTTGATAAAGCTCGTGAACTTGGTGGTGGTGGGCATGGTACTGTCTATAAAGGAATTTTGTCGGACCTCCATGTCGTGGCCATCAAGAAACCAAAGATGGTTGTTCAAAGGGAGATTGATGAGTTTATTAATGAGGTTGCTATCCTATCACAAATCAACCATAGAAATGTAGTAAAACTATATGGTTGTTGCCTTGAAACAGAAGTACCATTGTTAGTCTATGAGTTCATTTCCAATGGAACTCTTTATAATCATCTTCATGTCGAAGGACCAAGATCACTGCCATGGACCGATAGGCTACGGATAGCAACAGAAACTGCAAAATCTCTTGCTCATCTTCACTCAACAACTTTAGTACCTATCATCCATAGAGATGTCAAACCTAGTAACATACTTTTGGACGATACTCTGACAGCAAAGGTAGCAGACTTTGGAGCTTCAAGATACATTCCATTGGACAAATCAGGGTTAACAACAAATGTGCAAGGTACACTAGGATATCTGGATCCCATGTACATGCACACATGGCGCCTCACGGAGAAAAGTGATGTTTATAGCTTTGGTGTTATGCTTATAGAGTTGATGACTAGAAAACAGCCATTTACCTATATGGCTCCCGAAGGCAATGGTCTTGTGGCACATTTTGCTATCTTATTTGCCAGAGGTAATTTATCAGAGATATTAGATCCACAAGTTCTGAGCGAGGGTGGCAACATAATTGATGAAATTGCTGCAATTGCGGTAGCATGCGTAAAATTAAGAGGGGATGAAAGGCCAACCATGAGACAAGTGGAATTGCGATTGGAAGTTGCTCAATCACCTGAGGAATTCGAGACGAATGGTGATATTGCTGCAAATTCTCAATTAGCATGTGGAGCTGGATTGACTAGCAGGCAGTATAGCATGGAAGAAGAGTACGTGTTGTCTGCAAGATATCCACGGTAGTTCTACTTACACATGAGTTGAACATGGTTAACTATCAGAGATTTATGTGCAATCTACTATCTTAGTGAGAAACGTGTTTCCAAACCTTTTTTCTCTGATGGCAACTTTGTTTCTTACCTTTTTATGATTTTGCTTACTCAATGTAAGCTCATGGTCATCTTTGTAAGCTCAATGTACTAAATTTGTATGCCACTAGGATAAAGATGCCTCTCGCGTTGTTCTAGTCAATAGTGCAGGAATCCCTTATTGGATTTTTTTCTACTGGCTGCACACGTGACAACTTTTATGCAAAAACACTAGCATCCTCTGCGCAATTCTTGCACGCCGCAGACGAACATCTACTGGCAGCATGTGCAAAGTACACAAGCTGCCATAAAGGTCAACATAACATGCCCACCAGCCCGAAACGACGACCAGAGTTTGAGTACGGCGAACGCGGATAGTTCTTTAGAACCTTGCAACGTGCAGCCTGTATCGAGGCGCGACTAACTGAAAGTGTGGACTCCATGACTAGACACGCCTCGGGGCCCACATATTTGTAAAGAGCACTCTGTGCTGGACGCTGCTAAAGTTGCACAAAATGGTCGTGTGTGATTCTGTATGGACGCACCGCTAGTTGTAGCATGTATATATTACACATTTACAATTCAGAAACACTTTACAAAGACTTGTTGTGATTTTAATTATCCAATTACTTTCATGAAAACACATGTACACTAAAACAATTGTATCATTTTTTTTCATATTCGGTTATATTTTCTATTAAATTTTTTTAAAAGATGAAAAATTGTCGTATTGTCCCATTGAAATTTGTTTATAACAATTGGAACACAAAATAACTATAGTTGTGCTTAAAATACTAAAATGCAGAAACACTACCAGCAGTGTGTAGTGCAACTGCACACGCGCTTATTGTCCACACTAGCAGCGTGAGGGAGATATGGCTATAGTTGAGTTTTTACCATAATAGATCTTAGTACATGGGTTGCATGCTAAGAGAAAAATAATAAGTGCTTGTAGGCTCGTAGTAGCAGCCTGCTGAATTAGGCTCCTCCCTGGAATCACACTTAAAATCAACCATGAATATGCAAAAATAGTCGGTTGCCAGGAACACTTGCTCCTCCCACTGGATACCGCTACATTCATCACAACCACCACACACTCAAAACTCTCTTTTGCTCTTGTATATCTTTTATTTGCATTCACTTAAATTTTATTTTGATATTTTATAAATACTTAGGCACCTGCTTGAAAACCTTTTTACTAAGTATTTTAGTTCTACCCTTGCATCCTATCTTAGTTGTAGAGAGTCTAGGCATAGTAGACGTCAAGTGTGCTGATCGTTGCGTAAGTGGCGTACGAAAGTTGAGATATTAGAAAACTTATACCATTACCTCCCTTTGGTTCGACACTCCACATACTTCCACATTGATCACTGCGAGTGCTACAATAAGCCTCTGCACTTGGGGATTATCTATACAAACCGTTCCCTTGCCATTTATCATTCCTAGTTTTCCTTTTTCTATTCTGCGTTACCATTCTTTTTCTCTTAATTCTTATATTTCTTGTCATTTATTTTCTAACAATTCTCATTTCTCATAGTCCTTTAACCTTTACTTACTCATACCATTTTACTGAGTCTTGTTCCTCCTCCAGGTGTTTTATTTTCAAAAATTTAGGTATTACTCATGTCTAAGAAAATGGATAAGGAATAAACATCTCATGTTTTTTTCCTTTTTAGCATTTGCGTTGTACATTAATCGCGCGTGTGTGGCGTTGACTGTACCTGGCCATGGGAAACCCGGCCCGGCCCGAAAATCCCGGGCCGGCCGGGCCTATTCGTGCCATCGGGCCGGGCTTGGGCTTGGAAATTGAGCCCGTTGGTTGTGCCGGGCCGGTCTCGGGCTTGTGTAAAAATAAATTATAGCTGTATTCGGGCCGAGTCGTGTCGGGCTTTTCGGGCTCGAGCCGGGTTCGGGCCCGAATCATTAGGCCCGACGGTCGGGCCGTGTCAGGCTTTCTCGGGCTTAGGCCGCATTCGGGTCCAAATTATTATGCCCGACGGTCGGGCCAGGCCGGGCTAGGGCCTAGGTTTTTAGCACCGGCTTTTTTTCGCCCGGCCCGAAGCCCGGCCCGTCCCGAGGTATGCCCAGGTATAGGCGTCGCTGTTCATTTATTTGGCAGCTGTAGTATTTGTGGGTCTGTGTCAGTGTTGTTTGGTACTGCCCTCAGGACATGGTGTGCAATCTAGACATTTTGTTTTCCAGTATTTAGTTATCGTAATGGCTAAATCTCTACTCCTAAAGGGGGAGTCTGCTGTTGTGATGGTGCGTTCGTATGTCGTTCGTTCGTTCGCCACTCATTCGTCCCACCCTCCAAGCTTAAAAGTCATGCATGGAAACAAACCCAAAGAATCCAAACAATAATATGGAAACAAACCCAGAAAAATCAGCACCATCATAGCCTTCCTCATTTTACAAACACAAAGCTTTAGCAGCCGCCGCCTCGATGCAAAAAAATGGCAGATTACAGTGCCATTTTCATCGAGTATGTGTGAGCAACTTTCCCCTGAGATATTGCTTTAAAAAATCAGAAAAAAAGCTGGTGGGTGCGCGATGATTATTGTTACTCAGGAATTGATGGTGCGTTCTTATGTCGTTTGTTCGTTTGCCACTCTTTCGTCCCCCCCTCCAAGCTTGAAAGTCATACATGGAAACAAACCCAAAAAATCCAAACACTAAAATGGAAACAAACCCAAAAAAATCAGCACCATCATAGCCTTCTTCCCACCTTCCAAGTGTAAAAGTCGTACATGGAAAGAAACCCAAAGAATCCAAACAATAATATGGAAACAAACCCAAAAAATTAGCACGATCATAGCCTTCATCCCACCCTCCAAGCGTAAAAGTCATACATGGGAAAAAACAATAAAATGCTAACAATAATTAGCCTAATTATTACATACTAAACATCACGCACAAGATAAGGAAAGTCCGACAAGATTGATAATGCCTTCAAACATCACGATATCTGCTAGGAGTACCTATTTAAGTAGTACTGTTAGAGGGCTGGTCATTCACGAATACCCCTGCCTCAAGTACTTACCATCAAGCACAGACGATACATCACTGGCAGATCACCCTGGAGATCACACCAGGTCACCATGGAGGTCACATGAGTTTATCATCAACCTGTCAGCCTCGCTTTCATCACCATGAGGTGAGTACACCTTTTTACAAAGCCATGTGTTTCTCCGACGTGGTGTCGTCTTTCTTGTGGATCTTCATAGTCTTGATATATCTATTATTAATTTATTTAGTTTGCAAAAGATGAGGCATGGCGAACTCCTACTAAAAATGATTGTCGTAGTTTCTGCAATTCACAAGCCATATAGTTTGTAATTTCAAAAAACCACTTATCAAGAAATATTATGCCACGTCTTGATTTGAATCAACTTCAACAATGAAACACAACAGTCACCTGCATATTGACCGCTGGTGGTCTCAACTTGGGCAAAAAGAAATGCAACCTCACCAAGGAAACTTGTAGAAATTCATTAAAATTTAGATGTTTGGAGAAGACAATAACGTGTGCATGGAGAAGAAACTGCGTATGTAGGTAATTATTATTTATTTTTCTTTGTTTGTGAACCCTCGTGTTGAAGGTTCAAAGGGCCTTAATTACTATCCCTGCACCATTTACTACTACGGTAGTTTATTTTGCCTTTTTTTAATTCTTCCTCATAACATCTATATTGCCTGAAATTATAGCACCAACTATTTTACTTTGTTTATGAACCACAGTTCTGAAGGTTCAAAGGTCGTTAATAATTATCCATGCAACATTTATTTATAAGATGTCGGAGGATAAGATAAAAAGAGATGTGTATTCTCTAACAAATTATGTCGACATAATGTCTTAATTAAGGATTTGAAGCTGACCATCTTATAATCTTAACTGTTGTTGTGGAACAGTCATATGGAATGTTCATATGTGAACCGTCCACCCAATTCGCTACAATGCTTCCCACAGCAAGTACCATGATAGCATTGGATCCAGGGAAGCCTGTGGGAACATCAAATGGTATTTACCCATTCACACGACATTTTTACCATTGAAGTACGGTCATCTATATATCTTGATTTATTAAGTCTAACCATATGCTGGGTATATTGCTTCAAATATGGGTCTTGGATATAATAAATTACACACTGGACACGCAGAAAACCCGACAACACCTCAAGGAACACCGAGTGGTGCTGAAGATGTTGCTACCAATGCAAGCATTAGAGAAGAAAAAAATCAACAAAGACGGAACCATGATAAAGCAAGGCGAGATAGCCTAACACCTGAGCAAAGAGAAGAAATAAATGCAAGTCGAAGAGCATCTAGAAAAATAAATCAGTTGAAGATAGGAATGCGAGCCAAAGGGCTGCCAGACAAAATCTAACAACCAAGGAGACACAAGAGATGAACGCCCATAGAAGGGCAGCGAGTAAAAATATACCAGTTGAGCAAAGGCAAGAGACGAACGCCCGCCGAAGGGCATGCAGGCATAGTATACCACCAGATGAGAGGAAGACATTACGGACTCGATGAAACGTAGACCTTGCAGCTAAGCGGAAGATCCCATGCGCTGAATGCATCGCAATGCCTTGCCCAGATACATATCTCTAATGAATCACCATGTTTTGTTACTGACGTTTTCATGTGTCCAGTCTAAGTTTCATAAGGGAAAGAAAAAAAAGAGAAAAATATATATGCATACAATAGGGACAGAAAAACATTGAAAAGAATAGAAATTCATGAGAGAAAGTGATGGATACCTCCTACCTAGAAAAACCAAATAAAGCATCTTCTAAGGGAGTGGAGTTTTGGCTCCCAGGTCCAGGTGATCCTGGTATCTGTGTCGTCTATGTCAGCGTTGTGATCTGTGCGACACACTATTGCTTTTTTTTATATGTGATAGAAGAAATCCGGAATACGCAGTGGCAGGATACCTGTACGTACGGTGTTAGACGAGCGAAGCGGACGGACGCTTGGGGCGCCGTGGACGGCTGTTAGCGAGTGTCGTCTTGGACCAGCGGGACCTTCTCACATGGACCCGTCGTCTCGTCACCTGGACCCACAGACCAGCCAGTGCGAATGTATGCATCCCCAATCTACCACCGCGGCCCTGTCGAGGAAAGGGGGATCGGGTAGAGAGAATCGGAGAGTGTGTGGGCGGCAGTGGCGAGGGCACACGGTGCGTTTATAATGCGGGCCACGAACGGCAACTATGATCAGCTAGGGGGCGGCATGGCCATGGACTTCCCCGTCTCTCCCGTCGACAGGTAAAATTTCTCCAAAACAGTACACAGCAAAAATCCGGGGGTGGGTGGGGGAAGCAACCTTATGGGTTTCGGCTGATTCGGTTGCAGGCTCGAAAGTGCTTTCTACACCCAGGAGAAAATGCTCCTGGTGTGAATAAAAAAAATAGAAAACAAATTCAAAAAATTCTGATTTTTTTGTGTGACATACTTTCACAAATATTTTATGTGCATGCAAAATTTCATCACCAAATCACATTGGTGGAAGTCGTGCCAAAAAAAAGAACAAAATTAGAGCTCCAAAATGCTTTTGTAAGTAACATTTTCAGAGCATCGATTTTGTTTTTTTATCACGCCTTCCACCAATGTGATTTTTCGTTGAAATTTTGCATGCACAACAAACATTTGTGATAATTGCAAAATAAATAAAAGATAAATAAAAGAAGCAAGGTAATTGTAGTGCTTGTAAATATATAAGTGAATAGACCCGGGGGCCATAGTTTTCCCTAGCAGCATATCTCATGTAGGCAGCATACGGTGGGTAACAAATTACTATTGGGCAATTGATAGAAAAGCGGATAGTTATGTCATTTTCACGGCAATGATCATGTGTATATAGGCATCACGTCCATAAACAAATAGGCCGACTCCTGCCTGCACCTATTACTATTACTCCACTCATCGACCGCTATCCAGCATGCATCTAGAGTATTAAGTAAAACAGAGTAATACTTGGAGAACGATGACATGATGTAGACAAAGTAAGCTCAAACAATATGAATGAACTCCATCGTTTTATCGTTAGCAGAAACAACACAAACTCGCCAGGTTTAACCTACCACAACGCACCACTCCCACCGATGAAATATGAATCTACTTGGCCAAAGCACATCAATAAATCAGAGATCATTACGAAGCTATAATGACCATGCAATTAAGAGACAATATATATCAAAGGTATCTCAAATACTTTTCATGAATAATCTGAACATAAACGCACAATTCATCGGATCCCAACAAACACACCGCACAATAGGATTACATCGGATAGATCAAAGCGAAGATGCGATGATCATTGTATTGAAGATCATAAGAGAGAGAAATTGCCATCTAGGTACTAGTTATGGACCCGTAGGTCTGTGGTGAACTACTCACACATCATCATGAGGGCATCAAGGTTGATGAAGAGGCCCTCCGTGATCGACCCCCCTCCGGCAGGGTGCCGGAACGGAGCTCCAGATGGCATCACGACGGAATAGAGACTTGCGGCGGCGGAAAAAGGGTTTCGGGACTACCTCCATGGTATTTGCAATATTAGAGAATTTATAGGCCGAAGAGGGACGTCGGGAGAGCCACGATGGGGCCACCACATATCAGGGCGCGACCCCACCCCAAGGCGCGCCCTGATGTGTGGTGGGACCCTCGTGCGGCTCCCGACCTCCTTCTGAAGCTTCTAGGTCTTCTTTTGGTCCACAAAAAATCATCAAAACAATTCGTGGCAATTGAACTTCGTTTAGTACTGTAAACCTGAAAAGGCAAAAACATGCAGAAAACAGCAACTCACACTCGGCACTAGGTCAATAGGTTAGTGCTCAAAAAAATATAAATTGGTAAATAAAGACCCAAAAAGTATCCAAGAATGATAATATATTAGCATGGAACAATAAAAAATTATAAATACGTTGGAGACGTATCAAGCATCCCCAAGCTTAATTCATGCTCGTCCTCGAGTAGGTAAATGATAAAAACAGAATTTTTGATGTGACATGATATCCACTACGTAATCTTATGCATGCATGCTCATTGAGAAAAGATGAATCAACAAATATTAACATAGCTATAATTAAAATGTAAGAAACAAAATCATTAATCCTTAAAAGTATACGATCCTTAAGAAGTGTTTACCCCCCATTTATCTTATTATATTAGAAAGGCATGAATCAATCTTCACCACATTAATACAAATGTCAAGCACCCCGGCGTCCAAGTCAGGCAATTGGATCGTACTTTTTCAATATGCATGAACTTTTTATTCTTCACGCAATACATGAGCATGAGCCATTGGACATAGCATTTAAGTGGAATAGAGTATGGTGGTAGATATCAAAGGGGTAAAAAGTGGAGAAGATAGTCTCACATCAACTAGGCGTACCAACGGGCTTTGGAGGTGCCCATCAACATATGTCAATGCAAGGAGTAGGGATTGCCATGCAAATGATGCACTAGAGCTATAAGTGTATGAAAGCTCAAATGAATCTAAGTGGGATGTGCATCCAACTTGCTTGCTCATGAAGACCTCGGGTATTTGAGGAAGCCCGTCATAGGAATATATAAGCCAAGTTTGTAATAATGAATAAGTGATTCCCACTAGCATATGAAAGTGATATACCATGAGACTCTCTACATGAGTAGCATGGTGCCACTTTGAGGTATGAATGTGGTAAATAGGATAGTAGCAAAGTCTCTTCTCTTATTTTCTCTCTCATTTTTTTGAATGGATGGTGGGCTCATTTTGCCTCCCCCATCTTTATTTTCCTCCGGAGTCTCATCTCGACTTGTGAGAGAATAATCGTCTCCATCATTCTTTCGTCACTGGGACAATGCTTTAATAATGATGATCATCACACTTTTATTTACTTACAACTCGATATGGAGAGCTGATATGAAGATATGACTCTGTATGAATGCCTCTGGCAGTGTACCAGGATGTGCAATAATCTAGCTTGACATGCATCAAAAATATGATGAACGGTGGCTTTGCCACAACTACTATGTCAGCTCTATATGATCATGCAAAGCAATATGACGATGAACGAACTAGTCGCAGCTAGATGCTTTCTAAGGATGTGACATCTAAGCACTTAATCGTTGGATCTATTCTATTATAATTTTTCATGCAATTTTGATTTGTGTCCTGTCCACCGCGCCGCTCGCACACGTCGTTGTTGGCTTGTTGCTATCGCTCGTTCGTTGCTCTTTTTCTTAGTCCGGACACTCGTTGCACGGGCTGACCTTTTTTTCTTTTCTTGGAACACTGTTTTTGTTGGTTTGATTTTGTCTTTTCTTGCTGCGTTGTACCAATTCAAAAAGCTTTATGTTTTTATATTGCTCATACGTTTCACATCTTAATTTTTTGTCCCGCTTTTATCTACTTCTTTTTTCATATTTCTTCTTTTTATTTTGCAGTTCACGATTTTTTTAGTATATGAAACGGTTTTTGAAGAGCGCAAACACTTATAATTTTCACGAATTTTTTTTGAACAGTTTTAAATTTTTTGTGTTTTTTAAAAGTTCATGAACATTTAAAAAAATTGAACAGTTTTCAAATAAAATTTGAAGAAGATTTTAACAATGCGTTATCTAAGTTGTGGTCCATCCGATTTATTTTTATTTAGTCTTTTGCACAATTTTTGTTATGTTCTTGTTTGTGTCGTGCATCCCTCGTCGCCACGATGTCCAGTTGTCGGCCGGTTTCTAGTTAGGTTCTGGTTGTTTGTTATTGGCATGCTTCGTAAAAGCAAACGAGATAGATTCTATATTCGTTGCCACTTTGATCACCTTTATATTGCAGCTTTTTGATTGTCATTGACCGCTTTTGTTAGGTTCCGGTTGTTTGTTATTGGCTGCTTTTTGATTGATTTATTATTTGTTAAACTAGTTGCAAGTAATCCGTTGACTCGCAACCGTCCCCGGATGCAAGTCAATCCTCGATTTGCAACTCGTGCATGTTGTACATTTTTTTGTAGTTGAATCAGTTGCATGTGAGCCATCGAGTCGCAACTAGGGCGGCCGCGTGGCGTTTGTAGGTAGGCCCCCAGTTGCATGCCCACCATCGACACGCAACTAGGGGCTGGGTGCTTTGTTTTTGGTTGATTTACCGTTATTGAACCAGTTGTAAGTAACCCCTCAACTTGCAACAGTATCCTGTTGCAAGTCAACCCTCGACTTGCCACTCGGACGCGTCGTACTCTTCTTTTTTGTAGTTGAAGCGGTTGCTCGTTGACCATCGACTCGCAACCAAGGCGGTAGCATGTCGTTTCTAGGTACGGCCTCAGTTTCGTGTCCACCATCGACTTGCAACTAAGGGGTGGTGGCTTGTTTTTATGTGATTTATTTTGTTGTTGAACCAGTTGCAGGTAAAGCCTTGACTCGCAACCGTGCCCTGATGCATGTCAACCCTCGACTTGCAACTGGGACACGTCATACTCTTTTTTGTAGTTGTCACATTTGCATGTCGACCATCAACTCGCAACCAGCGCGGCTGCGTGGCGTTTGTAGATAGGGCCCAGTTGTGTGACCACCATCGACTCGCAACTAGGGGTGGGGCCTTGTTTTTTATTTGAGTTTTTTTTGTTGAACCAGTTGTAGGTAAAGCCTCGACTCACAACTGTGCCCGGTTGCAATTCAATCCCTCATACATCTCCGTCGTATCTACTTTTCCTAACGTTTTGCTCTTGTTTTGGACTCTAATTTGCATGATTTGAATGAAACTAACCCGGACTGACGCTGTTTTCGGCAGAACTACCGTGGTGTTGTTTTTGTGCAGAAATAAAAGTTCTCGGAATTGGACGAAACTTTTTGGAGATTTATTTCAGAATAAAAGAAAAATACTGGAACCAAGAGCCACCGGAGGGGGTGCCCTGGCTGGGCACGATACACCAGGGCGCGCCACCCCCTCCAGGCGCGCCCTAGTGGGTTGTGGTCACCTCGTGGCCCCCCTGACCCTAATTCCAACTCCATAAATACCTATTTTCGGAGAAAAAATAAGAGATGAAGTTTTATCGCGTTTCACGAGACGGAGCCGCCGCCACCTCCTGTTCTTCATCGGGAGGCCAGATCTGGAGCCCGTTTGGGGCTCCGGAGAGGGGAATCTTCGGTCTTCGTCATCACCAACCCTCCTTCATCACCAATTCCATGATGCTCCTCACCGGGAGTGAGTAATTCCTTCGTAGGCTCGCTGGTTGGTGAGAGTTGAATGAGATTCAAAATGTAATCCAGTTAGTTTTGTTAGGGCTTGATCCCTAGTATCCATTATGTTCTGAGATTGATGTTTCTATGACATTGCCATGCTTAATGCTTGTCACTAGGTCCCGAGTGCCATGATTTTAAATCTGAACCGTTTATGTCATCACCATTATATTTATGTTCTTGATCCGATCTTGCTAGTCATATGCACCTGCTATGTGTTATGATCCGTAAACCCCGGGGTGACAATAGTCTGGATACTTTCCGGTGATGACCATAGTTTGAAGAGTTCATGTATTCACTATGTGTTAATGCTTTGTTACGGTTCTCTATTAAAAGGAGGCCTTAATATCCCTTAGTTTCCTTATGGGCCCCGCTACCACGGGAGGATAGGACAAAAGATGTCATGCAAGTTCTTTTACATAAGCACGTATGACTATTTACGGAATACATGCCTACATTATATTTATGAACTGGAGCTAGTTCTGTGTCGCCCTAGGTTATGAATGTTATATGATGAATTTCATCCAACGAATTCACGGATCTAATGCCTACTAGTTTTCCACATATTGTTCTTGCTAGGTTGCTATTGCTATCGCTACTGTTCCAACTGCTACAAAATCATTGATATCACTGTTACTGTTATTGTTACTGTTATTACTGCTATCAGAACTATCATATTACTGTGCTACTGATCACTTTGCTGCAGATATTTAATCTCCAGGTGTGGTTGAATTGACGACTCAACTGCTAATACTTGTGAATATTCTTTGGCTCCACTTGTGTCGAAACTATAAATTTGGGTTGAATACTCTACCCTCGAAAACTTTTGCGATCCCCTATACTTGTGGGTTATCAAGACCTTTTTCTTGCACCGTTGCTGGGGAGCATAACTATATTTGTTGAGTCACTTGTGATTTATATCAATTTATCACTATGAAGAATATGAAGGATACAAGAACCAAGATTTTTCCCTCTAAGACGAGGGGAGGTAAGGAATTTCCATCTAGCTCTGTACTTGATTCACCTTCGGTTATGAGTAAACTTGCAACGCTACCACATGCTATTAATCCTGATATGTCGCAAGTTATTGATGATGCTACTTCTGCTATGAATGATGCTTATGATGATGCCAGTACCATGCCTAATGATAATGTGTCACTAGGTGAATTTCTTGATTAACAAATTGCTAGAGCTAAAGAGAATGAAATTACTGCAACTGATGAAATTACTGAAACTGATGAAGTCCTTGAAACTGAGAACTATGAAACACCTATTAGACCTAGCTCTCCTAGATTTGAATTGCCTAAGATACCCGAGGGTTATGTTATGGATGAAGAAGTAGCTACAGACATCCTTGATTGTAAGAGATAGAGATGATCTTAAGAAATTATTATGCAAGTATAAAGAGAAGTCTTTGAATGCTAGAATGAAATGTGATCCTAAGTTTGCTACTTCACCTATCTTTGTTACCGACAAGGATTATGAATTCTATGTCGACCCAGAGTTAATTACTTTGGTTGAATCTGATCCTTTTCATGGCTATTAAAATAAAACTATAGTGGCACATCTTACTAATTTGAATGATATAGCCACCCTTTTATCTCATGATGAGAAAATTCGCAATTACTATATCCTCAAATTATTTCCGTTCTCATTAAAGGGTGATGCTAAGATATGGTACAATACTCTTGCTCCTGGTTGTGTGCGTAGTCCCCAGGATATGATTTACTACTTCTCTGAAAAATATTTTCCTGCTCATAAGAAACAAGCTGCCTTACAGGAAATATTTAACTTTGTGCAAATTGAAGAAGAGAGTGTCCCACAAGCTTGGCGGAGGCTTGTGCAATTGCTTAATGCTTTGCCTAATCACCCTCTTAAGAAAAATGAAATACTTGATATCTTCTATAATGGACTAACTTATGCTTCTAGGGACTTCCTAGATAGTTGTGCTGGTTGTATTTGCAGGGAACGAACTGTTGAACATGCTGAGGAACTATTGAATAATATATTGAAGAATTATGATGATTGGACTCTCCCTAAACCACCAACTAAACCCACTCCGAAGAAGAGGGATATCTTATTTCTCAGTCCGGAAGATATGCAGGAGGCAAAAAAATGTATGAAGGAAAAAGGTATTAAAGCCGAGGATGTTAAGAATTCACCACCTATTGAAGAAATACATGGCCTTGACACACCACCACCTCAACAGGTGGTAGAGGTAAATTCTTTATTAAAGTTTGATGAAGGTGTTCTTGCTCAGCTAAAAGCTCTCAAGCCTGAAGTCAAAGGGAAAGGCAAAGGCTAACGCTTCGAGGGATATGGTGAGATGCACAACAGGACTCACATTAGCCCCTTCACGAAGCTTCCCTATTTCAAGGGCCTCAAACTTCCTTATAACATCGATGTGATGCACACCAAAAAGAATGTCGCAGAGTCCCTTTTTCGCACGATCCTCAACATTCCTAATAAGACAAAGGATAACGTTCAAGCTAGAGCCGATCAACAAAAAATTTGTGATAGACCACGTCTAAACATGCAACCTCCCACAGGCGGTCGAAAAAACTGGTTCAAGCCAGAGGCTGACTTCATCCTTAAACCGCCAGAAAAGAAGGAGGTACTTATGTGGCTCAAACACATTGTGAAGTTCACTGATGGTTATGCATCGAATATAAGTAATGGAGTCAATCTTTCAACGTGCAAAGTCAACGGGCTCAAGAGTCATGACTATCATGTATGGATTGAGTGGTTAATGCCGGTGATGGTTCGAGGCTATGTCCCCGAGCGTGTCTGGCGAGTGCTTGCGGAGCTAAGCCATTTCTTTCGCACGCTCTGTGCTAAAGAAGTATGTCCCGAGGTGATTGGACAATTGCATAAGAAGGCACCGGAGTTGATATGCAAGCTAGAGAAGACCTTTCCGCCAGGCTTCTTTACTCCGATGACACATCTCATTTTGCACCTTGCGAAAGAGGTATTGTTGGGGGGCCCTGTGCAGAATCGTTGGCAGTACGGCCCTGAGAGACCGAACAAGCATCTCCGAAAGAAATGTGGAAACAAAGCTAAGATTGAAGCTTCCATAGCTGAGGCAGTTATCCTTGAGGAGGTGTCAGACCTCAGGACATCGTACTATCCAGACCACGTTCCCAGTCTGCATAATAAGGTGCCTCGATACAATACGGAAGAGCCCAAGTATAAACCCAAGCTCGATCTATTCAGCGGGCAAGGTGGCAGGGCTGGGTGCTCGAAATCTTATAACATGCCAGAACAAGAGTGGGAGGACATCATGTTCTATGTCTTGCACAACATCGAGCAAGTTGTGGAGGAGTGGATGAGGTAATATCACCACACCATTCCTTTATGTCTTGCACAACATCATGTTCTATGTTCTCTTAGTCTCGGCCTAAACACCGCTTTTCTTCTTTCAGTCAATTCATTATCGAGGAGTAGAAGGGAATGATTCATCCTACTCAGGCGGAGGCACTTACTCTTCTTCGGCATGGAAACCCTGGAAGGAAAAATTTTGTTGCTTGGTTCATGGCTAAAGTAATTTTTCACATTCCCCTATTAAATACCTAGTTGAACATTTATTAGTTAACCAAACTAATGCACCCAACAATTTCAATTAAACTTGTAGGGAAAAGATCGGAACATATCTATGGATGACGAATTGAGATGGGTTTCCATGGATTTTAACCCTTCAGTCATGACATGTGAAAAGTATGATGTGAATGGGTATCGCTTCCATACAGAGGAGCACCAAAACAACCGGCCTGATCCCAAAACTATAAATACTGGAGTGTACACCCCAGGTCAAAATGGAGTTCAGTATTACGGAAGGGTAGGAAAAATATACGAGCTTTCATTCAGTCATGGCCGCAAAACCCTAAGTCTCCCTGTGTTCAAATGCCGATGGTTCGACCCAGTAAAGGGGCTGAGACATACGCCTTCCTATGGTTTAGTCGAAGTTAAACCATCAACCGTCTATGCTGGAGCCGATCTCTTTATTGCGGCTACCCAAGCCACACAAGTTTATTATCTGCCTTACCCATGCCAGAAAGAGTACCTAAAGGGTTGGGAAGTTGTGTTCAAGGTGTCACCACATAGTAAGCTACCGGACCCGAACGATGACGATTATTACAACATTAACCCCATGACATACGAGGGAGTGTTCTTTTAAGAGCAACCCGATGATGATGATGATGTGGTCAGAAGCGATTACGCTGACTCCTTGGGTGATGATGATGTAGATCCAAACGATGACGATGCACGGAATGATGGCGAGACCATTGTTACTGAAAAAGACATACTTATGCTAGAAAAGTTGTTAAATGAAGACGATGGCGACAAGGAAGAGCCTCCACCTCCGTCTGACAATGAAGATGATATGTGTGATAGTGATAGTGATAGTGACAGTGATGATTCATATGGGTCCTAGCAGATGTACGTTTCATGTCTTTTTACTATGGTTTATTAATATGCTTATTTATCAATGTCTTTTTTCTATGGTTTTTTTCTTCATTATTATTATACTAATTTTTTATTATCTTTTCAATGCAGGTTTGCTAAGCATGGGCAAGGGCAAGGCCGATGGCATGGGTTTACTAAGCAAACTAAAATCGTTTAGTAGTCGGAGTGGTCGATCCCGCACTGTTCCGTCTCGACTACTTGAGGATGACTCCTCACAGGGAGGTCAAGGGAGTGGTGCCCCTAGAGGTGGAGGGGGTGCGGGGAGAGCCCCTAGAGGTGGAGGGGGTGCGGGAAGAGCCCCTAGAGGTGGAGGTGGTGCGGGGAGAGCCCCTAGGGGAGAGCCCTTAGGGCGGGGTCGGGGCCAGAAACAACACTCCCTCACCGACTTAGGGGTGCCATTTACAAGGCCCTCCTATAGTGAGGTACCCTCCTCTAGTGAGGTACCCTCTACTGAGGAGGAGGAGTTTCGCGAGGAGGTTGAGGAGGAAGAGGAGGAGGTTCGCGGGGAGTTTGACGAGGAGGAGGAGGAGGAGGAGGTTGGTGGTGGCAGGGAGGGGGAGGAGGTTGGTGGTGGCATGGAGGGTGGTGACAACAAGGGGTGGCTGCGTGGTCGTGCAAGACTCCCCCCCCCCCGAACCTGATACCGAGGAGCAGATGTGGATCATTACGCCAGCGGGGAAAGAGTAAGTGCCCCTTAATCATATTTTAATTCTCTTGCTTGTAAACATGCGCATATTTTCTATCTTTTGTAGGGGCTGGAAAGTTGCTCCAAAAGTCCGTGTTCCAAACGGTATCCTCACTATCTTGCTGAAGGAATATTGGCCGGGGTTGTTCGCTCTGGACCCAGTCAGGCACCCGAAGCGCCTGGTTTTGGCCATGACCTGGTACCACTACGAAGCGGCTCCCCATGCGGACTATCTGACACATGCTAAGGCCGTGGAAACAAATTTTTGGGTAAGTTCTCTTCTGAAGCATGAGTCTTCAGTTTTGTCCATAGTTTATCATCGAATGGTTTAACTCATGGCTTCTTCCATTCTGTTTTTATGAATAACTATAGAAATACTATCGAGTTCTTGAGGGGCACAAGCCCATTGCCGACAAGTTGTTTCAGAGCACTGCGAGGAAGCAGGCCCGCCAGATGCAGTACGAGGTGCGCTGGGTGGCCATCTCGCAATATTATTACAACTATTGTAACATGAAGATGGCCAAGGAATTCGCGCGGGAGGAGCAGCTTACCTTGACTAGGGAGCAATACCTGTTGGTCATTCCGATGTTTGTGGTAAATTTCATTGTTTTGTGTCGACATGCCATTATGCTTTCATTATGTAGGCGTGTCCTGGTTGGTGTTATGGAAAACGGGAATCATGGGCGGCATTGGTTGATGTGTGGCTCGGTGATGATGAAAAGTGGGCTGCTAAAAGCTTCCAAAACCGGGCTAATCGAGGGACTGACGGAACACATTGTCAGGGAAACCGGAACCACTGGAGCCACAAGAAAGTTCAGGTATATCTATGTACATGAAACATTCTTCTTCTTCTCTGTATGACTAACCTCTGTTTGGTGGTGTTTGGTGGTGCAGGAGGAGAAATTGAAGCGGCCGCTCTCAGACATGGAGGCGTGGGAGATAGCCCATGTGCGGACTAAGCCCAAGGATGGCAAGGGCAAGTACTACGGCAAGTCCGGCGAGCACCTTGAGACCTACAAACAGTTGTATCTGGGGTACAATCCTGACACATCTGACCCCATAAAAGAGGCTACGGACGACAGGGCGGTGGTCGGCATAGGGCCGAAGAGTCATGGTCGGCAGTCAGTTCTGGATGATGTGGTCACTCCTTCTATCTCCTACACACAGCTTCGAGTTACCAACCCGAGCCTGAGCTCGCACACGAGCACGACCCGTGCTCACCCAGAGTCCCTCCTAGCCCAGCAACACTCTGTAAGGATTTTCCCTCTTATCTTCCTTTTTTCTCACTTTATTTTCCACATCGAGATGTTTTTATGAGTTTCATCATGTCATATTGTAGGCCTACATGGAGTACACACGTCAGGAGACCATGGCGTGGAACGCGAGAGCTGTAGCAGTCACGGACCACAGCAGTCGCATGATGAAGGTTAGTTTAGCCCCTTTCATTTGACTTTCACATTTGCACTTTCATTTCTTCTGACCTTCGTGTTTGCTTGCTCAACTAACATGCAACTCGTTTTTGTTTCCTGGGCGGCCGGCACGGTTCCTGTAATGGAACCACCACCGCCACCTGCTGGACCACAACCAGTGCTGCCTACGTTTGAAGAATTTCTGGCACAACGCTGTCCGACTCCGGTTTGTACATCCCCAAACTATTCAACCATTACTTATCGTTTATTCAACACAATCATATATCTCTTTAACATCTCTTTTCAAACATGCAGGGAACCGGTGGATCATCCGTTGGTGGTGGTGCCAATCATGGCATCACTCCCGAGTCACGGAGCCCGATCACTCCGATCCACCGAGGTGGCGGTGGTGGCGGTCTTGACGGTAGCGCTACCGGTAGCAGTGATGACCTTGGCTTTGCCGGTCTTGGCGGTGACAAACTTGGTGGTGGATGTCTTGGCGCTTAAGCCTCTGGGTGGTGGTGACTTGTATCTTTCAAGCATCTATATTATGGACTTGTGTCGTGTTGTTCGACTTATATTGTGTTGTTTCGACGTATGTTTTGTTGATTCCACTTCTGTTGTGATGATAATACTTATGTTGTGGTGATAATGATGTGGATCTGTGATATATATATGATGTTTATTATCTGTGATATATTTGTGTATATTTGTGCTGTATATTATCTATAAATAAACCAAAAAAATAAATAAACAATAGATATGCCGACGGTTACACCGTCGGCGTAGCCTTGCCCCAGGGAGCGTCCAGGAGCTGCCACGTGGCCCTGATATGCCGATGGTTACACCGTCGGCGTAGATTCTGATGTATGCCGACGGTATAACCGTCGGCGTAGCCTTGCCCCAGGGAGCGCCCGGTAGTTGCCACGTGGCCCTGATATGCCGACGGCTACACCGTCGGCGTAGCTTCTGATGTATGCCGACGGTATAACCGTCGGCGTAGCCTTGCCCCAGGGAGCGCCCAGGAGTTGCCACGTGGCCCTGATATGCCGACGGCTACACCGTCGGCATAGCACTGCCCCAAGGAGTGCCAGGAGCTGACGCGTGGGTGCGTCTGGTTGGTTGACGTCCTCCGACGACGCCATCAGCCGCCGTCATGTGAAAAAGGATGCCGACGGCCTATCTACGCCGACGGACGTACGGCCGCACGTCGGCATAGGAGCCTATGCCGACGGTTTCCCTATGCCGACGAAACTGACCGGGTACGCCGACGTACCCAATCCCGACGGACCTACGCCGACGGTGGCCGTCGGCATAGCCCTACGCCGACGGTGTTCGGGCCTACGCCGACGGATGCCCGCCGTCGGCATAGGAGGCGATTCTGGTAGTGAATGTATCTGAAATTGTCTTTTTCCATAAGAAATTGTTAGATGAAAGTGTGTCTCTTTTTGTCCGAAATTTTCACACCATGAAGCATGTGTTCTAGAAGGATTTTATAGGTTCCGAATCATCAAGAAATAATAGGATCAGCTTAGATTATTTTGGGCAATGCACATACCGAAGATCCAATAAATTTGTGCAGAACATCAAAACCCAACCGAGGTTACTAGTTCCAATTTTTCAATAGGTTTCTGCAATTTCACCATAAAGAAAGGCACATCGAAGCAGGGGTTGAACACCAGCAACAAGTTGAAATTTTTTCAGCAAGGCAGTCCAATTACCTTCAAGCAGTTCTTGGCTGGGGACTTGAGAGGCAAGTCTAATATGCACTCATGGGTTTAGGTACATTCATGCACTAAGCCCATCTTGTATCTTTCACACAACATAAGAAAGATGTTATGCCAATTCTGAACTTCCTAATCTGCAATGAACAATTTGTCATTAATCTGGGAACTGGCACAAATGAGGAAACAAATTGTCCAAGTTTCGTCAAAAGCTTAGGTAAAAATATTTGCTGGTCAGCCGCATTGGGCAGCTGATCTCCGCTTTCGTCAGGTAAAACAGTCGCCATAAAAAGGAAAGATAAACCAGAAAATCAGAAAAAGGGCAACCTTTTTTGTATATGAAATGTCCTTATGAACTGATAACTAAAGAGTGACTGCAGATGAGAGTAGAGGAGCGACCGAGTCCACCATCAACCCCTACCCTATCCCCTTCTTCCTCTAACCTGGTTTCCACCCCACCCATCGCTTCTACCACTGCCATTGCTCCCTCAACACCTCATGCCATGCGGATCCAGTAGGCATGGCACGGGGACTAGGCGGGTGGACCGTCTCGGTTACAACACGGCCTATTCTGCCTCTCGACGCATCCTCACTGATAGCGAGGAGGGAGATGGAGCGGGTGGTCAAGGACAAGTTCCGACATCTCTCTCTGTGGGTAGGCCTACATCAACGGCATTCGCCTATGCAGGTTCGAGGAGCGGGGAAGGTTCACCGGCAAGGATAGATGCGTGGAGATTGATCTCCTCTTCTAGGCGATTCAGGAGGTCGAATCTCCAGATCCGATGCAGGTAGTGAAGTGGAGTGCTTTGAAAACCAAGAAGGCAGGAACCAATCGCGCCTCAACACTGCTCCACCATCTTTGGAAGCTCTCGCCCAACCTTCGCTTGGGGCATTTCAGCTGGGGGTGCGCTCCCCTCACCAGCAGTAAGATAATGTGTACCTGGTGGGCGTGCATCGCAGGAAACTCATGCATCTACCGCGAGCGAGCAACACAACGGTCGGACCGCGACACCGTTTTCTCGATCCACCTCCATGGCCGGGTGACAGAGGTGTGGTTCCGCCCCGATCTATTAATTTTGGTTTGTTCTGTTTGAATCAGGCGATTCAACCTCAAATTCCTTCAACTGCATCTGGGTTGGGCCTTCTGGCCTTGGTTAATCCTTGTGGTGGTTCTATTTCTCCGGTGACCCCTCCTCCTTCGGGGAGGGCAGACATTTCAAAATTAGGTGTGAAATTTCTATTTAGCCCCTCTATACCTGTTGCGGTATCTCTGCCACAGATCTGTGGGCGTGTGGTCAAAAGGAAGGCGGGTTCTCATTAGGCGCGTTCAATGGATGACCTAGAGGTGGTGGGGGTTATATATATAGCCAATTGTGGGTTCTCCCCCTCGCCGCCGCCTCCGCCCTCCTTGACAACAACCTCCACATCCCCCTAGGGCTAGCAAATTTCTCTGGATTCACAAGCATCTCTTCATCTCAAAGTCGTTCTTGGTGGCTGATTGCTTCCTCGTCAATTCACCGCTCTCCGTTTGATCTCATCCCTACTCAATTCTGCATCACTCATGAAGTATTAGGCCCAAGATCTCTATCCTTTGCGGAAGTGGTCAAGAAGAAGATGGTGGATAAGCGTGCACCTGCTGCTGGGGTTGGGGCTGGCAAAAAGAAGAAGAAGCCCCCGAGCGCAAATCCCCCAGCTGCCCGGAAGAAAACTCCACCTGTGGTTGCGCAGACGCTGTACAACCTGGGGGCGAGGAAGTTCGCGGTGATCGACGTGGCGCCGATCGGTTGCTGCCCGTACTGGAGGAGCCGGAACCCAGCCGGGGAATGCGTCGAGCCGCTGAACCGGCTGGCGAAGAGCCTCAACGATGGGCTCCAGGACCTGTTCGTCGGCCTCAGCTCCGAGATGCAGGGCATGGAGTACGCCATTGGCAGCTCCTACGAGCTCGTCTCCAGCATCGTCGAAGACCCACAGTCTGCAGGTAAAATCGCAGCATTCTGACCTGGGACTCCATAAAATCCAGCATATGAATAATTGAATATCAAGCTAGCCATGCTTGCAGGGCTGACGTAGTTGCGTGCAGGGCTGACGGAGTTGAAGAGCACGTGCTGTGGTGGCGGCGGCAGGTTCAACGCCGACGGAGGGTGCACCCCCATCGCCGGCTACTGCGGTGACCGCGGCAAGTTCGGACTTCCTGCACCCTACCCAGGCCACCTCCAGGCTCGCTGGCCGAGCGTTCTACGACGGGCCGGCGCGGTTCGTCGGTCCGATCACCTTCAGGGAGCTGGCCGAGGCGTAGGGTCGCAGCGTTGGAAATAGCAATGCATCTTTGTGTCATTCCACAACACAAGAGAGCTGGTTTTTTGTGTCAGTCTTGGTCTTTGCCGTGCGTGGCGGCGACAGTCTAAACTGGAGTTTAAGAATCCATGTTTAAGAATGTCGCTAGAGTTGAGGCAGACACACGCACTACTTACTCACCGATCGACAACCATCTGAATTATCCAAAATCTCTTCAATTAAGCAGATGACGCTCAACAAGTTAAATGAAAAATATGTAAACACAGTTTCATGAAAAATAAAAAACCGGACCAAACCACTAACAATTGTGTTTCTTATGTTTGTGATACAAGCATTGTTCTGGCTCGATCTATCACTCCCTCCGTTTCCCTAAAAGTTTCATTTCGAATATCAGCATGGCTTTCAAAAGGCAAAACACAACCAACCTTCAGCACTAGTCTATGTTTGAGCATATTTGTAATACCCAATATACTATAAGACTAACTCTCCTAGAATTGGAGAGCCCACATTCATTTGAGGTCTCCAATTCACATTGAGTCACCCGATTTTGACCGGGTCAACAATTTCTCAAAGCTTTCTTATTCAATTTTTCTATACTATATTTATAAATACATATGCTCCTTAATTTTAAGGCCTCACAATCAATTGATGTCTTCAATTTATAATTGGATCACCTGATTTTGACCGGGTCAACAATTTCTCAAGGAGCTCTCTTATTTAATTATTTTAATTCATCTGTCTTAGTAAATTCTTATAATTCATCTCTATTATTATATTCTTTTATTCCTTGTGCTCTTTAATTTTGAAGCTCTCTCGTTTCATCGAGGTATTTAATTTTGGATTTGGTTTACGATTTTGACAGTCCAATGATTTTCTAAATCAACCGGCAGCAATCGACCTATAAAAGCATGTCAATCAACCGGCAGCCCTCTCACCACCTTAAAAAGTGTCAATATGTAATATTGTAGCACCAGTATAGAACATGCAGTCACCGGCGAAATTTTGACACAAAAGTATGGATTGATTAGCAAATAACACTGAATCACACCACTGAAGGCCCACCAAACACGCTGCATTATAAATAAAAAACACACTTCATCGTCTCCCCCTCTCGCGAAACCAAATACTCACTCAGTTTTAACACATAAGGTGTATTAAGTTTTCGAAAAGTATAATATCTTTAACTTTGACTAAGGTAAGAGCCAAAAATATTGACATCCACAACACTAAATCAATAAAAATAATAATGATGAATCTAGTGATATCGATTTGATATTATGTATATTGATATATTTCTCTACGAATTTGGTCAAACTTAAAAATATTTATTTTTTTCAAAAATTACACCTTATATTTTGAAACAAAGGGAGTAGTTTTTTTATGAAAACCCAGCAACACCGACGGCGCAGCAAAGCGCGCCCAACCCTTCTAGTAAGAACCATACGCTGTGAAATTACTTTTGAGATAAATTTACGAATGGTGGTATTTATACTCATACCAGACTGGAATGCATGATAATGTGTACTTTCTTTCCATGTTTAAGAATCCTCACTGGAGTTGCTAGTGGAGATTACTTACTTAGTACAAACTGAAGCATCAGACGGTCGAAACGGAAAAATTTCAAGCAAAACCATGGGTAATTGCTGCAACAAATGTATCTGAAATTGTCCTTTTCCATATGACATAGCTAGATAAAAGAGTGTCTGTTTTTGTCCAAAATTTTCACACCATGAAGCATGTGTTCCAGAAGGATTTTATAGGTTCCGAATCATCAAGAAATAATAGTATCATCTTAGATTATTTTGGGCAAGATGCAGCTCCATCAGAGATACCGGAGATCCAATAAATTTGTGCAGAACCTCAAAACCCAACTGAGGTTACTAGTTCCAATTTTTCAATAGGTTTCTGCAATTTCACCATAAAGTAAGGCACATCGAATAAGGGGTTAAACACCAGCAACAAGTTGAAAAAATTTCAGCAAGGCAGTCCAGTTACCTTCAAGCAGCTCTTGGCTGGGGACTTGAGAGGCAAGTCTAATATGCACTCATGGGTTTAGGTACATTCATGCACTAAGCCCATCTTGTATCTTTCACACAACATAAGTAAGATGTTATGGCAATTCTGAACTTCCTAATCTACAATGAACAACTTGTCATTAATCTAGGAACTGACACAAATGAGGAAACAAATTGTCCAAGTTTCCTCAAAAGCTTAGGTAAAAATATTTGCTGGTCAGCCGCATTGGGCAACTGATCTCCGCTCTCCTCAGGTACAACAGTCGCCATAAAAAGGAAAGATAAACCCGAAAATCAGAAAAGGACAACCTTTTTTGTATATGAAACATGCTTAGGAACTGAGAACTGAAGAGTGGATGCAGATGAGAGTAGAGGAGCGACCGAGTCCACCATCAACCCCTACCCTATCCCCTTCTTCCTCTAACCAGGTTTCCACCCGACCCGTCGCTTCTACCACTGCCATTGCTCCCTCAACACCTCATGCCATGCGGATCCAGTAGGCATGGCACGAGTGTCACGTCCAAGATGCGGTCCTATCCCTATTAAGGCTTGTGGCCTCGACGGGGATAGAAGCGCATCTCGTCGTTCGCAAGTACAGTAAAACATTGCAATAGATGTAGGAAGAGATGAGTATTTGAGTTGGCTTACACTCGCCACAAGCTATCTTCCAAGTTCACACAAATTTATTCATACATCATCCAGAAGACAGGGTCCGGCTACGGACGAAAACAAACAATAAAAGAAGCAATGTAAAACTGCCTTGCTATCCCAGGATCACCACCACGAAGCTCCCTACTCGTTTGGATACGTAACATACATCCGACCACGTTCTTCAGCATACTCCCACTGGAGCTGAGTCACATCGTCTGGCACGTTCTCATCAACACCTGCACCTGTATTGTTGTAATCTGTGAGCCACAGGGACTCAGCAATCTCATAACCCGGGTACCGAAACTATGTAAGCCATTGGGTAAGGAATTGCTTAAGTGGTGAGGCTGCAGCAAGCGCTAAGCATATATTTGGTGCCTAACTTACGAGAACATGAATGTAAATATGGTGGCATACGTAAGACGAACGTGAGCTAGCATGCACTAAGTGATCCTGAACTCCTACTTACGTCAATCATAACCCCACCGTGTTCTCTCTCGGATCATGTTCATGAGCAAAGACGGTCAAGGTTACGCACACAGTTGGTGTATTTTATTTGAGTTTACTTCAAGTTTACTATAAACGGGTGTTAAACAAATCTCCAAGTTGCCACATAACCGCGGGCACGGCTTTCCGAAAAGATTAAACCCTACAGGGGTGCTCCAACTCATCCATCACAAACTAACCACACGCCGCGAAAATAACCTCGACCACGAATCTCGTGATCTTCCTAGGCAATTCCACTGGAAAACCGCACCCTCGAGATAGCCCGAAGAAAAACCGGAATTCCTCGCCCAAGACATTTGAGAAAGGTAAAACAAGTCCAGCAAGACTGCCCGATGTGTCGACGAACCCGATAAGAGTCGCGTATCTCGTTCTCAGGACACGACGGATTGTCCAAACTTCCGGTAGGCCAATCGCAGAGTTGCCTCTGGCGGCCAGCGGCGGTTGACAGGTTGGACCAACACTCATCAGGAGCACTGGCCCGGGTTGTTGATTAATTATCCACGGGGTAGCTATGCCCTATGCAATTTTATTAAGTTGTTTAGCAAATGTAGTACGAATGTTGGGTCTTGCCAGACAAGTTTTAATCTAAAACGAATGGTCAAGGGGGTCCCCATAACAACCCCGAGCATGTTAGGAGCGCAAAATATGGAATATAACACCGGTACTCGGAAATAGTGCGGGAAAAGCGGAACAAAACACTGAGCAAAAGGCCAAGTCTTCCACCGTTGCCAGATATATATGTGCATTAAATTAAATAACGATAAATAGAGTGATATAAACAAAATCCATGTTGACACATGGAAAGCTTGCACCTGCAACTAGCAATGATATAAGATAAGGGCTGAGCGGCGGTAACATAGCCAATCAATGTTTGCTAGGTAGTGGAGGCGGTTAGAGGCTTTCATGGCAATTTAGGAGGCTGACAGTTTAAGTGGTAGGTAACGTAACATAACGGTAAAAACGAGACATCTAGCAAGGCAAAAATAGTGTCGGGATCCGGGTATGATCATCTTGCCTGTTGGTTCTTCAGAGGGACAAAGAGCTGGGTCCTCGTAGTTGTACTCTCCGGGATCCTCGTACTCAGGCTCAACACTCGCGTCTACCCAAAGAGAACAGCACCAAATAAACATACAAACAAGGTGCAATGCCCAAACAAGATGATGCATGATCCATTTGAAGTATTTAACATGGCAACCCTAAGCTAGTCATGTTTCTCATGCACTTATTAAGTTCTTTAGTATTCTGGACAGAACCTCAAGTTTAGTTATTTGAACATGCATGAACATGGAAAATATGAATGCTTCATGCAAAATCGATGCAAATGCATATGTAAAACATTGCAAACGGAGTAACGTAGCTCACGGTACACTCACGGCAAGATACGAACCTTAACGGAAGCAAAACACAAGATGAGGCAATCTCTGGGCTATACCTTGGTGTTCCAAGGATGCCACTGGATAGGAAATGAAATTCTAGTAATAATAGAGCTAAAGATCAAGCAAAACAATGGAGTATAGCTCCCACAAGTCACAAAACAATCAAACACACAATCTGACCACAAACAGCAACATGGCATCTTGCAACACACATAACAAGAGCTACAGCAAGTTTCAAATCTCAATCAAGGCATGTGCAGAAACTATACCGCATGCTTAACAAGTCATCTATCTACACAAACTTGAAAGGAAGCATGGATCAATAGCAAATATGCTCACAAGATGGCATGTTGAAACAGATTTCAGGGACTTAGTGAAAATTCCAGTTTTCTGTAATCTGAGTTAACCAGATGGCATATTGACAGCACTATTTATATATGCTAGAGGGAATTTCATGGCATGAAAATTAACAGGGATATAGAGGGCAACATATACAACAAAACACTAGCACTGAGCATGAGCTAAAACATCACAGATCACTTGGTAGCATCCCCTAAACATGGCATGAAAATAACTACATATTCTCAGACTTTGGCAAAATCAGCAAGGGCAAAACTGCACACATGTTAACAGAATAGCAACTTGACAGCAGGTTTAAACTATGATGCAAAGGCTTAATTCTCAAGTTCTTAGCACAATTTAGTAGAGTATGATGAGCACAACAAAACATGTTAAGGCCCCAAACTCAAAGGAACAACACATCCATGGGAACCATCCTCACAACATGGTAAGAAAATAACAGCTTCTAACACTTAGCAAAATCTGAGGCATGCAACCAGTGTTATACTCTTAGCATGTTAACAGCAAGAAACCCACGCATCCACAAGTTTATCATGCCAAACAAAAATACCAGGGCCTAGTGCCCACAAAACACTAGCATAATCATGTTGACAAGTCTCCCAAAAGATGCTTAGATTAAATCATGTGAAAATGGCAAAATGACATGTTGTGGCAAAAATGACATTTTGCAAACTTGCTCAAACGACCAAACAAATTACACCATTGGATTCCTTGGGAAATTCTACCCCAAAATCATATATCACACTCACATGTTTGTGTCAATAATTTATCCAAAATCTAATTCGAAATTTAACACTTGCACTTATAATTCTAGTATGAGTTATCCGTTATCATTGTACTCCACCAAGGATGCACTGTATGGCCTTGTGGTTTTCACATGGGCATTTATTGTCGTGGGGATGTCACTAAAGAATATAAACGAAAATGCATGACTCTTTCCTGTCGTCTAGTAGTATACATGGATGCATAGCTTATGTATAGTTGCACAAACTTTGTACGTTTAATGCACACTAAACAATCACTAAGCATGCATTTGTTTTGGTTTAGCATATGATTAATCTCCAAACGCAATGTCTCATAAGAGTGAGTTGTTATCCAACCCTTATGTGCATTTCATTATAAGATATTTTGTATATTATGTTTTTGGTTTGCTTCATTATTCACAATGAGTATTCTATTATAATTGAGCTTGCATATCATACTAATATATGTGATTGTGAAATCTATATGATGATGCTTGCAATAATAGGCCGACCATTTTTATGCTACTTTTCTTACTTATAGAATATGAATATTATGATTAGACGATAACGGCCTACCTGTACTATGACTTGATTAATTTGATATCCATACATACTCCGTCATGGTTTTCATGCAATTAATAGGCATTAATATCCAGCCTACTATGACTCAGCAGTTGGTTGGCCATGTGTTTGAGCTAGGTGGACAGGAAGGACCAGGCGGTGGCCCTAGTGGTCTTCGCACGAAGGCACCGTGCTACTTGCGGTCGGTCTTCTTCGATCTGGCTATCGGCGAGTTCCGTACTTATCCTTCGAAGGAGAATAAGGACGGGCGCATATGGCGCTCTTTGGTCACCTTGATTGGATAGGGCCATAGGGGTCGGTCGTGTGCACCCGCAACATCAGCATAACCAGCTTCATCGGGGTATCACGAAGCTCTGTTTTTGTTGACACCCTGGGACATGTCTGTACCAAGGTTTCTAAGGGATCAACACATGTGGAGCATGCCATGGCATGATTGAAGGACCTGCAAGTGGTGAAGGCGGGGTCCTAGTTGCGATGAAAACTATGCTTCACGAGCAGTTACTTAGACTTGGCTTGCGGGATATGTTCCCGTCCAGGCCGGACACGAGTTCCTGTGAACCTGGTGGTACGTGACTTGCAGTAGTGGCCTCCGCAAGTGGGGGCGGTAGCATTAGATGACTTCTTTGTTGGTAGTGATCCTGTGAGTATCGAGCCGTGATTTCTAGGATGAAAACCTAAGGTCTGGCCTTTATTGGTTGTGCCTGGCAGTGGTCTTGTTGAAGGCATTGTTTTGGGAATGCGGTTTTTCTCCAGTGTGAAGACCTAAGATTTTTAATTGGGCAACGACAACGGTTATGCATTTTTCCTTCCTGAAGGCGTTGCTTTTTGGAGAACTTCATTTGTTGTCCAGGTGCTGTCTTTGGTGGTGGTTAGAGTGTTGCTACTGCGGGTGATTGATCACAGTGGTTTTTTTGCTGCGTGTATCCTGGATGTTTTTAGGCATCTTGTTGATGGAGAGGCTTGGTGCAATTGATATCTGTTTTATATTAATATATTCTCTCTCTTTAAAAAAAAGTAAGGGACCTGTACTATGATTTGAATTTGTTGATGAGATTCTTACGTCGCATCAGTTACTAGTTATTGTACTACCACGCTACCGCTGGCGCTCCCGAGCAATAGAGGGTCGAAGCCAAGAGAGAGGACGCATAAGGGAAACGCTTCTTATCTATAGTCTGATAAGAAGTCCAGCGTCAGACCATTCCAACACCGTCGATTCAATTGAAATCCGACGCCTCACGAATTGTGTTCCTTTTGTTAAAAAAAAAAAACATCGACAGGGACATAATTGCCTGTGGCCCCTGCGTAAACCGCTCCCCTAATTCTCTCGCTTTTCCAATCGTACCCGCACCTCCCGAGCTCCTCCAGTTTGCACGCACCAGCCGGAGCGCCTCGCCCAGATCCCCCTCTCCCCACGCCTCTTGCTCTCCCCGCCGTCGAGCAGCACGGCCACCCCACTGGCCAGCTCCGCCCCCTGCTTCTCTGGACCACATCATCTTCTCCATCGATGACAACGCTGGTGTGCCCTCATCTATGATTCGTGCTTCGACAGGTCAAATCAGGTGCGCCATCGACTGAGTCGGCTGATGCAGTAGCACCAGCCGGCCCGAGAACCTACTGCCTAGCAATCCCCCACCCCCAAAATTACAACCACCCCATCTTGAAATCGCATCTACCGCCCCTGATTTCTATTAGACTATTGACTATTCACTTTGCAGTTTCTGCTATGCAATTTTCTCTGTATTTCAGCCAACAGTCGAGTAGTCCTTTGGTTTGTATGTTCATTGGCTGACTAGTATTGTTCTGGTCACGTGTTACCTCATTTACCATCAAACTTTTTTGTATGTCAAGCTTAGTTGATAACGCGATAACCCATAGCTATGTACGTAGACAATCGTGGCTATTCCGCAGTTTCAATACTCGGTGCTTCGAATGATAGCAGTTTTCTTTTGCTTCAAGCATTTGTGCTTCCTACGTAGTGGAATTTCAATATATTGCCATGCTTCCAGGTTATTGCTGCATCTACTATCCTTGGTATGTACGTTTGGAATTTCAATCCATTGCTATGCTTCCTTGGTATACATATTATTTCATCATAGTTTTAGCATCTATACTTCCTCAGAGTCTTATGTACATATACTTCCTTCATGCAATGGAACTTCAGTGTATTGCCATGTTTCCTAGATGTACAGATGTACGGTTCGGAGCATCCATGCTTTTATGTACAGATAGAACTGCAATCATGCTTCCTGAGTTAGTATATGTGTTTCCAATGTGTGCGGATTTTTATTTCATTTTCAACAAACATGCTACATTATATTTCTCATAACTTGTACAATTTCCTTTTCTTGCATCGCCACTTCAGGTTGTGTAATTCGCCTTTTCATTCTAGTAATAATACGTATATTATATATTTGTATTTCATTGCATATATCTCCTCGGGCTGCCTCCATCGCCGTTTGTAACCCTATGTTCTCATGCCTAAGACAATTACGACGACACGATTGCCAATCCATTTTCTATTGCATGTAATTGTACATGTGTGCTTCCATCTTACTTATTATTGCTTGCAAATACTAAATTCTGTGCTTCGGTGCTATCTATGTTTTTCCACACTTGTTCGCCGAACATACCTTGCGTATATGCTTCCATTCAAGCCTTCCATTGCTTCAGTTGGAATGATGTTTTGCTTTGGGTGATTTTGACAGCGTTGGAAGCATTGTTTGAAGCACCGCCACATTGACGAGTTACTTCTTCATGCTGGCGGAAGCGAACCGACATGCAACTCCTAGTGTGTCACCGGTGCTAAGATAATTCTTGCCTTGAGGAGCCGCACCAAAGGCTGAGGGGCGCATTATCACCTCCCATACAGAAGCAACATGGGAAACTAGTAGAAGCAATATCCAATTCTTGCCTTGAGGAGCCACGTCAACAATTAGATGTAAATTATTTGTCATGGAAGCAGAGTTGTTTGTCCATGAAACCATGGAAGCAAAATCTTTTATTAATGGAAACAAACTGAGCATATTTGCATTTCTTGGAAACACATACCTGATGTGTTTGAAGCAAAAACAATTGTACTCATGATAATGATTATTTCTACGAAAATGTCTTATTTGCTTAGAAACAATTTTCTAGTTGACGGAAACATGATTTCGATGTTTTTGAAGTAAACAAATCATCAATTAAGTACAAATTCATATACTACTACAACAAGTTTAATTCGCCATGGAAGTCAATTGATTGGTAGGAGGAAGCAGGTTTAATTTGCCATGGAAGCCAATTGATTGGTAGGAGGAAGCAAGTATAATTCACCAGGAGACGATGCTTCCGTTCATCAAGAAGAATGCTTCTATGGTTTAAAATCATGTTACACATCTGACAAAATCGTAATTAATTGCACGATTTTCTTGTGAGGAATAATCATTTTTATCCGCAAATAAGGGGATTTGGAGTCATTTTAGGAACAGTTTTAGGAAACAAATTGCTGATTATGGACACAACGGTTAAGAAGGAGCAAAACTCACGGAATTAGTACTCACCAAATCAGGCATTTAAGGAAGGAAACTAGCCAATAGATCAGACGACTGAAATGCTTCTAATCGTACGGCTATCAAATAGTCTGATGGGAAGCAATCCATCAGTAGTCTGATGGCTAGTGGTGCCCTAATGAGAAACCAACAAAACAGCCAGCGAGCGAGCGTTTCTGCTGCTGGCGCTCCCGAGCAATATATGCTGGAAGAAGCCATAAAGGAGAAGGGATTAAGAGAGACTAACCAGAAGAGTGGCAGCAAGCCAGAGGTCACACAGACGGGCGTTTCTTTGTGCCAGCAGTGTGACAGAGGAGAAACACCACCCTCTCGTGTATAAATATAGGAGCAAGCCAGAGGTCGCACAGCATCCAGTACCAAGATATCTTCCTGGCTCCAGTTCCTCTTCCTCTAGCCAGCCTGGTAGAGTGAGCGACCAAGCAAGAAATTGGTAACAATGGATCTAAGTGACAACCAGATTCAGGTCCTCGAGAGGTTGATCAAGCACCATTTCCTACAGCTTATTTCTCGTGTCATATTTTCACGGTGATCCATGTGCAGGGTATTCAAGGTTTTCTTTTTCCTTTTCTTTGAAAACTGCAGGTGTTTCGAGGAGTGCCCCAACCCCGATGAGACCCAGCGCGCCAATCTCGGCCTCCACCTTGGCGTGGAGCCCCAGCAGGTAAAATTCTGGTTCAAGAACCGCCATGCCCAGATGAGGAGGGTATGACCTCGACCTCCTTTCTGTTTTTCAAAGGTTTTCAGTTTTTTCCGCCTGAGTGATGATGGAATGTAACGGGATCTGGATGTGGTGTTTGTGGTTGACGGCATGGCAGTCTAGGCACGAGCAGGTGGACAACCACCTCTCCGAATCGGAGAACGACGAGACCGACTCGGAGAACGACGAGATCCACTAAGAGAACTTCGGCATGTGGGTGTGTGGATCGAGGGCTGATCCATTGAAGTAAACTTAAACTTAGTGCATGCTTTAGGGTTTTTTCCCTTCAATCTGCTTGTTTCAAATAACGCGCCATAGAGCTGCCTGCGAGCATGCGGTGTGCGCTGAGAGTCGGTCTCGACGGCAAGCATGTTTGTGTCGAGTCCATGCGTCAGGTTGGGGTCGCTCCTGTTTCTACCGCGTCGTGATCCAAGTTGATCGGATGACACGCGATAATAGTGGAGCTGTAGATCATGCACGCACGATCCGATTCGTCGGATGGCATGAGTCATTAGGAACGTGGTGTGTGTTTAGATCGGTCGTGCAACGACCCTTCTTTCTCTATGTATTCCAAATAAACGGGGGTGAACAACAGAAAAGCCGTAGCGAATTGTCAGACAGTCCGAAGAAAGGTGCGCCACATGAAAAGTTCTTTGGTTTTTTTAACACAGTACAGATGCAAGCACTCATATAAACATGCACCATAGACACCTCGTTGTCGTCCTCCCACTGAAAGCGCATCGCCGAAAATCCTGAAATAAATCCAAAAATAATGTGAGCACCAGGACTTGAACCCTGGTGGGCTGGGATACCACTGTACTTCTAACCATCCAACCGCAGGTTGGTTCGCTGAAACGTTTTCCAGTTGCAAGGATGTCAACCGTGGAGAAACAATCATGCGGCATGTTGTGCGTTTAGTTTGGGGATCAACACAATGGCCGATATGTTGACCCAGACGAACTACACTCAGGTTATGCTACAAGCGCGTGACCTGTGTACGGCGATGGCCGTTGGCATGATCATTGCTGGATGGTTGGGACACGATTAAGTAAAGGTGAGCATTCGGTTTATTCGGTATATTTGGTTGGGTTTCTCAAAACATCTGTTCCTATCGAATGCCAATAAATAGGTTCCTAGAAAAAAAAGGAAACAGAAGAAAATAAACTGATTTATTTTGATTTGATAAATTTGTGCACCGAAATGATCCAATTGAACAAAATAGGCCCTGACTAAAATTGTTTGGAAATAGAGAGCACATCGATCTAAGCAAGAAATCAGAGATATTAATCTCTACTCCTAAAGAAGCAGTCTGCGGTCGTGATGGTAGATTTCCGTTCCGGTTTTATTTTCGTCATACCTCCCACCTCCGTACGGTTTTTTTCCGTCCGGTTTTTGTGTCCCTCCTCCTAAGAGACCTTTGGTCCCGGTTGGTGGCACGAACCGGGACCAAAGGTAGGCATTGGTCCCGGTTGGTGGCACCAACCGGGACCAATGCTGTGTGTATATAAGCAGCACTTGTGAAAATTTTCATTTTCATCTCGCAGTTCCCCCCGACGACGCCGACCTCCTCGACGCCGCCAGGCTTCCCCGACGCCGTCGCCGTCACCCGTGCCCCTGCCCCGCCCCCGAGCCCACGCCGACGCCGTCCGCCGCCCACGCCGTCGCTGTCCGCCGCCCCCGAGCGCGCCCGGCCGCGCCCCTGCGCCCCGGCCCGCCCCCACCGTCGCCGTCGTCGCCGGCTCCCTTGTGCGCCGCCCCCACCGTCGCCGTCGTCGCCGGCTCCCTCGTGCGCCGCCCCCGCCGTCGCCCTCGCCAGCCGACGCTGTCGCCGGCTCCCTTGCGCGCCGCCCCCGCCGTCGCCCTCGCCAGCCGACGCTGTCGCCGGCTCCCTTGCGCGCCGCCCCCGCCGTCGCCCTCGCCAGCCGACGCCGTCCGCCGCCTCCGAGCGCGCCCGGCCACGCCCCTGCCCCGGCACGCCCCCACCGTCGCCCTCGCCGACGCCCTCGCCGCCCCTGCCGTCGCCCCCGCTGTGAGCCGCCGCCGCCCCGGCTCTGTTCATATCATTTTTTTGTTCATATTTTATATGATGAATTTTTTGTTCATATATATATAATGTATATATGTATGTGGCTATATGTATGTATGGATGTTCATATATGTATTAATTTTTTTGTTCAGAGCATTTATTTGTTCATATATGTATTTTTTTTGTTCATATGTGTATTAATTTTTTTGTTCATAGCATTTTTTTGTTCATATATGTATTTTTTTTCATAGCATTTTTTCCATGTATATATGTATGTGGCTATGTATGTATAGATGGATAGCATTTTTTCCATGTATGTATGTCGTTGTCGATATACCCCCTCCCCGATAACTTCGACATGAGGGGGGGGGGTCGATATACCCCCTCCCCGATAACATTTTTTTTCTAAGTTACTAAGGTAAAATGTTCACCCCCTCTCGATATACCGGGCGACCAACTCTCGAGGCCACCCAATCCCTAGAAAAAAAAGCGTTGTCGATATACCCCCTCCCCGATAACATTTTTTTTCTAAGTTACTAAGGTAAAATGTTCACCCCCCTCTCGATATACCGGGCGACCAACTCTCGAGGCCACCCAAACCCTAGAAAAAAAGCGTTGTCGATCTCCTACCCCCTCCCGCCCCTACCCGACAATCTCTCGAGGCCACCCAAACCACTAGAAGAAAACTCCGGTAACTTCGACATGAGGGGGGACGTCGATCAACCCCCTCTCGCCCGAACAAGTCTATGTATCATTTTATATCGCGGTGGACATATATCAAAGTTTGATCATATGTCAAAGTTTGAATTTTGACATATGCAACATTTGATCATATATCAAAGTTTGATCATGTGTCAAAGTTTGAATTTTGACATATGCAACAATATTTGATCATATGTCAAAGTTTGACTTTTGACATAGATTTATCAAGAATGCCCCCATTATGGATGTGCACAAGTTAATCCAATTTTTTTCTGATCTCATATATATATATATTCTTCTATATGTCACGTTGTCTGTCAAAGTATTGAAGAAATCCATGGCTTCATCATTAGCCGGAAGTAACATGCGTATGATGCTACGAAGCTCTTCAAAGTTGTTTTGGAACGGAGTTCCGGATAGAATAATTCGCTTTTTGGTACGAATTTCAAAGGCCTTCCAAATAGCGATATTCGGAAGGCTCTTGCGGAACTTCGTACCAAAAAGCTAATTAATTATCCTATCCGGGACTCCGTTCCAAAACAATTTTGGAGAGCTTCGTACCATTATGCGCCTGTTACTTCCGGCTAATGATGAAGCCATGGTTTTCTTGAATCCTTTGACACTAGACAACGTGACATATAGAAGGATAGATGAGATCAGGAAAAATATGGACCATTTTCTGCACATTCAGAATGGCGCCATTTTGTTAATTAAATCCCTTAAAGGTTAAGAGAATCCCTTGTTTGACATTCATGAGAGAGGCGGTCCGGACGTCGGGCATTCATGAGAGAGGCGGTCCGGACGTCGGACATTCATGTTTGTATATTAATTGCCATGTTTTAATATTTGCACAAACTATGGAATAAAGAGACGAAGAACAAGAACAGTTGTTGGGGGACATAATCCTCGGCGGACGTGATGTCTTGTCGTTTCTCAACGACACCGATGGTCTGGAAGGAGAGGATGACGGCTCTAGTGATCGAACAATGGAGGAGGAAGGACATGATCATGATGGCTCCGGTGACCGAATGCCGGAGGAAGAAGGAGACCATGATGACGGCTCCGGTGACCGAACGGAGGAGGGAGCTGTTGCAAAGTCCGGCGAGGTATATATATTAATTAAGCCTGTGCTGACTAGCTAATTGATGCATTAATTGTTTTGGTATGTACATATATTAACTCTTGTTTCTTCTTTTATAGCCCTCCGGATCGAGCCAAACTTCGGTAACGAGATGAGGCACGAAGAAGAGGTTGCGCAAGCATGAAAGGTTCACGATCATAGCACTCGCGCACGATGTCCATCCGATTGAACCCAAGCGGACCAAGGACGCATTTTCTGCTCAGTGCGGAGCTATTGTTAGGGACAACTTCCCGATCAGCATCAAGCAATGGAATAATCCTAAGGACGGCGCCCCTGAAGGTGATTATGTCACCGATAGACAGAAAGATGATCTTTGGACTGCGCTGAAGGCAAATTTCACCCTACCGCCAGAGGAGGATCCGAATAAGCCAGTTATAGAGCCACTGGTCAAGGCGTGTGCTCTTAAGAAGATGCCAGATCTATTCAGGAGGTGGAAGAATGAGTTGAAATCAAAGTTTGTCGACAAAGGGAAGACTCCAGAATTCACCGGCCGATTTGAGAAGATAAGAGATCACTGGCCCGCATTTGTGGCCTACAAGACATCGGACAAGAGTAAGAAAATGTCAGAGACAAACAACAACAACGCTGCAAAGAAGCAGTATCACCATCACACGGGGTCAGGTGGCTACCTCAAAGCCCGGCCGTTTTGGGACAAAGCTGAGAATGACCTGATTGCTAAAGGGGTCAAACCACAGACATTGAACTGGCCAGACCGTTCAAGGACTTGGTTCTTTGGGGTTGGGGGAACTTTGGACCCTGAAACAGGGAAGTGCCGTTGGACGGACGAGCAACTAGCAATACCCGTCACGAAGCTTCAGGAGTATATCACCGCAGCGCAGGAAGGGATGTTCATTCCCAACAGAGCGAAGGACGAGCTGACTGAGGCCCTAGGTAATGCTGAGCACCCTGGACGAACACGAGGCACACCAGGCTCTGTTCCGTGGAAGGTTGGGTTTCCCGACGCAGGCGGTTACAGAAGCCGGGAGAGAAAGAGGAAAGCGGAGTTGAGCTCAATGCAGAAGCTCAATGCAAGACTACAAAAGCTAGAGGAAGCTGAGAGCCAGCGAGCTGCCGGCCAACCATCTCAGCGGCACGAAGCTACCCTAGAAGCTACCCCGCCATCTCAGCGGAGAAGCAGCGTCGCTTCCACGGAGCCCGTTCAGCCTGACTTCACGTCTCCTAGCTACCCCGTGGATACTATCACGGAGGCTCAACATTGTGAGCTTATGACGAAATGCCGGAACCTCACTTTATTGGCGGCTGTCGGCTCTGTTGCACCTCCTCAACCCAACGGAACTTTTCACTGCCATCCGATTCCACATGGCTATGCTGTTGTGATGGTGGATGAAGTAATTGAGGGATTTGAGGAGCTCGAGCTTGACCACGTGAAGGGGAGAATCGGCTAGTTCGTGCCCTGAGGAGTACATGTCTATGGCAGAAGGAGTACATCAAGCTTCCAAACTGGACGCCTCCGCCTCCTCCTCCTCCTCCGGCGAGTCAGGGCACTCAGCCTCCTCCTCCTCCTCCTCCTCCTCCTCCTCCTCCGGCGAGTGATCAGGGCACCCCGCCTCCTTCTCCGGCTCCTCCGACGCGTGAGGGCACTCTGCCTCCTCCTTCGCCTACTCCGGCACGTCGGAGCAGTCCGCCTCCTCCTCAGCCTCGTCGGCAACGGCGGAAAACATACGCCGCCGCTCCGGCTCCTCCGGCGCGTCGGAGCACTCCGCCTCATAAGCAACGACAGAAGAGAGACGCCGCCGCTCCGGCGGCTAGCAGTACAAGCAGAGGCGGGAGGCAATTCAGATACGGTCCATGTCTCAAGCCTCTGGAAAAGTTACCATATGAGAGGACCGAGTCTGAAAACGAGGATATATGTCGTGCCCAACTGAGGGACCATTTTGCAAAGAAAACTCCACCTCCGAAGGAGAAGCTAGATCCGATGAAAGTGAAGCGCACTATCGATGCCCTGAAGCGAGCACCACCGCCTCCGCCGGATTCCAACTATGTCCGGATTAATAAAAAGACATATGAAGAAGCGCGGCGGTCGGGAAGTACTTCTAGTGATGCAAGGTTAGCAGAACGAAGAAGTGGGAAAACAATTCCTCAGCTCGGCGAACAGGAGAAGCAATCGTGCCCCCCGCTCAAGGTGTCTAGCGATATCGTCGCTAATCATCCGGGGATGGTGCCCGGTACCAATCCTGGTGATTACTTGGGGGATGATGTGATTTTTGAAACGGCTGAGGTAACAAAAGAAGAATATAAATACGTGCACGGGAAGCCTCTCGTCAAACCTGGTCATCCTCCTCTAACAACGATGATGTACAAATTGCATGAGTGGTACATGAAAACCTGCAGGGAGTCTGGGAGAGACACTATGTCACTACTAGAAAAAACTTGTTAGTAGCGCACCTATTTTGGCTATTAATGGCGCACTATAGGTGCGCCACTATTAACACGCCACTAGTAATAAATAGTAATGGCGCACCTCTGGTGCGCCATTACTATTCCAAATATTAGTGGCGCACCATGTGGTGCGCCATTACTATTGCTACAGGTGCGCCACTACTATTGCTACAGGTGCGCCACTACTAACCCTTAGGTGCTCCACTGGTATTCCGTCCAGGTGCGCCACTAATAGCCTTATAGGTGCGCCACTAGTAATAAAGGAAGGTGCGCCACTAATAAGGGCTGAAATGCGCCACTAGTAAAGTATTTGGAAAACAAAAAAAAAATACAAATTTACAGAAAACAACCTATAAGGAAAAATAATTTAAAAACAAAAAATGAAATAGAATCATATTTTTTTATTATAGTAAGAATATTACAATGTCTTTACAAGTATCCAATAAAAGGAAAATTGCAAGGAAATAAAAGAAAATCCTAAAACTAATCTTTTCTTCTTTTTCTTCACTTTATCCCTGCAAAGTGTAACAAAATAAACAGAAAGACAAACAAACTATTTATAACCGATGAAAGTTGGAAGTGGATATGCTTTAACAGAAGGCTAGTACATTAAAATACATACAAATTATAGGTTGCCAATATTATGCAGCATAACATACACATTGTTTCTTCTTCCAATGCATAAGATGCTATACCAATCTAGTTTTATCCAAAAAAATATAAAAAAGCTCATTAGGATAGCAGTAGTAAAAGAACAGTTTCATCTAATTTAAATTAAGAGAGGTTCTTTTAATTTAAATTAAAAGAACAGTTTCAGTTAATTTAAATTAACAGAAAAGGTTCTTTTAATTTAAATTAAAAGAATAGTTTTAGTTAATTTAAATTAAAAGAACAGTTTCAGTTAATTTAAATTAAAAGAAAAAGGTTCATCTAATTTAAATTAAAAGAACAGTTTCAGTTAATTAAAATTAAAAGATGAAATTCTGATACAGCACAACACTACCCCGGGAACACACATCTTCAAACACTCAATTGCTAACAAGATGCAATTGCTAACATTACAGCAATGGAGCAGTTTCAATTTTAGTTTCAATACACACACACACTCCAGTTTCAGTTTCAATAGAAGTAAGCTACACACTGGAATTAAACATGGTATGGAAGGTATAGATTCATCAGCCATTCAGAGTAGATAATAGCATCACCGGCAATAGTTAATATGGTCCGGATCAAGTCTCAAGCATATTACAGTATTGTTCTCACCTATGCTCACCTGAAACTTGCTACCATAAAGTAGAGCATCTGAGTGCTTAGCTAATCAAGTCAAGATGAAGCCACAAGCCTGCAACAACTGATCAAGTGTTGCCATCTAGATACATGATGCTGCGACAAAGCACACAAAAAATGGGTATCCATCATTCATCTTATCTAGAGAAAATAATATACCAGTACAAAGGAAAGCAAAATACTAAAGTATCAAAAACAACTAATAGTTCTACATAAAAAATGAACCAAAAGAGCTAAAATAAACGTGTGTTTTGAACAGAGATCATCCAACCAATTATAAAAATCATGCTACAGATATATCAAACTGTTACAGTCAGCTATTAGCATAAAGTACAACTTCTACAGGAGCAAGAAATAGAGCCTCTACATAATTGTCATGTTTTGTCAGCCATTATGCAATCTACACACCCCAATTGAACAATTTGAACTACAACATGGATTTCTTGTATGTAGCAGGCAGAAGGAAAATGACAAGACATTGGTTAATATAAAGTGAAGAATAAGGTACTGCATCAGCTTTGAGAAAAGATAGCAATAAGAGATAGCAGGCTACATTTAGGACAATGATATAAAGAAAGAACTCAGAGTTATACTAACAATATCCAATGCTTGCAGACATTGGTTATTGGTACCAGGTTAAAGGAATCTATCTTTCCAATATTAAACCCCCGTCAACTAGTCTACGATAGCTTAAATATCACTTCGACTTTGTCTCCCTCGTTGAAAAAAGGAGATGCATTGTCCTGCACACAACAGGAGTAAGTAAACTGTGCTGCGCAGTGGCAAGAGTCGCCGGAATCGTCCGGCATCTGTGGCGGCAAAGATGTTTCCCGGGAGAGAGAGAGAGTGGTCGCGGGAGAGAGAGATGGACGGGTGGGGGGCTCCGCCTGAGGTGGAAGGGGAGCGGAGAGGAGGTGGAGAGGCCGCCGGCGGCGAGGCTTGGGAAGGGTGAGGTGGTGGGTGGTTGGCGGCGGCGGCGATGCGGGAGACGAGAGGAGGGATGGGATTGGGGTGGGTGGGAGACGAGGCGTGGGTGGGAATAGGTACTTAGGGCCAGTTCTTTTGAGCTATGCTGTGGAAATAAGCTGCTGTGGAAATAAGCTCAAAATAAGCTGTTGTGGAAATAAGCTCCAGATAATAAGCTAGCCAGTTCTTTTCAGTGCCTGTTTTCTCAGCTTATTTGTGGTACAATCAGTGAAAAGTCTGTAAATGCCCTTCGGTTATAGTGTTTGTTCGGATTAAACGATATTGAGCTATTTATTATTATTTCATTACCCATATGAACATAAATTCGACTTTCAAACACCACAACATGTCATAATCGAACATAAGGAAGATCATTGTCTGGCATACGAATATCATACATGCATCAATGTCTCATGTACGAGTACTTGAGAAGAAGTACTGAATAAAAAAGATCTTCAAATTATTACATGAAATAGTAGTACTGATGGTTGCTCCCTGGTTGCTACTATATGCCCAAAGCACATACAAATATGGCAAAATTTGACTACCTATACTAATGCCCAAAATCAGTACTACTACTCATGCCCAAAATCAGTACTACTAGTCTGGTTGCTCCTTTGCAAAATCAGTGCTACTACTCATGCCAAAAAATTACACTACTTCTACTACGTCTAGATCAAAGCCCATCCAGGATAAAGCACAACCACGGTACACATACAACCACAGTACACATACCAACTAGCAGCACTTCATAGCAAATCTGAATATTCTGAAAATTTTGCAAAGAATAGAGTAGATCGTCACCTTGACTTGCTCGGCTCACGGCCACGCCCTGAGAGTTGGGGAGAAGGAACGGTGGGCCTTCCGCCGGAGTGGGGCCTCGGCCGGAGTAGGCAGTCGGCCGCCGGAGTTGGGCGCCCGCCGGAGTGGGGCCTCGACTGCTGCTGGAGACAGGGAGGGGCGGAACGACAGGGGGAGCAGGGAGGGAGATGGGGGCTACCCGCCGGCCATGCAGCTTCGCCGGAGAGAGCCGCGGCGAGGAGTAGCGCAGCAGGGAACTGGCGGCGGCGGCGGGGAACCCTAGCGATGGCTGTCGCGGGAGCTAAGGGAAAGGGACGAGCGGTGCGAGAGGGCAGCGGGGGTTCCAGTTTTTTTTTTTGGCGTGGGGGCCGGGTTGCTGGCGGTGGCATTTGCTCCGTAAATTTTTGCAAATGGGAGGGGCGCTAGCAATGGCGCACTGGGAGGGGTGCGCCATACATACAGATAGCAATGGCGCACCTCTGCTGGTGCGCCATACATATTTGCTAGCAATGGCGCACTCTTTAGGGGTGCGCCATTAGTAACAAAAAATAGCAATGGTGCACTTTCCCCTGGTGCGCCACTGCTAAGTCTGGGGAGGGGTGTAGGGCCAGGACAAACTTAGTAGTGGCACACCACATGCAATGTGCGCCATTAGTAATATGGTCATTAATGGCGCACCCATATCTGGTGCGCCACTGCTATATAGCAGTGGCGCACCACATACATGGTGCGCTATTAATGTCCATATTAGCTATAGCCGTTTTTCTAGTAGTGTGTATATGCCAGTGAAACCAGAGCACGAATTCATTGGACTTTCCGTGATGCCTGTTGAATTTGTGGAGTTATTTCAGTTATAAAATCAACTGGCCCTCGACAAACAACTCATGACTTCCTACTGTCTGTAAGTATTACTTCTATAGTTAAGTCTCTAGCTCAGCTCGTTCATTGCATGTATATATAATTATCCTCACTATATTATGCAGATTGAAGATCGTCGAATGCAAAAAACTAGGAATCTTCGACGTTGGGTTCATTAGCCCAGATGCCGTAAAAGAATGGACGGTACAAAACTCAATCAAAGAGACCGAGGAGAACTTGCTAAAGTCGTTCCTTATACATCAAAACAAAAGGGAAATACTCTTTCCTTACAACTTCAAGTGAGTGTTCCTGTCTTCTCTGTATACTCGGTTTCGCTTACTCGAGGTTAAGTAATGTAATTGATGAGTTATATATGCGTGCGCAGTTTCCACTTTATTCTGCTATCCATTAAGCTTGACGGGGCATTAGTAACTGTCTTAGACTCGAGACGTAAAGATCCCGAGAATTATGCGGACATGACTACAATGCTCAAGAAGTAAGTTCAGTCAATACCGGGACCATACCGGCATGCAACTTTCGTTAATTTCCTGATATCAAGTAATCATTTTCTTTGCCTGGCAGGGTTTGGAAGAAGTTCACCCGAAAGGTTCCCGGTCTAAACAAAGAGTTGTGATTTACGCACCCCAAAGTAAGTAGTACTAGCTAGTTCCGCGCATCTCTAATTGATTCAAATGTTCATCAATATATCATTACCATGCTTGCTTACCAGTTTGATTGAACTCTATTCTCGTAAAGTGCTTGTACCAGAAAGAAGGGACTGTTTTATGTGCATACTACGTATGCGAGTTCATTCGCCACTCGACCTCTGAGCGGGGCTTCTCTGACAAACAATTTGAAGTACGTAAATAATATTCACAATTTTATTTTATATATTACCATCAATTGTGTTGAGTTTTATTCATATATATGCATGTATTGACCCCCTTCTTTAAATTAGATCTGGCAGATGCGGGATGAACTCCTACCACATGATCGCATACGAGCAATTCAAGAGGAATTGGCGGGATTCTTTCTTGACCCGTCATACCTAAAGACGGAGAATACCTAAAGATTGGATCTTAGGTACATGATGTTAGGGATTGTAAAAGATGTTATATTGTATATATGTAGTAGCGTCAGATAGATATACGAAAACTTGTTGTTCGACCAATCTCTCGGAGAAAGAGAGGTCGATCACTTCTCTCTGTATATGTTCATGACGATCTTATGTACTTAATGGTTCCTTCATATGCTTACTAGCTAGCGTGTCGAGTTCTCTCTATAGTAGCTAGCGTCGACCAAGCACGGAGAAAGAGAGGACACTTCTCTCTATTAGCTAGCTAACACAATATGAAACCCCTAAATTAACCCTACAAAACCCCCTAGCCCCCCCCCCCTTTAAAAAAAACAAAAACCCCAGCTCCTGCCAGATGCTGACGCGTGGATGCCTTTTGGTCCCGGTAGGTGTTACCAACCGGGACTAAAGGTCCTCCTGCCTGGGCTCCCCGCAGCGGCCACATGGAGGGCCTTTGGTCCCGGTTCGTAAGCAAACCGGGACTAAAGGTTTTGGGCTTTAGTCCCGACCCTTTAGTCCCGGTTCCAGAACCGGGACAAATGGGCCTCTGGAACCAGGACAAATCGGCCTTTTTCTACTAGTGCTCCTTGATGATTGCCCAACAAGATTTAAAGAAAGCCCCCGTGAAACTGTTGGGCCTGGAGCCTTGTCGGGATCTGAGAGATGGACATTAGGACCTCGTCCTCCGTGAAATTTTCCCCGAGGCTGGACATATCACATTCATTGAATTGAAGAGCCTCACAATTAAAGTCTCGAGTCCATATTGGCCCCTTATGAAGAATCGTGGAGAAGTGATCATGTGCAGCTTTTTTCTTTTTCTTCGTGAGAGGTTAGCCAACCTGGACCACCTATGTGTCTATGAATAAAATTCTTCCTCCTTCTCGCATTGACCCTTAATTAGATGAAAATACTTGGTGTCAGTTCCCCCTTTTTACGGGTTCTTGACCCTTGCACATTGTTTTTTCCTTGCCCGCTCCTAAGCGGTCTGGCTAATAACTCTCCTTTTTAGCCTAACCCGTAGATCTGATTCTTGTGGGAGAAAACATGACTATCTTGAGCCATGTTGAGATGACGAATGACGTGCAGGTCCATGTGTAGCTGAACTTTCGTGTTGGAGAATAATCGCTTGCTCCAACATTTAAGTATGTAGGCCGTTTTGCGAAGCTTGTGGAATAGAATTTGGCAAGGCTCGACATGTTCGGGAATGTCCATGCATCCTGCACGACTTGCATAAAGCCGGGCATTGTAATCCAAAAAAAATTCAAAATGGAAACTTTTCATGCGTTTTGATCCTAAACCCTAAACACTAAACCCTACCTCATTTGCATGCATGCACAACACGACATTAGGTTTTGGTTTGTTTTTCACATCTGAACGTGAATGCTTTTGTGCAGGCAGACTGGCCAAGTCACAAGCTCATGCCAGTCTAAAAACCAAAACCGAGAACAAATCGCGTGCGTAGTGACATGGGAGAAAGGCCAAAAAGACACAATGATAGCCGTTAAGACTGAGACGGCATTCACATACACGTGTATTTCTTTGGCTGGACAAAAAGGCTTGCTATCGATCTCATCATCTCCTCACAGGAAAGAATCGAACAAGTATCGCAGAAGACGCCGGTCCTTTGAAGTTCCGCGTCAAGCTGCAGGGGAATCAACTAAGTCCGGCCGGCCATCATGGGAGCAGCGAGCGACAGCGCGCATCTTCTCCGCGTGAAACTGGTGGATCCGTGTACGTACCTACGTACTCACAGCAACTGGCGCCGGCATGATGGCGCTTGAGGTAGCCACTGCCAGGCCAGCGCTTTTATAGAGCTTGATCCACCGTTCAAGCATCCATCCATCCATTGCAATGGTGCAAATAACCATCTCGGCAGTAGCCATAGCGGCAGCGGCACTGATACTAGTGCCGGTGCTCACTTTCACTAGAGGATCGGTAGCAGCAGCAGGTGATGCGAGCCCGCCGCCGCCGCCGATCGGGATGCCCAACTGTGCCACGTCCTGCGGCGACGTGAAGGTGCCGTACCCGTTCGGCATTGGCTCGGACACCAGCTGCTACCTGCCGGGCTTCAACCTCACGTGCGACAACACCACCGGCTCAAGGCCACGGCTGCTGCTCGACGCTGACATTGCTCTCCAAGTCGTCTGGATCCCCGGCTTCTCGTTCCCCATTATGGAGGTCCAACACAACGGCGACGTCAAAATCAGCTTGGACGCCGAAGGCAACGGCAACGGCACATTCAGCCACGGCCTTAGGCAAGACGGGCCATACACGCTCCACAACAGCAGCGAGCTCGTCCTAACGGGCTGCAATGTGCAGGCGACGGTGAGGATCGGCAAGATCGTCGTGGCCAGCTGCACTTCGCTCTGCCACCACACAACAGCAGACAAGGCGCCACCCACAGCAGACGATGAGAGCACAGTGGCAGAGAGATACTGCTCCGGTGGCAGCACAGGCTGTTGCCGTGCGGACGTCGTCACGCCAGCCGGCTACTACGACGACGGTGAAGCATACAACAGCAGCAGCACCGGCACGTCGAAATATGATGTGCAGCTCAGTTGGTTCGGTTGGAACCGTAGCGCGGACCTGGAGCGAGTTCCCATGCGCGTCTTCATCACCTACGGTGAATGGTTCGATAACAGCTCCGTTTATAATGATCTGCTACACACGGGTCGTGCCTCGTCAAAGGAAACAATGGAAGTTCCTGTTTGGCTGACGTGGGATGTTGTTGGCCCTGATGCCGCACAACCAGCCCTCTGCAAGAGCAACCACAGCGAGCGCAAAGACGGTACAAGAAGAGGAGGCTACGTGTGCGCCTGCGAAGACGGTTACCACGGCAACCCGTACCTCACCGACGGGTGCAAAGGTAAAGAAAATTTATTTTTCATAATTCTACTTTTTGGCGGATAATTCTATTCTTATACATGCAGATATAAACGAGTGCGGGTGGTCAAGACCGGCCACTAAGTGCTACGGCGAATGTATAAACACGAAAGGATCCTTCAGATGTGAGTGCCCACTAGGAACCGCTGGCAACCACACTGTACCCGGTGGATGCGTTCCTGCTGCTGGCACAGGTATCAATATACTACTCTTCCGTGCTAAAATAAGTGTCGATTTAGTACTAGGACGACTGAAGTACTAACCAAGAGGTCTGATTTGTTCAGTTGATACACTCAAATCGCTCATTTGAAAGGTCCGAAGATACAAGTAAATTAATATGTAGTTTTCCCAAGTTAGTTTGGCATGAGAATGCCTCTGTTTCCCATGAAAACTAAGTATATAAGTTGTAGACATGAAATACATCAAAGTATTAATAAGACTACAGATATAACTTGTAGACATGAAATATAACTGTTCATGGGTAGTACCTCCGTCCGGGTTTATTGGGCCCTTCGTATTTTTGTGACATGTAGTTTACATTTTGTTAGTTAAATTTTTAGGTCAAGTTGTTCAGCAGGTGAGTAGTCTTATTAATACTTTGATGCGTTCTTGTGTGAGTGTATTCTATACGTAGCCTGTCGAGTTGTTCAGCAGGTGACGGAGCCATTTGATTGCCGAGTTCAGTGTAACAGAGACTCGGCAAATATTTTTTATTTTTTAAATCGGAATTCCATGGGTCTCATCTTAGTCGAGTCCCGGATAGAATAAACTCAGCAAATATAGCTAGTGGTTTAATTCCACCTCGCCTCTTGTGGAGCGACGTGACGAGGTTAAATAGTTGCATCATCCAAATGCGGCAAGCTTGAGTCATCATTACATCTTTTATGGAAGATATGGCTGCCAATAGAAGATTCAAATTCATAGTCACAGATGGAAAAAAATTCTATGAGACCAGGTCTCACGGGCTAGCAGGTGAGACCCGCCCTGATGGATGACACGTGGCAATCACAAATCACAATCACAAATCCGCCCCCTGATTTTTACGGGGTGAGCCCCTCATCCTCCTTAATGCAAAGTGGGATTCTGTGCTTTATGATTTGTAATTGCCACATGTCATCCATCAGGACGGGTCTCACCTGCTAGCCCGTGAGACCTGGTCTCATAGAATTTTTTTCCGTCACAGATTGTATCCCTCACAAAGTAAACATTGATGGTTTTTCGGCTCTTTTCTTATTTATTTCATCAAGTCTCGTCGGTCCATACTGCCAGTCTGGGTCCATACATCTACAATGATTTGTCCTGTGTGAGCATATTCTATACGTAGCCATTAATATTTGTCAGTGTGTATGATATGTTGATAATATGATTGCAAAGAGGTTATTGGCAAGTTACCTTTCAAAATCTTACTTGGGAAACTTTAGAATTACACACAACCACATTGTGTCTCTTCATTTGCACCCATCAACTTCATCGAAAATCCTAGATGACACCTCTTACTGAAAAGTGAAGTGATACTATATATGGTGCACATCCACTACTACCTACTCCCTCCATATCCGATAATTTGAATTTTAAACATGTTGTTGGTCAAAATTCGAAACTTTGAATACAAATATTATTTTAATTATTTTGATTTGAAAACTGATAATCATGTGTATAGATTTTTTTCTTAAAATTATTACTGAAGTATTATGGTTTTCTTGGTTATAATACATATATTACAAAGAAATTAATCGTCATATTGAAAACCATGTAAATGGGTGAAAAATGACATTTATTTCATATGCATGGAATAGTTCTTTATTCGTCAACATATTTATAAGTGTATTTTAATTGTTTATGGCAAGGCTTTAACCAACATGCCTTGTCTTCATCAACCTAATAGAGGAAATATTTGTGCTCCCGAGTGCACATGCACCCCGTTGAACTGTAAAAGCTTGCTAGAAATAGTAAGAAAAAACAAAAACATTTTTTTTGGAAACATACATGTTTGACTGTTCTACCTTTGCGCAAATTTGCATGAAGAAATAACAAACTATATGGAAAGTGCCTAGGAGCTCTCGGGTGCTACGCCCCCTGATATTCAAAAAAAATATTAATAATTCAAAAACAATTAAAAAGTCCCGGAACTTTTTATGGAATGAAACATGACCAAGTATTGCACTCGTATAAAAATATTAAACATGGAATAACCTTCATTGCATCCCGGGATCAACGTTTTCCCAAAAAATGCTACATAAAACTACTATTCATGCTATAATGTCGTCATAAATTTGTTTTTTTTCCCTAAAGTCAACGGGAATAATTCCTTGGCCAATTTTTTTATACTAGTACATTACGTAATGATATTAAATTCTAAAAAAGTTTTGGGATTTTTTTACCCTTTTTTCAATTTACTAAATTATTTTTGAATATAGGGGGGTGGAGCACCCGAGTGCTCCTAATCCGCTCCCCAAACTATATTGCCTTTTTAGACCACTATTTTCGGTATTATAACAAAAGCACCATGATTGCCATTTCTTCACAAAATTTTGCACGCGGGTAAAAATCCAACATGTTTGTTGCAAAAAAAGAATTTTTTTTGAATTGCTTTGCTATTTTCATGGACTTTACTATTCAAAATGATGCATGTGCCCCTGGAACAAGAACCCTGTGTCCTATCCTGTATAATATACTCCCTCCGTTTTTATTTAGTCCGCATATTAGCTTCGACATAAGTCATAGTGTCATACTTTATAAAATCTGACCAAGTTAATAGCAAATAATATGAACTTTTACAATAACAAATATATATGACTTGAAAAAATATTTAGTAATGATTGCTAATGTTATTAATTTGGTGTTTTGGATGTTAATAATTTTTTGTATGAAATTGGTCAAAGTTTACAAACCTTGACTTGAAACAAAGATAATGTGCTGAGTAAATAAAAGCGAAGGGAGTACGTAGATACTCTCGGGGTTTGTAACTAGGAAATCCAAAAGCTTCACCGGTATCAAGAGTTTCTTTTTACCAAATGTAGCACAAATTACAAGAAAAAACTATACATGTAAATCTTCGGGCACATAATTTTTAGATCTTGAAATTTAAATTTTGGAGCGCCTAATATTTTCTTCCACTAGATTGACAAATCTATAGGTTTGTATGAAAATATACAGTCGTACAGATGAGTTGCATGTTGAATATTTGTATGTGTAATTAACTATTGTACTTTCTTGAAAATTCTAAGTATTTATTTTAACTTTACCTTTCACTTTCACCCGCAAAAAAAGAAACTTTACCATCACTTTGAAGTTATTGGTTGCTATCTTATCCTACCACAATTCCCTTTTTGCGAAAAACACTCACATTTATTATAAAAGTTCACAAGAAGTACACAACACGTCAAACATAATAAAAATGACATCGAGGTACTTGGACCACCGAACGACCACGGCCGCCACCAGAACAGACCGCCAACGCGCCGCTGTCACCGCTTCCATACTGGAGCCGACATGACCTTGTTGATGACATATGGGAAGTCTTTGTGCATGTGCCCCTAAGGAAATGCGTCCCATAGCTACAATTGTCCCTGTTGTACCCTTAGGTCATCTTAAAACTTGACACCGGATCTCACCCTAGCATACGCATGAAGAGAACCGTAACCTTGCCGCCCCGAAGACATGACACGAATCTATGTCGGAGCTCTGGCTAATCCTTCCCGATAGACAAACCTGATGATATTGGAGCTCAGAAGACCCAACCCAAAAAAGAAACGTCGCCATCTATCTAACAACGCCTCCGTGAAGACTAAACTCCTAGAATATCTACAAGCCGGAGAGTAAGCACCACAATTGCCATCCCCGCCCCAAGCCGCCGGTGCATGAGGTAGAAGGGAGGTGAATCCATGATCTCACCCGTGGAGATGGGGGGGGGGGGGGGGGGGGGCGAACTTGTATGTTTCAGACTCAATCCTACTACGATTTAATATGTATACTTGTAGTTGTAGCCTAGTAAGAAGTCATATCTACCGATTTCAGAATACAAGATCATGCATGTAGAGGACAATCGGTAGAACCACAAACATTGCATCCGATTGGCACACACAACCATCTCTATTGCAAAGTCGTCAGATTATACTCCCTTTGTTTCTAAATATAAGCCCTTTTAAGTATTTTGGAGTGTAAATTCACTCATTTTGCTTTCTATATAGTCTATATTGCAATATCTAAAAAGCCTTATATGTAGGAATAGAGGGAGTACAAAATAAGAGCATGTACGGACTTTGCGAATCCGTCCCCCTAAACGTCTGCGGACGTGTCCAATAAGTGTCCGGGTGTGTCTGTTTGGAGCCCTTACTTGTCCGTCTATGCAACCATACTCCTCATTTTCTTTCTTACATGTTCCGCCACTTGCATGTGATTGGTGGAGATGAAGAAAGAATAAAGAAAAAAAAGGTGGTTCGGGGTGGGTGGCGTCCCATGTGGCGGATTGACCGGCCACCTCCGTGAGCCCTCGTATCCTTCCTATATTTGATCTCAATATGTGGGTTCACGGACAATCCGGACGTATAGAGATGATATGAGGGGTCCGGTTAAATCACTTTTTTTTTCTCCTGTCCGGTCATTGACCGGACGCGATCACGGATAATTTAAGGAGGCCGGCTATATATAGATGCTCTAAGAGAAATAAAAGAACCACAATAGTGATCACATGGCCCATTTACGCATCACTAATCCAAGTGCTAGACCACCATCCGAATTGGTTACATAGACCGGTATTAACATCTACAAATGGTTGCACGAATAGACCAGAACATATTGGGCCTCCACACATTTGCAGTGAGCACCATGTAAGGATCTAAAACTTGTGTTTTAGAGAGCGATGATGCCCAAACCGTTCAGCTGGCTACGTAACAAGCCGCCGAGAGCAAGTGAAAAAGTTGAAATCAGATCTATTCCACTCGTTCACATTGAAATTATGTTGCCAATTGATTATGTTTTGGCTATGTTTTTCCTTCAAAAAATCAGTAATGATGTCAAGCGCCACTATATTTTTGTCAACTACAGTAATTGTCCCTGAAACAGGTATTTGCATGAGGTCATGCGGGGGTGTGGATGTGCCTTACCCGTTTGGCGTTGGTTCGTCCACCTGCTACCGGCCAGGGTTTGGCCTCGTGTGCGACACAAGTCTTGACTCCCCGCGACTGCTCCTCGGCAACAGCCAGTTCCGGGTAGTCAATATCTCGCTTTCCAATACCACGATGCGCATCATCCGAATCGAGAACCTCAGGTCCTACTCCTACTCGTTTTTAACACGCGATGAAAATATTGGAATACGGGGCAAATTCCCTTCTCGTTTCTCCGGAGACACCGTACTCGCTTTCCACCAGCAATGAGCTAATCCTAACAGGTTGCAACACGCAAGCGACACTGTTGGGGCATGGTAACCCGGCCACCATCAGCGGTTGTGCCTCCTTCTGCTCCCACGATGACACAGACGTCTGGGCTAGGTGGCAAACAAGTGGACTCCATGGTGGAAAAGGCGGCGGCAAGTACTGTGATGGCATGGGCTGCTGCTAGGCGCGCATCTCCGAATCCATGGACGGAATGCCCCGCCAGTTGCTGTTTAAACTGTTTGATACCAACGGCACCCAGGGCCCAATACCTGTGCCCGGGTACGTGTTCATCGCAGAAGAGGGATGGTTCGACCAGCCAAGTGTAGCCGGCAAGCTCTTGCGGAAGGGTCATTATCAAGAGCACCGAACGTCTGGAGCTACTATGGAGGTCCCCATTCTTCTCCAGTGGGAGGTTTTGCTCTCGCATCATGGCTCATCACCCAACGCGAGGTCGCGTAGCTCGCATCATTGTTCTGGTGACGTAGCTCGCGACCTCTGCAGGAGCCAGTTCAGCCGCTGCAATCCTGGGAACAGAGGCTATACCTGCCAATGCAACGTTGGCTACCACGGCAACCCCTACATTGCTGATGGATGCAGAGGTACGTCCCGTCAATTCCATCGATTACCTACTACCACTACAACTACGTACATGCACGTTATTTACTGGATTTCGCCTTTTCTTTTCTTGTCTCCAGGTGGTCGCCCTAAATACATCAACAAAGGTGAGCCAGAAATGACGCAACTTTAATTTTCACTCAATCTGGTATTCTTAGATTATTACTAGTAGCTATCGCTGTCTTGATTTCTTAGTTTTCTTTGTTGTTTGGGCCAAATTTTGACCACATATTTGACTAGCAAAATTTTAATGCATATCACGAAAAATTATATTGTTGGATTCATATTTGATTGTAGTTTTTAATGATATTATTTTTGCTACCTATAATTTATATTTGGACTGTGATATATACCAAACGTTCGTATCTGTTCAACAGATCCGAACGAATTGTAGCCTAGCGATGCGCGCATGCAGCGGTGAGATTTTTCACCCCGTGCGATTCTTCCTATACTAATTACCATGAGTTGCTTTAATTAACCAGCTTTGCTCAATTAAGTGTGCATGTAAACATGTGAGACAAAAGTGCTGATGTCATCAAAGATTCCAACAAAAATTAAAAATCAAAATGTTTTGTAGCTCAAACCGTCGCTCCGATTGAAAAACCGTTTTCACATAAAAGATTCGTCGCGACGAGACCTTCGAAACTAGATCCCATATTGGTATGTTTTGACGACTTTTTTTTTCAGGTCAGAAGTTTCCATGCGCGTAGTACTAACTTATCATGGTGTTTACACTGAAGTTACCGGACGTGTTTCAACTATCTTATTTTGCCTGAGTCGAAGATTTACCATGATGTTTATAAGTAAATTATCATGTCTACAGTACCGCCAACCATCGGTGACGTGCCTCGGCAGTAGGGTGAGGTCCACATGCCGACATGGCATGACTCACTTTATAAACAGAACTTTGCGGGTCGTGTCATTTCAGGGCTGTTTAGGTGTGTGTCGGGTTGTGCCGTACCCGGGTCAGCCTGTTGGCCACATATAATCAGGTCAGTGGCGCGTAAAAATACCATGCTATTTACGCAAAAATTATCGGGTGTATGTGGAGATATTTCATCAACCCCCCCCCCCCACCCCGTCGCCAAAGTTACCAGGACCGGTGTACATAAGTTATCGGGTCTACGATGTGTGAGTTACCATACTATTCACACAAAAGTTACTGATAGGATATTTCATCAACTCTCCCTGCCCCGTCACCAAAGTTACCATGATCGAGGTACATAAGTTATCAGCCCCATGATGTGTGAGTTACCATCTATTCACACAAAAGTTACCGGGGGGATATTTCATCAACCCGCCCATACCAAAGTTATCAGGACCGAGGTGCATAAGTTATTAGGTCTGCGGTGTGTGAGTTACCATGTTATTGACATAAAAGTTATCATGGGATATTCCATCAACCGCCCCTGGCCCCTCTCCCTCGGCGCCAAAGTTACCAGGATCGGGGTGTATAAGTTATCAGATCTGCGATATGTGAGTTACCGTCTATTCACACAAAAGTTACCGGGGGATATCCTCACCCCCCGCCACGCTCGCGAAAATTACCCAGGGTGTACGATGTGTGAGTTACCATGCTATTAACATTAAAGTTATCATGGGTATATTTCATAACCCCCCGTCCCGCGCGCGAAAATTACCCAGGGGTGTACATAAGTTATCATGTCTTGGGGACGTAAAAAAGTCATGTTATCTGCACATAAGTTATCGTGGTGTGTTTCAACAGCTCCGACATCTCCATCCCGTCGCCAAAGTTATCAGGACTAGGGTACATAGGTTATCTGGTTTGTAGTGTGTGTGTTACCATGCTATTCACGCAAAAGTTACCGGGTGGTATATTTCATCACCCCCCATCCCCCCCCCCCCCCGGCGCGTCGCCAAAAGTTACCATAACCGGGGTACATAAGTTATCAGGCTACGAAGTGTAAGTTACCGTGCTACTAACATTAAAGTTACCGTGTGTATATTTCACCACCCCCTCACCAAAGTTATCAGGATCGAAGCACATAAGTTATCAACTATTCCCTCTAATGCATGCCGCATGTGCATGTGAAGAGAAAAGTTGGAGGAACCACTTTTTTATGCACGGTAATTTGTGTGTAAACAACATGATAACTTAGGGCATCTCCAAGGGTGACCCGCAAATTTCACCGGTATATGTCCGTTTTTGTGTCCGGACGTGGTCCGCGGACATGATGCGGGACGGAGTCATCCAACGCTTTACAAAGTATCCGGCTGGAAGAAGGAAAAGTAGGTGGGGGACCATGCATGTGGCGGACTATTTGTGTTGTGTTGTCCGGTTGGGTGGAGAGAAAGAAGAGGGAGACCATGCATGTGCGGTTGGTTGGAGAGAGAGAAGAGAGGGACATGCATGTGATTGGTCAAAATGCATGTCCAGACTCCCGCAAATCTGCCTCACTTTTGTCTCCATTTTGCTGGAATCCGTACGTTCGGACTGCTAAGCGGACATATACAGGTCCCCGTTGGATGACAAAAGTGGTCCTTACACTGCGGTTCGGACGTATAGCGGAGGTTTGAGGGTCCGCCTACGAAATGCCCTTATGGTTAACTAACATGATAACTTGTGTAGCACAAGCGTGGTAACTTATCACCAAAAAAAAATTCGTTGAAACATACCAACATGGGATCTAGTTTTGAAGGTCTCGTCGCGACCAATCTTTTATGTAAAAACAATTTTCCGATCGGAGCAACGGTTTAAGCTACAAAACATTTTGAAATCTGAAATTTAATAGAATCTTTGATGATGTGAGCAATCTTGTTTTACTTGCATGCATGCATGAAGCCATACGCATGCAACGCTGGTTCGTTTTTCGTATAAAGTTTGCTAACCCGATTCGGAAACACAAAAGCAAGCTTAGCCCGGCTGGTAGTGTACGTGAACCACAACCAGCAGGTCAGGGGCTCGAGTCCTAGTGGGAGCCTTTTTTGATCCAGCGGACTGCGTGCGGGAGAAGCGAGCATGGCGAGAAATTATCGCGCTGCTGGCACGCGCGGGGAATCCGGATCGAACGACAATCAGATTGTTCGGATCTAATGTACAGATCCGAACGTTAGTAAAATACAAATTTCGTTTATATTTTATTAGTTAAAATCATGGTCAAAATATGATCTAAAATACAATGGGACTAGTAAATCAGGACGGATGTGGTACTACTCGATTTTGATCGCCACACATCATGTATTCAATACTCATATGCTGACAATGTTTTCATTCGTTCATATGTTTGTTGAACTTTCTAAATTAGTTGGTTGCTTTGTAATACAAAGCGGGGGGAAACCCTTTCTCGGAAAAAAACTTTCTAAATTAGTTTAGTGTAGACTGAGGGTACTACGACCTATACATAGCATTAAGAAAACTTGCGTTCAAGTTTTGTTTGTTTCGAAAAACTTGCATTCAGAAAATTCTAGGTTTGACCATTAATATGGAAAACAATTCATTTTTATCATCTAGTTTATAAATCTTATCGTTAGATTTATAGCTCATATATTACATTTTTCTTTCTTACAAGTAGCTGGTATTATATACCACCTCGGTTGGTAAACACAATATGATTTCCTAGAAAGCGAGTGTGCAGTAAAAAAATCCGACTTCGACTGCTAACATACACATTGAGAAATACTTTTGGTTTTGCAAGGTGAAACCATTGTTATAAGGTTTTCATCATAAATATTATCTTAATATAAAATTCGTAATTTCCACGAACATAGAGTTACAGAATGCAGCGATCAAAGATACATATTGGTGAGCATCTTGATATCCACATTTTCTTCCATATAGGAGCTGCGAGGGGGCAGGGGGTTATTAAAAGTAGATGATACTCAACGAACAAGCGGACCATGTATAATATTTTTGAGGAAAAACCATGAAGCTTTAGTTTTGTAGACCAAACCACTAACAATTATGATTCTTATGTTTATGCTGAGCATTTTCCAAGGTATCCGTTACTCCCTCCGGCTACCCAAAAAATCCATTTCATATGTTAACATGGTTTTCAAAATACAACAACCATTGACCACTAGTTTATGTTTATTATACTTTCAAAACATAATAAAACTATGCACAATCAAAGCACTTTTTACAAAACCGTGAATGACATTTCAAGGCATACTAGAGAAAATGAAAACATAACGAGTATTTTTGTTTCAGGTTTAAGCATTCCTATTGGATTCGCTAGTGGGGCGGGCCTCATACTTTTGGTTCTCATTGCATACTTTATTTCGAACATATTTAAGCAACAGAGGGCACAAATATTGAAGCTGAAGTACTTTGAGCAAAACCGCGGCCAATTGCTGCAACAATTGGTATCCCATAGAGCTGATATTGCAGAGAGAATGATCATAACCTTGGAAGAGCTAGAGAAGGCAACAAACAATTTTGATAAAGCTCGTGAACTTGGTGGTGGTGGGCATGGTACTGTCTATAAAGGAATTTTGTCGGACCTCCATGTCGTGGCCATCAAGAAACCAAAGATGGTTGTTCAAAGGGAGATTGATGAGTTTATTAATGAGGTTGCTATCCTATCACAAATCAACCATAGAAATGTAGTAAAACTATATGGTTGTTGCCTTGAAACAGAAGTACCATTGTTAGTCTATGAGTTCATTTCCAATGGAACTCTTTATAATCATCTTCATGTCGAAGGACCAAGATCACTGCCATGGACCGATAGGCTACGGATAGCAACAGAAACTGCAAAATCTCTTGCTCATCTTCACTCAACAACTTTAGTACCTATCATCCATAGAGATGTCAAACCTAGTAACATACTTTTGGACGATACTCTGACAGCAAAGGTAGCAGACTTTGGAGCTTCAAGATACATTCCATTGGACAAATCAGGGTTAACAACAAATGTGCAAGGTACACTAGGATATCTGGATCCCATGTACATGCACACATGGCGCCTCACGGAGAAAAGTGATGTTTATAGCTTTGGTGTTATGCTTATAGAGTTGATGACTAGAAAACAGCCATTTACCTATATGGCTCCCGAAGGCAATGGTCTTGTGGCACATTTTGCTATCTTATTTGCCAGAGGTAATTTATCAGAGATATTAGATCCACAAGTTCTGAGCGAGGGTGGCAACATAATTGATGAAATTGCTGCAATTGCGGTAGCATGCGTAAAATTAAGAGGGGATGAAAGGCCAACCATGAGACAAGTGGAATTGCGATTGGAAGTTGCTCAATCACCTGAGGAATTCGAGACGAATGGTGATATTGCTGCAAATTCTCAATTAGCATGTGGAGCTGGATTGACTAGCAGGCAGTATAGCATGGAAGAAGAGTACGTGTTGTCTGCAAGATATCCACGGTAGTTCTACTTACACATGAGTTGAACATGGTTAACTATCAGAGATTTATGTGCAATCTACTATCTTAGTGAGAAACGTGTTTCCAAACCTTTTTTCTCTGATGGCAACTTTGTTTCTTACCTTTTTATGATTTTGCTTACTCAATGTAAGCTCATGGTCATCTTTGTAAGCTCAATGTACTAAATTTGTATGCCACTAGGATAAAGATGCCTCTCGCGTTGTTCTAGTCAATAGTGCAGGAATCCCTTATTGGATTTTTTTCTACTGGCTGCACACGTGACAACTATTATGCAAAAACACTAGCATCCTCTGCGCAATTCTTGCACGCCGCAGACGAACATCTACTGGCAGCATGTGCAAAGTACACAAGCTGCCATAAAGGTCAACATAACATGCCCACCAGCCCGAAACGACGACCAGAGTTTGAGTACGGCGAACGCGGATAGTTCTTTAGAACCTTGCAACGTGCAGCCTGTATCGAGGCGCGACTAACTGAAAGTGTGGACTCCATGACTAGACACGCCTCGGGGCCCACATATTTGTAAAGAGCACTCTGTGCTGGACGCTGCTAAAGTTGCACAAAATGGTCGTGTGTGATTCTGTATGGACGCACCGCTAGTTGTAGCATGTATATATTACACATTTACAATTCAGAAACACTTTACAAAGACTTGTTGTGATTTTAATTATCCAATTACTTTCATGAAAACACATGTACACTAAAACAATTGTATCATTTTTTTTCATATTCGGTTATATTTTCTATTAAATTTTTTTAAAAGATGAAAAATTGTCGTATTGTCCCATTGAAATTTGTTTATAACAATTGGAACACAAAATAACTATAGTTGTGCTTAAAATACTAAAATGCAGAAACACTACCAGCAGTGTGTAGTGCAACTGCACACGCGCTTATTGTCCACACTAGCAGCGTGAGGGAGATATGGCTATAGTTGAGTTTTTACCATAATAGATCTTAGTACATGGGTTGCATGCTAAGAGAAAAATAATAAGTGCTTGTAGGCTCGTAGTAGCAGCCTGCTGAATTAGGCTCCTCCCTGGAATCACACTTAAAATCAACCATGAATATGCAAAAATAGTCGGTTGCCAGGAACACTTGCTCCTCCCACTGGATACCGCTACATTCATCACAACCACCACACACTCAAAACTCTCTTTTGCTCTTGTATATCTTTTATTTGCATTCACTTAAATTTTATTTTGATATTTTATAAATACTTAGGCACCTGCTTGAAAACCTTTTTACTAAGTATTTTAGTTCTACCCTTGCATCCTATCTTAGTTGTAGAGAGTCTAGGCATAGTAGACGTCAAGTGTGCTGATCGTTGCGTAAGTGGCGTACGAAAGTTGAGATATTAGAAAACTTATACCATTACCTCCCTTTGGTTCGACACTCCACATACTTCCACATTGATCACTGCGAGTGCTACAATAAGCCTCTGCACTTGGGGATTATCTATACAAACCGTTCCCTTGCCATTTATCATTCCTAGTTTTCCTTTTTCTATTCTGCGTTACCATTCTTTTTCTCTTAATTCTTATATTTCTTGTCATTTATTTTCTAACAATTCTCATTTCTCATAGTCCTTTAACCTTTACTTACTCATACCATTTTACTGAGTCTTGTTCCTCCTCCAGGTGTTTTATTTTCAAAAATTTAGGTATTACTCATGTCTAAGAAAATGGATAAGGAATAAACATCTCATGTTTTTTTCCTTTTTAGCATTTGCGTTGTACATTAATCGCGCGTGTGTGGCGTTGACTGTACCTGGCCATGGGAAACCCGGCCCGGCCCGAAAATCCCGGGCCGGCCGGGCCTATTCGTGCCATCGGGCCGGGCTTGGGCTTGGAAATTGAGCCCGTTGGTTGTGCCGGGCCGGTCTCGGGCTTGTGTAAAAATAAATTATAGCTGTATTCGGGCCGAGTCGTGTCGGGCTTTTCGGGCTCGAGCCGGGTTCGGGCCCGAATCATTAGGCCCGACGGTCGGGCCGTGTCAGGCTTTCTCGGGCTTAGGCCGCATTCGGGTCCAAATTATTATGCCCGACGGTCGGGCCAGGCCGGGCTAGGGCCTAGGTTTTTAGCACCGGCTTTTTTTCGCCCGGCCCGAAGCCCGGCCCGTCCCGAGGTATGCCCAGGTATAGGCGTCGCTGTTCATTTATTTGGCAGCTGTAGTATTTGTGGGTCTGTGTCAGTGTTGTTTGGTACTGCCCTCAGGACATGGTGTGCAATCTAGACATTTTGTTTTCCAGTATTTAGTTATCGTAATGGCTAAATCTCTACTCCTAAAGGGGGAGTCTGCTGTTGTGATGGTGCGTTCGTATGTCGTTCGTTCGTTCGCCACTCATTCGTCCCACCCTCCAAGCTTAAAAGTCATGCATGGAAACAAACCCAAAGAATCCAAACAATAATATGGAAACAAACCCAGAAAAATCAGCACCATCATAGCCTTCCTCATTTTGCAAACACAAAGCTTTAGCAGCCGCCGCCTCGATGCAAAAAAATGGCAGATTACAGTGCCATTTTCATCGAGTATGTGTGAGCAACTTTCCCCTGAGATATTGCTTTAAAAAATCAGAAAAAAAGCTGGTGGGTGCGCGATGATTATTGTTACTCAGGAATTGATGGTGCGTTCTTATGTCGTTTGTTCGTTTGCCACTCTTTCGTCCCCCCCTCCAAGCTTGAAAGTCATACATGGAAACAAACCCAAAAAATCCAAACACTAAAATGGAAACAAACCCAAAAAAATCAGCACCATCATAGCCTTCTTCCCACCTTCCAAGTGTAAAAGTCGTACATGGAAAGAAACCCAAAGAATCCAAACAATAATATGGAAACAAACCCAAAAAATTAGCACCATCATAGCCTTCATCCCACCCTCCAAGCGTAAAAGTCATACATGGGAAAAAACAATAAAATGCTAACAATAATTAGCCTAATTATTACATACTAAACATCACGCACAAGATAAGGAAAGTCCGACAAGATTGATAATGCCTTCAAACATCACGATATCTGCTAGGAGTACCTATTTAAGTAGTACTGTTAGAGGGCTGGTCATTCACGAATACCCCTGCCTCAAGTACTTACCATCAAGCACAGACGATACATCACTGGCAGATCACCCTGGAGATCACACCAGGTCACCATGGAGGTCACATGAGTTTATCATCAACCTGTCAGCCTCGCTTTCATCACCATGAGGTGAGTACACCTTTTTACAAAGCCATGTGTTTCTCCGACGTGGTGTCGTCTTTCTTGTGGATCTTCATAGTCTTGATATATCTATTATTAATTTATTTAGTTTGCAAAAGATGAGGCATGGCGAACTCCTACTAAAAATGATTGTCGTAGTTTCTGCAATTCACAAGCCATATAGTTTGTAATTTCAAAAAACCACTTATCAAGAAATATTATGCCACGTCTTGATTTGAATCAACTTCAACAATGAAACACAACAGTCACCTGCATATTGACCGCTGGTGGTCTCAACTTGGGCAAAAAGAAATGCAACCTCACCAAGGAAACTTGTAGAAATTCATTAAAATTTAGATGTTTGGAGAAGACAATAACGTGTGCATGGAGAAGAAACTGCGTATGTAGGTAATTATTATTTATTTTTCTTTGTTTGTGAACCCTCGTGTTGAAGGTTCAAAGGGCCTTAATTACTATCCCTGCACCATTTACTACTACGGTAGTTTATTTTGCCTTTTTTTAATTCTTCCTCATAACATCTATATTGCCTGAAATTATAGCACCAACTATTTTACTTTGTTTATGAACCACAGTTCTGAAGGTTCAAAGGTCGTTAATAATTATCCATGCAACATTTATTTATAAGATGTCGGAGGATAAGATAAAAAGAGATGTGTATTCTCTAACAAATTATGTCGACATAATGTCTTAATTAAGGATTTGAAGCTGACCATCTTATAATCTTAACTGTTGTTGTGGAACAGTCATATGGAATGTTCATATGTGAACCGTCCACCCAATTCGCTACAATGCTTCCCACAGCAAGTACCATGATAGCATTGGATCCAGGGAAGCCTGTGGGAACATCAAATGGTATTTACCCATTCACACGACATTTTTACCATTGAAGTACGGTCATCTATATATCTTGATTTATTAAGTCTAACCATATGCTGGGTATATTGCTTCAAATATGGGTCTTGGATATAATAAATTACACACTGGACACGCAGAAAACCCGACAACACCTCAAGGAACACCGAGTGGTGCTGAAGATGTTGCTACCAATGCAAGCATTAGAGAAGAAAAAAATCAACAAAGACGGAACCATGATAAAGCAAGGCGAGATAGCCTAACACCTGAGCAAAGAGAAGAAATAAATGCAAGTCGAAGAGCATCTAGAAAAATAAATCAGTTGAAGATAGGAATGCGAGCCAAAGGGCTGCCAGACAAAATCTAACAACCAAGGAGACACAAGAGATGAACGCCCATAGAAGGGCAGCGAGTAAAAATATACCAGTTGAGCAAAGGCAAGAGACGAACGCCCGCCGAAGGGCATGCAGGCATAGTATACCACCAGATGAGAGGAAGACATTACGGACTCGATGAAACGTAGACCTTGCAGCTAAGCGGAAGATCCCATGCGCTGAATGCATCGCAATGCCTTGCCCAGATACATATCTCTAATGAATCACCATGTTTTGTTACTGACGTTTTCATGTGTCCAGTCTAAGTTTCATAAGGGAAAGAAAAAAAAGAGAAAAATATATATGCATACAATAGGGACAGAAAAACATTGAAAAGAATAGAAATTCATGAGAGAAAGTGATGGATACCTCCTACCTAGAAAAACCAAATAAAGCATCTTCTAAGGGAGTGGAGTTTTGGCTCCCAGGTCCAGGTGATCCTGGTATCTGTGTCGTCTATGTCAGCGTTGTGATCTGTGCGACACACTATTGCTTTTTTTTATATGTGATAGAAGAAATCCGGAATACGCAGTGGCAGGATACCTGTACGTACGGTGTTAGACGAGCGAAGCGGACGGACGCTTGGGGCGCCGTGGACGGCTGTTAGCGAGTGTCGTCTTGGACCAGCGGGACCTTCTCACATGGACCCGTCGTCTCGTCACCTGGACCCACAGACCAGCCAGTGCGAATGTATGCATCCCCAATCTACCACCGCGGCCCTGTCGAGGAAAGGGGGATCGGGTAGAGAGAATCGGAGAGTGTGTGGGCGGCAGTGGCGAGGGCACACGGTGCGTTTATAATGCGGGCCACGAACGGCAACTATGATCAGCTAGGGGGCGGCATGGCCATGGACTTCCCCGTCTCTCCCGTCGACAGGTAAAATTTCTCCAAAACAGTACACAGCAAAAATCCGGGGGTGGGTGGGGGAAGCAACCTTATGGGTTTCGGCTGATTCGGTTGCAGGCTCGAAAGTGCTTTCTACACCCAGGAGAAAATGCTCCTGGTGTGAATAAAAAAAATAGAAAACAAATTCAAAAAATTCTGATTTTTTTGTGTGACATACTTTCACAAATATTTTATGTGCATGCAAAATTTCATCACCAAATCACATTGGTGGAAGTCGTGCCAAAAAAAAGAACAAAATTAGAGCTCCAAAATGCTTTTGTAAGTAACATTTTCAGAGCATCGATTTTGTTTTTTTATCACGCCTTCCACCAATGTGATTTTTCGTTGAAATTTTGCATGCACAACAAACATTTGTGATAATTGCAAAATAAATAAAAGATAAATAAAAGAAGCAAGGTAATTGTAGTGCTTGTAAATATATAAGTGAATAGACCCGGGGGCCATAGTTTTCCCTAGCAGCATATCTCATGTAGGCAGCATACGGTGGGTAACAAATTACTATTGGGCAATTGATAGAAAAGCGGATAGTTATGTCATTTTCACGGCAATGATCATGTGTATATAGGCATCACGTCCATAAACAAATAGGCCGACTCCTGCCTGCACCTATTACTATTACTCCACTCATCGACCGCTATCCAGCATGCATCTAGAGTATTAAGTAAAACAGAGTAATACTTGGAGAACGATGACATGATGTAGACAAAGTAAGCTCAAACAATATGAATGAACTCCATCGTTTTATCGTTAGCAGAAACAACACAAACTCGCCAGGTTTAACCTACCACAACGCACCACTCCCACCGATGAAATATGAATCTACTTGGCCAAAGCACATCAATAAATCAGAGATCATTACGAAGCTATAATGACCATGCAATTAAGAGACAATATATATCAAAGGTATCTCAAATACTTTTCATGAATAATCTGAACATAAACGCACAATTCATCGGATCCCAACAAACACACCGCACAATAGGATTACATCGGATAGATCAAAGCGAAGATGCGATGATCATTGTATTGAAGATCATAAGAGAGAGAAATTGCCATCTAGGTACTAGTTATGGACCCGTAGGTCTGTGGTGAACTACTCACACATCATCATGAGGGCATCAAGGTTGATGAAGAGGCCCTCCGTGATCGACCCCCCTCCGGCAGGGTGCCGGAACGGAGCTCCAGATGGCATCACGACGGAATAGAGACTTGCGGCGGCGGAAAAAGGGTTTCGGGACTACCTCCATGGTATTTGCAATATTAGAGAATTTATAGGCCGAAGAGGGACGTCGGGAGAGCCACGATGGGGCCACCACATATCAGGGCGCGACCCCACCCCAAGGCGCGCCCTGATGTGTGGTGGGACCCTCGTGCGGCTCCCGACCTCCTTCTGAAGCTTCTAGGTCTTCTTTTGGTCCACAAAAAATCATCAAAACAATTCGTGGCAATTGAACTTCGTTTAGTACTGTAAACCTGAAAAGGCAAAAACATGCAGAAAACAGCAACTCACACTCGGCACTAGGTCAATAGGTTAGTGCTCAAAAAAATATAAATTGGTAAATAAAGACCCAAAAAGTATCCAAGAATGATAATATATTAGCATGGAACAATAAAAAATTATAAATACGTTGGAGACGTATCAAGCATCCCCAAGCTTAATTCATGCTCGTCCTCGAGTAGGTAAATGATAAAAACAGAATTTTTGATGTGACATGATATCCACTACGTAATCTTATGCATGCATGCTCATTGAGAAAAGATGAATCAACAAATATTAACATAGCTATAATTAAAATGTAAGAAACAAAATCATTAATCCTTAAAAGTATACGATCCTTAAGAAGTGTTTACCCCCCATTTATCTTATTATATTAGAAAGGCATGAATCAATCTTCACCACATTAATACAAATGTCAAGCACCCCGGCGTCCAAGTCAGGCAATTGGATCGTACTTTTTCAATATGCATGAACTTTTTATTCTTCACGCAATACATGAGCATGAGCCATTGGACATAGCATTTAAGTGGAATAGAGTATGGTGGTAGATATCAAAGGGGTAAAAAGTGGAGAAGATAGTCTCACATCAACTAGGCGTACCAACGGGCTTTGGAGGTGCCCATCAACATATGTCAATGCAAGGAGTAGGGATTGCCATGCAAATGATGCACTAGAGCTATAAGTGTATGAAAGCTCAAATGAATCTAAGTGGGATGTGCATCCAACTTGCTTGCTCATGAAGACCTCGGGTATTTGAGGAAGCCCGTCATAGGAATATATAAGCCAAGTTTGTAATAATGAATAAGTGATTCCCACTAGCATATGAAAGTGATATACCATGAGACTCTCTACATGAGTAGCATGGTGCCACTTTGAGGTATGAATGTGGTAAATAGGATAGTAGCAAAGTCTCTTCTCTTATTTTCTCTCTCATTTTTTTGAATGGATGGTGGGCTCATTTTGCCTCCCCCATCTTTATTTTCCTCCGGAGTCTCATCTCGACTTGTGAGAGAATAATCGTCTCCATCATTCTTTCGTCACTGGGACAATGCTTTAATAATGATGATCATCACACTTTTATTTACTTACAACTCGATATGGAGAGCTGATATGAAGATATGACTCTGTATGAATGCCTCTGGCAGTGTACCAGGATGTGCAATAATCTAGCTTGACATGCATCAAAAATATGATGAACGGTGGCTTTGCCACAACTACTATGTCAGCTCTATATGATCATGCAAAGCAATATGACGATGAACGAACTAGTCGCAGCTAGATGCTTTCTAAGGATGTGACATCTAAGCACTTAATCGTTGGATCTATTCTATTATAATTTTTCATGCAATTTTGATTTGTGTCCTGTCCACCGCGCCGCTCGCACACGTCGTTGTTGGCTTGTTGCTATCGCTCGTTCGTTGCTCTTTTTCTTAGTCCGGACACTCGTTGCACGGGCTGACCTTTTTTTCTTTTCTTGGAACACTGTTTTTGTTGGTTTGATTTTGTCTTTTCTTGCTGCGTTGTACCAATTCAAAAAGCTTTATGTTTTTATATTGCTCATACGTTTCACATCTTAATTTTTTGTCCCGCTTTTATCTACTTCTTTTTTCATATTTCTTCTTTTTATTTTGCAGTTCACGATTTTTTTAGTATATGAAACGGTTTTTGAAGAGCGCAAACACTTATAATTTTCACGAATTTTTTTTGAACAGCTTTAAATTTTTTGTGTTTTTTAAAAGTTCATGAACATTTAAAAAAATTGAACAGTTTTCAAATAAAATTTGAAGAAGATTTTAACAATGCGTTATCTAAGTTGTGGTCCATCCGATTTATTTTTATTTAGTCTTTTGCACAATTTTTGTTATGTTCTTGTTTGTGTCGTGCATCCCTCGTCGCCACGATGTCCAGTTGTCGGCCGGTTTCTAGTTAGGTTCTGGTTGTTTGTTATTGGCATGCTTCGTAAAAGCAAACGAGATAGATTCTATATTCGTTGCCACTTTGATCACCTTTATATTGCAGCTTTTTGATTGTCATTGACCGCTTTTGTTAGGTTCCGGTTGTTTGTTATTGGCTGCTTTTTGATTGATTTATTATTTGTTAAACTAGTTGCAAGTAATCCGTTGACTCGCAACCGTCCCCGGATGCAAGTCAATCCTCGATTTGCAACTCGTGCATGTTGTACATTTTTTTGTAGTTGAATCAGTTGCATGTGAGCCATCGAGTATCAAGCTAGCCATGCTTGCAGGGCTGACGTAGTTGCGTGCAGGGCTGACGGAGTTGAAGAGCACGTGCTGTGGTGGCGGCGGCAGGTTCAACGCCGACGGAGGGTGCACCCTACCCAGGCCACCTCCAGGCTCGCTGGCCGAGCGTTCTACGACGGGCCGGCGCGGTTCGTCGGTCCGATCACCTTCAGGGAGCTGGCCGAGGCGTAGGGTCGCAGCGTTGGAAATAGCAATGCATCTTTGTGTCATTCCACAACACAAGAGAGCTGGTTTTTTGTGTCAGTCTTGGTCTTTGCCGTGCGTGGCGGCGACAGTCTAAACTGGAGTTTAAGAATCCATGTTTAAGAATGTCGCTAGAGTTGAGGCAGACACACGCACTACTTACTCACCGATCGACAACCATCTGAATTATCCAAAATCTCTTCAATTAAGCAGATGACGCTCAACAAGTTAAATGAAAAATATGTAAACACAGTTTCATGAAAAATAAAAAACCGGACCAAACCACTAACAATTGTGTTTCTTATGTTTGTGATACAAGCATTGTTCTGGCTCGATCTATCACTCCCTCCGTTTCCCTAAAAGTTTCATTTCGAATATCAGCATGGCTTTCAAAAGGCAAAACACAACCAACCTTCAGCACTAGTCTATGTTTGAGCATATTTGTAATACCCAATATACTATAAGACTAACTCTCCTAGAATTGGAGAGCCCACATTCATTTGAGGTCTCCAATTCACATTGAGTCACCCGATTTTGACCGGGTCAACAATTTCTCAAAGCTTTCTTATTCAATTTTTCTATACTATATTTATAAATACATATGCTCCTTAATTTTAAGGCCTCACAATCAATTGATGTCTTCAATTTATAATTGGATCACCTGATTTTGACCGGGTCAACAATTTCTCAAGGAGCTCTCTTATTTAATTATTTTAATTCATCTGTCTTAGTAAATTCTTATAATTCATCTCTATTATTATATTCTTTTATTCCTTGTGCTCTTTAATTTTGAAGCTCTCTCGTTTCATCGAGGTATTTAATTTTGGATTTGGTTTACGATTTTGACAGTCCAATGATTTTCTAAATCAACCGGCAGCAATCGACCTATAAAAGCATGTCAATCAACCGGCAGCCCTCTCACCACCTTAAAAAGTGTCAATATGTAATATTGTAGCACCAGTATAGAACATGCAGTCACCGGCGAAATTTTGACACAAAAGTATGGATTGATTAGCAAATAACACTGAATCACACCACTGAAGGCCCACCAAACACGCTGCATTATAAATAAAAAACACACTTCATCGTCTCCCCCTCTCGCGAAACCAAATACTCACTCAGTTTTAACACATAAGGTGTATTAAGTTTTCGAAAAGTATAATATCTTTAACTTTGACTAAGGTAAGAGCCAAAAATATTGACATCCACAACACTAAATCAATAAAAATAATAATGATGAATCTAGTGATATCGATTTGATATTATGTATATTGATATATTTCTCTACGAATTTGGTCAAACTTAAAAATATTTATTTTTTTCAAAAATTACACCTTATATTTTGAAACAAAGGGAGTAGTTTTTTTATGAAAACCCAGCAACACCGACGGCGCAGCAAAGCGCGCCCAACCCTTCTAGTAAGAACCATACGCTGTGAAATTACTTTTGAGATAAATTTACGAATGGTGGTATTTATACTCATACCAGACTGGAATGCATGATAATGTGTACTTTCTTTCCATGTTTAAGAATCCTCACTGGAGTTGCTAGTGGAGATTACTTACTTAGTACAAACTGAAGCATCAGACGGTCGAAACGGAAAAATTTCAAGCAAAACCATGGGTAATTGCTGCAACAAATGTATCTGAAATTGTCCTTTTCCATATGACATAGCTAGATAAAAGAGTGTCTGTTTTTGTCCAAAATTTTCACACCATGAAGCATGTGTTCCAGAAGGATTTTATAGGTTCCGAATCATCAAGAAATAATAGTATCATCTTAGATTATTTTGGGCAAGATGCAGCTCCATCAGAGATACCGGAGATCCAATAAATTTGTGCAGAACCTCAAAACCCAACTGAGGTTACTAGTTCCAATTTTTCAATAGGTTTCTGCAATTTCACCATAAAGTAAGGCACATCGAATAAGGGGTTAAACACCAGCAACAAGTTGAAAAAATTTCAGCAAGGCAGTCCAGTTACCTTCAAGCAGCTCTTGGCTGGGGACTTGAGAGGCAAGTCTAATATGCACTCATGGGTTTAGGTACATTCATGCACTAAGCCCATCTTGTATCTTTCACACAACATAAGTAAGATGTTATGGCAATTCTGAACTTCCTAATCTACAATGAACAACTTGTCATTAATCTAGGAACTGACACAAATGAGGAAACAAATTGTCCAAGTTTCCTCAAAAGCTTAGGTAAAAATATTTGCTGGTCAGCCGCATTGGGCAACTGATCTCCGCTCTCCTCAGGTACAACAGTCGCCATAAAAAGGAAAGATAAACCCGAAAATCAGAAAAGGACAACCTTTTTTGTATATGAAACATGCTTAGGAACTGAGAACTGAAGAGTGGATGCAGATGAGAGTAGAGGAGCGACCGAGTCCACCATCAACCCCTACCCTATCCCCTTCTTCCTCTAACCAGGTTTCCACCCGACCCGTCGCTTCTACCACTGCCATTGCTCCCTCAACACCTCATGCCATGCGGATCCAGTAGGCATGGCACGAGTGTCACGTCCAAGATGCGGTCCTATCCCTATTAAGGCTTGTGGCCTCGACGGGGATAGAAGCGCATCTCGTCGTTCGCAAGTACAGTAAAACATTGCAATAGATGTAGGAAGAGATGAGTATTTGAGTTGGCTTACACTCGCCACAAGCTATCTTCCAAGTTCACACAAATTTATTCATACATCATCCAGAAGACAGGGTCCGGCTACGGACGAAAACAAACAATAAAAGAAGCAATGTAAAACTGCCTTGCTATCCCAGGATCACCACCACGAAGCTCCCTACTCGTTTGGATACGTAACATACATCCGACCACGTTCTTCAGCATACTCCCACTGGAGCTGAGTCACATCGTCTGGCACGTTCTCATCAACACCTGCACCTGTATTGTTGTAATCTGTGAGCCACAGGGACTCAGCAATCTCATAACCCGGGTACCGAAACTATGTAAGCCATTGGGTAAGGAATTGCTTAAGTGGTGAGGCTGCAGCAAGCGCTAAGCATATATTTGGTGCCTAACTTACGAGAACATGAATGTAAATATGGTGGCATACGTAAGACGAACGTGAGCTAGCATGCACTAAGTGATCCTGAACTCCTACTTACGTCAATCATAACCCCACCGTGTTCTCTCTCGGATCATGTTCATGAGCAGAGACGGTCAAGGTTACGCACACAGTTGGTGTATTTTATTTGAGTTTACTTCAAGTTTACTATAAACGGGTGTTAAACAAATCTCCAAGTTGCCACATAACCGCGGGCACGGCTTTCCGAAAAGATTAAACCCTACAGGGGTGCTCCAACTCATCCATCACAAACTAACCACACGCCGCGAAAATAACCTCGACCACGAATCTCGTGATCTTCCTAGGCAATTCCACTGGAAAACCGCACCCTCGAGATAGCCCGAAGAAAAACCGGAATTCCTCGCCCAAGACATTTGAGAAAGGTAAAACAAGTCCAGCAAGACTGCCCGATGTGTCGACGAACCCGATAAGAGTCGCGTATCTCGTTCTCAGGACACGACGGATTGTCCAAACTTCCGGTAGGCCAATCGCAGAGTTGCCTCTGGCGGCCAGCGGCGGTTGACAGGTTGGACCAACACTCATCAGGAGCACTGGCCCGGGTTGTTGATTAATTATCCACGGGGTAGCTATGCCCTATGCAATTTTATTAAGTTGTTTAGCAAATGTAGTACGAATGTTGGGTCTTGCCAGACAAGTTTTAATCTAAAACGAATGGTCAAGGGGGTCCCCATAACAACCCCGAGCATGTTAGGAGCGCAAAATATGGAATATAACACCGGTACTCGGAAATAGTGCGGGAAAAGCGGAACAAAACACTGAGCAAAAGGCCAAGTCTTCCACCGTTGCCAGATATATATGTGCATTAAATTAAATAACGATAAATAGAGTGATATAAACAAAATCCATGTTGACACATGGAAAGCTTGCACCTGCAACTAGCAATGATATAAGATAAGGGCTGAGCGGCGGTAACATAGCCAATCAATGTTTGCTAGGTAGTGGAGGCGGTTAGAGGCTTTCATGGCAATTTAGGAGGCTGACAGTTTAAGTGGTAGGTAACGTAACATAACGGTAAAAACGAGACATCTAGCAAGGCAAAAATAGTGTCGGGATCCGGGTATGATCATCTTGCCTGTTGGTTCTTCAGAGGGACAAAGAGCTGGGTCCTCGTAGTTGTACTCTCCGGGATCCTCGTACTCAGGCTCAACACTCGCGTCTACCCAAAGAGAACAGCACCAAATAAACATACAAACAAGGTGCAATGCCCAAACAAGATGATGCATGATCCATTTGAAGTATTTAACATGGCAACCCTAAGCTAGTCATGTTTCTCATGCACTTATTAAGTTCTTTAGTATTCTGGACAGAACCTCAAGTTTAGTTATTTGAACATGCATGAACATGGAAAATATGAATGCTTCATGCAAAATCGATGCAAATGCATATGTAAAACATTGCAAACGGAGTAACGTAGCTCACGGTACACTCACGGCAAGATACGAACCTTAACGGAAGCAAAACACAAGATGAGGCAATCTCTGGGCTATACCTTGGTGTTCCAAGGATGCCACTGGATAGGAAATGAAATTCTAGTAATAATAGAGCTAAAGATCAAGCAAAACAATGGAGTATAGCTCCCACAAGTCACAAAACAATCAAACACACAATCTGACCACAAACAGCAACATGGCATCTTGCAACACACATAACAAGAGCTACAGCAAGTTTCAAATCTCAATCAAGGCATGTGCAGAAACTATACCGCATGCTTAACAAGTCATCTATCTACACAAACTTGAAAGGAAGCATGGATCAATAGCAAATATGCTCACAAGATGGCATGTTGAAACAGATTTCAGGGACTTAGTGAAAATTCCAGTTTTCTGTAATCTGAGTTAACCAGATGGCATATTGACAGCACTATTTATATATGCTAGAGGGAATTTCATGGCATGAAAATTAACAGGGATATAGAGGGCAACATATACAACAAAACACTAGCACTGAGCATGAGCTAAAACATCACAGATCACTTGGTAGCATCCCCTAAACATGGCATGAAAATAACTACATATTCTCAGACTTTGGCAAAATCAGCAAGGGCAAAACTGCACACATGTTAACAGAATAGCAACTTGACAGCAGGTTTAAACTATGATGCAAAGGCTTAATTCTCAAGTTCTTAGCACAATTTAGTAGAGTATGATGAGCACAACAAAACATGTTAAGGCCCCAAACTCAAAGGAACAACACATCCATGGGAACCATCCTCACAACATGGTAAGAAAATAACAGCTTCTAACACTTAGCAAAATCTGAGGCATGCAACCAGTGTTATACTCTTAGCATGTTAACAGCAAGAAACCCACGCATCCACAAGTTTATCATGCCAAACAAAAATACCAGGGCCTAGTGCCCACAAAACACTAGCATAATCATGTTGACAAGTCTCCCAAAAGATGCTTAGATTAAATCATGTGAAAATGGCAAAATGACATGTTGTGGCAAAAATGACATTTTGCAAACTTGCTCAAACGACCAAACAAATTACACCATTGGATTCCTTGGGAAATTCTACCCCAAAATCATATATCACACTCACATGTTTGTGTCAATAATTTATCCAAAATCTAATTCGAAATTTAACACTTGCACTTATAATTCTAGTATGAGTTATCCGTTATCATTGTACTCCACCAAGGATGCACTGTATGGCCTTGTGGTTTTCACATGGGCATTTATTGTCGTGGGGATGTCACTAAAGAATATAAACGAAAATGCATGACTCTTTCCTGTCGTCTAGTAGTATACATGGATGCATAGCTTATGTATAGTTGCACAAACTTTGTACGTTTAATGCACACTAAACAATCACTAAGCATGCATTTGTTTTGGTTTAGCATATGATTAATCTCCAAACGCAATGTCTCATAAGAGTGAGTTGTTATCCAACCCTTATGTGCATTTCATTATAAGATATTTTGTATATTATGTTTTTGGTTTGCTTCATTATTCACAATGAGTATTCTATTATAATTGAGCTTGCATATCATACTAATATATGTGATTGTGAAATCTATATGATGATGCTTGCAATAATAGGCCGACCATTTTTATGCTACTTTTCTTACTTATAGAATATGAATATTATGATTAGACGATAACGGCCTACCTGTACTATGACTTGATTAATTTGATATCCATACATACTCCGTCATGGTTTTCATGCAATTAATAGGCATTAATATCCAGCCTACTATGACTCAGCAGTTGGTTGGCCATGTGTTTGAGCTAGGTGGACAGGAAGGACCAGGCGGTGGCCCTAGTGGTCTTCGCACGAAGGCACCGTGCTACTTGCGGTCGGTCTTCTTCGATCTGGCTATCGGCGAGTTCCGTACTTATCCTTCGAAGGAGAATAAGGACGGGCGCATATGGCGCTCTTTGGTCACCTTGATTGGATAGGGCCATAGGGGTCGGTCGTGTGCACCCGCAACATCAGCATAACCAGCTTCATCGGGGTATCACGAAGCTCTGTTTTTGTTGACACCCTGGGACATGTCTGTACCAAGGTTTCTAAGGGATCAACACATGTGGAGCATGCCATGGCATGATTGAAGGACCTGCAAGTGGTGAAGGCGGGGTCCTAGTTGCGATGAAAACTATGCTTCACGAGCAGTTACTTAGACTTGGCTTGCGGGATATGTTCCCGTCCAGGCCGGACACGAGTTCCTGTGAACCTGGTGGTACGTGACTTGCAGTAGTGGCCTCCGCAAGTGGGGGCGGTAGCATTAGATGACTTCTTTGTTGGTAGTGATCCTGTGAGTATCGAGCCGTGATTTCTAGGATGAAAACCTAAGGTCTGGCCTTTATTGGTTGTGCCTGGCAGTGGTCTTGTTGAAGGCATTGTTTTGGGAATGCGGTTTTTCTCCAGTGTGAAGACCTAAGATTTTTAATTGGGCAACGACAACGGTTATGCATTTTTCCTTCCTGAAGGCGTTGCTTTTTGGAGAACTTCATTTGTTGTCCAGGTGCTGTCTTTGGTGGTGGTTAGAGTGTTGCTACTGCGGGTGATTGATCACAGTGGTTTTTTTGCTGCGTGTATCCTGGATGTTTTTAGGCATCTTGTTGATGGAGAGGCTTGGTGCAATTGATATCTGTTTTATATTAATATATTCTCTCTCTTTAAAAAAAAGTAAGGGACCTGTACTATGATTTGAATTTGTTGATGAGATTCTTACGTCGCATCAGTTACTAGTTATTGTACTACCACGCTACCGCTGGCGCTCCCGAGCAATAGAGGGTCGAAGCCAAGAGAGAGGACGCATAAGGGAAACGCTTCTTATCTATAGTCTGATAAGAAGTCCAGCGTCAGACCATTCCAACACCGTCGATTCAATTGAAATCCGACGCCTCACGAATTGTGTTCCTTTTGTTAAAAAAAAAAAACATCGACAGGGACATAATTGCCTGTGGCCCCTGCGTAAACCGCTCCCCTAATTCTCTCGCTTTTCCAATCGTACCCGCACCTCCCGAGCTCCTCCAGTTTGCACGCACCAGCCGGAGCGCCTCGCCCAGATCCCCCTCTCCCCACGCCTCTTGCTCTCCCCGCCGTCGAGCAGCACGGCCACCCCACTGGCCAGCTCCGCCCCCTGCTTCTCTGGACCACATCATCTTCTCCATCGATGACAACGCTGGTGTGCCCTCATCTATGATTCGTGCTTCGACAGGTCCAATCAGGTGCGCCATCGACTGAGTCGGCTGATGCAGTAGCACCAGCCGGCCCGAGAACCTACTGCCTAGCAATCCCCCACCCCCAAAATTACAACCACCCCATCTTGAAATCGCATCTACCGCCCCTGATTTCTATTAGACTATTGACTATTCACTTTGCAGTTTCTGCTATGCAATTTTCTCTGTATTTCAGCCAACAGTCGAGTAGTCCTTTGGTTTGTATGTTCATTGGCTGACTAGTATTGTTCTGGTCACGTGTTACCTCATTTACCATCAAACTTTTTTGTATGTCAAGCTTAGTTGATAACGCGATAACCCATAGCTATGTACGTAGACAATCGTGGCTATTCCGCAGTTTCAATACTCGGTGCTTCGAATGATAGCAGTTTTCTTTTGCTTCAAGCATTTGTGCTTCCTACGTAGTGGAATTTCAATATATTGCCATGCTTCCAGGTTATTGCTGCATCTACTATCCTTGGTATGTACGTTTGGAATTTCAATCCATTGCTATGCTTCCTTGGTATACATATTATTTCATCATAGTTTTAGCATCTATACTTCCTCAGAGTCTTATGTACATATACTTCCTTCATGCAATGGAACTTCAGTGTATTGCCATGTTTCCTAGATGTACAGATGTACGGTTCGGAGCATCCATGCTTTTATGTACAGATAGAACTGCAATCATGCTTCCTGAGTTAGTATATGTGTTTCCAATGTGTGCGGATTTTTATTTCATTTTCAACAAACATGCTACATTATATTTCTCATAACTTGTACAATTTCCTTTTCTTGCATCGCCACTTCAGGTTGTGTAATTCGCCTTTTCATTCTAGTAATAATACGTATATTATATATTTGTATTTCATTGCATATATCTCCTCGGGCTGCCTCCATCGCCGTTTGTAACCCTATGTTCTCATGCCTAAGACAATTACGACGACACGATTGCCAATCCATTTTCTATTGCATGTAATTGTACATGTGTGCTTCCATCTTACTTATTATTGCTTGCAAATACTAAATTCTGTGCTTCGGTGCTATCTATGTTTTTCCACACTTGTTCGCCGAACATACCTTGCGTATATGCTTCCATTCAAGCCTTCCATTGCTTCAGTTGGAATGATGTTTTGCTTTGGGTGATTTTGACAGCGTTGGAAGCATTGTTTGAAGCACCGCCACATTGACGAGTTACTTCTTCATGCTGGCGGAAGCGAACCGACATGCAACTCCTAGTGTGTCACCGGTGCTAAGATAATTCTTGCCTTGAGGAGCCGCACCAAAGGCTGAGGGGCGCATTATCACCTCCCATACAGAAGCAACATGGGAAACTAGTAGAAGCAATATCCAATTCTTGCCTTGAGGAGCCACGTCAACAATTAGATGTAAATTATTTGTCATGGAAGCAGAGTTGTTTGTCCATGAAACCATGGAAGCAAAATCTTTTATTAATGGAAACAAACTGAGCATATTTGCATTTCTTGGAAACACATACCTGATGTGTTTGAAGCAAAAACAATTGTACTCATGATAATGATTATTTCTACGAAAATGTCTTATTTGCTTAGAAACAATTTTCTAGTTGACGGAAACATGATTTCGATGTTTTTGAAGTAAACAAATCATCAATTAAGTACAAATTCATATACTACTACAACAAGTTTAATTCGCCATGGAAGTCAATTGATTGGTAGGAGGAAGCAGGTTTAATTTGCCATGGAAGCCAATTGATTGGTAGGAGGAAGCAAGTATAATTCACCAGGAGACGATGCTTCCGTTCATCAAGAAGAATGCTTCTATGGTTTAAAATCATGTTACACATCTGACAAAATCGTAATTAATTGCACGATTTTCTTGTGAGGAATAATCATTTTTATCCGCAAATAAGGGGATTTGGAGTCATTTTAGGAACAGTTTTAGGAAACAAATTGCTGATTATGGACACAACGGTTAAGAAGGAGCAAAACTCACGGAATTAGTACTCACCAAATCAGGCATTTAAGGAAGGAAACTAGCCAATAGATCAGACGACTGAAATGCTTCTAATCGTACGGCTATCAAATAGTCTGATGGGAAGCAATCCATCAGTAGTCTGATGGCTAGTGGTGCCCTAATGAGAAACCAACAAAACAGCCAGCGAGCGAGCGTTTCTGCTGCTGGCGCTCCCGAGCAATATATGCTGGAAGAAGCCATAAAGGAGAAGGGATTAAGAGAGACTAACCAGAAGAGTGGCAGCAAGCCAGAGGTCACACAGACGGGCGTTTCTTTGCGCCAGCAGTGTGACAGAGGAGAAACACCACCCTCTCGTGTATAAATATAGGAGCAAGCCAGAGGTCGCACAGCATCCAGTACCAAGATATCTTCCTGGCTCCAGTTCCTCTTCCTCTAGCCAGCCTGGTAGAGTGAGCGACCAAGCAAGAAATTGGTAACAATGGATCTAAGTGACAACCAGATTCAGGTCCTCGAGAGGTTGATCAAGCACCATTTCCTACAGCTTATTTCTCGTGTCATATTTTCACGGTGATCCATGTGCAGGGTATTCAAGGTTTTCTTTTTCCTTTTCTTTGAAAACTGCAGGTGTTTCGAGGAGTGCCCCAACCCCGATGAGACCCAGCGCGCCAATCTCGGCCTCCACCTTGGCGTGGAGCCCCAGCAGGTAAAATTCTGGTTCAAGAACCGCCATGCCCAGATGAGGAGGGTATGACCTCGACCTCCTTTCTGTTTTTCAAAGGTTTTCAGTTTTTTCCGCCTGAGTGATGATGGAATGTAACGGGATCTGGATGTGGTGTTTGTGGTTGACGGCATGGCAGTCTAGGCACGAGCAGGTGGACAACCACCTCTCCGAATCGGAGAACGACGAGACCGACTCGGAGAACGACGAGATCCACTAAGAGAACTTCGGCATGTGGGTGTGTGGATCGAGGGCTGATCCATTGAAGTAAACTTAAACTTAGTGCATGCTTTAGGGTTTTTTCCCTTCAATCTGCTTGTTTCAAATAACGCGCCATAGAGCTGCCTGCGAGCATGCGGTGTGCGCTGAGAGTCGGTCTCGACGGCAAGCATGTTTGTGTCGAGTCCATGCGTCAGGTTGGGGTCGCTCCTGTTTCTACCGCGTCGTGATCCAAGTTGATCGGATGACACGCGATAATAGTGGAGCTGTAGATCATGCACGCACGATCCGATTCGTCGGATGGCATGAGTCATTAGGAACGTGGTGTGTGTTTAGATCGGTCGTGCAACGACCCTTCTTTCTCTATGTATTCCAAATAAACGGGGGTGAACAACAGAAAAGCCGTAGCGAATTGTCAGACAGTCCGAAGAAAGGTGCGCCACATGAAAAGTTCTTTGGTTTTTTTAACACAGTACAGATGCAAGCACTCATATAAACATGCACCATAGACACCTCGTTGTCGTCCTCCCACTGAAAGCGCATCGCCGAAAATCCTGAAATAAATCCAGAAATAATGTGAGCACCAGGACTTGAACCCTGGTGGGCTGGGATACCACTGTACTTCTAACCATCCAACCGCAGGTTGGTTCGCTGAAACGTTTTCCAGTTGCAAGGATGTCAACCGTGGAGAAACAATCATGCGGCATGTTGTGCGTTTAGTTTGGGGATCAACACAATGGCCGATATGTTGACCCAGACGAACTACACTCAGGTTATGCTACAAGCGCGTGACCTGTGTACGGCGATGGCCGTTGGCATGATCATTGCTGGATGGTTGGGACACGATTAAGTAAAGGTGAGCATTCGGTTTATTCGGTATATTTGGTTGGGTTTCTCAAAACATCTGTTCCTATCGAATGCCAATAAATAGGTTCCTAGAAAAAAAAGGAAACAGAAGAAAATAAACTGATTTATTTTGATTTGATAAATTTGTGCACCGAAATGATCCAATTGAACAAAATAGGCCCTGACTAAAATTGTTTGGAAATAGAGAGCACATCGATCTAAGCAAGAAATCAGAGATATTAATCTCTACTCCTAAAGAAGCAGTCTGCGGTCGTGATGGTAGATTTCCGTTCCGGTTTTATTTTCGTCATACCTCCCACCTCCGTACGGTTTTTTTACGTCCGGTTTTTGTGTCCCTCCTCCTAAGAGACCTTTGGTCCCGGTTGGTGGCACGAACCGGGACCAAAGGTAGGCATTGGTCCCGGTTGGTGGCACCAACCGGGACCAATGCTGTGTGTATATAAGCAGCACTTGTGAAAATTTTCATTTTCATCTCGCAGTTCCCCCCGACGACGCCGACCTCCTCGACGCCGCCAGGCTTCCCCGACGCCGTCGCCGTCACCCGTGCCCCTGCCCCGCCCCCGAGCCCACGCCGACGCCGTCCGCCGCCCACGCCGTCGCTGTCCGCCGCCCCCGAGCGCGCCCGGCCGCGCCCCTGCGCCCCGGCCCGCCCCCACCGTCGCCGTCGTCGCCGGCTCCCTTGTGCGCCGCCCCCACCGTCGCCGTCGTCGCCGGCTCCCTCGTGCGCCGCCCCCGCCGTCGCCCTCGCCAGCCGACGCTGTCGCCGGCTCCCTTGCGCGCCGCCCCCGCCGTCGCCCTCGCCAGCCGACGCCGTCCGCCGCCTCCGAGCGCGCCCGGCCACGCCCCTGCCCCGGCACGCCCCCACCGTCGCCCTCGCCGACGCCCTCGCCGCCCCTGCCGTCGCCCCCGCTGTGAGCCGCCGCCGCCCCGGCTCTGTTCATATCATTTTTTTGTTCATATTTTATATGATGAATTTTTTGTTCATATATATATAATGTATATATGTATGTGGCTATATGTATGTATGGATGTTCATATATGTATTAATTTTTTTGTTCAGAGCATTTATTTGTTCATATATGTATTTTTTTTGTTCATATGTGTATTAATTTTTTTGTTCATAGCATTTTTTTGTTCATATATGTATTTTTTTTCATAGCATTTTTTCCATGTATATATGTATGTGGCTATGTATGTATAGATGGATAGCATTTTTTCCATGTATGTATGTCGTTGTCGATATACCCCCTCCCCGATAACTTCGACATGAGGGGGGGGGGGTCGATATACCCCCTCCCCGATAACATTTTTTTTCTAAGTTACTAAGGTAAAATGTTCACCCCCTCTCGATATACCGGGCGACCAACTCTCGAGGCCACCCAATCCCTAGAAAAAAAAGCGTTGTCGATATACCCCCTCCCCGATAACATTTTTTTTCTAAGTTACTAAGGTAAAATGTTCACCCCCCTCTCGATATACCGGGCGACCAACTCTCGAGGCCACCCAAACCCTAGAAAAAAAGCGTTGTCGATCTCCTACCCCCTCCCGCCCCTACCCGACAATCTCTCGAGGCCACCCAAACCACTAGAAGAAAACTCCGGTAACTTCGACATGAGGGGGGACGTCGATCAACCCCCTCTCGCCCGAACAAGTCTATGTATCATTTTATATCGCGGTGGACATATATCAAAGTTTGATCATATGTCAAAGTTTGAATTTTGACATATGCAACATTTGATCATATATCAAAGTTTGATCATGTGTCAAAGTTTGAATTTTGACATATGCAACAATATTTGATCATATGTCAAAGTTTGACTTTTGACATAGATTTATCAAGAATGCCCCCATTATGGATGTGCACAAGTTAATCCAATTTTTTTCTGATCTCATATATATATATATTCTTCTATATGTCACGTTGTCTGTCAAAGTATTGAAGAAATCCATGGCTTCATCATTAGCCGGAAGTAACATGCGTATGATGCTACGAAGCTCTTCAAAGTTGTTTTGGAACGGAGTTCCGGATAGAATAATTCGCTTTTTGGTACGAATTTCAAAGGCCTTCCAAATAGCGATATTCGGAAGGCTCTTGCGGAACTTCGTACCAAAAAGCTAATTAATTATCCTATCCGGGACTCCGTTCCAAAACAATTTTGGAGAGCTTCGTACCATTATGCGCCTGTTACTTCCGGCTAATGATGAAGCCATGGTTTTCTTGAATCCTTTGACACTAGACAACGTGACATATAGAAGGGTAGATGAGATCAGGAAAAATATGGACCATTTTCTGCACATTCAGAATGGCGCCATTTTGTTAATTAAATCCCTTAAAGGTTAAGAGAATCCCTTGTTTGACATTCATGAGAGAGGCGGTCCGGACGTCGGGCATTCATGAGAGAGGCGGTCCGGACGTCGGACATTCATGTTTGTATATTAATTGCCATGTTTTAATATTTGCACAAACTATGGAATAAAGAGACGAAGAACAAGAACAGTTGTTGGGGGACATAATCCTCGGCGGACGTGATGTCTTGTCGTTTCTCAACGACACCGATGGTCTGGAAGGAGAGGATGACGGCTCTAGTGATCGAACAATGGAGGAGGAAGGACATGATCATGATGGCTCCGGTGACCGAATGCCGGAGGAAGAAGGAGACCATGATGACGGCTCCGGTGACCGAACGGAGGAGGGAGCTGTTGCAAAGTCCGGCGAGGTATATATATTAATTAAGCCTGTGCTGACTAGCTAATTGATGCATTAATTGTTTTGGTATGTACATATATTAACTCTTGTTTCTTCTTTTATAGCCCTCCGGATCGAGCCAAACTTCGGTAACGAGATGAGGCACGAAGAAGAGGTTGCGCAAGCATGAAAGGTTCACGATCATAGCACTCGCGCACGATGTCCATCCGATTGAACCCAAGCGGACCAAGGACGCATTTTCTGCTCAGTGCGGAGCTATTGTTAGGGACAACTTCCCGATCAGCATCAAGCAATGGAATAATCCTAAGGACGGCGCCCCTGAAGGTGATTATGTCACCGATAGACAGAAAGATGATCTTTGGACTGCGCTGAAGGCAAATTTCACCCTACCGCCAGAGGAGGATCCGAATAAGCCAGTTATAGAGCCACTGGTCAAGGCGTGTGCTCTTAAGAAGATGCCAGATCTATTCAGGAGGTGGAAGAATGAGTTGAAATCAAAGTTTGTCGACAAAGGGAAGACTCCAGAATTCACCGGCCGATTTGAGAAGATAAGAGATCACTGGCCCGCATTTGTGGCCTACAAGACATCGGACAAGAGTAAGAAAATGTCAGAGACAAACAACAACAACGCTGCAAAGAAGCAGTATCACCATCACACGGGGTCAGGTGGCTACCTCAAAGCCCGGCCGTTTTGGGACAAAGCTGAGAATGACCTGATTGCTAAAGGGGTCAAACCACAGACATTGAACTGGCCAGACCGTTCAAGGACTTGGTTCTTTGGGGTTGGGGGAACTTTGGACCCTGAAACAGGGAAGTGCCGTTGGACGGACGAGCAACTAGCAATACCCGTCACGAAGCTTCAGGAGTATATCACCGCAGCGCAGGAAGGGATGTTCATTCCCAACAGAGCGAAGGACGAGCTGACTGAGGCCCTAGGTAATGCTGAGCACCCTGGACGAACACGAGGCACACCAGGCTCTGTTCCGTGGAAGGTTGGGTTTCCCGACGCAGGCGGTTACAGAAGCCGGGAGAGAAAGAGGAAAGCGGAGTTGAGCTCAATGCAGAAGCTCAATGCAAGACTACAAAAGCTAGAGGAAGCTGAGAGCCAGCGAGCTGCCGGCCAACCATCTCAGCGGCACGAAGCTACCCTAGAAGCTACCCCGCCATCTCAGCGGAGAAGCAGCGTCGCTTCCACGGAGCCCGTTCAGCCTGACTTCACGTCTCCTAGCTACCCCGTGGATACTATCACGGAGGCTCAACATTGTGAGCTTATGACGAAATGCCGGAACCTCACTTTATTGGCGGCTGTCGGCTCTGTTGCACCTCCTCAACCCAACGGAACTTTTCACTGCCATCCGATTCCACATGGCTATGCTGTTGTGATGGTGGATGAAGTAATTGAGGGATTTGAGGAGCTCGAGCTTGACCACGTGAAGGGGAGAATCGGCTAGTTCGTGCCCTGAGGAGTACATGTCTATGGCAGAAGGAGTACATCAAGCTTCCAAACTGGACGCCTCCGCCTCCTCCTCCTCCTCCGGCGAGTCAGGGCACTCAGCCTCCTCCTCCTCCTCCTCCTCCTCCTCCTCCTCCGGCGAGTGATCAGGGCACCCCGCCTCCTTCTCCGGCTCCTCCGACGCGTGAGGGCACTCTGCCTCCTCCTTCGCCTACTCCGGCACGTCGGAGCAGTCCGCCTCCTCCTCAGCCTCGTCGGCAACGGCGGAAAACATACGCCGCCGCTCCGGCTCCTCCGGCGCGTCGGAGCACTCCGCCTCATAAGCAACGACAGAAGAGAGACGCCGCCGCTCCGGCGGCTAGCAGTACAAGCAGAGGCGGGAGGCAATTCAGATACGGTCCATGTCTCAAGCCTCTGGAAAAGTTACCATATGAGAGGACCGAGTCTGAAAACGAGGATATATGTCGTGCCCAACTGAGGGACCATTTTGCAAAGAAAACTCCACCTCCGAAGGAGAAGCTAGATCCGATGAAAGTGAAGCGCACTATCGATGCCCTGAAGCGAGCACCACCGCCTCCGCCGGATTCCAACTATGTCCGGATTAATAAAAAGACATATGAAGAAGCGCGGCGGTCGGGAAGTACTTCTAGTGATGCAAGGTTAGCAGAACGAAGAAGTGGGAAAACAATTCCTCAGCTCGGCGAACAGGAGAAGCAATCGTGCCCCCCGCTCAAGGTGTCTAGCGATATCGTCGCTAATCATCCGGGGATGGTGCCCGGTACCAATCCTGGTGATTACTTGGGGGATGATGTGATTTTTGAAACGGCTGAGGTAACAAAAGAAGAATATAAATACGTGCACGGGAAGCCTCTCGTCAAACCTGGTCATCCTCCTCTAACAACGATGATGTACAAATTGCATGAGTGGTACATGAAAACCTGCAGGGAGTCTGGGAGAGACACTATGTCACTACTAGAAAAAACTTGTTAGTAGCGCACCTATTTTGGCTATTAATGGCGCACTATAGGTGCGCCACTATTAACACGCCACTAGTAATAAATAGTAATGGCGCACCTCTGGTGCGCCATTACTATTCCAAATATTAGTGGCGCACCATGTGGTGCGCCATTACTATTGCTACAGGTGCGCCACTACTATTGCTACAGGTGCGCCACTACTAACCCTTAGGTGCTCCACTGGTATTCCGTCCAGGTGCGCCACTAATAGCCTTATAGGTGCGCCACTAGTAATAAAGGAAGGTGCGCCACTAATAAGGGCTGAAATGCGCCACTAGTAAAGTATTTGGAAAACAAAAAAAAAATACAAATTTACAGAAAACAACCTATAAGGAAAAATAATTTAAAAACAAAAAATGAAATAGAATCATATTTTTTTATTATAGTAAGAATATTACAATGTCTTTACAAGTATCCAATAAAAGGAAAATTGCAAGGAAATAAAAGAAAATCCTAAAACTAATCTTTTCTTCTTTTTCTTCACTTTATCCCTGCAAAGTGTAACAAAATAAACAGAAAGACAAACAAACTATTTATAACCGATGAAAGTTGGAAGTGGATATGCTTTAACAGAAGGCTAGTACATTAAAATACATACAAATTATAGGTTGCCAATATTATGCAGCATAACATACACATTGTTTCTTCTTCCAATGCATAAGATGCTATACCAATCTAGTTTTATCCAAAAAAATATAAAAAAGCTCATTAGGATAGCAGTAGTAAAAGAACAGTTTCATCTAATTTAAATTAAGAGAGGTTCTTTTAATTTAAATTAAAAGAACAGTTTCAGTTAATTTAAATTAACAGAAAAGGTTCTTTTAATTTAAATTAAAAGAATAGTTTTAGTTAATTTAAATTAAAAGGACAGTTTCAGTTAATTTAAATTAAAAGAAAAAGGTTCATCTAATTTAAATTAAAAGAACAGTTTCAGTTAATTAAAATTAAAAGATGAAATTCTGATACAGCACAACACTACCCCGGGAACACACATCTTCAAACACTCAATTGCTAACAAGATGCAATTGCTAACATTACAGCAATGGAGCAGTTTCAATTTTAGTTTCAATACACACACACACTCCAGTTTCAGTTTCAATAGAAGTAAGCTACACACTGGAATTAAACATGGTATGGAAGGTATAGATTCATCAGCCATTCAGAGTAGATAATAGCATCACCGGCAATAGTTAATATGGTCCGGATCAAGTCTCAAGCATATTACAGTATTGTTCTCACCTATGCTCACCTGAAACTTGCTACCATAAAGTAGAGCATCTGAGTGCTTAGCTAATCAAGTCAAGATGAAGCCACAAGCCTGCAACAACTGATCAAGTGTTGCCATCTAGATACATGATGCTGCGACAAAGCACACAAAAAATGGGTATCCATCATTCATCTTATCTAGAGAAAATAATATACCAGTACAAAGGAAAGCAAAATACTAAAGTATCAAAAACAACTAATAGTTCTACATAAAAAATGAACCAAAAGAGCTAAAATAAACGTGTGTTTTGAACAGAGATCATCCAACCAATTATAAAAATCATGCTACAGATATATCAAACTGTTACAGTCAGCTATTAGCATAAAGTACAACTTCTACAGGAGCAAGAAATAGAGCCTCTACATAATTGTCATGTTTTGTCAGCCATTATGCAATCTACACACCCCAATTGAACAATTTGAACTACAACATGGATTTCTTGTATGTAGCAGGCAGAAGGAAAATGACAAGACATTGGTTAATATAAAGTGAAGAATAAGGTACTGCATCAGCTTTGAGAAAAGATAGCAATAAGAGATAGCAGGCTACATTTAGGACAATGATATAAAGAAAGAACTCAGAGTTATACTAACAATATCCAATGCTTGCAGACATTGGTTATTGGTACCAGGTTAAAGGAATCTATCTTTCCAAATATTAAACCCCCGTCAACTAGTCTACGATAGCTTAAATATCACTTCGACTTTGTCTCCCTTGTTGAAAAAAGGAGATGCATTGTCCTGCACACAACAGGAGTAAGTAAACTGTGCTGCGCAGTGGCAAGAGTCGCCGGAATCGTCCGGCATCTGTGGCGGCAAAGATGTTTCCCGGGAGAGAGAGAGAGTGGTCGCGGGAGAGAGAGATGGACGGGTGGGGGGCTCCGCCTGAGGTGGAAGGGGAGCGGAGAGGAGGTGGAGAGGCCGCCGGCGGCGAGGCTTGGGAAGGGTGAGGTGGTGGGTGGTTGGCGGCGGCGGCGATGCGGGAGACGAGAGGAGGGATGGGATTGGGGTGGGTGGGAGACGAGGCGTGGGTGGGAATAGGTACTTAGGGCCAGTTCTTTTGAGCTATGCTGTGGAAATAAGCTGCTGTGGAAATAAGCTCAAAATAAGCTGTTGTGGAAATAAGCTCCAGATAATAAGCTAGCCAGTTCTTTTCAGTGCCTGTTTTCTCAGCTTATTTGTGGTACAATCAGTGAAAAGTCTGTAAATGCCCTTCGGTTATAGTGTTTGTTCGGATTAAACGATATTGAGCTATTTATTATTATTTCATTACCCATATGAACATAAATTCGACTTTCAAACACCACAACATGTCATAATCGAACATAAGGAAGATCATTGTCTGGCATACGAATATCATACATGCATCAATGTCTCATGTACGAGTACTTGAGAAGAAGTACTGAATAAAAAAGATCTTCAAATTATTACATGAAATAGTAGTACTGATGGTTGCTCCCTGGTTGCTACTATATGCCCAAAGCACATACAAATATGGCAAAATTTGACTACCTATACTAATGCCCAAAATCAGTACTACTACTCATGCCCAAAATCAGTACTACTAGTCTGGTTGCTCCTTTGCAAAATCAGTGCTACTACTCATGCCAAAAAATTACACTACTTCTACTACGTCTAGATCAAAGCCCATCCAGGATAAAGCACAACCACGGTACACATACAACCACAGTACACATACCAACTAGCAGCACTTCATAGCAAATCTGAATATTCTGAAAATTTTGCAAAGAATAGAGTAGATCGTCACCTTGACTTGCTCGGCTCACGGCCACGCCCTGAGAGTTGGGGAGAAGGAACGGTGGGCCTTCCGCCGGAGTGGGGCCTCGGCCGGAGTAGGCAGTCGGCCGCCGGAGTTGGGCGCCCGCCGGAGTGGGGCCTCGACTGCTGCTGGAGACAGGGAGGGGCGGAACGACAGGGGGAGCAGGGAGGGAGATGGGGGCTACCCGCCGGCCATGCAGCTTCGCCGGAGAGAGCCGCGGCGAGGAGTAGCGCAGCAGGGAACTGGCGGCGGCGGCGGGGAACCCTAGCGATGGCTGTCGCGGGAGCTAAGGGAAAGGGACGAGCGGTGCGAGAGGGCAGCGGGGGTTCCAGTTTTTTTTTTTGGCGTGGGGGCCGGGTTGCTGGCGGTGGCATTTGCTCCGTAAATTTTTGCAAATGGGAGGGGCGCTAGCAATGGCGCACTGGGAGGGGTGCGCCATACATACAGATAGCAATGGCGCACCTCTGCTGGTGCGCCATACATATTTGCTAGCAATGGCGCACTCTTTAGGGGTGCGCCATTAGTAATAAAAAATAGCAATGGTGCACTTTCCCCTGGTGCGCCACTGCTAAGTCTGGGGAGGGGTGTAGGGCCAGGACAAACTTAGTAGTGGCACACCACATGCAATGTGCGCCATTAGTAATATGGTCATTAATGGCGCACCCATATCTGGTGCGCCACTGCTATATAGCAGTGGCGCACCACATACATGGTGCGCTATTAATGTCCATATTAGCTATAGCCGTTTTTCTAGTAGTGTGTATATGGCAGTGAAACCAGAGCACGAATTCATTGGACTTTCCGTGATGCCTGTTGAATTTGTGGAGTTATTTCAGTTATAAAATCAACTGGCCCTCGACAAACAACTCATGACTTCCTACTGTCTGTAAGTATTACTTCTATAGTTAAGTCTCTAGCTCAGCTCGTTCATTGCATGTATATATAATTATCCTCACTATATTATGCAGATTGAAGATCGTCGAATGCAAAAAACTAGGAATCTTCGACGTTGGGTTGATTAGCCCAGATGCCGTAAAAGAATGGACGGTACAAAACTCAATCAAAGAGACCGAGGAGAACTTGCTAAAGTCGTTCCTTATACATCAAAACAAAAGGGAAATACTCTTTCCTTACAACTTCAAGTGAGTGTTCCTGTCTTCTCTGTATACTCGGTTTCGCTTACTCGAGGTTAAGTAATGTAATTGATGAGTTATATATGCGTGCGCAGTTTCCACTTTATTCTGCTATCCATTAAGCTTGACGGGGCATTAGTAACTGTCTTAGACTCGAGACGTAAAGATCCCGAGAATTATGCGGACATGACTACAATGCTCAAGAAGTAAGTTCAGTCAATACCGGGACCATACCGGCATGCAACTTTCGTTAATTTCCTGATATCAAGTAATCATTTTCTTTGCCTGGCAGGGTTTGGAAGAAGTTCACCCGAAAGGTTCCCGGTCTAAACAAAGAGTTGTGATTTACGCACCCCAAAGTAAGTAGTACTAGCTAGTTCCGCGCATCTCTAATTGATTCAAATGTTCATCAATATATCATTACCATGCTTGCTTACCAGTTTGATTGAACTCTATTCTCGTAAAGTGCTTGTACCAGAAAGAAGGGACTGTTTTATGTGCATACTACGTATGCGAGTTCATTCGCCACTCGACCTCTGAGCGGGGCTTCTCTGACAAACAATTTGAAGTACGTAAATAATATTCACAATTTTATTTTATATATTACCATCAATTGTGTTGAGTTTTATTCATATATATGCATGTATTGACCCCCTTCTTTAAATTAGATCTGGCAGATGCGGGATGAACTCCTACCACATGATCGCATACGAGCAATTCAAGAGGAATTGGCGGGATTCTTTCTTGACCCGTCATACCTAAAGACGGAGAATACCTAAAGATTGGATCTTAGGTACATGATGTTAGGGATTGTAAAAGATGTTATATTGTATATATGTAGTAGCGTCAGATAGATATACGAAAACTTGTTGTTCGACCAATCTCTCGGAGAAAGAGAGGTCGATCACTTCTCTCTGTATATGTTCATGACGATCTTATGTACTTAATGGTTCCTTCATATGCTTACTAGCTAGCGTGTCGAGTTCTCTCTATAGTAGCTAGCGTCGACCAAGCACGGAGAAAGAGAGGACACTTCTCTCTATTAGCTAGCTAACACAATATGAAACCCCTAAATTAACCCTACAAAACCCCCTAGCCCCCCCCCCCTTTAAAAAAAACAAAAACCCCAGCTCCTGCCAGATGCTGACGCGTGGATGCCTTTTGGTCCCGGTAGGTGTTACCAACCGGGACTAAAGGTCCTCCTGCCTGGGCTCCCCGCAGCGGCCACATGGAGGGCCTTTGGTCCCGGTTCGTAAGCAAACCGGGACTAAAGGTTTTGGGCTTTAGTCCCGACCCTTTAGTCCCGGTTCCAGAACCGGGACAAATGGGCCTCTGGAACCAGGACAAATCGGCCTTTTTCTACTAGTGCTCCTTGATGATTGCCCAACAAGATTTAAAGAAAGCCCCCGTGAAACTGTTGGGCCTGGAGCCTTGTCGGGATCTGAGAGATGGACATTAGGACCTCGTCCTCCGTGAAATTTTCCCCGAGGCTGGACATATCACATTCATTGAATTGAAGAGCCTCACAATTAAAGTCTCGAGTCCATATTGGCCCCTTATGAAGAATCGTGGAGAAGTGATCATGTGCAGCTTTTTTCTTTTTCTTCGTGAGAGGTTAGCCAACCTGGACCACCTATGTGTCTATGAATAAAATTCTTCCTCCTTCTCGCATTGACCCTTAATTAGATGAAAATACTTGGTGTCAGTTCCCCCTTTTTACGGGTTCTTGACCCTTGCACATTGTTTTTTCCTTGCCCGCTCCTAAGCGGTCTGGCTAATAACTCTCCTTTTTAGCCTAACCCGTAGATCTGATTCTTGTGGGAGAAAACATGACTATCTTGAGCCATGTTGAGATGACGAATGACGTGCAGGTCCATGTGTAGCTGAACTTTCGTGTTGGAGAATAATCGCTTGCTCCAACATTTAAGTATGTAGGCCGTTTTGCGAAGCTTGTGGAATAGAATTTGGCAAGGCTCGACATGTTCGGGAATGTCCATGCATCCTGCACGACTTGCATAAAGCCGGGCATTGTAATCCAAAAAAAATTCAAAATGGAAACTTTTCATGCGTTTTGATCCTAAACCCTAAACACTAAACCCTACCTCATTTGCATGCATGCACAACACGACATTAGGTTTTGGTTTGTTTTTCACATCTGAACGTGAATGCTTTTGTGCAGGCAGACTGGCCAAGTCACAAGCTCATGCCAGTCTAAAAACCAAAACCGAGAACAAATCGCGTGCGTAGTGACATGGGAGAAAGGCCAAAAAGACACAATGATAGCCGTTAAGACTGAGACGGCATTCACATACACGTGTATTTCTTTGGCTGGACAAAAAGGCTTGCTATCGATCTCATCATCTCCTCACAGGAAAGAATCGAACAAGTATCGCAGAAGACGCCGGTCCTTTGAAGTTCCGCGTCAAGCTGCAGGGGAATCAACTAAGTCCGGCCGGCCATCATGGGAGCAGCGAGCGACAGCGCGCATCTTCTCCGCGTGAAACTGGTGGATCCGTGTACGTACCTACGTACTCACAGCAACTGGCGCCGGCATGATGGCGCTTGAGGTAGCCACTGCCAGGCCAGCGCTTTTATAGAGCTTGATCCACCGTTCAAGCATCCATCCATCCATTGCAATGGTGCAAATAACCATCTCGGCAGTAGCCATAGCGGCAGCGGCACTGATACTAGTGCCGGTGCTCACTTTCACTAGAGGATCGGTAGCAGCAGCAGGTGATGCGAGCCCGCCGCCGCCGCCGATCGGGATGCCCAACTGTGCCACGTCCTGCGGCGACGTGAAGGTGCCGTACCCGTTCGGCATTGGCTCGGACACCAGCTGCTACCTGCCGGGCTTCAACCTCACGTGCGACAACACCACCGGCTCAAGGCCACGGCTGCTGCTCGACGCTGACATTGCTCTCCAAGTCGTCTGGATCCCCGGCTTCTCGTTCCCCATTATGGAGGTCCAACACAACGGCGACGTCAAAATCAGCTTGGACGCCGAAGGCAACGGCAACGGCACATTCAGCCACGGCCTTAGGCAAGACGGGCCATACACGCTCCACAACAGCAGCGAGCTCGTCCTAACGGGCTGCAATGTGCAGGCGACGGTGAGGATCGGCAAGATCGTCGTGGCCAGCTGCACTTCGCTCTGCCACCACACAACAGCAGACAAGGCGCCACCCACAGCAGACGATGAGAGCACAGTGGCAGAGAGATACTGCTCCGGTGGCAGCACAGGCTGTTGCCGTGCGGACGTCGTCACGCCAGCCGGCTACTACGACGACGGTGAAGCATACAACAGCAGCAGCACCGGCACGTCGAAATATGATGTGCAGCTCAGTTGGTTCGGTTGGAACCGTAGCGCGGACCTGGAGCGAGTTCCCATGCGCGTCTTCATCACCTACGGTGAATGGTTCGATAACAGCTCCGTTTATAATGATCTGCTACACACGGGTCGTGCCTCGTCAAAGGAAACAATGGAAGTTCCTGTTTGGCTGACGTGGGATGTTGTTGGCCCTGATGCCGCACAACCAGCCCTCTGCAAGAGCAACCACAGCGAGCGCAAAGACGGTACAAGAAGAGGAGGCTACGTGTGCGCCTGCGAAGACGGTTACCACGGCAACCCGTACCTCACCGACGGGTGCAAAGGTAAAGAAAATTTATTTTTCATAATTCTACTTTTTGGCGGATAATTCTATTCTTATACATGCAGATATAAACGAGTGCGGGTGGTCAAGACCGGCCACTAAGTGCTACGGCGAATGTATAAACACGAAAGGATCCTTCAGATGTGAGTGCCCACTAGGAACCGCTGGCAACCACACTGTACCCGGTGGATGCGTTCCTGCTGCTGGCACAGGTATCAATATACTACTCTTTCGTGCTAAAATAAGTGTCGATTTAGTACTAGGACGACTGAAGTACTAACCAAGAGGTCTGATTTGTTCAGTTGATACACTCAAATCGCTCATTTGAAAGGTCCGAAGATACAAGTAAATTAATATGTAGTTTTCCCAAGTTAGTTTGGCATGAGAATGCCTCTGTTTCCCATGAAAACTAAGTATATAAGTTGTAGACATGAAATACATCAAAGTATTAATAAGACTACAGATATAACTTGTAGACATGAAATATAACTGTTCATGGGTAGTACCTCCGTCCGGGTTTATTGGGCCCTTCGTATTTTTGTGACATGTAGTTTACATTTTGTTAGTTAAATTTTTAGGTCAAGTTGTTCAGCAGGTGAGTAGTCTTATTAATACTTTGATGCGTTCTTGTGTGAGTGTATTCTATACGTAGCCTGTCGAGTTGTTCAGCAGGTGACGGAGCCATTTGATTGCCGAGTTCAGTGTAACAGAGACTCGGCAAATATTTTTTATTTTTTAAATCGGAATTCCATGGGTCTCATCTTAGTCGAGTCCCGGATAGAATAAACTCAGCAAATATAGCTAGTGGTTTAATTCCACCTCGCCTCTTGTGGAGCGACGTGACGAGGTTAAATAGTTGCATCATCCAAATGCGGCAAGCTTGAGTCATCATTACATCTTTTATGGAAGATATGGCTGCCAATAGAAGATTCAAATTCATAGTCACAGATGGAAAAAAATTCTATGAGACCAGGTCTCACGGGCTAGCAGGTGAGACCCGCCCTGATGGATGACACGTGGCAATCACAAATCACAATCACAAATCCGCCCCCTGATTTTTACGGGGTGAGCCCCTCATCCTCCTTAATGCAAAGTGGGATTCTGTGCTTTATGATTTGTAATTGCCACATGTCATCCATCAGGACGGGTCTCACCTGCTAGCCCGTGAGACCTGGTCTCATAGAATTTTTTTCCGTCACAGATTGTATCCCTCACAAAGTAAACATTGATGGTTTTTCGGCTCTTTTCTTATTTATTTCATCAAGTCTCGTCGGTCCATACTGCCAGTCTGGGTCCATACATCTACAATGATTTGTCCTGTGTGAGCATATTCTATACGTAGCCATTAATATTTGTCAGTGTGTATGATATGTTGATAATATGATTGCAAAGAGGTTATTGGCAAGTTACCTTTCAAAATCTTACTTGGGAAACTTTAGAATTACACACAACCACATTGTGTCTCTTCATTTGCACCCATCAACTTCATCGAAAATCCTAGATGACACCTCTTACTGAAAAGTGAAGTGATACTATATATGGTGCACATCCACTACTACCTACTCCCTCCATATCCGATAATTTGAATTTTAAACATGTTGTTGGTCAAAATTCGAAACTTTGAATACAAATATTATTTTAATTATTTTGATTTGAAAACTGATAATCATGTGTATAGATTTTTTTCTTAAAATTATTACTGAAGTATTATGGTTTTCTTGGTTATAATACATATATTACAAAGAAATTAATCGTCATATTGAAAACCATGTAAATGGGTGAAAAATGACATTTATTTCATATGCATGGAATAGTTCTTTATTCGTCAACATATTTATAAGTGTATTTTAATTGTTTATGGCAAGGCTTTAACCAACATGCCTTGTCTTCATCAACCTAATAGAGGAAATATTTGTGCTCCCGAGTGCACATGCACCCCGTTGAACTGTAAAAGCTTGCTAGAAATAGTAAGAAAAAACAAAAACATTTTTTTTGGAAACATACATGTTTGACTGTTCTACCTTTGCGCAAATTTGCATGAAGAAATAACAAACTATATGGAAAGTGCCTAGGAGCTCTCGGGTGCTACGCCCCCTGATATTCAAAAAAAATATTAATAATTCAAAAACAATTAAAAAGTCCCGGAACTTTTTATGGAATGAAACATGACCAAGTATTGCACTCGTATAAAAATATTAAACATGGAATAACCTTCATTGCATCCCGGGATCAACGTTTTCCCAAAAAATGCTACATAAAACTACTATTCATGCTATAATGTCGTCATAAATTTGTTTTTTTCCCTAAAGTCAACGGGAATAATTCCTTGGCCAATTTTTTTATACTAGTACATTACGTAATGATATTAAATTCTAAAAAAGTTTTGGGATTTTTTTACCCTTTTTTCAATTTACTAAATTATTTTTGAATATAGGGGGGTGGAGCACCCGAGTGCTCCTAATCCGCTCCCCAAACTATATTGCCTTTTTAGACCACTATTTTCGGTATTATAACAAAAGCACCATGATTGCCATTTCTTCACAAAATTTTGCACGCGGGTAAAAATCCAACATGTTTGTTGCAAAAAAAGAATTTTTTTTGAATTGCTTTGCTATTTTCATGGACTTTACTATTCAAAATGATGCATGTGCCCCTGGAACAAGAACCCTGTGTCCTATCCTGTATAATATACTCCCTCCGTTTTTATTTAGTCCGCATATTAGCTTCGACATAAGTCATAGTGTCATACTTTATAAAATCTGACCAAGTTAATAGCAAATAATATGAACTTTTACAATAACAAATATATATGACTTGAAAAAATATTTAGTAATGATTGCTAATGTTATTAATTTGGTGTTTTGGATGTTAATAATTTTTTGTATGAAATTGGTCAAAGTTTACAAACCTTGACTTGAAACAAAGATAATGTGCTGAGTAAATAAAAGCGAAGGGAGTACGTAGATACTCTCGGGGTTTGTAACTAGGAAATCCAAAAGCTTCACCGGTATCAAGAGTTTCTTTTTACCAAATGTAGCACAAATTACAAGAAAAAACTATACATGTAAATCTTCGGGCACATAATTTTTAGATCTTGAAATTTAAATTTTGGAGCGCCTAATATTTTCTTCCACTAGATTGACAAATCTATAGGTTTGTATGAAAATATACAGTCGTACAGATGAGTTGCATGTTGAATATTTGTATGTGTAATTAACTATTGTACTTTCTTGAAAATTCTAAGTATTTATTTTAACTTTACCTTTCACTTTCACCCGCAAAAAAAGAAACTTTACCATCACTTTGAAGTTATTGGTTGCTATCTTATCCTACCACAATTCCCTTTTTGCGAAAAACACTCACATTTATTATAAAAGTTCACAAGAAGTACACAACACGTCAAACATAATAAAAATGACATCGAGGTACTTGGACCACCGAACGACCACGGCCGCCACCAGAACAGACCGCCAACGCGCCGCTGTCACCGCTTCCATACTGGAGCCGACATGACCTTGTTGATGACATATGGGAAGTCTTTGTGCATGTGCCCCTAAGGAAATGCGTCCCATAGCTACAATTGTCCCTGTTGTACCCTTAGGTCATCTTAAAACTTGACACCGGATCTCACCCTAGCATACGCATGAAGAGAACCGTAACCTTGCCGCCCCGAAGACATGACACGAATCTATGTCGGAGCTCTGGCTAATCCTTCCCGATAGACAAACCTGATGATATTGGAGCTCAGAAGACCCAACCCAAAAAAGAAACGTCGCCATCTATCTAACAACGCCTCCGTGAAGACTAAACTCCTAGAATATCTACAAGCCGGAGAGTAAGCACCACAATTGCCATCCCCGCCCCAAGCCGCCGGTGCATGAGGTAGAAGGGAGGTGAATCCATGATCTCACCCGTGGAGATGGGGGGGGGGGGGGGGGGGGGCGAACTTGTATGTTTCAGACTCAATCCTACTACGATTTAATATGTATACTTGTAGTTGTAGCCTAGTAAGAAGTCATATCTACCGATTTCAGAATACAAGATCATGCATGTAGAGGACAATCGGTAGAACCACAAACATTGCATCCGATTGGCACACACAACCATCTCTATTGCAAAGTCGTCAGATTATACTCCCTTTGTTTCTAAATATAAGCCCTTTTAAGTATTTTGGAGTGTAAATTCACTCATTTTGCTTTCTATATAGTCTATATTGCAATATCTAAAAAGCCTTATATGTAGGAATAGAGGGAGTACAAAATAAGAGCATGTACGGACTTTGCGAATCCGTCCCCCTAAACGTCTGCGGACGTGTCCAATAAGTGTCCGGGTGTGTCTGTTTGGAGCCCTTACTTGTCCGTCTATGCAACCATACTCCTCATTTTCTTTCTTACATGTTCCGCCACTTGCATGTGATTGGTGGAGATGAAGAAAGAATAAAGAAAAAAAAGGTGGTTCGGGGTGGGTGGCGTCCCATGTGGCGGATTGACCGGCCACCTCCGTGAGCCCTCGTATCCTTCCTATATTTGATCTCAATATGTGGGTTCACGGACAATCCGGACGTATAGAGATGATATGAGGGGTCCGGTTAAATCACTTTTTTTTTCTCCTGTCCGGTCATTGACCGGACGCGATCACGGATAATTTAAGGAGGCCGGCTATATATAGATGCTCTAAGAGAAATAAAAGAACCACAATAGTGATCACATGGCCCATTTACGCATCACTAATCCAAGTGCTAGACCACCATCCGAATTGGTTACATAGACCGGTATTAACATCTACAAATGGTTGCACGAATAGACCAGAACATATTGGGCCTCCACACATTTGCAGTGAGCACCATGTAAGGATCTAAAACTTGTGTTTTAGAGAGCGATGATGCCCAAACCGTTCAGCTGGCTACGTAACAAGCCGCCGAGAGCAAGTGAAAAAGTTGAAATCAGATCTATTCCACTCGTTCACATTGAAATTATGTTGCCAATTGATTATGTTTTGGCTATGTTTTTCCTTCAAAAAATCAGTAATGATGTCAAGCGCCACTATATTTTTGTCAACTACAGTAATTGTCCCTGAAACAGGTATTTGCATGAGGTCATGCGGGGGTGTGGATGTGCCTTACCCGTTTGGCGTTGGTTCGTCCACCTGCTACCGGCCAGGGTTTGGCCTCGTGTGCGACACAAGTCTTGACTCCCCGCGACTGCTCCTCGGCAACAGCCAGTTCCGGGTAGTCAATATCTCGCTTTCCAATACCACGATGCGCATCATCCGAATCGAGAACCTCAGGTCCTACTCCTACTCGTTTTTAACACGCGATGAAAATATTGGAATACAGGGCAAATTCCCTTCTCGTTTCTCCGGAGACACCGTACTCGCTTTCCACCAGCAATGAGCTAATCCTAACAGGTTGCAACACGCAAGCGACACTGTTGGGGCATGGTAACCCGGCCACCATCAGCGGTTGTGCCTCCTTCTGCTCCCACGATGACACAGACGTCTGGGCTAGGTGGCAAACAAGTGGACTCCATGGTGGAAAAGGCGGCGGCAAGTACTGTGATGGCATGGGCTGCTGCTAGGCGCGCATCTCCGAATCCATGGACGGAATGCCCCGCCAGTTGCTGTTTAAACTGTTTGATACCAACGGCACCCAGGGCCCAATACCTGTGCCCGGGTACGTGTTCATCGCAGAAGAGGGATGGTTCGACCAGCCAAGTGTAGCCGGCAAGCTCTTGCGGAAGGGTCATTATCAAGAGCACCGAACGTCTGGAGCTACTATGGAGGTCCCCATTCTTCTCCAGTGGGAGGTTTTGCTCTCGCATCATGGCTCATCACCCAACGCGAGGTCGCGTAGCTCGCATCATTGTTCTGGTGACGTAGCTCGCGACCTCTGCAGGAGCCAGTTCAGCCGCTGCAATCCTGGGAACAGAGGCTATACCTGCCAATGCAACGTTGGCTACCACGGCAACCCCTACATTGCTGATGGATGCAGAGGTACGTCCCGTCAATTCCATCGATTACCTACTACCACTACAACTACGTACATGCACGTTATTTACTGGATTTCGCCTTTTCTTTTCTTGTCTCCAGGTGGTCGCCCTAAATACATCAACAAAGGTGAGCCAGAAATGACGCAACTTTAATTTTCACTCAATCTGGTATTCTTAGATTATTACTAGTAGCTATCGCTGTCTTGATTTCTTAGTTTTCTTTGTTGTTTGGGCCAAATTTTGACCACATATTTGACTAGCAAAATTTTAATGCATATCACGAAAAATTATATTGTTGGATTCATATTTGATTGTAGTTTTTAATGATATTATTTTTGCTACCTATAATTTATATTTGGACTGTGATATATACCAAACGTTCGTATCTGTTCAACAGATCCGAACGAATTGTAGCCTAGCGATGCGCGCATGCAGCGGTGAGATTTTTCACCCCGTGCGATTCTTCCTATACTAATTACCATGAGTTGCTTTAATTAACCAGCTTTGCTCAATTAAGTGTGCATGTAAACATGTGAGACAAAAGTGCTGATGTCATCAAAGATTCCAACAAAAATTAAAAATCAAAATGTTTTGTAGCTCAAACCGTCGCTCCGATTGAAAAACCGTTTTCACATAAAAGATTCGTCGCGACGAGACCTTCGAAACTAGATCCCATATTGGTATGTTTTGACGACTTTTTTTTTCAGGTCAGAAGTTTCCATGCGCGTAGTACTAACTTATCATGGTGTTTACACTGAAGTTACCGGACGTGTTTCAACTATCTTATTTTGCCTGAGTCGAAGATTTACCATGATGTTTATAAGTAAATTATCATGTCTACAGTACCGCCAACCATCGGTGACGTGCCTCGGCAGTAGGGTGAGGTCCACATGCCGACATGGCATGACTCACTTTATAAACAGAACTTTGCGGGTCGTGTCATTTCAGGGCTGTTTAGGTGTGTGTCGGGTTGTGCCGTACCCGGGTCAGCCTGTTGGCCACATATAATCAGGTCAGTGGCGCGTAAAAATACCATGCTATTTACGCAAAAATTATCGGGTGTATGTGGAGATATTTCATCAACCCCCCCCCCCCCCACCCCGTCGCCAAAGTTACCAGGACCGGTGTACATAAGTTATCGGGTCTACGATGTGTGAGTTACCATACTATTCACACAAAAGTTACTGATAGGATATTTCATCAACTCTCCCTGCCCCGTCACCAAAGTTACCATGATCGAGGTACATAAGTTATCAGCCCCATGATGTGTGAGTTACCATCTATTCACACAAAAGTTACCGGGGGGATATTTCATCAACCCGCCCATACCAAAGTTATCAGGACCGAGGTGCATAAGTTATTAGGTCTGCGGTGTGTGAGTTACCATGTTATTGACATAAAAGTTATCATGGGATATTCCATCAACCGCCCCTGGCCCCTCTCCCTCGGCGCCAAAGTTACCAGGATCGGGGTGTATAAGTTATCAGATCTGCGATATGTGAGTTACCGTCTATTCACACAAAAGTTACCGGGGGATATCCTCACCCCCCGCCACGCTCGCGAAAATTACCCAGGGTGTACGATGTGTGAGTTACCATGCTATTAACATTAAAGTTATCATGGGTATATTTCATAACCCCCCGTCCCGCGCGCGAAAATTACCCAGGGGTGTACATAAGTTATCATGTCTTGGGGACGTAAAAAAGTCATGTTATCTGCACATAAGTTATCGTGGTGTGTTTCAACAGCTCCGACATCTCCATCCCGTCGCCAAAGTTATCAGGACTAGGGTACATAGGTTATCTGGTTTGTAGTGTGTGTGTTACCATGCTATTCACGCAAAAGTTACCGGGTGGTATATTTCATCACCCCCCATCCCCCCCCCCCCCGGCGCGTCGCCAAAAGTTACCATAACCGGGGTACATAAGTTATCAGGCTACGAAGTGTAAGTTACCGTGCTACTAACATTAAAGTTACCGTGTGTATATTTCACCACCCCCTCACCAAAGTTATCAGGATCGAAGCACATAAGTTATCAACTATTCCCTCTAATGCATGCCGCATGTGCATGTGAAGAGAAAAGTTGGAGGAACCACTTTTTTATGCACGGTAATTTGTGTGTAAACAACATGATAACTTAGGGCATCTCCAAGGGTGACCCGCAAATTTCACCGGTATATGTCCGTTTTTGTGTCCGGACGTGGTCCGCGGACATGATGCGGGACGGAGTCATCCAACGCTTTACAAAGTATCCGGCTGGAAGAAGGAAAAGTAGGTGGGGGACCATGCATGTGGCGGACTATTTGTGTTGTGTTGTCCGGTTGGGTGGAGAGAAAGAAGAGGGAGACCATGCATGTGCGGTTGGTTGGAGAGAGAGAAGAGAGGGACATGCATGTGATTGGTCAAAATGCATGTCCAGACTCCCGCAAATCTGCCTCACTTTTGTCTCCATTTTGCTGGAATCCGTACGTTCGGACTGCTAAGCGGACATATACAGGTCCCCGTTGGATGACAAAAGTGGTCCTTACACTGCGGTTCGGACGTATAGCGGAGGTTTGAGGGTCCGCCTACGAAATGCCCTTATGGTTAACTAACATGATAACTTGTGTAGCACAAGCGTGGTAACTTATCACCAAAAAAAAATTCGTTGAAACATACCAACATGGGATCTAGTTTTGAAGGTCTCGTCGCGACCAATCTTTTATGTAAAAACAATTTTCCGATCGGAGCAACGGTTTAAGCTACAAAACATTTTGAAATCTGAAATTTAATAGAATCTTTGATGATGTGAGCAATCTTGTTTTACTTGCATGCATGCATGAAGCCATACGCATGCAACGCTGGTTCGTTTTTCGTATAAAGTTTGCTAACCCGATTCGGAAACACAAAAGCAAGCTTAGCCCGGCTGGTAGTGTACGTGAACCACAACCAGCAGGTTAGGGGCTCGAGTCCTAGTGGGAGCCTTTTTTGATCCAGCGGACTGCGTGCGGGAGAAGCGAGCATGGCGAGAAATTATCGCGCTGCTGGCACGCGCGGGGAATCCGGATCGAACGACAATCAGATTGTTCGGATCTAATGTACAGATCCGAACGTTAGTAAAATACAAATTTCGTTTATATTTTATTAGTTAAAATCATGGTCAAAATATGATCTAAAATACAATGGGACTAGTAAATCAGGACGGATGTGGTACTACTCGATTTTGATCGCCACACATCATGTATTCAATACTCATATGCTGACAATGTTTTCATTCGTTCATATGTTTGTTGAACTTTCTAAATTAGTTGGTTGCTTTGTAATACAAAGCGGGGGGAAACCCTTTCTCGGAAAAAAACTTTCTAAATTAGTTTAGTGTAGACTGAGGGTACTACGACCTATACATAGCATTAAGAAAACTTGCGTTCAAGTTTTGTTTGTTTCGAAAAACTTGCATTCAGAAAATTCTAGGTTTGACCATTAATATGGAAAACAATTCATTTTTATCATCTAGTTTATAAATCTTATCGTTAGATTTATAGCTCATATATTACATTTTTCTTTCTTACAAGTAGCTGGTATTATATACCACCTCGGTTGGTAAACACAATATGATTTCCTAGAAAGCGAGTGTGCAGTAAAAAAATCCGACTTCGACTGCTAACATACACATTGAGAAATACTTTTGGTTTTGCAAGGTGAAACCATTGTTATAAGGTTTTCATCATAAATATTATCTTAATATAAAATTCGTAATTTCCACGAACATAGAGTTACAGAATGCAGCGATCAAAGATACATATTGGTGAGCATCCTGATATCCACATTTTCTTCCATATAGGAGCTGCGAGGGGGCAGGGGGTTATTAAAAGTAGATGATACTCAACGAACAAGCGGACCATGTATAATATTTTTGAGGAAAAACCATGAAGCTTTAGTTTTGTAGACCAAACCACTAACAATTATGATTCTTATGTTTATGCTGAGCATTTTCCAAGGTATCCGTTACTCCCTCCGGCTACCCAAAAAATCCATTTCATATGTTAACATGGTTTTCAAAATACAACAACCATTGACCACTAGTTTATGTTTATTATACTTTCAAAACATAATAAAACTATGCACAATCAAAGCACTTTTTACAAAACCGTGAACGACATTTCAAGGCATACTAGAGAAAATGAAAACATAACGAGTATTTTTGTTTCAGGTTTAAGCATTCCTATTGGATTCGCTAGTGGGGCGGGCCTCATACTTTTGGTTCTCATTGCATACTTTATTTCGAACATATTTAAGCAACAGAGGGCACAAATATTGAAGCTGAAGTACTTTGAGCAAAACCGCGGCCAATTGCTGCAACAATTGGTATCCCATAGAGCTGATATTGCAGAGAGAATGATCATAACCTTGGAAGAGCTAGAGAAGGCAACAAACAATTTTGATAAAGCTCGTGAACTTGGTGGTGGTGGGCATGGTACTGTCTATAAAGGAATTTTGTCGGACCTCCATGTCGTGGCCATCAAGAAACCAAAGATGGTTGTTCAAAGGGAGATTGATGAGTTTATTAATGAGGTTGCTATCCTATCACAAATCAACCATAGAAATGTAGTAAAACTATATGGTTGTTGCCTTGAAACAGAAGTACCATTGTTAGTCTATGAGTTCATTTCCAATGGAACTCTTTATAATCATCTTCATGTCGAAGGACCAAGATCACTGCCATGGACCGATAGGCTACGGATAGCAACAGAAACTGCAAAATCTCTTGCTCATCTTCACTCAACAACTTTAGTACCTATCATCCATAGAGATGTCAAACCTAGTAACATACTTTTGGACGATACTCTGACAGCAAAGGTAGCAGACTTTGGAGCTTCAAGATACATTCCATTGGACAAATCAGGGTTAACAACAAATGTGCAAGGTACACTAGGATATCTGGATCCCATGTACATGCACACATGGCGCCTCACGGAGAAAAGTGATGTTTATAGCTTTGGTGTTATGCTTATAGAGTTGATGACTAGAAAACAGCCATTTACCTATATGGCTCCCGAAGGCAATGGTCTTGTGGCACATTTTGCTATCTTATTTGCCAGAGGTAATTTATCAGAGATATTAGATCCACAAGTTCTGAGCGAGGGTGGCAACATAATTGATGAAATTGCTGCAATTGCGGTAGCATGCGTAAAATTAAGAGGGGATGAAAGGCCAACCATGAGACAAGTGGAATTGCGATTGGAAGTTGCTCAATCACCTGAGGAATTCGAGACGAATGGTGATATTGCTGCAAATTCTCAATTAGCATGTGGAGCTGGATTGACTAGCAGGCAGTATAGCATGGAAGAAGAGTACGTGTTGTCTGCAAGATATCCACGGTAGTTCTACTTACACATGAGTTGAACATGGTTAACTATCAGAGATTTATGTGCAATCTACTATCTTAGTGAGAAACGTGTTTCCAAACCTTTTTTCTCTGATGGCAACTTTGTTTCTTACCTTTTTATGATTTTGCTTACTCAATGTAAGCTCATGGTCATCTTTGTAAGCTCAATGTACTAAATTTGTATGCCACTAGGATAAAGATGCCTCTCGCGTTGTTCTAGTCAATAGTGCAGGAATCCCTTATTGGATTTTTTTCTACTGGCTGCACACGTGACAACTATTATGCAAAAACACTAGCATCCTCTGCGCAATTCTTGCACGCCGCAGACGAACATCTACTGGCAGCATGTGCAAAGTACACAAGCTGCCATAAAGGTCAACATAACATGCCCACCAGCCCGAAACGACGACCAGAGTTTGAGTACGGCGAACGCGGATAGTTCTTTAGAACCTTGCAACGTGCAGCCTGTATCGAGGCGCGACTAACTGAAAGTGTGGACTCCATGACTAGACACGCCTCGGGGCCCACATATTTGTAAAGAGCACTCTGTGCTGGACGCTGCTAAAGTTGCACAAAATGGTCGTGTGTGATTCTGTATGGACGCACCGCTAGTTGTAGCATGTATATATTACACATTTACAATTCAGAAACACTTTACAAAGACTTGTTGTGATTTTAATTATCCAATTACTTTCATGAAAACACATGTACACTAAAACAATTGTATCATTTTTTTTCATATTCGGTTATATTTTCTATTAAATTTTTTTAAAAGATGAAAAATTGTCGTATTGTCCCATTGAAATTTGTTTATAACAATTGGAACACAAAATAACTATAGTTGTGCTTAAAATACTAAAATGCAGAAACACTACCAGCAGTGTGTAGTGCAACTGCACACGCGCTTATTGTCCACACTAGCAGCGTGAGGGAGATATGGCTATAGTTGAGTTTTTACCATAATAGATCTTAGTACATGGGTTGCATGCTAAGAGAAAAATAATAAGTGCTTGTAGGCTCGTAGTAGCAGCCTGCTGAATTAGGCTCCTCCCTGGAATCACACTTAAAATCAACCATGAATATGCAAAAATAGTCGGTTGCCAGGAACACTTGCTCCTCCCACTGGATACCGCTACATTCATCACAACCACCACACACTCAAAACTCTCTTTTGCTCTTGTATATCTTTTATTTGCATTCACTTAAATTTTATTTTGATATTTTATAAATACTTAGGCACCTGCTTGAAAACCTTTTTACTAAGTATTTTAGTTCTACCCTTGCATCCTATCTTAGTTGTAGAGAGTCTAGGCATAGTAGACGTCAAGTGTGCTGATCGTTGCGTAAGTGGCGTACGAAAGTTGAGATATTAGAAAACTTATACCATTACCTCCCTTTGGTTCGACACTCCACATACTTCCACATTGATCACTGCGAGTGCTACAATAAGCCTCTGCACTTGGGGATTATCTATACAAACCGTTCCCTTGCCATTTATCATTCCTAGTTTTCCTTTTTCTATTCTGCGTTACCATTCTTTTTCTCTTAATTCTTATATTTCTTGTCATTTATTTTCTAACAATTCTCATTTCTCATAGTCCTTTAACCTTTACTTACTCATACCATTTTACTGAGTCTTGTTCCTCCTCCAGGTGTTTTATTTTCAAAAATTTAGGTATTACTCATGTCTAAGAAAATGGATAAGGAATAAACATCTCATGTTTTTTTCCTTTTTAGCATTTGCGTTGTACATTAATCGCGCGTGTGTGGCGTTGACTGTACCTGGCCATGGGAAACCCGGCCCGGCCCGAAAATCCCGGGCCGGCCGGGCCTATTCGTGCCATCGGGCCGGGCTTGGGCTTGGAAATTGAGCCCGTTGGTTGTGCCGGGCCGGTCTCGGGCTTGTGTAAAAATAAATTATAGCTGTATTCGGGCCGAGTCGTGTCGGGCTTTTCGGGCTCGAGCCGGGTTCGGGCCCGAATCATTAGGCCCGACGGTCGGGCCGTGTCAGGCTTTCTCGGGCTTAGGCCGCATTCGGGTCCAAATTATTATGCCCGACGGTCGGGCCAGGCCGGGCTAGGGCCTAGGTTTTTAGCACCGGCTTTTTTTCGCCCGGCCCGAAGCCCGGCCCGTCCCGAGGTATGCCCAGGTATAGGCGTCGCTGTTCATTTATTTGGCAGCTGTAGTATTTGTGGGTCTGTGTCAGTGTTGTTTGGTACTGCCCTCAGGACATGGTGTGCAATCTAGACATTTTGTTTTCCAGTATTTAGTTATCGTAATGGCTAAATCTCTACTCCTAAAGGGGGAGTCTGCTGTTGTGATGGTGCGTTCGTATGTCGTTCGTTCGTTCGCCACTCATTCGTCCCACCCTCCAAGCTTAAAAGTCATGCATGGAAACAAACCCAAAGAATCCAAACAATAATATGGAAACAAACCCAGAAAAATCAGCACCATCATAGCCTTCCTCATTTTGCAAACACAAAGCTTTAGCAGCCGCCGCCTCGATGCAAAAAAATGGCAGATTACAGTGCCATTTTCATCGAGTATGTGTGAGCAACTTTCCCCTGAGATATTGCTTTAAAAAATCAGAAAAAAAGCTGGTGGGTGCGCGATGATTATTGTTACTCAGGAATTGATGGTGCGTTCTTATGTCGTTTGTTCGTTTGCCACTCTTTCGTCCCCACCTCCAAGCTTGAAAGTCATACATGGAAACAAACCCAAAAAATCCAAACACTAAAATGGAAACAAACCCAAAAAAATCAGCACCATCATAGCCTTCTTCCCACCTTCCAAGTGTAAAAGTCGTACATGGAAAGAAACCCAAAGAATCCAAACAATAATATGGAAACAAACCCAAAAAATTAGCACCATCATAGCCTTCATCCCACCCTCCAAGCGTAAAAGTCATACATGGGAAAAAACAATAAAATGCTAACAATAATTAGCCTAATTATTACATACTAAACATCACGCACAAGATAAGGAAAGTCCGACAAGATTGATAATGCCTTCAAACATCACGATATCTGCTAGGAGTACCTATTTAAGTAGTACTGTTAGAGGGCTGGTCATTCACGAATACCCCTGCCTCAAGTACTTACCATCAAGCACAGACGATACATCACTGGCAGATCACCCTGGAGATCACACCAGGTCACCATGGAGGTCACATGAGTTTATCATCAACCTGTCAGCCTCGCTTTCATCACCATGAGGTGAGTACACCTTTTTACAAAGCCATGTGTTTCTCCGACGTGGTGTCGTCTTTCTTGTGGATCTTCATAGTCTTGATATATCTATTATTAATTTATTTAGTTTGCAAAAGATGAGGCATGGCGAACTCCTACTAAAAATGATTGTCGTAGTTTCTGCAATTCACAAGCCATATAGTTTGTAATTTCAAAAAACCACTTATCAAGAAATATTATGCCACGTCTTGATTTGAATCAACTTCAACAATGAAACACAACAGTCACCTGCATATTGACCGCTGGTGGTCTCAACTTGGGCAAAAAGAAATGCAACCTCACCAAGGAAACTTGTAGAAATTCATTAAAATTTAGATGTTTGGAGAAGACAATAACGTGTGCATGGAGAAGAAACTGCGTATGTAGGTAATTATTATTTATTTTTCTTTGTTTGTGAACCCTCGTGTTGAAGGTTCAAAGGGCCTTAATTACTATCCCTGCACCATTTACTACTACGGTAGTTTATTTTGCCTTTTTTTAATTCTTCCTCATAACATCTATATTGCCTGAAATTATAGCACCAACTATTTTACTTTGTTTATGAACCACAGTTCTGAAGGTTCAAAGGTCGTTAATAATTATCCATGCAACATTTATTTATAAGATGTCGGAGGATAAGATAAAAAGAGATGTGTATTCTCTAACAAATTATGTCGACATAATGTCTTAATTAAGGATTTGAAGCTGACCATCTTATAATCTTAACTGTTGTTGTGGAACAGTCATATGGAATGTTCATATGTGAACCGTCCACCCAATTCGCTACAATGCTTCCCACAGCAAGTACCATGATAGCATTGGATCCAGGGAAGCCTGTGGGAACATCAAATGGTATTTACCCATTCACACGACATTTTTACCATTGAAGTACGGTCATCTATATATCTTGATTTATTAAGTCTAACCATATGCTGGGTATATTGCTTCAAATATGGGTCTTGGATATAATAAATTACACACTGGACACGCAGAAAACCCGACAACACCTCAAGGAACACCGAGTGGTGCTGAAGATGTTGCTACCAATGCAAGCATTAGAGAAGAAAAAAATCAACAAAGACGGAACCATGATAAAGCAAGGCGAGATAGCCTAACACCTGAGCAAAGAGAAGAAATAAATGCAAGTCGAAGAGCATCTAGAAAAATAAATCAGTTGAAGATAGGAATGCGAGCCAAAGGGCTGCCAGACAAAATCTAACAACCAAGGAGACACAAGAGATGAACGCCCATAGAAGGGCAGCGAGTAAAAATATACCAGTTGAGCAAAGGCAAGAGACGAACGCCCGCCGAAGGGCATGCAGGCATAGTATACCACCAGATGAGAGGAAGACATTACGGACTCGATGAAACGTAGACCTTGCAGCTAAGCGGAAGATCCCATGCGCTGAATGCATCGCAATGCCTTGCCCAGATACATATCTCTAATGAATCACCATGTTTTGTTACTGACGTTTTCATGTGTCCAGTCTAAGTTTCATAAGGGAAAGAAAAAAAAGAGAAAAATATATATGCATACAATAGGGACAGAAAAACATTGAAAAGAATAGAAATTCATGAGAGAAAGTGATGGATACCTCCTACCTAGAAAAACCAAATAAAGCATCTTCTAAGGGAGTGGAGTTTTGGCTCCCAGGTCCAGGTGATCCTGGTATCTGTGTCGTCTATGTCAGCGTTGTGATCTGTGCGACACACTATTGCTTTTTTTTATATGTGATAGAAGAAATCCGGAATACGCAGTGGCAGGATACCTGTACGTACGGTGTTAGACGAGCGAAGCGGACGGACGCTTGGGGCGCCGTGGACGGCTGTTAGCGAGTGTCGTCTTGGACCAGCGGGACCTTCTCACATGGACCCGTCGTCTCGTCACCTGGACCCACAGACCAGCCAGTGCGAATGTATGCATCCCCAATCTACCACCGCGGCCCTGTCGAGGAAAGGGGGATCGGGTAGAGAGAATCGGAGAGTGTGTGGGCGGCAGTGGCGAGGGCACACGGTGCGTTTATAATGCGGGCCACGAACGGCAACTATGATCAGCTAGGGGGCGGCATGGCCATGGACTTCCCCGTCTCTCCCGTCGACAGGTAAAATTTCTCCAAAACAGTACACAGCAAAAATCCGGGGGTGGGTGGGGGAAGCAACCTTATGGGTTTCGGCTGATTCGGTTGCAGGCTCGAAAGTGCTTTCTACACCCAGGAGAAAATGCTCCTGGTGTGAATAAAAAAAATAGAAAACAAATTCAAAAAATTCTGATTTTTTTGTGTGACATACTTTCACAAATATTTTATGTGCATGCAAAATTTCATCACCAAATCACATTGGTGGAAGTCGTGCCAAAAAAAAGAACAAAATTAGAGCTCCAAAATGCTTTTGTAAGTAACATTTTCAGAGCATCGATTTTGTTTTTTTATCACGCCTTCCACCAATGTGATTTTTCGTTGAAATTTTGCATGCACAACAAACATTTGTGATAATTGCAAAATAAATAAAAGATAAATAAAAGAAGCAAGGTAATTGTAGTGCTTGTAAATATATAAGTGAATAGACCCGGGGGCCATAGTTTTCCCTAGCAGCATATCTCATGTAGGCAGCATACGGTGGGTAACAAATTACTATTGGGCAATTGATAGAAAAGCGGATAGTTATGTCATTTTCACGGCAATGATCATGTGTATATAGGCATCACGTCCATAAACAAATAGGCCGACTCCTGCCTGCACCTATTACTATTACTCCACTCATCGACCGCTATCCAGCATGCATCTAGAGTATTAAGTAAAACAGAGTAATACTTGGAGAACGATGACATGATGTAGACAAAGTAAGCTCAAACAATATGAATGAACTCCATCGTTTTATCGTTAGCAGAAACAACACAAACTCGCCAGGTTTAACCTACCACAACGCACCACTCCCACCGATGAAATATGAATCTACTTGGCCAAAGCACATCAATAAATCAGAGATCATTACGAAGCTATAATGACCATGCAATTAAGAGACAATATATATCAAAGGTATCTCAAATACTTTTCATGAATAATCTGAACATAAACGCACAATTCATCGGATCCCAACAAACACACCGCACAATAGGATTACATCGGATAGATCAAAGCGAAGATGCGATGATCATTGTATTGAAGATCATAAGAGAGAGAAATTGCCATCTAGGTACTAGTTATGGACCCGTAGGTCTGTGGTGAACTACTCACACATCATCATGAGGGCATCAAGGTTGATGAAGAGGCCCTCCGTGATCGACCCCCCTCCGGCAGGGTGCCGGAACGGAGCTCCAGATGGCATCACGACGGAATAGAGACTTGCGGCGGCGGAAAAAGGGTTTCGGGACTACCTCCATGGTATTTGCAATATTAGAGAATTTATAGGCCGAAGAGGGACGTCGGGAGAGCCACGATGGGGCCACCACATATCAGGGCGCGACCCCACCCCAAGGCGCGCCCTGATGTGTGGTGGGACCCTCGTGCGGCTCCCGACCTCCTTCTGAAGCTTCTAGGTCTTCTTTTGGTCCACAAAAAATCATCAAAACAATTCGTGGCAATTGAACTTCGTTTAGTACTGTAAACCTGAAAAGGCAAAAACATGCAGAAAACAGCAACTCACACTCGGCACTAGGTCAATAGGTTAGTGCTCAAAAAAATATAAATTGGTAAATAAAGACCCAAAAAGTATCCAAGAATGATAATATATTAGCATGGAACAATAAAAAATTATAAATACGTTGGAGACGTATCAAGCATCCCCAAGCTTAATTCATGCTCGTCCTCGAGTAGGTAAATGATAAAAACAGAATTTTTGATGTGACATGATATCCACTACGTAATCTTATGCATGCATGCTCATTGAGAAAAGATGAATCAACAAATATTAACATAGCTATAATTAAAATGTAAGAAACAAAATCATTAATCCTTAAAAGTATACGATCCTTAAGAAGTGTTTACCCCCCATTTATCTTATTATATTAGAAAGGCATGAATCAATCTTCACCACATTAATACAAATGTCAAGCACCCCGGCGTCCAAGTCAGGCAATTGGATCGTACTTTTTCAATATGCATGAACTTTTTATTCTTCACGCAATACATGAGCATGAGCCATTGGACATAGCATTTAAGTGGAATAGAGTATGGTGGTAGATATCAAAGGGGTAAAAAGTGGAGAAGATAGTCTCACATCAACTAGGCGTACCAACGGGCTTTGGAGGTGCCCATCAACATATGTCAATGCAAGGAGTAGGGATTGCCATGCAAATGATGCACTAGAGCTATAAGTGTATGAAAGCTCAAATGAATCTAAGTGGGATGTGCATCCAACTTGCTTGCTCATGAAGACCTCGGGTATTTGAGGAAGCCCGTCATAGGAATATATAAGCCAAGTTTGTAATAATGAATAAGTGATTCCCACTAGCATATGAAAGTGATATACCATGAGACTCTCTACATGAGTAGCATGGTGCCACTTTGAGGTATGAATGTGGTAAATAGGATAGTAGCAAAGTCTCTTCTCTTATTTTCTCTCTCATTTTTTTGAATGGATGGTGGGCTCATTTTGCCTCCCCCATCTTTATTTTCCTCCGGAGTCTCATCTCGACTTGTGAGAGAATAATCGTCTCCATCATTCTTTCGTCACTGGGACAATGCTTTAATAATGATGATCATCACACTTTTATTTACTTACAACTCGATATGGAGAGCTGATATGAAGATATGACTCTGTATGAATGCCTCTGGCAGTGTACCAGGATGTGCAATAATCTAGCTTGACATGCATCAAAAATATGATGAACGGTGGCTTTGCCACAACTACTATGTCAGCTCTATATGATCATGCAAAGCAATATGACGATGAACGAACTAGTCGCAGCTAGATGCTTTCTAAGGATGTGACATCTAAGCACTTAATCGTTGGATCTATTCTATTATAATTTTTCATGCAATTTTGATTTGTGTCCTGTCCACCGCGCCGCTCGCACACGTCGTTGTTGGCTTGTTGCTATCGCTCGTTCGTTGCTCTTTTTCTTAGTCCGGACACTCGTTGCACGGGCTGACCTTTTTTTCTTTTCTTGGAACACTGTTTTTGTTGGTTTGATTTTGTCTTTTCTTGCTGCGTTGTACCAATTCAAAAAGCTTTATGTTTTTATATTGCTCATACGTTTCACATCTTAATTTTTTGTCCCGCTTTTATCTACTTCTTTTTTCATATTTCTTCTTTTTATTTTGCAGTTCACGATTTTTTTAGTATATGAAACGGTTTTTGAAGAGCGCAAACACTTATAATTTTCACGAATTTTTTTTGAACAGTTTTAAATTTTTTGTGTTTTTTAAAAGTTCATGAACATTTAAAAAAATTGAACAGTTTTCAAATAAAATTTGAAGAAGATTTTAACAATGCGTTATCTAAGTTGTGGTCCATCCGATTTATTTTTATTTAGTCTTTTGCACAATTTTTGTTATGTTCTTGTTTGTGTCGTGCATCCCTCGTCGCCACGATGTCCAGTTGTCGGCCGGTTTCTAGTTAGGTTCTGGTTGTTTGTTATTGGCATGCTTCGTAAAAGCAAACGAGATAGATTCTATATTCGTTGCCACTTTGATCACCTTTATATTGCAGCTTTTTGATTGTCATTGACCGCTTTTGTTAGGTTCCGGTTGTTTGTTATTGGCTGCTTTTTGATTGATTTATTATTTGTTAAACTAGTTGCAAGTAATCCGTTGACTCGCAACCGTCCCCGGATGCAAGTCAATCCTCGATTTGCAACTCGTGCATGTTGTACATTTTTTTGTAGTTGAATCAGTTGCATGTGAGCCATCGAGTCGCAACTAGGGCGGCCGCGTGGCGTTTGTAGGTAGGCCCCCAGTTGCATGCCCACCATCGACACGCAACTAGGGGCTGGGTGCTTTGTTTTTGGTTGATTTACCGTTATTGAACCAGTTGTAAGTAACCCCTCAACTTGCAACAGTATCCTGTTGCAAGTCAACCCTCGACTTGCCACTCGGACGCGTCGTACTCTTCTTTTTTGTAGTTGAAGCGGTTGCTCGTTGACCATCGACTCGCAACCAAGGCGGTAGCATGTCGTTTCTAGGTACGGCCTCAGTTTCGTGTCCACCATCGACTTGCAACTAAGGGGTGGTGGCTTGTTTTTATGTGATTTATTTTGTTGTTGAACCAGTTGCAGGTAAAGCCTTGACTCGCAACCGTGCCCTGATGCATGTCAACCCTCGACTTGCAACTGGGACACGTCATACTCTTTTTTGTAGTTGTCACATTTGCATGTCGACCATCAACTCGCAACCAGCGCGGCTGCGTGGCGTTTGTAGATAGGGCCCAGTTGTGTGACCACCATCGACTCGCAACTAGGGGTGGGGCCTTGTTTTTTATTTGAGTTTTTTTTGTTGAACCAGTTGTAGGTAAAGCCTCGACTCACAACTGTGCCCGGTTGCAATTCAATCCCTCATACATCTCCGTCGTATCTACTTTTCCTAACGTTTTGCTCTTGTTTTGGACTCTAATTTGCATGATTTGAATGAAACTAACCCGGACTGACGCTGTTTTCGGCAGAACTACCGTGGTGTTGTTTTTGTGCAGAAATAAAAGTTCTCGGAATTGGACGAAACTTTTTGGAGATTTATTTCAGAATAAAAGAAAAATACTGGAACCAAGAGCCACCGGAGGGGGTGCCCTGGCTGGGCACGATACACCAGGGCGCGCCACCCCCTCCAGGCGCGCCCTAGTGGGTTGTGGTCACCTCGTGGCCCCCCTGACCCTAATTCCAACTCCATAAATACCTATTTTCGGAGAAAAAATAAGAGATGAAGTTTTATCGCGTTTCACGAGACGGAGCCGCCGCCACCTCCTGTTCTTCATCGGGAGGCCAGATCTGGAGCCCGTTTGGGGCTCCGGAGAGGGGAATCTTCGGTCTTCGTCATCACCAACCCTCCTTCATCACCAATTCCATGATGCTCCTCACCGGGAGTGAGTAATTCCTTCGTAGGCTCGCTGGTTGGTGAGAGTTGAATGAGATTCAAAATGTAATCCAGTTAGTTTTGTTAGGGCTTGATCCCTAGTATCCATTATGTTCTGAGATTGATGTTTCTATGACATTGCCATGCTTAATGCTTGTCACTAGGTCCCGAGTGCCATGATTTTAAATCTGAACCGTTTATGTCATCACCATTATATTTATGTTCTTGATCCGATCTTGCTAGTCATATGCACCTGCTATGTGTTATGATCCGTAAACCCCGGGGTGACAATAGTCTGGATACTTTCCGGTGATGACCATAGTTTGAAGAGTTCATGTATTCACTATGTGTTAATGCTTTGTTACGGTTCTCTATTAAAAGGAGGCCTTAATATCCCTTAGTTTCCTTATGGGCCCCGCTACCACGGGAGGATAGGACAAAAGATGTCATGCAAGTTCTTTTACATAAGCACGTATGACTATTTACGGAATACATGCCTACATTATATTTATGAACTGGAGCTAGTTCTGTGTCGCCCTAGGTTATGAATGTTATATGATGAATTTCATCCAACGAATTCACGGATCTAATGCCTACTAGTTTTCCACATATTGTTCTTGCTAGGTTGCTATTGCTATCGCTACTGTTCCAACTGCTACAAAATCATTGATATCACTGTTACTGTTATTGTTACTGTTATTACTGCTATCAGAACTATCATATTACTGTGCTACTGATCACTTTGCTGCAGATATTTAATCTCCAGGTGTGGTTGAATTGACGACTCAACTGCTAATACTTGTGAATATTCTTTGGCTCCACTTGTGTCGAAACTATAAATTTGGGTTGAATACTCTACCCTCGAAAACTTTTGCGATCCCCTATACTTGTGGGTTATCAAGACCTTTTTCTTGCACCGTTGCTGGGGAGCATAACTATATTTGTTGAGTCACTTGTGATTTATATCAATTTATCACTATGAAGAATATGAAGGATACAAGAACCAAGATTTTTCCCTCTAAGACGAGGGGAGGTAAGGAATTTCCATCTAGCTCTGTACTTGATTCACCTTCGGTTATGAGTAAACTTGCAACGCTACCACATGCTATTAATCCTGATATGTCGCAAGTTATTGATGATGCTACTTCTGCTATGAATGATGCTTATGATGATGCCAGTACCATGCCTAATGATAATGTGTCACTAGGTGAATTTCTTGATTAACAAATTGCTAGAGCTAAAGAGAATGAAATTACTGCAACTGATGAAATTACTGAAACTGATGAAGTCCTTGAAACTGAGAACTATGAAACACCTATTAGACCTAGCTCTCCTAGATTTGAATTGCCTAAGATACCCGAGGGTTATGTTATGGATGAAGAAGTAGCTACAGACATCCTTGATTGTAAGAGATAGAGATGATCTTAAGAAATTATTATGCAAGTATAAAGAGAAGTCTTTGAATGCTAGAATGAAATGTGATCCTAAGTTTGCTACTTCACCTATCTTTGTTACCGACAAGGATTATGAATTCTATGTCGACCCAGAGTTAATTACTTTGGTTGAATCTGATCCTTTTCATGGCTATTAAAATAAAACTATAGTGGCACATCTTACTAATTTGAATGATATAGCCACCCTTTTATCTCATGATGAGAAAATTCGCAATTACTATATCCTCAAATTATTTCCGTTCTCATTAAAGGGTGATGCTAAGATATGGTACAATACTCTTGCTCCTGGTTGTGTGCGTAGTCCCCAGGATATGATTTACTACTTCTCTGAAAAATATTTTCCTGCTCATAAGAAACAAGCTGCCTTACAGGAAATATTTAACTTTGTGCAAATTGAAGAAGAGAGTGTCCCACAAGCTTGGCGGAGGCTTGTGCAATTGCTTAATGCTTTGCCTAATCACCCTCTTAAGAAAAATGAAATACTTGATATCTTCTATAATGGACTAACTTATGCTTCTAGGGACTTCCTAGATAGTTGTGCTGGTTGTATTTGCAGGGAACGAACTGTTGAACATGCTGAGGAACTATTGAATAATATATTGAAGAATTATGATGATTGGACTCTCCCTAAACCACCAACTAAACCCACTCCGAAGAAGAGGGATATCTTATTTCTCAGTCCGGAAGATATGCAGGAGGCAAAAAAATGTATGAAGGAAAAAGGTATTAAAGCCGAGGATGTTAAGAATTCACCACCTATTGAAGAAATACATGGCCTTGACACACCACCACCTCAACAGGTGGTAGAGGTAAATTCTTTATTAAAGTTTGATGAAGGTGTTCTTGCTCAGCTAAAAGCTCTCAAGCCTGAAGTCAAAGGGAAAGGCAAAGGCTAACGCTTCGAGGGATATGGTGAGATGCACAACAGGACTCACATTAGCCCCTTCACGAAGCTTCCCTATTTCAAGGGCCTCAAACTTCCTTATAACATCGATGTGATGCACACCAAAAAGAATGTCGCAGAGTCCCTTTTTCGCACGATCCTCAACATTCCTAATAAGACAAAGGATAACGTTCAAGCTAGAGCCGATCAACAAAAAATTTGTGATAGACCACGTCTAAACATGCAACCTCCCACAGGCGGTCGAAAAAACTGGTTCAAGCCAGAGGCTGACTTCATCCTTAAACCGCCAGAAAAGAAGGAGGTACTTATGTGGCTCAAACACATTGTGAAGTTCACTGATGGTTATGCATCGAATATAAGTAATGGAGTCAATCTTTCAACGTGCAAAGTCAACGGGCTCAAGAGTCATGACTATCATGTATGGATTGAGTGGTTAATGCCGGTGATGGTTCGAGGCTATGTCCCCGAGCGTGTCTGGCGAGTGCTTGCGGAGCTAAGCCATTTCTTTCGCACGCTCTGTGCTAAAGAAGTATGTCCCGAGGTGATTGGACAATTGCATAAGAAGGCACCGGAGTTGATATGCAAGCTAGAGAAGACCTTTCCGCCAGGCTTCTTTACTCCGATGACACATCTCATTTTGCACCTTGCGAAAGAGGTATTGTTGGGGGGCCCTGTGCAGAATCGTTGGCAGTACGGCCCTGAGAGACCGAACAAGCATCTCCGAAAGAAATGTGGAAACAAAGCTAAGATTGAAGCTTCCATAGCTGAGGCAGTTATCCTTGAGGAGGTGTCAGACCTCAGGACATCGTACTATCCAGACCACGTTCCCATTCTGCATAATAAGGTGCCTCGATACAATACGGAAGAGCCCAAGTATAAACCCAAGCTCGATCTATTCAGCGGGCAAGGTGGCAGGGCTGGGTGCTCGAAATCTTATAACATGCCAGAACAAGAGTGGGAGGACATCATGTTCTATGTCTTGCACAACATCGAGCAAGTTGTGGAGGAGTGGATGAGGTAATATCACCACACCATTCCTTTATGTCTTGCACAACATCATGTTCTATGTTCTCTTAGTCTCGGCCTAAACACCGCTTTTCTTCTTTCAGTCAATTCATTATCGAGGAGTAGAAGGGAATGATTCATCCTACTCAGGCGGAGGCACTTACTCTTCTTCGGCATGGAAACCCTGGAAGGAAAAATTTTGTTGCTTGGTTCATGGCTAAAGTAATTTTTCACATTCCCCTATTAAATACCTAGTTGAACATTTATTAGTTAACCAAACTAATGCACCCAACAATTTCAATTAAACTTGTAGGGAAAAGATCGGAACATATCTATGGATGACGAATTGAGATGGGTTTCCATGGATTTTAACCCTTCAGTCATGACATGTGAAAAGTATGATGTGAATGGGTATCGCTTCCATACAGAGGAGCACCAAAACAACCGGCCTGATCCCAAAACTATAAATACTGGAGTGTACACCCCAGGTCAAAATGGAGTTCAGTATTACGGAAGGGTAGGAAAAATATACGAGCTTTCATTCAGTCATGGCCGCAAAACCCTAAGTCTCCCTGTGTTCAAATGCCGATGGTTCGACCCAGTAAAGGGGCTGAGACATACGCCTTCCTATGGTTTAGTCGAAGTTAAACCATCAACCGTCTATGCTGGAGCCGATCTCTTTATTGCGGCTACCCAAGCCACACAAGTTTATTATCTGCCTTACCCATGCCAGAAAGAGTACCTAAAGGGTTGGGAAGTTGTGTTCAAGGTGTCACCACATAGTAAGCTACCGGACCCGAACGATGACGATTATTACAACATTAACCCCATGACATACGAGGGAGTGTTCTTTTAAGAGCAACCCGATGATGATGATGATGTGGTCAGAAGCGATTACGCTGACTCCTTGGGTGATGATGATGTAGATCCAAACGATGACGATGCACGGAATGATGGCGAGACCATTGTTAATGAAAAAGACATACTTATGCTAGAAAAGTTGTTAAATGAAGACGATGGCGACAAGGAAGAGCCTCCACCTCCGTCTGACAATGAAGATGATATGTGTGATAGTGATAGTGATAGTGACAGTGATGATTCATATGGGTCCTAGCAGATGTACGTTTCATGTCTTTTTACTATGGTTTATTAATATGCTTATTTATCAATGTCTTTTTTCTATGGTTTTTTTCTTCATTATTATTATACTAATTTTTTATTATCTTTTCAATGCAGGTTTGCTAAGCATGGGCAAGGGCAAGGCCGATGGCATGGGTTTACTAAGCAAACTCAAATCGTTTAGTAGTCGGAGTGGTCGAGCCCGCACTGTTCCGTCTCGACTACTTGAGGATGACTCCTCACAGGGAGGTCAAGGGAGAGGTGCCCCTAGAGGTGGAGGGGGTGCGGGGAGAGCCCCTAGAGGTGGAGGGGGTGCGGGAAGAGCCCCTAGAGGTGGAGGTGGTGCGGGGAGAGCCCCTAGGGGAGAGCCCTTAGGGCGGGGTCGGGGCCAGAAACAACACTCCCTCACCGACTTAGGGGTGCCATTTACAAGGCCCTCCTATAGTGAGGTACCCTCCTCTAGTGAGGTACCCTCTACTGAGGAGGAGGAGTTTCGCGAGGAGGTTGAGGAGGAAGAGGAGGAGGTTCGCGGGGAGTTTGACGAGGAGGAGGAGGAGGAGGAGGTTGGTGGTGGCAGGGAGGGGGAGGAGGTTGGTGGTGGCATGGAGGGTGGTGACAACAAGGGGTGGCTGCGTGGTCGTGCAAGACTCCCCCCCCCCCCCCGAACCTGATACCGAGGAGCAGATGTGGATCATTACGCCAGCGGGGAAAGAATAAGTGCCCCTTAATCATATTTTAATTCTCTTGCTTGTAAACATGCTCATATTTTCTATCTTTTGTAGGGGCTGGAAAGTTGCTCCAAAAGTCCGTGTTCCAAACGGTATCCTCACTATCTTGCTGAAGGAATATTGGCCGGGGTTGTTCGCTCTGGACCCAGTCAGGCACCCGAAGCGCCTGGTTTTGGCCATGACCTGGTACCACTACGAAGCGGCTCCCCATGCGGACTATCTGACACATGCTAAGGCCGTGGAAACAAATTTTTGGGTAAGTTCTCTTCTGAAGCATGAGTCTTCAGTTTTGTCCATAGTTTATCATCGAATGGTTTAACTCATGGCTTCTTCCATTCTGTTTTTATGAATAACTATAGAAATACTATCGAGTTCTTGAGGGGCACAAGCCCATTGCCGACAAGTTGTTTCAGAGCACTGCGAGGAAGCAGGCCCGCCAGATGCAGTACGAGGTGCGCTGGGTGGCCATCTCGCAATATTATTACAACTATTGTAACATGAAGATGGCCAAGGAATTCGCGCGGGAGGAGCAGCTTACCTTGACTAGGGAGCAATACCTGTTGGTCATTCCGATGTTTGTGGTAAATTTCATTGTTTTGTGTCGACATGCCATTATGCTTTCATTATGTAGGCGTGTCCTGGTTGGTGTTATGGAAAACGGGAATCATGGGCGGCATTGGTTGATGTGTGGCTCGGTGATGATGAAAAGTGGGCTGCTAAAAGCTTCCAAAACCGGGCTAATCGAGGGACTGACGGAACACATTGTCAGGGAAACCGGAACCACTGGAGCCACAAGAAAGTTCAGGTATATCTATGTACATGAAACATTCTTCTTCTTCTCTGTATGACTAACCTCTGTTTGGTGGTGTTTGGTGGTGCAGGAGGAGAAATTGAAGCGGCCGCTCTCAGACATGGAGGCGTGGGAGATAGCCCATGTGCGGACTAAGCCCAAGGATGGCAAGGGCAAGTACTACGGCAAGTCCGGCGAGCACCTTGAGACCTACAAACAGTTGTATCTGGGGTACAATCCTGACACATCTGACCCCATAAAAGAGGCTACGGACGACAGGGCGGTGGTCGGCATAGGGCCGAAGAGTCATGGTCGGCAGTCAGTTCTGGATGATGTGGTCACTCATTCTATCTCCTACACACAGCTTCGAGTTACCAACCCGAGCCTGAGCTCGCACACGAGCACGACCCGTGCTCACCCAGAGTCCCTCCTAGCCCAGCAACACTCTGTAAGGATTTTCCCTCTTATCTTCCTTTTTTCTCACTTTATTTTCCACATCGAGATGTTTTTATGAGTTTCATCATGTCATATTGTAGGCCTACATGGAGTACACACGTCAGGAGACCATGGCGTGGAACGCGAGAGCTGTAGCAGTCACGGACCACAGCAGTCGCATGATGAAGGTTAGTTTAGCCCCTTTCATTTGACTTTCACATTTGCACTTTCATTTCTTCTGACCTTCGTGTTTGCTTGCTCAACTAACATGCAACTCGTTTTTGTTTCCTGGGCGGCCGGCACGGTTCCTGTAATGGAACCACCACCGCCACCTGCTGGACCACAACCAGTGCTGCCTACGTTTGAAGAATTTCTGGCACAACGCTGTCCGACTCCGGTTTGTACATCCCCAAACTATTCAACCATTACTTATCGTTTATTCAACACAATCATATATCTCTTTAACATCTCTTTTCAAACATGCAGGGAACCGGTGGATCATCCGTTGGTGGTGGTGCCAATCATGGCATCACTCCCGAGTCACGGAGCCCGATCACTCCGATCCACCGAGGTGGCGGTGGTGGCGGTCTTGACGGTAGCGCTACCGGTAGCAGTGATGACCTTGGCTTTGCCGGTCTTGGCGGTGACAAACTTGGTGGTGGATGTCTTGGCGCTTAAGCCTCTGGGTGGTGGTGACTTGTATCTTTCAAGCATCTATATTATGGACTTGTGTCGTGTTGTTCGACTTATATTGTGTTGTTTCGACGTATGTTTTGTTGATTCCACTTCTGTTGTGATGATAATACTTATGTTGTGGTGATAATGATGTGGATCTGTGATATATATATGATGTTTATTATCTGTGATATATTTGTGTATATTTGTGCTGTATATTATCTATAAATAAACCAAAAAAATAAATAAACAATAGATATGCCGACGGTTACACCGTCGGCGTAGCCTTGCCCCAGGGAGCGTCCAGGAGCTGCCACGTGGCCCTGATATGCCGATGGTTACACCGTCGGCGTAGATTCTGATGTATGCCGACGGTATAACCGTCGGCGTAGCCTTGCCCCAGGGAGCGCCCGGTAGTTGCCACGTGGCCCTGATATGCCGACGGCTACACCGTCGGCGTACCTTCTGATGTATGCCGACGGTATAACCGTCGGCGTAGCCTTGCCCCAGGGAGCGCCCAGGAGTTGCCACGTGGCCCTGATATGCCGACGGCTACACCGTCGGCATAGCACTGCCCCAAGGAGTGCCAGGAGCTGACGCGTGGGTGCGTCTGGTTGGTTGACGTCCTCCGACGACGCCATCAGCCGCCGTCATGTGAAAAAGGATGCCGACGGCCTATCTACGCCGACGGACGTACGGCCGCACGTCGGCATAGGAGCCTATGCCGACGGTTTCCCTATGCCGACGAAACTGACCGGGTACGCCGACGTACCCAATCCCGACGGACCTACGCCGACGGTGGCCGTCGGCATAGCCCTACGCCGACGGTGTTCGGGCCTACGCCGACGGATGCCCGCCGTCGGCATAGGAGGCGATTCTGGTAGTGAATGTATCTGAAATTGTCTTTTTCCATAAGAAATTGTTAGATGAAAGTGTGTCTCTTTTTGTCCGAAATTTTCACACCATGAAGCATGTGTTCTAGAAGGATTTTATAGGTTCCGAATCATCAAGAAATAATAGGATCAGCTTAGATTATTTTGGGCAATGCACATACCGAAGATCCAATAAATTTGTGCAGAACATCAAAACCCAACCGAGGTTACTAGTTCCAATTTTTCAATAGGTTTCTGCAATTTCACCATAAAGAAAGGCACATCGAAGCAGGGGTTGAACACCAGCAACAAGTTGAAATTTTTTCAGCAAGGCAGTCCAATTACCTTCAAGCAGTTCTTGGCTGGGGACTTGAGAGGCAAGTCTAATATGCACTCATGGGTTTAGGTACATTCATGCACTAAGCCCATCTTGTATCTTTCACACAACATAAGAAAGATGTTATGCCAATTCTGAACTTCCTAATCTGCAATGAACAATTTGTCATTAATCTGGGAACTGGCACAAATGAGGAAACAAATTGTCCAAGTTTCGTCAAAAGCTTAGGTAAAAATATTTGCTGGTCAGCCGCATTGGGCAGCTGATCTCCGCTTTCGTCAGGTAAAACAGTCGCCATAAAAAGGAAAGATAAACCAGAAAATCAGAAAAAGGGCAACCTTTTTTGTATATGAAATGTCCTTATGAACTGATAACTAAAGAGTGACTGCAGATGAGAGTAGAGGAGCGACCGAGTCCACCATCAACCCCTACCCTATCCCCTTCTTCCTCTAACCTGGTTTCCACCCCACCCATCGCTTCTACCACTGCCATTGCTCCCTCAACACCTCATGCCATGCGGATCCAGTAGGCATGGCACGGGGACTAGGCGGGTGGACCGTCTCGGTTACAACACGGCCTATTCTGCCTCTCGACGCATCCTCACTGATAGCGAGGAGGGAGATGGAGCGGGTGGTCAAGGACAAGTTCCGACATCTCTCTCTGTGGGTAGGCCTACATCAACGGCATTCGCCTATGCAGGTTCGAGGAGCGGGGAAGGTTCACCGGCAAGGATAGATGCGTGGAGATTGATCTCCTCTTCTAGGCGATTCAGGAGGTCGAATCTCCAGATCCGATGCAGGTAGTGAAGTGGAGTGCTTTGAAAACCAAGAAGGCAGGAACCAATCGCGCCTCAACACTGCTCCACCATCTTTGGAAGCTCTCGCCCAACCTTCGCTTGGGGCATTTCAGCTGGGGGTGCGCTCCCCTCACCAGCAGTAAGATAATGTGTACCTGGTGGGCGTGCATCGCAGGAAACTCATGCATCTACCGCGAGCGAGCAACACAACGGTCGGACCGCGACACCGTTTTCTCGATCCACCTCCATGGCCGGGTGACAGAGGTGTGGTTCCGCCCCGATCTATTAATTTTGGTTTGTTCTGTTTGAATCAGGCGATTCAACCTCAAATTCCTTCAACTGCATCTGGGTTGGGCCTTCTGGCCTTGGTTAATCCTTGTGGTGGTTCTATTTCTCCGGTGACCCCTCCTCCTTCGGGGAGGGCAGACATTTCAAAATTAGGTGTGAAATTTCTATTTAGCCCCTCTATACCTGTTGCGGTATCTCTGCCACAGATCTGTGGGCGTGTGGTCAAAAGGAAGGCGGGTTCTCATTAGGCGCGTTCAATGGATGACCTAGAGGTGGTGGGGGTTATATATATAGCCAATTGTGGGTTCTCCCCCTCGCCGCCGCCTCCGCCCTCCTTGACAACAACCTCCACATCCCCCTAGGGCTAGCAAATTTCTCTGGATTCACAAGCATCTCTTCATCTCAAAGTCGTTCTTGGTGGCTGATTGCTTCCTCGTCAATTCACCGCTCTCCGTTTGATCTCATCCCTACTCAATTCTGCATCACTCATGAAGTATTAGGCCCAAGATCTCTATCCTTTGCGGAAGTGGTCAAGAAGAAGATGGTGGATAAGCGTGCACCTGCTGCTGGGGTTGGGGCTGGCAAAAAGAAGAAGAAGCCCCCGAGCGCAAATCCCCCAGCTGCCCGGAAGAAAACTCCACCTGTGGTTGCGCAGACGCTGTACAACCTGGGGGCGAGGAAGTTCGCGGTGATCGACGTGGCGCCGATCGGTTGCTGCCCGTACTGGAGGAGCCGGAACCCAGCCGGGGAATGCGTCGAGCCGCTGAACCGGCTGGCGAAGAGCCTCAACGATGGGCTCCAGGACCTGTTCGTCGGCCTCAGCTCCGAGATGCAGGGCATGGAGTACGCCATTGGCAGCTCCTACGAGCTCGTCTCCAGCATCGTCGAAGACCCACAGTCTGCAGGTAAAATCGCAGCATTCTGACCTGGGACTCCATAAAATCCAGCATATGAATAATTGAATATCAAGCTAGCCATGCTTGCAGGGCTGACGTAGTTGCGTGCAGGGCTGACGGAGTTGAAGAGCACGTGCTGTGGTGGCGGCGGCAGGTTCAACGCCGACGGAGGGTGCACCCCCATCGCCGGCTACTGCGGTGACCGCGGCAAGTTCGGACTTCCTGCACCCTACCCAGGCCACCTCCAGGCTCGCTGGCCGAGCGTTCTACGACGGGCCGGCGCGGTTCGTCGGTCCGATCACCTTCAGGGAGCTGGCCGAGGCGTAGGGTCGCAGCGTTGGAAATAGCAATGCATCTTTGTGTCATTCCACAACACAAGAGAGCTGGTTTTTTGTGTCAGTCTTGGTCTTTGCCGTGCGTGGCGGCGACAGTCTAAACTGGAGTTTAAGAATCCATGTTTAAGAATGTCGCTAGAGTTGAGGCAGACACACGCACTACTTACTCACCGATCGACAACCATCTGAATTATCCAAAATCTCTTCAATTAAGCAGATGACGCTCAACAAGTTAAATGAAAAATATGTAAACACAGTTTCATGAAAAATAAAAAACCGGACCAAACCACTAACAATTGTGTTTCTTATGTTTGTGATACAAGCATTGTTCTGGCTCGATCTATCACTCCCTCCGTTTCCCTAAAAGTTTCATTTCGAATATCAGCATGGCTTTCAAAAGGCAAAACACAACCAACCTTCAGCACTAGTCTATGTTTGAGCATATTTGTAATACCCAATATACTATAAGACTAACTCTCCTAGAATTGGAGAGCCCACATTCATTTGAGGTCTCCAATTCACATTGAGTCACCCGATTTTGACCGGGTCAACAATTTCTCAAAGCTTTCTTATTCAATTTTTCTATACTATATTTATAAATACATATGCTCCTTAATTTTAAGGCCTCACAATCAATTGATGTCTTCAATTTATAATTGGATCACCTGATTTTGACCGGGTCAACAATTTCTCAAGGAGCTCTCTTATTTAATTATTTTAATTCATCTGTCTTAGTAAATTCTTATAATTCATCTCTATTATTATATTCTTTTATTCCTTGTGCTCTTTAATTTTGAAGCTCTCTCGTTTCATCGAGGTATTTAATTTTGGATTTGGTTTACGATTTTGACAGTCCAATGATTTTCTAAATCAACCGGCAGCAATCGACCTATAAAAGCATGTCAATCAACCGGCAGCCCTCTCACCACCTTAAAAAGTGTCAATATGTAATATTGTAGCACCAGTATAGAACATGCAGTCACCGGCGAAATTTTGACACAAAAGTATGGATTGATTAGCAAATAACACTGAATCACACCACTGAAGGCCCACCAAACACGCTGCATTATAAATAAAAAACACACTTCATCGTCTCCCCCTCTCGCGAAACCAAATACTCACTCAGTTTTAACACATAAGGTGTATTAAGTTTTCGAAAAGTATAATATCTTTAACTTTGACTAAGGTAAGAGCCAAAAATATTGACATCCACAACACTAAATCAAAAAAAATAATAATGATGAATCTAGTGATATCGATTTGATATTATGTATATTGATATATTTCTCTACGAATTTGGTCAAACTTAAAAATATTTATTTTTTTCAAAAATTACACCTTATATTTTGAAACAAAGGGAGTAGTTTTTTTATGAAAACCCAGCAACACCGACGGCGCAGCAAAGCGCGCCCAACCCTTCTAGTAAGAACCATACGCTGTGAAATTACTTTTGAGATAAATTTACGAATGGTGGTATTTATACTCATACCAGACTGGAATGCATGATAATGTGTACTTTCTTTCCATGTTTAAGAATCCTCACTGGAGTTGCTAGTGGAGATTACTTACTTAGTACAAACTGAAGCATCAGACGGTCGAAACGGAAAAATTTCAAGCAAAACCATGGGTAATTGCTGCAACAAATGTATCTGAAATTGTCCTTTTCCATATGACATAGCTAGATAAAAGAGTGTCTGTTTTTGTCCAAAATTTTCACACCATGAAGCATGTGTTCCAGAAGGATTTTATAGGTTCCGAATCATCAAGAAATAATAGTATCATCTTAGATTATTTTGGGCAAGATGCAGCTCCATCAGAGATACCGGAGATCCAATAAATTTGTGCAGAACCTCAAAACCCAACTGAGGTTACTAGTTCCAATTTTTCAATAGGTTTCTGCAATTTCACCATAAAGTAAGGCACATCGAATAAGGGGTTAAACACCAGCAACAAGTTGAAAAAATTTCAGCAAGGCAGTCCAGTTACCTTCAAGCAGCTCTTGGCTGGGGACTTGAGAGGCAAGTCTAATATGCACTCATGGGTTTAGGTACATTCATGCACTAAGCCCATCTTGTATCTTTCACACAACATAAGTAAGATGTTATGGCAATTCTGAACTTCCTAATCTACAATGAACAACTTGTCATTAATCTAGGAACTGACACAAATGAGGAAACAAATTGTCCAAGTTTCCTCAAAAGCTTAGGTAAAAATATTTGCTGGTCAGCCGCATTGGGCAACTGATCTCCGCTCTCCTCAGGTACAACAGTCGCCATAAAAAGGAAAGATAAACCCGAAAATCAGAAAAGGACAACCTTTTTTGTATATGAAACATGCTTAGGAACTGAGAACTGAAGAGTGGATGCAGATGAGAGTAGAGGAGCGACCGAGTCCACCATCAACCCCTACCCTATCCCCTTCTTCCTCTAACCAGGTTTCCACCCGACCCGTCGCTTCTACCACTGCCATTGCTCCCTCAACACCTCATGCCATGCGGATCCAGTAGGCATGGCACGAGTGTCACGTCCAAGATGCGGTCCTATCCCTATTAAGGCTTGTGGCCTCGACGGGGATAGAAGCGCATCTCGTCGTTCGCAAGTACAGTAAAACATTGCAATAGATGTAGGAAGAGATGAGTATTTGAGTTGGCTTACACTCGCCACAAGCTATCTTCCAAGTTCACACAAATTTATTCATACATCATCCAGAAGACAGGGTCCGGCTACGGACGAAAACAAACAATAAAAGAAGCAATGTAAAACTGCCTTGCTATCCCAGGATCACCACCACGAAGCTCCCTACTCGTTTGGATACGTAACATACATCCGACCACGTTCTTCAGCATACTCCCACTGGAGCTGAGTCACATCGTCTGGCACGTTCTCATCAACACCTGCACCTGTATTGTTGTAATCTGTGAGCCACAGGGACTCAGCAATCTCATAACCCGGGTACCGAAACTATGTAAGCCATTGGGTAAGGAATTGCTTAAGTGGTGAGGCTGCAGCAAGCGCTAAGCATATATTTGGTGCCTAACTTACGAGAACATGAATGTAAATATGGTGGCATACGTAAGACGAACGTGAGCTAGCATGCACTAAGTGATCCTGAACTCCTACTTACGTCAATCATAACCCCACCGTGTTCTCTCTCGGATCATGTTCATGAGCAGAGACGGTCAAGGTTACGCACACAGTTGGTGTATTTTATTTGAGTTTACTTCAAGTTTACTATAAACGGGTGTTAAACAAATCTCCAAGTTGCCACATAACCGCGGGCACGGCTTTCCGAAAAGATTAAACCCTACAGGGGTGCTCCAACTCATCCATCACAAACTAACCACACGCCGCGAAAATAACCTCGACCACGAATCTCGTGATCTTCCTAGGCAATTCCACTGGAAAACCGCACCCTCGAGATAGCCCGAAGAAAAACCGGAATTCCTCGCCCAAGACATTTGAGAAAGGTAAAACAAGTCCAGCAAGACTGCCCGATGTGTCGACGAACCCGATAAGAGTCGCGTATCTCGTTCTCAGGACACGACGGATTGTCCAAACTTCCGGTAGGCCAATCGCAGAGTTGCCTCTGGCGGCCAGCGGCGGTTGACAGGTTGGACCAACACTCATCAGGAGCACTGGCCCGGGTTGTTGATTAATTATCCACGGGGTAGCTATGCCCTATGCAATTTTATTAAGTTGTTTAGCAAATGTAGTACGAATGTTGGGTCTTGCCAGACAAGTTTTAATCTAAAACGAATGGTCAAGGGGGTCCCCATAACAACCCCGAGCATGTTAGGAGCGCAAAATATGGAATATAACACCGGTACTCGGAAATAGTGCGGGAAAAGCGGAACAAAACACTGAGCAAAAGGCCAAGTCTTCCACCGTTGCCAGATATATATGTGCATTAAATTAAATAACGATAAATAGAGTGATATAAACAAAATCCATGTTGACACATGGAAAGCTTGCACCTGCAACTAGCAATGATATAAGATAAGGGCTGAGCGGCGGTAACATAGCCAATCAATGTTTGCTAGGTAGTGGAGGGGGTTAGAGGCTTTCATGGCAATTTAGGAGGCTGACAGTTTAAGTGGTAGGTAACGTAACATAACGGTAAAAACGAGACATCTAGCAAGGCAAAAATAGTGTCGGGATCCGGGTATGATCATCTTGCCTGTTGGTTCTTCAGAGGGACAAAGAGCTGGGTCCTCGTAGTTGTACTCTCCGGGATCCTCGTACTCAGGCTCAACACTCGCGTCTACCCAAAGAGAACAGCACCAAATAAACATACAAACAAGGTGCAATGCCCAAACAAGATGATGCATGATCCATTTGAAGTATTTAACATGGCAACCCTAAGCTAGTCATGTTTCTCATGCACTTATTAAGTTCTTTAGTATTCTGGACAGAACCTCAAGTTTAGTTATTTGAACATGCATGAACATGGAAAATATGAATGCTTCATGCAAAATCGATGCAAATGCATATGTAAAACATTGCAAACGGAGTAACGTAGCTCACGGTACACTCACGGCAAGATACGAACCTTAACGGAAGCAAAACACAAGATGAGGCAATCTCTGGGCTATACCTTGGTGTTCCAAGGATGCCACTGGATAGGAAATGAAATTCTAGTAATAATAGAGCTAAAGATCAAGCAAAACAATGGAGTATAGCTCCCACAAGTCACAAAACAATCAAACACACAATCTGACCACAAACAGCAACATGGCATCTTGCAACACACATAACAAGAGCTACAGCAAGTTTCAAATCTCAATCAAGGCATGTGCAGAAACTATACCGCATGCTTAACAAGTCATCTATCTACACAAACTTGAAAGGAAGCATGGATCAATAGCAAATATGCTCACAAGATGGCATGTTGAAACAGATTTCAGGGACTTAGTGAAAATTCCAGTTTTCTGTAATCTGAGTTAACCAGATGGCATATTGACAGCACTATTTATATATGCTAGAGGGAATTTCATGGCATGAAAATTAACAGGGATATAGAGGGCAACATATACAACAAAACACTAGCACTGAGCATGAGCTAAAACATCACAGATCACTTGGTAGCATCCCCTAAACATGGCATGAAAATAACTACATATTCTCAGACTTTCGCAAAATCAGCAAGGGCAAAACTGCACACATGTTAACAGAATAGCAACTTGACAGCAGGTTTAAACTATGATGCAAAGGCTTAATTCTCAAGTTCTTAGCACAATTTAGTAGAGTATGATGAGCACAACAAAACATGTTAAGGCCCCAAACTCAAAGGAACAACACATCCATGGGAACCATCCTCACAACATGGTAAGAAAATAACAGCTTCTAACACTTAGCAAAATCTGAGGCATGCAACCAGTGTTATACTCTTAGCATGTTAACAGCAAGAAACCCACGCATCCACAAGTTTATCATGCCAAACAAAAATACCAGGGCCTAGTGCCCACAAAACACTAGCATAATCATGTTGACAAGTCTCCCAAAAGATGCTTAGATTAAATCATGTGAAAATGGCAAAATGACATGTTGTGGCAAAAATGACATTTTGCAAACTTGCTCAAACGACCAAACAAATTACACCATTGGATTCCTTGGGAAATTCTACCCCAAAATCATATATCACACTCACATGTTTGTGTCAATAATTTATCCAAAATCTAATTCGAAATTTAACACTTGCACTTATAAGTCACTTATTCCCTTATTTGGACATATCCAAATATGGCAATGACCTGATATGGACTATTTCCCAAAACAGAAAAAAACAACCAGAGAAGAAAAACAAAGAAATAAATAAAGAAAAGGGAGGGGTCCCACTGGCATAGACACCAGGCCCCTCCTGAGTATGACAGGGTGGACCCACTGGCCCACCTGTCACACACACATATACATGAGCAAACACACACACACACACACAGGAAATCCACACAGAAAAATAAAAACGCCCGGTGGGGATCGAACCCTGGACCTCCTGGGAGAGGCGCAGGCGCTCGACCACTGCGCTACAAGGGGGGACTCGACAGAAGAGGGGGGGTTCGCTCCTTCTTAGATCTACTGCACGGGGCGACGCCATTTGGCGCCAGAACCACGGCGACGGACGGCGGCAACTGCGGCAGTCTCCGGCGAGGAGAACCACCGGCGGGGGCTGCAGGGTCCCTGAGGGATCCATTCCCGCGCCTACTCGAAGACAAGGCGGATGGGGGCGAGGGGTTGAGCACGAGCAGAAGCTCTGCTCTGCCATGGCGAGCAGCGGAGGCTACGCAGCGAAAGGAAGCACTACATCAACGCGGGGAAAGGCGTAGCGCACAGACGTACGCGGCAAGGCTACCAAGAGTGTGCGGGGAGCGTCGCAAAGGAAAAACAACGGAGCTGCCGCTACTCTGAAGATGATCTTCAGAGTTAACCCGGAGCGCGGAGGACACGGCGATGGCACGGGCATGGCGCTGTCTACGGAGGTCTACTGGCGAGGACGAAGGCATGGATCGGGAGCGGGGATACCTCACTACCTGCTGGCGAGACGGCGTCGAGGCGGCGGCACCGAGGCGACGACGACGAAGCGATGAGCACCGGAGAGGTTCTGCCTGAAACGGAGAGGAAGAAGACCGGGCGACGACGGCGACTGGCTGGCCTTGGCGCTCCCTCGTTCGATGGGGAAGACGATGGAGCAACGGGGCACCCTTCCCGCGCTCCAGAGAAGCGAAGGTGCGAGGGCGAGCTCAACTCCGGGCTCGAGCTGTTGCTCGGCCGGAGCACGGTGGACAGGGCGACGGCATGGCGCGGGGAGACCTACCTGAGCGGCGGCGCGAGGAGGAGAGGGATAAAATGGGACGAGGGGGAACCCTAGGGCACGGGGGACATCTATTATAGGAGCAGGGGATTGCCGTCGGCCGTCAAATCAACAAAGATGGCGACGTGGCTCCTTGGATGCGCGCCGTACAGGAGGAGGACGACGCGAACGCTAGGAGGCCGGCTAGGCTGCGCTACTGCTGCTACTGGGCCACTGCGGGGGCAAGGAGGCCCAGGTGGGCTCAACCTCTCTCTGACTCGCTGAAAGATCTGCCTAATTAAAAAAAACAGCCACAAACAAAAAATAACACTAGCGGTTTGCAAGAGAGATAGACAGAAAAGAAAATATCTTTGCATTCTTAAAAAAAACACACTATTTAATAAAAAAGAATTGGGCATTTTTAGAGGACATAATTTAATTCACTTATCTATTACTAAACGACTCTGATATGCTGAATATGAGGGGCATGATTTTTAAACCTGGACAAGAGCTAACTTAAAAATCATCTCAAAATATTTGAAAGAAGATCAACATTTTTTATGTAAGAAAACATCAAGTAGAATATTTGCATGTAGAATATTTTGAATAAGAGAGAAGAGGGAAAGGTTTGCTTATGGAAATGAGGTAGAACCTGAACCACACACCATCACATCCGCAACACCAACACTCACAAGCACAAGCATGGCAATAATTAATATGCACTTGGTATGATGAGCATGATGGCATCATGCATGAAATGACTATGATACATGAAATGACAAGAGGCAAGATGAAACTCAACTCATATGATAGCATTGATAGCATCCATAGAAGGGCACACATGAGAAATATATTACAAATTAGGCAAGGGATGCTCTTGGGCTGTTACAACTCTCCCCCACTACATGAGGATCTCGTCCCGAGATCTAGGAACGGAAGTATTCAGGAAATTCGGAACGGAGATGGTCCTCTCGTTCCCAAGTGGCTTGTTTGTCGGAGTGATGTGACCACTTCACCTTTAGAAACTTGATTGACTTGTTGCGAGTCTTATGCTCAGTTTCTTCAAGGATAGCAACTGGATGCTCATGATAGGATATGTCTTCTTGGAGATCAATTTCTTGGAGATCAACGGTGCGCTCGGGAGTCTTGAAAAACTTCCGGAGCTGAGAGACATGAAACACATCATGCACATTTGAGGAATTGGGAGGAAGCTTTAGTTGGTAGGCAAGGTCACCCCTCTTGCCCACAATCTTGAAAGGACCCACAAAGCATGGAGCAAGCTTCCCTTTGATGCCAAAGCGTTGAGTGCCCTTCATGGGAGACACTCTGAGATAGACAAAATCATCGATCTGAAAGGTCATGTCACGATGCTTGCTATCGTAATAGCTCTTCTGGCGGGACTGAGCTGCTTTGAGATTTGCACGAATGACACGACACATTTCTTCTGCTTCAGCGATCATGTCATTACCAAGGATTTGACGCTCACCAGTTTCAGACAAATTGAGCGGGGTGTGACACTTCCTGCCATAGAGAATCTCGAAAGGAGTTTTGCCGGAACTTGCTTGGAAGCTATTGTTGTATGAGAACTCAGCAAACGGAAGACAATCTTCCCACTTCATGCCAAAAGAAATCACACAAGCTCTGAGCATATCTTCGAGGATTTGATTGACTCTCTCAACTTGACCACTAGTCTGAGGATGGAAGGCTGTGTTGAAACGGAGATTGGTCCCCATTGCAGTCTGGAAGGAATCCCAAAACTTGGAAGTGAAGATGCTTCCACGATCTGAGGATATGAGCTTAGGAACACTGTGCAAAGAAACTATCCTTGACGTATACAACTCTGCTAGCTGAGCTGCCGAGATAGATTCTTTGACCGGAAGGAAGTGGGCAACTTTGGTGAGCTTGTCGATGACCACAAAGATGGCATCATTACCTCTCTTGGACTTAAGGAAACCCAGTGACGAAATCCATTTCAACATGATCGAATTTCCACTCTGGGATGGGCAAAGGCTGAAGGAGGCCTGCTGGATGTTGATGTTTCGCCTTCACTCCGCGACAAACATCACACTCATTCACAAACTGAGCAATCTCACGTTTCATACGAGTCCACCAGAAGGTTTGCTTGAGGTCCTGATACATTTTGGAACTGCCTGGATGAATTGAGAGGAGGGAATTATGTGCTTCATCCATGATAACCTTCCTGAGATCACCTTTCGGAACCCCCAGACGGTACTCGAAGAACAAGGTGTCTTTGTCATCAACACGGAAGCACTTATACTTTGGAATGCTCTTGGCTACACCTTTCTTCACTTTCTTCACCATAGCATCAAGAAGTTGAGCTTGGTGAATCTGATCTTCTAGAGTCGGAGAGACTTGAAGATTGGCAAGAAAACCTTGAGGAACAATTTGGAGATTGAGCTTGTGGAATGCTTCACAAAGCTCGGGTTGAAGAGGCTTGAGAATAAGACTGTTGCAGTATGCCTTCCTGCTCAGTGCGTCTGCAATGACATTTGCTTTTCCCGGAGTATATTCAATGCTTGGATTGAAGTCCTCGATCATTTCCACCCAACATGACTGCCGAAGATTGAGATTGGGTTGGGTGAAAATGTACTTCAAGCTCTTGTGGTCAGTGAACACCTCAACTAGTCTTCCCAACAATAGATGTCTCCACGTCATCAGAGCATGCACAACTGCCGCCAGCTCAAGATCATGAGTGGGGTAGTTCTTCTCGCTAAGCTTCAGCTGCCGCGAGGTATAAGACACAACCTTCTTATCTTGCATGAGAACGCCACCGAGACCTTGGAGAGAAGCATCACAAAATACTTGGAAAGGCTTGGATTGCTCAGGAGGAACAAGAACTGGAGCCGAAGTCAGCTTCTGTTTGAGTGTATTGAACGCCACATCACACTCAGGAGACCACACAAACTTGACATTCTTCTGAAGGAGGTTGGCAGAGGCTTAGCAATTTGAGAGAAGTTCTCGATGAATCTTCTGCAATAACTTGCAAGGTCGAGGAAGCTACGAAGCTGCTTGACATTCTGAGGAGGCTCCCACTTCATGATTGCCTCAACTTTCTCAGGGTGCACTTTAATGCCCTCGGCAGAGATGACATGCCCAAGGTACACCACTTCATTGAGCCAAAACTCACACTTGGAGAACTTAGCATAAAACCAATGTTCTCTTAGCTTGTCAAGCACAAGCCTGAGATGCTCTGCATGCTCTTCTTCAGTCTCCGAGAACACGAGGATATCATCCAAATACACCAAGACGAACTCATTCTTGAAAGGAGAGAATATGAAGTTCATCATTCTGGAGAAGGTCGGAGGCGCATTTGCTAGACCAAAAGACATGACGGTGTACTCATAAGAGCCAAAACTCGTCCTGAAAACAGTCTTCGGAATATCTTCTTCACGAATGCAGATTTGATGATAGCCCTTACGGAGATCTAACTTCGAGAAAACCTTGGCACCTTTCAATTGCTCAAACAACTCATTGATGTTGGGAAGTGGGTACTTGTTCCTGATTGTCTTCTTATTCAATGGACGGTAGTCGACACATAGTCGGTCCGTGCCATCCTTCTTCTTGACAAACAGAACACCACAACCCCAAGGTGAAGAACTTGGTCTGATCAGACCCAGACGCTCTTGTTCATCTAGCTATTTCTTCAATTCTTTCAGCTCTTCGGGGCCAAGCTTATAAGGACGCTTGCACACCGGTTCAGTTCCAGGCTCGAGTTCAATCACAAACTCAACTGGCCTATGAGGAGGCATTCCTGGCAACTCTTCTGGAAAGACATCTTCATACTCCGAGACAACGGGAATTTGAGAAATGGCAGAAATTTCACCCTTCTCATTGAGAGAAAATATACGAATCGTGTCATCGCGAGCAGCGAAAATGATCACATCTTCAGAAGGATGAGTCAATTGGACTTCTTTAGCTTTGCAGTAAACATAAGCCTTGTTCATCGCCAGGAAATCCATGCCAAGAATAAGATCAATATCGGAATTGCCGAGCACAATTGGAGAGGCCAAAAAAGAATAATTGCCCATCTTGATAGAGGCATCCCGAACCACATAGCGAGAATTCATTTGCATGCCCGGTGAAACCACCGTTAACGACCTAGGCAACTCTTCACAGAAGAATTCATGCTTGGAAACGAAAGGCTTTGATATGAATGAATGCGATGCACCAGTGTCAAACAAAACTTTTGCAGGAATAGAATTAACCAAGAGGTTACCCATGATCACTTGAGAAGAATCCTCTGCTTCAGCTGCATTCACACTGTTCATTATTGCATACTTGGGACTGTGCTTCACCATAGCACCGCCTGGAGGTCTAATAGGAGGAGGAGGCGGAAGACGCCGCTGATTGTTGCACTTGTTGGAGTAGTGGCCCTTCTGACCACACTTGTGACAAGTAACCTCTGAGAGCGGACGGAAGTTGCCTAGAGGGGGAGCATTTGCTGACTTGGGTGCCTGAGGCCTCTGCTGAAAAGCTGGGTTGGGTGGGTGGGAAGGACCACGACCACCGTGCTGCCTCTGCTGCTGAGGGGGACGAAACGGAGGTGGAGGAGGAACCCAATACTTCTGCTGCTTAGGAACAATCTGAGAGCTGGAAGAAGAGGAGTAGGATTCCCTAGACCGCTTCCTGGAATTCTCCAACCTGAGCTGAGTTGCCTCGACCTTTAGAGCCATGTTGTAGAACTGATCAAACTCACAAGGCTCTTGCAGGACTAGACCCGGCTGAAGTTCATCCTTGAGACCACCTCTGAACTGATAAATCATAGACTTCTCATCGGGAACATCTTGCTTAGCATAGCGGGCCAGATTCTGGAACTCGATGTTATACTGATAGACAGACTTGCTCCCCTGCTTCAAATTCCCGAACTTCTAGCGCATCTCCTCGACAAAGCTCGTCGGGATATGATGAGCTCTGAAGTCACGGCAGAAATCATCCCAGCTGATAACACGATCACCTCTAGAATCCTTGTACTGCTGCCACCAATCTGCTGCCTGACCCTTGAGCTGGAGAGTCGCAAACTTGACATAGTCCGCAGGTCTGACATTGCTGCACTCAAAATGCTTGTTCATGTCACGGAGCCAATCGTCTGCATCGAAAGGCTGCTCACAACAGGTGAAGGACTTGGGCTGATTTGCGAGGAACTAGTTTAGAGTGGCAAACTACGGCTGATTCTGAAAATTCCCTTGATGACCTTGATGTCCCTGCTCTCTTTCCTGCAGCAACCTGAGCAACATCTGGGTGTTCGCATTGGTTGCGGCCATCACTGCTTGCCAAGCCTCCGGAGGTGGAGGTGGTGGTGGGGGTGGTGGAGGATCAGACTGCTCCCCATCACGACCTGGGTTACCACGAGTTGCCGGAGCCATCCTGAAGATGAACAGAATTATCAGCAAACCATTGACAAAGATGATAGAAATAAGCTGAATCAATGGCTTGAAAGAATTGCAACGGAATATCATCAATTGCATTCAAACTGCAAATAGTAAGAACGCTTTCTGCAGGATCTTGATAACATCATTAGATCATGAAGCCACTTGAAATAACACAACAAGTATTGAGCTAAGGTTGCTCGGAACAAATGTACAACCATTATACATTTGTCGAAAGATGATCCTAAGAACAACTGGAATTCCCACCTAAGAATTTCCGAAGTCTTTCTTGTTTATGCGATTCGGGTTGCGGACCCAGGAACGTACCCAAGGTAATCAGCTACAACTGCACCCGCAACCTTCCACACCATAATTCAAGAAACTCCGCAAACTCGTCTACCTCAGACACTCGTAATCACAACGATACTAAACATGGCAGTACCCCGGACGCCTCCCCAGTACTGGGTGACTCCAGCTTTATCTCGCCACGAAAAGTATTGAAGCAATTTCGAACATCCTCCGTCCTGAGATACTAAGGAAACTGAACGATAATGATGTGTCAAGAATCCCCTAGAGCTCAACTCCCCGGAAGAAATCAAGTCAGACTGGAGGCACCAAGACAGAACTCCGTCACATCGGCATCATATAGTTTTCAAAATACCCGCGTGAACCTAAATTTTTTTTGAGCGAGAAGAGGAGTAGAATGAAAATTCCTAAGTCGAATACCTCACCAGAGTATAGAAGAGGAGTAAAAGAATCCTACTCTCCGATATAACTAGACTCAAAATAGTTTTTAACTAGACTTGACTCGGCCAAGTTCGATCAAGCAAGGGGCTGCTATGGTCGGTATGGCTCTGATTACCAACTTGTCACGTCCAAGATGCGGTCCTATCCCTATTAAGGCTTGTTCCCCTTGACGGGGATAGAAGCGCATCTCGTCGTTCGCAAGTACAGTAAAACATTGCAATATATGTAGGTAGAGATGAGTATATGAGTTGGCTTACACTCGCCACAAGCTATCTTACAAGTTCACACAAATTTATTCATACATCATCCAGAAGACAGGGTCCGGCTACGGACGAAAACAAACGATAAAAGAAGCAATGTAAAACTGCCTTGCTATCCCAGGATCACCACCATGAAGCTCCCTACTCGTCTGGATACGTAACATACATCCGACCACGTTCTTCATCATACTCCCACTGGAGCTGAGTCACATCGTCTGGCATGTTCTCATCAACACCTGCACCTGTATTGTTGTAATCTGTGAGCCACAGGGACTCAGCAATCTCATAACCCGGGTACCGAAACTATGTAAGCCACTGGGTAAGGAATTGGTTAAGTGGTGAGGCTGCAGCAAGCGCTAAGCATATATTTGGTGGCTAACTTACGAGAACATGAATGTAAATATGGTGGCATACGTAAGACGAACGTGAGCTAGCATGATCACTAAGTGATCCTGAACTCCTACTTACGTCAATCATAACCCCACCGTGTTCTCTCTCGGATCATGTTCACGAGCAGAGACGGTCACGGTTACGCACACAGTTGGTATATTTTATTTGAGTTTACTTCAAGTTTACTATAACTGGGTGTTAAAAAAATCTTCAAGTTGCCACGTAACCGCGGGCACGGCTTTCCGAAAAGATTAAACCCTACAGGGGTGCTCCAACTCATCCATCACAAACTAACCACACGCCGTGAGAATAACCTCGACCACGAATCTCGTGATATTCCTAGGCAATTCCACTGAAAAACTGCAACCTCGAGATAGCCCGAAGAAAAACCGGAATTCCTCGCGCAAGACATTCGAGAAAGGTAAAACAAGTCCAGCAAGACCGCCCGACATGTCAACGAACCCGATAAGAGCCGCGTATCTCGTTCTCAGGACACGACGGATTGTCCAAACTTCCGGTAGGCCAATCGCAGAGTTGCCCCTGGCGGCCACCGGCGGTTGACAGGTTAGACCAACACTCATGAGGAGCACTGGCCCGGGTTGTTGATTAATTATCCACGGGGTAGCTATGCCCTATGCAATTTTATTAAGTTGTTTAGCAAATGTAGTATCAATGTTGGGTCTTGCCAGACAAGTTTTAATCTAAAACGAATGGTCAAGGGGGTCCCCATAACAACCCCGAGCATGTTAGGAGCGCAAAATATGGAATATAACACCGGTACTCAGAACTAGTGCGGCAAAAGCGGAACAAAACACTGAGAAAAAGGCCAAGCCTTCCACCGTTGCCAGATATATATGTGCATTAAATTAAATAACGATAAATAGAGTGATATAAACAAAATCCATGTTGACACATGGAAAGCTTGCACCTACAACTAGCAACGCTATAAGATAAGGGCTGAGCGGCGGTAACATAGCCAATCAATGGTTGCTAGGTAGTGGAGCGGGTTAGAGGCTTTCATGGCAATTTAGGAGGCTGACAGTTTAAGTGGTAGGTAACGTAACATAATGGTAAAAACGAGACATCTAGCAAGGCAAAAATAGTGTCGGGATCCGGGTATGATCATCTTGCCTGTTGGTTCTTCAGAGGGACAAAGAGCTGGGTCCTCGTAGTTGTACTCTCCGGGATCCTCGTACTCAGGCTCAACACTCGCGTCTACCCAAAGAGAACAGCACCAAATAAACATACAAACATGGTGCAATGCCCAAACAAGATGATGCATGATCCATTTGAAGTATTTAACATGGCAACCCTAAGCTAGTCATGTTTCTCATGCACTTATTAAGTTCTTTAGTATTCTGTACAGAACCTCAAGTTTAGTTATTTGAACATGCATGAACATGGAAAATATGAATGCTTCATGCAAAATCGATGCACATGCATATGTAGAATGTTGCAAACGGAGTAACGTAGCTCACGGTACACTCACGGCAAGATACGAACCTTAACGGAGGCAAAACACAAGATGAGGCAATCTCTGGGCTATACCTTGGTGTTCCAAGGATGCCACTGGATAGGAAATGAAATTCTAGTAATAATAGAGCTAAAGATCAAGCAAAACAATGGAGTATAGCTCCCACAAGTCACAAAACAATCAAACACACAATCTGACCACAAACAGCAACATGTCATCTTGCAACACACATTACAAGAGCTACAGCAAGTTTCAAATCTCAATCAAGGCATGTGCAGAAACTATACCGCATGCTTAACAAATCATCTATCTACACAAACTTGAAAGGAAGCATGGATCAATAGCAAATATGCTCACAAGATGGCATGTTGAAACAGTTTTCTGGAATCTGAGTTAACCAGATGGTATATTGACAGCACTATTTATATATGCTAGAGGGAATTTCATGCCATGAAAATTAACAGGGATATAGAGGGCAACATATACAACAAAACACTAGCACTGAGCATGAGCTAAAACATCACACTTCACTTGGTAGCATCCTCTAAACATGGCATGAAAATAACTACAGATTCTCAGACTTTGGCAAAATCAGCAAGGGCAAAACTGGACACATGTTAACAGAATAGCAACTTGACAGTAGGTTTAAACTATGATGCAAAGGCTTAATTCTCAAGTTCTTAGCACAATTTAGTAGAGTATGATGAGCACAACAAAACATGTTAAGGCCCCAAATTCAAAGGAACAACACATCCATGGGAACCATCCTCACAACATGGTAAGAAAATAACAGCTTCTAAAACTTAGCAAAATCTGAGGCATGCAACTAGTGTTATACTCTTAGCATGTTAACAGCAAGAAACCCACTCATCCACAAGTTTATCATGCCAACAAAAATACCAGGGACTAGTGCCCACAAAACACTAGCATAATCATGTTGACAAGTCTCCCAAAAGATGCTTAGATTAAATCATGTGAAAATGGTAAAATGACTTGTTGTGGCAAAAATGACATTTTGCAAACTTGCTCAAATGACCAAACAAATTACACCATTGGATTCCTTGGGAAATTCTACCCCAAAATCATATATCACACTCACATGTTTGTGTCAATAATTTATCCAAAATCTAATTCGAAATTTAACACTTGCACTTATAAGTCACTTATTCCCTTATTTGGACATATCCAAATATGGCAATGACCTGATATGGACTATTTCCCAAAACAGAAAAAAAACAAAAAAAAAAGAAAAACAAAGAAATAAATAAAGAAAAGGGAGGGGTCCCACTGGCATAGACACCAGGCCCCTCCTGAGTATGACAGGGTGGACCCACTGGCCCACCTGTCACACACACATATACAGGAGCAAACACACACACACACACACACACACACACACACACACACACACAGGAAATCCACACAGAAAAATAAAAAGGCCCGGTGGGGATCGAACCCTGGACCTCCTGGGAGAGGCGCAGGCGCTCGACCACTGCGCTACAAGGGGGGACTCGACAAAAGAGGGGGGGGGTTCGCTCCCTCTTAGATCTACTGCACGGGGCAACGCCACTTGGCGCCAGAACCACGGCGACGGACGGCGGCAACTTCGGCAGTCTCCGGCGAGGAGAACCACCGGCGGGGGCTGCGGGGTCCCTGAGGGATCCATTCCCGCGCCTACTCGAAGACAAGGCGGATGGGGGCGAGGGGCTTGAGCACGAGCAGAAGCTCTGCTCTGCCATGGCGAGCAACGGAGGCTACGCAGCGAAAGGAAGCGCTACAGCGACGCGGGGCAAGGCGTAGCGCGCAGACGTACGCGGCAAGGCTACCGAGAGCGTGCGGGGAGCGTCGCAAAGGAAAAATAACGGAGCTGCCGCTACTCTGAAGATGATCTTCAGAGTTAACCCGGAGCGCGGAGGACACGGCGATGGCACGGGCACGACGCTATCTACGGAGGTCTACCGGCGAGGACGAAGGCACGGATCGGGAGCAGGGATACCTCACTACCTGCTGGCGAGACGGCGTCGAGGCGGCGGCACCGAGGCGACGACGACGAAGCGACGAGCACCGGAGAGGTTCTACCTGAACCGGAGAGGAAGAAGACCGGGCGACGACGGCGACTGGCTGGCCTTGGCACTCCCTCATTCGATGGGGAAGACGATGGAGCAACGGGGCACCCTTCCCGCGCTCCAGAGAAGCGAAGGCGCGACGGCGAGCTCAACTCCGGGTTCGAGCTGTTGCTCGGCCGGAGCACGGTGGACAGGGCGACGGCATGGCGTGGGGAGACCTACCTGAGCGGCGGCGCGAGGAGGAGAGGGATAAAATGGGACGAGGGGGAACCCTAGGGCACGGGGGACATCTATTATAGGAGCAGGGGATTGCCGTCGGCCGTCAAATCAACAAAGATGGCGATGTGGCTCCTTGGATGCGCGCCGTACAGGAGGAGGACGACACGAACGCTAGGAGGCCGGCTGGGCTGCGCTACTGCTGCTACTGGGCCACTGCGGGGGCAATGAGGCCCAGGTGGGCTCAACCTCTCTCGGACTCGCTGAAAGCTCTGCCTAATTAAAAAAACAGCCACAAACAAAAAATAACACTGGGAGTTTGCAAGAGAGATAGAAAGAAAAGAAAATATCTTTGCATTCTTAAATAAAACCACACTATTTAATAAAAAAGAATTGGGCATTTTTAGAGCACATAATTTAATTCACTTATCTATTACTAAATGACTCTGATATGCTGAATATGAGGGGCATGATTTTTAAACCTAGACAAGAGCTAACTTAAAAATTATCTCAAAATATTTGAAAGAAGATCAACATTTGTAATGTAAGAAAACAGCAAGTAGAATATTTGCATGTAGAATATTTTGAATAAGAGAGAAGAGGGAAAGGTTTGCTTATGGAAATGAGGTAGAACCTGAACCACACACCATCACATCCACAACACCAATACTCACAAGCACAAGCATGGCAATAATTAATATGCACTTGGTATGATGAGCATGATGGCATGATGCATGAAATGACTATGATACATGAAATGACAAGAGGCAAGATGAAACTCAACTCATATGATAGCATTGATGGCATCCATAGAAGGTCACACATGAGAAATATTTTACAAATAAGGCAAGGGATGCTCTTGGGCTGTTACACCGAGGACTAGGCGGGTGGACCGTCTCGGTTACAACACGGCCTATTCTGCCTCTCGACGCATCCTCACCGATAGCGAGGAGGGAGATGGAGCGGGTGGCCAGGGACAAGTTTCGACATCTCTCTCTGTGGGGGTAGGCCTGCATCAACGACATTCGCCTATGCAGGTTCGAGGAGCGGGGAAGGTTCACCGGCAAGGATAGATGCGTGAAGATCGATCTCCTCTTCTAGGCGATTCAGGAGATCGAATCTCCCGATCCGATGCAGGCGGTGAAGTGGAGTACGTTGGCCCCTGGATGCATATTAGACTTGCACAATACACAGCCAGCTGCTTGAAGGTAATTGGATTGCTTTGCTTTTTTTTTCAAATGGTTGGCTGGTTGCTGCTGTTTAACCCTGGCTTTGATGTGTTTCATTTTACGGTGAAATTGCAGATACCTATTGAAAATATTAACTTAAATTGTTCCTGGTAACATCAGTTGTTTTTCTAAGTTTTACACAAGAATATTTATTGGATCTCTAGTACCTTTCCTAGTTCTGACGTAGCTGCATCTTTCTACTTCAAATTATCAAACCTCTGTTTTTCTTTTCTGTTGTTTTCTTCAAAAATTTGTCTTGGTAATGCTACCATTTCTTGACTTTTGTACTTCTAATAGATCTTTGTCAGTGCATAACTACTCACTATCCCCGTGGAGTAAAACCAGAGCATGTTCCTCAGATTTTTCTGGTTTGAATAGCCATATTTTTAAAAATATTACAGGTTACAGTAAATGCTGGATATATTATTACTTGCACTATCAAGTGCTTTGTTTACTTCTGGATATTTGTTCATGTAGGTCGTGTCAGATGATATTTCTTCGTGCTCCACATCATTTAGATTCAGCGTGGGATATGTCCTTGGATGAAACCATCGGTATCTGAAAATTTGTCAGGCAACAGTTAGTAGTTTATTTTGCTGTTATTTATCTTTTTTTGTATTTTCTTCCGTTGGAACTTGAAATTCTCAATCTCTGCATTCTGCAGATATGTTTTTATTAGCAAAGATGTCTTTTCTGAACTCAGTTTAATAGTAGTGTAGTGCTAAAAGGGCCATAAAGCTATGCAATTTTTGGGACTTAAAGTTATTTTTTATGTTCTATCATTTTATGGGGAATTGTTTTTATGTTCAGGTTTATAAAATGATTTTTAGATTGTAGATGTTAAACTTATTCAACAAGACTACAATTTTTTTTTTACATTTTATTCATCCAAGAGAGTGGTCCATTCGTCCAAATATGTAAAGGTCATGGACGGTTACCTTTCTTGAGAAGAAAAAACCCTACGAAGTCATGGATGTTTATGAAGGAAGAATCTTTTGGAGCCTTGGATTAGCTCCAACCATTCAGGTAAGATGAAAATTTTCATGCAAGGCATTTCTTGACGAAACTGTTGTTCACGATGCATATATGGCATCTTTAATTTAGTCGGTTGCAGATATGAAGTTCTTGCATGGCAAGAAAACAATGTGTAAACAGTACAAACTTTAAGGTTAAGTTGATTCTTATCAGCAAGTAGAAGCAAAATTCCTTAGGGGTAATGGGTCCTCACAGCTATTACTTATGACATCTTCAAGCATTCTTTGGTTAAACACATATGGAATTCTCATGTTTCAAATAGTATTTTAAGGGAATCAAATGGGGCTTTACTGGGAGTCACTCTATGAAGCCAACGATCACACAACTTAGATATGTAGAAAAACTACCGCCATTAAAACAAGGTAAGAGGCATCTTTATCCTAGAGGCATACAAATTGAGTACAACGAGCTTACAAGGTTGGCGATAAGCTTACTCTGAATATGGAAAATTCTAAAAAGGTAAGAAAAAGGTTGTAATTTTCACTAAGGTAGTAGATTGCACATAAATCTCCGATAGTTAACCATGTTCAACTCACGTGTAAGCAGAACTACCGTGGATATCTTGCAGACAACACGTACTCTTCTTCCATACTATACTGCCTGCTAGCCGATCCCGCTCCACATGCTAATTGAGAATTTGTTGCAATATCACCATCCGCCTCGAATTCCTCGGGTGATTGAGCAATTTCCAATCGCAATTCCACCTGTCTCATGGTTGGCCTTTCCTCCCCTCGTAATTTTATAAATGCTATCGCAATTGCAGCGACTTCATCAATTTTGTTGCCACCCTCCCTCAAAACTTGCGGATCTAATATCTCTGACAAATTACCTGTGGCAAATAAGATAGCAAAATGTGCCACAAGGCCATTGCCTCCGGGAGCTATATAGGTAAATGGCTTCTTTCTCGTCATCAACTCTATAAGCATAACACGAAAGCTATAAACATCACTTTTCTCCGTGAGGCGCCATGTGTGCATGTACATCGGGTCCAGATATCCCAGTGTACCTTGCACATTTGTTGTTACACCTGATCTGTCCAATGGAATGTACCTTGAAGGTCCAAAATCTGCTACCTTTGCTGTTAGAGTATCATCCAAAAGTATGTTAGCAGGCTTGACATCTCTATGGATGATAGGTACTAAAGCTGTTGAGTGAAGATGGGCAAGAGATTTTGCAGTTTCTGTTGCTATCCGTAGCCTATCATCCCATGACAATGATCTTGGTCCTTGGACATGAAGATGGTCATAAAGAGTTCCATTGGATATGAACTCATAAACCAATAATGGCACTTCTGTTTCAAGGCAACAACCATATAGTTTTACTACATTCCTATGGTTGATTTGTGATAGGATAGCAACCTCATTAATAAACTCGTCAATCTCCTTTTGAACAACTATCTTTGATTTCTTGATGGCTACAACATGGAGGTCTGACATAATCCCTTTATATACAATACCATGCCCTCCACCACCGAGTTCACGAGCTTTATCAAAATTGTTTGTTGCCTTCTGTAGTTCTTCCAATGTTATGATCATCCTCTCTGCAATATCAGTTCTTTGAGATACCAATTGTTGCAACAATTGCCCACGGTTTTGCTCGAAATACTTCCGTTTCAACATTTGTGCCCTTTGATGCTTCAGTTTGTAGAAAATAATGTATACAAGGAGGACCAGAAATATGAGACCAGCCCCACTACCAACTCCGATAATGATGCTGAAACCTGGAAAAACAATACAAATTATCATTGTTTTCTCGAGATAAATACCATGCGTAAATTTGTCACAAAAAGTGTTTTCATAATGTGTGGTTTTATTAGATATTATAAATATACTCAAACGGTAATGGATGGTTGTGTTTTGAAGGTGATGTTCATAATTGTATGGTTTGGTCCACCAAATTGACTGCTTGATGTTTATTTTTCCTAACATTGTTAACATACTTCTAATTTGACTCGTTAACTGTCATCTACTTTTGATACTCCCTTCGTTCATAAATTGATGACATTATGGATATTGGTACGGTCTCCAATATGTATCTTTGATTTCTACTTTGTAATTATATGGTACTAGAAAGTTATGAATCGTATAATGATAATATGCATGATAAAAAATAATCTAATAATGGTTTTGACCAGGCAAAATCATTTTTTTAATTTAGTAGTCAATGTCACTTTTTTTTACTGCACGCTTTCTAGGAAGCCATGTTATATATAATAGACACGTGTAAGTAAGTATATGTTGCCACTGTTTTTGTGACAAACTAACAATGAGAGGTAGCTGATAAAAATGAATAGTTTTCATGTTAATAGTCTTAGGATAGAAAAGTTTGAACACATGTTTTCTATACCCTCCACTAACACTCTAATAAAAGCCTTTGGTATATATGGATGAAAAACATTGGCATCACATGAATACATGAGAATAGGCGATCAAAATTGAGTACTGGTAATAGTCAGATGATACCAGACCGCAGAATTAGTGTAGCTGTGTAGCAAAATTAAAGTCGTTGCGCCATTTGTTGCTCACCTTTGAAATATTTGGCACGGCCACCTGGACACAAGAAAAGAAGTAAATCACATGTACTACCTCCGTTCTTAAATATAAATCTTTCTAGAGATTCCACTACAAACTACATACGAAACAAAATGAATGAATCCACACTTTAAAGAATGTCTATATACATCCGTATGTAGTCCCCTAGTGAAATCTTTAAAAAGACTTATATTTCGGAACGGAGGGAGTACATAATACTAGTGATAGTGCGTAATTGAACTCCATGTATATGCAGCAAAGGATGGATGGAATTGATCGAACCTTTGCATCCGTCAAGGATATATGGGTTGCCGAGGTAGCCGTCGTTGCACTGGCACGTATAGCCTCTGTTTTCTGGTTTGCAGTGGCTTTTCTTGCTCTTGCAAAGGTCGCAGTATGGACGCGAGCCCACGTTGGGTGATAAGCCATTATGCAAGACCTCCCACCGGAGAAGAATGGGAACCTCCATAGCAGCTGCTGATCTCTGGTCCTTATCAACCTCCAGCAGCAGTTTGTTAGCGACACTCCGCTGGTCGAACCATCCTTCCTCTGCGATAAACACGAAGCCTGGCAACTGTATCAGGTCTTGAGTGTTGTAGGCGTCAAACCAGTTGAAGCGCAGCTCCTTGGGCATTCCTTCAGTGGACTCTGAGATGTGTGCCTGGCAGCATCCCATGCCGTAGCAGTACTTGCTGCTACCAAAGGTAATGTGGGCGCCTGTAACGGTGTCGTTGTGTGAGCAGAAGGAGGCGCATCCGCTGATAATGGCTGGGTCACCCTGCCCGAATAGCATTGCCTGCGCATTGCACCCCATAGTCAGAATAGATGGAATGGGTTTTGCCGTGCCTGTAGCTACGGACTTGCATAGTATTAATAATACGGCAATCTTGGTTGCCAAGTACAAGAGATTACAAGATCAGATTTACAAGGAAACTATCCTAGACAATCCGTCAAAAATAATTACAAGGATTACCTACTAATGTATATACATTAACATTCCCCCTCAATCTACACCGGCCACAAGGTTGAGATTGCGTCGTAATTTCTCCAACATGAACTTAGTAGCCGGTTTAGTGAAAGCGTCCGCCACTTGATCACCGGAGGACACAAACCGGACATCCAACGCTCCTTGTGCCACCCTTTCTCTCACAAAATGAAAATCCACCTCAATGTGTTTTGTCCTTGCATGGAAAACTGGATTTGCACTCAGATAGGTAGCACCCAAATTGTCACACCATAGAACTGGTGGCCGTGGCAGAAATACCCCTAGTTCTTTAAGCACGGATTGCACCCAAGTAACTTCAGCCGTGCCATTTGCAAGCGCCTTGTACTCTGCTTCGGTACTAGACCGTGAAACCGTGGGTTGTTTTCGAGCACTCCATGAAATCAGGTTAGGACCAAGGAAAACCACAAAACCACCTGTAGAGCGTCTGTCATCAACACACCCCGCCCAGTCAGCATCAGTAAATACACTAAGAAGTGTGGAGCTAGACCGGCGAATGGAGAGTCCAGTGGTCAGAGTACCCTTGATATACCTGAGTATACGCTTGGCTGCTTCCCAATGCACATTAGTAGGTTTGGCCAAATATTGGCACACCTTGTTGACAGCAAATGAAATATCAGGGCGAGTAAGAGTAAGGTACTGCAATCCTCCAACCATGCTACGATAGCTGAAGGCGTCATCATCAGTGAGGGGAGTACCAAGATTTGCTGCCAACTTATCGGTGACTGACATGGGAGTAGAAACCTCCTTGCAATTCTCCATATGAGCACGATGAAGAAGATCATCAGCGTACTTCCGCTGAGACAACACCATACCCCCTGAATTGTAAGTGGCTTCAATCCCAAGGAAGTAAGAAAGACGCCCCAGGTCTTTAATGGGAAAGGACCCAGCCAAAGTGCGAAGCAAACGATCAACTGCATGAGAGCAAGAGCCAGCAATGACAATATCATCAACATAGACCAACATGTAAACGACCACGACTCCTTGCCGAAAAATGAAGAGGGAGGTGTCAGCCTTGGACGAGCGAAACCCAAGCTGATGCAGTCGATCACTGAGGCGAGAGTACCAAGCCCGGGGAGACTGTTTGAGTCCATAAATAGACTTCCGAATCTTGCAAACATGATGGGGATACCGAGGATCCTCAAAACCTGGGGGTTGCTGCATGTACACATCCTCTTTAAGCAGACCATGAAGAAACGCATTGCTAACATCAATCTGACGTAGACACCAGCCCTGTGAAACAGCGAGTGAAAGCACAAGACGAACAGTGACCGGCTTAACAACCGGACTAAAAGCGGCAATATAATCAACACCATATTGCTGAGTAAACCCACGAGCAACTAGACGTGCTTTGTACTTATCAAGAGAGCCATCAGACCGTTCCTTGAGCTTAAAAATCCACTTACAGCTGACGATGTTGGTGCCGGGAGGACGTGGCACAAGAGACCACGTCTCGGTGCGCTGAAGGGCAGAAAACTCCTCTCGCATGGCAGCCGTCCAAGCAGGATCAACAAGAGCTTGGCGATGCGTAGTCGGAATGGAAACGACGGCACTGAAACCGCGTCGATATGGATTATAGCGGACGGTGCCATCAGTGGGAACCTTCGGACGCCGAATGTTGTTCTGAAGACGCGTGCGAGCGTGCTCTGAAACAGGCGCTGTCACGGACGGATTATCGGCCGCACCTCCAGCGGCTAAGTTGCTGCCTGCACGCACACCATCAGCCGCATCGGGCGCAGACTCGGCTCGCTCGATCGCTGCGTCGGGTAAGGAGTCGTCTTGCCGAGCCGCACGCGCGAGCGACTGGGATGCACCCGCCTCGGGGGACTGGCCTGCATCTGGCCTAGCAGTGGGTTGCGGCGAAGCAGGGGCTGGCCCCGTGTCCAGCCGCATGGTGCAGTCTGGTTGCGTGCATGGGACTGTAGCATGCACGTTGTCCCCGCCTGTTGCTCCGATCGCTCTCACCTGGCTAGCCTGTGCGCCTGCAGGACAAGTCTCAGGAAACAAAAGTGACAGGTTGTAATTTCGTACATTAGCATCCTGAACTACTGGCTCAGTGGATGGAAACGACACAGGAGGATTTAAGTGAGATAAATCGGGACATGCACTAGTCGCAAATGGAAACACTTTTTCATCGAAGACAACATCTCGAGAAATATAAATGCGACCAGTGGACTTGTCGAGACACTTATATCCTTTATGAAACGGACTATATCCCAGAAAAACACACATCTTGGAGCGAAACTCAAGTTTACGAGAGTTGTATTTGCGAAGGCTAGGCCAACACGCGCATCCAAAAATACGGAGAAACGAGTAATCCGGAGTGATGTCAAGAAGACGTTTGAGTGGTGGCATATTTTGAAGGGTCCGGCTAGGCATGCGATTAATCAAATAGCAAGCGGTGAGAAATGCTTCATCCCAATAACGTAGAGGGAGATTAGAGTGAGCGAGGAGAGCAAGCCCGGTTTCAACCAAATGACGGTGCTTACGTTCAGCGATACCGTTCTGTTGGGAAGTGTGAGGACATGATATGCGATGAGAAATACCAACACGCCGGAAAAATGCATGCAAGCGGTGGTATTCGCCCCCCCAATCAGATTGGACCGCACGAATTTTTGTGTTGAGAAGTCGCTCGACATGTGCCTGGAAATTATAGAAAACTTGTTCGACATCAGATTTATGTTTAAGAAGATAAATCCAGGTAAAACGGCTAAAGTCATCAACGAAGCTAACATAAAATTTAAAACCTCCGGAGGAGGCGAGGGCAGGCCCCCACACATCGGTATGAATAAGCTCAAGTGGTTTCGAAGAAACACGAGAAGAACTATTGTAGGGTAATTGATGACTTTTGGCGCGTTGACATGCGTCACAAACGAAAATGTCATGACTCGACGAACAAGGGAGTTTATTTGACCGAACGACAGACTCAACTACATTATTCGAAGGATGACCCAAGCGATGATGCCACTGACTCGATGAAGACCGAATTCCGGAAAAAGCTCGACGCGATGACGACGACGATGGCCGACCATATGGAATAGGGTAGAGACCATGGCGGCTTCTACCGTGAAGAAGGACCCTCCTCGTTATTTTGTCCTTCACATGAAAGAAAAATTTGTGAAATTCTACAAACACTTGATTATCCGAAACAAGACGATAGACAGAAAGGAGATGTTTGTGAATTTCAGGAACGTGCAACACATTATTAAGGTGGATGGGATCACTTGAGCCAGCAAGTTTAGCATGACCAATGTTAGAAATTTCCAAACCTGCACCATTTGCAACTTGGACTTGATCCTTTCCACCGTAGCGCTCGTGCATCGTCAAGCGGTCGAGGTCGTTGGTGAGGTGGTCGGTGGCACCGGTATCAAGGTACCAGTTGTTGTCGCGATGACCATATGTCACCATGTTGGCGTTGGCGCCGCGTTGCTCACCCGACTGGTAGGCATGATTGTAGCGGTCGGCGCAGTCGATGGCGTAATGTCCCTCCTGGCGACATATTTGGCACTTGGGAGGACGACGGTTTCCGCCGCCGCCGCCATTGTAGCGCCCGCCGTTGTTGCCACGGTTGCCGTTGTGGCCACCATTGTAGCCGCCGCCGCCGTTGTAGCGCCCGCCGTTGTTGCCACGGTTGCCGTTGTGGCCACCATTGTAGCCACCGCCGCCATTGCGGCCGCCGCCGCGAGACCCGGAGCCGTTGCCGTGGCGCACGGCGTTGTTCGCGGAAGGAGAGAAGTCGTTGTTGGCAGCATGCTGCTCGTGTCGTGCTTCAAAGCTAAGAAGATAGGAGTAGAACTGGGAGAGACTCACTTCTCCGGTGAAGATGGAGAGCGCCGTCATGAGGGGGTCATACTCCTGACCCAGCCCCCCAATGATATGCCCGATGATCTCGTCATCGGAGATCACCTCGCCGACGGTGGCCAGCGCATCGGCGTAGCCCGTCATCTTGTGGAAGAATTCTGCCGCCGACATGTCCTTTTTCTTCGTTTGCGACAGCTGCGTGCGAAGTTGACGCACGCTGGCCCGGTTCTGGGCTGCGAACATGGCGCCGAGAGCAGTCCAGACGGCCGCCGAGGATGTTGCCCGCGTCATCTGGGCGAGCACCTCCTCTGTCATGGAGGACAAGAGCGCGCCGAGCACGGCCTGATCGGTCCTCCGCCAGGGCTCGTACTCGGGGTTGGGCACCGAGCGTGCTGCGTCACCGGCGCCCTCGACGATCGTCTTCGGCGGCGCGGGGACAGACCCGTCGAGATAGCCGAAGAGGCCGGCGCCGGTCAGGTTTGGTATGACCTGTGCTTTCCATAGCAGGAAATTAGCACGGGTGAGGCGGACAGTGATGAGGCCGGCGAGCGACGGCATGGAGGGGGTGGGACTGGAGACTATTGCGCCGGCGGTGGTGGTGACAAGCGCACCGGCGGTTGTGCCAGCCATGGCGTGGAGATTGGATCACGCTCTGATTACCAAGTCAGAATAGATGGAATGGGTTTTGCCGTGCCTGTAGCTACGGACTTGCATAGTATTAATAATACGGCAATCTTGGTTGCCAAGTACAAGAGATTACAAGATCAGATTTACAAGGAAACTATCCTAGACAATCCGTCAAAAATAATTACAAGGATTACCTACTAATGTATATACATTAACACCCATAACCACGAGCTCGTTGCTCGTGGACAAGGAGTAAGGTGCCTCTCCGTAGAAAAGAAATGGGGAATCGCTCCCAGGCCAGGACGAAGGCCTTGTGGATCCTGAATTTGGGCCTTCGCTTATGAGGGTATTGGTTCGGACAATGCGCACCGTGGAGTTGGCCAGGGAGATATTGATAGGCCAGCTGCGGTGGGTCATGATCTCTGTTGCACGTGAGGTTGAACCCGGGCCAGTAGCGCTTGGATGGGCCCATGCCGAATGGGTATGGCACCTCCACGTCCCCACACGATGTGGCACAACTATCTGTTGAGAATCATGGTTATTTAGAAAATATAGGATAGAGTGTGATTTATTCTATTTTTTCTTCTACTTTAAGAAGGTCATGTGCTCTATGTGTATACACCTACGAGGCTCAGCAATGAACAACAATTCTCTCCCCTCTAATCTTCTTACATTATTTTTCAAAGAGTAGCAACATATCATTTTGTTAAAAATTAAATGAAACATCATTCCAATATGAACAAGCAAAGCATCTACTTCTTACATTATCTTGCTTGCTTTGCTCCATATAAACTAGATGTTGTTTTGGATGCAGTTACAGTCACTAAAATGCAAATTAATGAAACCTGTCAAATTCCTTTAATTGCAGGAGAGAATTTTCGAGTCAAAGGAAAGAGACTCATATAATCCTGCGTATTGCATACCTATATTTCAATTTCATACAATTCCTTGTAAAAGATCAGGTCTAGGTTCTTTTATTTCTGTTACAATTTTGGAACCTATACTCGATCGATTTTCAAACAAAACTCTTGAGTTTAATATGGTAAAGTAAATAACTTCGTAAGAATTTTTGTTATTTTTTTAATGGACCCTGATAGTGGTGCTAAGAGACTTAGACCACACATTCCCATCATCACAGATTGCCACGTCATCGCATACAAGCATAAATGACGAAATTAATGATGCCAGCAGAAATTTTTTGCGTTTTCGGTTTTTAAAATATTTTATATCTTAAATGAAAAATCCGATTGAAGAACCGTTTTCACCATTAAATCAGCCGCAACGAGATCTACTAATCTCATATCGATATGTTTCGATGACTTTTTTTTGGGTTAAAAGTTGCCATATCTTTTGCACATAAATTATGACGGTGTTTACACCAAAGTTGCCATGATATATTTCACCTACTTTTTCTTCTAAATTTAAAGTAATTTTGACATGTTATATAAAAGAGAATTAAAAATCTAAATTTTCCATGGTGAATTAGTAAAATATGCTATGACCCACAAAATAATTTTGACATGGTTCATAATTAAAAAGAAATCCATCGTCAATTACTTTGAAAATGCATGGTCATTGACTCAAATTTGCCATGAACCATCAACTAAAACTGCCATGGTGAATTACTTAAATTTGGAATGATACATGCATTAAAATTTGCCATGGTTCATACAAAAAATAATTTCCATGGTGAAAATACTAAAACTGCCATGATCTATAAACTAAGTTTTCCATCATGAATTACTAAAATTGCCATGATCCCTGAATTAAATATATCGTGGTTAATTACTAAGAATTACGATGGTCAATTAATAAAATTTACCATGAAAAGTAGTTGAAATACAATGATAGCTTTAAATCTAAAAGAAAAACTAGATCAAACATATCATGGCAACTTTAGTGTAAACGGTATGACAACTTCGGTGTAAGCATCATTTTAACTTTTGGCCCAAAAAAATAGTCGTCGAAACATATCAATATGTGATCTAGTTTGAAGATCTCGTCGAGATGAATTTTAAAATGAAAACGGATTTTTAATCGGATTTTTAATTTAAAAGATAAAATATTTGAAGTTCGAAAAATCAGAAAAAAAAATCCGCTGATGTCATTTGTTTAATGTGACAAGATGGATGATAATGAGGGCGTTTGAACAATGTTGTTTCGTATCATTCATGCGACATTTATCATTTGGATTTTGAATTCTATATAGGATTTAATGGCCAACTTTTTTTTACCCGGCAGAAATAATGGCCAACTGTTTTTCTTATACTCCATAGTTGATTGTTTTCCAATTCATGCATTCAAAACATGACAATAGTTGATGAATAAAGCATAGTAGCTAGCCAGGTCCTCTCGCTACACGTGACACCCATTTCCACGTCCTACGCTGCCGCACTCATGTCGCGACCTCTGTGTTTCTTTCGACTATTCATGTATCACTTTCTGACCTAAAATGTCAGAGCATATACATAATGTATAAATCTTGTTCCTTAAACGTCGTCACGTCTGTGGACGCGTCCGTCGTTGTCCGAATGTATCCGTTTTGATTTTTTTACTTTTGCTTGCATCCAACCATAACGTTTATTTTGATCCCTTACTTTTTCAAACATTTCGTCGAGCACTTTGCGAGCGACACCACCAGATCACCTAAAGGACAAGGTCGTCTCCAATGAAATGGACCAGCTGGACAGTGGTGACGGACAGCATGCATGGCTGCACACGCACGCAACGGCGGCGGCCAACCCGGTCAGCACGCGGCGGTGGTTGCGTGCATGACTGCGCAAGTGGTTACGGCCACCATGCAAGCCAGCGGCCAGGCCGCAAGCTAGCATGCAAGCCCCCCCGCGCGCGCACGCAAGCCAGCAAGCCCGTGCGGCTCAGGAGGCTGGCCGGAACGCCCGTGAGGCTGCGGCCAGGCACGTCCGCGACGCTGCGGCGGTCGGCCAGCATGCCCGCGTGGCTGCGGCAGCCGGCCAACTGTTGGGAATAAGTTGTGATGGAGCACGGTGCGACCAGCGTCGATGCGTCAGGTCGGGTCCGTGACGATGCGACCGGCGTCGGTGCGCCTGGTCGGGTCCGCGAGCTGGGTCACGGCGGTGTGTACGTATATGCGTACGTGTGTAGCGCGCGTGTGTGCGTCCCATGATGGCTAGGTCGTGGGCCGTTGAGTGGATGTTGCACAAATGCTGGACGTGCATGTAACTAGGGATTAGTTAGTGCATGGAGTAGTGGGTTAGCGAGATAGGCGTGGCGACGCAATGCACCCGGCCGTATTGATCGCGTCCAAGGTGCGACGAGCGCGCGGGCCGGGCGTGCAGGTAGTGTGCGTGGTCCGCGTAGTGGCTAGGCTGTGGCGCGTCCGTGCGTGTGTATAAGAGCACCCCCTCTCCACCGTGTACTTTGGGCGGAACGAGTTCGAGCTCGTGGTAAAGTTCAGAGAGGCCGTACGTGCGGCTAGGCGTTCGGTGCGCCGGCAAAAATTCTGCTGTGTGCTACTCTTTGTTCTACCTCCAGTCCGGTGAGAGAGAGGGATGCCCCAACACCAACACGCCCGGAGGCGCACCGGCGGCCTCGCGCGCGTCCACCTGTGATTCAAAGGCAGTTGCGCTCGAGACGGGCGTGGCTTGTTGCCTCTCAGCGAGCTAGCTAGCACCTCGCGTGCGTGCATGTATATGTGCTATTGCAACAGTGGCAGCGGGCATGAAGGCCAGGTAGCCATGGCTAGCACTCGGAGGCCAGCTAGGTCAGTTTGCGGTGCCCAGCGGGCCAGCGGATGCCATCTAGGGTAACGCGGCCAGCACGCGAAGGCCAGTTCGCGGAGGCGTCACAGGTCAACGCGCCAGCGGAAGCCAGCACGCGCGGTGGCTGCGCGTACACGGCGGCCAACCGGCCAGGTCAGCCGCGTCAACCGCGAGACTCCTCCCATGCCATTGTCGCCACGGGCTCCGGCAAGACCTTTGCCCGCGTCGTGGCTGGCAGTGCCGGTCGCTCTCGTGGTCATACAATGAAGAGATGAGAGAGGAGACAAGGATTGAGTGACTGCATGTGGGGTCAGATGGACTGGCTATGACGTGGAGGGAGGTGTCCGGGCGTGCTCCCGAGCAACTTCATACTGCCCTCAGATTTAAGACGGGTTTGAGATAAGCTGGCCAGTTCAGGAAAAATGAGGAATTGGTTGGACCAACTTTTTTGACCGGACACAGACCGAATAAACGTTTTAGACGTCTGAGGAAAGAATAGAGGGTCCGGCTCTGGATGCTCCTACACCATATTTGTTTCCCTAGCTAGGATCGAGGATAGAGAAGTATCCATTTTGAGATACACGTAGGCTATGTTTGGTTGCTAGGGGAGATAGTCCCGGGGAAGAGAGGCCTGGTCAATTTTTTTTTGAAACACTCTACATACGCAAGTGGTCGTATACACGTGCATACATTCATCCCTATGAACGCACACCCTAGCCCTATGAGCTCCTTCGAGAGACTAAGCCGACATATCATCTTAAAATTTATGAAATTCCCGTAGACACTTTGTCGTCGATGGGAACGTTTCCTCCCACTGAATGTGCATCGTCGAAATGCTGAAATAAATCCAAAAATAATGTGAGCACTAGAAATTGAACCCTGGTGGGCTTGGGATACCACAGTCTCTCTAACCATCCAACCACAAGTTGATTCATGGCCCTGGTCAATATTCTTGACAAACTTAAAACCACGTGGAAGATTTGCTTTACCATTTGGGGGCTTCGGTGGGGTGGTGATTTATTTCCGCAACTTCTTCACTGAGGTGTTGGGGCTATGCAACTGGAGGAGGATCAAGCACGCCATGCACGTGCTCCATCCTATACCATTTGATTCCTGTGGCTGTCGAGTGTGTTTATCCGCTGGCCGCATGGAGCAGCAGTGCAACGGGCGCCGTCGCCCCCGCCGATCGCCGCCGCCTCTCGTTGCCGAGGCAGAGCGACGAGGGTTTCCTTCCCGAACTCATCGAGCGTGGAAGTCTCATGGACCTCCAAGTGCACTGGCAGACAGCCAGGGGATAAATTGTTCCGTGGTCTCTCGGCCCGGGGAATCGGCAGGGATCCCGCAAAATGAGGCCTAAGGGCATCTTCAAGGCAGACCCATAAATTACCTGCATACATTCGGATTGTATTGTCCGGACCGGGGAAGTCATTAAATATGGGCGTGTATCGATCCGCGGAACAATCCGGACGCGATTTCTCCCCAAATATATGGGTATGTATCTTCCATGGGCTACCTCTGTCAGCACTATCTCAAACCCAGTTGGCCAGAAAAAGCTCCTTTTGCCAAAAGACAAGAAGAAACTAGAAGGATGTCGAAAGGGCATTTGAAGTTCTGCAGACCCGTTTTGCAGTTGTTCGTGGACCTGCAAAACAATAGGATCCGATACCTTTTGGTAGGTGATGACATGTTGTGTGATCATGCATAACATCATCGTCGAGGATGAGGGTGCCGATGCTGCCGCAACTCTAGAATTAGAGAACATGAACGATCCTATCCAATTTCCAAAACATAACTCGGCCATATTTGAAGAGTTTATTCAAATGCATCAACAAATTCGGCATCGACCAACTCAGGAGCAGCTGAAGAAAGATCTGATTGAGCATCAGTGGGCGGTGAAAGGGGACAACAATGTTGGGATGCAATATTTAAACTTTTTAAAATTTGAACTAGTGTTGCACGCGGTTATTTGAACGTCTGTACCCTTTGCATGCGACTATTTGATCGTGCATACTTGAAAAAAAATACTCTATAACACAAAGCTCCCTAGTTTTAATGAGCCCACATTCAATTAAGGTCTCCAATTAGAATTGGCTCATTCGATTTTGACCGGGTCAACAATTTCTCAAAGATCTCTCTTTCATTTCGTTATACTATACACTATGCTTTCTAATTTTTAAGGTCTCTCAATTAATTGAGATATTCAATTTACAATTGGGTCACCCGATTTGGACCGGGTCAACAATTCCTCAAGCCCTCCCATTCAATTATATTAATTTACATCGTTCCCTAATTTGGAAACTCTTTTACTAAATTAAGTTATTCAATTTTGAATTCGGCTAACAATTTTGAGAGTGCCAATGATTTTTTTTAAAAACATACCAATCCCGCGCACCCTACCACCATCTAAAAAAAAAATAAGCACTATCATTTGATATTGTAGCACAAATATAGTACATACAACCGTCGACATGGAAATTTCTCCACATAAATATAAGTTGGTTAGAGGATAACACAGAAACACACAACGAAAGACCCACCAAATCATCACATTATAAATAAAAATAAAACAAGCTCAATCATCTCACCCACCTGCCAAACTTAATATTCTACCACTTCCAAAATATGAGGGGCATTATTTTTTTGGAAAGTCAAATTTCTTTAAATTTCACCAAGTTCAAAGCAAAAATATCGACATCATAAATTTTAAACAAAAAAAATTATGAAAATTCATTTCATGATTAATCTAATCATACCGATTTGGTATTGTGAATTTTAACATACCTCTACAATTGGATCAAACCTAAAAGGTTTAAATTTTCAAAAAAAAAATACACCTTATATTTCGAAACAGGGTGCTTTTTTAATAAAACCAACAACACTAACTACCTACACCTTGTATTTTGAAACAAAGTGTTTTTTTTTAATCCAACAACACCAATGATGTAGCAAAACGCTCCAACCCTTCTAGTAAATGAGAAAGACCGGATGCATGCGACTATGATTGGATGGCGTGCTCCCGCATCCGTGTTTATGAACGGATGTGGAAGAAAATTTACGGCGTTGGGGCTGAAGATGTCCTAAGGTTCTGACTAGCTAGTTTGGATTTGGTAATGAACCTCTAATTTCGTAGCTGCGACCTTTCTAAGGAAGGTAATTAAAACTCCTCCCGAAATGAGCTTGCTAACCTGCGGCAGTGACAGAAGCAACGCACCCACCAGGTATGGCCTGGTTTCCAGTGGTTCCTGGCGGGCACCGGCAGTTGAAGGATCCTTTGGTGTTGGTACATTTACCGTAACACCCATAGTATGTTGCCTTATCGCACTTGTTGTAAGATGCGTGTACACATATTCAAGTATTAACTGATCGATCGATCGATCTTAAAATTAATATTTTATTTACATGACGTGTTTTACATATTCGGTATGTATATGTACCTTTGCACCCGTCGCTGAGGTAGGGGTTGCCTCTGTAACCATCTTTGCAGTCGCACGTATAGCCTTCTCTTCTTGTACCATTTACAAGTCTGCTTTGGTTGCTCTTGCAAACGCTGCTTGGTTGTGCGGCAGCATGGCCAACGACTTCCCACCTCAGCCAAAAGGGAAATGCGGCCATTGTCTCCGTTATCGATGGGGACCCGCCTGTGCGTAGCAGATGGTGCGAGACGGGGTTATTCTCGAACCACGTCTGCGTCGCGACGAACACGTGCACGGGGAGCAGTTCGAGGTCCGCGCTGCGGTTCCAACCAAACCATCTGAGCTGCACGTCGTACTTTGACGTGTCGGTGCGGCTACTTCCATCGTCGGCGTGGTAGCCGGCTGGTGTGACAATGACCGCGCGCGCGGCAGCAGCCTGTGCCGCCGGAGCATTCCACGGCCACGCTGCTTTCCTGGACGCCCATGGCGGCTTCCTCGCAGAGCGAGGTGCAACTAGCCACCGTGACATTGCCGTCCTTAATCGTCGCCTGCACGTTGCAGCCCGTGAGGATGAGCTCGTTCCAGGAACTCGCCAGCGTGTATGGCCCGCCGTTCCTAAGGCCTCGGCTCAGCGTGCCGTTGCCGTTGCCATGGGCGTCAACGTTCATTTTCACGCCGCCGTTGCGTAGGACCTCAATATAGGGACGGATCCCAAAGGGGAAGATGAAGTGCACTTGGAGAGTGCCCTCGGCATCAAGCAGCAGCCGTGGGCTTGAGCCGCAGGTGAGGTTGAAGCCCGGCAGGTAGCAGCTGGCGTCCGGACCAATACCGAACGGGTACGGCACCATCACATCTCCGCAGGTCGTGACGCAGTTGGGCATCCCGATCGGATGACCTGCTGCTGCTGCGCGTCTAGTGAAAGTGAACACCGGCATCAGCAGTAGTGCCACTGCCGCTATAGCTACCGCAGAGATGGTTATTTGCGCCATTGCTATGGAGTGTGGATGGATGCATGAACGTGTGGATCGAGTTATATAAAAGGATCCATCAGTTTCACGTCTCGAAGATGGCCCTTCAGCTTGACGTTGAACATAAAAGGACTGACGCTTCTCGCTGGCCGCTTTCATGATGGCGCGCGGGACCATACTCGTTGATGGCCCTGCAGCTTGACGCTGAACATAAAAGGACTGACGTCTGCTCCAAGCCATTTCGGTCCAGCCAGAGAAAGACACGTGTATGCGAGTGCCTCAGTTTCCACCTAAAAGCCTCGCCAAAAAGAAAAAGTTTCCACCTAAAAGAAAATATCAACGCGGGTCGTCTCAGTCGTCTTTAACGGCTATCATCATTGCGTTTCTGAGCATGACCTCGTGACTTGGCCAGTCTGCCTGCACGTTTCAGACTTGTAAAACGAACCAGAACCAACTGCCCCCTCCCCCACCCCAAAAGGATTTTTAGACAATCTCGGAAATCTTTTATTCAACCGTCATAATATTTACAAGAACAAACAAAAGTGTCACATCTTTATCTTTATCTTTATCTAAAAATAAAGCAAATATAGCTTCTAGTCGTCCGTCATAGAAAATACCCCTAGAGTTTGCAGGAATTACCCCCTTATGCCATTGGTAAGTGAAAATACCGATTTGTTTTTTTCAACTCCGATTCGGCTCTTTCTTTCCATTCAAGTGGATGCGAAACCCCTCTTTAATCACAAGCACATCGGCAGCCCAACTGGTTGGATGCTAGCCGTTCCACTCTGGAGACCCAGGTTTGATTCCACGATCTTCTATTTTTCTCCCATCTTTTCTCATTCGGTACGAGCGGGCGCATGATGCACGCATTGTCTCGTTAGCTGCCCGATTGGGCCGGCCTAGCGCGGCTTTCGGCACCTTGTTTCTTCTTTTGTGCACTTCTTATACATTCGTTTTATTTTTTTCCTCTTTTGGCTTTATTTTGATAAACTTTAAAAAATGTTAATCATGGATTAAAGAAATGTCAAACTTGTAGAGAAAAAAGTTCCCATATATGCAGTAAATGTACAGTGCATATGGATAATAAATAATATATTTTTCATTTATTTTGAAAAATATTGATCATGTATTTCAAAAACTTTAAATGTGCATAGAAAAATGTTTCCGATGTATAAGAAAAACATATACAAAAATATACAATGTGTCTGGAACAAAGTAGACATAAAGAATATAACTTTTCAAAAATGTTAATCACGTATTTGGATAATGTCAAACATGTATATAAAAAACGTTCATGATGCATACAAAATATGTAGAATGTGTATAAAAAAAAAGTAGACATCAAAACTAAATATGTTTTGAAAAATGTTAACCATGAAATTGGAAAATATTAAACGTGCATATGTAAATGTTTTTGATGTCACCCGCGAAAAAATGTTTCTAATGTATAAAAAAATGCACAATGTTGCTTATACAAGCTTTACGTAAACCAATGGTTTAGCTTTGATTTTTCGTATTGTTTTAAACTGTTTTGCTAATGTTTTTTTAAGAATATCGATGTTGATATGTAACCTTGAACATTTGGTATGCATGTACTTACAAATTGATTGTTTTCGATGGAGCTGTCTAATATGTTTGTAAGCAAATTAAGACTTCACTTAGGTTACAAATGCAAACACATATATCAACAAAACAAAAATAATGCTCTTATGCATATGATATCATTAATTAATAAAACATACTTTGCTATTTTAATCGTAATGCAAATATTTGTGGGCATCACCGAGGAGGACAGAGACCATGCAACTTGAAACATCAAGTAAGATCATATCCATGTTTACTTATTATATGTATTTTGAGACAGTTATGGGATTTACAAACTGAAAATATATTTTATAAATCTATTTTTTTTAATAATGCTACCCTGCTTTGGTTTTTTGTTACTTGTAAAGTTTTTTTAGTGGAATTTTCCGCCGAGTTTTTAAGCATATATTTATATTTGGTACCCGTTGAAACACACTAGCTCTTTTGTTTTTAACTTTTGGTTATCATGAGAATATTGTAGATAATAAATTATTAAATATTACAGTCAATTATTACTTCTGCCTATCGTGAGAATATTATGGATATTAGAATTTTCAGTATTACATTAGATCTTAAAACATTGCAATTACAGACCACACATAAGAGAGGGGGTATGGGTGGGAGGATAAGTGACGACATTGTTGATTTACTATGTTAAAATAGAGAACATGGACCTAAGTGAAGGGTCTTGTATAATTCTTAGAAATGTGATGTTTCTTTTCTCCCGTTGCAACGCACGGGCATTTTTCCTAGTATCCTGAAAACATGGTTAATAATAGGAAAACACTTTAATTCATCAAGATGATTTCTGCAAGGAATCAACCTGGTTGTCTGTGTGCCACGTGTCTATGGCCCACCAACGTTGATGCATCTAGCGCTGGCAAAATAGACAAATCTCACCCAAAGACACAACTATTTCACAAAGTGAACCTATTCCGAAAAAATATTCACTCACGTAACCCTTTTGTGTGGCGCCTGACAGCAAGTCGTCATACTACACTGTGTGGCGCCTTTGCCCCAGGCGCCACACCACACTGTGTGGCGCATTTGTCTTAGGCGCCACACTAGGTTTCAGACGCCACACAACGTAATGTCAGGCGCCACATAGTGTAGTGTAGGCGCCACACTACACTGTGTGGCGCCTGACATTATGTTGTAACAGATGCTATTTTTAGTAAGTGCATGAACATTACTTATCTGCTTATATTGCTGCACAGGGAAGAATGATTCTGGCTCATTTATGTGATGAACCCAAAGGTCTGAAGACAGGAATGTGCATGGTAGTTGCTTGGTGACCTGGTTTCTTTGCTGTGTTCTTTATGATGCCTATGCTAGTATGTTTATAATTTATCATGTCTAAAATTGGCAGGCCCTAGCATATTTTCCGTTTGCAATTGCAAATGCGCTGACTGCCCGACTTGATGATGGGTTTGTGCCTCTGAGCCGTTTGTATTACACTGCACATAATATAGTTTTGTATGACATTCTGATTTTATGGTCATTGATTGTTGCAGAAACCCCCTTTTTGATGAGCAGCTCGTTCTCCTGATATACTGCTTATTTACAGGTATTACCTTATTTTCACAGCACATTTTCTTTTCAATGGATGAGTTGCAGAGTTGTGCATTCAATATACTATAGGGATCATTTCTGTGCTGTTGCTAAAAAGTAGGTAGTATTATTTTTCTGGCTTTCTATTTTAGATTAGTGAATCTGTTTATAATGTCATGTGTTTGGTCAGACATTAATAGTTGTATTAGTCACTTGGTCGTACTTCAGTACTTGTTCTTGATTTATAAGCTTCAGACGGATCCTCCAAGTTATTGTTTACAGTAACAAATTTCACTTGACAAATATATATCACGAGACATGGATTACAGTAATTATCATGTGCCCATGATAGCCTGTAGTGCTAAACGTATCTTTGATCTGACAACTTTGTTCAATTTTGCAGTGGCGCTGTACATGCATTTTGCTACATCCGTTAACCATGAAATCACCAATGCGCTTGGGATTCATTGCTTCAGGTTTGTTAATCATCACTGTGCAATTCTTTCCCACCCTTTGCATCAATTATTCTGACATGATTTCTATCTGGCTACACAGAATCACCAGGAAAAAAGCGTAACTCTGTCTTAGTGCGCATGCGTGTGGCGTCATTGTGGTAATCACATGGTATTTACCGAAGAAGCAAACATGCCTACTTGTCTCCGTTATACGGATGATGTCCGAATCATATTTGCATCTCTCATTGCAGGGACACCGTCCCTTGAAAATTACATCAGCACTAAAATTTGTGCCAATGAGAAAACAATGTATGTGAAACAGTTGGTAAAATTTTGTTGTATTGTTCATAGAGCAGATGCTCAGCAAAAACTTTCTGGAGGAAATGCTGTGCTGATTGGCAGAGGTTGCCTTTGTAACTTGTCACATTGTAACATCAGCAGAAATGCGGTTAGTGCTGTTTACGCATTTTATTTGTGCCCCTTTTTCTGCCCGATGCGTCCATGCATGTTCTGATTTTCAGAGGTGGATACCTTTAGCAATCGGTTTTATTTTTTGAGAAAAAACCGGTTTTATTTCTGATTTCGCTGACAGATTGTGCTCTGTATATATCACTATGCATCAATGAATTCCCATGCTGTACTTTTTGGAGGATTTTTTTTAATTTGAATCTTCAGATGTATTGTGTGGATTGATTTGTTTCAGTACCATGTGGTGCAAACTCCAGCAAATATATTTAAGATGGCAGCTAGAACCTAGACAATGGTGGCTTGTTTTCTCTTCAGCATTGTGGTAGTTATCTTGGTACAATTTTAATGGAGCAAGTAACTGTAATTGGAGAAGGTGCACTACGGTGCACTGAGCTTCGCTCCAACATTTTGAGCCATGTTGAGATGAAGAATGATGTGCAGGGACATGTGTAGTTGAACTTTTGCGATGGAGCATAATTGCTTGCTCCAACATTTAAGCATGTAGGCTGTTTTGTGAAGCTTGTGGAACAAAATTTGGCAAGACTCGACATGTTCGAACGGGGATGTCCATGCATCCTGCACGACATGCATAAAGCCGGGCACCATAATAAAAAAAATTCAAAGTGGAAACTTCTTGGGCGTTTTTTGTCTTAAACCGTAACTCATTTGCATGCATGCACAACACGACATTTGGTTCTGACCTGTTTTTCACGTCTGAACGTGAATGCTTTTGTGCAAGTTGATTGGCCATGTCACGAGCTCATGCCAGTCTAAAAACCAAAACCAAGGACAATTCGCATGCGAGTGACATGGGTGAAAGGCCAAAAACACATGGACAACCGTTTAGACTGAGTTGAGCCGCATTAACATTTTTTGACGGGAGTTCCGGTTGTCGGTGGAAATTGTGGAGGCATGCATTTACATACACCGTGTTAGCTGAGTACAACCAATACAGATTTGTAGTGTAGAGATTTGAGAAGCAGTTCACCACATTCATCGAATCCTCCTTAATGATTGCCCAACAAGATTTAAAGAAAGCCCCAATGAAACTGTGAGGGCCTGGAGCTTTGTCACCCGTAATCTGAGAGATGGACGTTAGGACCTCGTCCTCCGTGAAGTTTTCTCCGAGGCTGGACATATCACATTCATTGAATTGAAGAGCCTCCTAATTAAATCTCGAGCCCGTGTTGGCCCCTTATTAAGAATCACGGAGAAGTGATCATGTGCAACCTTTTCTTTTTCCTCGTGAGAGGTTACCCAACCTGAACTAACTTTGAGTCTATGAATGAGGTTCTTCGTTTTTCTCGCATTGACCCTTAGATGAAAATACTTGGTGTCACTTTTCCCTTTTTTTAGGTTCTTGACCCTTGCATATTTTTTTCCTGGCCCGCTCCAAAGTGGCCTGGCTAATGGCTCCCCTTTTTAGCCTAGCCTGCAGATCTGATTCTTGTGGGAGAAAACACGACTATCTTGTGCCATGTCGAGATGACGAATGACGGGCAGGGGCATGTGTAGCTGAACTTTCGTGTTCGAGAATAATCGCTTGCTCCAACATTTAAGCATGTAGGCCGTTTTGCGAAGCTTGTGGAACAGAATTTGGCAAGGCTCGACATGTACGGACGGGTCTGTCCATGCATCCTGCACGACTTGCATGCACAACACGGCATTTGATTTTGGTTTGTTTTTCACATCTGAACGTGAATGCTTTTGTGCAGGCAGACTGGCCATGTCCCGAGCTCATGCCAGTCTAAAAACCAAAACCAAGGACAAATCACGTGCGAGTGACATGGAAAGATGGCAAAAAAACACAATGATAGCCGTTAATACTGAGACGAGCCGCGTTAACATTTTGTGACGGGAGTTCCGGCTGTCGGTCGAAATTGTGAAGGCATGCATTCACATACACGTGTATTTCTCTGGCTGGACCAAAATGGCTTGCTATCGATCTCATCATCTCCTCACGTGAAAGGAATCGAACAGGGTTCGCAGAAGACGCCAGTCCTTCAAGGTTCGGCGTCAAGCTGCAGGGGAATCAACAAGTCCGGCCGGCCATCATGGGAGCAGCGAGCGACAGCGCGCATCTTGTCTGCGTGAAACTGGTGGCTCCGTGTACGTACTACGAACTCACGACAACGGGCGCCGGCATGATGCATGGCGCTTGAGGTAGCCAGTGGCAGGCTAGCGCTTTTATAGGGCTTGATCCACCGTTCAAGCATCCATCCATCCATCCATTGCAATGTCGCAAATAACCATCTCGGCAGTAGCCATGCCGGTGTTCACTTTCAGTAGAGGATCGGTAGCAGCAGCAGGTGATCCGAGCCCGCCGCCGCCGCCGATCGGGATGCCCAACTGCGTCACGTCCTGCGGCGAAGTGGAGGTGCCGTACCCGTTTGGCATTGGCACGGACGCCAGCTGCTACCTGCCGGGCTTCAACCTCACCTGCAACACTACGGGGTCAGGGCCAAGGCTGCTGCTCGACGCCGACGGCACTATTCAAGTCCTCGGCATCCTCGACTTCAATTATTTTGGGAGTTACATGAAGGTCCAGCACAATGGTGACGTTAAAATCGACATCGACAACGATGGCAATGTCAACGGCGCGTTCAGCCAGGGCCTTAGGCTCGACGGACCATACACGCTCTACAGCAGCGAGCTCATCCTGACGGGTTGCAACGTGCAGGCGACGGTGAGGAGCAGCAACATCATCGTGGCCAGCTGCACTTCGCTCTGCCACGACACAACAGCAGACGATGAGAGCACAGCGGCAGAGAGATACTGCTCAGGCGGCAGCACAGGCTGTTGCCGTGCGGACGTCGTCGTCACGCCAGCCGGCTACTACGACGACGGTGAAGCATACAACAGCAGCAGCACCGGCACGTCGAAATATGAAGTGCAGGTCAGTTGGTTCGGTTGGAACCGTATCGCGAACCTGGAGCGACTTCCCGTGCGCGTGTTCATCACCTACGGTGAATGGTTCGATAACAGCTCCGTTTATAACGATCTGCTACACACGGGTCGTGCCCCGTCAAAGGAAACAATGGAAATTCCTGTTTGGTTGACGTGGGATGTTGTTGGCCCTGCTGCCGCACAACCAGCCCTCTGCAAGAGCAACCACAGCAAACGCAAAAACGGTACAAGAAGAGGAGGCTATGTGTGCGCCTGCGAAGACGGTTACGACGGCAACCCGTACCTCACCTACGGGTGCAAAGGTAAAGAAAAATTATTTTTCATAATTCTACTTTTTGGCGGATAATTCTATTCTTATATATGCAGATATAAACGAGTGCGGGTGGTCAAGACCGACCACTAAGTGCTACGGCGAATGTATAAACACGAAAGGATCCTTCACATGTGAGTGCCCAGTAGGAACCGCTGGCAACCACACTGTACCAGGTGGATGCGTTCCTGCTACTGTCACAGGTATCAATATACTACTCTTCCGTGCTAAAATAAGTGTCGATTTAATACTAGGACGACTGAAGTACTAACCAAGAGGTCTGATTCGTTCAGTTGATACACTCAAATCGCTCATTTGAAAGGTCCGAAGATATAAGTAAATTAATATGTAGTTTTCCCAAGTTAGTTTTGCATGAGAATGCCTCTGTTTCCCATGAAAACTAAGTATATAAGTTGTAGACATGAAATACATCAAAGTATTAACAAAACTACAGACATAACTTTTAGACATGAAATACAACTGTTCATGAGTACTATATAGTATCTATCGATCTATTAAATTATTTAAAATGATAAAAGACGAATGGTCGAGATTCATCTCTACTCCTAAAGGGGGACTTGGTAGCTTCTTTTCTTGGTTTTTTTTTTCATCATCCCTCTCCCACCTCCATCAACAAATGAACAGGGAAGAAAAACCAGCAAACCCTAGCCAGCAAACCCTCCCGCGCGCCGGCCGCCGCCACCCTCCCTCGCGCTGGCCGCCTCCGTCCCTCACGTCGCCGGACTGCCTCCTTCCCCCGTGCTATCCGCCTCCCTCCACGGCGAGCAGCCCTCCTGCTTCCTCCGCGCCCGCTGCCTCCCTCCATCGTGCGTCCCCCTTCTCCTTCCCCGACGCCGGCAACCTACCTCCATCGTGCAGATAAATGCCACCCTCAACTCCTTGTTCATCCCACATGCAGATCTCGGGCGCTGTCCTCCAGTAGCCGATGATGCTCCCCCGCCAGCACTCTGCCTCCTTTCTGATGGGGCTTCGCCGCTGCCGGGTACATGAAGTTATTGGTCGCCACCCCTGTCCGTTCAATGCCACCGTCGTGGATGCGCCCCACTCCAATGCCATGGCTTGCGCTTCAGCAGGAAAACAATGGAGCCTGCAAGAGGAGCCAAGGGGTGGAGGACCTCTCATTCGACAGTCCAACTGCTTGCTCCTGTCATGGCGTTTGCACTGATTTGGTTTAAAGGGTACAAGAACGCATGCTCCTATCCGCTCCAAGTGTCTGCTGGGCACCGAGCCATAGGTTCGTTGCCCCCAACTCCTATGTCTTTTCTCTCAATAATGGATTCTCAACCAAACCATCTAGCTATATATATACTTAATTCTGCCTTGGAGGATATGCTTGTATGAATTTATTTATCAAAGTATTTAAAGATATGTGTTAAATGTGATGCAGCAAAGAATCGACAAAAGGAAAAAGAAGTGCATGATGCTGTGATTAAATGCACTCCACCTGTTTGTTGTTATCAGCTGCTTTCAACTGAATAAAACAAATATGTCACGCAAGTTCAGGTATACCTGCTGCAGGAGTTCAAAAATCTGAAGGAATAAAGCTCAATAGGTGCGTTCATCTCCTAATCTCATTTCGTTTTGCTCCCTGCTGCTCCTTCCATTTTGGCTACAAGGCTTGATTGTGCTTTTAATTACAGAATATATATATATATCATGAACAATCTTCAGGAGGTACATAGAGGGCGCTAAATATTCAGGAGTTTTGAATAACGGAGACGAGGAACATCACTACAATGGAGGACCAAAGTGTAATGCAGAGGTACTCTTCTGCACCCTTTATAATGCAAAGGTACTCAGCTCCAACCCTATTCAGCAAACAGAATATATGGTGCTCTAGAGTTCGGACTTCAGACACATTTTATCCTTTTGTTATACCCATGGTCGTTCTGAAAAAATGATGCAATGCACATGCTATGTATTCTGCTTCTGCTTCTTCAAGAGCCCTCTTAATGACGCGTGATGGAAACGGATCCGCCGACTAATTCAGATGACAATAACTGGAGAGAATGGATCTGGCTAGGCCTGCAATGGCGCGTGTACTAACGAACCATTTTAGTCCCAGTTTCCCCCCTGCAAAACTGAAGTTCATGTTCGCAGAGCTTACAAAGGTATATGGATTAAAACAAAGATGATGTGTATTTGTCAGTATATATGTATTTTCTTTAATTAAGAAATAACTTTGGAAGAGTAGTAAGTACAAAAACATTTTCTATAAGAAGTACAATAAAATTTTCTATCAGAATACGACAGTTGTATTTCATAGTGTGTTTCTATGACATGCATGCTTCTATGACATGCAGGAACACGACATGCCCCTTGAACAGGAAATTTCAATGGTGCTTGAGAGGCACCCTGATTTCAAGTATGTATAAAATCTTTTAACATGCTGACGCAATTATTTTTCCAAGATACAATATATAAATTGGATGGTTGCTGCATAAGAGCTGGACTGATATCATTGTAAATTTATAGGCTAGAAGGGCTAGATGATCGAATCCTGCAATGGTGTGTCAGCATGGTGGAGGCATGGTTTGCTGGAGATGCAGCTGAAATATCTCTGAAAAACTGGGATCTGGAACATGTTCTCACTGGTGGCCATCGTCTGATGGTCGATGGGTACTATCCTGTAATTCAGGCCCTCGCTCAAGGCCTCGACACTGTATTATTTCTTTCTTTCCCAACATGCATATACCACACACTGAAATTTTTTAGTATGTCTTACGAAACATGTTTTTATTAAACTATCCTGTCATGATGGTGCCAAGTACAATTGAAATATAAGTTAACCATGTTACTTGAGTGAAACCATAGTCATTTTGAAACTTCCTTCTGTTCTGCCTCAGAGTCAGATCATCATTTTCTTTTAGGTGCACCTGCTAATTGCAGTTTGTAGATACATTTACTTACCTTTGCTACTGCCATATATTCAGAGCAAAGAAAATTGCACGCCAGCACAAGGGAGTGACGGTCGCCATATATTCAGATGTACTCTCTTTGGATGTTTGATGTAATCGTTTCCTACTTACACTTTTGATTATGTCAAATTATGCCAGATGTGACCTTTTACTTTACTGTAATATTTATGGATTCATTGTTGTCGTGTCCTATCTCAGGTGTTCTTCGTATGAAATTAGGCTGCTCCTGCCATGTCTATCGGTGAAATGCCTCCTTCCATGATAAATCAACCTACTCTTAGGTTCTTACATATGGTTGAACCATCGGTAATTCAGGCTTTTTTTAGTAGTGATTTGGTGCACCAAAAAATAGATGTTCCTACTGTCTTAGAAAGTTTTAGCACGTGACACGGGATCCAAACTTGATTTATTGATTGTGTGCTGCCTAATTTGTTTTGCAGGTACAAATCTTGGTGTTGATTCTGCCTCACCTTTCCAGCCGACAGTGGTTTGGTTTGCTGCAGGTTTCCTCGGTGTTCAGGTAGCTGATTTTACCCCTCCCCCATTTCTTTTACTTAGGTTTGATGCATTCTAGGTATTGTTTGTTGTCGAATGGATTCAGAACCGTCGTACTGACATAAAAAAATAGATGGTGATGTATCCACACATTCCAAGTGTAGAATTACTTTATTATGCAAAACAAAGATAATTCTCAGTAGAAATATATTGTCAAATGTGTGCTGCAATTGTAATTAGGGATCGGGGTCGAATCAATATTTTCATTTTTGTATTAGCAATTTCTTTTATTTAGGAAGTTAGCACCTTTCTTGGTGTGTATAAACGGCTTGATATTTTCAAAGTTTGTAGGAACTCCTTTTGAACAGATCTACCACGATACATGTACTTGAGAATAGAAAGAACAAATATTGGGAAGAAATTTTTTAAAGTTAAATAATATTGCATGACACACTACATACACTTGATTTTTTTTTCATGGCCAAAAGAAAGAATGGGACAAAAAGGCTCACATAAAACATACACCTTTATAGGAGCTCGGATGATTAGCATTTATCAGAGCAATTCCACCCCTATGCTTTCATCGACGGGCAGATTACTGGAAGTCCTCATACTATATGAGATGATGGCCCTACTTACTAGAAATAAACCAACCAGAGTCAAAAATGTGCTTAAGAATGCAAATACATTTTTATTTCTTTTGAACCAAGGATGGTGAACTCTCGCTTGCAAGACAATTAAAAAAACCATGTTATCAGATGAATCTGCTTATGCAGAATGCTTTGGGGATATTCATAAATGATCCTTTCTCAGTGTGCTTGCATGACTTGGTTAATAAAATAAGCATGCAACAGTAAAGAAAGAAGCTATTGCCCATGTATAGATGGCATACTGAGTTTTTAAACAAATCAGTTGATCTAAACCTTTTCCCAAGCACAATTTTATTTGTTTCAAAGAATGAGCTCACCTTATTCAGTGGATGTGCCAAGTAAAAAAAAATTAGTATCCGAGCAGTTAGTGCTGCCAGGCCTTCCTTTTGCCTGCTATAACCACATGGTGCCATTATGTGCTTCCGTAAATGGTCAGTTAGTTACTACAGTCTGCAGGTATATTGATGAATAAGGTTGTACATGTTGGGTGTTTTATCAAACGAAATTTTTTGGGTTTACTGTAGTCCGCAGGTACATTGATGAACAAGATGTGCGGACTATTTTCCGCAATTTGGTAGAATGTGTGATTAACTGATGTGTTCATTTCTTTTCTTTTTTTGTTACCAAGTAGGTGTTTCTCCAGTTAGGAGCAACAAAACTCTGCACTTTCTCGATTGTGCTATGATTGTTTCATGTCAACCAAGGCCGTTACGTTGGCCGCGGTACTCGGCTTCCTTTGGGTATGCTTCCTGTCAAGGAACAAGAAGGGTGTGAACTATGTGAAAATGGACGAGCCCACTGTCCCAGATGGTAATGAAAAAACTGACACCAACTATCTCACTATAAATTTTGTCCAGGTTCTCACTAACTACGTATCTTCACCATGATTGCTCGCCGGGATATAGATATATGCCTAACGTCAGGTTATTACCACACTGTAGTAGCGGCCCTGTATATATATTTCATTTTGCAGGTTTGAAACAAGTAATGGTTCATTCATGTGAAATTATTTATTCATGATTCTTAATGTAAAAATCATTCCATTAATTAGTGTTGTATGGTCCGTGTGATTCATGTTGCAATGATTTTCTTCAGTCTGCTAATCGTATATTATTTAGATGGTGTAGTACTATGGCGGTGGTATACTGATTTGGTGTTAGAATCACTGACATGGCTTCGTGTGTACAAATCTTACAAGGTTTATGATATTAAGAATTCGCAGCGTGTTTTTTGTTTACTGCTGGATGTGCTAACAAACTGTCTATTGTGTGGTAGAGGGGTTTGGTTAAGGGGGGTTAGGGTGGTTGTTCTGGCATGCTATTGGGCCCTGCTAGAGTGCATTTATTCAGGCTGGTTGTAAACGACTTAAAAGTTGCATTGATTTACTTCACACAAAATTTGGAACTTATTTTTTTGAACTGGATAATATGTCATACAAGCAGTGCTGGAGTTACAAACAATATGCTGGGGGACAAAGCTAAAGAAGAAATTCTGAATCAATAACATTAATAATTACCTTCTATTCCCATTCGTTACAAGATCTGGTGACAAAAGAAGCTATACCAAAATATAATTTCATTATTACAGTATTTTAGTTAGCCATTAACAATACTTGGAAACATAGATATGGAGTAAACAACCAAATTGGTAACAGTGAGACAGATAGATGAAGACCTAAGTTAAATTTATGGAAATTCTTACCTATGCAGCTTGTAAAGATTTAGCTGAATTTAGAGAAGAAGCTCACTTACCTGTTTGTGGGCTGGCTGGCTGAGGCTGGGTCGCCGCTGCTTGATGCATGCAGTTCCGCGCCTGCGTGCGTGTGGGGTGCAGTACTGGTGGGGTGGTGGCCTCATGGTCAGCCGGTTCGCCGTGCTGCTGTTCGGTCATGGGCAGTGGTTGAAGTTTTCTGGTGGCTAGCGGGTGGCATAGCGGTGGCCGGCGGCTGCAGGCTGCTGTTGGACACGGAGATCTCATTTTTCTAACCACTACAAGCAACCGGTGAAGTAGTAGGAAGTAGGACTTAGTCCAGAGGAGATGTGTGCTCTGCAAATAAAACTTTTGGTATATCCATGCAGGTGTGTGCTCCGCAAATCAAACTACAACGAAACATATTTTTTCTTCTATGAATAGATGTTGAATGCTAATATAAATTTGATATATGTCTCAGGAAACGTAGTACCCAAAAACCAAATGTCCATTTTCAGTACACACGATGTTTGAATTTCATTTGATCTGTATAGATTGTTGATATCTTGGTGTACAATCCTATATCGTTTGATATTAGGAGGATTCTATGATTTTTATGATATGTACTTTTGTTTTCATTCATGCATGCCCAGTCTGCAATGAAGAGGTATTTAGTTAACTTGTGATATTCGTGGTGTTGCTATGGCCTCATCGTATTGTGATGTTTGCGGTGATGCTATGGCCTCATCGTCGCACCATGACAATGGAAAATCATGCTCTCCTATGGCCTATTAAGCTACACGATTCTCTTGAAGAGGTATTTGGTTAACTTGTGATATTCGTGCCATTGTTATGGCCTCATCGCATTGTGATGTTTGAGGTGATGATATGGCCTCATCGTCACACCATCATAATGAAAAGTCTTGCTCTCCTATGGCCTATTAAGCTACACGATACTCTTGTGCTTAAGTCTTTCATACTAGCATAGCAAAATAGTGTGTATTACAAACGATTAAATTCCTATGTCTCATGGTCGATAGAATGTCTTCCAATTTGTCTTAGGTATTGGATTTTTTTTGTTTTCAGCGTTCACTAATTTCTAAAGAAAAAGTGTTCACTTATTTCATGGCATCTTAGATCGCTTCTATAAAACAATTCCATTCACAATGACATTATTATTCTACACATGTGCGCGCAGACACAAACATACACACACACGTGCATATGTCCGACAAGGTAATGAAGAGCATGTTATGTCATATTTTCCCGATACATGGATAGGTTCTGTAAGTAAAATACAGTGTAAAAAAGAAAGTGATATCTATTTTAAGAAAGGAGAGATTGTATCGTCGTCCGTAGCAACGCACAGGCATTTAACTAGCTGATCTGCTGCCTAGCATAACAAATTCGGCATTGTTCCTCGTCTCTCCACCCAATAGATCTCTCTAACATACTTGTTCTCATTGCTGGTATGTATACTATGTCATTTTTCACATGTTGGCATGTGATTTCAAATAAGTTTTTTTGGTTGAGAAAAAAATGTAATCTTCAATATTCTCCACCCAAATAGATCTCTCTAACATACTTGTTCTCATTGCTGGTATACGAGCTTTTATTATTATTATTTTAATATAGTTTACTTTTGTAAATAAGAGATAAATTATGCTTTGAAAATGTCGATTGACAAAGTTAATAACGCAACTATGATGGATCAGAAAACTAAGAGTTTTACACAGTCAGAAGAGATGCATATAAATAATTCTTCTTCTTCTGTATATATGTTCCACACAATAATAGAAAAGGTGTATTTCTATATATGTTTATTTTTGCATACTATAGAGAGATGGAGATGGATTATGTCCATATTCAAAAAAATAAATCCATTGACAAGGGTCCTAAGACGATGTAGGTTGTACGGGCCAAAAATTCATCGTGTTCTATACAACAATATAAAAAAAAAGAATTTAAAGGCCCGTGGCAACGCACGGGCATTCTACTAGTCAGTATAAAGTCAGAATATCTCAACAGCAGATTCTTTTTTTTAAGTAGGCAAAAGTTGGCCTCATCGCATTACTAAAGAAGAGTTTACATATTATAAACCGAGCGCGAACGTTCAAGAACCATAACTCTACTCTCACTACATCAAGAATCTCAAATGCTTTTCACCCGCATTACTAGAATCTGGTTTTGTCCTGAGTTCCTATACTTTGCCGAGTTCATTTTATCAGGCAATCGGCAAACTTTTGTTTGTCGTGTTTGATCTAAAATTAGATTCAACGGTGATAAGCAATTCAGCGGAGCTCTGACTTTGCCTAGTTCCGACGAAAAACGACTTAGCGAACAAAAATAAACTATATTGCCTATTTAGACAACTGATTTTTCGTATTATAACCAAAACACCACGATTGCCATTCCTTCACAAAATTTTGCATGGGGGTAACACCCCAACATGTTTGTTGCAAAAAAAGAGAATTTTTTGAATTGCTTTGCTATTTTCATTGAATTTACTGTTCAAAATGATGCATGTGCCCCTGGAACAAGAACCCCGTGTCCTATCCTGTATAATATACTCCCTTCGTTTTTATTTAGTCCGCACATTAGCTTTGACATAAGTCAAACTTTACAAACTCTGACCAAGTTAATGGCAAATAATATGAACTTTTACAATAACAAATATATATGATTTGAGAAAATATTTAGTAATGATTGTAATGTTATTAATTTGGTGTTTTGGATGTTAATATTTTTTTGTATGAAATTGGTCAAACTTCACAAACTTTGACTTGAGACAGAGATAATGTGCAGAGTAAATAAAAACGGAGGGAGTACGTACCTACTCTCGGGGTTTATAACCGGGTAATCCAAAAGGTTCACCTGTATCAAGAGTTTTTTTTACCAAATGTAGCACAAATTACAAGAAAAAGCTATACATGTAAATCTTCGGGCACACAATTTTTTGATCTTGAAATTTAAATTTTGGAGAGCCTAATATTTTCATGGTGTTTACACTGAAGTTACCGGACGTGTTTCAACTATCTTATTGTGCCTGAGTCGAAGATTTACCATGATGTTTATAAGTAAATTATCATGTCTACAGTACCGCCAACCATCGGTGACGTGCCTCGGCAGTAGGGTGAGGTCCACATGCCGACATGGCATGACTCACTTTATAAACAGAACTTTGCGGGTCGTGTCATTTCAGGGCTGTTTAGGTGTGTGTCGGGTTGTGCCGTACCCGGGTCAGCCTGTTGGCCACATATAATCAGGTCAGTGGCGCGTAAAAATACCATGCTATTTACGCAAAAATTATCGGGTGTATGTGGAGATATTTCATCAACCCCCCCCCCCACCCCGTCGCCAAAGTTACCAGGACCGGTGTACATAAGTTATCGGGTCTACGATGTGTGAGTTACCATACTATTCACACAAAAGTTACTGATAGGATATTTCATCAACTCTCCCTGCCCCGTCACCAAAGTTACCATGATCGAGGTACATAAGTTATCAGCCCCATGATGTGTGAGTTACCATCTATTCACACAAAAGTTACCGGGGGGGTATTTCATCAACCCCCCATACCAAAGTTATCAGGACCGAGGTGCATAAGTTATTAGGTCTGCGGTGTGTGAGTTACCATGTTATTGACATAAAAGTTATCATGGGATATTCCATCAACCGCCCCTGGCCCCTCTCCCTCGGCGCCAAAGTTACCAGGATCGGGGTGTATAAGTTATCAGATCTGCGATATGTGAGTTACCGTCTATTCACACAAAAGTTACCGGGGGATATCCTCACCCCCCGCCACGCTCGCGAAAATTACCCAGGGTGTACGATGTGTGAGTTACCATGCTATTAACATTAAAGTTATCATGGGTATATTTCATAACCCCCCGTCCCGCGCGCGAAAATTACCCAGGGGTGTACATAAGTTATCATGTCTTGGGGACGTAAAAAAGTCATGTTATCTGCACATAAGTTATCGTGGTGTGTTTCAACAGCTCCGACATCTCCATCCCGTCGCCAAAGTTATCAGGACTAGGGTACATAGGTTATCTGGTTTGTAGTGTGTGTGTTACCATGCTATTCACGCAAAAGTTACCGGGTGGTATATTTCATCACCCCCCATCCCCCCCCCCCCCCGGCGCGTCGCCAAAAGTTACCATAACCGGGGTACATAAGTTATCAGGCTACGAAGTGTAAGTTACCGTGCTACTAACATTAAAGTTACCGTGTGTATATTTCACCACCCCCTCACCAAAGTTATCAGGATCGAAGCACATAAGTTATCAACTATTCCCTCTAATGCATGCCGCATGTGCATGTGAAGAGAAAAGTTGGAGGAACCACTTTTTTATGCACGGTAATTTGTGTGTAAACAACATGATAACTTAGGGCATCTCCAAGGGTGACCCGCAAATTTCACCGGTATATGTCCGTTTTTGTGTCCGGACGTGGTCCGCGGACATGATGCGGGACGGAGTCATCCAACGCTTTACAAAGTATCCGGCTGGAAGAAGGAAAAGTAGGTGGGGGACCATGCATGTGGCGGACTATTTGTGTTGTGTTGTCCGGTTGGGTGGAGAGAAAGAAGAGGGAGACCATGCATGTGCGGTTGGTTGGAGAGAGAGAAGAGAGGGACATGCATGTGATTGGTCAAAATGCATGTCCAGACTCCCGCAAATCTGCCTCACTTTTGTCTCCATTTTGCTGGAATCCGTACGTTCGGACTGCTAAGTGGACATATACAGGTCCCCGTTGGATGACAAAAGTGGTCCTTACACTGCGGTTCGGACGTATAGCGGAGGTTTGAGGGTCCGCCTACGAAATGCCCTTATGGTTAACTAACATGATAACTTGTGTAGCACAAGCGTGGTAACTTATCACCAAAAAAAAATTCGTTGAAACATACCAACATGGGATCTAGTTTTGAAGGTCTCGTCGCGACCAATCTTTTATGTAAAAACAATTTTCCGATCGGAGCAACGGTTTAAGCTACAAAACATTTTGAAATCTGAAATTTAATAGAATCTTTGATGATGTGAGCAATCTTGTTTTACTTGCATGCATGCATGAAGCCATACGCATGCAACGCTGGTTCGTTTTTCGTATAAAGTTTGCTAACCCGATTCGGAAACACAAAAGCAAGCTTAGCCCGGCTGGTAGTGTACGTGAACCACAACCAGCAGGTCAGGGGCTCGAGTCCTAGTGGGAGCCTTTTTTGATCCAGCGGACTGCGTGCGGGAGAAGCGAGCATGGCGAGAAATTATCGCGCTGCTGGCACGCGCGGGGAATCCGGATCGAACGACAATCAGATTGTTCGGATCTAATGTACAGATCCGAACGTTAGTAAAATACAAATTTCGTTTATATTTTATTAGTTAAAATCATGGTCAAAATATGATCTAAAATACAATGGGACTAGTAAATCAGGACGGATGTGGTACTACTCGATTTTGATCGCCACACATCATGTATTCAATACTCATATGCTGACAATGTTTTCATTCGTTCATATGTTTGTTGAACTTTCTAAATTAGTTGGTTGCTTTGTAATACAAAGCGGGGGGAAACCCTTTCTCGGAAAAAAACTTTCTAAATTAGTTTAGTGTAGACTGAGGGTACTACGACCTATACATAGCATTAAGAAAACTTGCGTTCAAGTTTTGTTTGTTTCGAAAAACTTGCATTCAGAAAATTCTAGGTTTGACCATTAATATGGAAAACAATTCATTTTTATCATCTAGTTTATAAATCTTATCGTTAGATTTATAGCTCATATATTACATTTTTCTTTCTTACAAGTAGCTGGTATTATATACCACCTCGGTTGGTAAACACAATATGATTTCCTAGAAAGCGAGTGTGCAGTAAAAAAATCCGACTTCGACTGCTAACATACACATTGAGAAATACTTTTGGTTTTGCAAGGTGAAACCATTGTTATAAGGTTTTCATCATAAATATTATCTTAATATAAAATTCGTAATTTCCACGAACATAGAGTTACAGAATGCAGCGATCAAAGATACATATTGGTGAGCATCTTGATATCCACATTTTCTTCCATATAGGAGCTGCGAGGGGGCAGGGGGTTATTAAAAGTAGATGATACTCAACGAACAAGCGGACCATGTATAATATTTTTGAGGAAAAACCATGAAGCTTTAGTTTTGTAGACCAAACCACTAACAATTATGATTCTTATGTTTATGCTGAGCATTTTCCAAGGTATCCGTTACTCCCTCCGGCTACCCAAAAAATCCATTTCATATGTTAACATGGTTTTCAAAATACAACAACCATTGACCACTAGTTTATGTTTATTATACTTTCAAAACATAATAAAACTATGCACAATCAAAGCACTTTTTACAAAACCGTGAATGACATTTCAAGGCATACTAGAGAAAATGAAAACATAACGAGTATTTTTGTTTCAGGTTTAAGCATTCCTATTGGATTCGCTAGTGGGGCGGGCCTCATACTTTTGGTTCTCATTGCATACTTTATTTCAAACATATTTAAGCAACAGAGGGCACAAATATTGAAGCTGAAGTACTTTGAGCAAAACCGCGGCCAATTGCTGCAACAATTGGTATCCCATAGAGCTGATATTGCAGAGAGAATGATCATAACCTTGGAAGAGCTAGAGAAGGCAACAAACAATTTTGATAAAGCTCGTGAACTTGGTGGTGGTGGGCATGGTACTGTCTATAAAGGAATTTTGTCGGACCTCCATGTCGTGGCCATCAAGAAACCAAAGATGGTTGTTCAAAGGGAGATTGATGAGTTTATTAATGAGGTTGCTATCCTATCACAAATCAACCATAGAAATGTAGTAAAACTATATGGTTGTTGCCTTGAAACAGAAGTACCATTGTTAGTCTATGAGTTCATTTCCAATGGAACTCTTTATAATCATCTTCATGTCGAAGGACCAAGATCACTGCCATGGACCGATAGGCTACGGATAGCAACAGAAACTGCAAAATCTCTTGCTCATCTTCACTCAACAACTTTAGTACCTATCATCCATAGAGATGTCAAACCTAGTAACATACTTTTGGACGATACTCTGACAGCAAAGGTAGCAGACTTTGGAGCTTCAAGATACATTCCATTGGACAAATCAGGGTTAACAACAAATGTGCAAGGTACACTAGGATATCTGGATCCCATGTACATGCACACATGGCGCCTCACGGAGAAAAGTGATGTTTATAGCTTTGGTGTTATGCTTATAGAGTTGATGACTAGAAAACAGCCATTTACCTATATGGCTCCCGAAGGCAATGGTCTTGTGGCACATTTTGCTATCTTATTTGCCAGAGGTAATTTATCAGAGATATTAGATCCACAAGTTCTGAGCGAGGGTGGCAACATAATTGATGAAATTGCTGCAATTGCGGTAGCATGCGTAAAATTAAGAGGGGATGAAAGGCCAACCATGAGACAAGTGGAATTGCGATTGGAAGTTGCTCAATCACCTGAGGAATTCGAGACGAATGGTGATATTGCTGCAAATTCTCAATTAGCATGTGGAGCTGGATTGACTAGCAGGCAGTATAGCATGGAAGAAGAGTACGTGTTGTCTGCAAGATATCCACGGTAGTTCTACTTACACATGAGTTGAACATGGTTAACTATCAGAGATTTATGTGCAATCTACTATCTTAGTGAGAAACGTGTTTCCAAACCTTTTTTCTCTGATGGCAACTTTGTTTCTTACCTTTTTATGATTTTGCTTACTCAATGTAAGCTCATGGTCATCTTTGTAAGCTCAATGTACTAAATTTGTATGCCACTAGGATAAAGATGCCTCTCGCGTTGTTCTAGTCAATAGTGCAGGAATCCCTTATTGGATTTTTTTCTACTGGCTGCACACGTGACAACTATTATGCAAAAACACTAGCATCCTCTGCGCAATTCTTGCACGCCGCAGACGAACATCTACTGGCAGCATGTGCAAAGTACACAAGCTGCCATAAAGGTCAACATAACATGCCCACCAGCCCGAAACGACGACCAGAGTTTGAGTACGGCGAACGCGGATAGTTCTTTAGAACCTTGCAACGTGCAGCCTGTATCGAGGCGCGACTAACTGAAAGTGTGGACTCCATGACTAGACACGCCTCGGGGCCCACATATTTGTAAAGAGCACTCTGTGCTGGACGCTGCTAAAGTTGCACAAAATGGTCGTGTGTGATTCTGTATGGACGCACCGCTAGTTGTAGCATGTATATATTACACATTTACAATTCAGAAACACTTTACAAAGACTTGTTGTGATTTTAATTATCCAATTACTTTCATGAAAACACATGTACACTAAAACAATTGTATCATTTTTTTTCATATTCGGTTATATTTTCTATTAAATTTTTTTAAAAGATGAAAAATTGTCGTATTGTCCCATTGAAATTTGTTTATAACAATTGGAACACAAAATAACTATAGTTGTGCTTAAAATACTAAAATGCAGAAACACTACCAGCAGTGTGTAGTGCAACTGCACACGCGCTTATTGTCCACACTAGCAGCGTGAGGGAGATATGGCTATAGTTGAGTTTTTACCATAATAGATCTTAGTACATGGGTTGCATGCTAAGAGAAAAATAATAAGTGCTTGTAGGCTCGTAGTAGCAGCCTGCTGAATTAGGCTCCTCCCTGGAATCACACTTAAAATCAACCATGAATATGCAAAAATAGTCGGTTGCCAGGAACACTTGCTCCTCCCACTGGATACCGCTACATTCATCACAACCACCACACACTCAAAACTCTCTTTTGCTCTTGTATATCTTTTATTTGCATTCACTTAAATTTTATTTTGATATTTTATAAATACTTAGGCACCTGCTTGAAAACCTTTTTACTAAGTATTTTAGTTCTACCCTTGCATCCTATCTTAGTTGTAGAGAGTCTAGGCATAGTAGACGTCAAGTGTGCTGATCGTTGCGTAAGTGGCGTACGAAAGTTGAGATATTAGAAAACTTATACCATTACCTCCCTTTGGTTCGACACTCCACATACTTCCACATTGATCACTGCGAGTGCTACAATAAGCCTCTGCACTTGGGGATTATCTATACAAACCGTTCCCTTGCCATTTATCATTCCTAGTTTTCCTTTTTCTATTCTGCGTTACCATTCTTTTTCTCTTAATTCTTATATTTCTTGTCATTTATTTTCTAACAATTCTCATTTCTCATAGTCCTTTAACCTTTACTTACTCATACCATTTTACTGAGTCTTGTTCCTCCTCCAGGTGTTTTATTTTCAAAATTTTAGGTATTACTCATGTCTAAGAAAATGGATAAGGAATAAACATCTCATGTTTTTTTCCTTTTTAGCATTTGCGTTGTACATTAATCGCGCGTGTGTGGCGTCGACTGTACCTGGCCATGGGAAACCCGGCCCGACCCGAAAATCCCGGGCCGGCCGGGCCTATTCGTGCCATCGGGCCGGGCTTGGGCTTGGAAATTGAGCCCGTTGGTTGTGCCGGGCCGGTCTCGGGCTTGTGTAAAAATAAATTATAGCTGTATTCGGGCCGAGTCGTGTCGGGCTTTTCGGGCTCGAGCCGGGTTCGGGCCCGAATCATTAGGCCCGACGGTCGGGCCGTGTCAGGCTTTCTCGGGCTTAGGCCGCATTCGGGTCCGAATTATTATGCCCGACGGTCGGGCCAGGCCGGGCTAGGGCCTAGGTTTTTAGCACCGGCTTTTTTTCGCCCGGCCCGAAGCCCGGCCCGTCCCGAGGTATGCCCAGGTATAGGCATCGCTGTTCATTTATTTGGCAGCTGTAGTATTTGTGGGTCTGTGTCAGTGTTGTTTGGTACTGCCCTCAGGACATGGTGTGCAATCTAGACATTTTGTTTTCCAGTATTTAGTTATCGTAATGGCTAAATCTCTACTCCTAAAGGGGGAGTCTGCTGTTGTGATGGTGCGTTCGTATGTCGTTCGTTCGTTCGCCACTCATTCGTCCCACCCTCCAAGCTTAAAAGTCATGCATGGAAACAAACCCAAAGAATCCAAACAATAATATGGAAACAAACCCAGAAAAATCAGCACCATCATAGCCTTCCTCATTTTGCAAACACAAAGCTTTAGCAGCCGCCGCCTCGATGCAAAAAAATGGCAGATTACAGTGCCATTTTCATCGAGTATGTGTGAGCAACTTTCCCCTGAGATATTGCTTTAAAAAATCAGAAAAAAAGCTGGTGGGTGCGCGATGATTATTGTTACTCAGGAATTGATGGTGCGTTCTTATGTCGTTTGTTCGTTCGCCACTCTTTCGTCCCCCCCTCCAAGCTTGAAAGTCATACATGGAAACAAACCCAAAAAATCCAAACACTAAAATGGAAACAAACCCAAAAAAATCAGCACCATCATAGCCTTCTTCCCACCTTCCAAGTGTAAAAGTCGTACATGGAAAGAAACCCAAAGAATCCAAACAATAATATGGAAACAAACCCAAAAAATTAGCACCATCATAGCCTTCATCCCACCCTCCAAGCGTAAAAGTCATACATGGGAAAAAACAATAAAATGCTAACAATAATTAGCCTAATTATTACATACTAAACATCACGCACAAGATAAGGAAAGTCCGACAAGATTGATAATGCCTTCAAACATCACGATATCTGCTAGGAGTACCTATTTAAGTAGTACTGTTAGAGGGCTGGTCATTCACGAATACCCCTGCCTCAAGTACTTACCATCAAGCACAGACGATACATCACTGGCAGATCACCCTGGAGATCACACCAGGTCACCATGGAGGTCACATGAGTTTATCATCAACCTGTCAGCCTCGCTTTCATCACCATGAGGTGAGTACACCTTTTTACAAAGCCATGTGTTTCTCCGACGTGGTGTCGTCTTTCTTGTGGATCTTCATAGTCTTGATATATCTATTATTAATTTATTTAGTTTGCAAAAGATGAGGCATGGCGAACTCCTACTAAAAATGATTGTCGTAGTTTCTGCAATTCACAAGCCATATAGTTTGTAATTTCAAAAAACCACTTATCAAGAAATATTATGCCACGTCTTGATTTGAATCAACTTCAACAATGAAACACAACAGTCACCTGCATATTGACCGCTGGTGGTCTCAACTTGGGCAAAAAGAAATGCAACCTCACCAAGGAAACTTGTAGAAATTCATTAAAATTTAGATGTTTGGAGAAGACAATAACGTGTGCATGGAGAAGAAACTGCGTATGTAGGTAATTATTATTTATTTTTCTTTGTTTGTGAACCCTCGTGTTGAAGGTTCAAAGGGCCTTAATTACTATCCCTGCACCATTTACTACTACGGTAGTTTATTTTGCCTTTTTTTAATTCTTCCTCATAACATCTATATTGCCTGAAATTATAGCACCAACTATTTTACTTTGTTTATGAACCACAGCTCTGAAGGTTCAAAGGTCGTTAATAATTATCCATGCAACATTTATTTATAAGATGTCGGAGGATAAGATAAAAAGAGATGTGTATTCTCTAACAAATTATGTCGACATAATGTCTTAATTAAGGATTTGAAGCTGACCATCTTATAATCTTAACTGTTGTTGTGGAACAGTCATATGGAATGTTCATATGTGAACCGTCCACCCAATTCGCTACAATGCTTCCCACAGCAAGTACCATGATAGCATTGGATCCAGGGAAGCCTGTGGGAACATCAAATGGTATTTACCCATTCACACGACATTTTTACCATTGAAGTACGATCATCTATATATCTTGATTTATTAAGTCTAACCATATGCTGGGTATATTGCTTCAAATATGGGTCTTGGATATAATAAATTACACACTGGACACGCAGAAAACCCGACAACACCTCAAGGAACACCGAGTGGTGCTGAAGATGTTGCTACCAATGCAAGCATTAGAGAAGAAAAAAATCAACAAAGACGGAACCATGATAAAGCAAGGCGAGATAGCCTAACACCTGAGCAAAGAGAAGAAATAAATGCAAGTCGAAGAGCATCTAGAAAAATAAATCAGTTGAAGATAGGAATGCGAGCCAAAGGGCTGCCAGACAAAATCTAACAACCAAGGAGACACAAGAGATGAACGCCCATAGAAGGGCAGCGAGTAAAAATATACCAGTTGAGCAAAGGCAAGAGACGAACGCCCGCCGAAGGGCATGCAGGCATAGTATACCACCAGATGAGAGGAAGACATTACGGACTCGATGAAACGTAGACCTTGCAGCTAAGCGGAAGATCCCATGCGCTGAATGCATCGCAATGCCTTGCCCAGATACATATCTCTAATGAATCACCATGTTTTGTTACTGACGTTTTCATGTGTCCAGTCTAAGTTTCATAAGGGAAAGAAAAAAAAGAGAAAAATATATATGCATACAATAGGGACAGAAAAACATTGAAAAGAATAGAAATTCATGAGAGAAAGTGATGGATACCTCCTACCTAGAAAAACCAAATAAAGCATCTTCTAAGGGAGTGGAGTTTTGGCTCCCAGGTCCAGGTGATCCTGGTATCTGTGTCGTCTATGTCAGCGTTGTGATCTGTGCGACACACTATTGCTTTTTTTTATATGTGATAGAAGAAATCCGGAATACGCAGTGGCAGGATACCTGTACGTACGGTGTTAGACGAGCGAAGCGGACGGACGCTTGGGGCGCCGTGGACGGCTGTTAGCGAGTGTCGTCTTGGACCAGCGGGACCTTCTCACATGGACCCGTCGTCTCGTCACCTGGACCCACAGACCAGCCAGTGCGAATGTATGCATCCCCAATCTACCACCGCGGCCCTGTCGAGGAAAGGGGGATCGGGTAGAGAGAATCGGAGAGTGTGTGGGCGGCAGTGGCGAGGGCACACGGTGCATTTATAATGCGGGCCACGAACGGCAACTATGATCAGCTAGGGGGCGGCATGGCCATGGACTTCCCCGTCTCTCCCGTCGACAGGTAAAATTTCTCCAAAACAGTACACAGCAAAAATCCGGGGGTGGGTGGGGGAAGCAACCTTATGGGTTTCGGCTGATTCGGTTGCAGGCTCGAAAGTGCTTTCTACACCCAGGAGAAAATGCTCCTGGTGTGAATAAAAAAAATAGAAAACAAATTCAAAAAATTCTGATTTTTTTGTGTGACATACTTTCACAAATATTTTATGTGCATGCAAAATTTCATCACCAAATCACATTGGTGGAAGTCGTGCCAAAAAAAAGAACAAAATTAGAGCTCCAAAATGCTTTTGTAAGTAACATTTTCAGAGCATCGATTTTGTTTTTTTATCACGCCTTCCACCAATGTGATTTTTCGTTGAAATTTTGCATGCACAACAAACATTTGTGATAATTGCAAAATAAATAAAAGATAAATAAAAGAAGCAAGGTAATTGTAGTGCTTGTAAATATATAAGTGAATAGACCCGGGGGCCATAGTTTTCCCTAGCAGCATATCTCATGTAGGCAGCATACGGTGGGTAACAAATTACTATTGGACAATTGATAGAAAAGCGGATAGTTAGGTCATTTTCACGGCAATGATCATGTGTATATAGGCATCACGTCCATAAACAAATAGGCCGACTCCTGCCTGCACCTATTACTATTACTCCACTCATCGACCGCTATCCAGCATGCATCTAGAGTATTAAGTAAAACAGAGTAATACTTGGAGAACGATGACATGATGTAGACAAAGTAAGCTCAAACAATATGAATGAACTCCATCGTTTTATCGTTAGCAGAAACAACACAAACTCGCCAGGTTTAACCTACCACAACGCACCACTCCCACCGATGAAATATGAATCTACTTGGCCAAAGCACATCAATAAATCAGAGATCATTACGAAGCTATAATGACCATGCAATTAAGAGACAATATATATCAAAGGTATCTCAAATACTTTTCATGAATAATCTGAACATAAACGCACAATTCATCGGATCCCAACAAACACACCGCACAATAGGATTACATCGGATAGATCAAAGCGAAGATGCGATGATCATTGTATTGAAGATCATAAGAGAGAGAAATTGCCATCTAGGTACTAGTTATGGACCCGTAGGTCTGTGGTGAACTACTCACACATCATCATGAGGGCATCAAGGTTGATGAAGAGGCCCTCCGTGATCGACCCCCCTCCGGCAGGGTGCCGGAACGGAGCTCCAGATGGCATCACGACGGAATAGAGACTTGCGGCGGCGGAAAAAGGGTTTCGGGACTACCTCCATGGTATTTGCAATATTAGAGAATTTATAGGCCGAAGAGGGACGTCGGGAGAGCCACGATGGGGCCACCACATATCAGGGCGCGACCCCACCCCAAGGCGCGCCCTGATGTGTGGTGGGACCCTCGTGCGGCTCCCGACCTCCTTCTGAAGCTTCTAGGTCTTCTTTTGGTCCACAAAAAATCATCAAAACAATTCGTGGCAATTGAACTTCGTTTAGTACTGTAAACCTGAAAAGGCAAAAACATGCAGAAAACAGCAACTCACACTGGGCACTAGGTCAATAGGTTAGTGCTCAAAAAAATATAAATTGGTAAATAAAGACCCAAAAAGTATCCAAGAATGATAATATATTAGCATGGAACAATAAAAAATTATAAATACGTTGGAGACGTATCAAGCATCCCCAAGCTTAATTCATGCTCGTCCTCGAGTAGGTAAATGATAAAAACAGAATTTTTGATGTGACATGATATCCACTACGTAATCTTATGCATGCATGCTCATTGAGAAAAGATGAATCAACAAATATTAACATAGCTATAATTAAAATGTAAGAAACAAAATCATTAATCCTTAAAAGTATACGATCCTTAAGAAGTGTTTACCCCCCATTTATCTTATTATATTAGAAAGGCATGAATCAATCTTCACCACATTAATACAAATGTCAAGCACCCCGGCGTCCAAGTCAGGCAATTGGATCGTACTTTTTCAATATGCATGAACTTTTTATTCTTCACGCAATACATGAGCATGAGCCATTGGACATAGCATTTAAGTGGAATAGAGTATGGTGGTAGATATCAAAGGGGTAAAAAGTGGAGAAGATAGTCTCACATCAACTAGGCGTACCAACGGGCTTTGGAGGTGCCCATCAACATATGTCAATGCAAGGAGTAGGGATTGCCATGCAAATGATGCACTAGAGCTATAAGTGTATGAAAGCTCAAATGAATCTAAGTGGGATGTGCATCCAACTTGCTTGCTCATGAAGACCTCGGGTATTTGAGGAAGCCCGTCATAGGAATATACAAGCCAAGTTTGTAATAATGAATAAGTGATTCCCACTAGCATACACTAGTAGAAAACAGGGCTTTGGTCCCAGCTCGATCTACACATTAGTCCCGGTTGCATTACGAACCGGGACTAATGTGAGCATTAGTCCCGGTTCTAGCGGCTAGGGCGCCGGTCGGGGCTCGGCAGGCATCAGTCCCGGTTCAAAAGGGACCTTTAGTCCCGGTTCCAGACACGAACCGGGACTAAAGGGCCTCGCTCCTGGCGCAACCACTTTAGTCCCGGTTGGTGGCTGGAACCGGGACTAAAGGTCGGCCTTTAGTCCCGGTTCTAGCCACTAACCGGGACTAAATCTTTGCCTATATATACCCAGCCGCCCCCGCCCATCTCCTCTGTTTTTTGGCCGCGAAGGGTGGGAGGTTTGTGCTGCTCTGTTCTCACCTCCTATGCACATAAGGTGTTTGATGAAATGTCTGAGCCACACTTAAGCTTTGTCCTCTCCAAGCTCGACCTCGAAGCTTCATTTTCCCCAAGATTTGTCTAGGTTTGGCGGTGCACCAACTACACAAGTGTTCTAAAAGGTTAGCAACTTCATTGTTTCATCTCTCACTGCTAGTTTAGCTCCTTTCAAATGCTGTAGAAGTAGAGTGGTTTGTGGATTTTAGTGGAGGAGTGTATGTGGGAGTTCTTTTGATTTAGATGCACAATTTGAGCTGAAATTAACTTCTTAGAGTCTGCACATGTGTAGGGTGCCGTCCCCGTCCCCGTCCTCACCGTCGTCGATCGCCCGCGTCCATCTCGGCGCCGGCACCACCGTGGTTAGCCTCTTCTTCTTATCTTCTTTCTAAAAGAAAAAAGTTCTTACTTGTATCATTTAGATAGATACTTGTGTATTTTTCTTACTTTTATTATTGTTTGTTATTATATAGTGCCATGGTCATGGTATCCGCCCACGTCGGCCCTCGTCCGGTCTATGATTCGGATGTGGTATATATTATCTTTTATAACTATTTGTTTTATTTAGTGTTTATGACAATTATGCCGACCAACGTGACATAGATGTGTTTATCTAGGAGGTATGTGAACCGGAAATTCCAACCGACCCGCTTGTCGAGAGGTTAAATTTAGTTGAAAAAGAAAACGAGGATTTGAAAGAAAAATTGAAAAGAATTGAGGAGGAGAAGATGAAATTGGAGTTGCATGTTGCCGATGTCGTCGATGACCACAAGATCAAGATGGATGCAATGCGCTTGAAGATTAGAAAGATAAGAAAATATGCCATTGATAATGAGGCTTGGTATCATTATGCGGTTGGATCAATTGTTACCTTAGTTGCCATTATGATCGCATTTGTTGTTGCATTTAAATGTTTTTCATAGTTTCAATGTATGTTTTAATTAGATGCTCTAGAGAGCTATATGTTGTTCTATGAGAACTATATATGTATGAACTTTATGTATTTATTTTTTTAGTAATAACATTTGATCACTACTGTACTTTGGTTTTAATGTGATGACGAACTTGTATTAATTTGGTCACTTCTCTATTCATGATGTTCTGTAATGGTTTTTGATACACTTAATTATATAATGCACGCAGATGAACCGGCAATGGATGTACGGTGACCGACGCACCTCCGCGTACATTGATGGCATGCATAATTTTCTCGAAGTGGCCGAGGCAAACAAGCAGAATGGTTTTATGTATTGTCCATGTACTGTCTGTGGTAATACGAAGTCTCACTCTGACTCGAGAACCCTTCACATCCACCTGATTGAGAAGGGTTTCATGCCACACTATAATGTTTGGACCATGCACGGAGAAAGAGGGGTTGTGATGGAAGACAACGAAGAAGAAGAGGATGATGACAACTATCCCCCTGAATACGGTGATACTGCAACGGGGGAAGCTGAAGATCAAGAGGCACCAGACGATGTGCCCGATGATGATCTTCGTCGGGTCATTGTCGATGCACAGAGAGGATGCGAAAGTGAAAGGGAGAAGTTGAAGTTCGAGCGCATGTTAGAGGATCATAAAAAAGGGTTGTACCCAAATTGCGAAGATGACAACACAAAGCTCGGTACCACACTGGAATTGCTGAAATGGAAGGCGGAGAATGGTTTATCTGACAAGGGATTTGAGAAGTTACTGAAAATAATGAAGAAGAAGCTTCCAAAGGATAACGAATTGCCCGACAGTGCGTACGAAGCAAAGAAGGTTCTCTGCCCTCTAGGATTGGAGGTGCAGAAGATACATGCATGCCCTAATGACTGCATCCTCTACCGTGGTGAGTACGAGGATTTGAACGCATGCCCGGTATGCAATGCATTGCGGTATAAGATCAGACGAGATGACCCTGGTGATGTTGAGGGCGAGCGCCCCAGGAAGAGGGTTCCTGCCAAGGTGATGTGGTATGCTCCTATAATACCACGGCTGAAACGTCTGTTCAGAAACAAAGAGCATGCCAAGTTGATGCGATGGCACAAGGAAGACCGTAAGAAAGACGGGAAGTTGAGAGCACCCGCTGACGGGTCGCAGTGGAGAAAAATCGAGAGAAGGTGGGGGGACTTTGCAGGTGATGCAAGGAACGTATGGTTTGGTTTAAGTGCAGATGGCATTAATCCTTTTGGGGAGCAGAGCAGCAATCATAGCACCTGGCCCGTCACTCTATGTATCTATAACCTTCCTCCTTGGTTGTGCATGAAGCGGAAGTTCATTATGATGCCAGTGCTCATCCAAGGCCCTAAGCAACCCGGCAACGACATTGATGTGTACCTAAGGCCATTAGTTGAAGAACTTTTACAGTTGTGGAATGGAAAAGGTGTACGTGTGTGGGATGAGAAAGAACAGGAGGAATTTGACCTACATGCGTTGCTGTTTGTAACCATCAATGATTGGCCTGCTCTTAGTAACCTTTCAGGACAGACAAACAAGGGATACCACGCATGCACGCACTGTTTAGATGATACCGAAAGTATATATTTGGACAAATGCAGGAAGAATGTGTACCTGGGCCATCGTCGATTTCTTTCGACCAACCATCTCTTAAGAAAGAAAGGCAAGCATTTCAAAGGTGAGGCGGATCACCGGAAGAAGCCCGCCCTCCGTACTGGTGATGCCATACTTGATATGGTCAAGGATTTACAAGTAATCTATGGAAAGGGTCCTGGCGGACAATCTGTTTCGAATGACGTTGAGGGACGCGCACCCATGTGGAAGAAGAAATCTATATTTTGGGACCTACCCTATTGGAAAGACCTAGAGGTCCGCTCTGCAATCGACGTGATGCACGTGACGAAGAATCTTTGCGTGAACCTGCTAGGCTTCTTGGGCGTGTATGGGAAGACAAAAGATACACCGGAGGCACGGGAGGACCAGCAACGTGTGCACGAAAAAGACGGCATGCATCCAAAGCAGTATGAAGGTCCGGCCAGCTACGCTCTTACCAAAGAAGAGAAGGAAATCTTCTTTGAATGCCTGCTCAGTATGAAGGTCCCGTCTGGCTTCTCGTCGAATATAAAGGGAATAATAAATATGGCAGAGAAAAAGTTCCAGAACCTAAAGTCTCATGACTGTCACGTGATTATGACGCAACTGCTTCCGGTTGCATTGAGGGGGCTTCTACCGGAAAACGTTCGATTAGCCATTGTGAAGCTATGTGCATTCCTCAATGCAATCTCTCAGAAGGTAATTGATCCAGAAATCCTACCAAGGTTAAAGAATGATTTGGTGCAATGTCTTGTCAGTTTTGAGCTGGTGTTCCCACCATCCTTCTTCAATATCATGACGCACGTCCTAGTTCATCTAGTCGACGAGATTGCCATTCTGGGTCCTGTATTTCTACACAATATGTTTCCCTTTGAGAGGTTCATGGGAGTCTTAAAGAAATATGTTCGTAACCGTGCTAGGCCAGAAGGAAGCATCTCCATGGGCCGGCAAACAGAGGAGGTCATTGGGTTTTGTGTTGACTTCATTCCTGACCTTAAGCCGATTGGTCTCCCTCGATCGCGGTATGAGGGGAGACTGACTGGAAAAGGCACGCTAGGAGCGTCTTCAATAATATGTAGGGACGGGCATTCTTGGGCTCAAGCACACTGCACAGTTCTACAGAATTCTACCTTGGTGACCCCATATGTCAATGAACACAAGAATATTCTGCGCTCCAAACACCCGGAGCAGTGTGATGACTGGATTACATGTGAACACATCAGGACTTTCGGCAGTTGGTTGCAAACACATCTCATGGGTGACAACATTGTTGGAGATGAGTTGTACTCGTTGGCCAGGACACCATCTTCGACTGTATTGACTTACCAAGGGTACGAGATAAATGGGAATACATTTTACACGATCGCGCAAGATCAAAAGAGCACCAACCAAAACAGTGGTGTCCGCTTTGATGCAGCAACCAACAGGGGAAAGGACACATATTATGGTTACATAGTGGACATATGGGAACTTGACTATGGACATGATTTTAAGGTCCCTTTGTTTCGGTGCAAATGGGTCAATCGGTCAGGAGGCGGGGTACAGGTAGACCCACAGTACGGAATGACAACAGTGGATCTGAACAATCTTGGGTACACAGACGAACCATTCGTCCTAGCCAATGATGTGGCGCAGGTTTTCTACGTGAAGGACATGTGTACCAAACCGAGAAAAAGAAAAGATAAGGAAGCGAATACATCATACGATGAGCCTAAGCGCAACATAGTTCTTTCAGGGAAAAGAAACATCGTGGGAGTGGAGGACAAGACAGACGTGTCTGCAGATTATGAAAAGTTTCATGAAATTCCTCCCTTCAAAGTGAAGGCTGACCCAAGCATCCTGTTAAACAATGAAGATTATCCATGGTTACGTCGCAATAAGCAAGGGACACACGCGAAGAAAAAGTGAAGACTTTCTCTCCACACGCGAAGAAAAAGTGAAGAAAATCCCTTTTGTAATAGATGAGTTATCATCCGAAACCCTGATATTTTGACCTTTTGTAATAGATGATACCATGCCAAGTTATATAAAACACCCATTTAAAATAACCGGGACTAAAGGTTGGTCCTGGCTGTGATGGGATTTTAGTCCCACCTCGCTAGTTCAGCAGCAGGACGACCAGCTTATAAGCCCCGCTGTGAGATAGGCAGCACGAGTGAAAATAGATCTTCTTATAGAGAAAATTCAACTTGAATTGAAAGTGCTAGTGTGGTAACACTAGCTTACTACACTAGCACTTTGAATTTAGGTTGAATTTTCTCTATAAGCAAATCTAATTTCACTTTTGCTATTTTTTTATCTTATTTTTTTTGCATATTAAAAGTGATTTTTAGTTGATTCCTTTTGCTATTACAGTTTTATAAAATCTTTTTAGTTGATTCTTTTTGCTATTGAAGAATATTATATTTTTGTTTTAGTTGATCATAACAGAATATTTTAATTGATTACTTTTAGTTCATTCTTTTTGCTATTAGAGTTTTATAAAAGTTTTTTAACTAAATTGAACTCCAGACTTTTTGTGTGTTCAAAATGCACCATTCAAAGCCACTTCATCAATTTTTAACCCTTTCTGACTTCATTTGATATTTTTCATGCATTTACTGATTTTTTTTGAGCTAAATGACCCTGAAATTGGAAAGCACTACAAATGAACTCTGAACAGGTTGAAAGTTGGCATGGTATCATCATTTCGCCCACATAGCATGTGCCAAAAAGTTGAGAGGGTTACGGTAAAAACTGGATGCACTTCGTGTAGAAAATGGACAATCTCTTTCGAAGTATCAGGGTTTCAGACGAAAACTCGTCTGTTCCAAAGGGATTTCATTTTTTTAACTTATTTGAACTCCAGACTTTTTGTGTGTTCAAAATGCACCATTCAAAGCCACATCATCAATTTTCGACCTTTTCTGACTTCATTTCCTATTTTTCATGCATTTACTGATTTTTTTGAGCTAAATGACCCTGAAATTGGAAAGCACTACAAATGAACTCTGAACAGGTTGAAACTTGGCATGGTATCATCATTTCACCCACATAGCTTGTGCTAAAAAGTTGAGAGGGTTACGGCAAAAACTTGATGCACTTCGTGTACAAACTGGACCATCTCCTTCGAAGTATCAAGGTTTCGGACGAAAACTCGTCTGTTATAAAGGCATTTCATTTTTTTTAAACTTATTTCAACTCCAGACTTTTTGTGTGTTCAGTATGCACCATTCGAAGCCACGTCATCAATTTTCAACCCTTTCTGACTTCATTTCCTATTTTTCATGCATTTACTGATTTTTTTGAGCTAAATGACCCTGAAATTGGAAAGCACTACAAATGAACTCTGAACAGGTTGAAACTTGGCATGGTATCATCATTTCACCCACATAGCTTGTGCTAAAAAGTTGAGAGGGTTACGGCAAAAACTTGATGCACTTCGTGTACAAACTGGACCATCTCCTTCGAAGTATCAAGGTTTCGGACGAAAACTTGTCTGTTATAAAGGCATTTCATTTTTTTAACTTATTTCAACTCCAGACTTTGTGTGTGTTCAATATGCACCATTCGAAGCCACGTCATCAATTTTCAACCCTTTCTGACTTCATTTCCTATTTTTCATGCATTTACTGATTTTTTTGAGCTAAATGACCCTGAAATTGGAAAGCACTACAAATGAACTCTGAACAGGTTGAAAGTTGGCATGGTATCATCATTTCACCAACATAGTATGTGCCAAAAAGTTGAGAGGTTACGGTAAAAACTGGATGCACTTCGTGTACAAAATGGACAATCTCTTTCCAAATATCAGGGTTTCGGACGAAAACTCATCTGTTACAAAGGGATTTCATTTTTTTTAACTTATTTGAACTCCAGACTTTTTGTGTGTTCAAAATGCACCATTCAAAATGAACAATATCTTTCGAAGTACCAGGGCCTTTAGTCCCGGTTGGAGCCACCAACCGCGACTAAAGCACTAATCAGGAAGAAGCACACGGATCGTGTGTTTCTTTTTAGCGCCTGTGAGTCGTCGGATCAGGGGTGTGTTTCTTTTGAGGGCTGTGAGCTGTTGGATCAGCACTACCACGACCACTTCGTGAGCCACACGACCCTATATATAGACCACCTCTAGGACATGTTCGACACTCATTGTATACACAAATCATTCGGATTCCCTGCATGCATCCGACGGTGCATTTGATATGCGGGCACTCATGAGCCACCGTCGGGCTGCATGCAGGAGAAACCGTGTGTTTTGGGGAAAGTGTTACAAAGACATTTCATTTTTCCAACTCCATTCGATCCACTTCGTGTACAAAGTGGACAATCTCTTTCGAAGTAAGTGCATCCAGTTTTTGCCGTAACCGGTACGCGCCGTACCACTGCCCGTTCGAAGGCTGCACCTACTACGGCCTGCTGTTGTACAACCACATCCAGGACCACCGCTGAGCACCGGTTTAGGTGCAGCCTTCGAACGGGTAGTGGTACGGCGCGTACCGGCACCGGATGTCGCCGATGGGCTCGGTGCAGCAAGTGCACTTGATCTTCAGTGTGATTTACCCGGAGACACCAAGGCAGAGAAAATACTAATCAGCCGAAAAATCGCAGCAGATCCTGCTGTGCTGGAGCAATAGACGGCGGGAAATTTAATATAATGATAAAACACACTAATATTAAACAGCAGGAAAAAGAATCACTCAAAAATCTATTTTTAAAGTAAAGTAATTCACAGACTAGTGGTTCACACCAATTTCAAATAATTCAAATTTAAACTATTGAAATATGAAAACTACTGGCACTAACAGAAAGTTTAGATTTTTTGTGACCTAAAGCAAAAAAGATTCACTCAAAAACTCTAATAAAGCAAAAAACAACTCAGAAACAAAAGAAAATAAATAAAGCATAAAACAAAAAAAAATGGAAAATAAATAAATAAAAAAGCCCACCGCTATTTTTAAAGTAATTCACAGACTAGTGATTCACACATTTTTTTGTGACCTAAAGCAAAAAAGATTCACTCACAAACTCTAATAAAGCAAAAAACAACTCAGAAACAAAAGAAAATAAATAAATCATAAAACAAAAAAAAAGGAAAATAAATGAAAAAAAAGCCCACCGCGTGTAAGTAGAAAGAAAAGAAAATAAATAAAGCAACAAACAAACCGGGATTAAAAAGTAAAAAAACCGCGTGTAAGTAGAAAGAAAGGAAAATAAATAAAGCAATAAACAAACCGGGATTAAAAAATAAAAAAATGCCACCTACATAGATGGGCCAGGATCCAGGCCCTGTAGGCCCACGGGCAATCGTGCGTGAGTATAGGCCAGTAGGCCTGCAATAGAGAGGAGCTCGACAGGTCAGTCACAGCGCGACTTATAAACCAGTGCAGACGCGCCTCGACTAGCGAGGTGGGACTAAATTTGTGGATGCGGCTGAAAAGGGGCTTTAGTCCCGGTTGGTGGCTCCAACCGGGACTAAAGGTCCCCCTTTAGTCCCGGTTGGAGCCACCAACCGGGACTAAAGCCCCTTTTCAGCAGCCGAAAGGGCGGGAAGAAAAGGGCTTTAGTCCCGGTTGGTGGCTCCAACCGGGACTAAAGGTACCCCTTTAGTCCCGGTTGTAGCCACCAACCGGGATTAAAGGGTAGCCTATATAAGCCCCCCGACGCAGTTCATCTCCAAACCCCCGACGGCGCCGCGACCAACTCGACGCCGCCAGGCTGCCGGACCGCGCCGTCGCCTCCCGTCGTTGACGCCGCTCCTCGTCGCTGCCGCCGACGCCGCCCCCGACGCCGCTCCTCGTCGCCGCTCCCGTCGCCGCCCCCGTCGCCTCCCCGAGCCCGTCGCCGCCCCGAGCCCGTCGCCTCCCCGAGCCCGTCGCCGCCCCTAGCCCGTCGCCGCCCCGCGCCCCTGCCCTGCTGCGAGCTCGCCGTCGACGCGCCGCCCCACGCCCCTGCCCTGCCCCGACGGTGCGCGCCGCCCCGCGCTCCTCCCCTTTCGGTCCGGCCAGGAGTACTAGCTAGCTATATATATATATGATATATATGTTAGATGAGATTGTTAATTAGATGATATATATGAGTTCTTTGATGATATGAGTTCTTAGATGAAAAGATGATATGATATACATGCATATAGTTCTTTGATGATGATGATATGATATATATATAGTTCATTATTACATTATGTTAGAATTAATGTGTCCGGGCGAGTCCCCGACGATCGCCGGGCGAGTCCCCGACGATCGCCGGGCGAGTCCCCGACCATCGCCGGACAAGATATCTCTTACGTATATAATTTTGCTAAGTGTTTATTAAATTTGTTTTCATAATTAAGCATTTGTTCTCGACGTCGACGATGCCTGGCATGCATCCTAGTCGTCGACTCGGCGGAGGAGGCCTGCTTGATCAGAGGGGCCATGTCCGGGACTGGGCTCCGCCGGGCTGGGACTGGGAGGTGCTACCTTCCGGGGCGCACAGCTTGGTGAGGAGGCAGCCCGTCGTCGACCCGGAGCTTCTTTGGTGGCGGTCGCGTGGGCCAGTGACGGTGCGGAGGCTTGAGTCCCCCACGGAGGTTGTACGTCACCGTGTCAGGGAGGAGGACGAGCACGTCCGTCGCTACATGGTTGCGTTGGAGGCCAGGTCCGACAATACCTGGCAGGTTCTTCAGGGATCTCACTGGAGCTATGATCCTGTGATGGTTCCTTCTCTTTGGGTGTCCACCGCCCGCGCCGATACCCGTCGTTCGCTAGGGTTCTAGCTGTATTAGTGATGTTATATATATGATACTATTCGAGATATCTTGTATTCTTAATCTAAATTTTTGCCCCTATATATATATAACTTGTGAACTTTGCATGATGTTTGCCAGTAATCCATTGCTCATATGCATATGTGATTCCTTTTTCTGGTTAGGTCTATGTTTGCCACTATCCATCTCTCATGGTTTGTAGTTTGCCATGTGTTGTAATATTTGCAGAAACTATGGATCACAGAGACTTAGAAAAAGAAGAGGCGTTGGAGATTATAATCCGCGCCGGAGAAAATCCAATGGAGGAGGACACCTTGTCGTTTCTCAACGACAACGATGGTGGAATGGAGGAGGAAAGAGATCATCACGGCTCCGATGATGGAAGAATGGAGGAGGAACAAGATCATGACGGCTCCGGTGATATAGAGAAGGGAGCCTTAACTAATGCAGAGTCCGGCGAGGTATATGTATATATATATATATATATATTAATTAAGCCTCTGCGGACTAGATGCATTAATTGTTTTGTATGTACATATATTAACGCTTCTTTCTTCTTTTAGCCTTCGGGAACGAGCCAAACTTCGTCAAGAAGGAGACGAGGCGCGAAGAAAAGTTTGGACAAGGAGGAAAGGTACAAGATCGACGTAATCTCTCCAGCTGGCGAACCGATTCTTCCCACGCGGACCAAAAAAGCCTTTACATATCAGTGCGGCGTACTGGTTAGGGATATCATCCCGATCACCATCGAGCAGTGGAATAAGAAGAAGGACGACCCTTCAGTTACTTTTGTCCACGATAGACAAAAAGAAGTTCTTTGGAGCGACCTGCTGAAAAATTTCATCCTACCGCCAGAGGAGGATCCGACAACCCCACCAGTTATAGAGCCAAAGGTCAAGGCGTACGCTCTAAAGAAGATGGCAGAACTGTTCAAGAACTGGAAGAAGAATTTGAACACAAAGTATGTCGAGAAAAACAAGACTCCAGATTTCACCGGTACATATGTGAAGATAAAAGATCACTGGCCCGAATTTGTGGCCTTAAAGAAATCCGATAAGGCGCGGAAAATGTCAGCGCAAAATAAGCTGAATGCTGCAAGGAAGGAGTTTCACCATGTTACGGGGTCAGGTGGCTACAGGCAAGCCGAGCCTAAGTGGGAAAAAATGGAGAACGACCTACTTGCTAAAGGGGTCGAAGCAGAGACACGGAACTGGCCAGATCGGGTAAGGACTTGGGTATTCGGGAATGGGGGAGCTTTGGACCCAGAAACAGGGAAGGTTGTTTACGAGGATCCTAAACTTGAAATACCCATCAAAAGGATTGAGGAAGCAATCAAGGAAGTGGAGGAAGGGAGGTTCCATCCCGACAGAGAGAAGGACGTGCTGACAAAGGCCCTCGGGAATGATGAACACCCTGGACGAACACGAGGCACACCAGGCTCCGTTCCATGGAAGCTTGGGTTTCACGACAGCAAAGACACTTATAGAAGCCGAGGGCGAAAGAAGAAAGAGGATGCAACCAAACTAGAGCAGATGGAAAAAAGATTAGAGGTACTAGAGGCGGCATCAGCTAGAGCCCTCGGCCCACCAGATCAGCAGCACGATCCTTCATTGGAAGGTACTCCACCATCTCAGCGGAGAAGCAGCGTGGCTTCCACGGAGCACGATCAGCCTGATATCACGGCTCGCCGCTACCCCGTGGATGGTATCACGCAGAATGAAAATTGTGTGCTGTTGAAAGATTGCGGAAACCTGAAATTGGAGGTGGCGATAGGCTCTGTCCACCATCCTCGACCTGATGCTACTTTCCATTGCGCTCCGATTCCAGTTGGCTATGCTGTTGTCATGGTGGATGAAATATCGCCCGGATTTGGGACCCTGCGGCTTGATCATCCTACAGGTGAAGGTGAGGTTTATCTGGAAAATGCCTTAAGGACTACCTGTCTATGGAGAAAGTCACACATCAAGCTTCCTTACTTCACGCCGCCTCAGCATACTGCTCATGAGCCGGAGGAGGCCCCTCATCAGCAGACTCAGCCGTCTCCGGCGCGTCTGCCGTCTCCGCCATCTCCGGGGCGTCAGCCGTCTCCGCTGCCTCAGTCGTCTCCGGCGCGTCAGCGGACTCCGCCTCCTTCGCCGCGTCAGCCGTCTCCGCCATCTCCGCCGCGTCAGCCGTCTTCGCTGCCTCAGTCGTCTCCGCCGCGTCAGCGGACTCCGCCTCCTCCGCCGCGTCAGCCGTCTCCGTCTCTTCCGCAACAGCGGCGGAAGAGAGCCGCCGTCGCTCCGGTGGCTAGCAGTACAACAACAGGAGGGAAGAGGTTTCAATATGGTCCAAAAAGCCTCAACCCTCTTCCAAAGAGATCATATGATAGGTCTGAAGAGGAAGTCAATGAAATCTCAATGGCCGAAGTGAAGGCCCATTTTGCACCGAAATGTCCAACTACAAAGGAGAAAATTGATCCGAAAATAGCCATGCGTACGCTGAAAAATCTTGAAAAACCACCGCCTAAGTTGCTATCAGACTATGACCGTTCAATTGTAAAGTCATATGCAGATCCACAGAAGCGGTCGGGAAGCAGCGGTAATCCATATCAAGGGAAAAAAATAATTCCCCAACTGGGCGAGCAGGAGAACCAATCGTGCCCCCCGCTCATGGTGTCTAGCGATATCCCAGCTGATGTTCCGCAGGGGGTAGCGCCCGGTACTAATCCCGGTGATTACTTACCCGATGATATACCGTTACCCGAAATGGCTGATGTAGTAGACTTTAGATTCGAGCTCGGAAAGCCTCTCGTCAGACCAGAGGAGCTCCCGGAACTACCAACGAGGATGCTAGCATTGCATAAATGGTACATGGAAGCCTGCGAGCGAGGGCAGAACTATATCCATGCAGGAGTTAAAGATGAGCATTTCTTCAATGGAAAAGAGTCGGTTTACATTGAATTTGAAGAATTATTCTACATATACAATCTAAAAGAGATCGACAAAACTATCATCACTTCCTATTGTTTGTAAGTATCATTTCTGAAATTAAGTCTCTAGCTCAGCTCGTTCATTACTGCATGTATATAATTGTCCTCACCATATGTATATTATGCAGAAAGAAGATCTTCGAATGCAACAAAGGACCAATCCAAATCAATGACGTTGGGTTCGTTAACCCAAATGTTGTTCATGAAATGACTGTAAAACACAACAAAAAGGAAATGGAGGATTACTTGCTAAGGGCGTTTATCAAACAACAAACCAAAAGAGAAATACTACTTCCTTACAACTTCAAGTGAGTGTTATATACTGTCTTGTACATACACACATAATTTTGTTTCGCTTACTCGATGTTAAGTGTAATTGATGAGCTACATGTGTGCAGCTTCCACTTTATTCTGCTCATCATACAGTTTGATCAAAGTCGAATACAAGTCATGGACTCGTTAAGTAAAGACCTTTCGGCGTGGGCGCCCCTGCAAACAATTCTCAAGAAGTAATTTCAAATCATTATCGCACTATATCGGCAACTATCGTTCATTTCCTGATATCAAATAATTAATAACTTTTTAATTCATGTTCTTTGCCGGGCAGTGTTTGGACAAGGTTCACCAAGGAGGTTAGGGGTCGTCACTGGAAAAAGAAGCTGCAATATGAATTGCTCCCTGTAAGTAGTACTAGCTAGGCCCGCGCATCACTTTGATTCTAGTTTCAATACCACTATCATGCTTGATTATTATTTTGATTGAACTCTATTCTCGTAAAGTGCCCTCAGCAGGGATCCGGAAATAACTTATGTGGATACTACGTCTGCGAGTTCATCCGCCAGAGGACCAATTACAAGGGCAGATCAATATTAGAAAAACTTGAAGTACGTAAACAATATTCACAAATTTATTTTAATACCATCAACTGTGTTGAGTTTCATTCATATATATACATATATATATATATATATATTGACCCCCTTTTTAAAATTAGATCGACCGGATGAGGGATGGACTCCTACCAGAGTATCGCCTACGAGCAATTCAAGAGGAATTGGCGGGATTCCTCCTTGATCACGTCATAGCTAAAAATGGAGAATACCATGAAGAAATTTTGGCCCTCTAGAAATTAGAGATCGTAAGAGATGTTATTCATTGTATATATGCATGAACGTGCACTAGACATAGTACGTAGCGTCGAATAGATATACGAAAACATGTTGTTCGACCAAGCACGGAGAAAGAGAGATCACTTCTCTCTATATTAATTCATGACGATTTGTGTAATGGTTTCTTCATTGCTTTATGTAGTAGCAAACGTCGAGTTGAATCGTCTACACAAAAAAGAAAAGGGGGAAACACAATATGAAACCCCTAAACCCCTCCTTTCAAAAAAAAACAAAAACCCCAGCGCATCGAGCTGCTGACGCGTGGCAGTCTTTTAGTCCCGGTTGGTGTTACCAACCGGGACTAAAGTTCCCCTACTGGGCGGCTCGAGCTGCTAACGCGTGGCAGACTTTTAGTCCCGGTTGGTGTTACCAACCGGGACTAAAGGTCCTCCTGCCTGGGCGCCCCACAGCGGCCACGTGGAGGCACTTTAGTCCCGGTTCGTAACAGAACCGGGACTAAAAGTGAGGACCTTTAGTCCCGCTTAGTTAGACCCGGTTCCAGAACCGGGACTAAAGGCCCTCTGGAACCGGGTCTAAAGGCCCTGTTTTGTACTAGTGATATGAAAGTGATATACCATGAGACTCTCTACATGAGTAGCATGGTGCCACTTTGAGGTATGAATGTGGTAAATAGGATAGTAGCAAAGTCTCTTCTCTTATTTTCTCTCTCATTTTTTTGAATGGATGGTGGGCTCATTTTGCCTCCCCCATCTTTATTTTCCTCCGGAGTCTCATCTCGACTTGTGAGAGAATAATCGTCTCCATCATTCTTTCGTCACTGGGACAATGCTTTAATAATGATGATCATCACACTTTTATTTACTTACAACTCGATATGGAGAGCTGATATGAAGATATGACTCTGTATGAATGCCTCTGGCAGTGTACCAGGATGTGCAATAATCTAGCTTGACATGCATCAAAAATATGATGAACGGTGGCTTTGCCACAACTACTATGTCAGCTCTATATGATCATGCAAAGCAATATGACGATGAACGAACTAGTCGCAGCTAGATGCTTTCTAAGGATGTGACATCTAAGCACTTAATCGTTGGATCTATTCTATTATAATTTTTCATGCAATTTTGATTTGTGTCCTGTCCACCGCGTCGCTCGCACACGTCGTTGTTGGCTTGTTGCTATCGCTCGTTCGTTGCTCTTTTTCTTAGTCCGGACACTCGTTGCACGGGCTGACCTTTTTTTCTTTTCTTGGAACACTGTTTTTGTTGGTTTGATTTTGTCTTTTCTTGCTGCGTTGTACCAATTCAAAAAGCTTTATGTTTTTATATTGCTCATACGTTTCACATCTTAATTTTTTGTCCCGCTTTTATCTACTTCTTTTTTCATATGTCTTCTTTTTATTTTGCAGTTCACGATTTGTTTAGTATATGAAACGGTTTTTGAAGAGCGCAAACACTTATAATTTTCACGATTTTTTTTGAACAGTTTTAAATTTTTTGTGTTTTTTAAAAGTTCATGAACATTTAAAAAAATTGAACAGTTTTCAAATAAAATTTGAAGAAGATTTTAACAATGCGTTATCTAAGTTGTGGTCCATCCGATTTATTTTTATTTAGTCTTTTGCACAATTTTTGTTATGTTCTTGTTTGTGTCGTGCATCCCTCGTCGCCACGATGTCCAGTTGTCGGCCGGTTTCTAGTTAGGTTCTGGTTGTTTGTTATTGGCATGCTTCGTAAAAGCAAACGAGATAGATTCTATATTCGTTGCCACTTTGATCACCTTTATATTGCAGCTTTTTGATTGTCATTGACCGCTTTTGTTAGGTTCCGGTTGTTTGTTATTGGCTGCTTTTTGATTGATTTATTATTTGTTAAACTAGTTGCAAGTAATCCGTTGACTCGCAACCGTCCCCGGATGCAAGTCAATCCTCGATTTGCAACTCGTGCATGTTGTACATTTTTTTGTAGTTGAATCAGTTGCATGTGAGCCATCGAGTCGCAACTAGGGCGGCCGCGTGGCGTTTGTAGGTAGGCCCCCAGTTGCATGCCCACCATCGACACGCAACTAGGGGCTGGGTGCTTTGTTTTTGGTTGATTTACCGTTATTGAACCAGTTGTAAGTAACCCCTCAACTTGCAACAGTATCCTGTTGCAAGTCAACCCTCGACTTGCCACTCGGACGCGTCGTACTCTTCTTTTTTGTAGTTGAAGCGGTTGCTCGTTGACCATCGACTCGCAACCAAGGCGGTAGCATGTCGTTTCTAGGTACGGCCTCAGTTTCGTGTCCACCATCGACTTGCAACTAAGGGGTGGTGGCTTGTTTTTATGTGATTTATTTTGTTGTTGAACCAGTTGCAGGTAAAGCCTTGACTCACAACCGTGCCCTGATGCATGTCAACCCTCGACTTGCAACTGGGACACGTCATACTCTTTTTTTGTAGTTGTCACATTTGCATGTCGACCATCAACTCGCAACCAGCGCGGCTGCGTGGCGTTTGTAGATAGGGCCTAGTTGTGTGACCACCATCGACTCGCAACTAGGGGTGGGGCCTTGTTTTTTATTTGAGTTTTTTTTGTTGAACCAGTTGTAGGTAAAGCCTCGACTCACAACTGTGCCCGGTTGCAATTCAATCCCTCATACATCTCCGTCGTATCTACTTTTCCTAACGTTTTGCTCTTGTTTTGGACTCTAATTTGCATGATTTGAATGAAACTAACCCGGACTGACGCTGTTTTCGGCAGAACTACCGTGGTGTTGTTTTTGTGCAGAAATAAAAGTTCTCGGAATTGGACGAAACTTTTTGGAGATTTATTTCAGAATAAAAGAAAAATACTGGAACCAAGAGCCACCGGAGGGGGTGCCCTGGCTGGGCACGATACACCAGGGCGCGCCACCCCCTCCAGGCGCGCCCTAGTGGGTTGTGGTCACCTCGTGGCCCCCCTGACCCTAATTCCAACTCCATAAATACCTATTTTCGGAGAAAAAAATAAGAGATGAAGTTTTATCGCGTTTCACGAGACGGAGCCGCCGCCACCTCCTGTTCTTCATCGGGAGGCCAGATCTGGAGCCCGTTTGGGGCTCCGGAGAGGGGAATCTTCGGTCTTCGTCATCACCAACCCTCCTTCATCACCAATTCCATGATGCTCCTCACCGGGAGTGAGTAATTCCTTCGTAGGCTCGCTGGTTGGTGAGAGTTGAATGAGATTCAAAATGTAATCCAGTTAGTTTTGTTAGGGCTTGATCCCTAGTATCCATTATGTTCTGAGATTGATGTTTCTATGACATTGCCATGCTTAATGCTTGTCACTAGGTCCCGAGTGCCATGATTTTAAATCTGAACCATTTATGTCATCACCATTATATTTATGTTCTTGATCCGATCTTGCTAGTCATATGCACCTGCTATGTGTTATGATCCGTAAACCCCGGGGTGACAATAGTCTGGATACTTTCCGGTGATGACCATAGTTTGAAGAGTTCATGTATTCACTATGTGTTAATGCTTTGTTACGGTTCTCTATTAAAAGGAGGCCTTAATATCCCTTAGTTTCCTTATGGACCCCGCTACCACGGGAGGATAGGACAAAAGATGTCATGCAAGTTCTTTTACATAAGCACGTATGACTATTTACGGAATACATGCCTACATTATATTTATGAACTGGAGCTAGTTCTGTGTCGCCCTAGGTTATGAATGTTATATGATGAATTTCATCCAACGAATTCACGGATCTAATGCCTACTAGTTTTCCACATATTGTTCTTGCTAGGTTGCTATTGCTATCGCTACTGTTCCAACTGCTACAAAATCATTGATATCACTGTTACTGTTATTGTTACTGTTATTACTGCTATCAGAACTATCATATTACTGTGCTACTGATCACTTTGCTGCAGATATTTAATCTCCAGGTGTGGTTGAATTGACGACTCAACTGCTAATACTTGTGAATATTCTTTGGCTCCACTTGTGTCGAAACTATAAATTTGGGTTCAATACTCTACCCTCGAAAACTTTTGCGATCCCCTATACTTGTGGGTTATCAAGACCTTTTTCTTGCACCGTTGCTGGGGAGCATAACTATATTTGTTGAGTCACTTGTGATTTATATCAATTTATCACTATGAAGAATATGAAGGATACAAGAACCAAGATTTTTCCCTCTAAGACGAGGGGAGGTAAGGAATTTCCATCTAGCTCTGTACTTGATTCACCTTCGGTTATGAGTAAACTTGCAACGCTACCACATGCTATTAATCCTGATATGTCGCAAGTTATTGATGATGCTACTTCTGCTATGAATGATGCTTATGATGATGCCAGTACCATGCCTAATGATAATGTGTCACTAGGTGAATTTCTTGATTAACAAATTGCTAGAGCTAAAGAGAATGAAATTACTGCAACTGATGAAATTACTGAAACTGATGAAGTCCTTGAAACTGAGAACTATGAAACACCTATTAGACCTAGCTCTCCTAGATTTGAATTGCCTAAGATACCCGAGGGTTATGTTATGGATGAAGAAGTAGCTACAGACATCCTTGATTGTAAGAGATAGAGATGATCTTAAGAAATTATTATGCAAGTATAAAGAGAAGTCTTTGAATGCTAGAATGAAATGTGATCCTAAGTTTGCTACTTCACCTATCTTTGTTACCGACAAGGATTATGAATTCTATGTCGACCCAGAGTTAATTACTTTGGTTGAATCTGATCCTTTTCATGGCTATTAAAATAAAACTATAGTGGCACATCTTACTAATTTGAATGATATAGCCACCCTTTTATCTCATGATGAGAAAATTCGCAATTACTATATCCTCAAATTATTTCCGTTCTCATTAAAGGGTGATGCTAAGATATGGTACAATACTCTTGCTCCTGGTTGTGTGCGTAGTCCCCAGGATATGATTTACTACTTCTCTGAAAAATATTTTCCTGCTCATAAGAAACAAGCTGCCTTACAGGAAATATTTAACTTTGTGCAAATTGAAGAAGAGAGTGTCCCACAAGCTTGGCGGAGGCTTGTGCAATTGCTTAATGCTTTGCCTAATCACCCTCTTAAGAAAAATGAAATACTTGATATCTTCTATAATGGACTAACTTATGCTTCTAGGGACTTCCTAGATAGTTGTGCTGGTTGTATTTGCAGGGAACGAACTGTTGAACATGCTGAGGAACTATTGAATAATATATTGAAGAATTATGATGATTGGACTCTCCCTAAACCACCAACTAAACCCACTCCGAAGAAGAGGGATATCTTATTTCTCAGTCCGGAAGATATGCAGGAGGCAAAAAAATGTATGAAGGAAAAAGGTATTAAAGCCGAGGATGTTAAGAATTCACCACCTATTGAAGAAATACATGGCCTTGACACACCACCACCTCAACAGGTGGTAGAGGTAAATTCTTTATTAAAGTTTGATGAAGGTGTTCTTGCTCAGCTAAAAGCTCTCAAGCCTGAAGTCAAAGGGAAAGGCAAAGGCTAACGCTTCGAGGGATATGGTGAGATGCACAACAGGACTCACATTAGCCCCTTCACGAAGCTTCCCTATTTCAAGGGCCTCAAACTTCCTTATAACATCGATGTGATGCACACCAAAAAGAATGTCGCAGAGTCCCTTTTTCGCACGATCCTCAACATTCCTAATAAGACAAAGGATAACGTTCAAGCTAGAGCCGATCAACAAAAAATTTGTGATAGACCACGTCTAAACATGCAACCTCCCACAGGCGGTCGAAAAAACTGGTTCAAGCCAGAGGCTGACTTCATCCTTAAACCGCCAGAAAAGAAGGAGGTACTTATGTGGCTCAAACACATTGTGAAGTTCACTGATGGTTATGCATCGAATATAAGTAATGGAGTCAATCTTTCAACGTGCAAAGTCAACGGGCTCAAGAGTCATGACTATCATGTATGGATTGAGTGGTTAATGCCGGTGATGGTTCGAGGCTATGTCCCCGAGCGTGTCTGGCGAGTGCTTGCGGAGCTAAGCCATTTCTTTCGCACGCTCTGTGCTAAAGAAGTATGTCCCGAGGTGATTGGACAATTGCATAAGAAGGCACCGGAGTTGATATGCAAGCTAGAGAAGACCTTTCCGCCAGGCTTCTTTACTCCGATGACACATCTCATTTTGCACCTTGCGAAAGAGGTATTGTTGGGGGGCCCTGTGCAGAATCGTTGGCAGTACGGCCCTGAGAGACCGAACAAGCATCTCCGAAAGAAATGTGGAAACAAAGCTAAGATTGAAGCTTCCATAGCTGAGGCAGTTATCCTTGAGGAGGTGTCAGACCTCAGGACATCGTACTATCCAGACCACGTTCCCAGTCTGCATAATAAGGTGCCTCGATACAATACGGAAGAGCCCAAGTATAAACCCAAGCTCGATCTATTCAGCGGGCAAGGTGGCAGGGCTGGGTGCTCGAAATCTTATAACATGCCAGAACAAGAGTGGGAGGACATCATGTTCTATGTCTTGCACAACATCGAGCAAGTTGTGGAGGAGTGGATGAGGTAATATCACCACACCATTCCTTTATGTCTTGCACAACATCATGTTCTATGTTCTCTTAGTCTCGGCCTAAACACCGCTTTTCTTCTTTCAGTCAATTCATTATCGAGGAGTAGAAGGGAATGATTCATCCTACTCAGGCGGAGGCACTTACTCTTCTTCGGCATGGAAACCCTGGAAGGAAAAATTTTGTTGCTTGGTTCATGGCTAAAGTAATTTTTCACATTCCCCTATTAAATACCTAGTTGAACATTTATTAGTTAACCAAACTAATGCACCCAACAATTTCAATTAAACTTGTAGGGAAAAGATCGGAACATATCTATGGATGACGAATTGAGATGGGTTTCCATGGATTTTAACCCTTCAGTCATGACATGTGAAAAGTATGATGTGAATGGGTATCGCTTCCATACAGAGGAGCACCAAAACAACCGGCCTGATCCCAAAACTATAAATACTGGAGTGTACACCCCAGGTCAAAATGGAGTTCAGTATTACGGAAGGGTAGGAAAAATATACGAGCTTTCATTCAGTCATGGCCGCAAAACCCTAAGTCTCCCTGTGTTCAAATGCCGATGGTTCGACCCAGTAAAGGGGCTGAGACATACGCCTTCCTATGGTTTAGTCGAAGTTAAACCATCAACCGTCTATGCTGGAGCCGATCTCTTTATTGCGGCTACCCAAGCCACACAAGTTTATTATCTGCCTTACCCATGCCAGAAAGAGTACCTAAAGGGTTGGGAAGTTGTGTTCAAGGTGTCACCACATAGTAAGCTACCGGACCCGAACGATGACGATTATTACAACATTAACCCCATGACATACGAGGGAGTGTTCTTTTAAGAGCAACCCGATGATGATGATGATGTGGTCAGAAGCGATTACGCTGACTCCTTGGGTGATGATGATGTAGATCCAAACGATGACGATGCACGGAATGATGGCGAGACCATTGTTAATGAAAAAGACATACTTATGCTAGAAAAGTTGTTAAATGAAGACGATGGCGACAAGGAAGAGCCTCCACCTCCGTCTGACAATGAAGATGATATGTGTGATAGTGATAGTGATAGTGACAGTGATGATTCATATGGGTCCTAGCAGATGTACGTTTCATGTCTTTTTACTATGGTTTATTAATATGCTTATTTATCAATGTCTTTTTTCTATGGTTTTTTTCTTCATTATTATTATACTAATTTTTTATTATCTTTTCAATGCAGGTTTGCTAAGCATGGGCAAGGGCAAGGCCGATGGCATGGGTTTACTAAGCAAACTCAAATCGTTTAGTAGTCGGAGTGGTCGAGCCCGCACTGTTCCGTCTCGACTACTTGAGGATGACTCCTCACAGGGAGGTCAAGGGAGAGGTGCCCCTAGAGGTGGAGGGGGTGCGGGGAGAGCCCCTAGAGGTGGAGGGGGTGCGGGAAGAGCCCCTAGAGGTGGAGGTGGTGCGGGGAGAGCCCCTAGGGGAGAGCCCTTAGGGCGGGGTCGGGGCCAGAAACAACACTCCCTCACCGACTTAGGGGTGCCATTTACCAGGCCCTCCTATAGTGAGGTACCCTCCTCTAGTGAGAGACCCTCCTCTAGTGAGGTACCCTCTACTGAGGAGGAGGAGTTTCGCGAGGAGGTTGAGGAGGAAGAGGAGGAGGTTCGCGGGGAGTTTGACGAGGAGGAGGAGGAGGAGGAGGTTGGTGGTGGCAGGGAGGGGGAGGAGGTTGGTGGTGGCATGGAGGGTGGTGACAACAAGGGGTGGCTGCGTGGTCGTGCAAGACTCCCCCCCCCCCCCGAACCTGATACCGAGGAGCAGATGTGGATCATTACGCCAGCGGGGAAAGAGTAAGTGCCCCTTAATCATATTTTAATTCTCTTGCTTGTAAACATGCTCATATTTTCTATCTTTTGTAGGGGCTGGAAAGTTGCTCCAAAAGTCCGTGTTCCAAACGGTATCCTCACTATCTTGCTGAAGGAATATTGGCCGGGGTTGTTCGCTCTGGACCCAGTCAGGCACCCGAAGCGCCTGGTTTTGGCCATGACCTGGTACCACTACGAAGCGGCTCCCCATGCGGACTATCTGACACATGCTAAGGCCGTGGAAACAAATTTTTGGGTAAGTTCTCTTCTGAAGCATGAGTCTTCAGTTTTGTCCATAGTTTATCATCGAATGGTTTAACTCATGGCTTCTTCCATTCTGTTTTTATGAATAACTATAGAAATACTATCGAGTTCTTGAGGGGCACAAGCCCATTGCCGACAAGTTGTTTCAGAGCACTGCGAGGAAGCAGGCCCGCCAGATGCAGTACGAGGTGCGCTGGGTGGCCATCTCGCAATATTATTACAACTATTGTAACATGAAGATGGCCAAGGAATTCGCGCGGGAGGAGCAGCTTACCTTGACTAGGGAGCAATACCTGTTGGTCATTCCGATGTTTGTGGTAAATTTCATTGTTTTGTGTCGACATGCCATTATGCTTTCATTATGTAGGCGTGTCCTGGTTGGTGTTATGGAAAACGGGAATCATGGGCGGCATTGGTTGATGTGTGGCTCGGTGATGATGAAAAGTGGGCTGCTAAAAGCTTCCAAAACCGGGCTAATCGAGGGACTGGCGGAACACATTGTCAGGGAAACCGGAACCACTGGAGCCACAAGAAAGTTCAGGTATATCTATGTACATGAAACATTCTTCTTCTTCTATGTATGACTAACCTCTGTTTGGTGGTGTTTGGTGGTGCAGGAGGAGAAATTGAAGCGGCCGCTCTCAGACATGGAGGCGTGGGAGATAGCCCATGTGCGGACTAAGCCCAAGGATGGCAAGGGCAAGTACTACGGCAAGTCCGGCGAGCACCTTGAGACCTACAAACAGTTGTATCTGGTGTACAATCCTGACACATCTGACCCCATAAAAGAGGCTACGGACGACAGGGCGGTGGTCGGCATAGGGCCGAAGAGTCATGGTCGGCAGTCAATTCTGGATGCTGTGGTCACTCCTTCTATCTCCTACACACAGCTTCGAGTTACCAACCCGAGCCTGAGCTCGCACACGAGCACGACCCGTGCTCACCCAGAGTCCCTCCTAGCCCAGCAACACTCTGTAAGGATTTTCCCTCTTATCTTCCTTTTTTCTCACTTTATTTTCCACATCGAGATGTTTTTATGAGTTTCATCATGTCATATTGTAGGCCTACATGGAGTACACACGTCAGGAGACCATGGCGTGGAACGCGAGAGCTGTAGCAGTCACGGACCACAGCAGTCGCATGATGAAGGTTAGTTTAGCCCCTTTCATTTGACTTTCACATTTGCACTTTCATTTCTTCTGACCTTCGTGTTTGCTTGCTCAACTAACATGCAACTCGTTTTTGTTTCCTGGGCGGCCGGCACGGTTCCTGTAATGGAACCACCACCGCCACCTGCTGGACCACAACCAGTGCTGCCTACGTTTGAAGAATTTCTGGCACAACGCTGTCCGACTCCGGTTTGTACATCCCCAAACTATTCAACGATTACTTATCATTTATTCAACACAATCATATATCTCTTTAACATCTCTTTTCAAACATGCAGGGAACCGGTGGATCATCCGTTGGTGGTGGTGCCAATCATGGCATCACTCCCGAGTCACGGAGCCCGATCACTCCGATCCACCGAGGTGGCGGTGGTGGCGGTCTTGACGGTAGCGCTACCGGTAGCAGTGATGACCTTGGCTTTGCCGGTCTTGGCGGTGACAAACTTGGTGGTGGATGTCTTGGCGCTTAAGCCTCTGGGTGGTGGTGACTTGTATCTTTCATGCATCTATATTATGGACTTGTGTCGTGTTGTTCGACTTATATTGTGTTGTTTCGACGTATGTTTTGTTGATTCCACTTCTGTTGTGATGATAATACTTATGTTGTGGTGATAATGATGTGGATCTGTGATATATATATGATGTTTATTATCTGTGATATATTTGTGTATATTTGTGCTGTATATTATCTATAAATAAACCAAAAAAATAAATAAACAATAGATATGCCGACGGTTACACCGTCGGCGTAGCCTTGCCCCAGGGAGCATCCAGGAGCTGCCACGTGGCCCTGATATGCCGATGGTTACACCGTCGGCGTAGATTCTGATGTATGCCGACGGTATAACCGTCGGCGTAGCCTTGCCCCAGGGAGCGCCCGGTAGTTGCCACGTGGCCCTGATATGCCGACGGCTACACCGTCGGCGTAGCTTCTGATGTATGCCGACGGTATAACCGTCGGCGTAGCCTTGCCCCAGGGAGCGCCCAGGAGTTGCCACGTGGCCCTGATATGCCGACGGCTACACCGTCGGCATAGCACTGCCCCAAGGAGTGCCAGGAGCTGACGCGTGGGTGCGTCTGGTTGGTTGACGTCCTCCGACGACGCCATCAGCCGCCGTCATGTGAAAAAGGATGCCGACGGCCTATCTACGCCGACGGACGTACGGCCGCACGTCGGCATAGGAGCCTATGCCAACGGTTTCCCTATGCCGACGAAACTGACCGGGTACGCCGACGTACCCAATCCCGACGGACCTACGCCGACGGTGGCCGTCGGCATAGCCCTACGCCGACGGTGTTCGGGCCTACGCCGACGGATGCCCGCCGTCGGCATAGGAGGCGATTCTGGTAGTGAATGTATCTGAAATTGTCTTTTTCCATAAGAAATTGTTAGATGAAAGTGTGTCTCTTTTTGTCCGAAATTTTCACACCATGAAGCATGTGTTCTAGAAGGATTTTATAGGTTCCGAATCATCAAGAAATAATAGGATCAGCTTAGATTATTTTGGGCAATGCACATACCGAAGATCCAATAAATTTGTGCAGAACATCAAAACCCAACCGAGGTTACTAGTTCCAATTTTTCAATAGGTTTCTGCAATTTCACCATAAAGAAAGGCACATCGAAGCAGGGGTTGAACACCAGCAACAAGTTGAAATTTTTTCAGCAAGGCAGTCCAATTACCTTCAAGCAGTTCTTGGCTGGGGACTTGAGAGGCAAGTCTAATATGCACTCATGGGTTTAGGTACATTCATGCACTAAGCCCATCTTGTATCTTTCACACAACATAAGAAAGATGTTATGCCAATTCTGAACTTCCTAATCTGCAATGAACAATTTGTCATTAATCTGGGAACTGGCACAAATGAGGAAACAAATTGTCCAAGTTTCGTCAAAAGCTTAGGTAAAAATATTTGCTGGTCAGCCGCATTGGGCAGCTGATCTCCGCTTTCGTCAGGTAAAACAGTCGCCATAAAAAGGAAAGATAAACCAGAAAATCAGAAAAAAGGGCAACCTTTTTTGTATATGAAATGTCCTTATGAACTGATAACTAAAGAGTGACTGCAGATGAGAGTAGAGGAGCGACCGAGTCCACCATCAACCCCTACCCTATCCCCTTCTTCCTCTAACCTGGTTTCCACCCCACCCATCGCTTCTACCACTGCCATTGCTCCCTCAACACCTCATGCCATGCGGATCCAGTAGGCATGGCACGGGGACTAGGCGGGTGGACCGTCTCGGTTACAACACGGCCTATTCTGCCTCTCGACGCATCCTCACTGATAGCGAGGAGGGAGATGGAGCGGGTGGTCAAGGACAAGTTCCGACATCTCTCTCTGTGGGTAGGCCTACATCAACGGCATTCGCCTATGCAGGTTCGAGGAGCGGGGAAGGTTCACCGGCAAGGATAGATGCGTGGAGATTGATCTCCTCTTCTAGGCGATTCAGGAGGTCGAATCTCCAGATCCGATGCAGGTAGTGAAGTGGAGTGCTTTGAAAACCAAGAAGGCAGGAACCAATCGCGCCTCAACACTGCTCCACCATCTTTGGAAGCTCTCGCCCAACCTTCGCTTGGGGCATTTCAGCTGGGGGTGCGCTCCCCTCACCAGCAGTAAGATAATGTGTACCTGGTGGGCGTGCATCGCAGGAAACTCATGCATCTACCGCGAGCGAGCAACACAACGGTCGGACCGCGACACCGTTTTCTCGATCCACCTCCATGGCCGGGTGACAGAGGTGTGGTTCCGCCCCGATCTATTAATTTTGGTTTGTTCTGTTTGAATCAGGCGATTCAACCTCAAATTCCTTCAACTGCATCTGGGTTGGGCCTTCTGGCCTTGGTTAATCCTTGTGGTGGTTCTATTTCTCCGGTGACCCCTCCTCCTTCGGGGAGGGCAGACATTTCAAAATTAGGTGTGAAATTTCTATTTAGCCCCTCTATACCTGTTGCGGTATCTCTGCCACAGATCTGTGGGCGTGTGGTCAAAAGGAAGGCGGGTTCTCATTAGGCGCGTTCAATGGATGACCTAGAGGTGGTGGGGGTTATATATATAGCCAATTGTGGGTTCTCCCCCTCGCCGCCGCCTCCGCCCTCCTTGACAACAACCTCCACATCCCCCTAGGGCTAGCAAATTTCTCTGGATTCACAAGCATCTCTTCATCTCAAAGTCGTTCTTGGTGGCTGATTGCTTCCTCGTCAATTCACCGCTCTCCGTTTGATCTCATCCCTACTCAATTCTGCATCACTCATGAAGTATTAGGCCCAAGATCTCTATCCTTTGCGGAAGTGGTCAAGAAGAAGATGGTGGATAAGCGTGCACCTGCTGCTGGGGTTGGGGCTGGCAAAAAGAAGAAGAAGCCCCCGAGCGCAAATCCCCCAGCTGCCCGGAAGAAAACTCCACCTGTGGTTGCGCAGACGCTGTACAACCTGGGGGCGAGGAAGTTCGCGGTGATCGACGTGGCGCCGATCGGTTGCTGCCCGTACTGGAGGAGCCGGAACCCAGCCGGGGAATGCGTCGAGCCGCTGAACCGGCTGGCGAAGAGCCTCAACGATGGGCTCCAGGACCTGTTCGTCGGCCTCAGCTCCGAGATGCAGGGCATGGAGTACGCCATTGGCAGCTCCTACGAGCTCGTCTCCAGCATCGTCGAAGACCCACAGTCTGCAGGTAAAATCGCAGCATTCTGACCTGGGACTCCATAAAATCCAGCATATGAATAATTGAATATCAAGCTAGCCATGCTTGCAGGGCTGACGTAGTTGCGTGCAGGGCTGACGGAGTTGAAGAGCACGTGCTGTGGTGGCGGCGGCAGGTTCAACGCCGACGGAGGGTGCACCCCCATCGCCGGCTACTGCGGTGACCGCGGCAAGTTCGGACTTCCTGCACCCTACCCAGGCCACCTCCAGGCTCGCTGGCCGAGCGTTCTACGACGGGCCGGCGCGGTTCGTCGGTCCGATCACCTTCAGGGAGCTGGCCGAGGCGTAGGGTCGCAGCGTTGGAAATAGCAATGCATCTTTGTGTCATTCCACAACACAAGAGAGCTGGTTTTTTGTGTCAGTCTTGGTCTTTGCCGTGCGTGGCGGCGACAGTCTAAACTGGAGTTTAAGAATCCATGTTTAAGAATGTCGCTAGAGTTGAGGCAGACACACGCACTACTTACTCACCGATCGACAACCATCTGAATTATCCAAAATCTCTTCAATTAAGCAGACGACGCTCAACAAGTTAAATGAAAAATATGTAAACACAGTTTCATGAAAAATAAAAAACCGGACCAAACCACTAACAATTGTGTTTCTTATGTTTGTGATACAAGCATTGTTCTGGCTCGATCTATCACTCCCTCCGTTTCCCTAAAAGTTTCATTTCGAATATCAGCATGGCTTTCAAAAGGCAAAACACAACCAACCTTCAGCACTAGTCTATGTTTGAGCATATTTGTAATACCCAATATACTATAAGACTAACTCTCCTAGAATTGGAGAGCCCACATTCATTTGAGGTCTCCAATTCACATTGAGTCACCCGATTTTGACCGGGTCAACAATTTCTCAAAGCTTTCTTATTCAATTTTTCTATACTATATTTATAAATACATATGCTCCTTAATTTTAAGGCCTCACAATCAATTGATGTCTTCAATTTATAATTGGATCACCTGATTTTGACCGGGTCAACAATTTCTCAAGGAGCTCTCTTATTTAATTATTTTAATTCATCTCTCTTAGTAAATTCTTATAATTCATCTCTATTATTATATTCTTTTATTCCTTGTGCTCTTTAATTTTGAAGCTCTCTCGTTTCATCGAGGTATTTAATTTTGGATTTGGTTTACGATTTTGACAGTCCAATGATTTTCTAAATCAACCGGCAGCAATCGACCTATAAAAGCATGTCAATCAACCGGCAGCCCTCTCACCACCTTAAAAAGTGTCAATATGTAATATTGTAGCACCAGTATAGAACATGCAGTCACCGGCGAAATTTTGACACAAAAGTATGGATTGATTAGCAAATAACACTGAATCACACCACTGAAGGCCCACCAAACACGCTGCATTATAAATAAAAAACACACTTCATCGTCTCCCCCTCTCGCGAAACCAAATACTCACTCAGTTTTAACACATAAGGTGTATTAAGTTTTCGAAAAGTATAATATCTTTAACTTTGACTAAGGTAAGAGCCAAAAATATTGACATCCACAACACTAAATCAATAAAAATAATAATGATGAATCTAGTGATATCGATTTGATATTATGTATATTGATATATTTCTCTACGAATTTGGTCAAACTTAAAAATATTTATTTTTTTCAAAAATTACACCTTATATTTTGAAACAAAGGGAGTAGTTTTTTTATGAAAACCCAGCAACACCGACGGCGCAGCAAAGCGCGCCCAACCCTTCTAGTAAGAACCATACGCTGTGAAATTACTTTTGAGATAAATTTACGAATGGTGGTATTTATACTCATACCAGACTGGAATGCATGATAATGTGTACTTTCTTTCCATGTTTAAGAATCCTCACTGGAGTTGCTAGTGGAGATTACTTACTTAGTACAAACTGAAGCATCAGACGGTCGAAACGGAAAAATTTCAAGCAAAACCATGGGTAATTGCTGCAACAAATGTATCTGAAATTGTCCTTTTCCATATGACATAGCTAGATAAAAGAGTGTCTGTTTTTGTCCAAAATTTTCACACCATGAAGCATGTGTTCCAGAAGGATTTTATAGGTTCCGAATCATCAAGAAATAATAGTATCATCTTAGATTATTTTGGGCAAGATGCAGCTCCATCAGAGATACCGGAGATCCAATAAATTTGTGCAGAACCTCAAAACCCAACTGAGGTTACTAGTTCCAATTTTTCAATAGGTTTCTGCAATTTCACCATAAAGTAAGGCACATCGAATAAGGGGTTAAACACCAGCAACAAGTTGAAAAAATTTCAGCAAGGCAGTCCAGTTACCTTCAAGCAGCTCTTGGCTGGGGACTTGAGAGGCAAGTCTAATATGCACTCATGGGATTAGGTACATTCATGCACTAAGCCCATCTTGTATCTTTCACACAACATAAGTAAGATGTTATGGCAATTCTGAACTTCCTAATCTACAATGAACAACTTGTCATTAATCTAGGAACTGACACAAATGAGGAAACAAATTGTCCAAGTTTCCTCAAAAGCTTAGGTAAAAATATTTGCTGGTCAGCCGCATTGGGCAACTGATCTCTGCTCTCCTCAGGTACAACAGTCGCCATAAAAAGGAAAGATAAACCCGAAAATCAGAAAAGGGCAACCTTTTTTGTATATGAAACATGCTTAGGAACTGAGAACTGAAGAGTGGATGCAGATGAGAGTAGAGGAGCGACCGAGTCCACCATCAACCCCTACCCTATCCCCTTCTTCCTCTAACCAGGTTTCCACCCGACCCGTCGCTTCTACCACTGCCATTGCTCCCTCAACACCTCATGCCATGCGGATCCAGTAGGCATGGCACGAGTGTCACGTCCAAGATGCGGTCCTATCCCTATTAAGGCTTGTGGCCTCGACGGGGATAGAAGCGCATCTCGTCGTTCGCAAGTACAGTAAAACATTGCAATAGATGTAGGAAGAGATGAGTATTTGAGTTGGCTTACACTCGCCACAAGCTATCTTCCAAGTTCACACAAATTTATTCATACATCATCCAGAAGACAGGGTCCGGCTACGGACGAAAACAAACAATAAAAGAAGCAATGTAAAACTGCCTTGCTATCCCAGGATCACCACCACGAAGCTCCCTACTCGTTTGGATACGTAACATACATCCGACCACGTTCTTCAGCATACTCCCACTGGAGCTGAGTCACATCGTCTGGCACGTTCTCATCAACACCTGCACCTGTATTGTTGTAATCTGTGAGCCACAGGGACTCAGCAATCTCATAACCCGGGTACCGAAACTATGTAAGCCATTGGGTAAGGAATTGCTTAAGTGGTGAGGCTGCAGCAAGCGCTAAGCATATATTTGGTGCCTAACTTACGAGAACATGAATGTAAATATGGTGGCATACGTAAGACGAACGTGAGCTAGCATGCACTAAGTGATCCTGAACTCCTACTTACGTCAATCATAACCCCACCGTGTTCTCTCTCGGATCATGTTCATGAGCAGAGACGGTCAAGGTTACGCACACAGTTGGTGTATTTTATTTGAGTTTACTTCAAGTTTACTATAAACGGGTGTTAAACAAATCTCCAAGTTGCCACATAACCGCGGGCACGGCTTTCCGAAAAGATTAAACCCTACAGGGGTGCTCCAACTCATCCATCACAAACTAACCACACGCCGCGAAAATAACCTCGACCACGAATCTCGTGATCTTCCTAGGCAATTCCACTGGAAAACCGCACCCTCGAGATAGCCCGAAGAAAAACCGGAATTCCTCGCCCAAGACATTTGAGAAAGGTAAAACAAGTCCAGCAAGACTGCCCGATGTGTCGACGAACCCGATAAGAGTCGCGTATCTCGTTCTCAGGACACGACGGATTGTCCAAACTTCCGGTAGGCCAATCGCAGAGATGCCTCTGGCGGCCAGCGGCGGTTGACAGGTTGGACCAACACTCATCAGGAGCACTGGCCCGGGTTGTTGATTAATTATCCACGGGGTAGCTATGCCCTATGCAATTTTATTAAGTTGTTTAGCAAATGTAGTACGAATGTTGGGTCTTGCCAGACAAGTTTTAATCTAAAACGAATGGTCAAGGGGGTCCCCATAACAACCCCGAGCATGTTAGGAGCGCAAAATATGGAATATAACACCGGTACTCGGAAATAGTGCGGGAAAAGCGGAACAAAACACTGAGCAAAAGGCCAAGTCTTCCACCGTTGCCAGATATATATGTGCATTAAATTAAATAACGATAAATAGAGTGATATAAACAAAATCCATGTTGACACATGGAAAGCTTGCACCTGCAACTAGCAATGATATAAGATAAGGGCTGAGCGGCGGTAACATAGCCAATCAATGTTTGCTAGGTAGTGGAGGGGGTTAGAGGCTTTCATGGCAATTTAGGAGGCTGACAGTTTAAGTGGTAGGTAACGTAACATAACGGTAAAAACGAGACATCTAGCAAGGCAAAAATAGTGTCGGGATCCGGGTATGATCATCTTGCATGTTGGTTCTTCAGAGGGACAAAGAGCTGGGTCCTCGTAGTTGTACTCTCCGGGATCCTCGTACTCAGGCTCAACACTCGCGTCTACCCAAAGAGAACAGCACCAAATAAACATACAAACAAGGTGCAATGCCCAAACAAGATGATGCATGATCCATTTGAAGTATTTAACATGGCAACCCTAAGCTAGTCATGTTTCTCATGCACTTATTAAGTTCTTTAGTATTCTGGACAGAACCTCAAGTTTAGTTATTTGAACATGCATGAACATTGAAAATATGAATGCTTCATGCAAAATCGATGCAAATGCATATGTAAAACATTGCAAACGGAGTAACGTAGCTCACGGTACACTCACGGCAAGATACGAACCTTAACGGAAGCAAAACACAAGATGAGGCAATCTCTGGGCTATACCTTGGTGTTCCAAGGATGCCACTGGATAGGAAATGAAATTCTAGTAATAATAGAGCTAAAGATCAAGCAAAACAATGGAGTATAGCTCCCACAAGTCACAAAACAATCAAACACACAATCTGACCACAAACAGCAATATGGCATCTTGCAACACACATAACAAGAGCTACAGCAAGTTTCAAATCTCAATCAAGGCATGTGCAGAAACTATACCGCATGCTTAACAAGTCATCTATCTACACAAACTTGAAAGGAAGCATGGATCAATAGCAAATATGCTCACAAGATGGCATGTTGAAACAGATTTCAGGGACTTAGTGAAAATTCCAGTTTTCTGTAATCTGAGTTAACCAGATGGCATATTGACAGCACTATTTATATATGCTAGAGGGAATTTCATGGCATGAAAATTAACAGGGATATAGAGGGCAACATATACAACAAAACACTAGCACTGAGCATGAGCTAAAACATCACAGATCACTTGGTAGCATCCCCTAAACATGGCATGAAAATAACTACATATTCTCAGACTTTGGCAAAATCAGCAAGGGCAAAACTGCACACATGTTAACAGAATAGCAACTTGACAGCAGGTTTAAACTATGATGCAAAGGCTTAATTCTCAAGTTCTTAGCACAATTTAGTAGAGTATGATGAGCACAACAAAACATGTTAAGGCCCCAAACTCAAAGGAACAACACATCCATGGGAACCATCCTCACAACATGGTAAGAAAATAACAGCTTCTAACACTTAGCAAAATCTGAGGCATGCAACCAGTGTTATACTCTTAGCATGTTAACAGCAAGAAACCCACGCATCCACAAGTTTATCATGCCAAACAAAAATACCAGGGCCTAGTGCCCACAAAACACTAGCATAATCATGTTGACAAGTCTCCCAAAAGATGCTTAGATTAAATCATGTGAAAATGGCAAAATGACATGTTGTGGCAAAAATGACATTTTGCAAACTTGCTCAAACGACCAAACAAATTACACCATTGGATTCCTTGGGAAATTCTACCCCAAAATCATATATCACACTCACATGTTTGTGTCAATAATTTATCCAAAATCTAATTCGAAATTTAACACTTGCACTTATAAGTCACTTATTCCCTTATTTGGACATATCCAAATATGGCAATGACCTGATATGGACTATTTCCCAAAACAGAAAAAAAAACAACCAGAGAAGAAAAACAAAGAAATAAATAAAGAAAAGGGAGGGGTCCCACTGGCATAGACACCAGGCCCCTCCTGAGTATGACAGGGTGGACCCACTGGCCCACCTGTCACACACACATATACATGAGCAAACACACACACACACAGGAAATCGACACAGAAAAATAAAAACGCCCGGTGGGGATCGAACCCTGGACCTCCTGGGAGAGGCGCAGGCGCTCGACCACTGCGCTACAAGGGGGGACTCGACAGAAGAGGGGGGGTTCGCTCCTTCTTAGATCTACTGCACGGGGCGACGCCATTTGGCGCCAGAACCACGGCGACGGACGGCGGCAACTGCGGCAGTCTCCGGCGAGGAGAACCACCGGCGGGGGCTGCAGGGTCCCTGAGGGATCCATTCCCGCGCCTACTCGAAGACAAGGCGGATGGGGGCGAGGGGTTGAGCACGAGCAGAAGCTCTGCTCTGCCATGGCGAGCAGCGGAGGCTACGCAGCGAAAGGAAGCACTACATCAACGCGGGGAAAGGCGTAGTGCACAGACGTACGCGGCAAGGCTACCAAGAGTGTGCGGGGAGCGTCGCAAAGGAAAAACAACGGAGCTGCCGCTACTCTGAAGATGATCTTCAGAGTTAACCCGGAGCGCGGAGGACACGGCGATGGCACGGGCATGGCGCTGTCTACGGAGGTCTACTGGCGAGGACGAAGGCATGGATCGGGAGCGGGGATACCTCACTACCTGCTGGCGAGACGGCGTCGAGGCGGCGGCACCGAGGCGACGACGACGAAGCGATGAGCACCGGAGAGGTTCTGCCTGAAACGGAGAGGAAGAAGACCGGGCGACGACGGCGACTGGCTGGCCTTGGCGCTCCCTCGTTCGATGGGGAAGACGATGGAGCAACGGGGCACCCTTCCCGCGCTCCAGAGAAGCGAAGGTGCGAGGGCGAGCTCAACTCCGGGCTCGAGCTGTTGCTCGGCCGGAGCACGGTGGACAGGGCGACGGCATGGCGCGGGGAGACCTACCTGAGCGGCGGCGCGAGGAGGAGAGGGATAAAATGGGACGAGGGGGAACCCTAGGGCACGGGGGACATCTATTATAGGAGCAGGGGATTGCCGTCGGCCGTCAAATCAACAAAGATGGCGACGTGGCTCCTTGGATGCGCGCCGTACAGGAGGAGGACGACGCGAACACTAGGAGGCCGGCTAGGCTGCGCTACTGCTGCTACTGGGCCACTGCGGGGGCAAGGAGGCCCAGGTGGGCTCAACCTCTCTCTGACTCGCTGAAAGATCTGCCTAATTAAAAAAAACAGCCACAAACAAAAAATAACACTAGCGGTTTGCAAGAGAGATAGACAGAAAAGAAAATATCTTTGCATTCTTAAAAAAAAAACACTATTTAATAAAAAAGAATTGGGCATTTTTAGAGGACATAATTTAATTCACTTATCTATTACTAAACGACTCTGATATGCTGAATATGAGGGGCATGATTTTTAAACCTGGACAAGAGCTAACTTAAAAATCATCTCAAAATATTTGAAAGAAGATCAACATTTTTTATGTAAGAAAACATCAAGTAGAATATTTGCATGTAGAATATTTTGAATAAGAGAGAAGAGGGAAAGGTTTGCTTATGGAAATGAGGTAGAACCTGAACCACACACCATCACATCCGCAACACCAACACTCACAAGCACAAGCATGGCAATAATTAATATGCACTTGGTATGATGAGCATGATGGCATCATGCATGAAATGACTATGATACATGAAATGACAAGAGGCAAGATGAAACTCAACTCATATGATAGCATTGATAGCATCCATAGAAGGGCACACATGAGAAATATATTACAAATTAGGCAAGGGATGCTCTTGGGCTGTTACAACTCTCCCCCACTACATGAGGATCTCGTCCCGAGATCTAGGAACGGAAGTATTCAGGAAATTCGGAACGGAGATGGTCCTCTCGTTCCCAAGTGGCTTGTTTGTCGGAGTGATGTGACCACTTCACCTTTAGAAACTTGATTGACTTGTTGCGAGTCTTATGCTCAGTTTCTTCAAGGATAGCAACTGGATGCTCATGATAGGATATGTCTTCTTGGAGATCAATTTCTTGGAGATCAACGGTGCGCTCGGGAGTCTTGAAAAACTTCCGGAGCTGAGAGACATGAAACACATCATGCACATTTGAGGAATTGGGAGGAAGCTTTAGTTGGTAGGCAAGGTCACCCCTCTTGCCCACAATCTTGAAAGGACCCACAAAGCATGGAGCAAGCTTCCCTTTGATGCCAAAGCGTTGAGTGCCCTTCATGGGAGACACTCTGAGATAGACAAAATCATCGATCTGAAAGGTCATGTCACGATGCTTGCTATCGTAATAGCTCTTCTGGCGGGACTGAGCTGCTTTGAGATTTGCACGAATGACACGACACATTTCTTCTGCTTCAGCGATCATGTCATTACCAAGGATTTGACGCTCACCAGTTTCAGACAAATTGAGCGGGGTGTGACACTTCCTGCCATAGAGAATCTCGAAAGGAGTTTTGCCGGAACTTGCTTGGAAGCTATTGTTGTATGAGAACTCAGCAAACGGAAGACAATCTTCCCACTTCATGCCAAAAGAAATCACACAAGCTCTGAGCATATCTTCGAGGATTTGATTGACTCTCTCAACTTGACCACTAGTCTGAGGATGGAAGGCTGTGCTGAAACGGAGATTGGTCCCCATTGCAGTCTGGAAGGAATCCCAAAACTTGGAAGTGAAGATGCTTCCACGATCTGAGGATATGAGCTTAGGAACACCGTGCAAAGAAACTATCCTTGACGTATACAACTCTGCTAGCTGAGCTGCCGAGATAGATTCTTTGACCGGAAGGAAGTGGGCAACTTTGGTGAGCTTGTCGATGACCACAAAGATGGCATCATTACCTCTCTTGGACTTAAGGAAACCCAGTGACGAAATCCATTTCAACATGATCGAATTTCCACTCTGGGATGGGCAAAGGCTGAAGGAGGCCTGCTGGATGTTGATGTTTCGCCTTCACTCCGCGACAAACATCACACTCATTCACAAACTGAGCAATCTCACGTTTCATACGAGTCCACCAGAAGGTTTGCTTGAGGTCCTGATACATTTTGGAACTGCCTGGATGAATTGAGAGGAGGGAATTATGTGCTTCATCCATGAAAACCTTCCTGAGATCACCTTTCGGAACCCCCAGACGGTACTCGAAGAACAAGGTGTCTTTGTCATCAACACGGAAGCACTTATACTTTGGAATGCTCTTGGCTACACCTTTCTTCACTTTCTTCACCATAGCATCAAGAAGTTGAGCTTGGTGAATCTGATCTTCTAGAGTCGGAGAGACTTGAAGATTGGCAAGAAAACCTTGAGGAACAATTTGGAGATTGAGCTTGTGGAATGCTTCACAAAGCTCGGGTTGAAGAGGCTTGAGAATAAGACTGTTGCAGTATGCCTTCCTGCTCAGTGCGTCTGCAATGACATTTGCTTTTCCCGGAGTATATTCAATGCTTGGATTGAAGTCCTCGATCATTTCCACCCAACATGACTGCCGAAGATTGAGATTGGGTTGGGTGAAAATGTACTTCAAGCTCTTGTGGTCAGTGAACACCTCAACTAGTCTTCCCAACAATAGATGTCTCCACGTCATCAGAGCATGCACAACTGCCGCCAGCTCAAGATCATGAGTGGGGTAGTTCTTCTCGCTAAGCTTCAGCTGCCGCGAGGTATAAGACACAACCTTCTTATCTTGCATGAGAACGCCACCGAGACCTTGGAGAGAAGCATCACAAAATACTTGGAAAGGCTTGGATTGCTCAGGAGGAACAAGAACTGGAGCCGAAGTCAGCTTCTGTTTGAGTGTATTGAACGCCACATCACACTCAGGAGACCACACAAACTTGACATTCTTCTGAAGGAGGTTGGCAGAGGCTTAGCAATTTGAGAGAAGTTCTCGATGAATCTTCTGCAATAACTTGCAAGGTCGAGGAAGCTACGAAGCTGCTTGACATTCTGAGGAGGCTCCCACTTCATGATTGCCTCAACTTTCTCAGGGTGCACTTTAATGCCCTCGGCAGAGATGACATGCCCAAGGTACACCACTTCATTGAGCCAAAACTCACACTTGGAGAACTTAGCATAAAACCAATGTTCTCTTAGCTTGTCAAGCACAAGCCTGAGATGCTCTGCATGCTCTTCTTCAGTCTCCGAGAACACGAGAATATCATCCAAATACACCAAGACGAACTCATTCTTGAAAGGAGAGAATATGAAGTTCATCATTCTGGAGAAGGTCGGAGGCGCATTTGCTAGACCAAAAGACATGACGGTGTACTCATAAGAGCCAAAACTCGTCCTGAAAACAGTCTTTGGAATATCTTCTTCACGAATGCAGATTTGATGATAGCCCTTACGGAGATCTAACTTCGAGAAAACCTTGGCACCTTTCAATTGCTCAAACAACTCATTGATGTTGGGAAGTGGGTACTTGTTCCTGATTGTCTTCTTATTCAATGGACGGTAGTCGACACATAGTCGGTCCGTGCCATCCTTCTTCTTGACAAACAGAACACCACAACCCCAAGGTGAAGAACTTGGTCTGATCAGACCCAGACGCTCTTGTTCATCTAGCTATTTCTTCAATTCTTTCAGCTCTTCGGGGCCAAGCTTATAAGGACGCTTGCACACCGGTTCAGTTCCAGGCTCGAGTTCAATCACAAACTCAACTGGCCTGTGAGGAGGCATTCCTGGCAACTCTTCTGGAAAGACATCTTCATACTCCGAGACAACGGGAATTTGAGAAATGGCAGAAATTTCACCCTTCTCATTGAGAGAAAATATACGAATCGTGTCATCGCGAGCAGCGAAAATGATCACATCTTCAGAAGGATGAGTCAATTGGACTTCTTTAGCTTTGCAGTCAACATAAGCCTTGTTCATCGCCAGGAAATCCATGCCAAGAATAAGATCAATATCGGAATTGCCGAGCACAATTGGAGAGGCCAGAAAAGAATAATTGCCCATCTTGATAGAGGCATCCCGAACCACATAGCGAGAATTCATTTGCATGCCCGGTGAAACCACCGTTAATGACCTAGGCAACTCTTCACAGAAGAATTCATGCTTGGAAACGAAAGGCTTTGATATGAATGAATGCGATGCACCAGTGTCAAACAAAACTTTTGCAGGAATAGAATTAACCAAGAGGTTACCCATGATCACTTGAGAAGAATCCTCTGCTTCAGCTGCATTCACACTATTCATTATTGCATACTTGGGACTGTGCTTCACCATAGCACCGCCTGGAGGTCTAATAGGAGGAGGAGGCGGAAGACGCCGCTGATTGTTGCACTTGTTGGAGTAGTGGCCCTTCTGACCACACTTGTGACAAGTAACCTCTGAGAGCGGACGGAAGTTGCCTAGAGGGGGAGCATTTGCTGACTTGGGTGCCTGAGGCCTCTGCTGAAAAGCTGGGTTGGGTGGGTGGGAAGGACCACGACCACCGTGCTGCCTCTGCTGCTGAGGGGGACGAAACGGAGGTGGAGGAGGAACCCAATACTTCTGCTGCTTAGGAACAATCTGAGAGCTGGAAGAAGAGGAGTAGGATTCCCTAGACCGCTTCCTGGAATTCTCCAACCTGAGCTGAGTTGCCTCGACCTTTAGAGCCATGTTGTAGAACTGATCAAACTCACGAGGCTCTTGCAGGACTAGACCCGGCTGAAGTTCATCCTTGAGACCACCTCTGAACTGATAAATCATAGACTTCTCATCGGGAACATCTTGCTTAGCATAGCGGGCCAGATTCTGGAACTCGATGTTATACTGATAGACAGACTTGCTCCCCTGCTTCAAATTCCCGAACTTCTAGCGCATCTCCTCGACAAAGCTCGTCGGGATATGATGAGCTCTGAAGTCACGGCAGAAATCATCCCAGCTGATAACACGATCACCTCTAGAATCCTTGTACTGCTGCCACCAATCTGCTGCCTGACCCTTGAGCTGGAGAGTCGCGAACTTGACATAGTCCGCAGGTCTGACATTGCTGCACTCAAAATGCTTGTTCATGTCACGGAGCCAATCGTCTGCATCGAAAGGCTGCTCACAACAGGTGAAGGACTTGGGCTGATTTGCGAGGAACTAGTTTAGAGTGGCAAACTACGGCTGATTCTGAAAATTCCCTTGATGACCTTGATGTCCCTGCTCTCTTTCCTGCAGCAACCTGAGCAACATCTGGGTGTTCGCATTGGTTGCGGCCATCACTGCTTGCCAAGCCTCCGGAGGTGGAGGTGGTGGTGGGGGTGGTGGAGGATCAGACTGCTCCCCATCACGACCTGGGTTACCACGAGTTGCCGGAGCCATCCTGAAGATGAACAGAATTATCAGCAAACCATTGACAAAGATGATAGAAATAAGCTGAATCAATGGCTTGAAAGAATTGCAACGGAATATCATCAATTGCATTCAAACTGCAAATAGTAAGAACGCTTTCTGCAGGATCTTGATAACATCATTAGATCATGAAGCCACTTGAAATAACACAACAAGTATTGAGCTAAGGTTGCTCGGAACAAATGTACAACCATTATACATTTGTCGAAAGATGATCCTAAGAACAACTGGAATTCCCACCTAAGAATTTCCGAAGTCTTTCTTGTTTATGCGATTCGGGTTGCGGACCCAGGAACGTACCCAAGGTAATCAGCTACAACTGCACCCGCAACCTTCCACACCATAATTCAAGAAACTCCGCAAACTCGTCTACCTCAGACACTCGTAATCACAACGATACTAAACATGGCAGTACCCCGGACGCCTCCCCAGTACTGGGTGACTCCAGCTTTATCTCGCCACGAAAAGTATTGAAGCAATTTCGAACATCCTCCGTCCTGAGATACTAAGGAAACTGAACGATAATGATGTGTCAAGAATCCCCTAGAGCTCAACTCCCCGGAAGAAATCAAGTCAGACTGGAGGCACCAAGACAGAACTCCGTCACATCGGCATCATATAGTTTTCAAAATACCCGCGTGACCCTAAATTTTTTTTGAGCGAGAAGAGGAGTAGAATGAAAATTCCTAAGTCGAATACCTCACCAGAGTATAGAAGAGGAGTAAAAGAATCCTACTCTCCGATATAACTAGACTCAAAATAGTTTTTAACTAGACTTGACTCGGCCAAGTTCGATCAAGCAAGGGGCTGCTATGGTCGGTATGGCTCTGATTACCAACTTGTCACGTCCAAGATGCGGTCCTATCCCTATTAAGGCTTGTTCCCCTTGACGGGGATAGAAGCGCATCTCGTCGTTCGCAAGTACAGTAAAACATTGCAATATATGTAGGTAGAGATGAGTATATGAGTTGGCTTACACTCGCCACAAGCTATCTTACAAGTTCACACAAATTTATTCATACATCATCCAGAAGACAGGGTCCGGCTACGGACGAAAACAAACGATAAAAGAAGCAATGTAAAACTGCCTTGCTATCCCAGGATCACCACCATGAAGCTCCCTACTCGTCTGGATACGTAACATACATCCGACCACGTTCTTCATCATACTCCCACTGGAGCTGAGTCACATCGTCTGGCATGTTCTCATCAACACCTGCACCTGTATTGTTGTAATCTGTGAGCCACAGGGACTCAGCAATCTCATAACCCGGGTACCGAAACTATGTAAGCCACTGGGTAAGGAATTGGTTAAGTGGTGAGGCTGCAGCAAGCGCTAAGCATATATTTGGTGGCTAACTTACGAGAACATGAATGTAAATATGGTGGCATACGTAAGACGAACGTGAGCTAGCATGATCACTAAGTGATCCTGAACTCCTACTTACGTCAATCATAACCCCACCGTGTTCTCTCTCGGATCATGTTCACGAGCAGAGACGGTCACGGTTACGCACACAGTTGGTATATTTTATTTGAGTTTACTTCAAGTTTACTATAACTGGGTGTTAAAAAAATCTTCAAGTTGCCACGTAACCGCGGGCACGGCTTTCCGAAAAGATTAAACCCTACAGGGGTGCTCCAACTCATCCATCACAAACTAACCACACGCCGTGAGAATAACCTCGACCACGAATCTCGTGATATTCCTAGGCAATTCCACTGAAAAACTGCAACCTCGAGATAGCCCGAAGAAAAACCGGAATTCCTCGCGCAAGACATTCGAGAAAGGTAAAACAAGTCCAGCAAGACCGCCCGACATGTCAACGAACCCGATAAGAGCCGCGTATCTCGTTCTCAGGACACGACGGATTGTCCAAACTTCCGGTAGGCCAATCGCAGAGTTGCCCCTGGCGGCCACCGGCGGTTGACAGGTTAGACCAACACTCATGAGGAGCACTGGCCCGGGTTGTTGATTAATTATCCACGGGGTAGCTATGCCCTATGCAATTTTATTAAGTTGTTTAGCAAATGTAGTATCAATGTTGGGTCTTGCCAGACAAGTTTTAATCTAAAACGAATGGTCAAGGGGGTCCCCATAACAACCCCGAGCATGTTAGGAGCGCAAAATATGGAATATAACACCGGTACTCAGAACTAGTGCGGCAAAAGCGGAACAAAACACTGAGAAAAAGGCCAAGCCTTCCACCGTTGCCAGATATATATGTGCATTAAATTAAATAACGATAAATAGAGTGATATAAACAAAATCCATGTTGACACATGGAAAGCTTGCACCTACAACTAGCAACGCTATAAGATAAGGGCTGAGCGGCGGTAACATAGCCAATCAATGGTTGCTAGGTAGTGGAGCGGGTTAGAGGCATTCATGGCAATTTAGGAGGCTGACAGTTTAAGTGGTAGGTAACGTAACATAATGGTAAAAACGAGACATCTAGCAAGGCAAAAATAGTGTCGGGATCCGGGTATGATCATCTTGCCTGTTGGTTCTTCAGAGGGACAAAGAGCTGGGTCCTCGTAGTTGTACTCTCCGGGATCCTCGTACTCAGGCTCAACACTCGCGTCTACCCAAAGAGAACAGCACCAAATAAACATACAAACATGGTGCAATGCCCAAACAAGATGATGCATGATCCATTTGAAGTATTTAACATGGCAACCCTAAGCTAGTCATGTTTCTCATGCACTTATTAAGTTCTTTAGTATTCTGTACAGAACCTCAAGTTTAGTTATTTGAACATGCATGAACATGGAAAATATGAATGCTTCATGCAAAATCGATGCACATGCATATGTAGAATGTTGCAAACGGAGTAACGTAGCTCACGGTACACTCACGGCAAGATACGAACCTTAACGGAGGCAAAACACAAGATGAGGCAATCTCTGGGCTATACCTTGGTGTTCCAAGGATGCCACTGGATAGGAAATGAAATTCTAGTAATAATAGAGCTAAAGATCAAGCAAAACAATGGAGTATAGCTCCCACAAGTCACAAAACAATCAAACACACAATCTGACCACAAACAGCAACATGTCATCTTGCAACACACATTACAAGAGCTACAGCAAGTTTCAAATCTCAATCAAGGCATGTGCAGAAACTATACCGCATGCTTAACAAATCATCTATCTACACAAACTTGAAAGGAAGCATGGATCAATAGCAAATATGCTCACAAGATGGCATGTTGAAACAGATTTCAGGGACTTGGTGAAAATTCTAGTTTTCTGGAATCTGAGTTAACCAGATGGTATATTGACAGCACTATTTATATATGCTAGAGGGAATTTCATGCCATGAAAATTAACAGGGATATAGAGGGCAACATATACAACAAAACACTAGCACTGAGCATGAGCTAAAACATCACACTTCACTTGGTAGCATCCTCTAAACATGGCATGAAAATAACTACAGATTCTCAGACTTTCGCAAAATCAGCAAGGGCAAAACTGGACACATGTTAACAGAATAGCAACTTGACAGCAGGTTTAAACTATGATGCAAAGGCTTAATTCTCAAGTTCTTAGCACAATTTAGTAGAGTATGATGAGCACAACAAAACATGTTAAGGCCCCAAACTCAAAGGAACAACACATCCATGGGAACCATCCTCACAACATGGTAAGAAAATAACAGCTTCTAAAACTTAGCAAAATCTGAGGCATGCAACTAGTGTTATACTCTTAGCATGTTAACAGCAAGAAACCCACTCATCCACAAGTTTATCATGCCAACAAAAATACCAGGGACTAGTGCCCACAAAACACTAGCATAATCATGTTGACAAGTCTCCCAAAAGATGCTTAGATTAAATCATGTGAAAATGGTAAAATGACTTGTTGTGGCAAAAATGACATTTTGCAAACTTGCTCAAATGACCAAACAAATTACACCATTGGATTCCTTGGGAAATTCTACCCCAAAATCATATATCACACTCACATGTTTGTGTCAATAATTTATCCAAAATCTAATTCGAAATTTAACACTTGCACTTATAAGTCACTTATTCCCTTATTTGGACATATCCAAATATGGCAATGACCTGATATGGACTATTTCCCAAAACAGAAAAAAAAAAGAAAAACAAAGAAATAAATAAAGAAAAGGGAGGGGTCCCACTGGCATAGACACCAGGCCCCTCCTGAGTATGACAGGGTGGACCCACTGGCCCACCTGTCACACACACATATACAGGAGCAAACACACACACACACACACACACACACACACACACACACACACAGGAAATCCACACAGAAAAATAAAAAGGCCCGGTGGGGATCGAACCCTGGACCTCCTGGGAGAGGCGCAGGCGCTCGACCACTGCGCTACAAGGGGGGACTCGACAAAAGAGGGGGGGGGGTTCGCTCCCTCTTAGATCTACTGCACGGGGCAACGCCACTTGGCGCCAGAACCACGGCGACGGACGGCGGCAACTTCGGCAGTCTCCGGCGAGGAGAACCACCGGCGGGGGCTGCGGGGTCCCTGAGGGATCCATTCCCGCGCCTACTCGAAGACAAGGCGGATGGGGGCGAGGGGCTTGAGCACGAGCAGAAGCTCTGCTCTGCCATGGCGAGCAACGGAGGCTACGCAGCGAAAGGAAGCGCTACAGCGACGCGGGGCAAGGCGTAGCGCGCAGACGTACGCGGCAAGGCTACCGAGAGCGTGCGGGGAGCGTCGCAAAGGAAAAATAACGGAGCTGCCGCTACTCTGAAGATGATCTTCAGAGTTAACCCGGAGGGCGGAGGACACGGCGATGGCACGGGCACGACGCTGTCTACGGAGGTCTACCGGTGAGGACGAAGGCACGGATCGGGAGCAGGGATACCTCACTACCTGCTGGCGAGACGGCGTCGAGGCGGCGGCACCGAGGCGACGACGACGAAGCGACGAGCACCGGAGAGGTTCTACCTGAACCGGAGAGGAAGAAGACCGGGCGACGACGGCGACTGGCTGGCCTTGGCACTCCCTCATTCGATGGGGAAGACGATGGAGCAACGGGGCAACCTTCCCGCGCTCCAGAGAAGCGAAGGCGCGACGGCGAGCTCAACTCCGGGTTCGAGCTGTTGCTCGGCCGGAGCACGGTGGACAGGGCGACGGCATGGCGTGGGGAGACCTACCTGAGCGGCGGCGCGAGGAGGAGAGGGATAAAATGGGACGAGGGGGAACCCTAGGGCACGGGGGACATCTATTATAGGAGCAGGGGATTGCCGTCGGCCGTCAAATCAACAAAGATGGCGATGTGGCTCCTTGGATGCGCGCCGTACAGGAGGAGGACGACACGAACGCTAGGAGGCCGGCTGGGATGCGCTACTGCTGCTACTGGGCCACTGCGGGGGCAATGAGGCCCAGGTGGGCTCAACCTCTCTCGGACTCGCTGAAAGCTCTGCCTAATTAAAAAAACAGCCACAAACAAAAAATAACACTGGGAGTTTGCAAGAGAGATAGAAAGAAAAGAAAATATCTTCGCATTCTTAAATAAAACCACACTATTTAATAAAAAAGAATTGGGCATTTTTAGAGCACATAATTTAATTCACTTATCTATTACTAAATGACTCTGATATGCTGAATATGAGGGGCATGATTTTTAAACCTAGACAAGAGCTAACTTAAAAATTATCTCAAAATATTTGAAAGAAGATCAACATTTGTAATGTAAGAAAACAGCAAGTAGAATATTTGCATGTAGAATATTTTGAATAAGAGAGAAGAGGGAAAGGTTTGCTTATGGAAATGAGGTAGAACCTGAACCACACACCATCACATCCACAACACCAATACTCACAAGCACAAGCATGGCAATAATTAATATGCACTTGGTATGATGAGCATGATGGCATGATGCATGAAATGACTATGATACATGAAATGACAAGAGGCAAGATGAAACTCAACTCATATGATAGCATTGATGGCATCCATAGAAGGTCACACATGAGAAATATTTTACAAATAAGGCAAGGGATGCTCTTGGGCTGTTACAACGAGGACTAGGCGGGTGGACCGTCTCGGTTACAACACGGCCTATTCTGCCTCTCGACGCATCCTCACCGATAGCGAGGAGGGAGATGGAGCGGGTGGCCAGGGACAAGTTTCGACATCTCTCTCTGTGGGGGTAGGCCTGCATCAACGACATTCGCCTATGCAGGTTCGAGGAGCGGGGAAGGTTCACCGGCAAGGATAGATGCGTGAAGATCGATCTCCTCTTCTAGGCGATTCAGGAGATCGAATCTCCCGTTCCGATGCAGGCGGTGAAGTGGAGTACGTTGGCCCCTGGATGCATATTAGACTTGCACAATACACAGCCAGCTGCTTGAAGGTAATTGGATTGCTTTGCTTTTTTTTTCAAATGGTTGGCTGGTTGCTGCTGTTTAACCCTGGCTTTGATGTGTTTCATTTTACGGTGAAATTGCAGATACCTATTGAAAATATTAACTTAAATTGTTCCTGGTAACATCAGTTGTTTTTCTAAGTTTTACACAAGAATATTTATTGGATCTCTAGTACCTTTCCTAGTTCTGACGTAGCTGCATCTTTCTACTTCAAATTATCAAACCTCTGTTTTTCTTTTCTGTTGTTTTCTTCAAAAATTTGTCTTGGTAATGCTACCATTTCTTGACTTTTGTACTTCTAATAGATCTTTGTCAGTGCATAACTACTCACTATCCCCGTGGAGTAAAACCAGAGCATGTTCCTCAGATTTTTCTGGTTTGAATAGCCATATTTTTAAAAATATTACAGGTTACAGTAAATGCTGGATATATTATTACTTGCACTATCAAGTGCTTTGTTTACTTCTGGATATTTGTTCATGTAGGTCGTGTCAGATGATATTTCTTCGTGCTCCACATCATTTAGATTCAGCGTGGGATATGTCCTTGGATGAAACCATCGGTATCTAAAAATTTGTCAGGCAACAGTTAGTAGTTTATTTTGCTGTTATTTATCTTTTTTTGTATTTTCTTCCGTTGGAACTTGAAATTCTCAATCTCTGCATTCTGCAGATATGTTTTTATTAGCAAAGATGTCTTTTCTGAACTCAGTTTAATAGTAGTGTAGTGCTAAAAGGGCCATAAAGCTATGCAATTTTTGGGACTTAAAGTTATTTTTTATGTTCTATCATTTTATGGGGAATTGTTTTTATGTTCAGGTTTATAAAATGATTTTTAGATTGTAGATGTTAAACTTATTCAACAAGACTACAATTTTTTTTTTACATTTTATTCATCCAAGAGAGTGGTCCATTCGTCCAAATATGTAAAGGTCATGGACGGTTACCTTTCTTGAGAAGAAAAAACCCTACGAAGTCATGGATGTTTATGAAGGAAGAATCTTTTGGAGCCTTGGATTAGCTCCAACCATTCAGGTAAGATGAAAATTTTCATGCAAGGCATTTCTTGACGAAACTGTTGTTCACGATGCATATATGGCATCTTTAATTTAGTCGGTTGCAGATACGAAGTTCTTGCATGGCAAGAAAACAATGTGTAAACAGTACAAACTTTAAGGTTAAGTTGATTCTTATCAGCAAGTAGAAGCAAAATTCCTTAGGGGTAATGGGTCCTCACAGCTATTACTTATGACATCTTCAAGCATTCTTTGGTTAAACACATATGGAATTCTCATGTTTCAAATAGTATTTTAAGGGAATCAAATGGGGCTTTACTGGGAGTCACTCTATGAAGCCAACGATCACACAACTTAGATATGTAGAAAAACTACCGCCATTAAAACAAGGTAAGAGGCATCTTTATCCTAGAGGCATACAAATTGAGTACAACGAGCTTACAAGGTTGGCGATAAGCTTACTCTGAATATGGAAAATTCTAAAAAGGTAAGAAAAAGGTTGTAATTTTCACTAAGGTAGTAGATTGCACATAAATCTCCGATAGTTAACCATGTTCAACTCACGTATAAGCAGAACTACCGTGGATATCTTGCAGACAACACGTACTCTTCTTCCATACTATACTGCCTGCTAGCCGATCCCGCTCCACATGCTAATTGAGAATTTGTTGCAATATCACCATCCGCCTCGAATTCCTCGGGTGATTGAGCAATTTCCAATCGCAATTCCACCTGTCTCATGGTTGGCCTTTCCTCCCCTCGTAATTTTATAAATGCTATCGCAATTGCAGCGACTTCATCAATTTTGTTGCCACCCTCCCTCAAAACTTGCGGATCTAATATCTCTGACAAATTACCTGTGGCAAATTAAGATAGCAAAATGTGCCACAAGGCCATTGCCTCCGGGAGCTATATAGGTAAATGGCTTCTTTCTCGTCATCAACTCTATAAGCATAACACGAAAGCTATAAACATCACTTTTCTCCGTGAGGCGCCATGTGTGCATGTACATCGGGTCCAGATATCCCAGTGTACCTTGCACATTTGTTGTTACACCTGATCTGTCCAATGGAATGTACCTTGAAGGTCCAAAATCTGCTACCTTTGCTGTTAGAGTATCATCCAAAAGTATGTTAGCAGGCTTGACATCTCTATGGATGATAGGTACTAAAGCTGTTGAGTGAAGATGGGCAAGAGATTTTGCAGTTTCTGTTGCTATCCGTAGCCTATCATCCCATGACAATGATCTTGGTCCTTGGACATGAAGATGGTCATAAAGAGTTCCATTGGATATGAACTCATAAACCAATAATGGCACTTCTGTTTCAAGGCAACAACCATATAGTTTTACTACATTCCTATGGTTGATTTGTGATAGGATAGCAACCTCATTAATAAACTCGTCAATCTCCTTTTGAACAACTATCTTTGATTTCTTGATGGCTACAACATGGAGGTCTGACATAATCCCTTTATATACAATACCATGCCCTCCACCACCGAGTTCACGAGCTTTATCAAAATTGTTTGTTGCCTTCTGTAGTTCTTCCAATGTTATGATCATCCTCTCTGCAATATCAGTTCTTTGAGATACCAATTGTTGCAACAATTGCCCACGGTTTTGCTCGAAATACTTCCGTTTCAACATTTGTGCCCTTTGATGCTTCAGTTTGTAGAAAATAATGTATACAAGGAGGACCAGAAATATGAGACCAGCCCCACTACCAACTCCGATAATGATGCTGAAACCTGGAAAAACAATACAAATTATCATTGTTTTCTCGAGATAAATACCATGCGTAAATTTGTCACAAAAAGTGTTTTCATAATGTGTGGTTTTATTAGATATTATAAATATACTCAAACGGTAATGGATGGTTGTGTTTTGAAGGTGATGTTCATAATTGTATGGTTTGGTCCACCAAATTGACTGCTTGATGTTTATTTTTCCTAACATTGTTAACATACTTCTAATTTGACTCGTTAACTGTCATCTACTTTTGATACTCCCTTCGTTCATAAATTGATGACATTATGGATATTGGTACGGTCTCCAATATGTATCTTTGATTTCTACTTTGTAATTATATGGTACTAGAAAGTTATGAATCGTATAATGATAATATGCATGATAAAAAATAATCTAATAATGGTTTTGACCAGGCAAAATCATTTTTTTAATTTAGTAGTCAATGTCACTTTTTTTTACTGCACGCTTTCTAGGAAGCCATGTTATATATAATAGACACGTGTAAGTAAGTATATGTTGCCACTGTTTTTGTGACAAACTAACAATGAGAGGTAGCTGATAAAAATGAATAGTTTTCATGTTAATAGTCTTAGGATAGAAAAGTTTGAACACATGTTTTCTATACCCTCCACTAACACTCTAATAAAAGCCTTTGGTATATATGGATGAAAAACATTGGCATCACATGAATACATGAGAATAGGCGATCAAAATTGAGTACTGGTAATAGTCAGATGATACCAGACCGCAGAATTAGTGTAGCTGTGTAGCAAAATTAAAGTCGTTGCGCCATTTGTTGCTCACCTTTGAAATATTTGGCACGGCCACCTGGACACAAGAAAAGAAGTAAATCACATGTACTACCTCCGTTCTTAAATATAAATCTTTCTAGAGATTCCACTACAAACTACATACGAAACAAAATGAATGAATCCACACTTTAAAGAATGTCTATATACATCCGTATGTAGTCCCCTAGTGAAATCTTTAAAAAGACTTATATTTCGGAACGGAGGGAGTACATAATACTAGTGATAGTGCGTAATTGAACTCCATGTATATGCAGCAAAGGATGGATGGAATTGATCGAACCTTTGCATCCGTCAAGGATATATGGGTTGCCGAGGTAGCCGTCGTTGCACTGGCACGTATAGCCTCTGTTTTCTGGTTTGCAGTGGCTTTTCTTGCTCTTGCAAAGGTCGCAGTATGGACGCGAGCCCACGTTGGGTGATAAGCCATTATGCAAGACCTCCCACCGGAGAAGAATGGGAACCTCCATAGCAGCTGCTGATCTCTGGTCCTTATCAACCTCCAGCAGCAGTTTGTTAGCGACACTCCGCTGGTCGAACCATCCTTCCTCTGCGATAAACACGAAGCCTGGCAACTGTATCAGGTCTTGAGTGTTGTAGGCGTCAAACCAGTTGAAGCGCAGCTCCTTGGGCATTCCTTCAGTGGACTCTGAGATGTGTGCCTGGCAGCATCCCATGCCGTAGCAGTACTTGCTGCTACCAAAGGTAATGTGGGCGCCTGTAACGGTGTCGTTGTGTGAGCAGAAGGAGGCGCATCCGCTGATAATGGCTGGGTCACCCTGCCCGAATAGCATTGCCTGCGCATTGCACCCCATAGTCAGAATAGATGGAATGGGTTTTGCCGTGCCTGTAGCTACGGACTTGCATAGTATTAATAATACGGCAATCTTGGTTGCCAAGTACAAGAGATTACAAGATCAGATTTACAAGGAAACTATCCTAGACAATCCGTCAAAAATAATTACAAGGATTACCTACTAATGTATATACATTAACATTCCCCCTCAATCTACACCGGCCACAAGGTTGAGATTGCGTCGTAATTTCTCCAACATGAACTTAGTAGCCGGTTTAGTGAAAGCGTCCGCCACTTGATCACCGGAGGACACAAACCGGACATCCAACGCTCCTTGTGCCACCCTTTCTCTCACAAAATGAAAATCCACCTCAATGTGTTTTGTCCTTGCATGGAAAACTGGATTTGCACTCAGATAGGTAGCACCCAAATTGTCACACCATAGAACTGGTGGCCGTGGCAGAAATACCCCTAGTTCTTTAAGCACGGATTGCACCCAAGTAACTTCAGCCGTGCCATTTGCAAGCGCCTTGTACTCTGCTTCGGTACTAGACCGTGAAACCGTGGGTTGTTTTCGAGCACTCCATGAAATCAGGTTAGGACCAAGGAAAACCACAAAACCACCTGTAGAGCGTCTGTCATCAACACACCCCGCCCAGTCAGCATCAGTAAATACACTAAGAAGTGTGGAGCTAGACCGGCGAATGGAGAGTCCAGTGGTCAGAGTACCCTTGATATACCTGAGTATACGCTTGGCTGCTTCCCAATGCACATTAGTAGGTTTGGCCAAATATTGGCACACCTTGTTGACAGCAAATGAAATATCAGGGCGAGTAAGAGTAAGGTACTGCAATCCTCCAACCATGCTACGATAGCTGAAGGCGTCATCATCAGTGAGGGGAGTACCAAGATTTGCTGCCAACTTATCGGTGACTGACATGGGAGTAGAAACCTCCTTGCAATTCTCCATATGAGCACGATGAAGAAGATCATCAGCGTACTTCCGCTGAGACAACACCATACCCCCTGAATTGTAAGTGGCTTCAATCCCAAGGAAGTAAGAAAGACGCCCCAGGTCTTTAATGGGAAAGGACCCAGCCAAAGTGCGAAGCAAACGATCAACTGCATGAGAGCAAGAGCCAGCAATGACAATATCATCAACATAGACCAACATGTAAACGACCACGACTCCTTGCCGAAAAATGAAGAGGGAGGTGTCAGCCTTGGACGAGCGAAACCCAAGCTGATGCAGTCGATCACTGAGGCGAGAGTACCAAGCCCGGGGAGACTGTTTGAGTCCATAAATAGACTTCCGAATCTTGCAAACATGATGGGGATACCGAGGATCCTCAAAACCTGGGGGTTGCTGCATGTACACATCCTCTTTAAGCAGACCATGAAGAAACGCATTGCTAACATCAATCTGACGTAGACACCAGCCCTGTGAAACAGCGAGTGAAAGCACAAGACGAACAGTGACCGGCTTAACAACCGGACTAAAAGCGGCAATATAATCAACACCATATTGCTGAGTAAACCCACGAGCAACTAGACGTGCTTTGTACTTATCAAGAGAGCCATCAGACCGTTCCTTGAGCTTAAAAATCCACTTACAGCTGACGATGTTGGTGCCGGGAGGACGTGGCACAAGAGACCACGTCTCGGTGCGCTGAAGGGCAGAAAACTCCTCTCGCATGGCAGCCGTCCAAGCAGGATCAACAAGAGCTTGGCGATGCGTAGTCGGAATGGAAACGACGGCACTGAAACCGCGTCGATATGGATTATAGCGGACGGTGCCATCAGTGGGAACCTTCGGACGCCGAATGTTGTTCTGAAGACGCGTGCGAGCGTGCTCTGAAACAGGCGCTGTCACGGACGGATTATCGGCCGCACCTCCAGCGGCTAAGTTGCTGCCTGCACGCACACCATCAGCCGCATCGGGCGCAGACTCGGCTCGCTCGATCGCTGCGTCGGGTAAGGAGTCGTCTTGCCGAGCCGCACGCGCGAGCGACTGGGATGCACCCGCCTCGGGGGACTGGCCTGCATCTGGCCTAGCAGTGGGTTGCGGCGAAGCAGGGGCTGGCCCCGTGTCCAGCCGCATGGTGCAGTCTGGTTGCGTGCATGGGACTGTAGCATGCACGTTGTCCCCGCCTGTTGCTCCGATCGCTCTCACCTGGCTAGCCTGTGCGCCTGCAGGACAAGTCTCAGGAAACAAAAGTGACAGGTTGTAATTTCGTACATTAGCATCCTGAACTACTGGCTCAGTGGATGGAAACGACACAGGAGGATTTAAGTGAGATAAATCGGGACATGCACTAGTCGCAAATGGAAACACTTTTTCATCGAAGACAACATCTCGAGAAATATAAATGCGACCAGTGGACTTGTCGAGACACTTATATCCTTTATGAAACGGACTATATCCCAGAAAAACACACATCTTGGAGCGAAACTCAAGTTTACGAGAGTTGTATTTGCGAAGGCTAGGCCAACACGCGCATCCAAAAATACGGAGAAACGAGTAATCCGGAGTGATGTCAAGAAGACGTTTGAGTGGTGGCATATTTTGAAGGGTCCGGCTAGGCATGCGATTAATCAAATAGCAAGCGGTGAGAAATGCTTCATCCCAATAACGTAGAGGGAGATTAGAGTGAGCGAGGAGAGCAAGCCCGGTTTCAACCAAATGACGGTGCTTACGTTCAGCGATACCGTTCTGTTGGGAAGTGTGAGGACATGATATGCGATGAGAAATACCAACACGCCGGAAAAATGCATGCAAGCGGTGGTATTCGCCCCCCCAATCAGATTGGACCGCACGAATTTTTGTGTTGAGAAGTCGCTCGACATGTGCCTGGAAATTATAGAAAACTTGTTCGACATCAGATTTATGTTTAAGAAGATAAATCCAGGTAAAACGGCTAAAGTCATCAACGAAGCTAACATAAAATTTAAAACCTCCGGAGGAGGCGAGGGCAGGCCCCCACACATCGGTATGAATAAGCTCAAGTGGTTTCGAAGAAACACGAGAAGAACTATTGTAGGGTAATTGATGACTTTTGGCGCGTTGACATGCGTCACAAACGAAAATGTCATGACTCGACGAACAAGGGAGTTTATTTGATCGAACGACAGACTCAACTACATTATTCGAAGGATGACCCAAGCGATGATGCCACTGACTCGATGAAGACCGAATTCCGGAAAAAGCTCGACGCGATGACGACGACGATGGCCGACCATATGGAATAGGGTAGAGACCATGGCGGCTTCTACCGTGAAGAAGGACCCTCCTCGTTATTTTGTCCTTCACATGAAAGAAAAATTTGTGAAATTCTACAAACACTTGATTATCCGAAACAAGACGATAGACAGAAAGGAGATGTTTGTGAATTTCAGGAACGTGCAACACATTATTAAGGTGGATGGGATCACTTGAGCCAGCAAGTTTAGCATGACCAATGTTAGAAATTTCCAAACCTGCACCATTTGCAACTTGGACTTGATCCTTTCCACCGTAGCGCTCGTGCATCGTCAAGCGGTCGAGGTCGTTGGTGAGGTGGTCGGTGGCACCGGTATCAAGGTACCAGTTGTTGTCGCGATGACCATATGTCACCATGTTGGCGTTGGCGCCGCGTTGCTCACCCGACTGGTAGGCATGATTGTAGCGGTCGGCGCAGTCGATGGCGTAATGTCCCTCCTGGCGACATATTTGGCACTTGGGAGGACGACGGTTTCCGCCGCCGCCGCCATTGTAGCGCCCGCCGTTGTTGCCACGGTTGCCGTTGTGGCCACCATTGTAGCCGCCGCCGCCGTTGTAGCGCCCGCCGTTGTTGCCACGGTTGCCGTTGTGGCCACCATTGTAGCCACCGCCGCCATTGCGGCCGCCGCCGCGAGACCCGGAGCCGTTGCCGTGGCGCACGGCGTTGTTCGCGGAAGGAGAGAAGTCGTTGTTGGCAGCATGCTGCTCGTGTCGTGCTTCAAAGCTAAGAAGATAGGAGTAGAACTGGGAGAGACTCACTTCTCCGGTGAAGATGGAGAGCGCCGTCATGAGGGGGTCATACTCCTGACCCAGCCCCCCAATGATATGCCCGATGATCTCGTCATCGGAGATCACCTCGCCGACGGTGGCCAGCGCATCGGCGTAGCCCGTCATCTTGTGGAAGAATTCTGCCGCCGACATGTCCTTTTTCTTCGTTTGCGACAGCTGCGTGCGAAGTTGACGCACGCTGGCCCGGTTCTGGGCTGCGAACATGGCGCCGAGAGCAGTCCAGACGGCCGCCGAGGATGTTGCCCGCGTCATCTGGGCGAGCACCTCCTCTGTCATGGAGGACAAGAGCGCGCCGAGCACGGCCTGATCGGTCCTCCGCCAGGGCTCGTACTCGGGGTTGGGCACCGAGCGTGCTGCGTCACCGGCGCCCTCGACGATCGTCTTCGGCGGCGCGGGGACAGACCCGTCGAGATAGCCGAAGAGGCCGGCGCCGGTCAGGTTTGGTATGACCTGTGCTTTCCATAGCAGGAAATTAGCACGGGTGAGGCGGACAGTGATGAGGCCGGCGAGCGACGGCATGGAGGGGGTGGGACTGGAGACTATTGCGCCGGCGGTGGTGGTGACAAGCGCACCGGCGGTTGTGCCAGCCATGGCGTGGAGATTGGATCACGCTCTGATTACCAAGTCAGAATAGATGGAATGGGTTTTGCCGTGCCTGTAGCTACGGACTTGCATAGTATTAATAATACGGCAATCTTGGTTGCCAAGTACAAGAGATTACAAGATCAGATTTACAAGGAAACTATCCTAGACAATCCGTCAAAAATAATTACAAGGATTACCTACTAATGTATATACATTAACACCCATAACCACGAGCTCGTTGCTCGTGGACAAGGAGTAAGGTGCCTCTCCGTAGAAAAGAAATGGGGAATCGCTCCCAGGCCAGGACGAAGGCCTTGTGGATCCTGAATTTGGGCCTTCGCTTATGAGGGTATTGGTTCGGACAATGCGCACCGTGGAGTTGGCCAGGGAGATATTGATAGGCCAGCTGCGGTGGGTCATGATCTCTGTTGCACGTGAGGTTGAACCCGGGCCAGTAGCACTTGGATGGGCCCATGCCGAATGGGTATGGCACCTCCACGTCCCCACACGATGTGGCACAACTATCTGTTGAGAATCATGGTTATTTAGAAAATATAGGATAGAGTGTGATTTATTCTATTTTTTCTTCTACTTTAAGAAGGTCATGTGCTCTATGTGTATACACCTACGAGGCTCAGCAATGAACAACAATTCTCTCCCCTCTAATCTTCTTACATTATTTTTCAAAGAGTAGCAACATATCATTTTGTTAAAAATTAAATGAAACATCATTCCAATATGAACAAGCAAAGCATCTACTTCTTACATTATCTTGCTTGCTTTGCTCCATATAAACTAGATGTTGTTTTGGATGCAGTTACAGTCACTAAAATGCAAATTAATGAAACCTGTCAAATTCCTTTAATTGCAGGAGAGAATTTTCGAGTCAAAGGAAAGAGACTCATATAATCCTGCGTATTGCATACCTATATTTCAATTTCATACAATTCCTTGTAAAAGATCAGGTCTAGGTTCTTTTATTTCTGTTACAATTTTGGAACCTATACTCGATCGATTTTCAAACAAAACTCTTGAGTTTAATATGGTAAAGTAAATAACTTCGTAAGAATTTTTGTTATTTTTTTAATGGACCCTGATAGTGGTGCTAAGAGACTTAGACCACACATTCCCATCATCACAGATTGCCACGTCATCGCATACAAGCATAAATGACGAAACTAATGATGCCAGCAGAAATTTTTTGCGTTTTCGGTTTTTAAAATATTTTATATCTTAAATGAAAAATCCGATTGAAGAACCGTTTTCACCATTAAATCAGCCGCAACGAGATCTACTAATCTCATATCGATATGTTTCGATGACTTTTTTTTGGGTTAAAAGTTGCCATATCTTTTGCACATAAATTATGACGGTGTTTACACCAAAGTTGCCATGATATATTTCACCTACTTTTTCTTCTAAATTTAAAGTAATTTTGACATGTTATATAAAAGAGAATTAAAAATCTAAATTTTCCATGGTGAATTAGTAAAATATGCTATGACCCACAAAATAATTTTGACATGGTTCATAATTAAAAAGAAATCCATCGTCAATTACTTTGAAAATGCATGGTCATTGACTCAAATTTGCCATGAACCATCAACTAAAACTGCCATGGTGAATTACTTAAATTTGGAATGATACATGCATTAAAATTTGCCATGGTTCATACAAAAAATAATTTCCATGGTGAAAATACTAAAACTGCCATGATCTATAAACTAAGTTTTCCATCATGAATTACTAAAATTGCCATGATCCCTGAATTAAATATATCGTGGTTAATTACTAAGAATTACGATGGTCAATTAATAAAATTTACCATGAAAAGTAGTTGAAATACAATGATAGCTTTAAATCTAAAAGAAAAACTAGATCAAACATATCATGGCAACTTTAGTGTAAACGGTATGACAACTTCGGTGTAAGCATCATTTTAACTTTTGGCCCAAAAAAATAGTCGTCGAAACATATCAATATGTGATCTAGTTTGAAGATCTCGTCGAGATGAATTTTAAAATGAAAACGGATTTTTAATCGGATTTTTAATTTAAAAGATAAAATATTTGAAGTTCGAAAAATCAGAAAAAAAAATCCGCTGATGTCATTTGTTTAATGTGACAAGATGGATGATAATGAGGGCGTTTGAACAATGTTGTTTCGTATCATTCATGCGACATTTATCATTTGGATTTTGAATTCTATATAGGATTTAATGGCCAACTTTTTTTTACCCGGCAGAAATAATGGCCAACTGTTTTTCTTATACTCCATAGTTGATTGTTTTCCAATTCATGCATTCAAAACATGACAATAGTTGATGAATAAAGCATAGTAGCTAGCCAGGTCCTCTCGCTACACGTGACACCCATTTCCACGTCCTACGCTGCCGCACTCATGTCGCGACCTCTGTGTTTCTTTCGACTATTCATGTATCACTTTCTGACCTAAAATGTCAGAGCATATACATAATGTATAAATCTTGTTCCTTAAACGTCGTCACGTCTGTGGACGCGTCCGTCGTTGTCCGAATGTATCCGTTTTGATTTTTTTACTTTTGCTTGCATCCAACCATAACGTTTATTTTGATCCCTTACTTTTTCAAACATTTCGTCGAGCACTTTGCGAGCGACACCACCAGATCACCTAAAGGACAAGGTCGTCTCCAATGAAATGGACCAGCTGGACAGTGGTGACGGACAGCATGCATGGCTGCACACGCACGCAACGGCGGCGGCCAACCCGGTCAGCACGCGGCGGTGGTTGCGTGCATGACTGCGCAAGTGGTTACGGCCACCATGCAAGCCAGCGGCCAGGCCGCAAGCTAGCATGCAAGCCCCCCCGCGCGCGCACGCAAGCCAGCAAGCCCGTGCGGCTCAGGAGGCTGGCCGGAACGCCCGTGAGGCTGCGGCCAGGCACGTCCGCGACGCTGCGGCGGTCGGCCAGCATGCCCGCGTGGCTGCGGCAGCCGGCCAACTGTTGGGAATAAGTTGTGATGGAGCACGGTGCGACCAGCGTCGATGCGTCAGGTCGGGTCCGTGACGATGCGACCGGCGTCGGTGCGCCTGGTCGGGTCCGCGAGCTGGGTCACGGCGGTGTGTACGTATATGCGTACGTGTGTAGCGCGCGTGTGTGCGTCCCATGATGGCTAGGTCGTGGGCCGTTGAGTGGATGTTGCACAAATGCTGGACGTGCATGTAACTAGGGATTAGTTAGTGCATGGAGTAGTGGGTTAGCGAGATAGGCGTGGCGACGCAATGCACCCGGCCGTATTGATCGCGTCCAAGGTGCGACGAGCGCGCGGGCCGGGCGTGCAGGTAGTGTGCGTGGTCCGCGTAGTGGCTAGGCTGTGGCGCGTCCGTGCGTGTGTATAAGAGCACCCCCTCTCCACCGTGTACTTTGGGCGGAACGAGTTCGAGCTCGTGGTAAAGTTCAGAGAGGCCGTACGTGCGGCTAGGCGTTCGGTGCGCCGGCAAAAATTCTGCTGTGTGCTACTCTTTGTTCTACCTCCAGTCCGGTGAGAGAGAGGGATGCCCCAACACCAACACGCCCGGAGGCGCACCGGCGGCCTCGCGCGCGTCCACCTGTGATTCAAAGGCAGTTGCGCTCGAGACGGGCGTGGCTTGTTGCCTCTCAGCGAGCTAGCTAGCACCTCGCGTGCGTGCATGTATATGTGCTATTGCAACAGTGGCAGCGGGCATGAAGGCCAGGTAGCCATGGCTAGCACTCGGAGGCCAGCTAGGTCAGTTTGCGGTGCCCAGCGGGCCAGCGGATGCCATCTAGGGTAACGCGGCCAGCACGCGAAGGCCAGTTCGCGGAGGCGTCACAGGTCAACGCGCCAGCGGAAGCCAGCACGCGCGGTGGCTGCGCGTACACGGCGGCCAACCGGCCAGGTCAGCCGCGTCAACCGCGAGACTCCTCCCATGCCATTGTCGCCACGGGCTCCGGCAAGACCTTTGCCCGCGTCGTGGCTGGCAGTGCCGGTCGCTCTCGTGGTCATACAATGAAGAGATGAGAGAGGAGACAAGGATTGAGTGACTGCATGTGGGGTCAGATGGACTGGCTATGACGTGGAGGGAGGTGTCCGGGCGTGCTCCCGAGCAACTTCATACTGCCCTCAGATTTAAGACGGGTTTGAGATAAGCTGGCCAGTTCAGGAAAAATGAGGAATTGGTTGGATCAACTTTTTTGACCGGACACAGACCGAATAAACGTTTTAGACGTCTGAGGAAAGAATAGAGGGTCCGGCTCTGGATGCTCCTACACCATATTTGTTTCCCTAGCTAGGATCGAGGATAGAGAAGTATCCATTTTGAGATACACGTAGGCTATGTTTGGTTGCTAGGGGAGATAGTCCCGGGGAAGAGAGGCCTGGTCAATTTTTTTTTGAAACACTCTACATACGCAAGTGGTCGTATACACGTGCATACATTCATCCCTATGAACGCACACCCTAGCCCTATGAGCTCCTTCGAGAGACTAAGCCGACATATCATCTTAAAATTTATGAAATTCCCGTAGACACTTTGTCGTCGATGGGAACGTTTCCTCCCACTGAATGTGCATCGTCGAAATGCTGAAATAAATCCAAAAATAATGTGAGCACTAGAAATTGAACCCTGGTGGGCTTGGGATACCACAGTCTCTCTAACCATCCAACCACAAGTTGATTCATGGCCCTGGTCAATATTCTTGACAAACTTAAAACCACGTGGAAGATTTGCTTTACCATTTGGGGGCTTCGGTGGGGTGGTGATTTATTTCCGCAACTTCTTCACTGAGGTGTTGGGGCTATGCAACTGGAGGAGGATCAAGCACGCCATGCACGTGCTCCATCCTATACCATTTGATTCCTGTGGCTGTCGAGTGTGTTTATCCGCTGGCCGCATGGAGCAGCAGTGCAACGGGCGCCGTCGCCCCCGCCGATCGCCGCCGCCTCTCGTTGCCGAGGCAGAGCGACGAGGGTTTCCTTCCCGAACTCATCGAGCGTGGAAGTCTCATGGACCTCCAAGTGCACTGGCAGACAGCCAGGGGATAAATTGTTCCGTGGTCTCTCGGCCCGGGGAATCGGCAGGGATCCCGCAAAATGAGGCCTAAGGGCATCTTCAAGGCAGACCCATAAATTACCTGCATACATTCGGATTGTATTGTCCGGACCGGGGAAGTCATTAAATATGGGCGTGTATCGATCCGCGGAACAATCCGGACGCGATTTCTCCCCAAATATATGGGTATGTATCTTCCATGGGCTACCTCTGTCAGCACTATCTCAAACCCAGTTGGCCAGAAAAAGCTCCTTTTGCCAAAAGACAAGAAGAAACTAGAAGGATGTCGAAAGGGCATTTGAAGTTCTGCAGACCCGTTTTGCAGTTGTTCGTGGACCTGCAAAACAATAGGATCCGATACCTTTTGGTAGGTGATGACATGTTGTGTGATCATGCATAACATCATCGTCGAGGATGAGGGTGCCGATGCTGCCGCAACTCTAGAATTAGAGAACATGAACGATCCTATCCAATTTCCAAAACATAACTCGGCCATATTTGAAGAGTTTATTCAAATGCATCAACAAATTCGGCATTGACCAACTCAGGAGCAGCTGAAGAAAGATCTGATTGAGCATCAGTGGGCGGTGAAAGGGGACAACAATGTTGGGATGCAATATTTAAACTTTTTAAAATTTGAACTAGTGTTGCACGCGGTTATTTGAACGTCTGTACCCTTTGCATGCGACTATTTGATCGTGCATACTTGAAAAAAAATACTCTATAACACAAAGCTCCCTAGTTTTAATGAGCCCACATTCAATTAAGGTCTCCAATTAGAATTGGCTCATTCGATTTTGACCGGGTCAACAATTTCTCAAAGATCTCTCTTTCATTTCGTTATACTATACACTATGCTTTCTAATTTTTAAGGTCTCTCAATTAATTGAGATATTCAATTTACAATTGGGTCACCCGATTTGGACCGGGTCAACAATTCCTCAAGCCCTCCCATTCAATTATATTAATTTACATCGTTCCCTAATTTGGAAACTCTTTTACTAAATTAAGTTATTCAATTTTGAATTCGGCTAACAATTTTGAGAGTGCCAATGATTTTTTTTAAAAACATACCAATCCCGCGCACCCTACCACCATCTAAAAAAAAAATAAGCACTATCATTTGATATTGTAGCACAAATATAGTACATACAACCGTCGACATGGAAATTTCTCCACATAAATATAAGTTGGTTAGAGGATAACACAGAAACACACAACGAAAGACCCACCAAATCATCACATTATAAATAAAAATAAAACAAGCTCAATCATCTCACCCACCTGCCAAACTTAATATTCTACCACTTCCAAAATATGAGGGGCATTATTTTTTTGGAAAGTCAAATTTCTTTAAATTTCACCAAGTTCAAAGCAAAAATATCGACATCATAAATTTTAAACAAAAAAAATTATGAAAATTCATTTCATGATTAATCTAATCATACCGATTTGGTATTGTGAATTTTAACATACCTCTACAATTGGATCAAACCTAAAAGGTTTAAATTTTCAAAAAAAAAATACACCTTATATTTCGAAACAGGGTGCTTTTTTAATAAAACCAACAACACTAACTACCTACACCTTGTATTTTGAAACAAAGTGTTTTTTTTTAATCCAACAACACCAATGATGTAGCAAAACGCTCCAACCCTTCTAGTAAATGAGAAAGACCGGATGCATGCGACTATGATTGGATGGCGTGCTCCCGCATCCGTGTTTATGAACGGATGTGGAAGAAAATTTACGGCGTTGGGGCTGAAGATGTCCTAAGGTTCTGACTAGCTAGTTTGGATTTGGTAATGAACCTCTAATTTCGTAGCTGCGACCTTTCTAAGGAAGGTAATTAAAACTCCTCCCGAAATGAGCTTGCTAACCTGCGGCAGTGACAGAAGCAACGCACCCACCAGGTATGGCCTGGTTTCCAGTGGTTCCTGGCGGGCACCGGCAGTTGAAGGATCCTTTGGTGTTGGTACATTTACCGTAACACCCATAGTATGTTGCCTTATCGCACTTGTTGTAAGATGCGTGTACACATATTCAAGTATTAACTGATCGATCGATCGATCTTAAAATTAATATTTTATTTACATGACGTGTTTTACATATTCGGTATGTATATGTACCTTTGCACCCGTCGCTGAGGTAGGGGTTGCCTCTGTAACCATCTTTGCAGTCGCACGTATAGCCTTCTCTTCTTGTACCATTTACAAGTCTGCTTTGGTTGCTCTTGCAAACGCTGCTTGGTTGTGCGGCAGCATGGCCAACGACTTCCCACCTCAGCCAAAAGGGAAATGCGGCCATTGTCTCCGTTATCGATGGGGACCCGCCTGTGCGTAGCAGATGGTGCGAGACGGGGTTATTCTCGAACCACGTCTGCGTCGCGACGAACACGTGCACGGGGAGCAGTTCGAGGTCCGCGCTGCGGTTCCAACCAAACCATCTGAGCTGCACGTCGTACTTTGACGTGTCGGTGCGGCTACTTCCATCGTCGGCGTGGTAGCCGGCTGGTGTGACAATGACCGCGCGCGCGGCAGCAGCCTGTGCCGCCGGAGCATTCCACGGCCACGCCGCTTTCCTGGACGCCCATGGCGGCTTCCTCGCAGAGCGAGGTGCAACTAGCCACCGTGACATTGCCGTCCTTAATCGTCGCCTGCACGTTGCAGCCCGTGAGGATGAGCTCGTTCCAGGAACTCGCCAGCGTGTATGGCCCGCCGTTCCTAAGGCCTCGGCTCAGCGTGCCGTTGCCGTTGCCATGGGCGTCAACGTTCATTTTCACGCCGCCGTTGCGTAGGACCTCAATATAGGGACGGATCCCAAAGGGGAAGATGAAGTGCACTTGGAGAGTGCCCTCGGCATCAAGCAGCAGCCGTGGGCTTGAGCCGCAGGTGAGGTTGAAGCCCGGCAGGTAGCAGCTGGCGTCCGGACCAATACCGAACGGGTACGGCACCATCACATCTCCGCAGGTCGTGACGCAGTTGGGCATCCCGATCGGATGACCTGCTGCTGCTGCGCGTCTAGTGAAAGTGAACACCGGCATCAGCAGTAGTGCCACTGCCGCTATAGCTACCGCAGAGATGGTTATTTGCGCCATTGCTATGGAGTGTGGATGGATGCATGAACGTGTGGATCGAGTTATATAAAAGGATCCATCAGTTTCACGTCTCGAAGATGGCCCTTCAGCTTGACGTTGAACATAAAAGGACTGACGCTTCTCGCTGGCCGCTTTCATGATGGCGCGCGGGACCATACTCGTTGATGGCCCTGCAGCTTGACGCTGAACATAAAAGGACTGACGTCTGCTCCAAGCCATTTCGGTCCAGCCAGAGAAAGACACGTGTATGCGAGTGCCTCAGTTTCCACCTAAAAGCCTCGCCAAAAAGAAAAAGTTTCCACCTAAAAGAAAATATCAACGCGGGTCGTCTCAGTCGTCTTTAACGGCTATCATCATTGCGTTTCTGAGCATGACCTCGTGACTTGGCCAGTCTGCCTGCACGTTTCAGACTTGTAAAACGAACCAGAACCAACTGCCCCCTCCCCCACCCCAAAAGGATTTTTAGACAATCTCGGAAATCTTTTATTCAACCGTCATAATATTTACAAGAACAAACAAAAGTGTCACATCTTTATCTTTATCTTTATCTAAAAATAAAGCAAATATAGCTTCTAGTCGTCCGTCATAGAAAATACCCCTAGAGTTTGCAGGAATTACCCCCTTATGCCATTGGTAAGTGAAAATACCGATTTGTTTTTTTCAACTCCGATTCGGCTCTTTCTTTCCATTCAAGTGGATGCGAAACCCCTCTTTAATCACAAGCACATCGGCAGCCCAACTGGTTGGATGCTAGCCGTTCCACTCTGGAGACCCAGGTTTGATTCCACGATCTTCTATTTTTCTCCCATCTTTTCTCATTCGGTACGAGCGGGCGCATGATGCACGCATTGTCTCGTTAGCTGCCCGATTGGGCCGGCCTAGCGCGGCTTTCGGCACCTTGTTTCTTCTTTTGTGCACTTCTTATACATTCGTTTTATTTTTTTCCTCTTTTGGCTTTATTTTGATAAACTTTAAAAAATGTTAATCATGGATTAAAGAAATGTCAAACTTGTAGAGAAAAAAGTTCCCATATATGCAGTAAATGTACAGTGCATATGGATAATAAATAATATATTTTTCATTTATTTTGAAAAATATTGATCATGTATTTCAAAAACTTTAAATGTGCATAGAAAAATGTTTCCGATGTATAAGAAAAACATATACAAAAATATACAATGTGTCTGGAACAAAGTAGACATAAAGAATATAACTTTTCAAAACTGTTAATCACGTATTTGGATAATGTCAAACATGTATATAAAAAACGTTCATGATGCATACAAAATATGTAGAATGTGTATAAAAAAAAAGTAGACATCAAAACTAAATATGTTTTGAAAAATGTTAACCATGAAATTGGAAAATATTAAACGTGCATATGTAAATGTTTTTGATGTCACCCGCAAAAAAATGTTTCTAATGTATAAAAAAATGCACAATGTTGCTTATACAAGCTTTACGTAAACCAATGGTTTAGCTTTGATTTTTCGTATTGTTTTAAACTGTTTTGCTAATGTTTTTTTAAGAATATCGATGTTGATATGTAACCTTGAACATTTGGTATGCATGTACTTACAAATTGATTGTTTTCGATGGAGCTGTCTAATATGTTTGTAAGCAAATTAAGACTTCACTTAGGTTACAAATGCAAACACATATATCAACAAAACAAAAATAATGCTCTTATGCATATGATATCATTAATTAATAAAACATACTTTGCTATTTTAATCGTAATGCAAATATTTGTGGGCATCACCGAGGAGGACAGAGACCATGCAACTTGAAACATCAAGTAAGATCATATCCATGTTTACTTATTATATGTATTTTGAGACAGTTATGGGATTTACAAACTGAAAATATATTTTATAAATCTATTTTTTTTAATAATGCTACCCTGCTTTGGTTTTTTGTTACTTGTAAAGTTTTTTTAGTGGAATTTTCCGCCGAGTTTTTAAGCATATATTTATATTTGGTACCCGTTGAAACACACTAGCTCTTTTGTTTTTAACTTTTGGTTATCATGAGAATATTGTAGATAATAAATTATTAAATATTACAGTCAATTATTACTTCTGCCTATCGTGAGAATATTATGGATATTAGAATTTTCAGTATTACATTAGATCTTAAAACATTGCAATTACAGACCACACATAAGAGAGGGGGTATGGGTGGGAGGATAAGTGACGACATTGTTGATTTACTATGTTAAAATAGAGAACATGGACCTAAGTGAAGGGTCTTGTATAATTCTTAGAAATGTGATGTTTCTTTTCTCCCGTTGCAACGCACGGGCATTTTTCCTAGTATCCTGAAAACATGGTTAATAATAGGAAAACACTTTAATTCATCAAGATGATTTCTGCAAGGAATCAACCTGGTTGTCTGTGTGCCACGTGTCTATGGCCCACCAACGTTGATGCATCTAGCGCTGGCAAAATAGACAAATCTCACCCAAAGACACAACTATTTCACAAAGTGAACCTATTCCGAAAAAATATTCACTCACGTAACCCTTTTGTGTGGCGCCTGACAGCAAGTCGTCATACTACACTGTGTGGCGCCTTTGCCCCAGGCGCCACACCACACTGTGTGGCGCATTTGTCTTAGGCGCCACACTAGGTTTCAGACGCCACACAACGTAATGTCAGGCGCCACACAGTGTAGTGTAGGCGCCACACTACACTGTGTGGCGCCTGACATTATGTTGTAACAGATGCTATTTTTAGTAAGTGCATGAACATTACTTATCTGCTTATATTGCTGCACAGGGAAGAATGATTCTGGCTCATTTATGTGATGAACCCAAAGGTCTGAAGACAGGAATGTGCATGGTAGTTGCTTGGTGACCTGGTTTCTTTGCTGTGTTCTTTATGATGCCTATGCTAGTATGTTTATAATTTATCATGTCTAAAATTGGCAGGCCCTAGCATATTTTCCGTTTGCAATTGCAAATGCGCTGACTGCCCGACTTGATGATGGGTTTGTGCCTCTGAGCCGTTTGTATTACACTGCACATAATATAGTTTTGTATGACATTCTGATTTTATGGTCATTGATTGTTGCAGAAACCCCCTTTTTGATGAGCAGCTCGTTCTCCTGATATACTGCTTATTTACAGGTATTACCTTATTTTCACAGCACATTTTCTTTTCAATGGAAGAGTTGCAGAGTTGTGCATTCAATATACTATAGGGATCATTTCTTTGCTGTTGCTAAAAAGTAGGTAGTATTATTTTTCTGGCTTTCTATTTTAGATTAGTGAATCTGTTTATAATGTCATGTGTTTGGTCAGACATTAATAGTTGTATTAGTCACTTGGTCGTACTTCAGTACTTGTTCTTGATTTATAAGCTTCAGACGGATCCTCCAAGTTATTGTTTACAGTAACAAATTTCACTTGACAAATATATATCACGAGACATGGATTACAGTAATTATCATGTGCCCATGATAGCCTGTAGTGCTAAACGTATCTTTGATCTGACAACTTTGTTCAATTTTGCAGTGGCGCTGTACATGCATTTTGCTACATCCGTTAACCATGAAATCACCAATGCGCTTGGGATTCATTGCTTCAGGTTTGTTAATCATCACTGTGCAATTCTTTCCCACCCTTTGCATCAATTATTCTGACATGATTTCTATCTGGCTACACAGAATCACCAGGAAAAAAGCGTAACTCTGTCTTAGTGCGCATGCGTGTGGCGTCATTGTGGTAATCACATGGTATTTACCGAAGAAGCAAACATGCCTACTTGTCTCCGTTATACGGATGATGTCCGAATCATATTTGCATCTCTCATTGCAGGGACACCGTCCCTTGAAAATTACATCAGCACTAAAATTTGTGCCAATGAGAAAACAATGTATGTGAAACAGTTGGTAAAATTTTGTTGTATTGTTCATAGAGCAGATGCTCAGCAAAAACTTTCTGGAGGAAATGCTGTGCTGATTGGCAGAGGTTGCCTTTGTAACTTGTCACATTGTAACATCAGCAGAAATGCGGTTAGTGCTGTTTACGCATTTTATTTGTGCCCCTTTTTCTGCCCGATGCGTCCATGCATGTTCTGATTTTCAGAGGTGGATACCTTTAGCAATCGGTTTTATTTTTTGAGAAAAAACCGGTTTTATTTCTGATTTCGCTGACAGATTGTGCTCTGTATATATCACTATGCATCAATGAATTCCCATGCTGTACTTTTTGGAGGATTTTTTTTAATTTGAATCTTCAGATGTATTGTGTGGATTGATTTGTTTCAGTGCCATGTGGTGCAAACTCCAGCAAATATATTTAAGATGGCAGCTAGAACCTAGACAATGGTGGCTTGTTTTCTCTTCAGCATTGTGGTAGTTATCTTGGTACAATTTTAATGGAGCAAGTAACTGTAATTGGAGAAGGTGCACTACGGTGCACTGAGCTTCGCTCCAACATTTTGAGCCATGTTGAGATGAAGAATGATGTGCAGGGACATGTGTAGTTGAACTTTTGCGATGGAGCATAATTGCTTGCTCCAACATTTAAGCATGTAGGCTGTTTTGTGAAGCTTGTGGAACAAAATTTGGCAAGACTCGACATGTTCGAACGGGGATGTCCATGCATCCTGCACGACATGCATAAAGCCGGGCACCATAATAAAAAAAATTCAAAGTGGAAACTTCTTGGGCGTTTTTTGTCTTAAACCCTAACTCATTTGCATGCATGCACAACACGACATTTGGTTCTGACCTGTTTTTCACGTCTGAACGTGAATGCTTTTGTGCAAGTTGATTGGCCATGTCACGAGCTCATGCCAGTCTAAAAACCAAAACCAAGGACAATTCGCATGCGAGTGACATGGGTGAAAGGCCAAAAACACATGGACAACCGTTTAGACTGAGTTGAGCCGCATTAACATTTTTTGACGGGAGTTCCGGTTGTCGGTGGAAATTGTGGAGGCATGCATTTACATACACCGTGTTAGCTGAGTACAACCAATACAGATTTGTAGTGTAGAGATTTGAGAAGCAGTTCACCACATTCATCGAATCCTCCTTAATGATTGCCCAACAAGATTTAAAGAAAGCCCCAATGAAACTGTGAGGGCCTGGAGCTTTGTCACCCGTAATCTGAGAGATGGACGTTAGGACCTCGTCCTCCGTGAAGTTTTCTCCGAGGCTGGACATATCACATTCATTGAATTGAAGAGCCTCCTAATTAAATCTCGAGCCCGTGTTGGCCCCTTATTAAGAATCACGGAGAAGTGATCATGTGCAACCTTTTCTTTTTCCTCGTGAGAGGTTACCCAACCTGAACTAACTTTGAGTCTATGAATGAGGTTCTTCGTTTTTCTCGCATTGACCCTTAGATGAAAATACTTGGTGTCACTTTTCCCTTTTTTTAGGTTCTTGACCCTTGCATATTTTTTTCCTGGCCCGCTCCAAAGTGGCCTGGCTAATGGCTCCCCTTTTTAGCCTAGCCTGCAGATCTGATTCTTGTGGGAGAAAACACGACTATCTTGTGCCATGTCGAGATGACGAATGACGGGCAGGGGCATGTGTAGCTGAACTTTCATGTTCGAGAATAATCGCTTGCTCCAACATTTAAGCATGTAGGCCGTTTTGCGAAGCTTGTGGAACAGAATTTGGCAAGGCTCGACATGTACGGACGGGTCTGTCCATGCATCCTGCACGACTTGCATGCACAACACGGCATTTGATTTTGGTTTGTTTTTCACATCTGAACGTGAATGCTTTTGTGCAGGCAGACTGGCCATGTCCCGAGCTCATGCCAGTCTAAAAACCAAAACCAAGGACAAATCACGTGCGAGTGACATGGAAAGATGGCAAAAAAACACAATGATAGCCGTTAATACTGAGACGAGCCGCGTTAACATTTTGTGACGGGAGTTCCGGCTGTCGGTCGAAATTGTGAAGGCATGCATTCACATACACGTGTATTTCTCTGGCTGGACCAAAATGGCTTGCTATCGATCTCATCATCTCCTCACGTGAAAGGAATCGAACAGGGTTCGCAGAAGACGCCAGTCCTTCAAGGTTCGGCGTCAAGCTGCAGGGGAATCAACAAGTCCGGCCGGCCATCATGGGAGCAGCGAGCGACAGCGCGCATCTTGTCTGCGTGAAACTGGTGGCTCCGTGTACGTACTACGAACTCACGACAACGGGCGCCGGCATGATGCATGGCGCTTGAGGTAGCCAGTGGCAGGCTAGCGCTTTTATAGGGCTTGATCCACCGTTCAAGCATCCATCCATCCATCCATTGCAATGTCGCAAATAACCATCTCGGCAGTAGCCATGCCGGTGTTCACTTTCAGTAGAGGATCGGTAGCAGCAGCAGGTGATCCGAGCCCGCCGCCGCCGCCGATCGGGATGCCCAACTGCGTCACGTCCTGCGGCGAAGTGGAGGTGCCGTACCCGTTTGGCATTGGCACGGACGCCAGCTGCTACCTGCCGGGCTTCAACCTCACCTGCAACACTACGGGGTCAGGGCCAAGGCTGCTGCTCGACGCCGACGGCACTATTCAAGTCCTCGGCATCCTCGACTTCAATTATTTTGGGAGTTACATGAAGGTCCAGCACAATGGTGACGTTAAAATCGACATCGACAACGATGGCAATGTCAACGGCGCGTTCAGCCAGGGCCTTAGGCTCGACGGACCATACACGCTCTACAGCAGCGAGCTCATCCTGACGGGTTGCAACGTGCAGGCGACGGTGAGGAGCAGCAACATCATCGTGGCCAGCTGCACTTCGCTCTGCCACGACACAACAGCAGACGATGAGAGCACAGCGGCAGAGAGATACTGCTCAGGCGGCAGCACAGGCTGTTGCCGTGCGGACGTCGTCGTCACGCCAGCCGGCTACTACGACGACGGTGAAGCATACAACAGCAGCAGCACCGGCACGTCGAAATATGAAGTGCAGGTCAGTTGGTTCGGTTGGAACCGTATCGCGAACCTGGAGCGACTTCCCGTGCGCGTGTTCATCACCTACGGTGAATGGTTCGATAACAGCTCCGTTTATAACGATCTGCTACACACGGGTCGTGCCCCGTCAAAGGAAACAATGGAAATTCCTGTTTGGTTGACGTGGGATGTTGTTGGCCCTGCTGCCGCACAACCAGCCCTCTGCAAGAGCAACCACAGCAAACGCAAAAACGGTACAAGAAGAGGAGGCTATGTGTGCGCCTGCGAAGACGGTTACGACGGCAACCCGTACCTCACCTACGGGTGCAAAGGTAAAGAAAAATTATTTTTCATAATTCTACTTTTTGGCGGATAATTCTATTCTTATATATGCAGATATAAACGAGTGCGGGTGGTCAAGACCGACCACTAAGTGCTACGGCGAATGTATAAACACGAAAGGATCCTTCACATGTGAGTGCCCAGTAGGAACCGCTGGCAACCACACTGTACCAGGTGGATGCGTTCCTGCTACTGTCACAGGTATCAATATACTACTCTTCCGTGCTAAAATAAGTGTCGATTTAATACTAGGACGACTGAAGTACTAACCAAGAGGTCTGATTCGTTCAGTTGATACACTCAAATCGCTCATTTGAAAGGTCCGAAGATATAAGTAAATTAATATGTAGTTTTCCCAAGTTAGTTTTGCATGAGAATGCCTCTGTTTCCCATGAAAACTAAGTATATAAGTTGTAGACATGAAATACATCAAAGTATTAACAAAACTACAGACATAACTTTTAGACATGAAATACAACTGTTCATGAGTACTATATAGTATCTATCGATCTATTAAATTATTTAAAATGATAAAAGACGAATGGTCGAGATTCATCTCTACTCCTAAAGGGGGACTTGGTAGCTTCTTTTCTTGGTTTTTTTTTTCATCATCCCTCTCCCACCTCCATCAACAAATGAACAGGGAAGAAAAACCAGCAAACCCTAGCCAGCAAACCCTCCCGCGCGCCGGCCGCCGCCACCCTCCCTCGCGCTGGCCGCCTCCGTCCCTCACGTCGCCGGACTGCCTCCTTCCCCCGTGCTATCCGCCTCCCTCCACGGCGAGCAGCCCTCCTGCTTCCTCCGCGCCCGCTGCCTCCCTCCATCGTGCGTCCCCCTTCTCCTTCCCCGACGCCGGCAACCTACCTCCATCGTGCAGATAAATGCCACCCTCAACTCCTTGTTCATCCCACATGCAGATCTCGGGCGCTGTCCTCCAGTAGCCGATGATGCTCCCCCGCCAGCACTCTGCCTCCTTTCTGATGGGGCTTCGCCGCTGCCGGGTACATGAAGTTATTGGTCGCCACCCCTGTCCGTTCAATGCCACCGTCGTGGATGCGCCCCACTCCAATGCCATGGCTTGCGCTTCAGCAGGAAAACAATGGAGCCTGCAAGAGGAGCCAAGGGGTGGAGGACCTCTCATTCGACAGTCCAACTGCTTGCTCCTGTCATGGCGTTTGCACTGATTTGGTTTAAAGGGTACAAGAACGCATGCTCCTATCCGCTCCAAGTGTCTGCTGGGCACCGAGCCATAGGTTCGTTGCCCCCAACTCCTATGTCTTTTCTCTCAATAATGGATTCTCAACCAAACCATCTAGCTATATATATACTTAATTCTGCCTTGGAGGATATGCTTGTATGAATTTATTTATCAAAGTATTTAAAGATATGTGTTAAATGTGATGCAGCAAAGAATCGACAAAAGGAAAAAGAAGTGCATGATGCTGTGATTAAATGCACTCCACCTGTTTGTTGTTATCAGCTGCTTTCAACTGAATAAAACAAATATGTCACGCAAGTTCAGGTATACCTGCTGCAGGAGTTCAAAAATCTGAAGGAATAAAGCTCAATAGGTGCGTTCATCTCCTAATCTCATTTCGTTTTGCTCCCTGCTGCTCCTTCCATTTTGGCTACAAGGCTTGATTGTGCTTTTAATTACAGAATATATATATATATCATGAACAATCTTCAGGAGGTACATAGAGGGCGCTAAATATTCAGGAGTTTTGAATAACGGAGACGAGGAACATCACTACAATGGAGGACCAAAGTGTAATGCAGAGGTACTCTTCTGCACCCTTTATAATGCAAAGGTACTCAGCTCCAACCCTATTCAGCAAACAGAATATATGGTGCTCTAGAGTTCGGACTTCAGACACATTTTATCCTTTTGTTATACCCATGGTCGTTCTGAAAAAATGATGCAATGCACATGCTATGTATTCTGCTTCTGCTTCTTCAAGAGCCCTCTTAATGACGCGTGATGGAAACGGATCCGCCGACTAATTCAGATGACAATAACTGGAGAGAATGGATCTGGCTAGGCCTGCAATGGCGCGTGTACTAACGAACCATTTTAGTCCCAGTTTCCCCCCTGCAAAACTGAAGTTCATGTTCGCAGAGCTTACAAAGGTATATGGATTAAAACAAAGATGATGTGTATTTGTCAGTATATATGTATTTTCTTTAATTAAGAAATAACTTTGGAAGAGTAGTAAGTACAAAAACATTTTCTATAAGAAGTACAATAAAATTTTCTATCAGAATACGACAGTTGTATTTCATAGTGTGTTTCTATGACATGCATGCTTCTATGACATGCAGGAACACGACATGCCCCTTGAACAGGAAATTTCAATGGTGCTTGAGAGGCACCCTGATTTCAAGTATGTATAAAATCTTTTAACATGCTGACGCAATTATTTTTCCAAGATACAATATATAAATTGGATGGTTGCTGCATAAGAGCTGGACTGATATCATTGTAAATTTATAGGCTAGAAGGGCTAGATGATCGAATCCTGCAATGGTGTGTCAGCATGGTGGAGGCATGGTTTGCTGGAGATGCAGCTGAAATATCTCTGAAAAACTGGGATCTGGAACATGTTCTCACTGGTGGCCATCGTCTGATGGTCGATGGGTACTATCCTGTAATTCAGGCCCTCGCTCAAGGCCTCGACACTGTATTATTTCTTTCTTTCCCAACATGCATATACCACACACTGAAATTTTTTAGTATGTCTTACGAAACATGTTTTTATTAAACTATCCTGTCATGATGGTGCCAAGTACAATTGAAATATAAGTTAACCATGTTACTTGAGTGAAACCATAGTCATTTTGAAACTTCCTTCTGTTCTGCCTCAGAGTCAGATCATCATTTTCTTTTAGGTGCACCTGCTAATTGCAGTTTGTAGATACATTTACTTACCTTTGCTACTGCCATATATTCAGAGCAAAGAAAATTGCACGCCAGCACAAGGGAGTGACGGTCGCCATATATTCAGATGTACTCTCTTTGGATGTTTGATGTAATCGTTTCCTACTTACACTTTTGATTATGTCAAATTATGCCAGATGTGACCTTTTACTTTACTGTAATATTTATGGATTCATTGTTGTCGTGTCCTATCTCAGGTGTTCTTCGTATGAAATTAGGCTGCTCCTGCCATGTCTATCGGTGAAATGCCTCCTTCCATGATAAATCAACCTACTCTTAGGTTCTTACATATGGTTGAACCATCGGTAATTCAGGCTTTTTTTAGTAGTGATTTGGTGCACCAAAAAATAGATGTTCCTACTGTCTTAGAAAGTTTTAGCACGTGACACGGGATCCAAACTTGATTTATTGATTGTGTGCTGCCTAATTTGTTTTGCAGGTACAAATCTTGGTGTTGATTCTGCCTCACCTTTCCAGCCGACAGTGGTTTGGTTTGCTGCAGGTTTCCTCGGTGTTCAGGTAGCTGATTTTACCCCTCCCCCATTTCTTTTACTTAGGTTTGATGCATTCTAGGTATTGTTTGTTGTCGAATGGATTCAGAACCGTCGTACTGACATAAAAAAATAGATGGTGATGTATCCACACATTCCAAGTGTAGAATTACTTTATTATGCAAAACAAAGATAATTCTCAGTAGAAATATATTGTCAAATGTGTGCTGCAATTGTAATTAGGGATCGGGGTCGAATCAATATTTTCATTTTTGTATTAGCAATTTCTTTTATTTAGGAAGTTAGCACCTTTCTTGGTGTGTATAAACGGCTTGATATTTTCAAAGTTTGTAGGAACTCCTTTTGAACAGATCTACCACGATACATGTACTTGAGAATAGAAAGAACAAATATTGGGAAGAAATTTTTTAAAGTTAAATAATATTGCATGACACACTACATACACTTGATTTTTTTTTTCATGGCCAAAAGAAAGAATGGGACAAAAAGGCTCACATAAAACATACACCTTTATAGGAGCTCGGATGATTAGCATTTATCAGAGCAATTCCACCCCTATGCTTTCATCGACGGGCAGATTACTGGAAGTCCTCATACTATATGAGATGATGGCCCTACTTACTAGAAATAAACCAACCAGAGTCAAAAATGTGCTTAAGAATGCAAATACATTTTTATTTCTTTTGAACCAAGGATGGTGAACTCTCGCTTGCAAGACAATTAAAAAAACCATGTTATCAGATGAATCTGCTTATGCAGAATGCTTTGGGGATATTCATAAATGATCCTTTCTCAGTGTGCTTGCATGACTTGGTTAATAAAATAAGCATGCAACAGTAAAGAAAGAAGCTATTGCCCATGTATAGATGGCATACTGAGTTTTTAAACAAATCAGTTGATCTAAACCTTTTCCCAAGCACAATTTTATTTGTTTCAAAGAATGAGCTCACCTTATTCAGTGGATGTGCCAAGTAAAAAAAAATTAGTATCCGAGCAGTTAGTGCTGCCAGGCCTTCCTTTTGCCTGCTATAACCACATGGTGCCATTATGTGCTTCCGTAAATGGTCAGTTAGTTACTACAGTCTGCAGGTATATTGATGAATAAGGTTGTACATGTTGGGTGTTTTATCAAACGAAATTTTTTGGGTTTACTGTAGTCCGCAGGTACATTGATGAACAAGATGTGCGGACTATTTTCCGCAATTTGGTAGAATGTGTGATTAACTGATGTGTTCATTTCTTTTCTTTTTTTGTTACCAAGTAGGTGTTTCTCCAGTTAGGAGCAACAAAACTCTGCACTTTCTCGATTGTGCTATGATTGTTTCATGTCAACCAAGGCCGTTACGTTGGCCGCGGTACTCGGCTTCCTTTGGGTATGCTTCCTGTCAAGGAACAAGAAGGGTGTGAACTATGTGAAAATGGACGAGCCCACTGTCCCAGATGGTAATGAAAAAACTGACACCAACTATCTCACTATAAATTTTGTCCAGGTTCTCACTAACTACGTATCTTCACCATGATTGCTCGCCGGGATATAGATATATGCCTAACGTCAGGTTATTACCACACTGTAGTAGCGGCCCTGTATATATATTTCATTTTGCAGGTTTGAAACAAGTAATGGTTCATTCATGTGAAATTATTTATTCATGATTCTTAATGTAAAAATCATTCCATTAATTAGTGTTGTATGGTCCGTGTGATTCATGTTGCAATGATTTTCTTCAGTCTGCTAATCGTATAGTATTTAGATGGTGTAGTACTATGGCGGTGGTATACTGATTTGGTGTTAGAATCACTTACATGGCTTCGTGTGTACAAATCTTACAAGGTTTATGATATTAAGAATTCGCAGCGTGTTTTTTGTTTACTGCTGGATGTGCTAACAAACTGTCTATTGTGTGGTAGAGGGGTTTGGTTAAGGGGGGTTAGGGTGGTTGTTCTGGCATGCTATTGGGCCCTGCTAGAGTGCATTTATTCAGGCTGGTTGTAAACGACTTAAAAGTTGCATTGATTTACTTCACACAAAATTTGGAACTTATTTTTTTGAACTGGATAATATGTCATACAAGCAGTGCTGGAGCTACAAACAATATGCTGGGGGACAAAGCTAAAGAAGAAATTCTGAATCAATAACATTAATAATTACCTTCTATTCCCATTCGTTACAAGATCTGGTGACAAAAGAAGCTATACCAAAATATAATTTCATTATTACAGTATTTTAGTTAGCCATTAACAATACTTGGAAACATAGATATGGAGTAAACAACCAAATTGGTAACAGTGAGACAGATAGATGAAGACCTAAGTTAAATTTATGGAAATTCTTACCTATGCAGCTTGTAAAGATTTAGCTGAATTTAGAGAAGAAGCTCACTTACCTGTTTGTGGGCTGGCTGGCTGAGGCTGGGTCGCCGCTGCTTGATGCATGCAGTTCCGCGCCTGCGTGCGTGTGGGGTGCAGTACTGGTGGGGTGGTGGCCTCATGGTCAGCCGGTTCGCCGTGCTGCTGTTCGGTCATGGGCAGTGGTTGAAGTTTTCTGGTGGCTAGCGGGTGGCATAGCGGTGGCCGGCGGCTGCAGGCTGCTGTTGGACACGGAGATCTCATTTTTCTAACCACTACAAGCAACCGGTGAAGTAGTAGGAAGTAGGACTTAGTCCAGAGGAGATGTGTGCTCTGCAAATAAAACTTTTGGTATATCCATGCAGGTGTGTGCTCCGCAAATCAAACTACAACGAAACATATTTTTTCTTCTATGAATAGATGTTGAATGCTAATATAAATTTGATATATGTCTCAGGAAACATAGTACCCAAAAACCAAATGTCCATTTTCAGTACACACGATGTTTGAATTTCATTTGATCTGTATAGATTGTTGATATCTTGGTGTACAATCCTATATCGTTTGATATTAGGAGGATTCTATGATTTTTATGATATGTACTTTTGTTTTCATTCATGCATGCCCAGTCTGCAATGAAGAGGTATTTAGTTAACTTGTGATATTCGTGGTGTTGCAATGGCCTCATCGTATTGTGATGTTTGCGGTGATGCTATGGCCTCATCGTCGCACCATGACAATGGAAAATCATGCTCTCCTATGGCCTATTAAGCTACACGATTCTCTTGAAGAGGTATTTGGTTAACTTGTGATATTCGTGCCATTGTTATGGCCTCATCGCATTGTGATGTTTGAGGTGATGATATGGCCTCATCGTCACACCATCATAATGAAAAGTCTTGCTCTCCTATGGCCTATTAAGCTACACGATACTCTTGTGCTTAAGTCTTTCATACTAGCATAGCAAAATAGTGTGTATTACAAACGATTAAATTCCTATGTCTCATGGTCGATAGAATGTCTTCCAATTTGTCTTAGGTATTGGATTTTTTTTGTTTTCAGCGTTCACTAATTTCTAAAGAAAAAGTGTTCACTTATTTCATGGCATCTTAGATCGCTTCTATAAAACAATTCCATTCACAATGACATTATTATTCTACACATGTGCGCGCAGACACAAACATACACACACACGTGCATATGTCCGACAAGGTAATGAAGAGCATGTTATGTCATATTTTCCCGATACATGGATAGGTTCTGTAAGTAAAATACAGTGTAAAAAAGAAAGTGATATCTATTTTAAGAAAGGAGAGATTGTATCGTCGTCCGTAGCAACGCACAGGCATTTAACTAGCTGATCTGCTGCCTAGCATAACAAATTCGGCATTGTTCCTCGTCTCTCCACCCAATAGATCTCTCTAACATACTTGTTCTCATTGCTGGTATGTATACTATGTCATTTTTCACATGTTGGCATGTGATTTCAAATAAGTTTTTTTGGTTGAGAAAAAAATGTAATCTTCAATATTCTCCACCCAAATAGATCTCTCTAACATACTTGTTCTCATTGCTGGTATACGAGCTTTTATTATTATTATTTTAATATAGTTTACTTTTGTAAATAAGAGATAAATTATGCTTTGAAAATGTCGATTGACAAAGTTAATAACGCAACTATGATGGATCAGAAAACTAAGAGTTTTACACAGTCAGAAGAGATGCATATAAATAATTCTTCTTCTTCTGTATATATGTTCCACACAATAATAGAAAAGGTGTATTTCTATATATGTTTATTTTTGCATACTATAGAGAGATGGAGATGGATTATGTCCATATTCAAAAAAATAAATCCATTGACAAGGGTCCTAAGACGATGTAGGTTGTACGGGCCAAAAATTCATCGTGTTCTATACAACAATATAAAAAAAAGAATTTAAAGGCCCGTGGCAACGCACGGGCATTCTACTAGTCAGTATAAAGTCAGAATATCTCAACAGCAGATTCTTTTTTTTAAGTAGGCAAAAGTTGGCCTCATCGCATTACTAAAGAAGAGTTTACATATTATAAACCGAGCGCGAACGTTCAAGAACCATAACTCTACTCTCACTACATCAAGAATCTCAAATGCTTTTCACCCGCATTACTAGAATCTGGTTTTGTCCTGAGTTCCTATACTTTGCCGAGTTCATTTTATCAGGCAATCGGCAAACTTTTGTTTGTCGTGTTTGATCTAAAATTAGATTCAACGGTGATAAGCAATTCAGCGGAGCTCTGACTTTGCCTAGTTCCGACGAAAAACGACTTAGCGAACAAAAATAAACTATATTGCCTATTTAGACAACTGATTTTTCGTATTATAACCAAAACACCACGATTGCCATTCCTTCACAAAATTTTGCATGGGGGTAACACCCCAACATGTTTGTTGCAAAAAAAGAGAATTTTTTGAATTGCTTTGCTATTTTCATTGAATTTACTGTTCAAAATGATGCATGTGCCCCTGGAACAAGAACCCCGTGTCCTATCCTGTATAATATACTCCCTTCGTTTTTATTTAGTCCGCACATTAGCTTTGACATAAGTCAAACTTTACAAACTCTGACCAAGTTAATGGCAAATAATATGAACTTTTACAATAACAAATATATATGATTTGAGAAAATATTTAGTAATGATTGTAATGTTATTAATTTGGTGTTTTGGATGTTAATATTTTTTTGTATGAAATTGGTCAAACTTCACAAACTTTGACTTGAGACAGAGATAATGTGCAGAGTAAATAAAAACGGAGGGAGTACGTACCTACTCTCGGGGTTTATAACCGGGTAATCCAAAAGGTTCACCTGTATCAAGAGTTTTTTTTACCAAATGTAGCACAAATTACAAGAAAAAGCTATACATGTAAATCTTCGGGCACACAATTTTTTGATCTTGAAATTTAAATTTTGGAGAGCCTAATATTTTCTTCCACTAGATTGCCAAATCTATAGATTTATATGAAAATATACAGTCATACACATGAGTTGAATGTTGAATATTTATATGTGTAATTAACTATTGTACTTTCTTGAAAATTCTGAGTATTTATTTTAACTTTACCTTCACTTTCACCCGCAAAAAAAAAACTTTACCTTCACTTTGAAGTTATTGGTCGCTATCTTATCCTACCACAATTCTTCCCTTTTTGCGAAAAAACACTCACATCTATTATAGAAGTTCACAAGAAGTACACAATACCTCAAACATAATAAAAATGACATCGAACCGAACGACCTCGGCCGACACCAGAACGAACCGCCAACGCATTGCTGTCACCACTTTCATACTGGAGACGACATGACCTTGTTGATGACACATGGGCAGCCATTGTGCATGTCCCCTAGGGACACGTGTCCCATATCTGCAATTGTCCTTGTTGTACCTTTAGATCATCTGAAAACTTGACACCAAGTCTTGCCCTAGCATACACATGACGAGAAGGCTAAGCTCGCCGCCCCGAGGACATGACAAGAATATATGTCGGAGCTCTGGCTAATCCTCCCCGACAGAAAAACCTGATGAGGATCGGAGCTCAGAAGACTAACCCAAAAAAGAAACGCGGCCATGTGTCTAACAACGCCCCTGTGAAGAATAAACTCCTAGCCTGTCTACTAGCCGGAGACTAAGCACCACGATTGCCATCCCCGCCCCCAGCCACCGGTGCGGGAGGTAGAAGGGAGGCGAATCCATGAGCTCACCGGTGGAGATCGGGGAAGGAAGGCTTTGCCCTAGTCGCCTTGCGAAAGGGAAAAGAAAGACATGGAGACTATTTCGGATGTTTGTTCAACTTGTACATTTCAGACTCAATCCTACCACGATACAATATGCATACTTGTAGTTGTGGCCTGGTAAGAAGTAATATCTACCGATTTCAGAAGTATTACAAGATCATGCATGTAGAGGACAATCGGTAGAACCACAAACATTGCATCCGATTGGCACGCACAACCTTCTCTATTGCAAGGTCGTCCTATTATGCTTCCTAGGTTTCTAAATATAAGTCTTTTTACGTATTTTGGAGTGTAGATTCACTCATTTTTCTTAGTATATAATCTATATTGGAATATCTAAAAAGGCTTATATTTCGGAAAATATGGAGTACAAAATAAGAGCATTTATGGACTTTGCAAATCCGTCCCCCCTGTCCCCCTAAACGTCTGCGGATGTGACCGGTAATTGTCTGGGCATGTCGGTTTTGAGCCCTTACTTGTCCGTCTATGCAACCATACCCTCATTTTCTTCCTTATATGTTCGGTCACTTGCATGAGATTGATGGAGATGAAGAAAGAATAAAGAAAAACAAAGGTGGTTCGGGGTGGGTGGCGTCCCATGTGGCGGATTGACCGGCCGCGTCCGTGAGCCTTCGTATCCTTTCTATATTTGATCTCAATATGCGGGTTCACGGACAATCCGGACGTATAGAGATGATATGAAGGGTCCGGTTAAATCACTTTTTTTTTCTCTCCTGTCCGGTCATTGACTGGACGCGATCGCGGAGAATTTAAGGAGGCCGGCTATATATAGATGCTCTAAGAGAAATAAAAGAACCACAATAGTGATCACATGGCCCATTTACGCATCACTAATCCAAGTGCTAGACCACCATCCAAATTGGTTACACTAGTCGTCAACCCGTGCATCCGCACGGGCTAGTAATTAGTTTCTTTTATAAATAGTATGTGCCCAAAGAATTGTGAGCCCGCTGTGTGTTTTATTTTTTGAAACGAGCTACTGTCCCATCCGGGCATCACTGGGAATGCACATTTTCCTCAACTTAACCCTGATATAAGAGTAGATGTTGATCCAAACCTGGCAGGACCTTGAAACCATGGGTTGTGGCTGCAATCTTGGTCTCTGCAGGGAGCTTCAGAAACCAACATAACGAAATCGTGGAAAGCTTGTTCATGGGTGTTCACATCCTTCAAATTTCTGAAATTTAATTCCATCAATACGTAACAATAACTACAACATAGATTAGTAGCGGGATTGATAATTACGTTCTATTAGATTGTCCTCCAAGTATAACCACATGTAATGGTAGGGACATTTCGAAAATAAATCCAATTCCTTTGTCATCTAAGAATGACGAACTTCATATACTTAGTCGGATTGGTGGAAATCTGAGAGATTGAATAAGGCTTGTCAGCCTTCGTCAATTAAGTGCAGGAACATATTATTTTGCTGTTATTCAGAGGGTTAAAAACTGCAATTGTACCAAGGGTGCGTAGGGGATTCTTGTCTAACGACAGGAGTTGAGCCAACTGTGTAGTAGTAAAATCCCCGTTTCTGAAAGTTATTGCATTTCGCTTGCCACCACAAGAAAAAATGAGACTCCGCCTCACCTTGCAGAAATTGATGAGTACCAATTCTCGCCCCATTCTCTGAATATCCTTTTCAGACAACCAATCCCAGTGCATGTCATGACTGCATGGAAGTCATTCACCTTTTGGACTCCACAAATGCTACAGGTAGGAAGTATGTTGGGAATCCTTTTGCTCTATTTTTGATTTTTGTTGCACAACCACAAAATCTGTCGCTAGTTTCAAGTGAACAAACACACTTGTAGCTGGGTTTGTGCTTGATCCAAGGAGAGCTTCTTCATGGATTAGTAAGTAAATTTCAATTCAATTGTCCTCTAGTTCTTTAGAATTGCTATTGTAGAAGCCAGATTAAAAGAATAACTTCGAACTCCTCTATAATCAATGAACGAAAAGGTGCGACGGCACCCGGGTGTCCCGGCACCCCCTTACCCAGCAGTAGGCCACTTGCGGTGGCAGGGTAATTAAGCAGGCCATTTGCACACGGTAGAAGGGAGGACCTGGGGAGGCAGTGTCATTTACCCCGTCATGCACCAACAGATTCAATCTAATGCAGTTTCCCTATTTCATCATCACGTTAGGGAAGCAGATGAAGGAGGCCACGAGGAAGATAACTCACGTACATGGGAAATCTAGGAGGAGATGAGGCACACAGTTTTTTTTTAGTTACGGAAAACAGATTGACGGCAAGGGGAAGACAACTCCCGTATGTTCTTTTTTTGTTTTGAGAACCATGCATGCTAATTATGCAATGGTAGGAATACATTCATCAACCATGATGTGCCTAGCGTTTTCATGTACGCTAGCAATCATTAGGTGATCCCCGGAGTTTCTTGATGTCGCAGCGATCTCATGAGCTAGCTTGTTGCATGCCTGAGCGCGTGACAATCATGATTTTAGTGCTGTCAAAAGCGTTCATAGCTTTCTTTATATCCTCCAGTACTCCGAAGCAAGCCGACCTGCTTATCTTGCGACTCTGTAGTTCCTTGCCAACTGTAGCGCAGTCCACCTCAACAATCAGGCATCCTCTATAGAATTTTGACAGTTCGGTCAGTCCCATGAGAGTCGCCGAGGCCTCGGCTTCCTCAACCGTGTTACAGAGATTTAGCTGACGACCCACCGACATGAAGACATGCCCCTGGTTATACCTGGCAACAGCGCCTCCCCATGTTTCTCCAGACTCTTGTCTGAATGCAGCATCACAGTTTAGTTTCGCTACACCAACAGGAGGAGCAGACCAATGAATGGTTACAGGGGGGTCCAGTTTGCATGCATAAGCACAATTCAGAGATGTGACTGTCTTAGTGCCTGCACCATCTGCTGCATGATTATCCGAGGCCATGTCAGTTTCCAGTCTGAGCAATTGTTGCACAGCTCCTGAGACTGTTTCCTTTCCATCTCCATGGATCACATTATTTCTCAGATCCCAAGCCTTCCACAAAACCAGTAGCATTTTATCTCTGACTGCTTTCGCGACTGGGGTAAGGAGCATCTGCAGCCAATCATTTCCAGTCCTTTTTATTTCTTTTTCTTTGGGGAGTTTCCAATTTGCCCTCATGGCTGATCTCAATGCTTTACTGCGTGTGCATGAAATTACTGCGTGGAACTCATCCTCGCTTTCTAAGCCGCATATCTCACACACATCATCCTTTGCAATGGTTCTTCGAAAAGCATTATGTTTCGTTGCCAGAGATTTTGTGGCTACTCTCCAGCCTAGGATTTTGACCTTACCTGGGACATTTGGTTTCCAAATCACATCCCATATGCTTCTATCCACTGGTTCATTTTCAGAGCTTGAGGGTAATTTGTATGCACTCTTAACGGTGAACACCCCATTTTTCTCATAGTGCCAAGCCACGCAGTCATCCACCTCATTACTGGGCACTCTAATCTTACAAATCTCATCTGCAAGGAAAGGGTGAAAGATTTGTTTTATGAGGTCATTGTTCCACTCATTGGTATCGCGTACTAGAAGTTGGTTGACCCATCTCAGCCTAGATTTCTTGATGAATTTTGCTGTTTTTAGCCCTTCTTTCCGAGGAATCCATTGGTCTCTTGTGATCTGAATCCTTTTCCCATTGCCAACTCGCCAAATCAAACCTTTCTTCAGCAGCTCCAATCCGAATTCGATGCCTTTCCATGCAGGGGAAGCATCCGAGGGGAAAACTGTGTCGAGAAGATCTCCATTTGGATAATATTTTAATTTGAGGACTCTGGCACATAGGCTGTTCGGGTTTTGTACCAATCTCCATGCTTGCCTTGCTAGGAGTGCTTGGTTGAAACACTGCATATCTCGGAATCCAATGCCACCGTTTCTTTTTGGTTTTGTCATATTTTCCCAGGACATCCAATGGACTCTTCGGCGGTCATCTTTGTCTCCCCACCAAAAGTCTCTAATGACATTTTCATATCTCTCACAGAAACTCTGGTTAAGTTTAAAAACTCCCATTACATATAGGTTGGTAAGGACTGAGCTACAGATTTAACATTCACTTCCTTTTGCAGCTTGAGACATGAATCTTTCGTTCCAATCGTTACACCTCTTACCGAACCTGGCGTGGGGAGACCCAAATACTTGCTCTCAAAGGAGGAGTTGATCACTCCCAAGGTGCTCTTGATCTGATCTCGAACATGAGGTTCCGCCACTTCACTAAACAATAATGAGCATTTGCTTTGGCTCAAAAGTTGACCGGTGCCCCTCTGGAATTTCTCTAGGATTTCTCTTATCTTCACGGCTTGATCAACCGTGGCTTTGTAAAAAAGCAGACTATCATCAGCAAACAGGAGGTTAGAAATACGAGGGCTTCTACGAGCAATTTTGATAGGGGTGATGGATCCTCCTTCAACCTCTCTGTTCAGGAGAGAAGTTAAACCATCAGCCACGAATAGGAAAAGATATGGACTGAGTGGGTCACCCTGTCGCAATCCTCTCGTGGGTGAAAAGGCTTCCAGCAAGGTACCATTGTAGTTAACACGGAAAGAGACCGAAGTAACACATTTCATCACCCATTTGATCCATCGTTGGTCAAAGCCCAACCTGTGGAGAGCACCTTCTAGAAATTTCCAGTTGACCCTATCATACGCTTTCGCCAAATCCAATTTGTATGCACAATGGGTGTCTCTTGGGTTCTTGCTATGCTGGATTTTATGGAAACATTCAAACGCCATGATAGCGTTGTCTGTGATCATCCTCCCTGGTATGAATGCACTCTGGTTTTCTGAAATGAGCTCATCAAGGAACGGCCGGAGTCGGTTAACCAAAACTTTCGAAATTACCTTGTAGATAACATTGCAAAGGCTGATTGGACGGTAGTCTTTGATGGACAGGGGGTTGTTTCCTTTTGGTATGAGCACGATTGTTGTTTCATTGACCCCTTCCAACATTACTCCATCCTCAAAAAACTTGATGACGCTCTTCACCACCTCCTCTTTTACAGTTAGCCAATTCCTTTGGAAAAAGCGGGCGGGAAATCCGTCGGGTCCGGGGGCTTTTAGAGGTCCTATCTGGAAAAGAGCATCGCTCACCTCTTTTGCAGATACCGATTTGGTAAGCGCCGCATTCATTCCATCATCCACTTTCCTTGGGAACAAATTGAGTATCTCCTGAGGCTTCACATCGTCATCCTGCTTATATAATTCTTTGAAGAATTCGTTGATTTCTTGGTGAATTTCCTCTACTTTTTCTGCCCAGCTTCCATCGGCTCTCTGGAGTTTTGTAACTTTGTTCTTCTTCCGACGCCAAGTTGCTTGGCGGTGGAAGAATTCAGTATTTTTGTCCCCCTCTCTCAGCCAAGGTACTCGGGATCGTTGCCTCCACATTACTTCCTCCCTAAGCAACCATTCATCCATCTCTTCTTCCGTTCTTCTGATCATTTCTTCGGTTTCTCTTGACGGTGCCCTACTCCTGAACACTTTCAATGCTTCACGGAGGGCCTTGAGTTTATTCTGTACCGAACAGAATTACCTTTGGGCCCATTTGCTTAACACGCCTTGCATGCTGCGCAGCTTCCTGGTGATATCCCGTAGCGATGAACACCTGCCTCCATTGGTCCACTCCTTGCTAATTATCTCTGATAGATTGTCAGAACGTTCCCACATGGCCTCATATTTGAAATTTTTCCTGACTGGGTGCCATTCTGACCTAGCTCCAAACCGAAGAAAGAGGGGGGCATGATCTGATCTGGAGGACACGATATGTTCCACAGATGCCGCCCTAAAACATTTTGACCATTCCGGGCTGGCCACCCCTCTGTCCAGCCGCGCCTTCACATTGCAACTTCCTTTTTGCTTATTATCATATGTCCAAGGTGTTCCCTTGAACCCTATATCATGTAGGTTGCACTTAGCCAAAATTTTCCTAAATTCCGCCATGTTATTTTCCGATCTCTTAGCTCTCTTAACTCCCGTATGTTCTGTTCCAAAAAAAAACTCCGGTACGTGGGAAAGGATAGCAGGTCTCTTTTTTCATCCAACGGCTGCGGATGCATCACATATTAATCAGATGGTTAAAATTTCTTAATTTTAAAGATTAACGTGGTGCCTCGTATGGTGCCTCCAATTAGTAAATAGGAGATAGACCGGTATTAACATATACAAATGGTTGCACGAATAGACCAAAAAATATTGGGCCTCCACACATTTGCAGTGAGCACCATGTAAGGATCTAAAACTTGTGTTTTAGAGAGCGATGATGCCCAAACCGTTCAGCTGGCTACGTAACAAGCCGCCGAGAGCAAGTGAAAAAGTTGAAATCAGATCTATTCCACTCGTTCACATTGAAATTATGTTGCCAATTGATTATGTTTTGGCTATGTTTTTCCTTCAAAAAATCAGTAATGATGTCAAGCGCCACTATATTTTTGTCAGCTACAGTAATTGTCTCTGAAACATGTGCATGAGGTCGTGCGGGGGTGTGGAGGTGCCTTACCCGTTCGGCGTTGGTTCGTCCACCTGCGACCGGCCAGGGTTTGGCCTCGTGTGTGACACAAGTCTTGACTCCCCGCGACTGCTCCTCGGCAACAGCCAGTTCCGGGCCGTCAATATCTCGCTTTCCAATACCACGATGCGCATCATCCGAATCGAGAACCTCTGGTCCTACTCCTACTCGTTTTTAACACCCGATGACAAGATTCGAATACGGGGCAAATTCCCTTCTCGTTTCTCCGGAGAGACACCGTACTCGCTTTCCACCAGCAATGAGCTCATCCTAACAGGGTGCAACACGCAAGCGACACTGTTGGGGCATGGTAACCCGGCCACCATCAGCGGTTGTGCCTCCTTCTGCTCCCACGATGACACAGACGTCTGGGCTAGGTGGCAAACAAGCGGATTCCACGGTGGAAAAGGCGGCGGCAAGTACTGTGATGGCATGGGCTGCTGCCAGGCGCGCATCTCCGAGTCCATGGACGGAATGCCCCGCCAGTTGCTGTTCAAACTGTTTGATACCAACGGCACCCAGGGCCCAATACCTTTGCCCGGGTACGTGTTCATCGCAGAAGAGGGGTGGTTCGACCAGCCAAGTGTAGCCGGCAAGCTCTTGCGGAAGGGTCATTATCAAGAGCACCGAACGTCTGGAGCTACTATGGAGGTCCCCATTCTTCTCCAGTGGGAGGTTTTGCTCTCGCATCATGGCTCATCACCCAACGCGAGGTCGCGTAGCTCGCATCATTGTCCTGGTGACTTAGCTCGCGACCTCTGCAGGAGCCAGTTCAGCCGCTGCAATCCTGGGAACAGAGGCTATACCTGCCAATGCAACGTTGGCTACCACGGCAACCCCTACATTGCTGATGGATGCAGAGGTACGTCCCGTCAATTCCATCGAACATCGATTACCTACTACCACTACAACTACGTACATGCACGTTATTTACTGGATTTCGCCTTTTCTTTTCTTGTCTCCAGGTGGTCGCCCTAAATACATCAACAAAGGTGAGCAAGAAATGATGCAACTTTAATTTTCACTCAATCTGGTATTCTTAGATTATTACTAGTAGCTATCGCTGTCTTGATTTCTTAGTTTTCTTTGTTGTTTGGGCCAAATTTTGACCACATATTTGACTAGCAAAATTTTAACGCATATCACAAAAAATTATATTGTTGGATTCATATTTGACTGTAGTTTTTAATGATATTATTTTTGCTATATATAATTTATATTTTATTAGTCAAAATCATGGTCAAAATATGATCTAAAATACGACGGGACTAGTAAATCAGGACGGAGGTGGTACTACTCGATTTTGATCGCCACACATCATGTATTCAATACTCATATGCTGCCAATGTTTTCGTTCGTTCATATATTTGTTGAACTTTCTAAATTAGTTTAGTGTGGACTGAGGGTACTACGACCTATACATAGCATTAAGAAAACTTGCGTTCAAGTTTTGTTTGCTTCGAAAAACTTGCATTCAGAAAATTCTAGGTTTGACCATTAATATGGAAAACAATTCATTTTTATCTGCTAGTTTATAAATCTTATCGTTAGATTTATAGATCATATATTACATTTTTCTTTCTTACAAGTACCTGGTATTATATACCACCTCGGTTGGTAAACACAATATGATTTCCTAGAAAGCGAGTGTGCAGTAAAAAAATCCAACTTCAACTGCTAACATACACATTGAGAAATACTTTTGGTTTTGCAAGGTGAAACCATTGTTATAAGTTTTTCATCATAAATATTATCTTAATATAAAATTCGTAATTTCCACGAACATAGAGTTACAGAATGCAGCGATCAAAGATACATATTGGTGAGTATCTTGATATCCACATTTTCATCAATATAGGAGCTGCGAGGGGGCAGTGGGTTATTAAAAGTAGATGATACTCAACTAACAAGTGGACCATGTATAATGTTTTTGAGGAAAAACCATGAAGCTTTAGTTTTGTAGACGAAACCACTAACAATTATGATTCTTATGTTTATGTTGAGCATTTTCCAAGGTATCAGTTACTTCCTCTGGCTACCCAAAAAATCCATTTCATATGTTAACATGATTTTCAAAATACAACAACCATTGACCACTAGTTTATATTTATTATATTTTCAAAACATAATAAAACTATGCACAATGAAAGCACTTTTTACAAAACCGTGAATGATATTTCAAGGCATACGAGAGAAAATAAAAACATAACGAGTATTTTTGTTTCAGGTTTAAGCATCACTAGGATTCGCTAGTGGGGCGGGCCTCATACTTTTGGTTCTCATTGCATACTTTATTTCCTACATATTTAAGCATCAGAGGGCACAAATATTGAAGCGGAAGTACTTTGAGAAAAACCGCGGGCAATTGCTGCAACAATTGGTATCTCATAGAGCTGATATTGCAGAGAGAATGATCATAACCTTGGAAGAGCTAGAGAAGGCAACAAACAATTTTGATAAAGCTCGTGAACTTGGTGGTGGTGGGCATGGCACTGTCTATAAAGGAATTTTGTCGGACCTCCATGTCGTGGCCATCAAGAAACCAAAGATGGTTGTTCAAAGGGAGATTGATGAGTTTATTAATGAGGTTGCTATCCTATCACAAATCAACCATAGAAATGTAGTAAAACTATATGGTTGTTGCCTTGAAACAGAAGTACCATTGTTAGTCTATGAGTTCATTTCCAATGGAACTCTTTATAATCATCTTCATGTCGAAGGACCAAGATAACTGCCATGGACTGATAGGCTACGGATAGCAACGGAAACTGCAAAATCTCTTGCTCATCTTCACTCAACAACTTTAGTACCTATCATCCATAGAGATGTCAAACCTACTAACATACTTTTGGATGACACTCTGACAGCAAAGGTAGCAGACTTTGGAGCTTCAAGATACATTCCATTGGACAAATCAGGGCTAACAACAAATGTGCAAGGTACACTAGGATATCTGGATCCGATGTACATGCACACATGGCGCCTCACGGAGAAAAGTGATGGTTATAGCTTTGGTGTTATGCTTATAGAGTTGATGACTAGAAAACAGCCATTTACCTATATGGCTCCCGAAGGCAATGGTCTTGTGGCACATTTTGCTATCTTATTTGCTAGAGGTAATTTATCAGAGATATTAGATCCACAAGTTCTGAGCGAGGGTGGCAACATAATTGATGAAATTGCTGCAATTGCGGTAGCATGCGTAAAATTAAGAGGGGAGGAAAGGCCAACCATGAGACAAGTGGAATTGCGATTGGAAGTTGCTCAATCACCTGAGGAATTCGAGACGAATGGTGATATTGCTGCAAATTCTCAATTGGCATGTGGAGCTGGATTGACTAGCAGGCAGTATAACATGGAAGAAGAGTACGTGTTGTCTGCAAGATATCCACGGTAGTTCTACTTACACATGAGTTGAACATTGTTAACTATCAGAGATTTATGTTCAGTCTACTACCTTAGTGAGAAACGTGTTTCCAAACCTTCTTTCTCTGATGGCAACTTTGTTTCTTACCTTTTTATGATTTTGCTTACTCAATGTAAGCTCATGGTCATCTTTGTAAGCTCAATGTACTAAATTTGTCTGCCACTAGGATAAAGATGCTTCTCGCGTTGTTCTAGTCAATAGTGCAGGAATCCCTTATTGGATTTTTTCTACTGGCTGCACACGTGACAACCATTATGCAAAAACACTAGCATCCTCTGCGCAATTCTTGCACGCCGCAGACGAACATCTACTAGCAGCATGTGCAAAGTACTTAAGTACACAAGCTGCCATAAAGGTCAACATAACATGCCCACCAGCCCGAAACGACGACCAGCGTTTGAGTACGGCGAACGCGGATAGTTCTTTAGAACCTTGCAACGTGCAGCCTGTATCGAGTCGCGACTAACTAAGAGTGTGGATTCCATGACTAGATACGCCTCAGGGCCCACATATTTGCAAAGGGCACTCTGTGCTGGACGCTGCTAAAGTTGCACAAAATGGTCGTGTGTGATTCTGTTTGGACACACCGCTAGTTGTAGCATGTATATATTACACATTTAAAATTCAGAAACTGTTTACAAAGACTTGTTGTGATTTTAATTATCCAATTACTTTCATGAAAACACATGTACACTAAAACAATTGGAACATACCCCCTTCCCCTCCTCCCTTTAAATCTCTCAAATTGGATCACGTGCACTTCGGACTTTGAGACTTTGAACCTACGATAGATACCCTGTTCGGATTTCTGAGGAACGTATATGAAATTGTGTAACACTTTTAAATTATAATTACAGCTTCAAATGTTCATATAATGACACCACGGCAAGTATCGTTTTTTTTTCATATTCGGTTATATTTTCTATTAAAAAAGATGAAAAATTGTCGTATTGTCCCATTGAAATTTGTTTATAACAATTGGAACACAAAATAACTATAGTTGTGCTTAAAGTACTAAAATGCATAAACAGTACCAGCAGTGTGTAGTGCAACTGCACACGCGCTTATTGTCCACACTAGCAGTGTGAGGGAGATATGGCTATAGTTGAGTTTTTACCATAATAGATCTTAGTACATGGGTTACATGCTAAGAGAAAAGTAATAAGTGCTTGTAAGCTCGTAGTAGCAGCCTGCTAAATTAGGCTCCTCCCTGGAATCACACTTAAAATCAACCATGAATATGCAAAAACAGTCGGTTGCCAGGAACACTTGCTCCTCCCACTGGATACCGCTACATTCATCACAACCACCACACACTCAAAACTCTCTTTTGCTCTTGTAAATCTTTTATTTGCATTCACTTAAATTTTATTTTGATATTTTATAAATACTTAGGCACCTGCTTGAAAACCTTTTTACTAAGTATTTTAGTTCTACCCTTGCATCCTATCTTAGTTGTAGAGAGTCTAGGCATAGTAGACGTTAAGTGTGCGGATAGTTGCGTAAGTGGCGTACGAAAGTTGAGACATTAGAAAACTTATCATTACCTCCCTTTGGTTCGACACTCCACATACTTCCACATTCATCACTGCGAGTGCTACAATAAGCCTCTGCACTTGGGATTACTAGGAGAACGCCCGTGCGTTGCCACGGGCCAATTATAATACTCTTCATTTCAGCTCTTTGATCATTGTGTTATTATTCTCTTCAGTCATGTTTAGTCTTCATATAAGTTTTTCTGAAATCAAAGTATCTCTAATATGTCCAAACTTATAGGACAAAGTATTGACATTCACAATACCAAATCAATATCATTAGATTCATTAATCAAATAACCAGCACAGATCAGAGCAATTGCTACGAGCACCTTTTTGTTTGGATCAGTTATACATTAGGATCCCAGCGTTATAAGATGACGGGGCAAGAAAAAACAGTCAACAATTTCAGATTTGGTCCTGCTTGCAGGATGCACTCTTGCGCCGATTTCGCTCGCTGTAGCTTGCATGCGTGCAGTACTATGCTATTGTCAAGGAAAGCATGCTGCCATTGGCGGAGCTCCTGCAGGTTAAAAGGAACCTCCTTATCCTTATAACGGTCTAACAACAGAACCCATAGGTCAAAGGGTCTGCCCCATTGTTTAAACATGTCAGCTTGTCCACTGCAAAACCTCATGATCTTCGAAAAAGGAAGGATAATCTGTGAAGGGTTTTACACCGATAAAAATAAAGGGTACATAACACAAATGGAAACGACCCTCAAACCTGCTCCGGCTTCCTCGCCGGTGCCGTATCCCTCGATGAGCTCAGACCCGAGTAGCCAACATGGAGTAGTAGTTATGCTGCCCTGGTACAGGGGCACGGCAATGCGACAGGGGCGTCGTCGCGGTGGCGAGGTGAGCAGTCAACGGAGTACCTGCCACCGCTGCACACCTCGACCTCATCAGCGTCAGAGGACTCTGTCCATGTCGCCCGTCGACGGCGCCCAACGGCACGATGCAGGCAGCAGGTGGCCGTTACTGAACATCTCCGCACCAGCATGCCGAGTCCACTCCTGAACACAGCCCGCCCGCCTCACTGCAGGCTCCACCCGAGTGACTGCATCCGCGAGCAGGCTCTCTTTGTGGAGTGTGACGAGCATGTGGTCGGGCATCACCGTTGCTTGTTCCTTAATGTTGTCGTAGATCAGGCGCATGTCGCCTCCGCGGTCGCTAGCCATGGTTGAACACGAGCCATCCGCATGTAGATGTGCATCTATGGTGGCGGCTTGATTAGAAACCCTAGCCATGGGGAGGAGGAGTTGGCGACGACGATGTAGGTGACCTGCTTGGATGAGTCACCGGTGCTGATGGGATGGTGCTCACACCGGCGGTAGACCTCCATGCCTCCACGTTCGGCGTGTAGTTGATGTTGCGCCCGTCCCCTCCTCCACCTCCATGTAATTCTTTGTACACCACCATCTCCTCCTCCCTACGGCTCACTGTCGGTGCCTCGGGCATTGCGGCGAGCCCCGGATCTGAGCGCCGGGAGAGGCGATGGCGCACGGGTCGACATTGCAGGGGCGCATGGAGAGGCTGGGAGGACGGCGCGGCAGGTGAGGGGGAAATTGATTTAATCAAAATATGTTATTTTGTTTCCTTAAAATTCATTATTTTTTTATTTGTTTCCTAAAGTAAATTGTACTGATGGAAAGAATCAATTAATTTGGGTATGTTAGGAAAGTTGGATCCATGATCTTTTATACGTTAAGAAAAGTACGTGTTTGCAAGGAAAAAATGAAGAGAAAAATAAACCATTGAATAAGAACCAACATGAAGGTGTGGTGGGAGAGGAGACCGATCATCCAGATGATGTTCCCAACTAACTACTCACACCTAGAATTTTTGAGCAATTTGAGAAAATGCCACAGCTTTCCTGGGACTTTACTTCTATAGCACACCTTTTCTTTTATTAGTTGGACAAAATACCACAAATTGGTTTTTCTCCCTCTTTTCCACATCCAAACGCACAACAGATTTTTGTTAGGACGGATTTACCCTGGTACCGTTTCCACGATCAACGCATGACTGGTCAAAAAAAGGAAGAAAAGATCAACACAGCAGACACAGAACAAATCACTTTGCCGCCACGGCGCCCGTGCCTCCTTCTCCGTACACCACATCGTCATTCCTTCCTGCCTTCCGGGCGCCTCGCTGTGATTCATCCCGCCGTCGCCTTGTCCTGCTTCTTCTCCTACTCCGATGCTCCACACGTATGTTCTACGAGCGAGCAACGAGACCAACAGTCAGTATGTACAGAAACCAATAGTCAGCCAGCTTGTACAGCTACACCTGGATGAGGAACGCGCTGCAGGGGCACTTCAAGGGGGAGGGGCTGGAGCGCGATGGATGGCGCCGCTTCCTGCATAGGAAAGGTGGCTCGCCGGGGAGGAGGCACGTTGAGGCGGCGGCACAGCGGACAGGATGCATGGCGAGGCGGCCGCGTCGGGGAGGACCGGAGGATGCACGGCGAGGCGGCGCCGCACTGCTTGTCTATCGGTCTCATGTAGATTCATCGTTTCATAAGACCAGTAAATGTTCGATCGACAGGAAACGATTAAAACGACCTGGAGGTCAAATCCGTCCTAAATAATATGAATTGTGGGTCCTGACGTGGAAAGGAAGTGAAAAACTCAATTTGTGGTATTTTATCCAACCATCAATGAAAAGTGTGGTATTTAATCCAATAAAAAGAAAGGTGTGCTATAAGAGCAAAGTCCCACGAAAAGCGTGGCATTTCCTCAAATTGCACAGAATTTTTTTGCGTTTCTAGGTATTGAATTAATGTGGTGATCAATGTTAGTAATTTTGTGTTTCCTGTGCACGCATGCATACAAATGATGTTTACCCGAACGCTGTCATCTCTTCATCAGTTGACCGGTGATGTTTTTGAAACTGATCCGTACGTATACTTGCTAAGCTAACCTGTTTTGTTCATCTCTCTTTCTTCCCCTTTTCCCTTTGCATGTGACGTAAACTTTGTACTCCCTCCGTCCGGAAATACTTGTTTTAGAAATGTATAAAATGGATGTATCTATAACTAAAATAAGTCTAGATACATCCACTTTTAGGACAAGTATTTCCAGACGGAGGGAGTATTATACATGTGACACGCGTGCGTACGCGTCAGGGCAAAACACGTGTGCCCGGCCACATGCATGCACCATGGCCGGCCGACCGGGGTAGAGGAGCCCCTAAATTCTAAATGATCCCTTTCTGCAGAAATTGTTGCCACCTTTTGGTCTTTACATCCTAGCTGAAATCAATCAGCTCGGTTCTATATTTTTGCTTAGAAGCTACACATGCATGCTGTCTGGTATATCCACCATACACACAACGAAAATCTATCTTACTTAAAAGGTATATGTATGCACATATTGTATTGCACGTTCAAAGTCCAACGTGCTCAACTGGCACGGACATGTAAATCTCTATTGCTGCTCCTTTTTTCATTACAAATCTCTGTTGCCAGCTGAAGGGTTTGGACCTACAAAACATAACATTTATGGCCTTAAGTGCACATGCCATTAGAGGGAGTACTTTTAGACCACATTAGAGAGAGTACTTGTAGACCAAACATTAGTGGGATATTTGAGACATGTTGGTTTTATTAGCACATTTATTTTGATGTGCCCAACGATTCGTGGCGATCTGTTGGATCCGCGTCAGCGGCGGCGGCGTCCCTAGGGGTCCTAAAGAAAAGATCAAGGCTGGGAGGAGTGGTGGAATGTTTTTTTTCCTTTTGTGGTTATTTGTAAAGAGATAAATCAGTGAAAAGGAGTGGTGGAAGGTGGGTCGAAAAAAGGGGCAAAAATAAACCAGTGTACCAGGCTACAACTCGGATTTTGTTTTGGAAGGTTATCAAGAAAAATCCTATATTTGCTTTCTCGGAAGGTGATCTCACATATATGGCATGATTTTGGAATTCTTAATTACCTATTATTAATGTGATTAAATCAAATCATCACCTGCCAAAGCAAGTACAAAACAAAATCTTCCGCTTTAATGGTGGATTTGGTTTCTCGGAAGGTGATCTCAGATATATGGTATGATTTTGGAATTCTTAATTACCTATTATTAATGTGATTAAATCGAATCATCACCTGCCAAAGCAAGCACAAAACAAAATCTTCCACTTTAATGGTGGATTTGATTTTTCGGAAGGTGATCTCACATATATGGTATGCTTTTGGAATTCTTAATTACCTATAATTAATGTGATTAAATCAAATCATCACCTACCAAAGAAAGTACAAAACAAAATCTTTCGCTTTAATGGTGGATTTGGTTTTTTAATGAGAGGGAGAAAATAAACCAATGGGAGGAAACGGTGGGAGGCGGTATGAAAAAAACGGACGAAAAAAACCAGACGAAAATAAACCCAGAAAGGAGCTACCAACTCCCCCTTTAGGAGTAGAGATCAATACAACCCGCTCCCTAGCCATTTATCATTCCTAGTTTTCATTTTTCTATTCTACGTTACCATTCTTTTTCTCTTAATTCTTATATTTCTTGTCATTTATTTCATAATAATCTCATTTCTCATAGTCCTTTAACCTTTACTTACTCATATCATTTTACTGAGGCTTGTTCCCCCTGCAGTCCGGCCCCACGCAGCCGGTCGCACCAATCGGCCGGCTAGGGGCGGAGACGCTTAGCCCCCTAGCCGGCGGTGCTGCAGGTACCGCGGTCAGAGCACGCATGGCTACAGAGGCCCCCGTCGCATCGGGGGTCAGCGCCCGCATGGCCACAGTGGAGGCGACAGTGCCTCTGACCCCGGCCGACTGTGTACTGGCGGACGGCACAGTGCCGGCATGCCCTCAACCACTCCATTACCTGCCCCGGCATGGCTATAGCGTGGCCGGACGTACCGCTGACCGCGGCCGGCCGCTGCTAGACAACGCCCCGAAGGACGACCCGTGCCGCGGTGTGACGGCCCCCAGGGCCCAGCAGGCGGGCCCCCTCCAGCTCCCGACGGGACCCCGCGGCTGGCGGGCCCTACCGGCGACAAGACCCCTTAGCCAGGGGCCTCACGGCCGGCTAGAGAGACCGCCAGCTGGGGTCCCCCCAGAGCCTTCTACCCATATTGTATTCCGGGGGGTTGGCCTATAAAACCCCCCGGAGCTCCCCCCATGCAAGGATGCGATCACTTTCCTCAACACACGCACACACACACCCACGTAGATAGGCAGAGAGGGCAGTCTAGCTCCTTCTTTCTCCTCTACCCATACAGCTCAAGGAGCACCATTGTAGCCCCCTTTGGTTCATCAACCAGACCGACAGGACTAGGGGTATTACCTCCCACGGAGGGCCCTGAACCTGGGTACATTGCGTGTCCCGCACCGTTTGTCCCCGATCTCGCTCCCGGAGTCCACCGGCGTCCATCGGCCCCAACCACTCTCGATAAGCCTCCCCATGGCATCTGCCGTGAGAAAACGACGACAGTTGGCGCCCACCGTGGGGCCGTCCGCGGCGCCGGCCGGAGTCACGCTCCGGGCGGGACCCTTCACCACCTCCCCCGGCCACCCCGCGTCCGGGTGGAACCGCACGCTCGTGGGGCATGCCCCCGCGGGGCGGGACCCCGTTCCGTCCAGCCCTGCGGGCAACTATGCTGGCCTGTGGCAGGGACCCCCTACTCGACGTCGCCGCCCTCACCGAGCGTATCGACAGGCTGAGCCTCATCGACGAGCCGGCTGCCGACGAGTACCCTAGCCGGGTGCTCGACTGCCTCGACCCGCCCTCGTCTGTGGGCACACTTGGCCCGGGCGAGGCCGACGACTCCCGCGTCTGTGCGGGGGTAATGGCCACCGGCTCCTCCACGACCTCCGGCCGTGTCAAGGCGGAGGCGGATGCGGCCGCCGCGGCCGCTCGCGCCGGCACCTCTGACCCCGTCGGCTCCGTGCTTCGGGGCCTCAGCACCCCCGTTGCGCCTGCGATGAACGCGGCCATGGCCACGGCCGAGCTGGAGGCCGCTCGCCAGCTATTGCTCGCGGAGGCGAACACGCTCGTCACCACCAAGCGCCGGATGGAGTTCACGTAGCGCGAGTACAACTCCGCCTACGGCCTCACCCCCGCCAACAACGAGCCCAGCTAGCGTGGCGACATCCGCAACCGCGGTCGTGTGGTCGCAGAAATCCTCGGCGGCAGGCTCCCCACCTACGACACGCCGGCTGCCAACCTGAGGGCCGCCAACGTAGCCTACGCCGACCTTGCCGGCCTGGTGGGCGAAGAGCGAGAGCAGCAGGACCGACACATCCAAGACCTCATCGCCACCACCAACGCCCAGCAGGCTCGGCTCGATGGCATCAACGTCAGCTCCAAAATTCCTGTACCCGAGGGGGACGCTCCGCCGACTGCTGGCCAGCGCCGTCCGGTCCAGCAAGCCTCTTCCCCCCGCGGCTCCGGCCGGCGGGGCGCTGGGTCTCACAACGGACGCTCCCGGCTGTGAGACGAGCAGCCGGTCATTAACAGCCGGCTCAACGACACTCTGGCTGGCGGCAGCCGGCGCAGCCGGGACCATACCCTGCCCCCGTGGCGGGAGCGCGCGCGCTCGCCGGCCCCAGCCGTCCGTCCCGAGCTTGCCACTCGGCTCGGCCCGCGCATCCCGCGAAGCGAGAACGACGCCCGGACTCGCATCGACTGGCTGGCGCAATCCGCCCTCCTGGAGGAGGAGGGTCCGATCGGCCCAGCATGTTTCGGCCCTCTGATCCGCAACGAGCCGTTCCCGGCTGGCTTCACACTCCCTCGCGACACCCCGAAGTACAACGGCACAGCCAAGCCGAAGGACTGGCTGGTCGACTACACCACCGCAGTTGGCATAGCCAGGGGGAACAAGCGTGTAGCCGTGCGCTACGTCCCTCTCATGCTGATCAGCTCGGCCCGGACCTGGCTCAACAGCCTGTCCGCCGGTGGCATCAACACCTGGATGGACTTCGAGGAGGCATTCGTCCACAACTTCACCGGCACCTGATGATGGTCGCCACTCCTGAGAGCTGGCCATGTGCGTCCAAGGGCCGGACGAGTCCCTCCGTGACTACCTCACGCGCTGGACTAAGCTGCGCAACTCCTGAGAGGGAGTGCACGAGGTGCAGGCCATCCAGTATTTCATCGAGGGTTGCCGCGACGGCACCCACCTCAAGCACAAGCTCTTGTGCTCCGAGCCAGCTACCCTGGCGGATCTGATGGCCAAGGCAGACAAGTACGCCACGGCCGACTCCGTAATGCAGATGAAGGTCGCCACGCTAGCCAAGCCGGCCCCACCGCCTGCCGCACCGCGGGCGGCTGCCGACAACCGGCAGCAGCAAAACAACAAGCGCAAATTCGACCAGCCGGATCCCCGCTATGGGAGCCGATAGGTCGTCACCATGGAAGAAGAGCAGCCGGCTGCCTAGGGCTCTAGCCAGCGCCAACGAACCGGCAAGAACGCCTGGCAGCCCAAGCTCACCTTCGAGCAGATGCTCGACGCAGCCTGCAAGATGCACTCCGGGGCCAAGCCGGCACTCACACGCTCTGGCAGTGCAGCTTTTCCCAGCGGCTAGCCCGAGGTGAGGGCCTTCCGGTTCCTCCGCCTCTGGCTCCCCGCGCGCTGGCTCCTGCTCCGGCCCAGCCGCCAGCTCCGGCTCTGGCCGCCAACGATGGCCGTCTCCATGACCAGTTCCCCAACCAGGACGGGTCCTATGTCGTCTTCACCAGCGAAGGAACCGACTAGCACAGCGTGCGCCAGCGCTGGCACGAGGTGAACGCCACCGTCCCCTCAGTCCCCCAGTTCATGCATTGGTCCGAGAAGCCGGTCACCTGGAGCCAGGCGGACCACCCGGCTGTGATGCCAAACCCGGGCAGCTACGCCCTCGTCCTCGATTCCACCATCGTCTTCGAGAGGCGCACCAGCCGTTTCTTGCGGGTGTTGGTCAACGGGGGCAGCAGCATCAACATCCTCTATCGTGACACGATGCTCAAACTGGGGCTCAGGGAGAAAGACCTGCGAGCGAGCCGGACGGTTTTCCACGGCATCGTGCCGGGAAATCCTGCACCCCCATCGGCAAGATTGAGCTCGACGTCCTCTTCGGCGACAAGAGCCACTTCTGCCGCGAGTCGATATGGTTCGAGGTGGTGGACCTCAATAGTCCCTACCACGCGTTGCTGGGCAGGTCGGCCCTCGTCAAGTTCATGGCGATCCCCCATTATGCCTACCTCAAGCTCAAGATCCCGGGTCTCAAGAGCATCATCACCATCGCCGGCGACTACAAGATGTCGATCGAGTGGGCGCGCGATGGTAGCCGGCTGGCCGAGGCTCTAGAGATAGCGAAGGAGACGTGGCAGCTCAACCGGCTCATGGCTCACGCCTCTGACCAGCAGGCCGTGCCGGCTCCTCCATTCCAGTCGGTCAGCAAAGCATCGTTCCAGTCGTCCAAGGACACCAAGCAAGTGCCGGTCGACCCGGCTAACCCCAAGCAGTGCATCACCATCGGTGCCAACCTTAGCAGCAAATAGGAAGGCGAGCTCGTCGACTTCCTCCGTGAGAATCGGGACATCTTTGCATGGTCTCCCAAAGACATGCCGGGTGTTCTGAGGAAGTACGCTGAGCACAAACTTCATGTCCGGCCGGATGCGAAGCTGGTCAAGCAAGAAGCGGCGTACTATAGGAGAGGAGATAGCCCGGCTGCTCACAGCCGGCTTCATCATGGAAGTGTTCCACCCAGACTGGCTGGCCAACCCAGTCCTGGTGCTGAAGAAAAACAAGACTTGGCGCATGTGTATTGACTACACGAGCCTGAATAAGGCATGTCCCAAGGACTCGTTCGCCCTGCCACAGATCGATCAAGTTATCGACTCCAAGCCGGCTGCGATCTGCTGTCCTTCCTGGACGCCTACTCAGGCTACCACCAGATCAAGCTGGACCCGGCCGACCGGCTGAAGACCTCCTTCATCACCCCTTCGGGGCCTACAGCTACATCACCATGTCCTTCGGCCTGAAGAATGCAGGCGCCACCTTCCAGCGCTGCATGCAGAGGTACCTCCTACCGCAGATCGGCAGGAACGTCCATGTCTATGTTGACGACATCGTCGTCAAAACCAAGAAGCATTTCAGCCTCCTTGACGACCTCTGGGAGACTTTTGCCAACCTGCGCAAATACAAGGTCATGCTCAACCCGGAGAAGTATGTTTTTGTCGTCCGAACAGGCCAACTCCTGGGTTTCTTCGTGTCCGCTCACGGCATCGAGGCTAACCCAGAGAAGATCAGGGTGATCGAGCGTATGTCCAAGCCGACCCAGCTCCGCGACGTTTAGAAGTTCACCGGTTGCCTCGCTTCGCTCAGCCGGTTCGTCAGCCTGCTGGGGGAGAAGGCCCTGCCCCTCTACCAGCTCATGCGGAAGACAGCCCAAATCGAGCCGGGCCATGACTCCACAAGGAAGCCAGCCAAGTTCGAGTGGACCGACCAGGCGAACGAGGGATTCCGCGACCTCAAACGAGTCCTCACCAGTGCGCCCATCTTGGCCGCGCCGGCTGAGAAGGAGCCCCTGCTCGCATACATCGCGGCGACCACGCGCGTCATCAGCGTCGTTCTGGTAGTGGAGCGGTCGGAGGAGGGCAAAGTGCTGTGATGTCTACTACGCAACCTTCTTCTTGTAGACTCGTGTTGGGCCTCCAAGCGCAGAGTTTTGTAGGACAGTAGCAAATTTCCCTCAAGTGGATGACCTAAGGTTTATCAATCCGTGACAGGCGTAGAATGAAGATGGTCTCTCTCAAACAACCCCGCAACCAAATAACAAAGAGTCTCTTGTGTCCCTAACACACCCAATACAATGATAAATTGTATAGGTGCACTAGTTCGGCGAAGAGATGGTGATACAAGTGTAATATGGATGGTAGATATATTTTTTTGTAATCTGAAAATATAAAAACAGCAAGGTAGCAAGTAACAAAAGTGAGCAAAAACGGTATTGCAATGCTTAGACACAAGGCCTAGGGTTCATAGTTGAATCACATGTAAATCCCTCACGTGCGACAAAGAGTTCACTCCAAAGTCACAAATAGCAGAGAACAAACGAAGAAATTATTGTAGGGTACGAAACCACCTCAAAGTTATCTTTTCTGATCAATCTTATGAGCTATCCTGATAAGTGTCACAAACAGCCCTAGAGTTCATACTAAAATAACACCTTAAGATACACATCAACCAAAATCCTAATGTCACCTAGATACTCCAATGTCACCACGAGTACCCATGGGCTTGATTATACGATATGCATCACACAATTTCAGATTCATCATGTTCAATCCAACACAAAGAACTTCAAAGAGTGCCCCAAAGTTTCTACCGGAAAGTCAAGACGAAAACATGTGCCAACCCCTATGCATAGATTTCCAAGGTCACGGAACCCGCAAGTTGATCACCAAAACATACATCAAGTGGATCAATAGAACATCCCATTGTCACCACGGATATCCCATCGCAAGACATACATCAAGTGTTCTCTAATCCTTAAAGACTCAATCCGATAAGAAAACTTCAAAGGGAAAACTCAATTCATCACAAGAAGATAGAGAGGGGAAAATTCCATATGATTGATCTATATTAATAAAGCTCGCGGTACATAAAGATCGTGTCATCTCAAGAACACGAGAGAGAGATCAAACACATAGCTACTAGTACATACCCTCAGCTCCGAGGGTGAACTACTCCCTCCTCATCATGGAGACCACCGGGATGATGAAGATGGCCTCCGGTGATGGTTTTCCCTCCGACAGGGTGCCGGAACGGGCTCCCGATTGGTTTTTTGTGGCTCTGGAGACTTGCGGCGGCGGAACTCCCGATCTAGGTTTGTTTCTGGGGGTTTCTGTATTTATAGGAATTTTTGGCGGCGGAAACAAGTCAAGGGGGGCCACGAGGCGACGACAAGCCAGGGGGCGCGCCCTAGGGGGGCGCGCCACCCAGGCTTGTGGTGGCCTCGTGGCTCTTCTGGCCCAACTCCAATGCTGCCTGGGCTTCTTCTGGTTCATAAAAAATCACCGTAGATTTTTATTCCGTTTGGACTCCGCTTGATATTCCTTTTCTGTAAAACTCAAAAACACGGAAAAAACAGAAACTGGCACTGGGCTCTAGGTTAATAGGTTAGTCCCAAAAATAATATAAAGTTGTAGTAAAATGATTGTAAAACATCCAAGAATGATAATATAACAGCATGGAACAAGCAAAAATTATAGATACGTTGGAGACGTATCAGCATCCCCAAGCTTAATTCCTACTCGTGCTCGAGTAGGTAAATGATAAAAACAGAATTTTTGATGTGGAATGCTGCCTAACATGTTCATCATATTCTTTTCTTCTATGTATAGCATGGACATTTGGACTTGTAAATGATTCAAAGCAATAGTCTAGTTTTAACATAATGACTTCAATACTCAAGCATATCAACAAGCAACCCTGCCTTTCAAAATATCAACACTAAAGAGAGTTATCCCTAGCCCATCATGCTCAATCATTGATCCATTCATGAAATACACTCAAATATTAGCCATGCCCAATGCTCAAGTACGATCATAGTGCCCCCTAGGTGGTGCTTATAAGAGAAAATGGAGACTCAAAGCAAAAACAAAAATTGCATAAAGTAAATAGATAGGCCATTCGCAGAGGGAAGTAGGGATTTGTAGAGGTGCCAGAGCTCAAGATTTAAATTGAGAGAGAAAAATATTTTGAGTGGCATGCTTTTTCTGTCAACGAAAACGACAAAGTGGCTCGCAATACTTTCCATGCTAGATACATTATAGGCGGTTCCCAAACAGAATGGTAAAGTTTTTACTCCCCCTCCACCAATCAATCACACTCCACGGCGAGCCAAATCCACGGGTACCGTCCATACAAACAACAATCCTGGGGGAGTTTTGTTTCATTATGTTTTGTTTTGATTTTTTTTAGCATGGGACTGGGCATCCCGAATACCAGCCACTTTCTCGTGAATGATTATGAATCAAGACATATCGTGAGAATAACACACCTAGCATGGAAAAATATTGGATACTCCCCACCGTTTCATGAGCGGTACGGGCACACAAAAGAGAAAAATTATTTCAAAAATTTGGAGATGGCACATACAAATTTGCTTGGAACGGCATGGAAATACCGCATATAGGTAGGTATGGTGGACTCATAAGGCAAAACTTGGTTTAAGGATTTTGGATGCACAAGTAGTATTTCTACTTAGTACAAATGAAGGCTAGCAAATAGATTGGGAAGCAACCAAACCAAGAAACGAAAAATCACATAAGTGAGCATTGAACATAACTAACACCGAATCATGCACCACAAGTAGGATGTAACTTCATTGCATAACTATTGACTTTCGTGCATGCATAGGGAATCACAAACCTTAACACCAATATTCCTACTAAGCATAATTACTCACTAACATGACTCTCATATTACTATCATCACCTTTCAAACTATTACAAGGAATCAAGTTTAATTTGTCCAATGTTCTTCATGATTTTTTTTATTATATCCTCCTTGGATATCTATCACTTTGTGACTAGTTTCATATGTTGCCATTGCTTTTTGGCAAGCTCAAACAAATTTAAGTGAAGTACAAGAGCGTAAAGATTTCATCTCTCAAAAAGATATAAGTGAAGATCAATGAGTAGTCAAACAATTAAGTAGCTATGTGAGGACTCTCTCTCAATAAAGATTTTCAGATCTTAAGTACTTTATTAAACAGCAAGCAAAAGAAAAATAGCACTCCAAGAATAGCACGCATCATGTGAACGAATAAAAATTTAGGCTCAACATAGGCTAACCGATAATTGTTGATGAAGAGAGGTGGGATGCATAGCATCCCCAAGCTTAGATGCTTGAGACTTCTTGAATATTTACTTGGGGTGCCTTGGGCATCCCCAAGCTTCAGCTTTTGTATCTTTTTCAATCCTCTCATACCACGGTTTCACCTATTTTCAAAAACGATAATGTTGAAGACGAAAGAGGGGATGCCCCAAGCTTAGGTGCTTGAGTCTTCGTTGGATATTACCTTGAGGGTGCCTTGGGCATCCCCAAGCTTAGGTTCTTGTCACTCCTTATTGTCCTCATATCGGTGTCTCACACAAAACTTGAAAACTTCAATCACACAAAACTTAACGGAACTTCGTGAGATGGGTTAGTATAATAAACAAAGATCATTAACTTAGGTACTGTCAAGACAAGATTCATAATTGTTATCACATGATACCTACTGTATTCTATTATTCCCATAATTTATACCACTAAATATAAGCTATGGAAACACTAAAACAAGCAAACTATGCATGCAAAACAGAATCTGTCAAAAACAGAACAGTCTGTGAAGATCTGTAGTGTAGCCATACTTACCTGTCTCTAAAAATTCGGAAAAATTAGAGAGGACTGAAAACTTTGTATATTAAGACTGTGTAAAAATTTCAGATCATTATCACTCTCCAGTAAAAAATGAAAATTCCTGTACTGGAGTCAAAATTTTCTGTTTTGGTTCAGCATCAATTCTACTCATCTTGTGAGTCATCCCAAAGGCTTTACTTGGCACTTTGTTGAAATAAAAGGCATAAAACATGATTAGTATAGTAGCTTAATCATGTGAACACACAAAAACAGAAAGTAAAAGTGTTGGGTTGCCTCCCAACAAACGCTTTTATTTAATGCCTTTTTAGCTAGGCATGATGATTTCAATGATGCTCACATATGAATAGTAATTGAAACATGCAAGAGAGCATCATGAATCTCATGACAAGCACATTTAAGTCTAACCCACTTCTTATGCATAGGGATTTTGTGAGCAAACAATTTATGGGAACAAGAATCAACTAGCATAGGAAGGCAAAACAAGCATAACTTCAAGAATTGGAACACATAGAGAGGAAACTTGATATTATTGCAATACCAACAAGCATATGTTCCTCCCTCATAATAATTTTTAGTAGCATCATATAGGAATTTCACAACATAATTATCACATAAATCATTCTTTTTATGATTCATAAGCATAGGAATTTTACTACTCACCACATAAGCAAATTTATTCTCATAATAGTAGTGGGAGCAAACTCAACAAAATAACTATCATGTGAAGCATAATCCAATTGAAAATTAAAATCATGATGACAAGTTTCATGGTTATCATTATTCTTTATATCATACATGTCATCACAATAATCATCATAAATAGGAGGCATGCTTTCATCATAATAAATTTGCTCATCAAAACTTGGGGGACTAAACATATCATCTTCATCAAACATAGCATCCCCAAGCTTGTGGCTTTGCATATCATTAGCATCATAGATATTTAGAGAATTCATACTAGCAATATTGCAATCATGCTAATCATTCAAGGAATTCTCATTAAGTATTTTCATAAATTCTTCCTTTATCAATTGAGCACAATTTTCCAAACCATCATTTTCACGAAAGACATTAAAAAGACGAACAATTGATGCAACCTAAACTCCATTTTTTTTGTAGTTTTCTTTTATAAAACCAAACTAGTGAAAAACAAGAAACTAAAAGATTTAATTGCAAGATCTAAAGATATAACTTCAAGCACTCACCTCCCCGGCAACGGCGCCAGAAAAGAGCTTGGTGTCTACTACGCAACCTTCTTCTTGTAGACTCGTGTTGGGCCTCCAAGCACAGAGTTTTGTAGGAAAATAGCAAATTTCCCTCAAGTGGATGACCTAAGGTTTATCAATCCGTGGGAGGCGTAGGATGAAGATGGTCTTTCTCAAACAACCCTGCAACCAAATAACAAAGAATCTCTTGTGTCTCCAACACACCCAATACAATGGTAAATTGTATAGGTGCACTAGTTCGGCGAAGAGATGGTGATACAGGTGTAATATGGATGGTAGATATAGGTTTTTGTAATCTGAAAATATAAAAACAGTAACAAAAGTGAGCAAAAACGGTATTGCAATGCTTAGACACAAGGCCGAGGGTTCATACTTTCACTAGTGCAAGTTCTCTCAACAATACTAACATAGTTGAATCATATGTAAATCCCTCACGTGCGACAAAGAGTTCACTCCAAAGTCACAAATAGCGGAGAACAAACGAAGAAATTATGGTGGCTATGAAACCACCTCAAAGTTATCTTTTCCGATCAATCTTATGAGCTATCCCTATAAGTGTCACGAACAGCCCTAAAGTTCGTACCAATATAACACCTTAAGATACACATCAACCAAAACCCTAATGTCACCTAGATACTCCAATGTCACCACGAGTACCCATGGGCTTGATAATACGATATGCATCACACAATTTTAGATTCATCATGTTCAATCCAACACAAAAAACTTCAAAGAGTGCCCCAAAGTTTTTACCAGAGAGTCAAGACGAAAACATGTGCCAACCCCTATGCATAGATTCCCAAGGTCACGGAACCCGCAAGTTGATCACCAAAACATACATCAAGTGGATCAATAGAACATCCCATTGTCACCACGGATATCTCATCGCAAGACAAACATCAAGTGTTCTCAAATCCTTAAAGACTCAATCCGATAAGAAAACTTCAAAGGGAAAACTCAATTCATTACAAGAAAATAGAGAGGGAAAAACTCCATATGATTCATCTATATTAATAAAGCTCGCCATACATCAAGATCGTGTCATCTCAAGAACACGAGAGAGAGATCAAACACATAGCTACTAGTGCATACCCTCAGCCCCGAGGGTGAACTACTCCATCCTCATCATGGAGACCGCCAGGATGATGAAGATGGCCTTCGGTGATGATTTTCCCCTCCGACAGGGTGCCGAAACGGGCTCCCGATTGGTTTTTCATGGCTCTGGAGACTTGCGGCGGCGGAACTCCCGATCTAGGTTTGTTTCTGGGGGTTTCTGTATTTATAGGAATTTTTGGCGGCGGAAACAAGTCAAGGGGGGCCACGAGGTGATAACAAGCCAGGGGGGCGCGCCCCCCAGGCTTGTCGTGGCCTCGTGGCTCTTCTGGCCCAACACCAATACTTCCTGGGCTTCTTCTGGTCCATAAAAAATCACCGTAGATTTTTATTCCGTTTGGACTCCGTTTGATATTCCTTTTCTGTAAAACTCAAAAACACGGAAAAAACAGAAACTGGCACTGGGTTCTAGGTTAACTAGTACATATGCCCGTGCGTTGCGACGGGCAAATATGGTTACCCTCATATTCAATTCTATGACACATAGACGTTAACCTAGTTGCAAAGCGTAGCAAGAGAATGAAAAACATATTTATTCCTGTTTGACCTATGGTTTTTTCTTCTTCCTTGCTTGCATCTCCTATGAGATGTAATGGCCACCCGCTGCGTACATATTGTTGCCTTGTGATAAACTCCACGGTTGCCGCGGAGGAGGACGGGATGGCGCACATGCTCAACTGTAGGAAGACCGATATACTGGCATGCATTCGTGCGCAGCCCCCGGCGGGAGGAATCAGTTTGAATAAAATATCACTTAAAAATACATAAATGAATGAAAGCATGCACATAAGCTCTTCCCTTGCGTTGCTTGAATCTGGGTAGTACAAAGAATAGATTGATAAGTTCAGAAAATGAAAAAGTTTAGATTGTTGATGCGTACATTAGAATGGGGATACTTAATAAAAATGTAGCAAATACATCTGCACCATTTATAGAAGTAAAATTGAAGTGCTTAGATCCAAAATTAAGTCGGTCTTCCACATTTGCTCTGCATTCTTTTAAATTAAGACACACCAAAAATGTATATGTTTCAGTTAATGTGAGAGATACTAAAAATTAGCCCCGATAGAATGAAAGAAAAAAAATAATCAACATGAAAGGTGCATAGTACTGGAAGGTGAAAACGATGGCATATGTTATTAACTAAAGAATAAAGAAACCAATAGTAGTACACATCAAGATCAAATCAGTAACCTTCTGTAAGTTGCTGGCAATGGAGCAGCATCTATTAGGAATGAGCAACTGACATTCACAGGGGCCAAAGGCCAGTACATATACATGTGAGGTAGAACTGCAGGAAACCCCTTATACACTGGGGATATACAGAAAAGGGGCTATACACATCTAACACCCCCCCGCAAACTCATGGTGGGTCAACAACACTGAGTTTCGAGAGAAAAAAACCTTGCTGCGCTCGAGTCTGTGCCTTCGTGAAGAAGTCCGCGAGCTGTAACTCAGAGGGCACATAGTGAAGAGCGAGAACCTCATCCTGCACAGCAGCATGTACAAAGTGGGCATCCACACCGATGTGCTTGGTGAGCTCATGCTTCATCGGGTCACACGCAATACTGATAGCACCGGTACTGTCTGACAGTAAGGGAGTCGAGGTGGTAGCAGACACACCAAAATCCTCAAGTAACCACCGTAACCAGATCACCTCAGCCGTCAACATAGCCATGGCTCGTAAATCAGCCTCTGTACTCGAGCGGGAAACAACAGTCTGCTTCTTTGTCTTCCAGGCAATAAGAGAGCCACCAAGAAAGACACAGTAAGCAGACAGCGAGCGTCGATCAGAGGGATCACTAGCCCAGGTAGCATCAGAGTAGGCCTGGAGCTCAAGAGAGCTGGAGCGGGGAAAGAAAAGGCGCTGAGAGATCGTGCCACGAAGATATCGTAGAACACGGAGGAGATGACTATAGTGGACAGAGGTGGGGGCTGAAACAAACTGACTCAGGATGTGGACAGGATAGGAGATGTCAGGACGCGTAACAGCAAGATAGACAAGACTGCCAACGAGGTGACGATAGCGAGTGGGATTAGGAAGAGGGTCACCATCAGAGGCACGAAGCTGAACATTGAGCTCCATAGGAGTCACAACAGTGCGCTCATCACCAAGAGCAGCGCGAGAAAGAAGATCCTGAATAAATTTTTCTTGGGAGATATAGAAGCCATCAGAGGTCGAGGAGATCTCAATCCCAAGAAAGTAGCGAAGTGGACCAAGATCAGTCATGAGGAACTGGTCGCGAAGGCGAGCCTTAACAAAGGCTATGTAGTCAGAGTCGTCACCAGTGATGATCATGGCATCAACATAGAGAAGGAGAAGAGTCCGACCACGAGGAGACGTTTGAACGAACAAGGCGGGATCATGATCACTGGGCGAGAAGCCCGCGACAGTCACGACAGAGGCGAACCGCTCGAACCAGGCACGAGGGGCCTATTTAAAACCATAGAGAGAGCGGCGAAGTCGGCAGACCATAGAGAGTACCCTGGGGGTGGCTGGATATAAACCTCCTCACGCAACTCACCATTGAGAAAGGCGTTCTGAACGTCAAGTTGAGACACAGACCAATGACGAATAGAAGCTACAGCAAGGAGAGTGCGAACAGTGGTCATGTGGGCCACAGGAGCGAATGTCTCATCATAATCGCGTCCCTGTTCCTGCTGAAAACCATGAGCCACAAGACGAGCTTTGTAGCGCTCAAGAGAACCATCAGAGCGAGTCTTAATCTTATAGACCCACTTGCATGTGATGGGACGAACACCAGAAGGAAGGGAAACCAGATCCCACGTGCCAGAACGCTCAAGGGCAGCAAGTTCCTGGGCCATCGCAAGCTGCCATTCAGGCTGAGTCAGGGCAGCCCGATAGGAAGTCGGCTCAGCAACAACAGAGAGGCCGTACTTGGCAGGAGAATAGCGATCAAGAGGGGGTCGAGGTCGAGCACAGAGATTATGAACCGGTGGAGGCGTGGAAGGAGGAACATCGGAAGTGGAAGATGTGTCAGGGGAATCATCCTCAACACGACGGCGGCGAGTGTAGTGGAGAGGAAAAGGAGAGAGAGGCCGACGGACCGGAGAGGATGGTGGAGAGGAGGATGGAGGGGATTGTGGTGTCGGTGGCATGGGAGGAAGAGTGAGACGGGTCGGAGGAAGGGGAGAGACCTGAGACACAGAGGATGATGTATCAGGAAGGAGAAGGAAAGAAATATCGTCCACAGAGAAACTCGAGGAGGAAGGGCAGGGGTAGTAAGAGCGAGACTCATCAAAGGTCACATCACGCGAGATGCGCAAGCGACGACCAACAGGGTCCCAATAGCGATAGCCCTTGTGCTCATCACTGTAGCCAAGGAAAACACACTCAACCGACTGAGCAGTCAGTTTGGTGCGTTCTCGCGGGGCAAGAAGGACATAGCACACACATCCGAACATACGAAGAGCTGAGTAGTCAGGAGATCAACCTGTGAGACACTCCATAGGAATACCACCCTGCAGAGCAGTCGATGGCTAAATGTTGATGAGATAGGTGGATGCAGAAACAGCCTCAGCCCAAAAGTGAGGTGGAAGAGAAGCGGCAATCATCAGCGCACGAGCCGTCTCAAGCAGATAACGATGCTTACGTTCGGCAACACCATTCTGAGCATGAGCACCAGGACATGAGAACTGGGCAAGAGTACCCTGTTCCGCGAGAAAACCACGCAACAGCTGAGAGATATACTCTTCAGCGGAGTCAGCACGAAAAGTACGAATGGGCGTGGAAAACTGGGTGTGAACCATGGCAGCAAATCGTTTGTATATAGAGAGAACCTCGCTACGAGATTTCATGAAGTAGAGCTAAGTGTAGCGAGAGAAATCATCAATAAACAAAATATAGTAGCGATGACCACCTTTCGAATCAAAGGGAGCAGGACCCCAGACATCAGAATGAACTAAGTCAAAAGGGTGCTGAGATATGGACTCACTGGTAGGATAAGGTAACTGGGTCTGTTTGCCAAGTCTGCAACCATTACAATGTAAGGAAACATCTCCAGATACAGACCCTAAGAGGCCCTGACGAACTAAAGAAGACAAGTGAGAGCCACAGATGTGACCAAGGCGATGATGCCACTGCTGGAAGGATGCAGACGAAGAGGCAGCAAGAGCATGAGAGCTGGCAGAAGTGGTGGCAGCAGAAGGAACACAAAGCCAGTCAACCTCCCAAAGGCCCTTTGACTCACGGCGCCGGGGGCCAGCACCAACCAAAGCCTTGGTGCGATGATCCTGAATGGAGCAAGAGTCGGTATCAAGAATGACAAGACAACCAGAATCAGTAAGTTGGGCAGCGGAAAAAAGATTCATGGTAAGGTGAGGAACATGAGAAACACTAGGAACAGAAAAAGATGGAGTAGAAAGAATGCCACGACTAGCAACAGGAAGAGGTGCGCCATCGGCAGTGAGAACACTAAGAGGAAAATCAAGAGGTCGAAGGGAAGATAAAGCAGAAGAATCAGAGGACATATGAAAGGAAGCTCCAGAATCCAGAACCCACGAGGATGTACCTGACTGAGTAGGCTCCGGCGGGGGCGGAGTGGTGGTGGCAGTCACAGCAGCAACAGAACCCGTCGAGGAAGAACCAGAGGAAGCCAGCAGGCGCTTGAGTCGCATAATATCCTGGTCAGTGAGTGACGGAGTCGAGGGAGACGCATGAGTCCCACTGGACGAAGAGCGCCTCTGGTCTCGCTGTTTCTGGCGGCAATCAGACTCTGTGTGACCTTGCCTGGAGCAGTAGCCATAGAAAGTGTCACGGCGCGACCGGCGCTTCTCAGCATAAGGGGGCGACCCACCCCCCCGAAGGTGTGGGCAGAAGCGGTGGAGTGGTGAGACGAGCAGACGACACAGGAGCTCGAGCAGCCAGCACAGAGGGAACCGCAAGCAACCCAGCAGAACGGAGGCGGGTCTCCTCAGCACGAAGCTCAGCAAGAACCTCCGAGATAGGAACACGACCATGAGCAAGCAAGTGAGCACGTCGAGGCTCAAACTCAGAACGGAGGCGAGATAAGAACTCATGGACACGCTGAAACTCCAAGTCGGACCTCATAGTCTGGCAGCAATGGCAAGTTCCACAAACAACTGTCCGAAGAGAGTCAAGCTGGCGCCAGATGGCAGAACTCTGTGTGTAGAACTCATCAACAGAAGAGTCCCCTTGCTGAAGAGCGTGCTCCTGACGCACCACAGATAGGTAGAGCGCATCACCAAAGGGCTGATAGCGCTGACAGAAGTAGGACCACATCGCTGCAACAGTACCGAGGCTCATGAACTCTGAAGCAAACTGAGGGAGGACACTCGCAGTGAGAACAACAGCAGCTCGAGCATCATCATTGCACCACTGAGTGTAAGCAGACAGATCATCCCGGTAGAGAGAAATAGCATCGGAATAGGCTGATACCTGCTGATCATAAGCATCCACCGCAGCATCATCGAGAGCCTTGGCTGCATCCCGATCAGCCTGGGAAGCACCAGCAGCAAGAACAGGCGGCACCGGTGGGGTAGGAGCCACTGGAGCGACAGGGCAGGGCAGACAGGGGACCTCGCCAGAGAGAACGCCCCACAGGAGAAGGCCGCGCATGTGGATCCGTATGAAGCCCGCAAACTCAGCATAGTTGGTGCCATCGAAGATCACCGAGCATCGAGGAACAGCAACGTAGCCTGAAGAGGACATGAGGAGCTCTTTTTTTTGACTTGCACGGTACTACCGTGCAAGTACCGCTCTACTACCGCTAAAGAGCAACCAAAAACAGAAAGTTGCACAGAGGGAGATTCCCAAGCGGTACTCGCTGCGGCAGACCACTGCGGAAGTACCGCCTAAGCGGTACTACCGTGGTGCACAGCGGTAGTACCGCCTAAGCGGTACTGCCGTGGTGCGCACGCATGCAGCAGTCGGGGGCGGCGGGGGACGAGGCCAGGTCGGGGCGGAGCCAGCCGGACCAGGACGAGGTGGGGCGAGGGCGAGGCCGGGCCGGGGCGAAGTCGGCCGGGCGAGGGGCGACGACGTCCGGCCGCGGGAGCTGCTGCGGGCAGCAGTAGCAGCCGCTGCGGGAGCAGCAGCGGGTCGGCCGGACGAGGGCGAGCAGCGGCAGCACCGGCCAGGGGAAGCAGGCGGCGACGGCGGCGGCTGCTAGACGAGGAGGAGGCGGCCGGCCGGACGGCGACGGGAGGTGCACGGAGCTGCGAGCGTGCAGGAGCGGGAGAGAAACCTGGCTCTGATACCATGTTAGGAATGAGCAACTGACATTCACAGGGGCCAAAGGCCAGTACATATACATGTGAGGTAGAACTGCAGGAAACCCCTTATACACTGGGGATATACAGAAAAGGGGCTATACACATCTAACAGCATCAACTCGAGCAAACTTTATAGGCAGATCAAGCTGTTCGTATTGTTTTAGCCGGTGGAGAAATTGATAGCAGAATTGCATCACCTACAATTACAGAATTGCCCCACTTATAACATCAATACACTGCCTGTATAACAGAAATCTGCTTGACTCAGCTAGCTCTAACACGGAGAGGTGTTATGTCAGGTTTAACCAAACACTCAATTGCTAGAATAAATTGGTGAAATATGCTTCTCCCACCTGCTGGTTTGAGAAACGGCAACATCATCAATTTATAGAAAAGATAACAAGAATAGACCATCGATTCGGTGGAACATGAATTAACGACGCATGAGAAAAACAAACCAGCTCCAGGTGACCTGATTAGGATGGATCCAATAACTGACCATCAAAGAAATAAAATCTAAAATTAATACTGATCTAATGAATGGCAAAAATGACGAGTCTGATCCTGTATTTGTGACAAACAAACGTGACCCAATATGAATAATTTGATGAAGCCTCTCGTAATTGCAACCAGGACACACCAAACAAAGATGAGTAGCTACTCCATGTGCGCTCTAGGAACAGCAGAGACAAGAGCCACCAGATAAGCACGCTTATCAAGCCCAGCACGTCTGAGTTCAGGCATACGTGCCACATCCAACACACACACACAGCTCTAATGGAGCTCGCCGCCATGGATCACTTTCCAAGCCGCCAACGCTCCCCACCCTCCAGCATAGGATTCTCAAGCGGTCTACGTGTTTGCATCAATGACGGAAATGGGATTGGAGAGGCCAGGAAGCGGGCGCCTCGACGGGCGGCTGCTGGTTGGCGAGTCCTGCGGAAGGAGGAACTCCAGATGTCCGGCAAAGTTCAGAACTATGAAGCGCGATTACCTGGTGCCCTGGTAAGCCAGCATCCCTCGAGTAATCCCATAGATGTTCTTGGTTTCTTGCATACCAATCTTTGTCTGCACCCATCGATCGGGGTCGCGATCCATCGTCCAGCGTCCTAGCTCGACCCGACCTCGCCCTCGACCCTCGATCATAGTCGATCGACCCCAGGTACTCGACCCACTAACCAGGCTACTTATTTCCTTAATTGGCAACGATTACTTTCTTTGAATCATAGGCCTCCTCGTCTGATGGTTCTATCTGTTGCTCCTCCTTTGCCGCTGGACTCAACGTGTTTCTTTCTTTTTCTCGAGGCAATATTTATTGTAGGGTTAGAGGAGGTGGCCAGGGATGTGGAGTTTGACTCCAACTAATGATTGGTGTCTCACGTACACGAAACAAACACAAGCAAGGACATCCAGACGTGAGACGTGCTGCGTGAGGAAACCCGGACGTGCGTGCGAATGACAACCGTATAGAGAGCACTTTTTTTATCTATACGAACCTATTTTACCGCATAGGTGGGCCGTTTTGTTGTGTTGACTCGGGTGAACGTGCCTGGCTCGGACCGAACGAAACTTGGCTCTACGAAATTAGTACCACCTCGTGTATTTTTTTCACATAACGTAGGATTAGATGCGGGACGAAACCAAGAATATCACCTTACTTTATTAGTAGGTATAGATAGGTTAGTCCCAAAAATAATATAAAGTTGTAGTAAAATGATTGTAAAACATCCAAGAATGATAATATAACAGCATGGAACAAGCAAAAATAATAGATACGTTGGACACGTACCACGCTGCCAGTCCAGCGTCCCGTTTACTACCTCAGCGAGGTCCTCTACTTCTCCAAGCAAAACTACCCCCACTATCAGAAGATGTGCTATGGCATATAGTTAGTCTTCCAGAAGATCAAGCAGTACTTCCAAGATCATACCATCACCGTGGTGAGCACGGCGTCGCTGGGCGAGATCATGAGCGGCCGGGACGCCACCGGCCGGATCACCAAATGGGCAATCGTCCTCGCCGACTACGAGATCCGATATGAGCCGCGCACCGCCATCAAGTCGCAGGCGATGGCCGACTTCCTCGTCGACTGGGCTGAGACTCAGTTCGTGCCACCTCCACCGGACTCCACGCATTGGCGCATGCACTTCGACGGCTCGAAGATGCGGACCGGTCTGGGAGCTGGCATCGTCTTGTCATCTCCGAAAGGAGACCAACTCAAGTATGCGCTCCAAATCCAATTCGCCGCCTCCAACAACGTGGCCGAGTACGAGGCGCTCGTCCATGGCCTCCGGCTCGCCAAGGAGATCAGCATCCAACGCATCTTGTGTTTCGGTGACTCCAACCTGGTGGTGCAGCAGGTCTCGGGCGAATGGGACGCTAGGGACGCCAACATGGCCAGCGACCGTTTCCTTGTCCAGCAGCTTATCGGCTCCTTCGAGGGTTGCGAGTTCCATCACGTCCCTGGGCGGACAACGAGGCGGCAGACTCCACCCGCCAGGCCATACCGGCTAGCGTCTCCCTTGAGCAGTTGCGCAAGCCGTCGATCAAACCTTCCGTCGAGTCGGAGTCCATCTTCGTACCCACAGATCCCGCCGGCTCCTCGACAGGCCCGGGGGCTCCGCCGGCTCTCACGGTTCCACCGGCTCCACCAGCTCCACCGGCTACGCCCGCCATGCCAGCTCCGCCGGCCATGCCGGCCACGCTGGCTCCAGCAGCTGTCGTTCCAGCGACAGTCGGCCCCGAGCCCACGGCTGTCATGATAGTTGTCGACCAGCCGGACCCGGGGACTAGCGAGCCTAGCGAGCCGGTCCCGGGGGCTCCGTTGACGAACCCGGGGGCTCTGGCTGCCCAGAATCTCCAGCCCGAGCCCGAGCCGGCCTCGGTGTCGGCTCCGTCGTGGGCCCAGCCAATCTTGGCTTTCCTCTTGCGCGGCGAGCTCCCCCCCGACGAAGACAAAGACTGGCAGATCCAGCGCCGTGCTCCCGCCTACAGCATCATCAACCATGAGCTGGTCCACCGCAGTGCAACCGGCATGTACCAACGCTGCGTCGAGTCCGAGAAGGGCCAAGAGATCCTCCGAGACATCCACCAGGGCGAGTGCGGGCACCACGCTACCTCGAGGACCCTGGTGGCCAAGGCGTTCCGCCACGGCTTCTACTGGCTGACTGCACTAGAGGAGGCGACGCGGCTGATCGACAGATGAGAAGGGTGCCAGCGCTTCCGCGCACAAAGCCACCTCCTGGCTGCGGCGCTCAAAACCATCCCGATGTCGTGGCCCTTTGCCGTCTGGGGGCTCGACATGGTGGGGCCATTCAAGACCGCTCGAGGCGACTTGACGCATTTGCTGGTAGCCGTCGACAAGTTCACCAAGTGGATCGAGGCCAGACCCATCAAAAAGTTGGACGGCCACACCGCCGTCCGATTCATCGAAGACATAATGGCCCGCTATAGCGTCCCGCATAGAATCATCACCGACAACGGCACCAATTTTGCCAAGGGCGTGCTGGCACGCTTCTGCGCCAAGCAAGGCATCCGGCTCGACCTGGCCTCAGTCGCCTACCCGCAGTCGAATGGCCAGGACGAAAGGGCTAACGGCTTAATCCTGGCCGGCATCAAGCCCCGGCTCTTGGCACCGCTCGTCCGGTCAGCCAGCTGCTGGATCGAAGAACTGCCGGCCGTCTGGTGGAGCCTCAGAACCACGCCCAACCGATCAACCGGCTTCATGCCCTTCTTCCTCGTGTACGGGTCCGAGGCGGTCATCCCCACAGACATCGAGTTCGACTCGCCTCGCGTCACCTTGTACACGGAGACGGATGCAAAAGAGGCAAGGGAGGATGGCGTTGACCTCCTCGAGGAGGCCCGCGAGCTAGAGCTGAGCCAAATGGCTATCTACCAGCAGAAGCTCCGGCACTACCACAGCAAGCGAATCCGGCCCCTCTCCTTTCGCGAGGGGGATCTGGTGCTTAGGCGGATCCAGCGAACCGCCGGCAAGAACAAGCTGTCCTCCCCATGGGAGGGCCCGTTCATCATCAGCAAAGCGCTGCACAACAACGCGTACTATCTAATAGACGCTCAGAAGCCGCAGAAGCGCAAGAGAGACACATCTGGCGAGGAGACGGAGCGCCCGTGGAACGCGGCACTCCTCTGTCCGTTTTACTGCTAAGAACCAGTGTATGTATGTACCTCCCCTTTTGGGCTTATGAATGCAACGGGTGCCCCAAGCCAGCTCTTGGGGCACGCCTCTTTCGATTCCTTCCAAAGCAGCTCGTCTCACTCACCGGCTCCCGGACCCGGTCCCACGGTCTCGGAGGCTCGCCAGCTAGCCTTGACATCGCTCCCCGAAGCCGGTCAAGTAATGTGAACTAAGGAAACATCCTACCACCCCTCCTAGCTACAGACCGGCTCCCGACTGTCCGGCTGGTGGGTTCTCGGGACGGTAAACTTAGCACACATGAAAACGGTCATAGGGGGTCGCCGGCTAGGGCTAGCCGAAATTTTCTTTAGCCTCTGCCATTCATCTTGGCCAAAACATCCTCGCGGCTCTCAAACTCAGGACCGACTCCCCCGAAGCGGATGCCCCATCCCAGCTACAGACCGTCTCCCGGCTGTCCGGCTGGCGAGGCCAATGCCGAATGGGACAAGGCTTTGGGTAGGCAGCGCTAAAAGGGCAAAAAGGCTAAGGTCGAGTCGGCACGCATAAAAAACTTTGGCAACCAAAAGCACAAACTTTATACAAAAAGCATGAACGGCCCACGGCCCCAAGTTCATTACATTTACACCCCCAGTGGGGGGAATTGCAGTCTAACTAAATGCAGGAAAGAAAGAAGGTCTTAAATAGCGGCAGCGCCATCTTCTCCTCTGGCATCCTCCGTGGCGGCTGAAGTAGAGGCCCCGTCCTTGGCCACGGCGCGATCCATGTCGGCTCCCACGCCCAAGTCGTGAGCCAGCTCGGAGTCGGCATAGTCGTCGGTGCTGGACCCGGCATCTCCGTCGCCCGTCTCCATGGCGCTACCCTCTGGGTTGTCAAGGGCGAGCGTGTACATGTCCTCCGGGATCACCCCGCCGTCTGCCGTGCGTTCCGGGACGTACTTGTCCCACGCGGCAAAGGAAGCAAGATCGCTGGCCCGAACGGCCAGTGCATCGACAGCCGCCTCCAGCTCCGCATTGGTGCCGACGCGCTGGGCCATAAGCAGCCCCAAGTCCAGCTCGGGATACCATGACCTCGCGATGCGAAGCGCCATGGCCGCTCCGGCGCGCGCGGCGGAGGCCCTCCAGGCGTTCACCCGTGCGTTCCCGAACTCCAGCCACCTCGACAGCCGGCTCATGGAGTTCGGCTCCACCGCATCTGGCCAGAGGGTGCGGACCAGCTCCGTGTCGGCCGCCTAGAGTCGCTTCAAGGCCCGGACCACCTCGCTCAGACGCGCCCCGGCGGCGATCCCCACCTCATCCAGCGTCCAGGCGGCAAGCTGCCCGATGGGAACTCCCTGCGCCCGCTGGTCCTCGCGGTGGGCCTCCACGGCCGCCTCCGCGACCTCCTGCATGCCTGGGAAAAGCCCTAAGGGAGAAAGGGATGCGGGATGAACAACGAAAGAAACCAAGCACCCTAAAAGAAACAAGCAGGCAAATGCAAGACAACGAAACTTACCGGCCAGAAGCCGGTCCACCTCGTGCCCTTGCTCCTACAGCGCATCCTCCCTGGCCGACCACTCCTGGAGCCGGCGCTCGTGCTCAGCCCGGGCCGCCTGCGCCTCCTCGGCCGCCTTCACCAGCAAGGCGTCTTTGTCCTCCAGCTCCTGGCGATGGGCCGTCTCCCGCTCCTCCGACTCCTGGTGAAGGGCCGCCTCCTGCTCCTCCAGCTCTCGGCGGTGGGCCGCCTCACGCGCATCCTTCTCCGCCTGCGCCCAATCCGCCTCCTGGCGGAGCCGGTCGCACTCCGCCGTCAGGAGGTCCTGCCGATCGCCAAGCTGCACCACCTGGCGACGGAGGCTAACCGTCTCGGTGTCGGTGGCTGCCCGGGATGAGGACGCCTTTGTTAGAAAGCAAGCAAAGAAAGAGATTCAGCCCGCCTTCGGAGTAGCCGGCCTGAATCCCGGGGGCTCGACCCAGTGGGTGCGCTCGCACGCCCCCACTGGAAATTCGCAAGAGCCTTACCTCGCAGGTCGGTGGACAGAACAGCCAGCCGGCTCTCGGCTCCATGATACAAGCCTAACAACGTGTTGTACGCGGCCACCCAACGGTCGTGTGCAGCCTGCAGAGAACACAGAAGCAAAGACGCCATTAGACTCGACCCACCTGCGTCCTAAGCCGGCCCAAGTCTCGGGGGCTACACCCAGTGGGTGCACTGGCGCGCCCTCACTAGAAAAAACCAAAGCAAAATACAAGGCTTCGAGCCCTTACCGCGACGGATTGCTCAAGGTGCACCAGCCGGTCGCTAACGGCCTGGGCCTCTTGCGCCACCTGGGCACGGCAAGCGGCAAACTCCGCGATGACGGCACCCACTACAGCCCCAAGGACGCTCCGCTCGTCGTTGATGGCCGCCCCTCCGACCGTGGCCCAGGTCTCCTGCGTCCGACCCCCGTCGGCGGGTCCGGACGCGCCCTTCGCCGTGGTCACCAGGGGGCCCGCCCCTTGATACGTCTCCAACGTATCTACTTTTCCAAACTCTTCTGCCCTTGTTTTGGACTCTAATTTGCATGATTTGAATGGAACTAACCAGGACTGACGCTGTTTTCAGCAGAATTGCCTTGGTGTTATTTTTGTGTAGAAATAAAAGTTCTCGGATTGACCTAAAAATTTACGGAGAATATTTTTGGAATTAATAAAAAATATTGACGAAAGAATCAACTGCAGGGGGCCCACCACCTGGCTACAAGCCAGGGGGCGTGCCCACCCCCTAGGGCGCGCCCCTGTGGCTTGTGGGCCCCCTGTTGCTCCTCCGAACTCGTTTCCACTCCTATATATTCCTATTCAGGGAGAAAAAATCAGAGAGAAGAGTTCATCGCGTTTTACGATATGGAGCTGCCGTCACCTCCTGTTCTTCCTCGGGAGGGTAGATCTGGAGTCTGATTTGGGCTCCGGAGAGGGGAAATCGACGCCGTCGTCATCACCAACCATCCTTCATAACCAATTTCATGATGCTCTCCGCCGTTCATGAGTAATTCCATCGTAGGCTTGCTGGACGGTGATGGGTTGGATGAGATTTACCATGTAATCGAGTTAGTTTTGTTAGGGTTTGATCCCTAGTATCCACTATGTTTTGAGATTGATGTTGCTATGACTTTGCTATGCTTAATGCTTGTCACTAGGGCCCGAGTGCCAGGATTTCAGATCTGAACCTATTATGTTTTCATGAATATATATGTGTTCTTGATCCTATCTTGCAAGTTGTAGACACCTATTACGAGTTATGATCCGCATCCCCCAGGGTGACAATAACTGGGATTCTTTTTGGTGATTATCGTAGTTTGAGGAGTTCATGTATTCACTAAGTGCTAATGCTTTGGTCTGGTTCTGCTGCCACGGGAGGCCTTAATATCCCTTAGTTTCCATTAGGACCCCGCTGCCACGGGAGGGTAGGACAAAAGATGTCATGCAAGTTCTTTTCCATAAGCACGTATGACTATATATGAAATACATGCCTACAGTACATTGATGAATTGGAGCTAGTTCTGTGTCACCCTATGTTATAACTGTTGCATGATGAATGCCATCCGACATAATTATCCATCATTGATCCATTGCCTACGAGCTTTCCACATATTGATCTTTGCTAAGTTACTTTTCCGTTGCTACTGTTACAAGCACTACAAAACTGCTACTGTCACTTTGCCATCGTTACCGTTACTTCCATACTACTTTGCTACTGAATACTTTGCTATAGATATTAAGTCTTTCAGGTGTGGTTGAATTGACAACTCAGCTGCTAATACTCGAGAATATTCTTTGGCTCCCCTTGTGTTGAATCAATAAATTTGGGTTGAATACTCTACCCTCGAAAACTGTTGCGATTCCCTATACTTGTGGGTTATCATGACCTTTTTCTGGCACCGTTGCCGGGGAGCATAGCTCTATTCTCTGAGTCACTTGGGATATATATCTGTTGATCACTATGAAGAATTTGAAAGACTCAAAAACCAAGATCTATCCCTCAAATACGAGGAGAGGTAAGGAACTGCCATCTAGCTCTGCACTTGATTCACCTTCTGTTATGAATAAGTTTGCGACACCACCACCTGCTAGTAATTCTGATACGTCACAAGTAATTGATGATGCTACTTCTGCTATGCATGATGCTTATGATGATACTCTGCTTGATACTACTGTGCCACTGGGTAAATTCCTTGATGAACAAATTGCTAGAGTTAATGCCGAAACTGATGATATTTCCGAATCTGATGAAATTATTGAAACTGAACACTATGGTACACCTGCTAGATCTAGCTCTCCTAGATATGAATTGCCTGATATACCTGAAGGTTATGTTATGGAAGGAGAGGTAGCTAGGGACTTTCTTGCTTGTAAGGATAGAGATGATCTTAAGAAGTTGTTGTGCAAGTGGAAAGAAAAATCTTTGAATGCTAGAATGCAATATGATCCTAAGTTTGCTACTTCACCTATCTTTGTTACTGATAAGGATTATGAATTCTCTGTCGATCCTTAGTTAATTACTTTGGTTGAATCTGATCCTTTCCATGGTTATGAATCTGAAACTGTTGTGGCACATCTTACTAAATTGAATGGTATAACCACCCTATTTACTCATGAGGAAAAAATTCGCTATTACTATATTCTTAAGTTGTTTCCTTTCTCGTTAAAGGGTGATGCTAAAATATGGTTTAATTCTCTTGCTCCTGGTTGTGTGCGTAGTCCCCAGGATATGATTTATTACTTCTCTGAAAAATATTTTCCTGCCCATAAGAAACAAGGTGCCTTGCAGGAAATATTTAACTTTGTTCAAACTGAAGAAGAGAGTCTCCCACAAGCTTGGGGGAGGCTTCTCCAATTACTTAATGCTTTGCCTGATCACCCTCTCAAGAAAAACGAAATACTTGATATCTTTTATAATGGGCTAACCGATGCTTCTAGGGACCACCTAGATAGTTGTGCTGGTTGTGTTTTCAGGGAACGAACTATTGAACAAGCTGAGCTGCTATTGAATAATATATTGAGCAATGATAATGATTGGACTATTCCCGAATCACCTCCGAAGCCAACTCCGAAGAAAAGAGGTATTCTATTTCTCAGTCCTGAAGATATGCAAGAGGCAAAGAAATCTATGAAGGAAAAAGGTATTAAAGCTGAAGATATTAAGAATCTACCACCTATTGAAGAAATACATGGTCTTGATAGCCGACACAGGTAGTAGAGGTAAATTTCCTCCGTAGATTTGATGAAGGTGATATTCCTTATAATAAATCTGCTAGTCAATGCTTGGATGAATTTGATAACTTTGTAGTCAAGCAAGAAAATTTCAATGCTTATATTAGTAGACAATTGAAACATAATGCTTACATGCTTGATTGCTTGGGTGATTATTTGAGTAGAACTGTCAATGATCTTAAGCTTATTAGTAAACATGCTTCCATGGTAACTACTCAAGTAGAACAAGTACTTAAGGCACAAAATGATTTGCTTAGTGAGATGAATGGCAAGAACAATGATCATTCTGTTAAAGTTGTGACTAGAGGTGGTAGAATGACTCAGGAACCTTTGTATCCTGAGGGCCACCCTAAGAGAATTGAGCAAGATTCTCAGAGAGTTAATACTGATACACCTAGTCGTTCCAGTAAGAGTAGGAAAAAGAATGAGGATAGGATTTTGCATGCTGCTAGTGAACCTGTTATAGATACACCTGAGAACCCAAATGATATTTCTGTTTCTGATGCTGAGACACAATCTGGTGATGAACATGAGCCTAGTGATAATATTAATGATGATGTTCATGTTGATGCTCAACCTAGTAACGATAATGATGTGGAGATTGAACCTGCTATTGATCTTGATAACTCACAACCTAAGAATAAGAGATATGATAAAAGAGACTTTGTTGCTAGGAAGCATGGTAGAGAAAGAGAACCATGGGTTCAGAAACCCATGCCCTTTCCTGCTAAGCCATCCAAGAAAAAGGTTGATGAGGATTTTGAGCGTTTTGTTGAAATGCTTAGACCTGTCTTTTTGCGTATGCGCTTGACTGATATTCTGAAAATGTCTCCTTATGCTAAGTGTATGAAAGATATTGTGACAAATAAAAGAAAGATTCCGAAAGCTGAGATTTCCACCATGCTTGCTAATTATACTGTTAAGGGTGGGATACCAAAGAAACTAGGAGATCCCAGAGTACCTACTATACCATGCTCTATTAAAGGAAATTATGTTAAAACTGCTTTATGTGATCTTGGAGCCGGTGTTAGTGTTATGCCTTTCTCTTTATATCGTAGACTTGATTTGAATAAGTTGACACCTACTGAAATTTCTTTGCAAATGGCCGATAAATCAACTGCTTTACCCATCGGTATTTGCGAGGATGTGCCTGTTGTGGTTGCGAATGTTACTGTCTTAACGGACTTTGTTATTCTTGATATTCCCGAGGACGACAGTATGTTGATCATCCTTGGTAGACCCTTGTTGAATACTGCAGGGGCTTTATTGACTGCAATGTCACTTTTCATGTTAATGGTAATGAGCATACGGTACACTTTCCGAAGAAACAACCTCAAGTTCATAGTATCAATTCCATTGAAAAGGTTTCAACGATTATTATTGGAGGTTTTGAATTCCCTCTCCCTACTGCTAAGAAGAAATATGATATACTGATTGTTGGGGACATACATATCCCCATTGAGGTAACCTAGTGTCATTCGAAAGTTCTCCGGTTCCGTGTTATTCGAAAAAAGTTTGTCAATAAGACTTGATCAACCTTATTGATAGATTCTTTTGTATGAGCATGAGATGGATGAATTTAGGAGGCACAACTTTCTGTACCCAGTTTTTACTTTCTGTTATTTAGAGTAAATTGAGTAAAAATGATATTATTTCTCTTGTTTTCTAATTTATCTGTGCAACAGAAAAATGATCTGGAAATAAAAGTCCTCAGAATGCCCTAAAAATTTAGTATGATTTTTTCTGGAATATTTAAGAATTTTTGGCACTGAGTATGTATCAGGGGGCTGCACCAGTGGGCCACAAGCCTGCAGGGAGTGCCCACCCCCCTGGGCATGCCCCCCTGGCTTGTGGGTCCCACGTGGGGCCCCCTCACTTATGCCAGCACCCATCCACTTCGTCTTCATCCAGAAAAAATCCGACCATTGCTCAAACCCGTGTTCTAACTCATTTTGATGCCATTTTCGATCTCCTTGCTCAAAGCTCCATTTGCAAAACTGTTTTAGGGGATTGCTCATCGGTATGTGACTCCTCCAATGGTCCAATTAGTTTTTGTTCTAGTGCTTTATATATTGCAAATTTTTGTTGCTGTGGTGACCTGGTTCTTGAGTTTGCATGTTAAATTTGTATGGTACCAAGTAGTTTTAATGCATGATATAGCTTCTAGGCACTTGTGGGAGTAGTTGCTATAAGTTTTGTTGAGTTTTGCTTACCTTTATTTAGAGTCACTAAAAATTTCAGAAATTTTTCAGAGAAAGAAAAATGTTAAGGAGAATATACCAAGGTGGTTCCTCGAGCAAGAAAACTCCAAGACTCGTGATTCGTGAGCCCGATTTTGAACCACCGAGGGAAGCTCAGGTACGGCCGTGTGAATGGCCGTCGGATCAATTTATGGACCATGCCGGGTTCAAGGATGAGTTTTACGCGTACATAAGGAATGTTGTCCTTGAGGATTTCATTTCATACCGATGCAAGCAATATTATCAACTCACTGATTCCTTCGTGCGGAGGTTTGAATTTTCATCCAGGCATAATTCGCATTCTGTTCTATTTAATCTTTATGATAAGTCCTATACCATGGACCTGGAGGATTTTAACGATGCATGCAAACTTCCACAATGGGGTAGCCATAGCGATCCTCACAAAAATGAATATAATGATTTCCTTGCTAGCATCACGGTGGGAGAAACTAGAACCATTACACAAGCGACTTTGGGGAGCATTCACTTTCCTGCTATACATTATTTTGTTCTCTTCATAGGTAGATGCATTAATGGTAAACATGATCATAGCCACCTTTGCGTACCTGATCTGAGTATTCTTAAGAGTGCGGTAACAAGAGATAGACGATATAACTTGGGGGCTATTATTGCCAGGAGGTTACATCTTAATGCTAAGGATGGAGATTTCTTCGGTGGAATTTATGCCACCCGTGTAGCTAAGTATCTTGGGGTACCCATAAGGGAGAATGATATTGAGTTACCCCCTGCTTTTCTTGATTATGAGGCTTTGGTGTGCTACCAGTTCCTTGAGAGGGACGAACAGTCCATCCTGTACCGACTAATTTTTGACAGACAGCATGCTGTCCATATTACCCTTCCTACTCCTGCCTTCTTTAACTTTCAGGAAAAACGAAGACACTTTATAACCAGAGAGGAGGCAAATGAGTATGAGAGAGAGGCAGAAGCCGCTCGCCTCCACGCTGCAGCTGTTTAGGCAGTAGCTGCTGCAGCCCAGTACAACCCCAACTATAACTTTGGATATTATCCGGGCTAGTCGTGGCCCTAGACCAACTTAGGCCAAAAGCCTAAGCTTGGGGGAGTACGTATTTCTCACCGACATTACATTCATGTTCACACATTCATTTCAGTTGTCAGTGTTCATACTTTTTCATTGTATCATCGATGGTAGTTTATTTCCTTTTTCTCTTTTTCTTCTTGTGTGTTTAATAAACTTTAAAAAAAATAGTTCTAGCCTTACTTTTTAGTTTGCTTAGTTGTAGTATTAAAAGAAAACCGAAAAGATTTCTCGTTCTTCTTTTGCTTGTTGGGAGTTTTCCCGTGTAAATAAGTTTTTCTCGTTCCTGTTTTGAAGTTTCTTCTCCTTGGGTCGTAAGGAGAAGGCCACGATGAAAATGCTGAGTGGCTCTCTTATGCACTATCGTTTACTTTACAGAGAGCCCATATTTCCTTGCCTTCTCCTTTGACTTGGCACATGTTCATGCATATAGCTGAAACAAAATCAACATAGCCTCCACGATATTTATGTTCATGGTGTTTTATATCCTACTCATGCTTGCATTCAATGTTGATTAATCTCAAAGCATGTTGATGACTGTTGTCGCTCTCTAGTTGGTCGCTCCCCAGTCTTTTGCTAGCCCTCACTTGTGCTAAGCGGGAATACTGCTCGTGCATCCATCTCCATAAACCCAAAGTTGTTCCATATGAGTCCACCATACCTACCTATATGCGGTATTTACCTGCCGTTCCAAGTAAATTTGCATGTGCCATTCTCCAAACCTTCAAATAAATTTTCCGTTTTGTATGCCCAAATCGCTCATGTAGTGACTGGGGGCTATCAGTATCTTCCATGCTAGGTGGGTTATTCTCTCGATATGTGTTGATTCACTATCATTCACGAGGAAGTGGCTGATAATCGGAATGCCCAGTTCCATGCTCAAAAGTCAAATCAAAATATAATAAAACAAAACTCCCCCAGGATTGTGTTTGTATGGACAGTACCCGTGGATGCGGCCCGCCGTGGAGTGTGGTTGATTGGTGGAGGGGGAGTAAAAACTTTACTATCCTGTTTGGGAACCGCCTATAATGTATCTAGCATGGAAGATATCGAGATCTCTTGGTTGTTATGTTGGCAATGAAAGCATACCGCTCAAAACTATTATTCATCTCTGTTTTAAAAACGCGAGCTCTGGCACCGCTGCAAATCAATGCTTCCCTCTGCGAAGGGCCTATCTATTTTACTTTATTGTTGAGTCATCATCTTCTTACAAAAGGCACCAGTTAGAGAGCACCACCATCATTTGTATGCTTTGCTATTAATTGATGTTGAGTATGAGTATGACTGGATCTCTTTTACCATGAATTACAATGTTTAGTCAGTCCTTGTTCTTTAGAGGTGCTCTGTATTTATGTTTTGCGGTCTCAGAAAGGGCTAGCGAGATACCATTATGTCATATTGCATCTTGATTGTTTTGGGAAAATTGTTGTCATCCGAGACTGATTATTATTACTCGCTAGTTGATTATGCCATTGATATGAGTAAATGTGAGACCTAAATATTATTGTGAAAGTGGTTAGTCTATAATCCTTGCTGAAAATCTGAACATAAGTTAAACATATTTACAACAGCAAGATCAAACAAAGTTTGTAAAAGTTTTTCTTTATCACTTTCAGTTTATCAACTGAATTGCTTGAGGACAAGCAAAGGTTTAAGCTTGGGGGAGTTGATACGTCTCCAACGTATCTACTTTTCCAAACTCTTTTGCCCTTGTTTTTTACTCTAATTTGTATGATTTGAATGGAACTAACCAGGACTGACGCTGTTTTCAGCGGAATTGCCTTGGTGTTATTTTTGTGCAGAAATAAAAGTTCTCGGACTGACCTGAAAATTTACGGAGAATATTTTTGGAATTAATAAAAAATATTGGTGAAAGAATCAACTGCAGGGGGCCCATCACCTGGCCACAAGTCAGGGGGGCGCACCCACCCCCTAGGGCGCGCCCGTGTGGCTTGTGGGCCCCCTGTTGCTCCTCCGACCTCGTTTCCACTCCTATATATTCCTATTCAGGGAAAAAAATCAGAGAGAAGAGTTCATCGCGTTTTACGATACGGAGCCGCCGCCACCTCCTGTTCTTCCTCGGGAGGGCAGATCTGGAGTCTAATTTGGGCTCCGGAGAGGGGAAATCGATGCCGTCGTCATCACCAACCATCCTTCATCACCAATTTCATGATGCTCTCTGCCGTTCATGAGTAATTCCATCGTAGGCTTGCTGGACGGTGATGAGTTGGATGAGATTTACCATGTAATCGAGTTAGTTTTGTTAGGGTTTGATCCCTAGTATCCATTATGTTCTGAAATTGATGTTGCTATGACTTTGCTATGCTTAATGCTTGTCACTAGGGCCCGATTGCCATGATTTCAGATCTGAACCTATTATGTTTTCATGAATATATATGTGTTCTTGATCCTATCTTGCAAGTTGTAGACACCTATTACGAGTTATGATCCGCATCCCCCAGGGTGACAATAACTGGGATTCTTTCCGGTGATTACCGTAGTTTGAGGAGTTCATGTAGTCACTAACTGCTAATGCTTTGGTCCGGTTCTCTATTGAAAGGAGGCCTTAATATACCTTAGTTTCCATTAGGACCCCGCTGCCACGGGAGGGTAGGACAAAAGATGTCATGCAAGGTCTTTTCCATAAGCACGTATGACTATATATGAAATACATGCCTACATTACATTGATGAATTGGAGCTAGTTCTGTGTCACCCTATGTTATAACTGTTGCATGATGAATGCCAACCGACATAATTATCCATCACTGATCCATTGCCTACGAGCTTTCCACATATTGATCTTTGCTAAGTTACTTTTCCGTTGCTACTGTTACAAGCACTACAAAACTGCTACTGTCACTTTGCCATCGTTACCGTTACTTCCATACTACTTTGCTACTAAATACTTTGCTGCAGATATTAAGTCTTTCAGGTGTGATTGAATTGACAATTCAGCTGCTAATACTCGAGAATATTCTTTGGCTCCCCTTGTGTCGAATCAATAAATTTGGGTTGAATACTCTACCCTCGAAAACTGTTGCGATCCCCTATACTTGTGGGTTATCACCCCTCCCGGCACCGTGGTTCCGGGTGCCCCTGCTGACGAGCCCGGGGCATCCCCCCCCCCGGGCGCCGCTGTCTCGCTCTCCGGCAATCCACCTCTAGCGGCGCCGGCTTGGCTCGCCTCCGGAACCGGGATCTCCGGAGCTGGGACCTCCGTGTCCAGGACGACAACCTCTAGGGGCTCCTCTGTCGCCGGCGGCACGTCCTGCACCCCCGACGGGGCCGTGTTGGTGCCCAGCTCCGCCCCTTCGGCGGTATCCGCCATGCTGGCGGCCACGCGCGCTTCCTCATCGACACGCGCATCCGCCTCCGCCCGCCGCGCGGGGTCATGCCTGTCCTTGGATCTCCTCTCCCGGCCAAGGGGAAAAGGCTCCCACGACTGGCCGGCTGCCTCCGCACTAGCCCACCCCAACGTCTGCTTCCGCGCCGCCACCTCCCACGGCGGTGTTCCTCTTCACGCAGCTCCCGCTCGGCAGCCTCGAGGTCCCGCCATGCCTTGCGCTCCCTATCCTCGGTGGCGATCGGCGGCACCGTCCCCGCCGTCTCGACGGTGGCGGCCCTCTCGAGGGCGTGCGGCTCCCTGGATGAGCAAGATAAGGAAAGGAGGCCGACCAAGAAACAAGCAAGTACTTAGAACAAACTTACCCGATGGTAACGGGGACCGCCCGCCTGGCGGGGCCCGGCCGGGCGACCCGCAGCTTCTTCCCGCCGCCTCCACGGCTGCCACCCGGCTGTCCGATGGCTGCCCGTTTGGGAGCCGGCCTGGAGCTGGCCGGCTGTTTCCCCCTGTCGACGGCAACCACGTCGTCCCGGCTGGGCACGCGGTCGGCGCGGCGAACGCGCCGCCTTGGCGCCGTGGTGTCATCTCCTGAAACTTCGGGGTCCTCCGGGGCCGCTGCATCCCGCACTCTTTCCGTTTCAGCATCGTCGTCGGTCCAGTCCCACAAAAGTGATTGGGGAGGGAACTCACCCGCCAACTCGGCTGCCTCCGTCTCTATCCCGCCAACGCCGGACGCGCCGGCTTGCTCTGATACGGCCGGCTCCACGTCGTCGACGTCCTCAACCTCCTCGGGGTCCGACTCCGCCACATCGGCAGCCGGCACGCCGTAGTTTTGCAGCTGCGAGAAGACCTGCATGCAAGAGACACCCTTCACCGTCAGACCGGGGAGGGGGGCCGGCTTCAACAAAAGAAGAGGTGGCGGACGGCTCACCACGTACCCGCGGGGCCGGATAGTCCCGGCTGTACGGGGCCTTCCCCCATCGCCATTCACCCTCGTTCATCTTGGCGTCTGAGATGGCGTTCACCCTCCTCGCCACCTGCACCGCTTTCAGCTCCTTGGTGGAGAGACATGATACGTCTCCAATGTATCTATAATTTATGAAATATTCATGCCATGTTTACAATAATTCTATATGATTTTGGTATGATTTTATTAGAACTAACCCGGACTGACGCTGTTTTCAGCAGAACTACCATGGTGTCGTTTTTTGTGCAGAAATAAAAGTTCTCGGAATGGGCTGAAAATTTACGGAGAATATTTTTAGAAAATATAAAAAATACTGGAGCAAAAAGATACCGGAGAGGAGTCCCGAGGAAGCCACAAGCCTAGGGGGCGCCCCCCTAGGGCGCGCCCCCTGGCTTGTGGGTCCCTCGGGCACCGCCTTAACGTGAGACCGACGCCAAAAATTCCTATAAATACCAAAACCCCCAGAAAGAAACCTAGATCGGGAGTTCCGCCGCCACAAGCCTCTGTAGGCACGAAAAACCAATCGGAAGCCCGTTCTAGCACCCTGCCGGAGGGGGAAACCATCACCGGAGGCCATCTTCATCATCCCGGCGGTCTCCATGACGAGGAGGGAGTAGTTCACCCTCGGGGCTGAGGGTATGTACCTGTAGCTATGTGTTTGATCTCTCTCTCGTGTTCTTGAGATGACACGATCTTGATGTACCGCGAGCTTTATTAATATAGATGAATCATATGGAGTTTTCCCCTCTCTATCTTCTTGTGATGAATTGAGTTTTCCCTTTGAAGTTTTCTTATCGGATTGAGTCTTTAAAGGATTTGAGAACACTTGATGTATGTCTTGCGATGGGATATCCGTGGTGACAATGGGATGTTCTATTGATCCACTTGATGTATGTTTTGGTGATCAACTTGCGGGTTTCATGACCTTCGGAATCTATGCATAGGGGTTGGCACATGTTTTCGTCTTGAGTCTCTGGTAGAAACTTTGGGGCACTCTTTGAAGTTCTTTGTGTTGGATTGAACATGATGAATCTGAAATTGTGTGATGCATATCGTATAATCAAGCCCATGGGTACTCGTGGTGACATTGGAATATCTTTGTGACATTAGGATTTTGGGTGATGTGTATCTTAAGGTGTTATTTTAGTACGAACTCTAGGGCTATTCGTGACACTTATAGGGATAGCTCATAAGATTGATCGGAAAAGATAAGTTTGAGGTGGTTTCGTACACTATAATAATTTCTTCGTTTGTTCTCCGCTATTTGTGACTTTGGAGTGAACTCTTTCTCGCACGTGAGGGATTTACATATGATTCAACTATGTTAGTATTGTTGAGAGAACTTGCACTAGTGAAAGTATGAACCCTAGGCCTTGTTTCTAAGCATTGAAATACCGTTTGTGCTCACTTTTATCATTAGTTACCTTGCTGTTTTTATATTTTCAGATTACAAAAACCTATATCTACCATCCATATTACACTTGTATCACCATCTCTTCGCCGAACTAGTGCACCTATACGATTTACCATTGTATTGGGTCTGTTGGGGACACAAGAGACTCTTTGTTATTTGGTTGCAGGGTTGTTTGAGAGAGACCATCTTCATCCTACACCTCCCATGGATTGATAAACCTTAGGTCATCCACTTTAGGTAAATTTGCTACTATCCTACAAAACTCTACGCTTGGAGGCCCAATACGAGTCTACAAGAAGAAGGTTGCGTAGTAGACGTCAAGCCGGCAGGGGTCGCGCCGCCCTCCCATCTGGCAGATGAGGTGTGGCCGGTGCTGCAGCGGCTGCACCCGGCGCATCACCATCGTGGCCAGGAGGTCCGCGGCCGTCAGCCCCTCCGTTCTGGTCATCACCACCAGGCGCTCGCAGAGCCAGTCTGCCGTCTCGGGCGCCCCGGCCGGAGGCATCCTCCAGTTCAGCATCGCGACCGGCGGCTGGTTGACGAAGTCAGGGTGGTTGATGTAGTCCTCCCCCGGCTTCACGTTCTTCAAGTAGAATAACCCTTTCTGCCAATTCTTCACCGAATCCTGCAAGGGGAGCTGCGGGAACCCGGCTCCGGCGCGGAAGTGGATCAGGGCGGCTCCGCAGGCGGTCATGACCTCCCCTGCTTCGGGGACTACTGACGGGGGGATAACCCCGGGGTAGCCTCAGCCGGGCCTTTACCCCAACTTTTCAAAACGACTGCAGGACGAGCCGCCTCCCCCTGCAGTCCGGCTCCGCACAGCCGGTCGCACCAATCGGCCGGCTAGGGGCGGAGACGCTTAGCCCCCTAGCCGGCGGTTCTGCAGGTAACGCGGTCAGAGCACGCGTGGCTATAGAGGCCCCCGTCGCATCGGGGGTCAGCGCCCGTATGGCCACAGTGGAGGCGACAGTGCCTCCGACCTCGGCCAATTGCGACCTGGCGGACGGCACAGTGCCAACACGCCCTCAACCACTCCATTACCTGCCCCGGCATGGCTACAGCGCGGCCTGCCGTACCGCTGACCGCGGCCGGCCGCCGCTAGACGACGCCCCGAAGGATGACCCGTGCCGCGGTGTGATGGGCCCTAGGGCCCACCAGGCGGCCCCCCTCCGGCTCCCGACGGGACCCGGCGGCCGGAGGGCCCTACCGGCGACAATACCCCTCAGGCGGGGGCCCCACGGCCGGCTAGAGAGACCGCCAGCTGGGGCCCCCCGGAGCCTTCTACCCATATTGTATTCCGGAGGGTTGGCCGATAAAACCCCCCGAAGCTACCCCCACGCAAGGATGCGATCACTTTCCTCAACACACGCACACACACCCATGTAAATAGGCAGAGAGGGCAGTCTAGCTCCTTCTTCCTCCTCTACCCATACAGCTCAAGGAGCACCATTGTAGCCCCATTTGGTTCATCAACCAGACCGGCAGGACTAGGTGTATTACCTCCCACGGAGGGCCCCTGAACCTGGGTACATCGCGTGTCCCGCACCGTTTGTCCCCGATCTCGCTCCCGGAGTCCACCGGCGTCCATCGGCCCCAACCACTCTCGATAAGCCTTCCCATGGCATCTGCCGTGAGAAACGACGACAAATGGATAACGAATAAGCATCTGATGTTTTTTTCCTTTTTAGCATTTGCGTTGTACATTAATCACGCGTGTGTGGCGTCGACTGTACCTGGCCATGGGCAACCCGGCCCGGACGGCCCGACCCGACCCGGCCGGGCCTGGCCTATTCGTACCATCGGGCTGGGCTTTGGCCTGTAAATTGAGCCCGTTGGTCGTGCCGGGCAGGGCTCGGGCTTGTGGAAAAATAAATTATAGCTGTATTCGGGTTGGGCTGTGTCTGGCTTTCTCGGGCTTGGGCCGGGTTCGGGCCCAAATCATTAGGCACGACGGTCGGGCCGTGTCGGGCTTTCTTGGCTCAGGACGGGTTCGGGTCCGAATTATTATGCCCGACGGTCGGGCAGGGCCGGGCTCGGGCATAGGTTTTTAGATATGCCCAGGTATAGGCGTCGTTGTTCATTTATTTGGCAGCTGTGGTATTTGTGGGTCAGTGCCGGTGTTGTTTGGTACTGCCCTAAGGACTTGGTGTGCAATCTAGACATTTTTTTTTTAGTATTTAGTTATCGGAATGGCTAAATCACATCTAGATGTTTTCTAAGGATGTGACATCTAAGCACTTAATCATTGGATCTATTCTACTATAATTTTCATGCTGTTTTGATTTGCGTCCCGTCCGCCGATTCGCTCGCACACGTCGTTGTTGGCTTGTTGTTGTCGCTCGTTCGTTGCTCTTTTTCTTAGTCCGTACACTCGTTGCACGGGCTGACCTTTTTTTCTTTTCTCACAACACTGTTTTTGTTGTTTTGTTTTTGTCTTTTCTGGCTGCATTGTACCAATTCAAAAAGTTTTACGTTTTTATATTGCTCATACGTTTCGCATCTCATTTTTTTGTCCCGTTTTTATCTACTTCTTTTTTCATATTTCTTCTTTTTATTTTGCAGTTCACGATTTTTTTAGTATGTGAAACGGTTTTTGAAGAGTGCAAACACTTATAAATTTCATGAATTTTTTTTGAACATTTTTAATTTTTTTGTGTTTTTTAAAGTTCATGAACATTTAAAATATATTGAAAAGTTTTCAAATAAAATTTCAAGGAGATTTTAACAATGTGTTATCTAAGTTGTGGTCCATCCGATTTATATGTTTTAATCTTTTGCACAATTTTGGTTATGTTCTTTTTTGTGTCACGCATCCCTCGTCGCCCCGATGTCCAGTTGTCGGCCGGTTTTTAGTTAGGTTCTGGTTGTTAGTTATTGGCATGCTTCATAAAAGCGAATGAGATAGATTCTATATTTGTTGCCACTTTGATCACCTTTATTTTGCGGCTTTTTGATTGTTATTGACAACTTTTGTTAGGTTCCGGTTGTTTGTTATTGGCTGTTTTTTATTGATTTATTATTTGTTAAAACAGATGCAAGTAATCCTTTGACTCGCAATCGTCCCCGGATGCAAGTCAATCCTTGATTTGTAACTCGTGCATGTTGAACATTTTTTTTGTAGTTGAATTAGTTGCATGTCAGCCATCGAGTCGCAACCAGGGCAGCCGCATGGCGTTTGTAGGTAGGCCCTCAGTTGCATGACCACCATCGACTCGCAACTAGGGGCTGAGTGCTTTGTTTTTTATTAATTTACCGTTGTTGAACCAGTTGCAAGTAACCCCTCAACTTGCAATAGTACCATGTTGCAAGTCAACCCTCGACTTGCCACTCGGACGCGCCATGCTTTTATTTTTGTAGTTGAAACAGTTGCACGTCGACCATCGACTCGCAACCAGGGCGGTCGCATGTCGTTTGTAGGTAGGGCCTCGGTTTTGTGTCCACCATCGACTTGCAACTAAAGGGTGGGGGCTTGTTTTATGTGATTTATTTTGTAGTTGCCACAGTTGTGAGTCGACTATCGACTAACAACTAGGGGCCGGGGTCGCGTGGTTGTTTGCAGGTAGGGCCCCAGTTTCATGTCAACCATTGACTCGCAACTAGGGCAAGGGCGTGTTTTGATTTGATTTATTTTGTTATTGAAGCAGTTGCAAGTAAACCTTCGACTCACAACCGTGCCCGGTTGCAAGTCAACCCTTGTCTTGCAACTGGGACGTGCCCTACTCTTTTTTTCTATTTGCCATAGTTTCAAGTCCATTATCGACTCGCAAGTTGGGGTCGAGTGGTTTTTTTGCAGGTAGGGTCCGACTTGCATGTCAACCATCAACTCGCGACCAAGGGGGCAAGTTTTGATTTGATTTATTTTGTTGTTGAACAAGTTTCAAGTAAACCCTCGACACGCAACCATGCACGGTTGCAAGTCAACCCTTGACTTGCAATTGGGATGCGCCATACTCTTTTTTTGTAGTTGGCACAGTTGCAAGTGCACTATCGTTAGGGTCGTGTAGGTGTTTGTAGGTAGAGCCCAGTTGCATGACAACCATTAACTAGCAACTAGGGGGGCTAGTTTTGATTTAATTTATTTTGTTGTTGAACAAGTCACAACTAGACTCTTGAGTTGCAACTAGGCCCAGTTGCAAGTCAACCCTGGACTTGCATCTGGGACGCGCCATATTCTTTTTTGTATTTGCCACAGTTGCAACTCCACTATGGCTTGCAAATAGGTGGTTGTGTGGGTGTTTGTAGGTAGGGCCCCAGTTGCATGTCAACCGTCGACTCACAACTAAGGGGTCGCATGGGTGTTTGTAGTTAGAGCCCCAGTTGCGTATCAACCATTGACTTGCAACTAGGGGCGTGTTTTAATTTTTTTTTTGTTGAATCAGTTGCAAGTCAACCCTCGACTCGCAACTGTGTCATGTTGCAAGTCAACCCTCGACTTGCAACTCGTACGTGTTGTACTCTTTTTTGTAGTTGCCACAGTTGCAAGTCCACTATCAACTCACAACTAGGTCAGGGTGTGCGTTCGGTTTTTTTGGTTTGATTCGGTTTGGTTTATACGGTTTTTGGTTTATACGGTTTTTATACTTCGGTTTATATGGTTTTATACATATATACGGTTCGGTTTCGGTAATAACCATTTAATTTCGGTTCGGTTTCGGTAATAACCAAAATAACCAAATTTGATGTGAATTTTTGAACAACAAATAATTTTTATGGTCACATGATTTGGTAAGTGTATGTACGTTAGATTTTCTTGTGAGAAATGTGTACATAGATTAACTACAAAAACGGCTATAGCTAATATGGACATTAATGGCGCACCATGTATGTGGTGCGCCACTGCTATATAGCAGTGGCGCACCAGATATGGGTGCGCCATTAATGGCCATATTACTAATGGCGCACCTGGTGTGTGGTGCGCCATTACTAGTTTTGTCCTGGCCCCACACCCCTGCCCAGACTTAGCAGTGGCGCACCAGGGGAAAGTGCGCCATTACTAGTTTTAACTAGTAATGGCGCACCACACCCACGGTGCGCCACTACTAACAATTTTTTTTTCAAAACTTGTAATGGCGCACCAAACACCAGGTGCGCCATTAGTAACCCTGGTTACTAGTGGCGCATTCTTAGGAGGTGCGCCATTGGTAACCTGAGAGCAGCTAGATATTTTTGAGAGCCACCTAGCTACCACGCTCACTTTCCCCACTTCATTCTCTCCACCTCTACCAAGCTTGGTCTCGGCTGCCTCCTCCTCCTCACCTCATTTGCACCATAGATTCACCCAAATTAAGTGGTTAAATTTCCTTTTTTTGATAGGTAAGTAAGGGGAAAGCTTTCTTTATGTTCTAGATCTACTTTTTTCTCCCTCCAACGTACACACTTTTTGTGGCCTAGATCTACACTTTTTTCATTGAGCTAGATCTACGTATGTTTGTGGTGTTGCATATGTTTGTGTTTGCAGGTACCGGTATTTGAAATGCGATAGTTGCCAATATTTTGCCGGAATGTTGATTCATTTCCGTTTCGGCGAGAATTTGGCACTATGCATTCTTTTTTGTCCTATTTTTAGGCAAAGTCATGCCAAATATTTTTTTGGTTCTAAAATATCGTTTTGCTCTACCCCGCAGGCGACCATGGTCCGCACGATGACCGAAGGCATCGTGAATAGGTTTTTGAGCTCCGCGAAGGCCGAGATGCTTCAAAAGAACGAGACGGAGATAAGATGTCCATGTCGAAGATGCAAGCTGAAGAGCCTTATGGACCCGGATTCCAGACAGGTGCGGGACCACCTGCTCGTGCGTGGTTTCATGGATGGCTATCGGTGGCAAGGTGATGAAGATGATTATGAAGTCGTCCATGGGGGCCGGGCAAGAAATAAGGAAGGGCAGCAAGACAATAGCGGCGAGGGCGGGCGAGAAGACGAAGAATCTCCAGGACATGATCACGAAGTAGATGCAGGACACAGTCATCATGTAGAAGATGCCGGACATGATGATGAGGAAGATCAAGACGAAGGGCATGATCATGAAGATGAAGATGCCGGAGCAGACGACGATGGACCATCGATGAGCTGGGTGCAGGACCCTCATATTCAAGAGCTGCTTCTCAAGCAGACGGGTAATGCAAGAGCTGCCGCCCGAGAGAAAGCCAAGCTGGATCAACTGGAGATAGACGCGGTTACTCCATTGTATGAAGGATGCCGGCCCGAGGATACCCGCCTGAAAGTAACGCTCATGGCTCTGGAGATGAAGGTAAAACACAAAATGACCGACGCATGCTTCGACGAGAACATGTCATTCTGGCACGAACGTCTTCCCAAGGGGAACAAGTGCCCGACCAGTTTCGAGGAGGCGAAGAAAATCGTGTGTCCTCTGGATTTACCGCACGTGAAATACCATGTGTGCATGAACGATTGCATCATTTATCGGGACGAGCACGCGGAGTCTACCATATGTCCGGTGTGCGGCGTCACTCGATACAAGAAGAGGAAGAAAGCTCCTTGAAAAGTGGTGTGGTACTTTCCGATCACTCCTCGTCTGCAGCGGTATTTCACGGACCCTAAGCAAGCAGAGCTCCTGCGTTGGCACGCGGATAGGGAGAAGAAGAAGCGAGAAGATGACGGAAATGATCCGGAGATAAATAAAAAAGACAAGATGCTGAGTCACCCTAAGGATGCGAGCCAGTGGCAAGCGTTGAACTTCGAACACCCAGAATTTGGGGACGATCCAAGGAACATCATGCTGGGCGCGAGCACCGATGGAGTCAATCCGTTTGGCAGCCAGAGAAGCACACATAGCACGTGGCCTGTGTTTGTGTGGATGTACAACCTTGCCCCCTGGATGTGCATGAAGAGGAAGTACATTCACATGAGTATGCTAATTGAAGGGCCGAAACAACCAGGGAACGACATCAATCTGTATCTGGGGCTGCTGAAAGAGGAGCTAGACACGCTGTGGAAAACGCCAGCCAATACGTGGGACGCCGCAGCGAAACAATATTTCCCTATGAGAGCCGCACTGCTCACGACGGTGCACGACTATATCGGTTACGGATATGTCGCGGGGCAGGTGGTCCACGGATTTTGTGCATGCGTCAGGTGCATGGATGACACAACGTATCGCCAGCTAGATAGAGATCCCGGGTCTTCAAAAACCGTGTTCATGGGACATCGAAGGTGGCTTCGCGACGATGACGCATGGAGAAAACGCAAGGATCTGTTCGATGGTGAAACCGAACCCCGAAGACCCCCACATATGAGGAGCGGCGAGGAAATAGACGAGCTGTTGAAAAATTGGAAAGAGTGCCCACCGCCGGGAAAGAAGCGAAAGGCGCCAGAGCCGCTGCTGAAGGTATGGAAAACGAGGTCTGTTTTCTGGGACTTGCCGTACTGGAAGATCCTCCGTGTGCCTCACAGCCTTGATGTCATGCATATCACGAAGAACGTGTGCGAGAGTCTGCTTGGTACCCTGCTCAACATGCCAGAGAGGACCAAAGATGGGCCGAAAGCAAGGGCAGCCTTGCAATCAATGGGCATCTGGGAGGAGCTTCACGCAAAACGCCCTAATGATGATGATGATGATGATGATGAGGCGAAGGACACGGAAAGTCGTCGCAAAGGCAAAAAGGCCAAGAAGATCGAATATGACTGCCCTCCCGCGTGCTTCACTCTAAGTCAGAAGGAGATCGAGCAGTTTTTCACCTGCCTCGTAGGAGTAAAACTTCCTTACGGTTACGCGGGGAAGATAAGCAGATACCTAGACTCAGCGAAGCAGAAGTTCAGCGGGATGAAGTCTCACGACTGTCACGTGCTGATGACGCAGATATTTCCAGTTGCAATCCGTGGGATCATGGACGCGCACGTCCGTGAAACGCTATTTGGCCTATGCAAGTTTTTCGACGTCATCTCTCAGAAGTCGGTTGGCGTGAGGCAACTCAGAAGGCTACAGGAAGAGATCGTGGTGATACTATGCGAGCTTGAGATGTACTTCCCGCCCGCATTCTTCGACGTTATGGTGCATCTGCTGGTCCATATCGTGGAGGATATCATCCAACTCGGGCCGACGTTCCTGCACAGCATGATGCCGTTCGAAAGGATGAATGGTGTCATCAAAGGATACGTTCGCAACAGGGCACGTCCAGATGGAAGCATAGCCAAGGGATTTCTGACCGAAGAGTGCATCTCCTTCTGCACGAATTATCTAGGCATCGAGAACCCCGTTGGTCTGCCCGTCAACAGGCACCTCGGCAGGCTCGCTGGATGGGGTCACCGCGAGGGTCGCCGCGAAATGCATGTCGACTTCAAGGGTCGACTCGCCGACTTTGAAAGAGCAAACCTAGTCGCGCTACAACACATAGACGTGGTCGATCCTTGGGTGGTAGAGCACAAAACCTTTATTGAGAAGACGTACAATGACCGAGGCCAACAGAGGACGGACGGAGATATAATCAAAGAGCACAACTCATGTTTCACGCGTTGGTTCAAGGACAAGCTTCTGTCGTACCCTTTACATGAGGATTCTTCCGCGGAAGAAAAACTCATATTCACCTTGTCACAGGGCACCGAGCACAACCTGATGACCTATGAGGCGTACGATATCAACGGCTACACATTCTACACCGAGGAAAAGGACATGAAGAGCGATTATCAGAACTCCGAGGTAACGATGTAATCCTACACCGGTAACGACAAGGACAGATACTACGGAAGGATCGAGGAGATCTGGGAGCTGAGCTACGCTGGAGAGAAGGTCCCGATGTTCCGTGTCAGATGGGCCAAGAGCGTCCTAAAAGAAGACCGGTATTTCACCACCATGGTTATACCCGAAGCCAAATCCAAGACCGCGGGCACAAACGTCACCGCGAAAAATGAGCCATGGGTACTGGCTTGCCAAGTGGACCAATGCTTCTTCATTACCGACCTGTCAAAGCCCAGTCGTGTTGTTGTGAGGAGAGGCAAAAGGAACATCATCGGAATGGATGGAGTCGCCAATGAGAAAGACTTCGACAAGTACGGCGACCCGAAGATGGAAGATGACGACGACGATGAAGTACCATACACCACAAGAAGAAGCAGGACCACCCTACCTAAAGGACGTCCGTTCAAGAGAAGAATTCAAGGGGTTCCGGGGCTAAATTATTCAACCGCGAGAAAGAAGGGCAAGGAGATTGTGAAAAGATAGCTAAGATCGAATCACGACGTGTCGGCCGCGTGTGTGTGTGGGCATATTATATTATGTATCATTTTTCTATGGAGATGGATATGGCATATTGTTAATCTACACATTTTTCTATGTGGGCATATTATAATTATGTGTGCTTATTTAATTTAGAGTATTTGAAATTTTAAACATTTTTTGAATATTTAATGAAAATTTGAAATTCTGAACATTTTTTGAAATTTTAAACAAATTTTGAAATTCTGAACTTTTTTTAACATTTTAAACAAATTTTGGAAATATGTATATTTATGGCGCACCACGCAGAGGTGCGCCATTGCTATATGTATATTTATGGCGCACCAGGCAGAGGTGCGCCATTGCTATATGTATATTTATGGCGCACCAGGCAGAGGTGCGCCATTGCTATATATATGTATGGCGCACCCCTCCGAGGTGCGCCATTGTTAACCCTCCCCCCCACCTACATACACAACGCGCTTCTCTTCTCCCCGGCCTGACCCTCCCCTCCGCGCACTGCCCTCCCTCGACCGCCGCCCTCCCCTCCGCCGTCGCCCTCTGCGCCCCGCTCGTCGCGTGCAAGGCCTCCGCCGTCGCCCTCCCCTCCACCGCCCTCCCCCGACCGCCACCCTCCCCTGACCCTCCCCCCGAGCCAACGGCCAGAACAGAGAGAGAGAGAGATCTGCCTCCCTCCCCTTCCCGAGCGCGACAGCTAGGGTTCCTCGCCGCCGCCCTTCCTCCGCGGCGCGCCCAGCCGGCCGAGGCCCCCGCTGCCCCTCCGTCGGTGCAGGAGCCCAGCAGCGCCTCCATCGGCTCGCCCCCGACCGCGCCTGCTCGCCCCCGACCGCCCCTGCTCGTCCCCGACCGCCCCCGGCCGCCCCTGCTCGAGGTAGGTCCGCCAACTGCTCGCCCCCTCCTCGTCCCCCTCTTCTAGTTGTCTGCAGCTGTGCTCATTTGACTGCCCTTCGGATAAGTAGTACATTGCAACGAATTGAATGATGTTGTTTGGTTACTGTTAATTAGTTTCTGCATACCAATGTTTTGGCTTTTTGGGCAACTACTACCTCCATGTATTCAGTCAAGAGTCAACTCCTCACAGTAGCGAAGATGATCATGTAGTAAAAGACATGATCAATAATCAGCTGTTTGGAGCTGTGGGAAGATAAGCATCGTATTGACAGTGATTTAGTAAACGGCCCGTTGTCTGCTAGCGATGTGATATGTCAAATTCTGCTAATGATATAATGTTTGAAATCATACTCCGTAACTCTCTACCGGCAATGGCTTGGAAAAAAAAAGTATTTAGTTGTGCCGTGCTTCAAATAGAAAATGCTGTTTGCAGCACATCAGCAAGCTGTGCTTGGATCATGATGTTCCATTATTTTGTTCAGCACATCAGCAAGCTGTGCTTGGATCATGAAATTTTAAATGGGATATTGTAGTATGTTAAATGTTTGTCTCTCTAAGCTGAAAATGTTTGAGCTTGTGATCTGTTGGAGATTGCCGGAATGTTGATTAACTTCCGTTCCAGCAAATTTGGGTACTCCATATGTCCTATTTTTAGCAAAGGTCATGCCAAAAATTTCCGTGAATTTTGGCGTGACTTATGCTAAAAATAGGACATAGCTAGTGTAGCACTTAAGTATTTGGCATGACCAGCCACCATTTGCACTTGGGCTAGTTTAGCACTTAAGTATTTGGCATGACCATCCCCCGCGACCCCGCGCCCTGTCGGCGCCGCCCTGCCTCATCTCTAGGTTCGAGTGGCCTATTATGTTGCCAGCTAATTATTAGCCATGTGCTTAAGATAGATAGTACGAGGACCTTGACAACCTTGACTACTAGTATTCATCCCCTGAAAGTATCATCTCTGGCTTTCAGCTACTAGTATTAATTGTAGATCACCATGGCAGTAATTATTAGCCATTTTTTCCTATTTAGAGCGAACATGGCCGACATCGATGAGGCCGGCGGTTCGGGCAAGCCATAGTGGCGTCGGGGATGACACCACTGATGGTGCCGCCGGGGATGCCACCACTGATGATGGCAGCGAACACACAGATGGCAGCCAACCGAAGAGGCAACGGAAGGACCGGCGCCCGAACGTGCTCGGCACCGTCAAGGAGGAATTTACTAAAGTGTCCTCCTGTGGGCATCCAACGGCGCCCAAAGAATTAGTCGGTGGGTACGCGGGACAACTCGGGTGCATTCTCCGGAGCACCGTCTCGATCAACACCGAGAACCTAAGGCATCGTGACCGAGGGAATTTGCGCAACCTCCTCTTCACGAAGCTGCACGAACGATACAAGTTCCCCGGTGACTTCGCAAACACACGCCTCTCAGGGAATATAGTGAACAGTGCCGCCTTCAAGAAGATGAGCACGACCCTGGCTACTTGGAGAGCCGCAGTGAAGAGAAGGATTCTAAGAGGTGATACTTATGAGAAGATCAAGGAGACAAATCCTTCGATCAGCGAAGCTGACTACCTGGAGTTCAAGATCAAGTGCGAGAGCAACGCATCCGCGGAATCAAGTCAGTGGGGGAAAGATATGCGGGACTTGAACTTAGGGGTCCACAAACTCGGTCCCGGCGGTTACAGAGTGGCGGAACCTAAATGGGACAAGGAGGACGCGGAGCGTGCCGAGCAAGGCCTACCGCCCCTCTTCGATAAATACCATGATAAGAAGACCAGGAACTATGTCAGGGCCCGGTACAAGGTGGACCCGGTAACAAAGGAGCTTACCACGGATCCGAAGGTGAAGGAGCTTGAGCGTGTTCTGGTAAGGAATACACCCCCGCGTAATTAGCTCCATATGGTTGCATTCTAATTAATGAAGCCAAATTTCTAAATGGTTCACGTTCCTTCCGCAGGAAACTGAAAGCAGTAGCGCGGGGTCTCAGAGCTCCCCGTCTGCCCCTTGGGACACCACTTTAAATAGGGCGTTGAACGTAATGAAACACAAGGATAAGCTCAGTAAGCCGTCATTAGCTTGTCGTGTAGCCGGCGAAGGCTTGTCCACGAAATGGTCGGAATACTATAAGGCTGGGCGAAAGGAGAGAAAGACCAGCTCGGAAAGCCAGGAGCGCGAGGTTAAAGAACTCAAGGCACAAGTGGCGCGGATTCCGGAGATAGTCGAAGAGCAAGTGCGAGACCAACTGGGAGCGACGATCACCGCCATTATGCCTTCCTTGCTTGAGGGGCTGCGGGGGTGGATTGCGGGCGGCCAACAGGGGCCGCCCCCGATTCCCAGCTTCACGGGCAGCAACTCGCACAACGCGCCGGCATTGGTGTCTCCGGCGGAGGCGGCATTGGTGTCTCCGGTGCCGGCGCCGGTATTGGAGCTTAATGCACCCGGGTGTGGGAAGAATACGCCGGCCGGCACCTCGGCAGCAAGCGGCCCCTCCGTCACTTGCACGCCCGCCGTTGGCGGTGCCTCGACATTAGCCGAGATCGACGCCATCACGGTAACTAAGCCTCGGCCGATGACTTCATCTCCTTGCCTTTGACTGGGCATCCCTGACGCCCTACATGTTTTCGCAGGGCGCCGCCAACGTTCCATGCACTCTCCTGCACTTCGTGGACGGCGAGTTGATCGATGTCGCCAAGGCCAAAATCGTTCAACCGGGCAACCGCGTGTTCCACGGTAATCCGATGCCACCCACCGTGTATAGGGTTCAACTGGTTCGGGTGCTGCGGGGCTGCGACGACGTGTTACCTCCGTATCGAAACCCCTGGGGCCGATGACGATGATGTGATGACCCTCAGCGGCTGCTTAAACTGGTCCATGCTTTGGCCGAAGAGCCAGATTCGTTTGGGGGCGGGGGACACCACCCCACAGACAACACCGCCAGTCGTGCCGGCGCCAAGCCATGGCAAGACCGCCGCAACGCTACCGCCGTCAGCTGATCCGGACATGCATATGGCACAGGATCCGGACGACGACGACGATACATATTCCAACGTCGATAAGTACGTCAACGAACATGGGTACGATGACGAATTCTTGGGGCCTCCTTCTCAAGAACCCAACCCTGCAAAAGACGATCGCGATCTAGCTGGTACCGCGGAGAAACCCAATTGCAACAGGCGTCGTCTGTTCAGTTCTCAGGAGACGCCTCCAGCTGCCGCCTTCACCGAGACTCAAACAGCCGAGGTGCGAAATATTATCAGCCCCAACACACTCAAGAAGGCGGTCTCTGAGCAGAACTCAATCCCATTACAGCAGCAGAAGCCGAAGGGACGGAAAAGAAAAACTAACAAGGGTGCGAGCCAGCCGGCACCGAGTACGATCCGTGCTCTAGACGGGCCACCAATATCTAAGGATATCTCGAGGAGGGTGCATGTGGCGGGTAGGCCGATGCTACCGACTAATCTGCTCAATGCTGCAACCGGTGCTATGCGGAGTCTGCATGACGGTGTTCTTTCTATGGAGAAGCGGCGTCTCTCCCAGAATGATGTGGCATACCCGGTTTTCGTGGCCAAGGTGCCAGAGGGCAAGGGCTTTGTCGATAGCACCATCGGGCGTATGATCGTCCTGCGGTTTGATGACATCTTCGCTATGTTTAACCTTTATCCGCTGCACTACACCTTCATTCGGCTATTTTCGCTCAGTATGGAGATGCGGATCATTAGAGACAAGACCCCGGACATCGTGATAGTTGACCCCTTCTACATGCGTGCCAAGATCTTGGGCAGCGCTGGGGACCGGCAAGTCGCGAGTTCATACCTCAAAGGCGTCATTCTGGCGAACCCAGATAAGGATAACTTCCTCGTGCCTTACTTTTCCGAGTAAGTCATCCCCTCACCGCCCCGTAACATATGATTTCTTAGATTTCGATCGTTCTTTTCTTTTTCTAACATTCCGTGTTTTTGTGCAGTGACACACATTGCACACTCATCCTCTTAAGCCCGAAATATTCCATGGCCACGTATTTCGACTCGGACCGTCAGTCGAACAAAGACTACACAAATATCAAGAAAGTTCTTGATGATGCTCTCCCCAGCTACGCCAAATTTGGAGGCACCTTCAGGAGGCCAATTTGTAGGTACGGCAAGCACGTGTTCACCCATGTAACGACGTTCCCCTGCGTCAAGCAGCCGCCTGGCAGTCAGAAGGATGCCTACTACGCCCTCCATCACATGCGGGCGATTGTACGGGACCAGCATCAGCTTATGCTACCAAATAATCTCAAAGAATGGGCCGCACGCTTGTCGGCAATCCAGGACACCGACATCAGACAAGAATTCTTTCGCATCCAGTCGGAGTTTGCGGAAATCATCTATCAAGATGTCCTTCGTACCTCGGGGCAGTTTTACCTCAACAATCAACCGTCCAACAGTGAAATAGCAACAACGCTACAAATGCAGGCTGACAACGACCGCACATTCATGACCATCACGAAAGACGGCGGCTTCATCCACGCTCCGGTCCCTGAGTCGAGTCGAAAGTATTGATGGTATGTAGTTCTGAAATATCGATTAGCTCATGTTGTAATTAAACTTTAATGAACTTGTATGTCTCTTTAGTTTGGACAGTCGTTCAACTTATATGTAATCGACGCTATTTATTAGTAGGACCATGAATCGTGCTATTAATGTGTTGCTTTTCTCTTCCGATCCTTTTGTTGCATACTTATATATTGCTTATATATTATCTGTGAATTGCTACTAACGTTTTGTTTGTCTAGTGCATAGAGATGCCGTGGTATGTCGTGTACAAGGGTGAGGTTCCCGGAGTCTACGACGACTGGGAGGAGTGTCGGAAACAGGTTCACCGTTTCAGCGGTAACAGTTACAAAGGGTACACCACTAGGGCGGAGGCGGAAGCTAGATACGCGCGCTATCTAGCGGGAGAGAGGAGGGAGCGGAGGAGGAACCGGATGAAGACCAGTTTCATCGCGATGATGCTCATCGTGACCGCAGCTCTCTTCTATGTGATGGTAGTTTATTTAGATGATATCGACTTTGTAATGTGATGACAAACTCGCTACTCGGTCTCGAGACCTAAACTTGTCTACTGTTTGAACTTTGTTCGCTATTTTGAATTCAGACTAATGTGACGAATTGTATTATATATGTGTTGTTTATACTTGACTAATTGTGGTGCTGTATTATACTGTATAAATGGGAGTTTATCTATTTATCAGGTTGAATATTCTGTGCATATTATTCTGTGCTGTATATTGTATTTTGTAATCTGTGCAAATACCAGAAAAGCAAAAAATAATCTTTGCTTGAATTAATAGTAGTGGCGCACCATCCTGCACTTTAGTGGCGCACCCTTCCAAATAGCAGTGGCGCACCTGTATGGATATTAGTGGCGCACCTGTAGGGTTACCAGGGCCCCCCAGCAGCATTACTAGTGGCGCACTTGGAGAACTATCAATGGCGCACTAGGTGGTGCGCCACTACTATCTGGATTACTAATGGCGCACCAGAGGTGCGCCATTACTATTTGTTACTAATGGTGTGTTAATAGTGGCGCACCTATAGTACGCCATTAATAGCAAAAACAGGTGCGCCACTAATAGCCTTTTTTCTAGTAGTGATTAGATCATTAGATGGCAGACATGATTTGGTCCTAGGCATATGTATGTACGGGGTCACATACATATGGTGGTCTAATTTATACGTGTTTAATCATTATGTATATACGTACAAGCCACATAGCAAAGGAACGACATAAGGCAAAAAAAATGATTGCCAGCCCAAGGATACACCAGCCACATGCACGTGCAAAGAGAAGCACTCGACCTATAGCATAAAAACGAAAAAAGGTGAAAACAATTGGCAGCCTAATGATACACCCATATATGGGCCACATGCACGTTCAAAGAGAGCACTTGGCCCATCTTTGCTGCCTCTGGCTGGCTCCTGCAGTTCTGCTACTACACTGGTATGAGTAGTTTAGTACCACATCGGCTAGGGAAGAAGGAATAGAAGGGATGGGTGCTACTCCCTCCGTACCAAAATAACTGTCTCAACTTTATACTAGCTCTAATACAAAGTTGTACTAAGCTTAAGACACTTATTTTAGGACGGAGGAAGTATAAAAAAAGAACTACAACGCAAGATTGCTGAGTACTTTGGGCGCTCGGTTATTTCGGTTTAACATAAAACCATTCGGTTTCTAACCGAAAAAACGAATGCTAAATGGTTTCCATATTTGAAAACTGAAACTGAAACCAGAACCTGAAAAAACTGAAATTTCAGTTCGGTTTGGTTTTTTTGTTTCGGTTTTTGGTTTTCGGTTCGGTTTTGCACACCCTGACAACTAGGGGACGGGGTCGCGTGGGTGTTTGCAGGTAGGGTCCCAGTTGCATGTCAACCATCGAATCAAAACTAGGGCAGAGTGTTTTGATTTTATTTATTTGTTGTTGATCCAGTTGCAAGTAAACCCTCGAGTCGCAACTGCGGCCGGTTGCAAGTCAACCCTTGACTTACAACTCAGATGCGCCATACTCTTTTTTTGTAGTTACCACAATTGCAAGTCCACTACCGACTCACAAGTAGGGGCCGAGGTCTCGTTGGTGTTTATAGGTAGGGCCCCAGTTGCATGTCAACCATTGACTAGCAACTAGGGTGCTAGTTTTGATTGATTTATTGTTGTTGAACCAGTTGCAAGTGAACCCTCGAGTCACAACTGTGGACGGTTGCAAGTCATCCCTCGACTTGCAACGGAGACGCGTCGTACTTTTTTTTATAGTTGAAACCGTTGCAAGTCCACTCTCGACTCACAACTAGGGGGGTCACAAGGTTGTTTGTAGTCAGGGCCCGGGTTGCATGTCAAACATCGACTCACAAGTAAGGGGAGGGGGGTGTTTTGATTGATTTACTGTTGTTGAACTAGTTGCAACTCAACCATTTGATTTGCAACTGTGCCCAGTTGCAAGTCAACCTAGACTTGCTCCAGCTGATAGTGGACTGGAGCAAGTCCACTATCTACTCGTAACTAAGTTCTGGGGTCGTGTGGTTGTTTGTAGCTAGGGCCCCACTTTGCATGTCAACCATCGACTCACAACTAGAGGGCGGCGTCTGTTTTATTTGGAGAGGGGGGGGGGGGGCAGTTGCATGTCATCCATCAACCCGCAACTAAGAGTGTTTACGATTTTTTTTGGTTTTCCACAATTGACTCCCAATTAGGGCTTTTTTATACTTTTTACTTTTTTGCATTTCAACCCTAAATTAGTAGTTTTTTGTAGTTTGTGGGGTCCCATGTTTTCCGCAAGTCAACCCCGACTTACAACCGGGTAGACTCCCCCCTCCAAACAACTGGATAGACTTACAACTAGGTTGCAAAAATTTGGACATTTGTACACGCAGAATAACCAATCTTCGTCTTAGGATTCTGTCTATATGATTTTTAATGAAAATTGATCTATGCTTTTTGTGTGAGTCGTTATTTTTTCTTTTTTCAACTTTATTTTACCATTGACCCATTTTTTATTTTATATATTTCAACCCTATATTTTTTAAACGTGATCATTATTGTATAATTATCCTTCCGCAAAGTGCAATGTTTTTTTGCGCCAACACTTTTGCGGCGCTGCCGCATACAATATCATCATGACACCGCAGGTAGCAAGGAGGTGGTGATGGGCATGCCGTCATGCGACTGGATTTGTTGCCTCATATTTCCAAAGGAGTATGACACTGCCCGGGGACACCCGATTTGTTTGTCTAGGTGTTTGGTCTCAATGAAGATTCATTTTGATTTCAGTTGTGCAGTATTCAGATCTAGGGGGCAGAATTAGCCTTGTTCTCCCACACGTAGGTCAGTACATGTTTGCTCTGTCCAAATTTTTGAAGACCGAAGAGGGGGTCGAACTGGAATTGTAGGCACAGAGGAGGTGGAGATGGGGGTGGGCGGATGAGATGATCAAGGGAGGTGTATGTTGCTGTACTTGCTTTTTATTTTCAAAACACGATGTCTGAAAAATGGAGACATGTTTTCTGAATTTTTTGCACTAAAAAGAAGGGTGGGGGTGTTTCAGTTATAGAAGCAAGTTATCAAACAAGTCCCTTTCAGCTTGTCGGTTATCATGCTAACTAGCACTAGATTGCCTAATACGAACTTGTTGAATATATTTTTTGTAGCTCTTTTTTATTAGCAACTGAACATATAGCTCATGTTCATGTCATGTACAACACACACGAGTATGGCATTAAGCATGTCTTTGTACAACAACTTCTTTGATGAATCACACTTTCTCTTTTCCTGGATAATTGTGTGATGTATCAAGTGACTTGCTAGTTACTCACATTTGTACATAATTCACTATTAAACCCTGAATATCAGTGTATTGGTTATTCGTTTGATTGCGTTATGGATTTTCAAAAGTTATGTGTATATATAGATATGCAAGCTTCAGATATATAATGTGTAGTTTGTAAAATTATGATGCTTTTGCTTGGGCTGACACACCTCATACCGATAGTGTTAGTTTGTAGTTCAGTTTTCATCTGCCAAAATAGTACATATTTTTTAGCTCTATGATTGTCTCAGAACAGTTATGTGTATATTACTGTAATAAACCAATATCCAACACCTCCATTTTTCTTTTTTTCAGACCCAGTTTTTCCATAAGCCTAGTAACAACAAGTTTTTACAGAAATGCTGCATGTGTACCACTGTAGCGGTAGCCAAAAGTGACTTTATTCTCAGCCACAAATATGGTTTAGTGTTTGCCTTCAATTCCCTTTTTTATATTCTGATTTTCAAAAAAAAATCAGAAAGGTTTTTTTTTTACTTCACAAAATGATAGTGCTGATGCGTCAGACTTGAGTTTTTATAGAATTTAGTTTCTTTTCTTCCGACTATAAACAACACTACACAGGAAATCCACAAAATCAACTACTCATGCAAGGGAGAATCAGGTGTTTCTTTGTTGTTTGATTACAGCTGTTTTACTGCTGCATGAATGGGTGTAGAGACCTAACTTCTATTTTAGACGAGGATGTGAGTTGGGGATCTGCTTACTTACTGTGGACAACTAGACGTAACGAGTAATGAAGAAAATGGGTTAGGAGTGAGAAAGTAGCTAGTGGTTAGAGGGGTGGGAGTTGCCGGGTTGGACGGGAGGTGCGAGCCACCAGCCCACCACAAAGCGCGGACGAGCAAAAAACAAAAAAATAAACAAACAAACAATCAAAGAGTACGAATATTTTTTAATGAGGTGAGATGTTGTCATGCTTAGATGTGACATAACTATGTCACATCTAGATGAGTCTTAGACATACCATTTAGTTATTGGTTAGCATAGGAAGTACTTTTTTGAATACAGTACAGACGCAGAGCTCATACGTACATACGCATATTCTATCCTTAAGAGCACCTTCGAGAGACCGAACTGACACATCATCTTGAGATTGACGAAGTCGCCACCAACGCCTTCGTAGTTGATGGGAATGTCTCCTTTCACAGAACACATCGCCAGAAAGCACGAAATAAATCCAAAAAAATACGAGCACCAGCATCAAGTCTACGGCTTGAACTCTAGTGGGTTGGGAAGACACCTGCCTTCTTAACCATGCAACCACAGGTTACTTCGGGAATAGGGAGTGCTTTTTCTTAGTAAATGGATGTCCTTTTGGACATCAAATAATGTAGATTTTTTTCCGCGCATGTTATGTTTACAGGTGCAATATTCTTGTTTTAGTTTTTTTTTTCTGAAACAACGAGCCTTTTTTTTGCGAATATGAAACAACGAGTCTCCTTGTGGATTTTCGCTACTCTAGAGAGCTTGCTTTACTAGCATACGGTAAATGTAGGGGGGAGATCGATGATCATGATATTTTGAAAGTCAATCAACGTAGGACCCATAAAAACAGGCTGATAATTTTATGTTTGTTTTTGCACCATCATCATCATTTACATGCATGCACGGCATTTGGTTCTGAACTTGTGATTCGTTTTTCAAGTCTGAACGTGAATGCTTTTGTGCGGACAGACTGGCCAAGTCACGACCTCATGCCAGTCTACAAAAGCAAAACCATGGACTGGACAAATCGCGTGCGAGTGACACGGGAAAGGCCAGAAACAATCATGATAGTTGTTAAGACGACTGAGACGACCCGCGTTAGCATTTTTTGACGGGAGTTCAGGCTGTCGGTGGAAATCGTGGAGACTCACCGCTCACATACACGCGTCTTTCTCTGGCTGAACCGAAATGACTTGGTATCTCATCATCTCCTCGCAAGAAGGAATCGCACACGGTTTGCAGCAGATGCCAGTCCCTGTAAGTTCGTCATCAAGCTGCAGCCTGCGAGCAGCTGCCATGGGAATGGATTGACTTGGTCGACTCGGTAATTCGGCATCACTGGTGGTCGCATTCGCATCTTCTCCACGTGAAATTGGTGGATCCGTGTACGTACGTACTCACAAGCCACAACAACCGGCGCCAGGCTAGCTTTTATAAGCTAGGGCAAGACACACAATTCACGCATCCATTCATAGCAATGGCGCAGAACAACATCTCGGCGGTAGCTACAGCGGCAACAGCACTAGTGCTGATGCTGGCGGTCACTTCCGCTGGACGAGCAGCAGCAGCAAGTGATCCGATCGGGATGCCCAACTGCGTCACGTCCTGCGGTGGCGTGAAGGTGCCGTACCCGTTCGGCATTGGCCCTGACGCCAGCTGCTACCTGCCGGGGTTCAACCTCATCTGCAACGCCACCGGCTCAAGGCCACGGCTTTTGCTCGACGCCGACGGCATCATCCAAGTGCTCCGGATCTCCGACAACGCTGAGATCCCTTTACTGGAGGTCCAACGTAACGGCGACGTAAAAATCAGCGTTGATGCCCATGGCAACGGCAACAGCACGTTCAGCCGAGGCCTTAGGCGCCAGGGCCCATACACGCTGCCGAGCTACCAGAACGAGCTCGTCCTGACGGGCTGCAACGTGCAGGCCACGGTCAAGAACGGCAACGTCACCTTGGCCAGCTGCACCTCGCTCTGCAAAGAAGACGAGGCGCCACTTGAAGCAGACGATGAAAGCAGCGTGACCCAGCGATGCTCCGGCGGCACAGGCTGCTGCCACACTGATATCGTCACGCCGGCCGGCTACGACGACAAGGGCGAAGTATACAGCATCAGCAGCACCGACACGTCCAAGTACGACGTGCAGCTGAGATGGTTCGGTTGGAACCGTAGCGCGGACCTAGAGCGATTCCCCGTGCGTGTGTTTATCGCAAAGAAGGGCTGGTTCGACGACACCTCCATCTCAAAGGATTTGCTACAGATAGATCGCCCCATGTCAAAGGAGGCAATGGCAGTGCCTGTTACGCTGAGGTGGGAGGTTGTTGGCCATCCCATCAACAGCGTCTGCAAGAGCAACCACAGCGAGCGCACAAAGGGTAGGCGAAGAAGAGGCTATGTGTGCCGCTGCAGTCGAGGTTACCACGGAAATCCATACCTCACCGACGGGTGCAAAGGCAAGTGGCCCAGTACATTTCATTACTAGTTGTACCGATCGACCAATTAGCGCTAGGTAGCTAATGCTGATGCTTTTGTGTTATGATCCTTACATGTATAGATGACAACGAGTGCAAGTTGCCACAGGCATACCTTTGCTACGGTGAATGTATCAACACGGAAGGATCCTTCACATGCCAGTGTCCGCCAGGAACAACCGGCAACCACTCCATCCCCGGTGGCTGCATCTCCATCAACACAACCGTGCCTGATACAGGTACTACTGGTAGCTTAAGGAACTTTTCTTTTTTCTTTTTTCTGTTTTGAGCTTGAAGGCGTTGCGTTTTCTTCGTTCATCTTGGCACGATCCAAGTCCAAACCTGCGCAAATAAACTCCAGCGGAATACAAAACCAAGTTTTACGAAGTTCCTGCACGTACGCAACCCTCCCTAGCAACGCAATTAGCTGTGCGACGCACCCAAGTAACCCTACACTCCTCTCTGATTCGGAGTAGACCCTTCACCTCTTCTATGATCGTTTCATACGCTTTTTTTTTTTTTTTTTTTGCGGGGAATCGCTTTGCAGTCACAGCTTTCGAATCAATTTCAAGGACCAGCTTGGGCGGTCTTATCTCCATGAGCCAGTTGGGCCATGTGCGCGCCGGCAAGCTCTGAGCTCCGCTAGGTCATGATCGGAGTCAGAGGGAAAACAAATACTAGAATGTCTCTACAAGTAAAATGGCATGATGGTCCCTCAGGAATCCTCCTCCTCCTCCTTTATCCCCTGACTTAGCACAAAGTCATTTTGAACGGTTCCGAAACCTACCGGTAAGAATTCCACCATCCACTAGTTGCTTTAAGATTCAGGTCTTGAACAGCTATTATGCCTCCTTTTCTCCTATACAGAAATAATACCAGGTCCAATATAACTATTAGAGCATCTACACCGTACCCAGACTTAGCAAATCCGTCCCCCTATACGGCCGCAGTCGCGTCCGCAAACAGCACCCGCCGGCCCCTCATATGTTGCGCCGTACATCCACATACCTCAAATGCAATCCTCGAATCGATGCAATCCATGCACGTCGATCATCCAATATAAATTGTTCGAATTCAAAAGTTCGAAACAAAGTAAATCAAATCACAGTTCAACAAATCGGACATGCCAAAATGAAATCAATGTCCGAGCGACAAGGGGTGCGTGTAGGATCACTGGCCGGACATGGCCATCCATGCCTCATGTTCGTCCAGCTTGTCCTGCTCCGCCTGGGCAGCCAGCTCCATCTGCATCCGGGCTGCATGCTCCGCCTGCATCCTGGCCGCATGATCCGCTGCCGCAGCCACCCTCGCCATCTCCTGTGCCCTACGGTTGTTATCTCCTTCTTTTCCGCACGCCACTTCTTCGCATACTCATTCAAGAGGGTTTCGTCCGCCAACATGATCATCGCATCCTCCACATCCCGTGCGAGTTGCAACCTCTCCTTCTCCGGCTCAATCTCTCCAAATGTCTTGCCCTTCTTGAGTCCCCATTTGATCGTCGCCTCTTGCTTCTCCAACTCGAAATTATCCCTCTCAATTTTCAGCTTCTTCTTCACCCCGTCCGGTCCCACTCCATCCTCCTCTTTTGCGCATCCAACATGAGCTTATACCGCTCCTCTTTCTTGTTCCCCTTGCCGAAAAAAAATGTCTGTCCATGTGGACGATATTTTTGAAGCCGCGGCGTCATGGAAGATCCTTGCCTTCTCCCACTTGTTTCCCATAATTTGTCAGTTATCTTTTGGCACGGTAGCTCTTCCATTCGCGACGACAACATCGTCATCTTCATCGTCCAACCCAATGGATTGGTGGGAGCTTAATCCATCATTCATCTTCTTGGCGGCTTTGAGATCGGCCACAACTTGGGTCCACTTTGGCTTGCCATTCAATATGACCCAATAATAACTAAAAGCAAATGGCTTCTTCTAGAGCTGGTGATACATAGTAGCCACCACCTCCATCTAGCAAACAACATACATATGAGCACAAGAACGCAAACACAAGAAGCATATACGCTCCCGAACGAGCTGCAGCGACTCACATACGTCGACCGCCAGCTTCTCCGTAGGCAGAACGCTATCCAGAATGGCCCAGCCGGCCGTCGAATCTTCCTCCATCCCAAGGGTGCCAGACGGCGTAATCCACGTCCGTGGTCGGATGGATGGGGTGTGGGGAGCCGGGCATGGCGGGGGAGACAGCTCCTCGTCCACGTCCGCACCTCGCTGGGAGGCCACCACAACCTCCCTCTCTTGCTGTCGACAACGCCACAGCTTCCGGATGACATTATCCGCCTTGCAAGACGCAGTGGAGGCAGGGACGCCGATGGACGAGGCGGACGGCGGTCGGGGACGGGTTGGAAGACATCACGTCGGAGGATTGGGACCGGTGGTGAGGATGAAGAGCAAGGGTGGCAGACGACGAGGGCTCCGGCACGGGAAAGGTTGGAGGGCGGCAGAAGGAGGAGGAAGGGAGTGGAAGATTTGATGCAATTTGCGGTGAGGTCGGGCTGTCGGGTCCGCCGTGGCGGACGTGTCCGTACGCGCCCGGGCGCCCCCATATCTGCCTCATATTTGGGCTGGATACGAGGGGTGCCGGTCAGCCCAGGCATTTGAGACCCGTTTAAGAAGCCCGTCTGGATCGAAATTTCGCGACCGGTGAGTGACCGGGCGGCATGCCCGGACGTATGAGGTGGGTTTGGGACGCCTTGTTGTAGATGCTCTTTGCCCCCACCATTGTCCTTACATGGCAGTCATGGCAGGCATGTGACAGTCCACTCTCTCTTCTCTCGCACATAAAATAAACATTTTATTTCACCTTTACCATATTAAATCGTCATATCATTTAAACTGTAAGTTCATTTTAAAATATTTTATATATTTGAACTCTTGTGCCAAAAAAAATAGAACTAGACCAATCTTTGATACATTTTAAATAGTTTTAAATTTCAACGTTTCATATTCCATATGTGAAACACACCAATTTCACAAGAAAGTGAAAAACAATACGAAACTGAAATGTCAACTTGTAAAACTGATTTCTTGGAATGTGTAACAAGTTTTTTCTTCAAAAGAGTGAAATATTTTATTTAATTTTTTTACAATTGAAATAGATGAGATTTTTTTGAAACAAGCCAGTAAAAAGTGAAATGTAGGTTCTGAAACTAAAAAATATATAAAACTGAAATGTCACCTTGTGAAACTGATGAAAAATCATGCTATTGAAAAGATTTCAAGCAAGTGAAACATGTTATTTCGAAAATGTACAAAAGAAGAAATAGATGTCTTTTTTGTGAGACAAGCGAGTGGAGAGTGAAATATAGGTTCTGAAACAAAAAATATATAAAACTGAAATGTCAAGTGGTAAAACTGATTGAAAACATGTTATTGAAAAGATTTCTAGCAAGAGAAATCTGTTATTTAAAAAATGTGTTACTGAAATAGAGTGATTTTGTGAAACTAGCAGGTGGAAAGTGAAATGTAGATTTTGAAACTGAAAAAAATACGAAACGAAATACCGACTTGTGAAACTGATTATTTTCAAAATGTCCAACACTTTATTTCAAAAGAGGGAAATGTGTTATTTGAAAAAGGTGTAATTGAAATAAATGTGATTTTTGTGAAACAAGCTAGTGGAAAGTGAAATATAGGTTTTGAAACTGAAAAATATATGAAACTGAAATGTCAACTTGTGTAACTGATTGAAACCATGTTATTAAAAATTTCTTCTTGTGAAATTACAGAATGTGGATTTTCACAAATGTGAATAGTAACAGATTATGGACAGTGATGCTGGAACCTGCCATCTAGAGCTAGACTCAAATGTTCGATCTTACACTACTAGGAGAAAGCCTATAGACAGGATTTTAGCAGTAGCGCTCGAAAGAGGAAAAGCGCTATTGATAAATAGTAGTAGCGCGGGAAACCTACCGGCGCTACAAGTAGACTAGTAGCAGTAGCGCGGGCTACCGAACAAGCGCTACTGATAAGTGGTCCCGTTGTCAGTGCCGGTGGCTACCTGTAGTTGTAGCGGCTGTCCAAACCAGCGCTACTACTACTGCGGTAGCAGTAGCGTGTGTCTGTGGACCACCGCTACCGCTATGGCTATACGGTGCCAGCAGGTGGGCCCCGATTATCAGCAGCGCTGGGTTTCCGACCAGCGCTACTGCTATGATACTTAGCAGTAGCGGATTTCTGTTCCAGCGCTACTGCTTCTCGTCGCACCCAACTACCAACCTCCCCCACCGTCTCCCTCTCTCCCCATTCGATCCCCTCTCCCTCTCCCCCGACCGCCGCCGTCGCCATCGCCTCTCGACGCCGCCACCGTCGCGCCCCCTCCCTCGCCGTCTCCCCCCACCGCCGCCGTCGCCATCGCCTCTCGACGCCGCCACCGTCGCGCCCCCTCCCTCGCCGTCTCCCCCGACCGCCGCTGTCGCCATCGCCTCTCGACACCGCCACCGTCGCGCCCCCTCCCTCGCCGTCTCCCCCGACCGCCACCGTCGCCATCGCCTCTCGACGCCGCCACCGTCGCGCCCCTCCCTCGCCATCTCCTACCCCCGAGCCCCGACCCGACCGCAGGTAGCCCCTACTCCCTCCTTCCTCCCTCTTCCCTCTCCCCTCACTCCCTTCATCCCCCTCTTGATTCTAGGGTTAATTAGGTTGATTCTAGGGTTAGGTTGATTCTAGGGTTAATTAGGTTGATTCTAGGGTTAGGTTGATTCTAGGGTTAGGTTTGTTAGCTAAATTAGTTTAGAGCAAAATATGAATGTGCCCAAGTTCCCAAGTACTTTGAATTGTTCGATAATTGTGCCCAAGTGCCCTATATAATTGTGCCCAAGTGCCCGATTAGACAGAAATTTAGCTAGGTTTCAAATTAGGACAGAAATTTAGGTAGGCTGAATTTAGTTTCAAATATTGTGAAGAAAAGGCTTATTGCATTTTCTTCAAGTTCTATATTTTTCTTACTGTTATATGCAAATGATCCGAGTGGCCTATGTTTCGCCGGAATGTTGATTCATTTCCGTTCCGGTGAATTTCAGGCGCTCGATATGTCCACTTTTTAGCAAAGGTCATGTCGAAATTTTGGCATGACTTGTGCTAGAAAGTAGGCATATCGAGTGCCGAGATTTGCTGGGAAACGGCATTCCGGAAAACCAAGTCAAAAATGAGTCTAAAATGAGTTTAAGAAATTAAGCATTTCTGAAATAGCAAAACATTAAACGATAAGAAAATGTTCTCATAGGAATTTGTCTCGACGTCGACGATGCCTGGCCCGCACCCTCGTCGTCGTCGAGTCGGCATCCTTGAGAGGCGCAATGTCCGGGAGTGGGCTCCACCGGGCTGGCACTGGGAGGTGCTACCTTCCCGGGCTCGGAGCTTGGTGAGGAATCATGGTCTCGTCGTCGACCCGGAGCTTCTTTGGTGGCGGTCGCGTGGGCCACTTTCGGTTCAGAGGGAGCGCCCCCCCCGGAGATTGTACGTCGCCATGTCAGGGAGGAGGATGAGCACGTCCGTCGCTACATGGCGGCTTTGGACGCCAGGTTCTCCAATACCTGGCAGGTTCTTCAGGGATCTCACCCGAGTTATGATCCGGTGATGGTTCCTTATCTTTGGGTGTCCACCGCCAGCGAGTCAGAGACCGCTAGTGAACTGAGTTCACCGTCCTCCACTTTGGATTCTAGGATATTCGATCTGTATTAGTGATCTTACATGATAATATTCGAGTTGTATTAGTTAATATTTGATGATGTATTAGTGATATTATATTCGAGTTCATTATAAATGTATTAGTGATATTATACTCGAGTTCATTATAAATGTATTAGTGATATTATATTCGAGTTCATTATATGGAACGGGTTGACTTTAGGTCTGTTTCGGCTCCTTGTGTGTCTTTCAGTGAGGGAGAGTGTCCACCATATATATATATGAGAGACGAAGAATCCCGACTGTTGTCGTGGGGGTCGCTTCTCCTTCTTTTCCTTGTGCTAGATATTTGTAATGCACTAGGGAAAGGAGGAGTAGCGACCATCACCGACGGTCGAAATATGAGAGAGGAAGAATCCCGACTGTTGTCGTGGGGGTCGCTTCTCCTTCGTTCCCGTGTGCTAGAAATTTTGGTGTAATGCACTCGGGGACGAATGGAGGAGCCACCATCACCGACGGTCGCAATATCAGAGGGAGTGCCCACCATATACGTGAGATGAGAGTTTAGGAAGGAAAGACTCGACAGACCTAAAGTCAACCCGTTGCATATTTTGAGTAATAGTGATCTGTGTGTTGATCAGTTTCCTGGTAGTTGCCTTCGATCGATTTTAAATGTTTCAACTATGAACATAGGAAATGTCTGACGACGATAGCGAAAGGGAATTCGGTATGTGCGAATACTGCGAAGACGAGCGCGGTCTGTGCGACACGACTCACCTAGTTGATGGTAGGCGCTTCAGCATCGTGCTGGATGAGACCTTCGAAGTGGATACAGTAAGTCAGAACGACAAGTCTTTTTTCGTAATTAAGCATGACTTTTGCTTCTTTTTCTTCAACTTATAATTTTATTTTTTTACTATTCTACTAGCGTATCCCCTGCAATGCAAGAAGATTTGTCTTGGATAAGATTGGTTTTAATACTAACAAAAATATGGATGTAAAGAGAGTTCACTTGAGGACCGAGCATGGTTATACTTTTGCCGTAAAATTGTACAATGCAGACACCTACTCCTTTTTTGAATGCAAAAGTTGGCAAGCACTATGCAAGGCTTATGCATTTGAGCCTAATATGCTTATCACCTTTGATATTCGTCCGGAAGATGAAATTGAAGGTAATATCGACATCTCGGTCGATGTGCAGACGCCTCCAGTTCTACCATTATGTGAGTTTCTCAACCATATTTATTAACTAATTTATATTGTTTATTTAAAAATAGTTGACAACTAATTTCCATTGACAGCTTATTTTCATTCTTCAAAAAATGTACGGGAGATGGTAGACAGAACCTACTACTACAGTGATAAAGCAGAATTAACTTGTAAGGAGAAAGATCATCTTGTCGCATTTATTAATCATCTTGAGAATTACAATAGCTATTATCAAACTCCTCCACATTATGGTCAATACGTGCCACTAGTGCACGTGGTGAACTACGGTAACATCCATGGAGATTGCATGGTAAGATTTTCTACTATTACGACATCCATGCATCTTTTGCATAAATTCTTCTAAAACTAAACTACATTGCTAACTACAAGTTATTACTATGTTTTTCAACAGAAAATCCCGACGGATTGTGTGCCTAATCTGATGTTTCCGAGCGGTCACGTTGATGTTATGAGCTTATGGCCAGCACGGCCAGGTCAGCCTACGCATCACTCCTGTCCATACCGGATTTCTAAAACCAATGAAGACATGACAATCAAAGAGTGGAAAAAATGTATGGTCAATCCTAGAGAGCTACTTGGAAGCAACATTGTGCGTAGGCCAAGAATTGGAGACAGGATGATCTCCATTCTCCATAATGGAGAGTCAGGGCCTATCTTGTTTTATGATATTTTACCTAAGAGAGGGTAGAGTAGGTCCTATGAGAGAGGAGTAGGTCGTAGGTACAATGTGTTATTATGTGCTACAATGTGTTAAGAGTTGATGATGATGATGATGAGTTGTGATTATGACTAGTGACCAACTTGTTATTATGATCATTGGGGGAAGAAAAGCGAATTAGATTCGTGTCGATGGATCAAAAGTGACCAAAAGTTGAATTAGTAGGATCGTCGTCCTACTAATTCAACTTTTGATCACTTTTGATTCATTTGGATGAATAAAATCCATGATGAAACTACTGTATAGAGCATGTATGAATGAAACTACTGTATAGAGCCTATCTGAATACATCACAAATACGTAGAGGGGGTATGAATCTGTGAAAGCCGTAGTACTAGCAGCAGCGCTGGAAACCATTTAGCAGCAGCGCTGGATTAGCAGCAACGCTTTCATTTTTGCCGCGCTACAGATATTTAGCAGTAGCGCTGGTAAGTGCAGCGCTACTGCTAACCATACTTAGCAGTAGCGCTGCACAAACCAGCGCTACTGCTATAACTTAGCTGTAGCGCCTTAGCAGTAGCGCTGGGTCCAGCGCTACTAGTAGGCTGAAAACCAGCGCTACTACTAGGCTTTTTCCTAGTAGTGTTATTTCAAATAGATTTATAAAAAAAACAATTTTGATGCAAATTTATACAAACCGGGTGATTTTTAAACTTGGATAATTTTTAGATAAAACCAGATCATTTTCATCTAAACCGGAACACATTAATTACATTTTTGACATATTTCAACTAAACTCTATTCTAACCTAGTCTAAATGATCGTCGGTGCCTGTTTCCCATGACATATCTTCCTCACGTCCGAGTGTAAGCTCACCGGCGACCGTTTCCCATGAAATATCTTCCCCATGTCCAGTAGTAAGCTCGCCGGCTGGCCGTGAGCCCCTGAAACTGAAGCATCAACATGAAGGGAAGAATAGTCTCTGCCTCCTTGAAATGGGAAAGCTAATCGGCCAATGATGATGTGCCCAATAAGCTTAGCTTCAAGGGGGGGAGAGTAGTAGCCTCCGCTTCCATGAAGCGGGCAAGCTCACCGGCTGTGCAGCCTGGGAAGACAGTGGTGGCGGTTTGGTTGGACCAGACCGCTGGCGGCCTCCCATGTCCTACTCTTCCTCGCTATCGGAGGTGACCGTGAACAAGTCAGCCTCGTTGTTGTGGTGGCATGACGCGACCGACACAGGGCTGCCGACGTCATCGGTTCCTATGATTTCCTCCGCTATCACGTTGATCTCCGTGAACATTGCTTGTTTCTCCACCGACAGGATGTGCCATCGCTCGCGGTGGATTTCACGGGTGGCTTAATAGGACAGAAGCAACGCCTTCCGCTCGTCCACGTCAGCCATGGTGCCTATGTCGGCGATTTGTTCCTCCGTGAACCGGTGCTCATCGAGGAAGCAAAGGTTGTACCTCTGGTCGGCATGTGCCTACCAGAATGTCGCCTCCAGCTCTTCTGACATCATGTTACTATAGTGTGCCCGCTTCTCATCGATTGTGTCCCGTTGAAATAATAAACTTACAACATGATAGTTGTTTGGAACAACGAGATGAAGCTAGTGGTCGAAGAAAATTTAAAACGATCGACCATGTGCGATGAATTTGAACAAATTCATCTACAAACATGCACACATGAACACATTAATACAGTACAGTAGGAAGATATAGACCACAGAAAAGGAAAAATTACTACACGAAAGTTGTGTGAAATGGTGAGATGAAGCTACTCCTCAAAGAAATATTTAGCGGTCGACCGTGTAAGATGAATTTCGCAAAGTTCGTTTAAAAATCTCCAAACGTAAGTTGAAAATTGAAGGTTTGCAGTAAAGAAAACTAGAACCCGATCACGGGAATGAAATCACAATGTCGATGTGCATCTTTTTGTGTAGAGCTTATCTTGAATCAAAATATTGTTGTGTAATTAGAAGAGAACACGATCAGAGCGACCAAGGCCCTATTTGTTTGGATTATGCTTAAGCTTTTGCAGCTTTTGTACTTTGGCTTAAAACTAAAAAAACTCCCACAAAGGGGCTTTTGATTTCGACTTTTGGCTTATACTATTAAGTGCTTTTACGTCCACTTGGGCCGGGCTCGATTCAGCCGTTCCTCCAAAACAAGACTATGGGGATGCTTCAAGGACAGGCTATCAAGGGGCAAATTTGATTCTCCAGAGCCTACATAAGACTCCTGCAGCCAACCAAACAAGCCCTAAATGTTTCCACGGTTTTCTGAAACTTCAATTCAGATTGATGAGTCGTGCGCATAGATATAGATTATAACCACGTCCCGCCCAATACATGTTTTTTGATAAAGAACATTTCATTCATTTGATATATGAAAATGATATGGCAACGTTAAAAACAATGTCCGGCCTCTACATAGCATGATGCACACGGTCAACACGTCCAACACAACCAAAAATACAAGATCATTTTACAGCAATAATAAAAAGTCGCTAGGTCTCTGTCATGTGGCCTCTGCAGGATAGACCAAGTACAGGGCCATTGCATACATGCATGAATAACCTGCACAGGAGATGAAATATATTTATCATTAAAACCACATCCTTTCTGGTAAGCCACAACGCTCAACATAAGGCAACCATTCCCACAAATATGTGCATAAAATTGTTTGTTCATACCCCGCAGCCAATTGCTGAATATATTACGTGCACTACGTGGGGGGTAAAGATTTGAAACCACTTGAACTATGACCCACAATGCACAAGCAAAGTTACACTCAAAAAATAAGTGTTTAATCAACACGTCATGTTGGCAAAAGACACAAGCTAGCCTTTCCACCTGGCCAATTGCAGCGTGCCAGATTATCTCTAGTTAAGATCACACCTTTGTTTAGATATCAGAGGAATATCTTCACTCGAAGAGAAATTTTGATCTTCCACAATTTATGGTTATCAACCGGAACATAGGTATGGGCAACAGCGTCTTACAAGGACATGATAGAAAACCTTCCGTTCTGATGCAACTTCCACTGAAACTCGGCTGGTTCGTTTGATAGCTGAATGAGCAGTTCATTCCATGTTGCAAGGTGAAGCCCTAATAGGTCTTTACAAAAAGAAATGTTAGGATTATTTTCTTGTCCCAAAACCTGATTGACTGTGACAAACTGTATGTCTAACTGTCTGATACAAGCTATGGTATTGCACCATAAGTGGGATGGCCCCAACGAGGTATATTCCCAGAATCTAACCTGGGAGCCATGACAGAGAAAGTGCCAAATTGGAAAAAGTAACTCCTTGGTCGTCATCACGCAATACCAAAAATGTGAATCATCGGATTTTCAATGGATTTGACAAATGGCTTTGGAACCCAAGTACTTGTAACAAACGATTTCCTACCATACACCATTCTGTGTGAGGAGCTTGTAAACCTATTTACTGAGACGGGTGATGGTTTTAATCTCAAGATCTTGGATTCCAAGAACCCCCTGCCTTTTAGGCCGGCATAACACATTCCACTTAGCTAGCCGATATTTTTGTGATTCATTATCACACTTCCAGGAAAAGCTAAATCTAAAGTAGTCAAATCTTTGCATAACCTATTTTGGTTAGTGAAAGATTGACAACATGTCTAACAATATATTGCTTAGGATTGACATGACCAAAACCAGCCCCCCCTCCCCCCCCCCCCGCACAAACACATAAGACAACAGTTTGGCTTACCAACTGGCTAGACGTTTCTCAAGTTTCTCTTCCACATGTTTCCACTCAGTAATAGTTAAAAGCCGATAGTGAACCGGAATACCTAGGTACCATAGTAAATTGCCCAAGCTGGCAGCCGAAAATCCTGGCGTACTCAAATGCTGCTTCCGTGACTTCACCAAAGCAGAAAATTTCACTCTTTTAGAAATTAATTTTAAGACCAGAAAGCTCCTCAAAAGCACATCATAAACGCTTGATGTTTCTCACTTTATCTAGGTTATGATCCATAAAAGGTATCGTATCATCCGCATACTTTAGAATGGACAAGCCATCTTCTACTCAATGAGGAATAACACCGTTAATCTGACCGGCCACTTTAGCCCGCTCAACAAGAACAGTTAACATATCTTCCACGATGTTGAAAAAAATAGGGGTAGGGGTCCCCTTGACGAAGACCCTTCCGAGTTTGAAAGTAGTTACAAACATCATCATTGACTTTGATGGCAACATTACCGCCAGAGACGAAACTCTCTATCCATCGATATCATTTTGGCGAGAACCCCTTGATGCGGAGAGTTTGCAGAAGAAAATGGTCATTTGACTTTATTCTAGGCTTTTTCAATGTCAATTTTTAAGATGACCCTGCTCAATTTTTTCCGTTGAAGCTCATGTATAGTTTCATGGAGCAAAACAACTTCATTCCTGCTTTTCCGTCTTGCCTTTGCTACTTGAGAGAATGCCTTTGACCAAGTATGTTGCAGCCTTGCATGAATGTTGTTTGAGTGGGGCGCACCACATGGTCAGCCATCCCGTTCAATCGGTTAGTTGCAACCTTGGTAAAGATTTTAAAACTAACATTCGGTCGATATTGCTGACCATGTAAAAGCATTGTGAGTCTAGACACAGGTAAATTCAAAATACGTAAAAAACATGCGTGGTTTAGATAGTTCAAAACCATTCACATGGATTTTTTCCTCAAAAAGTACTTCCGTAATATGACTGCTTTTTGTTGGATTCCACACCCTCTTTACCGCAATACTAGTAGCTGGGGAACCTTATTGTGGTACAGAGGGAGTAGTAAGTATATATGCATTATTATTATTTTGCGGGTTCAAAAGTAGTTTATTACGAAATAATAGAGTTACAGTCCAGAGGCAAGAGCTCCTCAATACATGGGGGGCCACTTCCAAGCCACACAACTGTGGCCCTTTCTGAACGACTATACCTTGCCAGACAATCTGCAACTCTATTTTGAGCTCTATGTATCTTTTGTGGAATAAACTCCCTACCGACCATTAAAGACTTAATCTTAGCAACTAAATGACCATAAACCGAACGAACCAAACTCGACCCCGAGAGACAGGACAGAGCAGTCGACGAGCCAGACTGCACCAGAATAGGTAATTCGGTATGCTGACGGGCGAGCGCCATACCGATCATTAACGCATTATTTGTTCAGACAGAAATTACATTGTCAAATAATTATTATTTCCGAAATAATACAGTGATCTAACTGCTCTGTTTTGCATAACTAATCGTGTTTGAAGCAGGTTCTTGCAAGCAATGGTGCGGGAACGTGCTTGTGCCATACCCGTTCGGCTTTGGCCCAAACGTCAGCTGCTACCTACCGGGGTTCAACCTCACCTGTGAGGCTGTGACACGAAACACCATGCCCCGCAACTGCTCCTTGGCAACGGCAAGTTCCGGGTCGTCTATATCTCTCTTGACGATACCACGGTGCGCATCATGCCCAACTCGGCGTTAAGAGCCCTCGAGGTCACTGCAGTATTGGCTCGATTCCCTTCTTATTTCGACAGGGAGATGCCCTACTCACTGTCCACGAGCAACGAGCTTGTCCTGACAGGGTGCAACGCGCAAGCAACGCTTCTGGGGCACGGTAAGCCCGCCGTCATCAGCGCATGCGCCTCCTTGTGTCCCCGCAACGACACCGCCAGCACGGCCGGTACCGTCTTCTCGGATCAGGGGTGGCCAACGGATGGCATCCATGGAAGAAACCGCGGCGGCAAGTACTGCTACGGCATGGGATGCTGCCAGGCACGCATCTCCGATTCCATGGATGGAATGCCCGAGGAGTTGCGCTTCAAATGGTTCGACAACAAGGAATTTCCCCAGCACGTGTTCATCGCAGAGGAGGGATGGTTTGATAAGCCAGGTGTCGCCAGCAAACTGATGCAGGAGGGTCGTCCTCAAGAGGGACGCAGGTCGGCAGCTCTAAAGGATGTTCCCACTGTCCTACGGTGGGAGGTCTTGGTCTTGCGTAACGGCTCATCATTGCGGTCACTCAACGTAAGTTGGCATGAGCACTGCAACAAGGAGGTAGCTCACAAGCTCTGCCCGAGCAAGGAAAGCCACTGCAAACCTGGGAGCAGAGGCTATACGTGCCATTGCAACGACGGCTACAACGGCAACCCATACATCGCCCATGGATGCAAAGGTTAGAACAATTCCTTCGTCACACATATATAGAGCTCATTTACATACTACCACTACTGCGTACATGTAATTTACTGAGTTTCACCTTTTTCTTTTCTTTTCTTGGCTCCAGGTGGCCATATCAAGTACTTTACAGGTGAGCAACAAACGCTGCAACTTTAATTTTTCAAACCTATATTAATGCGGCAGCCTGGTATTCGCTGATTGTTAACTCGTGTCGATCACTCCTCATATTTTCATCTGCTGCCAATATTCTCGTTCATTCATATTGAAGTTTCTTAGTTTTCCATATTTAAATAGTTATTCCCTACTAATCTCTTTCTCTCAACATGCAACATACCTACAAAAGTCCCACCTGAACATACAACCATGCAAATCTAAAAGCAAATGCATGCAACTATGCATAGGGCAAAACCAACCTCAAGATGGAATCAAGCATGATAATTTTCACACAATGCTATTTATATTTAATAAATATTGTGGAACTATAAATAATTAAATACAATAAATCATATGTATTTTCAGTTTTGTTAGCACATTATTACTCCAAATATTCATGTTCCATAACAACGAATCTCATTAAAAATACATTTGCAAAAGGGTGTGTCTAGGACACATCTAAATGTGACATAGTTATTGCACATCTAAATGACTAAATCAAGCATAAAAAAAAAATAATAAGGAAAAGAAAATACCCACACGAATCTCCACGTAAGATCAATAATATAGCACTTATATGTTCAATACTTATCTTATATCTAGATGTGTTTTAGCGAAACCGTTTGCGAAAAATATTCCTGCAACGACGTGTGGGGTATTACCTAGTAAACTGTAGCTCGAGGTGGTAGGAGCTGGGTTCCTACCAGGTCTAGCCCTCAAGTTGTAGGGGTGGAAGGGAGGTTGCCGGAGCGAGGGGCGCGGGCGGCGGCGCTGTGGCGCCGTGTTTGCCGTGCGAGAGAGAGGGAGAGAGAGAGAGCTGCGGCTAGGGTTTAAGGTTCCGGCTCCTGAGGGAGCCGGGCAATAGATATGACTTATTGCTTGATTCCAAAACGAGTCCTTACAATTGTTTATATAATCCTCTATGTGATAAAAAATAAAGATAAGTTGGGCCAAGCCCCTAACTAGCCACACTATTGGGCCTCCTCCGGCTATAGTGAACGCCGGTCATAACATCTCTCCCCGCCTGTGCAAACAGCTCGTCCTCGAGTTGGAAGTCTGGAAAATGCTGGCGGAACTCCTCGAGCTGCGCCCAAGTGGCGTCCTCCTCCAGAAGACCTTGCCACTGGATCAACAGGCACCAAGCACCTCGGCTCTACTGGGCCTGCAACACCTTCTCCAGACCCGGAAGAAGACGTCCATCGGAGGTTGGAGGGAGCGCCGGCGCGGCCGCCGGTGGATCGCCGCGGAAGGGCTTCAACAAGCCCACATGGAAGACGTCGTGGATGCGGGCTCCAGGCAGAAGCTGAAGACGGTAGGCGACGGTTCCGATGCGTTCCAATACTGGAAACGGTCCCGCGTAGCGAGGGCCCAGCTTGCGCTTGGCGCGCGGGTCCAGTGACTGCGTGGTGCGGTGAAGGAGACGCAGCCACACCCAGTCACCCACCGCAAACTCCGCCTCGCGGTGCTGGGTGTCGTAGTACTTCTTGGACAGCTGCTGGGCCTGGAGAAGACGCTGGCGCACTTCGGCAAGGATCTCATCCCTGCTACAGAGAAGGTCGCATGCCGCCTCCGTCCAGGCCGTCCCGGGTTGAAACGGCAGGATGGGTGGTGGAGGATGGCCGTAGACCACCTCGAAAGGTGTGGCACGTAGGGCGGAGTGATAGGAGTTGTTGTAGCAGTACTCCGCACAAGCTAGCCAGTCCACCCAAGCACGTGGACGATCCCCTGTAACATAGCGTAAGTACATAGCAATCACCTTGTTGACCACCTCGGATTGGCCGTCCGTCTGAGGATGGAAGGCCGTACTCAGGAGCAGTTTCACGCCCGCCATCCGAAAAAGATCGCACCAGACGTGGCCAGTGAACACCGGGTCACGGTCGCTGACGATCGAGGAGGGAAACCCGTGGAGGCGAACGATGCTGTAGAAGAAGGCACGCGCGACGGTGGTGGCGGTGTAGGGATGGCCGAGCGCGATGAAGTGTGCATACTTGGAGAAGTGGACGACCACCGTAGGGATGACGGACTTGCCGCCCACCTTGGGAAGACCCTCAATGAAGTCCATGGAGATGTCGGCCCAGACCTGAGAGGGCACCTCAAGGGGCTGGAGCAGTCCCGCCGGCTGCAGTGTCTCCGTCTTGTTGCGCTGGCACGTAACGCAATACCGCACCCAGTCCCGTACCAGCGCACGGTCGCCGGGGATGTAGAAATCTGTTCGGAGGCGGTGGAGGGACTTCTGCATACCCTCATGACCGGCCGCATGGGCCAGGAGCATGGCCTGGTGGTGAAGGTCCCTGTGATCCGGCACGAAGAGGCGCCGCCCGTGCAGGAGCAGGCCATCGTCCAGACGCCACTGTTACTCCAGCTCGCCGGCCTCGAGGCGCTGACGGAGGTGCTACGCATCCGTGGCGCTCGCGGTGGCTCGGCGGATGTCGTCGATGAAAGTGAAAGAGGGTCCCGAGCGGGTACAGAGGACCGCCCCCTCGGTGTCGACGGCGCCCGTGTCGAGGTCGGCGTCGCGGCGGGACAGCGCGTCCGCCACGGTGTTGAGGCGGCCTGGGCGGTACTCGACGGTGAAGTCGAATCCGAAAAGCTTGCCGATCCACTGATGCTGCGGCATGGTGGAGAGGCGCTGGTCCAACAGGAACTTGAGGCTGTAATGATCCGTGCGAATACGGAATAGCCGCCCCCACAGATACGGCCGCCAGTGGTGCACAACCTGCACCAAGCCGATGAGCTCGCTCTCGTAGGCCGCGAGCTTGTGATGGCGCGCGGCGAAGGGCCGGCTAAAGAACGCGAGTAGCCCGTTGCCCTAATGAAGGACGGCGCCAAACCCCACGCCCAAGGCGTCGCAGTACACCATGAACAGCTTGTCGAAGTCAGGCATCTGGAGGACCGGCCCCGTAGAGAGAGCCTGCTTGAGGGTCTGGAAAGCCTCGGTCGCCTCGGTGTCCCAGGAGAAGACATCGCGGCGCAACAAGCGCGTGAGCGGTGCCGCGATGAGGCCGAACTCCTGGATGAACTTCCGGTAATAGCCCGCGAGGCCCAGGAAGCCGCGGAGAGCCTACGGCGATTGTGGCATTGGCCAAGCCACGACCGCCACGACCTTGTCGGCGTCCATGGCGACACCCTCCGCCGAGATGATGTGGCCGAGATAGGCGATGGAGGGCGTGGCGAACGAGCACTTCGAGCGCTTGAGGTGCAGATGGTGTGCGCGAAGCTCGTTGAAGACGATGGCCACATGCTGCAGGTGCTCCACCCACGACGAGTTGTAGATCAGAATGTCATCAAAGAAAACGAGCACAAACCATCGCAAGTAGGGGCGGATGACGTCGTTCATCAAGGCCTGGAATGTCGCCGGGGCATTGGAGAGGCCGAAGGGCATCACCAAAAACTCGAAATGGCCGTGATGAGTGCGAAAGGCTGTCTTCGCGATATCGTCCGGGTGCATCCGCACCTGGTGGTAGCCGGAACGGAGGCCGAGCTTAGTGTAGAAGCCGGCCCCGTGTAGCTCGTCTAGGAGTTCATGAATGACGGGTATAGGAAATTTGTCCTTGGACGTCTTGGCTTTGAGAGCGCGATAGTCGATGCAGAAACGCCACGAGCCGTCGGCCTTGCGAACGAGGAGCACCGGCCCAGAAAACGGGGATGTGGAGATCCGGATGATGCGCTGGGCGAGCATGACCGCACACTGCCTCTCCAGCTCATCCTTCTGCAGCTGGGGGTAGCGATACCGACGGTGTCCGGTAGCAGGTGGATGCGGTGGTCGTAGGGCCGGACTGGCAGGAGGCCCTACGGCTCGTCAAAGAGGTCGATGTGCTGCTACAATAGGCTAGTCAACAGGGGGTGCTCAGCGTCGACGGCGGCCGTCGTCAGCTGGGGCCGAGGCACTGCCGGGGCGGCGCCACCCATGCCCTCCCATCGGACGCGGCGACCCAGGCCCCAAAAGATCATCGTCATGGCGTCGAAATCCCAGAGGATGGGGCCCAGGGTCCGAAAGAAGTCGACGCCGAGGATGAAGTCGAAGCAGCCCAAGTCGATGCCAACGCAGGTGATGGTCAAGTGCTCGTCACCGATGATAATGGGGACATGCCGAGCAATGCCCTGGCAGTGTAGACGGTCACCGTTGGACACGATAACGCGTAGCTTCTCCCCGCCAGTCGGTTGCAGCACCAGGCAGCGCATGGTAGCCCCGGGCAAGAAGTTGTGGGTGGAGCCCGTGTCCAGCAGGGCGAGGAACCGCTCCCCGTTGAGCGTCACCGGTAGCAGCATAGTTTTCTCCGTCTGTATGCCCACGAGCGCATGGAGAGAGACCACAAGGGCGTTCGCCAGGGCGGGCCCCGGGGGAACCTCAGCGTCAAGTGGGGCGGCCGGGTCACCGAGCACACCGGCGGCGGCGTCCTCCTTGATATAGTCCGCAGCCTCCAAGTAGAAGAGGCGCGGACAAACATGGCCCAAAACATAGGGCTCGTCACAGTTGTAGCACAACCCTTGTCGGCGGCGCTCGAGCTGCTCGGCCGGGGTGAGCCGGAGGAAGGGGCGCGTCGCGGCCGGGGCATTGGGCGCCGCGGGAGCCTGGGCAGGATGGGCCGGCGCTGGTGGTATCGGCCGAGCGGGCTGCCGGGCGGCCCGAGGCGGTGACGCCTGCTGCATGGCCACCGCGCGGCGCTCAAAGGCGTGGGCATAGTACTTGGCCGTCTGGAGGTCCTGTGGCCCGCGCATCTCCATGTCCACGCGGATGTGGTCCGGCAGACTCCCAACGAAGAGCTCGGCCCGCTGGTGAGCCATGACACCGGGAGCATGGCAAGCCAGGGCCTAGAAGCGGTCGGCGAAGTCTTGCAGCGTGGAAAGAAAAGGAAGGCGCCCAAGCTCCGCTAGCCGACTCCCGTGTATCGGCGGTCCGAAACGCAAGAGGCAGAGCTCGCGAAAGCGTTCCCATGGGGGCATGCCGCCCTCATCCTATATGAGGGCGTAGTACCACGTCTAAGCCGCCCCCTGGAGGTGATATGAGGCAATCCAGGTGCAGTCGGATGTGTGCGTGCGCTGCCCCCTGAAAAATTGGTCGCACTGGTTGAGCCAATTCAGGGGGTCCACGATGTCGTCATAGGTGGCGAACTCCAGCTTGGAGAACCACGGCGGCGGCTGGGCGTGGACGAGGGGCGGGTACGCCTCATCAGCGTGGAGCAATGAGGACGGCGGGGCGGAGTAGGAGGGCATCAGGATGCCCCCCTGGAACAGGGGCCCGTCGACGCCATCGTAGTGGCCGGTGGAGCTCGCCCCCCCCCCCCCCCCCGTACTGCAGGGTCGGGTGTGACGTGGGCGGCGGTGGTACGTGCGGTTGGCCCGAGGTCGTCGTGTAGTCCGGCTCGAGGGGCCCGAAGAGCCAAGCCGGCAGCGGGAACGGCAGCGGGAACGGCGACGGGGGTACGTGCGGTTGGCCCGACTGGTGGATGGGCACCCCGGGCGCCGTCGTCGGGAGCCCCGGCTCCGAGGTCGCCGATGGCGGCGGCGGCTGCTGCTGCTGTGGCAGCGGTATGGTGGGGGCGACGGAGGTCGCCGGGGGCGGCGGCGACCCCATGATGGTGGCTACGGGGGCTGGCGGCCGCGGCGCATATGGCCCCGCGAGGAAGAGGCGGATGCCCTGGACTGCCTGAGTGAGGTCTCGAAGCGCCGTCGACATCTCCTCCGGGGTGAAGACGGCGGGGACGGGCGCAGGTGGTGTCCAGGCGGCGGAGGAGGCCGGCCCGGACAGGGACGGTGCGCCGGCCGTGGTGGTCATCGGCTGCGACGTCGAGACCGGCAGCAGGAGGGTGGCGGTAGGTGGAGGAGCGGACATGATCGAACTTGAGACAGCTGATACCAGGTTGGTAGGAGCTGGGTTCCTACCAGGTCTAGCCCTCAAGTTGTAGGGGTGGAAGGGAGGTTGCCGGAGCGAGGGGCGCGGCCGGCGGCGCTGTGGCACCGTGTTTGCCGCGAGAGAGAGAGAGGGAGAGAGAGAGAGCTGCGGCTAGGGTTTAGGGTTCCGGCTCCTGAGGGAGCCGGGCAATAGATATGACTTATTGCTTGATTCCAAAACGAGTCCTTACAAGTGTTTATATAATCCTCTATGTGATAAAAAATAAAGATAAGTTGGGCCAAGCCCCTAACTGGCCACGCTATTGGGCCTCCTCCGGCTATAGTGAACGCCGGTCATAACACGAGGGTACTACGTACCCCACTCAGATATAGATAGCAAAAATGGTTTAGAAAATATATTTCTTACAAGTGCCTTTCACATACTCCTGCCCTTCTAATTTATAGGGCTCAATTCAAAAATCTCACCAACCAAGGCACTTGTAAGAAATATATTTGGTAAACCATGATGATTGTTGGAATAGTTTTTGTATTTGCAAAAGTACGCAATTAATGCGCTCATTTTCATAAACAAAATATCAAACATTAATTGCAGTGCATGCATTACTAATAAATGACCAAAAAAATTGCATGAATTTGTGAGTTTTCTCTTAATCCTTACATGCAGCAATTTAATGCACCTTGAAAACTGAACTTGTGATGGAGAGCAATAACATTGAGACTTATAAAATGAAAAACCAAAACTTTTGATATAAACCCTATAAACCGGAAGAGAAGGAGTACTACCTCCAATGGTATGACTTCCAAGAAATTGTACAACACTGCACAAAAAATTGTACAGTAAAAAAAATTAGGAGTTCTACTAGTAACATAATGAAAATATATTTTGTTTTTGTGGGCTCAAAATAGTGTCGTTTGATTTTTCATCAAAAATTTCTCATGATATAAAACTCATATTTTCTACCAACCTATAAATACAAAAGGTATAGAAATTGTATAATGGAGATCATCTCAATATCCAAACTTCATTGGTTTATGAGCCGAGGCAGTATTTGAAACCCATGACAATCAACAAGCAGGGATGTAGCAAGGTTTAGTCCTAAGAGGTGCTAAGTTGTAGGATTTAGTGATGTGTTATTAATGAGGGGGTGAATATAATAAAATTGTTAGGAACAAAGAGTTATAGTGGCTACTATTCTTCACAAAATATGCCCCCACCAACCCACCCTACCCCCCTTGTCTTCGTCCTTGTCTGTTACTAAACTGAAAAATATCTTTAAAAAGTAAGCAAAAAAACAAACCATTAATTTGGTGGAACAAATCACAAATAATTTTTATTCTTATGGTCATGATATGACCATTGCTTTGGCCCTATCTATTTCTCCCTTGAGTTATAGAAAAAGTTACATTTTGGTTATCAAAAGTAGCTTTGAAAAAACAAGCAACCTTAACCACTAGTTTTGGTTGGAGTAAACTTATAATACCTAATGAAACAAATGCAATGTGAAAGCACTTTTTAGGTAAATTTACGCATGGTATTTATACATATACGAGAGAAAATAAACGGTTGTGAATATTTTTGTTTCAGATTTCAACATACTTGTTGGATTTGCTTTTGGGGCGAGTCTCCTACTTGGGGTCATCATTGGAAAATTTATTAACTACAAATTTAAGCATGACAGTGCAAATTTTTTGAAGAGAAAGTACTTCCAGCAAAATCGTGGGCAGTTGTTGCGACAATTGGTATCACAAAGAGCTGATATTGCAGAGAGAATGATCATTACCTTGGAAGAGATAGAGAAGGCAACAAATAATTTTGATAAAGCTCGTGAACTTGGTGGTGGTGGCCATGGTACTGTCTATAAAGGGATTTTGTCGGACCTCCACGTTGTAGCCATCAAGAAACCCAAGATGGTTGTTCAAAGGGAGATTGATGAGTTTATTAATGAGGTTGCTATCCTGTCACAGATCAACCATAGAAATGTAGTAAGACTACATGGTTGTTGCCTTGAAACAGAGGTGCCATTGTTGGTCTATGAGTTCATATCCAATGGAACTCTTTATGACCATCTTCATGTCGAAGGACCAAGGTCATTGTCATGGGCTGATAGGCTACGAATAGCAACAGAAACTGCAAAATCCCTTGCCCATCTTCACTCAGCAGCTTCGGTACCTATCATACATAGAGATGTGAAACCTGCTAACATACTTTTGGATGAAACTTTGACAGCAAAGGTAGCAGACTTTGGAGCTTCAAGGTACATTCCATTGGACAAAACAGGGCTAACCACAAATGTGCAAGGTACACTAGGATATCTGGATCCGATGTGCATGCACACATGGCGCCTCACGGAGAAAAGTGATGTATATAGTTTTGGTGTTATGCTTATAGAGTTGATGACTAGAAAGAAGCCATTTACCTATATGGCTTCTGAAGGCAACAGTCTTGTGGCACATTTTGCTATCTTATTTGCGGAAGGTAGCTTGTTGGAGATATTAGATCCACAACTTCTGAGCGAGAGTGACAACAAAATTGATGAAATTGCTGCAATTGCGGTAGCATGTGTGAAATTAAGAGGTGAGGAACGACCAACCATGAGACAAGTGGAGTTGCGATTGGAAGCTACTCAATCACCTGGGGAAGTTGAGGGGAATGGTGATGATGTAGTAAACTCTCCATTAGAAGGTGGAGAGGAATTACCTAGCAGGCAATATAGCATGGAAGAAGAGTACGCATTGTCTGGAAGATATCCACGTTAAAAAATCTTCTCCAGTTACTATGGTTAACCAACAGTATTGTGGGATTTACCGTATGCCGAACCGATAATTACTAACCATACTAACCGGTAGTTCGGTTATGACTTGGTAGGGTTCAGTTTGGTAACCAAACACCCAGCCCTATTCATAAGCTACATTTAGAGCTCCTTTGCCAATTTCATTTTAGAAGATTATCTTTGTTTAACAAATATAAAACAAGAATATCTTGAACTGTAATGGAACTTTTAATTTTCAAAGCTTCCCATTTTGAATTGGAATATCAAACTGGGCAATGTCATATGCCGGTATACATCGAGCTGGCAAAATATTGACGATTTTGGTCCAAATTCCATCTAAAGATGTCAATGCCTAGGTTGGCTCATAATTAGATATGTTCGACACATTGTTGACCATAAACGATACCCTCACGATGTTGTAGAGACACGGTAGCCACCATAGTATTCACAAGCCAAATATCCTCTTAGAATCACATTTGTGACCCATCTTCGACATGAAACCATCCCAATCCTAAAAAAGAGGCATGTTCTACTATCGCGAGGCCAACCCAAAATTGAGTCTCACCTTGCTTTCACTCGACTCAAGTGAGGAGGTTGCACCGCAAGTATATTTTCTTCAAATAAGTTCCTACCACAAAGCCATCCTCGTTTATTACTTCAAAAGGCTATGGCCAATAGGCTAACATTTTTTGATCAAGGTCTTGGATGCCGAGGCCCCCTTGATCTTTGGGCTAGTGCTTACTATAGGGTTTAGATTTGTATATCAAACTATATACCTTGTATTGTAATATAGCTATGGTAAATCAAATTGTAAATTTAATTTGTCAGCACGTATATGATCATTTTGAATCCAATTTCACATGTAGGTATCTACCATCTTTTATAGATAAATGTGTTCATAGTTTATTGAAACTTCGCTTCAAATCAGCATATATATGTACAGTTATAATTGATGGGAACAAACATGATAATTCTAAATATTGAAGGATAAAAGTAATGCTCAAAGTTACAATTTGGAGATTAACAAGTAATGATCAAAGTTACAACTTAGAGACTTGACAATGTCCAAAAGGATACTTGTTATGGAGGAGGATGCCGGAAGAGCAAAATAAATAGATATTAGTTGCTTGTACACATTAGAATTACGATTGCTTTACAAAATATAATAATAATAATTATGTCGCCACTCTACTTTTGTTGAACAATTGTTGTTTGAAACAGGTAGCTGCATAAGGTCGTGCGGGGATGTGGAGGTGCCGTACCCTTTTGTCATTGGCCCATCCAAGTGTTACTGGCCAGGATTCGACCTTGCGTGTGACATCACCAATGACCCCCCACGGCTACTCCTTGGCAGCAGCCAATTCCGGGTTATCAGTATCTCCATTCCCAACACTATGGTGCGCGTCCTCCGGACAACCGACATTATGCCCAACTACGTGTTCGTACCTGATGATGAGGACGTCCAACAAATACTAGGCGATTTTCTTAGTCTCTTTTCCGACAAGGCACCCTATTCACTGTCCACCGACAACGAGCTCATCATTAGCGGATGCTCTTCCTTCTGCTCCTAACTATGCTCCTACAACGACACCACCAGCCGCATCGGGCTTGTGGGGGTGGCCAACAGACGGCATCCATGGTGGAGGTGGTGCTGGCAAGTACTGCTACGGCATGGGATGCTGTCAAGCGCGCATCTCTGAGTCCATGGATGGAATGCCCAAGAAGTTGTGTTTCAATTGGGTCAACGCCGACGCAACCCAGCACTCTATAAGTATGCCTAGAATCATTTTCATCGCAGAGGAGGGATGGTTCGATAAGCCGAGTGTCGCCGACAAACTGATGCAGGCTACAGGTTCTTGACAGAATAACTGTAAGTTCCTCTTCTTCTCCGGTGGGAGGTCTTGCTCTTGCGTAATGACTCACCATCAGCCAACGTAAGCTCCTTACATCCGGACTGCAGCAGGAATCAGGCAGCCCGCAATATATGTAAGGGCAAGCAAAGCCATTGCGAACCTAAGGGTAGAGGCTATTCGCGCCAGTGTAACGACGACTATCACGGCAACCCTTACATTCACGACGGATGCAAAGGTACGTTTCATGCAATCATTCCATCGCTTACGTACACTACTACTATGTATTGTAATTTACTGAATTTCACCTTTCCTTTCCTTTTCTTTTATCTCCCAGGTGGCCACGCCAAATTCATCAAAGGTGAGCAACACTGAAACTTTAATTTCCTGCGAACACTAATGCGACCGTCCGGTGTTCTCTGATACGTATTTTAAACTTTATCACAAATATTATAATAAAATACTCACTAGTGTAAAAACGCTCTTATATTATGGGACGGAGGGAGTAGATCTATAAGGTGAAAATAGTATCATTGCATTTTTCTTCAAAAAAATGTTATAATAATATAAAATGTGCAGCTCTTTCTACTAATATATATTAAAAAAAATAGTGGTCAAATTTACATATTTGGGACAGTTTCAATGCCCATAATGTCATGAATATATCAAAGTTTCGTTTTCGATATCAACAAGGCTTTCAAGTTTCAAACATAACCAACCTTAGACCACTAGTAGTATTTCTTTCAGTATGTTTATAATACCTAGTAAAATCATAAGCTATGGAAGCATCTTTTGAGAAAAATTTACGCATGATTTTATACACATCCCGGAGAAAATGAATGATAATGTGTATTTGTTTTCTCAGGTTTAAGCATCATTATTGGAGTTGCCAGTGGGGTGGGCATCGTTATTTTGGCCCTCATTGCATACTATATCTCCAACAAATTTAAGCATAGGAGGGCACAAATGTTGAAACGGAAGTATTTTGAGCACAACCGTGGGCAATTGTTGGAGCAATTGGTATCTCAAAGATAGCTGATATTGCAGCGAGGATGATCATAACATTGTAAGAGCTAGAGAAGGCCAAACAATTTTGATAAAGTTCATGAACTCGGTGGTGGTGGGCATGGTACTGTATATAAAGGGATTTTGTCGGACCTCCATGTTGTAGCCATCAAGAAACCAAAAATGGTTATTTGAAGGGAGATTGATGAGTTTATTAATGAGGTTGCTATTCGTGACACTGTTCACAAATCAACCATAGGAATGTAGTAAAACCATATGGTTGTTGCCTTGAAACAGAAATGCCATTGTTGGTCTATGAATTCATATCAACGTTTTCGAGTCGATGAGTCGATGTGTCGCTTGGGGGGGGGGGGGGGGGCGACTCTAGACTAGTCTAGACTCATGGTCGATGAGTCGACATGTCGACGAGTCGACGTGAGTTAGGCAGTAGGTAGTAGGTATAATAAAATTTGGGGCACACTTTGAAGTTCTTTGTGTTGGATTGAACATAATGAATCTGAAATTGTGTGATGCATATCGTATAATCAAGCCCATGGGTACTCGTGGTGACATTGGAGTATCTTGGTGACATTAGGGTTTTGGTTGATGTGTATCTTAATGTGTTATTTTAGTACGAACTCTAGGGCTGTTCGTCACACTTATAGGGATAGCTCATAAGATTGATCGGAAAAGATAACTTTGAGGTGGTTTCGTACCCTACAATAATTTCTTCGTTTGTTCTCCGTTATTTGTCACTTTGGAGTGAACTCTTTGTCGCACGTGAGGGATTTACATATGATTCAACTATGTTAGTATTGTTGAGAGAACTTGCACTAGTGAAAGTATGAACCCTAGGCCTTGTTTCTAAGCATTGAAATACCGTTTGTGCTCACTTTTATCATTAGTTACCTTGCTGTTTTTATATTTTCAGATTACAAAAACCTATATCTACCATCCATATTACACTTGTATCACCATCTCTTCGCCGAACTAGTGCACCTATACAATTTACCATTATATTGGGTGTGTTGGGGACACAAGAGACTCTTTGTTATTTGGCTGCAGGGTTGTTTGAGAGAGACCATCTTCATCCTACACCTCCCATGGATTGACAAACCTTAGGTCATCCACTTGAGGAAAATTTTCTACTATCCTACAAAACTCTACGCTTGGAGGCCCAATACGAATCTACAAGAAGAAGGTTGCGTAGTAGACATCAAGCCGGCAGGGGTCGCGCCGCCCTCCCATCTGGCAGATGAGGTGTGGCCGGCACTACAGCGGCTGCACCCGGCGCGCCACCATCGTGGCCAGGAGGTCCGCGGCCGTCAGCCCCTCCGTTCTGGTCATCACCACCAGGCGCTCGCAGAGCCAGTCCGCCGTCTCGGGCACCCCGGCCGGAGGTGTCCTCCAGTTCAGCATCGCGACCGGCAGCTGGTTGACGAAGTCAGGATGGTTGGTGTAGTCCTCCCCCGGCTTCACGTTCTTCACGTAGAAGAACCCTTTCTGCCAATTCTTCACAGAATCCTGCAAGGGGAGCTGCGGGAACCCGGCTGCGGCGCGGAAGTGGATCAGGGCGGCTCCGCAGGCAGTCATGACCTCCCCTGCTTCGGGGACTACTGACAGGGGGATAACCCCGGGGTAGCCTCAGCCGGGCCTTTACCCCAACTTTTCAAAACGACTGCAGGACGAGCCGCCTCCCACTGCAGTTCGGCTCCGCGCAGCCGGTCGCACCAATCGGCCGGCTAGGGGCGGAGACGCTTAGCCCCCAAGCAGGCGGTTCTGCAGGTACCGCGGTCAGAGCACGCGTGGCTATAGAGGCCCCCGTCGCATCGGGGGTCAGCGCCCGTATGGCCACAGTGGAGGCGACAATGCCTCTGACCTCGGCCGATTGCGACCTGGCGGACGGCACAGTGCCGGCACGCCCTCAACCACTCCATTACCTGCCCCGGCATGGCTACAGCGCGGCCGGCCGTACCGCTGACCGTGGCCGACCGCCGCTAGACGACGCCCCGAAGGATGACCCGTGCCACGGTGTGACGGGCCCTAGGGCCCACCAAGCGGGCCCCCTCCGGCTCCCGACGGGACCCCACGGCCGGCGGGCCCTACCGGCGACAATACCCCTCAGCCGGGGGCCCCACGGCCGGCTAGAGAGACCGCCAGCTGGGGCCCCCCGGAGCCTTCTACCTATATTGTATTCCGGAGGGTTGGCCGATAAAACCCCCCGAAGCTCCCCCCACGCAAGGATGCGATCACTTTCCTCAACACATGCACACACACCCATGTAGATAGGCAGAGAGGGCAGTCTAGCTCCTTCTTCCTCCTCTACCCATACAGCTCAAGGAGCACCATTGTAGCCCCATTTGGTTCATCAACCAGACCGGCAGGACTAGGTGTATTACCTCCCACGGAGGGCCCTGAACCTGGGTACATCACGTGTCCCACACCGTTTGTCCCCGTTCTCGCTCCCGGAGTCCACCGGCGTCCATCGGCCCCAACCACTCTCGATAAGCCTCCCCATGGCATCTGCCGTGAGAAAACGACGACAAATGGATAACGAATAAGCATCTCATGTTTTTTTCCTTTTTAGCATTTGCGTTGTACATTAATCACGCGTGTGTGGCGTCGACTGTACCTGGCCATGGGCAACCCGGCCCAGACGACCCGACCCGACCCGGCCGGGCCGGGCCTATTCGTACCATCGGGCTGGGCTTTGGCCTATAAATTGAGCCCGTTGGTCGTGCCGGGCAGGGCTCGGGCTTGTGGAAAAATAAATTATAGCTTTATTCGGGTTGGGCTGTGTCGGGCTTTCTCGGGCTCGGGCCGGGTTCGGGCCCAAATCATTAGTCACGACGGTCGGGCCGTGTCGGGCTTTCTTGGGCTCAGGACGGGTTCGGGCCCGAATTATTAGGCCCGACGGTCGGGCTGGGCCGGGCTCGGGCAGGGCCGGGCTCGGGCCTAGGTTTTTAGATATGCCCAGGTATAGGCGTCGGTGTTCATTTATTTGGCAGCTGTGGTATTTGTGGGTCAGTGCCGGTGTTGATTGGTACTGCCCTAAGGACTTGGTGTGCAATCTAGACATTTTTTTTCAGTATTTAGTTATCGGAATGGCTAAATCACATCTAGATGTTTTCTAAGGATGTGACATCTAAGCACTTAATCGTTGGATCTATTCTACTATAATTTTCATGCAGTTTTGATTTGCGTCCCGTCCGCCGATTCGCTCGCACACGTCGTCGTTGGCTTGTTGTTGTCGCTCGTTCGTTGCTCTTTTTCTTAGTCCGTACACTCGTTGCACGGGCTGACCTTTTTTTCTTTTCTTACAACACTGTTTTTGTTGTTTTGTTTTTGTCTTTTCTGGGTGCATTGTACCAATTCAAAAAGTTTTACGTTTTTATATTGCTCCTACGTTTCACATCTCATTTTCTTGTCCCGTTTTTATCTACTTGTTTTTTCATATTTCTTCTTTTTATTTTGCAGTTCACGATTTTTTTAGTATGTGAAACGGTTTTTGAAGAGTGCAAACACTTATAAATTTCATGAATTTTTTTTGAACATTTTTAATTTTTTTGTGTTTTTTAAAGTTCATGAACATTTAAAATATATTGAAAAGTTTTCAAATAAAATTTCAAGGAGATTTTAACAATGTGTTATCTAAGTTGTGTTGTACTCTTTTTTGTACGTGTACGTGTTGTACTCTTTTTTGTAGTTGCCACGGTTGCAAGTCCACTATCGACTCACAACTAGGTCAGGGTGTGCGTTCGGTTTTTTTGGTTTGATTCGGTTCGGTTTATACGGTTCTTGGTTTATACGGTTTTTATACTTCGGTTTATACGGTTTTATACATATATACGGTTCGGTGTCGGTAATAACCATTTAATTTCGGTTCGATTTCGGTAATAACAAAATAACCAAAGTTGATGCGAATTTTTGAACAACAAATAATTTTTATGGTCACATGATTTGGTAAGTGTATGTACGTTAGATTTTCTTGTGAGAAATGTGTACATAGATTAGATCATTAGATGGCAGACATGATTTGGTCCTAGGCATATGTATGTACGGGGTCACATACATATGGTGGTCTAATTTATACGTGTTTAATCATTATGTATATACGTACAAGCCACATAGCAAAGGAACGACATAAGGCAAAAAAAAAATGATTGCCAGCCCAAGGATACACCAGCCACATGCACGTGCAAAGAGATGGGGATGATGGGAGGGTGGACATGGACACTCGATTATTCAGATTAACTAAGCACATCGCACGTGTGATAGCTGATGCATGAACTGAGACCAATTAAGGGACGAGAGCTGTGCACTGCAAAGAGTTTTACCTCTAAGCGTCTTTGAAGACAAGGGGCGACCTAGGGTTACATCCTAGCCGCCGCCGGCGTCCACCTCTGTCTGTGTGTTGGGCGGCGTAGTCGTCTCCCAATGCTGACCGTCTGAGTGGCGGTGTTCGCGTGGTGTGGAAGTCTGACGTCTAGCCGCACGTGCGGCGGCTAGGGCGTTCCTGGAGAGCGTGACCTAACTCGCCTCTCCCGTCTGGGATGGAGTCCAACTGCGATCCTCGTTGTCTCTGTGTATGGGTGAGATACCCCTGCTGTCTACGTGAAGAAAAAGGTCGTGATGGCCTGATTGGATTGGTGATCAGATTGGGAACGACAGTCTGTAATATCGACCAAGCATTGCTGTTTCTTGCTGAACGAGCCTATGCTCCAGCGGAAGTGGCACTGCTCATCCTGCGCGTCAATCAGCGGTTGCCTAGATCATGGGTACTTGCAGCGGCTGGCAGTGGGAGCGAAAAAGGGGCACCTGGTGAGGTGGAAGCTGAAGTTGATACCGATATGTCACTTGAGGCGGCCTCCGAGCGGGAGGGCCGCCGGTCGCAATGAATCTCATAAGTTGGAACTGTCGGGGAGGGGGGAATACCCGTACAGTTCGTGAATTAGCGACGTTGACACAGTCGCATTCCCCTGCTTTTGTGTTTTTGTGTGAAACTAGACAGAAGCAAACAAAGATGAAGAAGATACGCGGTCGTTTGGGATTAAAGGGCTTTGCGGGTGTTGATAGTAATGGAATGAGCGGAGGCCTAGCTCTCTATTGGCATGAGGCCTGCTTAGTGGAAATTGTTGACACGGATGAGCGCTATATTGATGCTTTGGTTCGGATGCATGAGGATGCTCCTCAGTGGCGAATAACCTGTGTGTATGGTGAGCCCCGAACTGAAAATCGTCACCTCATGTGGGCAAAGCTGCAGAATCTCAAGAACACTAGTGATCTGCCATGGTTAGTGATCGGGGATTTTAATGAAGCAATGTGGAGTTTCGAACATATTTCTGCTACCCCAAGAGCTGATGCGCAAATGCTGGCCTTTAGGGATACGCTCGAGATGTGTGGATTGACTGATTTGGGATTCAGTGGAGTCCCTTTCACATATGACAACCAACGAAGTGGACATGCAAATGTGAGGGTCAGACTGGACAGGGCGGTATCCACAAATTCTTGGCGAAATCTTTTCTCCTTTGCATCGGTATTACATGTTCCTACACCATGCTCTGACCACGTTGTGGTTGTTCTTAAAGGGGTACCTGACAGTGGATCTCCGAAATCGAGTGCTCGTCGTTATGAATTGTTCTGGGAAAGAGATCCAATGCTACCGGAGATTGTTAAGGAGGCCTGGGAATCGGTGGGCTCTGTTAGTAATATGGCAGAACTGCAGCATGCCCTAAGTAAAACAATGTTAGCTCTCAGGTCGTGGGGTAAAAAGTTTGGCAATATCACAAGAGAGCTAGCAAAATCCAGAACTCAGTTGGAAGAACTAATGAACATGAATGCCGACAGACAAGATATCAGGAAGATGACTGATAAGATGAATGAATTGCTGTACCAAGAAGAGATGATGTGGCTGCAAAGGTCTCGAATCACATGGCTTAAAGAAGGAGACAGAAACACAAAATTCTTTCAAAACAAAGCTTTTTGGAGAGCTAGAAAGAACAAGATACGTGAGTTGACTGACAGTATAGGTGTGGTACATTCAGATTTGGCGTCGATGGGGAAAGTGGCCAATGAATATTTCCAGGGGATATTTTCTGCGGACAACTCACTTGATTCTGCTCCTATATTGGATCTGATTACTCCCTTGGTGTCGGCTGCTGACAATACTAAACTTTGTGCACCATTCAGTGATAAAGAAATATCAGATGCATTGTTTCAAATTGGCCCCTTGAAGGCCCCTGGACCGGATGGGTTTCCGGCCCGTTTTCTCCAATGTAATTGGAGTGTTCTAAAGGATAGTGTTCTGGCATCGGTGAAGGAATTTTTTCGCTCGGGTATAATGCCGGAAGGTGTTAACTCTACCTCCATTGTACTTATTCCAAAAATTTCTAATCCTGTCAGAATTTCTGATTACAGGCCAATAAGCTTTTGTAATGTTACATACAAGGTGATCTCGAAGTGTTTAGTAAACCGGTTGCGGCCGTTGTTGGATGATATTATTTCTCCGGAGCAAAGTGCGTTCATCCCTGGGAGAATGATCACAGATAACACACTACTGGCCTTTGAATGTATGCATTATATCAAGCAGGAGAAAGACCCTTCAAAGAGTTTTTGTGCTTATAAGCTTGACCTCTCAAAAGCTTATGACAGGGTGGATTGGGTTTTCTTGAGGCAGGTGATGCAAAAGATGGGCTTCTCGCACCGTTGGGTGGACTGGATTATGTCATGTGTCACATCGGTGAGGTACTCGGTTAAATTAAATGGGACCCTCTTGGATTCGTTTGCACCGACGCGTGGGCTTCGGCAAGGTGACCCTTTATCACCGTTTCTTTTTCTGTTCGTGGCGGATGGCTTGTCATCTATCTTAAAACATAGAGTGTCAGCTGGTGCTATTACCCCGGTGAAGGTGTGTAGGAGAGCTCCGGGCATTTCACATCTACTCTTTGCTGACGATACTCTTCTGTTTTTCGAAGCTTCTCAAGCTCAGGCTGTACAAGTTAAGGATGTCTTGGAAGTATATGGTAGTGCTACAGGCCAGAGTTTGAATTATGATAAATGCTCTCTATTTTTTGGTACTTCTTGTCCAGATGCTACACAAGTTCAAGTAAGGGCTGTTCTGAATGTTACAAATACTGTTTTTGAGGAGAAGTACTTGGGTCTCCCAACCCCGGAGGGGCGTATGTCAAAAGGCCGGTTCCAGAATTTGCAGACTAGCTTGACAAAGCGTTTGATTCAGTGGGGGGATGGATACCTAGCTCAACCTGGCAGGGAAGTTCTCATTAAATCCATGGCTCAATCGCTCCCAACCTATATAATGGGGGTGTTCAAATTACCATATTCACTATGTGATGATCTAACGCGAATGGTGAGGAACTTTTATTGGGGCTCATCTAAAGGAAAAGGAAAGTTCATTGGAAAGGATGGGGCCATCTCCTACAGCCAAAGGATAGAGGAGGGGTTGGTTTTCGGGACTTCCGAATGTTTAATCAAGCTTTGTTGGCGCGACAAGCATGGAGATTGTTAGTTAAACCTGAAAGTTTGTGCGCCCAGGTTTTGAAAGCCAGGTACTATCCGAATGGGAAACTTGAAGATACAGTTTTTTCAGGGAATGCCTCATCCTCTTGGCAGGCGATCAGCCATGGCTTGGACCTGTTGAAGAAGGGACTGCTGTGGAGGGTTGGTAATGGGAGAAGTATAAGGATATGGAGAGATAATTGGATCCCGAGACCATACTCATATAAGCCAATCACACTTCAAGGGAGGTGTCGTATCCGTTTTGTCTCTGATTTGTTGAATGAGAATGGTTCATGGAATTATGACCTCCTGTCAGAGTATTTTAGACCCACGGATGTGTCTGAAATTATAAAGATCCGTGCCTCTCCAAGACAAGAGGATGATGTTCTAGCATGGGGTCCTGGTCGCTTTGGTCTTTTTTCAGTTAAAAGTGCATATAATTTGGCTTTCGAGGAAGCTCATCGGGGCAGTGTTGTTTCATCCAGTACTAGTCCAAGTGGCAGTAGATCTTTGTGGAAACTAATATGGTCAGCTGGTGTTCCCCCCACCGTTCGAAACTTTGCATGGAGGCTTGTTTCGAACTCCTTGCCAACCTGGCAAAATAAACATAAGATTGGCCTTGAAGTGTCAAGTTTATGTCCGATTTGTGGGATGGAAACCGAGGACAATTTTCACCCAATGCTGAACTGCCCGTTGGCTCGCCAACTATACCTGACCATGACAAAGGTGTGGGCGCTGCCTGACATTACATCAATTCTGAATACCGGAAAAGAGTGGCTGTTTCAGGTCTTAGAGCCGCTGGATGATATAAGGCGTTGTATGGTGCTGTTCACCTTCTGGAGATGCTGGTACATTCGGAATGAAATTGTGCACCTAAAACCAGTCCCTCCGATGGATGCATCACGTAGATTCCTGCAGAGTTACTTGGACTCTCTCATTGGGATTAAGACGAACATGCATGCTGACCCTAGGAAAGGGAAGATGATTCTGTCTTATGAACCAAGCGCGGCAAGCTGGCCCTGTGGCTCCGGCCTTGGCATGGACTCCGCCGAGGCTCGGTTGGGTCAAGCTGAGTTCTGACGGATCATTTGCAGAGGACGGTTCAGCCGGCGCGGGAATGATCTTACGTAATGAAGCTGGTGGTGTTATTTTTTCTGCGTGTAGACAGTTGTTTGCTTGTCGTGACGCGTTGGAGGCGGAACTTTGTGCATGCATGGAAGGGCTATCTTTTGCTATCCAAAGGAGTGAGCTACCAATTGCGATTGAGATGGACTCGCTGACGGCGGTTGGCATGATTCAGAAGCGCGAAGAAGACAGGTCCGTCTATGCTTCTCTCGTGAAGGAAATTAAGTATTTGTTAAGTCTTCGAGAATCTTGTATTACTCATGTTAGTCGTAGTCAAAATAAGGCTAGTGATTGTCTAGCTAGGTTTGCGAGAACTGAAGGTAGAACCATGACGTGGATCGGTTCGGGTCCCCCTTTGGTCCTAGATTTGGTGATGGAGGATTGTAAGAACATTGTGATTGAGTAATACAATTTTTCCCCCGCAAAAAAAAAAAAGAAGCACTCGACCTATAGCATAAAAACGAAAAAAGGTGAAAACAATTGGCAGCCTAATGATACACCCATATATGGGCCACATGCACGTGCAAAGAGAGCACTTGGCCCATCTTTGCTGCCTCTGGCTGGCTCCTGCAGTTCTGCTACTACACTGGTATGAGTAGTTTAGTACCACATCGGCTAGGGAAGAAGGAATAGAAGGGATGGGTGCTACTCCCTCCGTCCCAAAATAACTGTCTCAACTTTATACTAGCTCTAATACAAAGTTGTACTAAGCTTAAGACACTTATTTTAGGACGGAGGAAGTATAAAAAAAGAACTACAACGCAAGATTGCTGAGTACTTTGGGCGCTCGGTTATTTCGGTTTAACCGAAAACCATTCAGTTTCTAACCGAAAAAACCGAATGCTAAATGGTTTCCATATTTGAAAACTGAAACTGAAAGCAGAACCTGAAAAAACTGAAATTTCAGTTCGGTTTGGTTTTTTTGTTTCGGTTTTTGGTTTTCGGTTCGGTTTGGCACACCCTGACAACTAGGGGACGGGGTCGCGTGGGTGTTTGCAGGTAGGGTCCCAGTTGCATGTCAACCATCAAATCAAAACTAAGGCAGAGTGTTTTGATTTTATTTATTTGTTGTTGATCCAGTTGCAAGTAAACCCTCGAGTCGCAACTGCGGCTGGTTGCAAGTCAACCCTTGACTTACAACTGTGGACACTTTTGCGGCGCTGCCGCATACAATATTATCATGACACCACAGGTAGCAAGGAGGTGGTGATGGGCATGCCGTCATGCGACTGGATTTGGTGCCTCATATTTCCAAAGGAGTATGACACTGCCCCGGGGACACCCGATTTGTTTGTCTAGGTGTTTGGTCTCAATGAAGATTCATTTTGATTTCAGTTGTGCAGTATTCAGATCTAGGGGGCAGAATTAGCCTTGTTCTCCCACACGTAGGTCAGTACATGTTTGCTCTGTCCAAATTTTTGAAGACCGAAGAGGGGGTCGAACTGGAATTGTAGGCACAGAGGAGGTGGAGATGGGGGTGGGCGGATGAGATGATCAAGGGAGGTGTATGTTGCTGTACTTGCTTTTTATTTTCAAAACATGAGAGCAACTCCAACGGGCCGACCCAAACGGACGGCGATTTTGTCCGCTTTTTGTCCGTTTGGGTCGGCCAGGCGGACACGGACGTCCGCTTCCGCGTTTGGGTTGGCGCGTGCGCCCAACGCTGGCCCAACCGATTTTGACGGCGCTGAAAAAAAAACGCATGCATATTTAGAAAAACATTAATTAAACATTAAAGCCGACCACGAAGGCCGGCGAGAGTCCACGCGTCCACATTTGCATTTAAGAAAAATAAAAACAACCTAAACTACGAGGCGGCGCGCTGCCCTAGGGGTCGCCGTCGTCGTCCTCGGGGTCCGTGAGGTCGATGAGCGTCGGCGCCGGACCGGCCCAGGGGAACGCCGTGTTCCAGAGCGCGTTCATGTCGGGCGCGGGCTGTGCCGGTGCGGGCAGTGCCGCCGCCTGGGCTGCCGCGGCTTGGCGCGCCTCCTCCTCCTCCTCCTCGGCCTCGCGCTCGAGCATCGCGAGGTACTTGCCCTCTTCACGCTCTTCGGCCAGCCGGATCTGGCGCCAGTGCTCGAGGTACGCCGCCTCCTGCGCCGGCGTCATCCCCATCCAAACCGGTGGCGCGGAGACCCACTCGCGCACTACGCCCTTCCAGGTGTAGCTCTCGATGGGGGACGGCTCCGGCTCGGGCTCCGGCTGCGGCTCCGGCTCGCCTTTGACGCGGCGTCGGGGAGGGGATGGCGGGGCCGGCGGCGGCAGCACGCAGTCGCCCGCCGCGGAGAGGGCAATGGCCTGCGCCAATGCCGCCTCGTACCGAGCCTCCTCTTCCTCCACCGCCGCCGCCCTGCGCCGCTCGTCCTCCTCGCTCTCCCGGTAGACGGCTGCAAGGGCCTCCTGGTAGGCGTCCGCCGCCGCCTGGTCCTCCTCGCGGACGACGAGCGGCGGCGGCGGCATGCTGCGGTCGACCTTGCGCACGCCCCGTCGCCTCGCCTCCTCGTGCTCGAAGGCGAACCACCTAGCCCAGTTGGGCGAGTCGGTTGCGTAGGCGGGGTCGCGGCGCTGCTCCGGCGTCAGCAGCGCCCGCCGGCGCCGCACCTCCTCCGCGTGAGCACGAGCCAACCGCGGCGCCGCCGGCACTGGGATCCTTTCTGGATCCAGATGCCAGTCGTGCGGCAGGGTGGCGTCGGGGTATGGGAGAGGCACGCGGTGCTGCTAGTGCCACTCCGCCTGGTGCACTGGCACGTTCACGCGCTACCTCTGCCGGCGAGGCGCCGGCGGAGGCAACTGCGAGGGGAAAGGGATGGCACGGGCCTTGCCATTGACCATGCTGCTGCTGGCGCCGGAGAAGAGCCCCATCTCGCTGTGGTGGTGGTGGCTAGGGTTTGCCGGCGACGGGGGAGCAGAGAAGTGGACGACGAGTTTGGATGAGGACGGCCCCGCCGCACGGTCGGCTTAAAAAAGGACGGCCGCCGTCACTGACGCGTGGGCCCGTGGTCATAAATTAAGCTGACCGCGTGGGCAGTGGGTAGTTGGACGGCCGCCAGGTGGGGACGCGGCGGACACCGAGAAGGTGCGCGAGGCGTCCGTTCCGCGTCCGCGCCGATGCATTTGGGGCGCAAATTTGGGCCGCAAATGCGTCGGCGCGGACGCGAAGCGGACGTGATTTGGGTTTGGGTCGGCGCGTTGGGCCGCCAATTTTGTCCGCGCCGACCCAAACGGACGGCGGCGGGCGAAATGGGTCGCCCCATTGGAGTTGCTCTGATGTCTGAAAAATGGAGACATGTTTTCTGAATTTTTTGCACTAAAAAGAAGGGAGGGGGTGTTTCAGTTATAGAAGCAAGTTATCAAACAAGTCCCTTTCAGCTTGTCGGTTATCATGCTAACTAGCACTAGATTGCCTAATACGAACTTGTTGAATATATTTTTTGTAGCTCTTTTTTATTAGCAACTGAACATATAGCTCATGTTCATGTCATGTACAACACACACGAGTATGGCATTAAGCATGTCTTTGTACAACAACTTCTTTGATGAATCACACTTTCCCTTTTCCTGGATAATTATGTGATGTATCAAGTGACTTGCTAGTTACTCACATTTGTACATAATTCACTATTTTTTTTTTTCGAGGAACCAGCAGGAGCTCTGCCTTTTCATATAGAAGAAGAAGAATTGGCCAGTTAATAAGGAAAACTGGCCGAAAACCGATACAAGCACAACTCACACACCGACCCCGAGGCCGCGCATCCGACGAGCCGCCGACTCTGCTGCCCTAGCAACCGAAGTCGACACCCTACAACCCTTTTTCGGAGCCGCCGCTCCGACTTACAACCAAAACGAACCCACGCCGACCCCGAGGCCGCGCTCCAGGCGAGCCGCCCGCTCCGTCACCCGAGCAACCGAAGCCGACACCCTACAACCATCTCCGGAGCCGCTGCTCCGACATCCACACTGGCCCCGAGGCCACGATCCAGCCGAGTCGATGGCTTTGCCGCCCAAGCGACCAAAGGCAACACCAAACGCAAAGGAGATCTCCGGAGCCGCCGCTCCGACATCCACGCCGACCCCGAGGCCGCGCACCAGGCTGGCCAACGACACTGTCACCCACGAGACCAATGCCGACACCCCTCCAAGCCGAAACATAATATCGTCGGCCAAGCAGCGACAACGACCACCACCGCCTATCACTGGACCCTCCGGCCGAAATGAAACTCCTGAAACGATGCCCCAACAGGAGCGATGCAATCGCCATCATCGTCCGATCCCAAAGGAATCAAGGGTTTCCCCCCGGAGCTTCCTCGAGTGGTGGAGAGAGCAAAACGCCTCAACGATGCCTTCAAGGAGGAAGCGGCGCCCGTAGGCGTCGGCATCGTTCACTATTAAACCCTGAATATCAGTGTATTGGTTATTCGTTTGATTGCGTTATGGATTTTCAAAAGTTATGTGTATATATAGATATGCAAGCTTCAGATATATAATATGTAGTTTGTAAAATTATGATGCTTTTGCTTGGGCTGACACACCTCATACCGATAGTGTTAGTTTGTAGTTCAGTTTTCATCTGCCAAAATAGTACATATTTTTTAGCTCTATGATTGTCTCAGAACAGTTATGTGTATATTACTGTAATAAACCAATATCCAACACCTCGATTTTTCTTTTTTTCAGACCCAGTTTTTCCATAAGCCTAGTAACAACAAGTTTTTACAGAAATGCATGCATGTGTACCCCTGTAGCGGTAGCCAAAAGTGACTTTATTCACAGCAACAAATATGGTTTAGTGTTTGCCTTCAATTCCCTTTTTTATATTCTGATTTTCAAAAAAAAATCAGAAAGGTTTTTTTTTTTTACTTCACAAAATGATAGTGCTGATGCGTCAGACTTGAGTTTTTATAGAATTTAGTTTCTTTTCTTCCGACTATAAACAACACTACACAGGAAATCCACAAAATCAACTACTCATGCAAGGGAGAATCAGGTGTTTCTTTGTTGTTTGATTACAGCTGTTTTACTGCTGCATGAATGGGTGTAGAGACCTAACTTCTATTTTAGACGAGGATGTGAGTTGGGGATCTGCTTACTTACTGTGGACAACTAGACGTAACGAGTAATGAAGAAAATGGGTTAGGAGTGAGAAAGTAGCTAGTGGTTAGAGGGGTGGGAGTTGCCGGGTTGGACGGGAGGTGCGAGCCACCAGCCCACCACAAAGCGCGGACGAGCAAAAAACAAAAAATAAACAAACAAACAATCAAAGAGTACGAATATTTTTTAATGAGGTGAGATGTTGTCATGCTTAGATGTGACATAACTATGTCACATCTAGATGAGTCTTAGACATACCATTTAGTTATTGGTTAGCATAGGAAGTACTTTTTTGAATACAGTACAGACGCAGAGCTCATACGTACATACGCATATTCTATCCTTATGAGCACCTTCGAGAGACCGAACTGACACATCATCTTGAGATTGACGAAGTCGCCACCAACGCCTTCGTAGTTGATGGGAATGTCTCCTTTCACAGAACACATCGCCAGAAAGCACGAAATAAATCCAAAAAAATACGAGCACCAGCATCAAGTCTACGGCTTGAACTCTAGTGGGTTGGGAAGACACCTGCCTTCTTAACCATGCAACCACAGGTTACTTCGGGAATAGGGAGTGCTTTTTCTTAGTAAATGGATGTCCTTTTGGACATCAAATAATGTAGATTTTTTTCCGCGCATGTTATGTTTACAGGTGCAATATTCTTGTTTTAGTTTTTTTTTTCTGAAACAACGAGCCTTTTTTTTGCGAATATGAAACAACGAGTCTCCTTGTGGATTTTCGCTACTCTAGAGAGCTTGCTTTACTAGCATACGGTAAATGTAGGGGGGAGATCGATGATCATGATATTTTGAAAGTCAATCAACGTAGGACCCATAAAAACAGGCTGATAATTTTATGTTTGTTTTTGCACCATCATCATCATTTACATGCATGCGCGGCATTTGGTTCTGAACTTGTGATTCGTTTTTCAAGTCTGAACGTGAATGCTTTTGTGCGGACAGACTGGCCAAGTCACGACCTCATGCCAGTCTACAAAAGCAAAACCATGGACTGGACAAATCGCGTGCGAGTGACACGGGAAAGGCCAGAAACAATCATGATAGTTGTTAAGACGACTGAGACGACCCGCGTTAGCATTTTTTGACGGGAGTTCAGGCTGTCGGTGGAAATCGTGGAGACTCACCGCTCACATACACGCGTCTTTCTCTGGCTGAACCGAAATGACTTGGTATCTCATCATCTCCTCGCAAGAAGGAATCGCACACGGTTTGCAGCAGATGCCAGTCCCTGTAAGTTCGTCATCAAGCTGCAGCCTGCGAGCAGCTGCCATGGGAATGGATTGACTTGGTCGACTCGGTAATTCGGCATCACTGGTGGTCGCATTCGCATCTTCTCCACGTGAAATTGGTGGATCCGTGTACGTACGTACTCACAAGCCACAACAACCGGCGCCAGGCTAGCTTTTATAAGCTAGGGCAAGACACACAATTCACGCATCCATTCATAGCAATGGCGCAGAACAACATCTCGGCGGTAGCTACAGCGGCAACAGCACTAGTGCTGATGCTGGCGGTCACTTCCGCTGGACGAGCAGCAGCAGCAAGTGATCCGATCGGGATGCCCAACTGCGTCACGTCCTGCGGTGGCGTGAAGGTGCCGTACCCGTTCGGCATTGGCCCTGACGCCAGCTGCTACCTGCCGGGGTTCAACCTCATCTGCAACGCCACCGGCTCAAGGCCACGGCTTTTGCTCGACGCCGACGGCATCATCCAAGTGCTCCGGATCTCCGACAACGCTGAGATCCCTTTACTGGAGGTCCAACGTAACGGCGACGTAAAAATCAGCGTTGATGCCCATGGCAACGGCAACAGCACGTTCAGCCGAGGCCTTAGGCGCCAGGGCCCATACACGCTGCCGAGCTACCAGAACGAGCTCGTCCTGACGGGCTGCAACGTGCAGGCCACGGTCAAGAACGGCAACGTCACCTTGGCCAGCTGCACCTCGCTCTGCAAAGAAGACGAGGCGCCACTTGAAGCAGACGATGAAAGCAGCGTGACCCAGCGATGCTCCGGCGGCACAGGCTGCTGCCACACTGATATCGTCACGCCGGCCGGCTACGACGACAAGGGCGAAGTATACAGCATCAGCAGCACCGACACGTCCAAGTACGACGTGCAGCTGAGATGGTTCGGTTGGAACCGTAGCGCGGACCTAGAGCGATTCCCCGTGCGTGTGTTTATCGCAAAGAAGGGCTGGTTCGACGACACCTCCATCTCAAAGGATTTGCTACAGATAGATCGCCCCATGTCAAAGGAGGCAATGGCAGTGCCTGTTACGCTGAGGTGGGAGGTTGTTGGCCATCCCATCAACAGCGTCTGCAAGAGCAACCACAGCGAGCGCACAAAGGGTAGGCGAAGAAGAGGCTATGTGTGCCGCTGCAGTCGAGGTTACCACGGAAATCCATACCTCACCGACGGGTGCAAAGGCAAGTGGCCCAGTACATTTCATTACTAGTTGTACCGATCGACCAATTAGCGCTAGGTAGCTAATGCTGATGCTTTTGTGTTATGATCCTTACATGTATAGATGACAACGAGTGCAAGTTGCCACAGGCATACCTTTGCTACGGTGAATGTATCAACACGGAAGGATCCTTCACATGCCAGTGTCCGCCAGGAACAACCGGCAACCACTCCATCCCCGGTGGCTGCATCTCCATCAACACAACCGTGCCTGATACAGGTACTACTGGTAGCTTAAGGAACTTTTCTTTTTTCTTTTTTCTGTTTTGAGCTTGAAGGCGTTGCGTTTTCTTCGTTCATCTTGGCACGATCCAAGTCCAAACCTGCGCAAATAAACTCCAGCGGAATACAAAACCAAGTTTTACGAAGTTCCTGCACGTACGCAACCCTCCCTAGCAACGCAATTAGCTGTGCGACGCACCCAAGTAACCCTACACTCCTCTCTGATTCGGAGTAGACCCTTCACCTCTTCTATGATCGTTTCATACGCTTTTTTTTTTTTTTTTTTTTGCGGGGAATCGCTTTGCAGTCACAGCTTTCGAATCAATTTCAAGGACCAGCTTGGGCGGTCTTATCTCCATGAGCCAGTTGGGCCATGTGCGCGCCGGCAAGCTCTGAGCTCCGCTAGGTCATGATCGGAGTCAGAGGGAAAACAAATACTAGAATGTCTCTACAAGTAAAATGGCATGATGGTCCCTCAGGAATCCTCCTCCTCCTTTATCCCCTGACTTAGCACAAAGTCATTTTGAACGGTTCCGAAACCTACCGGTAAGAATTCCACCATCCACTAGTTGCTTTAAGATTCAGGTCTTGAACAGCTATTATGCCTCCTTTTCTCCTATACAGAAATAATACCAGGTCCAATATAACTATTAGAGCATCTACACCGTACCCAGACTTAGCAAATCGGTCCCCCTATACGCCCGCAGTCGCGTCCGCGAACAGCACCCGCCGGCCCCTCATATGTTGCGCCATACATCCACATACCTCAAATGCAATCCTCGAATCGATGCAATCCATGCACGTCGATCATCCAATATAAATTGTTCGAATTCAATAGTTCGAAACAAAGTAAATCAAATCACAGTTCAACAAACCGGACATGCCAAAATGAAATCAATGTCCGAGCGAGAAGGGGTGCGTGTAGGATCACTGGCCGGACGTGGCCATCCATGCCTCATGTTCGTCCAGCTTGTCCTGCTCCGCCTGGGCAGCCAGCTCCATCTGCATCCGGGCTGCATGCTCCGCCTGCATCCTGGCCGCATGATCCGCTGCCGCAGCCACCCTCGCCATCTCCTGTGCCCTACGGTTGTTGATCTCCTTCTTTTCCGCACGCCACTTCTTCGCATACTCATTCAAGAGGGTTTCGTCCGCCAACATGATCATCGCATCCTCCGCATCCCGTGCGAGTTGCAACCTCTCCTTCTCCGGCTCAATCTCTCCAAATGTCTTGCCCTTCTTGAGTCCCCATTTGATCGTCGCCTCTTGCTTCTCCAACTCGAAATTATCCCTCTCAATTTTCAGCCTCTTATTCACCCCCGTCCGGTCCCACTCCATCCTCCTCTTTTGCGCATCCAACATGAGCTTATACCGCTCCTCTTTCTTGTTCCCCTTGCCGGAAAAAATGTCTGTCCATGTGGACGATATTTTTGAAGCCGCGGCGTCATGGGAGATCCTTGCCTTCTCCCACTTGTTTCCCATGATTTGTCAGTTATCTTTTGGCACGGTAGCTCTTCCATTCGCGACGACAACATCGTCATCTTCATCGTCCAACCCAATGGATTGGTGGGAGCTTAATCCATCATTCATCTTCTTGGCGGCTTTGAGATCGGCCACAACTTGGGTCCACTTTGGCTTGCCATTCAATATGACCCAATAATAACTAAAAGCAAATGGCTTCTTATAGAGCTGGTGATACATAGTAGCCACCACCTCCATCTAGCAAACAACATACATACGAGCACAAGAACGCAAACACAAGAAGCATATACGCTCCCGAACGAGCTGCAGCGACTCACATACGTCGACCGCCAGCTTCTCCGTTGGCAGAACGCTATCTAGAATGGCCCAGCCGGCCGTCGAATCTTCCTCCATCCCAAGGGTGCCAGACGGCGTAATCCACATCCGTGCTCAGATGGATGGGGTGTGGGGAGCCGGGCATGGCGGGGGAGACAGCTCCTCGTCCACGTCCGCACCTCGCTGGGAGGCCGCCACAACCTCCCTCTCTTGCTGTCGACGACGCCGCAGCTTCCGGATGACGTTATCCGCCTTGCAAGACGCAGTGGAGGCAGGGACGCCGATGGACAAGGCGGACGGCGGTCGGGGACGGGCTGGAAGACATCACGTCGGAGGATCGGGACAGGTGGTGAGGATGAAGAGCAAGGGTGGCAGACGACGAGGGCTCGGGCACGGGAAAGGTTGGAGGGCGGCAGAAGGAAGAGGAAGGGAGTGGAAGATTTGGTGCAATTTGCGGTGAGGTCGGGCTGTCGGGTCCGCCATGGCGGACGTGTCCGTACGCGCCCGGGCGCCCCCATATCTGCCTCATATTTGGGCTGGATACGAAGGGTGCTGGTCAGCCCAGGCATTTGAGACCCGTTTAAGAACCCCGTCTGGATCGAAATTTCGCGACCGGTGAGTGACCGGGCGGCATGCCCGGACGTATGAGGTGGGTTTGGGACGCCTTGTTGTAGATCCTCTTAGCCCCCACCATTGTCCTTACATGGCAGTCATGGCAGGCATGTGACAGTCCACTCTCTCTTCTCTCGCACATAAAACAAACATTTTATTTCACCTTTACCATATTAAATCGTCATATCATTTAAACTGTAAGTTCATTTTAAAATATTTTATATATTTGAACTCTTGTGCCAAAAAAATAGAACTAGACCAATCTTTGATACATTTTAAATAGTTTTAAATTTCAACGTTTCATATTCCATATGTGAAACACACCAATTTCACAAGAAAGTGAAAAACAATACGAAACTGAAATGTCAACTTGTAAAACTGATTTCTTGGAATGTGTAACAAGTTTTTTCTTCAAAAGAGTGAAATATTTTATTTAATTTTTTTACAATTGAAATAGATGAGATTTTTTTGAAACAAGCCAGTAAAAAGTGAAATGTAGGTTCTGAAACTAAAAAATATATAAAACTGAAATGTCACCTTGTGAAACTGATGAAAAATCATGCTATTGAAAAGATTTCAAGCAAGTGAAACATGTTGTTTCGAAAATGTACAAAAGAAGAAATAGATGTATTTTTTGTGAGACAAGCGAGTGGAGAGTGAAATATAGGTTCTGCAACCAAAAAAATATAAAACTGAAATGTCAAGTGGTAAAACTGATTGAAATCATGTTATTGAAAAGATTTCTTGCAAGAGAAACCTCTTATTTAAAAAATGTGTTACTGAAATAGAGTGATTTTGTGAAACTAGCAGGTGGAAAGTGAAATGTAGATTTTGAAACTGAAAAAAATACGAAACAAAATACCGATTTGTGAAACTGATTATTTTCAAAATGTGCAACACTTTATTTCAAAAGAGGGAAATGTGTTATTTGAAAAAGGTGCAATTGAAATAATTGTGATTTTTGTGAAACAAGCTAGTGGAAAGTGAAATATAGGTTTTGAAACTGAAAAATATATGAAACTGAAATGTCAACTTGTGTAACTGATTGAAACCATGTTATTAAAAATTTCTTCTTGTGAAATTACAGAATGTGGATTTTCACAAATGTGAATAGTAACAGATTATGGACAGTGATGCTGGAACCTGCCATCTAGAGCTAGACACAAATGTTCGATCATATTTCAAATAGATTAAAAAAAACAATTTTGATGCAAATTTAAACAAACCGGGTGATTTTTAAACTTGGATAATTTTTAGATAAAACCAGATCATTTTCATCTAAACCGGAACACATTAATTACATTTTTGACATATTTCAACTAAACTCTATTCTAACCTAGTCTAAATGATCGTCGGTGCCTGTTTCCCATGACATATCTTCCTCACGTCCGAGTGTAAGCTCGCCGGCGACCATTTCCCATGAAATATATTCCCCATGTCCAGTAGTAAGCTCGCCGGCTGGCCGTGAGCCCCTGAAACTGAAGCATCAACATGAAGGGAAGAATAGTCTCTGCCTCCTTGAAATGGGAAAGCTAATCGGCCAATGATGATGTGCCCACCAAGCTTAGCTTCAAGGGGGGAGAGAGTAGTAGCCTCCGCTTCCATGAAGCGGGCAAGCTCACCGGCTGTGCAGCCTGGGAAGACAGTGGTGGCGGTTTGGTTGGACCAGACCGCTGGCGGCCTCCCATGTCCTACTCTTCCTCGCTATCGGAGGTGACCGTGAACAAGTCAGCCTCGTTGTTGTGGTGGCATGACGCGACCGACACAGGGCTGCCGACGTCATCGGTTCCTATGATTTCCTCCGTTGTCACGTTGATCTCCGTGAACATTGCTTCTTTCTCCACCGACAAGATGTGCCATCGCTTGCGGTGGATTTCACGGGTGGCTTAATAGGATAGAAGCAACGCCTTCCGCTCGTCCACGTCAGCCATGGTGCCTATGTCGGCGATTTGTTCCTCCGTGAACCGGTACTCATCGAGGAAGCAAAGGTTGTACCTCTGGTCGGCATGCGCCTACCAGAATGTCGCCTCCAGCTCTTCTGACATCATGTTACTATAGTGTGCCCGCTTCTCATCGATTGTGTCCCGTTGAAATAATAAACTTACAACATGATAGTTGTTTGGAACAACGAGATGAAGCTAGTGGTCGAAGAAAATTTCAAACAATCGACCATGTGCGATGAATTTGAACAAATTCATCTACAAACATGCACACATGAACACATTAATACAGTACAGTAGGAAGATATAGACCACAGAAAAGGAAAAATTACTACACGAAAGTTGTGTGAAATGGTGAGATGAAGCTACTCCTCAAAGAAATATTTAGCGGTCGACCGTGTAAGATGAATTTCGCAAAGTTCGTTTAAAAATCTCCAAACGTAAATTGAAAATTGAAGGTTTGCAGTAAACAAAACTAGAACTCGATCATGGGAATGAAATCACAATGTCGATGTGCATCTTTTTGTGTAGAGCTTATCTTGAATCAAAATATTGTTGTGTAATTAGAAGACAACACGATCAGAGCGACCAAGGCCCTATTTGTTTGGATTATGCTTAAGCAGGACGAGCCGCCTCCCACTGCAGTTCGGCTCCGCGCAGCCGGTCGCACCAATCGGCCGGCTAGGGGCGGAGACGCTTAGCCCCCAAGCAGGCGGTTCTGCAGGTACCGCGGTCAGAGCACGCGTGGCTATAGAGGCCCCCGTCGCATCGGGGGTCAGCGCCCGTATGGCCACAGTGGAGGCGACAGTGCCTCTGACCTCGGCCGATTGCGACCTGGCGGAAGGCACAGTGCCGGCATGCCCTCAACCACTCCATTACCTGCCCCGGCATGACTACAGCGCGGCCGGCCGTACCGCTGACCGTGGCCGACCGCCGCTAGACGACGCCCCGAAGGATGACCCGTGCCACGGTGTGACGGTCCCTAGGGCCCACCAGGCGGGCCCCCTCCGGCTCCCGACGGGACCCCACGGCTGGCGGGCCCTACCGGCGACAATACCCCTCAGCCGGGGGCCCCATGGCCGGCTAGAGAGACCGCCAGCTGGGGCCCCCCGGAGCCTTCTACCCATATTGTATTCCGGAGGGTTGGCCGATAAAACCCCTCGAAGCTCCCCCCACGCAAGGATGCGATCACTTTCCTCAACACACGCACACACACCCATGTAGATAGGCAGAGAGGGCAGTCTAGCTCTTTCTTCCTCCTCTACCCATACAGCTCAAGGAGCACCATTGTAGCCCCATTTGGTTCATCAACCAGACCGGCAGGACTAGGTGTATTACCTCCCACGGAGGGCCCTGAACCTGGGTACATCACGTGTCCCGCACCGTTTGTCCCCGATCTCGCTCCCGGAGTCCACCGGCGTCCATCGGCCCCAACCACTCTCGATAAGCCTCCCCACACTACTGGAATCAGGGACTTTGCCATCTGCCAGCTCTTTGCCGTCTGCTGGCAGACGGCAAAGACATTGTTTGCCGTCCGGTTTAGGAAAGCAGACGGCAAAGAGCTGGCTGATGGCAAAGACAATGTTTGCCATCAGCCAGCTCTTTGCCGTCTGCCAGCGGACGGCAAAGTTTCTTTGCCGTCCGCTGGCAGACGGCAAAGAGGTGGGGTGGCCCCACGGGTTACTGCACTGGCTATGGCACACGGCCCACCTCTTTGCCGTCTGCTGGCAGACGGCAAAGAACTCTTTGCCGTCTGCCAGCAGACGGCAAAGAGGGGGTTTTAATTTTCAGCCCCCTTCCCCTGCCCCGCGCCTCTCTCTCCCTCTCACCTCTCTCTCCCTCTCTCGCGCGCCTACCGCCGCCGCCGCTGCCCCTTCCCCGCCGACGACCCCTGCCGCCCCCCTCCTCCCCGCCGCCGCCCCCTCCCATCCTCCCCCGCCGCCCCCCTCCTCCCCGCCGCCGCCCCCTCCCCTCCTCCCCACCGCCGCCCCCTCCCCGCCGCTGCCCCCTCCCCGCCGACGACCCCTGCCGCTCCCCTCCTCCCCGCCGCCGCCCCCTCCCCTCCTCCCCCGCCGCCCCCCTCCTCCCCGCCGCCGCCCCCCTCCTCCCCACCGCCGCCCCCTCCCCGCTGCCCCCACGCTGCCCCGCGCCGCCGCCGCCCCGCACCTCCGCTGCCCCACCGCAGCCCCCTCCCCCCCGGCGAGCCCCCCCCCCGGCGAGCCCCCTCCCCTCCGGCGAGCTCCCCCCCGGCGAGCCCCCTCCCCTCCGGTGAGCTCCCTTTGCCCTTTTTTTCCCTTTTCCTGTTTTCTGTTTTCTGTTTTTTCCTTTTTTTTAGTTTTATGTTTATGTTTAGTTTAGATTTAGATTTAGTTTTAGTTTTAGTTTTAGTTTTAGTTTTAGGTTTAGTTTTAGGTTTAGGTTTAGTTCTGAAAATAAATAAGAATAATTAGAAGAAGAGGAAGAAGAAGAAGAAGAGGAGGAGGAGGAGGAGGAGAAGAAAAGAAGAAGAAGAAGAAGAAGAAGAAGAAGAAGAAGAAGAGGAGGAAGAAGAAGAAGAAGAGGAGGAGGAGGAGGAGGAGGAGAAGAAAAAAGAAGAAGAGGAAGAAGAAGAAGAAAAAAGAGGAGAGGAGGAGAAGAAGAAGAGGAAAAGGGAAAGAAGGAAGAAGAAGAAGAAGAAGAAGAAGGAAAAAAAGGAAGAAAAGGAAGAAGAGGAAGAAGAAGAAAAAAAGAGGAAAAACCCCGACCCCGGCACGGCACCCCGACCCCGACCCGACAACCCGAAAACCCGACCCCGACCCCGACCCGACAATCCGAAAACCCGACCCCGACCCGACACCCCGACCCCGACACGGCACCCCGACCCCGACCCCGACCCCGACCCGACACCCCGACACCGACACGGCACCCCGACCCCGACACCCCGACCCCGACACGACACCCCGACACCCCGAACCCGACACGGCACCCCCACACCCCGACCCCGACCCTGACCCCGACACCACGACAACCAGACACGACACCCCCCGACACCCCGACACCCCGACCCCGACCCCGACACCCCGACACCACGACAACCAGACACGACACCCCCCGACACCCCGACACCCCCCGACACCCCGACCCCGACCCCGACCCCGACCCCGACACCACGACACCCCTGACACCCCGACACCACGACACCCAGACACGACCTCCCCCGACCCGACACCCCGACACCGACACGGCACCCCGACACCGACACCCCGATCCCGACACGGCACCCCGACACCCCGACCCCGACACGGCACCCCGACACCCCGACCCCGACCCTGACCCCGATACCCCAACCCCGACCCCGACACCACGACAACCAGACACGACACCCCCCGACACCCTGACACCCCGACACCACGACAACCAGACACGACACCCCCCGACACCCCGACACCCCCCGACACCCCGACACCCCGACCCCGATACCCCGACCCCGACCCCGACACCCCGACACCCCTGACACCCCGACACCACGACACCCAGACACGACCTCCCCCGACACGACACCCCGACCCCGACCCCGACCCCGACACCACGACACCCCTGACACCCCGACACCACGACACCCAGACACGACCTCCCCCGACCCGACACCCCGACACCGACACGGCACCCCGACCCCGACACCCCGATCCCGACACGGCACCCCGACACCCCGACCCCGACACGGCACCCCGACACCCCGACCCCGACCCTGACCCCGATACCCCGACCCCGACCCCGACACCACGACAACCAGACACGACACCCCCCGACACCCCGACACCCCGACCCCGACCCCGACCCCGACACCCCGACACCACGACAACCAGACACGACACCCCCCGACACCCCGACACCCCCCGACACCCCGACACCCCGACCCCGACACCCCGACCCCGATACCCCGACCCCGACCCCGACACCCCGACACCCCTGACACCCCGACACCACGACACCCAGACACGACCTCCCCCGACACGACACCCCGACACCACGACACCACGCCACCACGCCACCCAGACACGACACCCCCGACCCCCGACACCTCTTCGGCCTCCTGTTGACCGAAAAGGTGCTCTTCGGCCTTCCATAGGCCGACGGGGTCATATATTTGTGAATTATGAGTTAGGAAGTATATTTTCCGATTTTGTTAAGAAAAACATCATATATATTTGTGTTGATCGGGTGGATTTAAATGTGCAGTTCTTTCTGGGCCGCGAGGGTCTGGTGTTCGACGACCTCCCCGTGCGTTCGACGAGCTCCGCCCCTGCGTTCGTGGGTGAGCACAAATGACATCTCCTCCTCCCCCCTTCATTTGCTCTGTTCCGGTATTCGTGCCGATGAAACTTGCTAGCTATAGGTGTCAATCATCAGTATGCGTGACCACTATGCGTCTCCCGTTCGAAAGGGTTACATCTATAAATATGCATGCATTTGCATATTTATAACCGTGATTCTTTCGAATTGTCCAACGTTATCCATGGACAGCCCGAGTATGTGTAGATTGGGTTCGTTTTCCCATATGCTTTGCTCCGGATCCGATGCAGAATTTCGTCAGTGCCTCCCTGTTGTTCTCCGGGTACACAACCTCTCTGCTTATTGCCGAGACGTGTATCAGGAGAACAGCGGGGAGGTGCTGCCGAAATTTTGCGTCGGATCCGGAGCAGAGCATGGGAAAACGAACCCAATCTACACATACTCGGGTGGGATTAGGACCTATCTTTACCTATTAGTCTAGGTTGCATGGACGTAATAAAACTGACAAACTCTATTAACTGATGAATATGGTTTACTGAATTATGTATATATTTCTTGTGTGTCCAGTAGCTAGGCAAGATGAGTGATCGTGCATGGATGTACACCGGTCACACTAGTCAGAAAGACATGACACCTGAATGGCTAAGAAAAACCAAGGGGTTTCTGAGAGCCGCATTTGCAAATGGACAGGAAACAACTTGGTGCCCCTGTGCCAATTGCGACAACTTAAAAAAGAAGTCAGAGTTTGAAATGATCAAACACCTGCAGAAGTTGGGTTTTACGCCTAATTATACGGTATGGACATTGCATGGTGAGTCTGCCCAACGTGCCAGAGCTGAGGAGGGCCGTCGTCGCACCGACGAGCATGGTACCGGGATGGAAGACATGGTGCAAGACTTTGATGATGCTCGGGATTCGGACGATGAGATGGAGGAATCTGCAAAGGCCTTCAATGATATGTTGGAGTCTTCAAAACGTCCTCTCCACGAGCACACTGAGCTTTGTCAGCTGGATGCCATCGCACAAGTAATGGCTCTGAAGGCTCAATTCAACTTGGGCAGAGAATGCTACGACGCGATGATGACACTATTTGGACGCTTTCTACCCAAAGGCCATGTAATGCCTACAAACCTGTACCAGTCGGACAAAATCCTCCGCGTACTTAAGATGCCCTATGAGAAGATAGATGCCTGTGAGAAAGGATGTGCCTTATTTAGGCTTGAGTATGCGGACTTGAAGTATTGTCCCGTTTGCCAGTCTTCCAGGTATGTTGAGGTAGACAACGGTATGGGTGAGAAGAGTCAGACAAAAATCCCAGTTAATGTTCTTCGGCATATGCCAATCATACCAAGACTTCAACGACTTTTCATGGTCGAAGAGACGGCCAGACAGATGACATGGCACAAATTGGGCAAAAGAACCGAACTAGATGTAGATGGGGAGCCGATGTTGGTACACACATCGGACGCTTTTGCGTGGAAGCGCTTCGATGCAATACATCATGCTAAAGCGGCAGATCCAAGGCATCCTCGAATCGCCATAACCACGGATGGGTTCAATGTGTTTGGTATGATGGCAGCCCAATACAGTTGTTGGCCTGTATTTGTCATTCCACTCAATCTCCCCCCCGGACAGATTATGCAAAGAAAGAACATTTTCCTGACGTTGATAATTCCGGGGCCCAACTATCCGGGGAAGAATATGAATGTGTACATGCAGCCGCTTAAGGATGAACTGCAAGAAGCTTGGGATAATGGGATCAAGACATACGACGCCGCTACAAAAAAAAACTTCCTAATGCGTGTGTGGTACATGTACTCGATGCATGACTTGCCGGCGTATGCGCTATTCGTTGGCTGGTCTGTGCATGGAAGGTTCCCGTGCCCCACATGCAAGGCAGCTCTTGAGTTTCGTCGGCTGCAGGCGGGTGGCAAGTTTTCTTGCTTCGACATGCATAGACAGTTCCTGGATCCTCGCCATAAGTTCAGAAAAGACAAGAAGAACTTCATCAAAGGTAGAGTTGTCAAAAACTCTGCACCACCTGCGTTGACGGGCCAACAGACCCTGGATCAGTTAAACTCTCTCGAGCCGGATCCAGAGCGTCCAGGGTATTTCAAGGGGTATAATTCGGAACACGCCTGGACTCACAAGACATGCTTGTGGGATCTGCCTTACTTCAAAGACCTCCTTTGCCCACACAACATCGACGTGATGCACACTGAAAAGAATGTCGGCGAGGCCCTCTTTGGTACATTGTTCGGCGTAGATGGGAAAACAAAGGATAATCCTAAGGCTAGAGTCGATCAGCAGGCTCTATGTGATAGACCGCTACAAAACATGCGACAACCGAAAGGAAAGAAGAACTGGACGAAGCCAAAGGCATGGTTCAATCTTGGAAGGCCAGTTATGAGGGAAATACTCCTGTGGGTGAAAAAGGAGTTGATGTTCCCCGATGGGTATGCAGCGAATCTAAAGAGGGGAGCGAGCCTTGAAAAATTGAAAATATTTGGTCTCAAGAGTCATGATTGGCACATATGGCTTGAGCGGGTAATGCCGGTGATGTTGCGTGGCTTTATCCCTGAGGATGAATGGCTAGTACTGGCAGAGCTGAGCTATTTCTTCCGTGTTCTTTGTGCGAAAGAACTATCGCCTGGCTTGCTAGAAGAACTGGAAGAGTTGGCGCCGGAGTTGATCTGCAAGTTAGAGAAGATCTTTCCACCGGGCTTCTTTAATCCAATGCAGCATTTGATTTTGCATCTACCAACCGAGGCACGATTGGGGGGGCCCGTGCAGAATCGTTGGTGCTACGCAACTGAGAGGATGCAGAAGACGCTTCGAGAAAAATGTAAAAATAAACGTCGAATTGAAGCATCAATGGCCGAGGCATTCATTACTGAGGAGGCGGCAAACTTCGTGACAGCACACTACGAAGCCAAAAATCGTCATTTGCATAATCCGAAGCCTCGGTACAATGCTGGCGACCCTAAAAAGGGTGGATCCAACCTCAGCCTATTCAAAGGGAAGCTCGCACCAGCCGGTGCTTATACTTCCTTATCGTTGGATGTCGACGAATGGCGGACCATTACGTTGTATATCTTGAACAACCTAACAGAAGTGCGGCCGTACATCGAGTAAGTTCTCGGTACATTGTTTCGCAACCTCTAATTCCTTTGAACTGCTCTTATTCCCGGATATTTGATACAGTCGATACGTCGCCAAATTCTCGTATGGAGCGGTGATCCAAAAGGATTCCGTCGAAGAGTATGAGCTTCTGGCAATGCATGGAGGCGGCTATCCCGGTTTCATCTCTTGGTTCAAACAAACGGTAATTTCTATTAGACCATTTCATTTCTTCTTCTAATTTCCGGCTAATGCAACAATCCTTTCGTATTAAACTTGTAGGCTAGTTCAGAGTCTATGGACCCCGAATTGAGACAAGTCGCTAATGGTTTTGACTATAAGGTCCGTTCATTTGACAAATACGACATCAACGGGTATCGCTTTCGTACCTATGGCAAAGAGCTATCTATGGCCGACCGAAAGTCTACAAATTGTTGTGTCTCTGCTATCGGCGAAGGAGATACCGAGTATTATGGAAGAATTGAAGCAATTTATGAACTTCTATTCTATGGTGCAAACCCACCGAAAGTAGTAGTCTTCAAATGTTATTGGTTCCAGCCGAAGGAGACTAGAAGGACTCATGAACATCTAGGGCTAGTCGAAATCAAACAAAGCACCCATTTGGATGTTCCCGATGTCTATATTACGGCTCAACAGGCAACCCAAGTTTTCTATCTACCGTGGGCCTGCCAAAGTGATCCAAATCCCAAAGGTTGGGATGTCGTTTATGAAGTGCTGCCACATGTTAGACCACCTCCCCCCAATGAAGAGGATTATGAACCTCACATTAACCCAGACACATATGAAGGAGAATTCTTCCAAGAAACACGTCTTTCCAAAAAACGTTTCAAGAACCGCTCTACTTCACCTCAGAACATTGAAGTAGACAGCGGCAGTGAATCCGAGCCTGAGCCGGAACAAGAAGAGCCGGAAAAAGAAGAGGTTACTGCTGCGGATGACCTGTCAATGCTTGACCGATTACGTACAGGAGGCCTTCCACATGTTGATGCATTTATTGATGATGATGATGAGCACGTCTTTACTGATAGTGATGATGATGATGCATTTATTGACCCCGAAGCATATATAGACGATGATGATGCATTTATTAATGATGACGAGGAAGATTAATATTATAGTTCATGTCAGGTATTCAATTATTATTATAGTTCATGTCAGGTATTCAATTTTTTATTATGTTCATGATGATGATACACTTAAATTATATTCATGTCAGGTATTCATTTTTTTAATGTTGTACTAACTTCGTTTACACTTTGTCATTGCAGGTGTTGACAGATGGTGGGCAGTGGTCGAGAGCGCTCCGAGGCTCCTTCCTCGGCGCGTGGTGGGAGGGGTACTTCCATCCCACCCCACCACCTCCGGAGAGCGCTGGATCTCAGTTTGCAGACACCGGCGGGCGCTTCTTCTTCGACCGGGAGAGGTCGGGGGGGGAAGAAGGAGAAGGCTGGTAGAGGTGGACGTGGCGGCGGGAGAGGTAGGAAGGCTGCTACTACGCCTTCCTCGCCGCCACCCCCAGCTGATTCACCCGAGCACAGGGGTGCTCCGTCTGAGATGGGGCCGCCTGAGGTGGAGCCGTCTCGGACTCCGGTCCACGAGCCTACTACAGACGAGGCTACGACAGACGCGCCTACGGCCGACGAGCGTGGGGCCGCCGAGCCTTCGTCCCACGAGACTGAGGAGCTCAGCAGGGATTACGTTGAGTCGCAGCCGAACCTAGGTGCGGGCTCGTCGAGTGGCCCTCCTGAGGGTGGCTATAGTTCTGATAGCTATAGCGAGGGTGAGTGGGTTGAGGGGCGCAAAGTATACCAGCGTGGTGGTACAAAGCTCCCGCCCACCCCGGCGACCCCCGACCAGAGGTGGTTGATTGCGCCGCAGGGGGATAAGTAAGTGCATTTACTCTTTTTTAACCTTTTGTCTTCACGTTTCTTCGAATATCTAATGCGTTGGACTTGTCATACTGCAGGTCTTGGACACACGGGCCTGGTTGCCGCAAGCCCAACAGTGTCCTTGGTGTGATTTGTCGCCAGTGCTTCCCGGGGTGGGTCACGTTGCCCGGTGAGGGCCGGGTTCGAGAGCTAGGACTGACCTGGGAGCACTACTTGGCTGCCCCGGCCCCGCCGGGGCATAGGATCGGCGATGTCGAGTGCCACACGGTCGCCGACATTGTGATCCAGACGTTTTGGGTAATTTCTCCTTTGCCATCTACGTTGTGTTTTCTTCTTTGATTGGCAACCCTAGTGATTGTACTAATCCGTGTTTTCTTGTTTGATTGCAGACCTTCTACAGGTGTGCTGAGGGACAGGAGGATCACGCGGCTCGGGTTATCGACAACGAGTGCAGGCGCCTATTTCAAAACTTTCGTCACGAGGCTCGGACGCAGGCTATTCGAGACTACTACGCCTCGACTGGTATTCGGAGGGCAAAAGGGAAGTGCCGCCTCAAGTTTCTGAGTAAGGAGAAGTACATGAAGGTAATTACCTATTCTTAAGGCCTTGTACTTAGTTCCTTGATTTGATTCGTATGCGTAGCGCTCAAATTTCTCTTGCTTAACTTAGGTGCCCCCGAGATGGTGTGCGGATAGGATGGACTGTTGGGAGGCGTTGGTGGATGAGTGGTGCAGTCCCCAATGGCGCAACGTCCACGACGGTGCAAAGGAGAAGCGTGCCCAAATGAAAGGTGTCCCACACCATCTAGGCAGCGTCAACCTACGTGGGTTCGGGGAACTCTGGGTATGTGGTTTGGTTCATGATTCATGCAAATTCATTCTTCATGCTAGCTTGAGCCCTTAACTAATACTCTGTTCCTCTCTTTTAGGGGCGGCACAACAAGGCTCCAGTGCCAGAGCTGTTCGACCTCTATGCCATGTCCAATACTGCCTCGTACAAGAAGGCCAAGGCATTCTCTGAGTCTGACCTCGATGATCCAGAGAAATTCACCAACACCGCGTCCCACAACAAGCTTGTGATGTACAGAGACGAGGGGAGGGCGAGGAAAGGGCCGGAGTTTAACCCGAGCCAGCCTCTTGATCCAGAGCTGGTGATGATATCTGGGGGCGGGAGGTCCCATGGCTCGTTAGCCATTGGGGATGGACTGATACGTTGTACTAGCACTCTCCCGCAGATCAAGAAGCGGCAGACCAGCTCCGATCCTGAGATAAGGCGTCGTGCACGGCCAATGGAGCTCGAATTCCAGGTTAGTTATACGGACTCAGATACCTTTCCTCCATTACATTGTGTGTGCGGCCGTCGATGATTGCAATGCTAACGAGTGGTGTTGCAGGCTGCTATTGAGGCAGAGAGAGCGAAGACCCAGGCTGCTCTTGAGGAAGCAGAAGCGAGGACCCAGGCGCTTCTAGAGGAAGAGAGACGGCAGGCGGCGGCGAGGGAGAGGGAGGCGGAGGATAGGACGGCTAAGCTATTGGAGGAGGAGAGGTCCCGGAACGACGCGGGTCAACGGGCCCTATACGAGCTCTTCGTGGTAAGTTTCTTCTGCATATTAGCCAAATCATGCACGTAATGTTCCTTTCATTACTAACTAATATGACTGACTCGAGAAAACCAAATGTGCAGAGCATGTGCGAAAAGAATGGCACGACCCCTCCGCCGATGCCAGTCGTTGCTCCGGCGGGCACGGTGAGTTTCATTTGAATGGTCATTAGTTACTAGTCTTCAGATTTGAGTTGCATCATGCTAACGATACATTGCAAATGATCTTTGGTGCAGCATAACTCCCGACAAGCATCGACCGATGCTTCTCCGTCTGCCACTGGCGCGACCGGTCCTTCACCTACACCTAAGTGATGACGGTAAGTTTTCCAAAGTGTTAGCTTAACAAAATGACTCAATATGCTTATACTTAGGATAGCTCTAAAATGACGTATACTTAATTAGCTCCAAAATGACCTATTTAACCTAGGATAGCTCTAAAATGACGTATACTTAGCATTTATTTCTCCAAAAATGGATTTATATGCTTAGCTAGCTCAAAAAGAACATAGCAACCTTAATTAGCTCTCAAACGACCCATTTAACCTAGGAAAGCTCTAAAATGACCTGTACTTAGCATTTTTTCCTCCAAAAATGAATTTATATGGTTAGGTAGCTCAAAAATGACATAATAACCTTAATTAGCTCAAAAATGACCTATTTAACCTAGGATAGCTCTAAAGTGACCTATATACTTAGCATTTATTCCTCTAAAATGACTCAATATGCTTAGCTAGCTAAAAAAATGACATAACAACCTTAATTAGCTCCAAAATGACCTATTTAACCTAGGATAGCTCTAAAATAACCTATACTTAGCATTTATTCCACCAAAAATGGATTTATATGCTTAGGTAGTTAAAAAATGACATAATAACCTAAATTAGCTCTCAAATGACCTATTTAGCTCCAAAATGACCTATTAAGTCATTTAGGAGCATATTAAGTCATTTAGGAGCATATTAAGTCATTTTGGAGCATATTTAGACATTTTGGAGCTTACTAGGTCATTTTGGAGCATATTAAGTCATTTTGGAGCATATTAAGTCATTTTGGAGCATATTTAGCTCCAAAATGACTTAGTATGCTCCAAAATGACTTAATATGCTCCAAAATGACCTATTTGGCTCCAAAATGAGCTATTTAGCTCCAAAATGACTTAATATGCTCCAAAATGACCTATAATTAGCTTATTTAGTTCATTTATGACATACTTAGCATTTTTAGGTCAAAAATGGCGTATTTAACTAGGTTAGCTCTAAAATGACACAAGTAAGCAATAAGAGAAGATAAATTCTTCTTCTTCTTCTTTTTCTTCTTCTTCTAACTTTCTTCTTTCCCATTTTGTAGATTTGATTCACTTCACGGGAGCTTGCGTTCATGCATGGAGTCCTTGTCTTCCTTTTTGTTTATGTGATGGATGATTTTGTATATGTGAAACTTGCTACTATTGTAACATGGACATGTGTTGGATATGTTCATGACAATATTGGATATGTGTTCGATGTGTTCATGACAATATTGTGAAACTTGCTACTATTGGTAACATGTGTTCATGGATATGTGTTCATGAGTATTGGTAATATGTGTTGGATATGCTATATTGTTCATATATATATATATGTTTGAATTTCTGTGAAAAATGAATTGATATAACAAAAAACAGAAAAAACAGGGGCTATATGGCCACTTTGCCGTCTGCTAGCAGACGGCAAAGAGGTTTGCCGTCTGCTAGCAGACGGCAAAGTGGCCACGTGGCAGCAGCCTGTGCAACCTGGGCTGGCCTATGTGGCCTCTTTGCCGTCTGCTAGCAGACGGCAAAGAAGTAAGGTTCTTTGCCGTCTGCTAGCAGACGGCAAAGAGCCTGCCTGGACCCAGCTGACAGCTGACGTCAGCTGTCAGCTCTTTGCCGTCCGCTGGCAGACGGCAAAGAAATAAGGTTCTTTGCCGTCTGCCAGCGGACGGCAAAGAGCCTGCCTGGGCCCAGCTGAAGGCTGACGTCAGCTGCAGCTCGTTGCCGTCCGCCGGCAGACGGCAAAGAAGTAATGTTCTTTGCCGTCTGCCGGCAGACGGCAAAGAAGGCTTTACCGGCAGCCGTTCGTCCGGAGTGTTTGCCGTCTGCTGGCTGACGGCAAAGCCTTTGCCGTCAGCCAAGCATGCCTTTGCCGTCTGCTATGGCAGACGGCAAAGAAGCTGATTCCAGTAGTGCCATGGCATCTGCCGTGAGAAAACGACGACAAATGGATAACGAATAAGCATCTCATGTTGTTTTTCCTTTTTAGCATTTGCGTTGTACATTAATCACGCGTGTGTGGCGTCGACTGTACTTGGCCATGGGCAACCCGGCCCGGACGGCCCGACCTGACCCGGCCGGGCCGGGCCTATTCGTACCATCGGGCTGGGCTTTGGCCTGTAAATTGAGCCCGTTGGTCGTGCCGGGCAAGGCTCGGGCTTGTGGAAAATTAAATTATAGCTGTATTCGGGTTGGGCTGTGTCGGGCTTTCTCGCGCTCGGGCCGGGTTCGGGCCCAAATCATTAGTCACGACGGTGTGTCGGGCTTTCTTGGGCTCAGGACGGGTCCGGGCCCGAATTATTAGGCCCGACGGTCGGGCTGGGCCGGGCTCGGGCAGGGCCGGGCTCGGGCCCAGGTTTTTAGATATGCCCAGGTATAGGCGTCGTTGTTCATTTATTTGGCAGCTGTGGTATTTGTGAGTCAGTGCCGGTGTTGATTGGTACTGCCCTAAGGACTTGGTGTGCAATCTAGACATTTTTTTTCAGTATTTAGTTATCGGAATGGCTAAATCACATCTAGATGTTTTCTAAGGATGTGACATCTAAGCACTTAATCGTTGGATCTATTCTACTATAATTTTCATGCAGTTTTGATTTGCGTCCCGTCCGCCGATTCGCTCGCACACGTCGTTGTTGGCTTGTTGTTGTCGCTCGTTCGTTGCTCTTTTTCTTAGTCCGTACACTCGTTGCACGGGCTGACCTTTTTTTCTTTTCTCACAACACTGTTTTTGTTGTTTTGTTTTTGTCTTTTCTGGCTGCATTGTACCAATTCAAAAAGTTTTACGTTTTTATATTGCTCATACGTTTCACATCTCATTTTCTTGTCCCGTTTTTATCTACTTGTTTTTTCAAATTTCTTCTTTTTATTTTGCAGTTCACGATTTTTTTAGTATGTGAAACGGTTTTTGAAGAGTGCAAACACTTATAAATTTCATGAATTTTTTTTGAACATTTTTAAATTTTTTGTGTTTTTTAAAGTTCATGAACATTTAAAATATATTGAAAAGTTTTCAAATAAAATTTCAAGGAGATTTTAACAACGTGTTATCTAAGTTGTGGTCCATCCGATTTATATGTTTTAATCTTTTGCACAATTTTGGTTATGTTCTTTTTTGTGTCACGCATCCCTCGTCGCCCCGATGTCCAGTTGGCGGCCGGTTTTTAGTTAGGTTCTAGTTGTTAGTTATTGGCATGCTTCATAAAAGCGAATGAGATAGATTCTATATTTGTTGCCACTTTGATCACCTTTATTTTGCGGCTTTTTGATTGTTATTGACAACTTTTGTTAGGTTCCGGTTGTTTGTTATTGGCTGCTTTTTGATTGATTTATTATTTGTTAAAACAGTTGCAAGTAATCCTTTGACTCGCAATCGTCCCGGATGCAAGTCAATCCTTGATTTGTAACTCGTGCATTTTGAACATTTTTTTTTGTAGTTGAATTAGTTGCACGTCAGCCATCGAGTCGCAACCAGGGCAGCCGCATGGCGTTTGTAGGTAGGCCCTCAGTTGCATGCCCACCATCGACTCGCAACTAGGGGCTGAGTGCTTTGTTTTTTATTGATTTACCGTTGTTGAACCAGTTGCAAGTAACCCCTCAACTTGCAATAGTATCATGTTGCAAGTCAACCCTCGACTTGCCACTCGGACGCGCCATGCTTTTATTTTTGTAGTTGAAACAGTTGCACGTCGACCATCGACTCGCAACCAGGGCGGTCGCATGTCGTTTGTAGGTAGGGCCTCGGTTTTGTGTCCACCATCGACTTGCAACTAAAGGGTGGGGGCTTGTTTTATGTGATTTATTTTGTTGTTGAACCAGTTGCAGGTAAAGCCTTGACTCGCAATCGTGCCCGGATGCATGTCAACCCTCGACTTGCAACTGGGACGCGTCGTACTCTTTTTTGTAGTTGTCACATTTGCATGTCGGCCATCGACTCGCAACCAGGGCGGTTGCGTGGCGTTTGTAGATAGGGCCCAGTTGTGTGACCACCATCGACTCACAACTAGGGAGTGGGGGCTTGTTTTTTTATTTGATTTTTTTGTTGAACCAGTTGCAGGTAAAGCCTTGACTCACAACTGTGCCCGGTTGCAAGTCAATCCCTGACTTGCAACTGGGATGCGGCGTACTCTTTTTTGTAGTTGTCACAGTTGCAAGTCCACTATCGACACGCAAATAGGGGCCAAGGTTGCGCAGGTGTTAGCATGTAGGGCCCCACTTTCATGTCAACCATCGACTAGCAACTAGGGGCATGTTTTGATTTGATTTATTTTGTTGTTGAACCAGTTTCAAGTGAACCCTCGAGTCACAACAGTGCCCCGTTGCAAGTCAACCCTCGACTTGCAACTGGGACGCGTCGTACATTTTTTTATAGTTCCCACAGCTCCAAGTCCACTATCGACTTGCTACTAGGGGTCGGGTTGAGTGGTTGTTTGCATGTACGGCACAGTTGCATCTCAACCATTGACTCGCAACTAGGGGCGTGTTTTGATTTTATTTATTTTGTTTGTTGAATCAGTTGCAAGTCTACCCTCGTCTTGCAACTGGGACACGTTGTACTCTTTTTTGTAGTTGCCACAGTTGTGAGTCGACTATCGACTAGCAACTAGGGGCCAAGGTCGCGTGGTTGTTTGCAGGTAGGGCCCCAGTTTCATGTCAACCATTGACTCGCAACTAGGGCAAGGGCGTGTTTTAATTTGATTTATTTTGTTATTGAAGCAGTTGCAAGTAAACCTTCGACTCACAACCGTGCCCGGTTGCAAGTCAACCCTTGTCTTGCAACTAGGACATGCCCTACTCTTCTTTTCTATTTGCCATAGTTTCAAGTCCATTATCGACTCGCAAGTGGGGGTTGAGTGGGTTTTTTGCAGGTAGGGTCCGACTTGCATGTCAACCATCAACTCGCGACCAAGGGGGCATGTTTTGATTTGATTTATTTTGTTGTTGAACCAGTTTCAAGTAAACCCTTGACACGCAACCATGCATGGTTGCAAGTCAACCCTTGACTTGCAATTGGGATGCGCCATACTCTTTTTTTGTAGTTGGCACAGTTGCAAGTGCACTATCGTTAGGGTCGTGTGGGTGTTTGTAGGTAGAGCCCAGTTGCATGACAACCATTAACTAGCAACTATGGGGACTAGTTTTGATTTAATTTATTTTGTTGTTGAACAAGTCACAACTAGACTCTTGAGTTGCAACTAGGCCCAGTTGCAAGTCAACCCTGGACCTGCATCTGGGACGCGCCATATTCTTTTTTGTATTTGCCACAGTTGCAACTCCACTATGGCTTGCAAATAGGTGGTTGTGTGGGTGTTTGTAGGTAGGGCCCCAGTTGCATGTCAACCGTCGACTCACAACTAAGGGGTCGCATGGGTGTTTGTAGTTAGAGCCCCAGTTGCGTATCAACCATTGACTTGCAACTAGGGGTGTGTTTTAATTTGTTTTTATGTTGAATCAGTTGCAAGTCAACCCTCGACTCGCAACTATGGCATGTTGAAAGTCAACCCTCGACTTGCAACTCGTACGTGTTGTACTCTTTTTTGTAGTTGCCACAGTTGCAAGTCCACTATCGACTCACAACTAGGTCAGGGTGTGCGTTCGGTTTTTTCGGTTTGATTCAGTTCGGTTTATACGGTTCGTGGTTTATACGGTTTTTATACTTCGGTTTATACGGTTTTATACATATATACGGTTCGGTTTCGGTAATAACCATTTAATTTCGGTTCGGTTTCGGTAATAACCAAAATAACCAAAGTTGATGCGAATTTTTGAACAACAAATAATTTTTATGGTCACATGATTTGGTAAGTGTATGCACGTTAGATTTTCTTGTGAGAAATGTGTACATAGATTAGATCATTAGATGGCAGACATGATTTGGTCCTAGGCATATGTATGTACGGGGTCACATACATATGGTGGTCTAATTTATACGTACAAGCCACATAGCAAAGGCACGACATAAGGCAAAAAAAAATGATTGCCAGCCCAAGGATACACCAGCCACATGCACGTGCAAAGAGAAGCACTCGACCTATAGCATAAAAACGAAAAAAGGTGAAAACAATTGGCAGCCTAATGATACACCCATATATGGGCCACATGCACGTGCAAAGAGAGCACTTGGCCCATCTTTGCTGCCTCTGGCTGGCTCTTGCAGTTCTGCTACTACACTGGTATGAGTAGTTTAGTACCACATCGGCTAGGGAAGAAGGAATAGAAGGGATGGGTGCTACTCCCTCCGTCCCAAAATAACTGTCTCAACTTTATACTAGCTCTAATACAAAGTTGTACTAAGCTTAAGACACTTATTTTAGGACGGAGGAAGTATAAAAAAAGAACTACAACACAAGATTGCTGAGTACTTTGGGCGCTCGGTTATTTCGGTTTAACCGAAAACCATTCGGTTTCTAACCGAAAAAACCGAATGCTAAATTGTTTCCATATTTGAAAACTGAAACTGAAAGCAGAACCTGAAAAAACTGAAATTTCAGTTCGGTTTGGTTTTTTTGTTTCGGTGTTTGGTTTTCGGTTCGGTTTTGCACACCCTGACAACTAGGGGACGGGGTCGCGTGGGTGTTTGCAGGTAGGGTCCCAGTTGCATGTCAACCATCAAATCAAAACTACGGCAGAGTGTTTTGATTTTATTTATTTGTTGTTGATCCAGTTGCAAGTAAACCCTCGAGTCGCAACTGCGGCCGGTTGCAAGTCAACCCTTGACTTACAACTCAGATGGGCCATACTCTTTTTTTGTAGTTACCACAATTGCAAGTCCACTACTGACTCACAAGTAGGGGCCGAGGTCTCGTTGGTGTTTATAGGTAGGGCCCCAGTTGCATGTCAACCATTGACTAGCAACTAGGGTGCTAGTTTTGATTGATTTATTGTTGTTGAACCAGTTGCAAGTGAACCCTCGAGTCACAACTATGGACGGTTGCAAGTCATCCCTCGACTTGCAACGGAGACGCGTCGTACTTTTTTTTATAGTTGAAACCGTTGCAAGTCCACTATCGACTCACAACTAGGGGGGTCGCAAGGTTGTTTGTAGTCAGGGCCCGGGTTGCATGTCAAACATCGACTCACAAGTAAGGGGAGGGGGGTGTTCTGATTGATTTACTGTTGTTGAACTAGTTGCAACTCAACCATTTGATTTGCAACTGTGCCCAGTTGCAAGTCAACCTAGACTTGCTCCAGCCCATAGTGGATTGACATGACCAAAACCAATCCCCCCTCCCCCGCCCCCCCCCCCCCCCCCAAACACATAAGACAACAGTTTGGCTTACCAACTGGCTAGACGTTTCTCAAGTTTCTCTTCCACATGTTTCCACTCAGTAATAGTTAAAAGCCGATAGTGAACCGGAATACCTAGGTACCATAGTAAATTGCCCAAGCTGGCAGCCGAAAATCCTGGCGTACTCAAATGCTGCTTCCGTGACTTCACCACAGCAGAAAATTTCACTCTTTTAGAAATTAATTTTAAGACCAGAAAGCTCCTCAAAAGCACATCATAAACGCTTGATGTTTCTCACTTTATCTAGGTTATGATCCATAAAAGGTATCGTATCATCCGCATACTTTAGAATGGACAAGCTATCTTCTACTCAATGAGGAATAACACCGTTAATCTGACCGGCCACTTTAGCCCGCTCGACAAGAACAGTTAACATATCTTCCACGATGTTGAAAAAAATAGGGGTAGGGGTCCCCTTGACGAAGACCCTTCCGAGTTTGAAAGTAGTTACAAACATCATCATTGACTTTGATGGCAACATTACCGCCAGAGACGAAACTCTCTATCCATCGATATCATTTTGGCGAGAACCCCTTGATGCGGAGAGTTTGCAGAAGAAAATGGTCATTTGACTTTATTCTAGGCTTTTTCAAAGTCAATTTTTAAGATGACCCTGCTCAATTTTTTCCGTTGAAGCTCATGTATAGTTTCATGGAGCAAAACAACTTCATTCCTGCTTTTCCATCTTGCCTTTGCTACTTGAGAGAATGCCTTTGACCAAGTATGTTGCAGCCTTGCATGAATGTTGTTTGAGGGGGGCGCACCACATGGTCAGCCATCCTGTTCAATCGGTTAGTTGCAACCTTGGTAAAGATTTTAAAACTAACATTCGGTCGATATTGCTGACCATGTAAAAGCATTGTGAGTCTAGACACAGGTAAATTCAAAATACGTAAAAAACATGTGTGGTTTAGATAGTTCAAAACCATTCACATGGATTTTTTCCTCAAAAAGTACTTCCGTAATATGACTGCTTTTTGTTGGATTCCACACCCTCTTTACCGCAATACTAGTAGCTGGGGAACCTTATTGTGGTACAGAGGGAGTAGTAAGTATATATGCATTATTATTATTTTGCGGGTTCAATAGTAGTTTATTACGAAATAATAGAGTTACAGTACAGAGGCAAGAGCTCCTCAATACATGGGGGGCCACTTCCAAGCCACACAATTGTGGCCCTTTCTGAACGACTATACCTTGCCAGACAATCTGCAACTCTATTTTGAGCTCTATGTATCTTTTGTGGAATAAACTCCCTACCGACCATTAAAGACTTAATCTCAGCAACTAAATGACCATAAACCGAACGAACCAAACTCGACCCCGAGAGACAGGACAGAGTAGTCGACGAGCCAGACTGCACCAGAATAGGTAATTCGGTATGCTGACGGGCGAGCGCCATACCGATCATTAACGCATTATTTGTTTAGACAGAAATTACATTGTCAAATAATTATTATTTCCGAAATAATGCAGTGATCTAACTGCTCTGTTTTGCATAACTAATCGTGTTTGAAACAGGTTCTTGCAAGCAATGGTGCGGGAACGTGCTTGTGCCATACCCGTTCGGCTTTGGCCCAAACGTCAGCTGCTACCTACCGGGGTTCAACCTCACCTGTGACACGAAACACCATGCCCCGCAACTGCTCCTTGGCAACGGCAAGTTCCGGGTCGTCTATATCTCTCTTGACGATACCACGGTGCGCATCATGCCCAACTCGGCGTTAAGAGCCCTCGAGGTCACTGCAGTATTGGCTCGATTCCCTTCTTATTTCGACAGGGAGATGCCCTACTCACTGTCCACGAGCAACGAGCTTGTCCTGACAGGGTGCAACGCGCAAGCAACGCTTCTGGGGCACGGTAAGCCCGCCGTCATCAGCGCATGCGCCTCCTTGTGTCCCCGCAACGACACCGCCAGCACGGCCGGTACCGTCTTCTCGGATCAGGGGTGGCCAACGGATGGCATCCATGGAAGAAACCGCGGCGGCAAGTACTGCTACGGCATGGGATGCTGCCAGGCACGCATCTCCGATTCCATGGATGGAATGCCCGAGGAGTTGCGCTTCAAATGGTTCGACAACAAGGAATTTCCCCAGCACGTGTTCATCGCAGAGGAGGGATGGTTTGATAAGCCAGGTGTCGCCAGCAAACTGATGCAGGAGGGTCGTCCTCAAGAGGGACGCAGGTCGGCAGCTCTAAAGGATGTTCCCACTGTCCTACGGTGGGAGGTCTTGGTCTTGCGTAACGGCTCATCATTGCGGTCACTCAACGTAAGTTGGCATGAGCACTGCAACAAGGAGGTAGCTCACAAGCTCTGCCCGAGCAAGGAAAGCCACTGCAAACCTGGGAGCAGAGGCTATACGTGCCATTGCAACGACGGCTACAACGGCAACCCATACATCGCCCATGGATGCAAAGGTTCGAACAATTCCATCGTCACACATATATAGAGCTCATTTACATACTACCACTACTGCGTACATGTAATTTACTGAGTTTCACCTTTTTCTTTTCTTTTCTTGGCTCCAGGTGGCCATATCAAGTACTTTACAGGTGAGCAACAAACGCTGCAACTTTAATTTTTCAAACCTATATTAATGCGGCAGCCTGGTATTCGCTGATTGTTAACTCGTGTCGATCACTCCTCATATTTTCATCTGCTGCCAATATTCTCGTTCATTCATATTGAAGTTTCTTAGTTTTCCATATTTAAATAGTTATTCCCTACTAATCTCTTTCTCTCAACATGCAACATACCTACAAAAGTCCCACCTGAACATACAACCATGCAAATCTAAAAGCAAATGCATGCAACTATGCATAGGGCAAAACCAACCTCAAGATGGAATCAAGCATGATAATTTTCACACAATGCTATTTATATTTAATAAATATTGTGGAACTATAAATAATTAAATACAATAAATCATATGTATTTTCAGTTTTGTTAGCACATTATTACTCCAAATATTCATGTTCCGTAACAACGAATCTCATTAAAAATACATTTGCAAAAGGGTGTGTCTAGGACACATCTAAATGTGACATAGTTATTGCACATCTAAATGACTAAATCAAGCATAAAAAGAAAAATAATAAGGAAAAGAAAATACCCACACGAATCTCCACGTAAGATCAATAATATAGCACTTATATGTTCAATACTTATCTTATATCTAGATGTGTTTTAGCGAAACCGTTTGCGAAAAATATTCCTGCAACGACGTGTGGGGTATTACCTAGTAAACTGTAGCTCGAGGTGGTAGGAGCTGGGTTCCTACCTGGTCTAGCCCTCAAGTTGTAGGGGTGGAAGGGAGGTTGCCGGAGCGAGGGGCGCGGGCGGCGGCGCTGTGGCGCCGTGTTTGCCGCGCGAGAGAGAGGGAGAGAGAGAGAGCTGCGGCTAGGGTTTAAGGTTCCGGCTCCTGAGGGAGCCGGGCAATAGATATGACTTATTGCTTGATTCCAAAACGAGTCCTTACAATTGTTTATATAATCCTCTATGTGATAAAAAATAAAGATAAGTTGGGCCAAGCCCCTAACTAGCCACGCTATTGGGCCTCCTCCGGCTATAGTGAAGGCCGGTCATAACATCTCTCCCCGCCTGTGCAAACAGCTCGTCCTCGAGTTGGAAGTCTGGAAAATGCTGGCGGAACTCCTCGAGCTGCGCCCAAGTGGCATCCTCCTCCAGAAGACCTTGCCACTGGATCAACAGGCGCCAAGCACCTCGGCTCTACTGGGCCTGCAACACCTTCTCCAGACCCGGAAGAAGACGTCCATCGGAGGATGGAGGGAGCGCCGGCGCGGCCGCCGGTGGATCGCCGCGGAAGGGCTTCAACAAGCCCACATGGAAGACGTCGTGGATGCGGGCTCCAGGCAGAAGCTGAAGACGGTAGGCGACGGTGCCGATGCGTTCCAATATTGGAAACGGTCCCGCGTAGCGAGGGCCCAGCTTGCGCTTGGCGCGCGGGTCCAGTGACTGCGTGGTGCGGTGAAGGAGACGCAGCCACACCCAGTCACCCACCGCAAACTCCGCCTCGCGGTGCTGGGTGTCGTAGTACTTCTTGGACAGCTGCTGGGCCTGGAGAAGACGCTGGCGCACTTCGGCAAGGATCTCATCCCTGCTACAGAGAAGGTCGCATGCCGCCTCCGTCCAGGCCGTCCCGGGTTGAAACGGCAGGATGGGTGGTGGAGGACGGCCGTAGACCACCTCGAAAGGTGTGGCACGTAGGGCGGAGTGATAGGAGTTGTTGTAGCAGTACTCCGCCCAAGCTAGCCAGTCCACCCAAGCACGTGGACGATCCCCTGTAACATAGCGTAAGTACATAGCAATCACCTTGTTGACCACCTCGGATTGGCCGTCCGTCTGAGGATGGAAGGCCGTACTCAGGAGCAGTTTCACGCCCGCCATCCGAAAAAGATCGCACCAGACGTGGCCAGTGAACACCGGGTCACGGTCGCTGACGATCGAGGAGGGAAACCCGTGGAGGCGAACGATGCCGTAGAAGAAGGCACGCGCGACGGTGGTGGCGGTGTAGGGATGGCCGAGCGCGATGAAGTGCGCATACTTGGAGAAGCGGACGACCACCGTAGGGATGACGGACTTGCCGCCCACCTTGGGAAGACCCTCAATGAAGTCCATGGAGATGTCGGCCCAGACCTGAGAGGGCACCTCAAGGGGCTGGAGCAGTCCCGCCGGCTGCAGTGTCTCCGTCTTGTTGCGCTGGCACGTAATGCAAGACCGCACCCAGTCCTGTACCAGCGCACGGTCGCCGGGGATGTAGAAATCTGCTCGGAGGCGGTGGAGGGACTTCTGCATACCCTCATGACCGGCCGCATGGGCCAGGAGCATGGCCTGGTGGTGAAGGTCCCCGTGATCCGGCACGAAGAGGCGCCGCCCGTGCAGGAGCAGGCCATCGTCCAGGCGCCACTGTTCCTCCAGCTCGCCGGCCTCGAGGCGCTGATGGAGGTGCTACGCATCCGTGGCGCTCGCGGTGGCTCGGCGGATGTCGTCGATGAAAGTGAAAGAGGGTCCCGAGCGGGTACAGAGGACCGCCCCCTCGGTGTCGACGGTGCCCGTGTCGAGGTCGGCGTCGCGGCGGGACAGCGCGTCCGCCACGGTGTTGAGGCGACCTGGGCGGTACTCGACGTTGAAGTCGAATCCGAAAAGCTTGCAGATCCACTGATGCTGCGGCACGATGGAGAGGCGCTGGTCCAACAGGAACTTGAGGCTGTAATGATCCGTGCGAATACGGAATGGCTGCCCCCACAGATACGGCCGCCAGTGGTGCACAACCTGCACCAAGCCGATGAGCTCCCTCTCGTAGGCCGCAAGCGTGTGATGGCACGCGGCAAAGGGCCCGCTAAAGAACGCGAGTAGCCCGTTGCCCTAATGAAGGACGGCCCCAAACCCCACGCCCGAGGCGTCGCAGTACACCATGAACAGCTTGTCGAAGTCAGGCATCTGGAGGACCGGCCCCATAGAGAGAGCCTGCTTGAGGGTCTGGAAAGCCTCGGTCGCCTCGGTGTCCCAGGAGAAGACGTCGCGGCGCAACAAGAGCGTGAGCGGTGCCGCGATGAGGCCGAACTCCTGGATGAACCTCCGGTAATAGCCCGCGAGGCCCAGGAAGCCGCGGAGAGCCTACGGCGATTGTGGCGTTGGCCAAGCCACGACCGCCGCGACCTTGTCGGCGTCCATGGCGACACCCTCCACCGAGATGATGTGGCCGAGATACGCGATGGAGGGCGTGGCGAACGAGCTCTTCGAGCGCTTGAGGTGCAGATGGTGTGCGCGAAGCTCGTTGAAGACGATGGCCACATGCTGCAGGTGCTCCACCCACGACGAGTTGTAGATCAGAATGTCATCAAAGAAAACGAGCACAAACCATCGCAAGTAGGGGCGGAGGACGTCGTTCATCAAGGCCTGGAATGTCGCCGGGGCATTGGAGAGGCCGAAGGGCATCACTAAAAACTCGAAATGGCCGTGATGAGTGCGAAAGGCTGTCTTCGCGATATCGTCCGGGTTCATCCGCACCTAGTGGTAGCTGGAACGGAGGCCGACCTTAGTGTAGAAGCCGGTCCCGTGTAGCTCGTCTAGGAGTTCATCAACGACGGGTATAGGAAATTTGTCCTTGGACGTCATGGCGTTGAGAGCGCGATAGTCGATGCAGAAACGCCACGAGCCGTCGGCCTTGCGAACGAGGAGCACCGGCCCAGAAAACGGGGATGTGGAGATCCGGATGATGCCCTGGGCGAGCATGACCGCACACTGCCTCTCCAGCTCGTCCTTCTGCAGCTGGGGGTAGCGATACCGACGGTGTTCGGTAGCAGGTGGATGCGGTGGTCATAGGGCCGGACTGGCAGGAGGCCCTACGGCTCGTCAAAGAGGTCGATGTGCTGCTACAATAGGCTAGTCAACAGGGGGTGCTCGGCGTCGACGGCGGCCGTCGTCAGCTGGGGCCGAGGCACCGCCGGGGCGGCGCCAGCCATGCCCTCCCATCGGACGCGGCGACCCAGGCGCCAAAAGATCATCGTCATGGCGTCGAAATCCCAGAGGATGGGGCCCAGGGTCCGAAAGAAGTCGACGCCGAGGATGAAGTCGAAGCAGCCCAAGTCGATGCCAACGCAGGTGATAGTGAAGTGCTCGTCACCGATGATAATGGGGACATGCCGAGCAATGCCCTGGCAGTGTAGACGGTCACCGTTGGACACGGTAACGCGTAGCTTCTCCCCGCCAGTCGGTTGCAGTGCCAGGCAGCGCATGGTAGCCCCGGGCAAGAAGTTGTGGGTGGAGCCCGTGTCCAGCAGGGCGAGGAACCGCTCCCCGTTGAGCGTCACCGGTAGCAGCATAGTTTTCTCCGTCTGTATGCCCACGAGCGCATGGAGAGAGACCAGGAGGGCGTTCGCCAGGGTGGGCCCCGGGGGAACCTCAGCGTCAAGTGGGGCGGCCGGGTCACCGAGCACACCGGCGGCGGCGTCCTCCTCGATATAGTCCGCAGCCTCCAAGTAGAAGAGGCGCGGACAAACATGGCCCAAAACATAGCTCTCGTCACAGTTGTAGCACAACCCCTGTCAGCGGCGCTCGAGCTGCTCGGCCGGGGTGAGCCGGCGGAAGGGGCGCGTCGCGGCCGGGGCGTTGGGCGCCGCGGGAGCCTGGGCAGGATGGGCCGGCGCTGGTGGTATCGGCCGAGGGGGCTGCCGGGCGGCCCGAGGCGGTGACGCCTGCTGCATGGCCACCGCGCGGCGCTCAAAGGCGCGGGCATAGTACTTGGCCGTCTGGAGGTCCTGTGGCCCGCGCATCTCCATGTCCACGCGGATGTGGTCCGGCAGACTGCCAACGAAGAGCTCGGCCCGCTGGTGAGCCGTGACACCGGGAGCATGGCAAGCCAGGGCCTAGAAGCGATCGGGGAAGTCTTGCACCGTGGAAAGAAAAGGAAGGCGCCCAAGCTCCGCTAGCCGACTCCCGTGTATCGGCGGTCCGAAACGCAAGAAGCAGAGCTTGCAAAAGCGTTCCCATGGGGGCATGCCGCCCTCATCCTATACGAGGGCGTAGTACCACGTCTAAGCCGCCCCCTGGAGATGATATGAGGCAATCCAGGTGCAGTCGGATGTGTGCGTGCGCTGCCCCGTGAAAAATTGGTCGCACTGGTTGAGCCAATTCAGGGGGTCCACGATGTCGTCATAGGTGGCGAACTCCAGCTTGGAGAACCACGGTGGCGGCTGGGCGTGGACGAGGGGCGGGTACGCCTCATTAGCGTGGAGCAATGAGGACGGCGGGGCGGAGTAGGAGGGCATCAGGGTGCCCCCCTGGAACAGGGGCCCGTCGACGCCATCGTAGTGGCCGGTGGAGCTCGCCCCCCCCCCCCCGTACTGCAGGGTCGGGTGTGACGTGGGCGGCGGTGGTACATGCGGTTGGCCCGAGGTCGTCGTGTAGTCCGGCTCGAGGGGCCCGAAGAGCCAAGCCGGCAGCGGGAACGGCGACGGGGGAAATCGAACCTGGTGGATGGGCACCCCGGGCGCCGTCGTCGGGAGCCCCGGCTCCGAGGTCGCCGATGGCGGCGGCGGCTGCTGCTGCTGCGGCAGCGGTATGGTGGGGGCGACGGAGGTCGCCGGGGGCGGCGGCGACCCCATGATGGTGGCTACGGGGGCTGGCGGCCGCGGCGCATATGGCCCCGCGAGGAAGAGGCGGATGCCCTGGACCGCCTAAGTGAGGTCTCGAAGCGCCGTCGACATCTCCTCCGGGGTGAAGACGGTGGGGACGGGCGCAGGTGGTGTCCAGGCGGCGGAGGAGGCCGGCCCGGACAGGGACGGTGCGCCGGCCGTGGTGGTCATCGACGGCGACGTCGAGACCGGCAGCAGGAGGGTGGCGGTAGGTGGAGGAGCGGACATGATCGAACCTGAGACAGCTGATACCAGGTTGGTAGGAGCTGGGTTCCTACCAGGTCTAGCCCTCAAGTTGTAGGGGTGGAAGGGAGGTTGCCGGAGCGAGGGGCGCGGGCGGCGGCGTTGTGGCACCGTGTTTGCCGCGAGAGAGAGAGAGGGAGAGAGAGAGAGCTGCGGCTAGGGTTTAGGGTTCCGGCTCCTGAGGGAGCCGGGCAATAGATATGACTTATTGCTTGATTCCAAAACGAGTCCTTACAAGTGTTTATATAATCCTCTATGTGATAAAAAATAAAGATAAGTTGGGCAAAGCCCCTTACTGGCCACGCTATTGGGCCTCCTCCGGCTATAGTGAACGCCGGTCATAACACGAGGGTACTATGTACCCCACTCAGATATAGATAGCAAAAATGGTTTAGAAAATATATTTCTTACAAGTGCCTTTCACATACTCCTGCCCTTCTAATTTATAGGGCTCAATTCAAAAATCTCACCAACCAAGGCACTTGTAAGAAATATATTTGGTAAACCATCATGATTGTTGGAATAGTTTTTGTATTTGCAAAAGTACGCAATTAATGCGCTCATTTTCCTAAACAAAATATCAAACATTAATTCCAGTGCATGCATTACTAATAAATGACCAAAAAAATTGCATGAATTTGTGAGTTTTCTCTTAATCCTTACATGCAGCAATTTAATGCACCTTGAAAACTGAACTTGTGATGGAGAGCAATAACATTGAGACTTATAAAATGAAAAACCAAATTTTTTGATATAAACCCTATAAACCGGAAGAGAAGGAGTACTACCTCCAATGGTATGACTTCCAAGAAATTGTACAACACTGCACAAAAAATTGTACTGTAAAAAAAATTAGGAGTTCTACTAGTAACATAATGAAAATATATTTTGTTTTTGTGGGCTCAAAATAGTGTCGTTTGATTTTTCATCAAAAAATTCTCATGATATAAAACTCATATTTTCTACCAACCTATAAATACAAAAGGTATAGAAATTGTATAATGGAGATCATCTCAATATCCAAACTTCATTGGTTTATGAGCCGAGGCAGTATTTGAAACCCATGACAATCAACAAGCAGGGATGTAGCAAGGTTTAGTCCTAAGAGGTGCTAAGTTGTAGGATTTAGTGATGTGTTATTAATGAGGGGGTGAATATAATAAAATTGTTAGGAACAAAGAGTCATAGTGGCTACTATTCTTCACAAAATATGCCCCCACCAACCCACCCTACCCCCCTTGTCTTCGTCCTTGTCTGTTACTAAACTAAAAAATATCTTTAAAAAGTAAGCAAAAAAACAAACCATTAATTTGGTGGAACAAATCACAAATAATTTTTATTCTTATGGTCATGATATGACCATTGCTTTGGCCCTATCTATTTCTCCCTTGAGTTATAGAAAAAGTTACATTTTGGTTATCAAAAGTAGCTTTGAAAACACAAGCAACCTTAACCACTAGTTTTGGTTGGAGTAAACTTATAATACCTAATGAAACAAATGCAATGTGAAAGCACTTTTTAGGTAAATTTACGCATGGTATTTATACATATACGAGAGAAAATAAACGGTTGTGAATATTTTTGTTTCAGATTTCAACATACTTGTTGGATTTCCTTTTGGGGCGAGTCTCCTACTTGGGGTCATCATTGGAAAATTTATTAACTACAAATTTAAGCATGAGAGTGCAAATTTTTTGAAGAGAAAGTACTTCCAGCAAAATCGTGGGCAGTTGTAGCGACAATTGGTATCACAAAGAGCTGATATTGCAGAGAGAATGATCATTACCTTGGAAGAGATAGAGAAGGCAACAAATAATTTTGATAAAGCTCGTGAACTTGGTGGTGGTGGCCATGGTACTGTCTATAAAGGGATTTTGTCGGACCTCCACGTTGTAGCCATCAAGAAACCCAAGATGGTTGTTCAAAGGGAGATTGATGAGTTTATTAATGAGGTTGCTATCCTGTCACAGATCAACCATAGAAATGTAGTAAGACTACATGGTTGTTGCCTTGAAACAGAGGTGCCATTGTTGGTCTATGAGTTCATATCCAATGGAACTCTTTATGACCATCTTCATGTCGAAGGACCAAGGTCATTGTCATGGGCTGATAGGCTACGAATAGCAACAGAAACTGCAAAATCCCTTGCCCATCTTCACTCAGCAGCTTCGGTACCTATCATACATAGAGATGTGAAACCTGCTAACATACTTTTGGATGAAACTTTGACAGCAAAGGTAGCAGACTTTGGAGCTTCAAGGTACATTCCATTGGACAAAACAGGGCTAACCACAAATGTGCAAGGTACACTAGGATATCTGGATCCGATGTACATGCACACATGGCGCCTCACGGAGAAAAGTGATGTATATAGTTTTGGTGTTATGCTTATAGAGTTGATGACTAGAAAGAAGCCATTTACCTATATGGCTTCTGAAGGCAACAGTCTTGTGGCACATTTTGCTATCTTATTTGCGGAAGGTAGCTTGTTGGAGATATTAGATCCACAAGTTCTGAGCGAGAGTGACAACAAAATTGATGAAATTGCTGCAATTGCGGTAGCATGTGTGAAATTAAGAGGTGAGGAACGACCAACCATGAGACAAGTGGAGTTGCGATTGGAAGCTACTCAATCACCTGGGGAAGTTGAGGGGAATGGTGATGATGTAGTAAACTCTCCATTAGAAGGTGGAGAGGAATTACCTAGCAGGCAATATAGCATGGAAGAAGAGTACGCATTGTCTGCAAGATATCCACGTTAAAAAATCTTCTCCAGTTACTATGGTTAACCAACAGTATTGTGGGATTTACCGTATGCCGAACCGATAATTACTAACCATACTAACCGGTAGTTCGGTTATGACTTGGTAGGGTTCAGTTTGGTAACCAAACACCCAGCCCTATTCATAAGCTACATTTATAGCTCCTTTGCCAATTTCATTTTAGAAGATTATCTTTGTTTAACAAATATAGAACAAGAATATCTTGAACTGTAATGGAACTTTTAATTTTCAAAGCTTCCCATTTTGAATTGGAATATCAAACTGGGCAATGTCATATGCCGGTATACATCGAGCTGGCAAAATATTGACGATTTTGGTCCAAATTCCATCTAAAGATGTCAATGCCTAGGTTGGCTCATAATTAGATATGTTCGACACATTGTTGACCATAAACGATACCCTCACGATGTTGTAGAGACATGGTAGCCACCATAGTATTCACAAGCCAAATATCCTCTTAGAATCACATTTGTGACCCATCTTCGACATGAAACCATCCCAATCCTAAAAAAGAGGCATGTTCTACTATCGCGAGGCCAACCCAAAATTGAGTCTCACCTTGCTTTCACTCGACTCAAGTGAGGAGGTTGCACCGCAAGTATATTTTCTTCAAATAAGTTCCTACCACAAAGCCATCCTCGTTTATTACTTCAAAAGGCTATGGCCAATACGCTAACATTTTTTGATCAAGGTCTTGGATGCCGAGGCCCCCTTGATCTTTGGGCTAGTGCTTACTATAGGGTTTAGATTTGTATATCAAACTATATACCTTGTATTGTAATATAGCTATGGTAAATCAAATTGTAAATTTAATTTGTCAGCACGTATATGATCATTTTGAATCCAATTTCACATGTAGGTATCTACCATCTTTTATAGATAAATGTGTTCATAGTTTATTGAAACTTCGCTTCAAATCAGCATATATATGTACAGTTATAATTGATGGGAACAAACATGATAATTCTAAATATTGAAGGATAAAAGTAATGCTCAAAGTTACAATTTGGAGATTAACAAGTAATGATCAAAGTTACAACTTAGAGACTTGACAATGTCCAAAAGGATACTTGTTATGGAGGAGGATGCCGGAAGAGCAAAATAAATAGATATTAGTTGCTTGTACACATTAGAATTACGATTGCTTTACAAAATATAATAATAATAATTATGTCGCCACTCTACTTTTGTTGAACAATTGTTGTTTGAAACAGGTAGCTGCATAAGGTCGTGCGGGGATGTGGAGGTGCCGTACCCTTTTGTCATTGGCCCATCCAAGTGTTACTGGCCAGGATTCGACCTTGCGTGTGACATCACCAATGACCCCCCACGGCTACTCCTTGGCAGCAGCCAATTCCGGGTTATCAGTATCTCCATTCCCAACACTATGGTGCGCGTCCTCCGGACAACCGACATTATGCCCAACTACGTGTTCGTACCTGATGATGAGGACGTCCAACAAATACTAGGCGATTTTCTTAGTCTCTTTTCCGACAAGGCACCCTATTCACTGTCCACCGACAACGAGCTCATCATTAGCGGATGCTCTTCCTTCTGCTCCTAACTATGCTCCTACAACGACACCACCAGCCGCATCGGGCTTGTGGGGGTGGCCAACAGACGGCATCCATGGTGGAGGTGGTGCTGGCAAGTACTGCTACGGCATGGGATGCTGTCAAGCGCGCATCTCTGAGTCCATGGATGGAATGCCCAAGAAGTTGTGTTTCAATTGGGTCAACGCCGACGCAACCCAGCACTCTATAAGTATGCCTAGAATCATTTTCATCGCAGAGGAGGGATGGTTCGATAAGCCGAGTGTCGCCGACAAACTGATGCAGGCTACAGGTTCTTGACAGAATAACTGTAGGTTCCTCTTCTTCTCCGGTGGGAGGTCTTGCTCTTGCGTAATGACTCACCATCAGCCAACGTAAGCTCCTTACATCCGGACTGCAGCAGGAATCAGGCAGCCCGCAATATATGTAAGGGCAAGCAAAGCCATTGCGAACCTAAGGGTAGAGGCTATTCGCGCCAGTGTAACGACGACTATCACGGCAACCCTTACATTCACGACGGATGCAAAGGTACGTTTCATGCAATCATTCCATCGCTTACGTACACTACTACTATGTATTGTAATTTACTGAATTTCACCTTTCCTTTCCTTTTCTTTTATCTCCCAGGTGGCCACGCCAAATTCATCAAAGGTGAGCAACACTGAAACTTTAATTTCCTGCGAACACTAATGCGACCGTCCGGTGTTCTCTGATACGTATTTTAAACTTTATCACAAATATTATAATAAAATACTCACTAGTGTAAAAACGCTCTTATATTATGGGACGGAGGGAGTAGATCTATAAGGTGAAAATAGTATCATTGCATTTTTCTTCAAAAAAATGTTATAATAATATAAAATGTGCAGCTCTTTCTACTAATATATATTAAAAAAAAATAGTGGTCAAATTTACATATTTGGGACAGTTTCAATGCCCATAATGTCATGAATATATCAAAGTTTCGTTTTCGATATCAACAAGGCTTTCAAGTTTCAAACATAACCAACCTTAGACCACTAGTAGTATTTCTTTCAGTATGTTTATAATACCTAGTAAAATCATAAGCTATGGAAGCATCTTTTGAGAAAAATTTACGCATGATTTTATACACATCCCGGAGAAAATGAATGATAATGTGTATTTGTTTTCTCAGGTTTAAGCATCATTATTGGAGTTGCCAGTGGGGTGGGCATCGTTATTTTGGCCCTCATTGCATACTATATCTCCAACAAATTTAAGCATAGGAGGGCACAAATGTTGAAACGGAAGTATTTTGAGCACAACCGTGGGCAATTGTTGGAGCAATTGGTATCTCAAAGATAGCTGATATTGCAGAGAGGATGATCATAACATTGGAAGAGCTAGAGAAGGCCAAACAATTTTGATAAAGTTCATGAACTCGGTGGTGGTGGGCATGGTACTGTATATAAAGGGATTTTGTCGGACCTCCATGTAGTAGCCATCAAGAAACCAAAAATGGTTATTTGAAGGGAGATTGATGAGTTTATTAATGAGGTTGCTATCCTATCACAAATCAACCATAGGAATGTAGTAAAACCATATGGTTGTTGCCTTGAAACAGAAGTGCCATTGTTGGTCTATGAATTCATATCAACGTTTTCGAGTCGATGAGTCGATGGGTCGCTCGGGGGGGGGGGGGGGGGGGGGGGGACTCTAGACTAGTCTAGACTCATGGTACATGAGTCGACATGTCGACGAGTCGACGTGAGTTAGGCAGTAGGTAGTAGGTATAATAAAATTTGGGGCACACTCACTAGTACATAAGAGGGCTTTGGTCCAGGCCAGGCCAGCCCATTAGTCCCGGTTCACTCACGAACCGGGACCAATGGGGGCATTAGTCCCGGTTCGAGCGGCGCAGGCATCAGTCCCGGTTCGAACGGGACCTTTAGTCCCGGTTGGAGACACCAACCGGGACTAAAGGGTTTGTGACCGGCTTCGAACGGTGCCAGCCCCTTTAGTCCCGGTTGGTATCTCCAACCGGGACTAAAGGCCCCCCCTTTAGTCCCGGTTGGAGATACCAACCGGGACAGAATTTTTCAAAAAAATTTAAAGGAATTTTTTTTTATTTTTTTTCCCAGCCCTTTAGTCCCGGTTGGTGTCTCCAACCAGGACTAAAGGTCTATCTTTAGTCCCGGTTGGAGATACCAACCGGGACTAAAGGGGGGGCCCCAAAACCCTAAACCCCTTTACCACATTAATCTTAGAAAAATCATAACTTCCTCATTCTAATTCAGAAAAATACAAATAATATATCAAAACGTAGAGAAAAAAAATATCTCTCCAAAGAAACTTACTGTTTTCCGTTTCGACAATTTTTTAAATCACCAAATTCCAAAGGGAAAATAGAGTTTTTCGACGTTTTAGACGTTTTAGGGTTAGGGGCTAGGGTTTAGATTTCTAAGTTTAGCGTTAGGTTTTAGGGTTTGAACATACAATTTTACTGTTTGTAACAGAGTTTCGGACGTTTTAAGTCCCGGGTTTAGGGTTTTCGGAAGTTTTAAGTCCCGGGTTTAGTGCTTTTCAATTTCAGGCTAATTTAATTCAAAAAATCATTAAATACATGAAAAATAGCAAATGAAGTCAAAAAGGGTTGAAATTTAAGGATGTGGCTTTGAACGGTTCATATTGAACACACAAAAATTCTGGAGTGGAAATAAGATTAAAAAGATGAAATGTCTTTATAACAGCTGAGTTTTCGTGTGAAACCCTGTTACTTCGAAAGAGATGGTCCAGTTTGTACACAAAGTGCATCCAGTTTTTGCCATAACCCTCCCAACTTTTTAGCACAAGATATTTGGGTGAAATGATGATACCATGCCAAGTTTCAACCTTTTCAGAGTTTGTTTGTAGTGCTTTTCAATTTCGGGTTAATTTAGCTCAAAAAATCATTACATGCATGAAAAAATGGCAAATGAAGTCAGAAATGGTTGAAATTTGAGGATGTGGCTTTGAATGGTTCATATTGAACACACAAAAATTCTTCAGTTAATATAAGTTTAAAAAAATGAAATGTTCTGATCAAACAGTGGTCAAACTGTGGTCAAACTACTAAATAATTATTGTTCTTCAGAATAATAGTTTCAAACTCAAACGGTGAAGCGTGTGACATCATGGTCACATTTTTCTGATAATAATGGATATATTATTTGTCGAATTTCGATTTACAGATTTAAAGATATTAATTATGCCATATTAAATGAATAAACGGCACAATAATAATAATAAAATTATTACTTATTTTATTTTCATTGAAATTCAATATTATTATTATTTATTTTATTTTGAACTTTTTGTATTATTTTGGATTTTTGGATTTTTTTTTGAGAATTTTTTATTTTTTTGAATTTTTTCCTTTTTTTGAAGTATTTTTTAGTTTTTAAATTAATCATTGTTGTTTGTTAATCATTGTTGTTTACTTTAATAATTGTTTGGAATTCAAAAAATTAAATCATGTGATATCAAGACCTAAGGGTTAACAGGATTGATTGCTTACTATTGTTAGGAAAACAACAAGTGCAGACTTGGAAACTAGGGGGAATAGAACCTGAAAGTTAAGCGTGCTGGGGTTGGAGTAATGAGAGGATGGGTGACCGGCCGGGAAGTTAGACGATTTGGAATGAGTGCTGATTAGAGATTAGAGATTAAATTCTGAAGCAATGAGGAGGGGTGATTAGAGATTAAATTGTCAAATAATTCAAAGATTTGAAAATCAGAAAAAAAATTTGAAAAAATAAATTTGAATTTTTTTTTGAAATCTTTTTTTTGATCCTTTAGTCCCGGTTGGGGTTACCAACCGGGACTAAAGGTGGAGCCTTTAGTCCCGGTTGGTAACCTTTAGTCCCGGTTGGTAACCCCAACCGGGACTAAAGGTTCTCCAGCCCACGCACGGAGAGCGGCCACGTGGAGCCCTTTCTGTCCCGATTCGTAAGCGAACCGGGACTAAAGGGGGGGGGGGGCTTTAGTCCCGACCCTTTAGTCCCGGTTCCAGAACCGGGACTAAAGGCCCTCTGGAACCGGGACTAAAGGGGGGGTTTGTACTAGTGACTTTGAAGTTCTTTGTGTTGGATTGAACATGATGAATCTGAAATTGTGTGATGCATATCGTATAATCAAGCCCATGGGTACTCGTGGTGACATTGGAGTATCTTGGTGACATTAGGGTTTTGGTTGATGTGTATCTTAAGGTGTTATTTTAGTACGAACTCTAGGGCTGTTCGTGACACTTATAGGGATAGCTCATAAGATTGATCGGAAAAGATAACTTTGAGGTGGTTTCGTACCCTACAATAATTTCTTCGTTTGTTCTCCGTTATTTGTCACTTTGGAGTGAACTCTTTGTCGCACGTGAGGGATTTACATATGATTCAACTATGTTAGTATTGTTGAGAGAACTTGCACTAGTGAAAGTATGAACCCTAGGCTTTGTTTCTAAGCATTGAAATACCGTTTGTGCTCACTTTTATCATTAGTTACCTTGCTGTTTTTATATTTTCAGATTACAAAAACCTATATCTACCATCCATATTACACTTGTATCACCATCTCTTCGCCGAACTAGTGCACCTATACAATTTACCATTATATTGGGTGTGTTGGGGACACAAGAGACTATTTGTTATTTGGTTGCAGGGTTGTTTGAGAGAGACCATCTTCATCCTACACCTCCCGTGGATTGACAAACCTTAGGTCATCTACAAAACTCTACGCTTGGAGGCCCAATACGAATCTACAAGAAGAAGCTTGCGTAGTAGACATCAAGCCGGCAGGGGTCGCGCCGCCCTCCCATCTGGCAGATGAGGTGTGGCCGGCACTACAGCGGCTGCACCCGGCGCGCCACCATCGTGGCCAGGAGGTCCGCGGCCGTCAGCCCCTCCGTTCTGGTCATCACCACCAGGCGCTCGCAGAGCCAGTCCGCCGTCTCGGGCACCCCGGCCCGGAGGTGTCCTCCAGTTCAGCATCGCGACCGGCGGCTGGTTGACGAAGTCAGGATGGTTGGTGTAGTCCTCCCCCGGCTTCACGTTCTTCACGTAGAAGAACCCTTTCTGCCAATTCTTCACAGAATCCTGCAAGGGGAGCTGCGGGAACCCGGCTGCGGTGCGGAAGTGGATCAGGGCGGCTCCGCAGGCAGTCATGACCTCCCCTGCTTCGGGGACTACTGACGGGGGCATAACCCCGGGGTAGCCTCAGCCGGGCCTTTACCCCAACTTTTCAAAACGACTGCAGGACGAGCCGCCTCCCACTGTAGTTCGGCTCCGCGCAGCCGGTCGCACCAATCGGCCGGCTAGGGGCGGAGACGCTTAGCCCCCAAGCAGGCGGTTCTGCAGGTACCGCGGTCAGAGCACGCGTGGCTATAGAGGCCCCCGTCGCATCGGGGGTCAGCGCCCGTATGGCCACAGTGGAGGCGACAGTGCCTCTGACCTCGGCCGATTGCGACCTGGCGGACGGCACAGTGCCGGCACGCCCTCAACCACTCCATTACCTGCCCCGGCATGGCTACAGCACGGCCCGCCGTACCGCTGACCGTGGCCGACCGCCGCTAGACGACGCCCCGAAGGATGACCAGTGCCACGGTGTGACGGGCCCTAGGGCCCACCAGGCGGGCCCCCTCCGGCTCCCGACGGGACCCCACGGCCGGCGGGCCCTACCGGCGACAATACCCCTCAGCCGGGGGCCCCACGGCCGGCTAGAGAGACCGCCAGCTGGGGCCCCCCGGAGCCTTCTACCCATATTGTATTCCGGAGGGTTGGCCGATAAAACCCCCCGAAACTCCCCCCACGCAAGGATGCGATCACTTTCCTCAACACATGCACACACACCCATGTAGATAGGCAGAGAGGGCAGTCTAGCTCCTTCTTCCTCCTCTACCCATACAGCTCAAGGAGCACCATTGTAGCCCCATTTGGTTCATCAACCAGACCGGCAGGACTAGGTGTATTACCTCCCACGGAGGGCCCTGAACCTGGGTACATCACGTGTCCCGCACCGTTTGTCCCCGTTCTCGCTCCCGGAGTCCACCGGCGTCCATCGGCCCCAACCACTCTCGATAAGCCTCCCCATGGCATCTGCCGTGAGAAAACGACGACAAATGGATAACGAATAAGCATCTCATGTTTTTTTCCTTTTTAGCATTTGCGTTGTACATTAATCACGCGTGTGTGGCGTCGACTGTACCTGGCCATGGGCAACCCGGCCCAGACGACCCGACACGACCCGGCCGGGCCGGGCCTATTCGTACCATCGGGCTGGGCTTTGGCCTGTAAATTGAGCCCGTTGGTCGTGCCGGGCAGGGCTCGGGCTTGTGGAAAAATAAATTATAGCTATATTCGGGTTGGGCTGTGTCGGGCTTTCTCGGGCTCGGGCCGGGTTCGGGCCCAAATCATTAGGCACGACGGTCGGGCCGTGTTGGGCTTTCTTGGGCTCAGGACGGGTTCGGGCCCGAATTATTAGGCCCAACGGTCGGGCTGGGCCGGGCTCGGGCAGGGCCGGGCTCGGGCCTAGGTTTTTAGATATGCCCAGGTATAGGCGTCGTTGTTCATTTATTTGGCAGCTGTGGTATTTGTGGGTCAGTGCCGGTGTTGATTGGTACTGCCCTAAGGACTTGGTGTGCAATCTAGACATTTTTTTTCAGTATTTAGTTATCGGAATGGCTAAATCACATCTAGATGTTTTCTAAGGATGTGACATCTAAGCACTTAATCGTTGGATCTATTCTACTATAATTTTCATGCAGTTTTGATTTGCGTCCCGTCCGCCGATTCGCTCGCACACGTCGTTGTTGGCTTGTTGTTGTCGCTCGTTCGTTGCTCTTTTTCTTAGTCCGTACACTCGTTGCACGGGCTGACCTTTTTTTCTTTTCTTACAACACTGTTTTTGTTGTTTTGTTTTTGTCTTTTCTGGCTGCATTGTACCAATTCAAAAAGTTTTACGTTTTTATATTGCTCCTACGTTTCACATCTCATTTTCTTGTCCCGTTTTTATCTACTTGTTTTTTCATATTTCTTCTTTTTATTTTGCAGTTCACGATTTTTTTAGTATGTGAAACGGTTTTTGAAGAGTGCAAACACTTATAAATTTCATGAATTTTTTTTGAACATTTTTAATTTTTTTGTGTTTTTTAAAGTTCATGAACATTTAAAATATATTGAAAAGTTTTCAAATAAAATTTCAAGGAGATTTTAACAATGTGTTATCTAAGTTGTGTTGTACTCTTTTTTGTACGTGTACGTGTTGTACTCTTTTTTGTAGTTGCCACGGTTGCAAGTCCACTATCGACTCACAACTAGGTCAGGGTGTGCGTTCGGTTTTTTTGGTTTGATTCGGTTCGGTTTATACGGTTCTTGGTTTATACGGTTTTTATACTTCGGTTTATACGGTTTTATACATATATACGGTTCGGTGTCGGTAATAACCATTTAATTTCGGTTCGATTTCGGTAATAACCAAAATAACCAAAGTTGATGCGAATTTTTGAACAACAAATAATTTTTATGGTCACATGATTTGGTAAGTGTATGTACGTTAGATTTTCTTGTGAGAAATGTGTACATAGATTAGATCATTAGATGGCAGACATGATTTGGTCCTAGGCATATGTATGTACGGGGTCACATACATATGGTGGTCTAATTTATACGTGTTTAATCATTATGTATATACGTACAAGCCACATAGCAAAGGAACGACATAAGGCAAAAAAAAAATGATTGCCAGCCCAAGGATACACCAGCCACATGCACGTGCAAAGAGATGGGGATGATGGGAGGGTGGACATGGACACTCGATTATTCAGATTAACTAAGCACATCGCACGTGTGATAGCTGATGCATGAACTGAGACCAATTAAGGGACGAGAGCTGTGCACTGCAAAGAGTTTTACCTCTAAGCGTCTTTGAAGACAAGGGGCGACCTAGGGTTACATCCTAGCCGCCGCCGGCGTCCACCTCTGTCTGTGTGTTGGGCGGCGTAGTCGTCTCCCAATGCTGACCGTCTGAGTGGCGGTGTTCGCGTGGTGTGGAAGTCTGACGTCTAGCCGCACGTGCGGCGGCTAGGGCGTTCCTGGAGAGCGTGACCTAACTCGCCTCTCCCGTCTGGGATGGAGTCCAACTGCGATCCTCGTTGTCTCTGTGTATGGGTGAGATACCCCTGCTGTCTACGTGAAGAAAAAGGTCGTGATGGCCTGATTGGATTGGTGATCAGATTGGGAACGACAGTCTGTAATATCGACCAAGCATTGCTGTTTCTTGCTGAACGAGCCTATGCTCCAGCGGAAGTGGCACTGCTCATCCTGCGCGTCAATCAGCGGCTGCCTAGATCATGGGTACTTGCAGCGGCTGGCAGTGGGAGCGAAAAAGGGGCACCTGGTGAGGTGGAAGCTGAAGTTGATACCGATATGTCACTTGAGGCGGCCTCCGAGCGGGAGGGCCGCCGGTCGCAATGAATCTCATAAGTTGGAACTGTCGGGGAGGGGGGAATACCCGTACAGTTCGTGAATTAGCGACGTTGACACAGTCGCATTCCCCTGCTTTTGTGTTTTTGTGTGAAACTAGACAGAAGCAAACAAAGATGAAGAAGATACGCGGTCGTTTGGGATTAAAGGGCTTTGCGGGTGTTGATAGTAATGGAATGAGCGGAGGCCTAGCTCTCTATTGGCATGAGGCCTGCTTAGTGGAAATTGTTGACACGGATGAGCGCTATATTGATGCTTTGGTTCGGATGCATGAGGATGCTCCTCAGTGGCGAATAACCTGTGTGTATGGTGAGCCCCGAACTGAAAATCGTCACCTCATGTGGGCAAAGCTGCAGAATCTCAAGAACACTAGTGATCTGCCATGGTTAGTGATCGGGGATTTTAATGAAGCAATGTGGAGTTTCGAACATATTTCTGCTACCCCAAGAGCTGATGCGCAAATGCTGGCCTTTAGGGATACGCTCGAGATGTGTGGATTGACTGATTTGGGATTCAGTGGAGTCCCTTTCACATATGACAACCAACGAAGTGGACATGCAAATGTGAGGGTCAGACTGGACAGGGCGGTATCCACAAATTCTTGGCGAAATCTTTTCTCCTTTGCATCGGTATTACATGTTCCTACACCATGCTCTGACCACGTTGTGGTTGTTCTTAAAGGGGTACCTGACAGTGGATCTCCGAAATCGAGTGCTCGTCGTTATGAATTGTTCTGGGAAAGAGATCCAATGCTACCGGAGATTGTTAAGGAGGCCTGGGAATCGGTGGGCTCTGTTAGTAATATGGCAGAACTGCAGCATGCCCTAAGTAAAACAATGTTAGCTCTCAGGTCGTGGGGTAAAAAGTTTGGCAATATCACAAGAGAGCTAGCAAAATCCAGAACTCAGTTGGAAGAACTAATGAACATGAATGCCGACAGACAAGATATCAGGAAGATGACTGATAAGATGAATGAATTGCTGTACCAAGAAGAGATGATGTGGCTGCAAAGGTCTCGAATCACATGGCTTAAAGAAGGAGACAGAAACACAAAATTCTTTCAAAACAAAGCTTTTTGGAGAGCTAGAAAGAACAAGATACGTGAGTTGACTGACAGTATAGGTGTGGTACATTCAGATTTGGCGTCGATGGGGAAAGTGGCCAATGAATATTTCCAGGGGATATTTTCTGCGGACAACTCACTTGATTCTGCTCCTATATTGGATCTGATTACTCCCTTGGTGTCGGCTGCTGACAATACTAAACTTTGTGCACCATTCAGTGATAAAGAAATATCAGATGCATTGTTTCAAATTGGCCCCTTGAAGGCCCCTGGACCGGATGGGTTTCCGGCCCGTTTTCTCCAATGTAATTGGAGTGTTCTAAAGGATAGTGTTCTGGCATCGGTGAAGGAATTTTTTCGCTCGGGTATAATGCCGGAAGGTGTTAACTCTACCTCCATTGTACTTATTCCAAAAATTTCTAATCCTGTCAGAATTTCTGATTACAGGCCAATAAGCTTTTGTAATGTTACATACAAGGTGATCTCGAAGTGTTTAGTAAACCGGTTGCGACCGTTGTTGGATGATATTATTTCTCCGGAGCAAAGTGCGTTCATCCCTGGGAGAATGATCACAGATAACGCACTACTGGCCTTTGAATGTATGCATTATATCAAGCAGGAGAAAGACCCTTCAAAGAGTTTTTGTGCTTATAAGCTAGACCTCTCAAAAGCTTATGACAGGGTGGATTGGGTTTTCTTGAGGCAGGTGATGCAAAAGATGGGCTTCTCGCACCGTTGGGTGGACTGGATTATGTCATGTGTCACATCGGTGAGGTACTCGGTTAAATTAAATGGGACCCTCTTGGATTCGTTTGCACCGACGCGTGGGCTTCGGCAAGGTGACCCTTTATCACCGTTTCTTTTTCTGTTCGTGGCGGATGGCTTGTCAGCTATCTTAAAACATAGAGTGTCAGCTGGTGCTATTACCCCGGTGAAGGTGTGTAGGAGAGCTCCGGGCATTTCACATCTACTCTTTGCTGACGATACTCTTCTGTTTTTCGAAGCTTCTCAAGCTCAGGCTGTACAAGTTAAGGATGTCTTGGAAGTATATGGTAGTGCTACAGGCCAGAGTTTGAATTATGATAAATGCTCTCTATTTTTTGGTACTTCTTGTCCAGATGCTACACAAGTTCAAGTAAGGGCTGTTCTGAATGTTACAAATACTGTTTTTGAGGAGAAGTACTTGGGTCTCCCAATCCCGGAGGGGCGTATGTCAAAAGGCCGGTTCCAGAATTTGCAGACTAGCTTGACAAAGCGTTTGATTCAGTGGGGGGATGGATACCTAGCTCAACCTGGCAGGGAAGTTCTCATTAAATCCATGGCTCAATCGCTCCCAACCTATATAATGGGGGTGTTCAAATTACCATATTCACTATGTGATGATCTAACGCGAATGGTGAGGAACTTTTATTGGGGCTCATCTAAAGGGAAAAGGAAAGTTCATTGGAAAGGATGGGGCTATCTCCTACAGCCAAAGGATAGAGGAGGGGTTGGTTTTCGGGACTTCCGAATGTTTAATCAAGCTTTGTTGGCGCGACAAGCATGGAGATTGTTAGTTAAACCTGAAAGTTTGTGCGCCCAGGTTTTGAAAGCCAGGTACTATCCGAATGGGAAACTTGAAGATACAGTTTTTTCAGGGAATGCCTCATCCTCTTGGCAGGCGATCAGCCATGGCTTGGACCTGTTGAAGAAGGGACTGCTGTGGAGGGTTGGTAATGGGAGAAGTATAAGGATATGGAGAGATAATTGGATCCCGAGACCATACTCATTTAAGCCAATCACACTTCAAGGGAGGTGTCGTATCCGTTTTGTCTCTGATTTGTTGAATGAGAATGGTTCGTGGAATTATGACCTCCTGTCAGAGTATTTTAGACCCGCGGATGTGTCTAAAATTATAAAGATCCGTGCCTCTCCAAGACAAGAGGATGATGTTCTAGCATGGGGTCCTGGTCGCTTTGGTCTTTTTTCAGTTAAAAGTGCATATAATTTGGCTTTCGAGGAAGCTCATCGGGGCAGTGCTGTTTCATCCAGTACTAGTCCAAGTGGCAGTAGATCTTTGTGGAAACTAATATGGTCAGCTGGTGTTCCCCCCACCGTTCGAAACTTTGCATGGAGGCTTGTTTCGAACTCCTTGCCAACCTGGCAAAATAAACATAAGATTGGCCTTGAAGTGTCAAGTTTATGTCCGATTTGTGGGATGGAAACCGAGGACAATTTTCACCCAATGCTGAACTGCCCGTTGGCTCGCCAACTATACCTGACCATGACAAAGGTGTGGGCGCTGCCTGACATTACATCAATTCTGAATACCGGAAAAGAGTGGTTGTTTCAGGTCTTAGAGCCGCTGGATGATATAAGGCGCTGTATGGTGCTGTTCACCTTCTGGAGATGCTGGTACATTCGGAATGAAATTGTGCACCTAAAACCAGTCCCTCCGATGGATGCATCATGTAGATTCCTGCAGAGTTACTTGAACTCTCTCATTGGGATTAAGACGAACATGCATGCTGACCCTAGGAAAGGGAAGATGATTCTGTCTTATGAACCAGAAGCGCGGCAAGCTGGCCCTGTGGCTCCGGCCTTGGCATGGACTCCGCCGAGGCTCGGTTGGGTCAAGCTGAGTTCTGACGGATCATTTGCAGAGGACGGTTCAGCCGGCGCGGGAATGATCTTACGTAATGAAGCTGGTGGTGTTATTTTTTCTGCGTGTAGACAGTTGTTTGCTTGTCGTGACGCGTTGGAGGCGGAACTTTGTGCATGCATGGAAGGGCTATCTTTTGCTATCCAAAGGAGTGAGCTACCAATTGCGATTGAGATGGACTCGCTGACGGCGGTTGGCATGATTCAGAAGCGCGAAGAAGACAGGTCCGTCTATGCTTCTCTCGTGAAGGAAATTAAGTATTTGTTAAGTCTTCGAGAATCTTGTATTACTCATGTTAGTCGTAGTCAAAATAAGGCTAGTGATTGTCTAGCTAGGTTTGCGAGAACTGAAGGTAGAACCATGACGTGGATCGGTTCGGGTCCCCCTTTGGTCCTAGATTTGGTGATGGAGGATTGTAAGAACATTGTGATTGAGTAATACAATTTTTCCCCCGCAAAAAAAAAGAGAAGCACTCGACCTATAGCATAAAAACGAAAAAAGGTGAAAACAATTGGCAGCCTAATGATACACCCATATATGGGCCACATGCACGTGCAAAGAGAGCACTTGGCCCATCTTTGCTGCCTCTGGCTGGCTCCTGCAGTTCTGCTACTACACTGGTATGAGTAGTTTAGTACCACATCGGCTAGGGAAGAAGGAATAGAAGGGATGGGTGCTACTCCCTCCGTCCCAAAATAACTGTCTCAACTTTATACTAGCTCTAATACAAAGTTGTACTAAGCTTAAGACACTTATTTTAGGACGGAGGAACTATAAAAAAAGAACTACAACGCAAGATTGCTGAGTACTTTGGGCGCTCGGTTATTTCGGTTTAACCGAAAACCATTCGGTTTCTAACCAAAAAAACCGAATGCTAAATGGTTTCCATATTTGAAAACTGAAACTGAAAGCAGAACCTGAAAAAACTGAAATTTCAGTTCGGTTTGGTTTTTTTGTTTCGGTTTTTGGTTTTCGGTTCGGTTTGGCACACCCTGACAACTAGGGGACGAGGTCGCGTGGGTGTTTGCAGGTAGGGTCCCAGTTGCATGTCAACCATCAAATCAAAACTAAGGCAGAGTGTTTTGATTTTATTTATTTGTTGTTGATCCAGTTGCAAGTAAACCCTCGAGTCGCAACTGCGGCCGGTTGCAAGTCAACCCTTGACTTACAACTCAGATGCGCCATACTCTTTTTTTGTAGTTACCACAATTGCAAGTCCACTACCGATTCACAAGTAGGGGCCGAGGTCTCGTTGGTGTTTATAGGTAGGGCCCCAGTTGCATGTCAACCATTGACTAGCAACTAGGGTGCTAGTTTTGATTGATTTATTGTTGTTGAACCAGTTGCAAGTGAACCCTCGAGTCACAACTGTGGACGGTTGCAAGTCATCCCTCGACTTGCAACGGAGACGCGTCGTACTTTTTTTTATAGTTGAAACCGTTGCAAGTCCATTATCGACTCACAACTAGGGGGGTCGCAAGGTTGTTTGTAGTCAGGGCCCGGGTTGCATGTCAAACATCGACTCACAAGTAAGGGGAGGGGGGTGTTCTGATTGATTTAATGTTGTTGAACTAGTTGCAACTCAACCATTTGATTTGCAACTGTGCCCAGTTGCAAGTCAACCTAGACTTGCTCCAGCCGATAGTGGACTGGAGCAAGTCCACTATCTACTCGTAACTAAGTTCTGGGGTCGTGTGGTTGTTTGTAGCTAGGGCCCCACTTTGCATGTCAACCATCGACTCACAACGAGAGGGCGGCGTCTGTTTTATTTGGAGAGGGGGGGGGGGGGGGCAGTTGCATGTCATCCATCAACCCGCAACTAAGAGGGTTTACGAATTTTTTTTGGTTTTCCACAATTGACTCCCAATTAGGGCTTTTTTATACTTTTTACTTTTTTGCATTTCAACCCTAAATTAGTAGTTTTTTGTAGTTTGTGGGGTGCCATGTTTTCCGCAAGTCAACCCCGACTTACAACCGGGTAGACTCCCCCCCTCCAAACAACTGGATAGACTTACAACTAGGTTGCAAAAATTTGGACATTTGTACGCGCAGAATAACCAATCTTCGTCTTAGGATTCTGTCTATATGATTTTTAATGAAAATTGATCTATGCTTTTTGTGTGAGTCGTTATTTTTTCTTTTTTCAACTTTATTTTACCATTGACCCATTTTTTATTTTATATATTTCAACCCTATATTTTTTTAAACGTGATCATTATTGTATAATTATCCTTCTACAAAGTGCAATGTATTTTTGCGCCAACACTTTTGCGGCGCTGCCGCATACAATATCACCATGACACCGCAGGTAGCAAGGAGGTGGTGATGGGCATGCCGTCATGCGACTGGATTTGGTGCCTCATATTTCCAAAGGAGTATGACACTGCCCCGGGGACACCCGATTTGTTTGTCTAGGTGTTTGGTCTCAATGAAGATTCATTTTGATTTCAGTTGTGCAGTATTCAGATCTAGGGGGCAGAATTAGCCTTGTTCTCCCACACGTAGGTCAGAACATGTTTGCTCTGTCCAAATTTTTGAAGACCGAAGAGGGGGTCGAACTGGAATTGTAGGCACAGAGGAGGTGGAGATGGGGGTGGGCGGATGAGATGATCAAGGGAGGTGTATGTTGCTGTACTTGCTTTTTATTTTCAAAACATGAGAGCAACTCCAACGGGCCGACCCAAACGGACGGCGATTTTGTCCGCTTTTTGTCCGTTTGGGTCGGCCAGGCGGACACGGACGTCCGCTTCCGCGTTTGGGTCGGCGCGTGCGCCCAACGCTGGCCCAACCGATTTTGACGGCGCTGAAAAAAAAACGCATGCATATTTAGAAAAACATTAATTAAACATTAAAGCCGACCACGAAGGCCGGCGAGAGTCCACGCGTCCACATTTGCATTTAAGAAAAATAAAAACAACCTAAACTACGAGGCGGCGCGCTGCCCTAGGCGTCGCCGTCGTCGTCCTCGGGGTCCGTGAGGTCGATGAGCGTCGGCGCCGGACCGGCCCAGGGGAACGCCGTGTTCCAGAGCGCGTTCATGTCGGGCGCGGGCTGTGCCGGCGCGGGCAGTGCCGCCGCCTGGGCTGCCGCGGCTTGGCGCGCCTCCTCCTCCTCCTCCTCGGCCTCGCGCTCGAGCATCGCGAGGTACTTGCCCTCTTCACGCTCTTCGGCCAGCCGGATCTGGCGCCAGTGCTCGAGGTACGCCGCCTCCAGCGCCGGCGTCATCCCCATCCAAACCGGTGACGCGGAGACCCACTCGCGCACTACGCCCTTCCAGGTGTAGCTCTCGATGGGGGACGGCTCCGGCTCGGGCTCCGGCTGCGGCTCCGGCTCGCCTTTGACGCGGCGTCGGGGAGGGGATGGCGGGGCCGGCGGCGGCAGCACGCAGTCGCCCGCCGCGGAGAGGGCAATGGCCTGCGCCAATGCCGCCTCGTACCGAGCCTCCTCTTCCTCCACCGCCGCCGCCCTGCGCCGCTCGTCCTCCTCGCTCTCCCGGTAGACGGCTGCAAGGGCCTCCTGGTAGGCGTCCGCCGCCGCCTGGTCCTCCTTGCGACGACGAGCGGCGGCGGCGGCATGCTGCGGTCGACCTTGCGCACGCCCCGTCGCCTCGCCTCCTCGTGCTCGAAGGCGAACCACCTCGCCCAGTTGGGCGAGTCGGTTGCGTAGGCGGGGTCGCGGCGCTGCTCCGGCGTCAGCAGCGCCCGCCGGCGCCGCACCTCCTCCGCGTGAGCACGAGCCGACCGCGGCGCCGCCGGCACTGGGATCCTTTCCGGATCCAGATGCCAGTCGTGCGGCAGGGTGGCGTCGGGGTATGGGAGAGGCACGCGGTGCTGCCAGTGCCACTCCGCCTGGTGCACTGGCACGTCCACGCGCTACCTCTGCCGGCGAGGCGCCGGCGGAGGCAACTGCGAGGGGAAAGGGATGGCAGGGACCTTGCCATTGGGCTTGCTGCTGCTGGCGCCGGAGAAGAGCCCCATCTCGCTGTGGTGGTGGTGGCTAGGGTTTGCCGGCGACGGGGGAGCAGAGAAGTGGACGACGAGTTTGGATGAGGACGGCCCCGCCGCACGGTCGGCTTAAAAAATGACGGCCGCCGTCACTGACGCGTGGGCCCGTGGTCATAAATTAAGCTGACCGCGTGGGCAGTGGGTAGTTGGACGGCCGCCAGGTGGGGACGCGGTGGACACCGAGAAGGCGCGCGAGGCGTCCGTTCCGCGTCCGCGCCGACGCATTTGGGGCGCAAATTTGGGCCGCAAATGCGTCGGCGCGGACGCGAAGCGGACGTGATTTGGGTTTGGGTCGGCGCGTTGGGCCGCCACTTTTGTCCGCGCCGACCCAAACAGACGGCGGCGGGCGAAATGGGTCGCCCCATTGGAGTTGCTCTGATGTCTGAAAAATGGAGACATGTTTTCTGAATTTTTTGCACTAAAAAGAAGGGAGGGGGTGTTTCAGTTATAGAAGCAAGTTATCAAACAAGTCCCTTTCAGCTTGTCGGTTATCATGCTAAGTAGCACTAGATTGCCTAATACGAACTTGTTGAATATATTTTTTGTAGCTCTTTTTTATTAGCAACTGAACATATAGCTCATGTTCATGTCATGTACAACACACACGAGTATGGCATTAAGCATGTCTTTGTACAACAACTTCTTTGATGAATCACACTTTCCCTTTTCCTGGATAATTATGTGATGTATCAAGTGACTTGCTAGTTACTCACATTTGTACATAATTAACTATTAAACCCTGAATATCAGTGTATTGGTTATTCGTTTGATTGCGTTATGGATTTTCAAAAGTTATGTGTATATATAGATATGCAAGCTTCAGATATATAATATGTAGTTTGTAAAATTATGATGCTTTTGCTTGGGCTGACACACCTCATAGCGATAGTGTTAGTTTGTAGTTCAGTTTTCATCTGCCAAAATAGTACATATTTTTTAGCTCTATGATTGTCTCAGAACAGTTATGTGTATATTACTGTAATAAACCAATATCCAACACCTCCATTTTTCTTTTTTTCAGACCCAGTTTTTCCATAAGCCTAGTAACAACAAGTTTTTACAGAAATGCTGCATGTGTACCACTGTAGCGGTAGCCAAAAGTGACTTTATTCTCAGCCACAAATATGGTTTAGTGTTTGCCTTCAATTCCCTTTTTTATATTCTGATTTTCAAAAAAAAATCAGAAAGGTTTTTTTTTTACTTCACAAAATGATAGTGCTGATGCGTCAGACTTGAGTTTTTATAGAATTTAGTTTCTTTTCTTCCGACTATAAACAACACTACACAGGAAATCCACAAAATCAACTACTCATGCAAGGGAGAATCAGGTGTTTCTTTGTTGTTTGATTACAGCTGTTTTACTGCTGCATGAATGGGTGTAGAGACCTAACTTCTATTTTAGACGAGGATGTGAGTTGGGGATCTGCTTACTTACTGTGGACAACTAGACGTAACGAGTAATGAAGAAAATGGGTTAGGAGTGAGAAAGTAGCTAGTGGTTAGAGGGGTGGGAGTTGCCGGGTTGGACGGGAGGTGCGAGCCACCAGCCCACCACAAAGCGCGGACGAGCAAAAAACAAAAAATAAACAAACAAACAATCAAAGAGTACGAATATTTTTTAATGAGGTGAGATGTTGTCATGCTTAGATGTGACATAACTATGTCACATCTAGATGAGTCTTAGACATACCATTTAGTTATTGGTTAGCATAGGAAGTACTTTTTTGAATACAGTACAGACGCAGAGCTCATACGTACATACGCATATTCTATCCTTATGAGCACCTTCGAGAGACCGAACTGACACATCATCTTGAGATTGACGAAGTCGCCACCAACGCCTTCGTAGTTGATGGGAATGTCTCCTTTCACAGAACACATCGCCAGAAAGCACGAAATAAATCCAAAAAAATACGAGCACCAGCATCAAGTCTACGGCTTGAACTCTAGTGGGTTGGGAAGACACCTGCCTTCTTAACCATGCAACCACAGGTTACTTCGGGAATAGGGAGTGCTTTTTCTTAGTAAATGGATGTCCTTTTGGACATCAAATAATGTAGATTTTTTTCCGCGCATGTTATGTTTACAGGTGCAATATTCTTGTTTTAGTTTTTTTTTTCTGAAACAACGAGCCTTTTTTTTGCGAATATGAAACAACGAGTCTCCTTGTGGATTTTCGCTACTCTAGAGAGCTTGCTTTACTAGCATACGGTAAATGTAGGGGGGAGATCGATGATCATGATATTTTGAAAGTCAATCAACGTAGGACCCATAAAAACAGGCTGATAATTTTATGTTTGTTTTTGCACCATCATCATCATTTACATGCATGCACGGCATTTGGTTCTGAACTTGTGATTCGTTTTTCAAGTCTGAACGTGAATGCTTTTGTGCGGACAGACTGGCCAAGTCACGACCTCATGCCAGTCTACAAAAGCAAAACCATGGACTGGACAAATCGCGTGCGAGTGACACGGGAAAGGCCAGAAACAATCATGATAGTTGTTAAGACGACTGAGACGACCCGCGTTAGCATTTTTTGACGGGAGTTCAGGCTGTCGGTGGAAATCGTGGAGACTCACCGCTCACATACACGCGTCTTTCTCTGGCTGAACCGAAATGACTTGGTATCTCATCATCTCCTCGCAAGAAGGAATCGCACACGGTTTGCAGCAGATGCCAGTCCCTGTAAGTTCGTCATCAAGCTGCAGCCTGCGAGCAGCTGCCATGGGAATGGATTGACTTGGTCGACTCGGTAATTCGGCATCACTGGTGGTCGCATTCGCATCTTCTCCACGTGAAATTGGTGGATCCGTGTACGTACGTACTCACAAGCCACAACAACCGGCGCCAGGCTAGCTTTTATAAGCTAGGGCAAGACACACAATTCACGCATCCATTCATAGCAATGGCGCAGAACAACATCTCGGCGGTAGCTACAGCGGCAACAGCACTAGTGCTGATGCTGGCGGTCACTTCCGCTGGACGAGCAGCAGCAGCAAGTGATCCGATCGGGATGCCCAACTGCGTCACGTCCTGCGGTGGCGTGAAGGTGCCGTACCCGTTCGGCATTGGCCCTGACGCCAGCTGCTACCTGCCGGGGTTCAACCTCATCTGCAACGCCACCGGCTCAAGGCCACGGCTTTTGCTCGACGCCGACGGCATCATCCAAGTGCTCCGGATCTCCGACAACGCTGAGATCCCTTTACTGGAGGTCCAACGTAACGGCGACGTAAAAATCAGCGTTGATGCCCATGGCAACGGCAACAGCACGTTCAGCCGAGGCCTTAGGCGCCAGGGCCCATACACGCTGCCGAGCTACCAGAACGAGCTCGTCCTGACGGGCTGCAACGTGCAGGCCACGGTCAAGAACGGCAACGTCACCTTGGCCAGCTGCACCTCGCTCTGCAAAGAAGACGAGGCGCCACTTGAAGCAGACGATGAAAGCAGCGTGACCCAGCGATGCTCCGGCGGCACAGGCTGCTGCCACACTGATATCGTCACGCCGGCCGGCTACGACGACAAGGGCGAAGTATACAGCATCAGCAGCACCGACACGTCCAAGTACGACGTGCAGCTGAGATGGTTCGGTTGGAACCGTAGCGCGGACCTAGAGCGATTCCCCGTGCGTGTGTTTATCGCAAAGAAGGGCTGGTTCGACGACACCTCCATCTCAAAGGATTTGCTACAGATAGATCGCCCCATGTCAAAGGAGGCAATGGCAGTGCCTGTTACGCTGAGGTGGGAGGTTGTTGGCCATCCCATCAACAGCGTCTGCAAGAGCAACCACAGCGAGCGCACAAAGGGTAGGCGAAGAAGAGGCTATGTGTGCCGCTGCAGTCGAGGTTACCACGGAAATCCATACCTCACCGACGGGTGCAAAGGCAAGTGGCCCAGTACATTTCATTACTAGTTGTACCGATCGACCAATTAGCGCTAGGTAGCTAATGCTGATGCTTTTGTGTTATGATCCTTACATGTATAGATGACAACGAGTGCAAGTTGCCACAGGCATACCTTTGCTACGGTGAATGTATCAACACGGAAGGATCCTTCACATGCCAGTGTCCGCCAGGAACAACCGGCAACCACTCCATCCCCGGTGGCTGCATCTCCATCAACACAACCGTGCCTGATACAGGTACTACTGGTAGCTTAAGGAACTTTTCTTTTTTCTTTTTTCTGTTTTGAGCTTGAAGGCGTTGCGTTTTCTTCGTTCATCTTGGCACGATCCAAGTCCAAACCTGCGCAAATAAACTCCAGCGGAATACAAAACCAAGTTTTACGAAGTTCCTGCACGTACGCAACCCTCCCTAGCAACGCAATTAGCTGTGCGACGCACCCAAGTAACCCTACACTCCTCTCTGATTCGGAGTAGACCCTTCACCTCTTCTATGATCGTTTCATACGCTTTTTTTTTTTTTTTTTTTTTGCGGGGAATCGCTTTGCAGTCACAGCTTTCGAATCAATTTCAAGGACCAGCTTGGGCGGTCTTATCTCCATGAGCCAGTTGGGCCATGTGCGCGCCGGCAAGCTCTGAGCTCCGCTAGGTCATGATCGGAGTCAGAGGGAAAACAAATACTAGAATGTCTCTACAAGTAAAATGGCATGATGGTCCCTCAGGAATCCTCCTCCTCCTCCTTTATCCCCTGACTTAGCACAAAGTCATTTTGAACGGTTCCGAAACCTACCGGTAAGAATTCCACCATCCACTAGTTGCTTTAAGATTCAGGTCTTGAACAGCTATTATGCCTCCTTTTCTCCTATACAGAAATAATACCAGGTCCAATATAACTATTAGAGCATCTACACCGTACCCAGACTTAGTAAATCTGTCCCCCTATACGCCCGCAGTCGCGTCCGCGAACAGCACCCGCCGGCCCCTCATATGTTGCGCCGTACATCCACATACCTCAAATGCAATCCTCGAATCGATGCAATCCATGCACGTCGATCATCCAATATAAATTGTTCGAATTCAATAGTTCGAAACAAAGTAAATCAAATCACAGTTCAACAAACCGGACATGCCAAAATGAAATCAATGTCCGAGCGAGAAGGGGTGCGTGTAGGATCATTGGCCGGACGTGGCCATCCATGCCTCATGTTCGTCCAGCTTGTCCTGCTCCGCCTGGGCAGCCAGCTCCATCTGCATCCGGGCTGCATGCTCCGCCTGCATCCTGGCCGCATGATCCGCTGCCGCAGCCACCCTCGCCATCTCCTGTGCCCTACGGTTGTTGATCTCCTTCTTTTCCGCACGCCACTTCTTCGCATACTCATTCAAGAGGGTTTCGTCCGCCAACATGATCATCGCATCCTCCGCATCCCGTGCGAGTTGCAACCTCTCCTTCTCCGGCTCAATCTCTCCAAATGTCTTGCCCTTCTTGAGTCCCCATTTGATCGTCGCCTCTTGCTTCTCCAACTCGAAATTATCCCTCTCAATTTTCAGCCTCTTATTCACCCCCGTCCGGTCCCACTCCATCCTCCTCTTTTGCGCATCCAACATGAGCTTATACCGCTCCTCTTTCTTGTTCCCCTTGCCGAAAAAAATGTCTGTCCATGTGGACGATATTTTTGAAGCCGCGGCGTCATGGGAGATCCTTGCCTTCTCCCACTTGTTTCCCATGATTTGTCAGTTATCTTTTGGCACGGTAGCTCTTCCATTCGCGACGACAACATCGTCATCTTCATCGTCCAACCCAATGGATTGGTGGGAGCTTAATCCATCATTCATCTTCTTGGCGGCTTTGAGATCGGCCACAACTTGGGTCCACTTTGGCTTGCCATTCAATATGACCCAATAATAACTAAAAGCAAATGGCTTCTTCTAGAGCTGGTGATACATAGTAGCCACCACCTCCATCTAGCAAACAACATACATACGAGCACAAGAACGCAAACACAAGAAGCATATACGCTCCCGAACGAGCTGCAGCGACTCACATACGTCGACCGCCAGCTTCTCCGTAGGCAGAACGCTATCCAGAATGGCCCAGCCGGCCGTCGAATCTTCCTCCATCCCAAGGGTGCCAGACGGCGTAATCCACGTCCGTGCTCAGATGGATGGGGTGTGGGGAGCCGGGCATGGCGGGGGAGACAGCTCCTCGTCCACGTCCGCACCTCGCTGGGAGGCCGCCACAACCTCCCTCTCTTGCTATCGACGACGCCGCAGCTTCCGGATGACGTTATCCGCCTTGCAAGACGCAGTGGAGGCAGGGACGCCGATGGACGAGGCGGACGGCGGTCGGGGACGGGCTGGAAGACATCACGTCGGAGGATCGGGACCGGTGGTGAGGATGAAGAGCAAGGGTGGCAGACGACGAGGGCTCGGGCACGGGAAATCTTGGAGGGCGGTAGAAGGAGGAGGAAGGGAGTGGAAGATTTGGTGCAATTTGCGGTGAGGTCGGGCTGTCGGGTCCGCCGTGGCGGACGTGTCCGTACGCGCCCGGGCGCCCCCATATCTGCCTCATATTTGGGCTGGATATGAAGGGTGCCGGTCAGCCCGGGCATTTGAGACCCGTTTAAGAAGCCCTTCTGGATCGAAATTTCGCGACCGGTGAGTGACCGGGCGGCATGCCCGGACGTATGAGGTGGGTTTGGGACGCCTTGTTGTAGATGCTCTTAGCCCCCACCATTGACCTTACATGGCAGTCCTGGCAGGCATGTGACAGTCCACTCTCTCTTCTCTCGCACATAAAACAAACATTTTATTTCACCTTTACCATATTAAATCATCATATCATTTAAACTGTAAGTTCATTTTAAAATATTTTATATATTTGAACTCTTGTGCCAAAAAAATAGAACTAGACCAATCTTTGATACATTTTAAATAGTTTTAAATTTCAACGTTTCATATTCCATATGTGAAACACACCAATTTCACAAGAAAGTGAAAAACAATACGAAACTGAAATGTCAACTTGTAAAACTGATTTCTTGGAATGTGTAACAAGTTTTTTCTTCAAAAGAGTGAAATATTTTATTTAATTTTTTTACAATTGAAATAGATGAGATTTTTTTGAAACAAGCCAGTAAAAAGTGAAATGTAGGTTCTGAAACTAAAAAATATATAAAACTGAAATGTCACCTTGTGAAACTGATGAAAAATCATGCTATTGAAAAGATTTCAAGCAAGTGAAACATGATATTTCGAAAATGTACAAAAGAAGAAATAGATGTATTTTTTGTGAGACAAGCGAGTGGAGAGTGAAATATAGGTTCTGAAACCAAAAAAAATATAAAACTGAAATGTCAAGTGGTAAAACTGATTGAAATCATGTTATTGAAAAGATTTCTTGCAAGAGAAACCTGTTATTTAAAAAATGTGTTACTGAAATAGAGTGATTTTGTGAAACTAGCAGGTGGAAAGTGAAATGTAGATTTTGAAACTGAAAAAAATACGAAACAAAATACCGATATGTGAAACTGATTATTTTCAAAATGTGCAACACTTTATTTCAAAAGAGGGAAATGTGTTATTTGAAAAAGGTGCAATTGAAATAAATGTGATTTTTGTGAAACAAGCTAGTGGAAAGTGAAATATAGGTTTTGAAACTGAAAAATATATGAAACTGAAATGTCAACTTGTGTAACTGATTGAAACCATGTTATTAAAAATTTCTTCTTGTGAAATTACAGAATGTGGATTTTCACAAATGTGAATAGTAACAGATTATGGACAGTGATGCTGGAACCTGCCATCTAGAGCTAGACACAAATGTTCGATCATATTTCAAATAGATTAAAAAAAACAATTTTGATGCAAATTTAAACAAACCGGGTGATTTTTAAACTTGGATAATTTTTAGATAAAACCAGATCATTTTCATCTAAACCGGAACACATTAATTACATTTTTGACATATTTCAACTAAACTCTATTCTAACCTAGTCTAAATGATCGTCGGTGCCTGTTTCCCATGACATATCTTCCTCACGTCCGAGTGTAAGCTCGCCGGCGACCATTTCCCATGAAATATATTCCCCATGTCCAGTAGTAAGCTCACCGGCTGGCCGTGAGCCCCTGAAACTGAAGCATCAACATGAAGGGAAGAATAGTCTCTGCCTCCTTGAAATGGGAAAGCTAATCGGCCAATGATGATGTGCCCACCAAGCTTAGCTTCAAGGGGGGAGAGAGTAGTAGCCTCCGCTTCCATGAAGCGGGCAAGCTCACCGGCTGTGCAGACTGGGAAGACAGTGGTGGCGGTTTGGTTGGACCAGACCGCTGGCGGCCTCCCATGTCCTACTCTTCCTCGCTATCGGAGGTGACCGTGAACAAGTCAGCCTCGTTGTTGTGGTGGCATGACGCGACCGACACAGGGCTGCCGACGTCATCGGTTCCTATGATTTCCTCCGTTGTCACGTTGATCTCCGTGAACATTGCTTCTTTCTCCACCGACAAGATGTGCCATCGCTCGCGGTGGATTTCACGGGTGGCTTAATAGGACAGAAGCAACGCCTTCCGCTCGTCCACGTCAGCCATGGTGCCTATGTCGGCGATTTGTTCCTCCGTGAACCGGTACTCATCGAGGAAGCAAAGGTTGTACCTCTGGTCGGCATGCGCCTACCAGAATGTCGCCTCCAGCTCTTCTGACATCATGTTACTATAGTGTGCCCGCTTCTCATCGATTGTGTCCCGTTGAAATAATAAACTTACAACATGATAGTTGTTTGGAACAACGAGATGAAGCTAGTGGTCGAAGAAAATTTCAAACAATCGACCATGTGCGATGAATTTGAACAAATTCATCTACAAACATGCACACATGAACACATTAATACAGTACAGTAGGAAGATATAGACCACAGAAAAGGAAAAATTACTACACGAAAGTTGTGTGAAATGGTGAGATGAAGCTACTCCTCAAAGAAATATTTAGCGGTCGACCGTGTAAGATGAATTTCGCAAAGTTCGTTTAAAAATCTCCAAACGTAAATTGAAAATTGAAGGTTTGCAGTAAACAAAACTAGAACTCGATCATGGGAATGAAATCACAATGTCGATGTGCATCTTTTTGTGTAGAGCTTATCTTGAATCAAAATATTGTTGTGTAATTAGAAGACAACACGATCAGAGCGACCAAGGCCCTATTTGTTTGGATTATGCTTAAGCTTTTGCAGCTTTTGTACTTTGGCTGAATATATTACGTGCACTACGTGGGGGGTAAAGATTTGAAACCACTTGAACTATGACCCACAATGCACAAGCAAAGTTACACTCAAAAAATAAGTGTTTAATCAACACGTCATGTTGGCAAAAGACACAAGCCTTTCCACCTGGCCAATTGCAGCGTGCCAGATTATCTCTAGTTAAGATCACACCTTTGTTTAGATACCAGAGGAATATCTTCACTCGAAGAGAAATTTTGATCTTCCACAATTTATGGTTATCAACCGGAACATAGGTATGGGCAACAACGTCTTACAAGGACATGATAGAAAACCTTCCGTTCTGATGCAACTTCCACTGAAACTCGGCTGGTTCGTTTGATAGCTGAATGAGCAGTTCATTCCATGTCGCAAGGTGAAGCCCTAATAAGTCTTTACAAAAAGAAATGTTAGGATTATTTTCTTGTCCCAAAACCTGATTGACTGTGACAAACTGTATGTCTAACTGTCTGATACAAGCTATGGTATTGCACCATAAGTGGGATGGCCCCAACGAGGTATATTCCCAGAATCTAACCTGGGAGCCATGACAGAGAAAGTGCCAAATTGGAAAAAGTAACTCCTTGGTCGTCATCACGCAATACCAAAAATGTGAATCATCGGATTTTCAATGGATTTGACAAATGGCTTTGGAACCCAAGTACTTGTAACAAACGATTTCCTACCATACACCATTCTCTGTGAGGAGCTTGTAAACCTATTTACTGAGACGGGTGATGGTTTTAATCTCAAGATCTTGGATTCCAAGAACCCCCTGCCTTTTAGGCCGGCATAACACATTCCACTTAGCTAGCCGATATTTTTGCGATTCATTATCACACTTCCAGGAAAAGCTAAATCTAAAGTAGTCAAATCTTTGCATAACCTCTTTCGGTTAGTGAAAGAATGACAACATGTCTAACAATATATTGCTTAGGATTGACATGACCAAAACCAATCCCCCCTCCCCCCCCCCCACCCCACACACACACACATAAGACAACAGTTTGGCTTACCAACTGGCTATACGTTTCTCAAGTTTCTCTTCCACATGTTTCCACTCAGTAATAGTTAAAAGCCGATAGTGAACCGGAATACCTAGGTACCATAGTAAATTGCCCAAGCTGGCAGCCGAAAATCCTGGCGTACTCAAATGCTGCTTCCGTGACTTCACCAAAGCAGAAAATTTCACTCTTTTAGAAATTAATTTTAAGACCAGAAAACTTCTCAAAAGCACATCATAAACGCTTGATGTTTCTCACTTTATCTAGGTTATGATCCATAAAAGGTATCGTATCATCTGCATACTTTAGAATGGACAAGCCATCTTCTACTCAATGAGGAATAACACCGTTAATCTGACCGGCCACTTTAGCCCGTTCAACAAGAACAGTTAACATATCTACCATGATGTTGAACAAAATAGGGGTAGGGGTCCCCTTGACGAAGACCCTTCCGAGTTTGAAAGTAGTTACAAACATCATCATTGACTTTGATGGCAACATTACCGCCAGAGACGAAACTCTCTATCCATCGATATCATTTTGGCGAGAACCCCTTGATGCGGAGAGTTTGCAGAAGAAAATGGTCATTTGACTTTATTCTAGGCTTTTTCGAAGTCAATTTTTAAGATGACCCTGCTCAATTTTTTCCGTTGAAGCTCATGTATAGTTTCATGGAGCAAAACAACTTCATTCCTGCTTTTCCGTCTTGCCTTTGCTACTTGAGAGAATGCCTTTGACCAAGTATGTTGCAGCCTTGCATGAATGTTGTTTGAGTGGGGCGCACCACATGGTCAGCCATCCCGTTCAATCGGTTAGTTGCAACCTTGGTAAAGATTTTAAAACTAACATTCGGTCGATATTGCTGACCATGTAAAAGCATTGTGAGTCTAGACACAGGTAAATTCAAAATACGTAAAAACATGCGTGGTTTAGATAGTTCAAAACCATTCACATGGATTTTTTCCTCAAAAAGTACTTCCGTAATATGACTGCTTTTTGTTGGATTCCACACCCTCTTTACCGCAATACTAGTAGCTGGGGAACCTTATTGTGGTACAGAGGGAGTAGTAAGTATATATGCATTATTATTATTTTGCGGGTTCAATAGTAGTTTATTACGAAATAATAGAGTTACAGTCCAGAGGCAAGAGCTCCTCAATACATGGGGGGCCACTTCCAAGCCACACAACTGTGGCCCTTTCTGAACGACTATACCTTGCCAGACAATCTGCAACTCTATTTTGAGCTCTATGTATCTTTTGTGGAATAAACTCCCTACCGATCATTAAAGACTTAATCTCAGCAACTAAATGACCATAAACCGAACGAACCAAACTTGACCCCGAGAGACTGGACAGAGCAGTCGACGAGCCAGACTGCACCAGAATAGGTAATTCGGTATGCTGACGGGCGAGCGCCATACCGATCATTAACGCATTATTTGTTCAGACAGAAATTACATTGTCAAATAATTATTATTTCCGAAATAATACAGTGATCTAACTGCTCTGTTTTGCATAACTAATCGTGTTTGAAACAGGTTCTTGCAAGCAATGGTGCGGGAACGTGCTTGTGCCATACCCGTTCGGCTTTGGCCCAAACGTCAGCTGCTACCTACCGGGGTTCAACCTCACCTGTGACACGAAACACCATGCCCCGCAACTGCTCCTTGGCAACGGCAAGTTCCGGGTCGTCTATATCTCTCTTGACGATACCACGGTGCGCATCATGCCCAACTCGGCGTTAAGAGCCCTCGAGGTCACTGCAGTATTGGCTCGATTCCCTTCTTATTTCGACAGGGAGATGCCCTACTCACTGTCCACGAGCAACGAGCTTGTCCTGACAGGGTGCAACGCGCAAGCAACGCTTCTGGGGCACGGTAAGCCCGCCGTCATCAGCGCATGCGCCTCCTTGTGTCCCCGCAACGACACCGCCAGCACGGCCGGTACCGTCTTCTCGGATCAGGGGTGGCCAACGGATGGCATCCATGGAAGAAACCGCGGCGGCAAGTACTGCTACGGCATGGGATGCTGCCAGGCACGCATCTCCGATTCCATGGATGGAATGCCCGAGGAGTTGCGCTTCAAATGGTTCGACAACAAGGAATTTCCCCAGCACGTGTTCATCGCAGAGGATCGGAGGGATGGTTTGATAAGCCAGGTGTCGCCAGCAAACTGATGCAGGAGGGTCGTCCTCAAGAGGGACGCAGGTCGGCAGCTCTAAAGGATGTTCCCACTGTCCTACGGTGGGAGGTCTTGGTCTTGCGTAACGGCTCATCATTGCGGTCACTCAACGTAAGTTGGCATGAGCACTGCAACAAGGAGGTAGCTCACAAGCTCTGCCCGAGCAAGGAAAGCCACTGCAAACCTGGGAGCAGAGGCTATACGTGCCATTGCAACGACGGCTACAACGGCAACCCATACATCGCCCATGGATGCAAAGGTTCGAACAATTCCATCGTCACACATATATAGAGCTCATTTACATACTACCACTACTGCGTACATGTAATTTACTGAGTTTCACCTTTTTCTTTTCTTTTCTTGGCTCCAGGTGGCCATATCAAGTACTTTACAGGTGAGCAACAAACGCTGCAACTTTAATTTTTCAAACCTATATTAATGCGGCAGCCTGGTATTCGCTGATTGTTAACTCGTGTCGATCACTCCTCATATTTTCATCTGCTGCCAATATTCTCGTTCATTCATATTGAAGTTTCTTAGTTTTCCATATTTAAATAGTTATTCCCTACTAATCTCTTTCTCTCAACATGCAACATACCTACAAAAGTCCCACCTGAACATACAACCATGCAAATCTAAAAGCAAATGCATGCAACTATGCATAGGGCAAAACCAACCTCAAGATGGAATCAAGCATGATAATTTTCACACAATGCTATTTATATTTAATAAATATTGTGGAACTATAAATAATTAAATACAATAAATCATATGTATTTTCAGTTTTGTTAGCACATTATTACTCCAAATATTCATGTTCCGTAACAACGAATCTCATTAAAAATACATTTGCAAAAGGGTGTGTCTAGGACACATCTAAATGTGACATAGTTATTGCACATCTCAATGACTAAATCAAGCATAAAAAGAAAAATAATAAGGAAAGGAAAATACCCACACGAATCTCCACGTAAGATCAATAATATAGCACTTATATGTTCAATACTTATCTTAAATCTAGATGTGTTTTAGCGAAACCGTTTGCGAAAAATATTCCTACAACGACGTGTGGGGTATTACCTAGTAAACTGTAGCTCGAGGTGGTAGGAGCTGGGTTCCTACCAGGTCTGGCCCTCAAGTTGTAGGGGTGGAAGGGAGGTTGCCGGAGCGAGGGGCGTGGGCGGCGGCGCTGTGGCGCCGTGTTTGCCGCGCGAGAGAGAGGGAGAGAGAGAGAGCTGCGGCTAGGGTTTAAGGTTCCGGCTCCTGAGGGAGCCGGGCAATAGATATGACTTATTGCTTGATTCCAAAACGAGTCCTTACAATTGTTTATATAATCCTCTATGTGATAAAAAATAAAGATAAGTTGGGCCAAGCCCCTAACTAGCCACGCTATTGGGCCTCCTCCGGCTATAGTGAACGCCGGTCATAACATCTCTCCCCGCCTGTGCAAACAGCTCGTCCTCGAGTTGGAAGTCTGGAAAATGCTGGCGGAACTCCTCGAGCTGCGCCCAAGTGGCGTCCTCCTCCGGAAGACCTTGCCACGGGATCAACAGGCGCCAAGCACTTCGGCTCTACTGGACCTGCAACACCTTCTCCGGACCCAGAAGAAGAGGTCCATCGGAGGTTGGAGGGAGCGCCGGCGCGGCCGCCGGTGGATCGCCGCGGAAGGGCTTCAACAAGCCCACATGGAAGACGTCATGGATGCGGGCTCCAGGCAGAAGCTGAAGACGGTAGGCGACGGTGCCGATGCGTTCCAATACTGGAAACGGTCCCGCGTAGCGAGGGCCCAGCTTGCGCTTGGCGCGCGGGTCCAGTGACTGCGTGGTGCGGTGAAGGAGACGCAGCCACACCCAGTCGCCCACCGCAAACTCCGCCTCGCGGTGGTGGGTGTCGTAGTACTTCTTGGACAGCTGCTGGGCCTGGAGAAGACGCTGGCGCACTTCGGCAAGGATCTCATCCCTGCTACAGAGAAGGTCGCATGCCGCCTCCGTCCAGGCCGTCCCGGGTTGAAACGGCAGGATGGGTGGTGGAGGACGGCCGTAGACCACCTCGAAAGGTGTGGCACGCAGGGCGGAGTGATAGGACGTGTTGTAGCATTACTCCGCCCAAGCTAGCCAGTCCACCCAAGCACGTGGACGATCCCCTGTAACATAGCGTAAGTACATAGCAATCACCTTGTTGACCACCTCGGATTGGCCGTCCGTCTGAGGATGGAAGGCCGTACTCAGGAGCAGTTTCATGCCCGCCATCCGAAAAAGATCGCACCAGACGTGGCCAGTGAACACCGGGTCATGGTCGCTGACGATCGAGGAGGGAAACCCGTGGAGGCGAACGATGCCGTAGAAGAAGGCACGCGCGACGGTGGTGGCGGTGTAGGGATGGCCGAGCGCGATGAAGTGCGCATACTTGGAGAAGCGGACGACCACCGTAGGGATGACGGACTTGCCGCCCACCTTGGGAAGACCCTCGATGAAGTCCATGGAGATGTCGGCCCAGACCTGAGAGGGCACCTCAAGGGGCTGGAGCAGTCCCGCCGGCTGCAGTGTGTCCGTCTTGTTGCGCTGGCACGTAACGCAAGACCGCACCCAGTCCCGTACCAGCGCACGGTCGCCGGGGATGTAGAAATCTGCTCGGAGGCGGTGGAGGGTCTTCTGCATACCCTCATGACCGGCCGCATGGGCCAGGAGCATGGCCTGGTGGTGGAGGTCCCCGTGATCCGGCACGAAGAGGCGCCGCCCGTGCAGGAGCAGGCCATCGTCCAGGCATCACTGTTCCTCCAGCTCACCGGCCTCGAGGCGCTGACGGAGGTGCTGCGCATCCGTGGCGCTCGTGATGGCTCGGCGGATGTCGTCAATGAAAGCGAAAGAGGGTCCCGAGCGGGTGCAGAGGACCGCCCCCTCGGTGTCGACGGCGCCCATGTCGAGGTCGGCATCGCGGCGGGACAGCGCGTCCGCCACGGTGTTGAGGCGGCCTGGGCGGTACTCGACGGTGAAGTCGAATCCAAAAAGCTTGCTGATCCACTGATGCTGCGGCACGGTGGAGAGGCGCTGGTCCAACAGGAACTTGAGGCTGTAATGATCCGTGCGAATACGGAATGGCCGCCCCCACAGATACGGCCGCCAGTGGTGCACAACCTGCACCAAGCCGATGAGCTCCCTCTCGTAGGCCGCGAGCTTGTGATGGCGCGCGGCGAAGGGCCGGCTAAAGAACGCGAGTAGCCCGTTGCCCTAATGAAGGACGGCGCCAAACCCCACGCCCGAGGCGTCGCAGTACACCATGAATAGCTTGTCGAAGTCAGGCATCTGGAGGACCGGCCCCATAGAGAGAGCCTGCTTGAGGGTCTAGAAAGCCTCGGTCGCCTCGGTGTCCCAAGCGCGTGAGTGGTGCCGCGATGAGGACAAACTCCCGGATGAACTTCCGGTAATAGCCCGCAAGGCCCAGGAAGCCACGGAGATCCTGCGGCGATTGTGGCGTTGGCCAAGCCGCGACCGCCGCGACCTTGTCGGCGTCCATGGCGACACCCTTCGCTGAGATGATGTGGCCGAGATAGGCGACGGAGGGCGTGGCGAACGAGCACTTCGAGCGCTTGAGGTGCAGATGGTGTGCGCGAAGCTCGTTGAAGACGATGGCCACATGTTGCAGGTGCTCCGCCCACAACGAGTTGTAGATCAGAATGTCATCAAAGAAAACAAGCACAAACCATCGCAAGTAGGGGCGGAGGACATCGTTCATCAAGGCCTGGAATGTCGCCGGGGCATTGGAGAGGCCGAAGGGCATCACCAAAAACTCGAAATGGCCGTGATGAGTGCGAAAGGCTGTCTTCGCGATATCGTCCGGGTGCATCCGCACCTGGTGGTAGCCGGAATAGAGGCCGAGCTTAGTGAAGAAGCCAGCCCCGTGTAGCTCGTCTAGGAGTTCATCAACGACGGGTATATGAAATTTGTCCTTGGACGTCTTGGCGTTGAGAGCGCGATAGTCGATGCAGAAACGCCACGAGCCGTCGGCCTTGTGAACGAGGAGCACCGGCGCGGAAAACGGGGATGTGGAGATCCAGATGATGCCCTGGGCGAGCATGACCGCACACTGCCTCTCCAGCTCGTCCTTCTGCAGCTGGGGGTAGCGATACTGACGGTGTCCGGTAGCAGGTGGATGCAGTGGTCATAGGGCCGGACTGGCAGGAGGCCCTATGGCTCGTCGAAGAGGTCGATGTGCTGCTGCAATAGGCTAGTCAACAGGGGGTGCTCGGCGTCGACGGCGGCCGTCGTCAGCTGGGGCCGAGGCACCGCCGGGGCGGGGCCACCCATGCCCTCCCATAGGACGCGGTGACCCAGGCGCCAAAAGATCATCGTCATGGCGTCGAAATCCCAGAGGATGGGGCCCAGGGTCTGAAAGAAGTCGACGCCGAGGATGAAGTCGAAGCAGCCCAAGTCGATGCCAACGCAGGTGATGGTGAAGTGCTCGTCACCGATGATAATGGGGACATGCCGAGCAATGCCCTGGCAGTGTAGACGGTCACCGTTGGCCACGGTAACGCGTAGCTTCTCCCCGCGAGTCGGTTGCAGTGCCAGGCAGTGCATGGTAGCCCCGGGCAAGAAGTTGTGGGTGGAGCCCGTGTCCAGCAGGGCGAGGAACCGCTCCCCGTTGAGCGTCACCGGCAGCAGCATAGTTTTCTCCGTCTGTATGCCCACGAGCGCATGGAGAGAGACCACGAGGGCATTCGCCAGGGCGGGCCCCGGGGGAACCTCAGCGTCAAGTGGGGCGGCCGGGTCACCGAGCACACTGGCGGCGGCGTCCTCCTCGATATAGTCCGCAGCCTCCAAGTAGAAGAGGCGTGGTCAAACATGGCCCAAAACATAGGGCTCGTCGCAGTTGTAGCACAACCCCTGTCGGCGGCGCTCGAGCTTCTCGGCCGAGGTGAGCCGGCGGAAGGGGCGCGTCGCGGCCGGGGCGTTGGGCGCCGCGGGAGCCTGGGCAGGATGGGCCGGCGCTGGTGGTATCGGCCGAGGGGGCTGTCGGGCGGCCCGAGGCGGTGACGCCTGCTGCATGGCCACCGCGCGGCGCTCAAAGGCGCGGGCATAGTACTTGGCCGTCTGGAGGTCCTGTGGCCCGCGCATCTCCATGTCCACGCGGATGTGGTCCGGCAGACCGCCAACGAAGAGCTCGGCCCGCTGGCGAGCCGTGACGCCGGGAGCATCGCAAGCCAGGGCTTGGAAGCGGTCGGCGAAGTCTTGCACCGTGGAAAGAAAAGGAAGGCGCCCAAGCTCCGCTAGCCGACTCCCGTGTATCGGCGGTTCGAAACGCAAGAGGCAGAGCTCGCGAAAGCGTTCCCATGGGGGCATGCCGCCCTCGTCCTTTTCGAGGGCGTAGTACCACGTCTAAGCCGCCCCCTGGAGGTGATATGAGGCAATCCAGGTGCAGTCGGACGCGAGCGTGCGCTGCCCCCTGAAAAATTGGTCGCACTGGTTGAGCCAATTCAGGGGGTCCACGATGCCGTCATAGGTGGCGAACTCCAGCTTGGAGAACCACGGCGGCGGCTGGGCGTGGACGAGGGGCGGGTATGCCTCGTCAGCGTGGAGCAATGAGGACGGCGGGGCGGAGTAGGCAGGCATCAGGGTGCCCCCCTGGAACAGGGGCCCGTCGACGCCATCATAGTGGCCGGTGGAGCTCGCTCGCCCCCCCCCCCCCCCCCCCCGTACTGCAGGGTCGGGTGTGACGTGGGCGGCGGTGGTACGTGCGGTTGGCCCGAGGTCGTCGTGTAGTCCGGCTCGAGGGGCCCGAAGAGCCAGGCCGGCAGCGGGAACGGCGACGGGGGAAACCGAACCTGGTGGATGGGCACCCCGGGCGCCGTCGTCGGGAGCCCCGGCTCCGAGGTCGCCGATGGCGGCGGCGGCTGCTGCTGCTGCGGCAGCGGTATGGTGGGGGCGACAGAGGTCGCCGGGGGCGGCGGCGACCCCATGATGGTGGCTACGGGGGCTGGCGGCCGCGGCGCATATGGCCCCGCGAGGAAGAGGCGGATACCCTGGACCGCCTGAGTGAGGTCTCGAAGCACCGTCGACATCTCCTCCGGGGTGAAGACGGCGGGGACGGGCGCAGGTGGTGTCCAGGCGGCGGAGGAGGCCGGCCCGGATAGGGACGGCGCGCCGGCCGTGGTGGTCATCGGCTGCGAGGTGGAGACCGGCAGCAGGAGGGTGGCGGTAGGTGGAGGAGCGGACATGATCGAACCCGAGACAGCTGATACCAGGTTGGTAGGAGCTGGGTTCCTACCAGGTCTAGCCCTCAAGTTTTAGGGGTGGAAGGGAGGTTTCCGGAGCGAGGGGCGCGGGCGGCGGCGCTGTGGCGCCGTGTTTGCCGCGCGAGAGAGAGAGAGAGGGAGAGAGAGAGAGAGCTGCGGCTAGGGTTTAGGGTTCCGGCTCCTGAGGGAGCCGGGCAATAGATATGACTTATTGCTTGATTCCAAAACGAGTCCTTACAAGTGTTTATATAATCCTCTATGTGATAAAAAATAAAGATAAGTTGGGCCAAGCCCCTAACTGGCCACGCTATTGGGCCTCCTCCGGCTATAGTGAACGCCGGTCATAACACGAGGGTACTACGTACCCCACTCAGATATAGATAGCAAAAATGGTTTAGAAAATATATTTCTTACAAGTGCCTTTCACATACTCCTGCCCTTCTAATTTATAGGGCTCAATTCAAAAATCTCACCAACCAAGGCACTTGTAAGAAATATATTTGGTAAACCATGATGATTGTTGGAATAGTTTTTGTATTTTGCAAAAGTACGCAATTGATGCGCTCATTTTCCTAAACAAAATATCAAAACATTAATTGCAGTGCATGCATTACTAATAAATGACCAAAAAAATTGCATGAATTTGTGAGTTTTCTCTTAATCCTTACATGCAGCAATTTAATGCACCTTGAAAACTGAACTTGTGATGGAGAGCAATAACATTGAGACTTATAAAATGAAAAACCAAAACTTTTGATATAAACCCTATAAACCGGAAGAGAAGGAGTGCTACCTCCAATGGTATGACTTCCAAGAAATTGTACAACACTGCACAAAAAATTGTACAGTAAAAAAATTAGGAGTTCTACTAGTAACATAATGAAAAAATATTTTGTTTTTGTGGGCTCAAAATAATGTCGTTTGATTTTTCATCAAAAAATTCTCATGATATAAAACTGATATTTTCTACCAACCTATAAATACAAAAGGTATAGAAATTGTATAATGGAGATCATCTCAATATCCAAACTTCATTGGTTTATGAGCCGAGGCAGTATTTGAAACCCATGACAATCAACAAGCAGGGATGTAGCAAGGTTTAGTCCTAAGAGGTGCTAAGTTGTAGGATTTAGTGATGTGTTATTAATGAGGGGGTGAATATAATAAAATTGTTAGGAACAAAGAGTTATAGTGGCTACTATTCTTCACAAAATATGCCCCCACCAACCCACCCTACCCTCCTTGTCTTCGTCCTTGTCTGTTACTAAACTGAAAAATATCTTTAAAAAGTAAGAAAAAAAACAAACCATTAATTTGGTGGAACAAATCACAAATAATTTTTATTCTTATGGTCATGATATGACCATTGCTTTGGCCCTATCTATTTCTCCCTCGAGTTATAGAAAAAGTTACATTTTGGTTATCAAAAGTAGCTTTGAAAACACAAGCAACCTTAACCACTAGTTTTGGTTGGAGTAAACTTATAATACCTAATGAAACAAATGCAATGTGAAAGCACTTTTTAGGTAAATTTACGCATGGTATTTATACATATACGAGAGAAAATAAACGGTTGTGAATATTTTTGTTTCAGATTTCAACATACTTGTTGGATTTGCTTTTGGGGCGAGTCTCCTACTTGGGGTCATCATTGGAAAATTTATTAACTACAAATTTAAGCATGAGATTGCACAATTTTTGAAGAGAAAGTACTTCCAGCAAAATCGTGGGCAGTTGTTGCGACAATTGGTATCACAAAGAGCTGATATTGCAGAGAGAATGATCATTAATTACCTTGGAAGAGATAGAGAAGGCAACAAATAATTTTGATAAAGCTCGTGAACTTGGTGGTGGTGGCCATGGTACTGTCTATAAAGGGATTTTGTCGGACCTCCACGTTGTAGCCATCAAGAAACCCAAGATGGTTGTTCAAAGGGAGATTGATGAGTTTATTAATGAGGTTGCTATCCTGTCACAGATCAACCATAGAAATGTAGTAAGACTACATGGTTGTTGCCTTGAAACAGAGGTGCCATTGTTGGTCTATGAGTTCATATCCAATGGAACTCTTTATGACCATCTTCATGTCGAAGGACCAAGGTCATTGTCATGGGCTGATAGGCTACGAATAGCAACAGAAACTGCAAAATCCCTTGCCCATCTTCACTCAGCAGCTTTGGTACCTATCATACATAGAGATGTGAAACCTGCTAACATACTTTTGGATGAAACTTTGACAGCAAAGGTAGCAGACTTTGGAGCTTCAAGGTACATTCCATTGGACAAAACAGGGCTAACCACAAATGTGCAAGGTACACTAGGATATCTGGATCCGATGTACATGCACACATGGCGCCTCACGGAGAAAAGTGATGTATATAGTTTTGGTGTTATGCTTATAGAGTTGATGACTAGAAAGAAGCCATTTACCTATATGGCTTCTGAAGGCAACAGTCTTGTGGCACATTTTGCTATCTTATTTGCGGAAGGTAGCTTGTTGGAGATATTAGATCCACAAGTTCTGAGCGAGAGTGACAACAAAATTGATGAAATTGCTGCAATTGCGGTAGCATGTGTGAAATTAAGAGGTGAGGAACGACCAACCATGAGACAAGTGGAGTTGCGATTGGAAGCTACTCAATCACCTGGGGAAGTTGAGGGGAATGGTGATGATGTAGTAAACTCTCCATTAGAAGGTGGAGAGGAATTACCTAGCAGGCAATATAGCATGGAAGAAGAGTACGCATTGTCTGCAAGATATCCACGTTAATTCTGCTTACATGTGAGTTGAACATAGTTAACTTTCGGACATTTATGTGCAATCTTCTACCATAGTGAAAAAAAGTATTTTTGCAAACCTTTATCTCTGATGACAACTTTATTTCTTACCTTTATATAATTTTTGTATTCAGTGTAAAGTTATGGTCAGCTTTGTAAGCTCATTGCTGTTAATTCTCCTTCTATGATAAAAGGTGTCTCTCGTGTTATTCCGATGGCAATAGTTTTTCTACATATCTAATATGCATGCTCGTTAGCTTCACGATGGGCGTACCGGTGTAACTTGATTTTATATTCCCCTAAAATACCATCTGAATCATGGGAATTCCATATGTGGTTAACCAAATAATACTCAAAGAGATCATGACCAATATTTGAAGAATGAAAGCATACCTGAAGAGATCATGACCAATAATACTTAAAGAGATCATAATCAATAATACTTTAAGAATACTTGAAGAGATCTATTAAACGGATTTAAGAAAAATGTAGAAATTGATGCATGACCAGTTTTGAAAGCATACCTGAAGAATGTAGAAATTGACAGTTTCAAGTTGCAACAGAAAAATAATACAAAAAGGATAAATAACAGCATAAAATACCTACTAATTGTTGCATGACCAGTTTTGGAAGATACTGATGGTTTCATCCCAGGACACTTCCCACACTAAATCTCAATACAGGGACAACTTAAACGTTGAAAGAAACAACTCGCTGTTGAACATGAAGAAGAATCATCAAACACGTGAATTGTACCTACCTTAACAAATATCCAGAAGTAAAAAAGGAAATTGCTAGTGGAAGTAACAATATCTCCAACACTTAGCCTGGCATGTAATATGTAAAAAAGTATTTCTTTACAAAGAGCAACAAAGTGTTGCTTTCATTTATATCAAGGAAGGAAAGAGTTTATTAGAGATACATGAGTGTAAGTAGAAAATACATGACCGCAAAAAAGTATTTATGACTACTCATACTAGAAAATTCGAAGGAACGATCTCTCGTTTCACTTCAAAAAGATAGTGAGCAGTTATACACTAAAAAAGATCTATTATAGCTCAAGAAATGATAGTATCACCAAGACAAAATTTGAATAAAGTAGCACATAATTAAAACATGGCTTTGATTATTTGAAGGATAAAGATGTAGTTATTGGGTAACATAGTAGAAAACAAAAAAAAATCGCCCTACAATCAACCAGGAACACTATGAAGATACAATAAACGGTTGAGATCGGATCGTTACCAACTCTGAGTTACAGCGGAAAAGACGAGTGAGTAAAGATGATTAGTTGGCAAATATTCCCTCAGTTTCATAATATAAGATGTTATTACACCCAATATGTGAGAGTATGATTTATGTACTTTGCTAAATATTGAATGAATTATGATTGCAGTTTAGTTTCGGTAAATATCATACTAAACCAAGATGATATTTCTATATACACATGAGAAACTTCTCCCCTATATTTTGCATGCATACCATTGCGCCAGTTTTCCCGTACTTAACATGCAAAGAGATGAACTTGCCAAATTTCTTCCATGTTGTCCGTTGCCACCACATAGTAACATGCTTTGCTACTCATATGTACAGAGATTGCCGATAATGTGGTCGGTTGCTCCATTTATGTTCCGAATCTTGATTCCCAGCTGGATGGCGCAAGTGCACGACTCCAGCTTCCAAGATTCCATCCAAAAAGAAAAACTGCCAGAATAGACGACTTTTAGTACCACCTTGCCTAGTAAGACTCGGCACTATGGGAGAGGGAGCTCTAACTATAAAACAGATGCTTGCGGCAAAATACATGTGTTGCGCGGCCTAGTGCATGCACGCTGGCCCAAAAGTAAAAAAATAAAAAATCTTCTCCAGTTACTATGGTTAACCAACAGTATTGTGGGATTTACCGTATGCCAAACCGATAATTACTAACCATACTAACCGGTAGTTCGGTTATGACTTGGTAGGGTTCAGTTTGGTAACCAAATACCCAGCCCTATTCATAAGCTACATTTAGAGCTCCTTTGCCAATTTCATTTTAGAAGATTATCTTTGTTTAACAAATATAAAACAAGAATATCTTGAACTGTAATGGAACTTTTAATTTTCAAAGCTTCCCATTTTGAATTGGAATATCTAACTGGGCAATGTCATATGCCGGTATACATCGAGCTGGCAAAGTATTGACAATTTTGGTCCAAATTCCATCTAAAGATGTCAATGCCTATGTTGGCTCATAATTAGATATGTTCGACACATTGTTGACCATAAACGATACCCTCACGATGTTGTAGAGACATGGTAGCCACCATAGTATTCACAAGCCAAATATCCTCTTAGAATCACATTTGTGACCCATCTTCGACATGAAACCATCCCAATCCTAAAAAAGAGGCATGTTCTACTATCGCGAGGCCAACCCAAAATTGAGTCTCACCTTGCTTTCACTCAACTCAAGTGAGGAGGTTGCACCGCAAGTATATTTTCTTCAAATAAGTTCCTACCACAAAGCCATCCTCGTTTATTACTTCAAAAGGCTATGGCCAATAGGCTAACATTTTTTGATCAAGGTCTTGGATGCCGAGGCCCCCTTGATCTTTGGGCTAGTGCTTACTATAGGGTTTAGATTTGTATATCAAACTATATACCTTGTATTGTAATATAGCTATGGTAAATCAAATTGTAAATTTAATTTGTCAGCACGTATATGATCATTTTGAATCCAATTTCACATGTAGGTATCTACCATCTTTTATAGATAAATGTGTTCATAGTTTATTGAAACTTCGCTTCAAATCAGCATATATATGTACAGTTATAAGTGATGGGAACAAACATGATAATTCTAAATATTGAAGGATAAAAGTAATGCTCAAAGTTACAATTTGGAGATTAACAAGTAATGATCAAAGTTACAACTTAGAGACTTGACAATGTCCAAAAGGATACTTGTTATGGAGGAGGATGCCGGTAGAGCAAAATAAATAGATATTAGTTGCTTGTACACATTAGAATTACGATTGCTTTACAAAATATAATAATAATAATTATGTCGCCACTCTACTTTTGTTGAACAATTGTTGTTTGAAACAGGTAGCTGCATAAGGTCGTGCGGGGATGTGGAGGTGCCGTACCCTTTTGTCATTGGCCCATCCAAGTGTTACTGGCCAGGATTCGACCTTGCGTGTGACATCACGAATGACCCTGTTGGAAATATGCCCTAGAGGCAATAATAAAGTAGTTATTATTATATTTCCTTGTTCATGATAATCGTTTATTATCCATGCCATAATTGTATTGATTGGAAACTCAATTACATGTGTGGGTACATAGACAACACTATGTCCTTAGTAAGCCTCTAGTTAACTAACTCGTTGATCAAAGGATGGTAAAGGTTTCCTAACCATAGACATGAGATGTCATTTGATAACGGGATCACATCATTAGGAGAATGATGTGATGGACAAGACCCAAACTATAAACATAGCATATGATCGTGTCAGTTTATTGCTATTGTTTTCTGCATGTCAAGTATCTGTTCCTATGACCATGAGATCATGCAACTCACTGACACCGGAGGAATACCTTGTGTGTATCAAACGTCGCAACGTAACTGGGTGACTATAAAGATGCTCTACAGGTATCTCCAAAGGTGTCCGTTGAGTTGGCATGGATCAAGACTGGGATTTGTTACTCCGTATGACGGAGAGGTATCTCAGGGCCCACTCGGTAATACAACATCACTATAAGCCTTGCAAGCAATGTGACTAAGGTGTTAGCCACGGGATCTTGTATTACGGAACGAGTAAAGAGACTTGCCGGTAACGAGATTGAACTAGGTATAGAGATACCGACGATCGAATCTCGGGCAAGTAACATACCGAAGAACAAAGGGAACAGCATACGGGATTAACTGAATCCTTGACATAGAGGTTCAACCGATATAGATCTTCGTAGAATATGTAGGAACCAATATGGGCATCCAGGTCCCGCTATTGGTTATTGACCGTAGAGGTGTCTCGGTCATGTCTACATAGTTCTCGAACCCGCAGGGTCTACACACTTAACGTTTGGTGACGATTAGTATAGTTGAGTTATTATTGGTGACCGAAGGTTGTTCGGAGTCTCGGATAAGATCCCGGACATGACGAGGATCTCCGGAAGAGTCCGGAGGTAAAGATTGATATATGTGATAATAGTGTTTTGATCTCCGGAAGGGTTCCGGAATTCACCGGAAGGGGTTCCGGATGTTTACCGAAGTGTTCGGGTGCAGCAACACTTTATATGAGCCAAAGGGATAAAACCCACGAGGTATTGGAAAGTGCAAAAAGGAGTTTTGCTGCTGCCTTAAGCAGTAAGGCAGTACTGCCGCTTAAGCGGTACTACCGCTTGTGTGAAGCGGTACTACCGCTCAAGCGGTACTACCGCTTGGTTGAAGCGGTACTACCGCCCAAGCGGTACTACCGCTTGTGAGCGGTACTACCGCTTGTGCGCGGCTGTGCACGGTTCGGCAGGGATCCGAGTTGGACTCTTTCCTTGCGGGCCAAACCGACCTTGTGCGGGCAAAACCGAGCTGGTGGAGGCTTTTTGTCCAAGTTTAGACCCCGGGGCTCAACATATAAATAGAGGGACAGGGCTAGCACACGGGACACATCAGGATTTCCCAAGCCGTGTGCCGGCAACCCTAGCCCTCTAGTTCCTCCGTCATAATCTCCGTAGTGCTTGGCGAAGCCCTGCTGAGATTGCTACTCATCATCATCACCACGCCGTCGTGCTGCTGGAACTCATCTACTACTTCATCATCGCTCGCTGGATCGAGGAGGTGAAGGCGTCATCAAGCTGCACGTGTGTTGAACGCGGAGGTGCCGTCCGTTCGGCACTAGATCGGGAGGATCGTGATTGGATCGCGGGACGCTCGGCGATTTGGATCGCGAAGACGTTCGACTACATCAACCGCGTTTATTAACGCTTCCGCTTAGCGATCTACAAGGGTATGTAGATACAATCTCCCTCTCGTAGATGCTCATCACCATGGATAGGTCTTGCGTGTGCGTAGGAAAATTTTTGTTTCCCATGCAACGTTTCCCAACAGTGGCATCTGAGCTAGGTCTATGCGTAGATGAGATCTCGAGTAGAACACAAAGGAGTTATGGGCGTGGGTGTATACATATTGCTTGCCGTCACTAGTTGATACTTGATTCCGCGGTATTGTGAGATGAAGCGGCCTGGACCGACATTACGCGTACGCTTACGCAAGACTGGTTTCACCGCTGCGTGCACTTGTTGCATAAAGGTGACTGGCGGGTGTCTGTCTCTCTCACTTTAGTTGAATCGGTTCAATGAAGAGGGTTCTTTTAGAAAGATTAAAAAGCAATCACTACACCACGTTGTGGTTTTGCGTAGGTAAGAATCGTTCTTGCTAGATACCCGTAGCAGCCACGTAAAACTTGCAACTACAAATTAGAGGACGTCTAACTTGTTTTTGCAGGGTATGTTGTGATGAGATATGGCCAATTACATGATGAGATATATGTGATGTATGAGATGATCATGTGTTGTATAGAATATCACGACTTGCATGTCGATGAGTACGGCAACTGGCAGGAGCCATAGAGTTGTCTTTAATTATTTTAGCCGTTTTGCTTTACTTTATCGCTATGAGTTAGCAATAGTCGTGGAAGCAACAGTCGGCGCGACAACCTCATGGCGACACGTTGATGGAGATCAAGATGATGGAGATCATGGTGTCATGCCGGTGACGATGGAGATCATGCCGGTGCTTTGGAGATGGAGATCAAAAGCACAAGTTCATGGCCATATCATGTCACTTATGATTTGCATGTGATGTTAATCCTTTTATGCATCTTATTTTGCTTAGGACGACGGTAGCATTATAAGGTGATCCCTCACTTAAATTTCAAGATAAAATTGTGTTCTCCCCGAGTGTGCACCGTTGCGAAAGTTCGTCGTTTCGAGACACCACGTGATGATCGGGTGTGATAGACTCTACGTTCACATACAACGGGTGCAAGCCAGTGTTGCACGTGCGGAACACTCGGGTTAAACTTGACGAGCCTAGCATGTACAGACATGGCCTCGGAACACAAGAGACCGAAAGGTCGAACATGAGTCATATAGTAGATATGATCAACATGGAGATGTTCACCATTGAAACCACCTCAACTCACGTGATGATCGGATTTGAGTTGGTTAATTTGGATCATGTGACACTCGAATGACCGGAGGGATGTCAATTTGAGTGGGAGTTTTTAAGTAATATGATTAACTAAACTCATTATCTTGAACAATAGTCTAAGTTGTCTTTGCACTATTTATGTTGTAGATCATGGCTCGCGCAGTAGCACCCCTGAATTTTAATGCGTTCCTAGAGAAAGCTAAGTTGAAAGATGATGGAAGTAACTTTGTGGACTGGGCCCGTAATCTAAGGATTATCCTTACGGCTTCCCAGAAAGCTTATGTCCTTGATGCACCGCTTGGTGATCCACCCGCTCCAGTTGAGTCTCCAGACGTTGTGAACGCCTGGCAGGCTCGTTCTGATGATTACTCAATAGTTCAATGTGCAATGTTGTATGGCTTGGAACCGGGACTTCAAAGACGTTTTGAATGTCATGGAGCATATGATATGTTCCAGGAGTTGAAGTTTATCTTTCAGAAGAATGCCCGGATCGAGAGGTATGAGACCTCCGATAAGTTCTATGCTTGCAAGATGGAGGAGAACGGGTCTGTCAGTGATCACATACTCAGAATGTCTGGGTACTCCACCCGTCTGGCTGAATTGGGGATGCCCCTTCCACCAGAGGCTATCACTGACAGAGTTCTTCAATCATTGCCGCCTAGCTACAAGAGCTTCGTGTTGAACTATAACATGCACGGGATGAACAAGTCAGTCGCCGAGCTGTTTGCGATGTTGAAAGTCGCTGAGTCTGAGATTCAGAAGGAGCATCAAGTGTTGATGGTCAATAAAACCACTAGTTTCAAGAAGAATGGCAAGGGTAAGAAGGGTAACTCCAAGAAGAGTGGCAAAGCAGTTGCCCCTCCCGTGAAGAAACCCAAGGCTGGACCCAAGCCAGAAACTGAGTGCTTTCATTGCAAGGGAACTGGTCACTGGAAGCGGAACTGCCCCAAGTATTTGGCTGGCAAGAAGGCGGCCAACAACAAACAAGGTATATATGATATACATGTTATTGATGTGTACCTTACCAACTCTCGTTGTAGTGCCTGGGTATTTGATACCGGTGCGGTTGCTCACATTTGCAACTCAAAACAGGAACTGCGGAATAGACGGAGGCTGGCAAAGGACGAAGTGACAATGCGCGTGGGAAATGGTTCCAAGGTTGATGTGATCGCCGTCGGCACGCTCGCTCTTCGATTACCATCGGGATTAGTGATGAACCTGAATAATTGTTATTTCGTGCCTGCGTTAAGCATGAACATTATATCTGGATCTTGTTTATTGCGAGACGGTTACTCATTTAAATCTGAGAATAATGGTTGTTCTATTTATATGAGTAATATCTTTTATGGTCATGCACCCAATGTGAGGGGTTTATTCTTATTGAATCTCGATAGTGATGATACACATGTTCATAACATTGATGCCAAAAGATGTAGAGTTAATAATGATAATACCACTTTCTTGTGGCACTGCCGTTTAAGTCATATTGGCGTAAAACGCATGAAGAAGCTCCATGCTGATGGAGTTTTGGAGTCACTTGATTTTGAATCACTTGACACATGTGAGCCATGCCTCATGGGCAAGATGACTAAGACGCCGTTCTCTGGTACGATGGAACGGGCAAGTGACTTGTTGGAAATCATACATACTGATGTGTGCGGTCCGATGAGCATTGAGGCGCGCGGTGGTTATCGTTACTTTCTCACCTTCACTGATGACTTAAGTAGATATGGGTATATTTACTTAATGAAACACAAGTCTGAAACGTTTGAAAAGTTCAAGCAATTTCAGAGTGAAGTTGAGAATCATCGTAACAAGAAGATTAAATTCCTACGATCTGATCGAGGAGGAGAATATCTGAGTTATGAGTTTGGCAGTCACTTAATACAATGTGGAATTGTTTCACAATTGACACCGCCTGGAACACCACAGCGTAATGGTGTGTCCGAACGTCGTAATCAAACCTTATTGGATATGGTGCGATCTATGATGTCTCTTGCCGATTTGCCACTATCGTTTTGGGGTTATGCATTAGAGACAGCTGCATTCACTTTAAATAGGGCACCATCGAAATCCGTTGAGATGACGCCATATGAATTGTGGTTTGGCAAGAAGCCAAAATTGTCGTTTCTTAAAGTTTGGGGATCTGATGCTTATGTCAAAAAGCTTCAGCCTGAAAAGCTGGAACCCAAAGCGGAGAAATGCGTCTTCATAGGATATCCAAAAGAGACAGTTGGGTATACCTTCTATCTCAGATCCGAAGGCAAAGTGTTTGTCGCTAAAAACGGAACATTTCTTGAGAAAGAGTTTCTCTCGAAAGAATTGAGTGGGAGGAAGATAGAACTTGATGAGGTTATCGAACCTTTACTTCAACCAGAGAGTAGCGCAGCGTAGAAAGATGTTTCTGTAGAGCCTACATCAGTTGAAGAGGAAGTTCATGATGGAGATCATGAAGCTTCGGATCAAGTTGCTATCGAACCTCGTAGGTCGACAAGGACGCGTACTGCTCCTGAGTGGTACGGCAACCCTGTCTTAGAGGTCATGTTGTTGGACAACGATGAACCTACGAGCTATGGAGAAGCGATGGTGGGCCCGGATTCCGAGAAATGGTTAGAGGCCATGAAATCCGAGATGGGATCCATGTATGAAAACAAAGTGTGGACTTTGGAAGTATTACCTGAAGGGCGTAAGGCCATTCAGAACAAATGGATCTTTAAGAGGAAGACGGACGCGGACGGTAATGTCACCGTCTATAAAGCTCGACTTGTGGCAAAGGGTTTTTCACAAGTTCAAGGAGTTGACTACGATGAGACCTTCTCACCCGTAGCGATGCTTAAGTCTGTCAGAATCATGTTAGCAATAGCTGCCTTTTTCGATTATGAAATTTGGCAGATGGATGTCAAAACAGCGTTCCTTAACGGTTTTCTTAAGGAAGAGTTGTATATGATGCAACCAGAAGGTTTTGTCGATCCAGAGAATGCTGACAAAGTTTGCAAACTCCAGCGATCCATTTATGGACTGGTGCAAGCATCTCGGAGTTGGAATCTTCGCTTTGATGAGGTGATCAAAGCGTTCGGGTTTATACAAGTTTACGGAGAAGCTTGTATTTACAAGAAAGTGAGTGGGAGCTCTATAGCGTTTCTAATATTATATGTGGATGACATATTGCTGATTGGAAACAATATAGAAATGCTGGAAAGCGTGAAGGAATATTTGAACAAGAGTTTTTCAATGAAGGACCTAGGAGAAGCTGCTTTCATATTAGGCATCAAGATCTATAGAGATAGATCAAGACGTTTAATAGGACTTTCACAAAGCACATACCTTGATAAGATTTTGAAGAAGTTCAAAATGGATCAGTCCAAGAAGGGGTTCTTGCCTGTTTTGCAAGGTATGAAGTTGAGTAAGACTCAATGCCCAGTGACTGCAGAAGATAGAGAAAAGATGAGTGTCGTCCCCTATGCTTCAGCCATAGGTTCTATCATGTATGCAATGCTGTGCACAAGACCCGATGTCAGCCTTGCCATAAGTATGGCCGGAAGGTTTCAAAGTGATCCAGGAGTGGAACACTGGACGGCGGTCAAGAATATCCTGAAGTACCTGAAAAGGACTAAGGACATGTTTCTCGTTTATGGAGGTGATCAAGAGCTCGTCGTAAAGGGTTACGTCGATGCAAGCTTTGACACTGATCCGGATGACTCTAAGTCGCAAACCGGATACGTATTTATTCTTAATGGGGGTGCGGTTAGCTGGTGCAGTTCCAAGCAAAGCGTGGTAGCTGATTCTACATGCGAAGCGGAGTACATCGCTGCCTCGGAGGCGGCGAAGGAAGGTGTCTGGATGAAGGAGTTCATGACAGATCTTGGAGTAGTGCCTAGTGCACTTAACCCAATGACTCTGTTCTGTGATAATACTGGTGCCATTGCTCTAGCCAAGGAACCAAGATTTCACAAGAGGACCAGACACATAAAGCGACGTTTCAATTCCATCCGCGATTACATCAAGGAGGACGACATAAATATTTGCAAAGTACACACGGATCTGAATGTTGCAGATCCGATGACTAAACCTCTTCCAAGGGCTAAACATGAACAACACCAGAACTGCATGGGTGTTCGATTCATAACAATGTAAATCACATAGTGATGTGAACTAGATTATTGACTCTAGTGCAAGTGGGAGACTGTTGGAAATATGCCCTAGAGGCAATAATAAAGTAGTTATTATTATATTTCCTTGTTCATGATAATCGTTTATTATCCATGCCATAATTGTATTGATTGGAAACTCAATTACATGTGTGGGTACATAGACAACACTATGTCCTTAGTAAGCCTCTAGTTAACTAACTCGTTGATCAAAGGATGGTAAAGGTTTCCTAACCATAGACATGAGATGTCATTTGATAACGGGATCACATCATTAGGAGAATGATGTGATGGACAAGACCCAAACTATAAACATAGCATATGATCGTGTCAGTTTATTGCTATTGTTTTCTGCATGTCAAGTATCTGTTCCTATGACCATGAGATCATGCAACTCACTGACACCGGAGGAATACCTTGTGTGTATCAAACGTCGCAACGTAACTGGGTGACTATAAAGATGCTCTACAGGTATCTCCAAAGGTGTCCGTTGAGTTGGCATGGATCAAGACTGGGATTTGTTACTCCGTATGACGGAGAGGTATCTCAGGGCCCACTCGGTAATACAACATCACTATAAGCCTTGCAAGCAATGTGACTAAGGTGTTAGCCACGGGATCTTGTATTACGGAACGAGTAAAGAGACTTGCCGGTAACGAGATTGAACTAGGTATAGAGATACCGACGATCGAATCTCGGGCAAGTAACATACCGAAGAACAAAGGGAACAGCATACGGGATTAACTGAATCCTTGACATAGAGGTTCAACCGATATAGATCTTCGTAGAATATGTAGGAACCAATATGGGCATCCAGGTCCCGCTATTGGTTATTGACCGTAGAGGTGTCTCGGTCATGTCTACATAGTTCTCGAACCCGCAGGGTCTACACACTTAACGTTTGGTGACGATTAGTATAGTTGAGTTATTATTGGTGACCGAAGGTTGTTCGGAGTCTCGGATAAGATCCCGGACATGACGAGGATCTCCGGAAGAGTCCGGAGGTAAAGATTGATATATGTGATAATAGTGTTTTGATCTCCGGAAGGGTTCCGGAATTCACCGGAAGGGGTTCCGGATGTTTACCGAAGTGTTCGGGTGCAGCAACACTTTATATGAGCCAAAGGGATAAAACCCACGAGGTATTGGAAAGTGCAAAAAGGAGTTTTGCTGCTGCCTTAAGCAGTAAGGCAGTACTGCCGCTTAAGCGGTACTACCGCTTGTGTGAAGCGGTACTACCGCTCAAGCGGTACTACCGCTTGGTTGAAGCGGTACTACCGCCCAAGCGGTACTACCGCTTGTGAGCGGTACTACCGCTTGTGCGCGGCTGTGCACGGTTCGGCAGGGATCCGAGTTGGACTCTTTCCTTGCGGGCCAAACCGACCTTGTGCGGGCAAAACCGAGCTGGTGGAGGCTTTTTGTCCAAGTTTAGACCCCGGGGCTCAACATATAAATAGAGGGACAGGGCTAGCACACGGGACACATCAGGATTTCCCAAGCCGTGTGCCGGCAACCCTAGCCCTCTAGTTCCTCCGTCATAATCTCCGTAGTGCTTGGCGAAGCCCTGCTGAGATTGCTACTCATCATCATCACCACGCCGTCGTGCTGCTGGAACTCATCTACTACATCATCATCGCTCGTTGGATCGAGGAGGTGAAGGCGTCATCAAGCTGCACGTGTGTTGAACGCGGAGGTGCCGTCCGTTCGGCACTAGATCGGGAGGATCGTGATTGGATCGCGGGACGCTCGGCGATTTGGATCGCGAAGACGTTCGACTACATCAACCGCGTTTATTAACGCTTCCGCTTAGCGATCTACAAGGGTATGTAGATACAATCTCCCTCTCGTAGATGCTCATCACCATGGATAGGTCTTGCGTGTGCGTAGGAAAATTTTTGTTTCCCATGCAACGTTCCCCAACAGACCCCCCACGGCTACTCCTTGGCAGCAGCCAATTCCGGGTTATCAGTATCTCCATTCCCAACACTATGGTGCGCGTCCTCCGGACAACCGACATTATGCCCAACTACGTGTTCGGACCTGATGATGATGACGTCCAACAAATACTAGGCGATTTTCTTAGTCTCTTTTCCGACAAGGCACCCTATTCACTGTCCACCGACAACGAGCTCATCATTAGCGGATGCTCTTCCTTCTGCTCCTAACTATGCTCCTACAACGACACCGCCAGCCGCATCGGGCTTGTGGGGGTGTCCAGTTGTCGGCCGGTTTTTAGTTAGGTTCTGGTTGTTAGTTATTGGCATGCTTCATAAAAGCGAATGAGATAGATTCTATATTTGTTGCCACTTTGATCACCTTTATTTTGCGGCTTTTTGATTGTTATTGACAACTTTTGTTAGGTTCCGGTTGTTTGTTATTGGCTGCTTTTTGATTGATTTATTATTTGTTAAAACAGTTGCAAGTAATCCTTTGACTCGCAATCGTCCCCGGATGCAAGTCAATCCTTGATTTGTAACTCGTGCATGTTGAACATTTTTTTTGTAGTTGAATTAGTTGCACGTCAGCCATCGAGTCGCAACCAGGGCAGCCGCATGGCGTTTGTAGGTAGGCCCTCAGTTGCATGCCCACCATCGACTCGCAACTAGGGGCTGAGTGATTTGTTTTTTATTGATTTACCGTTGTTGAACCAGTTGCAAGTAACCCCTCAACTTGCAATAGTATCATGTTGCAAGTCAACCCTCGACTTGCCACTCGGACGCGCCATGCTTTTATTTTTGTAGTTGAAATAGCTGCACGTCGACCATCGACTCGCAACCAGGGCGGTCGCATGTCGTTTGTAGGTAGGGCCTCGGTTTTGTGTCCACCATCGACTTGCAACTAAAGGGTGGGGGCTTGTTTTATGTGATTTATTTTGTTGTTGAACCAGTTGCAGGTAAAGCCTTGACTCACAATCGTGCCCGGATGCATGTCAACCCTCGACTTGCAACTGGGACGCGTCGTACTCTTTTTTGTAGTTGTCACATTTGCATGTCGGCCATCGACTCGCAACCAGGGCGGTTGCGTGGCGTTTGTAGATAGGGCCCAGTTGTGTGACCACCATTGACTCACAACTAGGGATTGGGGGCTTGTTTTTTTATTTGATTTTTTTGTTGAACCAGTTGCAGGTAAACCCTTGACTCACAACTGTGCCCGGTTGCAAGTCAATCCCTGACTTGTAACTGGGATGCGGCGTACTCTTTTTTGTAGTTGTCACAGTTGCAAATCCACTATCGACATGCAAATAGGGGCCAAGGTTGCGCAGGTGTTAGCATGTAGGGCCCCACTTTCATGTCAACCATCGACTAGCAACTAGGGGCATGTTTTGATTTGATTTATTTTGTTGTTAAACCAGTTTCAAGTGAACCCTCGAGTCACAACAGTGCCCCGTTGCAAGTCAACCCTCGACTTGCAACTGGGACGCGTCGTACATTTTTTTTGTAGTTCCCACAGCTCCAAGTCCACTATCGACTTGCTACTAGGGGTCGGGTTGAGTGGTTGTTTGCATGTACAGCACAGTTGCATCTCAACCATTGACTCGCAACTAGGGGCGTGTTTTGATTTTATTTATTTTGTTTGTTGAATCAGTTGCAAGTAAACCCTCGACTCGCAACCTCGCCCAGTTGCAAGTCTACCCTCGTCTTGCAACTGGGACACGTTGTACTCTTTTTTGTAGTTGCCACAGTTGTGAGTCGACTATCGACTAGCAACTAGGGGCCGGGGTCGCGTGGTTGTTTGCAGGTAGGGCCCCAGTTTCATGTCAACCATTGACTCGCAACTAGGGCAAGGGCGTGTTTTGATTTGATTTATTTTGTTATTGAAGCAGTTGTAAGTAAACCTTCGACTCACAACCGTGCCCGGTTGCAAGTCAACCCTTGTCTTGCAACTAGGACGTGCCCTACTCTTTTTTTCTATTTGCCATAGTTTCAAGTCCATTATCGACTCGCAAGTTGGGGTCGAGTGGATTTTTTGCAGGTAGGGTCCGACTTGCATGTCAACCATCAACTCGCGACCAAGGGGGCATGTTTTGATTTGATTTATTTTGTTGTTGAACCAGTTTCAAGTAAACCCTCGACACGCAACCATGCACGGTTGCAAGTCAACCCTTGACTTGCAATTGGGATGCGCCATACTCTTTTTTTGTATTTGGCACAGTTGCAAGTGCACTATCGTTAGGGTTGTGTGGGTGTTTGTAGGTAGAGCCCAGTTGCATGACAACCATTAACTAGCAACTAGGGGGCTAGTTTTGATTTAATTTATTTTGTTGTTGAACAAGTCACAACTAGACTCTTGAGTTGCAACTAGGCCCAGTTGCAAGTCAACCCTGGACTTGCATCTGGGACGCGCCATATTCTTTTTTGTATTTGCCATAGTTGCAACTCCACTATGGCTTGCAAATAGGTGGTTGTGTGGGTGTTTGTAGGTAGGGCCCCAGTTGCATGTCAACCGTCGACTCACAACTAAGGGGTCGCATGGGTGTTTGTAGTTAGAGCCCCAGTTGCGTATCAACCATTGACTTGCAACTAGGGGCGTGTTTTAATTTGTTTTTTTGTTGAATCAGTTGCAAGTCAACCCTCAACTCGCAACTGTGTCATGTTGCAAGTCAACCCTCGACTTGCAACTTGTACGTGTTGTACTCGTTTTTGTAGTTGCCACAGTTGCAAGTCCACTATCGACTCACAACTAGGTCAGGGTGTGCGTTCGATTTTTTTGGTTTGATTCGGTTTGGTTTATACGGTTTTTATACTTCGGTTTATACGGTTTTATACATATATACGGTTCGGTTTCGGTAATAACCATTTAATTTCGGTTCGGTTTCGGTAATAACCAAAATAACCAAAGTTGATGCGAATTTTTGAACAACAAATAATTTTTATGGTCACATGATTTGGTAAGTGTACGTTAGATTTTCTTGTGAGAAATGTGTACATATATTAGATCATTAGATGGCAGACATGATTTGGTCCTAGGCATATGTATGTACGGGGTCACATACATATGGTGGTCTAATTTATACGTGTTTAATCATTATGTATATACGTACAAGCCACATAGCAAAGGAACGACATAAGGCAAAAAAATGATTGCCAGCCCAAGGATACACCAGCCACATGCACGTGCAAAGAGAAGCACTCGACCTATAGCATAAAAACGAAAAAAGGTGAAAACAATTGGCAGCCTAATGATACACCCATATATGGGCCACATGCACGTGCAAAGAGAGCACTTGGCCCATCTTTGCTGCCAATGGCTGGCTCCTGCAGTTCTGCTACTACACAGGTATGAGTAGTTTAGTACCACATCGGCTAGGGAAGAAGGAATAGAAGGGATGGGTGCTACTCCCTCCGTCCCAAAATAACTGTCTCAACTTTATACTAGCTATAATACAAAATTGTACTAAGCTTAAGACACTTATTTTAGGACGGAGGAAGTATAAAAAAAGAACTACAACGCAAGATTGCTGAGTACTTTGGGTGCTCGGTTATTTCGGTTTAACCGAAAACCATTCGGTTTCTAACCGAAAAAACCGAATGCTAAATGGTTTCCATATTTGAAAACTGAAACTGAAACCAGAACCTGAAAAAACTGAAATTTCAGTTCGGTTTGGTTTTTTTATTTCGGTTTTTGGTTTTCGGTTCGGCTTTGCACACCCTGACAACTATGGGACGGGGTCGCGTGGGTGTTTGCAGGTAGGGTCCCAGTTGCATGTCAACCATCAAATCAAAACTAGGGCAGAGTGTTTTGATTTTATTTATTTGTTGTTGATCCAGTTGCAAGTAAACCCTCGAGTCGCAACTGCGGCCGGTTGCAAGTCAACCCTTGACTTACAACTCAGATGCGCCATACTCATTTTTTGTAGTTACCACAATTGCAAGTCCACTACCGACTCACAAGTAGGGCCCGAGGTCTCGTTGGTGTTTATAGGTAGGGCCCTAGATGCATGTCAACCATTGACTAGCAACTAGGGTGCTAGTTTTGATTGATTTATTGTTGTTGAACCAGTTGCAAGTGAACCCTCGAGTCACAACTGTGGACGGTTGCAAGTCATCCCTCGACTTGCAACGGAGACGCGTCGTACTTTTTTTTATAGTTGAAACCGTTGCAAGTCCACTATCGACTCACAACTAGGGGGTCGCAAGGTTGTTTGTAGTCAGGGCCCGGGTTGCATGTCAAACATCGACTCACAAGTAAGGGGAGGGGGGTGTTTTGATTGATTTACTGTTGTTGAACTAGTTGCAACTCAACCATTTGATTTGCAACTGTGCCCAGTTGCAAGTCAACCTAGACTTGCTCCAGCCGATAGTGGACTGGAGCAAGTCCACTATCTACTCGTAACTAAGTTCTGGGGTCGTGTGGTTGTTTGTAGTTAGGGCCCCACTTTGCATGTCAACCATCGACTCACAACTAGAGGGCGGCGTCTGTTTTATTTGGAGAGGGGGGGGGGGGGGGCAGTTGCATGTCATCCATCAACCCGCAACTAAGAGGGTTTACGATTTTTTTTTGTTTTCCACAATTGACTCCCAATTAGGGCTTTTTTATACTTTTTACTTTTTTGCATTTCAACCCTAAATTAGTAGTTTTTTGTAGTTTGTGGGGTGCCATGTTTTCCGCAAGTCAACCCCGACTTACAACCAGGTAGACTCCCCCCCTCCAAACAACTGGATAGACTTACAACTAGGTTGCAAAAATTTGGACATTTGTACATGCAGAATAACCAATCTTCGTCTTAGGATTCTGTCTATATGATTTTTAATGAAAATTGATCTATGCTTTTTGTGTGAGTCGTTATTTTTTCTTTTTTCAACTTTATTTTACCATTGACCCATTTTTTATTTTATATATTTCAACCCCATATTTTTTAAACGTGATCATTATTGTATAATTATCCTTCTGCAAAGTGCAATGTTTTTTGCGCCAACACTTTTGCGGCGCTGCCGCATACAATATCATCATGACACCACAGGTAGCAAGGAGGTGGTGATGGGCATGCCGTCATGCGACTGGATTTGGTGCCTCATATTTCCAAAGGAGTATGACACTGCCCCGGGGATACCCGATTTGTTTGTCTAGGTGTTTGGTCTCAATGAAGATTCATTTTGATTTCAGTTGTGCAGTATTCAGATCTAGGGGGCAGAATTAGCCTTGTTCTCCCACACGTAGGTCAGTACATGTTTGCTCTGTCCAAATTTTTTAAGACCGAAGAGGGGGTCGAACTGGAATTGTAGGCACAGAGGAGGTGGAGATGGGGTTGGGCGGATGAGATGATCAAGGGAGGTGTATGTTGCTGTACTTGCTTTTTATTTTCAAAACATGATGTCTGAAAAATGGAGACATGTTTTCTGAATTTTTTGCACTAAAAAGAAGGGAGGGGGTGTTTCAGTTATAGAAGCAAGTTATCAAACAAGTCCCTTTCAGCTTGTCGGTTATCATGCTAAGTAGCACTAGATTGCCTAATACGAACTTGTTGAATATATTTTTTGTAGCTCTTTTTTATTAGCAACTGAACATATAGCTCATGTTCATGTCATGTACAACACACACGAGTATGGCATTAAGCATGTCTTTGTACAACAACTTCTTTGATGAATCACACTTTCCCTTTTCCTGGATAATTATGTGATGTATCAAGTGACTTGCTAGTTACTCACATTTGTACATAATTCACTATTAAACCCTGAATATCAGTGTATTGGTTATTCGTTTGATTGCGTTATGGATTTTCAAAAGTTATGTGTATATATAGATATGCAAGCTTCAGATATATAATATGTAGTTTGTAAAATTATGATGCTTTTGCTTGGGCTGACACACCTCATACCGATAGTGTTAGTTTGTAGTTCAGTTTTCATCTGCCAAAATAGTACATATTTTTTAGCTCTATGATTGTCTCAGAACAGTTATGTGTATATTACTGTAATAAACCAATATCCAACACCTCCATTTTTCTTTTTTTCAGACCCAGTTTTTCCATAAGCCTAGTAACAACAAGTTTTTACAGAAATGCATGCATGTGTACCCCTGTAGCGGTAGCCAAAAGTGACTTTATTCTCAGCAACAAATATGGTTTAGTGTTTGCCTTCAATTCCCTTTTTTATATTCTGATTTTCAAAAAAAAATCAGAAAGGTTTTTTTTTTTTACTTCACAAAATGATAGTGCTGATGCGTCAGACTTGAGTTTTTATAGAATTTAGTTTCTTTTCTTCCGACTATAAACAACACTACACAGGAAATCCACAAAATCAACTACTCATGCAAGGGAGAATCAGGTGTTTCTTTGTTGTTTGATTACAGCTGTTTTACTGCTGCATGAATGGGTGTAGAGACCTAACTTCTATTTTAGACGAGGATGTGAGTTGGGGATCTGCTTACTTACAGTGGACAACTAGACGTAACGAGTAATGAAGAAAATGGGTTAGGAGTGAGAAAGTAGCTAGTGGTTAGAGGGGTGGGAGTTGCCGGGTTGGACGGGAGGTGCGAGCCACCAGCCCACCACAAAGCGCGGACGAGCAAAAAACAAAAAATAAACAAACAAACAATCAAAGAGTACGAATATTTTTTAATGAGGTGAGATGTTGTCATGCTTAGATGTGACATAACTATGTCACATCTAGATGAGTCTTAGACATACCATTTAGTTATTGGTTAGCATAGGAAGTACTTTTTTGAATACAGTACAGACGCAGAGCTCATACGTACATACGCATATTCTATCCTTATGAGCACCTTCGAGAGACCGAACTGACACATCATCTTGAGATTGACGAAGTCGCCACCAACGCCTTCGTAGTTGATGGGAATGTCTCCTTTCACAGAACACATCGCCAGAAAGCACGAAATAAATCCAAAAAAATACGAGCACCAGCATCAAGTCTACGGCTTGAACTCTAGTGGGTTGGGAAGACACCTGCCTTCTTAACCATGCAACCACAGGTTACTTCGGGAATAGGGAGTGCTTTTTCTTAGTAAATGGATGTCCTTTTGGACATCAAATAATGTAGATTTTTTTCCGCGCATGTTATGTTTACAGGTGCAATATTCTTGTTTTAGTTTTTTTTTTCTGAAACAACGAGCCTTTTTTTTGCGAATATGAAACAACGAGTCTCCTTGTGGATTTTCGCTACTCTAGAGAGCTTGCTTTACTAGCATACGGTAAATGTAGGGGGGAGATCGATGATCATGATATTTTGAAAGTCAATCAACGTAGGACCCATAAAAACAGGCTGGTAATTTTATGTTTGTTTTTGCACCATCATCATCATTTACATGCATGCACGGCATTTGGTTCTGAACTTGTGATTCGTTTTTCAAGTCTGAACGTGAATGCTTTTGTGCGGACAGACTGGCCAAGTCACGACCTCATGCCAGTCTACAAAAGCAAAACCATGGACTGGACAAATCGCGTGCGAGTGACACGGGAAAGGCCAGAAACAATCATGATAGTTGTTAAGACGACTGAGACGACCCGCGTTAGCATTTTTTGACGGGAGTTCAGGCTGTCGGTGGAAATCGTGGAGACTCACCGCTCACATACACGCGTCTTTCTCTGGCTGAACCGAAATGACTTGGTATCTCATCATCTCCTCGCAAGAAGGAATCGCACACGGTTTGCAGCAGATGCCAGTCCCTGTAAGTTCGTCATCAAGCTGCAGCCTGCGAGCAGCTGCCATGGGAATGGATTGACTTGGTCGACTCGGTAATTCGGCATCACTGGTGGTCGCATTCGCATCTTCTCCACGTGAAATTGGTGGATCCGTGTACGTACGTACTCACAAGCCACAACAACCGGCGCCAGGCTAGCTTTTATAAGCTAGGGCAAGACACACAATTCACGCATCCATTCATAGCAATGGCGCAGAACAACATCTCGGCGGTAGCTACAGCGGCAACAGCACTAGTGCTGATGCTGGCGGTCACTTCCGCTGGACGAGCAGCAGCAGCAAGTGATCCGATCGGGATGCCCAACTGCGTCACGTCCTGCGGTGGCGTGAAGGTGCCGTACCCGTTCGGCATTGGCCCTGACGCCAGCTGCTACCTGCCGGGGTTCAACCTCATCTGCAACGCCACCGGCTCAAGGCCACGGCTTTTGCTCGACGCCGACGGCATCATCCAAGTGCTCCGGATCTCCGACAACGCTGAGATCCCTTTACTGGAGGTCCAACGTAACGGCGACGTAAAAATCAGCGTTGATGCCCATGGCAACGGCAACAGCACGTTCAGCCGAGGCCTTAGGCGCCAGGGCCCATACACGCTGCCGAGCTACCAGAACGAGCTCGTCCTGACGGGCTGCAACGTGCAGGCCACGGTCAAGAACGGCAACGTCACCTTGGCCAGCTGCACCTCGCTCTGCAAAGAAGACGAGGCGCCACTTGAAGCAGACGATGAAAGCAGCGTGACCCAGCGATGCTCCGGCGGCACAGGCTGCTGCCACACTGATATCGTCACGCCGGCCGGCTACGACGACAAGGGCGAAGTATACAGCATCAGCAGCACCGACACGTCCAAGTACGACGTGCAGCTGAGATGGTTCGGTTGGAACCGTAGCGCGGACCTAGAGCGATTCCCCGTGCGTGTGTTTATCGCAAAGAAGGGCTGGTTCGACGACACCTCCATCTCAAAGGATTTGCTACAGATAGATCGCCCCATGTCAAAGGAGGCAATGGCAGTGCCTGTTACGCTGAGGTGGGAGGTTGTTGGCCATCCCATCAACAGCGTCTGCAAGAGCAACCACAGCGAGCGCACAAAGGGTAGGCGAAGAAGAGGCTATGTGTGCCGCTGCAGTCGAGGTTACCACGGAAATCCATACCTCACCGACGGGTGCAAAGGCAAGTGGCCCAGTACATTTCATTACTAGTTGTACCGATCGACCAATTAGCGCTAGGTAGCTAATGCTGATGCTTTTGTGTTATGATCCTTACATGTATAGATGACAACGAGTGCAAGTTGCCACAGGCATACCTTTGCTACGGTGAATGTATCAACACGGAAGGATCCTTCACATGCCAGTGTCCGCCAGGAACAACCGGCAACAACTCCATCCCCGGTGGCTGCATCTCCATCAACACAACCGTGCCTGATACAGGTACTACTGGTAGCTTAAGGAACTTTTCTTTTTTCTTTTTTCTGTTTTGAGCTTGAAGGCGTTGCGTTTTCTTCGTTCATCTTGGCACGATCCAAGTCCAAACCTGCGCAAATAAACTCCAGCGGAATACAAAACCAAGTTTTACGAAGTTCCTGCACGTACGCAACCCTCCCTAGCAACGCAATTAGCTGTGCGACGCACCCAAGTAACCCTACACTCCTCTCTGATTCGGAGTAGACCCTTCACCTCTTCTATGATCGTTTCATACGCTTTTTTTTTTTTTTTTGCGGGGAATCGCTTTGCAGTCACAGCTTTCGAATCAATTTCAAGGACCAGCTTGGGCGGTCTTATCTCCATGAGCCAGTTGGGCCATGTGCGCGCCGGCAAGCTCTGAGCTCCGCTAGGTCATGATCGGAGTCAGAGGGAAAACAAATACTAGAATGTCTCTACAAGTAAAATGGCATGATGGTCCCTCAGGAATCCTCCTCCTCCTCCTTTATCCCCTGACTTAGCACAAAGTCATTTTGAACTGTTCCGAAACCTACCGGTAAGAATTCCACCATCCACTAGTTGCTTTAAGATTCAGGTCTTGAACAGCTATTATGCCTCCTTTTCTCCTATACAGAAATAATACCAGGTCCAATATAACTATTAGAGCATCTACACCGTACCCAGACTTAGCAAATCTGTCCCCCTATACGCCCGCAGTCGCGTCCGCGAACAGCACCCGCCGGCCCCTCATATGTTGCGCCGTACATCCACATACCTCAAATGCAATCCTCGAATCGATGCAATCCATGCACGTCGATCATCCAATATAAATTGTTCGAATTCAATAGTTCGAAACAAAGTAAATCAAATCACAGTTCAACAAACCGGACATGCCAAAATGAAATCAATGTCCGAGCGAGAAGGGGTGCGTGTAGGATCACTGGCCGGACGTGGCCATCCATGCCTCATGTTCGTCCAGCTTGTCCTGCTCCGCCTGGGCAGCCAGCACCATTTGCATCCGGGCTGCATGCTCCGCCTGCATCCTGGCCGCATGATCCGCTGCCGCAGCCACCCTCGCCATCTCCTGTGCCCTACGGTTGTTGATCTCCTTCTTTTCCGCACGCCACTTATTCGCATACTCATTCAAGAGGGTTTCGTCCGCCAACATGATCGTCGCATCCTCCGCATCCCGTGCGAGTTGCAACCTCTCCTTCTTCGACTCAATCTCTCCAAATGTCTTGGCCTTCTCGAGTCCGCATTTGATCGCCGCCTCTTGCTTTTCCAACTCAATCTTATCCCTCTCAATTTACAGCCTCTTCTTCACCCCCGTCCAGTCCCACTCCATCCTCCTCTTTTGCGCATCCAACATGAGCTTATACCGCTCCTCTTTCTTGTTCCCCTTGCCGAAAAAAATGTCTGTCCATGTGGACGATATTTTTGAAGCCGCGGCGTCATGGGAGATCCTTGCCTTCTCCCATTTGTTTCCCATGATTTGTCAGTTATCTTTTGGCACGGTAGCTCTTCCATTCGCGACGACAACATCGTCATCTTAATCGTCCAACCCAATGGATTGGTGGGAGCTTAATCCATCATTCATCTTCTTGGCGGCTTTGAGATCGGCCACAACTTGGGTCCACTTTGGCTTGCCATTCAATATGACCCAATAATAACTAAAAGCAAATGGCTTCTTCTAGAGCTGGTGATACATAGTAGCCACCACCTCCATCTAGCAAACAACATACATACGAGCACAAGAACGCAAACACAAGAAGCATATACGCTCCCGAACGAGCTGCAGCGACTCACATACGTCGACCGCCAGCTTCTCCGTAGGCAGAACGCTATCCAGAATGGCCCAGCCGGCCGTCCAATCTTCCTCCATCCCAAGGGTGCCAGACGGCGTAATCCACGTCCGTGCTCAGATGGATGGGGTGTGGGGAGCCGGGCATGGTGGGGGAGACAGCTCCTCGTCCACGTCCGCACCTCGCTGGGAGGCCGCCACAACCTCCCTCTCTTGATGTCGACGACGTCGCAGCTTCCGGATGACGTTATCCGCCTTGCAAGACGCAGTGGAGGCAGGGACGCCGATGGACGAGGCGGACGGCGGTCGGGGACAGGGCTGGAAGACATCACGTCGGAGGATCGGGACCGGTGGTGAGGATGAAGAGCAAGGGTGGCAGACGACGAGGGCTTGGGCACGGGAAATGTTGGAGGGCGGCAGAAGGAGGAGGAAGGGAGTGGAAGATTTGGTGCAATTTGCGGTGAGGTCGGGCTGTCGGGTCCGCCGTGGCGGACGTGTCCATACGTGCCCGGGCGCCCCCATATCTGCCTCATATTTGGGCTGGATACGAAGGGTGCCGGTCAGCCCGGGCATTTGAGACCCGTTTAAGAAGCCCGTCTGGATCGAAATTTCGCGACCGGTGAGTGACCGGGCGGCATGCCCGGACGTATGAGGTGGGTTTGGGACGCCTTGTTGTAGATGCTCTTAGCCCCCACCATTGTCCTTACATGGCAGTCATGGCAGGCATGTGACAGTCCACTCTCTCTTCTCTCGCACATAAAACAAACATTTTATTTCACCTTTACCATATTAAATCGTCATATCATTTAAACTGTAAGTTCATTTTAAAATATTTTATATATTTGAACTCTTGTGCCAAAAAAATAGAACTAGACCAATCTTTGATACATTTTAAATAGTTTTAAATTTCAACGTTTCATATTCCATATGTGAAACACACCAATTTCACAAGAAAGTGAAAAACAATACGAAACTGAAATGTCAACTTGTAAAACTGATTTCTTGGAATGTGTAACAAGTTTTTTCTTCAAAAGAGTGAAATATTTTATTTAATTTTTTTACAATTGAAATAGATGAGATTTTTTTGAAACAAGCCAGTAAAAAGTGAAATGTAGGTTCTGAAACTAAAAAATATATAAAACTGAAATGTCACCTTGTGAAACTGATGAAAAATCATGCTATTGAAAAGATTTCAAGCAAGTGAAACATGTTATTTCGAAAATGTACAAAAGAAGAAATAGATGTATTTTTTGTGAGACAAGCGAGTGGAGAGTGAAATATAGGTTCTGAAACCAAAAAAATATAAAACTGAAATGTCAAGTGGTAAAACTGATTGAAATCATGTTATTGAAAAGATTTCTTGCAAGAGAAACCTGTTATTTAAAAAATGTGTTACTGAAATAGAGTGATTTTGTGAAACTAGCAGGTGGAAAGTGAAATGTAGATTTTGAAACTGAAAAAAATACGAAACAAAATACCGATATGTGAAACTGATTATTTTCAAAATGTGCAACACTTTATTTCAAAAGAGGGAAATGTGTTATTTGAAAAAGGTGCAATTGAAATAAATGTGATTTTTGTGAAACAAGCTAGTGGAAAGTGAAATATAGGTTTTGAAACTGAAAAATATATGAAACTGAAATGTCAACTTGTGTAACTGATTGAAACCATGTTATTAAAAATTTCTTCTTGTGAAATTACAGAATGTGGATTTTCACAAATGTGAATAGTAACAGATTATGGACAGTGATGCTGGAACCTGCCATCTAGAGCTAGACACAAATGTTCGATCATATTTCAAATAGATTAAAAAAAACAATTTTGATGCAAATTTAAACAAACCGGGTGATTTTTAAACTTGGATAATTTTTAGATAAAACCAGATCATTTTCATCTAAACCGGAACACATTAATTACATTTTTGACATATTTCAACTAAACTCTATTCTAACCTAGTCTAAATGATCGTCGGTGCCTGTTTCCCATGACATATCTTCCTCACGTCCGAGTGTAAGCTCGCCGGCGACCATTTCCCATGAAATATATTCCCCATGTCCAGTAGTAAGCTCACCGGCTGGCCGTGAGCCCCTGAAACTGAAGCATCAACATGAAGGGAAGAATAGTCTCTGCCTCCTTGAAATGGGAAAGCTAATCGGCCAATGATGATGTGCCCACCAAGCTTAGCTTCAAGGGGGGAGAGAGTAGTAGCCTCCGCTTCCATGAAGCGGGCAAGCTCACCGGCTGTGCAGCCTGGGAAGACAGTGGTGGCGGTTTGGTTGGACCAGACCGCTGGCGGCCTCCCATGTCCTACTCTTCCTCGCTATCGGAGGTGACCGTGAACAAGTCAGCCTCGTTGTTGTGGTGGCATGACGCGACCGACACAGGGCTGCCGACGTCATCGGTTCCTATGATTTCCTCCGTTGTCATGTTGATCTCCGTGAACATTGCTTCTTTCTCCACCGACAAGAGGATTTCATGGGTGGCTTAATAGGACAGAAGCAACGCCTTCCGCTCGTCCACGTCAGCCATGGTGCCTATGTCGGCGATTTGTTCCTTCGTGAACCGGTACTCATCGAGGAAGCAAAGGTTGTACCTCTGGTCGGCATGCGCCTACCAGAATGTCGCCTCCAGCTCTTCTGACATCATGTTACTATAGTGTGCCCGCTTCTCATCGATTGTGTCCCGTTGAAATAATAAACTTACAACATGATAGTTGTTTGGAACAACGAGATGAAGCTAGTGGTCGAAGAAAATTTCAAACAATCGACCATGTGCGATGAATTTGAACAAATTCATCTACAAACATGCACACATGAACACATTAATACAGTACAGTAGGAAGATATAGACCACAGAAAAGGAAAAAATACTACACGAAAGTTGTGTGAAATGGTGAGATGAAGCTACTCAAAGAAATATTTAGCGGTCGACCGTGTAAGATGAATTTCGCAAAGTTCGTTTAAAAATCTCCAAACGTAAATTGAAAATTGAAGGTTTGCAGTAAACAAAACTAGAACTCGATCACGGGAATGAAATCACAATGTCGATGTGCATCTTTTTGTGTAGAGCTTATCTTGAATCAAAATATTGTTGTGTAATTAGAAGACAACACGATCAGAGCGACCAAGGCCCTATTTGTTTGGATTATGCTTAAGCTTTTGCAGCTTTTGTACTTTGGCTTAAAACCAAAAAAAACTCCCAAAAAGGGGCTTTTGATTTCGGCTTTTGGCTTATACTATTAAGTGCTTTTACGTCCACTTGGGCCGGGCTCGATTCAGCCGTTTCTCCAAAACAAGACTATGGGGATGCTTCAAGGACAGGCTATCAAGGGGCAAATTTGATTCTCCAGAGCCTACATAAGACTCCTGCAGCCAACCAAACAAGCCCTAAATGTTTCCACGGTTTTCTGAAACTTCAATTCAGATTGATGAGTCGTGCGCATAGATATAGATTATAACCATGTCCCGCCCAATACATGTTTTTTGATAAAGAACATTTCATTCATTTGATATATGAAAATGATATGGCAACGTTAAAAACAATGTCCGGCCTCTACATAGCACGATGCACACGGTCAACACGTCCAACACAACCAAAAATACAAGATCATTTTACAGCAATAATAAAAAGTCGCTAGGTCTCTGTCCTGTGGCCTCTGCAGGATAGACCAAGTACAGGGCCATTGCATACATGCATGAATAACCTGCACAGGAGATGAAATATATTTATCATTAAAACCACATCCTTTCTGGTAAGCCACAACGCTCAACATAAGGCAACCACTCCCACAAATATGTGCATAAAATTGTTTGTTCATACCCCGCAGCCAATTGCTGAATATATTACGTGCACTACGTGGGGGGTAAAGATTTGAAACCACTTGAACTATGACCCACAATGCACAAGCAAAGTTACACTCAAAAAATAAGTGTTTAATCAACACGTCATGTTGGCAAAAGACACAAGCCTTTCCACCTGGCCAATTGCAGCGTGCCAGATTATCTCTAGTTAAGATCACACCTTTGTTTAGATACCAGAGGAATATCTTCACTCGAAGAGAAATTTTGATCTTCCACAATTTATGGTTATCAACCGGAACATAGGTATGGGCAACAACGTCTTACAAGGACATGATAGAAAACCTTCCGTTCTGATGCAACTTCCACTGAAACTCGGCTGGTTCGTTTGATAGCTGAATGAGCAGTTCATTCCATGTCGCAAGGTGAAGCCCTAATAAGTCTTTACAAAAAGAAATGTTAGGATTATTTTCTTGTCCCAAAACCTGATTGACTGTGACAAACTATATGTCTAACTGTCTGATACAAGCTATGGTATTGCACCATAAGTGGGATGGCCCCAACGAGGTATATTCCCAGAATCTAACCTGGGAGCCATGACAGAGAAAGTGCCAAATTGGAAAAAGTAACTCCTTGGTCGTCATCACGCAATACCAAAAATGTGAATCATCGGATTTTCAATGGATTTGACAAATGGCTTTGGAACCCAAGTACTTGTTACAAACGATTTCCTACCATACACCATTCTCTGTGAGGAGCTTGTAAACCTATTTACTGAGACGGGTGATGGTTTTAATCTCAAGATATTGGATTCCAAGAACCCCCTGCCTTTTAGGCCGGCATAACACATTCCACTTAGCTAGCCGATATTTTTGCGATTCATTATCACACTTCCAGGAAAAGCTAAATCTAAAGTAGTCAAATCTTTGCATAACCTCTTTCGGTTAGTGAAAGAATGACAACATGTCTAACAATATATTGCTTAGGATTGACATGACCAAAACCAATCCCCCCTCCCCCCCCCCCCCCCCCCCCCACACACACACACATAAGACAACAGTTTGGCTTACCAACTGGCTATACGTTTCTCAAGTTTCTGTTCCACATGTTTCCACTCAGTAATAGTTAAAAGCCGATAGTGAACCGGAATACCTAGGTACCATAGTAAATTGCCCAAGCTGGCAGCTGAAAATCCTGGCGTACTCAAATGCTGCTTCCGTGACTTCACCAAAGCAGAAAATTTCACTCTTTTAGAAATTAATTTTAAGACCAGAAAACTCCTCAAAAGCACATCATAAACGCTTGATGTTTCTCACTTTATCTAGGTTATGATCCATAAAAGGTATCGTATCATCTGCATACTTTAGAATGGACAAGCCATCTTCTACTCAATGAGGAATAACACCGTTAATCTGACCGGCCACTTTAGCCCGTTCAACAAGAACAGTTAACATATCTACCACGATGTTGAACAAAATAGGGGTAGGGGTCCCCTTGACGAAGACCCTTCCGAGTTTGAAAGTAGTTACAAACATCATCATTGACTTTGATGGCAACATTACCGCCAGAGACGAAACTCTCTATCCATCGATATCATTTTGGCGAGAACCCCTTGATGCGGAGAGTTTGCAGAAGAAAATGGTCATTTGACTTTATTCTAGGCTTTTTCGAAGTCAATTTTTAAGATGACCCTGCTCAATTTTTTCCGTTGAAGCTCATGTATAGTTTCATGGAGCAAAACAACTTCATTCCTGCTTTTCCGTCTTGCCTTTGCTACTTGAGAGAATGCCTTTGACCAAGTATGTTGCAGCCTTGCATGAATGTTGTTTGAGTGGGGCGCACCACATGGTCAGCCATCCCGTTCAATCGGTTAGTTGCAACCTTGGTAAAGATTTTAAAACTAACATTCGGTCGATATTGCTGACCATGTAAAAGCATTGTGAGTCTAGACACAGGTAAATTCAAAATACGTAAAAACATGCGTGGTTTAGATAGTTCAAAACCATTCACATGGATTTTTTCCTCAAAAAGTACTTCCGTAATATGACTGCTTTTTGTTGGATTCCACACCCTCTTTACCGCAATACTAGTAGCTGGGGAACCTTATTGTGGTACAGAGGGAGTAGTAAGTATATATGCATTATTATTATTTTGCGGGTTCAATAGTAGTTTATTACGAAATAATAGAGTTACAGTCCAGAGGCAAGAGCTCCTCAATACATGGGGGGCCACTTCCAAGCCACACAACTGTGGCCCTTTCTGAACGACTATACCTTGCCAGACAATCTGCAACTCTATTTTGAGCTCTATGTATCTTTTGTGGAATAAACTCCCTACCGATCATTAAAGACTTAATCTCAGCAACTAAATGACCATAAACCGAACGAACCAAACTTGACCCCGAGAGACTGGACAGAGCAGTCGACGAGCCAGACTGCACCAGAATAGGTAATTCGGTATGCTGACGGGCGAGCGCCATACCGATCATTAACGCATTATTTGTTCAGACAGAAATTACATTGTCAAATAATTATTATTTCCGAAATAATACAGTGATCTAACTGCTCTGTTTTGCATAACTAATCGTGTTTGAAACAGGTTCTTGCAAGCAATGGTGCGGGAACGTGCTTGTGCCATACCCGTTCGGCTTTGGCCCAAACGTCAGCTGCTACCTACCGGGGTTCAACCTCACCTGTGACACGAAACACCATGCCCCGCAACTGCTCCTTGGCAACGGCAAGTTCCGGGTCGTCTATATCTCTCTTGACGATACCACGGTGCGCATCATGCCCAACTCGGCGTTAAGAGCCCTCGAGGTCACTGCAGTATTGGCTCGATTCCCTTCTTATTTCGACAGGGAGATGCCCTACTCACTGTCCACGAGCAACGAGCTTGTCCTGACAGGGTGCAACGCGCAAGCAACGCTTCTGGGGCACGGTAAGCCCGCCGTCATCAGCGCATGCGCCTCCTTGTGTCCCCGCAACGACACCGCCAGCACGGCCGGTACCGTCTTCTCGGATCAGGGGTGGCCAACGGATGGCATCCATGGAAGAAACCGCGGCGGCAAGTACTGCTACGGCATGGGATGCTGCCAGGCACGCATCTCCGATTCCATGGATGGAATGCCCGAGGAGTTGCGCTTCAAATGGTTCGACAACAAGGAATTTCCCCAGCACGTGTTCATCGCAGAGGAGGGATGGTTTGATAAGCCAGGTGTCGCCAGCAAACTGATGCAGGAGGGTCGTCCTCAAGAGGGACGCAGGTCGGCAGCTCTAAAGGATGTTCCCACTGTCCTACGGTGGGAGGTCTTGGTCTTGCGTAACGGCTCATCATTGCGGTCACTCAACGTAAGTTGGCATGAGCACTGCAACAAGGAGGTAGCTCACAAGCTCTGCCCGAGCAAGGAAAGCCACTGCAAACCTGGGAGCAGAGGCTATACGTGCCATTGCAACGACGGCTACAACGGCAACCCATACATCGCCCATGGATGCAAAGGTTCGAACAATTCCATCGTCACACATATATAGAGCTCATTTACATACTACCACTACTGCGTACATGTAATTTACTGAGTTTCACCTTTTTCTTTTCTTTTCTTGGCTCCAGGTGGCCATATCAAGTACTTTACAGGTGAGCAACAAACGCTGCAACTTTAATTTTTCAAACCTATATTAATGCGGCAGCCTGGTATTCGCTGATTGTTAACTCGTGTCGATCACTCCTCATATTTTCATCTGCTGCCAATATTCTCGTTCATTCATATTGAAGTTTCTTAGTTTTCCATATTTAAATAGTTATTCCCTACTAATCTCTTTCTCTCAACATGCAACATACCTACAAAAGTCCCACCTGAACATACAACCATGCAAATCTAAAAGCAAATGCATGCAACTATGCATAGGGCAAAACCAACCTCAAGATGGAATCAAGCATGATAATTTTCACACCATGCTATTTATATTTAATAAATATTGTGGAACTATAAATAATTAAATACAATAAATCATATGTATTTTCAGTTTTGTTAGCACATTATTACTCCAAATATTCATGTTCCATAACAACGAATCTCATTAAAAATACATTTGCAAAAGGGTGTGTCTAGGACACATCTAAATGTGACATAGTTATTGCACATCTAAATGACTAAATCAAGCATAAAAAGAAAAATAATAAGGAAAAGAAAATACGCACACGAATCTCCACGTAAGATCAATAATATAGCACTTATATGTTCAATACTTATCTTAAATCTAGATGTGTTTTAGCGAAACCGTTTGCGAAAAATATTCCTACAACGACGTGTGGGGTATTACCTAGTAAACTGTAGCTCGAGGTGGTAGGAGCTGGGTTCCTACCAGGTCTAGCCCTCAAGTGGTAGGGGTGGAAGGGAGGTTGCCGGAGCGAGGGGCGCGGGCGGCGGCGCTGTGGCGCCGTGTTTGCCGCGCGAGAGAGAGGGAGAGAGAGAGAGAGCTGCGGCTAGGGTTTAAGGTTCCGGCTCCTGAGGGAGCCGGGCAATAGATATGACTTATTGCTTGATTCCAAAATGAGTCCTTACAATTGTTTATATAATCCTCTATGTGATAAAAAATAAAGATAAGTTGGGCCAAGCCCCTAACTAGCCACGCTATTGGGCCTCCTCCGGCTATAGTGAACGCCGGTCATAACATCTCTCCCCGCCTGTGCAAACAGCTCGTCCTCGAGTTGGAAGTCTAGAAAATGCTGGCGGAACTCCTCGAGCTGCGCCCAAGTGGCGTCCTCCTCCGGAAGACCTTGCCACGGGATCAACAGGCACCAAGCACCTCGGCTCTACTGGGCCTGCAACACCTTCTCCGGACCCAGAAGAAGACGTCCATCGGAGGTTGGAGGGAGCGCCGGCGCGGCCGCCGGTGGATCGCCGCGGAAGGGCTTCAACAAGCCCACATGGAAGACGTCATGGATGCGGGCTCCAGGCAGAAGCTGAAGACGGTAGGCGACGGTGCCGATGCGTTCCAATACTGGAAACGGTCCCGCGTAGCGAGGGCCCAGCTTGCGCTTGGCGCGCGGGTCCAGTGACTGCGTGGTGCGGTGAAGGAGACGCAGCCACACCCAGTCGCCCACCGCAAACTCCGCCTCGCGGTGGTGGGTGTCGTAGTACTTCTTGGACAGCTGCTGGGCCTGGAGAAGACGCTGGCGCACTTCGGCAAGGATCTCATCCCTGCTTCAGAGAAGGTCGCATGCCGCCTCCGTCCAGGCCGTCCCGGGTTGAAACGGCAGGATGGGTGGTGGAGGACGGCCGTAGACCACCTCGAAAGGTGTGGCACGCAGGGCGGAGTGATAGGAGGTGTTGTAGCAGTACTCCGCCCAAGCTAGCCAGTCCACCCAAGCACGTGGACGATCCCCTGTAACATAGCATAAGTACATAGCAATCACCTTGTTGACCACCTCGGATTGGCCGTCCGTCTGAGGATGGAAGGCCGTACTCAGGAGCAGTTTCATGCCCGCCATCCAAGAAAGATCGCACCAGACGTGGCCAGTGAACACCGGGTCACGGTCGCTGACGATCGAGGAGGGAAACCCGTGGAGGCGAACGATGCCGTAGAAGAAGGCACGCGCGACGGTGGTGGCGGTGTAGGGATGGCCGAGCGCGATGAAGTGCGCATACTTGGAGAAGCGGACGACCACCGTAAGGATGACGGACTTGCCGCCCACCTTGGGAAGACCCTCGATGAAGTCCATGGAGATGTCGGCCAAGACCTGAGAGGGCACCTCAAGGGGCTGGATCAGTCCCGCCGGCTGCAGTGTCTCCGTCTTGTTGCGCTGGCACGTAATGCAAGACCGCACCCAGTCCCGTACCAGCGCACGGTCGCCGGGGATGTAGAAATCTGCTCGGAGGCGGTGGAGGGTCTTCTGCATACCCTCATGACCGGCCGCATGGGCCAGGAGCATGGCCTGGTGGTGGAGGTCCCCGTGATCCGGCACGAAGAGGCGCCGCCCGTGCAGGAGCAGGCCATCGTCCAGGCATCACTGTTCCTCCAGCTCACCGGCCTCGAGGCGCTGACGGAGGTGCTGCGCATCCGTGGCGCTCGTGATGGCTGGGCGGATGTCGTCAATGAAAGCGAAAGAGGGTCCCGAGCGGGTGCAGAGGACCGCCCCCTCGGTGTCGACGGCGCCCATGTCGAGGTCGGCATCGCGGCGGGACAGCGCGTCCGCCACGGTGTTGAGGCGGCCTGGGCGGTACTCGACGGTGAAGTCGAATCCAAAAAGCTTGCTGATCCACTGATGCTGCGGCACGATGGAGAGGCGCTGGTCCAACAGGAACTTGAGGCTGTAATGATCCGTGCGAATACGGAATGGCCGCCCCCACAGATACGGCCGCCAGTGGTGCACAACCTGCACCAAGCCGATGAGCTCCCTCTCGTAGGCCGCGAGCTTGTGATGGCGCGCGGCGAAGGGCCGGCTAAAGAACGCGAGTAGCCCGTTGCCCTAATGAAGGACGGCGCCAAACCCCACGCCCGAGGCGTCGCAGTACACCATGAATAGCTTGTCGAAGTCAGGCATCTGGAGGACCGGCCCCATAGAGAGAGCCTGCTTGAGGGTCTGGAAAGCCTCGGCCGCCTCGGTGTCCCAAGAGAAGACGTCGCGGCGCAACAAGCGCGTGAGTGGTGCCGCGATGAAGCCAAACTCCCGGATGAACTTCCGGTAATAGCCCGCGAGGCCCAGGAAGGCACAGAGATCCTGCGGCGATTGTGGCGTTGGCCAAGCCGCGACCGCCGCGACCTTGTCGGCGTCCATGGCAACACCCTTCGCCGAGATGATGTGGCCGAGATAGGCGACGGAGGGCGTGGCGAACGAGCACTTCGAGCGCTTGAGGTGCAGATGGTGTGCGCGAAGCTCGTTGAAGACGATGGCCACATGTTGCAGGTGCTCCGCCCACAACGAGTTGTAGATCAGAATGTCATCAAAGAAAACGAGCACAAACCATCGCAAGTAGGGGCGGAGGACATCGTTCATCAAGGCCTGGAATGTCGCCGGGGCATTGGAGAGGCCGAAGGGCATCACCAAAAACTCGAAATGGCCGTGATGAGTGCGAAAGGCTGTCTTCGCGATATCGTCCGGGTGCATATGCACCTGGTGGTAGCCGGAATAGAGGCCGAGCTTAGGGAAGAAGCCAGCCCCGTGTAGCTCGTCTAGGAGTTCATCAACGACGGGTATAGGAAATTTGTCCTTGGACGTCTTGGCGTTGAGAGCGCGATAGTCGATGCAGAAACGCCACGAGCCGTCGGCCTTGTGAACGAGGAGCAGCGGCGCGGAAAACGGGGATGTGGAGATCCAGATGATGCCCTGGGCGAGCATGACCGCACACAGCCTCTCCAGCTCGTCCTTCTGCAGCTGGGGGTAGCGATACTGACGGTGTTCGGTAGCAGGTGGATGCAGTGGTCATAGGGCCGGACTGGCAGGAGGCCCTATGGCTCGTCGAAGAGGTCGATGTGCTGCTGCAATAGGCTAGTCAACAGGGGGTGCTCGGCGTCGACGGCGGCCGTCGTCAGCTGGGGCCGAGGCACCGCCGGGGCGGCGCCACCCATGCCCTCCCATCGGACGCGGCGACCCAGGCGCCAAAAGATCATCGTCATGGCGTCGAAATCCCAGAGGATGGGACCCAGGGTCTGAAAGAAGTCGACGCCGAGGATGAAGTCGAAGCAGCCCAAGTCGATGCCAACGCAGGTGATGGTGAAGTGCTCGTCACCGATGATAATGGGGACATGCCGAGCAATGCCCTGGCAGTGTAGACGGTCACCGTTGGCCACGGTAACGCGTAGCTTCTCCCCGCGAGTCGGTTGCAGTGCCAGGCAGTGCATGGTAGCCCCGGGCAAGAAGTTGTGGGTGGAGCCCGTGTCCAGCAGGGCGAGGAACCGCTCCCCGTTGAGCGTCACCGGCAGCAGCATAGTTTTCTCCGTCTGTATGCCCACGAGCGCATGGAGAGAGACCACGAGGGCATTCGCCAGGGCGGGCCCCGGGGGAACCTCAGCGTCAAGTGGGGCGGCCGGGTCACCGAGCACACCGGCGGCGGCGTCCTCCTCGATATAGTCCGCAGCCTCCAAGTAGAAGAGGCGTGGACAAACATGGCCCAAAACATAGGGCTCGTCGCAGTTGTAGCACAACCCCTGTCGGCGGCGCTCGAGCTGCTCGGCCAAGGTGAGCCGGCGGAAGGGGCGCGTCGCGGCCGGGGCGTTGGGCGCCGCGGGAGCCTGGGCAGGATGGGCCGGCGCTGGTGGTATCGGCCGAGGGGGCTGTCGGGCGGCCCGAGGCGGTGACGCCTGCTGCATGGCCACCGCGCGGCGCTCAAAGGCGCGGGCATAGTACTTGGCCGTCTGGAGGTCCTGTGGCCCGCGCATCTCCATGTCCACGCGGATGTCGTCCGGCAGACCGCCAACGAAGAGCTCGGCCCGCTGGCGAGCCGTGATGCCGGGAGCATCGCAAGCCAGGGCCTGGAAGCGGTCGGCGAAGTCTTGCACCGTGGAAAGAAAAGGAAGGCGCCCAAGCTCCGCTAGCCGACTCCTGTGTATCGGCGGTTCGAAACGCAAGAGGCAGAGCTCGCGAAAGCGTTCCCATGGGGGCATGCCGCCCTCGTCCTTTTCGAGGGCATAGTACCACGTCTAAGCCGCCCCCTGGAGGTGATATGAGGCAATCCAGGTGCAGTCGGACGCGAGCGTGCGCTGCCCCCTGAAAAATTGGTCGCACTGGTTGAGCCAATTCAGGGGGTCCACGATGCCGTCATAGGTGGCGAACTCCAGCTTGGAGAACCACGGCGGCGGCTGGGCGTGGACGAGGGGCGGGTATGCCTCGTCAGCGTGGAGCAATGAGGACGGCGGGGCGGAGTAGGCAGGCATCAGGGTGCCCCCCTGGAACAGGGGCCCGTCGACGCCATCGTAGTGGCCGGTGGAGCTCGCCCCCCCCCCCCCCGTACTGCAGGGTCGGGTGTGACGTGGGCGGCGGTGGTACGTGCGGTTGGCCCGAGGTCGTTGTGTAGTCCGGCTCGAGGGGCCCGAAGAGCCAGGCCGGCAGCGGGAACGGCGACGGGGGAAACCGAACCTGGTGGATGGGCACCCCGGGCGCCGTCGTCGGGAGCCCCGGCTCCGAGGTCGCCGATGGCGGCGGCGGCTGCTGCTGCTGCGGCAGCGGTATGGTGGGGGCGACGGAGGTCGCCAGGGGCGGCGGCGACCCCATGATGGTGGCTACGGGGGCTGGCGGCCGCGGCGCATATGGCCCCGCGAGGAAGAGGCGGATGTCCTGGACCGCCTGAGTGAGGTCTCGAAGCGCCGTCGACATCTCCTCCAGGGTGAAGACGGCGGGGACGGGCGCAGGTGGTGTCCAGGCGGCGGAGGAGGCCGGCCCGGATAGGGACGGCGCGCCGGCCGTGGTGGTCATCGGCTGCGAGGTGGAGACCGGCAGCACGAGGGTGGCGGTAGGTGGAGGAGCGGACATGATCGAACCTGAGACAGCTGATACCAGGTTGGTAGGAGTTGGGTTCCTACCAGGTCTAGCCCTCAAGTTTTAGGGGTGGAAGGGAGGTTTCCGGAGCGAGGGGCGCGGGCGGCGGCGCTGTGGCGCCGTGTTTGCCGCGCGCGAGAGAGAGGGAGGGAGAGAGAGAGCTGCGGCTAGGGTTTAGGGTTCCGGCTCCTGAGGGAGCCGGGCAATAGATATGACTTATTGCTTGATTCCAAAACGAGTCCTTACAAGTGTTTATATAATCCTCTATGTGATAAAAAATAAAGATAAGTTGGGCCAAGCCCCTAACTGGCCACGCTATTGGGCCTGCTCCGGCTAAAGTGAACGCCGGTCATAACACGAGGGTACTACGTACCCCACTCAGATATAGATAGCAAAAATGGTTTAGAAAATATATTTCTTACAAGTGCCTTTCACATACTCCTGCCCTTCTAATTTATAGGGCTCAATTCAAAAATCTCACCAACCAAGGCACTTGTAAGAAATATATTTGGTAAACCATGATGATTGTTGGAATAGTTTTTGTATTTTCCAAAAGTACGCAATTAATGCGCTCATTTTCCTAAACAAAATATCAAAACATTAATTGCAGTGCATGCATTACTAATAAATGACCAAAAAAATTGCATGAATTTGTGAGTTTTCTCTTAATCCTTACATGCAGCAATTTAATGCACCTTGAAAACTGAACTTGTGATGGAGAGCAATAACATTGAGACTTATAAAATGAAAAACCAAAACTTTTGATATAAACCCTATAAACCGGAAGAGAAGGAGTGCTACCTCCAATGGTATGACTTCCAAGAAATTGTACAACACTGCACAAAAAATTGTACAGTAAAAAAATTAGGAGTTCTACTAGTAACATAATGAAAATATATTTTGTTTTTGTGGGCTCAAAATAATGTCGTTTGATTTTTCATCAAAAAATTCTCATGATATAAAACTCATATTTTCTACCAACCTATAAATACAAAAGGTATAGAAATTGTATAATGGATATCATCTCAATATCGAAACTTCATTGGTTTATGAGCCGAGGCAGTATTTGAAACCCATGACAATCAACAAGCAGGGATGTAGCAAGGTTTAGTCCTAAGAGGTGCTAAGTTGTAGGATTTAGTGATGTGTTATTAATGAGGGGGTGAATATAATAAAATTGTTAGGAACAAAGAGTTATAGTGGCTACTATTCTTCACAAAATATGCCCCCACCAACCCACCCTACCCCCCTTGTCTTCGTCCTTGTCTGTTACTAAACTGAAAAATATCTTTAAAAAGTAAGAAAAAAAACAAACCATTAATTTGGTGGAACAAATCACAAATAATTTTTATTCTTATGGTCATGATATGACCATTGCTTTGGCCCTATCTATTTCTCCCTCGAGTTATAGAAAAAGTTACATTTTGGTTATCAAAAGTAGCTTTGAAAACACAAGCAACCTTAACCACTAGTTTTGGTTGGAGTAAACTTATAATACCTAATGAAACAAATGCAATGTGAAAGCACTTTTTAGGTAAATTTACGCATGGTATTTATACATATACGAGAGAAAATAAACGGTTGTGAATATTTTTGTTTCAGATTTCAACATACTTGTTGGATTTGCTTTTGGGGCGAGTCTCCTACTTGGGGTCATCATTGGAAAATTTATTAACTACAAATTTAAGCATGAGAGTGCACAATTTTTGAAGAGAAAGTACTTCCAGCAAAATCGTGGGCAGTTGTTGCGACAATTGGTATCACAAAGAGCTGATATTGCAGAGAGAATGATCATTACCTTGGAAGAGATAGAGAAGGCAACAAATAATTTTGATAAAGCTCGTAAACTTGGTGGTGGTGGCCATGGTACTGTCTATAAAGGGATTTTGTCGGACCTCCACGTTGTAGCCATCAAGAAACCCAAGATGGTTGTTCAAAGGGAGATTGATGAGTTTATTAATGAGGTTGCTATCCTGTCACAGATCAACCATAGAAATGTAGTAAGACTACATGGTTGTTGCCTTGAAACAGAGGTGCCATTGTTGGTCTATGAGTTCATATCCAATGGAACTCTTTATGACCATCTTCATGTCGAAGGACCAAGGTCATTGTCATGGGCTGATAGGCTACGAATAGCAACAGAAACTGCAAAATCCCTTGCCCATCTTCACTCAGCAGCTTTGGTACCTATCATACATAGAGATGTGAAACCTGCTAACATACTTTTGGATGAAACTTTGACAACAAAGGTAGCAGACTTTGGAGCTTCAAGGTACATTCCATTGGACAAAACAGGGCTAACCACAAATGTGCAAGGTACACTAGGATATCTGGATCCGATGTACATGCACACATGGCGCCTCACGGAGAAAAGTGATGTATATAGTTTTGGTGTTATGCTTATAGAGTTGATGACTAGAAAGAAGCCATTTACCTATATGGCTTCTGAAGGCAACAGTCTTGTGGCACATTTTGCTATCTTATTTGCGGAAGGTAGCTTGTTGGAGATATTAGATCCACAAGTTCTGAGCGAGAGTGACAACAAAATTGATGAAATTGCTGCAATTGCGGTAGCATGTGTGAAATTAAGAGGTGAGGAACGACCAACCATGAGACAAGTGGAGTTGCGATTGGAAGCTACTCAATCACCTGGGGAAGTTGAGGGGAATGGTGATGATGTAGTAAACTCTCCATTAGAAGGTGGAGAGGAATTACCTAGCAGGCAATATAGCATGGAAGAAGAGTACGCATTGTCTGCAAGATATCCACGTTAATTCTGCTTACATGTGAGTTGAACATAGTTAACTTTCGGACATTTATGTGCAATCTTCTACCATAGTGAAAAAAAGTATTTTTGCAAACCTTTATCTCTGATGACAACTTTATTTCTTACCTTTATATAATTTTTGTATTCAGTGTAAAGTTATGGTCAGCTTTGTAAGCTCATTGCTGTTAATTCTCCTTCTATGATAAAAGGTGTCTCTCGTGTTATTCCGATGGCAGTAGTTTTTCTACATATCTAATATGCATGCTCGTTAGCTTCACGATGGGCGTACCGGTGTAACTTGATTTTATATTCCCCTAAAATACCATCTGAATCATGAGAATTCCATATGTGGTTAATCAAATAATACTCAAAGAGATCATGACCAATATTTGAAGAATGAAAGCATACCTGAAGAGATCATGACCAATAATACTTAAAGAGATCATAATCAATAATACTTTAAGAATACTTGAAGAGATCTATTAAACGGATTTAAGAAAAATGTAGAAATTGATGCATGACCAGTTTTGAAAGCATACCTGAAGAATGTAGAAATTGACAGTTTCAAGTTGCAACAGAAAAATAATACAAAAAGGATAAATAACAGCATAAAATACCTACTAATTGTTGCATGACCAGTTTTGGAAGATACTGATGGTTTCATCCCAGGACACTTCCCACACTAAATCTCAATACAGGGACAACTTAAACGTTGAAAGAAACAACTCGCTGTTGAACATGAAGAAGAATCATCAAACACGTGAATTGTACCTACCTTAACAAATATCCAGAAGTAAAAAAGGAAATTGCTAGTGGAAGTAACAATATCTCCAACACTTAGCCTGGCATGTAATATGTAAAAAAGTATTTCTTTACAAAGAGCAACAAAGTGTTGCTTTCATTTATATCAAGGAAGGAAAGAGTTTATTAGAGATACATGAGTGTAAGTAGAAAATACATGACCGCAAAAAAGTATTTATGACTACTCATACTAGAAAATTCGAAGGAACGATCTCTCGTTTCACTTCAAAAAGATAGTGAGCAGTTATACACTAAAAAAGATCTATTATAGCTCAAGAAATGATAGTATCACCAAGACAAAATTTGAATAAAGTAGCACATAATTAAAACATGGCTTTGATTATTTGAAGGATAAAGATGTAGTTATTGGGTAACATAGTAGAAAACAAAAAAAAATCGCCCTACAATCAACCAGGAACACTATGAAGATACAATAAACGGTTGAGATCGGATCGTTACCAACTCTGAGTTACAGCGGAAAAGACGAGTGAGTAAAGATGATTAGTTGGCAAATATTCCCTCAGTTTCATAATATAAGATGTTATTACACCCAATATGTGAGAGTATGATTTATGTACTTTGCTAAATATTGAATGAATTATGATTGCAGTTTAGTTTCGGTAAATATCATACTAAACCAAGATGATATTTCTATATACACATGAGAAACTTCTCCCCTATATTTTGCATGCATACCATTGCGCCAGTTTTCCCGTACTTAACATGCAAAGAGATGAACTTGCCAAATTTCTTCCATGTTGTCCGTTGCCACCACATAGTAACATGCTTTGCTACTCATATGTACAGAGATTGCCGATAATGTGGTCGGTTGCTCCATTTATGTTCCGAATCTTGATTCCCAGCTGGATGGCGCAAGTGCACGACTCCAGCTTCCAAGATTCCATCCAAAAAGAAAAACTGCCAGAATAGACGACTTTTAGTACCACCTTGCCTAGTAAGACTCGGCACTATGGGAGAGGGAGCTCTAACTATAAAACAGATGCTTGCGGCAAAATACATGTGTTGCGCGGCCTAGTGCATGCACGCTGGCCCAAAAGTAAAAAAATAAAAAATCTTCTCCAGTTACTATGGTTAACCAACAGTATTGTGGGATTTACCGTATGCCGAACCGATAATTACTCACTAGTAGGAAAACCCCCATTTGTCCCGGTTCGTAAGGGCCTTTTGTCCCGGTTCTGGAACCGGGACTAAAGGGTCGGGACTAAAGCCCAAAACCTTTAGTCCCGGTTCGCTTACGAACCGGGACCAAAGGCCGTCCACGTGGCCGCCGCGGGGAGCCCGGGCAGGGGGACCTTTAGTCCCGGTTTGTCACACCAACCGGGACCAAAAGGCACTGGGGTTTTTTTTTTTTGAAAGGGGGGTTTAGGGGGGGGGGGGGTTGTAGGGTTAATTGAGGTGTTTCATATTATGTTAGCTAGCTAATAGAGAGAAGTGTCCTCTCTTTCTCTGTGCTTGGTCGACGCTAGCTACTATAGAGAGAAGTCGACACGCTAGCTAGTAAGCAAATGAAGGAACCATTAAGTACACAAGATCGTCATGAACATATACACAGAGAAGTGATCCACCTCTCTTTCTCCGAGAGATTGGTCGAACAACAAGTTTTCGTATATCTATCCGATGCTACTAGCTACATATATACAATATAAGATCTCTTACAATCCCTAACATTTAATTTCAAATTGCAGATGGTATTCTCCGGCTTTATTTATGACGTGGTCAAGAAAGAATCCCGCCAATTCCTCTTGAATTGCTCGTATGCGATTATGTGGTAGGAGTTCATCCCACATCTGCCACGTCTAATTTGAAAAAGGGGGTCAATACATATATATGAATGAAACTCAACACAAATCATGGTAATAAAATAAAGTTGTGAATATTATTGCTTACGCACTTGAAATTCTTTTTCAGAGTAGCCCCGCTTAGGGGTCGTCGCGTTGTAGATGAACTCGCAAACGTAGTATCCACATAAATCATTCCCTTTTTCCTGCCACAAGCACTTTACGAGAAATAGAGTTCAATCAAACTGATAATCAAGCATGATAAATGGTATTGATGGAACTAGAATCAATGGGAGATGCGCGGAACTAGCTAGTAGTACTTACTTTCGGGTATGTAAATCGCAGCTCCCTCGGCAGTGCCGGAACAATTGCGGTGAACTCTTTCCAAACCCTGCCAGACAAAGAAAATAATTACTTGATATCAGGAAATGAACAAAGTTGCCGATATGACGCGATAATGATCAATTGAACTTACTTCTGGAGCATTTCAGTTATGCCCGCATATTCCTGGGGATCTTTTCGTTTCGAGTCTAAGACGATTACTACTCCCCGCTCAAGCTTAATCTCTAGCAGAATAAAGTGGTACCTGCGCACGCATGCATAACTCATCAATTACATTACTATAACCTCGAGTAATAAGGGAAACCGAATATGCACAAGACAGTAACACTCACGTGCAGTTATAAGGAAAGAGTATTGTCCCTTTGTTTTGATTTTTAAGCAACGATTGTAGCAAGTTGTCCTCGGTGTCTGTGACATTGTTTTTAACCGTATACTCATGTATGACATCTGGGTTAATGAACCCAATGTCATACATTTGTGCTTTTCTGCATTCGACGATCTTCAATCTGCATAATATAGTGAGGATAATTATATATACATGCAATGAAAGAGCTGAGCTATATATAGAGAGAGACTTAATTACAGAAGTAGTACTTACAGACAGTAGCAAGTCACGATTGATTTGTCGATGGCCTTTTGATTGTATAACTGGAATATCTCCTCAAAATCAACATTCAACTGATCCATTCCAACAAGGTCGTGCTCCTCTTTAATCTTCAGCGTCAAAGAATCCCTCCCTGACTCGCGGCAGGTTTTCATGTACCATTCATGCAATGTTCGCATCATCGTTGTTAGAGGAGGATGATCAGGTTTCACGAGAGGATGCCCGTACCGGTACTTGAATTCGTCCACCTCCAACGGCTCAAACTGTACATCATCGCTCAGGTAATCACCAGGATTGGTACCGGGCACCATCCCCGGATGATTAGCGACGAAATCGCTAGACACCTTGAGCGGGGGGCACGATTGGTTCGCCTGTTCGCCGAGCTGGGGAATTTTTTTCCCAGTTCTTCGTTTTGCTAACCTTGCATCACTGGAAGTACTTCCCGACCGCCGCGCGTCTTGATATATCTTTTGAACACAGCGCTGATAGTTGGAATCCGGCGGCGGCGGTGGTGGTCGCTTCAGGGCATCGATAGTGCGCATCACTTTCACCGGATCTAGCTTCTCCTTCGGAGGTGGAGTTTTTTTTGCAAAATGGGCCCTCAATTGCTCCTGACATATCTCCTCGTTTTCAGACTCGGTCCTCTCATATGGTAACTTTTCCATAGGCTTGAGAGATGGACCGTATCTGTATCCCCTCCCGCCTCTTCTTGTACTGCTAGCCGCCGGAGCGGCGGCGTCTCTCTTCCGTCGTTGCTTACGAGGCGGAGCAGGAGGCGGAGTGCTCCGACGCGCCGGAGGAGCCGGAGCGGCGGCGTCTGTCTTCTGCCGTTGCTGACGAGGCTGAGGAGGAGGCGTACTGCTCCGACGTGCCGGAGTAGGCGAAGGAGGAGGCGGAGGGCCCTCACGCGTCGGAGTAGGCGAAGGAGGAGGCGGAGTGCCCTCACGCGTCGGAGGAGCCGGAGAAGGAGGCGGTGTGCCCTGATCATTCGTCGTCGTCGTCGGAGGAGGAGGAGGAGGCGGAGAGCCCTGATTCGCCTGAGGAGGAGGAGGAGGCGGAGGAGGCGTCCAGTTTGGAAGCTTGATGTACTCCTTCTGCCATAGACATGTACTCCTCAGAGCACGAGCCAGCTTATTCTCTCCTTCACCTGTAGGCCGGTCAAGCTCGAGCTCCTCAAATCCCTCAATTACTTCATCCACCATCACAACAGCATAGCCATGTGGAATCGGTGAGCAGTGAAAAGTTCCGTTGGGTTAAGGAGGTGCAACAGAGCCGACAGCCGCCTTCAAAGTGAGGTTCCGCCATTTCGTCATGAGATCGCAATGTTGAGCCTCCGTGATAGTATCCACGGGGTAGATAGGAGCCGTGAAGTCAGGCTGAACGGGCTCCGTGGAAGCGACGCTGCTTCTCCGCTGAGATGGCGGGGTAGCTTCTGGGGTAGCTTCGTGCCGCTGAGATGGTTGGCCGATAGCTCGCTGGCTCTCAGCTTCCTCTAGCTTTTGTAGTCTTGCATTCAGCTTCTGAATTTCGCTCAGCTCCGCTTTCCTCTTTCTCTCCCGGCTTCTGTAACCGCCTGCGTCGGGAAACCCAACCTTCCACGGAACGGAGCCTGGTGTGCCTCGTGTTCGTCCAGGGTGCTCATCATTCCCTAGGGCCAGAGTCAGCTCGTCCTTCTCTCTGTCGGGAATGAACGTCCCTTCCTGCGCTGCGGTGATATACTCCTGAAGCTTGTTCATGGGTATTGCAAGTTGCTCGTTCGTCCAACGGCACTTCCCTGTTTCAGGGTCCAAAGTTCCCCCAACCCCGAAGAACCAAGTCCTTGAACGGTCTGGCCAGTTGAATGTCTGTGGTACGACGTTTTTAGCCATCAGGTCATTCTCAGCTTTGTCCCACAACGGTCGGGCTTTGAGGTAGCCACCTGACCCCGTGTGATGGTGATACTGCTTCCTTGCAGCATTGGCCTTGTTTGTCTCTGACATTTGTTTACTCTTGTCCGATGTCTTGTAGGCCACAAATGCGGGCCAGTGATCACCTATCTTCTCAAATCGGCCGGTGAATTCTGGAGTCTTCCCTTTGTCGACAAACTTTGATTTCAACTCATTCTTCCACCTCCTGAATAGATCTGCCATCTTCTTAAGAGCACACGCCTTGACCAGTGGCTCTATAACTGGCTTATTCGGATCCTCCTCTGGCGGTAGGGTGAAATTTGCCTTCAGAGCGGTCCAAAGATCATCTTTTTGTCTATCGGTGACATAATCACCATCAGGGGCGCCGTCCTTAGGCTTATTCCATTGCTTGATGCTGATCGGGATGTAGTCCCTAACAATAGCTCCGCACTGAACAGAAAATGCGTCCTTGGTCCGCTTGGGTTCAATCGGATGGCCATCCCGCGCGAGTGCTATGATCGTGAACCTTTCTTCCTTGCGCAACCTCTTCTTCGGGCCTCGTCTCGTTACCGAAGTTTGGCTCGATCCGGAGGGCTATAAAAGAAGAAAAAAGAGTTAATTAATATATGTACATACCAAAACAATTAATGCATCAATTAGCTAGTCAGCACATGCTTAATTAATATATATACCTCGCCGGACTTTGCAACAGCTCCCTCCTTCGTTCGGTCACCGGAGCCGTCATCATGGTCTCCTTCTTCCTCCGGCATTCGGTCACCGGAGCCATCATGATCATGTCCTTCCTCCTCCATTGTTCGATCACCGGAGCCGTCATCCTCTCCTTCCAGACCATTGGTCCCGGTTCGTGAGTGAACCGGGACTAATGGGCTGGCCCGGCCTGGACCAATGCCCTGTTATGTACTAGTGACTAGCCATACTAACCGGTAGTTCGGTTATGACTTGGTAGGGTTCAGTTTGGTAACCAAACACCCAGCCCTATTCATAAGCTACATTTAGAGCTCCTTTGCCAATTTCATTTTAGAAGATTATCTTTGTTTAACAAATATAAAACAAGAATATCTTGAACTGTAATGGAACTTTTAATTTTCAAAGCTTCCCATTTTGAATTGGAATATCAAACTGGGCAATGTCATATGCCGGTATACATCGAGCTGGCAAAGTATTGACAATTTTGGTCCAAATTCCATCTAAAGATGTCAATGCCTATGTTGGCTCATAATTAGATATGTTCGACACATTGTTGACCATAAACGATACCCTCACGATGTTGTAGAGACATGGTAGCCACCATAGTATTCACAAGCCAAATATCCTCTTAGAATCACAGTTGTGACCCATCTTCGACATGAAACCATCCCAATCCTAAAAAAGAGGCATGTTCTACTATCGCGAGGCCAACCCAAAATTGAGTCTCACCTTGCTTTCACTCAACTCAAGTGAGGAGGTTGCACCGCAAGTATATTTTCTTCAAATAAGTTCCTACCACAAAGCCATCCTCGTTTATTACTTCAAAAGGCTATGGCCAATAGGCTAACATTTTTTGATCAAGGTCTTGGATGCCGAGGCCCCCTTGATCTTTGGGCTAGTGCTTACTATAGGGTTTAGATTTGTATATCAAACTATATACCTTGTATTGTAATATAGCTATGGTAAATCAAATTGTAAATTTAATTTGTCAGCACATATATGATCATTTTGAATCCAATTTCACATGTAGGTATCTACCATCTTTTATAGATAAATGTGTTCATGGTTTATTGAAACTTCGCTTCAAATCAGCATATATATGTACAGTTATAAGTGATGGGAACAAACATGATAATTCTAAATATTGAAGGATAAAAGTAATGCTCAAAGTTACAATTTGGAGATTAACAAGTAATGATCAAAGTTACAACTTAGAGACTTGACAATGTCCAAAAGGATACTTGTTATGGAGGAGGATGCCGGAAGAGCAAAATAAATAGATATTAGTTGCTTGTACACATTAGAATTACGATTGCTTTACAAAATATAATAATAATAATTATGTCGCCACTCTTCTTTTGTTGAACAATTGTTGTTTGAAACAGGTAGCTGCATAAGGTCGTGCGGGGATGTGGAGGTGCCGTACCCTTTTGTCATTGGCCCATCCAAGTGTTACTGGCCAGGATTCGACCTTGCGTGTGACATCACGAATGACCCCCCACGGCTACTCCTAGGCAGCAGCCAATTCCGGGTTATCAGTATCTCCATTCCCAACACTATGGTGTGCGTCCTCCGGACAACCGACATTATGCCCAACTACGTGTTCGGACCTGATGATGATGACGTCCAACAAATACTAGGCAATTTTCTTAGTCTCTTTTCCGACAAGGCACCCTATTCACTGTCCACCGACAACGAGCTCATCATTAGCGGATGCTCTTCCTTCTGCTCCTAACTATGCTCCTACAACGACACCGCCAGCCGCATCGGGCTTGTGGGGGTGTCCAGTTGTCGGCCGGTTTTTAGTTAGGTTCTGGTTGTTAGTTATTGGCATGCTTCATAAAAGCGAATGAGATAGATTCTACATTTGTTGCCACTTTGATCACCTTTATTTTGCGGCTTTTTGATTGTTATTGACAACTTTTGTTAGGTTCCGGTTGTTTGTTATTGGCTGCTTTTTGATTGATTTATTATTTGTTAAAACAGTTGCAAGTAATCCTTTGACTCGCAATCGTCCCCGGATGCAAGTCAATCCTTGATTTGTAACTCGTGCATGTTGAACTTTTTTTTTTGTAGTTGAATTAGTTGCACGTCAGCCATCGAGTCGCAACCAGGGCAGCCGCATGGCGTTTGTAGGTAGGCCCTCAGTTGCATGCCCACCATCGACTCGCAACTAGGGGCTGAGTGCTTTGTTTTTTATTGATTTACCGTTGTTGAACCAGTTGCAAGTAACCCCTCAACTTGCAATAGTATCATGTTGCAAGTCAACCCTCGACTTGCCACTCGGACGCGCCATGCTTTTATTTTTGTAGTTGAAATAGCTGCACGTCGACCATCGACTCGCAACCAGGGCGGTCGCATGTCGTTTGTAGGTAGGGCCTCGGTTTTGTGTCCACCATCGACTTGCAACTAAAGGGTGGGGGCTTGTTTTATGTGATTTATTTTGTTGTTGAACCAGTTGCAGGTAAAGCCTTGACTCGCAATCGTGCCCGGATGCATGTCAACCCTCGACTTGCAACTGGGACGCGTCATACTCTTTTTTGTAGCTGTCACATTTGCATGTCGGCCATCGACTCGCAACCAGGGCGGTTGCGTGGCGTTTGTAGATAGGGCCCAGTTGTGTGACCACCATTGACTCACAACTAGGGATTGGGGGCTTGTTTTTTTATTTGATTTTTTTTTTGAACCAGTTGCAGGTAAAGCCTTGACTCACAACTGTGCCCGGTTGCAAGTCAATCCCTGACTTGTAACTGGGATGCGGCGTACTCTTTTTTGTAGTTGTCACAGTTGCAAATCCACTATCGACACGCAAATAGGGGCCAAGGTTGCGCAGGTGTTAGCATGTAGGGCCCCACTTTCATGTCAACCATCGACTAGCAACTAGGGGCATGTTTTGATTTGATTTATTTTGTTGTTGAACCAGTTTCAAGTGAACCCTCGAGTCACAACAGTGCCCCGTTGCAAGTCAACCCTCGACTTGCAACTGGGACGCGTCGTACATATTTTTTGTAGTTCCCACAGCTCCAAGTCCACTATCGACTTGCTACTAGGGGTCGGGTTGAGTGGTTGTTTGCATGTACGGCACAGTTGCATCTCAACCATTGACTCGCAACTAGGGGCGTGTTTTGATTTTATTTATTTTGTTTGTTGAATCAGTTGCAAGTAAACCCTCGACTCGCAACCTCGCCCAGTTGCAAGTCTACCCTCGTCTTGCAACTGGGACACGTTGTACTCTTTTTTGTAGTTGCCACAGTTGTGAGTCGACTATCGACTAGCAACTAGGGGCCGGGGTCGCGTGGTTGTTTGCAGGTAGGGCCCCAGTTTCATGTCAACCATTGACTCGCAACTAGGGCAAGGGCGTGTTTTGATTTGATTTATTTTGTTATTGAAGCAGTTGTAAGTAAACCTTCGACTCACAACCGTGCCCGGTTGCAAGTCAACCCTTGTCTTGCAACTAGGACGTGCCCTACTCTTTTTTTCTATTTGCCATAGTTTCAAGTCCATTATCGACTCGCAAGTTGGGGTCGAGTGGATTTTTTGCAGGTAGGGTCCGACTTGCATGTCAACCATTCACTCGCGACCAAGGGGGCATGTTTTGATGTGATTTATTTTGTTGTTGAACCAGTTTCAAGTAAACCCTCGACACGCAACCATGCACGGTTGCAAGTCAACCCTTGACTTGCAATTGGGATGCGCCATACTCTTTTTTTGTAGTTGGCACAGTTGCAAGTGCACTATCGTTAGGGTCGTGTGGGTGTTTGTAGGTAGAGCCCAGTTGCATGACAACCATTAACTAGCAACTAGGGGGCTAGTTTTGATTTAATTTATTTTGTTGTTGAACAAGTCACAACTAGACTCTTGAGTTGCAACTAGGCCCAGTTGCAAGTCAACCCTGGACTTGCATCTGGGACGCGCCATATTCTTTTTTGTATTTGCCATAGTTGCAACTCCACTATGGCTTGCAAATAGGTGGTTGTGTGGGTGTTTGTAGGTAGGGCCCCAGTTGCATGTCAACCGTCGACTCACAACTAAGGGGTCGCATGGGTGTTTGTAGTTAGAGCCCCAGTTGCGTATCAACCATTGACTTGCAACTAGGGGCCTGTTTTAATTTGTTTTTTTGTTGAATCAGTTGCAAGTCAACCCTCGACTCGCAACTGTGTCATGTTGCAAGTCAACCCTCGACTTGCAACTTGTACGTGTTGTACTCTTTTTTGTAGTTGCCACAGTTGCAAGTGCACTATCGACTCACAACTAGGTCAGGGTGTGCGTTTGGTTTTTTTGGTTTGATTCGGTTCGGTTTATACGGTTTTTGGTTTATACGGTTTTTATACTTCGGTTTATACGGTTTTATACATATATACGGTTCGGTTTCGGTAATAACCATTTAATTTCGGTTCGGTTTCGGTAATAACCAAAATAACCAAAGTTGATGCGAATTTTTGAACAACAAATAATTTTTATGGTCACATGATTTGGTAAGTGTATCTACGTTAGATTTTCTTGTGAGAAATGTGTACATATATTAGATCATTAGATGGCAGACATGATTTGGTCCTAGGCATATGTATGTACGGGGTCACATACATATGGTGGTCTAATTTATACGTGTTTAATCATTATGTATATACATACAAGCCACATAGCAAAGGAACGACATAAGGCAAAAAAATGATTGCCAGCCCAAGGATACACCAGCCACATGCACGTGCAAAGAGAAGCACTCGACCTATAGCATAAAAACGAAAAAAGGTGAAAACAATTGGCAGCCTAATGATACACCCATATATGGGCCACATGCACGTGCAAAGAGAGCACTTGGCCCATCTTTGCTGCCTCTGGCTGGCTCCTGCAGTTCTGCTACTACACAGGTACGAGTAGTTTAGTACCACATCGGCTAGGGAAGAAGGAATAGAAGGGATGGGTGCTACTCCCTCCGTCCCAAAATAACTGTCTCAACTTTATACTAGCTATAATACAAAATTGTACTAAGCTTAAGACACTTATTTTAGGACGGAGGAAGTATAAAAAAAGAACTACAACGCAAGATTGCTCAGTACTTTGGGTGCTCGGTTATTTCGGTTTAACCGAAAACCATTCGGTTTCTAACCGAAAAAACCGAATGCTAAATGGTTTCCATATTTGAAAACTGAAACTGAAACCAGAACCTGAAAAAACTGAAATTTCAGTTCGGTTTGGTTTTTTTATTTCGGTTTTTGGTTTTCGGTTCGGCTTTGCACACCCTGACAACTATGGGACGGGGTCGCATGGGTGTTTGCAGGTAGGGTCCCAGTTGCATGTCAACCATCGAATCAAAACTAGGGCAGAGTGTTTTGATTTTATTTATTTGTTGTTGATCCAGTTGCAAGTAAACCCTCGAGTATTTATGTAATATGATTAACTAAACTCATTATCTTGAACAATAGTCTAAGTTGTCTTTGCACTATTTATGTTGTAGATCATGGCTCGCGCAGTAGCACCCCTGAATTTTAATGCGTTCCTAGAGAAAGCTAAGTTGAAAGATGATGGAAGTAACTTTGTGGACTGGGCCCGTAATCTAAGGATTATCCTTACGGCTTCCCAGAAAGCTTATGTCCTTGATGCACCGCTTGGTGATCCACCCGCTCCAGTTGAGTCTCCAGACGTTGTGAACGCCTGGCAGGCTCGTTCTGATGATTACTCAATAGTTCAATGTGCAATGTTGTATGGCTTGGAACCGGGACTTCAAAGACGTTTTGAATGTCATGGAGCATATGATATGTTCCAGGAGTTGAAGTTTATCTTTCAGAAGAATGCCCGGATCGAGAGGTATGAGACCTCCGATAAGTTCTATGCTTGCAAGATGGAGGAGAACGGGTCTGTCAGCGATCACATACTCAGAATGTCTGGGTACTCCACCCGTCTGGCTGAATTGGGGATGCCCCTTCCACCAGAGGCTATCACTGACAGAGTTCTTCAATCATTGCCGCCTAGCTACAAGAGCTTCGTGTTGAACTATAACATGCACGGGATGAACAAGTCAGTCGCCGAGCTGTTTGCGATGTTGAAAGTCGCTGAGTCTGAGATTCAGAAGGAGCATCAAGTGTTGATGGTCAATAAAACCACTAGTTTCAAGAAGAATGGCAAGGGTAAGAAGGGTAACTCCAAGAAGAGTGGCAAAGCAGTTGCCCCTCCCGTGAAGAAACCCAAGGCTGGACCCAAGCCAGAAACTGAGTGCTTTCATTGCAAGGGAACTGGTCACTGGAAGCGGAACTGCCCCAAGTATTTGGCTGGCAAGAAGGCGGCCAACAACAAACAAGGTATATATGATATACATGTTATTGATGTGTACCTTACCAACTCTCGTTGTAGTGCCTGGGTATTTGATACCGGTGCGGTTGCTCACATTTGCAACTCAAAACAGGAACTGCGGAATAGACGGAGGCTGGCAAAGGACGAAGTGACAATGCGCGTGGGAAATGGTTCCAAGGTTGATGTGATCGCCGTCGGCACGCTCGCTCTTCGATTACCATCGGGATTAGTGATGAACCTGAATAATTGTTATTTCGTGCCTGCGTTAAGCATGAACATTATATCTGGATCTTGTTTATTGCGAGACGGTTACTCATTTAAATCTGAGAATAATGGTTGTTCTATTTATATGAGTAATATCTTTTATGGTCATGCACCCAATGTGAGGGGTTTATTCTTATTGAATCTCGATAGTGATGATACACATGTTCATAACATTGATGCCAAAAGATGTAGAGTTAATAATGATAATACCACTTTCTTGTGGCACTGCCGTTTAAGTCATATTGGCGTAAAACGCATGAAGAAGCTCCATGCTGATGGAGTTTTGGAGTCACTTGATTTTGAATCACTTGACACATGTGAGCCATGCCTCATGGGCAAGATGACTAAGACGCCGTTCTCTGGTACGATGGAACGGGCAAGTGACTTGTTGGAAATCATACATACTGATGTGTGCGGTCCGATGAGCATTGAGGCGCGCGGTGGTTATCGTTACTTTCTCACCTTCACTGATGACTTAAGTAGATATGGGTATATTTACTTAATGAAACACAAGTCTGAAACGTTTGAAAAGTTCAAGCAATTTCAGAGTGAAGTTGAGAATCATCGTAACAAGAAGATTAAATTCCTACGATCTGATCGAGGAGGAGAATATCTGAGTTATGAGTTTGGCAGTCACTTAATACAATGTGGAATTGTTTCACAATTGACACCGCCTGGAACACCACAGCGTAATGGTGTGTCCGAACGTCGTAATCAAACCTTATTGGATATGGTGCGATCTATGATGTCTCTTGCCGATTTGCCACTATCGTTTTGGGGTTATGCATTAGAGACAGCTGCATTCACTTTAAATAGGGCACCATCGAAATCCGTTGAGATGACGCCATATGAATTGTGGTTTGGCAAGAAGCCAAAATTGTCGTTTCTTAAAGTTTGGGGATCTGATGCTTATGTCAAAAAGCTTCAGCCTGAAAAGCTGGAACCCAAAGCGGAGAAATGCGTCTTCATAGGATATCCAAAAGAGACAGTTGGGTATACCTTCTATCTCAGATCCGAAGGCAAAGTGTTTGTCGCTAAAAACGGAACATTTCTTGAGAAAGAGTTTCTCTCGAAAGAATTGAGTGGGAGGAAGATAGAACTTGATGAGGTTATCGAACCTTTACTTCAACCAGAGAGTAGCGCAGCGTAGAAAGATGTTTCTGTAGAGCCTACATCAGTTGAAGAGGAAGTTCATGATGGAGATCATGAAGCTTCGGATCAAGTTGCTATCGAACCTCGTAGGTCGACAAGGACGCGTACTGCTCCTGAGTGGTATGGCAACCCTGTCTTAGAGGTCATGTTGTTGGACAACGATGAACCTACGAGCTATGGAGAAGCGATGGTGGGCCCGGATTCCGAGAAATGGTTAGAGGCCATGAAATCCGAGATGGGATCCATGTATGAAAACAAAGTGTGGACTTTGGAAGTATTACCTGAAGGGCGTAAGGCCATTCAGAACAAATGGATCTTTAAGAGGAAGACGGACGCGGACGGTAATGTCACCGTCTATAAAGCTCGACTTGTGGCAAAGGGTTTTTCACAAGTTCAAGGAGTTGACTACGATGAGACCTTCTCACCCGTAGCGATGCTTAAGTCTGTCAGAATCATGTTAGCAATAGCTGCCTTTTTCGATTATGAAATTTGGCAGATGGATGTCAAAACAGCGTTCCTTAACGGTTTTCTTAAGGAAGAGTTGTATATGATGCAACCAGAAGGTTTTGTCGATCCAGAGAATGCTGACAAAGTTTGCAAACTCCAGCGATCCATTTATGGACTGGTGCAAGCATCTCGGAGTTGGAATCTTCGCTTTGATGAGGTGATCAAAGCGTTCGGGTTTATACAAGTTTACGGAGAAGCTTGTATTTACAAGAAAGTGAGTGGGAGCTCTATAGCGTTTCTAATATTATATGTGGATGACATATTGCTGATTGGAAACAATATAGAAATGCTGGAAAGCGTGAAGGAATATTTGAACAAGAGTTTTTCAATGAAGGACCTAGGAGAAGCTGCTTTCATATTAGGCATCAAGATCTATAGAGATAGATCAAGACGTTTAATAGGACTTTCACAAAGCACATACCTTGATAAGATTTTGAAGAAGTTCAAAATGGATCAGTCCAAGAAGGGGTTCTTGCCTGTTTTGCAAGGTATGAAGTTGAGTAAGACTCAATGCCCAGTGACTGCAGAAGATAGAGAAAAGATGAGTGTCGTCCCCTATGCTTCAGCCATAGGTTCTATCATGTATGCAATGCTGTGCACAAGACCCGATGTCAGCCTTGCCATAAGTATGGCCGGAAGGTTTCAAAGTGATCCAGGAGTGGAACACTGGACGGCGGTCAAGAATATCCTGAAGTACCTGAAAAGGACTAAGGACATGTTTCTCGTTTATGGAGGTGATCAAGAGCTCGTCGTAAAGGGTTACGTCGATGCAAGCTTTGACACTGATCCGGATGACTCTAAGTCGCAAACCGGATACGTATTTATTCTTAATGGGGGTGCGGTTAGCTGGTGCAGTTCCAAGCAAAGCGTGGTAGCTGATTCTACATGCGAAGCGGAGTACATCGCTGCCTCGGAGGCGGCGAAGGAAGGTGTCTGGATGAAGGAGTTCATGACAGATCTTGGAGTAGTGCCTAGTGCACTTAACCCAATGACTCTGTTCTGTGATAATACTGGTGCCATTGCTCTAGCCAAGGAACCAAGATTTCACAAGAGGACCAGACACATAAAGCGACGTTTCAATTCCATCCGCGATTACATCAAGGAGGACGACATAAATATTTGCAAAGTACACACGGATCTGAATGTTGCAGATCCGATGACTAAACCTCTTCCAAGGGCTAAACATGAACAACACCAGAACTGCATGGGTGTTCGATTCATAACAATGTAAATCACATAGTGATGTGAACTAGATTATTGACTCTAGTGCAAGTGGGAGACTGTTGGAAATATGCCCTAGAGGCAATAATAAAGTAGTTATTATTATATTTCCTTGTTCATGATAATCGTTTATTATCCATGCCATAATTGTATTGATTGGAAACTCAATTACATGTGTGGGTACATAGACAACACTATGTCCTTAGTAAGCCTCTAGTTAACTAACTCGTTGATCAAAGGATGGTAAAGGTTTCCTAACCATAGACATGAGATGTCATTTGATAACGGGATCACATCATTAGGAGAATGATGTGATGGACAAGACCCAAACTATAAACATAGCATATGATCGTGTCAGTTTATTGCTATTGTTTTCTGCATGTCAAGTATCTGTTCCTATGACCATGAGATCATGCAACTCACTGACACCGGAGGAATACCTTGTGTGTATCAAACGTCGCAACGTAACTGGGTGACTATAAAGATGCTCTACAGGTATCTCCAAAGGTGTCCGTTGAGTTGGCATGGATCAAGACTGGGATTTGTTACTCCGTATGACGGAGAGGTATCTCAGGGCCCACTCGGTAATACAACATCACTATAAGCCTTGCAAGCAATGTGACTAAGGTGTTAGCCACGGGATCTTGTATTACGGAACGAGTAAAGAGACTTGCCGGTAACGAGATTGAACTAGGTATAGAGATACCGACGATCGAATCTCGGGCAAGTAACATACCGAAGAACAAAGGGAACAGCATACGGGATTAACTGAATCCTTGACATAGAGGTTCAACCGATATAGATCTTCGTAGAATATGTAGGAACCAATATGGGCATCCAGGTCCCGCTATTGGTTATTGACCGTAGAGGTGTCTCGGTCATGTCTACATAGTTCTCGAACCCGCAGGGTCTACACACTTAACGTTTGGTGACGATTAGTATAGTTGAGTTATTATTGGTGACCGAAGGTTGTTCGGAGTCTCGGATAAGATCCCGGACATGACGAGGATCTCCGGAAGAGTCCGGAGGTAAAGATTGATATATGTGATAATAGTGTTTTGATCTCCGGAAGGGTTCCGGAATTCACCGGAAGGGGTTCCGGATGTTTACCGAAGTGTTCGGGTGCAGCAACACTTTATATGAGCCAAAGGGATAAAACCCACGAGGTATTGGAAAGTGCAAAAAGGAGTTTTGCTGCTGCCTTAAGCAGTAAGGCAGTACTGCCGCTTAAGCGGTACTACCGCTTGTGTGAAGCGGTACTACCGCTCAAGCGGTACTACCGCTTGGTTGAAGCGGTACTACCGCCCAAGCGGTACTACCGCTTGTGAGCGGTACTACCGCTTGTGCGCGGCTGTGCACGGTTCGGCAGGGATCCGAGTTGGACTCTTTCCTTGCGGGCCAAACCGACCTTGTGCGGGCAAAACCGAGCTGGTGGAGGCTTTTTGTCCAAGTTTAGACCCCGGGGCTCAACATATAAATAGAGGGACAGGGCTAGCACACGGGACACATCAGGATTTCCCAAGCCGTGTGCCGGCAACCCTAGCCCTCTAGTTCCTCCGTCATAATCTCCGTAGTGCTTGGCGAAGCCCTGCTGAGATTGCTACTCATCATCATCACCACGCCGTCGAGCTGCTGGAACTCATCTACTACATCATCATCGCTCGTTGGATCGAGGAGGTGAAGGCGTCATCAAGCTGCACGTGTGTTGAACGCGGAGGTGCCGTCCGTTCGGCACTAGATCGGGAGGATCGTGATTGGATCGCGGGACGCTCGGCGATTTGGATCGCGAAGACGTTCGACTACATCAACCGCGTTTATTAACGCTTCCGCTTAGCGATCTACAAGGGTATGTAGATACAATCTCCCTCTCGTAGATGCTCATCACCATGGATAGGTCTTGCATGTGCGTAGGAAAATTTTTGTTTCCCATGCAACGTTCCCCAACAGACCCCCCACGGCTACTCCTTGGCAGCAGCCAATTCCGGGTTATCAGTATCTCCATTCCCAACACTATGGTGCGCGTCCTCCGGACAACCGACATTATGCCCAACTACGTGTTCGGACCTGATGATGATGACGTCCAACAAATACTAGGCGATTTTCTTAGTCTCTTTTCCGACAAGGCACCCTATTCACTGTCCACCGACAACGAGCTCATCATTAGCGGATGCTCTTCCTTCTGCTCCTAACTATGCTCCTACAACGACACCGCCAGCCGCATCGGGCTTGTGGGGGTGTCCAGTTGTCGGCCGGTTTTTAGTTAGGTTCTGGTTGTTAGTTATTGGCATGCTTCATAAAAGCGAATGAGATAGATTCTATATTTGTTGCCACTTTGATCACCTTTATTTTGCGGCTTTTTGATTGTTATTGACAACTTTTGTTAGGTTCCGGTTGTTTGTTATTGGCTGCTTTTTGATTGATTTATTATTTGTTAAAACAGTTGCAAGTAATCCTTTGACTCGCAATCGTCCCCGGATGCAAGTCAATCCTTGATTTGTAACTCGTGCATGTTGAACATTTTTTTTGTAGTTGAATTAGTTGCACGTCAGCCATCGAGTCGCAACCAGGGCAGCCGCATGGCGTTTGTAGGTAGGCCCTCAGTTGCATGCCCACCATCGACTCGCAACTAGGGGCTGAGTGATTTGTTTTTTATTGATTTACCGTTGTTGAACCAGTTGCAAGTAACCCCTCAACTTGCAATAGTATCATGTTGCAAGTCAACCCTCGACTTGCCACTCGGACGCGCCATGCTTTTATTTTTGTAGTTGAAATAGCTGCACGTCGACCATCGACTCGCAACCAGGGCGGTCGCATGTCGTTTGTAGGTAGGGCCTCGGTTTTGTGTCCACCATCGACTTGCAACTAAAGGGTGGGGGCTTGTTTTATGTGATTTATTTTGTTGTTGAACCAGTTGCAGGTAAAGCCTTGACTCACAATCGTGCCCGGATGCATGTCAACCCTCGACTTGCAACTGGGACGCGTCGTACTCTTTTTTGTAGTTGTCACATTTGCATGTCGGCCATCGACTCGCAACCAGGGCGGTTGCGTGGCGTTTGTAGATAGGGCCCAGTTGTGTGACCACCATTGACTCACAACTAGGGATTGGGGGCTTGTTTTTTTATTTGATTTTTTTGTTGAACCAGTTGCAGGTAAACCCTTGACTCACAACTGTGCCCGGTTGCAAGTCAATCCCTGACTTGTAACTGGGATGCGGCGTACTCTTTTTTGTAGTTGTCACAGTTGCAAATCCACTATCGACATGCAAATAGGGGCCAAGGTTGCGCAGGTGTTAGCATGTAGGGCCCCACTTTCATGTCAACCATCGACTAGCAACTAGGGGCATGTTTTGATTTGATTTATTTTGTTGTTAAACCAGTTTCAAGTGAACCCTCGAGTCACAACAGTGCCCCGTTGCAAGTCAACCCTCGACTTGCAACTGGGACGCGTCGTACATTTTTTTTGTAGTTCCCACAGCTCCAAGTCCACTATCGACTTGCTACTAGGGGTCGGGTTGAGTGGTTGTTTGCATGTACGGCACAGTTGCATCTCAACCATTGACTCGCAACTAGGGGCGTGTTTTGATTTTATTTATTTTGTTTGTTGAATCAGTTGCAAGTAAACCCTCGACTCGCAACCTCGCCCAGTTGCAAGTCTACCCTCGTCTTGCAACTGGGACACGTTGTACTCTTTTTTGTAGTTGCCACAGTTGTGAGTCGACTATCGACTAGCAACTAGGGGCCGGGGTCGCGTGGTTGTTTGCAGGTAGGGCCCCAGTTTCATGTCAACCATTGACTCGCAACTAGGGCAAGGGCGTGTTTTGATTTGATTTATTTTGTTATTGAAGCAGTTGTAAGTAAACCTTCGACTCACAACCGTGCCCGGTTGCAAGTCAACCCTTGTCTTGCAACTAGGACGTGCCCTACTCTTTTTTTCTATTTGCCATAGTTTCAAGTCCATTATCGACTCGCAAGTTGGGGTCGAGTGGATTTTTTGCAGGTAGGGTCCGACTTGCATGTCAACCATCAACTCGCGACCAAGGGGGCATGTTTTGATTTGATTTATTTTGTTGTTGAACCAGTTTCAAGTAAACCCTCGACACGCAACCATGCACGGTTGCAAGTCAACCCTTGACTTGCAATTGGGATGCGCCATACTCTTTTTTTGTAGTTGGCACAGTTGCAAGTGCACTATCGTTAGGGTCGTGTGGGTGTTTGTAGGTAGAGCCCAGTTGCATGACAACCATTAACTAGCAACTAGGGGGCTAGTTTTGATTTAATTTATTTTGTTGTTGAACAAGTCACAACTAGACTCTTGAGTTGCAACTAGGCCCAGTTGCAAGTCAACCCTGGACTTGCATCTGGGACGCGCCATATTCTTTTTTGTATTTGCCATAGTTGCAACTCCACTATGGCTTGCAAATAGGTGGTTGTGTGGGTGTTTGTAGGTAGGGCCCCAGTTGCATGTCAACCGTCGACTCACAACTAAGGGGTCGCATGGGTGTTTGTAGTTAGAGCCCCAGTTGCGTATCAACCATTGACTTGCAACTAGGGGCGTGTTTTAATTTGTTTTTTTGTTGAATCAGTTGCAAGTCAACCCTCAACTCGCAACTGTGTCATGTTGCAAGTCAACCCTCGACTTGCAACTTGTACGTGTTGTACTCGTTTTTGTAGTTGCCACAGTTGCAAGTCCACTATCGACTCACAACTAGGTCAGGGTGTGCGTTCGATTTTTTTGGTTTGATTCGGTTTGGTTTATACGGTTTTTATACTTCGGTTTATACGGTTTTATACATATATACGGTTCGGTTTCGGTAATAACCATTTAATTTCGGTTCGGTTTCGGTAATAACCAAAATAACCAAAGTTGATGCGAATTTTTGAACAACAAATAATTTTTATGGTCACATGATTTGGTAAGTGTACGTTAGATTTTCTTGTGAGAAATGTGTACATATATTAGATCATTAGATGGCAGACATGATTTGGTCCTAGGCATATGTATGTACGGGGTCACATACATATGGTGGTCTAATTTATACGTGTTTAATCATTATGTATATACGTACAAGCCACATAGCAAAGGAACGACATAAGGCAAAAAAATGATTGCCAGCCCAAGGATACACCAGCCACATGCACGTGCAAAGAGAAGCACTCGACCTATAGCATAAAAACGAAAAAAGGTGAAAACAATTGGCAGCCTAATGATACACCCATATATGGGCCACATGCACGTGCAAAGAGAGCACTTGGCCCATCTTTGCTGCCAATGGCTGGCTCCTGCAGTTCTGCTACTACACAGGTATGAGTAGTTTAGTACCACATCGGCTAGGGAAGAAGGAATAGAAGGGATGGGTGCTACTCCCTCCGTCCCAAAATAACTGTCTCAACTTTATACTAGCTATAATACAAAATTGTACTAAGCTTAAGACACTTATTTTAGGACGGAGGAAGTATAAAAAAAGAACTACAACGCAAGATTGCTGAGTACTTTGGGTGCTCGGTTATTTCGGTTTAACCGAAAACCATTCGGTTTCTAACCGAAAAAACCGAATGCTAAATGGTTTCCATATTTGAAAACTGAAACTGAAACCAGAACCTGAAAAAACTGAAATTTCAGTTCGGTTTGGTTTTTTTATTTCGGTTTTTGGTTTTCGGTTCGGCTTTGCACACCCTGACAACTATGGGACGGGGTCGCGTGGGTGTTTGCAGGTAGGGTCCCAGTTGCATGTCAACCATCAAATCAAAACTAGGGCAGAGTGTTTTGATTTTATTTATTTGTTGTTGATCCAGTTGCAAGTAAACCCTTGAGTCGCAACTGCGGCCGGTTGCAAGTCAACCCTTGACTTACAACTCAGATGCGCCATACTCATTTTTTGTAGTTACCACAATTGCAAGTCCACTACCGACTCACAAGTAGGGGCCGAGGTCTCGTTGGTGTTTATAGGTAGGGCCCTAGTTGCATGTCAACCATTGACTAGCAACTAGGGTGCTAGTTTTGATTGATTTATTGTTGTTGAACCAGTTGCAAGTGAACCCTCGAGTCACAACTGTGGACGGTTGCAAGTCATCCCTCGACTTGCAACGGAGACGCGTCGTACTTTTTTTTATAGTTGAAACCGTTGCAAGTCCACTATCGACTCACAACTAGGGGGTCGCAAGGTTGTTTGTAGTCAGGGCCCGGGTTGCATGTCAAACATCGACTCACAAGTAAGGGGAGGGGGGTGTTTTGATTGATTTACTGTTGTTGAACTAGTTGCAACTCAACCATTTGATTTGCAACTGTGCCCAGTTGCAAGTCAACCTAGACTTGCTCCAGCCGATAGTGGACTGGAGCAAGTCCACTATCTACTCGTAACTAAGTTCTGGGGTCGTGTGGTTGTTTGTAGTTAGGGCCCCACTTTGCATGTCAACCATCGACTCACAACTAGAGGGCGGCGTCTATTTTATTTGGAGAGGGGGGGGGGGGGGGCAGTTGCATGTCATCCATCAACCCGCAACTAAGAGGGTTTACGATTTTTTTTGGTTTTCCACAATTGACTCCCAATTAGGGCTTTTTTATACTTTTTACTTTTTTGCATTTCAACCCTAAATTAGTAGTTTTTTGTAGTTTGTGGGGTGCCATGTTTTCCGCAAGTCAACCCCGACTTACAACCAGGTAGACTCCCCCCCTCCAAACAACTGGATAGACTTACAACTAGGTTGCAAAAATTTGGACATTTGTACATGCAGAATAACCAATCTTCGTCTTAGGATTCTGTCTATATGATTTTTAATGAAAATTGATCTATGCTTTTTGTGTGAGTCGTTATTTTTTCTTTTTTCAACTTTATTTTACCATTGACCCATTTTTTATTTTATATATTTCAACCCCATATTTTTTAAACGTGATCATTATTGTATAATTATCCTTCTGCAAAGTGCAATGTTTTTTTGCGCCAACACTTTTGCGGCGCTGCCGCATACAATATCATCATGACACCACAGGTAGCAAGGAGGTGGTGATGGGCATGCCGTCATGCGACTGGATTTGTTGCCTCATATTTCCAAAGGAGTATGACACTGCCCCGGGGATACCCGATTTGTTTGTCTAGGTGTTTGGTCTCAATGAAGATTCATTTTGATTTCAGTTGTGCAGTATTCAGATCTAGGGGGCAGAATTAGCCTTGTTCTTCCACACGTAGGTCAGTACATGTTTGCTCTGTCCAAATTTTTGAAGACCGAAGAGGGGGTCGAACTGGAATTGTAGTCACAGAGGAGGTGGAGATGGGGTTGGGCGGATGAGATGATCAAGGGAGGTGTATGTTGCTGTACTTGCTTTTTATTTTCAAAACATGATGTCTGAAAAATGGAGACATGTTTTCTGAATTTTTTGCACTAAAAAGAAGGGAGGGGGTGTTTCAGTTATAGAAGCAAGTTATCAAACAAGTCCCTTTCAGCTTGTCGGTTATCATGCTAAGTAGCACTAGATTGCCTAATACGAACTTCTTGAATATATTTTTTGTAGCTCTTTTTTATTAGCAACTGAACATATAGCTCATGTTCATGTCATGTACAACACACACGAGTATGGCATTAAGCATGTCTTTGTACAACAACTTCTTTGATGAATCACACTTTCCCTTTTCCTGGATAATTATGTGATGTATCAAGTGACTTGCTAGTTACTCACATTTGTACATAATTCACTATTAAACCCTGAATATCAGTGTATTGGTTATTCGTTTGATTGCGTTATGGATTTTCAAAAGTTATGTGTATATATAGATATGCAAGCTTCAGATATATAATATGTAGTTTGTAAAATTATGATGCTTTTGCTTGGGCTGACACACCTCATACCGATAGTGTTAGTTTGTAGTTCAGTTTTCATCTGCCAAAATAGTACATATTTTTTAGCTCTATGATTGTCTCAGAACAGTTATGTGTATATTACTGTAATAAACCAATATCCAACACCTCCATTTTTCTTTTTTTCAGACCCAGTTTTTCCATAAGCCTAGTAACAACAAGTTTTTACAGAAATGCATGCATGTGTACCACTGTAGCGGTAGCCAAAAGTGACTTTATTCTCAGCAACAAATATGGTTTAGTGTTTGCCTTCAATTCCCTTTTTTATATTCTGATTTTCAAAAAAAATCAGAAAGGTTTTTTTTTTTACTTCACAAAATGATAGTGCTGATGCGTCAGACTTGAGTTTTTATAGAATTTAGTTTCTTTTCTTCAGACTATAAACAACACTACACAGGAAATCCACAAAATCAACTACTCATGCAAGGGAGAATCAGGTGTTTCTTTGTTGTTTGATTACAGCTGTTTTACTGCTGCATGAATGGGTGTAGAGACCTAACTTCTATTTTAGACGAGGATGTGAGTTGGGGATCTGCTTACTTACTGTAGACAACTAGACGTAACGAGTAATGAAGAAAATGGGTTAGGCTGGTGATAACGCGGGCGGGAGCGGGGGCGGTACCGCCCGCGCTGGGGCGAGAGGCGGGCGGGAGCGGGGCGAGAGGCAGCGGCCGGGCGACGGATCCGTCGCCGGGCGGGAGCGGGCGCTATCGCCCCGCTCTCGCCCGCGTTGGCGGCGGTAGGCAGGCGGGAGGCGGGGCGGCGCGCTGGCGTGGCGGGCGGTAGGGCGGGCGGTAGTGGCGGCGGCAACGGCTAGCTGACGTGGCGCGCTGTGATTCGTCCAAAGAGCTAGCCGTTGAGGTATCCGTTGGAGCTTCAAAAAATTCGAAAAAAATATGGAAAAATTCCAAATTTCATCCCCAACCCCTTTAAATACCCCCACACCGGGTTCACTCATTCCACACCCCATTTCATGTCATTTCTCTCCTCCACTCTCCATTTCCACTCCTCTAGAGGCCATGTCTTCGTCCAGCAGCAATTCGAGCGAAGGAATGGAGGGTGCTATGATAGATGCATTCCAAGCGGAGTATGAGGGGATGCTCAACCTCGAGGCGGAGTCAACCTCGAGGAGGAGGCGACGCCATCGACGGTTCTTCAGGCGTGATCGTGAGGGTGCCCACGATCGGCTCTACGAGGACTACTTCGCCGACAACTGTAATTATCCTCCGGACTTCTTTCGGCGAAGGTATCGGATGAGGCGACAACTTTTTCTACGCATTGTGGATAGATTGGGTGAATACTCTCCGTATTTCACCCAAAGAGTTGATGCTATCAACCGTCTTGGTTTTTCTCCCCTACAAAAGTGTACTGCGGCTTTGCGCTTGTTAGCTTATGGAGCCGCTGCGGATACGGTAGATGACTGGCTAAAGCTAGCTAGACAAACTTCTTCAGTATGTCTAGAGAGATTCTGTGAAGGCATCATTCACTGTTACGGGGATGAGTTTTGCCGTCGACCAACTGTCGCGGATACTCAGCGTCTACTAGCGAAAGCCGAGGCGCGTGGCTTTCCGGGCATGCTAGGGAGCATCGATTGCATGCATTGGCAGTGGAGGAACTGCCCAGTGGCGCATGCCAGTCAATTCACAAGGGGAGACATCAAACACCCTACCATAATCTTAGAAGCCGTTGCATCGTATGATCGTTGGATCTGGCATGCATTTTTTGGAGTGGCCGGGTCCAACAACGACATCAATGTACTCAATCAGTCGCCGTTGTTCATTGATGTGCTTAGGGGAGAAGCACCCGTAGTGAACTTCACGGTGAATGGACACGAGTACAACAGGGGTTACTACCTGGCCGACGGCATCTACCCCTCCTGGCCCGTGTTCATGAAAGGTGTTACCCTTCCACAAAGTGAAAAGCATCGGCTATTCACAACTGCTCAATCAGCTTGGCGCAAAGATGTCGAGTGTACCTTTGGAGTGCTCAAGTCTAGGTTCAACATTCTAGCAGTTCCCGGACGCTCCTTCTCGCAGCGTACTCTTGGGTTGATCATGCGTGCATGTGTCATTCTGCACAACATGATCATCGACGATGAGCGTGGTACCAATTTGGACGACATCTATGAGACAGTTGCGTCCAATGTCGGGCCGCCGATACATAACAATGCACCACCAAGCCTAGCAGCCAGGATTCAGATGGACACCGAAATGAGGGACTCACCGATGTATGCACAGCTCCAGGAGGATTTGATTGAGCATGTGTGGGCAAATAGTCATGCCTAGATTATGTAATTTTTTTAATTTTTTATGTAATTTTTTTATTTATTATGTAATTTGTTTATTTATTATGTAATCAGTACAATTTGTAGTTGAATAAAATTATTTTCTTACATTATTTGTAGTCTAAAGAAATGCGAGTGAAATAACTAAATCTGAGGAGAGAGAAGATGACGTGGCTATAGCCTGCCACTACAGCCCGTGCACTGGCACCGTGAGGTGAGAGTGGGGTGAGAGTGGGGGTAAAAGCTGACGTGGCAGGGCGGTAGTGGGGCGGTGCATTATCACCAGCCTTAGGAGTGAGAAAGTAGCTAGTGGTTAGAGGGGTGGGAGTTGCCGGGTTGGACGGGAGGTGCGAGCCACCAGCCCACCACAAAGCGCGGACGAGCAAAAAACAAAAATTAAACAAACAAACAATCAAAGAGTACGAATATTTTTTAATGAGGTGAGATGTTGTCATGCTTAGATGTGACATAGTCTTAGACATACCATTTAGTTATTGGTTAGCATAGGAAGTACTTTTTTGAATACAGTACAGACGCAGAGCTCATACGTACATACGCATATTCTATCCTTATGAGCACCTTCGAGAGACCGAACTGACACATCATCTTGAGATTGACGAAGTCGCCACCAACGCCTTCGTAGTTGATGGGAATGTCTCCTTTCACAGAACACATCGCCAGAAAGCACGAAATAAATCCAAAAAAATACGAGCACCAGCATCAAGTCTACGGCTTGAACTCTAGTGGGTTGGGAAGACACCTGCCTTCTTAACCATGCAACCACAGGTTACTTCGGGAATAGGGAGTGCTTTTTCTTAGTAAATGGATGTCCTTTTGGACATCAAATAATGTAGATTTTTTTCCGCGCATGTTATGTTTACAGGTGCAATATTCTTGTTTTAGTTTTTTTTTTCTGAAACAACGAGCCTTTTTTTTGCGAATATGAAACAACGAGTCTCCTTGTGGATTTTCGCTACTCTAGAGAGCTTGCTTTACTAGCATACGGTAAATGTAGGGGGGAGATCGATGATCATGATATTTTGAAAGTCAATCAACGTAGGACCCATAAAAACAGGCTGATAATTTTATGTTTGTTTTTGCACCATCATCATCATTTACATGCATGCACGGCATTTGGTTCTGAACTTGTGATTCGTTTTTCAAGTCTGAACGTGAATGCTTTTGTGCGGACAGACTGGCCAAGTCACGACCTCATGCCAGTCTACAAAAGCAAAACCATGGACTGGACAAATCGCGTGCGAGTGACACGGGAAAGGCCAGAAACAATCATGATAGTTGTTAAGACGACTGAGACGACCCGCGTTAGCATTTTTTGACGGGAGTTCAGGCTGTCGGTGGAAATCGTGGAGACTCACCGCTCACATACACGCGTCTTTCTCTGGCTGAACCGAAATGACTTGGTATCTCATCATCTCCTCGCAAGAAGGAATCGCACACGGTTTGCAGCAGATGCCAGTCCCTGTAAGTTCGTCATCAAGCTGCAGCCTGCGAGCAGCTGCCATGGGAATGGATTGACTTGGTCGACTCGGTAATTCGGCATCACTGGTGGTCGCATTCGCATCTTCTCCACGTGAAATTGGTGGATCCGTGTACGTACGTACTCACAAGCCACAACAACCGGCGCCAGGCTAGCTTTTATAAGCTAGGGCAAGACACACAATTCACGCATCCATTCATAGCAATGGCGCAGAACAACATCTCGGCGGTAGCTACAGCGGCAACAGCACTAGTGCTGATGCTGGCGGTCACTTCCGCTGGACGAGCAGCAGCAGCAAGTGATCCGATCGGGATGCCCAACTGCGTCACGTCCTGCGGTGGCGTGAAGGTGCCGTACCCGTTCGGCATTGGCCCTGACGCCAGCTGCTACCTGCCGGGGTTCAACCTCATCTGCAACGCCACCGGCTCAAGGCCACGGCTTTTGCTCGACGCCGACGGCATCATCCAAGTGCTCCGGATCTCCGACAACGCTGAGATCCCTTTACTGGAGGTCCAACGTAACGGCGACGTAAAAATCAGCGTTGATGCCCATGGCAACGGCAACAGCACGTTCAGCCGAGGCCTTAGGCGCCAGGGCCCATACACGCTGCCGAGCTACCAGAACGAGCTCGTCCTGACGGGCTGCAACGTGCAGGCCACGGTCAAGAACGGCAACGTCACCTTGGCCAGCTGCACCTCGCTCTGCAAAGAAGACGAGGCGCCACTTGAAGCAGACGATGAAAGCAGCGTGACCCAGCGATGCTCCGGCGGCACAGGCTGCTGCCACACTGATATCGTCACGCCGGCCGGCTACGACGACAAGGGCGAAGTATACAGCATCAGCAGCACCGACACGTCCAAGTACGACGTGCAGCTGAGATGGTTCGGTTGGAACCGTAGCGCGGACCTAGAGCGATTCCCCGTGCGTGTGTTTATCGCAAAGAAGGGCTGGTTCGACGACACCTCCATCTCAAAGGATTTGCTACAGATAGATCGCCCCATGTCAAAGGAGGCAATGGCAGTGCCTGTTACGCTGAGGTGGGAGGTTGTTGGCCATCCCATCAACAGCGTCTGCAAGAGCAACCACAGCGAGCGCACAAAGGGTAAGCGAAGAAGAGGCTATGTGTGCCGCTGCAGTCGAGGTTACCACGGAAATCCATACCTCACCGACGGGTGCAAAGGCAAGTGGCCCAGTACATTTCATTACTAGTTGTACCGATCGACCAATTAGCGCTAGGTAGCTAATGCTGATGCTTTTGTGTTATGATCCTTACATGTATAGATGACAACGAGTGCAAGTTGCCACAGGCATACCTTTGCTACGGTGAATGTATCAACACGGAAGGATCCTTCACATGCCAGTGTCCGCCAGGAACAACCGGCAACCACTCCATCCCCGGTGGCTGCATCTCCATCAACACAACTGTGCCTGATACAGGTACTACTGGTAGCTTAAGGAACTTTTCTTTTTTCTTTTTTCTGTTTTGAGCTTGAAGGCGTTGCGTTTTCTTCGTTCATCTTGGCACGATCCAAGTCCAAACCTGCGCAAATAAACTCCAGCGGAATACAAAACCAAGTTTTACGAAGTTCCTGCACGTACGCAACCCTCCCTAGCAACGCAATTAGCTGTGCGACGCACCCAAGTAACCCTACACTCCTCTCTGATTCGGAGTAGACCCTTCACCTCTTCTATGATCGTTTCATACGCTTTTTTTTTTTTTTTTTGCGGGGAATCGCTTTGCAGTCACAGCTTTCGAATCAATTTCAAGGACCAGCTTGGGCGGTCTTATCTCCATGAGCCAGTTGGGCCATGTGCGCGCCGGCAAGCTCTGAGCTCCGCTAGGTCATGATCGGAGTCAGAGGGAAAACAAATACTAGAATGTCTCTACAAGTAAAATGGCATGATGGTCCCTCAGGAATCCTCCTCCTCCTCCTTTATCCCCTGACTTAGCACAAAGTCATTTTGAACGGTTCCGAAACCTACCGGTAAGAATTCCACCATCCACTAGTTGCTTTAAGATTCAGGTCTTGAACAGCTATTATGCCTCCTTTTCTCCTATACAGAAATAATACCAGGTCCAATATAACTATTAGAGCATCTACACCGTACCCAGACTTAGCAAATCCGTCCCCCTATACGGCCGCAGTCGCGTCCGCAAACAGCACCCGCCGGCCCCTCATATGTTGCGCCGTACATCCACATACCTCAAATGCAATCCTCGAATCGATGCAATCCATGCACGTCGATCATCCAATATAAATTGTTCGAATTCAACAGTTCGAAACAAAGTAAATCAAATCACAGTTCAACAAATCGGACATGCCAAAATGAAATCAATGTCCGAGCGACAAGGGGTGCGTGTAGGATCACTGGCCGGACGTGGCCATCCATGCCTCATGTTCGTCCAGCTTGTCCTGCTCCGCCTGGGCAGCCAGCTCCATCTGCATCCGGGCTGCATGCTCCGCCTGCATCCTGGCCGCATGATCCGCTGCCGCAGCCACCCTCGCCATCTCCTATGCCCTACGGTTGTTGATCTCCTTCTTTTCCGCACGCCACTTATTCGCATACTCATTCAAGAGGGTTTCGTCCGCCAACATGATCATCGCATCCTCCGCATCCCGTGCGAGTTGCAACCTCTCCTTCTCCGACTCAATCTCTCCAAATGTCTTGGCCTTCTCGAGTCCCCATTTGATCGTCCCACTCCATCCTCCTCTTTTGAGCATCCAACATGAGCTTATACCGCTCCTCTTTCTTGTTCCCCTTGCCGAAAAAAATGTCTGTCCATGTGGACGATATTTTTGAAGCCGCGGCGTCATGGGAGATCCTTGCCTTCTCCCACTTGTTTCCCATGATTTGTCAGTTATCTTTTGGCACGGTAGCTCTTCCATTCGCGACGACAACATCGTCATCTTCATCGTCCAACCCAATGGATTGGTGGGAGCTTAATCCATCATTCATCTTCTTGGCGGCTTTGAGATCGGCCACAACTTGGGTCCACTTTGGCTTGCCATTCAATATGACCCAATAATAACTAAAAGCAAATGGCTTCTTCTAGAGCTGGTGATACATAGTAGCCACCACCTCCATCTAGCAAACAACATACATACGAGCACAAGAACGCAAACACAAGAAGCATATATGCTCCCGAACGAGCTGCAGCGACTCACATACGTTGACCGCCAGCTTCTCCGTAGGCAGAACGCTATCCAGAATGGCCCAGCCGGCCGTCGAATCTTCCTCCATCCCAAGGGTGCCAGACGGCGTAATCCACGTCCGTGCTCAGATGGATGGGGTGTGGGGAGCCGGGCATGGCGGGGGAGACAGCTCCTCGTCCACGTCCGCACCTCGCTGGGAGGCCGCCACAACCTCCCTCTCTTGATGTCGACGACGCCGCAGCTTCCGGGTGACGTTATCCGCCTTGCAAGATGCAGTGGAGGCAGGGACGCCGATGGACGAGGCGGACGGCGGTCGGGGACGGGCTGGAAGACATCACGTCGGAGGATCGGGACCGGTGGTGAGGATGAAGAGCAAGGGTGGCAGACGACGAGGGCTCGGGCACGGGAAATGTTGGAGGGCGGCAGAAGGAGGAGGAAGGGAGTGGAAGATTTGGTGCAATTTGCGGTGAGGTCGGGCTGTCGGGTCCGCCGTGGCGGACGTGTCCGTACGCGCCCGGGCGCCCCCATATCTGCCTCATATTTGGGCTGGATACGAAGGGTGCCGGTCAGCCCGGGCATTTGAGACCCGTTTAAGAAGCCCGTCTGGATCGAAATTTCGCGACCGGTGAGTGACCGGGCGGCATGCCCGGACGTATGAGGTGGGTTTGGGACGCCTTGTTGTAGATGCTCTTAGCCCCCACCATTGTCCTTACATGGCAGTCATGGCAGGCATGTGACAGTCCACTCTCTCTTCTCTCGCACATAAAACAAACATTTTATTTCACCTTTACCATATTAAATCGTCATATCATTTAAACTGTAAGTTCATTTTAAAATATTTTATATATTTGAACTCTTGTGCCAAAAAAAATAGAACTAGACCAATCTTTGATACATTTTAAATAGTTTTAAATTTCAACGTTTCATATTCCATATGTGAAACACACCAATTTCACAAGAAAGTGAAAAACAATACGAAACTGAAATGTCAACTTGTAAAACTGATTTCTTGGAATGTGTAACAAGTTTTTTCTTCAAAAGAGTGAAATATTTTATTTAATTTTTTTACAATTGAAATAGATGAGATTTTTTTGAAACAAGCCAGTAAAAAGTGAAATGTAGGTTCTGAAACTAAAAAATATATAAAACTGAAATGTCACCTTGTGAAACTGATGAAAAATCATGCTATTGAAAAGATTTCAAGCAAGTGAAACATGTTATTTCGAAAATGTACAAAAGAAGAAATAGATGTATTTTTTGTGAGACAAGCGAGTGGAGAGTGAAATATAGGTTCTGAAACCAAAAAAATATAAAACTGAAATGTCAAGTGGTAAAACTGATTGAAATCATGTTATTGAAAAGATTTCTTGCAAGAGAAACCTGTTATTTAAAAAATGTGTTACTGAAATAGAGTGATTTTGTGAAACTAGCAGGTGGAAAGTGAAATGTAGATTTTGAAACTGAAAAAAATACGAAACAAAATACCGATATGTGAAACTGATTATTTTCAAAATGTGCAACACTTTATTTCAAAAGAGGGAAATGTGTTATTTGAAAAAGGTGCAATTGAAATAAATGTGATTTTTGTGAAACAAGCTAGTGGAAAGTGAAATATAGGTTTTGAAACTGAAAAATATATGAAACTGAAATGTCAACTTGTGTAACTGATTGAAACCATGTTATTAAAAATTTCTTCTTGTGAAATTACAGAATGTGGATTTTCACAAATGTGAATAGTAACAGATTATGGACAGTGATGCTGGAACCTGCCATCTAGAGCTAGACACAAATGTTCGATCATATTTCAAATAGATTAAAAAAAACAATTTTGATGCAAATTTAAACAAACCGGGTGATTTTTAAACTTGGATAATTTTTAGATAAAACCAGATCATTTTCATCTAAACCGGAACACATTAATTACATTTTTGACATATTTCAACTAAACTCTATTCTAACCTAGTCTAAATGATCGTCGGTGCCTGTTTCCCATGACATATCTTCCTCACGTCCGAGTGTAAGCTCGCCGGCGACCATTTCCCATGAAATATATTCCCCATGTCCAGTAGTAAGCTCGCCGGCTGGCCGTGAGCCCCTGAAACTGAAGCATCAACATGAAGGGAAGAATAGTCTCTGCCTCCTTGAAATGGGAAAGCTAATCGGCCAATGATGATGTGCCCACCAAGCTTAACTTCAAGGGGGGAGAGAGTAGTAGCCTCCGCTTCCATGAAGCGGGCAAGCTCACCGGCTGTGCAGCCTGGGAAGACAGTGGTGGCGGTTTGGTTGGACCAGACCGCTGGCGGCCTCCCATGTCCTACTCTTCCTCGCTATCGGAGGTGATCGTGAACAAGTCAGCCTCGTTGTTGTGGTGGCATGACGCGACCGACACAGGGCTGCCGACGTCATCGGTTCCTATGATTTCCTCCGTTGTCACGTTGATCTCCGTGAACATTGCTTCTTTCTCCACCGACAAGATGTGCCATCGCTCGCGGTGGATTTCACGGGTGGCTTAATAGGACAGAAGCAACGCCTTCCGCTCGTCCACGTCAGCCATGGTGCCTATGTCGGCGATTTGTTCCTCCGTGAACCGGTACTCATCGAGGAAGCAAAGGTTGTACCTCTGGTCGGTATGCGCCTACCAGAATGTCGCCTCCAGCTCTTCTGACATCATGTTACTATAGTGTGCCCGCTTCTCATCGATTGTGTCCCGTTGAAATAATAAACTTACAACATGATAGTTGTTTGGAACAACGAGATGAAGCTAGTGGTCGAAGAAAATTTCAAACAATCGACCATGTGCGATGAATTTGAACAAATTCATCTACAAACATGCACACATGAACACATTAATACAGTACAGTAGGAAGATATAGACCACAGAAAAGGAAAAAATACTACACGAAAGTTGTGTGAAATGGTGAGATGAAGCTACTCCTCAAAGAAATATTTAGCGGTCGACCGTGTAAGATGAATTTCGCAAAGTTCGTTTAAAAATCTCCAAACGTAAATTGAAAATTGAAGGTTTGCAGTAAACAAAACTAGAACTCGATCACGGGAATGAAATCACAATGTCGATGTGCATCTTTTTGTGTAGAGCTTATCTTGAATCAAAATATTGTTGTGTAATTAGAAGACAACACGATCAGAGCGACCAAGGCCCTATTTGTTTGGATTATGCTTAAGCTTTTGCAGCTTTTGTACTTTGGCTTAAAAAAAAAAAACTCCCAAAAAGGGGCTTTTGATTTCGGCTTTTGGCTAATACTATTAAGTGCTTTTACGTCCACTTGGGCCGGGCTCGATTCAGCCGTTTCTCCAAAACAAGACTATGGGGATGCTTCAAGGACAGGCTATCAAGGGGCAAATTTGATTCTCCAGAGCCTACATAAGACTCCTGCAGCCAACCAAACAAACCCAAAATGTTTCCACGGTTTTCTGAAACTTCAATTCAGATTGATGAGTCGTGCGCATAGATATAGATTATAACCACGTCCCGCCCAATACATGTTTTTTGATAAAGAACATTTCATTCATTTGATATATGAAAATGATATGGCAACGTTAAAAACAATGTCCGGCCTCTACATAGCACGATGCACACGGTCAACACGTCCAACACAACCAAAAATACAAGATCATTTTACAGCAATAATAAAAAGTCGCTAGGTCTCTGTCCTGTGGCCTCTGCAGGATAGACCAAGTACAGGGCCATTGCATACATGCATGAATAACCTGCACAGGAGATGAAATATATTTATCATTAAAACCACATCCTTTCTGGTAAGCCACAACGCTCAACATAAGGCAACCACTCCCACAAATATGTGCATAAAATTGTTTGTTCAGACCCCGCAGCCAATTGCTGAATATATTACGTGCACTACGTGGGGGGTAAAGATTTGAAACCACTTGAACTATGACCCACAATGCACAAGCAAAGTTACACTCAAAAAATAAGTGTTTAATCAACACGTCATGTTGGCAAAAGATACAAGCCTTTCCACCTGGCCAATTGCAGCGTGCCAGATTATCTCTAGTTAAGATCACACCTTTGTTTAGATACCAGAGGAATATCTTCACTCGAAGAGAAATTTTGATCTTCCACAATTTATGGTTATCAACCGGAACATAGGTATGGGCAACAACGTCTTACAAGGACATGATAGAAAACCTTCCGTTCTGATGCAACTTCCACTGAAACTCGGCTGGTTCGTTTGATAGCTGAATGAGCAGTTCATTCCATGTCGCAAGGTGAAGCCCTAATAAGTCTTTACAAAAAGAAATGTTAGGATTATTTTCTTGTCCCAAAACCTGATTGACTGTGACAAACTGTATGTCTAACTGTCTGATACAAGCTATGGTATTGCACCATAAGTGGGATGGCCCCAACGAGGTATATTCCCAGAATCTAACCTGGGAGCCATGACAGAGAAAGTGCCAAATTGGAAAAAGTAACTCCTTGGTCGTCATCACGCAATACCAAAAATGTGAATCATCGGATTTTCAATGGATTTGACAAATGGCTTTGGAACCCAAGTACTTGTAACAAACGATTTCCTACCATACACCATTCTCTGTGAGGAGCTTGTAAACCTATTTACTGAGACGGGTGATGGTTTTAATCTCAAGATCTTGGATTCCAAGAACCCCCTGCCTTTTAGGCCGGCATAACACATTCCACTTAGCTAGCCGATATTTTTGCGATTCATTATCACACTTCCAGGAAAAGCTAAATCTAAAGTAGTCAAATCTTTGCATAACCTCTTTCGGTTAGTGAAAGAATGACAACATGTCTAACAATATATTGCTTAGGATTGACATGACCAAAACCAATCCCCCCCCCCCCCCCCCCCACACACACACACACATAAGACAACAGTTTGGCTTACCAACTGGCTATACGTTTCTCAAGTTTCTCTTCCACATGTTTCCACTCAGTAATAGTTAAAAGCCGATAGTGAACCGGAATACCTAGGTACCATAGTAAATTGCCCAAGCTGGCAGCCGAAAATCCTGGCGTACTCAAATGCTGCTTCCGTGACTTCACCAAAGCAGAAAATTTCACTCTTTTAGAAATTAATTTTAAGACCAGAAAACTCCTCAAAAGCACATCATAAACACTTGATGTTTCTCACTTTATCTAGGTTATGATCCATAAAAGGTATCGTATCATCCGCATACTTTAGAATGGACAAGCCATCTTCTACTCAATGAGGAATAACACCGTTAATCTGACCGGCCACTTTAGCCCGTTCAACAAGAACAGTTAACATATCTACCACGATGTTGAACAAAATAGGGGTAGGGGTCCCCTTGACGAAGACCCTTCCGAGTTTGAAAGTAGTTACAAACATCATCATTGACTTTGATGGCAACATTACCGCCAGAGACGAAACTCTCTATCCATCGATATCATTATGGCGAGAACCCCTTGATGCGGAGAGTTTGCAGAAGAAAATGGTCATTTGAGTTTATTCTAGGCTTTTTCGAAGTCAATTTTTAAGATGACCCTGCTCAATTTTTTCCGTTGAAGCTCATGTATAGTTTCATGGAGCAAAACAACTTCATTCCTGCTTTTCCGTCTTGCCTTTGCTACTTGAGAGAATGCCTTTGACCAAGTATGTTGCAGCCTTGCATGAATGTTGTTTGAGTGGGGCGCACCACATGGTCAGCCATCCCGTTCAATCGGTTAGTTGCAACCTTGGTAAAGATTTTAAAACTAACATTCGGTCGATATTGCTGACCATGTAAAAGCATTGTGAGTCTAGACACAGGTAAATTCAAAATACGTAAAAACATGCGTGGTTTAGATAGTTCAAAACCATTCACATGGATTTTTTCCTCAAAAAGTACTTCCGTAATATGACTGCTTTTTGTTGGATTCCACACCCTCTTTACCGCAATACTAGTAGCTGGGGAACCTTATTGTGGTACAGAGGGAGTAGTAAGTATATATGCATTATTATTATTTTGCGGGTTCAATAGTAGTTTATTACGAAATAATAGAGTTACAGTACAGAGGCAAGAGCTCCTCAATACATGGGGGCCACTTCCAAGCGACACAATTGTGGCCCTTTCTGAACGACTATACCTTGCCAGACAATCTGCAACTCTATTTTGAGCTCTATGTATCTTTTGTGGAATAAACTCCCTACCGACCATTAAAGACTTAATCTCAGCAACTAAATGACCATAAACCGAACGAACCAAACTCGACCCCGAGAGACAGGACAGAGTAGTCGACGAGCCAGACTGCACCAGAATAGGTAATTCAGTATGCTGACGGGCGAGCGCCATACCGATCATTAACGCATTATTTGTTTAGACAGAAATTACATTGTCAAATAATTATTATTTCCGAAATAATGCAGTGATCTAACTGCTCTGTTTTGCATAACTAATCGTGTTTGAAACAGGTTCTTGCAAGCAATGGTGCGGGAACGTGCTTGTGCCATACCCGTTCGGCTTTGGCCCAAACGTCAGCTGCTACCTACCGGGGTTCAACCTCACCTGTGACACGAAACACCATGCCCCGCAACTGCTCCTTGGCAACGGCAAGTTCCGGGTCGTCTATATCTCTCTTGACGATACCACGGTGCGCATCATGCCCAACTCGGCGTTAAGAGCCCTCGAGGTCACTGCAGTATTGGCTCGATTCCCTTCTTATTTCGACAGGGAGATGCCCTACTCACTGTCCACGAGCAACGAGCTTGTCCTGACAGGGTGCAACGCGCAAGCAACGCTTCTGGGGCACGGTAAGCCCGCCGTCATCAGCGCATGCGCCTCCTTGTGTCCCCGCAACGACACCGCCAGCACGGCCGGTACCGTCTTCTCGGATCAGGGGTGGCCAACGGATGGCATCCATGGAAGAAACCGCGGCGGCAAGTACTGCTACGGCATGGGATGCTGCCAGGCACGCATCTCCGATTCCATGGATGGAATGCCCGAGGAGTTGCGCTTCAAATGGTTCGACAACAAGGAATTTCCCCAGCACGTGTTCATCGCAGAGGAGGGATGGTTTGATAAGCCAGGTGTCGCCAGCAAACTGATGCAGGAGGGTCGTCCTCAAGAGGGACGCAGGTCGGCAGCTCTAAAGGATGTTCCCACTGTCCTACGGTGGGAGGTCTTGGTCTTGCGTAACGGCTCATCATTGCGGTCACTCAACGTAAGTTGGCATGAGCACTGCAACAAGGAGGTAGCTCACAAGCTCTGCCCGAGCAAGGAAAGCCACTGCAAACCTGGGAGCAGAGGCTATACGTGCCATTGCAACGACGGCTACAACGGCAACCCATACATCGCCCATGGATGCAAAGGTTCGAACAATTCCATCGTCACACATATATAGAGCTCATTTACATACTACCACTACTGCGTACATGTAATTTACTGAGTTTCACCTTTTTCTTTTCTTTTCTTGGCTCCAGGTGGCCATATCAAGTACTTTACAGGTGAGCAACAAACGCTGCAACTTTAATTTTTCAAACCTATATTAATGCGGCAGCCTGGTATTCGCTGATTGTTAACTCGTGTCGATCACTCCTCATATTTTCATCTGCTGCCAATATTCTCGTTCATTCATATTGAAGTTTCTTAGTTTTCCATATTTAAATAGTTATTCCCTACTAATCTCTTTCTCTCAACATGCAACATACCTACAAAAGTCCCACCTGAACATACAACCATGCAAATCTAAAAGCAAATGCATGCAACTATGCATAGGGCAAAACCAACCTCAAGATGGAATCAAGCATGATAATTTTCACACAATGCTATTTATATTTAATAAATATTGTGGAACTATAAATAATTAAATACAATAAATCATATGTATTTTCAGTTTTGTTAGCACATTATTACTCCAAATATTCATGTTCCGTAACAACGAATCTCATTAAAAATACATTTGCAAAAGGGTGTGTCTAGGACACATCTAAATGTGACATAGTTATTGCACATCTAAATGACTAAATCAAGCATAAAAAGAAAAATAATAAGGAAAAGAAAATACCCACACGAATCTCCACGTAAGATCAATAATATAGCACTTATATGTTCAATACTTATCTTAAATCTAGATGTGTTTTAGCGAAACCGTTTGCGAAAAATATTCCTACAACGACGTGTGGGGTATTACCTAGTAAACTGTAGCTCGAGGTGGTAGGAGCTGGGTTCCTACCAGGTCTAGCCCTCAAGTTGTAGGGGTGGAAGGGAGGTTGCCGGAGCGAGGGGCGCGGGCGGCGGCGCTGTGGCGCCGTGTTTGCCGCTCGAGAGAGAGGGAGAGAGAGAGAGCTGCGGCTAGGGTTTAAGGTTCCGGCTCCTGAGGGAGCCGGGCAATAGATATGACTTATTGCTTGATTCCAAAACGAGTCCTTACAATTGTTTATATAATCCTCTATGTGATAAAAAATAAAGATAAGTTGGGCCAAGCCCCTAACTAGCCACGCTATTGGGCCTCCTCCGGCTATAGTGAACGCCGGTCATAACATCTCTCCCCGCCTGTGCAAACAGCTCGTCCTCGAGTTGGAAGTCTGGAAAATGCTGGCGGAACTCCTCGAGCTGCGCCCAAGTGGCGTCCTCCTCCGGAAGACCTTGCCACGGGATCAACATGCGCCAAGCACCTCGGCTCTACTGGGCCTGCAACACCTTCTCCGGACCCAGAAGAAGACGTCCATCGGAGGTTGGAGGGAGCGCCGGCGCGGCCGCCGGTGGATCGCCGCGGAAGGGCTTCAACAAGCCCACATGGAAGACGTCATGGATGCGGGCTCCAGGCAGAAGCTGAAGACGGTAGGCGACGGTGCCGATGCGTTCCAATACTGGAAACGGTCCCGCGTAGCAAGGGCCCAGCTTGCGCTTGGCGCGCGGGTCCAGTGACTGCGTGGTGCGGTGAAGGAGATGCAGCCACACCCAGTCGCCCACCGCAAACTCCGCCTCGTGGTGGTGGGTGTCGTAGTACTTCTTGGACAGCTGCTGGGCCTGGAGAAGACGCTGGCGCACTTCGGCAAGGATCTCATCCCTGCTACAGAGAAGGTCGCATGCCGCCTCTGTCCAGGCCGTCCCGGGTTGAAACGGCAGGATGGGTGGTGGAGGACGGCCGTAGACCACCTCGAAAGGTGTGGCACGCAGGGCGGAGTGATAGGAGGTGTTGTAGCAGTACTCCGCCCAAGCTAGCCAGTCCACCCAAGCACGTGGACGATCCCTTGTAACATAGCGTAAGTACATAGCAATCACCTTGTTGACCACCTCGGATTGGCCGTCCGTCTGAGGATGGAAGGCCGTACTCAGGAGCAGTTTCATGCCCGCCATCCGAAAAAGATCGCACCAGACGTGGCCAGTGAACACCGGGTCACGGTCGCTGACGATCGAGGAGGGAAACCCGTGGAGGCGAACGATGCCGTAGAAGAAGGCATGCGCGACGGTGGTGGCGGTGTAGGGATGGCCGAGCGCGATGAAGTGCGCATTCTTGGAGAAGCGGACGACCACCGTAAGGATGACGGACTTGCCGCCCACCTTGGGAAGACCCTCGATGAAGTCCATGGAGATGTCGGCCCAGACCTGAGAGGGCACCTCAAGGGGCTGGAGCAGTCCCGCCGGCTGCAGTGTCTCCGTCTTGTTGCGCTGGCACGTAACGCAAGACCGCACCCAGTCCCGTACCAGCGCACGGTCGCCAGGGATGTAGAAATCTGCTCGGAGGCGGTGGAGGGTCTTCTGCATACCCTCATGACCGGCCGCATGGGCCAGGAGCATGGCCTGGTGGTGGAGGTCCCCGTGATCCGGCACGAAGAGGCGCCGCCCGTGCAGGAGCAGGCCATCGTCCAGGCATCACTGTTCCTCCAGCTCACCGGCCTCGAGGCGCTGACGGAGGTGTTGTGCATCCGTGGCGCTCGTGATGGCTCGGCGGATGTCGTCAATGAAAGCGAAAGAGGGTCCCGAGCGGGTGCAGAGGACCGCCCCCTCGGTGTCGACGGCGCCCATGTCGAGGTCGGCATCGCGGCGGGACAGCGCGTCCGCCACGGTGTTGAGGCGGCCTGGGCGGTACTCGACGGTGAAGTCGAATCCAAAAAGCTTGCTGATCCACTGATGCTGCGGCACGGTGGAGAGGCGCTGGTCCAACAGGAACTTGAGGCTGTAATGATCCGTGCGAATACGGAATGGCCGCCCCCACAGATACGGCCGCCAGTGGTGCACAACCTGCACCAAGCCGATGAGCTCCCTCTCGTAGGCCGCGAGCTTGTGATGGCGCGCGGCGAAGGGCCGGCTAAAGAACGCGAGTAGCCCGTTGCCCTAATGAAGGACGGCGCCAAACCCCACGCCCGAGGCGTCGCAGTACACCATGAATAGCTTGTCGAAGTCAGGCATCTGGAGGACCGGCCCCATAGAGAGAGCCTGCTTGAGGGTCTGGAAAGCCTCGGTCGCCTCGGTGTCCCAAGAGAAGACGTCGCGGCGCAACAAGCGCGTGAGTGGTGCCGCGATGAGGCCAAACTCCCGGATGAACTTCCGGTAATAGCCCGCGAGGCCCAGGAAGCCACGGAGATCCTGCGGCGATTGTGGCGTTGGCCAAGCCGCGACCGCCGCGACCTTGTCGGCGTCCATGGCGACAGCCTTCGCCGAGATGATGTGGCCGAGATAGGCGACGGAGGGCGTGGCGAACGAGCACTTCGAGCGCTTGAGGTGCAGATGGTGTGCGCGAAGCTCGTTGAAGACGATGGCCACATGTTGCAGGTGCTCCGCCCACAACGAGTTGTAGATCAGAATGTCATCAAAGAAAACGAGCACAAACCATCGCAAGTAGGGGCGGAGGACATCGTTCATCAAGGCCTGGAATGTCGCCGGGGCATTGGAGAGGCCGAAGGGCATCACCAAAAACTCGAAATGGCCGTGATGAGTGCGAAAGGCTGTCTTCCCGATATCGTCCGGGTGCATCCGCACCTGGTGGTAGCCGGAATAGAGGCCGAGCTTAGTGAAGAAGCCAGCCCCATGTAGCTCGTCTAGGAGTTCATCAACGACGGGTATAGGAAATTTGTCCTTGGACGTCTTGGCGTTGAGAGCGCGATAGTCGATGCAGAAATGCCACGAGCCGTCGGCCTTGTGAACGAGGAGCACCGGCGCGGAAAACGGGGATGTGGAGATCCAGATGATGCCCTGGGCGAGCATGACCGCACACTGCCTCTCCAGCTCGTCCTTCTGCAGCTGGGGGTAGCGATACTGACGGTGTCCGGTAGCAGGTGGATGCAGTGGTCATAGGGCCGGACTGGCAGGAGGCCCTATGGCTCGTCGAAGAGGTCGATGTGCTGCTGCAATAGGCTAGTCAACAGGGGGTGCTCGGCGTCGACGGCGGCCGTCGTCAGCTGGGGCCGAGGCACCGCCGGGGCGGCGCCACCCATGCCCTCCCATCGGACGCGGCGACCCAGGCGCCAAAAGATCATCGTCATGGCGTCGAAATCCCAGAGGATGGGGCCCAGGGTCTGAAAGAAGTCGACGCCGAGGATGAAGTCGAAGCAGCCCAAGTCGATGCCAACGCAGGTGATGGTGAAGTGCTCGTCACCGATGATAATGGGGACATGCCGAGCAATGCCCTGGCAGTGTAGACGGTCACCGTTGGCCACGGTAATGCGTAGCTTCTCCCCGCGAGTCGGTTGCAGTGCCAGGCAGTGCATGGTAGACCCGGGCAAGAAGTTGTGGGTGGAGCCCGTGTCCAGCAGGGCGAGGAACCGCTCCCCGTTGAGCGTCACCGGCAGCAGCATAGTTTTCTCCGTCTGTATGCCCACGAGCACATGGAGAGAGACCACGAGGGCATTCGCCAGGGCGGGCCCCGGGGGAACCTCAGCGTCAAGTGGGGCGGCCGGGTCACCGAGCACAACGGCGGCGGCGTCCTCCTCGATATAGTCTGCAGCCTCCAAGTAGAAGAGGCGTGGACAAACATGGCCCAAAACATAGGGCTCGTCGCAGTTGTAGCACAACCCCTGTCGGCGGCGCTCGAGCTGCTCGGCCGAGGTGAGCCGGCGGAAGGGGCGCGTCGCGGCCGGGGCGTTGGGCGCCGCGGGAGCCTGGGCAGGATGGGCCGGCGCTGGTGGTATCGGCCGAGGGGGCTGTCGGGCGGCCCGAGGCGGTGACGCCTGCTGCATGGCCACCGCGCGGCGCTCAAAGGCGCGGGCATAGTACTTGGCCGTCTGGAGGTCCTGTGGCCCGCGCATCTCCATGTCCACGCGGATGTGGTCCGGCAGACCGCCAACGAAGAGCTCGGCCCGCTGGCGAGCCGTGACGCCGGGAGCATCGCAAGCCAGGGCCTGGAAGCGGTCGGCGAAGTCTTGCACCGTGGAAAGAAAAGGAAGGCGCCCAAGCTCCGCTAGCCGACTCCCGTGTATCGGCGGTTCGAAACGCAAGAGGCAGAGCTCGCGAAAGCGTTCCCATGGGGGCATGCCGCCCTCGTCCTTTTCGAGGGCGTAGTACCACGTCTAAGCCGCCCCCTGGAGGTGATATGAGGCAATCCAGGTGCAGTCGGACGCGAGCGTGCGCTGCCCCCTGAAAAATTGGTCGCACTGGTTGAGCCAATTCAGGGGGTCCACGATGCCGTCATAGGTGGCGAACTCCAGCTTGGAGAACCACGGCGGCGGCTGGGCGTGGACGAGGGGCGGGTATGCCTCGTCAGCGTGGAGCAATGAGGACGGCGGGGCGGAGTAGGCAGGCATCAGGGTGCCCCCCTGGAACAGGGGCCCGTCGACGCCATCGTAGTGGCCGGTGGAGCTCCCCCCCCCCCCCCCGTACTGCAGGGTCGGGTGTGACGTGGGCGGCGGTGGTACGTGCGGTTGGCCCGAGGTCGTCATGTAGTCCGGCTCGAGGGGCCCGAAGAGCCAGGCCGGCATCAGTAACGGCGACGGGGGAAACCGAACCTGGTGGATGGGCACCCCGGGCGCCGTCGTCGGGAGCCCCGGCTCCGAGGTCGCCGATGGCGGCGGCGGCTGCTGCTGTTGCGGCAGCGGTATGGTGGGGGCGGCGGCGACCCCATGATGGTGGCTACGGGGGCTGGCGGCCGCGGCGCATATGGCCCCGCGAGGAAGAGGCGGATGCCCTGGACCGCCTGAGTGAGGTCTCGAAGCGCCGTCGACATCTCCTCCGGGGTGAAGACGGCGGGGACGGGCGCAGGTGGTGTCCAGGCGGCGGAGGAGGCCGGCCCGGATAGGGACGGCGCGCCGGCCGTGGTGGTCATCGGCTGCGAGGTGGAGACCGGCAGCAGGAGGGTGGCGGTAGGTGGAGGAGCGGACATGATCGAACCTGAGACAGCTGATACCAGGTTGGTAGGAGCTGGGTTCCTACCAGGTCTAGCCCTCAAGTTTAAGGGGTGGAAGGGAGGTTTCCGGAGCGAGGGGCGCGGGCGGCGGCGCTGTGGCGCCGTGTTTGCCGCGCGAGAGAGAGAGGGAGAGAGAGAGAGAGAGAGCTGCAGCTAGGGTTTAGGGTTCCGGCTCCTGAGGGAGCCGGGCAATAGATATGACTTATTGCTTGATTCCAAAACGAGTCCTTACAAGTGTTTATATAATCCTCTATGTGATAAAAAATAAAGATAAGTTGGGCCAAGCCCCTAACTGGCCACGCTATTGGGCCTCCTCCGGCTATAGTGAACGCCGGTCATAACACGAGGGTACTACGTACCCCACTCAGATATAGATAGCAAAAATGGTTTAGAAAATATATTTCTTACAAGTGCCTTTCACATACTCCTGCCCTTCTAATTTATAGGGCTCAATTCAAAAATCTCACCAACCAAGGCACTTGTAAGAAATATATTTGGTAAACCATGATGATTGTTGGAATAGTTTTTGTATTTTGCAAAAGTACGCAATTAATGCGCTCATTTTCCTAAACAAAATATCAAAACATTAATTGCAGTGCATGCATTACTAATAAATGACCAAAAAAATTGCATGAATTTGTGAGTTTTCTCTTAATCCTTACATGCAGCAATTTAATGCACCTTGAAAACTGAACTTGTGATGGAGAGCAATAACATTGAGACTTATAAAATGAAAAACCAAAACTTTTGATATAAACCCTATAAACCGGAAGAGAAGGAGTGCTACCTCCAATGGTATGACTTCCAAGAAATTGTACAACACTGCACAAAAAATTGTACAGTAAAAAAATTAGGAGTTCTACTAGTAACATAATGAAAATATATTTTGTTTTTGTGGGCTCAAAATAATGTCGTTTGATTTTTCATCAAAAAATTCTCATGATATAAAACTCATATTTTCTACCAACCTATAAATACAAAAGGTATAGAAATTGTATAATGGAGATCATCTCAATATCGAAACTTCATTGGTTTATGAGCCGAGGCAGTATTTGAAACCCATGACAATCAACAAGCAGGGATGTAGCAAGGTTTAGTCCTAAGAGGTGCTAAGTTGTAGGATTTAGTGATGTGTTATTAATGAGGGGGTGAATATAATAAAATTGTTAGGAACAAAGAGTTATAGTGGCTACTATTCTTCACAAAATATGCCCCCACCAACCCACTCTACCCCCCTTGTCTTCGTCCTTGTCTGTTACTAAACTGAAAAATATCTTTAAAAAGTAAGAAAAAAAACAAACCATTAATTTGGTGGAACAAATCACAAATAATTTTTATTCTTATGGTCATGATATGACCATTGCTTTGGCCCTATCTATTTCTCCCTCAAGTTATAGAAAAAGTTACATTTTGGTTATCAAAAGTAGCTTTGAAAACACAAGCAACCTTAACCACTAGTTTTGGTTGGAGTAAACTTATAATACCTAATGAAACAAATGCAATGTGAAAGCACTTTTTAGGTAAATTTACGCATGGTATTTATACATATACGAGAGAAAATAAACGGTTGTGAATATTTTTGTTTCAGATTTCAACATACTTGTTGGATTTGCTTTTGGGGCGAGTCTCCTACTTGGGGTCATCATTGGAAAATTTATTAACTACAAATTTAAGCATGAGAGTGCACAATTTTTGAAGAGAAAGTACTTCCAGCAAAATCGTGGGCAGTTGTTGCGACAATTGGTATCACAAAGAGCTGATATTGCAGAGAGAATGATCATTACCTTGGAAGAGATAGAGAAGGCAACAAATAATTTTGATAAAGCTCGTAAACTTGGTGGTGGTGGCCATGGTACTGTCTATAAAGGGATTTTGTCGGACCTCCACGTTGTAGCCATCAAGAAACCCAAGATGGTTGTTCAAAGGGAGATTGATGAGTTTATTAATGAGGTTGCTATCCTGTCACAGATCAACCATAGAAATGTAGTAAGACTACATGGTTGTTGCCTTGAAACAGAGGTGCCATTGTTGGTCTATGAGTTCATATCCAATGGAACTCTTTATGACCATCTTCATGTCGAAGGACCAAGGTCATTGTCATGGGCTGATAGGCTACGAATAGCAACAGAAACTGCAAAATCCCTTGCCCATCTTCACTCAGCAGCTTTGGTACCTATCATACATAGAGATGTGAAACCTGCTAACATACTTTTGGATGAAACTTTGACAGCAAAGGTAGCAGACTTTGGAGCTTCAAGGTACATTCCATTGGACAAAACAGGGCTAACCACAAATGTGCAAGGTACACTAGGATATCTGGATCCGATGTACATGCACACATGGCGCCTCACGGAGAAAAGTGATGTATATAGTTTTGGTGTTATGCTTATAGAGTTGATGACTAGAAAGAAGCCATTTACCTATATGGCTTCTGAAGGCAACAGTCTTGTGGCACATTTTGCTATCTTATTTGCGGAAGGTAGCTTGTTGGAGATATTAGATCCACAAGTTCTGAGCGAGAGTGACAACAAAATTGATGAAATTGCTGCAATTGCGGTAGCATGTGTGAAATTAAGAGGTGAGGAACGACCAACCATGAGACAAGTGGAGTTGCGATTGGAAGCTACTCAATCACCTGGGGAAGTTGAGGGGAATGGTGATGATGTAGTAAACTCTCCATTAGAAGGTGGAGAGGAATTACCTAGCAGGCAATATAGCATGGAAGAAGAGTACGCATTGTCTGCAAGATATCCACGTTAATTCTGCTTACATGTGAGTTGAACATAGTTAACTTTCGGACATTTATGTGCAATCTTCTACCATAGTGAAAAAAAGTATTTTTGCAAACCTTTATCTCTGATGACAACTTTATTTCTTACCTTTATATAATTTTTGTATTCAGTGTAAAGTTATGGTCAGCTTTGTAAGCTCATTGCTGTTAATTCTCCTTCTATGATAAAAGGTGTCTCTCGTGTTATTCCGATGGCAGTAGTTTTTCTACATATCTAATATGCATGCTCGTTAGCTTCACGATGGGCGTACCGGTGTAACTTGATTTTATATTCCCCTAAAATACCATCTGAATCATGAGAATTCCATATGTGGTTAACCAAATAATACTCAAAGAGATCATGACCAATATTTGAAGAATGAAAGCATACCTGAAGAGATCATGACCAATAATACTTAAAGAGATCATAATCAATAATACTTTAAGAATACTTGAAGAGATCTATTAAACGGATTTAAGAAAAATGTAGAAATTGATGCATGACCAGTTTTGAAAGCATACCTGAAGAATGTAGAAATTGACAGTTTCAAGTTGCAACAGAAAAATAATACAAAAAGGATAAATAACAGCATAAAATACCTACTAATTGTTGCATGACCAGTTTTGGAAGATACTGATGGTTTCATCCCAGGACACTTCCCACACTAAATCTCAATACTGGGACAACTTAAACGTTGAAAGAAACAACTCGCTGTTGAACATGAAGAAGAATCATCAAACACGTGAATTGTACCTACCTTAACAAATATCCAGAAGTAAAAAAGGAAATTGCTAGTGGAAGTAACAATATCTCCAACACTTAGCCTGGCATGTAATATGTAAAAAAGTATTTCTTTACAAAGAGCAACAAAGTGTTGCTTTCATTTATATCAAGGAAGGAAAGAGTTTATTAGAGATACATGAGTGTAAGTAGAAAATACATGACCGCAAAAAAGTATTTATGACTACTCATACTAGAAAATTCAAAGGAACGATCTCTCGTTTCACTTCAAAAAGATAGTGAGCAGTTATACACTAAAAAAGATCTATTATAGCTCAAGAAATGATAGTATCACCAAGACAAAATTTGAATAAAGTAGCACATAATTAAAACATGGCTTTGATTATTTGAAGGATAAAGATGTAGTTATTGGGTAACATAGTAGAAAACAAAAAAAAAAATCGCCCTACAATCAACCAGGAACACTATGAAGATACAATAAACGGTTGAGATCGGATCGTTACCAACTCTGAGTTACAGCGGAAAAGACGAGTGAGTAAAGATGATTAGTTGGCAAATATTCCCTCAGTTTCATAATATAAGATGTTATTACACCCAATATGTGAGAGTATGATTTATGTACTTTGCTAAATATTGAATGAATTATGATTGCAGTTTAGTTTCGGTAAATATCATACTAAACCAAGATGATATTTCTATATACACATGAGAAACTTCTCCCCTATATTTTGCATGCATACCATTGCGCCAGTTTTCCCGTACTTAACATGCAAAGAGATGAACTTGCCAAATTTCTTCCATGTTGTCCGTTGCCACCACATAGTAACATGCTTTGCTACTCATATGTACAGAGATTGCCGATAATGTGGTCGGTTGCTCCATTTATGTTCCGAATCTTGATTCCCAGCTGGATGGCGCAAGTGCACGACTCCAGCTTCCAAGATTCCATCCAAAAAGAAAAACTGCCAGAATAGACGACTTTTAGTACCACCTTGCCTAGTAAGACTCGGCACTATGGGAGAGGGAGCTCTAACTATAAAACAGATGCTTGCGGCAAAATACATGTGTTGCGCGGCCTAGTGCATGCACGCTGGCCCAAAAGTAAAAAAATAAAAAATCTTCTCCAGTTACTATGGTTAACCAACAGTATTGTGGGATTTACCGTATGCCGAACCGATAATTACTAGCCATACTAACCGGTAGTTCGGTTATGACTTGGTAGGGTTCAGTTTGGTAACCAAACACCCAGCCCTATTCATAAGCTACATTTAGAGCTCCTTTGCCAATTTCATTTTAGAAGATTATCTTTGTTTAACAAATATAAAACAAGAATATCTTGAACTGTAATGGAACTTTTAATTTTCAAAGCTTCCCATTTTGAATTGGAATATCAAACTGGGCAATGTCATATGCCGGTATACATCGAGCTGGCAAAGTATTGACAATTTTGGTCCAAATTCCATCTAAAGATGTCAATGCCTATGTTGGCTCATAATTAGATATGTTCGACACATTGTTGACCATAAACGATACCCTCACGATGTTGTAGAGACATGGTAGCCACCATAGTATTCACAAGCCAAATATCCTCTTAGAATCACATTTGTGACCCATCTTCGACATGAAACCATCCCAATCCTAAAAAAGAGGCATGTTCTACTATCGCGAGGCCAACCCAAAATTGAGTCTCACCTTGCTTTCACTCAACTCAAGTGAGGAGGTTGCACCGCAAGTATATTTTCTTCAAATAAGTTCCTACCACAAAGCCATCCTCGTTTATTACTTCAAAAGGCTATGGCCAATAGGCTAACATTTTTTGATCAAGGTCTTGGATGCCGAGGCCCCCTTGATCTTTGGGCTAGTGCTTACTATAGGGTTTAGATTTGTATATCAAACTATATACCTTGTATTGTAATATAGCTATGGTAAATCAAATTGTAAATTTAATTTGTCAGCACGTATATGATCATTTTGAATCCACTTTCACATGTAGGTATCTACCATCTTTTATAGATAAATGTGTTCATAGTTTATTGAAACTTCGCTTCAAATCAGCATATATATGTACAGTTATAAGTGATGGGAACAAACATGATAATTCTAAATATTGAAGGATAAAAGTAATGCTCAAAGTTACAATTTGGAGATTAACAAGTAATGATCAAAGTTACAACTTAGAGACTTGACAATGTCCAAAAGGATACTTGTTATGGAGGAGGATGCCGGAAGAGCAAAATAAATAGATATTAGTTGCTTGTACACATTAGAATTACGATTGCTTTACAAAATATAATAATAATAATTATGTCGCCACTCTACTTTTGTTGAACAATTGTTGTTTGAAACAGGTAGCTGCATAAGGTCGTGCGGGGATGTGGAGGTGCCGTACCCTTTTGTCATTGGCCCATCCAAGTGTTACTGGCCAGGATTCGACCTTGCGTGTGACATCACGAATGACCCCCCACGGCTACTCCTAGGCAGCAGCCAATTCCGGGTTATCAGTATCTCCATTCCCAACACTATGGTGTGCGTCCTCCGGACAACCGACATTATGCCCAACTACGTGTTCGGACCTGATGATGATGACGTCCAACAAATACTAGGCAATTTTCTTAGTCTCTTTTCCGACAAGGCACCCTATTCACTGTCCACCGACAACGAGCTCATCATTAGCGGATGCTCTTCCTTCTGCTCCTAACTATGCTCCTACAACGACACCGCCAGCCGCATCGGGCTTGTGGGGGTGTCCAGTTGTCGGCCGGTTTTTAGTTAGGTTCTGGTTGTTAGTTATTGGCATGCTTCATAAAAGCGAATGAGATAGATTCTACATTTGTTGCCACTTTGATCACCTTTATTTTGCGGCTTTTTGATTGTTATTGACAACTTTTGTTAGGTTCCGGTTGTTTGTTATTGGCTGCTTTTTGATTGATTTATTATTTGTTAAAACAGTTGCAAGTAATCCTTTGACTCGCAATCGTCCCCGGATGCAAGTCAATCCTTGATTTGTAACTCGTGCATGTTGAACTTTTTTTTTTGTAGTTGAATTAGTTGCACGTCAGCCATCGAGTCGCAACCAGGGCAGCCGCATGGCGTTTGTAGGTAGGCCCTCAGTTGCATGCCCACCATCGACTCGCAACTAGGGGCTGAGTGCTTTGTTTTTTATTGATTTACCGTTGTTGAACCAGTTGCAAGTAACCCCTCAACTTGCAATAGTATCATGTTGCAAGTCAACCCTCGACTTGCCACTCGGACGCGCCATGCTTTTATTTTTGTAGTTGAAATAGCTGCACGTCGACCATCGACTCGCAACCAGGGCGGTCGCATGTCGTTTGTAGGTAGGGCCTCGGTTTTGTGTCCACCATCGACTTGCAACTAAAGGGTGGGGGCTTGTTTTATGTGATTTATTTTGTTGTTGAACCAGTTGCAGGTAAAGCCTTGACTCGCAATCGTGCCCGGATGCATGTCAACCCTCGACTTGCAACTGGGACGCGTCATACTCTTTTTTGTAGCTGTCACATTTGCATGTCGGCCATCGACTCGCAACCAGGGCGGTTGCGTGGCGTTTGTAGATAGGGCCCAGTTGTGTGACCACCATTGACTCACAACTAGGGATTGGGGGCTTGTTTTTTTATTTGATTTTTTTTTTGAACCAGTTGCAGGTAAAGCCTTGACTCACAACTGTGCCCGGTTGCAAGTCAATCCCTGACTTGTAACTGGGATGCGGCGTACTCTTTTTTGTAGTTGTCACAGTTGCAAATCCACTATCGACACGCAAATAGGGGCCAAGGTTGCGCAGGTGTTAGCATGTAGGGCCCCACTTTCATGTCAACCATCGACTAGCAACTAGGGGCATGTTTTGATTTGATTTATTTTGTTGTTGAACCAGTTTCAAGTGAACCCTCGAGTCACAACAGTGCCCCGTTGCAAGTCAACCCTCGACTTGCAACTGGGACGCGTCGTACATATTTTTTGTAGTTCCCACAGCTCCAAGTCCACTATCGACTTGCTACTAGGGGTCGGGTTGAGTGGTTGTTTGCATGTACGGCACAGTTGCATCTCAACCATTGACTCGCAACTAGGGGCGTGTTTTGATTTTATTTATTTTGTTTGTTGAATCAGTTGCAAGTAAACCCTCGACTCGCAACCTCGCCCAGTTGCAAGTCTACCCTCGTCTTGCAACTGGGACACGTTGTACTCTTTTTTGTAGTTGCCACAGTTGTGAGTCGACTATCGACTAGCAACTAGGGGCCGGGGTCGCGTGGTTGTTTGCAGGTAGGGCCCCAGTTTCATGTCAACCATTGACTCGCAACTAGGGCAAGGGCGTGTTTTGATTTGATTTATTTTGTTATTGAAGCAGTTGTAAGTAAACCTTCGACTCACAACCGTGCCCGGTTGCAAGTCAACCCTTGTCTTGCAACTAGGACGTGCCCTACTCTTTTTTTCTATTTGCCATAGTTTCAAGTCCATTATCGACTCGCAAGTTGGGGTCGAGTGGACTTTTTGCAGGTAGGGTCCGACTTGCATGTCAACCATCAACTCGCGACCAAGGGGGCATGTTTTGATTTGATTTATTTTGTTGTTGAACCAGTTTCAAGTAAACCCTCGACACGCAACCATGCACGGTTGCAAGTCAACCCTTGACTTGCAATTGGGATGCGCCATACTCTTTTTTTGTAGTTGGCACAGTTGCAAGTGCACTATCGTTAGGGTCGTGTGGGTGTTTGTAGGTAGAGCCCAGTTGCATGACAACCATTAACTAGCAACTAGGGGGCTAGTTTTGATTTAATTTATTTTGTTGTTGAACAAGTCACAACTAGACTCTTGAGTTGCAACTAGGCCCAGTTGCAAGTCAACCCTGGACTTGCATCTGGGACGCGCCATATTCTTTTTTGTATTTGCCATAGTTGCAACTCCACTATGGCTTGCAAATAGGTGGTTGTGTGGGTGTTTGTAGGTAGGGCCCCAGTTGCATGTCAACCGTCGACTCACAACTAAGGGGTCGCATGGGTGTTTGTAGTTAGAGCCCCAGTTGCGTATCAACCATTGACTTGCAACTAGGGGCGTGTTTTAATTTGTTTTTTTGTTGAATCAGTTGCAAGTCAACCCTCGACTCGCAACTGTGTCATGTTGCAAGTCAACCCTCGACTTGCAACTTGTACGTGTTGTACTCTTTTTTGTAGTTGCCACAGTTGCAAGTCCACTATCGACTCACAACTAGGTCAGGGTGTGCGTTCAGTTTTTTTGGTTTGATTCGGTTCGGTTTATACGGTTTTTGGTTTATACGGTTTTTATACTTCGGTTTATACGGTTTTATACATATATACGGTTCGGTTTCGGTAATAACCATTTAATTTCGGTTCGATTTCGGTAATAACCAAAATAACCAAAGTTGATGCGAATTTTTGAACAACAAATAATTTTTATGGTCACATGATTTGGTAAGTGTATGTACGTTAGATTTTCTTGTGAGAAATGTGTACATATATTAGATCATTAGATGGCAGACATGATTTGGTCCTAGGCATATGTATGTACGGGGTCACATACATATGGTGGTCTAATTTATACGTGTTTAATCATTATGTATATACGTACAAGCCACATAGCAAAGGAACGACATAAGGCAAAAAAATGATTGCCAGCCCAAGGATACACCAGCCCACATGCACGTGCAAAGAGAAGCACTCGACCTATAGCATAAAAACGAAAAAAGGTGAAAACAATTGGCAGCCTAATGATACACCCATATATGGGCCACATGCACGTGCAAAGAGAGCACTTGGCCCATCTTTGCTGCCTCTGGCTGGCTCCTGCAGTTCTGCTACTACACAGGTATGAGTAGTTTAGTACCACATCGGCTAGGGAAGAAGGAATAGAAGGAATGGGTGCTACTCCCTCCGTCCCAAAATAACTGTCTCAACTTTATACTAGCTATAATACAAAATTGTACTAAGCTTAAGACACTTATTTTAGGACGGAGGAAGTATAAAAAAAGAACTACAACGCAAGATTGCTGAGTACTTTGGGTGCTCGGTTATTTCGGTTTAACCGAAAACCATTCGGTTTCTAACCGAAAAAACCGAATGCTAAATGGTTTCCATATTTGAAAACTAAAACTGAAACCAGAACCTGAAAAAACTGAAATTTCAGTTCGGTTTGGTTTTTTTATTTCGGTTTTTGGTTTTCGGTTCGGCTTTGCACACCCTGACAACTATGGGACGGGGTCGCGTGGGTGTTTGCAGGTAGGGTCCCAGTTGCATGTCAACCATCGAATCAAAACTAGGGCAGAGTGTTTTGATTTTATTTATTTGTTGTTGATCAAGTAAACCCTCGAGTCGCAACTGCGGCCGGTTGCAAGTCAACCCTTTACTTACAACTCAGATGCGCCATACTCATTTTTTGTAGTTACCACAATTGCAAGTCCACTACTGACTCACAAGTAGGGGCCGAGGTCTCGTTGGTGTTTATAGGTAGGGCCCTAGTTGCATGTCAACCATTGACTAGCAACTAGGGTGCTAGTTTTGATTGATTTATTGTTGTTGAACCAGTTGCAAGTGAACCCTCGAGTCACAACTGTGGACGGTTGCAAGTCATCCCTCGACTTGCAACGGAGACGCGTCGTACTTTTTTTTATAGTTGAAACCGTTGCAAGTCCACTATCGACTCACAACTAGGGGGTCGCAAGGTTGTTTGTAGTCAGGGCCCGGGTTGCTTGTCAAACATCGACTCACAAGTAAGGGGAGGGGGTGTTTTGATTGATTTACTGTTGTTGAACTAGTTGCAACTCAACCATTTGATTTGCAACTGTGCCCAGTTGCAACTCAACCTAGACTTGCTCCAGCCGATAGTGGACTGGAGCAAGTCCACTATCTACTCGTAACTAAGTTCTGGGGTCGTGTGGTTGTTTGTAGTTAGGGCCCCACTTTGCATGTCAACCATCGACTCACAACTAGAGGGCGGCGTCTGTTTTATTTGGAGAGGGGGGGCAGTTGCATGTCATCCATCAACCCGCAACTAAGAGGGTTTACGATTTTTTTTGGTTTTCCACAATTGACTCCCAATTAGGGCTTTTTTATACTTTTTACTTTTTTGCATTTCAACCCTAAATTAGTAGTTTTTTGTAGTTTGTGGGGTGCCATGTTTTCCGCAAGTCAACCCCGACTTACAACCAGGTAGACTCCCCCCCCTCCAAACAACTGGATAGACTTACAACTAGGTTGCAAAAATTTGGACATTTGTACATGCAGAATAACCAATCTTCGTCTTAGGATTCTGTCTATATGATTTTTAATGAAAATTGATCTATGCTTTTTGTGTGAGTCGTTATTTTTTCTTTTTTCAACTTTATTTTACCATTGACCCATTTTTTATTTTATATATTTCAACCCCATATTTTTTAAACGTGATCATTATTGTATAATTATCCTTCTGCAAAGTGCAATGTTTTTTTGCGCCAACACTTTTGCGGTGCTGCCGCATACAATATCATCATGACACCACAGGTAGCAAGGAGGTGGTGATGGGCATGCCGTCATGCGACTGGATTTGGTGCCTCATATTTCCAAAGGAGTATGACACTGCCCCGGGGACACCCGATTTGTTTGTCTAGGTGTTTGGTCTCAATGAAGATTCATTTTGATTTCAGTTGTGCAGTATTCAGATCTAGGGGGCAGAATTAGCCTTGTTCTCCCACACGTAGGTCAGTACATGTTTGCTCTGTCCAAATTTTTGAAGACCGAAGAGGGGGTCGAACTGGAATTGTAGGCACAGAGGAGGTGGAGATGGGGTTGGGCGGATGAGATGATCAAGGGAGGTGTATGTTGCTGTACTTGCTTTTTATTTTCAAAACATGATGTCTGAAAAATGGAGACATGTTTTCTGAATTTTTTGCACTAAAAAGAAGGGAGGGGGTGTTTCAGTTATAGAAGCAAGTTATCAAACAAGTCCCTTTCAGCTTGTCGGTTATCATGCTAACTAGCACTAGATTGCCTAATACGAACTTGTTGAATATATTTTTTGTAGCTCTTTTTTATTAGCAACTGAACATATAGCTCATCTTCATGTCATGTACAACACACACGAGTATGGCATTAAGCATGTCTTTGTACAACAACTTCTTTGATGAATCACACTTTCCCTTTTCCTGGATAATTATGTGATGTATCAAGTGACTTGCTAGTTACTCACATTTGTACATAATTCACTATTAAACCCTGAATATCAGTGTATTGGTTATTCGTTTGATTGCGTTATGGATTTTCAAAAGTTATGTGTATATATAGATATGCAAGCTTCAGATATATAATATGTAGTTTGTAAAATTATGATGCTTTTGCTTGGGCTGACACACCTCATACCGATAGTGTTAGTTTGTAGTTCAGTTTTCATCTGCCAAAATAGTACATATTTTTTAGCTCTATGATTGTCTCAGAACAGTTATGTGTATATTACTGTAATAAACCAATATCCAACACCTCCATTTTTCTTTTTTTCAGACCCAGTTTTTCCATAAGCCTAGTAACAACAAGTTTTTACAGAAATGCATGCATGTGTACCCCTGTAGCGGTAGCCAAAAGTGACTTTATTCTCAGCAACAAATATGGTTTAGTGTTTGCCTTCAATTCCCTTTTTTATATTCTGATTTTCAAAAAAAAATCAGAAAGGTTTTTTTTTTTTACTTCACAAAATGATAGTGCTGATGCGTCAGACTTGAGTTTTTATAGAATTTAGTTTCTTTTCTTCCGACTATAAACAACACTACACAGGAAATCCACAAAATCAACTACTCATGCAAGGGAGAATCAGATGTTTCTTTGTTGTTTGATTACAGCTGTTTTACTGCTGCATGAATGGGTGTAGAGACCTAACTTCTATTTTAGACGAGGATGTGAGTTGGGGATCTGCTTACTTACTGTGGACAACTAGACGTAACGAGTAATGAAGAAAATGGGTTAGGAGTGAGAAAGTAGCTAGTGGTTAGAGGGGTGGGAGTTGCCGGGTTGGACGGGAGGTGCGAGCCACCAGCCCACCACAAAGCGCGGACGAGCAAAAAACAAAAAATAAACAAACAAACAATCAAAGAGTACGAATATTTTTTAATGAGGTGAGATGTTGTCATGCTTAGATGTGACATAACTATGTCACATCTAGATGAGTCTTAGACATACCATTTAGTTATTGGTTAGCATAGGAAGTACTTTTTTGAATACAGTACAGACGCAGAGCTCATACGTACATATGCATATTCTATCCTTATGAGCACCTTCGAGAGACCGAACTGACACATCATCTTGAGATTGACGAAGTCGCCACCAACGCCTTCGTAGTTGATGGGAATGTCTCCTTTCACAGAACACATCGCCAGAAAGCACGAAATAAATCCAAAAAAATACGAGCACCAGCATCAAGTCTACGGCTTGAACTCTAGTGGGTTGGGAAGACACCTGCCTTCTTAACCATGCAACCACAGGTTACTTCGGGAATAGGGAGTGCTTTTTCTTAGTAAATGGATGTCCTTTTGGACATCAAATAATGTAGATTTTTTTCCGCACATGTTATGTTTACAGGTGCAATATTCTTGTTTTAGTTTTTTTTTTCTGAAACAACGAGCCTTTTTTTTGCGAATATGAAACAACGAGTCTCCTTGTGGATTTTCGCTACTCTAGAGAGCTTGCTTTACTAGCATACGGTAAATGTAGGGGGGAGATCGATGATCATGATATTTCGAAAGTCAATCAACGTAGGACCCATAAAAACAGGCTGATAATTTTATGTTTGTTTTTGCACCATCATCATCATTTACATGCATGCACGGCATTTGGTTCTGAACTTGTGATTCGTTTTTCAAGTCTGAACGTGAATGCTTTTGTGCGGACAGACTGGCCAAGTCACGACCTCATGCCAGTCTACAAAAGCAAAACCATGGACTGGACAAATCGCGTGCGAGTGACATGGGAAAGGCCAGAAACAATCATGATAGTTGTTAAGACGACTGAGACGACCCGCGTTAGCATTTTTTGACGGGAGTTCAGGCTGTCGGTGGAAATCGTGGAGACTCACCGCTCACATACACGCGTCTTTCTCTGGCTGAACCGAAATGACTTGGTATCTCATCATCTCCTCGCAAGAAGGAATCGCACACGGTTTGCAGCAGATGCCAGTCCCTGTAAGTTCGTCATCAAGCTGCAGCCTGCGAGCAGCTGCCATGGGAATGGATTGACTTGGTCGACTCGGTAATTCGGCATCACTGGTGGTCGCATTCGCATCTTCTCCACGTGAAATTGGTGGATCCGTGTACGTACGTACTCACAAGCCACAACAACCGGCGCCAGGCTAGCTTTTATAAGCTAGGGCAAGACACACAATTCACGCATCCATTCATAGCAATGGCGCAGAACAACATCTCGGCGGTAGCTACAGCGGCAACAGCACTAGTGCTGATGCTGGCGGTCACTTCCGCTGGACGAGCAGCAGCAGCAAGTGATCCGATCGGGATGCCCAACTGCGTCACGTCCTGCGGTGGCGTGAAGGTGCCGTACCCGTTCGGCATTGGCCCTGACGCCAGCTGCTACCTGCCGGGGTTCAACCTCATCTGCAACGCCACCGGCTCAAGGCCACGGCTTTTGCTCGACGCCGACGGCATCATCCAAGTGCTCCGGATCTCCGACAACGCTGAGATCCCTTTACTGGAGGTCCAACGTAACGGCGACGTAAAAATCAGCGTTGATGCCCATGGCAACGGCAACAGCACGTTCAGCCGAGACCTTAGGCGCCAGGGCCCATACACGCTGCCGAGCTACCAGAACGAGCTCGTCCTGACGGGCTGCAACGTGCAGGCCACGGTCAAGAACGGCAACGTCACCTTGGCCAGCTGCACCTCGCTCTGCAAAGAAGACGAGGCGCCACTTGAAGCAGACGATGAAAGCAGCGTGACCCAGCGATGCTCCGGCGGCACAGGCTGCTGCCACACTGATATCGTCACGCCGGCCGGCTACGACGACAAGGGCGAAGTATACAGCATCAGCAGCACCGACACGTCCAAGTACGACGTGCAGCTGAGATGGTTCGGTTGGAACCGTAGCGCGGACCTAGAGCGATTCCCCGTGCGTGTGTTTATCGCAAAGAAGGGCTGGTTCGACGACACCTCCATCTCAAAGGATTTGCTACAGATAGATCGCCCCATGTCAAAGGAGGCAATGGCAGTGCCTGTTACGCTGAGGTGGGAGGTTGTTGGCCATCCCATCAACAGCGTCTGCAAGAGCAACCACAGCGAGCGCACAAAGGGTAGGCGAAGAAGAGGCTATGTGTGCCGCTGCAGTCGAGGTTACCACGGAAATCCATACCTCACCGACGGGTGCAAAGGCAAGTGGCCCAGTACATTTCATTACTAGTTGTACCGATCGACCAATTAGCGCTAGGTAGCTAATGCTGATGCTTTTGTGTTATGATCCTTACATGTATAGATGACAACGAGTGCAAGTTGCCACAGGCATACCTTTGCTACGGTGAATGTATCAACACGGAAGGATCCTTCACATGCCAGTGTCCGCCAGGAACAACCGGCAACCACTCCATCCCCGGTGGCTGCATCTCCATCAACACAACCGTGCCTGATACAGGTACTACTGGTAGCTTAAGGAACTTTTCTTTTTTCTTTTTTCTGTTTTGAGCTTGAAGGCGTTGCGTTTTCTTCGTTCATCTTGGCACGATCCAAGTCCAAACCTGCGCAAATAAACTCCAGCGGAATACAAAACCAAGTTTTACGAAGTTCCTGCACGTACGCAACCCTCCCTAGCAACGCAATTAGCTGTGCGACGCACCCAAGTAACCCTACACTCCTCTCTGATTCGGAGTAGACCCTTCACCTCTTCTATGATCGTTTCATACGCTTTTTTTTTTTTTTGCGGGGAATCGCTTTGCAGTCACAGCTTTCGAATCAATTTCAAGGACCAGCTTGGGCGGTCTTATCTCCATGAGCCAGTTGGGCCATGTGCGCGCCGGCAAGCTCTGAGCTCCGCTAGGTCATGATCGGAGTCAGAGGGAAAACAAATACTAGAATGTCTCTACAAGTAAAATGGCATGATGGTCCCTCAGGAATCCTCCTCCTCCTCCTTTATCCCCTGACTTAGCACAAAGTCATTTTGAACGGTTCCGAAACCTACCGGTAAGAATTCCACCATCCACTAGTTGCTTTAAGATTCAGGTCTTGAACAGCTATTATGCCTCCTTTTCTCCTATACAGAAATAATACCAGGTCCAATATAACTATTAGAGCATCTACACCGTACCCAGACTTAGCAAATCTGTCCCCCTATACGCCCGCAGTCGCGTCCGCGAACAGCACCCGCCGGCCCCTCATATGTTGCGCCGTACATCCACATACCTCAAATGCAATCCTCGAATCGATGCAATCCATGCACGTCGATCATCCAATATAAATTGTTCGAATTCAATAGTTCGAAACAAAGTAAATCAAATCACAGTTCAACAAACCGGACATGCCAAAATGAAATCAATGTCCGAGCGAGAAGGGGTGCGTGTAGGATCACTGGCCGGACGTGGCCATCCATGCCTCATGTTCGTCCAGCTTGTCCTGCTCCGCCTGGGCAGCCAGCTCCATTTGCATCCGGGCTGCATGCTCCGCCTGCATCCTGGCCGCATGATCCGCTGCCGCAGCCACCCTCGCCATCTCCTGTGCCCTACGGTTGTTGATCTCCTTCTTTTCCGCACGCCACTTATTCGCATACTCATTCAAGAGGGTTTCGTCCGCCAACATGATCGTCGCATCCTCCGCATCCCGTGCGAGTTGCAACCTCTCCTTCTTCGACTCAATCTCTCCAAATGTCTTGGCCTTCTCGAGTCCGCATTTGATCGCCGCCTCTTGCTTTTCCAACTCAATCTTATCCCTCTCAATTTACAGCCTCTTCTTCACCCCCGTCCAGTCCCACTCCATCCTTTTTTTTTTTCTTTTTTCTGTTTTGAGCTTGAAGGCATTGCGTTTTCTTCGTTCATCTTGGCACGATCCAAGTCCAAACCTGCGCAAATAAACTCCAGCGGAATACAAAACCAAGTTTTACAAAGTTCCTGCACGTACGCAACCCTCCCTAGCAACGCAATTAGCTGTGCGACGCACCCAAGTAACCCTACACTCCTATCTGGTTCGGAGTAGGCCCTTCACCTCTTCTATGATCGTTTCATACGCTGATTTGACTATTTCATGATCGTTAAGCTTGGCAGTCACAACTTTCGAATCAATTTCAAGGACCTGGGCAGTCTTATCTCCATGAGCCAGTTGGGCCATGCGCGCGCCGGCAAGCTCTGAGCTCCGCTAGGTCATGATCGGAGTCAGAGGGTAAAAAAAATAGACTGTCTCTACAAGTAAAATGGCATGATGATCCCTCGGGAATCCTCCTCCTCCTCCTCCTTTATTCCCTGACTTAGCTCCTCCTCCTCCTTTATCCCCTGACTTTGCGGAAAGTCATTTTGAACGGTTCCGATACCTACCGGTAAGAATTCCACCATCCACAAGTTGCTTGAAGAAATCCTGTTACTTCGAAAGAGATTGTCCAGTTTGTACACAAAGTGCATTCAGTTTTTTCCGTAACTCTCTCAACTTTTTAGCACATGCTATGTGGGTGAAATTATGATATCATGTCAAGTTTCAAACTTTTCAGAGTTCATTTGCAGTGCTTGTCAATTTCAGGGTCATTTAGCTCAAAATAAATCATGAAATGCATGAAAAATAGCAAATGAAGTCAGAAAAGGTTGAAAATTGATGATGTGGCTTTGAATGGTGCATATTGAATGGAGTATATTTTGTTACAATCTTTAATAGAAAACTAATTTTTTTATAAAACTCTAATAGCTAAAAGAATCAACTAAAAAGAATCAAAATAATATTAACTAAAATTATCAAATTATTTATTTGTTAAAAACTTTAATAGTAAAAAGAATTTTCATAAAGTATATTTTGTTACAAGCTTTAATAGAAAACTAAAAAGCTTTTATAAAACTCTAATAGCAAAAAGAATCAACTAAAAAGAATCAAAATAATATTAACTAAAATTATCAAAGTATTTATTTGTTGAAAACTTTAATAGTAAAAAGAATTTTCATAAAGTATATTTTGTTACAAGCTTTAATAGAAAACTAAAAAACTTTTATAAAACTCTAATAGCAAAAAGAATCAACTAAAAAGAATCAAAATAATAATAACTAAAATTATCAAAGTATTTATTTGTTAAAAACTTTAATAGTAAAAAGCTTTTATAAAACTCTAATAGCAAAAGGAATCAACTAAAACATATGCAAAAATAACATTAAATTTTTAAAAACATAATATATGCAAAAAATAAAAAAATGCCCGCCTACTAGCCACGGCCCGCATACGACTAAAAACCCTAAAAATGGGCCAGGATGCAGGCCCGCAGTGCTAGCAGGCCCAACAGGGCGTGAGATAGGCATGTACTGCCTGCAATAGAGAGGAGCTCGAGAGGGCAGCGGCAGCAGTGCTTATAAACCACTCCGAGCCCCTCTCGACTAGCGAGATGGGACTAAACTTTTGGCTGTGGGAAGCACAACCCTTTAGTCCCGGTTGATGGCTCCAACCGGGACTAATGCCCCCCTTTAGTCCCGGTTGGAGCCACCAACTGGAACTAAAGGGGGGGCTATATAAATGGCACTTAGCAGTTTTTCCAATCCCCCATCGAGTTTCTTCTCTCCTCTCCCCCGACGGCACCGACGACGACCTCGACGCCGCCAGGCTGCCGGATTTTGCCGTCGCCCTCGACGACGCCCTACCGTCCCCGAGCCCGCTGACCGTCGCCGGTGCCGGACCTCCTCGCGCGCTCTCCTCCCCGTCGCCGCTTGCCCCCGAGCCGGCCCTCGTCGACGTCACCGGCCTCCAGCTCCATCGCCGCGACCCCAGTGAGCTCCCCCCCTTTCCCAAGGCCTCCGCCACCCCTGCGCCGCCGCCGCCGCCACTGCCCTGCGCTGCCACCGCCATTGGCACTATATTTTTGTTCATGTATGTATGTATGTTGTATGGCACTATATTTTTTTCATGTATGTATATATGTTCATCTATGTTTGTATGTATATGTTCATGTATATGTATGGCACTATATTTTTTTCATGTATGTATGTATATGTTCATGTTTATGTATGGCACTATATGTGTATAAATTGTCTTTAGTTATAGTATATTTATTTTTTCAAAACCAGCCATGAAAAGCTTTAATTCTGAGGGGAAGCTTAACTTTCCAAAGAAATTAACCGTAACTCCGATGAAAATAATTTATGTATGACGAATCCGAATATGCCCTCCGTTCGTCTATCACAAGCAGCTAGCATAGCGAACCTGCAACCGTCCCCCTCTGTTTCGTCTGTTCGAAAATGCAGACTTCGGGAAAACATTCCCGGATGTTATTCCCTTTCACCTATATCGTGTACTGCCGCGTTAGAACACCCCTAACTCTCTCGGGAATTCAACATATCCCCGATAACTTTGACATGAGGGGGGGGGGGGTCCGCAAGTTTCTATATGGAGGGAATGATTTTTGAAAACAGAGAACTATTTTTTAAATAGAGGAAACTCTGTCAAGTGTTGTATTTTGGTGACAAATATACTTCTTTTTTGCTTTATGTGATAGCTAGTTTGAAGTGCCAATGCTTTATGTGCAGAAACTATGGATCACAGAGTTGTTGGGGGATATAATCCGCGATGGAGGTGATGATAATATCTTGTCGTGGCTCAATGACACCGATGGTGATAGAAGAGAGGATGACGGCTCCGGTGATGGAATGGAGGAGGAAGGAGATCATGACGGCTCCGGTGATCGAATGGACAAGGGAGCCTTAACTGTTTCAAAGTCCGACGAGGTATATATATATATATATATATATATATATATATATATATATATATATATATATATATATATATATATATATATATATATTAATTAAGCCTCTACTGACTAGATGCATTAATTGTTTTGTATGTACATATATTAACGCTTCTTTCTTCTTTTAGCCTTCCGGATCGAGCCAAACTTCGGTAAGGAGACGAGGCCCGAAGAAAAGGTTGGACCCGGATGAAAGGTTCACGATCGAAGAAGTCTCTCCAGAAGGCCAACCGATTGCTCCCAAGTGGACCAAGGACAAATTTATACATCAGTGCGGAGTTATTGTTAGGGACAGCGTCCCGATCAGCATCCAAGAATGGAATAAGAAGAAGGACCCTGAAGTTCCTCATGTCCACGACAGACTGAAAGATGATCTTTGGAACTCGTTGTTGAGAAATTTCAGCCTACCGCCAGAGGAGGATCCGAATAACCCAGTTATACAGCGAAAGGTCAAGGTGTTTGCCCTTAAGAAAATGGCAGAACTATTTAAGAACTGAAAGAAACTATTGAACAAAAAGTTTGTCGAGAAAGACGAGACTCCAGAATTCAAAGGTCAATACTCGTAGATAAAAGATCACTGGCCCGCATTTGTGGCCTACAAGAAATCGGAGAAGGCCAAGCAAAGGTCACATATAAATAAGCAAAATGCTGCAAAGAAGCAGTATCACCATGTTACGGGGTCAGGTGGCTACAGCAAAGACCGGCCTACGTGGGACAAAGCTGAGCAAGACCTGCTTGCTAAAAATGTCCAACCAACGACATTGCACTGGCCAGATCGGACAAGGACTTGGTTCTTCGGGGTTGGGGAACTTTGGACCCAGAAACAGGGAAGTGTGTTTGGACAAAAGTTCAACTTCAAACACCCATCACAAGGCTTGAGGAAGTAATCAAGAAAGCGCTGGAAGGGACGTTCGTTCCCGACAGAGAGAAGGATGAGATGTCAATGGCCCTCGGAAATTCTGAACACCCTGGACGAACACGAGGCACATCAGGCTCCGTTCCGTGGGTGCATGGGTTTCCCGACAGCACTGGTTATAGAAGCAGACTGAGAAAGAAGAAAGAGGAAGCAAGCGAAATGCAGAAGATCAATGAGAGATTAGCGAAACTAGAGGCACTTGAGAGCCAGCGAGCTATCGGCCCACCATCTCAGCGGCATGAAGATCCTTCATTGGATACTACCCACGATGCTACCCCACCATCTCAGCGGAGAAGCAGTGTGGCTTCCACGGAGCTCGTTCATCCTGATAGCACGGCTCCTCGCTACCCCGTGGATGGTATCACGGATAATGAACATTGTGTGCTAATGGCGAAATGCCATAACCTGACCTTGAAGGCGGCGGTCGGCTATGTCATACCTCCTCGACCTGGTGCAACTTTCCATTTCACTCCGGTTCCAGCTGGCTTTGCTATTGTCTGGGTGAATGAAATAATGGACGGATTTGAGGGGCTGGAGCTTGAGTACGCTACAGGTGAAGGGGAGACTCTTCTTGAAAATGCCTTAAGGACTACCTCTCTATGGAGAAAGGAAAACATCCTGCTTCCAAAATGGACGCTGCCTCAGCAGACTCAGCCGGAGGAGGCCCCGGTGCCTGAGTCGTCTCCGGTGCGTCAACCGTCTCCGGTGCGTCATATGTCTCCGCTGCCTGAGTCGTCTTCGGCGCGTCAACCGTCTCCGGTGCGTCATTCATCTCCGGTGCGTCAGTCGTCTCCGGTGCGTCAGTCGTCTCTGCTGCCTGACTCATCTTCGGCGCGTCAGCCGACTCCGCCGCCTCAACGGACTCCGTCGCGTTAGCGGACTGCGACGGAGGAGGCCCCTCAGCAGAATCCACCTCCGCCTCCACTGTCTCCACCGCGTCAGCGGACTCCGCCTCCTTCGCCGCCTCAGCAACGGCGGAAGAGAGCCGCCGCCGCTCCGGTGGCTAGCGGCAATCCAACAAGGAAAAAATTCAGAGCTGGCCCAAGCCTCAAGGCTCCTCCCAAGTTACCCTACGAGAGGACTGAGGAGGAAAACGCCGTGATCGTGGCTAAAGAAGTGAAACGCCAGCTTGCATTGAAACGTCCGCCTCCAAAGGAGATAGTAGATCCGGTGAAAGCAAAGCGAACTCTGGATGCCCTTAGGCGACCACCACCGCCTCCGCCGCAATCAAACTATGACCGTTGTATTGAAACGATATTTGGTCAAGCGAAGCGGTCGGGAAGCTTAAGTAGCAGTGGTGCAAGAAGTGGGAAAACAATTCCCCAGCTAGGCGAACAAGAAAACCAATCGTGCCCCCCGCTCAAGGTGTTTACCGATATCGCTAATGATCCAAAGATAGCGGCCGGTGGTCTTGCTATCACTCTTGGTGATTACTTGCCCGATTCGGTACAGTTCGAAGAGGCCGAGGTAGTACCATCCTTAAGTTACGAGCACGAGAAGCCTCTCGTCAGACGTGAGGAGCTCAAGGGACTACCAACGAGGATGCGACAATTGCATGAATGGTACTTGGAAGCCTACAAGGAGGGGGCCGGCAATATCCTCGTGGGAATTAAAGATGAGCACTTCTTCAATGGAGTCCAGGAGTTGTTCATTGAATTTGAAGAATTTTTTCAGTTATACAATCAAAAGGACCTCGACAAAAGTATCGTCAGTTCATATTGTCTATAAGTATTTTTTCTGTAAAGTCTTTAGCTCAGCTCGTTCATTGCATGTATAATTATCCTCACACTATATTATATGCAGATTGAAGATCATCGAATGTAGAAAACGACAAATCTATGACATTGGGTTCATTAACCCAAATACCAACAATGAACATACGTTAAAACAGAGTCCCCGTGAAATAGTGCAAAACTTGCTACGGGCGTTACTTGGACAACAAGACAGAAGGGAAATACTATTTCCTTACAACTTCCAGTGAGTGTTAATGTCTTATACATGCACATTCTGTTTCGCTTACTCGAGGTTAAGTGTAATTGATGAGTTATGCGTGCGCGCAGTTTCCACTTTATTTTGCTAGCCATTCGGCCTGACGAGGGAGTAGTACTTGTCTTGGACTCGAGACGTAAAGATCCTAAGGTGTGGACGAACATGAGTGAAATGCTTCAGAAGTAAGTTAAATCATTATCGCACCATATCGGTAACTTTCGTTCATTTCCTGACATCAAGTAATCATTTTCTTTGCCGTGCAGGGTTTGAAAAAAGTTCACCAAGCAGGCTAGGGGTGAATGAAGAAATGAGCTGCGATTTTCATACTCCAAAGTAAGTACTAGCTACTAGCTAGTACCGCACATCATCTCTCATTGATTCTAGTTTTAATACTATTATCATGCTTGATTATCATTTTGATTGAACTGTATTCTCGTAAAATGCTTATGGCAGGCACCCGGCACTAATTTATATGCATACTACGTTTGCGAGTTCATTCGCCACTCGACCTCTGAGCGGAGCATATCTCCAGAACAATTTGAAGTACGTAAACAATATTCACATTTTAATTTTATCACGGGATCAGAATATTATTCTGATCACGGGTTGAACTTCCTGAGTTACACAACCTGAACTTCCCTCTGTAGGAACCCGACCTTCGGGCTATCTTCGCAACCGTGTCTCGTCGCGCGAATTATTCTGGTCAGTCGTGTTCTATGTGATGTAAGTGTAATCTGAAAACGGTTTTTAGCAACTAAATGCCCGTTTTAAATAGGAATCTCGCTCGTTGGCGGATTTGCTCTCGGGACGTGATGAACTTGCGTCTGTTGCAATTTTACTGCCTGAGTTGTTCGACCTGAACTTCCCTTGGGGAGAGGTTGAACTTCCCGTAACATTATCCAAATGAGGCTTGCAATATACCGTTGGAAAGCCGTGGACACGACGGTCACGGCCTAAGTTAGAATTTTTGTCAAAATTTAAATGGTTTAAGAGCAGTTTTGAAAACCGTTTTTTTCAAACAAAAAAAATGTGAATGGTATTTTCGAGTCTATTTCTAAACCGTTTATCAGAATGAGGCAAATGAGATGGCGTTGGATAGCTGCTGCAAATCCGCTTCTTTTTCGTACAGAAAGTTTTTTCCAATTTTAAACTATTTAAATGTAATTTTGAAAATGGTCGAAGTCCCACCGTGTTCGTATTTTCACGTTATTTTCTCAACGGTTTTACGGAATGCAGCAAATGATATGGCGTTGGAAAGCTTGAAGAAATGCGAAACTTTTTTATGTAGATTGTTTTTTCCAATTCATTACGGTTTTAAGTCAATTTCGAAAATGACAAAAAAATATTTTTTGGCCGTGATTTCTACAAACTTTATCGGAACGGGGCAAATAATATACCATTGAAAAGCTACGGAAAATGCACAACTTATTCATGTATATGGTTTTCTCTGATTCCTAGCCATTTTCAAGCAATTTTGAAACAGCGAGATCACGCGTTATGCCTTTTATCGTGAAACAGAGTCTTCGAAAATGCACCGCGTGAAGAACTTGAACTTCATCAGCACGTCTACCTGAACAGCTCTCCATCCACTCACCGAAATTGAGCAAGTGATATACCGATGGAAAGCTGCTGGAAACACGTAACTTTTCCGTCTTGATCATTTTTTTCATACTCGCGACGGTTTAAAAGATTTTCATCCGAAATTCATTTAGCGTAGTAGTTGAACTTCCTGTTGTTTCCACGTTGAACTTCTGTCGCGTATTTTTGTTTATAACATCTCACCCATTTGTCGGTGTTACACAAATGATATTTCTTTTTGGACAAACCTCTCTCACAATATTTTTCTAACTTTCTCCAACCGAGAACTTGAACTTATAGCAAGAAAAAATTGGACCTTGCCTTTTTTTTCATTTTTCTCACTCACAAGAATGGGTGAGAAATACATAGTGAACCACACTCACAAGAAGTTTTGAACCTTCCCGTGTCGAGCACCTGAACTTCTAGCAACAAATTTTGTATACTTTGTCTTTTTATTCTTTTTTCTCATATGAAAACATACACCATGCAACACGTGAACTTCTGGCTGTTTTCACTTTGAACTTCTGTGTTATTTTAATTTAAACTTCACATTTTCTATTTTTGAGTAAAGAATTCTAGTAATGAGAAAAAAAATCTGAGTTTTTAATAAATTTCGAACTACTCTTCTGTTTTAATTTGAACTTCTTCATTTTATTATTTCGTAACGAGCAAAAATCTGAGTAGTTTATATACTTCGAATTTCTCTGTTATTTTTTTAAAAGTAGAGAAGTTCAGTTTTTTTGAAAGTACTTCGATGTTTACTTAAAAATCATTTATTTAAGAAATATTGGACCGTTCGTTATATAATTTAAGTTTTTTATACACATCAAACTTTTCCGGGCAGAGCACGTGAACTTCTTTCAACAAACCTTTTAAGCTTTTATTTTTCTATTCTTTTATTCTCACATGAAAGGCATTCCTTTTAGTACTTGAACTTCTCGTTCTTTTCACTATGAATTGTTGTCACGTTTTTTTTTCGTAAATCCACATCTCTCAAAAGAAGTTTTTGAACTTCCCCGTGTCGAGCACCTGAACTTCTAGCAACAAACTTTTTGTACTTTGCCTTTTTATTTTATTTTTCTCATATGAAAACACACATAATGCAGTACGTGAACTTCTATTGTTTTCATTTTGAACTGATCTCTATTATTTTTGTATACATCAAGCTGCTTCGCTATTTATAATTTGCATTTCTTTGTTCTATTTTTTAGCACAGTTTTCCACTATAACTTCTGCACAATTTTGCTGCAAAAAATGGCATCATTTCGTTTTTGTAACCATCAAGTAGCATAATAGCATAACATGTTACTTTCTGATGGAACTATACTAAAAGAACTGCTGTAGGTTTTCTTCTTGAACTACCCACCGGCGTGCAACCGTACTAGATTACCACCACGATCTTAGCATTACTAGCATCTGCATACGCCCATGGTCAAACTAATAACAAAATTAGCAGAGCACATCATCAGCCTTGGAGGTAATCACACAGGTTGCATTACAGATCTCCTCTTGGCTGTGAAAACAAGTTCAACATATCTTGTTTCAAAGGGGCTAGCAACAACACCATTGCTCATGTAACCTTGTCACCATCTTGCCTTTTTTTTGCTGTTTTATTTTGCCCAAACTAAGAACCGAAACATCATCTGTATTAAAAAAACACAGCTCGCCATAACAATGGAATCTGATTTTCACCACCATTTAACAAGTTGGCCTACTAAAAATCAACAGAGTGGACTTCAGACATACTAATTACTGCATAAATGGTCAAGAATAGTCAACGTATCTGCAGAATCTTGTGTAGCTACAATTTTTTTAAGAAAAAGGGGCAATGAAGACGAATTGACTCGTCATTATGATGCAAGATGACTTGTAAGGGAGGTGGAGAAGGTCATCTGCAGGGCAACGTCGGAGGCCAAGGATCCTCACCGGCTATAGCAGGTTCAGTCACTGGAGAGCCCGATGAAATTCGATCTGTGGAAGTCGACATGAGGGAGGAGGATGGGAGCTCGAACGGCGCACAGCGGCCGGTGGAGGAAGTTTGCGGCAGCATCTGGAGGAAGGTCGCACGGTGGAAGGATCTTGGCGGTCGGGGACGTCGGTTGGTGGTTGTCGCGCGACAGCGGGATCTCGACTACGGGAGGTGGGCCGTTAACGGTAGCGACAGCGCCAGTTGGGGATGGTGACGATGGGCGGGTCGTGGGGGATCTGGGGCGGCGCCGGCGTAGGTGGTCACCGGACCAGTGGTTGGTCGGGACTCGGTCGCCGGGAGTTCGGAAGGTGGTCGCCAAGGGACAGCGCTACGCAGGCGGGGGTGGGTCCGCGCCGGCGGGGCCGGGGACGGGTGGCTGGATCGAGGAGGAGTGGGGGAGTTGGGGCGTGGGTTCGCGCCTGCATGGCTGGGGGTGGGTGGCCGGATTGGGGAGTAGTGGGGGAGTGGGTTCGCGCCGGCGGGGCCGGGGACGGGTGGGCAAATCGGGGAGGAGTGGGGGAGGGACTGGGGCGTGGGTTCGGGAAGATGTCCATCGCTCCCTTATAGGCTCGTTGTGATCAGAATAACTATTCTGATCCTAGGATCAGAATAGTGCCACCTTATATATATGTGTGTGTATATATATATATATATATATATATATATATATATATATATATATGTATATATATATATATATATGTATATATATATATTGACCCCCTTCTTTAAATTAGATCTGGCGGAAGCGGGAAGAACTCCTACCAACTGATCGCATACGAGCAATTCAAGAGGAATTGGCGGGATTCTTTGTTGAGCATGTCATACCTAAAGACGGAGAATGCCATCGGGATATGAAATGCGATCTTGGTAATTAGATATTAGGCTCGTAAGAGATGTTATATTGTATATATGCATGAACGTGTACTATATGTAATAGTGTCGAATAGATTTACGAAAACTTGTTGCATTGTTCGACCAATGACGGAGAAAGAGAGGTCACCTCTCTCTATATATTGATCATGACGATGTTGTGTAATGGTTCTTTCATTGCTATATGTAGTAGCTAGCGTCGAGTTGAATGAAAAGCATAAAATAAAAATGGTAAACACAAAAAGAAAAGGGGAAACACAATATGAAACCCCTAAACCCTCCAAAACCCCTAAACCCTTCCTTTAAAAAAACCCAGCGCCTGGCAGCAGCCGACACGTGGCTTCCTTATCGTCCCGGTCGGTGTTACCAACCGGGACTAAAGGCCCTCCTGCCTGGGCGCCCCACGGCGGCCACGTGGAGCTCCTTTAGTCCCGGTTCGTAAGCCAACCGGGACTAAAAGTGATGGTCGTTAGTCCCGATTATTTTGTCCCGGTTGCAGAACCGGGACTAAAGGCCCTCTGAAACCGGGACTGATGCCCTGTTTTCTACTAGTGTTAGCTTTGCAATACCCTTTCCTATATAATATTGTGCAACGTAAGGAAGAGTATGTCGCTACAGTATTAAATTCAATGACTCTTAATATCCAATTCACGAGATCGCTAGTGGGAGAACGATGGGACTCTTGGTTGCACCTGGTCCACAGGTTGATGGATATTCAACTATCTGACCAGGTTGATAAAATTCACTGGAAATTAAATACTAATGGTACTTTTTCGGTGAAATCTATGTATCTGGACTTAATTGACTCTGGGCCACTATCAACATCATCACATATTTGGAAGATTAAAGTCCCACTTCGAATTAAAATTTTCATGTTGTTTGTGCATAAAGGAGTCACACTGACCAAGGATAACTTGGTGAAAAGAAGTTGGGTTGGTAGATCCAGATGCTGTTTTTGTGATAACAATGAAACGATTAAACACCTCTTTCTTGATTGTCCATTAGCAAAATTATTATGGCGCTCAATACCTATAGCTTTTAACGTTAATCCTCCAACGAGCATAAACATGTTATTTGGGACGTGGCTCAATGGATAGGGGTATGTTTACTATTTTGGGCTATATGGAAAACTAGAAATCATTTGAGATTTAATGGGACGAACTTCACTAATTTTTTGCGGGTTATCTACATAGCTACAGCTTGGATCCGTATGTGGTCGTTACTCACTCATGCGGACTCCAGTGAGCTTTTGGTTATTGGGTGCAACCGTTGATAGACGGTAGCACGGGCTATCTTCAGCCGATTTGGATGGCGAATAATAATAGGCTAGGTGTATAGGCATCGTAGCATGTTCTTTATCGTCGGATGTGGCATATTTTTATATATATTCCTATTTGCGCTCAGTTTGTGAGCCGTTCGTGGATCTAAGACTTTGTTACGCTACCTTTTTAATAATATAGTTGCATGCATCTATCGATGCAGAGGCCGGGGGTTATCCTCCTTTTCAAAAAAAAAGAAACTCTATGTTATGATACACGGTAGAGCTAGGTCATGTCTGTCCCATGCGCCTGACAGTCGATATATTACCCGATTATATGGTAGTGTGTTTGCATTCATATGCCAGTCAAAGCCGCGACGGGGTACACACTCACGTTGCTCTCTCGACCTCGCCCGTCACTGGTAGCAGAAGAGACTAGCACAGTGGCAGGTAGCAGCTCCGAAGACGATCGAGGCACGCATGCATGCTGCCATGCTGGAGTCACGGGCGAGCGACCGAGCCAAGTCAACCCATGGGCACATCGATATCGATCGGCCTGCCCTGAATAACCATCAACACGAACGCACGCACGCACGCACGCACGCACTTTCGCTGCTCGCAATCCTTTGTCATTGTATGGTTGCGCGAAGATATTTTTTGTTCGACAGCATTGCTTCACTGGCCCCGTAAGGCATCTCCAACGCTTCGAAAGAATCTTGGCCAGTTTGTGAGCTACCTCATTGGCTTCACAAGCATGATGCCGACACGTCGTACTACAGATTTGCAGAAACAGCTAGGAATATTGGGCGATATGATTGCAGCAGAATTAAAAGGATGTCAATCCTTTCCGCAAGCAGGAGGCCACACCGAAGCGCGACATGAGCCCCAAGCCCCCAACCACCCTCATCGCGCCTAGCAGAATATCACATGGAAACCAGCAGTCAAAGAAAACTTCGTGGAAACCACATTTAAAAGTTTCAAATATAACTAAGAGTTCATGGGATGTTAAGATGGTGACATTTTATTGCCATGCGAAATTTCAAGTAAAAACACATTACGAGATGTCACCTATGCAAAAGACTAATTCAACAATGAATAGTGATGTTACTATTCTACACTATTCAACGCTGATTTTGTTATTTTTATAGCTCACACCCGGTAACGTATTTTTACTTGAAATTTTGTATGACAATAGAACGTCAATATCTTAACATACATATTTTTTAAAGATTTTTTTAAAACTTGAAAACATATTTTTCGCATGGTTTTGACTGGTTCCACTGAATGTTCGTTTTCATGTGATATTCTCCCCATGCTTTTCGCCGTTTGCACTGAGTAGTTTCCGAGTAAATGTATGCCTTTTAGATATTAGATAATGTAAATTCTTCCCGCATATGTTATGTGTATAGGTGCTATATTCTTGCTTTAGATCTTTATTTTCTGAAACAACGAGTCTCCTTGTTGATTTTCGTTAGAGAGCTTGCTTTACTTGCATACAGTACGTTTAGGGAGGGGGGGGGGGGGGGGGGTCGATGAGCTGAGCATGGCATTCTGCATCGAGCACGTTTGGTTCTGGTTCGTTAGTCAACCTAGGTCCATAAAAACCAGCTGATAAGTTGATGTTTGTCTTTACACCATCATCATTTGCATGCATGCACAAAACGGCATTTGGTTCTGGTTCGCCATGTCTGAACGTGAATGTTTTTGTGCAGGCAGACTGGCCAAGTCACGAGCTCATGCCAGTCTAAAAACCAAAACCAAGGACAAATCGCGTGCAAGTGACATGGGAGAAAGGAAAAAAACACAATGATAGCCGTTAAGTCTGAGACGAGCTGCGTGAACATTTTTTGACGGGAGTTCTGGCTGTCGGTGGAAATTGTGGAGGCATACATTCATATACACTATGTTAGCTGAGTCCAGCCAGTACATATTTGTAGTATAGAGATTTGAGAAGGAATTCACCGCGTTCATCGTATCCTCCTTAATGATTGGCCAACAAGATTTAAAGAAATCCCCCATGAAACCGTCGGGCCTGGAGCCTTGTCGCCTAGGATGTGAGAGATGGCCGTTAGGACCTCGTCCGTCGTGAAGTTTTCCCTGAGGTTGAACAGATCACATTCTTTCAATTGAAGAGCCTCCCAATTAAAGTCTCGAGTCCATGTTGGCCCATTGTGAAGAATCGCGGAGAAGTGATTATGTGCAGTTTTTTTCTTTTTCCTCGTGAGAGGTTACCCAACCTAGACCAACTTTGATTCTTTGAATGAAGTTCTTCATTCTTCTCACATTGACCCTTAGAAGAAAAATACTTGGTTTCAGTGTCCCCCTTCTTTAAGGTTCTTTTTTTTAGAGAAAAGACATACGCTCGACTTTATAAATAAAGCCATACGTTAGAGTAACAACCAAGCAACGACCACACAGTTTACCCAAATGCACACAAGGCCAACCACCACATAGAACACGACCAGAGTTCTGTGACACGCAGGCCCAAATGACACAGATAATGGCACGCAGGCCAACCACCTACTGCTAAGGAGAGAAACAGCATACTACGGGGACGCATCGGCTGGAGGGGAGGATAGAAGTTTGGCAGACGCCCGAACTTTGTTGGTCAGCGCCTCCAACCTGTCCTGATCCACATGATTAGTCAATATTTTCCACTGCTGCAAAAGAATAGACATTTTAAACAGGACATCGGCAGGTTTGTTAGGAATCACACCCTCAATGATGAATTTATTTCTGGTAGTCCACAGCGACCAGCAAAGACCACCCAGCCCAACCCAAAAGATCCTCTTAGAATGTCCCTGAAGATTAGAGGTTAACAAACGGACATCCGAGAATGAAGAGGGAGCCCAAGATGATTGCAGCCACGATCGGACACAACCCCACATCAGCTTGGCCACAGGACAGCCAAAAAAGATATGCTTAGTGTCCTCCTGCGCTGAGCAAAGCTTACAAGCAACCGAGCCAGGGACGTTCTGTTTACGAATCTGGTCTGCAGAGGGTAGCCGACCCCTAGTGGCCTGCCAGAGGAAGATCTTGATCTTGGGAGGGATCCTGGCAGCCCAAATGGGTTTGAACTTAGAAGTGGGGTTACCCGCAATAATTCTGGAATACAAAGACCTAACGGAAAACTTTCCGGACGCAGCATGTGGTCAAGTGACCGAGTCCTCCTCCTTCGAGAGGATTGGGAACACAGTAGCAAGCCGCTGCCAGTCCCCCAACTCTGCATGAAAAAGGGGCCTATGGAAACCCAAGTCCCAATTGTTCCGGGAGAGCTCAGAGATTGAGATCTCAGGGGAGGAGCAGTAAGAAAATAAAGTAGGAAAAGCAAAAGCAAGTGCGGAATCTCCAGTCCACCAATCCAACCAAAAACGAGTGGAGGCTCCATTCTTGACCAAATATTTAGCATGCTCCTAGAAAACATCTCTAACCCTAACAAGCTCTTTCCAAAATTGAGATCCATGGTTCGCCGAAGCAAACATGGGACTGTCATTGGGGTAGTACTTAGCTTTAAGGAGGTCGACCCAAAGGGTACCGGGGGTTGCAATCATAATCTTCCACAACCATTTAGTAATGAGACATGTGTTCATGATGGAGGTATTCATGATCCCAAGCCCCCCAAGGATTTTTGGTCGACAAACGATAACCCGCTTGACAAGCCTATACTTATGTTTGTTATCCACAGAATTCGAATAAAAGGCACCTCTATGCTTATCAAAGCCCTCATGAGTGCCTTTCGACAGTCTATAAAGCCCATGGTGAACATAGGGAGCGAAGAAAGACAAGCATTTATAAGACAAACTTTCCCTGCTGAGGTGTTGTATCTACCGCGCCAGTGCATAACTCTATTGCCCACCTTGGAAACCAGAGGCTTGAATTCCTTAGCACTAAGATGAAAAGGGGAGATAGGGAGCCTGAGATACTTGAAAGGGAAGGACCCAAGGGAACAATTAAGGAGCTGGGCAACCCGAAGTGCCTCCTCGTCCTCGATCCCAGTAGAAATGACCTCACTTTTAGAAAAGTTGATTTTTAGCCCCGACGAGGCTTCAAAGCAAAGAAGGATGAATTTAAGATTAGTAAGGCAGGCATCATTGAGTTCAACTAAGATGATCGTATCATCAGCATACTGAAGATGAGTGATGCCGTGAGGAAGGAGGTGAGAAACGACAGGAGTGAAATGGCCAGTCGAGGCCGTCCGATCAAGCAGACAGGACAAAGCATCAGCCATGAAGTTGAAAAGAATAGGAGAGACCGGATCACCTTGTCGTAGGCCCCTACCATTGACAAAGTATTTACTAACTGAACCATTAACAGCCACCGCCATGTGTCCCCCAGATACCAGCTGCATCAGTTTGTGCACGAAACCAGATTCAAAACCCTTGGCATGTAACACTTGTCGCAAGAAATCCCAACTTACCGAATCATAGGCCTTCTCAAAATATAGTTTGAGAATAATAGCCCTAGAGCCACACACTCTGAGGTCATGCACAATCTCATGCAAACAAAGAACACCCTCCAAGATATGTCTCCCTTTGATGAAGGCTGACTGAGTAGGGCTCATGGTACGATGAGCAACCGGAGTCAGCCTCGTTGCGAACCCTTTAGAGTGGAATTTAGCAAAGTTGTTAATCAGGGCAATGGGGCGAAAGTTAGAGATAGAATCAGCACCCTTGACCTTGGGTATGAGGGACAAAATGGCATAATTAAGGCGAGAAATGTCCACTATGCCTAGGCAAAAACCTGGAATGATCGCGCAGACCGAAGGGCGCAGAATAGGCCAAAACTTTTTGAAGAATGGGATAGAAAACCGTCCGGCCCACAAGCCGAGTTCGAGTTGAAAGAATTGATCGCCAGCTCAATCGCTTCCACGGATAATTGAATCAAGAGGGCCACATTCTCCTCGTCCGACACCCTTCTATCTTGTTGCCAGAGGTTGGAAGAGATAATAAAACCAGAAGCCGACGTAGTAGCCATCAGGCTAGAAAAGAAGTTGAACACATGATCCATGATAGTGTGAGGGTTAACCACCCTTACACCATCAATAACCAGACTATTAATCAAGCATCTACGGCAACGACCATTAGCAATGGCGAAAAAGTATGTCAAGAGGGAATCACCCTTCAGGGTCCAATTAATGGTGCAGCACTGCCTCCAATACACCTTAGCCTGTCGGTGCAATTGCATAAGGAGAGCTTCAAGATCATACAGCTTCTGCCACCCAGCAGCCGAAAGCCCACCCATGTCTGCCTCGGAGTCCTGTGCCGAGACCTGCCCCAACAGGTCGCGCTTACACTTAATGGCTTCTGCCGCACGATTGAACCCCCAGCCTTTGAGGAATCTCCGGAGTTCATTTGAACAGTAATGCCAGTCATCCATAGGACCAAAAGAACGAACTCGGGAATTAGGCAAAGAGGTTATTTTAGCCAAAAGCATATCAACGAATCCGTCTACCAGAAACCACGAAGCGTCGAACTAGAACCTAGAAACCACAGCCGTGTGGTTAAGACCCAAATCCAAGATGAGCGAAGAGTGGTCCGAGCCAACGTGAGGCAGCGCTGCTAGGGACGCCCGGGGGAACAGCAGGTCCCAAGGAGAAGTCACCAATACACGATCAAGAACAGAATGAATCGGGTTTGTCCGGTGATTGGACCAGGTGAAACGCGAGCCAGATCTGGGAAGTTCGCAGAGGGCGCAGTCCGCTGTAAAATCATTGAACGCATCAGCCAAAGGCCACGAGAAATTCGAGTTACTCTTCTCAGTGGGGAATTTCAAGAGGTTAAAGTCACCTCCAATGACTAGAGGGATGTTGCAAGAGTCAATTTTAGCAGTGATTTCGTCCAAAAAAGCAAAGATAGAGAGTGATCAATCGGTCCATTGACCACCATTAATTTCCAGAGAACATTGAGGCTTTTGTGATAAACCACCATGCTAGCCCAAAAAATCCCATGATCAAAAGCCACAAAGTCAAATACATCAACTCTAGCCCCTACAAGACTACCACCCGAGTGGCCAGATGCCGAAAGGTAGCGCCAAACAAAGTGGTCGGCACCTGCAATCAAGGAGAGCTCAGAAGTAGAGAAAGAAGCTTTGAAATTTTCGACAAAACCAACCAAATCAGCTCTAGTATCACAAACCAAGTCGCATATCTGGTCCCGGCACCCCCTAGCACCGAAACCACGGATGTTCCAGAAGATAGCTTTCATCTAAAAGACAAGTTTTTGATACGAAGACTCGACCTGCACGGGGCCACGCAGGCTTTAGCTTTACTAGGGCGCCCCTTCTTGGCCACGGTGGGATCAGGGCCACTACCCGCCCCTGATGGACCAGCGGTATCACTGTGAGCAACCACTGCCTTTTCAGCCATGACCTCTTTGGATTTGGCAATGGCAGCCTGCGCCTCCTCATTTAGCCGAATCACAGAGAGTAAAGAAGAAGGGGAACCCACACTACGATCGACCGAACCCCCCAATATCAGAGAGGATATTAAGAAGGTGGGAGTCGGGCCCTGAGCTAAGAACCAAACGAATTGGAGAGGATGGGGTGGAAGTACTTGGGGGACAGAGGTCTTTAGCCGCGGCACGGTGCTCCGCATGCTCCTGAATGGGGACGACGATGTTCTGGCAACGCAGGCCCTTCCTGCCCGTAGATACTGGGGACCGCAGCGGCGCAACCGAGGAACGCGCCACTGGGGAGGAAGCCTCACCACCCGCTGGTCCAGTAGCAGCAGCACCCAAATCCTCCTCCAAACGCCGACACATGCCCGCGCCCAATTGCTTAGTTCTAGAGGACGCCCGACTCTTGGCGAAGAACTTACGGATCGAAGACTTCTTCTTGGGTTTACTGCTGGAACTGGAAGGGTGCGGGGGCTGAGACTGTGGCACATCCACTATGCCAGACAGAGAGGGCGACGCAAGGCAAGCGGGGATGCTCGAGCACGCCCCGGAGAAAGGCGTGGACCCATCCACCTCCTTAGGGTCCTCCCGAGTAGATCGATCAGCCCCTGCTTGGTCGCCCCACCATCAGCAGCCGGGGCCCCAAAGTCGAAGAGGCCATGGGACTCAGACCCCATGGCCTCCCATTCCGATGTGGTGAAAGGGTTGGCATTGCTCCCAGCCCCGGTGTTACCGCCCCCATCAGATGGGTCGGGCTTGGAGGACTTGGTGGGAGGGCGGGGGTGGGGGAACCTGTTGAGCAACCTGGCCCTCCAGCCGAACTAGAATCCTATACGCATCTTGAGCAGGGAAGATATCAACTAAGCCATGGACGCGGGCAGGATCAATACACCAGATCTTCATGTGGGCAGGACCAGGCAACTGTAAGGAGTCAGCATCGATAGCAGCAGGTGATACGTCCATTTTGCATCATGATTTGCTACTGTTATTTATTATGTTTTGTTGAATAATAATGCTTTAGGGAGTGATTGTAATGCGTGTTCTCCCATAATATGCAAGGTTTACACAAGGAGGGAGAATACCGGCAGCTGGAATTCTAGACGTGAAAAAGCACATCAGAGATGCCTATTCTGCACATCTCCAATGAAGCTGAAACTTTATGGAGAATATTTTTGGAATATATGAAAAATACTGGAGCAAATAACTACCGTAGGGGGGCACCCTGGTGGGCACAAGACACCAGGGCGCGCCAGGCCCCCCAGGCGCGCCAGGGTCGGTTGTGCCCTCCTCGGCCCTCCTTCGGTGCCCATCCTCTGATATATTGGGTATTTTGACCTAGAAAAAATAAGCAGAGGACTATCGGGATGAAACGCCGCCGTCCAGAGGCGAAACTTGGGCAGGAGCACTTTTGCCCTCCGGTGGAGCGATTCCGCCGGGGGAACTTCCCTCCCGGAGGGGGAAATCGAAGCGATCGTCATCACCAACACCCCTCTTATCTTTGGGAGGCCAATCTTCATCAACATCTTCAATAACACCATCTCCTCTCAAACCCTAGTTCATCTCTTGTGTTCAATCTTTGTACCGGAACCTCAGATTGGTACCTGTGGGTGACTAGTAGTGTTGATTACATCTTGTAGTTGATTGCTATATGGTTTATTTGGTGGAAGATTATATGTTTAGATCCATTATGCTATTCAATACCCCTCTGATCTTGAGCATGAATATTATTTGTGAGTATTTATCTTTGTTCTTGAGGTCACGGGAGAAGTCATGTTGCAAGTAATCATGTGAATTTGATATGTGTTCGATATTTTGATGATATGTATGTTGTGATTCCCTTAGTGGTGTCATGTTAACATCAACTACATGACCCTTCACCATCTTTGGGCCTAAGGGAATGCATTGTGGAGTAGTTATTAGATGATGGGTTGCTAGAGTGACAGAAGCGTAAACCCTAGTTTATGCGCTAGTTCGTAAGGGGCTGATTTGGATCCAAACGTTTAATGCTATTGTTAGATTTTATCTTAATACTTTTCTCGTAGTTGCGGATGCTTGCGAGGGGGTTAATCATAAGTGGGAGGTTGTTCAAGTATGTGGATTATTTAAGCTTGTGGATTATTTAAGCTTGCAGGTTTACCCGGAGATGAAGCTAAGAAGAAGGTTTTCCCTTTATCTTTGAAGGGAAAAGCATTGACATGGTATAGGCTATGTGATGATATTGGATCATGGAACTGGAATCGATTGCAATTGGAATTTCATCAAAAGTTTTATCCCATGCATCTAGTTCATCGTGATCGGAATTATATATATAATTTTTGACCTCGTGAAGGAGAAAGTATCGCTCTAGCTTGGGGGAGGCTTAAGTTAATGTTATATTCATGCACCAATCATGATATCCCAAGAGAAGTTATTATTCGGAATTTTTATGCTCGACTTTCTCATAATGATCAATCCATGCTCGATACTCTTGTGCGGGTTCGTTTATGAAGAAGACTAATGAATTCAAGTGGGATCTCTTAGAAAGAATTAAATGCAACTCTGAAGATCGGGAACTCGACGAAGGTAATGAGTCAGGTATAAAACTTAAGTTTGATTGTGTTAAATCTTTTATGAATACCGATGCTTTTCACAAGTTTAGCACTAAATATGGACTTGAATCTCAGATAGTAGCCTCTTTCTGTGAAGCATTTGCTACTCATGTTGATCTCCCTATGGAGAAGTGGTTTAAATATCATCCCCCTATTAAAGAAGAAATTAAAAAAATGGTCATAGCTAAAGGTGAAACCATCATTTACAATGTTGATCCAGTTGTGCCTACCGCTTATATTGAAAAAGCGCCTTTCCCTGTTAGGATAAAGAAACATGCTAAGGTATCAACTGTGGTTCGCAAGAGTAATATTAGAGCACCTAAGCCCCCTGAGCAAATTAAAGTAGAACCTAGTGTTGCTATGGTTAACGATCTCTTGATAGAAAATATTGATGGGCATGTTATCTACTTCTGTGATGAAGCTGCTAGAATTGCCTAACCTGATGAAAAAGATAAACATAGACCCGTAGTGGGCATGCCTATTGTCTCAGTCAAAATAAGAGATCATTGCTATCATGGTTTATGTGATTTGGGTGCTAGTGTGAGTGCTATCCCTTTTACCCTATACCAAGAAATTATGAATGAAATAGCACCTGTTGAAATAGAAGATATTGATGTTACTATTAAACTTGCTAATAGAGACACCGTCACACCACTTGGGATCGTTAGAGATGTTGAAGTCTTGTGTGGGAAAGTAAAATACCCTACTGATTTTCTAGTTCTTGGTTCCCCACAAGATGACTTTTGTCCCATTATCTTCAGTAGACCTTTCTTGAACATCGTCAATGCTAAGATAGATTGAGAAAAACAAACTATCGGTGTCAGTTTTGGTGATGTGTCTCATGAGTTTAATTTTTCTAAGTTTAGTAGACAACCTCATGATAAAGCATCATCTAGTAAGGATGAAATAATTGGTCTCGCTTCTATTGCCGCGCCTCCTACTGATCCATTAGAACAATATTTGCTTGACCACGAAAATGATATGCACTTGTGTGAAAGAAATGAAATAGATAAAATCTTCTTTGAACAACAACCTCTCTTGAAACACAATTTGCCTATTGAAATGCTTGGAGGTCCTCCTCCACCTAAGGGTGATCCTGTGTTTGAATTAAAGCAATTGCCTAATACTTTGAAGTATCCTTATCTTGATGAGAAAAAGATATATCATGTTATTATTAGTGCTAACCTTTCAGAACATGAAGAAAAAAGATTATTAAAAATTCTGAAGAAGTACCGGGCTGCTATTGGATATACTCTTGATGATCTTAAGGGCATTAGTCCCACTCTATGTCAGCACAAGATTAATATGGAACCTGATGCTAAACCCGTTGTTGATCACCAACAACGATTGAATCCTAAGATGAAAGAAGTGCTAAGAACTGAAATATTAAAGCTTCTGGAAGCAGGTATAATCTATCCCATAGATAATAGTAGATGGGTAAGTCCCGTTCATTGTGTCCCTAAGAAAGGAGGTATTACCGTTGTTCCTAATGATAAAAATGAACTCATTCCACAAAGAATTGCCACTGGCTATAGAATAGTAATTGATTTTAAAAAACTTAAATAAAGCTACTAGAAAAGATCAATACCCTCTGTATTTCATTGATCAAATGCTAGAAAGATTATCGAAGCACACACACTTTTGTTTTCTGGATGAATATTCTGGTTTCTCTCAAATACTTGTATCACAATCTGATCAAGAGAAAACCACCTTTACTTGCCCTTTTGGAACCTATGCTTATAGGCATATGCCTTTTGGTTTGTGCAATGCACCTGCTACCTTTCAAAGATGTATGACTGCTATATTTTCTGACTTTTGTGAAAAGATTGTGGAGGTTTTCATGGATGATTTTCCCGTTTACGGGACTTCTTTTGTTGATTGCTTAAGCAACCTTGATCGAGTTTTGCAGAGATGTGAACAAACTAATCTTGTCTTGAATTGGGAGAAGTGCCACTTTATGGTTAATGAAGGTATTATCTTGGGGCATAAAATATCTAAACAAGGTATTGAGGTGGATAAAGCTAAAGTTGATGCAATTGATAAAATGCCATGTCCTAAAGATATTAAAGGTATTCGAAGTTTCTTTGGTCATGCTGGTTTCTATAGGAGGTTCATTAAAGACTTCTCTAAAATTTCTAAGCCTCTTACTAATATTTTGCAAAAGGATATTCCTTTTTTAATGATGATTGTGTGGAAGCCTTTGAAACACTCAAGAAAGCCTTAACTTCTGCACCTATCGTTTAACCACATGATTGGAACGTGCCTTTTGAAATTATGTGTGATGCTAGTGATTATGATATTGGCGCTATTCTAGGACAAAGAGTTGATAAGAAATTGAATGTTATCCATTATGCTAGCAAAACTCTAGACAATGCCCAACGAAATTATGCTACTACTAAAAAAGAATTTTTAGCAGTTGTGTTTGCTTGTGATAAATTTAGATCCTATATTGTTGATTCTAAGGTTATCGTTCACACCGATCATGCTGCTATAAAATATCTTATGGAAAAGAAAGATGCTAAACCTAGACTTATTAGGTGGGTTCTCTTGCTTCAAGAATTTGATTTACACATCGTTGATAGGAAGGGAGCTGATAACCCCATAGCTGACAACTTGTCTAGGTTAGAAAATATTCTTGATGACCCACTACCTATTGATGATAGTCTTCCTGATGAACGGTTAGCTGCAATAAATGTTTCTCGAAACACTCTTTGGTATGCTAACTATGCTAATTACATTGTCGCTAAATATATACCACCTAGCTTCACATACCAACAAAAGAAAAAATTCTTCTATGATTTAAGACATTACTTTTGGGATGACCCATGTCTCCATAAAGAAGGAGTAGATGGTATTATTAGACGTTGTGTACCTGAGCATGAACAGGAACAAATCCTACGGAAATGTCATTTCGAAGCTTATGGAGGACATCATGCGGGAGATAGAATTGCTCACAAGGTATTGCAATCTGGTTTTTTATTGGCCTACTCTCTTCAAGGATGCCCGTAACTTTGTCTTGTCCTGTGATGAATGTCAAAGAATTGGTAATATCGATAAGCGTCAGGAAATGCCTATGAATTATGCACTTGTTATCGAACCATTTGATGTGTGGGGTTTTGATTATATGGGACCTTTTCCTTCGTCTAACGGGTACACTCATATTTTGGTTGATGTTGATTATGTCACTAAGTGGGTAGAAGCTATTCCAACTAGTAGTGTTGATCACAACACCTCTATTAAAATGCTTAAAGAAGTTATCTTCCCGATGTTGGGAGTCCCTAGATACTTAGTGACTGATGGTGGTTCACACTTTATTCATGGTGCTTTCCATAAGTTGCTTGCTAAATATGATGTTAACCATAGAATTGCATCACCCTATCACCCTCAATCTAGTGGTCAAGTTGAACTTAGCAATAGAGAAATAAAATTGATATTACAAAAAACTGTCAATAGGTCTCGAAAGAATTGGTCTAAGAATCTGGATGATGCACTTTGGGCCTATAGAACAGCTTATAAAAATCCTATGGGTATGTCTCCATACAAGATGGTATATGGGAAAGCTTGTCATTTGCCTCTAGAGTTAGAACACAAAGCATTTTGGGCTATTAAAGAACTCAATTGTGATTTCAAAGTTGCCGGTGAGATGAGGCTATTTGATATTAGCTCGCTAGATCAATGCAGAACCCAAGTCTATGAAAATGCCAAACTATTCAAAGAAAAAGTAAAAAGATGGCATGACAAAAGAATCCAAAAGCGGGATTTCAAAACAGGAGACTATGTTCTTTTGTTTAATTCTTGTTTAAGATTTTTTGCAGGTAAGCTTCTCTCCAAATGGGATATATTGTCGAAGAGGTTTATCGTTCTGGAGCTATCAAGATTAATAATGCCGAAGGTACTAACCCGAAGGTGGTAAATGGACAAAGAATTAAACACTATATCTCAGGTACGCCTATTAATGTTGAAAGCAATGTTATACAAACCATGACACCGGAGGAACACATAAAAGAAACCTTTCGAAACACTCCAGAATTCTAAAAAATAGGAGGTACGTGATATGGTAAGTAAACGGACTCCGAAAAATCCACAAAAATATTTTCTGTCAGTTTTGGAATATTAGAAAAATTGGGAAAATAAGAAATAAATCGGAAGGCAACCGAGGTGAGCACGATACACCAGGGCGCGCCAGCCCTTCCAAGCGTGCCCTGGTGGGTTGTGCCCACCTCGGACACCTTCCCAACTCCGTTTTCCTTCAATATGCTTGTTTCCCAAGAATAAAAATTCTCTATATATACCCCCGACTGTTCTAACGACCGAATCACAGAAAAATCCTTTGTTCTTGTTTCGTGCTGTTTTCCGATCAGATCTACCAAGCCAGGCATCATGTCTTCTCCCTCCTCCAATAACGTAGAAAAAGATGCCTGGCTAATGAAGATGGAGCTGAAGAGAGAGGAGCCAAAAGAACCCAACAAGGAAGACAAGGGCAAGGAGGCTATGGAGGATCAAGTCCTAGAAGGACGGCAATCCATGCTAACAGAGGAGGGGCAAGAAGAAGATATCTTTCAACCTTATTACAGTCATCTCACCCTTGTTGAAATTGAAGCTTTTAGGGCTTTCAAAGCAGTTCGTGTTCATAATAAATTTCTCACTCATGAAAATATTTTGCTAGAGGAGCACATCAATACCCTTCGGAGAGTCATCCGCAAATTGGAGTACCTATTGAGTATGAAGTGTGGCACTTCATCACCACCACCTTCTTCATCACCACCACCAAAGGAGACTTGAGCACATGGGTATGGGCACTCCCCTTGGCTTGAGCCAAGCTTGGGGGAGGTGCCCCGGTATCGTATCACCATCACTTTTATTCACCTTTACCTATTTATTTCAATCTTTAGTTTCCTTTTGATTTAGTTGAATAAAAGTTTAGCATGATCTATTTTCGTGTGTTAGTTTCGTGGTCTATCTATCTATGTAATTGACTGAGAGTTATATAATAAAGTTTGGTTTGAGCTTTTGCCTTTCTACTTTTTGCTGCAATCAAAATAAAAGGAAAGAGAAATAAATGAAAAGAGTTATATGCTAATCTTATGGTAAGTAATGACATCACATAAGGAAAAGTATAAGTAGTAAAATTTGTTGAAGAATGACAACATAGCATTGGTCAATGTTGCAATTCATGAAAGAATTAATAAGGGAAGAGAAGATTCACATGCAAATATACTATCTTGGACATCTTTTATGATTGTGAGCCCCCATTAAATATTATATGTCAAAATCATTGACGTTGGACCAGGAAGACAACGTAATGATTTATGGTTGTTCATATTCACATAGAAGTTATATTGTCATAGATCCTTCAACATGTGGTGCTTGCTCAATATCTTTGCTAGCCAAAAATTCCACACTAAGTAGAGATACTACTTTTGCATCAAAAAACCCAAAACCAAAATTCATGTTTTGAGAGTCCACCATATCCACCTATGGATCGAGTAAGATCCGTCAAGTAAGTTGTCAACGGTGCAATAAGGTAATAAAAATTGCTTCTAAATGTGTTTTGATCAATTAGTGTAAGAGAAAATTGAGCGCTATACGAACTTATGATGGCAAAGCAATAAAAGCGACGGACTGCATAATAAAGGTTGCTATCATAGGGCGCAATATAGCGTGACGTTCTTTTATATTAAGGGATTGGGCATACAAAACAAAAAGCGCATGACAACCTCTGCTTCCCTTTGCGAAGGGCTTATCTTTTACTTTTATGTATTTACTTTTATGCAAGAGTCAAAGTATTCTTCCTATTCCTTTTTACTTTTTTTTTGCAAGCATCATGTGGTGAGGAAATATCTAGGCACATATATCCAGTTGGATGTGAGTGAGCATGAGTTATTATTGTTGACATCACCCTTGAGGTGAATACGTTGGGAGGCGAAACTATAAACCCCTATCTTTCTATGTGTCCAGTTGAAACTTTCTGCTCATGGGTATGCCGTGAGTGTTAGCAATCATAGAAGACTAAATGATGGTTGAGTATGTGGACTTGGCAAAAGGCTCCGACACGAGACCCTTGCTGAACATATGATGAATTGTAGTTGCAAAGTTGACTGAGAACATAGTTTGTTGTTTTTCAATAAGGTTTATGCTTTATACTTCTATGTTGTGATGAATTGTTACTTGTTCATGAGAAGTTATATGATGAAAGTATATGAATAAGTTTTATGATAGGTTTTGTTGCTGTTATGATAATAAGCATGATGCTACTATGTCCGTATTTTGTTTTTATCGACACCTCTCTCTCAAATCATGTGGACATGCTTTTCAATATCGGCTTTTGCTTGAGGACAAGCGAGGTCTAAGCTTGGGGGAGTTGATACGTCCATTTTGCATCATGATTTCCTGCTGTTATTTATTATGTTTGTTGAATAATAATGCTTTAGGGAGTGATTCTAATGCCTGTTCTCCCATAATATGCAAGGTTTACACGAGGGAGATTACCGGCAGCTGGAATTCTGGACCTGAAAAGCACATCAGAGATACCTATTCTGCACATCTCCAATGAAGCTGAAACTTTACGGAGAATATTTTTGGAATATATGAAAAATACTGGAGCAAATAACTACCGGAGGGGGCCACCCTGGTGGGCACAAGACACCAAGGCGCGCCAGGACCCCCAGGCGCGCCCTGGTGGGTTGTGCCCTCCTTGGCCCACCTCCGGTGCCCATCTTCAGATATATAGGGTCTTTTGACCTAGAAAAAATAAGGAGAGGACTTTCGGGATGGAACGCCACCGTCCAGTAGCGGAACTTTGGCAGGAGCACTTTTGCCCTCTGGCGGAGCGATTCCGCCGGGGGAACTTCCCTCCCGGAGGGGGAAATCGAAGCCATCATCATCACCAACACCCCTCTCATCTTTGGGGGGCCAATCTTCATCAACATCTTCAACAACACCATCTCCTCTCAAACCCTAGTTCATTCTTGTGTTCAATCTTTGTACTGGAACCTCAGATTGGTACCTATGGGTGACTAGTAGTGTTGATTATATCTTGTAGTTGATTGCTATATGGTTTATTTGGTGGAAGATTATGTGTTCAGATCCATTATGCTATTCAATACCTCTATGATCTTGAGCATGAATATTATTTGTGAGTAGTTACCGTTGTTATTGAGGTCACGGGAGAAGCATGTTGCAAGTAATCATGTTAATTTGATATGTGTTCGATATTTTGATGATATGTATGCTGTGATTCCCTTAGTGGTGTCATGTTAACGTCGACTACATGACACTTCACCATCTTTGGGCCTAAGGGAATGCATTGTGGAGTAGTTATTAGATGATGGGTTGCTAGAGTGACAGAAGCTTAAAACCTAGTTTATGTGCTACTTCGTAAGGGGCTGATTTGGATCCAAACGTTTAATGTTATGGTTAGATTTTATCTTAATACTTTTCTCATAGTTGCGGATGCTTGCGAGGGGGTTAATCATAAGTGGGAGGTTGTTCAAGTAAGAAAAGCACCCAAGCACCGGTCCACCCACATTTCAAATTATCAAAGTAGCGAACACAAATCAAACCAACATGATAAAAGTGACTAGATGAAATTCCCGTGTACCCTCAAGAACACTTTGCCTATTACAAGAGACTGTTCTGGCCTGTCCTTTGCCACAAAAGGATTGGGCTATGATAACCCACAAGTGTAGGGGATCGTTTTTAGCCTTTTTCGATAATTAAGAGTGTCGAACCCAACGAGGAGCTAAAGGTAGAACAAATATTCCCTCAATTTCTATCGACCACCGATACAACTCTACGCACGATAATGCTTGCTTTACCTAGAACAATTATGAAACTACTTTGCGGGAATGAAACTAGAAGTACTTTGCAAGATAATAAAGAACGTGGAAATAAAAGTTAGGTGATGTTTTAATAAAAGAACAATAAAAGTAAATAGTTTTGTAACAAGTTTTTTGTGTAACGCAAGAGAAAGATTGTCCATAGGCAATTGAATATGATATGATAGATACTCGATATATGCAATGAGGGAGAGGCATGAGCTAACATACTTTGTCTACTTGGATCATATGCACTTATGATTGGAACTCTAGCAAGCATCCGCAACTATTAAAGATCATTATGGTAAAACCCAACCATAGCATTAGGTATCAAGTCCTCTTTACTCCCATAGGACATAACCCACCTACTCGGGTATGTGCTTCTGTCACTCACGCCACCCACCATAGAAAAACCATGAACATATTGCAACACCCTACAGTGGAGATCCCTCATGTTTGCGTGAGATGGATGGCACCATAGGACAGCACTATATCAACATACAATTCATATCCATAACATCATACCACAATTAACCCATAGGACAAAACAAATCTACTCAAACATCATAGGATAGCCAAATATCATTGGGAAATAATATATGGAGTTGAGCACCATGTTTAAGTAGAGATTACAGCGGGGAAGACAGGTGTTACACCGCTGCATAGAGGGGGGGACAGTTGGTGTTGACGGCGGCAATATTGTTGATGTAGATCGCCGTCACGTTCCTTGCCTCGGCGGCATTCCGGTGCCACCGGGAGAGAGAGGGAGAGAGCCCTCCTCTTTCTTCTTCTTCCTTGGCCTCCTCCCTAGATGGGAGGAGAGTTTCCCCTCTGGTCCATGGCCTCCATGGTGGCAGAGGGGCAGGAGCCCCTCCTATATTGGATCTCCCTCTATGTTCTAATCTATTTCGCGTTCCTCTTTTCTGGCTGAAAACCATTTCTTATATTCCTGAAGATCCGTAACTCCGATCGGGCTGAGATTTTGAGGGGATTTTTATCCAAAAATTAGCTTCCTTGCGACCAAAGGAGAGCTCCAACCAACATACGAGGTGAGCACAACCCACTAGGGCACGCCTGGGCCCCCTGGCCGCACCCTGGTGTCTTGTGGGGGCTGTGGCCCTCCGGTTGCGTTGATTCCACTTCCCAAAATTCACAAATGTTCCAGAAAAAATCTCCGTAAATTTTTATCGTGTTTGGACTTTGTTTGGTATGGTAATTCTACAAAACAAAAAACATGCAACAAACAGGAACTGGCACTGGGCACTGGATCAATAGGTTAGTCCAATAAATCATATAAAATGTTGCCATAAATATGTGAAAGTTGTATAATATTGGCATGAAACAATCAAAAATTATAGATACGACGGAGACGTATCAGCATCCCCAAGCTTAATTCCTTCTCGTCCTCGAGTAGGCAAATGATTAAAAAGATAATTTTTGATGTGGAATGCTACCTAGCATAATCTTGATCATATATCTAATCATGGCATGAATATTAAGATACAAGTGATTCAAAGCAATAGTCTAGTTTTGACATGAAGACATTAATACTCAGGCATCCTAACAAACAATCATGTCTTTCAGAATATCAAGGCTAAAGAACGCTATCCCTACAAAATCATATAGCCTTGTCATGCTCCGTCTTCTTAACACAAAGTATAAATCACGTACTACCTCGGTGTCAGCCAAGCAATTGGTTCATACTTTTTAACGCGATTTAGCATTTTCAACTCTCATGCAATACATGAGCGCAAGCCATGGATATAGCACTATGGGTGGAATAGAATATGGTGGTAGGTTTCAAAGGGGTAAAAGTGGAGAAGAAAGTCTCACATCAACTCAGCGTATCAACGGGCTATGAAGATGCCCATCAATAGATATCAATGCGAGGAATAGGGATTGCTATGCAACGGATGCACTAAGAGCTATAAGTGTATGAAAGCTCAATATGAAAACTAAGTGGGTATGCATCTAACTCTACATGAAAAATTCCCACTAGTATATGAAAGTTACAACACATGAGACTCTCTATATGAAAAACATGGTGCTACTTTGAAGCACAAGTGTGGAATTAGCATGCCCCTATTCCTTCTTCTTTCATTTGTTTTCTTTTTTTTCTTTTTCTTTTTTTTCTATTTTTTTCTATTTTTTTCTTTGTCCGGAGCCTCATCCCGAATTGTGGGGGAATCATAGTTTCCATCATCCTTTCATCACTGGGGCATGCTCTAATGATGATCATCACACTTCTATTTACTTACAACTCAATTTTACAAAGTATGACTCTATATGAATGCAATGATCTAGCGTAGCAAAGATATCAAAAAATGGACAAGCCATGGAAACATCATGCTAGGTATCTTACGATCATGTAATGCAATATGGCAATGAATGCTCAAGCCATCAAAACGGAGGCGGTGGAAGTTGCATGGCAATATATCTCGGAATGGCTATGGAAATGCCATAATAGGTAGGTATGGTGGCTGTTTTGAGGAAGATATAATAAGGCTTATGTGTGATAGAGCGTATCATATCACGGGGTTTGGATGCACCGGCGAAGTTTGCACCGACTCTCGAGGTGAGAAAGGGCAATGCACGGTACCGTAGAGGCTAGCAAATTGAGGAAAGGTAAGAGTGCGTATAATCCATGGACTCGCATTAGTCATAAAGAACTCACATACTTATTGCAAAAGTTTTATTAGCTCTCTCGAAGCAAAGTATTACTACGCATGCTCCTAGGGGGAGGTTGGTAGGAGTTAACCATCGCGCGCCCCCGACCTTCACACAAAGATAGACAATCAAGAATAAATTGTGCTCTAACTTCCTAGCATAACGGGAGACTATACGTGCATGCTTCGGGAATCACAAACCTTAACACCAATATCTTACTAAACACGATCATCCACTAGTACGTCCCACATATTATCATCTCTATATCGCAAAACTATTGCAAGGAATCAAATGTATCATATTCAGTGATCCCTAAGTTTTATGTAGGATTTTATGACTAACCATGTGAATGACCAATTCCTGTTGACTCTCTAAATAGATATAAGTGAAGCAAGAGAGTTTAATTCTTTCTACAAAAGACCATGCTCTAACAAATATAAGTTAAGCAAAAGAGCATTAATTCTATGAATAACGGTTTTCTATGTGAAGAGAAACAAGCAATCCAAACTTCAAATGATATAAGTGAAGCACATGAAGCATTCTATAAAGCCATACTCAAAAGATATAAGTGAAGTTCAATGAGCATTCTATAAATCAACCATGGACTATCTCATACCAGCATGGTGCATAAACTAAACGCAAAAGACGCTCCAAGATCACATATCACATAAATGAAACGAATCCGAAAACATACCAATACTTGTTGAAGAAAGATGGGATGCCTTCCAGGGCACCCCCAAGCTTAGACGCTTGACTCTCCTTAGATACTTACTTGGGGTGCCTTGGGAATCCCCAAGCTTTAATTCTTGCCTCTCCTTCTTCTCCTCATATCGAGACCTCCTCGATCTTTGAACACTTCATCGACACAAAACTTAACAGAAGACTGGTAAGATCCGTTAATATAATAAAGCAAAATACTACTTTAAGTACTATTGCAAACCCATTCATATTTTATATTTGCATTATCCCTGCTGTATTATAACTTTTCTAGGGCTTATACCTCCGATAAAATCGATAGTTTCATCAAAACAAGCAAAACAATGCATCAAAAATACAATATGTCTTAAACAGGACAGTCTGTAGTAATCTGAACTTTGACCATACTTCTGTAACTCCAAAAATTCTGAAATATTAGGACGAAATAAAAAATTTGTATATAAATACTTTGTAAAAAGTTAAAAAAACTTTAAGTTTTCCAGTTAAAAATGAAAATTCACGCACTACAGCCAAAGTTTGTATTTTTACACTGCACATACCATCAAGCAATCTAATCATCCTAAAGGCAAATCTTGGCACATTATTTTTATAATACAATGGATTTGTACAAGGGGATAATTATTTTTGTTGGAAAAGTTTCCGTGATTCAAGATTCACAAAGTTTCCATGGGCATGAACAAAAGTTCAAGGACGTCTCCCACTTCAACGATGCTCATCATCTCTTCTCACTTTCACCTTTCCTTTTGTGAAGTTTTAGGTTCCCCTCTATATATATTTTTTAAACTTTATAAAAGCACACAACAGAAATAAATGACTCTCTAAAACTTCCGGGTTGTCTCCCTGGCAGCGCTTTCTTTAAAGCCATTAAGCTAGGCATAAAGTGCTCAAGTAATGGATCCACCCGGATCCCAAGGTATATCAAAGCCAATTTTAATTAGCAATGATTTGTAATTTAGTAGTGAACACAAAGTGATATATATCATGTTACAACGAAGTCTAACCCTCTTCCTATGCATTGGCATGTCATACAAGAACAATCCATGCACATTAAGTAAAGGCCAATGCATAGCATAAACAGTTTCTTGCAATTTTATAGTATTGGAAACATAGAGAGGTGAAGATGTAGTTCCTCTCTCATAATAATTGCAAGTAGGAGCAGCAAGCACATGCATATTATATTCATCAAAATCACCATGTGTAGTAGCTAAATGCAACCCATCAATATAATCCTTAATAAAAGCAAACTTCTCCGATGTAGTGTAGTTGGGAGAATTCAAAAAGATAATAGGACTATCATGTGTGGGTGCAATAGCAACAAATTTCATGCTTAACATAAGGAACTATAGCAAGTTCATATTCATAAGCATAATTTATATTGGCATCATGGCCACAAGCATAGCAAGCATCAAGTTCATCAAAAAGGGATATTTCAAATGAATCCACGTGATCATAGCAATTATCATAGCATTCATCCTTCAGTATGTGCGAAGGGTATTTAAATAATGTATGAGTTGAACAGTTACTCTCATTAGAAGGTGGGCACGGGTAGCTAATCCGCTCTTCCTCCTTTTGTTCTTCGCTCTCCCCTTCATCATAGTAGGGGATCGTTTGTAGCCTTTTTCGATAAGTATGAGTGTCAAACCCAACGAGGAGCTAAAGGTAGAACAAATATTCCCTCAAGTTCTATCGACCACTGATACAACTCTACGCACGCTAATGCTTGCTTTACCTAGAACAAGTATGAAACTACTTTGCGGGAATGAAACTAGAAGTACTTTGCAAGATAATAAAGAACGTGGAAATAAAAGTTAGGTGATGTTTTAATAAAAGAACAATAAAAGTAAATAGTTTTGTAACAAGCTTTTTGTGTAACGCAAGAGAAAGATTGTCCATAGGCAATTGAATATGATACGATAGATACTCGATATATGCAATGAGGGAGAGGCATGAGCTAACATACTTTTTCTACTTGGATCATATGCACTTATGATTGGAACTCTAGCAAGTATACGCAACTACTAAAGATAATTAAAGTAAAACCTAACCATAGCATTAGATATCAAGTCCTCTTTACTCCCATACGCCATAACCCACCTACTCGGGTCTGTGCTTCCGTCACTCACGCCACCCACCATATGCAAACCATGAACATATTGCAACACCCTACAACGGAGATCCCTCACATTTGCGCGAGACGGAGGGCACCTTAGGACAGCACCATATCAACATACAATTCACATCCATAACATCATACAACAATTAACCCATAGGACAAAAGAGATCTACTCAAGCATCACAGGATAGCCAAATATCATTGGGAAATAATATATGGAGTTGAGCACCATGTTTAAGTAGAGATTACAACGGTTAAGAGAGGTGTTACACCGCTGCATAGAGGGGGAGAGAGTTGGTGTTGACGGTGGCAAGATTGTTGATGTAGATCGGCGTCACGATCCTTGCCTCGGTGCTGTTCTGGCGCCACCGGGAGAGAGGGGGAGAGAGCCCCCCTCTTTCTTCTTCTTCTTCCTTGGCCTCCCCCCTAGATGGGAGGAGAGTTCCCCCTCTGGTCCATGGCCTCCATGACGGCGGACGGGCAGGAGCCCCTCCTAGATTGGATCTCCCTCTTTGTTCTCTTCTGTTTCGCGTTCCTCTTTTCTGGCCGAAAACCATTTCTTATATTTCCGGAGATCCGTAACTCCGATCGGGCTGAGATTTTGAGAGGATTTTTATCCAAAAATTAGATTCCTTGCGGCCAAAGGAGAGATTCAACCGACATACGAGGTGAGCACAACCCACCAGGGCGCGCCTGGGCCCCCTGGCCGTGCCCTGATGTCTTGTGGGGTTGTGGGCCTCCGGTTGCGTTGATTCCACTTCTCAAAATTCACAAATATTCTAAAAAAATCTCCGTAAATTTTTATCACGTTTGGACTTCGTTTGATATTGTAATTCTATGAAACAAAAAACATGCAACAAACAGGAACTGGCACTGGGCACTGGATCAATTGGTTAGTCCAATAAATCATATAAAATATTGCCAAAAATATGTGAAAGTTGTATAATATTGGCATGAAACAATCAAAAATTATAGATACGACGGAGACGTATCAGACAACCTTGCTGCACTTTATTTACCGTTACCGTTACTTGCTCGTTACCAATTATCTTGCTATCAAACTATCTGTTACCTACAATTTCAGTGCTTGCAGAATTACCTTGCTGAAAACCGCTTGTCATTTCCTTCTGCTCCTCGTTGGGTTCGACACTCTTACTTATCGAAAGGACTACTAGTGATCCCCTATACTTGTGGGTCTTCAGCAGGTTTGCCAATGAGCTCCCCGAAAGACACCAGGAAGCGAGAGTTGCGCAGACCAGATGGAACATCATCAAGCAGAACCCAGACCTCAGACAGAGATGCCACAGGTTTGGCCCCATCCACGGCGGCCTTCACCGAGACCATAACCTGATTGAGAGGCAAAGTGAAACTGGAACAGGAGGCCATCATTTTCAAACTTCCCTTAGTAGGGAAAGTAACTGCAAACTCTAAATCAGAAACCTGGTTAATCTGCCAGTCCCAACCTTCAAGGCCCCACTCCTTCAACTTATCGGATATGACTTGAATCGGGATAGGGGAAGAGATGACCGTAATCACAGCAGCATTAGAAGAAACCGGGGCAATAATCGGCATATCCAGAGCACCATCCAGAGCAAAGAAAGAGCATCCAGGCAAACCCATACCAAATTGCTTGAAATACGGGAACTTGCATCTATCAGGGCAGTCAATAGTGAGGTGTCCCTCTGAATGCCAAATCAAACAGAAGGGGGGGGGGAATTTGCATCGGGATTGGAAATGACCAGATATGTGGCAAGCGAAGCACGTTAGGGTAGCACAGCCGGAGGATGCACCACCACCAGCGACCGGACCGGCACCCCAGGAGGGGCTGAAGCCCTGGAGGAGTGGGGGGAGGCGGAAGGATGCCATCACCCACCGAGGTCGAGGACGAGCCCAGGACCTGAGGGGAGAGACGCCGCACCTTGGAGCGGAAAGACGCAGGCCCATAGCCACCACCCTGCTGGAACCGACCGTCGCCTGCGCCCCGACCTGCCCTGGAGCGAACCACAGGGCCAGATCCACAGCCACCCCCGCGCCCAGTCTGCACCTGGCCGCCCGAACCGCGAGGGAGATCAGGCCGAGGACCCGGCGAGGGATCCTTCACCCCAGCAGCCACCACTTCCCACAGATCGACCGCAGCCGCCGCATGCGCCCGCTCGTCAAGCTAGATCCACTCCAGCCCAGCTGCGCGGTGGCGGTCCACCTGATCGCGGACGGCGCGCTCCGTCTCCAACTTTTCCTGGAGTGACACCTCGTACTCCAGATCCGACGAGCGCCCGGTCTCAGAAGAGCCCTCACGCCCCCTCTTACTGCCAGACAGGGCCTCTGAGGAGGACACCCGAGATTTGTCCATGGAGAGAGCATCAGCGAAGGAGATCAGCAGGGGGGCGGTTTCGATCTGACGAGACGGCGGATGCGAAAGGGGTAGCGACGGAGGTCAGAGGAAGAGGCTGGAAACCCTAGATCGGGGTCAGTCACGCCCTTTCTTATCCACATATAGCCGATCACACGGGCCTCAGCAGGCTTAGGCACAAAGGGCTGGCAAACAGGCCCAGCAAAAGGCCCGTGCGACCGGACCGGGCCAGAAGTGATAAGGGGGGGATACATGTCAGACGAAAGGGCCAGCACGGATGAAGGGGCCGGCCCACAAGCCTCTCGGCCCAAACCCCGGCCCACCACCAGGGCCAGCCTCAACGCGGCTGCTAACCCTAGGGTTTTCGACCCCGGCATAAGCGTCGCCGCCGCCCAACCAACCACGGACGGTGGCGAGACAGCGGACGTCAGAGACCCAGGCTATCGTCCTGCCGACAGCACGGACGAGGTGGACGGGGGCACCGGCGGAGGGGAGGGCGACGAACCCGGCGACACAAAGGACTGGTCAGGAAGGATGGAGGAGAGATCCATTGACCACTCGCCCCTACTAGATCTGAAGTTACGTTGCCGCATGACATGTCACCCAGCAGACGCCGCCGCACGACGTGCCACCCAACAGACGCCGCCGGCGAGGTCGCCACACGACCACGGTCCCCCGGAGCGAATTTCCTTACCTTAGGCAACCCCCATGAGCATGGAAGCGGCGGAGGGGAGGTGGAGGGAGCGCCATCGTCCTCTGAGTCCAAAGAGTTCCCATCGAGCGCTCAAAACCGACTAGTCAATGAGACCGGGTGGAGGAGCAGGGTATGCGAGTCACAGGGATCAGACGGCGAGGGAGGGAAGGAGGAGGGAGGGTTGGCCAGAGGGGAAGGAGACGGGAATGGGGAGGAGGGACGCGGGGCCACGCCCGCCGTCGCGGTCGCCAGAGGGGAGGGAGCCATCGACCTCGCACGCTAAATTCAGTCTTCTTTAAGGTTCATGACCCTTGCACATCATTTTTTCCTATCGCGCTCCAAAGCGGCCTGGCTAATGACTCTCCTTTTTACCCTAGCTCGTAGATACAATTCTTGTGGGAGAAAACACGACTATCTTGAGCCATGTCGAGATGAAGAATGATGTGCGGGGCCATGTGTAGTTGAACTTTTGCGATGGAGCATAATCGCTTGCTCCAACATTTAAGCAGGTAGGCTGTTTTGTGAAGCTTGTGAAACAATATTTGGCAAGGCTCGACATGTTCGAACGGGGATGTCCATGCATCCTGCATGACATGCATAAAGCCGGGCACCGTAATAAAAAAAATCAAAGTGGAAACTTCTTGGGCGTTTTTGTCTTAAACACTAACTCATTTGCATGCATGCACAACACGACATTTGGTTCTGACTTGTTTTTCACGTCAGAACGTGAATGCTTTTGTGCAAGTTGACTGGCCAAGTCACGAGCTCATGCCAGTCTAAAAACCAAAACCAAGGACAAATCGCGTGCAAGTGACATGGGAGAAAGGCCAAAAACACAATAACAATCGTTTAGACTGAGTCGAGCCGCATTAACATTTTTTGAAAGGAGTTCCGGTTGTCGGTGGAAATTGTGGAGGCATGCATTTACATACACTATGTTAGCTGAGTACAACCAATACAGATTTGCAGTATAGAGATTTGAGAAGCAGTTCACCACATTCATCGTATCCTCCTTAATGATTGTCCAACAAGATTTAAAGAAGCCCTCATGAAACCGTCAGGGCCTGGAGCCTTGTCAACCGGGATCTGAGAGATGGATGTTAGGACCTCGTCCTCCGTGAAGTTTTTCCCGAGGCTGGACATATCATATTCATTGAATTGAAGAGCCTCCTAATTAAATCTCGAGTCCGCGTTGGCCCCTTATGAAGAATCGCAGAGAAGTGATCATGTGCAACCTTTTCTTTTTCCTCGTGAGAGGTTACCCAACCTGAACTAACTTTGAGTCTATGAATGAAGTTCTTCCTTCTTCTCGCATTGACCCTTAGATGAAAATACTTAGTGTCACTTTTCCATTTTTTCAGGTTTTTGACCCTTGCATCTTTTTCTCCTGGCCCGCTCCAAAGTGGCCCGGCTAATGACTCCCCTTTTTAGCCTAGCCTGCAGATCCTATTCTTGTGGGAGAAAACACGACTACCTTGTGCCATGTCGAGATGACGAATGACGTGCAGGGGCATGTTTTTTTTTTTTTTTTTTTTTTTTTTTTGAGAATCTCGTGCAGGGGCATGTGTAGCTGAACTTTGATGTTCGAGAATAATCGCTTGCTCCAACATTTAAGCAAATAGGCCGTTTTGCGAAGCTTGTGGAACAATATTTGGCAAGGCTCGACATGTACGAGCGGGTCTGTCCATGCATCCTGCACGACTTGCATAAATCCGGGCATCGTAATCCAAAAAAATTCAAATCGTTAACTTCTTGGACGTTTTGATCATAAACCCTAAATCCTAAACTCTAACTCATTTGCATGCATGCACAACACGGCATTTGGTTTTGGTTTGTTTTTCACATCTGAACGTGAATGCCGTTGTGCAGGCAGACTGGCCAAGTCACGAGCTCATGGCAGTCTAAAAACCAAAACCAAGGACAAAATCGCGTGCGAGTGACATGGGAGGATGGCCAAAAACACAATGATATCCGTTAAGACTGAGGCGAGCCGCGTTAACATTTTTTGACAGGAGTTCCGGCTGTCGGTGAAAATTGTGGAGACAGGCATTCACATAGACGTGTATTTCTCTGGCCGGACCAAAATGGCTTGCTATCGATCTCATCATCTCCTCACAAGAAAGAATCGAACAGGGTTCGCAGAAGACGCCAGTCCTTGGAGGTCCGTCGTCAAGCTGCAGGGGAATCAACAAGTCCGGCCCGGCCATCATGGGAGCAGCGAGCGACAGCGCGCATCTTCTCAGCGTGAAACTGTTTGATCCGTGGATGTACCTACGTACTCACAACAACTGGCGCCGGCATGATGATGCTTGAGGTCGCCAGTGGCAGGCTAGCGCTTTTATATATAGCGCTCAATCCACCGTTCAATCACCCATCCATCCATCCATTGCAATGGCGCAAATAACCATCTCGGCAGTAGCTATAGCGACAGCGGCACTAATACAGTAATACTAGTGCCGGTGTTCACTTTCACCAGAGGATCAGTAGCAGCAGCAGGTGATCCGAGCCGGCCGCCGCCGCCGATCGGGATGCCCAACTGCGTCACGTCCTGCGGCGACGTGGAGGTGCCGTACCCGTTTGGCATTGGCACGGACGCCAGCTGCTACCTGCCGGGCTTCAACCTCACCTGCAACACTACGGGGTCAGGGCCACGGCTGCTGCTCGACACCGACGGCACTCTTGAAGTGTTGGGGATCCACGTCAACCACTCCTTTCTGTTCGCCCAACGTAATGGTGATGTGAAAATCGAGCTTGACGGTGATGGGAACGGCAATGCCACGTTCAGCCACGGCCTTAGGCGGGATGGGCCATACACTCTCGACAGCGGCAGCGAACTCATCCTGACCGGCTGCAACATGCAGGCCACGGTGAAGAGCGGCAACATCACCGTGGCCAGCTGCACCTCGCTCTGCCGAATCAGCGACAACGACGAGGCGACACTATCGGCAGACGACGAGAGCACAGTGGCAGAGAGATACTGCTCAGGCGGTAGCACAGGCTGTTGCCGTGCGGACGTCGTCACGGCGGCCGGCTACTACGACGACGGCGAAGTATACAACAGCAGCAGCACCGGCACGTCAAAATACGACGTGGAATTCAGATGGGTAGGTTGGAACCATAGTGCAGACCTGGAGCGACTCCCAGTGCATGCGTTCATCACCTACGACGAATGGTTCGATAACAGCTCCGTTTATAACGATCTGCTACACACGCGTCGACCCCCGTCAAAGGAAACAATGGAAGTTCCTGTTTGGCTAACGTGGGATGTTGTTGGCCCTGCTGCTGCCCAACCAACCCTCTGCAAGAGTAACCACAGCAAACGCAGAAACGGTACAAGAAGAGGAAGCTATGTGTGCGCGTGCGAAGGCGGTTACTACGGCAATCCATACCTCACCGACGGGTGCAAAGGTAAGTACGCACGCGCTAGCTCCACAACGCACGCACGTCCACATAGCGACATAGCTAATTGTTAAACTTGTGCTATAGTTTTTTGATCTGTCAAGCAATAATTACTCGAATATATGCATGTACCAGATTACGACGAGTGCAAGCGGCAATCACAGGCATACAATAGTTGCTACGGTGAATGCAGAAACACGGAAGGGTCATTCACGTGCCAGTGCCCGCAAGGAACCATCGGCAACTACGCCATACCCGGTGGGTGTGTTGACAGTGCTGTTGCCGCCGTAGGTAATTACTATAAGCAACTTATTTTTCTTTGATTTGAGTTAGTTGTCGTTATTCTTCTCGGACAGCCAGCCTTGTTCTATACAGTATTTCCTTGTGCCAGCAACTAATAACATGTAACCTTGCATGCATGCACTCTTCTAACACATGCACTGGGTTCCATGATCCTGCAAAACATCCCCATTCAGATATTAATTCTTTAAGAAAAGATAAAAATAATGTGCTGTAATGCTATCTGTATAATGCGTTTCTGTGTCATTCGTACGGATTAAATGGTACAGTAGAACACTTACAATAACATGTCTTGTCTGTAAGTAGTCTATGTGTGATCACTAAAGTTTGAGGTGTGAGATACAGGTGGCATGCGCTTAGGGCATCTCAAACGACAATCCCCAAATTTCCTCCTGCATCTGTCCGTGGACTGTCTACGGATACGGGAAGACGACATCCAACGCTAGCTGCATATATTTTAACAACAACTCGAATCAACCGGACGAAATCCGTGCAAACACAACGGATTTTATGCAAACATGACGGATTTCATACAAACACGGCGGATTCCATTACATTTCGAACATCTAGAACAAAAAAAAAAGACCCACCCCTAAATCTATCATACGGCGGCCGCCAAGCCCGTGCCGTCCTCCATCCGTCGTCTCCATGAGCATTGGTGATAAGACCGATGGAGTGAAGGTGCAGTCTCCGGCGAGGAACAATACAACACGGGAGACGGACTGGCGCACATGGTACACCAGGCCCTGCCGCCTCCCGTGCCCTACTCATCCTCGGAGGAGTCCGCGCCCTGTCCGTTGTCGGTGGACGTCAGCTCCATGAGGGAAATGGTAGCTCCTTAGCTGTTGTCGTCTCACCGGGTAGCCTGATGGTTCGTCGGCGGCGGGTAGGAGGCGCGGTCGGCACTGTTCTCCTCCGCGTTTGCCTGCAACTGCGCTTCCGCAGTGGTTGCTTCCTAGCGAGTGGCGGCTTCAACGTGGATGGCACACTGCTCCACGATAAAGTTCGGATTCGTCTTGGCCATGGCCTCCTGGCTCGCGCGGTCGTCGTCGATCTGACCAAACGTGAGCCGATGTTGCTCCAGCGCCTGCTCTAACGCTGACGTACGCACCGGCGCAGACTGCCCCTCCGCCATGGTGGCATTGTAGTGCGCCTGCGCCTATGCCATGCTGTAGTCGAAGTGCACAATAGGCACGGGAGTCTGGACGGTGTCATCGGAGCCCGTCTTCATCGTGGTGTCGTCCTCGTCGGAGACCTCCGGCGAGCCGGCTGACAAGCCGGTCTCGATCCACCTGGCACGACGGCTCTGGCAGGAGGCGGCAAGGGAGGCCACCTCCTACTTCATCTCCGAGGAAATACTGTCCACAGAGCTTCGCCGCCTGCAATCATGGCGGATATGGTGCAAGGGAGGAGCATGTGGAGAGGATATGGAGCGGATGCGTTGTGCTCTGGAGATAGCCAGGTGTGGACGCCCTTAAATAGCGGATTCCGGTGAGGCGAGGCGTAAATGTGGGACACCGGAGTGGGTTTCTCGACCGGCGAGACTGCTTAATGGTGGTATAGGGACGGACGGGGCATTGAATGGGCATGGTAGATATCCATCCTGTCCCGTCCATTCATGCGTCTCCAGCATTGAACATGCGCGAAACACCGCAGACGTGTCGCGGGCGGCGCTGTCGGCCGGCGAGCTGCTTCAATGCCGGCGCTAGTGAGATGTCACGTCCGCTCTTCAATGGGGAGCGGCCGGTCTACATCGGCATCAATGCTGGCAGTTGAAGCCGGGAAGGAAGCGCGCACGGGAGCGGAGAGGGGTTTTTCGTGGGCCAGGACAGTCAGAATCGGGCGAAGTAGCGGTCCGGACTCCCGCAAAGCTCCCTCACGTTCGACTCCGGTTTTGCGGGAGAAATCATGTCCGGACCGCTCCGCAGACCGATACAGGACCGTGTTGGATGGCTTCCGCGGTCCGGAACGCATGATCCGGACGGTTGCGGAAGGTTTGTGGGTCCGTCTTGGTGATGCCCTTAGCACCTATAAAATCAAGTATATATCGTTTGTATGCCATCTATGAAAATCTCACACACTTTGTGTACACCTGCAGACAATCGAATTATATCTCTTAATCTATGAAAACCCCTTGATATTCTGATTAATCAACCCGCAGTCTCTTTTGAAAATAACGTTTTGTTTTACTGATCCAAATGCTTTTGAAAAATAAATATTCATATCTTTTAAACTATAATTTCAATTTTAACATGTCATATATGAAAATTGATTAAAAATGTGTAGAATATGAAAATGATGTTGTTTTACCTGTTAACCATTTTTTATTTTAGTTTAGGGACATATACAAATGCTTTTTAGAAACAACAATATTTTTTGAACCTAACTCTAGTTTTAATATGTTATGTATGAAAATTGATTAGAAAAAATGTGTAGAATATGAATATGATGTCATTTTACCTGTTAACCATTTTTGAAATATTGTTTGGGGACATATTCAAATGCTTTCTTGAAATATCCATATGTGTTAAACCTAGCTCTAATTTTAACATATTATATAAGAAAATTGGTTAGAAAAAATGTGTAGAATATGAATATGATGTTGTTTTAACTTTTAACCATTTTTAAAATATTGTTTAAGGATATATTCAAATGCTTTTTTGAAATATCCATATGTTTTAAACCTAACTCTAATTTTAACATGTTACATATGAAAATTGATTAGAAAAAATATACAGAATATGAATATGATGTTGTATTACCTATTAAACATTTTTTAATGTTTTTAGGGACATATTCAAATGCTTTTTAGAAATATCCATATGTTTTAGCCTAACTCTAATTTTAACATGTTACCTATGAAAATTTATTAGAAAAAATGTACAGAATATGAATGTGATGTTGTTTTACCTGTTAAACATTTTTAAAATGTTCTTAAGGACATATTGAAATGCTTTTTAGAAATATCCAGATGTTTTAAACCTAACTCTAATTATAACATGTTACATATGAAAATTGATTAGAAAAAATGTACAGAATATGAATATGATGTTGTTTTACCTGTTAAACATTTTAAAAAGATTTTTAAAGACACATTCAAATGCTTTTTACAAATATCCATATCTTTTAAACCTAACTCTAATGTTAACATGTTACATGTGAAAGATTATTAGGAAAATGTACAGAATATGAATATGATGTTATTTTACCTGTTAACAATTTTTAAAATATTATGTAAGGTTCAACCTTAATCCATAGCGTATGATCCGTCTTTCTTTCATATCAGTGGAGTTTCGAATTGAAAATCAACACCTCTGCAAAACCAGATTGGAGACAAAAGAAATCATCTATAACCACGTACGCACGCCTCGGTAAAACCCCGTGGGGTAAAAATAAAGCATATTTTCCATCTTATCCAAAGATAGAGAGACCTTAATTAAGATTGACCCCACTCAAACGTGTTGTTATTGTGTGATCACTATGGTCATCGTCGGTTAGGGTGCGAATGAGTATAAGCCGCAATGGGATGCACATTGAATTATTTGGGTATTCAGTCATGATTATTGGTTAGAAGCGTGTGGTATTGTTTTCTTCCATTGCAACGTACGGACTCTTTTGCTAGTTTATAATCGTATAATATATAATAGATAATAGGTTGATGGTATGGTTGATGCGTTGACACTTTTAATAGGTGGCTGCGATAGATTTTGCGGGGGCGTGGAGGTGCCGTACCCATTCGGCATTGGCCCGGACGCCAGTTGCTACTTGCCTGGGCTCAACCTCTCCTGCGACAAAGGCCATGAGCCCCCACGGCTGCTCCTCAGCAACGCCAACTTCCGGGTCATCAATATCTCCCTTGACAACTCTACGGTGCGAATCGTCCGAACTGAGGCCCTCAAAAGCAATTACCACCCCAGTCCAAGGTCACGAACGTCTTCGCTCACTTGGGTCGATAGTGATCTGAGAAAGTTGCCAGCTTCTTTCTCTCTGTCCACCAGCAACGAGCTCACCATGACGGGGTGCAACGCGCAGGCGACACTGCTCGGACACGGTAACCCGGCCATTATCAGCGGTTGTGCCTCCTTCTGTTCCCACAATGACACCAGCAGCAGCAACTTTACTGGTCTTGGTGGAAAGGACGGCTCCAAGTACTGCTACGGAATGGGCTGCTGCCAGTCTCGCATCTCCGAGTCCATGGACGGAATGCCCCGCGAGTTGCACTTCACATGGTTGCGCGATAGCCGCCCTGCGGAACTGATGCCCTTAGACGGGTACGTGTTCATCGCAGAGGAGGGGTGGTTTGGCAAGCAGAGTTTCGCGGATGAACTGATGCAGAAGGGTGAGGAGACTTGGGACTCCCAAACGCCGGCACACGAACTGGAGGTTCCCATTCTTCTGCTATGGGAGGTCTTGCTCTTGCATAATGGCTAATCAACCCACGCGAGCTCGCATCCGGACTGCCATGGGGAGATAACCCGCGACCTTTGCAAGAGCAAGAAGAGCTACTGCAAGCCTGGGAATAGAGGCCATACGTGCCAGTGTAACGAAGGCTACCACGGCAACCCATATATCCTCGGCGGCTGCAAAGGTTCGGTCAATTCCATCGATCGTTTGCCGCATATACATATGGCTCCAATGCGTACTACCACTTCTACTACGTACATGTAATTTAATCCTTTTCTTGTCTACAGGTGACAAATCTTTAAAAGGTGAGCAACAAATGGTGCCACTCTAATTTTCCTACGCAAGCCGGTATTCTGAGATTATTACTACTCCCTTCATTTTTGTATACAAGGCCACTATCAAAATTACAATTTGCAGTTATATAAGGCCACTAACACTAATCCAGTTTCGATTGCTCCTTGTATTAACATAGAGATTTTTCATTCTTTTATATGGAATTTTTTCCAGTTAATGTGTAGAACAAGGGTGCTACACAATACACATATTGCCCCTCTCAGATATATATAGCTTCAGAAACATGAATTTATTTATTTTCTACCTTTGAGTGTTTTGGTTAGTAAAATCTTATTGTTAGATTTATTGCAAAAAATGTTTACAAAATACACTTTATTACAAGTATATCTATTATATACTACCTCTGTTGGTAAAGTCAAGATGACTTTCTAAATAGCATGAAGGAAAAAAAATCAGATTTTGATTGGTAACGTACTAAAAAAATATTTTGTTTTGTATGGTGCAAATATTATTATCAAAGATACATACTGGATACCATCCCAAAATACAAAATTTCATCACTTCTGAGGCCAGGGAGTATTAAAAGTAGATGAGAGTCAACTAGTCAAATGAAAAATATGTTTAGAGTATAAGAACAAACAAAACATCAAACCATTAACTTGGTGGACCAAGCCACACACAGTTCCATTTTGGATATCAGCATGGCTTTCAAAACACAACAAACCTTGACCAATAGTTTCTGTTTGAGTTTTTATAATACCTAATAAAACCTTACGCTATGAAAGCACTTTTCTAGACAAATGTATCTGCATACCAAAGAAAATGAATGACAATATTTTCTCCCCAGGTTCAAGCATTATTATTGGAGTTGCCAGTGGGGCAGGCCTCATACTTTTGGTCATCATTGCCTACTTTAGTTCATATATATTTAAGCATCAGAGGGCCCAAATGTTGAAACGGAAGTATTTTGAGCAAAACCGTGGGCAACTGCTGCAACAATTGGTATCTCAAAGAGCTGATATTGCAGAGAGAATGATCATAACCTTGGAAGAGCTAGAGAAGGCAACAAACAATTTTGATAAAGCTCGTGAACTTGGTGGTGGTGGGCATGGTATTGTCTATAAAGGGATTTTGTCGGACCTCCATGTCGTAGCCATCAAGAAACCAAAGATGGTTGTTCAAAGGGAGATTGATGAGTTTATTAATGAGGTTGCTATCCTATCACAAATCAACCATAAGAATGTAGTAAAACTATATGGTTGTTGCCTTGAAACAGAAGTGCCATTGTTGGTCTATGAGTTCATATCCAATGGAACTCTTTACGATCATCTTCATGTGGAAGGACCAAGATCATTGTCATGGGCTGATAGGTTACGGATAGCAACGGAAACTGCAAAATCTCTTGCCCATCTTCACTCAACAGCTTCAGTACCTATCATTCATAGAGATGTCAAACCTGCTAACATACTTCTGGATGATACTCTCACTGCAAAGGTAGCCGACTTTGGGGCTTCAAGGTACATTCCATTGGACAAATCCGGGCTAACAACAAATGTGCAAGGTACACTAGGATATCTGGATCCGATGTACATGCACACGTGGCGCCTCACAGAGAAGAGTGATGTTTATAGCTTCGGTGTTATGCTTATAGAACTGATGACAAGAAAGAAGCCACTTACCTACATGGCCCCCGAAGGCAATGGTCTTGTGGCACATTTTTCTACCTTATATGCAGAAGGAAATTTGTCACAAATTTTAGATCCACAAGTTATAAGCGAAGGTGACAACAGAATTGATGAAATCGCTGGAATTGCGGTAGCATGTGTAAAATTAAGAGGGGAGGAACGACCAACCATGAGGCAAGTAGAGTTGAGAATGGAAGCTGCTCAGTCACCGGAGGAATTTGAGGCAAATGATGATATCACACACAACAAATTCTCCATTGGCATCTAGAGTGGGATTGACTAGCAGGCAGTATAGCATGGAAGAAGAGTACATGTTGTCTGCAAGATATCCAAGGTAGTTCTGCTTACATGTGGGCTGAATAAAGTTAACTTTTTGAGATTTGTTTGCAGTATGTTACCTTAGTGAAAAAGGTGCTTCTAGTCCTTTTTCTATCGTGGCAACTTTGTTTCATGGCTTTTATTGTTTTCGCATTCAGTGTAAACTCATGGTCAGCATTGGAAGCTCAATGGAGTCAATTTGTGTGCCTCTAGGACAAAAGATGCCTCTCGCCTTGCTCTAATGGCGGTGCTATTTCTACATATATGTAATATGCATGCTAGTTAGCTTCATGGGGTGCATCCCAGTAAAGTACCATTTATTGCTATAAAATACAATTTGAAACATGAGAATTCCGTACGTGCATAACCGAAAAATGTTTTAAGAGAATGTAACCAATAGTTGTAAGAACCCATTGCTTCTCCTGGAAATTTTCAATCTACTTGCGGACCTGAATCAACTTAACCTTAAATTCCATATTGTTTGCATCGTGTTTTCATGTCATGCAAGACCTTTATATTTGCAACCGGCCAAAGATGCCATATAATCAAAGTGAGCAACAATTTTTTTTAAAGAAATGCCTTCAGTTCAGGAAACAAGTTGCATGAGAATTTTCATCTTACAAGAACGGTTGGAGCTAATCCAGGGCTCCAGAAGAATCTTCCTTTATAAACATCCATAATTTCCAGGACCTTAACATATTTTAAGTGACGAAGATACACCATTAATAATGTTGAACAATGTTAGCATCTACAACTTGAAATCATCTAATAATATACCTGAACATGAAAATAACTTGAGCTCCCAAAAATTGCATAGCATCATGACACCTCTAGCACTATTAATTTTAGTCCTGAACATGAAAATAACTTGAACTCAAAATTGCATAGCATGATGAAACTTCTAGCACTACAAAATTTAGGTTAGCATAGACAATGTGACGCGCTGGATTTGCAGCTACAGTAATCCGTGTAATTAAGCTACAGTAATCCCACGCTAATGATGCCTTGTCATTGCTTTCATTGTTGCTAATCTCATTTTGTTTCAAATCGCGATGAGATTCAAATTTAAGTTAAAGTTGAAAACTAAAGTTTCAAAATACCAAAACAAAAATGTCCGAAATGCGGCAAATAATGCATAGGTAATTGTGTTGTAGAAATCAACATTTTTGAAAATAATTAAATCCACTAAATTAAAATAAAACTAAAACAGAAAATTATAAATAACAAAAAAAACAAACAAACAAACAACCCCCCCCCCCGGCTGGGCCTAGCGGCCCAACCGGCCCACCCCGACTCCACGTGGGGTCAACCCCCCCCCCCCCCCATCGACAGCCCCCCTCCCCCACTCGCCACTCCTCCCCCCTCTTGCTCGCCTCCTCCCACCCGATCCAGACCTGGATCGGGGCTGCGCCCTCACCGCGTCGTCGATGCATCCCCGTCCTCCCCCTCGCCGGCCTCCATCGCGCCTCGCCGCCCTGCCCCCCTACAACGTTGGTGAGGCCGTGGCCTCCCCTCCCCTCTCCCTTCCCCCCCGGCCCCGGCTCCCTGCCCCGCCGCGCCCACTGCCGCTGCACACCGGCTCCCGCTCGCCCCCTTCTCGCCGCGCCCCGCGCGTTCGCCGCGGCCCGTCCACGCCACCATGCCCACCCCCGCTTAGCACGCCCACGCGCCGCGCACGTGCCCCGCGCGCCGGTCCCGGCCGTCGCGCACCGCACGCCCGCTCACCTCTCTCCCCGCGTGCCCTGGCCACGCGTCCCCGCCGCGCCCCGCTAGCCGCCTCCCCCCGTGAAAGCCGCCGCCGCTGTGGTTGGCCTCACCGGCCGCCGCCTGTCGCCGCGCGCCCGCCTCCGGTCCCCACCGCGACCACCGCGCCGCCCCGGGCCGTCCCTATCCCCGTCGCGCGGCCTCGCCGCTGCCATGTGCTCGTGCCCCCCATGCCGGCGCCCTGGCCACCGTCTCCACCCTGGCCACCACCGTTGGCCTTGGGGGCTCGAACCACCCCCCACTAACACGATCTGGTTAGTGGGGATTGATCACCCACTAACCACCCCCCTGGAAAATGACATATGGGGCCCAGGCCCTGATAAAAAAAGTGTTAAAAATAAAATAAATAAATAAATAATTAGTAAAATAATTAATTAAGTAATTAATTAACTAGTTGACTAAGTTGTTAATTGACCTAATTAAACTGATTAGGTTAATTAATGTTTCTGTTAAGTTTAGCAGAGTATGACATGTGGGCCCAACCCATTTTAACACTAATTTAAAAGGATTAATAAATTCTGTTAATTAATTTAAAGTAAAAAGTGAATGACAGGTGGGTCCCACCTCTTAATTAACCCGATTAAAAGTTAATTAAACTTAATTAAACCTGTGTCTATGACAGAGGGGCCCCACTTGTCAGTTTGACCAGTCAAAGCCCCTGTTGACTGCTGATGTTAGCATGACATCGTGATGATGTCATAATTATATTTATTGAATTAATTAAAATCTATTAATTTCTGGATATTAATAAAACTTTAAAAATTAATATAAAATAATCTGTAAGTCAGATGAAAATAAATTATACATGAAAGTTGCTCAGAAAAATCCCACGAATCTGAATACACAGTCCGTTCGTCTGCCACGCGCTCCTATCATAATGAACGTGGAACTTTCCCATCGTTTTTGTCTGTCCGGTAGTAGCCCGAGACCCGGAAAATATCGTCAGATATTCTTCCGACCCGTCTGCGACGTGTAGTACTACGTTAGTGCATTGATACGTCTCCAACGTATCTACTTTTCCTCACCTTTTGCCCTTATTTTGGACTCTAATTTGCATGATTTGAATGAAACTAACCCGGACTGACGTTGTTTATGGCAGAATTGCCATGGTGTTGTTTTTGTTTATGGAACGAAACTTTTTGGAGATTTATTTTGGAAAATATAAAAATACTGGAGCCAAAAACTGGATGCACTTCGTGTACAAACTGGACAATCTCTTTCGAAGTAACAGGGTTTCGGATCAAAACTCATCTATTACAAAAGGGATTTCATTTTTTAACATATTTTAACTCCAGTTTTTTTCTGCATTCAATATGCATCATTCAAAGCCACATCATCAATTTTCAACCTTTTTCTGACTTCATTTGCTATTTTTCATGCATTTCATAATTTATTTTGAGCTAAATGATCCTGAAATTGACAAGCACTGCAAATGAACTCTGAAAAGGTTGAAACTAGGCATGGTATCATAATTTCACCCACATAGCTTGTGCTAAAAATTTGAGAGGGTTACGGGAAAAACTGGATGCACTTCGTGTACAAACTGGACAATCTCTTTCGAAGTAACAGGGTTTCGGACGAAAACTCATCTATTACAAAATGGATTTCATTTTTTTAACATATTTTAACTCCGGACTTTTTCTGCATTCAATATGCACCATTCAAAGCCACGTCATCAATTTTCAACCCTTTTCTGACTTTATTTGCTATTTTTCATGCATTTCATGATTTATTTTGAGCTAAATGACCCTGAAATTGACAAGCACTGCAAATGAACTCTGAAAAGGTTGAAACTTGGCATGGTATCATAATTTCACCCACATAGCATGTGCTAAAAAGTTGAGAGGGTTACGGGAAAAACTGGATGCACTTCATGTACAAACTGGACAATCTCTTTCGAAGTAACAGCGTTTCGGACGAAAACTCATCTATTACAAAAGGGATTTCAATTTTTTTAACATATTTTAAATGCAGACTTTTTCTGCATTCAATATGCACCATTCAAAGCCACGTCATCAATTTTTAACCCTTTCCGACTTCATTTGCTAGTTTTCATGCATTTCATAATTTATCTTTTTTTCCTCGGTTTGGTAGACATGTCCTTCACATAGAAAACCGGCGCCACATCATTGGCTAGGACGAATGGTTCGTCTGTGTACCCAAGATTTTTGAGATCCACTGTTGTCATTCCGTACTGCGGGTCTAACTATACCTCGCCTCCTGACAGATTGACCCATTTGCACCGAAACAAAAAGACCTTAAATTCATGTCCATAGTCAAGTTCCCATATCTCCTCTATGTAACCAGAATATGTGTCCTTTGCCCTATTGGTGATTGCTGCATCAAAGCAAACACCACTGTTTAGGTTGATGCTCTGTTTATCTTGGGCGATCGTGTAAAATGTATTACCATTTATCTCGTACCCTTGGTAAGTCCATACAGTCGAAGATGGTGTCCTGGCCAACAAGTACAGGTCATCTCCAACAGTGTTGTTATGCATGAAATGCATTTGCAACCAACCGCCGAAAGTCCCGATGTGTTCACGTGTAATCCAGTCGTCAGACTGCTCTGGGTGTTTGTAGCGTAGAATATTCTTGTGTTCATTGATATACGGGGCCACCAACGTAGAATTCTATAGAACTGTGTAGTGTGCTTGCGCCCAGGAATGCCCGTCCCTACATATTATTGAATCCGCTCCTAGCGTGCCTTTTCCACTCAGTCTCCCCTCATACCGCGATTTAGGGACACCAATCGGCTTAAGGTCAGGAAAAAAGTCAACACAAAACCCAATGACCTCCTCTGTTTGATGGCCCGTGGAGATGCTTCCTTCTGGCCTAGCACGATTACGAACATATTTCTTCAAGACTCCCATGAACCTCTCAAAGGGGAACATATTGTGTAGAAATACAGGACCCAGAATGGCAATCTCGTCGACTAGGTGAACTAGGACGTGCATCATAATATTGAAGAAGGATGGTGGGAACACCAACTCGAAGCTGACAAGACATTGGACCAAATCAGTCTGTAACCTTGGTAGGATTTCTGGATCAATTACCTTCTGAGAAATTGCATTGAGAAATGCACATAGCTTCACAATGGCTAATCGAACATTTTCTGGTAGAAGCCCCCTCAATGCAACCGGAAGCAGTTGCGTCATAATCACGTGGCAGTCATGAGACTTTAGGTTCTGGAATTTTTTCTCTGCCATGTTTATTATTCCCTTTATATTCCACAAGAAGCCAGACGGGACCTTGATACTGAGCAGGCATTCAAAGAAGATTTCCTTCTCCGCTTTGGTTAGAGCGTAGCTGGCAGGACCTTGATACTGCTTTGGATGCATGCCGTCTTTTTCGTTCACACGTTGCTGGTCCTCCCGTGCCTCCTGTGTATCTTTTGTCTTCCCATACACGCCCAAGAAGCCTGGCACGTTCACACAAACATTCTTCGTCACGTGCATCACGTCAATTGCAGAGCGGACCTCTAGGTCTTTCCAATAGGGTAGGTCCCAAAATATAGATTTCTTCTTCCACATGGGTGCGTGTCCCTCAGCGTCATTCGGAACAGATGGTCCGACAGGATCCTTTCCAAAGATTACTTGTAAATCCTTGACCATATCAAGTATATCAGCACCAGTACGGAGGACGGGCTTCTTCTGGTGATCTGCCTCACCTTTGAAATGTTTGCCTTTCTTTCTTAAGGCATGCTTGGTCGGAAGAAATCGACGATGTCCCACGTACACATTCTTCTTGCATTTGTCCAAATATATACTTTGGGTATCATCTAAACAGTGCGTGCATGCGTTGTTTCGCTTGTTTGTCTGTCCTGAAAGGTTACTAAGAGCAGGCCAATCATTGATGGTTACAATCAGCAACGCTCGTAGGTCAAATTCCTCTTGTTTATGCTCATCCCACACACGTACACCTTTTCCATTCCACAGCTGTAAAAGCTCTTCGACTAATGGCCTTAGGTATACATCAATGTCGTTGCCGGGTTGCTTAGGGCCTTGGATGAGCACTGGCATCATAATGAACTTCCGCTTCATGCACAACCAAGGAGGAAGGTTATAGATACATAGAGTCACGGGCCATGTGCTATGCTTGCTGCTCTGCTCCCCATAAGGATTAATGCCATCTGCACTTAAACCAAACCATACGTTCCTTGCGTCACCTGCAAAGTCCCCCCACTTTCTCTCGATTTTTCTCCCCCGCGACCCGTCAGTGGGTGCTCTCAACTTCCCGTCTTTCTTACGGTCTTCTTTGTGCCATCGCAACAACTTGGCATGCTCTTTGTTTCTGAACAGACGTTTCAACCGTGGTATTATAGGAGCATACCACATCACCTTGGCAGGAACCCTCTTCCTGGGACGCTCGCCCTCAACATCACCAGGGTCATCTCGTTTGATCTTATACCGCAATGCACCGCATACCGGGCATGTGTTCAATTCCTCGTACTCACCGCGGTAGAGGATGCAGACATTAGGGCATGCATGTATCTTCTCCACCTCCAATCCTAGAGGGCAGAGAACCTTCTTTGCCTCATACGTACTGTCGGGCAATTCGTTATCCTTAGGAAGCTTGTTCTTCATTATTTTCAGTAGCAAACCAAATCCCTTGTCAGATACACCATCGTCTGCCTTCCATTGCAGCAATTCCATTGTGGTACCGAGCTTTGTGTTGTCATCTTCGCAGTTTGGGTACAACCCTTTTTTGTGATCCTCTAACATGCGATCGAACTTAAACTTCTCCCTTTCACTTTCGCATTCTCTCTGTGCATCAGCAATGACCTGGCCAAGATCATCATCGGGCACATCGTCTGGTGCCTCCTGATCTTCAGCTTCCCCCGTTGCTGTATCACCGTATTCAGGGAACATAGGATAGTTGTCATCATCCTCTTCTTCTTCGTTGTCTTCCATCATAACCCATCTTTCTCCGTGCTTGGTCCAAACATTATAGTGTGGCATGAAACCCTTCTCAAGCAGGTGGGAGTGAAGGGTTTTCGAGTTAGAGTAATCCTTTGTATTCTCACAGACAGTACATGGACAATACATAAAACCATTCTGCTTGTTTGCCTTAGCCACTTCGAGAAATTTATGCAGGACCTCAATGTATTCAGAAGTGCGTCGGTCACCGTACATCTGTAGGACCAAAAGTATGTCTAGAGGGGGGGTGATTAGACTACTTGACCAAATAAAAGTTTTGCCTATACCAAGTTTTAGGGTTGGCAGTTTTTAGCATTTCATGGCAAGTCAAGTACACCCTACACATGCAAGTCTAAGAGTATATAGCAGCGGAAAATAACAACAAGCATGTATAGAAGGGATAGGGTAGGAGGATCAAACGCAGTTGTAGACGCATGGATTTTTCCCGTGGTTCCGATAGGTGGCGCTATCGTACATCCACGTTTATGGAGTCTTCAACCCACGGAGGGTAACGGTCGCGAGAGTCCACGAAGTAGCAACCTTGACTATTCCATAACGGCTTCCGTCCACGAAGGACTAGCCTCACTAGGGTAGATCTTCACGAAGTAGGCGATCTCCTTGCCCGTACAAACTTCTTGGTTCACTCCACAACACGCAGTAGGAGGCTCCCAAGCGACACCTAACCAATCTAGGAGGCACCACCCTCCAAAAGGTAATAGGCTCGGTAATGACGATGAACTCCTTGCTCTTGTGCTTCAAGATGATAGACTCCTCAACACACAATCACTCTCTCACAGATTTGGCTGGGTAGAAGAGATGGGATTGGTGGAAAGCAACTTGGGGAGGATAGAAATCAAGATCCATATGATTGGAGTGGAAGATCTTGACCTCAACACAAGACTAGGTGGTTCTCTCTCAGAAAACTGGATGGGCAAGTATGGAATAGTTCTGAGTGCTCTCTTTTCGAGTAGGTGGTGGTGAAGGGGTATATATAGGCATCCCCAAAAATCCAACCGTTACACACAAAATGACCAACTCGGTGACACCGATGTGTGAATCTCGGTGGTACCGAAGTGACCAAAAGGTGGCAACTTTTGAATCTCGGTGAGACCGATATAGGAATCTCGGTTGCACTGATAAGGTGACCAACGGTCAGATTTCCAATCTCGGTGACGCCGATCCAGCATTCTCGGTGGGACCGAAAACGTGAATTTGCGTAACAGAAAGTTGGCAACCTAAACTCGGTGGCACCGGTATGGAATCGGTTGCACCGAAGTGGCTAGGGTTTGGCTGAGTCTGTCTAGGGTATGGAATCGGTGGTACCGTAGTGGGAATGTTGGTTGCACCGATTTTGAGTGTTAGGCTTAGGACAGACTTTGGTGGGAGAGCTTGTGGGTGTTTTTGGCGAATGTCACTTGTGCACGTATGAGCATATTGTTCACCAATCAAGACCTTACCCCCCTTTTAATAGTATTGGCTTTCCTATGGACTCAAAGTGATTTCTCACAAAATAAAATGTAGAGTCCTCTTGCTTGAAGCTTGGCCAACCTATTTCCTTTTCATCTTGGGGTATCTCCACAATCTCCTTAGTCCTTTTGCCATCCCTATCATTGAACATTTCCTGAAACATACTTGGAGAAACATTAGTTCAATGACTTATATGTTGTTATTAATTACCAAAACCACCAAGGGAGCAAATGTGCTTTCAACATCCATTGCCGGTTCATCTGCGTGCATTATATAATTAAGTGTATAAAAAACCATTACAGAACATCATGATAGAGAAGTGGCCAAATTAATACAAGTATCTATGTAAATCATACAAGTAAGAATTTTTTCTTTTAAAAAGAAGATAAGAACAAGAGGCTCAGCACGGTGGTGCCGGCGAGGAGATCGGCGCGGGCGATCGACGACGATGAGGACGGGGACGGGAACGGCACCCTACACATGTGCAGACTCTAAGAAGATAATTTCAGCTCTAATTGTGCGTCTAAATCAAAAGAACTCCCACATACACTCCTACACTAAAACCCACAAACCACACTCTACTTCTAGAGCATTTGAAATGAGCTAAACTAGCAGTGAGAGATGAAACGATGAAGTCGTTAACCTTTTAGACACTTGTGCAGTTGGTGCACCGCCAAACCTAAACAAATCTTGGGGAAAATGTAGCTTGGAGGTCAAGCTTGGAGAGGAGAAAGCTCAAGTGTGGCTGCGACATTTCATCGAACACCTCATGTGCATAGGAGGTGAGAACAGAGAGCAGCACACCTCCCACACGTCGGCCAACCAAAAAACAGAGGAGTGAGCGGGCAGGGGTGAGCATATATATAGGCAACTCTTAAGTCCCGGTTGGTGGCTAGCACCGGGACTAATGGTGTCTCTTTAGTCCCGGTTGGTGGCTAGCACCGGGACTAAAGGGGCTGGCCAGGAGCGAAGCCCTTTAGTCCCGGTTCGTGTCTGGAACCGGGACTAAAGGGGTCAGACGAACTGGGACTGGTTCCTGCCGAGGCCCGGCCGGTGCCCTGGCCGCTCGAACCGGGACTGATGCAACCATTGGTCCCGGTTCGTAACAGAACCGGGACTAATGATCTGATCTGGCCCGGATCAAAGCCCTGATTTCTACTAGTGCCAGTCTAATAACCAAAACCAAGGACAAATCGCGTGCAAGTGACATGGCAGAAAGGCCGAAGACCCAATGATAGCCGTTAAGACTGAATCGAGCCGTGTTAACATTTGTTGACGGGAGTTCCGACTGTCGGTGGAAATTGTGGAGGCTTGCATTCACATACACTATGTTAGCTGAGTTTAGCCAATGCAGATTTGCAGTATAGAGATTTGAGAAGGAGTTCCCCGCATTCATCCTATCCTCCTTTATGATTGCCCAACAAGATTTAATGAAATCCGTCGTGAAACCGTCTGGTCCTGGAGCCTTGTCGACTGGGATCTGAGAGATGGTTGTTAGGATCTCGTCCTCTGTAACGCCCCGGGGTCAGTGCCACAGTGATGATTGTAATTAAGCTATGATGAAGGCCGAGAACACGCTAAGGCTTTTGCTAAAACTAAGTGGATCACCGTTGGAATCGGTCCGAAATTTAATTCCGTTGCATTTTAAAAATTGTCGGAAATGTGGTTCAAAAAGTTTGACGAAACCGGAATTAAAAATGTTGGATGGATCGCAAATATTCCGTAATGTTTTACAAAATTAAAACGGGAATTTTTAGAATTGGTTTGGTACCCTAAAAGTATTAAAAACGATTTTTAAAACGTAGGGAAATTTAGACCCGAACGGGACCGAAATTAGATGGCCCGGTCGGGCCCTATTTAATCCAGCGCGGGGGCAGCCCTAGCCGTTCCCGTTTCCCCCCCCCCCCCCCCCCCCGCTGCCGCGCGCAGCGCCTCCGGGCGCCAGGCCCCGAGCCGGCCAGCCGCTCCCCCCCCCGACGCGTCCGCGGCCGCCTGCCCGCGCCCCGCTGCGCCGCCGTCGCCCGCCGTCGCGCCCCCCCACCCCCCCCCCCCCCGCGCCCGGATCCGTCGCCGCCGCCTCCCGTCGCCGCCCGGCGCCGTTCGCCCCGCCGCCGCCGCACGCCTCCCTGCCCTGCGGCCGCCGCCCCCCTGTGAGGCCGCCTCCCCCTCCCCCCCCCCCCCCCCCCCCCCGACGGCCGCCGCCGCACCGGCCCGGTCCGGCTGTGTGTGTGCGCGCGTGCGTGCGGTTGTGTGTGTGTGTGTGTGCGTGCGTGTGTAGTGTGTGTGTATGTATATACATACGTAAGTATGTATATACATACATATGTATACATACACATATACGATTTATTAATAAAAATGAATTTAGAAAATAACATAAATAAATAGATATTAATATTATTAATTAATTAATTAGATAATTAAGTTATTCATTAGTTAATTAATTAATCAGTAATTACTGTTTAGGTTAATTAAACAGTAATATTTACTGTTTGATTAATACGAATTAAATAATTAAATTAATTTCAGAATATTATTAAAACTTTAGAAATTAATATAAAATAAACCGTAGCCCGGATTAAAAAGTTTTGAACATGAAAGTTGCTCAGAATAATTCTACGTTTCCAACTGCGCAATCCGTTAATCTGTCACCTGTCCCTAGCATAGCAAACATGCAACTTTTCGCCTGTTTCTGGTAGGTGAATAGTGCGTGACTTTAATAAAATAATTCCGGATAAATTCCTAAATTAACTAGAGCACTTAGATAGGCAGTATATCACCCCGCACTGCATCCTAGCTGTCCCATGCTCCTAGCACCGCAAGCCTGGAACATTGCCCCCCCTCCGGTCATCTGTCCGACATTTGTCCGGAACCGGGAAAACTTTTCCGGATGGGTTCCCCCTTCATCGGTATCGAGTAGTACTGCGTTAGACTACCCCTAGCACTGCGTATTGCCATGTTATGCATCGTGTTGCATCTGTTGCTTGTATTTATTGTTTCTTCCCCCTCTTCTCTCCGGTAGTTTCTGAGACTGACGCTGCCGCCGAGTACGACTACGCCCCTGACGACCAGCCTTTTGCAGCAGAGCAACAAGGCAAGCAAAACCCCCTTGAGCATTCCGATATCACCTATTGTTCTCCCTCATGCTTGCATTAGATTTTGCTACTGTATTTAAACAAGTACCTATTCTGATGCATTGCCTGATTTTGAGTACTGCTTTCATATCTGCTTTCATACCACGTTGTAGTATAGGTATGGATAGTATCCCCCTGTGACTCCCCGCTTACTATTGTCGATAACCCTGCTTTCATCACCGTCGCCATCGAGGACTTGAAGACAGAAGACTCAGTCATCCTGACTGACAAGCCGTTACCGACACATCACCTCACACACCCCGAGTGTGGAAACGCTTGGGGCACTGACTCACAGCCACTTTGACTTAACACTGAGATATATGAGAAAGACGGGTCGGCCCCAAGGGTACCCATGAGTGTGAGATGTGGTGGGGTGCGCCGGTAAGGCACCCGAAGGGATATAGACGGGACGTGGCCGGACCTACTTTGTCCTTGCCACAAGTTCTCGAGACGGGGCGACGGGATGGTGGGACCGATCGTCACCGCAATAGAGCAAGTCACTAACGGGTTTGGATATGTGATCTGAGAAGGCCTTCGGCGAAAGCTCTGGTCTCTTTCGCACTAACCACCACGCGGGAACAAAAGTGGGCACTCTACGGCGTACATTCTCCCGAAAGCTCTTCAGATGCCACGAGATTCGACTCGCGCCCGGGTGGTCTGGAACGCAGGGACCTTGACGGAAGGCGTGCTAGGACTGATCCCGGCTGAGGGCGTAACGTGCATGATGGCGAGGGCGATGGCCCAAGACCCCGAGTCATTAGGATGTAGACCGGCGTGCCGGCCTCTCTGTTGAGCCTAGGTAGGACTACGTCGTGTCGATGGATGAGGCCGGGTATGACCAGAAAATTGTATCCGGCCAGAGTTTATCGAGCGTGTTGGGTAAGTTTGTGCACCCCTGCAGGGAAGTTAAACTAATCGATTAGCCGTGTCCGCGGTTATGGACGCTCAGAGTTGTATCCTGATCTATGATAACTATAATTGGATACTTATTATTGTTACTTGCATTACAATTTGGCTCCGGGATTGCTTTCTCGCATGGGGTCGAGGAAGGATCTCTGGGCCTTGCTAACTTACCCCTGTTAATAAAATATACTGCTCTCAACTCTCGTCTCATGCTGCAAGATGCTAAAGATGCTAGTCTTCGATAGGACTAGGCCCTTCCCCCTCATTCTTGCTTTCTGTAGTCAGTCCAGATACAACCCCTTCTTGATACTTATGCATATCTAGCATAGTTCTGATGTAAGACTTGCGAGTACTTTGGATGAGTACTCACCATTGCTTTGCTCCCCCTTTCCTCTTGATACGATGCCGCGATCAGATGACGGAGCTCAGGAGACCCAGGATCCAGCTTACCCCGTCGACGACTACTACTACCCCGACGGAGGCCACTACTACCAGGATGGAGCCTACTACGACGTAGACTTCTCTGACGTCCAGGAGTAGTTAGGAGGTTCCCAGGCAGGAGGCCTCGCCTCTTTCGATCCGCTGTTTATGTTTGTGCTAGCCTTCTTAAGGCAAAGACTTGTGTACCTTATGTCTGTACTCAGATATCATGTGCTTCCGCTGACTTATGCTCGTCGAGCTTTGTATTCGAGCCCTCGAGGCCCCTGGCTTGTAATATGAAGTTGTATGACTTTAATTTGTGTCTAGAGTATGTGTTGTGATATTGATTAGTTAGTCCCTGATCTTGGTCATACGCATTGCGTGATTTTTTAGCGTACGGTCGAGGCTGGGGGCGTCTCAAGTTGGTATCAGAGCCGACTGCTTGTAGGTAGCCCCCTTTCCATATCCTTGGCCGAAATTGAGTCTAGTCATTGAAAAACTTTTACTAACACTGATGCTGTGGCTTACGGGCCCACATCTCAATTGGGTGGTATTAGGATCTTTTATTCCTCGTCTATACTCTGGGTTCTGATCTCTCTTCTCTTTCAGGTTAAAGATTTCCTAACTCTAACATTAGGTTCTCGTGATCACATCCATCGGAGAATAATTTCGTCGACAACTGCTTTCTCTCTGAAGTTATGATACACGCACTGTCATTTGACATCTTGAATCTCCTTGTTACAGATGCGTCCCGCTAGGCAGATCGTCCGTCTGATCTACGCGCACGAGACGACTGGGTTCCCGGCCATTCTGAACGGCCTCTTGAAGATGCTGGGTTATCGTTGGTACCCCGAGTACACTGTTTACGAGGATTACCACGAGTTCAACTAGGAACAGTATGAGGCCGAGATGGTTATCTGGGATAAGCATGATCGTACCAGAGATGGGCTGCACACCTTCCGTGGCATTGGAGTGACTATTGAGATGGCAGTACAGGATGCTGCCTATGCTGCGATTGTTCGTCTCCGTGCAGCGAACCCCAGCTTGGAGGATTCGGTATACCGGTACATTTCGTATACCCCTGCTGTAGTTGATACGCCAGCTAACGCGGAGATCTTGATTCCTTTTGCTCCGCAGCGTACTGATCGGTCCTACCCTGCTGTTTGCACCCCTTCTGTGAGTCGTCGCTACGACCCACGGGTTCTGATTCAGTACACTGAGGCGCTGGATCGCACTGTCAGGGCTCTTAATGTCGAACTGCACGCCACTCGAGCTCTTCTGTATCAGGCTATGGAGCATTTGATGCCAGCAGTCCGTGCGAGGATACATCCGGAGAGCATCCTTTACCCAGCCCGGACAGAGTTTCCTTCAGGTCTTGAGTGGCCTGAGGTTGGAGGTCGTACTCCGGCACGTGGACCTGCGCTCCCGCTTAGTATGCAGGTTCTGCATCGGAGTCTGCACGGGATGCAGGACCCTGCCATCGGCTTTCACAACCGGGGTCATATGCAGCTCCCTGGCTACTTTCGTTGTCTCCGACGCTGATGCCTAGTTGTCTAGGGTATTTTCATGCCGGACCTATGTATGGATCATTAAGTCGTGTTTGGCTACTATGATGCATTTTATCGCACTTCTTTTATTGTGCATGATTGCTTCATGAATGAGTCCCTGCATTACAAATGCTTAATATATTGAACCATCGCTGTTATAATTTAGCAGGATGGTTAGGCCAGCTGGTCGTGGTCGTGGTGCCCCTGAACCGCCACCGCCACCTGAATACATGGCTGGACTGGTTCAACAGATGGAAATTCAACGTCAGTTCATGCAAGGACTAGTGGACCAACTCCAGAGGCCCCCTATGTACCAGCAGCCAGCTGCAACGTCACTGCAGGACTTTGTGCGTCTCAACCCGCCAACCTTCCACAACTCAACCAAGCCGCTAGATGCTGATGACTGGCTTCGTGACATTATTCACATACTGGAGTCTGCTATGGTTCCCCCTGCTAACCATGTCAACTACGCGGCCTACTTTCTGAGAGGTCCCGCTGCTCAATGGTGGACCAACCACAAGCATGCTTTGCCGGTAGGCGCCATCGTTACCTGGCCAGAGTTCGAAGCAGCTTTCCGTGCTCGCCACATTCCTCAAGGGATGATGGACCGCAAGAAGCAAGAGTTCCGCAACCTTACCCAAGGCAGTAAGACCGTGGACGCTTATCAGCGGGAATTTCTGGACTTGTCCCGTTATGCTGAAGAGGAAATACCAACTGATGCTCGCAGACAGGAGAAATTCCGTGAAGGACTTCACCCAGATGTTCACCTTGCTCTCCTAGCTCACGACTTCCGTGATTTCGCCACCTTGGTGAATAAGGCCATCCAGATAGAGACAGGTCTGCAGAAGTACAAGGATCACACTAAGCGCAAAACTGACGTGGGTTCATCTTCGGGCCCTCGTCCTCAGAAGCAAAGGATCTGGATCCCCAACAGCTACCGTCCATCTGCATATGCACCGAGGCCATCCTATGTGGCGCCTCGTCTGCCCCCTCCGCCGCCAAGACAGCCAAGACCCATGCCGCCAAGAGCACCTCAGCCTCCACCATCTCGTCTTGAGGATGGACTGTGCTTCAGGTGTGGCCGTCCAGGTCACCTTGCTAAAGATTGCAGGCAGGGTCAGAAACAACTTGCACTGCCGAACTATCAGCCCCGCAACAGCAATGCCAGAGTTCCTTACACTCGTGCTCAAGCCAACCATACTGATATGGCTGAAACTGAAGGCCAGCCTTCTATTGTGATGGGTACACTTCTTGTTAACTCAATACCCGCATCCGTTTTATTTTATACTGGATCATCGCATTCATTCATGTCGGAAGAATTTGCATCTAAGCCTAACCTTAAGTGCGAGAACATGGACATTCAAATAATGGTATCCACTCCCGCGGGAAATTGTCAGACATCTATGATATGTCCCAACGTCTCCGTTGAGATCGAAGGCCTACAATTCCTCGTCTCGCCCATTGTGTTGGCATCTTCCAACATTGATTTACTTCTGGGCATGGAGTGGATGATAACACATAGTGCTTCAGTCGTTTGTGCCACTAAGACCGTGCATCTTCTGCACCCATCCAACGAGCTAGTGGTTCATACCGCTCGTCTCGTTCGTAATGCCGAGACCCAGATACATTACATGAACGCATTGAATGCTTCACCTCTTGAGGGGATTGAAAGCATCCCAGTGGTTCGAGACTTCCCAGATGTATTTCCAGAAGAGCTTCCAGGCATTCCCCCTGCTAGAGCAGTCGAGTTCGTCATCGACTTGAAACCAGGCACCACCCCTATTGCTAAGCGGCCTTATAAAATGCCTCCTCACGAACTTCTTGAGCTTAAGGAAGAAATTGACAAATCACTTCGCAAGGGTTTTATTTGTCCTAGCTCCTCAGCTTGGGGAGCACCTTCTCTCTTTGTCAAGAAGAAAGACGGTACTAATCGGTTAGTTGAAGATTACCGGCCTATCAACCAAGCAACAATTCAGAATAAATATCCGCTTCCCCGGATCAATGACATGTATGATCAGCTTTCTGGATCGTCAGTGTTCTCTAAACTCGACTTGAGGTTGGGTTATCATCAGATCCGTGTTCGTGAAGAAGATATTCCAAAGACAGCATTTGTTACTCGCTATGGTTCATACGAGTATACCGTCATGTCTTTCGGCTTAACAAATGCTCCAGCAACCTTCTCTCGGTTGATGAATTATATCTTCATGGATTATCTCGACAAGTTTGTCGTGGTATATCTGGATGACATTCTGATATACTCCAAGAATGAAGAAGAACATGCCGAACATCTTCGTCTTGTACTCGAGAAGCTTCGAGAACATCAACTATATGCAAAGTTCTCTAAGTGTGAGTTCTGGCTAAATGAAGTTACTTACCTTGGTCATGTGATTTCTAAGGATGGTATCGCCGTCAACCCTGAACGAGTTCAGGCTATTCTTGATTGGACTCCCCCGAAGAATGTTAAGCAAGTCAGAAGTTTTCTTGGACTTGCCAGCTATTGCCGTCGCTTCGTCGAGAACTTCTCCAAGATTGCCAAGCCCCTGACTAATTTGCTTCACAAGGGTGTTAAGTTTGAATGGACAGATAAATGTCAGGAAAGTTTCCAGACTCTTAAGGACAAGCTTACATCAGCACCAGTGCTTGCTCCTCCAGATTCTCGCAAGGACTTTGTCATTTATTGCGACGCTTCTCGTCAAGGATTAGGCTGTGTCCTAATGCAAGAGCGCAGAGTAATTGCTTATGCCTCAAGACAATTGCGTCCTCATGAAGAGAACTATCCAGTTCATGATCTCGAATTAGCTGCAGTGGTCTATGCTCTATTGAATTGGCGACATTACCTTCTCGGTAATCGTTGCGAGATCTATACTGACCACCAAAGTCTGAAATACTTGTTTACTCAACAAGACTTGAATCTCCGTCAGCGTAGATGGATGGAATCTCTCACCAACTATGATTTCGGTATTTCATATACCCCTGGCAAGGCTAATGTAATGGCTGATGCTTTAAGCAGAAAATCATATTGTAGCAACTACATGGTTGAGAAAGCTAATCCCCGCCTCTATGAAGAGCTTCGCAAGTTGAACCTCCACATTGTTCCGAAGGGTTTTCTCAATAACCTTTTTGTAGAACCGGACCTTCACAAAGAAATTGTAATTGCACAAGGGAAGGACCTGGAAATAGATGCAATTAAAGCACAACTTGGAACTGAGAAAGCCAAGGACTTCTCTTTAGGTAAAGATGGAGCTTTATATTTCAGGGGTCGCCTTGTGGTCCCCCGAGTTGATCTTATGTATGAGAAAGTTATGAAAGAAGCTCACGACACTCTATTGTCTATTCACCCCGGGAGCACCAAGATGTATCGTGACATTCGTCAGCGATATTGGTGGTCCAAAATGAAGCAAGATATTGCTCGGTACATTGAACAATGTCACACTTGCCGTCAAGTTAAAGTAGAACATCAGAAACCTGCCGGACTTCTACAACCATTGCCTATTCCTGAATGGAAATGGGATGAAATACAAATGGATTTCATACTAGGTCTCCCACGCTCACAGAAGGGTCATGATGCTATCTTTGTCGTCATTGACCGATTCTCCAAGGTTGCACACTTTCTGCCAGTTAAGGAGACTATCACTGCTAGTCAGTTAGCGGACTTGTTGTGACACCCCGGTGGTTAGGTACAGTAACCCCACACTAATAGTGCCAGGTCATCATGATCATCATAATTAAAATACAGTTAAAGAAATGACCCAACTCAGACTCAAATTTAAAATAAATTCAAATATTTAAATGTTCAAACATGTGAACTAAAATGTTCATCATGTTGCAAATAATTCAGAGGCATTTATAAAACTAGTAGCAACATTTATTGGATTAATAGAATAACTCAAACAGCAAGCAACAGTAGCAAGACAAAATTATTTAATACCTTTTTATTTAAATAAAATACAGACAAAGTCATTTGGACTCAAAACCTTTTTATAACAGTGACATATAGAGCACAATACTTATTGGACCAAGTTTCATAATTTTCAAAAGTCTTTTGGAATAAAATTAAAAGACAAAACAATAAAAGAAAAACAGAAAATACAAAAATGAAAATAAAAAAAAAGGGTCACTCCCCCCCCACTGGGCCTGGCCCAGCCGGCCAGCCCACCAACCGGCCCACCCCAGCCCCACTGGGGATAACTCCCCCCCCCCCGAACCCTAGCCTCTCCCCCCCGATCCCCCCACTCTCCCTCTCCTCCCGAATGGGATCGGGGCGGCGGCGCCCGCGCCAGCACCCGATGCCGGCCCTCCCTCGCCGGCGCCTCGCCGTCACTAGCACCGCCGCCGACCGTCGGCCCCTCGCCTCCTCGTCCCCCCCTCGGCCTCCTCACCGCGCCAGCACCCGATGCCGGCCCTCCCTCGCCGGCGCCTCGCCGTCACTAGCACCGCCGCCGACCGTCGGCCCCTCGCCTCCTCGTCCCCCCCTCGGCCTCCTCACCGCGCCCGGCGCCGCCTCCCTTCCCGTCGCCCGCAACCCCGGCGCCGTTGCCCGTCGCCTCCGCATCCTCCCCGTGTCGCCGGCCGCCGCACTCCCCCGAGCCTACTGCCGCCCCCCCTACACGTCGTCGGTGAGGCCGCCGTGCCCCCCTCTCCTCTCCCTCTCTCTGTCGTCGTCGCACCGCTGCGTCCGGCCGCTCCCCACCGCTCGCGCCCTCGCCACCGCGGCCCCGCGCGCTCACGCACGCGCGCATCGCGGCCCCGCCGCGGCCCCCGCTCGCTGCGCGCCGGCCCGCACCCGCACGCGCTCCCCCTGGCCGCCCCGCGCGCACTGCGCCCGCTGCTGCTCGCGCCCGCGCCGTCGCCTTTGGTCGCCGGACATGTCCGGTGCCCAAAAGGCACGGCCGCGGACATGTCCGCCTGTCCGTATGACAGTGGGGCCCCACGCCCCTAAAAACATTTTAATTAAAACAGAAATGAAAAGAGAAAATAAAATAAAATAAATAAAAATAAACAAATAAATATTAAGCAGTTAATTAATTAATTATTAAATTAATTAATTCTGTTAATTAAACTAATTAAGATTAGTTAGTCTAATTAATTAGTTAAATTAGTCTAATCAGAGTATGACATGTGGGGTCCACCCCCCCCCCCCATTAGCACTAATTAAGGACTGTTAATAATCTGCTAATTAATTAGATAAACAGTAAATACTGTTTCGGATAATGTTGAATTAAATAATTAAATTAAATCCAGAATATTATTAAAACTTCGAAAAATCATATTAAATAAACCGTAAGCCAGATTAAAATACTTTATACATGAAAGTTGCTCAGAACGACGAGACGAATCCGAATACGCGTTCCGTTCGTCTGTCAGATGCCTCTAGAATAGCAAACATGCAACTTTTTGCCTGTTTTCGGCAGACGAATAGTGCATAACTACTGACTAATAATTCCAACTTTAATCCTAAAATAGCTAAAATGGTTTAGACATTATTTTAGGCAACCCTGCACTGCATCCTAGCTACCCCTTGCCTTTGACATCGCGAACACGCAACCGTCCCCCTCCGGTCATCTGTCTGACATTTGTCCGGGACCGGGAAAACATTCCCGGATGGGTTCCCCCCTTCTCGGTATCGTGAAGTACTGCGTTAGACTATCCCTAGCGCTGCGTATCGTCATGTCATGCATCATGTTGCATTTGTGTGCTTAGTATTTATTGTTTCTTCCCCCTCTTCTATTCGGTAGACCCTGAGGCTGACGTTGTTGCTGTGATCGACTACGTCCCCGACGACCAGCCCTTTGCCGCAGAGCAGCAAGGCAAGCAAAACCCCCTTGAGCATTCCCGATATCACCTATTCTTCTCCCTCTTGTTCTTGCATTAGATTTTGCTACGGTATTAGCTAGCTCCTATATCTGACGCATAGCCTGTTTTTGATGAACTGCTACATTCTGCTATCATACCAACTGCTTAGTCTAGATGGAGCAATGAACCCCTGAGACCCCCTTAGTCCCAGTTGCCCCTGCTTTCATCGACGACACCGAGGACTTGAAGACAGAAGACTCAGTCCCAAGGACTGACAAGCCGTTACCGACACATCACTACACACCCCTTTAGTATGGCACTGCAGAGCTACTACCGAGTGCCGAGGGTGATACCTCACTTATCACTCCTGGTGTTAATTCTGTAGCGTAGTTATCGGTCATGGGTATCGAGGGTGATTCCTCCTTCCCTTTCCGATGACGACTCTTGTCATACACTTACCTCGAGTGGATTCATCGAGGGTGATTCCTCGGGTATCCACTTGGTGTACAGACACCCAGTTACCATGACCTGGTTATTGATACATGATGAAGACGGGTCGGCCCCAAGGGTACCCGCGAGATATTGGTGGGATGCGCCGCAAGGCATCCGTGTGATATTGGTGGAGTGCGCCGGAAGGCACTCAAGTGTTCTTGGCGGGGCGACGGACTGCAATATGTTCGAGCTTGCCCCGCACCTTAAAATGCTAAAGGATTGAGTATATAATCTGAGTTGGTCGATACGACTTTTAACGCACTAAACCTTCATGCGGGGAAGTTATGGGCACTCAGCGTCGTTGTATCAGCCGAAGCTCTTCGGACGTCAGCAATGGAGCGGCGCGAGACGGATTGGTCTGGAACGCATGGCGCTTGCATTAAGGCATGCTAGGACTGTTTCCGGCCGCGTACGCATCGTGCAGGAGTGCAAGGGCAAGTGGGCCCACGAATCTGCGCGCTTAGGAGTAGACCGGCGGGCTGGCCTATTCGTTGAGTCTAGGTGGGGCGACGACGTGCTGAATCCTGAGGCCGGGCATGACCCAGGAAAGTGTGTCCGGCCAAGGGGGACAGGCGTGTTGGAAATGAGGTGCACCCCTGCAGGGAAGAACAAACTATTCGAATAGCCGTGTCCACGGTAACAGGACGACTTGGAATTATGCTTGGGCCTACTACAACTATAATCATAATTACTTAATTGAATTGTGGCTCGGGGATCACTTTCTCGCAGGGAGTCGAGGAAGGATCTCTGGGCGTGTTACTTAATAAAATTGCTACAATTAATATGACTAAATGTATGTGATGCCATTCTACTCTCGTCTTATGCTGCAAGACGCTGAAGATGCTAGTCTTCGATAGGACTAGGCCTTCCCTTATTCTTGCATTCTGCAGTCAGCCCAGATATACCCCACTCTTTGATACTGGTGCATATTTAGCATAGTTCTGATGTAAGTCTTGCGAGTACTTTGGATGAGTACTCACGCTGCTTTGCATTTCTCTTTCCCCCTCGATACGTTACTGCGACCAGACGTTGGAGCCCAGGAGTTGGAGTACACTGGAGGTGACGACTACTACTACCCTGCCGGAGGCCACCACCAGGAGGATGGCGCCTACTACGACGTGGACTTCTCCGACGTCCAGGAGTAGTTAGGAGGTTCCCAGGCAGGAGGCCTCGCCTCTTCGATCCGTTGCTACCTTATGTTTGTGCTAGCCTTCTTAAGGCAAAACTTGTTTAACTTATGTCTGTACTCAGATATCATTTGCTTTCGCTAACTTGTGCTCGTTGAGCTTTGTATTCGAGCCCTCGAGGCCCCTGGCTTGTAATATGAAGCTGTGTGACTTTGGATTTGTGTCTTATGTTGTGTTGTGATATCATCCCGTGAGTCCCTGATCCGGATCGTACGCATTGCGTGATTGTTTAGCGTACGGTTCAGACTGGGGGCGTCACACTTGTACATTTCCAGAATTGTTTCACTGCATGGCATTCCAAAGAAGATCGGTACAGATCGAGGCAGCATTTACACCTCGAAATTCTGGGAAAGTTTCCAACAAGCTTTGGGCACTCATATAACCTGGAGCACTGCTTACCATCCGCAGTCCCAGGGTCAAGTTGAACGAGTGAACCATGTGCTCGAAGATATGCTACGTGCTTGTGTTATCTCATTTGGTAAGAAGTGGGAAGAATCTCTTCCGTATTCTGAGTTCTCCTACAACAACAGTTATCAAGCTAGCTTAAAGATGGCCCCCTTTGAAGTGTTATATGGACGTAAGTGCCGAACCCCTTTGAATTGGTCAGAAACTGGGGAACGTGCACTCATTGGTCCGGACATCATTCAACAAGCAGAAGAACAAGTTCGAATTGTACGAGAGAATCTCAAGACGGCTCAGTCTCGTCAGAAGAGCAGTTATGACCGTAAACATTGGGGACTTAATTACCTCCCCGGTGATATGGTTTATCTACGTGTCACTCCTATGAGAGGCACTCATCGATTTGGAGTCAAAGGCAAGTTAGCTCCTCGCTACATTGGTCCTTTTCGCGTTATCGCAAAACGTGGACAAGTGGCTTACCAATTGGAGCTGCCACCAAAATTCTCTCACCTGCATGATGTCTTCCATGTTTCTCAATTGCGACGATGTTTCAAGGATCCGCAACGAGCAGTGGATTATGAGATGCTTGACCTACAAGATGATCTCTCCTATAAGGAGCATCCGATCCGTATTCTTGATGAAACCGAACGCAAGACTCGTCGGAAGACTATCAAGTTCCTCAAGGTTCAGTGGTCAAATCATTCAGAAGATGAAGCCACTTGGGAACGCGAGGATCAGCTTCGCGCAGAATACCCCGAGCTTTTCCCTTCTACTTCTTAATTCTCGGGACGAGAATTCTTGTTAGTAGGGGAGAGTTGTAACGCCCCGGGGTCAGTGCCACAGTGATGATTGTAATTAAGCTATGATGAAGGCCGAGAACACGCTAAGGCTTTTGCTAAAACTAAGTGGATCACCGTTGGAATCGGTCCGAAATTTAATTCCGTTGCATTTTAAAAATTGTCGGAAATGTGGTTCAAAAAGTTTAACGAAACCGGAATTAAAAATGTTGGATAGATCGCAAATATTCCGTAATGTTTTACAAAATTAAAACGGGAATTTTTAGAATTGGTTTGGTACCCTAAAAGTATTAAAAACGATTTTTAAAACGTAGGGAAATTTAGACCCCAACCGGACCGAAATTAGATGGCCCGGTCGGGCCCTATTTAAGCCAGCGCGCGGGCAGCCCTAGCCGTTCCCTCCCCCCCCCCCCGCCGCCGCGCGCAGCGCCTCCCCCTGCACCCCCGCGTTTCCCCCCCTCCCCCCCGCCGACGGGCGCCAGGCCCTAAGCCGGCCAGCCGCTCCGCCCCCCCCCCGACGCGTCCGCGGCCGCCCGCCCGCGCCGCGCCGCGCCGCCGTCGCCCCCCCCCCCCCCCCCCCCCACGCCCGGATCCGTCGCCGCCGCACGCCTCCCCGCCCGCCGGCCGCCGCCCCCCTATGAGGCCGCCTCCCCCTCCCCCCCCCCCCCCGACGGCCGCCGCACCGGCCCGGTCCGGCTGTGTGTGTGCGCGTGCGTGCGGTTGTGTGTGTGTATGTGTGCGTGCGTGTGTAGTGTGTGTGTATGTATATACATACGTAAGTATGTATATACATACATATGTATACATACACATATACGCTTTATTAATAAAAATGAATTTAGAAAATAAAATAAATAAATAGATATTAATATTATTAATTAATAATTAGTTTAATTAATTAGATAATTAAGTTATTAATTAGTTAATTAATTAATCAGTAATTACTGTTTAGGTTAATTAAACAGTAATATTTACTGTTTGATTAATTCGAATTAAATAATTAAATTAATTTCAGAATATTATTAAAACTTTAGAAATTAATATAAAATAAACCGTAGCCCGGATTAAAAAGTTTTGAACATGAAAGTTGCTCAGAATAATTCTACGGTTCCAACTGCGCAATCCGTTAATCTGTCACCTGTCCCTAGCATAGCAAACATGCAACTCTTCGCCTGTTTCTGGTAGGTGAATAGTGCGTGACTTTAATAAAATAATTCCAGATAAATTCCTAAATTAACTAGAGCACTTAGATAGGTAGTATATCACCCCGCACTGCATCCTAGCTGTCCCATGCTCCTAGCACCGCAAGCCTGGAACATTGCCCCCCCTCCGGTCATCTGTCCGACATTTGTCCGGAACCGGGAAAACTTTTCCGGATGGGTTCCCCCTTCATCGATATCGAGTAGTACTGCGTTAGACTACCCCTAGCACTGCGTATTGCCATGTCATGCATCGTGTTGCATCTGTTGCTTGTATTTATTGTTTCTTCCCCCTCTTCTCTCCGGTAGTTTCCGAGACTGACGCTGCCGCCGAGTACGATTACGCCCCTAACGACCAGCCTTTTGCAGCAGAGCAACAAGGCAAGCAAAACCCCCTTGAGCATTCCGATATCACCTATTCTTCTCCCTCATGCTTGCATTAGATTTTGCTACTGTATTTAAACAAGTACCTATTCTGATGCATTGCCTGATTTTGAGTACTGCTTTCATATCTGCTTTCATACCATGTTGTAGTATAGGTATGGATAGTATCCCCCTGTGACTCCCCGCTTACTATTGTCGATGCCCCTGCTTTCATCACCGTCGCCATCGAGGACTTAAAGACAGAAGACTCAGTCATCCTGACTGACAAGCCGTTACCGACACATCACCTCACACACCCCGAGTGTGGAAACGCTTGGGGCACTGACTCACAGCCACTTTGACTTAACACTGAGATATATGAGAAAGACGGGTCGGCCCCAAGGGTACCCGCGAGTGTGAGATGTGGTGGGGTGCGCCGGTAAGGCACCCGAAGGGATATAGACGGGACGTGGCCGGACCTACTTTGTCCTTGCCACAAGTTCTTGAGACGGGGCGACGGGATGGTGGGACCGATCGTCACCGCAATAGAGCAAGTCACTAACGGGTTTGGATATGTGATCTGAGAAGGCCTTCGGCGAAAGCTCTGGTCTCTTTCGCACTAACCACCATGCGGGAACAAAAGTGGGCACTCTACGGCGTACATTCTCCCGAAAGCTCTTCAGATGCCACGAGATTCGACTCGCGCCCGGGTGGTCTGGAACGCAGGGACCTTGACGGAAGGCGTGCTAGGACTGATCCCGGCCGAGGGCGTAACGTGCAGGATGGCGAGGGCGATGGCCCAAGACCCCGAGTCATTAGGATGTAGACCGGCGTGCCGGCCTCTCTGTTGAGCCTAGGTAGGACTACGTCATGTCGATGGATGAGGTCGGGTATGACCAGAAAATTGTATCCGGCCAGAGTTTATCGAGCGTGTTGGGTAAGTTTGTGCACCCCTGCAGGGAAGTTAAACTAATCGATTAGCCGTGTCCGCGGTTATGGACGCTCAGAGTTGTATCCTGATCTATGATAACTATAATTGGATACTTATTATTGTTACTTGCATTACAATTTGGCTCCGGGATTGCTTTCTGGCATGGGGTCGAGGAAGGATCTCTGGGCCTTGCTAACTTACCCCTGTTAATAAAATATGCTGCTCTCAACTCTCTTCTCATGCTGCAAGATGCTGAAGATGCTAGTCTTCGATAGGACTAGGCCCTTCCCCCTCATTCTTGCTTTCTGCAGTCAGTCCAGATACAACCCCTTCTTGATACTGATGCATATCTAGCATAGTTCTGATGTAAGACTTGCGAGTACTCACCGTTGCTTTGCTCCCCCTTTCCTCTTGATACGATGCCGCGATCAGATGACGGAGCTCAGGAGACCAAGGATCCAGCTTACCCCGTCGACAACTACTACTACCCCGACGGAGGCCACTACTACCAGGATGGAGCCTACTACGACGTAGACTTCTCTGACGTCCAGGAGTAGTTAGGAGGTTCCCAGGCAGGAGGCCTCGCCTTTTTCGATCCGCTGTTTATGTTTGTGCTAGCCTCTTAAGGCAAAGACTTGTGTACCTTATGTCTGTACTCAGATATCGTGTGCTTCCGCTGATTTATGCTCGCCAAGCTTTGTATTCGAGCCCTCGAGGCCCCTGGCTTGTAATAAGAAGCTGTATGACTTTAATTTGTGTCTAGAGTATGTGTTGTGATATTGATTAGTGAGTCCCTGATCTTGGTCGTACGCATTGCGTGATTGTTTAGCGTACGATTGAGGCTGGGGGCGTCACATCCTCCGTGAAGTTTTCCCCGAGGGTGGACATATCACATTCATTGAATTGAAGAGCCTCCCAATTAAAGTCTCGATTCCGTGTTGGCCCCTTATGAAGAATCGTGGAGAAGTGATCATGTGCAACCTTTTCTTTTTCGTCGTGAGAGGTCACCCAACCTGGACCAATTTTGTGTTTTTGAATGAAGTTCTTCCTTCTTCTCACATTTACCCTTAAATGAAAATACTTGGTGTCAGTGTCCCCTTGTTTAAGGTTCTTGACCCTGACACATTGTTTTTTCCTGGCCCGTTCCAAAGCGTCCTGGCTAATGACTCTTCTTTTTAGTCTAGCCCGTAGATCCAATTCTTGTGGGAGAAAACACGACTATCTTGCGCCATGTCGAGATGAAGAATGACGTGCAGGGCCATGTGTAGCTGAACTTTCGCGTTGGAATAATCGCTTGCTCCGACATTTAAGCATGTAGGCCATTTTGCGAATCTTGTGGAACACAATTTGGCAAGGCTCGACATGTTCGGGGATGTCCATGCATTCTGCACGACTTGCATAAAGCGGGGCATTGTAATCCTAAAAATTTCAAAGCGGAAACTTATTGGGTGTTTCGGTCCTGAACCTTAAACCCTAACTCATTTGCATGCATGCACAACACGGCACTTGGTTCTGGTTAGTTTTTCATGTCTGAACGTGAATGCTTTTGTGCAGGCAGACTGGCCAAGTCACGAGCTCATGCCAGTCTAAAAACCAAAACCAATGACAAATCGCGTGCCAGTGACATGGAAAGATGGCAAAAAAAAAAAAAAAAACAGAATGATAGCCGGTAAGACTGAGACGAGCCACGTTAACATTTTTTTACGGGAGTTCCGGCTGTCGGTGGAAATTGTGGAGGCATGCATTCACATACACTTGTCTTTTTCTGGCTGGACAGAAAATGGCTTGCTATTGATCTCATTATCTCCTCACAAGAAAGGAATCGAACAGGGTTCGCAGAAGACGCCAGTCCTTTGAGGTTCGGCATCAAGCTGGGCACCGTAATCCGAAAAAATTCAAGCGAAAACTTCTTGGGTGTTTTTGTCTTAAACCCTAACTCATTAGCATGCATGCACAACACAGCATTTGTTTTCGGTTTGTTTTTTACATCTGCACGTGAATGCTTTTGTGCAGGCAGACTGGCCAAGTCACGAGCTCATGCCAGTCTAAAAACCAAAACCAAGGACAAATCGCGTGCGAGTGACATGGAATGATGGCAAAAAAAAACAAAAAAAACACAATGATAGCCGTTAATACTGAGATGAGCCGCGTTAAGATTTTCTGATGGGAGTTCCGGCTGTCGGTGGAAATTGTGGAGGCATGGATTCATACACACGTGTATTTCTCTGGATGGACCAAAATGGCTTGCTATCGATCTCATCATCTCCTCACAAGAAAGAAGGGAACAGGGTTCGCAGGAGACGCCAGTCCTTGGAGGTTCGGCGTCAAGCTGCAGGGGAATCAACAAGTCCGGCCTGCCATGCCATCATGGGAGCAGCCATTGACAGCGCGCATCTTCACAGCGTGAAACTGGTCGATCCGTGTACGTACCTACGTACTCACGACAACTGGCGTCGGCATGATGCATGGCGCTTGAGGTAGCCAGTGCCAGGCCAGCGCTTTTATATATAGGGCTCGATCCACCGTTCAATCACCCATCCATGCATCCATTGCAATGGCGCAAATAACCATATCGGCAGTAGCTATAGCGGCAGCGGCAATGATTCTAGTGCCGGTGTTCAGTTCCACTAGAGGATCAGTAGCAGCAGCAGGTGATCCGAGCCCGCCGGCGCCGCCGATCGGGATGCCCAACTGTGCCACGTCCTGCGGCGACTTGGACGTGCCGTACCCGTTCGTCATTGGCACGGACGCCAGCTGCTACCTGCCGGGCTTCAACCTTACCTGCGACAACAATACCGGCTCAAGCCCACGGCTGCTGCTCGACGCCGACGGCACTATTCAAGTCTTCTACATCAATTATGGGGGCTACATGGGCGCCCAACGCAATGGTGACGTCAAAATCGAAGTCGACGCCCATTGCAATGGCAACGGCACGTTCAGCCAGGGCCTTAGGCTCGACGGACCATACATGTTGCTAACCACGTCGTCCATCAGGAGCGAACTCATCCTGACGGGCTGCAACGTGCAGGCGACGGTGAAGACTGGCAACGTCACAGTGGCCAGCTGCACTTCGCTCTGCCACGACACAACAGCAGACGAGGCGCAAGACTACAGGAACCTATCTCTAGAGGAAAGGGAGCTGCGCTCCAAACTAAAATCTGTTAGGATGATCTCCACCGTGTGGGCCCAACGGCCCACCGGGCCCTTAGATCTGCGCCCTGATCGGGGGCGCTTAACCCACTATGGTTGACGGGCCCCTGTCACCTGCACTATATAAAGAGGTGGGGGCCGGGTGCTCGCAACACGAGGTTCGTCGCCACGCCGTACACCCCACTTACACCCCCTACCGATCTAGGGTTAGTGCAGTGCTGACGGGAAGCGCCGCCACCACTCAGCCTACACACAACGCCTTCACCGCCGCCACAGCTCGACCATGGCCTCTGGCTCGGGCTCCTCGGGCCAACGAGAAGGTAAAGCCACCGTGATTCCTAACCCTAACCGATCCAAAGGATCCATCAATGGTATCAGACAGATTGGATTTAGGATTTTCGGTTCAAATCAAAGTTTTTTTTCCTCTCCCCAAGAACCCTAAACAGGGCAAAGAAAGTACCTCACCGGAGAAGGGCCTCGGGCCTTGCCGGCAAAGTGCGCCACCACTCTGGCCGCACCTGTTCCTCTCGATCCCCACACGCATCGGCAAGCCGAGGTGCGGGGACGAAGAACCACACCCACCACGGGGCAAAGGGCACCACCACCGCGCCGTTTGACGGCGGCGCGTTCACCTTTGAGGTGCTCGCGCACGCCGGCAAAGGGGACGGGGGGGGGGGGGGGGGGGGGCGCCGCATCGATCTCCGGTCGCATCGCAGCAAGGGAGCTACGGAGGTCGCCTCGCAGCCGCGCCTCTCTCTCTCTCATAGTAACAGAAGAGGTGGCGTCGGCAGGGAGAAATGGAAAGAAGAGAAAGGGGGGGAACGGCTCGCGCGGCGTGGTGGCCCTCGCCGCCGTCGCCGGCGGCCGACCAGGGCGCTGCCCCTTTTTCCCCGACAGGACAGAAGAAGAGAAAGAAGAAGGGAAAGGGAAGGGAGAGCAGGCACGCGCGGCGCGGTGGCCCTCGCCGCCGTCGACGGCGGCCGGGGCGACCGGCCGGGGCGCAGCCCCCTGCCTCGCCGTCGAGAGAGACCGAGCGAGAAGAGAGAAGGTTGCAGAGAACGAGAAAGAATGGGGCGCTAGGGTTCGGTCCGGCTCGCTCCCGCAGTTTTGATCGGGTGAAAATCACTCTATGCCGTCCGATTGCAATGAATGGTCAGGATGCAAACCCTAGCCCCGCATATGGGCCAACAGGCCGAAAGTGCCTTGGGCCTCTGGCCGGCGGACCAGGCCAGAGAGCCAAGGCCCCGCGCTGGGCCTTTGGGCCGGGAGGCGCTGTAACGCGCGCCTGGGCCAAGGCCGGCTTTCTGCTTGTCTTTGCTTTTTTGTCCAAGTTTTGGGCAAACTTAAATACAGTTTTTCTATTCAAAATTTTATCAAAGAAAATTTTTGTTTAGAAAATAGAAAAGTAAAAGTAATGCTTCTGAAAAGCAAAAGTTCATGAATTTTTTAATTCATGTTTTCCGCTGCAAATAAATAAAAGTGCTCTTTTAAAAGTGAATAGAACTAAAGTAAAAGATTAAATTGTTACTTCTCTAATTCAATTTTGAACCAACCGTTTAAAATTGCTTAGAGAATAAAAGAGTACAGAATTGTTTCTGAATAGAATGTTGTAAAGTTTCCGCTGCAAAGTAAAAGTTTTATCCTCCAATTAAATTGGAACCAACGGGAAAATTTAATTGGAAGAACTGTTCTTAGCAATGTTTTTCCCCTGTGGGTGAAATCAGATTCAGATAGTTTCCGCTATATCAAAAGAAAGATATTTGTTTGAAAGTTAAAATATGGTATTGTTATTTTTTGACCAACGTTGATGATAACAGTACTATAATTCTATGAGTCTTATGTTCAAAGCATAGATCTCTGATAAATTTTGTATCAAAGTGATCAATTTTCAGAGAACAGATAAAGATCAAGAAATGCTCTTGAACCAGAGAAATGTATATTTCTTGTTCCCGCTGCAATAAAGTTGATGATGATGATTGTTTCTTAGCAAAGTTGTTTAATAGACATACTATCATCACATTGTTTATGAGTTATATGCATTATTTCCATTTCCGCCCAACGGTGATATGGAATTAATGTAGAAGGATGATGTTTTATTCTAATTCTGCCCAACGGTGATTTGGAATATAAAAGAAAGTTTTAAAAGTTTAATGTGCATATTTTTTAACCAGACCAACATGGGGTTATTTTTTATGCTCATTATTGTTGATTATTGGCTAATATTTCTCAGACTAATTTTTTTTCATGCTTTCATTCGTGAAAGCGAATGGCTGGGTACTTGTGACCCGAAAGATGACCAAGAAAGGTCATAACGTGAGGGAGTATGTTCTCTCTAAAGAATGGCTTCAAAAGAAAAGAGATAGATCATTGAGAGTCTTGGTTGACGAATGTCTTTCATGTACTCTCTATGAAGAAGATTTTTCAGTCAACATGATTTGAGATAAAACAAACAACATGCGTGTTTAATTTGACCAACGTCGGATCAAGCATGTGTGTCAAAGAGCATTCGGATTTATTGCTAAACTTGATGATTGAATATGCAGTCAAAAGAGCCAATTCTGGCATTTATATCCCTTACAGGGAATTACCTGCATGGCGGGAAAAGATGATTATGATAAAACCCGCATGGCAGGAAAAGTCTGGGAAAATACCTGCGTAACCCGTATGGCGGCAGAAATTTTCCCAGACTTATTCTGTATGACAGGAGAAAGACATGATGACTCATGTACTTTTAATGTGTCCCACTCTGGGAGAAAAGTATGGAGTAGCTATTATGCTTTCCTAGTATCGACCGTACACCTTATGTGTAACGGTCATTAAGCACTCAATAAATCCAAAGAGTATAGAAGTTACAGACGAACCTAAAGATAAGAATGATATGCAAGTGTGACTTGCAAAAGTACTAATGATAAAGAACTCTGTTGAATTTCTGAAATGGAATGAGGAAAAAGTACTCCCAAACCAGTTAACATATAACTTCATTACATACGAAGTAATCAGATAAATGAAGTAGATAATCGAAGTTTCCTCAATTCACAAGAGTTATGAATGGTTTTTCGAAATTGTGGCAGAAAAGTTTTTGCCACATTTCGAGGGGGAGTACGACGGTCATAATGATCAAAGAAATATGAGATATCCATTAATGAAGAATGTGATCGTCTGGGGGAGTACGACGGTCATAATGATGTCTACGACGGTCATAATGATCAAAGAAATATGAGATAACCATTAATGAAGAATGTGATCGTCTGGGGGAGTACGACGGTCATAATGATAATACCCCTAAAGAAAAGAAATAGCTGTATTCCTGGATTTTTTACAGTTTCGAAAGCAGACTAAGGAATACTAAGACGGTGCTTAAAGTGCCATAAACAAGAAAGTTTTAACAGAATAAACCCAAATAATAAATTTTAAAGATATGCCATTTTTAGTGAAGATGGAGTAATCTGGGGGAGCATGGTATGAAAATACCTAAGACTCGAATAGATTGTATCTGGGGGAGCATGTTGTATGACCTATACAACACCTGTTGTTAGCTCTATAAGGGAGGAATGAGTAAACATGGATCTTGTGATAAAGGTCCCTGTAAAACCTATTGCCTCTTGGAAATGAAAGACTTTAGAATTAATTTGCCTCTTGGCAATGACAGAGCAACAACAGCCCTATATTGAAGAAGTGCCAGTACCTGAGACACAGATGGTCTCAAGGAATGAGAAAATCAGATACTTCTGATTACTATAAAGTCTATGTTAGTGAAATTCAAATGGAGGTTGATCCCACCTCATTTAAAGCGCTCAATCGAGCTTTGAGAAGTGTCTGTTTTGTCTAAATGATAAGAGACTATATGAGATGGAATAAAATTGGTGAATCCCGACGATGTTTGGGACTCATAAGTAATTTCCAATGGAGCCAAAACAGTAGGCTGTAAAGGGTCTACAAGGTCAATGTGACTCCAAAGGAAATATATAAAGGTGTAAAGCGTGACTTAAATCAAAAGATTTCGTGCAAAGAGAATGAATAGATTACAATGAGTGTTAGTAGCACATCATGATCGACATCATGATCTGAGTTACATCAGATGAAAGTAAAGAACACAAGGGATACTGCTTCAAGAAGTCTTTTATGGACTAGAGCAAGTCTCTAGACAGTGGCATTTAAAGTTAGAAGAATCAGATGTTATTTTGGGTTAAAGAAAATGAGAGGACAATTGTATTCATGCAAAGTTATAGAATAGGAAATTCATTCTAATTTTGTGCATGTGGATGACGTCTTACTTGCTAGTGGTCATGTCAATCTACTGCAGGAGAAGAAAAGAAGTTCTTGTCCTCAAAGTTCAAAAGACTGTTCTCGGTAGAGTGTCTCTCGTTATAATTATCGAGATTCACCAAGAAAAGAATAAAAGGGGGTATTAGGAATGTCGCATGGACATGCTAAGAAAGGTCTCTCAAGTATGCATGCGAGAAAACCTACGCCTGTTCTTATAGTCAAGGGTAATGGAACTGGAAACTATGGTGTTCCAAAAGTTGATGAGAAAAGATTGGAAACGGATATGGTGCCATATGCTTCAGCTGTTGGAAGCTCAATATATTACCCTAACACAGTTCATGTATCCGGGTTGTTTTGGCAATGTCCAGTCCATATATAGATCACTGGAATGGAGTCAAAGATATCGGCCTCATACTGAAAGAAATAAGTGCTCTCAAAAGATTGTGAGTACAAAGACAGGACTTGTGAAATGTATAGCGAAATCCACAATTGTCGCTAACTTTCACACTTGGAGTTTTGGTGTGGAAAAGCTCCAAAGAATGAAACAATTATCATCAATGTGATGCAAAAACATGTTATAGCTTGATATGAGGCTGAGGGACAGGCAAAATGGTTAAGGAGACCTGTACCCGGAGTTGATAATGGTTGACAACAGCGATAACCATTTTAAGTTTTTCGCTCCTATGACAACGAGTCAAGTGTTGATGCCAAACACACTGACACAGAGTTATGCGTTGTAAAGGAGAAAGTCCGGAATTATGTAGAAATGCTTGAAGCATAAAAGCAACAGACAAGTGTTTGCAGATCTGCTTATTAAAGGCTTACCGCCCAGTGTGTTCGGAGAACACACAGTCGACATGGGTTTTATGGTATAGTCTAAGATTTCCGGACAATAAAGGGCCCAAGGTTAAATAATTTGTTTCAAAACAGAGAGGTACGTTGTGGCTCTCTGATTCTATCGGCAATTGAGCTGTGACGATGAAACATGTTCTATGTATTGATCTGTTATGAAATGAGTAAAGTAAAAGTATAAGGTCAAAAGTAAAAGTTGAGATCAAGGGGGAGAATGTTAGGATGATCTCCACCGTGTGGGCCCAACGGCCCCACCGGGCCCTTAGATCCGCGCCCTGATCGGGGGTGCTCAACCCACTATGGTTGACGGGCCCCTGTCACCTGCACTATATAAAGAGGTGGGGGCCGGCGGCTCGCAACACGAGGTTCGTCGCCTTGCCGTACACCCCACTTACACCCCCTACCGATCTAGGGTTAGTGCAGTGCTGACGGGAAGCGCCGCCACCACTCAGCCTACACACAACGCCTTCACCGCCGCCACAGCTCGACCATGGCCTCTGGCTCGGGCTCCTCGGGCCAACGAGAAGGTAAAGCCACCGTGATTCCTAACCCTAACCGATCCAAAGGATCCATCAAAATCAAGATCCTTAGGTCTTGCGGTGCTTCTGAAAATCAAACTTTGACAATGCAGCCGTGTGCTTTGGCTAAAGGCAGGCGATGCTAACACCAGGTTCTTTCAAAGGAAGGCAAACGCGAGACACAAGCGCATCATCATTCATGTCCTACAGGGGCCGTCGGGGCCGGTTTCGAACGCACACGGAATGACACAGCTAGCGCATGATCACCTCTCACAGATTTTTGGCTCACAGCAGACAATTTCAACTGCCTTAAGATGGGATGAATTGGACCTAGATCATGTTGACCTGTCTGACATTTAAGGTGCCTTCACTCTTGAGGAGATTAAGCAGGCACTGGATGACATGCCTTCGGAAAAGGCACCAGGCCCGGACGGCTTCTCCGGCGGATTCTTTAAAGCTTGCTGGGAGACAATCAAGATGGACGTTCTGGACGCGCTCCAACAACTGTACCGCATGGACAGCAGGGGGCTGCGGCGCATTAACAGGGCCTTGATTGTGCTCATCCCCAAAAAGCATGGTGCTGACACCTTGCAAGAGTTCAGGCCTATCTCCCTCCTGCACAGTCTGATTAAATTGTTCTCAAAGATTCTTGCACGGCGGCTAAGCCCGAAAATGAGTGATTTGGTTAGCCACTGTCAAAGTGTTCATTAAGAAGAGAAGCATTCAAGAAAACTTCCTGTATGTCCAGAACACTATGCGCTACCTGCACAAGTCCAAGAAGCCGTCCGTCCTTCTTAAGCTGGACATTGCCAAGGCCTTCGATTCTGTTTCTTGGACGTACCTCCTAGAAATGCTAGAGGCAAGAGGATTTGGTGCACGCTGGCGTGAAAGGATTGCCATGCTGCTAAGTACATCATCATCGCGCATTCTGATAAATGGCCACCAGTCTAAATCCGTCTTCCATCGGATGGGACTGAGACAAGGAGATCCCATCTCCCCCTTTCTTTTTATCCTGGCGATGGATCCGTTGCAGCGAATGTTGGAGCTTGCAACTGACCATGGCGTTCTCTCCAAGCTGCCAGGGAGAAGGAGGCTGATGAGGTGCTCATTCTACGCGGACGACGTGGCTCTTTTCATGAACCCGATTGATAGTGATGCGTGAATGATAAAGCGCCTGCTTGACTGCTTCAGGTCGGCCACCGGGCTTCGAACCAACCACGCCAAGAGCTCTGCCTTTCCCATTAGGTGTGCTGGCCTTGACCTATTTACCATTCTTGCACCACTCAGCATCCCGGTCAAACCACTCCCAATCACGTACCTTGGACTACCGTTGTCTCTAAAAAACCTCACCAAAGCAGAGATCGACCCCTTCCTGCTAAAGTTTGGTAACAGGTCAGCATGCTGGAAGGGCAGTCTTATGGCTAAGAGCGGGCGTCTTGTTCTTCTCAAGGCCAATTTGATACCGTTGGTTATTTATTGGATGACGGTGCACAAGTTTTCGGTCTGGGCACTCAAGCAAATGGTCAGGATTGGGAGAGCATGGTTATGGGCTGGAGCTGACTCATGCAAGGGAGGGCAATGCCGTGTGGGGTGGAGCCAAATTTGCAGGCCAAAACACCTCGGCGGGCTGGGCGTCCTGAACATGGCCACCTTTGGTGTTGCCCTTCGCCTTAGATGGCTATGGTTAGCATGGCGCGAACCAGATCGTCCTTGGGTTGGAACCACAATACCGTGCGATAGAAAGGAATGAGCTCTTTTCTCAATGGCAACTAACATAGAAATTGGAGATGGAAAACTAGCTAATTTTTGGCATGATAGGTGGCTGCAAGGGCAATGCCCCAAGGTGATTGCGCCTTCTCTGTTCAGAATCTCAGCGCGCAAAAACAGATCAGTTCACGAAGCGTTGCACCGGGACACATGGCTGGCTGATCTCGCGCATGGTCTAACAAAAGAGATGATTTTGGAACTGTCAAATTTGGCAACCCTGCTAGACGGCCTGACGCTAAGGGCTGGGAGTTCTGACACGATCAGCTGGAGATTTTCCACTAACGGCGAATATACTGCAAGATCAGCATACTTACTCCAGTTCGAGGGATCAACGCCGATGAGAGGTTTCGGGCTGATCTGGTCGGCTTGGGCGCCAGGAAATTGCCGCTTCTTCGTCTGGACGGCGATGCTGGGGAAAATTCTCACGGCTGATGTTTTGCTTCGGAGAGGCTGGGAAAATGAGTATTTTTGTCGGTATTGTGAGCGGAGCCTGGAAACAACGATTCATCTGTTCGCCGAATGCCCATGGACAAGAGAGATTTGGAGAAATGTTGCATCTCAAGCGGGGCTGCCTTCGCTGCAACCTATCTCATGGGGCAGCCAGCAGACCTTCAAAGACTGGATGGAAAGCTGTGTCTCCAACGTGGTGCCGGGGAAACGGAAAGGACTGCTCTCCCTTGTGCACCTAACCATTTGGGAGCTTTGGCGTGAAAGGAATAGGCGAATTTTTAAGAAGGAGAGCATGCACCAAAATATGATCTGTCGCAAGATCAAAGAGGAAATCCACTTGTGGAATATGGCGGGAGCTAGAATCCCGTTTGATCCAGGCTGAGGCCTACCCTTGCCTTTCTTTTCTTCTTTTCTGCCTTTCTTCTTCTGGCTTGCCCAACTCGGGCGTCTTGTTTTTTGTACTCCGCTTGCCTTCTTATCAATGAATTTGGTAGGCAAACTGCCAACATTCCAAAAAAAACAGCAGACGAGGCGCCACCCACAGCAGACGATGAGAGCACAGTGGCAGAGAGATACTGCTCAGGCGGCAGCACGGGCTGTTGCCGTGCGGACGTCGTCACGCCAGCCGGCTACTACGACGACGGTGAAGCATACAACAGCAGCAGCACCGGCACGTCGAAATATGATGTGCAGCTCAGTTGGTTCGGTTGGAACCGTAGCGCGGACCTGGAGCGAGTTCCCATGCGCGTGTTCATCACCTACGGTGAATGGTTCGATAACAGCTCCGTTTATAATGATCTGCTACACACGGGTCGTGCCTCGTCAAAGGAAACAATGGAAGTTCCTGTTTGGCTGACGTGGGATGTTGTTGGCCCTGATGCCGCACAACCAGCCCTCTGCAAGAGCAACCACAGCGAGCGCAAAAACGGTACAAGAAGAGGAGGCTACGTGTGCGCCTGCGAAGACGGTTACCACGGCAACCCGTACCTCACCGACGGGTGCAAAGGTAAAGAAAAATTATTTTTCATAATTCTACTTTTTGGCGGATAATTCTATTCTTATATATGCAGATATAAACGAGTGCGGGTGGTCAAGACCGGCCACTAAGTGCTACGGCGAATGTATAAACACGAAAGGATCCTTCACATGTGAGTGCCCACTAGGAACCGCTGGCAACCACACTGTACCCGGTGGATGCGTTCCTGCTGCTGGCACAGGTATCAATATACTACTCTTCCGTGCTAAAATAAGTGTCGATTTAGTACTAGGACGACTGAAGTACTAACCAAGAGGTCTGATTCAGTTGATACACTCAAATCGCTCATTTGAAAGGTCCGAAGGTATAAGTAAATTAATATGTAGTTTTCCCAAGTTAGTTTGGCATGAGAATGCCTCTGTTTGGATGCAAAGTATTAATAAAACTAAGTATATAAGTTGTAGACATGAAATACATCAAAGTATTAATAAAACTACAAATATAACTTGAACACATGAAATACAACTGTTCATGAGTACTACCTCCGTCCGGGTTTATTGGGCCCCTTCGTATTTTTATGACATGTAGTTTACATTTTGTTAGTTAAATTTTTAGGTCAAACTTTGACCTAAAATAATAGGGAGCCTAATAGACCCGGACGAAGGGAAAGTACCATTCTGCTCCCGAGCTCAAATGAGCTTGGTGAACAGTAAAATCGAAAAAATTCTTAAAATGTTCAAAAAAATCTGAATTTTTTTCGTGAACAACATTGACAAAATATCTAAGTGCGTGCAAAAATTAGGCCTGAAATAACATTCCTATAAAGCGTGAAAAAAAAACAAAATCGATACTCTGAAAATGCGCATTTTCAGAGTATCGATTTTGTTTTTTTTTCAGGCCTTATAGGCATGTTATTTCAGGCCAAATTTTTGCACGCACTTAGATATTTTGTCAATGTTGTTCACGAAAAAAATTCATAATTTTTTGAACAGTTTTCGATTTTTTTTTGATTTTACTGTTCGCCGAGCTCATTTGAGATTGGGAGCAGAAACTTCATGTCCCGGACGAAGGGAGTACCATATAGTATCTATCGATCTATTAAATTATTTAAAATGATAAAAGACGAATGGTCAAGATTCGTCAGTATAAAGCCAGAATATCTCAACACTAGATTTATTTGTTTAAAGTAGGCAAAAGTTGGCCTCATCGCATTATTTAAGAAGAGTTTACATATTATAAAACGACCGCGAACGTTTCAAGAACCATACCTCTACTCTCACTGCATCAAGAATCTCAAATGTTTTTCACCCGCACTACTATAATCTGGTTTTGTTCCAAGTTCCTATACTTCGTCGAATTTATTTTATCGAGCACTTGGCAAACTTTTACCCGTCGAGTTTGATCTAAAATTGGAATCGGTGGTGATAAGCAACTCGGCAGAGCTCGCCTGGTTCCGACAAAAAACGACTAAGCGGACATAAACAATTCGGCAGAATATCAAGTTCGCCGAATTCCGGACAGAAAGAACTCGGTAAAGTATGGCATGTGGGCCATGTTGTTCAGCAGGTGACAGAGCCCTTTGTTTGCCGAGTTCGGTGTAACAGAGAATCGGTAAATATTTTTTATTTTTCTAAATCAGAATTCCATGGGTCCCATCTTTGTGGAGTCCCCGATAGAATAAACTCAGCAAATATACCTAGTGGTTTAATTCCACCTCGCCTCTTGTGGAGCGACGTGACGAGGTTAAATAGTTGCATCATCCAAATGCGGCAAGCTTGAGTCATCATTGCACCCTTTATGGAAGATAATACTGTCAATAGAAGATTCAGATTCATAGTCATAGATTGTATCCCTCACAAATTGAACATTGATGGTTGTTCGGCTCTTTTCTTAATTATTTCATCAAGCCTCGTTGGTCCATACTGCCAGTCTGGGTCCATACATCTACAATGATTTGTCCTGTGTGAGCGTATTCTATACGTAGCCATTAATATTTGTCAGTGTGTATGATAGGTTGATAAAATGATTGCAAAGAGATTGTTGGCAAGTTACCTTTGAAAATCTTACTTGTGCAACTTTAGAATTACACACAACCACATTGTGTCTCTTCATTCGTACCCATCAACTTCACCGAAAATCCTAGATGACACCTCTTACTGAAAAGCGAAGTGATACTATATATGGTGCACATCCTAACTACTACCTACTCCCTCCATATCCGATAATTTGAATTTTAAACATGTTTTTTGTCAAAATTCGAAACTTTGAATACAAATATTATTTGAACTATTTTGATTTGAAAACTGATAATAATGTGTATAGATTTTTCTTAAAATTATCCCTGAAGTATTATAGTTTTCTTGGTTATAATACATATATTACAAAGAAATTAATGATCATCTTGAAAACCATGTAAATGGGTGAAATGACATTTATTTCATATGCACGGAATAGTTCTTTATTCGTCAACATATTTATAAGTGTATTTTAACGGTTATGACAAGGCTTTAACCAACATGCCTTGTCTTCATGAACCTAATAGAGGAGATATTTGTGCTCCCGAGTGCACATGCACCCTGTTGAACTGTAAAAGCTTGCTGGAAATAGTAGGAAAAAAACCAAATCGTTTTTTTGGGAAACATACAAGTATGAGTGTTCTACCTTTGCGCAAATTTGCATGAAGAAATAACAAACTATATTGCCTTTTTAGACCACTGTTTTCGGTATTATAACAAAAGCACCACGATTGCCATTCCTTCACAAAATTTTGCATGCAGGTAAAAATCCAACATGTTTGTTGCAAAAAAAAGATATTTTTTGAATTGCTTTGCTATTTTCATGGACTTTACTATTCAAAATGATGCATGTGCCCCTGGAACAAGAGCCCCGTGTCCTATCCTGTTTTATATACTCCCTCCATTTTTATTTAGTCCGCATATTAGCTTTGACATAAGTCATAGTGTCATATTTTATAAAATCTGACCAAGTTAATAGCAAATAATATGAACTTTTACAATAAAAAATATATATGATTTGAAAAGATATTTAGTAATGATTGCTAATGTTATTAATTTGGTGCTTTGGATGTTAATAATTTTTTGTATGAAATTGGTCAAAGTTTACAAACTTTGACTTGAGACAAAGATAATGTGCAGAGTAAATAAAAGCAAAGGGAGTACGTAGATACTCTCGGGGTTTGTAACCGGGTAATCCAAAAGGTTCACCGGTATCAAGAGTTTCTTTTTACCAAATGTAGCAAAAATTACAAGAAAAAACTATACATGTAAATCTTCGGGCACACAATTTTTAGATCTTGAAATTTAAATTTTGGAGCGCCTAATATTTTCTTCCACTAGTTTGCCAAATCTATAGGTTTGTATGAAAATATACAGTCATACAGATGAGTTGCATGTTGAATATTTGTATGTGTAATTAACTATTGTACTTGCTTGAAAATTCTAAGTATTCATTTTAGCTTTACCCTTCACTTTCACCCGCAAAGAAAGAAACTGAACCATCACTTTGAAGTTACTGGTTGCTATCTTATCCTACCACAATTCCCTTTTTGCAAAAAAACACTCACGTTTATTATAAAAGTTCACAAGAAGTACACAACACCTCAAACATAATAAAAATGACATTGAGGTACTTGGACCAGCGAACGACCATGGCTGCCACCAGAACGAACTGCCAACGCGCCGCTGTCACCGCTTCCATACTGGAGCCGACATGACCTTGTTGATGACATATGGGAACTCTTTGTGCATGTGCTCCTAAGGACATGCGTCCCATTGCTACAGCTGTCCCTGTTGTACCCTTAGATCATCTGAAAACTTGACACCGAATCTCACCCTAGCATACGCATGAAGAGAATCGTAACCTCGCCGCTCCGAAGACGTGACAAGAATCTATGTCGGAGCTCTGGCTAATCCTTCCCGACAGACAAACCTGATGATATTGGAGCTCAGAAGACTAACCCAAAAAAGAAACGTCGCCATCTGTCTAACAACGCCTCCGTGAAGACTAAACTCCTAGCATATCTACAAGCCGGAGAGTAAGCACCACAATTGCCATCCCCGCCCCAAGCCGATGGTGCATGAGGTAGAAGGGAGGTGAATCCATGAGCTCACCCGTGGAGATGGGGGGGGGGGGGGGGGGGAGGCTTTGCCCTAGTCTCCTTGCGAAAGGGAAAAGAAAGACATGGAGACTATTTCAGATGTTTGCTCAACTTGTATATTTCAGACTCAATCCTACCACGATTCAATATGTATATATACTTGTAGTTGTAGCCTAGTAAGAAGTCATATCTACCGATTTCAGAAGTAATACAAGATCATGCATGTAGAGGACAGTCGGTAGAACCACAAACATTGCATCCGATTGGCACACACAACCATCTCTATTGCAAAGTCGTCAGATTATACTCGCTTTGTTTCAAAATATAAGCCCTTTTAAGTATTTTGAAGTGTAGATTCACGCATTTTGCTTTCTATATAATCTATATTGTAATATCTAAAAAGGCTTATATTTAGAAACAGAGGGAGTACAAAATAAGAGCATGTACGGACTTTGCGAATCCGTCCCCCTAAACATCTGCGGACGTGCCCAATAAGTGTCCGGGTGTGTCTGTTTTGAGCCCTTACTTGTCCGTCTATGCAACCATACTCCTCAGTTTCATTCTTACATGTTCCGCCATTTGCATGTGATCGGTGGAGATGAAGAAAGAATAAAGAAAAAAAAGGTGGTTCGGGGTGGGCGGCGTCCTACGTGGCGGATTAACTGGGCGCGTCCGTGAGCCTTCATATCCCCCCTACATTTGATCTCAATATGCATGTTCGCGGACAGTCCGGACGTATATGGATGATATGAAATGTCCGGTTAGATCACTTTTATTTTCTCTCCTATCCGGTCACTGATCAGATGCGTTCGCGGAGGATTTGACGAGGCTGGATATATACAGATGCTCTAAAATAAATAAAGGAACCACAATAGTGATCACATGGCACATTTACGCATCACTAATCCAAGTGGTAGACCACCATCGAATTGGTTACATAGACCGGTATTAACATCTACAAGTGGTTGCACGAATAGACCAGAAAATATTGGGCCTCCACTCATTTGCAGTGAACACCATGTAAGGATCTAAAACTTGTGTTTTAGAGAGTGATGATGCCCAAACCGTTCAGCTGGCTACGTAACCAGCCGCCGAGAGCAAGTGAAAAAGTTGAAATCAGATCTATTCCACTCGTTCACATTGAAATTATGTTGCCAACTGATTATGTTTTGGCTATGTTTTTCCTTCAAAAAATCAGTAATGATGTCAAGCGCCACTATATTTTTGTCAACTACAGTAACTAGTAAGCGTGCACGTGCAATCGCACGTATTCTAATAAATTATAATAAAAACACAAACTTTGTATTGTGTTTTACCAGAAGATTTAAATGCGTGCCATGCTTAATGATTTCAATGTGATAATTTGTTTTAGATTAAGACATAGGTCTTGTTTGACCGGTGAAAGTTGAAACGTTCTGATCCCAAAATTTCAAAAACAAAATGAAAAAACTCGCGCATGTAAAACACGATGAATACACATGTCTTCACATAAAATTAACGATCGCATAAATGTATTGTATTTTTTACTCATTACAAAAATACTTAAAAAATAACAACTAATCAACATTATCTAGTAGTCATTTTGGATGTTGGTCCTCTCTGGAAGGTCCATCTTTTGATGCGATCTATAATGCTTCGTTCTAAGACTGGGATATGGTTTAGAACTTCATTCTCTTCATACTTCAAAATATGAACCAAAAATCGCTTCCTCAGTTCAAAATCATCCTACATATGTATTACATAACATTGTTATTAGGAAAAACATGCGTAACGTGTATAAGAATGAGCATGATGTCATTACTTACCTTGGGTACTGGAAAATGCAACGTTCCATCGTGCCATGAGTGCATTAAATTGAAAACCACATAACCAGAGAGGGGACTGCATGCATGACATATTACATGTGAGTTAAATGAATCAATTAAGATTGTGATGTATTGACAAGATTATTACCCTATTCGCAAAAAAGAGAGACAAGATTATTACCCGTATGAGTTTGTGGGAACAACAGGAACTTCGCATCCCCATGTCAAGATGTTGTCCTTGAAGGCAGGGTTTGCAACTTGGAGAGCAACGTTTAGATCATTGACCATACTTTCAAGTATATGTTTTCCGAAAGTGGGTATTGAAAGCGGGTCCAAAATGGAGACAACTTTTTTTATGTTGGTCCAAGACGAACAATAAAAATAGCCCAAGAATATCACAAGGCAGTAAAATCTGCAATGATGCATACATTTAGAAACACAACAATCATTATCATTCATTAAGACCAAATAAACAATGTCTTGAATTCAAACCTTACCATATCACATTCTGAGATATGATACTCATTGCTATCGGACCAAATAAACAATGTCTTTGAATTCATTAAGATCTGTATCATAAATATAGAGCTGCAAATGCCGAGGTCCATTATCAGCCGGCACCAGATCATCAAGAGCGTGGTACAACCCCCCACATGCACGAAATGTGTATACGCCGGTTCCTGCCGCAGTGCTTACTCGACGATCAAGGGTGACTCCAAGACTTGTGAATGAGAAGTGAGAGTTGAAATACCGTATATTGTCGCGAAAATATATATTTAGCATCATCATCACACTGACTTATAAACAACCGTTTCAACTCTTCCGTCACCTCTGGAGTAAATAGATCTACTTTTCCATTTCTGCAACAAAATGCAGGTCCCTCATATTGAAACCGCAATGCTCCACAGTGAAGGCAGTCTCTAACTTTTCTAAGGACATGGTGCTTTTTGGGAAGGTTCATGTATACTCTATCTTCAGGATCATTTGTTGGACTTCCATCAGTCTGACGTCGTCCAACTCGGTAGGATTGAAAGTGAACATCTGGAACATAATTTGAAGTGGCATCAATTTTTATAAGTATACATTTTCTCCAGAGGTGACGGAACATAATTTGAAGTGGTATTATATCAGTAAGTAATGATAGCAAGAAGATACCTTGCTGGGCGAACATCCTAGCTTCTTCATCAGGCTCAACGTATACATTTTCTCCAAGGTTTCCGTCTCCCAAGCAGTCTAGTAGCCAATTATTAGTATAATAATGTATAAGGCCTAGTAGTAAATTAAATACAGATCGAACTATGCAGTAAAATGCATACCATCAATATTTTTTGTGTTGACATCGGGCTCCAGTATTCCATATGCATCCTTGCCTTGGTCGTTGCCTGACATAATGTTTTGCAGAATGGGCAAGTGTCAGCGATGAATGGAAGGTATGAACCAAGTGATAGTCAATTAAATTACCATTATATTTGTCCACGGGATTGCGTGGACATGACGGTGCAGTGAGTATGTTGTCTGGCCTCATCCTCCCTCCAATTTTTTGCATCTGGTACATATCATTTGTGTGTAGCCAATCACAATCTTCATTAGCTACAGAAATATTGACTGATTGTCAGTTGCGAAATCAAAGATTGGATATCATGTGTTTCATGTAACTGGCAGCACCTGTATTGGATTTAGTTTATTCTCTAGTTGTAAGGAGAACTGTAGATTTGGCTCGATGCCGTTTGTCACGTAGGCTTTGTAATATCCCTTTTCTATGTTGCTCATACCGGGCATTTTCCCTCTCCCTCTTAATTGCTTGTTTTTCTTCTGTAGAATAAAGTGTGAGTTAGGTACAATACACAGCATGAGCAACAATTGTTTATCGTCTATGATATAAGTGTCAATTAGCTATGACACATAATATAAGCAATATTGTTTTTTTGTGCTCATACCGGACATTTGCCCAATGCACTAAGCAGTTGATTACCATATGAAATGTTGTTTCTGTAGGCTTGAAGTGGCGGTCGTAACCCAGTAAGTGGGGAGGACTCAAAGCGAGGGTCGACATTATTGACATTTTCTTTGTTAGAAACAACACTTTGTGGTGTTCTTAATGAATTTGGACCATGGAGTGGAGTCTGATCACCCATTATCACATCAACAGGTATGCTTGCATCAAAATCACCCATTATCACATCAACAGGTATGCCTGCATCAAAATTGTATGTACAATGTAAGAAAAGACATCACCTTTGGCAGCTGGTGTGTACCGTAGCTGGGTGAGAGCAGACTGCGCACTGGGCCTATCCGCAGTGTGTAAATCTGTCCATAAGAATAGATCATTAATATGACTTATTTCTGATTCATGAATGTATCATAAAGAACAGAGGAAATGGATAAACCGGGCGATATGGGCACGGGTGGCGTAGATGGAGTGTTGTTTCCATTTAGAACAGCAGATGCAGCTTTCTTAAGATCCCTTGCCTCCTTTCTTTTTTTAAGTATTGCATCCCTGTTCAGTGCATACCTCTCCCTTTCCCTTTGTCTCTTCAATTCTTTTGGATCTGTTTTCTGACCTGCGAGGCAATGAAATACTCAGGATACACAAGGTCGATGTAGTTAAGAGTTGGTGATATATGTATTTACCTGAATTGTCGGTGTTCGTTAGGTCCTCAAATGGAGTACATACACCACTACATTGAGAGGATGCCATATTGTCTTACTAACTGTATCTATTTGTGAAACAGTTGTTCAACCCTGTTGCGTAGATAAGAAAAGAAACAAGTAAGCATGAATCCTAATAACCTGTATGTACATGGTGAGCTGACGATAGTATTAGATTATTATAGATCATAATGTCCTGTATGTATCAAATTTCATAGTACGAATTATAGATTGGCAGATTAAAACAGCAATTTTCTTCATCTTTTGGCTGATCATAAGATGTGCAAGTTCAAGATATAACATGTGCATTGGCAGGGCCGATATGGACATAACTCCTCGAGATGGTGCAGGCCACCAGGGTGATGCACCGGAGGTAGGGCAGCGCGTCGGGGTGGCCAGAGGCGGCGTCCACCGGGTTGAGGACGGCTTGGAGACCAGATCTACTCCAGGTCCGTGTGAGGGGCCAACGTGGTGAGGACGTCGCGGTAACCAGGGGCGAGGAAGATGGGCGAGGCGATGTTCATGGCCTGGTGGCGGCGTTGATCGCGGAGGTTTCGTTTTGGAGTCTGGCGGCGTTGATTGTTGGGCTGTGTAGCATCCTAGAGGGGAGAGTCTGCCGGCAGAACATTTCTTTTGAACCGTTGATCGGATTGTAGGCTGGTGGATGTAACGTGGACAGTTAGATGGTACTAAGTGGGTCAGATCGGACATTGGGGGTCATCCCGTGTGCACTTTTGTGTGTGGCTGTAGAGGAATTGATGTTTGCTCTTTGAATAGTAGTATAGATAGTCTCTGAAACAGGTATTTGCATGAGGTCGTGCGGGGGTGTCGACGTGCCTTACCCGTTCGGCGTTGGTTTGTCCAATTGCTACCGGCCAGGGTTTGGCCTCGTGTGCGACACAAGTCTTGACTCCCCGCGACTGCTCCTCGGCAACAGCCAGTTCCGGGTGGTCAATATCCCGCTTTCCAATACCACGATGCGCATCATCCGGATCGAGAACCTCTGGTCCTACTCCTACTCGTTTTTAACACCCGATGACAAGATTGGAATACGGGGCAAATTCCCTTCTCGTTTCTCCGGAGAGACACCGTACTCGCTTTCCACCAGCAATGAGCTCATCCTAACAGGGTGCAACACGCAAGCGACACTGTTGGGGCATGGTAACCCAGCCACCATCAGCGGTTGTGCCTCCTTCTGCTCCCACGATGACACAGACGTCTGGGCTAGGTGGCAAACAAGCGGATTCCACGGTGGAAAAGGCGGGGGCAAGTACTGTGATGGCATGGGCTGCTGCCAGGCGTGCATCTCCGAGTCCATGGACGGAATGCCCCGCCAGTTGCTGTTTAAACTGTTTGATACCAACGGCACCCAGGGCCCAATACCTGTGCCCGGGTACGTGTTCCTCGCAAAAGAGGGATGGTTCGACCAGCCAAGTGTAGCCGGCAAGCTCTTGCGGAAGGGTCATCATCAAGAGCACCGAACGTCTGGACCTACTATGGAGGTCCCCACTCTTCTTCAGTGGGAGGTTTTGCTCTCGCATCATGGCTCATCACCGAACGGATAATAAGTTTCCGAGTGGTACACAACAACAATACCCGCTCCCGCCCCCCTCTAGGGTTCCTCCCGCCCCACCCTACCGCCGCCGGCCTCCCTAGCCCGCTCCCGCCCCCCTCTAGGGTTCCTCCCGCCCCACCCCGCCGCCGCCGGCCGCCGGCCGCCCCCGTCTCTCCCTCCCCCCCCCCCCCCGCCCGGATCCGCCCCTGCGCTGCCTCCCCGGGAGGTGGCCGGGGCGGCGCGCGCCTCCCCTTCCCTTCGGCCGTCCTCCGCCACCTCTCCTCCCCGCCGCCGCCGGCGCAGGCCCGGGTGGTGCTGGCGGCGGCGGGACCTTCCGTCCCCGCGCGTGCGGCTCCCCTAGCCGGGGCATGGGGCGGCGGCGGTGTTCCTCGGCTGGACGGCGGCCAGGTGGTCCGACGGCGGCGGCCGGCGGTGGGCGTGGTGGCGGCGCCGCCCCTTGGCGGCGGGACGACATGGTGGCGCAGGATGGCCGGCGGCGCGCCCCCGGCCCAGATCTAGCCCCTACGGGCCCCATCTGGGTCCTAGCGGGCCGGCCCCCCGGCGTGGCCTCGTTGTCTGCTGCGCGGTGAGGAGGAGGAGCATCTCGGATGTGGGGTGGCGGCGCCGACGGTGTGCCTGCAGCACCGCGAGGGCGGGAGCTTTACAGGCTTATGAGGGCCCGACCGGGCCTATGGGCCCACGGGCCTGGTGTGCTCCTGCTATTGCGTCCGGATGGCTACCGTCGTTGACGGTGGAGGTTGAGCCCTCCCGTGTGCCGTCGGTGCTGCTGCCCCTAGTCCCGGCTTCGAATCATCGCCGTGCTGTCCTCACTTCGTGGTGCCGTGGTGAGACGGCGTAGGGGCTTCAAGACCGTGTTAGCGCATGGTGGTGGTTGGTTTGGTGGCAGGCTCCGGAGCGCCCGAGGTGCGGGTTGGGATCGGGGGAAACTCCTGTCGGCGTGGCCGACACCAGCGCGGTGGTGCCTGTGGGTGCCGCCTGACCTTCCTGGAGGGCGCCGGGGGCTACCCTTCCTCTCGCCTCGTCGAGCATCGGGGGAAACCCTGGGCAGCAGCGTCGTCATCGTCGCGATCCTTCTTGGAGGTGTTGATTGGTGCCGGCGCTTCGGAGTCTTGGAGCTTGGTGGAAGATCCCCGGTGGGCGCAGCGGTCGCGAGGCTTCTTCGTTTTTGTTGATCCGCCGTTGTCGGCATTTGTTTCTTTTGTTTTTTCTCTGTCGTTTCTTTTGAGCGTGACTGTGCTGCTTCCGTATGGTCCTGGAGCCTTGTCGACTGGGATCTGAGAGATGGTTGTTAGGATCTCGTAATCCGTGAAGTTTTCCCCGAGGCTGGACATATCACATTCATTGAATTGAAGAGCCTCCCAATTAAAGTCTCGATTCCGTGTTGGCCCCTTATGAAGAATCGTGGAGAAGTGATCATATGCAACCTTTTCTTTTTCGTCGTGAGAGGTCACCCAACCTGGACCAATTTTGAGTTTATGAATGAAGTTCTTCCTTCTTCTCACATTTACCCTTAGATGAAAATACTTGGTGTCAGTGTCCCCTTGTTTAAGGTTCTTGACCCTGACACATTGTTTTTTCCTGGCCCGTTCCAAAGCGTGCTGGCTAATGACTCTTCTTTTTAGTCTAGCCCGTAGATCCAATTCTTGTGGGAGAAAACACGACTATCTTGCGCCATATCGAGATGAAGAATGACGTGCAGGGCCATGTGTAGCTGAACTTTCGCGTTGGAATAATCGCTTGCTCCAACATTTAAGCATGTAGGCCATTTTGCGAATCTTGTGGAACACAATTTGGCAAGGCTCGACATGTTCGGGGATGTCCATGCATTCTGCACGACTTGCATAAAGCGGGGCATTGTAATCCTAAAAATTTCAAAGCAGAAACTTCTTGGATGTTTTGGTCCTAAACCTTAAACCCTAACTCATTTGCATGCATGCACAACACGGCACTTGGTTCTGGTTAGTTTTTCATGTCTGAACGTGAGTGCTTTTGTGCAGGCAGACTGGCCAAGTCACGAGCTCATGCCAGTCTAAAAACCAAAACCAAGGACAAATCGCGTGCGAGTGACATGGAAAGATGGCAAAAAAAAAAACCAGAATGATAGCCGGTAAGACTGAGACGAGCCACGTTAACATTTTTTTACGGGAGTTCCGGCTCTCGGTGGAAATTGTGGAGGCATGCATGATGCATTCACATACACTTGTCTTTTTCTGGCTGGACAGAAAATGGCTTGCTATTGATCTCATTATCTCCTCACAAGAAAGGAATCGAACAGGGTTCGCACAAGACGCCAGTCCTTTGAGGTTCGGCGTCAAGCTGGGCACCGTAATCCGAAAAAATTCAAGCGAAAACTTCTTGGGTGTTTTGGTCTTAAACCCTAACTCATTTGCATGCATGCACACCACGGCATTTGTTTTCGGTTTGTTTTTTACATCTGCACGTGAATGCTTTTGTGCAGGCAGACTAGCCAAGTCACGAGCTCATGCCAGTCTAAAAACCAAAACCAAGGACAAATCGCGTGCGAGTGACATGGAATGTTGGCAAAAAAAAAAAAAAACACAATGATAGCCGTTAATACCGAGATGAGCCGCGTTAAGATTTTCTGATGGGAGTTCCGGCTGTCGGTGGAAATTGTGGAGGCATGCATTCATACACACGTGTATTTCTCTGGATGGACCAAAATGGCTTGCTATCGATCTCATCATCTCCTCACAAGAAAGAATGGAACAGGGTTCGCAGGAGACGCCAGTCCTTGGAGGTTCGGCGTCAAGCTGCAGGGGAATCAACAAGTCCGGCCTGCCATGCCATCATGGGAGCAGCCATTGACAGCGCGCATCTTCACAGCGTGAAACTGGTCGATCCGTGTACGTACCTACGTACTCACGACAACTGGCGTCGGCATGATGCATGGCGCTTGAGGTAGCCAGTGCCAGGCCAGCGCTTTTATATATAGGGCTCGATCCACCGTTCAATCACCCATCCATCCATCCATTGCAATGGCGCAAATAACCATCTCGGCAGTAGCTATAGCGGCAGCGGCAATGATTCTACTGCCGGTGTTCAGTTCCACTAGAGGATCAGTAGCAGCAGCAGGTGATCCGAGCCCGCCGCCCTCTAGGGTTCCTCCCGCCCCACCCCGCCGCCGCCGGCCGCCGGCCGCCCCCGTCTCTCCCTCCCCCCCCCCCCCCCCCCCCCGCGCCCGGATCCGCCCCTGCGCTGCCTCCCCGGGAGGTGGCCGGGGCGGCGCGCGCCTCCCCTTCCCTTCGGCCGTCCTCCGCCACCTCTCCTCCCCGCCGCCGCCGGCGGACGCCCCCGGCGCAGGCCCGGGTGGTGCTGGCGGTGGCGGGACCTTCCGTCCCCGCGCGCGCGGCTCCCCTGCCCGGGGCATGGGGCGGCGGCGGTGTTCCTCGGCTGGACGGCGGCCAGTTGGTCCGACGGCGGCGGCCGGCGGTGGGCGTGGTGGCGGCGCCGCCCCTTGGCGGCGGGACGACATGGTGGCGCAGGATGGCCGGCGGCGCGCTCCCGGCCCAGATCTGGGCCCTACGTGCCCCAACTGGGTCCTAGCGGGCCGGCCCCCCGGCGTGGCCTCGTTGTCTGCTGCGCGGTGAGGAGGAGGAGCAGCTCGGATGTGGGGCGGCGGCGCCAACGGTGTGCCTGCAGCAGCGCGAGGGCGGTAGCTTTACGGGCTTATGAGGGCCCGACCGGGCCTGTGGGCCCACGAGCCTGGTGTGCTCCTGCTATTGCATCCGGACGGCTACCGTCGTTGACGGTGGAGGTTGAGCCCTCCCGCGTGCCGACGGTGCTGCTGCCCTAGTCCCGGCTTCGAATCATCGCCGTGCTGTCCTCACTTCGTGGTGCTGTGGAGAGACGGCGTAGGGGCTTCAAGACCGTGTTGGCGCATGGTGGTGGTTGGTTTGGTGGCAGGCTCCGGAGCGCCCGAGGTGCGGGTTGGGATCGGGGGAAACTCCTGTCGGCATGGCCGACACCGGCACGGTGGCGCCTGTGGGTGCCGCCTGACCTTCCTGGAGGGCGTCGGGGGCTACCATTCCTCTCGCCTCGTCGAGCACCGGGGGAAACCCTTGGCAGCAGCGTCGTCATCGTCGCGATCCTTCTTGGAGGTGTTGATTGGTGCCGGCGCTTCGGAGTCTTGAAGCTTGGTGGAAGATCCCCGGTGGGCGCAGCGGTCGCGAGGCTTCTTCGTTTTTGTTGATCCGCCGTTGTCGGCATTTGTTTCTTTTGTTTTTTCTCTGTCGTTTCTTTTGAGCGTGACTGTGCTGCTTCCACCCTAGCACCTATCACTGTATGGTTCGGTTGGTTGCTTTGTAATACAAAGCGGGGGAAACCCTTTCTCGTGATCATGGCTCTGTTGGGACAAACCCAATACCAGCTCTCTTTCTCTCACTCGCACAAACGAAGGTGGAAGATGGAGCACGCGATTTTTTCGGCGCACAAACGCTTCCGCCTCACGAAAGGCGCCTCGGCCGCACGAACGGCCTTACTTTACAGGGCACATACCCGGACGCGGCAACACACCGCAGCCTACCTTGAGAAGCTCTCTCTCACAGCCGACCGGGCGCACACCACGGTCCCGGCGGAGACTACGCTCATCTCTGGCTCCTAGGCTCGGCTCATACCGTCACTCCACAAACAGTACATGGGGTTGGGTTTTATACCCGGACTCACACAGGTGCACACACACCAGCACACGCACGCACACGCAAACCAACCTGTGGTTGGATGGTTAGAGGGACTGTGGTATCCCCAGCCCACCAGGGTTCAAATCCTGGTGCTTGCATTTATTCCTGGATTTATTTCAGGATTTCCGGCGATGCGCATTCAGTGGGAGGAGACGTTCCCGTCGACGACGAGGTACCTACGGTGACTTCGTAAATTACAAGATGATATGCCGGCTCAGTCTCTTGAAGGTGCTCATAGGGGTTGGGTGTGCGTGTGTGTTCATAGGGATGAGTGTATGCACGTGTATATGAGCACTTGCGTCTCTACTGTGTTCAAAAAGCACACGTACGCACACATGGCCTGGCCACCACAACGCCCACTAACCCATGCATGCATGCATCACACCCGACCACTAACTACGACCGGTTCTGTAGCTAACGGGACGTAGCTCCCACACAATCAGCCTCCGCTGCCCATGCACGCACGCCTGGCGACTCGCTCGCCCAGGCTGCACACACGACGGCTCGTCACGGTCTTGACGCAGGCACGGGCCAGGGCCCGCCACGATCAGCACACGCACATACGCACACTGGTTACCATCACCGTGGCTTACTTATAACATTCTCCCCTTAAGCCACGACCTCGCCGAAGCCCCGACTCGTCGCCAGCGTCGCCTTGGACACCTTCGCCCGACGCCACCGCGCGCCTCGGTGCCCGTTGCGACATGCCGTCTGCTCGCCGCGCTCGAGCTGCGGTTGCCGCGTCGCTCGATGTCGATGCCATGTGTCACCACCGCGTCTGGACTCGCCGCCCATCGCCGTCGCCATGCGCTCGCCGTGCGCCGCCTCGCCTCCGCGTCCACCATGACCGCCGCAGCGCCGCGCACCTCCATAGGCCGACACACGGCCCGGAGCTTCGCGCCGCCGCCACCGAACGGCGCCTCGGCCGCACGAACGGCCTTACTTTACAGGGCATATACCCAGACGCGGCAACACACCGCAGCCTACCTAGAGGAGCTATATCTCATAGCCGACCGGGCGCACACCACGGTCCCGGCGAAGACTACGCTCATGACTCACACAGGTGCACACACACCAGCACACGCACGCACACATGACCTGGCCACCACAAACGCCCACTAACCCATGCATGCATGCATCACACCCGGCCACTAACTACGACCGGTTCTGTAGCTAACGGGACGTAGCTCCCACGCAATCAGCCTCCGCTGCCCACGCACGCACGCCTGGCGACTCGCTCGCCCAGGCTACACACACGACGACTCGTCACGGTCTTGACGCAGGCACGGGCCAGGGCCCGTCACGATCAGCGCACGCACATACGCACACTGGTTACCATCACCGTGGGTTACTTATAACATTCTTCCCTTAAGCCACGACCTCGCCGAAGCCCCGTCGCCGGCGTCGCCTTGGACACCTTCGCCCGACGCCACCGCGCGCCTCGGTGCCCGTTGCGACATGCCGTCTGCTCGCCGCGCTCGAGCTGCGGTTGCCGTGTCGCTCGACGTCGATGCCAAGTGTCACCACCGCGTCTGGACTCGCTGCCCGTTGCCGTCGCCATGCGCTCGCCGCGCGCCGCAGCCGCGCCGCCTCGGCCTCCATGTCCGCCGCACTCGTCGCAGACTCACCGCGCGCCGCCTCCGCGTCCGCCATGACCGCCGTAGCGCCGCACACCTTCATAGGCCGACACACGGCCCGGAGCTTCGCGCCGCCGCCGCCGAACGCCGTCATCGCCGGCACGCCTCCGACACGGCGAACCACGCCCAAGCCAACCAAGCTCATGATACCAAATGTTGGGACAAACCCAATACCAGCTCTCTTTCTCTCACTCGCACAAACGAAGGTGGAAGATGGAGCACGCGATTTTTTCGCCGCACAAACGCCTCGGCCGCACGAACGGCGCCTCGGCCGCATGAACGGCCTTACTTTACAGGGCACATACCCGGACGCGGCAACACACCGCAGCCTACCTAGAGGAGCTCTATCTCACAGCCGACCGGACGCACACCACGGTGCCGGCGAAGACTACGCTCATCTCTGGCTCCTAGGCTCGGCTCATACCGTCACTCCACAAACAGTACATGGGGTTGGGTTTTATACCCGGACTCACACAGGTGCACACACACCAGCACACGCACGCACACATGACCTGGCCACCACAACGCCCACTAACCCATGCATGCATGCATCACACCCGGCCACTAACTACGACCGGTTCTGTAGCTAACGGGACGTAGCTCCCACGCAATCAGCCTCCGCTGCCCACGCACGCACGCCTGGCGACTCGCTCGCCCAGGCTGCACACACGACGGCTCGTCACGGTCTTGACGTAGGCACGGGCCAGGGCCCGTCACGATCAGCGCACGCACATACGCACACTGGTTACCATCACCGTGGGTTACTTATAACATTCTCACCTTAAGCCACGACCTCGCCGAAGCCCCGACTCGTCGCCAGCGTCGCCTTGGACACCTTCGCCCGACGCCACCGCGCGCCTCGGTGCCCGTTGCGACATGCCGTCTGCTCGCCGCGCTCGATCTGCGGTTGCCGTGTCGCTCGACGTCGATGCCAGGTGTCACCACCGCATCTGGACTCGCTGCCCGTTGCCGTCGCCATGCGCTCGCCGCGCGCCGCAGCCGCGCCGCCTCGGCCTCCATGTCCGCCGCACTCGTCGCAGACTCACCACGCGCCGCCTCCGCGTCCGCCATGACCGCCGCAGCGCCGCGCACCTCCATAGGCCGACACACGGCCCGGAGCTTCGCGCCGCCGCCGCCAAATGCCGTCATCGCCGGCACGCCTCCGACACGGCGAACCACGGCCAAGCCAACCAAGCTCATGATACCAAATGTTGGGACAAACCCAATACCAGCTCTCTTTCTCTCACTCGCACAAACGAAGGTGGAAGATGGAGCACGTGATTTTTTCGGCGCACAAACGCCTCGGCCGCACGAACGGCGCCTCGGCCGCACGAACGGCCTTACTTTACAGGGCACATACCCGGACGCAGCAACACACCGCAGCCTACCTAGAGGAGCTCTCTCTCACAGCCGACCTGGCGCACACCACAGTCCCGACAGAGACTACGCTCATCTCTGGATCCTAGGCTCGGCTCATACCGACACTCCACAAACAATACATGGGGTTGGGTTTTATACCGGGACTCACACAGGTGCACACACACCAGCACACGCACGCACACATGACCTGGCCACCACAACGCCCACTAACCCATGCATGCATGCATCACAACCGGCCACTAACTATGACCGGTTCTGTAGCTAACGGGACGTAGCTCCCATGCAATCAGCCTCCGCAGCCCACGCACGCACGCCTGGCGACTTGCTCGCCCAGGCTGCACACACGACGGCTCGTCACGGTTTGACGCAGGCACGGGCCAGGGCCCGTCACGATCAGCGCACGCACATACGCACACTGGTTACCACCACCGTGGCTTACTTATAACATTCTCCCCTTAAGCCACGACCTCGCCGAAGCCCCGACTCGTCGCCAGCGTCGCCTTAGACACCTTCGCCTGACGCCACCGCGCGCCTCGGTGCCCATTGCGACATGCCGTCTGCTCGCCGCGCTCGAGCTGCGGTTGCCGCGTCGCTCGACGTCGATGCCAGGTGTCACCACCGCGTCTGGACTCGCTGCCTGTCGCCGTCGCCATGCGCTCGCTGCGCGCCGCAGCCGCGCTGCCTCGGTCTCCATGTCCGCCGCACTCGTCGCAGACTCACCGCGCGCCGCCTCCGTGTCCACCATGATCGCCGCAGCGCCGCGCACCTCCATTGGCCGACACACGGCCCGAAGCTTCGCGCCGCCGCCGCCGAACGCCGTCATCGCCGGCACGCCTCCGACACGGCGAACCACGCCAAAGCCAACCAAGCTGATGATACCAAATGTTGGGACAAACCCAATACTAGCTCTTTTTCTCTCACTCGCACAAACAAAGCTGGAAGATGGAGCACGCGATTTTTTCGGCGCACAAACGCCTCCGCCCCACGAACGGCGCCTCGGCCGCGCGAACGGCCTTACTTTACAGGGCACATACCCGGACGCGGCAACACACCACACCCTACCTAGAGGAGCTCTCTCTCACAGCCGACCTGGCGCACACCACGGTCCCGGCGGAGACTACGCTCATCTCTGGATCCTAGGCTCGGCTCATACCGACACTCCACAAACAGTACATGGGGTTGGGTTTTATACCGGGACTCACACAGGTGCACACACAACAGCACACGCACGCACACATGACCTGGCCACCACAACGCCCACTAACCCATGCATGCATGCATCACACCCGGCCACTAATTACTGTAGCTAACGGGACGTAGCTCCCACGCAATCAGCCTCCGCTGCCCAAGCACGCACGCCTGGCGACTCGCTCGCCCAGGCTACACACACGACGGCTCGTCACTGTCTTTACGCAGGCACGGGCCAGGGCCCGTCACGATCAGCGCACGCACATACCCACACTGGTTACCATCACCGTGGCTTACTTCTAACAGGCTCATCACCCAACCACTAGTAGAAAACAGGGCTTTGGTCCAGTCCTGAAAAGCCCATTAATCCGGGTTCACTCACGAACCGGGACCAATGCCCCCATTGGTCCCGGTTCGTGAGGCCAGGGCGCCGGCCGGGCCTCGTGGGCCATTGGTCCCGGTTCGTCAGACCTCTTTGGTCCTGGTTCCAGACACGAACCGGGACCAATGGGCCTCGCTCCTGGCCCAGAACCATTGGTCCCGGTTTGTGGCTGGAACCGGGACCAACAAACCGGGACCAATGGTCGGCCTATATATACCCCTCTGCCCATGAGGAGAGCAGTGCACTGCTCTGTTTTTTTGGCCGGCCGTGGGAGAGCTTTGTGGTGCTCTAGCTCACCTCCTATGCACATGAGGTGTTCGATGAAATGCCCGAGCCACAGTTAAGCTTTCTCCTCTCGAAGCTCCTTGTCCAAGCTCCATTTTCCTCAAGATTTGTCTAGGTTTGGCGGTCCGTCCTGTCCCGTCCCCGTCCTCACCGTCGTCGATCGCCCGCGCCCATCTCGGCGTCGGCACCACCGTGGTTAGCCTCTTCTTCTTATCTTCTTTCTAAAAGAAAAAAATTCTTACTTGTATGATTTAGATAGATACTTGTGTAATTTTCTTACTTTTATTATTGTTTGTTATTATATAGTGCGATGGTTTTGGTATCCGCCTCCGTCAGCCCTCGTCCTGTTTATGATTCGGATGTGGTATATATTATCTTTTATAACTATTTGTTTTATTTAGTGTTTATGACAATTATGCCGACCAACGTGACATATATTTTTTAATCTAGGAGGTATGTGAACCGGAAATTCCAACCGACATAGAAATTCTTATCGAGAAGTTAAATTTGGTTGAAAAAGAAAACAATTACTTGAAAGAAAAATTACAAAGAGTTGAAGAGGAGAAGATGAAGTTGGAGTTGCATGTTGCCGATGTCGTCGACGATCACAAGATCAAGATGGATGCAATGCGCTTGAAGATTAGAAAGATTAGAAAATATGCCATTCATACTGAGGCTTGGTATCATTATGCCGTTGGATCAATTAGTACCTTAGTTGCGGTTATGATCGCATTTGTTGTTGCATATAATTTTTTTACATAGTTTCAATGTATGTTTTAATTGGATGCTCTAGAGAGTTATATGTTGTTCAATAATGAGAACTATATAACGCACGCAGATGAACCGGCAATGGATGTACAGTGACCGACGCACCTCCGAGTATATTAAGGGCCTGCATAATTTTCTCGAAACGGCTGAGGCAAACAAGCAGAATGGTTTTATGCATTGTCCATGTACTGTCTGTGAGAATACGAAGGCTTTCTCCAACTCTAAAACCCTTCACTTCCACCTGCTTGCGAAGGGTTTTATGCTACACTATAATGTTTGGACCAAGCACGGAGAAAGAGGGGTTATGATGGAAGACAACGAAGAAGAAGAGGATGATGACAACTACCCGCCCCCTGAATACGGTGATGCTGCAATGGGGGAAGCTGAAGATCAAGAGGAACCAGATGATGTGCCCGATGATGATCTTCGCCGGGTCATTGTTGATGCACAGAGAGAATGCGAAAGTGAAAGGGAGAAGTTGAAGTTCGATCGCATGTTAGAGGATCACAAAAAAAGGTTGTACCCAAATTGCGAAGATGACAACAGAAAGCTCGGTACCACACTGGAATTGCTGCAATGGAAGGCAGACAATGGTGTATCTGACAAGGGATTTAGTTCGCTACTGAAAATAATGAAGAAGAAGCTTCCAAAGGATACCGAATTGCCCGGCAGTATGTACGAAGCAAAGAAGGTTCTATGCCCTCTAGTATTGGAGGTGCAGAAGATACATGCATGCCCTAATGACTTCATCCTCTACCGCGGTGCGTACGAGGATTTGAACGCATGCCCGGTATGCGGTGCATTGCGGTATAAGATCAGAAGAGATGACCCTGGTGATGTTGAGGGCCAATGCACCGGGAAGAGGGTTCCTGCCAAGGTGATGTGGTATGCTCCTATAATACCACGGTTGAAACGTCTGTTCAGAAACAAAAAGCATGCCGAGTTGATGCAATGGCACATAAAAGACCGTAAGAAAGACGGGAAGTTGAGAGCACCCGCTGACGGGTCGCAGTGGAGAAAGATCGAGAGAAAGTGGAGCGACTTTACAGGTGACCCGAGGAACGTATGGTTTGGTTTAAGTGCAGATGGCGTTAATCCTTTTGGGGAGCAGAGCAGCAAGCATAGCACATGGCATGTGACTCTATGTATGTATAACCTTCCTCCTTGGTTGTGCATGAAGCGGAAGTTCATTATGATGCCAGTGCTCATCCAAGGCCCTAAGCAACCCGGCAATGACATTGATGTGTACCTAAGGCCATTAGTTGATGAACTTTTACAGCTATGGAATGGAAGAGGTGTACGTGTGTGGGATGAGAACGAACATGAGGAATTTGACCTACATGTGTTGCTGTTTGTAACCATCAACGATTGGCCTGCTCTCAGTAACCTTTCAGGATAGACAAACAAGGGATACCACCCATGCACACACTGTTTAGATGACACCGACAGTATATATTTAGACAAATGCAGGAAGAATGTGTACCTGGGGCATCGTCGATTTCTTCCGACCAACCATTAATGTCGAAAAAAGGAAAGCATTTCAAAGATGAGGCAGATCACCGGAAGAAGCCCGCCCTCCGTACTGGTGATCACATACTTGATATGGTCAATGATTTACAAGTAATATTTGGAAAGGGTCCTGGAGGACTATCTGTTCCGAGTGACGATGCGGGACGCGCACCCATGTGGAAGAAGAAATCTATATTTTGGGACCTACCTTATTGGAAAGACCTAGAGGTCCGCTCTGCAATCGACGTGATGCACGTGACGAAAAATCTTTGCGTGAACCTGCTAGGCTTCTTGGGAGTGTATGGGAAGACAAAAGATACACCGGAGGCACGGGAGGAACAGCAACATGTGCATGAAAAAGACTGCATGCATCCAAAGCAGTATGAAGGTCCTGCCAGCTACGCTCTTACCAAAGAAGAGAAGGAAATCTTCTTTCAATGCCTCCTCAGTATGAAGGTCCCGTCTGGCTTCTCGTCGAATATAAAGGGAATAATAAATATGGCAGAGAAAAAGTTCCAGAACCTAAAGTCTCATGACTGCCACGTGATTATGACGCAACTGCTTCCGGTTGCATTGAGGGGGCTTCTACCGGAAAACGTTCGATTAGCTATTGTGAAGCTATGTGCATTCCTCAATGCAATCTCTCAGAAGGTGATCGATCCAGAAATCCTGCCAAGGTTAAGGAGTGATTTGGTGCAATGTCTTGTTAGTTTCGAGCTGGTGTTCCCACCGTCCTTCTTCAATATCATGACGCACGTCCTAGTTCATCTAGTCAACGAGATTGTCGTTCTGGGCCCTGTATTTCAACACAACATGTTCCCCTTTGAGAGGTTCATGGGAGTCTTAAAGAAATATGTTCGTAACCGCGCTAGGCCAGAAGCAAGCATCTCCATGGGCCATCAAACAGAGGATGTCATTGGGTTTTGTGTTGACTTCATTCCTGACCTTAAGAAGATTGGTCTCCCTCAATCGTGGTATGAGGGGAGACTGACTGGAAAAGGCACGCTAGGAGCGGACTCAATAATATGTAGGGACGGGCATTCTTGGTCTCAAGCACACTACACAGTTCTACAGAATTCCACCTTGGTGACCCCGTATGTCGATGAACACAAGAATATTCTGTGCTCCAAACACCCGGAGCAGTGTGACGAATGGATTACATATGAACACATCAGGACTTTCGGCAGTTGGTTGCAAATGTAACACCCCAAAAATCGGGTTATCGATTTTTGTGCTGTTATTCCTTCCTAGCTTTTCTCTCCCGAATTTTTTCCTCTGGAATTTGGCAAGAGACCAGGTGAACCCAGTCTGTCATCGGCCTCTCAGTGCTTTTCTCATGCTCTTGTGCTAGCCAACCCTCCATCAGAAAACCCTAAATCCTATTCAAACCCTAGTTCCGAAATATTGGAACTAGGAATCCTGCCTTTGGGTTTTCAAAGGAGCCATCATTTTCCTTGCTCTCTTGATCCTCCCAAGATTTCCAGAGATCCTTCTTTCTTCCTAGACCCTAGATGTGTAGAAATATTGCTAAGTCATATGCAATATTTCTCATCTAGAATTAATTCCTCTTTCTGCCATTCTGAGGAATTAAATCCAGAGAGATATCTATCTATCTCCAGAGGTCATGAGAACTTTTGGAGATATTCCTTGTGGATATATTGAGCTCTCATAAAAATATTGGCCACAATTAAATAGGGGAAATTGCCTTTTCCTATTTAAAGTCAATATTCCAATTTGGGGCATTTTCAAAGGAACTATCATTTTGGTAGCCAGGAAAATTCCAAAATAATTTGTGGAGCTTCTTATATCCATATATTCTCCATTTCCCTCAAAATATCCAGTTCTCCAATTCAATTTTTGAGCTCCACTTCCATTTGCAGATTCTGTCCAGATTTCCAGTTTGCAAAGGAGGTGCTAGATTCCTTGATCTCCTTGGGATAAAATTTTGCAGGGTGATGCATTGTGATAAATTAGCATTGTCCTCCAAATATTGGCCCAATCCCTCTAGCCAATCATCCTCAGTGATTTTCTTAAGTTTCTGCCCAGATTGGAGCATTGTGAAGGAAGTACCATTTCTGCTTGGGCAAATGGTATGAAACTTTTGCAGCGTCTCCATATGCTCAAATCTTTGATCTCCTCCAAAAGTCATTCATGTCCATGTAGCCATTTGATCCCAGCATCATTTTCTTCATATCTGGTCAATCTGCCAAGTTACAAAGGAAGTGGCATTTTTCTTTGCCTATTTGGGCTGAGATTTTGCGAAGGGAGTGACCCTAGCATGTAATTGACCTATGCCAAGGATCTTGCCAAGAGGAGCACTGTGATGACCATGGCCCAGCACAAACACTTGGCTGCCAGCTGTAAAATGACCATGGTTCGGTCACCTCAGGCCTCCCTCTTGTCATCCATCAGCATAGGTGAACTCAGCGCTTAATGGTGATAGCCCTAGACAAGGTTTGGTCGCTTGTAGGGCGTGGCAACACCGTGGCCACACGGTGACCACGTGCGGAGCCAGCCAAAACCGTGCTCTGTGCAGCAATGGCGTCGGTAGCGAGCCTCCAATGCGTTCCAGCTTGTCTAGAGATGTCGTGGAGATCCCCAGAGCGTGCGTGAACCCTCCAGAGCCGTCTCCCCTTCGTCCCCTAGCCGTTGGCCGCCTCTGCCGACATTGATTCGCCGTCGGAACGCCGCCACGTCGCCGGTCATCTTGAAGATTCGCCGCCGTCGTGTAGCGTTCCCCCGCGGCTATAAGTAGCGTGCCCCGAGCCCCCTTCGAGCCATCGAGCCTCCCCAGTCCCTCCCCAAGCTCCTGGAGCGCTCCGCTCCGGCATTGGCCGAAGGCCGCCGTCGGTGCCCGCGAGGAGTTCGAGCGCTCTGACCCTCCCCCTCCTCCCCATTGCCGTCCTCGGTGTCCCAAAGATCCCGTAGAACCGCCGCCGCCCTCTGCTCAGGTCGGGGGAACCTCGCCGGCATGGCTCCACGGGAGTTCTCCGGCCGCCGCGACTCCTTCAGTGGAGACACCGTTGGGGGCCACCCCAGCCGTTCCCGCGGCTGCCCTCGGTCGCGGAGGGGAGCGGGGGTGCCGCCGCACTCGCCGGCCGGCTCTCTGGCCCAGGCAGGCGACGAGCCCCACCGGCGCCCCATCTCCTCTGTTCCACCGCGGAGGAAGAAGACGAGCCAGGGAGGGAGGAGAGAGAGAAGATGGGGTGGGTCCCCTCTGTAAGTGAGTCAACGCTCGGGCCCGCTCGCAGTAAGTGAAGGCGCCCACTCCGGATTACGCTTTCATCGCCTGAAAGCGTATTTCTGGAAAATACGCCTTCGGTTTCAGCCGGTGGCCGAAGTGGCTATATAGTGGACGTTCACCCGTTAGTGACTGAGATGAACAGGTTCTGTTTATTTCACCGCTTAATGGATGAACGCCCGTATCTTCGCGACCGTAGCTCGGAATCAGGTAAAACCAGCGCCCACGTTTTCGTCTCGTCGAGCCCGTTCCGATGGTTCTATTTTCACTATGTGTTCACACAGTGGAAATAACCGTTTTGCCCTTGCCCTTCGATCGAGCCTTTGTGAGGGAACGCTTGTCCGACGATTTCTTTCGTGAGGTGATCGCATTGCTTCCCGGCGTATTCGTCGACCCCCAGGCAAGCCAACCTCTTCCATGAGCTCCGGACTTGCGTGATGACTCTGCTGGCACCTGTGTGTTTGTCTGTATTGCCTGTTAGTCTGCATCTGCATTCATCGATGGTAACATCGGTATAGACACTAGTAGTACTCTTCATCTAGTGCCATGCCTTGTTTTAATGCTGCCATGCTAGTACTAGTATTGCTAGTGACATATTCATGTTAGTACTGTGGTTGAACTTCTGCTATAACTATTAGTACTGTGACCCGCTATGCTATGACTTATAATTGTTGGTAAAGTGGTATGGATAATGCTGAGCTGGATTAAGAGATTACTGGCCATAATTAATACAACCTAGTTGGTTGATCTTGAGCCACCTGTCCGGGCTTTTCCATGCAACCACATTTGCCGGTATGGGACGGCCCTGACCGGGTTTGATTGCGTGATCTTTCACCGGTACCACCAAAGAGGGAAGGTTAGGCGCGGCGTGCTACCCTGGCCCGGTAAGCGGCGACAAGCTTGTGAGCCCAGTTGATGAGTTTGTGCGCACGTCCCCGTTTGGGATAGTTTGACCCCGTTTGGGTCGTGGCCACGACGGTGGCAGGTGTCATGAGGACACAGGGGCCACCCAAGGCTGACCTCCAGGGGAGGAAAAGTGCCGGTGGTACGATGAAAGAGTCACGGGTCAGGCAGGTTTTGTCGGAACATCGTTGGTCCACCCGAATGGGAGCACGAGGCCATGAGTTCCGTGGTGTGGGTAAAGTGTACAACCTCTGCAGAGTGTCAAATCTATTCGAATAGCCGTGTCCACGGTAATGGACGACCCGTACAGACCTCAGTAGGTGGTCAACCGTAATAATGATAATACTAATGAAAGATGTCATCTTGGGTAGACATCAGGTGATGTCAGGGATAAGATATGTTAGCCAAGAGATGGCTAGATGATGAGTGGTCGGATGACCACCTGGTTTGGATTTGACTGGAGTCAGTCCAGTTTGGATCATGAATATGTCAAGGGTTGTGGAACTACCCAGAAGAGAGTAAAGTTGGTGATGGACTCAGTAGTACTCTAAGCACTTAACGTAATCATTGCCATGTCCGGTTAGGTAGATTGCATGCTTGATCCATGATTGCCTTGTTAGCATTCATGCCATACTTAGGATTAATTCATGCATAGCTTAGTACTGTGATCCTGCCCTAGATTATGTGACTGATCCATGATATGCCATGCTTGATCCATGATTGCCTTGTTAGCATTCATGCCATGCTTAGAATTAATTCATGCATAGCATAGGGCTTGCTTTGTCATCTGTTTTTTGGATGCTATGTATTTGGTTGTCTTGCGAGTACATTCAAAGTACTCACCTGGCCTTGCACCTGGCCAGTTGCAGGAGAAGATTCGTCGTGCTAGATGGTAACCTTGCCAGTCCTGTGCGTTATGGAGCCCAGCCAGAGACGTAGTTGCCAGGACCTCTGATGCCCTGCAGTTAGCCTTGGAGTTATGGAATATTGTTATAAGCGACAGTATTGTAATACTCCATTATATTAATAAAGCCATTTTTGCCTGGAATTGCTGTATCATGCCTTTGGCGTGCATCAGGTCTTATCCTGGGGACTGGCGTGCGTCGGCCCACTATCGGGGTGCCACAAGACTTGGTATCAGAGCCAGGCTGGCTATAGGTTACCCTAGCCCCAGACCCGACCCTAGGTCTAACTGGTAGTGAGCCCAATAGATTTGACCCATCTCTGGCAACCGACATGGCCACTGTGGACCAACAGTCGGCGCCGTCGGATTGGACGTGACCCTACCCAGCCGCCCACCCAGCCATTTAGGATTAGACCGTGACCCCACTTGGTTGTCGGCCGTACCGGTGCATCTTCTACCCGGCACGAGAAGGATCCACGCCATGCTGGTGTGTTCCAGCCGACTGCCTATTTAAGCCCCCTCCCATTTGCGAGTCGTAGCACCATTGAGTAAGCCAGACCCAGTAAGAGAACCCAGGCTAGTATCCCCAAAACCAGTAGCCATGGCCAGTTCTTCCAAGACCCCCCAGACTCCCATTTTCCATAGCCGAATCTTGGCTGATGGTTATCCCGGTTTCCGAGCATCCTTTCGAGCATGCTCACTCAAGCCCTTAGCTGTAGTACCCCTCCGGCATATCTGGTGTGCCAGTCGGACCCCGTCCCCCACCTTTGCCAATTTTATGCAAGGGTGTATATCATCCCAGGTCCAACAGCGGATGGGAAGCCCATGAGTTTTCAGGGCAAACCCGTGCCCACCCCTGCGTTGGCTGTCCAGATGGCTGCTGCAGGAGCCGTTGCCCGTCTTCGTGAGCAGTTTCCGCAAATGGCAGAGATGCAAGAGTTCCGCTATCTTCCATCCTCGTCGGACATAGCTGGCAGGTTCTCCAGCATAGTGGGAGATGTTGACCCGACCACAGCTCGCCTAGTCCAGTATATTGATGCCCAGGGACTTCTGCTCTCTGGCATCCTGAGAGAGTTCCAAGCCCTTGACCAAGACACCACCCAGGTTGTTACGGAAGCCTACCGTGCGGCCCGAGAAATTGCATCCCAGACCACCCGTCCCTTGTTGCCAAACCCAGTGCCACCCTCACAGCTAGTACCACCCTCGCAATCAGTAAACCTATTCCACCCAGACAGCATCCACCCAAATTCCATTCAGGGAGCTATCCGACGACTTCTTCGTCGGGATGTGTTCGGTCGAGTTCCCGCTGCAGCTCCAGCAGTTGAGCCCCAGCTCATTGAGGTGTCCGACGATGAAGATGGAAGTTGGCTCAGCCTTTGTCTCCCAGGAGAGCCCCAGCGGAAGTAGGTCCATCTGTGGCTCCGGCAGTGATCGAAGCCAGGAGATGCCGCGAGTAGGTGTGTGTGCGAAGGCTGTTTCTTCGCCTGCAGCCAGTATTAGGACTCTGTAGTTCGGAGTGAGCGTTGTTGTTAGCTGCCTAGTATTAATGTGTGTTGCTTGTATTGTATGTACTGTTTTTGCATGTGTGATGTTGTGCATGCCTGTTTTCTCTGTGTGTTTGGTTCATCTGTCACTCTGTTAAACAGAAATGGTTAACCGAGCTGGCAGTGGACTCTTAACCAGATTCTAGTCAGTAGAGCACTTACACCTAACAACAACCTCGGACCCGTCTGGAGTCCCTAAATTAAAATACGAGCTAGTGTAGGTGTATGTATACCAGGAGTACATACACCCACCGGCATTAAAACGTTAGTGTAACTTGCTTGATGTGTTTCTACCTTTTGCCTGCATTTTGCTATCATGTGCATTCTACATCTGCCTGCATATTAGTATAGACTGCATGTGTATTCTGTGAGCAATGTCTGCATGCTGGTAGCAATTTCAGAGCGATTCTAGGAATTTTATTGCAGCATAGATCGGCGCAACCCTTCTAGACCAAGGCCGAAGCCCTGATTCGACCCCTAGCCCTATTGTGGTTGTTGTTCAGCAAGGAGTAACCAGCAGTGTGGCCTCCACACTGGTAGAGCTCCGCTGACTGCATCACACTAACCCTAGACCTAGTGGCACCTCTGTCATCGTCTTGCGTGATGTTGACAGGCTGCCCCCGCTGCCGCATGCCGCGCTTATTCTGCTGGCCCGAGACGGCGTAGTTGCCCCTTAGCCGCCCCTCTGGCAGCAGCATCCTGGCGATCATCGAGGATCATGGCGCACAGCAGGAGTGAGCCCAAAACCAATGCCGCCAGCATGCCAGCCAGGAGGATTGTGAGTAGCTCCGAGCCCACGCCCGCCATTAGCGCCTTGCCTCGCGCTCCTGCAACCAGAAGGAGAAGGAGAAGAGGAAGAAGCAGTGAGGTAGAATGCGAGGTGATAGGTAGTAAGTAGAGACCCCGTGGTAGTTTTTATAGCCCCAGTCCGGTGTACGGTGAGCGAGGTCCAGGAGAACCCCGCGCGCCGCTCGATCACCGGCGTCTAGCAGGCGAATCCGCGAGCAGTGCCGACCGACGCTGGCCCGCGATGGGAGAGCTCTCTGAGTACCCTCGTGCGCGCTGCGCACTATCTCCATAGGGTACTCCGTGCCCTAGAGCTAGGCGTGGCAGTGCTCGGCCGCACTCGGAGCAGCGAGAAAGCGGGTGAGAGGGAGAGAGCCGTTGGTTGGAGATAGTAGAGGCTGCCAGTGGGCCCTAGGCCCACCTGTCAGCAGTAGAGGCCACTGTTCATTGAGGTACCCCGAGCATTTTTCGGAAAAAGGAATTTTTTCTTTTTCTAAAAATGTCAGGGCTACCCAGCGGCCCCTGCCTATAGGATAGATCCCGAGATATCTGGGTGCACCAGCTTTCGGTGCCTTTAACCCGGTTGTTTTCAACCGCAGGGTTTAGACCCAGCCCAGAGGTTTCTAGGAGGCGTAGCAGTTTTGGTTTGAGCTAACCCTAGGAATCTCGAGGACGAGATTCTTTTAAGGGGGAAGGTTTGTAACACCCCAAAAATCGGGTTATCGATTTTGGTGCTGTTATTCCTTCCTAGCTTTTCTCTCCCAAATTTTTTCCTCTGGAATTTGGCAAGAGACCAGGTGAACCCAGTCTGTCCTCGGCCTCTCAGTGCTTTTCTCATGCTCTTGTGCTAGCCAACCCTCCATCAGAAAACCCTAAATCCTATTCAAACCCTAGTTCCGAAATATTGGAACTAGGAATCCTGCCTTTGGGTTTTCAAAGGAGCCATCATTTTCCTTGCTCTCTTGATCCTCCCAAGATTTCCAGAGATCCTTCTTTCTTCCCAGACCCTAGATGTGTAGAAATATTGCTAAGTCATATGCAATATTTCTCATCTAGAATTAATTCCTCTTTCTGCCATTCTGAGGAATTAAATCCAGAGAGATATCTATCTATCTCCAGAGGTCATGAGAACTTGTGGAGATATTCCTTGTGGATATATTGAGCTCTCATAAAAATATTGGCCACAATTAAATAGGGGAAATTGCCTTTTCCTATTTAAAGTCAATATTCCAATTTGGGGCATTTTCAAAGGAACTACCATTTTGGTAGCCAGGAAAATTGCCAAATAATTTGTGGAGCTTCTTATATCCATATGTTCTCCATTTCCCTCAAAATATCCAGTTCTCCAATTCAATTTTTGAGCTCCACTTCCATTTGCAGATTCTGTCCAGATTTCCAGTTTGCAAAGGAGGTGCTAGATTCCTTGATCTCCTTGGGCTAAAATTTTGCAGGGTGATGCATTGTGATAAATTAGCATTGTCCTCCAAATATTGGCCCAATCCCTCTAGCCAATCATCCTCAGTGATTTTCTTAAGTTTCTGCCCAGATTGGAGCATTGTGAAGGAAGTACCATTTCTGCTTGGGCAAATAGTATGAAACTTTTGCAGAGTCTCCATATGCTCAAATGATTGATCTCCTCCAAAATTCATTCATGTCCATGTAGCCATTTGATCCCAGCATCATTTTCTTCATATCTGGTCAATCTGCCAAGTTACAAAGGAAGTGGCATTTTTCTTTGCCTATTTGGGCTGAGATTTTGTGAAGGGAGTGACCCTAGTATGTGATTGACCTATGCCAAGGATCTTGCCAAGAGGAGCACTGTGATGACCATGGCCCAGCACAAACACTTGGCTGCCAGCTGTAAAATGACCATGGTTCGGTCACCTCAGGCCTCCCTCTTGTCATCCATCAGCATAGGTCAACTCAGCGCTTAATGGTGATAGCCCTAGACAAGGTTTGGTCGCTTGTAGTGTGTGGCAACGCCGTGGCCACACGGTGACCACGTGCGGAGCCAGCCAAAACCGTGCTCTGTGCAGCAATGGCGTCGGTAGCGAGCCTCCAGTGCGTTCCAGCTTGTCTAGAGATGTCGTGGAGATCCCCAGAGCGTGCGTGAACCCTCCAGAGCCGTCTCCCCTTCGTCCCCTAGCCGTTAGCCGCCTCTGCCGACATTGATTCGCCGTCGGAACGCCGCCACGTCGCCGGTCTTCTTGAAGCTTCGCCGCCGTCGTGTAGCGTTCCCCCGCGGCTATAAGTAGCGTGCCCCGACCCCCTCCGAGCCATCGAGCCTCCCCAGTCCCTCCCCAAGCTCCTGGAGCGCTCCGCTCCGGCATTGGCCGAAGGCCGCCGTCGGTGTCCGCGAGGAGTTCGAGCGCTCTGACCCTCCCCCTCCTCCCCATTGCCGTCCTCGGTGTCCCAAAGATCCCGTAGAACCGCCGCCGCCCTCTGCTCAGGTCGGGGGAACCTCGCCGGCGTGGCTCCACGGGAGTTCTCCGGCCGCCGCGACTCCTTCAGTGGAGACACCGTTGGGGGCCACCCCAGCCGTTCCCGCGGCTGCCCTCGGTCGCGGAGGGGAGCGGGGGTGCCGCCGCACTCGCCGGCCGGCTCTCTGGCCCAGCCAGGCGACGAGCCCCACCGGCGCCCCATCTCTTCTGTTCCACCGCGGAGGAAGAAGACGAGCGAGGGAGGGAGGAGAGAGAGAAGATGGGGTTGGTCCCCTCTGTAAGTGAGTCAACGCTCGGACCCGCTCGCAGTAAGTGAAGGCGCCCACTCCGGATTACGCTTTCATCGCCTGAAAGCGTATTTCTGGAAAATACGCCTTCGGTTTCAGCCGGTGGCCGAAGTGGCTATATAGTGGACGTTCACCCGTTAGTGACTGAGATGAACAGGTTCTGTTTATTTCACCGCTTAACGGATGAACGCCCGTATCTTCGCGACCGTAGCTCGGAATCAGGTAAAACCAGCGCCCACGTTTTCGTCTCGTCGAGCCCATTCCGATGGTTCTATGTTCACTATTTGTTCACACAGTGGAAATAACCGTTTTGCCCTTGCCCTTCGATCGAGCCTTTGTGAGGGAACCCTTGTCCGACGATTTCTTTCGTGTGGTGATCGCATTGCTTCCCGGTGTATTCGTCGACCCCCAGGCAAGCCAACCTCTTCCATGAGCTCCGAACTTGCGTGATGACTCTGCTGGCACCTGTGTGTTTGTCTGTATTGCCTGTTAGTCTGCATCTGCATTCATCGGTGGTAACATCGGTATAGACACTAGTAGTACTCTTCATCTAGTGCCATGCCTTGTTTTAATGCTGCCATGCTAGTACTAGTATTGCTAGTGACATATTCATGTTAGTACTGTGGTTGAACTTCTGCTATAACTATTAGTACTGTGACCCGCTATGCTATGACTTATAATTGTTGGTAAAGTGGTATGGATAATGCTGAGCTAGATTAAGAGATTACTGGCCATGATTATTTTAGGGTTTCATCCGGCAGTTGTGGGTATAAGGAATTGAATTAATACAACCTAGTTGGTTGATCTTGAGCCACCTGTCCGGGCTTTTCCGTGCAACTACATTTGCCGATATGGGACGGCCCTGACCGGGTCTGATTGCGTGATCTTTCACCGGTACCACCAAAGAGGGAAGGTTAGGCGCGGTGTGCTACCCTGGCCCGGTAAGCGGCGACAACCTTGTGAGCCCAGTTGATGAGTTTGTGCGCACGTCCCCGTTTGGGACAGTTTGACCCCGTTTGGGTCGTGGCCACGACGGTGGCAGGTGTCATGAGGACACAGGGGCCAACCAAGGCTGACCTCCAGGGGAGGAAAAGTGCCGGTGGTACGATGAAAGAGTCACGGGCCAGGCAGGGTTTGTCGGAACATCGTTGGTCCACCCGAATGGGAGCACGAGGCCATGAGTTCCGTGGTGTGGGTAAAGTGTACAACCTCTGCAGAGTGTCAAATCTATTCGAATAGCCGTGTCCACGGTAATGGACGACCCGTACAGACCTCAGTAGGTGGTCAACCGTAATAATGATAATACTAATGAAAGATGTCATCTTGGGTAGACATCAGGTGATGTCAGGGATAAGATATGTTAGCCAAGAGATGGCTAGATGATGAGTGGTCGGATGACCACATGGTTTGGATTTGACTGGAGTCAGTCCAGGTTGGATCATGAATATGTCGAGGGTTGTGGAACTACCCAGAAGAGAGTAAAGTTGGTGATGGACTCAGTAGTACTCTAAGCACTTAACGTAATCATTGCCATGTCCGGTTAGGTAGATTGCATGCTTGATCCATGATTGCCTTGTTAGCATTCATGCCATACTTAGGATTAATTCATGCATAGCTTAGTACTGTGATCCTGCCCTAGATTATGTGACTGATCCATGATATGCCATGCTTGATCCATGATTGCCTTGTTAGCATTCATGCCATGCTTAGAATTAATTCATGCATAGCATAGGGCTTGCTTTGTCATCTGTTTATTTGGATGCTATGTATTTGGTTGTCTTGCGAGTACATTCAAAGTACTCACCTGGCCTTGCACGTGGCCAGTTGCAGGAGAAGATTCATCGTGCTAGATGGTAACCTAGCCAGTCCTGTGCGTTATGGAGCCCAGCCAGAGACGTAGTTGCCAGGACCTCTGATGCCCTGCAGTTAGCCTTGGAGTTATGGAATATTGTTATAAGCGACAGTATTGTAATACTCCATTATATTAACAAAGCCATTTTTGCCTGGAATTGCTGTATCATGTCTTTGGCGTGCGTCAGGTCTTATCCTGGGGACTGGCGTGCGTCGGCCCTCTATCGGGGTGCCACAGCAAACACGTCTCATGGGTGACAACGCTGTTTCTGATGAGCTGTACTCGTTGGCCAGGGGACCATCTTCGACTGTATTGACTTACAAAGGGTACGAGATAAATGGGAATACATTTTACACGATCGCCCAAGATGAAAAGAGCACCAACCAAAACAGCGGTGTCCGCTTTGATGCAGCAACCAATAGGGGAAATGACACATATTATGGTTACATAGTGGACATATGTGAACTTGACTATGGACATGATTTCAAGGTCCCTTTGTTTCAGTGCAAATGGGTCAATCTGTCAGGAGGCGGGGTACAGGAAGACCCACAGTACGGAATGACAACAGTGGATCTGAACAATCTTGGGTACACAGACGAACCATTCGTCCTAGCCAATGATGTGGCATAGGTTTTCTATGTGAAGGACATGTCTACCAAACCGAGAAGAAGAAAAGATAAGGAAGCGAATACATCATACGATGAGCCAAAGCGCCATATAGTTCTTTCAGGAAAAAGAGACACCGTGGGATTGGAGGGCAAGACAGACATGTCTGAAGATTATGAAAAGTTTCATGAAATTCCTCCCTTCAAAGTCAAGGCTGACCCAAGCACCCTGTTAAATGATGAAGATTATCCATGGTTACGGCGCAATAAGCAAAGGACACAAGCGAAGAAAAAGTGAAGACTTTCTCTCCACAACTAGTATGATGATGCCTTTGATCTAGAATATCACTACAGTTACATGTGAAGAAATGAAATGCCTTTTGTAACAGATGAGTTTTCGTATGAAACCCTGATACTTCGAAAGAGATTGTCCGTTTTGTACACGAAGTGCATCTAGTTTTTGCTGTAACCCTCTCAACTTTTTAGCACATGCTATTTGGGTGAAATGATGATACCATGCCAACTTTCAACCTTTTCAGAGTTCATTTGTAGTGCTTTTCAATTTCATGGTCATTTAGCTCAAAAAAATCAGTAAATGCATGAAAAATACCAAATGAAGTCAGAAAGGGTTGAAAATTGATGATGTGGCTTTGAATGGTTCATTTTGAACACACAAAAAGTCTGGAGTTCAAATAAGTTCAAAAAAATGAAATACCTTTGTAACAGATGAGTTTTCGTCCGAAACCCTCATACTTCGAAAGAGATTGTACGTTTTGTACACGAAGTGCATCTAGTTTTGGCCGTAACCCTCTCAACTTTTTAGCACATGCTATTTGGGTGAAATGATGATACCATGCCAACTTTCAACCTTTTCAGAGTTCATTTGTAGTGTTTTTCAATTTCAGGGTCATTTAGCTCAAAGAATGAACTAATAGCAAAAAGAATGAACTAGAAAACTTTTATGAAACTCTAATAGCAAAAAGAATGAACTAAAAATAATCAATTAAAATATTCTGTTATGATCAACTAAAAAAAACTATAATATTCTTCAATAGCAAAAAGAATCAACTAAAAAGCTTTTATAAAACTCTAATAGCAAAAGGAGTCAACTAAAAAGCTTTTATAAACCTCTAGTATTTTTGAAACTAAAATTATATAAAATTTATGCAACTAAAATTATCAAAGAATTTTTTGTTCAAAACATTAATAGCAAAAAGAATTTTCATAAAGAATTTTTTTGTTCGAAACTTTAATAGCAAACTAAAATAACCAAATCTGTTTTTGATTAAAACAGACATTTAAAATAACCAAATTTAAACAGACATTAAATCTGTTCCTACTTACCAAATTGAATATAATGATAAAACACAGTAATATTAAATAGCAGGAAAAAGAATCACTCAAAACTCTATTTTTTTAGTAAAGTTATTCACAAACTAGTGATTCACACAAATTTCAAAAAATTCTAATTTAAACTATTCAAATTTGAAAACTAAAGGCACTAACAGAAAGTTTATAATTTTTGTGACCTAAAGCAAAAAGAATAACTTAAAAACAGTAAGTAGGAACAAAATAAAATAAATAAAGAAAAAACAAAACAAAAACTGGATTTTTTTTTTAAAAATGCCACCTACTGGGCCGCCACGGCATGAATACGACTTGAAACCCAACCAGCTTGTTGGGCCAGCATTCAGGCCCGCAGATGGCCCAATAGGCCCACAGGCAGTGACAGATTAGGCCCGGAGCCCTGCAGTTGAGAGGAGCTCGAGAGGGTATGCGCAGCAGCGCTTATAAACCACTCTCGAGCTCTCTCGGCTAGCGAGGTGGGACTAAAAATTTGGCCCCAGGCAGCACCACCCTTTGGTCCCGGTTGGTGCCACCAATCGGGACCAATTCCCCCCTTTGATCCCGGTTGGTGCCACCAACCGGGACCAATGCCCCCTTTGGGCTGACGAAAAGAGACCTTTGGTCCCGGTTGGTGGCACCAACCGGGGAGGAATTGGTCCCGGTTGGTGCCACCAACCGGGACTAAAGGCTTTGCTATATAAGCCAACACTTAGGAATTTTTCCTCAAATTCTCACATCTCCCCCGATGCCGCCCGGCTGCTCCTCGTCGCTGTCGCCGTCGCCGCCCGCTCCTCATCGCCGTCGCCCTCTCCCATCGTCGCTGTCGCCGTCGCCCTCTCCCATCGTCGCTGTCGCCGTCGCCCTCTCCCATCGTCGCTGTCGCCATCGCCCTCTCCCATCGTCGCTGTCGCCGTCACCGCCCAGCCCCGTCGCCGCCCGCTCCTCGTCGCCGCGCCTCCTCATCGCCGTCGCCCTCTCCCATCGCCACCCCCAGTGAGCACCCCGCCTTCCCCCAAGCCCTCGCCCTCGCGCCCTCCTCCCCGTCTCCGCGCGCGTGCCCCCCGAGCCTGCCGTCCTCGTCGCCGGCCTCATCGCCGGCCTCAAGCCATCGCCGCGCCCCCCCAGTGAACCCCCCTTCCCACGGTCCCCTGCTCCCCGTCGCCGCGTGCCCCCGAGCACACCTTGCTCTGCCACTGCTCCATGGTCGCCGCCAGCCCCCGTTGCTATGTTTTTTTATGAGATGTATATTTTCACGTGGAGATAGATGATGATGTTGATAGATAGATAAATGATTTTGTTGATATATATATATAGTTCATTATGTTAGATAATTTGATGAAATGATGATATATATAGATGATATGATGATATATATATGATGCTCTGTTGGAAACAATTAATTTTTCTGTTGTTGATATGATGATATATATAGATGAGATGTATGTTCATGTGGAGATGAGATAGATAGATAAATGGTCATGTGGAGATGAGATGTATGTTCATGTAGAGATGAGATAGATGTATGTCCTCGTCGCCGGCCTCGTCGGACATGACATGAGGGGTGAGCGTCGTTGTCGTCTACCCCCTCCCCGATAACTTCGACATGAGGGGGGACGTCGGACATGACATGAGGGGTGAGCGTCGTTGTCGTCTACCCCCTCCCCGATAACTTCGACATGAGGGGGGACGTCGGACATGACATGAGGGGTGAGCGTCGTTGTCGTCTACCCCCTCCCCGATAACTTTGACATGAGGGGGGACGTCGGACATGACATGAGGGGTGAGCGTCGTTGTTGTCTACCCCCTCCCTGATAACTTCGACATGAGGGGGGACGTCGGACATGACATGAGGGGTGAGCGTCGTTGTCGTCTACCCCCTCCCCGATAACTTCGACATGAGGGGGGGACGTCGGACATGCATGAGTGAGAGAGGCGGTCCGCTCGCCCGACCAACTATCGAGGCCACCCAAACCCTAGAAGAAAGAGCGTCATTGTCGATCCACCCCGTCCCCGATAACTTCGACATGAGGGGGGACGTCGGACATGTCATGTGAATTTTTTTTTGTTCATATATAGAAAACTCCGGTAACATAGATTTATCAAGAATGCCCCCATTATGGATGTGCACAAGTTGATCCAATTTTTTTTCTGATCTCATCTATATATATATATATATTCTTCTATATGTCACGTTGTCTGTCAAAGTATTGAAGAAATCCATGGCTTCATCATTAGCCGGAAGTAACATGCGTATGATGCTACGAAGCTCTTCAAAGTTGTTTTGGAACGGAGTTCCGGATAGAATAATTCGCTTTTTGGTACAAATTTCAGCAAAGGCCTTCCAAATAGCAATATTCGGAAGGCTCTTGCCAAACTTTCGTACCAAAAAGCTAATTAATTATCCTATCCGGGACTCCGTTCCAAAACAATTTTGGAGAGCTTCGTACCATTATGCGCCTGTTACTTCCGGCTAATGATGAAGCCTTGGTTTTCTTGAATCCTTTGACGCTAGACAATGTGACATATAGAAGGGTAGATGAGATCAGGAAAAATATGGACCATTTTCTGCACATTCAGAATGGCGCCATTTTGTTAATTAAATCCCTTAAAGGTTAAGAGAATCCCTTGTTTGACATTCATGAGAGAGGCGGTCCGGACGTCGGACATGCATGAGAGAGGCGGTCCGGACGTCGGACATTCATGTTTGTATATTAATTACCATGTTGTAATATTTGCAGAAACTATGGATCAAAGAGACTTGGAACAAGAATAGTTGTTGGGGGACATAATCCACGGCGGACGTGATGTCTTGTCGTTTCTCAACGACACCGATGGTCTGGAAGGAGAGGATGACGGCTCCGGTGATCGAACAATGGAGGACGAAGGACATGATCATGATGGCTCCGGTGACCGAATGCCGGAGGAAGAAGGAGACCATGATGACGGCTCCGATGACCGAACGGAGGAGGGAGCTGTTGCAAAGTCCGGTGAGGTATATATATTAATTAAGCCTGTGCTGACTAGCTAATTGATGCATTAATTGTTTTGGTATGTACATATATTAACTCTTCTTTCTTCTTTTATAGCCCTCCGGATCGAGCCAAACTTCGGTAACGAGATGAGGCCCGAAGAAGAAGTTGCGCAAGGATGAAAGGTTCACGATCACATCACTCACGGACGATGGCCTACCGATTGAACCCAAGCGGACCAATGACGCATTTGCTGCTCAGTGCAGAGTTATTGTTAGGGACAACATGCCGATCAGCATCAAGCAATGGAATCAGCCTAAAGACGACGCCCATGAAGGTGATTATGTCACCGATAGACAGAAAGATGATCTTTGGACTGCGCTGAAGGCAAATTTCACCCTACCGCCAGAGGTGGATCCGAACAAGCCAGTTATAGAGCCACTGGTCAAGGCGTGTGCTCTTAAGAAGATGTCAGATCTATTCAGGAGGTGGAAGAATGAGTTGAAATCAAAGTTTGTCGACAAAGGGAAGACTCCAGAATTCACCGGCCGATTTGAGAAGATAAGAGATCACTGGCCCGCATTTGTGGCCTACAAGACATCCAACAAGAGTAAGAAAATGTCAGAGACAAACAAGAACAATGCTGCAAAGAAGCAGTATCACCATCACACGGGGTCAGGTGGCTACCTCAAAGTCCGGCCGTTGTGGGACAAAGCTGAGAATGACCTGATTGCTAAAGGGGTCGTACCACAGACATTGAACTGGCCAGACCGTTCAAGGACTTGGTTCTTCGGAGTTGGGGGAACTTTGGACCTTGAAACAGGGAAGTGTCGTTGGACGGACGAGCAACTTGCAATACCCGTCACGAAGCTTCAGGAGTATATCACCGCAGCGCAGGAAGGGACGTTCATTCCCGAGAGAGAGAAGAACGAGCTGACTGAGGCCCTAGGGAATGCTGAGCACCCTGGACGAACACGAGGCACACCAGGCTCCATTCCGTGGAAGGTTGGGTTTCCTGACGCAGGCGGTTACAGAAGCCGGGAGAGAAAGAGGAAAGCGGAGCCGAGCGAAATTCAGAAGCTCAATGCAAGACTACAAAAGCTAGAGGAAGCTGAGAGCCAGCGAGCTGTCGGCCAACCATCTCAGCGGCACGAAGCTACCCCGCCATCTCAACAGAGAAGCAGCATCGCTTCCACGAAGCCCGTTCAGCCTGACTTCACGTCTCCTAGCTACCCCGTGGATACTATCACGGAGGCTCAACATTGCGAGCTTATGACGAAATACCGGAACCTCACTTTCAAGGCGGATGTCGGCTCTGTTGCACCTCCTCAACCCAACGGAACTTTTCACTGCCGTCCGATTCCACATGGCTATGCTGTTGTGATGGTGGATGAAGTAATGGAGGGATTTGAGGAGCTCGAGCTTGACCACTCTACAGGTGAAGGGGAGAATCGGCTGGTTCGTGCCCTGAGGAGTACATGTCTATGGCAGAAGGAGTATATCAAGCTTCCAAACTGGACGCCTCCGCCTCCTCCTCCTTCTCCGGCGAGTCAGGGCTCTCCGCCTCCTCCTCCTCCTCCTCCTCCTCCTCCTCCGGCGAGTGATCAGGGCACCTCGCCTCCTTCTCCGGCTCCTCCAACGCGTGAGGGCACTCCGCCTCCTCCTTTGCCTACTCCGGCGCGTCGGAGCAGTTCGCCTCCTCCTCCGCCTCGTCGGCAACGGCGGAAGACAGACGCCGCCGCTTCGGCTCCTCCGGTGCGTCGGAGCACTCCGCCTGCTTCTCCGCCTCGTAAGCAACGACGGAAGAGAGACGCCGCCGCTCCGGCGGCTAGCAGTACAAGCAGAGGCGGGAGGGAATACAGATACGGTCCATCTCTCAAGCCTCTGAAAAAGTTACCATATGAGAGGACCGAGTCTGACAATGAGGAGATATGTCAAGCCCAATTGAGGGCCCATTTTGCAAAGAAAACTCCACCTCCGAAGGAGAAGCTAGATCCGGTGAAAGTGAAGCGCACTATCGATGCCCTGAAGCGACCACCACCGCCTCCGCTGGATTCCAACTTTGTCCGCTGTGTTAAAAAGACATATCAAGATGCGCGGCAGTCGAGAAGTACTTCCAGTGATGCAAGGTTAGCAAAACGAAGAAGTGGGAAAAAAATTCCCCAGCTCGGCGAACAGGCGAACCAATCGTGCCCCCGCTCAAGGTGTCTAGCGATATCGTCGCTAATCATCCGGGGATGGTGCCCGGTACCAATCCTGGTGATTACCTGAGCGATGATGTACAGTTTGAGCCGTTGGAGGTGGACGAATTCAGTTACCGGTACGGGCGGCCTCTTGTCAAACCTGATCATCCTCCTCTAACAACGATGATGCGAAGATTCCATGATTGGTACATGAAAACCTGCAGCGAGTCTGGTAGGGATACTTTGACACAGAGAATTAAAGAGGAGCACGACCTCGTTGGAATGGATCAGTTGTCTGTTGAATTTGACGAGATATTCCAGTTATACAATCAAAAGGCCCTCGACAAAACAATCTTGACTTGCTACTGTCTGTAAGTACTACTTCTGTAATTAAGTCTCTCTATATATATAGCTCAGCTCTTTCATTGCATGTATATAATTATCCTCACTATATTATGTAGATTGAAGATCGGCGAATGCATAAAAGCACAAATCTATGACATTGGGTTCATTAACCCAAATATCATACATGAGTTTACGGTTAAAAACAATGTCACACAAACCGAGGACAACTTGCTACAATCGTTGCTTAAAAATCAAAACAAAGAGACAATACTCTTTCCTTACAACTTCAAGTGAGTGTTACTGTCTTGTGCATATTCAGTTTCCCTTATTACTCGAGGTTATAGTAATGTAATTGATGAGTTATGCATGCGTGCGCAGGTTCCACTTTATTCTGCTAGAGATTAAGCTTGAGCGGGGAGTAGTAATCGTCTTAGACTCGAAACGAAAAGATCCCCAGGAATATGCGGACATGAATGAAATGCTCCAGAAGTAAGTTCAATCGATCATTATCGCATCATATCGGCAACTTTGTTCATTTCCTGATATCAAGTAATTATTTTCTTTGTCTGGCAGGGTTTGGAAAGAGTTCACCGCAATTGTTCCGGCACTGCCGAGGGAGCTGCGATTTACACACCCGAAAGTAAGTACTACTAGCTAGTTCCGCGCATCTCCCATTGATTCTAGTTTCATCAATACCATTTATTATGCTCGATTATCAGTTTGATTGAACTCTATTTCTCGTAAAGTGCTTGTGGCAGGAAACCGGGAATGATTTTTGTGGATACTATGTTTGCGAGTTCATCTACAACGCGACGACCCCTAAGCGGGGCTACTCTGAAAAACAATTTCAAGTGCGTAAGCAATAATATTCACAATTTTATTTTATTACCATGATTTGCGTTGAGTTTCATTCATATATATGTATTGACCCCCTTCTTCAAATTAGATGTGGCAGATGTGGGATGAACTCCTACCACATGATCGCATACGAGCAATTCAAGAGGAATTGGCGGGATTCTTTCTTGACCACGTCATAAATAAAGCCAGATAATACCATCTGAAATTTGACATTAGATGTTAGGGATTGTAAGAGATCTTATATTGTATATATGTAGCTAGTAGCGTCGGATAGATATACGAAAACTTGTTGTTCGACCAATCTCTCGGAGAAAGAGAGGTCGATCACTTCTCTCTGTATATGTTCATGACGATCTTGTGTACTTAATGGTTCCTTCATTTGCTTACTAGCTAGCGTGTCGAGTTCTCTCTATAGTAGCTACCGTCAACCAAGCCCGGAGAAAGAGAGGACACTTCTCTCTATTAGCTAGCTAACACAATATGAAACCCCTAAATTAACCCTCCAAAACCCCCTAGCCCCCCCCCTTTAAAAAAAAACAAAAACCCCAGCTCCTGCCAGATGCTGACGCGTGGATGCCTTTTGGTCCCGGTTGGTGTTACCAACCGGGACTAAAGGTCCTCCTGCCTGGGCTCCCCGCAGCGGCCACGTGGAGGGCCTTTGGTCCCGGTTCGTAAGCAAACCGGGACTAAAGGTTTTGGGCTTTAGTCCCGACCCTTTAGTCCCGGTTCCAGAACCGGGACAAATGGGCCTCTGTAACTGGAACAAATGGCCCTTTTTCTACTAGTGAACGCGAGGTCGCGTAGCTCGCATCATTGGTAGTGACGTAGCTCGCGACGTCTGCAGGAGCCAGTTCAGCCGCTGCAATCCTGGGAACAGAGGCTATACCTGCCAATGCAACGTTGGCTACCACGGCAACCCCTACATTGCTGATGGATGCAGAGGTACGTCCCGTCAATTCCATCGATTACCTACTACCACTACAACTACGTACATGCACGTTATTTACTGGATTTCGCCTTTTCTTTTCTTGTCTCCAGGTGGTCGCCTAAATACATCAACAAAGGTGAGCAAGAAATGACGCAACTTTAATTTTCACTCAATCTGGTATTCTTAGATTATTACTAGTAGCTATCGCTGTCTTGATTTCTTAGTTTTCTTTGTTGTTTAGGCCAAATTTTGACCACATATTTGACTAGCAAAATTTTAACGCATCACAAAAAATTATATTGTTGGATTCATATTTGTCCGTAGTTTTTAATGATATTATTTTTGCTACATATAATTTATATTTTATTAGTTAAAATCATTGTCAAAATATGATCTAAAATACAATGGGACTAGTAAATCAGGACGGATGTGGTACTACTCGATTTTGATCGCCACACATCATGTATTCAATACTCATATGCTGACAATGTTTCCATTCGTTCATATGTTTGTTGAACTTTCTAAATTAGTTTAGTGTAGACTGAGGGTACTACGACCTATACATAGCATTAAGAAAACTTGTGTTCAAGTTTTGTTTGTTTCGAAAAACTTGCATTCAGAAAATTCTAGGTTTGACCATTAATATGGAAAACAATTCATTTTTATCAGCTAGTTTATAAATCTCATCTTTAGATTTATAGCTCATATATTACATTTTTCTTTCTTACAAGTAGCTGGTATTATATACCACCTCGGTTGGTAAACACGATATGATTTACTAGAAAGCGAGTGTGCAGTAAAAAAACTTTGATTGCTACCACACACATTGAGAAATACTTTTGGTTTTGCAAGGTGAAACCATTGTTATAAGTTTTTCATCATAAATATTATTGTGACGCCCCCAGCCTCGACCGTACGCTAAACAATCACGCAATGCGTACGACCAAGATTAGGGACTCACTAATCAATATCACAACACAAATCTAGACACAAATTAAAGTCATGCAGCTTCATATTACAAGCCAGGGCCTCGAGGGCTCGAATACAAAGCTCGACGAGCATAAGTCAGCGGAAGCAAACGATATCTGAGTACAGACATAAAGGTACACAAGTCTTCGCCTTAAGAAGGCTAGCACAAACATAACATCGGAACGAAAGAGGCGAGGCCTCCTGCCTGGGAACCTCCGAACTACTCCTGAACGTCAGAGAAGTCTACGTCGTAGTAGGCGCCATCCTGGTAGTAGTAGTGGCCTCCGTCGGGGTAGCTATAGTCGTCGACGGGGTAAGCTGGATCCTGGGTCTTCTGCGCTCCAACATCTGATCGCTTCATCGTAGCAAGGGGGAAGGGGGGAGCAAAGCAACGGTGAGTACTCATCCAAAGTACTCGCAAGACTTATATCAAAACTATGCTAAGTTTGCCTCAGTATCAAGGAAGGGATTGTATCTGGACTGATTGCAGAAAGCAAGAATGAGGGGAAAGGCCTAGTCCTATCGAAGACTAGCATCTTCAACGTCTTGCAGCATAAGACGAGAGTTTAGAACAACATATTTTATTAAAAGGGGTAAGTTAGCAAGGCCCAGAGATCCTTCCTCGACCCCATGTGAGAAAGCAATCCCGGAGCCAATTATAATTCAAGCAACAATAATAAGTATCCAATTCTAGTTATCATAGATCAAGATACAACTCTGAGCGTCCATAACCGCGGACACGGCTAATCGATTAGTTTAACTTCCCTGCAGGGGTGCACAAACTTACCCAACATGCTCGATAAAGTCTGGCCGGATACAATTTTCGGGTCATACCCGGCCTCATCCATCGAGACGACGTAGTCCTACCTAGGCTCAACAGAGAGGCCAGCACGCCGGTCTACATCCTAATGACTCGGGGTCTTGGGCCATCGCCCTCGCCATCGTGCACGTTACGCCCTCGGCCGGGATCAGTCCTAGCACGCCTTCCATCAAGGTCCCTGCGTTCCACACCACCCGGGCGCGAGTCGAATCATGTGGCATCTGAAGAGCTTTCGGGAGAATGTACGCCGTAGAGTGCCCATTTTTGTTCCCGCGTGGTGGTTAGTGCGAAAGAGACCAGAGCTTTCACCGAAGGCCTTCTCAGATCACATATCCAAACCCGTTAGTGACTTGCTCTATTGCGGTGACGATCGGTCCCACCATCCTGTCGCCCCGTCTCGAGAACTTGTGGCAAGGACAAAGTAGGTCTGGCCACGTCCCGTCTATATCCCTTCGGGTGCCTTACCGGCGCACCCCACCATATCTCACCTCGCGGGTACCCTTGGGGTCGACCCGTCTTTCTCATAGATCTCAGTGTTAAGTCAAAGTGGCTGTGAGTCAGTGCCCCAAGCGTTTCCACACTCGGGGTGTGTGAGGTGATGTGTCGGTAACGGCTTGTCAGTCAGGATGACTAAGTCTTCTGTCTTCAAGTCCTCGATGGCGACGGTGATGAAAGCAGGGGCATCGACAATAGTACACTAGGAGTCACAGGGGGATACACTAGTACATAACAGGGCATTGGTCCAGGCCGGGCCAGCCCATTAGTCCCGGTTCAGTCACGAACCGGGACCAATGAGGGCAACGGTCCCGGTTCGTGAGGCCAGGGGGCCGGCCGGGCCTCGTGGGGCATTGGTCCCGGTTCGTCAGGACCCTTTGGTCCCGGTTCCAGACACGAACCGGGACCAGTGTGCCTCGCTCCTGGCCCACAACCATTGGTCCCGGTTCGTGGCTGGAACCGGGACCAAAGGGGGTCCTTTAGTCCCGGTTCCAGCCACGAACCGGGACCAATGAGATGCCTATATATACCCCCCGCGAGCGAGCAGAGCACTCCACATTGCTCTGTTTTTCTGGCCGGCGAGGGGAGAGCTTTGTGGTGCTGTAGCTCACCTCCTATGCACATGAGGTGTTCGATGAAATGCCCGAGCCACACTTAAGCTTTCTCCTCCCGAAGCTCCTTGTCCAATCTCCATTTTTCTCAAGATTTGTTTAGGTTTGGCGATCCGTCCTGTCCCGTCCCCGTCCTCACCGCCAACCATCGCCCGCGTCCATCTCGGCGCCGACACCACCGTGGTTAGCCTCTTCTTCTTATCTTCTTTCTAATAGAAAAAAGTTCTTACTTGTATCATTTAGATAGATACTTGTGTAATTTTCTTACTTTTATTATTGTTTGTTATTATATAGTGCCATGGTCATGGTATCCGCCCACGTCGGCCCTCGTCCGGTGTATGATTCGGATGTGGTATATATTATCTTTTATAACTATTTGTTTTATTTAGTGTTTGTGACAATTATGCCGACCAACGTGACATAGATTTTTTAATCTAGGAGGTATGTGAACCGGAAATTCCAACCGACATAGAAATTTTATAGTTTCAATGTATGTTTTAATTAGATGCTCTAGAGAGCTATATGTTGTTCAATAATGAGAACTATGTATGAACGTTATGTATTTATTTTGGTCACTACTGTACTTTGGCTTTAATGTGATGATGAATTTCTATTAATTTGGTCACTTCTCTATTCATGATATGCACGCAGATGAACCGGCAATGGTTGTACGGTGACCGACGCACCTCCGAGTATATTGAGGGCCTGCATAATTTTCTCGAAGCGGCTGAGGCAAACAAGCAGAATGGTTTTATGCATTGTCCATGTACTGTCTGTGAGAATACAAAGGATTTCTCCAACTCTAAAACCCTTCACTTCCACCTGCTTGAGAAGGGTTTTATGCCACACTATAATGTTTGGACCAAGCATGGAGAAAGAGGGGTTATGATGGAAGACAACGAAGAAGAAGAGGATGACGACAACTACCCGCCCCCTGAATACGGTGATGCTGCAATGGGGGAAGCTGAAGATCAAGAGGAACCAGACGATGTGCCCGATGATGATCTTCGCCGGGTCATTGTTGATGAACAGAGAGAATGCGAAAGTGAAAGGGAGAAGTTGAAGTTCGATCGCATGTTAGAGGATCACAAAAAAGGGTTGTACCCAAATTGCGAAGATGACAACAGAAAGCTCGGTACCACACTGGAATTGCTGCAATGGAAGGCAGACAATGGTGTATCTGACAAGGGATTTAGTTCGCTAGTGAAAATAATGAAAAAGAAGCTTCCAAAGGATAACGAATTGCCCGGCAGTACGTACGAAGCGAAGAAGTTTCTATGCCCTCTAGGATTGGAGGTGCAGAAGATACATGCATGCCCTAATGACTGCATCCTCTACCGCGGTGCGTACGAGGATTTGAACGCATGCTCGGTATGCGGTGCCTTGCGGTATAAGATCAGAAGAGATGACCCTGGTGATGTTGAGGGCCAGCGAACCGGGAGGAGGGTTCCTGCCAAGGTGATTGGGTATGCTCCTATAATACCACGGTTGAAACGTCTGTTCAGAAACAAAAAGCATGCCGAGTTGATGCAATGGCACAAAAAAGACCGTAAGAAAGACGGGAAGTTGAGAGCACCCGCTGACGGGTCGCAGTGGAAAAAGATCGAGAGAAAGTGGAGCGACTTTACAGGTGACCCGAGGAACGTATGGTTTGGTTTAAGTGCAGATGGTGTTAATCCTTTTGGGGAGCAGAGCAGCAAGCATAGCACATGGCCTGTGACTCTATGTATGTATAACCTTCCTCCTTGGTTGTGCATGAAGCGGAAGTTCATTATGATGCCAGTGCTCATCCAAGGCCCTAAGCAACCCGGCAATGACATTGATGTGTACCTAAGGCCATTAGTTTATGAACTTTTACAGCTATGGAATGGAAGAGGTGTACGTGTGTGGGATGAGAACGAACAGGAGGAATTTGACCTACATGCGTTGCTGTTTGTAACCATCAACGATTGGCCTGCTCTCAGTAACCTTTCAGGACAGACAAACAAGGGATACCACGCATGCACACACTGTTTAGATGACACCGACATTATATATTTGGACAAATGCAGGAAGAATGTGTACCTGGGGCATCGTCGATTTCTTCCGACCAACCATCAATGTCGAAAGAAAGGAAAGCATTTCAAAGGTGAGGCAGATCACCGGAAGAAGCCCGCCCTCCGTACTGGTGATCACATACTTGATATGGTCAATCATTTACAAGTAACATTTGGAAAGGGTCCTGGCGGACTATCTGTTCCGACTGACGATGCGGGACGCGCACCCATGTGGAAGAAGAAATCTATATTTTGGGACCTACCCTATTGGAAAGACCTAGAGGTCCGCTCTGCAATCGACGTGACGCACATCCTAGTTCATCTAGTTGACGAGATTTTCATTCTGGGCCCTGTATTTCTACACAATATGTTCCCCTTTGAGAGGTTTATGGGAGTCTTAAAGAAATATGTTCGTAACCGCGCTAGGCCAGAAGCAAGCATCTCCACGGGCCATCAAACAGAGGATGTCATTGGGTTTTGTGTTGACTTCATTCCTGACCTTAAGAAGATTGGTCTCCCTCAATCGCAGTATGAGGGGAGACTGACTGGAAAAGGCACGCTAGGAGCGAACTCAATAATATGTAGGGACGACCATTCTTGGTCTCAAGCACACTACACAGTTCTATAGAATTCTACCTTGGTGACCCCGTATGTTGATGAACACAAGAATATTCTGCGCTCCAAACACCCGGAGCAGTGTGACGACTGCATTACATGTGAACACATCAAAACTTTCGGCAGTTGGTTGCAAACACGTCTCATGCGTGACAACACTGTTTCTGATGATCTGTACTCGTTGGCCAGGGGACCATCTTTGACTGTAATGACTTACAAATGGTACGAGATAAATGGGAATACATTTTACACGATCGCCCAGGATCAAAAGAGCACCAACCAAAACAGTGGTGTCCGCTTTGATGCAGCAACCAAGAGGGGAAATGACACATATTATGGTTACATAGTGGACATATGGGAACTTGACTATGGACATGATTTGAAGGTCCCTTTGTTTCAGTGCAAATGGGTCAATCTGTCAAGAGGCGGGGTATAGGAAGATCCACAGTACGGAATGACGACAGTGGATCTGAACAATCTTGGGTACACAGACGAACCATTCGTCTTAGCCAATGATGTGGTGCAGGTTTTCTATGTGAAGGGCATGTCTACCAAACCGAGAAAAAGAATAGATAAGGAAGCGAATACATCATACGATGAGCCAAAGCGCCACATAGTTCTTTCAGGAAAAAGAGACATCGTGGGATTGGAGGGCAAGACAGACATGTCTGAAGATTATGAAAAGTTTCATGAAATTCCTCCCTTCAAAGTCAAGGCTGACCCAAGCACCCTGTTAAACGATGAAGATTATCCATGGTTACGGCGCAATAAGCAAAGGACACAAGCGAAGAAAAAGTGAAGACTTTCTCTCCACAACTAGTATGATGATGCCTTTGATCTAGAATATCACTGCAGTTACATGTGAAGAAATGAAATTCCTTTTGTAACAGATGAGTTTTCGTATGAAACCCTGATACTTCGAAAGAGATTGTCCGTTTTGTACACGAAGTGCATCTAGTTTTTGCTGTAACCCTCTCAACTTTTTAGCACATGCTATTTGGGTGAAATGATGATACCATGCCAACTTTCAACCTTTCCAAAGTTAATTTGTAGTGATTTTCAATTTCATGGTCATTTAGCTCAAAAAATCAATAAATGCATGAAAAATACCAAATGAAGTCAGAAAGGGTTGAAAATGGCTTTGAATGGTTCATTTCGAACACACAAAAAGTCTGGAGTTCAAATAAGTTCAAAAAAATGAAATACCTTTGTAACAAATGAGTTTTCGTCCGAAACCCTCATACTTCGAAAGAGATTGTCCGTTTTGTACACGAAGTGCATCTAGTTTTTGCCGTAACTCTCTCAACTTTTTCGCACATGCTATTTGGGTGAAATGATGATACCATGCCAACTTTCAACCTTTTCAGAGTTCATTTGTAGTGTTTTTTAATTTCAGGGTCATTTAGCTCAAAGAATGAACTAATAGCAAAAAGAATGAACTAGAAAACTTTTATGAAACTCTAATAGCAAAAAGAATGAACTAAAAATAATCAATTAAAATATTCTGTTATGATCAACTAAAACAAAACTATAATATTCTTCAATAGCAAAAAGAATCAACTAAAAGCTTTTATAAAACTCTAATAGCAAAAGGAATCAACTAAAAAACTTTTATAACCTCTAGTATTTTTGAAACTAAAATTATATAAAATTTATGCAACTAAAATTATCAAAGAATTTTTTGTTCAAAACATTAATAGCAAAAAGAATTTTCATAAAGAAATTTTTTGTTTGAAACTTTAATAGCAAACTAAAATAACCAAATCTGTTTTTGATTAAAACAGACATTTAAAATAGTGATTCACAAACTAGTGATTCACACAAATTTAAACAGAAAAAGGATCACTCAAAAATCTCTTTTTTAGTAAAGTTATTCACAAACTAGTGATTCACACAAATTTCAAAAAATTCTAATTTAAACTATTCAAATTTGAAAACTAAAGGCACTAACAGAAAGTTTATAATTTTTGTGACCTAAAAGCAAAAAGAATGAACTAAAAACAGTAAGTAGGAACAAAATAAAATAAATAAAGCAAAAAACAAAACAAAAAACTGAATTTTTTTAAAAAAAAATGCCACCTATTGGGCCGCCACGGCCTGAATACGACTTGAAACCGAACCAGCTTGTTGGGCCAGGATTCTGGCCCGCAGAAGGCCCAATAGGCCCATAGGCAGTGACAGATTACGCCCGAAGGCCTGCAGTAGAGAGGAGCTCGAGAGGGTATGCGCAGTAGCGCTTATAAACCACTCTCGAGCTCTCTCGTCTAGCGAGGTGGGACTAAAAATTTGGCCCCGGGCAGAATCACCCTTTGGTCCCGGTTGATGCCACCAACCGGGACCAATGCCCCCCTTTGGTCCCGGTTGGAGCCACCAACCGGGACCAAAGGTCTCTGCTTCCCGCCCTTTGGGCTGCTGAAAAGAGACCTTTGGTCCCGGTTGGTGGAACCAACCGGGACTAAAGGTGGGCATTGGTCCCGGTTGGTTCCCCGAACCGGGACCAATGCTTCTTCTATATAAGTAAACACTTGGAAAATTTCAGATTTCATATGCCATTGCCCCGAGCCCGCCGCCCCGTCGCCGCCCCGAGCCCTGTCGCCGCCCCGAGCCCCATCGCCGCCCCGAGCCCGTCGCCGCCGTCCTCGTCGCCGCCCCGAGCCCGCCGTCCCCGTCGCCGCCCCGCCCCCATCTCCGCCCCCGCCGCCCCCTTCGCCGGCCCTCCCCCGCCGCCCCCGTCGCCGCCGCGTCCCCGTCGCCTCTCCGTCGCCGCCCCGCCCCCGTCGTCGCCCCGTCGCCTCCGCGTCGCCGCCCCCGCTGTGAGCCGCCTCCACCCCTGCTCTGTGGATTTTTTTAATATATGTTGATTTTTTTATATGATGAATGTTTATGTTTTAGTTGTTTTATGTTTTATTTAATTATTAGGAGTCTTAGGAAAAAATTAGTATGTGTATGTTAGATTACAGAAAAAAATTTGGTTTTATGAAAAATTAGTGATTAAACGATAAGAAAACGTTCTCATAGGAATTTGTCTCGACGTCGACGATGCCCGGCCCGCATCCTCATCGACGAGTGGTCCGCGAGAGCCTGCTTGATAGGCGCCATGTCCGGGACTGGGCTCCGCCGGGCTGGCACTTGGAGGTGCTACCTTCCCGGGCTCGGAGGTTGGTGAGGAATCCAGGTCTCGTCATCGACCCGGAGCTTCTGTGGTGGCGGTCACGCGGGCCACTTTCGGTGCGGAGGGAGCAGGCCCCCGCGGAGGTGGTACGTCGCCGTGTCAGGGAGGAGGACGAGCACGTCCGTCGCTACATGGCGGCGTTGGACGCCCGGTTCGACAATACCTTGCAGATTCTTTAGGGATCTCACCCGAGTTATGATCCCGTGATGGTTCCTTATCTTTGGGTGTCCATCGCCGGCGACTCAGAGACCGCTAGTGAACCTAGTTCACCGTCCTCCACTTTGGATTCTAGGATATTCGATCTGTATTAGTGATCTTATATGATATTATTCGATATGTATTAGTTAATATTTGATGATGCACTAACTGGATTGTTCGGGATGATGTATTAGTTAATATCGAGTGCTTGTGATTTGCCAGTCATTCCGGCAAAACATAGGGAATTTTTTCTATGTCATTGCTCGATATATGGAACGGGTTGACTTTAGGTCTGTTTCGGCTCCTTGTGTGTCTTTCTGTGAGGGAGAGTGTCCACCATATATATATATGAGAGAGGAAGAATCCCGACTGTTGTCGTGGGGGTCGCTTCTCCTTCGTTCCCGTGTGCTAGACATTTTGGTGTAATGCACTCGGGGACGAATGGAGGAGCCACCATCACCGACGGTTGCAATATCAGAGGGAGTGCCCACCATATACGTGAGATGAGAGTTTAGGAAGGAAAGACTCGACAGACCTAAAGTCAACCCGTTGCATATTTTGAGTAATAGTGATCTATGTGTTGATCAGTTTCCTGGTAGTTGCCTTCGATCGATTTTAAATGTTTTAACTATGAACATAGGAAATGTCTGATGACGATAGCGAAAGGGAATTCGGTATGTGCGAATACTGCGAAGACGAGCGCGGTCTGTGCGACACGACTCACCTAGTTGATGGTAGGCGTTTCAGCATCGTGCTGGATGAGACCTACGAAGTGGATACAGTAAGTCACAACGACAAGTCTTTTTTCATAATTAAGCATGACTTCTGCTTCTTTTGCTTGGATTTATAATTTTATTTTTTTACTATTCTACTAGCGTATCCCCTGCCATGCAAGAATTTATGTCTTGGATAAGATTGGTTTCAATACTAAAAAAAGTATGGAGGTAAAGAGAGTTCAGTTGAGGACCGAGCATGGTTATACTTTTGCCGTAAAATTGTACAATGCAGACACCTACTCCTATTTTGAATGCAAAAGTTGGCAAGCACTATGCAAGGCTTATGCATTTGAGCCTAATATGCTTATCACCTTTGATATTCATCCGGAAGATGAAATTGAAGGTAATATCAACATCTGGGTCGATGTGCAGACGCCTCCAGTTCTACCATTATGTGAGTTTCTCAACCATATTTATTATGATTCCGATTCTGCCTCCTTGTGAGTTTGTTAAACATATTTATTATGTAATTTATATTGTTTATTTCAAAATAGTTGACAACTTATTTCCATTGACAGCTTATTTTCATTCTTCAAAAAATGTACGGAAGATGGTAGACAGAACCTACTACACCGATGGCGCAGAATTAAATTGTCAGGAGAAAAATCATCTTATCGCATTTATTAATGATCTTCAGAATTACAATACCTATTATCAAACTCCTACACATTATGGTCTACGTGCCACTAGTGCACGTGTTGAACTACGGTAACATCCATGGAGATCGCATGGTAAGATTTTTTACTATTACGACGTCCGTGCATCTTTTGCATAAATTATTTTTAAAACTAAACTACATTGCTAACTACGAAGTTATTACTATATTTTTCAACAGAAAATCCCGAATGATTGTGTGCCTCATCTGATGTTTCCGAAAGGTCACCTTGATGTTATGAGCTTACTGCCAGGTCATCATATGCATCACTGTTGTCCATACCGGATTTCTAAAACCGATGAAGACATGACAATCAAAGATTGGAAAAATTGTATGGTCGATCGTAGGGAGCTACCTGGAAGCAACATTGTGCGACGTGCAAGAATTGGAGACAGGATAATCTCCATTCTCCATAATGGAGAGTCAGGGCCTATCTTGTTTTATGCTATTTTACCTAAGAGAGGCCGGGTAGTTAGGTCCTAGCTAATACTCATGATCATGTGCTAAGAACAATTAAGTATGGTTGGTTAGATGACTATGATGATGATGATCGAGTATGACTTGTTATTATGATAACGAGTAGTTCTAAGAACAATTAAGTATGGTTGGTTAGATGACTATGATGATGATGATCGAGTATGACTTGGTATTATGATAACGAGTAGTTCTAAGAACAATTAAGTATGGTTGGTTAGATGACTATGATGATGATGATCGGGACACTTCTCTCTATTAGCTAGCTAACACAATATGAAACCCTAAATTAACCCTCCAACCCCCCCCCCCCCCATTTGAAAAAAACAAAAACAAAAACCCCAGTGCCTTTTGGTCCCGGTTGGTGTTGCCAACCGGGACTAAAGGTCCTGCCTTTTGGTCCCGGTTGGTGTTACCAACCGGGACTAAAGGTCCTCCTGCCTGGGCTCCCAGCACCAGCCACGTGGAGGGCCTTTAGTCCTGGTTCGTAAGCCAACCGGGACTAAAGGTTTTGGGCTTTAGTCCCGACCCTTTAGTCCCGGTTCCGGAACCGGGACAAAAGGCCCTTACGAACCGGGACAAATGGGGGTTTTCCTACTAGTGATATTATCCATACCTATACTACAACATTATATGAAAGCAGTTATGAAAACAGTATTCAAAAACAGGCTATGCATCAGAATAGGTACTTGTGTAAATACAGTAGCAAAATCTAATGCAAGCATGAGGGGGAAAGGATAGGTGATATCGGAATGCTGAAGGGGGTTTTGCTTGCCTTGTTGCTCTGCTGCAAAAGGCTGGTCGTCAGGGGCGTAGTCGTACTCGGCGGCAGCGTCAGTCTCGGAAGCTACCGGAGAGAAGAGGGGGGAGAAACAATAAATACAAGCAACAGATGCAACACGATGCATGACATGGCAATACGCAGTGCTAGGGGTAGTCTAACGCAGTACTACACGTATCAGACGAAGCGGGAGAATATCTGACGATATTTCCCGGGTTTTTGGATTTTTCGGACAGTCGATCCGGAGGGGAAAAGTTCCATGTTTGCTATGCTAGGGGCAGGTGACCGACTAACGGACTGCGCAGTTGGAACCGTAGAATTATTCTGAGCAACTTTCATGTTCAAAACTTTTAATCCGGACTATGGTTTAATTTATATGATTTAATAAAGATTTAGCAATATTCTGAAATTAATTTAATTATTAAATTCAAATTATCCAAAACAATAAAAATACTGTTTAAATTAATTAATTAATTAACAGATTTATTAATCAACCTAATTACTTTCATTAAGTTAACTAACAGATTAATTAACCACATAATTAGTCTTAATTAAGTTAACTAACAAATTAACTAATTAATTATTTTAAAAACTAATTACTGTAAACTAATTGTTTTTTATATATTTTTATTTTTATTTTTATTATCATTTATTTATTTTTCCTTTTAATAAAAACGTTTTAGGGGCGGTGGGCCCCGCGTGTCATAGAGCCAGGGCGGACATGTCCGCAGCGTGCCCGTGCGGGGCTGGACATGTCCGCGCGCGTGTGTGCGTGGGTAGCAGCAGCGCTGCGAGCGGGCGAGCGGACGGCGGCGAGCGCGCTCACCGGCGATGCAGGGCGGCGGGGGCGGCGAGGCGCGAGGGCGACCGGGCGACGGCGAGGTGGCGCGCCGGCGAGCGGCGGGTCGGAGTAGCTCAGGCGCGGGCGGCGCAGGCGCGGGTCGGGCGCGGCGGCGCCGGACGCGGACGGGGCGGAGCGGCCGCGGTGGAGGCGGCCGCGGTGCGGGCGACGGGCGGCGGCTGGGGGGCGGACGGGGCCGGTCCGGTCCGGCTGGGCGCCGTCGGGGGGGGGGGGGGGCGACGGTCCGGGCCGGCTCGGGCCAGAGCCCGGCGGCGGGGGGGGGGGGGGTGAACGGGAGCAGGGGAGCGCTGGGGGCTGGGGGGCGCTAGGTTTCCCCTGGTCCCCCTTATATCGGCCGGCCGGGCCGGGTGAGGCAATTGGGCCAGGCCCAGTGGGGAGGGGGGTTTTCCTTTATTTTTATTTTTGTTTTGTTTCTGTTTTATTTTATTATTTATGTTTATCTTAACTAAGTAAAATATAGAACTAGCCCTAATTTAGTAGTTAGATACATACCACTGCCACATAAACTTTTAGTGATTAAATAAAGTAGTATAATATTTTATTAATTTGAAAAGGCATTTATTTAAATGTTAATGCTGTTGTTTTAATTATTTTGATGACTTTAAGCACTTTATAAAAATGTGGTTTCTTCACCAAAACTAACCATGATTTATTTTCTACAACTTGAACATTTTAGTTTTGATATTAGATAACTTCTATCTTTTGACTTTATATTAAATTTTTGAATTTGAATCGGTTTTGAACTAACGCGAGATTCGCAACGATAAACGTAGTGACGTGGCATCATTAACGTGGGATTACTGTGGCCTAACACCGGGGGTGTTACAATTATCTTAATATAAAATTCGTAATTTCCACGAACATAGAGTTACAGAATGCAGCGATCAAAGATACATATTGGTGAGCATCTTGATATCCACATTTTCATCAATATAGGAGCTGCGAGGGGGCAGGGGGTTATTAAAAGTAGATGATACTCAACGAACAAGTGGACCATGTATAATATTCGTGAGGAAAAACCATGAAGCTTTAGTTTTGTAGACCAAACCACTAACAATTATGATTCTTATGTTTATGCTGAGCAGTTTCCAAGGTATCCGTTACTCCCTCCGGCTACCCAAAAAATCCATTTCATATGTTAACATGGTTTTCAAAATACAACAACCATTGACCACTAGTTTATGTTTATTATACTTTCAAAACATAATAAAACTATGCACAATGAAAGCACTTTTTACAAAACCGTGAATGACATTTCAAGGCATACTAGAGAAAATGAAAACATAACGAGTATTTTTGTTTCAGGTTTAAGCATCACTATTGGATTCGCTAGTGGGGCGGGCCTCATACTTTTGGTTCTCATTGCATACTTTATTTCCAACATATTTAAGCATCAAAGGGCACAAATATTGAAGCGGAAGTACTTTGAGCAAAACCAAGGGCAATTGCTGCAACAATTGGTATCCCATAGAGCTGATATTGCAGAGAGAATGATCATAACCTTGGAAGAGCTAGAGAAGGCAACAAACAATTTTGATAAAGCTCGTGAACTTGGTGGTGGTGGGCATGGTACTGTCTATAAAGGAATTTTGTCGGACCTCCATGTCATGGCCATCAAGAAACCAAAGATGGTTGTTCAAAGGGAGATTGATGAGTTTATTAATGAGGTTGCTATCCTATCATAAATCAACCATAGAAATGTAGTAAAACTATATGGTTGTTGCCTTGAAACAGAAGTACCATTGTTAGTCTCCGAGTTCATTTCCAATGGAACTCTTTATAATCATGTTCATGTCGAAGGACCAAGATCACTGCCATGGACTGATAGGCTGCGGATAGCAACAGAAACTGCAAAATCTCTTGCTTATCTTCACTCAACAACTTTAGTACCTATCATCCATAGAGATGTCAAACCTACTAACATACTTTTGGATGATACTCTGACAGCAAAGGTAGCAGACTTTGGAGCTTCAAGATACATTCCATTGGACAAATCAGGGATAACAACAAATGTGCAAGGTACACTAGGATATCTGGATCCGATGTACATGCACACATGGCGCCTCACAGAGAAAAGTGATGTTTACAGCTTTGGTGTTATGCTTATAGAGTTGATGACTAGAAAACAACCATTTACCTATATGGCTCCCGAAGGCAATGGTCTTATGGCACATTTTGCTATCTTATCTGCCAGAGGTAATTTATTAGAGATATTAGATCCACAAGTTCTGAGCGAGGGTGGCAACATAATTGATGAAATTGCTGCGATTGCGGTAGCATGCATAAAATTAAGAGGGGAGGAAAGGACAACCATGAGACAAGTGGAATTGCCATTGGAAGTTGCTCAATCACCTGAGGAATTCGAGACGAATGGTGATATTGCTGCAAATTCTCAATTAGCATGTGGAGCTGGATTGACTAGCAGGCAGTATAGCATGGAAGAAGAGTACGTGTTGTCTGCAAGATATCCACGGTAATTCTACTTACACATGAGTTGAACATGGTTAAATATCAAAGATTTATGTGCAATCTACTCCCTTAGTGAGAAACGTGTTTCCAAACCTTTTTTCTCCGATGGCAACTTTGTTTCTTACCTTTTTATGATTTTGCAAGCTCTTGGTCATCTTTGTAAGCTCAGTGTACTAAATTTGTATGCCACTAGTGTTGGATATATGAGCAATTTACCGAATGATTTAAACAAAATAAGCAGTAGATAAAACAAGATCATGGTAATAGATGCAATACTAGTCATGCAACGTAGAGGAGAGTTTGCCACAATAAGAGGAACAAGACTTATCAGGCAAACTAAAGGGTAGTAGGTGAATATTATGTGAACATGTGAACTATACCGAAACATATGTAGAACAGAAACCAAACCAATAATCTCTAGTAGAACCACGAACTGAAAAAACACGAACACGTACAGAGCAGGGGCAGCAGTGTTGGCGTTGGCGTCGTCACCGGCCATGTTGTTGAAGAGGTTATTGACGTCGGGGAAGAAGTCGTCGTCTGGGAAGTAGTCGTCGGCGTTCGTGGTGAATTAGTCAGTAGTCGCGCTGAGCGCTCCCCAAAAACCTTGTCACCCTTCTCCCGTACAGGACTCAAAGTGGTGGGGTTTCGGAGGCCTACTGTCCCGACCTGCGGTGCACGCCGCAAGCCGGGATGGGGAAGAACCTTGCAGCAGCTCAGGGATTGGAACTCGATGGCGTGAGGAGGAGGAGGAGGAGGTTTTGGTGTGTCTCTATGGAGAGGAGCGACCTCTCTTTTATAGACACAGGAGAAGGAAGCGAACAGGCAGTGACGAGAGGCGAAGTAAAAGAGGGAGACGAGACGAACATGCAGCAACCGAAGGGTGCATCGTTCGTAATTAATCTCCACTACAGTAAAACTTTTCGGCTCCCGCGTGACCTTTCGTCTACCAATCGTGCGTGGCAAAAATTTAGACATCGGCTCGGCTCATTCCCGCAACCCGCGGCGCGTCGTGACGAGGCGTGGCGTGGCATGGCGTGGCGAGGCGGGCGGCGGAGGAGGAGCGCGTGTGTATGTATTTCTTGTTTTTATGCTCATACATGTGGAGAAACATTCTCCCTTATAAGGAGGTCCAACTCCTACTAAATTAAACTAGTAATGTGGGACTAAACTTTTGTCCCACCTCTTGCCTTGCACGAATGGGCTTAGTGGGCCTCTAGGATTTATTAGGAATTCTGAAAAAATGCTATTGGGCTGGCCCATGTTTAGATCAAATTCCAGCAATCCCCCACCATATCCCAGAGGCACACAAAATTTGCCTTTGGTTCCAAAACACTGTTTATATACCGGTATTGCAGTGGAGACTGTTAAGTTGAACTTCCACCTAGAACTCTATGCTACACTAGTAAGCAACTTGAACAGTGGACTAGGCCTTGAACTGCAAGTTTTCTACGAATCTAGCTTCACACAAAGCTTTGACCGATACTAGGCTGCCGTGGGACTTCCCCGTGGATGGAGCTTATGTGTCATACTCCGAGACCTTTCATTAGTTTACTAGAGAGCACCCTACTCTCATAGATTGCGACGTTAACAATCAGACTCATATAGGTGGGTTCTTGGAAAGATGTTCTGCAGGACAACATCTCTGCATAAATAAGCCACTTAGAACACATTAAGATATATATCAACCTGCCATGCATATTAGGAAAGTATTGCATCTTCATGGAGTGGTATTATTAATAGTAAGGATACTCTCCTCTTAGTTGATCAACAACTTGTCTTCCACATCTAATTCACGGGATCTCCGATCACATAGAATAGGTTACCACTATGAACAACTCATGTTGTGGGTCTCATACCCATCTCCTTCGATGCATTATCTATCACATTACGTGATAGACCCTTAGTAAAAGGGTCTGCCAGATTTTTAGATGTTTGGATATAATCCAATGCAATAACTCTAGAGTTTCTCATTTTCCTGACAGACTTTAACCTTCTCTGAACATGTCTTGATGACTTCATGTTATCCTTTGAACTACTCACTTTGACGATCATAGTTTGATTGTCGCAGTTCATAAGAACACCCGGTACAGGTTTCTCCACAACTGGTAAGTCATTCAGGAGCAGACAAAGCCAATCTGCTTCGACCGTAGCTGTATCTAGTGCTGTGAGTGCTGCTTCCATTGTTGACCTCGTTAAGATGGTCTGCTTGGAAGATTTACAAGAAACAGCGCCACCACCATGAGTGAATACATATCCGCTCGTGGCCTTTATCTCATCAGCATCAGATATCCAGTTTGAGTCACTATACCCTTCAAGCACCTTTGGGTACCCAGTGTAGTGAATTCCATAACTCGTAGTGCCCTTCAAATAGTGCATAACCCTTTCTAGAGCTTTCCAATGATCATCTCTTGGTTTTGAGACAAACCGGCTCAGTTTGCTAACAGCAAAAGAGATGTCAGGTCTCGTGGCACTGGCTAAGTACATAAGTGAGCCAATAATCTGAGAATATTTGAATTGATCTCTAGCAATTCTTCGATTCTTTTGAAGTAACACGCTAGCATCATAAGGTGTTGGAGAGGGCTTGCAGTCACTATAACCAAAGCGACTCAAGATCTTTTCCACATTGTGAGATTGAAGCAATGTAATCCCACCATCGTCATCTCTCAGCAGCTTGATATTCAGAATAACATCAGCTACTTCTAAATCCTTCATCTCAAAACAACGAGATAGGAAATCCTTGACCTCCTTAATAACATTCAGATTTGTTCCGAAAATCAATATGTCATCAACATACAAGCAAAGGATAACCCCCTCGCCCCCACCATGGCGATATATAGTATACGCATTTGTTAGCTTCATTTACCACAAAGCCTGCAGCTGTTAAAGTTATTTCAAACTTCTCATGCCACTCTTAGGTGCTTGCTTTAGTCCATACAAAGACTTCAACAATTTGCACACTTTTCCTTCATGACCGTCCACTATAAATCCATTTGGTTGTTGTTGGGGAACGTCGCATGGGAAACAAAAAATTTCCTACGCACACGCAAGATCTATCCATGGTGATGAGCATCTACGAGAGGGAGAGTGAATCTACATACCCTTGTAGATCGCTAAGCAGAAGCGTTAAGAAACGCGGTTGATGTAGTCGAACGTCTCCGCGATCCAAATCGCAAGTCGTCCCTTGAACCAATCATGAACTAGTGCCGAACAGACGGCACCTCCGCATTCAACACACGTACGGCTTGATGACGCCTTCACCTCCTCGATCCAGCGAGCGATGGTGAAGTAGTAGATGAGCTCCGGCAGCACGACGGTGTGGTGATGGTGGTGAGGAACAATCTCTGCAGGGCTACGCCAAGCACTACGGAGATTATGACGGGAGGAACTAGAGGGCTAGGGTAGCCGTCACACGGCTTGGGAAATCCTGATGTGTCCCGTGTGTTAGCCCTGCCCCTCTATTTATATGTTGAGCCCTGGCGTCTAAACTTGGAGAGAAAACCTCCACAAGGTCGGTTTTGCCCGCACAAGGTCGGTTTGGCCCGCACGGAAAGAGTCCAACTCGGATTCCAGCAGTACCGCGCACAAGCGGTAGTACCGCTCGTGAGCGGTAGTACCGCTTGAGCGGTAGTACCGCTTCACACAAGCGGTAGTACCGCTTACGCGGTAGTACTGCCTTACCAGCGGTAGTACCGCTTAAGGCAGCAGCAAAATTTCCTTTTGCACTTTCCAATACCTCGTGGGTTTTACCCCTTTGGCCCATATAAAATGTTGCTGCATCCGAACACTTCGGTAAACATCCGGAACCCCTTCCGGTGAATTCCGAACCCTTCCGGAGATCAAAACACTATTATCACATATATCAATCTTTACCTCCGGACTCTTCCGGAGATCCTCATCATGTCCGGGATCTTATCCGAGACTCCGAACAACCTTCGGTCACCAACACAATAACTCAATTATACTAATCGTCACCAAACGTTAAGTGTGTAGACCCTGCGGGTTCGAGAACTATGTAGACATGACCGAGACACCTCTACGGTCAATAACCAATAGCGGGACCTGGATGCCCATATTGGTTCCTACATATTCTACGAAGATCTATATCGGTCGAACCTCTATGTCAAGGATTCAGTTAATCCCGTATGATGTTCCCTTTGTTCTTCGGTATGTTACTTGCCCGAGATTCGATCGTCGGTATCCCTATACCTAGTTCAATCTCGTTACCGGCAAGTCTCTTTACTCGTTCCGTAATACAAGATCCCGTGGCTAACACCTTAGTCACATTGCTTGCAAGGCTTATAGTGATGTTGTATTACCGAGTGGGCCCTAAGATACCTCTCCGTCACACGGAGTAACAAATCCCAGAATTGATCTATACCCACTCAACAGACACTCTCGGAGATAACTGTAGAGCACCTTTATAGTCACCCGGTTACGTTGCGACGTTTGATACACACAAGGCATTCCTCCAGTGTCAGTGAGTTGTATGATCTCATGGTCATAGGAACAGATACTTGACATGCAGAAAACTATAGCAATAAACTGACACGATCATATGCTACGTTTATAGTTTGGGTCTTGTCCATCACATCATTCTCCTAATGATGTGATCCCGTTATCAAATGACATCTCATGTCCATGGCCAGGAAACCTTCACCATCTTTGATCAACGAGTTAGTTAACTAGAGGCTTACTAAGGACACATTGTTTGTCTATGTACCCACACATGTATTTGAGTTTCCAATCAATACAATTATAGCATGGATAATAAACGATTATCATGAACAAGCAAATATAATAATAACCATTTTATTATTGCCTCTAGGGCATATTTCCAACAGTCTCCCACTTGCACTAGAGTCAATAATCTAGCTCACATCACTATGTGATTTACATTGTAATGAATCTAACACCCATACAGTTCTGGTGTTGATCATGTTTAGCCCTTGGAAGAGGTTTAGTCATCGGATCAGCAACATTCAGATCCGTGTGCACTTTGCAAATATTTATGTCGTCCTCCTTGATGTAATCGCGGATGGAATTGAAACGTCGCTTTATGTGTCTGGTCCTCTTGTGAAACCTGGGTTCCTTGGCTAGATCAATGGCACCAGTGTTGTCACAGAACAGAGTCATTGGGTTTAGTGCACTAGGCACTACTCCAAGATCTGTCATGAACTCCTTCATCCAGACACCTTCCTTCGCCGCCTCCGAGGCAGCGATGTACTCCGCTTCGCATGTAGAATCAGCTACTACGCTTTGCTTGGAACTGCACCAGCTAACCGCACCCCCATTGAGAATAAATACGTATTCGGTTTGCGACTTAGAGTCATCCGGATCAGTGTCAAAGCTTACATCGATGTAACCCTTTACGACGAGCTCTTGATCACCTCCATAAACGAGAAACATGTCCTTAGTACTTTTCAGGTACTTCAGGATATTCTTGACCGCCGTCCAGTGTTCCATTCATGGATCACTTTGAAACCTTCCGGCCATACTTATGGCAAGGCTGACATCGGGTCTTGTGCACAGCATTGCATACATGATAGAGCCTATGGCTGAAGCATAGGGGACGACACTCATCTTTTCTCTATCTTCTGCAGTCACTGGGCATTGAGTCTTACTCAACTTTACACCTTGCAATACAGGCAAGAACCCCTTCTTTGACTGATCCATTTTGAACTTCTTCAAAACTTTGTCAAGGTATGTGCTCTGTGAAAGTCCTATTAAGCGTCTCGATCTATCTCTATAGATCTTGATGCCTAATATGAAAGCAGCTTCTCCTAGGTCCTTCATTGAAAAACTCTTGTTCAAATATTCCTTCACACTTTCCAACATTTCTATATTGTTTCCAATCAGCAATATGTCATCCACATATAATATTAGAAACGCTATAGAGCTCCCACTCACTTTCTTGTAAATACAAGCTTCTCCGTAAACTTGTATAAACCCGAACGCTTTGATCACCTCATCAAAGCGAAGATTCCAACTCCGAGATGCTTGCACCAGTCCATAAATGGATCGCTGGAGTTTGCAAACTTTGTCAGCATTCTCTGGATCGACAAAACCTTCTGGTTGCATCATATACAACTCTTCCTTAAGGAAACCGTTAAGGAACGCTGTTTTGACATCCATCTGCCAAATTTCATAATCGAAAAAGGCAGCTATTGCTAACATGATTCAGACAGACTTAAGCATCGCTACGGGTGAGAAGGTCTCATCGTAGTCAACTCCTTGAACTTGTGAAAAACACTTTGCCACAAGTCGAGCTTTATAGACGGTGACATTACCGTCCGCGTCCATATTCCTCTTAAAGATCCATTTGTTCTGAATGGCCTTACGCCCTTCAGGTAATACTTCCAAAGCCCATACTTTGTTTTCATACATGGATCCCATCTCGGATTTCATGGCCTCTAACCATTTCTCAGAATCCGGGCGCACCATCGCTTCTGCATAGCTCGTAGGTTCATCGTTGTCCAACAACATGACCTCTAAGACAGGGTTGCTGTACCACTCAGGAGCAGTATGCGTCCTTGTCGACCAACGAGGTTCGATAGCAACTTGATCCGAAGCTTCATGATCATCATCATTAACTTCCTCTTCAACTGATGTAGGCTCTACAGAAACATCTCTCTGTGCTGCGCTACTCTCTGGTTGAAGTAAAGGTTCAATAACCTCATCAAGTTCTATCTTCCTCCCACTCAATTCTTTCGAGAGAAACTCTTTCTCAAGAAATGTTCCGTTTTTAGCGACAAACACTTTGCCTTCGGATCTGAGATAGAAGGTATACCCAACTGTCTCTTTTGGGTATCCTATGAAGACACATTTCTCCGCTTTGGGTTCCAGCTTTTCGGGCTGAAGCTTTTTGACATAAGCATCACATCCCCAAACTTTAAGAAACGACATCTTTGGCTTCTTGCCAAACCATAGTTCATATGGCGTCGTCTCAACGGATTTTGATGGTACCCTATTTAAAGTGAATGCAGCTGTCTCTAATGCATAACCCCAAAACGATAGTGGCAAATTGGCAAAAGACATCATAGATCGCACCATATCCAATAAGGTTCGATTACGACGTTCGGACACACCATTATGCTGTGGTGTTCCAGGCGGTGTCAATTGTGAAACAATTCCACACTGTCTTAAGTGACTGCCAAACTCATAACTCAGATATTCTCCTCCTCGATCAGATCGTAGGAATTTAATATTCTTGTTACGATGATTCTCAACTTCACTCTGAAATTGCTTGAACTTTTCAAACGTTTTAGACTTGTGTTTCATTAAGTAAATATACCCATATCTACTTAAGTCATCAGTGAAGGTGAGAAAGTAACGATAACCAGCGCGCGCCTCAATGCTCATCGGACCGCACACATCAGTATGTATGATTTCCAACAAGTCACTTGCCCGTTCCATTGTACCAGAGAACGGCGTCTTAGTCATCTTGCCCAAGAGGCATGGCTCACATGTGTCAAGTGATTCAAAATCAAGTGACTCCAAAAGTCCATCAGCATGGAGCTTCTTCATGCGTTTTACGCCAATATGACCTAAACGGCAGTGCCACAAGAAAGTGGTATTATCATTATCAATTCTACATCTTTTGGCATCAATGTTATGAACATGTGTATCATCACTATCGAGATTCAATAAGAATAAACCCCTCACATTGGGTGCATGACCATAAAAGATATTACTCATATAAATAGAACAACCATTATTCTCAGATTTAAATGAGTAACCGTCTCGCAATAAACAAGATCCAGATATAATGTTCATGCTTAACGCAGGCACTAAATAACAATTATTCAGGTTCATCACTAATCCCGATGGTAATCGAAGAGCAAGCATGCCGACGGCGATCACATCAACCTTGGAACCATTTCCCACGCGCATCATCACTTCGTCCTTTGCCAGCCTGCGTCTATTCCACAGTTCCTGTTTTGAGTTGCAAATGTGAGCAACCGCACTGGTATCAAATACCCAGGCACTACAACGAGAGTTGGTAAGGTACACATCAATAACATGTATATCATATATACCTTGTTTGTTGTTGGCCGCCTTCTTGTCAGCCAAATACTTGGGGCAGTTCCGCTTCCAGTGACCAGTTCCCTTGCAATGATAGCACTCAGTTTCAGGCTTGGGTCCAGCCTTGGGTTTCTTCACGGGAGGGGCAACTGCTTTGCCACTCTTCTTGGAGTTACCCTTCTTACCCTTGCCATTCTTCTTGAAACTAGTGGTTTTATTGACCATCAACACTTGATGCTCCTTCTGAATCTCAGAGTCAGCGACTTTCAACATCGCAAACAGCTCGGCGACTGACTTGTTCATCCCGTGCATGTTATAGTTCAACACGAATCTCTTGTAGCTAGGTGGCAATGATTGAAGAACTCAGTCAGTGATAGCCTCTGGCGGAAGGGGCATCCCCAATTCAGCCAGACGGGTGGAGTACCCAGACATTCTGAGTATGTGATCACTGACAGACCCGTTCTCCTCCATCTTGCAAGCATAGAACTTATCGGAGGTCTCATACCTCTCGATCCGGGCATTCTTCCGAAAGATAAACTTCAACTCCTGGAACATATCATATGCTCCATGACGTTCAAAACGTCTTTGAAGTCCCGGTACTAATCCATACAACATTGCACATTGAACTATTGAGTAATCATCAGAACGAGCCTGCCAGGCGTTCACAACGTCTGGAGACTCAACTGGAGCGGGTGGATCACCAAGCAGAGCATCAAGGACATAAGCCTTCTGGGAAGCCGTAAGGATAATCCTTAGATTACGGGCCCAGTCCACAAGTTACTTCCATCATCTTTCAACTTAGCTTTCTCTAGGAACGCATTAAAATTCAGGGGTGCTACTGCGCGAGCCATGATCTACAACATAAATATTGCAAAGACAACTTAGACTATTGTTCAAGATAATGAGTTTAGTTAATCATATTACTAAAAAACTCCCACTCAAATTGACATCTCTCCGGTCATTCGAGTGTCACATGATCCAAATCAACCAACTCAAGTCCGATCATCACGTGAGTTGAGGTGGTTTCAATGGTGAACATCTTCATGTTGATCATATCTACTATATGACTCATGTTCGACCTTTCAGTCTCTTGTGTTCCGAGGCCATGTCTGTACATGCTAGGCTCGTCAAGTTTAACCCGAGTGTTCCGCACATGCAACACTGGCTTGCACCCATTGTATGCGAACGTAGAGTCTATCACACCCGGTCATCACGTGGTGTCTCGGAACGACGAACTTTCACAACGGTGCACACTCGGGGAGAACACAATTTTATCTTGAAATTTAAGTGAGGGATCACCTTATAATGCTACCGTCGTCCTAAGCAAAATAAGATGCATAAAAGGATTAACATCACATGCAAATCATAAGTGACATGATATGGCCATGAACTTGTGCTTTTGATCTCCATCTACAAAGCACCGGCATGATCTCCATCGTCACCGGCATGACACCATGATCTCCATCATCTTGATCTCCATCAACGTGTCGCCATGAGGTTGTCGCGCCGACTGTTGCTTCCACGACTATTGCTAACTCATAGCGATAAAGTAAAGCAAAACGGCGAAAATAATTAAAGACAACTCTATGGCTCCTGCCAGTTGTCGTACTCATCGACATGCAAGTCGTGATATTCTATACAACACATGATCATCTCATACATCACATATATCTCATCATGTAATTGGCCATATCACATCACAACATACCCTGCAAAAACAAGAGTTAGACGTCCTCTAATTGTTGTTGCATGTTTTACGTGGCTGCTACGGGTATCTAGCAAGAACGATTCTTACCTACGCAAAAACCACAACGGTGATATAAAAATTGCTATTCAACCTTCTCAAGGACCGCCTTTGTCAAATCTGATCCGACTAAAGTGGGAGAAACAGACACCCGCTAGCCATCTATATGGAGGGAACCGGTCTCTCGTAAGCGTACGAGTAATGTTGGTCCGAGCCGCTTCATCCCACAATACCGCCGAAACAAGAAAAGACCAAGGGAGGAAGCAATCTGAATATCAACGCCCACAAAACCCTTTTGTGTTCTACTCGAGATCTCATCTACGCATAGACCTAGCTCAGATGCCACTGTTGGGGAACGTCGCATGGGAAACAAAAAAGTTCCTACGCACACGCAAGATCTATCCATGGTGATGAGCATCTACGAGAGGGAGAGTGAATCTACATACCCTTGTAGATCGCTAAGCGGAAGCGTTAAGAAACGCGGTTGGTGTAGTCGAACGTCTCCGCGATCCAAATCACAAGTCGTCCCTCGAACTGATCATGAACTAGTGCCGAACAGACGGCACCTCTGCGTTCAACACACGTACGGCTTGATGACGCCTTCACCTCCTCGATCCAGCGAGCGATGGTGAAGTAGTAGATGAGTTCCGGCAGCATGACGGCGTGGTGATGGTGGTGAGGAACAATCTCTGCAGGGCTACGCCAAGCACTACGGAGATTATGACGGGAGGAACTAGAGGGCTAGGGTTGCCGGCACACGGCTTGGGAAATCCTGATGTGTCCCGTGTGCTAGCCCTGCCCCTCTATTTATATGTTGAGCCCTGGGGTCTAAACTTGGAGAGAAAACCTCCACAAGGTCGGTTTTTCCCGCACAAGGTCGGTTTGGCCTGCACGGAAAGAGTCCAACTCGGATTCCAGCAGTACCGCGCACAAGCGGTAGTACCGCTTGAGCGGTAGTACCGCTTCACACAAGCGGTAGTACCGCTTACGCGGTAGTACTGCCTTACCAGCGGTAGTACCGCTTAAGTGAAAGCACATTTGCTGCCTTGGTGGTTTTGGTAATTAATAACAACATATAAGTCATTGAACTAATGTTTCTACCAAGTATATTTCAGGAAATGTTCAATGATAGGATTGGCAAAAGGAGATTGTGGAGATACCCCAAGATGCAAGGAAATAGGTTGGCCATGCTTCAAGCAAGAGGACTCTACATTTTATATTTGTGAGAAATCACTTTGAGTCCATAGGAAAGCCAATACTATTAAAAGGGGGTAAGGTTTTGTTGGTGAACAATATGCTCATACGTGCACAAGAGATAGTCGCCAAAAACATCCACAAGCTCTCCCACCAAAGTCTGTCCAAAACCTAACACTCAAAATCGGTGCAACCAACTTTCCTATCCTGGTGCCACCGATTCCAAACCCTAGACAGACTAAGCCAAACCCAAGCCACTTTGGTGCAACCGATTCCATACCGGTGCCACCGAGTTTGGGTTGCCAACTTTCTGTTACGCAAATTCACATTTTCGGTCCCACCGAGAATGTTGGATCGGCGTCACCGAGATTGGAAATCTGACCGTTGGTCACCTTATCGGTGCAACCGAGTTTCCTATATCGGTCTCACCGAGATTGAAAAGTTGCCACTTTTTGGTCACTTCGGTACCACCGAGATTCACACATCGGTGTCACCGAGTTGGTCATTTTGTGTGTAACGGTTGGATTTTTGGGGATGCCTATATATACCCCTCCACCACCACCTACTCGAAAGAGAACCACTCAGAACTATTGCATACTTGCCCATCCAGTTTTCTGAGAGAGAACCACCTAGTCTTGTGTTGAGGTCAAGATCTTCCACTCCTACCATATGGATCTTGATCGCTAGCCTCCCCAATTTGCTTTCCACCAATCCCATCTCTTCTACCAAGCCATATCTGTGAGAGAGTGATTGTGTGTTGAGGAGTCTATCATCTTGAAGCACAAGATCAAGGAGTTCATCGTCATTACCGAGCCTATTGCCTTTTGGAGGGTGGTGCCTCCTAGATTGGTTAGGTGTCGCTTGGGAGCCTCCTACTTCGTGTTGTGGAGTGAACCAAGAAGTTTGTACGGGCAAGGAGATCGCCTACTTCGTGAAGATCTACCCATAGTGAGGCTAGTCCTTCGTGGACGGAAGCCGTTATGGAATAGTCAAGGTTGCTACTTCGTGGACCCTTATGGGTGGAGCCCTCCATGGACTCTCGCGACCGTTACCCTCCGTGGGTTGAAGACTCCATAAACGTGGATGTACGATAGCGCCACCTATCGGAACCACGGGAAAAATCATCGTGTCTACAACTGCGTTTGATTCTCCTACCCTATCCCTTCTATACATGCTTGTTGTTATTTTCCGCTGCTATATACTCTTAGACTTGCATGTGTAGGGTGTACTTGACTTGCCATGAAATGCTAAAAACTGTCAACCCTAAAACTTGGCATAGGCAAAACTTTTATTTGGTCAAGTAGTCTAATCACCTCCCCTCTAGACATACTTTCGGTCCTACAAGTGGTATCAGAGCTTTGGTCTCCATTGCTTAGGTCTCACAACCTAGGAGAGTATGGCGTCTAGTGAGGGAAGTTATCATCGTAGAGGTCCGTACTTTGATGGTACTAATTTTGCTAGTTGGAAGCACAAAATGAAAATGCATATTCTTGGTCATAACCCCGCCATTTGGGCTGTTGTTCGTGTTGGCTTGCAAGGTGAATTCTTTGCGGATGGACGGGAACCAGATCGTGAAGCGACCGCGGATGAGTTGAAGATGTTGCAACTCAATGCTCAAGCATGCGACATTCTATTCAACTGCTTGTGCCCCGAAGAATTCAACAAAATCAGTCGTCTTGAGAATGCAAAAGAGATTTGGGATACTTTGGTTGATATGCACGAAGGAACCGAGTCCGTGAGAGAATCCAAGTTAGATGTTCTTCAAGGTCAGCTTGACAAGTTCAAGATGAAGGATGGTGAAGGAGTCGCAGAGATGTACTCTAGGCTAGCTCTCATCACAAATGAGATTGCCGGCTTAGGAAGCGAAGAAATGACAGACAAATTCATCATCAAGAAGATACTTAGAGCTTTGGATGAGAGATATGACACCGTGTGCACATTGATCCAAATGATGCCCAACTACAAAGATCTCAAGCCTACGGAAGTCATTGGAAGGATTGTTGCTCATGAGATGACACTCAAGGACAAGGAAGAGCTACATCACAAGTCTAGCGGTGCTTACAAAGCCACAAGTGATGCTCCCGCAACTTCAAACAACAACCTTGTCACCAATGAAGAAATAAGTCTCATGGTCAAGAAATTCAACAAATTCTATAAGAAAAGAGGCAAAGAAAGAAGCTCCAATTCTAGATATGATGAGAAGCGTTCGTCAAGTCGTGACCGCAATTGCTACAATTGTGGGAAGCCCGGACACTACTCAAATGAGTGCACGGCTCCCTACAAAAAAAGAGAAGAGTCACCTCGAAGACGAAGCTCAAGGAATGTATCACCTCAAAGAGAGAGAAGGAGTAGAGATGATCGTTATGAACGAAGACCCTCAAGGATAAGTAGGGATTCGGAGAAAAAGGACAAGTACACCAAGAGCTACACAAGAAGAAAACATCAAGCTCATGTTGGTGAATGGGTTTCCGGCTCCGACTCCGATGACAACTCCGAGAGAAGCTATCACTCCGACTCCGACTATAGTCAAGATGATGGTGTTGCCGGAATTGCTCTAGTGACTACCAACTCCTACGATCTATTCGACTCACCAAACGAAGGGAGTGGAAGTTGCTTCATGGCTAAAGGCCCCAAGGTATCACACCCCGAGTATCTTGAATTTGATAGTGATGAAGATGATTTGCTTTGTGATGATGACTTGTTTTGTGATAAAACTAGTGATGTTGATCAAAACGAACTTGATAATCCTCATGCTAGTCAAGATAAGTCAATTGATGATGATAAGGTGAAAATGGAAGAACTAACTAAAGAACTAAACACTCTTAACTTAGCTCATGAATCTACTCTCGAAGATCATAGAGAGCTTGTGAGAACTCATGAGAAGCTACGCTTCGAGAAGCTCAACTTGGAGCAAGAGCATGAGTTTCTCAAAGCTATCAATGACGATCTCCGAAAGAAGACTTCATCTTATCTAGCCAAATGACTACTCTTGTCTACATTCATGCCTCAAGTTAAAACTAAGCAATCTAGTAACAAAGGCAAGAAAGGTTCTTCATCTAGTAGCAACAATAAAAATGCCAAAACCAATGATGTTGCTTCTAGTAGTTCTATTGATTCCACTAATGATGATTCTCTTAGCCAAGTTACACTTGAGCAAGAAAATGCTTTATTAAAAGGAATTATAGAGAAAGGTGTCTACAAGAGTCTTGCCGGATGTAAGCAATTTGAGGAAATTGTTCGCAAGCACGGAGGATACCGGAAGAATCGTGGTGTTGGCTACTTCAACGCTAATGGAGTTGAATGGGAAGAAGGTCAATATCCCGAGCCCAAGTTTGTTCCTCAAAAGGAGAAGTATGAAAATACTCTTCCCAAGGGGAAAAGCACTCAAGATGACCTTCCACCACAAGACCACAAGCTCAAGGGCAAGAACAAGCTTCAAGAGGACATTGACTCATATGAAGATGAATCCCTAGCTATGGTGGAGTGGGTTCCCAAGGCTACTTCAAGCTCAACTTCTACAAAGGCTACTTCAACACCAAGGATCCCCATCAACTTGATGTGGGTTCCCAAGAAGAAGAACTAGTATGTTCTTGAGGGGTGACTCCGCCAATGAAATTCACTCACATTCATTATTGGCAAGAATTATTTGCAATCAACATCAACTCTATGCAATAGTTCAAGGAGTCACACATTCCCTCAAAGGTAAGCAAGGGACAATGTAATCAACAAATCAATGGACATCATAACACATGCTTTGCACTCCATGTCCATGGATATCCTTGTATGTGTCTCTTGTGTATTGGGACTAACCCATGTAGGTGAGAAGAGTAAGGGAACAACAAGGATGCTCCCAACTCTTGGTGATCTTCATCAACCTTGAGCATCCACAACTACCTCATCAACATGAAGTCTTCTTCGACAAAACCCAAGGTTAGTTTATCCCTCTTATGGGGGGATGTCACATCAAGGGGGAGCTTTACTCTAAGACTTGAGTTAAAGCATCTCTTAGTATGCGACAATATTAAATGCTTTATGTAAAAGTGGTAACCCCACTTGTGCTTAAACGATGAGTATGACCTATGATCAAGTATTCTTACTTGGCTCCTAAGTCAAATACTCATATATAGATGAATTCGTCATCGCCCAAATGCTTGTTAGATGCTAGTGTGTTTGTGCATGTTTGTCATGATTTCATTTGACATCTTATTGTGTGAGCATGTTGGTCTGCATTTATTTTCTCATTCGAGGACATCCAATTGTTGCTATTTGGCTTTTGTTTTATCTTTTGCCAATTGGATGGACAAGAATGCCTAGGACCACTCTCTAGCTATCTATGCTTTCTCACCTCATATTCTATTCATGTTGCATCACAAAATTTGAACAAGTACTTTTCGATCCCTCTGTGTGTGGAGCACTCGGAGTTCCGTATCGACAAGGACTGGCCATTAAAACCTCCCAAGTGCATCTCGGTGGAACCAACCCACAATCTCGGTCTCATCGAATGCCTAGGGTTGATCTGGTTTTCAATCTCGGTACTGCCGATTTCATATTCTCAGTTACACCGAGTTCCCTGTCAACTGACAGTTGTGGAACTCGGTGACACCGAAAACATAAAATCGGTATCACCGACAGTGGAGGGTATATATATCTGTGGACCCGACGCTTTGAAATTTCATCCTCAAACCATCGCGCCCCAAACCCTAAGCTGCCGCCTCGAAGACCCCTGGTCATCGCCTTGCCCTCCCGAGCCTCCTCCGCCACTGGGAATCGCCGCCGCCGTAGCGGATCCGCACCAAGTTAGGGTACGGATTCGACCTCCTTTGCGCCTCCCCTTCTGATTCTTGCGCATTGGATTTATTTTCTCTATAAGCCAGCTTGCACAGCTTCCTATCCACAAGAAAATTCCTATAGCCTAGCGAATGATTGATTTTCTAGGGTTTGCCTTCCGCCCGACGCAACTCGGTAGAACCGAATCAAGAAAATCGGTACCACCGATTTTCGTTTCTGTGTTGCTGAGAACTGTCTCGGTGAAACCGAGTACTCCTCTTCGGTCCCACCGAAAAGGGTGCCAAGTTTCTGTTAAAGGGACAGTCAGTCTCGGTGTCACCGAAAATTTTGCTTCGGCCTTACCGATTTGTATCTGACAGAATGCAAAACTTTGGAAATCCTTTATTCAAAACTTTCAAAAACCAGCCTCATTTTGTGATGACTCATTCTATTCTGCTCTTCTATACTCTATTCACAGGGTCAGTATGTCAAGTGCTGAGGACAGTGAGAACAACTTCAGAGAGAAGAGTGTTGAATTGGATTCTGGCACTAGTCCTGAATCTAGTTCATCTTCAGATCCAGGCACCCCCAGCTCTCATGGGTTGCCCAAGGCTGCTACAAGGGCTAGGAAGAAGCTGAATTCAGATGAGGAAGATTCAGACTTCGTTCCAGAAGAAATTCTTGCCAAGAAGCAAGAGAAAGCTGCTAATGAAGCTACTTCTTCCAGGAGAGTTGTTGGGAAAGTCTATGCTAGCTCTGAAGCTAGGAGAGCACCTGAGAGTGCTAGAGCTACCATGACTATTGAGCCCCCAAAGAAGTCATTGCCTAAGAAGGCAGGAGAGAAGAAGAAAGCAAGAAAGAGGATTGTTCATGTTATTGGCAGAAGAACTTCCATGTATGAAGATCCAGAGGAGGCTGCTGGTGCTGCTGCTGAGGAGGAGGAAGAACATGTTGAGAAGGCTCCTCCCAAGAAGAAACAAAAGAAGCTTATGTCTGATGCTATGCCAAAGAGCGGTACTTCCAAGAGTACCAAGTCTGTCCCCAAGAAGCCTGCTGCTGAAAAGCCTAAGAGATTGTCTAGGCATATTCCTGCTTCTGAAAAGAACAAAGGGACTACCTCCAGAGTTGAGGATGATGATGCTATGTTAGCTTTGATGAAGCTTAGACCTCACCTTCCAGTTCACAATGCCAGCTACCCACTAGCTGAGGATATGAAGAAGAGGAAGGATACAGGTTTGAGGGCATGGAGAGCTGCTGATCCATATGCCTAGAGGAAGAAGACAGCTGTGGACTACAGATGTTTCACCAAAGAGCAACAGGATTTCTATGAGACTGTGCTCCTTGACAATAGTCCAGCTGTGAGCGATATGCGCTATGTTGACTGGAAATTCATCGAGGAAAACAAGGACTACTTTCCAAGTGTCCAAGATAATTTCCACTGCATTGGTTTGGATGAGTTTGTTGGCAGAGAGTTCACTGCTTGGAATGATGAGATGATCATGCAATTCTACTCAACTGCACATTTCTATGGAGATGGTAGAATTGTATGGATGACTGAAGGTGTAAGGTATGAATCTTCTATTGAAGAGTGGGCTACCATCTTAGGAGTCCCAGAAGCACAGGATGGTGATTTGGATGTATACTCAGAATCCAAGGAGAGCCACAATGCTATGGCCAATATGTACAAGGAGATCCCTGCTACAAATGTGAAGACTCATAAGCTAGGATCCATCTATTTCCTTCAGGCTGGCCTCCGCACCATGAACACCATTCTGAGGCATACTTTGATGCCCAAGTCAGGAGATGAAAAGATGATCCGAGGCTACTTCATCAATATGCTGATCCACCTTGACAGACACACCAGGATCAGAGTCATGGATTTGATTGTTGAGACAATCAAGAGGGTTGCCGCTGATCAGAAGCGCTCTTGCTGTTATGCACCCTACATCCAGATGCTCATCAATTCAAAGTTGGAGAAGCACATATTTGCTCTAGATCGTCCACATTTACCCCTACAGCCAGATCTCGAGGACAACGTTGTGGTGATGGACCCAGAACATCCCACTTCAGCTGCAGCTCAGGCAGAAGCAGAGGCAGCTAGAGCCACTAGTGCTCAAGTCCCTAGATCCAGGAATGAGCAAATGGATCTTCTGATCTCATCAGTTCAGGACATGAAGAAGGACATTAAGGGGATTCTGGACAACCAGAACAGTCTTGTGAGGATCTTTGAGAACAGGATCAAGACTCTCAATGATAAGGTTGATGGACTGACGAAGACAGTGAATGAGCTCAAGAAGGAAGTTAACTCAGTGCCTCTTCCTCATTCTTCTGATTCTGATTCTGATGATGATGATGATGATGATGGATCACCTCTCAGGACAGGCACACAGTTTCCCACTCAGGCCAGATCAGCCACTGTGCCAGCTCCACACTTGAGGCCCTCTTCATCAGCTCCTGCTGCTGTTTCCTCAGCTCCTGCTCCAACAGTTCCAGTTCCTCCAGTTGCCACACCAACTCCATCCAGGACATCAGCTGACATCTTCGCCGACGCGGTTCTCTCGACTCCTTCATCAACAACCGGAGGAGATCAGCCCAAGAACGATTAGATGTATGCCTTTGAACTTTTTGGTAACTTGTTGCCAAAGGGGGAGAAGTGTATATAGATCTTTAGGCTTCGAGTGTGAGAGAGCGTTTTTGGTGTTTTGCTGTTTTTCAAAAACATTTATGTCTTTTGGTTGCTTGTGATACATGGTTCTTTGTGATTGCTCATGTGCGTTATGCAACTATTTCCTATCAACTCAATGCTTATGAGATGATCATTATCTTTGCTTGATTGTGTTGTGCTATGATACTCATTCTAATTATTCTCGCACACCACCAAGTTGTATGTGACATGGAAGAAGTGCCCATGTACCTAATCGATTGTGCATTTGCATTCAAACGCAAATTCAAAATAATGCACAAATTTAGGGGGAGCTCTTGCTTATCACATACTTCTCAAAGCGACGATTATATCCATTGATTATATCATTTGTCGAAGCTTTGATCTATATGTTGTCATCAATTACCAAAAAGGGGGAGATTGAAAGCACATTTGCTCCCTTGGTGGTTTTGGTAATTAATAACAACATATAAGTCATTGAACTAATGTTTCTACCAAGTATATTTCAGGAAATGTTCAATGATAGGATTGGCAAAAGGAGATTGTGGAGATACCCCAAGATGCAAGGAAATAGGTTGGCCAAGCTTCAAGCAAGAGGACTCTACATTTTATATTTGTGAGAAATCACTTTGAGTCCATAGGAAAGCCAATACTATTAAAAGGGGGTAAGGTTTTGTTGGTGAAAAATATGATCATACGTGCACAAGAGATAGTCGCCAAAAACATCCACAAGCTCTCCCACCAAAGTCTGTCCAAAACCTAACACTCAAAATCGGTGCAACCAACTTTCCTATCCCGGTGCCACCGATTCCAAACCCTAGACAGACTAAGCCAAACCCTAGCCACTTTGGTGCACCCGATTCCATACCGGTGCCACCGAGTTTGGGTTGCCAACTTTCTGTTACGCAAATTCACATTTTCGGTCCCACCGAGAATGTTGGATCGGCGTCACCGAGATTGGAAATCTGACCGTTGGTCACCTTATCGGTGCAACCGAGTTTCCTATATCGGTCTCACCGAGATTCAAAAGTTTCCACTTTTTGGTCACTTCGGTACCACCGAGATTCACACATCGGTGTCACCGAGTTGGTCATTTTGTGTGTAACGGTTGGATTTTTGGGGATGCCTATATATACCCCTCCACCACCACCTACTCGAAAGAGAAGCACTCAGAACTATTCCATACTTGCCCATCCAGTTTTCTGAGAGAGAACCACCTAGTCTTGTGTTGAGGTCAAGATCTTCCACTCCTACCATATGGATCTTGATCGCTAGCCTCCCCAATTTGCTTTCCACCAATCCCATCTCTTCTACCAAGCCATATCTGTGAGAGAGTGATTGTGTGTTGAGGAGTCTATCATCTTGAAGCACAAGAGCAAGGAGTTCATCGTCATTACCGAGCCTATTACCTTTTGGAGGGTGGTGCCTCCTAGATTGGTTAGGTGTCGCTTGGGAGCCTCCTACTTCATGTTGTGGAGTGAACCAAGAAGTTTGTACGGGCAAGGAGATCGCCTACTTCGTGAAGATCTACCCATAGTGAGGCTAGTCCTTCGTGGACGGAAGCCGTTATGGAATAGTCAAGGTTGCTACTTCGTGGACCCTTATGGGTGGAGCCCTCCGTGGACTCTCGCGACCGTTACCCTCCGTGGGTTGAAGACTCCATAAACGTGGATGTACGATAGCGCCACCTATCGGAACCACGGGAAAAATCATTGTGTCTACAACTGCGTTTGATTCTCCTACCCTATCCCTTCTATACATGCTTGTTGTTATTTTCCGCTGCTATATACTCTTAGACTTGCATGTGTAGGGTGTACTTGACTTGCCATGAAATGCTAAAAACTGTCAACCCTAAAACTTGGCATAGGCAAAACTTTTATTTGGTCAAGTAGTCTAATCACCCCCCCTCTAGACATACTTTCGGTCCTACATTAAGGCAGCAGCAAAACTTCCTTTTGCACTTTCCAATACCTTGTGGGTTTTACCCCTTTGGCCCATATAAAATGTTGCTGCATCCGAACACTTCGGTAAACATCCGGAACCCCTTTCGGTGAATTCCGGAACCCTTCCGGAGATCAAAACACTGTTATCTCATATATCAATCTTTACCTCCGGACTCTTCTGGGGATCCTCGTCATGTCCGGGATCTTATCCGAGACTCCGAACAACCTTTGGTCACCAACACAATAACTCAATTATACTAATCGTCACCAAACATTAACTGTGTAGACCCTGCGGGTTCGAGAACTATGTGGACATGACCGAGACACCTCTACGGTCAATAACCAATAGCGGGACCTAGATGCCCATATTGGTTCCTACATATTCTACGAAGATCTATATCGGTCGAACCTCTATGTCAAGGATTCAGTTAATCCCGTATGCTGTTCCCTTTGTTCTTCGGTATGTTACTTGCCCGAGATTCGATCGTCGGTATCCCTATACCTAGTTCAATCTCGTTACCGGCAAGTCTCTTTACTCGTTCCGTAATACAAGATCCCATGGCTAACACCTTAGTCACATTGCTTGCAAGGCTTATAGTGATGTTGTATTACCGAGTGGGCCCTGAGATACCTCTCCGTCACACGGAGTAACAAATCCCAGTATTGATCTATACCCACTCAACAGACACTCTTGGAGATACGTGTAGAGCACCTTTATAGTCACCCAGTTACGTTGCGATGTTTGATACACACAAGGCATTCCTCCAGTGTCAGTGAGTTGTATGATCTCATGGTCATAGGAACAGATACTTGACATGCAGAAAACTATAGCAATAAACTGACACGATCATATGCTACATTTATAGTTTGGGTCTTGTCCATCACATCATTCTCCTAATGATGTGATCCCGTTATCAAATGACATCTCATGTCCATGGCCAGGAAACCTTCACCATCTTTGATCAACGAGTTAGTTAACTAGAGGCTTACTAAGGACACATTGTTTGTCTATGTACCCACACATGTATTTGAGTTTCCAATCAATACAATTATAGCATGGATAATAAACGATTATCATGAACAAGCAAATATAATAATAACCATTTTATTATTGCCTCTAGGGCATATTTCCAACAGTTGTTCCATATAAATTTCCTCGTCCAACTCTCCATTTAGGAAAGCAGTCTTAACATCCATTTGATGGACGAGAAGAGCATATGGGGCAGATAGTGAAAGTAGTACTCGAATAGTGGTCAGTCGAGCCACGGGTGAGTAAGTCTTCACCTTCCTTTTGGGTATAACCCTTGGCCACGAGTCGTGCCTTGTACTTCTCAATAGTACCATCAGGCCTAAGCTTCTTCTTGAATACCCATTTGCACCCTATAGGTTTGCACCCATAAGGACGATCAGTTATCTCCCAAGTTTCATTTGCCAAGATGGAATCCGTCTCACTATGGACCGCTTCTTTCCAGTAGTCAGTATCTTCAGATGCATAAGCCTCTGAGATAGAACTGGGAGTGTCATCTATGAGATACACAAGAAAATCATCACCAAAAGACTATGCAGTCCTCTGTCTCTTGCTTATTTTAGGAGTCTCATTATTGTCCTCTACAGGATCTTCAAGATGTTGCATCGAAATGGTAGGTTTAGAAATTGCAACTACATTTTGACTCAATGAACTAGGCAACTCTTGATTTGATGAGCTACCCATATCCTTCATGGGAAAGATATCTTCGAAGAAAGTCGCATCATTCGACTACATGATTGTACCGACATGCATGTCAGATACCTCAGATTTTACAATCAAGAATCTATAACCAATGCTATGAAAAGCATAGCCAAGAAAAACACAATCCACAGTTTTTGGTCCAAGCTTTCGCTTCTTTGGAATTGGGAGTTTATACAAGTTTATGAAGAGTTTTAACCTTTTCTTCTCCCATTCCTCGAATGGAGTTATCTCTTTGTTCTTTGTGGGAACTTGATTTAGGACATGACATGCAGTCAATATCGCCTCCCCCACCATGCCTTGGAGAGACCCGATGTGTCTAACATGGCGTTAACGAAATCAGTTAGAGTACGGTTCTTTCTTTCGGCTACTCAATTTGACTGAGGTGAATAGGGAGGTGTCCTTTCATGGATTATACCATGTTCCGCACAAAAAGAATCAAATTCATTGGAAAAATACTCTCCACCACGATCGGACCTAAGCCTCTTGATTTTCCGATCAAGTTGGTTTTCCACTTCAGCTTTATAGTTCTTGAAAAAATTCAAAGCCTCATCTTTTGATTTCAAAAGATACACATGGCAATACCTAGTGGAGTCATCAATTAACGTCATGAAATATTTCTTTCCACCTTTTGTCAACACACCATTCATTTCACAAAGATCTGAATGTATGAGTTCTAGTGGTGCAAGATTTCTTGTTTCCGCGGTTGTATGAGACTTACGAGGTTGCTTAGCTTGCACAAAACTTGACACTTAGATCCCTTAACAACGGTGAAATTAGGGATTAAGTTCAACTTGGCTAGCCGCGTCATACAACCGAAGTTAACATGACATAGACGTGAACGCCAGACATTCGATTCACTATTGTTGCAAACATGATTAACAACTTTATTACAAACATCTGACAAGGATAGTCTGAACAAACCTCCCGACTCATAACCTTTACTAAAAAAAGTTCCATACTTGGATATCACAAATTTATTGGACTCAAAGACAAGCTTGTAGCCATCTCTACACAGAAGAGATCCGCTAACAAGATTTTTATTGACGGAGGGGACATAATGCACGTTCTTCAGCCGCACGATCTTCTCCGAAGTAAACTTCAGATCGACCGTGCCAACACCACGAACAGAAGCACTTGAACCGTTGCCCATCAGCATGGAAGTAGTTCATGCGGCCTGATAGGAAGAAAACATGGAAATATCACCGCATACATGCACATTAGCACCCGTGTCAATCAAGCAATCAGGAGAATGACATAATGAGAGAATAGTGGGAAGTATACCATACCCAACATCCTTCATCTCAGCGTCACCAATGACAACATTGGCGATCTTCTCGCCTTTCCCATGTTGACGCTTGTCATAACAGTTAGGGCAGCTAGGGGCCCAATGATCAGGATCTCCGCAGACATGACAAACACCTTTCTTCTTGTCAGACTTTTTCTTGAAGTTGGTGTGCTGTGAAGCCTTGTTCTTCCCATCAAACTTTCCCTTGCCATCAAACTTGCCCTTGTTCTTGAACTTGTGGGGTTGGAAGTTTTTCTTCTGTACCAGATTGGCACTAGAACCTCCCTCAATACCTTGAGCACATATGTCTTTTTCTCTCGCCTTTTCTTCCACATCAAGAGTACCAATGAGATCCGGAACGGAAAACTCCTGTCTCTTATGTTTCAGAGAGGCAGCAAAGTTCCTCCACGAGGGAGGAAGGTAGTGATAATGCCTCCGGCAACAAACTTATCTGGTAACATACAATTGAAGTGCTCAAGTTCTCTAGCAAATGATTGTATCTCGTGAGCTTGCTCAACCACGGAGCGCTCATCAGTCATCCTGTAGTCATAGAATTGTTCCATGATATACAGCTCAGTGCCGGCATCCGAGACCCCAAACTTGGCCTCGAGTGTATCCCACATATCTTTGCCATTATCAATTGACGCATCAGCATCAACTATGTTCTCACCAACACTAGTAGGAAAACCCCCATTTGTCCCGGTTCGTAAGGGCCTTTTGTCCCGGTTCCGGAACCGGGACTAAAGGGTCGGGACTAAAGCCCAAAACCTTTATTCCCGATTCGCTTACGAACCGGGACCAAAGGCCGTCCACGTGGCCGCCGCGGGGAGCCCGGGCAGGAGGACCTTTAGTCCCGGTTTGTAACACCAACCGGGACCAAAAGGCACTGGGGTGTTTGTTTTTTTTGAAAGGGGGGTTTAGGGGGGGTTGTAGGGTTAATTGAGGTGTTTCATATTATGTTAGCTAGCTAATAGAGAGAAGTGTCCTCTCTTTCTCCGTGCTTGGTCGACGCTAGCTACTATAGAGAGAACTCGACACGCCAGCTAGTAAGCAAATGAAGGAACCATTAAGTACACAAGATCGTCATGAACATATACACAGAGAAGTGATCGACCTCTCTTTCTCCGAGAGATTGGTCGAACAACAAGTTTTCGTATATCTATCCGACGCTACTAGCTACATATATACAATATAAGATCTCTTACAATCCCTAACATTTAATTTTAAATTCCAGATGGTATTCTCCGGCTTTATTTATGACGTGGTCAAGAAAGAATCCCGCCAATTCCTCTTGAATTGCTCGTATGCGATCATGTGGTAGGAGTTCATCCCACATCTGCCACGTCTAATTTGAAGAAGGGGGTCAATACATATATATGAATGAAACTCAACACAAATCATGGTAATAAAATAAAGTTGTGAATATTATTGCTTACGCACTTGAAACTGTTTTTCAGAGTAGCCCCGCTTAGGGGTCGTCGCGTTGTAGATGAACTCGCAAACGTAGTATCCACAAAAATCATTCCCTTTTTCCTGCCACAAGCACTTTACGAGAAATAGAGTTCAATCAAACTGATAATCAAGCATGATAAATGGTATTGATGGAACTAGAATCAATGGGAGATGCGCGGAACTAGCTAGTAGTACTTACTTTCGGGTGTGTAAATCGCAGCTCCCTCGGCAGTGCCGGAACAATTGCGGTGAACTCTTTCCAAACCCTGCCAGACAAACAAAATAATTACTTGATATCAGGAAATGAACAAAGTTGCCGATATGACACGATAATGATCGATTGAACTTACTTCTGGAGCATTTCAGTTATGCCCGCATATTCCTGGGGATCTTTTCGTTTCGAGTCTAAGACGATTACTACTCCCCGCTCAAGCTTAATCTCTAGCAGAATAAAGTGGTACCTGCGCACGCATGCATAACTCATCAATTACATTACTATAACCTCGAGTAATAAGGGAAACCGAATATGCACAAGACAGTAACACTCACTTGCAGTTATAAGGAAAGAGTATTGTCCCTTTGTTTTGATTTTTAAGCAACGATTGTAGCAAGTTGTCCTCGGTTTCTGTGACATTGTTTTTAACCGTATACTCATGTATGATATCTGGGTTAATGAACCCAATGTCATACATTTGTGCTTTTCTGCATTCGACGATCTTGCAAGAACACTCAAAAGAGCAGCCTTAAACAAGGTATTCGTTTTTTGAAAAGCTTGTTCCTCTTGAGGATTAAGATCTTCTTCAGGTTTGCCAAAAGCGGCGTCATAGCAGCTCATGGTTTGAAACCATAGAACGGCCCTCACACGCCACCTCTTATAGTGCACACCCTCAAACATGGGAGGCCTCATGGAAGCAGCAAAACCACGGCAACCATAGAATTGCCTATAATAAGGTTTTTGGATTGTTGGATATATGAGCAATTTACCGAATGATTTAAACAAAATAAACAATAGATAAAACAAGATCATGGTAACAGATGCAATACTAGTCATGCAACGTAGAGGAGGGTATGCCGCAATAAGAGGAACAAAACTTATTAGGCAAACTAAAGGGTGGTAGATGAATATTATGTGAACATGTGAACTATACCGAAACATATGTAGAACAGATACCAAACCAATATTCTCTAGCAGAACCTCGAACTGGAAAGACACGAACACGTACTGAGCGGTGGCAGCAGCGTTAGCATTGGCGTCGTCAGCGGCCATGTTGTTGAAGAGGTTATTGACGTCGGGGAAGTAGTCGTCGGTGTCCGTGGTGAATTAGTCAGTAGTCGCGCAGAGCGCTCACCAAAAACCTTATCGCCCGACGGGAGGCGAAGTAAAAGAGGGAGACGAGACATCGGCTCCTCGCGACGTGACAAGGCGGGCGGCGGAGGAGGAGGAGCGCGCGTGTATGTCTCTCTTGTTCTCATGCTCATACATGTGGAGAAACATCCTCCCTTATAAGAAGGTCCAACTCTTACTAAACTAGCAATATGGGACTAAACTTTTGTCCCACCTTTTGCCTTGCACAAATGGGCTTAGTGGGCCTTAGGATTTATTAGGAATTCTGAAAAATGCTATTGGGCTGGTCCATGTTTAGATCAAATTTCAGCAACTAGGATAAAGATGCCTCTCGGGTTGTTCTAGTCAATAGTGCAGGAATCCCTTATTGGATTTTTCTACTGGCTGCACACGTGACAACTATTATGCAAAAACACTAGCATCCTCTGCGCAATTCTTGCACGCCGCAGACGAACATCTACTAGCAGCATGTGCAAAGCACACAAGCTGCCATAAAGGTCAACATAACATGCCCACCAGCCCGAAACGACGACCAGCGTTTGAGTACGGCGAACTCGGATAGTTCTTTAGAACCTTGCAACGTGCAGCCTGTATCGAGGCGCGACTAACTGAAAGTGTGGACTCCATGACTAGACACGCCTCGGGGCCCACATATTTGCAAAGAGCACTCTGTGCTGGACGCTGCTAAAGTTGCACAAAATGGTCGTGTGCGATTCTGTATGGACGCGCCGCTAGTTGTAGCATGTATATACTAGAAAGGTTGGGCGTGCTTTGTTGCGCCGTTGGTATTGTTGGGTTTTCATAAATCCATATGTTTTAAAATATAAGGTGTAATTTTTTGAAAAGTCAAATCTTTTAAGTTTGGCCAAATTTGTAGAGAAATATATCAATACACATAATATCAAATCGGTATCATTAGATTCATCATGAAATAATTTTTTATTTTATTTTGGTAGTATTGTGGATGTCAATATTTTTGGTTCTGAACTTGGTTAGAGTTAAAGATATTATACTTTTCAAAAATTTAATACACCTTATATGTTGAAACTGAGTGAGTATTTGGTTTGGCGAGAGGGGAAGACGATGGAGTGTGTTTTATTTTCATTTTAAAATGCAGCATGTTTGGTGGGCCTTCAACGGTGTGATTCAGTGTTATTCGCTAATCAATGAATACTTTTGTGTGGAAGTTCCGTCGATGGCTGCATGTTCTATATTTGTGCTACGATATCACATGTTGGCATTTCTTTTATTAGGTGGTGAGAGGGTGTGCGTGATTGATATGTTTTTATAGACCGATTATTGTCGATTGATTTGGACAATCATTGGACCGGTCAAAATGGTGAACCAAATCTAAAATTGTGAATACCTCGATTGAATAAAAGAGCTTCAAAATTACAGAGCTTATGGAATAAAAGAATATAATAACAGAGGTGAATTAAAAGAATTTACTAAGAGAGATGCATTAAAAGAATTAAATAAGATAGCTCCTTGAGAAATTGTTGACCTGGTCAAAATCGGGTGACCCAATTATAAACTGAAGACTTTAATTGATTGTGAGTCCTTAAAAATAATGGGCATAGTGTACTTATAGATATAGTATAAAAAATCAAATAAGAACGCTTTGAGAAATTGTTGACCCGGTCAAAATCGGGTGATTCAATGTCAATTGGAGACCTCAATTGAATCTGGGCTCTCCAATTCTAGGAAGATTAGTGTTATAGTATATTACACATTTAAAATTCAGAAACAGTTTACAAAGACTTGTTGTATTTTAATTACCCAATTACTTTCATGAAAACACATGTACACTAAAACAATTGGAACATACCCCCCTTCCCCTCCTCCCTTTAAATCTCTCAAATTGGATCACAGGCGCTTCGGCCTTTGAGACTTTGAACCTACGATAGATACCCTGTTCGGATTTCCTAGGAACGTATATGAAATTGTGTAACACTTTCAAATTATAATTACAGCTGCAAATGTTCATATAATGACACCACGGCAAGTATCATTTTTTTCATATTTGGTTATATTTTCTATTAAAAAATAAAAAAAGATGAAAAATTGTCGTATTGTCCGATTGAAATTTGTTTATAACAATTGGAACACAAAATAACTATATTTGTGCTTAAAATACTAAAATGCATAAACACTAGCAGCAGTGTGTAGTGCAACTGCACACGTGCTTATTGTCCACACTAGAAGTGTGTAAACACTATCAAATTTTTTTCATATTCATTTATATTTTTCAGGTTTAAGCATCATTATTGGAGTTGCTAGTGGGGTTGGCCTCATACTTTGGTCCTAATTGCATACTATATTTCCAAATAAAATAAGATTCGGAGGACACAAATGTTGAAAAGGAGGTACTTCGAGCAAAACCGCAGACACAAATGTCGGTATCTCAAAGAGTTGATATTCTAGAGAGAATGATCATAACCTTAGAAGAGCTACAGAAGGCAAAAAACAATTTTGATAAAGCTCATGAACTTGGTGATGGTGGAAACGGTACAATATATAAAGGGATTTTGTCGGACCTCCATTTTGTTGCCATCAGGAAACCAAAGATGGTTATTCGAAGGGGGGTTGATGAGTTTATTAATGAGGATTCTATCCTATCACAAATCAAACATAGGAATGTAGTAAAACTATATGGTTGTTGCCTTGAAACAGAAGTGCCATTGTTGGTCTATGAATTCATATCCAATGGAACTTTTTATGATCATCTTCATGTCCAAGGACCAAGATCATTCTCTTGGGATGATAGGCTACGGATGTCAAGAAAAATTGCAAAATATCTTGCCATCTTCACTCAACACCTTTAGCACCTATCATCCAGTGGTGGAGTTTCATGGGGGCTATTGCCCCCCCCCCCCCCGCCCTACTCAATGAAAACTCTTGAGTGTATCGCTAATTATTAGGCTTGAATATCACCTCAGAGTTCATGTATAACTTATATCTTTCGCCACCTCAACTCTGATTAGCCCCCTAAACTACTATCATCCATAGAGATGGCAAGCCTACTAACATTCTTCTAGATGATACTCTAACCACAAAGGTAGCATATTTTGAAGCTTCAATGTACATTCCATTGCACAAATCAGGTTTAACAACAAATGTGTAAGGTACGCTAGGATATTTGGACCTAATGTACATGCACACATGGCGCCTCACAGATAAAAGTGGTGTTTATAGCTTTGGTGTTATGCTTATAGAGCTAATGACCAGAAAAAAGCCATTGACCTATATGGCTTCCAAAGGCAATGGTCTTGTGGCACATTTTTCTACCTTATTTGCAGAAGGCAATTTCTCCAAGATATTAGAGACACAACTTATGAGAGAGGGTGGCAACAGAATTGATGAAATCACTGCAATTGCATTAGCGTGTGTTAAGTTAAGAGGGGAGGAACGACCAACCATGAGACTAGAAGCACAGTCACCTGTGGAATTTGAGGCAAATGGTGGTATTGTAGCAAATTCTCCATTAATCGCATGTGGAGCGGGATTGACTATCGCGCAATGTAGCATGGAATAAGAGCACATGTTGTTTGCAAGATATCAACGGCGTTAAACGTATGATAGTTATCCGCTAGAGTTGTTAGGAGTTGTTAGAGGATATTCCTTTAACTTAGCTTATCCCTTGTAACCTCCTATCTCTCTCGATTGTATCTCCTATCGATTGTATCTCCTCTCTGTTACAAGATTTAATGTACGCGCTATTGGGATGTGCGCCCCAACCAGATCAATATAAACCCTACGGGCCTACTATTTGTAGGTTGAGACGCTTCAACATAATCTTTCATGGTATACAGAGCAGGATCTTTCGCCACACATCTAGCTTCTATTCTTCTACCTCTCGCCGATCTTCCCTACCTTCGCCAAAACACTAGCCCACCCTTCTGCCGATCACCCAAATCCCATCAACCATGTCGTTTTCCACCTCTGTCATCAACTCCAACCTCAACTACAACACTTCCAAACCACTTAGGCCTGAACCAACTATATCCTATAACGCGGCCAAGCAAAATCACAGATCATGGGTGCGGGCCTTTATAGCTATTTAGATCACACCATCAAAGATCCACCAAAAACCCTCACCACCAAGAATGTCAAAGGGAAGGATCAGCTTGTCTCAAACCCTGCCTACTCCCAATGGCTATTCTAAGATCAACAAATCGTCGCCTAACTCCTCAGTAACATATCCAAAAAAAGTACTTGTCCAGGTTGCTTTGACTGAAAAATCGCATGCGATACGGACTGCGCTAGGGAACATGTTTTCGGCCATGTCTCTCTCGTGCGCCAACAACATCCGGGTCGCCCTCACCAATGTTTAGAAGGGCTCCCGGTCGGCTCCTGTATAATTGGTCACATACGAGCCCTCTCCAATGAGCTCGCGGTGGCAGGAAAACCAATCAGAGAAGATGGACTCTTTTCGTTCATCATAGTCAGGCTAGACATGGAGTACCAGCCCATCATCTCGGTGTTGGATGCATGCATTGAACCAGTCTCTGTTGACAAGCTCTTCTCTATGGTGGCAAATTTCGATCAACGAGTCAAGATGTTCCATGGTACAAGCGTTGAATCCTTCAAATCATCGACGCACATTGCTTCCTGTGGTTGCCAGGGAGCCCCTACAAACTATTGAAACCAGAATGGTGGTGGAGGTGGTGGTGGATCCCATGGTGGCGGCAGCTAGTACGGCAGTAGTGGACAGTTTAACGGTGGTGATGGAGGCTACCACAATGCGACAACAACCAGGGTGGCAGCAACACTTACCATCCGGACAACAACGGCGGCTATTAAGGGGGTGACGGTTGTTACGTCTCCAACGTATCTATAATTTATGAAGTATTCATGCCATGTTTACAATAATTTTATATTATTTTGGTATGATTTTATTAGAACTAACCCGGACTGACGTTGTTTTCAGCAGAACTACCATGGTGTTGTTTTTTGTGCAGAAATAAAAGTTCTCGGAATGGGCTGAAAATTTTCGGAGAATATTTTTGGAAAATATAAAAAATACTGGAGCAAAAAGATACTGGAGAGGAGTCCCGAGGCAGCCACAAGCCTAGGTGGTGCCCCCCTAGGGCGCGCCCCCTGTCTTGTGGGCCCCTCGGGAGTCCTCCTGACTTGATTCCAACGCCAAGTATTCCTATAAATACCAAAAACCCCAGAAAGAAACCTAGATCGGGAGTTCCGCCACCGCAAGCCGGTGTAGCCACGAAAAACTAATCGGGAGCCCGTTCCGGCACCCAGCCGGAGGGGGAAACCATCACCGTAGGACATCTTCATCATCCCGGCGGTCTCCATGACGAGGAGGGAGTAGTTCACGCTCGGGGCTGAGGGTATGTACCAGTAGCTATGTGTTTGATCTCTCTCTCTCGTGTTCTTGAGATGGCACGATCTTGATGTATCGCGAGCTTTATTGATATAGCACTAGTACAAAACAGGGTTTTCGTCACAGGTCGATTTACCCATTAGTCCCGGTTGCATTACGAACCGGGACTAATGTGAGCATTAGTCCCGGTTCGAGTGGCTAGGGCGCCGGTCGGGCATTAGTCCCGGTTCAAATGGGACCTTTAGTCCCGGTTGGAGACACGAACCGGGACTAAAGGGGCCGATACCCTTTAGTCCCGGTTGGTGTCTCCAACCGGGACTAAAGGTTAAGCCTTTAGTCCCGGTTGGAGACACCAACCGGGACTAAAGGGGTTGAGGCTTTAGTCCCGGTTGGTGTACCTTTAGTCCCGATTGGAGACACCAACCGGGACTAAAGGGGTTCTGAAAGTTTTTTTTAATGTTTTTACAAGTGGGATCTGTTTTTAGTTTCTGTTTTAAATTGCTTATATCTTTTAGGATATTTGATGTTTTTGAGTGATTCTTTTTGCATTAGATTCAAAATTTTGTATAGTTTCTGTTTGTGCCATTAGTTTTCAAATTTGAATGGTTTAAATTTGAATTTGTTCAAATTTGCTTCAAACCCTAGATTGTGAATAACTTGAGTTTACAAATAGTTTTTAATTTAATTCTTTTTGCTCCTAGTCACGTGTTAGATTGTTGTCACAGTAAGAGTTATTTGGTTATTTTTAGAATAATTTAAATTAGGATTTTAATTAAAACAATACTGTTTTGCTAATATAGTTGTTTTAGTCATTTAATTGTTGTTTTTTATTATTTTTAGTTAGTTCTTTCTGTAGATTTTAACATATTGTAGTATGGTGCATATTGAATGCACAAAAAGTCTGGAGTTGAAATAAGTTTAAAAAAATGAAATGCCTTTGTAACAGACGAGTTTTCGTCCGAAACCTTGATACTTCGAAGGAGATGGTCCAGTTTGTACACGAAGTGCATCCAGTTTTTGCCGTAACCCTCTCAACTTTGTAGCACATGCTATGTGGGTGAAATGATGATACCATGCCAAGTTTCAACCTTTTCAGAGCTCATTTGTAGGGCTTTTCAAATTAAGGGTCATTTAGCTCAAAAAAAATCATTAAATGCATGAAAAATAGCAAATGAAGTTGGAAAAGGTTGAAATTTGAGGATGTGGCTTTGAATGGTGCATATTGAATGCACAAAAAGTCTGGAGTTGAAATAAGTTTAAAAAAATGAAATGCCTTTGTAACAGACGAGTTTTCGTCCGAAACCTTGATATTTCGAAGGAGATGGTCCAGTTTGTACACGAAGTGCATCCAGTTTTTGCCGTAACCCTCTCAACTTTTTAGCACAAGCTATGTGGGTGAAATGATGATACCATGCCAAGTTTCAACCTTTTCAGAGTTCATTTGTAGTGCTTTTCAAATTAAGGGTCATTTAGCTCAAAAAAAACATTAAATGCATGAAAAATAGCAAATGAAGTTAGAAAAGGTTGAAATTTGAGGATGTGGCTTTGAATGGTGCATATTGAATGCACAAAAAGTCTGGAGTTGAAATAAGTTAAAAAAATCAAACGCCTTTGTAACAGTGGGTTTTCGTCCGAAACCTTGATACTTCGAAGGAGATGGTCCAGTTTGTACACGAAGTGCAGCCAATTTTTGCCGTAACCCTCTCAACTTTTTAGCACAAGCTATGTGGGTGAAATGATCATACCATGCCAAGTTTCAACCTTTTCAGAGTTCATTTGTAGTCCTTTTCAAATTAAGGGTCATTTAGCTCAAAAAATCATTAAATGCATGAAAAATAGCAAATGAATTTAGAAAGGGTTGACTCTGGCTTGGTTAACCTTAGTTGTGACTCTGGCTGGGACGGTGCTAGCAGATGTAGTCGACGGTATGATTGGATGGACACCAACCCGGACTAAAGGGGTTCTGAAATTTTCAAACCCCCCCCCCCCCCACTGGACCGCCTTTTTTAGTTTTGTAGAAAATAAACAAAAATGATAAAATCTTCAAAAAATAAAATCCTTTGAGATGTAGTTAGGTTTTAGTGTCTAGTTGGTATAGAAATTTTGAAATATGAATTTTGACATTTTTTGCAATAAAACGGAAAATAAATGTAAAACGGCCATAACTTTTGCATACGACGTCGAAAAAAAAAGTTTAATATATCAAAAAAACTAGAGAAAAATTGGGACTCGATTTCACCCGGGTTTACCCGGTGAAGTTTTCTCAGATTCTCAAAATTCCAAAAGTAAAAAAGGTATTTCAAAAAGAAGATTTTTTCAAAAATATTTTTTCAAAAAATTAATTTTACTTAAAAATAAATAAATGATTTCATATTTGGATTCCTCACATTTTTCTGATAATAATGGATATATTATTTGACGAATTTCGATTTACAGATTTAAAGATATTAATTATGCCATATTAAATGAAAAATGCAAAAAAATGAAATAAATAATATTATTTTGTTTATTTTAATATTATTATTACTTATCATTGAAATTCAATATTATTATTACTTATTTTTTTTATTTTAATAATTGTTTGGAATTCAAAAAATTAAATCATGTGACATCAAGACCTAAGTGTTAATAGGATTGATAGCTTACTATTGTCAGGAAAATAACAAGTGCAGACTTGGAAACTAGGGACGATAGAACCAGGAAGTTAAGCGTGCTGGAGCTGGAGCAGTGAGAGGATGGGTGACCGGCCGATGGGTGACCGGCCGGGAAGTTAGACGATTTGAATTGAGTGCTCCACGCTGGAGAAGTGAGGACGGGTGATTAGAGATTAAATTGTCAAATGACGGATGATTAGAGATTAAATTGTCAAATAATCCAAAGATTTGAAAATAGGAATTAAACTTAAAAACAAATCAAAAAAATTCAAAAAAAATTCAAAAAAAATGTCTTTAGTCCCAGTTGGTGTCTCCAACCGGGACTAAAGGATTCACCTTTAGTCCCGGTTGGTAACACTAACCGGGACTAAAGGTCCTCCCTCCCCCGCCCCAGACAGCGCCTCGTGGAGCCCCTTTGGTCCCGGTTCGTAAGCAAACCGGGACTAAAGGTTTTGGGCTTTAGTCCCGACCCTTTAGTCCCGGTTCCAGAATCGGGACTAAAGGTTTTGGGCTTTAGTCCCGACCCTTTAGTCCCGGTTCCAGAACCGGGACTAAAGGCCCTTACGAACTGGGACAAATGGGCCCTTTCCTACTAGTGTAGATGAATCATATGGAGTTTTCCCCTCTCTATCTTCTTGTGATGAATTGAGTTTTCCCTTTGAAGTTTTCTTATCGGATAGAATCTTTAAGGATTTGAGAACACTTGATGTATGTCTTGCGATGGGATATTCGTGGCGACAATGGGATGTTCTATTGATCCACTTGATGAATGTTTTGGTGTTCAACTTGCGGGTTCCGTGACCTTGGGAATCTATGCATAGGGGTTGGCACATGTTTTCGTCTTGACTCTCCGGTAGAAACTTTGGGGCACTCTTTGAAGTTCTTTGTGTCGAATTGAACATGATGAATCTGAAATTGTGTGATGCATATCATATAATCAAGCCCATGGGTACTCGTGGTGACATTGGAGTATCTAGGTGACATTAGGGTTTTGGTTGATGTGTATCTTAAGGTATTATTTTAGTACGAACTCTAGGGCTGTTCGTGACACTTATAGGGATAGCTCATAAGATTGATCGGAAAAGATAACTTTGAGGTGGTTTCGTACCCTACAATAATTTCTTCGTTTGTTCTCCGCTATTTGTGACTTTGGAGTGAACTCTTTGTCGCACGTGAGGGATTTACATATGATTCAACTATGTCAGTATTGTTGAGAGAACTTGCACTAGTGAAAGTATGAACCCTAGGCCTTGTTTCCAAGCATTGCAATACCGTTTTTGCTCACTTTTGTTACTTGCTACCTTGCTGTTTTTATATTTTCAGATTACAAAAACCTATATCTACCATCTATATTACACTTGTATCACCATCTCTTCGCCGAACTAGTGCACCTATACAATTTACCATTGTATTGGGTGTGTTGGGGACACAAGAGACTCTTTGTTATTTGATTGCAAGGTTGCTTGAGAGAGACCATCTTCATCCTACGCCTCCCACGGATTGATAAACCTTAGGTCATCCACTTGAGGGAAATTTGCTACTGTCCTACAAAACTCTGCGCTTGGAGGCCCAACACGAGTATACAAGAAGAAGGTTGCATAGTAGACATCAACGGTGGCGGCTACCATGATGGTGGTGGCGGCAGCTATCCTGGTGGCGTGGTAGCAGCTACTACTACCACGGCAACTCCAACGCCAGCGGCCACAACAGGCGCCCCCCTCCAACAACAATCAGGGGCATAATTTGCAAGGCTACGAAGGGTACGAAGGGAAGTGTCAGATTTGCAAAAAAAACACCTAGCTACAGATTGTGACTGGCGTTATGCCGATGACACCTCTCAAAAAAAAGATGTTGTTGTTGCTGATATGTCATATGGTGTGGATACCAATTGGTATATGGACACAGGTGCCACCAACCACATCACTGGTGAGCTGGACAAGCTGACAATGCATGAGAAATACCATGGTCATGACCAGATCAACATGCCTTCAAAAGCTCCAGGTATGAAGATAGGTCACATTGGTAGTGTTGGGGAATGTTGCATGGGAAACAAAAAAAATCCTATGCACACGCAAGATCTATCCATGCTGATGAGCATCTACGAGAGGGAGAGTGGATCTACATACCCTTGTAGATCGCTAAGCGGGAAGCATTAAGAAACGCGGTTGATGTAGTCGAACGTCTTCGTGATCCAAATCGCTAGCTGTCCCGCGACCCAATCACGATCTAGCGCCGAACGGATGGCACCTCCGCATTCAGCACACGTACAGCTCGATGACGATCTCCGCCTTCTTGATCCAGCAAGAGGGAGCGGAGAGGTAGATGAGTTCTTCGGCAGCGCGACGGCGCAGCGACGGTGGTGGTGAACTAATCCGGCAGGGCTTCGCCGAGCTCCGCCGAACTAATCTAGAGGAGAAAATGATCTAGAAGGAAGAGAGGCAGCCGTGGCTTTTTTGGGGTGAAGGCTGCCCTCTAAAACCTCTAGTATATATAGGAGGAAGGGAGGAGGAGGCAGCCCTAGGAACCCCTAGGGGTTCGGCCGAACCTCCACCAAGGGGGAGGAGTCCACCTCCCACAAGGGAGGTGGAATCCTAGTAGGACTCCTCCCCACTTGGCCTCCTCTCCCACCCCTTGCGCAAGGGCCTCTAGGGGCTGGCCGGCCAGCCCACCAGGGGCTGGTGCGCCACCTCCTAGGCCCATGTGACCCTTGGGGTGGGTGGGCCCCACTTGGTGGACCCCCCGGAACCCATTCGTCACTCCCGGTACACTACCAGAAATGCCCGAAACTTTTCTGGAGACCAAAATGGGACTTCCTATATATCAATCTTTACCTCCGGACCATTCCGGAGCTCCTCGTGATGTCCGGGATCTCATCCAGGACTCGGAACAACCTTTGGTCACCACCATGCATAACTCAATACTACCGAAACATTACCGAACGTTAAGTGTGCAGACCCTACGGGTTCGAGAACTATGTAGACATGACCGAGACACCTCTACGGTCAATTACCAATAGAGGGACCTGGATGCCCATATTGATTCCTACATATTCTATGAAGATCTTTATCGGTTGAACCTCTATGTCAGGATTCAGTTAATGTCGTACGCTGTTCCCTTTGTTCTTTGGTACGTTACTTGCCCGAGATTCGATCGTCGGTATCTCTATACCTAGTTCAATCTCGTTACCGGCAAGTCTCTTTACTTGTTCCGTAATACAAGATCTCGTGGCTAACTCCTTAGTCACAATGATTGCAAGGCTTATTGTGATGTTGTATTACCGAGTGGGCTCTGAGATACCTCTCCGTCATACGGAGTAACAAATCCCAGTCTCGATCCATGCCAGCTCAACAGACACCTTCAGAGATACCTGTAGAGCATCTTTATAGTCACCCCGGTACGTTGTGACGTTTGATACACACAAGGTATTCCTCCTGTGTCAGTGAGTTGCATGATCTCATGGTCATAGGAAAAGATACTTGACATGCAGAAAACAATAGCAATAAACTGACACGATCATATGCTATGTTTATAGTTTGGGTCTTGTCCATCACATCATTCTCCTAATGATGTGATCCCGTCATCAAATGACATCTCATGTCTATGGCTAGGAAACCTTGACCATCTTTGATCAACGAGCTAGTCTACTAGAGGCACACTAGGGACACAGTGTTGTCTATGTATCCACACATGTATCAGTGTTTCCAATCAATACAATTATAGCATGGATAATAAACAATTATCATGAACAAGGAAATATAATAATAACTACTTTTATTATTGCCTCTAGGGCATATTTCCAACAGTCTCCCACTTGCACTAGAGTCAATAATCTAGCTCACATCACTATGTGATTTACATTGTAATGAATCTAACACCCATACAGTTCTGGTGTTGATCATGTTTAGCCCTTGGAAGAGGTTTAGTCCTCGGATCTGCAACATTCAGATCCGTGTGCACTTTGCAAATATTTATGTCGTCCTCCTTGATGTAATCACGGATGGAATTGAAACGTCGCTTTATGTGTCTGGTCGTCTTGTGAAACCTTGGTTCCTTGGCTAGTGCAATGGCACCAGTGTTGTCACAGAACAGAGTCATTGGATTTAGTGCACTAGGCACTACTCCAAGATCTGTCATGAACTCCTTCATCCAGACACCTTCCTTCACTGCCTCCGAGGCAGCGATGTACTCCGCTTCACATGTAGAATCAGCTACCACGCTCTGCTTGGAACTGCACCTGCTTACCGCACCCCCATTGAGAATAAATACGTATCCGGTTTGAGACTTAGAGTCATCCAGATCAGTGTCAAAGCTTGCATCGACATAACCCTTTACAACGAGCTCTTGATCACCTCTATATTGTTTCCAATCAGCAATATGTTATCCACATATAATATTAGAAACGCTATAGAGCTCCCACTCACTTTCTTGTAAATACAAGCTTCTCCGTAAACTTGTATAAACCCGAACGCTTTGATCACCTCATCAAAGCGAAGATTCCAACTCCGAGATGCTTGCACCAGTCCATAAATGGACCGCTGGAGTTTGCAAACTTTGTCAGCATTCTCTGGATCGACAAAACCTTCTGGTTGCATCATACACAACTCTTCCTTAAGGAAACCATTAAGGAACGCTGTTTTGACATCCATCTGCCAAATTTCATAATCGAAAAATGCACCTATTGCTAACATGATTCTGACGGACTTAAGCATCGCTACGGGTGAGAAGGTCTCATCGTAGTCAACTCCTTGAACTTGTGAAAAATCCTTTGCCACAAGTCGAGCTTTATAGACGGTGACATTACCATCCGCGTCCGTCTTCCTCTTAAAGATCCATTTGTTCTGAATGGCCTTTCGCCCTTCAGGTAATACTTACAAAGCCCATACTTTGTTTTCATACATGGATCCCATCTCGGATTTCATGGCATCTAACCATTTCTCGGAATCCGGGCCCATCATCGCTTCTCCATAGCTCGTAGGTTCATCGTTGTCCAACGACATGACCTTTAAGACAGGGTTGACGTACCACTCAGGAGCAGTACGCGTCCTTGTCGACCTACGAGGTTCGATAGCAACTTGATCCGAAGCTTCATGATCATCATCATTAACTTCCTTTTCAACTGATGTAAGCTCTACAGAAACATCTTTCTGCGCTGCACTACTCTCTGGTTGCAGTAAAGGTTCAACAACCTCAACAAGTTCTATCTTCCTCCCACTCAATTCTTTCGAGAGAAACTCTTTCTCAAGAAATGTTCCGTTTTTAGCGACAAACAGTTTGCCTTCGGATCTGATATAGAAGGTATACCCAACTGTCTCTTTTGGGTATCCTATGAAGACGCATTTCTCCGCTTTGGGTTCCAGCTTTTCAGGCTAAAGCTTTTTGACATAAGCATCACATCCCCAAACTTTAAGAAACGACAACTTTGGCTTCTTGCCAAACCACAGTTCATATGGCGTCGTCTCAACGGATTTCGATGGTGCGCTATTTAAAGTGAATGCAGCTGTCTCTAATGCATAACCCCAAAACGATAGTGGCAAATCGGCAAGAGGCATCATAGATCGCACCATATCCAATAAGGTTCGATTACGACGTTCGGACACACCATTACTCTGTGGTGTTCCAGGCGGTGTCAATTGTGAAACAATTCCACACTGTCTTAAGTGACTGCCAAACTCATAACTCAGATATTCTCCTCCTCGATCAGATCATGGGAATTTAATCTTCTTGTTACAATGATTCTCAACTTCACTCTAAAATTGCTTTAACTTTTCAAACGTTTTAGACTTGTGTTTCATTAAGTAAATATACCCATATCTACTTAAGTCATCAGTGAAGGTGAGAAAATAACGATATCCACCATGCGCCTCAATGCTCATTGGACCGCACACATCAGTATGTATGATTTCCAACAAGTCACTTGCCCGTTCCATTGTTCCCGAGAACGGGGTCTTAGTCATCTTACCCATGAGGCATGGTTCACATGTGTCAAGTGATTCAAAATCAAGTGACTCCAAAAGTCCATAAGCATGGAGTTTCTTCATGCGTTCTACACCAATATGACCTAAACGGCAGTGCCACAAGAAAGTGGTACTATCATTATCAACTCTACATTTTTTGGCATCAATGTTATGAACATGTGTATCGTCACTATCGAGATTCAATAAGAATAAACCCCTCACATTGGGTGCATGACCATAAAAGATTTTACTCGTATAAATAGAACAACCATTATTCTCTGATTTAAATGAGTAACCGTCTCGCAATAAACAAGATCTAGATATAATGTTCATGCTTAACACAGGCACTAAATAACAATTATTCAGGTTCATCACTAATCCCGATGGTAATCGAAGAGCCAGCGTGCCGACGGCGATCACATCAACCTTCGAACCATTTCCCACGCGCATCGTCACTTCGTCCTTTGCCAGCCTTCGTCTATTCCGCAGTTCCTGTTTTGAGTTGCAAATGTGAGCAACCGCACCGGTATCAAATACCCAGGCACTACAACGAGAGTTGGTAAGGTACACATCAATAACATGTATATCATATATACCTTGTTTGTTGTTGGCCGCCTTCTTGTCAGCCAGATACTTGGGGCAGTTCCGCTTCCAGTGACCAGTTCCCTTGCAATGAAAGCACTCAGTTTCTGGCTTGGGTCCAGCTTTGGGTTTCTTCACGGGAGGGGCGACTGCTTTGCCACTCTTCTTGGAGTTACCCGTCTTACCCTTGCCATTCTTCTTGAAACTAGTGGTTTTAATGACCATCAACACTCGATGCTCCTTCTGAATCTCAGACTCAGCGACTTTCAACATCGCAAACAGCTCGGCGACTGACTTGTTCATCACGTGCATGTTATAGTTCAACACAAAGCTCTTGTAGCTAGGTGGCAATGATTGAAGAACTCTGTCAGTGATCGCCTCTGGCGGAAGGGGCATACCCAACTCAGCCAGACGGGTGGAATACCCAGACATTCTGAGTATGTGTTCACTGACAGACCCGTTCTCCTCCATCTTGCAGGCATAGAACTTATCGGAGGTCTCATACCTCTCGATCCGGGCATTCTTCTGAAAGATAAACTTCAACTCTAGAAACATATCATATGCTACATGACTTTCAAAACGTCTTTGAAGTCCCGGTTCTAAGCCATACAACATTGCACATTGAACCATTGAGTAATCATCAGAACGTGCCTGCCAGGCGTTCGCAATGTCTGGAGACTCTACTGGAGCGGGTGGATCACCAAGCGGTGCATCAAGGACATAAGCCTTTTGGGAAGCCGTAAGGATAATCCTTAGATTATGGGCCCAGTCCACAAAGTTACTTCCATCATCTTTCAACTTAGCTTTCTCTAGGAACGCATTAAAATTCAGGGGTGCTACTGCGCGAGCCATTGATCTACAACATAAATTTTGCAAAAACAACTTAGACTATTGTTCAAGATAATGAGTTTAGTTAATCATCTTACTTAAAAAACTCCCACTCAAATTGACATCCCTCCGGTCATTCGAGTGTCACATGATCCAAATCCACCAACTCAAGTCCGATCATCACGTGGGATGAGGTGGTTTCAATGGTGAACATATTCATGTTGATCATATCTACTATATGACTCATGTTCGACCTTTCGGTCTCTTGTGTTCCGAGGCCATGTCTGTACATGCTAGGCTCGTCAAGTTTAACCCGAGTGTTCCGCACGTGCAACACTGGCTTGCACCCGTTGTATGTGAACGTAGAGTCTATCACACCCGATCATCACGTGGTGTCTCGAAACGACAAACTTTCGCAACGGTGCACACTCGGGTCGAACACAATTTTATCTTGAAATTTTTTAGTGAGGGATCACCTTATAATGCTACCGTCGTCCTAAGCAAAATAAGATGCATAAAAGGATTAACATCACATGCAAATCATAAGTGGCATGATATGGACATGAACTTGTGCTTTTGATCTCCATCTCCAAAGCACCGGCATGATCTCCATCGTCACCGGCATGACACCATGATCTCCATCATCTTGATCTCCATCAACGTGTCGCCATGAGGTTGTCGCACCAACTGTTGCTTCTACGACTATTGCTAACTCATAGCGATAAAGTAAAGCAAAACGGCGAAAATAAATTAAAGACAACCCTATGGCTCCTGCCGGTTGCCATACTCATCGACATGCAAGTCGTGATATTCTATACAATACATGATCCTCTCATACATCACATATATCTCATCATGTAATTGGCCATATCATATCACAACATACCCTGCAAAAACAAGTTAGACGTCCTCTAATTATTGTTGCATGTTTTACGTGGCTGCTACGGGTATCTAGTAAGAACGATTCTTACCTACGCATAAACCACAACGGTGATACACAAATTGCTATTCAACCTTCTCAAGGACCGCCTTTGTCGAATCCGATCCACCTAAAGTGGGAGAGACAGACACCCGCCAGCCATCTTTATGCAACAAAGTTACATGTCAGTTGATGGAACCGGTCTCTCGTAAGCGTACGAGTAATGTTGGTCCGGGCCGCTTCATCCCACAATACCGCTGAATCAAGAAAAGACCAAGGGAGGAAGTAATCTGAGCATCAACGCCCATAAACTCCTTTGTGTTCTACTCGTGATCTCATCTACACATAGACCTAGCTCTGATACAACTGTTGGGGAACGTTGCATGGGAAACAAAAAAATTCCTACGCACACGCAAGATCTATCCATGGTGATGAGCATCAACGAGAGGGAGAGTGGATCTACATACCCTTGTAGATCGCTAAGTGAGAAGCGTTAAGAAACACGGTTGATGTAGCCGAACGTCTTCGTGATCCAAATCGCTAGCCGTCCCGCGATCCAATCACGATCTAGCGCCGAACGGACGGCACCTCCGCGTTCAGCACACGTACAGCACGATGACGATCTCCGCCTTCTTGATCCAGCAAGAGGGATCGGAGAGGTAGATGAGTTCTCCGGCAGCGCGACGGCGCAGCGACGGTGGTGGTGAACTAATCCGGCAGGGCTTCGCCGAGCTCCGCCGAACTAATCTAGAGGAGAAAACGATCTGGAAGGAAGAGAGGCAGCATTGGCTTTTTTGGGGTGAAGTCTGCCCTCTAAAACCTCTAGTATATATAGGAGGAAGGGAGGAGGAGGCAGCCCTAGGAACCCCTAGGGGTTTGGCCGAACCTCCACCAAGGGGGAGGAGTCCACCTCCCACAAGGGAGGTGGAATCCTAGTAGGACTCCTCCCCACTTGGCCTCCTCTCCCACCCCTTGCGCAAGGGTCTCTAGGGGCTGGCCGGTCAGCCCACCAAGGGCTGGTGCGCCACCTCCTAGGCCCATGTGACCCTTGGGGTGGGTGGGCCCCACTTGGTGGACCCCCCAGAACCCATTCGTCACTCCCGGTACACTACCGGAAATGCCCGAAACTTTTCCGGAGACCAAAACGGGACTTCCTATATATCAATCTTTACCTCCGGACCATTCCGGAGCTCCTTGTCATGTCCGGGATCTCATCCAGGACTCGGAACAACCTTTGGTCACCACCATGCATAACTGAATACTACTGAAACGTTACCGAACGTTAAGTGCGCAGACCCTGCGGGTTCGAGAACTATGTAGACATGACCGAGACACCTCTACGGTCAATAACAAAGAGCGGGACCTGGATGCCCATATTGATTCCTACATATTCTATGAAGATCTTTATCGGTTAATCCCGTACGCTGTTCCCTTTGTTCTTCGGTATGTTACTTGCCCGAGATTCGATTCTCGGTATCTCTATACCTAGTTCAATCTCGTTACCGACAAGTCTCTTTACTCGTTCCGTAATACAACATCACATGGCTAACTCCTTAGTCACATTGCTTGCAAGGCTTATTATGATGTTGTATTACCGAGTGGGCCCTGAGATACCTCTCCGTCATATGAGTAACAAATCCCAGTCTTGATCCATGCCAGCTCAACAGACACCTTCGGAGATACCTGTAGAGCATCTTTATAGTCACCCAGTTACGTTGTGACGTTTGATACACACTAGGTATTCCTCCGGTGTCAGTGAGTTGCATGATCTCATGGTCATAGGAATAGATACTTGACATGCAGAAAACAATAGCAATAAAGTGACACGATCATATGCTACGTTTATAGTTTGGGTCTTGTCCATCACATCATTCTCGTAATGATGTGATCCCGTCATCAAATGACATCTCATGTCTATGGCTAGGAAACCTTGACCATCTTTAATCAACGAGCTAGTCTACTAGAGGCACACTAGGGACACAGTGTTATCTATGTATCCACACATGTATCAGTGTTTCCAATCAATACAATTATAGCATGGATAATAAACGATTATCATGAAGAAGGAAATATAATAATAACTACTTTTATTATTGCATCTAGGGCATATTTCCAACAGGTAGATCAATCATTGAAACCCCACACATGATGACTCCAATTTATGTGATGATTTTTCCCCATATTTTTTGCCTACAAGGTAGGCTTTGTAGGATTTTACCGCTATCGCGCACTTCTTTTTGTTGATAATTGATACGTCCATTTTGCTTTCTTATTAATATTTATATTATTCTTGGTCATTATTCCACTTTATGAACAATTCTTATGGCTTTTCTCTCTTAATTTACAAGGTACATCACAAACAGGGAAATTGCCGGAAACTGGAATTCTGGACCTGAAAACCAAGAAAAAGGCTGAAAATTCTCAGGACTCAAAATGATTTGAAACTTCACGAAGAATTTTTCTGGAATATATATGAATTTATGGAGCAAAATGACCCTGATGTTTGAATCATCCATCCATGTGGATCCTTCAATGTATCATTTGAATCATCCATCCATGTATTCCATTACCATTGCCATGATGTTTGTTGTTCCCATGTGTGAGTGGACCCCCAGTTCTTGGGGATATGGATGAACCTTGGTATGTGTAGGGTATGAAACGTTTATTATTGATATGATCCTCTGTTGAATGCTTAGTTTAATAAGTTCATGAATGTTGTGAAGGGACCCCGCTCAGCATTTGTGCCTTTTTGGCCACGAAGTATATCATGAGTTGTAAATTTCAGGGGGAGACTATGATGGTGGCATGAGTGGCATGAAGTCTGCTATGAGTAGAACATAATCTGTACCCGGCTCTGTCGAGCATAATCGTGAACAATGGCTCGAGTATCCATTCCATGTTAAGCTTATTTGCATAGTAGTATTAGAAACATACCAATGGGGATTCTAGACTCCCCGAGAATGCCTTTTTATTCTGTTGTTTCACAGTCATTACAGTTCATGTCCTTTATTTACTTTTATGTTATTTAGTTACAAGTCACTATATCACTCAATCCTTAATTAAATCTGCACTCACTCTGCTTTAAGTCTATAATTATCTGTAGGCACAAAGTTACATAATTCTCTACAAGAGGCAAAAATCCGATGCGTGTGCTCCCTGTGGGATCGATACTCTTACTTCAAAAAGGCTACAACCAAACCATGCGAACTTGGAGGTTATCAACACAAAAATCTTCAACTCAAAGAAATCCTGCATGTTCATACTTCCTCTAAAAATGTCTTGTCTGTCCATCGTATTGCTCTTGATAATAATGTATTTCTAGAGTTTCACCATTTCTTTATTTTGATCAAGGATCAGGTGAGGAAGAAAATTCTTCATAGAGTTGTTTGTGTGCAAGGTCTCTACTCGTTGCTTCCCAAGTATTGTAAATTCAATAAACAAGTGTATACTACCATCAAGCTTTCTGCTGAAAGGTGGCACAGTTGATTAGGTCATCCATCGTTTGCTACTATTCATCAAATTCTTAGTAGAAATAAACTCTCGGTTGTTGCTGAGAGAAATTCATAAACTATTTGTGATTCATGCCAAAGAGCAAAAAGTCATCAGTTGCCATATCTTGTCTCTACTAGTGTGTCTACCAAACCTTAATTTACAACTAACTTTTTCCAATGTCTGGGGTCGAGCACGCACTTCTGTTGGTAAACACTCTTACTATGTGAGTTTTATTGATGACTTTAGCAAATACACTTGGATCTACCTTCTTAAAAAGGGTTCTGTTGTGTTCCAAGTTTTTCATAGTTTTCAAGTGAACGTAAATTTGATAGCAAAATCGTTGCTATGCAATCAGATTGGTGTGGTGAATATGAAAAAATAATATACTTCTTTTAACAAATAGGCATATCTCGTCATTTCTCATGTCCACATGCACATCAACAAAATGGTTCAATTTTGCCAATAACATACACATTGTGGAAGTAGGCTTAGCTATTCTAGCTGCAGCATCCATGCCATTAAAATTATGGAGAGAATTTCTTATTTGACATTGTCTTAAAATGTGTTTCCTTATTTGACACTGAAAAACGTTTTCTTCCTTATTTAACACCGAATCTAAATTTTGTTCCCTTTTTGACACTTTCGTGCCTTTTGACTACTAATGGTGTTAATTAACACTTGAAAAGACGATTTTACCCCTAGTGCAACATGTGACTAGAATTATTCACATGACGAAGAAGGCAATATTTTTTTCCAATTGAGACAACAACGTTAGATGCTATCTTATAGACCTTTTTATTTATCTACTAGCCCTATAAAAGGAAGAGAGGGCAAATCCAATTTAAAATCAGAAGCGTCTAATCACATCATCAACGATCTAGATACGTTGTTAACGAAAACCTTTCTCTAACGAAACCCCTGCTAATCCCATCGCTAATAACGACCCCACCCCCCGCTATCGTTTACGCAGGGAACCGCTCCCACTCACCCCGCCCCGCGGTGCTCGCCCCTGCTCCTTGCCGCTCGCCCCCCGCCCCCGCCGGTGCGCCCCTCGCGGCCCAAACCGCCGTCTCCCGCCTCCCGGCGCTGCCCCTCGCCGTGTCCCGCCTCCCAGCGCCACCCCTCGCCGCCTCCCGCCTCAGCCAGCGAGGACGTGGAGCCACGGGAGGAGCAGCAGTGGGAGGAGGCGGTCCTTCGCGCCGCCGCCGATGGCAACCTCCGACTCCTCAAGAGTAATGCCTCCTCCTCCTCGTGCTCTTTTCTTCTTAGGGTTTGATGATGGTAGTGGCTTGACGGACGGATTTAGTGCCTTACCCAGCTCCCGATTCTCGCATCGCGAATAGATGGCGCGGTGGATGGTCTCAGGCGGGCAAGGCGAGGCCGCCGTCCTGGTGGCGGTGGGGGACGGCCAAGGGGACCGCGCACTGCAGCTGGCGGCCGGGGCGGGGCGGCTCGAGGCCCGCCGGTACCTCGTCGAGGACCTCCGCCTCGATGTCAATCAGCTCAACTTCATAGGTGGCATTCCCTTCCCTGCTCCCCTTCGCGTCAATTCGCAGCTCTGTCAACTTCTATTTATGTATTTCTGCTGATTCTGCTTACTGTCAGTGTCAGTTACTAGCATGTTGTATGGTGGAATTCGCATTTTAGGCTTCAAATTTGGCGTTACATGCTTTATGGTGAGGTAGCCCCATGTTCTTCTCTCTTTTATCATGTGCATGAACTGTGTATGAGATGGATGTCTCAATTGATTGAAATGATACCTTGATTGGTGCCACGTACTTGCCATTGGTCTGTTGCTTCTGTTTATTGATTCCATGCTTCACATCATGCAATATTTGTAACAAATTGAGCAGGATTTTATATTTGTATGAGCAGAAAATACATGCCTATGTGTGTGATTCTATCAGCAAAAAATACATGCCTGTGTGTGTGATTCTATCAGCAGAAAATATGTGCATATATGTTCTATGGGCAGAAAAAAGAAGCACATATGTTCACTAGTAGAAAACATGGCTTTGGTCTAGGCCAGAAATCCCATTAATCCCGGTTCACTCACGAACCGGGACCCATGGGGGCATCGGTCCCGGTTCGTGAGGCCAGGGCGTCGGCCGGTCCTCGTTGGCCATTGGTCCCGGTTCGTCTGACCCCTTTGGTCCCGGTTCCAGACACAAACCGGGACCAATGGGCCTCGCTCCTGGCCCACAACCATTGGTCCCGGTTTGTGGCTGGAACCGGGACCAAATAGTGTCCTTTAGTCCCGGTTCCAGCCATAAACCGGGACCAATGGTTGGCCTATATATACCCCCTGCCCGCGAGTAGAGCAGTGCACTGCTCTGTTTTTTTGGCCGGCCGTGGGAGAGCTTTGTGGTGCTCTAGCTCACCTCCTATGCACATGAGGTGTTCGATGAAATGCCTGAACCACACTAAAGCTTTCTCCACACTAAGCTCCTTGTCCAAGCTCCATTTTCCTCAAGATTTGTCTAGGTTTGGCGGTCCGTCCTGTCCCGTCCCCGTCCTCACCGCCGTCGATCGCCCGCGCCCATCTCGGCGCCGGCACCACCATGGTTAGCCTCTTCTTCTTATCTTCTTTCTAAAAGAAAAAAGTTCTTACTTGTATGATTTAGATAGATACTTGTGTAATTTTCTTACTTTTATTATTGTTTGTTATTATATAGTGCGATGGTTTTGGTATCCGCCTCCGTCGGCCCTCGTCCTGTCTATGATTCGGATGTGGTATATATTATCTTTTATAACTATTTGTTTTATTTAGTGTTTATGACAATTATGCCGACCAACGTGACATAGATTTTTTAATCTAGGAGGTATGTGAACCGGAAATTCCAACCGACATAGAAATTCTTGTCGAGAAGTTAAATTTGGTTGAAAAAGAAAACAATTACTTGAAAGAAAAATTACAAAGAGTTGAAGAGGAGAAGATGAAATTGGAGTTGAATGTTGCCGATGTTGTCGACGATCACAAGATCAAGATGGATGCAATGCGCTTGAAGATTAGAAAGATTAGAAAATATGCCATTCATACCGAGGCTTGGTATCATTATGCCGTTGGATCAATTGGTACCTTAGTTGTGGTTATGATCGCATTTTTTGTTGCATCTTTATAGTCACCCAGTTACGTTGTGACGTTTGATACACACTAGGTATTCCTCCGGTGTCAGTGAGTTGCATGATCTCATGGTCATAGGAATAGATACTTGACATGCAGAAAACAATAGCAATAAAGTGACACGATCATATGCTACGTTTATAGTTTGGGTCTTGTCCATCACATCATTCTCGTAATGATGTGATCCCGTCATCAAATGACATCTCATGTCTATGGCTAGGAAACCTTGACCATCTTTAATCAACGAGCTAGTCTACTAGAGGCACACTAGGGACACAGTGTTATCTATGTATCCACACATGTATCAGTGTTTCCAATCAATACAATTATAGCATGGATAATAAACGATTATCATGAAGAAGGAAATATAATAATAACTACTTTTATTATTGCATCTAGGGCATATTTCCAACAGGTAGATCAATCATTGAAACCCCACACATGATGACTCCAATTTATGTGATGATTTTTCCCCATATTTTTTGCCTACAAGGTAGGCTTTGTAGGATTTTACCGCTATCGCGCACTTCTTTTTGTTGATAATTGATACGTCCATTTTGCTTTCTTATTAATATTTATATTATTCTTGGTCATTATTCCACTTTATGAACAATTCTTATGGCTTTTCTCTCTTAATTTACAAGGTACATCACAAACAGGGAAATTGCCGGAAACTGGAATTCTGGACCTGAAAACCAAGAAAAAGGCTGAAAATTCTCAGGACTCAAAATGATTTGAAACTTCACGAAGAATTTTTCTGGAATATATATGAATTTATGGAGCAAAATGACCCTGATGTTTGAATCATCCATCCATGTGGATCCTTCAATGTATCATTTGAATCATCCATCCATGTATTCCATTACCATTGCCATGATGTTTGTTGTTCCCATGTGTGAGTGGACCCCCAGTTCTTGGGGATATGGATGAACCTTGGTATGTGTAGGGTATGAAACGTTTATTATTGATATGATCCTCTGTTGAATGCTTAGTTTAATAAGTTCATGAATGTTGTGAAGGGACCCCGCTCAGCATTTGTGCCTTTTTGGCCACGAAGTATATCATGAGTTGTAAATTTCAGGGGGAGACTATGATGGTGGCATGAGTGGCATGAAGTCTGCTATGAGTAGAACATAATCTGTACCCGGCTCTGTCGAGCATAATCGTGAACAATGGCTCGAGTATCCATTCCATGTTAAGCTTATTTGCATAGTAGTATTAGAAACATACCAATGGGGATTCTAGACTCCCCGAGAATGCCTTTTTATTCTGTTGTTTCACAGTCATTACAGTTCATGTCCTTTATTTACTTTTATGTTATTTAGTTACAAGTCACTATATCACTCAATCCTTAATTAAATCTGCACTCACTCTGCTTTAAGTCTATAATTATCTGTAGGCACAAAGTTACATAATTCTCTACAAGAGGCAAAAATCCGATGCGTGTGCTCCCTGTGGGATCGATACTCTTACTTCAAAAAGGCTACAACCAAACCATGCGAACTTGGAGGTTATCAACACAAAAATCTTCAACTCAAAGAAATCCTGCATGTTCATACTTCCTCTAAAAATGTCTTGTCTGTCCATCGTATTGCTCTTGATAATAATGTATTTCTAGAGTTTCACCATTTCTTTATTTTGATCAAGGATCAGGTGAGGAAGAAAATTCTTCATAGAGTTGTTTGTGTGCAAGGTCTCTACTCGTTGCTTCCCAAGTATTGTAAATTCAATAAACAAGTGTATACTACCATCAAGCTTTCTGCTGAAAGGTGGCACAGTTGATTAGGTCATCCATCGTTTGCTACTATTCATCAAATTCTTAGTAGAAATAAACTCTCGGTTGTTGCTGAGAGAAATTCATAAACTATTTGTGATTCATGCCAAAGAGCAAAAAGTCATCAGTTGCCATATCTTGTCTCTACTAGTGTGTCTACCAAACCTTAATTTACAACTAACTTTTTCCAATGTCTGGGGTCGAGCACGCACTTCTGTTGGTAAACACTCTTACTATGTGAGTTTTATTGATGACTTTAGCAAATACACTTGGATCTACCTTCTTAAAAAGGGTTCTGTTGTGTTCCAAGTTTTTCATAGTTTTCAAGTGAACGTAAATTTGATAGCAAAATCGTTGCTATGCAATCAGATTGGTGTGGTGAATATGAAAAAATAATATACTTCTTTTAACAAATAGGCATATCTCGTCATTTCTCATGTCCACATGCACATCAACAAAATGGTTCAATTTTGCCAATAACATACACATTGTGGAAGTAGGCTTAGCTATTCTAGCTGCAGCATCCATGCCATTAAAATTATGGAGAGAATTTCTTATTTGACATTGTCTTAAAATGTGTTTCCTTATTTGACACTGAAAAACGTTTTCTTCCTTATTTAACACCGAATCTAAATTTTGTTCCCTTTTTGACACTTTCGTGCCTTTTGACTACTAATGGTGTTAATTAACACTTGAAAAGACGATTTTACCCCTAGTGCAACATGTGACTAGAATTATTCACATGACGAAGAAGGCAATATTTTTTTCCAATTGAGACAACAACGTTAGATGCTATCTTATAGACCTTTTTATTTATCTACTAGCCCTATAAAAGGAAGAGAGGGCAAATCCAATTTAAAATCAGAAGCGTCTAATCACATCATCAACGATCTAGATACGTTGTTAACGAAAACCTTTCTCTAACGAAACCCCTGCTAATCCCATCGCTAATAACGACCCCACCCCCCGCTATCGTTTACGCAGGGAACCGCTCCCACTCACCCCGCCCCGCGGTGCTCGCCCCTGCTCCTTGCCGCTCGCCCCCCGCCCCCGCCGGTGCGCCCCTCGCGGCCCAAACCGCCGTCTCCCGCCTCCCGGCGCTGCCCCTCGCCGTGTCCCGCCTCCCAGCGCCACCCCTCGCCGCCTCCCGCCTCAGCCAGCGAGGACGTGGAGCCACGGGAGGAGCAGCAGTGGGAGGAGGCGGTCCTTCGCGCCGCCGCCGATGGCAACCTCCGACTCCTCAAGAGTAATGCCTCCTCCTCCTCGTGCTCTTTTCTTCTTAGGGTTTGATGATGGTAGTGGCTTGACGGACGGATTTAGTGCCTTACCCAGCTCCCGATTCTCGCATCGCGAATAGATGGCGCGGTGGATGGTCTCAGGCGGGCAAGGCGAGGCCGCCGTCCTGGTGGCGGTGGGGGACGGCCAAGGGGACCGCGCACTGCAGCTGGCGGCCGGGGCGGGGCGGCTCGAGGCCCGCCGGTACCTCGTCGAGGACCTCCGCCTCGATGTCAATCAGCTCAACTTCATAGGTGGCATTCCCTTCCCTGCTCCCCTTCGCGTCAATTCGCAGCTCTGTCAACTTCTATTTATGTATTTCTGCTGATTCTGCTTACTGTCAGTGTCAGTTACTAGCATGTTGTATGGTGGAATTCGCATTTTAGGCTTCAAATTTGGCGTTACATGCTTTATGGTGAGGTAGCCCCATGTTCTTCTCTCTTTTATCATGTGCATGAACTGTGTATGAGATGGATGTCTCAATTGATTGAAATGATACCTTGATTGGTGCCACGTACTTGCCATTGGTCTGTTGCTTCTGTTTATTGATTCCATGCTTCACATCATGCAATATTTGTAACAAATTGAGCAGGATTTTATATTTGTATGAGCAGAAAATACATGCCTATGTGTGTGATTCTATCAGCAAAAAATACATGCCTGTGTGTGTGATTCTATCAGCAGAAAATATGTGCATATATGTTCTATGGGCAGAAAAAAGAAGCACATATGTTCACTAGTAGAAAACATGGCTTTGGTCTAGGCCAGAAATCCCATTAATCCCGGTTCACTCACGAACCGGGACCCATGGGGGCATCGGTCCCGGTTCGTGAGGCCAGGGCGTCGGCCGGTCCTCGTTGGCCATTGGTCCCGGTTCGTCTGACCCCTTTGGTCCCGGTTCCAGACACAAACCGGGACCAATGGGCCTCGCTCCTGGCCCACAACCATTGGTCCCGGTTTGTGGCTGGAACCGGGACCAAATAGTGTCCTTTAGTCCCGGTTCCAGCCATAAACCGGGACCAATGGTTGGCCTATATATACCCCCTGCCCGCGAGTAGAGCAGTGCACTGCTCTGTTTTTTTGGCCGGCCGTGGGAGAGCTTTGTGGTGCTCTAGCTCACCTCCTATGCACATGAGGTGTTCGATGAAATGCCTGAACCACACTAAAGCTTTCTCCACACTAAGCTCCTTGTCCAAGCTCCATTTTCCTCAAGATTTGTCTAGGTTTGGCGGTCCGTCCTGTCCCGTCCCCGTCCTCACCGCCGTCGATCGCCCGCGCCCATCTCGGCGCCGGCACCACCATGGTTAGCCTCTTCTTCTTATCTTCTTTCTAAAAGAAAAAAGTTCTTACTTGTATGATTTAGATAGATACTTGTGTAATTTTCTTACTTTTATTATTGTTTGTTATTATATAGTGCGATGGTTTTGGTATCCGCCTCCGTCGGCCCTCGTCCTGTCTATGATTCGGATGTGGTATATATTATCTTTTATAACTATTTGTTTTATTTAGTGTTTATGACAATTATGCCGACCAACGTGACATAGATTTTTTAATCTAGGAGGTATGTGAACCGGAAATTCCAACCGACATAGAAATTCTTGTCGAGAAGTTAAATTTGGTTGAAAAAGAAAACAATTACTTGAAAGAAAAATTACAAAGAGTTGAAGAGGAGAAGATGAAATTGGAGTTGAATGTTGCCGATGTTGTCGACGATCACAAGATCAAGATGGATGCAATGCGCTTGAAGATTAGAAAGATTAGAAAATATGCCATTCATACCGAGGCTTGGTATCATTATGCCGTTGGATCAATTGGTACCTTAGTTGTGGTTATGATCGCATTTTTTGTTGCATTTAAATTTTATAGTTTCAATGTATGTTTTAATTAGATGCTCTAGAGAGCTATATGTTGTTCCATAATGAGAACTATGTATGAACGTTATGTATTTATTTTGGTCACTACTGTACTTTGGCTTTAATGTGATGATGAATTTCTATTAATTTGGTCACTTCTCTATTCATGATATGTTGTAATGGTTTTTAATACACTTTATTATATAACTCACGCAGATGAACCGGCAATGGATGTACGGTGACCGACGCACCTCCGAGTATATTAAGGGCCTGCATAATTTTCTCGAAGCGGCTGAGGCAAACAAGCAGAATGGTTTTTTGCATTGTCCATGTACTGTCTGTGAGAATACGAAGGCTTTCTCCAACTCTAAAACCCTTCACTTCCACCTGCTTGAGAAGGGTTTTATGCCACACTATAATGTTTGGACCAAGCACGGAGAAAGAGGGGTTATGATGGAAGACAACAAAGAAGAAGAGGATGATGACAACTACCCGCCCCCTGAATACGGTGATGCTGCAATGGGGGAAGCTGAAGATCAAGAGGAACCAGACGATGTGCCCGATGATGATCTTCGCCGGGTCATTGTTGATGCACAGAGGGAATGCGAAAGTGAAAGGGATAAGTTGAAGTTCGATCGCATGTTAGAGGATCACAAAAAAGGGTTGTACCCAAATTGTGAAGATGACAACAGAAAGCTCGGTACCACACTGGAATTGCTGCAATGGAAGGCAGACAATGGTGTATCTGACAAGGGATTTAGTTCGCTATTGAAAATAATGAAGAAGAAAATTCCAAAGGATAACGAATTGCCCGGCAGTACATACGAAGCAAAGAAGGTTCTATGTCCTCTAGGATTGGAGGTGCAGAAGATACATGCATGCCCTAATGACTGCATCCTCTACCGCGGTACGTACGAGGATTTGAACGCATGCCCGGTATGCGGTGCATTGCGGTATAAGATCAGAAGAGATGACCCTGGTGATGTTGAGGGCTAGCGCACCGGGAAGAGGGTTCCTGCCAAGGTGATGTGGTATGCTCCTATAATACCACGGTTGAAACGTTTGTTCAGAAACAAAAAGCTTGCCGAGTTGATGCAATGGCACATAAAAGACCGTAAGAAAGACGGGAAGTTGAGAGCACCCGCTGACGGGTCGTAGTGGAGAAAGATCAAGAGAAAGTGGAGCGACTTTACAGGTGACCCAAGGAACGTATGGTCTGGTTTAAATGCAGATGGCGTTAATCCTTTTGGGGAGCATAGCAGCAAGCATAGCACATGGCCTGTGACTCTATGTATGTATAACCTTCCTCCTTGGTTGTGCATGAAGCGGAAGTTCATTATGATGCCAGTGCTCATCATAGGCCCTAAGCAACCCGGCAATGACATTGATGTGTACCTAAGGCCATTAGTTGATGAACTTTTACAGCTATGGAATGGAAGAGGTGTACGTGTGTGGGATGAGAACGAACAGGAGGAATTTGACCTACATGCGTTGCTGTTTGTAACCATCAACGATTGGCCTGCTCTCAGTAACCTTTCAAGACAGACAAACAAGGGATACCACGCATGCACACACTGTTTAGATGAAACCGACAGTATATATTTGGACAAATGCAGGAAGAATGTGTACCTGGGGCATCGTCGATTTCTTCCGACCAACCATCAATGTCGAAAGAAAGGAAAGCATTTCAAAGGTGAGGAAGATCACCGGAAGAAGCCCGCCCTCTGTACTGGTGATCACATACTTGATATGGTCAATGATTTACAAGTAATCTTTGGAAAGGGTCCTGGCGGACTATCTGTTCCGACTGACGATGCGGGACGCGCACCCATGTGGAAGAAGAAATCTATATTTTGGGACCTACCCTATTGGAAAGACCTAGAGGTCCTCTCTGCAATTGACGTGATGCACGTGACGAAGAATCTTTGCGTGAACCTGCTAGGCTTCTTGGGAGTGTATGGGAAGACAAAAGATACACCGAAGGCACGGGAGGAACAGCAACGTGTGCATGAAAAAGACGGCATGCATCCAAAGTAGTATGAAGGTCCTGCCAGCTACGCATTTACCAAAGAAGAGAAGGAAATCTTCTTTGAATGCCTGCTCAGTATGAAGGTCCCATCTGGCTTATCGTCGAATATAAAGGGAATAATAAATATGGCAGAGAAAAAGTTCCAGAACCTAAAGTCTCATGACTGCCACGTGCTTATGACGCAACTGCTTCTGGTTGCATTGAGGGGGCTTCTACCGGAAAACATTCGATTAGCCATTGTGAAGCTATGTGCATTCCTCAATGCAATCTCTCAGAAGGTGATCGATCCAGAAATCCTGCCAAGGTTAAGGAGTGATTTGGTGTAATGTCTTGTTAGTTTCGAGCTGGTGTTCCCACCATCCTTCTTCAATATCATGACACACGTCCTAGTTCATCTAGTCGACGAGATTGTCGTTCTGGGCCCTGTATTTCTACACAATATGTTCCCCTTTGAGAGGTTCATGGGAGTCTTAAAGAAATATGTTCGTAACCGCGCTAGGCCAGAAGGAAGCATCTCCATGGGCCATCAAACAGAGGATATCATTGGGTTTTGTGTTGACTTCATTCCTGACCTTAAGAAGATTGGTCTCCCTCAATCGCGGTCTAAGGGGAGACTGACTGGAAAAGGCACGCTAGGAGCGGACTCAATAATATGTAGGGACGGGCATTCTTGGTCTCAAGCACACTACACAGTTCTACAGAATTCTACCTTGGTGACCCCGTATGTCGATGAACACAAGAATATTCTGTGCTCCAAACACCCGGAGCAGTGTGACGACTGGATTACATATGAACACATCAGGACTTTCGGCAGTTGGTTGCAAAAACGTCTCATGGGTGACAACACTGTTTCTGATGAGCTGTACTCGTTGGCCAGGAGACCATCTGCGACTGTATTGACTTACAAAGGGTACGAGATAAATGGGAATATATTTTACACGATCGCCCAAGATCAAAAGAGCACCAACCAAAACAGCGGTGTCCGCTTTGATGCAGCAACCAAGAGGGGAAAGGACACATATTATGGTTACATAGTGGACATATGGGAACTTGACTATGGACATGATTTCAAGGTCCCTTTGTTTCAGTGCAAATGGGGCAATCTGTCAGGAGGCGGGGTACAGGAAGACCCACAGTACGGAATGACAACAGTGGATCTGAACAATCTTGGGTACACAGACGAACCATTCGTCCTAGCCGATGATGTGGCGCAGGTTTTCTATGTGAAGGACATGTCTACCAAACCGAGAAAAAGAAAAGATAAGGAAGCGAATACATCATACGATGAGCCAAAGCGCCACATAGTTCTTTCAGGAAAAAGAGACATCGTGGGATTGGAGGGCAAGACAGACATGTCTGAAGATTATGAAAAGTTTCATGAAATTCCTCCTTTCAAAGTCAAGGCTGACCCAAGCACCCTGTTAAACGATGAAGATTATCCATGGTTACGGCGCAATAAGCAAAGGACACAAGCGAAGAAAAAGTGAAGACTTTCTCTCCACTACTATATCATTGCAGTTGCATGTGAAGAAATGAAATGCCTTTTGTAATAGATGAGTTTTCGTATGAAACCCTGATACTTCGAAAGAGATTGTCCGTTTTGTACACGAAGTGCATCCAGTTTCTATCGTAACCCTCTCAACTTTTTATAACATGCTATGTGGGTGAAATGATGATACCATGCCAACTTCCAACCTTTTCAGAGTTCATTTGTAGTGCTTTTCAATTTTAGGGTCATTTAGCTTAAAAAATCAGTAAATGCATGAAAAATACCACATGAAGTCACAAAGGGTTGAAAATTGATGATGTGGCTTTGAATGGCTCATTTTCAACACACAAAAAGTCTGGAGTTCAAATAAGTTCAAAAAAATGAAATCCCTTTGTAACAGATGAGTTTTCGTCCGAAACCCTGATACTTCGAAAGAGATTGTCCATTTTGTACACGAAGTGCATCCAGTTTTCGCTGTAACCCTCTCAACTTTTTAGCACATGCTATGTGGGTGAAATGATGATACCATGCCAAGTTTCAACCTTTTCAGAGTTCATTTGTAGTGCTTTTCAATTTCATGGTCATTTAGCTCAAAAAAATCAGTAAATGCATGAAAAATACCACATGAAGTCAGAAAGGATTGAAAATTGATGATGTGGCTTTGAATGGTGCATTTTGAACACACAAAAAGTCTGGAGTTCAAATAAGTTCAAAAAATGAAATCCCTTTGTAACAGATGAGTTTTCGTCCGAAAACCTGATACTTCGAAAGATATTGTCCATTTTGTACACGAAGTGCATCCAGTTTTTGCCGTAACCCTCTCAACTTTTTAGCACATGCTATGTGGGTGAAATGATGATACCATGCCAACTTTCAACCTTTTCAGAGTTCATTTGTAGTGCTTTTCAATTTCAGGGTCATTTAGCTAAAAAAAATCAGTAAATGCATGAAAAATACCAAATGAAATCAGAAAGGATTGAAAATTGATGATGTGGCTTTGAATGGTGCATTTTGAACACACAAAAAGTCTGGAGTTCAAATAATTTCAAAAAAATGAAATCCCTTTGTAACAGATGAGTTTTCGTTCGAAACCCTGATACTTCGAAAGAGATTGTCCATTTTGTACATGAAGTGCATCCAGTTTTTGCCGTAACCCTCTCAACTTTTTAGCACATGCTATGTGGGTGAAATTATGATACCATGCCAAGTTTCAACCTTTTCAGAGTGCATTTGTAGTGCTTTTCAATTTCAAGGTCATTTAGCTCAAAAAAATAAGTAAATGCATGAAAAATACCAAATGAAGTCAGAAAGGGTTGAAAATTGATGATGTGGCTTTGAATGGTGCATTTTGAACACACAAAAAGTCTGGACTAAAACTAATAGCAAAAAGAATGAACTAGAAAACTTTTATGAAACTAATAGCAAAAAGAATGAACTAAAAATAATCAATTAAAATATTCTGTTATGATCAACTAAAACAAAACTATAATATTCTTCAATAGCAAAAAGAATCAACTAAAAAGCTTTTATAAAACTCTAATAGCAAAAGGAATCAACTAAAAATCTTTTATAAACCTCTAGTATTTTTGAAACTAAAATTATATAAAATTTATGCAACTAAAATTATCAAAGTATTTTTTGTTCAAAACATTAATAGCAAAAAGAATTTTCATAAAGAAATTTTTTGTTAGAAATTTTAATAGCAAACTAAAATAACCAAATGTGTTTTTTAGTAAAGTTATTCACAAACTAGTGATTCACACGAATTTCAAAAAAATCAAATTTAAACTATTCAAATTTGAAAACTAATGGCACTAACAGAAAGTTTATAATTTTTGTGACCTAAAAGCAAAAAAGAATCACTAAAAAACAGTAAGTAGGAACAAAATAAAATAAATAAAGCAAAAAACAAAACAAAAAAACTGGATTTTTTTTTTAAAAATGCCACCTACTGGGCCACCACGGCCTGAATACGACTAGAAACCCAACCAGCTTGTTGGGCCAGGATTCAGGCCCGCAGAAGGCCCAATAGGCCCACATGAAGTGACAGATTAGCCCGGAAGCCTGCAGTTGAGAGGAGCTCGAGAGGGTGTGCGCAGCAGCGCTTATAAACCACTCTCGAGCTCTCTCAGCTAGCGAGGTGGGACTAAAAATTTGGCCCCGGGCAGCACCACCCTTTGGTCCCGGTTGGTGGCACCAACCGGCACCAATGCACCCCTTTAGTCCCGGTTGGTGCCACCAACCAGGACCAAAGGTCCCTGTTTCCCGCCCTTTGGGCTGCTGAAAACTGACCTTTGGTCCCGGTTGGAGGCACCAACCGGGACTAAAGGGGTGCATTGGTCCCGGTTGGTTCCACCAACCGGGACCAATGCTCTGTGTATATAAGCCCAGACTTAGCAGTTTCTCGAAATCACTTGTTCTTCTCCGCCCGACGCCCCCAGGCCGCTCCTCGTCGCCGTCGCCGCCGAGCCCTGCCCCGACGCCATCAGGCTGCTCCACCTCGCCGTCGTCGTCGTCGCCGTCGCCGAGCTGCCCCGACGCAGTCCCCGCTCCCACTGTGAGCCACCACGCCGTTCCCCTCCTCTCCTCCCCCCCCCGCGCCCCGACGCCGCCGCCCGCCGCGATGCCAACGCCGCCCGTGCTCCGGCCGCCCGTGCTCCGGCCGCCCGCCGCGCCGCCACCGCTGCCGCCGCCCCGGCCGCGCTTTGCTTGCCGCGCCGCCGCCGCCGCCGCCTCTGCCTTTTTTTTGTTCATATGTATGCATTGATGTATATGTATGCAGATGTGTATGCAGATGTATATGTATGATCCATGGATATGTATGCATTGATGTATAATTTTTTTGTTCATATAACTTTTTTTTGTTCATAGAATTTTTTTTGTTCATAGAACTTTTTTTTGTCCATAGAAAGTTTTTATATATGATCCATGGATATATGAGCAATGGTGATCCATGGATGTATGCATTGATATATGAGCAATGATGTTCATAGAAAGTTTTTTGTTCATAGAAGAAAGTTTTTTGTTCATAGAAGAAAGTTTTTTGTATAGATTTTTTTTATGCTCATAGAAACTCTCAAGTCCACCCAAACTGGGACTGAAAGAGCGTTGTCGAGGCCACCCCAAACCCTAGAAGCATTGTCGAGGCCACCCAAATTTACCAAGTTAAATGAGTTAAAAGAGCGTTATCGAGGCCACCCCAAACCCTAGAAGAGTTGTCGAGGCCACCCACATTTACCAAGTTAAAAGAGCGTTGTCGAGGCCACCTCCCCGATAACTTCGACATGAGGGGGGGACGTCGGACATGACATGAGGGGGGACGTCGGACGTCGGACATGAGGGGTGAGTGTCGTTGTCGTCTACCCCCTCCCCGATAACTTCGACATGAGAGGGGACGTCGGACATGACATGAGGGGTGAGCATCGTTGTCGTCTACCCCCTCCCCGATAACTTCGACATGAGGGGGGACGTCGAACATGTCATGTGGAATTTTTTTGTTCATATAGAAAACTCCGGTAACATAGATTTATCAAGAATGCCCCCATTATGGATGTGCACAAGTTGATCCAATTTTTTTCAGATCTCATCTATATATATATTCTTCTATATGTCACGTTGTCTGTCAAAGTATTGAAGAAATCCATGGCTTCATCATTAGCCGGAAGTAACAGGCGTATGATGCTACGAACATCTTCAAAGTTGTTTTCGAACGGAGTTCCGGATAGAATAATTCGCTTTTTGGTACGAATTTTAGCAAAGGCCTTCCAAATAGCGATATTCGGAAGGCTCTTGCTGAACTTCGTACCAAAAAGCTAATTAATTATCCTATCCGGGACTCCATTCCAAAACAATTTTGGACAGCTTCGTACCATTATGCGCCTGTTACTTCCGGCTAATGATGAAGCCATGGTTTTCTTGAATCCTTTGACACTAGACAACGTGACATATAGAAGGGTAGATGAGATCAGGAAAAATATGGACCATTTTCTGCACATCCAGAATGGCGCCATTTTGTTAATTAAATCCCTTAAAGGTTAAGAGAATCCCTTGTTTGACATTCATGATTGAGGCGGTCCGGACGTCGGACATTCATGTTTGTATATTAATTGCCATGTTGTAATATTTGCAGAAACTATGGCTCAAAGAGACTTGGAACAAGAACAGTTGTTGGGGGAGATAATCCTCACCGGACATGATGTCTTGTCGTTTCTCAACGACACCGATGGTCTGGAAGGAGAGGATGACGGCTCCGGTGATCGAACAATGGAGGAGGAAGGACATGATCATGATGGCTCCGCTGACCGAATGCCGGAGGAAGAAGGAGACCATGATGACGGCTCCGGTGACCGAACGGAGGAGGGAGCTGTTGCAAAGTCCGGCGAGGTATATATATTAATTAAGCCTGTGCTGACTAGCTAATTGATGCATTAATTGTTTTGGTATGTACATATATTAACTCTTCTTTCTTCTTTTATAGCCCTCCGGATCGAGCCAAACTTCGGTAACGAGACGAGGCCCGAAGAAAAGGTTGCGCAAGGATGAAAGGTTCACGATCACAGCACTCGCGGACGATGGCCATCTGATTGAACCCAAGCGGACCAAGGACGCATTTTCTGCTCAGTGCGGAGCTATTGTTAGGGACAACATCCCGATCAGCATCAAGCAATGGAATAAGCCTAAGGACGACGACGTCCCTGAAGGTGATTATGTCACCGATAGACAGAAAGATGATCTTTGGACCTCGCTGAAGGCAAATTTCTCCCTACCGCCAGAGGAGGATCCGAATAAGCCAGTTATAGAGCCACTGGTCAAGGCGTGTGCTCTTAAGAAGATGGCTGATCTATTCAGGAGGTGGAAGAATGAGTTGAAATCAAAGTTTGTCGACAAAGGGAAGACTCCAGAATTCACCGGCCGATTTGAGAAGATAAGAGATCACTGGCCCGCATTTGTGGCCTACAAGACATCGGACAAGAGTAAGAAAATGTCAGAGACAAACAAGAACAATGCTGCAAAGAAGCAGTATCACCATCACATGGGGTCAGGTGGCTACCTCAAAGCCCGGCCGTTGTGGGACAAAGCTGAGAATGACCTGATTGCTAAAGGGGTCGAACCACATACATTGAACTGGCCAGACCATTCAAGGACTTGGTTCTTCGGGGTTGGGGGAACTTTGGACCCTGAAACAGGGAAGTGTCGTTGGACGGACGAGCAACTTGCAATACCCGTCAAGAAGCTTCAGAAGTATATCACCGCAGCGCAGGAAGGGACGTTCATTCCCGACAGAGAGAAGGACGAGCTGACTGAGGCCCTAGGGAATGCTGAGCACCCTGGACGAACACGAGGCACACCAGGCTCCGTTCCGTGGAAGGTTGGGTTTCCCGACGCAGGCGGTTACAGAAGCCGGGAGAGAAAGAGGAAAGCGGAGCTGAGCGACATGCAGAAGCTCAATGCAAGACTACAAAAGCTAGAGGAAGCTGAGAGCCAGCGAGCTGCCGGCCAACCATCTCAGCGGCACGAAGCTACCCCAGAAGCTACCCCGCCATCTCAGCGGAGAAGCAGCGTGGCTTCCACGGAGCCCGTTCAGCCTGACTTCACGACTCCTAGCTACCCCGTGGATACTATCACGGAGGCTCAACATTGCGAGCTTATGACGAAATGCCAGAACTTCACTTTCAAGGCGGCTGTCAACTCTGTTGCACCTCCTCAACCCAATGGAACTTTTCACTGCCTTCCGATTCCACATGGCTATGCTGTTGTGATGGTGGATGAAGTAATGGAGGGATTTGAGGAGCTCGAGCTTGACCACTCTACAGGTGAAGGGGAGAATCAGCTGGTTCGTGCTCTGAGGAGTACATGTCTATGGCAGAAGGAGTACATCAAGCTTCCAAATTGGACGCCTCCACCTCCTCCTCCTCCGGCACATCAGGGCACTCCGCCTCCTCCTTCTCCTCCGGCGCGTCAGGGCACTCCACCTCCTCCTTCTCCTCCGGCGCGTCAGGGCACTCCGCCTCCTCCTTTGCCTCCTCCGGCGCGTCAGGGCACTCCGCCTCCTCCGGCGCATCAGCAATGGCGGAAGAGAGTCGCTGCCGCCACTCCGGCAGCTAGCAGTACAGTAGGTGGGAAGAATTACAAATTTGGTCCAAGCCTCAAGCCTCTTCCGAAGTTACCATATGACAGGACCGAAGAGGAAATCGCTGAAATCAGTGCAGCCGAAGTGAAGGCCCATTTTGCATGGAAAGATCCACCTCCGAAGGAAACGGTAGATCCGGTGAAACCGAAGCGCACTCTGCATGCCCTGAAGCGACCACCACGGACTCAGCTATCCAACTATGACCGCATAATTACTAAGACACATGTTGAAGCGGAGAAGTCGGGAAGTACTTCCAGTGCTGCAAGAGCGAAAAAACGAAGAAGTGGGAAAACAATTCCCCGGCTCGGCGAACAGGAGAAGCAATCGTGCCCCCCGCTCAAGGTGTCTAGCGATATGGCTAATCATCAGGTGGTACTGCCCGGTACCACTCTTGATGATTACCTGCCCGATGATGTATAGTTTGAAACGGCTGAGGTAGTAGACGTCTTTAGATACGAGCACGGGAAGCCTCTCGTCAAACCTGATCATCCTCATCTAACAACGATGATGCAAAAATTGCATGACTGGTACATGGAAACCTGCAGGAAGTCTGGGAAAGACAGTTTGTTTGTCGGAATTAAAAAAGAGCATGACTTCCCTGGAGTCGACCTGCTGCCTGTTGAATTTGTGGAGTTATTTCAATTATACAATCAAGAGGCCCTCGACAAACAACTCATGACTTGCTACTGTCTGTAAGTATTACTTCTATAATTAAGTCTCTAGCTCAGCTCGTTCATTGCATGTATATATAATTATCCTCACTATATTATGCAGATTGAAGATGGTCGAATGCAAAAAAGAACAAATCTATGACATTGGGTTCATTAGCCCAAATACCGTAAATGAATGGTCGGTACGAAATGAGGCTGAAGATACCGAGAACAACTTGCTAGAAACGTTCCTTGGACATCAAAACAAAAGGGAAATACTCTTTCCTTACAACTTCAAGTGAGTGTTACTGTCTTCTGCATATTCGGTTTTGCTTACTCGTGGTTAAGTAATGTAATTGATGAGTTATGCGTGCGCAGCTTCCACTATATTCTGCTATCCATTAACCTTGACGGGGCATTAGTAACTGTCTTAGACTCACTCCGTAAAGATCCCAAGTATTATGCAGACATGACTGCAATGCTCCAGAAGTAAGTTCAATCAATACCGGGACCATATCGGCAACTTTCTTTCATTTCCTGATATCAAGTAATCATTTTCTTTGCCTGCCAGGGTTTGGAAAACGTTCACCGCTATGGTTCCGGGTCTGAAGAAGGAGCTGCGATTTACACACCCCAAAGTAAGTAGTACTAGCTAGTTCCGTGCATCTCTCATTGATTCTAGTTCCATCAATACCATTATCATGCTTGCTTAGTAGTTTGATTGAACTCTATTCTCGTAAAGTGCTTGTTGCAGGCACCCAACACTCATTTATGTGGATACTACGTATGCGAGTCCATTCGCCACTATACCTCTGAACGGGGCTTCTCTGAGAAACAATTTGAAGTACATAAACAATATTCACAATTTTATTTTATATATTACCATCAATTGTGTTGAGTTTCATTCATATATATGTATTGACCCCCTTCTTTAAATTAGATCTGGCAGATGCGTGATGACTCCTACCACATGATCGCATACGAGCAATTCAAGAGGAATTGGCGGGATTCTTTCTTGACCACGTCATACCTGAACACGGAGAATACCATGTGAAATTGAAATGGTTGTAAGGGATGTTTTATATTGTACATATGTAGCAGCGTCGGATAGATATATGAAAACTTGTTGTTTGACCAAGCACGAAGAAAGAGATGTCACTTCTCTCTATATATGTTCATTACGATCTTGTGTAATTAATGGTTTCCTTTATTTGCTTACTAGCTAGCGTCGAGTTCTCTCTATATGTGTAGTAGCTAGCGTAGACCAAGCACGGAAAAAGAGAGGTCACTTCTCTCTATTAGCTCGCTAACACAATATGAAACCCCTAAATTAACCCTCCAAAACCCCAAACCCCACCCCCCCCCCCCCTTCCAAAAAAAAACTCCAGCGCCTGCGAGCTGGTGACGCGTGGCTGCCTTTTGGTCCCGGTTGGTATTACCAACCGGGACTAAAGGTCCTCCTGCCTGGGCTCCCGCAGCGGCCACGTGGATCCCCTTTGGTCCCGGTTCGTAAGCGAACCGGGACTAAAGGTTTTGGGCTTTAGTCCCGACCCTTTAGTCCCGGTTCCAGAACGGGGGCTAATGGGCCTCTGGAACCGGGACAAATGGGCCGTTTTCTACTAGTGGTTTGATTCTACGAGCAGAAAATACACACATATATGTTTATAGTAGGACATATCTGTATGCATTTTTTGTGACAGATTTGGCGAGTACGTTGTTTTGTGTGTGTGTAATGTTTAACTTGGAATAAAATAGATGGACAAAGCAAATTGGGATGCATATCATACTAAAATATTTTGTGAGATATATGCAAATAAGAGACGGAGAAGCACAATAGGCCGGGTGGATAGTGCGTGTAGGGCTCCCTGCAGGAGAGCCGAACATAGATGGGAGGTCATGCATGCGCTGGACTAATGCATGCAAACTAAATCACGTACCCCCCCCCTCCCCCCCCCCCCCCCCCCCCCCCCCTCTCATCTACCCCTCCATTATTTCCTGTGATATATTAATCTATTGGGTTCTTGATTAAGTTCTATCTATGTTTAGCATATATGTGTTCTTGATCAACATGGCCTTCAGTTCTTCAATTTTTGAGTTTCTTTGCGGGGATTCAACTATTCCTTGTAGTTCATGGGGTTAATGCCTGTTGTTGTGCATGATCAATTTTTAGCATATATGTGTTCACTATTCTTGTTCATGAAGTTCATTGATGTTCTTCTGTGGGGGATTCAGCTCTTGACATGGTACTGCAGCTTATATGTGCATTTGAAGGATGACAAAGCAAGTGTTAATGAAATTCAAAAGATGATCTTATTTTCGTATTGACTCTATAGAAATTCATGGTTAGTGCTCAATTGCAGTATTTAACTGCAAAATACACTGTTTGGATTTGCTTGTATTTTTTGGGCAAAGTTGTTCGTTTTATTTGCAAGACAAAGTTAAGATGTTGATGCAAATTATGCAGTACTCCAGTGTTGTTTCTGTGTGGTTTACTTAATTAGCATTGGTGTGACCATGTCACAACTCATAGTGTCTGCTCAATGTACGGCGAGCTGCTGGCAGGACATAGATACATAGGTACATGAGAGATTTCATGCTTTTCTTTGCTGTGTTAGTAACTTTCTATATCAAACGACATCAAGTTCATGGCATGTGGATGATAATTCTTGGCATGAAGATGGTCAGCATGTGTACACTACAGGAAAAAAAGAAATTAGGCCGTGTACCCGATACACTCGGCTTATGCCGATTTATACTCGGTTTATATATATTGTTAAATATTGATAGCTCACTGTTCAGGCAGGTCTTATGCTTCTTCGGAATATTGCCTGGTCTGGAGTCCCATAATTTAAGGATCATCTAAAAAAATACATAGACGATCACTAGCCATTGACAACTCTATATGTCTTTTTTATTCTGCTAGCAGAAAAACAAGGTTAGTCAAGTAGCTTGTCTGCATTTTCCTTATTGGAAGAATTTAGCTTAGACATAGAACTCAGCCCGCCAATTTGAAACTTTGATTAATATTACCAATGGAGGCAAAAATGAAGTGTGGACTGAATGGCTCACTTGTTCTTTGTATAGGTATCCAGTTCTAAGAATCGATATAATTTGTTGGTAAGCGCTGTAAAAATATTACATGACATCTTTGTTCCACTATTTGGCTCGTCATCTCGGTAGGCGGTAATTTCTCGCTAGCGAAGTCAATATAAACACTTATAGTTCATTACTTGTTCGCTGAACTGTGATATTAACATGCAGGTCTCTTCTTTATAGAAGATAGGTGGTACTCAATACCGGCATGCATTAAAGAACTGCGTGTCACGTCAATGTGAGAACTTGAGATGATTCGCTTATGTATGGTATAAAAAGTTATTTCCTGGTAGCATGCAACTGTACCAGATTACACTTGAAACTCTTGAGTTTAAGATAGTACTTCTTATATCTCCCTTGCATTTTCAAATATTTAAAACCCTCTCCTTGCTTGAAAGGTATTTGAATCCATGTTGAGGAAATAAACATTTTGCACTTATTTAGGAAATCCAATTGTTTATAGTTTCAGTTAAATGTTTTTTTTCCTTCCAGCATTGCTCTTTCTTTGATGAATTCCCTTGAAAAGAAGTGCAGCCAAGTAAATTTATGAAATGTTTCAATCGCCTCATCTGCAAATCGATGTAAATTAAATCCCTATGATTTAACTCATCAACTCCTGTCTCTTCCCTGGAATCTCCTTGATGGCAAGAGTCAGTTGATGCCTTGATGGCAAGGAACTAAAGGTTCATTTGTTTTTAACAGAACCGTCAATTCAATACTTCCCTTTGGATTTCAGAACAACTTGAGTCTTGTTGTTTGGTTGTGGTGGAGAGTGATCGGAGCCTCGTGTTGCCGTCTCATGGTCAGCAATTTCGACATTCGAAGTTGTTTCACCCCCAATACTTCCCTTTGGATTTCAGAACAAGTTGATTCGTGGTTCGTAGAGTCTTGTTGTTTGGTTGTGGTGCACAGTGATCAGAGCCTCACGCTGCCGTCTCATGGTCAGCAATTTCGACATCCGAAGTTGTTTCACCCCCTTTCACCCTACTAAGTATCTCATAATATTTTCCTTCTATCATGGCGTAACTCTTTGGAGAACTTATATTATAGCAATGATTAATAAAAACATCATAATTAGCTTCTTTTGTCAGTGTTGTGTTGCTCTTTACATTTGTCAGTGTTGCTCTTTTCAGCATATGTTCAGGCGTTCTATAGAATTTGATCTGGAAGCTTTTGATACTAACTAATGACTACATCCTTATACAGATATTTCATGTTTCTGAAATGAATTTGGGCTATGTGAAACAACTTCGTGCTCTATAGATCTACTACACCCTACACCTTTTTGAGAAAGAAGTTGTTCTTGCTACTGATTTTGCTATTTAAACACGGATCTGAGTGAGAGAGAGAGGAGTCACATGAATCAGATTTGGAGTAAGAAGGCGACCAGGACCAAAAAGACAAGTTCAGCGCACAACCTGTTTGATGAAATGCAGGTAAAATGTTATTTATATCTTTCTGATTTCTGATGTTTTCTCTTGACGAAGCCTCAATTTCTTATTCTGATTTCTGATGTTTTGCATTGTATTTGTCCTCATACTAGGGATAAGGTCTACAATCCAAGCATTAACCATCCTTACATTTTGTCTGCTCTTAATGAAACTCTTTGCTCTTTAGACTATATATGAAGAATTGCAGAGGAGGATGCTAATAGAGCAGCTAACACGGCTGAACATTGGCCAGTAAATCCAGCAAGGAGGAGCAAGGTTCTCCTCGAGGGATTACAACGGCGATGAGGTTTACCTCCAGGGACGGAGGGGGCAGGTATGTGTGCACAGTGGAGATGCAGTTGGTTATGGAGGAGAAGGGGAGGAGTGGTAGGTCATGATAGAAGGTCGTTGGAGCTGAGGTGGCCCACATGGCTGCCTGAGCAGAATAGGCTCATCTGCACCACCTCCCTTGCCTTCGTCATCTGCAACGTAGACAAGGTGCAAAAAGGAGATCTTTTTGTTTCTTATGTAGTCTGGTAGATTTAGAAGTGGTTGATTTGGTCAATTTAGAAATAATTGGTTTGAGGTCTGTTAGTATAGCAATACCATGGTATGAGATTCTTGAATTTATGAGGTTATTATTATTTCTACAAAGTCAGTTGTTATGTTTAGGAAGAATATCGTCTATAATCTGGACATCATATATGAGTACATAGTCACCTGATTACAAAATCAAGTCACGCATTAGATGATTTTCTCACTAATTTCTGAATGTATTTACTGACATACTACTTATAATCTTCCAATCTGGTTATGGAAAATTTGAATCTGAACTCATTAAACTTTGCTAGATAGTAGGTCCTCCTAACAGCATGCCTAAAAATAATTATTTCTATGTATCCAGCAGAATGGATGTTCTCGAGCAGGAAATGTTGCATGTTGATTAAGCTTTGATGTATAGTTAGTAGTAGCATTTCAGTTAGGTGTAGTATTGCTAAGTTTTTCTAGCCGTTTTTAATTGACTTTAGAATAAAATCTCGAGATAATTAATGGGACCAAGGTAAGTATTGTTTATAATGCAAGATAGATTAGAAAGAGAGTACATGAATCATTGTCATGGAATATTAAAAACTTGCATACCTACATGTTCATATGATGGTATCCACATGGACCTGCCTTGTGTGTGTGTGTGTGTGTGTGCGCCTTTTATTCCATCCACGAGGTCGCCACCAAGAACGGGTCAATGATAGTCTCAGCGTGCGGGTTTGATTCCATCTGGAGTGGAGCTTGGCTTCTTATTCAACATGGAGGCGCACCTTAGCCTGGAGCACAACAAGAAGATCGTCGGGAGCTTCGGCACATTTGAGCCGGCGTTCTCCATGTGGCCAACGCCAACCAGCTACAGGCATTGCGCTGGCTTCGGCTGGGGCCGGTCAAGCCCAATGTGAGTTACTAATATTCTTACATTGCAGTATCGTAATTGATTTACTTATTATCAGAGCAATATGCTTGGAGCCTTGGATGGTAGTAATTCATGACGAGATTAATAGTACCCCATCACAGAAACTTCTGCATTCAGTTAGAAGGACTATTTATGTCTACTTAAACGTGCTCCTGATCATGACTTTCATGATACACACGCATACTATGAACTGTAGTACTGCTAACTGCTAGCTTTATCTGGTCATATCTGATTCCATGGTGTTAATTCACTCCTACATTGCCAAGCTCAGTTTGATTATACACGGAGTGTGTTATATTCTTTGATGATATTTACAGATTTTAAATATATGACAAGCACAACCCCTGATATTAATGCTTATTATGTTTATTTTTTATGTTGAACTATAGCATACTATGGACCAATCCAAGCTCTATCAGGATGTAGATAGTGCCCATAAGTTTCTTTTTGGCCAGTACAGGGAGAAAAAAACATGAAAATGTACAGGACTCCTACATGAATTATTTTGAAGAAAGTCATGTCGAGCTACCTCCAAATATTTCTGCAGCTTCTGTGAAATCTTGTATTATGAGTATCAGATCAATATTGGTGGGTAAGAAATTTTAGTTTTATTTTCCAATTTTATTGATGATTGATTAGTTATTCGTCATGTTCTTGAAGGAGTTGCCGATGGAGATAGCTGCCGTCATATTCATTGATTAGTCTGTACTATTACGCTAATTCTAACAAATCCAAAATGCAAATTGATCATGTCCTTGATATATAATACATTTGATCAAGATGTCCAAATCGACTATGGGGAGTTTGTGGCAATGGTGAAGAAGGGGGTCATCGGGAACGGAAGGCAGACCATCAATCTCCATGGAGCAGACGACCTCAGCTAGCCTCATGGTTCCTCCCTCAGTTGATTACGGTTGTGCCAATTACCTATAATTACTTGAGGTTTAGTCGATCTAGATTATAATTGAAGAAAACTTGAAGATCAATCATATTGTACTTGAATACAAGCTAGCGCCACACATTATTTATTTACTATGCATGGCATAGGATGTGAAGAGCCAGTGATTGTTGTGGTACCAGCAAGAACTCATGTTGCTTTAAGTATAGAGTATATCCTTTCATTGAATATTCATATACAGTACACTGTATTTGTTCGTATTGTGCTATAGATGATATTTACAATTTTAAACCCAAGTCGTTATTCATGTTGTTTATGTAAAGTAATCAAGATAATGATTACAAGGGCTATCAGCATGTGTAAAAGAAAACTGAGGATTACGTCACCACATGTAAAAATATTTGATTGACAGCATAACAGTAGCAAGGTGAATAACAATGTAAAGTTATCTTTTCATTAGTTGATCCATTCGACTTTTGTTTGATATGACTGCCATGATATTTGGATAGGAAAGTTATTTGTTAACTTTGTATCATATTTATGTGTAAGCTATAATTATGAACTGTGCATTTACCTGCAATTTCCTAGAAGTATTCTGTACTTTTTGAAGAAATTGTTTTGTGAAGTATAGTTTCTGAAGAAAAATAAAACGTGGTTGCAGTAAAAAAATCCTGAAGTTTTGTCATCTTGTAGAATGATAGACAACGGGCTCCCACTAAAAAAATAAGATAGGAGCAGTCGGTAACTAAAAATGAGGATAGGGGAAGTTGGTAGCTGAAGGTAGTATAAGTGTATAACTATCAGTTATCATCGTTTTCATTCGGTAGGATTGGCATTGGGTTAATATAGGAGACTATGTTGTGCCTTCTGAAATGAATTCACATAATTACTAATCTTCCATGCTAATCAGCATTGCTTTCATATAGAATTGTTGACATATGTAATGCGAATATTCTTTCTTTTAAATATATGTTAAGGAGGGTCATCTACTGATTCAACTTCTTGGGCGAGGATAAGTATGTGTTGTTTATTATGTCTATATAGACAATGTTGTTAGATGTCTAGATGCCTTGGTACACCTTGCAAACATGATTGCATAGGGAATATCAGTCTATTTTCCTATGCGTTGGGTGATAATAGACGTGCATTGCACGTGCACATTTACTAGTTTTTATATAAACACACATAGAGCACGCACGGGCACACACCATAGCAACGCACTACGCACGCTAGTACAAACATACACGAACAACATGCAGGTGTTTGCGCGTGTGTTCGCCGGTACTCCGTACGTGCGTGTGTTCATCTTATCAATATGTGGCCCAGCCGTACTATGTCAAATGAAACGTCTACTGAACGTCTCTTGCATGTCACACCAGACTATCACACTCTTTGAGTTTTTGGTTCTGCATGTTGGCCTAACCTTCACCCCCTACAACACTCGCTAACTCATGTTTCGTTCCAAGCAATGTGTTTTTATCGGTTATAGTGCTCAATACAAAGGTGTCAAGTGCCTTGATGTGTCCACTGGTCATGTGTACATCTCTTGTGATAATGTTTTTTATGAAACTCTGTTCCCCTTTGAAAAGCTTCATCCCAATGTCGGTGCCCTTCTCAAGAAGGAAATACTTCTTCGTTCCCATCTCTTTGTTGATGATCGTGTGGGTGTTGATAATGATGAGTCCTCTGCTACAGGAATGACTAGGGCAGAAAACGACATGGAGAATGTAGCAATTTTCGTTGAAAATGATGCCCAAAATCATTTTGGTATGGATAGAGACGATCCGGCACAATCTTCCTCGGAATCGGCATGGCAGACTGCGCCAGAATCCACTCCGGGATCGGCCCGACAGACTGTGTCCGCATCGGCCCCGGGATCGATGCCCAGCCAACTGGCCCGCGCTGAACCCGTCTCCTCCGCTCTAAGCCAACATGCGGGTAGCACGCGTCCTAGTGGCGAGTCGCGCCAAACTCCACCATGGGATAGCCCGACCGTGTGGGACCCACCAATCGGGCGTTACAGGCTCCTCGCGTCTACTCCACGTGGACCACGTGCCCTGACGCTCCCGTGCCAGGAGGGCCCAGCGCACAACCCAATCCAAATTCAGCGGGCTCCCTCGGATCTTCTGCGGCGCCCCTATCTTCTACGTCCATGTCCTCTGCCATAGAGGATTCGGCGGGCATGGGCAGCTATGTCGCCTCAGGATCGTGCGGATCGCCTGCGGGTTCAGAAAAATCTGTTGTCGAGGAGGCTGCAGCTTCCACATGATCTTCTGTGCATGTCACTATGCCACATCGTACACGTCTCCAAACTGGCAAAATCCAACCTGTTAATTACATAACTAAGTATGGTTTAGCTGTTTCCGATACATCTGCAGGAGAAGCACGAATTGTTCATGAGGCTCTTGCTGGTCCCAAGTGGAAAAAGGCCATGGATGAAGAATTTTGTGCACTTAAGAAAAAATCACACTTGGCATCTTGTTCCGTCACGCCCAGGTACAAATCTCATTGATTGAAAGTGGGTGTTCCGCATCAAGAGAAGGTCATATGGTATTGTAAATCACTATAAAGCGAGGCTTGTTGCCAAAGGGTTCAAACAGAGGTATGGGCTCGATTATGAGGATACATTTAGTCCTGTTGTTAAAGTTGTCACTATTCGCCTTGTTCTCTCCATTGTTATGTTTATAGGATGGAGCCTTCACGAGCTAGATTTGCAGAATGCGTTCCTTCAGGGTGTTCTAGAAGTGGAAGTGTATATGAAGCAAGCTCCTGGTTTTGAACTTCAGCACAAACCATTCCATGTTTGCAAGCTTAATAAATATCTTTATGGACTAAAACAGGCTCCACGAGAATGGTACTCATGCTTGAGTTTCAAGTTATAAACCATTGGCTTTGTTTCCTCTAAGTCTGATAATTCCTTGTTTATTTACAATAAGTCACACCCAACAATTTTTGTGCTTATTTATGTCGATGACATCATTGTTACAAGTTCATCCAATGAGGCAGTGACTGCTCTTTTGAAAGATTTTAATTCAGAATTTACTCTTAAGTATCTATGTGACTTGCATTTTTTTTCTTAGCATTGAAGTAAAGAGAAACAAAGATGGTGGCCTTCATCTCTTTCAAGAAAAATATGCAACTGATCTTTTGAACAAGGGAGGGATGCAGGGTTGTAAACCATCACCAACACCACTATCCAGCTCTGAAAATCTATCTCTTGCAGAGGGTGTATCCTTGAGTAAAGAAGATGGTGCAAAATACAGAAGTTTGGTAGGGGCACTCCAGTAGTTGACTCTCACCTGGCCTGATATTCCTTTTGCAGTAAATAAAGCATGTCAGTTTCTTCACGCACCCACATCAACTCATTGGTCTGTTGCTAAGTGTATATTGAGATATGTGAAGCATACTTATTAAGTATTGGACTAACCTTCACCTAGTCATCATCTCCCCTTGTTTGTGCTTTCTCTGACTCTGGCCGGACATGTTGCTTGCATGATATGAGATCAACATATGGTTTTGTAGTATTCTTTGGGCCCAACCAATAGTGTCCAGGTCAAGTACTGAGACAGAGTATAAGGCATTGGCAAGTGCTACGACAAAGATTATATGGGTTAAGTCTTTGCTCATAGAACTTAGAATATGCCACACACGAACACCATGTCTTTGGTGTGACCATATTCGTGCGACGTATCTTTTTGATAATCCAGTTTTTCATGCAAGAACTAAGTACATTGAGATTGAATATCATTTTGTTAGAGAAAGGGTTTGCTAGTAAAGAATTTGATATTCGGTTTGTTTTTTCAAGAGATCAAGTTGCAGATGACTTTACGAAAGCATTACTAACAAGACCATCCGAGGAGTTCAAGCGTAATTTGAACTTGACTAAGTTCTGTTTAAGGGAGGATGTTAAACGTATTATAGTTAGCTGGATAGAGTTGTTAGGAGTCGTTAGAGGATATTCCTTTAACTTAGCTTGTCCCTTGTAACCTCCTATCTCTCCTGATTGTATATCCTCTCTGTTACGAGACTTGATGTATGGCTAATGGGATGTGCGCCCCAACCAGATCAATAAAAACCCTGCGGGCCTCCTGTTTGAAGGTTGAGACGCTTCAACATAATCTTTCACACGGTAGTTCTGATTACTGCATGGAAGAAGAGTACATGATGTCTGCAAAATATTCACGGGAGTTCTGATTACTTGAGTTGAACACAGTTAACTTTCCAAGATTTATGTGCAATCTGTTAACTTAGTGGAGAAACCGTTTCGAGACCTTTTTCTCTAATGGCAGCTTTGGTCCTTAGCTTTTTATTATTTTCATATCCAGTGTAAACTCACGATCTCTTGCATTGCTCTCATGGTGGCTGTTTCCTATTTCCTGTAGCTAAACCTCTTTTTTCCTTTCCGTACTGAACCATAATAGATCTCATCCAAACACATCTAATTTGTGTGATCATTGGCTTAATGGGGTGAGTTCCCAAGTAAAGACCCATTTCATTACCTAGAAAACTATTTGAATCATGAGCATTTCATACGTATTTAATACCACTGAAGAATGCTTAAGAGATTGTAACCGACAGATTGAGAATATATTACTATATACTCAATCTGTCGGTTCATAAGACAAACACAGATAGATTTATTTTAACGATAATGCTAACTTCCAGTCGACTGGAATATAGCAATAGATCCGAACGGCCCTTGAATCGTTCGATCCGCTTCTCCCGCCGATAAACCATTCGATCCTCTTTCTTTTCAGTCTCGCGCGTGAAAAGAAAAAAATGGGGCGTTACAAGTAAACGAACACGCGACCTATTGGTTGAGCACACGGCACGCCACCAGCTGAGCTAACTTTCTGATCTGATTTTTTACACAAATTACCTGATTTTATACCATACTAAATGATTGAAACATAAAAACAACCGTGCCTATCTTGACCCATGGACAAAACCATTTGATCCGATTTTTTTAAAGGACTGATGCATCATGTTATACTTTTTATTTTTCATAATGATGAACATTTTCAAGAGAAATAAATGTCCCGCTCCTTACAAAATTCGAACAATGATCTTTTTCTCATGTGTCACAAAACAAAGAGTTTGTTTTGAAACATCCCGATAAATTCTCTGTAATGAGCTAGATAATTTACGCACTACTAGCTTACGTACAAACATTTTGATACCTTTTTTTACCTGGGAAAAACTGCTGCAAATATTCTCTAACTTTTGTATAAATACATGGTAATACACGCACATCGTGGCTAATAACTCACGCGCAAACATCGTGATAACTTTTGACCCCAAAAAAAGTTGTTGACAAACATACACCGGTAACTTATATGAAAAATTAACATGGTAATATACGCACAATAGAACTGATAATTTACTTAGCCGAAGTGTGGTAATTTTTTGACCAAGGAAAAAAGTTGTTGAACCGCCCTTCCTGGTAACTCATGTCTACTAGCATGGTAATTTACGCATATCAGCGTTGATAACTTACTGAGCCGAGACATGGTAACTATTTTTGACTTGCGGATACGGGAAGGAGGGGTTGTTGAAAAATTACATGGTAAATTATGTATAAAAAGCATGGTAACATACGCACAACCAAACTGATAACTCACCCACAAACAATAAGATAACTTTGATCCGGAGTGGGTTGTTTGAAAACATACCCCGATAACTTTTGTGTTAATAGCAAGGTGCTATACGCATAGTATACATGATAACTGCCCCATGCTTTAACCTTCTCGTACTGTAGTTATCGGCCTTATCATGATATGGTTATCATGTTGCTCATACTATATTTATCACGCTGGTCATGCCAAAGTTACCAAGCCAATCTTTATTATTTTTTCTCATGTGGCAAAAATAAGAAAGGTTCAAATGACATTGCTTATCTACAATAGACAATAACTAAATGTGGCTTAGTTGGTTATTGGGCTCAAAGTCTAATGAATAGACCTGGGTTTGAATCCCCTTTCTAGCACCTTTATTTTCTTTTCATACTGTGTAGCACTTTTAGTCGACCGGACGTTAGCACGGTCCTTATTTTCATAGGAGTATATAGTAATAGATTCTCAATCTGTCGGTTCATAGGACATTGTCTTATGGAGTATATATTTATTTTAATTTTGAGAGAAACTACTACATGTTCATTCAACAGATAACTTACAGGATGTACACACATGGTCGCTCCATAAGACAAACACAGATACAACTGTCCTGGAGCTTTGCACAAAGGAACCCAAGAAACAAAAAGATTTACAATTTGACCCATGAAGATCCCTGTGCAAATCCAAACCTTTAAAGCATCATCCGTCTCCAACAACGCCATGGCAACGCCGGAGATGGGTGATAGCAACCATCATTCCCAAATCTGAAAGAACTACAATGCAGACCATGCTGCTAGGAATTTTCTGTCTACTTGCTGAGCTGAATCAACTTAACATTAAAGTTCATATTGTTTGCATTCCAAGTAAAACTCCATATTTCGACCGACCAAAGATGTCATATATGGCTGGTAAGCAAAAGGTTTGACAGCAAATGCCTTCAGTTCCAGGAACAAATTGCACAATAAGGAACACTGAAAAAATTTCATCTTACCTGAACATCTTACCTGAAAGGTTGGAGCTAACTCAGGGCTCCACAAGAATCTTCGTTCATAAGCATCCATAACTTCATCTATGTTTTTTCATCTCAACAGGAGGAACTGTCCATTATCTTTCCATCTTTAAGCAAAAAAGACATCCGGTAATTATTGTGATCCTGTTGAATAAGTTTTTCATCTACAACCTGAAAATAAAAGTAACTTCAACTCCCCAAAACTGCATATCATTATGCCCCTTCTAGCGCTACTAAATTTCGAGAAAAGGTGCACTTATTTCCAGCGAAAACATACCTTAAGTATGCAGAGACCGACAGTTTAAACTTTCAACAGAAAATTCTTAAAACATGAAAAGGATAAATAACAGAAAAAATGCAGCTGCTAAGTGTTACCTGGCCGATTTTATAAGATATTGATCGTATCATCCCAGGATACTTCCCACGCTGAATCTCAAAGCAGGGAGCCATGGACACCTTCAACCTTAAAAGAAACAGTTCGCTGCTGAACTTCAAGAAAAATCATCTGACACACAAATTAGACCTACCTCAACAAACATTCAAAAGTAAACAAAAGCAATTGATAGTACATGCAACAATATCTTCAACAGCAAACCTAGCATGTAATATACAAAATGGTATTTATTGGCTAAACAAACAAAACAAACTCGGAGGAATAGAGTTACTGGTTTGACTCCAATAAGATAATGAGCAGTTATACACTAACAAAGATCTGTTACAGCTCAAGAAATAGTAGTATCAGCTTCGATTATTTTGGGTAAGATGCAGCTATGTCAGTACTAGGATACACATACCGGAGATCCAATAGATGTTCTTGTGCAGGACTTGAAAAACACAACTGAGAGGAACAATTAAAATTCACATTTTCAATAGCCTTCTGCAATTTCACCATTAAGTAAGGCACGTCAAAGCAGGAGTTAAACATCAGCAACAAGTTGAAAAAAATTCAGCAGGGCAGTGCAATTACCTTAAGGCAGCTGCTGAGGACTCGAGGGACAAGTCTAATATGCAGTCAGGGGCTTATTTACTTTCGTGCTTTAAGACCCTAGTTCACCATTTGAAAAGAGATGATTATTTTTTCCAGCATTCACACAACATCCATCTTGTATCAATCCACAACATAAGGAAGATATTATGGCTATTCTGAACGGGAGCGGCGTTTCTGCACCCGGGCTCATCTGCACCCGCGCCGAGGAAAAAAATCGAAACAAATACTAAAATAATTCAAAAAATTCCAATTTTTTTTGTGTGGTAGGTAATTTGATGCGTGAGGAACGCTCCAAAATTCAACTTATTTGGAGATCTGAGCAGCTCACAGCAAAAAAGACAAATCGGGGTCTGTAAAAAAGGTTTACTGTTCACAAACTTTTCTGACCCGATTTGTCTTTTTTGCCGAGAGCTGCTCAGATGTCCAAATAAGTTGAAATTTGGAGCGAACCTCACGCATCAAAATATCTACCACACAAAAAAAATTGGAATTTTTTGAATTTTTCTAGTATTTTTTTTGAATTTTTTCGTCAGCGGGAGCAGCTGAGCCCGTGCTCAGAGTTGGATTTTCGTATTCTGAACCTCCTACTCTACAATAAACAGCTTGCCATTCATCTGGAAACTGGCACAAATGAGGAAAAAAACTGCCCGAGTTTTCTTATAAGATTGGGAAAAAATGGTTGCTGATCACTTGCATTGGGTGACTGATCCATGCTCTCCTCAGGCACCACGGAAGTCCACTCGGTGGCCAGCCATTGTTTCACCCTGTCTCGCTTCGCCACAAGCCGTCCTTTGTTCCTCGCGGACAGCCGCAAAGGGCTCCCCATCCGGCTCAGAACCTCCTGTGCCAGCTCCCGCACCTTGGGCTCGCCTCGGACGTCGCTGTGCTTCCCGACACCGCACACCACAGACACTTCCAATGGCAACGTGCGGCCCCCTTTCACTGCATCCACCCACTGCAGCATCAGCACATAGGCTGAAGTTATACTGAACCCATGCAGGTTCAGCTTCACCTCAGTTTCTGACCAAACCATCGCCTTGTTCAACACAGATGAGGCTGCCAAAAGCTCCTGCACCACCTCAGCTTCTGCCGGCCATGGTGATGCAGACTTGAGCTTCCTCACCAACTGCGCCGCTGACAGCGGGAGCGAAGGGTCCAATTGGCGAACCATCAACACCACCGTCGGGCATGAGTTGAGCACAAAATTGTAGGCTTTCGTGGTCGGCATGACCCGCAATTTTCGCATCTTCTTCAGCCACATTAGCATCTTACCATGGTCACGGCAAGCGCTGTAGCATGAGAGGACAATGTTCGCCGCGCCGGTGCCCAGCCGGATGCCGGCGTCAGACATGGACGCAATCACCTTCTCCATCTCAGCCAATTGGCCTGCCTTCCCATAGCACTTCGCCACCAATCCGAACTGAAACGCATCGGGCTGGTACCCCAGAGACAGCATCTCCCGGAGCGCCTCCTCGGCCTCGGCGGCGAGGCCCAACATGCACAGGGATTTAATCATGGCCATGTAGGTCTTGCCGCCCCCGGCGAGCGGCGGCGGCATTGCCCGGAGCTGCGCGTAGAAATCCATGGCCCGGCGCTTCAGCCCGCGCGAGGAGAAGGCCGCCATGAGGTCGCAGTAGAAGAGGGCCAGCTCGGCGGCGGACTCGAGGCGCGCGGCGGAGTCGGCGATGAGGGATCTGGATTCGTCGGCGCTACCGTTGGCCTCCAGCAAGGCGGCGACGGCTGCGGCGTGGATCGAGCTCCACTTGAACCACCGGGCCTGGGTCACCGCTTCGTAGAACTGCAGCAAAGATCCAGAATTTCGCCGGCGAGGTCAGCGAGAGAGAGAGGGGATGGAGAGAAGCAGGGATGCGCGGGGGCTCACAGGGACGGCGAGGGGGTCGGAGTCCATGAGGAGGCGAGGGCAGCGCGCTCCGACTTGGTGCCGACGTAGCCGCGGATGACGCGCTCCGCGGCGCCCGCCGTCACCGTGCGCTCCAGCTCCGACATGAGCCGCCTCTCGCCCCGCCAGCTCGAGCCCCCTCCGGACGCGGCGCGGCGCAGCGACGCCGAGGCGGGGGAGAACCTCCGGCGACGCAATGCGGCCGGCCCCGGCGCCGGTGGCGGTAGTGACGCTACCGCCGGCATTGCTGCGGCTGTGCGAGTTAACAAACGAAGGTACCTTATCTTATCTGGATACCAAGTGTTTTAAATGAGTGCTTACGAGAGTGCTCAAAAGAAATAACGTACTAACAGGGATATAACAATATGTTACTATACTCCATTTTATTTCGCACTAGCAAAACGTTCCATGCATTGCAACAGGAGAAAAAAAAATCTTCAATGTCATGACCACATTTTGCTGCATCACCAAGTTATACCATCACTCTCATTTTTGTCAAATCGTGAATAATTTTTGAAAATCATGAACATTTTTTCAAAATTGTGAACATATTTGAAATCATGTACATTTTACAAATTCACGAACATTTTGTCAAATCTGGAACACTTTTTGAATTCATGAACATTGTAGACTATTTCAAATATATTTTTCAAAAATTTGAACATTTTTATTGAATAGGTGAACATGTCTAGAGTAGACAAACATTTTTTACGAAATTATTGGAACAGTTTTGGAAATTGATGATTTTATTAAATGCATGACTTTTTGAATCAGCGAACATTTTATAAAACAATAAACTATTTGTAAATTTACAAACAGTTTCTGAATTTTAGAAAGTTTTTTTAATTCATGATTTTTTTTGAATTGGCCAAATTTTTTTCAATTTCACTAAAAAATGAATACTTGAACTTTTTAAAAAATCATGAACTTTTTTTGATTTCCCGAAAATTTGTTTAAAAATTTGTGAACATTTATTAAATACGCGTACATTTTTTAAAAATCGTAAAAAAATTCTGAATTATTAGACATTTTATTTGAAAATTCTCATTTTTTTTATTTTTTGAATTCCCAAATTATTTAAAGTAAAACAAATGAAGAAAAAAAATTAAAAACAGGTCACTCATACATGGGCCGGCCGAAATAGGTGTTGTGTCTTCTCCTAGTGCGCAGAGCGCAGTTTAGGAGGTTCCTATTGTATGAGCCGGCCCACTCCGAGATTTTTCATTGTGAAACGGTTTTTATCACTTATAGGTGGCGTTGGTGGGTAATATTTTGCAACTTTAGGGACAATTTCTATGACGTACGGGCAGAAGCACTCCGTCCTTCATTAGTAGGTATAGACTAGTAAACATGCCCGTGCGTTGTACCGGGAGAAATTAAATATTACACTATCCCTAACCCAATTAGTATAACTCAAGACCCTCAACGGGTCCACGTCCTCCATTTCAACACAACGCTCCATTTTAAAAATATTAGCTAATTCAAAGTTATCAGGTTAGATAAGACGTTAACTCTTCTAGAAAGAAATTAAAATGTTAATTATTCACTTTTAATAATAATGCTCACGTTTGTGATGTTTGGATTGGATGGTTATATTAACTTCGCCGATTCACCTCATCTCTCCTTCCTAACGTCTACCCCTTTGGTATGCAATGGAGAAAACGCCAGTTGCATGAACGGCTAGATCAGGAGGACCAGACACAATGCCAGGCCTACTTTTGACATCGTGCATATGCGTGCCAGAAAAGCACAAATGTTAAAATATGAATAGAGTTCACACAATTGTAGGAGAAAAGTATTCAATCATCAGGCAGGAGCGCCTAGATGACTAGCAGATGTTTGAAAAAGTGCAGTTAAAAGAAATATATCATTATAGTGTGCATTCATATAGCATAACAAGCTGAAGAAGCTAGAAGGTCCATATTAATAGGTAGGTCATAGCCTTACAACCAGAAGGTCCATATTAACAGGTAGGTCATAGCCTTACAACAACCAGAAGGTCCAGTAGGTCATAGCCTTACAACCAAAAGGTCCATATTAACAGGTAGGTCATTGTCTTACAGCGTGGATGCCAGAGCACAACTATTGATTAAAATCAAAGCCTTAAATGCTCCAAAAGTCATTTGATCTCCAAAAGGGAGGTAGAGTTCATTGGATCATCACAACGCAGGAATATCAAGTCTTAGAGATAAGCTAAAAACAATAGACGGATGATATGCATAGACGATAAAAGATGCTGAGAGCATTGCATCTAGAGACGATGGACGGTTAGGGAGAGGCGGCGCCCTTCTTTGTGCTTGACTGGAAGGCGCAAATCTCACCTTCCTGGATGTTGGCGTGATGGCGAAACCATGACCAGTTCGTCCTGATGGTGGCCCTCTTGTTGGTTCCAAGGATGAAACGTGTGTCGCAGCTCATGGTTCTGTCTCCGAGCTTGAGTGGCAGTGTGTCATCCTCTTCATCAATGTATTTTCTGCTGCTTGTCCTAAGTGTCCTCCAGTTGAAAGTACTATGAAGGCAAACAAAAACAATTAGTTCTTGGCAAGAGTTCTTTTTCAATATATTACTTGTATTGGCAGGAAAATATAAGAACTATGAAATATTTGGTGAGCTGGAACGAATGTATTAATAAAATATTATGCAAAAGAGAGTTGAAGGAATGTTAGTGAGTGTATTAGAGTGGGAGAGAATGTCGGCGATAGAAAATCGGCATTACAAATAAACATGGCAAATCAAAGTTATCATTGTCACATACAGAGTGGGCATGGCGGTAAAGCATCAGCAGTGGTGTTGAAATATTTAAGTGAAAATCACAGATATTCAGTGAAAATCAATCAATATGTTTTGTAAGTATGAGAAAAATAAATAAAAAGTGGCAGTGTATAGTATGGATATATAACCTGCTACATCATGCAAACAAAAATAATTAGTTCTTGCCAACACTTCTTCTCAACCATTTTACTTCTATTGACAAGAGATATAAGAACTATGTAATATTTGCTCAGCTAGAACATTTGTGGCAGCGAGTATAACAAATCATGTGTGCGGGCTTTTGAACGTGCTTTTGCAGGCCAGATGACTGCCAATTGTTAAGAAAATAAAAAAATGGAAAAGAACTAAAGCAGCAGAGTATTCACTCATAAAGCAGAGCAGCAAGACAGAAAAAAAATGACAACATGAAATGAATCATCATTTTCCATGACAGTCAGATCAAAAGAAAAAAATAAATTCAACAAATTTTACATAATACTTGTTTGGACTGTAAAATGAAGTGCTCCCTGGTGCTAGATAGAAACTTCTAGTATACAAAAATATGAAGAGATTCATCGGCTCCTAGACATCCTCTCACAAGCAGCTACTTATTCCATCAATGAATTGATCTGCATATGAAAGTTGACTATTCACCCACCCAAAGGCGATGAGCACACAATATATGAAAATGTTTAAATCGAATGACTACTCTGTTTAAATGCAGAACTATGCATTTGCTATGAAAGCAATACCAGCGAGGTGGACGAAACGAATAAATCAAGAAGGCATGAAATGACAAGACTATGTTTTTGATTATTTTTTTCCATTCGGTGTAAACCCTAACATATGTATCTGGCATGTGCGGTGACAGATAGGTGGCCGCACCTTTCATTCATTTTTTGACACCGGGGAGAGTGGAAGAGTCATAGAAGGGGGCATTGGTTCAGTGCGCATATGAGAGAACTGAGCCAGAATAATATGGAATTTGTTACCATTGGCATTTCAGCAGATGGTCAGAAGTACATCAATACAACAAAAGCAATGATATGTTCAATAAGAAAAATAATCAAAATCATAATTTAATTTATGGTGCAGAGCAGACTATGGAAGTCCTATTTTTCAAGTGCCATATACAAAACAAATTTAGGAGCACACACTTCATGTATTGCGTCTCCAAGGTGAATAATGATGTTTGCTCTGAATACTGAAACTTCAAAAGTGAGTGAAGGTTCAAGTTGAACATCTTATGTAGAAATATAAATAACCATTCCTGCTATCATAGCATCCAATATCCAATTTATTCCAAGTGTTAAAAGGCAGCAATTACCATGACATAAGTGTGTTGTTATTTGTCTATGTACGATGGTCCCTATCAACAAGCACCAATTTGACTTTACTACGAAGGAATAGGTTGCTCCATAACAGTACCTGTAACATCACTTTTGTATAAATGCAACATATAATGGCTTTCCAAATGTGATTTTGAAACAAAAATACAACCTTAGATGCTTCCTCATGGGTAGAAAATGCAGCAAACCCAAACCCCTTGCTAACATCATTTTTATCACACATTACCTATTAAATAAATTTGGTCGGTTTCACCTGCTACAGAAAAGCCTTTCCCTTTGTGTTGTGCTCCTGAGAAAAGAGAGAATACGATTAAGTATGTAACAGAGTACCATTTGCTCATTGACTCGGAAAACATGACAATATACTTCTCGACATTTCCCTGTGTAAAAGCAAAATCAACATAATCCTGTTTCTAATAACAGAAAGCCCCACTTGGCTAAAAATTTCATTGGTATTTTCAAAATGTTGCCGAACCATTTCCTTTTGGCAGGGATATGCTGAAAAAAGATGAATATTTGAACTTTTTTTGCACACATGAATCACCACTTGGAGCATATGCTAAAAATAGCACATACATAAATTGGGGAAATTGGGACATGCTAGGCCAAGTAACTGCCCAGTTCTTGGTGCTGACCTCACTCACATGCCACACAATAAGGAAAAATACGTACAAACACTAAAAGTTCTGTCCTTGATATTTATCAGCGGCATCTTTCATGCTTTGCTCAAATGTTCTCTTCAAGTCCATCTCTCTTTCAGATCTGAGCTCTACCAACATACCACTCTGTCACTAATTTTCTTTCCATTAATTGCCACAAACACCATCTCTACTCTCAAAATTGATGAAGCCAAAGCACCTTGATTTACCATCCATCCCAGTCATGACAAAAACATGGAGGCATGAACACTTGTGGAGAATTAAAGCATGTGAGGTCTACACACCGAGCTGAAATCTGTACGAGCAGAGTGGTGCAATAAATATTGAAAAGAACATTGATGAGAACAAGTAGCTCACCGTATGGCCGACGAGGTGGGTGTGGGAGCGGTCTCTGGTCGGATCAAGCCGGACGTTCTCGAATTCATTCCACGGCACACAACACTCCCTCCACCCCTGCTGCTGCTGGAGAATATCAAAGAGCCGATACCCGATATGCACCCCTACCGTCGTGAGGTATCTATAGTGCATATATTAATTAATTCAAATTACTGATAGCAACATTCCATGCCTGCATTAGTAAGGAAGGAAGCTAAAATTACCCACTGAGATAAGCAACTGTTAAGTTATCACGGGGTCAAAAACCCTGCAAAAAGGATTACAAAGTAGGAACATAGTGTGTTGGTGGCTCACCTGCTTGAGGTCATTGGACACGGTAAAGAACAGTTGGCGGCGACACCCATGGACCAGTTTTCTGAACCTGCAAGAGAATAGAAAGTCATCCTGATCCTTCAATTTTGGTGAGCAGAGAAGTGAATGTTGTCTAATTACTTCAAACATGGTGTCGAGCTTGCATAGTCTAACAAAACTTAAATAACAATTTTGACTTCATAATAATTTTGTTTATCAAACAACCACATCTTAGCCATTTATCCATCAACAGCAAAGAGTAATCAATGAACACAAAAGGCGCAATTTCGTGAGGCATGCTTTCACAAAAGGGGTAGAAAGTTCGGGTCCATCAAGATTGTCTTGTTGTGCTTCACTTTATCGAATCCGGCACCGCTTTGCTAAAGACCAAACTATTATTGATTTTCTATCCAAACAATCTGCAGAGCACGAGGGGCAACAGCAGAGCAACTTAGCAGCAGCAGCACACATCTTAGACTCACATGGCTAGCAGAAATAACAGCAGCAGCAACACATCGACGAAAATAACAACAACACACCTCTGTCTTTGTATATGGATTAGAATCACATACCTTCTTGATCATCACATATATTGGGCTCACATTGCTAGAAAAATATCCTCTTCTGCAGTTCTGAACATTGCCTAAATCCCTATCGATTACTCTAAGCTAGTGTGTCCTATTCCTAGATTTAGTATCGTCGCTTAGGTCTGCCTAACGGACAAAGGCTCCTTCCTTTGTCCTTGTTCGAACAACAAAAATACAGAAATCAGTGATCAAACCCTCCCACCCCCAAACCCATCAGAAATCGCAGGACTATCTAATTGCCATTCAGGCTGTAGTATGCTCACGATCAACCCCACCAACACAAAATTAGTCCATCAGAAATGCTACCAAAATAAGCCACATAATTTTTCCCACACTACAACTCAGAAACTACTAACACAAAATTCATGTTGCTATTTGGATGCACAAATAGTCTGCATCAACTACTGCTTGGTACAGGGAAAACAGGGAATCACCTCTTGATCCAACCAGGCACATCAGGAATTACTTTCCTTGTTAATTCCACCGACTGCGCTGGCATATCTCCCTTCCTTGTCGTCTGTATCCCTCTGCTGCCTCTGGAGCATAAACAGCATTGAGTGATTTAGCCAATGTGAGACTGACGTTTAACTTGTACTTATCTTAAACTGGAAGTGAAAAAAAAACCTAAACTATGCACATCAGCAGAAATGATTATCAACAAAGCCCAAATGTAGCGCCACAGGAAACAACACCAAATAAAGTATCACCAGTTTATAGGTGCAAGAAAAGAAGATGCTAGCAACACTGTTGCACCCGAAACTATAAATATCGAGTCCCAGCCACTTGTTTGGCTTTCCTGAAAGAAGCTCCCATCTATATTGATCAATCACCTAGCCAGCATCCGGCGGCGACAACTGTTTCGTCACTTCGCTCGTCGTGCTCATTCTTGGTTTGCACAACATCTCCTTCATCCCGGTCAAGCTGCAAATTTTTGCAAAACAGACTGGCCTTTGCCCAGACATTGGGGAAAGGTGTAGGCGCAGTCCTCGTTGAATTTTGGTCAACCAAAAATATCAGATCAATCTCTATGTCTACAAAATCAACTGCGTATTTCCTCTCTCAATCTCCTCACTCGCTCTATCCTCGCTTTGCTCAGCCATGGGAGGCGGCAATTATTAGTCCAGGATTTTTTTTCCGCTTCTAGTTATGAACCTAGCAAAATACTTGAACCAAACATGAATGCAACATATACTAAACTGAAGTACTGAACCAAACATTCAGAGATGGACTTCATCGATCAGTCGTAAGCTACTCTGACAGTTCAATGGACAAGGCAGTACTGAACCAAACATTCAGAATGGACTTGATCGACCACTCGCTAGCTGCTCCGACAGTTAACTAACCATGGCAGTACTGAACCAAAAAGAGACCTACTCGACTCAGTCGATCAGATTAGCGGATTCAGCGACGAATGCAACATGAGATCAAGTGAAATAGCAGCAATCAGGATGGGATGGTACACAACAAGATTAACATGTTTGGTTCAGTACAGACAGAGAGCTTCAATCAACAAATTTCAAATCAATACCGGCGCAATTAGGCAGAATCGCAGACAGAGAGCTAGGGGACAGAAAAATTATATCAAATAGGGGTCAGGGGGATACTTACCTCTGGTGTAGCGGTAGCAGGCGACATTGGAGTGCTCGACGGATGTTCTTCTACCTCCGGCGAACTCGGCGGCGACATTGGATGTTTCCTCGACAATTGACCTGATGGAGATTCCGGCCGAGGTCGTGTCCTTCTTATAGCAGCCAACAACAGGACGGGAACTCCATGGATTTGTGTTTGACAAGGATACTGTCTGTGATTCGAATTCGAGTCGGACACCACCGCCCCGGCGCCACCGGCAACGGCCCGACGCCGTGCTGCCACCCCGGCGCCACCGGAAACGGCCCGAAGCCGTGTTGCCGCGCCCGAGCCCCGGCGAGTCGGCCTCCATCCTCCCGACCGCCGCCGCCCTCGCCAAGCCCCCAGCCACCCGCGGCGTTCTCCTGCGCCTCCTCGACCCTGCCTTCCCGAGACCGCACGCCGCCCCCTCGGCCTCGCGTCGCCGTTGAAAAGGCGTCGCCGGAGCTCCCCGAGCTCCCTCGCCTCCTCGCCGGAAGTCACCGGCCAGCCTCATCCTCTGCATCCTTGACCCCGCCTCCTCGCGCCCGCGCGCCGCCCCTCCTCGACCCCGCCTCCTCGCCCCCGCACGCATCCCCCTCGGCCTCCCGTCTCCGGCGACAAGGCACTGCCGGAGCTCCCCGAGCTCCATTGCATCATCGTCCGTCAGCACGGCGGGAATGGATAAGACCACGGTTCCGGTGGTGATTGCTAGGGGGGTCATTGTAAAAACGAAAAGTTTTTTAACTTAAAAAAGGACTGCGGGTTGAATTCAAAGAAACAGAGGGACTTTTCTACAAATTTGCTAACGCATTAGGCCCTCGATTAGTACTGGTACAAATGCCCGTACGTTGCAACGAGCCATAAAATTAGTAAAAGTCGATCCTTGTATCATTCCGCAGCACTTTTTATATTCAGTTTTGACAAATGTCAGTAAACATGTATCCTTGAGTATCGCTTTTTAGTAAAAGCCTCTTCAATTGATATTTTAATTGTATTGAATAAAACAAATAATTTTTTCTATTTTTCAGAAATATTATTTAAAAATTTTAAATAATTTTTGTCATGAATTATTTTTCTATGACTAACAATTTTATTTGTATTTTTTTGCACTGTTTGTGTTTGGACCAAACATAAGGACTTGGTATACAGAACACACACAATCTCAGAAAAAGATGAAAAATGCCTAAAAAGAAGATGAGAATATTTCTCAAAAAAGTGAGAATAATAAGATTTAATAACGACCTGAGATGATGGGAATATTAATATGTACTAATTCGAACTATGTTTTCAACAATGTTTGTAAAAACTTCGAAAGATTTGAACCTCTATTAAATCCCGGCCAAAAAAATTGTATTTGCTGAAAATAAAAATGATTTTTTTTGAGTAACCATAAAATAGGAAAACAAAAGATAAAAAAAGAAAAACGCATTCAAGAGCCACCCCCGGCCATCTTTATTTAAGCCCACTAAGGAGCCAGCACACCACCAGCGCTAGCCTCTTCTCGGTAAAAACAATAACGAAAACAAAACGCCATCTCTTCCATTGCTCTCTCCTCCTTCTCGATGGGGAACAACGCGAGCACATTTTTTCTCACTTTTTCCTCTCACCGTCTCTCTGATCCACCTGGGAGCTTCCTGCACAACCTCCTCTGCCTGAGCTCGCCGTCCTCCTACCGTCGCTCAACGGTGAGACCACCACCATGGCGCTCGCTCTCCTCCCGCCAACCTCCTCTCCTCCCAGATCTCAGCAGATCGCCTTCTCCTGTCCGTCCTCGCGTGTGCGCCGCCCGCCGCTTCACACACCAGCGCCGCCACCTTGCTGCCGTCCCGGAGAGCCTCCCGCTAGCCGTCGTTGGCCTCTCCATTCTCCCCTGCGCCTGGTTGCCCTCCGCCTCGCTTTCTTCTGTCACGCCACCTCCGCGCCATCAAGTGCTAACACCGGCGAGCCACTTCGCTTTTGGTGACGCGGTGCTCCGACACCGGCCTCAATCTTCTTCTTTTTGCTTGAACTGGCGATGGCGTCCACGTCCTTCCCCGGTCGCCATGGAGAGGAAGTAGGCCGACTACAGGACCCTTATAAGCACTCCGCCGCCCCCATTCGATTCGCCCCCGTTTGGTGAGCGGCGGCGGCCGCGTGCAGGACGAGAGGGTAGCGTGTCGTTTTCCGACGAAGTCGGAGGAGGCGACAGTTGGCGGACTATCGACGAAGGCGAACTGATTCTGTCGGACGACGTCTTACTTTTCGACGAAGTTGGCGGAGGCGACAATGTGCGGACTACCGGCGAAGGCGAACTTATTATGTCAGACGTCGTCTTGCTTTCCGGCGAAGTCGGCGGAGGTGACATTGGGCGGACTTAGGTGAACTGGCGATGCAATTACGTGGATTTCCGGTCGAGCCTTTCATCTTATAGCAGCCAATTATATATGAAATCCTGATCCGTATTGGAGTTGTTCTCGTATGTATATGTAAACGTACGCACGAGTTAAAGGAAAATCAGCCAAAAAGGAAAATCAGTCCAATAGTCCAACCACCGTACGTGTTTCAACTCCCGTACTTGATGTAGCCGCTCGTACGTGAGCAAAGTAGTATGGACGGACCGCCATACGTGACCAAAACTAACGGAAAAAAAAATCTAATAATGGAACGTACGTGACCCAAACTAACGAAAAAAAATAATCAATCGCAGGACGAAACCAAGAATATCACCTTGCTTTAGTAGTAGGTAAGGTAATAGATAGGTAAAGATTGTTGATAAAATACTCTATTTGTGAACATAAGTAATTTATTTTCAGTTATAGACTTAGCGAGTCCATCTTTTTGGAGCAACGGAGGATTTACTATAGAAATATGTGACTTTTTTTTGCAGGGTAGACATATGTAACAATTTAGGACGAAACATATTAATTTATTTGAAAAAATGAAAAATGGTTGATTTCAGAAATATTTGATGAAATGATTAATTATATTTGTTGTTCAAATAAGTTTATATAGCGAACAACAAAGCACAATGAAGTATCGAACTGAATGTTTAGATAGTTTGTCGACTACTAAATGTGATATGTTTATTCTCTAGCCTTACATTATGAAAACGGGTATGAATGAAACCATAATGATTTTATAGGCGGTTTCGCCAATGTGGCCTTTGGCATTCGCATAGAATGGGGAGAGGCGTTTTGACTACGCATCCACGTGATCATGATATCTAGCTCGTCCAGTCCAACTTTGAGATTTGTACTAAGGGGCATTGAATGCAGTATATAGTGTCAGCTGAAATATACAGTACATGGTGGCTGGTATATATACGTATAGCAGCAGAGAACGGCCGCATATGAACCTTTGAAGGTTGGGTTGATGACGGTGCCACCCGTGTAACTGGACCAGTGGTACAAGTGCGTGATGTTTTATTTTGTACCAGCGGTACATGATGTTGTCTGACCCCCACATGACAGGGCGCGAGTGAATCGCCCCAGTGACCAGCTTGGTCACTTCGACAACCAGTGAAGAAGGCTGTGAGTGGAGGGGAGGGCGAGGGAATGCGGCGACAAAGAGGTGAACTATGTGGAGTTGCAGGCCAGCGGTAGGTTCCACGGAGGAAGTGTTGAGTTGCCATGGTGATGGATTTTCCCATCATCCAGTCAACATGTAACATTTTCTACCGCGGAAAATCTTTTTCCTCAAGGATTGTGGTTTTCGCCTTAGATTGGGGCGTAAATGATGCAGGCTGCCATCTTCCCGAAGGGGCATCGAGCGTAGCAACTCACATCGGCTTCCCTGGGATGACGCTGGTGCGGATGAAGAGTCCGCAAAGGATCTCGTGGGGAAGGGGTGGCGGTGGGCAATCACGTGCTGCGCGATTTGGGGCACAACTCGTCGGAGCAAATCAGGAGTGCTCCGACCTTCGGGGAGCAAGCGGGCGTGGCGGCTGGGGTTGGCACCATGTCCGCTTTTAGTGTGAGAGCTGGGGGGATAATGCATATGTCATTGAGCAGGGCCTCGCTGAAGGCCCCGTGAATGGAGACCAATTAGCTGTAATTTAAGAACACGCTGAAAAGTGATGATGCAGCCTCCCCATAGTCTACGGGCAAGATGGATCCGCAAGCCACAAGTTGGACTAAAAGGAAAACGCCAGTGTAACGTGATTTGTAAAATTGTTGTAGATCTGGTTCAAAACTATTGTGACGGTACAATTAGTTGATGATGAACTGATGATGCTGAATTGGTGTTGTCTCTGTTGATAGGTTTTAAAAAATTCCGCTAGCTGTAGGTGTTTTTAGATTCAGATAGTGTTCATACGAATGGATGGCTTAAATTCCAAGTGTTGTTATTTGTACCTGTGCCACGGCGCAAAATATTTGGATAGTGGATTATAGGAAAAGCACAATCTGGTGCAGCAGCAGTGTGTTATACACTTTCGTTACTGAAGGTTGTCACTTGTTTAGCATGACACTTGGTGCAAAAATGTATTACACCCTTCGATCCCAAAAAATGTCGTGGCTTTAGTTGACACTGACACTTTTTTTTTTGGATCGGAGGGGGTACTCTCAGTAGTGAATTTGAGATTTATTCAGATCATGCACGCCTGGAAAAAATTGTTGACACTTTGTGGCTGTGCTACTGATTGGTGCATCAGGTTTTGTTGGCTTACTTCTTGGCGCTTGGTCGCAAGGTAAGAGTACGAAAGCATCCGCCGAACCTGACGTGTCCTGGGAGAATTGGAGAACTGGAGCAAATGATTCGGGGATGCAGATAAGTTGGGTGAGCACATGGTTGAGCTTGCTATTGGGCTAACATTCGACTCTCTGGGAAAATCCTACGATTTTTACAATCTTTATTCTTGGAAGCATCATTTCAGCATCTGATATGGAAAAAGTATGCCTAACGCTAAGAAGACAAAGTGTATGGAGAAAGTTGTTTGCGGATGCTCTGTAAGTGTTCTTTAAAAGAGAGATGCTATCCAGACGATGGTGTTCAACCGATTTTTGCACAATGCTATGAATCCAACAATGCATCGGTAAGAGCAAGTGCAGCACACCCGTTGAATTAAGCGTCGGATGAAAATGCACTGAGTGTCAGGTGTAGAGTGTTCCCTATTTAAAAATCTGAAGTGGTAACTCAATTTCCTGTTGGTGCATATGGGGTTGTGCAGTTTAACAATGTATTGTCTGTTCTAATTGCAGAAGAAAATATGAATGTAGGTCAATGAAAATTGATGTTGCACCTAGAGTAACCATGTCGGTCTTGGTTGTTATTTAATATACATAATTATCAAAGTAACTTACATGTGGTAACTTTAGATTACAATCCATGCTAATGCATAGGTAAGCATTTTATGTTTACATATCTTGGATAATAAGTTTGAGTAAGGAAAATGAAAGATGCACTTATCAATGTAGACTAGATCTGTTAAAAAAGTACAATAAGCATGCAAACATAAAGTATATGAACACCGGCATTTTTTAACCATTGTATTTAATTAGAGGCGTTCATTCACATTTCAGAACTAATAAAGAGTTATATGGTAGCCCAACAAATTCAACCTCACAAAGTTTTGTCGATCTAGGTTCATGAGCTTACATAAGTTATAACCATGAAGCTACTGCATTATAGATTGAATGGACACAAGAGCAAGGAGCCGAGAGTGTACTTGCAGACCCAAAAGCTGAGAACCAAGCAATTCAAGTTATGATAATCAAATGCCAATCATAACTGCAATTAGTAATCCACCATAGCCGGCCATCAATACTTAATGCACATATTGCATCCTCTAAAATTAGCACCTTAGCCCATCTCCAATGTCACTTCCAACCTCACATATATATGTGACACAGTCTTCACTATTACGTGGACTTGTGGAATCTAAAAATCGTACAAGTTGCAAATGAGAGACCACTTCAATCCTATTGCGAAACCGCAGTGATGTTTCACATCCTTAACTAAATTAGATAAACTTAATAACCTATTAAATATTCCAATCTATTCGAAGAACCAAGTTAGTGTCAACCAGAGTAGATCTGAAATAACACGGGAGAGTTATTTGCTTTCATGTTTACTCCTTTAATTAAGATGGCGCAAAACATAATGATATTTGAAAGAAAAAAAGTGTAGGCAGACTGAAGTAGAAGAACAACCACGATCATGCTAAAACTTTAAAATCCATGATTGATGCCAATGAGCCTCTATAGTAAGCAATGTCCATGTTGGGCACACAATACACATCAATAAGGCAGGTTGTGTTAGACATAGATGCGGTATCTGGTCTGGCCAACGGCGTATAGCATAGCACACGAACACTCCTACGAGAGAGGGTACGAGGGTGCAGGCTAGTAGTTGGTAAGTGTGTGAGTGTCCTTAGGCACAAAGGATGGAGGATGTGTGTGACATTCTAGCAACAAACCGAGGATTGGGTTGAGCTCAAGAAGGACTGGGACGCCATGAGGTGAGTGTAGCGGTCTGGAGGTGGTGTGGTGGGGGTGGAGCTTACATGCAACAGCGTGAGGACGTGCGGAGGTTACGATCTGGTTGATTCATGAGAGGAGGCGACGGTAGTTTTTTTGGCAACACTTCTGGAGTTGAACCAGAGTAGATGGCAGCCAAAGACAACATGACTTCTGCACAAGAGAGCATGTGATGATTTTTTCTTCCAGTTATGGACGAGGAGGACAATTCTTAGGTCAGATGCTTCCATGACACATGTGAATAATTTTCTTAATGTAAAGACCATGATGATCTAATAGCTATGATTTATGTAATGTTAAAGTTTCAAGTTTTTTCAAATAACGACTAGCTTTAGGCGATAAAGAGATTAGGGTTTTCCTATCTCCCATCGGCGTCACCACCGTCATGCCTTGTCTTCGGTGGCTTTAGTGCCATAGAGTCGCGATGTACCTCGGCCCTTGCCAGCAGGAGGGCTCCATATCCGTTTTGAGTTACTGTTATTAGTTGGGTTAGGGTTTGTTTCATGCTCAGGGAGGCGGCAGCAATGACTTCCTGGTTATGCATAAGATCCTTGGTCTATCTAGCGTCGTCGGGAGGGAGGGGGAGTGGAGGTGGGTCTCCAGTGCATCTATCGGGATTTGGTCTATGCTGGTCTTTAGTGGATCTGTTTCGATCTAGTCTTTATTCGTGTGGTGTCGAGTTGGATCATTCCGATCTAAGCTTGTCTTAATTAGCGATGACTGTTGTTCTGGTGCACTGGTCCTTTGAGGCCTGAGCAATATGAGTTCCCGACTGTCTACTATAACAAGGTTTGTCCTCCTCCGATGAGGTAAGGGCGATGAAGGTGGTACGCCTTCGGATCGCTACAGTGCTTGTAGTTGTTGTTGGTGGCCTATATACCTGGTTGTAATTCTTTTTATTCATAGTGTTCTTTTGTACTGCCCTTATAGTTGATGAATAGATCGGAAATTTTGCCCCGCAAAAAAACTTCCATTGAACATGTGAATAAGTTTCTTGAAGTAAAGATCTAGATAAACTAATAGCTATGATTATGCAAGGTTAAAGTTTGAAAGTTTTATTTTTATGGGATTGTCTAACTGGTTCTCTTTTTTTCTTCTTAATTTGTCAATTGTCATAAACTTTTAGTATATATAATAGATAACAGATAGATAGATGCCACCTGCGCCAACACAAATTCTTTGTATTACTGCTTTGCATGCTCTATTGTCATTGTTGATTCTTTTTTATTTCTCAGACATACGACCAAGTCCTTTCTTAGTCACCGACTATAAGGTAGACGCCCACCACCGAGAGTGGCGTTTTGGTGGCCGAGCTACCTGCAGGCCGGTATCTGTGCCGTGTAATATAGCACCGTGATGAGTGCTGACTTGTTTTCTCCCGTGTATACGCTGACTGTTAAATTGAAATACACCGGTGCCATGGGCTGGGGTGCTCCCGTTGTACGTGGGGCCTCTGGTACACATGGTTACGCATACACGTCATATGCCTGCTGTGCTGGTTTTAAAAGAGCACACGTAGCTGGCGGTAGTTGTTGGGCTGGTGTGATATTAACTTTTGGTTCAATGGGACCATTTGGCACCTGCAGGTAGCTTAACGTTCACGCCGTTCACGTGGTGCTTACCGCTAAAAAAGAAAGAAAAATCCAAGTTTTTTCTTCCTGGTTAGACCATTCATCCCTTTGCATGGTGCTTAGTTTTTTCTCCCTGGTTCGACCATTCATCCTCTTCGTGGACCAGGCCGCTCCGACTTGGATGACAAGCCTCAAAGGAGATAAGTAGCACACCTTGCACCGACAGAGTTCGATCTGCCCATCACCTGGCGTCGTTGCCGTTTTGTCGCCCCGCAACGCCGCAGCTCCGACTTCACGCTCAAGAGCATGCCAAATGGTCGACGACGAAGGCAAGCCATCATCGTCACGCATTGTCGACCATGTTCGTCTTGCAACCATCATCGTCACCACACAAGTCACAATGCAACTTCCGCATCACTAGTCGGGCACCTGCCGACCACGATGTCATGCACCTCCAGCCCCGAGGAAGTGTAGGAGGGATCAAGGTCTTCAAGACGGCGCCCCCAAGAGGGAGAGCGACGTTGAAGACGTCGTCGCCGCCCGATCCTACATCATGATCTTGACTTTCACCTGAAGAACTCGATCTGAGAGAAGAGGATTCGCTGATCTCGTCGACGACGCCTCAAGAAGGATAGTGCCCGCACACCTCGCACCGCGCGCTCGTGGCGCACATCCCCGCTGCTGGACATACGGCCATGGGCGGGGGAGACGACGGACAACGGAAGAGGCTGCAAGTTGTGCTGCTGGCGTGGCGTACGTGCTTTAGCTTAGCTTGACTCCCTTGGTCCCGGCGGCGTGTACTTAAAGAAGGCGATCGGGGGAGGGAACCCGGCCGGCCGTGAGGGTGAGACATTTCTCGCTCCTCCCATCATAGTGATGGCGATAGGCGTCGCCACCGTCCACTAGTACATAATAGGGCTTCCGTCACAGCCGATTTATACATTAGTCCCGGTTGCATTACGAACCGGGACTAATGTGAGTATTAGTCCCGGTTCGTGAGGCCAGGGGGCCGGTCGGGCATTAGTCCCGGTTCAAATGGGACCTTTAGTCCCGGTTTGAGACACAAACCGGGACTAAAGGGTCCGATACCCTTTAGTCCCGGTTGGTGTCTCCAACCGGGACTAAAGGCACCAACCGGGACTAAAGGGGTTGAGGCTTTAGTCCCGGTTGGTGTCTCCAACCGGGACTAAAGGTTAGACCTTTAGTCCCGGTTGGAGACACCAACCGGGACTAAAAGGGTTCAGAATATTTTTTTATGTTTTTACAAGTGGGATCTGTTTTTAGTTTCTGTTTTAAATTGCTTATATCTTTTAGGAAATTTGATGTTTTTGAGTGATTCTTTTTGCATTAGATTCAAAATTTTGTCTAGTTTTTGTTTGTGCCATTAGTTTGCAAATTTGAATGTTTAAATTTGAATTTGTTCAAATTTGCTTCAAACCCTAGATTGTGAATAACTTAAGTTTACAAATAGTTTTTAAATTAATTCTTTTTGCTCCTAGTCACGTGTTAGATTGTTGTCACAGTAAGATTTATTTGGTTATTTTTAGAATAATTTAAAAATGAAAATGCCTTTGTAACAGACGAGTTTTCGTCCGAAACCTTGATACTTCGAAGGAGATGGTTCAGATTGTACACGAAGTGCATCCAGTTTTTGCCGTAACCCTCTCAACTTTGTAGCACATGCTATGTGGGTGAAATGATGATACCATGCCAAGTTTCAACCTTTTCAGAGTTCATTTGTAGGTCTTTTCAATTTCAGGGTCATTTGGCTCAAAAAATCATTAAATGCATGAAAAATAGCAAATGAAGTTAGAAAAGGTTGAAATTTGAGGATGTGGCTTTGAATGGTGCATATTGAATGCACAAAAAGTCTGGAGTTGAAATAAGTTAAAAAAAATGAAATGCCTTTGTAACAGATGGGTTTTCGTCTGAAACCTTGATACTTCGAAGGAGATGGTCCAGTTTGTACACGAAGTGCATCCAGTTTTTGCCGTAACCCTCTCAACTTTTTAGCACAAGCTATGTGGGTGAAATTATGATACCATGCCAAGTTTCAACCTTTTCAGAGTTCATTTGTAGTGCTTTTCAAATTAAGGGCCATTTAGCTCAAAAAAATCATTAAATGCATGAAAAATAGCAAACGAAGTTAGAAAGGGTTGACTCTGGCTTGGTTAACCTTAGTTGTGACTCTGGCTGGGACGGTGCTAGCAGATGTAGTCGACGTTATGATTGGATGGACACCAACCACTACTAGAAAAAAGGCTATTAGTGTAGGGAGGGGAGGAAGAAGTGGGAAAAGAGAGGGCATGGAGGAGGGGGGAGGAGGAAGAAGGCAGGGGTTAATATATAAGCTGTGGCGTTTCAAAATTAGTAATGGCGCACCATGGGGTGGTCCGCCAGTGCTATGGTACATAGCAGTGGCGCACCTAGCTGTGGTGCGCCATTGCTATGTACCATAGCAGTGGCGCACCTAGGTGTGGTGCACCATTAATATTTTTAATTTTTTTTGAATTTTGAAGGCGGGAAAATAGTAGTGGCGCACTATGCACTGGTGCGCCATCGCTAAATTTTTTTATTTTTTTTTAATTTTTTGCCTCCAGATCTTAAAAGCATCGTAACTTTTCTTCTGTTAGGTTTTTGAGGATTCTAAAAAATCGGTAACGGGCGTAGCCAGTTGAATTCGGATGTAACTTTTCGAGTAGATGCTTTTTCATATAAAAAACTTTTTCATCGGAGGTCGTATGCAAAAGTTACGGCCATTTTACCAAAACACGGCGGCCTTTGCAAAAAAATTCAAAATTCATGTTTGTTAATTTTCCTAACAACTAGAACACATAACACATGGGCATCTCGAAGGATTTTTAAATTTGAATTTTTTATCATTTTCGTTTATTTATTTTTAAACTGGAAAGGCGATCCACCAGGGGGGGGGGGGTTGTGTGTGTGTCATATTTGGATTCCTCACACATGAATAAAATAATATTATTACTTATTTTATTTTTATTGAAATTCAATATTATTAGTACTTATTTTGTTTATTGTAATAATTGTTTAGAATTCAAAAAATTAAATCATGTGATATCAAGACCTAAGGGTTAACATGATTGATAGCTTAAGATTGTCAGGAAAACAACAAGTGCAGACTTGGAAACTAGGGGGAATAGAACCTGAAAGTTAAGCGTGCTGTGGCTGGAGTAGTCAGAGGATGGGTGACCGGCCGGGAAGTATGAAAGTTAGACGATTTGGAATGACTGCTGATTAGAGATTAGAGATTAAATTCTGAAGCAATGAGGAGGGGTGATTAGAGATTAAATTGTCAAATAATTCAAAGATTTGAAAATCAGAAGAAAAAAAATTAAAAAAAAAATTGAATTTTTTTTTTTGAATTTTTTTTTTGATCCTTTAGTTAGTCCCGGTTGGGGTTACCAACCGGGACTAAAGGTCCTTTAGTCCCGGTTGGTAACACCAACCGGGACTAAAGGTTCTCCAGCCCACGCACAGAGAGCGGCCACGTGGAGCCCCTTCTGTCCCGGTTCGTAAGCAAACCGGGACTAAAGGGGGGGGGGGGCTTTAGTCCCGACCCTTTAGTCCCGGTTCCAGAACCGGGACTAAAGGCCCTCTGGAACCGGGACTAAAGGCCCGTTTTCTACTAGTGTAACCAACCTTATATATGTGTGAAAATTTCTACGTCGACAGCTGCATGGGCGTGATTGATATGTTTTTATAGTCCGGTTGATGTTGATTGATTTGAAAAACTTTTGGTCAGGTCAAAATCGTAAAACCAAACCAATTAGGAAGCACAATGTATTTGTCTAAAGAATTGAACGATAAAGTTTTGAAAAATTGTTGACCCAGTCAAAATCGGATTACCCAATTATAATTGAAGTCTTGAAGACCTCAACTGAATGTGGACTCTTTAAAACTAAGAAATATAGTGTTATAGAGATATAAATAAAATAATAAAATGATAGAGCTTTGAGAAATTGTTGACCGGGTCAAAATCGGGTGTCACAATGTCAATTGAAGACCTCAATTGAATGTTGGCTCTCGATAGATTAGTGTTATAGTATATGAAATAGAGGTTTAGGAGTCTCTCGTCTGAGTACGTGCTCAAGAGAAAGGAGTGACAGCGTGTTCATCTTTCTTTCTGTAATGTTGTTCTTCTTAGCAGTTTGACTATGAGTTGTTATTGTGTGTTGGCTACCGATAGTGTATCATGGTGTTTTTTTCTCTCATGGTTTTCTTGTTCGGCAGAAGTTTTGCATGTAGCTGCAAATTCATCATCGTTTGCTGCTGATACTCGAATCCTGGCCTAGATGTTGTTGTGTCCTAAAAAATGGAGGGTCGGGTGGGATGCTTATCAGTGTTAGAAATGGAATTGGGAGCGACGATCATTTGCTAAAAAAATTCATTGTCAATAACATCAAATGCGCATCTTGGCGATTAACCAAAAATACAAAGATGTTTTCAATAGGCAAGAGTAGTCTAAGGTAGAAACTAAACATAGATATAAAAACAGTAGTAAAAGACAACTAGGTAACTCTACAGAGACAAATCTACTAGAACAAATGATAAGAGAACAACTAAGTGGAGGTAAATGTAACCTAGGCAAGTTTACAAACATAAAAGTGCTGCAAGATTGAAAACTAACTCTAACATAGTGAACAACATAAAAATAAATACTTAGCCGTTTCGAAAAACTGACACAGAGGGAACACTCAAGTATGGCAAAGACAAAATAGAGCTCGGAATCAACTAAAAGCTCCTCATGTCGCCCACGCGGCGCCCAAAAGAAACCCTAGCTGCCGCCGCCAACCCCCAGCCTCACCTCTTCTCCCCTTGTTGCCGCCGTCCAGACTTTCCCCGACAACGCTCTCCGGCGGCGTAGGCGGGGGCATTTCTTCAGCCTTTGCGTGCGGGAGGGGCTGCGCGGGGTGTTCTCCCTAGGCAGTCGCATAGCCTCGCACGACGTATAGGTCATTGGCGGCGGGGGACTACGAAGTACATGGCCTGGTAGCGGCGTCCTGGTGCTTGAAAGTGCTGGTGGCCGCTTCTAGGTTGACAAGGGTTGTCCCTATGTTTTCTTTAGTTTAGTATAGTTTTCATTTTCTCATTAGTATTTGTTTATAGACTGGATAGGCGCCTGCGACATAGAATAGAGATAAACACATTACCAAAGGCTCATTCATTGAAAATCAAAATCATGCAGACAGGAAAAAAAGCGAATTTCTATCAAATCAATAGAAGAAAGGATCCTTTCCCTGATTTGAATCATATCCTCCTTCAAATAGGATATCTTTAGACTTCCTATAATAACTGCAATGATTTTATCCATTTTGTGAATTCCTACTTTGTTTTTAAGTATATTTATTACTTTGTTTATAGATACATCATTGATCTGTAGGGAAACGTTGCATGGGAAACAAAAATTTTCCTACGCACACATAAGATCTATCCATGGTGATGAGCATCTACGAGAGGGAGAGTGAATCTACATACCCTTGTAGATCGCTAAGCGGAAGCGTTAATAAACGCGGTTGATGTAGTCGAACGTCTTCGCGATCCAAATCGCCGAGCGTCCCGCGATCCAATCACGATCCTTCCGATCTAGTGCCGAACGGACGGCACCTCCGCGTTCAACACACGTACGGCTTGATGACGCCTTCACCTCCTCGATCCAGCGAGTGATGGTGAAGTAGTGGTTGAGTTCCAGCAGCACGACGGCGTGGTGATGGTGGTGAGGAACAATCTCTGCAGGGCTTCGCCAAGCACTACGGAGATTATGACGGAGGAACTAGAGGGCTAGGGTTGCCGGCACACGGCTTGGGAAATCCTGATGTGTCCCGTGTGCTAGCCCTGCCCCTCTATTTATATGTTGAGCCTTGGGGTCTAAACTTGGAGTAAAAGCCTCCTCCGGGTCGGTTTTGCCCGCACAAGGTCGGTTTGGCCCGCAGGGAAAGAGTCCAACTCGGATCCCTGCCGAACCGTGCACAGCCGCGCACAAGCGGTAGTACCGCTTCACACAAGCGGTAGTACCGCTTGGGCGGTAGTACCGCTTCACACAAGCGGTAGTACCGCTCGGGCGGTAGTACCGCTTCACCAAGCGGTAGTACCGCTTACGCGGCAGCAAAACTACTTTTGCACTTTCCAATACCTTGTGGGCTTTATCCCTTTGGCTCATATAAAGTGTTGCTGCACCCGAACACTTCGGTAAACATCCGGAACCCCTTCTGGTGAACTCCGGAACCCTTCCAGAGATCAAAACACTATTATCACATATATCAATCTTTACCTCCGGACTATTCCGGAGATCCTCGTCATGTCCGGGATCTTATCCGGGACTCCGAACAACTTTCGGTCACCAACATAATAACTCAATTATACTAATCGTCACCAAACGTTAAGTGTGTAGACCCTGCGGGTTCGAGAACTATGTAGACATGACCGAGACACCTCTACGGCCAATAACCAATAGCGGGACCTGGATGCCCATATTGGCTCCTACATATTCTACGAAGATCTTTATCGGTCGAACCTCTATGTCAAGGATTCAGTTAATCCCGTATGCTATTCCCTTTGTTCTTCGGTATGTTACTTGCCCGAGATTCGATCGTCGGTATCACTATACCTAGTTCAATCTCGTTACCGGCAAGTCTCTTTACTCGTTCCGTAATACAAGATCCTGTGGCTAACACTTTAGTCACATTGCTTGCAAGGCTCATTGTGATGTTGTATTACCGAGTGGGCCCTGAGATACCTCTCCGTCACACAGAGTAACAAATCCCAGTCTTGATCCATGCCAACCCAACAGACACCCTCGGAGATACCTGTAGAGCACCTTTATAGTCACCCAGTTACGTTGCGACGTTTGATACACACAAGGTATTCCTCCGGTGTTAGTGAGTTGCATGATCTCATGGTCAAAGGAACAGATACTTGACATGCAGAAAACAATAGCAATAAACTGACACGATCAAATGCTACGTTTACAGTTTGGGTCTTGTCCATCACATCATTCTCCTAATGATGTGATCCCGTTATCAAATGACATCTCATGTCAATGGCTAGGAAACCTTAACCATCTTTGATCAACGAGCTAGTCAACTAGAGGCTTACTAGGGACACAGTGTTGTCTATGTACCCACACATGTATTTGAGTTTCCAATCAATACAATTATAGCATGGATAATAAACGATTATCATGAACAAGGAAATATAATAATAACCAATTTATTATTGCCTCTAGGGCATATTTCCAACAGTCTCCCACTTGCACTAGAGTCAATAATCTAGTTCACATCACTATGTGATTTACATTGTAATGAATCGAACACCCATGCAGTTCTGGTGTTGTTCATGTTTAGCCCTTGGAAGAGGTTTAGTCATCGGATCTGCAACATTTAGATCCGTGTGTACTTTGCAAATATTTATGTCGTCCTCCTTGATGTAATCGCGGATGGAATTGAAACGTCGCTTTATGTGTCTGGTCCTCTTGTGAAATCTTGGTTCCTTGGCTAGAGCAATGGCACCAGTATTATCACAAAACAGAGTCATTGGGTTAAGTGCACTAGGCACTACTCCAAGATCTGTCATGAACTCCTTCATCCAGACACCTTCCTTCGCCGCCTCCGAGGCAGCGATGTACTCCGCTTCGCATGTAGAATCAGCTACCACGCTTTGCTTGGAACTGCACCAGCTAACCGCACCCCCATTAAGAATAAATACGTATCCGGTTTGCGACTTAGAGTCATCCGGATCAGTGTCAAAGCTTGCATCGACGTAACCCTTTACGACGAGCTCTTGATCACCTCCATAAACGAGAAACATGTCCTTAGTCCTTTTCAGGTACTTCAGGATATTCTTGACCGCCGTCCAGTGTTCCATTCCTGGATCACTTTGAAACCTTCCGACCATACTTATGGCAAGGCTGACATCGGGTCTTGTGCACAGCATTGCATACATGATAGAGCCTATGGCCGAAGCATAGGGGATGACACTCATCTTTTCTCTATCTTCTGCAGTCACTGGGCATTGAGTCTTACTCAACTTCACACCTTGCAAAACAGGCAAGAACCCCTTCTTGGACTGATCCATTTTGAACTTCTTCAAAATCTTATCAAGGTATGTGCTTTGTGAAAGTCCTATTAAGCGTCTTGATCTATCTCTATAGATCTTGATGCCTAATATGAAAGCAGCTTCTCCTAGGTCCTTCATTGAAAAACTCTTGTTCAAATATTCCTTTACGCTTTCCAGCATTTCTATATTGTTTCCAATTAGTAATATGTCATCCACATATAATATTAGAAACGCTATAGAGCTCCCACTCACTTTCTTGTAAATACAAGCTTCTCCGTAAACTTGTATAAACTCGAACGCTTTGATCACCTCATCAAAACGAAGATTCCAACTCCGAGATGCTTGCACCAGTCCATAAATGGATCGCTGGAGTTTGCAAACTTTGTCAGCATTCTCTGGATCGACAAAACCTTCTGGTTGCATCATATACAACTCTTCCTTAAGGAAACCGTTAAGGAACGCTGTTTTGACATCCATCTGCCAAATTTCATAATCGAAAAAAGCAGCTATTGCCAACATGATTCTGACGGACTTAAGCATCGCTACGGGTGAGAAGGTCTCATCGTAGTCAACTCCTTGAACTTGTGAAAAACCCTTTGCCACAAGTCGAGCTTTATAGACGGTGACATTACCGTCCGCGTCCGTCTTCCTCTTAAAGATCCATTTGTTCTGAATGGCCTTACGCCCTTCAGGTAATACTTCCAAAGTCCATACTTTGTTTTCATACATGGATCCCATCTCGGATTTTATGGCCTCTAACCACTTCTCAGAATCCGGGCTCATCATCGCTTCTCCATAGCTCGTAGGTTCATCGTTGTTTAACAACATGACCTCTAAGACAGGGTTGCCGTACCACTCAGGAGCAGTACGCGTCCTTGTCGACCTACGAGGTTCGATAGCAACTTGATCCAAAGCTTCATGATCATCATCATTAACTTCCTCTTCAGCTAATGTAGGCTCCACAGAAACAACTTTCTGCGCTGCGCTACTCTCAGGTTGAAGTAAAGGTTCAACAACCTCATCAAGTTCTATCTTCCTCCCACTCAATTCTTTCGAGAGAAACTCTTTCTCAAGAAATGTTCCGTTTTTAGCGACAAACACTTTGCCTTCGGATCTGAGGTAGAAGGTATACCCAACTGTCTCTTTTGGGTATCCTATGAAGACGCATTTCTCCGCTTTGGGTTCCAGCTTTTCAGGCTGAAGCTTTTTGACATAAGCATCACATCCCCAAACTTTAAGAAACGACAGCTTTGGCTTCTTGCCAAACCAAAGTTCATATGGCGTCGTCTCAACGGATTTCGATGGTGCCCTATTTAAAGTGAATGCAGCTGTCTCTAATGCATAACCCCAAAACGATAGTGGCAAATCGGCAAGAGACATCATAGATCGCACCATATCCAATAAAGTTCGATTACGACGTTCGGACACACCATTACGCTGTGGTGTTCCAGGCGGTGTTAATTGTGAAACAATTCCACACTGTCTTAAGTGACTGCCAAACTCATAACTCAGATATTCTCCTCCTCGATCAGATCGTAGGAATTTAATCTTCTTGTTACGATGATTCTCAACTTCACTCTGAAATTGTTTGAACTTTTCAAATGTTTCAGACTTGTGTTTCATTAAGTAAATATACCCATATCTACTTAAGTCATCAGTGAAGGTGAGAAAGTAACGATAACCACCGCGCGCCTCAATGCTCATCGGACCGCACACATCAGTATGTATGATTTCCAATAAGTCACTTGCCCGTTCCATTGTTCCAGAGAACGGCGTTTTAGTCATCTTGCCTATGAGGCATGGCTCACATGTGTCAAGTGATTCAAAATCAAGTGACTCCAAAAGTCCATCAGCATGGAGCTTCCTCATGCGTTTTACGCCAATATGACCTAAACGGCAGTGCCACAAGAAAGTGGTATTATCATTATCAATTCTACATCTTTTGGCATCAATGTTATGAACATGTGTATCATTACTATCGAGATTCAATAAGAATAAACCTCTCACATCGGGTGCATGACCATAAAAGATATCACTCATATAAATAGAACAACCATTATTCTCTGATTTAAATGAGTAACCGTCTCGCAATAAACAAGATCCAGATATAATGTTCATGCTTAACGCAGGCACCAAATAACACTTATTTAGGTTCATCACTAATCCCGACGGTAATCGAAGAGCGAGCGTGCCGACGGCGATCACATCAACCTTGGAACCATTTCCCACGCGCATCGTCACTTCGTCCTTTGCCAGCCTCCGTCTATTCCGCAGTTCCTGTTTTGAGTTGCAAATATGAGCAACCGCACCGGTATCAAATACCCAGGCACTACAACGAGAGTTGGTAAGGTACACATCAATAACATGTATATCATATATACCTTGTTTGTTGTTGGCCGCCTTCTTGTCAGCCAAATACTTGGGGCAATTCCGCTTCCAGTGTCCAGTTCCCTTGCAATGAAAACACACAGTTTCTGGTTTGGGTCCAGCCTTGGGTTTCTTCACGAAAGGAGCAACTGCTTTGCCACTCTGCTTGGAGTTACCCTTCTTACCCTTGCCATTTTTCTTGAAACTAGTGGTTTTATTGACCATCAACACTTGATGCTCCTTCTGAATTTCAGACTCAGCGGCTTTCAGCATCGCAAACAGCTCGGCGACTGACTTGTTCATCCCGTGCATGTTATAGTTCAACACGAAGCTCTTGTAGCTAGGTGGCAATGATTGAAGAACTCTGTCAGTGATAGCCTCTGGCGGAAGGGGCGTCCCTAACTCAGCCAGACGGGTGGAGTACCCAGACATTCTGAGCACGTGATCACTGATAGACCCGTTCTCCTCCATCTTGCAAGCATAGAACTTATCGGAGATCTCATATCTCTCGATCCGGGCATTCTTCTGAAAGATAAACTTCAACTCCTGGAACATCTCATATGCTCCATGACGTTCAAAACGTCTTTGAAGTCCCGGTTCTAAGCCATACAACATTGCACATTGAACTATTGAGTAATCATCAGAACGAGCCTGCCAGGCGTTCACAACGTCTAGAGACTCAACTGGAGCGGGTGGATCACCAAGCGGTGCATCAAGGACATAAGCCTTCTGGGAAGCCGTAAGGATAATCCTTAGATTACGGGCCCAGTCCACAAAGTTACTTCCATCATCTTTCAACTTAGCTTTCTCTAGGAACGCATTAAAATTCAGGGGTGCTACCGCGCGAGCCATGATCTACAACATAAATATAGCAAAGACAACTTAGACTATTGTTCTTAGATAATGAGTTAAGTTAATCATATTTAAAAAACTCCCACTCAAATTGACATCCCTCCGATCATTCGAGTGTAACATGATCCAAATCCACCAACTCAAGTCCGATCATCACGTGAGTTGAGGTGGTTTCAATGGTGAACATCTTCATGTTGATCATATCTACTATATGACTCATGTTCGACCTTTCGGTCTCTTGTGTTCCGAGGCCATGTCTGTACATGCTAGGCTCGTCAAGTTTAACCCGAGTGTTCCGCACGTGTAACATGGCTTACACCCGTTGTATGCGAACGTAGAGTCTATCACACCCGATCATCACGGCGTGTCTCGAAACGACGAACTTTCGCAACGGTGCACACTTGGGGAGAACACAATTTATCTTGAAATTTAAGTGAGGGATCACCTTATAATGCTACCGTCGTCCTAAGCAAAATAAGATGCATAAAAGGATTAACATCACATGCAAATCATAAGTGACATGATATGGCCATGAACTTGTGCTTTTGATCTCCATCTCCAAAGCACCGGCATGATCTCCATCGTCACCGGCATGACACCATGATCTCCATCATCTTGATCTCCATCAACGTGTCGCCATAAGGTTGTCGCGCCGACTGTTGCTTCCACGACTATAGCTAACGTTTAGCGATAAAGTAAAGCATTACATAGCGCTTAATGATTGACACGCAGGTCATACAATAATTAAAGACAACTCTATGGCTCCTGCCAGTTGCCGTACTCATCGACATGCAAGTCGTGATATTCTATACAACACATGATCATCTCATACATCACATATATCTCATCATGTAATTGGCCATATCACATCACAACATACCCTGCAAAAACAAGTTAGACGTCCTCTAATTGTTGTTGCAAATTTTACGTGGCTGCTACGGGTTTGCAAGAACCGTTCTTACCTATGCAAAACCACAACGTGGTGTAGTGATTGCTTTTTGATCTTCTAAAAGAACCCTCTTCATTGAACCGATTCAACTAAAGTGAGAGAGACAGACACCTGCCAGTCACCTTTATGCAACAAGTGCACGCAGCGGTGAAACCAGTCTCGCGTAAGCGTACGCGTAATGTCGGTCCAGGCCGCTTCATCTCACAATACCGCGGAATCAAGTATCAACTAGTAACGGCAAGCAATATGTATACACCCACGCCCACAACTCGTTTGTGTTCTACTCGAGATCTCATCTACGCATAGACCTAGCTCTGATACCACTGTAGGGAAACGTTGCATGGGAAACAAAAATTTTCCTACGCACACATAAGATCTATCCATGGTGATGAGCATCTACGAGAGGGAGAGTGAATCTACATACCCTTGTAGATCGCTAAGCGGAAGCGTTAATAAACGCGGTTGATGTAGTCGAACGTCTTCGCGATCCAAATCGCCGAGCGTCCCGCGATCCAATCACGATCCTTCCGATCTAGTGCCGAACGGACGGCACCTCCGCGTTCAACACACGTACGGCTTGATGACGCCTTCACCTCCTCGATCCAGCGAGTGATGGTGAAGTAGTGGTTGAGTTCCAGCAGCACGACGGCGTGGTGATGATGGTGAGGAACAATCTCTGCAGGGCTTCGCCAAGCACTACGGAGATTATGACGGAGGAACTAGAGGGCTAGGGTTGCCGGCACACGGCTTGGGAAATCCTGATGTGTCCCGTGTGCTAGCCCTGCCCCTCTATTTATATGTTGAGCCTTGGGGTCTAAACTTGGAGTAAAAGCCTCCTCCGGGTCGGTTTTGCCCGCACAAGGTCGGTTTGGCCCGCAGGGAAAGAGTCCAACTCGGATCCCTGCCGAACCGTGCACAGCCGCGCACAAGCGGTAGTACCGCTTCACACAAGCGGTAGTACCGCTTGGGCGGTAGTACCGCTTCACACAAGCGGTAGTACCGCTCGGGCGGTAGTACCGCTTCACCAAGCGGTAGTACCGCTTACGCGGCAGCAAAACTACTTTTGCACTTTCCAATACCTTGTGGGCTTTATCCCTTTGGCTCATATAAAGTGTTGCTGCACCCGAACACTTCGGTAAACATCCGGAACCCCTTCTGGTGAACTCCGGAACCCTTCCAGAGATCAAAACACTATTATCACATATATCAATCTTTACCTCCGGACTATTCCGGAGATCCTCGTCATGTCCGGGATCTTATCCGGGACTCCGAACAACTTTCGGTCACCAACATAATAACTCAATTATACTAATCGTCACCAAACGTTAAGTGTGTAGACCCTGCGGGTTCGAGAACTATGTAGACATGACCGAGACACCTCTACGGCCAATAACCAATAGCGGGACCTGGATGCCCATATTGGCTCCTACATATTCTACGAAGATCTTTATCGGTCGAACCTCTATGTCAAGGATTCAGTTAATCCCGTATGCTATTCCCTTTGTTCTTCGGTATGTTACTTGCCCGAGATTCGATCGTCGGTATCACTATACCTAGTTCAATCTCGTTACCGGCAAGTCTCTTTACTCGTTCCGTAATACAAGATCCTGTGGCTAACACTTTAGTCACATTGCTTGCAAGGCTCATTGTGATGTTGTATTACCGAGTGGGCCCTGAGATACCTCTCCGTCACACAGAGTAACAAATCCCAGTCTTGATCCATGCCAACCCAACAGACACCCTCGGAGATACCTGTAGAGCACCTTTATAGTCACCCAGTTACGTTGCGACGTTTGATACACACAAGGTATTCCTCCGGTGTTAGTGAGTTGCATGATCTCATGGTCAAAGGAACAGATACTTGACATGCAGAAAACAATAGCAATAAACTGACACGATCAAATGCTACATTTACAGTTTGGGTCTTGTCCATCACATCATTCTCCTAATGATGTGATCCCGTTATCAAATGACATCTCATGTCAATGGCTAGGAAACCTTAACCATCTTTGATCAACGAGCTAGTCAACTAGAGGCTTACTAGGGACACAGTGTTGTCTATGTACCCACACATGTATTTGAGTTTCCAATCAATACAATTATAGCATGGATAATAAACGATTATCATGAACAAGGAAATATAATAATAACCAATTTATTATTGCCTCTAGGGCATATTTCCAACATGATCCACTTTAAATAGAAAAAATAAAGTAAAGAGTAGATAAGAAAACATAATATTTTGTCTCATAGTTATGAAATAGAGTTCTTTATTTTTATTTTTATAGTATTACTTCTCATTATACTGCATAGATTAGTCCTACTATCTTAATTAGGTTCTGATTATTCTAATTAGTACTATTCTCATTTTTATTTAATAGGCTCTTATTATTATTAAATACTAACTAAAGGATAGAGGTATTCTTTTTTTCTAGAGATTCCAGAGAAAGTGAGATAAAGTGAAACGATAAAGTTTTCTTTATATAAGAATTAGATCCACATACACCATATCTAAATAGAATGGAAATCCAAAAGAAAGGGAGATGGGATTCCATTGGATGAATCTTTAAAGAAGATGCAACATTGGTTGAGGTTTCAGCTTGACGGGAGGGCAGGCACATGTGAAGGATTGTGGTGGACCTGGTGGAGCGACCTGGATCGATCCAACTCTTGTCAGTGCTAGTGCTTGAGCTGAGTGGTTGCGTCCGCGGGGGTGTGGGGGGGGGGGGGGGGTTAGCTTCTTCAATACCTGGTGAGGACGCTTGTCACGATCGAGTAGGATGGGTTGGTGTGGTCTCGTGCTCATGTGCATGCTGCTCTCGAAGGTTGCATGTTGGACAGGATGTGATACTTCAGGCAAAAGCCTAGTGCAGACTCATCGACAATGGTGATGGTGATGCCTTCGAGCGTTGCTCCCCTTCTTAATTAAAGGCCTCTTCATGGAGCTTCCGTTCCTCGGTCTATGGTGTGTTCCAGGCGAAAGCCTCATATCCTTTCGTGGATCATACTACGGTGGAGTCTTCGATGTTGTTTCACCCTTTGGGGCGTTTTCTTGGAGCCATCAATCCATTGTTGGCTGTGGTTGGTTTTGTTGGAGTGTATGCTGGCGGTGGTGGCGGTGGCGGGGGAAGGGGTCTGGATGACGTATTAGCAATATTGAGATTGTACTTTCCAGTAGTATCGCCGTTGTTTTTGTATGTTTTTAGCTTCCTTAGTTTTTGGAACTATGTGGTATTATGGGTCAGACCTGGTCGAATTATTTGGGCCTACTCGTCATCAGTGTAGAACACTCGGCTTTAAGTATGACTATGATCTTGGCTGGCGAGCAACTAGCACCTCCATGCTCGAACCTCCATTGACACGTACATACCCTACACAACAACCGCAACGTTGCCTTACATGGACCACCACGCACCTCTCTGCCATCGATGCGGGCCAGCGGCATCGGTGGTGAGCCAGATCTGGCCACCTGCCACACCAAGCAACCCTCCACCGCAGGGCAGCCACGAGAGGAGCACGTTGGCATCTATCTATCTATCTAGCTATCTATCTATTATCTACAAAATAAAAATACGGGTCAAAAATATGAAAATGGGCTAGAAATTCCCACATTAACCAGAAACATCCAACCGCTAATTTGATAAACTAGCTAATGACGACCGATAGATCTTCATAAATTATTCATTAGTATTGAAAAAATGATGCCTAGAGCTATGCCTTCATAAATACTCCCTGTATGGCAAATTGAGCGTATATTTGTATGCTTTTTGTACCAAGTGGAATTCTACAAGAAGATGAACTGCTACAAGCCTGGATAACATGGAATGTGTCGGTGGTTAGAAAAGACAATCACACCTGAAAGTACAGAATCCTTGCACGAACCTCATAATTGTATTCTGTTGTAAGTAATATAAAATTGTCAAACTTTACGAAGTTTAACTTCAGAAAAATCTTATATGCAAAGCAAAAAGAAACTGAGTGGGTATCTATGCTGAGATTCTTGTTACACACTATATGTCGTGATGCATCTGGTCTACTACTTTCCAATAAGTGTCGGAAAAAAATACAACACTTGATGGAAATAGTTCATAAAGAGGTTACAAACTTTAGATACGTGGAAAGATATAGTTTATTAGGTACAAAAGAAAACATATCTTAGGCAAATATATGTTGGCAAAAAAAAAAAGAATTGGCCCGTCAAAATATGACATTCTGCACTGTTCGGATGTAATTTTGTCTTTTTGCCACAGGTTCCTCGAAAGTTCAAACTTCATCAAATTTCACACACGCATAACACACTAAAGCATCTTTTTTTTGTAGGATAACACACACTAAATCATCTTTCACAAAAAAATGGGTTTTTTTGTGATTTTGTTTGCTATTTTCAACTATTTTACTGCTTATAAGGAATAGCTGAGCCCGGAATCAGAGATGAATTGTCGTGGCAAATTAATGATTGTACTGTATCTATGCGGATGAATATAAGGAAAGTTTACTACATTTGTTTCAAAATTTTCCTTATATGATGAAAACAATATATTTTCATGATTGAACGCTAAGATATTAGTCAAACAATGCGTCTTCATGGTTGTTAAATTCTAGCCCGCGTATTTGAGCGGACCACTTTGCTAGTTACTAAAATTGGAAAATAAGATGACTGGACTCTCCTGTGTTGAGCAGTTTTCGTGGGCTGTGCATGCCGTGCGTTTCAGCCTAGACTAGTAGAATCGGTGCCCCCATGATAGACTCAAATTGCTTTCTTTCATGGCACATGTTGACGGAGTCAATCCCATGTCGTGCAGATGCATCTCTGTCAGTGTGCGGCTGTGCGCGCATGACCGAGCCAGGCAGCTATGCACGCACTGCTTCGCCTGCTAGTATACGTGAGCTGCCACGGTTTACTTTCTAGCAAATACGGGCACTGTGCAACGGCCTCTACTACAAATACAATTGCTGCATACAGGCTTGGCACTGATCACGACGTGCACATACGTGTCTGATACCGGCCTGCAGGTAGCTCGGCCACCAAAGCGCATTTTCGCCCACCACCACCATACACAACTACTGATGTTAATAACATAAGATTGTTCTCTCTCTCACGCACATGCACATGCACACGCACACGCGACATTCTGTCACAAATCGAAGATGCAGCAAAGGAAACAATGTGCGGGAGGGGTGTTTTGGCTCCCGGGTGCATTTGCACCCGGATGAACAGTAACACAAAAAATAATACTAAATGTTTTCAAAAAATCTGAATTTTTTTCTGGATGTTTGTGTTACTGTCGCAAGCATGCTTGACAATTTTTATGTGAATCGGAGCAGGTGGTGTTTCGTCGGTGAAAAAAAACAAATTTGGATGTGACATTTTGGGGTAACAATTGATGTTCAATTTGTTTTTTTCGTACAGGCCAAAATGCTTAACCTGTTTTCCTACAAATTTCCAGGTAGCATTTGAACATGACAAAGAACATACAAATTTTTTGTTGGAATTTTTTTCACATTTCAAAATTCATTTTCGATGGGCAGGAGCAAATGCTCCCGGGAGCCGAATTGCATTTCCGACAATGTGCGAGATATATGGGAAAGTTATGGTTGTATTCCCACCCATGTACCTTCTATCCTCACGTCTGCATCAAATTTAGTGCCAGCAAAGTTCTGTTTTTTGTTTCTCCGAAATAAAGAACATTTTAACTTGAAACTTTGAAGATCAACATCACGCAAGTATTACCATACACAGAATTTTTTTTTGGATTTAATGGTGCAAAATAAAATATAAAAAATGAAACATTCATTCAAAATTTGCAATTTGACAAATTTATGTTTTATAAAAAATATCGGGAACATTTTATACAAAGAGTGGCACATATGTATAGTTGATTGGCGAAGTTTCAAGGTCAAATGTCTCTTGCTTGGAAGAAACAAAAAATAGAAATTTTTATACAAGGATAGCATGAATCTTGACGCAAACTGAATGGTTAGATAGAGGCTACACTGGTACTGTAGTACAACAAATCCACACTCCGAGATATCGGAAATTCGCACGGATGCGCGAGTGCGGGGAACTCACCTGCCAAGTCTCGTCGGCTACTCATTTTGCCTCGCGATTTGCTCAGTAGTTCAATCCCGCACGAGGGCATGGTAAGTTTTAAGTTTCAATATTTAAAACTTATGTTTTTTGCATTTAAAATGCCAAGTATTAGTTTTGGAGGTATAATTTTAAGCATTTTTTCTATCGGTCGTAGACACAAAATAATGGGTTTTTATCGATCGCTCATACTAAGTTACAAGCAATGAAACTTAACATATTTTTTTAAAAGTCATCAAAATATATTCAAAAGGAATCTTATTTGAAAGCACTGCTCACCAGAAACAGGACGAAATCACTATTCTGACCTTCTTACTGATCTTTGTCACAAACTAAACTCGACATGGAAGTATTTTACGATCTGACCCTTTTGGCAACGCCATGGCCCGTGGTGTTTCTGCCCAACATAGAAACGCCGAGCTAGATAGCGTTTCTACCCTTGTCCACTACCAGGCTGAGCATGCGTACGTGACAGGCCAGAAACGCCGAGCTAGAAGCCGTTTCTGGAAACGCCAAAGGCCTTGGCATATGTAGGGCAGCAACGCCAAAGGCCTTGGCGTTTCTATGTAGGACAGCAACGCCAAGGCCTTGGCGTTGCTGCCCTACATAGTAACGCCAAGGCCTTTGGCGTTTCCAGAAACGGTAGCCAGTTCGGCCTGATAGTGAGCGAGGGCAGAAACGCTATCTAGCTCGGCGTTTCTATGTCGGGCAGAAACGCCACGGGCTATGGCGTTGCCAATAGGGTCAGATCGTGAAATACTTTCATGTTGAGTTCAGTTTGTGACAAAGATTACTGAAAAGGTCAAAACAGTGATTTCGGCCCCAGAAACATGAATGAAAACAAAACTTAATTTGGAATTTTCATTTAAAGATATAAAACTTTGAAAATCTGAAGTCAAAATAAAAAACGGGCACCAGGAGCATGAGTGTCCCCGCACTTGCGAGCCACAAATCCTCTTCCTCCAAGATATATGAACTTCAAGGTGAGCTGATTCTGGTCAATGAGTAGACTGCAAACTCCATGTGTAATGCGTACTCATGCTTTACGCATCTATAAATTATAATTTCCTATAAAGCATGTATATCTCCATGCTAAACATATATGGAATTCTCGTGTTTAAAATGGGTGTGTTCTTTCACTTTTTTTTAATGGGGCTCTGTTTATTTTTGCAGTGAATGAAATGAGGCTTTACTCGGGAGGCACCCCATGAAGCCAACAACCATGCAAATTAGATATTCTTAAACTAGAGCTAATATCGTTTAGTACAAAAATCAACCATTGTTTAGCTACATGAGGTAAAAAAAACAACCTCCATGCTAGACAAATCGACTAGAATGAGCTTCCAAAGCAGACCTTGAGTTTACAACCAACTGCAAAAAAAAAAAAAAAGAATAGCTAAGAAACTATGCTAACATGAAAGAAAAAGGATTAGGAGCATCTTCGCATTGAGGCGACCAAATTCACATAATATCATGAAGATAACTGCGCTCAGTTCTTGTGCAAGCGGAACTACCGCGGATATCTTCCAGATAACATATACTCTTCTTCCATACTATATTGTCTGCTAATTAACCCCTCTTTGATTCTTTCATCTCTAGGTAATGGGGAATCTACTACAATATTAGCATTCGCCTCAAATCCCTTAGATGATTGAGCGACTTCCAATCTCAATTCCACTTGTCTCATGGTTGGTCGTTCCTCCCTTCTTAATTTTATACATGCTACTGCAATTCCAGCGATTTCTTCAATTATGTTGCCATCCTCATTCATAATTTGTGGATCTAATATTTGTGACAAATTGCCTTCTGCAAATAAGGTAGGAAAATGTTCCACAAGGATAATGTCTTCAATAGCCATATAGTCAAATGGCTTCTTTCTAGTCATCAGTTCTATAAGCATAACACCAAAGCTATAAACATCACTTTTTTCCGTGAGGCGCCCCGTGTGCAAATACACTGGGTCTAGATATCCTAGTGTGCCTTGCACCATTGTTGTTAACCCTGATTTGTCCAATGGAATGTATCTTGAAGTTCCAAAGTCTGCTATCTTTGTTGTTAGAGTATCATCCATAAGTATGTTGGCAGGCTTGATATCTCCATGGATGATTGGTATTAAAGTTGCTGAGTGAAGATAGGCTAGAGACCTGGCCGTTTCTGTTGCTATTCGTAGCCTGTCATTCCATGATAATGATATCGGTCCTTCAACATGAAGATGATCACGAAGAGTTCCATTGGATATGAACTCGTAGACTAACAACGGGACTTCTGTTTCAAGGCAACAACCATATAGTTTTACCACATTCTTGTGGTTAATTTGTGATAGGATAGCAACCTCGTTAATAAACTCATCAATCTCACTTTGAGACACCATCTTTGGTTTTTTAATAGCTACAGCATGGAAGCCCGGCAAAATCCCTTTGTACACGGTACCATGCCCACCACTACCAATTTCATGACCTTGATCAAAATTGTTTGTCGCCTTCTCCAGCTCTTCTAAGGTCATGATCATTTTCTCTGAAATATCTGCTCTTTGAGATGCCAATTGCCGCAGCAATTGCCCACGGTTTCGCTGAAAATACCTCCCTTCCAACAGCTGGGCCCTCCGATGCTTAAATTTGTTGAAAACAAGGAACGTAATGAGAACCAAAAGTACAAGGCCCGCCCCACAAGCAACTCCAATAATGATGATTCCTGGAAAAGAGAAGCATTGTCAATAATTTTCTATCGTATGTGTATAAAAACTATGAGTAAATTGTCTCAGGAGGTGCTTTCATAATGATGGTTTTGATATTAGCTAGGTAGATATCAAAAACAATGTATTGTATATATAGATAGAGCAATTAATACATTTCTTGTGATAAATCTAACAATAAAGTTTGAAATGACAAAATGAATGGGTACCGCAGGACTTGTCGCAGCAGGGCGTCCCGATCGGTGTTGGCGCCGGGCTCGCCTCATCACCTGCTACTGGTCGTCCACCGGAACTGAGCACCGGCATCAGTAGTAGTGCCGCTGCCGCCATAGCTACCCCCGAGATGGTTATTTGCGCCATTGTTATGGTCTTATGGAGTATGGAGTATGGATGGATGGATGTGATGAGTGGTGAATCGAGCCCTTCTGCATGCTTTTATGAAGAGGAAGCATGGCTACCGGCCGATAGATTCATGCCGGACCCAGCTGTTCCGAGTACGTACGTACACGGAGTCACGGATCCACCAGTTTCACGTGGAGAAGATGCCTCCCCGCAGCTCGATGCGTGTCCAGTCGACCGAATCAACAGTGATGGGCAGAGTTCCCATGGCGCCTGAGCTCAAACGTGGGCCCGCGCGCTCCTGTCCTTGTTTCTTGACGCGAAGCTCGATTCCGTCTTCCCCGCAGAGACGAGGTATCTCCAGTCTGGCCGCCCAGCGCTCAGGTGCCTCGTCTCGAAGGTAGAACAGCAAGGAGCCTTCCATTGCATTTGACTGCTGTTCCCGTGGAGGCTCTGCAAGTCAACCACCGTCACGACGTCGTCTTCAGGGCCGTCCGTCGTCAGTTTTCTCTCAAAGCCTGCGATCGTAGACCGGGGCGCACTTCCTCGGCTCCTTCAATCCTTTTAGAGCTAGTGGCTGAGCATGTCTGCGATCCTTGCGTTCTGGCCAAACGGAAGTGTTTCAATCTGTTTAGTAACTGCTGGGTAACAGTGCGAAATGCATCGCTTTTCACCGACACCATGTAAAAAAGAGCGTTAACATGTTGTCTTTTTAGAGTAAACGTGAGAGCCTCGGGCGTACGACGACGATCCATGGAACCAGCGGGGTCCTTTGTGGATTAACTGCGGGGATTCTCGGGCACAAAAAGCATCACCGATCCATGCGTGCTCAAGGATTTAGACAGGCTCGGGCCGCTCGGGAGCGTAAAATCCTACGTCTCGTGTTTGATGAATTATATGAGTTCACAGTATAGGAGCGCTACAGCCCAGCAAGGAATGCTTGAGGAGTGCGGCTTTGCGTGCCAATGAACCAAGTGTCCATCTTTCTAAAGACAGCTATGTGCCTTCTTTTATATGTTAAGGGGCTACCACAATGGCTAAAATGGACTTTATAAACAAAGCCAACTAACAAGTTGGCACTACTGGAATTTTCCTATACGCCGGGTGTCAGGTTCTTCGTCAAGAGCCAAAACACGGACACTCGGCACAGTAACAGACGCCGAGAGCGCCCCTCGGCAAAAGGGACATCCCGGCAAACACGGGATATTGCTCAAAGTGGGCCTCTATAGGGTGTGGTAAAAGTTTGGGCGCGTTTTCAATAAGTCTCCCCTGAGGCCGCTTGTAAACCGCACCATCTCCGAGCTAGTCTCTGTATATCGAGATGGAACGTGTTCGATTTGTGCAAGAAGTGCAGGTCATGTTGCTCCGTTGGCCTTGAAACTTCTCGTGCTCTCAAAGAAGGCCCTCGCATGACACGTTCCATGCCCCCGCATTTTTCGGACCCGCGTGCAATATTTGAGACATTTAATGCTATGCTAGGGTTTCAGAGAAATTGCAGATCTATAAGGCGACACATGAAATCATGTCCGAAAGCGGCGTGGAAAATCCTTTGTGATGTCCTTGTAACATGCGTAGACCTTGTGTAGATGAGGGAGGGGCATGCCCTACCGCCGGGTGGTGAAAGTACCTCGATAGCATGCCTGATGCAACCGTTTAAACCCTCGGAAAATCATACGATGCCGGATTTTCTCGAGAGCTGGCGCGCTGTCATCACATGGCCTCTGTAGGGGGTGGTAAAATTTTGGGCGCGTTTTGAATAAGTCTCCCCTGAGGGCGCTTGTAAATCTTGGGTGCATATCAAGAGGGAACGCGTCTGATTTCTGCAGGAAGTGCGGGTCCTGTTGCTCCGTTGGCCTCGAAACTTCTAGTGCTCTCAAAGGAGGCCATCGCATGACATGTGCCATGCTCCCGCATTTTTCGAACTGCGTGCAATATTTGAGACATCTATTGCTTTGCTAGGGTTTCAGTGTCGGAAATTGCAGATCTACAAGGCGGCGCATGAAATCATGCCCGAAAGCGGCGTGGAAAATCCTTTGTGATATATGTGGAGGGTGTCATGGATTTTTTCAGAGAGTAGCTCTCGGTATATGAGGCCTTTTCCCAGCGTTCCTCTCGGTACAATGTAAACCCTAGATCTAGTGTTTGACATTTACCTAGAGCTACCCTCGACACAAGGTGAACCCTAGATCTAGTGTTTGACCTTTACTGAGTGCCGCACCGACAGTCTCTCGGGAAAGGTCCGCGGGACACTTAAGTTTCTTCCCCGTCGGGATTTTTTCATTTTTCACTCCATCCTCCCGCCACCCCTCCCCGATGGCGCCCTCCCTACCCCGTCGGCACCACTCCACCGATCGGCCTCCCCGCCAGCACCCTCGCCCCACCACCAGCCAACGCCCCCTCCCCGTCGGCGCCCCCCTCCACCGGTCGGCGCCCCCTCCCCGCCGGCGCCCTCCCTTGCCGGCGCCCCCATATATACCATCACCAGAGAGAGTGTCCACCATTTATACATGAGAGAGTGTCGATGAGAGTTGTTCTTGGAGGAAGAAAATCGACTTTTGCTTAGAAGTAATCTTTGATGTTTGATTCTTATGTTATTTTTCGTTGTGTGATGCAAGGTGTTAACACCGATCGATTTCGTGGCTATGGCTTCCTCCGACGACGTAGCTTTCTTTAGGGTCGACTCTGCGGTCAAGGAGAAGCGTCTCGATGATCGCTTGGCGGCGCTCATTGAGGAGAACCCGCAGCTGATACTAATAAAGTTTTTTGAGGATCTGGCCAAGAAGAATCCGCCCGCTAAGGAGAGCAAGGCGCCATCGCGTAAGGAGATCAAGGCCCCACGGCGTAAGCAGAGCAGGGCTCCACCGCGTAAGGAGAGCAAGGCCCCACCATTGAGTCCACCGACCATCATTCCCAATGACGCTTGGTCCTCCATTGTGGGGGATGCCCCCACGTGCTCTGACTCCACGATCACTGGTTTCACCGACTACATCTCGGACTCGTCCACGTAGTTAATTTGACGTTGATTTAGTGATATAGTTATGTAGCTACTCATATGGACTTGGATTGCCACTTTCGATGCTTTTGATTGTATGATGGACGAATGCTTACGTGTATTATGTATGATGTGCTATTTTAACCTTCCATTCCTTCTCTGCCTCTTCTTTTTCTTTCTTTGTAGATGAAGTGGTATGCGGTGTACAAAGATAGGTGTCCAGGAGTCTACGATTCATGGTCTGAATGCAATGAACAAGTGCTTCGTTACGAAGGCTGTTCCCACGACTCGTTCAATAGAAGAGAAAAGGCAGAGTATCATAACAATCAATATGTGCTTAAGGAGAAGAGAAAACCTGAATTAGGCAATGGTGCAGGCCAGACAGGGCTTATCGGGTTCGGTGGATTGAAGAACTTGATAATTCTCTTTCAGTTCGTCATAATTGTGGTGTTGTTTTTATCATCTGGTCACATGTAGACATGCATTGACCACTTTGTTGTTTCGTAAGTAGGAACTTGTACTAAAGAGCTATTTTGTGATTTCAAATGAATCTTGTGTGAACTATTTATATAATGCTTATGTGAGTTTGTTGTTAAACTTTGTGACTTCAAATGCAAGTCTGTGTATTATATATCTGTTTTTGCTGCAGGGATCAGAAAGAAAACATGTAGGAACTGAACCGAGACACTAAACTTTACCGAGAGCGGCTCTCGACAAACTGCCATGATCTAGAAGGCCCTAGCACTTTGTTGTGGCAGTTATGCCGAGAGTGGCTCTCAGCAAAGAACTGACGGAACCAGCAGACGTGAAGTCACTTTATTTTGCCGAGAGGCACTGTTTGGCCCTCGGCAACGAGTTTGCCGAGTGTCCGTGTTCTGGCTCTCGGCAAATTCCTGTTTGCCGGAGAGGTGTACGCCGGGTGGACTTTGCCGGGTGCACCTCTCAGCAAAGTATTTGCCGAGGGTTTGTGGCCGAGTGTTTCTGGCACTCGGCGTACCTCTGGATTCCAGTAGTGTGGCAACACCATAAGTTTTCACAAGCACAACATAATAAAAAGTACGGTTGCACAATAATCAGAAAAGACAAGTAACATGCACGCACGCGGACAATCTACAACCTACAGTAATCAGACATAATAACTACGACCCCACGCCAACTACGTCGCCGGAGCCTACACTCTTGGAGCAAAGGAATTTGTAGTAGCTCGAACATGAGATATCACCAGCTCGTCGCATCGAGATCACAACTTTTAACCAACGGCTTCCCATTCAAAGATTGAAAAATAATGTCAGCAGGTTTAGATGGAAAGAAATGCTCGATGGTAAATTTATTTCTAATTGTCCACAAAGCCCACCGAACAGCATGAAACCAAACCAAAATAGTACTGTACACGTTTTAACTGACCAGACAGGGAGTTAACTAGCGGCAATAACTGAACAAAGATGTAGGAGCCCAGTTAACACCCAACCACGACCGGGTGCAACTCCAGATAAATGCCTCAAAGTCACAGTTAAACAAAATATGGCCACTGGTCTCCTCACGCGAGCAAAGGGAGCATAGCACACGTCGTTTTTTCAATCTTTTTCTTTGCGGGTAATGTCGTTTCAGTCTCTTTTTTCCAGGATAATAGGAGTTTTATTCCAAAATGGTAGAGTTAGAATTCAGAGGCAAAATATCTTCGATACGTGAGGGCACTCTATGGAGCCATACAACAGTGCTATATTCAGTACGGCTATATGCCGTTTCAGTTTCAATGAGTAGTTTCCTTACCCGCAAAGAAAACTTGTGTTAAAAACCAGGGACACTTGACGCGTCATTGTGTTTTGATGACGTCAGTCACAATGTATCCTCGATTATCTACACAATGATTCCTCACAAAACATGCTTTTGTATCCCTTTATATCAAGAAAGCAACTAACACGACCATACAACAAGTTCAAGTACAACACCAAAAATCAAGTAGTCTGCTGGGGTAACAACACAAGCATGTCCCAAGATAAAGCAAAGAGAAAGATGAAAAAAGATCACCAAGACGCCTGAAGCTCGGTCAGGTGATCTGTGGCATAGCAAAACACACGCGGTAGGAGTCAGCGTGCCCACCATGAGTCCAAGCCGGTCGCGATCCTGCTGTCTAGAGAGCGGGTGCCATTGCTGTGAAAATGCAAGAAATTTGAAGATAGAGTCAGAGGTAGGGATGAAAACGGAGCGGAAACGGACCGAACTGGGTGCTACCATATTTGTTTTCATATATTTCTATGGAAGCGGAAACAGAAATAGAAACCATGGAAATGAATACGAAAACAGATATTACCGGAAACAGACCCAGAGCGAATACGGAGCGGACATGGAAACAGAAGTGGGCATTGACCGGAAATTTAAACCCCTTGAGTCATAGAGAAATAAACATGAAAACCAAGAAAATGAAATGTTACCATTGCTAGAAAATAATAGGATTATGTTAGCAACTTAGCATAGTATTGTAGTCGTGCTAGATAGTTGTATATAGGGTCTAGTTGGGTACGTATGTGGGAGTAGAAGTTGAGCCTCAAATGATCCATTATGCTCATTGTGTCATTGTGTCATTGCGTGTTGTTTCGTAGTTCGGTTACAAAGTAGCCATAGACCTATACTAAAAACGAAAATTTCATATTCACGGAAATGGAAAGTTCCGTTTCCAGGGTTGTTCCCCCGGAAAACACCGTTCCGTTTTTGTTTCTGTTTTCGGATAAAAAATTCCATTTCCGTTTTGCAAATTTCCATTTCCGTTTTCATATTTCCTCTCCATTTTCATTTTTCCTCGGGAAAAGCGAAAAGTTTCCACTCCACTTTCATCCCTAGTCAGGGGCCTTCCTAAGAAAGATCCGCTTAATCACCATCTTGTTACACGACATCCATAGAGTCCAAGCTAGCACCGTGAACACAAGCCAAAAGAGGCGTCTCGTCGTCCCGGTCTGGTTGGCACAATCCTGTAGGAACCCAGCCAGGTCTAGGGCCTCCCGGGAAGGCCCTAAAGCCTTACGGACAAAGCTCTACATGACTATCGCCGTAGTGCAAGAGAAGAAGATGTGTGCCCCCGTCTCTGAAACACCATAAAGGGGGCACAACCTGTGCCGAAGGCCGTGCCGCTTGATCACCTCCATCCCAGATGGGAAGCGATCCTGTATCAGTTGCCAAACAAAATCTTCATCTTTAGTGGTATGGACGTTTCCCATAGTGGAAACGTCCAGGACAGAGACGGCCGCCGGCATAAGGCATGGTATGTTGAGCCAACCGAGAAGATCCCCAAGGGCTCAACCATCAAGACACTCTGTCCGGATAATCCGCGAGCATCGGCAGGAGGGCAACCCGTAAGTTGGCCCACTCAATGGTCTCCACATGCCCAAATGTCGGTCGGAACTAGATGTTCCAATTGCCATTGTGGGCCTCCATGGAAACCAACACCATCGGATGCAAATAGATCGCAAACACGTTGGGGAACTTTGTACACAATGGAGAGACGCCAACCCATAGGTTGAACCAGAAGTGGGTCCTCTCTCTGTTGCCTATGGATACGGAGATTCCATTGTGGATCACATGTTTAATCAGTTGGATGGATTTCTAGAATTGAGAGTCTTCCCTGTGCTCACAAGCAAGAAGGGTCAGCTATGCAGATACTTAGCCTTGACTAGCTGCAACCATAGACCCCCCCCCCCCTCCCCACGCAATATCCGCCAGACCCATCACTAGTGCAGAGCCTCCTCGTTAGCGACGCCCAGAAGTGCCTAGTAGCAGCATTCTGCTGGAGCGCCGCTACTATCATGTCGTTGGTCATTAGCAACCAACAACGCTTGGGCCAAACAACGCTAATCGCTAACACTCCAACAACATTCCAGCTTACACGTTGCCAATAGCATCCCAACCTCACTAGTATAGAACCAACTCTTTAGCAGCGTTTTGAAGTGCCCCCTAGCAGCATCGAGACGCGGCGCTGCTAGTATGAAGGCCGCTGATAACAGACTCCTAGCAGCGTTTGAGCGAGACGCTGCAAATAAATGCCAACCTAGCAGCGTTCTGCTTAAACGTTGCTACTACGGCCTACAGCGGCAACGTGCTCTCTGGCCGAACGTGACTAAGTTTGTAGCATCTACTTCAGCTTGAACGCTGCTGGTAGCATTCGACAGAATAAAAAAAATCAACGCATGGTCCCAAACAATTCAACAAAGTTAACAACACATTTTAGCAAAATTTACAACGCAGTACAACATGTTAACACAGTTAACTACACCACATAATACATACATATAGCTGGATGCCCGTTTTTCTAGTCCTAAATGGTGACATGGAAGCTTTTTTGAGCCATGCATACTAGTAGATAACATAGTACTACCAAGCATATATACTAGTAGTTAACAATGTCGGCCGAATCTGGTGGTGGTGGTGGTATCACTAGTAGAAAACAAGGCAACAGTCCCGGTTCCAGAGGGCCTTTAGTCCCGGTTCTACAACCGGGACAAAACGATCGGGACTAATGCCCGTCACTTTTAGTCCCGGTTGGCCTACGAACCGGGACTAAAGGAGCTCCACGTGGCCGCCGTGGGGCGCCTGGCAGGAGGACCTTTAGTCCCGGTTGGTAACACCGACCGGGACTAAAAGGCAGCCACGCGTCAGCAGCTGCGAGGCGCTGGGGGTTTTTTTTTTTGAAAGGAGGGGTTTAGGGGTTTTGGAGGGTTTAGGGGTTTTCATATTGTGTTTCCCCCTTTTATTTTTGTGTTTACCATTTTTATTTTATGCTTTTCATTCAACTCGATGCTAGTTACTACATATAGAAATGAAAGAACGCCATTACACAACATCGTCATGATCAATATATAGAGAGAAGAAGTGACCTCTCTTTCTCCGTGCTTAGTCGAACAATGCAACAAGTTTTCGTAAATCTATTCGACGCTATTACATATAATATATACAATATAACATCTCTTACGATCTTAATATCTAATTGCCAACGTCGCATTTCATCTCCTTATGGTATTCTCCATGTTTAGGTATGACATGATCAACAAAGAATCCCGCCAATTCCTCTTGAATTCACTAGTAGAAAACAGGGCTTTGGTCCAGGCCTGAAATTCCATTAATCCCGGTTCACTCACGAACCGGGACCAATGGGGGCATTGGTCCCGGTTCGTGAGGCCAGGGCGCCGGCCGGGCCTCGTGGGCCATTGGTCCCGGTTCGTCTGACCCCTTTGGTCCCGGTTCCAGACACGAACCGGGACCAATGGGCCTCGCTCCTGGCCCACAACCATTGGTCCCGGTTTGTGGCTGGAGCCGGGACCAAATGATGTCCTTTAGTCCCGGTGCCAGCAACAAACCGGGACTAATGGTTGGCCTATATATACCCCCCCCCCCCCCCGCCCGCGAGCAGAGCAGTGCACTGCTCTGTTTTTTTGGCCGGCCATTGGGAGAGCTTTGTGGTGCTCTAGCTCACCTCCTATGCACATGAGGTGTTCGATGAAATGTCCGAGCCACACTTAAGCTTTCTCCTCTCGAAGCTCCTTGTCCAAGCTCCATTTTCCTCAAGATTTGTCTAGGTTTGGCGGTCCGTCCTGTCCCGTCCCCGTCCTCACCGTCGTCGATCGCCCGCGCCCATCTCGGCGCCGGCACCACCGTGGTTAGCCTCTTCTTCTTATCTTCTTTCTAAAAGAAAAAAGTTCTTACTTGTATGATTTAGATAGATACTTGTGTAATTTTCTTACTTTTATTATTGTTTGTTATTATATAGTGCGATGGTTTTGGTATCCACCTCCGTCGGCCCTCGTCCTGTCTATGATTCGGATGTGGTATATATTATCTTTTATAACTATTTGTTTTATTTAGTGTTTATGACAATTATGCCGACCAACGTGACATAGATTTTTTAATCTAGGAGGTATGTGAACCGGAAATTCCAACCGACATAGAAATTCTTGTCGAGAAGTTAAATTTGGTTGAAAAAGAAAACAATTACTTGAAAGAAAAATTACAAAGAGTTGAAGAGGAGAAGATGAAGTTGGAGTTGCATGTTGCCAATGTCGTCGACGATCACAAGATCAAGATGGATGCAATGCGCTTGAAGATTAGAAAGATTAGAAAATATGCCATTCATACTGAGGCTTGGTATCATTATGCCGTTGGATCAATTGGTACCTTAGTTGCGGTTATGATCGCATTTGTTGTTGCATTTAAATTTATATAGTTTCAATGTATGTTTTAATTAGATGCTCTAGAGAGCTATATGTTGTTCAATAATGAGAACTATGTATGAACGTTATGTATTTATTTTGGTCACTACTGTACTTTGGCTTTAATGTGATGATGAATTTCTATTAATTTGGTTTTTAATACACTTTATTATATAACGCACGCAGATGAACTGGCAATGGATGTACGGTGACCGACGCACCTCCGAGTATATTAAGGGCCTGCATAATTTTCTCGAAGCGGCTGAGGCAAACAAGCATAATGGTTTTATGCATTGTCCATGTACTGTCTGTGATAATACGAAGGCTTTCTCCAACTCTAAAACCCTTCACTTCCACCTGCTTGAGAAGGGTTTTATGCCACACTATAATGTTTGGACCAAGCACGGAGAAAGAGGGGTTATGATGGAAGACAACGAAGAAGAAGAGGATGATGACAACTACCCGCCCCCTGAATACAATGATGCTGCAATGGGGGAAGCTGAAGATCAAGAGGAACCAGACGATGTGCCCGATGATGATCTTCGCCGGGTCATTGTTGATGCACAGAGAAAATGCGAAAGTGAAAGGGAGAAGTTGAAGTTCGATCGCATGTTAGAGGATCACAAAAAAGGGTTGTACCCAAATTGCGAAGATGACAACAGAAAGCTCGGTACCACACTGGAATTGCTGCAATGGAAGGCAGAGAATGGTTTATCTGACAAGGGATTTAGTTCGCTACTGAAAATAATGAAGAAGAAGCTTCCAAAGGATAACGAATTGCCCGGCAGTACGTACGAAGCAAAGAAAGTTCTATGCCCTCTAGGATTGGAGGTGCAAAAGATACATGCATGCCCTAATGACTGCATCCTCTACCGCGGTGCGTACGAGGATTTGAACGCATGCTCGGTATGCGGTGCATTGCGGTATAAGATCAGAAGAGATGACCCTGGTGATGTTGAGGGCCAGCGCACCGGGAAGAGGGTTCCTGCCAAGGTGATGTGGTATGCTTCTATAATACCATGGTTGAAACGTCTGTTAAGAAACAAAAAGCATGCCGAGTTGATGCAATGGCACATAAAAGACCGTAAGAAAGACGGGAAGTTGAGAGCACCCGCTGACGGGTCGCAGTGGAGAAAGATCGAGAGAAAGTGGAGCGACTTTACAGGTGACCCGAGGAACGTATGGTTTGGTTTAAGTGCAGATGGCGTTAATCCTTTTGGAGATCAGAGCAGCAAGCATAGCACATGGCCTGTGACTCTATGTATGTATAACCTTCCTCCTTGGTTGTGCATGAAGCGGAAGTTCATTATGATGCCAGTGCTCATCCAAGGCCCTAAGCAACCCGGCAATGACATTGATGTGTACCTAAGGCCATTAGTTGATGAACTTTTACAGCTATGGAATGGAAGAGGTGTACGTGTGTGGGATGAGAACGAACAGGAGGAATTTGACCTACATGCGTTGCTGTTTGTAACCATCAACGATTGGCCTGCTCTCAATAACCTTTCAGGACAGACAAACAAGGGATACCATGCATGCACACACTGTTTAGATGACACCGACAGTATATATTTGGACAAATGCAGGAAGAATGTGTACGTGGGGCATCGTTGATTTCTTCCGACCAACCATCAACGTCGAAAGAAAGGAAAGCATTTCAAAGGTGAGGCAGATCACCGGAAGAAGCCCGCCCTCCGTACTGGTGATCACATACTTGATATGGTCAATGATTTACAAGTAATCTTTGGAAAGGGTCCTGGCAGACTATCTGTTCCGACTGACGATGCGGGACGCGCACCCATGTGGAAGAAGAAATCTATATTTTGGGACCTACCCTATTGGAAAGACCTAGAGGTCCGCTCTGCAATCGACGTGACGCACGTGACGAAGAATCTTTGCGTGAACCTGCTAGGCTTCTTGGGAGTGTATGGGAAGACAAAAGATACACCGGAGGCATGGGAGGAACATCAACGTGTGCATGAAAAAGACGGCATGCATCCAAAGCAGTATGAAGGTCCTGCCAGCTAGGCTCTTACCAAAGAAGAGAAGGAAATCTTCTTTGAATGCCTGCTCAGTATGAAGGTCCCGTCTGGCTTCTCGTCGAATATAAAGGGAATAATAAATATGGCAGAGAAAAAGTTCCAGAACCTAAAGTCTCATGACTGCCACGTGATTATGACGCAACTGCTTCCGGTTGCATTAAGGGGGCTTCTACCAGAAAACGTTTGATTAGCCATTGTGAAGCTATGTGCATTCCTTAATGCAATCTCTCAGAAGGTGATCGATCCAGAAATCCTGCCAAGGTTAAGGAGTGATTTGGTGCAATGTCTTGTTAGTTTCGAGCTGGTGTTCCCACCGTCCTTCTTCAATATCATGACGCACGTCATAGTTCATCTAGTCGACGAGATTGTCGTTCTGGGCCCTGTATTTCTACACAATATGTTCCCCTTTGAGAGGTTCATGGGCGTCTTAAAGAAATATGTTCGTAACCGCGCTAGGCCAGAAGCAAGCATCTCCATGGGCCATGAAACAGAGGATGTCATTGGGTTTTGTGTTGACTTCATTCCTGACCTTAAGAAGATTGGTCTCCCTCAATCGCGGTATGAGGGGAGACTGACTAGAAAAGGCACGCTAGGAGCTGACTCAATAATATGTAGGGACGGCCATTCTTGGTCTCAAGCGCACTACACAGTTCTACAGAATTCTACCTTGGTGACCCCGTATGTCGATGAACACAAGAATATTCTGCGTTCCAAACACCCGGAGCAGTGTGACGACTGGATTACATATGAACACATCAGGACTTTCGACAGTTGGTTGCAAACACGTCTCATGGGTGACAACACTGTTTCTGATGAGCTGTATTCGTTGGCCAGGGGACCATCTTCGACTGTATTGACTTACAAAGAGTACAAGATAAATGGGAATACATTTTACACGATCGCCCAAGATCAGAAGAGCACCAACCAAAACAGCGGTGTCCGCTTTGATGCAGCAACGAATAGGGGAAATGACACATATTATGGTTACATAGTGGACATATGGGAACTTGACTATGGACATGATTTCAAGGTTCCTTTGTTTCAGTGCAAATGGGTCAATCTGTCAGGAGGCGGGGTACAGGAAGACCCATAGTACGGAATGACAACAGTGGATCTGAACAATCTTGGGTACATAGACGAACCATTCATCTTAGCCAATGATGTGGCGCAGGTTTTCTATGTGAAGGACATGTCTACCAAACCGGGAAAAGAAAAGATAAGGAAGCGAATACATAATACGATGAGCCAAAGCGCCACATAGTTCTTTCAGGAAAAAGAGACATCATGGGATTGGAGGGCAAGACAGACATGTCTGAAGATTATGAAAAGTTTCATGAAATTCCTCCCTTCAAAGTCAAGGCTGACCCAAGCACCCTCTTAAACGATGAAGATTATCCATGGTTACGGCGCAATAAGCAAAGGACACAAGCGAAGAAAAAGTGAAGACTTTCTCTCCACAACTATATCATTGCAGTTACATGTGAAGAAATGAAATGCCTTTTGTAACAGATGAGTTTTCGTCCGAAACCCTGATACTTCGAAAGAGATTGTCCGTTTTGTACACGAAGTGCATCCAGTTTTTGCTGTAACCCTCTCAACTTTTTATAACATGCTATGTGGGTGAAATGATGATACCATGCCAACTTTCAACCTTTTCAGAGTTCATTTGTAGTACTTTTCAATTTCAGGGTCATTTAGCTTAAAAAAAATCAGTAAATGCATGAAAAATACCAAATGAAGTCAGAAAGGATTGAAAATTGATGATGTGGCTTTGAATGGTGCATTTTGAAGACACAAAAAGACTGGAGTTCAAATGAGTTCAAAAAAATGAAATCCCTTTGTAACAGATGAGTTTTCGTCCGAAACCCTGATACTTCGAAAGAGATTGTCCATTTTGTACACGAAGTGCATCCAATTTTTGCCGTAACCCTCTCAACTTTTTAGCACATTCTATGTGGGTGAAATGATGATACCATGCCAACTTTCAACCTTTTCAGAGTTCATTTGTAGTGCTTTTCAATTTCAGGGTAATTTAGCTCAAAAAATTCAGTAAATGCATGAAAAATACCAAATGAAGTCAGAAAGGGTTGAAAATTGATGATGTGGCTTTGACTGGTGCATTTTGAACACACAAAAAGTCTGGAGTTCAAATGAGTTCAAAAAAATGAAATCCCTTTGTAACATATGAGTTTTCGTCCGAAACCCTGATACTTCGAAAGAGATTGTCCATTTTGTACACGAAGTGCATCCAGTTTTTGCCGTAACCCTCTCAACTTTTTAGCACATGCTATGTGGGTGAAATGATGATACCATGCCAACTTTCAACCTTTTCAGAGTTCATTTGTAGCGCTTTTCAATTTCAGGGTCGTTTAGCTCAAAGAATGAACTAATAGCAAAAAGAACGAACTAGAAAACTTTTATGAAACTCTAATAGCAAAAAGAATGAACTAAAAACAATCAATTAAAATATTCTGTTATGATGAACTAAAACAAAACTATAATATTCTTCAATAGCAAAAAGAATCAACTAAAAAGCTTTTATAAAACTCTAATAGCAAAAGGAATCAACTAAAAAGCTTTTATAAACCTCTAGTATTTTTGAAACTAAAATTATATAAAATTTATGCAACTAAAATTATCAATTTTTTTTTGTTTAAAACATTAATAGCAAAAAGAATTTTCATAAAGAAATTTTTTGTTAGAAACTTTAATAGCAAACTAAAATAACCAAATCTCTTTTTGATTAAAACAGACATTTAAAATAACCTAAAACTTACCAAATTGAATATAATGATAAAACACAGTAATATTAAATAGTAGGAAAAAGAATCACTCAAAAATCTATTTTTTTAGTAAAGTTATTCACAAACTAGTGATTCACACAAATTTCAAAAAATTCAAATTTAAACTATTCAAATTTGAAAACTAATGGCACTAACAGAAAGTTTATAATTTTTGTGACCTAAAAGCAAAATGAATGACTAAAAAACAGTAAGTAGGAACAAAATAAAATAAATAAAGCAAAAAAAACAAAAAACTGGATTTTTTTTTTAAAAAATGCCACGTACTGGGCCACCACGGCCTGAATACGACTTGAAACCCAACTAGCTTTTTGGGCCAGGATTCAGGCCCGCAGAAGGCCCAATAGGCCCACAGGCAGTGACTGATTAGGCCCGGAGGCCTGCAGTTGAGAGGAGCTCGAGAGGGTATGCGCAGCAGCGCTTATAAACCCCTCTCGAGCTCTCTCGGCTAGCGAGGTGGGACTAAAAATTTGGCCCCGGGCAGCACCACCCTTTGGTCCCGGTTGGTGCCACCAACCGGTACCAATGCCCCCCCTTTAGTCTCGGTTGGTGCCACCAACCGGGACCAAAGGTCCCTGTTTCTCGCCCTTTGGGCTGACGAAAACTAACCTTTGTCCCGGTTGGTGGCACCAACCGGGACTAAAGGGGGGGCATTGGTCCCGGTTGGAGGCACCAACCGGTACCAATGCTTCGTGTATATAAGCAGCACTTGTGAAAATTTCCATTCACTTCTTCGATCTCTCCGACGACGCCGCCAGGCTGCCCCTGCCCCGCCGTCGCCGTCGCTGCCCCCGACGCCGTCGTCGCCCCCGATGCCCCTGACGCCGTCGCCGCGCCCGACGCCCCCGATGCCGTCGCCACGCCCCTGCCCCCGACGCCGTCGCCGCGCCCCTGCCCCTCGCCCTCGCCGTCGCTGCCCCCGACGCCGTCGTCGCCCCTGCCCCGAGCCCTCGCCGTCGCCGCCCCCGACGCCCCCGACGCCGTCGCTGCCCCCGACGCCCCCGACGCCGTCGCCGCGCCCCTGCCCCGAGCCCTCGTCGTCGCCGCCCCCGACGCCCCCGACGCCGTCGCTGCCCCCGACGCCCCCGACGCCGTCGCCGCGCCCCTGCCCCGAGCCCTCGCCGTTGCTGCCCCCGACGCCATCGTCGCCCCTGCCCCGAGCCCTCGCCGTCGCCGCCCCCGACGCCCCCGACGCTGTCGCTGCCCCCGACGCCGTCGCCGCCCCCGACGCCGTCGCCGCCCCCGCTGTGAGCCGCCGCCGCCCCGGCTCTGTTCATATATGTATTTTTTTCATATATGTGGCTATATGTATTTTTTTGTTCATAGCATTTTTTCATATATGTGGCTATATGTATTTTTTTTATATATGTGGCTATATGTATTTTTTCATATATGTGGCTATATGTATTTTTTTTCATATATGTGGCTATATGTATTTTTTTGTTTATATGGATGTATTTTTTTGTTCATAGCATTTTTTTGTTCATAGCATTTTTTCATATATGTGGCTATATGTATTTTTTTGTTTATATGGCTGGATAGCATTTTTTTCCATGTATGTATGTGGCTATGTATGTATGTCGCCGTCGCCCTCGATCTCCTACCCCCTCCCGCCCCTACCCGACAAACTCTCGAGGCCACCCAAACCCCTAGAAGAAAACTCCGGTAAATTCGACATGAGGGGGAACGTCGGACATATCGGGCGACCAACTCTCGAGGCCACGCAAACCCTAGAAAAAAGCGTTGTCGATCTCCTACCCCCTCCCTCCCCTACCTGACAAACTCTCGAGGCCACCCAAACCCCTAGAAGAAAACTCCGGTAACTTCGACATGAGGGGGGACGTCGATCAACTCCCTCTCGCCCGACCAAACACTCGAGTCCACCCAAACCGGGACTGAGATGTGATAGGTAGTATTTTTTTTGTTCATAGAAAACTCCGGTAACTCTCCAACATGAGGGGGGACGTCGGTCGATCAACCCCCTCTCGCCAAACCGGGACTGAAAAAGCGTTGTCGAGGCAACCCCAAACCCTAGAAGTGTTGTCGAGGCCACCCCAAACCCTAGAAGCGTTGTCGAGGCCACCCAAATTTACCAAGTTAAATGAGTTAAAAGAGCTTGTCGAGGCCACCCCAAACCCTAGAAGCGTTGTCGAGGCCACCCAAATTTACCAAGTTAAAAGAGCGTTGTCGAGGCCACCTCCCCGATAACTTCGACATGAGGGGGGACGTCGGACATGACATGAGGGGGGACGTCAGACGTCGGACATGAGGGGTGAGCGTCGTTGTCGTCTACCCCCTCCCCGATAACTTCGACATGAGGGGGGACGTCGGACATGACATGAGGGGTGAGCGTCGTTGTCGTCTACCCCCTCCGGTAACATAGATAACTCCGGTAACATAGATTTATCAAGAATGCCCCCATTATGGATGTGCACAAGTTGATCCAATTTTTTTCTGATCTCATCTATATATATATTCTTTATATGTCACGTTGTTTGTCAAAGTATTGAAGAAATCCATGGCTTCATCATTAGCCGGAAGTAACATGCGTATGATGCTACGAAGCTCTTCAAAGTTGTTTTGGAACGGAGTTCCGGATAGAATAATTCGCTTTTTGGTACGAATTTCAGCAAAGGCCTTCCAAATAGTGATATTCGGAAGGCTCTTGCTGAACTTCGTACCAAAAAGCGAATTAATTATCCTATCCGGGACTCCGTTCCAAAACAATTTTGGAGAGCTTCGTACCATTATGCGCCTGTTACTTCCGGCTAATGATGAAGCCTTGGTTTTCTTGAATCCTTTGACACTAGACAACATGACATATAGAAGGGTAGATGAGATCAGGAAAAATATGGACCATTTTCTGCACATTTAGAATGGCGCCATTTTGTTAAATCCCTTAAAGGTTAAGAGAATCCCTTGTTTGACATTCAGAGGAGAGGCGGTCCGGATGTCGGACATTCATGAGAGAGGCGGTCTGGACGTCGGACATTCATGTTTGTATATTAATTGCCATGTTGTAATATTTGCAGAAACTATGGATCAAAGAGACTTGGAACAAGAACAGGTGTTGGGGGACATAATCCTCGCCGGACGTGATGTCTTGTCGTATCTCAACGACACCGATGGTCTGGAAGGAGAGGATGACGGCTCCGGTGATCGAACAATGGAGGAGGAAGGACATGATCATGATGGCTCCGGTGACCGAATGCCGAAGGAAGAAGGAGACCATGATGACGGCTCCGGTGACCGAACGGAGGAGGGAGCTGTTGCAAAGTCCGGCGAGGTATATATATTAATTAAGCCTGTGCTGACTAGCTAATTGATGCATTAATTGTTTTGGTATGTACATATATTAACTCTTCTTTCTTCTTTTATAGCCCTCCGGATCGAGACAAACTTCAGTACCGAGACGAGGCCCGAAGAAGAGGTTGTGCAAGGATGAAAGGTTCACGATCACAGCACTCGCGGACGATGGCCATTCGATTGAACCCAAGCGGACCAAGGACGCATTTTCTGCTCAGTGCGGAGCTATTGTTAGGGACATCATCTCAATCAGCATCAAGCAATGGAATAAGCCTAAGGACGGCGCCCCTGAAGGTGATTATGTCACCGATAGACAGAAAGATGATCTTTGGACCACGCTGAAGGCAAATTTCACCCTACCGCCAGAGGAGGATCCGAATAAGCCAGTTATAGAGCCACTGGTCAAGGCGTGTGCTCTTAAGAAGATGGCAGATCTATTCAGGAGGTGGAAGAATGAGTTGAAATCAAAGTTTGTCGACAAAGGGAAGACTCCAGAATTCACCGGCCGATTTGAGAACATAAGAGATCACTGGCCCACATTTGTGGCCTACAAGACATCGGACAAGAGTAAGAAAATGTCTGAGACAAACAAGAACAACGCTGCAAAGAAGTAGTATCACCATCACACGGGGTCAGGTGGCTACCTCAAAGCCCGGCCGTTGTGGGACAAAGCTGAGAATGACCTGATTGCTAAAGCGGTCGTACCACAGACATTGAACTGGCCAGACCGTTCAAGGACTTGGTTCTTCGGGGTTGGGGGAACTTTGGACCCTGAAACAGGGAAGTGCCGTTGGACGGACGAGCAACTTGCAATACCCGTCACGAAGCTTCAGAAGTATATCACCGCAGCGCAGGAAGGGACGTTCATTCCCGACAGAGAGAAGGACGAGCTGACTGAGGCCCTAGGGAATGCTGAGCACCCTGGACGAACACGAGGCACACCAGGCTCCGTTCCGTGGAAGGTTGGGTTTCCCGACGCAGGCGGTTACAGAAGCCGGGAGAGAAAGAGGAAAGCGGAGCTGAGCGAAATGCAGAAGCTCAATGCAAGACTACAAAAGCTAGAGGAAGCTGAGAGCCAGCGAGCTGCCGGCCAACCATCTCAGCGGCACGAAGCTACCCCGCCATCTCAGCGGAGAAGCAGCGTCGCTTCCACGGAGCCCGTTCAGCCCGACTTCACGTCTCCTAGCTACCCCATGGATACTATCACGGAGGCTCAACATTGCGAGCTTATGACGAAATGCCGGAACCTCACTTTATTGGCGGCTGTCGGCTCTGTTGCACCTCCTCAACCCAACGGAACTTTTCACTGCCTTCCGATTCCACATGGCTATGCTGTTGTGATGGTGGATGAAGTAATGGAGGGATTTGAGGAGCTTGAGCTTGACCACTCTACAGGTGAAGGGGAGAATCGGCTGGTTCGTGCTCTGAGGAGTTCATGTCTATGGCAGAAGGAGTACATCAAGCTTCCAAACTGGATGCCTCCGCCTCCTCCTCCTCCTCCGGCGAGTCAGGGCACTCCGCCTCCTCCTCCTCCTCCTCCGGTGAGTGATCAGGGCACCCCGCCCCCTTCTCCAGCTCCTCCGACGCGTGAGGGCACTCCGCCTCCTCCTTCGCCTACTCCGGCGCGTCGGAGCAGTCCGCCTCCTCCTCCGCCTCGTCGGCAACGGCGGAAGACAGACGCTGCCGCTCCGGCTCCTCCGGCGCGTCGGAGCACTCTGCCTCGTAAGCAATGACGGAAGAGATACACCGCCGCTCCGAAGGCTAGCAGTACAAGCAGAGGTGGGAGGCAATTCAAATACGGTCCATCTCTCAAGCCTCTGGAAAAATTACCATATGAGAGGACCGAGTCTGAAAACGAGGAGATATGTCGTGCCCAAGTGAGGGACCATTTTGCAAAGAAAACTCCACCTCCGAAGGAGAAGCTAGATCTGGTGAAAGTGAAGCGCACTATCGATGCCCTGAAGCGACCACCACCGCCTCCGCCGGATTCCAACTTTGTCCGCGTTATTAAAAAGACATATCAAGATGCGCGGCAGTTTGGAAGTACTTCCAGTGATGCAAGGTTAGCAAAACGAAGAAGTGGGAAAAAATTCCCCAGCTCGGCGAACAGGCGAACCAATCGTGCCCCCCGCTCAAGGTGTCTAGCGATATCGTCGCTAATCATACGGGGATGGTGCCTGGTACCAATCCTGGTGATTACCTGAGCGATGATGTACAGTTTGAGCCGTTGGAGGTGGACGAATTCAGTTACCGGTACGGGCGGCCTCTCGTCAAACCTGATCATCCTCCTCTAACAACGATGATGCGAAGATTCCATGATTGGTACATGAAAACCTGCAGCGAGTCTGGTAGGGATTCTTTGACGCTGAGTATTAAAGAGGAGCACAACCTCATTGGAATGGATCAGTTGTCTGTTGAATTTGACGAGATATTCCAGTTATACAATCAAAAGGCCCTCGACAAAACAATCTTGACTTGCTACTGTCTGTAAGTACTACTTCTGTAATTAAGTCTCTCTATATATATAGCTCAGCTCTTTCATTGCATGTATATATAATTATCCTCACTATATTATGCAGATTGAAGCTCGTCGAATGCAGAAAAGCACAAATCTATGACATTGGGTTCATTAACCCAAATATCATACATGAGTTTACGGTTAAAAACAATGTCACACAAACCGAGGACAACTTGCTACAATCGTTGCTTAAAAATCAAAACAAAGAGCCAATACTCTTTCCTTACAACTTCAAGTGAGTGTTACTGTCTTGTGCATATTCGGTTTCCCTTATTACTCGAGGTTATAGTAATGTAATTGATGAGTTATGCATGCGTGCACAGGTTCCACTTTATTCTGCTAAAGATTAAGCTTGAGCGGGGAGTAGTAATCGTCTTAGACTCGAAACGAAAAGATCCCCAGGAATATGCGAACATGACTGAAATGCTCCAGAAGTAAGTTCAATCGATCATTATCGCATCATATCGGCAACTTTGTTCATTTCCTGATATCAAGTAATTATTTTCTTTGTCTGGCAGGGTTTGGAAAGAGTTCACCGCAATTGTTCCGGCACTGCCGAGGGAGCTGCGATTTACACACCCGAAAGTAAGTACTACTAGATAGTTCCGCGCATCTCCCATTGATTCTAGTTTCATCAATACCATTTATCATGCTTGATTATCAGTTTGATTGAACTCTATTTCTCGTAAAGTGCTTCTGGCAGGAAACCGGGAATGATTTTTGTGGATACTACGTTTGCGAGTTCATCTACAACGCGACGACCCCTAAGCGGGGCTACTCTGAAAAACAATTTCAAGTGCGTAAGCAATAATATTCACAATTTTATTTTATTACCATGATTTGTGTTGAGTTTCATTCATATATATGTATTGACCCCCTTCTTCAAATTAGATGTGGCAGATGTGGGATGAACTCCTACCACATGATCGCATACGAGCAATTCAAGAGGAATTGGCGGGATTCTTTCTTGACCACGTCATAAATAATGCCGGAGAATACCATCTGGAATTTGACATTAGATGTTAGTGATTGTAAGAGATCTTATATTGTATATATGTAGCTAGTAGCGTCGGATAGATATACGAAAACTTGTTGTTCGACCAATCTCTCGGAGAAAGAGAGGTCGAACACTTCTCTCTGTATATGTTCATGACGATCTTGTGTACTTAATGGTTCCTTCATTTGCTTACTAGCTAGCGTGTCGAGTTCTCTCTATAGTAGCTACCGTCGACCAAGCACGGAGAAAGAGAGGACACTTCTCTCTATTAGCTAGCTAAGACAATATGAAACCCCTAAATTAACCCTCCAAAACCCCCAAACCCCCCCCTTTCAAAAAAAACCCCAGCTCCTGCCAGATGCTGACGCGTGGATGCGTTTTGGTCCCGGTTGGTGTTACCAACCGGGACTAAAGGTCCTCCTACCTGGACTCCCCGCAGCGGCCACGTGGAGGGCCTTTGGTCCCGGTTCGTAAGCAAACCGGGACTAAAGGTTTTGGGCTTTAGTCCCGGTTCCAGAACCGGGACAAATGGGCCTCTGGAACTGGGACAAATGGCCTTTTTTCTAATATTGATTGCTCATATGCGATCAGTTGGTAGGAGTTCGTCCCGCTTCTGCCAGATCTAATTTAAAGAAGGGGTCAATATATGAATGAAACTCAACACAATTGATGGTAATAAAATAAAAATATGAATATTGTTTACGTACTTCAAATTGTTGTAAAGATATGCCCCGGCCCCGCTCAGAGGTCGAGTGGCGAATGAACTCGCAAACGTAGTAGGCACATAAATTAGTCCCGGTTGCGTGCAACAAGCACTTTACGAGAATAGAGTTCAATCAAAATGATAACCAAGCATGATAATGGTATTGAAACTAGCATCAATGAGAGATGCGCGGTACTAGAGTAGTACTTACTTTGGGGTGTACACATTGCAGCTCCGGTTTGCAGCTGACACCCTTAACCTGTTTGGTGAACTTTTTCCAAACTCTGCCCGGCAAAGAAAATGATTACTTGATATCAGAAAATGAACGAAAGTTGCCGATATGGTGCGAAAATGATTGAACTTACTTTTGAAGCATTTGCCTCATGTTCATCCACTCCTTAGGGTCTTTACGTCTCGAGTCCAAGACAGTTACTTTTCCCTCTTCAAGCTGAATGTCTAGCAGAATAAAGTGGAAACTGCGCACGCATAACTCGTTAATTGCACTTAACCTCGAGTAAGCGAAACAGAATGTGCACAAGATACTAACACTCACTTGAAGTTGTAAGGAAATAGTATTTCCTTTCTGGTTTGTTGTCCAAGTAACGCCTTTAGCAAGTTTTTCTCTGTATCGGCGGGAAATTTTTGTAACGTATGTTCATTTATGAAATTTGGGTCAATAAACCCAATGTCATAGATTTGTTGTTGTTTGCATTCGAGGATCTTCAATCTGCATAATATAGTGTGAGGATAATTAATACATGCAATGAACGAGCTGAGCTAGAGACTTAATTACAGAAAAAATACTTATAGACAATAGGAACTGACGATAGTTTTGTCGAGTTCCTTTTGATTGTGTAACTGAAATATTTCTTCAAATTCAACGAACAACACCTGCTCTCCATTGAAGAAGTGCTCATCTCTAATTCCCACGAAGATATTGTCGGTCCCGTCCTTGCACGCTTTCAAGTACCATTCATGCAATCGTCGCATCATTGTTGGTAGACGGTCGAGTTCCTCACGTGTGACGAGAGGCTTCCCGTTCGCGTGTTTTAAGGTTTGTACTACCTCGGCCTTTTCAAACTGTACCGAGTCGGGTAAGTCATCAGCAGCAGTGATAGCAAGACCAGTGGCCGCTTTCTCCGGATCATTAGCGATATCGGTAACCACCTTGAGCGGAGGGCACGATTGCAGTCCTTGTTCGCCGAGCTGGGGAATTGTTTTCCCACTTCTTGCGCCACTACTACCTAAGCTTCCCGACTGCCTCGCTTGATCATGTGTCTTTTCAATACATCGGTCATAGTTTGATTGCGGCGGAGGCGGTGGTGGTTGCCTAAGGGCCTCCAGAGTTTGCTTTGCTTTCACCAGATCTATTTTCTCCTCTTGAGGTGGGCGTTTCGGTGCAAGCTGACGTTTCACTTCGGCATCCACGATCTCGTTGAGTTCCTCCTTAGACCTCTCGTAGGGTAACTTGGGAGGAGCCTTGAGGCTTGGGCCATATCTGAATCTCCTCTGTTTCGTACTGCTGCTAGCCACCGGAGCGGCGGCGGCTCTCTTCCGATGTTGCTGAGGCGGCGGAGGAGGTGAAGTACAATGACGCGGCGGAGACAGCTGAGGCAGAGGCGGATTCTGCTGAGGGGGCTCCTCCGTCGGAGTCCGCTGAGGCAGCGGAAACGGCTGACGCACCGGAGACGGCTGACGCGCAGGAGACGACTTAGGCAGCAGAGACGGCTGACGCACCGGAGACGACTCAGGCACTGGGGCCTCCTCCGCCTGAGTCTGCTGAGGCAGCGTCCAGTATGGAAGCACGATGTGTTCCTTTCTCCATAGACAGGTAGTCCTTAAGGCATATTGAAGAAGAAGCTCCCCTTCACCTGTAGCGTACTCAAGCTCCAGCCCATCAAATCCGTCCATTATTTCATCCACCTCGACAATAGCAAAGCCAGCTGGAACCGGAGTGCAATGGAAAGTTGCATCAGGTCGAAGAGGTAAGACATAGCCGACCGCCGCCTTCAAGGTCAGGTTATGACATTTCGCCATTAGCACACACTATTCATTATTCGTGATACCATCCACGGGGTAGCGAGGAGCCGTGTTATCAGGATGAACGAGCTCAGTGGAAGCCACGCTGCTTCTCCGCTGAGATGATGGGGTAGCATCGTGGGTAGTCTCCAATGAAGGACCTTCGTGCCGCTAAGATGGTTGGCCGGTAGCTCGCTGGCTCTCAAGTGCCTCTAGTTTCGCTAATCTTTCATTCATCTTCTGCATTTCACTTGCTTCCTCTTGCTTCTTTCTCTGTCGGCTTCTGTAACCAGTGCTGTCGGGAAACCCAACCTTCCACGAAACAGAGCCTGATGTGCCTCGTGTTCGTCCAGGGTGTTCAGGATTCCCGAGGGCCTTTGACAGCTCGTCCTTCTCTCTGTCGGGAATGCACTTTCCTTCCAGCGCTTCCTTGATTGCTTCCTCAAGCTTTGTGATGGGTATTTCAAGTTGAGCTTTCGTCCAGACACACTTCCCTATTTCTGGGTCCAAAGTTCCCCCAACCCCGAAGAACCAAGTCCTTGCCCGATCTGGCCAGTGCAATGTCGCTGGTTGGACATCTTTAGCAAGCAGGTCTTGCTCAGCTTTGTCAATGGCATATTTTCTTATCTTTCTAATCTTCAAGCGCATTGCATCCATCTTGATCTTGTGGTCATGGACGACATCGGCAACATGCAACTCCAATTTCATCTTCTCCTCCTCAATTCTTTTCAATTTTTCTTTCAAATCCTCGTTTTCTTTTTCAACTAAATTTAACCTCTCGACAAGAGGGTCGGTTGGAATTTCCGGTTCACATACCTCCTAGAATAAACACATCTATGTCACGTTGGTCGGCATAATTGTCATAAACACTAAATGAAACAAATAGTTATAAAAGATAATATACCACATCCAAATCATAGACCGGACGAGGGCCGACGTGGGCGGATACCATAACCATGGACCTATATAATAACAAACAATAAGAAAAGTAAGAAATTGATACAAGTATCTATGTAAATCATACAAATAAGAACTTTTTTTCTTTTAAAAAGAAGATAAGAACAAGAGGCTCACCACGGTGGTGCCGGCGACGAGATCGGCGCGGGCGATCGATGACGGTGAGGACGGGGATGGGACGTGACGGACCGCCAAACCTAGACAAATCTTGAGGAAAATGGAGCTTGGAGGCCGGGCTTGGAGAGGAGAAAGCTTAAGCATGGCTCTGGCATTTCATCGAACACCTCGTGTGCATAGGAGGTGAGAGCAGAGCAGCACACACCTCACACGCGCCGGCCGGCCAAAAAACAGAGTGAGCGGGCAGGGGCAAGCATATATAGGCATATCTTTAGTCCCGGTTCTAGCCACCAACCGGGACTAAAGGGGCTCGGCCAGGAGCGAGGCCCTTTAGTCCCGGTTCGTGTCTGGAACCGGGACTAAAGGGGTCATACGAACCGGGACTGGTTCCTGCCGAGGCCCGGCCGGCGCCCTGGCCTCATGAACCGGGACTGATGCACCCATTAGTCCCGGTTCGTAACAAGACCGGGACTAATGCAATATTCTGGCCCGTTTCAAAGCCCTGTTTTCTACTAGTGTATCCTTGGCGGCATTAGCCCCAGGATAAATCCCCACTGGGTTCTCTAAACCCGGATCGAAGATTTCATTTCTTGTAATGCCCATTTGATGGCCAATTCCGAATTGCTAAGCGTTGGCATTCGAGCACGCTCTGCATCAGTGGCCTCAAAGATGACAACCTCTGTTGCATTCCTCAATGTGCACTTCATACGATCTTTCCAAACTTGTAAGACCTCCGTTAGGTCTGGGTTGTCGCGTGCACATGCGAACTTGCATCTTTTTCAGCTCCTCAATGCACTTCCACCAGCTGTCCACCACGTCGCGAATCATTCTTTGCCAGCTCCACCACCCATAGAGGAGGCCCCCGCAACTCCATTCGCCAGGGAGTGGAGGATGATGGTGCGTTATGGGAGGCCTGGCGATGACAAGAAGCCATGTAGTTGACAGTGAATGTCCTGGAATCATAAAAGAGCATTAATTATAGTACTAGCATGTGTGCAAGGTAATATCACATACGGATCATACAACAACCCCCTCGACAACAGTCAAGATCCTTTAACAACTCTCATATCTTAGGTGGTGGAGGGCTCTCACGAGTATTTCGACTGTCAGTGATGGTTGTTGTTGTTCTTACCCTCCTACTTAACTAATTTCTTAGAAGAGGATAAGTACAACAACAACCCCCTATGACAACGGTCAATATCCTTCCACAACTCTCATCGCTCTGATGGTGTATATATATGGTGGACTCTCCCTCATGGGTATTTACTATAATGACTATTTAAAACACTATAGATGGGCTTTTTTGCCTTTATTCTATATTACGTGATACACATGCTTGTGCGAATTTGAGAAAAATTGAAGCCATGCACAACGAACTATGTACTCCAAGGCGGAGCATTCGGGAAGGGAACGACAACCTCTGAAACATAGTACGACCAGTCATGAAGATTCTTGCAGTATCACCTCCATTGAAAGCTGCACCTAGTCTCCATGCCTCCTACACGACCATCATCCAACACCTGAGCCGAGAGCTTTGCCTTGAGCATCATGGCTCCCACCACCATCGTACACGACCCCCTTATTAGCGGCTTGCCAATGTGACTACTAGCGTCGTTCAGCCAACACGCTGATACGTCTCCATTGTGTCTATTTTTCCAAACAATTTTTCTCTTGTTTTAGACTATAATTTGCATGGTTTCAATGAAATTACCCTAGACTAACATTGTTTTCAGCATAAATACCTTGACATTGTTATTTGTGCAGAAATAAATGTTTTCGGAATTGCACGAAACATGGTGGAGATTTTTTTTATCGAATATATAAAAATAATGGAGCAAATATCTACTGGAGAGGGCCACCACCTGCCGACAAGGCAAGGGGGCGCGCCCATCTCCGACTTCCGTCTTACCTAATTCCTACTCAATATATTCCGTCTTCCCGAGAGAAAAATCAGAGAGAAAGTTTCATCGCGTTTTACGATATGGAGCCGCCACTACCTCCTGTTCTTCGTCGGGAGACCTGATCAAGACTCTGTTTGGGTCTCCGGAGAGTGCAAATCGTCGCCGTCTTCATCAACAACCCTTCTTCATTAACAACCTCGTGATGCTCACCACCGGGATATTGGAAATAGATGGAGATGGATGAGATTCATTATGTATTCGAGTCAATTTGTTAGGGCTTGATCCCTAGTATCCACTATGTTCTGAGATTGATGTTGCTATGATTTTGCTATGCTTAATGCTTGTCACTAGGGTCCTAGTGCCATGGTTTCAGATCTGAATCAATTATGTTTTCATGATTGTATTTGAGTTCGTGATCCTATCTGCAAGTTTTATTCATCTGTTATTTTTCCGAACCGTAAACCCCAAGGTGACAGTAATTGGGATACTCTCCGGGTATGACTGTAATTTGAAGAGTTCATGTATTCACTATGTGTTAATGCTTTTTCCTTTCCTCTATTAAAAGGAGCGCCTTACTTACCCTTAGTTTTCATTAGGACCCCACTCCCACCGAAGGGTGGGACAAAAGATGTCATGCAAGTTCTTATTGCACGCACGTGTGATTACATACGAAATACATGCCTATATATGGTTGATTTATTGGAGCTAGTTATGTGTCGCTCTAGGTTGTGACTGTTATGTGATGAGTGTCAGCAAATATCCATCGCTACTCCATGCCTACGCTTTCTCATAATATTGTCTTTGCTCAAGTTACTATTGATGTTACTGTCACGCTTGCTACAAAACTGCTGATGTTATCACTGCTATCAAAACTATTATATTATTGTGCTGCTAATAAATTGCTGTCAGGAGTTTGTTTCTCATGTGTGGTTGAATTGACAACTCAACTGCTAAGCCTTATAAATAGTTTTTGACCCTCCTTGTGTCGAATCAATAAATTTAGATGAAATACTACCCTCGAAGATGGTTGCGATCCTCTATATTTGTGGGTCATCACATGCCACTAGTACGCATTGTCCTTCTGGTAAGTGATTACTAGCGGCGTGTCTGCCTGCACAACATACGTAAGGCACATACTAGTGTCGTATATGTGTCTTTCACGCAACCAATGTGGTTGGATGTTAGTGGCGCTCGTGTCACCTGGCACACCGCTAGTTTTTTCTGGGCATTGGTGACATGCTTGTATTTTCACGCGTTACTAGTACTCTGTTTAGGGCAAAAGGAAATTGACATGACGGTGTGTTTGTTGCCGTCCAGCGTTTGCACATTTGATTCATATATCAACATAAAAAGTATGCATTAAATTTTTAATTTTATGTATCACATTTGACATTAATCCAGATGTCCGAATTGCAACATACACATTTATTTACATAACACAAATTAATATCGTTGAGTTACATGCATGCATTTAACATGTCGAATTTTTCAAAAACATGCACTGTGGTCTAACTTCATTACGATGGCTCGATCGTGGCGCGACGGCTCGGAACTATTGAAGTTTGGGTCGACGAATCTGTGACATGTCATAATGAACAGAACAAAGAAATGTCAGCATACATCCTATCCAATATATAGTAACGTGTATACATAACAAAAATGTCTTCTATATCAAATTGGATACCAAACATAACACATGGAAACAAATAGCAAGATTACCACATATCAAACCCAGACATAACAACAGTTTTTAGCCTTGGGGCTATTATTTGCTGCAATTGTAGTTTTGTGTTCATTTTTAGCTGCCATGGCAGCAATTTTGAGCGAAAGGTTAATTTAGCTCATGGTAGAAAATATGAGCGAAATGACTCATTTAGCTGCCATCACAACAACTCTAAGCTAAATGGCTCATTTGGTTGTCATGGCAGAACTTTTGAGCCTTTGGTCTCACATTTCTCTACCATGGTAGCGTCTACGAGGCAAAATGGCTCATTCAACAGCGATGGAAAAAATTTCCAGCCCTAGGGCTAATATAAGCTTTCATGGCTGCATTTTTTGTTAATCTTTTTGCTATGATGGCATAATTTATGAGCGGAAGCACATATTTTGTTGTTTTGCCAGAATTATCATGTTTCGATACGTCAAATAACTACTAAGGTTAAAAGTAAACATAGTAGGTCATTTTTAGCATACATACTAAAACTCAAGTAGAAACTACACAAAAAGGTATGGTAACTCTTGACAACCAAGATTGGAACAACGTTTTAAAAACGATCAATATTGTTATACACAACACCATGACTCCACTGTTAGTCATTCACTTTAGGGATACTTGGTTCTATTGTGTTCGGACGAAGAAAGGCAAGCTTCTTGCTCGCAAGCAGGGATTAGGTCAGGAACCTAGTCATTTTGTGTCTTTTGCCAATACCATAGCTCGTCATCGGTTTCAGTGCGGGTGTAGAAGATCACATTTTTGTCGATGGCATCCTTGTTGATGATCTTGGTAAGGTTTTGTTGGATTCTTCTGAATTAGGCTATGCAATCATCGGGTACAATTTACTAAAGGGTTTTACTCCAATTAATGATGTCCTCCTTTTTTGAAAGTTGTGTATTGCAGTGTGTACTCATCCATGTGTTGCGTGACGTAGTAGCCACCCATAGAAATATTATCTGACGTTGTGGCCAAATAAACGCAAAAGAAGTTTGTGTTGTGGCGGAAGCACATCTAGCCGACGTTGCTTCTCTTGATGCATCATGGCCTAATAATTCCTCCCCTCCCATTGAAGACGAAGAGAGTGTGATCCAGAACCACCTTCAGCTTGGAGTAGTCCCTCTTCACTCCTCGATTTGAATTCAAGAAATAAGAACCGATAGACTTTGGGGATTGAATGACAAGGGCCCAAATGTTGTTGCCCAAACAGTAGAACATACCAGTATCGTCAACCTTCATACAATGCAAGGATATAGAAGTATATATTTTAATTGGTGGTAGCTAGAGAAGGACTTCCATCACACGGTAAGGCACGATGTGGTGATCTGCATGCCTATTTTTATCCAGGAATTCGACAAGGTACTTCTTCGTTATTTCTACACCTTTTGGGTTGCTAAGGTTGTTCTCGCGCAGGTGGTAACGGTCCGCCACCGTGACCAAAATGTGTTTGACCTTGGCCTTAGTTGCTAGATGTAGCACCCATAGCCTGACTAATAAGCTTCCTTGTAGATTGAGGAGGTGGAACATGTTAAAGATCTCCTCAAAATCAATATAAAATTTGTCCGCGGAGAAATCTTCGACGAATCCGACACTCGTTGGAACCTTTATCAATGTATATGGGGTGATTTTTTGGTTGGTTGAGTAACGTGAAATTGGCCACTCTCTCTTTGTTGAGAATGTCATCATTAAGAAATCTCGCATCGAATAACATGGTATCGCATATATTACTAGGTAGCATGGGTTCACCACAAAATGGGCACCCAAAAGATAGGATGATGGTCCTCCATTCAATGTGAATGAAGTCATGACATTCACTTTGGAGGGACATGATCTTCCGAGCGTCATAAACTGGCGGTGTATTAAATAGACTCTTAGCAACGTTATGGTTAATCGTAGGAGTCATGCCATAATTATAGTCATTGTTAAAATACATATTAACATCCTACTTCCCATGCTCATAGTCGGCGGTGGCCTCATGTTTGTCCGCCACCTCATCATTAGCCACCACGTTCTCATGAGGACCTTTGGTTCTGCATGGACCCCAAAGGAGATGGTTCCACTGTAGGGATGTTCGTATGGAGCGCCGACGGCAAGGATGTGCTAGTTACGGGAGTGTGTCCCCCAAAATTTGTGTCTTAGACCACCTAAGGGTCCAACAAAGGCACTCCATGAGTGTATTGTGTGTTCCCTCGTCTACCCCTTGAGGTTGTTTGTGAGGGTCCACATCCTTGAAACCAAGAAATACCATACACACTTCCCCCCTAGTCAGGTCGGTTGGCAATGGAACATTATGTGTTAGTTTCTGTTTTGGCACAGTGATAATACCTGCTACAACCTCCTTTAGTTGGCCTTTCACCATGGCTTGGGGAGTGGCATGGGGCGTTCAACTACGAAACATGTATGCCTCGTCGATGTTAGAGATTCTACTTATGAAATCATAAAATTCAAGAAGGTGCCTGCATGTTGAAATGGTGGATAATTAGTATGGAGGCATCGATATCAGCCGGTGACAGCATCAGACCCACTAAAGAGACAGATGGGTTGTTATGAGGTGTCGGATCAGGCCGTAGCACTTTATCCAAATTGATATTGTCCGGTGCCGACAAGATATGCATTGTGGTGGAAGTTTCTGCTCCGATGCTATATTGAGCTTCATGGTCTCAAATAGATAGTGCCACATTTTCACCATTTGGGCTTTCGCCATGGCTTCTGCTTTGGCCTCGAAATCCTTTTCCAAGTCTTGTTTCATTCTTGCCATTTTTGCATGTACAAATTCCTGCGCAACTATCCTTCTCTTCTTTGTAAGCGCGGGTCACCCGGATAATGTGTATGTCCCATCTTTCATAAGCGTTGCCGGTCACACGACCAGCCGCGTTCATCATTCAGTCCTTGTCTTTTACCATGTTGCAAGCCTTTGTCAGAGGGTCGATGCACCTTCCAATTGATTGTGCTGGGGTTTGACGTTCTGTGTAATACTATGTCTACAAAATGGAAGTGGCAACGTTTAGAAATGTGACTCCTTGTAAAGAAATGCATTGCATTAAGGTAACAAGAAATGAGTCGGGTTAATTAATTAGCATCAGTTCCTTGACTTTTGTTTTCTTCCAACAAGACATAACACTTACTCACGGGATACAAATTGTACCGGGAGAAGACAAAATCATTATGGTGGTCGTTTTCAAAGCATTTGTAGGGGTTTGGTCTGAGCACCGCTGGTAACTCGACGTCTTCCTTGTCCCATCCCTTTCTCTGCCTTGTGTAACCATGGCTTCCGAGTTTGTGAACACCGTTCTTCGATATTATATCATGTCCCAAGTTAACATAGCCTTATCTTTATTCTTTTTGATGTTCAACTTGAACTCGTTATAGACAACCTCTTCAATCATAGGCCATATCTTATGTATCTCATAAAAATCTTTTTAATTCTTGAAGTGTTTTGATTTGGACATGGTTTTCCAAGAACTAAAAAGAGCGGAAATTTGGAGATGGTTGTGTGATTGATTTGTTTGTTCTCATCTTGGGACTCATCCCGGAACTGGTATCGATTATCCAGCTTCCGTATGAGGAGTTCTCGCACTCGCTTATTGTCTTTCGACCTCACCTTGGTTTCATTTATGCTCACCATCTCATGGAGGATGCGGCCTAGTTTATTAATATATCCTTCTACAACCTGCTTGGGACTAAGAGCCATATGCTTTGACTTGCACACTCAAGTGATAACAAATCTGGTTGGTGTCGAGCCAGTTTCTACTCCTAGTCTTGCGTCCCCTTTTCAACTCTCCACCGGGCTGGTTCCCATGGCCGGTCCCAATGTCGCAATCGCTCACGTCTTCTGGATTTTGGCAGTGCGAGAGGCATACTCGTACTAATGCTCATTTGGGGTATCAATGTACGTATTCGTCTTGCCCAACCGCACAATCGCCCGTCAGTCGGGACCCAAATGACCCTCCCTCTTTGAATATATGTGTCGTCTGCGAAGAAGAGGTCAGGGCGCCATCTTGTCCACACACCGAGAGAGAGAGAGAGAGAGAGAGAGAGAGAGAGAGAGAGAGAGAGAGAGAGAGAAATAGAGCAAAAAATTGGCGTGGTAGAATGGATGAGACAGAGAGGGGAGGGAAAATGGATGAGAGAGAGAGATAGCTATTCTAGTAGGTAAAAAATTGACTTTGATTTTGCTCTATGAGCTCATGTTAAAGCCAACTCAAAAAACCTAGGTCTTAGGCACCATCTAGATATATTTTTGCGCACTATTGCATCTATGATCATATCACTTGGAACACTTAGTCATTAATTTATCCACAATGGAACTCCCGTTATGGAATATACAAAATATTCGCAATAATTGTAGTATCAGTTGTCCATTACCATCGTAGTCCGCCAAGGATGCATTTTATGGCCTTGCAGTTTTCACATGCGACCGTTAATGTCATGTAGCTGTCTCTAAAGAATATAAATGGAAGTACATGGATACATAGCTTATGTATATAGTTCTGCAAACTTTGTACCTTTAATGTGTATTAAACTATCACTAAACATGCATTTCTGTTGGTATAGTGTATGATTGATCTCCAAACGCAATGTCTCGTAAGAGTGAGTTGTTATCCAATCCTTACGTACATTTCATTACAAGAGGTTCTGTATATTATATTTTTGGTTTGATTCATTGTTCATAATTAGTAGTTTTATTATACGTAGCCCGCATCATGACTGATGCAAATCATCTTTGCCCTTGTAAACAAAGCCGATGGCCCACAGTCTCAAGCTGCATTTCTTGTAGCATATATTTATTTCATGCAAATCACACATTACTGTTTATTTAAAATAATATGCATGTAAGTATTGTTTCGTGCATCATTTTAGTTAAAATATTAGCATGACATACACAATTTTGGTTTAAAATATGAATTCAGAGTAGAAACTAGTCTTTTCCCTAGTAATAAAAAGAACACCTGATCAAGTCAGTGGCGAAGCCAAAAAGGGGCGAGCTAGGGTCATGGATAGCCCCATCCAGAAACAAATCCTCATATTATCCCTTCAAAATATGTCGATTTGTGTATTTAATCTCAAATTCGTATGTATGCCCCCCCTAATGCTCTACATGTGCCATTGGCCCCCCTCGTATAAGCTTCCTGTCTAGATCCTTGGAAACAGTTACACTACTTACATAATTAATATCCTAGATATATTTATTTAAGGTTTAAAAATTTGAAGACATGTACGTGAGAAGGGATAACAAAGATGAAGAAATCTTTTTTCGTGTTGATAATGACCCTTAAATATGGATACTCAATCTTGGTTTAATCTACGGCCACATTGATATTTAGAAAACTATATAATTATAAGATGACATTACACTAAATTAATTTTCATATATTAGAGCACATTGCTTTATTAATCATGACAATATTATTAGTCCATGATTAATTAAGACATCCACTAAAGCAAATTACAATTATGAATTACATTAATACAAAAGTAAAACAATATATTTACACCTTTCTTAGTATTGCATATCTTTTATAATCCCACTTTTCAATTTAGTACACGAAATATGAACTCGAAGTTTACATGGATATGCATGGTAGGTATAATGGTTGTGAAGAAAGTAGGAAAAATGTTTTGCAAGAGCAAAATATTTGTAGTTCTTATGAGCTATTGTAGTCTTATGGCCGAAGGATGTTCCGTATTTTTAGAACAAACGACTGTAAATGAATCTACTCGGAAAAGGGTATGGTACTTCAGAAGTTTCACTTGAATCAAATATATATGCATGCAACAAAATTGGAGGATCAAGGTCTTAATATAGTGTTGTTTCATGTTTGTAGCATGCTAGACAAAAACAACCAAGACTAAAAAAAATCTCCCTTCTAGATGAACACATCTTGTAATAGAAAATGCATTGTAAAAGGAGTACAATGATACACACACACACACACACACAGAGAGAGAGAGAGAGAGAGCTATTGCAGTAGGTAAAGAATTGACTTTGATTTTGTTCTATATATAAGCTCATGTTAACACCACTCAAAAAACCTAGGTCTTAAGCACCATCTAGATATATTTTTTGTGCACTATTGCATCTATGATCATAATATTTGGTACACTCAAGTAATGAATTTATCCACAATGGGTCTCCCGTTACGGAATAATTGTAGTATGAATTATCTGTTATCATCGTAGTAGTCCACCAAGAATGCACTGTATGGCCTTGTGGTTTTCACATGGGTGGTTATTGTCATGGGAATGTCACTAAAGAATATAAACGAAAATGCATGACTCTTTCCTGTCGTCTAGTAGTATACATGGATGCATAGCTTATGTATAGTTGCACAAACTTTGTACGTTTAATGCACATTAAACAATCACTAAGCATGCATTTGTGTTAGTTTAGTGTATGATTGATCTCCAAAGGCAATGTCTCATAAGAGTGAGGCTATCCAACCCTTATGTGCATTTCATTATAAGACATTTTGTATATTATGTTTTTGGTTTGCTTCAGTATTCACAATGAGTATTTTATTATAATTGAGCTTGCATATCATATTAATATATGTGATTGCAAAATCTATATGATGATGCTTGCAATAATAGGTCGACCATTTTTATGCTACTTTTCTTACTTATAGAATATGAATATTATGACTTAGAGGATAACGGCCAACCCCCCGCATCGTCCCGAAGGGCGACACGTGCGACACTCCCAGCTCGCCCCCCCCCCCCCCCCCCTCGCAGCCGCCGGTCAGCGCTGGCGAGAAAAGCCCTGGCGGTCGGCGGCGGCGGCGGGGCTGATTCCTCCACTCCCCACTTTGTCCTCCCCTATGGATACCCCCCTCTTCCTCGCCTCTAGCTCCAGGTCGTCGGCCGTCCTCCCACTGACGCCTTGACCACGGATTCGTCGAGTTGTCTGCCGGATCTGGTCGTTCGGCGGTGGATCCCTGCCCTGGTTGTGTCCCTTCTCCTCATGGTGCTTACGGGCTGTTCCGGTGCGCTGCCGACAGTTGTCCCCTCCGCATGTTGGGGGAGGGTCATCCTGTGGCATGGTGGCCATAGCCTCCCCTCCACCAGATGGTCCTGCAGCGGCTGCCCTTGATGCGAGCATACGAGCCCTCTGCCCGGATCTGGAGGGCCCAGATCTGAGTGACAAACTCCCTTGGCAACGGCTTAGCGGACGGCTAGCCATGCGTTTGCTCCATCAGCATTACTCCGGCGGCTAGTGTGTGGGTCATGGCAAGCCGTCTTTGAGCTAGGTGGAGGGAAAGGACTAGACGGTGGCCCTAGTGGTCTCGCGCGAAGGCACCGTTCTACTTGCGGTCGGCCTTCTTTGATCTGGCTATCGGCGAGTTCCGTACTTATCCTTCAAAGGAAAATAAGGATGAGCGCATATGGTGCTCTATGAACATCTTGATTGGATAGGGGCCAGTCGTATGCACCCGCAACATTAGCATAACCAGCTTCACCGGGGTATCACGAAGCTCTATTTTGTTGACACCTTGGGACATGTCTGTACTAAGGTTTCTAAGGGATCAACACATGTGAAGAATGCCATGGCGTGATTCAAGGACTTGCAGGTGGTAAGTGCGGGGTTTTACTATGAAGACTATGCTTCACGGGCAGTTATTCAGACTTGGCTTGCGGGATATGTTCTCGTCCAGGCCGGACATGAGTTCCTGTGAGCCTGGTGGTACGTGACTTGAAGTAGTGGCCTCCGCAAGTGGGGGCGGCTGCATTGGATTACTTCTTTGGTTGTAGTGCTCCTCTGAGTATCGAGCCATGATTTTCAGGATGAAAACCGAAGGTCGGCCTTTATTGGTTGTGCCTAGCAGTGGTCTTGTTGAAGGCATTGTTTTTGGAATGAGATCTTTTCTCCATGGTGAAAACCTAAGATTTTTTATCGGGCAATGACAACGGTTGTACATTGCTTCCTTCGTGAAGGCGTTACTTTTGGAGAACCTCATTTGTTATTCAACAGTTCAAGTGTTGTCTTTGGTGGTGGTTAAAGTGTTGCTACTGCGGGTGATTGATCACTGTGGCGGACTCGTTTTTTTAAGTGTGCATCCTGGATGTTTTTAGACATCTTGTTGATGTGAAGACTGGGTACAATTGGTATCTTCTTGATATTAATATATTTCCCTTTTCAAAAAACAGTAAGGGACATGTACTTTTTTTATCGAAAGGGGCTTCCCCCAGTCCATTTTATTGCATAAAACGGAGCACGGAGTTTTAGATCATCCAGAGCCTAACACATCTACCCTACAGTCAGGGGGGGGAGTACTGATTACTTATTACAAGGCAGGCAGTTTAGCAATGCCAACATCTTGGCAGCTACAAATTATAGAAGTCTCCAGAGCTGAAACAGGTAGCTCGGAACAGGAGAGAGTAGATTTGCAGTAGAGGGGGTCACCCAGAATGCGCCCTGAGGAAGCAGCCTCCTGATCCAGCCATCTCTCTAGCGCGGTCCTTCATCTGCAGGCCATGCGGAGCAGTTCTCCTCTTCGATGGTCTAGGAGCCGGAGACAACGACCTAGCAGGATAGATTGATCTCCTTTGCATAAGATCTTCCATTGGTGTAGAAAGGAGCTGATCATCCCCAGGATAGCCTGAGTACTTGTCCATGGCACACCCTGAAAGGACATCTTGTTACGCATAGACCAAATGCTCCAAATGGTAGCTACACAAGCAATATTTATCACAGTTTCCTTATTATTAAGTTTCCAAAAAGCAGAATACTCATTCATACTACATGTTTGAGCAAAATTAAACACTTCAGCATGCCAAATGGCTCTAGCAACAATGCAATCAAAGAGAAGGTGGTGTACAATTTTCTTTTCATTGCAATATAAGCATGTTTCATCATCTACTTGTTGTCTCTTCCCTAAGTTATCTCTGGTAAGAATCTTATTGTGGTATGCCAACCAGATAAAAACTAAATATCTTTGAGGGACATTGATTTTCCAGAAATTCTTCCATTAGGGGTAGAAACCCCTCCCCAATTAATGATGTTATAAAAGGTCTTAACATAGTATATACCATTATGCTCCAGCATCCAGATAGGTTTATCATTTTCATCGTTAGGAACATGGTTAGTGATTGCCAACAAGAGTTCTTACCAACTTTTCATGAAATTAACATCCACACATCTGCTGAATGTCAATCTCAGCACTTCACCATCCCAAACTTGAGCAACTGTACTATTTTTTTGTTGGCAGATCTCAAAGAACTCCCAGAATTGTGTTTTCAAAGTGGTTTCTCCCACCCAAACATCATGCCAAAAGCTGATGCAAAGCCCATTTCCTAATCTCCATCTATAAAAAGGACGAGCCCCTGCAAGGGCCCAGGTGACTCCCTTCCAAAAGGTCAGCCCACCCCTTCCCTAGACGAAAGAACATTTGGCCCTGTGGTATTATACTTGTAATTAACTAGGGTCATCCAGGGTTTCTCTATCTCCTGCATGTACCTTTTTGACCAGGAAGCAAGCAAAGCCATATTAAACTCTCTTAGGTTTATCACACCCAGTCCTCCAAAAAGCTTTCTTTTGGGAAACTAAGCATCAGTTGACAAGGTGCTATTTGTGGACATCTCCTATATTACCTCAGAAGAAATGAGACATCTGTGTTGTTATGGCCTTAATTGCCCATTTAGGAAATTTAATCACAGACATCAAGTACATAGGAATGCTTGCAATGCAAGTCTGGGGCAGGATTAACTTGGCTTCATAGCAAAGTAGTCTACATCTCCATCAACAGATCCTCTTAAAAAATTGTCAATAATAGGTTGTATATCCTCCCTTCTCAATTTCAAGTAATGTAGCGGCACTCCCAAGTATTTCAAGGGGAAATCCCCAACTCGACAACAGAAAATCTGGGAAAGCGTCTTAATCTCATCTTCCCCAAGTTGATCGCAACAAGATCACATTTCTCATAATTAAGTCTCATCCCAGATAGATTTTCAAAGCAAGCCAGCAGCCATTTAAGTTTTTTAGCGTATTCAGGGTTTGGATCTAAAAACAGGAATGTATCATCCGCATACTGCAGGCTAATCAAACTATTGGGGATCACATTCGGGAGAATCCCTGCAATGATCTTTTCTCTCGCCGCTTTGGCAAGCATTCGTGAAAACACGTCTGCCACCAAGTTAAACAACATGGGAGAGGAAGGGTCTCCTTGTTTCAGCCCTTTTCCACCCATAAAATATGGGCCCACAATATCGTTAATCTTGACAGAAAAGGAGCTCTGTCTAAGTATGGAAAAAAATCCAGCTGATCCATTTGTTGACAAACCCTCTAGATACCAGCATCTCTAATAAGAAATCCCAGTTCACCCTATCATATGCCTTTTCGTAGTCTAATTTCAGGACCACACCAGGTTTACCAGACTTATGCACCTCGTGGATCACCTCATGTGCTGTAACAACACTTTCAAGAATGAATCGTCCATGGACAAATGCAGTTTGACAAGGTGACAACAACCGGTGGCCAAGCGGAGAGACTCTGTTGGTCATGGCTTTGCTGAAAATTTTCACTAAACGATTACTTAGGCAGATAGGTCGAAACTTCTTCATATGCCTAGCGTCTATTTCTTTGGGAATTAGAGTAACAATAGAGTAGTTGAGGCGTTGTATGTCCAAAGAACCATTCTCAAAATCTCTAACCAGGGCCATAAAGTCCTTCTTAATTAATTTCTAGAACTTTTGGTAGAAGAGAAAAGAGAGGCCATCAGGTCGAGGGGCTCCGCAGGCGTACGACCCCATAATGGCCTCCTTAATTTCCTACTCCGAGAAAGGTTTCTCTAATATCTCATTTTCTTCCTCTGTGACTTTTTCCTCTGCTGACCAGAACCGGTCATCTAGATGTATATTAGGTTTAGATTCATGGCCAAAAAGATTTTTATAGAAATCAGTCGCCACTTCTAGCATCTCCTTGGTAGAGTGAACAGGGCCATTCGGGCCTTCCAGCACGGAAAGATGATTTTTCCTCCTACGCTGGTTTGCCACCGCATGAAAATACGCGGTGTTTCTATCTCCTTCCAAAATTTTCCTATCTCTAGATCTCTGCCACATAGCAGTTTCCTGTTTTTTCTAGATGTCTTCTAGCTCCGCCCTAATCTCTGTCATTCTGAGGATATCCTCATCAGAGATTCTATTTTGTTCGGAAAAGACATCTAGGATATCGAATTCTTGCAACGGTTCTTTTTTCTTTTTCTTCATAGCAGCTTCTAAACTAATACCGAAAACTCTCGAGAAGGGGATAGCCGCCAAGCCACCGTATCAGGGTGGTCCGGTAGCGTTTGAGGCAGGACGTCTAACAGGCGGTTCCACTCGGCCGTCTCTATCGATCCGAATGAGCGCCTGAACCTAATATCCCAAAGCCCTTGCCGGAGGGCGTTAGAGACTAGGAGGGAGGGATCCACACAGGTGGAAAAAGTGTGGGAAAACCCACCCTGAGTGGCTTGTTCCCAATCCATGGGTCCAACCAGAACTGGGTCCCCTCCCCATTACCTATATTAAAGGAGATTCCTAAGCGAATCTCCTCCTTTATTTTTTGGATCGCGCGCCAGAACTGAGATCCTCCCGTGCGAGAGCAAGCAAGGTGTGGCTCACCCCTTAGGTACTTTGCCTGGAGGAGTTGGAGCCACGGTCCGCCGTCATTACGAAGGATTTGCCATACCCACCGGAGCATGAGGGAGGCATTCATAGCACGAGAGGTTGTGATCCCCAACCCACCACGGTCTTTAGGCAAGCCTATGTCTGCCCATTTGACCATGTGGTACTTCTGGCGCCCATTTTTGGCTTGCCAGAAGAACCTGCCGAGTTCCTTATCGAAAGAGCTGTGAACGCTCTCCGGTAGGAGATATAACCCCATCATACACATGGGGAGGCTCGCCAGGTTGGCACTAATGAGAATTGTTTTGCTACCCTTGGAGGTGAACCTTCCTCACCACGGCTCAGCCCGCGAAGCCACCCGGCCCACAAGGGGGTCAAACCCTATCGCCAGGATCTTCGACTCAGCCAGCGGCATCCCCAGGTAAGTCGTGGGGAACGCCGAGAGCATACAATTTAGGTTGTTGGCAATCCGGAGCTGGTCCTCTGGACCGTAGCCGAGGACGAAGACCTCACTTTTATCAAAGTTGATCTTCAAACCCGACATTGCTTCAAAGCACAACAATAGGAATTTAAGGTTCACCAGATCAAGGTTGGATCCCTGAACCATAATCATGGTGTCATCCGCATATTGGAGGTGGGTGACCCCCCCTCCGGGGATCAGGTTCACAACCACCCCCATCAGGTGGCCGGCCATACGAGCTTTGTCTAGGATGCCCGCCAGGGCATCCACGGCGAGGTTGAAGAGGAGGGGTGATATCGGGTCTCCCTGCTTCACTCCAGCAGAGGAGGAGAAAAAAGGTCCCACCTCGGCGTTAATGTTAATGGCCGTCGTGCTAGACTGGACCATCTGCATGATCCACACTACTAGGAAAAGGGCTGCTAGTGGCGCACCTGTTTTCGCTACTAATGGCGCACTACAGGTGCGCCACTAGCACCACGCCATTAGAATTTTTTACTAATGGCACACCACTGGTGCGCCATTAGTATCTGGTATACTAATGGCGCACCATGCAGTGCGCCATTAGTATAGACCACGGTGCGCCATTAGTATGCCTCCCAGGGGCCATATTTACCCATGTGCTTTGCCATACTAATGGCGCACTGGTGGATGATGCGCCATTAGTGTGCTCTGGCTTACTAATGGCGCACTATGTGGTGGTGCGCCACTAGTCTGAATATTAGGGATTTTTTTTTTGTTTCTGATATTTTCACAGGTTACAAAATATATTATTTGAAAGAATATAGCTAGCACCACACAGCAACAGCAGATTCATCGAATACAATAGAAGATTAGTGTCCGAATACAATTCATCATATTAGTCTCCGAATTTAAAATACCGAACAAAGTTAGAACATTACAAGTCTCGAAACCGCGAGTAGCGAGTTTGTCTTCACATTACAAGTCGATATCGATCATCTAAACTACCATCACATAGAAGAGAGCTGCGGTCATCACGATGAGCATAATCGCGATGAAACTGGTCTTCATCCGGTTCCTCCAACGCTCCCTCCTCTCTCCCGCTAGATAGCGCGCGTATCTAGATTCCGCCTCCGCCCTAGTGGTGTACCCTTTGTAACTGTTACCGCTGAAACGGTGAACCTGTGTCCGACACTCCTCCCAGTCGTCGTAGACTCCGGGAACCCTACCCTTGTACACGACATACGACGGCATCTCTATGCACTAGCCAAACAAAACGTTAGTACCAATTCACAGACAATACATAAGCAATATATAAGTATGCAACAAAAGGATCGGAAGAGAAAAGCAAGACATTAATAGCATCGATTACATCTAAGTTGAACGACTGTCCAAACCAAAGAGACATACAAGTTCATCAAAGTTTAATTACAACATGAGCCAATCGATGTTTCAAAACTAGACATAGCATCACTACTTTCGACTCGACTCAAGGGACCGGAGCGTGGATGAAGCCGCCGTCTATCGTGATAGTCATGAAATCGCGGGCGTTGTCAGCCTGCATTTGTAGCGTTGTGTCTATCTCACTGTTGGACGGTTGATTTCTGAGGTAGAACTGCCCCGAGGTACGAAGGACATCTTGATGGATGATTTCCGCAAACTCCGACTGGATGCGAAAGAATTCTTGTCTGATGTCCGTGTCCTGGATTGCCGACAAGCTTGCGGCCCAATCTTTGAGATTATTTGGTAGCAGAAGGTGATTATGGTCCCGTACGATCGCCCGCATGTGATGGAGGGCGTAGTAGGCATCCTTCTGACCGCCAGGCGGCTGCTTGACGCAGGGGAACGTCGTATTGTGGGCGAACACGTGCTTGCCGTACTTACGAACTGGCCTGGTGAAGGTGCCTCCAGATTTGGCGTAGCCGGGGAGAACATCATCAAGAACTTTCTTGACATTTGTGTAGTCTTTCTTCGACTGACGGTCCGAGTCGAAATACGTGGCCGTGGAATATTTCGGGCTTAAGAGGATGAGTGTGCAATGTGTGTCACTGCACAAAACACGGAATGTTAAAAAAAACGATCGAAATCTAAGAAATCATATGTTACGGGGCGGTTGAGGGGACGACTTACTCGGGAAAGTAAGGCACGAGGAAGGTATCCTTATCTGGGTTTGCCAGAATGACGCCTTCGAGGTAAGAACTCGCGACTTGCCGGTCCCCAGCGCTGCCCAAGATCTTGGCACGCATGTAGAAGGGGTCGACTATCACGATGTCCGGGGTCTTGTCTCTAATGATCCGCATCTCCATACTCAGCGAAAATAGCCGAACGAAGGTGTAGTGCAGCGGATGAAGGTTAAACATAGCGAAGATGTCATCAAACCGCAGGATGATCGTACCCCCGATGGCGCTATCCACAAAGCCCTTGCCCTCTGGCACCTTGGCCACGAAAACCGGGTATGCCACGTCATTCTCTCGGAGACGCCGCTTCTCCAAAGAAAGAACACTGTCATGCAGACTCCGCATAGCACCGGTTGCAGCATTGAGCATATTAGTCGGTAGCATCGGCCTACCCGCCACATGCACCCTCCTCGAGATATCCTTAGGTGAAGGTGGCCCGTCCTAAGCACGGCTCGTACTCGGTGCCGACTGGCTCGCACCCTTGTTACTCTTTCTTTTCCGTCCCTTCTTCTTCTGCTGTAATGGGACCGAGTTCTGCTCACAGACCGCCTTCTTGAGTGTGCTGGGGCTGATAATATTTCGCACCTCGGCTATCTGAGGCTCGGTGAAGTCGGCAGCTGGAGGCGTCTCCTAAGAACTGAACGCCAGACGACGCCTGTTGCAATTGGGTTTCTCCGCGGTACCAGCTAGATCGCGATCGTCTTTTGCAAGGTTGGGTTCTTGAGAAGGAGGCCCCATGAATTCGTCATCGCACCCATGTTCGTTGAAGTACTTATCGACGTTGGTAAATGTACCGTCGTCGTTGTCGTCGTCGTCTGGATCCTGTGCCATATGCATGCCCGGATCCTGTGCCATATGCATGTCCGGCATGTCCGGTAGCGTTGCGGCGGTCTTGCCATGGCTTGGCGCCAGCACGACTGGCGGTGTTGTCTTTGGGGTGGTGTCCCCCACCCCCAAACGAATCTGGCTCTTCGGCCAAAGCAGGGGCCAGCTTAGGCAGGCGCTGAGGGTCATCACATCATCTTCGTCGGCCCCGGCGGGTCAAATCGGAGGTAACAACTCGTCGCAGCCTGGCAGCACCCGAACCAGTTGAACCCTATACACGGTGGGTGGCATTGGATTACCGTGGAACACGGGGTTGCCCGGTTGAACGATTTTGCCCTTGGCGACATCGACCAACTCGTTGTTCACGAAGTGCAGGAGAGTGCACGGAACATCGGCGGCACCCTGCGAAAACATGTAGGGCGTCAGGGATGCCCAGTCAAAGGCAAGGAGATGAAGTCCTCGGCCGAGAGGCTTAATTAGTTACCGTGATGATGGCGTCGAGCTCGGCTAATGTCGAGGCACCGCCAACGGCGGGCGTGCAATTGATGGAGGGGCCGCTTGCTGCCGAGGTGCCGGCCGGCGTACACCCGGGTGCATTAAGCTCCAATGCCCGTGCCGGCGTCGGAGACACCAATACCGGCTCCGCCGGAGACACCAATGGCGCCGCCTGCGCGTTGTGCGAGTTGCTGGCCGTGAAGCTGGGAATCGGGGGCGGCCCCTGTTGGCCGCTCGCAATCCACGTCGTCAGCCCATGAATCAAGGTAAGCATAATGCCGGTGAGCGTCGATCCCAGTTGTTGTTGCACTTGCTCTTGGACAATCTCCGGAATCCGCGCCACTTGTGCCTTGAGTTCTTGAACCTCGCGCGACTGGCTTTCCGAGCTGGTCTTTCTCTCCTTTCGCCCACCAGCGTTATAGTATGACGACCATTTTGTGGACAAGCCTTTGCCGGCCACACGACCAGCTGACGACGGCTTACTGAGCTTATCCTTGTTTTTCATTACGTTCAACGCCCTATTTAGAGTGTTGTCCCAAGGGATGCTCTGAGACGACCCCGTGCTACTGCTTTCAGTCTCCTGCGCCAGAACAAGCTCAAGCGCCCTGGTCTTCGGATCCGTGGTAAGCTCCTTTGTTACCGGGTCCTCCTTGTACCGGGCCCTGACATAGTTCCTGGTCTGCTTGTCACGGTATTTCTCGAAGCGGGGCGGTAGGCCTTGCTCGGCACGCTCCGCGTCCTCCTTGTCCCATATAGGCTCCACCACTCTGTAACCGCCGGGACCGAGTTTGTGTTCCCCTAAGTTCAACTCCCGCATTTCTTTCCCCCACTGACTTGATTCGGAGGTTGCGCTGCTCTCGCACTTGATCTTGAACTCCTTGTAGTCATCTTCGCTGATCGAAGGATTTTTCGCCTTGATCTTCTCATAACTATCACCTTTCTCAATCATTCTTTTCACCGCGCTTCTCCAAGTAAACAGGGCCGTGCTCATCCTCGTGAGGGCGGCACTGTTCACTTTATTCCCTGAGAGGCATGTGTTTTCAAATTCAGCGGGGAACTTGTATCGTTCGTGCAGCTTCGTGAAGAGGAGGTTGCGCAAATTCCCTCGGTCCTTATGCCTTAGGTTCTCGGTGTTGATCGAGACGGTGCTCCGGAGAATGCACCCGAGCTGAACCGAGTACCCCTTGACTATTTGTTTGGGCTCCGTTGGATGCCCGTCGGAGTCCACTTGAGTAAATTCCTCCTTGACGGTGCGGAGCACGTTCGGGCGCCAGTCCTTCCGTTGCCTCTTCGGTTGGCTACCATCTGTGCGTGCGCTGCCATCATCAGTGGTGGCATCCTCGGCGGCACCATCAGTGGTGGCATCCTCGGCGGCACCATCAGTGGTGTCATCCCCGACGCCACTAGGGGTTGTGTAGTCAGGATCGGTGTCTTCCGCGGCGTCCTCATAGCGGTGAGGTTGTTCCTCCATCTCCTGGGACAGCTCCCAGAATTGCTTGCCGCCCGAACCACCGACCTCATCGTTGTGGGCCATGTTTCGCTCTAAATAGGAAAAAAGTTTGGTCAAAAAGTTGGTTATTGTCAAGGAACAAGATCATGGTCTCATCATTTAGGGTTTGTCGACACCGAGGCATCCTAAAAGCTAAGCTTTTATCATTTAGGGTTTGTCGACGCCGAGGCACCCTAAAAGCCTAAGCTTTCATCATTTAGGTTCTTATCGACACCGAGGCACCCTAAAAGCTACTTAATTAAGTACTAAGATACCCCGGCCCATGCATTAGTAGCAAGTACCCCATATGTCCGATTTTTAGCAAAGTCATGCTAAAATTCACGGAAAATTTCAGCATGACCTTTGCTGAAAATAGGACATATGGAGTACCCGAATTTGCCGGAACGGAAGTTAATCGACATTCTGGCAAACTCAAGGGCCTCTCGGGGTACTCACAGGTTAAGAACAGATTTGCAAACAGCGAGGAGGATGGAGTATTTCCTCTGCTATCATGAACAAGGGGAAAAAGAATGCTTTAAAGCTTCTTGCTAAATTATTGGATTAGATTATAATGTCATGAAACTTCTTGGATTCAGAAGTTGACTAAATTATTGAAGCTTTAAAGCTTTTTCTTGGATTTAGACAAGTCATGCAGAGCTCCAATTTATAAATGTGCAAACAAATGTTTTCAAAATAGAGTCTAGAAGTGCGGAGTAATTGTGCATTTGTTAATAACTGATTTTTTTCAAAATGTACAAACTCAACATTTCTGAACATTACACAGGTGACAAGAATTACTAATTCAGTCTTTAGCAAAATGTAGAGTATGGGAGTATGAACATTACACAGGTGACAACATTTCTGAACAGAATTTCTGAACACAGAGACCTACTCCCAACAATTCAGTCTTTAGCAACATTACACAGGGGACAACATTTCTGAACATTTACACTGAACATTTCATGATAGCATAATTTCAGAACTTTCATTGTACACTGTAGGACAACATTTATCAAATTTCGTTTCATGACCTTTCTGAACTTTCTATAGCAAATCATTGATCAGGAAATTTCATGACCTACTCCAAATTTCTGAACTTTCATGATCAAATTTTTCAGTAATGAACAGAGACTGAACCTGCATCCCAAATTCCTGTCCCTTTCCTTGTTACTGAGACTGAACCCGAGGTCGTGTTCGCTGGGAGCAGAGGAGGAGGGCAGAGGAAGGAGGAAGGAGGAGAGGTACCTGGGCGGGCGCGGCCGGTCGCCGGAGGGGTCAGGGTCGGGGTCGGGGTTGGCGGCGGCGGCGGCGTCGAAGGGATGGCTCGAGGGCGTCCGAGCTCGTCCGGGTCCTCGTAGTCGAAGAAGAAGACGGCGGCGGTCCTCCTGGGCGCCTCGGTTGGTCGTGGGGGGCGCGGGGGCGCGGGGGCGGCGGCGCACGTAGGGGCGGCGGCGTCGTAGGGGCGGCGGCGTGGGGGCGGCGGGGGCGGCGGCGCACGTAGGGGCGGCGGAGCTGCAGTGGTGGGGGCGCGGGGGCGCGGGGGCGGCGGCGTGGGGGCGGCGGGGGCGGCGGCGCACGTAGGGGCGGACGAGGGCGGCAGCAGGGGGGGGGGGGAAGTGGATCTGTGGCGAGAGGGAGGGACGAAGGGGTCGGGCGAGGTAGAGCTAGGGGGAAGCTTACTAATGGCGCACCCCCGAGCGGTGCGCCATTAGAAATATATTTTTTTGATAGCAATGGCGCACCCCTTAGAGGTGCGCCATTAGAAAGTTTTTTTTTATATAGCAATGGCGCACTACTCGAGCGGTGCGCCATTAGTATGTTTTTTATTATTATTTTTTGTTGCTACTTTTTAATATTTTTTTATAAAATGGGGGTGCTCGGCGGCGGCGGTGGAGCGGGGGAGAGGGTGCGGTGGGTCGGCGGCGGCGGTGGAGCGGGGGAGGGTGCGGGGGGTGCTCGGCGGCGGTGGAGCTAGCGGGGGAGGGTGCGGGGAGGATCGAGATCGAGATGGAGGGGGATAGCGATCGAGATGGAGGGGGATCGAGATCGAGTGTCCTCATGAATATTCAATATTTTTTTATATTGAATATGAAAAAATATCATCAAATTTGAAAAAATATTCATGAATTCAAAAAGTGCCCATGAAATTTAAAAATATTCATGAGTTCAAAAAGTGCCCATGAAATACAATCGAGAAATGAAGACTACGATTTAAATACAATCGATCTTAGCTAGCTATCTGTTCACAATCTTCTTGCCCTTCTTTTTCGCAAATAGAGTTCTTCTGTGGAACGGACGTCCTTTAGGTAGGGTGGTCCTGCTTCTTCTTGTGGTGTATGCTGCTACTTCATCGTCGTCGTCATGTTCCATCTTCGGGTCGCCGTACTTGTCGAAGTCTTGCTCATTGGCGACTCCATCCATTCCGATGATCTTCCTTTTGCCTCTCCTCACGACAACACGACTGGGCTTTGACGGGTCGGTAATGAAGAAGCATTGGTCCACTTGGGAAGCCAGTACCCATGGCTCATTTTTCGCGGTGACGTTTGCGCCCGCGGTCTTGGATTTGGCTTCGGGTATAACCATGGTGGTGAAATACCGGTCTTCTTTTAGGACGCTCTTGGCCCATCTGACACGGAACATCGGGACCTTCTCTCCAGCGTAGCTCAGCTCCCAGATCTCCTCGATCCTTCCGTAGTATCTGTCCTTGTCGTTACCGGTGTAGGATTCCATCGTTACCCCGGAGTTCTGATAACCATCGCTCTTCATGTCCTTGTCCTCGGTGTAGAATGTGTAGCCGTTGATATCATACGCCTCATAGGTCATCAGGTTGTGCTCGGCGCCCTGTGACAAGGCGAATATGAGTTGTTCTTCCGCGGAAGAATCCTCATGTAAAGGGTACGACAGAAGCTTCTGCTTGAACCAACGCGTGAAACATGAGTTGTGCTCTTTGATTATATCTCCGTCCGTCCTCTGTTGGCCTCGGTCATTGTACGTCTTCTCAATAAAGGTTTTGTGCTCTACCACCCAAGGATTGACCACGTCTATGTGTTGTAGCGCGACTAGGTTTGCTCTTTCAAAGTCGGCGAGTCGACCCTCGAAGTCGACATGCATTTCGTGCCGACCCTCACGGTGACCCCATCCAGCGAGCCTGCCGAGGTGCCTGTTGACGGGCAGACCAACGGGGTTCTCGATGCCTAGATAATTTGTGCAGTAGGAGATGCACTCTTCGGTCAGAAAGGCCCTGGCTATGCTTCCCTCTGGACGTGACATGTTGCGAACGTATCCTTTGATGACACCATTCATCCTTTCGAACGGCATCATGCTGTGCAGGAACGTCGGCCCGAGTTGGATGATATCCTCCACGATATGGACCAGCAGATGCACCATAACGTCGAAGAATGCGGGCGGGAAGTACATCTCAAGCTCGCATAGTATCACCACGATCTCTTCCTGTAGCCTTCTGAGTTGCCTCACGCCAACCGACTTCCGAGAGATGACGTCGAAAAAGTTGCATAGGCCAAATAGCGTTTCACGGACGTGCGCGTCCATGATCCCACGGATTGCAACTGGAAGTATCTGCGTCATCAGCACGTGACAGTCGTGAGACTTCATCCCGCTGAACTTCTGCTTCGCTGGGTCTAGGTATCTGCTTATCTTCCCCGCGTAACCGTAAGGAAGTTTTACTCCTACGAGGCAGGTGAAAAACTGCTCGATCTCCTCCTGACTTAGAGTGAAGCACGCGGGAGGGTAGTCATTTCCGGTCTTCTTGGCCTTTTTGCCTTTGCGACGACTTTCTGTGTCCTGCTTCGCCTCATCATCATCATCATTAGCGTGAAGCTCCTCCCTGATGCCCATTGATTTCAAGTCTGCCCTTGCTTTCGGCCCATCTTTGGTCCTCTCAGGCATGTTGAGCAGGGTACCAAGCAGACTCTCGCACACGTTCTTCGTGATATGCATGACATCAAGGCTGTGAGGCACACGGTGGATCTTCCAGTACGGCAAGTCCCAGAAAACAGACCTCGTTTTCCATACCTTCAGCAGCGGCTCTGGCGCCTTTCGCTTCTTTCCCGGCTCTGGCGCCTTTTGCTTCTTTCCCGGCAGTGGGCAATCTTTCCAATTTTTCAACAGCTCGTCTATTTCCTCGCCGCTCCTTGTACGCGGGCGTCTTCGGGGTTCGGTTTCACCATCGCACAGATCCTTGCGTTTTCTCCACGGGTCATCGTCGCGAAGCCACCTTCGATGTCCCATGAACACGGTTTTCGAAGACCCAGGATCTCTATCTAGCTGGCGATACGTTGTGTCATCCATGCACCTGACGCATCCAGAAAATCCATGGACCACCTGCCCCGCGAGATATCCGTAACCGAGATAGTCGTGCACCGTCGTGAGCAGTGCGGCTCTCATAGGGAAATATTCTTTCTCTGCGGCGTCCCACGTATTGGCTGGTGTTTTCCATAGCGTGTCTAGCTCCTCTTTCAGCAGCCCCAGATACAGATTGATGTCGTTCCCTGGTTGTTTCGGCCCTTCAATTAGCATACTCATGTGAATGTACTTCCTCTTCATGCACAACCAGGGGGGAAGGTTGTACATCCACACAAACACAGGCCAGGTGCTATGTGTGCTTCTCTGGCTGCCAAACGGATTGACTCCATCGGTGCTCGCACCCAGCACGATGTTCCTTGGATCGTTCCCAAATTCTGGGTCTTCAAAGTTCAACGCTTGCCACTGGCTCGCATCCTTAGGGTGACTCAGCATCTTGTCTTTTTTATTTATCTCCGGATCATTTCCGTCATCTTCTCGCTTCTTCTCCTCCCTATCCGCGTGCCAACGCAGGAGCTTTGCTACCTTAGGGTCCGCGAAATACCACTGCAGACGAGGAGTGATCGGAAAGTACCACACCACTTTTCGAGGAGCTTTCTTCCTCTTCTTGTATCGAGTGACGCCGCACACCGGACATATGGTAGACTCCGTGTGCTCGTCCCGATAAATGATGCAATTGTTCATGCACACATGGTATTTCACGTGCGGTAAATCCAGAGGACACACGATTTTCTTCGCCTCCTCGAAACTGGTCGGGCACTTGTTCCCCTTGGGAAGACGTTCGTGCCAGAATGACATGTTCTCGTCGAAGCATGCGTCGGTCATTTTGTGTTTGACCTTCATCTCCAGAGCCATGAGCGTTACTTTCAGGCGGGTATCCTCGGGCCTGCATCCTTCATACAATGGAGTAACCGCGTCTATCTCCAGTTGATCCAGCTTGGCTTTCTCTCGGGCGGCAGCTCTTGCGTTATCCGTCTGCTTCAGAAGCAGCTCTTGAATATGAGGGTCCTGCACCCAGCCTCCATCGTCGTCTGCTCCGGCATCTTCATCTTCATGATCATGCCCTTCGTCTTGATCTTCCTCATCATCATGTCCGGCATCTTCTACATGATGACTGTGTACAGCATCACCGTCGTGATCATGTCCTGGAGATTCTTCGTCTTCTCGACCGCCCTCGCCGCGGTGGTTGTCTTGCTGCCCTTCCTCATTTCTTGCCCGCCCCCCATGGACGACTTCATAGTCATCTTCATCACCTTGCCACCGATAGCCATCCATGAAACCACGCAAGAGCAGGTGGTCCCGCACCTGCCCGGAATCCGGGTCCGCAATAAGGCTCTTCAGCTTGCATCTTCGACACGGACATCTTATCTCCGTCTCGTTCTTTTGAAGCATCTCGGCCTTCGCGGAGCTCAAAAACCTATTCACGATGCCTTCGGTCATCGTGCGGACCATGGTCGCCTGCGGGGTAGAGCAAAACGATATTTTAGAACCAAGAAAAAATTTGGCATGACTTTCCCTAAAAATAGGACCAAAAAGAATGCATAGTGCCAAAATTCTTGCCGAAACGGAAATGAATCAACATTCCGGCAAAATATTGGCAACTATCGCATTTCAAATACCGGTACCTGCAAACACAAACATATATGCAACACCACAAACATATGCAACACCACAAACATACATAGATCTAGCAAGGCCATAAAAAGTGCATGTGCACGTTGTTGGAGCGAGGGAGAGAAAAAAAGTAGATCTACAACATAAAGATAGCTTTCCCCTTACTTACCTATCAAAAAAAGGTAATTTAACCACCTAATTTTGATGAATCTATGGTGCAAATGAGGTGAGGAGGAGGAGGCAGCCGACACAACCTTGGAGGAGGAGGTGGAGAGAATGAAGTGGGGAAAGTGAGTGTGTAGGTGTGGCTGTCCAAAATATCTAGCTGGTCCCAGGTTACTAATGGCGCACCACCCATATATGCGCCATTAGTAACCCTGGTTACTAATGGCGCACCAGCTTGAGGTGCGCCATTAGTAGTTTTGCAAAAAAAAAAAAAAAGTAGTGGCGCACTGTGTTGGAGGTGCGCCATTACTAGTAATGGCGCACTCTTCCCTGGTGCGCCATTAGTATTTTTGGAAAAATGAAAAAAAAAACATTTGTCACTAATGGCGCACCGTGGGTCTGGTGCGCCATTAGTGTCTACCACACTAATGGCGCACCAATTCATGGTGCGCCATTACTATATAGTAGTGGCGCACCACATGTCTGGTGCGCCATTAGTAGCCATATCATCTATAGCCCTTTTCCTAGTAGTGCCAGGAGCACCACCTATCATCAAAGCCCCGGCGTGTTAGCACCAGCCTCAAGAAGGACCAGTCCAGACGATCATATGCCTTCTGGAAGTCCAACTTGAGGAACACGCCCTTTTGACCACGTGAGTATACCTCGTGTACAATCTCGTGGAGGGCCAAGATCCCATCATGGATTCGCCGGCCCTTCAGAAACGTTGTTTGAAGGGGGTGATCCAGCCTCTCCGCCACCGGAGCCAGCCGTGTCGCGCATACTTTAGCGAAAATGCGCTCTAACATGTTGATCACCGTTATTGGTCTGAATTGTCTAATATCCGTCGCCCCAACTACTTTGGGGATCAGGGTAATTACGCCATAGTTTATCCGGGCCATGTCAAAAGTCCCAATGTAGAACTCTTGGAACATAGGCATAATCACCGGCTTAATGGCGTTCCAGAATTTCTGGAAGAAGACCACTTCTTGAGAGTTTTCGGTTAGCTTGCCGCTCTCCAATTATTCCTTGGATATCACCGCTATGGAAGGCCCCCCTGCCCCTAAAGATCAAAATCTCCGTGTGGCAGTTGCTGTGTAACCGCATCCCCTCGGGAACGGAGGTGCGGAAGCGGCATGGGCCGGGCGACGGATTGTGCCCCTTATGCGCGGTGCATGAGGCGGCAACCCATATTATATTCACGTGCACGGCGGCGAGGGCCATGTGGGAATTCATCCGCGAGGCTCTTGGGCCCGGCTGGGCGGCCCAGGACCTTGCGGAGTTCCTCCAAATCAGGGCCAACCACACTGGGCATCGGCGCCGCTTATTCTGGTTGATCTTTGCCGCTATGGCGTGGACCCTCTGGACAACTCGCAATAAAATGGTGATAGAGCGGATCTTCCCAAGGCGCGCATCTGACTCCTCCTTCAAATTCCTGGCTTTTATGCAGCATTGGCACCTTCTCTCTAGGCAGCGAGACCGGGCGCGTCTGAACGGCATGCTGGATGCTCTTCTGACTACGGCGCGTCGGCTGGCCTCCTTGTAGGGCCGATGATCTTCAGCCACTAGGTGGCGTTTTTTCTGATTTCTTTTGTTTTCTTTGGGCGAGACTATGCCGTCGCCCCGGCCTATGTTTGCACTTAACTCTGCGGGTTGTATGGATGCTTGCTTTATCTATAAAGCGGGGCGAAAGCCTATTTCAAGAGAGCTTCTAAACTAATACTCCAACCTTTAATCTTTTTCCTTGGCAGTTTTGTCTTAAACTGCCAGGTGTCAATGGCTGAAGTACAAGGTGAAGGGGTAGACCAGATGTCCTCCACTAAGGGGGAGAACCCAGGTTGATCTAGCCACCATTTTTCAAACCTAAAAGGTTTGTCCATTTTACTGTGTCTAACACCAGTATTCAGAAGGAGCGGGGTATGATCACTCCCTACTATGGGCAAGGCACACAGTGTAGTAAGTGGAAAATGGCTGTCCCAATCAATAGAAAAGAAAACTCTGTCTATTGTGGCAAACACAGGATTGTTTTGATTATTGCTCCAGGTATAAACCCTATTTGCAATTTTTGTCTCCATGAGACCCCATTTATTAATCCAATCATTGAAAACGAAGGCCCAATAGTTATTGACAATTCCAGATGATTTTTCTCTAGCCTCTCTAACCAAATTAAAATCACCCCTAAAAGGACGGGGTATGAAAGGCCCTCCATAACCTCATGTGTTTCTAGGGACCTGTACTATGATTTGAACTAGCGCCAAAAAGCACGGCGGCACGCCGAGCCCGTGGTAGAGGCCGTATGAATTTTTTGCTTTTTCTTTATTAAAAATACGGAACAGATAGTGGACTGAAGAGCTTGGTTGAGCAGCAGTCTATTGGAGGAATAGTTTTATGTAGGCCCCTTTTTCAATTACATTGTATATGACACATATAAGCAGAGTACATAGATAGAAATCTCGATGGTTGAATATAAACAAAGACACATGAGGAGGACGACATATACGTTCTTGATGAAACATCTAAAATTTTGTAGTTGATTTATGCAACAATGTCTACTTTTACAAATGGGACAGTAGCATATTTTTCATCTGATCCACTGATTTGATGAGTGTGCAGCCCTCTGAACTAAATTGGGGAAACCACGGCTGAAGTGTGACAAATCCGGAGTCTATTTCGTTACCTAGTATCAAACCAAGTGTGCCCAGTAGTGTGTGCCAAAACTGTTCAGCGCATCAAAGCCTCATTCCAAGTGTCTGGACAATGGGTTGCCAAAACTGCCAGTCACGGACTTCAGAAACTATGTTTTTTCGATAAAGGGCTTTTCATTGACTTGAAATATCGAGTTGATACAAACGCATCAAAGATCACCCGGCCTCTGCATAACTAGATGCACACAGCCAAAAGTTCGAAGAAGTCTAGAACAACAAATATGGCCCAATAGCCACAATTGTAGAAAAAGTAAAACAAGCCTAAAGCGGTGTCAATCCTATCCGAAGATCACACCGCCATCCATGGGGGTAGAAAATGTCCCTGGCCGAGCACTCCAGCCGTGTAGACGCCATCATAAAAAGGGATCTGTCCTCCGGCCGCTGCAGGATAGACCACATACGGAGCCATCTCGAGCATATATGGATAACCTGCATAGGAGAAGGAACGCATTTACGGTTAAAAACAATGTCATTCCTGGTGAGCCAGAGAGCCCAACATAAGGCAGCCGCCCCCACCAGGATGTGTTTAGAAAATTGTTTATCTATTCCCCTCAACCAGTTGCCGAACATATTACGTGCACTACGTGGAGGGTATAAATTCGAAGCTATTTGGACAATGGCCCATACCGATCGAGCAAACTTGCAATCAAAAAATAAGTGCTTAATTGACTCGTCATGGTGGCAGAAAACACATTTTTTGCAGCCTAGCCAGTTTCGTCGTGCTAAATTGTCTCTAGTTAAGATGACCCCCTTAGTGAAAAACCATAGGAAAATTTTCACTTTTAGAGGAATCTTGAGCTTCCACAATTTCCTATTATCCATTGGAACCTCGTTATGAACCAGTGCATCATACATGGATTTAACCGAAAACTTTCCACTGTGATGCAATTTCCATTTAAAAATATCCGGTTCCGCTGACAGCTGGATGGCTCCCAGTCGGGTTAGCAGATCATCCCAAGCTGCCAATCGCGGGCCAATAAGAGTCCTACGAAAAGAAATATCTGGATTTTCTTGTCCCAGCACTTGTTTAATCGTGACAAACTTATGTCTTACTATCCGATATAAGCTTGGGTATTGCACATTTAAGGGGTTGTTACCCAACCAGGTGTCTTCCCAGAAACGTATCTGGGAGCCATCCCTAACCGAAAACGTTCCAAATTGGAAAAAGAATTCTTTAGCTTTCATCACCCCACTCCAAAAATGTGAATCTCCGGGTCTCCAGTAGACTTGGGATATTGCTTTGGAACCCACGTATTTATTACGAATGATTTCCTGCCAAACACCGTTCTCAGTGAGTAATTTATATACCCATTTGCTGAGAAGTGCTATATTTTTTATCTCAAGATCCTGGATACCAAGCCCCCCTTGGCTTTTGGGACGACATAATACGTTCCACCGTGCCAAACGATATTTCTTGGTTTCATTATCGCTCTGCCAAAAAAATCTTGATCTATAATAGTCAAGACGCTGGAGCACTCCTTTTGGGAGATGAAAAAAAGATAACATATAAAGAACCATATTGGTAAGGACCGAATTGATCAGGATTAGTCGACCTCCATAGGACAAGAGTTTGGCCTTCCAACTGGCTAGGCGTTTCTCCAGTCTCTCTTCAACATGCTTCCATTCAGCTATTGTGAGTCGCCTATAGTGGATAGGGATTCCCAGATAGCGAATTGGAAATTTTCCGAGTTGACAACCAAAGATTTCAGCATAATCTTGTGAGACTTCTGTGGCCTCGCCAAAACAAAAGAGTTCACTCTTATGAAAATTGATCTTTAGTCCAGAGAGATCCTCAAAGGCACATAACAGCAATTTAAGGTTTCTGGCCTTTTCAAGATCATGTTCCAAGAACAAAATGGTGTCATCCGCATATTGTAAAATTGACAGGCCTCCTTCTACTAAATGAGGAATGACCCCGGTGACTTGACCTGCTAGCTTAGCCCTCTCAATAAGAGTAGCTAACATATCCGCCACAATATTAAACAGGATGGGAGATGCGGGATCCCCCTGACGGAGGCCCTTCTTTGTCTGGAAATAATTGCCTACATCATCATTAACCTTAATCGCTACGCTACCTCCTGACACAAAGCTCTCCACCCATCGACACCAAGTATCGGAAAACCCTTTCATACGTAATGTTTGTAACAAAAAGGGCCACTTTACTTTATCATAAGCTTTCTCGAAGTCGATTTTAAAAATGACTCCATTCAATTTTTTATGATGAAGCTCATGGACCGTTTCATGAAGGACAGCAACACCATCCAGAATGTTTCGCCCTTGCATGAATGCTGTTTGGGTAGGTTTGACTACATGATCAGCCACCCCATTCAGACGGTTGGTCGCCACCTTGGTGAAGATTTTGAAACTTACATTGAGTAAGCAAATCGGTCTATATTGTTGAATCCGACTCGCATCCTTCGTCTTGGGCAAAAGAATGATTTCCCCAAAATTCAACCGGGAAATGTCAAGATTGTGGGCATGTAGTTCATTGAATAACTGAACCAAGTCTGATTTTAACATATCCCAAAAATTTTGGTAGAACTCCGCCGGAAAACCATCCGGACCCGGAGATTTGTTATGTTCCATTTGAAATACCGCCGTTCGAATTTCTTCCTCAGAGAATGGAGAGGTTAGGAATTCATTTTCCGCAGCGGATACTTGCTGAATGTCATGACAAATGGACTCATCCAACTCGACAGTAGTGTTCACAGATGGCCCAAAAAGATCTTTATAATACTTAGTGATGAATTTCTTTAGTGAGGCCTCTCCCTCAATTCGACCCTCCTCCTGATCTAGAGCGAAGATTCGTTTCTTCCTATGTTTGCCATTGGCTAACATTTGGAAGTATTTCGTATTATCATCCCCAAGTACCAGTGTGTCGGTTTTACACCTTTGGTACCATTTGATTTCCTCCTCACGTAACAGGCGGGCTAGCTGCTCATTGAGATGGCTTTTTTGCTCAATCTCCGCGGCAGAAAGTAGCCTCACCTCTGCGATCTTATCTAAGGAGTCAATTAAGGTAGAGAGTCGCAGCTTCTCCTGCTTGTAAATCCCTGCGGTGTGTTTGGCCCAACCACGAAGGAATTGGCGCAACGCACGTATGCGATTATTCCAACGTTGAATTGGTGTGTCACCACGAGGTTGGCGTTGCCACACCTTTTTAACCAACTCATGAAAACCCTCTCTAGTGAGCCATCCCAATTCAAATTTGAATCGATGGCGGCTATTACTAGGAGCAGCTAGACCGAAATCAGCTAGCAACGGAGCATGATCAGATAAAGCCTCAATTCTCTCCAGTGCTCGCACCGAAGCTAAGGGGTACTTAAATTCCCAGTCAGTGGTAACTAGCACTCGGTCTAACTTTTCGAAAGTCGGGATAGATCTGTTATTGGCCCAAGTATATTGGCGACCAGACAAATTAAGTTCCCGCAAATCGAGACTATCAATAACAGCGTTAAAAAGGAAAGGCCATCTCGTGTCGAACCTGTCGTTGTTTTTCTCCTGCTGATATCGTAGGATATTGAAATCCCCCCCTAGTATCATTGGGTGTGGGTTTTCCCGGCAGATATTGACAAGTTCTTTGAGGAATGCCGATTTAAACTCATCTTGAGCGGCGCCATAAACAGCAACCAAACTCCAAATGAAGTTATCAGATTTATTTCGAAGGTTGAATTTAATATGATACTCCCCCTTCGAAGTCGAAAGAAGTTCCAAGTATGTGGAGTGTATACCTAACAGGATACCCCCAGACCTCCCAGAAGGCGGTAAAATATTCCACTCGTAATCCTTACCACATGAAAAATGGTCAAGATCACGTGTTGGAAAGTCACGCTTGCCACACTCAGAGATTGCCACAAAATCGAGAGCATAATCCCTAACACAATCGGAAATATGTTTATGTTTAGCCAAGTCACCAAGACCTCTGCTATTCCAGAACATTCCTTTCATGACGAACCTTTTTTGTGTTTGGAAACTTTTGCCTTCTTCTTTGGCCGTCCCTTTTTACTACCTGAATTAGACTTGTTCTTACGAACCGACGCTACGAGCTCACAAAGCGTGTCGCGCGTGGTGTCATCCAAGTCTACCTCAGTTGCATCTTTGATCAAATGAGAAAGGAGTCTGCCTTCATGATCGGCATCCGACTCCTCATCCTCCTCATCTGATACTAAGGGATCCACATAAGTGTGCGATTTAGGAGCAACCGTAAGCCGGTCGAACTCCACTTGCTTAAGAGCGTTAACAGAAAAGTCTACAGCAGTATTATTTCTTCCTAATGAGATACCAAGACTATTCATATTTGAAGAAACTTTGGCATTATCAAAAGAGAGAAAGGATTTACTCGAAGACGTACCATCAAAGTCGAGGTTCCGTGATGCCGTTCTCCGCATGGCCTTCCGCATGGAGTCCTCGTCAGAAACTATGTGAGCAGGAAAAGATATGTCCTACTGAGTTCGACCTAGGCAAGTAAAGGCAGATAAATATTCCATATCGTTCATGTTATTTAGATAATCAACTGCACAATATGGGCTCAACATCTGCTCCATAATTGCACACAACCGTAAATTAGATACCTGAAGCTTCAAGTGAGAGTTGGTACAGAGCTCCGTTTACATGTAAAGTCGATCTATGTAAAGTCTCTGCCTGACCTGAAAGCCTAAAAGTGTTGATGGCTTCCCAATGATGGGAGAAAGAGATAATAATCTTTTCTTTGGTTCTCATGTGCATGGTTGGTTCAATCTCGGCATGAAGCCTTTGATTGGTCACTGAGTAGAGACAAAGGTTCAGTAACAAATGGATAATGCGAGAAAGCGCACATTATCGTGCATAGCTGCACGTTGACTACAAATGTCTCTTTGCAGAGTTCCCTGTTGCATCTGAATCGAATAATGCCAAAGCGCACATCCTTGTGCATTGCTGCACCTTGTTAAGCATACTATGGAGTTCATCCCTGCATTCAACGACGCGGTCCCTATCATTGATGTCCGCAAAGAAAATAAAATCCCGTCTGTTCTGGAAGTAATGCCTTGAGAGAGATAGGTCTGAACTGTTCTTGCAAACACAAAATATCAGCTAACATGAAATGGAACAATTTGTACATAGATTTTAAGGGAGAAAAATACTGAGATACAATATAGAAAACATTGCAGCAGCTCACACCTTGTTCTGACTCCCCACATCCAAACAGTGAAGCTAATGTTCCTGAAATAATATTCCAACTCTGAACTCTGCAACTGAAAAGAAACCTCATGATCATGTATTGGTTTAAGTGTAAGTAGAGGTTGTTTATGGCTTCAGCGCCAATTATAACATGTGAACACCAATTCAAGAAAGTAGGCCTTTGAGATGGGCTTGAAGTAATGACAGATTGAGAACAAATAACTATAACATGCGAACACCAATTTTATTATCCCTATGAAGCTAGGTACACAGCAACATCTGAGGACGACATCATTTGAAACGGACAGTGAAAATACAAATTTAACGTATGATCTTTTGATTTACCTTGTACAATATATATTCACCATCTTCGAAAATTAAAATTCAGCAGAAGTACTCTCAAATCTAACCTTTTCAAGATCATATAGTATGCATGGAAAAAATAAGCAAATCAGACAGATTAAGGAGGATGGAACATTTGACCCTTTGAGACCTGACAACACACAGATTGCTGCAGATGCCTCAGTTAAGAAACACAGAGCCTCCAAGAAAGATCCAATTCCTTTATCTGAAATTGGAAAATGCAGAACTTGCAAAAGCATGGTAATGTATTTCAGAGAAAAATCATAGATGTACTTCCATTATTTTCTCGGAAAAGGGTAATGCAATAATATGATATATGACTGCATTAGCATTGACATTTATATTCTACAATAGTTAATACCAACTTAGCACATTGAAGTATATTAATGTTGTGGGTCCTGATTAATATAAAAAATAGTGGCTCCTGGACAGTCAAGCAAAAAATGTTCTGTAGTTCACCATCTATAGACTTTGCACAACTGTCTCTATCTCACATGATTGGTCACAGAGGAGAAATTTCAATATGAGAGAGTAATGAAGTGCATGAGCAAATGATAGTCACAGTCCAGATTTGTGAATTCAATCATGAAATGGCTTCACTTTCTATCAAATACTGGAAGAATATAAAATCCTCGGGCTAGTTACAAAAAAAACTCTTAATCTTTATTTCAACCCCTACAAAGTTGAGCTAATCCACAAGTTTATTTCATCAAGCATGAAGTACCATTGGGCAAAGCATGTTACCTTATTTCCATGTCATTTGGTCATGACTGATGTCAAGGTAAAAGCCGAGGAGGTGTTGTCTCTATCTTACTTGAACTCTTTGGGCGCCCATCACTCATCTGTCATCGACACGACTCCCAACCTTGTAGTCACGCCCTCTGAACATTATCCAACAAAAAAAACAACATCACAAATCATATACAAATAGGTAATATTCACAAACAACATAAAGAACATGAATATTTCTTGGTTTCAAATAAACCTTGTGTGTATTGCTAACATGTTCTCTAATTTTCAAAAAAAAAAACATGTTCTCTAATTACCCACTTCATGGCAGAAGCCCGGTACACACTAACCGCCAAACCTATTCTCTTAGTGTCCTCAACATTGAGTTGGTCGATGAGAGCAGAGGAGGGAGATCTACAACATGGTACTTGGTAGGTGATAATATTCAGCAGATGATGCTTTGTGATGATTCCCCTTGCTGCACTATAGAAAACAATATTAATAAGATGGAAGAACTTTCTTACAAACTTTATACATGACCAAGAACTTGATGTGTTGACCGACTTTGGAGCAGCTAGCCCACGGCAGCCTGCCCGTCGACCATATCGTCGACATCGGAACCGCGAGTGTGGATGCGGGCGTGGCAGGCGCGTGCCACCATCCTCCCGGAGCCGGCAGTAGCTTACCTCCTATACTCCTATCCCATATCTGCGACATCTTCTCATCCTCATCGCCTTGTCGCCGCACCCACGCACGTTGCTCTGTCCCTGTGCCGTCTCTCCTCCGTGCGGGTCGAGTTCGACCACCGCCGAACAGCAGCAGGGCGGACGAGAGCTGAAGACGGTGGCCTCCCATTGGCGCTGAGCGGCAGCGTCATGGTGGATACGGAGGTCGAGCGACAGTCAACCAGGAGCCGGCAGGCCGCTGGCTCCGTGGCCGGCGAGGGAGAAGGCAAGGTGTTGGTAAGGAAAGGGGCAAGAGATGACGGCCCGCAGCTGCTACGTCCTGTTTACCGCCGCCAAGTTGAGGTTGGAGAGAAGGATTTGGGAGAGGCCGAGAGAGAGGAGTATAAGTATTTTGGCTGTGTCTAAGGCACATCTAGATGTGACATAGTTATTGCACATCTAAATGACTAAATCAAGCTTAAAAAGGAAGAGAAAAAAAAAGAAAAAGAAAATACCCACACGAATCTTCATGTAAAATCAATGATATAGGACTTAGATGTGCAATACTTATCTCACATCTAGATGTGTTTTAGCAAAACCGTAACAATAATACTACACCTACGTAAACAAGGTACGAAGGGCTACGTAACTTTCTAATCTAAACCTATCGGCCCCCCTGATTTTAACTGGGGTGGGCCCCTTACCCTAAACCGGTCCACTAATAATGCTACACATCAACCATTACGTAAACTGTTCACGTAACTGTACGTGGATCTAGCAAAGCGGCGTGGTGGTTTCACGAAGCGTCGACAGCCTTGTCTAGTTTACCCGTCGCTCCACGTATAAATATCCCAAAGCCAGCCACGTAACTTTGGACAGGGCATAAGAAAAAAGTCCACCGTATTTGTGAACAGGACGTTGATAAAAAAAAAGTCAAAAAAACAGGGAAAAGCAAATGCTTCCCGGTTTAGTATTGTTACTGATTTGTTGATGAGATTCTTACATCGCATCAGTTACTACTTACTAGTACGACCACGCTACTGCTGGCGCTCCCGAGCAATACTGGGTCGAAGCCAAGAGAGAGGACGCATAATAAATTAATAAGAAACCAACAAAACAGCCAGCGAGCGAGCCAAGGTGTTCAAAAATCAAAGCGAGCGTTTCTGCTGCGGGCGCTCCCGAGCAAATACAGGGACGGACGGTCAGCAATACAGGGTGGAAGAAGCCATAAAGGAGAAGGGATTAAGAGAGACCGACCAGAAGAGTGCCAGCAAGCCAGAGGTCACACAGACGGGCGCCAGCAGTGTGACAGAGGAGAAACACCACCCTCTCGTGTATAAATATAGGAGCAAACCAGAGGTTACACAGCCATCCAGTACCAAGATATCTTCCAGCCTCCACTTCCTCTTCCTCTAGCCAGCCTGACAGAGTGAGCGAGCAAGCGAGAAATTGGTAACAATGGATCTAAGTGACAACCAGATTCAGGTCCTCGAGAGGTTGATCAAGCACCATTTCCTACAGCTTATTTCTCGTGTCATGTCTTCACCGTGATCCATGTGCAGGGCATTCAAGGTTTCCTTTTTCTTTTTTTGAACGCTGCAGGTGTTTCGAGGAGTGCCCCAACCCCGATGAGACCCAGCGCGCCAATCTCGGCCTCCACCTTGGCATGGAGCCCCAGCAGGTCAAATTCTGGTTCAAGAACCGCCGTGCCCAGATGAGGAGGGTATGAGCTCGACGTCCTTTCTGTTTTTCAAAGGTTTTAAGTTTTTTCCGCCTGGGTGATGATGGAATGTAATGGGATCTGGATGTCGTGTTTGTGGTTGACGGCATGGCAGGCTAGGCACGAGCAGGTGGACAACCACTTCTCCGAATCGGAGAACGACGAGATTGACTCGGACAACGACGAGATCCATTAAGAGAACTTCGGCGTGTGGGTGTGTGGATCGAGGGCTCATCCATTGAAGTAAACTTAGTGCATGCCTTTGGTTTTTTGTTTTCAATCTGTTTGTTTCAAATAACGTGCCATAGAGCTGCCTGCGAGCACGCGGTGTGCATGCGCTGAGAGTCGGTCTCGACGGCAAGCATGTTTGTGTCGAGTCCATGCGTCAGGTTGGGGTCGCTCCTGTTTCTACCGCGTCGTGAACCAAGTCATGGGATGGCATGGCACATCGGATGACACGCGATAATATTGGAGCTGTAGATCATGCATGCATGATCTGATTCGTGGGATGGCACGAGTCACTAAAATCGTGGTGTGTATTTAGATCGGTCGTGCAACGACCCCTTCTATCTCTTTGTATTCCAAATAAATGGGGATGCACAACAGAAAAGCCGTAGCGAGTTTTTGCGAAACATATTATGTGTCCAGCTAATTGTGTGAGTAATCTTGGGTCCCCGACGAACATTCAGTATCATATCCGCGTGCTCTTGGCCGTGTGAAGATGTCGGACGGTCCGAAGAAAGGTGCGCCGCATGAAACGTTCTCCAATTGCAAGGATGTTGTGGGCCAACCTGTGATTAGATGATTAGAGGGACTGTTGTATCCCAGCCCACCAGGGTTTAAGTCCTGATGCTCGCAGTTATTCCTGAATTTATTTTAGGATTTCTGACGATGCGCATTCAATGAAAGGAGACGTTTCCGTTGATGACGAGGCGCCTACGGTGACTTTGTAAATCTCAAAATGATATGTCGGCTCAGTCTCTCGCAGGTGCTCATAGGGATAGGATGTGCATGTGTGCGTAAGTGTATGCGTGTATATATAAACGCTTGCATCTGTACTGTGTTCAAAATAAAATTGCAAGGATGTCAACCGTGGAGAACCAATCATGCGGCATGTTGTGCGCTAGTTTGGGGATCAACACAATGGCTTGACCCAGACGAACTACAGCGACTCAAGTTTTGCTACAAGCGTGTGACCTGTGTACTGCGATGGCCGTTGGCATGACCATCGCTGGATGGTTGGGACACGATGTAAAGGTGAGCATTCGGTTTGTTCGGTATATTTGGTTGGGTTTCTCAAAACATCTGTTCCTATCGAATGCCAACAAATAGGTTCCTAGAAAAAAGGAAATAAAAGAAAATAAACTGATTTATTTTGATTTGACAAATTTGGGCACCGAAATTATCCAATTGAACAAAATAGGCCCATACCAATTGTTCCGAAATAGAGAGCACATCGATCTAAGCAAGAAATCAGAGACATTAATCAATTGATAATCGTGTGGAGCTACATATAGGGTGTACGTGTTTCCTGCGAATGAGGTCGGCCTTCCTACTTCCGTTGTCAAAATAAATAAAAGCACTTTCAATGGAGGCAATTGATCATATTATTTGTCAATACAAGACTTCAGCTCCGCTTTATACATAAATCATACAATTTAGCACATACAACCCGACATGACACTGCAACACACAGTACACAAGGCATGATACGAGGATGTTGAAGAGCGACAAACACAACTTCAAAAAGATGGCTGGTAGGATAGAGAGCGTTGTTTGAAGTCGCCAGATCCCTCAACCGTGAACAAGTCACCCCAAAGAGATGAAAGCACACACGGCGAGCTATGTACTCCAAGGCGGTGCCTTCACGGACGGGACGACAACCTCTCAAACATAGTACAACCAGTCCTGAAGGCATATGCCGCATCACCGTCATCGAACGATGCACCCCAGTCACCCTGCCTCCTGCATGGCCATGGCCACCATCTCGCACTGAAGCCGAGAGCTTCGCCCACGAGCATCATGGCTCCCACCAACAACGTACATGAATCCCTTGTTAGCGTCTTGCGCATGTGCCTACTAGCGGCATTTGGCCGGCACCTCATTAGTATGGTGCCGGGTAGTGATTACTAACGGCGTGCGAGTAACTTACTAGCGGCGTGTCTGCATGCATGACACGAGTAAGGCACATACTAGTGTCGTTATCTGGGTCTTTCACGTGACTTGTATTGTAGAATACTAATGGCGCTTGTATCACATGGCATGCCGCTAGTATTTGGGTTCATTGGTGATGTTCTTGTATTTTAGAACACCACTGTACTTTGTTTTGGGGAAAAATTATTGGCACGACAATGTATATAGCGTTTGCACATTTTATTCATATATCGATATAAAAGTATGAATTAAATAGATAATTATATGTATCACATTTTACATGAATCCAAATATCCAAATTGCAACATACACGTTTATATTTACATAACACACATTGATATCATTGAGTTACGTGCATGCATTTCACATGGCGGATTATAAAATATGTGCACTGTCGTTTAGCATCACGGCAGCGGCTCAGAACTATTGAAGTTTCGGTCGTTGAATCTGTGACGTGTTGTAATGAAGAGAACAAATGTCAGCATACATGATATCAAATATATATCAACATATATACATAGCAAAAATGTCTTTTGTAGAAACTTAGATGCCAAACATAGCACATGCCAACAAATAGCAGGATTAGCACATAGCAAACCTAGGCATGACATGAATTTTTATCCTTGGGGCTCATATTTGCTGTGACGGTAGTTCTACGTTCATTTTTTGCTGCAGAGCAACAATTCTGAGCCAAAGGATTCATTTAGCTCCATGGTAGCAAATATGAGCTAAATGAGTTAAAATGGCTCATTTAGCTGCCATCGCTTTAATTCTAAGCTAAATGGCTCTTTTGGTTGTCATGGAAGAACTTTTGAGCCTTTGGCCTCATATTTGCAACCATTTGATCAATTATAATTAAACGGGCTCAGTTCTCTACCATTGCATCATTTATGAGTCAAATGGCTCATTCAACTGCCATGGCAGAATTTTCCAGCCTTGGGGCTAATATAAGCCGGCATGGTTGCATGTTTTGTTAATCTTTTTGCTGCCATGGTAGCATTTATGAGCCGAAGCGCTCATTTTGCTGTCGTGCCAGAATTATCATCTTTCGATATGTCGAGTGACTACTAAGGTTAATGAAGTAAACATAGTAGATCATTTTCATCATGCATCTTTAAAATTTACGTAGAAACTACACAAAAGGTACGGTAACCCAAAGTCCATAGAGAATTTGTATGGGGGGGGGGGGGGGGGGGGGTGGTCTTCGGTGAAGCCGACAGTCGATGGCACCTTCACCGTGTAAATCGAGCGATTTTTAGGTTGGCCAAGAAACCTGACCTTGGCCACCATCTCTTTCTTGAGAACGTCATCATGAAGAAACCTCATGTCGAATAACATGGTATCGTGTATATTACTGGGTACCAAGAGTTCACCAGAAATAGTCCCCTCGAAACATAGAAGGATGATCCTCAATCTTCTTTTGAACTAGTTTCTGACTGCCAGCGGTGCTCGTGCCTTGTTCAGTCGTATTTTTAATGATATTCCCTTTGGAGGGACATTTGATCATTCTAAGTGTCGTTCGTTGGTGGCGTATTAAACAGACTCTCGACAATGTTATGGTTAATTGCAGAAGTCGTGTCATCATCATATTCATTGTTAAAATACATATTAACATCCTCCTCCCCATGCTCATAGTCGGCCGGTTGCCTCATCTTTGTCAGCGGCCTCATCATTAGCCACCACTATATCTTGAGGACCTTCAGCTCTGCATGGATCCAAAGGAGATGGTCCAAGTGTAGGGACATTCGTAAAGAGCACTAGCGGTGAGGGTGTTTGCTTGTTGCGGGGAGTGTGTCCCAAAAGTATTTGAGTCTTAGCTAGGGAACCTGAGGGTCCAACCCGGGCACTCTATGAGCATATAGTGTGTCCCCTCATCTTCCCCTTGAGGTTGTTCATCAGGGTCCACATCTTTGAAACCAGGAAATACCACACACACTTCCACCCTTATCAGGTCAGTTGGCATTGGAACATCATGCATCGGTTTCTATTTTGGCACATTGATAGTACCTGATGCAACCTCCTTTCGGTGGACATTCACCAAGGCTTGGAGAGTGCACGGGGCGTTCTCATGCAAAAATGTATGCATCCTCAAGGTTAGAGATTCTAACAATGAAATCATAACATGGAAGAAGGTACTTGCATGTTGAGGCGGCGATAATTGACAAAGGGGCATTGATATTAGCCAATGATGTCATCTAGCCCACGAAGGATATGCATGGGTTATTATGAGGTGCCGGATCTTCTGTTATGGAATATACAAAGCATTCGCAATAATTGTAGTATCTATTATCTGTGGCCATCATAGTCAACCAAGGATGCGTTGTATGGCCATGCGGTATTCACATGAGACAGTTATTGTCGTGTAGCTGTCACTAAAGAATATAAATGGAAATGTATGACTCTTTTTTGTTGTCTAGTAGTATAAATGGATGCATAGGTTATGTATAGTTCTGCAAACTTGTACCTTTCATGTGCATTAAACAATCAGTAAATATGCATTTGTGTTGCTATAGTGTATGATTGATCTCCAAACGCAATGTCTCATAACATTGAGTTGTTATCTGACCCTTAGGTACAATTAATTATAAGATGTTTTGTATATTATTTGGTTTGTTTCATTGTTCATGATGAGTATTTTTATTATACTTCATCCTATGTCATAACTAATATTTGTGATTGTCAAATCCATATGATTGATGCAAATCATCTTTGTCCTTGTAAAGAAAATCGACAGCCCACGGTCTCAGGATGCATTTTTAGTAGCATATAATTATTGCATGGAAATAGCACATTTGTATTTATTTGACCTAATATACATGCGAGATTTTTTTCGTGCATAATTTGAATTATCGTATTAGCATGACATACCCAATTTTTGTTTAATCTATGAGCTCAGATTAGGAACTAGTGCTTTGCCAACAACTGATAAATTTACACTACTTACATAATTAATAGCCTACATATATTTATGTAAGGTTTCCTAATTTGAAGTCAAGGATGTGAGATGGAATAACAAAGTTGCAAGAAAAAAAATCATGTCAATAAGGCCCTTAAATATGGATACTCAATCTTGGTTTAATCTCTCGCTGGATTGACATTTAGAAAACCATTGGCGGGACAATTCATTTCGTGCCCTTAGTTGGTTCCTACCCATGGATTTTGCCCCTATTTTGTTACACTACTCAGTTTTGCCCCTAAAAAGCATTTTAGGTCCCCAAATACCCTTTGACCGTTTGCCCATTACTTTGAAAAATTCATAGCAAATTCATATGAACTTAGAAAAAATGCAAATAAGATATCAAAATACTCTAGAAAAACATCACTTATATGTGCATGTTATTTGCATTCATGACAAAAGTATTGTTTAAAGTACAAGAGGTTATTAATATTATTAATTTATTAAACCAAACAGGTATAAACAATACTTCTGTTAAGAATGACAATGACATGATATAGTATTTGCATTTTTTTTAGTTTCGTATGAATTTTTTATTAGTTTTTCAAAGAATGATCAAATGGTCAAAGGGCATTTGTGCGGCCTAAAATCCATTTTTGGGGCAAAACTGAGCAGAGTCAAAAATTAGGGGTAATACCCACATGCAGGAACCAACTTAGGGCAAGGATGTAATTGTCCCATATAGTTATATAGGTTTACATTAAATAAATGATATAGCTATTCATATGTATGATTAATTGCTTTATTAATCATGACAATATTATTAGCCCATCATGAATTATGACCTGCAGTAAAACAAATTACAATTATGAATTACAATAACAGAAATGTAAAATAATATATTTAGTACTCTCTCCGTCCCATAATATAAGATGTTTTTGCAAGCTAAAACAGCTTGCAAAAACGTCTTATATTGTAGGATAGAGGGAGTATATTTATATATTCCTTAGTACCACATATCTTTAACAATCCCACTTTTCCATTTAGTACACAAATTTGGATAATCCAAGTTTACATGGATATGCATGGTAGGTATAATGGTTGTGGAGGAAGTAAGAGAAAGGTTTTGCAAGAGGGAAATGATTGTAGTTCTTATGAGTTGTTGTTGTTTTATGGCCAAAGGATGTATCGCATTTTTGGAACAAACGACAAGAACAATCTTGTGGAAAAAGGCATGTTACTTCAGAAGTTTGAGTCGAATCAAATATATATGCAACAAAAATGATGGACCAAGGTCTTGCCGTCGTGTTGTTTCATGTTGAATAAAAAAACAAGACTAAGTAAGATCTCCCATGTAGATGCACAAATTTGGTAACAGAAAGTCTATTGTAAAAGGAGTGCAATGGTGTAGTGAAGCAAGCATATTGTCATGTCTAGCCTAATGATACATGATAGTGCTTGCAATAATATGTCGGTCATTGTTATGCTACTTTTCTTACTTAGAATATGAATATTATGGTTTAGAGGATAACGACCCACCTGTACCATGACTTGACTAGTAGAATGGATGTGCCTTGTTATGAGCCTTTCATTATTATTTTTATGATTACATACACTTAATACTAGGTGGATTTTTGGCCCCTACCAACCACATCGCCTTGGGACCCTTGTCGATGAATTCTTTTTGAACGTCGGCATGGTCCCCTTAGTTAAACTTCTTATGTTTTATTATGTTACACACATTGACTTATGGTGACTTGCCTTGTACAAATTAACTACAACACATGGACAATATTGTACAAGACATCTCCTAGATATCATAGGAGCCCTCATTATCAAAGGTTCCAATAAGGAACATGGGTGGATGCCATACATGAGTCAGCACGTTGCAATACTGATTTGGCACTTGAACAAGACATGGTGTTACTACTTTTCAGTTCTATAGACAGTTCTTCTAAGGAAAGCTCCATCCTACATCATCATGTAATTCTATAACCTAAAACAAAAGAAGATTAGAATTTAGCAATTAATCAATTGTTGTGAGAGAACAGTGTATGGTATGCATGAAGTATCGTGTATGCTAATGACATTACCACATGGATTAAGAATCAACTAAAGTTGTATATCAAAAATGTATCTCCGACAAAAGTTTCATCTCGAGCATACTATTAATCTAAAGGAATCAACAATTAAAGCTTCAAAATCATAAGAAACAGTACGAATTCAACAATGTTCATTATTCCATAGAGGTTTTGGAATGGACACCATGCAAAACCAAAAGGACAAGCAAACCATAGTAGTTTGTATGAAAATGATTACCATCGGGAAACAACAATTTTCTTGAAATTTTTCCTTTTGGAAGCATGACATGCACTTTACTATTAATATAAAAAAAATGCACTACTGAGATATGGAAAATTATGATATTGCAATAAAATTCTACGATTGATTAGAAAATGAACAAAAAGGAAACCTCCTTGTGCCTACATGACCTTACTTTTTAGAAATGTCACAATTTGCTTTATAAAAGGTTAAAGACAACTTTCCTGCTAAGAGTACAAAATAGCATCTACTATCTTCTGGGTGATTGGATTACAGAGCTCACCAACATAGTTGGGGGCATCAGCTACGACGTATTGCTTCGACTCACCTTGTGACGACCCCATCCGCAACTACAAATCAGGCGGCGATGTCCTTAGGTATTGCGACGTGCCGATGTCGATGTCCAGCTCAGAACCCATGTCATTCTTTTCCTTTTTCTTTATTTTTCTTTGGCCTTCTTCCGTTTCTTCGTTTTTTTCTTTAACACATGTCTACATTTTTCATGCACGCTAGTAAGTTTTATGTGTTTCGTGCATGTTTATTATTTTTTAAATACATGATTAAAATTTAAGACATAATGTTTTATAAGAAGCGAATGTTTGATGACTACTTTTTATACACACATTCTACATTTTGCTTACATATCAGGAAGCTTTTTAATAAATGATGAACATATTTGAAAATTATTATTAACATATTTTTATACACCATCAACATTTTTAAATTTTATGTTCAAATATTTTAATACACGTTCTGCATTTTTCGTATGTATCAGAAACATTTAAGTTACCACGGTTAACATTTTCTACAAAGATAATTAATATTCTTTCCAATATTCTTGTTTGATGACTACGTATTTGTATAGATTTTACATTTTTGGTATACATTTAAAATATTTTTATGCACGTTTAACACTTTTGAAATATATGATTAACTTTTTTTGATACACGACCAATATCCCTTAAAAAAATATTTTCCAATTTTTTAATGAATATTCTACATTTTTTGAACATATAAGGAACGTTTTTTGAACACGTTTCACATTTTTTAAACAGACGATTAACATTTTAGGAATATATTTTCGGAAAAGCTCTCCTCCTACCGGCCGATCCGCGCGATCGTTCCGCCGGCCGCTCATCCGTTGATCTTGCCTCGATCTAACGGACGAGATTGCGCCCGCGCCCGTTGGAGCAGCCACTTACCGCGACCGTTTCCTGAAACGTTCCCGTTGTTTCAGGAAACCGGTCCTGAAACAGTCGACCAGCTCAGCTACTCGCTCGGTGTTTCGGAGGGTGGCGACGACCGGATCTGGAGGGCGGCGGCGGATCTGGGAGGGCGGCGCCACGGACGCGGCTAATCCAATGCCGTGACGACGATGACGTCTTCGGGAGCTGCTGCGGCCGTTGCCGACCCAAGCAGGTACGACTCCTTCCCCCCATTTCTGCGGACGTTTTTGTTTCTCCGGGAAGGTATGCTCTGTGCATTCCGGTGGATTCGCCGGTGGCGAGCGGCTACGCGGGGCTTAGGATTTGTGGTGGCTGCAGCCGCAGGTGCAGGTTCTCCAGGGCTGTGGGGGGTGGGGAATTTGGGGAAGGAGTAGGTTATGTTTTTTTTGTAGCAGGATTTGTGGTGGCTGCAGCTGCAGGTGCAGGTGCTCCATGGCTGTGGGGGTGGGGATTTGGGAGAAGGAGGAGCTTTTGTTTTTTTGTAGCAGGATTTTGTGGGGAAGGAGGTGCAGGTGCAGGTGCTCCATGGCTGTGGGGGGTGGGGAATTGGGAGAAGGAGGAGCTTTTGTTTTTTTGTAGCAGGATTTTGTGGGGAAGGAGGTGCTCCAGGTGCTCCAGGGTTGTGGTTGCATGATTTGTAGCACCTACAGGAATCATTAGAACTGCAAAGAATTCTAGCAGCTGCAGGTGCTCTAGGGTTGTGGTTGTATGATTTTTTGTAGTACCTGCATGAATCACTAGAGCTGGAGCAGCAGTAGTAGCTGCAGGAATGTCCAGAGGTGCAGAAATATTAGTAGCTGCAGAAATATTAGTGCTAATTTTTGTACATTGATTCCACTGCAAATTATCATTGCTACTCAATTTCAGTGTATGCTACTAAATTTATAAGTTAGTTTTTCTTCTGCATTTTTCTTGCAACTTATGCAAGCTTATGCTTTCTGAATTTTAGTTATGTGCTTGAACTAAGTTTCATGTGTTATTATTGCACTTTCCTGAAGCTTTTGAGGACATGGCAGTTAGGCAATGTTTTTTCTCTTAAATTCAGATTTGCCTGCTTGAAGTAGCTAATGTTTTCCATTTTTGTTTGTTTTCGCAGCATGGGTATCTACCAAACCCGATGGTCAGCAAAGCGGCTACGCGAGATAGCCAACACCATCAAAGGGAAAAAGAGGGATGTCATAAGCAAGTCCTCTTTCGGGGATTTGCTTTATATCTCTCCTTTGCCTCCTCCTCCGGAAGCGCTTGTTGATTTCTTAGTGATGAGGATTGACACCAAGAAGCGGCTGCTCACGCATGTTTGCTATTTTTTCTTGCTTTTTTTCTGTGTTGCAGAAAACTCTTTTTCGATTTATATTTGTCGAAACATGTACTAATTTTCATTTGTCTCGCAGGTTAAATGACCGCAAGAAGATACGCTTGACAAGGGATATGGTTAAGAAGATATTTAATGTACCATCTGGTAGGAAGCCGCTAGAATTTGGCAAAAGGGGAAAAGCAGAATTTGGCGAAGTTTATTTGGATGGTGAAAGGGCTCCAATACCCACCACAGTTTATGTTTTATCAAATGCTGATGATGACAATGAGGAGACCATTGCTAGGTCATGGATTTTACTTTGCCTTTCATTGGTCCTAGCTCCTGGGACAGGAAACATGGTGCCTCTGGAGTATCTATACAGCCTACAAGACATGAGTGATGTCCATGAGTTTGAGTGGGATGAGCATATTCTGTTTGATGTGATGAGGGAAGTTAAGAAATACCAAGATAAGAGGAATGAAGGCAAACTAAAATTCCTGATTGGCGGTTGTCTACCAATGCTTCCGGTACTTCCATTCATTCCCGTAACAACCTTCTTTTTATTGTTTTTCGAAGCATCCTGCTTTTACAGTGGCTTGTGTGGCTTCTTCTTTTTTGCAGGTAATTTACATGGACCACATTGACATTCCAAGAGGATGCATAGTTGATCATACCATCGACTATTCTCTGCCAAGGGCTTGTTTTGTCCAGGATCATTATTTCACCGCTGTTGTCGCAGTCGACACCCTAGAAGATGGTTTCGGGAAGCGCCCTATAAGTATCCTTTTTTCAAGCAGGGAAACAGTACCTTCTGGTTTCTTTTGTTGCAATTGCAACTCTGGATTCTTGTCACATTTTTCATGTGTTCTCTCTCTGTTTTGTTTTCTGGAATGCAGTTCAGCTCCATTACACCGTATGCAACAACCAAGTTTCTTCCATACGTAGACCAGCTTGCCTAGTCATCCAACCAAGCTAGTGTGACAGAGGAGCCGCCAGAGTTAAACGGCCAAGGTGGAGCTGGTGCGTCTGCAACACAGATTCCGAATGTGGATGGTACTGATGGCACAGAGGGGAATGTGCATGAGCCACCTCCGGATAACACCGCGGGTGGTGATGATGTGTGTGGCTCTTTGCAGGAGTGGCTGCATCCGCTACCTACATTTGAGGAGTTAGAGGTGAGACATATAGCATTTCTTTTTTGCAACTCTCTTTTTTCCCGCATCGTATCTTTTAGCTTGATAGAAAATATCAAAACTATGTAGCTAATGTCATTTTTCCCATTCTTTGTTTTTTGTTTCTATGCATTGCAGCTGCCTCCACATATGCGTGCCATATACAACAAGCATAAAGAGATCCATGCTACAGAGCTTAAAGGTGCATTGAGCTCATTTGGGAGGTTGTTGGGGGGCATCTACTACAAACGAATGGCCCTGGTGTTGTCTGAGGCATCCAAAGCTGGATCCAGGAGTGACGAAGCGAAATATGAAGGTCCAGATGTCACTTTCGATGTACCAGCAGCTCCTGTTGCTGGCATGTGTGATGCAAGTGCTAGTGGCTCGTCTCCGCAGTAGCAGAAGCACCCGGATTGTGCTACAGCAACTACCAATGCAACTGAAACTGTTTCATCTCCGCAGCAGCCCAAGCAACCGGACGGCATGAAACAAGTAACTACAGCAACTACCAATGCAACAGAAACTGTTTCATCTCCGCAGCAGCCCAAGCAACCGGACGGCGCAAAGAGTGTTGATCCAGCAGTGGTAGTTGGTCAAACAAATGCTGCCCAACCAGCCAACAAGAGTGAGAGTGAGCACAACAATGGAATTGATAACAGCAATGCAAAGGGAGAAGATTTATGCAGCAAGGTAAAAAGCTCTGAACAGATGTCCCCTCGTAGCACATTCTACCCATGCGTGAATTTGATTAAGAGTCCAGGAGCACTTGAAGATGGGCCTTCGTTTGGATTGTTTGAACCTGGTAGCCCCGAGGCTTTGCTGTTTCAGGATCCGGTACAAGTTGAATCACCTCCACGATCACCTGCTTTTGATGTGGATTCTTTCTTGGAGATTCGAGCGAGGAGCCCTTTGTTTGATGATAATTCTCATGCTGCTTCAGTTGGTCCTGTCTATGATGTGACTCCACTCGCAATTTGTCCCCCAAAATCAACAGTCCCCGCAGGTTTGTATAAGTCATTCCCGCAACTTTTTGTTATGCAACACACCCTGCTCTCTTTTTGAAACTTAGTACATGGATGCTTCAAAACTATTACTCACTAGTTCTTTCCGCTTTTCCTTTTTCCTTTTTTTGGCAGAAGCAGGTGTTCATGAAACAAGAGAGGATGTGGTGGTGGAAGTCAGCAGCGGGCGAGGCCCTGATAAGAAGAAGCCTCCACTTAAGAGAGCTGCACCGACCGAACAAATTACAGCAAAGTTGCCGAAAATGAAGAAGATAAAAATGGATGCAACGGACGATGCGATATACCAGAGGTACTGCTGTACCAATTATAGGATAAAGGACCCACCCCGAGGCGAGCCTCTGTAAGTATTTTTTTTGAACTTTGTTTTGTGTGCTGAGAGAAAAACCCATACATTAGTTTCACAACTTCTAACCAAGTTTCTGTTCTCTCTTGCAACAAATAGCCCTTCGTTCATAAGGATAGGTTGTGACACCCAGGATTTGATGCTACAGTAATCCAGGTAATCAAGCTACAGTAACATGTGGATTAAGCTAATCCATTTTTGCTAATCCATGTGTGGTCACTTTTGAAATTCATATCTCACTTCAAATTCCACTTCAAAAGGCCCTTTATTTTATTGTGATAAAATAAAAGTCCAAACAACAAAAGAAAATTGTTGCACACTTGATAAAAATGACAAAACAAATGTTGTTAAGGAAAACAACATCACCTTGATGTTGGTGTGGACCCCACCATCTAAAACAGAGCCTTAAAGCATTTAAAAGTACCCTTTAATTCCATGAAGAACTCAACCAGATTCAAATGGGTTCCAAACTTGTTGTGGCATGACAGAATATTGCCTCATATTTATTGGACCATGTCACACATTTTTGCTAAAGCAAATAGTAGCTAAAAATAAATAAAAAGAAAAACAAAAAAAACTAAATAAAAAGAAAAAGGAAACCCCCCCCCTCCCCCCATGGGCCAGCCCAACCGGCCAGCCCGCCTAGCCCCACCACCCAACCGGCCCAATTGCCCCCCCCCCCCGCAATAACCCCCCCTCGAGGCAAACCCTAGCCCACCCCGTCGCCCCACTCATCCCCACCCGCTCCCTCTCCTCCCCCCCCCCCCCCGCAGAAACTGGATCGGGGCCGGCGGCTGCCCCGACCCCGACGCCTCCCTGTGTACCGCCGCCGCCCCACGTCGGTCCGCCTCGCCAGTGCCTCCCTGAGCCTACCCTGCGCCCGTTGCCGGCCCCCTACAGCCACGGTGAGCCCGCCTTGGGCTCCTCCCTCCCCTTCGCCTCTCCCCTCCCTCCGGTCAGCTCCCGCGCCCGCTCGCCCGCGCCGCCGCTGACCACCGCCCCGCCGTGTGCGTGCCTGCCTCGCCGCGCTCACCGCGGCCCCCGCTCGCCACACTCATCGGCCCCGCTCTGCCCCGCGCGCCTAACCGCGCGCACACCGCGCCCACACAACGCCTCTGCCCGCCCCCCCCTCCGCGCCCGCTGCTCACCCCCGCGCCCGTGCGCGCCCCCTGCTCGCCTCTGCCCCCCCCTGCCTCCGCTCACTGCGCTCGCCGTCGTCGCACGCCCCCGTTGCCATCTCGCCGGCCAGTTCCACCGCCGCGGCCCCGCTACCCCTAACCCACATCGGCCTCGTGCCTGCACTGGCCGTCGGCTGGCCGTGGCGAGGCCCAGCCCCTCGCCCCTGACCAGTGCGGTTAGTGGGGTTGACCACCCACTAACCCACCCCCTGGAGACAATGACAAAGGGGGCCCACGCCCCCTAAAACGGTTTTATAACTTAAAATAAAAATAAATAAATAAAAATTAGTTTAATTAATTAATTAATTAATTAGTGAATTAATTCATTAGGTAATTAATTAGTTAATTAGATGATTAAGATTAATTAATTAACATCTTAATTAAAGTATTTAATTAATTAATCTAAACAGTGACTAACAGGTGGGACCCACCCACTTAATTAATTATCATTAATAATAATTAAACTTAATTAAAACCGTGACACTGACAGGTGGGGCCCACTGGTCAGTTTGACCAGTCAGCCCCTGTTGACTACTAATGTCAGCATGACGTCATGCTGACGTCATAATTCTATTTTCGAATTAATTTAATTAATAATAATTTCAGAAATGTTTAAAACTTTGAAAATTAATATAAAATAAACCGTAACCGAATGAAAATACTTTATACATGAAAGTTGCTTAGAACGACGAGACGAATCCGGATACGCAGTCCGTTCGTCTGTCACGTGCTCCTAGCATAGCGAACATGGAACTTTTCCATCGTTTTCATCTGTCCGGTAAAAGCCAAAGACCAGGGAAATATCGTCAGGTATTCTTCCGACCCGTCTGCGACGTATAATACAGCGTTAGTGCATGCCTAGCTATGCATATTGCCATGTCATGCATCGTGTTGCATCGTTTTTTATATTTATTGTTTCTTCCCCCCTCTTCTCTCCGGTAGACCCCGAGACTGACGGTGCTGCCGGGTACGACTACGCCGTTGACGATTAGGCCTTTGCCGCAGAGCAGCAAGGCAAGCAACCCCCCTTGAGCATTCCGATATCGCCCATTCTTCCCTCTTATCCTTGCATTAGATTTTGCTACTGTATTAGTTAGCTCCTATTTCTGATGCATAGCCTACTTTTGATAAACTGCTACCATACCTGCAATCATATTAACTGCTTAGTATAGGTTGATCAATGAATCCCCAGTGACCCCTTAGTCCCAGTTGCCCCTGCTTCTTCATCGACGACTCGAAGACCCGAAGACTCGGTCAACCGACAGACGAGTCAGGCCCCTCACATCACCGCACACACCCTTAAGTATAGCACTGCAGAGCTACTATCGAGTGCCGAGGGTGATACCTCACTTAGCACTATCGGTGTTAATTCTGTAGCGTAGCTAATCGGTCGTGGGTATTGAGGGTGATTCCTCCTTCCCATTTATCGATAGCGACTCTTGCCATACACATACCTCGAGTGGGATCCATCGAGGGTGATTCCTCGGATATCCACTTGGTGTATAAACACACAGTTACTTTAACTTGACATTGTTTACATGTGAAAGGCGGGACTGGAGGGACAGGCGGTACCACCCTGGTTGAGGTGGACCTGAGTTCCCGACAGTCTTGAGACGGGTCGGCCCCAAGGGTACCTATGTGTGAGATGTGGTGGGATGCGCCGGTAAGGCATCCAAAGGGTTATGTTGAGGCGTGGACGGGCAGGAGAGGCCCTTGCCACACATCCTCGAGACGGGGCCACGGGACCGCAATTTATGGGTCGCGCTTGCCCCGCGTTAATAAAATGCTAATGGGTTGGGTATTTGATCTGAGTTGGGTCGTTGGCCTTTTTACGCACCAAACCATCGCGTGGGAGAAGTTATGGGTACTCAGCGTCGTTGTATCAGCCAAAGCTCTTCGAAGGTCAGCAATGGAGCGGCGCGCGCCAGATTGGACTGGATGGTACAGCTCTTGGACTGGAGTGTGCTAGGTCTGCTTCCGGCCGCGTTCGCATCGTGCAGGAGCGCGTAGGGGAAGCGAGCCCACGACCCCTGTGTGCTTACACTAGTAGGAAAACCCCCATTTGTCCCGGTTCGTAAGGGCCTTTTGTCCCGGTTCTGGAACCGGGACTAAAGGGTCGGGACTAAAGCCCAGAACCTTTAGTCCCGGTTCGCTTACGAACCGGGACCAACGGCCGTCCACGTGGCCGCCGCGGGGAGCCCGGGCAGGAGGACCTTTAGTCCCGGTTTGTAACACCAACCGGGACCAAAAGGCACTGGGGTTTTTTTTTTTTTTTTTGAAAGGGGGGTTTAGGGGGGGGGGGGTTGTAGGGTTAATTGAGGTGTTTCATATTATGTTAGCTAGCTAATAGAGAGAAGTGTCCTCTCTTTCTCCGTGCTTGGTCGACGCTAGCTACTATAGAGAGAACTCGACACGCTAGCTAGTAAGCAAATGAAGTAACCATTAAGTACACAAGATCGTCATGAACATATACACAGAGAAGTGATCCACCTCTCTTTCTCCGAGAGATTGGTCGAACAACAAGTTTTCGTATATCTATCCGATGCTACTAGCTACATATATACAATATAAGATCTCTTACAATCCCTAACATTTAATTTCAAATTCCAGATGGTATTCTCCGGCTTTATTTATGACGTGGTCAAGAAAGAATCCCGCCAATTCCTCTTGAATTGCTCGTATGCGATCATGTGGTAGGAGTTCATCCCACATCTGCCACGTCTAATTTGAAGAAGGGGGTCAATACATATATATGAATGAAACTCAACACAAATCATGGTAATAAAATAAAGTTGTGAATATTATTGCTTACGCACTTGAAATTCTTTTTCAGAGTAGCCCCGCTTAGGGGTCGTCGCGTTGTAGATGAACTCGCAAACGTAGTATCCACATAAATCATTCCCTTTTTCCTGCCACAAGCACTTTACGAGAAATAGAGTTCAATCAAACTGATAATCAAGCATGATAAATGGTATTGATGGAACTAGAATCAATGGGAGATGCGCGGAACTAGCTAGTAGTACTTACTTTCGGGTATGTAAATCGCAGCTCCCTCGGCAGTGCCGGAACAATTGCGGTGAACTCTTTCCAAACCCTGCCAGACAAAGAAAATAATTACTTGATATCAGGAAATGAACAAAGTTGCCGATATGACGCGATAATGATCGATTGAACTTACTTCTGGAGCATTCCAGTTATGCCCGCATATTCCTGGGGATCTTTTCGTTTCGAGTCTAAGACGATTACTACTCCCCGCTCAAGCTTAATCTCTAGCAGAATAAAGTGGTACCTGCGCACGCATGCATAACTCATCAATTACATTACTATAACCTCGAGTAATAAGGGAAACCGAATATGCACAAGACAGTAACACTCACGTGCAGTTATAAGGAAAGAGTATTGTCCCTTTGTTTTGATTTTTAAGCAACGATTGTAGCAAGTTGTCCTCGGTGTCTGTGACATTGTTTTTAACCGTATACTCATGTATGACATCTGGGTTAATGAACCCAATGTCATACATTTGTGCTTTTCTGCATTCAACGATCTTCAATCTGCATAATATAGTGAGGATAATTATATATACATGCAATGAAAGAGCTGAGCTATATATAGAGAGAGACTTAATTACAGAAGTAGTACTTACAGACAGTAGCAAGTCACGATTGATTTGTCGATGGCCTTTTGATTGTATAACTGGAATATCTCCTCAAAATCAACATTCAACTGATCCATTCCAACAAGGTCGTGCTCCTCTTTAATCATCAGCGTCAAAGAATCCCTCCCTGACTCGCGGCAGGTTTTCATGTACCATTCATGCAATGTTCGCATCATCGTTGTTAGAGGAGGATGATCAGGTTTCACGAGAGGATGCCCGTACCGGTACTTGAAATCGTCCACCTCCAACGGCTCAAACTGTACATCATCGCTCAGGTAATCACCAGGATTGGTACCGGGCACCATCCCCGGATGATTAGCGACGAAATCGCTAGACACCTTGAGCGGGGGGCACGATTGGTTCGCCTGTTCGCCGAGCTGGGGAATTTTTTTCCCACTTCTTCGTTTTGCTAACCTTGCATCACTAGAAGTACTTCCCGACCGCCGCGCGTCTTGATATGTCTTTTTAACACAGCGCTCATAGTTGGAATCCGGCGGCGGCGGTGGTGGTCGCTTCAGGGCATCGATAGTGCGCATCACTTTCACCGGATCTAGCTTCTCCTTCGGAGGTGGAGTTTTCTTTGCAAAATGGGCCCTCAATTGCTCCTGACATATCTCCTCGTTTTCAGACTCGGTCCTCTCATATGGTAACTTTTCCATAGGCTTGAGAGATGGACCGTATCTGTATCCCCTCCCGCCTCTTCTTGTACTGCTAGCCGCCGGAGCGGCGGCGTCTCTCTTCCGTCGTTGCTTACGAGGCGGAGCAGGAGGCGGAGTGCTCCGACGCGCTGGAGGAGCCGGAGCGGCGGCGTCTGTCTTCTGCCGTTGCCGACGAGGCTGAGGAGGAGGCGTACTGCTCCGACGTGCCGGAGTAGGCGAAGGAGGAGGCGGAGGGCCCTCACGCGTCGGAGTAGGCGAAGGAGGAGGCGGAGTGCCCTCACGCGTCGGAGGAGCCGGAGAAGGAGGCGGTGTGCCCTGATCATTCGTCGGAGGAGGAGGAGGAGGAGGCGGAGAGCCCTGATTCGCCTGAGGAGGAGGAGGAGGCGGAGGAGGCTTCCAGTTTGGAAGCTTGATGTACTCCTTCTGCCATAGACATGTACTCCTCAGAGCACGAGCCAGCTTATTCTCTCCTTCACCTGTAGGCCGGTCAAGCTCGAGCTCCTCAAATCCCTCAATTACTTCATCCACCATCACAACAGCATAGCCATGTGGAATCGGTGAGCAGTGAAAAGTTCCGTTGGGTTGAGGAGGTGCAACAGAGCCGACAGCCGCCTTCAAAGTGAGGTTCCGCCATTTCGTCATGAGCTCGCAATGTTGAGCCTCCGTGATAGTATCCACGGGGTAGATAGGAGCCGTGAAGTCAGGCTGAACGGGCTCCGTGGAAGCGACGCTGCTTCTCCGCTGAGATGGCGGGGTAGCTTCTGGGGTAGCTTCGTGCCGCTGAGATGGTTGGCCGATAGCTCGCTGGCTCTCAGCTTCCTCTAGCTTTTGTAGTCTTGCATTCAGCTTCTGAATTTCGCTCAGCTCCGCTTTCCTCTTTCTCTCCCGGCTTCTGTAACCGCCTGCGTCGGGAAACCCAACCTTCCACGGAACGGAGCCTGGTGTGCCTCGTGTTCGTCCAGGGTGCTCAGCATTCCCTAGGGCCTCAGTCAGCTCGTCCTTCTCTCTTTCGGGAATGAACGTCCCTTCCTGCGCTGCGGTGATATACTCCTGAAGCTTGTTCATGGGTATTGCAAGTTGCTCGTTCGTCCAACGGCACTTCCCTGTTTCAGGGTCCAAAGTTCCCCCAACCCCGAAGAACCAAGTCCTTGAACGGTCTGGCCAGTTGAATGTCTGTGGTACGACGTTTTTAGCCATCAGGTCATTCTCAGCTTTGTCCCACAACGGTCGGGCTTTGAGGTAGCCACCTGACCCCGTGTGATGGTGATACTGCTTCTTTGCAGCATTGACCTTGTTTGTCTCTGACATTTGTTTACTCTTGTCCGATGTCTTGTAGGCCACAAATGCGGGCCAGTGATCACCTATCTTCTCAAATCGGCCAGTGAATTCTGGAGTCTTCCCTTTGTCGACAAACTTTGATTTCAACTCATTCTTCCACCTCCTGAATAGATCTGCCATCTTCTTAAGAGCACACGCCTTGACCAGTGGCTCTATAACTGGCTTATTCGGATCCTCCTCTGGCGGTAGGGTGAAATTTGCCTTCAGAGCGGTCCAAAGATCATCTTTCTGTCTATCGGTGACATAATCACCATCAGGGGCGCCGTCCTTAGGCTTATTCCATTGCTTGATGCTGATCGGGATGTTGTCCCTAACAATAGCTCCGCACTGAGCAGAAAATGCGTCCTTGGTCCGCTTGGGTTCAATCGGATGGCCATCCCGCGCGAGTGCTGTGATCGTGAACCTTTCTTCCTTGCGCAACCTCTTCTTCGGGCCTCGTCTCGTTACCGAAGTTTGGCTCGATCCGGAGGGCTATAAAAGAATAAAAAAGAGTTAATTAATATATGTACATACCAAAACAATTAATGCATCAATTAGCTAGTCAGCACATGCTTAATTAATATATATACCTCGCCGGACTTTGCAACAGCTCCCTCCTTCGTTCGGTCACCGGAGCCGTCATCATGGTCTCCTTCTTCCTCCGGCATTCGGTCACCGGAGCCATCATGATCATGTCCTTCCTCCTCCATTGTTCGATCACCGGAGCCGTCATCCTCTCCTTCCAGACCATCGGTGTCGTTGAGAAAGGACAAGATATCACGTCCGCCGCCGTTGATTATGTCCCCCAACAACTGTTCTTGTTCCAAGTCTCTTGGATCCATAGTTTCTGCAAATATTACAACATGGCAATTAATATACAAACATGAATGTCCGACGTCCGGACCGCCTCTCTCATGAATGTCCGACGTCCGGTTTGGGGTAGCCTCGACAACACTTCTAGGGTAGGGACGGGAGGGGGTAGGAGATCGACAACGCCTTTCTTCTAGGGTTTGGGTGGCCTCGAGAGTTTATCGGGTAAGGACGGGAGGCCTCGAGAGTTGGTATCGAGGGACGGGAGGCCACAATTACCGGAGTTTTCTGTATGAATTTTTTTTTCTAGGGTTTGGGTGGCCTATCGATCGACCCCCCCCCTCCCCCCTCATGTCAAAGTTATCGGGGAGGGGCTATATCGACAACGACATACATTCCGGATAACATATACACACATATACACACATATACATGAACATATATACATAAACATGAAAAAAACATATACATGACTTTTTAATTACATCTCATTTATCTATATATATTTTAATTCCCCGTCGCCCTCTACATGAACATATATTTTAATTCCGGATAACATATACACACATATACATGAACATATATACATATACATGAAAAGAACATGAACATACATCTCATCTCCACATGACCATTTATCTATCTATCTCATCTCCACATGAACATACATCTCATTTATATATATATATATCATCATATCATATATATATATATATATATATATATATATCATCATATAAACAACAGAAAAATTAATTGTTTCCAACAGAGCAGTTGCAGATGGCTTGAGGCCGGCGACGAGGTGTGCTCGGGGGCACGCGGCGACGGGGAGCAGGGGACCATGGGAAAGGGGGCTCACTGGGGGGGCGCGGCGATGGCTTGAGGCCGGCGACGAGGCCGGCGACGAGGACGGCGGGCTCGGGGGGGCACGCACGCGGAGACGGCGAGGAGGGCGCGACGGCGAGGGCTCGGGGGAAGGCGGGGTGCTCACTGGGGGCGGCGATGGGAGAGGGCGACGGCGACGAGGAGGCGCGGCGACGAGGAGCGGGCGGCGACCGGGCTGGGCGGCGACAGCGACAGCGACGATGGGAGAGGGCGGCGACGGCGACAGCGGCGACGGCGACAGCGGCGACGGCGACAGCGACGAGGAGCGGGCGGCGACGGCGACAGCGACGAGGAGCAGCCGGGCGGCGTCGGGGAAGATGTGAGAATTTGGGGAAAAATTCCTAAGCGGTGGCTTATATAGCAAAGCCTTTAGTCCCGGTTGGTGCCACCAACCGGGACCAATGCCCACCTTTGGTCCCGGTTGGTGCCACCAACCGGGACCAAAGGTCTCTTTTCGTCAGCCCAAAGGGCGGGAAACAGGGACCTTTGGTCCCGGTTGGTGGCACCAACCGGGACCAAAGGGGGGCATTGGTCCCGGTTAGTGGTACCAACCGGGACCAAATGCTGGTATTGGTCCCGGTTGGTGGAACCAACCGGGACCAAAGGGTGGTGCTGCCCGGGGCCAAATTCTTAGTCCCACCTCGCTAGCCGAGAGAGCTCGAGAGTGGTTTATAAGCGCTGCCGCGCATACGCTCTCGAGCTCCTCTCATCTGCAGGCCTCCGGGCCTAATCTGTCAATGCGTGTGGGCCTATTGGACCTTCTGCGGGCCCAGTAGGTGGCATTTTTTTAAAAAAAATTCCAGTTTTTTGTTTTGTTTTTTGCTTTTTTTAATTTTTTTTCAAGTATTTTTGTTCTACTATTTTAGTTCATTCTTTTAAACAAATAAATACTTTGATAATTTTAGTTGCATTTATTTATTTTTGTTTTGTTTTTTGCTTTATTTATTTTTGTTTTATTTTTTGCTTTATTTATTTCCAGTGTGTTTTATCATTATATTCTTTTTGCTATTAATGTTTTGAACAAAAAATACTTTGATAATTTTAGTTGCATAATTTTTATATAATTATAGTTTCAAAAATACTAGAGGTTTATAAAAACTTTTTAGTTGATTCTTTTTTGAACTCCACTCCCACGATGTTTTGAAAGAAATTAAAAGGCACTTCAAATGAACTCTGAAAAGGTTGAAAGTTGGCATGGTATCATCATTTCACCCACATAGCATGTGCTAAAAAGTTGAGTGGGTTACGGCAAAAACTGGATGCACTTCGTGTACAAAATGGACAATCTCTTTCGAAGTATCATGGTTTCGGACGAAAACTCATCTGTTACAAAGGGATTTCATTTTTTTTGAACTTATTTGAACTCCATACTTTTTGTGTGTTCAAAATGCACCATTCAAAGCCACATCATCAATTTTCAACCCTTTCTGACTTCATTTGGTATTTTTCATGCACTTACTGATTTTTTTGATCTAAATAACCTTGAAATTGAAAAGCACTTCAAATGAACTCTGAAAAGGTTGAAAGTTGGCATGGTATAATCATTTCACCCACATAGCATGTGCTTAAAAGTTGAGAGGGTTACGGCAAAAACTGGATGCACTTCGTGTACAAAACGGACAATCTCTTTCGAAGTATCAGGGTTTCGGACGAAAACTCATCTGTTACAAAAGGCATTTCATTTCTTCACATGTAACTGCAATGATATAGTTGTGGAGAGAAAGTCTTCACTTTTTCTTCGCTTGTGTCCTTTGCTTATTGCGCCGTAACCATGGATAATCTTCATCGTTTAAGAGGGTGCTTGGGTCAGCCTTGACTTTGAAGGGAGGAATTTCATGAAACTTTTCATAATCTTCAGACATGTCTGTCTTGCCCTCCAATCCCACGATGTCTCTTTTTCCTGAAAGAACTATGTGGCGCTTTGGCTCATCGTATGATGTATTCGCTTCCTTATCTTTTCTTTTTCTCGGTTTGGTAGACATGTCCTTCACATAGAAAACCTGCGCCACATCATTGGCTAGGGCGAATGGTTCGTCTGTGTACCCAAGATTGTTCAGATCCACTGTTGTCATTCCGTACTGTGGGTCTTTCTGTACCCCGCCTCCAGACAGATTGACCCATTTGCACTGAAACAAAGGGACCTTGAAATCATGTCCATAGTCAAGTTCCCATATGTCCACTATGTAACCATAATATGTGTCATTTCCCCTATTGGTTGCTGCATCAAAGCGGACACCGCTGTTTTGGTTGGTGCTCTTTTGATCTTGGGCGATCGTGTAAAATGTATTCCCATTTATCTCGTACCCTTTGTAAGTCAATACAGTCGAAGATGGTCCCCTGGCCAACGAGTACAACTCATCAGAAACAGTGTTGTCACCCATGAGACGTGTTTGCAACCAACTGCCAAAAGTCCTGATGTGTTCATATGTAATCCAGTCGTCACACTGCTCCGGGTGTTTGGAGCGCAGAATATTCTTGTGTTCATCGACATACGGGGTCACCAAGGTAGAATTCTGTAGAACTGTGTAGTGTGCTTGAGACCAAGAATGCCCGTCCCTACATATTATTGAGTCCGCTCCTAGCGTGCCTTTTCCAGTCAGTCTCCCCTCATACCGTGATTGAGGGAGACCAATCTTCTTAAGGTCAGGAATGAAGTCAACACAAAACCCAATGACATCCTCTGTTTGATGGCCCATGGAGATGCTTGCTTCTGGCCTAGCGCAGTTACGAACATATTTCTTTAAGACTCCCATGAACCTCTCAAAGGGGAACATATTGTGTAGAAATACAGGGCCCAGAACGACAATCTCGTCGACTAGATGAACTAGGACGTGCGTCATGATATTGAAGAAGGACGGTGGGAACACCAACTCGAAACTAACAAGACATTGCACCAAATCACTCCTTAACCTTGGCAGGATTTCTGGATCGATCACCTTCTGAGAGATTGCATTCAGGAATGCACATAGCTTCACAATGGCTAATCGAACGTTTTCAGGTAGAAGCCCCCTCAATGCAACCGGAAGCAGTTGCGTCATAATCACGTGGCAGTCATGAGACTTTAGGTTCTGGAACTTTTTCTCTGCCATATTTATTATTCCCTTTATATTCGACGAGAACCCAGACGGGACCTTCATACTGAGCAGGCATTCAAAGAAGATTTCCTTCTCTTCTTTGGTAAGAGCGTAGCTGGCAGGACCTTCATACTGCTTTGGATGCATGCCGTCTTTTTCATGCACACGTTGCTGTTCCTCCCGTGCCTCCGGTGTATCTTTTGTCTTCCCATACACTCCCAAGAAGCATAGCAGGTTCACGCAAAGATTCTTCGTCATGTGCATCACGTCGATTGCAGAGCGAACCTCTAGGTCTTTCCAATAGGGTAGGTCCCAAAATATAGATTTCTTCTTCCACATGGGTGCGCGTCCCGCATCGTCAGTCGGAACAGATAGTCCGCCAGGACCCTTTCCAAATATTACTTGTAAATCATTGACCATATCAAGTATGTGATCACCAGTACGGAGGGCGGGCTTCTTCCGGTGATCTGCCTCACCTTTGAAATGCTTTCCTTTCTTTCGACATTGATGGTTGGTCAGAAGAAATCGACGATGCCCCAGGTACACATTCTTCCTGCATTTGTCCAAATATATACTGTCGGTGTCATCTAAACAATGTGTGCATGCGTGGTATCCCTTGTTTGTCTGTCCTGAAAGGTTACTGAGAGCAGGCCAATCGTTGATGGTTACAAACAGCAACGCTCGTAGGTCAAATTCCTCTTGTGCATGCTCATCCCAGACACGTACACCTCTTCCATGCCATAGCTGTAAAAGTTCATCAACTAATGGCCTTAGGTACACATCAATGTCATTGCCGGGTTGCTTAGGGCCTTGGATGAGCACTGGCATCATAATGAACTTACGCTTCATGCACAACCAAGGAGGAAGGTTATACATACATAGAGTCACAGGCCATGTGCTATGCTTGCTGCTCTGCTCCCCAAAAGGATTAACGCCATCTGCACTTAAACCAAACCATACGTTCCTCGGGTCACCTGTAAAGTCGCTCCACTTTCTCTCGATCTTTCTCCACTGCGACCCGTCAGCGGGTGCTCTCAACTTCCCGTCTTTCTTACGGTCTTTTTTGTGCCATTGCATCAACTCGGCATGCTTTTTGTTTCTGAACAGACGTTTCAACCGTGGTATTATAGGAGCATACCACATCACCTTGGCAGGAACCCTTTTCCCGGTGCGCTGGCCCTCAACATCACCAGGGTCATCTCTTCTGATCTTATACCGCAAGGCACCGCATACCGAGCATGCGTTCAAATCCTCGTACGCACCGCGGTAGAGGATGCAGTCATTAGGGCATGCATGTATCTTCTGCACCTCCAATCCTAGAGGGCATAGAACCTTCTTTGCTTCGTACGTACTGCCGGGCAATTCGTTATCCTTTGGAAGCTTATTCTTCATTATTTTCAGAAGCGAACTAAATCCCTTGTCAGATACACCATTGTCTGCCTTCCATTGCAGCAATTCCAGTGTGGTACCGAGCTTTCTGTTGTCATCTTCGCAATTTGGGTACAACCCTTTTTTGTGATCCTCTAACATGCGATCGAACTTCAACTTCTCCCTTTCACTTTCGCATTCTCTCTGTGCATCAACAATGACCCGGCGAAGATCATCATCGGGCACATCGTCTGGTTCCTCTTGATCTTCAGCTTCCCCCATTGCAGCATCACCGTATTCAGGGGGCGGGTAGTTGTCGTCATCCTCTTCTTCTTCGTTGTCTTCCATCATAACCCCTCTTTCTCCGTGCTTGGTCCAAACATTATAGTGTGGCATAAAACCCTTCTGAAGCAGGTGGAAGTGAAGGGTTTTATAGTTGGAAAAAGCCTTCGTATTCTCACGGACAGTACATGGACAATGCATAAAACCATTCTGCTTGTTTGCCTCAGCCGCTTCGAGAAAATTATGCAGGCCCTCAATATACTCGGAGGTGCGTCGGTCACCGTACATCCATTGCCGGTTCATCTGCGTGCATATCATGAATAGAGAAGTGACCAAATTAATAGAAATTCATCAACACATTAAAGCCAAAGTACAGTAGTGACCAAAATAAATACATAACGTTCATACATAGTTCTCATTATTGAACAACATATAGCTCTCTAGAGCATATTTTCTAATCTTTCTAATCTTCAAGCGCATTGCATCCATCTTGATCTTGTGATCGGCGACGACATCGGCAACATGCAACTCAAACTTCATCTTCTCCTCTTCAAGTCTTTGTAATTTTTCTTTCAAGTAATTGTTTTCTTTTTCAACCAAATTTAACTTCTCGACAAGAATTTCTATGTCGGTTGGAATTTCCGGTTCACATACCTCCTAGATTAAAAAATCTATGTCACGTTGGTCGGCATAATTGTCATAAACACTAAATAAAACAAATAGTTATAAAAGATAATATATACCACATCCGAATCATAGACCGGACGAGGGCAAATGAATAGAGAAGTGAATAGAGAAGTGATCAAATGTTATTATTGAAAAATTAAATACATAAAGTTCACACATAGTTCTCATAGAACAACATACAGCTCTCTAGAGCATCTAATTAAAACATAAATTGAAACTAACATACAACTATGTAAAACATTTAAATGCAACAACAAATGCGATCATAATGGCAACTAAGGTAACAATTGATCCAATAGCATAACGATACCAAGCCTCATTATCAATGGCATATTTTCTTATCTTTCTAATCTTCAAGCGCATTGCATCCATCTTGATCTTGTGGTCATCGACGACATCGGCAACATGCAACTCCAATTTCATCTTCTCCTCCTCAATTCTTTTCAATTTTTCTTTCAAATCCTCGTTTTCTTTTTCAACTAAATTTAACCTCTCGACAAGAGGGTCGGTTGGAATTTCCGGTTCACATACCTCCTAGATTAAAAAATCTATGTCACGTTGGTCGGCATAATTGTCATAAACACTAAATAAAACAAATAGTTATAAAAGATAATATATACCACATCCGAATCATAGACCGGACGAGGGCCGACGTGGGCGGATACCATGACCATGGCACTATATAATAACAAACAATAATACAAGTAAGAAAATTACACAAGTATCTATCTAAATGATACAAGTAAGAACTTTTTTCTTTTAGAAAGAAGATAAGAATAAGAGGCTAACCACGGTGGTGCCGGTGCCGAGATGGACGCGGGCGATCGACGGCGGTGAGGACGGGGATGGGACAGGACGAACCGTCAAACCTAAACAAATCTTCAGAAAAATGGAGCTTGGACAAGGAGCTTCGAGAGCAGAAAGCTTAAGTGTGGCTCGGGCATTTCATCGAACACCTCATGTGCATAGGAGGTGAGCTAGAGCACCACAAAGCTCCCCCCTCGCCGGCCAGAAAAACAGAGCAGTGTGGAGTGCTCTACTCGCTGGCGAGGGGGTATATATAGGCATCTCATTGGTCCCGGTTCGTGGCTGGAACCGGGACTAAAGGACACCATTTGGTCCCGGTTCCAGCCACAAACCGGGACCAATGGTTGTGGGCCAGGAGCGAGGCCCATTGGTCCCGGTTCGTGTCTGGAACCGGGACCAAAGGGGTCAGACGAACCGGGACCAATGGCCCACGAGGCCCGGCCGGCGCCCTGGCCTCACGAACCGGGACCAATGCCCCCATTGGTCCCGGTTCGTGAGTGAACCGGGACTAATGGGCTGGCCCGGCCTGGACCAATGCCCTGTTATGTACTAGTGTTAGGATTTAGACCGGTGGGCTGGCCTCTTCGTTGAGCCTAGGTGGGGCGACGACGTGCTGCTATCCTGAGGCCGGGCATGACCCTGGAAAGTGTGTCCGGCCGGAGGTGATCAGGCGTGTTGGAAATGCGGTGCACCCCTGCAGGGATGAATGATCTATTCGAATAGCCGTGTCCACGGTAACAGGACGACTTGGAGTTGTACCTTGACCTTATACAACTATAACTGTGACTTTAAATTGAAATGAATGTTGGCTCCGAGATTGCTTCCTCGCAGGGAGTCGAGGCAGAATCTCTGGGCATGGTTACTTAATAAAATTGCTACAATAATATGACTATATATGAGATACCAGTCTACTCTCTTCTAATGCTGCAAGATGCTGAAGATGCTAGTCTTCGACAGGACTAGGCCTTCCCCCTCATTCTTGCTTTCTGCAGTCAGCCCAGATATAACCCCATTCCTTGATACTGATGCATACTTAGCATAGTTCTGATGTCAGTCTTGCGAGTACTTTGGATGAGTACTCACCGCTGCTTTGCTTTCTCTTTCCCATTTGATACGATTCTGCGTTCAGACGATGGAGCCCAGGAGATGGAGTATGCCGGAGACGACTACTACACCACCGCTGGAGCCTACTACTACGTGGAGAGTGCCGACGCTCAGGAGTAGTTAGGAGGTTCCCAGGCAGGAGGCCTCGCCTCTTTCGATCCGCTGCTTATGTTTGTGCTAGCCTTCTTAAGGCAAAACTTGTTTAACCTATGTCTGTACTCAGATACTATTTGCTTCCGCTGACTCGTGCTTTGTCGAGCTTTGTATTCGAGCCCTCGAGGCCCCTGGCTTGTAATATGAAGCTGTATGACTTTATTTTGTGTCTAGTGTTGTGTTGTGATATCAATCAGTGAGTCCCTAATCTTGGTCGTACGCATTGCGTGTATGTTTAGCGTACGGTCGAAATTGGGGGCGTCACAAGTTGGTATCAGAGCTGACTGTATGTAGGTAGCCTCCTTTCCAACTCCTTGGCCGAAGTTGAGTCTAGTACATGAAAAACTTTTTACTAACATTGTTGTGTGGCTTACGGGCCCACTTCTCAATCGGGTGGTATTAGGATCTTTTATTCCTTATCTATACTCTGGGTTCTTATCTCTCTTCTCTTTCGGGTTAAAGATTTTACTAACTCTAACTCTAGGTTCTCGTAACTACTTCCTCCCGGAGAGCCCCTCATTCCAGATGAGGGCTTGATTCATCAGAAGACTTCGAAGATACTCTCTGATATTCTTTTGATAACTCGTATTCATCGCTTTTGCGATTCCCTTCCATTGTCAACCCCTATGGATAATTGCATACATTTGTCCCTCTTACTTTCGTATCCAGTTGCTCTATTATTATAGGGGACATCAAATTTTCTTATCGGGGATTCGTTCGTCCTCGATCGTCATGGGTTTCACAAGTCCTTCGAATTGTTATTCGAGCTTTCGAAATCCGGAGTAGCCTTTTGCTCTTGACCTTTCTCACCTTCTTACATCGTGGTTAATTCCATATGTCTAGCAATATCCATTAAAATCCTCTGTGATTATCATTTGACCTTATTGATTCAACTTGTGTGTGAATGCACACAATCCTCACTTGATACTCATAAATTATCTGCCCGGCTCAGACGTCTTTCCAAACATGGGTTGGTTCCCGACAAATGAACCTTGATTGATTGCCCATCTAAGTCCTTTCATCTTACTTGTATTTGATCGGAACATTTGTTTCCGATACACCAATTGGGAAATCTTAATTCCTTTGATTATTTAAGCATCAAATTATTTGGATGTTCTATGATCTGATGCCTTACATTCCTTCTTCCTCTGATTGAGTACCGATATTCACATCAGGTCCTTTGTGGACCGCCAAAACCATTGTTGGATTATTATCCGACAGTGTCCTTCCCCTTCAAATATTCGTGATGTTATGCATGATGCCATTGGTAAATTGTGTCTTCTCCCTCTGGTAAGTTGTATCCTATGCTTTTGTCAGCCATGCTCTATTGTCAAGCATGTGTTAATTACTCTTGAAGCTTGTGGTATATGTTCCTAAGATGCCCCGATGGGTTGAACCTATGCCTTCCTTAATTCATGTGAACCTGACAATTTTCACGAGTCTTACTCTCCTGGTGTTTTGCCAGTTAATTTTTCAAATCTATAACTTCACCAAAGGCGAGGTGTAAATGGAAGGTGATGCATTGATGAAGTGGGAGTCGACCTTGAACCTTGTGTTCATGCCCATGGAAACGATGTTGATCTCATCATACAAGCTTCTCCTTTCATATAACCATTCATTGTATGATTTGATCTTGTATCTTTGATTTTGTCCTTTGCAATCGTGGTTCCGACCATGTTGTTCTACTTTGATTAATTCTCAGACAAGTTAAAGTGCTTGTCTTCCACAAATCAATACGCTAGTCTAACCTCTATTCTGATCTACCTCCGAGTATTATCCTTGGTATATCGAGAAAATCATGGAGCTACATAGCTTCTTATAAGCTCCTCATCAGCTATGTTTTCCTTCACTGATTCCAATTTCCTCTTGTTCTGAGTTATGGGACACTCAAGGACATCGATATCTGAATCGAGTATGCATTGTGATTCAACGACTCTTAGTAATCTTCTTTGCTTAAGAGTTTGCACTCGATCATGCAATTCCAAGCTGTTAGGCTACATCATCATCGTCATGCTAAAGCTAGACCGTGCTATCTTTATCCTTCATCCCTGAAGCACCATTCCAACAGTGCATTAAGCTTACATCGAGCTTTCAACATCATGTTGGTTGTCTTGAAAGGCTATTTCGATTTTGAGCTAGCACCCTCATCTGTGGTTCCGCCAACTTTTCGCTTCACCATTTCTTTGCTTGATGTCGTCGCTGATCGATTACATCTTCATGAGACTTCTCGACAAGTGTGTCGTGATCCTCATCAGCATTCTGGGCTCTTCCAGGATATCAATTAAATTCATGATGAGGGTAGCATCCTTGTCCGTGGTAATTGGTGTTGTCGTTGGCGACATCCTTGCCATCACCTTTCATTTCTTAGTTCCCGTGTTGTTTCTAACCGGGATACCGACAAATGGATTGTGATGTGTAAATTCAACTCTTATGTCATACCAACTCTATTGCCTTGGAGTTAATGAACAATAGTCCATTCTTAGTGTGTTGGCTGTTGAGTCAACATTCTAACGTTGGTCGTACTACTTAGTCCGGATTTTGGTTGCACCTTTCGGTTAATGTTTATTGGTGGATGTTTCCCTCGGGTATACCTCAATATATCATGTGGTTTCGCCAATGCTATCACTTTGTTCTGCTATCACTTTGTTTACTCAATCGTGGAAATCCATCTTTGTGGATGTCTCGACGAATTGTTGCTGAGCCCCTCAGCCACATCCTCTTCTTCTTCGTGGTTCATGATGGACATTTAAATTACTGTTGGAAACCTTGAAAGCATTATCTTTGTGTCTAGCTCATGAAGAATATGTTCGATAAAGGGAGTGTTTCCTCTAAGTTCACGTGCATTTTTACCTCCGTGATTACGAGAAAATTTTGTCTCGCTTCCTCTGGAATCGTTCCAATTCATTCATGTATGTGCGAAGTATTCTATGGTTTAATAGGTTTGCTACCTTAACTCCATATGTATTTCCTAGCACGTCCAGCCACTGATTGACTTGATCTGTGGAAAAGAAGTTCTTCATAAGAGCTAATCTAGACTTACACATGGGACTTTGATATCCTCTATGATGGTCCCCAACCTGAACTTGCTTGCATTCCATCTAGAAACTTCCATGTGGGCACGAATGTCTTGACATTGTGTTCATATCTCTAGCAGTCTGGCTAATGATTCAAGGCTTGCTTCTGTCGTTCATTCTGAGGTTCTTGCAGCATCATCTCGTAGATCTGTGTTGCATCCTCTTTCTTCTCAGGCCTGCTGAATATGAGGTATCCTGACACCAATCAGATCTGAGGATTGGGACCTTTTCCAAGAAATATAACTTTTGTCCTTATGTAACCCGGTAAGGTAATGACATGCCTAGCACACCTGGCTGGAGGGACCTATTGTTATAGTATCTTGTTCAGCAAGGTCTTCCTTGAGGAAATCGTATGACTTATTTTATAAGTTGTTCCTACTCGATCCTTTGTGTATCCAAACTCCATCCTTTACTCGAAACACCATATCATTGCTATCCCGAAGCATGGATGTGGTATATCGATCATCAACAGGAATAATATAAGCTCGATGCAAATTGTTTCTTGATCAATTATCCAAACACCATTGTATGGGAATGTCATGAATTTCCTCGCCCCTTTACCTAAATGGTTATCTACTTGCTATCCTGTCATGCATATCATGCTCTGTTCTTCCTTGGGAAAGATATACTCCTAAAACTTGAGTATAAACACATTTTTATTTCCATTGGTCTGTTTAATGTGATGAACACATTTTCCTTCCCATTGGTCTGTTTAATGTGATGAACACATTTTACTTTCCATTGGTCTGTTTAATGTGATGAACACATTTTCCCTTCCATTGGTCTGTTTAACCTTTCTTATAGTCTAAATTATCTGAACAGTGGTAATTCCCTGCTTAGGTAAACACCTCGGTGATCAATTCTGTCAGTAAAGCCATGTTACTATTATTGATAACATTCCGGTAACCGCCGGTGGACGAGAACTTTGCCTATTGGTCCGCCTCGTTTCAACGAGCAGGAAAATGGTTCTATTCATCCCCCGCCCATGGTACCGACGTTGTTGCCAACTTAACTGACAAGCTTTCCTCTGAAAGGTCTTGCCATCTTGACCATGCAAGATGTCACCGCTTTACCTGCTCCTATCCCACATAGTGGTCTCATAAACCACAGTTCCACAGGATCGAAACCTGACTCTACTGTAAACCCTTGATTCTGAAGTATCCTTTGCACTTGACTTCGTATGTGATTCCCGACCCACCGTTCAAGGGAAGAATTATCCTGGTATCAGACGCAATATTTATTTCGTTACTCTGACCCCTTCACCTTTTGATTAGGCATTGAATGATTGACTACCTGTTTGAAACTTTTTGTACCATCGCATATTGCTCTCAATATATTTCTTGAGCTACAACTCGAGAAATAATTCATGTCTTCTTCCCTGAGTTCGCCGTCAGATGCCCAACCTTGTGGAGCTACGTTCTTCTAGAGTTTTCCCTCTTATCGTTTTCGTAGGACGATGAAGATTCTAAAGGAAGAATGACAACCTCGTCATGACGCACTGATGCATAGAAAATGAAGACATCAATGCCATTGATCAACTTCTTCAAGAAGAGCAACCAAGAACGAGGAGAACCGTTGGAATTTCGTAACCAAACTTTTCCCCTTACCTCTATCGCTTAATTCTCGGGACGAGAATTTCTTTAAGTAGGGGAGAGTTGTGACACCCAGGATTTGATGCTACGGTAATCCCGGTAATCAAGCTACAGTAACATGTGGATTAAGCTAATCCATTTTGGCTAATCCATGTGTGGTCACTTTTGAAATTCATATCTCACTTCAAATTCCACTTCAAAAGGCCCTTTATTTTATAGTGATAAAATAAAAGTCCAAACAACAAAAGAAAATTGTTGCACACTTGATAAAAATCACAAAACAAATGCTGTTAAGGAAAACAACATCACTTTGATGTTGGTGTGGACCCCACCATCTAAAACAGAGCCTTAAAGCATTTAAAAGTACCCTTTAATTCCATGAAGAACTCAAGCAGATTCAAATGGGTTCCAAACTTGTTGTGGCATGACAGAATATTGCCTCATATTTATTGGACCATGTCACACATTTTTGCTAAAGCAAATAGTAGCTAAAAATAAATAAAAACAAAAACAAAAAAACTAAATAAAAAGAAAAAGGAAACCCCCCTCCCCCCATGGGCCAGCCTGCCTAGCCCCACCACCCAACCGGCCCAGTTGCCCCCCCCCCCCCGCTATAACCCCCCCTGGAGGCAAACCCTAGCCCACCCCGTCGCCCCACTCATCCCCACCCGCTCCCTCCCCTCCCCCCCTGCAGAAACTGAATCGGGGCCGGCGGCTGCCCCGACCCCGACGCCTCCCTGCGTCCCGCCGCCGCCCCACGCCGGTCCGCCTCGCCAGCTCCTCCCCGAGCCTACCCCGCGCCCGTTGCCGCCCCCCTACAATCGCGGTGAGCCCGCCTAGGGCTCCTCCCTCCCCTTCGCCTCTCCCCTCCCTCCGGTCACCTCCCGCGCCCGCTCGCCTGCGCCGCCGCTGACCACCGCCCCGCCGTGTGCGTGCCCGCCTCGCCGCGCTCACCGTGGCCCCCGCTCGCCGCACGCACCGGCCCCGCTCTGCCCCGCGTGCCTGACCGCGCGCACACCGCGCCCACGCAATGCCGGCGCCGCCCTGGCCGCGGCCCCACCCGCACTGTGCGCGCACCGCACGCGCGCTCACCCCCGCGCCCGTGCGCGCCCCCTGCTCGCCTCTGCCCCCCCCCCCCCTCCGCTCACTGCGCTCGCCGTCGCCGCACGCCCTCGTTGCCGTCTCGCCGGCCAGCTCCACCACCGCGGCCCCGCTACCCCTCCCCCGCATCGGCCTCGTGCCCGCACCGGTCGTCGGCTGGCCGTGGCGAGGCCCTGCCCCTCGCCCCTGACCAGTGCGGTTAGTGGGGTTGACCACCCACTAACCCACCCCCTTGGAGACAATGACAAAGGGGGCCCACACCCCCTAAAACGGTTTTATAACTAAAAATAAAAATAAATAAATAAATAAAAATTAGTTTAATTAATTAATTAATTAATTAGTGAATTAATTAATTAGGTAATTAATTAGATGATTAAGATTAATTAGATTAATTAATTAACCTGTTAATTAAACTGTTTAATTAATTAATCTAAACAGTGACTGACAGGTGGGACCCACCCACTTAATTAATTATGATTAATAATAATTAAACTTAATTAAAACTGTGACACTAACCGGTGGGGCCCACTGGTCAGTTTGACCAGTCAGCCCCTGTTGACTGCTGATGTCAGCATGACGTCATGCTGACGTCATAATTCTATTTTCAAATTAATTTAATTAATAATAATTTCAGAAATGTTTAAAACTTTGAAAATTAATATAAAATAAACCGTAACTCGAATGAAAATACTTTATACATGAAAGTTGCTTAGAACGATGAGACGAATCCGGATACGCAGTCCGTTCGTCTGTCACGTGCTCCTAGCATAGCTAACATGGAACTTTTCCATTGTTTTCATCTGTCCGGTAAAAGCCAGTGACCCGGGAAATATCGTCAGGTATTCTTCCGACCCGTCTGCGACGTATAATACAGCGTTAGTGCATGCCTAGCTATGCATATTGCCATGTCATGCATCGTGTTGCATCTGTGCTTTATATTTATTGTTTCTTCCCCCCTCTTCTCTCCAGTAGACCCCGAGACTGACGGTGCTGCCGGGTACGACTACACCGTTGACGATCAGGCCTTTGCCGCAGAGCAGCAAGCCAAGCAACCCCCCTTGAGAATTCTGATATCACCCATTCTTCCCTCTTATCCTTGCATTAGATTTTGCTACTGTATTAGTTAGCTCATATTTCTGATGCATAGCCTGCTTTTGATAAACTGCTACCATACCTGCAATCATATTAACTGCTTAGTATAGATTGATCAATGAAACCCCAGTGACCCCTTAGTCCCAGTTGCCCCTGCTTCTTCATCGACGACTCGAAGACCCAAAGACTCGGTCAACCGACCGATGAGCCAGGCCCCTCACATCACCGCACACCCCCTTAAGTATGGCACTACAGAGCTACTATCGAGTGCCGAGGGTGATACCTCACTTAGCACTCCCGGTGTTAATTCTGTAGCGTAGCTAATCGGTCGTGGGTATCGAGGGTGATTCCTCCTTCCCATTTATCGATAGCGACTCTTGCCATACACATACCTCGAGTGGGATCCATCGAGGGTGGTTGCTCGGATATCCACTTGGTGTATAAACACACAGTTACTTTAACTTGACATTGTTTACATGTGAAAGACTGGACTGGAGGGACAGGCGGTACCACCCTGGTTGAGGTGGACCTGAGTTCCCGACAGTATTGAGACGGGTCGGCCCCAAGGGTACCCGTGTGTGAGATGTGGTGGGATGCGCCGGTAAGGCATCCAAAGGGTTATGTTGAGGCGTGGATGGGCAGGAGAGGCCCTTGCCACACATCCTCGAGACGGGGCGACGGGACCGCAATTTATGGGTCGCACTTGCCCCGCATTAATAAAATGCTAATGGGTTGGGTATTTGATCTGAGTTGGGTCGTTGGCCTTTATACGCACCAAACCATCGCGTGGGAGAAGTTATGGGTACTCAGCGTCGTTGTATCAGCCAAAGCTCTTCGGACGTCAGCAATGGAGCGGCGCGCGCCGGATTGGACTGGACGGTAGAGCTCTTGGACTGGAGTGTGCTAGGTCTGCTTCCGGCCGCGTTCGCATCGTGCAGGAGCGCGTAGGGCAAGTGGGCCCACGACCCCTGTGTGCTTAGGATTTAGACCGGCGGGCTGGCCTCTTCGTTGAGCCTAGGTGGGGCGACGACGTGCTGCTATCCCAAGGCCGGGGATGACCCAGGAAAGTGTGTCCGGCCGGAGGTGATCAGGCGTGTTGGAAATGTGGTGCACCCCTGCAGGGATGAATGATCTATTCGAATAGCCGTGTCCACGGTAACATGACGACTTGGAGTTGTACCTTGACCTTATACAACTATAACTGTGACTTTAAATTGAAATGAATGTTGGCTCCGAGATTGCTTCCTCGTAGGGAGTCGAGGAAGAATCTCTGGGCGTGGTTACTTAATAAAATTGCTATAATAATATGACTATATATGAGATACCAGTCTACTTTCTTCTAATGCTGCAAGATGCTGAAGATGCTAGTCTTCGACAGGACTAGGCCTCCCCCCTCATTCTTGCTTTCTGCAGTCAGCCCAGATATAACCCCATTCCTTGATACTGATGCATACTTAGCATAGTTATGATGTCAGTCTTGCGAGTACTTTGGATGAGTACTCACCGCTGCTTTGCTTTCTCTTTCCCCTTCGATACGATTCTGCGTTCAGACGATGGAGCCCAGGAGATGGAGTACGCCGGAGACGACTACTACACCACCGCTGGAGCCTACTACTACGTGGAGAGTGCCGACGCTCAGGAGTAGTTAGGAGGTTCCCAGACAGGAGGTCTCGCCTCTTTCGATCCGCTGCTTATGTTTGTGCTAGCCTTCTTAAGGCAAAACTTGTTTAACATATGTCTGTACTCAGATATTATTTGCTTCCGCTGACTCGTGCTTTGTCGAGCTTTGTATTCGAGCCCTCGAGGCCCCTGGCTTGTAATATGAAGTTGTATGACTTTATTTTGTGTCTAGTGTTGTGTTGTGATATCAATCAGTGAGTCCCTAATCTTGGTCTTACGCATTGCGTGTATGTTTAGCGTACGGTCTAAATTGGGGGCGTCACATAGGTGGTTTCGATATTTCATTCCAACATTTCAGCAACGGGCTCAGAAAGCGGGTTCATGTGAACAATGAGGTGATGTCACTCTACATTGAAAGTTTAAACATTGAGCACATGTACAGCTCAAGCAAGCCAAGGAAATTTGCATTCTCACCACATGTTGTTGTGAGTTAACTATCATCTTTTTCCTTTTGTTGTCACTTGAGTTATCGCAACGCAACTTAGTAGGTTTTAGATGACAGCCACAATCCTTTTCACCTTATTTGTTCCGATGTTTGCTTCTATATACAGTCAAAACTCTGTGTGGACCCAAGTTCATTCAGGACAAATTCTTGCATGAAAGATTTCAATAGGGTCTGTGAGAAGAATGACATTGCCAAATTTGATCAAGTAAGGTTGTTTGTTCATCTATTTTTTTTGTATACAGTGCATCAAATTTGTTACCTTGCTTGCGCAACTATGCCCTTATAGCATTTTCTTTTTTAATTCTTTGCAGTTGTTTTTCACCATTGTGCAACAAGACCATTGGGCAGTCGTCGTTGTAAACTAGATGCATAAACAGTTCAATGTGTTCGACTCCAACAGTCAAGACGCTGAATATGTGAGCAATCTCGAGAAGTCTTGCTGCAATTTGTCATGGGTAGCAATCGTTTTCTTCTTCTTTCATCATGTTTTTCAAATCAACGTTTCGGTACCAATCAGTCTTACATTCCAGATAGAGAACTTCAAAACTCTGGTCAGAGAAAGAAACCCATGGAAGCATGACCTTAACACATTTGAGCGCTTCAGTCCACCAAGCTACCCACAGCAGTCAACAACGTAGTGTTTTTTGCAACTATACATTTTTTTGGAACCTCATCTCATTTTTGTGAACTCATTTTTCTCCATTTTTTTCTGGCAGATTTGATTGTGGCATATTTGCTATTCTATACATGGAGAATTTAACTGCCAAGGGGTTGAAGCCATTCAATACAGTATGACTTGTACTCATCTTCTTCTATTTTTTTGCAACCCATGAAACATCAGTACTACAATAACACTCTGCAACACTAATAGTAAAGAAACACTCTGCAACACTAGTCAATTATTTTGTGAAATCATCTTTTTCTATTAGATTGCTTTTCCCCCTTGCTAGTAGTTTCTAAACATGTGTGTTTTTCTTGTTGTGTATGATCAGGACACAAACTCCTTGCTCAACTTCCGGAAGTACCTTGCAGCGAAGCTTTTCAAACACCCGCAAAACACCCTCAGCTCAGAGGAGGAGCTCCAAAAGCTGCTGAAGAACTCGTAGATTGAAGTCAGCCGGCGACCGCAACAAGACCTAGCTAGTAGTTTAGGCCTCTCTTTTTTCGGTGCATGTGTGTGCGACATGTTTCTGTAACTGAGCTCTCTAGTAGATGTTGGACATCTTGTAACTAGAGCTTTTTGGAGAAGGATGTGTCATGCTGGGGCATGCCCCCTTTCCTCTCTTATATTTTGTATGTTGGAGCTTTATCGATGCAACCATTTTGTCGTTATTGTTCCGGTGTTTTGCACATCTATATACAGTGTACACATGACAAATAAAATGGCAGTTACCTGATCCTGATGTGTGTTTCAAAGCTATTTTTCCTCTTTGATGCGGGTTCCTGGTGTGTGTTCCGGTGTCTTAGGTTTATCATTTTGGTGTATGGGAGCACTTTGTTGCATGATAAATCTTTTCAATGGCAACAAAAAATATCCATTTTGTGTCTCTGTAACATGATCCTTTTGATCTATGAATACAGGTTCCTGTAAACTTGTTCATCATGTCATAGCAAAAACAGCACATGAATACATGATCCTGATGTTCTAGCAAAATCAACATGTGAAATACTTGTTGCTGTAAACATCCCCAAGAGATTTATGATTTTCTGTAACATTAATACAATAGTTATCTTTTCATTGATGCATCTCTGGAACATACATGTCCCTGCAAAAATGAAAATGGGCATGAACAAGCATTTTTTCTGTAACATGAACATGAACAGGGAACAAGCTATTTTTGCTGTAACTTCAGTACACCACTCCAAATAAAAAATTGGTTGTACTGGAAACAAAACCAAGATGAAAATGCAATGTCACAACATCTTTATTCCTGTTTCGAACAAATCTCGAAGTTTGCAAAATAGTAGTTCCTGTTTTTCAAACACAGGAGCAAGTACAAAATTGATTTTACGAGATGAAAAGAAAACAAAAAAGCTGGCTGCTGGAGATCTCCTCCCTGTTTCTGTCTTTTCTTTTCTACAGGTTCAGTTGCGTCACTTGGGCAATTCTTGGATCATTTGTCATCACGGCTCTCAAGTATTCACATTCTTGGACTGCATGTCCAACCCCAGAGCAGAATTGGCATTTGGTGGGTGCTGCCTCCGCCTCCATCGCAGCTTTTAGGGGGCCACATGTCTGAATGTTGTGTCCTAATTCGTTGCAGTGCTTGCAGCGAACAGTTCTTTTTGGAGCTTTTGTCTTCCCCGATGTTGTTGCCTTATTCCCTTGTTGTTTTGCCTTCTTATTTTGTTCATCATCTCGCTGCTCTACCAGCATCTTCTTTCTCTTCTCTCTGTCAGTTGGTCGGCCTTTCTTAGGGACACGAGCTGGGTTTTGTAGCATATCGGAGCTTTGATGTTGTGGCATGTCACCATTCAGTGTTACCGTTGCTGCAGCGGGTGGTGTTGGGGGTTCACTCTGTTGCACTGCTTGTTGATCAGGCAGGGCTCCTCTCTTGGCTGCTGCTATGGCAGGCTCAAGGACTTTAATTGCATCATCCAATATTTTGTAGGCATCATCATTGCAACATGCATTAGAGGCAAGCCATGTCAACCTTCGACACAAGGAGTTGTATTTCAGTGTGTTCGTCGAGGGGTGCCCAAAGTCTAGCAATCTACCAGTCCTACCCATGCTTGTCATGGCTGCTTCAGACCATCTCTCCAATAAGTATTGCTGCGGAATTACTTGGACATTGAGATGAACCATCGCCCTTATTATGTGTGCACAAATCAGCCCATTCATCTCAAAGTAGTGGCAGCTACACTCAAACAGACCTTCATCCATCATAACATGCACAGAATATGGCTTTGGGTTCTCATAGGAGGTTGCTTTCAGCTCAAACACGAGGCCTTGCCCTTGGTAGTCAGTGTCTTGGTTGATAATGAAGCCAGTAGATGTTGTCGCCTGTTTCTGAAACTTACCAAAGACACTACGGGTGTAGTAAGCAGCAGCTTGGCGCTCAATGTTGTACCTGCAACAATATCAAAAGAAATAGGTCAGAAACCAAATCACACAGAGTCTAGGCCCAACAATAACTTTTTTGTTTGTTTTTGATTTTTTGGTAAAGCTCAAAAGTATGTGTACCGAGAGTATAGTGGCGGAGCTGTTGTTTCACCAGTGAATCCAGCATTGTCCTCACGATCAAGCATAGTTTCTTGACACATTTCATATTGCTGCACAAACCTCCAAACGGAATCAGCTGGTCGAATCAGGGTCTTGAAATATGAGTTGAGCCCCTCAGACCTACCTGTTGTGCTCGTGAACGGGAAGAATTTGTTCTTGAAATATGTTGGAGCCCACGTGTGCCTTGTTCGCCACATATTCTTGAGATGTTTGTTCTCATCAACTTGAAACAATGCAACATGTGCTGCTATGTTTCCTCAAATTCCTCAACAGTTTCAGATTGGTTGATACATGTGTAAAACACATCTGCAAAAGCCTCGTCTCTGCTCAACAGCCTTCCCAACTTGGACCGCGCATTGCTAAACACATGAAACTTGCAACACCTATGGCAAGTGTTTGGGAACACCTGATCAATTGTTGTTGCCATTGCTTGGTCCTGGTCAGTCATGATGTTGGTTGGATGCTCATTATCCATCGCAACCATCCATTGCTGAAACACCCACTTAAAGGTGTCAATAGTTTCATCCGACAACAGGGCACATCCAAGTGCAATTGTCTGGAGGTGGTTGTTTACACCAACTATAGGAGCAAATGGCATGTTGTATCTGTTGGTGCAAAAGGTTGTATCGAAGAATACACAATCTTTGTATTTCGGGTACAACACCCTTGTTCTCCCGTCAACCCAAAATAAGGCAGTCACTGAGTTTGTTGCAGGATCATGTTGCTTCGCAAAGAAAAACTCTGGATTCTCAGCCTTCCTTCTCTCAAAGTACTTCACTGTCATATCCATGTCTCGGAATGTTAACCCTCTCCGGAGCTTTGCACGTTCATTTGTAACATCTCTCTTCACATATGGGAGTATCCTAGTGTCACCTCCATGGATCCTACCAAGGACGCCCATGCAATCTGAATTTTAGAGGTTCACATCATGCAGCGTCAACAATAGTTGGTAATCCTCGGCGGGTATGCTGCGGTGCGAGCGGTAGTACCTAACACGCTCTGGTTGTTCCATCATTGGATGTGTATGCTCCGCGACAAAGCAGTCACTGTCCATCTCCCCTCCCTTAGCCCAACAATCATATGCGCCTTACAATCATGACGAAGCATTCTGTTTTTTTTTTACGTTTTCTTGTAACATCCATCCCTTCACTAGGCTGTCTACTATAGTTGCTGTTGCCTGTTGCAATGCTCTCTGATGTGCTGCTCGTTTCCGTTTTAACGGGCTTTCTAGCATGCACACAACCCGAACACCCTCTTTATCAGTAGTGCATCCTCTTTCTTCTGACCTCTCTTCTGGGTAAATTTTGAAGTGGATAAATGTGTCCCGAAGCCCAACTTGAATGCATAGTCGTTGTAGAATTTCCGAGCATCATCGATCGTGTCAAACACCATCCCAACATAGGGCGGAAGTGACTGTGACGAAACATCTCCATCATCCGAATCATCTTGGTTTGCACCTTCAGCAAACAACAAACCTTCTGAATCTTCACCATCACGAACACAAAAATTGCCTTGGACATAGCTTCCTTCACTTTGAGTTCCTTGTTCCTGAAACACAGTTGTTGTGCAACAGTCACCTTATATTTTTCCATGGATTCATAAAAAAACTCTTGTTTCATAAATTCAGCGGTCCCATGAACAGAAATATATATACTTCAACAATGACTTCATATTTGATGTGCAACAGTCACTTCATAAATTCTTGTTGTGCAACAGTCACTTCATATTTTCTAGTGTCACCCAACAGAAACATGAAACAAAATCAAATCAACAGAAATTATACAACAGAGACAGGACATGTTCAGTGGTCCCATGAACATGCAACATGCACAATCAAATCACACTATGGGAGCAGGCACAATCAAATCACACTATGTTAGCAGGCCATTAACAAGTTCATGAAATTGGAGCAGGGAAACTAACAAATGCAGGCATTAACCAGAGGGATCAACAAACAAATATGAAACAAGAGGCATCTACAAACAAATGCAACTAAGTTTCTGAGTGTCTCATGTTTCTTAGATTCAAAACAAGCTGGACATATTGAGTAGAGAAATTGTTTCGGGAATCATAGAGGCTCATGTGCAACTAAATTTTGAGAGGCTCATTGCTCTGTTTTTCACACGGGTGTTCATGTTTCAGAGTGGATCAGAGCTAGAGTTTCAGAAACAGGGTATCTCACCGAAGATTGTTGACGGGATCTGCTCGATTGAGCTTCAGGAAACACCACCGAGGGATTTGTGAACCAACTAGAATATCCAACTCGCGGCGGAAGCCCCCCGGCGGCGCTCGGAGCTGAGAAAGATGGTCGGGCCCATTCTCCAAGCAGGGGTCCTCGGTCAGCTAGGTTGGCGTCCGATCCGACCATCTGGCGCACGATGTGGTGCGCCATGGAGGTCTGGACCGGGGTTGCGGGCGGCGCCGCGTAGGCGGCGGCCGATTTTTGCAGTGGTTGCGGCGGCACCGCGCTGGCGCAGGTTTGTCGAGGCCGGGGCAACAAGTTTGTTTCTGAAACTGGACCGTTGTTTCAGGTTCTATTTGGTCGGGGGGAGGAGACCCAGCTGGTAGATCGGACGGCTAGTGAGGCGGTCGATATTTGCTACGGATCCACCGGTGGACGCCTAGCAGCGACCATACTCCTTTTTCCATACGCATTTTCGTATACATCAGGAACATTTTTTACATACATGTTTAACATTTTCCAAATAAATGATTAACATTTTTATGAACTTATTTTTTATATTTTATCTTTTTTCATATTCATTGTATATTATTTAATACATTTTAAACATTTTTATACACATTTAATATATGTAAAATGCATAACTAACATTTTTTCAAAAAAGAATGTAAATTATAGTTTTGTAGTGTATTTTTTTACGGTATTTTGGAAGTTTAAACAAAAGCTAAAAAAACAAATCAATGGCGCGCGCAGCGAGGTAAAGCCGCGCCCTCATGTATGTTGTCCCAGATATGGAAACCCCATAAATACAAGAGAGGTTCCACCGAGCACAGGAGCCCAGATGGGCCAGCCCAGCCACGCGGGACGCCGCGGCCTTTTTCTTATTTTTTCTGTTCTTGTTTTTTCTTTATTTTTGTACTTTTCTTTATACTTTAAAATATTCTACACATATATACATTAAACACTCTTCAAAAACACATCTTAAAAATGTTGAATATGTATTAAAAATCTTATATAATTATTTTAAGAATGTTGAACAAGTATTTAAAAAATTTAAATAAGTATCGGAAATAATGAACAAGTATGTGACAAAAGTTAAATAAGTATTAAAAATTGTTGAACAAGTATTAAAAAAATGTTGAACAAGTATTTAAAATGTTAAAGAAGTATTCAAAATATTGAAAAGTATTTAAAAAAATTAAAGGAGTATTTCATAGGTTAACTGTGTATTTGAATTGTTTTGAACAAGTACTAAAATGTTGAACAAAGTATTTGAAAATTATTGAATAAGCGTTCAGACAATGTTAAAACATTTATACAAAAATGTTGATAAATTACTAAAAAAAATATTTTTGACACATATAAAAATGTAGAGTGAGAAAAAATGACTAAGAAAAAAAACCAAACAAAAGATGGAGAAGAAACAAAAGGCAAAAAAAAATTCAAAGCCGAAGAAACAAAATGCACGAAGGAATGGAAAAAATATAGAATAAAAATAAAAGAAACAAAAGGCAAAAAAAACAAATACGAAGAAACAAAATGCAAGAAGGAATGAAAAAAATGTAGAAGAAAAAATAAAAGAAACAAAAGGAAAACCAGAAAAAAAAAGGCTCGAAAAAGCCTCAAGTAGGATGCGCCATACAAACTTACCATGTGAGGGACCTGGGCGGAGTGGCTAGCAGCATCGATCAAGGGAGGTCTTGTCGGCGCTTAAGCGCCCCCGAAGCTAACCGGCGCTCACACGAGAACCTTAGTGGGCCGGCCCATAAGCACGTACTTTATCAAAATACTGTAGCCCGAAATCCCACAAAAAAAAAGAAACAATTCCTTATTTAACACTATCTTAAATTTCATTTCCTTATTTGACACTGAAAAACTTTTTCTTCCCTATCTAACAACGAGTTTAAATTTTATGCCTTTATAACACTATTGTCCATTTTAAGCCTAAATGACACCTGAAAAGACAATTTTGCCCCTCATATAGTATGTGTGTGTGCGGGACAATAACACACATACAACATCACTGCGGGCAACAACACACACGCAAAGACAATAGCACACAAGCAGCAGCACATACATATGCAACAACACACACAACATCATATACACATGCAACAACACACACAGCAGCACACACGCACACAACAGGCACACACACGTAACAGCACACACACACGCACACACACGGAATAGCGCGCACACACGCGCACGTGCACACACACGCACGCGCACACACACACGCACGTAGCAGACACACACATAACAACACACACGCAGCACACGTAACAGCGCACACACGCGCGCACACACACACACACGGGCACACAACACACAACACGTAGCACACACACACGTAACAGCACACACGCAGCACACACACACGCAGCAGCAGCACACACCCACACGCACACACACATGTAGCAGCACACACGCGCGCGCACACACACACAAACACGCAGCAACACACATGCAACAGCACACACACAACATCACTAGCACACATGCACGCACACACACACGCAACAGCACGCACACAAACATACCACATGAGGGGCAAAATGGTCTTTTCAGGTGTCACTTAGGTTTAAAATGGCTAAAAGTGTTATAAAAGACATAAAATTTAGACTCGTTATATAGGGAAGAAACCATTTGTCAATGTTAAATAGGGCATAAAATTTAAGCATAATGTTAAATAAGGAATTCTCTCAAAAAAGAGTGTGCGTCGCAAGGAATCGAACTTAGGCCACTAATATCCTGCAAGAGACTAGCTACCACTACACCATTCGGCTGCTCGACATTTTACGCAGCGAGCACTCTTTAAGAACAACTAGAGCCACGCTAATTGAATTTAATAAAGTTCACTGATTTGAGAATAAAAGTTCACCAATTGACCGGTCCGACCAGTTGACCGTTGACTGTTCAAAAAATATGTGTATGTGTTCTGAAAATCAAAATCATTCACAAAAAAAACTTCACGGGTTAAAAAAAGGTTAAAAAAATAAAATAAAAAATTCGCAAAAATGGAAATGGTTCAACGACCTTAAAAGAAAGTTCAGCGATTTTGGAAAAAGTTCATTCGATTTGAAAAAAGGTCCTCGATTTTGGAAAAAAGGTCATCGATTTTGGAAAAAGTTCATCCAATTTAAAAAAAATTCATCGATTTTGGAATAAAGTTCATCAATTTTAAGAAAAAGTTCATCGATTTTCAAATTTGAAAACAAATCATTAAATTTAAAAAAATTCATCAAATTTGAAAAAAATCGTTAAATATGAAAAAAGGTTCACGAATTTTATAAAAATCCCACGTTAGAATGAAAAAAAAGGATGAGAAAAAAATGAACTGGATAATGAATAAAAGACGAAAAACGAAGTATGTGTGCATCACTGGGGTGGTCGCCTGGTGGTTAGAGCTGAGCGCTCGCGACCAAGCTGTCGCAGGTTGAAACAAATGGGCCGGCCCAGTTCACAGGAGGTGGTGTGCACTGCAGGCGCCGGTTAAGAAAATGCACGTTAACCGGCGCCTGCAGCACCAAATAGGATTTGCCATCGATCAAACTCCCTCATTTTTTCTTCTCTTGTATTTTTAATCTGTACGTGCGCGAGTGGGCCAGCCTAATACGACGCCCGTGGAGGAAAACTTCTCACGTCGCTTAAAGCGATAAATAGTTGCTGCGGGTTGCCCGGGCCTGCGAGTAAATATATGGCCCAAGAGGCAGCGGGCCAGACCGCGAGTAGTAATCCTGTAGCGAACCCTAAAAAATATGTGATGGTACAGCGTTCTCTCTCGAGTAATCTTGTAGGGTACTCATCCTCAAACAAAAAAAAATTGTAGGGTACTCATGTACGTCACCGATGACGTTCCCTCAACCGGCAGTACTAGGTCTGCATATGCGCCACGTTGCCAGGCGAGGAGGCAGTGAGCCGCGCGGGTTCCAACGTTGAAGGAGGCGCGACCTCTCCCAGAAGACGCACCCGCGCAGAGCGACCAGATGTGCACCTCGCCTAGTGCTAGTCTCTCACACGTGGCACGTGCCGAAGATGATCGGACGAAGCATGCATGCACACGCGACGGCAGACCAATTGTGAAGCCATGCATGGGTCGACGTCGACCGGCCTGCCCTGAATAACCACTCACGATGGTTTTGTCAAAGACTAAAATGCCACGCACTTCCGCGACGACAAGCAGAAGCAAAGCTTGATTAGCTTTAGTGTTGAGGATCATTTAACACATGCGTTCTACTTCTTCGCGTGTCAGGTCTGCACGATGAAGACTGCCTGGAAAAACATCTATAAAAATAGAGAACATCTAATTTACTATCCCTGTCTTAAAATATAAGATGCATATATCAATTGAAGATCACGCATTAATGTTTTGCAATTAGACGCGTTAGACATAGGGATATGTTTCATGTAATCTCAACCAGACTTTATCTCCTTCCCGTCAGTGGCGGAGACAAGGGGGGGCGAGCAGGGGCCTGGCCCACCCTAACGATCGAGCAAACATTCAGTATGTAGCTGTTAATTAGCGATTGGATGCACGTACAGAAGTACTTGGCCCCCTCCATCTTAACGAATTTCTGGAGAAAGGAAAAAGGCCCATGTGAAAGCCCAGTAGCTAGTCGTTTTCAAGTCTGCTGGCGCTGGGCATTCTCTCCTGCGATTAGCGCGTGGTGGATTAGCGATGCGCCCCTGCCGTCTCCTACCCTTGCCGCCTACCTGCTTCTTCTCTCCCTACGATCTGATTCATACGGCGACGCAGGCTGCTTCACTCGCCAATTATTTGGGCTGCAGCCAACTAACTAGCCAAGGTAAATACGTCGCACTGTCTTCCAATCTTTCTCAATTCTCATCTTGTATCGCGTCAAACTTATACGTCAGATTTTAACTATTTTGGTTGTGTGATTCGTGGGCACTCCCAATCGTTGAAAGCTCGGATTCATTGATGCTTCGTCGAGCGTCGGTAAACAGTGATGATTGTCGCGTGCTTGCCAACAACGACTAGCCGATCTACTTCAACCTAGCGGAAGAGGGGACAAGTAGGGGCTGAATATGATTCTTTAGGTATGTATTCTGTCAAAGTTGATCATTTTTTCCTAATAGAACAACAAAATTTCCTAATACAACCTGTCGTAATTTGCCATTCAATTCAGTATAAATGCAAGCTAAAAGCCAGCCATTTGGTTATACAATGATTGTTATTGTTCGTATATCTTAAATTTCCATATGACAATTTTTTGTAGCACAACATTCATGTTGTATTTCAAAGTAGTTTGATTATCAACTTCGTCTACTTAGCGTGTATGTGGAATTATTGACCAATATTACCGATTGCAATGAAAGTGAGTATTTAGGTAAAGCTACATGAGAATGATACTAGAATATAGAACTATTGGGTACTTTGGGAGACACAAAATATTTTTTGCTTTATGGTCGCCTGGCCCCCCCTATGCCTAAATCCTGGCTCCGCCCCTGCTTCCCGTAACAAACTCTCTCTCTATCTCTTGTAATCAATTGTATCCTGGCGATCCGTTGGACTCTTGTAAACCACGGCGGGGGTGATTCCTGTCATCGGGATCAATATAAATACGCGGCTCCTTCACGAGGGAGTAGGAACGCTTCTACCTTTTCTTACATGGTATACAGAGCCAGCCTCTTCTGATCAATCTAGCGTCCACCAAAAAACCAATACCAATGTCGACATGTCTTCCTCTTCTCCTGGCGCCCTCAACCTTGGAGCGCCACCCACCGAGAAGCCAGTGAGGGGAAACTTTCTCCTCTGGAAGGCCCAGGTCATGCCGGCCCTGCGAGGAGCGCAAGTCACCGGACTCATGGACGGCACTGACGCGACGTCCCCGAAGACGGTGGAGCAGCAGCAGTCGGACAAGAGCACGTCCAGCGTGCTGAAGCCTGTCTACGGACCATGGTTTTCAAGGGACCAGCAAGTCCTCAGCCACGCAAACCCTAGAAAAAAGCGTTGTCGATCTCCTACCCCCTCCCTCCCCTACCTGACAAACTCTCGAGGCCACCCAAACCCCTAGAAGAAAACTCCGGTAACTTCGACATGAGGGGGGACGTCGATCAACTCCCTCTCGCCCGACCAAACACTCGAGTCCACCCAAACCGGGACTGAGATGTGATAGGTAGTATTTTTTTTGTTCATAGAAAACTCCGGTAACTCTCCAACATGAGGGGGGACGTCGGTCGATCAACCCCCTCTCGCCAAACCGGGACTGAAAAAGCGTTGTCGAGGCAACCCCAAACCCTAGAAGTGTTGTCGAGGCCACCCCAAACCCTAGAAGCGTTGTCGAGGCCACCCAAATTTACCAAGTTAAATGAGTTAAAAGAGCTTGTCGAGGCCACCCCAAACCCTAGAAGCGTTGTCGAGGCCACCCAAATTTACCAAGTTAAAAGAGCGTTGTCGAGGCCACCTCCCCGATAACTTCGACATGAGGGGGGACGTCGGACATGACATGAGGGGGGACGTCAGACGTCGGACATGAGGGGTGAGCGTCGTTGTCGTCTACCCCCTCCCCGATAACTTCGACATGAGGGGGGACGTCGGACATGACATGAGGGGTGAGCGTCGTTGTCGTCTACCCCCTCCGGTAACATAGATAACTCCGGTAACATAGATTTATCAAGAATGCCCCCATTATGGATGTGCACAAGTTGATCCAATTTTTTTCTGATCTCATCTATATATATATTCTTTATATGTCACGTTGTTTGTCAAAGTATTGAAGAAATCCATGGCTTCATCATTAGCCGGAAGTAACATGCGTATGATGCTACGAAGCTCTTCAAAGTTGTTTTGGAACGGAGTTCCGGATAGAATAATTCGCTTTTTGGTACGAATTTCAGCAAAGGCCTTCCAAATAGTGATATTCGGAAGGCTCTTGCTGAACTTCGTACCAAAAAGCGAATTAATTATCCTATCCGGGACTCCGTTCCAAAACAATTTTGGAGAGCTTCGTACCATTATGCGCCTGTTACTTCCGGCTAATGATGAAGCCTTGGTTTTCTTGAATCCTTTGACACTAGACAACATGACATATAGAAGGGTAGATGAGATCAGGAAAAATATGGACCATTTTCTGCACATTTAGAATGGCGCCATTTTGTTAAATCCCTTAAAGGTTAAGAGAATCCCTTGTTTGACATTCAGAGGAGAGGCGGTCCGGATGTCGGACATTCATGAGAGAGGCGGTCTGGACGTCGGACATTCATGTTTGTATATTAATTGCCATGTTGTAATATTTGCAGAAACTATGGATCAAAGAGACTTGGAACAAGAACAGGTGTTGGGGGACATAATCCTCGCCGGACGTGATGTCTTGTCGTATCTCAACGACACCGATGGTCTGGAAGGAGAGGATGACGGCTCCGGTGATCGAACAATGGAGGAGGAAGGACATGATCATGATGGCTCCGGTGACCGAATGCCGAAGGAAGAAGGAGACCATGATGACGGCTCCGGTGACCGAACGGAGGAGGGAGCTGTTGCAAAGTCCGGCGAGGTATATATATTAATTAAGCCTGTGCTGACTAGCTAATTGATGCATTAATTGTTTTGGTATGTACATATATTAACTCTTCTTTCTTCTTTTATAGCCCTCCGGATCGAGACAAACTTCAGTACCGAGACGAGGCCCGAAGAAGAGGTTGTGCAAGGATGAAAGGTTCACGATCACAGCACTCGCGGACGATGGCCATTCGATTGAACCCAAGCGGACCAAGGACGCATTTTCTGCTCAGTGCGGAGCTATTGTTAGGGACATCATCTCAATCAGCATCAAGCAATGGAATAAGCCTAAGGACGGCGCCCCTGAAGGTGATTATGTCACCGATAGACAGAAAGATGATCTTTGGACCACGCTGAAGGCAAATTTCACCCTACCGCCAGAGGAGGATCCGAATAAGCCAGTTATAGAGCCACTGGTCAAGGCGTGTGCTCTTAAGAAGATGGCAGATCTATTCAGGAGGTGGAAGAATGAGTTGAAATCAAAGTTTGTCGACAAAGGGAAGACTCCAGAATTCACCGGCCGATTTGAGAACATAAGAGATCACTGGCCCACATTTGTGGCCTACAAGACATCGGACAAGAGTAAGAAAATGTCTGAGACAAACAAGAACAACGCTGCAAAGAAGTAGTATCACCATCACACGGGGTCAGGTGGCTACCTCAAAGCCCGGCCGTTGTGGGACAAAGCTGAGAATGACCTGATTGCTAAAGCGGTCGTACCACAGACATTGAACTGGCCAGACCGTTCAAGGACTTGGTTCTTCGGGGTTGGGGGAACTTTGGACCCTGAAACAGGGAAGTGCCGTTGGACGGACGAGCAACTTGCAATACCCGTCACGAAGCTTCAGAAGTATATCACCGCAGCGCAGGAAGGGACGTTCATTCCCGACAGAGAGAAGGACGAGCTGACTGAGGCCCTAGGGAATGCTGAGCACCCTGGACGAACACGAGGCACACCAGGCTCCGTTCCGTGGAAGGTTGGGTTTCCCGACGCAGGCGGTTACAGAAGCCGGGAGAGAAAGAGGAAAGCGGAGCTGAGCGAAATGCAGAAGCTCAATGCAAGACTACAAAAGCTAGAGGAAGCTGAGAGCCAGCGAGCTGCCGGCCAACCATCTCAGCGGCACGAAGCTACCCCGCCATCTCAGCGGAGAAGCAGCGTCGCTTCCACGGAGCCCGTTCAGCCCGACTTCACGTCTCCTAGCTACCCCATGGATACTATCACGGAGGCTCAACATTGCGAGCTTATGACGAAATGCCGGAACCTCACTTTATTGGCGGCTGTCGGCTCTGTTGCACCTCCTCAACCCAACGGAACTTTTCACTGCCTTCCGATTCCACATGGCTATGCTGTTGTGATGGTGGATGAAGTAATGGAGGGATTTGAGGAGCTTGAGCTTGACCACTCTACAGGTGAAGGGGAGAATCGGCTGGTTCGTGCTCTGAGGAGTTCATGTCTATGGCAGAAGGAGTACATCAAGCTTCCAAACTGGATGCCTCCGCCTCCTCCTCCTCCTCCGGCGAGTCAGGGCACTCCGCCTCCTCCTCCTCCTCCTCCGGTGAGTGATCAGGGCACCCCGCCCCCTTCTCCAGCTCCTCCGACGCGTGAGGGCACTCCGCCTCCTCCTTCGCCTACTCCGGCGCGTCGGAGCAGTCCGCCTCCTCCTCCGCCTCGTCGGCAACGGCGGAAGACAGACGCTGCCGCTCCGGCTCCTCCGGCGCGTCGGAGCACTCTGCCTCGTAAGCAATGACGGAAGAGATACACCGCCGCTCCGAAGGCTAGCAGTACAAGCAGAGGTGGGAGGCAATTCAAATACGGTCCATCTCTCAAGCCTCTGGAAAAATTACCATATGAGAGGACCGAGTCTGAAAACGAGGAGATATGTCGTGCCCAAGTGAGGGACCATTTTGCAAAGAAAACTCCACCTCCGAAGGAGAAGCTAGATCTGGTGAAAGTGAAGCGCACTATCGATGCCCTGAAGCGACCACCACCGCCTCCGCCGGATTCCAACTTTGTCCGCGTTATTAAAAAGACATATCAAGATGCGCGGCAGTTTGGAAGTACTTCCAGTGATGCAAGGTTAGCAAAACGAAGAAGTGGGAAAAAATTCCCCAGCTCGGCGAACAGGCGAACCAATCGTGCCCCCCGCTCAAGGTGTCTAGCGATATCGTCGCTAATCATACGGGGATGGTGCCTGGTACCAATCCTGGTGATTACCTGAGCGATGATGTACAGTTTGAGCCGTTGGAGGTGGACGAATTCAGTTACCGGTACGGGCGGCCTCTCGTCAAACCTGATCATCCTCCTCTAACAACGATGATGCGAAGATTCCATGATTGGTACATGAAAACCTGCAGCGAGTCTGGTAGGGATTCTTTGACGCTGAGTATTAAAGAGGAGCACAACCTCATTGGAATGGATCAGTTGTCTGTTGAATTTGACGAGATATTCCAGTTATACAATCAAAAGGCCCTCGACAAAACAATCTTGACTTGCTACTGTCTGTAAGTACTACTTCTGTAATTAAGTCTCTCTATATATATAGCTCAGCTCTTTCATTGCATGTATATATAATTATCCTCACTATATTATGCAGATTGAAGCTCGTCGAATGCAGAAAAGCACAAATCTATGACATTGGGTTCATTAACCCAAATATCATACATGAGTTTACGGTTAAAAACAATGTCACACAAACCGAGGACAACTTGCTACAATCGTTGCTTAAAAATCAAAACAAAGAGCCAATACTCTTTCCTTACAACTTCAAGTGAGTGTTACTGTCTTGTGCATATTCGGTTTCCCTTATTACTCGAGGTTATAGTAATGTAATTGATGAGTTATGCATGCGTGCACAGGTTCCACTTTATTCTGCTAAAGATTAAGCTTGAGCGGGGAGTAGTAATCGTCTTAGACTCGAAACGAAAAGATCCCCAGGAATATGCGAACATGACTGAAATGCTCCAGAAGTAAGTTCAATCGATCATTATCGCATCATATCGGCAACTTTGTTCATTTCCTGATATCAAGTAATTATTTTCTTTGTCTGGCAGGGTTTGGAAAGAGTTCACCGCAATTGTTCCGGCACTGCCGAGGGAGCTGCGATTTACACACCCGAAAGTAAGTACTACTAGATAGTTCCGCGCATCTCCCATTGATTCTAGTTTCATCAATACCATTTATCATGCTTGATTATCAGTTTGATTGAACTCTATTTCTCGTAAAGTGCTTCTGGCAGGAAACCGGGAATGATTTTTGTGGATACTACGTTTGCGAGTTCATCTACAACGCGACGACCCCTAAGCGGGGCTACTCTGAAAAACAATTTCAAGTGCGTAAGCAATAATATTCACAATTTTATTTTATTACCATGATTTGTGTTGAGTTTCATTCATATATATGTATTGACCCCCTTCTTCAAATTAGATGTGGCAGATGTGGGATGAACTCCTACCACATGATCGCATACGAGCAATTCAAGAGGAATTGGCGGGATTCTTTCTTGACCACGTCATAAATAATGCCGGAGAATACCATCTGGAATTTGACATTAGATGTTAGTGATTGTAAGAGATCTTATATTGTATATATGTAGCTAGTAGCGTCGGATAGATATACGAAAACTTGTTGTTCGACCAATCTCTCGGAGAAAGAGAGGTCGAACACTTCTCTCTGTATATGTTCATGACGATCTTGTGTACTTAATGGTTCCTTCATTTGCTTACTAGCTAGCGTGTCGAGTTCTCTCTATAGTAGCTACCGTCGACCAAGCACGGAGAAAGAGAGGACACTTCTCTCTATTAGCTAGCTAAGACAATATGAAACCCCTAAATTAACCCTCCAAAACCCCCAAACCCCCCCCTTTCAAAAAAAACCCCAGCTCCTGCCAGATGCTGACGCGTGGATGCGTTTTGGTCCCGGTTGGTGTTACCAACCGGGACTAAAGGTCCTCCTACCTGGACTCCCCGCAGCGGCCACGTGGAGGGCCTTTGGTCCCGGTTCGTAAGCAAACCGGGACTAAAGGTTTTGGGCTTTAGTCCCGGTTCCAGAACCGGGACAAATGGGCCTCTGGAACTGGGACAAATGGCCTTTTTTCTAATATTGATTGCTCATATGCGATCAGTTGGTAGGAGTTCGTCCCGCTTCTGCCAGATCTAATTTAAAGAAGGGGTCAATATATGAATGAAACTCAACACAATTGATGGTAATAAAATAAAAATATGAATATTGTTTACGTACTTCAAATTGTTGTAAAGATATGCCCCGGCCCCGCTCAGAGGTCGAGTGGCGAATGAACTCGCAAACGTAGTAGGCACATAAATTAGTCCCGGTTGCGTGCAACAAGCACTTTACGAGAATAGAGTTCAATCAAAATGATAACCAAGCATGATAATGGTATTGAAACTAGCATCAATGAGAGATGCGCGGTACTAGAGTAGTACTTACTTTGGGGTGTACACATTGCAGCTCCGGTTTGCAGCTGACACCCTTAACCTGTTTGGTGAACTTTTTCCAAACTCTGCCCGGCAAAGAAAATGATTACTTGATATCAGAAAATGAACGAAAGTTGCCGATATGGTGCGAAAATGATTGAACTTACTTTTGAAGCATTTGCCTCATGTTCATCCACTCCTTAGGGTCTTTACGTCTCGAGTCCAAGACAGTTACTTTTCCCTCTTCAAGCTGAATGTCTAGCAGAATAAAGTGGAAACTGCGCACGCATAACTCGTTAATTGCACTTAACCTCGAGTAAGCGAAACAGAATGTGCACAAGATACTAACACTCACTTGAAGTTGTAAGGAAATAGTATTTCCTTTCTGGTTTGTTGTCCAAGTAACGCCTTTAGCAAGTTTTTCTCTGTATCGGCGGGAAATTTTTGTAACGTATGTTCATTTATGAAATTTGGGTCAATAAACCCAATGTCATAGATTTGTTGTTGTTTGCATTCGAGGATCTTCAATCTGCATAATATAGTGTGAGGATAATTAATACATGCAATGAACGAGCTGAGCTAGAGACTTAATTACAGAAAAAATACTTATAGACAATAGGAACTGACGATAGTTTTGTCGAGTTCCTTTTGATTGTGTAACTGAAATATTTCTTCAAATTCAACGAACAACACCTGCTCTCCATTGAAGAAGTGCTCATCTCTAATTCCCACGAAGATATTGTCGGTCCCGTCCTTGCACGCTTTCAAGTACCATTCATGCAATCGTCGCATCATTGTTGGTAGACGGTCGAGTTCCTCACGTGTGACGAGAGGCTTCCCGTTCGCGTGTTTTAAGGTTTGTACTACCTCGGCCTTTTCAAACTGTACCGAGTCGGGTAAGTCATCAGCAGCAGTGATAGCAAGACCAGTGGCCGCTTTCTCCGGATCATTAGCGATATCGGTAACCACCTTGAGCGGAGGGCACGATTGCAGTCCTTGTTCGCCGAGCTGGGGAATTGTTTTCCCACTTCTTGCGCCACTACTACCTAAGCTTCCCGACTGCCTCGCTTGATCATGTGTCTTTTCAATACATCGGTCATAGTTTGATTGCGGCGGAGGCGGTGGTGGTTGCCTAAGGGCCTCCAGAGTTTGCTTTGCTTTCACCAGATCTATTTTCTCCTCTTGAGGTGGGCGTTTCGGTGCAAGCTGACGTTTCACTTCGGCATCCACGATCTCGTTGAGTTCCTCCTTAGACCTCTCGTAGGGTAACTTGGGAGGAGCCTTGAGGCTTGGGCCATATCTGAATCTCCTCTGTTTCGTACTGCTGCTAGCCACCGGAGCGGCGGCGGCTCTCTTCCGATGTTGCTGAGGCGGCGGAGGAGGTGAAGTACAATGACGCGGCGGAGACAGCTGAGGCAGAGGCGGATTCTGCTGAGGGGGCTCCTCCGTCGGAGTCCGCTGAGGCAGCGGAAACGGCTGACGCACCGGAGACGGCTGACGCGCAGGAGACGACTTAGGCAGCAGAGACGGCTGACGCACCGGAGACGACTCAGGCACTGGGGCCTCCTCCGCCTGAGTCTGCTGAGGCAGCGTCCAGTATGGAAGCACGATGTGTTCCTTTCTCCATAGACAGGTAGTCCTTAAGGCATATTGAAGAAGAAGCTCCCCTTCACCTGTAGCGTACTCAAGCTCCAGCCCATCAAATCCGTCCATTATTTCATCCACCTCGACAATAGCAAAGCCAGCTGGAACCGGAGTGCAATGGAAAGTTGCATCAGGTCGAAGAGGTAAGACATAGCCGACCGCCGCCTTCAAGGTCAGGTTATGACATTTCGCCATTAGCACACACTATTCATTATTCGTGATACCATCCACGGGGTAGCGAGGAGCCGTGTTATCAGGATGAACGAGCTCAGTGGAAGCCACGCTGCTTCTCCGCTGAGATGATGGGGTAGCATCGTGGGTAGTCTCCAATGAAGGACCTTCGTGCCGCTAAGATGGTTGGCCGGTAGCTCGCTGGCTCTCAAGTGCCTCTAGTTTCGCTAATCTTTCATTCATCTTCTGCATTTCACTTGCTTCCTCTTGCTTCTTTCTCTGTCGGCTTCTGTAACCAGTGCTGTCGGGAAACCCAACCTTCCACGAAACAGAGCCTGATGTGCCTCGTGTTCGTCCAGGGTGTTCAGGATTCCCGAGGGCCTTTGACAGCTCGTCCTTCTCTCTGTCGGGAATGCACTTTCCTTCCAGCGCTTCCTTGATTGCTTCCTCAAGCTTTGTGATGGGTATTTCAAGTTGAGCTTTCGTCCAGACACACTTCCCTATTTCTGGGTCCAAAGTTCCCCCAACCCCGAAGAACCAAGTCCTTGCCCGATCTGGCCAGTGCAATGTCGCTGGTTGGACATCTTTAGCAAGCAGGTCTTGCTCAGCTTTGTCAATGGCATATTTTCTTATCTTTCTAATCTTCAAGCGCATTGCATCCATCTTGATCTTGTGGTCATGGACGACATCGGCAACATGCAACTCCAATTTCATCTTCTCCTCCTCAATTCTTTTCAATTTTTCTTTCAAATCCTCGTTTTCTTTTTCAACTAAATTTAACCTCTCGACAAGAGGGTCGGTTGGAATTTCCGGTTCACATACCTCCTAGAATAAACACATCTATGTCACGTTGGTCGGCATAATTGTCATAAACACTAAATGAAACAAATAGTTATAAAAGATAATATACCACATCCAAATCATAGACCGGACGAGGGCCGACGTGGGCGGATACCATAACCATGGACCTATATAATAACAAACAATAAGAAAAGTAAGAAATTGATACAAGTATCTATGTAAATCATACAAATAAGAACTTTTTTTCTTTTAAAAAGAAGATAAGAACAAGAGGCTCACCACGGTGGTGCCGGCGACGAGATCGGCGCGGGCGATCGATGACGGTGAGGACGGGGATGGGACGTGACGGACCGCCAAACCTAGACAAATCTTGAGGAAAATGGAGCTTGGAGGCCGGGCTTGGAGAGGAGAAAGCTTAAGCATGGCTCTGGCATTTCATCGAACACCTCGTGTGCATAGGAGGTGAGAGCAGAGCAGCACACACCTCACACGCGCCGGCCGGCCAAAAAACAGAGTGAGCGGGCAGGGGCAAGCATATATAGGCATATCTTTAGTCCCGGTTCTAGCCACCAACCGGGACTAAAGGGGCTCGGCCAGGAGCGAGGCCCTTTAGTCCCGGTTCGTGTCTGGAACCGGGACTAAAGGGGTCATACGAACCGGGACTGGTTCCTGCCGAGGCCCGGCCGGCGCCCTGGCCTCATGAACCGGGACTGATGCACCCATTAGTCCCGGTTCGTAACAAGACCGGGACTAATGCAATATTCTGGCCCGTTTCAAAGCCCTGTTTTCTACTAGTGTATCCTTGGCGGCATTAGCCCCAGGATAAATCCCCACTGGGTTCTCTAAACCCGGATCGAAGATTTCATTTCTTGTAATGCCCATTTGATGGCCAATTCCGAATTGCTAAGCGTTGGCATTCGAGCACGCTCTGCATCAGTGGCCTCAAAGATGACAACCTCTGTTGCATTCCTCAATGTGCACTTCATACGATCTTTCCAAACTTGTAAGACCTCCGTTAGGTCTGGGTTGTCGCGTGCACATGCGAACTTGCATCTTTTTCAGCTCCTCAATGCACTTCCACCAGCTGTCCACCACGTCGCGAATCATTCTTTGCCAGCTCCACCACCCATAGAGGAGGCCCCCGCAACTCCATTCGCCAGGGAGTGGAGGATGATGGTGCGTTATGGGAGGCCTGGCGATGACAAGAAGCCATGTAGTTGACAGTGAATGTCCTGGAATCATAAAAGAGCATTAATTATAGTACTAGCATGTGTGCAAGGTAATATCACATACGGATCATACAACAACCCCCTCGACAACAGTCAAGATCCTTTAACAACTCTCATATCTTAGGTGGTGGAGGGCTCTCACGAGTATTTCGACTGTCAGTGATGGTTGTTGTTGTTCTTACCCTCCTACTTAACTAATTTCTTAGAAGAGGATAAGTACAACAACAACCCCCTATGACAACGGTCAATATCCTTCCACAACTCTCATCGCTCTGATGGTGTATATATATGGTGGACTCTCCCTCATGGGTATTTACTATAATGACTATTTAAAACACTATAGATGGGCTTTTTTGCCTTTATTCTATATTACGTGATACACATGCTTGTGCGAATTTGAGAAAAATTGAAGCCATGCACAACGAACTATGTACTCCAAGGCGGAGCATTCGGGAAGGGAACGACAACCTCTGAAACATAGTACGACCAGTCATGAAGATTCTTGCAGTATCACCTCCATTGAAAGCTGCACCTAGTCTCCATGCCTCCTACACGACCATCATCCAACACCTGAGCCGAGAGCTTTGCCTTGAGCATCATGGCTCCCACCACCATCGTACACGACCCCCTTATTAGCGGCTTGCCAATGTGACTACTAGCGTCGTTCAGCCAACACGCTGATACGTCTCCATTGTGTCTATTTTTCCAAACAATTTTTCTCTTGTTTTAGACTATAATTTGCATGGTTTCAATGAAATTACCCTAGACTAACATTGTTTTCAGCATAAATACCTTGACATTGTTATTTGTGCAGAAATAAATGTTTTCGGAATTGCACGAAACATGGTGGAGATTTTTTTTATCGAATATATAAAAATAATGGAGCAAATATCTACTGGAGAGGGCCACCACCTGCCGACAAGGCAAGGGGGCGCGCCCATCTCCGACTTCCGTCTTACCTAATTCCTACTCAATATATTCCGTCTTCCCGAGAGAAAAATCAGAGAGAAAGTTTCATCGCGTTTTACGATATGGAGCCGCCACTACCTCCTGTTCTTCGTCGGGAGACCTGATCAAGACTCTGTTTGGGTCTCCGGAGAGTGCAAATCGTCGCCGTCTTCATCAACAACCCTTCTTCATTAACAACCTCGTGATGCTCACCACCGGGATATTGGAAATAGATGGAGATGGATGAGATTCATTATGTATTCGAGTCAATTTGTTAGGGCTTGATCCCTAGTATCCACTATGTTCTGAGATTGATGTTGCTATGATTTTGCTATGCTTAATGCTTGTCACTAGGGTCCTAGTGCCATGGTTTCAGATCTGAATCAATTATGTTTTCATGATTGTATTTGAGTTCGTGATCCTATCTGCAAGTTTTATTCATCTGTTATTTTTCCGAACCGTAAACCCCAAGGTGACAGTAATTGGGATACTCTCCGGGTATGACTGTAATTTGAAGAGTTCATGTATTCACTATGTGTTAATGCTTTTTCCTTTCCTCTATTAAAAGGAGCGCCTTACTTACCCTTAGTTTTCATTAGGACCCCACTCCCACCGAAGGGTGGGACAAAAGATGTCATGCAAGTTCTTATTGCACGCACGTGTGATTACATACGAAATACATGCCTATGTATGGTTGATTTATTGGAGCTAGTTATGTGTCGCTCTAGGTTGTGACTGTTATGTGATGAGTGTCAGCAAATATCCATCGCTACTCCATGCCTACGCTTTCTCATAATATTGTCTTTGCTCAAGTTACTATTGATGTTACTGTCACGCTTGCTACAAAACTGCTGATGTTATCACTGCTATCAAAACTATTATATTATTGTGCTGCTAATAAATTGCTGTCAGGAGTTTGTTTCTCATGTGTGGTTGAATTGACAACTCAACTGCTAAGCCTTATAAATAGTTTTTGACCCTCCTTGTGTCGAATCAATAAATTTAGATGAAATACTACCCTCGAAGATGGTTGCGATCCTCTATATTTGTGGGTCATCACATGCCACTAGTACGCATTGTCCTTCTGGTAAGTGATTACTAGCGGCGTGTCTGCCTGCACAACATACGTAAGGCACATACTAGTGTCGTATATGTGTCTTTCACGCAACCAATGTGGTTGGATGTTAGTGGCGCTCGTGTCACCTGGCACACCGCTAGTTTTTTCTGGGCATTGGTGACATGCTTGTATTTTCACGCGTTACTAGTACTCTGTTTAGGGCAAAAGGAAATTGACATGACGGTGTGTTTGTTGCCGTCCAGCGTTTGCACATTTGATTCATATATCAACATAAAAAGTATGCATTAAATTTTTAATTTTATGTATCACATTTGACATTAATCCAGATGTCCGAATTGCAACATACACATTTATTTACATAACACAAATTAATATCGTTGAGTTACATGCATGCATTTAACATGTCGAATTTTTCAAAAACATGCACTGTGGTCTAACTTCATTACGATGGCTCGATCGTGGCGCGACGGCTCGGAACTATTGAAGTTTGGGTCGACGAATCTGTGACATGTCATAATGAACAGAACAAAGAAATGTCAGCATACATCCTATCCAATATATAGTAACGTGTATACATAACAAAAATGTCTTCTATATCAAATTGGATACCAAACATAACACATGGAAACAAATAGCAAGATTACCACATATCAAACCCAGACATAACAACAGTTTTTAGCCTTGGGGCTATTATTTGCTGCAATTGTAGTTTTGTGTTCATTTTTAGCTGCCATGGCAGCAATTTTGAGCGAAAGGTTAATTTAGCTCATGGTAGAAAATATGAGCGAAATGACTCATTTAGCTGCCATCACAACAACTCTAAGCTAAATGGCTCATTTGGTTGTCATGGCAGAACTTTTGAGCCTTTGGTCTCACATTTCTCTACCATGGTAGCGTCTACGAGGCAAAATGGCTCATTCAACAGCGATGGAAAAAATTTCCAGCCCTAGGGCTAATATAAGCTTTCATGGCTGCATTTTTTGTTAATCTTTTTGCTATGATGGCATAATTTATGAGCGGAAGCACATATTTTGTTGTTTTGCCAGAATTATCATGTTTCGATACGTCAAATAACTACTAAGGTTAAAAGTAAACATAGTAGGTCATTTTTAGCATACATACTAAAACTCAAGTAGAAACTACACAAAAAGGTATGGTAACTCTTGACAACCAAGATTGGAACAACGTTTTAAAAACGATCAATATTGTTATACACAACACCATGACTCCACTGTTAGTCATTCACTTTAGGGATACTTGGTTCTATTGTGTTCGGACGAAGAAAGGCAAGCTTCTTGCTCGCAAGCAGGGATTAGGTCAGGAACCTAGTCATTTTGTGTCTTTTGCCAATACCATAGCTCGTCATCGGTTTCAGTGCGGGTGTAGAAGATCACATTTTTGTCGATGGCATCCTTGTTGATGATCTTGGTAAGGTTTTGTTGGATTCTTCTGAATTAGGCTATGCAATCATCGGGTACAATTTACTAAAGGGTTTTACTCCAATTAATGATGTCCTCCTTTTTTGAAAGTTGTGTATTGCAGTGTGTACTCATCCATGTGTTGCGTGACGTAGTAGCCACCCATAGAAATATTATCTGACGTTGTGGCCAAATAAACGCAAAAGAAGTTTGTGTTGTGGCGGAAGCACATCTAGCCGACGTTGCTTCTCTTGATGCATCATGGCCTAATAATTCCTCCCCTCCCATTGAAGACGAAGAGAGTGTGATCCAGAACCACCTTCAGCTTGGAGTAGTCCCTCTTCACTCCTCGATTTGAATTCAAGAAATAAGAACCGATAGACTTTGGGGATTGAATGACAAGGGCCCAAATGTTGTTGCCCAAACAGTAGAACATACCAGTATCGTCAACCTTCATACAATGCAAGGATATAGAAGTATATATTTTAATTGGTGGTAGCTAGAGAAGGACTTCCATCACACGGTAAGGCACGATGTGGTGATCTGCATGCCTATTTTTATCCAGGAATTCGACAAGGTACTTCTTCGTTATTTCTACACCTTTTGGGTTGCTAAGGTTGTTCTCGCGCAGGTGGTAACGGTCCGCCACCGTGACCAAAATGTGTTTGACCTTGGCCTTAGTTGCTAGATGTAGCACCCATAGCCTGACTAATAAGCTTCCTTGTAGATTGAGGAGGTGGAACATGTTAAAGATCTCCTCAAAATCAATATAAAATTTGTCCGCGGAGAAATCTTCGACGAATCCGACACTCGTTGGAACCTTTATCAATGTATATGGGGTGATTTTTTGGTTGGTTGAGTAACGTGAAATTGGCCACTCTCTCTTTGTTGAGAATGTCATCATTAAGAAATCTCGCATCGAATAACATGGTATCGCATATATTACTAGGTAGCATGGGTTCACCACAAAATGGGCACCCAAAAGATAGGATGATGGTCCTCCATTCAATGTGAATGAAGTCATGACATTCACTTTGGAGGGACATGATCTTCCGAGCGTCATAAACTGGCGGTGTATTAAATAGACTCTTAGCAACGTTATGGTTAATCGTAGGAGTCATGCCATAATTATAGTCATTGTTAAAATACATATTAACATCCTACTTCCCATGCTCATAGTCGGCGGTGGCCTCATGTTTGTCCGCCACCTCATCATTAGCCACCACGTTCTCATGAGGACCTTTGGTTCTGCATGGACCCCAAAGGAGATGGTTCCACTGTAGGGATGTTCGTATGGAGCGCCGACGGCAAGGATGTGCTAGTTACGGGAGTGTGTCCCCCAAAATTTGTGTCTTAGACCACCTAAGGGTCCAACAAAGGCACTCCATGAGTGTATTGTGTGTTCCCTCGTCTACCCCTTGAGGTTGTTTGTGAGGGTCCACATCCTTGAAACCAAGAAATACCATACACACTTCCCCCCTAGTCAGGTCGGTTGGCAATGGAACATTATGTGTTAGTTTCTGTTTTGGCACAGTGATAATACCTGCTACAACCTCCTTTAGTTGGCCTTTCACCATGGCTTGGGGAGTGGCATGGGGCGTTCAACTACGAAACATGTATGCCTCGTCGATGTTAGAGATTCTACTTATGAAATCATAAAATTCAAGAAGGTGCCTGCATGTTGAAATGGTGGATAATTAGTATGGAGGCATCGATATCAGCCGGTGACAGCATCAGACCCACTAAAGAGACAGATGGGTTGTTATGAGGTGTCGGATCAGGCCGTAGCACTTTATCCAAATTGATATTGTCCGGTGCCGACAAGATATGCATTGTGGTGGAAGTTTCTGCTCCGATGCTATATTGAGCTTCATGGTCTCAAATAGATAGTGCCACATTTTCACCATTTGGGCTTTCGCCATGGCTTCTGCTTTGGCCTCGAAATCCTTTTCCAAGTCTTGTTTCATTCTTGCCATTTTTGCATGTACAAATTCCTGCGCAACTATCCTTCTCTTCTTTGTAAGCGCGGGTCACCCGGATAATGTGTATGTCCCATCTTTCATAAGCGTTGCCGGTCACACGACCAGCCGCGTTCATCATTCAGTCCTTGTCTTTTACCATGTTGCAAGCCTTTGTCAGAGGGTCGATGCACCTTCCAATTGATTGTGCTGGGGTTTGACGTTCTGTGTAATACTATGTCTACAAAATGGAAGTGGCAACGTTTAGAAATGTGACTCCTTGTAAAGAAATGCATTGCATTAAGGTAACAAGAAATGAGTCGGGTTAATTAATTAGCATCAGTTCCTTGACTTTTGTTTTCTTCCAACAAGACATAACACTTACTCACGGGATACAAATTGTACCGGGAGAAGACAAAATCATTATGGTGGTCGTTTTCAAAGCATTTGTAGGGGTTTGGTCTGAGCACCGCTGGTAACTCGACGTCTTCCTTGTCCCATCCCTTTCTCTGCCTTGTGTAACCATGGCTTCCGAGTTTGTGAACACCGTTCTTCGATATTATATCATGTCCCAAGTTAACATAGCCTTATCTTTATTCTTTTTGATGTTCAACTTGAACTCGTTATAGACAACCTCTTCAATCATAGGCCATATCTTATGTATCTCATAAAAATCTTTTTAATTCTTGAAGTGTTTTGATTTGGACATGGTTTTCCAAGAACTAAAAAGAGCGGAAATTTGGAGATGGTTGTGTGATTGATTTGTTTGTTCTCATCTTGGGACTCATCCCGGAACTGGTATCGATTATCCAGCTTCCGTATGAGGAGTTCTCGCACTCGCTTATTGTCTTTCGACCTCACCTTGGTTTCATTTATGCTCACCATCTCATGGAGGATGCGGCCTAGTTTATTAATATATCCTTCTACAACCTGCTTGGGACTAAGAGCCATATGCTTTGACTTGCACACTCAAGTGATAACAAATCTGGTTGGTGTCGAGCCAGTTTCTACTCCTAGTCTTGCGTCCCCTTTTCAACTCTCCACCGGGCTGGTTCCCATGGCCGGTCCCAATGTCGCAATCGCTCACGTCTTCTGGATTTTGGCAGTGCGAGAGGCATACTCGTACTAATGCTCATTTGGGGTATCAATGTACGTATTCGTCTTGCCCAACCGCACAATCGCCCGTCAGTCGGGACCCAAATGACCCTCCCTCTTTGAATATATGTGTCGTCTGCGAAGAAGAGGTCAGGGCGCCATCTTGTCCACACACCGAGAGAGAGAGAGAGAGAGAGAGAGAGAGAGAGAGAGAGAGAGAGAGAGAGAGAAATAGAGCAAAAAATTGGCGTGGTAGAATGGATGAGACAGAGAGGGGAGGGAAAATGGATGAGAGAGAGAGATAGCTATTCTAGTAGGTAAAAAATTGACTTTGATTTTGCTCTATGAGCTCATGTTAAAGCCAACTCAAAAAACCTAGGTCTTAGGCACCATCTAGATATATTTTTGCGCACTATTGCATCTATGATCATATCACTTGGAACACTTAGTCATTAATTTATCCACAATGGAACTCCCGTTATGGAATATACAAAATATTCGCAATAATTGTAGTATCAGTTGTCCATTACCATCGTAGTCCGCCAAGGATGCATTTTATGGCCTTGCAGTTTTCACATGCGACCGTTAATGTCATGTAGCTGTCTCTAAAGAATATAAATGGAAGTACATGGATACATAGCTTATGTATATAGTTCTGCAAACTTTGTACCTTTAATGTGTATTAAACTATCACTAAACATGCATTTCTGTTGGTATAGTGTATGATTGATCTCCAAACGCAATGTCTCGTAAGAGTGAGTTGTTATCCAATCCTTACGTACATTTCATTACAAGAGGTTCTGTATATTATATTTTTGGTTTGATTCATTGTTCATAATTAGTAGTTTTATTATACGTAGCCCGCATCATGACTGATGCAAATCATCTTTGCCCTTGTAAACAAAGCCGATGGCCCACAGTCTCAAGCTGCATTTCTTGTAGCATATATTTATTTCATGCAAATCACACATTACTGTTTATTTAAAATAATATGCATGTAAGTATTGTTTCGTGCATCATTTTAGTTAAAATATTAGCATGACATACACAATTTTGGTTTAAAATATGAATTCAGAGTAGAAACTAGTCTTTTCCCTAGTAATAAAAAGAACACCTGATCAAGTCAGTGGCGAAGCCAAAAAGGGGCGAGCTAGGGTCATGGATAGCCCCATCCAGAAACAAATCCTCATATTATCCCTTCAAAATATGTCGATTTGTGTATTTAATCTCAAATTCGTATGTATGCCCCCCCTAATGCTCTACATGTGCCATTGGCCCCCCTCGTATAAGCTTCCTGTCTAGATCCTTGGAAACAGTTACACTACTTACATAATTAATATCCTAGATATATTTATTTAAGGTTTAAAAATTTGAAGACATGTACGTGAGAAGGGATAACAAAGATGAAGAAATCTTTTTTCGTGTTGATAATGACCCTTAAATATGGATACTCAATCTTGGTTTAATCTACGGCCACATTGATATTTAGAAAACTATATAATTATAAGATGACATTACACTAAATTAATTTTCATATATTAGAGCACATTGCTTTATTAATCATGACAATATTATTAGTCCATGATTAATTAAGACATCCACTAAAGCAAATTACAATTATGAATTACATTAATACAAAAGTAAAACAATATATTTACACCTTTCTTAGTATTGCATATCTTTTATAATCCCACTTTTCAATTTAGTACACGAAATATGAACTCGAAGTTTACATGGATATGCATGGTAGGTATAATGGTTGTGAAGAAAGTAGGAAAAATGTTTTGCAAGAGCAAAATATTTGTAGTTCTTATGAGCTATTGTAGTCTTATGGCCGAAGGATGTTCCGTATTTTTAGAACAAACGACTGTAAATGAATCTACTCGGAAAAGGGTATGGTACTTCAGAAGTTTCACTTGAATCAAATATATATGCATGCAACAAAATTGGAGGATCAAGGTCTTAATATAGTGTTGTTTCATGTTTGTAGCATGCTAGACAAAAACAACCAAGACTAAAAAAAATCTCCCTTCTAGATGAACACATCTTGTAATAGAAAATGCATTGTAAAAGGAGTACAATGATACACACACACACACACACAGAGAGAGAGAGAGAGAGAGAGAGCTATTGCAGTAGGTAAAGAATTGACTTTGATTTTGTTCTATATATAAGCTCATGTTAACACCACTCAAAAAACCTAGGTCTTAAGCACCATCTAGATATATTTTTTGTGCACTATTGCATCTATGATCATAATATTTGGTACACTCAAGTAATGAATTTATCCACAATGGGTCTCCCGTTACGGAATAATTGTAGTATGAATTATCTGTTATCATCGTAGTAGTCCACCAAGAATGCACTGTATGGCCTTGTGGTTTTCACATGGGTGGTTATTGTCATGGGAATGTCACTAAAGAATATAAACGAAAATGCATGACTCTTTCCTGTCGTCTAGTAGTATACATGGATGCATAGCTTATGTATAGTTGCACAAACTTTGTACGTTTAATGCACATTAAACAATCACTAAGCATGCATTTGTGTTAGTTTAGTGTATGATTGATCTCCAAAGGCAATGTCTCATAAGAGTGAGGCTATCCAACCCTTATGTGCATTTCATTATAAGACATTTTGTATATTATGTTTTTGGTTTGCTTCAGTATTCACAATGAGTATTTTATTATAATTGAGCTTGCATATCATATTAATATATGTGATTGCAAAATCTATATGATGATGCTTGCAATAATAGGTCGACCATTTTTATGCTACTTTTCTTACTTATAGAATATGAATATTATGACTTAGAGGATAACGGCCAACCCCCCGCATCGTCCCGAAGGGCGACACGTGCGACACTCCCAGCTCGCCCCCCCCCCCCCCCCCCTCGCAGCCGCCGGTCAGCGCTGGCGAGAAAAGCCCTGGCGGTCGGCGGCGGCGGCGGGGCTGATTCCTCCACTCCCCACTTTGTCCTCCCCTATGGATACCCCCCTCTTCCTCGCCTCTAGCTCCAGGTCGTCGGCCGTCCTCCCACTGACGCCTTGACCACGGATTCGTCGAGTTGTCTGCCGGATCTGGTCGTTCGGCGGTGGATCCCTGCCCTGGTTGTGTCCCTTCTCCTCATGGTGCTTACGGGCTGTTCCGGTGCGCTGCCGACAGTTGTCCCCTCCGCATGTTGGGGGAGGGTCATCCTGTGGCATGGTGGCCATAGCCTCCCCTCCACCAGATGGTCCTGCAGCGGCTGCCCTTGATGCGAGCATACGAGCCCTCTGCCCGGATCTGGAGGGCCCAGATCTGAGTGACAAACTCCCTTGGCAACGGCTTAGCGGACGGCTAGCCATGCGTTTGCTCCATCAGCATTACTCCGGCGGCTAGTGTGTGGGTCATGGCAAGCCGTCTTTGAGCTAGGTGGAGGGAAAGGACTAGACGGTGGCCCTAGTGGTCTCGCGCGAAGGCACCGTTCTACTTGCGGTCGGCCTTCTTTGATCTGGCTATCGGCGAGTTCCGTACTTATCCTTCAAAGGAAAATAAGGATGAGCGCATATGGTGCTCTATGAACATCTTGATTGGATAGGGGCCAGTCGTATGCACCCGCAACATTAGCATAACCAGCTTCACCGGGGTATCACGAAGCTCTATTTTGTTGACACCTTGGGACATGTCTGTACTAAGGTTTCTAAGGGATCAACACATGTGAAGAATGCCATGGCGTGATTCAAGGACTTGCAGGTGGTAAGTGCGGGGTTTTACTATGAAGACTATGCTTCACGGGCAGTTATTCAGACTTGGCTTGCGGGATATGTTCTCGTCCAGGCCGGACATGAGTTCCTGTGAGCCTGGTGGTACGTGACTTGAAGTAGTGGCCTCCGCAAGTGGGGGCGGCTGCATTGGATTACTTCTTTGGTTGTAGTGCTCCTCTGAGTATCGAGCCATGATTTTCAGGATGAAAACCGAAGGTCGGCCTTTATTGGTTGTGCCTAGCAGTGGTCTTGTTGAAGGCATTGTTTTTGGAATGAGATCTTTTCTCCATGGTGAAAACCTAAGATTTTTTATCGGGCAATGACAACGGTTGTACATTGCTTCCTTCGTGAAGGCGTTACTTTTGGAGAACCTCATTTGTTATTCAACAGTTCAAGTGTTGTCTTTGGTGGTGGTTAAAGTGTTGCTACTGCGGGTGATTGATCACTGTGGCGGACTCGTTTTTTTAAGTGTGCATCCTGGATGTTTTTAGACATCTTGTTGATGTGAAGACTGGGTACAATTGGTATCTTCTTGATATTAATATATTTCCCTTTTCAAAAAACAGTAAGGGACATGTACTTTTTTTATCGAAAGGGGCTTCCCCCAGTCCATTTTATTGCATAAAACGGAGCACGGAGTTTTAGATCATCCAGAGCCTAACACATCTACCCTACAGTCAGGGGGGGGGAGTACTGATTACTTATTACAAGGCAGGCAGTTTAGCAATGCCAACATCTTGGCAGCTACAAATTATAGAAGTCTCCAGAGCTGAAACAGGTAGCTCGGAACAGGAGAGAGTAGATTTGCAGTAGAGGGGGTCACCCAGAATGCGCCCTGAGGAAGCAGCCTCCTGATCCAGCCATCTCTCTAGCGCGGTCCTTCATCTGCAGGCCATGCGGAGCAGTTCTCCTCTTCGATGGTCTAGGAGCCGGAGACAACGACCTAGCAGGATAGATTGATCTCCTTTGCATAAGATCTTCCATTGGTGTAGAAAGGAGCTGATCATCCCCAGGATAGCCTGAGTACTTGTCCATGGCACACCCTGAAAGGACATCTTGTTACGCATAGACCAAATGCTCCAAATGGTAGCTACACAAGCAATATTTATCACAGTTTCCTTATTATTAAGTTTCCAAAAAGCAGAATACTCATTCATACTACATGTTTGAGCAAAATTAAACACTTCAGCATGCCAAATGGCTCTAGCAACAATGCAATCAAAGAGAAGGTGGTGTACAATTTTCTTTTCATTGCAATATAAGCATGTTTCATCATCTACTTGTTGTCTCTTCCCTAAGTTATCTCTGGTAAGAATCTTATTGTGGTATGCCAACCAGATAAAAACTAAATATCTTTGAGGGACATTGATTTTCCAGAAATTCTTCCATTAGGGGTAGAAACCCCTCCCCAATTAATGATGTTATAAAAGGTCTTAACATAGTATATACCATTATGCTCCAGCATCCAGATAGGTTTATCATTTTCATCGTTAGGAACATGGTTAGTGATTGCCAACAAGAGTTCTTACCAACTTTTCATGAAATTAACATCCACACATCTGCTGAATGTCAATCTCAGCACTTCACCATCCCAAACTTGAGCAACTGTACTATTTTTTTGTTGGCAGATCTCAAAGAACTCCCAGAATTGTGTTTTCAAAGTGGTTTCTCCCACCCAAACATCATGCCAAAAGCTGATGCAAAGCCCATTTCCTAATCTCCATCTATAAAAAGGACGAGCCCCTGCAAGGGCCCAGGTGACTCCCTTCCAAAAGGTCAGCCCACCCCTTCCCTAGACGAAAGAACATTTGGCCCTGTGGTATTATACTTGTAATTAACTAGGGTCATCCAGGGTTTCTCTATCTCCTGCATGTACCTTTTTGACCAGGAAGCAAGCAAAGCCATATTAAACTCTCTTAGGTTTATCACACCCAGTCCTCCAAAAAGCTTTCTTTTGGGAAACTAAGCATCAGTTGACAAGGTGCTATTTGTGGACATCTCCTATATTACCTCAGAAGAAATGAGACATCTGTGTTGTTATGGCCTTAATTGCCCATTTAGGAAATTTAATCACAGACATCAAGTACATAGGAATGCTTGCAATGCAAGTCTGGGGCAGGATTAACTTGGCTTCATAGCAAAGTAGTCTACATCTCCATCAACAGATCCTCTTAAAAAATTGTCAATAATAGGTTGTATATCCTCCCTTCTCAATTTCAAGTAATGTAGCGGCACTCCCAAGTATTTCAAGGGGAAATCCCCAACTCGACAACAGAAAATCTGGGAAAGCGTCTTAATCTCATCTTCCCCAAGTTGATCGCAACAAGATCACATTTCTCATAATTAAGTCTCATCCCAGATAGATTTTCAAAGCAAGCCAGCAGCCATTTAAGTTTTTTAGCGTATTCAGGGTTTGGATCTAAAAACAGGAATGTATCATCCGCATACTGCAGGCTAATCAAACTATTGGGGATCACATTCGGGAGAATCCCTGCAATGATCTTTTCTCTCGCCGCTTTGGCAAGCATTCGTGAAAACACGTCTGCCACCAAGTTAAACAACATGGGAGAGGAAGGGTCTCCTTGTTTCAGCCCTTTTCCACCCATAAAATATGGGCCCACAATATCGTTAATCTTGACAGAAAAGGAGCTCTGTCTAAGTATGGAAAAAAATCCAGCTGATCCATTTGTTGACAAACCCTCTAGATACCAGCATCTCTAATAAGAAATCCCAGTTCACCCTATCATATGCCTTTTCGTAGTCTAATTTCAGGACCACACCAGGTTTACCAGACTTATGCACCTCGTGGATCACCTCATGTGCTGTAACAACACTTTCAAGAATGAATCGTCCATGGACAAATGCAGTTTGACAAGGTGACAACAACCGGTGGCCAAGCGGAGAGACTCTGTTGGTCATGGCTTTGCTGAAAATTTTCACTAAACGATTACTTAGGCAGATAGGTCGAAACTTCTTCATATGCCTAGCGTCTATTTCTTTGGGAATTAGAGTAACAATAGAGTAGTTGAGGCGTTGTATGTCCAAAGAACCATTCTCAAAATCTCTAACCAGGGCCATAAAGTCCTTCTTAATTAATTTCTAGAACTTTTGGTAGAAGAGAAAAGAGAGGCCATCAGGTCGAGGGGCTCCGCAGGCGTACGACCCCATAATGGCCTCCTTAATTTCCTACTCCGAGAAAGGTTTCTCTAATATCTCATTTTCTTCCTCTGTGACTTTTTCCTCTGCTGACCAGAACCGGTCATCTAGATGTATATTAGGTTTAGATTCATGGCCAAAAAGATTTTTATAGAAATCAGTCGCCACTTCTAGCATCTCCTTGGTAGAGTGAACAGGGCCATTCGGGCCTTCCAGCACGGAAAGATGATTTTTCCTCCTACGCTGGTTTGCCACCGCATGAAAATACGCGGTGTTTCTATCTCCTTCCAAAATTTTCCTATCTCTAGATCTCTGCCACATAGCAGTTTCCTGTTTTTTCTAGATGTCTTCTAGCTCCGCCCTAATCTCTGTCATTCTGAGGATATCCTCATCAGAGATTCTATTTTGTTCGGAAAAGACATCTAGGATATCGAATTCTTGCAACGGTTCTTTTTTCTTTTTCTTCATAGCAGCTTCTAAACTAATACCGAAAACTCTCGAGAAGGGGATAGCCGCCAAGCCACCGTATCAGGGTGGTCCGGTAGCGTTTGAGGCAGGACGTCTAACAGGCGGTTCCACTCGGCCGTCTCTATCGATCCGAATGAGCGCCTGAACCTAATATCCCAAAGCCCTTGCCGGAGGGCGTTAGAGACTAGGAGGGAGGGATCCACACAGGTGGAAAAAGTGTGGGAAAACCCACCCTGAGTGGCTTGTTCCCAATCCATGGGTCCAACCAGAACTGGGTCCCCTCCCCATTACCTATATTAAAGGAGATTCCTAAGCGAATCTCCTCCTTTATTTTTTGGATCGCGCGCCAGAACTGAGATCCTCCCGTGCGAGAGCAAGCAAGGTGTGGCTCACCCCTTAGGTACTTTGCCTGGAGGAGTTGGAGCCACGGTCCGCCGTCATTACGAAGGATTTGCCATACCCACCGGAGCATGAGGGAGGCATTCATAGCACGAGAGGTTGTGATCCCCAACCCACCACGGTCTTTAGGCAAGCCTATGTCTGCCCATTTGACCATGTGGTACTTCTGGCGCCCATTTTTGGCTTGCCAGAAGAACCTGCCGAGTTCCTTATCGAAAGAGCTGTGAACGCTCTCCGGTAGGAGATATAACCCCATCATACACATGGGGAGGCTCGCCAGGTTGGCACTAATGAGAATTGTTTTGCTACCCTTGGAGGTGAACCTTCCTCACCACGGCTCAGCCCGCGAAGCCACCCGGCCCACAAGGGGGTCAAACCCTATCGCCAGGATCTTCGACTCAGCCAGCGGCATCCCCAGGTAAGTCGTGGGGAACGCCGAGAGCATACAATTTAGGTTGTTGGCAATCCGGAGCTGGTCCTCTGGACCGTAGCCGAGGACGAAGACCTCACTTTTATCAAAGTTGATCTTCAAACCCGACATTGCTTCAAAGCACAACAATAGGAATTTAAGGTTCACCAGATCAAGGTTGGATCCCTGAACCATAATCATGGTGTCATCCGCATATTGGAGGTGGGTGACCCCCCCTCCGGGGATCAGGTTCACAACCACCCCCATCAGGTGGCCGGCCATACGAGCTTTGTCTAGGATGCCCGCCAGGGCATCCACGGCGAGGTTGAAGAGGAGGGGTGATATCGGGTCTCCCTGCTTCACTCCAGCAGAGGAGGAGAAAAAAGGTCCCACCTCGGCGTTAATGTTAATGGCCGTCGTGCTAGACTGGACCATCTGCATGATCCACACTACTAGGAAAAGGGCTGCTAGTGGCGCACCTGTTTTCGCTACTAATGGCGCACTACAGGTGCGCCACTAGCACCACGCCATTAGAATTTTTTACTAATGGCACACCACTGGTGCGCCATTAGTATCTGGTATACTAATGGCGCACCATGCAGTGCGCCATTAGTATAGACCACGGTGCGCCATTAGTATGCCTCCCAGGGGCCATATTTACCCATGTGCTTTGCCATACTAATGGCGCACTGGTGGATGATGCGCCATTAGTGTGCTCTGGCTTACTAATGGCGCACTATGTGGTGGTGCGCCACTAGTCTGAATATTAGGGATTTTTTTTTTGTTTCTGATATTTTCACAGGTTACAAAATATATTATTTGAAAGAATATAGCTAGCACCACACAGCAACAGCAGATTCATCGAATACAATAGAAGATTAGTGTCCGAATACAATTCATCATATTAGTCTCCGAATTTAAAATACCGAACAAAGTTAGAACATTACAAGTCTCGAAACCGCGAGTAGCGAGTTTGTCTTCACATTACAAGTCGATATCGATCATCTAAACTACCATCACATAGAAGAGAGCTGCGGTCATCACGATGAGCATAATCGCGATGAAACTGGTCTTCATCCGGTTCCTCCAACGCTCCCTCCTCTCTCCCGCTAGATAGCGCGCGTATCTAGATTCCGCCTCCGCCCTAGTGGTGTACCCTTTGTAACTGTTACCGCTGAAACGGTGAACCTGTGTCCGACACTCCTCCCAGTCGTCGTAGACTCCGGGAACCCTACCCTTGTACACGACATACGACGGCATCTCTATGCACTAGCCAAACAAAACGTTAGTACCAATTCACAGACAATACATAAGCAATATATAAGTATGCAACAAAAGGATCGGAAGAGAAAAGCAAGACATTAATAGCATCGATTACATCTAAGTTGAACGACTGTCCAAACCAAAGAGACATACAAGTTCATCAAAGTTTAATTACAACATGAGCCAATCGATGTTTCAAAACTAGACATAGCATCACTACTTTCGACTCGACTCAAGGGACCGGAGCGTGGATGAAGCCGCCGTCTATCGTGATAGTCATGAAATCGCGGGCGTTGTCAGCCTGCATTTGTAGCGTTGTGTCTATCTCACTGTTGGACGGTTGATTTCTGAGGTAGAACTGCCCCGAGGTACGAAGGACATCTTGATGGATGATTTCCGCAAACTCCGACTGGATGCGAAAGAATTCTTGTCTGATGTCCGTGTCCTGGATTGCCGACAAGCTTGCGGCCCAATCTTTGAGATTATTTGGTAGCAGAAGGTGATTATGGTCCCGTACGATCGCCCGCATGTGATGGAGGGCGTAGTAGGCATCCTTCTGACCGCCAGGCGGCTGCTTGACGCAGGGGAACGTCGTATTGTGGGCGAACACGTGCTTGCCGTACTTACGAACTGGCCTGGTGAAGGTGCCTCCAGATTTGGCGTAGCCGGGGAGAACATCATCAAGAACTTTCTTGACATTTGTGTAGTCTTTCTTCGACTGACGGTCCGAGTCGAAATACGTGGCCGTGGAATATTTCGGGCTTAAGAGGATGAGTGTGCAATGTGTGTCACTGCACAAAACACGGAATGTTAAAAAAAACGATCGAAATCTAAGAAATCATATGTTACGGGGCGGTTGAGGGGACGACTTACTCGGGAAAGTAAGGCACGAGGAAGGTATCCTTATCTGGGTTTGCCAGAATGACGCCTTCGAGGTAAGAACTCGCGACTTGCCGGTCCCCAGCGCTGCCCAAGATCTTGGCACGCATGTAGAAGGGGTCGACTATCACGATGTCCGGGGTCTTGTCTCTAATGATCCGCATCTCCATACTCAGCGAAAATAGCCGAACGAAGGTGTAGTGCAGCGGATGAAGGTTAAACATAGCGAAGATGTCATCAAACCGCAGGATGATCGTACCCCCGATGGCGCTATCCACAAAGCCCTTGCCCTCTGGCACCTTGGCCACGAAAACCGGGTATGCCACGTCATTCTCTCGGAGACGCCGCTTCTCCAAAGAAAGAACACTGTCATGCAGACTCCGCATAGCACCGGTTGCAGCATTGAGCATATTAGTCGGTAGCATCGGCCTACCCGCCACATGCACCCTCCTCGAGATATCCTTAGGTGAAGGTGGCCCGTCCTAAGCACGGCTCGTACTCGGTGCCGACTGGCTCGCACCCTTGTTACTCTTTCTTTTCCGTCCCTTCTTCTTCTGCTGTAATGGGACCGAGTTCTGCTCACAGACCGCCTTCTTGAGTGTGCTGGGGCTGATAATATTTCGCACCTCGGCTATCTGAGGCTCGGTGAAGTCGGCAGCTGGAGGCGTCTCCTAAGAACTGAACGCCAGACGACGCCTGTTGCAATTGGGTTTCTCCGCGGTACCAGCTAGATCGCGATCGTCTTTTGCAAGGTTGGGTTCTTGAGAAGGAGGCCCCATGAATTCGTCATCGCACCCATGTTCGTTGAAGTACTTATCGACGTTGGTAAATGTACCGTCGTCGTTGTCGTCGTCGTCTGGATCCTGTGCCATATGCATGCCCGGATCCTGTGCCATATGCATGTCCGGCATGTCCGGTAGCGTTGCGGCGGTCTTGCCATGGCTTGGCGCCAGCACGACTGGCGGTGTTGTCTTTGGGGTGGTGTCCCCCACCCCCAAACGAATCTGGCTCTTCGGCCAAAGCAGGGGCCAGCTTAGGCAGGCGCTGAGGGTCATCACATCATCTTCGTCGGCCCCGGCGGGTCAAATCGGAGGTAACAACTCGTCGCAGCCTGGCAGCACCCGAACCAGTTGAACCCTATACACGGTGGGTGGCATTGGATTACCGTGGAACACGGGGTTGCCCGGTTGAACGATTTTGCCCTTGGCGACATCGACCAACTCGTTGTTCACGAAGTGCAGGAGAGTGCACGGAACATCGGCGGCACCCTGCGAAAACATGTAGGGCGTCAGGGATGCCCAGTCAAAGGCAAGGAGATGAAGTCCTCGGCCGAGAGGCTTAATTAGTTACCGTGATGATGGCGTCGAGCTCGGCTAATGTCGAGGCACCGCCAACGGCGGGCGTGCAATTGATGGAGGGGCCGCTTGCTGCCGAGGTGCCGGCCGGCGTACACCCGGGTGCATTAAGCTCCAATGCCCGTGCCGGCGTCGGAGACACCAATACCGGCTCCGCCGGAGACACCAATGGCGCCGCCTGCGCGTTGTGCGAGTTGCTGGCCGTGAAGCTGGGAATCGGGGGCGGCCCCTGTTGGCCGCTCGCAATCCACGTCGTCAGCCCATGAATCAAGGTAAGCATAATGCCGGTGAGCGTCGATCCCAGTTGTTGTTGCACTTGCTCTTGGACAATCTCCGGAATCCGCGCCACTTGTGCCTTGAGTTCTTGAACCTCGCGCGACTGGCTTTCCGAGCTGGTCTTTCTCTCCTTTCGCCCACCAGCGTTATAGTATGACGACCATTTTGTGGACAAGCCTTTGCCGGCCACACGACCAGCTGACGACGGCTTACTGAGCTTATCCTTGTTTTTCATTACGTTCAACGCCCTATTTAGAGTGTTGTCCCAAGGGATGCTCTGAGACGACCCCGTGCTACTGCTTTCAGTCTCCTGCGCCAGAACAAGCTCAAGCGCCCTGGTCTTCGGATCCGTGGTAAGCTCCTTTGTTACCGGGTCCTCCTTGTACCGGGCCCTGACATAGTTCCTGGTCTGCTTGTCACGGTATTTCTCGAAGCGGGGCGGTAGGCCTTGCTCGGCACGCTCCGCGTCCTCCTTGTCCCATATAGGCTCCACCACTCTGTAACCGCCGGGACCGAGTTTGTGTTCCCCTAAGTTCAACTCCCGCATTTCTTTCCCCCACTGACTTGATTCGGAGGTTGCGCTGCTCTCGCACTTGATCTTGAACTCCTTGTAGTCATCTTCGCTGATCGAAGGATTTTTCGCCTTGATCTTCTCATAACTATCACCTTTCTCAATCATTCTTTTCACCGCGCTTCTCCAAGTAAACAGGGCCGTGCTCATCCTCGTGAGGGCGGCACTGTTCACTTTATTCCCTGAGAGGCATGTGTTTTCAAATTCAGCGGGGAACTTGTATCGTTCGTGCAGCTTCGTGAAGAGGAGGTTGCGCAAATTCCCTCGGTCCTTATGCCTTAGGTTCTCGGTGTTGATCGAGACGGTGCTCCGGAGAATGCACCCGAGCTGAACCGAGTACCCCTTGACTATTTGTTTGGGCTCCGTTGGATGCCCGTCGGAGTCCACTTGAGTAAATTCCTCCTTGACGGTGCGGAGCACGTTCGGGCGCCAGTCCTTCCGTTGCCTCTTCGGTTGGCTACCATCTGTGCGTGCGCTGCCATCATCAGTGGTGGCATCCTCGGCGGCACCATCAGTGGTGGCATCCTCGGCGGCACCATCAGTGGTGTCATCCCCGACGCCACTAGGGGTTGTGTAGTCAGGATCGGTGTCTTCCGCGGCGTCCTCATAGCGGTGAGGTTGTTCCTCCATCTCCTGGGACAGCTCCCAGAATTGCTTGCCGCCCGAACCACCGACCTCATCGTTGTGGGCCATGTTTCGCTCTAAATAGGAAAAAAGTTTGGTCAAAAAGTTGGTTATTGTCAAGGAACAAGATCATGGTCTCATCATTTAGGGTTTGTCGACACCGAGGCATCCTAAAAGCTAAGCTTTTATCATTTAGGGTTTGTCGACGCCGAGGCACCCTAAAAGCCTAAGCTTTCATCATTTAGGTTCTTATCGACACCGAGGCACCCTAAAAGCTACTTAATTAAGTACTAAGATACCCCGGCCCATGCATTAGTAGCAAGTACCCCATATGTCCGATTTTTAGCAAAGTCATGCTAAAATTCACGGAAAATTTCAGCATGACCTTTGCTGAAAATAGGACATATGGAGTACCCGAATTTGCCGGAACGGAAGTTAATCGACATTCTGGCAAACTCAAGGGCCTCTCGGGGTACTCACAGGTTAAGAACAGATTTGCAAACAGCGAGGAGGATGGAGTATTTCCTCTGCTATCATGAACAAGGGGAAAAAGAATGCTTTAAAGCTTCTTGCTAAATTATTGGATTAGATTATAATGTCATGAAACTTCTTGGATTCAGAAGTTGACTAAATTATTGAAGCTTTAAAGCTTTTTCTTGGATTTAGACAAGTCATGCAGAGCTCCAATTTATAAATGTGCAAACAAATGTTTTCAAAATAGAGTCTAGAAGTGCGGAGTAATTGTGCATTTGTTAATAACTGATTTTTTTCAAAATGTACAAACTCAACATTTCTGAACATTACACAGGTGACAAGAATTACTAATTCAGTCTTTAGCAAAATGTAGAGTATGGGAGTATGAACATTACACAGGTGACAACATTTCTGAACAGAATTTCTGAACACAGAGACCTACTCCCAACAATTCAGTCTTTAGCAACATTACACAGGGGACAACATTTCTGAACATTTACACTGAACATTTCATGATAGCATAATTTCAGAACTTTCATTGTACACTGTAGGACAACATTTATCAAATTTCGTTTCATGACCTTTCTGAACTTTCTATAGCAAATCATTGATCAGGAAATTTCATGACCTACTCCAAATTTCTGAACTTTCATGATCAAATTTTTCAGTAATGAACAGAGACTGAACCTGCATCCCAAATTCCTGTCCCTTTCCTTGTTACTGAGACTGAACCCGAGGTCGTGTTCGCTGGGAGCAGAGGAGGAGGGCAGAGGAAGGAGGAAGGAGGAGAGGTACCTGGGCGGGCGCGGCCGGTCGCCGGAGGGGTCAGGGTCGGGGTCGGGGTTGGCGGCGGCGGCGGCGTCGAAGGGATGGCTCGAGGGCGTCCGAGCTCGTCCGGGTCCTCGTAGTCGAAGAAGAAGACGGCGGCGGTCCTCCTGGGCGCCTCGGTTGGTCGTGGGGGGCGCGGGGGCGCGGGGGCGGCGGCGCACGTAGGGGCGGCGGCGTCGTAGGGGCGGCGGCGTGGGGGCGGCGGGGGCGGCGGCGCACGTAGGGGCGGCGGAGCTGCAGTGGTGGGGGCGCGGGGGCGCGGGGGCGGCGGCGTGGGGGCGGCGGGGGCGGCGGCGCACGTAGGGGCGGACGAGGGCGGCAGCAGGGGGGGGGGGGAAGTGGATCTGTGGCGAGAGGGAGGGACGAAGGGGTCGGGCGAGGTAGAGCTAGGGGGAAGCTTACTAATGGCGCACCCCCGAGCGGTGCGCCATTAGAAATATATTTTTTTGATAGCAATGGCGCACCCCTTAGAGGTGCGCCATTAGAAAGTTTTTTTTTATATAGCAATGGCGCACTACTCGAGCGGTGCGCCATTAGTATGTTTTTTATTATTATTTTTTGTTGCTACTTTTTAATATTTTTTTATAAAATGGGGGTGCTCGGCGGCGGCGGTGGAGCGGGGGAGAGGGTGCGGTGGGTCGGCGGCGGCGGTGGAGCGGGGGAGGGTGCGGGGGGTGCTCGGCGGCGGTGGAGCTAGCGGGGGAGGGTGCGGGGAGGATCGAGATCGAGATGGAGGGGGATAGCGATCGAGATGGAGGGGGATCGAGATCGAGTGTCCTCATGAATATTCAATATTTTTTTATATTGAATATGAAAAAATATCATCAAATTTGAAAAAATATTCATGAATTCAAAAAGTGCCCATGAAATTTAAAAATATTCATGAGTTCAAAAAGTGCCCATGAAATACAATCGAGAAATGAAGACTACGATTTAAATACAATCGATCTTAGCTAGCTATCTGTTCACAATCTTCTTGCCCTTCTTTTTCGCAAATAGAGTTCTTCTGTGGAACGGACGTCCTTTAGGTAGGGTGGTCCTGCTTCTTCTTGTGGTGTATGCTGCTACTTCATCGTCGTCGTCATGTTCCATCTTCGGGTCGCCGTACTTGTCGAAGTCTTGCTCATTGGCGACTCCATCCATTCCGATGATCTTCCTTTTGCCTCTCCTCACGACAACACGACTGGGCTTTGACGGGTCGGTAATGAAGAAGCATTGGTCCACTTGGGAAGCCAGTACCCATGGCTCATTTTTCGCGGTGACGTTTGCGCCCGCGGTCTTGGATTTGGCTTCGGGTATAACCATGGTGGTGAAATACCGGTCTTCTTTTAGGACGCTCTTGGCCCATCTGACACGGAACATCGGGACCTTCTCTCCAGCGTAGCTCAGCTCCCAGATCTCCTCGATCCTTCCGTAGTATCTGTCCTTGTCGTTACCGGTGTAGGATTCCATCGTTACCCCGGAGTTCTGATAACCATCGCTCTTCATGTCCTTGTCCTCGGTGTAGAATGTGTAGCCGTTGATATCATACGCCTCATAGGTCATCAGGTTGTGCTCGGCGCCCTGTGACAAGGCGAATATGAGTTGTTCTTCCGCGGAAGAATCCTCATGTAAAGGGTACGACAGAAGCTTCTGCTTGAACCAACGCGTGAAACATGAGTTGTGCTCTTTGATTATATCTCCGTCCGTCCTCTGTTGGCCTCGGTCATTGTACGTCTTCTCAATAAAGGTTTTGTGCTCTACCACCCAAGGATTGACCACGTCTATGTGTTGTAGCGCGACTAGGTTTGCTCTTTCAAAGTCGGCGAGTCGACCCTCGAAGTCGACATGCATTTCGTGCCGACCCTCACGGTGACCCCATCCAGCGAGCCTGCCGAGGTGCCTGTTGACGGGCAGACCAACGGGGTTCTCGATGCCTAGATAATTTGTGCAGTAGGAGATGCACTCTTCGGTCAGAAAGGCCCTGGCTATGCTTCCCTCTGGACGTGACATGTTGCGAACGTATCCTTTGATGACACCATTCATCCTTTCGAACGGCATCATGCTGTGCAGGAACGTCGGCCCGAGTTGGATGATATCCTCCACGATATGGACCAGCAGATGCACCATAACGTCGAAGAATGCGGGCGGGAAGTACATCTCAAGCTCGCATAGTATCACCACGATCTCTTCCTGTAGCCTTCTGAGTTGCCTCACGCCAACCGACTTCCGAGAGATGACGTCGAAAAAGTTGCATAGGCCAAATAGCGTTTCACGGACGTGCGCGTCCATGATCCCACGGATTGCAACTGGAAGTATCTGCGTCATCAGCACGTGACAGTCGTGAGACTTCATCCCGCTGAACTTCTGCTTCGCTGGGTCTAGGTATCTGCTTATCTTCCCCGCGTAACCGTAAGGAAGTTTTACTCCTACGAGGCAGGTGAAAAACTGCTCGATCTCCTCCTGACTTAGAGTGAAGCACGCGGGAGGGTAGTCATTTCCGGTCTTCTTGGCCTTTTTGCCTTTGCGACGACTTTCTGTGTCCTGCTTCGCCTCATCATCATCATCATTAGCGTGAAGCTCCTCCCTGATGCCCATTGATTTCAAGTCTGCCCTTGCTTTCGGCCCATCTTTGGTCCTCTCAGGCATGTTGAGCAGGGTACCAAGCAGACTCTCGCACACGTTCTTCGTGATATGCATGACATCAAGGCTGTGAGGCACACGGTGGATCTTCCAGTACGGCAAGTCCCAGAAAACAGACCTCGTTTTCCATACCTTCAGCAGCGGCTCTGGCGCCTTTCGCTTCTTTCCCGGCTCTGGCGCCTTTTGCTTCTTTCCCGGCAGTGGGCAATCTTTCCAATTTTTCAACAGCTCGTCTATTTCCTCGCCGCTCCTTGTACGCGGGCGTCTTCGGGGTTCGGTTTCACCATCGCACAGATCCTTGCGTTTTCTCCACGGGTCATCGTCGCGAAGCCACCTTCGATGTCCCATGAACACGGTTTTCGAAGACCCAGGATCTCTATCTAGCTGGCGATACGTTGTGTCATCCATGCACCTGACGCATCCAGAAAATCCATGGACCACCTGCCCCGCGAGATATCCGTAACCGAGATAGTCGTGCACCGTCGTGAGCAGTGCGGCTCTCATAGGGAAATATTCTTTCTCTGCGGCGTCCCACGTATTGGCTGGTGTTTTCCATAGCGTGTCTAGCTCCTCTTTCAGCAGCCCCAGATACAGATTGATGTCGTTCCCTGGTTGTTTCGGCCCTTCAATTAGCATACTCATGTGAATGTACTTCCTCTTCATGCACAACCAGGGGGGAAGGTTGTACATCCACACAAACACAGGCCAGGTGCTATGTGTGCTTCTCTGGCTGCCAAACGGATTGACTCCATCGGTGCTCGCACCCAGCACGATGTTCCTTGGATCGTTCCCAAATTCTGGGTCTTCAAAGTTCAACGCTTGCCACTGGCTCGCATCCTTAGGGTGACTCAGCATCTTGTCTTTTTTATTTATCTCCGGATCATTTCCGTCATCTTCTCGCTTCTTCTCCTCCCTATCCGCGTGCCAACGCAGGAGCTTTGCTACCTTAGGGTCCGCGAAATACCACTGCAGACGAGGAGTGATCGGAAAGTACCACACCACTTTTCGAGGAGCTTTCTTCCTCTTCTTGTATCGAGTGACGCCGCACACCGGACATATGGTAGACTCCGTGTGCTCGTCCCGATAAATGATGCAATTGTTCATGCACACATGGTATTTCACGTGCGGTAAATCCAGAGGACACACGATTTTCTTCGCCTCCTCGAAACTGGTCGGGCACTTGTTCCCCTTGGGAAGACGTTCGTGCCAGAATGACATGTTCTCGTCGAAGCATGCGTCGGTCATTTTGTGTTTGACCTTCATCTCCAGAGCCATGAGCGTTACTTTCAGGCGGGTATCCTCGGGCCTGCATCCTTCATACAATGGAGTAACCGCGTCTATCTCCAGTTGATCCAGCTTGGCTTTCTCTCGGGCGGCAGCTCTTGCGTTATCCGTCTGCTTCAGAAGCAGCTCTTGAATATGAGGGTCCTGCACCCAGCCTCCATCGTCGTCTGCTCCGGCATCTTCATCTTCATGATCATGCCCTTCGTCTTGATCTTCCTCATCATCATGTCCGGCATCTTCTACATGATGACTGTGTACAGCATCACCGTCGTGATCATGTCCTGGAGATTCTTCGTCTTCTCGACCGCCCTCGCCGCGGTGGTTGTCTTGCTGCCCTTCCTCATTTCTTGCCCGCCCCCCATGGACGACTTCATAGTCATCTTCATCACCTTGCCACCGATAGCCATCCATGAAACCACGCAAGAGCAGGTGGTCCCGCACCTGCCCGGAATCCGGGTCCGCAATAAGGCTCTTCAGCTTGCATCTTCGACACGGACATCTTATCTCCGTCTCGTTCTTTTGAAGCATCTCGGCCTTCGCGGAGCTCAAAAACCTATTCACGATGCCTTCGGTCATCGTGCGGACCATGGTCGCCTGCGGGGTAGAGCAAAACGATATTTTAGAACCAAGAAAAAATTTGGCATGACTTTCCCTAAAAATAGGACCAAAAAGAATGCATAGTGCCAAAATTCTTGCCGAAACGGAAATGAATCAACATTCCGGCAAAATATTGGCAACTATCGCATTTCAAATACCGGTACCTGCAAACACAAACATATATGCAACACCACAAACATATGCAACACCACAAACATACATAGATCTAGCAAGGCCATAAAAAGTGCATGTGCACGTTGTTGGAGCGAGGGAGAGAAAAAAAGTAGATCTACAACATAAAGATAGCTTTCCCCTTACTTACCTATCAAAAAAAGGTAATTTAACCACCTAATTTTGATGAATCTATGGTGCAAATGAGGTGAGGAGGAGGAGGCAGCCGACACAACCTTGGAGGAGGAGGTGGAGAGAATGAAGTGGGGAAAGTGAGTGTGTAGGTGTGGCTGTCCAAAATATCTAGCTGGTCCCAGGTTACTAATGGCGCACCACCCATATATGCGCCATTAGTAACCCTGGTTACTAATGGCGCACCAGCTTGAGGTGCGCCATTAGTAGTTTTGCAAAAAAAAAAAAAAAGTAGTGGCGCACTGTGTTGGAGGTGCGCCATTACTAGTAATGGCGCACTCTTCCCTGGTGCGCCATTAGTATTTTTGGAAAAATGAAAAAAAAAACATTTGTCACTAATGGCGCACCGTGGGTCTGGTGCGCCATTAGTGTCTACCACACTAATGGCGCACCAATTCATGGTGCGCCATTACTATATAGTAGTGGCGCACCACATGTCTGGTGCGCCATTAGTAGCCATATCATCTATAGCCCTTTTCCTAGTAGTGCCAGGAGCACCACCTATCATCAAAGCCCCGGCGTGTTAGCACCAGCCTCAAGAAGGACCAGTCCAGACGATCATATGCCTTCTGGAAGTCCAACTTGAGGAACACGCCCTTTTGACCACGTGAGTATACCTCGTGTACAATCTCGTGGAGGGCCAAGATCCCATCATGGATTCGCCGGCCCTTCAGAAACGTTGTTTGAAGGGGGTGATCCAGCCTCTCCGCCACCGGAGCCAGCCGTGTCGCGCATACTTTAGCGAAAATGCGCTCTAACATGTTGATCACCGTTATTGGTCTGAATTGTCTAATATCCGTCGCCCCAACTACTTTGGGGATCAGGGTAATTACGCCATAGTTTATCCGGGCCATGTCAAAAGTCCCAATGTAGAACTCTTGGAACATAGGCATAATCACCGGCTTAATGGCGTTCCAGAATTTCTGGAAGAAGACCACTTCTTGAGAGTTTTCGGTTAGCTTGCCGCTCTCCAATTATTCCTTGGATATCACCGCTATGGAAGGCCCCCCTGCCCCTAAAGATCAAAATCTCCGTGTGGCAGTTGCTGTGTAACCGCATCCCCTCGGGAACGGAGGTGCGGAAGCGGCATGGGCCGGGCGACGGATTGTGCCCCTTATGCGCGGTGCATGAGGCGGCAACCCATATTATATTCACGTGCACGGCGGCGAGGGCCATGTGGGAATTCATCCGCGAGGCTCTTGGGCCCGGCTGGGCGGCCCAGGACCTTGCGGAGTTCCTCCAAATCAGGGCCAACCACACTGGGCATCGGCGCCGCTTATTCTGGTTGATCTTTGCCGCTATGGCGTGGACCCTCTGGACAACTCGCAATAAAATGGTGATAGAGCGGATCTTCCCAAGGCGCGCATCTGACTCCTCCTTCAAATTCCTGGCTTTTATGCAGCATTGGCACCTTCTCTCTAGGCAGCGAGACCGGGCGCGTCTGAACGGCATGCTGGATGCTCTTCTGACTACGGCGCGTCGGCTGGCCTCCTTGTAGGGCCGATGATCTTCAGCCACTAGGTGGCGTTTTTTCTGATTTCTTTTGTTTTCTTTGGGCGAGACTATGCCGTCGCCCCGGCCTATGTTTGCACTTAACTCTGCGGGTTGTATGGATGCTTGCTTTATCTATAAAGCGGGGCGAAAGCCTATTTCAAGAGAGCTTCTAAACTAATACTCCAACCTTTAATCTTTTTCCTTGGCAGTTTTGTCTTAAACTGCCAGGTGTCAATGGCTGAAGTACAAGGTGAAGGGGTAGACCAGATGTCCTCCACTAAGGGGGAGAACCCAGGTTGATCTAGCCACCATTTTTCAAACCTAAAAGGTTTGTCCATTTTACTGTGTCTAACACCAGTATTCAGAAGGAGCGGGGTATGATCACTCCCTACTATGGGCAAGGCACACAGTGTAGTAAGTGGAAAATGGCTGTCCCAATCAATAGAAAAGAAAACTCTGTCTATTGTGGCAAACACAGGATTGTTTTGATTATTGCTCCAGGTATAAACCCTATTTGCAATTTTTGTCTCCATGAGACCCCATTTATTAATCCAATCATTGAAAACGAAGGCCCAATAGTTATTGACAATTCCAGATGATTTTTCTCTAGCCTCTCTAACCAAATTAAAATCACCCCTAAAAGGACGGGGTATGAAAGGCCCTCCATAACCTCATGTGTTTCTAGGGACCTGTACTATGATTTGAACTAGCGCCAAAAAGCACGGCGGCACGCCGAGCCCGTGGTAGAGGCCGTATGAATTTTTTGCTTTTTCTTTATTAAAAATACGGAACAGATAGTGGACTGAAGAGCTTGGTTGAGCAGCAGTCTATTGGAGGAATAGTTTTATGTAGGCCCCTTTTTCAATTACATTGTATATGACACATATAAGCAGAGTACATAGATAGAAATCTCGATGGTTGAATATAAACAAAGACACATGAGGAGGACGACATATACGTTCTTGATGAAACATCTAAAATTTTGTAGTTGATTTATGCAACAATGTCTACTTTTACAAATGGGACAGTAGCATATTTTTCATCTGATCCACTGATTTGATGAGTGTGCAGCCCTCTGAACTAAATTGGGGAAACCACGGCTGAAGTGTGACAAATCCGGAGTCTATTTCGTTACCTAGTATCAAACCAAGTGTGCCCAGTAGTGTGTGCCAAAACTGTTCAGCGCATCAAAGCCTCATTCCAAGTGTCTGGACAATGGGTTGCCAAAACTGCCAGTCACGGACTTCAGAAACTATGTTTTTTCGATAAAGGGCTTTTCATTGACTTGAAATATCGAGTTGATACAAACGCATCAAAGATCACCCGGCCTCTGCATAACTAGATGCACACAGCCAAAAGTTCGAAGAAGTCTAGAACAACAAATATGGCCCAATAGCCACAATTGTAGAAAAAGTAAAACAAGCCTAAAGCGGTGTCAATCCTATCCGAAGATCACACCGCCATCCATGGGGGTAGAAAATGTCCCTGGCCGAGCACTCCAGCCGTGTAGACGCCATCATAAAAAGGGATCTGTCCTCCGGCCGCTGCAGGATAGACCACATACGGAGCCATCTCGAGCATATATGGATAACCTGCATAGGAGAAGGAACGCATTTACGGTTAAAAACAATGTCATTCCTGGTGAGCCAGAGAGCCCAACATAAGGCAGCCGCCCCCACCAGGATGTGTTTAGAAAATTGTTTATCTATTCCCCTCAACCAGTTGCCGAACATATTACGTGCACTACGTGGAGGGTATAAATTCGAAGCTATTTGGACAATGGCCCATACCGATCGAGCAAACTTGCAATCAAAAAATAAGTGCTTAATTGACTCGTCATGGTGGCAGAAAACACATTTTTTGCAGCCTAGCCAGTTTCGTCGTGCTAAATTGTCTCTAGTTAAGATGACCCCCTTAGTGAAAAACCATAGGAAAATTTTCACTTTTAGAGGAATCTTGAGCTTCCACAATTTCCTATTATCCATTGGAACCTCGTTATGAACCAGTGCATCATACATGGATTTAACCGAAAACTTTCCACTGTGATGCAATTTCCATTTAAAAATATCCGGTTCCGCTGACAGCTGGATGGCTCCCAGTCGGGTTAGCAGATCATCCCAAGCTGCCAATCGCGGGCCAATAAGAGTCCTACGAAAAGAAATATCTGGATTTTCTTGTCCCAGCACTTGTTTAATCGTGACAAACTTATGTCTTACTATCCGATATAAGCTTGGGTATTGCACATTTAAGGGGTTGTTACCCAACCAGGTGTCTTCCCAGAAACGTATCTGGGAGCCATCCCTAACCGAAAACGTTCCAAATTGGAAAAAGAATTCTTTAGCTTTCATCACCCCACTCCAAAAATGTGAATCTCCGGGTCTCCAGTAGACTTGGGATATTGCTTTGGAACCCACGTATTTATTACGAATGATTTCCTGCCAAACACCGTTCTCAGTGAGTAATTTATATACCCATTTGCTGAGAAGTGCTATATTTTTTATCTCAAGATCCTGGATACCAAGCCCCCCTTGGCTTTTGGGACGACATAATACGTTCCACCGTGCCAAACGATATTTCTTGGTTTCATTATCGCTCTGCCAAAAAAATCTTGATCTATAATAGTCAAGACGCTGGAGCACTCCTTTTGGGAGATGAAAAAAAGATAACATATAAAGAACCATATTGGTAAGGACCGAATTGATCAGGATTAGTCGACCTCCATAGGACAAGAGTTTGGCCTTCCAACTGGCTAGGCGTTTCTCCAGTCTCTCTTCAACATGCTTCCATTCAGCTATTGTGAGTCGCCTATAGTGGATAGGGATTCCCAGATAGCGAATTGGAAATTTTCCGAGTTGACAACCAAAGATTTCAGCATAATCTTGTGAGACTTCTGTGGCCTCGCCAAAACAAAAGAGTTCACTCTTATGAAAATTGATCTTTAGTCCAGAGAGATCCTCAAAGGCACATAACAGCAATTTAAGGTTTCTGGCCTTTTCAAGATCATGTTCCAAGAACAAAATGGTGTCATCCGCATATTGTAAAATTGACAGGCCTCCTTCTACTAAATGAGGAATGACCCCGGTGACTTGACCTGCTAGCTTAGCCCTCTCAATAAGAGTAGCTAACATATCCGCCACAATATTAAACAGGATGGGAGATGCGGGATCCCCCTGACGGAGGCCCTTCTTTGTCTGGAAATAATTGCCTACATCATCATTAACCTTAATCGCTACGCTACCTCCTGACACAAAGCTCTCCACCCATCGACACCAAGTATCGGAAAACCCTTTCATACGTAATGTTTGTAACAAAAAGGGCCACTTTACTTTATCATAAGCTTTCTCGAAGTCGATTTTAAAAATGACTCCATTCAATTTTTTATGATGAAGCTCATGGACCGTTTCATGAAGGACAGCAACACCATCCAGAATGTTTCGCCCTTGCATGAATGCTGTTTGGGTAGGTTTGACTACATGATCAGCCACCCCATTCAGACGGTTGGTCGCCACCTTGGTGAAGATTTTGAAACTTACATTGAGTAAGCAAATCGGTCTATATTGTTGAATCCGACTCGCATCCTTCGTCTTGGGCAAAAGAATGATTTCCCCAAAATTCAACCGGGAAATGTCAAGATTGTGGGCATGTAGTTCATTGAATAACTGAACCAAGTCTGATTTTAACATATCCCAAAAATTTTGGTAGAACTCCGCCGGAAAACCATCCGGACCCGGAGATTTGTTATGTTCCATTTGAAATACCGCCGTTCGAATTTCTTCCTCAGAGAATGGAGAGGTTAGGAATTCATTTTCCGCAGCGGATACTTGCTGAATGTCATGACAAATGGACTCATCCAACTCGACAGTAGTGTTCACAGATGGCCCAAAAAGATCTTTATAATACTTAGTGATGAATTTCTTTAGTGAGGCCTCTCCCTCAATTCGACCCTCCTCCTGATCTAGAGCGAAGATTCGTTTCTTCCTATGTTTGCCATTGGCTAACATTTGGAAGTATTTCGTATTATCATCCCCAAGTACCAGTGTGTCGGTTTTACACCTTTGGTACCATTTGATTTCCTCCTCACGTAACAGGCGGGCTAGCTGCTCATTGAGATGGCTTTTTTGCTCAATCTCCGCGGCAGAAAGTAGCCTCACCTCTGCGATCTTATCTAAGGAGTCAATTAAGGTAGAGAGTCGCAGCTTCTCCTGCTTGTAAATCCCTGCGGTGTGTTTGGCCCAACCACGAAGGAATTGGCGCAACGCACGTATGCGATTATTCCAACGTTGAATTGGTGTGTCACCACGAGGTTGGCGTTGCCACACCTTTTTAACCAACTCATGAAAACCCTCTCTAGTGAGCCATCCCAATTCAAATTTGAATCGATGGCGGCTATTACTAGGAGCAGCTAGACCGAAATCAGCTAGCAACGGAGCATGATCAGATAAAGCCTCAATTCTCTCCAGTGCTCGCACCGAAGCTAAGGGGTACTTAAATTCCCAGTCAGTGGTAACTAGCACTCGGTCTAACTTTTCGAAAGTCGGGATAGATCTGTTATTGGCCCAAGTATATTGGCGACCAGACAAATTAAGTTCCCGCAAATCGAGACTATCAATAACAGCGTTAAAAAGGAAAGGCCATCTCGTGTCGAACCTGTCGTTGTTTTTCTCCTGCTGATATCGTAGGATATTGAAATCCCCCCCTAGTATCATTGGGTGTGGGTTTTCCCGGCAGATATTGACAAGTTCTTTGAGGAATGCCGATTTAAACTCATCTTGAGCGGCGCCATAAACAGCAACCAAACTCCAAATGAAGTTATCAGATTTATTTCGAAGGTTGAATTTAATATGATACTCCCCCTTCGAAGTCGAAAGAAGTTCCAAGTATGTGGAGTGTATACCTAACAGGATACCCCCAGACCTCCCAGAAGGCGGTAAAATATTCCACTCGTAATCCTTACCACATGAAAAATGGTCAAGATCACGTGTTGGAAAGTCACGCTTGCCACACTCAGAGATTGCCACAAAATCGAGAGCATAATCCCTAACACAATCGGAAATATGTTTATGTTTAGCCAAGTCACCAAGACCTCTGCTATTCCAGAACATTCCTTTCATGACGAACCTTTTTTGTGTTTGGAAACTTTTGCCTTCTTCTTTGGCCGTCCCTTTTTACTACCTGAATTAGACTTGTTCTTACGAACCGACGCTACGAGCTCACAAAGCGTGTCGCGCGTGGTGTCATCCAAGTCTACCTCAGTTGCATCTTTGATCAAATGAGAAAGGAGTCTGCCTTCATGATCGGCATCCGACTCCTCATCCTCCTCATCTGATACTAAGGGATCCACATAAGTGTGCGATTTAGGAGCAACCGTAAGCCGGTCGAACTCCACTTGCTTAAGAGCGTTAACAGAAAAGTCTACAGCAGTATTATTTCTTCCTAATGAGATACCAAGACTATTCATATTTGAAGAAACTTTGGCATTATCAAAAGAGAGAAAGGATTTACTCGAAGACGTACCATCAAAGTCGAGGTTCCGTGATGCCGTTCTCCGCATGGCCTTCCGCATGGAGTCCTCGTCAGAAACTATGTGAGCAGGAAAAGATATGTCCTACTGAGTTCGACCTAGGCAAGTAAAGGCAGATAAATATTCCATATCGTTCATGTTATTTAGATAATCAACTGCACAATATGGGCTCAACATCTGCTCCATAATTGCACACAACCGTAAATTAGATACCTGAAGCTTCAAGTGAGAGTTGGTACAGAGCTCCGTTTACATGTAAAGTCGATCTATGTAAAGTCTCTGCCTGACCTGAAAGCCTAAAAGTGTTGATGGCTTCCCAATGATGGGAGAAAGAGATAATAATCTTTTCTTTGGTTCTCATGTGCATGGTTGGTTCAATCTCGGCATGAAGCCTTTGATTGGTCACTGAGTAGAGACAAAGGTTCAGTAACAAATGGATAATGCGAGAAAGCGCACATTATCGTGCATAGCTGCACGTTGACTACAAATGTCTCTTTGCAGAGTTCCCTGTTGCATCTGAATCGAATAATGCCAAAGCGCACATCCTTGTGCATTGCTGCACCTTGTTAAGCATACTATGGAGTTCATCCCTGCATTCAACGACGCGGTCCCTATCATTGATGTCCGCAAAGAAAATAAAATCCCGTCTGTTCTGGAAGTAATGCCTTGAGAGAGATAGGTCTGAACTGTTCTTGCAAACACAAAATATCAGCTAACATGAAATGGAACAATTTGTACATAGATTTTAAGGGAGAAAAATACTGAGATACAATATAGAAAACATTGCAGCAGCTCACACCTTGTTCTGACTCCCCACATCCAAACAGTGAAGCTAATGTTCCTGAAATAATATTCCAACTCTGAACTCTGCAACTGAAAAGAAACCTCATGATCATGTATTGGTTTAAGTGTAAGTAGAGGTTGTTTATGGCTTCAGCGCCAATTATAACATGTGAACACCAATTCAAGAAAGTAGGCCTTTGAGATGGGCTTGAAGTAATGACAGATTGAGAACAAATAACTATAACATGCGAACACCAATTTTATTATCCCTATGAAGCTAGGTACACAGCAACATCTGAGGACGACATCATTTGAAACGGACAGTGAAAATACAAATTTAACGTATGATCTTTTGATTTACCTTGTACAATATATATTCACCATCTTCGAAAATTAAAATTCAGCAGAAGTACTCTCAAATCTAACCTTTTCAAGATCATATAGTATGCATGGAAAAAATAAGCAAATCAGACAGATTAAGGAGGATGGAACATTTGACCCTTTGAGACCTGACAACACACAGATTGCTGCAGATGCCTCAGTTAAGAAACACAGAGCCTCCAAGAAAGATCCAATTCCTTTATCTGAAATTGGAAAATGCAGAACTTGCAAAAGCATGGTAATGTATTTCAGAGAAAAATCATAGATGTACTTCCATTATTTTCTCGGAAAAGGGTAATGCAATAATATGATATATGACTGCATTAGCATTGACATTTATATTCTACAATAGTTAATACCAACTTAGCACATTGAAGTATATTAATGTTGTGGGTCCTGATTAATATAAAAAATAGTGGCTCCTGGACAGTCAAGCAAAAAATGTTCTGTAGTTCACCATCTATAGACTTTGCACAACTGTCTCTATCTCACATGATTGGTCACAGAGGAGAAATTTCAATATGAGAGAGTAATGAAGTGCATGAGCAAATGATAGTCACAGTCCAGATTTGTGAATTCAATCATGAAATGGCTTCACTTTCTATCAAATACTGGAAGAATATAAAATCCTCGGGCTAGTTACAAAAAAAACTCTTAATCTTTATTTCAACCCCTACAAAGTTGAGCTAATCCACAAGTTTATTTCATCAAGCATGAAGTACCATTGGGCAAAGCATGTTACCTTATTTCCATGTCATTTGGTCATGACTGATGTCAAGGTAAAAGCCGAGGAGGTGTTGTCTCTATCTTACTTGAACTCTTTGGGCGCCCATCACTCATCTGTCATCGACACGACTCCCAACCTTGTAGTCACGCCCTCTGAACATTATCCAACAAAAAAAACAACATCACAAATCATATACAAATAGGTAATATTCACAAACAACATAAAGAACATGAATATTTCTTGGTTTCAAATAAACCTTGTGTGTATTGCTAACATGTTCTCTAATTTTCAAAAAAAAAAACATGTTCTCTAATTACCCACTTCATGGCAGAAGCCCGGTACACACTAACCGCCAAACCTATTCTCTTAGTGTCCTCAACATTGAGTTGGTCGATGAGAGCAGAGGAGGGAGATCTACAACATGGTACTTGGTAGGTGATAATATTCAGCAGATGATGCTTTGTGATGATTCCCCTTGCTGCACTATAGAAAACAATATTAATAAGATGGAAGAACTTTCTTACAAACTTTATACATGACCAAGAACTTGATGTGTTGACCGACTTTGGAGCAGCTAGCCCACGGCAGCCTGCCCGTCGACCATATCGTCGACATCGGAACCGCGAGTGTGGATGCGGGCGTGGCAGGCGCGTGCCACCATCCTCCCGGAGCCGGCAGTAGCTTACCTCCTATACTCCTATCCCATATCTGCGACATCTTCTCATCCTCATCGCCTTGTCGCCGCACCCACGCACGTTGCTCTGTCCCTGTGCCGTCTCTCCTCCGTGCGGGTCGAGTTCGACCACCGCCGAACAGCAGCAGGGCGGACGAGAGCTGAAGACGGTGGCCTCCCATTGGCGCTGAGCGGCAGCGTCATGGTGGATACGGAGGTCGAGCGACAGTCAACCAGGAGCCGGCAGGCCGCTGGCTCCGTGGCCGGCGAGGGAGAAGGCAAGGTGTTGGTAAGGAAAGGGGCAAGAGATGACGGCCCGCAGCTGCTACGTCCTGTTTACCGCCGCCAAGTTGAGGTTGGAGAGAAGGATTTGGGAGAGGCCGAGAGAGAGGAGTATAAGTATTTTGGCTGTGTCTAAGGCACATCTAGATGTGACATAGTTATTGCACATCTAAATGACTAAATCAAGCTTAAAAAGGAAGAGAAAAAAAAAGAAAAAGAAAATACCCACACGAATCTTCATGTAAAATCAATGATATAGGACTTAGATGTGCAATACTTATCTCACATCTAGATGTGTTTTAGCAAAACCGTAACAATAATACTACACCTACGTAAACAAGGTACGAAGGGCTACGTAACTTTCTAATCTAAACCTATCGGCCCCCCTGATTTTAACTGGGGTGGGCCCCTTACCCTAAACCGGTCCACTAATAATGCTACACATCAACCATTACGTAAACTGTTCACGTAACTGTACGTGGATCTAGCAAAGCGGCGTGGTGGTTTCACGAAGCGTCGACAGCCTTGTCTAGTTTACCCGTCGCTCCACGTATAAATATCCCAAAGCCAGCCACGTAACTTTGGACAGGGCATAAGAAAAAAGTCCACCGTATTTGTGAACAGGACGTTGATAAAAAAAAAGTCAAAAAAACAGGGAAAAGCAAATGCTTCCCGGTTTAGTATTGTTACTGATTTGTTGATGAGATTCTTACATCGCATCAGTTACTACTTACTAGTACGACCACGCTACTGCTGGCGCTCCCGAGCAATACTGGGTCGAAGCCAAGAGAGAGGACGCATAATAAATTAATAAGAAACCAACAAAACAGCCAGCGAGCGAGCCAAGGTGTTCAAAAATCAAAGCGAGCGTTTCTGCTGCGGGCGCTCCCGAGCAAATACAGGGACGGACGGTCAGCAATACAGGGTGGAAGAAGCCATAAAGGAGAAGGGATTAAGAGAGACCGACCAGAAGAGTGCCAGCAAGCCAGAGGTCACACAGACGGGCGCCAGCAGTGTGACAGAGGAGAAACACCACCCTCTCGTGTATAAATATAGGAGCAAACCAGAGGTTACACAGCCATCCAGTACCAAGATATCTTCCAGCCTCCACTTCCTCTTCCTCTAGCCAGCCTGACAGAGTGAGCGAGCAAGCGAGAAATTGGTAACAATGGATCTAAGTGACAACCAGATTCAGGTCCTCGAGAGGTTGATCAAGCACCATTTCCTACAGCTTATTTCTCGTGTCATGTCTTCACCGTGATCCATGTGCAGGGCATTCAAGGTTTCCTTTTTCTTTTTTTGAACGCTGCAGGTGTTTCGAGGAGTGCCCCAACCCCGATGAGACCCAGCGCGCCAATCTCGGCCTCCACCTTGGCATGGAGCCCCAGCAGGTCAAATTCTGGTTCAAGAACCGCCGTGCCCAGATGAGGAGGGTATGAGCTCGACGTCCTTTCTGTTTTTCAAAGGTTTTAAGTTTTTTCCGCCTGGGTGATGATGGAATGTAATGGGATCTGGATGTCGTGTTTGTGGTTGACGGCATGGCAGGCTAGGCACGAGCAGGTGGACAACCACTTCTCCGAATCGGAGAACGACGAGATTGACTCGGACAACGACGAGATCCATTAAGAGAACTTCGGCGTGTGGGTGTGTGGATCGAGGGCTCATCCATTGAAGTAAACTTAGTGCATGCCTTTGGTTTTTTGTTTTCAATCTGTTTGTTTCAAATAACGTGCCATAGAGCTGCCTGCGAGCACGCGGTGTGCATGCGCTGAGAGTCGGTCTCGACGGCAAGCATGTTTGTGTCGAGTCCATGCGTCAGGTTGGGGTCGCTCCTGTTTCTACCGCGTCGTGAACCAAGTCATGGGATGGCATGGCACATCGGATGACACGCGATAATATTGGAGCTGTAGATCATGCATGCATGATCTGATTCGTGGGATGGCACGAGTCACTAAAATCGTGGTGTGTATTTAGATCGGTCGTGCAACGACCCCTTCTATCTCTTTGTATTCCAAATAAATGGGGATGCACAACAGAAAAGCCGTAGCGAGTTTTTGCGAAACATATTATGTGTCCAGCTAATTGTGTGAGTAATCTTGGGTCCCCGACGAACATTCAGTATCATATCCGCGTGCTCTTGGCCGTGTGAAGATGTCGGACGGTCCGAAGAAAGGTGCGCCGCATGAAACGTTCTCCAATTGCAAGGATGTTGTGGGCCAACCTGTGATTAGATGATTAGAGGGACTGTTGTATCCCAGCCCACCAGGGTTTAAGTCCTGATGCTCGCAGTTATTCCTGAATTTATTTTAGGATTTCTGACGATGCGCATTCAATGAAAGGAGACGTTTCCGTTGATGACGAGGCGCCTACGGTGACTTTGTAAATCTCAAAATGATATGTCGGCTCAGTCTCTCGCAGGTGCTCATAGGGATAGGATGTGCATGTGTGCGTAAGTGTATGCGTGTATATATAAACGCTTGCATCTGTACTGTGTTCAAAATAAAATTGCAAGGATGTCAACCGTGGAGAACCAATCATGCGGCATGTTGTGCGCTAGTTTGGGGATCAACACAATGGCTTGACCCAGACGAACTACAGCGACTCAAGTTTTGCTACAAGCGTGTGACCTGTGTACTGCGATGGCCGTTGGCATGACCATCGCTGGATGGTTGGGACACGATGTAAAGGTGAGCATTCGGTTTGTTCGGTATATTTGGTTGGGTTTCTCAAAACATCTGTTCCTATCGAATGCCAACAAATAGGTTCCTAGAAAAAAGGAAATAAAAGAAAATAAACTGATTTATTTTGATTTGACAAATTTGGGCACCGAAATTATCCAATTGAACAAAATAGGCCCATACCAATTGTTCCGAAATAGAGAGCACATCGATCTAAGCAAGAAATCAGAGACATTAATCAATTGATAATCGTGTGGAGCTACATATAGGGTGTACGTGTTTCCTGCGAATGAGGTCGGCCTTCCTACTTCCGTTGTCAAAATAAATAAAAGCACTTTCAATGGAGGCAATTGATCATATTATTTGTCAATACAAGACTTCAGCTCCGCTTTATACATAAATCATACAATTTAGCACATACAACCCGACATGACACTGCAACACACAGTACACAAGGCATGATACGAGGATGTTGAAGAGCGACAAACACAACTTCAAAAAGATGGCTGGTAGGATAGAGAGCGTTGTTTGAAGTCGCCAGATCCCTCAACCGTGAACAAGTCACCCCAAAGAGATGAAAGCACACACGGCGAGCTATGTACTCCAAGGCGGTGCCTTCACGGACGGGACGACAACCTCTCAAACATAGTACAACCAGTCCTGAAGGCATATGCCGCATCACCGTCATCGAACGATGCACCCCAGTCACCCTGCCTCCTGCATGGCCATGGCCACCATCTCGCACTGAAGCCGAGAGCTTCGCCCACGAGCATCATGGCTCCCACCAACAACGTACATGAATCCCTTGTTAGCGTCTTGCGCATGTGCCTACTAGCGGCATTTGGCCGGCACCTCATTAGTATGGTGCCGGGTAGTGATTACTAACGGCGTGCGAGTAACTTACTAGCGGCGTGTCTGCATGCATGACACGAGTAAGGCACATACTAGTGTCGTTATCTGGGTCTTTCACGTGACTTGTATTGTAGAATACTAATGGCGCTTGTATCACATGGCATGCCGCTAGTATTTGGGTTCATTGGTGATGTTCTTGTATTTTAGAACACCACTGTACTTTGTTTTGGGGAAAAATTATTGGCACGACAATGTATATAGCGTTTGCACATTTTATTCATATATCGATATAAAAGTATGAATTAAATAGATAATTATATGTATCACATTTTACATGAATCCAAATATCCAAATTGCAACATACACGTTTATATTTACATAACACACATTGATATCATTGAGTTACGTGCATGCATTTCACATGGCGGATTATAAAATATGTGCACTGTCGTTTAGCATCACGGCAGCGGCTCAGAACTATTGAAGTTTCGGTCGTTGAATCTGTGACGTGTTGTAATGAAGAGAACAAATGTCAGCATACATGATATCAAATATATATCAACATATATACATAGCAAAAATGTCTTTTGTAGAAACTTAGATGCCAAACATAGCACATGCCAACAAATAGCAGGATTAGCACATAGCAAACCTAGGCATGACATGAATTTTTATCCTTGGGGCTCATATTTGCTGTGACGGTAGTTCTACGTTCATTTTTTGCTGCAGAGCAACAATTCTGAGCCAAAGGATTCATTTAGCTCCATGGTAGCAAATATGAGCTAAATGAGTTAAAATGGCTCATTTAGCTGCCATCGCTTTAATTCTAAGCTAAATGGCTCTTTTGGTTGTCATGGAAGAACTTTTGAGCCTTTGGCCTCATATTTGCAACCATTTGATCAATTATAATTAAACGGGCTCAGTTCTCTACCATTGCATCATTTATGAGTCAAATGGCTCATTCAACTGCCATGGCAGAATTTTCCAGCCTTGGGGCTAATATAAGCCGGCATGGTTGCATGTTTTGTTAATCTTTTTGCTGCCATGGTAGCATTTATGAGCCGAAGCGCTCATTTTGCTGTCGTGCCAGAATTATCATCTTTCGATATGTCGAGTGACTACTAAGGTTAATGAAGTAAACATAGTAGATCATTTTCATCATGCATCTTTAAAATTTACGTAGAAACTACACAAAAGGTACGGTAACCCAAAGTCCATAGAGAATTTGTATGGGGGGGGGGGGGGGGGGGGGTGGTCTTCGGTGAAGCCGACAGTCGATGGCACCTTCACCGTGTAAATCGAGCGATTTTTAGGTTGGCCAAGAAACCTGACCTTGGCCACCATCTCTTTCTTGAGAACGTCATCATGAAGAAACCTCATGTCGAATAACATGGTATCGTGTATATTACTGGGTACCAAGAGTTCACCAGAAATAGTCCCCTCGAAACATAGAAGGATGATCCTCAATCTTCTTTTGAACTAGTTTCTGACTGCCAGCGGTGCTCGTGCCTTGTTCAGTCGTATTTTTAATGATATTCCCTTTGGAGGGACATTTGATCATTCTAAGTGTCGTTCGTTGGTGGCGTATTAAACAGACTCTCGACAATGTTATGGTTAATTGCAGAAGTCGTGTCATCATCATATTCATTGTTAAAATACATATTAACATCCTCCTCCCCATGCTCATAGTCGGCCGGTTGCCTCATCTTTGTCAGCGGCCTCATCATTAGCCACCACTATATCTTGAGGACCTTCAGCTCTGCATGGATCCAAAGGAGATGGTCCAAGTGTAGGGACATTCGTAAAGAGCACTAGCGGTGAGGGTGTTTGCTTGTTGCGGGGAGTGTGTCCCAAAAGTATTTGAGTCTTAGCTAGGGAACCTGAGGGTCCAACCCGGGCACTCTATGAGCATATAGTGTGTCCCCTCATCTTCCCCTTGAGGTTGTTCATCAGGGTCCACATCTTTGAAACCAGGAAATACCACACACACTTCCACCCTTATCAGGTCAGTTGGCATTGGAACATCATGCATCGGTTTCTATTTTGGCACATTGATAGTACCTGATGCAACCTCCTTTCGGTGGACATTCACCAAGGCTTGGAGAGTGCACGGGGCGTTCTCATGCAAAAATGTATGCATCCTCAAGGTTAGAGATTCTAACAATGAAATCATAACATGGAAGAAGGTACTTGCATGTTGAGGCGGCGATAATTGACAAAGGGGCATTGATATTAGCCAATGATGTCATCTAGCCCACGAAGGATATGCATGGGTTATTATGAGGTGCCGGATCTTCTGTTATGGAATATACAAAGCATTCGCAATAATTGTAGTATCTATTATCTGTGGCCATCATAGTCAACCAAGGATGCGTTGTATGGCCATGCGGTATTCACATGAGACAGTTATTGTCGTGTAGCTGTCACTAAAGAATATAAATGGAAATGTATGACTCTTTTTTGTTGTCTAGTAGTATAAATGGATGCATAGGTTATGTATAGTTCTGCAAACTTGTACCTTTCATGTGCATTAAACAATCAGTAAATATGCATTTGTGTTGCTATAGTGTATGATTGATCTCCAAACGCAATGTCTCATAACATTGAGTTGTTATCTGACCCTTAGGTACAATTAATTATAAGATGTTTTGTATATTATTTGGTTTGTTTCATTGTTCATGATGAGTATTTTTATTATACTTCATCCTATGTCATAACTAATATTTGTGATTGTCAAATCCATATGATTGATGCAAATCATCTTTGTCCTTGTAAAGAAAATCGACAGCCCACGGTCTCAGGATGCATTTTTAGTAGCATATAATTATTGCATGGAAATAGCACATTTGTATTTATTTGACCTAATATACATGCGAGATTTTTTTCGTGCATAATTTGAATTATCGTATTAGCATGACATACCCAATTTTTGTTTAATCTATGAGCTCAGATTAGGAACTAGTGCTTTGCCAACAACTGATAAATTTACACTACTTACATAATTAATAGCCTACATATATTTATGTAAGGTTTCCTAATTTGAAGTCAAGGATGTGAGATGGAATAACAAAGTTGCAAGAAAAAAAATCATGTCAATAAGGCCCTTAAATATGGATACTCAATCTTGGTTTAATCTCTCGCTGGATTGACATTTAGAAAACCATTGGCGGGACAATTCATTTCGTGCCCTTAGTTGGTTCCTACCCATGGATTTTGCCCCTATTTTGTTACACTACTCAGTTTTGCCCCTAAAAAGCATTTTAGGTCCCCAAATACCCTTTGACCGTTTGCCCATTACTTTGAAAAATTCATAGCAAATTCATATGAACTTAGAAAAAATGCAAATAAGATATCAAAATACTCTAGAAAAACATCACTTATATGTGCATGTTATTTGCATTCATGACAAAAGTATTGTTTAAAGTACAAGAGGTTATTAATATTATTAATTTATTAAACCAAACAGGTATAAACAATACTTCTGTTAAGAATGACAATGACATGATATAGTATTTGCATTTTTTTTAGTTTCGTATGAATTTTTTATTAGTTTTTCAAAGAATGATCAAATGGTCAAAGGGCATTTGTGCGGCCTAAAATCCATTTTTGGGGCAAAACTGAGCAGAGTCAAAAATTAGGGGTAATACCCACATGCAGGAACCAACTTAGGGCAAGGATGTAATTGTCCCATATAGTTATATAGGTTTACATTAAATAAATGATATAGCTATTCATATGTATGATTAATTGCTTTATTAATCATGACAATATTATTAGCCCATCATGAATTATGACCTGCAGTAAAACAAATTACAATTATGAATTACAATAACAGAAATGTAAAATAATATATTTAGTACTCTCTCCGTCCCATAATATAAGATGTTTTTGCAAGCTAAAACAGCTTGCAAAAACGTCTTATATTGTAGGATAGAGGGAGTATATTTATATATTCCTTAGTACCACATATCTTTAACAATCCCACTTTTCCATTTAGTACACAAATTTGGATAATCCAAGTTTACATGGATATGCATGGTAGGTATAATGGTTGTGGAGGAAGTAAGAGAAAGGTTTTGCAAGAGGGAAATGATTGTAGTTCTTATGAGTTGTTGTTGTTTTATGGCCAAAGGATGTATCGCATTTTTGGAACAAACGACAAGAACAATCTTGTGGAAAAAGGCATGTTACTTCAGAAGTTTGAGTCGAATCAAATATATATGCAACAAAAATGATGGACCAAGGTCTTGCCGTCGTGTTGTTTCATGTTGAATAAAAAAACAAGACTAAGTAAGATCTCCCATGTAGATGCACAAATTTGGTAACAGAAAGTCTATTGTAAAAGGAGTGCAATGGTGTAGTGAAGCAAGCATATTGTCATGTCTAGCCTAATGATACATGATAGTGCTTGCAATAATATGTCGGTCATTGTTATGCTACTTTTCTTACTTAGAATATGAATATTATGGTTTAGAGGATAACGACCCACCTGTACCATGACTTGACTAGTAGAATGGATGTGCCTTGTTATGAGCCTTTCATTATTATTTTTATGATTACATACACTTAATACTAGGTGGATTTTTGGCCCCTACCAACCACATCGCCTTGGGACCCTTGTCGATGAATTCTTTTTGAACGTCGGCATGGTCCCCTTAGTTAAACTTCTTATGTTTTATTATGTTACACACATTGACTTATGGTGACTTGCCTTGTACAAATTAACTACAACACATGGACAATATTGTACAAGACATCTCCTAGATATCATAGGAGCCCTCATTATCAAAGGTTCCAATAAGGAACATGGGTGGATGCCATACATGAGTCAGCACGTTGCAATACTGATTTGGCACTTGAACAAGACATGGTGTTACTACTTTTCAGTTCTATAGACAGTTCTTCTAAGGAAAGCTCCATCCTACATCATCATGTAATTCTATAACCTAAAACAAAAGAAGATTAGAATTTAGCAATTAATCAATTGTTGTGAGAGAACAGTGTATGGTATGCATGAAGTATCGTGTATGCTAATGACATTACCACATGGATTAAGAATCAACTAAAGTTGTATATCAAAAATGTATCTCCGACAAAAGTTTCATCTCGAGCATACTATTAATCTAAAGGAATCAACAATTAAAGCTTCAAAATCATAAGAAACAGTACGAATTCAACAATGTTCATTATTCCATAGAGGTTTTGGAATGGACACCATGCAAAACCAAAAGGACAAGCAAACCATAGTAGTTTGTATGAAAATGATTACCATCGGGAAACAACAATTTTCTTGAAATTTTTCCTTTTGGAAGCATGACATGCACTTTACTATTAATATAAAAAAAATGCACTACTGAGATATGGAAAATTATGATATTGCAATAAAATTCTACGATTGATTAGAAAATGAACAAAAAGGAAACCTCCTTGTGCCTACATGACCTTACTTTTTAGAAATGTCACAATTTGCTTTATAAAAGGTTAAAGACAACTTTCCTGCTAAGAGTACAAAATAGCATCTACTATCTTCTGGGTGATTGGATTACAGAGCTCACCAACATAGTTGGGGGCATCAGCTACGACGTATTGCTTCGACTCACCTTGTGACGACCCCATCCGCAACTACAAATCAGGCGGCGATGTCCTTAGGTATTGCGACGTGCCGATGTCGATGTCCAGCTCAGAACCCATGTCATTCTTTTCCTTTTTCTTTATTTTTCTTTGGCCTTCTTCCGTTTCTTCGTTTTTTTCTTTAACACATGTCTACATTTTTCATGCACGCTAGTAAGTTTTATGTGTTTCGTGCATGTTTATTATTTTTTAAATACATGATTAAAATTTAAGACATAATGTTTTATAAGAAGCGAATGTTTGATGACTACTTTTTATACACACATTCTACATTTTGCTTACATATCAGGAAGCTTTTTAATAAATGATGAACATATTTGAAAATTATTATTAACATATTTTTATACACCATCAACATTTTTAAATTTTATGTTCAAATATTTTAATACACGTTCTGCATTTTTCGTATGTATCAGAAACATTTAAGTTACCACGGTTAACATTTTCTACAAAGATAATTAATATTCTTTCCAATATTCTTGTTTGATGACTACGTATTTGTATAGATTTTACATTTTTGGTATACATTTAAAATATTTTTATGCACGTTTAACACTTTTGAAATATATGATTAACTTTTTTTGATACACGACCAATATCCCTTAAAAAAATATTTTCCAATTTTTTAATGAATATTCTACATTTTTTGAACATATAAGGAACGTTTTTTGAACACGTTTCACATTTTTTAAACAGACGATTAACATTTTAGGAATATATTTTCGGAAAAGCTCTCCTCCTACCGGCCGATCCGCGCGATCGTTCCGCCGGCCGCTCATCCGTTGATCTTGCCTCGATCTAACGGACGAGATTGCGCCCGCGCCCGTTGGAGCAGCCACTTACCGCGACCGTTTCCTGAAACGTTCCCGTTGTTTCAGGAAACCGGTCCTGAAACAGTCGACCAGCTCAGCTACTCGCTCGGTGTTTCGGAGGGTGGCGACGACCGGATCTGGAGGGCGGCGGCGGATCTGGGAGGGCGGCGCCACGGACGCGGCTAATCCAATGCCGTGACGACGATGACGTCTTCGGGAGCTGCTGCGGCCGTTGCCGACCCAAGCAGGTACGACTCCTTCCCCCCATTTCTGCGGACGTTTTTGTTTCTCCGGGAAGGTATGCTCTGTGCATTCCGGTGGATTCGCCGGTGGCGAGCGGCTACGCGGGGCTTAGGATTTGTGGTGGCTGCAGCCGCAGGTGCAGGTTCTCCAGGGCTGTGGGGGGTGGGGAATTTGGGGAAGGAGTAGGTTATGTTTTTTTTGTAGCAGGATTTGTGGTGGCTGCAGCTGCAGGTGCAGGTGCTCCATGGCTGTGGGGGTGGGGATTTGGGAGAAGGAGGAGCTTTTGTTTTTTTGTAGCAGGATTTTGTGGGGAAGGAGGTGCAGGTGCAGGTGCTCCATGGCTGTGGGGGGTGGGGAATTGGGAGAAGGAGGAGCTTTTGTTTTTTTGTAGCAGGATTTTGTGGGGAAGGAGGTGCTCCAGGTGCTCCAGGGTTGTGGTTGCATGATTTGTAGCACCTACAGGAATCATTAGAACTGCAAAGAATTCTAGCAGCTGCAGGTGCTCTAGGGTTGTGGTTGTATGATTTTTTGTAGTACCTGCATGAATCACTAGAGCTGGAGCAGCAGTAGTAGCTGCAGGAATGTCCAGAGGTGCAGAAATATTAGTAGCTGCAGAAATATTAGTGCTAATTTTTGTACATTGATTCCACTGCAAATTATCATTGCTACTCAATTTCAGTGTATGCTACTAAATTTATAAGTTAGTTTTTCTTCTGCATTTTTCTTGCAACTTATGCAAGCTTATGCTTTCTGAATTTTAGTTATGTGCTTGAACTAAGTTTCATGTGTTATTATTGCACTTTCCTGAAGCTTTTGAGGACATGGCAGTTAGGCAATGTTTTTTCTCTTAAATTCAGATTTGCCTGCTTGAAGTAGCTAATGTTTTCCATTTTTGTTTGTTTTCGCAGCATGGGTATCTACCAAACCCGATGGTCAGCAAAGCGGCTACGCGAGATAGCCAACACCATCAAAGGGAAAAAGAGGGATGTCATAAGCAAGTCCTCTTTCGGGGATTTGCTTTATATCTCTCCTTTGCCTCCTCCTCCGGAAGCGCTTGTTGATTTCTTAGTGATGAGGATTGACACCAAGAAGCGGCTGCTCACGCATGTTTGCTATTTTTTCTTGCTTTTTTTCTGTGTTGCAGAAAACTCTTTTTCGATTTATATTTGTCGAAACATGTACTAATTTTCATTTGTCTCGCAGGTTAAATGACCGCAAGAAGATACGCTTGACAAGGGATATGGTTAAGAAGATATTTAATGTACCATCTGGTAGGAAGCCGCTAGAATTTGGCAAAAGGGGAAAAGCAGAATTTGGCGAAGTTTATTTGGATGGTGAAAGGGCTCCAATACCCACCACAGTTTATGTTTTATCAAATGCTGATGATGACAATGAGGAGACCATTGCTAGGTCATGGATTTTACTTTGCCTTTCATTGGTCCTAGCTCCTGGGACAGGAAACATGGTGCCTCTGGAGTATCTATACAGCCTACAAGACATGAGTGATGTCCATGAGTTTGAGTGGGATGAGCATATTCTGTTTGATGTGATGAGGGAAGTTAAGAAATACCAAGATAAGAGGAATGAAGGCAAACTAAAATTCCTGATTGGCGGTTGTCTACCAATGCTTCCGGTACTTCCATTCATTCCCGTAACAACCTTCTTTTTATTGTTTTTCGAAGCATCCTGCTTTTACAGTGGCTTGTGTGGCTTCTTCTTTTTTGCAGGTAATTTACATGGACCACATTGACATTCCAAGAGGATGCATAGTTGATCATACCATCGACTATTCTCTGCCAAGGGCTTGTTTTGTCCAGGATCATTATTTCACCGCTGTTGTCGCAGTCGACACCCTAGAAGATGGTTTCGGGAAGCGCCCTATAAGTATCCTTTTTTCAAGCAGGGAAACAGTACCTTCTGGTTTCTTTTGTTGCAATTGCAACTCTGGATTCTTGTCACATTTTTCATGTGTTCTCTCTCTGTTTTGTTTTCTGGAATGCAGTTCAGCTCCATTACACCGTATGCAACAACCAAGTTTCTTCCATACGTAGACCAGCTTGCCTAGTCATCCAACCAAGCTAGTGTGACAGAGGAGCCGCCAGAGTTAAACGGCCAAGGTGGAGCTGGTGCGTCTGCAACACAGATTCCGAATGTGGATGGTACTGATGGCACAGAGGGGAATGTGCATGAGCCACCTCCGGATAACACCGCGGGTGGTGATGATGTGTGTGGCTCTTTGCAGGAGTGGCTGCATCCGCTACCTACATTTGAGGAGTTAGAGGTGAGACATATAGCATTTCTTTTTTGCAACTCTCTTTTTTCCCGCATCGTATCTTTTAGCTTGATAGAAAATATCAAAACTATGTAGCTAATGTCATTTTTCCCATTCTTTGTTTTTTGTTTCTATGCATTGCAGCTGCCTCCACATATGCGTGCCATATACAACAAGCATAAAGAGATCCATGCTACAGAGCTTAAAGGTGCATTGAGCTCATTTGGGAGGTTGTTGGGGGGCATCTACTACAAACGAATGGCCCTGGTGTTGTCTGAGGCATCCAAAGCTGGATCCAGGAGTGACGAAGCGAAATATGAAGGTCCAGATGTCACTTTCGATGTACCAGCAGCTCCTGTTGCTGGCATGTGTGATGCAAGTGCTAGTGGCTCGTCTCCGCAGTAGCAGAAGCACCCGGATTGTGCTACAGCAACTACCAATGCAACTGAAACTGTTTCATCTCCGCAGCAGCCCAAGCAACCGGACGGCATGAAACAAGTAACTACAGCAACTACCAATGCAACAGAAACTGTTTCATCTCCGCAGCAGCCCAAGCAACCGGACGGCGCAAAGAGTGTTGATCCAGCAGTGGTAGTTGGTCAAACAAATGCTGCCCAACCAGCCAACAAGAGTGAGAGTGAGCACAACAATGGAATTGATAACAGCAATGCAAAGGGAGAAGATTTATGCAGCAAGGTAAAAAGCTCTGAACAGATGTCCCCTCGTAGCACATTCTACCCATGCGTGAATTTGATTAAGAGTCCAGGAGCACTTGAAGATGGGCCTTCGTTTGGATTGTTTGAACCTGGTAGCCCCGAGGCTTTGCTGTTTCAGGATCCGGTACAAGTTGAATCACCTCCACGATCACCTGCTTTTGATGTGGATTCTTTCTTGGAGATTCGAGCGAGGAGCCCTTTGTTTGATGATAATTCTCATGCTGCTTCAGTTGGTCCTGTCTATGATGTGACTCCACTCGCAATTTGTCCCCCAAAATCAACAGTCCCCGCAGGTTTGTATAAGTCATTCCCGCAACTTTTTGTTATGCAACACACCCTGCTCTCTTTTTGAAACTTAGTACATGGATGCTTCAAAACTATTACTCACTAGTTCTTTCCGCTTTTCCTTTTTCCTTTTTTTGGCAGAAGCAGGTGTTCATGAAACAAGAGAGGATGTGGTGGTGGAAGTCAGCAGCGGGCGAGGCCCTGATAAGAAGAAGCCTCCACTTAAGAGAGCTGCACCGACCGAACAAATTACAGCAAAGTTGCCGAAAATGAAGAAGATAAAAATGGATGCAACGGACGATGCGATATACCAGAGGTACTGCTGTACCAATTATAGGATAAAGGACCCACCCCGAGGCGAGCCTCTGTAAGTATTTTTTTTGAACTTTGTTTTGTGTGCTGAGAGAAAAACCCATACATTAGTTTCACAACTTCTAACCAAGTTTCTGTTCTCTCTTGCAACAAATAGCCCTTCGTTCATAAGGATAGGTTGTGACACCCAGGATTTGATGCTACAGTAATCCAGGTAATCAAGCTACAGTAACATGTGGATTAAGCTAATCCATTTTTGCTAATCCATGTGTGGTCACTTTTGAAATTCATATCTCACTTCAAATTCCACTTCAAAAGGCCCTTTATTTTATTGTGATAAAATAAAAGTCCAAACAACAAAAGAAAATTGTTGCACACTTGATAAAAATGACAAAACAAATGTTGTTAAGGAAAACAACATCACCTTGATGTTGGTGTGGACCCCACCATCTAAAACAGAGCCTTAAAGCATTTAAAAGTACCCTTTAATTCCATGAAGAACTCAACCAGATTCAAATGGGTTCCAAACTTGTTGTGGCATGACAGAATATTGCCTCATATTTATTGGACCATGTCACACATTTTTGCTAAAGCAAATAGTAGCTAAAAATAAATAAAAAGAAAAACAAAAAAAACTAAATAAAAAGAAAAAGGAAACCCCCCCCCTCCCCCCCATGGGCCAGCCCAACCGGCCAGCCCGCCTAGCCCCACCACCCAACCGGCCCAATTGCCCCCCCCCCGCAATAACCCCCCCTCGAGGCAAACCCTAGCCCACCCCGTCGCCCCACTCATCCCCACCCGCTCCCTCTCCTCCCCCCCCCCCCCCCCGCAGAAACTGGATCGGGGCCGGCGGCTGCCCCGACCCCGACGCCTCCCTGTGTACCGCCGCCGCCCCACGTCGGTCCGCCTCGCCAGTGCCTCCCTGAGCCTACCCTGCGCCCGTTGCCGGCCCCCTACAGCCACGGTGAGCCCGCCTTGGGCTCCTCCCTCCCCTTCGCCTCTCCCCTCCCTCCGGTCAGCTCCCGCGCCCGCTCGCCCGCGCCGCCGCTGACCACCGCCCCGCCGTGTGCGTGCCTGCCTCGCCGCGCTCACCGCGGCCCCCGCTCGCCACACTCATCGGCCCCGCTCTGCCCCGCGCGCCTAACCGCGCGCACACCGCGCCCACACAACGCCTCTGCCCGCCCCCCCCTCCGCGCCCGCTGCTCACCCCCGCGCCCGTGCGCGCCCCCTGCTCGCCTCTGCCCCCCCCTGCCTCCGCTCACTGCGCTCGCCGTCGTCGCACGCCCCCGTTGCCATCTCGCCGGCCAGTTCCACCGCCGCGGCCCCGCTACCCCTAACCCACATCGGCCTCGTGCCTGCACTGGCCGTCGGCTGGCCGTGGCGAGGCCCAGCCCCTCGCCCCTGACCAGTGCGGTTAGTGGGGTTGACCACCCACTAACCCACCCCCTGGAGACAATGACAAAGGGGGCCCACGCCCCCTAAAACGGTTTTATAACTTAAAATAAAAATAAATAAATAAAAATTAGTTTAATTAATTAATTAATTAATTAGTGAATTAATTCATTAGGTAATTAATTAGTTAATTAGATGATTAAGATTAATTAATTAACATCTTAATTAAAGTATTTAATTAATTAATCTAAACAGTGACTAACAGGTGGGACCCACCCACTTAATTAATTATCATTAATAATAATTAAACTTAATTAAAACCGTGACACTGACAGGTGGGGCCCACTGGTCAGTTTGACCAGTCAGCCCCTGTTGACTACTAATGTCAGCATGACGTCATGCTGACGTCATAATTCTATTTTCGAATTAATTTAATTAATAATAATTTCAGAAATGTTTAAAACTTTGAAAATTAATATAAAATAAACCGTAACCGAATGAAAATACTTTATACATGAAAGTTGCTTAGAACGACGAGACGAATCCGGATACGCAGTCCGTTCGTCTGTCACGTGCTCCTAGCATAGCGAACATGGAACTTTTCCATCGTTTTCATCTGTCCGGTAAAAGCCAAAGACCAGGGAAATATCGTCAGGTATTCTTCCGACCCGTCTGCGACGTATAATACAGCGTTAGTGCATGCCTAGCTATGCATATTGCCATGTCATGCATCGTGTTGCATCGTTTTTTATATTTATTGTTTCTTCCCCCCTCTTCTCTCCGGTAGACCCCGAGACTGACGGTGCTGCCGGGTACGACTACGCCGTTGACGATTAGGCCTTTGCCGCAGAGCAGCAAGGCAAGCAACCCCCCTTGAGCATTCCGATATCGCCCATTCTTCCCTCTTATCCTTGCATTAGATTTTGCTACTGTATTAGTTAGCTCCTATTTCTGATGCATAGCCTACTTTTGATAAACTGCTACCATACCTGCAATCATATTAACTGCTTAGTATAGGTTGATCAATGAATCCCCAGTGACCCCTTAGTCCCAGTTGCCCCTGCTTCTTCATCGACGACTCGAAGACCCGAAGACTCGGTCAACCGACAGACGAGTCAGGCCCCTCACATCACCGCACACACCCTTAAGTATAGCACTGCAGAGCTACTATCGAGTGCCGAGGGTGATACCTCACTTAGCACTATCGGTGTTAATTCTGTAGCGTAGCTAATCGGTCGTGGGTATTGAGGGTGATTCCTCCTTCCCATTTATCGATAGCGACTCTTGCCATACACATACCTCGAGTGGGATCCATCGAGGGTGATTCCTCGGATATCCACTTGGTGTATAAACACACAGTTACTTTAACTTGACATTGTTTACATGTGAAAGGCGGGACTGGAGGGACAGGCGGTACCACCCTGGTTGAGGTGGACCTGAGTTCCCGACAGTCTTGAGACGGGTCGGCCCCAAGGGTACCTATGTGTGAGATGTGGTGGGATGCGCCGGTAAGGCATCCAAAGGGTTATGTTGAGGCGTGGACGGGCAGGAGAGGCCCTTGCCACACATCCTCGAGACGGGGCCACGGGACCGCAATTTATGGGTCGCGCTTGCCCCGCGTTAATAAAATGCTAATGGGTTGGGTATTTGATCTGAGTTGGGTCGTTGGCCTTTTTACGCACCAAACCATCGCGTGGGAGAAGTTATGGGTACTCAGCGTCGTTGTATCAGCCAAAGCTCTTCGAAGGTCAGCAATGGAGCGGCGCGCGCCAGATTGGACTGGATGGTACAGCTCTTGGACTGGAGTGTGCTAGGTCTGCTTCCGGCCGCGTTCGCATCGTGCAGGAGCGCGTAGGGGAAGCGAGCCCACGACCCCTGTGTGCTTACACTAGTAGGAAAACCCCCATTTGTCCCGGTTCGTAAGGGCCTTTTGTCCCGGTTCTGGAACCGGGACTAAAGGGTCGGGACTAAAGCCCAGAACCTTTAGTCCCGGTTCGCTTACGAACCGGGACCAACGGCCGTCCACGTGGCCGCCGCGGGGAGCCCGGGCAGGAGGACCTTTAGTCCCGGTTTGTAACACCAACCGGGACCAAAAGGCACTGGGGTTTTTGTTTTTTTTTTTGAAAGGGGGGTTTAGGGGGGGGGGGGGGGTTGTAGGGTTAATTGAGGTGTTTCATATTATGTTAGCTAGCTAATAGAGAGAAGTGTCCTCTCTTTCTCCGTGCTTGGTCGACGCTAGCTACTATAGAGAGAACTCGACACGCTAGCTAGTAAGCAAATGAAGTAACCATTAAGTACACAAGATCGTCATGAACATATACACAGAGAAGTGATCCACCTCTCTTTCTCCGAGAGATTGGTCGAACAACAAGTTTTCGTATATCTATCCGATGCTACTAGCTACATATATACAATATAAGATCTCTTACAATCCCTAACATTTAATTTCAAATTCCAGATGGTATTCTCCGGCTTTATTTATGACGTGGTCAAGAAAGAATCCCGCCAATTCCTCTTGAATTGCTCGTATGCGATCATGTGGTAGGAGTTCATCCCACATCTGCCACGTCTAATTTGAAGAAGGGGGTCAATACATATATATGAATGAAACTCAACACAAATCATGGTAATAAAATAAAGTTGTGAATATTATTGCTTACGCACTTGAAATTCTTTTTCAGAGTAGCCCCGCTTAGGGGTCGTCGCGTTGTAGATGAACTCGCAAACGTAGTATCCACATAAATCATTCCCTTTTTCCTGCCACAAGCACTTTACGAGAAATAGAGTTCAATCAAACTGATAATCAAGCATGATAAATGGTATTGATGGAACTAGAATCAATGGGAGATGCGCGGAACTAGCTAGTAGTACTTACTTTCGGGTATGTAAATCGCAGCTCCCTCGGCAGTGCCGGAACAATTGCGGTGAACTCTTTCCAAACCCTGCCAGACAAAGAAAATAATTACTTGATATCAGGAAATGAACAAAGTTGCCGATATGACGCGATAATGATCGATTGAACTTACTTCTGGAGCATTCCAGTTATGCCCGCATATTCCTGGGGATCTTTTCGTTTCGAGTCTAAGACGATTACTACTCCCCGCTCAAGCTTAATCTCTAGCAGAATAAAGTGGTACCTGCGCACGCATGCATAACTCATCAATTACATTACTATAACCTCGAGTAATAAGGGAAACCGAATATGCACAAGACAGTAACACTCACGTGCAGTTATAAGGAAAGAGTATTGTCCCTTTGTTTTGATTTTTAAGCAACGATTGTAGCAAGTTGTCCTCGGTGTCTGTGACATTGTTTTTAACCGTATACTCATGTATGACATCTGGGTTAATGAACCCAATGTCATACATTTGTGCTTTTCTGCATTCAACGATCTTCAATCTGCATAATATAGTGAGGATAATTATATATACATGCAATGAAAGAGCTGAGCTATATATAGAGAGAGACTTAATTACAGAAGTAGTACTTACAGACAGTAGCAAGTCACGATTGATTTGTCGATGGCCTTTTGATTGTATAACTGGAATATCTCCTCAAAATCAACATTCAACTGATCCATTCCAACAAGGTCGTGCTCCTCTTTAATCATCAGCGTCAAAGAATCCCTCCCTGACTCGCGGCAGGTTTTCATGTACCATTCATGCAATGTTCGCATCATCGTTGTTAGAGGAGGATGATCAGGTTTCACGAGAGGATGCCCGTACCGGTACTTGAAATCGTCCACCTCCAACGGCTCAAACTGTACATCATCGCTCAGGTAATCACCAGGATTGGTACCGGGCACCATCCCCGGATGATTAGCGACGAAATCGCTAGACACCTTGAGCGGGGGGCACGATTGGTTCGCCTGTTCGCCGAGCTGGGGAATTTTTTTCCCACTTCTTCGTTTTGCTAACCTTGCATCACTAGAAGTACTTCCCGACCGCCGCGCGTCTTGATATGTCTTTTTAACACAGCGCTCATAGTTGGAATCCGGCGGCGGCGGTGGTGGTCGCTTCAGGGCATCGATAGTGCGCATCACTTTCACCGGATCTAGCTTCTCCTTCGGAGGTGGAGTTTTCTTTGCAAAATGGGCCCTCAATTGCTCCTGACATATCTCCTCGTTTTCAGACTCGGTCCTCTCATATGGTAACTTTTCCATAGGCTTGAGAGATGGACCGTATCTGTATCCCCTCCCGCCTCTTCTTGTACTGCTAGCCGCCGGAGCGGCGGCGTCTCTCTTCCGTCGTTGCTTACGAGGCGGAGCAGGAGGCGGAGTGCTCCGACGCGCTGGAGGAGCCGGAGCGGCGGCGTCTGTCTTCTGCCGTTGCCGACGAGGCTGAGGAGGAGGCGTACTGCTCCGACGTGCCGGAGTAGGCGAAGGAGGAGGCGGAGGGCCCTCACGCGTCGGAGTAGGCGAAGGAGGAGGCGGAGTGCCCTCACGCGTCGGAGGAGCCGGAGAAGGAGGCGGTGTGCCCTGATCATTCGTCGGAGGAGGAGGAGGAGGAGGCGGAGAGCCCTGATTCGCCTGAGGAGGAGGAGGAGGCGGAGGAGGCTTCCAGTTTGGAAGCTTGATGTACTCCTTCTGCCATAGACATGTACTCCTCAGAGCACGAGCCAGCTTATTCTCTCCTTCACCTGTAGGCCGGTCAAGCTCGAGCTCCTCAAATCCCTCAATTACTTCATCCACCATCACAACAGCATAGCCATGTGGAATCGGTGAGCAGTGAAAAGTTCCGTTGGGTTGAGGAGGTGCAACAGAGCCGACAGCCGCCTTCAAAGTGAGGTTCCGCCATTTCGTCATGAGCTCGCAATGTTGAGCCTCCGTGATAGTATCCACGGGGTAGATAGGAGCCGTGAAGTCAGGCTGAACGGGCTCCGTGGAAGCGACGCTGCTTCTCCGCTGAGATGGCGGGGTAGCTTCTGGGGTAGCTTCGTGCCGCTGAGATGGTTGGCCGATAGCTCGCTGGCTCTCAGCTTCCTCTAGCTTTTGTAGTCTTGCATTCAGCTTCTGAATTTCGCTCAGCTCCGCTTTCCTCTTTCTCTCCCGGCTTCTGTAACCGCCTGCGTCGGGAAACCCAACCTTCCACGGAACGGAGCCTGGTGTGCCTCGTGTTCGTCCAGGGTGCTCAGCATTCCCTAGGGCCTCAGTCAGCTCGTCCTTCTCTCTTTCGGGAATGAACGTCCCTTCCTGCGCTGCGGTGATATACTCCTGAAGCTTGTTCATGGGTATTGCAAGTTGCTCGTTCGTCCAACGGCACTTCCCTGTTTCAGGGTCCAAAGTTCCCCCAACCCCGAAGAACCAAGTCCTTGAACGGTCTGGCCAGTTGAATGTCTGTGGTACGACGTTTTTAGCCATCAGGTCATTCTCAGCTTTGTCCCACAACGGTCGGGCTTTGAGGTAGCCACCTGACCCCGTGTGATGGTGATACTGCTTCTTTGCAGCATTGACCTTGTTTGTCTCTGACATTTGTTTACTCTTGTCCGATGTCTTGTAGGCCACAAATGCGGGCCAGTGATCACCTATCTTCTCAAATCGGCCAGTGAATTCTGGAGTCTTCCCTTTGTCGACAAACTTTGATTTCAACTCATTCTTCCACCTCCTGAATAGATCTGCCATCTTCTTAAGAGCACACGCCTTGACCAGTGGCTCTATAACTGGCTTATTCGGATCCTCCTCTGGCGGTAGGGTGAAATTTGCCTTCAGAGCGGTCCAAAGATCATCTTTCTGTCTATCGGTGACATAATCACCATCAGGGGCGCCGTCCTTAGGCTTATTCCATTGCTTGATGCTGATCGGGATGTTGTCCCTAACAATAGCTCCGCACTGAGCAGAAAATGCGTCCTTGGTCCGCTTGGGTTCAATCGGATGGCCATCCCGCGCGAGTGCTGTGATCGTGAACCTTTCTTCCTTGCGCAACCTCTTCTTCGGGCCTCGTCTCGTTACCGAAGTTTGGCTCGATCCGGAGGGCTATAAAAGAATAAAAAAGAGTTAATTAATATATGTACATACCAAAACAATTAATGCATCAATTAGCTAGTCAGCACATGCTTAATTAATATATATACCTCGCCGGACTTTGCAACAGCTCCCTCCTTCGTTCGGTCACCGGAGCCGTCATCATGGTCTCCTTCTTCCTCCGGCATTCGGTCACCGGAGCCATCATGATCATGTCCTTCCTCCTCCATTGTTCGATCACCGGAGCCGTCATCCTCTCCTTCCAGACCATCGGTGTCGTTGAGAAAGGACAAGATATCACGTCCGCCGCCGTTGATTATGTCCCCCAACAACTGTTCTTGTTCCAAGTCTCTTGGATCCATAGTTTCTGCAAATATTACAACATGGCAATTAATATACAAACATGAATGTCCGACGTCCGGACCGCCTCTCTCATGAATGTCCGACGTCCGGTTTGGGGTAGCCTCGACAACACTTCTAGGGTAGGGACGGGAGGGGGTAGGAGATCGACAACGCCTTTCTTCTAGGGTTTGGGTGGCCTCGAGAGTTTATCGGGTAAGGACGGGAGGCCTCGAGAGTTGGTATCGAGGGACGGGAGGCCACAATTACCGGAGTTTTCTGTATGAATTTTTTTTTCTAGGGTTTGGGTGGCCTATCGATCGACCCCCCCCCCTCCCCCCTCATGTCAAAGTTATCGGGGAGGGGCTATATCGACAACGACATACATTCCGGATAACATATACACACATATACACACATATACATGAACATATATACATAAACATGAAAAAAACATATACATGACTTTTTAATTACATCTCATTTATCTATATATATTTTAATTCCCCGTCGCCCTCTACATGAACATATATTTTAATTCCGGATAACATATACACACATATACATGAACATATATACATATACATGAAAAGAACATGAACATACATCTCATCTCCACATGACCATTTATCTATCTATCTCATCTCCACATGAACATACATCTCATTTATATATATATATATCATCATATCATATATATATATATATATATATCATCATATAAACAACAGAAAAATTAATTGTTTCCAACAGAGCAGTTGCAGATGGCTTGAGGCCGGCGACGAGGTGTGCTCGGGGGCACGCGGCGACGGGGAGCAGGGGACCATGGGAAAGGGGGCTCACTGGGGGGGCGCGGCGATGGCTTGAGGCCGGCGACGAGGCCGGCGACGAGGACGGCGGGCTCGGGGGGGCACGCACGCGGAGACGGCGAGGAGGGCGCGACGGCGAGGGCTCGGGGGAAGGCGGGGTGCTCACTGGGGGCGGCGATGGGAGAGGGCGACGGCGACGAGGAGGCGCGGCGACGAGGAGCGGGCGGCGACCGGGCTGGGCGGCGACAGCGACAGCGACGATGGGAGAGGGCGGCGACGGCGACAGCGGCGACGGCGACAGCGGCGACGGCGACAGCGACGAGGAGCGGGCGGCGACGGCGACAGCGACGAGGAGCAGCCGGGCGGCGTCGGGGAAGATGTGAGAATTTGGGGAAAAATTCCTAAGCGGTGGCTTATATAGCAAAGCCTTTAGTCCCGGTTGGTGCCACCAACCGGGACCAATGCCCACCTTTGGTCCCGGTTGGTGCCACCAACCGGGACCAAAGGTCTCTTTTCGTCAGCCCAAAGGGCGGGAAACAGGGACCTTTGGTCCCGGTTGGTGGCACCAACCGGGACCAAAGGGGGGCATTGGTCCCGGTTAGTGGTACCAACCGGGACCAAATGCTGGTATTGGTCCCGGTTGGTGGAACCAACCGGGACCAAAGGGTGGTGCTGCCCGGGGCCAAATTCTTAGTCCCACCTCGCTAGCCGAGAGAGCTCGAGAGTGGTTTATAAGCGCTGCCGCGCATACGCTCTCGAGCTCCTCTCATCTGCAGGCCTCCGGGCCTAATCTGTCAATGCGTGTGGGCCTATTGGACCTTCTGCGGGCCCAGTAGGTGGCATTTTTTTAAAAAAAATTCCAGTTTTTTGTTTTGTTTTTTGCTTTTTTTAATTTTTTTTCAAGTATTTTTGTTCTACTATTTTAGTTCATTCTTTTAAACAAATAAATACTTTGATAATTTTAGTTGCATTTATTTATTTTTGTTTTGTTTTTTGCTTTATTTATTTTTGTTTTATTTTTTGCTTTATTTATTTCCAGTGTGTTTTATCATTATATTCTTTTTGCTATTAATGTTTTGAACAAAAAATACTTTGATAATTTTAGTTGCATAATTTTTATATAATTATAGTTTCAAAAATACTAGAGGTTTATAAAAACTTTTTAGTTGATTCTTTTTTGAACTCCACTCCCACGATGTTTTGAAAGAAATTAAAAGGCACTTCAAATGAACTCTGAAAAGGTTGAAAGTTGGCATGGTATCATCATTTCACCCACATAGCATGTGCTAAAAAGTTGAGTGGGTTACGGCAAAAACTGGATGCACTTCGTGTACAAAATGGACAATCTCTTTCGAAGTATCATGGTTTCGGACGAAAACTCATCTGTTACAAAGGGATTTCATTTTTTTTGAACTTATTTGAACTCCATACTTTTTGTGTGTTCAAAATGCACCATTCAAAGCCACATCATCAATTTTCAACCCTTTCTGACTTCATTTGGTATTTTTCATGCACTTACTGATTTTTTTGATCTAAATAACCTTGAAATTGAAAAGCACTTCAAATGAACTCTGAAAAGGTTGAAAGTTGGCATGGTATAATCATTTCACCCACATAGCATGTGCTTAAAAGTTGAGAGGGTTACGGCAAAAACTGGATGCACTTCGTGTACAAAACGGACAATCTCTTTCGAAGTATCAGGGTTTCGGACGAAAACTCATCTGTTACAAAAGGCATTTCATTTCTTCACATGTAACTGCAATGATATAGTTGTGGAGAGAAAGTCTTCACTTTTTCTTCGCTTGTGTCCTTTGCTTATTGCGCCGTAACCATGGATAATCTTCATCGTTTAAGAGGGTGCTTGGGTCAGCCTTGACTTTGAAGGGAGGAATTTCATGAAACTTTTCATAATCTTCAGACATGTCTGTCTTGCCCTCCAATCCCACGATGTCTCTTTTTCCTGAAAGAACTATGTGGCGCTTTGGCTCATCGTATGATGTATTCGCTTCCTTATCTTTTCTTTTTCTCGGTTTGGTAGACATGTCCTTCACATAGAAAACCTGCGCCACATCATTGGCTAGGGCGAATGGTTCGTCTGTGTACCCAAGATTGTTCAGATCCACTGTTGTCATTCCGTACTGTGGGTCTTTCTGTACCCCGCCTCCAGACAGATTGACCCATTTGCACTGAAACAAAGGGACCTTGAAATCATGTCCATAGTCAAGTTCCCATATGTCCACTATGTAACCATAATATGTGTCATTTCCCCTATTGGTTGCTGCATCAAAGCGGACACCGCTGTTTTGGTTGGTGCTCTTTTGATCTTGGGCGATCGTGTAAAATGTATTCCCATTTATCTCGTACCCTTTGTAAGTCAATACAGTCGAAGATGGTCCCCTGGCCAACGAGTACAACTCATCAGAAACAGTGTTGTCACCCATGAGACGTGTTTGCAACCAACTGCCAAAAGTCCTGATGTGTTCATATGTAATCCAGTCGTCACACTGCTCCGGGTGTTTGGAGCGCAGAATATTCTTGTGTTCATCGACATACGGGGTCACCAAGGTAGAATTCTGTAGAACTGTGTAGTGTGCTTGAGACCAAGAATGCCCGTCCCTACATATTATTGAGTCCGCTCCTAGCGTGCCTTTTCCAGTCAGTCTCCCCTCATACCGTGATTGAGGGAGACCAATCTTCTTAAGGTCAGGAATGAAGTCAACACAAAACCCAATGACATCCTCTGTTTGATGGCCCATGGAGATGCTTGCTTCTGGCCTAGCGCAGTTACGAACATATTTCTTTAAGACTCCCATGAACCTCTCAAAGGGGAACATATTGTGTAGAAATACAGGGCCCAGAACGACAATCTCGTCGACTAGATGAACTAGGACGTGCGTCATGATATTGAAGAAGGACGGTGGGAACACCAACTCGAAACTAACAAGACATTGCACCAAATCACTCCTTAACCTTGGCAGGATTTCTGGATCGATCACCTTCTGAGAGATTGCATTCAGGAATGCACATAGCTTCACAATGGCTAATCGAACGTTTTCAGGTAGAAGCCCCCTCAATGCAACCGGAAGCAGTTGCGTCATAATCACGTGGCAGTCATGAGACTTTAGGTTCTGGAACTTTTTCTCTGCCATATTTATTATTCCCTTTATATTCGACGAGAACCCAGACGGGACCTTCATACTGAGCAGGCATTCAAAGAAGATTTCCTTCTCTTCTTTGGTAAGAGCGTAGCTGGCAGGACCTTCATACTGCTTTGGATGCATGCCGTCTTTTTCATGCACACGTTGCTGTTCCTCCCGTGCCTCCGGTGTATCTTTTGTCTTCCCATACACTCCCAAGAAGCATAGCAGGTTCACGCAAAGATTCTTCGTCATGTGCATCACGTCGATTGCAGAGCGAACCTCTAGGTCTTTCCAATAGGGTAGGTCCCAAAATATAGATTTCTTCTTCCACATGGGTGCGCGTCCCGCATCGTCAGTCGGAACAGATAGTCCGCCAGGACCCTTTCCAAATATTACTTGTAAATCATTGACCATATCAAGTATGTGATCACCAGTACGGAGGGCGGGCTTCTTCCGGTGATCTGCCTCACCTTTGAAATGCTTTCCTTTCTTTCGACATTGATGGTTGGTCAGAAGAAATCGACGATGCCCCAGGTACACATTCTTCCTGCATTTGTCCAAATATATACTGTCGGTGTCATCTAAACAATGTGTGCATGCGTGGTATCCCTTGTTTGTCTGTCCTGAAAGGTTACTGAGAGCAGGCCAATCGTTGATGGTTACAAACAGCAACGCTCGTAGGTCAAATTCCTCTTGTGCATGCTCATCCCAGACACGTACACCTCTTCCATGCCATAGCTGTAAAAGTTCATCAACTAATGGCCTTAGGTACACATCAATGTCATTGCCGGGTTGCTTAGGGCCTTGGATGAGCACTGGCATCATAATGAACTTACGCTTCATGCACAACCAAGGAGGAAGGTTATACATACATAGAGTCACAGGCCATGTGCTATGCTTGCTGCTCTGCTCCCCAAAAGGATTAACGCCATCTGCACTTAAACCAAACCATACGTTCCTCGGGTCACCTGTAAAGTCGCTCCACTTTCTCTCGATCTTTCTCCACTGCGACCCGTCAGCGGGTGCTCTCAACTTCCCGTCTTTCTTACGGTCTTTTTTGTGCCATTGCATCAACTCGGCATGCTTTTTGTTTCTGAACAGACGTTTCAACCGTGGTATTATAGGAGCATACCACATCACCTTGGCAGGAACCCTTTTCCCGGTGCGCTGGCCCTCAACATCACCAGGGTCATCTCTTCTGATCTTATACCGCAAGGCACCGCATACCGAGCATGCGTTCAAATCCTCGTACGCACCGCGGTAGAGGATGCAGTCATTAGGGCATGCATGTATCTTCTGCACCTCCAATCCTAGAGGGCATAGAACCTTCTTTGCTTCGTACGTACTGCCGGGCAATTCGTTATCCTTTGGAAGCTTATTCTTCATTATTTTCAGAAGCGAACTAAATCCCTTGTCAGATACACCATTGTCTGCCTTCCATTGCAGCAATTCCAGTGTGGTACCGAGCTTTCTGTTGTCATCTTCGCAATTTGGGTACAACCCTTTTTTGTGATCCTCTAACATGCGATCGAACTTCAACTTCTCCCTTTCACTTTCGCATTCTCTCTGTGCATCAACAATGACCCGGCGAAGATCATCATCGGGCACATCGTCTGGTTCCTCTTGATCTTCAGCTTCCCCCATTGCAGCATCACCGTATTCAGGGGGCGGGTAGTTGTCGTCATCCTCTTCTTCTTCGTTGTCTTCCATCATAACCCCTCTTTCTCCGTGCTTGGTCCAAACATTATAGTGTGGCATAAAACCCTTCTGAAGCAGGTGGAAGTGAAGGGTTTTATAGTTGGAAAAAGCCTTCGTATTCTCACGGACAGTACATGGACAATGCATAAAACCATTCTGCTTGTTTGCCTCAGCCGCTTCGAGAAAATTATGCAGGCCCTCAATATACTCGGAGGTGCGTCGGTCACCGTACATCCATTGCCGGTTCATCTGCGTGCATATCATGAATAGAGAAGTGACCAAATTAATAGAAATTCATCAACACATTAAAGCCAAAGTACAGTAGTGACCAAAATAAATACATAACGTTCATACATAGTTCTCATTATTGAACAACATATAGCTCTCTAGAGCATATTTTCTAATCTTTCTAATCTTCAAGCGCATTGCATCCATCTTGATCTTGTGATCGGCGACGACATCGGCAACATGCAACTCAAACTTCATCTTCTCCTCTTCAAGTCTTTGTAATTTTTCTTTCAAGTAATTGTTTTCTTTTTCAACCAAATTTAACTTCTCGACAAGAATTTCTATGTCGGTTGGAATTTCCGGTTCACATACCTCCTAGATTAAAAAATCTATGTCACGTTGGTCGGCATAATTGTCATAAACACTAAATAAAACAAATAGTTATAAAAGATAATATATACCACATCCGAATCATAGACCGGACGAGGGCAAATGAATAGAGAAGTGAATAGAGAAGTGATCAAATGTTATTATTGAAAAATTAAATACATAAAGTTCACACATAGTTCTCATAGAACAACATACAGCTCTCTAGAGCATCTAATTAAAACATAAATTGAAACTAACATACAACTATGTAAAACATTTAAATGCAACAACAAATGCGATCATAATGGCAACTAAGGTAACAATTGATCCAATAGCATAACGATACCAAGCCTCATTATCAATGGCATATTTTCTTATCTTTCTAATCTTCAAGCGCATTGCATCCATCTTGATCTTGTGGTCATCGACGACATCGGCAACATGCAACTCCAATTTCATCTTCTCCTCCTCAATTCTTTTCAATTTTTCTTTCAAATCCTCGTTTTCTTTTTCAACTAAATTTAACCTCTCGACAAGAGGGTCGGTTGGAATTTCCGGTTCACATACCTCCTAGATTAAAAAATCTATGTCACGTTGGTCGGCATAATTGTCATAAACACTAAATAAAACAAATAGTTATAAAAGATAATATATACCACATCCGAATCATAGACCGGACGAGGGCCGACGTGGGCGGATACCATGACCATGGCACTATATAATAACAAACAATAATACAAGTAAGAAAATTACACAAGTATCTATCTAAATGATACAAGTAAGAACTTTTTTCTTTTAGAAAGAAGATAAGAATAAGAGGCTAACCACGGTGGTGCCGGTGCCGAGATGGACGCGGGCGATCGACGGCGGTGAGGACGGGGATGGGACAGGACGAACCGTCAAACCTAAACAAATCTTCAGAAAAATGGAGCTTGGACAAGGAGCTTCGAGAGCAGAAAGCTTAAGTGTGGCTCGGGCATTTCATCGAACACCTCATGTGCATAGGAGGTGAGCTAGAGCACCACAAAGCTCCCCCCTCGCCGGCCAGAAAAACAGAGCAGTGTGGAGTGCTCTACTCGCTGGCGAGGGGGTATATATAGGCATCTCATTGGTCCCGGTTCGTGGCTGGAACCGGGACTAAAGGACACCATTTGGTCCCGGTTCCAGCCACAAACCGGGACCAATGGTTGTGGGCCAGGAGCGAGGCCCATTGGTCCCGGTTCGTGTCTGGAACCGGGACCAAAGGGGTCAGACGAACCGGGACCAATGGCCCACGAGGCCCGGCCGGCGCCCTGGCCTCACGAACCGGGACCAATGCCCCCATTGGTCCCGGTTCGTGAGTGAACCGGGACTAATGGGCTGGCCCGGCCTGGACCAATGCCCTGTTATGTACTAGTGTTAGGATTTAGACCGGTGGGCTGGCCTCTTCGTTGAGCCTAGGTGGGGCGACGACGTGCTGCTATCCTGAGGCCGGGCATGACCCTGGAAAGTGTGTCCGGCCGGAGGTGATCAGGCGTGTTGGAAATGCGGTGCACCCCTGCAGGGATGAATGATCTATTCGAATAGCCGTGTCCACGGTAACAGGACGACTTGGAGTTGTACCTTGACCTTATACAACTATAACTGTGACTTTAAATTGAAATGAATGTTGGCTCCGAGATTGCTTCCTCGCAGGGAGTCGAGGCAGAATCTCTGGGCATGGTTACTTAATAAAATTGCTACAATAATATGACTATATATGAGATACCAGTCTACTCTCTTCTAATGCTGCAAGATGCTGAAGATGCTAGTCTTCGACAGGACTAGGCCTTCCCCCTCATTCTTGCTTTCTGCAGTCAGCCCAGATATAACCCCATTCCTTGATACTGATGCATACTTAGCATAGTTCTGATGTCAGTCTTGCGAGTACTTTGGATGAGTACTCACCGCTGCTTTGCTTTCTCTTTCCCATTTGATACGATTCTGCGTTCAGACGATGGAGCCCAGGAGATGGAGTATGCCGGAGACGACTACTACACCACCGCTGGAGCCTACTACTACGTGGAGAGTGCCGACGCTCAGGAGTAGTTAGGAGGTTCCCAGGCAGGAGGCCTCGCCTCTTTCGATCCGCTGCTTATGTTTGTGCTAGCCTTCTTAAGGCAAAACTTGTTTAACCTATGTCTGTACTCAGATACTATTTGCTTCCGCTGACTCGTGCTTTGTCGAGCTTTGTATTCGAGCCCTCGAGGCCCCTGGCTTGTAATATGAAGCTGTATGACTTTATTTTGTGTCTAGTGTTGTGTTGTGATATCAATCAGTGAGTCCCTAATCTTGGTCGTACGCATTGCGTGTATGTTTAGCGTACGGTCGAAATTGGGGGCGTCACAAGTTGGTATCAGAGCTGACTGTATGTAGGTAGCCTCCTTTCCAACTCCTTGGCCGAAGTTGAGTCTAGTACATGAAAAACTTTTTACTAACATTGTTGTGTGGCTTACGGGCCCACTTCTCAATCGGGTGGTATTAGGATCTTTTATTCCTTATCTATACTCTGGGTTCTTATCTCTCTTCTCTTTCGGGTTAAAGATTTTACTAACTCTAACTCTAGGTTCTCGTAACTACTTCCTCCCGGAGAGCCCCTCATTCCAGATGAGGGCTTGATTCATCAGAAGACTTCGAAGATACTCTCTGATATTCTTTTGATAACTCGTATTCATCGCTTTTGCGATTCCCTTCCATTGTCAACCCCTATGGATAATTGCATACATTTGTCCCTCTTACTTTCGTATCCAGTTGCTCTATTATTATAGGGGACATCAAATTTTCTTATCGGGGATTCGTTCGTCCTCGATCGTCATGGGTTTCACAAGTCCTTCGAATTGTTATTCGAGCTTTCGAAATCCGGAGTAGCCTTTTGCTCTTGACCTTTCTCACCTTCTTACATCGTGGTTAATTCCATATGTCTAGCAATATCCATTAAAATCCTCTGTGATTATCATTTGACCTTATTGATTCAACTTGTGTGTGAATGCACACAATCCTCACTTGATACTCATAAATTATCTGCCCGGCTCAGACGTCTTTCCAAACATGGGTTGGTTCCCGACAAATGAACCTTGATTGATTGCCCATCTAAGTCCTTTCATCTTACTTGTATTTGATCGGAACATTTGTTTCCGATACACCAATTGGGAAATCTTAATTCCTTTGATTATTTAAGCATCAAATTATTTGGATGTTCTATGATCTGATGCCTTACATTCCTTCTTCCTCTGATTGAGTACCGATATTCACATCAGGTCCTTTGTGGACCGCCAAAACCATTGTTGGATTATTATCCGACAGTGTCCTTCCCCTTCAAATATTCGTGATGTTATGCATGATGCCATTGGTAAATTGTGTCTTCTCCCTCTGGTAAGTTGTATCCTATGCTTTTGTCAGCCATGCTCTATTGTCAAGCATGTGTTAATTACTCTTGAAGCTTGTGGTATATGTTCCTAAGATGCCCCGATGGGTTGAACCTATGCCTTCCTTAATTCATGTGAACCTGACAATTTTCACGAGTCTTACTCTCCTGGTGTTTTGCCAGTTAATTTTTCAAATCTATAACTTCACCAAAGGCGAGGTGTAAATGGAAGGTGATGCATTGATGAAGTGGGAGTCGACCTTGAACCTTGTGTTCATGCCCATGGAAACGATGTTGATCTCATCATACAAGCTTCTCCTTTCATATAACCATTCATTGTATGATTTGATCTTGTATCTTTGATTTTGTCCTTTGCAATCGTGGTTCCGACCATGTTGTTCTACTTTGATTAATTCTCAGACAAGTTAAAGTGCTTGTCTTCCACAAATCAATACGCTAGTCTAACCTCTATTCTGATCTACCTCCGAGTATTATCCTTGGTATATCGAGAAAATCATGGAGCTACATAGCTTCTTATAAGCTCCTCATCAGCTATGTTTTCCTTCACTGATTCCAATTTCCTCTTGTTCTGAGTTATGGGACACTCAAGGACATCGATATCTGAATCGAGTATGCATTGTGATTCAACGACTCTTAGTAATCTTCTTTGCTTAAGAGTTTGCACTCGATCATGCAATTCCAAGCTGTTAGGCTACATCATCATCGTCATGCTAAAGCTAGACCGTGCTATCTTTATCCTTCATCCCTGAAGCACCATTCCAACAGTGCATTAAGCTTACATCGAGCTTTCAACATCATGTTGGTTGTCTTGAAAGGCTATTTCGATTTTGAGCTAGCACCCTCATCTGTGGTTCCGCCAACTTTTCGCTTCACCATTTCTTTGCTTGATGTCGTCGCTGATCGATTACATCTTCATGAGACTTCTCGACAAGTGTGTCGTGATCCTCATCAGCATTCTGGGCTCTTCCAGGATATCAATTAAATTCATGATGAGGGTAGCATCCTTGTCCGTGGTAATTGGTGTTGTCGTTGGCGACATCCTTGCCATCACCTTTCATTTCTTAGTTCCCGTGTTGTTTCTAACCGGGATACCGACAAATGGATTGTGATGTGTAAATTCAACTCTTATGTCATACCAACTCTATTGCCTTGGAGTTAATGAACAATAGTCCATTCTTAGTGTGTTGGCTGTTGAGTCAACATTCTAACGTTGGTCGTACTACTTAGTCCGGATTTTGGTTGCACCTTTCGGTTAATGTTTATTGGTGGATGTTTCCCTCGGGTATACCTCAATATATCATGTGGTTTCGCCAATGCTATCACTTTGTTCTGCTATCACTTTGTTTACTCAATCGTGGAAATCCATCTTTGTGGATGTCTCGACGAATTGTTGCTGAGCCCCTCAGCCACATCCTCTTCTTCTTCGTGGTTCATGATGGACATTTAAATTACTGTTGGAAACCTTGAAAGCATTATCTTTGTGTCTAGCTCATGAAGAATATGTTCGATAAAGGGAGTGTTTCCTCTAAGTTCACGTGCATTTTTACCTCCGTGATTACGAGAAAATTTTGTCTCGCTTCCTCTGGAATCGTTCCAATTCATTCATGTATGTGCGAAGTATTCTATGGTTTAATAGGTTTGCTACCTTAACTCCATATGTATTTCCTAGCACGTCCAGCCACTGATTGACTTGATCTGTGGAAAAGAAGTTCTTCGTAAGAGCTAATCTAGACTTACACATGGGACTTTGATATCCTCTATGATGGTCCCCAACCTGAACTTGCTTGCATTCCATCTAGAAACTTCCATGTGGGCACGAATGTCTTGACATTGTGTTCATATCTCTAGCAGTCTGGCTAATGATTCAAGGCTTGCTTCTGTCGTTCATTCTGAGGTTCTTGCAGCATCATCTCGTAGATCTGTGTTGCATCCTCTTTCTTCTCAGGCCTGCTGAATATGAGGTATCCTGACACCAATCAGATCTGAGGATTGGGACCTTTTCCAAGAAATATAACTTTTGTCCTTATGTAACCCGGTAAGGTAATGACATGCCTAGCACACCTGGCTGGAGGGACCTATTGTTATAGTATCTTGTTCAGCAAGGTCTTCCTTGAGGAAATCGTATGACTTATTTTATAAGTTGTTCCTACTCGATCCTTTGTGTATCCAAACTCCATCCTTTACTCGAAACACCATATCATTGCTATCCCGAAGCATGGATGTGGTATATCGATCATCAACAGGAATAATATAAGCTCGATGCAAATTGTTTCTTGATCAATTATCCAAACACCATTGTATGGGAATGTCATGAATTTCCTCGCCCCTTTACCTAAATGGTTATCTACTTGCTATCCTGTCATGCATATCATGCTCTGTTCTTCCTTGGGAAAGATATACTCCTAAAACTTGAGTATAAACACATTTTTATTTCCATTGGTCTGTTTAATGTGATGAACACATTTTCCTTCCCATTGGTCTGTTTAATGTGATGAACACATTTTACTTTCCATTGGTCTGTTTAATGTGATGAACACATTTTCCCTTCCATTGGTCTGTTTAACCTTTCTTATAGTCTAAATTATCTGAACAGTGGTAATTCCCTGCTTAGGTAAACACCTCGGTGATCAATTCTGTCAGTAAAGCCATGTTACTATTATTGATAACATTCCGGTAACCGCCGGTGGACGAGAACTTTGCCTATTGGTCCGCCTCGTTTCAACGAGCAGGAAAATGGTTCTATTCATCCCCCGCCCATGGTACCGACGTTGTTGCCAACTTAACTGACAAGCTTTCCTCTGAAAGGTCTTGCCATCTTGACCATGCAAGATGTCACCGCTTTACCTGCTCCTATCCCACATAGTGGTCTCATAAACCACAGTTCCACAGGATCGAAACCTGACTCTCCTGTAAACCCTTGATTCTGAAGTATCCTTTGCACTTGACTTCGTATGTGATTCCCGACCCACCGTTCAAGGGAAGAATTATCCTGGTATCAGACGCAATATTTATTTCGTTACTCTGACCCCTTCACCTTTTGATTAGGCATTGAATGATTGACTACCTGTTTGAAACTTTTTGTACCATCGCATATTGCTCTCAATATATTTCTTGAGCTACAACTCGAGAAATAATTCATGTCTTCTTCCCTGAGTTCGCCGTCAGATGCCCAACCTTGTGGAGCTACGTTCTTCTAGAGTTTTCCCTCTTATCGTTTTCGTAGGACGATGAAGATTCTAAAGGAAGAATGACAACCTCGTCATGACGCACTGATGCATAGAAAATGAAGACATCAATGCCATTGATCAACTTCTTCAAGAAGAGCAACCAAGAACGAGGAGAACCGTTGGAATTTCGTAACCAAACTTTTCCCCTTACCTCTATCGCTTAATTCTCGGGACGAGAATTTCTTTAAGTAGGGGAGAGTTGTGACACCCAGGATTTGATGCTACGGTAATCCCGGTAATCAAGCTACAGTAACATGTGGATTAAGCTAATCCATTTTGGCTAATCCATGTGTGGTCACTTTTGAAATTCATATCTCACTTCAAATTCCACTTCAAAAGGCCCTTTATTTTATAGTGATAAAATAAAAGTCCAAACAACAAAAGAAAATTGTTGCACACTTGATAAAAATCACAAAACAAATGCTGTTAAGGAAAACAACATCACTTTGATGTTGGTGTGGACCCCACCATCTAAAACAGAGCCTTAAAGCATTTAAAAGTACCCTTTAATTCCATGAAGAACTCAAGCAGATTCAAATGGGTTCCAAACTTGTTGTGGCATGACAGAATATTGCCTCATATTTATTGGACCATGTCACACATTTTTGCTAAAGCAAATAGTAGCTAAAAATAAATAAAAACAAAAACAAAAAAACTAAATAAAAAGAAAAAGGAAACCCCCCTCCCCCCATGGGCCAGCCTGCCTAGCCCCACCACCCAACCGGCCCAGTTGCCCCCCCCCCCCCCCCCGCTATAACCCCCCCTGGAGGCAAACCCTAGCCCACCCCGTCGCCCCACTCATCCCCACCCGCTCCCTCCCCTCCCCCCCTGCAGAAACTGAATCGGGGCCGGCGGCTGCCCCGACCCCGACGCCTCCCTGCGTCCCGCCGCCGCCCCACGCCGGTCCGCCTCGCCAGCTCCTCCCCGAGCCTACCCCGCGCCCGTTGCCGCCCCCCTACAATCGCGGTGAGCCCGCCTAGGGCTCCTCCCTCCCCTTCGCCTCTCCCCTCCCTCCGGTCACCTCCCGCGCCCGCTCGCCTGCGCCGCCGCTGACCACCGCCCCGCCGTGTGCGTGCCCGCCTCGCCGCGCTCACCGTGGCCCCCGCTCGCCGCACGCACCGGCCCCGCTCTGCCCCGCGTGCCTGACCGCGCGCACACCGCGCCCACGCAATGCCGGCGCCGCCCTGGCCGCGGCCCCACCCGCACTGTGCGCGCACCGCACGCGCGCTCACCCCCGCGCCCGTGCGCGCCCCCTGCTCGCCTCTGCCCCCCCCCCCCTCCGCTCACTGCGCTCGCCGTCGCCGCACGCCCTCGTTGCCGTCTCGCCGGCCAGCTCCACCACCGCGGCCCCGCTACCCCTCCCCCGCATCGGCCTCGTGCCCGCACCGGTCGTCGGCTGGCCGTGGCGAGGCCCTGCCCCTCGCCCCTGACCAGTGCGGTTAGTGGGGTTGACCACCCACTAACCCACCCCCTTGGAGACAATGACAAAGGGGGCCCACACCCCCTAAAACGGTTTTATAACTAAAAATAAAAATAAATAAATAAATAAAAATTAGTTTAATTAATTAATTAATTAATTAGTGAATTAATTAATTAGGTAATTAATTAGATGATTAAGATTAATTAGATTAATTAATTAACCTGTTAATTAAACTGTTTAATTAATTAATCTAAACAGTGACTGACAGGTGGGACCCACCCACTTAATTAATTATGATTAATAATAATTAAACTTAATTAAAACTGTGACACTAACCGGTGGGGCCCACTGGTCAGTTTGACCAGTCAGCCCCTGTTGACTGCTGATGTCAGCATGACGTCATGCTGACGTCATAATTCTATTTTCAAATTAATTTAATTAATAATAATTTCAGAAATGTTTAAAACTTTGAAAATTAATATAAAATAAACCGTAACTCGAATGAAAATACTTTATACATGAAAGTTGCTTAGAACGATGAGACGAATCCGGATACGCAGTCCGTTCGTCTGTCACGTGCTCCTAGCATAGCTAACATGGAACTTTTCCATTGTTTTCATCTGTCCGGTAAAAGCCAGTGACCCGGGAAATATCGTCAGGTATTCTTCCGACCCGTCTGCGACGTATAATACAGCGTTAGTGCATGCCTAGCTATGCATATTGCCATGTCATGCATCGTGTTGCATCTGTGCTTTATATTTATTGTTTCTTCCCCCCTCTTCTCTCCAGTAGACCCCGAGACTGACGGTGCTGCCGGGTACGACTACACCGTTGACGATCAGGCCTTTGCCGCAGAGCAGCAAGCCAAGCAACCCCCCTTGAGAATTCTGATATCACCCATTCTTCCCTCTTATCCTTGCATTAGATTTTGCTACTGTATTAGTTAGCTCATATTTCTGATGCATAGCCTGCTTTTGATAAACTGCTACCATACCTGCAATCATATTAACTGCTTAGTATAGATTGATCAATGAAACCCCAGTGACCCCTTAGTCCCAGTTGCCCCTGCTTCTTCATCGACGACTCGAAGACCCAAAGACTCGGTCAACCGACCGATGAGCCAGGCCCCTCACATCACCGCACACCCCCTTAAGTATGGCACTACAGAGCTACTATCGAGTGCCGAGGGTGATACCTCACTTAGCACTCCCGGTGTTAATTCTGTAGCGTAGCTAATCGGTCGTGGGTATCGAGGGTGATTCCTCCTTCCCATTTATCGATAGCGACTCTTGCCATACACATACCTCGAGTGGGATCCATCGAGGGTGGTTGCTCGGATATCCACTTGGTGTATAAACACACAGTTACTTTAACTTGACATTGTTTACATGTGAAAGACTGGACTGGAGGGACAGGCGGTACCACCCTGGTTGAGGTGGACCTGAGTTCCCGACAGTATTGAGACGGGTCGGCCCCAAGGGTACCCGTGTGTGAGATGTGGTGGGATGCGCCGGTAAGGCATCCAAAGGGTTATGTTGAGGCGTGGATGGGCAGGAGAGGCCCTTGCCACACATCCTCGAGACGGGGCGACGGGACCGCAATTTATGGGTCGCACTTGCCCCGCATTAATAAAATGCTAATGGGTTGGGTATTTGATCTGAGTTGGGTCGTTGGCCTTTATACGCACCAAACCATCGCGTGGGAGAAGTTATGGGTACTCAGCGTCGTTGTATCAGCCAAAGCTCTTCGGACGTCAGCAATGGAGCGGCGCGCGCCGGATTGGACTGGACGGTAGAGCTCTTGGACTGGAGTGTGCTAGGTCTGCTTCCGGCCGCGTTCGCATCGTGCAGGAGCGCGTAGGGCAAGTGGGCCCACGACCCCTGTGTGCTTAGGATTTAGACCGGCGGGCTGGCCTCTTCGTTGAGCCTAGGTGGGGCGACGACGTGCTGCTATCCCAAGGCCGGGGATGACCCAGGAAAGTGTGTCCGGCCGGAGGTGATCAGGCGTGTTGGAAATGTGGTGCACCCCTGCAGGGATGAATGATCTATTCGAATAGCCGTGTCCACGGTAACATGACGACTTGGAGTTGTACCTTGACCTTATACAACTATAACTGTGACTTTAAATTGAAATGAATGTTGGCTCCGAGATTGCTTCCTCGTAGGGAGTCGAGGAAGAATCTCTGGGCGTGGTTACTTAATAAAATTGCTATAATAATATGACTATATATGAGATACCAGTCTACTTTCTTCTAATGCTGCAAGATGCTGAAGATGCTAGTCTTCGACAGGACTAGGCCTCCCCCCTCATTCTTGCTTTCTGCAGTCAGCCCAGATATAACCCCATTCCTTGATACTGATGCATACTTAGCATAGTTATGATGTCAGTCTTGCGAGTACTTTGGATGAGTACTCACCGCTGCTTTGCTTTCTCTTTCCCCTTCGATACGATTCTGCGTTCAGACGATGGAGCCCAGGAGATGGAGTACGCCGGAGACGACTACTACACCACCGCTGGAGCCTACTACTACGTGGAGAGTGCCGACGCTCAGGAGTAGTTAGGAGGTTCCCAGACAGGAGGTCTCGCCTCTTTCGATCCGCTGCTTATGTTTGTGCTAGCCTTCTTAAGGCAAAACTTGTTTAACATATGTCTGTACTCAGATATTATTTGCTTCCGCTGACTCGTGCTTTGTCGAGCTTTGTATTCGAGCCCTCGAGGCCCCTGGCTTGTAATATGAAGTTGTATGACTTTATTTTGTGTCTAGTGTTGTGTTGTGATATCAATCAGTGAGTCCCTAATCTTGGTCTTACGCATTGCGTGTATGTTTAGCGTACGGTCTAAATTGGGGGCGTCACATAGGTGGTTTCGATATTTCATTCCAACATTTCAGCAACGGGCTCAGAAAGCGGGTTCATGTGAACAATGAGGTGATGTCACTCTACATTGAAAGTTTAAACATTGAGCACATGTACAGCTCAAGCAAGCCAAGGAAATTTGCATTCTCACCACATGTTGTTGTGAGTTAACTATCATCTTTTTCCTTTTGTTGTCACTTGAGTTATCGCAACGCAACTTAGTAGGTTTTAGATGACAGCCACAATCCTTTTCACCTTATTTGTTCCGATGTTTGCTTCTATATACAGTCAAAACTCTGTGTGGACCCAAGTTCATTCAGGACAAATTCTTGCATGAAAGATTTCAATAGGGTCTGTGAGAAGAATGACATTGCCAAATTTGATCAAGTAAGGTTGTTTGTTCATCTATTTTTTTTGTATACAGTGCATCAAATTTGTTACCTTGCTTGCGCAACTATGCCCTTATAGCATTTTCTTTTTTAATTCTTTGCAGTTGTTTTTCACCATTGTGCAACAAGACCATTGGGCAGTCGTCGTTGTAAACTAGATGCATAAACAGTTCAATGTGTTCGACTCCAACAGTCAAGACGCTGAATATGTGAGCAATCTCGAGAAGTCTTGCTGCAATTTGTCATGGGTAGCAATCGTTTTCTTCTTCTTTCATCATGTTTTTCAAATCAACGTTTCGGTACCAATCAGTCTTACATTCCAGATAGAGAACTTCAAAACTCTGGTCAGAGAAAGAAACCCATGGAAGCATGACCTTAACACATTTGAGCGCTTCAGTCCACCAAGCTACCCACAGCAGTCAACAACGTAGTGTTTTTTGCAACTATACATTTTTTTGGAACCTCATCTCATTTTTGTGAACTCATTTTTCTCCATTTTTTTCTGGCAGATTTGATTGTGGCATATTTGCTATTCTATACATGGAGAATTTAACTGCCAAGGGGTTGAAGCCATTCAATACAGTATGACTTGTACTCATCTTCTTCTATTTTTTTGCAACCCATGAAACATCAGTACTACAATAACACTCTGCAACACTAATAGTAAAGAAACACTCTGCAACACTAGTCAATTATTTTGTGAAATCATCTTTTTCTATTAGATTGCTTTTCCCCCTTGCTAGTAGTTTCTAAACATGTGTGTTTTTCTTGTTGTGTATGATCAGGACACAAACTCCTTGCTCAACTTCCGGAAGTACCTTGCAGCGAAGCTTTTCAAACACCCGCAAAACACCCTCAGCTCAGAGGAGGAGCTCCAAAAGCTGCTGAAGAACTCGTAGATTGAAGTCAGCCGGCGACCGCAACAAGACCTAGCTAGTAGTTTAGGCCTCTCTTTTTTCGGTGCATGTGTGTGCGACATGTTTCTGTAACTGAGCTCTCTAGTAGATGTTGGACATCTTGTAACTAGAGCTTTTTGGAGAAGGATGTGTCATGCTGGGGCATGCCCCCTTTCCTCTCTTATATTTTGTATGTTGGAGCTTTATCGATGCAACCATTTTGTCGTTATTGTTCCGGTGTTTTGCACATCTATATACAGTGTACACATGACAAATAAAATGGCAGTTACCTGATCCTGATGTGTGTTTCAAAGCTATTTTTCCTCTTTGATGCGGGTTCCTGGTGTGTGTTCCGGTGTCTTAGGTTTATCATTTTGGTGTATGGGAGCACTTTGTTGCATGATAAATCTTTTCAATGGCAACAAAAAATATCCATTTTGTGTCTCTGTAACATGATCCTTTTGATCTATGAATACAGGTTCCTGTAAACTTGTTCATCATGTCATAGCAAAAACAGCACATGAATACATGATCCTGATGTTCTAGCAAAATCAACATGTGAAATACTTGTTGCTGTAAACATCCCCAAGAGATTTATGATTTTCTGTAACATTAATACAATAGTTATCTTTTCATTGATGCATCTCTGGAACATACATGTCCCTGCAAAAATGAAAATGGGCATGAACAAGCATTTTTTCTGTAACATGAACATGAACAGGGAACAAGCTATTTTTGCTGTAACTTCAGTACACCACTCCAAATAAAAAATTGGTTGTACTGGAAACAAAACCAAGATGAAAATGCAATGTCACAACATCTTTATTCCTGTTTCGAACAAATCTCGAAGTTTGCAAAATAGTAGTTCCTGTTTTTCAAACACAGGAGCAAGTACAAAATTGATTTTACGAGATGAAAAGAAAACAAAAAAGCTGGCTGCTGGAGATCTCCTCCCTGTTTCTGTCTTTTCTTTTCTACAGGTTCAGTTGCGTCACTTGGGCAATTCTTGGATCATTTGTCATCACGGCTCTCAAGTATTCACATTCTTGGACTGCATGTCCAACCCCAGAGCAGAATTGGCATTTGGTGGGTGCTGCCTCCGCCTCCATCGCAGCTTTTAGGGGGCCACATGTCTGAATGTTGTGTCCTAATTCGTTGCAGTGCTTGCAGCGAACAGTTCTTTTTGGAGCTTTTGTCTTCCCCGATGTTGTTGCCTTATTCCCTTGTTGTTTTGCCTTCTTATTTTGTTCATCATCTCGCTGCTCTACCAGCATCTTCTTTCTCTTCTCTCTGTCAGTTGGTCGGCCTTTCTTAGGGACACGAGCTGGGTTTTGTAGCATATCGGAGCTTTGATGTTGTGGCATGTCACCATTCAGTGTTACCGTTGCTGCAGCGGGTGGTGTTGGGGGTTCACTCTGTTGCACTGCTTGTTGATCAGGCAGGGCTCCTCTCTTGGCTGCTGCTATGGCAGGCTCAAGGACTTTAATTGCATCATCCAATATTTTGTAGGCATCATCATTGCAACATGCATTAGAGGCAAGCCATGTCAACCTTCGACACAAGGAGTTGTATTTCAGTGTGTTCGTCGAGGGGTGCCCAAAGTCTAGCAATCTACCAGTCCTACCCATGCTTGTCATGGCTGCTTCAGACCATCTCTCCAATAAGTATTGCTGCGGAATTACTTGGACATTGAGATGAACCATCGCCCTTATTATGTGTGCACAAATCAGCCCATTCATCTCAAAGTAGTGGCAGCTACACTCAAACAGACCTTCATCCATCATAACATGCACAGAATATGGCTTTGGGTTCTCATAGGAGGTTGCTTTCAGCTCAAACACGAGGCCTTGCCCTTGGTAGTCAGTGTCTTGGTTGATAATGAAGCCAGTAGATGTTGTCGCCTGTTTCTGAAACTTACCAAAGACACTACGGGTGTAGTAAGCAGCAGCTTGGCGCTCAATGTTGTACCTGCAACAATATCAAAAGAAATAGGTCAGAAACCAAATCACACAGAGTCTAGGCCCAACAATAACTTTTTTGTTTGTTTTTGATTTTTTGGTAAAGCTCAAAAGTATGTGTACCGAGAGTATAGTGGCGGAGCTGTTGTTTCACCAGTGAATCCAGCATTGTCCTCACGATCAAGCATAGTTTCTTGACACATTTCATATTGCTGCACAAACCTCCAAACGGAATCAGCTGGTCGAATCAGGGTCTTGAAATATGAGTTGAGCCCCTCAGACCTACCTGTTGTGCTCGTGAACGGGAAGAATTTGTTCTTGAAATATGTTGGAGCCCACGTGTGCCTTGTTCGCCACATATTCTTGAGATGTTTGTTCTCATCAACTTGAAACAATGCAACATGTGCTGCTATGTTTCCTCAAATTCCTCAACAGTTTCAGATTGGTTGATACATGTGTAAAACACATCTGCAAAAGCCTCGTCTCTGCTCAACAGCCTTCCCAACTTGGACCGCGCATTGCTAAACACATGAAACTTGCAACACCTATGGCAAGTGTTTGGGAACACCTGATCAATTGTTGTTGCCATTGCTTGGTCCTGGTCAGTCATGATGTTGGTTGGATGCTCATTATCCATCGCAACCATCCATTGCTGAAACACCCACTTAAAGGTGTCAATAGTTTCATCCGACAACAGGGCACATCCAAGTGCAATTGTCTGGAGGTGGTTGTTTACACCAACTATAGGAGCAAATGGCATGTTGTATCTGTTGGTGCAAAAGGTTGTATCGAAGAATACACAATCTTTGTATTTCGGGTACAACACCCTTGTTCTCCCGTCAACCCAAAATAAGGCAGTCACTGAGTTTGTTGCAGGATCATGTTGCTTCGCAAAGAAAAACTCTGGATTCTCAGCCTTCCTTCTCTCAAAGTACTTCACTGTCATATCCATGTCTCGGAATGTTAACCCTCTCCGGAGCTTTGCACGTTCATTTGTAACATCTCTCTTCACATATGGGAGTATCCTAGTGTCACCTCCATGGATCCTACCAAGGACGCCCATGCAATCTGAATTTTAGAGGTTCACATCATGCAGCGTCAACAATAGTTGGTAATCCTCGGCGGGTATGCTGCGGTGCGAGCGGTAGTACCTAACACGCTCTGGTTGTTCCATCATTGGATGTGTATGCTCCGCGACAAAGCAGTCACTGTCCATCTCCCCTCCCTTAGCCCAACAATCATATGCGCCTTACAATCATGACGAAGCATTCTGTTTTTTTTTTACGTTTTCTTGTAACATCCATCCCTTCACTAGGCTGTCTACTATAGTTGCTGTTGCCTGTTGCAATGCTCTCTGATGTGCTGCTCGTTTCCGTTTTAACGGGCTTTCTAGCATGCACACAACCCGAACACCCTCTTTATCAGTAGTGCATCCTCTTTCTTCTGACCTCTCTTCTGGGTAAATTTTGAAGTGGATAAATGTGTCCCGAAGCCCAACTTGAATGCATAGTCGTTGTAGAATTTCCGAGCATCATCGATCGTGTCAAACACCATCCCAACATAGGGCGGAAGTGACTGTGACGAAACATCTCCATCATCCGAATCATCTTGGTTTGCACCTTCAGCAAACAACAAACCTTCTGAATCTTCACCATCACGAACACAAAAATTGCCTTGGACATAGCTTCCTTCACTTTGAGTTCCTTGTTCCTGAAACACAGTTGTTGTGCAACAGTCACCTTATATTTTTCCATGGATTCATAAAAAAACTCTTGTTTCATAAATTCAGCGGTCCCATGAACAGAAATATATATACTTCAACAATGACTTCATATTTGATGTGCAACAGTCACTTCATAAATTCTTGTTGTGCAACAGTCACTTCATATTTTCTAGTGTCACCCAACAGAAACATGAAACAAAATCAAATCAACAGAAATTATACAACAGAGACAGGACATGTTCAGTGGTCCCATGAACATGCAACATGCACAATCAAATCACACTATGGGAGCAGGCACAATCAAATCACACTATGTTAGCAGGCCATTAACAAGTTCATGAAATTGGAGCAGGGAAACTAACAAATGCAGGCATTAACCAGAGGGATCAACAAACAAATATGAAACAAGAGGCATCTACAAACAAATGCAACTAAGTTTCTGAGTGTCTCATGTTTCTTAGATTCAAAACAAGCTGGACATATTGAGTAGAGAAATTGTTTCGGGAATCATAGAGGCTCATGTGCAACTAAATTTTGAGAGGCTCATTGCTCTGTTTTTCACACGGGTGTTCATGTTTCAGAGTGGATCAGAGCTAGAGTTTCAGAAACAGGGTATCTCACCGAAGATTGTTGACGGGATCTGCTCGATTGAGCTTCAGGAAACACCACCGAGGGATTTGTGAACCAACTAGAATATCCAACTCGCGGCGGAAGCCCCCCGGCGGCGCTCGGAGCTGAGAAAGATGGTCGGGCCCATTCTCCAAGCAGGGGTCCTCGGTCAGCTAGGTTGGCGTCCGATCCGACCATCTGGCGCACGATGTGGTGCGCCATGGAGGTCTGGACCGGGGTTGCGGGCGGCGCCGCGTAGGCGGCGGCCGATTTTTGCAGTGGTTGCGGCGGCACCGCGCTGGCGCAGGTTTGTCGAGGCCGGGGCAACAAGTTTGTTTCTGAAACTGGACCGTTGTTTCAGGTTCTATTTGGTCGGGGGGAGGAGACCCAGCTGGTAGATCGGACGGCTAGTGAGGCGGTCGATATTTGCTACGGATCCACCGGTGGACGCCTAGCAGCGACCATACTCCTTTTTCCATACGCATTTTCGTATACATCAGGAACATTTTTTACATACATGTTTAACATTTTCCAAATAAATGATTAACATTTTTATGAACTTATTTTTTATATTTTATCTTTTTTCATATTCATTGTATATTATTTAATACATTTTAAACATTTTTATACACATTTAATATATGTAAAATGCATAACTAACATTTTTTCAAAAAAGAATGTAAATTATAGTTTTGTAGTGTATTTTTTTACGGTATTTTGGAAGTTTAAACAAAAGCTAAAAAAACAAATCAATGGCGCGCGCAGCGAGGTAAAGCCGCGCCCTCATGTATGTTGTCCCAGATATGGAAACCCCATAAATACAAGAGAGGTTCCACCGAGCACAGGAGCCCAGATGGGCCAGCCCAGCCACGCGGGACGCCGCGGCCTTTTTCTTATTTTTTCTGTTCTTGTTTTTTCTTTATTTTTGTACTTTTCTTTATACTTTAAAATATTCTACACATATATACATTAAACACTCTTCAAAAACACATCTTAAAAATGTTGAATATGTATTAAAAATCTTATATAATTATTTTAAGAATGTTGAACAAGTATTTAAAAAATTTAAATAAGTATCGGAAATAATGAACAAGTATGTGACAAAAGTTAAATAAGTATTAAAAATTGTTGAACAAGTATTAAAAAAATGTTGAACAAGTATTTAAAATGTTAAAGAAGTATTCAAAATATTGAAAAGTATTTAAAAAAATTAAAGGAGTATTTCATAGGTTAACTGTGTATTTGAATTGTTTTGAACAAGTACTAAAATGTTGAACAAAGTATTTGAAAATTATTGAATAAGCGTTCAGACAATGTTAAAACATTTATACAAAAATGTTGATAAATTACTAAAAAAAATATTTTTGACACATATAAAAATGTAGAGTGAGAAAAAATGACTAAGAAAAAAAACCAAACAAAAGATGGAGAAGAAACAAAAGGCAAAAAAAAATTCAAAGCCGAAGAAACAAAATGCACGAAGGAATGGAAAAAATATAGAATAAAAATAAAAGAAACAAAAGGCAAAAAAAACAAATACGAAGAAACAAAATGCAAGAAGGAATGAAAAAAATGTAGAAGAAAAAATAAAAGAAACAAAAGGAAAACCAGAAAAAAAAAGGCTCGAAAAAGCCTCAAGTAGGATGCGCCATACAAACTTACCATGTGAGGGACCTGGGCGGAGTGGCTAGCAGCATCGATCAAGGGAGGTCTTGTCGGCGCTTAAGCGCCCCCGAAGCTAACCGGCGCTCACACGAGAACCTTAGTGGGCCGGCCCATAAGCACGTACTTTATCAAAATACTGTAGCCCGAAATCCCACAAAAAAAAAGAAACAATTCCTTATTTAACACTATCTTAAATTTCATTTCCTTATTTGACACTGAAAAACTTTTTCTTCCCTATCTAACAACGAGTTTAAATTTTATGCCTTTATAACACTATTGTCCATTTTAAGCCTAAATGACACCTGAAAAGACAATTTTGCCCCTCATATAGTATGTGTGTGTGCGGGACAATAACACACATACAACATCACTGCGGGCAACAACACACACGCAAAGACAATAGCACACAAGCAGCAGCACATACATATGCAACAACACACACAACATCATATACACATGCAACAACACACACAGCAGCACACACGCACACAACAGGCACACACACGTAACAGCACACACACACGCACACACACGGAATAGCGCGCACACACGCGCACGTGCACACACACGCACGCGCACACACACACGCACGTAGCAGACACACACATAACAACACACACGCAGCACACGTAACAGCGCACACACGCGCGCACACACACACACACGGGCACACAACACACAACACGTAGCACACACACACGTAACAGCACACACGCAGCACACACACACGCAGCAGCAGCACACACCCACACGCACACACACATGTAGCAGCACACACGCGCGCGCACACACACACAAACACGCAGCAACACACATGCAACAGCACACACACAACATCACTAGCACACATGCACGCACACACACACGCAACAGCACGCACACAAACATACCACATGAGGGGCAAAATGGTCTTTTCAGGTGTCACTTAGGTTTAAAATGGCTAAAAGTGTTATAAAAGACATAAAATTTAGACTCGTTATATAGGGAAGAAACCATTTGTCAATGTTAAATAGGGCATAAAATTTAAGCATAATGTTAAATAAGGAATTCTCTCAAAAAAGAGTGTGCGTCGCAAGGAATCGAACTTAGGCCACTAATATCCTGCAAGAGACTAGCTACCACTACACCATTCGGCTGCTCGACATTTTACGCAGCGAGCACTCTTTAAGAACAACTAGAGCCACGCTAATTGAATTTAATAAAGTTCACTGATTTGAGAATAAAAGTTCACCAATTGACCGGTCCGACCAGTTGACCGTTGACTGTTCAAAAAATATGTGTATGTGTTCTGAAAATCAAAATCATTCACAAAAAAAACTTCACGGGTTAAAAAAAGGTTAAAAAAATAAAATAAAAAATTCGCAAAAATGGAAATGGTTCAACGACCTTAAAAGAAAGTTCAGCGATTTTGGAAAAAGTTCATTCGATTTGAAAAAAGGTCCTCGATTTTGGAAAAAAGGTCATCGATTTTGGAAAAAGTTCATCCAATTTAAAAAAAATTCATCGATTTTGGAATAAAGTTCATCAATTTTAAGAAAAAGTTCATCGATTTTCAAATTTGAAAACAAATCATTAAATTTAAAAAAATTCATCAAATTTGAAAAAAATCGTTAAATATGAAAAAAGGTTCACGAATTTTATAAAAATCCCACGTTAGAATGAAAAAAAAGGATGAGAAAAAAATGAACTGGATAATGAATAAAAGACGAAAAACGAAGTATGTGTGCATCACTGGGGTGGTCGCCTGGTGGTTAGAGCTGAGCGCTCGCGACCAAGCTGTCGCAGGTTGAAACAAATGGGCCGGCCCAGTTCACAGGAGGTGGTGTGCACTGCAGGCGCCGGTTAAGAAAATGCACGTTAACCGGCGCCTGCAGCACCAAATAGGATTTGCCATCGATCAAACTCCCTCATTTTTTCTTCTCTTGTATTTTTAATCTGTACGTGCGCGAGTGGGCCAGCCTAATACGACGCCCGTGGAGGAAAACTTCTCACGTCGCTTAAAGCGATAAATAGTTGCTGCGGGTTGCCCGGGCCTGCGAGTAAATATATGGCCCAAGAGGCAGCGGGCCAGACCGCGAGTAGTAATCCTGTAGCGAACCCTAAAAAATATGTGATGGTACAGCGTTCTCTCTCGAGTAATCTTGTAGGGTACTCATCCTCAAACAAAAAAAAATTGTAGGGTACTCATGTACGTCACCGATGACGTTCCCTCAACCGGCAGTACTAGGTCTGCATATGCGCCACGTTGCCAGGCGAGGAGGCAGTGAGCCGCGCGGGTTCCAACGTTGAAGGAGGCGCGACCTCTCCCAGAAGACGCACCCGCGCAGAGCGACCAGATGTGCACCTCGCCTAGTGCTAGTCTCTCACACGTGGCACGTGCCGAAGATGATCGGACGAAGCATGCATGCACACGCGACGGCAGACCAATTGTGAAGCCATGCATGGGTCGACGTCGACCGGCCTGCCCTGAATAACCACTCACGATGGTTTTGTCAAAGACTAAAATGCCACGCACTTCCGCGACGACAAGCAGAAGCAAAGCTTGATTAGCTTTAGTGTTGAGGATCATTTAACACATGCGTTCTACTTCTTCGCGTGTCAGGTCTGCACGATGAAGACTGCCTGGAAAAACATCTATAAAAATAGAGAACATCTAATTTACTATCCCTGTCTTAAAATATAAGATGCATATATCAATTGAAGATCACGCATTAATGTTTTGCAATTAGACGCGTTAGACATAGGGATATGTTTCATGTAATCTCAACCAGACTTTATCTCCTTCCCGTCAGTGGCGGAGACAAGGGGGGGCGAGCAGGGGCCTGGCCCACCCTAACGATCGAGCAAACATTCAGTATGTAGCTGTTAATTAGCGATTGGATGCACGTACAGAAGTACTTGGCCCCCTCCATCTTAACGAATTTCTGGAGAAAGGAAAAAGGCCCATGTGAAAGCCCAGTAGCTAGTCGTTTTCAAGTCTGCTGGCGCTGGGCATTCTCTCCTGCGATTAGCGCGTGGTGGATTAGCGATGCGCCCCTGCCGTCTCCTACCCTTGCCGCCTACCTGCTTCTTCTCTCCCTACGATCTGATTCATACGGCGACGCAGGCTGCTTCACTCGCCAATTATTTGGGCTGCAGCCAACTAACTAGCCAAGGTAAATACGTCGCACTGTCTTCCAATCTTTCTCAATTCTCATCTTGTATCGCGTCAAACTTATACGTCAGATTTTAACTATTTTGGTTGTGTGATTCGTGGGCACTCCCAATCGTTGAAAGCTCGGATTCATTGATGCTTCGTCGAGCGTCGGTAAACAGTGATGATTGTCGCGTGCTTGCCAACAACGACTAGCCGATCTACTTCAACCTAGCGGAAGAGGGGACAAGTAGGGGCTGAATATGATTCTTTAGGTATGTATTCTGTCAAAGTTGATCATTTTTTCCTAATAGAACAACAAAATTTCCTAATACAACCTGTCGTAATTTGCCATTCAATTCAGTATAAATGCAAGCTAAAAGCCAGCCATTTGGTTATACAATGATTGTTATTGTTCGTATATCTTAAATTTCCATATGACAATTTTTTGTAGCACAACATTCATGTTGTATTTCAAAGTAGTTTGATTATCAACTTCGTCTACTTAGCGTGTATGTGGAATTATTGACCAATATTACCGATTGCAATGAAAGTGAGTATTTAGGTAAAGCTACATGAGAATGATACTAGAATATAGAACTATTGGGTACTTTGGGAGACACAAAATATTTTTTGCTTTATGGTCGCCTGGCCCCCCCTATGCCTAAATCCTGGCTCCGCCCCTGCTTCCCGTAACAAACTCTCTCTCTATCTCTTGTAATCAATTGTATCCTGGCGATCCGTTGGACTCTTGTAAACCACGGCGGGGGTGATTCCTGTCATCGGGATCAATATAAATACGCGGCTCCTTCACGAGGGAGTAGGAACGCTTCTACCTTTTCTTACATGGTATACAGAGCCAGCCTCTTCTGATCAATCTAGCGTCCACCAAAAAACCAATACCAATGTCGACATGTCTTCCTCTTCTCCTGGCGCCCTCAACCTTGGAGCGCCACCCACCGAGAAGCCAGTGAGGGGAAACTTTCTCCTCTGGAAGGCCCAGGTCATGCCGGCCCTGCGAGGAGCGCAAGTCACCGGACTCATGGACGGCACTGACGCGACGTCCCCGAAGACGGTGGAGCAGCAGCAGTCGGACAAGAGCACGTCCAGCGTGCTGAAGCCTGTCTACGGACCATGGTTTTCAAGGGACCAGCAAGTCCTCAGCTACCTGTTGAATTCCCTCTCCAAGGAGATACTAGCACAAGCACTACTAGGAAAAGGGCTATAGCTGATATGGACATTAATGGCGCACCATGTATCTGGTGCGCCACTGCCAGGTGCGCCATTAGTGTTCTCATTACTAATGGCGCACCAGACACACGGTGCGCCATTACTAGCAAATTTTATTTTATTTTATTTTTCCAAAACTATTAATGGCGCACCAGGGCACAGTGCGCCATTACTAGTTTTAACTAGTAATGGCGCACCACACGCTCTGTGCGCCACTACTAACAATTTTTTTTTTACTTTTTTTTTTCAAAACTTGTAATGGCGCACCCCTAACTGGTGCGCCATTAGTAACCAGGGTTACTAATGGCGCATTTTTAGGTGGTGCGCCATTAGTAACCTGAGACCAGCTAGATATTTTGGACAGCCACCTACCACACTCACTTTCCCCACTTCATTCTCTCCACCTCCTCCTCCAAGCTTGTCTCGGCTGCCTCCTCCTCCTCACCTCATTTGCACCATAGATTCACCCAAATTAAGTGGTTAAATTACCTTTTTTTGATAGGTAAGTAAGGGGAAAGCTTTCTTTATGTTGTAGATCTACTTTTTTCTCCCTCCAACAACGTGCACATGCACTTTTTATGGCCTAGCTAGATCTACGTATGTTTGTGGTGTTGCATATGTTTGTGGTGTTGCATATATGTTTGTGTTTGCAGGTACCGGTATTTGAAATGCGATAGTTGCCAATATTTTGCCGGAATGTTGATTCATTTCCGTTTCGGCGAGAATTTGGCACTATGCATTCTTTTTGGTCCTATTTTTAGGCAAAGTCATGCCAAATTTTTTCTTGGTTCTAAAATATCGTTTTGCTCTACCCCGCAGGCGACCATGGTCCGCACGATGACCGAAGGCATCGTGAATAGGTTTTTGAGCTCCGCGAAGGCCGAGATGCTTCAAAAGAACGAGACGGAGATAAGATGTCCGTGTCGAAGATGCAAGCTGAAGAGCCTTATTGCGGACCCGGATTCCGGGCAGGTGCGGGACCACCTGCTCTTGCGTGGTTTCATGGATGGCTATCGGTGGCAAGGTGATGAAGATGACTATGAAGTCGTCCATGGGGGCCGGGCAAGAAATGAGGAAGGGCAGCAAGACAACCACCGCGGCGAGGGCGGGCGAGAAGACGAAGAATCTCCAGGACATGATCACGACGGTGATGCAGTACACAGTCATCATGTAGAAGACGTCGCTGGGGACCGGCAAGTCGCGAGTTCATACCTCGAAGGCGTCATTCTGGCGAACCCAGATAAGGATAACTTCCTCGTGACTTACTTTCCCGAGTAAGTCATCCCCTCACCGCCCCGTAACATATGATTTCTTAGATTTCGATCGTTCTTTTTTTTTCTAACATTCCGTGTTTTGTGCAGTGACACACATTGCACACTCATCCTCTTAAGCCCGAAATATTCCATGGCCACGTATTTCGACTCGGACCGTCAGTCGAAGAAAGACTACACAAATATCAAGAAAGTTCTTGATGAAGCTCTCCCCGGCTACGCCAGATCTGGAGGCACCTTCAAGAAGCCAATTTGTAAGTACGGCAAGCACGTGTTCGCCCACAATACGATGTTCCCCTGCGTCAAGCAGCCGCCTGGCGGTCAGAAGGATGCCTACTACGCCCTCCATCACATGCGGGCGATCGTGCGGGACCATAATCACCTTCTGCTACCAAATAATCTCAAAGATTGGGCCGCAAGCTTCTCGGCAATCCAAGACACGGACATCAGACAAGAATTCTTTCGCATCCAGTCGGAGTTTGCGGAAATCATCCATCAAGATGTCCTTCGTACCTCGGGGCAGTTCTACCTTAGATATCAACCGTCCAACAGTGAGATAGAAACAACGCTACAAATGCAGGCTGACAACGACCGCGATTTCATGACCATCACGATAGACGGCGGCTTCATCCACGCTCCGGTCCCTGAGTCGAGTCGAAAGTAGTGATGGTATGTAGTTCTGAAATATCGATTAGCTCTTTAGTTTGGACAGTCGTTCAACTTATATGTAATCGATGCTATTTATTAGTAGGACCACAAATCGTGCTATTAATGTGTTGCTTTTCTCTTCCGATCCTTTTGTTGCATACTTATATATTGCTTATGTATTGTCTGTGAATTGCTACTAACGTTTTGTTTGTCTAGTGCATAGAGATGCCGTCGTATGTCGTGTACAAGGGTAAGGTTCCCGGAGTCTACGACGACTGGGAGGAGTGTCGGAAACAGGTTTACCGTTTCAGCGGTAACAGTTACAAAGGGTACACCACTAGGGCGGAGGCGGAAGCTAGATACGCGCGCTATCTAGCGGGAGAGAGGAGGGAGCGGAGGAGAAACCGGATGAAGACCAGTTTCATCGCGATGATGCTCATCGTGATGACCGCAGCTCTCTTCTATGTGATGGTAGTTTAGATGATCGATATCGACTTGTAATGTGAAGACAAACTCGCTACTCGCGGTCTCGAGACTTGTAAATGTTCTAACTTTGTTCGGTCTTTTGAATTCGGAGACTAGCTAATATGATGAATTGTATTCGGAGACTAATCTTCTATTGTATTCGATGAATCTGCTGTTTATATGTTGTGATGTCTATATTCTGTGCAGTAATATATTTTGTAACCTGCGCAAATATCAGAAAAGAAAAAAAAATTCCTAATATTCATACTAGTGGCGCACCATACAGCACATTAGTGGCGCACTGCTACAAAAAATACTAGTGGCGCATTATCTGTTAGTGCGCCATTAGTAACCCAGAGCACAAGGTAAATATGGCCCCCTGGGAGGCATACTAATGGCGCACCGTGTGACTTACTAATGGCGCACTGCCTGGTGCGCCACTATAGTCTGGTATACTAATGGCGCACCAGGGGTGCGCCATTAGTATATGTTACTAGTGGCGTGATGATAGTGGCGCACCTGTAGTGCGCCATTAATGGCCAAAACAGGTGCGCCACTAATAAGCCTTTTCCTAGTAGTGAAGTCGTCGGTAAGGAAAGCACCTTTGAATTATGGACTGCACTTACAACCTTGTTCGCCTCGCTGTCCCAGTCTCGGGTCACGAACCTAAGGATCGCAATCGCCAACACAAAAAAGGGCACCATGCCAAGTACCATTGCATGGCCACGATGAAAAGCCTAGGAGATGAACTCACTACTAGGAGAAACCTTATAGGCAGGACACTATTAGTAGCGCTGGAAAGTAACAGGCGCTGCTGGTAATTACCAGTAGCGCTGGATTTCGGCAGCGCTACAAGTAAAGACTTAGCAGTAGCGCTGGAAACATAAAGAGCTCTACTGCTAAGAGGGACCCGACGAGCCCACCGACACTATTGGTAGTAGCAGCGCTGCCCACAATAAAGCGCTACTGCTAAGCCTCATAGCAGTAGCGGTTGCTGTGAGGAAACAGCTACTACTATGGGGCCCCACTTAGTAGTAGCGCTGCTCCTAGAAAGCGCTACTACTAAGCCTCATAGCAGTAGCGCGCTGTGGAAAGCAGCGCTACTACTAATCGTGGCAGAGCCACCTTTTCACCCACCCCCCTCTCTCCCCCTTCTTCCTCCCCCCTTTGCCCTCTCCCCTCCTTTCCCCTCTCCCCTCTCTAAGTTTCTTCTTCACCATTATTGCCCTTCTTCTCTCTTCCTTCTACCTCTCTTCTCTCCCCATTAATGCCCCCCTCCACCATAATTCTCCTCCATATAAATGGCCTCTTCTAGCTCTATCTTCCACATTTATTTGGCTCTCCCTCCTTCCATACATATAGATCTAGCTAGATCATCTCTCTCCCTCTCCATTAGTTAGCTAGAGTCATCTCTCCTCCCAGCAACTAGATCTAGCTAGCTATTTAGCCATCCACTCTCGATCCCTATAGGTCGCGAAGGCCTAATGATCTAACCGTGCACAATCTCTCTCGGGATATAGGTGAGTAAAAAGTTGTGCATTTCAAGAATGGGAATATGTGTGTTTGCGATATGAAGGGATATTGTGTGAGTGACATGCCCCGTGAGTTGCTTATGTTTTGCCAAAATGTCGATTTATTTCTGTTTCGGCGAATTTCGAGCAAACTCGATATATATGTCCTATTTTTAGGCAAGGTCATGCCAAATTTTTATATGACTTTTGCTTGTTATACCGTGCAGTCATGAGGGTGAGTGGAAGGAAGGTGAAGCGATACTTGCAATGCGCGGTGATGGACATGTATGCAAATAATCGGATTGGGATTAGATGTTCGTGTACAAAATGCAAAGAAGGAGTCATTTTGGACCCTTTTGGTCGTGGCAGTTTGAAGGCGCACGTGCTGATGAATGGTTTCATGTATGGCTATACTCGGTGGATAAGTGAAGATGATGATGAGGACGTCCACATGGCAGGGAATAACGACATGGGGCTAGACGAAGAGATGACCGATTGACACGAAGACGATGGCAGCGGGGAAGAGTCCGGACATGGCGGCGAGGAAGATTCCAGACACGGCGAACAAGAGTCCGGACATGACGGCGGAGAAGATTCCGGACAAGGCGAAGAAGAGTCCGGACATGGCGGAGAAGAGGCGACGAACACGCCGTAGTCTTCGACGCTACTAAGTTCAGTCGTGCAGGACCCTCGTGTTCGAGACCTCCTTCGCAAGAGTACGACTAGCGATAGAGCTGCTTCTAGAGAGGAGGCCAAGCTGGCGCAACTTGAAGTAGACTCGAAGACTCCATTGTATGACGGTTGCGATCCCAAGGTTACCCGTTTGAGTTTCACGCTCGAACTTCTAAAGACGAAGGCCAAAAACAAATGGACAGACAAAAGCCTCGATGAGCATTTGAAGTATCTACATAATAAAGGTCTTCCCACGGGAAACCTGTGTCCTACTAGTGTCGAGGAGGCCAAGAAAATCGTTTGCCCTCTTGATCTGCCGCCCATTAGATACCACGCATGCATCAACGATTGCATAATTTATCGGGGGGAGCACGCGGAAAAAACCAGCTGTCCAGTGTGCAATGCTTCTCGATACAAGAAGGCAGGAAAGAAAGCTCCTCAGAAAGTTGTATGGTACTTTCCGATCACTCCCCGTCTGCAGCGGTATTTCGTAGATCCTAAGAAAGCAAAGCTCATGTGCTGGCACGCAGAGAGGAAGAAACCCGACGATGGAGATGATCCGAAGCTGAGACACCTCACAGATGCTAGCCAGTGGAGAGCATTCAACGCCGAATATCGATTTTTCGGAGAAGATGCAAGGAACATCGTGCTTGGTGCGAGTACCGATGGCATGAATCCGTTTGGAAACCAGAGCACCAACCACAGCACATGGCCCGTCTTTGTATGGATGTACAACCTCCCCCCATGGTTGTGCATGAAGACAAAGTACATACACATGAGCATGCTGATTCAAGGGCCGAAACAACCGGGAAATAATATTAACCTATATATGGGGCTTCTGAAAAGGAGTTAGACACGTTATGGAAATCGCCGGTCAAGACATGGGACGCCAGCACAGGAGATTATTTCTATATGAGAGCCGCGCTGATGATGACGGTGCACGACTATCTCAGTTACGGGTACACTTCAGACCAGGTGTGCCACGGATACTATGGATGCACGAGGTGCATGGATGATACAACGTCTCAGCAGCTTACGTCAACGAAAGATGGCGGGTCTGGGAAAATCGTGTACATGGGGCATCGTAGATGGCTCGAGAAGGATGACCCGTGGAGAAAACGTGGAGGTCTATTCAATGGTTTGGCTGAGCATCGAGGACCTCCACGTAAGAGGAGCGGCACCGAAATCAACGAGCTGTTGAATAACTGGGAACAGTGCCCGGCACCGGGAAAGATGGAAAAGGCACCGGAGCCGCTGCTGAAGGTATGGAAAACGAGGTCTGTTTTCTAGGACTTGGAGTACTGGCACAATCACGACACGCCTCATTGCCTTGATCAAATGCATATCACGAAGAATATCCTCGAGAGCTTGCTTGGCACACTGATGAACATGCCGGACAAGACCAAGGATGGGCCGAAGGCAAGGAATGACTTGGAAGATTTGGAGATCAGGAGAGATCTCCACATGCCCCATAAAAAGTCGATGGAGGAGACGGAGATGGAGGCGGAGGCGGGGCCAAGGGGCAGAAAAGTCAAGAAGAAGGAGGAGAATTATTGCCCCCCCCCCCTTCTTGCTTCACCTTAAGTCCGAAGGAGATCGATCAATTCATCAAGTGCCTTACGGGAATCAAAGTCAGTTCCGGTTACTGTGGGAAGATAAGCAGATTTCTAGACACCAAGAAGAAAAGGTTCAGAGGGATGAAGTCTCATGACTGTCACGTGATGATGACGCAAATACTCCCGGTTGCCATTAGAGGGATAATGGAGAAGCACATCCGTGACACGCTTACTGGTCTCTGCAACTTCTTCGACGTTATCTCTCGAAAGTCCATCAGTGTGAAGCAACTCCGAAGGCTACAGGAAGAGATCGTTGTCATACTATGTGAGCTTGAGATGTACTTCCCGCCCGCGTTCTTTGACGTCATGGTGCATCTGTGTGTCCACATCGTGGACGACATCATCGACCTCGGGCCGACATTCCTTCACAGCATGATGCCATTCGAGAGGATGAATGGGGTCATCAAAGGATTCGTTCGTAACATGTCCCGTCCCGATGGGAGCATCGTCCAGGGTTATCTGACCCAAGAGTGCATCTCCTTTTGCGAGAATTATATAGGCGGCGGAGACCCTGTTGTTGGTTTGCCCATCAATAAGCACCATGGGAGGCTCGGAGGAGAAGGTCACAACAACGGCCGGAGGGAATTGCACGTGGACTACTCGGATCGACGGGGCGACTTTGATTGGGCTAACTTAGTAGTGCTACAACACCTAGATGTGATAGATGATTATGTGACACTGCACAAAGAAACCATCGCAAAGAAGTACCGTGATCAGGGGATGCGCAAGACGGACGACGAAGTTACTGTAGAGCACAATGCCACTTTCTTGCGTTGGTTCAAAGAGAAAATTCTTGCTAATCCCCCTGAAGAGGGCAGTTTGGACGGATTGCTCATACACGCCCTATCAGGCATACGATATCAACGGGTACACGTTCTACACGGAGGCCAAAGACATGGACAATGAGTACCAGAACTCAGGGGTGACGATTGAATGCGTGACCGACGCCAACGGCACAACTGAAAGATTCTACGGAAGGGTCGAAGAGATCTGGGAGCTTGACTATGCTGAATTGCACGCTGCGACGATGTTTCGTGTCAGATGGGCTAAGGCCGTCGTAAGAGAAAACAAATATTTCACTACTATGTGTATACCCGACGCGAATAGCGCTACCGTGAACGTTAACGTCATCGCCAAAACTGAGCCATGGGTACACGCTAAGCACGTGACACAATGCTTCTTCATAACCGACCAGACCAATCCCGGCCGTGTTGTCGTGAGGAGAGGCAAAAGGAGCATCGTCGGAATGGATGGAGTCGCCAACGAGGAAGACTACGACCAATACGGCAACCCTATGAGAGAAGATGACAATGACGATGAAGCATACGTGAAAAGAAGAATCAAGACTACATTATGTAAGAAAGATCGTACTCCATGGTGCCAGAAAAGTCATAAAGAGGGGCTCAATTATACGTCAACGAACAAGAAAGGGAAGAAGCTCAATGTGAAACGTCGTCGACGCAGCTGAGAAACCATCATCTATATATATATGTGTGTGTGTGTGTGTATCTATTTTGTGTACGCACTTAAGTAACCGTTATCGGTCAAATGATGTATACAAAAAAGGAAAATACAAAAAGGAGAAAGCAATACAAAAGAAAAAGAAAAGTAAACAGAAATGAAAGGAAAATAATAAAAGGAAAAGAAAACTAAAAACTAGAAAAGGAAAATAATAATAATAAATAATAAAAAGTTAGCAGTAGCGCTGGATTAAGGACCAGCACTATAGCTAACTTAGCTATAGCGCTGGTTTCTGACCAGCGCTACTGCTAATTTAGCACTTAGCAGTAGCGCTGGACTAGAAACCAGCGCTATAGCTAAGTTAGCTATAGCGCTGGTCCTTAATCCAGCGCTACTGCTAGTTTGAGATAACCCCCCGCGCGGACTCAAATTTTCCCAACTCCCCCCCCCCCACACCCCTCTCGATCCTCTCTGTCGTCGGCGCCCTGACCTCTGTCGCAGTCGCCGCCGTCTCCCCTGCCCGCCGCCGCCCGAGCCGCCGCCGCCGCTGTCTCCCCTGCCCGCCGTCGCGTTGTATGCCTCCCTCTCCTCTCCCTCTCCCTGCCCTCCTCTCCCCCGCCGCCGCCTCCTCTCCCCTGCCCTGCCCTCCTCTCCCTCTCCCTCTCTTCTCCCCTGCCCCCTTCTCCTCTCCCTCTCCCTCTCTTCTCCCCTGCCCCCCCCCCCCGCTCCTCTCCCTCTCCCTCTCTTCTCCCCTGCCCCCCTCCTCTCCCTCTCCCTCTCTTCTCCCCTGCCCCCCTCTCCTCTCCCTCTCCCTCTCTTCTCCCCTGCCCCCCTCTCCTCTCCCTCTCCCTCTCTTCTCCCCTTCATATGAACCCTAGCTAGGTGTGTTTAGGAATGTAGGATTTTTTTTAGCATTTAGGATTTTTTTTAGGAAATTAGCTAGGGCTATTTTTGTAGGAGAAGAGGGAAAAGGAAAAGAAGAAGAAAAAGAAGAAGAAGAAGAAGAAGAAGAAGAGGAGAAGAAGAAGAAGAAAGAGGAGAGGAGGAGAAGGAGAAGAGGAAAAAGGAAAAGAAGAAGAAAAAGAAGAGAAGAAGAAGAGGAGAAGAAGAAGAAGAAAGAGGAGAGGAGGAGAAGGAGAAGAGGAAAAAGGAAAAGAAGAAGAAAAAGAAGAGAAGAAGAAGAAAAAGAAAGAGGAGAGGAAGGAAAAGAGGGGAGGAGAAGGAGAAGAGGAAAAAGGAAAAGAAGAAGAAAAAGAAGAAGAAGAAGAAGAAGAAGAAGAAGAAGAAGAAGAAGAAAGAGGAGAGGAGGAGAAGGAGAAGAGGAAAAAGGAAATTAGCTAGGGCAATTGTTTTTAGGAAATTAGCTAGGGCAATTTTTGTAGGTATATAAAATAGCTATAAATAAAAAACAGTAGCTCCCTTCCTAGAATTTTTAGCTATAAATAAAAAACAGTAGCAAATGTTTAGTGAGGTCATTTTGCAATATAAACCCTATGTGTACTTGCTTTATATTTTGCAAATGTTTAGTGAGGTCATTTTGCAATATGAACCCTATGTGTACTTGTTTTATATTTTGCAAATGTTTAGTGAGGTCATTTTGCAATATGAACCCTATGTCATTGATGTCATATGCTCCGAGTGGCCTATGTTTTGCCGGAATGTTGATTCATTTCCGTTCCGGCAAATTTCAGGCGCTTCATATGTCCACTTTTTAGCAAAGGTCATGCCGAACATTTCCGTGATTTTCGGCATGACTTGTGCTAGAAACTAGCTAGGACATATGGAGTGCCCGGGATTTGCCGGAAGAGGAATGAATCAACATTCCGACCAAATATAGGCCCCTTTTTTCTTTTCACTATTCATTTCATTCTGATCAAATAATTGAACGAGCATACTTAAATAATCGTAGGAAACATGTCTGACCATGCAGAAGCCGGGGGTTCTGGTCGCCTCGAAGAAGACCCCGTCGAGGCAGCAAACAATTATTTCAGTTACCTGGACGAACACCAGTTGCGGGTGCAGGGTGATAGTGGCAACAACAACCCCGACACCGACACCAACACCGGCACCGACACTGGCACCGCCGACACCGACACCGCCCCCGAGACCGGTGAAGGACCGAAGCCGAAGAGGGCACGAAAACCAAACGAGCTCGGCATCGGAAAAATTGTGATCACGGCGATGCACCCCAAGAAATTAGAGCCAATGGCGCCGGAGGAAGCGCGCGCGTGCTACGGCAATCAACTAGGATGCATCCTCAGGGAAACCGCCAACATCAACGACGAAAAGTTGAAGAAGATACCACATATGGAGCACATGCTCCTAACGAAGTTGCAGAGGTTCTTGTTCCCCGGGCAGACTGAAAGCGAACTTCCGTGGAAGGACGAACCCATGACAAAGATAAACAGCAAGGCGATGACGATGTTCACCAACGACTTGTCCGCCTGGAAAGTACGGGTGAAAAATTGTGATCACGGCTAACTTCACATCTTCCATTACCAGCTTTATTCCAGCATTTTTCGAATGGACGAAGAAAAATCCAAATAAAGGGCCAGAGGACTTTCCCCTTCCCAGCTACGTCGGGAGCAATTCGGTGAACATCGCACCACCAGCACCTGTTCACGCCACCGCACATGCTCCCGTACCTGGTCCCGCTCCTGTTCATAGCAGTCCGTCCTCCGTCTCTGGCCTGCTCGGCAGGGCTTCGTCTTTGGCTGAGCTCGACGCCCTCACGATAATTACGCATCATACCCTCTTGACCAGCATATCTATAGTCTTCCGTTTCAGTTGCCTTTCGGATGTTTGGCGTCGCATACATGTTTTCGCAGGCCGACGAAACCCCGTGCACCCTACTATACGACATCAAAGGCCAGAAGGTGGACGTGGGAAAAGCAACGATCGTGAAGCCGAAGGAACGCATGTTACACAACCAACAGATGCCCCATAGTGTCTTCAAAGTTTGTGTGGCCAGTGTCAAAGCGTGCTTCGAGGATTTGCCTCCTCCGGTACAAGTCGATGACGACGAGACCCCTAAACGGATCGGCGCATGCAAGAGCTGGTTCTTGCCTTGGCCGAAGACTCTTCTTCGTGTCGAGGCGCCCGGTAGCACACCAACGACAACTCCTCAACAAGGTATGAACACCACCCCACCTACCCAATTACCTGCACGCCCGGCTGAACACGCCTCCTCGCCGCACTCAAACACTTCAAATCAATTCAATTCAATCCCAGCCCAGCCCGATCCTAATTAAAGAGCAGAGTCACTACGAATTTGCGTCCTCCTGCTTTAGTGTTATACTCCTCAAGCCAGCTACGATAAACATAGAGACCTAGGATATGCTTTCAGTTTTTCTTTTTTTTTTTTGTCCTTTTGGCAAAGGATATGCTTCCTTGAACGGACAAATCCTTGGCATAAACCCTATATAAAATTATCAATCAGCGGCCGGGTTGTTTCCCAGGTCAACGATAAACCAGTGGTAAGTAGTGGCGCAGTGTTGGCCCTGTGCTGTTGGCTGCGCTAATCTAGCTGGAACCCTCTTCTCCTCCCGACACATCTTCTTGGATGGATTAATTAAGCCCTAAATGATGCATGGATGAAAAGCATATCCCGTGGAGCTAATCCCGTCGATGCGTAGTACGTGACGCGGCGGATCGGCGCCGACTACCGGGTCACGCACGCATGCGCGCCGCCACGTTCCGCTTCAGCGTGTCTTGTCTTCAAAGTCAAACTACACTTACTCCAAAAGCTAGTACTAAAATGCAAGTTGGAGGAGCCAAAAATGGCAACACCAGGACAGGGAAGCTCTTATTTTAGCGATCAATCAATTACTGGTGGTGTTTGGATTGTTTAGGATATCTGATCCTTTGGATTACTTTAGCATATCATGCTAACGGACGCCATGGACAGAATAAGCTGGATTCAAAACTTTGTGTTTGAATGATGGGAGGTGTGTCTAAGGTTGCATGTACCTGGACCGGGATGAAGCTAGCCGATTCTGGGGGACTCTTGCTAAATAGCATCGCTGTGTTTTCTCTTTGAGTAGCTAGCTGTAGGGATAATGCCGAATTAATTGTGTTTCATATACTCTTATAAAAAATGTTTTGTTCCTCGCAAAGGAAGAAGGATTTCGCTACTAAACAATTTTTTCATGAAAAACATTTGATTTGGTATGGTTAAAACATCAGAACTTTATAACATTACCAAAGAAAATTGGTTATTACCCTCCCCTCCCCAATGTAAAAAATGTTTTATATATGCTGATCCAATACTCACCCCGCCGAAATTACTTGTCTCATAAATGGTTGTATGTACACGTATTTTAGTTTTAGATACATATATTTTATCCATTTCTGTGACAGGTAATTCGGAACAGAGAGAGTTTTAGTTAGTACAATCGGATAGCTGAGCCATGCAGACAAACTTTCCACATAAATTCATGTGGAAAGTGAAAATATCTCCTGAAATTAAAGTTATTCTTTGGTTGGTGTTGGAAAATAGTGTATTGACCAAAGACAACCTACCGAAGAGGGGTTGGATTGGCAGTAAGGCTTGCCCCTTTTGGGGTGATGATGAAATTGTTGACCATTTAGTATCCCATGCTCTATGGATAGATTGATTTGGAGCTTGATGTAAGGGGTTTTTAATCTCAAAACTGTGTCCACTGATTTGGAACAATGTTTTGGACCTTGGCTGAGAAGTTTTCCAAATAATCTTAAGTCTTAGATCCGGGGGAACAATCTCTATCGGGATTCCTGTTGTTTCATGGACAATTTGGAGGAGTAGAAATGACATATGTTTTAGAGATAAGAGATCAATGATCCTATTTTGCATTATTCCATTTGCTTTGTTACTGAATTAATGCTTGGTCAACTTGGCAACTAAAGAAGGAAAGTCTAGAGGTGCTGAAGTGGAGAACAAAACTGATAGAGCAAATAACAAGTGAGATCTTCAGGGCTTCGCAAAGGTGGAGACATGGTGTACTGAGGTTGACAAGTGGCTTATCCTCATGTGGAATCTATGTGCGAGGAGCTGCCCTCCCCCTAAAGGAAATTACTCCTCAGCTATGCTCTTAAGTTTTTGTGCTCTTGACGTTGTGATATTTCCCCAGGAGTTTTATGTACTTTGGCTAAGTTGTAGCCTGGATTGTACTCCCTCCGTCCCATAATATAAGAGCGTTTTTTACGCTACTGTAGTGTCAAAAACGCTCTTATATTATGGGACGGAGGGAGTATGTTTTAGCCTTCTCATATGAACTCTTATGTTTATTTTCTAGATCCTGTAGGAAACATGGTTTCAAGTAAATTAAATCAGAGGGGGAGGCCCCTCTTTTACATAAAAAAGGACAACTGAGCCACGCGATTCCATTTGGCCGCAATTTTATATACACATAGGAGGGCAATTTTAGAATTTGCACATAATTTCTAATTGCGAACATCGACCTTATAGTTGTGCATTCCTAAATTTAGAACATATTTTGGAGGTTCCACCCTTTTTAGGATTTATTGAAGTTTTTCTCGTTGTATTGAAATATCTTTTTTGGTGCCTTCTAATATAGGGCATGCTTTTAAGAAAAACATATGAGATGCATAATGTTATTGTATCGTACTCCCTCCATTCCCATATGTAGTGCGTATTAGTTTTTTGCTAGAATTCCACAATGTAGTGCGTGTGAGCTACTTTGGACACAAACTACCCTCAACTGTTCACCGACGATGCAGCCACATCCACATGCATGTGTACAGAGTGTGTGCATGCAGGGTTACTATGGTCCAAAAGTACATCTCCAAGTCATGTCTTGGTTTTGGAGCCACAGACCATGCGCACTACATATTGAACCAGAGGGAGTACTAAAGTATAATTGATGTTCTAGGTATTAGCACATTTCATATAGTCTTGGTCAAACCTAAGAAGTTTGACTTAGGACAAAAGTAGAACATCAATTAATTTTGAATAGAAAGAGTATATGCATTGCCTAGTTTTGTTTTGTTTTTATATAAAATCTGAGTTTGTGTGTGTCGTTCTCGGGTTGCTCCTCTCCTCATCATGGCCTCACGCTCGGCGATGAGTAAGGTGGTCATCGGGGCCGTAGATTGGTCCACGTCTTATTGCAGGTTTAGGTCTTATAGTCATTAGTGGTTGGGCGGGCTTGTGGTGTGGGGCTTCAGCAACAACAATGGTGAGGGGTGAATAAGTGTGATTCAAATCCTCTCTTGACGTCGTGATTTCCTTTCTTATCAATATTGGATCTAGAGGCTCGTGTGTGCGCGGCCTGGAACCTGGATCTTGGTGTTGATCTGGTCTATTAGTCAACATTGAAGTTGTAGCTGCCGTGCCAAAGTGAGCTTTGCGTCTCAAAATCTCCAACATTGACATCTTCGGCGCGCCGTCGACACATGCAAGATGGTGAAGACGTGGGATTTTTTGAGGACCAGATTGTAATCTTTTTCCAGGGGCTTTCTATTAATGTTGGTTATGTAATTTGAGTCTTCGTTGTAGGGCGGTAAAAAAAAATCATTACTCCGCGACCAAGATATATTTTAAGATAGATTTAAATACGAAATTACTCCCTCCGTCTCATAGCTAGTGTAAAAAACGGTCTTATATTATGGGACATAGGGAGTAACAAGTATTTCTGAGAATCATATTTTGATTTTTCTTCTGTTTGTAAATTGTTAACCAAGTAATCAAGATATTAAATAATACTGGTACGTAAGATCTAAAATAGGAAAATTAACAAAGGTTTGTGAGATCTATCTATAGGAAATTAACAAAGGTTTCCGCTTTCCTCCCGGGTCTGTCCGGGACGAAGGAGACGACGGGCATCCTCCACTCGCCGCATCGCATCTGACTTGGCCTCCTCCTCATTATTTTACCAATCTGGTCACGGGCCTCCGAATCTGGCCCCATGTAATCCAATCGTTAATTAATTAATTAATTAATCCGTGTACAGACAGACATAAATCAGGGGCCGCGCCGCACATCAAGCCCCACGATCTGCCACAACTTTCTTCCCCAACACGAATCGAGCCTCGCAACTGTCCTTTCCTCCTCCGAACGCAAATCAAATCAATCCGACCCCAAAAGGAGCAGAAACATCGCCGAATTTGCGACGCCGTCACCTCCGCTGTCCTCTTCTTCGTCTCTGAGATCCGCCCGTCGGCTCGAGTTGGCCGCCCGTGCGTCGATCGACCGCTATAAAGCGCTCGCCTTTTTTCTCGCCGCCTCTTCACGTGCGGGGCCGCCACCGCCTCCCATGCAAGCAGCCCAGCAGCGGCAGTAGGAGCACGGGTATCCTATATCTCCCCCGCCCGCCCGCCGACGCTCCTGGTTGGTTGGATCGGCAGCCGATGGCCGTGGAGGAGCCTTCGCCGCCGCCGGCCGCCGACTCGTCCGCGCCGCGGCCGCAGCCGGAGGTCGGGGCGGGTGGGCGGCGCACGGACAAGCAGGGCCGGCGCCTCGAGGTGTACAACGAGGTGCTCGCCCGCCTCCGCGCCGCCGCCGGAGGCGCCGAGATCTCGCCGGCCTTCCAGGACGCGCTCTGGGCGCACTTCCACCGCCTCCCCGCCCGGTGAGCCCTCTCCTCCGCCCGATCGGCACTGCCGGTTCCTGCACGCTGTATGTCCTGCTGACGCCGTCCGTCGTGCGTGCGACGTCTGTTCCCTGCAGGTACGCGCTGGATGTGAACGCGGAGAGGGCGGAGGACGTGGTCACGCACCAGCGGCTCCTCGAGGAGGCGCGCGACCCAAAGCGCCGGCCCGCCCTCTCGGTGCGCGTCGTCCAGGTAACGTCTTTCCGCCAGAGATACAATCTTGCAAAGTTAAACACTGAATTTGTGTGGCTTATGTCATGAATCTTCTGACAAATTCAGTGTTCATACATTGTGTTTTCGTGTCATCGTGCACGTCTCTGTCCATGATTTTCCTAACAGGCAGGTGCTCTGTTTCGTGCTTGATCTTCAGGTATCCAGGATTATTGATGATATGGACGATTCCTTTGATCCTGAGGTGGAGATGGTTGCTTCCAATCACTTGCCTAACCAAATGTACGCATAATCTCTGAATATCTGTCAGACACCTCCTTAATTGCTCATGTATGCTAATTGTGCCGTGATTTGCACAAATATTCTTCAGGGTTCACCCTCCTCCTGCATTCGGCTCGTCCTCCAATCTAGAGGCGCTAGCGCTCGAAGCAAACGAGTCTGATGTCGGTAGCACCAATAACGACGATGATAATAGCGTTCATCTCGTCTCCAGGTATATAATTTCTTTTTAAGTTCTAGTGCTTTCTTGCTTTCTTATTACGATGTTTCTTACAGTAATACATGAAGGTGTGGTAATATGATTGTATTTCACAATGTCGCTTTTCCATTTAAAGAGGTTAGCCATAATAACCAGCTTAGATTTTATTTGCCAAATCGTTGGAAGTGGTATTTGGTGCCGCTTTGCAGCAGTAGAATAGAAGTAGAAAAACACCCCCCACAATCTAAATAATTAGCATTTAGTTGCAAATCTGTTCCTAAATTTATATAAGATATTTGTTTTAGGTCACCTCCTTACTGTCCTTGGACGATATTGTGAATTTGTTTAGAGGGATATATTTTTCTGTGTAGTTGATTAGTTCTCTCTATGTTCTGAACATTGCAGGCCAATGCATGAGATAGCATTTGCATCAACTGATAAGCCAAAGCTACTTAGTCAGGTAAACAAATCGTACCAGGACAAGGCATAATCCCCATCTAAATAGTCCTCTGCTGCCATGGCATTGCAATTTTATTTACAGAGTCGGTCAACCTGCTCTTAGCACAGCTAATGAAATTCAATATATGCAGAAGCTGGCCAGTACTAGTCAATAAGAAACAACAGGCAAAATAAATGAATAGAAGAAAGTTTTAAAAATATATAAGAAACAAAGTAATAGGATGCATTGGCATCAGAATCTACAGGCTTTTGCTGAAATCACGTTTTCTCTAACACGCATCAAAATTCATGTCATTGTACTGAAGTCACTTGAACTTTACTGTGAACTACTTTCAGACCAGGTCCTCTACTCAGCATCTGGTTGGATTCTTTTACTGACACCTGTACATTTACAGCTGACATGTTTGCTTGGTGAGCTCGGTCTTGACATCCAAGAAGCACACGTATTTTCAACAATCGATGGCTACTCACTGGATGTATTCGTTGTCACCGGTTGGCGTCTTGTGGTATGCAATAGCTAACTGATCCCAGCACATTGGGGCGCGTTCTTTTCCTTACTATTATTTCAGTAAAAAAATTGTTGATATGTTCTCTTTTACTGCCACTCATAGGGTACTAAACAGCTGCAAGAAAAGATAATGGAGAAATTTCGCAGTGTTGAGGTATAGGCTTCTGTCTGGCCTTCTTGTGTGAAGTTTAATACCTCTAACTGAATAATAAGCACTCTCCTGTTTGGTTTCAGTAAATTTGTTAACTTTACCTGAATAATGCAAAAGATGTTATGCATACCTCCTAAGAGTTCTCGTTTGATGATGCAACCTCCTAAGAGTTCTCGTTTGATGATGCAACCTCCTAAAAGTTTGTGCAGACATGCATTGTGATTCTCTCGGATAACAAGAATATGTTATGCATACTAAATTGGGTTGTGTACAGGCACAAGCTTTGACAGTATCAAGCGCATCATCACCTTCATTGGAAGGTCTGCAAGGTGGAGAGAGTAGGCCCACATCTACCAGTGTGGAAATACCATCAGATGGAGCAGATGTTTGGGAAATAGACCTGAAGCTGCTCAAGTTTGGGAACAAGGTTGCATCTGGATCAAACGGTGACCTGTAAGTCCCTGTTTGTGAAGTGAAAACAGTTAAACCTTGCAAAACCTGGCAGAATGTCATTTTATTCTTTGGTTTCTTAGGTACCGTGGATCATACTGCATCCAGGATGTGGCCATTAAAGTAGTGAGGCCTGAGCGCATCAGTGCAGATATGTACCGAGATTTTGCGCAGGAAGTGTACATTATGAGGTTAGCTTAAAATTTTAGTCTCCATATACAGGCTCCATCTCCCATTTGTTTTGCCTGTATTCAAATGCCTGACTGAGTTACTGGCAATTATTACTTATGCCCCACTTAGAGTTATAGACTTACTGCTTAATCCATGCTCGCAGAAAGGTTCGTCACAGGAATGTTGTGCAGTTTATCGGTGCCTGTACAAGACAGCCCAACTTATATATTATAACAGGTAGATTACAATGGGGTTAATGTTTATAGTTGTTATCATGCAGATGATGCTAATGGTGTTTCACACTTTCCCCCCTTTTGGTATATTTTAGATTTCATGTCAGGAGGGAGCGTATACGATTACCTCCATAAAAAGGGTAGCTCCTTCAAGCTCCCAGAAATACTAAGAGTGGCGACGGACATCTCTAAAGGCATGAGCTACCTGCATCAGAACAACATAATCCACCGAGATCTCAAGACTGCAAATCTTCTCATGGATGAAAACAAGGTTGGTGTGTGTTATAAATCATGCTATGCATTTATGAAGATAGTTTTTCTACTGATATTTTCACTTGTAGTTAAAACTCTATAATTAAAAAGACCATCCTTTTCAGGTTGTAAAGGTTGCGGATTTCGGTGTCGCACGTGTGAAAGATACTTCCGGAGTGATGACTGCGGAGACTGGAACTTACCGTTGGATGGCCCCTGAGGTGTGCCGTCATGTTTATACATGTCATAAGAAAACAGTAGTAACTTTTTTTGTCTATTCTAACATGTACGTACTATCTAACTTCAGGTCATAGAGCATAAGCCGTATGATCACAAGGCAGATGTTTTTAGCTTTGGTATTGTTCTATGGGAGCTTCTAACCGGCAAGGTAACTGCAATTATTGTTGTTGTTGACTAATTTTTTCCAGTTCCTTTTTAAGTAGTACAGTATATCTGTCTATTCTACTTCTAGAGTTATAAATTGATAACTTTCCTATTTGTCCAGATCCCTTATGATTATCTAACTCCACTGCAAGCAGCAATAGGTGTTGTTCAGAAGGTAAGCCTTGCAGATACTTGTTGGAACCCCCTATTTTCCTTGTCGAAAACTCGATGGAACCCACTGCTATGAGATAGCATTCTCTGGAGATGCTAACCCTCTTCCCGACGCCGCATTCTGTGCAGGGCATCAGGCCGACGATTCCAAAGGATACCAATCCCAAGCTAGCAGAGCTGCTTCAGAAATGCTGGCACAGAGATTCGGCCGAGAGGCCCGACTTCTCCCAGATCTTGGAGATCCTTCAGAGACTCTCCAAAGAGGTCAGCCTCCCCCCCCCCCCCCCCCCCCGCGGTTATTTTTTCATCGGAATCCATCGCATGGTTCGGCGAATTTCTCGAGATTTTCCAGTTTCTCTGTCGGAATTCACCGCGTACTTCCTGCTAAGAGGAGGTAGTAGTTGTCATTTAGTATGATGTGGCTATGTTCATATCTGATTTGGAAGTAACATGACAGGTGGGAGCCGACGGTGAGGGCCGGCAGAAAACCAAGTCTGGCTTCCTCTCTGCGCTGAAGAGAAGCCACTGAAGGCGGCGGCACCACCAGCAAGCTTCCTCTGTGTTGATGATGCCCAAGCATAGGTGATTGATTCCGGAATTGTCGGTCGATGCCCGAGCCACGGTAGTGTACACTGATAATGATTTTCTCACGTAACTGTTTTGGCCCATCTCGCTTCCTCTTTTCTTTTTTTGGTCATGTATCAACAGTTCTTCTTGTTCTAGTGTTGTTGTTGAATGAACGTTAATAACATAGAAGATCGATTGCGCTGGAAAACTAAGGGCCTCCTTGATTCACAGAATTGTACAAATGCAGGAATAGGAACACAGAATTAGAATGCCATGCACATATAGGATTTGAGTCTGTTTGATTGTATCACAGGAAAAGCAAAGGATTTCTTCCAAGAGGTTGAGGTGGATGTTGGAATTTTTATAAAATGTAGTACAAATGAGTTATTAGAAAAAAATCCTATAGAATCCAATCCGATAGAATCCAAGTTTGGGTACAAATGATTCATTAAAAATTCCTAAAGATTTTTATCAGTGTACCCTCCGCATCTGCCCGGATCGTGCCGTGTTGCCACAGCTCTGGAATGTGAGAACATGGGTGATCCTATCCAACTTCCGGAACAGAATCCGACCACATTTGAATAGTACATCAACAAATTCGGCATCGACCAACTCACGAGCAGCTGAAAGAAAACATGATTGAGCATCAGTGGTCGTTGAAAGGGGACAACAATGTTGGAATGTAATATTCAAACTTCTTAAAATTTGAACTAGTGTTGCATGCGGTTGTTTGAACGTGCTGACTTGGAAAAAAAATGAGAAAGGCCGGATGTATGCGGCTACGGTTGGATGACGTCCTTTCGCGGACGGATGCGGTAGGAAATTTGCAGATCTGCCTTGGAGATGCCCTTACCCTACAAAAAATCCTTTGAATCAAAGAGGCCCTAAGATCTAGTGATGAATTCTGCATTTCGAGGGCACTTTGCGCACTCGTAAACAGTAAAAAAGAAAGTCACTATGCACAAATTCGTCTACATGTTTGTGTTAGGAAAAAAACCGCTCTGCTGAATTCCTCCTTCAAGATGGAACGTGACTTCGTAAATTTCAAAATGATATGCCGGCTCAGTCTCTCGAAGATGCTCATAGGGGTAGGGTGTACGCAGAGGCGGAGGACGAAAAAAAATTAAGGTGTGGCGGACTCTTAAACATAATAACAAGTAATTCTCTGGAATTCACTTGATCTTGATGAGTGGCATGTGCCGTAACCTACGAAGCACCTATAGGGACACGAACACGGCAATACGGATATGAAAATTTCTAGAAACAACCATACGACGATACAATGAATATATATACCTCCCCTTCCCTCGTAACCTACGAGGCGACGACGCGGCCCCTTGGCGGCGGTGGTGGCTGGTGGCGGGGGTTGACCGGCGGCGCCCTGTATGCCCAGATCTGGGCCCAAAGAGGCGGAGATGCGGAAGGCCGGTCCCGTGAGGGAGGCAGAGCTGGCGACCGCCGCGTCGTCCGCTTGGTCACATCAGCTGCTCGACGCTCGCTGCGCAGTGGCGCCCTGCCCGTGCCCCAGTCCCGACCACAGCCGCAACCAGCTGCGCTGTTTGTCGTCCGCCCACCGCCGTCCTCCACTGCGTCCGCTCGCTCGTCGCCCACAGCCGTCCGCTTGGCCGCCGCCGCCACACTCTTTAGGGTTCGTGGCGTACGTGCTTCGTTGGGGGTCGGGGAGTTGCTTCATGCGCGTTGGAGCAAGCTGTCTGGCTCTGTTCGTGACAGGATTAGGCCCAAATAGCGGGGTTGCGTGCATCGCTGGGTGTTGCCATATGCCCAATTAGGGTGGCTGCGTGTCCCTTTTCTTTTTCCAGTGATTCTTTTTCATCTAGCGAGAACCAGCAAGCTAGCAAATGATGGTATGCATACATGTATTAAAAGATTTGGACCAAATCAAGGTGTGGCGGTGGCGGCTGCCACACCTTGCCCACCGGGGGCCTCCGCCACTGGGTGTACGTGTGTGCGTTTATAGGGGATGAGTGTATGCGCGTGTATATGAGCGTTTGCATCTGTACTGTGTTCAAAAAAAAATGCAAGGCCACGTAAGTACAACTGTAGGTGGACTGAAGCATGGCTGCATGCATCCTCGTTCGATCGTGCCGGGGCGCGCGGCCGGCGGGAGATGCATGGGATCACCTCTCGTGGGATGAAATTGACCAAGCCGCCCTGGACTAGAGCGGGATGAAATTGCCGGCGTAATTGTGGTCGACATGACGGCGTTACGACTGATGCTGCTGGCTGGCTGGCTAGCAGCCCGCCGCGCGCATCAGAATTCCCGATGAAGCATTTGTTTATGCGTGGCCTCTGTCAATGGCGCGCGGCACCTATTTTAGGCGCGTAACGCTCGTTACTAGCCGCACCATAACGCGCCACCTGGAAGATGGACAGGCACTGCCGCCCCGTCGCGCTGTCCTCCCTCCTTCTCGTCCTCTGCTGCCTCTCGCTGCTCCGCGCCGGCTCCGCCGCGCCCGTGGTCACCGCCGGCGCCCCCGACGGCAGCGAGCTCTGGGGATACGTCGAAGTCCGGCCGAGTAATCCACGTGCTCCCTTCTGGTCATCGTCCGTTGGCGCGAGAGTCTGATTGAACCTCCTTTTGGTTCTTGGTGTGTGTTGCAGAGGCTCACCTCTTCTGGTGGTACTACAAGAGCCCGCAGAGGGTGTCCACGCCGTCCAGCCCGTGGCCGACCGTCCTCTGGCTGCAGGGCGGCCCGGTACGTACGCGATCATCTTCTCTTCTCCTTACTTACGTACCTATGCCGGACGGCCGGAGCCATGGCTGCCCACCGTGCCGGCGAAAGCTCACGGTCCATGTCTGTCCGGCGAGCAGGGAGCGTCCGGCGTCGGCATCGGCAACTTCCTGGAGGTCGGGCCGCTGGACGTCGACCTCAGCCCCCGCAACTCCACCTGGCTGCAGAAGGCCGACCTCATCTTCGTGGTCAGCAGCCACAGCTCGAAACTCCTCTCCATATTTATTCTTTCTAACGTAAAAGTTTCGATGCCCTGCTGTGTTGATGGCTTGACGAATGCTTGGCAATGGCAGGACAACCCCGTGGGCGTCGGGTACAGCTACGCGGAGGACGCCGGCGCGCTGGTGACCAGCGACTGGGAGGCGGCCGCCGACGCCACGGCGCTCCTCAAGGCGCTGGCCACGGAGGTGCCCGCCCTGCGGGAGGGGAGCCCGCTGTTCCTCGTCGCCGAGTCCTACGGCGGCAAGTACGCCGTCACGCTCGGCGTCTCCGCCGTCCGGGCCGTCCGCGCCGGCGAGCTCAACCTCACGCTCGCCGGCGTCGCGCTCGGCGACAGCTTCATCTTGTCCTAGGATTTCGCGGTGAGCTAGCGAGCCAAACATGGTCTCCTTGAATTCTTTCTGAATTCATCCAGAGACATAACCGTGCGTGGTTAGAGTTAATATTGGCGCTCCTGCAGCTCTCCTACGCGCCGCTGCTGCTGGACGTGTCGAGGCTGGACGACAACGCCGGCGACGCCGCCAAAGGGTAAGTAAACAGTCGAGCCACCATGGCTGCCCCTCCTGCCTTCTTGTTTATCCTGGCATAAAAAGGAAACATATATTCGGACTCACCGAGCACATGCAATGCATGCGCGCCAACTCTGGTCAGGAAGGCGGCGACGGTGAAGGAGCAGATCGCGGCGGGGCAGTTCGCCGCCGCCTGGAGGTCGTGGACGGACTTGCTGGGGTTTATCGACTCCAAGAGCGCTGGCGTTGTAAGCGTGAACAAGCTTTCAACTAACATAACGTACCTTTCAACTAACTTAATGTAGGTTTCAACTTCTTTGAAGACCTTAAGGGGTTTTTGTTTTCCCTCCTTGCAGGACAACTACAACTTCTTGCTTGATGCCGGCATGGACCCGGTGTCAGCGGCCTCTTCGTCGTCGGTGGCGGCGGTGAGCAATGCCCAGACAATGAAGTACTCGACGTACCTCAGCCGCAAGGAGGTTGCATCTGGTCCCAACACTATCGACGACATCATGAACGGGGTCATCAAGCAAAAGCTCAAAATCATCCCCAGTAACCTCACGTGGCACGGGCTGTCGGAGCTGGTCTACAACGCGCTAGTCAACGACATCATGAAGCCTAGGATCGACGAGGCAAGTGAGCCTTGCTCCAAAACGACCGACATATATTTGTTCGTTTTACTTTTGTTTTGTTAAACTATGATGAAAGGGACAATGGTTAACTAATTGATTAACCCTCTGCGATACCACAGGTTGATGAGCTGCTATCTTACGGCGTTAATGTGACGGTGTACAATGGCCAGGTGATTGTTGCTCTTCATATATTTTTCTTACTGTCTCTGGCAAATACTACCTGTGAAAACCTCGATGTTTTCTTTTGCTTGCGAATTATTATAGGCGCAATGTTAGTACATATATGCTTGCGGACCCCAATAGATGTCGAATGTTCGCTTGGAGGTGGTTGGCGTTTGCGAACGATTTCGATAGTAGTTTTGTATATGGGTGGCAACTTCCTTAGAATAGGATGACAATTTCTTACAGAGAAGGCAATTTTGTTTTGAAAACTGTCACCATTTAATCTCGATCAAACGACTGTGAGGGGTTTCGTCGGGAACCGCCAGAAATCTGACGTTCGTCAGATATCATTACCGATACTTGTTGAGTGTCCATGAAGTTTATTCGTGTGAGTGATGAAAAGCACATTTAGTTAGAGTACAAATCAAATGATCATGAAATATTACTGAAATGTTAAAATCTTCCAATTTAGAAATAGTAATGGTGTCACCATGCAATTTACAAATGGAAATGGTCCAACTTGTACCCAAGACACCGAAAACGATCGCATTTCGTCTCCAGTGTGAAGCATATGGGTTAATCGATACAGATGGTCGATGGGATGGAGGTACCTGATTAGTATATGGAAGCATTTTGAGTAAGCAACGGCTCTTCAATTTGAGATGAACTTTTTTCTGAATAAAAAGTTGACATTACCTTTCATCTCTTGGTTTAGAGACAACAACTCCCCCTTTCCACATTCTACACCTGGATATTTCCAAAAATAATTGGCGTGATTTATGTAAGACTCTATTTGTAGTACTGAAAATCCAGTGAATTTATTCTTGTGAAGCTCGATGTGATATGCTCGACGATCGGCGCGGAAGCATGGGTGCAGAAGCTCAAGTGAGGCCCTCAATTCCACGGCCATGCTTCTCCTTGTGGTTCAAATACACGCACACCCTTTAATCACTCTTTGCACTTTTCAGATGGGACGGGTTGAAGAACTTCACGAGCCTGCCAAGGCTGCCCCTGCACTGTGGGTCCTCCAATGTCACCCAAGCCTTCGTCAGATCGTACAAGAACCTGCATTTCTACTGGATCCTTCGAGCCGGACACTTTGTAAGCTCGTGAAACATATATGCATCCCTCCTTGGTGTTTATATGATGCTCTTGAACTGAAGTTGATATTGGTGCATATCTAATGTTGCAGGTGCCTGCTGACCAGCCTTGCATTGCACTGAGCATGATCAGTAGCATAACCCAGTCTCCAGCAAGTTAGATTGATACCCTAAATCTAGCTATACTGAACTTTTTGTGGGGTACCTGAGCACCTCTATTGTACCATCTGCGAGAAGATAACAGGTGATCATGATTCAGTGAAAACCCATGGTCCGACCTTTGATGGTTGGATTTCGCAAAAACGGTGTTGGCATGTCATTCCCTTCTTGAAGATGTTGTTCTGGCAGAGTTGTATTCCTAGTGTTGTACTGGTTTGGTCGATGTGCCTGCTTGGCGTATGTAATCGTTTCTGTTTCATTATCTATCTCTAATAATTTTGTTGTTTCAATCCTTGATGTTTAGAATAGCTCTTGATATCGTGTTGTTACAGAGAGCCTGGTGTAACTGGCATCTCCTTGGTATTAATATGATTTTTTTACCACAAATGAATCATCACTCCAATGCTAAAATCCACCCCCCCCCCCCCCCCTCTGCCTTCCGCCGAGTGAATCGGTTGTCATCATTGTTGAGGAAATCGTTAACTGATAGCTGCTCGGTTGGTTTGGGAATAGGGAATTAATAGTCTAATGGATCAGTTAATTAGTTAATCGGTTGATTTATTAGTTTACCGGCTACTCAGTGACCTTACGAGTAGGGACTGATCAGCAAGTTAACTCGTTAATTGGCCGATTTCTTGAACAGGGTCATTGACTCATTGTTAATGATGAACCCCTGTTAAGGTTACCTCGCTCGTGCCTCCTACTCCTACGTACCATATTTGTATCATGGCATATACATCACCCTAATTTGGTTGGCTTGACGGAAAAGGAAAATGAGTGGGAGGTTGAGTAGAGGAGCAGCACAAGCATCAACCTCGAGCCCAAGCCAAGAATCGCATCCCGGCCCCCACACAGGCATGCATGCGTGCCGGGGCCCACCTGACCCCTCAGGTCCACGCTGTTTCCTCCTTTGGTCCCACCTGTCAGTGTCGCGTAACGCCTGCGCTTTGCCTCATAAAGGTGGCGGGAGCATAACGGCACGGCCCGGAGATCGGACGCGCGCAAACGTACGCCGACCGACGGACCGGCTGGCCATGTCGTCCATGTCCGACGACGGCGAGCCGCTCGAGCTCCTCCACGGCGACCTCGACCTGACCATCCACGAGGCGCGCGGGCTCCCCAACATGGACGTCCTCTCCACCATCCTCCGCCGGCTCTGCATCCGCCGTCCCCGTCGCCTCCCCAGCCGCAACGTCGACGCCGACACCGACGCCGACAGCCCCCTCCGCCGCCGCCGCCGCCACCAAAAGCCTCGCGGCCGCCACAGCATCGTGCCGACCTCCGACCCCTACGCCGTCGTCGCGGTGTCGGGGGCGGACGGCCCGGACACCACGCTCGCGCGCACCTACGTCGTCCGCAACTCCGAGGCCCCGGACTGGTCGGCGCGCATACGCATCCCCCTCGCGCACGAGGCCTCCCGCCTCGTCTTCGAGGTCAGGGACTCGGACCCCTTCGGCTCCGACCTCATCGGCGCCGCCTACCTCCCGGCCGCCGACCTCCTCGACGGCGAGCCCATCGTCGACGCCTGGCTCCAGCTGCTTCGCCCCGACGGCCGCGGCCCGCCGAAACCCAACTCCGCCATCCGCGTCTCCCTCACCTTCACCCCCGCATCGTCGTCGTCCACCCGGCGGCGCCACTTCGGCGGCGTGCCGGCGTACTTCCCGGCGCGGCGGGGATGCGAGCTGAAGCTGTACCAGGACGCGCACGTGGCGGTGGGGGCGCCGTGCTCGTACGAGCGCGGGCGGTGCTGGGAGGACGTGTGCATGGCGGTGCTGGGGGCGCAGAAGCTGGTGTACGTGGCGGGGTGGGCGGTGGGCGCGAGGGTGAGGCTGCTGCGGGAGGAGGTGTCGCCGGAGATGGCGGAGAAGGCGGCGGAGGTGAGGGCGCTGGCCGGCGTCGAGGTGGAGAAGATGGCGCTGGGGGATCTGCTCAAGTACAAGTCGCAGGAGGGCGTCCGCGTCTGCCTCCTCGTCTCCGACCACGACGACACTCCCCTGCACCCGAGCTTCTTCCTAAACACGGTAAGATCAGAGACTGCTAGCTATTTGTGCGTAATTGTCGATTCCAATGAAATTTCGCCAAAATTTATCAAATTTCAACAATTTCAGTACGCACCGACATATTTGCAGTTTGGTCAGGTTATTAGAGCATCTCCAATAGACGAGCCGTGACACGGCGTGCAAAAAAAAAAATGGACGCCGAGATAGTGTTTTACACGCGGTCGTGTGGTAGCTTTAGCAGAAACTATAAAATTTAGCGCGCTGCTGTAGCGCTTCATCAGGCGCGGTAAAAATACAGCGCCTAGCACAAACACATTTTCTACTCAAACGAGAACAAGAAGATCAAACATACACAAAGTAAAATCAATAATAAATAGTTCAACGGCAAACATTAAAATTTAAATTCAAATTCATAACAAGCAAGTTCATACGATGCTAACATAAAAGTACATAATCCTAGACTACTCCTCGTCCTCCTCCGTGGTGTAGTCCGACGACGTAAACGCGTCCTCCCATCGAGGATCGTCCGAGTCCCGGCTTGACTCTGTCGGGTTGTCTATCTGGTCCATCACCAGTTCCTTGCGCGCACGCTTGTCCTGCCGATGCGCAACTCACTCCATCCTCCTATGCGCCCAGAACTCATTCTCGGCGACGACGTCCTCCGGGAAGCGCTCGCGCCACGCCGCCATGGCGGCCTCGTCCCTCTCGGCGACGATGAGGCGGCGCTCCCGATTCCGCTGTACGCGGCGGTCCTCCTCGGTGACTAGACGCGGGGGAGACACAAGATCCTGCGCCTGCTGGCGCGTCCTGACGTCGGTGAAGTTCATCTGCGCCCCAGGCCGCCCGAGGCGCCACACCGCCGCATCGTACGCGCGGGTGGCCTCGTGGACGGTTTCGAGCATGCCGAGCCCGAGGCGTGTATCGCCGGAGAGGATCTCCGCGTGATACACGCCGGAGGGACGGAGGCGGACGCCGTGATACCCCGAGCTGCTCCGGGGGGGGGGGGGGCAGCATGGCGGGGCGCTGGAAGAGGCGGGGAAGAAGGAGCGATGGCGGCGGGGCGTGGGAAGAGGGGGGGGAGGAAGAAAGCGCAGGAGGAAAATGGGAGGTTGGTGAGGCGGAGGTGCGCGGGATTTATAGCGCGAAAACTAACGCACGGGAAGAAAAGTTTCGCGCGCCACCGTTTCGTGCGTCTGCTGGAGCGCGCTGCGCGGTTGCTCGTGCGCCAAAACGACGGTTTTTACCGCGCGCAGCTTTTATAGCGCGCCTGTTGGAGATGCTCTTATCTCAGGTAGAACTGATTTCGGACCAGATTCAATCATAATTTCACCCACAAAAAAAAGATTCAAGCATAATTCAAACTCTTGTCGAATTTTCTCAAACCTTGGTAGGATTCCTACATGTATAACTATTTTGTGTCTTCCCGCAAAAAAAACTATTTTGTGCCCAAAATACATGATTGGGTAAAACCAAATGAATATCTCGTATTTGGATTTAAACCAGATATTCCCGCACACAAAAAGAAATTTGAACCAGAAAATCCGTGCACTACTATCTCGGTCTTTGTATTAAGGAAAGGTTGTGCTGTCATTATGGTGATTTACTGTTTGCGTCACTAGATTTTGCCTTTTTTTGTGTGTGTTTTACTTTTTGGTTTATATTTGTCATATTTTCTACATAACTTTATCAACAAGAGAATACCATGTGGAAATCAAGCTTCGGCTGAAATAGGTGGAAAGCACGTGCTAAACTGTGGTTTGAAGTTTTGAGAGAATCTTAAAAAATACGACAAGTTAATAATATGATGTTCTGTTAGCATGTGAACTTCCAAGTTGAAACACAAATTTGATAACGAGGTACAAAAAAATTAGCATTGAATAGTGTTGGACAGGAAACATCACTATTCACTGCTGAATTTGTTTATATATCATAGCTCGTATATGGTTTTATGTTTAGACTTGGAATTTTACATGTCAATATAACATCACCCTCTTGAACTAATGTTTTTTTAGAATTTTTTGAAACTTCCAAAAGTAGTTTTCACTGAAACTTGGTTTTCACACTTATTCTCTCATAAAACAAAGCACAAGACATCACAATTCAACAACTAAATCTGAATAGCACCGAAGATAATATAGAAAATTTATTGATAAATGCCCGTGCGAATAAAATTGTGAATTGAAGTTTGGAGCATGACAAAATGCACACGGAGTGCATGCCTCTCTTGAATATCATGTTGAAATCCATAATTCAATATGAATTCTGAAGTTGCAATATGAAAAATTCTCCGATACAAAAAGAACCCTTCGTGGGTGAGCTTGACATCTAGAATTCCAGGCTCGTATACACCACTAAATGTGTTGAAGGAAGAAGAAAATGTATGGATATATTCTTGTGTGTGGATTTTTATTTATTCTTTTATCAGGGAGGCATGATGCAAACTAGTGGCGAAGACACAAAGAAGTTTTTCAAACACTCGTCTGTGATTTGTATACTCTCGCATCGCTACCCAAGAAGCAAAGTTGAGATGGCTAAACAAAAGGCAAGCTGAGATACCTCATTTTCTCTTATGCTTATAATGTGTTTTCGTTTATGTAATTCATTATTAACTACTTAATGGTTTCTTGGGGCATAGATAAAAAATTAGGTAAAATGTGCAAAATTAAATTATTTAAATTGAAAAATCCACAATAATCTTATCATGACCAAATGCCTTGAACAAGCTGTATACATTTTTCATGATCCTCATTTTTGGTTTGTGTCATTTCCACTACCTTTATGTCTAGTACATTAATTGTTTATGAGGTCTTGATTTATATATATTTATTTGAGTGATATATATGAAACAATTCATTTACAAGACGATTAACTAATCTGTATACATTGTGATTCCATAATCAGAACAAAATAGAAACACATGATTTGCCTATCATGTGTTTACCGAATAAATAAACAAACAAGGTGAATGTACTTCAATCCCTCTAGCATTATACCAATTTAATCACTAAAATTTTCTATTATGCTTAACAAAATCAATTATATTAAGATATAAGTTCATTTATGATGTAATTTTGGTCTTTGTTATAGCAAATATGCATCCATTAAATATAAGTAATATCTTACAAAAAAAGTTACTTATTTGGTTTATATTCTAATACATTTACATGTTCTTGCATATTAAGTTTTTTTCCCGCCAAGGAATTATAGTGTATATGTTATGGTTCATTTTAGTGTCCTATAATATCAAAATACAAATATCTTAGACTATGTGTGTTTGTTTGTCTTAGAGGTAAAAAAATTTTAAAACTTATAATGTTGTTCTACTTTCGGTTGAAATAAAAAAACCTAAATTTCAAAAGGGAGTAAAAGCGAGTCTATTCATTTCAATGGTGAGAAATAGGTATGGGTTCATAGTTCCAATAGTAGAAACTCTCAAGAGCTTAGATGATATTATACAGAAAGCAAGTTATAAAACGAAACACCTAGATCTATCCACCAATAATCGTGCACCACCTAGATTATTCAATAGAGACACCACATAGATTATTATGTAGCTTGCTCCTTCACCAAGAAATATCTAGTGGGCCATTTTTATTCTCGAACTTTTGTGCACGATGGAGTATAAGAAGAATATGCTAGAATAGGGCAATTAGCAGATTAAAATTGCATGAAAATATTTCAGTCCCTAAAACTAGAAATAATATATATATGTGTTTAACTTGTCAATTCCAACACATGATGAGCCTATACAACATGTTAGAATGGGCAAGCTTTTCGGTGTGCATGTTTTCCTTAACTGGTGTGCCCCTTTCGTGTACTCTCGTCATTCCGAATTATAAGATGGTCTAACTTTTTTCTTAATCAAATATATATAGACATGTTTTAGATTGTTAGTTTATTCATTTCAGTTTGTATATAGTCTATATTAAAATATCCAAAACATCTTATAATTCAAAACAGAGGTAGTATTTTTTTTAGTTCGAGAAAATGTCCAGGAAGATAAAAGAATCTGAAAAGGGGAGTACCATGGCATCTGCATCCCAAGATGCACACGACCATTTTATTAAACGTGAATCAAGTTCAAGTCACCGAGTACCATACATAAATAAAGAAAAAAAACACAACCACACAATCGGTCGCACCCGAGATTACATAGCTCAGCACCATAATCTGTGAATGGCTCGCCAACCAAAATTGTTGAATAAACCCTGCACAACCGTTTTCAGGTGGCTGCACCCAGAGCGCATAAGCGCCTACGCGTCCACATGTTGCAGTATGACCAGATTGAAGTCGTTGACCTATAGATAACGTGCAAGAAATTAGGAGTATGGATGATCTGTTAAAAACACAATCATTCTAGCAATTTCGTATTACAGAATGACACAAACCTCCACACGGATTGGATCCTTTAGCTTATGATGAATACCACATAACCAGTTTCCAAGCTTATTTGAAATACTAGCTAGGGTGCTAAATTGTATGCAACATTAATGGTGCACCAGATCAAGGTAGTAAATGGACATGATAGAAATAAATGATGAATTGTGTCTTGCTAATCACAAAAACATAATCCAGAAGGTCCTTCCAAGGTCAAAGTTCTCATTTGGTCTTCACCCAACCAGTTATCTTTCCAAAAAACAGGAAGATAAACATACCAAAATGAGACTTAGAGAAAGAAAATGATGAGTGAACAATTGAATTTATATTCATTATTTGGTTAATTCGTATGACGTTCACGAAAAAATGTTCACATACATTCTTCCTCTCCGATAGACCCAAAGTTGGCCCACTCAGAATGTTCGGCTTATGTAGTTAGGGCGTCTCCAATGCAGACTCCTAAAACAGACATTATGACATCTGCGGACAGTGATATGGGGCGTCCATCTAATCATGGTTGCATACATTTCAAAGCAAACATGAACAAACCGGTCAAATTTCATGCAAACATGAAGGAATTCATTAAAGTTCTGACATAAATTACATAAAATGGACGATATATCGTCCGTTCAATCGTTCAACTAAAACCTAAAAAACGCTACATGTACGTGTGTCCGGCCTTGCCAATTGCATCGTCGTCGCCGTCTGTGCCATCTTCGTCATTGGAGTGGTCCTCCTAGCGGTAGAATGCGCAAGGTGGCGAGAACGTTCCCTGGCCGTCGTCTGACGTTCGCGGAGGAGCAGATCTGCTTCTTCCCGCGTCATGTAGAGGGTGGCCGCGGACAACACCGACGATGTCGGGGAACCTTGCCCTTGCCTCCGCCAGCATCGTTGACGGTCTCACTATGAGACCACTCCTCGCCGATCTTGACGAGCTCCCCGTCAGGGCACTACAGCTGCTGCGTCGCGGTCTCCGACTTATCATGGGCCAAGGCCTCTGCGAGGTTGAGGTCCGCACGAGGTGAGTCTGACGCCTCGTCAGACCTGGCCAGTCTCTTCTCCGGCGTGACGATTCACCGCGGCGAGGAAGAGATGCCACCGTTGGGGCCACCAAGGTAGTGAAGGAGGTGCTCACATGCCTTTGCGGTCGCCGGTGATATCTCATCCTTCACAATTTTGTTAAGCCAGTCGTGGTGCGACGGTGACGTCGGCCAGTCGATCCAGCCATAACTATTGTGCGGTGGCGACGCTGGCTCCAAGTGGCGCACACTTTGGACGCCATGATGAAGGAAGGGGGGGGGGGGGGGGGCTCCACCTTTATACGATGGAGAGGCGGCGGCGCCTACTCCTGCTTCACACGGTAGCGCGGCGGCAAGGGCCGCGCCGGAGCACGATACCAAAGCAACCGTCCGTCATAATCTTCGTCTGACAGATGTACTCTTCGTCCGTCGCCACCGCCTCCGCATATAGGCGCGGTTGTTGCGGCGAATTCGGCGACGGTTGCAGTGGTGCCTTGTCATAGTCGTCCTCGGAGGAGATGACGATTTCTCCTTCTCGGAAGAGCTGACACTGGAAAAATGAAAGTTTAGTCGTGTATATATAACTTTCGTACTATATTAATTTCCTTCACGGTGAATATTTTGATGAAAATCTAAAGGCTTGCGAAAAATGACTTTATTTACCAAAATTTCTCCTAACTTGGAAGTAGATGCATGAGCTGATCAGTGCGATGCCTGTCCAGCGTGCAGGTGGTGGGCACGCCGTACGCGCACAACCAGAAGTGCATCCTCGTCGACACGCCGGCGTCCGAGGCCACCCGCCGGATCACGGCCTTCCTGGGCGGCCTCGACCTCGCCGACGGCCGCTACGACACCCCAGCCCACCGGCTCTTCGGGGACCTCGACACCGTCTTCCTGGGCGACATCCACAACCCCACGCTCGGCGACGCCGCCGTGCACTGCGGGCCCCGTCTGCCGTGGCACGACATGCACTGCCGACTCGACGGCGCCGCCGCGTACGACGTCCTCAAGAACTTTGAGCAGCGGTGGCGGAGGGCGACGGACAAGCACTTGAAGGCTTCCAAGCACGGGAAGGACGATGCTCTGCTCAAGCTCCAGCGCATCCCCTGGATCCTCAGCCAGGACGTCGCCCATGGCGAAGACGACGCCCTCCGCGTCCTGCCGGAAGATGACCCCCGGTGCTGGCACGCGCAGGTGTTCCGGTCGGTGGACGCCGGGTCGGTGAAGGGGTTCCCGCGCTCCTGGGAGACGGAGGAGATGGAGGCGCGGCACCTGCTCTGCGACAAGAGCCTGGCGGTGGAGCAGAGCATCCACGCGGCGTACGTGGCGGCGATCCGCGCCGCCGACAGGTTCGTGTACCTCGAGACCGAGCGCTTCGTGGGGTCGTCGTACGCGTGGCCGAGGTCGTTCCGGCACCCGGGCGCCGGCAACCTGGTGCCCATGGAGATCGCGCTGAAGGCGGCGAGCAAGATCAGGGCCGGCGAGGACTTCGCGGCGTACGTGGTGCTGCCGATGTGGCCCGCGGCGGAGGGGCCGCCAGGGTCGGCGCCGGCGCAGGAGGCCCTCTTCTGGCAGGGGAAGACGATGCAGGCGATGTACGAGGTCGTCGCCAAGGCGATCGCGGAGGCCGGGGCCGGCGGCAGAGCGCACCCGCAGGACTACCTCAACTTCTACTGCCTCGGCAACCGCGAACAGGCACCGGCGCCGCCCCGGGACCTGGACGGACGGGCGGCGGAGACGGGGACGAGCCCGGCGGCGCTGGCGCGGAGGCACGGGCGGTTCATGGTGTACGTGCACTCCAAGGGGATGGTCGTGGACGACGAGTACGTGCTCCTCGGCTCCGCCAACGTCAACCAGCGCTCCCTCTCCGGCTCCCGCGACACCGAGATCGCCGTCGGCGCGCACCAGCCGCACCAGACCGGGCGGCGGCCGCGCGGGCAGGTGCACCAGTACAGGATGTCGCTGTGGGAGGAGCACCTGGGCGGGCTGGCCGAGGTGCTGAAGGCGCCGGAGTCGCCGGAGTGCGTGAGGCGGGTGAACCGGGTGGCGCGGGGAAACTGGGAGAGGTACGCGGACGAGGGGGAGGTGGTGGAGGAGATGCAGGGGCACCTGATGAGGTACCCGGTGGAGGTGGACGACGACGGCAGCGTGTGGCCGCTGACGGGGCACGAGTTCTTCCCCGACGTCGGCGGCAGGGTCCTCGGCTCCACCAACAAGTTCCCCGATCATCTCACCATGTAGCCTACCAACTGATCCCTTTGAGCTCTAACATTATGCTTACACACAAATTAAGGGAAATGGAACTTCTGGCAACCTACTGCACACTTAAGACGTGCTTGAGTTCTCAATAGCTATACGTGGTTTGGCTGAATTTATAATCGAGGTAATTACACCGGTGGTGCATTAACTTGCCATCAACCTTCACTTTGGTGCATAAACTTGAAGAATACACCGAATTGGTGCTAAAACTTGGCTATTTGGTTCAAATACGGTTCAAATCACGGTTTCGTACATCCGCGCTGCTGACTAGGATGCCAACGTGTCCGCGGGACCCATTGTCAGCGATTGCGAGGGCGCACAGAGGCGTGTGCCCGCCCGGGTGGCTGAAATCTTTCGGAAAACCCCTCCGTTTTTGCTTATTTTTGCAAGAAGCCGCTGAGCCGATGGGACACCGAGCCCTGAATTCCCGCACGTATCCTAACATCTCACAGGTCAGTTCGATCGTGCATGTTCGTCTGCCTCGAGATCTTCTTCTCGACTCTCCCAGTTTGATCGTTCGGAGCCGCCGCCTGCGGGTATCGTGACGGCGCCATTGATCATTGCGGGGGTGGATGGCCGAGCCTCGTCGGCGAGTACATGGCGATGCAGCCCCTCCATACGGTGAGAATTGTGTGGCCTCCTCTGCTCCTCTGTACCCTGCTTTCGTTAGGGTTTATAAGAATTTGTGGAGGGACAGGCGCTGGCAAGGGTAGAACAGCAGTCAGATAGTGGTAGTGGTTGCGTCTGTGACATGCAGCGCGTCGCAAGAAGTTGCAACCAGGCGATTGATGGCCTTGTCACAATCGGAGATCAGAGATGGTCGGGGCAGCACCATGGAGCAAGCTGCAGGGGCAGGTGGTGCTCATGAGGGACCCTTCTTTGGCATTGATAGTGAGTTCTACCTTGACCTCGCGCGCGCCGGCGACCGTGTCATCACTGCACGAATCTTCTCCTTTGATCCTTCTGCAACGAGATCAATGCGTTGGTCGTCGAGCTGTTTGTATGGTGTCGCTGTTGAGAGTTGTTTGTATGGTGTCGTTGTTGAGCTGCAAGAGTTGTTTGTCGCCACGCCCTGCATCCAGCGTGTGTGCCATCACGAACCAGTCAGCCGCTCGTCCATGTTGCGTCCCTGGGTGGCTCACCGGCCACGACGGAGACCATGTTTCATGTACCCATGCTCAGCATCACCAAATCAAAGCATCCCCAAACGACGCTGCCGTTCGTCCAGCCTCTCGCAACCCCCGACACTCCCGCTCCTGACTCCACACATTGGCTCGACCCCTCATCGGGTGGAGGAAGATGCCCTCGGTGGCGAGGGGATCAAATACGGGTCACAGAAGGGATGGGAGAGGTGGAAGGCGTCAGCTAACCTTAGCTCTAGGGGATCGCTGCCGCTGTCTAGCTCTACGGCTCGCCGACGTCCTACTTCTGCACTGCGCGCCGCCGTTGTCAAAAGGGGAACGATGGTTAGGGATTTGGTGGGCCGAAGCGTTCTGTGTTGTTCTGCCCCACCGGCTCAGGTGCTTAGGTGCAACAAACAAAAAAACAAAGGGTTTTTTCAAAAATAGTAAGCCACCAACGCAGCCACACACCTCTGTGTGTCCTCGCAGTCACTGACAATGGGTCCCGCGGACACGTTGGCATCCTGGTCAGCAGCGCGGACGTACGAAACCATGATTTGAACCGTATTTGAACCAAATAGCCAAGTTTTAGCACCAATTCGGTGTATTCTTCAAGTTTATGCACCAAAGTGAACATTGATAGCAAGTTAATGCACCACCGGTGTAATTACCTCTTTATAATCTCGATAACACTTCTTTTTGTACAACCCCTAAACACATAAAGGGTTGAGATTAGCCGATACCCCTTTGATGTAAAGGGCATGATGGCCTTATTAAAAAAAATCCATGCCTGCCCGCCCCCGCCGCGTACACCCCCACCCGCGCCGTACGTATTACTCAGCCGGTGTACAACGCGTCGCGTATACGCCCGCCCGCCCGCGCCATACGTACTTCCCAGCCGGTGTGCAACATGCCGCTTACGCCCGGCCACGCCATACCACTTAAACAATATTGAATAATTCAAAAAATTATTTCACACAAGAATTTGTTTGAGATCACGCAACAGTTCATCACAAACACAGTTCACACAAACGAAGACAAGTTCATCAAACATACCGAAAAGATTACCGGAAGGATTGCATACTAATGAAAACCTAACAATAATCCTAGTTCACTCATTGTAGAAGAGGTAATGCTTGACGGCGGACTTGCACAACGCCACCGCGAGCTTGTGCTCCTCTTGGCGGCTTCGCGGCCCAAGGCCCCTTCTTCGTCATTCGTCACGGCGTGCTCAGCGGCAACGAGCTCTTCGTCGGATGCGCGACACCGCTTGATGTTGGGCAAGATGTGCTCATCGGGCACATCGAAGACACTCTACATGTCTCGCCTGCCGCTACAGGAGAGCCGGGCACGGTCCCGCCCCTGCCTTGACCTACACCCTCGCCGCCCCTTGTCCTCGTCGTCGTTGGAGTTGGAGAGCGTCACCACGACATGGCTGGAGCTTGCAACCTTTGCATCTTAGCGAGCGTGCTTCCTCGGCGGCATGGGTGTGGCCGTCATCAGGGACGGAGCCAGGATCTATGAAAGGAGTGGGCCAAACACAAACAATCAAGCTTTAGGGGGGGCAAACACTAATTTGAAGGGTGTCTTTGCAATTTTACCATGAATTTAGAGCGTATATGGGCAAAAAAATTCAACCAGGGGGGCATGGCCCCAGCACACCCCCTGGATCTGTCCCTGGCCGTCATGGCTTCCACCCGCGCCGATCTGGATGCCACGGTTGGATTCATCGGCCATGGATTTGCCGGAGATGAAGCAAAAGGAGACGAGAGGCGCGAGAAAAAAATTCTTTTCGGAGTTGGCTAAGCCTAGTGGCGGAGGAGACGAATCATGGTGGAGGGAATCTGGGCGATAACCCCAAATGCCCCTCGGTACCGTTCATATACTAGTGGGGGGGATCATATCTGGGTCTCCTCATTTTTTTACGGACCGGGCCAGGCCAACATGCGATGCATGTTCGAGCCCTAAAAAGGGAAAAACTTGCATATCGGCCGAAATTTTTTGGGCACGGGGGCTTTTGACGTATATGCTAGAGATGCTCCAAGCCAACCGCCCCTCTTAGCAACCTATTCCTTGGCTGAAGGGAGCCACTAGGCGGTGATGGGCTCGGTAGAGGCGACATACGCATGTCGCTAGGTGGCGAAGACAGGAAGTGTGGGGGCTTGGTGTCGACGAGAGGCACGAGACTCAATGGCCGCAAGTGGTGTGAGGGTTCGATGACGGCACGGTAGTTGCGAAGGCTTGGTAGTGACGGGTCGAGAAGAGAGAGAGGGAAGGTGAAGGAATGAAAATAAAATAAAAAGGAACTTGGCGAATCATGGTGGAGGGAATCTGGGCGATAACCCCAAATGCCCCTCGGTACCGTTCATATACTAGTGGGGGGGGGGGATCATATCTAGGTCTCCTCATTTTTTTACGGACCGGGCCAGGCCAACATGCGATGCATGTTCGAGCCCTAAAAAGGGAAAAACTTGCATATCGGCCGAAATTTTTTGGGCACGGGGGCTTTTGACGTATATGCTAGAGATGCTCCAAGCCAACCGCCCCTCTTAGCAACCTATTCCTTGGCTGAAGGGAGCCACTAGGCGGTGATGGGCTCGGTAGAGGCGACATACGCATGTCGCTAGGTGGCGAAGACGGGAAGTGTGGGGGCTTGGTGTCGACGAGAGGCACGAGACTCAATGGCCGCAAGTGGTGTGAGGGTTCGATGACGGCACGGTAGTTGCGAAGGCTTGGTAGTGACGGGTCGAGAAGAGAGAGAGGGAAGGTGAAGGAATGAAAATAAAATAAAAAGGAACTTGGCGAATCATGGTGGAGGGAATCTGGGCGATAACCCCAAATGCCCCTCGGTACCGTTCATATACTAGTGGGGGGGGGGGATCATATCTGGGTCTCCTCATTTTTTTACGGACCGGGCCAGGCCAACATGCGATGCATGTTCGAGCCCTAAAAAGGGAAAAACTTGCATATCGGCCGAAATTTTTTGGGCACGGGGGCTTTTGACGTATATGCTAGAGATGCTCCAAGCCAACCGCCCCTCTTAGCAACCTATTCCTTGGCTGAAGGGAGCCACTAGGCGGTGATGGGCTCGGTACAGGCGACATACGCATGTCGCTAGGTGGCGAAGACAGGAAGTGTGGGGGCTTGGTGTCGACGAGAGGCACGAGACTCAATGGCCGCAAGTGGTGTGAGGGTTCGATGACGGCACGGTAGTTGCGAAGGCTTGGTAGTGACGGGTCGAGAAGAGAGAGAGGGAAGGTGAAGGAATGAAAATAAAATAAAACGGAACTTGGAGAAGTGGGGTATCGATCCCCATACCTCTCGCATGCTAAGCGAGCGCTCTACCATCTGAGCTACATCCCCATGATGTCCATTAAGCAACAGTGAGTTTCTTAACATGGTGCAAGCCTGCAAGATCTAGTAGTGCCCTGCCTTTTTAACGGACCAACGGCCTACGTCCTGCCACCTCCAAAACGCGATGGACTCCGCTGCCTCTCCCTCTTCCACGTCCTCGTCGGAACCGGAGGAGGAGCCCGGACGCGCCGCCCCGCCACCGCGCATGACCACGGTCTCGCGCCACTACTTCGGCAGCGCCTCTGCCGAGAGCGACCACAACCTCCGGGTCGACATCGTCGAGGTTCGTCCGTCTCAGCTCCTACCCCGCCCACTCTCTCTCACACCCCGGTTCACCGGCGGTGCTTCATCGCCAGACGGCCAAGAGGCACTGCTCCCGGCCGGCGTCCCGCCACGACGCTCACTCTCTGCGCCGATCTGACGCTCCCTAGCAGCTCGTTCGTATATACGGGCGACGGCAGCGGGGGAAGGACGGACTCCGTGGTGGGTGCAGCCCAGCCGTTCGGCGAAATGCTGCTGCCACCAGGAGTTCAGGAGTCCAGGACCAGTGCACGGATGGATGTCTTCCAGCGCTAGTGCTATATCTATGTTCAATTTGATTGCCTTAACAAGCTGTACGCTTATCGACCGGTGTGCAGAATATAGAGGAGGATTACGGGATGTTCGTCTGGCCATGCAGCGTCATCCTCGCGGAATACGTGTGGCAGCAGAGGCCGCGCTTCTCCCGCTCCAGAGTTGTCGAGGTACTGATCATCCTTAATGATTCTTTATGTAATAAGTTCCACTGCCTTAGCATAGAGTACTTCTCCATGTTCTAGCCTTCGAACGGTCCCTACTCTCTGTCAATGGAGTTCACATTCCTTTGCTGCGAATGTTTTTTTGATGGATGCTATTTTTCCATTCTGCAAATAGAAGTTTCTCGGCATTATGAGTGTCGTTCTTATTTTTCTGTTCCACAGATAAAATGATTTATCGTAATGTGAGTGCCGCCGTTCTTCATTATTCTTACGCTTTTCTGATGCACGTCTATGGCTTACAGCTTGGTGCGGGAACCTCGCTACCGGGTTTAGTAGCTGCGAAAGTTGGAGCAGATGTTACGCTGACAGACATTGCACATAATGCAGAAGTTAGCTCAACCCCATCCCGGCTTGACCTTCTTTTAGTTTTCAAATATTACCTGCTTGATGGCTCAATACTAATAGGTTTCCGCTTTCGTTGGCAATGAGCAGGTACTGGACAATATACGGCAAATATGCAGTCTCAATAATGTGAACTGTACGGTATGCTTTGATCTGAAGTTATTTGTTACAGGTTGCATCCTTCGAAAGTAGCTTTACATTTTGCAAGTAGTAAGTCATACTTAACCATGCAGGTATTAGGACTTACTTGGGGAGATTGGGATGAACCTGTATTTGATTTGCACCCTGATATTATTCTCGGAGCCGATGTGCTTTATGATTCAGCAAGTAAGCTACTTATCTACTCCGCTTGACTTGCACTCTTGTCGTTTTGGCTGAGCAACGTAAGTAACATGCCGTTGTATCTCTTTTGGTAAGAATTTGATGATCTCTTCGCGACGGTTACCTTCCTCCTGGAAAATTCTCCTGGGGCAGTGTTCATCACCACATACCACAATCGCAGGTTCCAAGAAATTCTTCAGCCTTCTCCACTTGATAAAACTGCTGGGAGTTACTCCCCTAATATATTGGCTCGGTTCTTTTGTGCAGTGGTCATCATCTGATTGAATTTCTGATGGTGAAGTGGGGTTTGAAATGTTTGAAGCTTCTGGATGGCTTCTCTTTCCTTCCCGCTTGCAAGGCTGATTCACTACAGGGAAATATTCAGCTCGTTGAGATTGCACTTGAGAAGGAAAAACCTAAATGATCTTCAGGTAACTGGAGTACATTAGCTTCATGTTACTTATTAGATACTCCCTCCGTTCTTATGTATAAGACCTTTTAGAGATTTCATCATGGACTAGCGAATCTACACTCTAAAATATGTCTATGTACATCCGTATCTAGTCCATAGTGAAATCTCTAAAAGGTCTTATATTTAGGAACGGAGGGAGTAGAAAATGCTGCATTTGGTGTTCAGGGTGGTTCCCTTTTCTTTCATGTGTTCCAGCCTTTACAGGAGTTGACTGACAGCACAGCCAACAAGGACATGACAATGGAACGTTTGGGCCTTCACTAACTGTACATTAGGTAACTCCAGAGGCTCATGAAATCATCCACAAGAACTTCCGTCTGAAAGGATTTGTTTGTTTGAAGGGAAACATTCTTGCTTTTTCGGGTTTTGTCATTAAGCAAAAACACAATCTTTGTGTAGGTCCAACTGATCATAATCACAGATGTGCATTGCTTGTACATTCATCGGTTGAAGCATTGCCTTGTTCAAATTCATGAATCCACCTTCATGCATGTGTTTTGGGGTTGTTCCTCTCGAATAGTACAATAATCTAATAACCCTCGATGCTTAAATCTGGAGGAGCTTTTATTTCAATAGACGATAGAAAATGCGCTAGTAGTTGTGTCTGGAAGTATTATGATTTCATACCATAACGTACAACAGACAATTAAGGAGAACAGAAGGGGGGAAGAAAGGAAGTCGGACACCAGGTAGAATTACAAGTGAATGAACTGTTCTGCCTCCGAACTCCTGACATAAGAAATTAGGTGAACCTCATACAATATTTGTATCAAACTAACATTCATTTCTCAAGCACTGTCTGTGGAGGGACCACCAAGGTATACAGTCAAGGAGTCAAGCACATAAGCTCTCTATGAACTTCAAATGATTTCAATTTCAAAGCTTGTTCTGCAGTTCGGTAGACTATTAAGTTTGAAACTATCAGAACAATGCGTCTACTAAATTGTCAGAAAAGCCAACAGGCTCGGCTTCAACATCATGCTGGTAAAGATGCAGTTATCTGGAGTTCACTCTCAAATTTTAAAGAAAATGAATGACATCTGTGCGAGGATCAGGTCAATGGTCGATGAGACCTGAGCTCCGGCTCTGAATTGAAAAAAAAATACGCAATTGGCCAGCATGAACTCCTCTGCACAAAATAAAAAAAGAATCAGATGTGCATGTGCGTGCGAAAAACGATGTAAGAAAAAACCCTGGTCATTATGAGCATTTCAATGGAGCTGACAGGCATGCATTAACTCAAAGTCTGGAAACGCGCTCGTCCACGTTCATCGCTGTCTTGGAAAGCAAAAGGGTGTAACATTAGCACTCATCACCTTTTGGTATCAGCAGATTCCTCTCAAGTTCTTGTAGTCCTCAAAGCTAAGAAATTTATCCTTAACTTTGAGCCAGTCAGCTGGTCTCTGCATGAAGATTGCTATGTATCCTTCCCTGTCAGCCTACAAGTGAAAATAAAAACCATGTATTGATCAGAATATGGTAAATATTGTCGCAAAAGTCAAGGAAGGAGCGGAAAGTCGAGGGAGGCAAAGCATTTGGGTTAAATCATTATGGTAGAGTACACTTTTGCATCTTACATTATAAATCAAATTTCTCCTTAACTAATGAAAAATTCAAGTCTCTTGCTGTGTTTCAGAAACAAGGAATGCGGTAAACAAAGCAAACTGATGTGTACAATCAAAATGTTGTTTGAATCCACAGACTAGCTTCGCATGCAAGGTTCCGTCATGCACTTCTGGACAAAACATGACATACTATTTCAAACTTATCCATGTTAAACTGACTTTTTAAACATTTCTCAGATACGCATGGACCATGAAGGTTGCACCAGAAAACTATACTTCAGACTGAACCACCTATATTTTTCTTGTTGGTACCCATTATTTCTTACTCCCTCCATTCCATTATTATTATCGTGGTTTTAGTTCAAATTTTAATTAAAACCATGACAATAATTATGGAACGGAGGGAGTACTGAAGACTTCAGTACTCCCTCCGTTCCATAATTATTGTCATGGTTTTAATTAAAATTTGAACTAAAACCACGATAATAATAATGGAATGGAGGGAGTAAGAAATAATGGGTACCAACAAGAAAAATATAGGTGGTTCATTTTATGTATGTATAAGCGTCACAGTTGCTACCATATGCCACAGACAAGGCGCACTAGTAGCAAAGGATCAAAAATGTCCTTCCATAGAGGTACTTACAGAGGTATTAAGCAGATCAGGTTGTTTGATCAATCTATCATTAATCTCCAAAAGCTGCCCTTTTACACAACACCTATGGAAATTGAACATAGACAACACTTCAGTGCAAAAATTCAATGACATCAGGCATAATCAATTGTGAGATATAGCGGACCAACCTCACCACAAAAGTTTTATCCTTTGTGCAGACTTTGCATAATGCTGAATTTTCTTGCAAATGTTGTGCATTCTGTAATAGGAAGCATACATCAAATGATTCTTCCAATTAATCAATTAAACAGAGAACATATGTCAACTCCAATTACCCTTTTGCGTTTCCCTGTGACTTTTATCTCACTGCGATCTGTCTTCCCAACATTGAAGTCAATAGCAGTTATTCCCCCTTCCTCTTTCAGTGCAACATGGGCCGGAGCTAAACCAACCACGCACAACCTACAGTTTTAAGGAACATATAAGAAACCAAAGAGAATAAATTTCCTCCCTGACCACCAATGTCAGTTCGTTAAGTAAAAAAAGAATTATTGGCATGTGTCAACTAGAGTTGCATTAGAATTAAGTAAGCAACACTAAACAATGCATCTGTCCAATACAAAGATCACTACATTGATATTATTTGTGCATACATTGAGAAACTTTTTTCTACTGCCTAGAAATAACCCAGCTTCAGATAAAACTAGTGAATATGCAAAGTTCACTAGAAGATCAACTTATTGTCGCTAATCATGAGATAGTCAATTTTGACCTGTTGAAAACCTACTGTTTAAGTTCTCAAATAAAATAAGCCTACCCGTTTGGATGTCGGTACACAAACTGGTCATGTCCTGGATTGAGATAATCTGCCAAGAGAACAATAAGAGATGGGTTGGACAACTGAAGTAAGAGTTCACGAATTAAGTTCAACCATTTTGGTTACATTTGTAGGTAATTGAATACTTTGTTAACTAAAATTACAGCATCGCATTGCAGAGTGCACACAGAGACAAAAAATACGTTTGGATTTTCTTTAGATATTTTCAAGAAAGAAAGAAAACAAAAAGCAGGTGGAGATTGAAAGTAGCTGATATTCGACTGGTTGAAAATTGTGCTATTCGACTGAAAGTAGCTGATATTCTCACAACAACTTTGTAAACCATGTAACCAGTCCACACCCAATAGTTCAACATATGCTCAAACAATCAATTCAGTCAGTAAGCACTACAGAAAGACCAGAGCTTCCGTTGCCAGAGAAAGAAATGAAGCTCCACTTGAGAATTGAGAATCTAATAGCAGCGAGGTTCCACTCCAGAGACCAAATGCTACCTACTCCCTCCGTTCCTAAATATAAGTCTTTGTAGAGATTCCACTACGGACTAGATACGGAGCAAAATGAGCGAATCTATATTCTAAAGTATGTCCATATACATCCATATGTAGTCCTTGATGGAATCTCTACAAAGACTTATATTTAAGAACGGAGGGAGTAGAAGACTATAATCCAATACTAGAACCGAGCTCTAAGCTCAAAATCTTCTAGGTACAACAGTAAGGAGGGCGTGGCAAAGCCGGGGTTTTTCTTTTTACCGGCGGCGAAGTAGCGCGCGAAGTTGGCCTCGACGGCGGAGGGCGGGGTCGCCGGGAGGCTCCCGGCGTCGGGCGCGATGAGGGCCCGCGTCTCCTCGTCGAACGAGGCGGCGTCCCGCGGCGCGTGCCCGTCGACGTGCGGCGCGCATGCCGCCGCGTCCTCTCCCGCCATCCGGGCTGTTAACTCTAGCTCCTTCGTCCGGCGGCCGCGGCGAGGAGGTGGGGGAGATGGCGTCCGGCGGCGGGCGGCGGCGCCGTTTGTGCGCGCGTGGGAAGACGCTGGAGTGGGAGTAGCGTGGTGGACTTGGGTTTGTGCGCCGGGCGTTCGTGTGAGCGACTCGTGGGCTGGGCCGTTCGCGTGGGCCGGGCCTCAAGGGACAACGAAGCCGCGTTCGTGCCAGCGACTCGTGGGCTGGGCCGTTCGCGTGAGCAGAGCAGAGCTGAGCTGAAGCTGAAGGGATCCTCAAAAAAATAAAATTGAAGCTGAAGGAACAAGATTGAGCTTCAGCATCAGCTTCAGCTTCAACATCCCCTCAAAAAAAAAAAAAAAAAATCCACCTCCAGCAATGGAGGAACAAGATTGATTGGTTCTGATCAACTGGCAATGAGATCATCGGCAAGAAAAGGAACCTTTGATTTTGCACGCATCAGCATGATGACACATCAACGTTGCACTTACGCCACACACAAAACTAAGTATGAAACAACATGAGAAAACTCCTGTGACCCTGTGATGACTTGCACGAAGAAGAAAAAAATGAACTGTGGCGACAACAAATCGCATTGCTATGCTCTCATCTATTACCTCCGTCCCAAATTAGTTGTTTTAGATTTGTCTAGATACAAATGTACCTAACACTAAAACGTGTCTAGATACATCCGTATCCAGACAAACCTAGGACAACTGATTCGGGGACGAAGGGCGTATATTTGAATTATATGATGATATCCTTTTTGGCTACTGGTGACTTGACAAGCTTGCCAGCTCCTCCTTTGTCAGCGCTGACGGGGCGACTTCAATCTGCTCCACCACGAAGCCGGCCTCCTGGCACGCCGTCTTCAGGAGCTCCGCCTGCGCGTCGCCGTCCGGACACAGGGCCACCACCGCACCCCCGCTGCCCGTGAACTTCGACGCGGCGCCGACGCTCCTTGCTACCTCGACCATCTTTATGTTCAACTCACCGAGCGCATCGTCCCCAAACATTTTCCTGCGACCAATTGTGCATGCCTAGTTAACTAACCTGTACCGCTGCGCAGATAAATTTCACACATATATATGATATGGGGTAACAAGGCTGTTGTGTAAACCCTGTTGGCGTCAGTCTCACCTCCGCAGATCAAAGTTCCTGTTCATAAGCCTTGCGAGCTCAGCATAATTCTTCTGCAACAACGCATTGTGGCCATCATACGCTTGCTGCGCGACTTCTTTCATGGATGATATTATGAACTCGTCGCCGTCGAGCCACCTTTGCCTGACGCTGCTGTGGACCTAATCAGTTAAACAAATGATTTCAACGTGGATATCAGCAAGATTGTTCAAGCAAGAAACGGGTGTGATTTAAACTCAGCTTGAACAAACCTTGCCCGAGTCACTCGGGTTCTCGGCGTAGATGAGATACAGAGGGGGGAGCAGATCAACGTCTAGTGGCGTGTATATGCCATGGCCCAGCTTATCCATATGCTCCTGGCTAAAATCCTGAGAAGTAAAACACAAAACTGAAAGATTAGCAAAGAGTCATCGTCATCATGACTAAAATTACAGGTGACGGCGAAGATGGTTGTACATATAGCTGCCACAGATTACCATGTAAACAAGGCCGCCGTAAACCTGCGCGACGCGGTCCTGAAGGCCGGCGACGATGCCGAGCTCCTTCTCGGCGTCGAGGATGAGGTTGGGCCTGACCTCGACCCTGATCCTGTCCCTGACGCCGTAGAAATCAATGAGGCAGCTCAGCGCGGCGCAGACGATGGCGCTGGAGCCGGAGAGCCCGGCCTGTTGTGTTGGCAGCAGAGGAAACAAACAGGGCCGTCAGCCCCAACTCGATCTCAACGGCCAGCATTAGAAAAGCGTAAATCTTTGAGGCCTTGTTCGGTTCCATGACAAATGAGAGCAGGATTGACAGGGATTGGCAGGGATTAAATCTCATCTAGTTCAAATTCCCCCCCAAATCCCCTTCAATCCACTTGGGGAGTGGTTTAACCGAACAAGGCCTGAGGAATCTAAGGAGGGGGGGACCTCCCCAGCATCACGAAAGCACGGATGAATCTAAGGGATGGGGGCTCGGCTCGGCGTGGGACCTGCCGGGGAATGTTGGTGTCGTACGACAGGGCGAAGTTCTTGTCCTCCAGCGTGATGCCGGAGCTCTTGCAGTGGTTGTGGAAGATCCTGCAGATCGCCAGCAGCAGCCTGACGCCGCCGTAGTACCCGCCGCCGTCGAGACGATCCACCTGCACACGGATCGGCAGAACAGAGAGATTGGTCGATCTGACAAACCGGCGGAGATTAATCTGGAGGAACAGAGATTGGTGGTGGTGCTACGTTTCTGATCATCGTCGGCGCCGCGGTGCAATGGACGGGTTGATTCGCGCTTGCTAGATCTGTCCGTTCATGCACCGGCGTTGACGTATCTATCCATTGCGAGGGGGCGGGGTGATTACCAGGGCGTGTAGGGAGGGGAAGGCGACGAGGTCGTGGCGCGGGTGGGGCTGGACGAGGAGCTCATCGGAGGGGCGGAGGCGGACGGTGGCCCAGAGGCCGGCCACGGCGAAGGAGACGGCGCGGCCGCCGTACACGTCGCTGGGGTTGCCGAGGAGCCCAACGCGCGCGTACGCCCTGCGCTCCATCTCCTTCTCCGTCTCCACCACCATCACGGACGACGCCGCCGCTCGCCGATAACAACGTCAGAGGGATGGCAGAGGTTGGACTAATCACTGATGGCCGGATAACAACGTCAGCTAAGCAGGAGGGCCCAGTCGTCGTCGTCACTCGTTTCCTTTTTGGAGGCGGGCGCCGTTGCTCTCGCCCGCTGGATTCTGGCAGGCTGCCGCTGGAGCACAGTATAATATCTAGGGGTTGGGCTGGCTAAGCTAACCGGATAACGGCGTCAGCTAAGCGAGGGGTCAGGTTGAGCCGCTGGTCAGTGGTCACACGCCACCGCTTTTCGGAAGCCGCTACTGCCGCCGCACGCACGAGTGTACTTGTGCCCGCTGGAGTTTGGCAGACTGCTGTGGGCCAGGGAAAGCCTTCGTTCTATACCGAAATACTCGTAGTCGAGAGATTTTGTACTAATTTTCCTAACTACTAGTAGTATTTTGGTACAGAGGGGGTATGAAAGTAAACCTGGGTATGGACAACCTGGCCTGAAAAAACCGGACTTCGGGCTTGGCATTTGGGCCGGGCTCGGGCTTCATTTTCCAGCCTGAAAGATTTTCAGGCCGGGCTCGGGCTTCTTTTTTTAGGATTTTGGGCCGAGCTCACACGTGAAAACAATAAAAAATAGCATTCGGGCCGGGCTCGGGCTTGAAAAAAAAGTGTATTTCGAGCTTCGGGTTGGGCTTGGGCTTGAGAAAAGAACGCCGAGCTTTTACAAGCCCGACCCGAAAGATTTTCGGGCCGGGCTCGGGCTTCTCTTTTTAAGGATTTCGGGCCGGGCTCACACATGGAAACAATAAAAAATAGCATTCGGGCCAGACTTGGGCTTGAAAAAAAGTGTATTTCGGGCTTCGGGTTGGGCTTGGGCTTGAGAAAAGAACGCCGAGCTTTTACAAGCCCGGCCCGAAACCCGGCCCGGCCCGACGTATGCCCGGGTTTATATGAAAGTAGTAGCCCATTTTATGTTTGCATGTGATTTATCCCGTGTGTATGCCGACATGACATGTGGGTCATGGAGATCAGTCCTTGCCGATGTGTACAGGGGCGAAATCCTTTGGTCACAGCGCGCATGTTGGAAAGAAACTACTCGGGGTATAGGAGCGTATGGTTAGGTTTTTTGACCGTGGAACCGGCCCATCAAAGTTTATGTTCTACATAAGCTTGTCTCTGGCGTTTGCTTTTTCTGGATTTATTTCATGCTTTTCGGCGATGTTCGTTCAGTGGAAGAAAACGTTTTTATCAAATACTAGGTGGTTGTGCTGACCTCGTTAATCTCAAGAGATTGTGTCGGCTCAGTATATTGAAAGTGTGCATAGAGATAGGATGTGAATGTGTGCGCATCTGTAATTGTATTATATTAAAAGAAGAGTAGAATATGGCAAAAACCAATTATTTACTGCTCCTTTTCCAAAAAAATCGTAAGGGACATTTCACTGTGATCACTAGGCTCAGTTTTGACTATGATTTTCGCCTATACTATGTCTACAAAACAAGTACATAGAGAAAATATTTTACAACAAAAACACCTTTGTAGTAGTATATATTGGGTGTACATTGAAGACCGTGAAAATTCAAGTATATCTTGCATAGAGGGAGGGAGTTTTGTGGTGCAAGGGCAGGAAGGGAGGGGAGGGCAACGAGGTCGTAGTGCGGTGGGGTTGGACGAGGGACTCGGTGGAGGGCATGTGGCTATATCCAGAGGAATCCTGGATTACTCCGTTGGAAATATCTATGGTTTCTCGATTTACCGTATCTCTATTGTTGGCAGTGTCCTCCGGGAATTATGATCTCTCTTCTGTTCTTGTCAGGTCGAGATCGTTGAGAGTCGGCATCATAATAGGGGCGAGGCCCAGCTCCATTTTCATTCAAATTAAACAAGTAGAGTGACAACGTAATATTTTATTTTAGTAAAGTGAGAACGTAAGGTTAGGATGTTCAGCTATCACGCGGGTATACAATTCAAGCAAAACAGTAAGATATATGGTGCACTCAGCCAGCCAAACATAGACAAAAATATCAAGGCAAGGCTAGAAGAATCTTTGACATATAATTTGACCTAAATGGCTTTTATTAGCAATTAATTAAATTTTAGGCACTTTCAAAACATACTACAAATGGTCGCGTGCCGTTCTTTCCTACATATATTTCTTTCCTCTTTTTCCTTCCTTTGTGCACACACGCTGGCTGGAGAACCATCTCGCAAGGATGACACTACGGTAAATGGTAAAATATGAAGAAAGAAGTAAAGTATCACCGAAAGCATCCTAAAATTACGAACATGCCCAAAATCCAGCACGCTACGGACCACGTCGTCCACGATGAGACACCACAACCGCCCTCTAATGTTTTTTTATCTTGACAATCAATACCATGATATATTATAGTTGCAAATTATACATAATAAAGATACATATACTATAACACTAATCTCCCTAGAAATGGAGAGTCCACATTCAATTGAGGTCTCCAATTGACATTATGACACTCGATTTTGATCTGGTCTACAATTTTTCAAAGCTCTCTCGTTTAATGAGAGACCTAGCTCTGATACCAATTGAAAGGACGTGGATGTCGCCTAGAGGGGGGGGGGTGAATAGGCGCTTTAAAATAATTACGGTTTAGGCTTGAACAAATGTGAAATAAAACTAACGTTTAATATGTCAAGCACAAAACCTAAAACAACTAGGCTCACCTATGTGCACCAACAACTTAAGCTAAGCAAGATGAACAACTAAGTGATAGCAAGATATATAACATGAAACAATATGGCTATCACAAAGTAAAGTGCATAAGTAAAGGGCTCGGGTAAGAGATAACCGAGGCACGTGGAGACGATGGTGTATCCCGAAGTTCACACCCTTGTGGATGCTAATCTCCGTTCGGAGCGGTGTGGAGGCATAATGCTCCCCAAGAAGCCACTAGGGCCACCGTAATCTCCTCACGCCCTCGCACAATGCAAGATGTCGAGATTCCACTAAGGGACCCTTGAGGGCGGTCACCGAACCCGTACAAATGGCAACCCTTGGGGGCGGTCACCGGTACCCGTACACTTTGGCAACCCTTGGGGGTGGTCACCGGTACCCGTACACTTTGGCAACCCATGGGGGCGGTCACCGGTACCCGTACAAATTGCTCGGGGCAATCTCCACAACCTAATTGGAGACCCCAACGCTTGCACGGAGCTTTACACCACAATGATTGAGCTCCGAGACACCACCAACCGTCTAGGGCGCCAAGGCACCCAAGAGGAACAAGCTCTAGGGTGCACAAACACCCAAGAGTAATAAGCTTCTCAAACTTCACTTCCACGTATCACCGTGGAGAACTCAAACCTATGCACCAAATGCAATGGCAAGGGCACACGAAGTGCCCAGGTCCTTCTCTCCCAAATCCCACAACAACAACTAATACTATGGTGGAAAATGAGAGGAAGAACGAAGAAGAACACCAAGAACTCCAAGAGCTAGATCCAAGGGGTTCCCCTCACATAGAGGAGAAAGTGATTGGTGGAAATATGGATCTAGATCTCCTCTCTCTTTTCCCTCAAGAACTAGCAAGAATCATTGGAGGGATTGAGAGTTAGCAAGCTCTAAGAAGGTCAACAATGGGGGGCAAACACGAGCTCAAGGGATGGGGAACCATTGGGGAAGAAGACTCCCTTAAATAGGTCCCCACGAATCTGCCCGTTATGTGCAGAATAACATAGGAGCAGTACAACCGCTATGAGCACCGGTACAACCGGTAACAAGCAATAAGCGGTACAACCGGCTCACAACCACCCAAGAACCGCACCACAATAGAAACTAGTCCGGTGGTAGAGCGGTACATGGCCGGTACAACCTTCGGACCAATTCTAGAGCGGTACAACCGCTCCAAACACCGGTTGTACCAGTCAACTGGTACAACCTCTCTATGGGGCGGTACAACCTCTCTATGTAAAACAGGTAGGACTAAAACAGCCATAACTTTCGCATACGAGCTCCGATTTGAGCAAACTCAAGCCTGTTGGATAAAGGACAACAAGAGCTATCCAACAATGACTAGTTAAATTAAGAACAAGCAATGGAGAATAAATGCCACTAGGATAAGGAAGATGACCTTCCCAATAAATATCCGGCAAAATCTCCAACACCGAAAACACAATATGATGCATACCAAATCTGTTTTCGATGAGCTTGAACTTATCACGATGAAGACCATAAGCTCAAAAACTCACATAGAGAAAAACCAAATAAGGACCAAGAAAGATGATGATGCAAGGATGCAAATGGTTTGAGCTCTCAACGAACGATACGATCAAGCTACTCACTTGAGAGCCCCCCTTGATAGTACGGCAATCGATCCTATAACTCGGTCTCCCAACTACCACCATGAGACCGGTAAAATAGAAAACCTATCAAGGGCAAACCTATACCTTGCACATGGTCCACTTGAGCTAGATGATGATGATCTTGACTTCCTCAAGATGGACCACCTTTCTTGATTGTGTTGGCTCGATGAAGACTAGTTGATTGCTCCCCCATACTCCACTATGGTGGGTGAGCCACTCTTCGTGACCTCTTCACAAGTGCATTGTCACCACAATGGACGGCAAGCTTCAAGCATGATCTCTTCGTGATGCTTCACTTGAACTTGCACACCGCAATCTTGATGATGATCACCACTTGATGTCATCCTCCATGGGTTGTATGAGATCTTCCACTTGACGCAAGCCCATGGAAACATACCTAACCCCACATAGAACTCTCACGTAGACCATGTGTTAGTACACAAAGCGTAATGGACAACACTTACTGTACCATGAGATCACCTGATCCCTCTTGGTACATCTTGTACACTTTGTGTGTTGATCAGCTTGAATCACTCTTTGACTTAGTCTTGATCAACCTTGTATCATATCTTCTCTATGACCAATCTTTGGATAAAACCTTAAATACCACCTTGGTCACCATATAAACTCCTTGAAACCAACAGATGGACTTCAAGAAGTGCCTATGGAGAAATCCTTCGAATATAACTCAAGGCAACCATTAGTCCATAGGGATTGTCATCAATTACCAAAACCACACATGGAGAAATGTGCTCTTACAATCTCCCCCATTTTGGTAATTGATGACAACCATCTTCAAGAGAGTTTATATAAGGAAATAAGCACAACCAAGCACACACATGCAAAGTAATAATGCATGGGTATGAGATGCAGATGCTTAAGCAATCAAAATCAAAACTCTCTAAACTTTCCAACCTAAACTCTCTAAACTTCTCCCCCATTGGCATCGATTGGCAAAATGGATGAAAAACTTAGAAATCCAATATAATAGGTGTTCCTCCATAAAGTGTGTATTTCTTAAAATATGAGTGCAATGAAATACACATATAAAATGATAAGTAGTTGGAGGAAAACAAACTATATTGAGTATCCAAAGATTACAAAAGGATCGTATGGCACAAAGACATACAAAAGAGTGAGACAAGCAATCAGACGATACCAATTGGAACAACCAATCACATGATCCTATGACTCACATGAATAAAAGATATTATGATATGGGCAAAAGAGTGTTTTAAAGAAACTGGAGAAGCTCCCCATGATTTGTGCACTATTAAGAATTTTTGTATTTGGATACAAGAGCACAAAATAGGATCATCACTCCCCCAACATCAATAGAAACACACAATAAGTGCAAGCACATAGATAAGACAATAAAAATATCACTTGCACCAAACATATGGTTGAGCAACATGTAAAAGAGGCAACTTAAGAATACGCTCAACCAAAATGATGCATGTGAGTCATGGAAAAGCACTTGAGAAGACTATTATAAGGATGAGCATTAAGCATCAATATAGTCTTGATGAAATGAGACACAAAGTGCAAGACATATCCTTCCCACACACACAAAGCACTTTGGCAAATGTGTTCACAAGCTTACTAATAAGAAAATTAAAAAAACCAAAGCTTGTGACAACCCATGGTGAAGATAGGAAATAATAGCCTTGTCAAGAGGAGGGATACCAACGAAGTGGAAAAACCCTCGTCAAGACAAGCATGAGGAAAAATAATCTTTACCACCAAAGAGTGCATCAAGATGCATGGATATAAGATCCACACTCAAGACAAATTCATTCACAAAACCACCAAGGAATTAAAAAAAGGGAATGCAACGGTGGACGTGAAGGAAAAGAGGATATCAACTAGAGATGTAACTTCTCTCATGTGTATAAGATTCTAGGTAGAAGACAATCATGATGATATATATCCACAAAGAAGGATGTACACATGAAATAGTTACAAGAAGGAACGAACAAGATATCCAAAAGGAAGTCATAAATATACCAATAAGATCTTTGCTTGAAAGCATAACACATGGCCTAGTATTTTCTTATTGTATATAAATGAACTCCCAGCATACGAACATCAAAGACATCACAACTAGCAACAAGAGATCATCGTTGGGATGCTTTGAGAAAGGAAACAAGTATCATAAGAACAAATCAAGAGCTTCATGCCATGATGCAACCTACAAAAGGTTGAATGCAAGAAATGTATGCATGAAGTAGATACTTGTTACCGATATAGCATTGGATTGATGTAGTAGATAATGGTTCATCGATCATCCTAGCATGGCTCCAATAAGCACATGGTGTCAACACCTTCCTTGTAAGTGAGCCGAGCGTCCAATGTATCTCCAGTTGTTCTAGAGCAACAACACAAACAAAGTGGTACCCAAACTCATTGGGACCAAAGAGTTAGTGGACCAACAATACATAGGACAAACTCCACATAAATATGTGCATATAAATATGAAATTGAATTTCATGCACACTTTAGCCAATTTATGTCATAGTGGAGTTTCCCCTATATATTGGGTCAAGGAAAGAGAACATGCCAACGAAAGTACATATAGTAAATATGCATGCTTACGACCTTCAAAAATCAAATCAACACATAGTTGATAAGATACCAAAAGACAAGGTATCAAGTGAAAAGAAGATACCAAACGAAGGATTATCACTTGAAGGATACCGATTAAAAGATACATCAAGGAATGAGATATCCATTGACACATGCCAAATAAAAGGAAACAAGATATCAATAGAAGGAAAACAAATACGAGGTATCAAGTTCCCAAAAGAGAGCTAGGTTCCAAACAAACCAAACCCTCGGTAGGTTTTCATGATGGCACAAAGCACCAAAAAGAAAAGGCTCACCTTCCAGCAACACACACTTGATAGGGATCAAAAGATTTTATGATAAACGCATAAAGAGAATGTTCTAAAGAAAATAGGATAGCTCCCCCCAAGATATGTGCATTATATATAATTTGCATTTGAATACAAAATTCACAAGATGGGATCACCACTTTCCCTATATCTATAGAAACACTAGACATGTTCAAAAAGATCCATAAGAGGTAAGGAAGACAAACGGATAAACAAAATCACATGAAGATGATTAGCAATTTCTACCACATAAACGAATACCAATTGTCAAAGGACAAGAAATATTTTGAAATAATTCCTATTGGTAGATTGTAAAGATATACAACATCATCTTCACACCTAAATCATAAGCAAATGACACTTGTAGAGCTAACGTGCCACCTAGGCACAAGATAATTTACAATATCAATTCTAAGTGGCAATACCTCAAATGTACACATTTTCTAGGCTTGTAATATGCACATAGCATATTACCCCCCCCCCCATAATGTGATAACCCAAAATAATTGACAAGTGGCAAATGAAATCCAACAAGAGATAATTAATGGACCATTTAGAATTTGAATTTCTCATGAGAAGAGATACCACATAGAAGCTAGATAATCTTGTAATATCAATACTAAGTGGTATTCCTCATGTACACACATTTTTAGGATCGTGAAGTGCCCAAAGCACATCACTCCCCCAAAATGGGATAATCCATTAATCTCTCTAAAGAGCTAACTAAGATACAAACAAAATGCAAAAAGGCTCAACACAAGACTCAGACATACATGATGTGCAACCCATCATACATACTTGATTACTCAAGATAAACAAATAGGAAGGACAACATATACAAACACATGCAAGGTACAAAACCACAATATGCAAAGGGGCAAGTAACTATCAATGTAAACAATTGAAGTACAAGTTACCATAAGGAGGCACATTGGATATAAGATAGAAACTCGATAATCCAAATGACTTGGCTTGAGATAATATTCATGATGAAGATCCCTTAATTCTTCATGATGTAGCCAAGTCACCAATGCCCTCCAATAACACCTATTGATCAAGTTTGAGCTTGTTGGTCCCCAACCAAGTTGGGTCCTAAGAGGTTAGTCACAATAGGCTTGGCTACCCAAATGGTTCTTTTCTTGACACCACTTTGAGTACCAACAAACTTGGCAAACACATTGCCAACCTTATCCTTCCCAAGAGAATAGATATCATCAATAATAATTGGATTGGGTAAGTTACCATTCGTGCATGAAGAAGCAAAGTGACCCTTCTCACGACATAAGTAGCAACATTTACCTTTTACTTTCTTCTCAATTGATTCTCAACTTGAGGAGCGTTGACTTGGGTCTTCTTGGAAATATGCTTTGCTTCAACTTGCGGTTGAGCATCAGATTGTGGCCGCTTCCCTTGTTGTTTGTCACTATGGGGCTTCTTCTTCAATGGGCAAGATCTAACATGGTGCCCTTCTATTTTGCACTTGAAGCAAACAATTTTGGCCGAGTTCTTGACTTGTTCTTGGCCCTTCTTCTTGTTGCTCTTGGACTCCTTGTTCTTATTGGAGTTGAATCCAAGTCCACCTTTGTCATTTGGGGATTTTGCACACTCAAGATATTGTTGAGTGTGGACTTCCCTTCATGACCCTTTTCCAAGTCTTTCTTAAAAGAGTGACTTGGGCCTTGAGCTCATTGATTTCCTCTACATGGTTAGTATGAACACACGTACTATAGGAAGTATAAGCTTCATCGTTAGAGCAACAAGGCAAGGAAAGTAATTCATCATAGGATGTAGCAACATTATGAGTAGATGAACTACGAGGACTAGCACATGGCAATAAAGCATTTCTACTAGATGTAGTGCTAATGTCCACATGAGGCTCACTATATGTTACCTTAGTAGTACTAGCCTCATGAGCTATTTTTAGCACATTATGGGATACTAGAAGATCACCATAAGATCTCGAGAGCTTTTCATGACTTTCTTCCAATTTCCCATAATTGCTAGATAGCAACTCAAGTTGAGCCCTTGGCTCAACATTCTCCTTCAAAATGGATGCTTCACAAGGAATAGAGTTAGTAGCACAAGCATCATCATTAAAAACAAGAGGAGAAGGCAACTTGGCAAGCTCTTTAGCATATGAAGCTTCAAGTTGAGCATGAGACTCGGTGAGTTCGATGAGCGAACTCTTAATGACCCTTGAGCCATTTTCGAGGTGCTCAAAGTCCTCAAGGAGTTTAGCATGAGCAACTTCAAGCTTATCATTTTTAGTACTAAAATCATTAGCCACCTCGAGAGCCCTATCATGGGATTCCTTTAATCTAGATAATTCTATAGCAAAGGTCTCCTCAAGAGATTTCTTGGTGGTTTGTTCATTTTCAAGAGCTTGAGATAGCTCCGCGATCTCATTAGCGTAATCACGCTCATGACCTTCCATTTTCTCAATGGTGGACTCATGCTCCTCGAGGTGAGCTTCCAACCCCTCAATATTGTTGGGAATATGCCCTAGAGGCAATAATAATTTAGTTATTATCATATTTCCTTGTTCATGATAATTGTTTATTATCCATGCTATAATTGTATTGATTGGAAACTCAAATACATGTGTGGGTACATAGACAACACTGTGTCCCTAGTATGCCTCTAGTTAACTAGTTCGTTGATCAAAGATGGTCAAGGTTTCCTGGCCATAGACATGAGATGTCATTTGATAACGGGATCACATCATTAGGAGAATGATGTGATGGACAAGACCCAAACTATAAACATAGCATATGATCGTGTCAGTTTATTGCTATAGTTTTCTGCATGTCAAGTATCTATTCCTATGACCATGAGATCATGCAACTCACTGACACCGGAGGAATACCTTGTGTGTATCAAACATCACAACGTAACTGGGTGACTATAAAGGTGCTCTACAGGTATCTCCGAGGGTGTCTGTTGGGTTGGCATGGATCAAGACTGGGATTTGTTACTCTGTGTGACGGAGAGGTATCTCAGGGCCCACTCGGTAATACAACATCACAATAAGCCTTGCAAGCAATGTGACTAAGTGTTAGCCACGGGATCTTGTATTACGGAACGAGTAAAGAGACTTGCCGGTAACGAGATTGAACTAGGTATAGAGATACCGACGATCGAATCTCGGGCAAGTAACATACCGAAGAACAAAGGGAACAGCATACGGGATTAACTGAATCCTTGACATAGAGGTTCAACCGATAAAGATCTTCGTAGAATATGTGGGAACCACTATGGGCATCCAGGTCCCACTATTGGTTATTGGCCGTAGAGGTGTCTCGGTCATGTCTACATAGTTCTCGAACCCGCAGGGTCTACACACTTAACGTTTGGTGATGATTAGTATAGTTGAGTTATTGTGTTGGTGACCGAAGGTTGTTCGGAGTCTCGGATAAGATCCCGGACATGACGAGGATCTCCGGAAGAGTCCGGAGGTAAAGATTGATATATGTGATAATAGTGTTTTGATCTCCGGAAGGGTTCCGGAATTCACCGGAAGGGGTTCCGGATGTTTACCGAAGTGTTCGGGTGCAGCAACATTTTATATGGGCCAAAGGGGTAAAATCCACGAGGTATTGGAAAGTGCAAAAGGAAGTTTTGCTGCTGCCTTAAGCGGTACTACCGCTGGTAAGGCAGTACTACCGCGTAAGCGATACTACCGCTTGTGTAAAGCGGTACTACCGCTCAAGCAGTACTACCGCTCACGAGCGGTACTACCGCTTGTACGCGGTACTGCTGGAATCCGAGTGGGACTCTTTCTGTGCGGGCCAAACCGACCTTGTGCGGGCAAAACCGACCTTGTGGAGGCTTTCTCTCCAAGTTTAGACCCCAGGGCTCAACTTATAAATAGAGGGGCAGGGCTAGCACACGGGACACATCAAGTATTCCCCAAGCCGTGTGCCGGCAACCCCGCCTCTCTAGTTCTTCCTCCGTCATAGTTTCCGTAGTGCTTGGCGAAGCCCTGCGGAGATTGTTCTTCACCACCACCGTCACCACGCCGTCGTGCTGCCGGAACTCATCTACTACTTCACCATCGCTCGCTGGATCGAGGAGGTGAAGGCGTCATCAAGCTGTACGTGTGTTGAACGCGGAGGTGCCGTCCGTTCGGCGCTAGATCGGAAGGACCGTGATCAGGATCGCGAGACGGTTCGTGATTTGATCGCGGGACGGATCATGATGGGATCGCGGGACGCTCGGCGATTTGGATCGCGAAGACGTTCGACTACATCAACCGCGTTTCTTAACGCTTCCGCTTAGCGATCTACAAGGGTATGTAGATCCACTCTCCCTCTCGTAGATGCTCATCACCATGGATAGATCTTGCGTGTGCGTAGGAAAATTTTTGTTTCCCATGCAACATTCCCCAACAAATATATTTCTTGCCCTCAATGGCAATAGACATGATTTCCATGAAGTTGGAGCGAGCAAGTTTATTCTTATGAAGAGCTTTAAAAATCATTTCACCCTTAATTTTTAAGGAAGCAATATTACCACTCTCTTCATCATTATCATCATCCTCATTATCTTCAACATCATCATCATGAGATATATTGGGATTCAAAGTAGGAGATACCTTTGAAGCCTTAGCCATAAAGCAAAAGTGAGAAACAATAGATGATGATGTAGGATCCCTTGAAGCATCATTCAAGACCATATCTTGTTCCATGGAGTGTTGGGTTTCCTCTACATTGTTAGCACAACAACTCGAGGAAATACATACATTTTTATCATGGCAACAAGATATAGCAAGCATATCATCATGAGATTTAGTCAAGCAATTTCTACATGATATGCAAGGACTATCAACACAAGCATGTGAAACTTGTAAGGTGCTCGAAGTGTTAAAGTTCAAAGATGGAGCATTGCAATGTGATAGTGATGAGGGATCATCAACAGTAAGCACACTATCAACATTGCAATGACCAACACTACTCACCATATCATTACCTTGTGGCAATCCACATGTAGGTGAAGTAGAAGAAGTTGAGAAGACAATACGACCGGAGGTGGAGGGAGAACAATCATCCTCACAAATCTTGGACACACCATATTTATCTTGAAGCTTTGTCCGCAACTCATGAGCACCCCGAAACAGCATGAGTTGAAATATAACTACATTGCTCAAAGCATCAAAAAGCACATTAGAAGCTTGAGCATTGAGATAACAGTTTTTCTCATCCTCTAAAGATAATTTTTGAGGATCCTTCGGAGGAGAAAAACCCATATCTAGAATCCTCTCTAAATTTGGGTCCATGAACCTAAAGAGATTAAGCATGCGAATTACCCAAACATCAAAATTTGTGCCATCAAAACTAAGAGTGCCAGAGAATCCTAAACCCCTAGTCGACATCCTTACTCTCTAGGTGGTAAAACCTAATAATGAGAGACCTAGCTCTGATACCAATTGAAAGGACATGGATGTCGCCTAGAGGGGGGGTGAATAGGCGCTTTAAAATAATTACGGTTTAGGCTTGAATAAATGCGAAATAAAACTAACGTTTAATATATCAAGCACAAAACCTAAAACAACTAGGCTCACCTATGTGCACCAACAACTTATGCTAAGCAAGATGAACAACTAAGTGATAGCAAGATATATAACATGAAACAATATGGATATCACAAAGTAAAGTGCATAAGTAAAGGGCTCGGGTAAGAGATAACCGAGGCACATGGAGACGATGATGTATCCCGAAGTTCACACCCTTGCGGATGCTAATCTCCGTTCAGAGCGGTGTGGAGGCACAATGCTCCCCAAGAAGCCACTAGGGCCACCGTAATCTCCTCACGCCCTCGCACAATGCAAGATGCTGAGATTCCACTAAGGGACCCTTGAGGGCGGTCACCGAACCCGTACAAATGGCAACCCTTGGGGGCGGTCACCGGTACCCGTACACTTTGGCAACCCTTGGGGGCGGTCACCGGTACCCGTACACTTTGGGAACCCTTGGGGGCGGTCATCGGTACCCGTACAAATTGCTCGGGGCAATCTCCACAACCTAATTGGAGACCCCGACGCTTGCCCGGAGCTTTACACCACAATGATTGAGCTCCGAGACACCACCAACCGTCTAGGGTGCCAAGGCACCCAAGAGGAACAAGCTCTAGGGTGCACAAACACCCAAGAGTAATAAGCTTCTCAAACTCCACTTCCACGTATCACCGTGGAGAACTCAAACCTATGCACCAAATGCAATGGCAAGGGCACACGAAGTGCCCAGGTCCTTCTCTCCAAAATCCCACAACAACAACTAATGCTATGGTGGAAAATGAGAGGAAGAACGAAGAAGAACACCAAGAACTCCAAGAGCTAGATCCAAGGGGTTCCCCTCACATAGAGGAGAAAGTGATTGGTGGAAATGTGGATCTAGATCTCCTCTCTCTTTTCCCTCAAGAACTAGCAAGAATCATTAGAGGGATTGAGAGTTAGCAAGCTCTAAGAAGGTCAACAATGGGGGGCAAACACGAGCTCAAGGGATGGGGAACCATTGGTGAAGAAGACCCCCTTAAATAGGTCCCCACGAATCTGCCCGTTATGTGCAGAATAACATAGGAGCGGTACAACCGCTATGAGCACCGATACAACCGGTAACAAGCAATAAGCGGTACAACCGGCCCACAACCGCCCAAGAACCGCACCACAACAGAAACTAGTCCGGTGGTAGAGCGGTACATGGCCGGTACAACCTTCGGACCAATTCTGGAGCGGTACAACCGCTCCAAACACCGGTTGTACCGGTCAACCGGTACAACCTCTCTATGGGGCGGTACAACCTCTCTATGTAAAACAGGTAAGACTAAAACAACCATAACTTTCGCATACGAGCTCCGATTTGAGCAAATTCAATCTTGTTGGATAAAGGACAACAAGAGCTATCCAACAATGACTAGTTAAATTAAGAACAAGCAATGGAGAATAAATGCCACTAGGATAAGGAATATGACCTTCCCAATAAATATCCGGCAAAATCTCCAACACCGAAAACACAATATGATACATACGAAATCTGTTTTCGATGAGCTTGAACTTATCACGATGAAGACCATAAGCTCAAAAACTCACATAGAGAAAAACCAAATAAGGACCAAGAAAGATGATGATGCAAGGATGCAAATGGTTTGAGCTCTCAACGAACGATACGATCAAGCTACTCACTTGAGAGCCCCCCTTGATAGTACGACAATCGATCATATAACTCGGTCTCCCAACTACCACCATGAGACTGGTAAAATAGAAAACCTATCAAGGGAAAACCTATACCTTGCACATAGTCCACTTGAGCTAGATGATGATGATCTTGACTTCCTCAAGATGGACCACCTTTCTTGATTGTGTTGGCTCGATGAAGACTAGTTGATTGCTCCCCCATACTCCACTATGGTGGGTGAGCCACTCTTCGTCACATCTTCACAAGTACATTGTCACCACAATGGACGGCAAGCTTCAAGCATGATCTCTTCGTGATGCTCCACTTGAACTTGCACACCGCAATCTTGATGACGATCACCACTTGACGTCATCCTCCATGGGTTGCATGATATCTTTCACTTGACGGAAGCCCATGGAAACATACCTAACCCCACATAGAACTCTGACGTAGACCATGGGTTAGTACACAAAGCGTAATGGACAACACTTACCGTACCATGAGATCACCTGATCCCTCTTGGCACATCTTGTACACTTTGTGTGTTGATCAACTTGATTCACTCTTTGACTTAGTCTTGATCAACCTTGTATCATATCTTCTCTATGACCAATCTTTGGATAAAACCTTGAATACCACCTTGGTCACCATATAAACTCCATGAAACCAACAGATGGACTTCAAGAAGTGCCTATGGACAAATCCTTCGAATATAACTCAAGGCAACCATTAGTCCATAGGGATTGTCATCAATTACCAAAACCACACATGGAGAAATGTGCTCTTACAATCTCCCCCATTTTGGTAATTGATGACAACCACCTTCAAGAGAGTTTATATAAGGAAATAAGCACAACCAAGCACACACATGCAAAGTAATAATGCATGGGTATGAGATGCAGATGCTTAAGCAATAAAAAGCAAAACTCTCTAAACTTTCCAACCTAAACTCTCTAAACTTCTCCCCCATTGGCATCGATTGCCAAAATGGATGAAAAACTTAGAAATCTAATATAATAGGTGTTCCTCCATAAAGTGTGTATTTCTCAAAATATGAGTGCAATGAAATACACATATAAAATGATAAGTAGTTGGAGGAAAACAAACTATATTGAGTATCCAAAGATTGCAAAAGGATCGTATGGCACAAAGACATACAAAAGAGTAAGACAAGCAATCAGAAGATACCAATTGGAACAACCAATCACATGATCCTATGACTCACATGAATAAAAGATATTATGATATGGGCAAAAGAGTGTTTTAAAGAAACTAGAGAAGCTCCCCATGATTTGTGCACTATTAAGAATTTTTGTATTTGGATACAAGAGCACAAAATAGGATCATCACTCCCCTAAAATCAATAGAAACACACAGTAAGTGCAAGCACATAGATAAGACAATAAAAATATCACATGCACCAAACATATGGTTGAGCAACATGTAAAAGAGGCAACTTAAGAATACGCTCAACCAAAATGATGTGTGTGAGTCATGGCAAAGCACTTGAGAAGACTATTATAAGGATGAGCATTAAGCATCAGTATAGTCTTGATGAAATGAGACACAAAGTGCAAGACATATCCTTCCCACACACACAAAGCACTTTAGAAAATGGGTTCACAAGCTTGCTAATAAGAAAATTAAAAAATCAAAGCTCGTGACAACCCATGGTGAAGATAGGAAATAATAGCCTTGTCAAGAGGAGGGATACCAAACGAAGTGGAAAAACCCTCGTCAAGACAAGCATGAGGAAAAATAATCTTTACCACCAAAGAGCGCATCAAGATGCATGGATATAAGATCCGCACTCAGGACAAATTCATTCACAAAACCACCAAGGAATTAAAAAAAAGGGAATGCAACAGTGGACGTGAAGGAAAAGAGGATATCAACTAGAGATGTAACCTTTCTCATGTGTATAAGATTCTAGGTAGAAGACAATCATGATGATATATATATCCACAAAGAAGGATGTACACATGAAATAGTTACAAGAAGGAACGAACAAGATATCCAAAAGGAAGTCATAAATATACCAATAAGATCTTTGCTTGAAAGCATAACACATGGCCTAGTATTTTCTTATTGTATATAAAAATGAACTCCCAGCATACGAAGATCAAAAACATCACAACTAGCAACAAGAGATCATCGTTGGGTGCATGTTTGTGTGTGTGTGTGCATGCGTGTGTGATGCATGCGTTTGTACTGCTACATGTGTGTGCCGCGTTAGGGCATCTTCAATGGTTGTAAGATAGTTGTTGATAGTCTTTGACACATAGGATTTTTGATGATGTGTCGTACAATAAATGAGGAAAGAGAGCAAGGTTGTATGTAAATTAACCAACACCCCTTGCATAAGTTCCAATGTAGAATGAGAGAGCACCTTATTTTTTATCTCACATCCTATTGGACAAACTAGATACAACCTACTGGAGTAGTTGTATGTTAAGGTGTTGGTTGATGACATGGCATATTTTACCAATAAGCTAACCAACAAACTGTTGGAGATGCCCTTAGTGCGTGTGCGTGCATGTGCTCCTGCTGCGTGTGTGTGCTGCTGCCTATGTGGGTGTGTGTGCTGCGTGCGTGCGCGCGATGTTGTGTGTGTGCGTATACGTGTGTGGTACTGCCGTTGCATGTGTGGTACTACCGCTGCGTGTGTATGCGCTACTACCCTGCACTGATGTTGTGTGTGTGCACTACTGTCCCGCACATGCACATAGCATATGAGGGGCAAAAGAGTCTTTTTAGGTGTCATTTAGGCTCAAAATGAACGAAAATGTGATAAGGGCATAAAATTTAGACTCGTTGTTAGATAGGTTTTTTTTTCAGTGTTAAATAGGAAAACCAAATTTAAGATAGTGTTAAATAAGAAATTGTTTCTACCCCTATTAGCAACTCTGAGATATTGAGCCTATACAATATTTTGAGATTAATGAACTCACCAAGAAGACATTCGGAGCCGACAAGAACATGTCCTCCCATTGAATGAAGATCCTCTGAAAGACTGAAATAATACGAGCACTGATGTTAACGCTAGAACTTGAACTCTGGTAGGTTGGTTCCACCACAAAGACCTAACCATGCCCTGTTCGCGAGGTACCCAACGCCGATCCTATTTAGCGCATAGGTCAAGGAATAACGAGGTATCACATCCCTGCGCCACCACCACCATTTTATTCTATGTTCTTATTTCTGGTATTTTTTTCGCCTTTTCATTTTCGTTCTTTCTTTTCTTTTTATATTTAGATTTTTTCCTTCTTCTTTTCCTTTCATTTTTTCTTTTTAATCCAAAATTCGATTTATATTACTTGTTTAAAATTAAGAACTTTTACTAAATTCGTGAAAATTTCTGAAGTCATTTTTTTAGAAATCCACCAACATTTTTTGAATCCATGAACACTTTTTGAATTTCAGGAACATATTCTTAATTGTGATTTTTTTTGATTCATTTCATTTTTTTTAAAATAATTATTTTTTTAAATTCTGATTATGTTTTCCAATTTAGGGATCATTTTTTTAATTTCATAAACAAGTTTTGGATCGATCACCTTTTTTTTTGAACTTTGTGAACAATTCTTGAGTTCGTGAACATTTTTAAAGGACGAACATTTTTTGAAACTTTGGATAAAAAATTCAGTCCAAGAGCATATTCAAATTTTGCACCTTTTTTTGAAACTTTGGATAAAAAAATTCAATCCACAATAGCGATATTTAGGTAAAACCAACTCCAAACTAGCATAGTTTTACCAAGAAACCACTCCCTTCGTCCTATAATATAAGAGTGTTTTTTTTACACTACTCTAGTGTTAAAAACAAGTAGTGTCAAAAACGCTCTTATTTTATGGGACGGAGGGAGTAAAACCTAATTCCATGCCAGCAAAAAAAAAGCAACCTTGTAAGTGAGCCGACCCAATGGCGTGCGCTAGGGTCTGCGTTTGCTCGCTATCCGGAAACATATCCGGTGCACCGGGGTAATTGATGCAACCGGTACACCGGACCCCATTGCACATTCAAAAGTGTTTGAAAAATCTAGAAATATTTTTTGCATTGACACAATATCAATGTATGTTGTCACAAAAGTTAAAATCAAAATTTGAAACATTGCTCGAGCTACAAAAAGTCAAATTTAACATCAATGTGCTAATGGACCAAAACTGAAGCCCAACTTGTGTTATGTACTATTCAGTGTCAAATTTGTCATTTTTGTATCTCGAGCAAAGTTTTAAATTTTAGTTTGAATTTTTATGACAACAGACATTGACGTTGTGTTAATGCACTATTTTTTTTTCCGTATTTGTTTGAACATTTTTGAATGTGCAACGAGGGACAGGTGCACTGGTAGCACCAATTGCTCGGTGCACCATATACATCCCCCTCGCTGTCCAACGCGCTATGTACAAAATACAAATAACCGACCGTCTGCCGCCCGAAGCAAGCCATATGTGATCGTTGCCCAGCCTAGTGAGAAAGCCCAGTTATGAAATGGTAGTTTTCAACATGCTTGTTTTTTTATACTATATTTTTTTAAAACAAAATACATATATCATGAAAGCAAATATAGTAAGTTCAGTCTAAAAGTAATGTAAAATATAGTGTACAAATGTTCATGCATATTTGAGAAAAAAATTCTACCATCCAAGAAAAGTATGAATATTTGAAAAATGTGTCTGGACATTTAGAAAAATGTTATACGATCTATAAAATCTTTGTGTAATTCAAAAACAATATGTTTGGTACCATTAAAAAAATTGCAAGCTACAATTAGGAAAAATTTAACACATTTCAAACCTAACGTTTGTAATATATTTAATAAAATGTTTCTACAATGTGAAAAAAATATCTTCGCATAGTTGTAAAAATAAATCGTATCATGCATTTTTTTTGTAAAGTTGCATTAGAAAGGCTTGAGATGCATGCAAAAAATGTACAATGTATATGAAAAAGTAGACATGAAAACGTATGTTTTTGCAAAAATGCATACAAAAAATTTACAACGCTTATGTAACATGTTTTAATGTGTATTCGTGAATGCTGCTAGAAAGCATGTATTCAAATAATATTAATCATGCATTTAAAAATGTTAAATGGGTTTAATAAAATGATTGGATGTATACAAAAAATTGTAATATGCATGAGAAAATTAGACTGGGGCGTAGCGAGTGAACATAATGTAGATTGTAGAATCATTATCGTACTGTAGCTACAATATCCACTGTGGGCTGGCCTGGGACGTGGAAAGTTCCTGGCTACGGCACTGCTCATAGTGCTCACGGGCCACGACCCAGTCGCTCGCATGTCCGCTCGTCTCGATCTCTCTCTACACTCGTTCGAGCGCCTCAGTCGCAGGCTCGCTTGTGTTTCGTTTTCTCGCTCGAACGGACTCTCGTCTTGGTCGCTCGCTCGCTCGTTACACTACTCTCTATTAAGTAGGAGTACTTGCTAATGTTTGCGAGCTTGTGCGAAAAAGAAACTGCTAGTTTAAACAACTGGCTATGTTATTCTTGTCAATTTTAAAAAGCTCAAGAGTTTGATTTTTTTTTCACGTGGATATAAAAGAATAATGGACTGTTCTAAAAAAAAAAGAATAATGGACTTACAAAAATGTACACGAATGTGAAAAAATGTCTGCGAATTTGAAAATTGTTCATGAATTAAAAACCGTGGTTCTAAAAAATTTCATGAGCTTTAAAAAAATGGTTAATAATTTTATAAAAAATGTAATACTGTTTTCACTCCTTTGACTACAGCCCATAAGTTATTCTTTTACCTGCGCAAGCGAAAGAGAGCCCCCGCGTCGCTCCGCATGGGCGACACGGGCGGCGCTAGCTGCAGCCGCCGACAGCCGCCCCCCCCGCCGTGGATCTGGGACTCGACCCATGGCTTCCGGCGGCAAGGGGCGGCTCAGGCGCGCGACTGTGTCGAGGGGGCCGGCGAGGCCGCTGGTCATCTCCGGTGAGGTGGCAGCAAGTGGCCGCGACGCAGCGGGGGGTGGTCTGTGCAGTTGTGTCATGCGCGCCGCTTCTGGCCCAGGTGTCGGGTGGGGGCTGTGAGGGTGCACGCGTGCGCGGGCAGCGGCTGCGAGGGTGCACGCGTGCGCGGGCGGCGGCGGTTCTACATGGGCTGCTCATGGTGCGTGAAGATGCAGGCGAGGTGGCGGACGAGGGGCTGGGCGCGACGGTGCTGATTGGTGGTGGTGGTGCTCGGGGCGGCGGGGTGCTGGTTTGTGTCGGGGGAGCGCTGGAGGTATTGGCAGCGAGGATTTACGCCCTGGTGGCTGCCTGCTGCGGCGTGGCGGTGGACTGCCGTGGTGCTGGTGCTCAGGAGGTGTTGCTGCCCTGGCGGAGCCCATGGTGGAGGGGCTTGAGCGGTCTGTACGGCGCTCGAGCGACGGCTTCAGCCGCGAGGGGCGCGGCTGGTGGGTGTCTGCGCGGTCTGGCAACGCGTGGACGCCCCTGGGGGTGCGCGGATCGGAGCCCCATGGCAACGAGGAAGTGTGCTCCGGCGGCGTGTGATGCAGATCTGGTTTCCGGCCGTCGGTGGTCTCCGCGAGGTGCGGTTGGCTGCGGCGGATATTGGTGTTTCTTCGTTGAATGGCAGCTTCGATGGTGGTGATGTTTGGTGGGCTTGCCGACGCCAATGCGGGATGATGTGTGGCTGAGGTGGTGTGGAGCTTGGTGAAAACCATGTCTTGGCCTCGTGCCGTGACCAGCGATGACGGCGGCTGTGGCTGTCGTTGACCTTCATGGAGGCATCGTTGCTTGTTCTCCCACCCCTCCTGCACGGATCTGGCCATTTTGGCCTCTCCGAGGGAAACCTTGATCTGTGATCGGACGATGGCGGCGCCTTGGTGTCGTATTCCCTCTTGGGGGCTTCGTCTTGGGAGCTTGGCGCCGGCGAGCGGGACCGGTGGATGGCGGTTGGCGGCGGGTGTGGCGTCCAGACTTCTGTGGCAACGATGATGGTGGGAGCAATGTCGGCGACGCGGCAATGGTTGCGGTAGTCGGCTCTTCTTCGGCGTGTCTACGGTTTTGCCTCGGTTTGTTTGTTGCTATGGAGTCGAAGCTGCGGTGGCGGGGCCCTGCGGTATACGATGACTGGCTGCAGGTAGCTCGTTCGGCGATCTCCCGTGGCGCCAGGCGTGCCTGGTTTTGTCCTACAGAGTTCTCCGTCAGAGTCGGGGTTGTGTCGTCTGGCCGCTAGTGGTTGATATTTTGGCATAGATCTTCATGCAGCTTCACGTGTCCGCTACAGTGTGGGTTGTGTCGACAATCGCTTACGGCGGAGTCGGAGTCGTTTGCTCAGAGTGTAGGGATGGCGATGACGCCTCTAGGGGAGGAGTGATGACGATGACGCCTGCGTGCTGTCTCACCGAGACCCTCTTTGGAGTGGTGTGCGTGGGCTTTTCTATGTGTGCCGCTCAACGGTTGTAACGGTTTTTGTCCGGTTTTCCATAATTAACTGGACAATCTGGTTTTCGCTCGGTTTTCCCTAATTAACCGAGCAACTCTTTTCTTCTTAATGAATGCAGGATAACTGCCATTTCGAAGAAAAAAAATTCTTTCACCTGCACCAGACCACGAGCTCTTGGTCTTTGTTCAGGACAAAGATATCACAATAGTGGAACAAAACATTGTAAGTTGGCAATCGAAACAAAGGAAAGAGCAAGGCGAAGATGGTACCTGGGGTCATCTAAGATGGCTGATTTAATAAATGTTCATGAAAAAATATTCACAAAATCAAAAAATGTTTGTGGATTAAAAAAATCTTCAAAAATTATATATATATATATATATATATATATATATATATATATATATATGTTAATTTTAAAAATCGGCAATAATTTAAGAACTGTTCGCTAATCTTTAAAAAAAATGTGAATTTGAAAAAAATGTTAACATAATATTTTTAGAAAGTGAAAGTAAGAAAAAAAATAACCAAAAAATGAAAACAAAATAAACAAGACGGGAAAAGGGAATAAAAACCGGCAAAAAACACAGAGAGAAAAACAAAGAAAACCCAAGCAAAAGAAACGATGAAACTAGAAGTTTCACAAAGTTGAAAAAACCCACCTACAATGCCCTCTCTATATGGGCCGACCTGTTATGCTCTGGTGTGTGCACAGTCTACCGCTAACGCGCTATTTGAGGGCTCAACCGTTTTGCGTCCGACGAGCGCTTGTAATACCGATCACTGCTTCGATTATGTTCCATCTCCGGCAGTGTGGGCTCCTTCGGGCGCATACACATTGCTCATGAATTAATGCTGGAGTTGAAGGTATTCAGGAATAATGATCACCGAAGACGCATCGCTATCTACAACAGAGGCGGAGGACGAAAACGAATTAAGGTGTGGCGAACTTTTAAGTAAAAAAGTCGATGTCAAAACATAATAGTTAATACGCTAACAATGCACATCGATTTTCATGAGATCCTCAACAGAATAACCAAGTACAATAAAAATATGAACGTGTTTAAATAGAAAAATAATCTTAAACATATCAATAATAAAGCTTTAAATGGCGTCTAGAAGACCTAGGCAATGGCAATAGACCAAGATCAAGACTTCCAAATATATCTTTCCCATTTTGTTTTCTCTCCATCTTCTACCGGCGACGAACACGACACTGTATTGCGCCTGCCGACCGGAAGGACACAAAGCTGGCTGGCCCTGCGTCGTCGCTCGCTGTCGCCGCCAGCTAGGCCGCATACTCAACCGTCGCTCACTGCGCAGTGCTTCCAACGCGACATCGCCCAGCCACCCGCTTGCACGATGCCCATAGTTGTGGTTGACCGTCACGTCCTTTGCGTCATCCTGGCCAGCCACCGTCGCGCTAGCTACGTTTGGGAGTCAGGGTTGTGCCTCTTGGTCCGGCGCAGTGGACAGGCATCCCGTACACTTGTGCGTCAGTGTTTTTCTTTTTGAGAAATCTCGCCAACTTTATTTGTTTGAAGTATGTTCATTTCATTTAGAAATCTAAGTATGTTCATTGGCTCATGGAGATTTCCCAACCAAATCTGTCTACTAAATTACAAGCTTACCCGCAAAAAATAACTAAACTACAAGCCATTGTGTGCGTCAGTGGGTTCTATGACGATTGGGCGCTCGCTCATGGTTTGTGTCCAACCTGTGTGTTAGCGACCTATCCAGCCACCAGGCCTCTTATCTCTGTTATTTGTTACCGATTTCCTGTCGACGAACGAGAGTAGCCATCCACTCAAAAAAAAATAAAAAACAGCCAGTCGGGAGTACGTGCATATGCATATGTATAAAAATAATTTTGCACTGAATTAAGGTGTGGCAGCCGCCACACCTTGCCCATTGGAGTCCTCCGCCAGTGATCTACAAGATGAAAGAAATATCAGAGACAAGTATAACGTTAGGTTTCATCCTGATAGGTTAAGTGTATACCGACCTCTGCTACGACTACTACTATTATATGGTCAACTAACCGAATTAGGTGGTTTCAGTGAAATTTAAAAGTGTGATTGCGGGTATCCTGTTACATCATCATCTATTCTATCTACGTATGGCAGTACTATTATTAATAAGTTTTTGTCCGTGATGATCAGAATCATGCTTTCATGAGATGCCGGGACGACTTTGCCGGGTCCTGGGTTGCTGCTGTTCATAAGAAAGAGGAAGAAAGTTTATGTGGATGTGATGTTCCAATTCCATCCCTCTCAACGAAATCAAATAGTAACGTGCACAGACCTGTTCCAGCCATAGCTTATACATATTCTTTTAGAGCACACTGTGGCGTATACGCTGGTGTGGCATGACACACTAGGTATGATATGTCAGGAGTAGTGCTTAAGAAAACCCAACCCAACCTCAAAGATATGCACAAACTAAGTCCTGCTAATCACAGATTACCACATATATATATACACGTACGTACCTGGTCCCGGCCGGGGTGGCTAGCAAGCGCAGACACAAAATAATCCACAGAGAGCTCGGTAGCAAGACAGGAGTAGTCCGCCATGCCAATACCCTCCCAGCTGCTGCCGTTCCTCCTTGCAGCGGCGGCGGCGGCTCACCTGATCTTGCCTGCGTTTGCTGAACAACGAGGACTAGAAGAGCAGGCGGTGGTGGCACGTCGGGGCTGCCAGGACATGTGCGGCAGCATCAGCATTCCCTTCCCCTTCGGCATGGGGAAGCCCAGGTGCTTCCTTCCTGGCTTCGAGGTCACCTGCAACACCTCCTCGTCCCATCGCCCCCGTCTGTTCCTTGTGTACAACGACAGCGGACCATTCCAGGTGACGAGCGCCCTGAACCATACGTTCACCGCCCGTAACGTCACTGCTTCCTTTGTGATGATGAACACGGTGGAACTCATGGACATATCAGTTGCCCACAACGAGGCCCGGGCATACATGGCGGTCAGCTCCGACTGCAGCACAAACCGTACACATTTCCGTGCCAAGTTTCAGTACACAAACTTGGGCGACGATGGGCCGTTCCTCCTGTCGGCGACGCGCAATGTTCTTATCAGTGTCGGCTCCAACGTCGAGTCCACGATGATGACCTACTTGGGGGAGGAGGGGAATAAGCAGAAGGCCTACATGCCGTCCTGCCTTTCCAACCTCATGGGGAACCTCCGGTACGCCACAAACGGTATGTGCTCCGGGTTGGGATGCTGTCAGGCCACCTTGCCCCTGAACACATCCAGGTTTGGTGTCTCGTTCATGCCCCGGCGCAACTATCTGTGGCGAAGCAATCCGTGCTTCTACGGCATGCTGGTGGAGAAATCCTGGTACAACTTCTCTAGGCGTGACTTGTATGGCCGCGAGGTGTTATACCCCAGGGGCGTACCTGTCGTGCTGGAGTTCGCCATCAGGAACCTTGGTTCGTGCCCGTCGGAATGGCAGCAGAAACCTCCAGGCTATCCGTGCGTCAGCGGCAACAGCACTTGTCACAACACCACCAGAGGTGCCTATGTCTGCAAGTGCTTGGAGCATTACCACGGCAACCCTTACATCGTTGATGGATGCCATGGTACATACTACTTCAAACATATGTATAATTCAAATTTTATAAATGATATTCCTATGTTTAACACAACTAGTTCCTTTAAATTTTATCCTTTCCAGACATTGATGAGTGTGAGCTACCTGATTTGTACCCTTGCCGAGGTGGCGGGATCTGCGCCAACAGGCTGGAAGGCTATGACTGTCCATGCAAACCTGGAATGCACGGCGATGGCAAAAATGGACACTGCACGGAAAATTTCCCCCTACCGGCAAAGGTGATTGTGGGTAAGCAGCACACTTATCTAGCTCAACTGTTGTCCATTAAAATGAGTGAATCTGCATTAAGAACCAAGTATAACCAAATTGTAGCTTTTGCCCAAGATTTCGAAAATTCAAATAAACCAGACCAAGTACTTTTACTATTGATTGTAGTTTGGAGCTGGTATGAGATAGTTGAGGTTCACTTAATTAACCAGGCGTCCAGACCCACTCTGTCGCACTATCTTGGATTCTTGGGAGTAGATGACCCCTAAAGATAGGAAGAACACACAAAATTAAGTATGCACATGAAGTAGGGGAGCGCCTTTCTTTATTAATCTCAAATCAGCACTATATGTATAGTAATTGATCTTTACCATATATGTATAATGGATGAGCCATGAGTCACACCATGAGAATATCCTTTACTAAACTATTAGTAGTACAGCTCATTCAACTGAATTGGAGAAAACACTATGGTGCACGTAAAGTCAACCGCATATAGAAAAATAATATTAACCGCCTTTCCTGATCTAACTAAAAGCAAACGCTTGAAGACCATACCTCATAATAAATTACAAAAGAAGACAATTTCAGCTGAAATACAAGATCTCAGAGACATTTCCAATAGCAGAGAAACATCAGTTATTAAACTCGTGAAAAATATGAAGTTAGGGAATATATGTGTGTATAATCGCTAAATAATTTAGATGTGCAAATCCATAAAACAAAATCCTAGTGGATAGCTAACAATTACGGGCTGCCATCCGTTTTGGAGCCCACAATGTTGCTAACATTTTTCAAGTGTATTTACCCAAAGCCCTGTGTATTCCTTCTATTCGAGTTATATGTCCTGTGCATTCATTGAAACACAATTTTTTTTAAATTATTGCCGAGAGAAATCCTTCTCTTAGACTCAATGTTTTATCACGTATGCAATTCGTCGAACACACTGGGCAATGGGCACATTGCCTAACACAAGGAAATACGGCACAGGAGGGGAGAACAGAACGACTGGAACAGGAATATAGAAGATAAACGGTAGATACCGTGCTACTGGCCGGACACGGAGCAGTAAAACTCGGGGTTGTTCCCGTCCTCGACGAAGTAGTCGATGGTGAGATGCAGCTCCGCCCGCTCACAGGGAACGTAGATTGTGAGCGCCTCGTCGGGTTCCGGGTCACACTGAGCTAATTCCCCTCGCGGCTGAGACTTGTCTGTTGTCTTGCACCTCCCCCAGCCGTCATTACCGTCGACAAAGGCAGCTCCGCGCTCCTATTCCCAATCCTCCTCTCTTTGATTGGTTTTGCATGTAGAAAGAAGGGACAGAGAGGCGCACACTAAGCTGGCGACCGCCGTGCACATACGCGCTTTTTTGAGTATGTTGGTAAGGTCCGGTCATCCGCTTCTATGCTTGCACTTCTGCGTAACTAGGGGTGCAAGTCCAGTACAACATACTTTCATAATTGAACCAAAAGCGTGAGGTGTGGACAGCGGCAGCAGCGTAGGAGAGCGGATAGGACGAAGAGGCGGTGGAGCCACCGCCCGCGTATGAGCATATGTGATCAAGAGGCGGAGTGCCAAGGATTAACTTGGCCCCACAGCCGAATCAGAATCCAGTAGTTGCACATAAAAAAAAACTAGGCTGAGAGGGCCTCTTTGTCTAAAAAAATCATAATTGTTTTTAGAGTATTACAATTCTTAGAATTTTTTCTATGACTGCCGGTCGATTAGTAGGATTGGATGATGTAGGATTTTGTCTATGGATTCCTTTGTGTTATCTTCTAAAAAAACATACATTCATACCTCTTGAAAATAATCCTTTGTTTTCATGTGATGCAATGAAAACAAACCAAAATTTAGGATTCGAAAGAATCCGGCATTGAAATTGTATGTTCTCTCATGTGTTTTTAGAATCCTGTGAATAAAGAGGCCCCGATTCTTGCCCACACAAAAGGGTTGGGTCTTTCCCCCAAGTGGACATCGGTTCCTCGAGGACTAGTTTTTAAAAGTAACTTATAGGTGCCCCCACCGGTTTCGGACAAATTGTACACCCCTTGTTCTTGAAAGAGTTCTACCAGAGAAAAATTGGATGGATCTATAAATCAATTAGCTCAACTCTATATACATTATTGAATTTTAGGCAGAGGCCTATATTGATAACTTTGCATTAGTCCTCCTTGGCTTGGTAACTATCTCAAACACCCCTTGTTTTCGCATATAACATGCCTAATCAATATTTTGCATGATAAGAGAGCCAAAATGACTTCCAACAATGAAATAAGAGTTGTACTCTATCACCAAAAACTTGTACAGTGGCACATGAACAGTTTGCATAGAATATCCTCAAAGTGCATGGTAAGTATATGCTTTTCTTGGTCATTTTTTAATACGATGGTTTCGTGATGTATTTTATGACACTTGATGAGGGTCTTCCATAAGTGTTTGGTGTTGGCATCTTCTTATCTATTTGCCATCTAGACATGTGCCGCATCTTTGTTGATAGTCTGGTTCAAGTTTGGCACTGATAAATATGTGTGCATCTGATTGTTTTAGGTTTAAAAGTCATCATGAAACTTTAAAGTTCGGTTTACTTATTGTATAACGATTAGTTAATGTGTATTCTTGTTAAACGAATGTACTTGTGGAAAAATAGCATGTCAAGTTAATCTTTCTATTAATTAATTAAAATGTTACGTTTGATAACTGTATAAAATATTAAACATAGTTTAACAAAAAACTGTCACTGCTCTATCATGTGTAGGCCTTGCTGCTTGTATTGTTGTACTTGTCCTCATGGTTATGGCCCGTCAACTCCTAACACTCAAGAGGTTCTATGAACAAAATGGTGGACCAGTACTAAAAGGTGTAAAAAATATAAAGATATATAGAAGGAAAGAAATGAAACAAATTACAAATAACTACAATCGTATCATTGGAGAAGGACACTTCGGGAAGGTTTATATGGGGACCCTAGAAGATAAACAACAAGTGGCTATAAAGAGATCCATCAAAGTTGACAAGAATATGAAGGCGGAATTCACTGGTGAGGTTATAGTACAATCTGAGATGAGACACAAGAACATTGCAAGGCTCCTAGGTTGTTGCTTAGAGTTGGATGTTCCAATGTTGGTATACGAATATGTATCAAAAGGGAGTCTATATGATGCTCTATTTGGATTGAGGCGTGTACATATCATACCGGTATATACTCGCCTACAAATTGCTGCTGGGTCAGCTGAAGGCCTAACATACATGCATTCAGCAGGGGAGAGTACAATCCGTCACGGTGATGTTAAATCTGCCAATATTCTTCTTGATGAAAATTTCTTCCCTAAAGTCTCAGATTTTGGTACCTCGAGGTTGCTCGCAGGAGGAAAGTCCGAGAAGACTGAACGTGTCGTTGGGGACATGAGTTACATAGATCCGATATATATGGACCAGGGGATAGTTACACAGAAGAGTGATGTCTACAGCTTTGGGGTTGTTCTTATAGAGCTTATCACGAGAAGGCCCGCAACATACTGTAACAAGAGGAACTATGTTACAAGCTTTGTCGAAGCTTATCTAGACAAAAGAGCAAGAAACTTGATTGACAATGATATCACAAGCAAGGTGGATATTAAACTTTTGGAAATGGTCAGTGGAGTTGCCGTGGAGTGTGTAAAACTTAATCCCGAAGAACGCCTAGATATGAAACAAGTAGAGCACCGTCTCGTCGAAATTATTGGTCAAGGTGTGCAGGATGGACAAGGGAGAAACTACCAGGCAGATCTCAGTCCTGTGCCGGATGATGTTGCTTTGCTTAAGTCTTGGGGAGAATGAAGAACCTACAAATGCTAACACCATGCATATTTGATCTTGTTATGTAACGGTTACATTGATAAACTTTTACTTTTGATTGTCAAGACAAATTACATACCACTACTCCTATATTTGAAGTACACCAACACTAGTTATACATGTGCCCGGATTTGAAATTCGGATATAATAGTTTGTACCCACAAGTGTAAGATTGTAGCAGTCATCAATGGGAAGTATTTTAGACATGGCATGATGTGAGTCAAAGAATACTGGTAAGACAGTAACAACTGAGGTGTCATTCTGAAGTCTCAATCATAACTTTACTTAATACTAACTCGAGCAAGTTTACTAGTAGTGGGAATATTAAAGTTAAGTTTGTGGTTATAAATTGCTGGAAAGTTAGCAAGTAGTCTTCTGTTTTTTTGTTTGGATTGTGGAGTTTGGGGGTTGAGTCTAGTCTTCCTTTGCGTTGAGTGGGTGCTCTTGTGGTAATCAAATACTACTAGCATCGCTATTGTACCTACATGTACATTCTTGATCGGAAAGAATATTTCACCCATGATCCTTAGTTAAAAGATGAGCTCACGGTATACTATCAGAAGTTTTTATGACAACTAATGATATTGTTTTCACCACACCAACCAAAATCTTGTTTAAATATACACTACAAGTCATTTGTTTAGAAACAACAAATACATCGTAGTTGTACACTCGTGGACAAACACATATAGCTCCATAGACATCAACACATTGCAACGTAAGCCTATAATTGTTCATGCAAACCTGTAATGGAAGGAAATGCCAAGAAGGGAGACTGTGTAGAAAATCCCCCCTTACCAGCAAAGCTGATTGTGGGTAAGTACTAAGTACTACCGATCTAGCACACCAGTTAAGTTTTAAAACGAGTAAATCTTCATTAAGAACCAAGTATACACATTGTCATCCAAATTGTATCTTGCGCCAAGTTTAGAAATCCAAATAAAACAGCCCATGTCCTTTTAGCATTAGTTGTGCCTTAGATCAGGTACTCCCTCCGTTTTTATTTACTTTGCATACTAGCTTTGTCCCAGGTCAAACTTTCTAAGCTTTGACCAAGTTTGTACAAAAAGAATTAACATCCACAACACCAAATCAACAACATTAGAATCATAATTCAATATATTTTCATACCATATATATATTTTTATTGTGAAAGTTTAGAACGTTTTCGATAAACTTGATCGAACTTTGTAAAATTTGCCTTAGGTGAGGTCAAAACTAATATGCGGAGTAAACAAAAATGGAGTGACTATAAGACAACAGATGTTCAATTAATCAGGGAGGCGTCCACACCCACCTGCTAGATGCAAATCCGTTGTGTGGCGCAACTATACCAGCAAGTCTGGTTAGGCCATGTCTGATGCAAAGGCGCTTAGGGTTGACAGTGTAACACCATTGCAGCAGTCATTTCTTCCATATTCGAAAGCATTTTGACAGAGATTGAACACAGATTTTGACAGTGTAACACCACACCCACACAGAATGAACATGGCACAAAAACATAACGAAAGGAACATGAAAACGCGCACTACAGTAAAGGGGCGGTAGAGCAGCAGACACAAGTAGCAGTAGGCAGTAGCACTAGCACACACAGACAGCGGCAAAGGCACACAAACACAGCACACGCACGCACGCACAGCACAGCACAGCGAGCAGCAATAGTCTAATTGATTCATCACATTCAACCATCAATTTAAAAAGAAAAGCAACAGCAGGGCACGGGCAGGATCAACAGGGAGAGGATTGGGGGGCCGGAACGTACATTGCGCGATTTCTGCGGTCGGGGCTCGGGAGACCTGGCTGGAGCTGAGCTAAGGCCGTCTATGGTACGCCGCCGCCGTGAAGACTGGTCGGGAGGGAGGGAGGAGGAGCCTAGGCGTACTGGAGAGGGACTACGGCGGTCAGCACCTTGGCCGACGGCGACGGCGTGGCGCGTGGAGTAGTCGCGGCGAGGGGGCGACCACGGAAGGGATCCTGCTCGGATGGGGACGCGGTGTTTTTCGGGAGCGCCTATATGACGCTCTTTGCGTCAAACTGGCGTCGCTTCGCGCAGAGCAACCCACTGGTGGGCGCAGAGCGTCCCCGTGACGGCTCAGGTGGGCCGATTTCTTCGCTTCAATTTCTGTTTTCGGTTGTTTTTTCCTTCTGTTCGACTAGTAAGCTGCTTTTGTTTCTGTTTTTCCCAGATACATTAAAACATTAAAGGCATTTAAAATGTTCTTGGGATAAAACATTTGTTCATGGATTCAAAAAAAGTCGCAGACATTCAAAAAAATATCTTGGACTGACAAAAGTTCAACTGATTCCAAAATTGTTCTTGGATTCAAAAACTTATAAATTCAAAAATTGTTCTTGGATAAAAAAAATGTTCAAGTTATTCAAAAGTTGTTCCTAGAATTAAAACATTGCTAGTGGATCCAAAAAGTTGAGGCATTGAAAAAATTGTTCTTTGATTAAAAAGAAATTCATGACCTTCAAATTTGTTCTTGTATTAAAAAATGTTCAACATATTCAAAAATTGTTCTTGCAATCAAGATTGTTCATGGATTAAGAAAATGTTCGACGCATTCAAAAAGTTGTTCTTCGATTAAAAAATGTTCCAGGCCATTAAAAAATTGTTCTTTGAATTGAGAAATCGTTCTTTGATTCAAAAAATGTTATTCAAATTAAAAATTTGTTTTTGGAATTCAAGTTTTGTTCATGGATTCTAAAAATGCTATTGTATTCAGAAAATGTTCACAACATTGAAAAATCATTGTTGGAATTCAAATTGTGTGCTAAGATTCAGAAAGTGTTCTTGCCATTCAAGATGGATATACAAGATGCCAACACAGATGACAAGGCATGATACAGATTGCTATGCATGTACAAATTCATTTGGACAAAATTCATTTGGACATAATTTTCTTTTTCACAAAAGGCAATATTATTGGAAAATAGAACCAACCTTTTAAAGACTCCAATATTTTTTGGGAATCTCCAACATTTAAAAAAACGAACAAAACTGAAAACGAGTACATTTTTCAAAACTATGAACAACTTTTTGAAAATGTGAACATTTTCCAAAAAATGGGAACAAAAATGGAAAACGCAAACTTTTTCGAAAATTACGAACAAGTTCTTCAAAACGCAATAATTACCAAATATTTTTTAAATTTCTGACAAAATTATGAAAAGATGAACATTTTTGAATTTGAGAACAAATTCTGAAAAAAGAAATATTTTTTGAAAAACACGAACATTTTACGTAATTTCGCAAAAAAATTGAGCTGCGAACAAATTTTATAAACATGCACATTTTTTAATTTGTGAACAAATTTTAAAACAAGAACATTAAAAAAACACACGAACATTTTATGAAATTCCCCAAAGATTTTTTGCATCTATAATAACAACAACAACAACAAAGCCTTATAATCCCAAACAAGTTGGAGTAGGCTAGAGGTGAAACTCATAAGATCTTGCAACCAACTCATGGTTCTGGCATATGGACAACAAGCTTTCACGCACCTCTGTCCATGGCTAGTTCTTTGGTGATGCTCCAATCCTTCAGATCTCTCTTTACGGACTCTTCCCATGTCAAGTTCGGTCTACCCCGGCCTGTTTTGACATCATCAGCACTCTTCAGTCGTCCACTATGCACTGGGGCTTCTGGAGGCCTGCGTTGAATATGTCCAAACCATCTCAGATGATGTTAAACAAGCTTGTCTGCAATTGGCGCTACCACAACTCTATCTCGTATATCATCATTCCAGATTCGGTCCTTTCTTGTGTTGGCACACACCCATCTCAACATGCACATCTCCGCCACACCTAACTGTTGCACATGTCTCCTTTTAGTCGGCCAACACTCAGCGCCATACAACATTGCGAGTCGAACCACAGTCCTGTAGAACTTGCCTTTTAACTTTTATGTCACTCTCGTCAAAGAAAATGCCAGAAGCTTGGCGCCACTTCATCCATCCGGCTTTAATTCGATAGTTCATATCTTCATCGATATCCCCATCCTTCTGCAACATTGTCCCCAAATATCAAAAGATGTCCTTCTGAGGCACCACCTGCCCATCAAGGCTAACATCCTCCTTCTCCTCATTCCTAGTAGTACTGAAAACGCACCTCATGTACTCTGTGGCGAAATTTTGAAAACATTAACGTCTTTGAATTTGCGAACTAAATTTGAAAACAAGAACATATTCGGTAATTCGCGAACATTTTTTGAATATGGGACCAAAACGTCAAAAATTGAAGCTCTTTTGGAATATTTTAAATTTCTTTGAATTGTTTAACATTTTTTGAAAATAAGTGAACAAATTCAGGAATACTTAACTTTTTCTGAAATTTTCGAACAAAATTTGAAGACAGATTGTTTTTGAAAAATGAACAAAATTTTGAAAATTGCAAAAAATGTTATTTATGAAATTTATTAAAAATAAAAAATGAACTCTAAAAATAAAAATAAGAAATGAAAGAAAATAAAAAAAGGAAAGAAAAGAAACCAAAAAAATAAAAACATAAAAAGGAGAGAAAAAAGGAAAAGAAACAGGGAAATAAAAAAACAAAAAAGAAAGGTAAAAAAACAAGGAAAAGATGGCTTGGGAACCTCTAGAAAGTTCCATAACCAGAAAAAACCACGCGAAAACCACCTAGGTGCTTCCCAAAACTGTATATCGCTCAAACGTTTAACGGGCCGACCCATCCCGAACGATCATTGACCTGCCTATGCGTCGCCCAAAATACTTGCCGCAACGAGCGGCAAATAGGGATTTCCGTGTTTTTCCTTTAGTGAAAAAATACGGTCGTTCGGCCTCCGCTAACTAATCGATGCGGCGTTGGGCCCGTTGAATGGGCCGAAACAATGCGCGCAGGCCTTGTAAGTAATAAAAAAAGTTTCCCTTCCCTAAAAAAAGAAGTTTCCCTGTGGCTAGAGTTAGTAGGAGTAACTAATCAAGGAGTACTGCTTCGGGAGCCCCCCACAAGGGTCACTTAGGGTGGAGGCTCAGTCGCCGTCATGTGTCACGTTCTGGACGCTCCCTCCGGATTTTTTATATTTTTTCTGCATGCAATTTCTGCTTTTAGGTGATTTTTTGGCTTTTTGGTTTTTCTTACGTTTTGGACAATTTTTTTTAGAAAAAAGTACACAAAAAACGTGTTTTTTCCTATCACAAGAGGAATGGATTTGCTTTCGCGGGAGGCACAACCGTGCCTCTCGAAAAGAAAAAAAACGTGTTTTCCTTATTTTTCCTTCCGCGAGAGGCACAACTTTACTTCTTATGGAGGCACAGATTTGCTTCCGCGAAAGACAGGGTCGCAAAAAGGAAAAACGCATTTTTTTCATGCCACGAGAGGCACAAATTTACTTCTCGTAGAGGCACGAATTTGTTTCTGCTAGAGGCACGACTGTGCCTCTCGCAAAAGGGAAAAACATGTTTTTTCTACCATGAGAGGCACAGATTCACTTCTCGTGGAGGCACGAATTTGCTTCCGCGAGGGGCACGGTCGGCCTCTCGGAAAATGAAATAACGTGCTCCTGGTTCGGGTTTTCTTGTCCATTTTTTCGTGAAAAAAAAGTTCGTCGAAACATATCAACATGGGATCTAATTTTGAAGATCTCGAGGCGAAGAATCCAACGGTGATAACAGTTTGAGATTTAAATGCAGGTTTTTTGACCTACTCACCGTAAAACAATTGTTCTACGGTATCTTCATTAATAATAAGAAAAATACAACAATACAAAACGCCTCATAAAGATGTTAACCAATGCCAGTTTTAGGTATCAACATAGAAATTTAAAAGAAGCTATCTATCCAGTTATGAAACTTGATGGTTTTTGCTGGTTTAGCTCTGTTCATTGCCCTGATTAGTCCCTCTTTCAAATAGAATTTCCATCCTTGAATGTGGTTCGCTGCTTTTACTGAAGATTTTGTCATTTCTCACACACCAAATGCTCCAGCAAATAGCAAGGATGATGTCTAGTGCCAGATCTGATGGAAGGTTATGAATTGCAAGACTGATTTCATCAAAACTATAAGTGTCTCTTTTTTTATTAGTGATAATCTCCTCCCAACAAGAGAGTGCAAATGGGCAGTCCCATAATAGATGCATGGTTGTCTATTCAGCTAGATGAGAACAGAGCACAGAATTGTAGGACTCAAGGAACATGTTTTTCCTCTTCAATAAATTTCTTGAGTTGATTCTATCGTGTAGCAGCATCCAAAAAAGATCTTGTGTCTGAGCATGGCTGAGGTCTTCCATAAAGTGTTAAAAAGATAGTGAGAGATTGAAGGCCCCATGAGACTTTTGTACGTCTTAATCGATGAGTAAGTTTCAGATTTCCATGAATAGGTCCATCTGTCCAGGTGATCTCTCCTTTGCGTGTTCTAAAAGATCATATTCATCTATTCAAATTGTTGGTGGGCTTCCACAAAAAGTGGTCTATGGAGTAGAGTTTCAGTGTTCTCAATCTGAAAAGCTTGGTGTAATGTGATGTCTGTAGTGATAGCAAATGAGAAAAGTTCAGGGAATTAGTCTTGTAGTTTGTTTGTCCTCCAGTTATCAATCAACATAAGGATTGTGTCTCCTGTACCTACTTGAACTTTAGCATTTGCTTTATATGTTGGCAACATTTTCAGAATGGTTTTCCACCAGAAAGATCTCACCATTCTAGTTCCTGGCATTTGATTGGTGCAGTATGCTTCCCATATAATCTTAACCCATGGAATGTCCTGTCTGTTTAGAAATTTGTGCAAAAAATTCATGAGCAGAGCCTGATTATGAGTTGCAATGTCCAGTATCCCTAAACTTCCTTGGCATTTTGGTTTGCAAACCTTTTCTCATGAGATCGTAGGTGTGCCCCTGTCATCAGATCCATTTTTTTTTCCAAAAGCAATGTTTGAGATATTTGTTGATTTGATGGATTACTGTCTTTCGAATAATGAGAGTACTCATACCGAAGATTGGTATGCTGACAAATACTGATTTGATCAAAGTTAACTCATCTCCATATGACAATAGAGTAGAACAACCTTGGAGTCTGGTTTCAATCCTTTTGAGAAGTGGGAAGAAATGTTCTGTTCTAGGTTTTGACAAACACAGTGGCAGCCCCAAATATTTAATCCATGTAATCCATTTGTGTCCAAACCCATATGCTGCTAAGATCTAAAAAATAGTGTCATGGTTTAGCATATCAAATGCTTTCTCAAAATTCAGCTTGAGTAGGATGTTTTTCTTTTTGGATTGCTGACATTGATGCAGATACTCATAGGACCATGCCAGACAGTCTTGAAGACATCTATGATTAAGGAAACCATATTGATTGGTATGGACCAGTTTGAGAATAACTTTTTGAAATCTATTTGCAAGCAGCTTAGAGAGGATCTTCACTGTGTAGTTGACTAAGGAGATGGGTCTAAAGGCACTAGGAGTAGCAGCAGAGCTGGTCTTGGGTATCAGAGTGATAAATGAGTAGTTGATGCTTTGGATGTTGGTGTCACCAGCATGAAAATCATTGATCAACTTATAGAAGTCAGTATCAATGATGTTCCTAACAACATTTCAGGAATGCAACCTTAAAACCATCAGGTCGAGGTGACTTATCACTAGGCATCTAGTTAATCACATTGTCAATTTGTTCTTTAGAAAATGGGATTTCCAGATCTTGTAAACCAGCTGTTTGTTGGATGAGTTTATGGAGCATCAAGGGGTTGTCTGTGCTGCAGGCAGTCCCTAGTTTTTCTTTGAAGCCTTGAACATAATAGCTGCTTTAGTTTGATGATCATGGTGCTCAACTCCATCATCATCTTTAAGCACTGAAATACAGTTAAATATGTGCTTAATAGTAGCTTTGGCTTGAAAAAACTTAGTGTTAGCCTCCCCCACTTTGATATTTTTGATGGTGGCTCTTTGCTTCCAATATGCTCTCTGAAAAGATAGAATTTGTGCCAGATGATCCTTAAGAATCTGGCTGCCAGTTGCTTCTTCAGTTGTGAGCTCTCTAAATTCCTCCAATGTATCATAGAAAAGGATGACTCCATTTGTATTTGAAATGACGCCTTTGAGATCAGATAATTTTCTACACCATATGTTTAGTACTTTACCGAGTCTTTTGAACTTGGCAGATATAATCTTTGCATTATCATTTTCACGTACATGCTGCTCCCATATATTCTTAACAACCTGTTTGAATTGGCTATGTTGCAACCGGTAATTTTCAAACCTAAAGATCTTTGACCTGGGGATAAATGTTCCAATTTTGATCACACATGGCACATGATCAGAGGTAGTTCGAGCGAGAGGCATAGCAATAGTGTTAGGGTAAGTTAAGGTCCATGCTTCAGAGGTGAAAAACCAGTCTAGTTTTTCCAGTAAAGGAGCCTCTTGCATATTGCTCCACGTGTAGCATTTGCCCTTTAATGGAATTTTAACCAGTGCAAGCCGTGAAATGGCCTCATTGAATGCAAGCATATCTTGAACATTGTCTCCTTCTCTGTTTCTGTTATGTGGATATCTGATATAATTAAAATCTCCCAAGATCATCCAATTAGCATCATCTTGAAAATTCACATTCTGGAACCACTCTATAAATTGTACTCTTTCAATATGTTGGCAAGATCCATAAATATTGGTAAGATACCAACTTTCCCCTATATGCTTGGATATGAATTCAATTATGATAGAGAAATCATTTTTCTCAATAGTAGTGCGTGAAAATAGATGATCATTCCAAACAATAAGTAAGCCCCCAGAGGCCCCATTAGATGGCAGATAATCAAATTTAGTGAGTTGTCTTGGGCAGAATTTTTTCAGGTATTGACTATCAAAATGATCTCTTTTAGTTTCTTGAAGACATAGGATGGAATTGGCAGACTCCTCAATTTTATTAGCAATAGCAGCATGTTTCTTATCATCATTCAAACCTCTTACATTCTAGTTTAAAATATTCCATGATTTAGCCATAACTCCACATAAAGATAGTACTGTTCACAATTACATAGTGATAGATAGCAGTGACAAGTCTCCACTGAGCACATTACAAAATATATCATTTCAGACTCCCTTAAATTACAAAATATTGTTCTGCAGAACATCCACTTTATTTCTAGAGACCAACATGGACAAGATGTCATATTAGCTCTGACTTTTTCTTTTCTTGTCTTTAGTCTTCTGTCCTAGGCCATAGAAAGCAACGGTTTCTTTTAAGTTTTTTGGGTCCCATCATCAACTTGTCCTTAGTGGTGTCATGTGCATTAACCTTGCAGAAAGAGATGTTTAAATTCTTAACAAATTTTCTAGGAATAGGTGGAGGGACTGCATGGCAAGCTAGAAAATTTCTATCTTTGCATACAGATTTTTGGAAACCTTTATTGAGTGCTTGCAATCTACAACTTCTCCTTACCTTAGTCTCCACTAGAGGCAATTTTTCTTTCCTTTTTCTATTCTTGTGGATGGCTGAAGTAGATGAGGCAGCCATTCCCTCAGCTAACTGACAAGTAGGAGTAGCTTGATTTTCTTGATCAACTTCTGTGGAGATATCATGTTGCACTATACATGAAGGAGTTGGAGCAGTTATGCATAATTCAGGTATGGCAAATGTCTTAAAAATCTTAGATTCAGATCCTTGAATGACGTAGTTCCATACTTGAGAAGTGACAAAAAAATCCCATTCAAAATTTTCAGGTGACAGAAGGGCAACATATAGGGAATTAACCTATTCAATAGGTACCTGAATTACCTATTTGCTATCAGCTGCAGGTGCAAAGTGCTTTTTCCATATCTCAGCTCTTTCCTGTCCAAGCAGGTCCTCATCTTATGTAGTGTTGATAGTAGGAGCCAGTCTTTCCTTTTCCATGATGACAAGATCTGGTAAATCAGATTGAAGATGAACAAATCCCACAAGTAGATTGTGATTAACATCTAAAAGCTAAGGTATGGGAAAACCAGGTGGAGCTTCTAAATCTGAATTAGAGTGATTAGAAGTCTCACCAGTATTACCTATCTGTAAAACTTCTTGAGAGATAAAACGTTTTGAATAAACGAATCTACGGAAAAAGGAAAAACTTTGAGGATGCGACAAGTGGCGTACATGCAGTGTGACACTTGTCGCAACCTAAAAGGTGGGAGTGACCTTTGCAAATAGTACTCCTTAACTAGTGATTTCGAGGGTTAGCTTCCTCTCGGCGGTGCGAGCGTGTACGTTGAGAACTTTCTTCCCTGTCATGGTCCTAGATCGGATTGATTACGGGGTGATCCTCGATCGCTTCTTGGTCTTGGCTAGGGTTGTGCTTAAGGCTATGGCATGCCAGGAGGCTTTAGCGTTGGCATTTGATTTATCTCTTACCCAGGTGGAGATTGCTTCTGATTGTAAGGAGGTAGTCAATGATATTCTTGCCAGCACTAGGGGATTGCATGGGAGCATCATTCGGGAGAGCAAAGCGACGTCATCGGCTTTTCTGTCTTTTTCCTTCATCTTCAAAGGAAGAGTTGTAAATATCGAGGCACATAGCCTCGCTAAATACACTCTAGGTCATACTATTGGATGCCACATGTGGCTCCTTCAACCTCCATATATAAATTGTACTCCGCTGAACATTTTCGTTGATTAATAAAGTGGAGTGTGTTTAGCCTAAAAAACTGAATGAACAATCCTTTGCCCGTCTCCTAGAAAACGAACATGTCTAACGGTTGCTTACTTTTCCCGTTGGGTTTTTCTAGGGTCTCCACATCCTTGGGCCATCATATTCGGATTCCATGTAAAACCTGTTGTTCTGCCAGGATTTCTCACGGCGGGTGGGAGTCCTATCAAGAGTTGGTTTAGGGGCAAATTTGCATGGTGAATCTCTCATGGCTTGGGAGCGGGGAGGTGAAGAGACATATCTCGATGGCAAGAAGTGAGAACTTGTTGGTGATGGGAAGTTGGGGAGATGGTCTAAGTAGGGGAATAGGGAATCATCAACACATACATCGATTTTGTTGGGAGATGGTGGGCGTAGGGGAGTCGGGCATACATATGTGCCGATAGCAAGATTAGGAGGTGAGAAGGAAGTAGTAGTGGTGTCGATATAGGGTGAAGGGATGATAAAGAGTGGGATTACTGTGGACCAAAACCAAATCTAGAAGATTGTTTCAAAGGTTAGAATTTACATGGAGAGGAGGAAGTGGATTTTGTTTTCTCAAATGAATTGGATGGTTTGATTAAGGAGGTGAGGTGGCTGGGACTATTTCGAGTCCATACTACATGGTCGTTCAGCCCTGTTGCGTTGCTTAATGTTATGCCCAATGCATGGTCAGTTTGGCACAAGGGGTGACGCTCGGTGTCAAGGGCCATAATTTGCTTCCAATTCAATTCGACTACTCGAGAGATTGGAAATGGGTGATGGAGGGTGGGTCGTTGGTTTTTAGGGGTGCTCCAGTGGTGATTCAAGAGTATGATGGATTCAGAAACAACACAAATAATTCCCTTGATAAGATTCTGGTGTGGGCAAGAATCAAAGGCATTCAGATAGCTTGGTGAGGAAGAAGGAGTTAGCTAAGAAGGTTGCAAAGAAAGTTGGTGGGCCACCAACCAAGGTCACGTTGAATGAAGGAAATATTAGTTCGACAAACACTTTGAGAGCTCATGTGTTTCTCGATGTTATAAAGTGACCAGTGAGGTTTATTTTGATTAGACGAAGGGGGAGAAATAAGTACCCCAATTTTGATAAGATACTAGATTTATGACAAGACAAGGAAGAAGGGAAGATGCTATGCCAATGTCCAGGCACCGTTCGGAGGGCCGGTGCACCTCTCTCCTGTTGGAAATATGCCCTAGAGGCAATAATAAATTAGTTATTATCATATTTCCTTGTTCATGATAATCGTTTATTATCCATGCTAGAATTGTATTGATCGGAAACTGAGATGTATGTGTGGATACATAGACAACACTATGTCCCTAGTGAGCCTCTACTAGACTAGCTCGTTGATCAAAGATGGTCATGGTTTCCTGGCCATAGACATGAGTTGTCATTTGAGAACGGGATCAAATCATTAGAAGAATGATGTGATGGACAAGACCCAAACTATGAACGTAGCATATGACCGTGTCAAGTTTATTGCTATTGTTTTCTCCGTGTCAAGTATCTGTTCCTATGACATTGAGATCATGCAACTCACTGACACCTGAGGAGTACCTTGTGTGTATCAAACATCGTAACGTAACTGGGTGACTATAAAGGTGCTCTACAGGTATCTCCGAGGGTGTCTGTTGGGTTGGCGTGGATCGAGACTGGGATTTGTCACTCTGTATGACGGAGAGGTATCTCTGGGCCCTCTCGGTAATACAACATCACAAGAATCTTGCAAGCAATGTGACTAAGGAGTTAGTCGCGGGATCTTGTATTACGGAATGAGTAAAGAGACTTGCCGGTAACGAGATTGAACTAGGTATGGAGATACCGATGATCGAATCTCGGGCAAGTAACATACCGATGGACAAAGGGAACTGCATACGGGATTGTCTGAATCCTTGACATTGTGGTTCGACCGATAAAGATCTTTGTATAATATGTAGGAACCAATATGGGCATCTAGGTCCCGCTATTGGTTATTGACCGTAGAGGTGTCTCGGTCATGTCTACATAGTTCTCGAACCCGCAGGGTCTGCACACTTAACGTTCGATGACGATTTGGTGACCGAAAGTTGTTCAGAGTCCCAGATGAGACCCCGGACGTCACGAGGAGCTTCGGAATAGCCCGGAGGTAAATATTTATATATGGGAAGTCATATTTTGGCTACCGGAAAAGTTTCGGGTTTTTCCGGTATTGTACCGGAAAGCTTCCGGAAGGTTCCAGAGGGTTCCGGAGGAGTCCGGAAGGGTACCTCCAGCCTCTAGGATGTGCATGGGCTGTAAGGGGGCGTCCAAGCCTTGTTGGGCCAGCCCCCAAGGGCCCATGCGGCTAGGGGGTAGGAAACCCTAAAGGGGAAGGCACCTATGAGGTGCCTTGGGGAGGGAGGACTCCTCCCTCCTGGCCGCCGCCCCCTTCCTTGGAGGAAGGGCTAGGGCTGCACCCCATCTACCCCCTCCTCCTATATATAGAGAGGGAGAGGGAGGGCAGCCGCACCCCAAGGCATAGGTGCAGCCCTCCCTGTCTCCCTAGATCTGTTTCTCCATCGAAAACACATCTGTGGCAGCGCTTGGCGAAGCCCTGCTGAGATTGCTCCACCACCACCGCCACCACGCCGTTGTGCTGTCGGAGAACTCATCTACCTCTCCGCCCTCGCTTGCTGGATCGAGGAGGGGGAGACGTCATCGAGCTGTACGTGTGCTGAACGCGGAGGTGCCATCCGTTCGGCGCTTGATCGGAACGGATCAAGATTGGATCGCGGGACGGATCGTGATTGGATCGCGAAGACGTTCGACTACACCAACCGCGTTTCTTAACGCTTCCCGCTTAGCGATCTACAAGGGTATGTAGATGCAATCTCTCCTCTCGTAGATGGTCATCTCCTAGATTGATCTTGGTGAAGCGTAGGAAATTTTTTGTTTCCCATGCAACGTTCCCCAACAGTGGCATCATGAGCTAGGTCTATGCGTAGATGACATCACGAGTAGAACACAAAGGAGTTTGTGGGCATTGATATTCAGATTGCTTCCTTCCTTAGTCTTATTTTGATTCAGCGGTATTGTGGGATGAAGCGGCCCGGACCAACTTTACATGTCCTCGTACATGAGACCAGTTCCATCGACTGACATGTAACTTTGTTGCATAAGATGGCTGGCGGGTGTCTGTCTCTCCCACCTTAGTTGAATCGGATTCGACAAAGGCGGTCCTTGTAGAAGGTTAAATAGCAACTTGTATATCACCGTTGTGGTTTTGCGTAGGTAAGAATCATTCCTGCTAGATACCCATAGCAGCCACGTAAAACATGCAACAACAAATTAGAGGACGTCTAACTTGTTTTTGCAGGGTATGTTGTGATATGATATGGCCAAAGACATGATGATATATATTTGATGTATGAGATGATCATGTTTTTCTAATAGTTTATATCAACTTGCATGTTGATACGGCAACCGGCAGGAGCCATAGGGTTGTCTTTAATTATTATGTGGCCTGCGTGTCACTTATTAAGCGCTATGTAATGCTTTACTTTATCGCTAAGCGGTAGCAATAGTAGCAGAAGCATGGTTGGTGTGACAACCCCGATGGCAACACGATGATGGAGATCATGATGATGGAGATCATGGTGTCATGCCGGTGACGATGGAGATCATGCCGGTGCTTTGGAGATGGAGATCAAAAGCACAAGTTCATGGCCATATCATGTCACTTATGATTTGCATGTGATGTTAATCCTTTTATGCATCTTATTTTGCTTAGGCCGACGGTAGCATTATAAGGTGACCCCCCACTAAAATTTCAAGATAAAATTGTGTTCTCCCCGAGTGTGCACCGTTGCGAAAGTTCATCGTTTCGAAGCACCACGTGATGATCGGGTGTGATAGACTCTACGTTCACATACAGTGGGTGCAAGCCAGTTTTGCACATGCGGAACACTCGGGTTAAACTTGACGAGCCTAGCATGTACAGACATGGCCTCGGAACACAAGAGACCGAAAGTTCGAACATGAGTCATATAGTAGATATGATCAACATGGAGATGTTCACCATTGAAACCACCTCATCTCACGTGATGATCGGACTTGGGTTGGTGAATTTGGATCATGTTGCACTCGGATGACCGGAGGGATGTCAATTTGAGTGGGAGTTCTTTAGTCATATGATTAATTGAACTCATTATCATGAACATAGTCTAAAGTTGTATTTGCAAAATTATATTGTAGATCGATAGCTCGCACTGTAGCTCCCTTAAATTTTGATACGTTCCTAGAGAAAAAGTAAGTTGAAAGATGATGGTAGCAGTTATGCGGACTGGGTCCATGATCTGAGGATTGTCCACATTGCTGCACAGAAGGCTTATGTCCTTGATGCACCGCTCGGTGCGCCACCCCCTCAAGCGTCGTCTGTGGATGTTGTGAACATCTGACAGACTCGTTCTGATGACTACTTGATAGTTCAGTGCGTCATGCATTACAGCTTAGAATTGAGGCTCCAAAGACGTTTTGAACGTCACGGAGCATATGAGATGTTCCAAGAGCTGAAATTTGGATTTCAGGCTCGTGCCCTTGTTGAGAGATATGAGACCTCCAACAAGATTCTTTGCCTGCAAGATGAAGGAAAATAGCTCAATCAGGTGAGCATGTGCCTAGATTGTCTGGGTACTACAATCGCTTGAATCAAGTGGGAGTTCATCTTCCAGATAAGATAGTGATTGACAGAGTTCTCCAAGTCATTGCGACCAATCTTCTAGAGCTTCGTGATGAACTATAACATGCCAGGGATGGAGATGATCCCTGAGCTATTTGCGATGTTTGACACCGCGAAGGTAGAAATCAAGAAGGAGCATCAAGTGTTGATGGTTAGTAAAACCACTAGTTTCGAGAAGGGCAAGGGCAAGAAGGGAAACTTCATGAATGGCAAGCCAGTTGCCGCTCCAGTGAAGAAACCCAAGGTTGAACCCAAACCCGAGACTGAGTGCTTTTATAATAAGGGGAACGGTCACTGGTAGCGGAACTGCCCCAGATACTTGGCAGATAAGAAGGCTGGCAACGTCAACATAAGTATATTTGATATACGTGTTATTGATGTGTACCTTACTAGTACTCCTAGTAGCACCGGGGTATTAGATACCGGTTCAGTTGCTAATGTGCAATACGGTTATTCATTTAAGTCAAGAGAATAATGGTTATTCTGTTTACATGAATAATACCTTCAATGGTCATGCACCAAATGTGAATGGTTTATTAAATCTCGATCGTTGTGATACACATGTTCATAATATTTATGCCAAAAGATGCAAAGTTAATAATGAAAGTACCACATACTTGTGGCACTGCCGCTAAGGTCATACTGGTGTAAAGCGCATGAAGAAACTCCATGTTGATGGATCTTTGGACTCACTCGTTTTTGAATCGCTTGAGACATGCGGACCATGCCTCATGGGCAAGATGACTAAGACCCCGTTTTCCGGTATGATGGAGCGGGCAAGTGACTTATTGGAAATGATACATGTTGTTGTATGCGGTCCAATGAGTGCTGAAGCGTGCTGTGGATATCGTTAGTTTCTTACCTTCACTGATGATTTGAGTAGATATAGGTATATTTACTTAATGAAACACAAGTCTGAAACGTTTGAAAAGTTCAAGCAATTTCAGAGTGAAGTTGAAGATCATCGTGACAAGAAGATAAAATGTCTACGATATGATCGTGGAGGTGAATATCTGAGTTACGAGTTTGGTATGCAACTTAAGACAATGTGGAAATTGTTTAACAACTCACGCCACCTGGAACGCCATGGTGTGATGGTGTGTCCGAACGTCGTAGTCGTACTCTATTGGATATGGTGCGTACTATGATGTCTCTTACCGATTTGCCACTATCATTTTCGGGTTATGCATTAGAGACAACTACATTCACTTTAATAGGGCACCATCTAAGTCCGTTGAGATGACACCGTATGAATTATGGTTTAGCAGAAACCTAAGCTATCGTTTCTTAGAGTTTGGGAATGCGATGCATATGTGAAAAGACTTCAACCTGATAAGCTCGAACCCAAAGCGGACAAATGCGTCTTCATAGGATACCCTAAGGAAACAGTTGGGTATACATTCTGTCTCAAATCTGAGGGCAAAGTGTTTGTTGCTAAAATGGGTCCTTTCTCGAGAAAGAGTTTCTCTCGAAAGAATTGAGTGGAAGGAAAAGTAGAACTTGATGAGGTTATTGAACCGTCACTTCAGTTGGATAGTAGCATGACGCAGAAAGATGTTTTCTGTGGCGCCTACACCGAATGAAGAGGAAGTTAATGATGATGATCATGACACTTCGGATCAAGTTACTACCGAGCCTCGTAGGTCGACAAGGAATCGTACCGCCCTTGAGCGGTACGGCAATCCTGTCTTGGAGGTCATGTTGTTAGACAACAGTGAACCTACGAGCTATGAAGAAGCGATGGTGGGCCCGGATTCCAACAAATGGCTAGGAGCCATGAAATCCGAGATATGATCCATGTATGAAAACCAAGTATGGACTTTGGTAGACTTGCCCGATGAATGGCAGGCCGTTAAGTACAAATGGATCTTTAAGAAGAAGACAAACGCTGATGGTAAATGTCACCATTTATAAAGCTTGACTCGTCGCAAAGTAGTTTTCAACAAGTTCAAGGAGTTGACTACGATGAGACTTTCTCACCCGTAGCGATGCTAAAGTCTGTTGGAATTATGTTAGCAGTTGTTGCATTTTTTTATTATGAAATATGGCAGATGGATGTCAAAACAGAGTTTCCTTAACGGTTTCCGTGAGGAAAGGTTGTATGTGATACAACCAGAGGGTTTTGTCGGTCCTAAGGATGCTAAAAGGTATGCAATCTCCAGCGATCCTTCTATCGACTGGAGCAAGCATCTCGAAGTTGGAATATATGCTTTGATGAGGTGATCAAAGCTTTTGGGTTTATACAAAGTTTATAAGAAACTTGTATTGAGAAGAAAGTGAGTGGGAGCACTATAGAATTTCTGATAAGTATATGTTGATGACATATTGTTGATTGGGAACGATGTAGAAATTTCTGGAAGGCATAAAAGGTTGTTCGAAAGGTGTTTTTCAAACGAAGACCTGGATAAAATGGCTACTTAAATATTGGGCATCAAGATCTATAGAGATCGATCAAAACGCCTGATAAGACTTTCAATGAGTGCATACCTTGACAAGATTTTGAAGGAGTTCAAAATGGATCAGTCAAAGAAGGAGTTCTTGCCTGATTTGTAAGGTGTGAAGTTGAGTGAGACTCAAAGCTCGACCACGGCAGAAGAGAGAAAAAGGATGAAGGTCGTCCCCTATGCCTTAGCCGTAGGCTCTATATAGTATGCCATGCTGTGTACCGCACCTGGTGTGTGCCTTGCCATGAGTCTGTCAAGGGGTACATGAGTGATCCAGGAGTGGATCACTGGACATCGGTCAAAATTATCCTTAGTGACTTGAGGACTGAGGAAATATTTCTCGATTATGGAGGTGATAAAGAGTTCGTCGTAAAGAGTTACATCGATGCAAGCTTTGACACCAATCCGGATAACTCTGAGTAGCAATCCGGATACATATAGTGGAGCACCATTTGGAATAGCTCCAAGTGGAGCATGGTAGCACCATCTACAGTATGACATAATATTTGCAAAGTGCACACGGATCTGAATGTTGCAGACCCGTTGACTAAAAACCTCTCTCACAAGCAAAACATGATAAACCCACAGAATTCATTGTGTGTTAATCACATGGTGATGTGAACTAGATTATTGACTCTAGTGCAAGTGGGAGACTGTTGGAAATATGCCCTAGAGGCAATAATAAATTAGTTATTATCATATTTCCTTGTTCATGATAATCGTTTATTATCCATGCTAGAATTGTAGTGATCGGAAACTCAGATACATGTGTGGATACATAGACAACACTATGTCCCTAGTGAGCCTCTACTAGACTAGCTCGTTGATCAAAGATGGTCATGGTTTCCTGGCCATAGACATGAGTTGTCATTTGATAACGGGATCACATCATTAGGAGAATGATGTGATGGACAAGACCCAAACTATGAACGTAGCATATGATCGTGTCAAGTTTATTGCTATTGTTTTCTCCGTGTCAAGTATCTGTTCCTATGACCATGAGATCATGCAACTCACTGACACCTGAGGAGTACCTTGTGTGTATCAAACATCGTAATGTAACTGGGTGACTATAAAGGTGCTCTACAGGTATCTCCGAGGGTGTCTGTTGGGTTGGCGTGGATTGAGACTTAGATTTGTCACTCTGTATGACGGAGAGGTATCTCTGGGCCCTCTCGGTAATACAACATCACAAGAAGCTTGCAAGCAATGTGACTAAGGAGTTAGTCGCGGGATCTTGTATTACGGAATGAGTAAAGAGACTTGCCAGTAACGATATTGAACTAGGTATGGAGATACCGATGATCGAATCTCGGGCAAGTAACATACCGATGGACAAAGGGAACTGCATACGGGATTGTCTGAATCCTTGACATTTTGGTTCGACCGATAAAGATCTTTGTATAATATGTAGGAACCAATATGGGCATCCAGGTCCCGCTATTGGTTATTGACCGTAGAGGTGTCTCGGTCATGTCTACATAGTTCTCGAACCCGCAGGGTCTGCACACTTAACGTTCGATGACGATTTGGTGACCGAAAGTTGTTCAGAGTCCCGGATGAGACCCCGGACGTCACGAGGAGCTTCGGAATAGCCCGGAGGTAAAGATTTATATATGGGAAGTCATATTTTGGCTACCGGAAAAGTTTCGGGTTTTTCCGGTATTGTACCGGAAAGCTTCCGGAAGGTTCCAGAGGGTTCCGGAGGAGTCCGGAAGGGTCCCTCCAGCCTCTAGGATGTGCATGGGCTGTAAGGAGGCGTCCAAGCCTTGTTGGGCCAGCCCCCAAGGGCCCATGCGGCTGTAGGGTAACGCAGCAGAAAACAAAAAATTTCCGACCTACGCACCAGCCCAGGACCACTATGGAGACTGCATACAAGGTTTGATCTCTTTCGTTACCGACTCGTAGCGCAGCGGAAGTAGAGTCGATGACGTACGGCGGTGCAGATCCCCGCAGCTAGGATTTTACAACCTCCCAACCGCGAGGATGTATACCCTCATCTGCCCCGCGGACAGCCCTCCGGGAGGCGGTCGGACAGTCCCCCGGACGGTGTCGCGGACAGCCCTTCGGGAGGACCTCTGAAACTCGGACTGTTACTCGCACAGCCCTTCGGGAGGACCTCCAAAACTCGGACGGTCACACGGACAGCCCTTCGGGAGGCACTCACGAACTAAGACCGAAACTACGATCTCTCTACAGAGTTGCACACATACGGTGTCATCTATCCGGCAGGGCTTCGCCGTCCAGAACTAGTTCCTGCCGGAACCCAGACATCCTTTCGGCTCTACGAAACTATTTCGCTGGGAGGGAGAGAAGAAGCCAGATCATTGCAATGGCACTTGTATGTGAGAATGGATGAAGGTTTGGGCTGCCCCTCACCTCCTATTTATAGGAAAACCAAGGGGTAGGATGGGACTTGGAATTACCAAAATGCCCATGAGGTGAGCACACCACAAGGGCATAAAGGGAAAGCCTCCAAATAGTGTTGCCTGCATCACCATGCCTGCATCATCCCCTAATAGTATTTCCACTATTTACAAATAGTGTTTCCACTATTTGCAATAGTGTTTCCAATAAAGTAATCCAAAAAGCACTTTCACTATTCATGACGACATTTTTCAGCGTCCGTTCGAACTGAAAATATTTATGTCCGTTAGAACATTTCCAGTACCCACCAAAATAATTTTCAACGCTATCCGGAACAATTCCGGTTTAGTGATTTTCATCTGCGAAAAGCATCTGAAGCGGTTTCGGCAGCTCCGGAACATTTCCGGTTTTTATCCCGGAAACTTCCAAAAAGTTTCCAGAACGATTCTGGCATCCTCCAAGAATTATCAGGCATGTGCCAAAACCAATTTGACTTTTTGGTATCCCCTGAAACAACTTTTCAGTTTCACCGGAACTCATCCGGTGACCTCTCTCTTCGGAACTTTTCCGCTGTCTCCGAAAAACTTTTTCCCGGAAACTTTCTCTCAGACTCCCTGTCTAGTATTCAGCAGATAGATGACCCTTAAGCATGTGACCCTATAGGTTCGGTGAAGCATAGACATGACCCGGAACTCCTTCCGATCAATGATCAACATCGGAGCCGTGGACACCCATATTGACCCCTATACCCACACGAATGAATATTCGAGTGAACCTCCAGTTGCCGTGTGCTATTCCTGTTGCTTCGCGATATGTTTACAAATACCCGAGGTGAGACATGTTGGCATCCCCGTGGATCAACACCTTGTCCACTATGCCAGTTACCTCGTTACCGGTATTGTTCTCTTTTCTCGTTCCCGTGTTCCGGCATCCCCGTGATCAAATCACAAAGTGTCTGGCCAGACGATGATGGATACCGTAACACCGAGAGGGCCCAGAGATATCTCTCCATCGTCGGAGGAGCAAATCCCAATCTTGAGCTATCAAGTTACTTGACATACTTTTCCATGAGCCCGTAAGCCGCCGTAATAGCCACCCATTTACGGATGACGTTTAACAAACCCCAAAGTTCATGAAGCAAGCATGAAGAAACTCGATACTCTCATGGTCTAAGGAATCATGCAAACGTTAACCATCTCTGTGTTATTAACCATTAACTTATGACGAATGTATCTCATAGCATAACATCAATTCGGGTCGATTCAACACAAATGTTCTTCTAACATTGTGCTATCAAAATTGCCGGCATAGCCATGCCCATGATCAGGAAAATAGGATTATCATGCAATACTTGAGCCAGTCATAGAGGCTTGACTAGGAATACATTTTACCGTTTATTATTCCACACGTGCATATGAGTCTTCCTTCAAGCCTCGTGGTTATTGTAGACTCGAGAACCATAACAGTTATAGCATGGAACATAAACATAATTATGAATAGGGAGATAATCAATAACATTTATTATTGCCTCTAGGGCATATCTCCTACAGACTCCCACTTGCACTAGAGTCAATAATCTAGTCAATGCTAATGCACTTTACACCTATGGCATACTGGTGTAAAATATGCTTCGCATGTGGTATAGCCTGATGTCCAACGGATTTGACAACTTCAGCTCCGTGTGTAACTTTGCATATCCTCGCATTTTTCACGCTTTCACAAAATTCATATTTTGTGTGGACTTGGCTTTGCATATGTGTGAATCATTGGTCGAAACCTGATTCCTCAGACTGAGCTATGGAGCAACTATCTGCAATAGTGTCCCATAGACCAAAGCCATCTTGGAACCATACTAAGTTCATGAATGAACTATATGATTCAACAACTTCTTTGTCGCTTCTTAAGCGTCAACATAATTAGCCTTTGTTATAGAATTCGCCACAGTATCTGGTTTGGAACAATTTCCAACTACCGTGCCACCATATTGTGTATTACACAAAAACCCTTAACTTAAATCGAAAATCGCATGGAGCATTGATGAAGACTGTATCGATGTAATTACTTACAACGAGCACTTCATAATCTCTGTTTGTGAGAAAACATGTCATTACTACTACTCTAGTACTCAATGACATCTTTCACTGTTGTCCTATGATCAGTACTTTGATCACTTTGGTATCTATACTCGCAACAACTTTGGAGTATTGGACATATCTGGTGGTTTTTACATACCATGGAATACATGATTAATCCAAACACAAGAGTGTGTGGAATCACCATCATGTATTTTGCTCATCAGTGTTTTGGGACACCGAGTCTTGCAAAATCTCTTTCCATGTGACTTCGGCAAGAATCACTCCTTGACGTTTTTCAATGCTAAAAGGTTTTAGCATCTTGTCAATATGTATTCATAGCTTAGCCCCATTAGGTAAATCTATCTCCATAGATCATCATGCCTAATATTGAGGCTATTTAGCCTAAGCACTTCATCGAAAAACTATTTTCAAATGAAGTCCTAATTCGTGTCAAGAAATTTATTTCCAATTTAACAATGTGTTAAGTACACAAGGTTTTTAGAAATATCATCATGCTCCCACTTACTTTCTTGAATCACAAGCATCTTCGATACCCATTTGATGAAGTCAAACCCCTTTGACCATTCCATCAAAGACGAAGATTCCAACTCCACTTTGCTCTCTTCTGTCCATCGCAGGAACTCTGAAGTTTGCATACTTACTAGCATCCTCTGGATCGACAAATTACTTTGGACTGTATCACATACGAGTCCTATGTTTCATTTCCATCAGATGGAAATCCTTTTGTCATCCATGTTTCATATCTCATGATTGAAATATGTATTAATTGCTAGTTCAACCAGAACCGACTTTAAGCATCGCTACGGTGAAACAACCTCATCGTAGTCAACTCCTTGACCTTGTTATTGCAACAAGTCGAGCTTTATGGATAAAACATTTTATCCACATCAGTTTATAGTTTCATAAATATTCGTTAGACTCTAAGTCTTATGAAAGGTGTATCAAGGTTTTAATCTTGAATCACTTATATGGAAACTATCTCGGATTGTATTGGCATTTAGCCAATTCCGGAGTCAGGGCCCATCATCGCTTCCTTGTGTATCGTAGGTATACTGTTGTCCAACAACAATATCTCGTTTGCTCACCTGAGAGGTTTGCACGAGCCTTGCCTACGAGGTTCAGCTGCAAGTTCGACCGAAGTCCATACATTTTATTGTAGAGACTTCCGTATCAGTCACAGTAGGAAACCCTGGAATCACTTCCAAGGTTCCTTTCCTTTGATCTGATGACGAAGATACTGTTTATCTCGTCGAGTTGCAGTGTTCTCCCACTCACCCTTTTTGAAAGAACCATTTTCTTCAAAAAGCATACCGTTCTTTGTGGCAAACCTATTTGCCTCGGTATAGTGGTGGGGAAATATCCAATGACTTGGGATAACCTACAAAGTAGCACTTGTCTGATTTGGAATAGGTTTGTAACCTTTTACACAAGCCCCATATTCCAAATGTTAAGAAAAGATATAACATGGTTGGGCGTACCATACCATGGCGTCATTTCAACAGACCTGATGGAGCTCTTTTCAGTGTAAAAGCCGCAGTCTCTAAAGCATTACTCTTTAAAAGGGATAATGGCAAATTTATTTATGTCATCTTTGATCTTACCATGTCATAAATGGTTCGATTACATCTTCACGGATTTTCCACTTGCAGTGGTGTTCCGGGAGGTGCAAGTTATGAAACCCCTTTCACAACTCATCAGACATTCGCTAAACTTGTAACTCAAATATTCCCTTCTGCAATCGAATTGTAGAAACATAATTTTCTTGTTACAACAACTTCTACTTCATTTTTGAAAACCTTATGAATGAATTCAAAAGATCCAGACTTACGTCTCAACAACTAAATATCCACATATCTACTTGAGTCATTTCTGAAGATAGATAAATCCACTACTTGCAACAATATTTATTGGACTACACACATCATAATGTATGATCACCAATATGTTCTTTGCTCGTTCCTTATGGCCTGTGAATGGTATTTCAGTCACTTCACTTTTCAGAGGAAAGTAGCAAGTGTCAGATGATTCAAAATCAGATGACTTCAAAATCCATCATAATGGAATTTTCCATGCGGGTTTCTCTAATGTGACCAAATGCAGTGCCACACTTGTGTGGTATTCTTTTAGTCTTGCGACATTTAGCGTCAGTGTTATGGATGTATCATATTACCATCAATATTCATAGCATACATCCCATCCTGTATGGAAGCATGGCCCTTCATGTTATTCATAACACCGAACATCATAAGTTCTCTTATGAATAACCTTCTTGCAAAATACCTTACGCAAAGGGCTAGAGTGTATGGAACTCTAAATGAATTATGAAAGTAAATACAGAGGTAATGTATTATTATCAATATTCATAACATACGTCTCATTCATAATGAAAGTATGGCCCTTATGTTATTCATAACACCGAACATCAAAAGTTCTCTTATGAACAACCTTCTTGCAAGATACCTTATGCAAAGGGCTAGAGTGTGAAACTCTAAAATGAATTATGAAAGTAAATACATAGGGAATACACCTATGGAAGGCATAGTAACATTTACTATGTTCCCTGCGTGTATCTAAACCTCATTCCTGGCTAGTCTTTCAGGCCATAGTAGTTCTTACATCGAGTTGCAACAGAATGCAATCGAGTGGGTATCTTTGTGATTAACTCACAATACCCAATAATTAGTGATTAACATGTTTAACCATAATTCTCAAGAACTATATCTTTGACCAGCCTTCTATACATCAAAAACCTGTATGACATTCATACATGAGCTGGATATTCCAGTCTTCTTTTCTTTTGCCTTTATACTTCCAACAGTTTAACTTTTAGTATTTCTCCTACTCTCAGAAGAAGCATCCAACTTAAGAGTGGCGTTAGCCCCGGACTTCCTAGGCGTGAAAGTCTTACTAACACCCTTTGGACACTTCCTCTCTCTTTAAGTTGTTGTTTTATTCACCTTTCATCATATGATAGGCGTTCTCCTGGATCCCTCTCTTATCAGTCTAATGCACAGTAAACTCCTTTACTAATAGTTTGCAAACAAACATTGCTTTGGATATCTCATATCTTTTAGCCTTTGTCTGTCTCTGAAAATGATTTTCAGATTCCATGAATATCACATAACTATCCAAACTTTCGAAGTTCGGGTCTCATGGAAGCAAACATATTGCACTTGACTGAAACGGAATTCTAGCTTTTGGATCGATGGACGAGAGTCACATGATCCATAGCATTAGCGAGAGAATACCGAAAGCATGTGATAGGACAAGTCCTTCTCGGCACTCTTGAGGACAATCCTCACATTACGTTACCAACCGTAAAGTTTTAACCAGATATTTAACAGCTTATTCAATTTTAACAGGGAAGGTGGAAACGCGAGCCATTCTTCTACAACTATTATGCAAATCACACTTAGACAGTGTTCAAAATTAATTGCACTAAGAATTAAAAGAATTAATTCTAAAGTGCGCTCCCACTCAAATCAATATCTCTCATAATTGATTGTGAGCGATTCAAGATCCAAATTACAATTCAACGCCAAGGATGTATCCATCTCAAGTGACGAGAATTGCAATCGGTAGGCCAACTTGCCAATCACATCTCTATGTGACTCTTGTTCATCTTTCGATGGGGGTGTTCCGAGCTCAGGACTTTCAAGCTAGCACGTCAAGACAACCAAGTGATCTCGCTGCGAGGTCTCAACTCACCCGCCTCACACTTCTCTAATCGTTCGTACCCATGTATCCATGCGATACCCCGAAGAGATAGGTGCCGTGACGGTGCTACACTTGGGAGAACACTAACTACTTGATATTTTTGTGAGAGATCACCCTAATAAAAGCGACTACCGCGCAATCAAAAGGGTGCATCATAAGGGATAAACATCTCAGGCAATTCATAATAGCATGATATGGTATAGCCCTTTCTGACGGAGAAGTCTTTCATTTCTTCGTCTTCGGCATTCACGTCGGTGTTCACCTTCGCGAAGATTGCCACCACCTTGTCGATGCACCAAATAATATTGCTATCTCTATAGCTACTAAAATAAGTGCATTGCATAAGTTTGACACGCAGGTCATTAAAGTGCAATCATATGGCTCCAGTCATCATGCCGAATCATGACACGCAGGTCATGTTAATTTTACATCATATAGTCATCTCATACATAATCAAATTAATATGAGCACTGTTATACCACATCATATGCACATGCAAACCATCCTGCAAAACCAAGTTAGACGCCTCTAATTGGTTCATGCAAAATTTTATTTTACGTGGCTTCTAAGGTTTCGAAACAAACCGAAGCTACCAACGTCCATCATCAAGCATGATAATCCAAGTCGCTAGATTAACATTGCGGGGTGTATGAAACACGAGATAATAAAATCTCGAGCCCCATACTGAACTTTGTCATACGCGTGACCCCCGTGCAGATCATATCTGCATTGCCCTTTCGTCTGCGAAACATCCATCTTTCTTTAACTATGGTGGAACCCAAAGAACTGTTAGCACTTCGTTGATCTGTCAATCAGCATACTCAGGAGCAGCATGAAAGGATCGCGGATTGCCAGAACTTTGTGAGATTCCACCATGCCGTCAAGATCAGGACTACGCAAATTCACGGGAAGCAACAGGAACATCGGGTAACAGATTTCATCTGCTACCCGCACAAATAATTTTCAGCAATAGATCTCATCTACTACCTAATTATATTGTGCAACACCCATACATCTCTATGTATTCTAGATCGCAACCTGCATCTACGCATAGCACGGCTCTTGATGCCACTGTAGGGTAACGCAGCAGAAAACAAAAATTTTGCGACCTACGCACCAGCCCAGGACCACTATGGAGACTGCATACAAGGTTTGATCTCTTTCGTTACCGACTCGTAGCGCAGCGGAAGTAGAGTCGATGACGAACGGCGGTGCAGATCCCCACAGCTAGGATTTTACAACCTCCCAACCGCGAGGATGTATACCCTCATCTACCCCGCGGACAGCCCTCCGGGAGGCGGTCGGACAGTCCCCCGGACGGTGTCGCGGACAGCCCTTTGGGAGGACCACCGAAACTCGGACTGTCACTCGGACAGCCCTTCGGGAGGACCTCCAAAACTCGGACGGTCACACGGACAGCCCTTCGGGAGGCACTCATGAACTAAGACTGAAACTACGATCTCTCTACAGAGTTGCACACATACGGTGTCATCTATCCGGCAGGGCTTCGCCGTCCAGAACTAGTTCCTGCCGGAACCCAGACAGCCTTTCGGCTCTACGAAACTATTTCGCTGGGAGGGAGAGAAGAAGCCAGATCATTGCAATGGCACTTGTATGTGAGAATGGATGAAGGTTTGGGCTGCCCCTCACCTCCTATTTATAGGAAAACCAAGGGGTAGGATGGGACTTGGAATTACCAAAATGCCCATGAGGTGAGCACACCACAAGGGCATAAAGGGAAAGCCTCCAAATAGTGTTGCCTGCATCACCATGCCTGCATCATCCCCTAATAGTATTTCCACTATTTACAAATAGTGTTTCCACTATTTGCAATAGTGTTTCCAATAAAGTAATCCAAAAAGCACTTTCACTATTCATGACGACATTTTTCAGCGTCCGTTCGAACTGAAAATATTTATGTCCGTTAGAACATTTCCAGTACCCACCAAAATAATTTTCAACGCTATCCGGAACAATTCCGGTTTAGTGATTTTCATCTGCGAAAAGCATCTGAAGCGGTTTCGGCAGCTCCGGAACATTTCCGGTTTTTATCCCGGAAACTTCCAAAAAGTTTCCAGAACGATTCTGGCATCCTCCAAGAATTATCAGGCATGTGCCAAAACCAATTTGACTTTTTGGTATCCCCTGAAACAACTTTTCAGTTTCACCGGAACTCATCCGGTGACCTCTCTCTTCGGAACTTTTCCGCTGTCTCCGAAAAACTTTTTCCCGGAAACTTTCTCTCAGACTCCCTGTCTAGTATTCAGCAGATAGATGACCCTTAAGCATGTGACCCTATAGGTTCGGTGAAGCATAGACATGACCCGGAACTCCTTCCGATCAATGATCAACATCGGAGCCGTGGACACCCATATTGACCCCTATACCCACACGAATGAATATTCGAGTGAACCTCCAGTTGCCGTGTGCTATTCCTGTTGCTTCGCGATATGTTTACAAATACCCGAGGTGAGACATGTTGGCATCCCCGTGGATCAACACCTTGTCCACTATGCCAGTTACCTCGTTACCGGTATTGTTCTCTTTTCTCGTTCCCGTGTTCCGGCATCCCCGTGATCAAATCACAAAGTGTCTGGCCAGACGATGATGGATACCGTAACACCGAGAGGGCCCAGAGATATCTCTCCATCGTCGGAGGAGCAAATCCCAATCTTGAGCTATCAAGTTACTTGACATACTTTTCCATGAGCCCGTAAGCCGCCGTAATAGCCACCCATTTACGGATGACGTTTAACAAACCCCAAAGTTCATGAAGCAAGCATGAAGAAACTCGATACTCTCATGGTCTAAGGAATCATGCAAACGTTAACCATCTCTGTGTTATTAACCATTAACTTATGACGAATGTATCTCATAGCATAACATCAATTCGGGTCGATTCAACACAAATGTTCTTCTAACATTGTGCCCTCAAAATTGCCGGCATAGCCATGCCCATGATCAGGAAAACAGGATCATCATGCAATACTTGAGCCAGTCATAGAGGCTTGACTAGGAATACATTTTACCGTTTATTATTCCACACGTGCATACGAGTCTTCCTTCAAGCCTCGTGGTTATTGTAGACTCGAGAACCATAGCAGTTATAGCATGGAACATAAACATAATTATGAACAGGGAGATAATCAATAACATTTATTATAGCCTCTAGGGCATATCTCCTACAGCGGCTAGGGGGTAGGAAACCCTAAAGGGGAAGGCACCTATGTGGTGCCTTGGGGAGGGAGGACTCCTCCCTCCTGGCCGCCGCCCCCTTCCTTGGAGGAAGGCTAGGGCTGCACCCCATCTACCCCCTCCTCCTATATATAGAGAGGGAGAGGGAGGGCAGCCGCACCCCAAGGCATAGGTGCAGCCCTCCCTCTCTCCCTAGATCTGTTTCTCCATCGAAAACACATCTGTGGCAGCGCTTGGCGAAGCCCTGCTGAGATTGCTCCACCACCACCGCCACCACGCCGTTGTGCTGTCGGAGAACTCATCTACCTCTCCGCCCTCGCTTGCTGGATCGAGGAGGGGGAGACGTCATCGAGCTGTACGTGTGCTGAACGCGGAGGTGCCGTCCGTTCGGCGCTAGATCGGAACGGATCAAGATTGGATCGCGGGACGGATCGTGATTGGATCGCGAAGACGTTCGACTACACCAACCGCGTTTCTTAACGCTTCCCGCTTAGCGATCTACAAGGGTATGTAGATGCAATCTCTCCTCTCGTAGATGGTCATCTCCTAGATTGATCTTGGTGAAGCGTAGGAAATTTTTTGTTTCCCATGCAACGTTCCCCAACAGTGGCATCATGAGCTAGGTCTATGCGTAGATGACATCACGAGTAGAACACAAAGGAGTTTGTGGGCATTGATATTCAGATTGCTTCCTTCCTTAGTCTTATTTTGATTCAGCGGTATTGTGGGATGAAGCGGCCCAGACCAACTTTACATGTCCTCGTACATGAGACCGGTTCCATCGACTGACATGTAACTTTGTTGCATAAGATGGCTGGCGGGTGTCTGTCTCTCCCACCTTAGTTGAATCGGATTCGACAAAGGCGGTCCTTGTAGAAGGTTAAATAGCAACTTGTATATCACCGTTGTGGTTTTGCGTAGGTAAGAATCATTCCTGCTAGATACCCATAGCAGCCAAGTAAAACATGCAACAACAAATTAGAGGACGTCTAACTTGTTTTTGCAGGGTATGTTGTGATATGATATGGCCAAAGACATGATGATATATATTTGATGTATGAGATGATCATGTTTTTCTAATAGTTTATATCAACTTGCATGTTGATACGGCAACCGGCAGGAGCCATAGGGTTGTCTTTAATTATTGTGTGGCCTGCGTGTCACTTATTAAGCGCTATGTAATGCTTTACTTTATCGCTAAGCGGTAGCAATAGTAGTAGAAGCATGGTTCGCGCGACAACCCCGATGGCAACACGATGATGGAGATCATGATGATGGAGATCATGGTGTCATGCCGGTGACGATGGAGATCATGCCGGTGCTTTGGAGATGGAGATCAAAAGCACAAGTTCATGGCCATATCATGTCACTTATGATTTGCATGTGATGTTAATCCTTTTATGCATCTTATTTTGCTTAGGCCGACGGTAGCATTATAAGGTGACCCCCCACTAAAATTTCAAGATAAAATTGTGTTCTCCCCGAGTGTGCACCGTTATGAAAGTTCATCGTTTCGAAGCACCACGTGATGATCGGGTGTGATAGACTCTACGTTCACATACAGTGGGTGCAAGCCAGTTTTGCACATGCGGAACACTTGGGTTAAACTTGATGAGCCTAGCATGTACAGACATGGCCTCGGAACACAAGAGACCGAAAGTTCGAACATGAGTCATATAGTAGATATGATCAACATGGAGATGTTCACCATTGAAACCACCTCATCTCACGTGATGATCGGACTTGGGTTGGTGAATTTGGATCATGTAGCACTCGGATGACCGGAGGGATGTCAATTTGAGTGGGAGTTCTTTAGTCATATGATTAATTGAACTCATTATCATGAACATAGTCTAAAGTTGTATTTGTAAAATTATATTGTAGATCGATAGCTCGCACTGTAGCTCCCTTAAATTTTGATACGTTCCTAGAGAAAAAGTAAGTTGAAAGATGATGGTAGCAGTTATGCGGACTGGGTCCGTGATCTGAGGATTGTCCTCATTGCTGCACAGAAGGCTTATGTCCTTGATGCACCGCTCGGTGTGCCACCCCCTCAAGCGTCGTCTGTGGATGTTGTGAACATCTGACAGACTCGTTCTGATGACTACTTGATAGTTCAGTGCGTCATGCATTACAGCTTAGAATTGGGGCTCCAAAGACGTTTTGAACGTCACGGAGCATATGAGATGTTCCAAGAGCTGAAATTGGAATTTCAGGCTCGTGCCCTTGTTGAGAGATATGAGACCTCCAACAAGATTCTTTGCCTGCAAGATGAAGGAAAATAGCTCAATCAGGTGAGCATGTGCCTAGATTGTCTGGGTACTACAATCGCTTGAATCAAGTGGGAGTTCATCTTCCAGATAAGATAGTGATTGACAGAGTTCTCCAAGTCACTGCGACCAATCTACTAGAGCTTCGTGATGAACTATAACATGCCAGGGATGGAGATGATCCCTGAGCTATTTGCGATGTTTGACACCGCGAAGGTAGAAAGCAAGAAGGAGCATCAAGTGTTGATGGTTAGTAAAACCACTAGTTTCGAGAAGGGCAAGGGCAAGAAGGGAAACTTCATGAATGGCAAGCCAGTTGCCGCTCCAGTGAAGAAACCCAAGGTTGAACCCAAACCCGAGACTGAGTGCTTCTATAATAAGGGGAACGGTCACTGGTAGCGGAACTGCCCCAGATACTTGGCAGATAAGAAGGCTGGCAACGTCAACAGAAGTATATTTGATATACATGTTATTGATGTGTACCTTACTAGTACTCCTAGTAGCACCGGGGTATTAGATACCGGTTCAGTTGCTAATGTGCAATACGGTTATTCATTTAAGTCAAGAGAATAATGGTTATTCTGTTTACATGAATAATACCTTCAATGGTCATGCACCAAATGTGAATGGTTTATTAAATCTCGATCGTAGTGATACACATGTTCATAATATTTATACCAAAAGATGCAAAGTTAATAACGAAAGTACCACATACTTGTGGCACTGCCGCTAAGGTCATACTGGTGTAAAGCGCATGAAGAAACTCCATGTTGATGGATCTTTGGACTCACTCGTTTTTGTATCGCTTGAGACATGCGGACCATGCCTCATGGGCAAGATGACTAAGACCCCGTTTTCCGGTATGATGGAGCGGGCAAGTGACTTATTGGAAATGATACATGTTGATGTATGCGGTCCAATGAGTGCTGAAGCGTGCGGTGGATATCGTTATTTTCTTACCTTCACTGATGATTTGAGTAGATATAGGTATATTTACTTAATGAAACACAAGTCTGAAACGTTTGAAAAGTTCAAGCAATTTCAGAGTGAAGTTGAAGATCATCGTGACAAGAAGATAAAATGTCTACGATATGATCGTGGAGGTGAATATCTGAGTTACGAGTTTGGTATGCAACTTAAGACAATGTGGAAATTGTTTCACAACTCACGCCGCCTGGAACGCCATGGTGTGATGGTGTGTCCGAACGTCGTAGTCGTACTCTATTGGATATGGTGCGTACTATGATGTCTCTTACCGATTTGCCACTATCATTTTCGGGTTATGCATTAGAGACAACTACATTCACTTTAATAGGGCACCATCTAAGTCCGTTGAGATGACACCATATGAATTATGGTTTAGCAGAAACCTAAGCTGTCGTTTCTTAGAGTTTGGGAATGTGATGCTTATGTGAAAAGACTTCAACCTGATAAGCTCGAACCCAAAGCGGACAAATGCGTATTCATAGGATACCCTAAGGAAACAGTTTGGTATACATTCTGTCTGAAATCCGAGGGCAAAGTGTTTGTTGCTAAAACGGGTCCTTTCTCGAGAAAGAGTTTCTCTCGAAAGAATTAAGCGGAAGGAAAAGTAGAACTTGATGAGGTTATTGAACCGTCACTTCAGTTGGATGGTAGCACGACGCAGAAAGATGTTTTCTGTGGCGCCTACACCGAATGAAGAGGAAGTTAATGATGATGATCATGACACTTCGGATCAAGTTACTACCGAGCCTCGTAGGTCGACAAGGAATCGTACCTCCCTTGAGCGGTACGGCAATCCTGTCTTGGAGGTCATGTTGTTAGACAACAATGAACCTACGAGCTATGAAGAAGCGATGGTGGGCCCGGATTCCAACAAATGGCTAGGAGCCATGAAATCCGAGATATGATCCATGTATGAAAACCAAGTATGGACTTTGGTAGACTTGCCCGATGAACGGCAGGCCGTTAAGTACAAATGAATCTTTAAGAAGAAGACAAACGCTGATGGTAAATGTCACCATTTATAAAGCTTGACTCGTCGCAAAGTAGTTTTCAACAAGTTCAAGGAGTTGACTACGATGAGACTTTCTCACCCGTAGCGATGCTAAAGTCTGTTGGAATTATGTTAGCAGTTGCTGCATTTTTTTATTATGAAATCTGGCAGATGGATGTCAAAACAGAGTTTCCTTAACGGTTTCCGTGAGGAAAGGTTGTATGTGATACAACCAGAGGGTTTTGTCGGTCCTAAGGATGCTAAAAGGTATGCAAGCTCCAGCGATCCTTCTATCGACTGGAGCAAGCATCTCGGAGTTGGAATATATGCTTTGATGAGGTGATCAAAGCTTTTGGGTTTATACAAAGTTTATAAGAAACTTGTATTGACAAGAAAGTGAGTGGGAGCACTATAGAATTTCTGATAAGTATATGTGGATGACATATTGTTGATCGGGAATGATGTAGAAATTTCTGGAAGGCATAAAAGGTTGTTCGAAAGGTGTTTTTCAAACAAAGACCTGGATAAAAGGGCTACTTAAATATTGGGCATCAAGATCTATAGAGATCGATCAAAACGCCTGATAAGACTTTCAATGAGTGCATACCTTGACAAGATTTTGAAGGAGTTCAAAATGGATCAGTCAAAGAAGGAGTTCTTGCCTGATTTGTAAGGTGTGAAGTTGAGTGAGACTCAAAGCTCGACCACGGCAGAAGAGAGAAAAAGGATGAAGGTCGTCCCCTATGCCTTAGCCGTAGGCTCTATATAGTATGCCATGCTGTGTACCGCACCTGGTGTGTGCCTTGCCATGAGTCTGTCAAGGGGTACATGAGTGATCCAGGAGTGGATCACTGGACAGCGGTCAAAATTATCCTTAGTGACTTGAGGACTGAGGAAATATTTCTCGATTATGGAGGTGATAAAGAGTTCGTCGTAAAGAGTTACATCGATGCAAGCTTTGACACCAATCCGGATAAGTCTGAGTAGCAATCCGGATACGTATAGTGGAGCACCATTTGGAATAGCTCCAAGTGGAGCATGGTAGCACCATCTACAGTATGACATAATATTTGCAAAGTGCACACGGATCTGAATGTTGCAGACCCGTTGACTAAAAACCTCTCTCACAAGCAAAACATGATAAACCCACATAATTCATTGTGTGTTAATCACATGGTGATGTGAACTAGATTATTGACTCTAGTGCAAGTGGGAGACTATTGGAAATATGCCCTAGAGGCAATAATAAATTAGTTATTATCATATTTCCTTGTTCATGATAATCGTTTATTATCCATGCTAGAATTGTATTGATCGGAAACTCAGATACATGTGTGGATACATAGACAACACTATGTCCCTAGTGAGCCTCTACTAGACTAGCTCGTTGATCAAAGATGGTCATGGTTTCCTGGCCATAGACATGAGTTGTCATTTGATAACGGGATCACATCATTAGGAGAATGATGTGATGGACAAGACCCAAACTATGAACGTAGCATATGACCGTGTCAAGTTTATTGCTATTGTTTTCTGCGTGTCAAGTATCTGTTCCTATGACCATGAGATCATGCAACTCACTGACACCGGAGGAGTACCTTGTGTGTATCAAACATCGTAACGTAACTGGGTGACTATAAAGGTGCTCTATAGGTATCTCCGAGGGTGTCTATTGGGTTGGCGTGGATCGAGACTGGGATTTGTCACTTCGTATGACGGAGAGGTATCTCTGGGCCCTCTCGGTAATACAACATCACAAGAAGCTTGGAAGCAATATGACTAAGGAGTTAGTCGCGGGATCTTGTATTACGGAACGAGTAAAGAGACTTGACGGTAACGAGATTGAACTAGGTATGGAGATACCGACGATCGAATCTCGGGCAAGTAACATACCGATGGACAAAGGGAACTGCATACGGTATTGTCTGAATCCTTGACATCGTGGTTCGACCGATAAAGATCTTTGTAGAATATGTAGGAACCTATATGGGCATCCAGGTCCCGCTATTGGTTATTGACCGTAGAGGTGTCTCGGTCATGTCTACAGAGTTCTCTAACCCGCAGGGTCTGCACACTTAACGTTCAGTGACGATTTGGTATTGTTGAGTTATGTATGTTGGTGACCGAAAGTTGTTCGGAGTCCCGGATGAGATCCCGGACATCAAGAGGAGCTACGGAATAGTTCAGAGGTCAAGATTTATATATGGAAAGTCATATTTTGGCTACCGAAAAAGTTTCGGGTTTTTCCGGTATTGTACCGGGAAGCTTCCGAAAGGTTCCGAAAGGTTCCAGAGGGTTCCGGAGGAGTCCGGAAGGGTCCCTCCAGCCTCTAGGACGTGCATGGGCTGTAAGGGAGCGTCCAAGCCTTGTTGGGCCAGCCCCCAAGGGCCCATGCGGCTAGGGGGTAGGAAACCCTAAAGGGGAAGGCACCTATGAGGTGCCTTGGGGAGGGAGGACTCCTCCCTCCTGGCCGCCGCCCCCTTCCTTGGAGGAAGGTCTAGGGCTGCGCCCCATCTACCCCCTCCTCCTATATATAGAGAGGGAGAGGGAGGACAGCCGCACCCCAAGGCATAGGTGCAGCCCTCCCTCTCTCCCTAGATCTGTTTCTCCACCGAAAACACATCTACGGCAGCGCTTGGCGAGGCCCTGCTGAGATTGCTCCACCACCACCGCCACCACGCCGTTGTGCTATCGGAGAACTCATCTACCTCTTCGCCCTCCTTTGATGGATCAAGGAGGCGGAGACGTCATCGAGCTGTACGTGTGCTGAACGCGGAGGTGCCGTCCGTTCGGCGCTAGATCGGAACGGATCAAGATTGGATCGCGGGACGGATCGTGATTGGATCGCGAAGATGTTCGACTACAACAACCGTGTTTCTTAACGCTTCCCGCTTAGCGATCTACAAGGATATGTAGATGCAATCTGTCCTGTTGTAGATGGTCATCTCCTAGATTTATCTTGGTGAAGTGTAGGAAATTTTTTGTTTCCCATGCAACGTTCCCCAACATCTCCTTCCTCATTTTTATTTTGGCTTGTAACTTATCTCTCCCCTCTATGTTCTTCATCTCCATGCTTTTGTAATTGTTAGTTATTGGGGAATACATGATAAACCTTTGTTGTATGTTAGGTGAATCCCTACGCAAGACAATATATCCTCTTTAGAATGTTTGAGTTAATAACCTTCATGAATGTTGTCTAAGGGGCCCCACTCAGCATTTCTGCAATGAATGACCATGGAGTTTATTACCGTCATTGTAAATATAAAGATGTGGAGGGTAAAGAGGTGGTAGTAATATCATCTCATCTTTCCCTTTGATATTCATAGGGGAGTAACGGGGAACCGACGATGGGCTACGTCCACGGGGTTACCCTTCATTATCGTTGCGTTAACCTGAATGTGGGGAGGAACGATAGTAGGTGTATGTGATACAGAGAATATGTATGTAGCACATATGTTGTACCAGGCTCCACCCACATCAAACATATTAAAATATCTTAGTTATCAGCAACCTATGATTATGCATATGTTGCATAGATCGTACTAGTGAGGATTCCGAACCCCTTGAGAATGCCTATATTACTTGTCGGCCTTTTTTGTTGGGGAACGTTGAATGGGAAACAAAAATTTTCCTACGCACACGCAAGATCTATCCATGGTGATGAGCATCTACGAGAGGGAGAGTGGATCTACATACCCTTGTAGATCGCTAAGCGGAAGCGTTAAGAAACGCGGTTGATGTAGTCGAACGTCTTCGCGATCCAAATCGCCGAGCGTCCTGCGATCCCATCACGATCCGTCTCGCGATCCAATCACGATCCATCCCACGATCCCATCATGATCCGTCCCGCGATCAAATCACGAACCGTCTTGCGATCCTGATCACGGTCCTTCCGATCTAGCGCCGAACGGACGGCACCTCCGCGTTCAGCACACGTACAGCTCGATGACGATCTCCGCCTTCTTGATCCAGCAAGAGGGAGCGGAGAGGTAGATGAGTTCTCCGGCAGCGTGCGGCGCGGCGGCGGTGGTGGTGGAACTATTCCGGCAGGGCTTCGCCTAAACACTGCCGAAACTAGACTAGAGGAGAAAACGATCTAGAGGAAGTAGAGGGAGCACGTGATAATAAACGGTAAAATGTATTCCTAGTCTTGCCTCTAAGACTGGCTCAAGTATTGCATGATGATCCTGTTTTCCTGATCATGGGCATGGCTATGCCGGCAATTTTGAGGGCGCAATGTTGGTAGAACACTTGTGTTGAATCGACCCGAATTGATGTTATGCTATGAGATACATTCGTCACAAGTTAATGGTTAATAACACAGAGATGGTTTACGTTTGCATGATTCCTTAGACCATGAGAGTATCGAGTTTCTTCATGCTTGCTTCATGAACTTTGGGGTTGGTAAACGTCATCCGTAAATGGGTGGCTATTACGGCGGCTTACGGGTTCATGCAAAAGTATGTCAAGTAACTTGATAGCTCAAGATTGGGATTTTATCCTCCGACGATGGAGAGATATCTCTGGGCCCTCTCGGTGTTTCGGTATCCATCATCGTCTGGCCAGACACTTTGTGATTTGATCACGGGGATGCCGGAACACGGGAACGAGAAAAGAGAACAATACCGGTAACGAGGTAACTGGCATAGTGGACAAGTTGTTGATCCACGGGGATGCCAACATGTCTCACCTCGGGTTTTTGTAACATATCGCGAAGCAACAGGACTAGCACACGGCAACTGGAGGTTCACTCGAATATTCATTCGTGTGGGTATAGGGGTCAATATGGGTGTCCACGGCTCCGATGTTGATCATTGATCGGAAGGGGTTCCGGGTCATGTCTATACTTCACCGAACCTATAGGGTCACACGCTTAAGGGTCATCTATCTGTTGAATACTAGACAGGGAGTCTGAGAGAAATTCATCGAAAAAGTTTCGGAGACAACGGAAGAGTTCCGGAGAGAGAACACCGGAAGAGTTTCGGTAAAACCGAAAAGTTGTTTCGGAGTGTACCATAAAGTCAAATTGGTTTCGGCACATGCCTAGAAATTATTGGAAGGTACCAGAATTGTTCCGGTAACTTCTGAGATTTTTGAGAGACAAAAACCGGAAATGTTCCGGACTGCCGGAATCGCTTTAGTTGCTTTTCACAGATGAAAATCACTAAACCAAAAAGTTGTTTCGGAGTACACCAAAAAGTCAAATTAGTTTTGGCACATGCCTGATAATTCTTGGAGGGTGCCAGAATCGTTCTGGAAACTTTCTGGAATTTTCCGGGATGAAAACCGGAAATGTTCCGGAGCTGCCGGAACCGCTTCAGATTCTTTTCGCAGATGAAAATCACTAAACCGGAATTGTTTCGGATCGCGTTGAAAATTATTTTAGTGGGTACTGGAAATGTTCTAAGCCCACATAAATATTTTCAGTTCGAACGGACGCTGAAATATGTCATCGTGAATAGTGAAAGTGCTTTTTGGATTACTTTATGGAAAGCCACCTTTTGGGGCTTTACTCACAAATATCTTTAGGGATGACATGGAAGGATAAGGGCTGCCCACTTGCTTTTACTTTTGTGCCCTTGTGAAGGGCATTTTGGGTATTTCAAGTGTCACCCTACCCCTTGGGTTTTCCTATAAATAGAGGTGGAGATGCACTCTCCACTCTCACTCTTTCTCACATACACATGCCATCTGATGTTATCTGGCTTCTCTCTCCCTCCCAGCGAAATAGTTTCGTAGAGCCGAAAGGCTGTCTGGGTTCCGGTGGGAACTAGTTCTGGACGGCGAAGCCCTGCCGGATAGATGACACCGTATGTGTGCAACTCTGTAGAGAGATCGTAGTTTCGGTCTTAGTTCGAGAGTGCCTCCCGAAGGGCTGTCCGAGTGACTGTCCGAGTTTTGAAGGTCCTCCCGAAGGGCTGCCCGAGTGATTGTCCGAGTTTCGATGGTTCTCCCGAAGGGCTGTCCGTGACACCGTCTGGGGGATTGTCTGACCGCCTCCCGGAGGGCTGTCCGTGGGGCGGATGAGGGTATACATCCTCGCGGTTGGGAGGTTGTAAATCCTAGCTGCGGGGATCTGCACCGCCGATCGTCACCGACTCTACTTCCGCTGCGCTACGAGTCGGTAACGAAAAAGATCAAACCTTGTATGCAGTCTCCATAGTGGTCCTGGGCTGGTGCGTAGGTCGGAAATTTTTGTTTTCTGCTGCGTTACCCTACAGTGGTATCAGAGCCGTGCTATGCGTAGATGCAGGTTACGATCTAGAATACATGGAGATGTATGAGTGTTGCACAATATAATTAGGTGGTAGATGAGTTCTATTACTGAAAATTATTTGTGCGGGTAGCAGAGGAAATCTGTTACCCGATGTTCCTGTTGCTTCCCCTGAATTTGCGTAGTCCTGATCTTGACGGCATGGTGGAATCTCACAAAGTTCTAGCAATCCGCGATCCTTTCATGCCACTCCTGAGTATGCTGATTGACAGATCAACGAAGTGCTAACAGTTCTTTGGGTTCCACCATAGTTGAGAAAGATGGATGTTTCGCAGACGAAAGGGCAATGCAGATGTGATCTGCACGGGGGTCACGCGTATGACGAAGTTTAGTATGGGGCTCGAGATTTTATTATCTCGTGTTTCATACACCCTGGAAAGTTAATCTAGCAACTTGAATTATCATACTTGATGATGGACGTTGGTAGCTTCGGTTTGTTTCGAAACCTTAGAAGCCACGTAAAACATGTTTTTGCATGAACCGATTAGAGGCGTCTAACTTGGTTTTGCAGGATGGTTTGCATGTGCATATGATGTGGTATAGCAGTGCTCATATTAATTTGATTATGTATGAGATGACTATATGATGTAATATTAACATGACCTGCGTGTCATGATTCGGCATGATGGCTGGAGCCATATGATTGTCACTTTAATGACCTGCGTGTCAACCTTATTTGATGCATTTATTTTATCCGCTATGGAGATAGCAATATTATCTGGTGCATCGACAAGGTGGTGGCAATCTTCGCGAAGGTGAACACCAACGCGAATGCCGAAGACGAAGAAATGAAAGACTTCTCCATCAGAAAGGGCTATACCATATCATGCTATTATGAATTCCCTGAGATGTTTATCCCTTATGATGCACCCTTCTTGATTGCGCGGTAGTCGCTTTTATTAGGGTGATCTCTCACAAAAAAAGATATCAAGTAGTTAGTGTTCTCTCAAGTGTAGCACCGTCACGGCACCTAACTTTTTGGGGTACGACATGTACACATGAGTACGAACGATTAGGGATGTGTGAGGCGGGTGAGGTCAGACCTCGTAGCGAGATCACTTGGTTGTCTTGACGTTCAGGCAGGACAGTCCTGAGCTCGGAACACACGCATCGAAAGATGAACAAGAGTCACATAGAGATGTGATTGGCAAGTTGGCGTACCGATTGAAATTCACGTCATCAGTGATGAACCCGTCAATGGCGTCGAATTGAAATGCGGATCTTGTATCACTCACAATCAATTATGAGAGATATTGCTTTGAGTGGGAGCGCACTGTTGAATTAACTTCTTTTAATTCTCAGTGCAATTAATTTTGAACACTGTCTAAGTGTGATTTGCAAAATAGTTGTAGAATAATGGCTCGCATTTCCACCTTCCCTGTTAAAATTGAATAGCTGTTAAATATCCGGTTAAAACTTTACGGTTGGTAACGTAATGTGAGGATTGTCCTCAAGAGTGCCGAGAAGGACTTTGTCCTATCGCATACTTTCGGTATTCTCCCGCTAATGCTATGGATGATATGACTCTCGTCCTTCGATCCAAAAGCTAAAATTCCGTTACGGTCAAGTGAAATATGTTTGCTTCCATGAGACCCGAACTTTGAAAGTTTGGATAGTTATGTGATATTCATGGAATCTGAAAATCATTTTCAGAGACAGACAAAGGCTAAAAGATATGAAATATTCAAAGCAATGTTTGTTTGCAAAACATTAGTAAAGTGTTTACTATGCATTTGACTGATAAGAGAGGGATCCAGAAGAACGCCTGTCATATGATGATGGTGAATAAAACAACAACTTAAAGAGAAAGGAAGTGTCCGAAGGGTGTTAGTGAAACTTTCACGCCTAGGAAGTCCGGGGCTAACGCCACTCTTAAGTTGGGTGCTTCTTCTGAGAGTAAGAGAAATACTGAAAGTTAAACTGTTAGAAGTATAAAGGCAAAAGGAATGAAGACTGGAATATCCAGCTCATGTATGAATGTCATACAAGTTTTTGATGTATAGAAGGCTGGTCAAAAACATAGTTCTTGGGAATTATGGTTAAACATGTTAATCACTAATTCTTGGGTATTGTGAGTTAATCACAAAGATACCCGCTCGGTTGCATTCTGTTGCAACTCGATGTAAGAACTATTATGGCCTGAAAGACTAGCCAGGAATGAGGATTAGATACACGCAGGGAACATAGTAAATGTTACTATGCCTTCCATCGGTGTATTCCCTATGTATTTACTTTCATAATTCATTTTAGAGTTTCACACTCTAGCCCTTTGCATAACGTATCTTGCAAGAAGGTTGTTCATAAGAGAACTTTTGATGTTCGGTGTTATGAATAACATAAGGGCCATACTTTCATTAAGAATGAGACGTATGTTATGAATGTTGATATTAATACATTACCTCTGGGTTTACTTTCATAATTCATTTTAGAGTTTCATACACTCTAGCCCATTGCACAATGATTGTTGCAAAAGAGTTGTTCATAAAACAACAATTGTTGTTCAGTATTATGAATAACATGAAGGGCCATGCTTCCATCAAAGATGGGATGTATGTTATGAATATTGATGGAAATATGATACATCCATAACACTGACGCTAAATGTCGCAAGACTAAAAGAATTCCACACGTGTGTGGCACCGCATTTGGTCACATTGGAGAAACCCGCATGGAAAATTCCATTATGATGGATTTTGAAGTCGTTTGATTTTGAATCATCTGACACTTGCAACTTTCCTCCAAAAGGTGAAGTGACTAAAATACCGTTCACAGGCCATAAGGAATGAGCAAAGAACATATTGGTGATCATACATTATGATGTGTGTAGTCCAATAAATGTTGTTGCAAGTAGTGGATTTATCTATCTTCAGAAATGACTCAAGTAGATATATGGATATTTACTTGTTGAGACGTAAGTCTGGATCTTTTGAATTCATTCATAAGGTTTTCAAAAATGAAGTAGAAGTTATTGTAACAAGAAAATTATGTTTCTACAATTCGATTGCAGAAAGGAATATTTGAGTTACAAGTTTAGCGAATGTCTGATGAGTTGTGAAAGGGGTTTCATAACTTGCACCTCCCGGAACACCACTGCAAGTGGAGAGTCCGTGTAGATGTAATCAAACCATTCATGACATGGTAAGATCAAAGATGACATAAATAAATTTGCCATTACCCCTTTTATAAAGTGATGCTTTAGAGACTGCGGCTTTTACACTGAAAAGAGCTCCATCGGGTCTGTTGAAATGACATCATGGTATGGTACGCCCAACCATGTTATATCTTTTCTTAAACATTTGGAATATGGGGCTTGTGTAAAAGGCTACAAACCTATTCCAAATCAGACAAGTGCTATTTTGTAGGTTATCCCAAGTCATTGGGTATTCCCCCACCACTATACCGAGGCAAAGGATTTTGCCACAAAACGGTATGCTTTTAAAGAGAATAGTTCTTACAAAAGGTGAGTGGGAGGACAGTGCAACTCGACGAGATAACCAGTATCTTCGTCATCAGATCAAAGGAAAGAAACCTTGGAAGTGATTCCGGAGTCTCCTACTGCGACTGATACGTAAGTCTCTACAATAAAATGTATGGACTTCGGTCGAACTTGCAGCTGAACCACGTAGGCAAAGCTCGTGCAAACCTATCAGGTGAGCAAACGAGATATTGTTGTTAGACAACATTATACCTACAATACACAAGGAAGCGTTGATGGGCCCTGACTCCGGAATTGGCTAAATGCCAATACAATCCGAGATAGTTTCCATATAAGTGATTCGAGATTAAAATCTTGATACACCTTTCGGAAGACTTAGAGTCTAACGAATATTTATGGAACTAAAAACTGATACGGATAAAATGTTTTATCCATAAAGCTTGACTTGTTGCAATAACAAGTTCAAGGAGTAGACTACGATGAGATTGTCTCACCGTAGCGATGCTTGAAGTCGGTTCGGGTTGAACTAGCAATTAATACATATTTCAATCATGAGATATGAAACATGGATGACAAAAGGATTTCCATCTAATGGAAATGAAACCTAGGACTTGTATGTGATACAGTCCAAAGTAATTTGTCGATCCAGAGGATGCTAGTAAGTATGCAAACTTCAGAGTTCTAGCGATGGACAGAAGAGAGCAAAGTGGAGTTGGAATCTTCGTTTTTGATGGAATGGTCAAAGGGGTTTGACTTCATCAAATGGGTGTCGAAGATGCTTGTGATTCAAGAAAGTAAGTGGGAGCATAATAATATTTCTAAAAACCGTGTGTACTTGACACACTGTTAATTGGAAATAAATTTCTTGACACGAATAAGGACTTCATTTGAAAATAGTTTTTCGATGAAGTGCTTAGGCTAAATAGCCTCAATATTAGGCATGATTATCTATGGAGATAGATTTACCTAATGGGGCTAAGCAATAAATACATATTGACAAGATGCTAAAACTTTTTAGCATTTAAAACGCCATGGAGTGATTCTTGCCGAAGTCACATGGAAAGAGTTTTTGCAAGACTCGGTGTCCCAAAACACTGATGAGTAAAATACATGATGGAGATTCCACACACTCTTGTGTTTGGATTAATCATGTATTCCATGGTATGTAAAAACAACCAGATATGTCCAATACTCCAAAGTTGTTGCGAGTATAGATACCAAAGTGATCAAAAGCACTGATCATGGGACAACGGTGAAAAAGGGTCATTGAGTACTACAGTAGCACTGATGACATGTTTTCTCGCAAGCAGAGATCATGAAGAGTTCGTTGTAAAAGGTTACATCGATACTGTCTTCACCATTTCTCCATGCGATTTTCGATTTAATTTGAGGATTTTGTGTGACACACAATATGGTGGCACGGTAAGTTGGAATTGTTCTTAACAGGTTACTGTGGCGAATTCTATAACAAAGGCTAAGTATGTTGACGCTTTAGAAGCGACAAAGAAGTTGTTGAATCATATAGTTCATTCATGAACTTAGTAAGGTTCCAAGATGGCTTTGGACTATGGGACACTATTGCAGATAGTTGCTCCATAGCTCAGTCTGAGGAATCAGGTTTTGACCAATGATTCACACATATGCAAAGCCAAGTCCACACAAAATATGAATTTTGAGAAAGCGTGAAAACGCAAGGATATGCAAAGTTACACACGGAGCTGAAGTCGTCAGATCCGTTGGACATCAGGCTATACCACATGCGAAGCATATTTGACACTAGTGTGCCATAGGTATAAAGTGCATTAGCATTGACTAGATTATTGACTCTAGTGCAAGTGGGAGTCTGTAGGAGATATGCCCTAGAGGCAATAATAAATGATATTATTTATCTCCAAGTTCATAATTATGTTTATGTTCCATGCTATAACTGCTATGGTTCTCGAGTCTGCAATAACCACGAGGCTCGGAGGAAGACTCATATGCACGTGTGGAATAATAAACGGTAAAATGTATTCCTAGTCTTGCCTCTAGGACTGGCTCAAGTATTGCATGATGATCCTGTTTTCCTGATCATGGGCATGGCTATGCCGGCAATTTTGAGGGCGCAATGTTGGTAGAACACTTGTGTTGAATCGATCCGAATTGATGTTATGTTATGAGATACATTCGTCACAAGTTAATGGTTAATAACACAGAGATGGTTTACGTTTGCATGATTCCTTAGACCATGAGAGTATCGAGTTTCTTCATGCTTGCTTCATGAACTTTGGGGTTTGTTAAACGTCATCCGTAAATGGGTGGATATTACGGCGGCTTACGGGTTCATGGAAAAGTATGTCAAGTAACTTGATAGCTCAAGATTGGGATTTGCTCCTCCGACGATGGAGAGATATCTCTAGGCCCTCTCGGTGTTTCAGTATCCATCATCGTCTGGCCAGACACTTTGTGATTTGATCACGGGGATGCCGGAACACGGGAACGAGAAAAGAGAACAATACTGGTAACGAGGTAACTGGCATAGTGGACAAGTTTTTGATCCACGGGGATGCCAACATGTCTCACCTCAGGTATTTGTAACATATCGCGAAGCAACAGGAATAGCACACGGCAACTGGAGGTTCACTCGAATATTCATTCGTGTGGGTATAGGGGTCAATATGGGTGTCCACGGCTCCGATGTTGATCGTTGATCGGAAGGGGTTCCGGGTCATGTCTATACTTCACCGAACCTATTGGGTCACACGCTTAAGGGTCATCTATCTGTTGAATACTAGACAGGGAGTCTGAGAGAAATTCACCAAAAAAGTTTCGGAGACAACGGAAGAGTTCCGGAGAGAGAACACCGGAAGAGTTTCGGTAAAACCGAAAAGTTGTTTCGGAGTGTACCATAAAGTCAAATTGGTTTCGGCACATGCCTAGAAATTATTAGAAGGTACCAGAATTGTTCCGGTAACTTCTGAGATTTTTCAGAGACAAAAACCGGAAATGTTCCGGACTGCCGGAACCGCTTTAGTTGCTTTTCACAGATGAAAATCACTAAACCGAAAAGTTGTTTCGGAGTACACCAAAAAGTCAAATTGGTTTTGGCACATGCCTGATAGTTCTTGGAGGGTGCCAGAATCGTTCTGGAAACTTTCTGGAATTTTCCGGGATGAAAACCGGAAATGTTCCGGATCTGCCGGAACCGCTTCAGATGCTTTTCGCAGATGAAAATCACTAAACCGGAATTGTTTCGGATCGCGTTGAAAATTATTTTAGTGGGTACAGGAAATGTTCTAAGCCCACATAAATATTTTCAGTTCGAACGGACGCTGAAATATGTCGTCGTGAATAGTGAAAGTGCTTTTTGGATTACTTTATGGAAAGCCACCTTTTGGGGCTTTACTCACAAATATCTTTAGGGATGACATGGAAGGATAAGGGCTGCCCACTTGCTTTTACTTTTGTTCCCTTGTGAAGGGCATTTTGGGTATTTCAAGTGTCACCCTACCCCTTGGGTTTTCCTATAAATAGAGGTGGAGATGCACTCTCCACTCTCACTCTTTCTCACATACACATGCCATCTGATGTTATCTGGCTTCTCTCTCCCTCCCAGCGAAATAGTTTCGTAGAGCCGAAAGGCTGTCTGGGTTCCGGTGGGAACTAGTTCTGGACGGCGAAGCCCTGCCGGATAGATGACACCGTATGTGTGCAACTCTGTAGAGAGATCGTAGTTTCGGTCTTAGTTCGAGAGTGCCTCCTGAAGGGCTGTTCGAGTAACTGTCCGAGTTTTGAAGGTCGTCTCGAAGGGCTGTTCGAGTGACTGTCCGAGTTTCGATGGTCCTCCCGAAGGGCTGTCCGTGACACCGTCCGGGGGACTGTCCGACCACCTCCCGGAGGGCTGTCCGTGGGGCGGATGAGGGTATACATCCTCGCGGTTGGGAGGTTGTAAATCCTAGCTGCGGGGATCTGCACCGCCGATCGTCATCGACTCTACTTCCGCTGCGCTACGAGTCGGTAACGAAAAAGATCAAACCTTGTATGCAGTCTCCATAGTGGTCCTGGGCCGGTGCGTAGGTCAGAAATTTTTGTTTTCTGCTGCGTTACCAACACGATGGTCCCCGGTACCCCTCCCGGTACTCCCGGTACGCTACCGAAATACCCGAAACTTTTCTAGTGACCAAAACGGGACTTCCTATATATAAATCTTTACCTCCGGACCATTCCGAAGCTCCTCGTGACGTCCAGGATCTCATTCGGGACTCTGAACAACCTTTGGTCACCACCATAGATAACTCTACTATACCGAAACGTCACCGAACCTTAAGTGTGCAGACCCTGCGGGTTCGAGAACTATGTAGACATGACCGAGACACCTCTACGGTCAATAACCAATAGCGGGACCTGGATGCCCATAATGGTTCCTACATATTCTACGAAGATCTTTATCGGTTGAACCTCTATGTCAAGGATTCAGTTAATCCCGTATGTTGTTCCCTTTGTTCTTCGGTATGTTACTTGCCCGAGATTCGATCGTCGGTATCTCTATACCTAGTTCAATCTCGTTACCGGCAAGTCTCTTTACTCGTTCCGTAATACAAGATCCCGTGGCTAACACTTTAGTCACATTTCTTCCAAGGCTTGTTGTGATGTTGTATTACCGAGTGGGCCCTGAGATACCTCTCCGTCACACGGAATAACAAATCCCAGTCTTGATCCATGCCCGCTCAACAGACACCCTCGGAGATACCTGTAGAGCATCTTTATAGTCACCCAGTTACGTTGCGACGTTTGATACACACAAGGTATTCCTTCGGTGTCAGTGAGTTGCATGATCTCATGGTCATAGGAACAGATACTTGACATGCAGAAAACAATAGCAATAAACTGACACGATCATATGCTATGTTCATAGTTTGGGTCTTGTCCATCACATCATTCTCCTAATGATGTGATCCCATTATCAAATGACAACTCATGTCTATGGCTAGGAAACCTTGACCATCTTTGATCAACGAGCTAGTCTATTAGAGGCATACTAGGGACACAGTGTTGTCTATGTACCCACACATGTATTTGAGTTTCCAATCAATACAATTATAGCATGGATAATAAACGATTATCATGAACAAGGAAATATGATAATAATTAAATTATTATTGCCTCTCGGGCATATTTCCAACAGTCTCCCACTTGCACTAGAGTCAATAATCTAGTTCACATCACCATGTGAATTACATTGTTATGAATCTAACACCCAATGAGTTCTGGGGTTCGATCATGCTTTGCATGTGAGAGAGGTCTTTAGTCAACGGTCTGCAACATTCAGATCCGTGTGTTCTTTGCAAATCTATATGTCATACTGCAGATGCTATCATGCTCCACTTGGAGCTATTCCAAATGGTTGCTCCACTATACGTATCCTGACTGCTACTCAGAGTCGTCCAGATAGGTGTCAAAGCTTGCATCGACGTAACCCTTTACGACAAACTCTTTATCACCTTCATAGTCGAGAAATATTTCCTTAGTCCTCTAGTTACTAAGGATAATCTTGACCGCTGTCTAGTGATCCACTCCTGGACCACTCTTGTACCCCTTGACAGACTCATGGCAAGGCACACACTAGGTGCGGTACACAGCATGGCATACTATACAGAGCCTATGGATAAGGCATAGGGGATGACCTTCGTCCTTTCTCTTTCTTCTGCCGTGGTCGAGCTTTGAGTCTCACTCAACTCCACACCTTACAAATCAGGCAAGAACTCTTTCTTTGACTGATCCATTTTGAACTCTTTCAAAATCTTGTCAAGGTATGTACTCATTGAAAGTCTTATCAGACGTCTTGATCTATCTCTATCAACGAAAAAACTAGCGCGCTATTTCGAAGTTATAGCGTCGCTATAGCGTATTAGGAGGGCCGACGCTATATTTTAGCAAATATGGCCGCTACGGCGCTAATCGCGTAATAGCACGCTATTTCGGCGCTATAAGTTGTAATGTTGTAGCTTTGTAGCGTGATGAAAAATCTGAGACAGAAAACAATAGCCCAGCGCGGCCCAAAACCACCCTCGGCCGGCCACAGCCCACAACCCTCTCGTTCTCAGTTTCACACGATCAGACCTAACGAACGATACCCCCCATTCCCCCTTCCCAGTTCCCACCCTAGCGATGGCGGCGGCGCCTTCTCGTCAGCGGCAACGACAACGGCCACCTCCAGCTCGAGTCCAGCAGCCAACGACAGAAGGGGCGATGGCAGCCACGCCGGCGGCAACGGCGGCAAGTCAGACACCAGGTAATTTCCTCTGCTGCTTCCACGGTTCCACCTTGCTTAGCTACTGCTGCTGCTTGTTCATGTGTGTGCTCCTGCTTGCTCATGCGTGTGCGCCTGCTCCTGCTGCTGCTTGCTAGTTCGATGTTGCTGCTCCCGTGCGCTGCTGCTACTCCTGTGCGCTGCTGCGGCCACTTGGCTTCTTGCATCGGCCACTAAACTTTATACTATGTACTCCCTGTAATTATACTCTGTACTGAATTGAAGCTTGTGTTATCTATTGTGCCACGATAGGATAACAGGCATTCCTTTTTCATGGTTATACTCTGTACTGAACTGATATGCTATAGTACTGAACTGATATGGTTATACTCTGTACTGAACTGATATGCTATAGTACTGAACTGATATGGTTATACTCTGTACTGAACTGATATGTATTGCTCCTGGGAAAAATTTAGTTGCTGAAATACTTTATTTCTGGATATATTTGGCATTTTTTTTGCAAACGCTATTTTGAAATATAGCACGCTATTAGCGCGCTATAACTTGTGTAGCATTTGGAGAAGGGCCTCGCTATATTTTATAGCGCGCTATTTTTTTCGTTGATCTCTATAGATCCTGATGCCCAATATTTAAGTAGCTTCATTCCAGGTTTTTTTCTTTGAAAAACTCCTTTCAAACAACCCTTTATGCTTTCTAGAAATTCTACATCATTTCCGATCAACAATATGTCATCCACATATACTTATCAGAAATTCTATAGTGCCCCCACTCACTTTATTGTAAATACAAGTTTCTCATAAACTTTGTATAGACTCAAAAACTTTGATCACCTCATCAAAGCGTATATTCCAACTCCGAGATGCTTGCTCCAGTCCATAGAAGGATCGCTGGAGTTTGCATACATTTTAGCATCCTTAGGACTGACAAAACCTTCCGGTTGTATCACATACAACCTTTCCTCACGGATACCGTTAAGGAAACGATGTTTTGACATCCATCTGCCAGATTTCATAATCGAAAAATGCAGCAACTGCTAACATAATTCCAACAGACTTTAGCATCGCTACGGGTGAGAAAGTCTCATCGTAGTCAACTCCTTGAACTTGTGAAAAACCCTTTGCCACAAGTCGAGCTTTATAGACGGTGACATTACCGTCCGCGTCCGTCTTCCTTTTAAAGATCCATTTGTTCTGAATGGCCTTTCGCCCTTCAGGTAATACTTCCAAAGCCCATACTTTGTTTTCATACATGGATCCCACTCGGATTTCATGGCCTCTAACCATTTCTCAGAATCCGGGCCCATCATCGCTTCTCCATAGCTTGTAGGTTCATCGTTGTCCAACAACATGACCTCTAAGACAGGGTTGCCGTACCACTCAAGAGCAGTACGCGTCCTTGTCGACCTACGAGGTTCGATAGTAACTTGATCCGAAGCGTCATGATCATCATCATTAACTTCCCCTTCAACTAACGTAGGCTCCACATGAACAACTTTCGGCGCTGCGCTACTCTCTGGTTGAAACAAAGGTTCAACAACCTCATCAATTTCTATCTTCCTCTCACTCAATTCTTTCAAAAGAAACTCTTTCTCAAGAAAGGACCCGTTTTAGCAACAAACACTTTGTGCTTGGGTCTAAGATAGAAGGTTTACCCAACTGTTACGTTAGGGTATTCTATGAAGATGCATTTGTCCGCTTTGGGTTCGAGCTCATTAGGTGAAAACCCTTTTTCATATAAGCGTCGCAGCCCCAAACATTAAGAAATGACAGCTTAGGTTTCTGCCAAACCAAAATTCATACTGTGTCATCTCAACAGATTTAGATGGTGCCCCTTTTAAAGTGAATGTGGTTGTCTCTAATGCATAACCCTAAAACGATAGTGGTAAATCGATAAGAGACATCATACTTCGCACCATATCCAATAGAGCACGACTACGACGTTCGGACACACCATCACACTATGGTGTTCCAGGTGGCGTGAGTTGTGAACCAACTTCCACATTGTCTTAAGTTGTATACCAAACTCGTAACTCAGATATTCACCTCCACGATCATATCGTAGACATTTTATCTTCTTGTCACGATGATCTCAAACTTCACTCTGATTTTGTTTGAACTTTTCAAACGTTACAGACTTGTGTTTCATTAAGTAAATATCCCCATATCTACTCAAATCATCAGTGAAGGTAGGAAAATAACGACATCCACCGCACGCTACAACACTCATTGGACCGAATACATCAACATGTATTATCTCCAATAAGTTACTTGCCCGCTCCATCATACCGGAAAACGGGGTCTTAATCATCTTGCCCATGAGGCATGATCCGCATGTCTCAACCGATTCGAAATCAAATGAGTCCAAAGATCCATCAGCATGGAGTTTCTTCATGCGTTTTACACCAATATGACATTTAGCGGCAGTGCCACAAGTATGTGGTACTATCATTATTAACTTTGTATCTTTTGGCATCAATATTATGAACATGTGTATCACTACGATCAAGATTCAATAAACCATTCTCATTGGGTGCATGACCATTGAAGGTTTTATTCATGTAAACAGAATAACCATTATTCTCTAACTTAAATGAATAATCGTATTGTAATAAACATGATCTAATCATGTTTATGCTCAACGCAAACACTAAATAACATTTATTTAGGTTCATCACTAATTCCGAAGGTAGAGAGTGCGTGCGATGGTGATCACATCAACCTTGGAAACACTTCCAACACTCATCATCACCTCACCCTTAGCTAGCCTCCGTTTATTCCGTAGCTTTTATTTCGAGTTACTAACATTTAGCAACCGAACCGGTATCTAATACCCAGGTGCTACTAGGAGTACTAGTAAGGTACACATCAATAACACGTATATCAAATATACTTCTGTCGACGTTGCCAGCCTTCTTATCTACCAAGTATCTAGGGGAGTTCCGCTTCAGCGACCGTTCTCCTCATAATAGAAGCACTCAGTCTCGGGTTTGGGTTCAACCTTGGGTTTCTTTACTGGAGCGGCAACTGGCTTGCCATCCATGAAGTATCCCTCCTTGCCCTTGCCCTTCTCGAAACTAGTGGTTTTACTAACCATCAACACTTGATGCTCCTTGATACGTCTCCAACGTATCTATAATTTTTGATTGTTCCATGCTATTATATTATCTATTTTGGATGTTTTATATGCATTAATATGCTATTTTATATTATTTTTGGGACTAACCTATTAACCTAGAGCCTAGTGGCAGTTTCTGTTTTTTCCTTGTTTTTGAGTTTTACAGAAAAGGAATATCAAACGGAGTCCAAACGTAATAAAAATTTACGGTGATTTTCTATGGACCAGAAGAGACCCACGGGGCATCGGAGTTGGGCTAGAAGAGCCACGAGGCAGCCACAAGTCTAGGGGGCGCCCCCCCTAGGGCGCGCCCCCCTGGCTTGTCGTCGCCTCGTGGCCCCCCTTGACTTGTTTCCGACGCCAAAAATTCTTATAAATACCCAAACCTCCGAAAAGAACCCTAGATCGGGAATTCCGCCGCCGCAAGCCTCTGTAGCCATGAAAAACCAATTGATAGCCCGTTCCGGCACCCTGCCGGAGGGGGAAACCATCACCGGAGGCCATCTTCATCATCCCGGCGATCTCCATGACGAGGAGGGAGTTGTTCGCCCTCGAGGCTGAGGGTATGTACCAGTAGCTGTGTGTTTGATCTCTCTCTCTCTCTCGTGTTCTTGAGATGACACAATCTTGATGTACCGCGAGCTTTATTAATATAGATGAATCATATGGAGTTTTCCCCTCTTTATCTTCTTGTGATGAATTGAGTTTTCCCTTTGAAGTTTTCTTATCGGATTGAGTCTTCAAAGGATTTGAGAACACTTGATGTATGTCTTGTGATGGGATATTCGTGGTGACAATGGGATGTTCTATTGATCCACTTGATGTATGTTTTGGTGATCAACTTGCGGGTTCCGTGACCTTGGGAATCTATGCATAGGGGTTGGCGCATGTTTTCGTCTTGACTCTTCGGTAGAAACTTTGGGGCACTCTTTGAAGTTCTTTGTGTTGGATTGAACCAGATGAATCTGAAATTGTGTGATGCATATCGTATAATCAAGCCCATGGGTACTCGTGGTGACATTGGAGTATCTAGGTGACATTAGGGTTTAGGTTTATGTGTATCTTAAGGTGTTATTTTAGTACGAACTCTATGTCTGTTCGTGACACTTATAGGGATAGCTCATACGATTGATTGGAAAAGATAACTTTGAGGTGGTTTCGTACCCTACAATAATTTCTTCATTTGTTATCCGCTATTTGTGACTTTGGAGTGAACTTTTTGTCGCACGTGAGGGATTTACATATGATTCAACTATGTCAGTATTGTTGAGAGAACTTTCACTAGTGAAAGTATGAACCCTAGGCCTTGTTTTCAAGCATTGCAATACCGTTTGTGCTCACTTTTGTTACTTGCTACCTTGCTGTTTTTATATTTTCAGATTACAAAAACCTATATCTATCATCCATATTGCACTTGTATCACCATCTCTTCGCCGAACTAGTGCACCTATACAATTTGCCATTGTATTGGGTGTGTTGGGGACACAAGAGATTTCTTGTATTTGATTGCAGGGTTGTTTGAGAGAGACCATCTTCATCCTACACCTCCCACGCATTGATAAACCTTAGGTCATCCACTTGAGGGAAATTTGCTACTGTCCTACAAAACTCTGCGCTTGGAGGCCCAACACGAGTCTACAAGAAGAAGGTTGCGTAGTAGACATCAAGCTCTTTTGTGGCGCCGTTGCCGGGGAGGTGAGTGCTTGAAGGTATATCTTTAGATCTTGCAATTGAATCTGTTAGTTTCTTGTTTTATCACTAGTTTAGTCTATAAAAGAAAACTACAAAAAAATGGAATTGAGGTTGCCTCATATACGTCATCTTTATAATGTCTTTCGTGAAAATGATGGAAAGGAAAATTGTGCCAAAGTGTTAGAAGAAGAAGTCAATAAAATGTTTGGCACTAAATCTTTGAATGATGAGCATGATTGCAATGTTGTTAGTATAAATTCTTTGATTATCCATAATACTAATGATGATTGCACTAGTCATGATAATGATGTCTCCTATAAGGATGTCAATTTTTGTGGAGTGAATTGGGAGTGCGAATACTCACCGAAGAAAAGGGAAAATAGATTTTGTGAGAGGCATAAATATTTAGAAACCAAACGGTTACTTAAGATGTTAGATATTTGTGCTAAAAAGTTATACTGAGGGAGTCCTGGTTTAGGGGGTCCTCGGATAGCCGACCTGTATCTCATAGGCCGGACTATACGGGCCACTGGATGAGCATTAGAAGATCAGGGGCCCGGTCGCCAAGGTGGAAGATTGAAGGAACCATGGCGTGTTCTCCAAGATATCGACAGTAGATAGGCATGTTTTTTCCCTTTGATGTGCAACCGACTATATGTAAACCCTAGGTACCCCCGACGTCTATATAAGCCGGAGGGTTTTAGGTTGTAGAACAACAGAACTCATCTAGGGTTTTAGCTACTTGATCTCGAGGTAGATCAACTCTGTAATCCCCATATCATCAATATAATCAAGCAGGACATAGGGTATTACCTCCATAGGAGGGCCCGAACCTGGGTAAAACCTTTTCCCCTTCGTCTCCTGTTCCCATCGATCCAAGTCTCACAGCTCGGGACCCCCTACCCGAGATCCGCCGGTTTTGACACCGACATTGGTGCTTTCATTGAGAGTTCCGCTGTGATCGCCAGAAGGAATCGATGGCTCGCTTTGTCACCAACAGCGAGATCGGTGCCCGGGGGACTATCGCCCCGGATCAGATCCTCTCGAGCGACGACACCTCGTCGCGCGCTTACCCGATCGGCCACCCATGCCAGATCGGAAACTTTCCCCCCGACCAAGGGATCAGGTTTGGAACCCTAGAGTTCATAGCTGATTCCCGGGGAGAACTTGTACTGATGGAATCCTTGACCCCTATGGAGAAGCCCGCAGATCCCAACGCCTCGGCGCCGGAGACGTCAGGCCTCATCTCCGGAGATGGAGTTGCTATCTCCGGACCGTCTGGACCACCCGGTCCGGTCGTTTCGACCGGATCTACCATGATTGAACAGAATCCGAGACCGCTCTCGCGCGACTCTGGAACTGCGACGCCGCATACCGACCCCACTCGCTTCAGCGACACGCATCCCACCATCGCCTCGTTTCTCAACGAGTTATTTGATCGGATGGAGACTATGCGAATAACCCGATGGTAGCGAGATTCACATCCCCACGGTCACCCATCTTGTCGCTACCGTCGAGTGTCCGGCTGGGGGCTCGACCTCCCAGCTACCGGAATTAAAAATGGTTTATACTCCAATCTCCGATCACCGAGACCTTGCTAGCGACCCAGACTCTGGCGTTCGCTCCGGAAACAGTCCGGTATCGGTCACTGATCTATCATACAGTTCGGAATCCGCGATTCCGAACTCCCACCGTGGCGAGGAGTCAACCTTCTCCCACCCACCTCCCAAGCCTATGACTCGAACATCGCATCAGAGCCCAAGACTTCGGACTTACTGGACATTGTACATTTATCAGGGGAGTCGGTTCATCATTACTGGGCCAGACTACTACTCACCCGAAACAAAGTACGGGGCCTTAGTGATCAAGAGGTAATGGCAACCTTCAAACGTAACTGCCACGACAAAGGGATTCTCAATGCCCTGGCACGGCGGCACATTAGTGACTTTACCGAGCTGTCAATCTTGGTACAGAAGTATTGTGCCATGGAAAGTGCTTGGCAAGCTGAGTGGCTATTTTCGGAACCAACCTTTACCGAGTACCCTAGAGGAGATCGGCAAAACAGGATACCTCCGAACCGGCCAGCCAAACTTGAGCCTGCCAAAAAGAGGAACAGGCCCCTTTCAGGGGTCAGTACTGTCCTGGATGGACTACTGGACAAACCTTGCCCTATACACTCCGCATTGCTGAACACAGCTCTGACTCACAGCCTTAGAACTTGCTGGGTCGTCAGGCAGATCGTAAAAAGTGGTGAAGCCATTCTTGAGGCATCACCGTCTAACCGGCGCTCTACATCGCCATCGGTATAACACCGAAGTCCTGACGATCTACGAAACGTTCCCTTCAAGGAACAGGAGGAAAAGAGCTCTTAAAGAACTCGAACAGGTGTATCACGTGGCAGCAACAAGTGCATGGGCAGACATACCCATTACCTTCGGAGATGCTGACCGACCGGCCATTCTTCCCGATCATTCATCGGCCGCACTAGTCCTGAACCCCATCATTGATGGCTTCAGGCTACACAAGGTGCTAATGGACGGCGGCAGTGGTTTAAACCTAATCTATGAGAATACTCTGGAAAAAATGCAGTTCGACCGATCTCGCATCGAACATAGCAACACAACTTTCTGGGGGAATAATCCCGGGGAAGGAGGCGCGCTGTTCAGGATGTATCACCCTGGACGTAGTGTTCGGCACGCCCGACAATTACCGATCTGAAGAACTTCTCTTCCACATCGTGCCCTTCCCAGTGGCTACCACGCCCTATTAGGACGTGACGCCTTCGCAAAATTCCAGGCTATACCACATTACGGGTATATGAAACTTAAGATGCCAGGACCAAACGGAGTAATCACGACTGCTAGTGATCCGAATATAGCCCTACGGGCCAAAAACAAAACAGCGGCGCTTGCCCATGAGGCTCTAGCTGCAACCTTTGCTACAGAGGAGCTGACCGCACTTCGGTCAACAGTAGACAAAGACGATGTGATCCTCAGCAAGAGGCCCAAATCCACGTCCTTTAAGCCGGCAAAGGAAATCATTAAATTTCAGGTACATCCGACGGACCCCAACAAGACAGCGTCCATCGGAGCTCAGCTCGATCCCGCAGTGGACGAAGCGCTGCGAGCTTTCTTACAAGAAAACTGGGACATCTTCGCTTCGCATCCTTCCGATATGCCTGGCATCCCACGACGGCTGGCAGAACATAGTCTGAACATCATCACATGCTTTAAGCCCGTCAAGCAGACTCTGCGCCGCTTCTCCGAGCCCAAACAACAAGCTATGGGTGAAGAACTGGCTAAATTGCTAGAGGCCGGATTCATTCGGGACATTAAGCACCCCGAATGGTTGGCAAACCTGGTTATGGTACCAAATAAAGATAAATCCTGGCGGCTGTGCGTCGACTTTAAAGACCTCAACAAGGCCTGCCCTAAGGACCCTTTCCCTCTACCACGAATAGACCAGATTATTGACGCCACAGCCGGACACGACTCGCTGTGTTTCCTCGATGCTTATTCCGGATACCATCAGATTAAAATGAAGGAATCCGATCAAGCGGCAACCGCATTCATCGCCCCTTACGGGCCGTTTTGCTTCAACACAATGCCTTTCGGGCTAAAGAACGCTGGGGCTACATACCAGCGCATGATCCAGACCTGTCTCGAAAAACAGGTTGGCAAAACAGTCGAGGCATACATGGACGATGTGGTCATTAAAACCAAACACGTTAGCAATTTGATCGACGATTTAAGGCAAACCTTTGCCAACCTACGCGAATACAATATTCGGCTCAATCCGGAGAAGTGTGTATTCGGAGTTCCCGCTGGTAAATTGCTCGGATTCATCGTTTCCCATAGAGGAATAGAAGCGAATCCGGCCAAGATCCGTGCCTTATCAGAACTTGCAGTTCCCACAGAGCTAAAGCATGTCCAAAGGTTGGTGGGTTGCGTGGCGGCGTTAAGTCGCTTTATCTCCCGCCTCGGTGAAAAAGCTTTACCGCTGTATAAGTTGCTGAAACAGACCAAGAATTTTGAATGGACCGACGAAGCAAAGGCTGCGTTAGAAGAAATTAAGACACTCCTGGCAAGTAACCCCATACTCACAGCACCAGGCGCTGGTGAGCCCATGTTATTATACATATCGGCCACCAACCAAGTCGTTAGTGCGGTGCTCGTCATCGAACGAGAGGAGGAGGGACACAAATTCCAGATACAGAAGCCGGTCTATTACGTGTCAGAAGTACTAACGCAATGCAAGTCCAGATACCCGCACTACCAGAAGATAGCCTATACAGTATTTATGGCATCACGGAAACTAAGACACTACTTCCAAGAGTGTTCGGTCATGGTGGCATCCGAAGTACCCCTGAATGATATAATCAATAACAGGGACGCCACCGGCCGCATAGCCAAATGGGCGATTGAGCTCCTTCCTTTTGAGATTACCTATAAACCACGCCGAGCTATTCAATCTCAGGTATTGGCAGATTTCCTCGCCGAATGGACAGAAGCCGAGCTCCCCAGGGAATATAGTACATACTCCCATTGAACAATGTACTTCGATGGATCCAAAACTTTGGCCGGACTGGGGGCTGGAGTTGTTCTCACATCCCCCACAGGTGACAACGTTCGATACGTGTTGCAGATCATGTATGCCGACTCCAACAATGCAGCCGAATACGAAGCCCTCTTGCACGGTCTTCGGATGGCAGCCTCAATGGGCATACGGCGGCTGGAGGTACGGGGAGATTACAATCTGGCCATCTCTCAAGTCAACGGTGAGTTCGATGCCAAGAATCCAAAGATGGCGGCATATAGAAACGCTGTCCTCAAGATATCCGCACGGTTTGAGGGGCTGGAATTTCACCACGTCGCCAGAGACGACAACCAAGCTGCCGATATACTGGCTCGCATAGGAGCCAAACGCGACCCTGTCCCACCAAACACTTTTCTGGAACGGCTCTTTAAGCCATCCGTGGTTTGGCTAGACGATCAAGAGGGCACCGAGCTACCCAGTGCAGACAAGGTTGTTCCCCCTGTAAACGAACCAGATGATCAAATCATTGGCGGCTCCGTCATGGACGAAACGCCCTCAGCTCACGAGGTCATGGCAGTAATCGCGCCATGGACCGAGCCCTTCCTCGCCTACCTTCTTCGCAAAGAACTCCCCGGCGATCAGACGGAGGTGCGACGCATAGTTCGGCGTTCCAAAGCCTTCAAGGTACACAAAGGTGAGTTATACAAGAAGAGCACCACCGGAATACTACAGCGGTGCATATCTGAGGAAGAAGGGCGACAGCTTTTAGCCGAAGTCCACGCAGGGATGGGCGGTCATCACGCCGCAGCAAGAGCCTTAGTAAGCAAGGCCTTCCGGGCTGGGTTCTTTTAGCCCACAGCTCGGGCGGACGCCCAGTAACTTGTTAAATATTGCGTGGGGTGTCAACTTTTCGCAAATCAGAGTCACCTGCCCCCGATAGCTCTTCGGACTATTCCGATCACCTGGCCCTTCGCGGTCTGGGGGCTGGACATGGTCGGACCCCTTAAAGGGGGGACCAAGAAGAATAAATACTTACTGGTCATGGTCGACAAGTTCACCAAATGGATAGAGGCAAAACCTATCAAATCAACCAAATCCGGACCAGTAATCGACTTTATATCCGGCGTGGTACACCATTATGGTGTCCCGCACAGTATAATAACTGACAACGGATCCTATTTCACGGCCCAAGAGGTCAAAGACTGGTGCGCAAAGATGGGCATCAAGCTCGATTACGCATCGGTTTATCACCCGCAGACTAATGGACAAGTTGAACAAGCAAACGGCCTCATAATGAGCGGCATTAAGCCACGTTTGGTCCGGTCTCTGCAAGAGTCCGATTGTCATTGGGTAGAGGAGCTCGACTCCGTTCTATGGGGCTTGCGCACCACCCCGAATAGATCAACGGGATACACACCGTTCTTCATGGTCTATGGGGCCAAAGCGGTCCTTCCTTGTGATATTATTCACGATGCACCAAGGGTGCGCATCTACGAGGAAAAAGAGGCCGAATTAGATCGGCAGGACGACTTGGACGCCTTGGAAGAGGAGCGTGACATAGCTCGGGCCCGTTCTACCTTTTATCAACTGCAGGCCCGGCGTTACCAAAGCAGGGAGGTCAGGGCACAAGCATACAACATGGGCGAACTAGTCTTACGGCTCCCGGAGAAGCAGAAGCATAAACTCAAGCCCAAAAGGGAAGGCCCCTTCATCATCGACGAAGTACTCGCAGGAGGGGCTTACCGTCTTCGGAACCTGCCGGACAACCGCCTTGAGCCAAACCCATGGAACGCAGCTCATCTTCGGCGCTTCTACGGCTAGACCGGTGTTGTCATAGTTTTTACCCTTCTCTTTTCTTTCTTTTCTTTGTTATTTCTTCTCCCTCCCACCTTGATTTTTGGCAGGTTTGAATTCTTTTACTTCCCAACTCTATGTTCGGTTCAACCGATCTTGTACTAATGATTTTCGGCCTACACCTTTAAGTGTTAAATCCGAACACAGTACCCGGGGGCTTCTTTTCTGAAGCCAATGCTTTTATGTTATAAGCACTTATGCACATTTAATGTGTACGCATACTTTCCTTGTCATTTTTTACGCCATCTTATGCATCAATTCGAACTAAGAATTTGCCAAGCTGGGTTGCCTTGCTCCTGTGCTTACCCTCTACGTTCCCGATTGTTCGGCTAGAGGGTAAAGGGAGCACCTCTGCGACTGTTACGACCGGGTCATCCAGATACGTACCTCAGACGGTTGAAGCCAAAAGCTAGCTATCTTCAATAGACAATTGATCGGCTACGACGGATCCAACTATGGTCGTCATGACCATTATTCGGGCTTTTTCTCTCACACAAGCCCTTAGCCGCATACTAACAGTATACGGCCCCTTTTTCCTACGATTTACGTAGAACCCTGAAGAAAGGTATCGATAGGGGTACTATTTTCTTCGGAAGATGTTTCTTACGCTAAGCAGTAATATAACATATCTCCCTGTGTGCTTTATGTCTGTTTGCACCACGTGGCCAGATTGCCTGGTTCCCCGAACATAATTCCCTCCCCTTGGGTGATAATTTACAAGGAACACTCCCAAGCTCTTAGTGCGGGAGGCTGAAGCCGATGGCCGGTTAAGACAAAGTTTACAACACATACGGAGCAACCCTTTGATTATTAAGTACATAGCTACATATGATCATACATCTGGCTACTGATCGAGATTATCGATTATGGTGTCCAGGGAGCAATCTTCTTGCGAGAGACGGGCGGCAGGCATCACCTGGTCGTATACCAGGCAGAGCGGCACTTCTTGTCCATCTGACCCTACTGGCCCAACTTGAGCCATACGCTCGTGGTCAAGTCTGGTATAACAAGTCTTGATCATCGCCCATGCCTCTCGTGCTCCCTCCCGGCAAGCCGATGTCTTCCACAGCTCGAACCTAGTTCGGGCTCCCTTGAAGCGATCGATTAGTTCGGTCATCCCCTTCGGAGATTGCTCGGTAGGCCACAGTGCCTTCACCATGCTCTTCATGGCCTTCCGAGCCCGCTCCTGAAGGGTGGACAGCTCCTTCAGCAGATTCCCCTGATAGGATCCAATTTCCTCTTCGGATCGCCCGGACAATAGACCTGCACATACGTCACGGCATGCGTATTACACCTCACTCATAAGGGATACCTTCTGATGTTAGAATCACACTTACCGAACATGCCTCTCTGTAGATTCTGGTTTTCTCCTTGGGCCTGGGCCAATTGTGCCTTTAAGCTCTCAATCTGTTCGGCTTGCTGTCTGTTCTCGTCCTTCAGGCGGTTCTTCTCTTCAAGATGCCGTTGTAAAACGCGATAGCCAGCTTCCTGCTGGGACTCGGCATATTGCTGAGATTCTCGGGCTACATCCAAATCTTTTTGTAATTGCAGTATTGATTCAGCTGATACATGGTACCCTTGCGTAAGCATGGGGATATACTAAAGTTCAGCAGAATATATATACTCACCGTGTGCTTCCCGAGTAAAGCTCTTCACTTGCTCTAATTCGGCCTTCACAGATTCGACCTGTGTTCGGTGGCTTCCAGTTCCTTGGCCAGTTGCTCGCACTGTTGCTTAGAGGCCTGCAATACCAGCAAATTAATACGGGGATCCTTAATTCGGTCGTACCGACCAATTTAAGGCTCGGGGGCTACTGGGTCTACACGAGTGCTTGGACTTTAATAATTTATTACTTACCTGCAGGCTGGACGATATCAATTTCATGGCCTCCCCAAACCCAGCTCAGGCGGTTCCGAGGTGTGCATCCGCCGTGCGCAGAGCACCGAACTCTTGTTCGGAAAAGGCCGGATGACGCAGGGCTTCTTGTCGCCGCCGATAATGCATAGCGCTCCCAACCTCAGATTTGGTGACAGATATGGCGTCACCAGAATCGACTGGGGCGGAATTGATGGTGGGGGCTCCAGCAGCAGGATCATCATGGGCGGAAGGCCTGGAATCTTGAGCACCGCCGGACGTCCTGGCGACGTCCTCGGCAGGTGACAGCCGAACCCTTTGCCTGAATATTTTGGCAAAAAGGGTCTCTTGTCAGACCTTATCGAATCATGGTACTAAGTCAAGCGATCGAGCGAAATACCTTTGGGATGTACTTGTAGGCACGCTCGCCCCCACGATTGGCTCATTGGCCGGACCCTTGTTGCTTTCTAATCCAGGCGCTGCCGCCGCTGCCGGTGTATGTCGCGCGGATGTACGACGCTTGGGTGTAGGGTCCGGCGCGTTGGGGTCAGTGGAGGGCACTTGCCTCTTGCGGGATGGTTTCTTCTTCTTGCTTGTCGCAGGAGAAGGGAAGGACCCAGGGTAATCGGCAATAATGGCCACCTTGGAGCCGTCAAGGCCCTCTTGGTAGAAAACCCCGTCTTCGAGTTCGATTGACAGGTCTGGGTCTTCATGATAGCCCGGATCATCATCACGGGAATAGTCCTCGGGCTGAGGGGCCGGACAGTTGACTGTCTCGATAATGCTTCTCCATTCCTGTTTACATAAAGATAAAAGGCTTCGGTCAAGAAGGGACAAATTGAGAATCCGAACTGTGGTCGCAAGATTGAAGGCCTCACCCATTCGATGGGACTATGGCTTGAGTATCCTGCCATGGTCGATCGCTGAATGAAATCTTCTTGCTCCCCTTTGTATAGGTCGGAAAGTGCGGTGGCCAATGCCGTTTGATCGGCAGGACCCAGTCTTCGGGAGCGAGTAGTGTCGCTTGTCCCGTTGTAACGCCACAAAGGGTGTATCCTCTGTTGGAGGGGTTGGACGCACCGGGTAATGATAGCGGCCATGACATCTATCATGGTCAGCTTATGATGGGCCAGTATCCTCATGCGGGCTGCTAAGCACCGTACCTCTACGCTGTCCTCTTGGGACAAGCTCTTCGGGAGCCAGTTGTACCTTTTCTTCAAAGGGGCATCGGAGTATTCGGGCAGACCCTTCTGAGCTGGATCGAATAAAGGGACGTCCTCGATATAAAACCATTCCGAAGTCCATAGTTCGGATTCCTTCGGTGTCCCCACGGGGTATCCCGCCCCCGCTATGCGGCATACTTCGGCTCCGCCGACCTCAAAGATTGTCTTGTCTAGAGTGCGAGGGACGAGGCAAAAGTATTTCCTCCACAACTCGAAGTGCGCCTCGCACCCCAGGAACATCTCGCAAAGGGCGACGAAACCCGAGATGTGCAGAATAGACCCTGGAGTGAGGTGGTGGAGCTGGATCCCATAAAACACCAGTAACCCTCTCAGGAACGGATGAATGGGAAACCCGAGGCCTCGCAGGAGGAATGGCACAAAACACACATTCTCCCCCTTATGTGGATGGGGGAAATTCTCCGCGAGGGCCTCGCCATTGAATGACGTCAAAACGGCGCGGACGGCTGTCAGATCCGAGGATGGAAGGTACCCTTGGGTCTCAAGGTCGCGGAGTCGAAGAAGCGACACGGAGCAGCTGATCCAGTCCCCGGGACGGGATCCGTAAGGATCCGAGGAGGAGCTGGGGGCGCTCGCCATCTTTGGTGGAGATCTTTCGCTGAAGGTTTTTTTCCGGTGGAAAAGAGGAAGATGTGGCTTGGACCACGACTCAGTTTGTTTAAATGGGTGGTGCCTCATTTGTGTTAGGGGTAGTTTTGTAAAAAGCTACTGAACCGCTCGTCTCCCCACGATGCTCGAAGTCCAAGAAACACTATCACTGTGGACCTGGCAATCCCGCGACGTTTGGGATTTCGCCGATGATAGGACGGTTGCCGAACAAGAAGGATGGAGGGACTCGCCTCGCAAGCCGAAGACATGCAATATTGTCCGAATATGCCTCGGCGTTGGAGGCTAGTCCGTGGGCTACTGAGGGAGTCCTGGTTTAGGGGGTCCTCGGATAGCCGACCTGTATCTCATAGGCCGGACTATACGGGCCACTGGATGAGCATTAGAAGATTAGGGGCCCGGTCACCAAGGTGGAAGATTGAAGGAACCATGGCGTGTTCTCCAAGATATCGATAGTAGATAGGCATGTTTTTTCCCTTTGATGTGCAACCGACTATATGTAAACCCTAGGTACTCCCGGCGTCTATATAAGCCAGAGGGTTTTAGGTTGTAGAACAACATAACTCATCTAGGGTTTTAGCTACTTGATCTCGAGGAAGATCAACTCTGTAATCCCCATATCATCAATATAATCAAGCAGGACGTAGGGTATTACCTCCATAGGAGGGCCCGAACCTGGGTAAAACCTTGTCCCCTTCGTCTCCTGTTCCCATCGATCCCAGTCTCACAGCTCGGGACCCCCTACCCGAGATCTGCCGGTTTTGACACCGACACTCTTCTTCTTCGCATTACTTGTGAACTTTGCAATGAAAGTGGTCATTTTAATTTCCAATGTGAATTATTTCATGATCGAATTATGTCCAAAAATTGTGATAACCTCATTACCCTTGAGCATTATAATGAACTTAGTCTATTTTTGGGTTATGAAGAAATGAAACATAAAACTAACGAGGTTCCAGATTGGGTTCTCATAAAAATGATTAATTTTGATCTAAATGAAATCTATATGTATTGCGCGGTAAATTGCATTGAGAATCCTTATATTGCCAATTATTTAAAGATAAGAAAACAAATAGAAGATGAAGAGAATACTAATGAAGGGGAAGAGACTTCCCAATATCTTCCTATTTTCTCTTATGATGAATCAGGTGACGAGGGGGAGCTTCCTATTCTACCAATCTCATCAATAAGAAGCTTGGAAAAATTGATTAAACCCACACATGATGTGGTGAAGAAGAAGAAAAGAAGAAAAATTAGAGGTAAAAAGGTATCTCTCCCAAATAATGATACCCCTTATAATCTTGAAAATCTTTTTGGCACCAACTTAGAAAATTGTGATGATAATAATTGTTATACTATTGGTGCTATTCATACTATTAATAATGAGAGTGATTATGCTTATGTTATGCAAAGCCACAAGCTTGGGGATGCTATGTTTAATGAAGATGATATTTTTATTCCCCCAAGTTTTGATGAGCAAATTTATTATGATGATAGCATGCCTCCTATTTATGATGATTATGTTGATGAAAGTGGATTTGGAGAGATCATGACTTTATTTAGTGATGAATCCACTATTTTGGAAGAGGCTCCAATTGATTATGAGAACAAAGTTGCTATCTATGATGATTATTGTGATGACATGTATGCTATAAAGAATAATGATAATCATGAAACTTGTTATCATGATTTTAATTTTCAATTGGATTATGCCTCACATGATAGTTATTTTGTTGAGTTTGCTCCCACTACTATTGATGAGAATAAATTTGCTTATGTGGAGAGTAGTAAAATTTCTATGCTTATGAATCATGAAAAGAATGCTTTATGTGATAGTTATATTGTTGAATTCATTCATGATGCTACTGAAAATTATTATGAGGGAGGAATATATGCTTGTAGGAATTGCAAAAATATCAAGTTTCCTCTCTATGTGTTGAAAGTTTTGAAGTTATGCTTGTTTTGCCTTCCTATGCTAGTTGATTCTTGCTCCCATAAATTGTTTGCTCACAAAATCCCTATGCATAGGAAGTGGGTTAGACTTAAATGTGCTTGTCATGAGATTCATGATGCTCTCTTACATGTTTCAAATAATATTCCTATGTGAGCATCATTGAAATCATCATGCCTAGCTAAAAGGCTTTAAAGAAAAGCGCTTCTTGGGAGACAACCCAACACTTTTCCTTTCTGTTTTTGTGTGTTCACATGATTAAGATACTGTAGTAATCATGTTTTGTGTCTTTTATTTCAATAAAGTTCCAAGTAAAGCCTTTGGGATGACTCACAAGATGAGTAGAATTGATGCTGAACCAAAACAGAAACTTTTAACTCCAGTACCGGGATTTTCATTTTTGATTGGAGCATGATAATGATCTGAAATTTTTACACAGTCTTTATATACAAATTCTTCAGATTTTCCTATTGTTTTATAATTTTTAGATACAGGGAAGTATGGTTACACTACAGATCTTTACAGACTGTTCTGTTTTTCACAGATTCTGTTTTGCATGCATAGTTTGCTTGTTTTAGTGTTTCCATAGCTTATATTTAGTGGTATAAATTATGGGAATGGTATAATACAGTAGGTATCATGTGGTAACAATTCTGAATCTTGTCTTGACAGTACCTAAGTGAATGATCTATCTTTATTATACTAACCCATCTCACGAAGTTCCGTTAAGTTTTGTGTGATTGAAGTTTTCAAGTTTTGGGTGAGACACCGATATGAGGAGAATAAGGAGTGACAAGAATCTAAGATTGGGGATGCCCAAGGAAACCCCAAGGTAATATCCAAGGAATACTCAAGCGCCTAAGCTTGGGGATGCCCCGGAAGGCATCCCCTCTTTCGTCTTCAACACTATCGGTATATCTTACTTGGAGCTATATTTTTATTCATCACATAATATGAGTTTTGCTTGGAGCGTCATTTTTTTTTCTCTGTTAGGTGTTATTTATAATCTTGTTTTTCAATAAAAAGTTCCAAGAATTATCTTAGGATGCTTGCATTGCATGTTTTGATGTGTGCTGTGTAAAAACAGAAACTTTTGCTGTAGTGTTTGAATTTTCATATTTTACTGGAATGTGGAACGTTTCTGAAATTATTACACAGTGTTTTAATATAAATTATTTAGCATGTCCTAAATTTTCATAAATTTTTGAGTTACATAAGTACACTGTTTTCATAAATTGCTACAGACTGTTCTGTTTGGACAGATTGCTGTCATAGTTTTGTTATCTACTTATCCTATAGTTTCCATAGCCTATATTGATAGATATAAATTGTGGAAATGATAGTAAACAGTAGATGATGTTTGATAATTATTGTGCAACTTGTCTTGGCAGTACATAAAGAGTTAATTTATTATTATGTGCACTAACCTATCTCACGAGTTCTTTTCAAAGTTTTGTGTGGATGAAGTATATAAGAATTAGGGAAACCATGATATGAGAGGAATTAAGGAGACACAAGAGCTCAAGCTTGGGGATGCCCAAGGCATCCCTAATTAATATTTCAAGAAGTCTCAAGCATCTAAGCTTGGGGATGCCCCGGTTGGCATCCCACCTTTCTTCTTCAACAATTATTGGTTAGTATCAGTTGAACCTAAGTTTTTGCTTCTTCACATGATATGTGCTATCCTTGGAATGTCATTTTATTTTGTTTTGCTATTTGAATAAAGTACTTAAGATCTGAAATTCTTAGATGAGAGAGTCTTCACATAGTTATTTAAATTTTTGACTACTCATTGATCTTCACTTATATCTTTTTGGAGGAGTTTGTCAATTTGCTCTAGTACTTCACTTATATCTTTTAGAGCACGGCGGTGGTTTTATTTTATAGAAATTGTTGAACTCTCATGCTTCACTTATATTATTTTGAGAGTCTCTAAACAGCATGGTAATTTGCTTAGGTTATGAATTTAGTCCTAATATAATGGGCATCCAAGAGGGATATAATAAAAACTTTCATATAAAGTGCATTGAATACTATGAGAAGTTTGATTCCTTATGATTGTTTTGAGATATAAAGATGGTGATATTAGAGACATGCTAGTGAGTAATTGTGGATTGGTAGAAATACTTGTGTTAAAGTTTGTGATTCCCGTAGCATGCACGTATGGTGAACCGTTATGTGACGAAGTCGGAGCATGATTTATTTATTGAATGTCTTCCTTTGTGTGGAGGTCGGGATCGCGCGATGGTTAACTCCTACCAACCCTTGCCCTAGGGGCATGCGTCTAGTACTATGTTTCGATGACTAATAGACTTTTGCAATAAGTATGTGAGTTCTTTATGACTAATGTTGAGTCCATGGATTATACGCACTCTCACCCTTCCACCTTTGCTAGCCTCTCTAGTACCGCGCAACTTTCGCCGGTACATTAAACCCACCTTCCTCAAAACAGCCACCATACCTACCTATTATGGCATTTCCATAGCCATTCTGAGATATATTGCCATGCAACTTCCACCGTTCCGTTTATGACACGCATCATCATTATCATATTGCTTTGCATGATCACGTAGTTGACATCGTATTTGTGGCAAAGCCACCGTTCATATTTTTTATACATGTCACTCTTGAGTCATTGAACATCCCGGTACACCGCCGGAGGCATTCATATAGAGTCATATTTTGTTCTAAGTATCGAGTTGTAATTCTTGAGTTGTAAGTAAATAAAAGTGTGATGATCATCATTATAGAGCATTGTCCCATGTGAGGAAAGGATGATGGAGACTATGATTCCCTCACAAGTCGGGATGAGTCTTCGGACTTTACAAAAAATAAAAGAGGCCAGAGAAGCCCAAATAAAAAAAAGAGGCCAAAGATGCCCACCAAAAGAAAAAAATGAAAAAAAGAGAAAAAAATGAGAGAAAAGAGAGAAGGGGTAATGCTACTATCCTTTTTCCACACTTGTGCTTCAAAGTAGCACCATGATCTTCATGATAGAGAGTCTCCTATATTGTCACTTTCATATACTAGTGGGAATTTTTCATTATAGAACTTGGCTTATATATTCCAATGATGGGCTTCCTCAAATTGCCCTAGGTCTTCGTGAGCAAGCGAGTTGGATGCACACCCACTTAGTTTCTTTTTGAGCTTTCATACACTTATAGCTCTAGTGCATCCGTTGCATAGCAATCCCTACTCACTCACATTGATATCTATTGATGGGCATCTCCATAGCCCATTGATACGCCTAGTTGGTGTGAGATTATCTCCTTCTTTTTTTGTCTTCTCCACAACCACCATGTTCTATTCCACCTATAGTGCTATGTCCATGGCTCACGCTCATGTATTGCGTGAAAGTTGAAAAAGTTCGAGAACACTAAAGTATGAAACAATTGCTTGGCTAAAATCGGGGTTGTGCATGATTTAATACTTTGTGTGATGAAGATGGAGCATAGCCAGACTATATGATTTTGTAGGGATAACTTTCTTTGGCCATGTTATTTTGAGAAGACATGATTGCTTTATTAGTATGCTTGAAGTATTATTGTTTTTATGTCAACATTAAACTTTTGTCTTGAATCTTATGGATCTGAATATTCATGCCACAATAAAGAAAATTACATGGATGAATATGTTAGGTAGCATTCCACATCAAAAATTCTGTTTTTATTATTTACCTACTCGAGGACGAGCAGGAATTAAGCTTGGGGATGCTGATACGTCTCCAACGTATCTATAATTTTAGATTGTTCCATGCTATTATATTATCTATTTTGGATGTTTTATAATATGCTATTTTATATTATTTTTGGGACTAACCTATTAACCTAGAGCCCAGTGCCAGTTTCTATTTTTTCCTTGTTTTTGAGTTTTACAGAAAAGGAATATCAAACGGAGTCCAAACGGAATAAAAATTTATGGTGATTTTTTATGGACCAGAAGAGACCCACGGGGCATCGGAGTTGGGCCAGAAGAGCCACGAGGCAGCCACAAGCCTAGGAGGCGCCCCCTAGGGAGCGCCCCCCTGGCTTGTCGTCGCCTCGTGGCCCCCCTTGACTTGTTTCCGACGCCAAAAATTCTTATAAATACCCAAACCTCCGAAAAGAACCCTAGATCGGGAGTTCCGCCACCGCAAGCCTCTGTAGCCACGAAAAACCAATCGGGAGCCCGTTCCGGCACCCTGCCGGAGGGGGAAACCATCACCGGAGGCCATCTTCATCATCCCGACGCTCTCCATGACGAGGAGGGAGTAGTTCACCCTCGGGGCTGAGGGTATGTACCAGTAGCTATGTGTTTGATCTCTCTCTCTCGTGTTCTTGAGATTACACAATCTTGATGTACCGCGAGCTTTATTAATATAGATGACTCATATGGAGTTTTCCCCCCTCTATCTTCTTGTGATGAATTGAGTTTTTCCTTTGAAGTTTTCTTATCGGATTGAGTCTTTAAAGGATTTGAGAACACTTGATGTATGTCTTGCCATGGGATATCCATGGTGACAATGGGATGTTCTATTGATCCACTTGATGTATGTTTTGGTGATCAACTTGCGGGTTCCGTGACCTTGGGAATCTATGCATAGGGGTTGGCTCATGTTTTCGTCTTGACTCTCCGGTAGAAACTTTGGGGCACTCTTTGAAGTTCTTTGTGTTGGATTGAACCTGATGAATTTGAAATTGTGTGATGCATATCGTATAATCAAGCCCATGGGTACTCGTGGTGACATGGGAGTATCTAGGTGACATTAGGGTTTAGGTTGATGTGTATCTTAAGGTGTTATTTTAGTACGAACTCTAGGGCTATTCGTGACACTTATAGGGATAGCTCATACGACTGATTGGAAAAGATAACTTTGAGGTGGTTTCGTACCCTACAATAATTTCTTCGTTTGTTCTCCGCTATTTGTGACTTTGGAGAGAACTCTTTGTCGCACGTGAGGGATTTACATATGATTCAACTATGTCAGTATTGTTGAGAGAACTTTGGAGAGAACTCAAGTCCGATCATCACGTCCGATCATCACGTGAGTTGAGGTGGTTTCAATGGTGAACATCTTCATGTTGATCATATCTACTATATGACTCATGTTCGACCTTTCGGTCTCTTGTGTTCCGAGGCCATGTCTGTACATGCTAGGCTCGTCAAGTTTAACCCGAGTGTTCCGCACGTGCAACACTGGCTTGCACCCGTTGTATGTGAACGTAGAGTCTATCACACCCGATCATCACGTGGTGTCTCGAAACGACGAACTTTCGCAACGGTGCACACTCGGGGAGAACACAATTTATCTTGAAATTTAAGTGAGGGGTCACCTTATAATGCTACCGTCGTCCTAAGCAAAATAAGATGCATAAAAGGATTAACATCACATGCAAATCATAAGTGACATGATATGGCCATGAACTTGTGCTTTTGATCTCCATCTCCAAAGCACCGGCATGATCTCCATCATCACCGGCATGACACCATGATCTCCATCATCTTGATCTCCATCAACGTGTCGCCATGAGGTTTTCGCGCCGAACGTTGCTTCCACGACTATTGCTAACTCATAGCGATAAAGTAAAGCAAAAACGGCAAAAATAATTAAAGACAACCCTATGGCTCCTGCCGGTTGCCGTACTCATCGACATGCAAGTCGTGATATTCTATACAATACATGATCTTCTCATACATCACATATATCTCATCATGTAATTGGCCATATCACATCACAACATACCCTGCAAAAACAAGTTAGACGTCCTCTAATTGTTGTTGCAAGTTTTACGTGGCTGCTACGGCTATCTAGCAAGAACAATTCTTACCTACGCAAAAACCACAACGGTGATACAAAAATTGCTATTCAACCTTCTCAAGGACCGCCTTTGTCAAATCCGATCCGACTAAAGTGGGAGAAACAGACACCCGCCAGCCATCTTTATGCAACGAAGTTACATGTCAGTTGATGGAACCGGTCTCTCGTAAGCGTACGAGTAATGTTGGTCCGGGCCGCTTCATCCTACAATACCGCCGAATCAAGAAAAGACCAAGGGAGGAAGCAATCTGAATATCAACGCCCACAAACTCCTTTGTGTTCTACTCGAAATCTCATCTACACATAGACCTAGCTCTGATACCACTGTTGGGGAACGTTGCATGGGAAACAAAAAATTTCCTACGCACACGCAAGATCTATCCATGGTGATGAGCATCTACGAGAGGGAGAGTGGATCTACATACCCTTGTAGATCGCTAAGCGGAAGCGTTAAGAAACGCGGTTGATGTAGTCGAACGTCTTCGCGATCCAAATCGCCGAGCGTCCCGCGATCCCATCATGATCCGTCTCGCGATCCAATCATGATCCGTCCCGCGATCAAATCACGAACCGTCTTGCGATCCTGATCACGGTCCTTCCGATCTAGCGCCGAACGGACGGCACCTCCGCATTCAGCACACGTACAGCTCGATGACGATCTCCGCCTTCTTGATCCAGCAAGAGGGAGAGGAGAGGTAGATGAGTTCTCCGGCAGCGCGACGGTGCGGCGGCGGCGGTGGTGGAACTATTCCGGCAGGCCTTCGCCTAAACACTGCTGAAACTAGACTAGAGGAGAAAACGATCTAGAGGAAGTAGAGGGAGCACGTGGCAATTAGGGTTAGCTCTCCCCTCTAAATCCTCTAGTATATATAGGAGGGAGGGAGGGGAGGAGGCAGCCTCAAACCCTCAAGGGTTGTCCGAAATTGGAGGTGGAGGAGTCCTACTCCAATCCTATTAGGAGTAGGATTCCTCCTCTCCACTTGGAAACCCTTTCCACCTTTCCCCCTTTGGGTTTTTCCCACCCCTAGCCGCATGGACCTTAGTGGGGGGCTCGGCCAGCCCACTAAGGGCTGGCTTGACTCCTCCCACAGCCCATGAGGCCCTTTGGGTCGAGAGACCCCTCCTGATGGTCCCCGGTACCCCTCCCGGCACTCCTGGTACACTACCGAAATACTCGAAACTTTTCCGGTGACCAAAACGGGAGTTCCTATATATCAATCTTTACCTCCGGACCATTCCGGAGCTCCTCGTGACGTCCAGGATCTCATTCGGGACTCCAAACAACCTTCGGTCACCACCATACATAACTCTACTATACCGAAACGTCACCGAACCTTAAGTGTGCAGATCCTGCGGGTTCGAGAACTATGTAGACATGACCGAGACACCTCTACGGTCAATAACCAATAGCGGGACCTGGATGCCCATATTGGTTCCTACATATTCTACGAAGATCTTTATCGGTTGAACCTCTATGTCAAGGATTCAGTTAATCCCGTATGCTGTTCCCTTTGTTCTTCGGTATGTTACTTGCCCGAGATTCGATCGTCGGTATATCTATACCTAGTTCAATCTCGTTACCGGCAAGTCTCTTTACTAGTTCCGTAATACAAGATCCCGTGGCTAACACTTTAGTCACATTGCTTGCAAGGCTTGTTGTGATGTTGTATTACCGAGTGGGCCCTGAGATACCTCTCCGTCACACGGAATAACAAATCCCAGTCTTGATCCATGCCAGCTCAACAGACACCCTCGGAGATACTTGTAGAGCATCTTATACACACAAGGTATTCCTCCGGTGTCAGTGAGTTGCATGATCTCATGGTCATAGGAACAGATACTTGACATGCAGAAAACAATAGCAATAAACTGACACGATCATATGCTATGTTAATAGTTTGGGTCTTGTCCATCACATCATTCTCCTAATGATGTGATCCCGTTATCAAATGACATCTCATGTCTATGGCTAGGAAACCTTGACCATCTTTGATCAACGAGCAAGTCTATTAGAGGCATACTAGGGACACAGTGTTGTCTATGTACCTACACATGTATTTGAGTTTCCAATCAATACAATTATAGCATGGATAATAAACGATTATCATGAACAAGGAAATATGATAATAACTAAATTATTATTGCCTCTAGGGCATATTTCCAACATTTTTTTACTCACTTTTTATTTACCGCTTTCACTTCCTCGTGGGTAGTTTAGATAGACCCCCATCTAATCGTCTCCATAGCAATTGGTAGAATAAACTATTTCCAAACTACGGCCTGGATGTGAACGTAAATTGCTTTTGTGATAACACATTTGTGATGTGGGTAGTTACATGTGTATCGCTCACGGTGGGTTCAACAAACTCTACTTATCACGAATCGCAACAACCCTGTGCACTTTGAAGTCATCACGGCTTGCCGGGGGTGGGGTCGGGTGGTGATGCGCCGGGTGGATGGTCGGTGTCGAGGGGAGGAAAGATGTGAGGGTCAAGGTCCACAAAGAGAAAACTAGACCAAGAAAAAAAATAACATACCATGAAACAAAAACTGATGAAAAAAAAAACCCGCTTGCGTGTGGCACGCCTACTCAGCACAAAATCAGGAAGAAAACATAATGGGGTAAAATGTTGCATAACTTTGATAAAATTTGTTACAAATTGAGATTTTTTTTCAATACGGGGTAAATTTTGTCACAAAGTGGAATTTTGGGGGTAAGAAATGGAATTAACTCAAAGAAAAAAAGGAAATTGATTAGGTGCCTCGGAATTATCACGAATTCACCTAAACAACACACAATTTGATTTCATTGTCCTGTCCTTGAGTTAATTAGTTAAATTCACATATTTGAACGAACAAACGTCGGCAAATAAATTACCAGCAGGAAGGGAACTAATCACGTATCAACTAATCCATCCATGGACCTATAGTGGCTAGTAATCAATCAATCCATGGCGAGGTACTGCAGATGCTGGTGATGGTATCCTCCCAGCACCTGGTGGTGCAGCTGGTAGTGGTCCCCGGCCGCCGCCGGCACCGCCTGCCCGTCCATGCCATCGAGCTTCGCGTTTGTCGGCGCCGGCGCCGGCGGGAGCGGGGACGACCACGCGCCGCCGCCCCCGCCGTACATCTCCCTCGTCACCTCCAGCAGCGAGTCCCTCACCCTGTCCGCCGGCACCGCCGCCTCGTTGTCCTTCATCTGCAAACCAACCAACAAAGCCCACCGTGAATCCCTATCCAGCAGGCGGCATGCAATGCAACAATGGCGATCGGCGGGAGCGGAACGTACGACGGCGCGGAAGACGTTGAGGACGAGCTTGTTGTAGGAGGTGACGTTGATGCTGGTGATCTGGAGGCCGAGCGCGGCGATCTCGTCCATGATGCGGACGAAGCGCCCGGACTTGTGGGAGCACAGCACCTGCAGGAAGAACTCCTTCCCCTCCACCTGCCGGACCTCCACCTGCGGCTCCATGTCCTGGTCCTCCGCCTCCTTCTCCTCCTCGTCGCCGGCCTCCTCCTTCCGGGCCCGCTTGCCGCCGGCGGACGGGAACGGCTGCTGCTGCTGCGGCGAGTCCTCGTCGTTGTCGAGGCCCGGCGGCGGGTGGTCGTCGAGGAGCACGTCGGGGGCCTTGCTGTCGCCGCCGGCGCCCCCCGCCGGGTTCGGGTCCTCCAGCTCGTCCTGCAGGTCCTTCACCTGCTTCTGCAGCCCCACGATGTAGTCGATCGCGTCCCCCAGGATCGACGCACGGTCCATCTGCCGACATGGATCGACGCAGTATCTTTGAGCTTCGAAATTTACAAGAATCTTGCATGGCGGCGGTCATGGAAGGATGACAGTGGTTACCTTGGTGATGTTGGGGACGAGGGAGCGGAGCTTGTACAGGCGGTCGTTGAGCTTCTTGCGCCGCTTCCGCTCCGCCACGAGGTTCTTGCACTGCTGCCGCTTCCCGCCGCCGTCCTTGCCGGAGCTCCTCTGTCTCTCGCCGTCGACGTCGTCGTCGGGGTCCCCCAGCTGCATGTCGCTCCCCTCCGACCCCGAATCCGCCCTCCCCACGCCCGAGCCGTGCAGCTGCTGATGCTCCTGCGCCACCGTCGACGGCGGCTCGCTGCTCTCTGCCGCGTACTGCCACCCCACTCCCGCCGCGCCGTCCTCCTGCACTCCCGCCAGGAACGGCTCGCCGGATCCGCTTCCCCCGGCGCCGTCGAACAGGTTGAGCGACGCCGCCGCGTAGAGCCTCCCTGGGTCTGCCGCCGCCGCCGCCGAGGCGTCCCACGCGAACCCCTGCGCCTCCGTCTCCTGCCACCCCTGCCCACCGCCACCGCACTGCGCCATGACCAGCTCCGCCATCTGCTGCTCCTCCGCCATCTGCATTAATCGAAACCCAGTCAGGTCAGCCGTATATATACACGCACCATGGAAAAACGCGAAGGCTGTTGCGTACGGTGCACCGCCGTTGCCGCCGCCGTACGTCGCGTCGGCTCACGCGAACGGCGTGCTCCCTAACTACTTTCAAAACTAACCGATATTTCTCAATCCCATCACCGGCCACGCACGCACGCACGTACATATCTCGAGGCGAAGAGCTCGACAATCCCGCCGGCGACGGGGACGAGGAGCCGCGTCTTCTCGCCGCCGCTGGAGGCAGCTTCGTAGCCCGTGAGGAGATCCGGACCCGGCGCCCCGCCGCTGCTCTGCCAGATCGGCTGGTTCGACAGCAGCGCCTGCGCGTGCATCCTGACCAACCAACAAAATCAACAGTCAGCAGAGCTCCGACGAAAAATTAATGGCGATCGACATGGCCGGCAGGCAATTGCATGTGCATCCAGGAGAAGAAGACGACAGTTTAATTACCCGATGGAGGAGGAGTCGAGAGGGATGGAGGAAGGGATGTCGCCGAGCGCGGCCACCTGCGCCTCGAACTCCGCGCTGCAGCAGAACCCCGTCATCTCCAAGAACCTGCCATGAACCATCATCATCAAGCTCTGGCCACAAGAATCGAATGAACAATCGAACACACACACACGCACAAACGTACATACCGCTGGTCAGGGGAGAGGCGCCAGTAGATGCAGTAGTCCCAGCCGTGGGAGCAGCCGACGAGCGGCCTCAGCGCAGCCTCCACGGTGGCGCCGCCTCCCCCTCCATGGCCATGAGCAGCCGCACCGCCGATGATGCTCTGCTGGTGATAATCTCCCCCTCCCATGGCTCAGCTCAGCAGCAGTGCGCAGTGGTCAGCTTGTCCTAGGATTGAGCAAGTGAGTGACACGACACATCAATCAATTCAATCCATGCATACGCAAGGCTTTCTCTGCTGCTGTCAGGAATCAGGATAGGATTTGTTGATGTCACCGGTGTCACAGGGCTGCAAGAAACTTGAGACTACACACGATCGCAGGCAGCAGAGGTACATTATATAGTGGTACTAGTACTATCATGCATGCACCATGATCATCAGCAAGCAAGCAGAGAGCTAACAGAATTACATAAACCTAGACCGCTTGGTGTCATTGTCATGGTTGTTCACCTGAAGATGGATCAGAGGAAAGCTACCTTTCAGCAGAGGCTTCCCGGCGATCGGCCGGCAGACGGACCGATCCAGAAAAACGGCGTGTATCAGCTGAAAGCAATCGCTAACTGAAGAACCATCTCAACTGAAGGCTGCTAGCTGCGGGGGTGTTGCATTGCATCATCAGCAAAGCATAGGGCCATGCATACACCTCTATGCCATTTCGGGGATGCACTTGAGAAATGCAGGTGCCTAATATATTACTGGTGAAAACCTGATGATTAGCATGACTCTGCTCTCTCTTTTATCCATCGCCGCGATCACCGGTATCATCGCCGCGCTCGATCGGAGGCTGTTACGGGTAGGTGAGGCGCAACAATGGCGTGAGGGGTTTCAAAATCCACACCCCCGGCCGGTTAACTTAATTTATTTAACTTGACTCCACTAAGTAATGCTGGCCACAGATTTGACTCGAACTTGCACAATGCAAATGATGTGGCTCAATTGATTAATGCCTAGTTAAGGAAGATGCAATTCTGATGCCCGCCCAGTTCTTGTCTGAATTCAGTGTGCACACTGCCACTTTCTCATGATCCAGACAGGAAATGACGCTAGTGCCATGCGGGTCTACTCAAGGAGGAGGGGCACGCATGCCATTTCGCCCAGGGACGATGAGAGCAGGAGGACGGACGGGGTGACATCGGAGGTTGTTTGCATCAGCTCGGCTGCTTCGCTGGTGAAGATATCTGCTGACGAAATGTGTTACTGTACCGTCCACGCATCACCCAGTTCATCTTCATCATGATCATTCATCACCTAAAAGGACAGACACAACAGAAAGGCAGAAAAGAAAATGAGCAATGGACGGATGGGTTTCTCGGAGCATTTTCAGGCACCAAATGTACCGTCAGCTGTATCCATGGCTGTAGTGTTATCTGCTCGCTATTGGCCGAGACTTGATCAAAATTGCTGCCCCCATGCAGCTGTAATAATGAGGGCGCTGTTGCAACTACTTCTAATTGCAAGCCGTGTCCTGTAAAACCTCGTTGTGAACTGCTTTTGCCTTGGCTTTTATATAAAGGTTGGGGCGGGGGAAACCGCTCTTCTTCTTTTTTTTTTCTTTTTTTTTTAAAAAAGCTTCGGCGCAACACGAATGAAATGACGTCGACCTTTCTATTGTCGACAAAAGAGTTTTGCTTTGGCACACTCCTCCTTAGGGCATGGCCAATGCATAGCCTGGCCCCTGGGTGATGCCCCGCAGGCCATGTAGGATCGGATGTCAGGAAAAGTAGATTCGGATGGAGCAGCGGGATCCTCTGCAGGAGGCGGGTGCTTGGGGAGAAAAAGTGTGGTCCGGTGTATAAGTTAAAAAAGTTGAAGTAGAGAGTAGAGATGCATGTGCAGTGAGAGTCTTTATTTTCTATTCTTTGATGAGACCCACTAGTGATAGCTTGCATTAGAGAGAGAAAAATCAATGTAGATGCCTCAAGCTACTTTTTCTCATGAGGCAACCGTATCCATATGCCACCATGTTCATGCCCTTAGGAAAAAAACTCGTTTCAATTTGACCTCACTCGCCCAGCTCTCATCGACCGCAACGCCCCACCGGGTGGGGAGAAAGAAGCGGCGCCGGCGACCTGAGCTTGTCCCCGGCGCCGGCCACCGACGCTTCTTATTCCTTCCTCCGGATTCGATTCAGTTACTTGTCTTGCTAGTCCATTTGAAACATAATAAAATATTTTGATGCTGAATTACCTACATCCTGATCCTTCACGTGCTTCCCTGGACCAGGATATCAGGTTGCTTTTGGATGATCAGCGACAAGGGCATCATCAGGGAAGAGCAGGGAGCTGCATTTCCTTAGTAGCTGTTGTAAGTTGTAGGGCCCACTGTCCAGACATGGCTGATTTTGGAATGCTTTCTCCATTGTAATCAGTAATATATTTCTCCTTCTCTGCTGTTAGCTGAAGAAGATGCCAGAGGAACATCATAAGAATACAATTCACTGAATGTTCTGCCCTTTAGGAGATCAGTGTTCCTTGTCCCATTTGCGCGAGTAATCCACTGTTTGGAGAACCAGATATGTTTATTAGATGGATATGCTTAACTGCAGCAAGTGAGAGTATTGTGACAATTTATTCAGATTCTGAAACCCCAAACCACTGATGGCTTGGTCCGGCAGATCTGAAGTTCTGAACTGGTAAAGGGGAAACTTTTTTTCTTTTCATTTTCTGTTTCTCAACTCTACAGGAACTGCACCCTGATGCTCTTGGCTGAATTTGAAATGCTTTCTCCACTGCAGTCAGTACTATATGTTGGTGTCAGGCTGTTCAACAGTTTTCTGCTTCTCTGCTGGTAGCCGAGGATTAATTATTTCTTCATAAGAACACAATTCTCAGTGAAACCAGAGCGATCATCGCCGCAAGAAATCCACTATTTTCACATGGTGGGCAGGACAGCCTAATTGCACTTGGATGGTTGACCTAACTGATAGCAAGCGTCGCACGATTTCCCAGTCCCCTGCTGTCCTGGTTCCGCAGATCTCAACCTCTGAACTGATCAAGGGAAACTCTTGTTTTCATTTTCTTCTAGGAACAAGTGCCATCTTTCTTCTATTTCTTCATGTTCTTTGAGTTTCGATTTATCAAGGAGCTATCTCGGGAATAAATAAACGAAGGAAGGAAATAAGTTAGTAAGGAAGGAAATAAGAGGACGACATGCATAGAAAGAAAGGAAGGAAGGAAATAAGATGCCGACGTGAGAGAAATTAGGAAAGAAAGGAATTGAGTTCCCATTTTTTCTGCGATTGCGGCTGAATATCAGTTTTGTTTCAGTATGGTTACAAACACCCCTGACAATAGCTGGATTGGTGTTTCAGTCTTGTTTCACTTCTTGGACATCCATGTGAGCATCTTGATTATGCTTTGGCTTATCAGCTTGCAACACCTGGTTTGGTGTTTGCGTGATTATTCAAGTTGCGGCCATGTGTTAAATTAGGATCAAATAGCTAACAGAAAGTTAAATAATCAGAGATGGACTCTGCTATGAATTTTTAAGCTCTCACTGTGTTTCTAATTTCATGGCTAAAAATGGAGTTTTTGTGTTAACCATGTAGTTCTTTCTAAAGAATATACTTCTATATATTTTCTCTTCTTTCCATCACCACTCTGAATATATTGATGTACTGAATAATATGTGTTTCAATCCCAGCCAGTGGCGGATCCAGGAATTCAAGTTACCCGGGGCGAAAAATTAACTTAACAAAAACGAAGGCACGCACACTCTTAAAATCAACATGACTTGAGAAATATGAAGCTAGATGCACTCTAAAAACAAGCTAATGATCCAAAGTAGTTCCAGATTCTCAACAACTAGATGATGTAAGCACCAAAAAACACAAAATACAACCAGGTGAAAGAGGACTACTAACATGGAATCTAGCTGCTTGAATCATTCCTTCTCTGGCCCAAAATATCCGAGTCTAATTGGCCCCTGGCACCTACAACCAATCCACAAACTGCATATCAGTATGTATATCTTACACAGGCATGCCAATAATTTGAGACAATAGATAAGAAAATTATTTACCCTAAGTTGTAATGACACGTGGAGGTTGTGGTAGATGGCCTCTACGATCCCTCAAGCCATGAAAATGTACTATAATTTGCTTGTCATCAATTCCAGCAAATATCTCTCTCTCAACATAGCATATCATCATATCATTCAACCAATCATCACCTATCTTATTTCTCAAATCTGTTTTTATGATATTCATTACCGAGAAAACTCTTTCAACCGATGCCGTCGCTACCGGCAATGTCAAAGCAAGTTTGATGAACCGGTAAACCAAAGGAAAATGTAAATGTTCCTTAGTTTCAACCAAAGGATGTGATGTACCTGCTCGTTGCGCTTGCTGCTCTTGCGAGCTGCGACTGTCCGTTTGCGCAAGCTCGATGCCATGGCCGTGCTGCTGCCGTTGCCTCCCACGCAGGTTGGATCTTCATCTTCTTGTCCTTCCATTCGCCTGAAGCCCGGCGACCGGCACCGGCGTCCAGCGAGGGCGCGACCGCGCGAGGAGGAGCTCTGTCCGGCGTTCAGCGAGGGCGCGAAGAGGAGCTCTGTCCGGCGGCGGAGGAGCTCTGTCCGGCGTCCAGCGAGGGCGCGAGGAGGAGCTCTGTCCGGCGGCTAGGTTAGGAGCAAACCAGAGGAGCGAATGAATTGGGGATTTTTCCTGCTCTGTCGATCGATATGGGAGGCGCTCGCTTGGGCTGCGAGCCAGCTATTGGGCCTGCCTTGCACTTAAGTTATTGACCCATCCAAATTGAAACGTTTTCTTCATTTTTTTTGGTTGCCTGCTCGTGCGCTGGGAGCCTGGGAGCCTGGGACGAACGAACCACCTGGACGAGTCAAACTAGCCAACTAGTGAACTAGGTGCACATTTTCCAGCCACCCGGGGCGGCCGCCCATACCAGCCCCTACGGTGGCGCCGCCCCTGATCCCAGCCTTCCTATCTCAGTGTTAACAGCTAATCAAAGTTTTGCTAGCTTAAAGATATTTCTTAATATAACCAAAATTTAGCTAGCATAGGCCACATAGTTTGACAACAACTTCAGGCAATATAACATGAAAGTGCATAGACAACTCCAGAAGCTCCTTCCATCGACGACCGCGATGCCGGAGACGGAATCGTTCGTTCGAGATTGGGATTAGAGATTCAGAGAGGAATATATATGATGGGAGATCGATCCGTGTGTGTTTATGTCCGAGTCGAGCCGGCTCCGTTCTGTGGTCCGAGCGGATTGCATACGGAGTATATACTGTGCCAAAAGGTAATAGCTCTAGCTGCAAGCCTGCAATCTTGCAATTCGTTATAGTAAAATTGTGCAGTACGTGGTTTATGCTACAGAGTTTAACAACTAACCCAATGGCTCGGAGTGGATCTTCTTGGCTGCCTCCCGCTGCGCCTGCACGTCCATGTCGACGTCGATCGTGTCCGTGGACTCGGCCCTGTACTTGTACCGGCGGGCGAGCACGGCGAAGACGACGCAATTGGCGGCCGCGAGCAGCGTGAGGAAGGCGTAGTAGTAGTCGAGGAGCGAGGCGTTGAGGTTGTTGGTCACCCAGGGGCTCCCCCGCTTCCCCGTCACCCGCGTCACCAGCGACAGGATGAAGCTGCTGAGCACGTTGCCCACGCCGTACGCCGTCAGCGACAGCGCCGTGCCCAGGCTCTTCATGCTCTCCGGCGCCTGGTCGTAGAAGAACTCGATCTTGCCCACCACCAGGAACGCGTCTGCCAGGCCCATCAGCACGAACTGCGGCAGGAGGACGAAGATGCTCAGCCGGAGCTCGCCGGTGGTCACGTCCGGCCCGTGGCGCTGCGCGTAGCTCAGCCGCTGGCTCTCGATCAGTGACGCCGTCCCCATCGTCAGCACCTGCACCAGCAGCCTGCTGATCCCTCTCGGGTTCTTGGTGTACCTCCGCACGGCCTTGACGAAGAGCCGGTCGTAGACGACGATGGCGACGAGCATAGTGAGCGTGACGAACGCGCCGAGGCTGGCCGGCGGGATCTCGAAGCTGCCCGGGCCCATGTGCCGGTTCATGGTCGTGCCTTGCTTCACGAACAGGGTGTTGGTCTGCGCGATGAGCGTGCACGGCACGAACATGGTCACCAGCAGAGGGATCAGCTTCATGATCTGCTTCGTCTCCTCCACCTCTGTCACCGTGCACAGGCTCCACTTCGCCGGTGACGACCCGCCCACGTCCTTCACGGCGGCCTTGTTGAGGAACTTCATGGTGTTAGTCGAGTCCATGCGGAACTTGTGCTTCTTCGTGTACACCTCGAGCTCCAGCTCCTGCAGCTCCTTGGCGTCGGCCGGCACGGGGAGGCGCCACTTGCGAAGCGCGGCGCCGACCACCTTGCCCATGCGCGTGAACGCGCTGCCATGAGGAAGCTTGTGGCGGTACACGGGCGTGCCGGCGAGGAAGATGACGATGGAGGCGACGAGGCCGAGCGTGGGGATGCCGTAGTCGACGGACCAGCTGACGTTGTCCAGGAGGTAGACGAGCACGGTGGAGGAGAAGAGGATGCCGACGAAGATGGTGAACATCCACCAGTTGAAGAAGGAGAGCTTGTGGGACTTCTCGCGGGCGTCGAAGTCGTCGAACTTTTTTTCAACCGGGCTCACACCCCTTTCCATTAATTTTGCAACCAACGAAAATACATCAGTCTGTAACATCATTCGACCATCCAGGCGTAGAGCTAAAACCAAACTAAACATGAGACTGAAAGGGGAGAGCGAGTTGGGGCATCGACAGGAAACCCACTGAGAGTGATTCTGCAACGAATCACCCCCCATGGGGCGAAAACCTGTCGACACCTAACCAGCAACCCAAAAACCTACGAGAATCTGGCTACTACCTCTCAGGCAGCATGAGCGTCAAACCATCTAAGAGTCTAAAAGCGACTACATGAGACCAGCGGGCATCAAACCCCAGTGGGTAACTGCAAAATGAGGCTACGATATATATCACAAGTTCAGCTGGAGCGAATTCCATCACCATCCCCCAGCAGAAGCCTCCCACGAGCACGCTGTCCATCCGCCAGACCTGCAGCAACACAAGCCAGACGCTTCACGCCTGCCTGGAACTCCACCTTGTCGCCTTCTTTCAACAGCCCTGCCCAATACAACATGAAAGAACAAGCAGTGAAGATTACCTCCAAAGGGGAGTGAACAATATGCCTCTCAAAGGTGACTTTGTTTCTAGTGCACCAAACCCCCCAGCAAACAGCCGCAATGATCATCATGAAATATCTTTTACCATCAGGGAACAATCTGTACAACCAAGCCCAACATTGCCATAAGGACTGTGGGCAACTAGAAGCACCACCAACCAAACCCAAGGCCCCCCAGACCGTGCGAGCAAGAGGGCAACCAAAGAATAAATGTCTAGCAGACTCCACATCCGGACAGAATGAACAACTAGGATTCCCCAGCCAGTTTCTCTGGCGTAAATTATCTCTGATGGGAACGGCATTTTGAAAGAGTTGCCATAAGAAGATCTTAATTTTCAAGGGAATCGAAGCTTTCCAGATCCATTTATAACTTGGACCAGATAAATTTCGCTCCAGCCACTCATAGGCAGATTTTGTAGTATATTTACCATTGGGACCAAAGGCCCAGGTAACCACATCAGGATTTTCATTCCAGGGATAATTTCTGACTCCAGCAATAACTTGCCCCCATTGCTCAGTTAACTCACCAAACAGTCTGCGTCTAAAACTCAGTTCATAGTTTTTAGATACAAAAGTAGACAGGGTACAATCCTGGTCCTGGCATATTTCAAATAGAACAGGAAACTTATCGCATAGTGCAATACCGTCCAGCCAAGGATCTTGCCACACTCTAGCAAGGTCACCCCTATTGATGCTAATTTTCCTACCAGCCATATAAACTTCCATAACTTTCATAATAGCTTTCCAGCAAGGTGAGTCAGAGAAGCGACTCTTGATATTCGCCACAGTTTTGTTCCTAAAGTACTTGGCACGAACAATGTGTTGCCATAAGCCATCCCCTGTCTCCAACTTCCACCACCATTTAACTAGGAGACTCACATTTTGTTTATGGAGATCCTTAATTAACACCCAAACCCCCTTTATTTTTCGAGCGACATACTCTAGTCCATTTGACCATATGATAAGCCCTTTTCTTCTTCCCTTTTCTCCAAAAGAAACGTCTTCGATGTTTATTCAGTTTTTCAACAAAAGTCTTGTTTAACAAAAACATAGACATAAAGTAAGATGGAATACCATCCAAGCTAGAGTTCATTAACGTGAGCCTAGCCCCAGAGGACGCAACATAAGCAATCCATGCATCAAGTCTTTTGATTAACTTGGCATCTAGGAAGTTCCAGTCAATGTTCTTAAGCATAGCATAAGTGACAGGCACACCTAAATATTTCATGGGTAAGCTACCAACTTGGCACCCAAACATATCAGCATAATTTTGATCAATGCTATTATCTCCCCCGATAGTAAACACTTCACTTTTTTCAAAATTGATTTTCAAACCTGACATGAGTTCAAATAAGTATAACAACAATTTGACATTAATCGCTTTGTCAACGTCGTGCGTGAAGCACAAAACAGTATCATCTGCGTATTGCAGGATGCCCACACCCCCATCGATCAAATCTGGGGCCAACCCTTGTATTAGACCATTCTTCTGGGCTGCCAACATCATTTTAGTAAGGCATTCCGCAGCAAGATTAAAAAGGAAAGGGGAGAAGGGGTCGCCTTGGCGCACCCCCTTGGCACTATGAATATATGGCCCCATCTCATCATTTATCTTAACACTAACGGTGCCATTCCGTAGGATTTGAGCCACCCAACCACACCATTTGTCATTAAACCCTCGTTTGGTATGACAATCCAGCAGAAAATCCCAGTTAACTTTATCATATGCTTTCTCGAAATCGAGTTTCAGGACCACCCCAATCCGTTTTTTAACGTGAGTATGGTGCATAACCTCATGCAAGGATAAAATCCCATCGACAATATGTCTCCCTTTTATGAAAGCATTTTGCTGAACGCTAAACAGCTTAGGTGCATATCTGCTGGCCCTATTATCCATAACCTTCGTGATCAACTTATAAGGGCACCTCAACAGACAAATTGGTCTGTATTGTTGAATTTTTTTTGCATCAGAGGATTTAGGGAGTAAGGTGATGATGCCATAGTTCAGTCTCTGCACCTCTAGTTTGCCCATATAGAACCACTCAAACAACCGAAATAGGTCTGCCTTCACCACTTCCCAGCAATGCTGATAAAATTCAGCGGGGATATTATCCGGTCCAGGAGCTCTATTAGGTTTCATATCAAACAATGCCTTTTTGACCTCATCCATGGTGAAGGGACGGGTTAAATCTTCATTGTCACTAGATGACAAGGTTTCCTCATCAGTCCACAGCTCTCTATCAATATTACATAGATTTCCTGGGGCAGGACCAAACAGCCCTTTATAATATTCTGTAGCATGAGATGGTAGGTTCTTTGTTCCCTCTACAATAGTATCCCCGTATTCAAGCGAGATCATAGAGTTTTTTCTACGACGCCCATTGGCAACCTTATGAAAAAAATTAGTGTTGTTATCCCCTTTCAAAAGCCACCTCTCATGAGACTGCTGATGCCAGAACAGCTCTTCTTCCTCATACATGTTATGGAGCTCAACAAGGATATCAAGTTTCCTAATATGTGCCTCCCCACAGATCTCCCCAGCCTCTTCTAACATTTCTAAATCCTGTAACTCAAGTTTCAAGATGTTTTTTCTAATATTGTTGTGGCCAAATATATTAGAGCCCCGACCCTTGAAAAATTTCTTAACCCTCTTCAGTTTAATATTCAGAGTGTCTATAGGGTCATCTGTGAAGACAGGCTTAGACCAAATATCAGACACAATAGGCAAAAACTCCTGGTTATTAAGCCAGGCAACATCAAATTTAAAGCATCTATTTCCAAGACTTCTAGAATTAGCAATCCCTCCGTCCAGCAACAAGGGATTATGATCTGACATATCCTTGACTAATTTTTGGACAGAAACAAGCGGATAAAGATCCTCCCATTCGGGCGACATCATCACTCGATCAAGCTTTTCCAACGTAGGGTTCTCTTGCTTGTTGGACCAAGTAAAGCGACCCCCAGCCATAAAAATTTCCCTCAGCCCCAGCAAGTGAATAGCAGAATTAAACACATCCGAAAAATGAGATAGGGAGGTTGTTTTATTTTTTTCCCCATTATGGCGAAGGATATTGAAGTCTCCGCCAATCAGGTAAGGTATATTGGTCTTATGACAAAAAGAGGACATCTCTGCTATAAACTCAGGTTTATGTTCATCATGGGCCGCGCCATACACCACCATCAAAGCCCACTCTTTTTTCTTGTTTTTGTCAAAAAGATTGATTTGGAGAATATATCTACCATGAATAGTACTAAGGACCACAAACTTGTCCAGGTTAACACCACACAGAATACCTCCCGACTTACCTTGGGAAGGGACCCAATCCCAATGGAATTTTTGTAATGAGTCGAGCTTCCTGAAGAAGGAGGGTTTATAATCTTGCTTCATAGTCTCTTGAAGGCCAACGAAATCCACCTTGTTGGCATTAATGATATCAGTGAGACAGGTAGACATGCCTTTCTTACCTGCCCCCCTACAATTCCAGAATAACCCAATCATTTGTATCTTTTAGGTAATTCCCGCACCCTGGAGGGTCTGCCAGGATTCAGGGCAGACTCCCCCTCTTTCCCTTTTTTCTGAGCCCTGGTCATAGGTCTACCGATGGCTTTAGGGGATGATATGGTAACCTTTGTACGGGCATGTTTCTTCTTTTTCTGCCTGGACTGAACTAGGATAAAAGGTTCATCGTCCTCTGTATTATTATCATCCCAAGTTAAGGATAAGGGTACCTCATTACCTAACCCATCATTAACAGAAATGCTAGTGGTGCTACTATTGAAAGTTTTCTCGCGTAAAAGCTGTCTAGACGTTTCAAATTCACGCAGAATATCAATAGTAGCAAAATTATCATCAGGGATCTGAACCCCCATAAGCGAAGCACGTAACACAATCTCAGAATTAGCTAAAACAGAAAACTGATTGTGATTCATGTGAGATTCCGTACCTTCCAGGTTACGCTTCTTCAGCAGGTTGACTGCCTGCTCTTCCACACGATGTAGTTTCTGGTACTGCGTGCGCGTAGCAGCCTTGGGAACATCAGAGCACATCGACTCATGAATAGGCGATCCCGTGGGTGACTCCACAGTATAATCACTCTGGCCCACACCTCCTTCATAAGCTCCTTCTTCCAGTTCCACAACTTTGGGTAAAGCGGGCCACACCACATAATCTGATAAAGGAGGAAACCTCCCCCCACCAGGTGCATCAGCATGATACATGAAATTAGGAGAAGGAGGAATAGGAGTTTGAATAACAGCCCAAGCACCTTTGTCCATATCAACAGTACAGCCAGAAGGTGTATTCGAAGGAATTCCTGTATCCACCCCAACTGGACTACCCTCCGAGCTGGTGTTCACCATAGGAGACAACTTATTCTGAGATTCCCGAGCTAGAGTTTCAATTAACAACTCAGTATGATTTTCCTCCTCACTCTCTTCATCTTCCTCAGTTTCAGATATTGTGTTCAAGTGCTGTGAACTTTTATCATAAGTCTGTGAGGATGAGTTCCCGACAACAGAAGCACTCGTTTCTCCATGCCCAGTATGTTGGCCAGTGTATGACTCACATCTCGCTCTCTTAGGAAATGTAGGAGAGGAGCTACTGTCTACCACAACGGAGGACTGGTTTTTTCCATGGCCCCCAACCACTATTCTTTCAACCTCATAGAAAAAATCATAGAGTTGCTCACCCAACATCCCCTCAGCACATGGAGGAATTTTCTCAACATCCCTGCACCCCAATAAGATTCTAGTGTATTCAGGTTTATGCAAGGTTGCTGCATCCACCTCTAGAGTTAGTCCAACCAAACCTCCAGCAAATGAGATGTGCTCAGGGCATCTTTTCTCCAGGGGAATATTACTGACTCTCACCCAAGCTTTTTGCATTTCCCCCTTGGCCCCAACTGAAGCAGACCATGGGGTAATACTAACAATTGCTAACCCATCTTTCAAAGGAAGCCGTTTACCATAACAACAAGCAGTCTCCACCTCTCTGGCATTAGGAAATCTCATAACAAACTGCTTGGAATTGATAGGACGAGCAGTACATCGCCACCTCTTTTTTTCAGGCTTATGAGCAAAGAAGCCATTAAATTCAGTTTCAATTTCTTTGGTCGTGGCCTCCCCCTCCACAATAGTAATCACCACAGAATTGGTTTTTTCAGATGAGTTTTTAGCAGCACACATATCAGGAATGTAGAAAAATCCTTGACCAGGAGACTGGAACCCGCACAGATAAGGAATACACTCCCAAGGCCTCAAGGTTTGACAGAGTTGTGCCATATGACCAAGCTTGCCACATTTTTCACATCTAACAGTAGGGCAACGAGGAGCAAAATGACGTGGGAGGTTGCAGTTGTGGCAGAGATCACCAGCGTTGCTCTTGGTGCTCGGCGCAGACGCTGAGATGGTGTAGTAGTCGCCCCGCCTCCCGCGGGCGCCGCCGAGGAGGCCGCCCACTCCTTGGACTTTCCACCCTGAGCGCGCGCCGCCGCCATCTCCCATCGATTCCCCTCAGACCAGGAAGGATTCGAACTCCCTGAGACAGGCGGAGGCGGATCTGGCCGCTGCCACACCATGTTCCTCGACTGGGTGGGCAGCGGCGCCTTGCGCCCGCCGTCGAAGCTCGCGCGGCCCATGCCCTCTCTTCTCCCCCCAAATCGGCCACCACCGCGCTCTCCCATCGGATTCGGCGCCGCCGCGCGAGCGGGGACCCCTTTTCCAGCGACTTGGGCGAAGGATCTGGTGTCTCCGCCCACCTTACCACGCCACCAACCAAAGGATTCAGCGGAAGGGAAGGAGGGGGGGGCAAACCCTAGGCCTCGACCATAGGTGCTCGAAGAGGGGAGCGAGATGCGAATCAGCCCCGGAAGTGGTGGAGGTAGGTAGCTCTCCCTCCCTAAATATTTCGCCACCACGGGTCTCGCTGGGTCCCCCATGGCAGTCAGACCATGGCGCCCGAGCTCCGCGCCCCTCGCTGTCGCCAGGTGTAGCGCATCCCATGGCTGCATGCTGCCATGGCGTATGCGCCGCGCTGGGCCCGATCGATGTGGGGGCGGTCATGCATGGCGGGGGAAGAGGATGGTCAACCCTAGCCACGTGACACGGAAATTGGACCCAGGAGCGAACGCAAACCTGTTCGCCCTCGCGAAGGAGCCGAGCGTCAGCCACATGCCCGCCCTCGTTGATCAGCACCATGCGGAGAGTGTCGTGACGGAGGATGAGTTCGCCGGCGGCGAGGTCGAGCCGGCGCGATCCGAGATCGGGACAGAAGGAAACCGCCCATCGCCTGTCATGGTCGCCCATCAGACGCCTAACCCCTCTCTTGTTGCTTCATCGAAGTCGTCGAACTGGTCGGCGCCGATTGTGGAGATGTTGGGCTTGGTGCCGCCGTTGCCCAGGGCGATGATGTACAGCCCGCCGAAGTAGACGCCCACCTGCAGCGCCGACGCCGGCGGGCAGACTTTGCCGACGCACTCGGGCGGCTTCAGCGCTCCCACCGACACGGACAGTGTCAACAGCAGCATCCCCTGCATCAGGACACGCACGTCATTTGTAGTCTAGTACACCATCCATGCATGCATCCATGACAATGAGTCAGCACAATACATGATATATTCTGATATTTTTATAACACTTCAAAATGGTTTAACTTTCAGATCTCAAATTCGACTTATGATCCGTCGTCGCGTTTTCTTGACAAGTGTTTCAACACTATATCCCATTGACACCCCACGATTAATGAAGTTGCCACGGTATTGGCAACAAAGTTTGTCACGTGCAAGAGCAATTGAGCGAATGTCAGTTCAGTACCTTGTTTCTAAAGTAGATGGCATTTCAGATTTTACATGGAGATAACTTTGACTATTAATCATTATACAAGTATTTGAGTAATCACAATAAACATGCATCATGGAATTGTTTTTTCATCTCATAGTTTCTATGTAATTTTGGCAGATGGTCCAAGATAAGAAGATTAGGGTGGAATATCCTATCATCTAAAAAAAAGGTGGAGTGTCTTATATAGTACAAATACAACACTTCTTTTTCTCAGTGTTGGCATGTTCTAGGTTGGTTGCTAATAATCGCCATGGATTATTATTGGTGTATTTTAAAAATAGTACTCCCTCTGATCCAGGATATAAGGTGCATCAGTTTTCGTGCAACTCAAACATATGTATGTTTGGCCAAGATTAGAAAAATAAAATATCAACATCCTAAAAATAAATAAAAGATGAAAATAATTTTCGTGATTGATCTAATGATAAAAATTTGATATTGTAGATATTGATAATTTTTTCTAAATATTTGGTCAAATATGTTCATGTATGACTTTTGAAAAAACTAATACGCCTTATATTTTGGAATGGAGAGAGTAATTAACTACAGTTAGCACATGATGTGTGTATTCAGGTCGCGAACGCTCAGATGGGTGGGTTTCTTGCGGTGGAACCAGTCCACCAGGTTTCAAGTCCTAAACTTGGCATTCATGCTCGTATTTTTCTGATTAAACTACAAGGAGCCCGTGTCACTTCACCAATATCAAAATGTCGTGTCGTCTCAGTACATTGGAGGTGCTCATCGAAGTAGAGTGTGCATGAGCGCGTGTGTTCATGGGGATGAGTGTATGTGTGTATTAGAACATTTGCGTTTGTATCGTGTTAAAAACGAACTATTCAGGTCAAAAAATATATACAATTGGACGTGTTACCCATAGTTGATTACAAAGCAAGTTTCTTGTCCTATGTGATGGATCCCTTCTATCACTGCAGCCATTTTGGCACATGCCGCCATCTTAGGTGCGTAAGATGCAAATGATTGTACTAATGACTGATATGCTACTTTAATACTATCACTAAAAGGACATGCAAGACGTGACAATTTAGGGGTGGCCACAAGTCTCGTACACTGACTTTTCACCAGTGCATGGAAATTTGCTTACATGCATACATGCGACACACACATGGAATCAAAGGAAAATTCTCCCACGATTATTCCACTAGTCCACTGATTTGTGCTGTGATCATGGCGTATGTCCCTCTCCAAGAGATACACAAAATCTACCGTATTCACTTGGTGGCAATTCAACCTTTGAAAATGTTTCTGTACCGGTTGATCTGGAACGAATGGTCCGCGTCACGCGCCACTCACCGCGACACTTTAATGGTCTCCTCCTCCAATAATTTGACCCGAACGTACGTACATAAATTTTGGATGGAGTGGTACATCACGCGACGTGCACGTATGCGTCAAACATACGTGCATGTCATTTGTTTTTTGTTTTTGTTTTGCAGCCGGGGAGGATGCATGTTACTGATGTCGTGACATGGTAGAGCCACCGGATCTCGTACATGCATGGTGAGCGTGAGAATGAAAGGTGGTGTGGCCAGTCAAAACCTACCGCGAGCACGTGCGGTGACTTGAGCAGATAGATTTGCATGCACTCCTAGAAGTATCTAGCTAGACGATAGGGTCGCACACTAGATATGTAGTAGGTCCACTCGACGAGTCAAGATTCCACGGCTGGATCGATCAACTAAGACGGCCAGCTCTGGTCGATCGCGCAGTCCACATACTCTATAGAGTGTGGAGTCAACAAATATGACCACATGCATGCACGTCAAAATCGACGGATCGATCTCCCCGCTGCGGCGGTCACGATCTGGACCAGACCAGTACGTCCGATCGAGGGCCTAGACAAAATATCTCAGATCGATCTCGTCCGTATCCGACCATGCATACGCCGGCCATCCCGGCAACGGGAACGGATCATGTACGTACGTACGTACGACCCATTCATCATCCGGTCAAAACTCGCGGTGCTCAATCATCGAGCTAGCTGTACGTCTGGTGGACAAACTTGGGTTCGGCTCTCCTGCAGGGATCCCTGCACACATTATTGTGCAGGGCCAATCAATGGATGACACATGTCCTTTCAAGCCCACCTCTTAAATACATTTATTTCTTCTCTTTTTAAATCGCTGAAATACTTATCTCCTTTCTCACGGCGCAGCAACCATTAGAGCCACCGTTGCCCAGGTAGGACTGGCATCACGGTCCAGTCCATGTGTAGCCCGCTTGTCGTAGCGGCAGTCGCTGGTGTTATCTTCCTCTTTTCCCTCTAAGACATCCTCTCCAGTCTTCACGTCCTTAGACTGTCCACCTGCGTGCTCGCAAGCTTCGTCTCAGGCGGCGTCCTCGCCCCAGATATCTTCAAAACCAACACCGGTAAGTTCGCTCGCCACGCCCGAGGTGTACATCCACAACGCCGGGCTGGACGCATGTTGGATCTCTATATCCGACACTATGTCATAGACCTCGGGCGCCAATCTCTTCTCATCCACATGAATCAGAGATTACCATCACAGGCGCAGTGACGTTGGACTTAATAGCTATCGCCTTGCTACCAGCCATGGCCACGGTCCCACACGACGGGAGCTACGAGCTGGTGGAGCTCACAGGAATCCCCGCACGCGACACTAATGGCTGCTGCTCCGTGAGAAAGGAGATAAGGATTTCAGCGATTAAAGTGGAAATAAATAAATGTAATTAAGAGGTGGGGCTTGTTAGGACACGTGTCATCCATTGATTGGCCCTGCACAATAATGTGTGCAGGGATCCCTGCAGGAGAGCCGAACCCGACAAACTTGGGGTACTGTTACATATTGGACTGGGAGTAACATAGCAGCATGTTTATATTAGCCGGCCATCCAGCTAGCCGTGATTGATTGATGTCATGTGGCTGGCTGGCTAGCTACTCGCCCGCCTCTAATTTTCTGTGGCACGACACGGACGGACGTTTCGTGCCTCACCAAACGTATGGATCCAACTCTCAAAGACTCCGCCGTAATCGCTCTCGCCGCCACATGCATCATCCATGGTGTTACCATGACAGGCACCAAGGTCGCTTCGCTGCAGCGACGTCTTCGGACGGCGCATCGTATATGCTACTGTACGTATCTAGGCGAGGTACTTTGATTAATTATAGGAGGAGACTATACGTATTGTTACCATGAGGTAGATGGCGGAGCCGAGGACGAGGACGAAGGTCCAGTAGCGGCCGAGGTAGGCGCGCGTCGGCGACGTAGGCGTGAGGAAGACGGTGCCGGACCAGTTGGTGACGTTGTTGGACGCCTCCACCGTGCCCTGGTGCATCTTCTCCGTCAGGTAGATGAAGAGGTTCGCCGCGATGCCGTAGTAGGCCATCCGCTCGAACAGCTCGTACACTGCGATCAATTGCATTATTCAGTTTCGGACATATTTGGATCATCAGCCGGTGCGTCCATCCATGGCCTATGAGATGGATTAGCTGGCTGGATGAGCAGAAGCAGTCATGTATGCATTGATTGGCTGGTACTGGTGCAGGCGGTCCAGCCGGCCGCCCCTCTTGGAGCGGAGCACGTACGGGGTTGCCCCGGAGGTCCACCGACCCGTCCTGCGCGTACTCCTGCCCGCCGCCGGTGCCGTCCTCCACGGCCAAGCTCTGGTTCGCCACCGCCATCGCTGCTACCTCCTCAAGGCTCACTCTGTAGCTAGCTGCTAGTCTCTCTCTACACTCTTCGTGGCCGGCTGCACCAATCACGAACCGATTAACAAGGCGTCACGCACCAATCACGTCTGTCCCGCAGCTATTATATGGGAATTAAGGAGTAGATGATGGCCCTTGCTTTCGGCACCATCGGCCATCAAGTACCGAAAACTTCACGACATGGGCCACCATGCTCGATTCGTCTGTCCGGGGTTGCGAGATCGGCGTCAGATCGCGAAAGGCGCTGCAGCGACGTGCTCGATCGATCGATCCACCGGCAGTGCTGTGTTCACACGGCCGGACCGCGCCAAAACAACACGTACCACTAGTCCAGATGATCTAAGCTGGAACAGTGCTAGGCGCCGCTCTCCTATCCTATTCCCCCTGTTACGCTGCCTCCGCGCTCTACAGAGTACAGACTACAGTGGTGTGATCTGCTACCAGGGCCGGTCCTGAGATTTCAGGGACCCGGGGCAAACTAAAAATTGGGGGCCCATAATATACATGTCATTGTAATATATATATAAATTATTATCAGTAACACTTAAATGCATCCAAAATCAGTACGCGTATGAAATAATTTATACATATTACCTTAAAATTTTCTTCTAACATTCCTCGATGCAAAGTCACTTATGATGGGGTCGATGTCAATCTCATCCAATAATTTCTTCTCGATGCATAATGTAGCCAAACCATTTAACCTCTCTTGAGTAATTGTTGACCTCAAATAATTCTTCAATAATTTCAACTTCGAAAAGCTTCTTTCGGCCGATGCGACCGTCACAGGCACAGTAAATAAGATGCGATAGGCAATGGAGATATTAGGATAACAATCAACTTCTCTGACATGCCCGAAAATCTCCATAGCAGACATTACGCCATCTGGCAAAGTGAATCTCATAATCTTCAATTCAGAAATAAGATCATATACCTCAACATCAGATGAACCATTAAGAGAGAAAGTTTCTGCATATTTTGTGCAACACTCTTAAAGTTCATTGTCACTTAATGACGTCAGGGTGCCCGAGCTCAATAAAAATCCGAATATATCTTTAAATACCTCCGCGTTGTGTGTGTATCAATTTCTCTACTTCCTTCTTCTTTTTCCTTTTGTTGCTACCCGATGGATATTTCCTCTTACTGGAGCACGTCATAATAACAGAAACACAATGCTGAAAACAAAACAATTTGTTCTATCAATTGTTGAACAGTGCCAGCTACGCATCAAATGCATTTTGTTGTATCAATATTATATGAATATACCTCAATACCTGATGGAGTGATGGTCAAATTTCAGTGTGTGTGCGTAACTGCATATACAAATACACATGGAACTACGCAACGCCTAGAGTCTGCACTCTGCAGAGGATTGAGAACAGCCCTGATTGAGAAGAGAACAATTGAGCAAATTTGCAAATGCCAAAGGGGGCCCCGGAATTGAAACAATATCAGCGGCAAACATAACCATATTAGGAAGGAAATTACCAGGGGGTGGCGAGGCGGGAGTGCCTGCGTGTACGGCGGCGTCGGCGGGCAGCAGCTAGGGCTGGGACCTGTTTCTGCGTGATGAAGCAGTCGAACAGAATAGGAAGGGAACCGTCCAGGCCGATGATCGCTCTTTTTTTACGTGAAAGGAAATACTACCACTGATAGCTCGCTCACGGTTTCCTCTATTAAGATTGTAGTAATTCGTTAAAAAAAGTGTGTACACTGTAAATTCCCTAAAAGAATATAGATTGTACACTGTAAAAATGGCTCTCGCTCCTGCATCACTCTTCAGAAGCGGCTTGGACGGATCTTAAAACCGCCGCCTCCGCCTCCCGTCGCCATCGTCGGCTCACGCCACTAGACAAAGCCCGCTGGTGGCCACTGGTTCGTTTCCCGGCTGGTGCATGTTTAGTTGCACCTCATTCGAAATCACCATTCTGCTGGTAGGGCCGGCGTCATTCACGTGGTAACGGAGCAGAAGAACGTGGGGAGTCCATTTCAGCCCGTACCGAAAAGAAAAATGGCTTCCACTTTGCATGGGCCACACTTTCACTTTCCCTGAAATGCTTCTTTATTATTGTGTAGCACAAGCGACTAACAGCATCTCCAGCAGCTTGTGTATATTTGGTTGTCAATATCTCCTTATAGAATAGTCTAAAAGTTTTTTTTCATATACACAACCAGTTTTGCAGCATATTATCTATATACAGATATATTCCGTCTCCTATATTTTAATATTATCTTGTAGTAACTACCAATTCAACTACCATTTCAACAAATATAATTCAAATGGTTTATAGTTGGAGAGGGGTGCGCGTCCCTTCGTGTCAGTTCATCTGCCCTATAGTTGGAGAGGGCTTTCCTTTGTCTGTTTGGCCTTTTCCCTTTGTTTTGCCTTTTTTGGACTACGATTTTTGTCAACACGCGGAAATGCTTTAGAAACATTTATCTCGTGAGAGAGGGGTGCGCGTCCCTTCGTGTCAATTCATCTCCCCTATTTTGTTATTTTTATTTTTTTGTTGCCTTTTTTGTTATTTCCTTTTTGTCTCTATTTATTTTCATTTCATTTATGTTTATTTTTTATTTTCTTCATAACTTTTTCTTTCTGATAGTTTTCCCTTTTTTTTTACCAAACTATTTTTTATTTCATTTTCTAGATCGACGGAGAATTAGTTAAATCTTAGTCGATTCGGTAGCCGTGAATTCTGGACATCAAGTTCGTGTGTGTTTGTTTAGCAATTCCAATTCAATATACACAACCCTTTAGAAGAACTGTTGGAGATGCTCTAATGATCATACATAAATCCGGATGTAAATGGACATAAGAAGAGATAATCCCATCTTCCATACAAGTCTCAAGAATATACTCTGAACTAACCAACACAACAAGATTAAAATAAACATTCGTTTCAGCAATTCAGTATACGAAAAACTATCAAAGATCCAGACGATGTATAACAAAACGGAGTGGCAATCTGGCTACTCATCTAGCGACAGCCGGGGCCGCTCCTTTCCGCCCATCTTGTAGCCATCTCCATTCTTTCTTCGCCGCCGCGCACCTGTCACCTGTTTTCTTGCCGAAAAAATCTTGTCTCCTGCTCGTCCTAGGGCAGCCTTCCAAGTTTTCGTCCTTTGGTACGTGCACTCCTGCATAGATTCCTTCTGGCTCCTCGGGGCGGCGAGGTTTGGGTTTCTCGTCAGGCGTACGCAACGGCGAGATTTGGTGTCAAGTTCTTTAGATCGATTTAAGGATTCAACAGTGATAACTGCGGCTCCGGGGCGCTGGTCCTGAGGGGCACGTGCATAAAGACTTCCCAGCTGTCATCGAATGGGTCAGGCCAGCTCTGGTATGGGAGCGGCGACAGTGACGCGTCGGCGGCTTATTCTGGCGGCGGCAATGTTCGTTCAGTGGTTCATGGACCTCAATGTAATTTTTATTATGTTTGAGGTGCTTTGTACTTCTGGTGAATCTTTATTATAGATCTGATCCTTTTCGCAAAAAAAAAAAAGAAGTTAAGACCGGATAAAATTTTATACCTTAGTGTGAGATGCATGATTGTGGGCAATGGGCAACAAACATATTTCTGGAATGCCATTTGGTGTTGACATAAACTTTGAAAGAACAGTACCGTGAGTTGTGTGCACGATGAAGCAACTAGCTGATAGAGGTTGGAAACTTGGAACGTCATGTTTAGAAGATGGCTGATTGGTGAGCAACAAGGTAAATTTGTTGAACTGAGGGTTCTACATGGAAATAGAGTAAGGGCCTGTTCTGATTCTCTCCAAGCTTCTCCAAATCTGCATATCTGGCTTCTTTCGCTAGCTTCCAGCTTCCCCTGGCGATCAGAGAGCGTTCGGGACGAGCAGCAGCTTCTCCAACGTGCCTTGGCCTGGCAGAGCCCTTCTGGCCTGTTCGGCAAGACTTGGGCCGGCAAAAACAAGCCCATTTGGAGGCCATCAGTTGGAATATAGCGTATGGATTGGAGGGAGACAGGAGCGTAACGATTAGTTGGGGTCGTGGTGCCCAAACGTTTTCTTTGGCGGTGGCAGTGTGGATGTAAATATGAACAACTCCAGCTTTCCAGTTTTGTGAAGCTGGGCTGACCCAGCTCCTTCTTTTTACACTACGCGAGTGCTTAGCTCCGAGAAGTTCACTCCATGGAGCTCAGGCGTTCGGGTCAACTTCACTAGTGGAGCTTGTGGAGTTGAGAGCTGGAGAGAATCAAAACAGGCCCTAAGAGTGGTAAATTTTCAGTCAAATCCTTGTATGATCATCTATCTGACGTGGGGCCTGACAGATCTTCTTGGCATTTATAGAAAGCTAAAATTCCTGCTAAAATTAGAATCTTATTGTGGCTCCTTTGGCATAATGCCATTGCCACCAAGGATAATTGGTAAAGAGAAACTGGATAGTTTTGCTTTGGGTCGTCGTCATTCACATAGCAACATTGGACACGTGGCACATTTGGTTATAGGTTTACTAATACCACTCCATGAAAAACCTATGGAATATTTAGCTCTTGTAGAAAGATATTTGGCGACAAAAGCTCATGAAACGAGACGGATAGCGAACCGAATAACCAAGCCCCTATTTCCGGGGAAGTTTTTGCCTCCAGGTTTACCCACTTGTTTGACCGCGACTTGGTGGCTTCTTGGATGGCGACGCGTGTATTTAATTGGGTTCCTGGCGTGTACAATTACGTGGTGACTGTAGACTGTCGATGAGAATTTTGTTAACGGGTGTAGTGATCTTGTTGGTACAGCTAGCGATTTTGTGGGCCAGCATTGTCCGTTGACTTCACCGCCTGGGGTTTCTTCGGTGGTTCCATGCCTGCGCGGGCTTCCTTTTCTATCTGGGCTGCGCGTGTCTCCTCGTCGATGTGTGCTGTCGTGCGTTGGCGATCTCTGTGCTGTTTTACCGTAAAAAATCAGTGCCGCCTCGATCGTTTCATCTAGATGCTCCTGGTGTTTTGGATCGGTGCCGCTTCGATCGTGTAATCTAGAGCCTGCTGCTGCTTCTGATCGGTGCCGCTTCCACCGTTCCATCTAGAGACGTCGCTGCTAGACTTTACGTGTTCGTTTTCGTTCGATCCACCGCCGTATTGTTCCTATATAAAGGCTCCACCTCTGCCCCGATTCCTCCTCCTCATTGCAACAACCATGCACCGTTTCCCGCGGTGGAGGGCGATGGCGAGAGCAGCTGTGGCAGAGATAGGATGCGACTGGTGCTGCTTGCGGATCTCGCTGGGAGGCGTCCGGTGCGGCAGCAGGATGTGGATCTCCTGCGGTGCGTGCAACGAGCCGCAGGTGGCCATGGAGCTTCGGAGCTCCCCGTCCGTTCTCATGGGGCCGGCCAGCCACGGCGGACATGGTGGCGACAGCAGTAGCGAACTAGCGTCGGCCGGTTCAGTTGCACGGCAGCATTACCGGCGGGAGCGGCGCGGTGAAGGAGCGGACGTGCGAGCGCTGCGGCTGTACAAGGAGTCGAACAGCGCCGGCGAAGGCGGCGGCGGCGTGCTGGTGTAGGTCTGGGCGACTGACCTCCGCAACGTTGCACGTGATTCCATCGGCTGCCCGGCTTCTAAGGCACGTACACGGCTCCCAGCGCGGAGGACGTGAAGGCTCTCGGCTCGACGGTGCTCCTCCCGGCGCCGGCGCGCTGCGGCATCGGCTCCGGTGTTGTGCTTGCCATGGGACGCCCTCCTACTGCGCACGGCCCATGCCGCGTCAGTGCGCTGACTCCGGCGTCGAGGTGCGTATGGACAGGGTGGCACGGCTGGCTCGCCGACTGGGTGTGGCGCAGCCTTCCTCTTCCGCCCGCACTTCAGGCAGCTCAGGTCCTGCCGCAGCAGGCTGCTCTTGGCAGCGGTCGCGGGAAGAACAGGTGGAGCGGGCAGATGTGGAACACCCGCGTGGCGAGGTCATGCCGGAGCCTCACCAGCTCCGGCCGCTCCAGCGCGTCGAGCGTGTTGAGGAGGATGATGCCGCACGTCAGGTGGTGGCGCCTGCCGAGTTGCATCAGGTGGCGCACCCGCTACGGCGGAAGCTCGCTCGCTCATGTCCCTCTCCAGCTCCGACTCCGACTCAGCAAAACAAACCGTGCGAGACGCATGCACCTTGACCTTGTACCGGTGCCCTGCCATTCGATGCCACTAGATTCATCAAGCTGCGTCAACTGCAGGATCGTGAGCACCGGACGCCTGAATCCTGCTCGCTCTCTTGATTCTGTGGTGCCTAGGCTAGATGAGTGTGTGCTAGCTGATGGGTGCGCGCGAGCGCTATGTGTATGTGTGTGTGTGACTCTGAGTGTGCGCGTGCTTGGTGCAGGTTGGTGTGCGTGCTCTAGAGCGGCCAAACTGCGGGGATGTCTTATCCCTTTTCTCCTCTCCTGCACGTCCCTCCTCAAATCCTCGACAATCTATCGACGACGCGCTAGCCAGCCTGCTCCTCCCCTTGACCTGACTCCGAGGCGGCGGCCGCGATGGACATGCCCAAGCCCGAGCGGCTCTTCTACTGGTGCGTGCGCGACGTGGTCCTTTTTCTCTCTTTGACGTGCAGAATGTCCCGGAGCATATGAATCCTACCGTGTCTTCGCCGTCTTTTCATGTTGCCGTACCCGGCGCACCGAGTCCCATGGAGAAAATGTTTAGTCCCTGATTAGTTGAGAGTCGGAGATGTTGTGCTGCACTGGAGTGCACTTGCTTGCAAAACATAATGGTGGTAGCAGTAGCTGCCTGGCCTATTGCTATCCGCAAACTTTTGTACTAGCTGCTCTTTGGCCCTTTGCTTGATGCTCCAGTTCAGAGTTTGTACATTGCATGATCATATTGTAGTTAACAACTGAGGAGAGTCTTCATTTACAGTCACAGAGAGCCTATACTCTGATGCTTTAACGGCCATACTTTAATTCGGTTCGGTGCTAAATCTGATTATTTGAACATAATCCAAAGTTGAACTGAACATGCATACACGGATACACCAACATGTATTGTCCTAAACTAATTATTAAATTTTATTGGATACATCAACATGTATAGTTCTTAAACTAATTAATTTCTTAAGGTATTAGTAACTTCTCTATTGACGTAAAGGGTTACTTTTTCTATCTGTTTTTTGATGTATTTTTTGGGATTTACAAGCAAATTTTTTTTCAACTTGATTTACAAGCAAGTTCTATGGGCTTTCTATTTGTACTTCTGGGTAACCTAGTGGTACGCTCCTTGGGTGGACATGGAGATTTATCCTGGGATTTGTTTTTGTTGTTTTGGTCAAGCTGATTTTTGTTGTGCCGTCTGTTTCCGGTTTGGCCACTCAGGGCATGTACAATGGTTGATAAGGTAGTCTTATCTTAAGTCTTGCATGTAATTTAGAAATGACAACAAAATATGTCTACAATGGGTCATCTCTTAGCCTTATCTTCAATAACTAGCTATTCCTAAAAACATGGTGAGACATATTGTGCTAAGAGATCACCTCTTGTCTTCTCTTAAATAAGAGAAGACAAAGCCTTTTTTATGAGTTCTCTCTCCTCCACCTCATCATTTATCCTACGTGGCACTGCTAAGATAGCACCATTGTACTTGCCCTCATAGGTGCTTGCACTGACTGGGCGCGAATTTCGGAAGGATGCGTCCGGTTAGGCCGCTGATATGTGCATGCTGGGCATGAATTTTGGAAGGACGTGGTTATGTGCATGGCGAGTGATGTGACCACGTGCATGTGAACTATTCAGTAGCACACTCAGAATTGTATGAATGAAATTATGGGACTTTCCCCTTATATGTCAAGAACTTTGGGATTACATTTAAGCAGAATTGGTCTGATGCATGTATGCCACCTTTGTTCTGATGATGTTAGGTTTGCTTTTCTGCCCATCGAGTGAATGATTGGATGTCCATGCTTTTCTTAATATATTTTTTATATGGGAGGTGCTCTATTTTCGAAATAATCTAGAAATAACCATACACATGGAAGGTTTACTGCCGAACAATAGTATTATTAAGCTAATGTTGCCGTGGGGAAACATTACTAATTAGCCATAGATTTTGCTTTCATGATATAGGTACATATTGGTCGCTTAGCGGTGCAACTTTTACCAAAATCATATACCAAAGTGTTGTCACTTGATCATGCTTCTTGTACCAATATGATCTCACTGAGGCGAGCATTTTGAAATTTCTTTGTTAGAATTGAGATAAAATATGGTCTGAATGTTGGATAGCAATACAATGTCATGCTGATTAGGCAATCCCGACAATATGCTAAACTAACATGACCTCGAAGTAATCAGTGAAGTCTCTCTTTTGTGAGTTGTGATCGTTACGATTTCAGCAAGGTGCTAAACTACCAATGTGCCTATGTGTCTTTCGCAATTTTTGTAGTACACATTGACTTCTTTGTTTGTTACCTAAAAATGCATACAACAAAGACAGCATGTACAAACACCACGTATCAACGACGTGCCCTGTCTATGCGTCATGTCGAAATGTGTTGCGTGTTAGCAATGGAGTTTGTACTATATTATGCTCACAATGTTGGGTTGCCATGCGTGCGGCAACGCTATTGAAATGGCAATGTATGCTTTCCATCTAGCAAGACGTAACACTCAATCCTCAAGTTATTTATGTGCATATATAGTTTGCTTTCTTGTGAACAGCTTGATAACTACAACTTATACACATGAAGCTCCAATTTTTTATTACATGAGCCAAAAATATTATATATATGCATGTAATGTATCGACAGGGCGCGGCGTGCCGCCGCGCGGGTATGGCTAGTAAAGACAAGTTTTGTGGTGAAGCTTGTGATATGAGAGGGGAAATATTCTACTTGTAAGGATCGCATTTCTTGTGATGTCTATTGGGAATGTTTGTGATTGCTGCTCCAGCTTTTCCTTTCCATGCTTATATGAGGTTGACGGTGCAGGATGCATGGGTGGGTGATAACCAAAAAAATTCCATAGTTGCCTCCTTTGGCGAGCCTTCGTGATCCGAAAAAATTGCACCTGATTTTTCCCATATTTTTCTAAGTTTAGGAAGTCTCTTGCATTCACAAACATAAAAAATTCTCTTCTCACCTCGCTCACCACCACATTTGTCTGTCTCTTCGCCTCCTTCCCACATCAATACATGTGGCTTCTGCTCGCCGCTAGGAAGTTTCACCTCGAGGGATTCCTGCGCGCAAAGATCGACAAACCTCTCGCTAGTAGGCGCAGCCTCATCACGTCTGATGGCAATTCCAACAATCGAATCGGAACGCCGAGTCATTATGCCGTGATGTAGGAAACCCTACTTCCAGAGCCAGGAGTTTGAGTGTCTTTAGAGCAACTCCAACGCGCCGACCCATTTCGTCCGCGTGTGTCCGTTTGGGTCAAAACGGACAGAAAAGTCGGCCCAACGCGCCGACCCAAACGGACGCGTGTCCGCTTTTCGTCCGCCTGCCGACCCATTCCCGGCCCAAATTTGGGCCTCATTTGCGTCGACGCGGACACGAAAACGGACGCGCGCGACGCCCGCCTACTCCTCCCCCTGGCCCCCCAGTCGGTGGCATAGCCACCACCATTTCCCCTCCACTTTCCCAAAATCTCCCGCTCGCTCGCGCTCCCGACCGCTCGCCATGGACGACAAGCCGACCCTCGACGCCGCCGCCGGCCTCGCCTCCGTCGCTGCCGCCAAAGGAAAGCCCCAGGCGCCCAAGAAGAAGCAGTTGACTTCCGAGCAGTGGGCCGTGCAGTCGGCCAAGAGAAAGGGCCGGAGGCACGCGCAGAACCGCAAGCTCGAAGCCGCCGCCACCGCCGCCCTCTCCGCCGCCGCACAGCAGGAGGAAACCAATGCCCGAGTCGCAGCGGCAACAAGGCAGGCCCTGCTATACCTAGGGTTAAACCCTGGCGATCACGGGCTCGTCGGCGCAGCTGTGGCCGCGGCCAGCACCGGCTCGTCGGTGTTCCCTCGGGGGGGGGGGGGGGGGGGGGGGACTGGCAGAGCCGCCGCGCGCGTCTGCCACGCGGCCGATTCCAGGCTTCCATGTCTACCCGCTTCTCCGGGGAATGCTCGCCGGAGGTGAGCGTAGTTGTGCCATCCACGCCCGCGCCCGCGCCCATCGACCTCAACGCAACACCCGTGGCTGGTGGATCATCATCCGGAGGGGCGCGGAAGCGCCCGCGGGAGATACCAACCGACATGCTTCCCGACGCCCGCAACCTGTTCGACAGAATGCCGGCCACCGGTGACGAAGACACAACCAACCGTTTCGTCATGGAGAACATCATCTTCGTAGGCGGTGCAGGCGCGGCTACGTTCGATCTTGACGAGACCCAAAGCCAAGACGGCCGAGCTCCGTTCATGCCCGCCACCTTTGATCAAGATGGTTTGGACGACTCCTTCATGCAAGACCAGGTAGGCATGGGCAGCTCCTTCCCGATCGACCACGAATTTCCAAAGGACTACGGCCTTGACGAAGAAGAGATGGACATCGACGGCGAGCCATTGTTCGAAAACGAGCTGGCCGCCCAAGCCGGCGCAAACAAGAAGCGCAAAAGCAAGCGGACGAAGGCGTACATGCAACCGGAGGACAAGCTCCTTTGCGAGTGTTGGAGGGACATCGGACAAGACCCCAAGGTCGGCGCCGAGCAAAAGGCATCTACCTTTTGGCTTCGTGTTCATCGTGAATACCATGAACGCAAGAAGTTCGCGCCGTACCAAATGTAGAGCAAGCGCGGCTGGGTGTCTCTCTCGAAGCGATGGAGGGTCATACAACAAGAGTGCAACAAGTTTTGTGCAACCATTGAGAGCATCAAGGCACGTCCCGTGAGCGGCCTCGGCATGAAAGACATGGTATACATGCGGCCATCTTCGTTTCCGTTTGTGCTTGCATGTCTACTAGCACGTTCATTTAACCATATGCTGGCATGGTATACATTTGTAGGCATTCCAAGCTTTGGAGGCATTCAAGGCCCAACATGACGGCAAATCCTTCAACCTCAGCCATTGTTGGATGGTCATCAACGGGGAGGAGAAGTTCAAGGCACAATATGCCGCCCTCAAGGCGCGTGGAGGGGCGGAAGCCGTCGAGGAGCATGGTGAGGGCGAGAAGGCACGGCCGTGGGGGAAGACCAACTCCAAGAAGGAGGACAAACGCTATGCGGCATCGATTGCCTTGCATGCCACTTTGGATGGCATGATGACCAAGAAGGACACAAGGGACGAGAAGCGCTGCTCCTTGTAGACTGTGTTGGTATTTCCCCGAAGAGGAGAGGATGATGCAGTATAGTAGAGATAAGTATTTCCCTCAGTTAAGAACCAAGGTTATCAATCCAGTAGGAGAACCAAGCAAAATCCGGCCCGTTAAACGCACCTGCACACACAAAAGCAAACACTTGCCCCCAATGCAAATAAGAGGGTTGTCAATCCTCTTAGCGGTTATTTGCAAGGATTAATTCTGATAGTGATAGATAGATAAACTAAAATACTAAATAAAATAAAAGTAAATAAATTGCAGCAAGGTATTTTTGGTTTTAATATATGATAAAAGTAGACCTGGGGGCCATAGTTTTCACTAGAGGCTTCTCTCTCGAACACATAGCATACGGTGGGTAAACAAACTACTGTTGGACAATTGATAGAAAAACAAATAATTATGACGGATTCATGGCAATGATACAAGACCGACTCCTGCCTGCATCTACTACTGGGGAACCGAGTCGCGACCACCGACCTCACCGCCTCCTCCTCGCTCACCCTCCCCTTCGAGTCCTCCACCAACATCACCCGCCTCGCGACCTCCGCCTCGGGGGACTTCCTCCTCGCCTGCGACGAGAAGGGCCGCGCACTCTACGCTAACCTCCACCGCCGCGCCGTCCTCCATCGCGTCCCCTTCAAGACCGCCCGCTCTGCCGTCCGCTTCAGCCCTGACGACGAGCTCATCGCCGTCGCCATCGGGAAGCTCGTCCAGATCTGGCGCTCCCCCTCCTTCCGCAAGGAGTTCTTCCCCTTCCACCTCCTCCGCACCTTCCCTGGCTTCGCTGCTGGGGTCACCTCCTTCGACTGGTCCCCTGACTGCGCCTCCCTTGTCGTCGCCTGCAAGGACCTTACTGCCTACCTCTTGCACATCAATCGGGGCACCGGGAACAAGCCCTTTCTCTTCCTCGGCCATCGTGCAGCTGTCATTGGTGCCTTCTTTGCCATCGATAATAAGACAGGCAGAGTCCACGGTGTTTACACGGTTTCAAAGGACGGAGCTATCTTTACATGGAATTTGGTGGAAGGAAATGATGCTACATCTCCACCTTCATGTAGGACACCGGAGCAGGATTCAGAACAGAATGGTGAGCCAGAATTGGATGTTGGGAGAAGGAAGAGGAAGAGTTTGGGAGAACTGGAAGAGCCCAGCACTACTCCACTTCATTTGGCAAAGTGGGAGTTGCAGAAAAAGAACTTCATGCAGGCACCTGCTAAGTTAACAGCCTGTGATTACCACCAGGATCTTGACTTGGTGGTGGTTGGGTTCTCTAATGGGGTATTTGGGCTGTACCAGATGCCAGATTTTGTGTGCCACTGCGAGTTGTCAATATCAAGGGAGAAGATCACTACTCCTATTTTCAACAGCTTGGGGAATTGGCTAGTTTTTGGATGCGCCAAACTTGGCCAACTGCTGGTATGGGAGTGGCGGTCAGAGATCTACATTTTGAAGCAGTAGGGTCACTACTTTGTTGTGAACACCGTCACCGAGGAGGTGCTGCGGTCCAGGGCCGGCCTTTGGCGGCCGCAGCAGCCCACCGGCTCGTTCCTCTTCCAGGGCCCGACCGGTGTGGGCAAGACCGAGCTCATCAAGGCCCTCGCCGAGCAGCTGTTCGAGGACAAGAACCTGCTCATCCGCATCGACATGTCAGAGTACATGGAGCAGCACTCCGTCGCTCGCCTCATCGGAGCACCACCTGGGTAAGTACACTTTGATGCTTCTGTTCTTGCTGCATTTTAATCTTAAACAAAGACTGAATGTTGGGTGATGGTTGCTGATTTGGGATTAATTTAGTAATTCAGTCATTTTTAGTTGTAAAGGAAGATTGAATTTTGGTTCTGACTTGTGTGATGAATTTATTTTTTTGAACGAAATGCAGCTACGTTGGACATGAGGAGGGTGGGCAGCTGACGGATCAGGTAAGGACGAGGCCGTACAGTGTGATCCTGTTCGACGAGGTGGAGAAGGCGCACGTGGCAGTGTTCAACACGTTACTCCAGGTGCTCGACGACGGCCGGCTGACCGACGGGTGAGGCAGGACGGTGGACTTCAGGAACACCGTGATCATCATGACCTCCAACCTCGGCGCCGAGCACCTCCTCGCTGGAATGGCCGGCAAGAACTCCATGAAGGTCACGCGCGACCTCGTCATGCAGGAGGTATGTATGGATTAACTCAATCTCCATTCCAGAACCACCAATGTATTTGTCTGATCTGCAATGTGATTCTGCATTTCATGTGGTTTATGTGTGTGTGTGTGTGTGTGTGTGTGTGTGTGTGTGTGTGTGCGTGCGTGCGTGCAGGTGAGGAGGCACTTCAGGCTAGAGCTTCTGAACCGGCTGGATGAGATCGTCATCTTTGACCCGCTGTCCCACGAGTAGCTGAGGAAGGTCGCTCGCCTGCAGATGAAGGACATGGCCGTCCGGCTCGCCGAGCGGGGTGTCACCCTGGCCGTCATCGACGCCGCACTGGACATCATCCTATCGCTGGCTTACGATCCAGTACGTGACAACACCCTACGAAGTTTCTAAATATTTTCACCTTTTTGGAGTTGGACCCTGACTCTGGTTTCGTTCCACTTTGTCGCAGTATGGCACTCGGCCGATCCGGAGGTGGATCGAGAAGAGGGTGGTGACGCACCTATTCAAGATGTTGATCCAGGAGGTGATCGACGAGAACTTCATGGTGTACATCGACACCGCCAACAAGGACGAGCTGGCCTACAGGGTGGACCGCATAGTGTGTAAGGATGTCTCTGCGATGGTGATCTTTTGCTTTAGAAATGAGAATGGCTCGGAAGGCTATCATTTTGATTTTCCTTAATAAGAGGGCTCATTTGTACTTGATTTCTGATATCGGCGGGGTACTAGTTGTTGATTAACCGCGTGGGGCCCCTGGGTGGCCTCGCGGCAGCTTCGGGTACTTTATGGACTCCTCGTGTCTTGGAAAAAATCATATTAAATTCCCAGGATTTTTTGACCTCCGTAGATATGGATTTTAAAAGTCTAAAACATGCAGAAAACAACAACTCGCACTGGGCACCTGGGCACTGAATTAATAGGTTAGTCCAGAAAAAAATTCTATAAAAAGTATTCAGAAGTGATATTATAATAGCATAAAACAGTCAAAAATTATAGATACCACTACTAGGAAAAAGCCTACTAGTAGCGCTTGAAAAACCTATAGCAGTAGCGCTGGGTCCAGCGCTACTGCTAAGACGCTACAGCTAAGTTATAGCAGTAGCGCTGGTTGGTGCAGCGATACTGCTAAGTCTGGTTAGCAGTAGCGCTGCACTGATCCGCGCTACTGCTAATTATCTGTAGCGCTGCCTAAAGACAAGCGCTGCTGCTAATACAGCGCTGCTGCTATATGTATTCCAGCGCTGCTGCTATAACTCCTGATTTCACAGATTCATATCCGCTCTATGTATTTGTTATGTATTTATACAGGCTCTATACAGTAGTTTCATCAGGTCACAATAAACATACACTATTATCATCATATCATACACATACAGTAGTCTCGTCATACCATCATCATCATCATTCAACACAAATATCATCACATCTCGAAAATAGCGATACACAAGTCATGTCATGTCTCGAATAAGTGCGACTGCATGGTCATGGCACACACACAAGTTTCATCATCTCTATCTAAACCATGATGTAGAAGAGAAGAGCGATCAACATCATCAAGACCGCGACTATGTAGTACTTGAGGCACCGGCGGTTCCGCCCCCGCTCTTGCTGGAGCGTCCACCTCAAGTAACTCCTTTCCGCTTCGGCTCTGCTGTCGAACCCTCTGTGGCTAGCACCCAGGAACTTGTCCACCTGGGCCTGAGCGTCTGGCCAGTGGTCGTAGACTCCTGGAACCTTCCCAACGAACACGACGTAGCAGCCCTTCGCCATCTATGATCTATGTACCTGCATCGTGAACGATAATATGCAACATAATGTACTTAAGAACACAAAGAGGCATAATTAGCAAAATACAAGCAACCTATAGTAAGTAAACATAAATGACGAAGTTCCTCATACCCAAACTAATTAACTAGAGCGATCTACGCTAGTTCAGGACCACGGTTTAATTACATCACATAGTTTCGTCTGGACGCTAGTGACACATATATTGTCAACGACAATCAGTCCTCGGTCCAATCTTCATAGTCAGGGAGGAAGGACCCGAGCTTCTTGAAAGGCTTCAGGTCCAGACGCTGAGCGATTAGCAGTGCTCGGACATCATCCTGCGTGATTGGCCCATGGTAGAACATCCCTGTTTGTTTGAGGACCTGCTTCATGATCACTTGGGCAAGTTCACACTGCACGTGATAAAACTCAGCTCGGATTCGATGATCCGGTGTCTTTCCTATGCTTGTGGCCCAGTTGACAATCTCGGCATCGTTGGCAGTAGCTGACATGCGAAGGCGTTGATTATCCCTTCTGAATTCGAGCAGGTGATGCATGAGGTAGAATCCATCAGCCTTACTGATGTGCGGTTGCTGGATGCAACAGAAGTCGGTCTTATGGCTGAAAACCAGCCCGTTCCTCCTATACTTTTTGTCCTTGATATATCCTTTGCTAAAAAGTGGACATAGGGAGCGCCTGAAATTTGCCGGAACGGAAATGAATCAACATTCCGGCAAAACATAGGCCACTCAGATATTCTTCGACATTCAACCAACATTGCAAAATCATATAACATCAATGACATATATCATATAACATCAATGACATATGAGCATCACAGGAGCACATAGTGAAATGACCTCACTAAACATTGCCTAGCTAGGGTTCATCTGTCCTAATTTTACTAACAGTAGCTAGGGTTCATCTGTCCTAATTTTACTAACAGTAGCTAGCTAGGGTTCATCACAGAGAGAGAGAGAGGAGGGCAGGGGAGAGGAGAGGGAGAGGCTTACGGGCTCGGGCGGTCGGCGGCGAGGGCGGCAGCGGCGGTGAGGTCGAGGGCGGGTAGGGGCTCGGGCCGGCGTCGAGGTCGAGGGCGGGCAGGGGAGAGGGCGGCGGCGGCGAGGTCGAGGGCGGCGGCGGCGGTGAGGTCGAGGGCGGGCAGGGGCTCGGGCCGGCGTCGAGGCCGAGGGCGGTCAGGGGCGATGGCGGCGCGCGACAGCAGAGAGGAGGGGGAGAGGTGGGAGAGTGGGGGGGAAATTGGGACTTGGCAAAATTTGAGCCCGCGCGGTGGCGGTTAGCTCAACATAGTAGTAGCGCTGGTTAGTATCCAGCGCTATAGCTATATTAGCTATAGCGCTGGTTAGGATCCAGCGCTGCTGCTAACTGTTTATTTTCTTTTATTATTTTCCTTTTCTCTTATGTTTACTTTTCTTTTTCTTTTGTATTGCTTTCTCCCTTTTGTATTTGTTTTTTTTGTTTTTCTCCCGACGACGACGTCTCCCTCCCACACTGCGTGAATATCACCGGAACCATGCATGTGGTGGTAACATATATATATCAGTTGACCGATAACGGTTACTTAAGTGCGTACACAAAATAGATACATATATAAATGATGGTTTCTCAGCTGCGTCGACGACGTTTCACATTGAGCTTCTTCCCTTTCTTGTTCGTTGCCGAATAATTGAGCCCCTCCTTGTGACTTTTTCGGAACCATGGAGTACGATCTTTCTTATGTAATGTAGTATTGATTCTTCTTTTCACGTATGCTTCATCGTCATCATCATCTTCCCTCATCGGGTTGCCGTATTGGTCGTAGTCTTCCTCGTTGGCGACTCCATCCATTCCGACGATGCTCCTTTTGCCTCTCCTCACGACAACACGGCTGGGATTGGTCGGGTCGGTTATGAAGAAGCATTGTGTCATGTGCTTAGCGTGTACCCATGGCTCAGTTTTGGCGATGACGTTAACGTTCACGGTTGCGCTCTTCGCGTCAGCGGGTGGTATAGACATGGTAGTGAAATACTTGTTTTCTCTTACGACGTCCTTAGCCCATCTGACACGGAACATCGTCGCATCGTGCAATCCAGTATAGTCAAGCTCCCAGATCTCTTCGACCCTTCCGTAGAATCTTTCAGTTGTGCCGTTAGCGTCGGTCACGCATTCAATCGTCACCCCGGAGTTCTGGTAATCACTGTCCATGTCTTTGGCCTCCGTGTAGAACGTGTACCCGTTGATATCGTATGACTGATAGCTCACGAGTTTGGGTGCGGGGCCATGTGCTAAGGCGTGTATGAGCAATCCGTCCGAACTGTCCTCTTCCGGGGGATTTTCAAGAACTTGCTCTTTGAACCAACGCAAGAAAGTGGCGTTGTGCTCTACAGTAACTTCGTCGTCCGTCTTGAGCATCCCCTTATCACGGTACTTATTTGCGATGGTTTCTTTGTGCCGTGCCACATAATCATCTACCACATCTAGGTGTTGTAGCACTACTAAGTTAGCCCTGTCAAAGTCGTTCCGTCGATTCGAGTAGTCCACGTGCAAATCCCTCCGGCCGTTGTTGTGACCTTCTCCTTCTAGCCTCCCATCGTGCTTGTTGGCGGGCAAACCAACAACAGGGTCTCCGACGCCTATATAATTCTCGCAAAAGGAGATGCACTCATGCGTCAGATACCCCTGGACGATGCTCCCATCGAGACGGGACATGTTACGAACGAATCCTTTGATGACCTCATTCATCCTCTCGAACGGCATCATGCTGTGAAGGAATGTCGGCCCGAGGTCGATGATGTCGTCCACGATGTGGACACACAGATGCACCATGACGTCAAAGAACGCGGGCGGGAAGTACATCTCAAGCTCACATAGTATGACAACGATCTCTTCCTGTAGCCTTCGGAGCTGCTTCACACTTATGGACTTTCGAGAGATAACGTCGAAGAAGTTGCAGAGACCAGTAAGCGTGTCACGGACGTGCTTGTCCATTATCCCTCTAATGGCAACTGGGAGTATCTGCGTCATCATCACGTGACAGTCATGAGACTTCATCCCGCTGAACCTTTTCTTCTTGGGGTCTAGAAATCTGCTTATCTTCCCACAGTAACCGGAACTGACTTTGATTCCCATAAGGCACTTGATGAAGTGATCGATCTCCTTCGCACTTAAGGTGAAGCAAGAAGGGGGGCAATAATTGTCCTCCTACTTGTTGACTTTTCTGCCCCTTTCCCTCTCCTGCGTCTCCGTCTCCGTCTCCTCCGTCGACTTTTTACGGTGGAGATCTTTCCTGATCTTCAAATCTTCCAAGTCTTTCCTTGCCTTCGGCCCATCCTTGGTCGTCTCCGGCATGTTCATCACTGTGCCAAGCAAGCTCTCGAGGACATTCTTCGTGATATGCATTTGATCAAGGCAATGAGGCGTGTCGTGATTGGGCCAGTACTCCAAGTCCCAGAAAACAGACCTCGTTTTCCATACCTTCAGTAGCGGCTCCGGTGCCTTTTTCATCGTTCCCGGCGCGGGGCACTGTCCCCAGTTATTCAACAGCTCGTTGATTTCGGCGCCGCTTCTCTTACGTGGAGGTCCTCGATGCTCAGTCAACCCATTGAATAGATCTCCACGCTTTCTCCACGGGTCATCCTTCTCGAGCCATCTACGATGCCCCATGTACACGATTTTCCCGGACCCGCCATCTTTCGTCGACGTAAGCTGCTAAGACGTTGTATCATCCATGCACCTCGTGCATCCGCAGTATCTGTGGCACACCTGGCCTGAGGTGTACCCGTAACCGAGATAGTCGTGCACCGTCGTCATCAGCGCAGCTCTCATATAGAAATACTCTCCTTTGCTGGCGTCCAATGTCCATGCCGGTGTTTTCCATAACGTGTCTAGCTCCTCTTTCAGAAGCCCCATATACAGGTTAATATTATTTCCCGGTTGTTTCGGCCCTTGAATCAGCATGCTCATGTGTATGTACTTTGTCTTCATGCACTTCCATGGGGGGAGGTTGTACATCCATACAAAGACGGGCCATGTGCTGTGGTTGGTATTTTGGTTTCCAAACGGATTCATGCCATCCGTACTCGCACCAAGCACGATGTTCCTTGGATCTTCTGCAGCAAATCCATATACGGTGTTGAATGCTCTCCACTGGCTACCATCTACGAGGTGTCTCAGCTTCGGATCATCTCCATCGTCGGGCTTCTTCCTCTCCGCGTGCCAGCGCATGAGCTTTGCTTCCTTAGGATCTACGAAATACCGCTGCAGACGGGGAGTGATCGGAAAGTACCATACAACTTTCTGAGGAGCTTTCTTTCCTGCCTTCTTGTATCGAGAAGCATTGCACACTGGACAGCTATTTTCTTCCGCGTGCTCCCCCCGATAAATGATGCAATCGTTGATGCATGCATGGTACCTAATGTGCGGCAAATCAAAAGGGCAAACGATTTTCTTGGCCTCATCGACACTAGTAGGACACAGGTTCCCCGCGGGAAGAACTTTATTATGTAGATACTTCAAATGCTCATCGAGGCTTTTGTCTGTCCATTTGTTTTTGGCCTTCGTCTTTAGAAGTTCGAGCGTGAAACTCAAGCGGCTCACCTCAGGATTGCAACCGTCATACAATGGAGTCTTCGAGTCTACTTCAAGTTGCGCCAGCTTGGCCTCCTCTCTAGAAGCAGCTCTGTCGCTAGTCGTACTCTTGCGAAGGAGGTCTCGAACATGAGGGTCCTGCACGACTGCACTTAGTCGCGTCGAAGACTGCGGCGTGACCGCCGCCTCTGCTTCGTCGTGTCCGGAATCTTCTCCGCCGCCATGTTCGGAATCTTCTCCGCCACCGTCATTTAACTCTTCCCCGCCGCCATGTCCGACGCCATCGTCTTCGTGTCGATTGGTCATCTCTTCGTCTAGCCCCATGTCGTTATTCCCTGCCATGTGGACGTCCTCATCATCATCATCATCTTCACTTATCCACCGAGTATAGCCATCCATGAAACCATTCATCAGCAGGTGCGCCTTCAACCTTCCACGATCATAAGGGTCCAAAAGGACTCCTTCTTTGCATCTTGTACAAGGACATCTAATCCTAGTCCGATTATTTGCATTCATGTCCATCACTGCGGATTGCATGTATCGCTCCACCTTCCATCCACTCACCTTCATGACCGACTGCATGCACAGTATAACAAGCAAAAGGGTTATAAACAAAATGCATGCATGCATTAAAGTCATATAAAAATTTGGCATGACCTTGCCTAAAAATAGGACATATCGAGTTTGCTCGAAATTCATCGAAACGGAAATAAATCGACATTTCGGCAAAACATAAGCAACTCGGGGGCATGCCACTCGCACAAATATCTCCATATCCCAAACACACATATTCCCATTCACACACACATATTCCCATTCTTGAAATGAACAACTTTTTACTCACCTATATCTAGCTAGATCTAGTTGTTGGGGACATATCAATAGCTAGCTAGATCAAGTTGTTGGGGAGGAGAGATGACTCTAGTTAACTAATGGAGAGGGAGAGAGATGAGCTAGCTAGATCTATATCTAATGGAATGGAGGGAGAGCCAAACAAATGAGATAGGGGGCATTTATGGAGCTAGCTAGAGATGAGAAGGCCATTTATGGAGGAGAGTTATGGTGGAGGGGGGCATTAATGGGGAGAGAAAAGAGGTAGGAGGAAGAGAGAAGAAGGGCAACAATGGTGAGGGGAGAGGGGAAAGGAGGGGGAGAGAGGGCAATGGGGAGGAGGGGGAGGGGAGGGGGGTGAAAAAGGTGGCACCAGCCACGCATAGCAGTAGCGCTGTTTTTCAGCAAGCGCTACTGCTATGTTACTTAGCAGTAGCGCTTTCCAAAAAGAATGCTACTATTAAGTGGGCCCCATTATCAGTAGCGGTTCCACCAAATAACGCGCTACTACTAAAGTATTAGTAGTAGCGCGTTATTATGGACAGCGCTGCTACTACCAACAGTGTCGGTGGGCTCGTCTGGTCCCGCTTAGCAGTAGCGCTCGTTATGTTTCCAGCGCTACTGCTAAGTCTTTACTTGTAGCGCTTCCTAAATGCAACGCTACTGGTAATTAGCAGCAGCGCCTGTTGCATTCCAGCGCTACTGATATTGTCCTGCCTATAAGGTTTTCCCTAGTAGTGTACGTTTGAGACGTATCAGTGGGAAGCTAGAACTGACATTTATTTATGTGGGGATTGTTTCTCTTCTGATAAAAACTTACCACTGAAGAGAATGATAGATTAGATGTTGTCTTTAGTGAGAAGGAGGTCAAACACGCTATGTTTGGATCTTACTCTGAGGGGGCTCCTGGCCCAGATGGTATTTTTTTTATTTTGTCATGTATTTTGGGACATTATCAAATATGATTTGTGTAGACTGTTTGATGCTTGGTATAGAGGTGATTTGAATATATTTAGATTAAACTTTGCTACGATTACTTTGATTCCCAAAGAAAGTAATGCTAGATCTATGAATAAATTTAGACCTATTAGTTTACTTAACTATTGTTTTAAAAATTTCACTAAGGTGTTGACTAATAGGTTACCTCTTATTATTAGTAGATTAATTTTTTTAGCATCACTTTGCTTTTGTTAGAGGTAGATTCATCTTAGAAAATGTTGTTACTGCCCATGAGATTATCCATTATGTCCATTCTTCTGGTCAGAAAGGGCTTGTTTTTAAGATAGATTATGAGAAAGCCTATGACAAGGTTTGTTCAGATTTTCTCTATGAGATCTTATCTTTATGGGGTTTTATTGATAAATGGATAGGTTGGATTAGAAAGCTAACTCAAGGTGGTTATGTTGGGATCAAAATTCTTGGAGAAGAGAGTGGTTATTTGCCACTGGTAAAGGGATGAGGTGAGGTTACCCTCTCTCACCTTTGCTTTTTAATACAGTAGTTTATGTGTTTGCTAGAATGTTAGTTAAGGGGAGTGAGGCTGGTCTGATTAGAGGGATTTACCCTGAGCTTATCCATGGGTTATGTGCTTGCAATATGCTGATGACACTCTACTTTTTTTAGAGAATCCTAGAGTTGATCTTAATGTGAAATGGATTCTCACTTATTTTGAACAAGTCTCATGGATGAGAATTAATTATCATAGGAGTGTTTTGGTCCCTATTAATATGAATGAAGAGGAGCTTTCTCCTTTTTTGGATATTTTACGATGTCAAGTTGGAGCTTTCCCTATTAAATATCTCGGACTTCATTTACATTCTGATAACTTGAGGAGAGAAGATTTGCAACCTTTGGTTGATAATATGCTTAGTAGAATTGTTGGGTGGAGAGGCAGACTCATCTCCTTTTTAGGAGAAATTACTCTGACTAAATATTTTCTTGCTAGTATTCCAATTTACATGTTATCTTTTTTTCAAGTTTCCTAAATGGGCTATCAATTCCCAAATGGCTAACTGGATGTCGTGCATTGAATGATGGTGTGTGTGTGGTGTGAATGAAATTCTTGTGTGAATAGGATTAGTACACAATTAGACCCTATTCCCTTGGTAAGACTAGAAGTCAAGAAGACACCACCAGAGGAGTTAAGCATCAGTGCTGGAGAATTGGAAACATCATAGACAATGAGAACATAAGACCCCGATCATACCAACAGACGCTTAAGTGTGAACGAGCGATAGTCTAGTAGAAAATAAAATTCATTTACCTAATTGGCATTTTATATGTATGAAGAAGGAATATGGGGGTTTGGGCATCCCTAACCTTCATGATCTGAATATATGTTTGATTAGCTCATGGGTCAAGAGATATATTGTAGGGGAGGGATCCCTGTGGAAAAGAGTAGTTGATACTAAGTATAAAACTAGCAAACCAAATATCTTGTGTTGTCATGGCCTTCATCCCTCACAGTTCTGGAAAGGGTTTATGTGGGCCATGTAGGCTGTGAAGTTTGGGTATAAGTGGTTTGTAGGTAATAGAGTTAAAGTTAGGTTTTTGGAAGATATCTGGTTTGGTAATGCTCCTTTAGCTACTCAGTTTTGGAATTATATGTTTTAGTTAAAGAGAGGAATAAATCTATATTTGGGATGGTCAGAATATAAAGTGTACCTTTAGGAGGATTTTTTTCAGATGAGTTGATGGAATTTTGGTTTAATCTAATCAACGTAGCTAAGTCCATGTCTTTCACCGATCAAGAGGATTCCTTGATCTAGCAGTGTGAGAGTAAAGGGATATACTCCTCTAGATGTTTATATGCAATAATTGATTTTAGGGGGTTTCAACCTATGCACCTATCTTTGGTTTGGAAGATTAGAGTTCCTCCTAAAATTCAAGGTTTCCTCTGGTTATTTTCTCAAAACAAGATAATGACCTGCGATAATCTGAGAAAGAGGGGCCTTGCTAAACCCTTGGAGTGTATATTCTACAAGGAAATTAAATCAGTATACCATCTATTTTTTGAATATGTTGTTGTTAAGATAATGTGGTCCTGCTTTAGACTAGTGTTTGATGTAGATATCCTTGGTTTTAAATCTTTGACTAAACATTGGGTACGCAAATAAAAATAATTTGCATTTAAATGTAGCATCTTCTGTTGTCTTGTGGGGACTATGGAATCGCATGAATGTCATTGTTATTAACCGGGGATCTTGGATATCTATGAAACAGGTTTGGGGTTTGGTGGTCCAAGATCTAAAGGGAGGAAAACTGGGAAGATTCCAGGAAGTGTTACTAACAAAGCTAAAGATGTCACTGAAACTGGAGCCGGACGGACTGCTTACACAAGTTGGTCAGGTTTATCTTCGTGGAAGGTCTTTGTTCGGGAGTCTACACAGGGAGGTAGAGTCACAATGAGCGTGATGGACCAGAAGACTTGTGACGATGTCTCAGGACATGTGGCTCTCTCCCGGTGTTGTGTTGAGGAGTTTTGTGAGGTGGCGCCCTGATGGTCATTTTGTTTAGTGTCTTTGGATATTTGGTAGTTTCCGCATGCTCTTCAATTGAGCCTATCTTAGTTTATTTTTCATTCTTTGGTAATCTTTAATTGTTATGTGTCTGTAAACTTGGAACACCTGACCTTTGGGTCGGTTTGGCTTCGCTCCTAATGAAATGGAGATAGGGGATGCTCCCCTTTGATCAAAAAAATATATATTACCGTTATTATAACTTATGTTGTTATCCCTTATCTATTCCCTTGTCGATCTCATCAATCAAATAGGAAAATAAAGCCCCCCCCCCTCCAATTCTTAGACATAAATTTTTTTGAGGAATTTGGAATTTTCACATATCATTAAACAAATGTCAAATTAGAACACAAACTGCACAGAAACCAAGAGAGACAATGATAGAGGACTCGTGTCTAGGAACATTTGCGGGAGAACTCCCCACAAAAAGGAAACAACATTGAAGCTCTCAGGTTTATGTGACCGTCGTTCTCACTACTTGACGTCGTCGGAGGCTGAGGTGAAGGCGAAGAAGCACCATTGCCCATGAGGGCTTTGTGAGCCGAAGATGAGGCCCGCCGCTAACAAGGCCAGTGTCACTGTGGCGCATCGACCGGGGATCATCCTCGTGCTCGTCGAAACCCGAATTCGGCACATTGCCACCGATGTCGTCGAGGCAGAATGCCGTAACTGTCACCCTCTAGCCTCCAACCTTGTTCTTGGACCTTTGTCTTCCCCCAAACAAAGACGGTGTTGCACGAGACAGGATCTACCACAGACACAAGAAACCCAACCAGATCCATCTCATCAAGGGAACGATGGAATAAGGCTCCCACAGATCCCTCGAGTTCACCAACAAGGGCACCGTCGAGATGTGGCTGGGATCAAAGAAAAAATATTCCAAACGCAGGCAGCCGGGGTTTCCCAACCCTTTGTTGCGTCCAGAGGGGGAGAGAACCCACAGCCTCACCAGTGGAGCGAGGGAGGAGTTGGTCAGCTCCCTGATAGTGGTTCGTATCGAGCAAACAAAGTGTCGAGAATAAAAGACACATCACATGTCTAATCTTAATACGAGTAGTTGCTTGAATTATCATCCCCCTTCCCAATTATTGTCATTTGCCAAGCAAAAAAGACAATTATTGCCAAATGTACCATGGAGGATACAGTCTATTGTCTATTGGTCTGATTAGCTAGTTGGTGAGGCAATAGCTTACCAAGGCGATGATCAGTAGCTGGTCCGAGAGGATGATCAGCCACATTGGGACTAAGACACGGCCCAGACTCCTACGGGAGGCAGCAGTGGGGAATTTTCTGCAATGGGCGAAAGCCTGACGGAGCAATGCCGCGTGGAGGTGGAAGGCCTACGGGTCGTCAACTTCTTTTCTCAGAGAAGAAACAGTGACGGTATCTGAGGAATACGCATCGGCTAACTCTGTGCCAGCAACCGTGGTAAGACAGAGGATATGGCGAAGGAGGACGAGTAGACCAAACAGTATCAGAGGCTTCTTCTTTTTTTCTTTTTTTTGAGGGATCATCGGAGGCTTCTTCAAATTAACAGCTGTTAACAGTGATGTATTGAGTCCATCTTAAAACTAAGATTGATCTGTTTATGTTGTCAAATGAAAACATTGATTTGTGTGCCTAGTGTGTCCACAACTCAGTGTTGAGGTGGAAAATTGATCGGTCCTTGTCAAGCTGGCCGACTTGTCAATTTAGGGAATAAATTTTCAGAATTAAACCACAGGTGGGCACCGACAACATCACGGAGTTTATATCATATAATATCTCTGCTCGTTTGTAAAAAGCGTTTGAAAGACATTGTTCATAACAAAAATTGGTCACACGGACAGGTACAAACACACAACCTGAAGAGAGTAGCTACCCACTTCGTGGTCCAAGAGACAACAATCCTTCCTCCCCACACAAAAATGCCAACGTCCTCAGCTCAACTTCAGCCCTGAACATCAAACATATTGCTTAACCAGCATACAGCCACTGCCCATGTAAATAATGCAAGAGTGCACATTCGGTCGGCCACATACTGGTTGGCATTAAAAAATGAACTCAGCTGCTCATGTGCTCAGTGATCATGTTGGTGCTATAACAACCACTGCAGGAACACAAGGATGATCTATGTAAGTTTCGATTTTGTCAGACTTGAGAAACCACTCATAAAATATGTTTGTGGCAATTGCAAACATAAAGATGAGTGAAATACTCACGAAATATGTGCCGACCATGGCCTAACTCTTTGTCCCAGCAGAGCTCAGATATTTGAGCATGTACTCGTTGGAGGAACAAGTGTCCGCCGGATCCTGGTGTAGTTTTGTTATAGACTTCTGCAACAACTTGAGAGCAGGAAGCAAAGTCCTCGAATTTTGTTGGATGTAGCTTCCATCAACCTTGCATAGCTCCTGTAACGGGAATATCAGAATAAAATATCTAGTGTTTCACCAAGATCATTAGCTTCAACCCAAAAAAAAGAGAAGAATGGTACCTGAGACCACAGAAGGATGAATTCCAGATGGGGACAGCTTTCCAGGAGGTCAGCGAATGCATCGATCAATCTCTGAAGATACTTAAAGGGTACTGATGAGCAGATTGCTTGTACATTGGATGGATCCACAGCAAAGATGCATTTCTTAATCAAGGAGTCTTCGTTTAACCAGAGGCTCGGTAAAAGGGCTCTCTGTTGTTGGTTTTCTACAAGAGCTTCCTCCACTTTCTGTACAAACACGAAGCACACAAATTTGTCACGGATTGATCAGCGGTATTTTGAGACAAAAGTTCTCAAAAGGACATGAAGTAAATACCTCAGGAGTAACATCAATGTCAAGATCTGTTGGGTCGAAGATAAATGATTCATCAACTCAGTACAACAGAACACCATCAGTGGTTGCTGCAGCAAAAGATCTTCCTGTTGGAGCAAATTTCACACATTTTGTCCGAGCTATGGGTCTTCCACGATTTGCCATGGATCCAGGTAAACCATGCCCCAGGCTACCTCTTGTTTGTTGATCAATTCCATCCTCAACATCACTATCTGCATCATCAATTAGATCAAGTGGACCAGCGTCAGTCATATTCTTTGAGTTCGGGAAATCAAGAATGCCATCCAATGAAAGATTGCGAGTGATCTGGAATCTACGCAACAGCACCTGCACAGATGGCATTGGCAAATACATTCAATCATTAATGTGGAGATAAGGCGTTCTTACAGTGTTACAGTTATGTCAATCACTGAAGATAATGTCAAAGACCACCTAACCATATGCATCTTAGCTGTTACCACGACACGAGGGGCAACATTCAGATGTGGTTAGCTATTAGTAGTATCTTTTTAGTTTAGGTTCGTGAGGCTATCAGGAAAATAATTCTGGTCACTAAGTCAAGCAAACATTGGGTACCAACTAATAATAGACAAAGTTTTTACCAAACTACAGTAATTGACACGAGTACATGACAGTATGGCATGATAACTATAGATTGTAAAGAATGAGCATATATAAGATGGGAGGCGCCTCTAAGATAGTAAAAGGAAAAGAAATGAGAAATGTGTGTATGCTACAAAATTGTTTTATCACAAGAAAGATTTCCTGGCCTGTTCTCCAATATTGTACATGCATATATATTTGTTGTTTCCTCCTGCTAAAATATAGCTTCCATCAGCAGAATAGCACAGCGTCGTGAAGTACTTTCCTATACTTGTATTAGCTGCAGATCTTCTATCAGTCATGAGGCGCTCGCCAGAAATATCCCTGCGACCTTCAATTGTATACATCAACAAGCCATCAAAAGGATCCCAGAAATTGATTAGGCCATCTAGTGTGCTACATGCAATCTGCCTTCCGTCAGGACGATAAGCCAAGGTAAGAACATCATGTGAGTGTTGAAACGTTTCCACAGCACCATTGCTCTCAAATACATCCCAAATACGAACGGTCTTGTCCCATGATGATGAAGCCAAAATAGCCTACCAAACATAAGCTAGTTACTCTTTCTGCGGATTTACAAAATACATAGAACCACTAATAGAGCAGATTCAGCACAATTTCCTTAGTCAATTTGTTTCAAAAACAAATTGTACTTCTAACTACTAGGAATGGGAACCAAAATACAGCAAAGCATGGACTTACACTGATTGGTGAAAACATTAGACCATGAACTGGTCCTTGGTGGCCACTGAGTACATCCAACAAACGACTAGTCTTCATTGACCAAGCATAAATCTGCATGAAAAACATTGTGGTTATCAAGGAACTAGAACTAGAGCATATAGGAGGCAAAAGGACTGCCAGAAAAATGTTGAGTGTATACACACACCTCAAATTAATCAAGTGTTCCAGCACAAATTACTTCCCCGCTCTGATCTGCCGTTAAAGAAACGAATTGTCTAGGTGAAGGGGTCGTAAATGTATTGAAGTTACAAAAACGGAACAGATCCCATGCTCGAATAGTCCCATCAAGGGAGGCACTGAGAAGAGAATGGTTATTGGCCATAAAATGAACTGCAGTAACAGCATTTGTATGCTCGGAAAATGTTATGAAACAGAACCCAGAGGCAGCCGTCCAGACCTACAGCAAGCCAGTCACATGTATCAAACTCACAGTGCAGGATAATGATACTTAACTGTTAAAACAATATGGTTTTAGACATAGGAAAAAGTTGTGATAGTTATAATTTCTGGTTTTCAATACATAGATGACTAGGCACCATTTTTCAATTCAAATGAATAAGACTGATTTAAGTAGTACTTAGCACTGAGGGGTTGGAAATTAAAGTTGGGATACGGCAAGAAGAGGATGTCACATTGGACGATGGGCGGGCATCGCAAGCTGCATGGATCCTGCAGTACATGGAACAGTCTAATATATATATATATATATATATATATATATATATATATATATATATATATATATATATATATATAGAAACTCTATTCATCACCCAGGGTGCAGAATATGTTATTCTTCACCCGAGGTAATCTTACGAGCTTTTCATAAATAAATTACATTTGAAATACAAATAGTTACATTCATATTGATCCACTATGTAAAATTTGGCATAAGAAAATAAAAATATAGGCCGTAAGACAAGAAAAATTGCATTTTATGTATATTTTACACTATGTTTTTACGTTTGTAATTTTACATAACAAAAATATTTTTTACGGTGATTATATATTTTCTTACGGTCTCTTTTTACGTATGGAATAAGACAAAATTTACGGAACGTAAAATTATGATGCATTGTTGTTAAAATAGAGGGGGGTGAAGAATAACTATTCCTCACCCAGGGTGACGAATAGCGCGACCCTATATATATATATATATATATATATATATATATATATATATATATATATATATATATATATATATATATATATATATATATACCAACAACCTACATAAATCATTCTATTAGCTTTATGTTTCAAGCAGATCTGTCAAATTGAGAAAAAAAATACAGGAATATTAATATTTTTTCGATTAGTAAATCCACATAGATATGTAAATTTGTAGACTGAAAGAAGTCATATGTCTAATTATAAAGTTTGCATACAAAAATCTCCAAAGTAGCGAAGTTGTATCCGTAAAGGTAGCAATAGTCTGAGTTTACTGACAGGCATATAGGGTATTTTCATTGGCATGCGTACCTCTACCTTTATTAATGAAAAAATAAATAAGACGGTGATACATTAGCTTAGGAGATGTTACGGTACAAAAGTACAAGCGAAGGAGTGTTCGCACACGAACACGTCACCGTGTACCCTCGACGCCGGGGGTGATGCACCGCAGCTCACGTCGAAGGAGGACCGTCCGGCAGCGCGATACGCAAGACAGCCGGCGGACGCTTTTGCAGACCCGAAACCCCGCACGCCCGGGAAGGACCCCGTCAGGGAGTGCGGCGGCTATGGGCTGCCCTAGGTCGATTTGCTCGCCCCTAGAGCCTCTGTACTCGCAGCTCTCCAACACGAAGAACGACGAAGAACGAGAGAGAAAAACGATGGAGAGATAAAACGTAGATGAAAAAGTAGTATATTGATTTGTTCGATTGTGTGTTGTTTCAATCGGCCGTCACCCCCAACATATATAAGAGGCGGCTGGACTTCCCGTACAAGCAAAGGATTCATCTAGGCTTTCCTTACAAGAAAATTACATCAATTCACGTCCTAGAGTCCTAGTTCTGGTCCCACTCGGATTCAGCCCGAATCTGGTCCAATCTTCTGTTTTGCTCCTTGCGTGGGCCGTGGAATCTGCATATGACTTCCGATGGAGACGGTTCAAATACCAATTTTGTGTGCTTCGACGAGGCCGACAATCCGTATGTTGATCACTTTTCCAAATAAGGCCATCTTGAATACTCCACGGGGTCATCTTTAATTTCGAGTCGGACTCGGTCATGTAGCTGACTGTACCGTCCGACTCTTGTAGCGTCTCTGCAGGTCGTATATTACGTCGGATGATGATGACTCCAAAAGCAAAGTTGACCGTTTCGACGTTACGAACAACTTTCATGTTGAACACTTTTTCATCCGAAGCCATCTAGATAATCTTTTGAGTCCATCTTCAGCTTCTGGTCGGATTGGCCTTGACAGTTTCCACCCAGGCAAGCTTTTCCCGGCAAGCTTTCCACCCCGGCAAGCTTTCACGCCGGCAAGGTTTCCACCCCGACAAGCTCTTTGCTCGGCAAGCTTTTCACCCGGCAAGCTTTTTCACCCGGCAAGCTTTTCACCTGGCAAGTTCTTTGCCCGGCAAACTTTCTGGCTGCACCTTGCGGGTCTTTTTTGAGGCAGTAAACGACCTCGGATGAAAATGCGTCCAAAAGCAAAGTTGACCGTTTCGACGAGACGAACAACTTTTATGTTGAAATTTTTTCGATTCGAAGCCATCTTCTGGGCCAAAACGTTCGCGCAAAACATCTGAATTGTGGCGCTACCCATCAGACATATGTCTGGTGGGGCGCGCCATATTTCGCCTCCTGACAGGGCTGCCTTCCGATAGCTCTAACTTTTGCATACGAACTCGGATTAAGACAATTTTTATATCAAAATCGACCGTTTCGACAAGACGAAGACAATCCGTGTGGAAGCTTTTCCCATATGAGGCCGTCTTGGGGGCGTAATCAGCCAAATAGTGTTCTGGATACAAAATCTCAGTACTTCGAACACAATTTCGGCCTTAGAGATGAGATCGGATGGCTATGGCCCAAATATCAAAGTTTCTCCTTTCGACAATACGGAACTTTCTCACTTTGAGCACGTTTCCATTTGAGTCTGTCTTAATTATGTTTTTGACCATGCCAAAATCTGGTGTCAACACATGCCCCCCCCCCCTGTTTTTCGGCAAAGCTTGCATGCCGAAAAATAATTTGCACCATGTTTGTTCTAAGGACGATGTCAACACTCCATCGGCCATCTATATTTCTCAGGGCGATAATTATGTATCGGCCATGTTTATACTAAGGGCGATAATCATATATCGGCCATTGCCTAACTAGGCTTCTTGCCACACACTCGGGTGGTACTTCTTCAGATATCTGCCATTGAGAGCTCGAGGTAATAATACTCCTTGTATGGATTCCACAAAATATGAATTTCCAGGAACTATCCTCGCAATCCTAAAAGGACCTTCCCAGTTTGGAGACCACTTCCCGAATTTTCTATCTCTAGAACCAATCGGCAGAATCACTTTCCACACAAGATCGCCAACCTGAAAATTCTTCAACTTGACCTTTTTATTGTAAGCTCTTGCTACCCTCAACTTGTCCCTCTCTATGGCCTTCAAAGCAGCCAAACGTTTATCGGCAACTTCATCAATGTTGTCCATCATCAAATTGTAAAAATCCACTGCCGATAAATCATTTTGTTTGGCTATTCTCAAAGCATTCAAATTCACTTCCACTGGTAAAACAGCCTCTTGACCGTATACTAGCTCATACGGAGTTACCTTTGTAGCACCATGCCTTGAGATTCGTGCCCATAAAGCCTCAGATAACAACTCATGCCATTTTCTTGGATTATCCTCAATCTTCTTCTTGATGAGCTTAATCAATATTTTGTTGCTAGACTCAGCTTGTCCATTAGCTTGGGCATAATACGGAGATGAATTGAGCAACTTTATGTTATATGATTCGGCAAATTCTCTAACTTGATGTGACATGAAAGATGAACCTTGATCTGTAGTCAACGTCTGAGGAATGCCGAATCTATGAATAATGTGTTCGGTTATGAATTGAATTACCTCCGTATGTGTCATGTTCTTGAGAGGTACTGCTTCAGACCATTTAGTGAAATAATCGGTTGCCACCAACACGAACCGATGCCCCTTTGAAGAAGATGGATGAATTTGTCCAATGAAGTCTAAACCCCATCCTCTAAAAGGCCACGGCTTGATAATAGGATGCAACATAGCAGCAGGAGCCAACTGAATATCACCAAATTTTTGACAAGCTTCACAACCTTTATAATACCTGAAGCAATCATTGATCATAGTCGGCCAATAAAATCCAGCACGTCGTAAGAGCCATTTCATTTTGGGTGCCGACTGATGAGTACCACAAATGCCTTCATGTACCTCTCCCATAGCAACTCTTGCTTGGTCCTCATCCAAACACTTCAAAAGAACATCTTCAACCGTTCGGCGATAAAGACCATCATCTCTCATTGTATATTTGAAAGCCATACGCCGAACAGCCCTGTCCACCCTTTCACTCGGATTGCACAAGTAATCAATAATGGGCTTCCTCCAGTCATGATTTTCACCTGCACTAGATTTATTGTTAGTGACCGAATCAGTGGGCTCTGGTTCGGCTTCTCCCATATTAGCAAGACAAGACATCGGCTTCTGAGAAATATGAAACATGCCACGATCAATATGATAGCCGGATGCTTGTTCTGCCAACTCATTTGCTCTCCAATTGTCATGTCTAGATATATGAGCAATGCTAAAATAATCCAAAGTAGAAATCGTATCTAAACACTTATCAAGATAAACATTAAGTGATTCGTCTAAACATTGAAAGACTTTGGACACTTGCTGCACTACTAATAATGAATCACCAAAAGCCTCAACATGTGTAGCACCTATAGCGAGCAACATCTCTAAACCGAATAACAATGCTTCATATTCGGCTTGATTATTTGTGCAAAAATATTCCAGTCGGCATGAGGCTTCAAAAACAGCACCATGAGGAGATATATAAACAATACCAACACCTTGGCCATTGCTACAAACTGAACCATCAAAATATAACCTCCATGGCACTAATGAGACAAGGTTTATATCATGCTTGTCATTAATCCGATGCTCAACAATAAAATTAGCAACAATTTGGCCTTTCATGGATTTTAGAGATTCATAAGCCAAATCATACTCAATTAAAGCATAAGCCCACTTGCCAATTCTACCACTAAGAATTGGCCTATGCAACATGTACTTAATGACATCGGTTTGACAAGCTACTATGCAGGCACTCGGCACTAGGTAATGTCTCAGTTTTGTGCAAGCATAATATAAACAGAGGCATAATTTTTCAATAAATGTATACCTTGTCTCGGCGTCCAATAAGCGTCGGCTCAGATATGTAATAGTATGCTCTCTTCCTTCGGTTTCTTGAGTCAATACAGCACCAATAACACCTTCCTCCGCCGCAATGTAAAGCCTAAAGGGCTCTTTATGTTTGGGTGCTTTCATCACCGGAGGAGTGCTCAAATAAGTTTTGATCATGTCGAATGCCTCTTGCTGTTTTGCCCCCCAAGTAAAATCAGCATCATTCTTTAACCGAAGGATAGGAGTGAATGCATCAACCTTCCCTGACAAGTTAGCTATGAACCTTCTCAAATAATTGACCTTGCCAAGGAATTTTTGCATATCTCTCTTGCATGTTGGAGCCTCCACTTTTTGTATAGCTTCTATCTTTTTGGGATCAATTTCTACGCCATTCTCATGAATAATAAAACCCAAAAACTTTCCAGCCGACACGCCGAATGCACACTTCAAAGGATTCATCTTCAGTCCGTATTTTTTCATTCTTTCAAAAGCTAAACGCAAATCAGCCAAATGAGACTTAAAAGCATCCGATTTGACAACAATATCATCAATATAGACTTCAAGTATAATACCGAGTAAATCATGGAAAATTAAATTCATAGCCCTTTGATATGTGGCACCAGCATTTTTTAATCCGAATGTCATCACTGTCCACTCGAATAAACCAAGGAAACCAGGGCAACGAAAGGCTGTCTTGGACATGTCCTCTTCGGCCATAAAAATTTGATTGTAACCCGCATTACCATCAAGAAAGCTAATAACCTTATGTCCAGAAGCATCATTAATAAGCATGTCGGCTACTGGCATGGGATACTCATCTTTGGGTGTAGCTCTATTCAAATCTCTGAAATCAATGCACACCCTTAACTTGCCGAATCCTTTCTTCTCCACCGGCACAATGTTAGAGATCCACTCGGCATACCTGCAAGGCCGAATGAAATTAGCTTTGAGCAACCGACCGATCTCCTCCTTGATCCGGTCATATGTTTTTGGATTAAATTTTCTGGCCGATTGTTTGTAAGGTCTAAAACCAGCCTTTATAGGTAACCGATGCTCCACCAGCTCTCGGCTTAAACCTAGCATCTCATGATATTCCCATGCAAAGCAACAAACATATGCTTTCAATAGCCCGATCAACTCAGCTTTATGATCTGCTTTCAAATTCTTGTTTACAAAAGTCGGCCGAGTGACTGAACCATCTCCTATATCTACCTCTTCTAATGGATCGGCCGACGTAAAACCTTGTCCTAATTTATCCATGTCATCCAACTCCTCTATAGATTCATACATATCGTTCTCGCTGGACCGATATTTTGCAAGACGTTTCTGCAACCACTCGGAATTAGAATCCATTTAAACACATCATACCTTGGAGCCGATTGCCACCAATCGGCTTTAAAGAGACGGGCACAAAGCCATTCTTCGTTGCGCTGAGGAAATCAAACTCTGACAAGTCGCGTCCCGTCAAGCAAGTAGCATTGGGATGTTGCCAATCCACCGATGCATCGGCCAAAGCAACACAAGCCGAGTTATCCGCATGAATGACTTCCACCTCATCATCAACCCACTGGATCAAAAACTGGTGCATAGTAGATGGCACGCATTGGTTTGCATGAACCCAATCACGGCCTAGTATGACGTTGTAGTTACCTTGCACCTCAGCGACAAAGAATGCAGTAGCCAAAGTTTTGCTCCCGACTGTAAGCTCCACATACATCACACCTTTGGCTTCAGTTTTCTCTTTGCCTTCAAACCCATTAAGCACCATATTGGTCTTGATTAATTCTTCATCGGGCAAACCCAATTTTTTGAAGACCGAATAGGGCATAAGATTTACCACAGCACCACCATCAACAAGCATCCGAGCGAGTGGTGATCCGTTGATATGACCTCTGAGGTACAATGGTTTCAAGTGTGTCACTGGTTCTTTTGGCTTCTCAAATATTGCATTTTTGGGGCCAAAATCCAGCTGAGCCACTTCCCCTTCTTCATCTATAGCACGAAATTCAGCGGGTAAGTAATACACCATATTGATATCCATACCTTCATGAAGTGGTGTAGATTCATAGTCCAACAGATCATTTTCTTCCTCAAGCATGTCCTCCGAAATATCTCCAAGTGAAGAGGAAGCAATAGGTGAAGTGGACGATGTAATGGCGGCTGCATCGTCCTTTGTTGGTGGTGTAGGTGTTGCTATGATCAATGCAGAAGCTGCTGTGTTAGATGTAGAAGCTGCTGCATCTTGTATTGGTTTAGGCTTCCACACTTGCTTTGCTGGTACCATGGGCCGAGTGTCATTGAACAACTTGTCTCTTTGCTTCTCGGCCTCTTGCTCAGCCATCTCTTGATTCCTCAACCTCTGCAGTTTCCTCTTTTGTGTTTTTGTTAGTCCTAGAGGACACCACCTTGGCTGAGTGTATTTAGGATCTCTTGGCTTTACTTGGCTGGTACTTGCTTCATGATCATTAGCTGAGTGCTTTGGTGCGATAACAAGTATCGGCTCAGTCGAGTGGCTATGCACAATCGGCTGATGTGTGGTGAATGTTTCGGTGCCCAAGATGAGTGAGTCAGCATCAATTTTTTCTTTGCCTTTTCCAGACTCGACCGCTGCACTTGGTGGTTTAGCACGCCACACTTGCTTGCTGATCCTTTCTTGATTGTTTTGCATTGGCCGATTGACACCATTGTTCAAACGGTCTCGTGTGGGATAAGAAAGCCTCTCACGAATAGGCCTCCTTGGTTCTGCCCACCCTGGATGAAAAGCATAAGGGGCCATTGGGGGCTGCCCCCATCCTCCGTTGAAACCTCCCATGTAGTATGGCGCATAGGGGGGTGGCGCCATCCAAGGTCCTGGTGCCCATGACCCATATGGCCTTGCGTGATGCTGAAATTCTTGCCTCGGAGGTGATCTTGAGCGCTTCAAAGTTGATGACCGGTTAGAGCTATAACCAGCCGCTTGATTGGCATATTTGGATAGCAACATATCAAAAGTTGGCTTGATTCTCTTGCGCTGCACCTTAGCTTCATTCGTCTTCCACTTGCCAACTTCTGGACTCTTGGGCTTAACAAATTTAACACGAGCGTCTTGTTGCACCTGTGGTTGCCCCCCAAGTGCAGGATTCTTGATGGTGATCTTGATCACTTCCTTGCCATCGGGTTGCTTGTCAAGCACAACCTGCCTCCCCAAGACCTTGCTGCCCTCCTTGCTTTTTCTGGGCTCACCAACAACGACATTAGTTTTATTAGGAGATTCGGCCACTTCCGGCTGAATGAGTAACTTTTTCCCCTCCAAATCCAGAGTGTTCATGGGGAATGGCTGTTTATCAACTTGCATCTCAGAAAAGTTCAATCGTCCGTCATTGATGGCCGATTGTATCTGTCGTCGAAAAACATTACAATCATTAGTAGCATGAGAAAAAGAATTATGATATTTGCAATAAGCACGCCGTTTCAGTTCTTCAAATGGCGGTAAAGTATGAGATATCCTAATGATCTTAGCTTGCAGCAAAGCATCAAATATTTTGTCACACTTAGCAATGTTAAAAGTAAATTTCATCTCTTCATCACGATTCTTATGAATCGGTTTCAGATCTTGACAAGTAAATGGTTTAGCCTTAGATGGCCAAACAAATTCAGTAGCATACATATCACCCTCATCGTCCGAGTGACCACTATCATATTCAACCACATTCATCTTAGGACGATCAGTTTTATATCTATGCACCTCTTTGAGATCTTTGCTTCGGCTTTCCTGAGCCAAAGCTCTTTGCAAGACTTGGTTGATATTTAAAAACTCATAGCCTTCTAGCTTTTCTCTAATGTGAGTTTTCAAACCATTAAGCACAAGGTCAGCCAAGTCTCTCTCGGTTATCACCAAACTATAACACCGGTTTTTTGTTTCTCTAAATCTCTTGACGTAATCGAAGACCGATTCATCATTTTTCTGCTTAACCGATGTAAGATGTGACAACTTGAGTTCATTGTCGCCGCTATAGAAGTGATCATGAAATTTCTGCTCTAGTTGCGACCATACCCGGATGAAACCGTGTGGTAAAGAAGAAAACCATGAAAATGCAGTACCAGTTAATGACAAAGGAAATAAACGCACTTTCAACTCATTCAGCGATCCTGCTTCACCCAATTGTGCTAAATACTGACTAACATGCTCCCATGTGGTTTTTGTGCCCTCTCCATTGAACTTAACAAAATCTGGAATTTTATATCCCGGAGGGCACTAGACAGCGTCAAAGTACTCGGGGTACGGTTTTTGGTAAATCCGATTCCGAGGTAACTCAACTCCAAAATTCTCTCGAAGCATCTTAGCCATCTCCTCTCTAAAATTAGCAAAAGCATCGTCCGTAGTAGATGATGAAGCTTGCTGCTGTGGGATGGGAGGAGTAGAATTACTAGCAGTAGGTAGGAACTGTGGCACATATGCCGAACCATAGTTCGGTTGTGGCCGAGTGTTTGCACCTATAGGTAAAGCTTGGTTCGGTATTGGCACCGAACTTGGCATGCTCATGATGGGATTAGCGGGTGCAGCCACGATCTGATTGGTGTGGGTAGGATAATAATTCATCGGCATGGGAGGTGTCGATGAAAGAGGTAAAGACAGATTAGGGTTTTCTACACTAGCAGACACACCAATATTACCACTAGACGATTGAGGCATATTTTTCTGAGCATTGGTATTTTCTATGAAAGTTCGATAGACTAAATTATTACCATCAGCAATACGACTCTCAATCTCAGCCCACTGCTCCGGAGAAAAGACAGTACTTACAGAGGGTTTAACCTGCTCATCGTGAAGAGGAGGGAACTTGATTTCTCCAATCGGAGTGATGTTGCCTTGGCGATCCTTCTTGAATTTCGCCAGGAATTCCTGCAGCTCCTTCTCCTCACGTGCCTTCTTGTACTCTTCATAAGCTTGGCGATGATCGGCCGATAACTCATCAAGACTGGGCTTAATGATGTTATCGGCGTCTACTTCACTCGGCTTGGGAAGATGAGACATGATGGATGATGATGATGATGGATCTTCTGTCCCCAGCGGAGTCGCCAAAAAGTGTGTTCGCACACGAACACGTCACCGTGTACCCTCGACGCCGGGGGTGATGCACCGCAGCTCACGTCGAAGGAGGACCGTCCGGCAGCGCGATACGCAAGACAGCCGGCGGACGCTTTTGCAGACCCGAAACCCCGCACGCCCGGGAGGGACCCCGTCAGGGAGTGCGACGGCTATGGGCTGCCCTAGGTCGATTCGCTCGCCCCTAGAGCCTCTGTACTCGCAGCTCTCCAACACGAAGAACGACGAAGAACGAGAGAGAAAAACGATGGAGAGATAAAACGTAGATGAAAAAGTAGTATATTGATTTGTTCGATTGTGTGTTGTTTCAATCGACCGTCACCCCCAACATATATAAGAGGCGGCTGGACTTCCCGTACAAGCAAAGGATTTATCTAGGCTTTCCTTACAAGAAAATTACATCAATTCACGTCCTAGAGTCCTAGTTCTGGTCCCACTCGGATTCAGCCCGAATCTGGTCCAATCTTCTGTCTTGCTCCTTGCGTGGGCCGTGGAATCTGCATATGACTTCCGATGGAGACGGTTCAAATACCAATTTTGTGCGCTTCGACGAGGCCGATAATCCGTATGTTGATCACTTTTCCAAATAAGGCCATCTTGAATACTCCACGGGGTCATCTTTAATTTCGAGTCGGACTCGGTCATGTAGCTGACTGTACCATCCGACTCTTGTAGCGTCTCTGCAGGTCGTATATTACGTCGGATGATGATGACTCCAAAAGCAAAGTTGACCGTTTCGACGTTACAAACAACTTTCATGTTGAACACTTTTTCATCCGAAGCCATCTAGATAATCTTTTGAGTCCATCTTCAGCTTCTGGTCGGATTGGCCTTGACAGTTTCCACCCCGGCAAGCTTTCCACCCCGGCAAGCTTTCACACCGGCAAGGTTTCCACCCCGGCAAGCTCTTTGCCCGGCAAGCTTTTCACCTGGCAAGCTTTTTCACCCGGCAAGCTTTTCACCCGGCAAGTTCTTTGCCCGGCAAACTTTCTGGCTGCACCTTGCAGGTCTTTTTTGAGGCAGTAAACGACCTCGGATGAAAATGCGTCCAAAAGCAAAGTTGACCGTTTCGACGAGACGAACAACTTTTATGTTGAAATTTTTTCGATTTGAAGCCATCTTCTGGGCCAAAACGTTCGCGCAAAACATCTGAATTGTGGCGCTACCCATCAGACATATGTCTGGTGGGGCGCGCCATATTTCGCCTCCTGACAGGGCTGCCTTCCGATAGCTCTAACTTTTGCATACGAACTCGGATTAAGACAATTTTTATATCAAAATCGACCGTTTCGACAAGACGAAGACAATCCGTGTGGAAGCTTTTCCCATATGAGGCCGTCTTGGGGGCGTAATCAGCCAAATAGTGTTCTGGATACAAAATCTCAGTACTTCGAACACAACTTCGGCCTTAGAGATGAGATCGGATGGCTATGGCCCAAATATCAAAGTTTCTCCTTTCGACAATACGGAACTTTCTCACTTTGAGCACGTTTCCATTTGAGTCTGTCTTAATTATGTTTTTGACCATGCCAAAATCTGGTGTCAACAAGGAGCTTACGCAACATTATAGAGTATCAGGACAATTAATACAATCTGTAAGACTTGACTAGGAAGGCCCATTCCACGACTCTTCAAACTGCATGGATTGGGCTGTTGTTTCCCTGGCTTAGGTCAGTTCTAGTCATTGGTGGGTTCACATGAAAAGCTGATTGTCTTGTATTTGTCGGCCCAGTAAGCTGAAGGGAAAGAGCAGAAGGTTCCATTGAGGCAGAGCTACCCCCACCAATGCTGAGCTTGGACATACTGACAACCTCATCCGCCTTAATTGCTTCAAAATTCACAGGAGTGGGCTTTAGGACTTCATGGGTTGCGTTTGCTACCTCCACATCAGAAACATTCGCAGGCCAAAGTGTTAGTGGAACAGGAAGCAATGATGGGTAGAACGCCGGAACCGTCGAGACAGATGCGGCCTTGAATGATACACCATTGTTCATCTCTAAATCTGGTGCTTCTAATGAAGACCCTGCATATTCAGATTCCTCATGATGCCTTAGTTGCAAAGTTGGCAGATCTTTATCACACTATGCTTCCTTCTATCGCTCGAGATGAAACAATGACAGTTTATTTGAACTTGTTGTTTCATCTCGAGTGCTGCAGAGCATAAACTCTTCCGCGCCATCGGGGGACTCATGCATTGGCTTCAGGTTGAAGAGGAAAGCACAAGTATCAGCAGGTAGTTTAACATATGTGGAGAAGGCAGACAATCCCTGTTATTATGTACAGCAAAAAATTGCATACCATTTCTGGGACCATGTCAAACAAGCTTGACCTCCTCTTCCGTCTTGAGAAGTTTGTTTGTCTAATGAAGTACTTCTGGGCGTGGCTAGCCACCTGAGTTGGGGTCCTTGAAACAACAAAACTACAAGATATCCCACGCCAGTCTCCTTTGCCAAGCTTCTGCAAACCCAGTAGAAACATTCTATGCTCTTCTTCAGTCCAAGGTGTACCTAAAGCACAAATAGGTCTATGATTGGAAGCTGCACTGACAATAATAACATAGCGAAGGAGAGTTGCCCATATACATTTCAAAAAAAAGGAAAATCATCATTGCTATCTGAACTTGATTTAAACCACGAGCTTTTGGCTTTGTTACCTTAAAAAAAATCAGTTCAGGAAACCATTGTGTCTGGCCTCAGCTTTCTACGACAGTCAGTCACAAAGTTCATACGCATTCCACACCACCACAAGGTCCAAAATGTGAAACAGACCGAAAGAACCATTCTAGCATTCCTGAATGATATGAAGATTTTACTTGGCCACAATGCAGATGTAAGTTTACGGCATACTAATTCTGCCTGAACATTCATAGCATTGTATGCAATCTAAAAGGTTGGTCTGAGATGTAGTTTCCTCTTCACCAAAGAAATGCGCTTCCATCACAGTTGTACAGTTCTATCGTTTCTGGTTTTGCCCAGCTCCAACTTTTATGCAATGAACAATTTATTCTGGGCACAATTTTCCTTTGGTGTATTTGCAAATCTCCATAATAGATTATTCTCTGTCATGTATTGTCCCTCCTTTTAAGTGCCATCTGGAATTGAATAAAGTGTACTAGTTAATACTTGGCCAGGAACTAAACACAAGATATTCCATAACCATATGTTGACAATGTTCTGATTTATTTTTATTTATTTTTGAAACGAGGCAAAAGACTTGCCATTTTCATTGATTAAGAAGAAGTGAGAATTGCCCGGTTAATTGACGGAAAACCGGGCTAAAACCGATACAACCCAACCCATAAAGACATGGGCACCACCGGCCAACCTGGCCATTCAATGCCATGGAAACCGTTCTCTCTGCTCTCTCTGTTTTTACTGAAATTTGCCAAGTTAATATTGCTCTATGTATTCACCATTCTATCCGTAGTTTAATTTTCCTATATCCCTTATATCAATAGATACAAGTGTAGGAACTAACTATGCTTAATGTCTCTTGCCAGTACAACAAGATGGTAAATGGTATGACACCTCTCTATTTTGCTATAAATCTCTCCTCGGTGAAATGTGCAAAACTCCTGGTTGAGGTATGATAACTTAGCTTTGCCAGTCCCTCGAATCGTGTACATTTTAAATTTTCAGCTTAGCGAACTTTAGCTTTCTTTGTACGGGATTTGGTTCGTGACTACCACATGGCATGCCGTCCTGTTTGTCATGTGTACAGCTTCGCTCCCCCGAGACCTTCAAAGCAAGAGTAGCAAAGTTGAACAGAAGAACTAGTTTATTTTTGAAAATGTTACAACTTGACCAGTTCTGAAAGCATAAGGCTACCGAGTGCAGATGAAGAACAGGTATATGTTGTGAGACAGAACGTGAGAAATGGCTTGATTCGCAAAGGAAGAAACGTGAGAAATCACCTAAAACTCTAAGCTCCCTTATGGGGAGGCCTCTGGTTGATCCGAGGGATTTGGCCTGCAGGGTGGGGTCTCTTTGTAAGAGTATATAGCTCGCTCGGGTCGCTCCGTCGGTTCGAGTGTGTGTATTCCTGGCGGCTTTGTACGCGTCACGTCAGTCCCCCACCCACCAAAGCAAACCCCACCCCCCTCCCCCCACACCACACCACAGACCCAAGCCCGATCCAATTCCAGATAGAGCAACCCTGGCCTCCACACACCCACCCCAATCCAGAGATCGGTGCCGCCACCCACCGCCCTCACACCTCGCCGCAGGCCATGTCCTCCCACAGCCGCCGCTCACCGGTGACTTCGCCGCCGTGCTCCCCTTCCGCGGCCGCAGCTCCTCTACTCTCTCTCTCTCAAGATTCAATTCGATTCGACCTGGAGTTGCTGCTGCTGTTCGTGACGCTCCCCTCCCTCTCTGTTGCAGGCAGGTGAACCATCTGCAAGAGGAGGAAGGTCGCCATGGACCGGCCGGATCGAGGGGTTTGGCCTGCAGCGTGGGTTCTATTGTTTTTTTTTTTTTTTTTGAAAAAAATGGGTTGGGGGTTCTATTGTTGCTGGTGTATTATTCGGGTAGATTCACGCTGCTGCGAGTTTGTGGATTGGGGGCTTGGAGGATGCCTGCCTGGTCGATTTAGTCGCATTGGTGGTCTGTGTGGTGGATGCTGCCATTGCGTTGCTGCTTTTTTTTGTTTTTTCCTTCAGTTTTTCTTCCAGCTTCAGTTTCTGGTTGCATTTTCACATGCGCCTATTGAGGTTGGTGGTGGTGGAAGTTCTATGTGATTCTCCTGAACTAGGTGCCTGTCTAGGTGCTGCTGGGTGGCCTGCCTTTATCGTGTTGTACGGTCATTTTATGTTGTACTGATGGGGATGACTGTTGTAGTTAGTGTAGTATCTGTAGGTACGGTTTAATGGTCACATTTCTTGACTCCCCTTTAAAATCAGTCATTTTCTCCTTACATACTCCTGTATCCAGCGATTCATCATCTCATCATTCCTCATTAAGAACGATTCTGCATCCTTTTATACATTACTACTCCAAGCATTCTTTCTGTCTCTCCCCGTGAAAAGCATTTTTTCTTTCAACTTTCTGTTACTGTCAGCAATGATTTGCTTATACTGAATGCATGAAAAGCATTATTTTTTCACTTTACCGTTACTGTCAGCAATGATTTGCTTATACTGAATAAGAACTATTTTTTAGCTGCAAAATCATGCCGCACATAACTCTTTACTCTTCTTCATTAATTACTAAAAAAATGCACTCTGAATGATTGTGAAGATATGAAGCGATTAGCTGCGGCCTCACAGACTCAAGTAGCTATGCACAGAATCCAGCTTGAGCAATAAAATGTCCTGTATACTCAGCTAATGAAAAAAAAATTGAGGAAAAAGAGCATCTGCTAGCAAATAAAATACATCCATTGCCTCATTTTATACAAATTTATCATGTACTGTCTAGAATATTTTTGTACAAAATTTAATATTTATCTATACTGGGAAGATCAACATCCCTCCTCCAACCCGCAAGCACAAGCTTGCACTTGCTCTTTTGAGGATGTCTGAGCGCGCACACTGCTTCAGCAGGCATGTAACCCCCCATTACAACTCTGAACACTGAACAACACTGACGTTGCTATGCTCCACAGGTCTAGGTGGCAACAGATGACAGCAGGAGCTCGCACCCGACATCAGCAACATCCGTTCAAACGAACACGAATAAAAGATGACCACACTAGGGAAGCAGCAGCGTCAGGACAAAGATCAGCGATCAATTTTGGCTTCATATATCTGCTCGCTGTGTCTTTAGGAAACCGTCACCACCCAGTACTAAGTCAAATAATGTGCCATATGTATGTATATAAGCAAGATCACAAGCTTTGTAGCCTGTTTCATGCCCAGTTGTGAACGAAGTACAATGTAAATTAACATTGCATAATATGTTCGTCCCAGCAGCACCTCAGGTCACAACTCATGCACGAAAATTGCCTCTGTGAAAACCTTCTTGTGACTGTCACAAAAACCCACTTGAAATAAACTGAACAAGCACAGTTCACACTCCCAAACACACATGCCCACCTTTAACTTAATTCATATACCACTCGAAGTGCATGCTCCGCAAAACTAACTTAGGTTGGGTGCAGGCATGCACACATGCCTAAAACACAATTCTTATGAGTAAACAAAACACAGAGCAAAATAAAAAAAAGTCAGGCAAGCAGCCCCACAAAACCATGGATGACCATTGCTAAATGACCGGAGATCAAAATTCCTATGCACAGAAACCGAACCAAAAAATGCCCACAGAAGGCAAACAAGTTGATGCACAAAATAAAGACAGAACAAACAAGAGATTAGCAAAAGAAATTACCAAAAAGCACACATCTTCAGAGCTACAAAAAAAGTTTCAGTGCTCAACATTGAACAAACAAGGAAAAACGCCAAAAAGAAGACTTGCGTATCCCCCTAGTAGTATAGACAGCAAAGAAGGTGCTACACAAATCACCATATAGAAGTGGATTCCAAAACCACGAATGGTCCACGAGAACACATCACAAGATAAAATCTCCTAATTTATCATTCAGGCATGCAGTTCAGATATAGGAACTTAAAACACAGTACCGGATACTTGGATAGTTTTCAAAACGACCAAGCAAATGTTCACACCACCCATTTTAACATACGAGTCACATGATTGGCAGCTAGGCCTTGCAGGCACCAGACTGTCCGGACGACGCTCATTCGTTCATTACAGGCTTGTTCTCGTTGGCCTTGAACCTCTGGTCCTTCGGCTTCTGCTCTTCCATTTTTCTGCCATCAGCAAAGCAAAGGGAGTTAGTCACTTGAATTCAGCATTCATCACATTTACTGCAATTTAGGAGTCATTGTCAAAGTTTGATGCAAATGGGTCTTTCTAAAATGCATTTTGCAACTGCTCCTTAATGCAAGTAGTAACACAAAAACCATCTAAACATTGACTTGGTTAAGAATTAGGGAACACAAGTGTGTGACTGATGATTAATCAGTAAGAACAAGCTCAGTTTCCTGCGTACAAACAGCTTTCTACCATTGCATGTTTGTAGTCATATAAACTGCCATGTGGGTTAACCAAGTGTACACTACCAAAGGCACATGCACATTTCATCGAGCTCCTACCATCAATCACAGAACTACCACGGGTGTTTATTTAGTACACAGCCCCTTAGATAAAGTCACGAGTTTGTTGCTCTCTCAGCAATTCTCCAACAGCGAGGTATGGCACTCTATAGTACAACAATAGGATGTTGGTGAGTTACCTGCTACTCCATATTCAAATAAGAGCAGAGAAAACACCTACAAGACTACTCTCTAGCTCCTACTCAAGGCCAGGAGACTAACCATCTAAATTGAAACAATGTTTTGAGTGAAATACTCACGAAATATGTGCCGACCATGGCCTAACTCTTTGTCCCAGCAGAGCTCAGATATTTGAGCATGTACTCGTTGGAGGAACAAGTGTCCGCCAGATCCTGGTGTAGTTTTGTTATAGACTTCTGCAACGACTTGAGAGCAGGAAGCAAAGTTCTCGAATTTTGCTGGATGTAGCTTCCATCAACCTTGCATAGCTCCTGTAACGGGAATATCAGAATAAGATATCCAGTGTTTCACCAAGATCATTAGCTTCAACCAAAAAAAAAAGAGGAGAATGGTACCTGAGACCACAGAAGGATGAATTCCAGATGGGGACAGCTTTCCAGGAGGTCAGCGAATGCATCGATCAATCTCTGAACATACTTAAAGGGTACTGATGAGCAGATTGCTTGTACATTGGATGGATCCACAGCAAAGATGCATTTCTTAATCAAGGAGTCTTCGTTTAACCAGAGGCTCAGTAAAAGGGCTCTCTGTTGTTGGTTTTCTGCAAGAGCTTCCTCCACTTTCTGTACAAACACGAAGCACACAAATTTGTCACGGATTGATCAGCGGTATTTTGAGACAAAAGTTCTCAAAAGGACATGAAGTAAATACCTCAGGAGTAACATCAATGTCAAGATCTGTTGGGTCGAAGATAAATGATTCATCAACTGAGTACAACAGAACACCATCAGTGGTCGCTGCAGCAAAAGATCTTCCTGTTGGAGCAAATTTCACACATTTTGTCCGAGCTATGGGTCTTCCACGATTTGCCATGGATCCAGGTAAACCATGCCCCAGGCTACCTCTTGTTTGTTGATCAATTCCATCCTCAACATCACTATCTTCGTCATCAATTAGATCAAGTGGACCAGCGTCAGTCATATTCTTTGAGTTCAGGAAATCAAGAACGCCATCCAATGAAAGATTGCGAGTGATCTGGAATCTACGCAACAGCACCTGCACAGATGGCATTGGCAAATACATTCAATCATTAATGTGAAGATAAGGCGTTATTACAAAGTTACAGTTATGTCAATCACTGAAGATAATGTCAAAGGCCACCTAACCATATGCATCTTAGCTGTTATCACGACACGAGGGGTAACATTCAGATGTGGTTAGCTATTAGTAGTATCTTTTTAGTTTAGGTTCGTGAGGCTACCAGGAAAATAATTCTGGTCACTAAGTCAAGCAAACATTGGGTACCAACTAATAATAGACAAAGTTTTTACCAAACTACAGTAATTGACACGAGTACATGACAGTATGGCATGATAACTATAGATTGTAAAGAATGAGCATATATAAGATGGGAGGCGCCTCTAAGATAGTAAAAGGAAAAGAAATGAGAAATGTGTGTATGCTACAAAATTGTTTTATCACAAGAAAGATTTCCTGACCTGTTCTCCAATATTGTACATGCATATATATTTGCTGTTTCCTCCTGCTAAAATATAGCTTCCATCAGCAGAATAGCACAGCGTCGTGAAGTACTTTCCTATACTTGTATTAGCTGCAGATCTTCTATCAGTCATGAGGCGCCCGCCAGAAATATCCCTGCGACCTTCAATTGTATACATCAACAAGCCATCAAAAGGATCCCAGAAATTGATTAGGCCATCTAGTGTGCTGCATGCAATCTGCCTTCCGTCAGGACGATAAGCCAAGGTAAGAACATCATGTGAGTGTTGAAACGTTTCCACAGCACCCTTGCTCTCAAATACATCCCAAAGACGAACGGTCTTGTCCCATGATGATGAAGCCAAAATAGCCTACCAAACATAAGCTAGTTACTCTTTCTGCGGATTTACAAAATACATAGAACAACTAATAGAGCAGATTCAGCACAATTTCCTTAGTCAATTTGTTTCAAAAACAAATTGTACTTCTAACTACCAGGAATGGGAACGAAAATACAGCAAAGCATGGACTTACACTGATTGGTGAAAACATTAGACCATGAACTGGTCCTTGGTGGCCACTGAGTACATCCAACAAACGACCAGTCTTCATTGACCAAACATAAATCTGCATGAAAAACATTGTGGTTATCAAGGAACTAGTACTAGAGCATACAGGCAGCAAAAGGACTGCCAGAAAAATGTTGAGTGTATACACACACCTCAAATGAATCAAGTGTTCCAGCACAAATTACTTCCCCACTCTGATCTGCCGTTAAAGAAACGAATTGTCTAGGTGAAGGGGTCGTAAATGTCTTGAAGTTACGATAACGGAACAGATCCCATGCTCGAATAGTCCCATCAAGGGAGGCACTGAGAAGAGAATGGTTATTGGCCATAAAATGAACTGCAGTAACAGCATTTGTATGCTCGGAAAATGTTATGAAACAGAACCCAGAGGCAGCCGTCCAGACCTGCAGCAAGCCAGTCACATATATCAAACTCACAGTGCAGGATAATGATACTTAACTGTTAAAACAATATGGTTTTAGACATAGGAAAAAGTTGTGATAGTTATAATTTCTGGTTTTCAATACATAGATGACTAGGCACCCTTTTTCAATTCAAATGAATAAGACTGATTTAAGTAGTACTTCAAAGAGGTACTAGAAAAAATATCAATTACTTCATCTCAATAGCATTTCATCAAGTATCTCGACCTACTTTATGAGCACATAACTTGTATTACAGGTAAAAAGGCTTTCAACCCAATTTCAAACAAGAAGTTTTTCCCCAAGACCCCAAGCAGAAAGGGGGCATAATAGCGACTGAAACTAGCATATCATACTTTATCTAAATATACCCCTCTATCAAAGCATCTCAACCTACTATATAAGCACAGCAGAAAGAGGATATAACAGAGATTGCAAATGGCATCACTACTTCCAACACACCTTGACTTTGTTATCATCAGCTCCAGTAGCAATTAACTGAGAATCTGGTGAGTATGCAATGCAGTTCACATCGAAGTAGTGACCCTGCTGCTTCAAAATGTAGCTCTCTGACCGCCACTCCCACACCAGCAGTTGGCCAAGTTTGGCGCATCCAAAAACTAGCCAATTCCCCAAGCTGTTGAAAATAGCAGTAGTGATCTTCTCCCTTGATATTGACAGCTGGCAGTGGCACACAAAGTCCGGCATCTGGTACAGCCCAAATACCCCGTTAGAAAACCCAACCACCACCATGTCAAGATCCCGGTGGTAATCACAGGCTGTTAACTTAGCAGCTGCCTGCATGAAGAAGTTCTTTTTCTGCAACTCCCACTTTGCCAAATGAAGTGGAGTAGTGCTGGGCTCTTCCAGTTCTCCCAAACTCTTCCTCTTCCTGCTCCCAGCATCCAATTCCAGCTCACCATTCTGTTCTAATTCCTGCTCTGGTGTCCCGGGTGAAGGTGGAGATGCAGCATCATTGCCCTCCACCAAATTCCATGTAAAGATAGCTCCGTCCTTTGAAACCGTGTAAACACCATGGACTCTGCCTGTCTTCTTATCGGTGGCGAAGAAGGCGCCAATGACAGCTGCACGGTGGCCGAGGAAGAGAAAGGGCTTGTTACCGGTGCGCCGCTTGACGGGCAAGAGGCGGGCAGTATGGTCCTTGCAGGCGACGAGAAGGGAGGTGGAGTCAGGGGACCAGTCGAAGGAGGTGACCCCGGCGGCGAAGCCAGGGAAGGTGCGGAGGAGGTGGAAGGGGAAGAACTCCTTGCGGAAGGAGGGGGAGCGCCAGACCTGGACGAGCTTCCCGACGGCGACGGCGATGAGCTCGCCGTCGGGGCTGAAGCGGACAGCGGAGGGGGCGGTCTTGAAGGAGAAGCGGTGGAGGACGGCGCGGCGGCGGAGGTTGGCGTAGAGCGCGCGGCCCTTCTCGTCGCAGGCGAGGAGGAAGTCCCCCGAGGGGGAGGTGGCGAGGCGGGTGATGTTGGTGGAGGACTCGAAGGGGAGGGTGAGCGAGGAGGCGGCGGTGAGGTCGGTGGTCGCGACGCGGTTCCCCACCGCGGAGAGGAGCACGGAGGAGTCCCCCGCGAAGACGGCGTCGCCGCCGCGGTACGGCGCGCCCAGAAGGTTCTGGAAGCGGTAGTTCATGGCGGCGGGAGCGGGGGGCGGACTTGGGGGCTAGGGTTTTGGGGAGGGGGAGGAGGAGGAGGGTGTGTAGTTAACGACGACGAGTGTTTTTGCTCTGGGTTCGAACTTTGATGGGCTGAATGCGTTTGGACGGACAGTCTCTGGCCCAACCGTGGAACGGGCTCAAAGATGAAATTGAACATGCAGCCCTCAAAAAAAAAAAAGATGAAATTGAACATGCTAGATCGGTTTGTGTATATATTATTTTTAATAATAGTTAGATTCAAGCTTTGCCTGTTGTACTTTGGTTTACCTGTTGTACTTTGGTTAGCAGATAAAATGTGATGTTGTCCTGTTGAGATTAAATATCCACACTACCCATGTACAAAATTGTTAACATGGGTATATTTTAGCTTGGACTAAGAACAACTATATGTGGTTAGCACTGGTGTGTATACTCAGTTACAAAATTGTACATATGTTCCAATAACAGTTTATGAAACTGGAGTTGACGGTATTATATTTTATTTTCTGAACATATGGAACTTTTAAGGAATACATCTGAGGAGTCTTGGCAATGGCTTTGGCCTGAACAAGTTAAACAGTGAATATTTTCTGATCCATAGTGTAGAAGCCTCCTTTGTTTGGTTTGCACAGATATTGATCAATGCATTCTGAGAATATTTTGCAAGGTATCCTGATTTGCATATATCACAGCCTGCTAGAGCTGTTCAAGCAGTTGTGTGCGTTGCTATCTATATTTTGTACTTCATTTAGTTTGAATAGGTACCATAACAAGGCTAGGTTCAGTAACTTTTTTTTTTTTTTTGCTTTTTTACATAACGGCTGAATCAAAATCATTCTCTTCTTTCCCTGGTGCTCATGGTTTAATTGCTATAGTTGCTGGAGCCATTGGCCATTTATACATAATAGTGTATACATTTATAATGTCTATCCTTGCTCATGGTACACCTTTCTTGTTTTTCTGGCGACAAGAATTAGCATATTAACCATGTGAGTAGGCCTTGCATTGACCTCGGTATTGACAACAGATCCAACTAAAATTACCAACTTGATCTTAACGATTAAATATGGGTTTGCCTTAGTTGACCATCAACTGTGCATCATGCAATTAAAAAAAACTCTTGCAACTGTAGTTTTACTGCTAACTAAAGGGATTCAGTTGACTGTGAGAGCAGAGCAGAGCAGCAAGAGGGGAACTCACTCCTCAACACGGCGACCTGCGCGGGCATGAGCTTCGCCGCGAACCTGCTGATGGCGTTCTTGTAGATGTAGACCAGCGTCGGCTCGGCCTTCTCCTTGCTTGGAAAAGAACCCATCGTAGACTTCACACAGCCTTCTTGTAGCTGTAGAACATCATGTCATGTAATTACTTGCAGAACAACTATATTGTTTTATTGGGATTGTAAAGCGGAAACGGTAGAACTCTACAACTTCTCTGTTAGTGTCGTTTGATTATTTACTTTCTCAAGTAGTGTGGATATAGTGTCGTCGGGATATTAAGTATATGCACGAAGATATGCAAATTTTAAAAATGGTTGTGTATCCCCCATTTGTCAAATCCTCATATGTTGTTGGTAGTCATGCTTATGTGCATATACACTTTACTAAATATATGCATGTCGTACACACCTAGAAAGCTTTTCTGAACAGACTAGGCTTTTAGTACCCCGTTTCCTTTACACTGATTTGGGTTTCTTCTTGCTTTCATTTTTGCCTCTCTTTTCTGCTGCAGCTCCGCTGGTTCTTTGTTGCTGCTGCGCTTTGGGTTGACTTGCCATGGAACCGTTTGGCTGAGGTGTCTCCATCACCATTATTTGCTATGTTTTGGATTTACCCGCTCGCTGACTGCTGCATTTTGCCTCCTGTAGGCCTCTGCTTTTTTCGTCGTCGTCCATCGGTCCAAGCTGCTGTTGTTCGCTCCGTCAGCTTGCAGTTGCTTCTGGAGCGTGCTGCGGATTTGTTGTGCCTCCTTCCAATGTAAGTTCTCTTTGCTTCCACTGCCTTTGCATATGTATGTGTGATATTTTAATTTATAGAGTCCAGAGGAGAAGCGTGAAATAGATAGAGTTTGTGCTGAGAAGTTCCTGACTAATTCATGCAGTATTGGCCATGGCTACATGTTTGTTAGTCATTTGGCTGGGTCAAGCTTATGTAGGGAATTTTTCCTTAATGAAGGATATGGTAATAGGAAATAGTAAGTGTAGTTCTAGCATATGTACCTGCACATTTCTCAAGGATCAATCGTAGTTGTTCTTGAACAAATCATTCATGGAATTTCATTTTCAGTTTCAAGTATTAAGGAAAGGGTGGATGTAAAGAAATAGGATTGTGCTTCTGTGGCATGCAATGTAAAGAAATAGGTGATAATGTTGAATTGCTTCCTTTCATACTTGGATCTCGCTAGATTATTTATGTTCCATTGGACTAAGCATGAGATTATCTGTTGATAGTTTTTTTTGCACTTGCTCGACCAACAAAGCTTGCACCTAAGAGCAGGTCTGGTTCATGCTTTAGGGAGGTTAGGTTTCAGTCAGCAGAGAGTAATTGCTAACATTGTTGAATTTGACCACCACCAGGTAAATGTTTGTGCTGAAGTGGTAGCCAAGATAAACACTGTAATCGAATCAAGAAATTAGTAGGCCGGGCAAATGGATGATGGGACCGAAGATTGGGGACAAAATAACTCAAACCAACAGACCAACCGTGAGGGCTCCATAAATACAGCAAACGAGTAGTTGACAAAATGAGGTGAGATGGCAGGTAAATCAGAACTAATGGAGAATAATGCATAAAAAAGGTAACTTGGGAACAATGAAAGAATAGTGGAGGTAAATTATCTTGGAATCTCAAAGACATTTAAAATTGCTGTATGCACAAAAGTTTATTTCATAACAGTATGAATAATGTCAGACATTTGCTGCTATCATTAATCAGATAAAAAAAATTCTACCTCCAGGATGGGATAAAACCGGGACAACATCCATGTTGATTCTTCCCCTATTCGCTCTTTTCTGATACCACGCTTTTTCTGAAAATTGTAGAATTGAGTGAATAACTTCTACTATAATATAAGTATTTAAAAGCTATATGTTTGGAAGAACTAATACACAAGTAAAATAATGCAACAGGCCACTTTAGGTATTTCAAATTTCATAGGAAACCACCTTTTGAAGACTTTTAAGTTTCATGAGCACATAGGCAACACATATTATTCACTGCGATCATATCATCAGCAGATAATCCGGCCAACTAGGAAAAAAAATTATTACTGAATTAGTTATAAAACAACAAATAAACAACTGAACGATTGAAGAATTGAAGCTACAAGCCTCTGATGCAGAAATTCTTAGAAACTGTCTACTGTACAGAATTGCCAGTTTTTATATTCAAGTGTCATATCTGAATGTAGTATGCTTAGAAATTTGCATATGCTACCTGATTAGTTAGTGCAGGCATGAGAGGCCTGCACTTGTTCCATTTTAGCTCTTGATAATCAGGTGAGACTGAATTCCTCTTTAATAATAACTTCTCCAACATCCTTTCTTTTATGAAGAAATACATCATCTTTCGAGAAGATAATGTACCATGTTAACTCTTGGATCCACTCACAACCAGAAGATGCAGCAATCTAGAGCAGAATAATACTCAGTTAAATCAGCTTATCTAACAAAGCCCTATAACAGAACAGATTATGCAGTGTCTTGAAAGGGAACATTCATGGTGATTTCTCAGTGAGGCGATGCACCTGGTGACGAACCGAATTTATCGGGAGGAGCAGGCGGCGGGGTGGAGAGGCTCATGGCGGCGACGGCGAGGGCATCAGGAGGGGCCCGGCGTCGCCGGCGAGCATGCCGAGCTTGAGCGCCTCCTCGAGCACTTCGGCGACTGGATTCGAAGGAGCGGGGCAGAGGAGAGGCGTGCGAGTCCCGCGCCTCCGACGGAGCCTAGAGCTGGCGCGAGCATGCCAAGCTCGAGGGCCTCCTCGGCCACTTCCGCGGCCAGATTAGACATGAAGGGGAGGAAGATCAGTGGCTGCGAAGCTCGCGCCGGCTATGGTGAGAAAGGAAGGGGCGGCTGTGGAGGGAGGGAGCTGGCGATGGAAAAAATGGGGAACGGGGGAGATGTGACGGGGCGGTGGAGAGGATGACTGCCGGTTTTCAGTACTATAGTACTATACTGTATTAGGCAGTGACCAGAGACTCTGAGTGAGTGGGAATGGATTCTGGACGGCTGGACCTAAACCAATTCTCTTTATCTTCTAAATAAAAAGAATCCATTCTTTCTTCTTCTAAAAAATCCATTATTGTTTATCGGGCGTGTCCCATTCACCTGTGTGGGTGCGATTTTTTTAATCATCAGGGATTGTTAAATTATGATCATTTGATAATTTTAAAAATATATAACTATTTATAAATGTTGATAAAAGAAATTATTAAATATATTTAAGTTCCGTAATTATGTAGGTCATCTTGCGGTTAGTGGACGTTAATTTTAAGGAGTACTTCACAGGAGATATTTTATCTGACACTTCTACAAGTATTTTTCGTTGTGTATCATTACACTTATTCTATGTTGTATCATTATTTCAAAACTAACTCTAGCTATTACTTTACAGGATCATATGATAGATTGTAGAACAAAACTAGCTATCATTTTAGTGGACTCGAAATTGAATGATGATAATATAAAAAATTGAGACTTGAAGATGACATAAAAAACACAGACTCTCACGGATTGTATGATTCTGAATAGACCCCTAAGAACGGAAACAACATAGATCTCGCCATTTTTTATTTATTAAAGGGTGTTAAATTTGTTACCATATGTGCTTGTCCACAGCTAAATCAACTAAATCATGGATTTTCTTTTTAATGTGCACATGGATTCAGCGGGTCTCTGGGTCCACTATTTCATAGTGATCCCCATGGAGCTGACCTCCCTAAACCAGTCTACTTCACACTTAGGTGGCCTTTGTTTGGGCTACAGATAGTGATTCTCGGATTCCAGCCTCTCCAAAATCTGATTCTCAAACAAACGGTCAGATTCTTACCTCAGATTCGTAGAATCGATTCTACCAAATGCACTAGACACGCCCGGAAGCCGGAATCAGCGGCTGCCACTTACCCCCTTTCAAGAATAGGCCAACATCTCCCCGTTATTACGATGGAATTGCCACCGCGTCCCCAACCCAACTAGTTCCACCGACAGGGTCTCCTCTAGTTCGTTCCTCTCCTTCATTCTCACACACCGAACAGAGGCAGAGAGAGAGCCGATGGCCCTGTAGGTTTCGGCCGCCGCCACCATCGCCGGCCCCGTCGCCACCAGGGCGTGCAGATCCGGGCCCCTCCTCCCCCCACCATACACCGACGACGAGATCCGCTACACCGCCGTCCCCTATCTCCACCTGAGCCGTGCCGCCCCTCATCCCCACCTGCACCGCCGCCCTCATCCCCGCCTGCGCCGCCGGCTCAAGCTCTCCCTGCACCTCATCGGAGCTCCTACTGCACCGCACGAGACGTCCACCTTGGCCCCCGACCCCAGCTGCGCCCGCCCGACTGCACCTGCGCCGCCCCATCCCCGACCTGCGTCAGGACAAGGTATGCTCATCCCGGTGGTTCTCTGTATATGTTGTCTTCTCTTCCTCCTCTGCATTCAACTTTCTTCTTTTAATGTTTTTTAGCGACTCTGATGTGAATCATTTATGTGCAGAACTGGATCTATTCTCCACTAGTTCATCTAGGATAGCTGCTACAAAGGACTCTGCAGATTGGATTTCAAGAGCTGCTATTTAGGGTACTACCCTTCTTCTACTTCTGCTTTGGATTGCATAACCAAAGGAGTCAGTGCATATGTGTCTATTCAGTTTTTTGGCATGTCTATATGGTGGCGTATGAACTGCTAATTATTCGCTACTACTCCACATTTGGCTGTGACATGTTTGCTTCATGGCGTGTATTTCCTATTCAGATTTCATACTGGATATATATATATATATATATATATATATATATATATATATATATATATATATATATATATATATATATATATAGAAACTCTATTTATCACCCAGGGTGCATAATAAGTTATTCTTCATCCGAGATAATTTTACGATCAATTCATAAATAAATTACATTTGGAATACAAAAATTTACGTTTATATTGAATCATAACGTAAAATTTGACATAAGAAAACAAAAATATAGATCAGAAGACCAATTTTTTTGAATTTATTGTATATTTTCTACTGTTTTTTTATGTTTGTAATTTTACCTAACATAAAATATTTTTTACGCTGATTATAAATTTTCTTACGGTCTCCTTTTACGTATGAAATGAGACAAAAATTACGGAACGTAACATTACGGTGTATTGATGTTAAAATTAAGGGGGGTGAAGAATAACTATTCCTCACCCAGGGTGACGAATAGCGCAACCCTATATATATATATATATATATATATATTTGTTTTTTGTCCTTATGAATAAGTTGTGCTTTAATCTGCATATAAACATCATAGTCATCAGTCGAGGGTATTACTGACATTTCACAACACCCACAACTCCTAAAGCTGACAGACAACAGGGTAAACAAACAGCCAGATTCTGATTCTCAGGAATCCAGAGCCACAATTGATTCTCAGGAATCCATAGCAAAGTGATTCTCAGGAATCTATAGCCCAAAAAAAGGGGGCCTTAGGCTTGAGCAGGGTGGATATGTATCAGTAGTTGAGTTTTGCCCCACAAAAGAGGATCTTCGCGTTTCATCGAGAGTTCGGGACGAACTGCGCTATCAAGCCCCGTATCTAAGGATGGGGTCACAACAATGAATCGTGCAGCTGCTCGAGCCATTGGGTTCATGGAACACAGAGAGCATAAGGCACTTGGGTGTGGCTAGGTCTCAGTCGACTGAGACTTAACCAAGTCTAAGTCAAGTGACATAACATGCAAAAAAGAAAAAAAACTAAAAAGAAAATTGTGCACGAATCTTCACATAAGATCCCACGAATATAGTCCGAGCACTTGTAGGAAGAACAAAAGGCAAATGTAAAGATCACAAACAAGCTGGTCGAAAAAGCAGAAGAGATTAAACAGTACAAGAACATCAAACAGATGACTAGGGAAGCATCACACTATCTAGACGAAGTGCGTGTTACATCAAACAAAATCCATAATCTTGCTAGAGCTACCTTGGACCCTACTGCTTCAATGACTATCTGTAATCTCAAATAGACCCTTGTGGAAATTCATGATGCTGTGGTTGCGCTTCAGAGCGTGACTAGCGTGGCATGTCTCTCATTGCTAAAGAAAGGCACATGATCCAGACTCAGATTCAAGCTGTGTTGAGGGTTATGCTGATGACATGGGTGATGGCTACAACAACGATGTGCGATCACCGTAGGCATGCCTGCTGGGACGATGAAATCATGTTCGATACTGTTGGGACATGCAGCGATGACTCTACCTAATACCACCACCTTCACGCGTCTTGGTACTTCCTGCGAGCAAGACAATGCATCTCTTAATATAGCTTGCTTTATAAAGCCAATGTATGCCATTATCATGTGATCTGAATATTTTCTTTTAAGCTACAAGTACCATGTAATGGAATGTAAGTATCTATTAAGTTAGTTCTCAATCAATCTCATATGCATGGTTTGAATACTCGGCTCGCTCTCACTTTTTGCGCCACGGGCGCAACGGGGTCATCTAGTGATAACTATAGATTGTAAAGAATGAGCATATATATGATGGGAGGCGCCTCTAAGATAGTAAAAGGAAAAGAAATGAGAAATGTGTGTATGCTATAAAATTGTTTTATCACAAGAAAGATTTCCTGACCTGTTCTCCAATATTGTACATGCATATATATTTGATGTTTCCTCCTGCTAAAATATAGCTTCCATCAGCAGAATAGCACAACGTCGTGAAGTACTTTCCTATACTTGTATTAGCTGGAGATCTTCTATCAGTCATGAGGCGCCCGCCAGAAATATCACTGCGACCTTCAATTGTATACATCAACAAGCCATCAAAAGGATCCCGGAAATTGATTAGGCCATCTAGTGTGCTGCATGCAATCTGCCTTCCGTCAGGACGATAAGCCAAGGTAAGAACATCATGTGAGTGTTGAAACGTTTCCACAACACCCTTGCTCTCAAATACATCCCAAAGACGAACGGTCTTGTCCCATGATGATGAAGCCAAAATAGCCTACCAAACATAAGCTAGTTACTCTTTCTGCGGATTTACAAAATACATAGAACCACTAATAGAGCAGATTCAGCACAATTTCCTTAGTCAATTTGTTTCAAAAACAAATTGTAGTTCTAACTACCAGGAATGGGAACCAAAATACAACAAAGCATGGACTTACACTGATTGGTGAAAACATTAGACCATGAACTGGTCCTTGGTGGCCACTAAGTACATCCAACAAACGACCTGTCTTCATTGACCAAACATAAATCTGCATGAAAAACATTGTGGTTATCAAGGAACTAGAACTAGAGCATATAGGCGGCAAAAGGACTGCCAGAAAAATGTTGAGTGTATACACACACCTCAAATTAATCAAGTGTTCCAGCACAAATTACTTCCCCGCTCTGATCTGCCGTTAAAGAAACGAATTGTCTAGGTGAAGGGGTCGTAAATGTCTTGAAGTTACGATAACGGAACAGATCCCATGCTCGAATAGTCCCATCAAGGTAGGCACTGAGAAGAGAATGGTTATTGGCCATAAAATGAACTGCAGTAACATCATTTGTATGCTCGGAAAATGTTATGAAACAGAACCCAGAGGCAGCCGTCCAGACCTGCAGCAAGCCAGTCACATATATCAAACTCACAGTGCAGGATAATGATACTTAACTGTTAAAACAATATGGTTTTAGACATAGGAAAAAGTTGTGATAGTTATAATTTCTGGTTTTCAATACATAGATGACTAGGCACCATTTTTCAATTCAAATGAATAAGACTGATTTAAGTAGTACTTCAAAGAGGTACTAGAAAAAATATCAATTACTTCATCTCAATAGCATTTCATCAAGTATCTCGACCTACTTTATGAGCACATAACTTGTATTACAGGTAAAAAGGCTTTCAACCCAATTTCAAACAAGAAGTTTTTCCCCAAGACCCCAAGCAGAAAGGGGGCATAATAGCGACTGAAACTAGCATATCCTACTTTATCTAAATATACCCCTCTATAAAAGCATCTCAACCTACTATATGAGCACAGCAGAAAGAGGATATAACAGAGATTGCAAATGCATCACTACTTCCAACACACCTTGACTTTGTTATCATCAGCTCCAGTAGCAATTAACTGAGAATCTGGTGAGTATGCAATGCAGTTCACATCGAAGTAGTGACCCTGCTGCTTCAGAATGTAGCTCTCTGACCGCCACTCCCACACCAGCAGTTGGCCAAGTTTGGCGCATCCAAAAACTAGTCAATTCCCCAAGCTGTTGAAAATAGCACTAGTGATCTTCTCCTTGATATTGTCAGCTGGCAGTGGCACACAAAGTCCGGCATCTGGTACAACCCAAATACCTCGTTAGAAAACCCAACCACCACCATGTCAAGATCCCGGTGGTAATCACAGGCTGTTAACTTAGCAACTGCCTGCATGAAGAAGTTCTTTTTCTGCAACTCCCACTTTGCCAAATGAAGTGGAGTAGTGCTGGGCTCTTCCAGTTCTCCCAAACTCTTCCTCTTCCTACTCCCAGCATCCAATTCCAGCTCACCATTCTGTTCTAATTCATGCTCTGGTGTCCAGGGTGAAGGTGGAGATGCAGCATCATTGCCCTCCACCAAATTCCATGTAAAGATAGCTCCGTCCTTTGAAACCGTGTAAACACCATGGACTCTGCCTGTCTTCTTATCGGTGGCGATGAAGGTGCCAATGACAGCTGCACGGTGGCCGAGGAAGAGAAAGGGCTTGTTACCGGTGCGCTGCTTGACGGGCAAGAGGCGGGCAGTAGGGTCCTTGCAGGCGACGAGAAGGGAGGCGGAGTCAGGGGACCAGTCGAAGGAGGTGATCCCGGCGGCGAAGCCAGGGAAGGTGCGGAGGAGGTGGAAGGGGAAGAACTCCTTGCGGAAGGAGGGGAGCGCCAGACCTGGACGAGCTTCCCGACGGCGATGGTGATGAGCTCGCCGTCGGGGCTGAAGCGGCACAGCGGAGGGGGCGGTCTTGAAGGAGACGCGGTGGAGGACGGTGCGGCGGCGGAGGTTGGCATAGAGCGTGCGGTCCTTCTCGTCGCAGGCGAGGAGGAAATTCCCCGAGGGGGAGGTGGCGAGGCGAGTGATGTTGGTGGAGGACTTGAGGGGGAGGGTGAGCGAGGAGGCGGCGGTGAGGTCGATGGTCGCGACGCGGTTCCCCACCGCGGAGAGGAGCACGGAGGAGTACCCCGCGAAGACGGCGTCGCCGCCGTGGTACGGCGCGCCTAGAAGGTTCTGGAAGCGGTTGTTCATGGCGGCGGGAGCGGAGGGCTGTGACGCCCCCTTTCTTGCCCGTATGCTAATCATGCACACAATGCGTACGACCAAGATTGGGGACTCGCTGATTGATATCACAACACGACAAAAGACACAAATATAAAGTCATACAGCTTCATATTACAAGCGAGGGGCCTCGAGGGCTCGAATACAAAGCTCGACATAAACACGAGTCAGCGAAAGCAAATATATCTGAGTACAGACATAAGTTAGACAAGTTGCCTTAAGAAGGTTTGCACAAACATAAGCACGGATCGAAAGAGGCGAGGCCTCCTGCCTGGGAACCTCCTAACTACTCCTGGACGTCGGAGAAGTCTACGTCGTAGTAAACTCCATCCTGCTGGTAGGGGCCTCCGTCGGGGTAGTAGTAGTCGACGTCTCCAGCGTAGTCCACATCCTGGGCTCCATCGTCTGAACGCGGAATCGTATCGAGGGGGGAAAGATAAAGCAAAGCAGCGTGAGTACTCATCCAAAGTACTCGCAAGACTTACATCAGAACTATACTAGATATGCATCATTATCAAGGGAGGGGTTATCTCTGGACTGACTGCAGAAAGCAAGAATAGGGAGAAGGCCTAGTCCTATCGAAGACTAGCATCTTCATCATCTTGCAGCATTAGAAGAGTGCAGATTGGTATCTCATACATATAGTCATATTGTTGTAACAGTTTTAATTAAGTAAACTCGCCCAGAGATCCTTCCTCGACTCCCTGCGAGGAAGCAATCCCGGAGCCACAATTCATTTTATTAGTTTATGATTATAGGTGTAGTAGGTCAAAGCACAACTCCAAGCCGTCCTGTTACCGTGGACACGGCTATTCGAATAGTTTACTTCCCTGCAGGGGTGCACCACATTACCCAACACGCTCGATAAGCTCCGGCCGGATACAATTTTCTGGTTATACCCGGCCTCGGCAGATCGACACGACGTAGTCCTACCTAGGCTCAACAGAGAGGCCAGCACGCCGGTCTACATCCTAATGGCTCGGGGTCTTGGGCCATCGCCCTCGCCATCCTGCACGTTACGCCATCGGCCGGGATCAGTCGTAGCACGCCCTCCATCAGGGTCCCTGCGTTCTAGACCACCCGGGCGCGAGTCGAAAAATGTGGCATCTGAAGAGCTTTCGGGAGAATGTACGCCGCTGAGCAGCCCATACTGATTACCCCGCGTGGTGGTTAGTGCATATTAGGCCAACGACCTAACTCAGATTAAATACTCAACCCATTAGCAATTTTATTAGTGTTCAATAATACTCGGGTGCCTTACCGGCGCACCCCACCAAATCTCTGGATGCCTTGCGGCGCATCCCACCAAATCCTTCTCTCGCGGGTACCCTTGGGGCCGACCCGTCTTAAACAAGTAGCAGTAACCAGGTCATAGTTACTGTGTGTCTATACATCAAGTGGAGATCCGAGGAATCACCCTCGATGGATCCCGCTCGAGGTAAGAGTAAGGCAAGAGTCGCTACCGATAAATGGGAAGGAGGAATCACCCTCGATACCCATGACCGATAACTACGCTACAGAATTAACTCCAGGAGTGCTAAGTGAGGTATCACCCTCGGCACTCGGTAGTAGCTCTGCAGTGCCATACTAAAGGGGGTGTGGTGATGTGTCGGTATGGCTCGTCGGTCAGTTGACCGAGTCTTCGGGTCTTCGAGTCGTCTAGTCGTCGATGAACAAGCAGGGGCAACTGGGACTAAGGGGTCTCAGGGGGTTCACTGATCCACCTATGTTAAGCAATGGTATGATTGCAGGTAAAATAACAGTTCATCCAAAAACAGGCTATGCATCAGAATAGGAGCTATCTAATACAGTAGCAAAATCTAATGCAAGCATAAGAGGGAGAGAGATGGGTGATATCGGAATGCTCAAGGGGGTTTTGCTTGCCTTGCTGCTCTGCGGCAAAAGGCTGAACGTCAACGGTGTAGTTGATCTCGGCAGCTCCGTCAGCCTCGGGGTCTACCGAAGGGAAGAGGGGGAAGAAACAATAAATACAAAGCACACAGATGCAATCATGATGCATGACATGGCAATATGCTCAGCTAGGCATGCACTAACGCAGTACTACGCGTTGCAGACGAAGCGGGAGAGTATCTGACGATATTTCCCGGGTCTGTTGATTTATCGGACAGACGAATCGGAGGGGAAAATTCCATGTTTGCGGTGCTAGAGGCACGTGCCAGCTAGGATGCAGTGCAGGGTTGCCTAAAATCACGTCTTAATCATACCAGTTATTTTTAGAATTTAATTTGGATTTATTAATCGGTAGACATGCACTATTCATCTATCCGAAACAGGCAAAAAGTTGCATGTTCAGATAGCTAGGCGCATGTGACAGATGAATGGATGGCATATTTGGATTCGTGGGATTTTTCTGATCAACTTTCATGTATAAAGTTTTTTGATCTGAGCTACAGATTATTTTCTATGATTTTTCAAAGTTTTAATCAATTTCTGGAATTAATTCTATTTATTAATTCCAACATTATCCAAAACAGTGCCAGTGAAGCCAGCATGACATCACTGTGATGTCAGCTGGTCAACAGGGGCTGGCCAGGTCAAACCTGACATGTGGGGGGCACATGTCATAGACACAGACATTTTCTATTTTATTAAATTAAACTAAACAGGTTTAATTAACAGTGGGACCCACCTGTCAGTGACTGATTAGGCTAAATTAATTATTTTCATTAATTTAACTCACTAATTAAGCATCTGACAAGCGGGGCGCATGTGTCATAGACACAGGGGGTGTGGGGCCCCACTGTCAGTGACTGGGGTCAGCCCAGTCAGCAGTTGACCGTGGTCAACGGGTCAACTGGAGCCTGGGGACCCACCTGGCAGTGACCCTGGGGGTGACCCCAGGTCAACTGCGCCGGCGGTGGCCGGCGACAGGCCTCCGGTGATGCTCCGGCGAGCTCCCGAAACGCGGGGAGGCTCGAAAATGGCGCACAGGGCACCATTTCGAGCGCGGCCGGGCGCGTTCGAACGCTGATGGAGCCGCCGTTCCATTCCGGCCATCGGGGCACGCTATGGTGGACGGAGGCGAGCGCTAGGACCTCGTCGGCGGCGAGCCTTCTCGGGTGAGCAGCGGGGACGGCGATGCGTTGCGCGAGCGGGCGTTCTAAGAAGCTAGCGACGACCTACGCGCGCGTGCGATCACAACGGCCACGAGCCCGTGACCAAAAGGTCATCGGAGCTACGCCGGCGACGAGCTCGAGTGGCGGCGCGTTCGGACTCTGGTGGAAACTACGGCTAGGAGCTCCGGCTCGTCATGAGGAGGAGAGGGGGAGGTAGCAGGAGCTCACAGCGGAGTGTCGCCATTCAAAGTGGGCTCGGGGGAGGCGCGACGGCAGCGAATCGACGGCGGCGAGGTTCGGGTGCCCGAGGTTGAAGACGACGGCGTGCGGGCGTTCCAGGGGCTCCGGGGGTTCAGCTCGAGGTCGAGGAGGAAGAGGAGGTCGTGGCGGAGCTGCTGGACACGGCGGAGAGGCGCACGGGAGGCGGTGGCCGCGCTAACCGGTGGCCATGGCGTCGGCGGCGCTCGGATCTGGAGGGAGGGAAGGGAGGAGAGCGAGGGAGAGGGGGAGAATGGGGAGGAGGGCGTCCAGGGGAGGCCTGGGCGCTCGGCCTTATCCTCCCCCACCTGCTCCCGTCGCCGTGGCGAGCGGTGGCCGCTGCGGCGAGCTCCTGCCCACGGCGGGAGCGACACGGAGGGGGGAGCAGGTGGAGACGACGGTGGGCTGGGCCGGCTGGGCCACGTCGCCAGGTAAGTGGGCTTTGCCCCCTTTTTCCTTTTTCACTCTTTTCTTTTCTGTTTTTCATTTTTTTGTTTCTGTTTTAATTTATTTTAGACCATATCACTTATTGCAAAAATGTGCCTCTGGTTCCAACTAATATATTGTAATATTCCAAAGGTCCACAACAAGTTTGGGGATTTTTAGAAACTGTTTGTATTTTCATAATTGATTTAAATGCATTTTAAAATGCATTTAGTTACTGTTATTGATGGTGGGGTCCACACCAGAAGTTTGGTGATGTTGTTTTCCTCAACATTATTTGTTTTGGAATAATCCACAACTTTGGAACATTTTATCTTTGATGTTTGAAATTTTAATTTCATCACATAAAACCACAAGGCATTTGCATTGGAATTTGAATTGGAATTTGAACTTTAACTTGATCAAGCTTCACTTAGCAAAATAACTAGGCATTGTTCATGATCATTACTGTAGCTTAATTACAATGATCACTGTAGCTTAACACCAGGGTGTCACAGGGGCGGACTTGGGGGCTAGGGTTTTGGGGAGGGGGAGGAGGGTGTGTAGTTAACGACGACGAGAGTGTTTTTGCTCTGGGTTCGAACATTTGATGGGCTGAATGCGTTTGGACGGACAGTCTCTGGCCCAACCATGGAACGGGCTCACAGATGAAATTGAACATTCTTCTAAAAAAAGATGAAATTGAACGTCGTCTCAAAAAAAATTGAAATTGAACGTCCACCACACATGAGAGCAGAGTGAATAGTACAAAACTACCACATTCTCATTACCGCTACTAAAATCCGTCCAAATGCCCTCCCTCCGGATACACAAAGATGCATGTTGATGCGGGCGTGCAGGTGAGGCTCTGCGGCGACGGTATGCCACAACGAAAATGGCGACTATCTAGGAAGCTCGACACTGGTCATGCATGGCATCTTTGATGCAGCTACACTGGAGGCTTTTGCATGCCGTGATGCTCTGTCACTCGCTGATGATCTCCTTTTACACAACTTCATCATCGCTTCAGATTCAAAGCAGGTAGTGAATGACATTATCAAAGGCAATCAAGGACGATATGGTTCAGTTATCAACAAGATTAAGATGCGGGCTATGGTGTTTAATTGTAAATTCAGCTTTGAAGGCCGTGCCGTTAATGTAAACTAGATCGGTATCGCACCTTGGCACGAGGGTGCCGATCCCAACTATATGGTCAAGCAGATAATGCCCAAGTTAGTAGGAAACCTGGTTTAGCGTACGTATTTAAATAGGACAACAAAATAAAAGAAAGAAAAAATATTCACTTGTAATAGAAATAGACATCATCTAGTTCAACACCATTAGATTATAAAGCAGCATGGAGTTCAATGCATTCACAAGACCATAAAAGGTAACACTTGACATTAAGTTAGAGTACTAAGAGTGCGAACATGAGAGAGCAAGTACTAATCTAAAATAAAGTTTCCAGCACACCATATAAGCAAGACAGCTACCCAATATAGGCTAAAGTTATACCAAAAACAACTTCACTACAAAGGAAGCATCTCAAATGCAGTCTCCATAAATACTTGATTTTCACTACAAAGGATGCCTTCACGGCAATTAAACAACTCAGAACAATGTATAATCTGTCAACAGGATACTATTTAATCTGCAAGCTCAAGATAAAAAAGAAATACCTAATTTGTCCCAAAAAGTTTCGTGCCATTTGAACTTCATTTGGTACTGTTTCTCTGAAAAGCCAAAAACAAGCAGAAAACAGCAACCGGCACTAGGCATTGGGTTAATAGGTTAGTCCCAAAAATGATATATAATTGCATATAAAAACATCCAAGATTGATACTATAATAGCATGGAACAATTAAAAATTATAGATACGTTGAAGACGTATCAAGCATCCTCAAGCTTAATTCCTGCTCGTCCTCGAGTAGGTAAATGATAAAAACATAATTTTTGATGTGGAATGCTACCTATCATGTTTCATCATGTAATCTCTCTCTTACGGTATGAATAATAAGATCCAAATGATTCAAAGCAATAGTCTATAATTTGATATAAAGACATCAATACTCAGGCATACTAGCAAAAATCATGTCTTTCAAAATAAAAATGCTAAAGAATGTTATCCCTACAAAATCATACAATCATGTCATGCTCCATCTTCTTAACACAAAATATTTATCATGAACAACCCCGGTTTTAGCCAAGCAATTGGTTCATACTTTTTAACGCGCTTCAGCTTTTTCAACTCCCACTCAATACATGAGCGCAAGCCACGGATATAGCACTTTGGGTGGAATAAATTATGGTGATAGAGATAAATAGGAGAAGTCAAAAAATGGAGAAAGTCTCACATCAACGAGGCTAATCAACGGGCTATGGAGATGCCCATCAATTGATGTCAATGCGAGGAGTAGGGATTGCCATGCAACGGATGCACTAAGAGCTATAAGTGTATGAAAGCTCAACATGAAAACTAAGTGGGTGCACATCCAACTTGCTTGCTCATGAAGACCTCGGGCATTTGAGGAAGCCCGTCATCGGAATATACAAGCCAAGTTCTGTAATGAAAAATTCCCACTAGTATATGAAAGTGACAACATAGGAGACTCTCTATATGAAAATCATGGTGCTACTCTGAAGCACAAGTGTGGAAAAGGATAGTAAATTGCCCCTTCTCTCTTTTTCTCTCAATTATTTTTTTCTTTTTCTTTTTCTTTTCTTTTTCTCGTTTTTTTCTTTCTCTTTTTTCATGGCTCTTTTTCGCCTTCTTTTTTTTCTTTTCGTCCGGAGTCCCATCCCGACTTGTGGGGAAATGATAGTGTCCATCATCCTTTCCTCACTGGGACAATGCTCTAATAACGATGATCATCACACCTCTATTTACTTACAACTCAACATTACAACTCGAAACTAGAACAAAATATGACTCTATATGAATGCCTCTGGCAGTGTACCAGGATGTGCAATGATGCTAGCGTAACATGTATGATAATGATGAACGGTGGCTGAGCCACAAATACTATGTCAGCTATATGATCATGCAAAGCAATATGACAATGATAGTGTATGTCATAAAAACGGAACGATGGAAGTTGCATGGCAATATATCTCGGAATGGCTATGGAAATGCCATGATAGGTAGGTATGGTGGCTGTTTTGAGGAAGATATAAGGAGGCTTATGTGTGATAGAGCGTATCATATCACGGGGTTTGGATGCACCGGTGAAGTTTGCACCAACTCTCGATGTAAGAAAGGGCAATGCACGGTACCAAAGAGGCTAGCAAATTGCGGAAAGGTGACAGTGCGTATAATCCATGGACTCACATTAGTCATAAAGAACTCACATACTTATTGTGAAAATTTATTAGCCCTCGAAGCAAAGTACTACTACGCATGCTTCTAGGGGGGAGGTTGGGAGGAGTTAACCATCGCACGCCCCTAACGGCCACACAAAGAAAGACAATCAATAATAAATCATGCTCCAACTTCCTAGCATAACGACAGATCATACGTGCATGCTTCGGGAATCACAAACCTTAACACAATTATTCTTACTAAACCACAATTATCTACTAATACCTCCCACATATTACCATCTTAATATCACAAAACTATTGCAAGGAATCAAATTTATCATATTCAGTGATCTACATGAAAGTTTTTATTATATCCCTCTTGAATCCCTATCATATCAGGACCAAATTCATAACCCGTGCATATTACCATTGCTATCATGAGACTCTCAAAAAGATATAAGTGAAGCATGAGAGTGCAACTATTTCTTTAAAATATCATCACCACCGTGCTCTAAAAGATATAAGCGAAGCACTAGAGCAATTGCCTAGCTCAAAAGATATAAGTGAAGCACAAAGAGTATTCTAACAAATCACGAATAATGTGTGTCCCTCTCAAAAAGGTGTGTTCAGCAAAGATGATTGTGACAAACTAAAAAGCAAACAAAATCAAGCAAACTATTTCACAAGATGCTCCAAGTAAAACACATATCATGTGATGAATAAAAATATAGCTCCAAGTGAGTTACCGATAGATTGTAGACGAAAGAGGGGATGCCTTCCGGGGCATCCTTAGCTTAGACACTTGAGTCTTCCTTGAATATTACCTTGGGGTGCCTTGGGCATCCCAAGCTTAGGCTCTTTCCGCTCCTTATTCCTTTATCCATCATAGTCTCACCCAAAACTTGAAAACTACAGCACACAAAACTCAACAGAAACCTCGTGAAATCCATTAGTATAACATAATAATCTTAAACTTTAGGTACTGTAGTAAATTGATTCATATTTAATATTGGCATAATTCTACTTTACTCCAACTTCTCAATGACCCATACCCCCCGATACGATCCATAGATTCATCAAAATAAGCAAACTATGCAACAAAAACAGAATCTGTCTAAAACAGAACAGTCTATAAAGATCTATTTAAAAGCCATACTTATGTAACTCCAAAACTCCTGAAAAATAAGGACAATGTGGAAAATTCATATACCAATACTGTGTAAAAATTTCAGATTTTTCTGATGCTACAGTACATAATTAAAAATCTAGCACTGGACGCAAAACTTTCTGTTTTCCAAACAGCATCACTTATACTATCTTTCAAATCATCCCAAAGGCATTACTTGGCACAAACACTAATTAAAACATAAAAACACAATCATAACAGAAGCTATAATCATGCAAACACTCAAGAACAGTAGGTAAAATCAAAATTTTATTTTATTCATTGGGTTGCCTCCCAACAAGCGCTATTGTTTTATGCCCCTAGCTTGGCATAATGCATAGTTTCAAGTGTTGTCATCCTTGGTTTTGACATCCTTAGGTGAGTGATTTTCGGACGGTTTCTCAAACATAATGGGGAACACATCATCAACCAAAATTGAAAATATTAGAGTCATTAAGGCTACCTTCTTCAAACCCCTCTTGGTTCCCTTTTACGATCCAAGCATACTTACGATTAATTCCATTAAAAACTTGTTGGATGATATGTATGGGTGGAACTTCCTTTCTAGTATTTTCATCAAAGGCATGGTGATCATGAAAAACATATCTCAACATATACTCCTCGTTATATAAAATTTCATCTATCACAGGATTCTCTTAACTCATATTATAGAAATCAAAGATCTCTCTAGCTTCCCGCACTATGTAATCAAACTCATTCATAAGGATAAGAGTGGTTATCCTTTTAGCTTTGGGATTATTTATAACCGGCAACTCATAAAACAATATTTGTAAGGTGGGGTGAGTACGGATAAATCTTCTTTCGAGTTTGAGAATAAGTGTGGAGATAGCTTCCCCATAACTGTTGGTTCTTTTAAGAATTGGGGTGTCATTGCAAACCAAAGTTCCCGTGCAATTAAAGAATTCTTGAATAATATTTTTCCCTATGATATTTCCACTCCCTACTACAAAAAATTTTGAGTGTAAATTTGAGGGAATTTCTATCTTAGGAATTTTAGCATTCTCATCTTTTTCAATAACAAAATCAGACATAGTGGAATTTTAAGCAAGCAAACTAGCAAACAAGCAAATAAAATATTTTTGTGATTTTATAATTTTTTTATAGAAGTGGGGGAGATGAAAACGAGAGGCAAATGCAAATAAAAGGCAAATAAAGTAAATGCAAGTGATTGATAGTTTGTGCGAAGGTACTTGGTAATTTTGATGATGTCTCCCCGGCAACGGCGCCAGAAATTCTTCCTGCTACTTGTAGTCTGCATTGGTATTTCCCCGAAAAGGAGAGGATGATGCAGTACATTAGAGATAAGTATTTCCCTCAGTTAAGAACCAAGGTTATCCATCCAGTAGGAGAACCAAGCAAAATTCCGTTAAACGCACCTGCACACAGAAAAGCAAATACTTGCACCCAACACAAATAAGAGGGTTGTCAATCCCCTTGGCGGTAAGTTGCAAGGATTAAATCTTATCGAGGTAAATAGATAAACTAAAATAATAATTAAAATAAAAGTAAATAAATTACAGCAAGGTATTTTTAGGTTTTTTATATGATAAAGATAGACCCGGGGACCATAGTTTTCACTAGAGGCTTCTCTCTTGAGCACATAAACATACGGTGGGTAAACAAATTACTGTTGGGCAATTGATAGAAAAGCAAATAATTATGACGGATTCATGGCAATGATCATGTATATAGGCATCATGTCCGAGACAAGTAGACCGACTCCTGCCTGCATCTACTACTATTACTCCACCCATCGACCGCTATCCAGCATGCATCTAGGGTATTAAGTATAAAACAGAGTAACGCCTTAAGCAAGATGACATGATGTAGAGAAGCAAATTCAAGCAATATGAATAAGCCCCATCTTTTTATCCTTAATGACAACAATACAAATACGTGTCATGTCCCTTTCTGTCACTGAGATTGAGCACCGCAAGATTGAACCCATCACAAAGCACCTCTCCCATTGCAAGATAAATCAATCTAGTAGGCCAAACTAAACCAATAGATCAGAGAGAAATACAAAGCTATAACAATGATGCATAAAAGAGTTCAGAGAAGACTCAAATATTTCTCATGAATAATCTAATCATAAACTCACAATTCATCGGATCCCAACAAACACACCGCAAAAGAAGATTACATCGGATAGAACTCCAAGAACATCGAGGAGAACATTGTATTGAAGATCAAAGAGAGAGAAGAAGCCATCTAGCTACTAGCTATGGACCCGTAGGTCTGTGGTAAACTACTCACACATTATCGGAAGGGCAGCAAGGTTGATGTAGAGGCCCTCCGTGATCGATTCCCCCTCCGGCAGAGTACCGGAAAAGGCCTCCAGATGGGATCGTGGAAGAACAGAGGCTTGCGGCAGCGGAAAGGTTTTCTCTTCTGGCTCTCTGGGGGTTTCCCAATATTTGTGAATTTATAGAAGTGGAATTAGGTCAAACGGAGTCACATGGGCCCCACAAGGCAGCACGGCGCCCCCTCCTGGGGCGCGCCCTAGTGCTGTGAAGCCTCTGTGAGGCTTCTGGCCTCCTCCCGAAGCTTCCAATGTTTATTTTGTCCATAAAAAAATCTCCAAAAAGTTTCGTGGCATTTGGACTTCATTTGGTACTGTTTCTCTGAAAAGCCAAAAACAAGCAGAAAACAGCAACTGGCACTAGGCACTGGGTTAATAGGTTAGTCCCCAAAAATGATATATAATTGCATATAAAAACATCCAAGATTGATACTATAATAGCATGGAACAATAAAAAATTATAGATACGTTGGAGACGTATCACAGCTCCTCGGACGGTCCCTCGGACAGCCCTTCGGGAGGATCTCGGACAGAACCTCGGAGTGCCTCTCGAACTAAGATCAAAACTACGACCTCTCTACTGGGTTGCACACATCCGGTGTCAACTATCCAACAGGACTTCACCGTCCAGAACTAGGCCCTACCGGAGACTGGACAACCTTTCGGCTACACGAAACTATTTCGTGTAGGGAGAGAAAGAATGCCAGATTATTGCATGGCTTGTGTGGAGAGAAACTTTGAGTGAAATGGAGAGCCCTCTCCACCTCTATTTATAGTGGGAGCAAGGGGTAGAGGCTTGGGGAAAAAGACAAAAAGGGGCTTTGGATATTTTCACCAAAAGCCACAAAAAGGGGGAAAGGGGAGCTCCATGGAGGAGCTTGTGATGCCCCCATTCATAATCGTGCACTAATCATACACGCAGCATGCACGATCATGAACGGTCACTCCACTGTATTATCACAACACAACTCTACGACACAAATTTAAACATAAATCTTTGTATTACAAACTGGGGTCACAAGGACTGGGTATAGAAAAGTTAAACAAGTTTGCCTTAAGAAGGCTGAAACATAATAATGACACTAAACCCAAAAGGCGCAGGCCTCCTGCCTGGGACCTCCGATCTACTCTTCAGCGTCGAACTCCATGTAGTGGGCATCCTCGAAACCACCTGCATCCGTGGTGCTACCAGTTGTTGCAGCAACCGGGTTGAATGAAAAGAACAAGAAATCAACGGTGAGTACTTATCCAAAGTACTCTCAAGACTTACATCAGATCTATACTAAATATGCATCGGTATCAAAGAAATGGGGCTATATCTTTGGACTGTACTACAAAAATGCCAGAATAAGGGGGGGAAGCTCAACGTAATGAAGATTAGCAGCATCTTGCAGCAATAGAAGAGAGGAGCGAATATAATACCAACTTGTATACATAATGCAACAGCATACCTAGAGATCCTCCTTCGACTCCCTGCGAGAAAGTGATCACCGGGTATTCCTATCTATTTTCTTGGTGACTTTTATCAAGTATCCGGTTTAAGTTGTAAGAGGTCAGGATACGTCTCTAAGTGTCTTGTTACAGTGGACACGGCTATTTGAATAGTTTAATTTCCCTGCAAGGGTGCACCACATTACCCGACACACTCGATTACCTCTGACCGGACACACTTTTCTGGGTAATGCCCGGCCTCGGATGATTGACACACTGAAGTCCTACCTCAGCTCTCCAGAGAGATCACCCGCCGGTCTACATCCTAAGCATGAAAGGGTTGTTCGGCTGCTCACCCTAAGTGCTCCAGCACGTTGCGTGGACGGCCAGGACCAAGCCCACCTCTGCATCAGCAACAGGCAGTATCCGCTCACCCGGGCGCGTGTCGCATCTCTGAACTATGACATCTAGCTAGCTTTCGGTAAGGAACTGACGACGCCGAGGGCCCCATAACCATTATCCCACATGGCGGTTAGTGCGTATATGCCAGTGGCAGTCTCAGATCAAATACCCAGAACTCGTTAGCGTGTTATTGTTAAGTAACCGCAGACAATGACCAGGGCCTAGGTCCACCTCTCTCTGGATGGTCTTCGCCTGCCCTGTCGCTCCGCCACAGTGAATCACTTGCGGGTGCTCTCCCAGCCGACCTGACTTTAACATAACATGTATAGTGCAATATTATAAAGTATATCCGCGATCATCGCCTAGAGGGATCACGGCCCGATAATATAGCATGGCAAACGGACAAGGGTGTAGGGCCACTAATGGGACTCCAGCATAGCTAAACTAAGCATGATAGGGTAACAGGTAAAGTATCAACAACGGGTAACAAAATCAGGCTATGCATCTGAATAGGATCTACCGACAAAACAACAACTCTGTACCAATACCTAATGCAAGAATGTAGAGAGAAAGATTAGGCGATATCAGAATGATCAAGGGGGTTTTCTTGCCTGGAAGCTCTGCTGAGGTGAACTGATCATCTGCGGCGTAGTCGTACTCAGGGTCTACGACGGTCTCGGGGTCTACCAATAAAAGCAGACGAGGGGAAAACAAATAAATAACAGGCATATAAATGCAACACATATGCATGTCATGGCAAATTATGATGATAATGTGCTCTAATGCATTACTACGCATTTTAATTGAAGTGGGAAAATATTTGGAATATTTTCCCAGCTCCAGGTATTATTTTCTTATATTCATCCAGATGCAGAAGTTCAATGTTCATTATGATAGATGTGTTTGTCATGCATGCAAATGACATATTCGGATTCGTTGTATTTTTGTGATCATTTTTCATACGTAAATTATTTTCATCCGAGTTACGGTTTATTTTATATGATTTTCAAAGTTTTTATTGATTTTCTGGATTTTCTGAATTTATTTTAATTTTGAAAATTATTAAATGCAAATTGCTATGGGTACACAGAAGTGCACCCAACTGTGTGCATGTGAGGCTGACGGTGGGGCCAGTTGACCAGGTCAACTGCCCAGTCAGCAGCACAATCAGCAGTCAACAGTATTGTTGACTGGTCAAACCTGGACAGTGGGACCCACTGGTCAGTGACTGTGTATTTAACAGATTTTATTTATTTAGTTACTTAGCAGTGTGCACCATATGTCATAGACAGTAACTAATCCAGTTTAGTTAATTAGCTTAATTAGGGCAGTGAGACCTAGTGTTAGTGACATAGTTAAATTTTAATTAACGGTGATTAGCGCTAAACTAATGAGCTGATAGCCGGGGCCCATGGGTTAGTGACTGTGGTCGGTTTAAACACGGCGGCGCGCTGACGGCAAGTCAAAACAGTGGCCGAGCGTGTGGGAATCGCCGGAATCCGTCCACAGGGCACGGATGGACGCGAGGCTGGTCGCGTTCAAACGCTGGCACTGCGCCGCGTCGAATGATGGCAGTGGCTCGCTCTGGGGTGGCCTGTAGCGGCGCTGGCATCGAGGTCAGCGGCGACCGGAGTTCGGGCGAGCTCGGGTTCGTGGGTGCGGCTTGCGCGCGAGCAAAAGAAACGGCTAGTGAGGCTCTACGGGTCACAACGAAGATGATGGACGGGCTGGTGTGACCAAATGGTCGCCGGAGCACGGCCGGCGACAAGCTGTGCGGCGGAGAGCTTCGGCCTCGGTGGTTATATGGCTTAGAGGACGAATTCGGGCGGGAAAAGAGAGGAAAAATGTGGCGCAGCTCACCGGGGAGCACAAGGGGGCTCGGCGAGGGCTTAGTAGCATAGGGGTGGAGCGGATCGATGCGGCAGAGCTCCGGTGGCCAAAGACAAAGACGAGATCGATCCGGTGGTGGTGGCGTCACCCAGCTCGAGCCCGAGGTAGCAGCCGAAGCAGCGGACAACAACGGTTCTCCCTGACACGGTCTCAGGGCACGGGGTGAACGGTGGATGCGAGAATGATGATGGTCATGGCGACGCGGCTACGGGTGTGCGCTGTGGAGAGAGTGGCGGCACGAGGGAGATGGGAGGGAGGAGCTAGGGTTGTCCGCGGGGCTCGGGACGGCCTTCTTATCCACGCCGTGGCTCCTGTAGTGATGCGCTGTCGAGCGCAGCGCGACTGGGATGGTGCTCGGTGCAAGGACGCGACAACACCGGGCAGAGGAGGGAGGTAGGGGATGACCAGCGCTGGACTGGGCTGGGCCGTCCCTGTGCACTTGCGGCCCAGCTGAACAGGCAAGTTTGTTTCTTTTCTTTTTCTTTTCTGTTTTCTGTTTTAGTTACTGTTTTCTATTTTCTTTTTTATCAAAGGAATTTAGTTGAATATGAAACTTGGCACATAATTCAAACACAATATTTTGAAACCGTCCACAAAGTTTCATGCCATTTGGAACTGTTTGAATTTAGGTTTGAATTTAAATGGTTTAAATTAGTGCTGCTGGTCCACTTCAAATATTTCTAGGGGCATTTTGGGAATTCAAACATGGTAGTTATATTCATGACAAATACTTGGGGGATTTATGGGATATTACCAATATTTTTATTTCAGTGTTTGAAGATATACATTTTTGACTTGCAATTTGAATTTGATTTGGATCAAGGTGGCAATTAGCATTCAAAACATGATGACTTGGCACTTTATTAGGGAAAGCACCGCAGCTCAATTACAGGGGTGTTACAGAGCTCCCCCTTGGCCCGACCACACATGTGAGGGCCCCCCTTGTCATCCTCCACTACGTTAAGGGAAAGCCCTAAAAGGTGGCTTTCCAAAAAGCCACCAAAAAGGGGGTGTACCCTAATAGTGTCATCCCACGATTCGTGGGATCTTGTCCCCTCAAACTGGGACAAGATTTTTCTGCGACCGTTTAATCTGGAAAAAATCCCGAAGGTCCAGAACATTTTCGGCACCCCCTAAAATAATTCTGGACGCGTCCCAAAACATTTCCGGTATGATGATTTTTCTCTGAAACATTTCTGGTTACTCCGAATCATTTCCGGTTTTCTCTCCAAATCTTTTTGTCGTCTCCGAAACTTTTTCGGTGACTTTCTCTCGGACTCCCTGTCTATTACTCAACAGATAGATGACCCTTAAGTGTGTGACCCTAAGGTTCAGTGAAGTATAGACATGACCGGAACTCTTTCCAATCAATGATCAATAGCGGAACCGTGGACATCCATATTGATCCCTATACCCACACGAATGAATATTCCAATGAACCTTTAGTTACCGTATGCTGTTCATGTTGCTTCGTGATATGTTACAAATACCTGAGGTGAGATTTATTGGCATCCCCATGAATCAAAAACTTGTTTACTATGCCAGTTACCTCCTTGCTGGTTTTTGTTCTCTTTTCTCGTTCCCGTGTTCTGGCATCCCCGTGATCAAATCACATTGTGTCTGGCCAGACGATGATGGATACTGTAACACCGAGAGGGCCCCAAGAATATCTCTCCATCGTCAGAGGAGCAAATCCCAATCTTGAGCTACCTAGTTCCTTGTCATACTTTTTTGTGAACCCGTAAGCCGCCGTAATAGCCACCCTGTTACAGATGACGTTTAACAAACCCCAAAGTTCACGAAGCAAGTATGAAGGAACTCAATACTCTCATGGTCTAAGGAATTATGCAAACGCTTAACTTTCTCTGTGTTATAATCCATTAACTTGTGACGAATGTATATCATAGCATAACATCAATTGGGTCAATTCAACACAAGTGTTCTACTAACATTGTGCCCTCAAAGTTGCCGACATAGTCATGCCCATGATCAGGAAAACAGAACCATCATGCAACACTTGAGCTAGTCTTAGAGGCGAGACTAGAAATATATTTATCCATTTATTATTCCACATGTGCACATGAGTTTCCCTCCAAGCCTCATGGTTATTGTAGACTCGAGAATTATTGCAGTTATATCATGGAACATAAACATTAATTACAAACTTGAATATAAACAATAACTGTTATCATTGCCTCTAGGGCATATCTCCTACAGACTCCCACTTGCACTAGAGTCAATAATCTAGTTACATGGCTTCTCTTACACCAATGGCAATCCGGTGCTGCTCATGCTTTACTCCTGGTAGAGGCTTTGTCATCGGGTCTGACACATTTAGATCCATGTAAACTTTGCGTACTTTCACCAACCCCTCCTCAACATGATGTCGGATGAGGTGATATTTGCATGCAATATGTCTTGCTTTATGGTGTGATCTTTGGATCCTTTGCCTGAGCCACGGCGCCACTATTATCACAATAGATCTCCACCGGGTCCAGCGCACTTGAAACCACACCAACCTCTTCAAGGAACTTCTTGATCCAGACCGCCTCCCTGGAGGCTTCTAAAGTAGCGATATATTCCGCTTCCGTCGTAGAATCCGCCACCGTGTTTTGCTTGGAACTCTTCCAGCACACTGCACCTCCATTCAAAATGAAAACATAGCCTGATTGAGATTTGAAGTCATCTGGGTCAGTCATGAAGCCTGCATCAGTGTAACCATTTACATTGAGCTCTTCATCACCTCCGAACACACGGAGCAAGTCCTTGGTCCTTCTGAGGTACTTAAGAATATTTTTAACTGTGGCCCAGTGTTCCAATCCTGGATCACTTTGGTACCTGCTGCTAACACTTAGCGCATAGGAAACATCTGGTCTTGTACACAGCATGGCATACATAATGGAACCAATTGTTGAAGCATATGGAACATCATTCATTTGTACTCGCTCATCAAGAGTCCGAGGACACTGATTCTTGCTGAGCACTGTGCCAGGTGACATTGGGAGTAGGCCTTTCTTGGCGTTCTCCATATTAAACATTTTTAATACCTTGTCAATGTACGTGCTTTGGCTAAGCGCTATCAGGCGCCTTGATCTATCTCTATAGATTTTGATGCCCAATATATATGCCATTTCACCCAAGTCTTTCATTGAAAAACTCTTCTTCAATGACTCTTTTATTTCACTAAGAAAATTCACATCATTGCCAATCAACAATATGTCATCCACATATAAGATTAAAAATGCTTTTGCGCTCCCACTAAACTTCTTGTAAACACAAGATTCTTCGCCATTCCTGATGAAGCCAAACTCTTTGACCAATTCATCAAAATGAATATTCCAGTTCCTTGATGCTTACTTCAGACCATAAATGGCCTTCATAAGCTTGCACACCTTTTTAGCATCCTTAGGATTGACAAAACCTTCAGGCTGTATCATGTATACATCCTTATTTAGATTTCCATTTAGGAAAGCTATTTTGACAACCATCTGCCATATTTCGTAATCGAAATAAGCAGCAATTGCTAGCATTATCCGCACAGACTTAAGCATAGCTATGGGCGAGAAAGTCTCATCGTAGTCAAGTCTTTGAATTTGCCTGAACCCGACAGGTCTAGCTTTATGGATAGTAATGTTACCATACGCGTTTGTCTTTCTTTTGAAGATCCATTTACAACCAATGGGCTTTACGCCCTCTGGAGGTACTACCAAGTTCCAAACTTGATTTTCCTACATGGATTCCATTTTGGATTTCATGGCTTTGTGCCATTCCTTGAGCTAGGCCCTGCCATCGCTTCCTTATAATACGTAGGTTCATCATCTTCAAGGATGAAGATTTCATTATGAAACCACTCAGGTGGCTCGATAGCCCTACCTCATCTGCGCGATTCAGTCACATACTTGTCTGTGGTTTCCGCATTAGATGCGTCAACTTCTGGCTCGGTTGTATGGATAATTTGCAGAATTAATTCTGGTTCCTTAGCCATATCAACGATTGCCGAAGATTCACTAATCTCATCAAGTTGAACTGTTCTCCCACTCACTACTTTAGCGAGAAACTCTTTCTCGAGGAAGTGTCCAACTTTTGCAACAAACACTTTGCTCTCGGACTGGTGGTAGAAGGAATACCCAATTGTATCCTTGGGATAACCTACAAAGTAACATTTATCTGATCTGGGATTGAGTTTGCTTGGCTTTAAATGCTTTACGTATGCCTCACAACCCCAAATCTTGAGATGCGACACATTGGGTTTCTTCCCATACCATAATTCAATTGGCGTTGTCTCAACAGACTTAGATGGTGCTCTATTTAACGTATAAGCAACAATTAGTAGTGCGTGACCCCAAAAGGATATCGACAATTCTATAAGAGACATCATCGACCTTACCATGTCTAGCAGGGTTCGGTTACGTTGATCGGACACTCCATTTCGTTGTGGAGTTTCGGGAGGCATAAGCTGTGAAACGATTCCATGGTCACTCAGATGTTGGCTAAACTCATGACTAAGATATTCACTTCCGTGATCTGATCACAGAAACTTAATCTTTTTGTTACGATGATTTTCTACCTCATTCTGAAATTCTTTGAACTTTTCAAGGGTTTCTGACTTATGCTTCATCAAGTAGATATATCCATACCTACTTAAATCATTAGTAAAAGTCACGAAGTAGAAATACCCACTGCGTGTGGTTGTGCTCATTGGACCACATACATCACTATGTATTATTTCCAACAATTCACCTGCCCATTCAGGATGACCCGTGAACGGCGTCTTGGTCATTTTCCCCATCAAACAAGCTTCACATGTGTCAAATGATTCAAAATCAAAAGACGGTAAAACTCCATCTTTATGGAGCCTTTGCATGCGTTGCTTTCTGATGTGGCCTAGACGACAGTGCCACATGAAAGTGGTGGTGGTATCATCCTTCTTAAGGCATTTAGCTTCTATGTTAAAGACATCATTTCCACATTCAAGATTTAGAATGAAAAGGGCCCCAACAATGGTGCAAAGCCATAAAACATGTCCTTACAATAAATCGAACAACCATTGTTCTCAGACTTATAAGAACATCCCTCGTGTATCAAACATGATCCGGAGATAATGTTTCTACACAATGTTGGAACAAAATAATAGTTATTTAGTTCTAAGATAAATCCTGAAGGAAGACGTAGAGGCATGATGCCGACGGCTTGAGCGGCGATTCCAGCATCGTTCCCGACGAGCATCACGACTTCATTCTTTGCCAGCTTACGCACCCTCTGAAGTCCCTGTATCGAGTTGCAAATGTGAGCAACTGATCCGGTGTCAAATACTCATGACTTATAGTTTTCGCTAGCAAGCTAAACGTCAATGACATTAACATGTATAACAGTTATACCTTTCCCAGTCTTTTAGGACTTCTTATCTGCCAGGTACTTCTTGCAGTTGCTCTTCCAATGTCCTGGGCCCTTGCAGTAGAAGCACTTAGTTTTTTTCTTGGCTCCGCCCTTAGATTTGCTTTGGGCGTTGGTCATACCGGTGCCCTTGCCTTTCTTTTTAAAACTAGCGGTTTTGTTCACAAGCATCACATGCCTGTGATTCTTCTGCAATCCTGCTTCAGCAGTTTTTAGCATGGCGAGCAACTCATTTGGTGCCTTGTTCATCCCATTCATGTTGTAGCTCATGATAAAACCTTCGTAAGAATGGGGGAGTGAAGCAAGTATCATGTCAGTTGCCATTGACTATGGAATTGGAAATTCCAGGGTTTTAAGCCTTTCACCGTAGCCTGCTGCTACTTGTAGCTTGCGTTGGTATTTTCCCCGAAGAGGAAGGGATGATGCAGCATAGTAGAGATAAGTATTTCCCTCGATTATGAAACCAAGGTTATCGAACCAGTAGGAGAATCACACAACACCTCGCTAGCAGCACCTGCACACAAACAACAAATCCTTGCACCCAACGCAAACAAGGGGTTGTCAATCCCTTGGCGGTAAGATTGCAAGATTAAATTGTATATGATAGATTGATAAATTGAAATAAAAAATGCAAAATAAATTAAAGAACAAAAGATGGCAGTAATATTTTAGGGTTTTAGTAATTTAAGATTGATAAGACCCGGGGGCCATAGGTTTCACTAGAGGCTTCTCTCAAGAAAATAGCATACTGTGTGTAGACAAATTACTGTTGGGCAATTGATAGAAAAGCAAATAATCATGACGATATCCAAGGCAATGATCATGTATATAGGCATCATGTCCAAGATTAGTAGACCGACTCCTGCCTGCATCTACTACTATTACTCCACACATCGATGGGCTATCCAGCATGCATCTAGTGTATTAAGTCCATAAGAACGGAGTAATGCCTTAAGAATGATGACATGATGTAGACAAGACAAACTCACGAATTAATAAACCCAATGAATAGATCCCATCATGATACCCTTAGTAGCAATGATACATGCGTGTCATGTCCCTTTCTGTCACTGGGATTGAGCACCGCAAGATCGAACCCACTACAAAGCACCTCTTCCCATTGCAAGAAAAATCAATCTAGTTGGCCAAACCAAATCAATAGATCGGAGAAGAAATATGAGGCTATAATAATCATGCATAAAAGAGATCAGAAAAGACTCAAATAATTTCATGGATAGTCTGATCATAAACTCACAATTCATCAGATCCCAACAAACACACCGTAAAAAGAGATTACATCAGATAGATCTCCAAGAACATCAAGGAGAACATTGTATTGAAGATCAAAAAGAGAGAAGAAGCCATCTAGCTACTGCCTATGGACCCATAGGTCTGTGGTGAACTACTCACGCATCATCGGAAGGGCAGCAAGGTTGATGTAGAGCCCCTCCGTGATCGATTCCCCCTCCGACAGATTACCGGAGAAGGCCTCCAGATGGGATCTCTCTGGAACAGAAACTTGCGGCGGCGGAAAAAGTATTTCGTGGACTCCCCTGAGGGTTTCTGATTTTTTCTGAATTTATAGTGCTGGCATTAGGTCAAACGGAGCTGGGGTGGGCCCACGAGGTACCAGGGCGCACCACCCCCCTGGGGCGCGCCCTGGTGCCTCGTGGCCCACCTCTTCTTCTTCTGGCCCTCTCCCAAAGCTTCCAGTGTTTATCTTCATAAATAAAAAATCTCCAAAAAGTTTCATTATATTTGGACCTTTTTTGATATTGATTTTCTGTGAAACAAAAACAGGGCAGAAAACAGCAACTGGCACTGGGCACTAGGTTAATAGGTTAGTCTCCAAAAATGATATAAAATTGCTGTAAATGATTATAAAAACATCCAAGATTGATATTATAACAGCATGGAACAATCAAAAAGTATAGATACGTTGGAGACGTATCACCTGCCAAGGTGACTACATGTTCACCAACTGAAGACCCTTCAGCCATCTTGCTATCCATCATGGTCTTTGTTATTTCATAACGTTCTGACCTGGCATTGAGTTTGTACAGAGCATCCATTGCCTTGATCATATCACGGCAGGATTGGAATTCAAAATGTTTTTGAAGCTCTAGACTCATGCAAGTTAGCATAACACTAATAGAAAAATCCCTTATAGGATTTTCACATCAGCAGCGTCCTGTGCTGAACGGATGCTGTGGTTATTTCAGCCAAGATCTAGCTGTGTGCGGCTTAGAGTGAAACACTACTAGAATCACACCGTCTGCAACGTTAGTTAGAGGAAAATGCTGCCGGTATGTGGTCCCAAGAAGATTCCCTCCTTGAAAGTACTGGCAGCGTCCACATGTACGGGAACATTGCAAGTACACGCATTACTTGTAGCGTTTATTATGGACTGAAGCACCGCTACTATTTAGTTCCTGACACGGCTATCAGGCCCTATCATTAGCAGCGTTCAATTTCTTTGGACGCTGCTATTAGTCTACGTATTAGCAACGTTTTGTTCGGTTGAGCGCCTCTAATATTTATGGCAGATCCGCTTCTAGCCCCACTTATTTCTTCTTCCCTCTCCTATCCTCTCACTCACTTACTCCTCCCTCACTTATTCTTCCTCTAGCTATTCTCTCTCTAACTAGCACTTAATTAGTGTCTCTCTCTCACCCTCTCAAGAATATTAAGTAGATCTCTCTTTCTGCTCCTTGATATTAATTAGGGCATGATTACCTAAAAATAAGTTCTCTTGAGGGATCTCCATCTTCATTAGTAGCTATGTCACACTATATGTATGACTATATGTATGCATAGGGCCTAGCCCGGCCTCACACTCTCGATCGAGCTATACACGTCGGTCGGACGGCCTCTTTTTTGGTGAGTTCCGTCGCTCTTGAATGTAAGGATATCGTATCGTAAATCTTGCGGAAATGTTTGTCTTCGATTCCCTGTGACAATGTACTATACATAGAGTGTGGTGCAATGCATTTTGCAGGAATATATGCATGAGTGGCCAATGTTTTGACAAAATGTTTACTCTTCATCATTTTGTCAAATTTCTGGCAAACTCAATTTGGTCATTTTTTTAGCAAAGGTCATGCCAAAATTTTCTATGATTCATATGCAATAATGGACGTTGGTTTTAATTTTCTTCCTTACATAATGCATGTTAGGTAAACGAGGGATCTAATAATGGATCGAAGTATTAAAGGGTTCTTATCATTTGCCTTGGACCACATGAAGCAAAGGGGTTGCAAAGAGTTATGTTGTCCGTGTCGTAAATGCAAGAACACAAATATATTTATGGCTAGTTTTGGAGAAGTGGAGGCTCATCTGCTAATGCATGGTTTCACGAGAAATTACATATGGTGGACACCTCACGGAGAGGAGGATGTTGATGACGAAAATTATTATCAAGAAGCGGGAAATGAGCAAGAAGGGATGGATCACGATCATGCCGGACATGATGAAGAGGCCATAAATGATGAAGAGGCCAGGCATGATGAAGAGGCTGGACATGATGAAGAGGCCGAACATGATGAGGAGGCCGAAGTGGAAGGCACACAGGAGACGATGACCACAATGTTACAGAACCCGAAGTTTGTCGAGCTGCTTCGCAGGAAGATGACTAATGAAACCACGACTTCTCGAGAGGAAGTAAGGTTGGCCAAATTAGAGGAAGCCTCAAAAACTCCATTGTATCACGGTTGCAAAGAGAAGCACACAAAATTGAACGTCACGCTCAAACTTCTAGAAATGAAGGCAAACACAAAAATTCAGATGCAAGCACCGACGACACATTGGAGTATCTGCACGAACTTCTTCCTGAGGGAAACACATTGCCTACTAGTATCAATGAGGCTAGGAAGGTCGTGTGCCCTCTTGATTTGCCACATGTAAGATACTATGCATGCGTCAATGACTGCATCATTTATATGAAAGAGTATGAGGATGACTATGAGTGTCCAGTGTGCCAGGAACCCTGATTCAAGCGGGGAAGGAAATCTCCTCAAAAGGTGGTATGGTACTTTTTGGTCATTCCCCGTGCACAACGTCTATTCTCAAATAAGAAGGACGCAAAGCTCATGTCCTGGCACGCGTGGAGGGCCAAGAAGAGTACAAATGATGGCATCATTAGACACACGTCAGATGGTTCACAATGGAAAGCCCTCGACTGGCAATTTCGCCCTTTCGGAGCAGAAGCAAAGAACCTCAGGATCGGCGTGAGTACAGACGGAATGAATCCTTTTGGCAACCAGAACAGCACACACAGCAATTGGGCCATGTTTTTATGGTTCTACAACCTCCCGCCCTGGATCTGCATGAAGCGGAAGTATATGCACATGGTCATGCTGATTCAAGGGCCAACACAGCCGAGGAATGATATTAACACTTATCTTCAACTGTTGAAGAAGGAGCTAGACATATTATGTGCTGATGAAGGGGTCGAGACGTGGGATGCTAACGAAGGAAAGACTTTCCCCATGAGAGGTGCATTGATCATGACGGTGCATGACTACTTAGGTTACGGATATGTCGCTGGCCAGGTGTGCCATGGACACTGCGGATGTACTAAGTGTATGGATGATACATCTCTTCTCCAACTATCAAAACAAGGCTCTTACAAAATCGTATACATGGGTCATCGAAGGTGGCTTCACAAGAATGACGAGTGGAGAAGTCGTGCAGATCTGTTCGATGGTATGATTGAGGCCAGACCGAGGCCACGTAAGAGGAGTGGAGCTAAAATCCTTCAACTATTGAATGACTGGAATGAGTGCCCTCAGCCTGGAAAGAAGAAGGGAAAAGAAAAGTTGTTGTTGAAAGTATGGAAAAGGAGGTCCTTTTTTTGGGACTTGGAATACTGGAAATACCTCTCCACCCCCCATTGTCTGGACGTCGTGCATATAACAAAGAATATCTGTGAGAGTCTGCTTGGGACCCTGTTTGCCATGGTGGAGAAGACCAAAAATGGACCAAAGGCAAGACAGGACCTGAAAGACCTTGGCATAAGGTCGGAGTTGCGGGAGGAGCAGGAGGAAGTATGTACTAGGAAGAATAATAATGTATTGTAAGTAAATGAAACAACAAAGCCCGCTTGCTTCACTCTACATCCGAGTGAGCTGGATCAACTATTCAAGTGCCTAGCGGGTTTCAAAGTTAGTTTCGGGTACTCGGGGATCATAAAGAGATATCTAGACATGAAGAAACAAAGGTTTACCGGGATGAAGTCCCATGTCTGTCATGTGATGATGACACAGATACTTCTGGTTGCACTTCGAGGGATAATGGACAAGCATGTCCGTGAAACACTTACTGACCTATGTAATTTTCTCGACGCTATATCTCACAAGTCGATCAGTTTGAGGCGTCTTGCAAGGCTACAGGAAGAGATCATTGTCATACTTTGTGAGCTTGAGATCTACTTCCCGCCTGCGTTCTTTGATGTTATGGTACACCTTTTGGTGCATGTTATGGATGAGATAAGAGAACTAGGACCAGTATTTTTGCACAACATGTTCCCGATGGAAAGGATGAATGGGCACATCAAAGGATACGTTCATAACAGGGCCCGCCCGGACGGAAGCATCGCTCAAGGATGGACAAACAAGGAGAGCATCTCATATTGCATGAGTTATACTGACGTGAAACAACATATTGGCCTACCCGTCAAGAAGCATGTCAATAGGCTAGAAGGAGTTGGGTGCCGGATGGGAAAGAAGGATTTGAATGTGCACAGTACTTAATCGAGCAGATGCGGAGACTTCAAAAGAGCACACACAGTAGCTTTATGATACGTCCATTTTGCATCATGTTTTACTACTGTTATTTATAGTGTTTTTAATCATTATAACACTTTGTGGAGCTATTCTAATGCCTTTTCTCTCTTAATATGCAAGATTCACACAAGGAGGGAGAATACCGGCAGCTGGAATTCTGGACCTGAAAAAGCTCTGTCAAGATACCTATTCTGCACATCTCCAAATGAGCTAAAATTTTCTGGAGAATTATTTTGGAATATAAAAAAAAATATTGGAAGCAAAAAGTACTAGAGGGGGCCACCCAGGTGGCCACGAGGCACCAGGGCGCGCCACCCCCCAGGCGCGCCCTGGTACCTCGTGGGGCCCCTGGCCCACTTCTGGCCCCCATTTTCTGGTATATAAGTGCATTTGACCTAGAAAAATTATAGAGATGACTTTTGAGATGGTACGCCGCCGTCTCGAGGCGGAACTTGGGCAGGAGCACTTTTGCTCTCCGGCGGAGAGATTCTGCCGGAGAAACTTCCCTCCAGGAGGGGGAAATCGTCACCATCGACAACACCAGCGACCCTCTCATCGTGGGAGGGCTAATCTTCATCAACATCTTCACCAGCACCATCTCATCTCAAACCCTAGTTCAGCTCTTGTATTCAATCTTTGTCCCAAAATCTCAGATTGGTACCTGTGGGTTGCTAGTAGTGTTGATTACATCTTGTAGTTGATGCTTGTTGGTTTATTTGGTGGAAGATTATATGTTCCGATCCAATATGCTATTTAATACCCTTCTGATCATGGGCATGTTGATGATGTGTGAGTAGTTACTTTTGTTCTTGAGGACATGGGAGAAGTCTTGTCATAAGTAATCATGTGAATTTGGTATTCGTTCGATATTTTGATGATGTGTATGTTGTGATTCCTTTAGTGGTGTTATGTGAACGTCGACTACATGACACTCCACCATCTTTGGGCCTAAGGGAATGCATTATGGAGTAGTAATTAGATGATGGGTTGCTAGAGTGACAGAAGCTTAAACCCTAGTTTATGCGCTATTCCGTAAGGGGCTGATTTGGATCCACATGTTTAATGCTATGGTTAGAGTAATCTTAATTCTTCTTTCGTAGTTGCGGATGCTTGCGAGAGAGGGTAATCATAAGTGGGAGGCTTGTTCAAGTAAGAACAGCACCCAAGCACCGGTCCACCCACATATCAAATTATCAAAGTAGCGAACGCGAATCGAACAAACATGATGAAAGTGACTAGATGAAATTCCCATGTGTCCTCGAGAACGCTTTACTTACTATAAGAGATCGTTCTAGCCTGTCCTTTGCTACAAAAAGGATTGGGCTATATTGCTGCACTCTTTGTTACTATTGTTACTTGTCACTTGTTACAAATTATCTTGCTATCAAACTACTCGTTACCGATAATTTCAGTGCTTGCAGAAAACACCTTGCTGAAAACCGCTTGTCATTTCCTTCTGCTCCTCGTTGGGTTCGACACTCTTACTTATCAAAAGGACTACGATTGATCCCCTATACTTATGGGTAATCAAGACTCTTTTCTGGCGCCGTTGCTGGGGAGTGAAGCGCCTTTGGTGAGTGGAATTTGGTAAGAAAACATTTATATTACGTGCTGAAATTTACTGTCACTTGTCACTATGGAAAGTAATCCTTTGAGGGGTTTGTTCGGGGTATCTTCACCTCGACTGGAAACACCAAGAGTTGCCCCTCAACCTACAGCACCTATTGAAAAAGATATTGAATATGAGATTCCTCCGGGTATGTTAGAGAAACTGCTAGCTAATCCTTATGCAGGAGATGGAACGGTACATCCTGATATGCACTTGATCTATGTGGATGAAATTTGTGGATTGTTTAAGCTTGCAGGTATATCCGGAGATGGAGTTAAGAAGAAAGTATTCCCTTTATCTGTGGAGGGAAAAGCATTAATGTGGTATAGGCTATGTGATGATACTGATACATGGGATTGGAACCGATTGAAACTAGAATTCCATCAGAAATTTTATCCTATGCATTTGGTTCATCGTGATCGGAATTGTATATATAATTTTTGGCCTCGTGAAGGAGAAAGCATCACTCAAGCTTGGGGGAGGCTTAAGTACATGATGTACACATGCCCCAATCATGAGCTCTCAAAAGGAATTATCTTACAGAATTTTTATGCTCGGCTTTCTCATGATAATCAAAATTTGCTTGATTCTTCTTCGACTGGCTCCTTTATGAAGAAAACTATTGAATTCAGATGGGATCTTTTCGATAGAATTAAACGCAACTCTGAAGATTGGGAACTCAAGAAAGGTAATGAGTCAGGTATAATACTTGAGTTCGATTGTGTTAAATCTTTTATGGCCACCGATGCTTTTCATAAGTTTAGCACTAAATATGGACTTGACTCTGAGATAGTAGCTTCCTTTTGTGAATCATTTGCTACTCATGTTGATCTCCCTAAGGAGAAGTGGTTTAAATATCATCCCCCTATTAAATAAAAAATTGAGTAACCGGTTAGTGTTAAAGAAGAAACAATTGTTTACCATGTTGATCCAGTTGTGCCTACCGCTTATATTGAGAAATCGCCTTTTCCTGTTAGGATTAAGGAACATGCTAAAGTTTCAACTGTGGTTAACAGAAGTCATATTAGAGCACCTAGACCCTCTGAACAAATTAAAGTTGAACCTAATGTTGCTATGGTTAAAGATCTCTTGGTTGATAATATTGATGGGCATGTTATTTACCTCTGCGATGAAGCAGCTAGAATTGCTAAACCTGATCCTAAAGACAAAAACAGACCCGTTGTGGGCATGCCTGTTGTCCCAGTTAAAATAGAAGATCATTGTTATCATGGCTTATGTGATTTGGGTGCTAGTGTGAATGCTATTCCTTTTACCTTATATCAAGAAATTATGCACGATATTGCACCTGTTGAAATAGAAGACATTGATGTTACTATTAAACTTGCAAACAGAGATACCATTACACCACTTGGGATTGTTAGAGATGTTGAAGTCTTGTGTGGAAAAATTAAATATCCTACTGATTTTCTAGTCCTTGGTTCTCCACAAGATGATGTTTGTCCCATTATATTTGGTAGACCTTTCTTGAACACTGTTAATGCCAAGATTGATTGCGCTAAGGAAACTGTTAGTGTTAATTTTGGTGGTATGTCTCATGAGTTTAATTTCTCTAAGTTTCGTAGACAACCTCATGATAAAGAATTGCCCAGTAAAGATGAAATTATTGGTCTTGCTTCTATTGCCATACCTCCTACTGATCCGTTAGAACAATATTTGCTAGACCATGAAAACGATATGCATCTGAATGAAAGAAATGAAATAGATAAGATATTCTTTGAGCAACCACCTATCCTTAAACATAATTTGCCTGTTGAAACTCTTGGAGGCCTTCCTCCACCTAAAGGTGATCCTGTATTTGAATTGAAGCAATTGCCTGATACATTGAAATATGCTTATCTTGATGAAAAGAAGATATATCATGTTATTATTAGTGCTAACCTTTCAGTGCACGAAGAAAAGAGATTACTGAAAACTCTAAGGAAGCACCGAGCTGCTATTGGATATACTCTTGATGATCGTAAGGGCATTAGTCCCACTCTATGCCAGCATAAGATTAATATGGAGCCTGATGCTAAACAAGTTGTCGACCACCAACGACGATTAAATCCTAAGATGAAAGAGGTGGTAAGAACTGAAATATTAAAACTTCTGGAAGCAGGTATAATCTATCCCATAGCTGATAGTAGATGGGTAAGTCCCGTTCATTGCGTCCCTAAGAAAGGAGGTATTACCGTTGTTCCTAATGATAAAAATGAACTCATTCCACAAAGAATTGTAACTGGTTATAGGATGGTAATTGATTTTAGAAAATTAAACAAAGCTACTAGAAAAGATCATTACCCCTTACCTTTTATTGATCAAATGTTAGAAAGATTGTCTAAGCATACACACTTCTGTTTTCTAGATGGTTATTCTGTTTTTTCTCAAATACCTGTATCACAACCCGATCAAGAGAAAACCACCTTTACTTGTCCCGTTGGAACTTATGCTTATAGACGTATGCATTTTGGTTTATGAAATGCACCTGCTACCTTTCAAAGATGTATGACTTCTATATTCTCTAACTTTTGTGAAAAGATTGTTGAGGTTTTCATGGATGATTTTTCCGTTTACGGAACTTCTTTTGATGATTGCTTAAGCAACCTTGATCGAGTTTTGTAGAGATGTGAGGAAACTAATCTTGTCTTGAATTGGGAGAAGTGCCACTTTATGGTGAATGAAGGCGTTGTCTTGGGGCATAAAATTTCTGAAAGAGGTATTGAAGTTGATAAAGCTAAGGTTGATGTTATTGAGAAAATGCCATGTCCTAAAGATATTAAAGGTATAAGAAGTTTCCTTGGTCATGCTGGTTTCTATAGGAGATTTATTAAAGACTTCTCTAGAATTTCTAGGCCTCTTACCAATCTTTCGCAAAAAGATATTCCATTTGTTTTTGATGATGATTGTCTAGAAGCCTTTGAAACACTTAAGAAAGCCTTAACCACTGCACCTATTGTTCAACCATCTGATTGGAACTTGCCTTTTGAAATTATGTGTGATGCTAGTGATTATGCTGTTGGTGCTGTTCTAGGACAAAGAGTTGATAAGAAATTAAATGTTATCCATTATGCCAGTAAAACTCTAGACAGTGCCCAAAGAAACTATGCTACTACTGAAAAGGAATTTTTAGCAGTCGTGTTTGCATGTGATAAATTCAGATCTTATATAGTTGATTCTAAAGTAACTGTTCACACCGATCATGCTGCTATTAAATATCTTATGGAAAAGAAAGATGCTAAACCTAGACTCATTAGGTGGGTTTTATTGCTACAAGAATTTGACTTGCACATTATTGATAGAAAGGGAGCTGAGAATCCCGTAGCAGATAACTTGTCTAGAATTGAAAATGTTCTTGATGACCCACTACCTATTAATGATGATTTTCCTGATGAATAATTAGCTGTCATAAATGCTTCTCGTAATACTCCTTGGTATGCAGACTATGCTAATTACATTGTTGCTAAATATATACCACCTAGTTTCACATACCAACAAAAGAAAAAGTTCTTCTTTGATTTAAGACATTACTTCTGGGATGACCCACACCTTTATAAAGAAGGAGTAGATGGTATTATTAGACGTTGTATACCTGAGCATGAACAGGAACAAATCCTATGGAAGTGTCACTCCGAAGCTTACGGAGGACACCATGCGGGAGACAGAACTGCACACAAGGTATTACAATCTGGTTTTTATTGGCCTACTCTTTTCAAAGATGCTCGTAAGTTTGTCTCCTCTTATGATGAATGTCAAAGAATTGGTAATGTTGGTAAACATCAGGAAATGCCTATGAATTATTCACTTGCTGTTGAACCATTTGATGTTTGGGGATTTGATTATATGGGACCTTTTCCTAAATCCAATGGGTATACTCATATTTTAGTTGCTGTTGATTACGTTACTAAGTGGGTAAAAGCTATTCCAACTAGTAGTGCTGATCATAACACTTCTATTAAAATGCTTAAAGATGTTATTTTCCCAAGGTTTGGAATCCCTAGATATTAAATAACTGATGGTGGTTCACATTTTATTCATGGTGCATTCCGTAAATTGCTTTCTAAATATGATGTCAACCATAGAATTGCATCTCCCTATCATCCTCAAACTAGTGGTCAAGTTGAATTGAGCAATAGAGAAATAAAATTAATTTTGCAGAAAACCGTCAATAGATCTAGAAAGATTTGGTCTAAGAAACTTGACGATGCATTGTGGGCTTATAGAACTGCTTATAAAAATCCTATGGGTATGTCTCCTTACAAAATGGTTTATGGAAAAGCATGTCATTTGCCTCTTGAGTTAGAACATAAAGCATATTGGGCAATTAAAGAACTAAATTATGATTTCAAACTTGCCGGTGAAAAGAGGTTATTTGATATTAGCTCATTGGATGAATGGAGAACCCAAACTTATGAAAATGCCAAATTGTTTAAAGAAAAAGTTAAAAGATGGCATGATAGAAGAATTCAAAAATGGGAATTTAAAGTAGGTGAGCAAGTTCTATTGTAAAATTCTCATTTGAGATTCTTTGCAGGAAAACTCCTCTCTTAATGGGAAGGACCGTATATCATCGAAGAAGTTTATCGCTCCAGAGCCATCAAAATAAACAACTCCGAAGGCACTAATCCGAGAGTGGTGAATGGGCAAAGAATTAAGCATTATATTTCAGGTACCCCCATTAATGTTGAAACTAATATTATTGAAACAATTACACCAGAAGAATACATAAGAGAGACCTTCTGGAACACTCCAGAACCCTGAAAAGGAAGAGGTATGTGATACGGTAAGTAAACCGACTCCAAAAATTCCATAAAAATATTTTTTGTCAGTTTTGGAATATTTAGAAAAATACAAAATAAGAAATAGCCGGGGGGACCCACCTGGTGCTCACGAGGCAACAGGGCGCGCCACCCCCCCAGGCGCGCCCTGGTACGTCGTGGGCCCCACGTGTGCCTTTCCGACTCCGTTTTTCTTCTCGATTACTTGTTTTGCAAGATAAAAAATCTTTATATATACTTCCAGATGTTTTGACCACCGTATTGCAGAAATCTCTTCTGTTCTTGTTTTGGGCTATTTTCCTGGCAGATCCGAAAGTATGTCGTCCCAAGACTCAGATGGGGAGAGCTTCATATCGCACTATGTTGCAAATCCAAAGATCTATGGGGATATAGACCCCTATGGATGGTCCGAGGAGGATCAAGATGCCAATGTAAAGGGGACGGAGGGTGCGAGTTCGGATGAAGACGATGCTCCTCTACCTCAACCGGGAGATATGCATGTGGAGTTCAAGAAGTCGAGCCTCCCGAACTCAGTAAATAAATCTAAGATCCAATTTATCCCGTCTGGTTTCTGCAGGAAAGCCAGGAGGCATTATGTAAAAGGGTATTGAAGCTTGAGCAGGAAGTCGATGATTTGAGGGAGGAAAATTTTATCCTCAAACGTAAGCTGAACAAGCTCACCACTTCACCACCACCACCATCACCGAAGAAGGAGACTTGATCACATGGGTATGGGCACTCCCCTTGGCTTGTGCCAAGCTTGGGGGAGGTGCCCCGGTATCGTATCACCATCACTTTTATTATCATTGCCTATTTTTAGTTCGATCCTTAGCTATTTCGTGATCTAGTTGAATAAAAGTTTAGTATGATCTATTTTCGAGTGTTAGTTTCATGATCCATCTATCTATGTAATTGAGTTGAGATTTATATAATAAAGAGTAGTTTGAGTTTTTGCCTCTTTACTTTTATCTTTCAATCATAGCATTGAAAATAATGAAAAAGATCATATGCTAATCTTATGTAAAGTAATGACATCACATAAAGAAAAGTATAAGTGGTAAAATTTATTGGAAGTTGACAAACATAGTATTAGTCAATGATGCAATTCATGAAAGACTTAATAAGGGAAGAGAAGATCCACATGCAAATATACTATCTTGGACATCTTTTAAGATTGTGAGCCCCCATCAAGTATTTTATGTCAAAGTGTTGACGTTGGACAAGGAAGACAACGTAATGAATTATGTTTGTTCATATTCACATAGAAATTATATTGTTATAGATCCTCCAACATGTGGTGCTTGCCCAATATCTTTGCTAGCCAAAAAATCGCACCAAGTAGAGATACTACTTGTGCATCCAAAACCCTTAAAACTAGTTTCATGTCATGAGAATCCACTATATCTACCTATGGATTGAATAAGATCCTTCAAGTAAGTTGTCATCGGTGCAAAAAGCAAGAAAAATTGCCTCTAAATATGTCTAAACTTTTATTGTAAGGGAAATAAGCTTTGTACGAACTTGTGATGGTAAAGAAATAAAAGCGACAGACTGCATAATAAAGGTTGCTATCACAAGGGGCAATATAAAGTGATGTTCCTTTGCATTAAGAGCTCTAGCATCCAAAAAAAGCACATGACAACCTCTGCTTCCCTCTGCGAAGGGCCTATCTTTTACTTTTATGTATTTACTTTTTATGCAAGAGTCAATAGTGTTCTCCTCTATTCCTTTTTATTTTTCTCTTTTGCAAGCATCATGTGGTGGGGAAAGATCTAGGCACATATATCCATTTGGATATGAGTGATCATGATTTATTATTGTTGAGATCACCCTTGAGGTGAATAAGTTGGGAGGCAAATTCACAAGCCCCTATCTTTCTATGTGTCTGGCTGAAACTTTTGCTCCATATATATGTCGTGAGTGTTAGCAATCATAGAAGACTAAATGATGGTTGAGTATGTGGACTTGCTAAATAGCTCCTACATGTGACCCTTCCTGAAAATATGATGAATTGCAATTGCATTGTTGACTAAGAACATAGTTTGTTAGTTTTCAAGAAAGTTTATGCCTTATACTCCATTGTTGTGATGAATTGTTACTTGCTCATGAGAAGTTTATGATAATAAATATTGCTGTTATAATAATGATCATGATGCTTCTATGTCCGTATTTTGTTTTTATCGACACCTCTCTCTCTAAACATGTGGACATGATTATCGATATCGGCTTTCGCTTGAGGACAAGTGAGGTCTAAGCTTGGGGGAGTTGATACGTCCATTTTGCATCATGTTTTACTACTGTTATTTATAGTGTTTTTAATCATTATAACACTTTGGGGAGCTATTCTAATGCCTTTTCTCTCTTAATATGCAAGATTCACACAAGGAGGGAGAATACTGGCAGCTGGAATTCTGGACCAGAAAAAGCTCTGTCAAAATACCTATTCTGCACATCTCCAAATGAGCTGAAATTTTCTGGAGAATTATTTTGGAATATATGAAAAATATTGGAAGCAAAAAGTACCAGAGGGGGCCACCCACGTGCCCACGAGGCACCAGGGCGCGCCACCCCCCCAGGCGCGCCTTGGTACCTCGTGGGGCCCCTGGCCCACTTCTGGCCCCCATTTTCTGGTATATAAGTGCATTTGACCTAAAAAAATTATAGAGAAGACTTTCGGGATGGTACGCCGCTGTCTCGAGGCGGAACTTGGGCAGGAGCACTTTTGCTCTTCGGTGGAGAGATTCTGCCGGAAAAACTTCCCTTCGGGAGGGGGAAATCGTCGCCATCGACAACACCAGTGACCCTCTCATCGTGGGAGGGCTAATATTCATCAACATCTTCACCAGCACCATCTCATCTCAAACCCTAGTTCAGCTCTTGTATTCAATCTTTGTCTCAAAACCTCAGATTGGTACCTGTGGGTTGCTAGTAGTGTTGATTACATCTTGTAGTTGATGCTTGTTGGTTTATTTGGTGGAAGATTATATGTTCCGATCCAATATGCTATTTAATACCCCTCTGATCATGGGCATGTTGATGATGTGTGAGTAGTTACTTTCGTTCTTGAGGACATGGGAGAAGTCTTGTCATAAGTAATCATGTGAATTTGGTATTCGTTCGATATTTTGATGATGTGTATGTTGTGATTCCTTTAGTGGTGTTATGTGAACGTCGACTACATGACACTTCACCATCTTTGGGCCTAAGGGAATGCATTGTGGAGTAGTAATTAGATGATGGGTTGCTAGAGTGACAGAAGCTTAAACCCTAGTTTATGCGCTATTCCGTAAGGGGCTGATTTGGATCCACATGTTTAATGCTATGATTAGAGTAATCTTAATTCTTCTTTCGTAGTTGCGGATGCTTGTGAGAGAGGGTAATCATAAGTGGGAGGCTTGTTCAAGTAAGAACAGCACCCAAGCACCGGTCCACCCACATATCAAATTATCAAAGTAGCGAACGCGAATCGAACAAACATGATGAAAGTGACTAGATGAAATTCCCATGTGTCCTCGAGAACGCTTTACTTACTATAAGAGATCGTTCCGGCCTGTCCTTTACTACAAAAAGGATTGGGCTATATTGCTGCACTCTTTGTTACTATCGTTACTTGTCACTTGTTACAAATTATCTTGCTATCAAACTACTAGTTACCGATAATTTCAGTGCTTGCAGAAAACACCTTGCTGAAAACCGCTTGTCATTTCCGTCTGCTCCTCGTTGGGTTCGACACTCTTACTTATCGAAAGGACTACGATTGATCCCCTATACTTGTGGGTCATCGCTTTACAACACCTCACAGTGGTGGATCCTTGGTTGGAAAAGCACAAAATTATACTAAGACAAACATACGGGGAAAATGGGCAAACTAGGAGCGAGAAACAAATAATCAGAGAACACAACTCAACCTTCGTGGCGTGGTTCGAACATGAAATTCGGTCGAACCCATTACCAGAAAATGATGACAGACAATAGATCATCTTCACCTTGGCACATGGCCCCAATGTTGATGTTGCGACTTATGAATCATATGACATCAATGGATACACATTCTATACCGAGGAAAGAGACAACAAGGATTCTGATTACCAGAACTCTGGGATGACGATGCAAGCCTTGAACGGTAATGCCAAAGATAGATACTACGGCAGGCTCAAAGATATCTGGGAACTTAACTACTCGGGGTTGTACCAGGTCGCCATGTTCCGTGTCAGATGGGCGAAGAGTATCAGCAAGAAGATAGGGGTTTCACTACCATGGTTATACCCCCAAAGACTGATAAGAGTGTGAAAGGAATCACCACCCAGAATGAGCCATGGGTGCTAGCTGAGAAAGTGGTGCAGTGCTTCTTCATAACCGACCCCGCAAATCAGAGTCATGTGGTCGTGAGGAGAGGCAAAAGGAGCATAGTCAGAATGGATGGAGTCATTGACGAGGAAGACTTTGACCAATACGGTGACCCCGCGCAAGAAGACGATGATAAAAAATACACCACCAGAAGGGGCATAACTACATTGCCAAAGACAGGTTGTCCGTACAAAAGGCTAAGTCACAATGTGGGGGTAAAGTTTACCATGAGGAAGACCAAGAGGAGGAAAACGACCGTTGTGAAGATTGTCAAACGACACTGAGATCAATGATGACATGCATTAATTATTGTTGTACCCAGCCTTTATGTATTTGGAATACTTATTTAAACCTATTATGATTAATATCAATATTTATCGTCACCTCCCTCTCAAACTTGACAATTCTGGCCCCCTTAAAACTTGTCCATATAATTTTAACAGAACAACAAAAAAAAGGGATAAAAAACCACATATACTACTAGCAGCGTTCGGATTTCCTTGCGCGCTGCTGGTTCGATATAACCAGCAGCGTTAGATATTACTAAACACTGCGAAAAGTTAATCTAGCAGCATTTTTTTTACTTGAACGCTGCTAGTTTTAGTAGCGTTCAATATGCCCGAACGTTGCTAACGCTGGAATTAACATAAAAATTCCAAGACAAATTAGGGCAACCTAAAAAAAATCCCAAAGTTCGACATGTCAGTACCTATGGTGTAAGTTACATGTGTGAAATATTTTGAATCCAAATAAATAACAACACTTCCATCCTTCTCTCGAACCACACAGTTCCCATCATCTCTCCCCGCTCATCCCGGCCGATTGTGTATGCAACGTGTAACATAGGCATTGTCTGACACTTCAATAATTTTACTATAGTTTCAAGTGTTCATTTTATGACAACTTGCCTAGTTTCAAAAATTACCTACCATGTTTACATTTGATAAAAAAAAATTAAACCATAATTTCATGTTAACAGCGTCCAGTTATCAGGAGATGCTGCTAGTACATATATTCTAGCAGCGTCTAGAAAAGGGCAACACTACTAGTTGGTACCGCCTAGCCGCGTTCACTGTTCTCGAACGTTGCTAGCTGCACCTCTCTAGCCGCGTTCATACTTAGTGAACGCTGCTAGTGCTCAACTTTTAGTAGCATTCACTATTATCAAACACGCTCAGTGTGACGTAGTTAGCAGCGTTTCGTATAGTTGAACGCTGCTAAGTTTTGCAATATAAAGCTATACTTGCGGGACTTTGTTTCCCCAAATTAATCCAACCCTCACCCGCGCGCGCGCGATTGAGTGACTTCACTCACCGCCACCGTCGCCGCTGCCGGGCTCGCCACGAGGAGACCCTCCCAGCCCGCCGTCGCAGCCGCGTTTGCCGTGAGGTGACCTCCCCGTCCTGCCTCGAGCTCGTCTGCCATTGTCCTACCTCGAGCTGGGCTGCCCGGTCCAAGGTGGGCCAGCTGCCTCGAGTTCATTCCGCCGGTGCCATCCCCCAAAATCTCGTCCGTTGTCGCCCCCCCCCCCCGATCTCTAGGCATGCCGGCAGGTGAGCCCTGCCTCTAGCGGCTAATTCTTGGCCAAATGTTTTGGTGAAGCAGAGTGGCAAAGATTGTTTGCTGAAATTGTTTTGTGGAAATTTTGCAACATGTTTATGTGAAATGTTTGCGCGATATTTTTACAGGGATTATATAGAAGAGTGCCAATGTTTTTGCAAAATGTTGTTTACATTTTGTCAAATTTCTGCCACTCAATTTGTTTGAAAATTAGTAAAGGTCATGCCAAAATTTTGATTCAATCTTACAGTTTTTTTCATTACTTTGTAGATATGTCTGAACAATATCGGACCACGGCTTCTTCAAGCACCACACATACGAATGACGAGGAGGGTCCTCTTAGTCCCGACTCTTTTGGCGAATACATGGATGGGGAAGATGAGTACATTTTTGTCGCACGTTCAACTCATTATGAAGCTACCTCTGCCGGAAACACTAATCCCGAAGACGCGAGCGATCGCGATGATGAGACCAACCATGAGGTGCCACCCAGTGGAGAACCCAAAAGGCAATGCAAACCTAGGTGCCAAAACTAGCTAGGGACCAACAAGATTGTTATCACTCTCGTGTCTGAGGTAACAGGTATGCCTCTTAGTCCCGGGAAAGTTGTCGAAGGATATAGTAATAACCTAGGATGCATCCTTCGTGAGACGGTGAGCATTAATGAAACCAATCTGAGATCAGCACGCAATGTGCAACTGCGAGAACTCCTCATAAGAAAGCTGCACACGCAGTACCAGTTCCCAGATGAGGATCAATGTGAGAAAAACCGGTCAATAACAGAGCCATCTCAAAATTTTCAAGAATTTTGAGTAACTGGAAATGTAAGGCCAAAGTAGCACACAAGAAAGATAAAAAAGATTTTGAAGAGATACATAAGATGTGGCCTATGATTAATGAGGAAGAATGGGATGAGTTCACGGCGAATATTGAATGGCCTACAACCCAGGCTATGGCAGATTAGGGTAGAGATATGCAGGAGAAAAACATTGATGTCCACTGATACGTCTCCAACGTATCTATAATTTTTGATTGTTCCATGCTATTATAGTATCAATGTTAGATGTTTTTATATGTAATTATATGCAATTATATATCATTTTTTGGGACTAACCTATTAACCCAGTGCCTAGTGCCAGTTGCTGTTTTCTGCTTGTTTTTTTGGCTTTTCAGAGAAACAGTACCAAATGAAGTCCAAATGCCACGAAACTTTTTGGAGATTTTTTTTCTGGACAAAATAAACACTTGAAGCTTCGGGAGGGGGCCAGAAGCCTCACAGAGGCTTCACAAGGCACTAGGGCGCGCCCTAGGGGGGCGCACCATACTGCCTTATGGGGCCCACGTAACTCCGTTTGACCTAATTCCACTTCTATAAATTCACAAATATTGGGAAACCCCAGAGAGCCAGAAGAGAAAACCTTTCCGCTGCCGCAAGGCTCTGTTCTTCCACGATCCCATCTGGAGGCCTTTTCCGGTACTCTGCCAGAGGGGGAATCGATCACGGAGGGCCTCTACATCAACCTTGCTGCCCTTCCGATGATGTGTGAGTAGTTTACCATAGACCTACGGGTCCCTAGCTAGTAGCTAGATGGCTTCTTCTCTCTCTTTGATCTTCAATACAATGTTCTCCTCGATGTTCTTGGAGTTCTATCCGATGTAATCTTCTTTTGCGGTGTGTTTGTTGGGATCCGATGAATTGTGAGTTTATGATCAGATTATTCATGAGAAATATTTGAGTCTTCTCTGAACTCTTTTATGCATGATTGTTATAGTTTTGTATTTCTCTCCGATCTATCAGTTTAGTTTGGCCTACTAGATTGATTTATCTTGCAATGGGAGAGGTGCTTTGTGATGGGTTCAATCTTGCGGTGCTCAATCCCAGTGACAGAAAGGGACATGACACGTATTTATATTGTTGCCATTAAAGATAACAAGATGGGGTTTATTCATGCTTGAATTTGCTTCTCTACATCATGTCATCTTGCTTAAGACGTTACTCTGTTTTATACTTAATACCCTAGATGCATGCTGGATAGGGGTCGATGGGTGGAGTAATAGTAGTACATGCAGGCAGGAGTCAGTCTACTTGTCTCGGACGTGATTCCTATATACATGATCATTGCCATGAATCCGTCATAATTATTCGCTTTTCTATCAATTGCCCAATAGTAATTTGTTTACCCACCGTATGTTTATGTGCTCAAGAGAGAAGCCTCTAGTGAAAACTATGGTCCCCGGGTCTATATTTATCATATAAAAACCTAAAAATACCTTGCTGCAATTTATTTACTTTTCTTTTAATTAGTATTTTAGTTTATCTCTTTACCTCGATAAGAATTAATCCTTGCAACTTACCGCTAAGGGGATTGACAACCCTCTTATTTGCGTTGGGTGCAAGTGTTTGCTTTTCTGTGTGCAGGTGCGTTTAATGGAATTTTGCTTGGTTCTCCTACTGGATTGATAACCTTGGTTCTTAACTGAGGGAAATACTTATCTCTACTGTACTACATCATCCTCTCCTCTTTGAGGAAATACCAACGCAGACTACAAGTAGCAGGAAGAATTTCTGGCGCCGTTGCCGGGGAGACATCGTCAAAATTACCAAGTACCTTCGCACAAACTATCAATCACTTGCATTTACTTTATTTGCCTTTTATTTGCATTTGCCTCTCATTTTCATCTCCCCCACTTCTATAAAAAAAATTCAAAATCACCAAAATATTTTATTTGCTTGTTTGCTTGCTTAAAATTGCCACTATGTCTAATTTTGTTATTGAAAAAGATGAGAATGCTAAAACTCCTAAAAAGAGATTCCCTCAAATTTAGACTCAAAAGTTTTTGTAGTAGGGAGTGGAAATATCATAGGGAAAAATATTATTCAAGGATTCTTTAATTGCATGGGAACTTTGGTTTGCAATGACACCCCAATTCTTAAAAGAACCAACAGTTATGGGGAAGCTATCTCCGCACTCATTCTCAAACTCAAAAGAAGATTTATCCGTACTCACCCCACCATACAAAGATTGTTTTATGAGTTGTCGGTTATAAATAACCCTAAACCTAAAAAGATAGCCACTCTTATCCTTATGAATGAGTTTGATTACATAGTGCGGGAAGCTAGAGAGATCTTTGATTTCTATAATATGAGTCAAGAGAATCCTGTGATAGATGAAATTTTATATAATGAGGAGTATATGTTGCGATATGTTTTTCATGATCACCATGTCTTTGATGAAAATACTAGAAAGGAAGTTCCGCTCATAAATATCATCCAACAAGTTTTTAATGGAATTAATCGTAAGTATGCTTGGATCGTAAAAGGGAACCAAGAGGGGTTTGAAGAAGGTAGCCTTAATAACTCTAGTATTTTGGTTGATGATGTGTTCCCCATTGTGTTTGAGAAACCGTCCGAAAATCACTCACCTAAGTATGTCAAAACCAAGGATGACAACACTTGAAACTATGCATTATGCCTAGCTAGGGGCATAAAACAATAGCGCTTGTTGGGAGGCAACCCAATGAATAAAATAAAATTTTGCTTTTACCTACTGTTCTTGAGTGTTTGCATGATTATAGCTTCTATTATTATTGTGTTTTTATGTTTTAATTGGTGTTTGTGCCAAGTAATGCCTTTGGGATGATTTGGAAGATAGTATAAGTAATGCTGTTTGGAAAACAGAAAGTTTTGCATCCAGTTCTGGATTTTTAATTCTGTAATGTAGGGTCAGGAAAATCTGAATTTTTTACACAGTATTTTTATATGAATTTACCACGTTGTCCTAATTTTTCAGGATTTTTGGAGTTACAGAAGTATGGATTTTAAATAGATCTTTACAGACTGTTCTGTTTTAGACAGATTCTGTTTTTGTTGCATAGTTTGATTATTTTGATGAATCAGTGGATCGTATCAGGGGGTATTAGTCATGGAGAAGTTGGAGTACAGTAATATTATGCCAATATTAAATATGAATCAATTTACTACAGTACCTAAAGTTTAAGATTATTATGTTATACTAATGGATCTCACGAGGTTTCTGTTGAGTTTTGTGTGCTGAAGTTTTCAAGTTTTGGGTGAGACTACGATGGATAAAGGAATAAAGAGCAGCAAGAGCCTAAGCTTGGGGATGACCAAGGCACCCCAAGGTAATATTCAAGGAATAATCAAGTGTCTAAGCTTGGGGATGCCCCGGAAGGCATCCCCTCTTTCGTCTACAATCTATCGGTAACTCACTTGGAGCTATATTTTTATTCCACATGATATGTGTTTTACTTGGAGCGTCTTGTGAAATAGTTTGCTTGCTTTTGTTTGCTTTTTAGTTTGTCACAATCATCTTTGATGAACACACCTTTTTGAGAGGGACACACATTATTCGTGATTTGTTAGAATAGTCTTTGTGCTTTGCTTATATCTTTTGAGCTAGGCAGTTGCTCTAGTGCTTCACTTATATCTTTTAGAGCACGGCGGTGATGATATTTTAAAGAAATAGTTGCACTCTCATGCTTCACTTATATCTTTTTGAGAGTCTCATGATAGCAATGGTAATATGCATGGGTTATGAATTTGGTCCTGATATGATAGGTATTCAAGAGGGATATAATAAAAACTTTCATGTAGATCACTGAATATGATAAATTTGATTCCTTGCAATAGTTTTGTGATATTAAGATGGTAATATGTGGGAGGTATTAGTAGATAATTGTGGTTTAGTAAGAATAATTGTGTTAAGGTTTGTGATTCCCAAAGCATGCACGTATGATCTGTCATTATGCTAGGAAGTTGGAGCATGATTTATTATTGATTGTCTTCCTTTGTGTGGCGGTCGGGGGGGGGGGGGGGGGCACGATGGTTAACTCCTCCCAACCTCCCCCCTAGGGGCATGCATAGTAGTACTTTGCTTCGAGGGCTAATAAATTTTCACAATAAGTATGTGAGTTCTTTATGACTAATGTGAGTCCATGGATTATACGCACTGTCACCTTTCCGCAATTTGCTAGCCTCTTTGGTACCGTGCATTGCCCTTTCTTACATCGAGAGTTGGTGCAAACTTCACCGGTGCATCCAAACCCCGTGATATGATACGCTCTATCACACATAAGCCTCCTTATATCTTCCTCAAAACAGCCACCATACCTACCTATCATGGCATTTCCATAGCCATTCCGAGATATATTGCCATGCAACTTCCTCCGTTCCATTTTTATGATGTATATCATCATTGTCATATTGCTTTGCATGATCATATAGCTGACATAGTATTTGTGGCTCAGCCACCGTTCATCATTATCATACATGTTACGCTAGCATCATTGCACATCCTGGTACACTGCCAGAGGCATTCATATAGAGTCATATTTTGTTCTAGTTTCGAGTTGTAATGTTGAGTTGTAAGTAAATAGAGGTGTGATGATCATCATTATTAGAGCATTATCCCAGTGAGGAAAGGAATGATGGAGACTATGATTCCCCCACAAGTCGGGATGAGACTCCGGACGAAAATAAAAGAAAAAAAAGAAAAAAAAGAAGGCGAAAAAGAGCCATGAAAAAAAGATAAAGAAAAAAAGAAAAAAAGGAAAGAAAAAATATATAAATGAGAGAAAAAGAGAGAAGGGGCAATGTTACTATCCTTTTCCACACTTGTGCTTCAGAGTAGCACCATGTTTTTCATATATAGAATCTCCTATGTTGTCACTTTCATATACTAGTGGGAATTTTTCATTATAGAACTTGGCTTGTATATTCCGATGATGGGCTTCCTCAAATGCCCGAGGTCTTCATGAGCAAGCAAGTTGGATGCACACCCAGTTAGTTTTCATGTTGAACTTTCATACACTTATAGCTCTTAGTGCATCCGTTGCTTGGCAATCCCTACTCCTCGCATTGACATCAATTGATGGGCATCTCCATAGCCCGTTGATTAGCCTCGTTGATGTGAGACTTTCTCCATTTTTTGACTTCTCCTATTTATCTCTATCACCATACTCTATTAAACGCAAAGTGCTATATCCATGGCTTCCGCTCATGTATTGAGTGGAAGTTGAAAAAGCTGAAGTGCGTTAAAAAGTATGAACCAATTGCGTGGCTAAAACTGGGGTTGTTCATGATAAATATTTTGTGTTAAGAAGATGGAGTAAGACAGGATTGTACGATTTTGTAGGGATAACGTTCTTTAGCATTTTTATTTTGAAAGACATGATTGTTTGCTAGTATGCCGGAGTATTGATGTCTTTATATCAAATTATAGACTATTGCTTTGAATTATTTGGATCTTATTATTCATACCGTAAGAGAGAGATTACATGATGAAACATGATAGGTAGCATTCCACATCAAAAATTCTGTTTTTATCATTTACCTACTCGAGGACGAGCAGGAATTAAGCTTGGGGATGCTTGATACGTCTCCAACGTATCTATAATTTTTGATTGTTCCATGCTATTATAGTATCAATCTTGGATGTTTTTATATGCAATTATATATCATTTTTTGGACTAACCTATTAACCCAGTGCCAGTTGCTGTTTTCTGCTTGTTTTTGGTTTTTCAGAGAACCAGTACCAAATGAAGTCCAAATGCCACGAAACTTTTTGGAGATTTTTTTCTGGACAAAATAAACACTGGAAGCTTAGGGAGGAGGCCAAAAGCCTCACAGAGGCTTCACAACGCACTAGGGCGCGCCCCAGGGGGGCGCCGTGCTGCCTTGTGGGGCCCACGTGACTCCATTTGACCTAATTCCACTTCTATAAATTCACAAATATTGGGAAACCCCCAGAGAGCCAAAAGAGAAAACCTTTCCGCCGTCGCAAGCCTCTGTTCTTCCACTATCCCATCTGGAGGCCTTTTCTGGTACTCTGCCGGAGGGGGAATCGATCATGGAGGGCCTCTACATCAACCTTGCTGCCCTTCCAATGATGTGTGAGTAGTTTACCACAGACCTACGGGTCTATAGCTAGTAGCTAGATGGCTTCTTCTCTCTCTGTGATCTTCAATACAATGTTCTCCTCGATGTTCTTGGAGTTCTATCCGATGTAATCTTCTTTTGCGGTGTGTTTGTTGGGATCTGATGAATTGTGAGTTTATGATCAGATTATTCATGAGAAATATTTGAGTCTTCTCTGAACTCATTTATGCATGACTATTATAGCTTTGTATTTCTCTCCGATCAATCGGTTTAGTTTGGCCTACTAGATTGATTTATCTTGCAATGGGAGAGGTGCTTTGTGATGGGTTCAATCTTGCGGTGCTCAATCCCTGTGACAGAAAGGGACATGACACGTATTTGTATTGTTGCCATTAAGGATAACAAGATGGGGTTTATTCATATTGCTTGAATTTTCTTCTCTACATCATGTCATCTTGCTTAAGGCGTTACTTTGTTTTATACTTAATACCCTAGATGCATGCTGGATAGCGGTCGATGGGTGGAGTAATAGTAGTAGATGCAGGCAGGAGTCGGTCTACTTGTCTCAGATGTGATGCCTATATACATGATCATTGCCATGAATCCGTCATAATTATTCGCTTTTCTATCAATTGCCCAACAGTAATTTGTTTACCCACCGTATGTTTATGTGCTCAAGAGAGAAGCCTCTAGTGAAAACTATGGTCCCCGGGTCTATCTTTATCATATAAAAACCTAAAAATACCTTGCTGCAATTTATTTACTTTTATTTTAATTAGTATTTTAGTTTATCTATTTACCTCGATAAGAATTAATCCTTGCAACTTACCGCTAAGGGGATTGACAACCCTCTTATTTGCGTTGGGTGCAAGTGTTTGCTTTTCTGTGTGCAGGTGCGTGTCGGTGTCAAAACCGGCGGATCTCGGGTAGGGGGTCCCAAACTATGATGCTTGGATCGATGGTAACAGGAGACGAAGGGGACAAGGTTTTACCCAGGTTCGGGCCCTCCTATGGAGGTAATACCCTACGTCCTGCTCGATTATATTGATTGTGTAGAGATTACAAGGTTGATCTACCACGAGATCGTATGACTAAAACCCTAGATGGTTCTCTTGTCCGATGACCTAAAACCCTCCGGCTTATATAGACGCCGGGGGTGCCTAGGGTTTACACATGGTCGGTTACACGGCGAGGAGATAAAACATGCCTATTCTACTTTAAACGTGGAACACACGCCTTGCTTCTAGAGATTTCCCTTCTGGAGTTTGGTCCTTCGAGCGATCCAGTGTCCGGCGAACGGCCCATGTAATCCGGCCCATACGAGATAGGCCGGCCTCCCGAGGACCCCCTAGTCCAGGACTCCCTCAGTAGCCCCCGAACTAGCCTCCAACGCCAAGGGTCCAAGCTCCAGCTGCTTCGAATGATCAGAGTCTTCGGCTTGCGAGGCGAGTTCCTTTCTCCGGATAGTAATCGGCAGTATCTATAGTTCGGCTTCCTTCAACGTGTAGCTTTTCCGATCATAGATCATCGAACACCATGTGTAACCCGGCCCATAAGGCCAAACATTTAGGGAGCCAATAAAGCTCTTCGGTCAACCTTTCAAACGAAAGGTCGCGGCCCATCACAACCGATGAGCCAGTCGTACAGACTTATTTAGCGGCTCGAGGCCGTCTTCATCAGCACGATCCATCAATGCTCGGATCATGCCCCGCTTTATACGAGACATGCTTAACCATGCGCGTGTAACGCCGCGCACGTCTCGGGAAGTGGAGAGATTCACGGCGTGGTGGAAGGAGGCTAACCAGCAACGGCCCTTGATATATAAAAAAGGGAGAAACCCTAAGGCTTATCCCCACTCCTCCTTTCGCATCTCCGCCTCCCTAGACTCTCGAGCTCCAACGAGCCCAGATCTAGGTTTCCATTCTTCTCCCTCCGAGATCAGCCATGGCCAGCGGCAAGTGGGAGGCCTCCACAGTCACAGACCAGGATATCCGGGAGCTCAAGGACGCCGGATACATCCCTGCCAACGTCTTCCACCGTGCCGCTGAGAAGGGTCAGGTGACTCCCACCCCTAAACAAGGAGAAAGGGTGGTTTTTGTCCCCCATTTCATCCGGGGATTAAGCTTCCCACTTCACCCCTTTGTGAGGGGTCTGATGTTCTTTTACGGGCTCGACTTCCACGACCTTCCACCAAACTCCTTCATGCACATATCAGCGTTTATCACTGTTTGCGAGGCTTTTCTGCGGGTGGAGCCACACTTCGGATTATGGCTTAAGACCTTCAATATCAAACCGAAGTGTGTTGCCGGCGCGCATGCGGACTGCGGCGGGGCAGTCATCGGCAAACTTCCACGCGCAGTGTGGCCATCCGGCACCTTCATCGACACCATTAAGACCTGGCAGAAGGAGTGGTTCTATATTACCGAGCCAAAGGAAGAAGAGGGCGGAACTGTTCCCGCCGAATGCGGAACTGTTCCTGCCGAATTCAGGTCCGGCCCCCCAACCAGATTGACCTCGTGGGTCCGAAAGGGCCTGGATTGGGGGTCGGCTACCGAAGTAGAGGACCTGCAGAGGAGCATTGCCTCCCTAGTCAGGGAAGGCGTTGGCCGGACCAATGTGGTCCAGGTAATGCTCCGGCGACATGTCCTTCCCTGCCAGCACCGGAGTTCTCCTTTGTGGGATTACCGGATCGACGACAACCCTACAGTTCGTCGACTCTTCCGAACCACGTGGGAGAAACTATGGAAGGCGCTATTCAAGGCGCAGAAGGACTGGCCGGATGAGGAGGAAGACCAGGGCTTGAGTGCGGCCAAGCCTCCTCCCAAGGTATGTTATGATTTCAATAGATCGGCTTTTTTATTCCATAGGTTACCTAAGGATTGTCCGATCACTTCTGCAGGAATGGCTGAAAAAAGCCAAGGACTTCAAGAGTCCGGCTCCACAGCCCGAGGACCCTAGGTCCCCGCTGCTGTTGGAGATGCTCGTCGTGGCGCCCTACAAGGCGCCAGAGAAGAAAGAAAAGAAGAAGACAGGCCGAACTGGCCGGCGCACCAAGGACCAGCTAGAGGCTGAGTCCGAAGAAACTCACGCCTCCTCGAATCAAGAGGAGGAAGAGGAGGAAGAGCACGAGGCCGAGGGGGGAGGTGATTCCCCCCTCATAAGAAAAAGGGCGACGTCACCGGACGCCTCGGAGGATGAACTCCCTCCAGCCCAAAAGAAAGCACGTCGGTCACAGGTGATCCTGTCCGACGATAGTCCGGCCTCGGACACTGAGTCCGAGGGGTTCAAGAGGGTTCCGCGAAGGACCCTCAGGGTTAAGCCCCCACCTCGAAGGTATAAATCCAAAGACCTTGCAAATGCCAAGTTTCGTTAATATATTTTACATGCGAGCACCAATTGACTTGCAGCCCACCCCGCGTCCTCCCCACCGATCAAAACTCGGATGGGGAGACCCCGCCTGCCGATCTAGCGGAGAGCGGAAACGCGTCGCACCCTTCCCCTCCAAACGCCAATAAGGAGGGCGCGGAGGTGACATCCCAACAGGCTCCCACGGAGCCGAACACTGGGGGCGGGAGCGATGCGATAATGGTCGAGGTTAATACCTCGGCCACTGAAGACCCAGGGGAGAAGACCCTCCCGGATACCGAGGAGACCGGTCAGGGAACTGTCCAGTCACCTCCACGACTGTCTCCGGAGCACACCATGTGTCCGGAGACACAGCTTCAATCACCGACCGGGGATCGGGTTAACCGACCCCCACCAGCGCCTCCGACCACTGAGTGGCCGGCAATGGGGGAGGCTCTATCCAGCGCCATCCTCTCCGAAGAGCACCGCACCCTTATGGGTACGGTGCTGCAAAGCATTCAGTCCGTAGATACCGGACTGAAGGCGGCCTTCAATGGCCTCTTAACGGGTTTCCAGGTAAATAATGTGATGCCCCGTTTTTCGTAAATAATTTATATGTTTAAGCAGTTGTTTATATACATAGCAGCCCCCGAGCCCTAGGTAAGTTTGAAAAACTTACCTGGGGGTCAAGACAAAAATCCTTATCCGAACTATACATATGCTCAGATTGTTGGGTCATTCTTTAAGGAGACCAGGCGCAGGATTATGATAATTCGGAGGTCTGTGCACTCATGTAATATAAGACTTTCGCATTTATTGCAGGCATCAGCGGCGTCCGATAACACCGCTGAAATAGAAGAGCTAAATCGAAAGCTGAAGAGCTCCGATGACGAGCTTAACGCTCTGAATCGAAGATTCGACGAGGCCCAAGGTAAGCGATGTAAAGTATATAAACTTCACCTTTCCGTTCTATCAACACGGATGCTTAATATAAGTCAATGCTTACACAGCCTCGGCGAAAGAGATGGAGAAGCTCAAGGCCGAACTTGTGAAGGCAAAGCAGGAAACTGCTGTAGAGAAGGCGGCAGCCCAAGAGGCCGTAGTCGCACTATCTGCCTTGAGAGCTACCAGCGACAAGCACCAGGCTCGAGTGGAAGAGATCCAACTGGAGCTAAAGGACGCCAGCAAGAAGTGCGAGGCCCTGGAGCTTAAAGAAAAAGAGCGGGCTGCCGAACTATCCACCCTAAGAACCGAACTTTAAAAGGAGCGGGTGGATAGGCGGACCTTTGAAGAGGAGATCAGCCAGGCCCAGGCTATCCTGAGTGGTAAGCCGTATTTACTGCAGTGTGTCCTCGGAGATGATAGGTTCAAAGCTCTTACCCAAGTGTGGCGTTCCGTAGGCGCCGGCTTGGACCTCCAGAAGAGCGCAGCTGACGCGAAGCAGTTCTATGCTTCGCGGGGAGAAGGAGATGAAGCCCGTGTTTTCTGGGCTCAATTCGAAGCCCCTGAGCGAACTCCTCTCCTAAATGAGCAGCTTAAGCAGCTGCTAGAGCTGTACAAGGTGGCGGAACCGGCCATGAAGGATCTCTGTATCCGGCTGTGGCCCGATGAGCCAATTCCCGGTAGTTACTTCGGCCTGGTGCAGAAGTTGAGCGACGCCACTGTTCGGATCGACGCATTAAGGAGGTCTTCTTGCATCGAGGGAGCAAGGATGACCTTTGCGAAGGCCAAGGTACACTGGCCTGGGCTGGATCCGATGAAGGTGGCCACTGCTCCTCCGCCGCCTGGAAAAGAGTACAGGTGCCCCGAGCGGTACTTCTCCGGAGTAATGGAGGGTGCTCGGGCCATAGAGTCACAGTGTCTAAAAGACACTGTGTATGAATAAACGGTTATGTAATATGTCCGAAGACTTGTTAGAACTCGTTTTTATGTATATAAGCTTAGCATGGGTTATCATGTCTTATGTGTTTTGCATCCTTTATAACTTCTTTGTGGCCGGTTAAAACTGAAGGCTGCGAGTCGTCGGCTTCAGCCCCCAGGTAGATACTACGTGGGGTGTCGCTTCCAAAACGCACTATAACCCTTAGCCGAACTATCGGTACCCGAAGGCGGTAGTGCGGGGTAGACTAGGCAATCGGACCAGAATGCTTTATTACCTTCACTTAGCCGTAGAAGCGCGAGAAAGGAGTGCGGGAGGCTGATAAATAGCCCCCAGGAGTTTGTGATGTTCGGACGAACCGTGGCCAAAGCCTATATCACATGGTTCGGACTAGTACCGAACCCCTCGTATTACACGGAGTAACCTCTGACGAGATTAAGTTAAGCTCGGAATCGCAGACCGGTTCTCGCATACCATGACAGTCAGTTTTCGGCTTTCTCCGCTGAGGCGCTTGACCAGACTAGCCGGAAGCACAATCGCAGCGGTGCTCCCTTTGCCCCTTTAGCCGAACGAGCGGAACATAAAGGGGCAAGCACAGGAACCGGGCAACCCAACATTTGACCCAAGACACAGTTCAGAACCAATGCATATAAAGCGGAAATCCAAGACGCCGAATACAAAATCAATTGTGCACAGGGCGATTTTAAGGGCAAGCCCCCGGTCTATTAGCCGGTTGCTTCGCAAGAGTATACCAAAACAGGCTGGCAAGAAAAGAGGGAGCAAAAATAGAGAATATGCTTGAAAAACGTCAAACTAGCATGCATAGTATATCTATATTGTACTAAACCATTCTTTTCATTCAAACTGCTGATGCTACTGTTTACAGGTATAGAAGATAAAATATAAATCTTACCGGAGTGTGCTGCGCTAAGGGTCTTCGATTAGTGGCCTGACGTCCGCGATGTGCTGTGCAGCGTATCCTCTCCTGCGACCACCAGGACGGTATATACCTTGATAGGTGTGCTGTTCGGCGAACGGACTATTGTAGAAGAGTCTTGAGAAGTCGCCGAAATTTAAACAAGCTTGACGCTTTTAGTGGGTACTTAACGGTACCTGTCATGTGTCCGAAGACATGCTTGAGGGTGATAGTTCGGTCTAGCCGAAGACTTACCCTACGTCAATGTTTCCCCACCGCTGCCCATGGAATTGTAAGCGCGAAGTTATGCACCCTTGGCACGTATTGTGCGGGAAAGAGGGCCCTGTGGTGGGGGGCGAATCCCTATTTATAGGGAGGGGAAGCTTCTGGAATTTCGGTTTGAGACCGAGCTCGCTTCCCTGTCTTGGATGCCTTGACGGCGGATGTAGGCGTCTGCCGATCGTCGGTGTAATGGAATTCGGCCGCCAGGGCCAACGCATGCTCCTCTGTTCGGAGGGACCGCTCTGTATTGCCGTTGACAGTTATGACCCCTCGGGGGCCCGGCATTTTGAGCTTGAGGTATGCATAGTGCGGGACGGCGTTAAAGCGGGCGAACGCTGTACGGCCGAGCAGGGCGTGATAGCCGCTACGAAATGGTACTATGTCGAAGATCAAGTCCTCACTTCGGAAGTTGTCGGGCGAGCCAAACACAACCTCCAGGCTGATAGAGCCTATACACCGGGCTTCAACGCCTGGGATCACTCCTTTAAAGGTAGTGTTACTGGGTTTGATCCTTGACGGATCTATGCCCATCTTTTTCACCGTATCTGAATAGATCAGATTGAGGCTACTTCCACCATCCATGAGGACTTTGGTTAGGTGGTACCCATCTATGATCGGGTCGAGGACAAGTGCGGCCGAACCCCCGTGACGGATACTGGTCGGGTGGTCACGTCGATCGAAAGTGATCGGATGTGCCGACCAGGGGTTATACTTCGGAGCTACGGGCTCGATGGCGTAGACATCCCGAAGGGCGCGTTTCCTTTCCTTTTTGGGTATATGAGTGGCGTAAATCATGTTTACTGTCTTCACCTCTGAGGGGAATTTCTTTTGACCGCCACAGATCGGACCCCGAGGTTCATCCTCGTCCTCGCTGCGTGGGCTCTTGGCTTGGTCCTCGGTAGCGAGCTTGCTGGCCTGTTTGAAAACCCAACAGTTACGATTGGTGTGATTGGCGGGCTTCTCCTGAGTGCCATGTATCTGGCAGGGTCTCTCCAGAATCTTGTCCAGCGGGGTGGGTCCGTCTTGTTTGCCTTTAGGAGGCTTCTTCCGCTGCCCAGAACGGTTGTTGCGGAATCCGGCATTTACAGCCGTATCATCGGCATCACTGTTATTATGCTGGCGCTTGTTTTTGTTGCGCTTTGGTTTCCCGTTTCCATCCCGTACTTCAGAGGTTCCGGGTTCTTCGGGGTTATGGCTGCGTCTAGCCAGCCAATTATCCTCGCCCGCGCAAAAGCGGGTCATGAGTGATGTGAGGGCGGACATTGTCCTGGGCTTGTCTTGGCCGAGCTGTCGAGCTAGCCATTCATCTCGAATATTATGCCTGAAAGAGGCTATAGCTTCGGCGTCTGGGCAGTCTACGATCTGGTTTTTCTTTGTCAGGAAGCGATTCCAGAATAGCCTCGCGGACTCTCCGGGTTTCTGAACAACGTTACTTAGGTCGGAGGAGTCCGGTGGCCGGACATAAGTGCCCTGGAAATTAGATCGGAATGCCTCTTCTAAGTCCTCCCAACATCCAATGGAGTTTTCGGGGAGGCTATTTAGCCAGTGCCGAGCTGGCCCCTTGAGCTTTAGGGGCAGGTATTTGATGGCATGGAGGTCGTCTCCTCGTGCCATGTGGATGTGGAGGAGGAAATCCTCAATCCATACGGTTGGGTCAGTTGTCCCGTCGTATTGCTCTATGTTAACGGGTTTGAACCCCTCGGGGAACTGATGCCGCATTACCTCATCTGTAAAGCACAGTGGGTGTGCGGCGCCTCTAACCCGAGCTATAGCGTGCCGGTGATCGGCAGTTACCCTAGCTCGGTTTTGTTCCCGATTTTCATTGTGGTCGAACCGAGACCGGTACCCTTCCCGTCTGTCGGGTGAGTATCTTCTGGGGCCGTAGATGGATCGTGCACGGCCTGCTCTATAGTCCAGGTCGTGACGCAGGTCGAACCTGTCATCGGGCTCTAGTGGCTCCTTTCCATGTCTACGGGGTATCGTTGGCCTATAGCCAGTATCGTTAGCCGTCCGATCTCGTCCTCGAGGAGGGCGATCTGGCCTGTCGTATGGAGCATGTTCGGGAGACGGCGTGTTAGTTAGCTCGTCCTCGAACTGTGGCAGCAGCCGTCGGCGCGGGTAGCTCTTCGGCTGGTCCAATAGACCGGCACCGGACTCTTCCTCCGCTGAAAGGACTCGTGTCCATCTGTGATTGAGGTCGTCTTGTTCGGCTTTGAGCTGTCGCTCCTTTGCTCTCAGGCTGCGAGCTGTGGATATCAGTTGTTGTCTGAACAGTTCCTGATCTGTAGGATCGTTGGGGATGTCCAAGTCATCGGCATCTGCATTATCCTCCCCCTCGACAGAGCGGAGGTAGTCATCGGCCAAAGGATCATCTTGATCGGGGGTGCGGTGGTCTTCGGGATCCTCCTGACCCTCCAACGGGTTATCGGGGAGTTCGGGGCGGCCGGTGTCCTCTGGAGTGTCATCGTTCCCCATGCCCTCAATAGACTTGCGCCCCATTTTCCCCTTGGACCGCTTATGCGGTTTTCGGCGCCTTGACGGCGCTTCATCCGATTTATCGCCATTACTTTTTGGAGTGTCCACCATGTACACATCGTATGTGGAGGTGGCCGTCCACTGTCCGGTCTTGGCGGGGGTGAGGGAATGGTCGTCCTCATCCATGTATCCTGCTTCCTCGGAAGCGTAGTCTAGCATGTCGGTTAAATCCTCGACAGTGGCTATCAAGTGGGTGGTGGGTGGGAGGAAAAATCCATCCCGACCCGTCTGAAGACCGATCTGAGAGCAGATCGGGGTTGGGTCGTTGCTGGTTTTCATCGACGAGATCCGATCTAGAGCTTCGTCGAGTATCGAGAGCTCGGTCGGACCGGTCTGCACAGAGTTTCCGGAGTCAACCTCCGATGCATCCGCGCAGGGAGTGTGTTCGGCAAGAACGGGTGTTCGGCTGTCGGGCACTATGTCCTGATCCAAACTTAAGATCGGGCCTCCAGCAGGGCCGATCCCACAGGCGGAGCCAGAAGATGAGTCCGAGGTTAAAGCCTCAGGGTCCTCGGGCATGGCAGGCGAGACTGCAAGCCCGGTTAGCGATAGATCGCCGCGGGAGTCTACGGAGAACTCTAGGTTCCCGAATCTGACTTCCTGATCAGGGGCGAAACTTTCGACGCGGCCAAGGCGGCCGGTCGGGTCGGCGTGCAGCACTATGCTGCCGAACGCGAAGATCTGTCCAGGGACAAAAGTCCCTGTGTTGCGGACCTCTTCGTTGACGACTAGGCGAGCCATCGATTCCTTCCGGCGATCACAGTGGAACTCTCAATGAAAGCACCAATGTCGGTGTCAAAACCGGCGGATCTCGGGTAGGGGGTCCCAAACTATGATGCTTGGATCGATGGTAACAGGAGACGAAGGGGACAAGGTTTTACCCAGGTTCGGGCCCTCCTATGGAGGTAATACCCTACGTCCTGCTCGATTATATTGATTGTGTAGAGATTACAAGGTTGATCTACCACGAGATCGTATGACTAAAACCCTAGATGGTTCTCTTGTCCGATGACCTAAAACCCTCCGGCTTATATAGACGCCGGGGGTGCCTAGGGTTTACACATGGTCGGTTACACGGCGAGGAGATAAAACATGCCTATTCTACTTTAAACGTGGAACACACGCCTTGCTTCTAGAGATTTCCCTTCTGGAGTTTGGTCCTTCGAGCGATCCAGTGTCCGGCGAACGGCCCATGTAATCCGGCCCATACGAGATAGGCCGGCCTCCCGAGGACCCCCTAGTCCAGGACTCCCTCAGTGCGTTTAACGGAATTTTGCTTGGTTCCCCTACTGGATTGATAACCTTGGTTCTTAACTGAGGGAAATACTTATCTCTACTGTACTGCATCATCCTCTCCTCTTTGGGGAAATACCAACGCAGACTACAAGTAGCATCCACCAGCTCGAAAGGCATGGTTACCCAGGGAAGAGGAAGATATGGGACAAAGAAGACGCCGATTTAGCTGCTGCGAGCAAACCAAACCCCTACCGTAAGTTCGAAAATCCCTGCCACAACGATTATGTCTGGGCCCGGTACGAATGGGATCCCAATATAAATTATTATGTCTTGTTGGACGGGAAGACAAAAAGAGTGTCACAACTCATGGTAATTAATTAAACGGACTTATTTCTTCATTTTTAAATGCAATGCATTTATTTATATGGAGTTACATTTCTAAACAGTGTCACTTCAATGTTGCAGGCATAGTATTATGCAGAACCTCAGACCTCAGTGGAGTCGTCTGCAAGGTGGGCTGACCCACTGACCAAGGCGTGCAATGTGGTCAAAGGCAAGGACCCGATGACGAAGCCACCGACTGGTCGTGTGGCCGGTGCCGGATATCATGAAAGGTGGGCCACACATTATCCAGAAGACCCCGAGGTTAAAAGGTTGAAAAGGATAGAAAATCGAGAATCTATAGATGCCAAAGTGGCAAGACTGAAAGAAGACTTGGAGAAGGGTTTACATGCCAAATTAGAAGAAATGGCGAAAGCCCAAATAACCGTAATGTGGCCCGATCTAGTTGCGGCCATGAGGATTAGTATCACATCAGGGCAGACAAATCCAGCACTACCAGCCCAGATCTTCTCGGTGCCAGCCAATGTGAACTTGGATAAGGAGCCGCGGGTTGATCAAGCACCTCATAGCAGCCCATCCGTATCTTTCGCGGGCCAGAGGACGTCACCTGCTGATATAAATGCCCTCATGGTAATTATTATTGCCGCCTCACATGCATACACATTTTTCCATGGTATGATTTTATTGTTCCAATCTCTAAATCGTCGGGGCACACATGTTTCGCAGGCGAACACCCCGTGCACTCTCCAAGCCATGGTGAACAGCCAACTAGTGGCGGTTGCAGCAGGTATTATCATTTTGCCCAAATCAAAAAGTATGGACAACACTCTGTTACCAAAAGATTTATGTAGGGTGGAAGTGTTATTCGTGTTTAGCGATTTCGAAGATATTGACCCCCCTGAGCAACCTGAGGGGAAAGATGAGGGCATACACTTAAGCCTCATCAATGCCCGGGTTGGCAACTTAGGTGGCCTAAGAACCAAATCCTTTTGGGGGCACACTCCCCGCAGCAAGCACCCTCACCACTGATTGTCTGTATAAATGCCCCTTTGTTCGGACCATCACCTTTAGGCCATGGTAGTTCAGGAGGTAGTCATCAGGAAAAGGTCGTGGGAAATGATTCAGCCCCCGACAATGATGATGCCGCCATCGAGTACAATAATGAGTTTCAAGAGGAAGAGCTCAATTTTCTTTTGGACGATCATGTGTATGATGTAGGCATAACTGTTGGGGTGACTAACCCTAGCATTGCTAAGAGTCTGTTTAACACACCGCCAGATGACACTCAGGATGAGCGACGTACATGCAAGCCAAAGGTCACCCCAAACACCTTGAAAGGAACGGTCCAAGAAGCTCTCGAAGGTGATCCAGCTCCTCCACCCAAAAAAGGTAGGAAACTGCGGGCTCAAAGATGGATTACACTAAACCACCTAATGCTGGGAGTCAGCGATCGGTGCAAAATAGCCAGAAACCGGTTGAGAAGGAGATTGAGGATAGTCCTGCTGTGTCCCCGGGGGTCCATTACCCTGGTCAACCCATGTTACATATAAGTTCATACAACCTCATGTTGTACGATGTGAGGTATGTTCATGATGACATTTTGAGAAAAGATAAGGCGGCCAAGATAACGTTTACTACCCCAAATGAAAACTGCCCGGTCTACACAGTGAATGTGCCACAAGGTGTCAGGTTCCTCATTGATTTCCCTGCATAAAGATTTTATATTGATTTCGGGGACATCTTCAACCTACTCCACCTCCACAGTATAGAGGGGTGATCCTTGCTAAGGTTGTGGGCGTTACATCTCTCACTAAAGGCTAGGGCCAAAAACTTATCCGTCGTAGTGGTGGACCCTTACCACCTCCACGAGCACAACCTTAAAGACCGTGAAGGTGTGAAAGTTATGACGACCTACCTTTCCGATTTCTTGGTGGAAAATAAGGATGTGGACCACCTCCTCATGCTCTACAAGATGGTGTAAGTCTTTCTCTAGCAAGCACCGATTCAAATATGCTTCCATGCATTCCCATTATCGATCCTTGCATCGTAGGAAGGTTGACAATACTTGTCTCTTGTACTGTTGCACAACGACCATTGGATCCTCATCATTCTAAACCCAAAGAATTCCAACTCTTATATCTTGGATTCCAATCAACGGGTGAAGAAGGACTATAGCAGGCTGAAGGCAGTTCTAGATGAGACTCTCTTTGAGTACAAAACAAAGGGAGGATACTTCAACAAGGGGTGCCAGAAGAAAAACAACATTGGCTTACCACGCTTCCTCCATAACACAAACTTTACTTGCCTTCAACAGCCGAAGGATGTATCGACATCCGCATACTACGTCATGCACCACATGGATGCATTCACATGGCAATTAAGATCCTTCCAGAGAAAGGATGACATCATTATCTGGGGTAAAAGCCTTGAGACAGTCGCACACGATGATCACAAAGTTGAGTTTAGACAAATCCAACAATCCCTTGCCAAGATCATCAAGAACGAAGTCATCGAATGGAACGGGGCCTTCTATAGTCCGAATGAAATCGATGAGGAGTGATGGTATCGGCAACAGACATGGCGTGAGCAGATCCCTGACCTATTTGATGCCCCACTATGAGGTGACCATTCGTTGTCCTCGAAAAACAAATCAGCATCCCAGATGTCTGACATGCAAGATGGTGGCCCTTCGTCGTCCAGGCAAAACAAATCAGTGTCCCAGAAGGCCTACATGGGAGAAGGTGTCCCTTCGTCACCCAGACAAAAGAAGAGATTAGTGTCCCAGAAGTGAATGAGTAACATCGGAGTTGTGGCATTTTTTGTAACAGTACTTTGCCGTTTGTAAGACTGTTCCAAACTTGGTTGTCTCGAGTTGGCATACCTTTTGTGTAGCTACTACTTAAGTTCTTAAGATGCATGCTGAATGTGACCTACCTTGAAGGGGGGCATTAACCTTATTAGTTATTGGAAGTATGCATGGAAACATGATAATTCTGGCACGACCGAAAAATGAGCACTTCTGCTCATAAATGCCATGTCCCTAATTTGGTATCGATGTGCCAGACATTTTGGTTTTATATATGTGTCGCTATATCTTTTGATAGGATCTATAATGACATATGTTCTCTTTATTACGTCACGTCACAGATTCGTCAACTTCAAATCCAACAGTTCGGACCAGTCGCCCTGAATTGAGCCGCCGCCGTCAAAGATAGATGATGCAAAGTGCTTTACAAGTTCGGCATTTATAATTGAAACATGGATACCACGGTGTTATGTAAGCGTGTGTATGTTACAATTTGCATATTTGGATGCATGTAAAATGTGATACACATACAATTTTATATTGAACGCATACCTTATATGTTTACATATTGACTACACAAACACTATCACGGCAGCAAAAATTGCTGCCGTGGCAAATTACTTTTACCAATAGCAACTCATTAGCAGCGTTTAGGCCAGTAACAACGCTACAGAGTACTGAACACGTTTGCGGCATTCAGTAATTATAAACGCTGCTAAAACTAATTACACCGGCGACATCCGCATTTCCCACACGCTGCCGCTTACTTATAGATTAGCAGCGTTTGCCGTACGGAACGTTGCCAGCCTGTCATAAACTAGCAGTGTCCGCCTTGAACGCTGCTAGATGCCGCCTACCGGCAGCGTTCCAGTGGCACGCAGCTAGTTACATGTTACCAGCCACATCATAGTGGCAGCGTGCCGTCCAGACACTGTTAGAGGACCATCTCGAACACTGCCAATGAGGGGGTCCTGTACTAGTGTAAGGCACTGCACCATAGTGCAGTCATCATTCTTAGTGGCCCAAACATTTTTCTCATCATCCGGGGCAGTAGTCGCTGGTTCCTTTGGAAGAGGTGTTTCTAGCACAAACTCTTTCTTAGCACTCCTGAGGACGAGCCTCAGGGTAAGGACCCAGTCCGCATAGTTGCTTCCACTAGCAGCTAACTTCTCTTTCTCTAACATCAGGCCTAAGCTGAACGGGGTGTTGCGAGCCATTTGATCTACAACGGTAAGCACAAGTTTCACTTAAACTTTGTTCATAATTATTTGCACTAGCGATTAAACAATTTAATTCTGAAGTGCGCTCCCACTCAAATCAATATCTCACATAATTGATTATGAGTGATTCAAGACCCGTATATCAATTAAACGCCATTGAACGAGATGAACACTAATGGCGTGAATTTCAATCATAGGCCAACTTGCCGATCACATCTCAATGTGACTCTTGTTCATCTTTCGATGCGTGTGTTCCGAGCCTAGGATGATCCTGCCTGAACGACAAGACAACGAAGTGATCTCGCTTTGAGGTCTCACCTCACCCGCCTTACACTTCTCTAATCATTCATACCCATGGAGATCATGTGGTACCCCAAAAAGATACGTGCTATGACGGTGCTACACTTGGGAGAACACTAACTACTTGATATTTTTAGTGAGAGATCACCCTAATAAAAGCGACTACCGCGCAATCAAAAGGGTGCATCAAAAGGGATAGACAACTCAGGCAATTCATAATTGCATGATATGGTATAACCCTTTTTGACAGAGAAGTCTTTAATTTCTTCGTCTTTGGCTTCTGCGTTGGTGTCCACCTTCGCAAACTTGTCACTGTCTTGTGGATGCATCAAATAATATTGCTATCTCTATAGCTAATAAATTTAATGCATTACATCAAGGTTGACACGCAGGTCATTAAAGTGACAATCATATGGCTCCAGCCATCATGCCGAATCATGACACGCATGTCATGTTAATTTACATTATATAGTCATCTCATACATAATCAAATTAAATATGATGAAGACCATACCACATCACATGCCATCCTGCAAAACCAAGTTAGACGCCTCTAATTGGTTTATGCAAACTTTTATTTTTACATGGCTTCTAAGGTTTCGAATCAAACCGTAGCTACCAACGTTCAACATCAAGTATGATTATTCAAGTCGCTAGATTAACCTTACGGGGTGTATGAAACACGAGATAAAAATCTTGAGCCCCATACTAAACTTCGTCATACGCAAGAAACACGTGCAGATCATATGTGCATGCCCTTTAGTTTGCTAAATTTCATCTTTCTTAACTATGGTGGAACCCAAAGAACTGAAGCACTTCATTGATCTATCAACCAGCATACTCAGGAGCAGCATAGAAGGATCACGGATTGCCAGAACTTTGTATCAAAATTCCACCATGCCATCAAGATCAGAAATACGCAAATTCAAGGGGAGCAACAAGAACATCAGGTAATAGATTTCATCTACTACCCGCACAAAAATATTTATTAATAGATCTCATCTACTACATAAATATATTGAGCAATACACATACATCTCATGTATTCTAAATTGTAACCTGCATCTATGCATAGCATGGCTCATGATGCCACTGTTGGGGAACGCAGCAGAAAACAAAAAAATTCCGAACTACGAGCACGCCCAGGATCACTATGAAGATGCATACAAGGTTTGATATGATCATTACCAACTCATAGCGCAGCGAAAGTAGAGTGGGTGAAGATCGTCAGTGCAGATCCCCGCAGCTAGGATTTTACAACCTCCCAACCGCGAGGATTTTCTCTCTCGGATAGCTCCTCAGACGGTCCCTCGGACGGTCCTTCGGGAGGCTCTCGGACAGAACCTCGGAGTGCCTCTCGAACTAAGATCGAAACTAAGACCTCTCTACCGAGTTGCACACATATGGTGTCAACTATCCAGCAGGACTTCGCCGTCCAGAACTAGGCCCTACCGGAGACTAGACAGCCTTTCGGCTACACAAAATTATTTTGTGGAGGGAGAGAAAGAATGCGAGATTATTGCATGGCTTGTGTGAAGAGAAACTTTGAGTGAAATGGAGAGCCCTCTCCACCTCTAATTATAGTGGGAGCAAGGGGTAGAGGCTTGGGGAAAAAGACCAAAGTGGGCTTTGGATATTTTCCACCAAAAGCCACAAAAGGGGGGAAAGGGGAGCTCCATGGAGGAGTCCCCCTTGGCCCGGCCACACATGTGTGGGCCCCACCTCCCCATGTCATCCTCCACTACTTTAAGGGAAATCCCTAAAAGGTGGCTTTCTAAAAAGCCACCAAAAAGGGGGTGTACCCTAATAGTGTCATCCCATGATTCGTGGGATCTTGTCCCCTCAAACTGGGACAAGATTTTTCCGCGACCGTTTAATCCAACAAAATTCCCAAAGGTCCAGAACATTTCTGGCACCCCCTAAAATAATTCTGGACGCGTTCCGAAACATTTCCGGTATGATGATTTTTCTCTAAAATATTTACGATTACTCCAAAACATTTCCGGTTTTCTCTTCGAAACTTTTTCGTTGTCTCCGAAAAAATTTCGGTGACTTTCTCTAGGACTCCCTGTCTATTACTCAGCAGATAGATGACCCTTAAGTGTGTGACCCTGTAGGTTCGGTGAAGTATAGACATGACCGGAACTCTTTACGATCAATGACGCAACATGCACGATCACAAATGATGACTCCACTGTAGTATCACAAAACAACTCTATGATACAAATTTAAACATAAATCTTTATATTACAAACAGGGGTCACATGGACCCATTAATAAATTATAGCAAAAAGCAAATTAGGTCTAGGTACAGGCAAGTTTAACAAGTTTGCCTTAAGAAGGCTGAAACATAACAACGACACTACCCAAAAGGCATAGGCCTCCTGCCTGGGACCTTCGAACTACTCGTCGGCGTCGAACTACATGTAGTAACCATCCTCGGGAACACCTGCATCCATGGTGCTACCAGCTGTTGCAGCAACCGGGTTGAAGGAAAAGAATAGCAAAGCAACGGTGAGTACTCATCCAAAGTACTCACAAGACTTACATCAGATCTATACTAAATATGCACCGGTATCAAAAGAATGGGGCTATAGCTTTGGACTATACTGCAGAAATGCCAGAATAAGAGGGAGAAGCTCAATGTAACTGTAACACCCCAAAAATCAGGTTATCGATTTTTGTGCTGTTATTCCTTCTCAGCTTTCCTATCCCAATTTTTTTCCTCTGGAATCTAGTGAGTGACGAGGTGAATCCAAGCAATCCTCAATCTTTCCAAACCTTTTCCAGGCCTTTGAGCTAGCCAAGCTCCCATCTGTAAGCCCAGAACCTCATCAGAACCCTGGTTCCAAAATATTGGAACTGGAAATCCTGCCTTTGTGTTTACAAAGGAGCTCTCATTTTCTTTGCTCTATTGAACCTCCAAGTTTTTCCTAGAGATCCTCCTTCATCCATAAACCCTAGATGTACAAAAATATTGCCAAGTGTTATGCAATATTTTTCATCTAGAATTAATTCCTTGTTTTGCCTTTCTGAGGAATTAAATCCAAGGGGATAGCTAGACATCTCTAAATTTCTTGAAAATTTATGGAGATGATCATTGTGCCTATATCAAGCTCTGGTAAAAATATTGGCCAATATTAAATAAGGAAAATTACATTTTCCTTATTAAAGCCAATATTGCCTTTCTAGACCTTTCCAAAGGAACTACCATTTTGGTAGCTAGGGAAAATCCCAAATAATTTGTGGAGCTTTTCCTACCCATATGAATCCCAGATCCATCAAGATACCTAGTCACTTCTTCTCAAACTTAAGCGCAGGAACCAATTCAAGTTTCTGCCTTATTTAAAATTTTGTGAAGGAAGTGCTTGATGGCTTGATCCTCTTGAGCTGAAATTTTGCAAAGTAATTCTCTATGATATATTGCTTCTACAAACTAAAAATCAGCTCATTCCATCTATCAAATATTCCTTAGCAAATTATTTAAGTTTCTATTCAGATTTTGGCTATGTGAAGGAAGTACCTTCATAGTTGATCAAATTGAGCTGAAACTTTTCCAGCTAGTCCATCTATCGCTATCATTGCTGCCCTCCAAAATTCAGCTCATACAAACTAGCAAATCTATCAGAACCATTCTAGTTGTATTTCTGTCCAGTTTGGCAGATTACAAAGAAAGTGTTAGTTTTGTTTACCATTTGAGCTAAAATCTTGACTAGATGATCACCCTAGTTAGTGATAATCCTCATCCAAATATCAGACGAAATGGAGATGTGAGTTGACCTATATCTAGTACAAACACCAGGCAGCTAAATGGCAAATCAGGTCAAAACAGTCACACCAGGGGCCCTAGTGCTGATATGAGGACTCACATCATCTATTTGAGGTCAGACCCACGCAGTAGACATGTTTTTATTGTGTTTTTGTGCCGAGTGCATGTGGTGCCCATGGTGACCATGACTCTAGTCGGCAGCCGGCGTGAACTGTGGCAACAGTCACCGTCCAGTCACCTCCGCCGGCCGCAGCTCGTCTGCGAGTGCTGACTAGCTCTCCACCTCATGCGTGCACCGTCTGGTCATCTCCCCCCTCGTCCCCTAGCTCCTGATCATGTGTGCTGACAGCCGGTGCTCCGCCGGAGTGCCGCCACCTCATCGCGTGTCCAGAAGCTCGTGCCTGAAGCTAGCGTCAACATAGAGGACCCCCTCGGCTATTTAAGCTCACCCCAAGCCTCCCTCGCAACCCACAGCTCGCCCCTCGAGCTCGCGAAGCTTCCTTCTTTCCCCCATGGCCGAAGCTCTGCCCCGATTCCCCTCGGCCAACCCCAACCCATAGCCATCCCCTTCCTCCCTCTTCCACATCCACAGCATCCCCAAGAGTTTGCAAACCCACTGCCACCCTCAGCTCCCTCGGGGAAGCACTGCCGGAGCAGCTCCTCCGATGGCCGTGGGCCACCATGCCTTGGCCCGTGGCCACGGTGCTGCCGGCCGGCTCGCACAGCCCTGCGACCAACCACGGATGCGGTGTGATGCGCCGGCTCTGATGGACCCAGCGGCACATCCTCTCATGCAGCCAGTCATCAGCAGTGATGCCGGCTGTGCCCCTCCTCTGCTTCGGTCAGAGGAGGAAGACGATCAAGAGGAGGAGGAGGAGAGAGAGAGGATAAGGCGGGCCCCACCCGTCAGCCACTATTGACCTGGGCCCAGCCGGTATAAGTGAAGGCACATTTCAAGAGTACGCTTTCGTTTTTCAGCCGGCGACCGAACCATTTAATTAGTGGGCGTTCACTTGTTAAGGACTAAAATGGACACTATTTTGTCTGTTTTACAGCTTAACGAATGGACGTCCATTTCTCCGCGACCGTAACTCCGATTGAGGTAAATCCAACTTCCTCAGTTTCCTTTCATCGAGCCCGTTCTGATGGTGTCATTTTCATAATGCTGTCACATGTTGAAAATGCCACTTTTGCCCTTTTCCCTATCAAGCCTCTCCCCAGAGCGCCGGTTCCGACGAATCATATCCGGAGTATCGCTGCATTTCTTCCCGGTGTATTCCTCCACCCCAAGGCAAGCCAACCTCTTATCATGAGCCCGGACCTGCATGATGACTTTGCTTGCACCATGTGTGTGTATTGCAGTATATTCTGATCATCTGTTAGACTGCATTTACATATTCCTGTTTTGTCATCTGTATTAGATACTAGTGTTATTTACTATGTGTTACCATGACTTGCTTTCATGCCATGCTAGTAACAATACTTTTATTACTATTACCATGTTAATGCTATGATTTGATCTCACACCATGATTATCAATACTGTCATAATGATGTTATAATGATATGATGGAGATGTTAAGATGAACCTGTTAACTGAACCTCCTCCGTCATCGATGGGATCGAGTCATAGTGCCACTGAACCAAACTCACCAGTGCAGCCACATTTGCCGGTATGGGATGGCCCTTACTTGGTCTATTGTCATGCTTCTTATCGGTATCACCAAAGAGGAGAGATTATGCGTGCGTGCTACCCTGGCCCGGTAGGCAGCGATAATCTTGTGAGCCTGGTTTGGTTTATATTGGATCCAGTCCCTGTTTGGGATAGTTTTTAGCCACGACGGTGGCAGGTGTGCCACCCAAGACATGACCCAAGGGGTATGTCGGTGATACGGTAAGAGTGTCATAAGGTAGACAAGTTTTGTTGGAGCAGCACTAGTCCACCCACTAGGAAGTGTACTGAGGTATGGGACAAAGAGCTCCGTAGTGTTTCGTTGGAGCAGCACTAGTCCACCCTATGGGACGAGTCCCAACGTATGGGACGAAGAGCTCCACAGTGTTTTGTTGGAGCAGCACTAGTCCACCCGCTGGGAAGTGTACTGAGGTACGGGACAAAGAGCTCCATGGTGTGGGTAAAGTGCGCAACCTCTGTAGAGTGTAAAATCTATTCGAATAGCCGCGTCCTCGGTCATGGACGGTTCGTACTAGGTCACACTATTTGGTCTTTATTGATCTGGAGGATAAACCTATTATAATAACTTGATAATGAGTTCCCTGTGCCATTTTAACATGATCACGGGAGGAGATCTCGATGAGTCGTGTGATAGCCCAGAGGGGCCATAAAACTGATCATTATAACCACATACCACTCTAATTCATCACGGGAGGTAAGAGTAGTTTAGTTTCCAGCTTAATTCTGTATACCATGTCTTGTAGATATAAGATGCCATGCCATGATATGTTATTTATATGCCTGATCCATGTTTTATGCCATGCCTAGAGTAAATTCATGTATAATCATAGGGCTCAGTTTGTCATCTGCTTGTTTGGATGTTATGTATTTGGTTGTCTTGCGAGTACATTCCAAGTACTCACCTGGCCTTGCATGTGGCCAGATTGCAAGAGGAGATCTGTCATGCTAGATCGTAAACTGGCTAGTCTTGTGAGTTATGGAGCCCAGCCGAAGCCATCGGAGCCATAAACCAAGATGTTCGCTGCCATTTAGTTAGCCTTGGAGTCATACAATATCATTGTATGAAACAATGTTGTAAAACCCTATTATATTTAATAAAGCCATTTTTGTGCCTGGAATTGCTGTATCAAGTCTCTGACGTGCGTCAGGTCTTATCCTGGGACTGGCATGCGTCGGCCCTCTATCAGGGTGCCACAGTAACTATGACTACTACCATCTTGCAGCAAATAGAAGAGAGGAGCATAAATGATACCAACTTGCATGCATATTGCAACACCATACCCTGAGGTTCTTCCTCGACTCCCTGCGAGAAAGCGATCATTGGGCATTCCTATCTATTATCTTAGTCACTTTCATCAAGTATCAGGTTTAAGTTGTAAGAGGTTAGGATACGTCTCCAAGTGTCCTGTAACTGTGGACACGACTATTCGAATAGTTTAACTTCCCTGCAAGGGTGCACGACATTACCCGACATGCTCGATTACCTCTGGCCGGACACACTTTTCTGGGTAATGCCCGACCTTGGATGATCAACACGCCGAAGTCCTACGTGAGCTCTCCAGAGACGTCACCAGTCGGTCTACATCCTAAGCACGAAGGGTTGTTCGGCCGCTCACCCTAAGCACTCCTGGCACGTTGCGTGGACGGCCGGGACCAAGCCCACCTCTCACTACGTAGCTGTAGGAGATATGCCCTAGAGGCAATAATAAATGTTATTGATTATCTCCCTGTTCATAATTAGGTTTATGTTCCATGCTATAACTGCTATGGTTCTCGAGTCTACAATAACCACGAGGCTCGGAGGAAGACTCATATGCATGTGTGGGATAATAAACGGTAAAATGTATTCCTAGTCAAGCCTCTATGACTGGCTCAAGTATTGCATGATGATCCTGTTTTCCTGATCATGGGCATGGCTATGCCGGCAATTTTGAGGGCACAATTGTTGGTAGAACACTTGTGTTGAATCGACCCGATTGATGTTATGCTATGAGATACATTCGTCATAAGTTTATGGTTAATAACACAGAGAAGTTAATGTTTGCATAATTCCTTAGACCATGAGAGTGTCGAGTTTCTTCATGCTTGCTTCATGAACTTTGGGGTTTGTTAAACGTCATCCGTAAATGGGTGGCTATTACGGCGGCTTACGGGTTCATGGAAAAGTATGTCAAGGGACTTGATAGCTCAAGATTGGGATTTGCTCCTCCGACGATGGAGAGATATCTCTGGGCCCTCTCGGTGTTACAGTATCCATCATCGTCTGGCCAGACACAGGGTGATTTGATCACAGGGATGCCGGAACACGGGAACGAGAAAAGAGAACGATACCGGCCACGAGGTAACTGGCATTGTGGACAAGTGTTGATCCACGAGGATGCCGATGTTTCTCACCTCGGGTAATTGTAACATATCGCGAAGCAACAGGAATAGCACACGGCAACTGGAGGTTCACTCGAATATTTATTCGTGTGGGTATAGGGGTCAATATGGGTGTCCACGGCTCCGATGTTGATCATTGATCGGAAGGGGTTCCGGGTCATGTCTATGCTTCACCGAACCTATAGGGTCACACGCTTAAGGGTCATCTATCTGCTGAATACTAGACAGGGAGTCTGAGAGAAAATCACCGAAAAAAGTTTCGGACACCGGAAAAGTTTCGGACAGCGGAAAAGTTCCGCAGAGAGAACACCGGAACAGATTCGGTAAAACTGAAAAGTTGTTTCAGGGGATACCATTAAGTCAAATTGGTTTCGGCACGTGCCTGATAATTCTTGGAGGATGCCAGAATCATTCTGGAAACTTTCTGGAATTTTCCGGGATGAAAACCGGAAATGTTCCGGAGCTGCCGAAACCGCTTCAGATGCTTTTCGCAGATGAAAATCACTAAACCGGAATTGTTCCGGCTCGCGTTGAAAATTATTTTGGTGGGTACTGGAAATGTTCTAAGCCCACATGAATATTTTCAGTTCGATTAGACGCTGAAAAATGTCGTCGTGAATAGTGAAAGTTTCGGAGACAACGGAAGAGTTCCGGAGAGAGAACACCGGAAGAGTTTCGGTAAAACCGAAAAGTTGTTTCAGAGTGTACCATAAAGTCAAATTGGTTTCGGCACATGCCTGGAAATTATTGGAAGGTACCATAATTGTTCCGGTAACTTCTGAGATTTTTTAGAGACAAAAACCGGAAATGTTCCGGACTGCCGGAACCGCTTAAGTTGCTTTTCACAGATGAAAATCACTAAACCGAAAAGTTGTTTCGGAGTACACCATAAAGTCAAAATGGTTTTGGCACATGCCTGATAATTCTTGGAGGGTGCCAGAATCGTTCTGGAAACTTTCTGGAATTTTCCGGGATGAAAACCGGAAATGTTCCGGAGCTGCCGGAACCGCTTCAGATGCTTTTCGCAGATGAAAATCACTAAACCGGAATTGTTCCGGCTCGCGTTGAAAATTATTTTGGTGGGTACTGGAAATGTTCTAAGCCCACATGAATATTTTCAGTTCGATCAGACGCTGAAAAATGTCGTCGTGAATAGTGAAAGTGCTTTTTGGATTACTTTATTGGAAACACTATTGCAAATAGTGGAAACACTATTTGTGAATAGTGGAAATACTATTAGGGGATGATGCAGGCATGGTGATGCAGGCATGGTGATGCAGGCATGGTGATGCAGGCAACACTATTTGGAGGCTTTCCTTTTATGCCCTTGTGGTGTGCTCACCTCATGGGCATTTTGGTAATTCCAAGTCCCATCCTACCCCTTGGTTTTCCTATAAATAGGAGGTGAGGGGCAGCCCAAACCTTCATCCATTCTCTCATACACAAGCCATGCATGATCTGGCATTCTCTCTCCCTCCCAGCGAAATAGTTTCGTAGAGCCGAAAGGCTGTCTGGGTTCCGGCAGGAACTAGTTCTGGACGGCGAAGCCCTGCTGGATAGATGATACCGTATGTGTGCAACTCTGTAGAGAGATCGTAGTTTCGGTCTTAGTTCGAGAGTGCCTCCCGAAGGGCTGTCCGTGTGACCGTCCGAGTTTTGGAGGTCCTCCCGAAGGGCTGTCCGAGTGACAGTCCGAGTTTCGGAGGTCCTCCCGAAGGGCTGTCCGCGACACCGTCCGGGGGACTGTGCGACCGCCTCCCGGAGGGCTGTCCGCGGGGCAGATGAGGGTATACATCCTCGCGGTTGGGAGGTTGTAAAATCCTAGCTGCGGGGATCTGCACCGCCGTTCGTCATCGACTCTACTTCCGCTGCGCTACGAGTCGGTAACGAAAGTGATCAAACCTTGTATGCAGTCTCCATAGTGGTCCTGGGCTGGTGCGTAGGTCAGAAATTTTTTGTTTTCTGCTGCGTTACCCTACAGTGGTATCAGAGCCGTGCTATGCGTAGATGCAGGTTGCGATCTAGAATACATAGAGATGTATGGGTGTTGCACAATATAATTAGGTAGTAGATGAGATCTATTGCTGAAAATTATTTGTGTGGGTAGCAGATGAAGTCTGTTACCCGATGTTCCTGTTGCTTCCCTAGAATTTGCATATTTCTGATCTTGATAACAGTATGGTGGAGTTTCAATGTTCTGGCAATCCGCGATCCTGATTGATCAACGAAGTGCTAACAGTTCATTGAATTCCACCGTAGTTAAAAAGAAAGATGAAATTTCGCAGACGAAAGGGCAATGCAGATATGATCTGCACGGGGGTCACGCATATGACGAAGTTTAGTATGGGGCTTGAGATTTTATTATCTCGTGTTTCATACACCCTGGAATGTTAATCTAGCGACTTGGATTATCATGCTTGATGATGGACGTTGGTAGCTTCGGTTTGTTTCGAAACCTTAGAAGCCACGAAAAATAAAATTTTGCATGAACCGATTAGAGGCGTCTAAACTTGGTTTTGCAGGATTGTTTGCATGTGCATGTGATGTGGTATAGCAGTGTTCATAATAATTTGATTATGTATGAGATGACTATATGATGTAAATTGATTAACATGACCCGCGTGTCATGATTCGGCATGATGGCTGGAGCCATATGATTGCACTTTAATGACCTGCGTGTCAACCTTATGTAATGCACTTATTTTATTAGCTATAGAGATAGCAATATTATCTGGTGCACTGACAAGGTGGTGGCAATCTTCGCGAAGGTGAACACCAACGCGAATGCCGAAGACGAAGAAATGAAAGACTTCTCCGTCAGAAAGGGCTATACCATATCATGCTATTATGAATTGCCTGAGATGTTTATCCCTTATGATGCACCCTTCTTGATTGCGCGGTAGTCGCTTTTATTAGGGTGATCTCTCACAAAAATATCAAGTAGATAGTGTTCTCCCAAGTGTAGCACCGTCACGGCACCTAACTTTTCGGGGTACGCCATGGATGCATGGGTGCGAACGATTAGGGATGTGTGAGGCGGGTGAGTTGAGACCTCGCAGCGAGATCACTTGGTTGTCTTGACGTTCAGGCATGAGTGTCATGAGCTCGGAACACACGCATCGAAAGATGAACAAGAGTCACATGGAGATGTGATCGGCAAGTTGGCCTACCGATTAAAATTCCCGTCATGAGATGATGATTCTATGGCGATGAATTGAAGTCTGGATCTTGTATCACTCAAAATCAATTATGAGAGATATTGATTTGAGTGGGAGCGCACTGTAGAATTAACTTGTTTAATTCTCAGTGCAATTAATTATGAACCCTGTCTAAGTGTGATTTGCATAATAGTTATAGAACAATGGCTCGCGTTTCCACCTTCCCTGTTAAAATTGAATAAGCTGTTAAATATCTGGTTAAAACTTTACGGTTGGTAACGTAATATGAGGATTGTCCTCAAGAGTGCCGAGAAGGACTTTGTCCTATCGCATGCTTTCGGTATTCTCCCGCTAATGCTATGGATCATGTGACTCTCGTCCTTCGATCCAAAAGCTAGAATTCCGTTTTCAGTCAAGTGCAATACGTTTGCTTCCATGAGACCCGAACTTCGAAAGTTTGGATAGTTATGTGATATTCATGGAATCTGAAAATCATTTTCAGAGACAGACAAAGGCTAAAAGATATGAGATATCCAAAGCAATGTTTGTTTGCAAACTATTAGTAAAGGAGTTTACTATGCATAAGACTGATAAGAGAGGGATCCAGAAGAACGCCTGTCATATGATGAAAGGTGAATAAAACAACAACTTAAAGAGAAAGGAAGTGTCCGAAGGGTGTTAGTGAAACTTTCACGCCTAGGAAGTCCGGGGCTATCGCCACTCTTAAGTTGGGTGCTTCTTCTGAGAGTAGGAGAAATACTGAAAGTGAAACTGTTAGAAGTATAATGGCAAAAGGAAAGAAGACTGGAATATCCAGCTCATGTATGAATGTCATACAGGTTTTTGATGTATAGAAGGCTGGTCAAAGATATAGTTCTTGGGAATTATGGTTAAACATGTTAATCACTAATTCTTGGGTATTGTGAGTTAATCACAAAGATACCCGCTCGATTGCATTCTGTTGCAACTCGATGTAAGAACTACTATGGCCTGAAAGACTAGCCAGGAATGAGGTTAGATACACGCAGGGAACATAGTAAATGTTACTATGCCTTCCATAGGTGTATTCCCTATGTATTTACTTTCATAATTCATTTTAGAGTTTCACACTCTAGCCCTTTTGCATAAGGTATCTTGCAAGAAGGTTGTTCATAAGAGAACTTTTAATGTTCGGTGTTATGAATAAACATAAGGGCCATACTTTCATTATGAATGAGACATATGTTATAAATATTGATAAATAATACATTACCTCTGGGTTTACTTTCATAATTCATTTTAGAGTTTCACGCTCTAGCCCTTTGCATAAGGTATCTTGCAAGAAGGTTGTTCATAAGAGAACTTTTGATGTTCGGTGTTATGAGTAACATGAAGGGCCATGCTTCCATCAAAGATGGGATGTATGTTATGAATATTGATGGAAATATGATACATCCATAACACTGACGCTAAATGTCGCAAGACTAAAAGAATACCACACAAGCGTGGCACTGCATTTGGTCACATTGGAGAAACCCGCACGGAAAATTCCATTATGATGGATTTTTGAAGTCGTTTGATTTTGAATCATCTGACACTTGCAACTTTCCTCTGAAAAGTGAAGTGACTGAAATACCGTTCACAGGCCATAAGGAACGAGCAAAGAACATATTGGTGATCATACATTATGATGTGTGTAGTCCAATAAATGTTGTTGCAAGTAGTGGATTTATCTATCTTCAGAAATGACTCAAGTAGATATATGGATATTTACTTGTTGAGACGTAAGTCTGGATCTTTTGAATTCATTCATAAGGTTTTCAAAAATGAAGTAGAAGTTATTGTAACAAGAAAATTATGTTTCTACAATTCGATTGCAGAAAGGAATATTTGAGTTACAACTTTAGCGAATGTCTAATGAGTTATGAAAGGGGTTTCATAACTTGCACCTCCTGGAACACCACTGCAAGTGGAAAGTCCGTGAAGATGTAATCGAACCATTTATGACATGGTAAGATCCAAGATGACATAAATATAATTGCCATTATCCCTTTTAAAGTGATGCTTTAAAGACTGCGGCTTTTTCACTGAAAAGAGCTCCATCAGGTCTGTTGAAATAACGCCATGGTGTGGTACGCCCAACCATGTTATATCTTTTCTTAACATTTGGAATATGGGGCTTGTGTAAAAGGTTACAAACCTATTCCAAATCAGACAAGTGCTACTTTATAAGGTTATCCCAAGTCATTGGGTATTCCCCCACCACTATACCGAGGCAAAGGGTTTTGCCGCAAAACGGTATGCTTTTAAAGAGAATAGTTCTTACAAAAGGTGAGTGGGAGGACAGTGCAACTCGACGAGATAACCAGTATCTTCGTCATCAGGTCAAAGGAAAGGAACCTTGGAAGTGATTCCGGAGTTTCCTACTGCGACTGATACGGAAGCCTCTACATGAGATGTATGGACTTCGGTCGAACTTGCAGCTGAACCGCGTAGGAAAAACTCGTGCAAACCTCTCAGGTGCGCATACGAGATATTGTTGTTAGACAACAGTATACCTACGATACACAAGGAAGCGTTGATGGGCCCTGACTCCGGAATTGGCTAAATGCCAATACAATTCGAGATAGTTTCCATATAAATGTTTCAAGATTAAAATCTTGATACACCTTTCGGAAGACTTAGAGTCTAACGAATATTTATGGAACTAAAAACTGATACGGATAAAAATGTTTTATCCATAAAGCTCGACTTGTTGCAATAACAAGTTCAAGAAGTTGACTACGATAAGATTGTCTCACCGTAGCGATGCTTAAAGTCGGTTCGGGTTGAGCTAGCAATTAATACATATTTCAATTATGAGATATGAAACATGGATGACAAAAGGATTTCCATCTGATGTAAATGAAACCTAGGACTTGTATGTGATACAGTCCAAAGTAATTTGTCGATCCAAAGGATGCTAGTAAGTATGCAAACTTCAGAGTTCCAGCGATGGACAGAAGAGAGCAAAATGGAGTTGGATTCTTCGTGTTTTGATGAAATGGTCAAAGGGGTTTGACTTCATCAATGGGTAACGAAGATGCTTGTAATTCAAGAAATTAAGTGGGAGCATAATAATATTTCTAAAAACCTTGTGTGCTTGACACATTGTTAATTGGAAATAAATTTCTTGACACGAATTAGGACTTCATTTGAAAATAGTTTTTCAATGAAGTGCTTAGGCTAAATAGCCTCAATATTAGGCATGATGATCTATGGAGATAGATTTACCTAATGGGGCTAAGCAATGAATACATATTGACAAGATGCTAAAACCTTTTAGCATTTAAAACGCCAAGGAGTGATTCTTGCCGAAGTCACATGGAAAGAGTTTTTGCAAGACTCGGTGTCCCAAAACACTGATGAGTAAAATACATGATGGAGATTCCACACACTCTTGTGTTTGGATTAATCATGTATTCCATGGTATGTAAAAACAAACAGATATGTCCAATACTCCAAAGTTGTTGCGAGTATAGATACCATAGTGATCAAAGTACTGATCATGGGACAACAGTGAAAGATGTCATTAAGTGCTAAGAGTAGTGCTGATGACATGTTTTCTCGCAAGTAGAGATTATGAAGTGCTCGTTGTAAGTGATTACATCGATACAATCTTCATCAATGCTCCATGCGATTTTCAATTTAAATTGAGGGTTTTGTGTGATACACAATATGGTGGCACGGTAGTTGGAAATTGTTCCAAACAAGATACTGTGGCGAATTCTATAACAAAGGCTAAGTATGTTGATGCTTAAGAAGCGACAAAGAAGTTGTTGAATCATATAGTTCATTCATGAACTTAGTATGGTTCCAAGATGGCTTTGGTCTATAGGACACTATAGCAGATAGTTGCTCCATAGCTCAGTCTGAGGAATCAGGTTTCGACCAATGATTCACACATATACAAAGCCAAGTCCACACAAATATGAATTTTGTGAAAGCGTGAAAACGCGAGGATATGCAAAGTTACACACGGAGCTGAAGTTGTCAGATCCGTTGGACATCAGGCTATACCACAAGCGAAGCATATTTTACACCAGTATGCCATAGGTGTAAAGTGCATTAGCATTGACTAGATTATTGACTCTAGTGCAAGTGGGAGTCTGTAGGAGATATGCCCTAGAGGCAATAATAAATGTTATTGATTATCTCCCTGTTCATAATTAGGTTTATGTTCCATGCTATAACTGCTATGGTTCTCGAGTCTACAATAACCACGAGGCTCGGAGGAAGACTCATATGCATGTGTGGGATAATAAACGGTAAAATGTATTCCTAGTCAAGCCTCTATGACTGGCTCAAGTATTGCATGATGATCCTGTTTTCCTGATCATGGGCATGGCTATGCCGGCAATTTTGAGGGCACAATTGTTGGTAGAACACTTGTGTTGAATCGACCCGATTGATGTTATGCTATGAGATACATTCGTCATAAGTTTATGGTTAATAACACAGAGAAGTTAATGTTTGCATAATTCCTTAGACCATGAGAGTGTCGAGTTTCTTCATGCTTGCTTCATGAACTTTGGGGTTTGTTAAACGTCATCCGTAAATGGGTGGCTATTACGGCGGCTTACGGGTTCATGGAAAAGTATGTCAAGGGACTTGATAGCTCAAGATTGGGATTTGCTCCTCCGACGATGGAGAGATATCTCTGGGCCCTCTCGGTGTTACGGTATCCATCATCGTCTGGCCAGACACAGGGTGATTTGATCACAGGGATGCCGGAACACGGGAACGAGAAAAGAGAACAATACCGGTAACGAGGTAACTGGCATAGTGGACAAGTTGTTGATCCACGGGGATGCCAACATGTCTCACCTCGGGTATTTGTAACATATCGCGAAGCAACAGGAATAACACATGGCAACTGGAGGTTCACTCGAATATTCATTCGTGTGGGTATAGGGGTCAATATGGGTGTCCACGGCTCCGATGTTGATCATTGATCGGAAGGGGTTCCGGGTCATGTCTATACTTCACCGAACCTATAGGGTCACATGCTTAAGGGTCATCTATCTGTTGAATACTAGACAGGGAGTCTGAGAGAAATTCACCGAAAAAGTTTCGGAGACAACGGAAGAGTTCCGGAGAGAGAACACCGGAAGAGTTTCGGTAAAACCGAAAAGTTGTTTCAGAGTGTACCATAAAGTCAAATTGGTTTCGGCACATGCCTGGAAATTATTGAAAGGTACCATAATTGTTCCGGTAACTTCTGAGATTTTTTAGAGACAAAAACCGGAAATGTTCCGGACTGCCGGAACCGCTTAAGTTGCTTTTCACAGATGAAAATCACTAAACCGAAAAGTTGTTTTGGAGTACACCATAAAGTCAAAATGGTTTTGGAACATGCCTGATAATTCTTGGAGGGTGCCAGAATCGTTCTGGAAACTTTCTGGAATTTTCCGGGATGAAAACCGGAAATGTTCCGGAGCTGCCGGAACCGCTTCAGATGCTTTTCGCAGATGAAAATCACTAAACCGGAATTGTTCCGGCTCGCGTTGAAAATTATTTTGGTGGGTACTGGAAATGTTCTAAGCCCACATGAATATTTTCAGTTCGATCAGACGCTGAAAAATGTCGTCGTGAATAGTGAAAGTGCTTTTTGGATTACTTTATTGGAAACACTATTGCAAATAGTGGAAACACTATTTGTGAATAGTGGAAATACTATTAGGGGATGATGCAGGCATGGTGATGCAGGCATGGTGATGCAGGCATGGTGATGCAGGCAACACTATTTGGAGGCTTTCCTTTTATGCCCTTGTGGTGTGCTCACCTCATGGGCATTTTGGTAATTCCAAGTCCCATCCTACCCCTTGGTTTTCCTATAAATAGGAGGTGAGGGGCAGCCCAAACCTTCATCCATTCTCTCATACACAAGCCATGCATGATCTGGCATTCTCTCTCCCTCCCAGCGAAATAGTTTCGTAGAGCCGAAAGGCTGTCTGGGTTCCGGCAGGAACTAGTTCTGGACGGCGAAGCCCTGCTGGATAGATGATACCGTATGTGTGCAACTCTGTAGAGAGATCGTAGTTTCGGTCTTAGTTCGAGAGTGCCTCCCGAAGGGCTGTCCGTGTGACCGTCCGAGTTTTGGAGGTCCTCCCGAAGGGCTGTCCGAGTGACAGTCCGAGTTTCGGAGGTCCTCCCGAAGGGCTGTCCGCGACACCGTCCGGGGGACTGTGCGACCGCCTCCCGGAGGGCTGTCCGCGGGGCAGATGAGGGTATACATCCTCGCGGTTGGGAGGTTGTAAAATCCTAGCTGCGGGGATCTGCACCGCCGTTCGTCATCGACTCTACTTCCGCTGCGCTACGAGTCGGTAACGAAAGTGATCAAACCTTGTATGCAGTCTCCATAGTGGTCCTGGGCTGGTGCGTAGGTCGGAAAATTTTTGTTTTCTGCTGCGTTACCCTACAGTAGCAGGCGGTATCCGCTCACCCAGGCGCATGCCGCATCTTTGAACTGTGACATCTAGAAAGGCTTTTGGTAAGGAACAGACGACGCCGAGGGCCCCATAACCATTATCCCGCATGGCGGTTAGTGCGTATATGCCAGTGGTAGTCTCAGATCAAATACCCTTAACTCATTAGGCATGTTATTATTAAGTACTCACGGACAACGACCAGGGCCCAGGCCCACCTCATCCTGGATGGTCTCTGCTTGCCCTGTCGCTTCGCCAACAGTGAATCACTCGGGGGCCGTTGGGAACCTGTCCTTTCAGCCCCCCATCTGAACATAACCATATGTAGTGCAGCAATATAAAGTATATCCATGATCATTGCCCAGAGGGATCACGGCCCGATAATATAGCATGGCAAATGGACAAGGGTGTAGGTCTAACTGATGGAACATAAGCATCACTAACTAAGCATGCTAGGATAACCGGTAAAGTATTTACAACACGCGACAAAAATAGGCTATGCATCTTTATAGGAGCTACCGAACAACAACTGCACCAATATCTAATGCAAGGATATAGAGAGAAGGAATGGGCGATATCAGAATGATCAAGGGGGTTTGTTTGCCTAGAAGCTCTACTGAAGGGATCTGATCCTCGAGATCGTAGTCGTACTCAGGGGCTACAACGGTCTCGGGGTCTACCGATAAAGCAGAAGTGGGGGAACAAATAAATAATAGGCATACACATGCAACACAAATGCATGTCATGGCAAAATATGTTGATGAGGTGCTCTAATGCATTACTATGCATTTTAATTGAAGTGGGAAAATATTTAGGAATATTTTCCCTGCTCCAGACGTTATTTCATTAATTGATCAAGATGCAAATTGTCAATGTTCATTATGATGGAGGGGTCTATCATGCATGCAAATTGTCAATGTTCATTATGATTCAGACATGCCTGGAGCCAGAGATCGGCAAAACAGTCGAAGCATATGTCGACGATGTGGTCATCAAAACCAGACAGGCTAACAAGCTAATTGAGGATCTTCGGGAAAACCAACGTATGATTCAGACATGCCTGGAGCCACAGATTGGCAAAATAGTCGAAGCATATGTCGAAGATGTGGTCGTCAAAACCAGACAGGCTAACAAGCTAATTGAGGATCTTCGGGAAACATTTAAGAACCTTCAAGCATACAACATCAAGTTAAACCCGGAGAAGTGTGTCTTCGGCGTGCCGTCTGGCAAACTGCTTGGCTTCATCTTATCCCATAGAGGAATAGAGGCAAATCCCGATAAGATCAAAGCACTGGCATGCCTAGAAGTGCCAAAAGAGCTCAAGCATATCCAGAGACTAGCAGGATGTGTGGCTTCTCTTAGTCGCTTTATTTCACGACTAGGGGAAAAGGCCCTGTCGCTATATATATTGCTAAAACAAACAAAGGATTTCAAGTGGACTGGTGAGGCAAGCGCTACCTTGGAGGAAATCAAAACACTCTTCACCACCAATCCAATCTTAGCTACCCCTAGCATAGGCGAGCCGATGCTGCTTTATATATCGACAACAAATCAAGTCATCAGCGCAATCCTCGTCGTCGAACGTGAGATAGATGGACATAAACTCAAGGTACAATGGTCGGTCTATTATGTTTCCAAAGTGCTTACCCCATGTAAAACCATGTACCTGCACTACCAGAAGATAGCCTATGCAGTCTTCATGGCTTCTCGAAAATTGCGGCACTACTTTCAAGAGTGCACCATCACCGTGGTCTCAAAAGTACCACTTAATGACATTATCAACAACCGTGATGCCACCGGCAGAATCGCAAAGTGGGCCATCGAGCTCTTGCCTTTCAAAATCGTATATCGACTATGCCGAGCTATTAAATCTCAGGTGTTGGCCGACTTCGTGTCTGAGTGGACGGAAGCCGAGCTCCCTCGAGAGCACAGTAGATACTCTCATTGGATCATGTACTTTGACGGCTCAAAAATGCTTGCCGGTTTAGGAGTTGGGGTGGTTCTCACCATGCCAACCGGAGACAATATCAGGTAATTACTTCAAATCATGTACACCGACTCTAACAATGCAGCAGAATATGAAGCACTGCTACACGGTCTTCTGATGGCCATTTCCATAGGGATCCGGCATCTTGAGGTCTGAGGAGATTCGAACCTCACCATCTCTCAAGTTAATGGAGAATTTGATGCCAAGGACCTGAAAATGGCGGCTTATCATAATGTCGTCATAAAAATTTCAGCCCAATTCGAGGGGCTGGAGTTCCATCACATCCCTAGAGACAACAATCAAGCTGCCGATGTCCTTGCCAGGATGGGCGCTAAGCATGGCCCCATGCCAGAAAACACTTTTCTTGAACGATTATTTAAACCATCGGTTACATGGTAAGATGGCACGCAGACAGACGAGCAATCGACCTCCAAAGTTATCACCCCTCCTACCATCGAACCAGACGAGGGGATAATTGGGGGCTTGGAAATAGAAGAAACCTCCTCAGTACATGAGATCATGGCAGTAATCGCGCCATGGACCGAGCCCATCCTAGCATACCTACTACGCAAGGAGCTACCTGTGGACTAGACAGACGCACGACAGATCGTTTGACAATCTTTGTTAAAATCCCCTATGATTGTCGTTCTGATCCTATTAATTCATCATATGTGCGAATACTCACAATCATCAATCCAATCCAGAATTCGTCCTTCCGCTCAGATGTCATTTTTAACATGAGCTGGTTCTCGGCCAATCAAGTTGCAATTGATTGTGCCTCTAATTCTATTCAACTTACCCCTCTTTCGATCAGAGCGTCTGCTTCTGATCCGCCGATTTGGAAATCATAATTCCTTTGTAATTAAGCTTTGAATTATTCAGATGTTTCCATAAACCGATGCGTTTGCATCCTTTCCTTTCCTAGTTGAGTACCGATACTCACAGTAGATTCTTTATAGACCACCTGATCTTTTGGTGGACTACTACCTACAGTTCCTTCGTGCTTTAATTCATTAATGAATTTTCCCCTGATACAAAATGCCTCTAGCAAATTGTATCATCTACTCTGTGTCGTGAGCCCTCTGCTTTCGAGCTTGTATCCATTGCCTCTATTAGTCTGTTGTATATGTTCCTAAAATGCCCCGATGGGTTGTATCAATAATTTTGCAATCCGTGTGAACCCGAAAGTTTTCACGGGTCATACTCTACTGGTGTTTCACCAGATAAACTTTCAATACTAAAACATTCTCAAAAGGAGAAGTTATTGAAAAGAAAGGCATTGGAGAAGTGGGAGTCGACCTGGAACATTTATGTTCATGCCCATGGAAATGATGCAATTCTTATCATGGAAGCTTATCATCAAAATAAATATCCCTTGTATAAACCATCCGATATCCTTGATTTAATCCTTCGCAGTTATGGTTCCGACCATGCTGACCTCGTTTGATAACTCCATTCTCGAGCCTCGTCTATTTTTCGACAAGGTTAAAGTATTTGCGCTCCACAGATCAATACGCCTGTCCAACCTCTATTCCGATCTACCTTCGAGTATTAGCCTCTGGTATCTCGATAATATCATGGAACTACATTAGTTCTTATGAGTTCTTCATCAAGTATTGCTTCTCACCGATTTCAATTTTTCCCTGTGTTTTGAGTTGTTTGTCACCCAAGAACACCAATAAGCGAATCCAGTCTGCACTGTGATTCAATAACTCTTGATAGTCTTTGTTGCTTGATAATCATCACCATTCCTTTTACTTGATGCCATCGTTGATCGATTACACCTTCTTGAAACCTCTCGACAAAATGTGTCGTGATCACCATCAACATTTTGACCCCTTCCAAATTGTGAATCGAATTCATGATGAGAAATACCATCCATGTCCCTCAATAGTTGGTGTTGTGATTGACAACATCCTTGACTTTCTGCCAACACAGACTTGGTCATGTTTGGTTATACCTTGCTTTCCTTGCTGTTCTTGAAATTGATCCTTGTGCATTCTTGTGATCTTCAAATCCAACCTTTACTTGAAACACCATATTATTACTACCCCAAAGCATGATTGTGGTACTCCGAACATCAACAAGAACATTGGAAGCGCAATGCTAAATGTTTCTTGATCTATTATCCAAACACCGCTGTATGGGTAAACATCATGATTCTTCTTGCCCCTTTTACCTAAAGAGTTAGGCACTTGCTGATCTGTCTTCTATATCATGCTCTGCTTGTCCTTGGGAAAGCATATACTCCTAATTCTTGTGTATAATCACATTTTCCTTTCCATTGGTCTGAGTAATCTATTAAACACATTTTCCTTTCCATTGGTCTGTTTAACCTTCTTGTAATTAATATGATCTAAGCAGAAATAATTCCTTGCTTATGTAAACACCTTGGTGTGCAACTCTGTCAGTAAAACCCTGTTACTATTGATGTTGACATTCCAGTAACCACCGATGGATGAGAACTTTGCCTATTTGTCTGCCCCGTCTTAACAGGCAGGAAAATGGTTCTCTTCGTCTTCGCCCTTGGTACCGACTTTGTTGCCGACATAGCTGACAAACTATTCTCTGACGAACCTTGTATCGTGATCGCACAAGATGCTACGATCCTTCCTATTCTTAATCCACATCAATCACAGTTCCACAGGACTGAAACCTGGCTCTCCTGCACATCTTTGTTTCCAAAGTTGTCCTTTGCACTTGGCTTCGTATGTATTTCTGTGAGCCACCTTCCTTGACATGTTCTATCCCGGTATCAGACGCGATATTTTTCCCCGCTACTCTGAACTCCTTTCATCATCTGTTTTAGTTATCGAGTGATTGCCTACCCGCTCGAAACTGCTTGTACCCTCTTACATTGCTCTCGATGTAAATCTTGAGTTTCAACTCAATAGATACTTGTGCCTCATCCCCTAGGTTAACCGTTCGACACTCGACTTTGTCAAGTCTGTCCTTATAGAGTTTTCCCTCTTATCCTTTTCGTAATTATGATGAAGACCCTGAAGGAAGGATGACGACTCCATCATGATGCACTGATGTAGAGAAATGAAGACATCAAATCCGATGGATTGACATTTTCGAGAAGAGTAACCCGGACCATGAAGACCCGTTAGATCCGTGACCCGACCTTGTTCCCCCTTACTCTACCTCCTAATTCTCAGGACGAGAATTTCTTTTAGAGGAGGAGAATTGTAACACCCCCTGTAATTAAGCACAGTGATCATCTGTTAATAATGCCAAGTCACTTTGCTTTGCAATGCCTGATCATCTTTGGATTATATCTCACTTCAAATTCCACTTCAATTCAAAATTCAAACTTTAAGTGAAATTAAAAGTTGCACAAATAAGCAAGCAAAATAGTTCATGATTTAGCAAATAATCAATAGAAAATTAATGTTAAGGAAAACAATATCACTTGTTTGCTTATTTTGAAACTATCAACCAAAAACAGTATCAAATTAGCCTAAATAAACCCTTTGTTTTTAACCAAATTCAAAACATTTCAGAATGGCTTGAAACTTGGTGAGCCACTCCATAATATTGCATAGTATTTATGAGTGAAGTTTCATGATTTACAAAATTCATTTCGTGCCTAACTTAAATACAAAACAGAGTGGAGAAAATAAAAAAATGAAAAAGGAAAGAAAGAAAACGTACCTGTACATTTGGCCCAGTGCTACAATATCCGGCCCGCCACCACGTCGTCACCTACCTCCCACCTGCCCCCCTATGCGGGTCGACGCAGAGTGCGCCGGCGCGTGACGCAATGGCCATAGGTCGACACGGCGATGGAGTAGGTGAAGGAGGGGATAAGGCCGACCTTCGCGAGTCCCTGGACGAGACACAACCCCCACTACCCTCTCCCTCTCGTCTTCCCTTTTGGTTCGAGCTCGCCCGAGCGAGGCCGTCGCCGCACCGTCATCGTCCCCGTGCTCTGTGTGCTCCCTGGCACTGGAAAGATTGTCCAGGAGCTGCGCCATGCCCCCATCATCCTCTCGGTTGAGTCACACCAGCAGAGGAGCCCTGCAGCGTCGCCATCGCCATCGTCTTCGAGCTTCGGCCTCCGTCGTCCGCCGCTCCGATTCATCGCTCCCCTGCGCTCCTAAGCTCTCAAAGGGCCTCTGTGTGCCCCCTTGGTGAGCACCGCCGCTCCTGCCATCCCCACCGGAACTTTGGCTCCTCCCCTGACTAGCTAGCCGCAGGCACTACTAGGAGAAAGCCTATAGACAGGATTTTAGCAGTAGCGCTGGATATAGGGAAAGCGCTATTGTTATGTATTAGTAGCGCTGGAACCCAACCAGCGCTACAAGTAGAACCATAGCAGCAGCGCGGGCTACCGAACCAGCACTACTGATAAGTGGTCCTGTCGCCACCGCCAGTGGCTACCTATAGTTGTAGCGGCTGTCCAAAACCAGCGCTACTACTACGGCTTTAGTTATAGCGCTTGTCGGTGGACCACCGCTACTGCTACGGCTGTACATTGCCAGCAGGTGGGCCGTGATTAGCAGTAGCGCCTGGGCTCCGACCAGCGCTACTGCTATTCGAACCACCCTCCCTCCCCATTCGATCCCCACCGTCTCACTCCCGGCCCATTCGATCCCCTCTTCCTCTCATCAGTCCTCTCCCCCGACCGCCGCCGTCGCCATCGCCTCGACGCCGCCGCCGTCGCGCCTCGGTCCTCACTTGCGTCGCGCCCCTCCCTCGCCTTCGCGCCCCCTCAATCGCCGTCGCGCCCGCCCTCACCGTCGCCCCCTCCCTCACCGTCGCGCCCTCCCTCGCCGTGGCCCCCTCCCTCACCGTCGCGCCCCTCCTTCCACAGGTAGCCCCTACTTCCTCCTTCCTCCCTCTTCCCTCTCCCCTCACTCCCTTCACCCCCTCTCGCATCCAGCCATTTTGTAATATTAGGGTTAGGTTTGTTAGGTTGATTCTAGGGTTAGGTTGATTAGGGGGGTTAGGTTGATTCTAGGGTTAGGTTTGTTAGGTTGATTCTAGGGTTAGATTGATTAGGGGGGTTAGGTTCATTCTAGGGTTTGGTTTGTTAGCTAAATTAGTTTAGAGCCAAATATGAATTTGCCAAATATGAAAAACCTTATTGCATTTTCTTCAAGTTCTATATTTTTCTTACTGTTATATGCAAATGATCCGAGTGGCCTATGTTTCGCCGGAATGTTGATTCATTTCCGTTCCGGTGAATTTCAGGCGCTTGATATGTCCACTTTTTAGCAAAGGTCATGTCGCAATTTTGGCATGACTTGTGCTAGAAAGTAGGCATATCGAGTGCCGAGATTTGCTGGGAAACGGCATTCCGGAAAACCAAGTCAAAAATGAGTCTAAAATGAGTTTAAGCATTTCTGAAATAGCAAAACATTAAACGATAAGAAAATGTTCTCATAGGAATTTGTCTCGACGTCGACGATGCCTGGCCCGCACCCTCGTCGTCGTCGAGTCGGCATCCTTGAGAGGCGCAATGTCTGGGAGTGGGCTCCACCGGGCTGGCACTGGGAGGTGCTACCTTCCCGGGCTCGGAGCTTGGTGAGGAATCCTGGTCTCGTCGTCGACCCGGAGCTTCTTTGGTGGCGGTCGCGTGGGCCACTTTCGGTGCAGAGGGAGCGGCCCCCCCAGAGGTTGTACGTCGCCATGTCAGGGAGGAGGATGAGCACGTCCGTCGCTACATGGCGGCTTTGGACGCCAGGTTCTCCAATACCTGGCAGGTTCTTCAGGGATCTCACCCGAGTTATGATCCGGTGATGGTTCCTTATCTTTGGGTGTCCACCGCCAGTGACTCAGAGATCGCTAGTGAACTGAGTTCACCGTCCTCCACTTTGGATTCTAGGATATTCGATCTGTATTAGTGATCTTACATGATAATATTCGAGTTGTATTAGTTAATATTTGATGATGTATTAGTGATATTATATTCGAGTTCATTATAAATGTATTAGTGATATTATATTCGAGTTCATTATAAATGTATTAGTGATATTATATTCGAGGACATATCGAGTGCTTGTCATTGCTCGATATATGGAACGGGTTGACTTTAGGTCTGTTTCGGCTCCTTGTGTGTATTCTTTAAGTGAGGGAGAGTGTCCACCATATATATATATGAGAGACGAAGAATCCCGACTGTTGTCGTGGGGGTCACTTCTCCTTCTTTTCCTTGTGCTAGGTATTTGTAATGCACTAGGGAAAGGAGGAGTAGCGACCATCACCGACGGTCGAAATATGAGAGAGGAAGAATCCCGACTGTTGTCGTGGGGGTCGCTTCTCCTTCGTTCCCGTGTGCTAGACATTTTGGTGTAATGCACTCGGGGACGAATGGAGGAGCCACCATCACCGACGGTCGCAATATCAGAGGGAGTGCCCACCATATACGTGAGATGAGAGTTTAGGAAGGAAAGACTCGACAGACCTAAAGTCAACCCGTTGCATATTTTGAGTAATAGTGATCTGTGTGTTGATCAGTTTCCTGGTAGTTGCCTTCGATCGATTTTAAATGTTTCAACTATGAACATAGGAAATGTCTGACGACGATAGCGAAAGGGAATTCGATATGTGCGAATACTGCGAAGACGAGCGCGGTCTGTGCGACACGACTCACCTAGTTGATGGTAGGCGCTTCAGCATCGTGCTGGATGAGACCTTCGAAGTGGATACAGTAAGTCAGAACGACAAGTCTTTTTTCGTAATTAAGCATGACTTCTGCTTCTTTTGCTTCAACTTATAATTTTAATTTTTTACTATTCTACTAGCGTATCCCCTGCCATGCAAGAAGATTTGTCTTGGATAAGATTGGTTTTAATACTAAAAAAAGTATGGAGGTAAAGAGAGTTCACTTGAGGACCGAGCATGGTTATACTTTTGCCGTAAAATTGTACAATGCAGACACCTACTCCTTTTTTGAATGCAAAAGTTGGCAAGCACTATGCAAGGCTTATGCATTTGAGCCTAATATGCTTATCACCTTTGATATTCGCCCGGAAGATGAAATTGAAGGTAATATCGACATCTGGGTCGATGTGCAGACGCTTCCAGTTCTACCATTATGTGAGTTTCTCAACCATATTTATTAAGTAATTTATATTGTTTATTTAAAAATAGTTGACAACTAATTTCCATTGACAGCTTATTTTCATTCTTAAAAAAATGTACGGAAGATGGTAGACAGAACCTACTAGTACAGTGATAAAGCAGAATTAACTTGTAAGGAGAAAGATCATCTTGTCGCATTTATTAATCATCTTGAGAATTACAATAGCTATTATCAAACTCCTCCACATTATGGTCAATATGTGCCACTAGTGCACGTGGTGAACTACGGTAACATCCATGGAGATTGCATGGTAAGATTTTCTACTATTACGACATCCGTGCATCTTTTGCATAAATTCTTCTAAAACTAAACTACATTGCTAACTACAAAGTTATTACTATGTTTTTCAACAGAAAATCCTGACGGATTGTGTGCCTAATCTGATGTTTCAGAGCGGTCACGTTGATGTTATGAGCTTACGGCCAGCACGGCCAGGTCAGCCTACGCATCACTCCTGTCCATACCGGATTTCTAAAACCGATGAAGACATGACAATCAAAGAGTGGAAAAAATGTATGGTCAATCCTAGAGAGCTACTTGGAAGCAACATTGTGCGTAGGCCAAGAATTGGAGACAGGATGATCTCCATTCTCCATAATGGAGAGTCAGGGCCTATCTTGTTTTATGATATTTTACCTAAGAGAGGGTAGAGTAGGTCCTATGAGAGAGGAGTAGGTCGTAGGTACAATGTGTTATTATGTGCTACAATGTGTTAGAGTTGATTATGATGATGAGGAGTTGTGATTATGACTAGTGACCAACTTGTTATTATGATCATGATTAGTTATTATATCATTGGGGGAAGAAAAGCGAATTAGATTCATGTCGATGGATCAAAAGTGACCAAAAGTTGAATTAGTAGGATCGTCGTCCTACTAATTCAACTTTTGATCACTTTTGATTCATTTGGATGAATAAAATCCATGATGAAACTACTGTATAGAGCATGTATGAATGAAACTACTGTATAGAGCCTGTATGAATACATCACAAATACGTAGAGGGGGTATGAATCTGTGAAAGCCGTAGTACTAACAGCAGCGCTGGAAACTATTTAGCAGCAGCGCTGGATTAGCAGCAGCGCTTTCATTTTTGCCGCGCTACAGATATTTAGCAGTAGCGCTGGTAAGTGCAGCGCTACTGCTAACCATACTTAGCAGTAGCGCTGCACAAACCAGCGCTACTGCTATAACTTAGCTGTAGCGCCTTAGCAGTAGCGCTGGGTCCAGCGCTACTAGTAGGCTGAAAACCAGCGCTACTACTAGGCTTTTTCCTAGTAGTCAGGCGCCGGCTCTGCCGTCTGCCATGGCCGCCTAGCTCCACGCACCCGAGCCCCTCTGCTCGATCTGGATGCACCGACGTGCTCCTGGAGATCCTCTGAAGCTCCTGCGCTGCTTGCCTCACTCGCTAGCACCCCGCAGCACCACGCCCGAGTGTGACCGAAACCATGCCGCCGCTTGGCTCGTCGCCGACGTCGCTGCGCTGCACCCCAGCCTTCGATTCCTCCACCATCTGAGTCGCCGCGTCGAGCCTGACCTAACAAGCCTAGCCGCTCTTCTCCTCATTGCCAGAAATGGCCGGACGAGCCACACCGGCACCGCTGCTTATCACCGGTGATTAGCCGCCGGCTAATCCTGAGATTAGCTCGCTAATTAACCCCCTAATACCCACTGACTACTGGGCCCCAGGCCGCTAACTAAATAGATTAGGATTTAATTAAACTCTGTTTTAAAAACTGACTCACTGACAGGCGGGTCCCACCGGACCCGCTGACTAGTCAAACCAGCTGACTGGGCAAGCCCAGTCACTCACAGGTGGGTCCAGTGGGCCCAATTGACCAGTCGACGTGGTCAATGTTGAATGCTGAGTCAGCATTGACCAGGGCCCCACTGTCAGCCACTTAGTTACCTCTCTGGGTACAATTCCTGGGTACCCATAGCAATTACTGCATTAATTGTGAAATAAAAATAAAACCCAGAATTTCCAGAATTTGAATAAAACTTTGGAAGTTCATAGAAAAATAACCGTAAGTCAGATGAAATTAACTTATATATAAAAAATGAGCAAAAAAATTCAACGAATCCGAATATGTCATTTGCATCCAGGTTAGATCACTCTAAGGTGGTGAACCTTGAACCTTGGCCTGATTTCGATAAATGAATAGTGCATAACCTCGGGGAAATAATCCTAAATAATTTCCTAAGTCATTTAAAATATTTAGGGATGCATTAGATCACCCCTGCATATCGTATAGACATGTCAAGCATTGTGATTGCATTTGTATGCTTTGTATTTATCTGTTTCTTCCCCCTCTTCTTCTCCGGTAGACCCCGACACTGACGTGGCCCTGAGGACTACACCACCACCGACGACCCCTCTTTCACTACAGAGCTTCCAGGCAAACAAAACCTCCTTGACCATTGAGGGAGTCCTGGACTAGGGGGTCCTCGAGAGGCCGGCCTATCTAATATGGGCCGAATTATATGGGCCATTCGCCGGACACTGGATCACTCGAAGGACCGGACTCCAGAAGGGAAGTTTCTAGAAGCTTGGCGTGTGCTCCACGTTTAAAGTAGAATGGGCATGTTTATCCCCTCGACGTGTAACCGACCATGTGTAAACCCTAGGCACCCCCGGCGTCTATATAAGCCGGAGGGTTTTAGATCATCAGAGGGAGAACTGATCTAGGGTTTTAGTCATACGATCTCGTGGTAGATCACTCTGTAATCTCTATACCATCAATATAATCAAGCAGGACGTAGGGTATTACCTCCATAGGAGGGCCCGAACCTGGGTAAAACCTTGTCCCCTTCGTCTCCTGTTACCATCGATCCCAGCATCATAGTTCGGGACCCCCTACCCGAGATCCGCCGGTTTCGACACCGACATTGGTGCTTTCATTGAGAGTTCCACTGTGATCGCCAGAAGGAATCGATGGTTCGCCTAGTCGTTAACGAAGAGGTCCACAACACAGGGACTTTTGTCCCTGGACAGATCTTCGCTTTCGGCAGCATAGTGCTGCACGCCGACCCGACCGGCCATCTTGGCCGCGTCGAAAGTTTCGCCCCTGACCAGAAGGTCAGATTCGGGAACTTAGAGTTCTCCGTAGACTCCCGCGACGATCTATTACTAACCGGACTTGCAGTCTCGCCTGCCATGCCCGAAGACCCTGAGGCTTTAACCTCAGACTCACCTTCCGGCTCCGCCTATGGGATCTGCCCTGGTGGAGGCCCGATCTTAAGTTCGGATCAGGTCATAGCGTCCGACAGCCGAACACCCGTTCTTGCCGAACACACCCCCTGCACGGATGCATCGGAGTTCGACTCCGGAAGCTCTGGGCAGACCGGTCCGATCGAGCTCTCGATACTCGACGAGGCTCTAGATCGGATCTCGTCGATGAGAATCAACGACGACCCAGTCCCGATCTGCTCTCAGATTGGTCTTCAGACGGGTCGAGATGGATTTTTTCTCCCACCCACCACCCACTTGATAGCCACTGTCGAGGATTTAACCGACATGCTAGACTACGCTTCCGAGGAGGCCGGGTACATGGACGAGGAAGATAACTCCCCCGCCCCTGCCAAGACCGGACAGTGGACGGCCACCTCCACATACGATGTGTACATGGTGGACACTCCAAAAAGCAATGGCGATAAATCGGACGAAGCGCCGTCAAGGTGCCGGAAACCGCATAAACGGTCCAAAGGGAAAAAGGGGGCGCAAGTCTATTGAGGGCACGGGGAACGATGATACTCCAGAGGACATCGGCCGCCCCAAAATCCCCGGTAACCCGTTGGAAGGTCAGGAGGATCCCGAAGACCACCGCAGCCCCGATGACCCAGATGATCCTCTGGCCGACGACTACCTCCGCGCTATCGAGGGGGAGGATAATGCGGATGCCGATGACTTGGCCATCCCCAACGATCCTGCAGATCAGGAATTGTTCAGACAACAGCTGATATCCACAGCTCGCAGCCTAAGAGCAAAGGAGCGACAGCTCAAAGCCGAACAAGACGACCACAATCACCGATGGACACGAGTCCTTTCGGCGGAGGAGGAGTTCGGCGCCGGTCTATCGGACCAACCAAAGAGCTACCCGCGCCGACGGCTGCTGCCACAGTTCGATGACGAGCTCTCTAATATGCCGTCTCCCGAACATACTCCATACGACAAGCCAGATCGCCCTCCTCGAGAACAAGATCGGACGGCTGATGATACCGGCTATAGGCCGACGATACCCCGTAGACATGGAAAGGAGCCGCTAGAGCTCGATGACAGGTTCGACCTGCGCCACGACCTGGACCATAGAGCAGGCCGTACGTGATCCATCTACGGCTCCAGAAGATACTCACCCGACAGAAGGGAAGGGTACCGGTCTCGGTTCGACCACAATGAAAACCGGGAACAAAACCGAGCTAGGATAGCCGCCGATCATCGGCACACTATAGCTCGAGTTAGAGGCACCGCACACCAACTGTGCTTTACAGATGAGGTAATGCAGCATCAGTTCCCAGAAGGGTTTAAACCCGTAAACGTAGAGCAATACGACGGGACAACTGACCCAACCGTATGGATTGAGGATTTCCTCCTCCACATCCACATGGCACGAGGAGATGACCTCCACGCCATCAAATACCTGCCCCTAAAGCTCAAGGGGCCAGCTCGGCACTGGCTAAATAGCCTCCCCGAAAACTCCATTGGATGTTGAGAGGACCTAGAAGAGGCATTCCGATCTAATTTCCAGGGCACTTATGTCCGGCCACCGGACTCCTCCGATCTAAGTAACGTCGTTCAGAAACCCGGAGAGTCCGCGAGGCTGTTCTGGAATTGTTTCCTGACAAAGAAAAACCAGATCGTAGACTGCCCAGACGCCGAAGCTATAGCCTCTTTCAGGCATAATATTCGGGATGAATGGCTAGCTCGACAGCTCGGCCAAGACAAACCCAGGACAATGTCCACCCTCACATCACTCATGACCCGCTTTTGCGCGGGCGAGGATAATTGGCTGGCCAGACGCAGCCATAACCCCGAAGACCCGGGTACCTCCGAAGTACGGGATGGAAACGGGAAACCAAAGCGCAACAAAAACAAGCGCCGGCACAATAATAGTGATGCCGATGACACGGCTGTGAACGCCGGATTTCGCAACAACCGCTCTGGGCAGCGGAAGAAGCCTCCTAAAGGCAAACACGACGGACCTACCCCGCTGGACAAGATTCTGGAGAGGCCTTGCCAGATACATGGCACCCAGGAGAAGCCCGCCAATCACACCAACCGTACCTGTTGGGTTTTCAAACAGGCCGGCAAGCTCGCCACTGAGGACCAAGGCAAGAGCTCACGCAGCGAGGACGAGGATGAACCTCGGGGTCCGACCTGTGGCGGTCAAAAGAAATTCCCCACAGAAGTGAAGACAGTAAACATGATTTACGCCACTCATATACCCAAAAAGGAAAGGAAACGCGCCCTCCGGGATGTCTACGCCATAGAGCCTGTAGCCCCGAAGTATAACCCCTGGTCGGCACATCCGATCACCTTTGATCGACGTGACCATCCGACCAGTATCCGTCATGGGGGTTCGGCCGCACTTGTCCTCGACCCGATCATAGACGGGTACCACCTAACCAAGGTTCTAATGGATGGTGGAAGTAGCCTCAATCTGATTTACTCAGATATGGTGAAAAAGATGGGCATAGATCCGTCAAGGATCAAGCCCAGTAACACTACCTTTAAAGGAGTGATCCCAGGCGTTGAAGCCCGGTGTATAGGCTCTATAAGCCTGGAAGTTGTGTTCGGCTCGCCCGACAACTTCCGAAGTGAGGACTTGATCTTCGACATAGTACCATTCCGCAGCGGCTATCACGCCCTGCTCGGCCGTACGGCGTTCGCCCGTTTTAATGCCGTTCCGCACTACGCATACCTCAAGCTCAAAATGCCTGGCCCCCGAGGGGTCATCACTGTCAATGGCAACACAGAGCGGTCACTCCGAACCGAGGAACATGCGTTGGCCCTGGCGGCCGAATTCCATTACACTGATGACCGGCATACGCCGACGTCCACCGTCAAGGCATCCAAGGCTAGGAAGCGAGCTCGGTCTCAAACCGACATTTCAGAAGCTTCCCCTCCCAATAAATAGGGATTCCCCCCCACCACGTGGCCCCAGTTCCCGCACAATACGTGCCAAGGGTGCATAACTTCGCGCTTGAAATTCCACGGGCAGCGGTGGGGGAACATTGATGTAGGGTAAGTATTCGGTTAGACCGAACTATCACCCTCCAACATGTCTTCGGACACATGGCAGGTACCGTCAAGTACCCACTAAGGCGTCAAGCTTGTCTAAATTTCGGCGACTTCTCAAGACTCTTCTACAATAGTCCGTTCGCCGAACAGCACACCTATCAAGGTATACACCGTCCTGGTGGTCGCAGGAGAGGATACGCTGCAAGTCATATCGCGGACGTCAGGCCACAAATCGAAGACCCTTAGCGCAGCGCCCTCCTGTAAGATTTATATTTTATCTTCTATAACTGTACACAGTTGTATCAGCACTTTGAATGAAAAGAATGGTTTAATATAATATAGATATATTATGCACGCTCGTTTGACGTTTTTTAAGCATATTCTCTATTTTTCTCCTTCTTTTCTTGCGAGCCTGTTTGGTATACTTTTGCGAAGCAACCGGCTAATAGACCGGGGGCTCGCTCTTAAAATCGCCCTATGCACAATTGATTTTGTATTCGGCGTCTTGGACTTTCGCTTTATATGCATTGGTTCCGAACTGTGTCTTGGGCCAAATGTTGGGTTGCCCGGCTCCTGTGCTTGCCCCTTTATGTTCCGCTCGTTCGGCTAAAGGGGCAAAGGGAGCACCGCTGCGATTGTGCTTCCGGCTAGTCTGGTCAAGCGCCTCAGCGGAGAAAGCCGAAAACTGACTGTCACGGTATGCGAGAACCGGTCTGCGATTCCGAGCTTAACTTAATCTCGTCAGAGGTTACTCCGTGTAATGCGATGGGTTCGGTATTAGTCCGAACCATGTGATATAGGCTTTGGCCACGGCTCGTCCGGGGGCTATTTATCAGCCTCCTGCACTCCTTTCTCGCGCTCCTACAGCTAAGTGAAGGTAATAAAGCATTTTGGTCCGATTGCCTAGTTAACCCCGCACTACCGCCCTCGGGTACCGATAGTTCGGCTAAGGGTTATAGTGCGTTTTGGGAGCGACACCCCACGTAGTATCTACCTGGGGGCTGAAGCCGACGACTCGCAGCCTTCAGATTTAACCGGCCACAAAGAAGTTATAAAGGATGCAAAACACACAAGACATGATAAACCATGCAAACTTTATATACATAAAAACGCGTTCCAAAAAGTCTTCGGACATATTACATAACCGTTTACTCATACACAATATCTCTTCGACACTGTGACTCTATGGCCCGAGCACCCTCCATAACTCTGGAGAAGTACCGCTCGGGGCACCTATACTCTTTTCCAGGCGGCGGAGGAGCAGTGGCCACCTTCATCGGATCCAGCCCCGGCCAGTGTACCTTGGCCTTCGCAAAGGTCATCCTTGCCCCGTCGATGCAAGAAGACCTCCTCAATGCGTCGATCCGAGGAGTGGTGTCGCTCAGCTTCTGCACCAGGCCGAAGTAACTGCCGGGAATTGGCTCATCGGGCCACAGCCGGATACAGAGATCCTTCATGGCCGCTTCCGCCACCTTGTGCAGCTCCAACAGCTGCTTCAGTTGCTCATTCAGGAGAGGAGTTCGCTCGTGGGCTTCGAATTGAGCCCAAAAAACATGGGCTTCATCTCCTTCTCCCCGCGAAGCATAGAACTGCTTCGCGGCCGCTGAGCTCTTCTGGAGGTCCAAGCTGGCGCCTACGGAACGCCATACTTGGGTAAGATCTTTGAACCTATCATCTCCGAAGACACACTGCAGTAAATATGGCTTACCACTCAGTATAGCCTGGGCCTGGCTGATTTCCTCTTCAAAGGTCCGCCTATCCACCCGCTCCTTTTGAAGATCGGTTTTTAGGGTGGATTGTTCGGCAGCCTGCTCTTTTGCTTTCAGCTCCAGGGCCTCGCACTTTTTGCTGGCATCCTTAAGCTCCTGTTGGACCTCCTCCACTCGAGCCTGGTGCTTGTCGCTGGTTGCCCTCAAGGCAGATAGCGCGGCTACGGCCTCTTGGGCCGCCGCCTTTTCTCCAGCAGTTTCCTTCTTGGCCTTCTTGAGTTCGGCCTTGAGCCTCTCCATCTCTTTCGCCGAGGCTGCATAAGCATTGACTTATATTAAGCATCCGTGTTGATAGAACGGAAACATGAAGTTTCGATACTTCACTTCGCTTACCTTGAGCCTCGTCGAATCTTCGGTTTAGAGTGTTAAGCTCGTCATCGGAGTTTTTAAGCTTCCGATTCAGCTCCTCTATTTCAGCGGCGTTATCGGACACCGCCGATGCCTGCAAAAAATGCGAAGATCTCATATTATATGAGTTCACAGACCTCTGACTTATCATAATCCTGTGCCTAGTCTCTTTAAAAGAATGACCGAACAAACGGAGCATATGTATAGTTCGGATAAGGGTTTTTTGTCTTGACCCCAAGGTAAGTTTTTCAAACTTACCTAGGGCTCGGGGGCTGCTATGTATATAAACAACTGCTTAAACATATCAATGACTTACGAAAAACGGGGCATTACATTATTTACCTGAAAGCCTGTTAGGAGGCCGTTGAAGGCCGCTTTCAATCCGGTATCCACGGACCTAATGCTCTGCAGCACCGTACCCATAAGGGTGCGGTGCTCCTCGGAGATTGAGGCGCTGGATAGAGCCTCCCCCATGGCCGGCCACTCAGTGGTCGGAGGCACCGGTGGGGGTTGGTTAGCCCGATCCCTAGTTGGGGATTGAAGCTGTGTCTCCGGACACATGGTGTGCTCCGGAGACAGTTGTGGAGGTGACTGGCCAGTTCCCTGACCGGTCTCCTCGGTGTCCGGGAGGGTTTTCTCTCCCGGGTCTTCAGTGGCCGAGGTATTAACCTCGACCATCATCTTGTCGCCCCCACCTCCAGTGTTCGGCTCCAGGGGGGCCTGTTGGGATGACACCTCCGTGCCTTCCTTATTGACGTCTGGAGGGGAAGGGTGCGACGCGTTTCCGCTCTCCGCTAGATCGGCGGGCGGGGTCTCCCCGTCCGAACTTTGGTCGGTGGGAAGGATGCGGGGCGGGCTGCAAGTCAATTGACGCCCGCATGTTAAATATATTAGCAAAACTTAGTATTTGTAAGGTCTTCGGATCTGTAGCTTCGAGGTGGGGGCTTAACCCTGAGGGTCCTTCGCGGAACCCTCTCAAACCCCTCGGACTCGGTGTCCGAGGCCGAACTGTCGTCGGACAGGATCGCCTGTGTCCGGCGTGCTTTCTTCTGGGCTGGAGGAAGTTCGTCCTCCAAGACGTCCGGTGACGTCGCCCTCTTTCTCGTAAGGGGGGAATCGCCTCCCCCCCCAACCTCGTCCTCCTCCTCTTCTCCCTCCTCTTGGTTCGAGGAGGCATGGGTCTCTTCGGACTCAGCCTCTAGCTGATCCTTGGTGCGCAGGCCAGCTCGGCCCGTCGTCTTCTTCTTCTTTTCTTTCTTCTCCAACAGCAGCGGGGACCGGGGATCCTCGGGCTGTGGAGCTGGACTCTTGAAGTCCTTGGCTTTTTTCAGCCATTCCTGCAGAAGTGATCGGACAATCCTTAGGTGACCTATGGAAGAATGAAGCTGATCTATCTAAATCATAACATACCTTGGAAGGAGGCTTGGCAACATTCAAGCCCTGGTCTTCCTCCTCGCCCGGTCAGTCCTTCTGCGCCTTGAACAGCATCTTCCATAGTTTCTCCCGTGTGGTGCGGAAGAGCCGACGAACTGTAGGGTCGTCGCCGGTCCGGTAATCCCACATAGGAGAACTCTGGCCCTGACAGGGCAGGACATGTCGCCGAAGCATTACCTGGACCACATTGGTCAGGCCAACGCCTTCCCTGATTAGGGAGGCGACGCGCCTCTGCAGGTCCTCTACTTCGGTAGCCGACCCCCAATCCAGGCCCTTTCGGACCCACGAGGTCAATCTGGTTGGGGGGCCGGACCTGAATTCGGCAGGAACAGTTCCGCATTCGGCAGGAACAGTTCCGCCCTCTTTCTCCTGTGGCTCAGTGATATAGAACCACTCCTTCTGCCAGGTATTGATGGTGTCGATGAAGGTGCCAGATGGCCACACTGCGCGTGGGAGTTTGCCGATGACTGCCCCGCCGCAGTCCGCGTGCGCGTCGGCAACACACTTCGGCTTAATATTGAAGGTCTTAAGCCATAGTCCGAAGTGCGGCTCCACCCGCAGAAAAGCCTCACAGACGGTGATGAATGCAGATATATGCATGAAGGAGTTCGGTGGAAGGTCGTGGAAATCGAGCCCGTAGAAGAACATTAGACCCCTCACAAAGGGGTGAAGTGGGAAACTTAATCCCCGGATGAAATGGGGGACGAAAACCACCCTTTCCCCTTGTTTTGGGGTGGGAATCGCCTGACCCTCCTCGGCGGCGCGGTGGAAGACGTTGGCGGGGATGTATCCGGCGCCCTTGAGCTCCCGAATATCCTTGTCTGTGACTGTGGAGACCTCCCACTTGCCGCTGGCCATGGCTGACCTTGGAAGGAGAAGAATGTGAAACCTAGATCTAGGCTTGGTGAGCTCGGGAGTCTAGGGAGGCAAGGGTGCGAGGGGAAGAATGTGGATAAGCCTTGGGGTTTTTCCCTTTTTATTAAGGGCCGCTACCGGTTAGCCTCCCTCCATCACGCCGTGAATCTCTCCACTACCCGAGGCGTGCGCGGCGTTACACGCGCATGATTAAGCATGTCCCGTATGGAACGGGGCACGATCTATGTATTGATGGATCGTGCCGATAAATACGGCCTCGAGCCGCTAAATGAATCAGTACGACTGGCTCGGCGGTCATGATGAGCCGCGGCCTTTCGTCTGAAAGGTTGTCAGAAGAGCGCTATTGGCTCCCTGGCATTTGGCCTTATCGGCCGGGTTACACATGGTGTTCGGATGATCTATGATCGGGAAAATTACGCGTCGATAGAAGCCGGACTAAAGGAACTGCCGATTACTATCCGGAGAAAGGAACTCGCCTCGCAAGCCGAAGACTCTGATCATTTGAAGCAGCTGGAGCTTGGACCCTTGGCGTTGGAGGCTAGTTCGGGGGCTACTGAGGGAGTCCTGGACTAGGGGGTCCTCGAGAGGCCGGCCTATCTAATATGGGCCGGATTATATGGGCCGTTCGCCGGACACTGGATCACTCGAAGGACCGGATTCCAAAAGGGAAGTTTCTAGAAGCTTGGCGTGTGCTCCATGTTTAAAGTAGAATAGGCATGTTTATCCCCTCGACGTGTAACCGACCATGTGTAACCCCTAGGCACCCCCGGCGTCTATATAAGCCGGAGGGTTTTAGATCATCAGAGGGAGAACTGATCTAGGGTTTTAGTCATACGATCTCGTGGTAGATCACTCTGTAATCTCTATACCATCAATATAATCAAGCAGGACGTAGGGTATTACCTCCATAGGAGGGCCCGAACCTAGGTAAAACCTTGTCCCCTTCGTCTCCTGTTACCATCGATCCCAGCATCATAGTTCGGGACCCCCTACCCGAGATCCACCGGTTTCGACACCGACAACCATCCAGATACCGCCTATTCTTTCCCTCTACTTCATGCATTAGATTTTGCTTCTGTTGATGATACGGTAGCTCCTATTCTGATGCATAGCCTGATGTTGTAGCCTACTGTTGATACCTCATCGGTTACCCTATGATGCTTAGTTTAGCTATGCTACTGATCCATCTGTTGGCCCTACACCTTGTTCGTATTGCTATGCTAGATTATCGGGTCGTGATCCCCGCTGGGCGGTGATCACGAAAATGCTTACATTACTACATTCATTTAATATTATGGGGCTGAAGGGCTGGCGGTACCATCTAGTCAGAGATGGACCTGAGTCCCGACAGCTCCCGATGTTAAAGACGGGTTGGCCCCAAGGGTTTCTCACGAGTGATATTGTGGCGGATCGACTGGGCAGGCAGAGACCACCCAGGAGAGAGGTGGGCCTGGACCCTCGTCGTGGACTGCCTGTTACCAAGTCGGAGGGACATGAGCACTGTTCGTTTCCGCGAGCTGCTAATAATACGCTAACGGATTAGGTGTTGATCTGAGTAGGTCATTGACCTTTACGCGGTAACCACCACGCGGGATTATGGTATGGGCCCTAGGCGACGTACATTCTACCGAAAGCTCTATCAGACGTCATAGTTGAGCGGCGCGTGCCCGGGTGAGCGGATACTGCCTTCTGCATAGTCAGAGGTGGGCTTGGTCCCGGCCGCGTTCGCAATGCACAGGAGTGCTTAGGGTGATGGGCCCATGACCCCTTGGCACTTAGGATTTAAACCGGCGTGCTGACCTCTCTGGAGAGCCTAGGTAGGACTACGGCGTGTCGATCACCCGAGGCCGGGCATTACCCAGACAAGTGTGTCCGGCCAAAGGTAATCGAGCGTGATGGGTAACGTGGTGCACCCCTGCAGGGAAGTTAATCTATTCGAATAGCCATGTCCACGATAACAGGATGCTGGGAGTTGTATCCCGATCTACTACAACTTGAACCGGATCCTATAATGATACTTAACGGATGTATTGCTCTGGGAACTTTTCCTCGCAGGGTAGACGAGGAGGGATCTCAGGGTTTGACTGCCATATACATGTTACTATAGATTACATATACGCTACTCTCTTCTGATGCTGCAAGATGCTAGTCTTCGATAGGCTAGGCTTCCTCCCCTCTACTCTGGCATTCTGCAATTCAGTCCAAAGATATAGCCCCATTCCTTTGATATCGATGCATACTTAGTATAGTTCTGATGTAAGTCTTGTGAGTACTTTGGATGAGTACTCATGGTTGCTTTGCTCCCTCTTTTTCCCCTACCCAGTTGTTGCATTTAGACGACGGAGCCCAGGAGCCAGATATCCCTGACGGAGGCTACTACTATGAGGAGCCCGTTGACCAGGAGTAGTTCAGAGGCCCCAGGCAGGAGGCATGTGCCTTTTCTATCTAGAGTCGCTGTTTTGCTAGCCTTCTTAAGGCAAACTTGTTTAATTATGTCTGTACTCATATATATTTGCTTCCGCTGACTTATGTATTCGGGTCCTCGTGACCCCTGGTTTGTAATATAAAGATTTATGTTTAAATTTGTGTCTAGAGTTGTGTTGTGATATCTTCCCGTGAGTCTCTGATCTTGATCGTGCACATTTGCGTGTATGATTAGTGCACGGTCAAGACGGGGGCGTCACACTGGTCTTGCGACACCACCCAGACAAATCCAATCAGTATAAATTATCAGTGAAATGGGATGGACCATTCATCATCGACAAGGTGCTTACTGGAGGGGCATATCGCATTCGGGACGCCAAGGACAATCGCCTAGAGCCGCACCCATGGAACGCTGCTCGGCTGCGCCGCCTTCATGGTTGAACGTATCTTCACCTTTTCTATTCTTCTAGTATCTGGAGACTTAGCTAAATAGTATATTCCTTCTTTTTCTAGGGTTAGCATCGATTTATCACACTAATACGTTTACTGTTTTCTTTTTATTCTCATTCTTGAATGACACATTACGCATTATATGGCTCATGGCCACACTCCGCACAGTGCTTAACCTCGGTTATTTTTATGTAAAGTATCTCGGACCTATAGAATAGCCAAGCAAACCATACCGGGGGCTCCTTAAGGCACTTCGGCATGGTTACCTCAAGACTCCAGGAGAGCCCCAACATACACTCATCACTTGTATTCAATATACGAGCGCCGCCTTCCCACAAACCATTATAAAGCCACAATATGCATCAATTTGACTTGAATTTTTTTGCCAAGCTGGGTTGCCTGGCTCTTGTTCTTACCCCTTACGTTTCTGATGAGTTCGGCTAAGGGGTAAAGGGAGCACCTCTGTGATTGTTACTTCCTGGTCAACCTGGCAAGTACCTTAGACGGGTGAAGCCGAAAGCTAGCGGTCACAAGAACATAATTTGTCGGTAGTGGAGGAAGTGAAAATCAAGCCCTGTTTAAGGGACACAATACGTAGAACCTAGAGCCTACCTATTTGCGCCGTGGATATTCTCGAATCGAGGCCATCGACCAAGTATATTGGGACATCGGCTAGTTCGTCGTGATTAATATGACACCCCGGGAAAAGGGACTGCTAGAGGAACTATTTTTCATCGAAGATGTGACTTGCGTTAAACAACAATATAACACAACTCTCTGCAAGGCTTTCGTTTTGACCTTGTGGCCGGATTGCCTTGTTCCCTACACACGTTGCCCGAGAACTCAGGCCGACATTGGGAACACTCCTTGTCCTCTGGCCGAGGAGGAAGAAGCCGATGGCTGGTTAACGGAGTATAAAATCTACGGATATGAGCTTTTCAATGACAAAAGTACATAGATACATAAAGTCATTATTTAGCATAAACTATCTACAATGTCTATTCAAGACCATCAATAAGGGTATCGAGGAGACAGTCTTGCCCGGTTAGCCAAGCAGCAGGCATGGCGTTCACATAATTCTCGCTGGCCTTGATTTCTTTTTCATCAGGTCCCTTGGGGCCGACCTCGTCAAGCTATTCGGTCTTCAACTGACGATAGTGTGTCTTGGCCATTACCCATGCTTCTTGAGCACCTTCTTGGTAGGCCGACACCTTCCATGTCTGAATCTGACATCTGGCTCCCTTGAGGCATCCAGCCAGCTCGGTCATGTCCCTTGGAATGGGGTCATTGGGCCATAAAGCTCGGAAAACCTTCTCCATGGATTTTTGTGAAAGATCATGCAGCTCGCTGAGCAAAATTATGACATCTTTTAAAGATGGATGGTTGGATTTACTAGGCTGGTCAGGTAAAACAGCTACACAAATAATATAATCAATATTTTGATTAAATAAAACCAAGCCAAAATCGACCATAGGTAAGTTACTTACCCGCAAGGAATTCGCAGGCCTCCTGATTTTCTTTTTCGAAAGTGGCCAGCTGGGATTTCAACCTTTTGATTTCTAGAGCTTGTTGGTCCCTCTTAGCCTTGAGCTGATTACATTCGCTGATTTTCCAAGCATGTGTCTGACAACCTGCTTCCTCTTGCGCCTCGGGATAAGGAGCGGCTTCTCGAGCTTGCTCAAGGTCCTTTTCCAATTGACCTATCGTCTCCGCTGCTAGTAAAAAGCATATAGCTTAGACAATTAATCAATGTATTGATAGCCTGGTCAAAAGTATTAAAACTTGCCATGTGCCTCGCGGGTGAATTTCTTGATATCGGAAACTTCTTTCCGTGATTAGACTAATTCGGCTTTTGCTAGCTCCAGCTTCTTTAAGAGATCTTTATTCTCTTGCCGAGAAACCCGTGTAAAATGAAACTTTGTGTCAAACAAATATCGACCCTTAATTTGGTCACCCATGCCCAAATCAAGGCTCGGGGGCTACTGGGATTTGCGCTCCCAATAACAGCATTAGCTGCGTCATGAGAGGATATATTGATCCCTGGCTGGGTTTTTCCCTCCTAGCCAGTGGCTCGGGGGCTACTGCATCATAAGTTCTCCTTCAAGCTCTCGACCATATAAAACTGGTGTTCACTAAATACAGTTAAAAGTAATCAACTCATTTATTGGTAAACACGAACTTAGGGTACGTGTATGCCTTGAGGGCTACTGGGTTGGAACAGAGATCTACGAGTTTAAAAGCGTAATTACCTACAAGCCCGACGCTAACACATTGGCGGCCTCTTTGAGCCCCACCCGAGCTGCTCCAAGGTGAGCATCCACTATTCGGAGCGCGTTAAAATCCTCCTTGGTAAAAACTAGATTCACCATTGATACCCTCCTCGCCGATGACGCATCAGGCTTTCAACCTCAGAGGTGGTCACAGAATGCGCTGTCGAGGATTCCTATTGAGGAATATCGCTATTCTCATCAGAAGGTGGGTGGCTGCTTTGAAGCCACCTCAGGGACGGGGACGTACATTCCCGAGGCCTCAGGAACAGGCACGTTAGTTGAAGGGGGATCCTGTAGGATAAAGAATAAAACTTCATAACGCTAATGAATGGATCTATGAGAGATCACAATGAAAATAATACTTACACGACAGAATTGGGCGATGCACCCTCGACGGCTCACTGGATGGCCGGCTCAGGCTCTTGCCTGTTCCTTGGAGGAATTTGGCCATTCCTTTGATGCTTTGATCGATGGCCTTTGGTAGAAGGAGTGTAAGTGCTCGAAGTTGGATTAGCATCGGCGAGGGACCATTTTCGGGAAGGAGCACGAGGGGCACTAGCCACCTGATGAAGGTATAATGCCTGGGTGATCGATGAGGACAGCCACCTCGGCACCATCGACACTCTCCTGATAAAAGACCCCATCCTTGAAGATGAGGGCTATTTCTGAATCCTCGGCATAGCCGGGGCCATTGTCTCCTACATGGACTTCTGGTTGCTGAGCTGGGGAATTTACTTTCTCGACCCAGCGCTTCCAGCCCTGCTCGGATATGTTAAATAACTGATCAGGATAATAAAAACCATGTTCAATTAAAATTGATATATGGGGTATAATTACTTACCGCCTAGACTGGCTTGTAATAAGAAAAGCCGTCAAACATCAGCTGCCATAGGAAAGCCTCTTTTTCCCCTTTGTAGATGGCCTCCAGCGCAGCTGCCAAAGATCAACGATCCTCATAGCCCTTCTTGATGGCTCGGGTCGCATCGTCAGTTCCATTGTACTTCCACAATGGATGTATGCATTGTTGAAGAGGCTGGACTCCTCGGGCCATGACCACGGCCATCACGCTAGAGATGGTAAGCTTGTGGCGGCCAAGGCAGGAAACTTGAGCGGCCAGCCGGGACACCTCGGCATTATCCTCCTCGGATGGACTCCTTGGCCGCCAATTGTATTGCTTCCTCGGTGGAGCATGGGAAAAAGGGGGAAGCCCCTGTCGAATAGGATCCTCTAGTGGTACGTTGGTGATGTAAAACCACTCGGTCAACCATGTTTCGACCCCTTCTTTTGGGGTGCCCGAGAGGTAATCCATCCCAGCAATCCTGCATACCTCGGCACCATCGACTTTGAATATTGTGCCATCTCGGGTGTGAGGAATTAAACAAAAATACCTCTGCCACAACACAAAGTGGGCTTCACAGCCAAGGAAGGCCTCACAAAGAGCGACGAAGCCCGATATGTGGAGGATGGCACTGGGTGTGAGGTGATGGAGTTGGATCCCATAGAACTCTAAAAGACCCCTGAGGAAAGGATGTATGGGAAAGCCAAGTCCTTGGAGAAGGAAAGACGTGGTTCAGACTTGTTCTGCCCCATTGGGTATGGGATACATGTCATTAAGAACCCCTTTGTCTATAGCCACCAACCCAGGACAGACCGAAGCAAAATCTGGATCAGGCAGAAACCCTTGTGTCAAAGATGGAAGGGAGCATTTGGACACTTTGATGATCCAGGGGTGTGAGCCATTGTTAGGAGCTCTAGAAGCATAGATGGAAGGGAGAGTTGCGTTGGCGCAGTGAGAATACAGGCGGGGTGAAAGCAAGGTTACCTCCACCTGGAATTTATATTTACCATGATGGGATAGGCTATAATGGGACGCTTGAGTCCCCGATAATTAATCCGCTTGTTTCCCAGGCATCATGCCTTGTTTTGGCACACAAATCAAGGAAAAGAAGTAGAAAATGCTGCTAAAAGCGCATCTCCGGCCCCACCATGACTCCTTTTGGGCGAGTGTACAAAGGTGCAGGACCGTACATCTGACAGAAGTCATGGAGTGTCCTCGGAGAGTAAAACTTCGCGTTTAAGGAATCGACCTCGGCTTAAAAGATCTTTGGATTTGGAGTCCACGAAGGGAGTCTTCAGACTAAATGAAACTATGTTGCTCGGATCAACGCTTGGAAAACCAATGGTGAAACATAAAGGGACCTCGGGTCCAAACAATGTCCTCGGATTTTAAAGCCGACATGAGAGGTAGAACTCGCCTACGAAGCTGAAGACTAGAAAGATGAAGCTATTTTGAGGAGGGAGCCTATGTCCTCGGCTTGAAGACAAGTTTAGGGGCTACTAACGGTGTCCTGGATTAGGGGGTGCACATCACGTGGGCCCGCCATTCATGGGCCGGGCCGAGGATCCATCGACGATTGAAGAATGGGTCACGCATGCCATGGCCCTCGGTGTACTCAAGATGGAATCCTCTGAAGGCTTGGCGTACACTGCAAGGCATATTTGAATGATCGGCATGTAATCTCTAGTTGTAGCCGACATACTTGTAACCCTAGATACCCCCGATCCCTATATAAGCCGAGGGGTTTAGTCTGCAGAGGCAATGTTTTTAGAGGTTAGAACTCATTCATACGATCTCGAGGTAGATCATCCTGTATTTTGTACCCCGTCCACAATCAATACAAAACAAGCAGGACGTAGGGTTTTATCTCTTAGAGAGGGCCCGAACCTGGGTAAAACTGTGTCCCTGTTACTTCCTGTTACCATCGTGCCGAGATCATCAGCTCGGGACCCCCTACCCGAGATCTGCCAATTTTAGCATCGACACCGAGATATGACAAAAGGAAACAAGTGCGTTAGAGCATCGTAAAGGCATACACGAGTGGCAACAACTTGTAGCGAAGAGCTCGTGTAGCACAATCCAGACCATCAGCATGCTGGACCATAATCTGTGTAGCAAATGACTCGCGAGAGGCAGAGGTGTATAAACCAGTGTAGTATCCACCCTCACCCTCACTAGAGGCAATTGCGATGCAACTGAAAGGGGAATCATCCAACTCACGGTACTCTCCACGAAGATGTGTCCAACAAGCAAAGGCAGCATCATGGACTGCCATATCAACAGTCACTCCGACAGCATAAGCGGTGTGCAGCACAGAGGTGGAGTTCTCCTCAGAAGAAAAGATACAGACATCGGCACGGTACTGGTCCTGGTTAAAGTCATGGTATTGCTCATACAAGGTGTACTCAGGGTGCCAGCAAAAACCCAAGTAGGTCAAAAGCTTGACTAGCACAGCAGGGGCTCCTGTCTCGCCAATAATGGTCGTCTGGCACATGACCTGTCTCGTAGGAAGCATCTAAAAGAAAGGAGGTTTCAAAGGAATCAAACTCCAGAAATTGAAGGTATTGCGAAAATGAAGGGGTAACTGGAATGATTGGATCTCCGAAATGAAATCATCGCAAGAACCTAGAGTTAGAGTTAGCAAAATCTATAACCCAAAGAGGTAAGAAGTTTAGAACCCAGAGTAAGGATGCGGAATAAAAGAGTCCTAATCCCATCCATATGCGACGTGGGCCCGTAAGCCACACAACACACCTAGTAGTTCGAAAATGTATTTTTTTAAGACTAGACTCAACATCGGCCAAGAGGTTTGGGGGTTCCTACAGGCAGTCGGCTCTGATACCAACTTATGACGCCTCCATTAATAATCGTGCACTAATCATACACGCAGCATGCACGATCACAAACGGTGACTCCACTGTAGTATCACAACACAACTCTATGACACAAATTTAAACATAAATCTTTATATTATAAACCGGGGTCATATGGACCCATTAATACAGCATAGCAGAAAGAAATTAGGTCTGGGTACAAACAAGTTTAACAAGTTTGCCTTAAGAAGGTTGAAACATAACAACGACACTACCCAAAATGCGCATGCCTCTTGCCTGGGACCTATGAACTACTCGTCGGCGTCGAACTCCATGTAGTAACCATCCTTGGGATCACCTGCAACCACGGTGCTACTAGCTGTTGCAGCAACCAGGTTAAAGGAAAAGAACAGCAAAGCAACGGTGAGTACTCATCCAAAGTACTCGCAAGACTTACATCAGATCTATACTAAATATGCATCGGTATCAAAGGAATGGGGCTATATCTTTGGACTATATTGTACAAATGCCAAAATAAGAGGGAGAAGCTCAATGTAACTATGACTACCAGCATCTTGTAGCAAATAGAAGAGAGGAGCGTAAATCATACCAACTTGCTTACATACTGCAACACCATACCCTGAGGTCCTTCCTCGACTCCCTGCGAGAAAGCAATCACCGGGCATTCCTATCTATTATCTTGGTGACTTTTATCAAGTATCCGGTTTAAGTTGTAAGAGGTCAGGATATGTCTCCAAGTGTCCTGTAACCGTGGACACGGTTATTCGAATAGTTTAACTTCACTGCAGGGGTGCACCACATTACCCGACATGCTCCATTACCTCTGGCCGGACACACTTTTCTGGGTAGTGCCCAGCCTCGGATGATCAACACGCCGAAGTCCTACGTCAGCTCTCCAGAGAGGTCACCCGCCGGTCTACATCCTAAGCGCGAAGGGTTGTTCGGCCGCTCACCCTAAGCACTCCTGGCATGTTGCATGGACGGCCGGGACCAAGCCCACCTCTGACTATGCAGCAGGCGGTATCCGCTCACCCGGGCACGTGCCGCATGTCTGAACTGTGACATCTAGAAAGGATTTCGATAAGGAATAGACGACACCGAGGGCCCCATAACCATTATCCCGTGTGGCGGTTAGTGCGTATATGCCAGTGGCAGTCTCAGATCAAATACCCTGAACTCGTTAGGCGTGTTATTGCTAAGTACTCATGGACAATGACCATGGCCCAGGCCCACCTCATCCTGGATGGTCTCCGCCTGCCCTGTCGCTTGACCAGCAGTGAATCACTCGGGGCCGTCGGGAACCTGTCCTTTCAGCCCCCCATCTGAACATAACCATATGTAGTGCAGCAATATAAAGTATATCCGTGATCATTGCCCAGAGGGATCATGACCCGATAATATAGCATGGCAAATGGACAAGGGTGTAGGGCCAACTGATGGAACATAAGCATCACTAACTAGGCATGCTAGGATAATAGGTAAAGTATTTACAACAGGCGACAAAAACAGGCTGTGCATCAGAATAGGAGCTACCGAACAACAACTGCACCAATATCTAATGCAAGAATATAGAGAGAAGGAATGGGCAATATCAGAATGAGCAAGGGGGTTTGCTTGCCTGGAAGCTCTGCTGAAGGGATCTGATCCTCGAGATCGTAGTCGTATTCAGGGGCTATAGCGGTCTCGGGGTCTACCGATAAAACAGAAGTGGGGGAAACAAATAAATAACAGGCATACACATGCAACACAAATGCATGTCATGGCAAAATATGTTGACGAGGTGCTCTAATGCATTACTACGCATTTTAATTGAAGTGGGAAAATATTTAGGAATATTTTCCCAGCTTCAGACATTATTTCATTAATTGATCCAGATGCAAATTGTCAAATTTCATTATGATAGAGGGGTTTGTCATGCATGCAAATGACATATTCAGATTTGTTATATTTTTTTGATCAATTTTCATATATAAATTATTTTCATCCGAGTTATGGTTTATTTTATATGATTTTTCAAAGTTTTATTGATTTTCTAGAATTTCTGGATTTATTTTAGTTTCACAAATTAAATGGATAAATGCTAAGTGCACCCAGAAGTGCACCCAGCAGAGAGAGGCTGACAGTGGGGCCAGTTGACCTAGTCAACTCCCCAGTCAGCAGGCACAGTCAGCAGTCAACAGTGACTGTTGACTGGTCAAACCTGACCAGTGGGACCCACTGGTCAGTGACTCAGGTTTATTAACAGGATTTTAATTATTTCAATTATCCTAATTAACTAGTGAGGCCTAGTGGTCAGTGTCAGTGGCTAATCTAATCGCTACAGTAAACAGGCCCATGTGTCAGTGGCTGTTTAGTGGCTAAACAAGGCTGGGTTTTAAACTACGCGCGCGCTGGCGGTGATGCTTGGGCGACCAAAACAGCGGCGGCGTAGCTTGGAGCACATCGAAAACCGGCTACAGGCGGCCATTTTGCGCGCAGCTGGGCGGGATCGAACGCAGGCAGTGCGGCACGTCCATTGGTGGCTTCGATTCACACTGGGGTGGCCGGAGTGGAGCATAGCAACGACGAGCAGCGGCGGCCGGAAGTGGAGCTCTTCAGGTTTGCCGTTTTGGCATGAACACGAGTGATCTATCCATTCAGGCGGCCTCTACGCGATGCGGGGAGCACGTTGTCGTGCTCGCCTAGACTTGAAACGGACAGCAACAATGGCAGTGATCGCGGCGGTGGAGCTGAGCTATGGCAACAATGGCGGCAGCAGCTAGGGCGACAGAGTCGAGCCAAGCAGAGAGGGAAAAGGCGCGGATGCTCACCGTGGAGCACACGAAGGCTCGGTGGGTGATCTAATAGCAGCAGACGCAGCGGATCAAAGCGGGGATCGACGGTGGCCAAAGGTGGAAGAAGCGGCAATCCAGGTGTCGGTGTCAAAACCGGCGGATCTCGGGTAGGGGGTCCCGAACTGTGATACTTGGATCGATGGTAATAGGAGACAAAGGGGACAAGGTTTTACCCAGGTTCGGGCCCTCCTATGGAGGTAATACCCTACGTCCTGCTTGATTATATTGAGTGTATGGACTTTACAGAGTTGATCTACCACGAGATCGTATGACTAAAACCCTAGATGAGTTCTTCTGCCTACATCCTAAAACCCTCCGGCTTATATAGACGCCGGGGTCCCTAGGGTTTACACATGGTCGGTTACACATCGAAGGGATAAAACATGCCTATTCGCTATTCCAAACGTGGAGAACAATCCACGATTCCCGAAGCTTCCTCCTTGGAGATGAGGTCTTCTATTCTTCTAGTGCTTCGGCAAGTGGCCCATACAGTCCGGCCCATAAGACATAGGCCGGCCTCCCGAGGACCCCTTAGTCTAGGACTCCCTCAGTAGCCCCCGAACTAGCCTCCAACGCCAAGGGTCTAGGCTCCAGCTGCTTCGAGTGATCAGAGTCTTCGGCTTGCGAGGCAAGTTCCTTTCTCCAAACAGTGTTTGGCTCGAGCTACAGTTCAGCCTCCGTCGATGTGTAATGTTTCCGATCATAGACCGTCCGCACACCATGAGTAGTTCGGCTTCGAAGGCCAAACGTCAGAAAACCAATAGTGTTTTTTGACAACTTTTCAGATGAAAGGCCACGGCCCACCACGACTTCTAAACTAGTCACGAAGACTCGATTCGTGGTTCGAGGCCGTTTCCTCCAACACGATCTATCAATGCACAGATCGTGCCCCGTTCTACACGGGATATGTTTAATCGCGCACAATGGCACGCGTGTCTTGGGAAGTCGAGAGATTCACGGCGTCACGAAGGGAGGCTAACCGGTCATAATCTTTAATAAAAGGGGAAGGAAACCCTAGGGCTTATCCACATCCCCCATTCACCTCCTGCTTCCCCACATTTCCGAGCTCCCTGAGCCTAGATCTAAATCTTCCATCCTCCCCCCCCCCCCCGAGCTCAGCCATGGCCAGCGGCAAATGGGAAGCTTCCACGGTCAAAGACCAGGACATCCGAGATCTCAAGGATGCCGGCTATCTCCCTGCCAACGTCTTCCACTGAGCCGCGGAGGAGGGCCAGGTGATCCCCACCCCCAAGTCAGGCGAGAGGGTGGTCTTCGTCCCCCACTTCATCCGGGGATTAGGCTTTCCCCTTCACCCCTTCGTGAAGGGCCTTATGTTCTTCTATGGGCTTGACTTCCACGACCTCCCGCCGAACTCTTTCATGCATATATCTGCTTTCATCATTATCTGCGAGGCATGCCTGCGGGTCGAGCCACACTTCGGACTGTGGATCAAAATCTTCAACATCAAGCCGAAGTGCGTCGCCGGAGCGCATGCGGACTGCGGCGGGGTAGTCATCGGCAACCTTCCGCGCGTAGTATGGCCATCCGACACTTTCATCGACACCATCAAAACCTGGCAGAAGGAGTGGTTCTACATCACCGAGCCCAAGGAAGAGGAAGGCGGAACTATTCCTGCAGAATGCGGAATTGTTCCTGCCAAATTCAGGTCCGGCCCCCCAACCAGATTGACCTCATGGGTCAGGAAGGGTCTCGACTGGGGGTCGGAAACAGAGGTGGAGGGCCTGCAAAGGGGCATCGCTTCCCTAATCAGGGAAGGAGTTGGCCTGACCAACGTGGTCCAGGTCATGCTTCGGCGGCACATACTCCCCTGCCAGCGCCGGAGCTCTCCCATGTGGGATTACCGGACGGACGACGACCCTACAGTTCATCAACTCTTCGGCACTACGCGGGAGAAACTATGGAAGGCGCTATTCAAGGCGTAGGAGAACTGGCCAAGCAGGAAGGAGGACAAGGGCTTGAGCGCCCTCAAGCCTACACCCGAGGTATAGCATTGTGTTACTTCATCGGTTCATCTACTCAGAGATATTCTAAGCATTTTCCGATTACCTTTTATAGGAATGGTCGAGCAAGGCCATGGGCATCAAGTGTCCGGCTCCGCAACCTGAAGACCCCAAGTCTCCGCTGCTGCTGGAGATGCTCGTCGTGGCGCCCTACAGGGCGCCAGAGAAGAAGGAGACGAAGAAACCAGGCCGAATTGGCCTGCGCAACAGGGACCAGCCAGGGGCTGCGTCCCAAGAGACTCATGCTTCCTCAAATCAAGAGGAGGAACACGAAGCTGAGGGGGGAGGCGATTCCCCCCTCACAGGAAAGAGGGCGGCGTCATCGGACGCCTCAGAGGAGATAGCTCCTCCCGCCCTGAAGAAACCGCGCCGGACACAGGTGATTTCGTCCGACGACAGTTCGGACTCGAACACCGAGTCCGAGGACTTCGAGAGGGTTCCGCGGAGGAACCTCAGCGTCAAGCCCCCACCTCGAAGGTAAGGATCCAAAGACCCAATGAGCCATCAGTGCTTAATTTAGAATGTTTATTAACATATGAACGCTGATCAATTTGCAGTACACCACGCGTTCTCCCCACCGACCAAGTTTCGGACGGGGAGACCCCGCCCTCCGAACTTGCGGAGAGCGGATCTGCATCGCGCCCTTCTCCTCAGGGCACTACGAAGGAAGCCACGGAGGTGTCATCCCAGCAGGCTTCCCTGGGTCCGAACAATGGAGGTGAAGGCGACGTTGTCATGGTCGAGGCTAATACCTCGGCCACCGAAGACCCGGGGGAGAAGACTCACCCGGACACCGAGGAGGCCGGACATGGAAACGCCCAGTCTCCTCCAAGGCCATCTCCGGAGCACACGACACCTCCGGAGGTACCAATTCAATCTCCGGCTGGAGATCGGGTTACCCGATCCCCGCCGGCTCCGCCGACCACTGGGTGGCCGGCCATGGGGGAGGCTCTGTCTAGGGCCTCCATTTCCAGTGAGCACCGCATCCTTATGGATGCGGTATTGCGGAGCATTCAGTCCGTGGATTCTAGACTGAAGGAGGCCTTCAACGGTCTCCTGACGGGCTTTTAGGTAAGCCAAGTAATGCCCTACTTTGTGAAAGATTTATTTAAGTAATTGTTATACACATAGCAGCCCCCGAGCCCTGGGTAAGTTTGAAAAACTTACCTGGGGGTCCAACTTAGCCTTACATCCGAACTGAGCATCGGACAATATGTGTTCGGATAGGCTGATCAGTTTATTAGTGGTCCGAACACAGAGTCAGCTTTAGTGACAATTCGGAATTTCTAAACCTCTTTAATGGTTATATAACTCTGTGATACAGGCTTCGTCGACAGCAGCGGCTACTAACGCCGCCGAGCTAGAGGAGCTGAATCGAAAGCTAAAGAGCTCCGAAGACGAGCTTGATGCTCTGAACAAGAGATTCGACGAGGCGCAAGGTAAGCCAAAATTAGAGTATCGAAACTCTTCTTTACCGCTCTATCAACACGGTTTCCGAACATAAGTCGATACTTACGCAGCCTCGGCGAAAGAGATAGAGAAGCTCAAAGACGAGCTTGAGAAAGCAAAGCAAGAAGCTTTGGTTGAGAAGGCGGTGGCCAAAGAAGCGGCCACCGCTCTATCCGCCCGGAGAGCCACCAGCGACAAGCATGAGGCTCGGGTGGAAGAGATTCAACATGAGCTCAAGGACGCCAGCAAGAAGTGCGAGGTCCTTGAGCTGAAAAGGAAAGAGCAAGTCGCCGAACTATCCACCCTGAAAACCGATCTCCAGAAGGAGCGGGTGGAGAGGCGTTCATTTGAAGAGGAGCTCCGCCAAGCCAAAGCTATCATGGATGGTAAGCCGTATTCCTTGCAGTGTATCTTCGGGGACAGCAAGTTCGAGTTGCTTAACCAGGTATGGCGTTCCTCAGGCGTCTGCTCGGACCTCCAGAAGGGCTTAGAGGACGCGAAGCAGTTCTATGCTTCGCGGGGAGAAGAAGATGAAGCTCGTCTATTCTGGGCGCAATTCGAAGCCCCCGCGCGTTCTCCTCTCCTTGTGGAGCAGCTGATGGAGCTACGTCGGATGGCGGAGCCGGCCCTGAAGGATCTCTGCATCCGGCTGTGGCCCGACGAGCCGTTGCCGGGCAGCTACTTCGGCTTAGTGCGGAAGTTGAGCGATGCCACCCCTCGGATCGACGCATTGAGGCGGTCTTCCTGCATAGAAGGAGCGAGGATGACCTTTGCGAGGGCCAAGGTGCACTGGCCAGGGCTGGATCCACTGAAGGTAGCCACAGCTCCTCCGCCTCCTGGGAAGGGTCATAGGCACCCCGAGCTTTACTTCTCCGGAGTTATGGAGGGTGCTCGGGCCATAGAGTCACAATGTACGAGAGAGAATGAGTGTGAGTAGGATGCTGTAATATGTCCGAAGACTTGTCAGCGTGTATAAATTTAAAATGCATGGTTTTTTATCATGTATTGTATGTTTATGTTTTCCATCCTTTATAACTCCTGTGTGTCCGTTAATACTGAAAGCTGCGAGTCGTCGGCTTCAGCCCCCGTGTAGATACTACACAAGGTGTCTTTTCCAACCGCACTATAACCCTTAGCCGAACTATCGGCACCCAAAGGTGGTATTGTGGGGCAGACAAGGCAATCAGACCATAATGCTTTATTGCTTTCACTTAGCCATAGGGGCGCGATAAAGGAGTGCAGGAGCCAACAACGAGCCACCAGGTGTTTGTGATGTTCGGATGAACCGTGGCCAAAGCCTATATCACTGGTTTGTGCGAACACCAAACCCATCGTATGACACGGAATAACCTCTGACGAGATTTAGTTAAGCTCGGATTCGCAGACCGGTTCGCGCATACTATGACAGTCAGTTTTCGGCTTTCTTCGCTGAGGCGCTTGACCAGGCTAGTCGGAAGCACAATCGCAGCGGTGCTCCCTTTGCCCTTTTAGCCGAACGAGCGGAACATAAAGGGGCAAGCACAGGAGCCGGGCAACCCAACTATTGACCCAAGACATAGTTCGGAACCAATGCATATAAAGCGGAATTCCAAGACGCCGAACACTTAAAGAAATTGTGATTAGGGCGATTTTTAAAGTCGAGCCCCCGGTCTATGAGCCGGTTGCATCATACAATGTACCAAAACAGGCTCGCAAGAAGAGGGAGAAAACAGAAAGTGTTCCGAAAAGGGACAGCAAGGAGAAAATGATATATCTGTATTTTACTCAACAACTCTTATTATTCAAATTGCTGATGCAACTGTTTACAGGTATTTGAGAAAGGAAATATAAATTTTACAGGAGAGATTGTACCAAGAGCCTTCGATCGATGACCTGGCGTCCTTGATGTGCCCTGTCGCTTATCTACTCCTGCATCTCCTAAGGAGGTGTATGCCTGTATGGGTTTTGTTAGTTCGACGAACGGACCTTGAAGAAAGGGTCTTGAGAAGTCGCCGAGATATGGATAAGCTTGACGCCTTGTGGCAGGCACTTTATGGTACCTGTAGAGTGTCTGGAGACGTGTTGACGGTAATAGTTCGGTCCAGCCGAACACCTACCCTGTGTTACTTTGTCCCCACCGCTGCCCATGGAATTTTAAGCGCAAAGTTGTGCTTCTTCGGCGCATACTTTGCCGGTAATAGGGCCATGCGATGGGGGGCGAGTCCCTATTTACAGGGAGTGGGAGATTCTGGAACCTCGGATTGAGACCGAGCTCTTTTCCCAGCCTTGGGTGCCTTGACGGCAGATGTCAGCGATTGCCAATCATTGGTGTAGTGGAATTCGGCCGCCAGGGCCAACGCATGTTCCTCAGTTCAGAGGGAGCGCTCTGTGTTGTCGTTTACAGTAATGACCCCCCTAGGGCCAGGCATCTTGAGCTTGAGGTATGCGTAGTGCGGGACGACGTTAAAGCGAGCGAACGCTATACGGCCGAGCAGGGCGTGATAGCCACTGCGGAAAGGTACTATGTCGAAGATCAAGTCCTCGCTTCGGAAGTTATCGGGTGAGCCGAACACAACCTCCAGGCTTACAGAGCCTGTGCACCGGGCTTCAACGCCTGGAATTACTCCTTTGAAGGTAGTGTTGCTGGGCTTGATCCTCGAAGGATCTATGCTCATCTTTTTCACCGTATCTGAGTAAATCAGGTTAAGGCTACTTCCACCGTCCATAAGGACTTTAGTAAGGTGGTACCCATCTATGATCGGGTCTAGGACAAGTGCGGCCGAACCCCCATGACGGATACTGGTCGGATGATCACGCCGATCAAAGGTGATCGAGTATGCCGACCATGGGTTATACTTCGGGGCTACAGGCTCTATGGTGTAGACGTCTCGAAGGCGCGCTTCCTCTCCTTTTTGGGTATATGAGTGGCGTAGATCATGTTTACTGTTTTCACCTCTGGGGGGAATTTCTTCTGACCACCACCGATCGGACCACGAGGCTCATCCTCGTCCTCGCTGCGTGGGCTCTTGCCTTGGTCCTCAGTTGCGAGCTTGCCGGCCTGCTTGAAGACCCAACAGTTATGGTTGGTGTGATTGGCGGGCTTCTCCTGAGTGCCATGGATCTGGCAAGGTCTCTCCAAAATCTTGTCCAGCAGGGTGGGTCCGTCCTGTTTGCCTTTAGGAGGCTTCTTCCGCTGCCCAAAGCGGGAATTGTGGAAGCCGTCGTTAACGGCCGTATCATCGGCATCACTATTATAGTGCCGGCGCTTGTTCTTGTTGCGCTTCGGTTTCCCGTTCCCATCCCGAACTTCAGAGGTTCCGGGGTCTTCGGGGTTATGGCTACGTCGAGCGAGCCAGTTATCCTCGCCCGCGCAAAAGCGGGTCATGAGTGACGTGAGGGCGGACATTGTCCTTGGTTTGTCCTAGCCGAGCTGTCGTGCCAGCCATTCATCCCGAATGTTATGCCTGAAGGAGGCTATAGCTTCGGCATCCGGGCAGTCTACGATCTGATTCTTCTTGGTCAGGAAGCGGTTCCAGAATAGCCGCGCGGACTCTCCGGTCTTCTGAACGACGTTGCTGAGATCGGATGAGTCCGGTGGCCGAACATAAGTGCCCTGGAAGTTAGATCAGAATGCCTCTTCTAGGTCCTCCCAACACCCAATGGAGTTTTCGGGGAGGCTGTTTAACCAGTGCCGAGCTGGCCCCTTGAGCTTCAGGGGTAAGTACTTGATGGCGTGGAGGTCATCTCCCCGTGCCATGTGGATGTGAAGGAGGAAATCCTCTATCCACACTGTTGGCTCAGTTGTCCCATCGTATTGCTCGATGTTTACGGGCTTAAACCCTTCTGGGAACTGATGCCGCATTACCTCATCTGTGAAGCACAGTGGGTGTGCAGCTCCTCTAACCCTGGATATGGTGTGCCAATGACCGGCATCTGCCCTAGTTCGGCTATGTTCCCGATCTTGATTGTCGAGGTCGAAACGAGGCCTGTACCCGTTCCGTCTATCGGGTGAGTATCCTCTGGATCCGTAAATGGATCGCGTGCGGCCTGCTCTATAGTCCAGGTCGTGTCGCAGGTCGAACCTGTCATCGGGCTCTAGTGGCTCCTTTCCAAGTCAATGGGGTATCATTGGCCTATAGCCGGTATCATCAGCCGTCCGATCTCGTCCTCGAGGGGGGCGGTCTGGCTTGTCGTATGGGGTATGCTTGGGTGACGGCGTATCAGTGAGCTCATCGTCGAATTGTGGCAGCAGCCGTCGGCGAGGATAGCTCTCAGGCTGGTCCGATAGACCGGTGCCGTATCCTTCCTCGGCTGAGAGGACTTTCGTCCATCGGTCATTGAGGTCGTCTTGTTCGGCTTTGAGCTGCCGCTCTTTTGCTTTTAGGCTTCGAGCCGTGGATATGAGCTGTTGTCTGAATAGTTCCTGGTCAGCAGGATTATCGGGGATGGCAAAGTCATCGGCATCCGCGTTATCCTCCCCCTCGATAGAGCGGAGGTAGTCGTCGTCCTCGGGATCATCTGGGTCACGACGGTCTTCAGGTCTCTCATGACCCTCTAACGGGTGTTCGGGGATTTTGGGGCCGCCGATGTCTTCCGGGGTATCACCATCCCCGGTGCCATCGGTAGATTTTTGCCCCTTTTCCCTTTTGACCGTTTAGGCGGCCTGCGGCGTCTTGACGGCGCTTCATCCGATTTATCGCCATTGTCTTTCGGGGTGTCCACCATGTAGACGTCGTATGTAGAGGTGGCGGTCCACTGCCCGGTCTTAGCGGGGGTGAGGGCGTAATCCTCCTCATCCATATGCTCAGCTTCCTCGGAAGCGTAGTCAAGCATGTCGGTTAAATCTTCGACAGTGGCTATGAAGTGGGTCGTGGGTGGGCCAGAAAATTTGTCCTGACCCGTCTGAAATCCGGTCAGAGAACAGATCGGAGTTAGATCGTCGGTGATCTTCATCGACGAAATCCGGTCCAGAGCCTCATTGAGTATCGAGAGCTCGGTCGGGTCGGCCTGCGCGGGGTTTCCGGAGCGAACCTCTGATGCATCCGTGCGGGGGAAGTGTTCGGCAAGAACTGGTGTCCGGGCATCAGGCGCTATGACCGGATCCGGACTGGGCGTCGGGCCCTCGACCGGGTTAATCCCACGGGAGGGGCCGAATAGCGGTTCTGGGGTTAAAGCCTCAGAGCCTTCGGGCCTGGCGGGCGAGACCGCGAGCCCAGACAGTGATAGATCGCCTCGAGAGTCTACGGAGAACTCTAAGCTCCTGAATCTGACCTCTTGATCAGGGGCGAAGCTTCCGACGCGGCCTAGATGGCCGGTGTGGTCGGCGTGCAGCACTATGCTGCCGAAGGCGAAGATCTGTCCGGGGACAAAAGTACCCGTGTTACAGACCTCGTTGTTGACGACTAGGCGGGCCATCGATTCCTTCCGGCGATCACAGCGGTCCTCTCAATGAAAGCACCAATGTCGGTGTCAAAACCGGCGGATCTCGGGCAGGGGGTCCCGAACTGTGATACTTGGATCGATGGTAACAGGAGACAAATGGGACAAGGTTTTACCCAGGTTCGGGCCCTCCTATGGAGGTAATACCCTACATCCTGCTTGATTATATTGAGTGTATGGAGTTTACAGAGTTGATCTACCACGAGATCGTATGACTAAAACCCTAGATGAGTTCTTCTGCCTACATCCTAAAACCGTCCGGCTTATATAGACGCCGGGGTCCCTAGGGTTTACACATGGTCGGTTACACATCGAAGGGATAAAACATGCCTATTCGCTATTCCAAACGTGGAGAACAATCCACGATTCCCGAAGTTTCCTCCTTGGAGACGAGGTCTTCTATTCTTCTAGTGCTTCGGCAAGTGGCCCATACAGTCCGGCCCATAAGACATAGGCCGGCCTCCCGAGGACCCCTTAGTCCAGGACTCCCGCACCAGGCGATGCAGTGGCGCATAGCACGAGACGGTCCTCGTAGTCAAAGCAGTGGAGGAAGGCGGAGCTTGTGGACAAGCACCTAGCCCGCGGGAATGACGGAGAGCGCGGGGATGGCGGAGGCCATGGCAACAAAGATTTGGCTTCTTGTGGGAGAGGAAGAAGCGGCGAGAGGGAGGAGGGGGGAACAGCTAGGGTTTGTCCCAGGGGTCACGGGCATCGCCCTTGTCCCCTCCACGGCTCCTGTAGCATTGCGGTGTTAACAAGAGCGCGTCTGGGATGCGCTCCGGTGCACTCGGCGTTGACACGGGGCAGAGGAGGAAGACGACCGTAGTGCTGGGCTGGGCCATGCACTGTGCACTCAAGGCCCATCGGTGCAGTAGGTTTTATTTCTTGTTCTTTTTCTTTTTCTGTTTCTTTCTTTTGGTTCTGTTTTGCATTTATTTTAGGTAGCAATTGAATTTAGTTAAATGTGAAACTTAGCACATAAATACAATGCAATATTTTGAAACCACACACAAAGTTTTAGGCCATTTGGAAATATATGAATTCATGCTTGAATTTAAATGTGTTTGTTTAATGTTGCTGGTCCACTTCAAATATTGCTAGGGCCAATTTAAAAATTCATTTGATGTGGATTTCTTCATGACAAATACTTGGGGAATTTATGGGATAATACCAACATTTTTATTTGACTGTTTGAAGAAATAATTTTTGACTTGGCATTTTGAATTTGAATTTGTCTTTGATTTGGAGCGAAGTGGCAATTAGCTTTGCAAAATATGATGACTTGGCATTAATTAGGGGAAGCAACAGTAGCTTAATTACAGCGATGTTACACCTTTAGTTACCGTATGTTATTCCTGTTGCTTCGCGATATGTTACAAATACCCGAGATGAGATTTATTGGCATCCCCATGAATCAACAACTTGTTCACTATGCCAGTTACCTCGTTACTGGTTTTTGTTCTCTTTTCTCGTTCCCGTGTTCTGGCATCCCTGTGATCAAATCATGTTATGGCTGGCCAGATGATGATGAATACCGTAACACTGAGAGGGCCCCAAGAATATCTCTTCATCGTCGGAGGAGCAAATCCCAATCTTGAGCTACCTAGTTCCTTGTCATACTTTTTCGTGAACCCGTAAGCCGCCGTAATAGCCACCCTGTTACAGATGATGTTTAACAAACTCCAAAGTTCATGAAGCAAGTACGAAGGAGCTCGATACTCTCATGATCTAAAGAATTATGCAAACGCTTAACTTTCTCTGTGTTATAATCCATTAAGTTGTGACGAATGTATCTCATAGCATAACATCAATTGGGTCAATTCAACATAAGTGTTCTACTAATATTGTGCCCTCAAAGTTGCCGGCATAGTCATGCCCATGATCAGGAAAACAAAACCATCATGCAACATTTGAGCTAGTCTTAGAGGCGAGACTAGGAATATATTTATCCGTTTATTATTCCACACATGTATATGAGTTTCCATCCGAGCCTGATGGTTATTGTAGACTCGAGAATCATTGCAGTTGTAGCATGGAACATAAACATTAATTACAAACTTGGAGATCAACAATAACTATTATCATTGCCTCTACGGCATATCTCCTAAGGGGGGGCATACACATTCAAATAGTTTAACATCAATCATGTCTAACATATATCTTTAGAATACTCATGTACATAAGACAGTATTGTTGATTTGATTTACCATTAAATAATTCCTCCTACTCCATTAACCCCTCTCTCTTTCTCTTAAAAAACAAAGACTTAATTAACCTTGAAGAAATAAATTCAGTGGATAGAGGGGAGGATGCCGTGCGTGCATGGATTGTAGAGGGTCGGTTTTTCCCTGGTTTCTTGGCGTGCGAAGCATAGGATGGAGGCGGACGAAGGTTGAGCGAAATGTGAATGTTTTGTCTTTTTAAGTAGTGTAGATTGATTTGTCGTGTATGGTACTCAACCAACTAGGACTGCTGGAGACAAATTTTGATTAATGATTTTTTATGGCAGTATATCTGCTGGGGAGACACGTGAGTGCATGCTATGGAAGGAAGGAGATGTGAAAGAATCATCACTTACAAAACTAGGTGGGATTGCGGAAGAAAATAGAGAATCTTGGGAAGATCCTTCGATCGATGGCGCTCGGGGATGAAAGAAATGACGTACGGACTCCTTTTTAATAAGGGTCCGTCTAGGTCTCAATCGACTAAGACTTCGCGAAGTCTCAGTCGGCTGATGTCATCATAAGCAGATTAGGCCTGTTAACTAGCTCTTTTTTTCATTTTTCTGTTTGTTTGTTTGTTTTTTTGGGCTGGGCTTGTTACTTTGTTTGTCCGATTGGGCTGGGCTTCATAATTTGGATGACCGAGACGCGCACGGTTTGATGCACCCGCGCTACAGAGATCGACCAGCTCACGTACAATTGCATTTGCTAAAAAAAAGGTATGCATTTGCAAACTGAACTCGATCGTAAAATACTAATTTCCTAGCGCATGTTCGATGAAGTGATGTCCACTAGTATAAGGTCAGGATTAGGTTAGGTGCCCCCGTGATCATCCGGGTCTAACTCATGTTCCTAATTCCAAGCGAAAACGAGTTTGTACTCAAATCATGTAATATCCTAGCTTGGTACTAGTCATCAAATATTTCTAGATTTGATCATCGTATCAATAAATCTGAACAAGCATCTGAATCATCAAAAAATAAAATAAACTACACCATATTTAATATAGTAATAATCATTTGTCAACTCCACTTGTCAGACCCTACACAACAAACAGTCACTAACCAACTATCAAATTTTATTCTGTAAAAATACTTGCAACATTATGACCCACCCAAACCCCTCTTGATTTTCAACGTCTTGAAAGTTCGCAATAAATTAGCAACTGTCTCACAAGTGGCATTATGGCCCACCCAACTCATTATAGGAACAACAATAAAGTCCTGCAAGATGGCGGCAAAAAAATAGCCTCCGCCGCAATCAAACAAACTGAGAGAAAATCTTACTCTGACAAAATGACCTCCCCCTCTAAATTATGCATTACTACTCCCACACTAGTCATACCATCCTTGGGAAAGAAACTGCCATCAGAAGCAACAAATTGATAATATAATGGACTTGATGTGTCTTCTTGTAACAAATATCTTGTGATAAAAAAACAGTGTATTCATGTCTTCTATCAATATCGCTCGAGGCCTCTGAACATATAATCGGTAAACAAGAGCTAACACATAATGCAAACAAAAGTGGGCAAACTAGAACAATAATTTTGGTTCCAAATAATTTATGGACTAGTGTTACACATGCAACTGCGTCCCTCCACCCCCATCTCGCGCGCCTCTCCCCACCGTCCCTCCGATAAAACAAAGTCCAGTTCCAACCATGTTGGAAGACATACTACAATTGCATGCCTAGTATCGGACATGCAACAACCCCCACCCTTCACAATGCCCACCTACAAAACAAATGTCAGTTGCGGTCGGGTGTGTGGGCATGCAGTTGCAGTCGGTGGCGACACTTGCAATTGCATGGCTAGTGTTACACATGCAACTGTCCCCTCCCCGGCGCGTCTCTCCCCACGGCCCCTCCGACAAAACAAAGTCCAGTTGAACCGTGTTGGAAGACAAGCAATTGCATTCGGGGGTGGCACTTGCAGTTGCATGCTTGAGTATTGAACATGCAACTACCCGACCCCCTCTCCCGCCACTCACGTACAAAACAAAGGTCAGTTGCAATCTGGTGTGTAGGCATGCAATTGCAGTTGAGGGCGACACTCGAAGTTGCAAGACTAGTGTTGGACATGCAACTGCCTCCCACCTCTCCCGTCGCTCACTTACAAAAAATGTAGGTTACAGTTGGGTGTGTGTGCATGCAGTTGGAGTTAAGGGTAACACTTGCAGTTACAAGCCCTATTATCAGACATACAACTGCCCCCATCACCCTTCGACAAAAACCCAAAGTCCAGTTGCAACCGTGTTGTAAGACATGCAATTGCAGTCAGGTGTGACACTTGCAGTTGCATGCCTAGTATTCGACATGCAACTACCCCCATCTCCCGTCGCTCACTTACAAAACAAAAGTCAGTTGCGACTATGTTGGAAGACATGCAGTTGTAGTCACGACGACACTTGCAGTTGCATGCCTAGTATCGGACATGCAACTGCCCCTCCCATGGCCCACTTACAAAACAAATGTCATTTGCAGTTGGTGTGTGGGCATGCGGTTGCAGTCGAGGGTGACAATTGCAATTGCATGCCTAGTGTTACATATGCAACTACCCCCCATCTCCCCACCGCCTCCTCCGACAAAAAACATAAGTCCAATTGCAGCCATGTTGAAAGACATGCAATTGCAGTCAGGGGTGACACTTGCAGTTGCATGCCTAGTATTGGACATGCAACTCCGCCCGCCCCCAATCTCCTGGTGCTCACTAACAAAACAAAGGCCAGTTGCAGTCATGTGTGTAAGCATGCAGTCATGTGTGTAAGCATGCAGTTGCAGTCGAGGGCGATACTTGCAGTTGCAAGCCTAGTGCCAGACATGCAATTGACTCCCCCTCTCCTGCTACACACCAACAAAAACAAAGGTTGGTTGCGGTTGGGTATGTGGATATGCAGTTGTAGTCGAGGGCGACACTTGCAGTTGGGATACAACACTTGCAGTTGCATGCTAGTTGCAGACATGCAATTTCCTTCCCAACAAAACACCATAGAGTTGTAGTTGGGGTGTGGGGCGACACATGCAGTTGCGTGTCTAGTGGCAGACATGCAACTATGCCCTCTACTGACAAAACACCACATAGTTGAGTTGCAGTCAGATCGAAAATATGCAGTTGTACATGGGGGTGATGTTTGAAGTTGCATGCCTAGTGGTAGACATGGAACTACTCTCTCCCGACAAACACCACTATGTTATGGTCTTACTGAAGGCATGTAGTTGTGGTCCGGCCAATTGTGCAAACATATAGCAACATTTTCAATTTTCAAAAATAAAAAGTTTTTCAATAAAATAAATAAATAATAAGGTAGTAAGAATCACGTCGTTAGCAATTTTTTTGTTGAAAAAGGCAATAAAAAGAAAATAGAGAAGACGCCTCATTCACTTACAAAATTGTAGCAAAAAACAACCAAAAATGAATATTCCTGTAGATCTCGACTTCCATGTGGACGGGAAAAGAAAATAAAAAACTAAAATAAAAAATTAAATAATAAAATTCTCCATATCATGCATGTTTTGATCTCATCGCCACGCACGCCTAATCACAGTTGAGGACGCCCTTACAATTGCACGTGGTTTTGGATTCATACAGTGTGACGCCCCCATTCTTGTCCGTACGCTAATCATGCACACAATGCGTACGACCAAGATTAGGGACTCACTGATTGATACCACAACACAACAAAAGACACAAATATAAATTCATACAGCTCCATATTACAAGCCATGGGCCTCGAGGGCTCGAATACAAAGCTCGACATAAACACGAGTCAGCGGAAGCAAATATATCTGAGTACAGACATAAGTTAGACAAGTTTTGCCTTAAGAAGGCTAGCACAAACATAAGCAACGGATCGAAAGAGGCGAGGCCTCCTGCCTGGGAACCTCCTAACTACTCCTGGACGTCGGAGAAGTCTACGTCGTAGTAAGCGCCATCCTGCTGGTAGGGGCCTCCGTCGGGGTAGTAGTAGTCGACATCTCCAGCGTACTCCAACTCATGGGCTCCATCCACTGAACGCAGCAACGTATTGAGGGGGGAAAAGGAGAAGGCATAGCAGCGTGAGTACTCATCCAAAGTACTCGCAAGACTTACATCAGAACTATGCTAGATACGCAACATTATCAAGGGGTGGGATTATATCTGGACTGACTGCAGAAAGCAAGAATAGGGAGAAGGCCTAGTCCTATCGAAGACTAGCATCTTCAGCATCTTGCAGCATTAGAAGAGAGTAGACCTGCAGCTCATATATAGTCATATTGTTGTAGCAATTTTATTAAGTAAACACGCCCAGAGATCCTTCCTCGACTCCCTACGAGGAAGCAATCCCGGAGCCACAATTCATTTCAAATTAAAGTCACAATTATAGTTGCATAAGGTCAAGGTACAACTCCAAGTCGTCCTGTTACCGTGGACACGGCTATTCGAATAGATTATTCATCCCTGCAGGGGTGCACCACATATCCCAACACGCCTGAGTCACCTCCGGCCGGACACACTTTCCTGGGTCATGCCCGGCCTCGGGATATCAGCACGTCGTCGCCCCACCTAGACTCAACGAAGAGGCCAGCCCGCCGGTCTAAATCCTAAGCGTGCTGGGGTCATGGGCCCAATCACCCTTTGCACTCCTGCACGATGCGAACGCGGCCGGAAGCAGTCCTAGCACCCCTTAGTAACAAGCGCGATGCGTTCCAGACCAATCCGGCGCACGCCACTCCATTGCTGACGTCCGATGAGCTTCAGCTGATACAACGACGCTGAGTGCCCATAACTTTCCCACGTGATGGTTAGTGCGTATTAAGGCCAACGACCTAACTCAGATCAAGTACGCAACCAATTAGCAATTTATTAGTGCGGGGCTGGCGCGAACCCTGAAATGCAGTCCGTCGCCCCGCCAATAACATTCGGGTGCCTTACCGGCACACCCCACCAATATCTCTCGGGTGCCTTAGCGGCGCACCCCACCAATATCACTCTCGCGGGTACCCTTGGGGCCGACCCGTCTTCAACAAGTTTCTGTAACCAGATCATAGTAACTGTGTGTCTATACACCAAGTGGATATCCGAGGAATCACCCTCGATGGATCCCACTCGAGGTATGAGTAAGGCAAGAGTCGCTACCGGTAAATGGGAAGGAGGAATCACCCTCGATACCCATGACCGATAGCTACGCTACAGAATTAACACCTGGAGTGCTAAGTGAGGTATCACCCTCGGCACTCGGTAGTAGCTCTGCAGTGCCATACTTTAGGGGTGTGTGGTGATGTGTCGGTAACGGCTTATCAGTCATGACGACTGAGTCTTCTGTCTTCAAGTCCTCGGTGTCGTCGATGAAAGCAGGGGCAACTGGGACTAGGGGGGTCTCAGGGGTTCACTGATCAACCTATGCTAAGCAGTTGGTAAGATTGCAGGTAAAGTAACAGTTCATCAAAAACAGGCTATGCATCAGAATAGGAGCTATCTAATACAGTAGCAAAATTCTAATGCAAGAATAAGAGGGAAAGGAATAGGCGGTATCGGAATGCTCAAGGGGGTTTTGCTTGCCTTGCTGCTCTGCGGCAAATGGCTGAACGTCAACGGCGTAGTCGTACTCGGCAGCCGCGTCAGTCTCAGAGGCTACCGGAGAGAAGAGGGGGAAGAAACAATAAATATAAAGCAGACAATCGTACACAAAGTATGACATGGCGATACGCAGTGCCGGGTGTGTCCTAACGCAGTGTTACACGATACCCAGAAAGGGGGAACCCATCCAGGAAAGTTTTCCCGGTTCCGGACAAATGTCGGACAGATGACCGGAGGGGGGGAAATGTTCCAGGTTTGCGGTGTTAGAGGCATGTGACAGCTAGGATGCAGTGCAGGGTTGCCTAAAATCAGGTCTAAACCATTTTAGCTATTTTAGGATTAAAGTTGGAATTAATAGTCGGTAGTTATACACTATTCATCTGCCGGAAACAGGCGAAAAGCTGTAGGTTCACCTACGTAGAGGGTCGTGACGTGAAAACGGATGGCACGTTTAGCTTTGTCTCGTCGTTCTGAGCAATTTTCATGTAGAAAGTTTTTTGATCCGAGCTACAGATTAATTTCTATGATGTTTGGAAGTTTTAAACGTTTTCTGGAATTTCTGGAATTATTTAAATTGGCATTATCCAAAACAGTGTCAAGTTACTTTTTATACCCACTGTGGGCTAGCCACAGTGGATGACAGGTGGGGCCGGGTCAAAGCTGACTCAGCAGTCAAAGGTTGACTAGTCAACAGGGTCAAAGGGCCCACATGTCAGCCTCTGATAACTTAACAGAGTTTTAAAATTAATCTAATTATGTTAATTAGTCCTTGGACCCAGCCTGCCAGTGAAACAATTAGTTAGTGGTTAAATTAACTTTAACCCTAAACGCTACAGTAACATGGGCCCATAGTCAGCGGCTGGTTAGTGTGCTAATGGGCTCCTAACGAGCTGACAGCGGGACCCACCGGAGTTTAAACCTGCCGGCGCGCAGCGGCGCTCCTTCGGCGAGCACCACCGAGGGTCGCGGGCGCCGGAAACGCTGCTCCGGCCAAGGTTTCGAGCGCGGTTTTGACCTACGGGCAGCTGGCGAGGTGCCGCACTCAGTGCAGCAAGCAGCAGCAACTGGGGGTGGCCGGAGCTGCGACTACGCTCGAGCCCGGCGATGGCCGGAGCTCGGCTTCGCGGCAAACGGCGCTAGGGTTAGCCAAAATGAGTAGGGGAAGGGGGAAAACGGACGGCGGCTCACAGCGAGGGGGGAAGACGAGCTCGGGGAGGACATGCGCTGCCGAAGACGAGCAGAACAGGCGGCGTGATGCCGAGGCCGTGGCGGAGGGGAAAAGGTTGATGCGGCAGCTTGGCGGCCTCCCAACTGGCGCTGATGCCCTCGGGCGAAGTGGTCGACGCCGGTGGTCCTCCTGGACATGCCCGCACGACGCGGGGTGCTCGGTGGCCGTGGTGGTGGCGGGCGGCGACGACTACCACGCTCGGTGACGGGGCAGAGAAAGAGGGGCGAGCGAGCAAGGGGAGGAGAGGAGCTAGGGTTAGCAGCGGGAGGGGGAGAGAGGCCAGTGGGGGTCCTTATCCATCGGAGATGACTGCGGATGGGTGACGCGCGGCGCATCGGCGTCCACGGCGGCACCGGCGTCGACACAGAGAAGGGGGCAGTTGGGGGTAGGTGATGGTTCGGGGTGGGCTGGGCTTCGCCCTATAGCAGATGGGCCACGGGCACAGTAGCTTCTCTATTTTCTTTATTTCCTTTTCTGTTTTTATTTATAGATTCTCTTTTGTATTCATTTGAGCTAGCAATAAACTTTTGTAAAATGTGAGACCTGGTTCAAATATTACCATGCAATATTCCTTACCACCAGAAATTGGTTTGGGCAAATTACGATTTCATAGGAATTTTTATAAATGAACTGGCACTTTATATTACTGTTTTGGTGTTGTTACATATTGTTTGAGTCACCTAGCTAATCCCATAATGTTGATTATAATTTTAGAATTGCCTTTGGATTATTTGTTATTTAATAAACATTTTTTCATCAGTGTTTGAGCAACTTAATATCTCACATGTATTTGAATTTAAATTTGAATTTGAGTTTTTAAAAGAGATATGTTACTAATGATGATTAGGCACTGTTGATCATGGTCATTACTGTGCTTAATTACAACGATCACTGTAGCTTAATTATCCGGGCGTCACAATTCTCCCCTACTAAAAAGAATTCTCGTCCCGAGAATTAAGAGGTAGAGGTAAGGGAAAAAGTTCTGGTTACGAAATTTCTAACGAGTCTTATAGTTCTTGGTTGTTCTTCTCGAAGAGGTTGATCCAAGGCATTGATGTCTTTAACTTGCTGTATCAGGGCATCATGATGAAGTCGTCATCCTTTCTTCGGGATCTTCATCGTCCTACGAATGCGAAGAGAGGGAAAACTCTGGAAGAACGTATCTCCACAAAGTTGGGCATCTGACGGTGAACTCAAGGGGAAATACATGAAGTATCCTACGAGTAGTATTTCAATGAATTCACTGAGAGCAATACGTGATGGTACCAAAAGTTTCAAACGGGTAGGCAATCATTCGATGCCCAAACAGAAGTTGAGATGGGGTCTTGAGCAACGAGGATAATTATTGCGTTTGATACCAGGATGAAACATGGTAAAGAAATTAGCTCATGAATAACATACGAAGCCAAGCGTAAAGGATACATCAGAACCAGGGTTGTACAGGAGAGTCAGGTTTCGATCCTGTGGAACTATGGGTTAAGGGCCCATCATGTGGGTTAAAATATGGAGATCGGTGACATCTTGCACGGTCATGGTAGCATGACATGTCGGAGGAAAATCTGTTAAGTATGTCGGCAACAACTTCGGTACCAAGGGCGGGGGACGAAGAGAACCATCTTCCTGCTCGTTGAAACGAGGCGGACCAATAGGCAAAGTTCTCGTCCACCGGCGGTTACCGGAATGTTATCAACAATAGTAACAGAATCTTACTGACAGGCTTGTTCATCGAGGGGTTTACCTAAGCAGGGAATTATCACTGCTCAGATCAAATAAACCTCAAGAAAGGTTAAACAGACCGATGGAAAGGAAAATGTGATTATCACTTTAAACAGACCAATGGAAAGGAAAATGTGTATACAAGAGCATTAGGTGTATATCCTTTCCAAGAGCAAGCAGAGCGAGACAATCATGACAAGGCTCCAGGTAGGTAACCATTAAGACTAAGGGGCAAGGAATTTATGATGTTTACCCATACAACGATGTTTGGATAATTGATCAAGAAACATTTAGTATTATGCCTCCAATGTTCTTGTTTTGAGGATCGGTGTACCACAGACATGCTTCGAGATAGCAAAGACATGGTCACCAGGTAAGGGTTAGACTTTGGTTACACAAGGATCCAGTGGGAACAACTTATAAAATAAGTCATTCAATTTCCTCATAGAAGAATGGCTAACCTTGCTGCGCAAGATGCTATAGCATTAGTTGCTCCGGCCAGGTGTGCTAGCCATAACATCACCTTACCGAGTAACAGAGACCCATGTTATATTTCTTGGAAAAGTTCCAATCATCATATCTGCCTGAGATTCAGATATGTTTGGTATTTCGATACCTCAGACTTAGCAGGCCTGAGAAGGAAAAAGGATGCAACACAAATCGACGAGATCACGTTGCAAGATTCTCAGAACATGGAATATGAAAGCAAGCTCCGAAACAGGAGTTCACCATTAACCATGGAGAAGATGAGAATGTGGCCGACGAGCTCAACAACAATTTATCGAGATTTCCATAAACATGGATTTCCATAATTATGAAAACAAGGTGATAGCATTGGTCAGATCCAATGTTATAATGAAGTATGCTCGAGGAGAGCGTTTACAATTAAACATTGAACGAAAGTGCACCCGGAATATGGATTGGGTAGCACGATCAATGTTAGAATGTTGGTTCAGCAACCAACACACCAAGATTGAAATTATCACACATCAACTTCAAGGCAATAGAATTGCTTGAAGTATTGAATTCATAAACCACAGTTCACTTGTCGGTACTCCGGTTGAAAATAACACGGGGACCAAGTAATGAATGAAGATGGCGAGAAGCAGCACTATATCAAGAATTCTTAAGACGTGTGCAATTCTCACGACATTCTCGACAAAATATGGTAACACTCCAAGATAGAACAGACCATTAGTTGGACAGCAAGGAATCAAAGTACAACACAAAACAAGACCAAGTCTGCGTTTGGGAGGAAAGAAAGGATGTTGTCAACGACAACACAAATTACCAAGGACAAGGATGATATTTCTCATCATGAATTTAATTGATACCTGGAAGAGCTCAGAATGATAATGACGATCACGACACATTTGTCGAGAAGTTTCATGAAGATGTAATCAATCAGCGACGACATCAAGCAAAGGTAGGGGTGAAGTGAAAGGTTGTCGGAACCACATGCAAGATGGCTAGCTCAGAATCAAAATTGTCCTTTTCAAGTCAACCAACATGATGTTGAAAGCTTGATGTAAGCTTAGCGCACTGTTGGAATTGTGTTCCGGGGATGAAGGACTTAGGTAGCATGGTCAAGCTTCAGCATGACGATGATGAGGTAGCCAATCAGCTGGGAATGACATGATCGAGTACAAACTCATAAGCAAAGAAGATTACTAAGAGTTGTTGAATCGCAATGCGGACTCGATTCAATTATCGGTGCCCTGAGTGTCCCACTACTCAGAACACGAGAGAAACTGAAATCAGTGAAATATCATAGTTGATGAGAAGCTCATAAGAAGTTATATAGCTCCGTGATATTCCGAGATACCAGGCGTCGGTGTCAAAACCGGCGGATCTCGGGTAGGGGGTCCCAAACTATGATGCTTGGATCGATGGTAACAGGAGACGAAGGGGACAAGGTTTTACCCAGGTTCGGGCCCTCCTATGGAGGTAATACCCTACGTCCTGCTCGATTATATTGATTGTGTAGAGATTACAAGGTTGATCTACCACGAGATCGTATGACTAAAACCCTAGATGGTTCTGTTGTTTGATGACCTAAAACCCTCCGGCTTATATAGACGCCGGGGGTGCCTAGGGTTTACACATGGTCGGTTACACGTCGAGGAGATAAAACATGCCTATCCTACTTTAAACGTGGAGCACACGCCTTGCTTCTAGAAACTTCCCTTCTGGAGTCTGGTCCTCCGAGCGATCCAGTGTCCGGTGAACGGCCCATACAATCCGGCCCATATAGGATAGGCCGGCCTCCCGAGGACCCCCTAGTCCAGGACTCCCTCAGTAGCCCCCGGACTAGCCTCCAACGCCGATGTATACCCGGAGAATCTTGAACAGAGAAGTCTTCGGCTTGCGAGGCGAGTCCCTCTTCCCCTGATTGTTCGTCATCCGACCTGTGATCGGCGAAATCCCAAACGTTGCGGGATCGCCAAGTCCATTGCAATAATGCTTCTCGAACCTCGCGTATCGCAAAGAAACGAATGGTTTAGCAGTTCTTTATAGAACCGCCCCCCTCCGAAAAAGGGGTACCATCTATTTAATTAAATTGGATCGCGATCCTCATCACATCTTCACCTTCCCCCTTTAGACGGAACTCCCAGCAAAAAATCCTTTACCAAAAGAAAATGGCGAGCGCCCCTGGTTCTTCCTCGGATCCTTATGGATCTCGCCCAGGGGATTGGGGAAGCTGTTCCGTGTCAACTCTTCGTCTTCGCCAACTGGAGACCCAAGGGTATCTCCCTTCCTCAGATCTGACGTCCGTCCGTGCCGGCTTGAATTCATTCAACGGCGTGGTCCTTGCGGAGAACTTCCCTCGTCCACAAAAAGGAGAGCACGTGTGCTTCGTCCCGTTCCTCCTGCGAGGGCTCGGATTTCCTATCCACCCGTTCTTGAGAGGGTTATTGGCATTCTACGGGATCCAGCTCCATCACCTTACCCCAGGGTCTATCCTTCACATCTCGGGCTTTGTAGCCCTCTGCGAGATGTTCCTGGGGTGCGAGGCACATTTCGAATTGTGGAGGAAGTATTTTTGCCTTGTTCCACGTACAAGGGACGGAACAATTTTCGAAGTTGGCGGAGTCGAAGTATGCCGCATAGCGGGGACGGGTTACCCCGTAGGAACCCCAAAGGAATTTGAAATGTGGTCGTCAGAGTGGTTTTATATTGAAGACGTTCCTCTGTTCGATCCAACTCGGCGGGGTTTGCCCGAATACTCCGACGCCTTTCCAAAGAAAAGGTACAACTGGCGTCCGAAGAGCCTGCCCCAAGAGGAAAGTGCGGAGGTGTTGCGTTTATCGACCCACGTGAGGCTATTAGCCCATCACAAGCTGACCATGATATTCGTCATGGCCGCCGTCCTCACTCGATGCGTCCAACCTCTTCAACAGAGGGTACATCCTTTGTGGCGCTACAACGGGACAAGCGATACTACTTGCTCCCGAAGACTAGGTCCTACCGATCAAACGGCACTAGCAGCCGCACTTGCCGATCTATACAAGGGGGAGCAAGAAGACTTTGTTCGGCGGTCATCGAAGGACGGATATTCAAGCCACAATCCCATCGAATGGGTGAGCCTTTATACCCACTATGATTATAGTTCGGTTTTTTTTGTTACGTCCATTCTTGACCGAAGCCATCAACTTTTATGCAAACAGGAATGGAGGAGCTTCATCGAGACAGTCAACTGTCCGGCTCCTCAGCCCGAAGACTATGCCCGTGAGGACGATCCGGGCTATCATGAAGACCCGGACCTAACAGTCGAATTCGAAGGCGGGGTTTTATACCAGGAGGGCCTTGATTACGCCAAAGTGGCTATCGTTGCCGACTACCCTGGATTTTTTCCTTCCCCTGCCGTAAACAAGAAGAAAAAGAAGACGTCCCACAAGAGACAAATGTCCACCACTGACCCCGACATATCGGCCCCTACCGTCAAACGCCGCAGATCTGCGCGACTTACACCGGCCGCAGCAACAGTGACCGAATCGGGAAGTAGCAAGGATCTGGTAGATAGTCCGGTCACAAGGGCAAGTGTACCAGGGAGCTCATCCCAAAGGTATTTTGCCTGATCACACGATTTAACATCATGATTTGATAAAGCTCGTTGAAAGATAACTCCGCCGAAATATCAAGGCGAGAAGTTCGGCCGTCTCCTGCCGAGGATGCCGTAAAGACATCTGCCGGTGGCCAAGGTTCAGGGCCTTCCGCCCATGCTGATCCTGTTGCCGGAGCTTCCACCGCCAATCTCGCCCCAGCCGATTCAGGTGATGCCATATCGGTCACCAAATCCGAGGTTGGGAGCGCTATGCATCATCGGCAGCGACGTAAAGTTCTGCAGCATCCAGCCTTTTCCGAACAGGAATTCGGCGCTCTACGCACGGCGGATGCATATCTCGGGGCCGCCCGAACTGGGTTCGGGGAAGCCATAAAGTTGATATCGTCCAGCTTGCAGGTGAGTTGTTGGGTATTAAAATCCGAACACTCATGTAAACCCAGTAGCCCCCGAGCCTTAAATTGGTCGGAACGACCGAATTAAGGATCCCTTTCTGTTAATGCAGGCCGCGAAGCAGCAGTGCGAGCAACTGGCTAAGCAGCTTAAAGCCAGCCAAACACAGGTCGAATCTGCGAAGGCTGAGCTAGAGCAAGTGAAGAGCTTTACTCGGGAGGCACACGGTGAGTGCATATATTAGCCGAATATATAACATATTCCCATGCTTACGCCAGGGTATTATATAGCAGCTGAATCAATAGGGCAATTACAAAAAGAGTTGGATGTAGCCCGAGAATCTCAGCGGTACGCCGAGTCCCAGCATGAAGCTGGAGTTCGCGTTATGATGCGACACATCGAAGAGAAGAACCGCTACAAAGAGGAGAACAAGAAGCAAGTCGAGGAAATTGAAAGCTTGAAGGCTCAATTGGCCCAGGTCCAGGGAGAGAACAAAATCTTACAGAGTGGCATGCATGGTTAGTATGATTCTATCATCAGAAGGTAATTTTTATGAATGTAATTATAACCTATATGCCATGACTCATATGTAGGTCTCCTGACCGGGCACTCCGAAGAAGAGATCGGATCTTACCAGGGAAACTTGCTGAAGGATCTATCCGCTTTACACGAGCGGGCTCGGAAGGCCATAAAGGGCCTGGTAAAAGTACTGTGGCCCGCTGAGCAGCCTGCCGAGAGGATGACCGAGCTAGTCGATCGTTTCAGGGGAGCTCGAACTAGATTCGAGCTGTGGAAGACGTCGGCATGCCGGGAGGGAGCGAGGGAGGCGTGGGCGATGATAAAGACCCGCTATACCGGACTTGATCCCGAGCATATGGCTCGGGTTGGGCCAGTAGGGGTAGATGGACAAGAAATTCCGCTCCACTTGGTTTATGACCAGGTGATGCCTGCCGCCCGATTGTCACAACAGGACTGCTCCCTGGACACTATAATCGATAATCTCGATCAGCAGCCGGATGTATAATTGTACGTATCTATGTACTATCAATCAAAGATTTGCTCCGCTGTGTTGTAAACTTTGTCTTAACCGGCCATCGGCTTTAGCCTCCCGGGCTATAAGCTTGGGAGTGTTCCGCTGAAAGTATCACCCAAGGGTGGACGAACTATATTCGGGGAACCAGGCAATCCGGCCATGTGGTACGAACGGACAGAAAGCACACAGGGAGATATGTTATATTACTAATAAGCGTAAGAAACATCTTCTGAAGAAAATAGCACCTCTATCGATACCTTTCGTCAAGTTGCTACGCAAAACGTAGGCTGTAGCCCATATACTGATAGTATACGGCTAAGGTTTATTGTAAGAAAACAAACCCTGGTAATGGTCATAAGGACCATAGTGTTGTAAATTATTTCCGTCGGGGCCGACCAATTGTCTACGTAAGATAGCTAGCTTTTGGCTTCACCCGTCTGAGGCGCGTATCCGGATGACCCGGTCGCAACAATCGCAGAGGTGCTCCCTTTACCCTCTAGCCGAACAATCGGGAACATAGAGGGTAACCACAGGAGCGAGGCAACCCAGCATGGCAAATCTTAGTTCGAATTGATGCATAAGATGGCTTAAAAACGACAAGGAAAAACTGGCACCCATGATGAACATGAACAAGTGCGGAAAAGATAAAATCATTGGCTTCATGAAAGAAGCCCCCAGGTGCTGTGTTCGGATTTAACACTTAAAAGTGTAAAACGAAAAATCTCATAACAAGGTCGGATGAGCCGGACACAGAGTTGGGATAAAAAAGGTGCGAAACCTGCCAAGAATTAATGCGAAAGGAGAATTGAAAAATAATAAGGAAAAAACGAAGAGAGAAACATAAAGTAAGGAGTGCGACAACACCGGTTTATCCGTAGAAGCGCCGAAGACGAGCTGCGTTCCATGGGTTTGGTTCGAGGCGGTGATCCGACGGGTTCCGAAGACGATAAGCCCCTCCCGTAAGTACTTCATCAATTATGAAAGGGCCTTCCCACTTGGGCTTGAGTTTATGCTTCTGCTTCTCCGGGAGTCGTAGGACTAATTCACCTACGTTGTATGCTTGTGCCCGCACCTCTCTGCTCTGGTAACGCCGGGCCTGCTGCTGATAAAAGGTAGAACGGGCCCGAGCTATATCTCGCTCCTCCTCCAAGGCATCCAAATCGTCCTGCCGATCTAACTCGGCCTCTCTTTCCTCGTACATGCGTACTCTTGGCGCATCGTGAATAATATCACAAGGAAGGACCGCTTCGGCCCCGTAGACCATAAAGAACGGTGTGTAACCCGTTGATCTATTCGGGGTGGTGCGCAAGCCCCATAGTACGGAGTCCAGCTCCTCAACCCACTGACAATCGGATTCTTGCAGAGATCGGACCAAACGCGGCTTGATGCCGCTCATGATGAGGCCGTTTGCTCTTTCAACTTGTCCATTAGTCTGTGGGTGATAAACCGAGGCGTAATCGAGCTTGATGCCCATCTTTGCACACCAGTCTTTGACTTCCTGAGCAGTGAAATTGGATCCGTTATCAGTTATTATACTGTGTGGGACACCGTAACGGTGCACCACGCCGGATATAAAGTCGATTACTGGTCCGGATTTGGCTGACTTAACGGGTTTAGCCTCTATCCATTTGGTGAACTTGTCGACCATGACCAGCAAGTATTTATTTTTCTTGGTCCCCCCTTTAAGTGGTCCGACCATGTCCAGCCCCCAGACCGCGAAAGGCCAAGTGATCGGAATAGTCCGAAGAGCTGTTGGGGGCATGTGACTTTGGTTTGCGAAAAGTTGACACCCTACGCAATATTTGACGAGTGACTGGGCGTCCGCCCGAGCTGTGGGCCAAAAGAACCCCGCCCGGAAGGCCTTGCTTACTAAGGCTCTTGCTGCGGCATGATGACCGCCCATCCCTGCGTGTACTTCGGCGAGAAGCTCCCGCCCCTCTTCCTCAGATATGCACCGCTGTAGTACTCCGGTGGTGCTCTTTTTATATAACTCTCCTTCGTGTACCTTAAAGGCTTTGGAGCGTCGGACTATACGTCGGGCCTCCGTTTGATCATCGGGGAGTTCCTTACGAAGGAGGTAGGCGAGGAAGGGTTCGGTCCAAGGAGCGATTACTGCCATGACCTCGTGGGCCGAGGGCGTTTCGTTCATTACGGAGCCGCCGATGATTCTGTCGTCTGGTTCGTTAACAGGGGGAACAACCGTGTCTGCGCTTGAGAGATCGGCGCCCGTTTGATCGTCCTGCCAAACCACGGACGGCTTAAAGAGCCGTTCCAGGAAAATGTTCGGCGGGACCGGGTCGCGTTTGGCTCCTAAACGTGCCAGTATGTCAGCGGCTTGGTTGTCGTCTCTAGCGACGTGGTGGAACTCCAGCCCCTCGAACCGTGCGGATATTTTGAGGACAGCGTTTCGATATGCCGCCATCTTCGGATTTTTGGCGTCGAACTCACCGTTTACTTGAGAGATGGCCAGATTAGAATCTCCCCGGACCTCCAGCCGCTGTATGCCCATTGAAGCTGCCATCCGAAGACCGTGTAGAAGGGCTTCGTATTCGGCTGCGTTGTTAGAGTCGGCATACATGATCTGGAGCACATATCGGACGTTGTCTCCTGTGGGGGAGGTGAGAACAACCCCAGCCCCCAGTCCGGTTAAGGTTTTAGACCCATCAAAGTACATCGTCCAATGTAAGTATGTACTGTACTCCCTGGGGAGTTCGGCTTCTGTCCATTCGGCGAGGAAATCCGCTAATACCTGAGATTTAATAGCTCGGCGCGGTTTGTATGTGATCTCAAAAGGAAGGAGCTCGATCGCCCATTTGGCTATACGGCCTGTGGCGTCCCGGTTATTGATTATATCATTCAGGGGTACTTCCGATGCCACTGTGAAAGAACACTCTTGGAAGTAATGTCTTAATTTACGTGATGCCATGAATACCGTATAGGCTATCTTTTGGTAATGCGGGTATCTTGACTTGCATTGCGTTAGCACCTCTGACACGTAATAGACCGGCTTCTGTTGCCGGAATTTTTGCCCCTCCTCCGCTCGTTCGACGACGAGCACTGCGCTGACAACTTGGTTGGTGGCCGATATGTATAACAACATGGGCTCACCCGCGCTTGGTGCTGTGAGTATGGGATTACTTGCCAGCAGTGTCTTGATATCTTCTAACGCGGCCTTTGCTTCGTCGGTCCATTCAAAAGTCTTGGTCCGTTTCAGCAATTTATACAACGGTAAAGCTTTTTCACCGAGGCGGGAGATAAAGCGGCTTAATGCCGCCACGCAACCCGCCAATCTCTGGACATGCTTTAGCTCTGTGGGGACTGCAAGTTCCGATAAGGCGCGGATCTTGGCCGGATTCGCTTCTATTCCTCTATGGGAAACAATGAATCCGAGCAACTTACCGGCGGGGACTCCGAAGACACACTTCTCCGGATTGAGCCGAATATCGTATTCGCGTAGGCTTGCAAAGGTTTGCCTTAGGTCGTCGATCAAATTGCTAACGTGTTTGGTTTTAATGACCACGTCGTCCACGTATGCTTCGACTGTTTTGCCGACCTGTTTCTCAAGACAGGTCTGGATCATGCGCTGGTATGTAGCCCCAGCGTTTTTTAGCCCGAAAGGCATTGTGTTAAAACAGAACGGCCCGTAGGGGGTGATGAATGCGGTTGCCGCTTGATCGGACTTCTTCATTTTAATCTGATGGTATCCGGAATAAGCGTCGAGGAAACACAGCAAGTCGTGTCCGGCTGTGGCATCAATAATCTGGTCTATTCGTGGTAGAGGGAAAGGGTCCTTGGGGCAGGCCTTGTTGAGGTCTTTAAAGTCGACGCACAGCCGCCAGGATTTGTCTTTCTTTGGTACCATCACCAGGTTTGCCAGCCATTCGGGGTGTTTAATGTCCCGAATAAATCCGGCCTCTAGCAATTTAGCTAATTCTTCACCCATAGCTTGTCGTTTGGGCTCGGAGAAACGGCGGAGAGTCTGTTTGACGGGCTTAAAACCTGCCAGGATGTTCAGACTGTGTTCTGCCAATCGTCGCGGGATGCCAGGCATATCAGAAGGATGCCAGGCAAATATGTCCCAATTTTCTTGTAAGAAAGCTCGCAGCGCCTCCTCCGTGGCGGGGTCGAGCTGTGCTCCGATGGACGCTGTCTTGTTGGGGTCCGTCGGGTGCACCTGAACTTTAATAACTTCTTTTGCTGGCTTGAAGGACGTGGATTTGGGCCTCTTGCTGAGGATCACGTCGTCTTTGTCTACCGTTGACCGGAGTGCGGTCAGCTCTTCTGCAGCAAAGGTCTCGGCCAGAGCCTCGAGGGCGAGTGCAGCTGTTTTGTTTTCGGCCCGTAGGGCTATATTCGGATCACCAGCTATTGTGATTACTCCGTTTGGTCCTGGCATTTTAAGTTTCATATACTCGTAATGTGGTATAGCCTGGAATTTTGTGAAGGCTTCACGTCCTAGGAGGGCGTGGTAGCCGCTGGGGAAGGGCACGATGTGGAAGAGGAGCTCTTCCGATCGGTAGTTGTCGGGCGTGCCGAACACTACGTCCAGGGTAATACATCCTGAGCAGCGTGCCTCCTTCCCTGGGATTATTCCCCGAAAGGTTGTGTTGCTATGTACGATCCGAGATCGGTCGACTTGCATTTTTTCTAGCGTGTCTTCGTAAATTAGGTTTAGACCGCTGCCACCGTCCATTAGCACCTTGTGTAACCGGAAGCCGTCAATGACGGGGTTCAGGACTAGGGCGGCTGGTGAATGGTCGGGATGAATGGCTGGCCGATCAGCATCTCCAAAGGTGATTGGAGTATCTGCCCATATACTTGTTGCAGCCACGTGATACACCTGTCCAATCTCTTTAAGGGCTCTTTTCCTTTTGTTCCTCGAAGGGAACGTTTCGTAGATCGTCAGGACTTCGGCGTGACGTTCCGATGAGTCTGCGGGGCGCCCTCTGGGCGGTGACGCCTCGAGGATGGCCTCTCCGCTTTTTGCGATCTGTCTGACGACCCAGCAAGTTCTAAAACTGTGGGTTGGAGCTGTGTTTAGCAACGCGGAGTGTATAGGGCAAGGTTTGTTCAATAGTCCGTCCAGGACAGTGCTGACCCCGGGAGGGGATCTATTTCTCTTTTTGGCGGGCTCAGTTTGGGCTATTTGGTTCGGGGGTATTCTCTTTTGCCGATCTCCTCTACGGTATTCGGCAGAGGTTTGGTCCGAAAATAGCCGCTCTGATTGCCAAGCACTTTCCATGGCGCAATACTTCTGTACCAAAATGGATAGCTCGGAATAGTCAGTTATGTTCCGCCGCGCCAGGGCATTGAGGATTCCCTCGTTGTGGCAATTACGTTTAAAGGTTGCCATTATATCTGTGTCGCTAAGGCCGCGCCCGTTGTGTCGTGCGAGGAGTAGTCTGGCCCAGTAATGATGGACCGACTCCCCTGGCAAGTGAGCAATGTCTGATAGATTCGAGCGAGTTGGCTTTGGTGCGATGATCAAGTCATCGGCTTGGGAGGTGGGTGGGAGAAAAGGTTGTCCCTCACCAAGATGGGAGTTCGGAACTATGAGTTCCGAACCGTGTGATATGTCGGGGGCCGACACCGGACTATTACTGGAGCCGGTGACTGGGTCACAGGCAAGATCTCGGTGGTCGGAAACGGAAGTATAGACCGTTTTTAGTTCCGGTAGCTGGGAGGTCGAGCCCTCCGCCGGACACTCGACGGTGGCGACGAGGTGGGTGACCGTGGGGACACAAATTTCCCTGTCATCGGGTTTAAGCCCGAGCCGGTCATAGACCGGTATCTGGTCATCGGCCATACGCATAGTCTCCATCCGATCGAACAGCTCGTTGAGAAACGAGGCGATGGTGGGATGCGTGTCACCGAAGCGAGTGGGGTCGGTAAGCAGCGTCGTTGTTTCAGAGTCGCGTGAGGGCGTTCCTGAATCCTGCTCAGATTCGCCCCGACCCGTCTGAAGGCCGATCTGAAAGCAGATCGGGGTTGGGTCGTTGTTGATTTTCGTCGACGAGATCCGATCTAGAGCTTTATCGAGTATCGAGAGCTCGGTCGGACCGGTCTGCACAGAGCTTCCGGAGTCAACCTCCGATGCATCCGTGCAGGGAGTGTGTTCGGCAAGAACGGGTGTTCGGCTGTCGGGCATTATGACCTGATCCAAACTTAAGATCGGGCCTCCACCAGGGCCGATCCCACAGGCGGAGCCAGAAGATGAGTCCGAGGTTAAAGCCTCAGGGTCCTCGGGCACGGCAGGCGAGACTGCAAGCCCGGTTAGCAATAGATCGCCCCGGGAGTCTACGGAGAACTCTAGGTTCCCGAATCTGACTTCCTGATCAGGGGCGAAACTTTCGACGCGGCCAAGGCGGCCGGTCGGGTCGGCGTGCAGCACTATGCTGCCGAAAGCGAAGATCTGTCCAGGGACAAAAGTCCCTGTGTTGCGGACCTCTTCGTTGACGACTAGGCGAGCCATCGATTCCTTCCAGCGATCACAGTGGAACTCTCAATGAAAGCACCAATGTCGGTGTCAAAACCGGCGGATCTCGGGTAGGGGGTCCCAAACTATGATGCTTGGATCGATGGTAACAGGAGACGAAGGGGACAAGGTTTTACCCAGGTTCGGGCCCTCCTATGGAGGTAATACCCTACGTCCTGCTCGATTATATTGATTGTGTAGAGATTACAAGGTTGATCTACCACGAGATCGTATGACTAAAACCCTAGATGGTTCTGTTGTTTGATGACCTAAAACCCTCCGGCTTATATAGACGCCGGGGGTGCCTAGGGTTTACACATGGTCGGTTACACGTCGAGGAGATAAAACATGCCTATCCTACTTTAAACGTGGAGCACACGCCTTGCTTCTAGAAACTTCCCTTCTGGAGTCTGGTCCTCCGAGCGATCCAGTGTCCGGTGAACGGCCCATACAATCCGGCCCATATAGGATAGGCCGGCCTCCCGAGGACCCCCTAGTCCAGGACTCCCTCACCAGGGATAAAACTCAGAGGTAGGTCAAAATAGAGATTGGGCAGGCATATTGATCTGCAGTACGATCACTGTAGCTTAATTATCCGGGCGTCACATACAGTTGCGTACATGTTGCACCCCTTGTAGTTCCACGTGGTTCCGAAAATTGCACTTGTGCGTAAGGTACACGAGATTTTTTAGTGGAAACTAAAAATAAAAAGCAATTGCTTTTCTATCAATGTTGACGTAAAAAACAGGACATATAAGCATTATGAAAATATATTTTTGGGTAATACATGAATGAAACAAAGTAAAAATGATAAAAAGAACATGCAACATACAAATAAACAAATAAAAATCCATGTAGCAAAAAGACATCAACAAGTGAGAGTAAAAATCATTCATGCGTGTCAAAAATGTCTGTACTACAAATTTTTAGATGTTCCATATTTCAAAAAAATTAAAAATTAAAAATACAAGTACATTTTTAACACAAATAAAATGATAAATAGATACACTAAAAAATAAAAAAGGGAACAGAAGTACACGTGTATAGGAGTGTGGCTGCCTGCGAACCAACCTGTGGTTGGATGGTTAGAGGGAATGTGGTATCCCCAGCCCACCAGGGTTCAAATCCTGGTGCTCGCATTTATTCCTGGAATTATTTCAGGATTTCCGGCGATGCGCATTCAGTGGGAGGAGACGTTTCCGTCGACGACGTGGTGCCTACGGTGACTTCGTAAATTTCAAGATGATATGCCGGCTCAGTCTCTCGAAGGTGCTCATAGGGATAGGGTGTGCGTGTGTGCGTTCATAGGGGTGAGTGTATGCGCGTGTATATGAACGCTTGCGTCTGTACTGTGTTTAAAAAAAAAAGGAGCGTGGCTGCCCCAGTAAGTTATCTACTGTACAAAAAAAGAAAAAGGCCACCAGCCGCTCGGCAACCCACCGCGTGCAACCCTTCCCTGGCACAAAAAACAAAAAAGAAATGGGCTGGTCGCGCCTTAACAGGCCGAACTGAGACGACAGTCAATTGCGCGAAGCTTAAAGAGACAAACGACCCAACGGCCGGTATGTCGACTGAGACTTCACTAAATCTCGGTTGACTGAGATTTAGCAAGCCCCTTTTAATAATAAAGATTCCAGCTTTATAAGGGCATCTACAACGCTGATCGCTTATATGGACGCTTACGGAAAAAAAAGATAAATAAATATGGTAAAATAACAAATCAATGGAGGGCTTCCTATCCCAACGGGGAACACTAACTAAAGGTGCTAATCAACCTCAAACCCAACCGCAAAACCAGCAGCTTTTTAATTCGTGCAGAGGGAAAAGGGGCCAAATGCTCGCCACCTAGTTTTGCGTCGATGCCAAGCCGATGCCAGGATTCACAGCCATAACTGCCCATCCATCGGGATATAGTTCATGGCGCCCGGGCTAAGCTCCCCGCGATGGAGATGCCCTTCAATGGAAAGCTGCTTATTTGGACGCTTAGAAAATAAAAAACATTAACTAAGGAAGTGGCGCCCATGTAGGAGTCTGTTCCTCCAATGCGGGAGCGATTGTTTGAGCACTAACAGAGTTAATTTTCTACGTAAAGAATATCTACACAGCCTGCCGCACGAGAAGAAAAGAGACGAGGCGTCCGATGCCTAGCTTGGCATCGACGCCAACCATAAACCCGGGAACCCGGGATCAGACGGGATTTGACTAGACCCCCCCCCCCCCCCCCTCCCCCCCCGCGTCGCCTTTTCTGGCGACTCGGGGGCAACCCTAGTCGCGCCGCCGCCGGCAAGTCCCCCCACCCCCTCCCCTGCTTCGCCGCCGCCGGAGGGGATGCAGGCGAAGCCGCGCGTGCCCCAGGGATGGCGGCGGCGGGGCTCTCTCGTTTGGAGGTGTTCCCGTGCTGGTGCCGCGGACGACCGGCGCTGCGATGTGCGTGCCGCTCCGGGGCAGGGGCCTCTCGTTGCGGTGCCGCAGTGGCATGGCTGGGCGGCTGCGGGCGTCGGTGCCGTGCTCCGGTGGTGCTGCTTGTGCCCGCGCTGGTGGATCTGGGCCAGGCGTGCTTGGCGGCAGGGGTGGATCTGGCGGGGGTGGTTGGCGGAGATGGAGTGGCGCGCGCGGCCATGCATGGTCGCCGGACCTGGCATCCTCCCGGGCATGGTGCTGCGGCTTGGGAGTCGGCGTCTGGTGGGGCTGTGAGTCCGGTTCCCTGCGCTGCGGATGGCTACTGCATCTTCCTCGGTGGTCCGGTCGTCTTCTCCGGATTCGGCGAGGGTGGTGGTCCGGCCACTGGCCTGACCTTCAATGGTATGGCTGTGTGCGCCTTGGGCAGGCTGGATACGCTTGGATTGGGCCTGCGGTGGTCTGAAACTGGCCATGTGCGGCGACGGGGCGGCCATGGTCCCTTGTGGAGGTGCAGATCAGCTACCCACCTCACTCAACCGGCCTTCGGAAGTGTGTCAGATCAACTTGGGCGAAAGCCTTGCTCCACTAGGAGCCGGCGGCGGCGACGCCCGTGGGCGCCGCTAACCTCCTTGGAGGCGTCGTTGTATTTGTTGTTTGTACCCTTCTCGTCGAGACACCCGGGGGAAACCCCTAGTCCAGGTCCTCCTGTACGGATGATGGCGGCGCAACCAGCGTCGCGGCCCTTTTTGAAGGCGTCATCTTTGGGGTCTGCTTGGCTGTTGTGTGGGCATTGCTTGCTGTGGGAATGTTGGTGGTGGTGGTGCGGCCGGTTGGGGTCGACGGTGGTTTGTGTTGCTGTTGCCTTGCTCCCTATGTGTTCGTCTTCGGTGGTTTTCCCTGGTGTCGGCCATGTTGCTGTGCATGTTCAAGACCCTCCATTGGTGGCCGTTGTGTTGCGGTGAGCTTAGTGCTCTTGGTGTTGTTCCGGTTCATCTTTGCTCTTTGATGACGCAAGATGCCTCCCCAACTTGCTAATCGTCCCGAATTCTTGTGACGGAGTTCCCAGTCAAGGTTCGTGTTGTCACTCGTTGGTTGTGGATGCTCCTGAGTTGTGTCATGTGGTTCGGTATGCACGCCGGTGCGGTGCGTTAGGTTGCTTGCTTAGTCTAGGTATTGTGATCCCTCCACGACACCCCACATCTACTTGTGCCTCTCGTGGTGTTGGTCCTTCGGTCTGCTAGCTAGGTCGTGCCTTGTCCTGGGCATCCTTTTTCCTTCTCTTCTTTAGTTTATGATGTGCGTCATTTTCTCATCTTCTGTGACCTTGTTACTTGTACGGTTTTCGGCCCAGTTTCCCTCATAAACGGGGTCAATTTGTTTAGGTTTTCGATCCTGTTTCCCTTATAAACCGGATCAGCCAAAGCTTAAGGGGTGACTCTTTGCTTTGGTAGCTTTTTGAGCAATATATTCAGGTGGGAAGGGATCACCTCCCCCCGGTGACCGTTCAAAAAAAAGACGGGATTTGACCAGAACGACGAGGAATTAATCCCTGGCGTCTGGGCTAAGCACCCCCATTGTAGATGCCCTAAGACACCAAAGTATCATATTTCCATTTTTACAAGACACCAAAACGTCATTTAATCCTGATGAGCTAGGGGTATCACTTCCCTCATAGACATTCAACCACAAGTGTTATCAGTCGATTTGTGAACTTGTGATAAAGTGAGAAAAAATGGTATGATTTCGGGCAAACAACCAATTCGAAAGATAATTCACAAAACACTCCTTTTCTTCGCTTTCAACCCACCCTAAAAAACACAGAGGAAGATTTCTCAACAACAACAAAAAACACAAAAGAACATTATTCCCGAAGGCGTCAGATTCGGCCTTACAGAAAAGAACTTCCCCACACGACACAAGAGTCACAAAATACTATTCTTTCCAAAGCACTGTGAAGCGCCTGCCTCACCGCAACGCATCTACACACTTATCCGATAGGCAACTTCTTTTTTTAACAATATAAGGGCCTGCCCGAGAACTGCATTAAACAGAAAGCATTGGTACATCGCAGATTACACAAGGACCCAGAGAAACTAACAAATTACAAACCAGTCCCTGAGCTATGCAAGAAGGACCCTGAACAGAGAGTGGAAAATGCAATTGGGTCCCTGACAGCTCCCACATGGATTCAGCCTTGCCGTCGCCGGGGACAAGGCCACTTGCGACGCCAAGACCTCCACTGCTTCATCTCCGGCCACCAACGCCGGAAGTGGAAGCCATGGACTCCGAGTAGGAACCGAGCTGCCTCCCTTTTTGCACATCGGCTGGGAGGAAGAGGTATAGCTGCCCTTCGGCTAGAAAAAACGATGATAGAGCGATATAGGCCTGCTGACAAGCGCCACCGCAGGCACCATAACCTCGCTACGAATGCCATCGTTAATGAGCTCGAACCCAGACATCACATGCCAGCTCTCTTGATCTCCCCTGCTTCTTGTCCACCACCATGGTGGCAATCGAAACCGGAGAAGAACAGGAGGCCCTCCTGCAGATCAGAGTAGCACACAACCTAGATTGGGTCGCACTATTATTATAGAAATGAAATTGGGGGAGGAAATCAGAACAGCAGCGGCCAAAGCAACGATGTGCCATGGATCCAACCAAAGGGTCCTGACATAGGAACCAACATCCAACCCTCTTAGTCCCTCCCCCGTCCTGCCATCAACACGAGCTCGAGGAAGAAGAACAGAAGAGCGAGAAGGAGAGGAACTTGATCCAGGCACCCTACAATTCGCTGGAGAGAAAAGCAACAGCAAAAATCCTACAACAACTACCAACTGGCCACTTCATTCAGTACGCTTCATTTCAGACATCTTCGTCCATGCCGTCCTCGTCCCCGTCCTCCATGACCCTCATCTTCTTCACGGCCTTGGCTGCCTCGCCGCCGCCGATGGCGCCGTTAGGCACCTGGATGAGGATGTCAGACCTCTGCCCCGTCTCGGCGTTCACCAGCCCGCCGCCGCGGTCCACCCTGTAGGCCAGCTCGTCCTCGTTGGCGGCGTTGATGTACACCGTGTAGTTCTCGTCAATCTCCTCCTGGATCGGCATCTTGGATAGCTGTGTCACCACCCTCTTCTCGATCCACCTCCGGATCGGCCGAGCGCCATACACCTGCGACAAAGTGGAACGAAACCAGAGTCCGCGTCCAGCTCCAAAAAGGTGAAAATATTCAAAAACTTCATAGGATGCTATCACGTACTGGATCATAAGCCAGCGATAGGATGACATCCAGCGCGGCGTCGGTGACGGCCAGGGCGATGCCCGGCTCGGCGAGCCGGACGGCCATGTCCTTCATCTGCAGGTGAGCGTCCTTCCTCAGCTGCTCGTGGGGCAGGGGGTCAAAGATGACGATCTCGTCCAACCGGTTCAGAAGCTCTGGCCTGAAGTGCTTCCTCACCTGCACACACGCACGCGCACACACACACACACACACACACACATAAACCACGCAAAATTCAGAATCACATTGCAGATCAGACAAATACATTGGTGGTTCTGGAATGGAGATTGAGTTGATCCATACATACCTCCTGCATGACAAGGTCGGGAGTGACCTTCATGGAGTTCTTGCCAACCATTCCAGCGAGGAGGTGCTCGACGCCAAGGTTGGAGGTCATGATGACCACGGTGTTCCTGAAGTCCACCGTCCTGCCTTGCCTGTCGGTCAGCCGGCCGTCGTCGAGCACCTGGAGGAGCGTGTTGAACACCGCCACGTGCGTTTTCTCCACCTCGTCGTATAGGATCACGCTGTACGGCCTCCTCCTCACCTGCTCCATCAGCTACCCACCCTCCTCGTGTCCAACATAGCTACATTTCGTTCAGAAAAATAAATTAATCACACAAGTCAGAACCAAAATTCAGTCTTCCTTTACAGCTAAAAATGACTTAATTACTAAATTAATCCCAAATCAGCAACCATCACCCAATATCCAGTCTTTGTTTAAGATTAAAAATGCAGCAAGAATAGAAGCATCAGAGTGTACTTACCCAGGTGATGCTCCGATGAGGCGAGCGACGAAGTGCTGCTCCATGTACTCTGACATGTCGATGCGGACGAGCAGGTTCTCGTCATCGAACAGCTGCTCGGCGAGGGCCTTGGTGAGCTCAGTCTTGCCCACGTCGGTCGGGCCCAGGAAGAGGAACGAGCCGGTGGGCTTCTGCGGCCGCCCAAGGCCGGCCCTGGAGCTCAGCACTGCCTCGGCGATGGCATTCACGGCCTCCATCTGCCCGACCACCCTCGTGTGCAGCCTGTCCACCATGCCGACAAGCCGCTCCTTCTCGTTCTGCCCGAGCCGGGTCACCAGAATGTTGGTCCACTAGCTCACCACCTCCTTGATCTGCTCGGGGCCGACGGTCTCGGTGAGCACCAAGTTCTCGCTGGTCTCGCCCTCCAGCTTGGTGATGGCAGCGTCAATCTCCTGGAGCGCGTCGTACTTGAGGTCGGTGACACGGGCCAGGTCCATGCGCTGCTCGGCTTCCTGCAGCGTGAACTGCAGCTCCTCGCGCCGCTGCTTCAGCTTCTAGATCTCGTCGATCCACTCCTTCTCCTTCCTGTACTTCATCGTCAGGGGCTGCAGCTTGTCCCTCAGGTCGTCTAGCTCCTTCCTCACCTGCACCAGCCGGGCCTTGCTGGCCTTGTCCTTCTCCTTCTCCAGCGCGTGGAGCTCCACCTCCAGCTGAATCCTCTTCCTCTCCAGGTTGTAGATTAAAATGCTTGGGGTAGCTCAGTCCAAGTGTCATTGCCCAGGGCAGGGATCACACAAGCATGCTGTCTAATGGAGCTTCCTTGACTGCCTGGTGTCTCAACTTCGGCTAGTTGGTTAGAGCAACTCCAATAGAAGACCTGAACGAACACAAACTATGTTTGTTTTTTGTCTGTTTGAGTCGACTCATGGACAAGCGGACACGTGCGTTTAGCTGGTGTACCCAACACACACTACCTATTTGGAACAGATATGTCCTAGCCCCACCGTCGTCGTCGGAGGAGAAGGTCAAGGAGGTGAGCTACCGCCTTTCCCTCCCTGGAAAGGCTTCTTCTTGTTGTCGCCGCCTTGGCGCTGGTTGTGAAAACCAGCGTTAACTTCACCATCCTCAGCTTCACTGTCACTTCTATTACGGTGTTTGTTTTTTCTGTTATGCCAAGGTTTGCTGTTTCCGTCGCGCACCTCAGAAGTGCCAGGATTGCCGTTCTGACCTCATTTTTGAGCAAGCTGTCAGATACACCAAGCACTGCCCGTGGCCATTGTCATTTTTCTCAGGACACGAACGACATGAGCATCATGTCGTGCACAGTGCACCACCTGGAACCAGCGTGCATGTCATCCCGTCGCTCGTGCTCGCTCGGGGTTAAACACACTGGGACTCACCGCCGTCGACCTCCTTCGCTCTCTACCACCACCTTTTGATTTCAAGATTAGTTCGCTAGCCATGCTGCACACTACGCTGTCGAGCCCGCTGTCCCGTGCTCCCCGACGGTGGTGAGCCGCCTGGCCATCGCGCCGGCGTCCTCGTCCACCCCACCGTCGACCACGCCGCGCATGTCGCACCCTGAGATCATGCTCAAAGAGTCATCATCGTCGCACAAGAAGCACGCGCCCACGGCTGTCTAAGGCCTGCCGTTGTGCATGCCATCCGCACGCTGCTCCGCTCCTTCCCCATCATTGCACCGACTGCGTGCCGCCCAACGTCCATGCTCCCCAGGCACCACGGCAAGCAGCACGATAGCCACGCTGGAGGCCGCGCGCGTGTGACCGGCACCTTCTACAGCCACCTCCGCACCCGCATCATGCTCTCCATCCAGGAGCGGCCCGGTAGTCTCCCAACCCTCATGCTCGAGCTCAGCATGCCCACTGGGAAGCTCATGCATGAGATCTCTGTAGAAGACCACGTCTGTCGGAGCTAGATCCGACAGATCTCAGGTAGGGGGTTCCGATCTGGTAGTCTTGGCTAGATGGTAACAAGGACTCAAGGGACACGAGGTTTACCCAGGTTCAGGCCATCTTGAAGAGGTAAAACCCTACGTACTGCTTTGTTTGTATTGATTGTGGATGGGGTACAAAGTACAGGTGATCTACCTTGAGATCGGATGTGAATGAATCTGTCTCTATGGCCCTGGCACCTCGGCTTTTATAGACACCGGGGGTGCCTAGGGTTTACACATGGTCAGCCGTATCTAAGGGGTAAACGTGCCAGGGATTATCTCTATGCCTTGGAGTATACACCAAGTCTTCGTGTCATTCCTTCATGAAGCTTCTGATCCAGAGGAATGAGGCCCATCAGTGATAGGCTTAGGGGGGTCCTCGGCCCAACCCAAAGGATGGGCAACCAACATGCCAAGCACCCCCTAATCCAGGACTCCGTCAGTAGCCCCTGAACCGGTCTTCAAGCTGAGGACACTCCTCGGTTCTCCTGAGCTACTTCGGATCTTCAGTCTTTGGTCTTGTAAGCTGGTTCAACCCTGTATGTAGTTTTCTAAGGAGTCATATACCTCAAGCACCCAAGAAGATTACCCAAATTTGAGTCACAAAAATCTCCCGAGGATATCTTCAATCCGAGGTCCTGACTTAAGCATCTTTTCCACAAGGGCGAAGTATCTCGGCTGGGCCCGAGAGTCCAGGGTCCACTTCTGACATCATGACCATCTTTATGTCGTGCTATCATATCTGGGTCTTTTGGGGCGTGCCCATGTCGCCCAGGGCCCCACCGCAGGGCGTCTAATCACATCAGCCTTTACGGGCCCCAACGCACATGGGATGGTACCATTGGCAGTCCTCTCGATTTTTGTGTCCATTATGCGCACGTCGCCTGGGGAACACGCGTGAGTTACATTTGGAGACTCAAACGTCTCTTCGTGGATTTTCCAAACTGTCCACATAAAGGGGCTGGGCAACCCAAAGGAGTGATTTTACTTCTCCCTTCCACCACAGACTGTCTTCCGCCTCTGCTTGACCTAGCGACCCGACGCACCAAGAATCCGGCTCTAATGCCTCTAGCCATGGCCTCATCCTCGCGCTCCACCGGCCTCCTCGAAGGGGAGTGGAAGAGTTGTATTGTTGCGCAGGGCCAGTTGAATCGATTAGCGGAGTTAGGTTACTTGCCACCTCTGGATGTGGCCTTTTCCCATTCGGGACTGGCAGCCGTTGATGGTGATTCCATCCAGGATCCTCGCCCCAAACCTGAAAAACACGAGCGGGTGTGTTTTGTCCCATTTTTACTCCAGGGACCGGGCTTCCCAATTCATCCTTTTCTGAGGGGCCTGTCATACTTTTATGGCCTCCAGCTCCACCACCTTTTTCCCAACTCTATTTTGCACATAGCTTGTTACGTCAACCTCTGCGAGGCCTTCCTCGGATGCCAACCAAATTTTGACCTATGGTGTCATTACTTCTGTGTAGTACCGCATCGCCGAGGTGGTAGCTTGTGGGAGTGCAGAAGAGCCGAGATCTGTAAAGTGGCCGGCTCTCGATATCTGGATGGTACCCCCGAGGAATCAAGGGATCATTGGACCGAGGAGTGGTTTTACATTCCCGATGTTCCCCTCAACGATCCTCCTCGGGAAGGGCTTCCTCCTTTCTCACCTTCCCTTCCTCGGCCAAGGTACAACTGGAAGTCGAGGACTTGAGCGAGGGTAGGGATGCAAGAGGTGACCCGTCTTGTGCACCAGATTTTCCTTCTCCGTGATCATGGCCTGAAATTGCCCAATGTTATGGCAATAGTGCTTCTCCGAGGAGTCCAGCCTCTTCGGCAGCGCTATCATCCCCTGTGGGAATATAGTGGTGCTAACGACTCGACTCGCTCCATCAGAGGCAAGTTCCCTGAGCGCCATACACTTGCTCGAATGCTGGCATCGATGTTCAAGGGCGAGGAGTCGGACTTCCTCAAAGCAGCAAGATACGACGGCTTTTCCTCTCAAAAGCCTCCCCGAGCTGTAAGTTTTTACAACCATCGATCTTTCTTCTTAGGACAAAGTATATAACTGCTTGATTAGCTTTTTACTCCATCTGATCAGAGCTGGGGACAGTGGTCAAGAAAGTTGGAGTGTCCGGCTCCACAACCCGACATTCCTCGGGATCCAGAATGCATGCATGGTCTATCCAAGGACCTGCACGTCGACCTCATCTTTCGAGACGGTGTGTTTTATCAAGAAGGCATCGATGGTGATGAAATTGCCATTGTTTTTGACAGCCCCGGTACAACCTTGTCCCGAGGTGCCGTGGTGGACGGAGCACCCTCTCCTCCAAGAACTCGTGCTGCCACCACACGGGCTACCCGCCAACGAGGTGCCTCGGCTCCCTTATCCCAAGATGGTTGATGGCCCAAGCATCAGAGGTATACCACGGGGGCAACAGCCGCCCAGGCTGTTACCCCCAAGTGTTGCAGAGCCATCAAGCGGTAGAAGGGCGAGAGTCAAGGAAACGGTGCCTCAAAGGCCTTCCTCTTCTTCTCGGTAAGGGCAGTTTCTTAGCTATTGATACGTCTCCAACGTATCTATAATTTTTGATTGTTCCATGCTATTATAGTATCAATCTTGGATGTTTTATATACATTTACAAGCAATTATATATCATTTTTTGGGACTAACCTATTAACTTAGTGCCCAATGCCAGTTGCTGTTTTTTGCCTGTTTATGGTTTTGCAGAATATCAGTACCAAACGAAGTCCAAATGCCGTGAAACTTTTTAGAGATTTTTTTCTGGACATAAGAGACACTAGAAGCTTTGGGAGAGGGCCAGAAGACCGAGGAGGTGGCCACGAGCCACCAGGGCTTGCCCCAGAGGGGGTGGCGCGCCCTGGTGCCTCGTGGGCCCACCTCTTCTTCGTTTGACCTAATTCCACCTCTATAAATTCTCTAAAATTGGGAAACCAAAATAGGAGTCCACGAAATACTTTTTTCGCCGCCGCAAGTCTCTGTTCTCGAGAGATCCCATCTAGAGGCCTTTTCCGGTACTCTGCCGGAGGGGGAATCGATCACGGAGGGGCTCTACATCAACCTTGCTGCCCTTCCGATGATGCGTGAGTAGTTTACCATAGACCTTCGGGTCCATAGTTAGTAGCTAGATGGCTTCTTTTCTCTTTTTGATCTTCAATACAATGTTCTCCTCGATGTTCTTGGAGTTCTATCCGATGTAATCACTTTTTGCGGTGTGTTTGTTGGGATCCGATGAATTGTGAGTTTATGATCAGATTATCCATGAATATTATTTGAGCTTTCTCTGAACTCTCTTATGCATGATTGTTATAGCTTCGTATTTCTCTCCGATATATTGATTTGGTTTGGCCAACTAGATTGATTTATCTTGCAATGGGAGAGGTGCTTTGTAATGGGTTCGATCTTGCGGTGCTCAATCCCAGTGACAGAAAGGGACATGACATGTATTGTATCGTTGCTATTAAGGATAAAAAGATGGGGTTTATTCATGCGTGAGTTTACTTTGTCTACATCATGTCATCTTGCTTAAGGCGTTACTCCGTTCTTTATGAACTTAATACTCTAGATGCATGCTGGATAGCGGTCTATGTGTGGAGTAATAGTAGTAGATGCAGGCAGGAGTCGGTCTACTTGTCTCGGACGTGATGCCTATATACATGATCATTGCCTTGGATATCGTCATGATTATTTGCTTTTCTATCAATTGCCCAACAGTAATTTGTTTACCCACCGTATGCTATTTTCAAGAGAGAAGCCTCTAGTGAAAACTATGGCCCCCGGTACTACCTTTATCATTTACTAAAACACTAAAAAATGTTGCTGCAATTTTACTTTATTTATTTTATTTTGTATTTTTGTTTGATCTATCTATCTATCTATCTATCTATCTATCACCATACAATTTAATCTTGCAATTGACCGCCAAGGGATTGACAACCCCTTGTTTGCGTTGGGTGCGAGGATTTGTTGTTGTGTGTAAAGGTGCTGCTAACGAGGTGTTGCGTGATTCTCCTACTAGATTGATACCTTGGTTTCATAACTGAGGGAAATACTTATCTCTACTGTATTGCATCATCCTCTCCTCTTCGGGAAAAAACCAACGCAGATCACAAGTAGCAGTGCAGGAGACCCTCCAACAGCTCCTATTGCCACATCACTATCTTTATGATTGTAGATTTTACCATGACCTCATCTATTCCGAGGAGAATATTTTCATGCTTCCAGCCGCATGTAACCTTAAGGGTACTTTTAATTTTCACTTCCTTCATGCCGACCTATTCTGTGCATTGTGACTGCTAGCTTTTGGCTTCTCCCACCTGAGGTACCTGACCAGGTTAACCCTAGAAGCAATGATCACAGAGGTGCTCCTGTTACACCCTTGGACAAACATGCGGAAACATAAGGGGTACACATAGGAGCCAGGCAACTCAGCTTGGCAAAAAGTCGCAAATCAAAATTGGTGCATGATTATTATAGCCTCGTATTTCTTCTCCGATCTATTGATTTGGTTTGGCCAACGGAGTTGATTTATCTTGCCATGGGAAGAGGTGCTTTGTAGTGGGTTCGATCTTGCGGTGCTCAATCCCAGTGACAGAAAGGGACATGACACATATGTATCGTTGCTACTAAGGGTAACAAGATGGGATCTATTCATTGGGTTTATTAATTCGTGAGTTTGTCTTGTCTACATCATGTCATCGTTCTTAAGGCATTACTCCGTTCTTATGGACTTAATACACTAGATGCATGCTGGATAGCGGTCGATGTGTGGAGTAATAGTAGTAGATGCAGGCAGGAGTCGGTCTACTAATGTTGGACGTGATGCCTATATACATGATCATTGCCTTGGATGTCGTCATGATTATTTGCTTTTCTATCAATTGCCCAACAGTAATTTGTCTACCCACCGTATGCTATTTTCTCGAGAGAAGCCTCTAGTGAAACCTATGGCCCTCGGGTCTATCAAAATCATATTACTAAAACCCTAAAAAATTGGTGACAACTTTCTTTATTTATTTTATTTTGTATTTTTGTTTCAATCTATCAATCTATCAAATACAATTTAATCTTGCAATCTTACCGCCAAGGGATTGACAACCCCTTGTTTGCGTTGGGTGCAAGGATTTGTTGTTTGTGTGCAGGTGCTACTAACGAGGTGTTGCGTGATTCTCCTACTGGTTCGATAACCTTGGTTTCATAACCGAGGGAAATACTTATCTCTACTGTGCTGCATCATCCCTTCCTCTTCGGGGAAATACCAACGCAAGCTACAAGTAGCAGGAAGAATTTTTGGCGCCGTTACCGGGGAGACATTATCAACATCTATCAAGTACCTTTGCATAAACTCTCATCTCCTTGCATTTACTTTATTTGCCATTTGCCTCTCGTTTTCATCTCCCCCACTTCTAAAACGTTTTTACAAAAATACAAAAATATTTTCCGTTTGCCTTTTTTCTTGTTTGCCTCTTTACTTGCTTGCTTTTATTGCTTTCATGTCGAACACACAAGAACAGAACTAAAAGTAAAAATACAAGATACTATGGATTCACTTAAAGTTTACTACTTGAATCATCTTCGATCCATTATTGCTCGTGCTGAAACCCCAACTAGCTTAGTTGAGGGAAAATCTTTAAAGGAGCATGCTCATTTTGTGCATCACCGTTTGTCTGAAAAAGGAGACTCTTGTGGCATCAAATAAATTGTTTGCTATGCTATGCTCGGAATCTATGTGAAATTTATGATTTTACTTGTTGCTCTAAGAACCGTAAAAAACATCTTCCCTACCTATGTGAGTTCAATGATAATGAAATATTATCTTCTTATGAAAAAGGTGTTTATAGTTACTATGATATCGAACAAATTGAAGAATTTGTTGCTTTTAAGGGTGCTTATGAAGTTGCTTCTTTGATTGAAAAGTATGATATTACTCTCTACAAATCTGAAAACTTGGCCATACTTAAGTATTGCTATGAAAATTATGCATCTAATGCCTATGTTAGTGAATTTATTGAGAGAATGTCTACTGCTTTGGAAGAGAATAATGATACACATGAATCTATAGATAATCATGATTCCGATGATTCGATTGAAATATCCCCTCTTGATGAACATGATGCTTGTTATTCTTATGGCCACGATGCCAATATTGAAGATGCTTATAGAGATGAACTTGCTATAGTTCCTTATGTTAAAAATGAAATTATTGCTATAACACCCATACTTGATATCTCCTTCAATGAAAAGCATGATTGCAATGATGTTACTATAAATTCTATGAATGTCAATTGTGCTAATAATATGCAAAACTACAAGCTTGGGGATGAAAATTTTGTTATGTGCACTACTTATTGCAATGATCATGATTAGGGTGATGATGCTTTTTATGATCTTGAAAATTTATTTAAGCCTCATGATGAATATGTTATTGATAATAAAATTTGCAACACTACTAAAAGTGGGTTCGGAGAGGTCATGACTTTAGTTGATGTTAATCCCACTATCTTGGAAGATGATAAAAAAATTTATGCATGTGGATCATTGAGAGAAAATTTTATGTGATAGCTATATTGTTGAATTTGATTATGATCCTACATGTAATTATTATGAGAGAGGAAAATATAGTTGTAGAAATTTTCATGTTACTAAATTACCTCTCGTTATGTTGAAATCATCAATGTTTTATTCTTCTCCTTTGCATATGCTAGAAATTGCTTGCCTTGATAATTTGTTCACTTATAAAATGCCTACGCATAGGAAGTATGTTAGACTTAAATGTGTTTTTCACATGCTACATGATGCTCTCTTTGTGTTTCAATTATCATCTTTCATGTGAGCATCATTGAAATCTCAAGCCGATCTTAATGGCTATAAAGAAAGAGTTTGTTGGGAGACAACCCAATGAATAAAATAATTTATTGTGTGTTTTCACAATTATGATACTGGTATGATTGTGTTTTTGTGTTTTTAATTAGTGTTTGTGCCAAGTAAAGCCTTTGGGATGATTTGGAAGATATTATAATTGATGCTGTTTGGAAAACAGAAAATTTTGCGTTAAGTGCCCGGATTTTGTTTCTGTACTGGAGCGTCAAACAAATCTTAATTTTTTACAGAGTATTGGTATATGAATTTCCCACGTTGTCCTAATTTTTCAGAATTTTTAGAGTTACAGAAGTATGACCATAATTCAGATCTCTACAGACTGTTCTGTTTTTGACAGATTCTGTTTTTGATGCACTGCTTACTTGTTTTGATGAAACTATGGATTGTATCGGGGGGGGGGGGGTATAAGCCATGGTGAAGTTAGAGTACAGTAGGTATAATGCAAAAAAAAATATGAATGAGTTTGCAACAGTACTTATAGTAGTGATTTATTTTGTTATACTAACGGATCTCACGAGGTTTTGTTGAGTTTTGTGTGATTGAAGTTTTCAAGTTTTGGGTGAGATCACGATGGATGAAGGAATAAGGAGTAGCAAAATCCTAAGCTTGGGGATTCCCGAGGCACCCCAAGGTAATATTCAAGGAAGACTCAAGCGTCTAAGCTTGGGGATGCCCTAGAAGGCATCCCCTCTTTATTCTACCAACCATCGGTAATTTTACTTGGAGCTATATTTTTATTCGTCACATGATATGTGTTTTGCTTGGAGCATCTTGTATGATATGAGTCTTTGCTTTGTTTGCTTTTTAGTTTATCACAATCATCTTTGCTGCACACACCTATCTTGAGAGAGCCACACGTTTATCATCATAATTTGTTAGAATACTCTATGTGCTTCACTTAATTTTTTTGAGCTAGGCGGTTGCTCTAGTGCTTCACTTAAATCTTTTTGAGCACGGTGGTGGCTATATTTTGAAGAAATAAACTCTCATGCTTCACTTATACTATTTTGAGAGTTGATTAAAATTTTGAAGAAATAAACTCTCATGCTTCACTTATATTATTTTGAGAGTTGATTGAAATTTTGAAGAAATGAATTCTCATGCTTCACTTATATTATTTTGAGAATTGATAAGATTGAAATTTTAAAGAAATATTTGCACTCTCATGCTTCACTTAAATCGTTTTGAGAGATGATGATAGTAACGGTAATTTGCACAAGTTATGAAATTGGTCCCAAAGTGATGAATATTCAAGAGGGATATAAATAAAAACTTTCATATAGATCATTGGATATGATGAGTGTGATTCCTTGCAATAGTTTTGCGATATGGAAATCCCTATGCATGCACGTTAAGTCAATAGTTATGCAATGAAGTTACATCCTACTTACGGTGCATTATTCGGTGTTAGTTATGTTCAATGCATGTTTATGACCATTTTCGCTTTTTGGTGGGTCGCTTCTCAATCTTTTGCTAGCCTTCATTTGTACTAAGCGGAAATACTGTTGTGCATCCAAAATCCTTAAACCCAGTTTTGCCTTATGAGTCCACTATATCTACCTATATGCGGTATTTCAATGCCGTTCTAAGTAAATTTGCGTGTGCCAACTCTAAATTTCAAAATAATTTTTCCGTTTTGTGTGCCCGTACCGCTCATGAAGTGGCAGGGGGTGGCCATTATTTTCCATGCTAGGTGTGTTATTCTCATGATGAGTGTTTATTCACTTGTCATTGCACGAGAGAATGGTTGGTAATAGGGATGCCCAGTCCCACATGAATCAAATTAATAACAACAAAATTCCTTAGAATGTGATGGTATGGAGGGCACCCGTGGATACGGCTAGCCATGGATTGTGAAAGCAATGGTGGAAAGGAAATAAACTTTACTTTCTATTTGGGAACCACCTATGATGTGTCTAGCATGGAAGATAATGGGAATTCTCGGTCGTTTTCATTGACAGGAAAAGCATGCCTCTCAAAATATTTTTATCTCTCTAATTTAAGCTTTGAGCTCTGGCACATTTGACAAATCTCTGCTTCCCTCTGCGAAGGGCCTATCTATTTACTTTTATGCAATTTTTATTTTTATTTGAGTCTCCATCTTCTCTTACAAAAGCACCAACTAGAGAGCACTATTGTCATACTTGTGCATTGGATGTAGCTAATATTCGAGTGTGTTTCATGAATGGATCAATGATTGAGCATAATGGGCTAGGGATAACTTTCTTTAGCGTTGGTATTTTGAAAGACATGGTTGCTTGTTAGCATGCTTGAGTATTTATGTTTTCATGTCAAACTATAGACTATTGCTTTGAATCATACAAGTCCAATGTCCATGCTACAAAAGAAAAGAATATGTGATGAATATGTTAGGCAGCATTCCACATCAAAAATTCTGTTTTTATCATTTACCTACTCGAGGACGGGTAGGAATTAAGCTTGGGGATGCTGATACGTCTCCAACGTATCTATAATTTTTGATTGTTCCAAGCTGATATATTATCAATCTTGGATGTTTTCACAATCATTTACAGCAATTATCTATCATTTTTGGAGACTAACCTATTAACCTAGTGCCTAGTGCCAGTTGCTGCTTTCTGCCCTGTTTTTGTTTTACAGAAAATCAATATCAAACAAAGTCCAAATGCAACGAAACTTTTTGGAGATTTTTTATTGGAGAAGATAAACACTAGAAGCTTCGGGAGGAGGCCAGAAGATCTCTGTGGGGCCCACGAGCCACCAGGGCGCGCCCTAGGGGGGTGGCGCGCCCTGGTGCCTCGTGGGGCCCACAGAGCTCCGTTTGACCTAATTCCAGCACTATAAATTCCAGAAAAATTAGAAACCCTCAGGGGAGTCCACAAAATACTTTTTCCGCTGCCGCAAGTTTCTGTTCCAGAGAGATCCCATCTGGGGTCCTTCTCCGGTAATCTGCCGGAGGGGGAATCGATCACGGAGGGGCTCTACATCAACCTTGCTGCCCTTCTGATGATGCGTGAGTAGTTTACCACAGACCTACGGGTCCATAGGCAGTAGCTAGATGGCTTCTTCTCTCTTTTTGATCTTCAATACAATGTTCTCCTTGATGTTCTTGGAGTTCTATCCGATGTAATCTCTTTTTGCGGTGTGTTTGTTGGGATCCGATGAATTGTGAGTTTATGATCAGATTATCCATGAAATTATTTGAGTCTTTGCTGCACTCTTTTATGCATGATTATTATAGCCTCGTATTTCTTCTCCGATCTATTGATTTGGTTTGGCCAACTGAGTTGATTTATCTTGCCATGGGAAGAGGTGCTTTGTAGTGGGTTCGATCTTGCGGTGCTCAATCCCAGTGATAGAAAGGGACATGACATGTATGTATCATTGCTACTAAAGGTAACAAGATAGGATCTATTCATTGTGTTTATTAATTCGTGAGTTTGTCTTGTCTACATCATGTCATCGTTCTTAAGGCATTACTCCGTTCTTATGGACTTAATACACTAGATGCATGCTGGATAGCGGTTGATGTGTGGAGTAATAGTAGTAGATGCAGGCAGGAGTCGGTCTACTAATCTTGGACGTGATGCCTATATACATGATCATTGCCTTGGATATCATCATGATTATTTGCTTTTCTATCAATTGCCCAACAGTAATTTGTCTACCCACCGTATGCTATTTTCTCGAGAGAAGCCTCTAGTGAAACCTATGCCCCCCGGGTCTATCAAAATCATATTACTAAAACCCTAAAAATATTGGTGCCATCTTTCTTTATTTATTTTATTTTGTATTTTTTTTTCAATCTATCAATCTATCAAATACAATTTAATCTTGCAATCTTACCACCAAGGGATTGACAACCCCTTGTTTGCGTTGGGTGCAAGGATTTGTTGTTTGTGTGCAGGTGCTGCTAACGAGGTGTTGCGTGATTCTCCTACTGGTTGAATAACCTTGATTTCATAACCGAGGGAAATACTTATCTCTATTGTGCTGCATCATCCCTTCCTCTTCGGGGAAATACCAACGCAAGCTACAAGTAGCAGCCGCAGTTTTATACCACTTAAGATCAATCCGTTGGACCTTTCTACTTGCCCGTTTGTTTGCGGGTGGTAGACCGAGGCGTAGTCAAGCTTGCTGTTGCATTGAGCACACCATGCTTTCACCTCGTCGGCCGTGAAGTTTGACCCATTATCTGTGATGATGCTGTGAGGCATTCCATAACGATGCGTTATATTCAAGATGAATTTGATCATGCGTCTGGATTTTGCCGAGGCCACAGGCCTTGCCTCAATCCACTTGGTGAACTTGTCGACCATGACCAGCAAGTATTTCTTGCCGGATGTTCCTTTATAGAGCGGTCCGACCATGTCCAGCCCCCAGACCGTGAATGGCCAGCTGATGGGGATTGTTTTTAAGGCTGTGGGTGGTAAATTGCTCTTTTTAGCGAAGAGCTGGCACCCGACACACCTGTCCACCAGGTCTCATACATCGGCTCGTGCTGTAGGCCAATAAAACCCTACTCAGAATGCCTTGCTTACCAAGGTCCGAGGAGTTGCATGATGCCCACAGGTGCCAGAATGTATCTCTGACAGGAGCTGCTTCCCCTCTTCTTGGGAAATGCAGCATTGGAGGACACCGGTGACACTGCGCTTATATAGTTCTCCTTCATGAACCTTGTAAGCGGCGGATCGTCGGACGATGGACCATGCTTCCGTATGGTCCTCAGGCAAAGTATGCAAGGAAAGGTTCAGTCCAAGGTGCGATGACAGCCATGATCTCGTGAGCCGAAGTAGTAACTTCTAGTTCTGAGCCCCCAACTATGTCGGCGTCCTGCTATAAGGCGGGCGGGGTGACTTTTTCCATGGGTGCCTACTTGAAAGTGCAACTAATCCCCGGGTGGTTTTGTTAATTAATAACAACATAAATGTCATTGAGCTAATGCCTATTCAAAGATCATTTTAGGAAAGTTCAATGTAGGCATGGCAAGGACATGTGATTGTGGACCCCTCAAAATGCAAAGGACATACATTGGCAAAAGCTCCAGGACTCTTCATTTTTGGTTAAGTGATCCAAGATCACATTGAGTCCATAGGAAAGCCAATACTATTAAAAGGGGATGAGGTTTTTGATCACGAGTCATTTACTCAAGTGCTTGAAGATATTGCTCCAAAAACCCTCAACCACATTCTCAATATCCAATCTGTCCAAAATCCTAAAGTCATTCTCGGTCCCACCAAAACATACACATCCGGACCCACCGAGATACACAAGATAGAGCCACCAGCCTAACCCTAGAAACTTGGTTCCACCAAGATGGCATTCGGTCCCACCGAAGTGCAAGTGCCAAGTTTCTGTAACCCACTGTTTTCACTTCCTAATCACCGAGTGAAACCGATCGGAATTACCGAGATGAGGTAACTGCTTAAGTCATCACACATCAGAGCCACCGAGTGGATTCATCCGGTCTCACCGAATCGTCTAACGTTTGAATCTTTTACACTAGTCGGTGCCTCCGAGATTTATATTCGGTGCCACCGAGTTGTGCATAAAGTTTGTAACGGTTAGATTTCTGGTGATGGCTATATATATACCCCACCCACACCACCTACTCTCAGAGAGAGCAACTAGGATGAAACAAACACTTCCGGCCATATCCATTTTCTGAGAGAGAACCACCTACCCTTGTGTTCAAATCAAGAGATTCCACTCCAACCATTTAAACCTTGATTTCTAGCCCCCTCAAATTACTTTCCACTCCAATCCTTCTCCTACTACCAAGCCAAATCTATGAGAGAGTGATTGAGTGTTGAGGAGACTATCTTTTGAAGCACAAGAGCAAGGAGTTCATCATCAACAACAACATCTATTACCTTTTGGAGAGTGGTGTCTCCTAGATTGGTTAGGTGTCACTTGGGAGCCTCCAAATCATGTCGAGTTCAACCAAGAGTTTGTAAGGGCAAGGAGATCGCCTACTTCGTGAAGATCTACCCAAGTGAGGCTAGTCCTTCATGGGCGGAAGCCATGATGGCATAGACAAGGTTGCTTCTTCGTGGGTGGAGCCCTGCATGGACTTGTGCAATCGTTACCCTTCGTGGGTTGAAGTCTCCATCAACGTGGACGTACGATAGCACCACCTATCGGAACCACACCAAAAATCTCCATGTCTTCATTGTGTTTGATTTCTTTGATCCCCTCCTTTATGTTCATATGCAAAGTCTTTACTTTATGCTACACAACTCTTAGACTTGCATGTGTAGGGTGTTACTTGACTTGTGATAGTTGCTAAAACTCGCCTATAACTAAAATTGGGAAAAGGCTAGGTTTTTTATTTGGTCAAGTAGTCTAATCACCCCCCTCTAGACCTACTTTCGATCCTACAAGTGGTATCAGAGCTTTGGTTTCCATTGCATATGTTTCACAACCTAGGAGAATATGGCATCTAGTGAGGGAAATTATCGCCATAGAGGTCCTTACTTTGATGGTACAAACTTTGCTAGTTGGAAGCATAAAATGAAAATGCATATTCTTGGTCATAACCCTGCTGTTTGGGCTGTTGTTCGTGTTGGCTTGCAAGGTGACTACTTTGAGGATGGAAAAGAACTGTATCATGAAGCAACCACGGAAGAGTTGAAAATGTTACAATACAATGCTCAAGCATGTCACATTCTCTTCAACGGTTTGTGTCCCAAGGAGTTCAATAAGATTAGCCGCCTTGAGAATGCAAAGGAAATTTGGGATACTTTGGTTGATATGCATGAAGGTACCGAGTCCGTCAAGGAATCTAAGTTGCATGTGCTCCAAAGTCAACTTGACAAGTTCAAGATGAAGGATGGTGAAGGAGTCATGGAAATGTACTCTAGGCTCGCTCTCATCACAAATGAGATTGCCGGCTTAGGAAGTGAAGAGATGATCGACAAATTCATCATCAAGAAGATCCTTAGAGCCTTGGATGGAAAATATGATACCGTGTGCACATTGATCCAAATGATGCCCAATTACAAAGATCTCAAGCCCACGAAAGTCATTGGAAGGATTGTTGCTCATGAAATGTCACTCAAGGACAAAGAGGAGCTCCACAACAAGTCTAGTGGTGCTTACAAAGCTTCAAGTGATGCTCCCACAACATCAAGTGACAAGCTTGTATCCAATGAAGAGCTAAGTCTCATGGTCAAGAACTTTAACAAATTCTACAAGAGTAGAGGCAAAGAGAGAAGCTCCAACTCAAGATATAATGAGAATAGATCTTCAAGTCGTGACCGTGTTTGCTAAAATTGTGGAAGGCCCGGATGTAGGGGAACGCGACAGAAAACAAAAAAATTCGGTACAGCGAGCACGCCCAGGATCACTATGGAGACTGCATACAAGGTTTGATCTGATCATTACCGACTCATAGCGCAGTGGAAGAAGAGTCGATGTAGTCATTGGTGCAGATCCCCGCAGCTAGGATTTACAACCTCCCAACCGCGAGGATGTACTCCCTCATCGGACAGCCCTTCAGGAGGCGGTCGGACAGTCCCTCGGATGATGTCACGGACAGCCCTTCGGGAGGACCCTCGAAACTCGAATGGTAACTTGGACAAGCCTACGGGAGGACCCTCGAATAGCCCCTCGGGCAAAAGATCAAAACTACAACCTCTCTACAGGGTTGCACACATACGGTGTCAGCTATCCGGCAGGGCTTCGCCGTCCAGAACTAGTTCCTATCGGAAACCAGACAGCCTTTCGGCTCTACAAAACTATTTCGCTGGGAGGGAGAGAGAAGCCAGAAATATCATGGCATGTGTATGACAGATTGAAGTGAGTGTGGAGAGATCCTCTCAGACTCTATTTATAGGGAAGCCAAGGGGAAGGGTGCCTCCAAAAAATACCAAAACACCCATGCATTAGATCACATATGATGGGTATTAAGGGCATAATGGGCGGCCATGTGGAACTCCAAGGAGGAGCACCACCCTTGGCCGGCCACCCCTTGGCCCCCCCCCCCCAAATGGGGTTCCTTCGGTTGCAAGCCTCTTACTTCTAGAACTTTGACTAAAGTCCTAAAAGATGGCTTTCCAAAAAGTGAACCAAAAAGCACTTTCACTATTCACGAAGACATTTTTCTGCGTCCGTTAAAACCCAAATTATTTCTGTGTACCTAGAATAATTCCATTACCCACTAAAATAATTTTGAACGCATTCCGAAACAATTCCGGAACAATTTTTTTCTTCAGCGAAAAGCTACCATAGCGGTTCCGGCTGCTCCAGAACATTTCCGGTTTTTCTCTCCGGAAAAATCTCAGAAGTTTCCAGAATAATTCTGGCACCCTCCAAGAATTTCCAGGCGTGTGTCGAAACCAATTTGACTTAATGGTATACCCTGAAACAACTTTTCAGTTTTACCAAAACTATTCCGTTTTTCTCTCTTCGGAACTTTTCCGTTGTCTCCGAAACTTTTCCGGTGACTTTCTCTCAGACTCCCTGTCTAGTATTCAGCAGATAGATGACCCTTAAGCATGTGACCCTATAGATTTGGTGATGTATAGACATGACCAGAACATTTTCCGAACAATGATCAACATCGGAGCCGTGGACACCCATATTGACCCCTATACCCACACGAATAATTATTCGAGTGAACCTCCAGTTGCCGTGTGCTATTCCTGTTGCTTCACGATATGTTACAAATACCCGAGGTGAGATTTATCTGCATCCCCGTGGATCAACAACTTGTCCACTATGCAAGTTACCTCGTTACCGGTTTTGTTCTCTTTTCTCGTTTCCGTGTTCCGACATCCCTGTGATCAAATCACCATGTGTCTGGCCAGACGATGATGGATACCGTAACACCGAGAGGGCCCAAGAATATCTCTCCATCGTCGGAGGAGCAAATCCCAATTTTGAGCTATCTCGTTTCTTGTCATACTTTTCTGTGAACCCGTAAGCCGCCATAATTGCCACCCAGTTATGGATGACGTTTAACAAACCCCAAAGTTCACGAAGCAAGTACGAAGGAACTCGATACTCTCATGGTCTAAGGAATTATGCAAACATTAATTTTCTCTGTGTTATTAACCATTAACTTGTGACGAATGTATCTCATAATATAACATCAATTTGGGTCGATTCAACACAAGTGTTCTTCTAACATTGTGCCCTAAAAATTGCCGGCATAGCCATGCCCATGATCAGGAAAACATGATCATCATGCAATACTTGAGCTAGTCTTAGAGGCATGACTAGGAATACTTTTTACCGTTTATTATACCACACGTGCACATGAGTTTCCCTCCGAGCCTCGTGGATATTGTAGACTCGAGAATCATTGCAGTTATAACATGGATCATAAACATTCATTACAAACTTGGAGATACAAAATAACTGTTATTACTGCCTCTAGGGCATATCTCCTACAGACTCCCACTTGCACTAGAGTCATAATCCAGTTACATGGCTTCCCTAACACCAATGGCTGTCCGGTGTTGCTCATGCTTTGCTCGTGGTAGAGGCTTTGTCATCGGGTCTGACACATTCAGATCTGTGTGAACTTTGCATACTTTCACTAAACCCGCTTCGATATGATGTCGAATGAGTTTATATTTGAGTTCAATATGTCTTGTCTTATGGTGCGAAGATGGCTCCCTTGCCTGAGTCACGGCGCCACTATTATCACAATAGATCTCCACCGGGTCTAGAGCACTTGGAACCACACCAAGGTCTTCAAGAAATTGCTTGATCCAGACCGCCTCCTTGGAGGCTTCTAAAGCTGCAACAGATTCCGCCTCCATCATAGAATCCACCACAGTCTTCTGTTTGGAACTTTTCCAATCAACTGTGCCACCGTTTAATATGAAAACATAGCCTGATTGAGATTTGAAGTCATCTGGCTCAGTCATGAAGCCTACATCAGTGTAACCACTTACAATAAGCTCTTCATCACCTCCGTACACAAGGAGTAAATCCTTAGTCCTTCTGAGGTACTTAAGAATACCCTTGACTGCGGCCCAGTGTTCCAATCCTGGATCACTTTGGTACCGGCTGCTAACACTTAGCGCATAGGAAACATCTGGTCTTGTATATAGCATGGCATACATAATAGAACCAACTGCCGAAGCATATGGAACATCATTCATTTGTACTCGCTCATCGAGAGTCCGAGGACACTGATTCTTGCTAAGCACTGTGCCAGGTGACATGGGGTGTAGGCCTTTCTTGGAGTTCTCCATGTTGAACCTTTTCAAGACCTTGTCAATGTACGTGCTTTGGCTAAGCGCTATCAGGCGTTTTGATCTATCTCTATAGATTCTGATGCCCAATACATATGCCGCTTCGCCTAAGTCTTTCATTGAAAAACTCTTCTTCAATGAGTCTTTTATTTTGCTAAGAAAATTCACGTCATTTCCAATCAACAATATGTCATCCACATACAAGATTAGAAATGCTTTTGCGATCCCACTAAACTTCTTGTAAACACAAGATTCTTCGTCATTCCTGATGAAGCCAAACTCTTTGACCACTTCATCAAAACGAATGTTCCAGCTCCTTGACGCTTGCTTCAGACCATAAATGGCTTTCTGAAGTTTGCATACCTTTCCAGCATCCTTAGGATCGACAAAACCTTCTGGCTGTATCATGTATACATCCTCTTTGAGGTTTCCATTTAGGAAAGCCGTTTTGACATCCATCTGCCATATTTCATAATCGAAATAAGCAGCAATTGCTAGTAATATCCGAACAGACCTAAGCATAGCTACGGGCGAGAAAGTCTCGTCGTAGTCCACTCCTGGAACTTGTGTGAACCCTTTCGCAAAAATTCTAGCTTTGTGGATAGTAATGTTACCATCCGCGTCCGTCTTTCTTTTGAAAATCCATTTACAACCAATGGGTTTTACGCCATCTGGAATTTCTTCCAAGTTCCAAACTTGGTTTTTGTACATGGATTCCATTTTGAATTTCATGGCCTTGTGCCATTCCCTTGAGCTGGGCCCGCCATCACTTCCTTGTAGTGCGCAGGTTCATCGTCTTCAAGAATGAAGATTTCGTTATGAAACCACTCAGGTGGCTGGATAGCCTACCTGATCTGCGCGGTTCAGTTACAACACTGTCTGAAGTTTCCGCATCACATGCGACAACTTCTGGCTTGGTTGTAGGGATAATTTGTGGAATTTCTTCTGGTTCCTTAGCCATATCAACGGTCACCGAAGATTCACTAATCTCATTAAGTTGTACTATCCTCCCACTTAATTCTTTGGCGAGAAACTCTTTCTCGAGAAAGTGTCCAACTTTTGCGACAAACACTTTGCCCTCGGACTGTTGGTAAAAGGAATACCCAATGGTGTTATTGGGATAACCTACAAAGTAACATTTGTCTGATCTGGGGTCGAGTTTGCTTGGTTGTAAACATTTTACATAAGCTTCACAACCCCAAACCTTGAGATGCGACACATTGGGTTTCTTCCCATACCATAATTCAAATGGCGTCGTCTCAACAGACTTAGACGGTGCTCTGTTTAATGTATAAGCGGTAGTGAGTAGTGCATGACCCCAAAAACATATCGGTAGATCTGTAAGAGACATCATAGATTACGTCGTTCCGACACTCCGTTTCGCTATCGAGTTCCGGGAGGCGTAAGTTGTGAAATGATTCCACGGTCACTCAGATGTTGGCCAAACTCATGACTAAGATACTCGCCCCCACGATCTGATCGCAGAAACTTAATCCTTTTGTTATGATGATTTTCTACCTCATTCTGAAATTCTTTGAACTTTTCAAAGGTTTCTGACTTATGCTTCATCAAGTAGATATATCCATACCTACTTAAATCATCAGTAAAAGTCACGAAATAGAAATACCCACCCCGTGTAGTTGTGCTCATCGGACCACATACATCACTATGTATTATTTCCAACAATTCACCTGCCCGTTCAGGATGACCCGTGAACGGCGTCTTGGTCATTTTCCCCATCAGACAAGCTTCATATGTGTCAAATGATTCAAAATCAAAGGACGGTAAAACTCCATCTTTATGGAGTCTTTGCATGCGTTTCTTTCCGATGTGGCCAAGGCGACAGTGCCACAAGTAAGTGGTTGTGGTATCAGCCTTCTTAAGGCATTTAGCATTCACATTAAAGACATCATTTCCACATTCAAGATTTAGTATGAAAAGGCCCCCAACAATGGGTGCAAATCCATAAAACATATCCTTACAATAAAGTGAACAACCATTGTTCTCAGACTTGTACGAATACCCATCGTGTACTAAACATGATCCGGAGATAATGTTTCTACACAACAGTGGAACAAAATAACAGTTACTTAGTTCTAAGATAAATCCTGAAGGGAGACGTAGAGGCATAATGCCGATGGCTTGAGCGGCGATCCCAGCACCGTTCCCGACGCGCATCAGGACTTCATTCTTTGCTAGCTTGCGCACCTTCTGAAGTCCCTGGATCGTGTTGCAAATGTGAGCAACCAATCCGGGAGCAAATACCCAAGACTTATAATTTTCGCTAGCAAGCAAAACGTCAATGACATTAACTTGTATAACAGTTATACCTTTTCCGGTTTTCCCGGACTTCTTATCTTCCAGATACTTCTTGCAGTTTCTCTTCTAGTGTCCTATGCCCTTGCAGTAGAAGCACTCAGTTTCATTCTTGGCTCCATCCTTACAGTTGCTTTGGGAGTTGGTCTTACCGGCGCCCTTGCCCTTCTTTGGCTTGCCTTTCTTTTTGAAACTGGCGGTTTTATTCACAAGCAACACTTGCTTGTGATTTTTCCGCAGTCCTCCTTCCGCAGTTTTCAGCATGGCGAGCACCTCATTTGGTGTCTTCTCCATCCCACTCATGTTGTAGTTCATGACAAAACCGTCGTAAGACGGGGGGAGTGAAGAAAGCAACATGTCCATCATATGGACTGGTGGAATTGGAAATTCCAGGGTTTTAAGCCTTTCAGCGTAGCCACTCATTTTGACCACGAGTTCGCCAACTGAACTGCCCTCAGCCATCTTGCATTCCATCAAGGTCTTCATGATATCAAATCGTTCAGACCTTGCGGTTTCCTTGTACAGAGCATCCAATTCCCCGATCATATCACGGGGTTTATGGAATTCAAAATGTTTTTGAAGCTCTGGACTCATGCAAGCTAACATTAGGCACTGCACTAAGTTGTGATCGTCATCCTTAGTGGCCTAGATATTTTGTTCATCTTCCGGGGCAGTTGCCGCCGGTTTAGCTGGAAGAGGAGTTTCAAGCACATACGTTTTCTTAGCGCTCCTGAGGACAATCCTCAGGTTACGGACCCAGTCCGCATAGTTGTTTCCAGTCGTAGCTAACTTCTCTTTCTCTAACATCGGGCCTAAGTTGAATGCGGTGTTGCGAGCCATTTGATCTACAACGGTAAACACAAGTTTCACTTAGACTTTGTTCATAATTAATTTGCACTAGTGAATAAACAATTTTATTCTAAAGTGCGCTCCCACTCAAATCAATATCTCTCAAAATTGATTATGAATGATTCAAGACCCGCATTTCCATTCAATGCCATTGAACAAGATGAACACTGATGGCGCGAACTTCAATCGGTAGGAAAACTTGCCGATCACATCTGTATGTGACTCTTGTTCATCTTTCGATGGGCGTGTTCCGAGCTTAGGGAGATCCTTCCAGAACGTCAAGACAACCAAGTGATCTTGCTGCGAGGTCTCAACTCACCCGCCTCACACTTTTCTAATCGTTCGTACCCAGGAAGATCCTGTGATACCCCGAAGAGATAGGTGCCGTGACGGTGCTACACTTGGGAGAATACTAACTACTTGATATTTTTAAGTGAGAGATCACCCTAATAAAAAGTGACTACCGCGCAATCAAAAGGGTGCATCAAAAGGGATAAACATCTCAGGCAATTCATAATAGCATGATATGGTATAGCCCTTTCTGATGGAGAATTCTTTAATTTCTTCGTCTTCGGCATTTGCGTCGGTGTTCACCTTCGCGAAGATTGCCACCACCTTGTCGATGCACCGGATAATATTGTTATCTCTATAGCTAATAAAATAAGTGCATTACTTAAAGTTGACACGCATGTCATTAAAGTGACAATCATATGGCTCCAGCCATCATGCCGAATCATGACACGCAGGTCATGTTAATAATTTACATCATATAGTCATCTCATACATAATCAAAATAATATGAGCATTGCTATACCACATCACATGCACATCCTGTAAAACCAAGTTAGACGCCTCTAATTGGTTTATGCAAAATTTTATTTTATGTGGCTTCTAAGGTTTTGACTTAAACCGCAGCTATCAACGTTTATCATCAAGTATGATTATTCAAGTTGCTAGATTAATTTTGTGGAGTGTATGAAACACGAGATGATAAAATCTTGAGCCCCATACTGAACTTCGTCATACGCATGACCCACGTGCAGATCATATCTGCATTGCCCTTTCGTCTGCAAAATTTCATCTTTCTTTTGACTATGGCGGAACCCAAAGAACTGATAGCACTTCGTTGATCAATTAGGATCGTGGATTGCCAGAACTTTGTCAAATTCCACCATGCTATCTCGAGTTCAGAAATATGCAAATTCTAGGGAAGCAATAAGAACATCGGGTAACAGATTTCATCTGTCACCCGCAGAAATAATTTTCAGCAATAGATCTCATCTACTACAAAATTATATTATGCAATACCCATACATCTCTATGTATTCTAGATCCCAATCTGCATCTACGCATAGCACGGCTCTTGATGCCACTGTAGGGGAATGAGATAGAAAACAAAAAAAAATTGGTACAGCGAGCATGCCCAGGATCACTATGGAGACTGCATACAAGGTTTGATCTGATCATTACCGACTCGTAGCACAGTGGAAGAAGAGTCGATGTAGATCGTCGATGCAGATCCCCCCAGCTAGGATTTACAACCTCCCAACCGCGAGGATGTACTCCCTCGTCGGACAGCCCTTCGGGAGGTGGTCGGACAGTCCCTCGGACGATGTCACGGACAGCCCTTCGGGAGGACCCTCGAAACTCGAACGGTAACTCGGACAACCCTTCGGGAGGACCCTCGAAACTCGAATGGTAACTCGGACAACCCTTCGGGAGGACCCTCAAACAGCCCTTTGGGCAAAAGATCGAAACTACGACCTCTCTACGGGGTTGCACACATACGGTGTCAGCTATCCGGCAGGGCTTCGCCGTCCAGAACTAGTTCCTGCCGGAACCCAGATAGCCTTTCGGCTCTACGAAACTATTTTGCTAGGAGGGAGAGAGAAGCCAGAAATTTCATGGCATGTGTATGACAGATTGAAGTGAGTGTGGAGAGCTCCTCTCCACCTCTATTTATAGGAAAGCCAAGGGGAAGGGTGCCTCCAAAAAATACCCAAACACCCATGCATTAGGTCACATATGATGGGTATTAAGGGCATAATGGGAGGCCATGTGGAGCTCCAAGGAGGAGCACCACCCTTGGCCGGCCACCCCTTGCCCCCCCCAAATGGGGTTCCTTCCCTTGCAGGCCTCTTCCTTCTAGAACTTTGACTAAAGTCCTAAAAGGTGGCTTTCCAAAAAGTGAACCAAAAAGCACTTTCACTATTCATGAAGACATTTTTCTGCGTCCGTTAAAACCCAAATTATTTCTGTGTGCCTAGAATAATTCTAGTACCCACTAAAATAATTTTGAATGCATTCTGAAACAATTCCGGAACAATGTTTTTCTTCAGCGAAAAGCTACCATAGCGGTTCCGGCTGCTCCGGAACATTTCCGTTTTTTCTCTCCAAAAAAATCTCAGAAGTTTCCAGAATAATTCTGGCACCCTCCAAGAATTTCCAGGCATGTGCCGAAACCAATTTGACTTAATGGTATACCCTGAAACAACTTTTCAGTTTTACCAAAACTATTCCGGTGTTCTCTCTCCGGAACTTTTCCGCTGTCTCCGAAACTTTTCCGGTGACTTTCTCTCAGACTCCATGTCTAGTATTCAGCAGATAGATGACCCTTAAGCGTGTGACCCTATAGGTTCGGTGAAGTATAGACATGACCAGAACACTTTTCGAACAATGATCAACATCGGAGCCGTGGACACCCATATTGACCCCTATACCCACACAAATAATTATTCGAGTGAACCTCCAGTTGCCGTGTGCTATTCCTGTTGCTTCGCGATATGTTACAAATACCCGAGGTGAGATTTATCTACATCCCTGTGGATCAACAACTTGTCCACTATGCAAGTTGCCTCGTTACCGGTTTTGTTCTCTTTTCTCGTTTCCATGTTTCGGCATCCATGTGATCAAATCACCTTGTGTCTGGCCAGACGATGATGGATACCGTAACACCGAGAGGGCCCAAGAATGTCTCTCCATCTTCCGAGGAGCAAATCCCAATCTTGAGCTATCTCGTTTCTTGTCATACTTTTCCGTGAACCCGTAAGCCGCCGTAATAGCCACCCAGTTACGGATGACGTTTAACAAACCCCAAAGTTCATAAAGCAAGTACGAAGGAACTCGATACTCTCATGGTCTAAGGAATTATGCAAACATTAACTTTCTCTGTGTTATTAACCATTAACTTGTGACGAATGTATCTCATAGCATAACATCAATTCAGGTCGATTCAACACAAGTGTTCTTCTAACATTGTGCCCTCAAAATTGCCGGCATAGCCATGCCCATGATCAGGAAAACAGGATCATCATGCAATACTTGAGCTAGTCTTAGAGGCATGAGTAGGAATACTTTTTACCGTTTATTATACCACACATGCACATGAGTTTCCCTCTGAGCCTCGTGGATATTGTAGACTCAAGAATCATTGCAGTTATAGCATGGATCATGAACATTCATTACAAACTTGGAGATACAAAATAACTATTATTACTGCCTCTAGGGCATATCTCCTACACTGGACACTTCTCAAATGATGCACGACACCCCCCAAGAAACGAGATGAGTCACCAAGAAGAAAGAGTAGAATAGATGAGTCACCTCATAGAGAGAGGAGTCGAGAAGATAGATATGAATGAAGACCTTCTCAGAGAAGCAAGGATTCAGAGAGGAAAGACAAGTCAACCAAGAGCTAGTCAAGAAGAAGACACCAAGCGCATGTTGGTGAATGGATTTCCAGTTCCGACTCCGATAACCAATCCGAGAAAAGCTATCACTCCTACTCTGAGTATAGTCAAGATGAAGGTGTTGCCGGACTAGCTCTATTATCCTCCAAGACCTGTGATCTATTTGATTCACCAAATGAAGGAATTGGAAGTTGCTTCATGGCCAAAGGTCCTAAGGTAACACATCCCAAGTTCATTGACTTTAATAGTGATGAGGATGACTAGCTAGTAATCATGAAAGTCAAGATGAGTTGTTTGTTAATGCAACAAGGGAGATTGAGCGTTTAACTCAAGAACTAAACACTCTTAAGTTAGCTCATGAAACTCAACAAGAAGATCATAGAGAGCTCCTAAGAACTCATGAGAAGCTACGCTTCGAGAAGCTAAATTTAGAGCAAGAGCATGAGTTTCTAAAAGCTACCAATGACGATCTTTGAAAGAAGAGTTCCTCTTATATTGTCAAGCAACTTCTCTTGTCTACCTTTATGACACAAGTTAAATCTAAGCAATCTAAGAGTAAGAGCAAGAAAGGTCTATTTCTAGTGGTAACAATGAAAATGCTAAATCTCATGTTGTTGCTTCTAGTAGTTCTATTAATTCCACTAATGATTCTCTTAGCCAAGTTGCACTTGAGCAAGAAAATGATTTATTGAAAGGAATTATAGAGAAAGGTGTCTAGAAAAGTCTTGCCGGGAGTAAGCAATTTGAGGAAATTGTACGCAAGCAAGGATGACACCAGAAGAACCAAGATATTGGTTTTGAACGGAAGTTCAATGCCAATGGACTTGAGTGGGAAGAAGATCAATACCCCAAGACGAAATTTGTTCCCGAAGAGGCGATGTATGATCCTATATCCTTCAAGGGAACTCAAGCTCAAGATGATCTTCCACCACATGACCACAAGCTAAAAGGCAAGGACAAGCAACAAGATGAGATAGACTCATATGAAGAACCACCTCAAGCTTTGGTCAAGTGGGTTCCCAAGACTACTTCAAGTTCTACTTCATCAAGTACAATAACAACTCCGAGGATTCCCATCAAGTTGATGTGGATCCCAAAGAAGAAGAACTAGAGAGTTCTTGAGGGTGACTCCGCCAACAAACTTCACTCATATTCATTCATGGCAAGAACTTGTGCAAACAACTTTAACATCATGCACTAGTTCATGGAGTCACAAACCCTCTTGTTGGTAAGTCAAGGGACAAGGTAATCAATGCATTTATGGACATCATCATATGTGTATTTCACTCTATGTCTATGGATATCCTTGTTGTTCCTTGTGGGACTAACCCATGTAGGTATTGAAAGTGCTACAAATCCCAAGGATTGCTCCCAACTCTTGATGATCATCATCCAAATTGAGCATCCACATCTACAACATCTACATGAAGTCTTCAATGACAAAACCCAAGGTTAGTTCATCCCTCTTAGGGGGGATCTCACATCTAGGGGGAGCTTTTCTCTAAGACTTGAGCTAAAGCAACTCTAAAGATGTGAACACATTAGTGCTTTATGTAAAAGTGGCAACCCCACTTGTGCTTAAACGATGAGTATGACCAATGATGAAATGTTCTCATTTGGCTCCTAAGTCAATATACTCATATATAGATGACTTTGTCATCGACCATTGCTTGATAGATGCTAGAATTGTTTGTGCATGTTTGACATATTCTATTTGCTATCTTATTGTGTGAGCATGTTGCAATGCATATTTTCCTATTCGAGGACATCCAATTGTTGTTTGGTTGATTTCATCTTTTGGCCAATTGGATGGACAAGAATGCCTAAGAACCTTCTCTAGCTATCTATCTCCACTTGTCTCAAATTTATTGTTGCTGATCACAAAATTTGAACAAGCTGATTTTCGGACCCTCCGGATGAGGAGCACTCGGAGCCACCGATCTGATTAGGGCTGAGATTTAAAACCTTCTAAGTGTAACTCGGTCAGACCAACTCACTCCTATTCGGTCTCACCGATTTCATTTAGACTGATCTGTTTATCAATCTCGGACAGATTGAATGAGACCGGTTCGGTGTCACCGAAACACACTGTCACAAGCAGATACACATTTCGGAGCCACCGAGTCGTTTAGCTCAGACTGACCAACAGAGTACGGGTATACATACTCCGCGGACGGTTCGTTGAAAATTTCTTCAATCACCCCCATTCCCGCACCCCGTCTCTGCCGTCGCCCTGGTTGCCAGATCGTCGCCTTTGTCTCCAGCGAGCTCTCGCCACCAGATTCCATCGCCGTCATCGACATTCTTCTCCGTCGTCGCCACCGTTGAGGACTGCCACCAAGTTAGGGTACGGTTTGACCCTTTTGTGCGTCCCCAAATCTGATTCATTGCACAAAAGTTTTGCATCTAATTCTTTTCACCGTATGCATGTTCCAATCCACCAAACGAATTCCTAGATTTAGGATTGAGCAAAAAATTTAAGGTTAGGTTTCCGCCGTATGCATCTCGGACCTACAGATTGGTATGGATCGGTGCCACCGAGTGGCTTAGGCCATTGCATAGAGTACAAATCGGTGAAACCGAAGTATACTCGCTCGGTGTAACCAATACAGTGTTTCTAAAACACCATGAGCACCTCGTTGCCTCGGTATTTCCAAAATTTTCCACTCGGTAATTCCGAAATTCATACTGTGAAAACCTGAAACTAAACTTTGAACTCAATTTTTTTGAAAACAAGCTGCATTTTGTGATCCTCATCCACTCCACTCTATCCATTCTATTTCACAGGATCAGTTGGGCAGTATGTCAGAGGGCAGTCAGAATAGGTCAGAGGAGAATGTTAATCTCAGTGCAGGCACTAGTCCTGAAGAAAGGTCAGATTCATATCCAGGCACTCCTAGTTCCCATGGATTGCCTCCAGCTGCTACTAGAGCAAGGAAGAAGAAGAATTCAGATGAAGAGGATTCAGATTTTCAGCCAGATGAAGTTACCTCCAAGAAGAGGAATGTGGTCCAGAAGGAATATGCACCTACTCAGAAAGAGAAGGTAGTTGCAAGGAAAGTTTCTGAGTCCATTGCTGCCAAGAGAAGTTAAACTCTTACACTTGAAAATCTAGGCAGCTCAGGTGTGACGCCCCCATTCTCGTCCGTACGCTAATCATGCACACAATGCGTACGACCAAGATTAGGGACTCACTGATTGATACCACAACACAACAAAACACACAAATACAAAGTCATACAGCTTCATATTACAAGCCAGGGGCCTCGAGGGCTCGAATACAAAGCTCGACATAAACACGAGTCAGCGAAAGCAAATATATCTGAGTACAGACATAAGTTAGACAAGTTTGCCTTAAGAAGGCTAGCACAAACATAAGCAGCGGATCGAAAGAGGCGAGGCCTCCTGCCTGGGAACCTTCTAACTACTCCTGGACGTCGGCGAAGTCTACGTCGTAGTAAGCTCCATCCTGCTGGTAGGGGCCTCCGTCGGGGTAGTAGTAGTCGACGTCTCCAGCGTAGTCCACCTCCTGGGCTACATCGACTGAACGCAGCAACGTATCAAGGGGGAAAGAGAAAGACATAGCAGCGTGAGTACTCATCCAAAGTACTCGCAAGACTTACATCAGAACTATGCTAGGTATGCATCATTATCAAGGGAGGGGTTATATCTGGACTGACTGCAGAAAGCAAGAATAGGGAGAAGGCCTAGTCCTATCGAAGACTAGCATCTTCAACATCTTGCAGCATTAGAAGAGTGCAGATTGGTATCTCATACATATAGTCATATTTTTGTAACAATTTTAATTAAGTAAACTCGCCCAGAGATCCTTCCTCGACTCCCTGCGAGGAAGCAACCCCGGAGCCACAATTCATTTTATTAGTTTATGATTATAGTTGTAGTAGGTCAAAGCACAACTCCAAGTCGTCCTGTTACCGTGGACACGGCTATTCGAATAGTTTACTTCCCTGCAGGGGTGCACCACATTCCCCAACACGCTCGATAAGCTCCGGCCGGATACAATTTTCTGGTCATACCCGGCCTCGGCCGATCGACACGACATAGTCCTACCTAGGCTCAATAGAGAGGCCACCACGTCGGTCTACATCCTAATGGCTCGGGGTCTTGGGCCATCGCCCTCGCCATCCTGCACGTTATGCCATCGGCCAGGACCAGTCCTAGCATGCCTTAGTAACAAGCGCCATGCGTCATCGCGGACCACCCGGGCGCGAGTCGAAAAATGTGGCATCTAGAGAGCTGTCGGGAGAATGTACGCCGCCGAGCAGCCCATACTAATTACCCCGCATGGTGGTTAGTGCGTATTAGGCCAACGACCTAACTCAGATTAAATACTCAACCCATTAGCAATTTTATTAGTGATCAATAACACTTGGGTGACTTACCGGCGCACCCCACCAAATCTCCGGATGCCTTGCGGCGCATCCCACCAAATCTTTCTCTCGCGGGTACCCTTGGGGCCGACCCGTCTTAAACAAGTAACTGTAACCAGGTCATAGTAACTGTGTGTCTATACATCAAGTGGAGATCCGAGGAATCACCCTCGATGGATCCCACTCGAGGTAAGAGTAAGGCAAGAGTCGCTACCGGTAAATGGGAAGGAGGAATCACCCTCGATACCCATGACCGATAACTACGCTACAGAATTAACACCGGGAGTGCTAAGTGAGGTATCACCTTCGGCACTCGGTAGTAGCTCTGCAGTGCCATACTAAAGTGGTGTGTGGTGATGTGTCGGTATGGCTCGTCGGTCAGTTGACCGAGTCTTCGGGTCTTCGAGTCGTCGAGTCGTCGATGAACAAACAGGGGCAACTGGGACTAAGGGGTCTCAGGGGGTTCACTGATCCACCTATGCTAAGCAGTTGGTACGATTGCAGGTAAAATAACAGTTCATCCAAAAACAGGCTATGCATCAGAATAGGAGCTATCTAATACAATAGCAAAATCTAATGCAAGCATAAGAGGGAGAGAGATGGGTGATATCGGAATGCTCAAGGGGGTTTTGCTTGCCTTGCTGCTCTGCGGCAAAAGGCTGAACGTCAACGGCGTAGTCGATCTCGGCAGCACCGTCAGCCTCGGGGTCTACCGAAGAAAAGAGGGGGAAGAAACAATAAATATAAAGCACACACATGCAACATGATGCATGACATGGCAATATGCTTAGCTAGGCATGCACTAACGCAGTACTACGCGTTGCAGACGAAGCGGGAGAATATCTGACGATATTTCCCGGGTCTTTGGATTTATCGGACAGACGATCCGGAGGGGGGGAATGTTCCAGGTTTGTGGTGTTAGAGGCAGGTGACAGCTGGGATGCAGTGCAGGGCTGCCTAAATCCATGTCTAAACCATTTTAGCTATTCCAGGATTAGAGTTGGAATTAACAGTCGGTAGTTATACACTATTCACCTATCCGAAACAGGCAAAAAGTTGCATGTTCAGATAGTTGGAGGCATGTGACAGATGAATGGATGGCACAATTGGATTCGTGGGATTTTTCTGATCAACTTTCATGTATAAAGTTTTTTTATCTGAGCTACAGATTATTTTCTATGATTTTTCAAAGTTTTAATCAATTTCTGGAATTAATTCTATTTATTAATTCCAACATTATCCAAAACAGTGACTTGATGACGTCAGCATTGCATCAGCAGCCAACAGTAACAGCTACAGTTTAAACCTGACATGTGGGATCCACATGTCATAGACACAGACATTTTCCAGCTTATTAATTTAAATTAATCAGGATTAATTAGTAGTGGGGCCCATCTGTCATAGACTGATTAGGCAAATTAATTAGTTTTAATTAATCTATCTCACTAACTAAGTATCTGACAAGCGGGGCCCATGTGTCATAGACACAGGGGGTGTGGGGCCCCACTGTCAGTGGCTGGAGGCTGCCTAGTCAGCCAGTTGACCTGGTCAACTAGTCAACTGGGGCGCCCTGGCCCACTAGCCAGTGACACTGGGGGTGGCCCCAGTCAGCCCACGCCGGCGGTGGTCACGTTTGGTCGCCGGAGGAGCTCCGGCGAGCACCCGAAGCACGGCGAGGGTCGGGTTTCGCGCACAGGGCACCATTTGCGGTGCGGTCGGTCGCGTTCGAACGGGGAGACGATGCCGCGTCGAACTGCGGTGGTGGCACAACCGGAGGGGCACCGTAGCGACGGCCACGAGCTCGCCGGCGGACGGTGGCGTTCGGCCAAATTGGGCGCGCGCATTCCAGGGGTCAAAAGCAACGGGGCTAGCGAGGAATGGGATCTACGGGCCACGCGGAGCCGAATGGCAGCGGTGGCCAGACCAAATGGTCACCGGGACCACGCCGGCGACGAGCTCGAACGGCAGCGCGTTCGGGCTCCGGTGGAAAACACGGCTAGAATCTTCGGCTCGTCGCGAGGAGGACAGGGGGAGGTAGCAGGAGCTCACCGCGGGGTGTGGCCGTTCAACACATGCTCGGGGAGGGCTCGACGGCGACGAATTCGACGGCGTCGAGCTTCGGGTCCCGAGGTTGAAGACGATGGAGAGCGGGCGATGCAGGGGCGCAGGAGCTCGGCTCCATGCTCGAGGAGGAAGAGGAGGTCGTGGAGGAGCGAAAGGGGGCGACGGCGAGGCGCGGGAGGCACGGTGGCCGTGCTAACCTGCGGCCATGGCGACGGCGGCGCTCGGGTCCGAGCGAGATCCAGAGGAGGGCGAGCGAGGGAGAGCGAGGGGGAAATGGACAGGGCGTCCAGGGGGGGAACGGGCCTCGCCCTTATCCTCGCCCACCAGCCCCGTCGCCGTGGCGGCTAGTGGCCGGAGCGAGGCGCGCTCGGCCACGGCGGCGTCGACACGCAGGGGGGGAGCAGGTAGGGGACGGTCTGGGTGGGCTGGGCCGGCACTGTGGCAGTGGCCCAGTGGCCGGGCCTTTTCCTTTTCATTTTCTTTTTGTTTCTGTTTTCTTTTTCCATTTGTTGTTTTATTTAATTTAGGCTTATCTACTCAATGCAAAATTGTTAGACATGGTCCAAATATTATTTTGCAATATTCCAAGGGTCCACAGCAACTTTGGGAATTTTTAGCACTGCTTGTATTTTCAAATTGAATTTATTTGCACTTTTAATTGCTATAAGCTTCTGTTAATAATGGTGGGGTCCACACCAGAAACTTGGTGATGTTGTTTTCCTTAACAACATTTGTTTCATGATTTTTCACAATTATACAACATTTTATCTATGCTGTTTGAAAATTTTATTTTATCATCATAATTCCTAGGGCATTGGCAATGAAATTGGAATTGGAATTTGAACTTCAACTTGATCAAACTTCACTTAGCAAAATGATTAGGCACTGTTCATGATCATTACTGTAGCTTAATTACAATGATCACTGTAGCTTAATCCCAGGGTGTCACAATTCTCCCCTACTAACAAGAATTCTCATCCCGAGAATCAAGAAGTAGAAGGAAAGAGCCCGGGGTATTCTGCACGAAGATGATCTTCGCATTCCCAAGTGGCTTCATCTTCAGAATGATTTGCCCACTGCACTTTGAAGAACTTGGTAACCTTCTGACGAGTCCGACGTTGAGTTTCACCGAGAATGCGGACTGGTTGCTCTTTGTAAGAAAGGTCTTGCTGTAGTTCCAGCATTTCATGGTCCACTGCTCGGATAGGATCCTTGAAGCAGCGACGAAGCTGTGACACATGGAACACGTCGTGAACCTGTGAAAGGTTTGGTGGAAGTTCCAGTTTATATGTCACTTTACCACGCCTTTCGAGAACAGTGAAATGACCAATATATCGGGGAGCTAGCTTGCCCTTGATTCCAAATCGGTGTGTTCCTCTCATAGGCGTGACTAGAAGATAAGCCTTTTCACCAGGTTGATAGACCATATCCTTGTGATGACGGTCATACTGACTCTTCTGACGAGACTGAGCAGCCTTCAGATTTGCCTGAATAATGCGGACTTGATCTTCGGCATGTTGGATAATATCCGGATCGATAAGTGTACGTTCCCCAGTTTCTGACCAATTCAGAGGAGTCCGACACTTACGTCCATACAACACTTCAAAAGGAGCCATCTTCAGACTAGCTTGATAGCTATTGTTATAGGAGAACTCGGCATATGGGAGAGATTCCTCCCATTTCTTGCCGAAAGAAATGACACAGGCTTGAAGCATGTCTTCGAGAATCTGGTTGACTCGTTCAACTTGTCCCTGGGATTGGGGGTGAAAAGCGGTGCTGAAGGACAAATGAGTCCCCATAGCTTCCTGGAAACTTGTCCAGAATCTTGAAGTGAATAAACTACCACGGTCTGAACTAATCACCGATGGAATACCGTGGAGTGAAACAATTCTGGACATGTATAGATCTGCCAGCTGACTAGCAGTAATAGTTTCCTTGACAGCCAGAAAATGTGCAACTTTGGACAATCGGTCAATGACGACAAGAATAGCTTCATTACCTTTTTGCGACCTGGGAAAACCAGTAATGAAGTCCATTTCAACATGATCCCATTTCCATTCAGGAATAGAAATAGGCTGTAGAGTTCCTGCAGGCTTTTGGTGTTCTGCCTTGATCCGTCGGCAGATGTCACATTCTGAAACATATCGTGCGATGTCTTGCTTCATGTTAGACCACCAGAACCTTTGCCGAATGTCTTGGTACATCTTGGTGCTGCCAGGATGAATAGAGAGCGGAGTGTCATGCGCTTCCTTCATGACCTCTGGAATCGCATCTCTTGGTACCACCAGCCGGTTTTTGTAGTACAAAGTGCCATCTTCAGTAGTGGTGAAGGGTGAGGGCTTTCCTTCTGAGAGCTCGAGCTTAATCCTCCTGACTGCATCGTCACACTTTTGGTTCCACTTGATGAGGTCCACAAGATCTGGTTTAGCAATCAGGTTATTAAGAGAACCCTGGGCAACAACGTGGAGGTTCATCTTGAAGAACTCCTCGGTAGGGGGAGTGAGATAACCCTGAGGGACTATATGGAGGTTCAGCTTGCGAAACTCTTCTTGAAGCAGGGGGTGAACCTTGTGAACCTGAAGGTGGTTGCAGTATGACTTACGGCTCAAGGCGTTAGCCATTACATTAGCCTTGCCAGGGGTATAAGAAATAGCGAAATCATAGTCTGTGAGGGATTCCATCCATCTTCGTTGGCGGAGATTCAAGTCCGGTTGAGTAAACAAGTATTTTAGACTTTGGTGGTCGGTATAGATCTCGCAACGATTACCAACAAGGTAATGTCGCCAATTCAATAGAGCATAGACCACTGCAACTAACTCGAGATCATGAACTGGATAGTTCTCTTCATGAGGACGCAACTGTCTTGAGGCATAAGCAACTACTCTACGCTCTTGCATTAGGACACAGCCTAATCCTTGACGAGAAGCGTCGCAATAAATGGCAAAGTCCTTACGAGTGTCTGGAGGAGCAAGCACCGGTGCTGATGTAAGCTTGTCCTTGAGAGTCTGGAAACTTTCCTGACATTTGTCTGTCCATTCAAACTTAACACCCTTGTGAAGCAGATTGGTCAGGGGCTTTGCGATCTTGGAGAAGTTCTCGATGAATCGACGGCAGTAGCTGGCGAGACCGAGAAAACTTCTGACTTGCTTGATAGTCTTCGGGGGAGTCCAGTCAAGAATAGCCTGAACTCGTTCAGGGTTGACGGCAATTCCATCCTTGGAGATCACATGACCAAGGTAAGTCACTTCACTTAGCCAGAACTCACACTTAGAGAACTTTGCATATAGTTGATGTTCTCGAAGCCTTTCGAGCACAAGACGAAGATGTTCGGCATGTTCTTCTTCATTCTTGGAATATATCAATATGTCATCCAGATATACCATGACAAATTTGTCGAGATAATCCATGAAGATATAATTCATCAACCGAGAGAAGGCTGCTGGGGCATTTGTTAAGCCAAAAGACATGATGGTGTACTCGTATGAACCATAGCAAGTAACAAATGCCGTCTTTGGAATATCTTCTTCACGAACACGGATCTGATGATAACCCAACCTCAAGTCGAGTTTAGAGAACACTGATGATCCAGCAAGCTGATCATACAGGTCATTGATCCGGGGAAGCGGATACTTGTTCTGAATTGTTGCTTGGTTAATAGGCCGGTAATCTTGAACTAGCCGATTAGTACCATCTTTCTTCTTGACAAAGAGTGAAGGTGCTCCCCAAGCTGAGGAACTAGGACGAATAAAACCCTTGCGAAGCGATTTGTCAATTTCTTCCTTAAGCTCAAGAAGTTCATGGGAAGGCATTTTATAAGGCCGCTTGGCTATAGGAGTGGTACCAGGTACCAAGTCGATGACAAACTCGACAGCTCTAGCAGGGGGAATACCTGGAAGCTCTTCTGGAAACACATCCGGGAAGTCTCGAACCACTGGAATGCTTTCAATCCCCTCAAGAGGTGAAGCATTCAATGCGTTCATGAAATGAATCTGGTTTTCGGCATTACGAACGAGACGAGCGGTATGAACCACTAACTCATTGGAAGGGTGCAGAAGATGCACGGTCTTAGTGGCACAAACGACTGAAGCACTATGTGCTATCATCCACTCCATTCCCAAGAGTAAGTCAATATTGGAAGACGCCAACACTATGGGCGAGACGAGGAACTCTAGTCCTTCGATCTCAACGGCGACGTTGGGACATATCAAAGAGGTCCGACAATTTCCCGCGGGTGTGGATACCATTATTTGAATGTCCATGTTCTCGCTCTTAAGGTTATGCTTACATGCAAATTCTTCCGACATGAATGAATGCGATGACCCAGTATCAAATAATACGGATGTGGGTATTGAGTTAACAAGAAGTGTACCCATCACAGTAGAAGGCTGATCTTGAACTTCATTCAGATCAACATTGTTAGCCCGAGCACGACCCTTTGCAGGCATGGCATTGTTGTTGCGGGGCTGGTTGGTAGGCAGTGCAAGTTGACTCTGACCCTGCCTGCAGTCTCTAGCACGGTGTCCTGGGCGACCACACTTGAAGCACAGCCCATCCTCAGGACGGGATGGTGGAGGCTGAGGTGCTCTTGGCGGTACAACTCTTGGCTGTCTTGGCGGTGGAGGGGGCAGACGAGGCGCCACATAGGATGGCATCAGTGCATAAGCAGGTGGACGGTAGTTGTTGGGGATCCAGATCTTTTGCTTCTGAGGACGTGGGCCCGAAGATGAACCCACGTCAATCTTGCGCTTGGTGTGATCCTTGTACCTCTGCAGACCTGTCTCAATCTGGATAGCCTTATTCACCAGGGTGGCGAAATCAGGGAAGTCATGAGCCAGAAGAGCAAGGTGAATATCTGGGTGAAGACCTTCACGGAATTTCTCCTGCCTGCGAGCATCAGTTGCAATGTCTTCTTCAGCATAGCGAGATAAGTCCAGAAATTCCCGTTGATAAGCATCCACAGTCTTGCTGCCCTGGACTAAGTTGCGGAATTCACGCTTCTTCTTGTCCATCATTCCCTGGGGAATATGGCGAGCACAAAACGCAGCTTGGAACTCTGGCCAGGTGATGATTGTTCCAACAGGCTGAGAGCGCCTGTGGCTGTCCCACCATTGAGCAGCGGGACCCTTCAGAAAGTACGAGGCAAAGGTGACATAACTAGCCTCTGGGGCGCCTGAAGATTCCAGCTCATAAGTGATGTCATGGAGCCAGTCATCTGTGTCAAGCAGCTGAGTTGAGCTGCGGAAAGTCGTAGGGTTGAGGCGCATGAAGTCTTGCAGAGTTATCGGGACTGGCTGTTGATTCATATTCGGCCTCGGGAAATGGTCCATAAGCCCTTGCATAAACTGACGATTCAGTTCAAACTATTGCATCATAGCAGCCATGTAGTCCGGTGGCGGTGGTGGCTCAGGCGTACCATGACCACGACCAGCTGGCCTAACCATTCTGTCAAATTTAACAGTGGTAGTTTAGCATTTGGTGATTGCAAAACCAGTGAATCATTCATGAAGTAAATTGCACAAAGAAGGAAGTGCAATAATTACGACATAGTAGTTCAAACTTCGTCATACAGATCCATACATAAGTCTATTACAAACCATAAGTTCGTTACAAAATAGACGATAGATCCGGCATGAAATTAACCTAGACAACTAGGCGGCACGCAGGCACGCGGTGGAGGGATACAACAACGCATCAGCGTCGGGGACAACGAAAGTAGCCAGGGAACTGCAGGTGACTCTGAAATCTGGTGAAGGAGTACTGCATCCCATGCACACCCTGATGCAGAATCTGCATATCAACCGGGAGCCTAGGTCCAAGTGCGGGAGCACGACCTCCAACAGCAGGCCACTCAAGACCTGGAGGAAACTCAGTCGGACGCGGGTGAAGAACAAACTCTGTATGCATTCCCGCAATGACTGCGGGCCTCAACTGCTCCAAAGCCCGGTAAAGACGAGCACGGGAGTCTATGTCGTAGTAAGCTCCATCCTGTTGGTAGGGGCCTCCGTCGGGGTAGTAGTAGTTGACGTCTCCAGCGTAGTCCACCTCCTGGGCTCCATCGACTAAACGCAGCAACGTATCGAGGGGGAAAGAGAAAGACATAGCAGCGTGAGTACTCATCCAAAGTACTCGCAAGACTTACATCAGAACTATACTAGGTATGCATCATTATCAAGGGAGGGGTTATATCTGGACTGACTGCAGAAAGCAAGAATAGGGAGAAGGCCTAGTCCTATCAAAGACTAGCATCTTCAACATCTTGCAGCATTAGAAGAGTGCAGATTGGTATCTCATACATATAGTCATATTGTTGTAACAATTTTAATTAAGTAAACTCGCCCAGAGATCCTTCCTCGACTCCCTGCGAGGAAGCAATCCCGGAGCCACAATTCATTTTATTAGTTTATGATTATAGTTGTAGTAGGTCAAAGCACAACTCCAAGTCGTCCTGTTACCGTGGACACGGCTATTCGAATAGTTTACTTCCCTGCAGGGGTGCACCACATTCCCCAACACGCTCGATAAGCTCCGGCCGGATACAATTTTCTGGTCATACCCGGCCTCGGCCGATCGACACGACGTAGTCCTACCTAGGCTCAACAGAGAGGCCAGCACGCCGGTCTACATCCTAATGGCTCGGGGTCTTGGGCCATCGCCCTCGCCATCCTGCACGTTACGCCATCGGCCGGGACCAGTCCTAGCATGCCTTAGTAACAAGTGCCATGCGTCATCGCGGACCACCCGGTTGCGAGTCGAAAAATGTGGCATCTGGAGAGCTTTCGGGAGAATGTACGCCGCCGAGCAGCCCATACTGATTACCCTGCATGGTGGTTAGTGCGTATTAGGCCAACGACCTAATTCAGATTAAATACTCGACCCATTAGCAATTTTATTAGTGATCAATAACACTCGGGTGCCTTACCGGCGCACCCCACCAAATCTCCGGATGCCTTGCGGCGCATCCCACCAAATCTTTCTCTCGCGGGTACCCTTGGGGCCGACCCGTCTTAAACAAGTAACTGTAACCAGGTCATAGTAACTGTGTGTCTATACATCAAGTGGAGATCCGAGGAATCACCCTCGATGGATCCCACTCGAGGTAAGAGTAAGGCAAGAGTCGCTACCGGTAAATGGGAAGGAGGAATCACCCTCGATACCCATGACCGATAACTACGCTATAGAATTAACACCGGGAGTGCTAAGTGAGGTATCACCCTCGGCACTCGGTAGTAGCTCTGCAGTGCCATACTAAAGGGGTGTGTGGTGATGTGTCGGTATGGCTCGTCGGTCAGTTGACCGAGTCTTCGGGTCTTCGAGTCGTCGAGTCGTCGATGAACAAGCAGGGGCAACTGGGACTAAGGGGTCTCAGGGGGTTCACTGATCCACCTATGCTAAGCAGTTGGTACGATTGCAGGTAAAATAACAGTTCATCCAAAAACAGGCTATGCATCAGAATAGGAGCTATCTAATACAGTAGCAAAATCTAATGCAAGCATAAGAGGGAGAGAGATGGGTGATATCGGAATGCTCAAGGGGGTTTTGCTTGCCTTGCTGCTCTGCGGCAAAAGGCTGAACGTCAATGGCGTAGTCGATCTCGGCAGCACCGTCAGCCTCGGGGTCTACCGAAGAGAAGAGGGGGAAGAAACAATAAATATAAAGCACACAGATGCAACATTATGCATGACATGGCAATATGCTTAGCTAGGCATGCACTAACGCAGTACTACGCGTTGCAGACGAAGCGGGAGAATATCTGACGATATTTCCCGGGTCTTTGGATTTATCGGACAGACGATCCGGAGGGGGGGGATGTTCCAGGTTTGTGGTGTTAGAGGCAGGTGACAGTTGGGATGCAGTGCAGGGCTGCCTAAATCCATGTCTAAACCATTTTAGCTATTCCAGGATTAGAGTTGGAATTAACAGTCGGTAGTTATACACTATTCACCTATCCGAAACAGGCAAAAAGTTGCATGTTCAGATAGTTGGAGGCATGTGACAGATGAATGGATGGCACAATTGGATTCATGGGATTTTTCTGATCAACTTTCATGTATAAAGTTTTTTATCTGAGCTACAGATTATTTTCTATGATTTTTCAAAGTTTTAATCAATTTCTGGAATTAATTCTATTTATTAATTCCAACATTATCCAGAACAGTGACTTGATGACGTCAGCATTGCATCAGCAGCCAACAGTAACAGCTACAGTTTAAACCTGACATGTGGGATCCACATGTCATAGACACAGACATTTTCCAGCTTATTAATTTAAATTAATCAGGATTAATTAGTAGTGGGGCCCATCTGTCATAGACTGATTAGGCAAATTAATTAGTTTTAATTAATCTATCTCACTAACTAAGTATCTGACAAGCGGGGCCCATGTGTCATAGACACAGGGGGTGTGGGGCCCCACTGTCAGTGGCTGGAGGCTGCCTAGTCAGCCAGTTGACCTGGTCAACTGGTCAACTGGGGCGCCCTGGCCCACTGGCCAGTGACACTGGGGGTGGCCCCAGTCAGCCCACGCCGGCGGTAGCCGCGTTTGGTCGCCGGAGGAGCTCCGGCGAGCACCCGAAGCACGGCGAGGGTCAGGTTTCGCGCACAAGGCACCATTTGCGGTGCGATCGTTCGCGTTCGAACGGGGAGACGATGCCGCGTCGAACTGCGGTGGTGGCGTAGCCGGAGGGGCACCGTAGCGACGGCCACGAGCTCGCCGGCGGACGGTGGTGTTCGGCCAAATTGGGCACGCGCGTTCCAGGGGTCAAAAGCAACGGGGCTAGCGAGGAATGGGATCTACGGGCCACGCGGAGCCGAATGGCAGCGGCGGCCAGACCAAATGGTCACCGGGACCACGCCGGCGACGAGCTCGAACGGCGGCGCGTTCGGGCTCCGGTGGAAAACACGGCTAGAAGCTTCGGCTCGTCGCGAGGAGGACAGGGGGAGGTAGCAGGAGCTAACCGTGGGGTGTGGCTGTTCAACGTGTGCTCGGGGAGGGCTCGACGGCGACGAATTCGACGGCGGCGAGCTTCGGGTCCCGAGGTTGAAGACGACGGAGAGCGGGCGATGCAGGGGCGCAGGAGCTCGGCTCCGTGCTCGAGGAGGAAGTGGAGGTCGTGGCGGAGCGAAAGGGGGCGATGGCGAGGCGCGGGAGGCACGGTGGCCGTGCTAACCCGCGGCCATGGCGACGGCGGCGCTCGGGTCCGAGCGAGATCCAGAGGAGGGCGAGCGAGGGAGAGCGAGGGGGAAATGGACAGGGCGTCCAGGGGGGAACGGGCCTCGCCCTTATCCTCGCCCACCAGCCCCGTCGCCGTGGCGGCCAGTGGCCGGAGCGAGGCGTGCTCGGCCACGGCGGCGTCGACACGCAGGGGGGGAGCAGGTAGGGGATGGTCTGGGTGGGCTGGGCCGGCATTGTGGCAGTGGCCCAGTGGCCGGGCCTTTTTCCTTTTCCTTTTCTTTTTGTTTCTGTTTTCTTTTTCCATTTGTTGTTTTATTTAATTTAGGCTTATCTACTCAATGCAAAATTGTTAGACATGGTCCAAATATTATTTTGCAATATTCCAAGGGTCCACAACAATTTTGGGAATTTTTAGCACTGCTTGTATTTTCAAATTGAATTTATTAGCACTTTTAATTGCTATAAGCTTCTGTTAATAATGGTGGGGTCCACACCAGAAACTTGGTGATGTTGTTTTCCTTAACAACATTTGTTTCATGATTTTTCACAATTATACAACATTTTATCTATGCTGTTTGAAAATTTTATTTTATCATCATAATTCCTAGGGCATTTGCAATGAAATTGGAATTGGAATTTGAACTTCAACTTGATCAAACTTCACTTAGCAAAATGATTAGGCACTGTTCATGATCATTACTGTAGCTTAATTACAATGATCACATCAGGCCAAGGGCAATTCAAGTCTATGCCAAAGAAAGTAGGCAAGAAGAGGGAAAGGAAGAGAACCATTCATGTAGTAGGCAGACAAACTTCCATGTATGAGGATCCAGAGGATCAAGAGGAAGAGGCTGAGGAGGAAGAACCAGTTGCAAATCCACCTCCTCCCAAGCAAAGAAAGTTGATGGCCGATTCTATGCCTAAGAAGGCACAAACAACTTCCAAGGCCAAGACTGTTGCTACTGCCAAGTCAAAGAGCAAGACCACAACCACTATTACAGCTTCTCAGAAGAACAAGGCCCTAGTGCCCGAGAGAAATGAAGATGATGATGAAGCCGTAGTGCTCAAGAAGCTGAGACCGTTTCTGCCAGCACATGATGAGACACACCCCGTAGCAGAAGACATGAAAAACAGAAAGGACAAAGGACTGAGGAAGTGGAGAGCAAATGATCCATATGCTGCAAGGAGGAGAACTGTCGTGGACTACCGTTTCCACACCAAGGAGCAACAGGACTTCTATGAGACTGTTCTTCTTGACAAGAGCCCGGCAGTCAGTGACATGAGATGGGTTGATTGGAAGTACATTGATGCATATCCCGATAATTTTCCCAATGTACATGATAACTTCAAAGCTATTGATGTTGATAAGTTCATTGGTCAGAAGTTGACTGCTTGGAATAATGAGTTGATAATGCAATTTTACTCCACCGCACACTTCTATCCAGATAGAAAAATTGTGTGGATGACTGAAGGTATCAGGTGTCAGTCTTCTATAGCCGACTGGGCTGCTTTGATTGGTGCTCCAGAGTCTGAAGAGAATGATGTTGATGTCTATGCCAAGCCCAAGATGGATCACAACTCCATGAGCAACATGTATACTTACTCCACCCATCGATCGATATCCAGCATGCATCTAGGGTATTAACTATGAAACAGAGTAACGCCTTAAGCAAGATGACATGATGTAGACAAAGTAAACTCAAGCAATATGATTAAAACCCATCTTTTTATCCTTAATGGCAACAATACAAATACGTGTCATGTCCCTTTCTGTCATTGGGATTGAGCACCGCAAGATTGAACCCATCACAAAGCACCTCTCCCATTGCAAGATAAACCAATCTAGTTGGCCAAACCAAATCGATAGATCGGAGAGAAATACAAAGCTATAATAATCATGCATAAAAGATTTCAAAGAAGACTCAAATATTTCTCATGAATAATCTGATCATAAAGTAACAATTCATCGAATCTCAACAAACACACCGCAAAAGAAGATTACATCGGATAGAACTCCAAGAACATCGAGGAGAACATGGTATTGAAGATCAAAGAGAGAGAAGAAGCCATCTAGCTACTAGCTATGGACCTGTAGGTCTATGGTAAACTACTCACACATCATCGGAAGGGCAGCAAGGTTGATGAAGAAGCCCTTCGTGATCGATTCCCCCTCCGGCAGAGTACCGGAAAAGGCCTTAAGATGGGATCACAAAAGAACAGAGGCTTGCGGCGGCAGAAAGGTTTTCTCTTCTATCTCTCTGGTATATTGGGAATATTTGGGAATTTATAGCGCTAGAATTAGGTCAGGAGGGGCTACGAGGGGCCCACAAGCCTGGGGGGCGCGCCTACCCCCCCTGGGCGCGCTCTCCAAGCTTGCCGCCTCCTCGTGGCTCCTCTGGTCTTCTCCCGAAGCTTCGTGGGTCTCTTCTGGTCCATACAAAATTAATCCAAAGTTTTTTTTCTCATTTGGACTCTTTTTGATAATGATTTTCTGAAAAGACAAAAACAAGCAAAAAACAACAACTGGCACTGGCACTGGGTTAATAGGTTAGTCCCAAAAAATGATATATAATGGCATATAATTGCATATAAAACATCCAAGATTGATACTATAATAGCATGGAACAATCAAAAATTATAGATGCGTTGGAGACGTATCAAGCATCCCCAAGCTTAATTCCTGCTCGTCCTCGAGTAGGTAAATGATAAAAATAGAATTTTTGTTGTGGAATGCTACCTAACATGTTTCATCATGTAATCTCTCGTACGGTATGAATAATAAGATCCGAATGATTCAAAGCAATAGTCTATAGTGTGATATAAAGACATCAATACTCAGGCATACTAATAAACAATCATGTATTTCAAAATAAAAATGCTAAAGAAAGTTATCCCGACAAAATCATATAATCCTGTCATGCTCCATCTTCTTAACACAAAATATTTATCATGTACTACCAAGATGACAAGCCGAGCAATTGGTTCATACTTTTTAACGCGCTTCAGCGTTTTCAATCCCCACGCAATACATGAGCGCAAGCCATGGATATAACACTATGGGTGGAATAGAGTATGGCGGTAGAGATTAATTAGGGGAAGTCAAAAAAATAAGAAGATAGTCTCACATCGACGAGGCTAATCAACGGGCTATGGAGATGCCCATCAATTGATGGCAAAGCAAGGAGTAGGGATTGCCATGCAACGGATGCACTAAGAGCTATAAGTGTATGAAAGCTCAACATGAAAACTAAGTGGGCGTGCATCCAACTTGCTTGCTCATGAAGACCTCGGGCATTTGAGGAAGCCCATCATCGGAATATACAAGCCAAGTTCTATAATGAAAAATTCCCACTAGTATATGAAAGTGACAAAATAGGAGGCTCTCTATATGAAAAACATGGTGCTACTTTGAAGCACAAGTATGGAAAAGGATAGTAACATTGCCCCTTCTCTCTTTTTCTCTCATTTTTTTTCGTGGGCTCTTTTTGGCCTCTTTTTTTTATTTCCTCACTGGGACAATGCTCTAATAATGATGATCATCATACTTCTATTTACTTACAACTAAAAAAATACAACTCGAAACTAGAACAAAAAATATGACTCTATATGGATGCCTCTGGCGGTGTACCAGGATGTGCAATGATACTAGCGTAACATGTATAAAAAATGATGAACGGTGGCTGAGCCACAAATACTATGTCAACTATATGGTCATGCAAAGCAATATGACAATGACGATGTGTGTCATAAAAATGGAACGGTGGAAGTTGCATGGCAATATATCTCGGAATGGCTATGGAAATGCCATAATAGGTAGGTATGGTGGCTGTTTTGAGGAAGATATAAAGAGGCTTATGTGTGATAGAGCGTATCATATCACGGGGTTTGGATGCATCGGTGAAGTTTGCACCAACTCTCGATGTGAGAAAGGGCAATGCATGGTATCGAAGAGGCTAGCAAATTGCGGAAAGGTGAGAGTGCATATAATCCATGGACTCACATTAGTCATAAAAAACTCACATACTTATTGCGAAAGTTTATTAGCCCTCGAAGCAAAATACTATTACGCATGCCCCTAGGGGGATAGATTGGTAGGAAAAGACCATCGCTCGTCCCCGACCACCACTCATAAGGTAGACAATCAAGAATAAATCATGCTCCAACTTCTTAGCATAACGACAGATCATACGTGCATGCTTCGGGAATCACAAACCTTAACACCAATATTCTTACTAAACCACAATTATCTACTAGCACCTCCCACATATTACCATCTTAATATCGCAAAACTATTGCAAAGAATCAAACTTATCATATTCAGTGATCTACATGAAAGTTTTTATTATATCCCTCTTGAATACCTATCATATTAAGACCAAATTCATAACCCGTGCATATTACCATTGCTAATTATTAGACTATCAAAAATATATAAGTGAAGCATGAGAGTGCAACTATTTCTTTAAAATATAATCACCGCCGTGCTCTAAAAGATATAAGTGAACCACTAGAGCAACTGCCTAGCTCAAAAGATATAAGTGAAGCACATAGAATATTCTAACAAATCACGAATAATGTGTGTCCCTCTCAAAAAGGTGTGTTCAACAAAGATGATTGTGACAAACTAAAAAGCAAACAAACTATATCACAAGACGCTCCAAGTAAAACACATATCATATGATGAATAAAAATATAGCTCCAAGTGAGTTACCGATAGATTGTAGACGAAAGAGGGGATGCCTTCCGGGGCATCACCAAGCTTAGACGCTTGAATCTTCCTTGAATATTACCTTGGGGTGCCTTGGGCATCCCCAAGCTTAGGCTCTTGCCGCTCCTTATTCCTTTATCCATCGTAGTCTCACCCAAAACTTGAAAACTTCAACACACAAAACTCAACAGAAACCTCGTGAGATCCGTTAGTATAACAAACAAATCTTAAACTTTAGGTACTGTTGTAAATTGATTCATATTTAATATTGGCATAATGCTACTGTACTCCAACTTCTCCATGACTCATACCCCCCGATACGATCCATAGATTCATCAAAATAAGCAAACTATGCAACAAAAACAGAATCTGTCTAAAACAGAAAAGTCTGTAAAGATCTATTTAAAAGCCATACTTCTGTAACTCAAAAAATTCTGAAAAATTAGGATAACGTAGACAATTCATATACCAATACTGTGTCAAAATTTCAGATTTTTCTGACGCTCCAGTACAGAATAAAAATTTCAGCACTCGACGCAAAACTTTCTATTTTCCAAACAGCATCAATTATACTATCATCCAAATCATCCCAAAGGCATTACTTGGCACAAACACTAACTAAAAGATAAAAACATAATCATAACAGAGGCTATAATTGCATAAACACACAAAAACAGAAGGTATTGGGTTGTCTCCCAGTAAGCTCTTTCTTTATAGCCATTAAGATAGGCTTGGAATATTCATGATGCTCACATAAAAGACAAGAATTGAAGCACAAAGAGAGCATCATAAAACATGTGACAAACACATTTAAGTCTAACATACTTCCTATGCATAGGCATTTTATAGGAAAACAAATTATCAAGACATGAAATATCTAGCATATGCAAGGGAGAAGAATAAAACATTGACGATCTCAACATAACGACAGGTAATTTAGTAACATGAAAATTTCTACAACCATATTTTCCTCTCTCATAATAATTACATGTAGGATCATATTCAAATTCAACAATATAGCCATCACATAACATATTCTCTACATGATCCACATGCATGCAAAGTTGACACTCCTCCAAAATAGTGGGATTATCATCAACTAAAGTCATGACCTCTCCAAACCCACTTTCATCAAAAAATTCATAAGATTGAACACTCTTCTTATATATGGGATTCTTTTTACTTAAAGTTGACACTCTCCAAAACCCACTTTCAATACTATTGCAAACATTATTATCAATAGCATATTCATCGTGAGGCTTAAATAAATTTTTAAGATCATAAGAAGCATCATCACCCCAATCATGATCATTGCAATAAGTAGTGGACATAACAAAATTTCATCCCCAAGCCTGTAGCTTTGCATATCATTAGCACAATTGACGTTAATAGAAATTATAATAACATCATTGCAATCATGCTTTTCATTCAAGGAGCGATCAAGTATGGGTGCTATAGCAATAATTTCATTTTTAACATAAGGAACTATAGCAAGTTCATCTATATAAGCATCATTAATATTGGCATCATGGCCATAAGAATAGCAAGCATCACATTCATCAAGAGGGGATATTTCAATCAAATCAACGTAATCATAATTATCTATAGATTCATGCATATCATTATTTTTCTCCAAAGTAGCAGACATTCTCTCAATAAATTCATTAACATAGGCATTAGGAGCATAGTTTTCATAGCAATATTTAAGTATGTCAAAATTTTCAGACTTGTAGAGAGTAGCATCATACTTTTCAATCAAAGAAGCAACTTCATAAGCACCCTTAAAAGCAACAAATTCTTTAATTTGTTCGATATTAAAGTAACTATAAACCCCCTTGGCATAAGAAGATAAGATTTCATTATCATTAAACTCACATAGGTAGGGAAAGGTGTTTTCTAGGGTTCTTAAAGCAACAAGTAAAATCATAAATTTCACATAGATTCCAAACATAACATAACAAATAATTTATTTGATTCCATAGGAGTCTCCCTTTTTAAGACAAACGGTGACGCACAAAATGAGCATGCTCATCTAATGATTTTCCCTCAACTTAACTAGTTGGGGTTTTTGCACGAGCACAAATGGATCGAAGATGATCCAAGTAGAAAACTTTAAGTGGATCCATAGTGTCTTAAATTTTTGTTTTATTTTCTATTCTTGTGTGTTTGACATGAAGGCAATAAAAGCAAGCAAGCAAGCAAATAAAATATTTTTGTGTTTTTTTTGTAAAATTGTTTTAGAAGTGGGAGAGATGAAAACGAGAGGCAAATGCAAATAAAAAGGAAAATAAAATAAATGCAATTGGATGATAGTTTGTGCGAAGGTACTTGATAAATTTTGGTGATGTCTCCCCGGCAACGGCGCCAGAAATTCTTCCTGCTACTTGTAGACTGCGTTGGTATTTCCCCGAAGAGGAGAGGATGATGCAGTATAGTAGAGATAAGTATTTCCCTCAGTTAAGAACCAAGGTTATCAATCTAGTAGGAGAACCAAGCAAAATCCCGTTAAACGCATCTGCACACACAAAAGCAAACACTTGCACCCAACTCAAGTAAGAGGGTTGTCAATCCTCTTAGCGATTATTTGCAAGGATTAATTCTGATAGTGATAGATAGATAAACTAAAATACTAAATAAAATAAAAGTAAATAAATTACAGCAAGATATTTTTGGTTTTAATATATGATAAAAGTAGACCCGGTGGCCATAGTTTTCACTAGAGGCTTCTCTCTCGAACACATAGCATACGGTGGGTAAACAAATTACTGTTGGCAATTGATAGAAACGCAAATAATTATGACGGATTCATGGCAATGATCATGTATATAGGCATCACGTCCGAGAGAAGTAGACCGACTCCTGCCTGCATCTACTACTATTAATCCACCCATCGACCGCTATCCAACATGGATCTAGGGTATTAAGTATGAAACAGAGTAACGCCTTAAGCAAGATGACATGATGTAGACAAAGTAATTCAAGCAATATGATTAAACCACATCTTTTTATCCTTAATGGCAATAATACAAATACGTGTCATGTCCCTTTCTGTCACTGGGATTGAGCACCGCAAGATTGAACCCATCACAAAGCACCTCTCCCATTGCAAGATAAACCAATCTAGTTGACCAAACCAAATCGATAGATCAGAGAGAAATACAAAGCTATAATAATCATGCATAAAAGAGTTCAGAGAAGACTCAAATATTTCTCATGAATAATCTGATCATAAACTCACAATTCATCGGATCCCAACAAACACACCGCAAAAGAAGATTACATCGGATAGAACTCCAAGAACATCGAGGAGAACATGGTATTGAAGATCAAAGAGAGCGAAGAAGCCATCTAGCTACTAGCTATGGACCCGTAGGTCTGTGGTAAACTACTCACACATCATCGGAAGGGCAGCAAGGTTGATGAAGAAGCCCTCCGTGATCGATTCCCCCTCCGGCAGAGTACCGGAAAAGGCCTTCAGATGGGATCACGGAAGAATAGAGGCTTGCGGCGGCGGAAAGGTTTTCTCTTATGTCTCTTTGGTATATTGGGAATATTTGGAAATTTATAGCGCTGGAATTAGGTCAGGAGGGGCTACGAGGGGCCCACAAGCCTATGAGGCGCGCCTACCCCCTTGGGCGCGCCCTCCAGGCTTGCCGCCTCCTCGTGGCTCCTCTTGTCTTCTCCCGAAGCTTCGTGGGTCTCTTCTGGTTCAGAAAAAAATAATCCAAAGTTCTTTTTTCTCGTTTGGACTCTTTTTGATAATGATTTTCTGAAAAGACAAAAACAAGTAAAAAACAGCAACTGGAACTGGGCACTGGGTTAATAAATTAGTCCCAAAAAATGATATATAATGGCATATAATTGTATATAAAACATCCAAGATTGATACTATAATAGCATGAAACAATAAAAAATTATAGATACATTGGAGACGTATCAAGCGCCGGCAAGACAAGGAAGAGCAAATGAACGCTTTCATGGAGATTCAAAGGAGGAGGCTTGAGCTCGATGCAGAGAAGCAAGCCAAGTTGCTCGAGATGGAGGCGGCGAAGCAAGCGAAGATGCTCGAGATCGAGGCGGCCAATGCCAAGACCAAGGCAAAAGAAGTGGCGCTCGCTAGCATGATGACGGGGTGGAGATCATGAAGGTGGACTTGAGCACGGTGTCGCCGAGGAAGAGGCCATGGTTCGAGAAGATGCAGGCCGACATGCTCAAGTTCGATGACGAGTGAACTATGGCGGAGAGCGCCATCTTTTTTGTATGCCGGCAAGTGTGCTGGCTGGCATGATCATGGGCGAGATGCCATGGTTGAACTTCCGCCCCTTTTTGTGTGCTGGCATGTCTGCCCGCCCCCGCTGGCAATTGCGCCAACGTGAACTGTGTGGTGGTTTTTGAAGGCTGGTATGTATGCCGGCCGCTGGCATGGCGCCGGCATGAACCCTGGGCGATGACATGATCTATGGCCGCGGGCCTCTTTTAAAAATTTGTGTGCGGACATGAAATGGGTCGGCGCGTTGGGCGCACTGCCGACCCAAACGAAAAACAGGGTAGACGACGGGCGGGCGGGCGAGCTAAACGGACGAAAAGTGGATATAGCGCGCGTCCGTTTGGGTCGGCGCATTAGAGTTGCTCTTAGCACTCGAACACCGGCCACTACATCCAAGTCGAAGAAGACATATGACACATTTGGTGATAAGCCTACTAATACCAGTCCGACAAAAAGCTTTGGAATATTTAGCTCTTGTAGAAAGATATATGGTGACAAAAGCTCATGAAACGAGACAGATAGTGAACCGAATAAAGACACATTTTGTGGCGAAGTTTGTGACACGGGAGAGGAAATATTCTGCATTTCTTGTGACGTGTATTGAGAATGTTTGTGATTGCTGCTGCTTCAGCTTGGCCTTTCGGCACTTATATGAGGTTGGCGGTGCAGGATGCATGGGTGGGTAATAACTAAAACTGTTTACAACTGTTACGGTGATTGGCGATTTTAGGAGCCGTCCATCCACCCTAATATGACGGTGAAAAAATAGGAGTTACGAGGAGTTACGAAATTGAAATTATGGAAAATTACATGTAATGGCAGGACCGTTACAAAATTTAGGTGGACCAATTAGTTTGTGATAGGGTAAATCCGTCATTTGCTCATCCACACGAGGCCGCCCCTCTCTGCTCTCATCCCCACGGCGCCGCCGGTCTCTGCTCTCATCCACACGCGGCCGCCGGTCTCTGCTCTCGTCCCCACGCCGCCGCCGATTGAGCAGAACAGGAGGGGTGCCGCCGCCGAGCCTGTCCGATCCAACATCACACGGCACCACCGGAATCATGCGCCGCCGCCGGGAAACCCACCGGATCCGCCCTCCCCTGGTGCACCCCCTCCTCCACGGCGCAGTTGGTGGGTACCCTGCGTGCCCATGCCCCCGTTCGTCCTCTTCCACCTGGGTGAGCCCCTGGCCCCGACCCACCGAATCCCCACATTCGTATGCATTGCTCCAGCAACGGCGAGTGGCTTCTAACGTCGGATCCAGGCCACCGCCAGCGACGGACGCACATGATGGTCAGCTCCCCCGGCGACCCTAGAGCTGCTGTGGCAGGACGGGCGGTGCCGTCTGCGATTGCAAGGACTGCTAGGCGTGGAGGCGCCACCGCTACTGGAAATTATCTGGTGAGAAACGCCTCCTCCTCCTTGATAGAAGGGCTATGTTATGAGTTCATTACAAACTGAAGTACCAACTAGTGAACCGGATTTCCACAGCTTGGCCTCAAAACTACCTTGTGACAGCCATTGATGATGAATCAATATGCCTATATGTCATTCAAAATGCTATGTGGGTGATTGAGTAGTAATCTGTACTTAATAGTGTAGTTGATGCCTTCTCTTTTTGAGGGAAGATATTAGTTGATCCTCCCTATTAATTTTTTTTAAAAGGTTGAGATAATCTTGTGTTGAAAAGATTATTAGTAGTGGAGGATTCCTCTTTTTGCTAGATTCATTAGTTAATTCTTCTGCATGTACTACAAATCGCTCTTTTTGTAGCAGTTTGAGATTTTATTGTGTCCACGAGATGAGCTACAATTACTGTGAACTACAATTAATTCTGACGGTGCCCGCGAAATTACTGTGAACTTCAATTAATTATCTTTTGGTAATCACCGAAAAGATGAACTACACAGGTTTAGACAGAAGTTGATTGTGCCTGCAATATCTGAATGAACTGAAGTTTGTACCACCGACAAGGTTCACTAAGCAACAAGTATTAGAACTCGGTAGTTTGGGAAGAATGCAGCATTATATTCCAGAGGTAGTTTTCTGTTACTCATGTTGTTTTCTATAACATTCTCTTAAATTTTGCAGAGTAAGTCCTTAAGTAGAACATTGTTTTCCTAGAAAACCTTCACTGGACATTGTAAATACAACTGGTTCAGACATGTTATAACGCATTGTGCTTAGTGAAACCTTCCAGTTAAATCGACTGGACGTTTGGAAGATTGCATTAGTTGGTTTGCTGAATCTGGAAATGAGATTTGGTTCTGGTGGATGATAGGTTGACTTATATCTGTTTGTGTATCTGTACAATTGATTTGCTTTTTTTTATATGTTGGTACCGTATCCAGAAGATGATTATATTCAACTGTTTCTTTTGTACTATCACCAAGAATTTCATTAACTAGAAAATTTAAAAAGACCCAATGATAAGTCAAGCCAAACTAAGCCCCTGAAAAGAGCTCGTTAATGCAGTACTGCTGAATGAGTATGTCCGTTATTGGTCCAGTTTTTTCATTTTTCAATTGCACATGAGTGTGTGGCAGTGTAGAATTCTCAAGAAATATAATGTTCTTGAACAGTTGGGCTTGTATACAAACAGTGATTTTGAACTAACTATGAACGAATCACTGAGTTTAGAACATAACAACAGCCACCTCTCAGCTATGAGCTCCTAGTTTTCTATTTGAAAAGTGTTTGCTCTTAAAGAACGCATATGGCTTAAATTCAGATTCAACTGATATGTTTGCATGCATCCTTTCCAGATCATGACATATTTCACTTTACATATAGTAACTTGATTTTGTGCTATACCATAATTGTATGGCAGAATTAGTTCTATGGATTTCCACAGCAGGGCCACAAACTACCTTGTGACAGCCAGTGATGATGAATCAATACGCCTATATGACATTCAAAATGCTGTGTGAGTAACTGAGCACAAATCATTACATAATTTTCTGCCGAATTTCGTGTTATATAATCAGGTAAAGTGTTTCGTTAGATATTCTTAGTACAAGACACAATCTCCTAATGTCTAGCTTTGCTATTTGGTTTGCTAGTTGTCCTGTTCACTTTATAATACATTAGGACATTGTGGCATTTGTTCAAGAGACAATGGTTTGACTTAGGCATTACTACACTTAGCTGTTGAAAATGATTTGTTCTACAACTTGTAGAACCAATATTTATAAGTAGTCTAATAACTAACTAGAGATAGAATTTGATATGTATCTGCTGAAGGCAGATCAGGGGATACAAATGGTGCCACCTCCAAGCCAGCTGGCACCTCTCCTGATTCGGCCTGCCCCATGGGTATTGGGTCCAGCCTTGCATCGTCTCTATTCCTGCCCCCATGTGACTATCGTAGTGATCTTTATTAGTAGTACAGGAAATTTCCTAGTATGCAACGATTCAATGCATATCGATTATTGTAGTTATTTGTTTATTTTGGTAGTCAGTACTGTATTATTCCATCATATGTATTTGACTCCTAACTCAGTTAAAAAATTCAGATGTTTGAAGACCATTACTAGCAAAAATTATGGGGTTGAAATGGTGTGCTTCACTCTTGTCTTATCTAAGAGTGATTTGAGACTTATACTGAAAGAATGCACTAATGCAGAATCTCTGCGGCTGCTCTCTGTGAATGATAACCAGTTTGTAAGATATTTCAAAGGCCATCTTGACAGATTTGTCGTATTTATGGTAAATGATAATCACATATTATCAGGTTTGTTGCAGTTGTGATAGCACTTTCTTGTATCTTGAGCAGAAGCTTACAAGCCAAGTGCATGAAATTGTTGGATGCATAATGGACGATTTGGAACATTGTCACCTAGTGCTGGTGCGGGGCGCTGCCGGTCTCATGCCGGTATTGTGTGCCTGGGCCTGCGCAGCCATTTCAGCTGTGGCCGCTGCCAGGGACCTGTCGCCGCATGTTAGGCTGCCGTCGCCTCCTGTTTCGGCTGCCAATTCTGTCACATTCCAATACTCCTAGCCGTGGATCGTTTGCACTAAGACTAAATGGTTAACTTGTCACTTATTCACATCTCGGTACATCATGTATATTTGTATGTTAGATGGATGATAGGAGTCTTTGTCAGTTTGATCAGTTTGCTTTATCCCGCCGTGCCTGTAACAATGTTGGCCATGAGCTTGCAAAGCTAGGCACAATCTCTAAGTTTACGGATTGATTCCAGGAAGCCACTGCTCCAAATTGTACTGTTACTCTGTTACCCAGATTCAGCTGGGCCAGATTAATGGATGATATTCCAAGTTCAAAACCAAAAAAAGAGAGTTGAGAAGCTCATTTACAGAATTATCATGTTATCACGACAAGGTTGAGCACCGAACGATTGGCAATACAACATTAATCTTCATTATACTAGAGAAATGAACTAATTATGAATCAAACTACAGGATTGGCAAACATACATAACCCTCGTACATCCAGTAATATCTGTTGTCGTCTCGATAACAATGGCAATATCTGTTAACGTCTCATGCCATTGACATATTGCCACAAATCATTAAGTTAGAATTGAAGCAGCATGACAGACAACTTATAGGCCGATAGGAATGGATAGTAATAATTCGATCATACAAGGCTTTTTACACATTAACCACCAAGCAATCTAATTATGCAAAAAAACATAAGGACAACAGTGGCTAAAGTCACAGCAACGCTTAAAGAACCTAAACTAAGAATGGCATATAATGATAATCTCTTTGAAGCTCTCCTCATTTGCCAGAAACCTCCTGCCTGTCGCAGCCATGTCGAAAGCTACCTTCCTCTCCAGTAGCTCCCCATGGTGGCACTTGAGATTGGTGTTATCCTCGATACCGAAGAATTGGGGGTCAGGAATCTCCATTGGAAGATCCTCAGCCACAATATGGTCGAATATCAGTATATGTTCTGTACTGTCAATGCCATGATCATGATTATTTCCTGGATTAATTTAATCAAAAAATTGCTTATATACTCAACAATTATGTGGGTTGTTGTAGGGACCATGGATCCGAAGGTGTGGCACAACCGTGCGGAGGATAACAAGTATGTGCATCAAGTGCGCCAAGAGATGGACAAGAAGGTGCAGCGAGCTGGACCAGAAGGTGAAACAAGAACATGCATCCATGGACCAAATGATGCAGGAAAAGCGTGCAGTCGTGGACCGGATGATGAAGGAGGAGCGTGCAGTAGTGGACAAAAAGTTTAATACAGTGTCCCACAGTGAACACTATGGGTCATCCGGACCCACATCTAGCACAATGAGTCGTTTGATCATACAAGTACCATTGTACGTCACCCGATTGCAGTGCTAGCACAATGGGTCATCGGAACCGATAACTACTAATATGGGTAGTTCAGGTCGGTAGTTGTGGGTCACCCGCTACAGGTACTCTTAACACAAAACTACGCTACGGGTTTTCCATGGTGCCAAACATAAATTTAGAGACCACAAACCACAAAGTAGTAGCAAGCAAAGGAGAACAAAAATCTATAAAACCGGGAGGATTACAGAAAAACTGCTTGCTGATAGCATCACAACAAAGAGTAATTACGCCAGGAACATAACCTTTTGATAAAAAATGAGTCCCGTGAACTTGATTAACTGATAAATGATGTACACAAGATCAAATCAAGTCTAGCAAGAACTACAATATAATATATGATGTACACAAGACCAAATCAAGTCCAGCAACAACTACAGTCTAGAACACATCAGATGACACGTCAGACAAGACACTGAAAATGGCATGCACAGGTTACTGTCTAGCTGGTGTTGTGTTGATGATGTCAGAAACGCCTGAAATTTAATACAATGAACAGAGCATGATCACAAACCCAGTTGTTGTATATCAAAGTATGGACCATGTAAAACAATGAGAAATGCGGTAGAAGATACCAGGTTCAATGATACTCAGGCTGGCAGCAGACTCGGAAGTATTTACGACAGGAAGTTCCCAAATCAACATTGTCTGCGAATCAAAAATGGCGCATTGGTCAGGCTTCATGGTAACTAAACTGAAATCACTAGCAGACTTCGTTGCGTATTCAAGTTCTATACCTTCGTTGCGTATTCAAGTTTTATACCGAATAGTCAGCTGGGAAATTGATCATTTTAACCTGAGTAGCTAACAAACTAAATATCCACATTGATCAACAAGATGATATACAAACACAGGCTGCTCTGAGATTTACTGGTTCCCTTATCATTTTCGAAAAGGGCATGTTTGAGTCATTGTCTCTTTGACATAATTTTCTCCTTTGGACCATCCATCAGCTAGATCTATAAATTTACTACGATATCATGGATATGAACCAGGAAAGTTTTTCAGAGGGCGAACACACACAGTTTCAGTGATAACAGAAAATAAAATACATGGCACTAAATTACTAATGATCTTCAACAGGTTTAACCTCGAAAGGTGGAGTAAATTAACTTCCAAAAGTTATAATGAGCACTATGAGCAACTTCGCCATGCATTGGAAGCAGTATGAATATGAATCAAGAGATTCGAGAGAAAATAATGGGCCAGCTCTGTTAAGGAACAGTATGAAATCAATAACCGAGGCAAGCAACTAAGTAGTCAAACCAACTGTTCTACAAACAGATCTGACAGACTCCCAGGAAACAAACGCATTGTTAATGCAATCATGGATACCAAGAAACATAATGAAAACTGTCGTTTGTAATCAGTACGGGGAAAATGCGACGGCTGCCACTTGCTAGCAGTGATAACAAGAAACAATATTCATAATACTTGGTCACATCAAAGTGGTATATAGTCTTTGGGACACTGGAGCTTTCCACTAATAGTTGAATCGACATTCTGATGCAGAAGTGGGAAAATATCAAAGCCTACTATGAAAGGCAATCTGACATAAAATCCAGTGTCCTAACCTATAGTTGTGAGCAAATAGTTGTATCACAAACTAGCAAATGACTTGAAGCATGTAAAACAATTGTATCTAACATTTTGGATTAATCACTCAACACGCAAGGCTTGGTAAGTTCATGATTTAGATGTTGTCACCAGCACCAAAGTGTCAACCAACTAGAAGTAGTATTACTAAAGACTTAATGATGCTTAGTTGCTGAGAATGAAATACTTGCAGAAAATAATGAAGTTCAGTTCAGTGCAGCTCCTTATTTCAGTTCTAATGTACTGTCATTCCAGTTGATTATTTATGCCTCCACAGTCCAGGATGGGAACATACATCCAAACACCCATTTCATGTGATCATTCAGGCATGTACATCTATGCATCAACAGTAGCCATGATCTGCATCAATGCTACTTTTCATTTCCTTATTAACTGTGTGTGTTCCACAGTTTATCTCTGAAGAAATACAGCATGGTCCTATGATCCTATTTCTGAAGGACACAGAAAAAATATGTGTGAATGATGATTCCTATTATGGTTTGAAGAGCAAGCTCGAACATTTCCCAGCAGGTGTTTTTATTGTTGGTGACCTTTGTAAACATCCCCAAGTAAAACACCATGTTAACACTGAATGAACCGGGAGCAAGGATCTAAAATACAAGTCAAATTAGCTTACAGCCAAGGATTTACAGTACAAGCATGAAGTTCAAAACAGCAATACTACCGTTTGACGCAACAGAGCACATGGTAAGCTAAATAATGTGCAACATCTCATGTTTTTCTTTCCTTCTTCTGGAAATGATGTGCAGCATATATAATTAGGTACGTATATTGTCCTGGTGAGAGGTACATGGCGAAGCTTATGCCACTGCATCTCAAGCTCAGTAGCTCAAAACTGCCTATTTTTTGCACTACTCTTCATTAGAGTATATGTTCCTATGAAGAAAGAAATAGCACTAGTGCAGAATCGGCCTATAGTGCCGGTTCGTAAGGGCCTTTAGTGCCGGTTCTCCAACCGGCACTAAAGGGTGGGGACTAAAGCCCCCCCCCTCCCTTTAGTCCCGGTTCAACACGGCCCGGCACTAAAGGCCCACCACGTGGCACCTGCCGGTGCCGTGGGCTGGGGGACCTTTAGTCCCGGTTGGTAACACCAACCGGCACTAAAGGCCCACCACGTGGCAGGGCTGGGTGACCTTTAGTTCTTTTAATTTTGGTTTATTTTTCCTTTTAATCCTTTAGGGGTTTATGAATTAATTATGGTTTATTTTTCCTTTTAATTTTGTGTTTTCCATTTAATTATTTTTCATTTCAAACATATATTACGCTACTACATACTGTACATGTTGTGCATATATATATATAAATAGAATTTCTCATAGAACCGATCATATATATATATATCATCGAATTTCTCGTACGACGACCATTCACATACATATATATATATATATATACAATTTGTTATATACAATTTCTCCTACAATTTGCGGATCATTACATATGCAGGGCATTACTGCTTGATCTTGTAATGGTATTCTCCTTTGGGATCTATGACCTGGTCGAGCAGAAATCCAGCTATTTCCTCTTGAATTGCTCGTACGCGAGCCGTTGGTAGGAGCTGGCCCCGCATCTCCATCAGCTATAATCAGGAGATCAAGATGAATATATTAGTTGTGTGTATATATATTAGCTAGATCATGATAAAAAAATTATGGATAGTGTTCTGGCAAACGTACCCAAAGATTTATTTCATCTCTGCTCCTTTCAGACGTGATCATGCGAATGTTCTCGCAAACGTAGTATGCGCATAAAGCATTTCCCTGCTCCTGCTTCATGCACTTTATGAGAATAAAATTCAATCAGGTAATAATTAATCAAGCATGATAATGGTATTGAAACTAGAATTAAAGAGATGCACGGACGTAGCTAGCTAGTACTACTTAATTACCTTGGGTCGCACCCATTTCAGCTGTTGTTTCCATTCGCCGGGGACCTCTTTGATGAACTTTTGCTAAGCCCTGCCCGCCGGCAAAGAAAATGAATAAAGGAGTTATTAACTAGTTGATATCAGGAAATGAAGTAAAGAGGCCGACATAGTGCGATAATGATTGAAATTACCTGTCGACCATCCCCCTCACGGTTGCGTATTCAGATGGATCCTTATATAGTGAGTCCAGTACTTCAACTTTTCCCTTGTCAACTTCAATGATTAACAAGATCCAGTGGTAACTGCATGCGCACATGTTTTGTATAAATAAGCGGGCACGTGCATATAACTCATCAACTACACTTATTAACATCTAGTAATTAAGCAAAAAATAGAATTTGTAGTACAAGATATAGTAACACTCAACCGAAGTTGTAAGGAAGTAGTATTTCAGGTTGGGTGTTTAGTTGCTTCAAAAACTCTAGCAGGGATCTCTCTGTGTCTTTTCTCGAATATTTATCATCCCATATCACCTGATTAACCGTATTTGGGTCAATGAACCCAATGCCATAGCGTCCAACTTTTTTCATTTCATACATCTTCATTCTGCATAATACCACAGAAAAGAATATAGTGAGGATAATTACAGGTAATGAACGAGAGCACAGCTAGCTAGCTAGAGACTTAAATTACAGAAAGAAATCACTTACAGACAATAGCAACTGACGATAGATTTGTCGAGTGCGTCTTGATTGAATAACTGAAGCAACTCTGAATAATGAATCCACACGTCTTTTTTATGGAAGTAATGCCTTTTCTTGACTTTCACCATGAGGGACTCTTCATTGGTATTTGTTGTTTGTTGCATGTACCACGTATGCAACTCGTACATTCTCGTTGGTAGAAGCTTGACATCGTCAGGCTTGACCAGAGGTTTGCCGCGGACATATTGCCATTTTACTTGCTCCTCTGTAATCCCGGGGATTTCCTCAAGGCCTAGGAGTTGTTCAACAGTGACACCGGCCTCTTTAGCCTGCCTTCTATGATCGTCGGTTATTACCAGCCGATCGGCGGTACTCACAGGTGTTTGTACAATGAGCGGGGGGATCGATTGCACTGCCTGTTCTCCCAGCTGGGGAACAGTTTTCCTGCTTCTTTTGTCAACTGCTTGGCTCGAGCTCGAGCTCGACTCCTTTTGTCCTGCCAAATATGACTTCTTGATAGACCGCACATAGTCGGAGTCCTTCTGATTGTCAGCCGGTCGAGCCATATCAATAAAGTGTTGTGAGACATGCTCAGGTATTTTCTCCTTTGGCGGCGGGGGCTGTTTCGGTCCAAGTTGGGCCTTCACTTGGGCATCCACTACGATGTCGAGTTCCTCCTCAGTCAGGTGGTAAGACAACTTCGGAAGAGGCTTGAGGTCTGGACCATATTTGAATTTCTTGCCTGTTGTACCGCTAGCCGTCATAGCTGTGGCCTCTCTCTTCCTCTGTTGCTTAGGCTGATGCGGTGCCTGACTTGGAGGAGGAGGAGTCGGCTGACGCCGACGCCGTGCCGGACTTGGAGGAGGAGTCGGCTGACATGGTGCTGGCGGACTTGGAGGAGGAGGAGTTGGCTGACGCCGTGCCGGACTTGGAGGAGGAGTCGGCTGACGCGGTGCCGGACTTGGAGGAGGAGGAGTCGACTGACGTGGCGGCGGACTTGGAGGAGGAGGAGTCGGTGGCCTTGGAAAGACGATGCAATCCTTTTTCCATAGAATGATACGATGTATGGCCTCTCCTAGTGTTCTCTCCTCGTCACCTCCAAGAATGTCAAGTTGTAGCTCGTTATATCCTGACATCACTTCATCAACCCCGACACGAGCATAGCCAGCTGTAATGGGATTGCAATGGAAGGTTGCTTCAGGGGGATTTGCTAAAGCATAGCCGTCCGCCACCATCATGGATAAGTTCTTCACTTTCATGTATAGCTCACAGTTAGTCCTATCTTTGATATCATCCACAGGGTAGCTAGCTAGCAATGCATTATCGATATCGGCCGGGGCGGAACCCACGCTGCTTCTCGGCATAGATGGGACGGTGCTATCCAATGCTGGATCGATCTGCTCATGCTGCCGCTGAGACGCCCTTTCCTGGCTGAGTGAGTCGATCTGCTCCTGCCGCCGCCTGACAAATCGTTCCAACTCCAGGTGCTTTGATTCTAGGCCTTCAAGGTGGAGTGCTTCCTCCTTCTTCTTCTTCTCCTCTTGTATCTTCTTTCTCGCACGGCTTCTATAGTCGTCGTTCCAATCCGCAAACCCCTCAAACCACGGAACAATGCCTTTGCCTCGTGTTCTTCCCGGGTGTTCAGGATTCTTCAGGGCGCGCGTAAGCTCGTCGTTCTCTCTGTTGGGCGTGAACACCCCCGTTCGAGCTTCTTCTATTGCAATAAGTATTTCGTCTGTCGCTCCTTTAAGACTTGCCTTCACCATAACCAGCCATGTCTCTGGGTCCAACTTCCCCCCATGCGCATAAAACCATGTCCTGCACCTGGGGGGCCATGTCAATGTAACTGGACTGACCCCTGCACTAATCATCTGTTGCTTAGATTTATCCCACTTAGGCAGGGCCACCTGGTAGCCACCTGGCCCCATATGATGGTGCCACTTCTTTTTCGCAGCATTAATCTTGTTTATTCTCGACCATTCCTTAGCGTGTTCCGATTCCTTGAACTTCACGAAAGCGTCCCAGTGATCTTTTGCCTTCACCAGTGCTCCCTTGAATTCTGGAGTCTTCTTGTTTGATTTGACGTATGCAGCCCATGTATTTTTCTTGAAGGTGTTGAATGCGATCGCCATCTTTTTAAGAGCATAGTTTCTGACTTTCTTCAGATCAGCATCTGTCAAATTATCTGGTAGGATGAAATGCTCCATGAGCGATGTCCAAAGCACATCTTTTGCTCTTTCGTCGACAAAAGTAACTCCTGCTCGATCTCCCTTTGCTGGCTTTTTCCATTCTTGAACAGAGATCGGGATTTGGTCCCTGACAATAACTCCGCATTGATTCTTGAACTTGGTCGCATTTTTCCTAGGTTCAAGCGGTTCGCCAGTTGATGTTTTGATGGAATCGATGTTGAACTTTACGCCTTTGTCCAACTTTTTGGCCGGGCCTCGAACTACCCTGTCGCTTGTAGAAGATTTGCTCGATCTAGAGGCCTAAAAGAAGAAAGATCGATTCCTTAATACATACAAATCAATTAAGACATGTAATGATCACCGGATGGCTTATATATTAAATATACCTCGCCGGTCTTTGTTATTTGAAGAACATTTTCTTCGTCACCTTCATCTATTCGTTCGTCTTCATCAAATATCATACAACCCTCACCGGAATTGTTCAGATATTGCGAGCCGTCATCATTTTCAGGTTCATGCTCTGGGCTCGTGGAGCGTATGATGTCGAACAGAGCCTCTTCTCCTTCTCTGCCGATATTGTCCATAGCTTTTATTTAACTAATCCAGAAGAAAGATAAAACAATTTAGTATTCAAATTAGAATATGCATGCAATCAATAAGGAAAAACTGAATCATAGTACATAATATGCATCTCGAATAATTCATATAATATGCATCATCGAATATAATCTCGAATAAATCGTCTCGAATATTATCGAATATAATCTCGAATACATCTCGAGTATTATCACTAATACATCTCGATTATTATTATATAATATCACTAATACAGTTGTAGTTGACGTCTAGCGGCGCAGGCGGTGGACACCCAAAGAGAAGGAACTATAACAGGATCATAGCTCGGGTGAGATCCCTGAAGAACCTGCCAGGTATTGGAGAACCTGACATCCAACGCATCCATATAGCGACGGATGTGCTCGTCCTCCTCCTTGACACGACGACGTACCACCTCCAACGGGGCCGGCTGCCTCCGCACCGAAAGTGGCCCACACGAACACCACCAAAGAAGCTTCGGGTCGACGACGGGACCCGGGTTCCTCACCAAGATGCGCGCACCTGAAGGTAGCACCTCCCAGTGCCAGCCCGGAGGAGCCCAGTCCCGGACATGGTGCCTCTGAAGCAGGACGTCGTCGCGAACGAGTCGACGACGAGGATGGGGGCCAGGCATCGTTGACGTCGAGAACAAATTCTATACAAATTTAACATTTTTAAATGCTTGATTGTGATTTCTTATATACGAGGAACCTTCAGAATCATAACGGATTCTCTTAACCTTTATGGGATTTAACAAAATGGCGCCATTGTGGATGTGCAGAAAATGATCCATATTTTTCCTGATATCATCTACCCTTCCATATGTCACGTTGTCTAGCTAGTGTCAAAGGAAGAAAACCATGGCTTCATCATTAGCCGGTAGTAACAGGCGCATGATGGTACGAGAAGCTGTCCAAAGTTGTTTTGGAACGGAGCCCCGGATAGGAGAATTAGCTTTTTGTTACGAAGTTTAGCAAGAGCCTTCTGAATATCGCTATTTGGAAGGCCTTTTTGCTGAACTTCGTACCAAAAAGCTAATTATCCTATCCGGGACTCCGTTCCAAAATAACTTTGGACAGCTTCTCGTACCATCATGCGCCTGTTACTTCCGGCTAATGATGAAGCCATGGTTTTCTTGAATCCTTTGACACTAGCTAGACAAAACGTGACATATAGAAGGGTAGATGCATGAGATCAGGAAAAAAAAATTGGATCAACTTGTGCACATCCATAATGGGGGCATTCCTAAATCCCTTAAAGGACTAAGAGAATAATCTATTGTATACATACATATACTAATTGCAAATCTAACATTCATCTAACATTTCTATATCTTTCTTATATCTAAAATTTATATAGCAATATAAAAGTATAAAAAAACATTTTTATATCTTTTTATATCTAACATTTATCTAGCTATAACTAAAAGTAAAAAAAATCATATAACAATTTTTTCTATACTATGATATACAACATTATATAAAATTAAAAAACAGAAAAAGAAACACTAATTAAGCATACTTCTATACATCCATTAAAAAACAGAAAAACAACATTATATAAAAAAAATCTATACTAATTAAACATCTAAATAGAAAATGTGTGTGTGTGTGTGTTCATGCATGTGTGTGTGTGTGGGCTCGATGGGAGGGGGCGGCCATGGCGGCAGGGGCTCACAGCGGGGCGACGGCGCGCGAGGTCGAGGAGGGGCGGCGACGGCGACGGCGAGGTGTAGGGGCGCGGCGGCCACGACGTCGAGGTGCGGCAGAGGCGCAGACGGACGGCGGCGTCGACGTGCGGTAGGGGCGCAGACGGACGGCGACGGTGAGGTGCAGGGGCGCGGCGGCCACGACGTCGAGGTGTGGCAGAGGCGCGGACGGACGGCGGCGTCGAGGTGCGGCGGCAGGGGCGCGGACGGACGGACGGCGACGTCGAGGGGCAGGGGCGCGCAGACGGACGGCGATGGCGAAAAGGCTGATTTGGGGAAAATTTCGTAAGTGTTGTATATATAGAGGGACCTTTAGTCGCGGTTGGTGGCTCCAACCGCGACTAAAGGCCACCTTTAGTCACGGTTGGTGGCTCCAACCGCGACTAAAGGCCACCTTTAGTCGCGGTTGGAGCCACCAACCGCGACTAAAGGTCTGGCTTCCCGCCGCTTGGACTGGATGAAATTCACCTTTAGTCGCGGTTGGTGGCTCCAACCGCGACTAAAGGGGGATCTTTAATCGCGGTTGGAACCACCAACCGCGACTAAAGGTTTTGTGCCAGGCGAGGGGCGCGGTGGATGTTTAGTCCCACCTCGCTAGTCGAGAGGAGCTCGCACCGGTTTATAAGCCCCGCCGCGGCTACCATGTCGAGCTCCTCTCTAAAGCAGGCCTTCCGGGCCTATCGCACCTCTCCCGCCCTGTGGGGCCTACTGGGCCGTACGGGCCTGCATCCTGGCCCAACTAGAGGTTGGTTGTCTGGTCGTATGCAGGCCGTGGCGGCCCAATAGGTGGGCTTATTTTTTAATATCTTTTTTTGTTTTTTTTTGTTTTCTGCTTTATTTATTTTCTTTTGTTTTCTGCTTTATTTATTTTCTTTTGTTTCTGAGTTGTTTTTTGCTTTATTTAGAGTTTCTTTGTGAATCGTTTTGCTTTAGGTAAAAAAAATTATAAACTTTCTGTTAGTGCTAGTAGTTTTCAAATTTGAATAGTTTAAATTTGAATTATTTGAAATTTGTGTGAATCACTAGTTTGTGAATAACTTTACTTCAAAAATAGCAAATGAAGTCAGAGAGGGTTGAAAATTGATGGCGTGGCTTCGAATGGTGCATACTGAACGCACAAAAAGTCTGGAGTTGAAATAAGTTTAAAAAAATGAAATGCCTTTGTAACAGATGAATTTTCGTTCGAAAGCCTGATACTTCGAAAGAGATTGTCCATTTTGTACACGAAGTGCATCCAGTTTTTGCCGTAACCCTCTCAACTTTTTAGCACATGCTATGTGGGTGAAATGATGATACCATGCCAACTTTCAACCTTTTCAGAGTTCATTTGTAGTGCTTTTCAATTTCAGGGTCATTTAGCTCAAAAAAATCAGTAAGTGCATGAAAAATAGCAAATGAAGTCAGAAAGGGTTGAAAATTGATGGCGTGGCTTCGAATGGTGCATACTGAACACACAAAAAGTCTGGAGTTGAAATAAGTTTAAAAAAATGAAATGCCTTTGTAACAGACGAGTTTTCGTTTGAAACCCTGATACTTCGACATAATATTTCTTCGTGTTTCAAATGCCAAAACACATAAGTACACTACTATTACAAAGATTCCCTCCGGTTTGTCCGAAGTGGGACTTTCCAGATATATAAGTCCGGAAACTAACTAGAGAAGCCAGTCACATCCCAGAGTGGGATCTTTGGGTATAAAACTTTTTCTTCGCGTGTGTCCCTTTGCGTCGTAACCATGGACAATCTTCATCGTTTAACTTGATGCTCGGGTCAACATTCACTGTGAAGGGAGCAATTTCATGAAACTTTTCATAATCTTCTGACATGTCTATCTTGTCCTCCACTCCCACGATGTTTCTTTTCCCTGAAAGAACTATGTGGCGCTTTGGCTCATCGTATGATGTATTCGCTTCCTTATCTTTTCTTTTTCTCGTCTTGGTAAACATGTCCTTCACATAGAAACCTGTGCCACATCATTGGCTAGGACGAATGGTTCGTCTGCGTACCCAAGATTGTTGAGATCCACTGTTGTCATTCCGTACTGCAGGTCTTCCTTTACCCCGCCTCCTGTCAGATTGACCCATTTGCATCGAAACAAAGGGACATTCAAACCAAGTCCATAGTCAAGTTCCCATATCTCCTCTATGTAACCATAATATGTGTCCTTTGGCCCATTGATGTTTGCTGCATCAAAGCGGACACCACTGTTTTGGTTGGTGCTCTTTTTATCTTGGGCGATCGTGTAAAATGTATTCCCATTTATCCCGTACCCTTTGAAAGTCAATATAGTCGAAGATGGTAACTTGGACAGCAAGTACAGGTCATCTTCAACAGTGTCGTCATGCATGAGACGTGTCTGCAACCAACCGGCGAAAGTCACCGTTTGTTCATGTGTAATCCAGTCGTCAGACTGCTCCGGGTGTTTGGAGCGTAGAATATTCTTGTGTTGCTCGATATACGGAGCCACCAAGGCGGAACTTTGTAGAACTATGTAGTGTGCTTGCGCCAAAGAATGCCCGTCCCGGCATATTAGTAAATTCTTTCCTAGCGTGCCTTTTCCACCCAGTCTGCCCTCATGCCGCGATTTAGGAACACCAATCGGCTTAATGTCAGGAATAAAGTTAACACAAAACTCAATGACCTCCTCTGTTTCATGGCCCTTGGAGATGCTTCCTTCTGGCTAGCACGGTTATGAACATATTTCTTTAAGACTCCCATGAACCTCTCAAAGGGGAACATATTGTGTAGAAATACAGGACCCAGAATGGCAATCTCCTCGACTAGGTGAACTAGGACGTGCGTCATGATATTGAAGAAGGATGGTGGGAACACCAACTCGAAACTGACAATACATTGCACCAAATCATTCTCTAACCTTGGTAGGATTTCTGGATCGATTACCTTTTGAGAGATTGCATTCAGGAATGCACATAGCTTCACAATGGCTAACCGAATGTTTTCCGGTAGAAGCCCCCTCAATGCAACCGGAAGCAGTTGCGTCATAATCACGTGGCAGTCATGAGACTTTAGGTTCTGGAACTTTTTCTCTGCCATATTTATTATTCCCTTTATATTCGACGAGAAGCCAGACGGGACCTTCATACTGAGCAGGCATTCGAAGAAGATTTCCTTCTCTTCTTTGGTAAGAGCGTAGCTGGCATGACCCTGAAACTGCTTTGGATCCATGCCGTCTTCTCCGTGCATACGTTGCTGGTCCTCCCGTGCCTCCGGTGTATCTTTTGTCTTCCCATACACGCCCAAGAAGCCTAGCAGGTTCACGCAAAGATTCTTCGTCACGTGCATCACGTCGATTGCAGAGCGGACCTCGAGGTCTTTCCTATAGGGTAGGTCCCAAAATATAGATTTCTTCTTCCACATGGGTGCGCGTTTGTCAGCATCATTCGGAACAGATTGTGCGCCAGGACCCTTTCCAAAGATTACTTTTAAATCCTTGACCACATCAAGTATATCATCACCAGTACAGTGGCGAGGCTTCTTCCGGTGATCTGCCTCACCTTTGAAATGCTTTCCTTTCTTTCTTACGGGATGCCTGCTCTGAAGAAATCGACGATGCCCCAGGTACACATTCTTCTTACATTTATCCAAATATATACTGTCGGTATCATCTAAACAGTGCGTGCATGCGTGGTATCCCTTGTTTGTCTGTCCTGAAAGGTTACTGAGAGCAGGCCAATCATTGATGGTTACAAACAGCAACGCATGTAGGTCAAATTCCTCCTGTTCTTTCGCATCCCACGCACGTACACCTTTTCCATTCCACAGCTATAGAAGTTCTTCAACTAATGGCCTTAGGTACACATCAATGTCGTTGCCGGGTTGCTTGGGGCCTTGCATGAGCACTGGCATCATAATGAACTTCCGCTTCATGCACAACCAAGGAGGAAGGTTATAGATACATAGAGTCACATGCCATGTGCTATGATTGCTGTTCTGGTCCCCAAAAGGATTAATGCCATCTGCACTTAAACCAAACCATACGTTCCTTGCGTCCTTTGCAAAGTCCTTCCACTTTCTCTCGATTTTTCTCCACTGCGATCCGTCAGCGGGTACTCTCAACTTCCCGTCTTTCTTACAGTCTTCGTTGTGCCATCGCATCAACTTGGCATGCTCTTTGTTTTGGAACTAACATTTCAACCGTGGTATTATAGGAGCATACCACATCACCTTGGCAGGAATCTTCTTCTTGGGGCGCTCGCCCTCAACATCACCAGGGTCATCGTGGCCGATCTTATAGCGCAATGCACAGCATACCGGGCATGCATTCAAATCCTGGTACTCACCGCGGTAGAGGATGCAGTCATTAGGGCATGCATGTATCTTCTGCACCTCTAATCCTAGAGGGCAGACAACCTTCTTTGCTTCGTACGTACTGTCGGGCAATTCGTTGTCCTTTGGTAGCTTATTCTTCATTATTTTCAGCAACTTTTCAAATGCCTTGTCAGGTACACCATTCTCTGCCTTCCATTGCAGCAATTCCAGTGTGGTACCCAGCTTTTTCTTGTCATCTTCGCAATTTGGGTACAACAATTTCTTGTGATCCTCTAACATGCGCTACAACTTCAGCTTCTCCTTTTCACTTGCGCAGTTTCTCTTTGCATCGGCAATGGCCCGACCAAGATCATCAGCGGGCTCATCTGATGCCTCTTCTTCAGCTCCTTCCCGCATTGCCGGCTCAGCTTCTTCCCCCATTGTTGTACCATCGTATTCATGGAACCCATGGCCAGGATAGCTGTCGTCATCCTCTTCTTCTTCATTCTCTTACATTAGGACCCCTCTTTCTCCGTGCTTGGTCCAACAGTTATAGCCGGACATGAAACCGGACTCAAACAGGTGGACGTGAATGGTTCTTGAGTTAGAGTAATTTCGATCATTCTTACAGCCAGCACATGGACAATACATAAAACCATCCGCCCGCTTGTTTGCCTCAGCCGCAACCAGAAAAGTATGCACGCCATTAATGAACTGGGGAGAGCATCGGTCGTCGTACATCCATTGCCGGCTCATCTTCATTACACAACACCGAAAAGACCAAATTAATACAAGTTCATACACACTTGTTCTCATAAAGCAACATACAAACTCTCTAGCTAAAGCATTTAAATGCAACAACAAATGCGATCAAGATCACAACTAAGGTAACAATTGATCCAACAGCATAGTGATACCAAGCCTCACTATCAATGACATATTTTTTAAATTTTCTAATCTTCAAGCGCATTGCATCCATCTTGATCTTGTGATCATCGACGGCATCGGCAACATACAACTCCAGTTTCATCTTCTCTTCTTCAACTCTTTTCAATTTTTCTTTCAAATACTCGTTTTCTTTTTCAACTAAATTTAACTTCTTGACAAGAATATCTATGTCGGTTGCAATTTCCGGTTCACATACCTCCTAGATAAAAATATCTATGTCAACTTGATGGGCATAATTGTCATAAACACGAAATGCAACAAACAGTTATAAAAGAGAGTATATACCACATTCGAATCATAAACCGGACGAGGGCCGACGGGGACGGATATCAAAACCATGCCACTATGTATAACAAACAATCATATAGGTAAGAAAACTATACAAGTAACTATCTAAATCTTACAAACATGATTTTTTTTAATAAAAAGGATAAGAACAAGAGGCTCACCAAGGTGGTGCCGGCGATGGGACGGTGCGGGCGATCGACGATGGTTAGGACGGGGATGGCAAGGCACTAAGTGGAGCTATTGTAGAAAATGACATGATCGCAGTCAGGACTTAGTAGTCAGGAGTCATCTGCAATTAGAACTCACTCGCTAGTGCAGTGCTTTTACAAGATTTCCTTTCTATTCATAATAGATTTAAATATACTTGGACACTTCGAGGTGTTTGTACCATTGATCAGCATTGCTGACTTGTATGCACTTTTAGAAATTGCTGAACTGTAACTGTATGCAATTTCACCCTTTAGGTCTAACTAAGGCAAGAAGAGAAGCCAAAAGCATCTGGGATTATAAGAAGTAATACTTTGATCACTGCAATTAGCTTACTGTATATAACAATGGCTCAGTATCTAGTTGATTTTCGGATCAGTGATTCATAAACTAATATTCAGATCAGTGATTTTCAGAAACTAGTTGATTTCAGATCAGTAATTCAGAAACTTGTTGATTTTTTGATCAAGATTGTCAGAACAGAGCAAAGAGAGTCATACACAGCACAGCTAACATTCATGTGTGCGGAATTGGCGGAGGCAGACGGCCGCACAGGGGGCTGGGAGGGGTACTCGTCCTCGGCATGACGCTCGGCAGGAGAGCCAGCGACGGTTACAAAAACCGGCCTTTCTCCGTCCTCGGCGGCGGCGGATGACTTCGTGGGATAACAAGCGTCAAAAGAGGTCCGTGGGAAACGAGGCTCCTCTGCCGGAAGATTGAGCCCCGTGGGGTGGGGTGGGGGTGGGTGAGGGAAGAGGGAGGGGGTGCTTCTTACCTGCCTATGGCCTAGTCGCCGGCGTTGATGGTCGTCAGCGGCTGATCGAGGGAGGGGCGCTCTGCTGTGGGAGCGCCTTCTCGATGGAGGGAGGCACTGCTGGGGGCGGTGGGGCACCTGAGGAGGGCCGGCGGCGGCGGCTGTGCCAGGGGAATTGGCGGCGGCCCAAGCCAGAGGAGGGTCGGCGGCGGCGGCCATGCGAGCGGATTGGCGGCGGAGAGTGCGTGCTAGGAGATGAAATGAGAACGAAGGAATGCACTCAACTGCTAATTTACTTCTATACCCTTTCTAGAGAAAAATAAAGCTGTAAATAAATTTCTCAGATCTAATGGCTAGGAAAAATCAGTGCTGGAGTTACATGAAATTACAATTTGTAACTCGCCAATCACCGTAAAACAGCTCCCCCTAGTATTTTCTAATGTTTGGAAAGTAATTAAGTACTACATGCACGGCTCCTTGATTCTAGTAGCAATTAGTTGGATGCTTACCGTCTCACATATGCTAAAGTAGTGGCATGCACAACAATTTGAACGCCCCATTTTTTTCTCATCGTTAGTTTGCTATGAGCGGGTGCAAGCCCACCAAGGGGTGGGAGTATGTACTCTTGGGAGTAGGATATGCATCGACATACTATATACGCAAGTAATAAGTATTAGCAACCCACACTTGCGAAGAATATCATGTGAATCCATGTAATTCATCAATCGCAAGCATGCCACGCAAAGTAGTATATCTTCCAAAAGAATAGTATTCTGTGAATATATAACAATAATAATCAATGCTAGGGCTCATTTAGCATGTAGAAAAAAAAACTTGCATGACACCACTATTTTGTACTTGGCGACATCGGATGCAGCCAGCACCCAGCGGCGTACAGGAGGAGCTCGTCAAGCCGGTCGGTACACGCTATCGCTTCATGATATGAGCCGCTCCATCCAAAAAGTGATTTATCTTTGTCGAGCAAGATGTGCTCATCAACATGCTCCCAATTAATTAGCGAAACAGATAGGCCTTCCCTTGTAGAAGAATGAGATATGCTCCCTTGTTCAGATCGTTTATTAGGAGTAGTAAGCAAAGACTTGTGGAGATGCAAGATAGAACTGAACGTTCTTTGATCACATGGATTTCCTTTTCTTTTCAATATTATGGACACATTTACTATTTAAAATGTTCTCTACATACGTTTTTATGTAGGACAACCATCCAATGTTGTTTGTTGGTAAACAGTATATCAGTAACATGATGTGATGGACTACACATTACTGGGGACATTGATTGGATGCCCTTGTGCTATCTATACCAACAAAATTTGCCAATGAAAACTGAATCATGATTTAAGTGGCCCAATGAGGCCAACCCAAGAAATCAAAATTTAGTCTGATTCCTCAGAAATAGTTTATTCCTCAAAATAAGTAAATACTAAATGACACCCAATCTACTTCTAATATGATTTCCTAGGTTCTTCGTCTCTTCGACTATATCCATTAGTGTTGAGTCTTGACTTGATCCAAGCCAGTCTCGACCAACTCCACTTCCGTGGTAGACAAACTTCCGCTTCAATCTCCCTTGTAAAAATATACTGAATCCACAAAACATGATAGATTTATTTTTTGTGCTAGCATATAGAAAAATAAATTAGATGTATGATAGATTGAATTGTGAGAGAAGGGAAATATAACTGCAAAACCCATATCTTGCTACACTTGGCTCCATCTGATTCAAAGTTCAAATAGCTCCTTCTGGTAAATAAACCATTGTGGGACAAAATAATTTACTGGAATATAAATGTTGTCAAAACTTTGAAAACTGAGATTGAAAGGTCGAAGAGGAACACGATTAGGAGATCCGGCATGTTTGAGTGGATCATACCTGCTAAATCAACATATTGTGGGACAAAATAATTTACTGGAATATAAATGTTGTCAAAACTTCGAAAACTGAGATTGAAAGGTCGAAGAGGAACACGATTAGGAGATCTGGCATGTTTGAGTGGATCATACCTGCTAAATCAACATATCATGGGATAAAATCATGTACTGGAATATACATGCTAGATTGCTTGATAGGATCTTACCTGCTAAATGAGCATCGTTGGATAAAATCATGTATGTATATATGATGGATTGCTGGATTTGAAAACGGAGATTCAAAGGATGAGGTGAAACACGGTTAATATACATGATGGAATGTTGTAGTTGGAAAAGTGAGATTAAAAGGTTGGAGAGGAACAACATTGAGAGAGCCGGGTGTACACTTGATTAGACAGACAAAAATCACAGCCACCGGCAATAGGTAGGAGAGCGGGATTGAAGGGGAGAAGGAGGTAGCGGCCATGTAGAGGACTCCTCGGTGATTTTAATTGGCAGAATATTAAATTGCTGGAGTCGTTTACGGGCAATCAGCCGGGCCATGCAATTTCTTTCCTTTTTTCGTTGGAGTTTTTATGGATGGATGCTTTCCTCTTTTTTTTGGGTCTTTCTTTTCCTTTGACGTAAGGCTTTTCTTTTTTTAGGAACGGATCAAGGCTTTTTTTTTGGACCCCGATATTGCGGGAACGTTCGGTGGGAGCCTTTCCCGAACCGAACGAATCGTTCCCCAGGACAGGGGGAAGCGAACGAACAAAATCGTTCGGAGCGGAAGGCCTCCCAGCGCGAACCCCACGTCGCTTGTGCTGGCAGGCCAAACAGGCCCGTTTAGGTACAAAAAACACTATAAAAAAAAGAAACCAACTAAGAAACTAAAAACCCCCTAAAAAAAACTTTACAGTAAATATCACACAGAAATCTAGAAAATTAGTAAAAAACATTTGATTTTTTAGGGGAGTTAAAAAAGTTGATGGAAAATATATAAAAATTTCCATGGATTAGATGATAAACATGGACCATTATACTTGTTAAAACAACAACACAACAAAAAATACGTACAAAAAAAGATAAATATCATGATACAGGGCAACTAGCAAAATTTTCATGGTCTGCATTAAAAAAAGGAAAAAATTTATCATGCTCCAACAAGAAAATAAAAATTGTCATGCTTCAAAAAAATAATTTGCCATGTTGTGAAAATAAACTTGCCATGCAGTTTGAAGTTAAAATGCCATGGATGTAACATAATAAAAGAATTTGCCGTGCCCCATAAACTACATTTGCCATGCTCCATGAACTTAGGTTGCCATGTTCCATTAGAAAGTAATTTTTTTGCCATTGTTGCAAAAAGAGAGATAATTTGCCATGATGCATAAACTACAAATGCCATGCTCCATAAACTTAATATGGCATGGTCTCATAGAAAGTAATTTTTTGCCATGTTGCAAGAGAAAAGAAAAAAAGGTATATGAATTATAGATCATTTGTCATGGCAATTTTCAGAGATCTCTAAAATAAAGATTTCTATTGCATGGCAAATATATACATCATAGTGGATTGACATGGCGAGAATGATATGTAAAGAATGAAAAGCAATTTGCCATGGCAACTAGTATTTATTTACTAAACAAGGCTATAAATTTGCCGTGTTATGAAACATGGAGAAATATTTACCAATATCCATGGTAGAAGAATTATAAAAATGCAAAACCATGGCAATAATTGTCATGGGCGAAAACCTAAAGTAGCCCACAATTTGCCATGGCAAAAATCATTGTTGGTTGGGTGTTGTGTCACTACAAAACTAAATTTGCCATGGCCAAATTACTAAAGTTGTCGTGATTCATTAACTGAATTTTCCATGATCAATTACTGAATTTGCCATGATATGTGTCATAGGTTTGCCATGATCTAGTTAAAACTAGTTTTGTCATGGCAAAACTAGTTATTCGTTGCCATGCTATGAAAAAATTACCATGGTTAAAAAAAGGAAAATAAAAATGTCGTGATAAAGAACAAACAAAGAAATCAAGGATTATTTTGTGAATTTTTTTGCCATGGTTCATAAAGAGCAAAAATCTTTCCATAAGAGATAAAAGGTGAGATTGCCATGGAAAAAAAGGTGAATTTGCCATGGCAAAAAGAGGGGTAAATTTGCCATGGCAAAATAAGGGTAAAATTGCCATGGCTATGAAGTAAAGTTTGCCATGGCAAAAAAAAAAAAGGTAAGATTGCCATGGCAAAAAGAAGGTAAAATTGCCATGGTTATAAAGTAAAATTTGCCATGGCAAAAGAAAATGTAAGGTTGCCATGGCAAAAAAGGGGAAAAAATTGCCATGGCTATAAAGTAAAATTTGCCATGGCAAAAGAAAAAGTAAGATTGCCATGGCAATAAAAGGGTAAAAGGTATATTTTACCATGTTTGAAGGATGGCAATATTGCCATGTTTTATAAAATTCCAGAATTTTTGTTAGTTTTTCATGGCAAAACACACCATAAAAAACACATCTTAATTTGCCACGGCAAAAACACATCTTAAATTGCCATGGTACACGGATTAAACTTGCCATGGCTAATAAATTAATGTTGCCATGGTCCATGAAAATAAAATGTTGAGACATGACAACTATTCAGAAATGGTGAACGACCATTAAACAAAAATTAACAAATTTGTTTCTTTCCTAAAAACAGTGGCAAAATTGCCATGGAAACATTCTAGGGAACACCAATTACATGTAAAAATGCCGTGTGAGCTGTCCATTCGTTCTGCACAAAAGATTTCCATGAGCAACAATTTATCAGATTTCTAATTTTTCCATGATGATGTGTGAGCTCCATTTATTTTTCTCGAAGCAACTAATCCAATCACCAAGCAAACCCCTCAAAACAAATGACAAATTTGCCATGGAAATAATCTAGAGAACACAATTACACCTTAAATTGCCATGAGATCAGTCCATCCATTATACACAAACTTGCCATGTGCCATAAATCAATTTTCCATGAATTTGCTGTGTAACTATTACAATATTCCTGAAATTTGCCACGATGATGTGTGAACTCATCACTCGTTAACAACACTACATGATAAATTGTGGGGGAGCAGAAGCAATCGGTAAAAAATGGAGAGAGCATACATACCACCGCAGCAGCAGCAGCTCCTGCTCAGGACATCTGTGCGAGCCGCTCGACAGTGGGGGAACCGGTGGAAGACGAAGCCGTCGACCTCTCCAGAACCTCTCCGAGTAGCAGCTCGTCCTCTAGCACGCCGCCTTCGCAAGCACCATCAGCTCCGCCGCTACCTGAATCACCTCAACGGCCGCCCGTCTCGCCTCCGCCGCTTCTGGCCAGCAGGCACCAATGGCGCGTTGCGCCCCTCGAGCTTCCGCCGTAGCCGCACTTCAACTCGAAGGCCCCCCCGCGACCTCCTCCTCCCGGCGGCCATCTCGCCGCGCCCTGCCTCCTCACTCCCGGGAGATGGCCATCCCTCCGCCGCGGCCACGCATCCCGTCCTCGCTAGTCTCCGCTTCGGCTCGAGATCCATCCGCGCCATCTCCCGCCCCGCCCTGCCTCCTCGCTCGCGGACGACTGCTCGAGATCCAGCAGCGTCATCCCCCGGCGGCCATCTCCCGCCGCACCCTGCTTCCTCACTCACCGCCAACCGCGCCAGCCTTCCTCTACGGCCGCGCCGCCGCGGATCGCGACCTCGTCGGCAACCGCTGTGTGTGAGTGTGGTGTGCAGGTGGTGGGGTGCCGAGGGAGAGAGATAGGGACGGGGAGGGAGTCGTTCACGACAACCAGACCAAACAATGAACGATTCTTTGAGTCCGACGTGTCCCTTTCCACTGCTTTGAGATTGATGCATCTAATCTGACGGTAAAAAACGCGTTCGGGACGAGGAGCACAAACAGGGAACGTTCGGGAGTTATCTATACCGGGTTTTTTTTACGCGAGGCTTTATTTTTTATTTAGTGGAACCAAATCAAGGATTTTTTTTGTATACCACTACCTTGGACGTGTCAGATGTGTTTTTTTGGATGTACGGAGCAATCTGTGTTACGCAAGTTTTTCTTTTATCGTAGACGTAAATTCAGCAATCCAACGGTATAGTTAATTTTAATGATCTGGATTAATGAGAGTAATTAAAAGGTGCCTCCAATTAATAAATAGAAGATAGAGAATATTTAACGGCAGCAAGTGAGAGTATTGCAACAATTTGTTGAGTATCGTGATTATTAGAAAGTATAGGATAGACTAGGATCTATATTTACCTTGTCTTATACTCTAAATTGATCATGTACTCTTATATATATGCTTACGTGGCTCAAACAATACATGAACTATTTGACCAATCTCCCCTCTATCCCTTCTACATGGTATCAGCCTAATCTCGATTCAAAACCCTAGCCACCGCCGCTTCCGCACCACATTGCCTCGGGGCGGTCGATCTCCATGATCGCCACCGGGGGCCACGCCACCCTGTAGGAGATATGCCCTAGAGGCAATAATAAATGTTATTGATTATCTCCCTGTTCATAATTAGGTTTATGTTCCATGCTATAACTGCTATGGTTCTCGAGTCTACAATAACCACGAGGCTCGGAGGGAGACTCATATGCACGTGTGGAATAATAAACGGTAAAATGTATTCCTAGTCTGGCCTCTAAGACTGGGTCAAGTATTGCATGATGATCCTGTTTTCCTGATCATGGGCATGGCTATGCCGGCAATTTTGAGGGCACAATGTTAGAAGAACATTTGTGTTGAATCGACCCGAATTGATGTTATACTATGAGATACATTCGTCATAAGTTAATGGTTATAACACTGAGATAGTTAACCTTTGCATGATTCCTTAGACCATGAGAGTATCGAGTTTCTTCATGCTTGCTTCATGAACTTTGGGGTTTGTTAAACGTCATCCGTAAATGGGTGGCTATTACGGCGGCTTACGGGTTCATGGAAAAGTGTGTCAAGTAACTTGATAGCTCAAGATTGGGATTAGCTCCTCCGACGATGGAGAGATATCTCTGGGCCCTCTCGGTGTTACGGTATCCATCATCGTCTGGCCAGACACTTTGTGATTTGATCACGCGGATGCCGGAACACGGGAACGAGAAAAGAGAACAATACCGGCAACGAGGTAACTGGCATAGTGGACAAGTTGTTGATCCACGGGGATGCCAACGTGTCTCACCTCGGGTATTTGTAACATATCGCGAAGCAACAGGAATAGCACACGGCAACTGGAGGTTCGCTCGAATATTCATTCGTGTGGGTATAGGGGTCAATATGGGTGTCCACGGCTCCGATGTTGATCATTGATCGGAAGGGGTTCCGGGTCATGTCTATGCTTCACCGAACCTATAGGGTCACACGCTTAAGGGTCATCTATCTGTTGAATACTAGACAGGGAGTCTGAGAGAAAAACACCGAAAAAGTTTCGGACACCGGAAAAGTTTCGGACAGCGGAAAAGTTCCGCAGAGAGAACACCGGAACAGTTTCGGTGAAACTGAAAAGTTGTTTCAGAGGATACCATAAAGTCAAATTGGTTTTGGCACATGCCTGATAATTCTTGGAGGGTGCCAGAATCATTCTGGAAACTTTCTGGAATTTTCCGGAATGAAAACCGGAAATGTTCCGGAGCTGCCGAAACCGCTTCAGATGCTTTTCGCAGATGAAAATCACTAAACCGGAATTGTTCCGGCTCGCACTGAAAATTATTTTGGTGGGTACTGGAAATGTTCTAAGACCACATAAATATTTTCAGTTCGACTGGACGCTGAAAAATGTCGTCATGAATAGTGAAAGTGCTTTTTGGGCTACTTTATGGAAAGCCACCTTTTGGGGCTTTGCTCCAAAAGATCTTGGGGATGACATGGATGGATTGGGGCCATTTTTGGGGCCCCACATGGGGGTGTGGCCGGCCACATGGTGGACTCCTTCATGGAGTCCCTCTTGTTCCTTGGTTTCACTTTTATGCCCTTGTGGAAGGACTTCATTCATGTGCATTTTGGGTTTTATTGTAAAACCACCCTACGCCTTGGTTTTCCTATAAATAGGAGGTGAGTGGGCTGCCATCTCTCCAATCCATTCTCACATACACATGCCATTGCAATGATCTGGCTTCTTCTCTCCCTCCCAGCGAAATAGTTTCGTAGAGCCAAAAGGCTGTCTGGGTTCCGGCAGGAACTAGTTCTGGACGGTGAAGCCCTGCCGGATAGATGACACCGTATGTGTGCAACTCTGTAAAGAGATCGTAGTTTCGGTCTTAGTTCAACAGTGCCTCCCGAAGGGCTGTCCGTGTGACCGTCTGAGTTTTGGAGGTCCTCCCGAAGGGCTGTCCGAGTGACAGTCCAAGTTTCGGAGGTCCTCCCGAAGGGCTGTCCGCGACACCGTTCGGGGGGGCTGTGCGACCGCCTCCCGGAGGGCTGTCCGAGGGGCGGATGAGGGTATACATCCTCGCGGTTGGGAGGTTGTAAATCCTAGCTGCGGGGATCTGCACCGCCGATCGTCATCGACTCTACTTCCGCTGCGCCACGAGTCGGTAACGAAAAAGATCAAACCATGTATGCAGTCTCCATAGTGGTCTTGGGCTGGTGCGTAGGTCGAATTTTTTTGTTTTCTGCTGCGTTACCCTACAGTGGCATCAGAGCCGTGCTATGCGTAGATGCAGGTTGCGATCTAGAATACATAGAGATGTATGGGTGTTGCACAATATAATTATGTAGTAGATGAGATCTATTGCTGAAAATTATTTGTGCGGGTAGCAGATGAAATCTGTTACCCGATGTTCCTGTTGCTTCCCCTGAATCTGCATAATCCTGATCTTGACGGCATGGTGGAATCTCACAAAGTTCTGGCAATCCGCGATCCTTTCATGCTGCTCCTGAGTATACTGATTGACAGATCAACGAAGTGCTAACAGTTATTTGGGTTCCACCATAGTTGAGAAAGATGGATGTTTCGCAGACGAAAGGGCAATGCAGATGTGATCTGCACGGGGGTCACGCGTATGACGAAGTTTAGTATGGGGCTTGAGATTTTATTATCTCGTGTTTCATACACCCTGGAATGTTAATCTAGCGACTTGGATTATCATGCTTGATGATGGACGTTGGTAGCTTCGGTTTGTTTCGAAACCTTAGAAGCCACGAAAAATAAATTTTTGCATAAACCGATTAGAGGCGTCTAACTTGGTTTTGCAGTATGGTTTGCATGTGCATATGATGTGGTATAGCAGTGCTCATAATAATTTGATTATGTATGAGATGACTATATGATGTAATTTGATTAACATGACCTACGTGTCATGATTCGGCATGATGGCTGGAGCCATATGATTGCACTTTAATGACCTGCGTGTCAACCTTAAGTAATGCACTTATTTTATTAGCTATAGAGATAGCAATATTATCTGGTGCATCGGCAAGGTGGTGGCAATCTTTGCGAAGGTGAACACCAACGCGAATGCCGAAGACGAAGAAATGAAAGACTTCTCCGTCAGAAAGGGCTATACCATATCATGCTATTATGAATTGCCTGAGATGTTTATCCCTTATGATGCACCCTTTTGATTGCGCGGTAGTCGCTTTTATTAGGGTGATCTCTCACAAAAAAAATATCAAGTAGTTAGTGTTCTCCCAAGTGTAGCACCGTCACGGCACCTATCTCTTCGGGGTATCACATTGATACATGGGTACGAACGATTAGAGAAGTGTGAGGCGGGTGAGTTGAGACCTCGCAGCAAGATCACTTGGTTGTCTTGACGTTCTAGCTTGAAAGTCCTGAGCTCGGAACACGCCCATCGAAAGATGAACAAGAGTCACATGGAGATGTGATTGGCAAGTTGGCCTACCGATTGCAATTCTCGTCACTTGAGATGGATACATCCTTGGCGTTGAATTGTAGTTTGGATCTTGAATCGCTCACAATCAATTATGAGAGATATTGATTTGAGTGGGAGCGCACTGTAGAATTAACTTGTTTAATTCTCAGTGCAATTAATTTTGAACACCGTCTAAGTGTGATTTGCATAATAGTTATAGAATAATGGCTCGCGTTTCCACCTTCCCTGTTAAAATTGAATAAGCTGTTAAATATCTGGTTAAAACTTTACGGTTGGTAACGTAATGTGAGGATTGTCCTCAAGAGTGTCGAGAAGGACTTTGTCCTATCGCATGCTTTCGGTATTCTCCCGCTAATGCTATGGATCATGTGACTCTCGTCCTTCGATAAAAAAGCTAGAATTCCTTTTCAGTCAAAGTGCAATATGTTTGCTTCCATGAGACCCAAACTTCGAAAGTTTGGATAGTTATGTGATATTCATGGAATCTGAAAATCATTTTCAGAGACAGACAAAGGCTAATAGATATGAGATATCCAAAACAATGTTTGTTTGCAAACTATTAGTAAAGGTGTTTACTATGCATTAAACTGATAAGAGGAGATCCAGAAGAACGCCTGTCATATGATGATGGTGAATAAAACGACAACTTACAGAGAAAGGAAGTGTCCGAAGGGTGTTAAGTGAAACTTTCACGCCTAGGAAGTCCGGGGCTAACGCCACTCTTAAGTTGGGTGCTTCTTCTGAGAGTAGGAGAAATATTGAAAGTGAAACTGTTAGAAGTATAATGGCAAAAGGAAAGAAGACTGGAATATCCAGCTCATGTATGAATGTCATACAAGTTTTTGATGTATAGAAGGCTGGTCAAAGATATAGTTCTTGGGAATTATGGTTAAACATGTTAATCACTAATTCTTGGGTATTGTGAGTTAATCACAAAGATACCCGCTCGATTGCATTCTGTTGCAACTCGATGTAAGAACTACTATGGCCTGAAAGACTAGCCAGGAATGAGGTTAGATACACGCAGGGAACATAGTAAATGTTACTATGCCTTCCATAGGTGTTTTCCCTATGTATTTACTTTCATAATTCATTTTAGAGTTTCACACTCTAGCCCTTTGCATAAGGTATCTTGCAAAGAAGGTTGTTCATAAGAGAACTTTTGATGTTCGGTGTTGTGAACAACATAAGGGCCATACTTTCATTATGAATGAGACGTATGTTATGAATATTGATAATAATACATAACCTCTAGGTTTACTTTCATAATTCATTTTAGAGTTTCATACACTCTAGCCCATTGCACAATGTTTGTTGCAAAAGAGTTGTTCATAAAAACAACAATTGTTGTTCAGTATTATGAGTAACATGAAGGGCCATGCTTCCATCCTAGATGGGATGTATGTTATGAATATTGATGGAAATATGATACATCCATAACACTGACGCTAAATGTCGCAAGACTAAAAGAATACCACACAAGTGTGGCACTGCATTTGGTCACATTGGAGAAACCCGCATGGAAAATTCCATTATGATGGACTTTGAAGTCGTTTGATTTTGAATCATCTGACACTTGCAACTTTCCTCTGAAAAGTGAAGTGACTGAAATATCGTTCACAGGCCATAAGGAACGAGCAAAGAACATATTGGTGATCATACATTATGATGTGTGTAGTCCAATAAATGTTGTTGCAAGTAGTGGATTCATCTATCTTCAGAAATGACTCAAGTAGATATATGGATGTTTACTTGTTGAGACGTAAGTCTGGATCTTTTGAATTCATTCATAAGGTTTTCAAAAATGAAGTAGAAGTTGTTGTAACAAGAAAATTATGTTTCTACAATTCGATTGCAGAAAGGAATATTTGAGTTACAAGTTTAGCGAATGTCTGATGAGTTGTGAAAGGGGTTTCATAACTTGCACCTCCCGGAACACCACTGCAAGTGGAGAGTCCGTGTAGATGTAATCGAACCATTTATGACATGGTAAGATCAAAGATGACATGGGCGAAAACCTAAAGTAGCCCACAATTTGCCATGGCAAAAATCATTGTTGGTTGGGTGTTGTGTCACTACAAAACTAAATTTGCCATGGCCAAAATTACTAAAGTTGTCGTGATTCATTAACTGAATTTTCCATGATCAATTACTGAATTTGCCATGATATGTGTCATAGGTTTGCCATGATCTAGTTAAAACTAGTTTTGTCATGGCAAAACTAGTTATTCGTTGCCATGATATGAAAAAATTACCATGGTTAAAAAAAGGAAAATAAAAATGTCGTGATAGAGAACAAACAAAGAAATCAAGGATTATTTTGTGAATTGTTTTGCCATGGTTCATAAAGAGCAAAAATCTTTCCATAAGAGATAAAAGGTGAGATTGCCATGGCAAAAAAGGTGAATTTGCCATGGCAAAAAGAGGGGTAAATTTGCCATGGCAAAATAAGGGTAAAATTGCCATGGCTATGAAGTAAAGTTTGCCATGGCAAAAAAAAAGGTAAGATTGCCATGGCAAAAAGAAGGTAAAATTGCCATGGTTATAAAGTAAAATTTGCCATGGCAAAAGAAAATGTAAGGTTGCCATGGCAAAAAAGGGAAAAAAATTGCCATGGCTATAAAGTAAAATTTGCCATGGCAAAAGAAAAAGTAAGATTGCCATGGCAATAAAAGGGTAAAAGGTATATTTTACCATGTTTGAAGGATGGCAATATTGCCATGTTTTATAAAATTCCAGAATTTTTGTTAGTTTTTCATGGCAAAACACACCATAAAAAACACATCTTAATTTGCCACGGCAAAAACACATCTTAAATTGCCATGGTACACGGATTAAACTTGCCATGGCTAATAAATTAATGTTGCCATGGTCCATGAAAATAAAATGTTGAGACATGACAACTATTCAGAAATGGTGAACCATTAAACAAAAATTAACAAATTTGTTTCTTTCCTAAAAACAGTGGCAAAATTGCCATGGAAACATTCTAGGGAACACCAATTACACGTAAAAATGCCGTGTGAGCTGTCCATTCGTTCTGCACAAAAGATTTCCATGAGCAACAATTTATTAGATTTCTAATTTTTCCATGATGATGTGTGAGCTCCATTTATTTTTCTCGAAGCAACTAATCCAATCACCAAGCAAACCCCTCAAAACAAATGACAAATTTGCCATGGAAATAATCTAGAGAACACAATTACAACTTAAATTGCCATGAGATCAGTCCATCCATTATACACAAACTTGCCATGTGCCATAAATCAATTTTCCATGAATTTGCTGTGTAACTATTACAATATTCCTGAAATTTGCCACGATGATGTGTGAACTCATCACTCGTTAACAACACTACATGATAAATTGTGGGGGAGCAGAAGCAATCGGTAAAAAATGGAGAGAGCATACATACCACCGCAGCAGCAGCAGCTCCTGCTCCGGACATCTGCGCGAGCCGCTCGACAGTGGGGGAACCGGTGGAAGACGAAGCCGTCGACCTCTCCAGAACCTCTCCGAGTAGCAAATCGTCCTCTAGCACGCCGCCTTCGCAAGCACCATCAGCTCCGCCGCTACCTGAATCACCTCAACGGCCGCCCGTCTCGCCTCCGCCGCTTCTGGCCAGCAGGCACCAATGGCGCGTTGCGCCCCTCGAGCTTCCGCCGTAGCTGCACTTCAACTCGAAGGCCCCCCCGCGACCTCCTCCTCCCGACGGCCATCTCGCCGCGCCCTGCCTCCTCACTCCCGGGAGATGGCCAGCCCTCTGCCGCGGCCACGCATCCCGTCCTCGCTAGTAACTGCTTCGGCTCGAGATCCATCCGCGCCATCTCCCGCCCTGCCCTGCCTCCTCGCTCGTGGACGACTGCTCGAGATCCAGCAGCGTCATCCCCCGGCGGCCTTCTCCCGCCGCACCCTGCTTCCTCACTCACCGCCAACCGCGCCAGCCTTCCTCTACGGCCGCGCCGCCGCGGATCGCGACCTCGTCGGCAACCGCTGTGTGTGAGTGTGGTGTGCAGGTGGTGGGGTGCCGAGGGAGAGAGATAGGGACGGGGGGGTATATAGCTCCTGTGCGACACATTTGAGGTGAAATGGAAGGAGTGCGACGTGGTTGACGAAAATAGCTCTGGTGCAACGATTCAGAAGCCCAAATAGCCAAGGCCCACTCGGGTGATTAAAATGGTCGTCAACAGGAGTGAGGTTATGTTTAAGACATGTGGGTCCCACTTGACAGTGCATCTAGTTACGGCCCCACTTGGGAGTGCATCAGGTGAGACCCCGTGCCTGTCTGAATCAGGTGAGACGTGACCCGTTGCTCCCTCCTCTTCGTTCTCGGCGGTGAGCCGGCGACGGCGCCGGAGCTTTTTTTCTCGGTGACAGCAGCGGCGGAGCTTTCGTTCTCGGCGACGGCGGCGGCTGTGGTGAGTAAATCCGGAACCCTTGTCCTGTTCCCCTCCTTGTCGAGTTATATCTCACCGCATTGCCTGCCCTCTGTTTCCTCTGTTTTTGGTCGATTTGATCCAGATTTGGGTGCGGGGGAGGGGGGCTGACCGCGATGGAGCCGCCAGAGACAACAATGTCGACTAGGTATGTCCATCCTTTCCAACCTATGCGATTTGTGCCTTATCTGCTTCCGCTAGCTCACACTTGGCAGTGCATCAGGTGAGACCCCATGCCTGTCTGAATCAGGTGAGACGTGACCCGTTGCTCCCTCCTCTTCGTTCTCGGCGGTGAGCCGGCGACGGAGCTTTTTTTCTCGGTGACAGCAGCGGCGGAGCTTTCGTTCTCGGCGACGGCGGCGGCTGTGGTGAGTAAATTCGGAACCCTTGTCCTGTTCCCCTCCTTGTCGAGTTAGATCTCACCGCATTGCCTGCCCTCTGTTTCCTCTGTTTTTGGTCGATTTGATCCAGATTTGGGTGCAGGGGAGGGGGGCTGACCGCGATGGAGCCGCCAGAGACAATAATGTCGACTAGGTATGTCCATCCTTTCCAACCTATGCGATTTGTGCCTTATCTGCTTCCGCTAGCTCACACTGCCCGCCATTGACAAACAGGGGTAGGGCATTCGAATTCACTGTCGAATTCTTTCCTTCTAAGGCGAAGCTAGGTGATGGTAGCGTGCGAGACATAGAGAGAGATACAATTGTGAAATGGGAGGTTGAATGTGCAGAGATTGATCCACAGGAAATACAGAGCATGGAAGAGAGGGCCGTGAGAAATGTCGTGGAGAAAATTGGGGAGAGCATTTTTTGGGGTCCAGAGCAAGAGGTAGCATTGTTACGGTTTGATAATTGGAAGGGTGAGTATGTGAGAATTGAGAATGGTGAAGAGATGGTTGATGAAATCGATCGGCAAGACGGCTGGGCAAGCAAACAGACTACCTTTCATGCAGAGCTCGTTGATCTGAAATCAGATTCTAAGGTTGGATATGTGCCCTCAAAGTTGGCTTCACAGATGGTAGATGATGATTGGGCTTCACAGAGACAGATAACGCCTATGTTTACGGGTGAAGTGACAGTAATAGAGGGGGTTGATCAAGATGCAGAAGAGGGTTGTGATGGTGCTGCAAGGGTTGTTTGTGTTGATTGGAATTCAGTACAATTAGAAGACACTACTAATTTGGTCATTGCACCAATGGCTGACACTGAGATGGCCAAATTTTTTGGCATTCCAGTAGATCCAGTAGATGATCAAGATGAGGAAGAGAGGGATGAATCTAGTTTGCCTAATGATGCTAACAGAGATGCTTGTGAAGATGTGGATGGACAACTGATGAAAGATGCTGCAGATGATGTAGATGATGCACATGATGATGAGCTTGTAAGTGTGTATGACAAAGAAAATCCTGTTATTGAAGTAGGCAAGTTGTTCCCAAGCATGCAGGAGTTTAGGATGTGTTTCAAGACTTATGCAGTCAAACATGAGTTTGATGCCAAGACTATGTGGACTGACAGAAAGAAATTTTATGCAAGGTGCAGAGGTTTCGATGGAAGCGTCAGGCCTTGCAAGTGGTACATATCTGCTAGAATTCAACCTGATGGAAGTACCATCAGGGTTAATCAAATCCCAAATCCACATACTTGTATTACAAGTTCACAGAGAGTATCAACCATGACATCACAGCTTTGGATTGCAGAAAAGATCACTCCAATTTTAGCCAAGAAACCAAACACTACAGCAAAGAAACTTAAAGTGGACTTGGAAAAGCAGTACCCCATTAAGGTGAAGTATACCACAGTGTGGAAAGCAAAACAGAGGGCAATGAAAGAATTATATGGTGATTGGGCAAATACTTTTAGGATGCTTTATAACTTCAAAGCAGAGCTGGAAAAGAGGTCACCTGGCAGTGTTGTGGAGATAGATACTGAGGTAATAGAGGATGGTAGAGTTCTTTTCTCCAAGTTCTTTATGGCTTTAAAGCCTTGCATAGATGGCTTCAAAGCAGGGTGCCATCCATATTTGAGTATAGACTCATCTTTTTTGACTGGCAAATGGAATGGTCAATTGGAAGCATGCAATGCTTTAGATGGACACAACTGGATGTTCCCTGTTGCTATTGGTTTGTTTCAGTCAGAGACAGAGGTTTCATGGACATGGTTCATGATGCAGTTGAAAAGATGCATAGGGCCGGTGTCACCTTTGGCAGTACACACAGATGCATGTAAAGGGCTAGAAAATGCAGTGAAGAATGTTTTTCCTCATTGTGAGCAAAGGGAGTGCTTCGGCCATATGTGGATGAATTTGATCAAAAAATTCAGAGGGGAAGAATTTGGGAGAATGTGGCCAGCAGCAAGATCTTACACCAAACAAACACATTCATATCATCTTGATAAGATAAAAGCAGCATGCAGTGAGTTTGGTCCATGGTTGAACACCTATCATTCTCTATTGTGGTACATGTCAGGATTTAACAGTGCCATCAAGTGTGATCATATCAACAATAACTTGGCAGAAAGTTTTAACAACAAGATAAAGCAGTTAAAGAACTTGCCTGTGCATGACATGGTTGACCAAATCAGGATCATGATCATGCGCATGTGGGAATTGAGAAGAAGGATTGGTGATTGTCTGCAAGGGGATAAGCTTCCTGCAGTGGTACAACAGGTGGTGAACAGGAGCAGAAATCTTACACATTTGTCTGTTGAAAAATCTTCATTGTGGGGTGCTGAAGTTAGAGATACCAAGACTGGAAGGAGGCATGTTGTTAACACTGAGTTGCATGACTGCACTTGCCTAGAGTGGCAACACACCGGGAAACCATGTGACCATGCCATACTTTTCTTGGCCTCCCAACCCAAGATAAACATGCACCCATATTTGCATGAATATTACTCAGTGGCAAGATTCAAGGCTGCATATGCAACTCCAATTCCAGCACTTACAGATCAGTCTCAGTGGCCTGAAGTGGAAATTGAATTTTCGATGTGTCCTCCCCTAACAAAAAGAAAAGCTGGCAGGCCTAAAGAGAGTAGATTTAAGGCATGGTTTGAGAAAGGTGGGAGTAGTAAAAAGGGGAAGGGGAAGAAGGATGCAAAGCCAAAAAAGGTCCCAAAAAGGTAACAAAAATAGATGCAAGCTGTGCCAAGAACTTGGGCACCGAAAAGGATCTCCAAAATGTCGTTACACTCCTGAAAGGCCAAAGTATGTTTACGTTTGTGTTTTTTTTATTTGGGTGTTGTATTTAATTACTAGCCAAATTACAAGCTTTGTTTTCCAGGAGGAAGCGTGGAGGTCAACCCCTTGTTGTTGAAGATTGCTGGGCAATCAAAAAGGCAAGAATCAATGGCTGTAGAAAAAAGAGAAGTTTTGGTGATGAACCAGAGTTGGATGATGCTGCGTTGCAAAATGAGCAAGAGTTGGATGATGTTGTCATGCAAAATGATCAAGATTTGGATGATGTTGTGGTGCAAAATGAGGCAGTCTTTGATCTTGTGATGCATCATGACCAACATTTGGATGATGATGTGGTGCAGAATGTGGTGCAAACTGAAGCTGTTGCGGCAGATGTTCTGCAAACTGAAGCTGTTGCGGCAAATGTTCTGCAAACTGAAGCTGTGGTGCAAACTGAAACTGAAACTGAGCCTATATTGCAAGTTGTATTACCAATTGAAGCTACTGGACTTGTTGTTGTGCAAACTGAGCCTCATGAAGATGTTGTAGTGCCAACTCCAGCTGTCCTAGCTGGTCCAGTTAAGAAAACCAAGAGTTTGAGTGAACTAGGTGTGGGAGGATCAAAAAGTGGTAAGAAGAAGAAGAAATCGAGTGGTAAGAAGAAGAAGTGAAAACTTCTTTTGTCAAACTTATCTAATGGTGATGTGTGTTGTAGAATAACAAACTTGCCTCAATTTGTGTAAACTGGTATTTGTGTAATGCTATTTAAATTCTGGCTGAATTTCAAATTTGACCCAAAATTCAAATTTGAAATTGTTTAGTATGTGGTATTTATGTTACAATGCTTTCTCAAATATTAGTCATATGCATGTTAAGCGATCAATCCGAGCACTTATTGTTGATGTGAAACACTAGTCATGAAAATGTGCTCCAAATGAGCTCCGAAGCTAGGCTAAACACCCCAAGCAAATTTTTTCGACCTTTTCTAAATGGGCCAAAAATCAAAACTTGACATCTAGTGTGCAAATATAGGGTCCATGCCCAATATGAGATCGTTTGGATAAACTATGACATGCTTAGCCCTAAACCCTAGCTTGAATCCCATGCAACACCTCGTTCATGATAACTATGTTTTGTGAAGGGTTTTTCATGAAAATACCCATAGACCAAGTTTCTTATTTTTTCCAGCAACTCACTCACATAAAATGATGATGGGTGCAAGTTTCATATTTTTATGATTTTTTTTTTGAATTAGTTATGCTCAACCCTAGCTTGAATCCCATGCAACCCCGTTCATGATAGCTATGTTTTGTGAAGGGTTTTTCATGAAAATACCCATAGACCAAGTTTCTTATTTTTCCCAGCAACTCACTCACATAAAATGACGATGGGTGCAAGTTTCATATTTTTAAGATTTTTTTTAATTAGTTATGCTCAACCCTAGCCCTCAAAACCCCTCATAACCCCATCTGAAACCCCGCACCCTTCTACGCCGCTGGATATCTGTTAGTGGACGGTCTGGATTAGGCGCTAGGGCTACGTCACTGATCCGCGTGATGCTCTGTGATTGGCTGCCCCCCCTCTTCTCTGGATCGCTGGATCACTGCGCGTTCAACGGTGTGGATCGCATGCAGTGCTACGTCAGCGATCCGTGGGCTACGCTCTGATTTGCTGGAGTGGGCTAGCCGTTTGTTTTTGTTTTTTGCGCTGCGGCGAGTGGGCTGGCCGTTGGGCCCTGGTAAAAGAAGCCCACCCGTTGGACCTTTGGACCGAACGTTGCACGCCTCCTCTAGCCAGGCCCTAGCCAGCAGGCTACATTGCCATGCATGCGAGCGAGCAGCCTACTATGCATGCATGCACGGGCGGCAAACGCAGAGAAGAACGAGCAGGCGTGACCCCTTGACCCGCGACCGATGGCACAGACGCGTGCGGGACGTCGCAGCCTGGCTATTGAGGGCGCTATTGATGCACAGAAGAACGGGCAGGCTTGAACCCTTGACCCGCGACCGATGGCACAGACGCGTGCAGCGGTAAAACGTCGCAGCCTGGCTATTGATGCAGCCTTGGGTTTCCCACGCTCGTGTACACACTCCGATGCCACCAAACGCCGCCCGCTCATTACTTCCACCCAGTGAAACCGAAAAATCAAAAACCACGTCGCACTTGAGCTATTTAAGCCACACCTATCGTCTTCCTCTCCCTCCTCATCCATACCCCTACCCCATCCTCTCCCATCTGCCCTCCTTCTTCCTTCTTCTCCACAAAGTAGACCCGACCCAAGCCACCATGCAGTACAATGGCCGCACCTACCACTTCCCCCCAACCGTGCCGGAGAGGCTCTACCCTGCCGGCGTCTACGTAGAGAACACCCTTAGGGTGTGGGCGATCTCAAGGTGGAGGGGCGCAAGGGAGTTAACAGAGTTCTTCCTTTCGGCCGGCTACCGCCACCTCCCCCGTGGCTCTCCAAGGATGTTCCATGTTCAGGAGGTCAATCACAATGGCGTTGTGGTTGGGCTCCTCGCTACATTCACCAACCCCTTCGACGCCTTCCACCTCCTTGGCCGAGTGTTTTGGTGTGGGTGTGAGTTTATTGCTTTCACCACCGACAACATCTTCACCGACTTCAACAACATCTTCCCCACCAACGACGGCATGCACACCCTCCCGTACCCCGTCGACAACCAGGAGTGAAGGGCGCCCGGAGGAGCGAGGTGGCGTTCGCCCGGAGGAGGAGAAGGAGAAGAACCCGTTTAGTATTTTAAGTTGTAATCGTTTATGTTTGTGTGCTACTATTACTAAGTTGTAAGGGGGTATCCCGTTGTAAGGCTATGCTATCTACTATTACTAAGTTGTAAGGCTATGCTATCTATGTCGTGGAACTATGGGTTGTTATGTTCATGCAGCTATATTGATGTTGGGTTTCGTGCTACTATATATATTGTTGTTTCATGCTATTATTTGTGGGTTGCTATGGGTTGTTTCTTGCTACTATTTGTGTGATGCTATGGGTTTCTACACCCCATTCACCACACACGGGTGCCCCACCACACACACCATCTTCACAATATTGGCCAAATCATGGGTCATGACCCAAACCATGGACATGCAACTAGGACATGCAAACCCACCATGGACATGCAACTAATTTAGTTCATGCAAGCATGCAACTCATTTAGTTCATGGAACCGTAGACATGCATAAAAACAATCATAAAACAATAGTGGACGGGACAAGCAACAAATATGTAAAGCAAAAAAAAAAGTTACAACACATACATGTGTTCATGCATCCATGCACGAATGGATCTATCTATCCTCCTTAAAAAATGATTCAATTAATTTAATGTATCAAAAATGATTCAATTAATTTTTTAAGGTCGATACATACATTAAAAACAAGTGCATGAAATTAATTTAATTTAGTGCATGAAATTAAGGTGGAGTCATTTTTGATACATTAAATTAATTGAATCATTTTTTAAGGTGGATACATACATTAAATTTAGTGCATGAAATTTAGTGTATCAAAAAATGATCCATCACAAAATTTAGTGCAAGAAAATTTTGGCCAAAGTAAAAACAAGTAACATTTTATTTGCCAAAGTTAGAGGTTTATTTGCCGAAGCAACATTTTATTTTGAGGTTTAATCGAAGCATTTTTCTCACCCCTAAACATGGGTGCCTCTATGTTATAAAAAAGGGCTGGTGCCCCTACGCGGGTGGGCTGGTCTCTATTTGGGCCTGGTTATTTTCTCACGGCCCAACATCTATTCGGCAGCCCAGTTTTGTTTTTTACTAGAAACTGAATTTGGGTGTGCACTCTGTTAACTGAAGAACAAAAACAGAGGAAACAGAGCATGAACACTGAATAATTTGGGTTCCAAATTGCTGCTTCAATTCAGATACATGAACTTGGCATGGCGCACAGATCACATCCTCTACCCTGACAGGCCTAAATGCCCATTCTAATGATGGATGAACAACAAATAAAACAAAAACAGAGCAATTATACAACAATAGAACCCCCCCTGCCATGATATTTGCTTGCTTCTGCAAATCGATCATCTGCATTACATGTTTCTTGATCTTCTTCAGTTCCTCGGTCAGTTCGGACTCCGCGTGCAGTTCAGCATTGCGCGCATACATCGCCATCGGCACGACTCTGCCTGCCCCTCCGCCCGAGCTCCCCAAATTCTCCATACCAATCGGCGGCACCCCGCCCAAATTGAGCTCCCAGGTTGCGGCCACGCTCGAATCAACGTAGCCCTCAAACTGAATCCTCTGAATATAATCATCAATCCACTCGAAATGGGTACATTTCTTCAAGATCTGAAAACAGAAACATGAACCCTAAATCCCAAATTCGAGGGGAAAAACAAAATATGGAGAAATCAGAGCAAACGACAGCGAAAGAACGGGCTTAGAACTGAGATCTAACCTTGCCATCCCTTCCTGCCATTGGTTTGCTCAAGCATTTCACAAATTCCCGCCCAAGATTGCCATTGTCATCCGTCTTACTGACCAACCGTTTAAGAGGCTCTGGGCATGGGCAGGCAGGGCACCTTGTGAGCGGCACTGGACCATACTGTCGCCATTTTGAGTGCGTGGCGGAGGAGGTAGACATTTGCGCTAGGTCGCCGGAGAAGAGAAAGATTGGGGAAAGGGGAAGAATGGGCGGCGGCGGGCGGACGGGCACGGGCGCTCGTCTCTTCTAGCTGCGAGGAGGTGGGTCCCGCGCTTACGTGGACAAGTGGTGGGTCCCGCGCTTACGTGGATAAGTGGTGGGTCCAGCCCCAACAGCTAACGAGGGCATCAGTTGAGTTTAACAACCATGTTGTGCGTGGACTATTTACTCGCTCAAAAGTGTCGCACCACAGCCATTCGCCCGAACAACGTCTCACCAGATCCAATTCCCACGAAATGTGTCGCACGGGAGCTATAAGCCCGGGACGGGGAGGGAGTCGTTCACGACAACCAGACCAAACAACGAACGATTCTTTGAGTCCGACGTGTCCCTTTCCACTGCTTTGAGATTGATGCATCTAATCTGACGGTAAAAAACGCGTTCGGGACGAGGAGCACAAACAGGGAACGTTCGGGAGTTATCTATACCGGGTTTTTTTTTTTGACGCGAGGCTTTATTTTTTATTTAGTGGAACCAGATCAAGGATTTTTTTTGTATACCACTACCTTGGACGTGTCAGATGTCTTTTTTTGGACGTACGGAGCAATCTGTGTTACCCAAGTTTTTCTTTTATCGTAGACGTAAATTCAGCAATCCAACGGTATAATTAATTTTAATAATCTGGATTAATGAGAGTAATTAAAAGGTGCCTCCAATTAATAAATAGAAGATAGAGAATATTTAACGGCAGCAAGTGAGAGTATTGCAACAATTTGTTGAGTATCGTAATTATTAGAAAGTATAGGATAGACTAGGATCTATATTTACCTTGTCTTATACTCTAAATTGATCATGTACTCTTATATATATGCCTACGAGGCTCAAACAATACATGAACTATTTGACCAATCTCCCCTCTATCCCTTCTACATGGTATCAGCCTAATCTCGATTCAAAACCCTAGCCACCGCCGCTTCCGCACCACATTGCCTCGGGGCGGTCGATCTCCATGATCGCCACCGGGGGCCGCGCCACCCGTACCTAGGGCTCGTCCGCCGATCGTGTTGATCGGCTGCCCTAGAGAGTCTTTTTCTCCGGTCCTTTGATTCGGGTTTTTCTCTCGCGCCGGCCGTCATGATCGGTATTTTTTTTTTGGTTTTTCGATCTAAGATCAGTTTGCGTCGCCCGCCGCCACTATCGACCCCCGCGCGCCTCTACTCCGACACCGGTGCGACCACCCGGACTCTTCTCCGACCCGACGGCCTCGCGCGACGCGGCGGCCTGTCACGTCCATCGTCCGCGCGTCTGCCCGCACGTCACTGTGCGATGGCTGTCACCGCCCTGTCCCCGAGTACAGCGCACCCCTCCACCGATCGAGCAACGGGCTGCCGCTGCATCGCCCCGTCGGGCCGCAGCTCTGTCGCCTTGTGGTTCTCCCCGCAGTTGCATTGACCCGCGCCGCCGCTGCGTCGCCCTTTCGGGTCGTAGCGCCGCCACCCCGTGGTCCACGCCGCCGTTCCCGCGGTTGCACTGAGACGCGCGCTGCCACTGCGTCGCCCCTTCGGACCGTAGTGCCACGACCCGCGGCCCACCGCCTCCCCGAGGCCGTCCCCATGGCTGCACCGACCCTCGCGTTGCCACTGCGTCGCCCCATCGGGCTGTAGCGAGCGTGGCACGCGGTCCCTGCCGCCGCCCTGAGGTCTTCCCCGCCGTCGCCCCGACCCGCGCGCTGCTGATGCGTCGCCCTTACGGGCCGTAGCGCCGCGGCACGCAGTCCACTTCGCCGTCCACGCGCGTCGACTTCTGTGTGGTAGGCACGGGAACACCACCGTCCAAGCCGGTCTTCGTCACGCTGTCGGGTTCTTCCTCGCCTACTTTCAGCACCGCCGCCGCGCTCCTAACCTAGCCGCCGCCGCCGCTCTTCTTCCCGGTCCACGACGACTACCTCGACACCGGCCACCCTGACTCGACATCGACCACGGCGTCCCTCGCATAGCTACCTCGACCACGGCTACACCACTCTACGCTCTCCGCTACCTCGACATTGGCACAAAGGGCTACCGTCTTGCTTGAGCAACCTCGTCGGTTTTCACTCCAGCCACGTCTTTCGTGATGCATCGACCGTTTGACTATGGGGGGATGTCCGTCGGCTTACCTTCGAATTATTCTCCAGTCTCACCGTACACGTCGCTACCGTTGTGACTGCGGGGGATGTTGAGTATCGTGATTATTAGGAAGTATATGATAGACTAGGATTTATTTCTACCTTGTCTTATACTCCAAGTTGATCATGTATTTCTATATATATGCCTACGAGGCTGAAGCAATACATGAACTATTCGACCAATCTCCACTCTATCCCTTCTACACAATTTATTCATTCTCTGGAACCAAACCATTGGTGGCTTGGTCCAGCATATCTCGAGTTCTGAACTGATCAAGCACCTTTCTTTTTTGACGAGTGAGCATCCTGCAATGGCGTGTGAGAAAAGTGGTCTGCAGTCCTCGCAGCAGCAGTGCACACGTAAGAACCAGCAAGTGCTAACATATGATTTGGCCTTTAACAGCACAAGATTCTTCCAGTGATAAGCCCGAATCTCTTATTTCGACAGTAACATACTCACGCGTAGTTCTTCACTCTATGCCTTTTCCTTTGCCATTTAGCGTTAACACTACGGCCGTGCGCATCCTTGTATAGTTGGTGCACAAAAAAAACACCTCAGTGCTTTCTAGAAAGTTTGGTCGCCGCCTTTCCTCCGCCGCTAGTTTTTCATGTGAAGAAAAACATTTCGTTTTCTCCAAGCATTTGAAATGGACACGGAGCGCTCGAGTTCCATGAACAAGAGCCATCAGAAACAATAAAAGTTTGGTTGTTCCTCCACTTGTGCCATCGTGCGCCCATTTCCCTTTCGGTCAGAATCATTGCCCCTTTATGCAAAATTCTACTTGGCAGCCACTCGATGAGACTTTCAGGGGAATATTGGGTGCGATATGTTCCTGCAGAAAAATATGAACATATACTGTAGTAGCATATTGGAAGGGAATCATGCTACATTTCCTTTTCTGCGTCCTGCTCAAGAATCCAATGCCCTTTTGCCTCCTTCCAGTTGCGTAGGTGCGTGTGTGTGTGTTTGTGTCTGTATATATATAGGCCCCCGGCACGATCATTGGTACACCGTGCCATCGAGAACAAAACAAGTAGTGTAAGATCACCTTGAGATTAGGATACAAGTTTTATCCATCTCGTTGAGAAATTAGCCAGCTCTTTCCTGGATTTTTGGTTGATTCCTAGAGGAAATGGCGCTGAGGAGGATCGTCAAGGAGCTCAAGGACCTGCAGAGGGACCCGCCGACCTCCTGTAGCGCAGGTGATCATCTCATCTCTAAGCAAGTTCATCGTCTTCATAACCATCAGCATCATCGTCGTCATCGTCGTTCTTGTATTGTGCAGGGCCGGTGTCGTCGAACGACATGTTCCACTGGCAGGCGACGATCATGGGGCCGAGCGACAGCCCCTACTCGGGCGGCGTGTTCCTGGTGACCATCCACTTCCCGCCGGACTACCCGTTCAAGCCACCCAAGGTGGCCTTCAAGACCAAGGTGTTCCACCCCAACATCAACAGCAACGGCAACATCTGCCTCGACATCCTCAAGGACCAGTGGAGCCCCGCCCTCACCATTTCCAAGGTACGTACCCTAACAATCAGTTGGTCATCTATCATATCTATCTATCCACAACGACGACGATGCTGATGCTGGTTTTGGCGCATGGATGCAGGTTCTGCTGTCGATATGCTCGCTGCTGACCGACCCGAACCCGGACGACCCGCTGGTGCCGGAGATCGCGCACATGTGCAAGGCCGACCGGACCAGGTACGAGTCCACGGCCAGGGGCTGGACGCACAAGTACGCCATGGGATGAGATAGATAACTAAACAAGAGCTTGAGCTCGATCGATCGAGCTCAAAGATGTGGAAACCATGTACCGATGAATAATAATCAATCTACATTTTGCTTCAAATTATACTAGCTGATGATGAGTATCAACTTAATCATCGTCAGTCCTCTCCCGTGCGAATGGATGTACGCACACGTAACGCATACGCTCATATATATATATATATATATATATATAGGGTCGCGCTATTCGTCACCCTGGGTGAGGAATAGTTATTCTTCACCCCTCTCTATTTTCACATCAACGTACCGTAATTTTACGTTCCGTAAATTTTAATCTTATTTCATACGTAAAAAGAGACCGTAAAAAATATATAGTTACCGTAAAAAATATTTTATGTCACGTAAAATTAGAAACATAAAAACATAGTGTAAAATTCACATAAAATGCGATTTTTCTGATCTTATGACCTATATTTTTGTTTTCTTATGCCAAATTTTACGTAGTGAATCAATATAAATGTAACTATTTGCGTTTCAAATGTAATTTATTTATGAATCGATCGTAAAATTAACTCGGGTGAAGAATAATTTATTCTGCACCCTGGGTGATGAATAGACTTTCTATATATATATATATATATATATATATATATATATATATATATATATATATATATAAACACTATTCTGATCCCAGGATCAGGATACTTATTCTGATCACAACCCGCCGACGCGATCGAGGTGTTGCCGAACCGGTAAAAAGGAAAAAAAATGCCCGATCCCTGATCCACACGGCACACCTAACCCCACCTCCCCCACAATCCCGCGCGGCGGCGCCCCGAGCCACGAACCCACCCCTGTCGGCGCCGGCCAACCCGCACCCGCACCGCCGCCGGCTCACCCCAACCCACACCGCCGCCTGCATCCCGCCGAACCCCAGCCCCAGCCAGTCGCCGCCCTGAACATCCTCCCCGATCCAGGCGACGCGCGCCTCTTCCTTTCCCGAGCCACCGGCCCCGGTGACGCGCACCACCGCGCCCCGGCTCCACCGGCCCCGCCGACTCCTGGATCCACTGGCACCGTCGCCGTCGCCCCAACCTCCATCTTCCACTGTCGCTCGCGTGTCGTGGCCTCCTTCCCGGACCACCCCGCCGTCGCGCCCCGCCGACTCAGATCGTCGCCGGCCTTCCTCCCCTGCTTCCACCGCGGAGGTGGCCTCCTTCTGCCGTCAACCGCCGCCGTGACCTGCCCCAGGGCGCCCCCGCGACCTTCCCATGGCGCCGCTGTCGCTCCTGATTTGATCTCCCCTGATCCTGCGTTCTTCCCTGTCGACGGTATCGAGCAAGCGCTGCCGGTCCTTGCGCTCCACCATGCGTGCGCGTGGCCAGGCTACCTGCAGCGCGAGCCCCCGGCTAAATCCCACTCGCCGCAGCCGGCCATCCCACGCGCATCCGACGCCGCGTCCCCTGCACGTTGCTGTCGAGCTACGGTCGCTGCCCTCCACAGGACATTGCTCCGGCTGCTGCTTCAGCAGTCCAAGTGCCCCACCTGTATCCGTCCGAGTTCCTCCGCCCGTGCTCCTTCGTGCTAGAGCTTGTGCCGGCAGCGGTGCATGCATCTGAAGATCGGGCTGGTGCGTCTTCAGCAAACGCTACGACGAGCAACCACCTCTTGCAGCAATCTTTCTTTATGTCCCTCCGCTTGTACAGCAAAACAAGTCGATGCTTTTCTTCAGTTTGATTTAGTAGTCTGAAAAAGATCGAAAGTGGCATTCTTTTTTTTTTTTGAAATTGACAGTGGCATTCTTTGAACTTCCATGTGTACGTATTGAGGCTACCGTTGAAGCAATATCTAGTAGGTCTGAATCATTTTTCTCTTTGTTTGTGTGCATGGTCAAAAATTAGACTACAATGGCCCTCCCCGTCACTAGTTTTCTTAAAAAAAGTTGCTCATTCCCAGCTTCTACAGCGTTGCATTTTTACCATTCTAAAGGAGAGAAGCAAAAAACAATTCTTTTTTTTTTGCGAATGAAGCAAAAAACAATTCAGAGAGTGTGAGGAAAAGGAATGTGCAATGGTAAACAGGATAAAAAAATGTGTGGTGGTGGTGTGAACGTGATGTTAAGTCTGATGCAAAAAATATTCGACAAAAAACTTTGTTTTATTGGATGTGATTTCCTGCTTTGTACATGTTGTTGATATGCCTACAAAAGACTACTGTTTTCTTGACTATGGTATGTAAGAGCTCAAGAATTTCGATTCGGAGATGGATCGAAGTTAGGTACACAAATATATGATGCGTCCAGAAAATTCTTTTCTTTTGCATCCATTTTGTCCAAAAAAGTGAACACCTGAAGTTCAAATATTAAAAGCGAGGCAGAAAAAAGTTAAAAGATCTAGTGGTCAAAATAAAATAAAACCTACGAAGTAGAAAAAACAACAATACACATAATTCGATGTTAATCATTCAGATGTGTGAAAGCTGTTTATGTGTGCATTCAGATGTGTGTAAGTGTATGTGTATTGTTGTGTGTAATTTTCTTGAATTATAATAGCATGCGAAGTTCATGTTTCAGAAATTCATAAGTTCACATGTACCACATACTGAAAAAATTCATCAATGAAAAAAAAGGACTGCCAAGGCCATTTCACCGATAGCAAAAAATGCCTAAAAATGTCGCGAGGCAAAAAAATAAAACTGCATAAGATATAACATAGTAAGTTCATAGAAAGGTGGGAAAACATAATTTTATTTTGTAAGTTTAACCATTTCTAAAAAATACCTTGAAGTTCAAATTTAAATAATAGGGCGGTTCAATGTTTATTACAAACCTGTAATTTTCTCTGTTACTATAGAATAAACCAAGAAGTTCAAAAACTAAAAATGGAGCAGTTCGAAAGGTTTATAAAAAATGGTGTTTCTACATTTTACTAAAAAAATGAAGAAGTTCAAAATTTTAAAACATAGAAGTTCAAAATGTTTATAAAAAACCAAGAAGGTCAAATTAAAAAAACCGAGCAGTTTAAAAAGTTTGTAAAAATGAATTTGCGACTGTTTTTTTTTTAAGATCTGGAAGTTCAAATTTAAAGAAGTGAGTGGTTCGATGTTTATTACATAACTAGGACTTTTCCCTATACTAATGAATAACACCAAAAAGTCCTAATTAAAAAATGAAGGTTGTTTGATGTTTATAAAAATCTTAGATTTTCCCCAATACTAAAGATACACAATGATGTTCGAAATAAAAAAGGTAGAGCGATTCAATGTCTATAAAGAACTCAGATATTTTCACGTAACCGAGAGAAGTTTAGATTGATAACTGCCAGAAGTTCACGTACTACACGGTGTGCATTTTGTATTAAAAAAATAATGAAAAAGCAAAGGCTAAAAGTTTGGTTGCTAGAAGTTCAAGTGCTCGGCCCGAGAAAGTTCAAAAATTCTTGTGAGAGAGGTTGAACAAAAATACGTGACAGAAGTTCAAGGTGAAAACAGCGGGAATTTCAACTATTACACGGAATGCATTTCAAATGAGAATAAAACGAATAAAAAACTAAAAGCCTAAAAGATTTATTGCAAGAAGTTCACGTGCTCCTCCCGGTGCAGTTCGAGATCTCTAGTGCGAGTATGCTAAAAGACAAATGGGTGAGAAATTACAAACAAAAATACGCGACAGAAGTTCAACGTGGAAACAGCAGGAAGTTCAACTACTACGCTAAATGAATTTCGGATGAAAATCTTTTAAACCGTCGCGAGTATGAAAAAAATGATCAAGATGGAAAATTTGCGTGTTTACAACAGCTTTCCATCGGTATAACAGTTGCTCAATTCCGATGAGTGGATGGAGAGCTACGAGCAAAAAACAGTATGTGAAGAGACAGAGTGAAGGTCAGGTAGACGTGCCGATGAAGTTCAAGTTCTTCACGCGGTGCATTTTCGAAGACTCTGTTTCGCGATAAAAGGCAGAACGCGTCATCTCGCCATTTTTGAAATTACCTGAAAACGATTAGGAATCAGAGAAAACCACCTGCATGAAAAAGTTACGCATTTTTCGTAGCTTTTCAACGGTATATTATTTACCCCATTCCGATAAAATTTCTAGAAATTACGGCCAAAATACCTTTTCAGCCATTTTCGAAATTGACTTAAAACCGTAAAGAATTGGGAAAAACAATCTACATATAGAAGTTTCGCATTTCTTCAGGCTTTGCAATGCCATATCATTTGCCTCATTCCGACGAACCGTTGAGAAAATAACGTGAAAATACGAACTCGGTACAGATTCGGCCATTTTCCAAATTACTATTGAACCGTTCATAGTTAGAACAAACTTTTTATATGGAAAGATGCGCATTTTCCTAAGCTTTCCAACGCCATATCATATGCATCGATAGGACTAGCCGTTTTCAAACTAACCCCAAAATACGAACCCGGCTGTTCGGTTTCAGAAATTCTGCCATTTTTGAAATTCCTCTTTAACCGTAGGGAATTTGGAAAAATGTTCAACATGTGAAATGAGCGGATTTGCAGCAGCTATCCAACGCCATCTCATTTGCCTCATTCCGACGAACAGTTTAGAAATAGCGTCGAAAATACGATTCACGTTTTTTTGTATGAAGAAAAACAGTTTTCAAAACTGCTCTTAAACCGTGCACATTTTGCCAAAAATTCAACCAAGGCTGTTATACTGGTGTCCATAGCTTTCAAACGGTATATTGGAAGACCCATTTGGGCAATTTGCCAGAAGTTCAACCTAGCACTCGGGAAAGTTCAGGTCGAACAACTCAGGCAGTAAAATTGCAGCAGAAGCAAGTTCATCACATCCCCGAGAGCAAATCCGCCAACGAGGGATATTCCTATTTAAAACGGGCATTTAGTTGCTAAAAACCGTTCCCAGATTACACTTACATCACATAGAACACGACTAACCAGAAAAATTCGCGCGGGGAGACACGGTTGCGAAGATAGCCCGAAGGTCGGGTTCCTACAGAGGGAAGTTCAGGGTTATGTAACCCAGGAAGTTCAACCCGTGATCAGAATAATATTATGATCCCGTGATCAGAATAGTGTTCTAGGTCTGCCACTGATTAGTCTTTCATTTGTCTAATTGCACTAAGATGAGTTCTTTGCACTAAGCAGTAACAAGGTTAAATGTTGATATTGTGTATAGGCAAGGATATTTTTTGGAGGAATCTTTTTTGAATTCACCGGGAACTTCTTTTAGGAATATAAGTCGTAGTCATCAACCATTTTTTTTACTACTACAGAAAGTTAGCAAGTTATACTATTTTTATACTCTTAGGGAATCTTTTTTGGTTAAGTATTCACATATTGATACCCCTAGTGTGACACATAATCTGCTAGAACCGTATTAGTATGCTCATTAGGATGCTTCATTAACTGAATTGTGATGAAGGAATGATGATGGCATAGTGTTTGCACGGATCACGAGGCATGAATTGAACGGACATAACATGCGGTGGCACTACCACCCAGAGGGGTGGCATAGTCACCGGGTGTTAAAAAATCCACACTATATATGATTATATATATATATATATATATATATATATATATATATATATATATATATATATATATATATATATATATATATATATATATATAATCACACGCTCATATATATACGAGCATACACTCACCCTATAAATGCACGCACGCACATCCTACCCTATGAGCATCTCCGAGAGACTGAGCCGGCATATCATCCTGTGATTGACGAAGTCGCCACACATGCCTTCGTAGTCAACGGGAACATCTCAAAATGCGAGAATCAGTGTCAAGTATAGGACTTGAACCTTGGTGGGCTGGGATACAGCTGTCCTCCTAACCAATTCTAACCACAGGTTGGTTCACGTACGCACAGGTATTGCAATAAAAACTAACTATTACTCCTATTTTGTTGTGCTAACTATTGAGGTGATCGACACGCGCATTTCTTCCAATATTCTATACTCCGTTGTAATACCTATTGCTTTTTCTCTTGATTGATTTGCTCCCATGGTTGATGGGTATTAAATTAAATTATTTTGACATAATATATATATTGTGTATATGTATTGTAAACAAAACATTTAAGAAAAAATATATCTCTCCAGCATTATTAATTAACTCTGGTTTAAATATTGTTTTTTAAAACGGAGGCAAAAGCTTTGTTGTATAGTTTGAATTAAAAGGCCCCGAGTTACAGGAAAGTGTTACCCTCCTGAAATAATGCTTCCTAATTCTTTTGCTTCCGCGGTAACCCACAACTTGTCCTCAAACTTTAAATTACAAGTTTTATGATGATCGGGAATAAATAGGAGCCGTCCATTCAAAGCAAGGGACAAACCGAAAACAGAGAGGTCATGGCCACGAGAAGTAAAGGCGACACAAGACCGTGTCAAAGACATCGCCGGCGAAGGTGGGGCAGAAGGTTAACATGTGAGGGTGCCAGGGGGAGGCAAACTAATTAATAGTCAGTCCCCAAAATAATCGCATGTACACAAATTAAAGGACGACAGAAATATGGGAAAAGCTCGTGCTTGACTGCGTCTGCCACGCATCTTCATGGACCCACGCACCACATCTCTCCTTTCATCCTTATCTCCACTGAAACGCTAGCCACATATATTCTTGCAACTGGGCACCTGTTTCAAAAGGCACACCGCAACAAGCAGTCTGTGCAGACTTACCAGGAGGGAACCGTGAGAGAGGGCAACGACGACGACACAACCTTCGCCGACGGTGGCCTCCCCGACCATGGCGGGGCGACCAGGGCGGCCGGGCCCGACCGGTCACCATCGAAGCTACCCAGGTGCCGACAGGAAGAGCCACGCCGCCTTCGCCGTGGCGCGATCCCGACGGGAGGTCCCCATCGCCGGTGGCGAAGCGGGTCCAGGACCAGCGTCACGACACCGTCGGGTCGACCTCGTGCAGCGATAGCCGCTCGTGCTCGCCAGGCCGTGCGACCGCACGCCGATGAGTTTCTGCAACAACGATGGAGTTGGAAAACAGCGACAGCAGTGACGACGGTGCTGCTGCAACATCCTTCCATTGCAAACTACAACATCATCCATTTTGCAAAAGTTCTTTCCGCAAGATCATCTCTGCTGCAAAAAGGTGAAGATGAAAAAAAAAGAGTTCTGCAACACAATCTTTGTTACAAATGTTTTTGCAACATGAGCTCTGTTGCAAAGGCTTCTACAACACTGGCTTTGTTGCAATGGTGAGGACGGAACTGTTTCATTGGATAACGCCAGATCTAACGGCTGCCGAGGCGGCGGATCTTTTAAAAAGGTCCGCTGGACGACGCATAGCACAACCCTAGAAATATAGAATTGTGGTTTGACTTGTTGTAGAATTGTGGTTTGACTTGTTGTATTGTCCGGGTTTTGTTTGATGGATTGGGTCGGAACGGAGATGCGTCTATTTATAGGCTAGCTTGGAATAGTAGACGAGGGAGAGTATCCAGTGATACCGAGGCTTAGGTTCTCCCGTGATAAGGCGAAGCTTCAACATGTGAGATTTGTGAGGTGCCCTGGCCACCTTTGTATGCGAGGACTTTCTGGTCTCCATCTTGCGCTGCTCCATGTGCATGGTCGAGGAGGGACATGCGCGACCGGCCATCTTGGACCGAGTCTGTTCTCACGTATCTTGCCTTGCTCGACATCACCACATTAAGGATGGCAATGGGTAGGGTATGGGGCGGGTAGAGCAATACGATACCCATACCCGTGTAGTCAATGGGTACAAAATTCTACCCATACCCATACCCATGGGTATGAAACTTTACCCGTACCCATACCCGGCGGGTACCCATACCCACCGGCTTGGTGGCGTAGACAAGAGAGTCACCAAGCTCGCGAGATGAGCAGTGAGAGAGGTTGCTCAGCCTCGATACGAAGGTTCAGGATGCAGGTATAATTCTATCTAATCCTTTGGCTCAGGCCATGGCCCAGAGCCGCGCGTCGTGCTTGATATTGTCGGATAGAGTGAGTGAGGATGGGCTCTTTCCGTCAAAGAGGACAGCGTTTCGATGCTTCCAAATGGACCAAGCAACGAGCGTGATGAGGGAGCTCAAGCCTTTGCAGGCTTGCTGGGGCGGACGCTGAAGCAGAAGACCACCACTCGAAGAAGTTGGTGTCGCTGTTGGGCGGTTATGAGGTAAGTCGACACCATGCTAGGGTATCGTGCCAGGCAATGCGTGAGAAGACGCACCCAACAAGCAGATGTTGTTGATCTTCCAGCTCTTGGCGACAGAGCCTGCAGACCGGGTCGTGGGGCAAATTGTGCCTGGCGCGTCGCTCAGCAGTCCAGCACCGGTTGAGGGAGGCTAGCCGGAGGAAGAATTTTGCGTTGGTAGGGGCCCATCACTTCCAAATCAGGTGGCAGAACGGAGCATAGGTTGATCCATGGAAGGAGGCCAAGTAGCAAGAGCTCGCGGAATAGGCGCTACTGGGTGTCCACTTCCAGGAGATGGAGTCGGGCATGCCAGAGAGTTCAATGCCTCGGATCGTTCGCAGAGGTTGACGTATTCGGAGGTGGCCGTGGGGCCGAGAGTCCCGCAGATGTCACGGATCCAAGCCTGGTTGAAGAGCCCTTCACGCACTAGGCATGCCAAATATTGGTAGTATATATATTACAGTTCTTTTAGACATTTGTTAGTGATACCTGGTTGATATTTGGATCTTTATGCTATGAATGAGACATGTATTACCATGCAAAAAGAAAAGAGGTTGATATCACGGATAGCTTATGAGAAACTTTACAGTCCGCTTTGTTTGGGCTACATATTCCCGAGAATTAATGTCTGACGCCTCCTGAATGATGAGTTTGATGTTTATATGTTGATTAAGCGTAAATTGGTTATCTGTTTTAAACTAATATGGCACAAATGTACATTGATTAAGCGTAAATTAAGTGATTGTCTCATTTGTTTTGAACTGCACCCAACTGTAATGTCTCCCTGTCTTCTCAAAGAAACTAACAGCTACGTTCTTGTGTACCCTAGCATGTGTCCGCCTTGGTGGCACAAATGTACACAAAATGAACCAAGTCTGGCCATAATCAGTGAGCTTTATTGCAATGGACATACAACATAATGATGAATACATAGGTGCGTACGCGTACAATGCATAATAATCTTGGGCTTGGGTAGCACACCCGGCAGCATGAACCAGGACGATGGTCCTTCGAAATAGCCTACGGGCAGATTGTAACCGACTTCTGTTATTTTGAATAAAGTCCCAATTCGTTGCAAAAAAAAAAAAAAAAAAAAAACAGGACGATGGATGCATGCCGGGAACCCTAGCACTATGCGTAACGGAGCGTGACCGGCCTAGCCGATGCTGGGCACCATGGCGACGTCGCCGCGGGTGTTGACGAAGACGCGGACGCGCTTGTCGTCGAAGTCGGTGGTGACGGTGGAGCCGACGGGAGCCACGAACACGCGCACGTCCGGGCGGTCGCTGAGGATCTTCCGCTTGGCCACCTCGGACGGCGCCCCCAGCACCTCCGGCCACGACGACTTGGCGTCACCCATCTCCGCAGAAATCCGAGGCCTGAAACTGCAAATCTGTAGCAAAGAAGCAGGAAGCTGTGGTGTGGTTTGCTTGCTGGTACTGGTTTCTGGACTGGAAGGAGATGGTCAGTATTTATAGCACGTAGGGATGCATGAGAACCTGCACGGATCGGGCATCTTTTGACAGTGCGGAGCTTCAATATTTGAGGCTTTAATTTTCAAACTTTGACTGTGCGAGGGACACTTGCTTGCTCCTGGTTCTTCTATCTTGTTCTGCATGTATGTGGTTGTGGAGGGGGACAGCCGTCTTGGACCGGGTCTGTCTGTGCGCGTTCTGACAGTGCATGCATAATGCACGGCCGGCTTGGTGATTGTAGTTCGTCAGGCACCGATAATAATCAACGATTTGTACGCCTGCGGATACTTGTACGTATGTACCGGTGGCCAAGGACTTGCTGCACCTGCTACTGTGGGGTGGCTGGGTGGTGGCCAAGCTGGGCTGCAGGTGTCATCGGCCGATGCTGCGGCGCCGGCGTACATGTTTTGGAACCTTGCGGTGAAAATATTGCTTTTTGCTTCGGCTCGGTCGGAGCCGGCAATGGCGATGCCCTTGTCGCCACTAGCTAGTCATCTTGGGGACGTCATTGTCAGGTTACCTGTGTCCTCCCCTTCCGAACTCCGGGGGAAACACTTGCTTCATCTCCTTTGAATGGACGGTGGCGCCGCACCTTACATCACGACCCTTCTAGAAGGCATCGTTTCCGAGTCGGCTTCGTTTGTCGATATGGCCGGGTGGCTGCTTGATATTGGGAGGTGGCCCTGGATCCCTTGGTGTGGCATCTTGTTCGGCAACGATGACGGTAACGATTCTTTCCAGCAGTGGCGGAGGACGGAAAAGAATTGAGGTGGGGCAGCCCGTGAAGCATAAAAACATTTAATGCAAAACCAAAGTAATCCATACATACTAAAATGCACACAAATACTTTTATATAATCCTAAACGTACTAACCAAATGCAATGGAAGTGCAAACAAAATTTAAATAGAAACAACCTAAAAACATGCCTATAATAAAGCTTTAAGGGTGTCTAGAAGACCCTGCAGTGCCCTGTCCTTCTTTTGATGAGCAGACTGTCTCATAGCGTTATCACTTTCATGGGTGCTTGATTGAAGCTACCGTGACTACCAACTACTTCACGATATCTTGTAAACTCTGTAATTCATCACACGAGAATGTCATTGAAATCACTACATTGTAGATGCAAAAAAGAAAAAAAAATCTCAACCATCTGTCTTTGCTAGCCCTTTTCTCTTACTGTCCATCTTTTCCTTTTCTCTTCACCGCAAATCGATGACATCGGCACCTCACCCGCCGAGGCCAATGATTGCTTGCCAGCGAACGCGCAGCCCAATAAGGTGGGTTTGGCCCAATGACACGGGACGCCCCGAGTTTTCTCAGCAGGTTTCTATTTTCCTTCGATTTTTTTAGCGCTCGATCCAAAAATATACGTATAGGTAAAAAATATCGGAGAAAATCAAGGTAGGGCGAGCGCCCAACCTCGCCCTACCGGGAGCTCCGCCTGTGCTTTCCAGCGTGTCCGAGAGGTTTACTGTGCGGAAATAGTAACTGGCGAACGTCTGCCGGGGAGCAAATGCCAACGAACGCCTAAACTGCCGCACGATCTCAATCCTACGGTACAGATTGGATATATTTTTACACTCAAAATTAAAGAAATGCTATGGCAGTTTTGCAAATAAAACCACTCGGGTTTCCCAAGTACATTGAAACTGCCATACGAGCGTTCACAAATGTCATCTCTTTTGGCAAACGATTTCACCAGATATGCCAACCCTTACTGTGCCTTGTTGCATCGTCGTGGAGTCCGATCTCACGTGAAGAAGCCTTTGGGGTGATGATGGCATGAGATGGATGGTCGGTTGCGGGGCCTAATCGCGTAAGTTCTTTTCTATCTAAAATGTTTGTCGTTAGAGTCCGAGTGGTCTAGCCGCCGGCGAGCCATTTTTTGGCATGGACCGGCATGGGTTCCCGCCGTGTATTGTGGCGAGGGTTTTGTCAATGGGTCTAGCTAAGACTCAGTCGACTGAGACAGTTTTTTTGGCACTCAGTCGACAGAGACTTAACCAAGTCTCTGTCGGCTGACGTCGTGTGTGTGTGTGTGTTTTGGCCTGTTTTGACTCTCCCTGTAGTTGGGTTGCATTTGTCATTGTGGGCTTTAGCTGTATGCATTGACTGTTTGTCTGCCTTTTCACTGTGTGGGCTAGACATTTTAGGCTGGGCTTGTCCATCATATCGTTTATTATTATTTTTTCACTAACGTCGCTGATGGTCCGTTCCTTCTCTTCATCTCGCTTTCTCTTGTTGTCCTTTCATCCTTTCTTCCAAAAAATCAGTTGGCATTTTTAAGAAACAAAAGCTAATCTTTAATGTAACAAAGAAATAAAAAGAAAACAAAATGACGTGTGGTTGATGGATATGCAACTGTGTGCGACTGACTAGTGTTCAACCGTGTAATCTATCTATCTATTTACTACCCCTATAAAAACACGAGAGGGCGCAGATCCAAGCCATATCCATCGTCCATCTACAAAATCTAAAGGTTCAGAACCTCCCAATGTTTAACACATCAAGCCACTAATCCCACCATACTTGAAAAAAAAACACTAATCCCACCTATCCCTCAATACCACTTCCAGCGCGTTTGGTTGGGGGAATTAGAGATGGGGAATGGGAGTTGAGGGGTGAGGAAATTAAAAGTCTATTGTTTGATGAGAGGGAATGGGAGTTTAAGTGGGAAGGGGAATGGGAGTTGAGAAAGCCAATTCCCACCGATTTCTTCCCAGAGAGTACCTTGTCAATTCATGAGCAGAGTTTTATCCTACCCCAATTTCCATCATATGCCAAACAAGAGAATGGGAGTAAAAATCTACTTCCATGCCTAATCCCTCAATAAACACCTTGTGCAAACTCCCATTCGTCCTAATCAAACTGCCGAGCACACGATGCACACGCCCTCTGGGCGTGAGCGCGGGTCGCCGTCCACCCGCCGGTCCTCTTATGCCGCCCCCCAGACGGACGTGAGGGCGGACCGCCGCCGCCCGCCGGTCCTCTTCTACTTCCCCGCGGACAAACGTGAGCGCGGGCTCCGCCGCCGCAGCCGCTCGCCGATCCTCCTCTGCTGCCCCAAGAACGCGGGAGCGGGCCCCCTCCGCTGCTGCCCGCCGGTCTTCCTCTGTCAGTGCGGGCCACCGCCGTCGTCGGTACTCCTCTGCTGCCAAACGGACGCGAGAGCACGGGCCGCTCCTCCCCTGCTGCCCAATGGACGCCGACGACCTGATCTGATAGCAGAGAGGCCAGTAAGTTTCCTCCCCTCGCTCAATCGTCTCACCGGACTCCGCGTGGTCGGTCGCTTCATCTTCGTTCTGATTAAGGATTCGCATTTATAATTGAGCTTGGTTTGAAGAGACCATGGGGAAAGATCACCTGTAGTTGGTTCCGTGTTCTGACAGCTAAATGTAGTTAGTCTTCAGGTTGACTCATCCAAAAATCCGATTACATCACCAGTCAACTCAATTTTACAACTAGAATTCACATGTGTATGTTGCTGTTGGGGGATTATATTCGACATTTCATTTTTATCCCAACAGATTGAAGTGGTGGTTTACAAAGGATTTTTAGTGGGGCACAAGTGTAGATTGATACAAAAGCATGCTGAATAGTGAGGTGGTACCATGCTAGAATTACTTGGCTGCATTTTTTTTTGTTTCTTTGATGCAATGTAATCTTTGTTGTTCCTGTTATCAGTGAATTTTCTAGAACAATGGGTAAGCAACTACCAACTATGAATGGAATAAGTCTAAAAACAAAGCTATTCGAGAAAAGGATGAGAAGAGCAATATGCACTATGCACTTCTCCACTCTCTCTCTCTCTCTCTCTCTCTCTCTCTCTATATATATATATATATATATATATATATATATATATATATATATATATATATATATATATATATATATTCTGGCAATATGCACTTAGTATGTCATTTTCCCAATGATGTATTGTATCTTTTTGGTTCATGAATATGATAGTCATAGCCCTTCCAAAAATTATGATAGTCAGTTGACTCTTCATAAAAGTAGTGACTGTTGCAAGTAGCTCTCTACATCTGGTTCATGTAATGAGTAGTCTGTCTATAGTTTGTTGGACATGATTATTTAGTTTGTTTACTTTGAGATCTACATCTTAAAGAAAAATCTCTGAAATATTCATTATACAAGGAGTTACAATACTATCATGTTGTACTAATACACAAGTATTTGCTCATGTTAATTATATTTTTTCTAAAAATTAATGCTCTCGGTAACCAAACCTGTTATAGTAGTTTATTTTGACATTTGATGCAACAACTTTGGCACTGATAACTTGCTCATGTTATTAGTAGGATAATAAAGTTGTCAAGCGTTTCATTATGAACTGCAGGCTCTGAAAACAGATGTATCTACTTTATCTATATTTGGTGCTCCCTCAATCATCTCAGTGTGGTTTCTAAACCATACATGTTGACATTGGTGATCATTATCCAACGAAGTTCTTTCTCAGTAAAAATAAGAACCGCATAATAATGCTTTAAGGATACTATGGTCATCCAGACAACTAAAGTGATTAATGTTATGTTCAGTATCTTTTGACAGATGTAATGTGGAAAAGAAGGCCAATGTCTCTTGTTAGGGATTTCTAGAGGTAACGTGTTTATAGGACGGGCCGCCACCAAGGCTGCTCTCGCTAGCCTCGAAATGAGGTTAACGGGTCGTCAATGAGGCTGACCGTCACCGCACCAAATCATGGCCAGTTCGTACCAGCACCAATAGGACTCCGGCAACCTGGGATGTAAGCCGCTTGTCCCAACCATCATGGTTAATCCTAATTTGCACGATCCTCTTCATATTAGTATACATGGTATTGGGACTAACCTGCCTGCAAGTGAGATGCATCTGCATTAGATCCGATTTTAGTAACATAGAAATCAGGATGTATTTATTCACCCTTTGGTGAGCGCGTATGTGGTTTGATTTTATAAGCGAAATTCAGTCTTATTTTTATCTCAGCTTAGTTCCATGTCGATTTATTTGCAGATTAGTAACTAAAGAAAATGGTTTGAGGTCAAGAGTCGAAAGCCTGAAGCCAGATGTTCCTACACAACTCTTGAGAAACAAAGCCAGCACATTATGTGCCTGCAAGATTGAAGATCGTACATATATTTACTTTGCTCCAGGATCCTATGGCAGTGCATTACTCCGTGCAGTTCCCTTTATCACCCATTTTATTATTCATATCTCTATATGGTTGTTATATATAGATGCTATTACAGGGATGTAGCACTATATTTTCCAGCCCTTGTTGTAAAAAAAACTCCCTCTGTACTGATACATATGTGTTTTTTTTTCTTTTAATTATCTCTTTTCAGACTGGACGAGGTTTCTAGATCGAAGAATTATTTTTAGATTGCCCTTTGGGTTTCAAAGAACTCAGAATAAGTTCCTACACCAGCTGTTACTGGATAAATCATGTACGACGCCATGCTTGCACCCTTATTCCTGGAGTATTTGCAGTTGCATTCTTGGCTGTTCGTTGCACAAGAAGGTGAGTATTTTTCTTTATTTTTTGATTCACAGCTATTGGCATGAATTTGTCCGTGCATTTCGTCCTAGGATTGACGATAATTTGAACCAGTTAATCGGGAAAAGATATGCCCATCACCATTCCACTTTGTTCAGCTTGAGGAGACACTAGTGCAGAATCAGCCTTTAGTCCCGGTTCGTAAGGGCCTTTAGTCCCGGTTCAACAACCGGCACTAAAGGGTGGGGACTAAAGCCCCCCCCCCCCTTTAGTCCCGGTTCAACACGGCCCGGGACCAAAGGCCCACCACGTGGCACGATCCCGCGTCGGGGGCTGGGGGACCTTTAGTCCCGGTTGGTAACACCAACCGGGACTAAAAGTGTTAACCTTTAGTCCCGGTTGGTAACACACCAACCGGGACTAAAAGTATTAGGGTTTATGAATTATGGTTTATTTTTCCTTTCAATATTGTGTTTTCTATTTAATTCTTTTTCATTTCAAACATATTTTACGCTACTACATACTGTACACGTTATGCATATATATATAAATAGAATTTCTCGTAGAACCGATCATATATATATATCATCGAATTTCTCGTACGACCATTCACATACACATATATATATATATATATATATATATACAATTTCTCCTACAATTTGCGGATCATTACATGCAGGCATTACAGCTTGTAATGGTATTCTCCTTTGGGATCTATGACCTGGTCGACCAAAAATCCCGCTATTTCCTCTTGAATCGCTCGTACGTGATCCGTTGGTAGGAGCTTGTCCCGCATCTCCGTCATCTTTAAAGAAGGAGATCAAGATGAATATATTAGTTGTGTGTATATATATTAGATCATGATAAAAAAATTGTGGATAGTGTTCTGGCAAACGTACCCAAAGTTGTCTTTCAGATCTGCTCCTTTTGGACGTCATAATGCGAATGTTCTCGCAAACGTAGTATGCGCATAAATTATTCCCCGGCGCCTGCCTCAGGCACTTTACGAGAATAAAATTCAATCAGATAATAATTAATCAAGCATGATAATGGTATTGAAACTAGAATTAAAGAGATGCACGGACGTAGCTAGCTAGTACTACTTAATTACCTTGGGTCGCACCCATTTCAGCTGTTGTTTCCATTCGCCTTTAACCTCTTTGATGAACTTTTGCCAAGCCCTGCCCGCCGGCAAAGAAAATGAATAAAAGAGTTATTAATTAGTTGATATCAGGAAATGAACTAAAGAGGCCGACATAGTGCGATAATGATTGAAATTACCTGTCGACCATCCCCTTCACGATTGCGTATTCGGATGCTTCTTTATATCGTGAGTCCAGTACTTGAACTTTTCCCTTGTCAACTTCAATGATTAACAAGATCCAGTGAAAACTGCATGCGCACACGTTTGTATAATTAAGCGGGCATGTGCATAACTCATCAACTACACTTATTAACATCTAGTAAGCAAAAATAGAATTTGTAGTACAAGATATAGTAACACTCACCCGAAGTTGTAAGGAAGTACTATTTCTGGTTGGGTATTTAGTCGCTTCAAAAACTCTAGCAAGCTTCTCTCTGTGTCTTTTGTATCAAGTAACCATGTCTTTTCATTAATGGTATTTGGGTCAATGAACCCAATGCCATAGCGTCCAGCTCTTTTCATTTCATACATCTTCATTCTGCATAATACCACAGAAAAGAATATAGTGAGGATAATTACAGGTAATGAACGAGCACAGGTAGCTAGAGACTTAAATTATAGAAAGAAATCACTTACAGACAATAGCAACTGACGATAGATTTGTCGAGTGCGTCTTGATTGAATAACTGAAACATCTCTTCAAACTCAACCCACAAATCTTTTGCATGGAAGTAATGCTCTTGACTTTCACCATGAGGGACTCTCGATCGGTCTTTACTGCTTCTGTCATGTACCACTTATGCAAATTGTACATTCTCATTGGTAGAAGCGGGATCTGCTCAGGCTTGACCAGAGGTTGGCCGCGGACATATTTCCATCTTAGTTCCTCCTCTTTAAACACGGGGAGTTCCTCGATGCCTAGGAGTTGTTCAACAGTGAGACCGGCCTCTTTAGTCTGCCTTCTATGATCGTCGGTTATTACCAGCTGATCGGCGGTACTCACATGTGTTTGTACAATGAGCGGGGGGATCGATTGCACTGCCTGTTCTCCCAGCTGGGGAACAGTTTTCCTGCTTTTTTTGCCAACTGCTTGGCTCGAGCTCGAGCTCGACTCCTTTTTTTTGTGCCTGATATAACTTCTTGATAGAGCGCTCATAGTCTGAGTCCGTATGCTTGACAGCCGGTTGACGATTATCAATAAAGTGTTGTAAGACATCTTTAGGTACTTTGATCTCCTTTGGCGGCGGGGGCGGTTTCGGTCCAAAATGGGCCTTCAATTGGGCAGCCACTTCGGCATTGTTTTCCTCCTCAGTCAGGTGGTAAGGCAACTTCGGAAGAGGCTTGAGGCTTGAGGCTTGGACCATATTTGTATTTCTTGCCGCTAGCCGCCGTAGCTGCGGCGCCTCTCTTCCGCTGTTGCTGAGGCGGCGGAGACGGCTGACGCGGTGCCGGACTTGGAGGAAGAGGAGTCGGCTGACGCGGTGCCGGACTTGGAGGAGGAGGAGTCGGCTGACGCGGTGCCAGACTTGGAGGAGGAGGAGTCGGCTGACGCGGTGCCGGACTTGGAGGAGGAGGAGTCGACTGACGCGGCGGCGGACTTGTTGCAGCAGGAGTCGGTGGCCTTGGAAAGACGATGCAATCCTTTTTCCATAGAATGATACGATGTATGGCCTGTAGGAGATATGCCCTAGAGGCAATAATAAATGTTATTGATTATCTCCCTGTTCATAATTAGGTTTATGTTCCATGCTATAACTGCTATGGTTCTCGAGTCTGCAATAACCACGAGGCTCGGAGGAAGACTCATATGCACGTGTGGAATAATAAACGGTAAAATGTATTCCTAGTCTGGCCTCTAAGACTGGCTCAAGTATTGCATGATGATCCTGTTTTCCTGATCATGGGCATGGCTATGCCGGCAATTTTGAGGGCACAATGTTAGAAGAACATTTGTGTTGAATCGACCCGAATTGATGTTATGCTATGAGATTCATTCGTCATAAGTTAATGGTTTATAACACAGAGATGGTTAACGTTTGCATAATTCCTTAGACCATGAGAGTATCGAGTTTCTTCATGCTTGCTTCATGAAGTTTGGGGTTTGTTAAACGTCATCCGTAAATGGGTGGCTATTACGGCGGCTTACGGGTTCATGGAAAAGTATGTGAAGTAACTTGATAGCTCAAGATTGGGATTTGCTCCTCCGACGATGGAGAGATATCTCTGGGCCCTCTCGGTGTTACGGTATCCATCATCGTCTGGCCAGACACTTTGTGATTTGATCACGGGGATGCCGGAACACGGGAACGAGAAAAGAGAACAATACCGGTAACGAGGTAATTGGCATAGTGGACAAGTTGTTGATCCACGGGGATGCCAACATGTCTCACCTCGGGTATTTGTAACATATCGCGAAGCAACAGGAATAGCACACGGCAACTGGAGGTTCACTCGAATATTCATTCGTGTGGGTATAGGGGTCAATATGGGTGTCCACGGCTCCGATGTTGATCATTGATCGGAAGGGGTTCCGGGTCATGTCTATGCTTCACCGAACCTATAGGGTCACACGCTTAAGGGTCATCTATCTGCTGAATACTAGACAGGGAGTCTGAGAGAAAATCACCGAAAAAGTTTCGGACACCGGAAAAGTTTCGGACAGCGGAAAAGTTCCGTAGAGAGAACATCGGAACAGTTTCGGTAAAACTGAAAAGTTGTTTCAGGGGATACCATTAAGTCAAATTGGTTTCGGCACATGCCTGATAATTCTTGGAGGGTGCCAGAATCATTCTGGAAACTTCTGGGAGTTTTCCGGAAGAAAAACCGGAAATGTTCCGGAGCTGCCGGAACCGCTTCAGATGCTTTTCGCAGATGAAAATCACTAATCCGGAATTGTTCCGGATCGCATTGAAAATTATTTTAGTGGGGTACCGGAAATGTTCTAAGCCCACATAAATATTTTCAGTTCGACCGGACGCTGAAAAATGTCGTCGTGAATAGTGAAAGTGTTTTTTGGGTTTTTTATGGAAAGCACCTTTTGGGATTTTCCCAAAAGGCTTCTAGAATGCCTTGGGCACTAAGGAAGCCCCCTTGGGGGGGACCCCCATGAGGGTGGCAGGCCATGGTGGTGCTCCTTCATGGAGCTCCACATGGCACACCTTTTTGCCTTTTATTCTTTTATGTATGACATAAAGTAGGGTCACTTTGGTACTTTTGTATGCCAATTTTGCCCCTTGGCTTTCCTATAAATAGAGGTGGAGGGGGCAGCCCAAAACTCATCCTGACTCTCACATACACATGCCATTGCAATGATATGGCTTCTTCTCTCCCTCCCAGCGAAATAGTTTCGTAGAGCCGAAAGGCTGTCTGGGTTCCGGTGGGAACTAGTTCTGGACGGCGAAGCCCTGCCGGATAGATGACACCGTATGTGTGCAACTCTGTAGAGAGATCGTAGTTTCGGTCTTAGTTCGAGAGTGCCTCCCGAAGGGCTGTCCGTGTGACCATTCGAGTTTCGAAGGTCCTCCCGAAGGGCTGTCCGAGTGACAGTCCAAGTTTTGGAGGTCCTCCCGAAGGGCTGTCCGCGACACCGTCCGGGGGACTGTCTGACCGCCTCCCGGAGGGCTGTCCGTGGGGCGGATGAGGGTATACATCCTCGCGGTTGGGAGGTTGTAAAATCCTAGCTCCGGGGATCTGCACCGCCGATCGTCATCGACTCTACTTCCGCTGCGTACGAGTCGGTAACGAAAATGATCAAACCTTGTATGCAGTCTCCATAGTGGTCCTGGGCTGGTGCGTAGGTCGGAAATTTTTTGTTTTCTGCCGCGTTACCCTACAGTGGCATCAAGAGCCATGCTATGCGTAGATGCAGGTTGCGATCTAGAATACATAGAGATGTATGGGTGTTGCACAATATAATTAGGTAGTAGATGAGATCTATTGCTGAAAATTATTTGTGCGGGTAGCAGATGAAATCTATTACCCAATGTTCCTGTTGCTTCCCCTGAATTTGCGTAGTCCTGATCTTGACGGCATGGTGGAATCTCACAAAGTTCTGGCAATCCGCGATCCTTTCATGCTGCTCCTGAGTATGCTGGTTGACAGACCAACGAAGTGCTAACAGTTCTTTGGGTTCCACCATAGTTAAAGAAAGATGGATGTTTCACAGACGAAAGGGCAATGCAGATATGATCTGCACGGGGGTCACGCGTATGACGAAGTTTAGTATGGGGCTCGAGATTTTATTATCTCGTGTTTCATACACCCTGGAAAGTTAATCTAGCCACGTTGGTACCTTCGGTTTGTTTCGAAACCTTAGAAGCCACGTAAAACAAGTTTTTGCATGAACCGATTAGAGGCGTCTAACTTGGTTTTGCAGGATGGTTTGCATGTGCATGTGATGTGGTATAGCAGTGCTCATATTAATTTGATTATGTATGAGATGACTATATGATGTAATTTGATTAACATGACCTGCGTGTCATGATTCGGCATGATGGCTGGAGCCATATGATTGCACTTTAATGACCTGCGTGTCAACCTTATGTAATGCACTTATTTTATTAGCTATAGAGATAGCAATATTATCTGGTGCATCGACAAGGTGGTGGCAATCTTCGCGAAGGTGAACACTGACGTGAATGCCGAAGACGAAGAAATGAAAGACTTCTCCGTCAGAAAGGGCTATACCATATCATGCTATTGTGAATTGCCTGAGATGTTTATCCCTTATGATGCACCCTTCTTGATTGCGCGGTAGTCGCTTTTTATTAGGGTGATCTCTCACAAAATATCAAGTAGTTAGTGTTCTCCCAAGTGTAGCACCGTCACGGCACCTAACTTTTCGGGGTACGACATGTACACATGAGTACGAACGATTAGAGAAGTGTGAGGCGGGTGAGGTCAGACCTCGCAGCAAGATCACTTGGTTGTCTTGACGTTCAGGCAGGACAGTCCTGAGCTCGGAACACACGCATCGAAAGATGAACAAGAGTCACATAGAGATGTGATTGGCAAGTTGGCCTACCGATTGAGATTCACGTCATCAGTGATGAACCCGTCAATGGCGTCGAATTGAAATGCGGATCTTGTATCACTCACAATCAATTATGAGAGATATTGATTTGAGTGGGAGCGCACTGTAGAATTAACTTGTTTAATTCTCAGTGCAATTAATTTTGAACACTATCTAAGTGTGGTTTGCATAATAGTTGTAGAATAATGGCTCGCGTTTCCACCTTCCCTATTAAAATTGAATAGCTGTTAAATATCTGGTTAAAACTTTACGGTTGGTAACGTAATGTGAGGATTGTCCTCAAGAGTGCCGAGAAGGACTTTGTCCTATCGCATGCTTTCGGTATTCTCCCGCTAATGCTATGGATCATGTGACTCTCGTCCTTCGATCCAAAAGCTAGAATTCCTTTTCAGTCAAAGTGCAATATGTTTGCTTCCATGAGACCCGAACTTCGAAAGTTTGGATAGTTATGTGATATTCATGGAATCTGAAAATCATTTTCAGAGAAAGACAAAGGCTAAAAGATATGAGATATCCAAAGCAATGTTTGTTTGCAAACTATTAGTAAAGGAGTTTACTATGAATTAGACTGATAAGAGAGGGATCCAGGAGAACGCCTGTCATATGATGAAAGGTGAATAAAACAACAACTTAAAGAGAAAGGAAGTGTCCGAAGGGTGTTAGTAAGACTTTCGCTCCTAGGAAGTCCGGGGCTAACGCCACTCTTAAGTTGGATGCTTCTTCTGAGAGTAGGAGAAATACTAAAAGTTAAACTGTTAGAAGTATAAAGGCAAAAGGAAAGAAGACTGGAATATCCAGCTCATGTATGAATGTCATACAAGTTTTTGATGTATAGAAGGCTGGTCAAAGATATAGTTCTTGGGAATTATGGTTAAACATGTTAATCACTAATTCTTGGGTATTGTGAGTTAGTCACAAAGATACCCGCTCGATTGCATTCTGTTGCAACTCGATGTAAGAACTACTATGGCCTGAAAGACCAGCCAGGAATGAGGCTTAGATACACGCAGGGAACATAATAATGTTACTATGCCTTCCATCGGTGTATTACCTATGTATTTATTTTCATAATTCATTTAGAGTTTCACACGCTAGCCCTTTGCATAAGGTATCTTGCAAGAAGGTTGTTCATAAGAGAACTTTTGATGTTCGGTGTTATGAATAACATAAGGGTCATACTTTCATTATGAATGAGACGTGTGTTATGAATATTGATAATAATACATTACCTCTGGGTTTACTTTCATAATTCATTTTAGAGTTTCATACACTCTAGCCCATTGCACAATGTTTGTTGCAAAAGAGTTGTTCATAGAAACAACAATTGTTGTTCAGTATTATGAATAACATGAAGGGCCATGCTTCCATCGAAAATGGGATGTATGTTATGAATATTGATGGAAATATGATACATCCATAACACTGACGCTAAATGTCGCAAGACTAAAAGAATACCACACAAGTGTGGCACTGCATTTGGTCACATTGGAGAAACCCGCATGGAAAAATCCATTATGATGGATTTTGAAGTCATTTGATTTTGAATCATCTGACACTTGCAACTTTCCTCTGAAAGGTGAAGTGACTGAAATACCGTTCACAGGCCATAAGGAACGAGCAAAGAACATATTGGTGATCATACATTATGATGTGTGTAGTCCAATAAATGTTGTTGCAAGTAGTGGATTTATCTATCTTCAGAAATGACTCAAGTAGATATATGGATATTTACTTGTTGAGACGTAAGTCTGGATCTTTTGAATTCATTCATAAGGTTTTCAAAAATTAAGTAGAAGTTGTTGTAACAAGAAAATTATGTTTCTACAATTCGATTGCAGAAAGGAATATTTGAGTTACAAGTTTAGCGAATGTCTGATGAGTTGTGAAAGGGGTTTCATAACTTGCACCTCCCGGAACACCACTGCAAGTGGAAAGTCCGTGAAGATGTAATTAAACCATTTATGACATGGTAAGATCAAAGATGACATAAATAGATTTGCCATTATCCCTTTTAAAGAGTAATGCTTTAGAGACTGCGGCTTTTACACTGAAAAGAGATCCATCAGGTCTGTTGAAATGACGCCATGGTATGGTACGCCCAACCATGTTATATCTTTTCTTAACATTTGGAATATGGGGCTTGTGTAAAAGATTACAAACCTATTCCAAATCAGACAAGTGCTACTTTGTAAGGTTATCCCAAGTCATTGGGTATTCCCCCACCACTATACCGAGGCAAAGGATTTTGCCGCAAAACGGTATGCTTTTAAAGAGAATAGTTCTTACAAAAGGTGAGTGGGAGAACAGTGCAACTCGACGAGATAAACAGTATCTTCGTCATCAGATCAAAGGAAAGAGACCTTGGAAGTAATTCTGGAGTTTCCTACTACGACTAATACGGAAGTCTCTACAATAAAATGTATGGACTTCAGTCGAACTTGCAGCTGAACCCCGTAGGCAAGGCTCGTGCAAACCTCTTAGGTGCGCAAACGAGATATTGTTGTTGGACAACAGTATACCTACGATACACAAGGAAGCGGTGATGGGCCCTGACTCCGGAATTGGCTAAAATGCCAATACAATCCGAGATAGTTTCCATATAAATGTTTCAAGATAAAAATCTTGATACACCTTTCGGAAGGCTTAGAGTCTAACGAATATTTATGAAACTAAAAACTGATACGGATAAAATGTTTTATCCATAAAGCTCGACTTGTTGTAATAACAAGTTCAAGGAGTTGACTACGATGAGGTTGTTTCACCGTAGCGATGCTTAAAGTCGGTTCGGGTTGAACTAGCAATTAATACATATTTCAAATCATGAGATATGAAACGTGGATGACGAAATGATTTCCATCTGATGGAAATGAAACCTAGGACTTGTATGTGATACAGTCCAAAGTAATTTGTCGATCCAGAGGATGCTAGTAAGTATGCAAACTTCAGAGTTCCAGCGATGGACAGAAGAGAGCAAAGTGGAGTTGGAATCTTCGTTTTTTATGGAATGGTCAAAGGAGTTTGACTTCATCAAATGGGTATCGAAGATGCTTGTGATTCAAGAAAGTAAGTGGGAGCATAATAACATTTCTAAAAACCTTGTGTGCTTGACACATTGTTAAATGGAAATAAATTTCTTGACACGAATTAGGACTTCATTTGAAAATAGTTTTTCTGATGAAGTGCTTGGGCTAAATGGCCTCAATATTAGGCATGATGATCTATGGAGATAGATTTACCTAATGGGGCTAAGCAATGAATACATATTGACAAGATGCTAAAACCTTTTAGCATTTAAAACGCCAAGGAGTGATTCTTGCCGAAGTCACATGGAAAGAGTTTTTGCAAGACTCAGTGTCCCAAAACACTGATGAGTGAAATACATGATGGAGATTCCACACACTCTTGTGTTTGGATTAATCATGTATTCCATGGTATGTAAAACAACCAGATATGTCCGATACTCCAAAGTTGTTGCAAGTATGGATACCAAAGTGATCAAAGTGCTAATCATAGGACAACAGTGAAAGATGTCATTAAAGTACTAGAGTAGTAGTGATGACATGTTTTCTCGCAAGCAGAGATTATGAAGTGCTCGTTGTAAGTAATTACATCGATACAGTCTTCATCAATGCTCCATGCGATTTTCGATTTAAGTTAAGGGATTGTGTAATACACAATATGGTGGCACGGTAGTTGGAAATTGTTCCAAACAAGATACTGTGGCGAATTCTATAACATAGGCTAAGTATGTTGATGCTTTAGAAGCGACAAAGAAGATGTTGAATCATATAGTTCATTCAAGAACTTAGTATGGTTCCAAGATGGCTTTGGTCAATGGGACACTATTGCAGATAGTTGCTCCATAGCTCAGTCTGAGGAATCAAGGTTTGACCTGTGATTCACATATATACAAAGCCAAGTCCACACAAAATATGAATTTTGTGAAAGCGTGAAAACGTGGGGATATGCAAAGTTACACACGGAGCTGAAGTTGTCAGATCCGTTGGGCATCAGGCTATACCACATGCGAAGCATATTTTACACCAGTATGCCATAGGTGTAAAGTGCATTAGCATTGACTAGATTATTGACTCTAGTGCAAGTGGGAGTCTGTAGGAGATATGCCCTAGAGGCAATAATAAATGTTATTGATTATCTCCCTGTTCATAATTAGGTTTATGTTCCATGTTATAACCGCTATGGTTCTCGAGTTTGCAATAACCACGAGGCTTGGAGGAAGACTCATATGAACGTGTGGAATAATAAACGGTAAAATGTATTCCTAGTCTGGCCTCTAAGACTGGCTCAAGTATTGCATGATGATCCTGTTTTCCTGATCATGGGCATGGCTATGCCGGCAATTTTGAGGGCACAATGTTAGAAGAACATTTGTGTTGAATCGACCCGAATTGATGTTATGCTATGAGATTCATTCGGCATAAGTTAATGGTTTATAACACAGAGATGGTTAACATTTGCATAATTCCTTAGACCATGAGAGTATCGAGTTTCTTCATGCTTGCTTCATGAAGTTTGGGGTTTGTTAAACGTCATCCGTAAATGGGTGGCTATTACGGCGGCTTACGGGTTCATGGAAAAGTATGTGAAGTAACTTGATAGCTCAAGATTGGGATTTGCTCCTCCGACGATGGAGAGATATCTCCGGGCCCTCTCGGTGTTACGGTATCCATCATCGTCTGGCCAGACACTTTGTGATTTGATCACGGGGATGCCGGAACACGGGAACGAGAAAAGAGAACAATACCGGTAACGAGGTAATTGGCATAGTGGACAAGTTGTTGATCCACGGGGATGCCAACATGTCTCACCTCGGGTATTTGTAACATATCGCGAAGCAACAGGAATAGCACACGGCAACTGGAGGTTCACTTGAATATTCATTCGTGTGGGTATAGGGGTCAATATGGGTGTCCACGGCTCCGATGTTGATCATTGATCGGAAGGGGTTCCGGGTCATGTCTATGCTTCACCGAAACTATAGGGTCACACGCTTAAGGGTCATCTATTTGCTGAATACTAGACAGGGAGTCTGAGAGAAAATCACCGAAAAAGTTTCGGACACCGGAAAAGTTTCGGACAGCGGAAAAGTTCCGCAGAGAGAACACCGGAACAATTTCGGTAAAACTGAAAAGTTGTTTCAGGGGATACCATTAAGTCAAATTGGTTTCGGCACATGCCTGATAATTCTTGGAGGGTGCCAGAATCATTCTGGAAACTTCTGGGAATTTTCCGGAAGAAAAACCGGAAATGTTCCGGAGCTGCCGGAACCGCTTCAGATGCTTTTCGCAGATGAAAATCACTAATCCGGAATTGTTCCGAATCGCATTGAAAATTATTTTAGTGGGGTACTGGAAATGTTCTAAGCCCACATAAATATTTTCAGTTCGACCGGACGCTGAAAAATGTTGCCGTGAATAGTGAAAGTGCTTTTTGGGTTTTTTATGGAAAGCACCTTTTGGGATTTTCCCAAAAGGCTTCTAGAATGCCTTGGGCACTAAGGAAGCCCCCTTGGGGGGGACCCCCATGAGGGTGGCCGGCCATGGTGGTGCTCCTTCATGGAGCTCCACATGGCACACCTTTTTGCCTTTTATTCTTTTATGTATGACATAAAGTAGGGGCACTTTGGTACTTTTGTATGCCAATTTTGCCCCTTGGCTTTCCTATAAATAGAGGTGGAGGGGGCAGCCCAAAACTCATCCTGACTCTCACATACACATGCCATTGCAATGATCTGGCTTTTTCTCTCCCTCCCAGCGAAATAGTTTCGTAGAGCCGAAAGGATGTCTGGGTTCCGGTGGGAACTAGTTCTGGACGGCGAAGCCCTGCCCGATAGATGACACCGTATGTGTGCAACTCTGTAGAGAGATCGTAGTTTCGGTCTTAGTTCGAGAGTGCCTCCCGAAGGGCTGTCCGTGTGACCGTCCGAGTTTCAAAGGTCCTCCCGAAGGGCTGTCCGAGTGACAGTCCAAGTTTTGGAGGTCCTCCAGAAGGGCTGTCCGCGACACCGTCCGGGGGACTGTCTGATCGCCTCTCGGAGGGCTGTCCGTGGGGCGGATGAGGGTATACATCCTCGCGGTTGGGAGGTTGTAAAATCCTAGCTGCGGGGATCTGCACCGCCGATCGTCATCGACTCTACTTCCGCTGCGCTACGAGTCGGTAACGAAAATGATCAAACCTTGTATGCAGTCTCCATAGTGGTCCTGGGCTGGTGCATAGGTCGGAAAATTTTTGTTTTCTGCCGCGTTACCCTACATGGCCTATCCTAGTGTTCTCTCCTCGTCACCTCCAAGAATGTCAAGTTGTAGCTCATGATATCCTGACATCACTTCATCAACCCCGACACGTGCATAGCCAGCTGGAATGGGATTGCAATGGAAGGTTGCTTTAGGGGGATTGCAAATCTTCCTCCTTCCTCTGCTCCTCCTCCAGCTTCCTCTTCTGCTCCTCCTGCTGCTTCTTTCTCGCACGGCTTCTGTAATCAGCGTTCCAATCCGCAAACCCCTCAAACCACGGAACAACGCCTTTGCCTCGTGTTCTTTCCGGGTGTTCAGGATTCTTCAGGGCGCGCGTAAGCTCGTCGTCCTCTCTGTTGGGCGTGAACACCCCTGTTCGAGCTTCTTCTATTGCAACAAGTAAATCGTCCTGAGCTTTTTTAAGGCTTGCCCGCTCCATAATCAGCCCTGTCTCTGGGTCGAACTTCCCCCCATGCGCATAAAACCAAGTCCTGCACCTGGGGGCCAGTTCAATGTAACTGGAGTGACCCCTACAGCCATCATCTTTTGTTCAGCGAGATCCCACTTGGGCAGGGCCACCTGGTAGCCACCTGGCCCCAGAGTATGGTGCCACTTCTTTTTCGCAGCATTAATCTTGTTTTGTCTCGACCGTTCCTGAGCTAGTTCCGATTCCTTGAACTTCACGAAAGCGTCCCAGTGATCTCTTGCCTTCTCCAGTGTTCCCTTGAATTCTGGAGTCTGCTTTCCTGCTCTGACGTACGCGGCCCATATATTTTTCTTGTGGTTGTTGAATGCTACCGCCATCTTCTTAGGAGCACTCTTCCTGACTTTCGCCAGATTTGCATCTGTCAAATGATCTAGTAGGGTGAAATGTGACATGAGCGATTCCCAAAGCAGATCTTTTGCTCTTTCGTCGACAAAAGTAACTCCTGGATCTCCCTTTGCTGGCTTTTTCCATTCTTGAACGGAGATCGGGATTTGGTCCCTGACAATAACTCCGCATTGACGAGTGAACTTGGTCGCATTCTTCTTAGGTTCAAGCGGTTCGCCATTTGATTTGATGGCATCGATGTTGTACTTTACGCCAGCCTGCAACCTTTTGGCCGGGCCTCGAACTGCCCTGCCGCTTGTAGAAGATTTGCTCGATCCGGAGGGCTAAAAGAAGAAAGATCGATTCGTTAATATATACAAATCAATTAATACATGTAATGATCACCGGATGGCTTATATAATAAATATACCTCGCCGGTCTTTGTTATTTGAAGAAAATTTCCTTCGTCATCATTGTTGTCGCCTTCATCTATTCGTTCGTCTTCATCAAACATCATACCCTCACCCGAAGGGTTCAGATATTACGAGTCGTCATCATATGGGCTCGGGGAGCGTATGATATCGAACAGAGCCTCTTCTCCTTCTCTGCCGGTATTGTCCATAGCTTTTATTTAACTAATCCAGAAGAAAGATAAAACAATTTAGTATTCAAATTAGAATGCATGCAATCAATAAGGAAAAACTGAATCATAGTAGATAATCCAGATAATTAATATGCATCATCGAATATAATCTCGAATACATCGTCTCGAATAGTATCGAATAATATAATATCGAATACATCGTCTCGAATATTATCGAATATAATCTCGAATACATCTCGAGTATTATCACTAATACATCTCGAGTATTATCACTAATTAACATCACTCGCGGTGGACACCCAAAGAGAAGGAACGATCACAGGATCATAGCTCGGGTGAGATCCCTGAAGAACCTGCCAGGTATTGGAGAACCTGACGTCCAACGCAACCATGTAGCGACGGACGTGCTCGTCCTCCGCCCTGACACGGTGACGTACCACCTCCGCGTGGGACACCAGCCTCCGCACCGAATGTGGCCCACGCGCCCGCCAGCAAAGAAGCTCCGGGTCGACGACGGGACCCGGGTTCCTCACCAAGATGCGCGCCCCTGAAGGTAGCACCTCCCAGTGCCAGCCCGGCGGAGCCCAGTCCCGGACATGGCGCCTTTGAAGCAGGACGTCGTCGCGAACGAGTCGACAACGAGGATGCGGGCCGGGCATCGTTGACGTCGAGAACAAATTCTATGCAAATGTAACATTTTTTAAATGCTTGGATTGTGATTTCTTATATACGAGGAACCTTTAGTCCCTGGCTAGGAACAAGATATAGAATCATAACAGATTCTCTTAACCTTTAAGGGATTTAACAAAATGGCGCCATTCTGGATGTGCAGAAAATGGTCCATATTTTTCCTGATCTCATCTACCCTTCTATATGTCACGTTGTCTAGTGTCAAAGGATTCAAGAAAACCATGGCTTCATCATTAGCCGGAAGTAACAGGCGCATGATGGTACGAATCTCTCCAAAGTTGTTTTGGAACGGAATCCCTGATAGGATAATTAGCTTTTTGGTACGAAGTTCAGCAAGAGCCTTCCGAATATCGCTATTTGGAAGGCCTTTGCTGAACTTCGTACCAAAAAGTGAATTATCCTATCAGGAACTCCGTTCCAAAACAACTTTGGAGAGCTTCGTACCATCATGCGCCTGTTACTTCCGGCTAATGATGAAGCCATGGATTTCTTCAATACTTTGACACAAGACAACGTGACATATAGAAGGGTACGTAGATGAGATCAGAAAAAAATTGGGTCAACTTGTGTACATCCATAATGGGGGCATTCTTGATAAATCCCTTATTAAAGGACTAAGAGAATCTATTGTATACATACATATACTAATTAATTGCAAATACATAACAAACTTTTACAAATACAACATTAAAATATGCAACTTTTGCAAATACTAATTGCTATACATTGGATCAAATGTCAAAATTCACCAACTTTTTTCTATACATTGTATTCATACATATATATTTATATACTAATTTCTATACATATTGGATCAAAATGTAAAAATTCCTCAAATGTCAAAATTCCTTAACTTTTTTCTATATACATCTAATCATCTAGTGAAAAAAAATATCAAAATTCTTGCATCTATGTCAAAATTCCTCAAATGTCAAAATTCCTTAACTTTTTTCTATACATCAAAATTCTTGCATCTAATCATCTAATCATCTATACATCTAATATCTAATAATCTAGTGTGTGTGTGTGTGTGTGTGTGTTCATGCATATGTGTGTGTGTGTGTGTGTGTGGGCTCGGGGAGGGGCCGGCGGCCGCCATGGCAGCACAGGGGGCGAGGGAGAGGGGGGAGCTCACAGCGGGGCGACGGGGCGGCGACGGCGTCGGCGGCGCGGCGAGGAGCTCGGGGCCGGAGGAGCGGGCGCGGGCGGCATCCCGGGCGGCGTCGGGCCGGGCTCGGGGAGGAGCGGGTGCGGGCGGCGTCGGGGATCGGCGCGAGGAGGCGCGGGAGCCGATGTCGGGGAGGCGAGACGGCGACGGCGCAGCGATGTCGAAGAGGTCGAAGAAAGCAGAGGAACTGAAAAATTTTGAAGTGTTGTATATATATGCGGAGGCCTTTAGTCCCGGTTGGAGCCACCAACCGGGACTAAAGGTCAGTTTTGGCCAGCCGAAGCGGCGGGAAGCGACCACCTTTAGTCACGGTTGGTGGCTCCAACCGGGACTAAAGGGGGCCTTTAGTCACGGTTCGAGCCACCAACCGTGACTAAAGGCAGGCGAGGGGCACGGTGGAAGTTTAGTCCCACCTCGCTAGTTGAGGGGAGCCAGCACCTGTTTATAAGCCCCGGCGCAGGCACTGCATCGAGCTCCTCTCTAATGCAGGCCTTCTGGGCCTTCCTCACCTGCGCTGCCCTGTTGGGCCTACTGGGCCTTGCGGACCTGCATCCTGGCCCAACTAGGCGTTGGGTTTCTAGTTGTATGCAGGCCGTGGCGGCCCAGTAGGCGGGCTTTTTTTTCTACTTTATTTATTTTCTTTTGTTTCTGAGTTGTTTTTTTGCTTTATTTAGAGTTTCTTTGTGAATCTTTTTGCTTTAGGTCACAAAAATTATAAACTTTCTGTTAGTGCCAGTAGTTTTCAAATTTGGATAGTTTAAATTTGAATTATTTGAATTTTGTGTGAATCACTAGTTTGTGAATAACTTTACTTTAAAAATACATTTTTCAGTGATTCTTTTTTCCGTTGTTTAATATTAGTGTGTTTCATTATATTTAATTTGGTAATTCTTAGGTTATTTAAAAAAATGAAATGCCTTTGTAACAGATGAGTTTTCGTCCGAAACCCTAATACTTCAAAAGAGATTGTCCATTTTGTACACGAAGTGCATCCAGTTTTTGTCGTAACCCTCTCAGCTTTTTAGCACATGCCATGTGGGTGAAATGATGGTACCATGCCAACTTTCAACCTTTTCAGAGTTCATTTGTAGTGCTTTTCAATTTCAGGGTCATTTAGCTCAAAAAAATCAGTAAATGCATGAAAAATAGCAAATGAAGTCAGAAAGGGTTGAAAATTGATGACGTATCTTTGAATGGTGCATACTGAATGCATAATAAGTCTGGAGTTGAAATAAGTTTAAAAAAATAAAATGCCTTTGTAACAGATGAGTTTTCGTCCAAAACCCTGATACTTCGAAAGAGATTGTCCATTTTGTACACAAAGTGCATCCAATTTTGTCGTAACCCTCTCAACTTTTTAGCACATGCTATGTGGGTGAAATGATGATACCATGCCAACTTTCAACCTTTTCAGAGTTCATTTGTAGTGCTTTTCAATTTCAGGGTCATTTAGCTCAAAAAAATCAGTAAATGCATGAAAAATAGCAAATGAAGTCAGAAAGGGTTGAAAATTGATGACGTGTCTTTGAATGGTGCATACTGAACGCACAATAAGTCTGGAATTGAAATAAGTTTAAAAAAATGACTTTGTAACAGATGAGTTTTCGTCCAAAACCCTGATACTTCGAAAGAGATTGTCCATTTTGTACACAAAGTGCATCCAGTTTTGCCGTAACCCTCTCAACTTTTTAGCACATGCTATGTGGGTGAAATGATGATACCATGCCAACTTTCAACCTTTTCAGAGTTCATTTATAATGATAATATTTCTTCGCGTTTCAAATGACAAAACACATAAGTACCCTAACTATTACAAAGATTCCCTCCGGTTTGTCCGAAGTGGGACTTTCCAGATATATAAGTCCGGAAACTCACTAGAGAAGCCGGTCACATCCCAGAGTGGGATCTTTGGGTATAAAACTTTTTCTTCGCGTGTGTCCCTTTGCGCTGTAACCATGGACAATCTTCATCGTTTAACTGGATGCTCGGGTCAATATTCACTGTGAAGGGGGCAATTTCATGAAACTTTTCATAATCTTATGAGATGTCTGTCTTGTCCTCCACTCCCACGATGTTTCTTTTCCCTGAAAGAACTATGTGGCGCTTTGGCTCATCGTATGATGTATTCGCTTCCTTATCTTTTCTTTTTCTCGGCTTGGTAGACATGTCCTTCACATAGAAAACCCGCGCCACATGATTGGCTGGGACGAATGGTTCGTCTGCGTACCCAAGATTGTTGAGATCCACTGTTGTCATTCCGTACTGCGGGTCTTCCTTTACCCCGCCTCCTGTCAGATTGACCCATTTGCACCGAAACAAAGGGACCTTCAAACCACGTCCATAGTCAAGTTCCCATATCTCCTCTATGTAACCATAATATGTGTCCTTTGGCCTATTGGTGTTTGCTGCATCAATGCGGACACCACTGTTTTGGTTGGTGCTCTTTTTATCTTGGGCGATCATGTAAAATGTATTCCCATTTATCTCGTACCCTTTGAAAGTCAATATAGTCGAAGATGGTAACTTGGACAGCAAGTACAGCTCATCTGCAACAGTGTCGTCATGCATGAGACGTGTCTGCAACTAACCGGCGAAAGTCCCTGTTTGTTCATGTGTAATCCAGTCGTCAGACTGCTCCGGGTGTTTGGAGCGTAGAATATTCTTGTGTTCCTCGATATACGGAGCCACCAAGGCGGAACTTTGTAGAACTGTGTAGTGTGCTTGCGCCCAAGAATGCCCGTCCTGGCATATTACTGAATTCTTTCCTAGAGTGCCTTTTCCACCCAGTCTGCCCTCATGCCGCGATTCAGGAACACCAATCGGCTTAAGGTCAGGAATAAAGTCAACACAAAACTCAATGACCTCCTCTGTTTCATGGCCCTTGGAGATGCTTCCTTCTGGCCTAGCACGGTTATGAACATATTTCTTTAAGACTCCCATGAACCTCTCAAAGGGGAACATATTGTGTAGAAATACAGGACCCAGAATGGCAATCTCTTCGACTAGGTGAACTAGGACGTGCGTCATGATATTGAAGAAGGATGGTGGGAACACCAACTCGAAACTGACAAGACATTGCATCAAATCATTCTCTAACCTTGGTATGATTTCTGGATCGATTACCTTCTGAGAGATTGCATTGAGGAATGCACATAGCTTCACAATGGCTAATCGAACGTTTTCCGGTAGAAGCCCCCTCAATGCAACCGAAAGCAGATGCGTCATAATCACATGGCAGTCATGAGACTTTAGGTTTTGGAAATTTTTCTCTGCCATATTTATTATTCCATTTATATTCGACGAGAAGCCAGACGGGACCTTCATACTGAGCAGGCATTCGAAGAAGATTTCCTTCTCTTCTTTGGTAAGAGCGTAGCTGGCATGACCCTGATACTGCTTTGGATCCATGCCGTCTTTTCCGTGCATACGTTGCTGGTCCTCCCGTGCCTCCGGTGTATCTTTTGTCTTCCCATACACGCCCAAGAAGCCTAGCAGGTTCACGCAAAGATTCTTCATCACGTGCATCACGTCGATTGCAGAGCGTACCTCTAGGTCTTTCCAATAGGGTAGGTCCCAAAATATAGATTTCTTCTTCCACATGGGTGCGCGTCCGTAAGCGTCATTCGGAACAGATTGTCCACCAGGACCCTTTCCAAAGATTACTTTTAAATCCTTGACCATATCAAGTATATCATCACCAGTACGGTGGCGAGGCTTCTTCCAGTGATCTGCCTCACCTTTGAAATGCTTGCCTTTCTTTCTTACGGGATGCCTGCTCGGAAGAAATCGACGATATCCCAGGTACACATTCTTCTTACATTTATCCAAATATATACTGTCGGTATCATCTAAACAGTGCGTGCATGCGTGGTATCCCTTGTTTGTCTGTCCTGAAAGGTTACTGAGAGCAGGCCATTGATGGTTACAAACAGCAATGCTCGCAGGTCAAATTCCTGCTGTTTGTGCTCATCCCACGCACGTACACCTTCTATACTCCACAACTCTAAAAGTTCTTCAACTAATGGCCTTAGGTACACATCAATGTCGTTGCCGGGTTGCTTGGGGCCTTGGATGAGCACTGGCATCATAATGAACTTCCGCTTCATGCACAACCAAGGAGGAAGGTTATAGATACATAGAGTCACAGGTCATGTGCTATGATTGCTGCTCTGCTCCCCAAAAGGATTAATGCCATCTGTACTTAAACCAAACCATACATTCCTTGCGTCATCTGCAAAGTCCTTCCACTTTCTCTCCATTTTTCTCCACTGCGATCCGTCAGCGGGTACTCTCAACTTCCCGTCTTTCTTATGGTCTTCTTTGTGCCATCGCATCAACTTGGCATGCTCTTTGTTTTGGAACAAACGTTTCAACCGTGGTATTATAGGAGCATACCACATCACCTTGGCAGGAATCTTCTTCCTGGGGCGCTCGCCCTCAACATCACCAGGGTCATCGTGGCTGATCTTATAGCGCAATGCACCGCATACCGGGCATGCATTCAAATCCTCGTACTCACCGCGGTAGAGGATGTAGTCATTAGGGCATGCATGTATCTTTTGCACCTCTAATCCTAGAGGGCAGACAGCCTTCTTTGCTTCGTACGTACTGTCGGGCAATTCGTTGTCCTTTGGAAGCTTCTTCTTTAACATTATCAGCAACTTTCAAATCCATTTTCAGATACACCATTCTCTGCCTTCCATTGCAGCAATTCCAGTGTGGTACCCAGCTTTTTCTTGTCATCTTCGCAATTTGGGTACAACAATTTCTTGTGATCCTCTAACATGCGCTGCAACTTCAGCTTCTCCTTTTCACTTGTGCAGTTTCTCTTTGCATCGGCAATGGTCCGACCAAGATCATCAGCGGGCTCATCTGATGCCTCTTCTTCAACTTCTTCCTCCATTGCCGGCTCAGCTTCTTCCCCCATTGTTGTACCATCGTATTCAGGGAACCCATGCCCAGGATAGCTGTCGTCATCCTCTTCTTCTTCATTCTCTTCCATTAGGACCCCTCTTTCTCCGTGCTTGGTCCAACAGTTATAGCCGGACATGAAACCGGCCTCAAACAGGTGGACGTGAATGGTTCTTGAGTTAGAGTAATTTCGATCATTCTTACAGCCAGCACATGGACAATACATAAAACCATCCGCCCGCTTGTTTGCCTCAGCCGCAATCAGAAAAGTACGCACGCCATTAATGAACTGGGGAGAGCATCGGTCATCGTACATCCATTGCCGGCTCATCTTCATTACACAACACCGAAAAGACCAAATTAATACAAGTTCATACATAAAGTTCATACACACTTATTCTCATAAAACAACATACAAACTCTCTAGCTAAAGCATTTAAATGCAACAACAAATGCGATCGATCAAGATCGCAACTAAGGTAACAATTGATCCAACAGCATAGTGATACCAAGCCTCACTATCAATGGCATATTTTTTAAATTTTCTAATCTTCAAGCGCATTGCATCCATCTTGATCTTGTGATCATCGACGACATCGGCAACATACAACTCCAGTTTCATCTTCTCTTCTTCAATTCTTTTCAATTTTTCTTTCAAATACTCGTTTTCTTTTTCAACTAAATTTAACTTCTCGACAAGAGGGTCGGTTGCAATTTCCGTTTCACATACCTCCTAGATAAAAATATCTATGTCAACTTGATGGGCATAATTGTCATAAACACGAAATGCAACAAATAGTTATAAAAGAGAATATACACATCCGAATCATAAACCGGACGAGGGCCCACGGGGACGGATATCAAAACCATGCCACTATGTATAACAAACAACGGGTAAGAAAATTATACAAGTAATTATCTAAATCACACAAACATGATTTTCTTTTTATAAAAAGGATAAGAACAAGAGGCTCACCAAGGTGGTGCCGGCGACGGGACGGTGCGGGCGATCGACGGTGGTTAGGACGGGGACGGGAAGGCACTAAGTAAACCACACCTACACATTCAAACTAAGAAGTTAATTTGAGCTCAAATTGCATATAAATCAAATAAACTACCACATATAAATACTCCCAAACTAAAACCCACAAATCACTATACTCTTATAGAGCATTGCAAGAGCTAATCTAGCAATGAGAGATGAAAGGACAAAGTTGCTAACCTTTGTGAACACTTGGATGGATGAGGTGCCTCTAAATCTTGACAAATTTTGGCAAAAATGGAGGATGAGCTCGAGGAAGAGGGGAAGAACAGAGAGGAAAGGAAGGGGGAAGAACAGAGAGCCTGGTTTATATAGGAGCATTTTTAGTCCCAGTTCGTGACACAAACCGGGACTATAGGTGAACCTCTAGTACCGGTTCGTGACACGAACCGGGACTAAAGGTGATCGTGGGGCCCCAGCCTAACACCAGCTGCCACCACCCTTTAGTCCCGGTTCGTGTCACGAACCGGTACTAGAGGTTCAACACGAACCGGAACTAATGATGCCCGCCCCCCCTAGCCGTTGGAACCGGGACTAATGGTCATATTAGTACCGGTCCGTTTCCAAACCGGGACTAATGGGGCTCACGTAAAGTCCTTTTTCTACTAGTGAGAACTGAGTAGTCAAATGTCTGATTTATTTGTTTTCTGTTTTATGTATAGATGTGGTTGCAACATTTCGCTGCAGCAACATTTTTTTTTCTTCGGCAGTTAGGGCATGCGTCCAATCGTGTTAAAAAAATTAAGCTAATTTAATTTGGGTCCTAACAATAATAGTTGCCAACTAAAAGAGGATCTACTTTTGCTAATAGTGGTAAAATAAAAGAGGATCTAGACTCTCACGAGTTTATATTTGTGTGTGCGTGTGCTTCCTTGTATAATGGTGATGATGATTTAAATGACTTTGGTTTTCTTGGAAGCAAATTCTGAATTATGGATTGTCCACTTCACATCAAATTTTCATGATAGTAATTCTATATTTCGATGAGAATTGTTGTGGTTGATATACTATCTGAACTTTTCTTATACTATGTTATGTTTAGTTATTACATATTGGCATAGACATGCATTGCCAGTCCGATAAGTTGACTGCAGCTACCCTCGAAGCTACTCTGCGTGTAAAGAAACTCGGTAACAGTGTTTTCTTGAGGAAACAGAGCATGATTGTGGATCTTTTCAAAATGGTGTGCATGAGAGTGATTGACTTGCAGAATTGGCTGAGATTGGAATGCTTGACGTATTCGAAGATGTTGGCCTCTCTATTGTTCAAACAACTTATTCGTCTCAAGGCCACAACGCAACTGACTTGGAATAGCGTTGACCCTTTACCGTCACCATATACCATAGCCTGCACTCAAGGGCCTTCCTATGCCATGGATAAGCCGCGCCGGCTGCTTTACAGGGGTAGCACTCAGTCGTGTTGGGTCGCCATTCGGCCGTCTTCCCTTCTGAAGTTCAGTTAAGTCGGGCCGGGAATCAATCAGTGCATTATTTGTAGTATTGAATTTTCTGTTGACCAATACGTGAGCACAGTTGTCGGAATGAAGAGAAGAATTAAATGATTTTATTTGAATATAAGTGCCTCCTAGCTCAGTCGCGTTGGGTCGCCATTCGACCGTCTTCCCTTCTAAAGTTCAGTTAAGTCAGGCCGGGAATCAATCAGTGCATTATTTGTAGTATTGATTTTTCTGATTTTCTGTTGACCAATACGTGAGCACAGTTGTAGGAATGAAGAGAAGAATTAAATGATTTTATTTGAATATATGTGCCTCCTAACTATGATGAACAAGAAAAGTTCGGTCTAAGGTTAGACGTGCAAGCTTACTAGTAGAGATAAAGAGTTAATTACGCATTTAATACATAAACTTGCACTCGACGTACAAATTCATATATAAACTTGAAAAGTGACACAAATCGGCCCTGCAAGTTGCGTTTCTGATACGTTTAAATACATTTCCATCATTGTCGTTAGGGCGCTGCTACGCGTCGGCCGGCGGATCTTTCAAAAAGATCCGCCACCTCGCGAGCCGGCGGATTTGACTGATTGATCGGCCAAGCGACACCTTTTATTATTGCAACACATGTCTTGTTGCAAGAAATTTCGGCAACACAGGTAATGTTGCAGAAAATTTTGCAATATAGATTAAGTTGCAACTTTTTCTTGCAACAGAGGTGTTGTTGCAATTTTTCTTGCAACAGAGGTCTTGTTGCAAAAATATTTTACAACAGAGATCTCGTTGTAATTTATTATTTTTTGCAACAGACGTATTGTTACAAAAAAAAAATTGCAACAAAGACATTGCTGCAGAAATTCACTAGCGCAAAAGCGAGCAGCAAGCAGGGACACACGTCACGTGGACGAGACGGCGGATGCTCGCTTGCAATCCGCCGGCTGAAGCCAAGTTGTCGTTAACTCTTCGTTAAAGATTACATGCCAGCGGGCCCACGAATGCAATCACTAAGATTCGAACTCATGACGTTGCCTCTTATTCCCCGTGCGCTAGCCAATGCACCACCTTGTAGTTACTGTTAATGTATGAGATGGTAATTGTTTATACTGTTTAGAAGAATATGCTGCACGGGGATTTGAAGATTTTGTTTTCGGATTTTTTTTCCGGGTGAGACAGAAAAAATGGTTTTTGGGAATTTTGGAATTTTCCAAAAAATTTCAAATTCAAAAACTTTAGTGTAAAAATATAATTTATTTTAAAACATATGTCACTTAAAAATCTGAATTCGAAATTCTTTTGAAAATTTCAAACAAAAAGATACCGAAATTTGTGAGATTTTCGGAAAAGATACCGAAAATTTGTCCCTCACCGAAAAACCCGCATATTCTGCCTTCAAACAAATTATTCTGCTAAACATTAGTATATCTCTAACATTAAGACTAATCACAAGATGGTGCAGTGGCTAGCACGTGAGGCGTTTGAGGTGACGTGCTTAGTGCAAATCTGCTGGGCGCATGTATTTTTCTGTGTCTATTTCTTTTTGGCGGCTGCTACGCATCATCCGGTTGATCTTTGGGAAAGATCAACCGCCTGCGCAGCCGTCCGATTCAACCTCTCGTAGTCGTTCGATTCAAAAGGTGTGTGGCGCTTCTCTCTTTCTCTTTTCTCGCAGGTACGCCAAAGAAAAAGTCTAGCGATGAAACACTGCGCAATCTCTCTGCAGCAGCAACGCCGGCCACCGTCCGCCATCGTCGGAGACGCCATGGATGCGACTTTGCAGCCCCCCCCCTCCACCCCTTGATGCAATGCAGCACCACCGACGGTTCGGCGTCACTAATACCTCCACCGCAGCACCGGCAACCTTTGCAGCGGCGGGCGTGCTGCTGCAAAGCAACACTGGTAGCACCGGCGAGTGGTCCATCGCGACGCCGGCAAGCTTCGACGGGTGTTGCATGGCATCACCGGTGTTGTGACGTGCGTGCTGCATTGCGCCACCGTCATTTCATTGTAGCACCGGTGACCGTTGCATCGCAACACATGGGGCCAGCACCGGGTGCGGCTAAGGCTTCAATGCAGCACCGACGATACCCGTCGAAGCTCCGTTGCAGCTCCATGGCAGCAACGCGCTCATTGCTTTGCAGCGCCCGCCACCGGTGGGATGCTGTGGTTGCAGCACTGGCTGTCGAGGGACTTTGCGTGGCAGCATCTGCCGCCGCTGGTGAGAACTGCAGGTTGCAGCGTCCGCGGTCACCACCAGGAGCGACGCTGCGTTGCAGCGCCCGCCGCCACCGAGATCTATAGGGGTGCAGCACCCTGGTCTTTGCAACGGCAGCGGTGGCGACGGTGCGTCCCTGCAGCAGCCGGTGGTAGTAGCGCACGGTGGTGGAAGCTCCGGTGGTCACTGCCTTGTTGCTATAGAGAGAGACGAGAGGAAGAGGAGTTAGACTGCGTCAGAGGTAGGAGACAAAAAAAAAGGAACAAGTGGCTCAGACCACGAAGAGACAAGGCTATGACGAGGCGGTGGGTTAGTCCCAGGAGGACGCGTGAAGCGCACAACGCGCGGATGATTTCCTAGGAAATCAGTCGGTCAAAAAGAATACTTTTACTTTCTTTTTTTGCTACTAACAGGTGGGACCCACACGTAGGTATAAAGTGTGTGCCAACTGGCGTGTAGTGTTTAACGGAGATTTAACGGCAATGACGAAAATGTACCTAAACGTACCTGAAACGGAAGTTGTAGGGCCCATTTGTGTCATTTTCCAAGTTTATGTATGAATTTGTACGTCGAGTACAAGTTTATGTACCAAATGTGTAATTAACTCAGAAATAAAAGTAAGTTGCACTTGAACAACAATTAATTGTGCGTGATCGAGGACATGCAATTGCATGTGGCAACAAATATATATTTCCCCAGCTATGTATGGACGACATCTAGATGAATGAGTAATAAAATTCTTTTTTCACCCGCAAAAATGTATATTTTATTTTGTTTATACTAAAAAATGTAAACAAAAAAAAACATGTTTCACTGATCATGAAAACTCCTCATGAATACCAATTTGAATGTTCATGGGTTGGTTCACGGGTAACTAAGAAAATGTTCATCCAATTTCTTATAATTGTTTTTCACAAATAATAGTATTTCATACAGACTTTAAATACGCTCCTCATCTATTTAAAACAAACTATGTGAAGTGCTCGTGTGCTTAAAATTTTCATGTATCTTTTTAAAATTGTTAAAATTGCTTTGGCGGTAAAATTGATGCGAACAATTTTAAAATTATGTTCTACCTTGCGAGAAGTATGTTTGATGTACTTTCGAAATGTTAATACAACTCATTAGCATGATATACTCCCTTGTATTAAATTTGTTTTTTCTGTCAAATATTTTTTTTGAAAAATTGATTATGTTCCATGATCAAGTTATTATATAAACCTGTTTTTGAAATAACTCCAATATATTATATACACAGGGAAAACAGAAATATAAAGGAAAATATGAACAAAAAGGGTAAAATATAATAGAAAATAAAGTATAAAAATGAAAAGTAAAAAATAAAAAGGAAAAGCATAAAACGAAAGAAAAAGAAAAGGCAAAGGTCAAAAAAGAAAGAAAACGCTCAATTAGGATGATAAAAAAGTACCGGTGTATGGGCGAGTGTTCCTTCGGTCCCGCCTAATGCATTTTCGCCCCCCTACAGTACTAGACTGGCCCGATTTTCGTCTAGTTTTTTTCCTTTCGCTGTTGCTGATAAGGAAGATCCCTCGTGGTAGTTGATGTCCTGGTTTCTTCCCTTTTTTTTGTTTTTTTCTTTCGGTTTTCTTTATTTCTTCACCAGTTTTCCCCAGGCTTATGTTTTTCTTTGATTTTTCACCTGTTTTCTTTATTTCTTTCTCCGTTTTGACTGTCTTTTCTTTTCTTTCTTTTTTCCTTCATCTTTCCTTGTTTCTTTCTTGGTTTTTAGATTTTTTTTCTTTTTTGGTTTTCTTTCTTTGTTCTTTTTATTTCTTCTTGGTTTTCATCGGGTTTCTTCGTTTTCTTTGTTTTTTCTCAGTTTTTTAATACATGGTCAATATTTTTACTGTACACATTTTTCTTTTTTAAATGCATAGTTAATATTTATAAATACAATATTAACATTTTTTTGACTATATGGTCAATATTTTTCTTTTCACATTTTCAAATGCTTGATTAACGTTTTTCCAATACAGGATTAACCTTTTTCTAATCCATGGTCAAAAAAAATTCCATACACATTTAAGATTTTTCAAATGCAAGAACTATTTTTTAATACATGGCAACCTTTTTTTATATACATTTCACATTTTTCAAGTATTTTTTTATATACATTCAACATTTTCCAAATACATGTTTAACATATTTTAAATACAATATAGGATAACTTTCTTTAATACAGGGTCAAGATTGTTTTCAATACACATTTAACAGTTTTCAAATGCTTGATTAATATTTTGCAAATACATCTTTTTTTTAATAGATGGCCAATATTTTTTCTATACACATTTAACATTTTTCAAATGTTTCATTAACATTTTTCAAATATTTGATTAACATTTTTTGAATACATGATCATAATTTTTCACACACAGTGTATATTTTTGTACACATGAGAAACATTTTCTTTATACACATTTAACATTTTCTAAATGCTTGATTATCAATTTTTTTCAAATGTTTTCACGTAAAGTGTTTGTTGTCATATATTTATATAGAATATTCGGAAGTATAAAAAAATAAAATACGAGGTCGTGGCCTCCCGCGCGCCTGGGAAGGCCCATTTAGTGAGGCCCTTAATGCAAGATCACGTTAGGTCTCGCTATAAGCGGCACATAGCAAAGGTTACTCCCACCTTCTCACGCGCTGACAAGTGGCGCAGTTTGTACCAAATCGTTTATTCAAAACGTTTTATCTGTTGAACAGTGTGTCCAAATCGCTAACTGTTTTCACCGTTGGATTTCCTGCGTCAAGATCTTTAAAACTAGATCCCATGTTAATATGTTTTGACGATCGTTTTTTCACGAAAAAACTGAAAGTAAAAGCCGGAGCCATAACACAGTTGTTTTTCACTCCCCCCCCCCCCCCCCCCCCCCCGCTTTCCAAGAGACACAGTTGTGCTTCTCGCGGAAACAAATTTGTGCCTCCACGAAAAGCAACCGTTGACCGTTGACCACGAAGTGTTGATGGTTGAAATTTTAAAAGAAGGAAAAGGCTCACAATTTTTTTATAGTTCAATTTAATTTATTTATTTTATGAAATCGGGAAGAAAGCTTGCAAATTTTAGAAAAATTCACGAATGTGAAACAAGTTCAAGTCTTGAAAAAGCTCGCAAAAATGAAAAAAATCACACATTTTAAAAACCATTCACAAAAGTTTTGATAAAATGTTCAGAAAAAATGAAAAAGTTTTCAAATTTGAAAAGAAGCTAGCGAATTTGGAAACAGTTCATGAATGTGAGAAAACTGATAAATGAGAAAAGAAAGAAAAAAGAAGAAAGGAAAAGAGAACAAAATGAGGAACCTTTAAAAAAACCTACATGAGCCGGCCCACTTAGATACCATTGTTGTGGATGGAGTGTCCACCGGTTTGCAGAATGCATCTTAACCGGCGCTTAAGGCGCCAAATAGGAGTTGGGATCCCCAAACCTGTGCTGGGAATAGGATCCTCACCGTTGTACGGGAGCTGCGATTTCCAATGTTAGCCTTAGATTATTTCAGGCCAGAAATAGAGAAATTCCTAGTCTTCACTCACTAGGAATGAATGTGGGCCAAGCTTGCAAATAGCATAGCCTCCGCGACATGGGCCAGCCCATTTCAAGAAGTATTTTTTCATACAGAGGCGACTTTGTAGACAACCCAACAAGACAGTCGCCCGCATGAGTATGCGGTTTTCTTTTGTGTTTTTTGGTCCTTTTCTCGGGTTTTCTCTAATTTTATTTTTGTTCTCTATTTCCTAAATTAATGAGCATATTTAAAAATAATAATTCATGAAATATAATTTATTGATTTTTTGATTTCATGAACATTTCTAAAGATTTATGAATATGTTATTAAATTGACAACAATTTTTATAAATACATGAATATTTTTCAAAAATCGTGAACTTTTATTTGAATTCATGAACATTTTTTACCTCTGTGTAAAAATGGTTTTTTTTAAGCGAGGAGTTGTCAAATTTTTAACCGTTTTCTATTTGGGGAGGAAAAAATTAGCTGAACGGTTTTCTCGGGAGCGAAATGGTGGTGCCGGTTTTCTGCTGAGCCCGATGCGTTTTAATCCCTACCCTGTGCTAGCGTTTAAATGAAGTTTGTGGAAAGCTCCTTTTTGGGCGACTTTTCACGTCATTTAGGCCAGCATTCAACAACGCATTTTTTTTTACTAATGGGCTTGTGGCTACAACATTTTTATTGGACACTAATAACATGCGAACATTCCTAGCTAGACCACGAAGGGAGGTGGTGCCGCCGGCGATGCCAAAAGCGCGTGGGCGCCGCCTTCACTACCTCGGTGCCCGCGGCGGCAATGACTCCTCATCGTCACGGAGCATCGTCATGGCGGATGAGAGGGCAGCTAGGCTGTCGGCGCAATGCGGCGCGCTGCTCGTTGTTTGCCAAGTCCTACGAGGCGTCGGCCTGGGTCTGCGCAAACCTCGACCTTGTGAAGGCCTGGGGCCGTGGGCGACCGATGACCACCGTGGAGACGGCCGCATGCCTTTGGGAGGGGCAAGGTCAAGGATCCCAGGCCAGGTTCGGCGTCGGCCGTAGCGGCCCTCAGCACGACGCAGGAGGAAGCGGGTCGGCTCCTCTGGGAGCGCCAGGCGGTGACCGGGCAAGGCGGCCGCTCCCCCGCTCCCTTTCGCCGCTCGAAGGACCACTCCGACGATGATGACATAGACAGCGACGGAGGTGCCACTGATAAGTGATATTTCTGCGCTCATGCGTTCCACCATTGTTTAAGACGGATAATCCTGTAATTTTCGAGAGAATCACTCCGATATCGATACTAATGACTAACGAATGCAAGAAATTACGAAATTGTTTGTTTAATGTGTTTCCACATGAAATGGGCTCAAATAGGGAAGAAAATCATCATATAGGAGGAAATAAGAAGTGTGGAGAAGAAGGCAAGTCAATTGGAGGCGCACCATGCTATATCAATTGAAGACGCAAACGGACAGAATCCGGACAAAACGGACGTTCGTTTGGGGTCGTGCGTTGGAGTTGGCCTTAGGTGCAGAAATTATCATAAAAGTGACGAGGTATGGCCCACTTCATTTCTTTGACGGAGCAGGATGCAGCTTTATGCAAGTCTTTCAGAATTTTTCATACGTCAACCTACCAGAAAGGCGACTAGGGAAAGCCTTCCTCCCTTCGATCTTCGCCGGCGAGCCGTGGATTAGCCTCCCTTCCGCCTGCTGCTCCGGCAGCCGGTGGCGGGGAGGGTATTTCTGGTGCCTCGGCTTAGATAGGTAGGGTTTTAGTTCTCGCAAGAGCGGCGCTCGGACGGATTGCGGCGCTTCTTCTTCGAGTCAGTCTTCCGGACTCCGATCCTCCTCAAGTTCGTTCGTCGGGACGGATTAGACGGAGCTCCGGCGCTGCCAGCTCCTTGGAGTGGCGAGGTTAGGGTTTCTCGTCGTGCGTACGCAACGGCGAGATTTGGTGTCAGGTTCTTCAGACCGATTCAATGATTCAATGGCGACGACTACGGCTCCTGAACGCTGGTCCTTAGGGGCACGTGCACGAAGACTTCCCGGCTGTCATCGAGAAGGTCAAGCCGGCTCCGGTATGGGAGCGGCGACAGCGGCGCATCGGCAGCTCGTTATGGCGGCAGCAATGGTCGTTTGGTATTATGCTTGGGGTGCTTTGTACTTCCGGTGAATCTTTATAATAGATCTGATATTTTCGCAAAAAAAAAAAAAAACTAGCAGAAAGGCAACACATTTATGGAGAAACGGTGCAAAACAATAAGATGGAAAATACAGATAAATATGTGATTGATTATGCATGATAAAATATGTTTATGAACTTGGTGTCAATGATAAAAAAAGAGATATGCATTGATTGCAACATCACGCATAATCCATTCGCTCACAATTGCTAGGGTGGCAACGCCCTTTGAAACCATGTAAGTTACTCGCGACTAATGTCATGGAGTGCAAATGAGAAGATTGCCTTTCGTCAACTCTTGTGATCGATGAACAGACAGTTCAGTTCAGTGTGCCCTTCAAAGGCGGATGTTTCTGAAATTCAGAAGAACTGGCAGCGAAAGTGAACAAATCGAGCAAGGAATTCCGTGCAAAGGATGACCGGCCGGTCACCTGTGCTTCCATCGGTACCTAGAAGACGGGGAGTGGATAGCGCCGGTGCCGGTGCAGGTGCGACGACTCTGCTGCTTCTGCTTCTCGTGGCCGCCTGTCGCCGGCGCCTTGCCATGGCCATGGCGGCGACCGGTGGTTTTCTTACCCCCGTCGTCCTCCGTGTCCGTCATCATCTCTCCAAAGCAGGCAGCGGCATCCACCGGCAGCTCAAATGAATCGGCTTCTTCTCCATCATCATCCACCCGTCCATTGAAGAAAGAATACCACGGTGAAGTGTGGATGGGACTACGAGTAGGCACAACAAGCCTATGTTCCCTCTGTCGCGTGGCCCACACAAACATCTCCTTCCAGCTCGCCGCCGGCAAGTCGTCGTCGGAATCGATGTCGCAGAGGAGCGACCACCACAACGTGTTCCCCGGTAGCGCCTTGTACCTGGGCAGCCAGAGCTGGCGGTCCCGGTCGGCCACGAAGCGCCTCAGCTCGGTGCAGGTGCTCTCCACGCTCACGAGGTCCTTCCCGTCGGCGAGCCTCTCCAGGATCGCCACCATGGCGTCGCCTGGGAGGGACATGAGGGTGGGGGCTCGCGGCGGCGGCGCTCGCCCCGGCACCACGCCGTGCTCACGGCATATATCTGATAGGATGCGACGGCAGAACCCGTCGGTGACCGACCTCCAGAGCGCGGCCGTCGGGGAGCCATCGTTCCTCAGCAGCCTGCGCGCCGTGCCGTTCAGATGGCCCGACAGGAGCGGCGCGACGGAGAGCGCGTCCAGGCACACCCAGTACGTGAGGATCCGGACAGAGCAGACCTGCAGGTAGAAGATGACGTGCCTCCCGTTGGTGCACACTCTCAGCGCGGCGCCGTCCATGTCGTGCCGGGGCAGCAGCTGTGGGGAGGTGTACTCCAGGGACAGGGTCGAGGCCGTCGCGCCCACCTCTGTCGGAAGCCGGCAGGTAGACGACGGATCCCCGCTGTTGCGGCGGGCCACGATGAAGCCCGACTCGAGGAAGGCGGCGTGGACCACGATCACTAGACGACCCAGGAGGCGCTCGGCGTCCCACTGGCTGGCGTCCACTGCTCCGTGGAGGGGAGAGACCTTCGACCTCATGGCTGGCGACGAGCACGAGGTGAGGTCAGGTGATCGATCTCCCTGATTGTTTAAAGAGGTGTCGTGTGAGTTTTCAATGGCAAGAGCTAAGCTGGTTTGGCGATGCCCACTGCAATGCGACACAAAAAGTCCCCATCCGATATCTTGTAAATTTCACCACAGGTTTCCACCCGACTCCTTTTTTTTCTAACACATAGTAGAGACGCAGAAGCTAATTGCACACCTCTATAAAATCACGCACACACACTCACCTCTATGAGCAATTTTGAAGCTGGCATATCATCTTAAAATTGATGAAGTCATCAAAGATGCCTCAATAATGTTATTTTTTGGAAATTGCTTTTTATTGCAATTCATTTCAGCTTTTTGTTGTGGGTTTTTTAGGGGGGGAGGGGGCGTCAATTTGAGTGCCCTTCCTTCTTTAGTTTTGTTTAATTTTGTCCAGACCATCTAACATTTCTCATAATTCCCCTTAACCCCTCAGCCCGCTCTTACAAATGTCCAAACGAAGGTCGTCGAATCGACCGTTACTTGGCTCAATTACTGACGCGTGAGACATCACCTGACAGCCTATCTGTCAGTGGCTGCGCGGTCTTAGATGGACCCAGAGCCCATATGTCCATGGTTGTGCGGTCATAGATGGACCTCGAGCTCATCTGGCAATGGTTGCGCGGTCATTTATGGCCCCAGTGCCACGAGCTCCTATTCGCCATATTCTGCGGCAAATAGACGCCCCATCGCACAGGGTGTGCCTGACTAGGCCTGCCCATTCGAGTTGAACTAATGTGAGTTGTTCGGCGGAAAATGCGCGGAAACATTGTGGCGCGCGAGCTGGGATTCGAACTACAAACCTATTGAATGTTGTTGACATAATTAGCAGAGTTAACTCTGAAGAACTAAATTTAGCGGAATAAACTGAACATTACTTAAAAAATGCAAACATTGTTTCGAATTTCGAACACTTTATTGAAGTTATGAATAATTTTAACAAACGCGGATCATTTTCAAAATTTCTCATCATTTTTTGAACTACGGAGAAATTTTCAACTTCCCAAACATTTTTTGAAAACAGGAGCATTTTTAAATTTCTACCCAAACTCGAAAAATTGAATATCTTTTCAAATTCTTGAACAATTTATTTGAACCTCAAACACTTTTTAAATTTTCTGAACATTTTTGAAAACGTGAACATTTTTCAAATTTCCTGAACATGTTTTGAAAACAGGAAAATTTCTGAATTGGTGAAGAAAATTTGTAAATGGGGACAAAATTTTAAATTCAGAACAATTTCTTAAACTGAGAACAACTGGAAAATACTGAACAATTTAAATAGTGCGAACAATTTTTGTATAGGTGAAAAAAATTGAAACGGAAACTTTTTTCAAAATTCTCGAACATTTTTTGAATTGGTGAACAAAATTTAAAACTTTTGAAATTCATAACAGAATTATGAAAAACTGAGAACAATTTGAAAAACCTGATATTTTGAAAATGTGCACATTTTTTGTATAGGTGAACAAAAAATTGAAAATGGAAACGTTTTTCGAAAATTCGACCATTTTTGTAAAACGCTAACAATTTTTCGTAATTTGATTTTTTTTAAATGGCAAACAAATTTTGGAAACTCAAACAATTTTTATATTTTGAACAATTTGTTAAATTTCTACAATTATTAACAAAAATGGAAGAAAAGAAATAAGAAATAGAAAAAGACTAAAAAAGAAAAAGAAATAAAAATAAAAATAGGTTCAGGAACCTTCTAGAAGGTACCCAAAACCGGAAAAAACGTTGGGAACCATCCGGAAGGTTCCCAAACCCGGAATTGCCCAGCTATGCGTACAGTGGGAGTGAGAGATGGGTCGGCCCAATTGATTTATGCTCCTGTGCGTCAAATAGGGTTTTCCCCTAATGCCTATCTATATGTGGCTGGCTAGACTCAAAAAAAAAATTGTGGCTGGCTAATTAGGTGGCCCTGAGGCCCATCTGTTAGTGGTTGGTTGATTGACCAAAAAAGGTGGTTTATATTGTCGTACAAGGGACTCGAACTTGAGCCCATTCGTTGAAACCGCATCAGACGGTTCATCTGAGCTAGTATGTATTAACAACTTTTCCCCTCGCCGCCGCCGTAGCGAGGGTTTCCCATCCTCTGGCGATTCCGCCGGAGTTCCCCATATCCTCACGTTCCGGCGAGTTTTCTCGGCGGGGCGCGAGTCCTCGTGAGACAGAGAGCAAGTCAGGCCTGGGGCTTGGCGGTTCCACCGCCGATGGAGTTTGGGGCGGAAGGATGACGGGGGGAGTGGGGGTGGAGGCGGAGCAAAGGGAGAAACAGGATGCTAGCCTCGCCTCTGCTTCGTGCAGGGGGACGAGCGCTCGCGTCGCGTCGCCTGAAGCTGGCCCATCTCGCCCCTGCGAGAAGTTGAAGGAGCAGACGGGAGGAGAGGTAGGGAGCGGGAGCGGGAGGCATGGTGGAGATGCAGATCAGGAGGAGCACGCTTGGGGTCCAACCCCTAATCTTGAGGATCGTTTTGAAGGTCTCAATCTCTGGGAGAGGAGGAGACGGACCTTGACTTCTCTGAGGAACTTGACGAGTTGATCAAGGAGGTTAGATGGCTTGCAATTTTCAGAGTGCACACGATGAGACAGTTCAGCCACTCGGCGTTGTATAACTCTATGAGAACGGCCTGGTCGCCGGCGCAGCAGATTTTCTTCAAGCCGAAGGGTGCAAACCTCTTCATTGCACAATTCAGCTGTTTGGGCGACTGGCGTAGAGTGATTGATGGGGGTCCGTGGCTTTTCCGGAATGCGGCAGTGGTCTTACAAGAGTATGATGGGTTCAGTAATGTTTATGATTACAAGTTAAACAAGATTCCGGTGTGGGCCAGAATTGAGGGGATCCCAGATGGACTGATGAGGAAGAAAGAGCTGGCAGAGAAGGTGGCTCGCAAGGTTGGAGAACCACCCTTTACAGTTATTGTGAACGAAGGATTCATCAACACCTCAAGGTACCTAAGGGCAAGGGTGTTTCTGGATGTTCTAGTTCCCCTGGTCAGATTTGTGCCAATCACTTTGAAGGAGAGGAAGAGATATCCAGTTTATTATGAGAAGCTACCGGAATTTTGCTATTTTTGTGGACTAATGGGTCATGTCGTGGAGGAGTGCGGGGATGGGGTGCATGATTCGGGAGCTTGTGAATGGGGCCCTTGGCTCATGTGGAACTTCGATTCGGTTGCACCAGGACATAATTCATCAAGGGGAGGCGGGAGAGGTACTGGACAAAGGGAAGGCCGTGAGGGCGGTGGCAGAGGTGGATGGGGTCGTGGAGGAGGAGGCCGAAGCCAACGAACAGAAGCCAATGAACATACTGACTTGGAATACTCGGCGCAAGATGCTAGATCCATGGGGGAAATTATACCAACAACACCTAGGAAGCGCCTAGTAGCCCAGGATGGTAGTGAGAATGTTAATGGGCAGCCGTTGGTGCCGATTCAGCCCGGTACAGTTGCAGGCAATGTTTTACGGATTGAGGGTGTAACCCCGATGACAACTGATTGTAACACGGCTGGAACCCCGGGCAAGGAGCCGAGAGTGAAGAGAAGAAGGCAGGGGGGAGAAGGAGGAGAAATTGACGATGATGCTATGAGTGAGGCGGCCTCCCGTGTGGAGTACCGCCAAGATCAATGAGGACTCTGAGTTGGAACTGTCGCGGGATAGGCGACCCCGCGACGGTTTGTGAGCTCCGGGAGCTCATTCGGGAATGTGCGCCGTCGGTGGTATGTTTAATGGAAACTCAAATTTCGAAGCAGCGGGTGGAAGGGTTGACACATACTTTGGGGTTTGAGGGAGGTTTTGCGGTGGCTAGTGGAGGCTTGGGCCTTTTTTGGAGGCATGGTCTGAATGTTAGGATCAAGAATTATTCTAAATATCACATCGATGCTTGGGTGGCTGAACCTGGGAAAGATGATTGGCGCTTAACATGCTTTTTTGGTGAAACTAATCGGAGTCCAAGGCAGAATACTTGGGAGACGATGGCTCGTCTGCGTGGGGAGTCAACCTTGCCATGGTTATGTATAGGTGACTTCAACAAAATTTTGAGACGCGAAGAACAGATCGGTCCAAATGAGCGAGATGAGGCTCAAATGGCAGGTTTCCGTGAAGCGGTGGATTTGTGCGGACTGGCCGACCTTGGCTACATCGGCCTTGACTGGACTTTTGAGATGAAGGTGCGGGGAGGTCACTATTGTCGGGTTCGCCTTGATAGGGCTCTCGCGACTGCTAGCTGGAGTGCCATGTTTCCCTTTGCTACTGTTCGTCACTTGGTGGGTGCAAAGTCCGACCATTCCCCCATCGTGCTCTTTAACGAGATGGACGCAGCAAACAGAAGAATTGGGCTGGACCGACCTTTCCGATACGAAATGATGTGGGAAACTCACCAGGAATTCTTTCCCATGCTAGAGAAAGTATGGAAGGAGGAGAGGAGTGCTAGTTCGGTGGAAGAAATAAAACTGAAGCTCGAGCGTTTGGCCAGTGCTTTGGCTGGGTGGGGCACAAGCACGTTTGGAGCTGTTCGCAAGGAGCTGCGGGAGCTGAGAAAACGAATTGAAATGCTCAGGTCTGATCCGTCCAGGACTGGCCCTAGCTATGAGGAGAAAAAAGCAGAAGAAAGAATAGTGGAGTTAAATTACAGAGAGGAGATCATGTGGCGTCAGCATTCGCGAATACAATGGCTTGCAGAAGGTGATGGGAACACACAGTTTTTTCACCAAAAGGCTAATAGCAGGAGAAGGAAGAACCGTATTTCTCGGCTTGCACGTGCTGATGGTACTATGTGTGAGGATGAACAGGAGATTAGCAAAATGGCGACTGAGTTCTACTCGAACCTATACAAGTCTGAGGGGACGGTGGGGATTGAGGAGGTGCTCTCCCATATACCTTGTAGAGTTGATGGAGAGATGAATGAGATGCTCGTGGCTCCTTTTTGTGAGAAGGAAGTGAAAGAAGCTTTGTTCCAGATGTTTCCCACTAAGGCGCCGGGTCCCGATGGATTTCCCGCGCATTTTTTCCAGAAGAACTGGAATATTTGTGGTGATGAGGTGACCAAGGTGGTCCTTCGCGTGCTGAATGGAGAGGACTCTCCGGAGGTTATCAACAAAACGTTCATCGTGTTAATTCCTAAGGTATTGAATCCAACCTCTTTGTCTCAGTTTCGGCCTATTAGTCTGTGCAATGTAATCTACAAGATTATATCAAAGGTTCATGCTAACCGGCTGAAAAAGATTTTACCGGAGTTAATCTCGCCAGAGCAGTCCGCGTTCGTCCCTGGAAGGCTTATTACTGACAATGTTATAGCTGCTTATGAGTGCTTGCATTTCATGAAAAGGAGTAGAAGTAAAAACAGGTCACACTGTGTTCTTAAAGTTGATATGATGAAGGCTTATGACCGGGTTGAATGGGGATATCTTGAATCTGTTATGTTAAAGATGGGCTTTGCAAGTAGTTGGGTTACAAAAATCATGAACTGTGTTATGTCAGTTTCCTTTGTGTTATTGCTGAATGGATGCAAACAGGATGAGTTCAGACCAACGAGGGGGATCCGGCAGGGAGACCCAATATCTCCATATCTTTTTTTGATTGCTGCCGAGGGATTGTCTTGTTTACTAAAAGCAAGGGCATCAAATGAAAATGTGAAGGGTGTTATGGTAGCACCAACAGCACCGGCGGTCAATCATCTATTGTTTGCCGACGATTGTCTTCTCATGTTTAGAGCCAATGAAGAGGGGGCACATATCATAAAAAGGCACAATTCAGCAGTATTGTGATGCGTCTGGTCAACGAGTAAATTTTGAGAAATCCAGTATTTTCTTTGGTAAAGGCTGTCCACAGAGCAAGATGAATATTATCAAGACTATTCTGGATGTTCCAAACGAATCTCTTTTTGAAAAATACCTTGGGCTCCCTTCGGATGTTGGAAAGTCAAAGAACAACTCCTTTAAATACATCAAGGATAGGATATGGAGGCGAGTGCAGGGGTGGATTGAGAAGTGCCTTGCGGCAGCTGGCAAGGAGGTACTGATCAAATCGACGGCTGTCGTGGTTTTGTCGATCGGTAGCGAGGGGGTACCGCATCACGGCAGATGCCAGGGGATGGCTTATCGAGGTGAGAGCAAGGCTGCCGTGGATAATCCAGGACGGGTATGCGAATAGCACGCAATGGTTTACCCAGGTTCGGGGCTCTCCGGAGAGATAATACCCCTACTCCTGCATGTCTGTATGTGGTATATCAGTACAGGGTTGCTCCTAGAGCTGTATTAGAAGTAGCAGTAGCAGAGAGCTAGCTAGTGAGGGAGTATGGCGTGGAGCTTGTGCTCCTGGACGTGAGTCTCTCCTTCCTTGTGTGCTTCCCTGGTGCTCTTATATAGGAAAGCCCAAGGGGACAAGGGGACAAGGGGACAAGCATTGGGGCAATACACACATGCATTGGAGCAAGAGAGGTGCATGCATGTGAGGTGTGTGCATACGTGAACATGCATGGGGCATGCACAAATATCCATCCAGGATATTTGTTAGTATGTGCATGGCCGTCTTGTCCATGGATGTGATGTCGCGGTTTACTTCGGGCAGCCGGCTGGCTGGCACAGCCGGCAGCCGGCCGGGTGGAGCAGCCGGCCCGGGCGGGCGGGCACCCCGTCCGACTCGCCGTCTTTGGGGTACCCGGGGGTCATCCCCCCGACAGTAGCCTCCGAGCCTCCGGGCGACTCGAAGAGTCGTGTGGAGGGTATTTGTTGTTGTCGTGGCAGATGTCGTCGATGACAGCCGGCTGCGGGCGGCAGCCGGCGCGGCTTGCTTCTAGTGGGGGCGCGCCAGCGCACCCACTGGGTGTAGCCTCCGAGCCTCAGGGCGACTCGAAGAGTCGGGCGGAGGGTTTCAGCGGCCGTTGGAGTAGATGTCGGCGTCGAGGAACCCGGTGGCAGCTGGCGGTGGGCCTGCAACCGGCGTGGCGTTTTTCCAGTGGGGGCGCGCAAGCGCACCCACTGGGTGTAGCCTCCGGGCGACCCGAAGAGTCGGGCGGAGGGTTTTAGCAGTCGATGTAGCGGAGGCAGCCGGCCACGAGCCTGTAGCCGGCGTGTCGCCTTTCCAGCGAGGCGTGCCGGCGCACCCGGCACACCCGCTGGGTGTAGCATCTGAGCCTCCGGGCGAGGAGGGGGGTTCCCCATGGAAATGATCATGCAAAAGGCATAGTTAGCAAGTGCAGATATGTCGGATGTTTTTTGTTTTAGCATGCAAGTTTTGCGTGGAGGGTGCCGACTCGGTTTCGTCCGAGCCCCCTTTAGTCCTTCATGTCCCCTCCGCTTTTTGGCTTGTGCTCTCGCTAGCCGGACAGCCGGGAGCCAGTCTGTGGCTAAGAGTGGGGCCGCGGAACAAAGCGTACAGTACTCGGACTCTAGGGAGCGGATTTAACTGAGCAGTTACAAATAAAGCAAACGGTCGGGTCGCCCGAACCGTTACTCCCGGACGTTTTTCGCGTGGGGTGACCTCCAGCTTTTGCTCTTGCTAGCCGGACAGCCGCGCTGCGGTCTGTAGCTGAGACAAAGAGTGGGCCATCGGTACCATGCACGCTACTGAGCCGTATGCGGGAACGAACGAATGGGGCCGAGCGGCCAGCCTCCGGGCCAACACTAGTTGGGCCCGAGGCGAACAGCTAAGCAGCTGGAAAAAATGCGGGGATACCCCCCGAGCGTCACTCGGGGTTATTTGTGTTTGCGGTGCAAAGACAGGCGGTCGATCGGTGCGTCAGCCGGCCAAACCCGACCGGCCGGGTGTCGAAGCGGACGAGCAGCCGGATCGGCTCGCTAGCCGGCCGGGCGTCGAGAGGAGAGCAGGCAGGCCGGGTTGGCCCCCCAGCCGGCCAGCCGTTGGAGCCGGCAGGGCGGCGTCGCGGGGCACAACTGGAATTTTTTTTAGAGCAACCGGCCCACCTTTTCTAGCCGGCCCCCCTTTACTTGCTTTCCCAGCCGGCTGTGGGCGCTGCGGGCAGCGGGGGCAGCCGGCGCGCGTGTGCAGAGGCCGGCTGAGGGCGGGAGTCGGCGCGGGAGGGAGCCGGCGGCCGGCTGCGGAGCAGGCGGCCACGGGCGCACCCGGTGGGGCGGCGCGCGGAGGCGGCCGCGGGGCGACGCGGGAGGCGGCCGGGGAACAGGCGGCGGGCGAAGGCGGAGAAGGCCGGGGCGGCGGAGCCGGCTTGCGGGCGGGACGCGGCAGCGTGTCGCGAGGCGCGCGGACGCCGGCTGGCGGAGCAAGGCGGAGCCGGCCGCGGGCGCGGAGCACCCGGCCCCGGGGAGGAGCGGAGGCCGGCCCGGGGAAGCGGCAACCGGCGCGGCCGAGCGGGGTGACGCGACGCGGGGGCGCAGGAGCCGGTGGAGACGGACGAGGTGAGCCGGGGCCGGTCGGGGCGGAGCCGCGGGCGTACAGTGCAGCCAGACCCGGACCCGACGCAGCGCGGGAGGAGCCGGAGCCGGCGTGGCGGCGCGAGGGTAGCCGGACCCGGAGGGGGCAGAAGATGCACGAGGGGCAGCGCGGGCGGAGCCGGCCTGCCGGGGCGACCGGAGCGGGAGCCGGCCAGAGGGCGCGGGGCCGGAGAGGCGGGGCGAGGCCGCGGCGCCCCGGAGGCAGCCAGGCGAGCGGGGCGGAGCCGTAGCACCGCGCGGGCGTCGGGGGCGAAGCAGCGCGGGGGCGAGGCGGCCTGAAGCGCCGTGGGTGCGCGGTCATGGGCGCGGGCGCCCAGCCGCCGTGGGTGTTCAGCCGAGGAGCCGATGGAGCGGAGGCGCGTTGCGGAAGGAGGAGGCCGGCAGCGGCCAGGGCCGGAGCAGCGCATGGCGGGAGGCCCGCGGCGGCGGCACTTGGAGCTCCGGCGAGCGAAGTGCTTTTTCCTTTAGCGGAAACCGTCTAGGTGGTAGCGCGTCGCGCGGGAGGCAGGGTCGAGCACAGCGCGGGGCGGTGGCGGAGCAGAGCCCGGCGGGGTGACGCGCGAGGCCGGATTTGCCGCACGCACGCGCGGGCGGAGCCGACCGTAGGCGAGTTGGGGCGGTAACACGACCGCGCCGGCGGAGAGGAGCACAAGCGAGCTAGTGTATTTCCATCATCTGGGAAGTGTATTGCTAGTGTATGACCATGATCTGACTAGAATACAGGCATGTATGGCCATAGTCTGGGATGAGTATGGGGATTATCTAGCTGGTGCTCGGGGCTCCGACGAGCAGAGAAAACGTGCGCGCGGGGAGTAGCGCCGATGCGCAGCCGGAACGGCCGAAGCGAGATGCAGCGTGCACGCGGACGGCCTGCCGGGGCGGGACGACGGCGGCGTCGCAGTCGTGGTGACGAAGAGGGCGAGGCCGATGACGAGGGCGCGCCGCCCCGCGTGGTTGCCCTGGGGGCGTGTCGATGTTGGGCGCCCGAGCGCCACCGGAGAGACGACGGCGACGCCACGACGGAGCTGGCGAGGCCGGCGACGAAGGCGCGCCGCCTCGCGCGGCCGCCCCGGGGGCGAGTTGATGTCGAGCACTCGAGCGCGGCCGGAGAGGCGACGGCGATGCCATGGCGGAGCCGGCGAAGATGGTCCCGCCCGGACCGCGGAACCAGCAGCAGCTTGCCCCACGGTGGGCGCCAACTGTCGTGGTTTTGTCGATCGGTAGCGAGGGGGTACCGCATCACGGCAGATGCCAGGGGATGGCTTATCGAGGTGAGAGCAAGGCTGCCGTGGATGATCCGGGACGGGTATGCGAATAGCACGCAATGGTTTACCCAGGTTCGGGGCTCTCTGGAGAGATAATACCCCTACTCCTGCATGTATGTATGTGGTATATCAGTACAGGGTTGCTCCTAGAGCTGTATTAGAAGTAGCAGTAGCAGAGAGCTAGCTAGTGAGGGAGTATGGCGTGGAGCTTGTGCTCCTGGACGTGAGTCTCTCCTTCCTTGTGTGCTTCCCTGGTGCTCTTATATAGGAAAGCCCAAGGGGACAAGGGGACAAGGGGACAAGCATTGGGGCAATACACACATGCATTGGAGCAAGAGAGGTGCATGCATGTGAGGTGTGTGCATACGTGAACATGCATGGGGGCATGCACAAATATCCATCCAGGATATTTGTTAGTATGTGCATGGCCGTCTTGTCCATGGATGTGATGTCGCGGTTGACTTCGGGCAGCCGGCTGGCTGGCGCAGCCGGCAGCCGGCCAGGCAGCCGGCCGGGTGGAGCAGCCGGCCCGGGCGGGCGGGCACCCCATCCGACTCGCTGTCTTTCGGGTACCCGGGGGTCATCCCCCCGACAACGGCACAAGCTATTCTGACTTTTTCTATGTCTTGCTTTCTGTTGCCTCGAGGTCTTTGTCAGAAAATTGATGCGATGCTACGCAAGTTTTGGTGGGGAAGCAGGAATGGCGAGCGAAAGGTAGCTTGGGTCTCATGGGAGGTGATGACTATACCGAAGTATATGGGGGGACTGGGGTTCCGAGACACTCAATTGTTCAACCTCGCGATGCTTGCAAAACAGTCGTGGAGGATCATGCAGGACCCTATTTCCCTTAGTGCTAGATTGTTAAAAGTTGTTTACTTCCCGGAGTGTGACCTTCTTGATGCTGAAGTGGGCAGCCATCCATCACAAGTATGGAGAGCGACCTGTGAAGGAACAATGGTGTTGAAGCAGGGACTCATCCGGAAGATTGGGAACGGGCAGACAACTCATATTTGGGAGCAAAGTTGGATCCCGCGTGATCATATGTTGCGAGCTCTTCACCCAAGATCGGGAAACCCGCCGGAACTTGTTGCTGATCTAATGAACGAAGCTGAGAAGAGTTGGAACCGGGAGCAGGTTCTACAGCACATGCAGGCCCCTGATGCTTTCTCGGTTTTAAGAATTCCGCTCAGCTCTCGGAATATCCCTGATACATGGGCATGGCACTATGAGCGATCAGGCAACTTCAGTGTTCGCTCTGCATACCGTCTTCTAGTGGACACGAAAAGAAGAAGGGAAGATTGGTTGGAGGGGAGACCGGGAACTTCAAACACTGACAGAACAAAGAAGCAGTGGTGTCGGCTGTGGATGGCTTCTATACCGTCCAAACTGAAAAATTTCGCATGGAGATTGGCTAGGAACTCGATTCCTACTGAAGTTGTTCGCTGTGAGAGAAAGATGTTGGATTCCAGTCAATGTGCGATTTGCAATTGCGATGAGGATACATGGAGACATGCACTTGTCGACTATAACATGGCTAAAGCAGTCTGGTGCCTTGTAGATGAGGATTTGGTGGATCATCTGATAGCAGTGAATAATCCTAATGCCAGAATCTGGCTGATGGACTTGCAGGATTCAATGGGGCAGGACGATTTTGCAAAGGTATTAGTTTCTTTATGGGCTATATGGTGGGCAAGAAGAAGAGCTCTACACGAGGGGGAATTTCAGTCACCGCTGTCCACTTTTGCTTTTATTACAAAGTTCTTGAGTGATCTATCCCTGCTGCCTACCAAGCCCAAGAGGGCTCCTGCACCGACTACTCGGAATGCCCAGGCACCGTGGATTGCACCAGCGCAAGTTTTTCATAAAATAAATGTTGATGCGGCTATCTCACGTCATGGAGACAGAGGTGCAGTTGCGGCCTTCTATCGAAAGGATGATGGGACTTATCTGGGATCCTCGGTGAGAGTCATAAGAGATCTAGCTGATCCTGAGGCGTTGGAGGCATTGGCTTGTGGGGAAGGACTGGCTTTGGCTAGTGATTTAGCACTGCAGAAGATTCAGGTGGGTACTGACTGCATATCAACGGTCAAGCATCTCCATGAAGCTTATTTGGGACGTAATAGTGTGATCATAGATGACATCAGGGAGAAGAAGAAGGAGTTCCAGGCGGCAGAGATACTGCACGAGGGAAGAGATCATAACACAGAGGCACACAACCTGGCTAGGGCAGCTTTGTTCTTAGACTTTGGTCGCCATGTGTGGCTACTTGCTAAGCCTGATTTTATGTTCTTCCCTGACGTTGTTCCTTAGTTTTAATAAAGTGTGCTCTTCTAAAAAAAATCTGAGCTAGTATGTGTGCACATGTTCTGTAGCAGAGTTGTGTCATTTCATCTCAATAGACTCAAAGGATGGACCCAAGATTCGGTGACCTCGCAAACAGTGGAGCGTTGTCGGTGTCAAACAAAGCGGCGGAAGCTCACCGGAGGATTGTCTCTACGTGCTAATGCGAGTCGACTGGTGCATAGCACATTCATAGGTTGACATGCATAGCACACTTTGTTATCTTTGTTATCTCCGTTTGGAAAATAACTTCGCCTGAATTATTTGTCCTATTATCTAAAGATTATAGTCCCTTTGCACAATTATTCTGTCCAACAGTAGTAGTCTGCCAAAACCCAACAAAAATAGTCCAACATAGCAGGGAAGTAGCATGTACTTGCAAAACAATAAAAAATAGTGCAACATGTCCAATGTTCTATCTATATATAGTACTCAATGCCAACCCCACTAAAAGTAGTCCAACATAGTAGGATTTCATTTTGTACCATTTCCTCACAAACAAGATCATATAAAAGGGCTCTATGAAAAAGGAATTCAATTTTTAAGACTCTTTTCATTTTCTTTAAAAACAATCAAAATGGGGCCAAACTGTAAGGATCTGTATTCGGAGCAAATGGTTGAGAATTTCACCTTTGTCCGTGGCTAGTGCCTACACTTCTAATATGCAAACTTGAAATAACTTCTGCCAATTTTACAACAAAACAAAAAACACTTGCAATCCAGATTTGAATTATTGTAGGTAAATCTCTAGAAATTAATTAACTCATTTAAATAATAGCAAAGACACTCTGAAATCCATAAAAAATTGACAGCTTGTATCCAATGTGGTCTACATTGGATGATAATTTTGAAGGTCCAAATTTTAATCTTATTTCTGTACTTCTTTCACAAAAAGTCACTTTCGCACTTGTAAAATGGAAACAAATTATATTATAACAAAATAATAGAAACCTCCTTTGGAAATATTGTTTCAATGGTAATAGCCCTCCTTTGGCATCCAATGTCGTCTACTTTCGGAAAAAAATTAAAAAGGGCTGAAGTTTTAGAAGTATTTGAAAGTTTCTGGATTTAAATCTATTCAAATTAACTAAGGAGAAACTCGTTTTTTTGGCAACCGATAGAAGTAGCACAGATTTCAGTCAACCCCTAAACATTGATGAGAGAGAGGGACGGACCAGATGTGCTGTCCGGCTGTGCCATGCCAAATAAAATTCATTCAAATAACATGCGAACAACTCAAATTTCATTTAAATTTTAGATTTTTACACACATTCAAATGAAATTTGAGTTAACCCTTAAACATAACTATTGACATTACTAACACTAACTACTAGTCCTAATCTACTCATCTGCGTCGTCAGCGTCGGACCTGCTGTCGATGTCAAGGGAGTCATCGCTCACGAGGTCGACGGTGGCGGAGGCTACTGATGGGGATATGTACCTAGGGTAGGGTCATAGGCCTGACCTACATACCCTACCTAAGGACACTGCCCCAGAAAGCTTAAGGGCTACGAAGAAGTCTCCGACTGAAATCGCCAAGAAGCATGAGTCACTCGGCAATATACACTCGGAGGTACCTTTCACTCGACGCTTACCTTCTACTCGGAAGGACCAGAAGACAGTCGACCACAAAAGCCCAGAAGTCACCCCAGGGAGGCTAACGGGCAAGCATTCATCAAGACCTTTAATAGCATTTATGGTGTACGTTACCAGTAACGTATGTCTTTTATGACCACGATCTGACCATTAGATGCCGGACACTTATGAGGGGCAGCGCACTCTATATAAGCCGCCCTCCCCCCTGGCACAAGGGTTCGCACCCCCTGTAACTACACACATATTACACTCGACAAGAAGCTCCCGAGCACCTGAGACGTAGGGCTTTTACCTCCACGAGAGGGGCCTGAACTCATACATTCTTGCGTACAATCTCGCCGTAGCTAGGACTCTGCCCTCTCCTTACGTACCCCTATCTACTACTGTCAGACTCGTTCCCACGACAGTTGGCGCCCACCGTGGGGCAGGCGTCTAAGCGACTTCCGGCGAGGTTGCATTTGTTTCCCTTCGTCATGTCTTCCGGTGGTGATTTGTTCCTGGGCCGCGAGATCCGTCTCGGAGCGCTCACCTTCATCGCCGACGATTCGGCATGGCTTCAGGAAGCGCCTCTAGATGTTGAGGCGCTCCCGATGCGTGGAGCGACGCACTTCTGCGCAAGCTCCTGCGGCGTCCTTCTCCTTCAGCCGTCAACCCCGTATGTGTCAGCCCTCTGCGCTGTTCGACGCTGCAAGCGATCCGGTCGTTCGCGGCTACAACGTTGGGTGCGACATGCGGCGGCCCGCCAGGCTTCGTGCCCGCAAATTGCAGCTATCGAGCCCGCCGAGTCACTTCGCGGCGTGTTCGACTCGGCGTCAGATCGGTCCGACGTTCCTTCCGAGTGCGAGAGCTGCGATCCTGCGGCTGAAGTTCTTATGGCTGGCTCTCATCAGAGTCCACCGCCTGGCTTCAACCACACCAGGCGCGAGATTGGTGGAGCGTCGAATGAACAGCAGCGCCGGGATGAGGATGTTCTCCATACTCCCATCATCGGTGCGACTGCTGAGGCCCAGGCCATGGAGGCCACTCGCCTTCAACTCAAAGAGATGCAAGAGGCACTCGACGAGCATGCTCGACAGCGTCCACCACGTCCCAATCGGCATCAGCGACAGTTGTTTCCGAGTGGATCTAGAAATAACGTCGAGGTGTTCCGTACTCCAGTGTTGAATGTTGCAGCTGCAGCTAGGATTGCAGATTCTATCCAGCCGTCTCGGTCGGAGGCTGGGAGAGGCTTGCAGCAGATCAGAACGTTGCTCGAGGCAGCGCAGCAGCAGAATACTGTTGTTTCTCAGTCACAAAACAGGTTACATAGCAATTCTTCCAGGGCGGAAACAGTTCAGTCGGCCCACAGTCCGGGGTCACCTCCGCATCACAGGGGCGGAGGCTACCATGACGATCGGTACAGAGATCAGGGGTGAGATCAGTTCGCTCCCCGTTATCACTGCGATGACCGCCGTCGAGTGCTTTCTCCTCCGCGGAGTAGTTCGTATGTGCCCCGGCACAATGATGATAGGCGCCCGTTCGGCGATGAGCGGAATCCCGGATTTGACGCAAGAGATGTCCTTGCTCAAAGGCGGGTCGACAGAGGCAGAGCCCATAGAGCGGAATCCGAGTGGAAGCAGTGCTATTGTTTCTGGGCCCGAGTGTTTTAGCAGAGCCATTCGCTCTGCAGAGATTCCCCCCAACTTCAGGTTGGCGGCTGGAATTAGAAAGTTTTCTGGCGAGTCAAAGCCCGAGACATGGTTGGATGATTACCGAGTGGCTGTGCAGATTGGTGGAGGTAACGATAACATAGCCATGAAGCATTTGTCCCTGATGTTAGATGGTTCGGCCAGAGCTTGGTTGAATCGTCTGGCTCCCTCTAGCATCTATTGCTGGGAGGATTTGGCCCGAGTGTTTATCAGAACCTTTGAAGGCACCTGTAAACGTCCGGCTGGCTTGATCGATTTGCAGCATTGCGTTCAGAAGCCCAATGAGACCTTGCGAGACTACATTCAGTGCTGGTCCACCTTACATCACACGGTGGAGAATGTTTCCGAACATCAGGTTGTTTGTGCCTTCAAGGCTGGTGTTAGATACAGAGAGCTCTATCTGAAGTTTGGTCGCACGGGCGATATTTCTCTGAGCAAGATGATGGAGATTGCCACTCGGTATGCCAATGGAGAAGAAGAAGACCGCCTCCGAAGCGGTAAAGCAAAAATAGTCGACAATGATGCGGGTGGAAATTCCAGTCGGAAACAGAAGCGCAAAGCTGATCCTCCTGCTCAGGCAGAAGCGGCCGCCCTGGCGGCACAAAGCAAGAATAAAGGAAAGTCCAAAGCTAAGTTCGTTCCCAAGAAGTCAAAGAATCAGTCGGGTACAGATGTGTTGGATTTACCGTGTGCAATCCACACGAGGAAAGATGAAGAGGGCAATTTAATATTGCCTAAGCATACCACTCGACAGTGTCGTTTGTTGATCCAGTCATTCAAAGAGAGCCAGTCGAGTGAGAAAGACCCTGAAAAGGAAGATGAAGAAGAGAAAGAAGAGTTCCCTGAAGTCAATGCCACTCTGTTGATTTTTGCTGACGTTGAGAGCAAGAGTCGACTAAAGGTTATCAACAGAGAGGTTAACATGGCGGTTCCCTCTACCCCCACATATCTCAAGTGGTCTCAGACTGCTATCACATTTGATCAGTCAGATCACCCTGCGCATATCGCTACCCCCGGGCGGCAGGCGCTGGTGGTGGACCCAGTTGTGGGGGGCACTCGACTCTGCAAGGTTTTGATGGATGGTGGGAGCGGGCTGAACGTCCTATATGCAGATACCCTCAAGGGGATGGGCATTCCGATGTCCCGACTCAGTGAAAGCAACATGCAGTTCCATGGAGTAATCCCTGGGAAGAAGGCCCGTTCACTCGGCCAGATAGCGTTGGACGTGGTGTTCGGTGACGATAAGCATCTTCGCAAGGAGAAACTAACGTTTGAAGTGGTGGACTTCCAAAGCGCGTACCACGCCATCCTTGGTCGTCCGGCTTATGCCCGTTTCATGGCCCGACCATGTTACGTGTATCTCAAGCTAAAGATGCCCGGACCCAAGGGTGTAATCACAGTCACTGGCAATCGACAGAGGGCTGAGGAGTGCCTCCAGCAGGGCTCCAAGATCGCCGATCATCAGATGGCTATGGTTGAATTGGAAGAATACAAGAAAAACGCCGATCCTTCCGACCTGTTGCGTGCTAAGAAGCCCGCTTCCGAGTCAGCTTTTCAGTCGGCAGGAGAAGTGAAGAAAGTGAACATTCACCCGACAGATCCAACTGCTGCCCCGACCAACATCTCGACGACACTCGGCAGTAAATAGGAAGCCGAGCTCATCCAGTTCCTCCGTGAGAACTGGGACATCTTCGCATGGAAGCCTGCTGACATGCCTGGTGTACCCAGGGAACTGGCTGAGCACAGATTGAGAGTTGATCCGAAGGCCAAGCCTGTGAAAGAGCACTTGCGTCGGTCGGCAACAGAGAAGCGAAAAGCAATCGGAGAGGAAGTGGCTCGTCTCTTGACGGCCAAATTCATACGTGAGATTTACCACTCCGAGTGGTTATCGAACGTCGTCATGGTCCCTAAGAAGGACAAATCACTACGCATGTGTATTGATTTCAAGCATATCAATCGGGTCTGCCCGAAAGATCATTTTCCGCTCCCCCGCATTGATCAGATTGTCGACTCAACTGCGGGGTGCGAGCGTCTATCTTTTCTTGATGCTTAATCTGGCTAACACCAGATCCGTCTGTTTGGTCCAGATGAAATAAAGACAGCCTTCATCACCCCTTTCGGGTGTTTCTGTTATATCACCATGCCTTTTGGTTTGAAGAACGCTGGCGCTACTTTCATGCGCATGATTCAAAAATGTTTACTCGACCAGATCCCTCGGAATGTTGAAGCGTACATGGATGACATTGTTGTCAAGTCTCACAAAGGTTCCGACCTGTTGTCTGACTTAGCTGAAACATTCGCCAATCTGAGGAGATATGACATCAAGCTAAATCCGACTAAGTGCACTTTCGGTGTTCCCGGTGGCAAATTACTCGGTTTTCTCGTTTCTGAAAAAGGAATCGACGTTAACCCTGAAAAGATCGGTGCCATCACCCGAATGAAAAGCCCCGAGCGTGTGCACGACATCCAGAAGCTCACAGGTTGCTTGGCAGCATTGAGTCGATTCATTTCTCGTCTCGGTGAGAAGGCACTGCCTTTATACCGACTGATGAAGAAGTCCGATGCATTTGAGTGGACTCCGGAAGCTGAAGCAGCGTTTGTTGAGCTCAAAGCCCTGCTTTCCACCCAGCCGGTGCTTGCTGCTCCGCACAGCAAAGAGCCATTGCTATTGTACATCGCGGCCACTAATCAGGTCGTCAGTTCAGTACTAACTGTCGAACGGGAAGAGGAAGGCAAGGCTTACAAAGTTCAACGTCCAGTCTACTATATTTCTGAAGTGTTGACTCCTTCGAAGCAAAGATATCCACATTACCAGAAGCTCGTATATGGTATATATCTGACAGCAAAGAAGGTAGCACACTACTTTCAAGATCACTCAATTTCAGTCGTCGGTGATGCTCCGTTGTCTGAAATTCTCAACAATCGAGACGCGACTGGTCGAGTGGCCAAATGGGCTATCGAGCTCCTTCATCTTGATATCAAATTTGAAGCGAAGAAAGCAATCAAGTCTCAAGCTCTGGCTGATTTCCTTGCCGAATGGACCGAGCAGCAGCAGCCAATCCAACTTCACTCGGCACACTAGACCATGTTCTTTGACGGCTCCAAGATGCTGAATGGGTCTGGTGCTGGTGTAGTATTGGTGTCTCCAAAAGGCGACAGACTCAGTTATGTGTTGCAGATTCACTTTGATTCCTCCAATAACGAAGCCGAATATGAAGCACTCCTGTACGGGTTGCGTATGGCCATTTCACTCGGCGTCCGGCGCCTGATGGTGTATGGCGACTCTGATTTGGTGGTTAATCAAGTGATGAAAGAGTGGGATGTCAGGAACCCCGCTATGACTGGATACTGCAATGCAGTAAGGAAACTCGAGAAGAAATTCGAGGGGTTGGAACTTCATCATGTTCCCCGAGTGAAGAATCAAGCAGCAGATGAACTGGCAAAGATTGGATCCACTCGGAAGCCTGTCCCTAGCAATGTATTTCTCGAGCACCTTCATTCTCCTTCGGTGCAGGAAGATCCTTTCACTGAAGAGCCCCCGCAAACGAAAAGCGCCTCTGATCCGAATGAAGTCGATCTCCCTGCTGTCATTGATTTGGTCATGGAGATTTTGGTGATTACGCCCGACTGGACTGTACCTTATATTGCGTACATTCTTATGAAAGAACTCCCAGATGATGAGGATGAGGCTCGACAGATAGTCCGCAGATCCAAGGCTTTTACCGTTATGGATGCGCAACTCTATAGGGAAAGTGTGACTGGCATGACTCAGCGGTGTATTTCTCCTGAAGAAGGTCGATTGATTCTGGAAGAGATTCACTCGGGAACTTGTGGTCATCATGCGTCCTCTAGGACGATTGTTGCCAAAGCATACCGAGCTGGTTTCTTCTGGCCGCGCGCCAATGAGATGGCTAAAGATATTGTTGATCACTGCGAAGGGTGCCAGTTTTATTCGAACCTGTCACACAAACCTGCGTCTGCCTTGAAGACTATTCCACTCGTCTGGCCGTTTGCTGTGTGGGGCTTGGATATGGTTGGACCCCTTAGAACAGGCCAGAGTGGATTTACTCATTTACTGGTTGCAGTTGACAAGTTCACTAAGTGGATTGAAGCTAAACCCATCAAGAAGCTGAACGCCCGCACTGCAATCAAGTTCATGAAAGAAATAACGTTCCGGTATGGAGTACCCCACAGTATCATTACAGACAATGGCTCCAACTTTGAATCGGAGGAGTTCAGATACTTTTGTTCTTCTCAAGGCACGGTCAAGCTGAGCGAGCTAACGGACTTATCCTCCAAGGGTTGAAACCTCGGCTCATGCGAGATCTTGATCATGCTGCTGGAGCCTGGGTCACAGAATTACCGTATGTTCTGTGGGGCTTGAGGACGACTCCTAACCGGTCGACTGGACGCACTCCTTTCTTCCTTGTGTATGGAGCTGAAGCCGTTTTGCCAAGTGACGTCCTTCACAATTCTCCCCGAGTGGATCTTTACTCTGAAGACGAAGCTGAACAAGCAAGACAAGATGGAGTGGATCTCCTAGAGGAGGAACGAGAGATGGCCCTGATCCGGTCGACTGTATATCAACAAGACCTACGCCGCTTCCATGCTAGACACGTCAAGAGCCGTTCATTCCACGAAGGTGATCTGGTGCTCCGAGTGGATCAGCAGCGACCCCACAAGTTGGCCCCAGCATGGGAAGGCCCATTCATCGTCACCAAGGTGCTGAACAATGGAGCGTACCATCTTTTCAACTTGAAGAAGAATATTGATGAGCCGCGCGCTTGGAACGCAGATCTGCTTCGACGCTTTTATACTTGATGGCCGAGCTGGTTTGATGTAATAAGAGTACTCCAGACAATGCCATTTGTTAAGTTATGACTTCCGCAGCTTATTGTCGATTCCGATCACACAATTTTGCATTCAGATATTACTCCGAGTGAAGGGCAATCCTCTCTCTTGGGGGCTTAGCTGCGAATCCATTTCGCCTAAGTTAAAAACCCTTCCGAGTGTATAGCATTCAATACACTCGGAGACTTAGCTGCGAACCAGTCTTCGCCTAAGTCTAAAACTTCTCTGGGTAAAGAGCAATCCTCTCTCTCGGGGGCTTAGCTGCGAATCCGTTTCGCCTAAGTTAAAAACCCTTCCGAGTGTATAGCATTCAATACACTCGGAGACTTAGCTGCGAACCAGTCTTCGCCTAAGTCTAAAACTTCTCCGAGTAAAGAGCAATCCACTTTCTCGGGGGCTTAGCTGCGAATCCGTTTCGCCTAAGTTAAAAACCCTTCCGAGTGTATAGCATTCAATACACTCAGAGACTTAGCTACGAACCAGTCTTCGCCTAAGTCTAAAACTTCTCCGAGTAAAGAGCAATCCTCTTTCTCGGGGGCTTAGCTGCGAATCCGTTTCGCCTAAGTTAAAAACCCTTCCGAGTGTATATCATTCAATACACTCGGAGACTTAGCTGCGAACCAGTCTTCGCTTAAGTCTAAAACTTCTCCGAGTAAAGAGCAATCCTCTTTCTCGGGGGCTTAGCTACGAATCCGTTTCGCCTAAGTTAAAAACCCTTCCGAGTGTATAGCATTCAATACACTCGGACACTTAGCTGTGAACCAGTCTTCGCTTAAGTCTAAAACTTCTACGGGTAAAGAGCAATCCTCTCTCTCGGGGGCTTAGCTGCGAATCCGTTTCGCCTAAGTTAAAAACCCTTCCGAGTGTATAGCATTCAATACACTCGGAGACTTAGCTGCGAACCAGTCTTCGCCTAAGTCTAAAACTTCTCCGAGTAAAGAGCAATCCTCTTTCTCGGGGGCTTAGCTGTGAATCCGTTTCATCTAAGTTAAAAACCCTTCCGAGTGTATAGCATTCAATACACTCGGAGACTTAGCTGCGAACCAGTCTTCGCTTAAGTCTAAAACTTCTCCGAGTAAAGAGCAATCCTCTTTCTCGGGGGCTTAGCTACGAATCCTCTCGGAGACTTAGCTGCGAACCAGTCTTCGCTTAAGTCTAAAACTTCTCCGGGTAAAGAGCAATCCTCTCTCTCGGGGGCTTAGCTGCGAATCCGTTTCGCCTAAGTTAAAAACACTTCCGAGTGTATAGCATTCAATACACTCGGAGACTTAGCTGCGAACCAGTCTTCGCCTAAGTCTAAAACTTCTCCGAGTGAAGAGCAATCCTCTTTCTCGGGGGCTTAGCTGCGAATCCGTTTCGTCTAAGTTAAAAACCCTTCCCAGTGTATAGCATTCAATACACTCGGAGACTTAGCTGCGAACCAGTCTTCGCCTAAGTCTAAAACTTCTCCGAGTAAAGAGCAATCCTCTCTCTCGGGGGCTTAGCTGCGAATCCGTTTCGCCTAAGTTAAAAACCCTTCCGAGTGTATGGCATTCAATACACTCGGAGACTTAGCTGCGAACCAGTCTTCGCCTAAGTCTAAAACTTCTCCGAGTAAAGAGCAATCCTCTTTCTCGGGGGCTTAGCTGCGAATCCGTTTCGCCTAAGTTAAAAACCCTTCCGAGTATATAGCATTCAATACACTCAGAGACTTAGCTGCGAACCAGTCTTCGCCCTAGTCTTAAATTCTTACGAGTGCAGAACACCTGTTCCATTCGAGAATTAAATAAATTCAGCCAGGCAAAATGTCGAAAAGCAAAACGCGAGTAAGACTAGAATCCCCAGCGCAGCCAAGACTTGTTCGCGCTAAGGGAAGTTCTCAGGCTTAAGGCCTGAACAAAGTTTAACCGGTTACACCATCACTCGGCATACCGAGGCAAATAAAGTTTGTACTGAAAACAAAGTACTTGTTCAAGCTCCAGTAGGGCTTGAGGGCTCGACAAAGGTTTCCAGGTCAATTCCGTCGGCAATCCGGGTGGCAGCTTCGATGAAAGTCTCCATGAAATCTTCAAACTTAAGCTTCTTTGTGTTGGTCACTCGGAGATCCTTCAGTTTGTCCTCTCTGGCCTCCTTGCAATGAACCCTGACGAGTGAAAGTGCCGCGTCAGCACCACAGCGGGCAGCGGATTTCTTCCACGCTTGCACTCGATTGGGAAGTTCAATGAGGCGAGTCATCATAGACTCAAGGTCAGTCTGGAGGGAGTCTTCAGGCCACAGCTCCTTGTCAATCTTTTCGAAAGCATACCTCAGCCGAATGATGTATCCTTGGACATTCTTGAGACGAGCTTCAAGGCGAAACATATCCATGGCCACGGCGTCTCCGACAAGTGATTTTGTGGGGTCCAGATTGGGCTCGATCTCTTCAGTTTCTTTCTGAAAGTCTTGACAGAATTCTGCACGAAGAGAAAGTGAAAAGGTGATCACAATGCCACTCTGGAAAAATCAAAGAAATTCATTCGACAGTGGAAGGTTACCTTCGAGCTTGCTGAACATTTTCCTCGCGAAGTCTCCCAAGTGTTTCTCCAGAGCAGTTTTACTCTTGGTCTGCACTTCAAGCTTTTTGATCCATTCAGATCGTTCCTGCTTGAGTTTGGTGTTCTCTTCTTCCAGTCTACTGGCTGCGGCAAGTTTTTTCTCAGCAGCTTCAGTTTTCTCCTTCGCTTCCTTCTGAGCATCAGCAAGTGATTTGTCTTTGTCCTCGAGCGCCTTCTTCATGGTATCTAAAGAAATAGCATTGTTGAGTCGCGCTCGGAGACGCCGGTTCTCATCACGTACGTCTGTTCGAGTGAATTCACTCGGTTCAAAGGATGGAAGATGAAAGTGATAATGCAATTGGTCGACAAAGATTACCTCCCAAAGTCTTCAACTCGGTCTGTGCACGGTCCAGGTTGTTGTTCGTCAGCTCCAGATCAAGCAGAAGTCGATTCTTTTCCTTCTCCAGCTCGATGTACTTCGTCCCGAGCCCACAGGCTTTCTGAAATCAGCAAAGAAGGGGTTCAGTCGACGTAAATATTTCTTTACTCCCGAGTGGGAAAATACAAGCGCAGTCGACTGAAAGGCGGCCCGCCGTCCCACCCCACAACCCTATACAGCGTCATATCATGGTTGATGGAAATGATGTCCATGAAACCTGCAGAATGGTTCTTAAGACTACTGCCCATCGTCAACGATCGACAGTAGTCTCGGGGACTACACCCAGTGGGTGCACTCAGCGTGCCCCCACTAGATACAAAAACACTCGACCAGGTCTGCCTGACAGAGTATAAAAGAAGAAAGCAAGCAAGTGAACATTGTCTCTATCAGACCCCCGCCGATGCAAGCATTCGACGGCGGTCTCGGGGACTACACCCAGTGGGTGCACTCAGCGTGCCCCCACTGGACCTACATTTACTCAACAAGGTCTGTCCTGTCGAATGGAAACGGTTTTCAAAAGGACTTTAAGACCCCTGCCGATGCCTTCGTCATTCGACAGCGGTCTCGGGGACTACACCCAGTGGGTGCACTCAGCGTGCCCCCACTGGACCTGAAATTACTTGATCTACTTGCGAAGAAAACACCCAGTGGGTGTAAAATCAAGATGGACAAGAATTCAATCGGAAATTAACTTACAATAGCACTTACTCGGACGTTGGCTTGAAGCGATGTGCTGGCATCATAAGCTAATTTGCTGGCTTCATACGCCTCCTTTGTTCGCAACATCATCTTCCAGCTTGGATCATGGCCTCCTTGGCAGCTCCAGTTTGGTCCTCCGGGACATGATACAAAGGGTATGCGGGCGTCGAGTGAGTTGGTGCCATCACTGAAGCAGCAGGTGGTACCTGAGATTGTCCAACAGGTGCTGAAGCCACCAGAGTTGAAGTGGCTGGCAGAGCATTCGACAGCGGAGTTACAAGGGCTGGAGGTGTCGCAGCAGTCGTCACAAGGGGCGTCTGACCAGATGATGTTCTCCGAGTGCGTATGCGTGGAGTCTCCAGAAGCACAGCTTTACCCTCCGCTCCCCGCTGTGGCTCCTCATCGTCTTCCAGTTCAATGATTTCGTCAGCTATCAGTCGACAATTTTAATCAAGTCACTCGACGATTATTCTTCAGAAAACAGAGTAGTATGGGGATTTGGTGTACCTAGTTGGGAGGTAGCCGCGTCAGGAGTGTCCACTCCCATACGGTCTCCGTCATCTCGCTGGGGCGACGTCACAGAGGTAGCAGCTCTGGCAGACAAGTTTCACTCGGTCAGCATCAACATGAAGTTCTTCAACAGCAGAATAAGGAAAATAAACACTCACGTAGAGGCAACAGGCACAGCAATCTTGATACGGGGCAGGGCCTTCCGAGGTTTTGGCGCGTCCGGCTTGAGCTGTTTCGCAGCTTTTTCGGCTGACCCTGATGTTGCAGCGCGGTCACGCTTTGGGTTCCTTGTGCTCGACGCCACAGTTTTGCTCGGGACGACCCCTGGGTCTTCCTATTGCTTGGCACGGCGTTCGGTGCGCGAAGGGACCTGAGCTTCCACCTCGTCTTCCTCCGGGTCATCATCACTGCTCTCGCTGTCGTCGGCGTAATCGCCATCTACGCTGTCGTCCACGCTTCCTTCCTCTTCGTCGGTCTGCTCTCCATTTGGTACTGGCGAATACATGTTTGTAAATTCCTGCAAGATACAAACTTCAAAGTCAGTCGACTGAATATCCGGTTACTCGACAAAGTATTAAAACAATCGACAGAGATATAACTCACCAAGTTCTTCGGTGGGTTCAAAGCAGAGAAGGCCGGAATTCGTTTGGCTCCCTCTGGATTATCACAGGCTCCGGTGATGCTCCTGAGCCACTAAGAAACAGTCTCGTCGGAAACCTCCTCAGGATGAGTCCGAGTGGTATCCTCAGGGCCTGAATAATGCCACATGGTGTGATCCCGGGCCTGGAGGGGCTGGATTCGTCGACTGAGAAACGTTTCAAGGAGGTCCAAGCTAGTCACTCCGCCGCGGATCAGTTCAGTTACAGCGTTCACTAGGATCCCTACTTGGATTTTCTCTACCTTTGTCACGTATAGTGATTTGGGGGTAGTAGGTCGATCCAAGGTGAAAGGAGGAAATCCAGTCGACATATTTGGCGATGCAACATCCTTGCAATAGAACCATGTCGACTGCCAACCCCGGACAGAATCAGGAAAGGTCACGGAGGGAAACACACTCCTACCTCTCTTTTGGATCCCTAAGCCACCACACAGCTGGATTACATGAGTTTTGCTATCTTTGGGATTGGCTTTCTTAACAGATTGGGATCTAACAGAGAATATGTGTTTAAACAAACCCTAATGTGGAGGGCAACCCAAGAAGCATTCGCACAAAGTTATGAAACAGGAAAGATAGATAATTGCATTCGGAGGGAGATGGTGGAGCTGCGCCCCGAAGTAGTTCAGGAAAGCACGGACGAATGGGTGGGGTGGCATGGAGAAACCTCGCTCGACGTGGGTGAGAAGCAGAACTCGCTCGCCGTCGCATGGCTCCGGCTCGGTCTCCCCCTTCGGCAATCTCCAGGACCCCGCAGCTATCAACCCGTCGTTGACGAGATTTTGCACATCCTCCGCCGTGACCGTCGATTGGAGGAAATCCCCCTGGATCCACCCCGGCGGCACCGTCGACCGAGCGCCCGACGGCTTCTTCGCCTTGGCTCCTCCCTTCTTGGCGCGCTCGAGCTTCTCCGTCTTGCCCTTTGTCATGGCGGCGGCGGCCGTTAGGGCGGAGTTGAGCAGAGGAGGAGGAGAGGAAGAGCGAATTTGGGGGAAGAATACTGTGCCAGCACCGGCGTCCTCGCCTCTTATATCCACCCGTGTGGGTCACTGACCTGCGGGCCCGCCAGAGATCTGGGTATCCCGAATTCAGAGGAGGAGCGATACGTGGCGAAATGGGCGGCGCGATAATCGAGGCATCGTGCCTTCTCTTGCCTTAGCAGTTACGCCATCTCCGCCCCGCGCGCACTTATCCAAATTTCGAATCCCGCGAAATCCGGACCCGACAGAAGAAACCGTCGCGTCCGAAGACTCTGCAGATCACTCGAACCTGACTTCGAGCTCAGTTTCACTCGGACCAGTTTCGAGTTCAATTTCACTCGGATACATTTCAAGACAGAATTGATCAGGGTGATCGATAAAGGTTCCAATCGACGCAGATTTCTGAGAAGCTTCAAAATGTACTCGGAATTTTTGTGCCTTGTCTGAACCTGCATTGACACCTTCACACTCGAACCCCGATCCATTCGGGGGCTAATGATGGGGATATGTACCTAGGGTAGGGTCATAGGCCTGACCTACATACCCTACCTAAGGACACTGCCCCAGAAAGCTTAAGGGCTACGAAGAAGTCTCCGACTGAAATCGCCAAGAAGCATGAGTCACTCGGCAATATACACTCGGAGGTACCTTTCACTCGACGCTTACCTTCTACTCGGAAGGACCAGAAGACAGTCGACCACAGAAGCCCAGAAGTCACCCCAGGGAGGCTAACGGGCAAGCATTCATCAAGACCTTTAATAGCATTTATGGTGTATGTTACCAGTAACGTACGTCTTTTATGACCACGATCTGACCCTTAGATGCCGGACACTTATGAGGGGCAGCGCACTCTATATAAGCCGCCCCTCCCCCCTGGCACAAGGGTTTGCACCCCCTGTAACTACACACATATTACACTCGACAAGAAGCTCCCGAGCACGTGAGACGTAGGGCTTTTACCTCCACGAGAGGGGCCTAAACTCATACATTCTTGCGTATAATCTCGCCGTAGCTAGGACTCTGCCCTCTCCTTACGTACCCCTATCTTCTACTGTCAGACTCGTTCCCACGACAGCTACCGAAGCGGCGAGCATGGCTGGAGCCCCGACATGTCAGTCGGGTCATCGTGGTGCCGCTACGGCCCCTTCGCTATTTCGCGCATCGGAGCCCTCGCGAGTCTTTGGGGTCGTTGGCCTTGCTGGCCACCGAATGTTTGTACTCCACCACCAGGGCGGCTTCGGATCCTTACGGATGTGTTGGGCACTGTGTGCCATGGAGCTCATCTCTCGATTGGTGCGGACGCAGCCTCGCCTCGCGGAGCACGACCTAGAACCCTCGCTGACCTGCATGCGGTACTCGGCTATCATGTCTTGGAAGTTGCACCCATCCCGAAAGTCATACCACCCATCAGTGTTATTGCGCAGCCGCGGGTAGGTGTCGTCGAAGTGTCGAACTACTTGATCTGTGTGTGTGGGGGGGTGGGCGGGGGGGGGGGGCGTTATCCTGGGCGAGGATCTATGGACAATTAGGGTCGTTTGTCGTGTAGCCCAGATCCGCCCTCACCTCCGAGCTAATTTTTTTAAATATTATCTATTTTTTATTAATTTCGTCACATATTACGCTGGTCTGAAAATTTTCAAATATGTCATCCTGTCAGCCTCGAGGGAACCGACTGGATCCAGTCGGCCTCGAGGGAACCGACTGGATCCAGTCGGCCACGGGGAAGCCGACAGGAGCCTGTCGGCCACTGGGCGGCCGATGAGTGGGCTCTCGGCCACGTGGCGGCCGACTACTGGGCCGAGCACGTCACTCGGCCTGATGCCGTCTAGTCGGCTGCGCCAAGACCGACTGGGCCCAATCGGCTATGCCGAAGCCGATAGGACCCAGCCACCTTTGGCCGCGACTCCCTCTCCCTTTCTTCCTCCTCTCTTCCCTGTTCTTTCTCATCTCTCTCTCAACCGAAGCCCCCCGATTTCTTACCGCATATTTAGCCGATTTCTTCCTAGTTTTTCACCGTAGATTGCTTCTAGAGTGCTAGGGGATGCTAGGGTAACCTCGATCTCGTGATGGGGTAGCTCGTAGTGGTGGTGGTGACCATTGTGGAGGTGGAGGTGGAGGTGGAGGCCGTGGAGGTGGAGATTCCGGTGTTCGTCGTTCGTTCGCGTGTTTGAAGACCGCCGTTCGTCGTTTCTTCACATGCTTCAAGGGTAATATATCCAACGTCCATTCCCGTAGTGCTAAGTTGTGTGGATATTTATGTGTGTAGAATATTTTAGTTGATCCGGTAGCGTTGGTTCGATACAATATGTAGATGTCAAATATTTAGTTGTATGGCAATTTTTAGTTGGTGTTGTAAAATTTGGGTAGCTGTGGTAATTTTTAGTTGGTTCGGTAAAATTGGTTTAGGGTTCGATAGAATATGTAGTTGTCAAATATTTAGTTGTGTGGTAATTTTTAGTTGGTCTGGTAGCTTTAGGTAATATTTGGATAGCTATGGTAATTTTTAGTTGGTTCGGTAAAATTATCAGTTTGCCTTTTGCTTAATATTTGTGTTGTTGAATATTTTTTAGGTCAACAGATATGTCTGATTTAGTGAAGTTAGGGTTTTACTACGGCCCTGGTAATGTCCAAATGACTGAGATAGGAGCTGATCTGAGTGAATTTCAGTACGTTGAATTGCGAGTGACTGCCCCTGAAACATGGTCTGTTAGTCAGTTGACAGAATGGCTTGCCGGGTGTTTAGGGTTAAATACTGAAACACACACCGTGGGTGTTCATGCATTATGGACCCGATCTAGTTCGAATATTTTCTTCTATTTGAAGGAAATAAAGCGGGACTCTCATTGGGTGCGCTGGTTACAAGCTTGCTCAAGCAGGGGAGTTAATCCTGTCGCCTTAGTGCTTCCCGTCGTGAAGCAGGTCAGTGCAACTAAACCAGACGGTGGTTACGATTATGGCCAGAGCAGTGAAGGGATGCATGACTCAATGTCAAATTACGCGTCACATGCTGGAGATGATGTTTACGAATCAGGGCAGAGCAGTCATGTAGAAGGAGGAAATGCCGATGATTATGGCAGTGGCGAGGCGGATGCTGATGAGGTAGATGGACACATGCAAAACCAGATGGAAAATGAAGATAGAGATGGTGATATTGCTGATGATTCTGACGAGTCAGACGAAGAAGAGAACGTCCAGCAGGTGCCTAATCCTGCATCATGGAATCAGGACTTCTCAAATGCAATGACCGTGAATGATGGCCATGATTCTGCGTGGCAATATCACCAGAACAACATTGCGACGGGTGCGCTGTATCCAAACAAGAAAGCTCTCAAGGATGCAATAATTAGTTGGGCAATGTCCACGCAAAGGGTTTTTGTAGCAGATGTGTCAAGTCCGAAAAACTTGACAATGGTATGCAAGAATCCGGGTTGTCCCGCGAGGGTGCATGGCTATCTCCCTAAGTATGGCACAAACTGGGTGATCCGTGACTTAGTTCATCGCACTTGTGTTATTCCCTGCATCCCTCAAGATCATCCAAACCTTACGTCCACCCTCATTGCTCGGTTGCTTTATAGCGAGATAGTGGAGGGCAAAGCTATGGAAGTGAAGGCTATCTAGACAAAATTCTTCGTCAGGTTCAAGTACAAAATATCCTATGGCAAGGCTTGGAGGGCTAAGAAGAGGGCACTTGAGACCAGATTTGGTTCGTACTTTGATGCATATGACTCTGTTGTCCGGCTCCTCCACACACTGTAGGACCGTAATCTAGGCACCTATGTCGATATCCAAGACTTGTTCATGCCAGAGTTCCCAAATGTAAAGGTGTTGCATCGATTGTTCTTCTCTTTCGGTGTGTGCATAGAATCTTTCAGACATTGTCGACCAGTGATATGTGTGGATGGCACTTTTCTCACTGGCAAGTACAAGGGTCAGATCCTGACCGATTGGTCAAGACGGTCAAAACCAAGTCGTTCCTCTGGCATTTGCTTTTGTGGAAAGCGAGAACATTGAAAGTTGGACATGGTTCTTCAGGCAATTAAAAATAGTTGTTGTGCAGGATAAGCCAAATGTGTGCATTCTTCATGACAGACATGCAGGTATACTCAGTGCGATAAAGACATTGTCAAACCCTGGTCCTGAGGAACAAACTCCATGGCAGGACTTGCAGAGGCGTTGGTGCATGCACCATCTTGGGGCCAATTTCTTCTCGCAATTCAGAAATAAGAACCTCATGAATCTATTCAAGAAACTCTGCAAGCAGAACCAGCTATGGAAGTACAATTTGATACGTAATAGACTAAATACTTGCACGCTGAGACATGTCAGGGACAGGAGAGCTGCACGAGATGCAGTTGTGAGGGCACATGTTGAAGCAGTAGCTGCACAGTTAGCAACAGGATCAGCTGCCGTCGAGGAGGAGCCTGTTGGGCTTTGTGACTTGCCGGGATTTGATCCACCTGGTACTAGGAGAAGGCTTGGGAGGACAATTAAAACCTTTGATCAGTGGATAGAGCATGAGCCTCTTGAGAGGTGGTCTTTGCTGCATGACACACATGGAGCAAGGTACGGTGTCATGACTACCAACCTCGCAGAAAGATATAACTTTGTCCTCAGAGGAAATAGGGCTTTGCCACTTACAGCTATCGTTGAGGGAATTTTCTATGGTACGGTGAAGTATTTCAGAGATAGACGTCAAAGCGCCGCCCTGCATATCACTAACAACCCGAACACACGTTATTGTGAAAGGGTTATGAAGTACATGAGTGAAAAGATGGAAAAAGCCCGTTCACACACTATTTTTGCCATCGGAAATCTAGAGCGAAGGTATGAGGTCCGGTTAGCTAACAACAAATTCGGATGTGCAAATGTGTCGAGGACACACAAGGTGAAAATTGGAAATGAAGTCCGGCCAACGTGCGAGTGCACATGCAACAAACCAGAGTTGTTTCACCTACCTTGCTCGCATGTACTTGCTGCTTGCGGACAGTTAGGACTGGACACAATCTCATTCGTATCTCCATACTTTCTGAAAGAGTCCGTCCTCAATACATGGACAAGTGAGTTGCTTGGTTTTCGATCAATGGATAACTTCAACACCGTTGACCCTGCTGAACGGAGATACATTCCACACCCTGAGTTTATGCGTACAAGTAGAGGTAGACGACAGTGTCAGCGCATCCGGAATGATATGGATGAATCTGATGTCGGAGGGTGCACCATGCAATGCATTCTATGCAATGAATTTGGACATAGGGACCTTGAATGTCCCACTTTCGTCACTACTATAGGGGGCGCTAGGCGTGGACGAGGCAGTCGTGGACGAAGAGGAGGAAGAGGGAGACCAAGAGGAAGAAGCTAGGCTATCTTTAAATTTCTACTAAGTGACTGCCCTATGTTTTAAATTTGTATTAAGTGTGGCACTATGTTTTAAATTAGCATTAAGTGTGGCACTATGTTTTAAATTTGTATTAAGTGTGGCACTATCTTTTTAATTTGTATTAAGTGTGGCACTATGGTTTAAATTTATATTAAGTGTGGCACTATGTTTTAAATTTGTATTAAGTGTGGCACTATCTTTTTAATTTGTATTAAGTGTGGCACTATGGTTTAAATTTGTATTAAGTCTGGCACTATGTTTTAAATTTGTATTAAGTGTGGCACTATCTTTTTAATTTGTATTAAGTGTGGCACTATCTTTACATGCACTATAGTAGAATGGAGGAACCGTCGTTGCTAAATCCGGAGATTGATAGTAAGCATCGTGCCACGTTGTTATGTGAGCGCAAGCTCGACCCCCTTGTCACTCGCACTGCTAAGGTGGACTGGAAGATACACCCGGATTGGGTTGACAGGTACGTGTTTTATTTATTTATTTCAAGCCGGATTTAATGTGCCACACTAAATGAATTGTTATGATTTCTAATATGCAGGTTGAAATGGGCTGGACTTTTACCTTTCGCGCGTCTAGTAGAGGCCACTGATACCTCCAGATGCGTCGCCATTGACTCCTCTCTGCTCACCTGCTTAGTGGACCGATGGAGGCCTGAGACCCACACATTCTACTTCCGCTGGGGAGAGATGGCTCCTACTCTAGAGGATGTCTCAATGCTGCTGGGCCTAACCTTGGCGGGTCGCGCCATAGGACCGTTGGATGCACCGCCTGGTTGGGAGGCATCTATGGCACAACGTTTCGAGGGTGTTTTTGATGGCGCTCCGGTTCTTGCATCGGAGCCTCATGGACCTAAGTATGAGTGGCTGCAACGTTTCAGTGTTAGTTCCTCAGCCACATATCTTTCGTTTGTCGTGTTTCTGGTTTTACAATTAAATTTGTTGTTTACTAATACCTTCTCTTGGCTCAATACAGATCAAGAATTTCCCAAATGTCCCTCTGAATGCGACATAGATCACTCGTAGCCTGTAGGCGTACCTACTGTGGCTTCTCGGGAAGGTTATGTTCACAGAGAACCATGTCACCACTGTAAGTGCGCGCTACATCCCTATTGCATTGGAGATCGCGAGAGCTGAGATGCCGAATCAGATCACACCTAGGAGTTGGGGTTCGGCGGTCTTAGCAGCTACATACCGAGGTATGTGCAATGGTTGCCAGCTTGCGTCGGACAAGTCAGACCTTCTTGGATGCCCTCTATTTTTACAGCTGTGGTCCTGGGAGAGGTTCTCTATAGGACGGCCGAACATAGATGTCCATGAGGGTTATCCTGCGGGCCACCTGTTTGATGCTGACGGAATTGACATGCCTACTTTCGGTCTGTGCTGGACGCGTCGCAAGGTATGTCTCGTGTTATAATTTAATGCATGTTCTTTGCTCACACTATGGCCGAAAACTCACTTATAATCTGTGCATAGACGCTATGCGGTTGAGCAGACTAGGCGAGCCTACACGGCATTAAACGAGTAGTTCGATACATACACCGGGGTGATATGGCAGCCGTACATGCAAGCAGCCATACATGCCAGGTACCCAGGCGGTATTTCTAGGCTATGCACAAGAGATCAGGATTACTGGATGACGAAATCGAAGATTATGTTCGATATCTTCATCGAGGAGATGGCGCAACAGCGAGTTGTGAGGCAATTTGGTCTTCGGCAGATGGTCGACCCCCCCCCCCCTATAGAGAACCCACTGCCAGCAGTAGTCCACAGGTATTGTATACTTATTCAATGTTTCATTGTCATTCAATTATGTTCATAGTGAATCACCAGTTAATTGTTAAGCACACACCTCAATTGCAGGAACACAAGGAAGGGGATAAGCAGGACACAACAGCAGTGGGTCCAAAGGCTTCAGCCATACATGACAGACTGGGATACTGCGACGACACGTCTCTGGGAAGAGGTTGGCATGTTTGATCTCGATGAATTCAATGCCTATTTGCATCGGTACATGGGCAGGACAAGGTTACGCATCGTGCAGCACCCTCATCCAGAGGAGATACCACACCCCGTTACGTCTGATACATACTCGAGCTATGATACTTCGGGCTCTAGGCAGTACGCGGTAATATCTATTGTCTTTATATAATGCATCTTCTGGTTACATAATTTGCCATCCATAATTAATAATCATCGTGACAATTGCAGGATGAGCTGGCATACAATCGTCATAGTGAGGTCAGGGACTATACACGATCACTGTCGTCTGGACCTCTTATGGTACCTACATCTCAGCTCAGGCCATGGTTCGCGCGTCTCGAGCAGAAGCTACGAGCTGTCTACACGGCTATCACATGCACCCGCGGTTCGGACGTTGTTCCCCAGCACCAGCAGCAGCCGCGGCAATCCACGCAACGACAACAACCACGTCCTCGCCTAACACAGCAGCCGACGCCACCTCCACCACCTCCTGACCAGGCTGGCAGTTCGGCGTGGCCGCACCCAGAGCAGCATGCTCCCTTGTCCAGCTTTGCATTTCATCCTCCGCCACAATAGCAGAGTCCAACATCGGGTTTCATGTTTTGGCCACATCTATATCAGTAGGCGACAGCGTTCGGAACTAGGTGGGGGAGTGAGGGTGAGCCACTATCGCAGCAATACATGTGGATGGACATGTTTTCGACTCCTCCACCAGGACCCACCCAGGATACATAGGATGACCAGGACAGGTCCTAGGTTCCTCTTCGTAACGTTAGGCCACCCCACAGGTGGGGCTGGAGTACGCCAGGCACACCGCCTGAGCGCCGGGGCAGGCGGCGTCATTGACGCTTCTATCGATCAGTAGAGACATGACTATCTAATTATGTATGAGACATATGTCTATTCTATGTATGGGATAAATGACTATCTACTTATGTATGATACATATGTCTATTCTATGTATGAGACAAATTACTATCCAACGTCGCACTTAGATAAAACATAATGCCCACAAAACAAGATAGTACACACAAATTAAACAGTACAACTGAAATTACAAAATATAGCTAAAAAACTACATGAAGGCATCATCGTCCTCCTCCATCGATGCAGAGCTCTTGCCCTTCTTTGATGCAGAGCTATTGCCCTTTGTCGACGAAGAGTTATTGCCCTTTGTCGACGAAGAGCTCTTGCCCTTTGTGGATACAGAACTCTTGCCCTTCGACGATGCGGTAGTCTTGACCTTGGTGCTCGGCATGAAGAGGTCGTCTTCGTCCTCACTCTCTGATGTCCATAAATCTGTATTTTCTGCTGCAAACTTGAGGTACGATTCACTCTTATGGAGTTGCTTCTGCCATCTTCCATGCAACCTGAGAAGTTCTTTCCGTATCTCCTCAAATGTCCTAGGAGGCCACCCACTCCTAGCTAATGCGTGAGCCAACTCATTCATTATGGTGACACTATTGATGAGTTCGTCCAATGGAACTACTCTATTGTCGATCTTGAAATTGGCAGCTAAACGTAGAAGACGATGGGACATACCAGAGTGGAAACTACGATCAAAAGGATAATGGGACATCTTCACGAAACTACGATACTATACTGGACTACTTACCCAGCTTAGTGTGGAGGGGTTTTTATAGGTTCAGAAGAGAAGAATAGGCGGGAACTAAGAAGAGGGAAACTATGGCGGGAGATATTGGCGGGAACTAAGAAGCGGGAAACAATGGCGGGAGATATTGCCGGGAACGAACAAGCGGGAAACTATGGTGGGAGATATTGGCGGGAACTGATAAGGGAGAAACAATGGCAAGAGATATTGGCGGGAACTGATAAGGGAGAAACGATGGCGGGAGATATTGGCGGGAAAAAGTCTTGCCACCTGGTAGTGAGGGGCTATTTTGTCATTCTGGTCATTAGAAAATCTTAGTTACGCACCAAAATATGATTACATGCAGCTATTGGCTTTGCCAACACCAATTGGAGCTAATTGGTCACGGCGAAGCCGATTAGTACTTGTTGGTCACGGCTAAGCCGAATGGGTCCAATCGGCTACTGCCCTATCGGCCTAGGCGAAGCCGACTAGGACTAATTGGCTTCCTCTAGGCCGACTGGACCCAGTCGGCTTCCTCTAAGCCGACAGGATCACATTTTTGTAAATTTTGCCAACGACGTAATATGTGAGAAAATTAATTAAAAAAAGATAATATTTAAAAAAAAATAGCCACCTCCGACGTCAAGCCTGCTGAAACTCGCCGATGACTCGTGCCATGGCAACCGAGGCGACAATGGGTAGGGTCGTCGAACTGCTTGATCCGGCCGGCGTTATCCTGAGCGAAGATCTGCGACCAATAAGGGTTGTTTGTCGTGTAGCTCAGATCTACCCTCGCCTCCGACGTCAACCTGCTGAAACTCGCTGATGGCTCGCTCCATTGCAACCGAGCCGACGGTGGGTACAAGCTCCACCGGAACACCCGTCTGGCTCCTCGGTCGCTCCCGCAAGCGGCCAAGAGCAAACCCTAGCCACCGCACGCGTCACTCCTCCGCCACACCTCCCCTCGCTGCCGCCGGCAGGTGTCGCTGGGCAAAGCCCGCGCGGCGCGGCGGCGGTGGGGCATTCTCCTCATCCCGCTCAGGGCAGGGCGGCGCGGGACGGCCACCCCTGTGGGCGCTCTAGGCAAGGCGAGGCCGCGCAAGGAGCGGCGCATCTCCAGGGCAGGGCGAGGGCGCGCGAGGGGCGGCGCATCTTCAGGGCAAGGCAAGGCACGCGTGGAGGCTCTGCCGACACGGATCTGGCTGCATGGTGGCGATGCGAGGTGGATCTGTGGCCTGGGTCGGGGGCGGCGCATGGGGCTGTGATGTGGCATGGCGGCGGCGCAAGGGGCCGTGCAGAGGCGCGGCAGCGTCGCGTGGTGGCCCAGCCGGCGTGGATCTGCTGGATGTGGCTCACTTCACGGTGCGGGTTGTCCAGATTTGGGGCTGGTGGCGTGACTCGGGGCAGAGGTCCGTGCAGGCATGGATGTGTGGCAGGAGGTGCGTGGACGCCGGGGCGGTGGCCCCGGGATGGGGGCAGTAGCATGGAGCTCGTCGTGGCATGAGGTGTTATGTTCGGGTTCGTGCCGTGGTGGTGGCTGATGGCAGGTGGTGGTGGTGGAGGTCTGCTCTCCGGCGATCTGGACGCCTTCCGGTGCCCTGGATCCGCAAATCATGTTGTATGGCGAGGAGCTCTGGCGAAAGCACCGCCCTGACCAAGGTTAGGCCGGCGACGGCGGCGCCTTCTGGCATCGTCTACCTTCTTGGAGGCATCGTTGTGGAGCTCCGTCGAGTCAAGATGGATTTGGCTCTCCGGATGAAAATCTTAGCTTCGGTTTTCCGGTGCGGGCGACGACGGCGTCTATGTCGTGTCCTTCTTGGAGGCGTCGTTTGGGAGTGGCTGTTGTGAGGGATCTCCTCGCCACCAAGGTTAGTGGATGTCAGGGCAGCGGCCCTGAATTTGTAAGCCGAGACGGCGGTCTCGGAAACCGATGCGGCGATGGCTCCATGAGGTAGGGTTGCAGCTCAGCATGGCTTGAGTGGCGATCTTGAGCTGCGAGGGCGGCAAGGTCGTCGGCTCGGTCGACGCGTTCTGTGGCACCCCGAAAGAGGGCCGACGTACGCCAGTTCCCAGGATAAGACCTGGCGCACGTCAACGACATGATACAGCAAATTCCAGGCAAAAATGGCTTTATTAATATAATGGAGTATTACAATACTGTTGCTTACAACAATATGCATAGCTCCAAAACTAACTGCAGGGCATCAGAGGTCTTGGCAACTACGTCTCTGGCTGGGCTCCATAACGCACAGGACTGGCTTGGTTACCATCTAGCACGACAAATCTTCTCCTGCAACTGGCCACGTGCAAGGCCAGGTGAGTACTTTGAATGTACTCGCAAGACAACCAAGTACATAGCATCCAAACAAGCAGATAACAAAGCAAGCCCCTATGCTATGCAAGAATTAAACCTAAGCAGGTCATGAGATCTAACAAGGCAAGCATGGATCAAGCATGGCATGGCATGAATCAGGCATGTAATCTACCTAGCATAGCATGGCAATGATTACGTTAACTGCTTAGAGTACTACTGTACTGAACACCAACTTACTCTCTTTCGGGTTGTCCCACAACCCTCGACATATTTATGATCCAACCTGGACTGTCTCAAGTTCAATCCAACTCATGTGGTCACCCGACCACTCATCATCTAGCCATCCCATGGCTAACATATCTTATTCCTGACATCCCCTGATGTCTACTCAATATAAGTTTTTCCACCATTATTATTATTATGGTTGACCACCTACTGAGGTCTGTACGGGTCGTCCATTACCGTGGACACGGCTATTCGAATAGATTTGACACTCTGCAGAGGTTGTACACTTTACCCACACCATGGAGTTCCTCCCTCATCCAGTCCCTTGGGACTTGTCCCACAGGATCCTTGGAACTCGTCCCAGAGGAGTGGACTAGGACATCTCCAACGAAACCTGCCTGACCCATGACTCATTCATCGTACCTCCGGCACTTTTCCTCCCCTGGAGGTCAGCCTTGGGTGGCCCCTGTGTCCTCTTGACACCTGCCACCGTCGTGGCCACGACCCAAACGGGGTCAAACTGTCCCAAACGGGGACCGCGCGCAAAACTCAACAACTGGCCCACAGGGTTATCGCCGCTTACCGGGCCAAGGTAGCATGCCGCGCCTAACCCTCCCTGTATGGAGGTACCGATGAAAGATCACGCAATCAGACCCGGTCAAGGCCGTCCCATACCGGCAAATGTGGTTGCACGGAAAAGCCCGGACAGGTGGCTCAAGATCAACCAACTAGGTTGCATTAATTTAATTACTCATATCCACAACTGCCGGATGAAACCCAAAAAAATCATAGACAGCAATCTCTTAATCCAACTCAGCATTATCCCTACCACCTCACTGACAATTATAAGTGATAGCATAACGGATCATAGTACGGATAATTATAGCAGGAGTTCAATCATAATACTAACATGAATATGTTACTAGCAATGTTATTATCAGCATGGCAACATTGAAATAAGGCATGGCACTAGATGAAGAGTACTACTAGTATCTATACCGATGTTGCCACCGGTGCATGCAAATGCACACTAGCATGCAATACAGATGAACACACAGGTGCAAGCAAAGTCATCACGCAAGTTCGGAGCTCATGTAGGAGGTTGGCTTGCCTGGGGGGGGGTCGACGAATACACCGGGAAGCAGCGCAATCACCTCGCAGAATAAATCGCCGAACAGGATTCTCTCTCAAACGGCTCGATCGGAGGGCAAGGGCAAAACTGTTATTTCCACTGTGTTAACACAATTTGGAAATAGCACTATCGGAACGGGCTCGATGAGACGAAAGCGGGGGCGCTGGTTTTACCTGATTCCGGGCTACGGTCGAAAAGTTACGGCCGTGTACAGTTCAGGGACCATTCTGCAGTAAAACTACTTACAAACGGGTCCCTGGACTATTAAACCGAATGCGCCTTCAGCCGAGTCCGCTTCCTAAAGACGAAAACGTATTCTGGCGAATACGTTCTCACTTAAAACGGCTGGGCCCGGGGTTGACTCTCTCTTTCTCTCTCTTACATGCGGGGCCCGCCTTATCCACTCCCTCTCTCCTCCTTTTCTCTCTCCTCCTCCTCTGGTCTTCTCCTTCCTCCCGATCGGGCAGAGCAGAGGCGGCCGGTCGCCAGCGCCACCGTCGCCTCGCCACTTCCCAGAGCCAGCCGACGAGCTCAGCGGCTGCGTCGTTCCTCTCCGCACTCGGGGGCAGCCACCGGGGCGTCGGGGCGGGCTACACCGGCAGCTCCACGGGAAGGCCGCGGCGGCCGGACGCCACGAAGAGGGGGACCGCCCCAGCGAGGTTCCTCTGGCTATCCGAGGACGGCGGCGGGTTCGTGGACTCGGGAGGAGGCTGTAGCCGAGGGCAGGAGGGGCAAAGAGGGGCCGGAGCGCCGGAATCGCAGAGAGGATCCGGGGCAGAGCTTCGGCCATGAGCGAGGGGAGGAGCTCCCTGAGCTCGAATGGAAAGGGAAGGGCTTGCTGGCAAGGGGGGCTCAAGGGCACGCTCCATTTATAGCCGCGGGCCGGGCTCTGGACGCCGGGAGAAGCTCCGGGAGCTCACCACCGTGGCGGCGCCCGAGCGGAGCACCCGCTGTCGGCAGAGGCGGCCAACGGCTAGGGGACGAAGGGGAGACGGCTCTGGAGGGTTCACGCATCTACGGGGAAACTCTACGACACCTCTAGACAGGCTGGAATCGGCTGGACGCTCGCTACCGACGACGCCAAGCTACAGAGCGCGAATTTGGCATGCTCTGCCGGTGGTCACCACGCGTCCACGGCAATGCCATGATGCACTCCAAGCCAATTCATGTCTGGGCTAATCACCGCGCTATTGTGAGTTGACCCATGCATCAGGATTGCTCTGGAGAGGTCTGAATTGACTGGACCAAGGTCAAACAGTTGCCAGCAGCAACCTGTTTGTACTGTGGTGTGGCCAGCACAGTACTCTCCTTGGCTTGATCCTTGGCATGGTTCAATCACTTGCTAAGGTCACTCTCCTGGCCAAAACTCAGCTCAAACAAACCTGCTTAGATAACACTTCCTTTGCAATTTGGCAGACAGACCAGATTTGGAAAAAATGATGCTGGGGACAAATGGCAAAAGGGACATGGATGAAATTTGGAGGAGATCAATTAATTGGGCATATGAAGACACTGTGAAAGTTTCATACCATTTGCATAAGCAGAAATGGTACTTCCTTCACAATGCTTCCATATGGACAGAAACTTGAGAAAATCACTGAGGAAGATTGGCTACAGGGATTGGGCCAATATTTGGAGGAAAATGCTAATTTATCACAATGCATCACCCTGCAACATCTTAGCCCAAGGAGATCAAGGAATCATGCACTTCCTTTGCAAACCAGAAATCTGGACAGAATCTGCAAATGGAAGTGGAGCTCAAAACTTGAACTGGAGAACTGGATATTTGGATATAAATGAGGAAGATATGGATATAAGAAGCTCCACAAATTATTTGGGAATTTTCCTAGCTACCAAAATGGTAGTTCCTTTGGAAATGCCCCAAATTGCAATATTGGCTTTAAATAGGAAAAAGCAATTTCCCTAATTTAATTATAGCCAATATTTTTATGAGAGCTCAATATATCCACAAGGAATATCTCCACAAGATTTCATGACATCTGGAGATGGATAGACATTTCTCTGGATTTAATTTCTCCGAAAGGCAGAAAGAGGAATTAATTCTAGATGACAAATATTGCATATGGCATAGCAATATTTTTGCACATCTAGAGTCCAAGGGAAAGGAAGGATCTCGGGAAGTCTTGGGAGGACCAACAGAGCAAGGAAAAAGGATAGCTCCTTTGAAAACCCAAAGGCAGGATTCCTAGTTCCAATATTTCGGAACTAGGGTTTGAATAGGATTCGGGGTTTGCAGACAGAGGGGGGGGGGGTTGACTGGCACAAGAGCATGAGAAAAGCACTGAGAGGCTGAGGACAGACTGGATTCACCTGGTCACTTGCCAAATTCCAGAGGAAAAAATTCGGGAGAGAAAAGCTAGGAAGGAATAACAGCACAAAAATCGATAACCCGATTTTTGGGGTGTTACAAACCTTCCCCCCTTAAAAGAATCTCGTCCTCGAGATTCCTAGGGTTAGCTTAAAACAAAAACCACTACGCCTCCTAGCAAAACTCTGGGCTTGGTCTTAACCCTACAGTTGAAAACATCGGGTTAAGAGCACCGAAAGCTGATGCACCCAGATATCCCGGGATCTATTCTACGGGCAGGGGCCGCTGGGTGGCCCTGACATTTTTAGAAAAAGCAAAACTTCCTTTTCCAAAAATGCTTGGGGTACCGCACACAACAGTGGCCTCTACCGCTGACAGGTGGGACCAGGGCCCACCGGCAGCCTCTTCTATCTCCCGCCACGGCTCTCTCTCTCACCCGCTCTTTCTCTGCTCCGAGTGCGGCTAGGCACTGTACACGTCTAGCCCTAGGGCACGGAGTACCCTACGGCGATAGTGCATGGCGTGCACGAGGGCACTCAGGGAGCACTCCCATCGCGGGCCAGCGCCGGGCGGCACTTCTCGCGGATTCGCCTCCTGGACGCCGGTGGTCGAGCGGCGCGCGGGGTTCTCCTGGACCTCGCTCACCGTACACTGGGCTGGGGCTATAAAAACTACCACTGGGTCTCTCTCCTCTACCTACCTCTCGCATCCTGCCTCACCTCTTCTTCTTCTTCTCCTCTTCCTTCTGGTTGCAGGAGCGCGAGACAAGGCGCTAATGGCGGGCATGGGCTCGGAGCTACTCACGATCCTCGTGGCTGGCATGCTGGCGGCATTGCTCTTGGGCTCGCTGCTGCTGTGCGCGATGATCCTCGATGATCGCCAGGATGCTGCTGCCAGAGAGGATGCTGCTGCCCGAGGGGCGGCTAGGGGACAACTACGCCGTCTCAGGCCGGCAGAATAGGCGCAGCTGCGGCGGCGAGGGGCGGCTTGTCAACATCACACCAGACGATGACAAAGGCGCCGCTAGGTTTAGGGTTAGTGTGGTGCGGTCAGCAGAGCTCTACCAGTGTGGAAGCCACGCTGCTAGTTGCTCCTTGCTGAACAGCATCCACAATAGGGCTAGGGGTCAAATCCGGGTTTCGGCCTTGGTCTCGAAGGGTTGCGCCGGTCTATGCTGCAATAAAATTCCTAGAATCGCTCTGAAATCGCAACCGGCATGCAAACTATGCTCAAACAATACACATGCAATCTATTCTAATATGCAGGCAGATACAGAATGCACATGATAGCAAGATGCAGGCAAAGGAAAGAAACAAGCAAACAGACTACACTAACGTTTTAATGCCAGTGGGTGTATGTACTCCTGGCATACATACACCTACACTAGCTCGAATTTTAATTAGGGACTCTGGACAAGTCCGAGGTTGTTATTAGGTGTAAGTGCTCTACTGACTAAAATCTTGTTAAGAGTCCACTGCCAGCTCGGTTAAACATTTCTGTTTAACGGAGTGACTGATGAACCAAGCACACAGAGCAAACAGGCATGCATAGCATTACAACAGCACACAGGCATGAGCAGTACAAGCAATGCAAGCAACACACAGCAATACTGGGCAGCTAACAACAACGCTCACTCCGAGCTACAAAGGCCTAATACTGGCTGCAGGCGAAGAAACAGTCTTTGCAACACACCTACTCGCGGCATCTCCTGTCTTCGATCACTGCCGAAGCCACAACTGGCCTACTTCCGCTGGGGCTCTCCTGGGAGACGAAGGCTGAGCCAACTTCCATCTTCATCGTCGGACACCTCAATGAGCTGGGGCTCAACTGCTGGAGCTGCAGCGGGAACTCGACCGAACACATCCCGACGACGAAGTCGCCGGATAGCTCCCTGAGTGGAATTTGGGTGGATGCTGCCTGGGTGGAATAGGTTTACTGATGGCGAGGGTGGTACTAGCTGTGAAGGTGGCACTGGGTTTGGCAACAAGGGACGGCTGGTCTGGGATGAAATTTCACTGGCCGCACGGTATGCTTCCGTAACAACCCTTGTGTTGTCTTGGTCAATGGCTTGAAACTCTTTTAGGATGCCAGAGAGCAAAAGTCCCTGGGCATCAATATACTGGACTAGGCGAGCTATGGTTGGGTCAACATTTCCCACTATGCTGGAGAACCTGCCAGCTATGTCCGACGAAGATGGAAGATAGCGGAACTCTTGCATCTCTGCCATTTGCGGAAACTGGCTACGGAGACAGGCGAGGGCTCCTGCGGCTGCCATCTGGATAGCCAACGCGGGGGTGGGCACAGGCTTGCCTGAAAACTCATGGGCTTCCCATCCGCTGTTGGACCTGGGCTGATATACACCCTTGCATAAAATCGGCAAAGGTGGGGAACAGGGTCCGACTGGCACACCAGATATGCCGGAGGGGAACTACAGCTAAGGGCTTGAGTGAGCATACTCGAAAGGATGCTCGGAAAATCGGGATAACCATCAGCCAAGACTCGGCTATGGAAAATGGGGGTCTTGGATGAACTGGCCATGGCTACAGGTTTTGGGATACTGGCCTGGGTCTCTCTTGCTGGGTTCTGGCTTACTGGCTGGGGGGCTACGGCTCACAAATGGGAGAGGGCTTAAATAGGCAGTCGGCTGGAACACACCAGCATGGCGTGGATCCTTCTCGTGCCGGGTAGAAGATACACCGGTACGGCCGACAGCCAAGCAGGGTCACGGTCTAATCCAAGGTGGCTGGGTGGGCATCTGGGTAGGGTCACGTCCAATCCGACTGCGCCGACTGCTGGTCCACAGTGGCCATGTCGGTTGCCAGAGACTGGTCAAATCTATTGGGCTCACTACCAGTTAGACCTAGGGTCGGGTCTGGGGCTAGGGTAACCTATAGCCAGCCTGGCTCTGATACCAAGTCTTGTGGCACCCCGAAAGAGGGCCGACGTACGCCAGTTCCCAGGATAAGACCTGGCGCACGTCAACGACATGATACAGCAAATTCCAGGCAAAAATGGCTTTATTAATATAATGGAGTATTACAATACTGTTGCTTACAACAATATGCATAGCTCCAAAACTAACTGCAGGGCATCAGAGGTCTTGGCAACTACGTCTCTGGCTGGGCTCCATAACGCACAGGACTGGCTTGGTTACCATCTAGCACGACAAATCTTCTCCTGCAACTGGCCACGTGCAAGGCCAGGTGAGTACTTTGAATGTACTCGCAAGACAACCAAGTACATAGCATCCAAACAAGCAGATAACAAAGCAAGCCCCTATGCTATGCAAGAATTAAACCTAAGCAGGTCATGAGATCTAACAAGGCAAGCATGGATCAAGCATGGCATGGCATGAATCAGGCATGTAATCTACCTAGCATAGCATGGCAATGATTACGTTAACTGCTTAGAGTACTACTGTACTGAACACCAACTTACTCTCTTCCGGGTTGTCCCACAACCCTCGACATATTTATGATCCAACCTGGACTGTCTCAAGTTCAATCCAACTCATGTGGTCACCCGACCACTCATCATCTAGCCATCCCATGGCTAACATATCTTATTCCTGACATCCCCTGATGTCTACTCAATATAAGTTTTTCCACCATTATTATTATTATGGTTGACCACCTACTGAGGTCTGTACGGGTCATCCATTACCGTGGACACGGCTATTCGAATAGATTTGACACTCTGCAGAGGTTGTACACTTTACCCACACCATGGAGTTCCTCCCTCATCCAGTCCCTTGGGACTTGTCCCACAGGATCCTTGGAACTCGTCCCAGAGGAGTGGACTAGGACATCTCCAACGAAACCTGCCTGACCCATGACTCATTCATCGTACCTCCGGCACTTTTCCTCCCCTGGAGGTCAGCCTTGGGTGGCCCCTGTGTCCTCTTGACACCTGCCACCGTCGTGGCCACGACCCAAACGGGGTCAAACTGTCCCAAACGGGGACCGCGCGCAAAACTCAACAACTGGCCCACAGGGTTATCGCCGCTTACCGGGCCAAGGTAGCATGCCGCGCCTAACCCTCCCTGTATGGAGGTACCGATGAAAGATCACGCAATCAGACCCGGTCAAGGCCGTCCCATACCGGCAAATGTGGTTGCACGGAAAAGCCCGGACAGGTGGCTCAAGATCAACCAACTAGGTTGCATTAATTTAATTACTCATATCCACAACTGCCGGATGAAACCCAAAATAATCATAGACAGCAATCTCTTAATCCAACTCAGCATTATCCCTACCACCTCACTGACAATTATAAGTGATAGCATAACGGATCATAGTACGGATAATTATAGCAGGAGTTCAATCATAATACTAACATGAATATGTTACTAGCAATGTTATTATAAGCATGGCAACATTGAAATAAGGCATGGCACTAGATGAAGAGTACTACTAGTATCTATACCGATGTTGCCACCGGTGCATGCAAATGCACACTAGCATGCGATACAGATGAACACACAGGTGCAAGCAAAGTCATCACGCAAGTTCGGAGCTCATGTAGGAGGTTGGCTTGCCTAGGGGGGGGGTCGACGAATACACCGGGAAGCAGCGCAATCACCTCGCAGAATAAATCGCCGAATAGGATTCTCTCTCAAACGGCTCGATCGGAGGGCAAGGGCAAAACTGTTATTTCCACTGTGTTAACACAATTTGGAAATAGCACTATCGGAACGGGCTCGACGAGACGAAAGCGGGGGCGCTGGTTTTACCTGATTCCGAGCTACGGTCGAAAAGTTACAGCCGTGTACAGCTCAGGGACCATTCAGCAGTAAAAATACTTACAAACGGGTCCCTGGACTATTAAACCGAACGCGCCTTCAGCCGAGTCCGCTTCGTAAAGACGAAAACGTATTCTGGCGAATACGTTTTCACTTAAAACGGCTGGGCCCGGGGTTGACTCTCTCTTTCTCTCTCTTACATGCGGGGCCCGACTTATCCACTCCCTCTCTCCTCCTTTTCTCTCTCCTCCTCCTCTGGTCTTCTCCTTCCTCCCGATCGGGCAGAGCAGAGGCGGCCGGTCGCCGGCGCCACCGTCGCCTCGCCACTTCCCAGAGCCAGCCGACGAGCTCAGCGGCTGCGTCGTTCCTCTCCGCACTCGGGGGCAGCCACCGGGGCGTCGGGGCGGGCTACACCGGCAGCTCCACGGGAAGGCCGCGGCGGCCGGACGCCACGAAGAGGGGGACCGCCCCAGCGAGGTTCCTCTGGCTATCCGAGGACGGCGGCGGGTTCGTGGACTCGGGAGGAGGCTGTAGCCGAGGGCAGGAGGGGCAAAGAGGGGCCGGAGCGCCGGAATCGCAGAGAGGATCCGGGGCAGAGCTTCGGCCATGAGCGAGGGGAGGAGCTCCCTGAGCTCGAATGGAAAGGGAAGGGCTTGCTGGCTAGGGGGGCTCGAGGGCACGCTCCATTTATAGCCGCGGGCCGGGCTCTGGACGCCGGGAGAAGCTCCGGGAGCTCACCACCGTGGCGGCGCCCGAGCGGAGCACCCGCTGTCGGCAGAGGCGGCCAACGGCTAGGGGACGAAGGGGAGACGGCTCTGGAGGGTTCACGCATCTACGGGGAAACTCTATGACACCTCTAGACAGGCTGGAATCGGCTGGACGCTCGCTACCGACGACGCCAAGCTACAGAGCGCGAATTTGGCATGCTCTGCCGGTGGTCACCACGCGTCCACGGCAATGCCACGATGCACTCCAAGCCAATTCATGTCTGGGCTAATCACCGCGCTATTGTGAGTTGACCCATGCATCAGGATTGCTCTGGAGAGGTCTGAATTGACTGGACCAAGGTCAAACAGTTGCCAGCAGCAACCTGTTTGTACTGTGGTGTGGCCAGCACAGTACTCTCCTTGGCTTGATCCTTGGCATGGTTCAATCACTTGCTAAGGTCACTCTCCTGGCCAAAACTCAGCTCAAACAAACCTGCTTAGATAACACTTCCTTTGCAATTTGGCAGACAGACCAGATTTGGAAAAAATGATGCTGGGGACAAATGGCAAAAGGGACATGGATGAAATTTGGAGGAGATCAATTAATTGGGCATATGAAGACACTGTGAAAGTTTCATACCATTTGCATAAGCAGAAATGGTACTTCCTTCACAATGCTTCCATATGGACAAAAACTTGAGAAAATCACTGAGGAAGATTGGCTACAGGGATTGGGCCAATATTTGGAGGAAAATGCTAATTTATCACAATGCATCACCCTGCAACATCTTAGCCCAAGGAGATCAAGGAATCATGCACTTCCTTTGCAAACCAGAAATCTGGACAGAATCTGCAAATGGAAGTGGAGCTCAAAACTTGAACTGGAGAACTGGATATTTGGATAGAAATGAGGAAGATATGGATATAAGAAGCTCCACAAATTATTTGGGAATTTTCCTAGCTACCAAAATGGTAGTTCCTTTGGAAATGCCCCAAATTGCAATATTGGCTTTAAATAGGAAAAAGCAATTTTCCTAATTTAATTATAGCCAATATTTTTATGAGAGCTCAATATATCCACAAGGAATATCTCCACAAGATTTCATGACATCTGGAGATGGATAGACATTTCTCTGGATTTAATTCCTCCGAAAGGCAGAAAGAGGAATTAATTCTAGATGACAAATATTGCATATGGCATAGCAATATTTTTGCACATCTAGAGTCCAAGGGAAAGGAAGGATCTCAGGAAGTCTTGGGAGGACCAACAGAGCAAGGAAAAAGGATAGCTCCTTTGAAAACCCAAAGGCAGGATTCCTAGTTCCAATATTTCGGAACTAGGGTTTGAATAGGATTCGGGGTTTGCAGACAGAGGGGGGGGGGGGTTGACTGGCACAAGAGCATGAGAAAAGCACTGAGAGGCTGAGGACAGACTGGATTCACCTGGTCACTTGCCAAATTCCAGAGGAAAAAATTCGGGAGAGAAAAGCTAGGAAGGAATAACAGCACAAAAATCGATAACCCGATTTTTGGGGTGTTACACGTTCAAGTGTGAACGGTTGGACGATATGTCGGGCGGCGGCCCCGGAAGTGGTGCGACGGCCGTGGTCTGCGGGCGGTCACTCGGTGCAGCGTGGGTTGCGGGTGGCTGGGTCATGCGGCGTTGTAGCTCAAGGGTGAGCGGTGGTATGTCGGGGCAGTGGCCCCGGAAGGTGGTGTCGGTTGACCGCGCAGGACGCAACGGAGCGGTGGATGTCGGGGTGGCGGCTCCGAGACTTTGCAGCTTCGAGGGCTTCAGCTTCGTGTCGCGTGGGCGCCGAGGTTGCCTTCTATGTTGCTCGTTGGCATTTCAGGGACACGGACCATGTGGAGTGTATGTCCTCCATTTTTTGCAGGAGGGTCCCGTGACTGCTCCTCTCATAGTAGTCGTGGTTTCTTCTTTCCGGCAGCGGTGGAAGTTGTGTGTTCGACATGTTGTCGGCAGGAGTGGGCTTAGCCATATGTGTTTCAGTGTGTGGGAGTGGGCTTGGCCCTTGATGTATCGATTTTCGCCCGGTTTTTCATTAATTAGCTGGGCAATTCTCTTTTGCTTAATTAATAGATGAGGCAAAGTTTTTGCCTCCGTTTCGAAAAAAAAAAGCTAAGATACCAGCCGACGACACGCGCGTGTCTGGAGCCATGATGCTGCAGCGGGCGAGAAGCTCGCTTTCTTCGACTATGAGGCTCGCTTTATTCGACTATGAGGCTGCACGACATTCATGGTAATGCCACCGCGCAACATTACTACCAGTGAACTAATCATAACTTTTAAACTTCGGCCACTAGTAACGACAAGTAATGTGACATACCAATATGTGATGTTGTGCGATCAAAACATTGCGATTTTTTTTAGTAGCTCTTTTAAATATAATGTTGGAACATGGGCCCCGCATGTCAATGGGGAACTACCCATAAAAGTCAACAAACTCAAATGCACGGACGCCATCGAAGAAAAGTCAAGTATTATTCACATCAACAATGAAGTAATGCTATATCTACGAACCTTTTAGGGCTCCTTTGATTCGAAGGAATTTCATAGGATTTTCAGAGAATTAGAATCCTTGGAAACTTTTTCTATTTTGGTTGTTTGATTCATAGGATTGAATTCTATAGGAAGTTTTCTCAAGGATTGTACATAGTGTAGGTTTCTCAGGGTGGCCTGCTGGCGGCGTGGAGGAGGTGGTGGCGCGGTCGGCGAGGCGTTTTGGGGGAGATCTCACCCTCTCCGGCGGCGGTGCTCTCTGGAGCTCCGCGGTCGAGATCTCTCCTTCCCCGAGCTCTAGGGTCTCCGGATCTGTCGAGCTCATCTCCCCATCTCCGGCGGTGGCATGGCGGTCGGGCCGGATCGAGTTGAAGAAGATGAAGGGAGAGATATGGAGCCATGCGATGAAGAGGAGGGCCAGTGGTGTAGGCTCTCTGGAGCCGGCGACCGGCGACTTCCCGTCCGTGAAGGGGATGCATATGTACCAGGTCTTTGAGGGATGCAGTTGCGGCGGCGCGCCACCGGCGGCATCGAGGTCGTCTTCTTCTTCGGGGTCAACTGGACTCGTTTGTATTTTCTATTTCTTGTTGGACCTGGCTGTAAGTCTGTGGCTTTAATATATCTCTTGCTTTATCCCGCAAAAAAAAAAGAATTTATTTGTACTTCTTCCATACGATGCAATAAAATAACTCAAAATCATGTAGGATTGTTACAAGCATTCCAATCCAATGTATTTCTTATTTCCTTGTTTTTTGAATCTCGCGAATCAAAGAGTCCTTAGTCGCGTTCCCGCAAAAAAAAGGCCCTTAGTCACGTAGAAGATTTACGGGCTCATGTGGCGTCATCTGGTTGGGTTAGTGAGGGACCCATAGTGAAATTCAAGGGGAGAGGTTAGTGGGATTGGTGGAGGATTAGCCCATAACCCTGTCTGTAACCACTTTGTCCCTATATTTAGATTATGGGTGTGTCTAGGTCTCAGTCGACCGTCAAGTAATATACTCCCTCCGTCCCAAAATAAGTGACTCAAAAATGACTCAACTTTGCACTAACTTTAGTACAAAGTTGGGTCACTTTTGAGTCACTTATTTTGGGACGGGGGGAGTAGTATGGAAGAAGAAGAAAAAAAAAATTGCGCAAATCTCGATGCAAAATCAACGGATTATAGTATCGACTGAGACTTCGCGAGTCTTAGTCGACTGATTTTTAGCAAAGCCGTTAGATTATTGGTGCAAAAATTGTCAGGCATGGCCCACTTCAATTCTTTGACGGAGTAGCCTATAGTTTTAGGACAATTTTTCAGAATATCATACATCAACCTAGCCGAGAGTCAACTCATCGATGAAGAAACGATGCAATTGTACAATAAGATGGAAAATATAAAGATAAAATATGCTAAAGGGGATTGATTGTGCTTGTGCATGATAACTAAGGAATTAAGTTCAGGTGGGCGATCGCCCATTGCCTTTTCAATTAAACTTGAGGCCATAGGATCTTAGGTAAGATGAGTAGTCGGAAGTCCATATTTACTATTGCCCATATTTGAAGAAAAAAGGTACTCTAACAACTTCTATTCAAGTTGAGACTTTCAAGTTTCCGCGAGTATAGGACCGCATATTTGACGTTACATACTATGTTTGTGGTGATTTTGGATCAGACATTGTGTTTGAAGTGATATCTTTTGTGTGAACTTTACATGTTTTAATTTGAAAAACACGATCATAAAACTATATGTTATGGCAGTTACACTATTCATGTTTTAATTTGAATGTTTTTAAGATATACAGTAAAGTGTTTGAAGTTCATGCGGCTAGGACATAAAATCTACATAATTTTCTTTTACTTCACTAAGTATACTCCACGCCCAGTCCCTGTTCCGGCAGTGCATCTTGCATCGTCGGTGTGCGTGTGGAGGTGTGTCTCCAGCAGATCTGTCTTTGATGGATTTGCTCGGATATGTTCGTCGTTCCTCTACGTTCGTGTGTTTTCAGGTTGGATCCTTTCGATCTACGTTACTCTTCATCGGCGGCGGTTGCTGTTCTGGTACGCTGGTCCTATGGGGCCTTAGCACGACGACTTCCCGATTGTCTACTACAACAAGTTTTGCCCGGCTTCGGTGAGGAAGGAGCGATGAAGGCGCCGCGCCTTCGGCTCGCTTCAGTGCTTGTAGTCGTCGCTAGCTGGTCTATGAATCTGGATGTAATTTTTATTATTTCCGGTGTTCGTTATACTACCATGTTTGAAGATGAATAGATCAGATGTTTTTCCGCAAACAAAAAAAAGTATACTCCCTTCACTTTTATGGGATCGGTTAGAAATGCCCTTAATAACTTTTCCTATTTTGGTCGTTTTTATTCATAGGATTAAATCCTATAGGGAGTATTTTTAAGGATTTATTTGTACTACTTCCATAGAATGCAATCAAACAACCAGAATCCTCTAGAATTAAGATGAGCATTCTAATTGTATGTTTTTTTTATTCCCTCGTTTTTTGAATCATGCGAATCAAAGAGTCCCTGGTCACATTCCCGCAAAAAAGATTTACGGGCTGATGTGGCGTCATCTGGTTGGGTTAGTTGGGGACCCATAGAGAAATTCCAGGGAGAGGTTAGTGGGATTGATGGAGGATTAGCCCATAACCCTGTCTATAACCACTTTGCCTAGGTTTAGATTATTGGTGCAGAAATTGATCATACGTCAACGACCTAGCCGAGAGTCAACTCATCTATGAAGGAACGGTGCAATTAACTGTACAATAAGATGGAAAATATAAAGATAAAACATGCTAAAGGCCATAGGATCTAAGAAATATGGCAGTCCATATTTATTCTTGCCCATATTCGAAGAAAAAGTACTCCAACAACTCTAACTCTTCTGTTCTGCACTAATGACACTGCACGACTGTTCTCATAAAGTGGGTGATTAACATTCATCTTATTGTATAGGCAATATACATAGTAGCACATTTTCTTCAACTGGCAAAAGATTGCTGAAGTGCAAATGAGAACATTATGTTTTGTTAACTCTTGTGATGGATGAACGGACAGTTCAGTGTGCCATTTCAACGCAGATGTTTCTGAACATCACAAGAACTGACAGCGAAAGTGAACAAACCGAGCAAGGAATTCCGTCGTGCAAAGGACGATGAGCAGTCGTCACCTGTGCTTCCATCGATACCTAGCAGACGGGGAGTGGATAGCGCCGGTGCCGGTGCAGGTGCGACGACCGTGCTGCTTCTCGTGGCCGCCTGTCGCCGGCGCCTTACCATGGTTATGGCGGCGACCGGTGGTGCTCTTGCTCCTGTCTTCTCCCGACATCATCTCTCCAAAGCAGGTGGGGGCATACACCGGCAGCTCAGATGAACCGGATCCAAAAAGCCATTTCCATTCAGGCGGTGAGATGAGGATACGAGTAGGACGAAGAAACCAATATTCCTTCCGTCGCGTGGCCCGCACAAACATCTCCTTCCAGCTCGTGCTCGTCTCCGGCAGGTCTTCGTGGGAGTCGGTGTCGCCGTGGAGCAAGAGCAACCACCACAGCCTGTACCCCCGTACCGCCTTGTACCTGGGCATCCAGAGCTGGCGGTCCCGGTCGGCCACGAAGCGCCTCAGCTCGGTGCAGGTGCTCTCCACCCTCAACAGGTCCTTCCCGTCGGCGAGCCTCTCCAGGATCGCCGCCATGGCGTCGCTCGGGAGAGACATGAAGGTGGGGGCTCGTCCCGGCACCACGCCGTGCTCACGGCATAGATCCGAGAAGATGCGCCTGCTGAACCCGTCGCTGACCGTCCTCCAGAGCGCGGCCGTCCGGGAGCCGTCGTTCCCCATCAGCCTGCGCGCCGTGCCATCCAGATCGCCCGACAGGAGCGGCGCGACGGAGCGCGCGTCCAGGCACACCCAGTACGTGCTGATCCGGACAGAGCAGACCTGCACCTGCAGGTAGAAGATGACGTGCCGCCCGTTGGTACACACCCTCAGCGCGGCGGCGTCCATGTCGTGGCGGGGCAGCAGCTGCGGCGCGGTGTACTCCAGCGACAGGGTCGAGGCCGTCGCGCCCACCTCTGTCGGAAGCCGGCAGGTGGAAGACAGATCCCGATCCCGGCGGTGGCCGCGAGGCACGATGAAGCCCGCCTCGAGGAAGGCGGCGTGGACCACGATCACTAGACGGCCCAGGATGCGCTCGGCGTCCCACTGGCGGGCGTCCACTACCCCGTGGAGGGGAGAGAGCTTCGACGCCATGGCTCGCCACGAGCCCGAGGTGAGGTGAGGTGAGGTGAGGGGATCCCTTGTGATTATAATTGTTTATAAAGAGGAGTGTGATGAGTTTTCAATGGCGGAGCTAGCTTGTTCAACCTTTTTGACGAAGCCCATGTCCCCATCCCACGTCTTGAAAATTTCACCACAGGTCCCTGATGATATATTTTTCGGAGCTTGCTTTTTATGTTTTTTTTAGACAACTTGCTTTTTATGTACGTCAACCCCTTTCTCCTAGGCTTGTGTTGTGTTGTATGGTGGCCTTTGTGGGTTTGTAAATGGATCATCCTTTGCCAAACCCAAGGTGCAAAGCTAAGCACGAGGGGCCAACGGCGGCTGAAGAAGTCAAACCCAAGGTGCAAGGTACAAGAGTACTTCTGTCCCGACTTGTTAGTCCCCTCGTATCTTAAGACAAAATTTGATTATGTATTTAACTTTTCGAGTTTGCTAAGGCACATCTAGATGTGACTTAAATATTGTACATCTAAGTCATATACCATTGATTTTACATGAAGATTTGTGTGGGCATTTTTTTTTCTATTTTCCTTTTATATTGATTGGATCATTTAGATGTGCAATACTTAAGGCACATCTAGATGTGTCCTAGACAGACCCTTAACTTTGAAAACTGATTGAGTACTTTCCTTGATGACTTACAGAGTACAGAGAGGATTACATATAGGGGGGCGACGCCCAACCGAAACTAGTACGTGCACAAGATCGTGCGTGGGTCGTGGGAAGACTGCGGTGGACCAGGTCACCTGTCTAACACCCCCCCCCCTCGCAGTGTCAACGGCGGGCTCGACGACGTTGAGACTGGCTCGGATGTCGACGAATGCAGCTGTGGGCAGTCCCTTGGTGAAGATGTCGGCGAATTGCGCGCTGGTGGGGACATGCAGAACACGTACATCACCTAGAGCTACCTTCTCCCTAACAAAGTGTATGTCTATCTCTATGTGTTTGGTACGACGATGTTGTACAGGGTTACATGACATGTAAACAGCGGAGATATTATCACAATAGACGATGGTAGCTTGGTGAAGAGGCCGGTGCAGCTCGGTGAGGAGTTGGCGTAGCCAAATGGTTTTGGCAACGGCATGAGCGACGGACATGTACTCAGCTTCGGCAGAAGACCTAGAAACAGTGAGCTGTCTTTTGGACGACCATGAAATCAAATTATCACCCAAGTACACACAATAACCGGAAGTAGATCGACGAGTGTCCGGGCATCCAGCCCAGTCTGCATCAGAGTACGCTGTGAGAGAAGTTCGTGCGGATGGTGTGAAGGAAAGGCCATGATCGAGGGTGCCTTTGAGATAGCGGAGGATGCGTTTGACATGATTGTAATGAGGGAGGCGAGGATCATGCATGTACAAACACGCTTGCTGCACGGCATAGGTGATTTCAGGACGAGTGAGAGTCATGTATTGGAGGGCTCCGGTGATGCTGCGGTATAGGGTAGGATCAGAGAGGGGCTCGCCATCGGAAGGGAGCTTGGAACCCGTTTCAGCTGGAGTGCGGCAGGGGTGGCAGTCGGTCATGCCGGCCTTAGAGAGGAGATCAAGCACGTATTGACGTTGAGAGAGAAAAAGGCCAGATGGAGAACGAGACACGGCGATCCCAAGGAAATGATGAAGAGAACCAAGGTCTGTCATGCAAAACTCACGGCAAAGGGACATAATGATCTGGTTGAGAAATGCATCAGAAGAGGCTGTGAGCACAATATCGTCAACATAAAGAAGAAGATAGGCAGTGTGATTTTGTGTTTTCAGAATGAAGAGAGAGGAGTCTGAGCGGGAAGGTAGAAAGCCGAGGGGTGAATGAAAGCGGCAAAGCGATGAAACCATGCACGTGGCGCCTGCTTAAGACCGTAGAGCGATTTGTTGAGGTGGCAGACGTGATCGGGAAAGGATGGATTGACAAAGCCAAGAGGCTGCCGACAGAAAATTGTTTCGTTGAGGGAGCCATGGAGAAAAGCATTCTTTACGTCTAACTGGTGGATTGGCCAGGAAGAAGAAACGGCGAGGCTGAGAACGACTCGGATCGTGCTTGGTTTAACCACGGGAGAGAATGTTTCGTCAAAGTCAATACCGGCTTGCTGAGAATCACCATGACAAACCCACCTAGACTTGTATTGAGAGAGAGAGAGCCATCGGAGTTGAATTTATGCCGGAAAACCCATTTCCCGGAGACGACATTGGCTCCGTGTGGACGAGGAACAAGAGACCAGGTGTTGTTGAGAAGAAGAGCATTGTACTCCTCCTTCATGGCATGGAACCAGTTTGGGTCGAGGAGAGCCGCTTTGTAAGAAGAGGGAATGGGAGAGACATGAGTGGACGAGGCGGTGAGGTTTAGGCGATCAACGGGGAGACCGAAGCCTGACTTGTTGCGTGTGCGCATTGTGTGATCATTGGACGGAATTGGTACGGGAACAGAAGTGGGAGGGAGGCGACGTGGTGGCTGGGATGGAGGGGAAGATGGAGAGCCGGATGGGAGATCGGCTGGTGCGTGGGGCGAGGCTGCGGACGATGCATGCGAGGGAGGAGAAGTGACATGCAGGGGCAATGTGGTGGCGGGCCCCGATGAATCAGGTGGGGTAGCATTTGGCTGGACGCTGGGTGGGGATGGTGGGCAATGATTGGGAGAGAGAGAAGGCACAGAGCCCGGAGATGCTACGCACACGGATGGGTCGGTCGCGACAGTGGTGGTAGGTTCAGGTGGGTGAGTGGCAGGTGACATGTCCACGTAAACAGGGCCATGCTTGCGAGCGCCATGCACGTCGATCGGAGGGGAGCCGGCTGTAGTACGATTCGTGGCAGAAATTGGTGCGAAAAAATCTGGCTGGGAGTGAGAGGCGTAGGGGAAGACTGTTTCGTCAAATGTGACATGGCGAGAGATGAGGACACGGTCGGTCTGCAGATCAAGACAACGGCAGCCCTTATGAGAATCGGAGTAGCCGAGAAAGACACATGGCAAGGATCTAGGAGAGAGTTTGTGAGGTGTTGTTGCGCTGAGATTGGGATAGCAAAGACAGCCAAAAACATGTAGGCTATCATATGGAGGTGCGGCAAGAAATAAAGATTCGTATGGAGAAAATTTAGGGGATTTGGTGGTGGGACGTATGTTGAGAAGGTAGGTGGCATGACGGAGGGCTTCAACCCAGAATTTGGGTGGCATGGAGGCTTGGATGAGGAGAGTACGTAGGATGTCGTTGATCGTGCGAAGAGAACGCTCCGCCTTCCCGTTTTGGGAAGAGGTGTAGGGACATGAGCAGCGTAGAAGGATAACATGGTGAAGAACGAAGTCGCGGTTGCGAGCGTTGTCGAATTCTCGTCCGTTGTCACATTGTAAGAAACGAATGGGAAGAGAGAAGTGAGTGTAGACATATCGCTGAAAGTTAACAAAGAGACCATGCACATCAGATTTGTTGCAAATGGGAAAGGTCCATATGTAGTGAGAATAATCATCCACGAGTACAAGGTAGTATTTAAAACCAGACACACTAGGTAGAGGGGAGGTCCAGAGATCACAATGCAACAATTCAAAGGGAAAAGTACTACTAGTGGTAGACGTGCCAAAGGGCAATCGAACATGTTTGCCTAGCTGACATGCTTGACACAGGGTGGAGTCGTGGGAGGCTCGATCATGCGGAAGCTGGAATTCTTGAAGAAGCTTGGACGTGGTGGTGGTGTTGGGATGACCAAAGCGACGATGCCAGAGGGTCACGGAAGCATGCATGGCTTGAGTTGGTGAGGAAGATGCGCCGTGAATCATGTAGAGATCGCCAGAACTATTGAACCGAGCTATCACCGCCTTGCTGTGGAGATCCTTCACAGATAACCCAAAAGGATCAAGTTCGACAGAAACTTGGTTATCAATCGTACAATGATGAACAGAAATCAAATTTTTGATAAGAGCAGGGGCTACTAGAACTTCATGGAGAAGAAGAGGTGACCTGGAGGAGGGAATGCTAGAGGAACCAACACATGAAACAGGTACAGTGCAGCCATCGTCGATGGTTATAGATGGAAACAGAATAGAAGGATGTAGAGAGGAAAGCGTACAGCTAGATGCAGACATATGAGAGGAAAGCGTACCTGTGTCCTGTGTGGTAAGTGAATTCAGGGCGGCAATGAGAGCAGCTTGATCCCAGGCAGGTGGTGTTGATGTTGAAGTAGAGGCAGCCGGCGGGTAAGTTGATGAAGATGGTTGCGCCGAGGGACCACCCACGTCCTAGGTTGCGATCGGAGGAGCGTCATAGGGGTACATGGATGATGCCGTGGGAGCCGGAGCAGACTGGTACATGGGCGCATAAGCTGTGTAGGCATGTGGCGGCGGCCGTGATCCGAGGAGTCCGGGGGTGTCGACAGACGGGCGCATGCCAGGCGCCCAAGCCCCACTGTACGCAGGCGGAGCGCCCTATGGAGAAGGCGCAGCCCATGGCATGGGCCAGGCTTGAAAAAGGCCAGACCATGGGTCAGGAGAAGGACGCCATGCTGGAGAAGCTGGTGATGAAGGCGTCGAGGTCGGTGCTGGTGGCGCTGCAGGACCCGAAGGTTGAGCCGCGGAGGACGACGAGGAAGTCGAGGACCCTTGCTTCGGTGGACGGTAAATTGGGTTCTTACCCTTGTAGTTGGGGCTCGGACGCCATCCGGGAGGCGGCTGTGCTGCGGGCGGCGCCGGCGAGGTGGCCGCTGGAGGTGGAGTAGAGCGCGCCGTGGTGTGGAAGAGGCGAGGGGCTCCAGTCTTGCGCGCCTGTGTCTGCTCCTCGAGCTGCAGCATCGAACGGGCCTCCGACAAGGAAGGCAGTGGGCGAAGAAGCGGAATCAGGGACGCCTGCTGGGCGAACCGCTCGTCAAGACCTCCCATGAGCGCGTGAAGAAGGGAACGATCGGCAACAACCTCCCCGAGTTCACGGAGTTCATCACGAATCGCCTTGATCTGCTGACAGAACACGCCAACGGGATGATCACCCTGGGTGATCGTGCGGAGCTCGGTGTTGAGGGCGGAGATGCGCGCGTCGTGGTTGTCCTGGAAGAGACGCCGGAGCTCCGTCCAGATGTCGCGCGCGGTGGCGCCGTCCTTGACGATGAGGTTGAAGAGCTCGGTGGAGATTCGCGTGTAGAGCCACTGGATAATGGCAAGATCATCCTTGACCCAGCGTGGGTTGTGCGGCTCGGGAGGAGAGGCGTCGGAGATGTGGTGGAGCAGCGAGCAGCGACCGAGGTGGATCTCAAACAAGTGACGCCTGTGGTAGTAGTTTCGGGTGTGGAGATCAAGAACTATGGGGATGAAGGCGTAACATTAGTAATTGTGTCGCTGAAGGAGAGGGAGGGAATGGTGAGGGTGGTGGTGGAGGAGGTGGCCGGGAGAGTTTGGCTGCCGGCGGCGGGCTGGGAGGCGTTGCCATCGCCGGGGTTGGTCATCGTGCGCCGGGGCGCTGGGAGTTTAGGGAAGGATCGAGAGAAAATCTGATACCATGAAAACTGATTGAGTACTTTCCTTGATGACTTACAAAGTACAGAGAGGATTACATATAGGGGGGCGACGCCCAACCGAAACTAGTATGTGCACAAGATCGTGCATGGGTCGTGGGAAGACTGCGTTGGACCAAGTCACCTGTCTAACAAACTTTTTTACTAAAACTCCGTCAATTAATTTGATCAAAGGGAATAGCAAAATATAATTTATATGTAACAAAATAACATCACTGGAAGCTTCTTTCAAATACAAATCTACCAATATAATTTTATGACATATAACTTGTATTTTGAAATCAAATTTAAGATTAAAGTATAGCACAAAATACAAAGGAAACTAATAACTCAGAACGAAGGTATTAAACAGCATGTTACATATTTTATCAGTTATATTATGCCAGAAAAAATAACGCAACACAGACGCTCATACGTATGCACCTACACTCAACTTCGAAACACCGAGCTAACACATCATCTTAAGATTGATGAAGTCGCCACACATGCCTTCGTAGTCGTCGGAAACGTTTACTCCCACTAAACTCATGTCGCCGGAAGGCCTGGAATAAATCCAAGAAAATGCGAGCATCGGTGTCAGTCTAGGACTTGAACCCTAGTGAGCTGGGGATACCACTCTCCTTCTAACCATCCAACCAAAAATTCGTTCGCATTAACTATATTATTCCATCGATGATGCTAACGTCACCAAATGTTTATTCTAAACACAATGGCCTGAATAAGAAAGTATATAACCATATTGTGCATGGGGTGTACGATCGGTAAGGAATTACATAGGAGAAACTTTTTTTTCTAACAAAAGGTAAAACATGAAAATCCTTGACTAATAAAACTCTCATTTCCACCACATAAAAAGGGTCCGCATATAAGCACTTGTGCTCAAGAAGAAGAAAAAATGATTTGTTTTCACAAGCACCTATGTAGTCAAGGAACATGGTTACAATCGTTAGCCAAGAGGCATAGCATAGCACTTGGGGAAGCTTGCAACCACAAAGTGGTTTGGTGCTCCGCACTCGAAATGAAAACTAGATGATCCGCAACCCTATTATGTGTCCGACTGACATGGCATAGTACAAGCTTCCTCTCCTAACTTCTTCACCTCTTCAACTAGATGGCCTAGGTATAATTATTTGCTTCTTTCTCCTACAAGACATTTACCATCGATGCGTAGTCTGATTGGATCATCAGGGGTTGGCCAGTATGATCCAGGTCCCCCCTAGTCCGCTCTCGCATTGCCATGAGTTCAGCTTCAAAAGCATCCGCACATCTTGGGATATACCAGTATGCTGACGGACCATAGTACTCTCCTCTATCTCGTATCAAGACAATGAAAAGACATACTTCTTCGGATACTTTTGTGTTGCTTCCACCGACGCCTCTACTATAGAAACAAGCATTGATGCTTAAGCAAAAGCCATTTATTTTTACAAGCACCTTTCTAAGAACCTTGTGTTATACATGTTCTAAGAGAACCAATTAATCTCCTTACTCAAAGTGAAACAAGGAAAGCAAGGTTGTGACACCAAAACTAAATATCTATTGGTGAAACAAAAAAATACACGAAAACGCAGAAAGTTTTAACTTGTTGCCTCCCTCAGCGCTCCAAACCTAACATGCGTAGAGTTAACTTATGTCATAGCATGCATGCAACATGGATAACTCCCCCCCCCCCCCCCTTCCCGGTTTAGTGGGCTCATCTTGCAAATCACATCAACCAAGGAGGACATCTTAAGTGTTAGACAACATATTAATGCTACATGCATGATGCTCTCACTCCTTCATGCATTGGTTGATTCTACATTGAGAACCATAATTTGACAGAATTTAATGCGGGCATAGCTATATTTGCATATTACCAAGACAATGAGCCTTATAAATAAGAAATTTCTATTTTTTAAGATAGAACCTTTAAACCGGAAGTGAGGGAGCAGTGTGGTACAACCAACTTCCTGTTAACTTCATGGTCGTTGTTCGGTGTCGAGTGAGTATTAGGGCATGTTCTGCAGTCCTCCAACATCACAAAACTCCACAAATCTAGCTTATCTTTGTGGCTTCTCGCTCCATGCAACGATTTCCTTTTGTTCTGCGGCTAAATCAGCTTCTACATCGCCATCTTGGGTTGGCAGTTATTGTTGGACTGTCTAGCACCATACTGGGCCGGCCGGAACCATCCCAGACCGGCTACCAAGGGGAGATGTGGTATCAGTTCGTAGCGATACTTCGTTGTCGAGTGGATGAATCGGTTTCTTTCGCGTGGATGGATGAATCATTATGTTTGTCAATGACTTCAGTTGTAATATGGGTGAAGTACTCCATATTCTTGTTTCGATGGAGTTGGGCCTTCTTTGCTCCAGGGTTTTGCACTACGATTGAGCATAGCTTCTTGCAGCAATTCCATTCGGCTTGGCTCTGCACAAGGAGTTTGTGAAGCGTGAAGCGGGGGGACTTCATAACAGGCCCTTAGTTGTGGGAATTTCAGGGAGGGGTATTCCTTTGTTTGGTTAACAAGTTCACCAAGGATTAGCAGACAAGTTATGATGAGATCTCAAGATATTTACACCAATTATGTTCTAATTCTCACGTCCTCCCTTGTTAATAAAATGGTGGGTATTTAGACTCCAAACTAGCGCCTCAAACCCTGGACAGGAACATTTGGTTTATGGGTGTATATACATCCTATATGTAATCATATAAAAATTCTGAAAATACTGATGAAATAAACTTAACATTCCATTGTACTTTTGTAACAAAAATTCCATAAAAAGGAAAACGACGTTGACTGTTTTAAAAAATCAAAAAATACGGTCAAAATAGTGTGAACAGTGTGACCTATAATAGCAATTAAAAAATTATGAAGTCAATGCTGCTTTTTTATTCATGAAAAGTGTACACTAGTGCAAAAAAGTCAAGTTTATTCTAAAAAAATATCTAAAATCTATTTTTAAGAAAGAAAATCCACATCAGGTGTATATATAGCCGGGAACTAAAGGGCATTTCCCCTCAAACCACCTATATTTCCATTCCCTCCATCAGCCCCCGAAATCACTAGTTAGCGAGTACACCTTCCAATGATTACTCCCACCTCCCCAGGTTGCGACAAGTGGCGCACTGCATGCATGCCACTTGTCGCAACCTGGGAGTTTTCCCTTTTTCGTAGATCCGTGTTTTCAAAACGTTTTATCTCCTAAACCGTGCGTCCAAATCTCGAACCGTTTTCACCGTTGTCTTTCTCGCGTCGAGATCTTCAAAACTAGATCCCATGTTGATAGGTTTTGACGAACTTTTTTTTTCACGAAAAAACCGGACGGAAAAAACCGGACGGAAAAACCGTGCCTCACGCGATAGAAAAAAAAACAGAAAACGCGTTTTTTTCCCTTTCCGAGAGGCACGGGTCATGCCTCTCGCGAAGGCAAAACCGTGCCTTTCGCGGAAGCAAAACCGTGCCTCTCGCGGAAAAAAAAGAGAGCAGAAAACACGTTTTTTTTCCTTTCGGGAGAGGCACGGCCGTGCCTCTCGCGATAGCAAAACCGTGCCTCTCGTGGAAGCAAAACCGTGCCTCTCGCGGAAAAAAAAAAGAGAGCAGAAAACGCGTTTTTTTTCCTTTCCGAGAGGCACGACCGTGCCTCTCGCGAAGGCAAAACCGTGCCTTTCGCGGAAGCAAAACCGTGCCTCTCGCAAAAAAACAGAAAACGCGTGTTTTTCCTTTCCGAGAGGCACGGCCGTTCCTCTCGCGAAGGCAAACCGTGCCTCTCGCGGAAGCAAAACCGTGCATCTCGCAAAAAAAAAAACAGAAAACGCGTTTTTTCGCGCAAAAAAAAATTAAATTTTTTTTTCGTCCAAAAGCTACAAAAGACCGGTGAAAAACCGGAACACCAAAAAATCCGGAAAAAAACCACCCCAAAAAGGCGAAAACGCGTGCGAAAAAATAAAAAAAACAAAATCCGAAGGGAACGCTCAGAGCGCGACACGTGGCGGCGCGTGGGACTGATCGCTGGAACGCTTGTGAGGGAGTGCTCGCTAACTAGTTGCTCCGATCAGCCCCTCGTGCACGGAGACTCAAAAAAAAAAGCTGGATGAGGCACGACCAGCCCAGCACAGGCAGAAAAAGATGAGCCGGCTTTTTTTGTTTTTATGGCCTATGGGCAATGCAGGCCGAAGCTGCTCCCTTAGCGTTTGGGCTTTAAGGCCTTAAGATGGGCCGTATGGCCTGGACATATAACCTGCAGTCAAGGGAGAGACACCGACGACGCTTTGGCCGAGTGGTTAAGGCGTGTGCCTGCTAAGTACATGGGGTTTCCCCGCGAGAGTTCGAATCTCTCAGGCGTCGTTTCCTTTTTCTGCTTTATTTTTCTTTCTTCTTCCTTATTATTTTCTGTTCTCGTGCGAGAAATATTAGTGATGATTGTAGTATGTATCTATTTATCCTCGACAGCAGAATACAATATGTGATGTCAGTTTCTCTTTTCATTACTGGTGCCATGAGAAAAATATCATCCAAAGGAGAGCCGAATATTTCTTCTTTTCTGGGACAACATCCGAAGAAACGAAAATGTTCCCCCCCTGAAGCGCGTCCACAAAATTGCTGACTCTTTTTTTACGCGCTAACGCGAGCCAATGGAAAACCGCCTTGCGATCCGTTGGATGAGGCGTTGCGCAGTCGTCCGATTTGAATGCCGGACCACGTGCGCAACCCATCAAAAATTGACTCATCGTCTCTGCACCCCTCTATCGCTCGTCGTCCTACGTCTCGTGCTCCCGCACCTACCAGGTAGCATTGATGCCTTGCAGCAGATGACAGCTGGCGACATCAACAGGTCATCTCCCCCGCGGCAAAAATTGAATTGAAGCTTCCCCCGCCGACGGGATCGGCAGGTCGGGGCACCACATCCCGCTGCATTGCAGCTCCGCCGTTGGCGGGCGGCACTACGCGTATGTTGGAAATATGCCCTAGAGGCAATAATAAAATGGTTATTATTATATTTCATTGTTCATGATAATTGTCTATTGTTCATGCTATAATTGTATTAACCGCAAACCGTAATACATGTGTGAATACATAGACCACACCATGTCCCTAGTGAGCCTCTAGTTGACTAGCTCATTGATCAATAGATGGTCATGGTTTCCTGACCATGGACATTGGATGTCGTTGATAACGGGATCACATCATTAGGAGAATGATGAGATGGACAAGACCCAATCCTAAGCATAGCACAAGATCGTGTAGTTCGTCTGCTAGAGCTTTTCTAATGTCAAGTATCATTTCCTTAGACCATGAGATTGTGCAACTCCCAGATACCGTAGGAATGCTTTGGGTATATCAAACGTCACAACGTAACTGGGTGACTATAAAGGTGCACTACAGGTATCTCCGAAAGTGTCTCTTGGGTTGGCATGAATCAAGACTGGGATTTGTCACTCCGTGTGACGGAGAGGTATCTCTGGGCCCACTCGGTAATACATCATCATAATGAGCTCAATGTGACTAAGGAGTTAGTCACGGGATCATGTGTTACGGAACGAGTAAAGAGACTTGCCGGTAACGAGATTGAACAAGGTATAGGGATACCGGCGATCGAATCTCGGGCAAGTAACATACTGATGGACAAAGGGAATTGTATACGGGATTAATTGAATCCCCGACATCGTGGTTCATCCGATGAGATCATCGTGGAACATGTGGGAGCCAATATGGGTATCTAGATCCCGCTATTGGTTATTGGCCGGAGAGGTGTCTCGGTCATGTCTGCATGGTTCCCGAACCCGTAAGGTCTACACACTTAAGGTTCGGTGACGCTAGAGTTGTAATGGGAATTGTATGTGGTTACCGAAAGTTGTTCGGAGTCCCGGATGAGACCCCGGACGTCACGAGGAGTTCCGGAATGGTCCGGAGGTAAAGATATATATATGGGAAGTCCTATTTTGGCCACCGGAAAATGTTTGGGATTTTTCGGTATTGTACCGGGAAGGTTCTAGAAGGTTCCGGAGTGGGGCCCACCTGCATGGGGGGACCCACATGAACGTGGGTAGTGGGGGCAAGGCCCCATACCCCTGGTCAAGGCGCACCAAGACCCCCCCTTAGAAGGAATAAGATCATATCCCGAAGGGATAAGATCAAGATCCCTAAAAAGGGGGGATAACAATCGGTGGGGAAGGGAAAGGATGGGATTTCTTTCCTCCCACCTTTGCCAACGCCCCAATGGACTTGGAGGGCAAGAAACCAGCCCCCTCCACCCCTATATATAGTGGGGAGGCGTATGGGAGCTGCACCCCTTGCCCCTGGCGCAGCCCTCCCTCCTCCTACACCTCCTCCTCCTCCGTAGTACTTAGCGAAGCTCTGCCGGAGAACCACGAGCTCCACTGCCACCACACCATCGTGCTGCCGGAGCTCTCCCTCAACTTCTCCTCCCCCCTTGCTGGATCAAGAAGGAGGAGACGTCCCCGGGCTGTACGTGTGTTGAACGCGGAGGCGCCGTCCGTTCGGCGCTTGGATCGGATCTTCCGCGATTTGAATCGCCGCGAGTACGACTCCATCAACCGCGTTCTTTGCAATGCTTCCGCTTAGCGATCTTCAAGGGTATGAAGATGCACTCCCTCTCTCTCGTTGCTAGCATCTCCTAGATTGATCTTGGTGACACGTAGGAAAATTTTGAATTATTACTATGTTCCCCAACAGTGGCATCATGAGCTAGGTCTATGCGTAGATTCTATGCACGAGTAGAACACAAGTAGTTGTGGGCGATGATTTGGTCAATTTGCTTGCCGTTACTAGTCCTATCTTGATTCGGCGGCATTGTGGGATGAAGCGGCCCGTACCGACTTTACACGTACGCTTACGTGAGACTGGTTCCACCGCCTGACATGCACTTGTTGCATAAGGTGGCTAGCGGGTGTCTGTCTCTCCCACTTTAGTCGGATCGGATTCGATGAAGAGGGTCCTTATGAAGGGTAAATAGCAATTGGCATATCACCGTTGTGGCTTTTGCGTAGGTAAGAAACGTTCTTGCTAGAAACCCATAGCAACCACATCAAACTTGCAACAACAATTAGAGGACGTCTAACTTGTTTTTGCAGGGTATGCTATGTGATGTGATATGGCCAAAAGGATGTGATGAAATATATGTGATGTATGAGATTGATCATGTTCTTGTAATAGGAATCACGACTTGCATGTCGATGAGTATGACAACCGGCAGGAGCCATAGGAGTTGTCTTAATTTATTGTATGACCTGCATGTCAATCAAAAACGCCATGTAATTACTTTACTTTATTGCTAACCGTTAGCCATAGTAGTAGAAGTAATAGTTGGCGAGACAACTTCATGAAGACACGATGATGGAGATCATGGTGTCGTGCCGGTGACGATGGTGATCATGCCGCGCCCCGAAGATGGAGATCAAAGGCGCAAGATGATATTGGCCATATCATGTCACTTTATGATTTGCATGTGATGTTTATCATGTTTTTTACATCTTATTTGCTTAGAACGACGGTAGCATAAATAAGATGATCCCTCACTAAAATTTCAAGAAATGTGTTCCCCCTAAGCGTGCACCGTTGCGAAGGATCGTTGTTTCGAAGCACCACGTGATGATCGGGTGTGATAGATTCTAACGTTCGCATACAACGGGTGTAAGCCAGATTTACACACGCGAAACACTTAGGTTGACTTGACGAGCCTAGCATGTACAGACATGGCCTCGGAACACGAGAGACCGAAAGGTCGAACATGAGTCGTATAGTAGATGCGATCAACATGGAGATGTTCACCATTGATGACTAGTCCGTCTCACGTGATGATCGGACATGGCCTAGTCGATATGGATCATGTATCACTTAGATGACTAGAGGGATGCCTATCTGAGTGGGAGTTCATTAAATAATTTGATTAGATGAACTTAATTATCATGAACTTAGTCTAAAATTGTCTTTACAATCTATCTTGTAGATCCAATGGCCCACGCTAATGTTGTTCTCAACTTCAACGCGTTCCTAGAGAAAACCAAGCTGAAAGACGATGGAAGCAACTATACGGACTGGGCCCGTAACTTGAGGATCATCCTCATAGCTTCCAAGAAAGCATATGTCCTTGATGCACCGCTAGGTGACGCACCCATTTTCCCAGCAACTCAAGACGTTATGAACGCCTGGCAGTCGCGTAGTGATGATTACTCACTGGTTCAGTGCGGCATGCTTTACAGCTTAGAACCGGGGCTCCAAAAGCGTTTTGAGCAACACGGAGCATATGAGATGTTCCAAGAGCTGAGAATGGTTTTCCAAGCTCATGCCCGGGTCGAGAGATATGAAGTCTCCGACAAGTTCTTTAGTTGTAAGATGGAGGAAAATAGTTCTGTCAGCGAGCACATACTCAAAATGTCTGGGTTGCACAACCGTTTGTCTCAGTTGGGAGTTAATCTTCTGGATGACTCGGTTATTGACAGAATCCTCCAGTCGCTTCCACCTAGCTACAAGAGCTTTGTGATGAACTTCAATATGCAAGGGATGGAGAAGTCCATTCCTAAGTTATATTCGATGCTGAAATCAGCGGAGGTGGAGATCAAAAAGGAACATCAAGTGTTGATGGTGCATAAGACTACCAGTTTCAAGAAAGGCAAGGGTAAGAAGAACTTCAAGAAGGACGGCAAAGCAGTTGCCGCGCCCGGTAAATCAGTTGCCGGGAAGAAGCCCAAGAATGGACCCAAGCCTGAGACTGAGTGCTTTTATTGCAAGGGAACCGGTCACTGGAAGCGGAACTGCCCCAAGTACTTAGCGGATAAGAAGGCCGGCAACGTCAAAGGTATTTATGATATACATGTTATTGATGTGTACCTTACCAGCGCTCGTAGTAGCTCCTGGGTATTTGATACCGGTGTGGTTGCTCACATTTGTAACTCAAAACAGGAGCTGCGGAATAAGCGGAGACTGGCGAAGGATGAGGTGACGATGCGCGTCGGGAATGGTTCCAAGGTCGATGTGATCGCCGTCGGCACGCTACCTCTGCATCTACCTTCGGGATTAGTTTTAAACCTCAATAATTATTATTTAGTACCAGCTTTGAGCATGAACATTGTATCTGGATCTCATTTGATGCGAGATGGCTACTCATTTAAATCCGAGAATAATGGTTGTTCTATTTATATGAGAGATATGTTTTATGGTCATGCCCCACTGGTCAATGGTTTATTTTTATTGAATCTCGAACGTGATGTTACACATATTCATAGTGTGAATACCAAACGATGTAAGGTTGATAATGATAGTCCCACATACTTGTGGCACTGCCGCCTTGGTCATATTGGTGTCAAACGCATGAAGAAACTCCATGCAGATGGACTTTTGGAGTCTCTTGATTATGAATCATTTGATACGTGCGAACCATGCCTCATGGGCAAGATGACTAAGACTCCGTTCTCCGGAACAATGGAGCGAGCAACCAACTTGTTGGAAATAGTACATACCGATGTATGCGGTCCAATGAGCGTTGAGGCTCGCGGTGGTTATCGTTATGTTCTCACCCTCACTGATGACTTAAGCAGATATGGGTATGTCTACTTAATGAAACACAAGTCTGAGACCTTTGAAAAGTTCAAGGAATTTCAGAGTGAGGTAGAGAATCAACGTGACAAGAAAATAAAGTTCTTACGATCTGATCGTGGAGGAGAATATTTGAGTCACGAGTTTGGCACACACTTAAGGAAATGTGGAATTGTTTCACAACTCACGCCGCCTGGCACACCTCAGCGTAATGGTGTGTCCGAATGTCGTAATCGCACTCTATCGGATATGGTGTGATCTATGATGTCTCTTACTGATTTACCGCTATCATTTTGGGGATATGCATTAGAGACTGCCGCATTCACTTTAAATAGGGCACCGTCTAAATCCGTTGAGACGACACCGTATGAATTATGGTTTGGGAAGAAACCTAAGCTGTCGTTTCTGAAAGTTTGGGGATGCGATGCTTATGTCAAGAAACTTCAACCTGAAAATCTCGAACCCAAATCGGAAAAGTGCATCTTCATAGGATACCCTAAGGAAACTATTGGGTATACCTTCTACCTCAGATCCGAAGGCAAGATCTTTGTTGCCAAGAATGGATCCTTTCTAGAGAAAGAGTTTCTCTCGAAAGAAGTAAGTGGGAGGAAAGTAGAACTTGATGAGGTAATTGTACCCCCTCTCGAACTGAAGAGTAGCGCGGCGCAGGAAAATGTTTCTGTGGTGCCTGCACCGACTATTGAGGAAGTTAATGATGATGATCATGAAACTTCGGATCAAGTTACTACTAAACTTCGTAGGTCCATGAGGACACGTTCCGCACCAGAGTGATACGGCAACCCTGTCCTGGAAATCATGTTGTTAGACAACGGTGAACCTTCGAACTATGAAGAAGCCATGGCGGGCCCGGATTCCAACAAATGGCTTGAAGCCATGAAATCCGAGATAGGATCCATGTATGAGAACAAAGTATGGACTTTGGTGGACTTGCCCGATGATCGGCAAGCCATAGAAAATAAATGGATCTTTAAGAAGAAGACTGACGCGGATGGTAATGTGACCGTCTATAAGGCTCGGCTTATCGCTAAGGGTTATCGACAAGTTCAAGGAGTTGACTACGATGAGACTTTCTCACCCGTAGCGATGCTGAAGTCCGTCCGAATCATGTTAGCAGTTGCCGCATTTTATGATTATGAGATCTGGCAAATGGACGTCAAAACGGCATTCCTTAACGGTTTCCTTAAGGAAGAATTGTATATGATGCAGCCGGAAGGTTTTGTCGATCCTAAGAATGCTGACAAGGTATGCAAGCTCCAGCGCTCCATCTATGGGCTGGTGCAAGCATCTCGGAGTTGGAACATTCGCTTTGATGAGGTGATCAAAGTGTTTGGGTTTATACAGACTTATGGAGAAGCCTGTATTTACAAGAAAGTGAGTGGGAGCTCTGTAGCATTTCTCATTTTATATGTGGATGACATATTGTTGATGGGAAATGATATAGAACTTTTGGAAAGCATAAAGGCCTACTTGAATAAGTGTTTTTCAATGAAGGACCTTGGAGAAGCTGCTTACATATTAGGCATCAAGATCTATAGAGATAGATCGAGACGCCTCATTGGTCTTTCGCAAAGCACATACCTTGACAAGATATTGAAGAAGTTCAATATGGATCAGTCCAAGAAGGGTTTCTTGCCTGTATTGCAAGGTGTGAGATTGAGCACAGCTCAATGCCCGACCTCGGCAGAAGATAGAGAAAAGATGAGTGTCATCCCCTATGCCTCAGCCATAGGCTCTATTATGTATGCCATGCTGTGTACCAGACCTGATGTGAACCTTGCCATAAGTTTGGTAGGGAGGTACCAAAGTGATCCCGGAATGGAACACTGGACAGCGGTCAAGAATATCCTTAAGTACCTGAAAAGGACTAAGGATATGTTTCTCGTTTATGGAGGTGCCGAAGAGCTCGTCGTAAAGGGTTACGTCGATGCTAGCTTCGACACAGATCCGGATGACTCCAAGTCACAAACCGGATACGTGTATATTTTGAATGGTGGGGCAGTCAGCTGGTGCAGTTGCAAGCAAAGCGTCGTGGCGGCATCTACATATGAAGCGGAGTACATAGCTGCTTCGGAAGCAGCGTAGGAAGGAGTCTGGATGAAGGAGTTCATCACCGACCTAGGAGTAATTCCCAATGCGTCGGGGCCGATGACTCTCTTCTGTGACAACACTGGAGCTATTGCCATTGCCAAGCAGCCCAGGTTTCACAAGAAGACCAAGCACATCAAGCGCCGCTTCAACTCCATTCGTGGTTACATTCAGGATGGAGATATAGATATTTGTAAAGTACATACGGATCTGAATGTCGCAGATCCGTTGACTAAACCTCTTCCACGAGCGAAACATGACCAGCACCAGAACTCTATGGGTATTCGATTCATCACAATGTAACTAGATTATTGACTCTAGTGCAAGTGGGAGACTGTTGGAAATATGCCCTAGACGCAATAATAAAATGGTTATTATTATATTTCCTTGTTCATGATAATTGTCTATTGTACATGCTATAATTGTATTAACCGGAAACCGTAATACATGTGTGAATACATAGACCACACCATGTCCCTAGTGAGCCTCTAGTTGACTAGCTCATTGATCAATAGATGGCCATGGTTTCCTGACCATGGACATTGGATGTCGTTGATAACGGGATCACATCATTAGGAGAATGATGTGATGGACAAGACCCAATCCTAAGCATAGCATAAGATCGTGTAGTTCGTCTGCTAGAGCTTTTCTAATGTCAAGTATCATTTCCTTAGACCATGAGATTGTGCAACTCCCAGATACCGTAGGAATGCTTTGGGTATATCAAACGTCACAACGTAACTGGGTGACTATAAAGGTGCACTACAGGTATCTCCGAAAGTGTCTGTTGGGTTGGCACGAATCGAGACTGGGATTTGTCACTCCGTGTGACGGAGAGGTATCTCTGGGCCCACTCGGTAATACATTATCATAATGAGCTCAATGTGACTAAGGAGTTAGTCACAGGATCATGTGTTACGGAACGAGTAAAGAGACTTGCCGGTAACGAGATTGAACAAGGTATAGGGATACCGACGATCGAATCTCGGGCAAGTAACATACTGATGGACAAAGGGAATTGTATACGGGATTAATTGAATCCCCGACATCGTGGTTCATCCGATGAGATCATCGTGGAACATGCGGGAGCCAATATGGGTATCCAGATCCCGCTATTGGTTATTGGCCGGAGAGGTGTCTCGGTCATGTGTGCATGGTTCCCGAACCCGTAGGGTCTACACACTTAAGGTTCGGTGACGCTAGAGTTGTAATGGGAATTGTATGTGGTTACCGAAAGTTGTTCGGAGTCCCGGATGAGATCCCGGACGTCTCGAGGAGTTCCGGAATGGTCCGGAGGTAAAGATATATATATGGGAAGTCCTATTTTGGCCACCGGAAAATGTTTGGGATTTTTCGGTATTGTACCGGGAAGGTTCTAGAAGGTTCCGGAGTGGGGCCCACCTGCATGGGGGGACCCACATGAACGTGGGTAGTGGGGGCAAGGCCCCACACCCCTGGTCAAGGCGCACCAAGATCCCCCCTTAGAAGGAATAAGATCATATCCCCAAGGGATAAGATCAAGATCCCTAAAAAGGGGGGATAACAATCAGTGGGGAAGGGAAAGGATGGGATTTCTTTCCTCCCACCTTTGCCAACGCCCCAATGGACTTGGAGGGCAAGAAACCAGCCCCCTCCACCCCTATATATAGTGGGGAGGCGCATAGGAGCTGCACCCCTTGCCCCTGGCGCAGCCCTCCCTCCTCCTCCTCCGTAGTACGTAGCGAAGCTCTGCCGGAGAACCACGAGCTCCACCGCCACCACGTCATCGTGCTGCCGGAGCTCTCCCTCAACTTCTCCTCCCCCCTTGCTGGATCAAGAAGGAGGAGACGTCCCCGGGCTGTACGTGTGTTGAACGCGGAGGCGCCGTCCGTTCGGCGCTTGGATCGGATCTTCCGTGATTTGAATCGCCACGAGTACGACTCGATCAACCGCGTTCTTTGCAATGCTTCCGCTTAGCGATCTTCAAGGGTATGAAGATGCACTCCCTCTCTCTCGTTGCTAGCATCTCCTAGATTGATCTTGGTGACACGTAGGAAAATTTTGAATTATTACTACGTTCCCCAACAGCGTATTGCATTACAACTTACGCTGTCAGCAAGATATGCGGGCCGCAGCACTACGTGTGTTGCGCTGCAGCTCCGCCCCCCAGCGAGATCCACGGGGGCGTGATACCACGCGTTACATTGCAGCATCCCCCCGTCGCCGGTGAGATTTGCGGGGCCATAGCACCGTCTGCCGGTTTGCAACACCACCTCGCTTGCAGCATCTCGGCTGCCCCGTGGTCTTCCCCAGTCGCCGGCGACCTCTCCTTTGCAGCACTGCCATGTCCTCATGCGGGGGTGCGGCGAGCGCTTGTTAGTAGTGTCACCTCGAAGCAGCGATGTGTGCCCCCCTGCAGCACTGGCAATTGACCTCGCAGCTTGCGACGGTGGGGCGGGGGGTAGTCGGCGTTGTGCAGCTCTCCTCTGCTTGCAACAAAGGTAGAGGTTCCACGGATTACAGTTGTGTGGGCAGCGCTACACGCGGACCAGATCCTAGGGGTTCATGCTTGGGGGCGGTGGCACACGAGGCCCTGCTTGCATTGGTGAAGGTGAACGGAGGAGGGGGTGGTGGAAAGAAATAGAGTACGCAAAGGACACGTGTATTGCAATCGACAATCGAGCCGGTTGATGCAGCATAGAAAATAAGTTGTAGAACGTTTTCCAACAAAATTAAATTGCAACCCGATCAAAGATCCAACTGGTTGTAATACAGCCACGAATAATCGTTCTAAAGCATTCCGTTTGAATTACAGCCTCAGACAAATTCAGTTGCCTGGCCATCTTCTGAATTGATTCAGACAGGCAGCTTTCCAATGCTTCTGGCAAGTGGAAGCCAACCAACAAACAAGACCATATCCACCCAAAAGATTTAGTGCCCCATGGACACACAATGGCATGTGTATCCAATTTTAAAAATAAATAGAAGTAATGGCCTGTCTGACTGGCAGATATTGTACCCAGCCAGATACATATCGACAATATCCTATTGCAGCAGATACCACACCAATATCATACACAAACATGCCCTGCTGCCAACATGCTCCCCATGATCTCCAATTATATGCCACAACCCACAAGTGCTAGCTGTGAGCATCAAAGCAGGGCAGGTCAAAGCACTGTACATGCTCCATTTTGCCAGCAATCATGCGCCGGCCAAAACAAAATCCGAATCACAAATCCATAGCAATCATATGCCGGCGAAACAAAAACCGACCATAACAAGAAAGGAAACATAATTTTCCATTGAAGTGAAAATAACAAGCAAAAATAAAATAAACTGAGTGCGATTACATCATGTCTCTACTTATGGAACCGAGATAACAACGAGATACTTTTTTTTTTACGGGGTCTCAAACACAGGAAATACCGTCTACTAAGCAAGTTACCTAAATTGCCACGACTTGTCAGTCACACGAGATAATCACAAGGCAGGAAGAAGAGAAATCAAACAAATGGATCGCCCGATGCCTCGACAAAGAGACCTTGCTGCAGCTGCCGGTGGGTAACCTAGGGTGGGGGGGGAGGGACGACGACCATGAGAGTGCAGCTCCGCTGAAGCAAGACGTAACAATAATATAGCATGGCGGCAACTTCGCCCTTGTTCTTTGTCTACCGATGATTAGATCACAAGATGGAGCAAGCCCCCCTCTGTGCCTTTTTCTTCTTCTTCGCCTTTGGTGGCTGCAGTACCACCTTTATTGCCGCATCAAATACACCCTTGACATTCTGCAAATCGACAAGGACCAGAAAAAAAAAAAACTCTGTCAGCATCTTACATGGCATTATGCACTTAGCAAACATGTAAGAAGATAGCTGTACTAGTTGGGTCTTCGAGCTGCATTCGATGTAGTAGGGTGCGCCTATTAACTTTTTTAGTTCCTCCCCCTACAGAATTTGGCATATAAAGTTAGTAACACAACATCGCCTCCTTCAAGGGAAGGAGCAAGAAAATTAAGACAAAATGTCAGGGAAAAAAAGATCAAGCCGTGATGTAATGCATCCATACCTGAGCAGTAGTGATAGGAACAGCACCAGGATGGTCCACAAAGAACTGCTTGTCATCTCGAAGATCTGCCAGGGGAAAGTACAAGGTGAAAATGGAGTACAACTGACAGTCTGAACCATCAAAGGTCCAAGGGTAAAGAACACCGGCATCAAGAACTAAACAGCCAACAATTCATCTAGGCATATACCAATATTCTCAAGAACAGAAAGCAGTGGTGAAATACTATGAGGTTCACAGAAGCTTATATTCAAGGGGTTTTCTTTTTCTCATTTATTTTCATCTGGATAGCATCCCCTGCTATCACTTGTAGTGTGATTGCCATTGCACGTTACTGTGAATAACTCTACAAACACCTATGTGCCTAGAAACCCAACGTCACTTCTGTCGTAAACACAGCAGGATGTCAGATTTCTGAAGAAAAAATGTGGGCATGTGACGTTCTTACCAAGCTTTGTTCCCACGAGGATAATAGGCACACCTGGTGCATAATGCTTCAGCTCAGGTATCCACTGAAACATAAACAGAATTCAGGTTCAGGAAATGCATAGGTTGAGTCCTTATATCACAAGTGGCAACTAAAACTAAATTGAGGATATATGTATTAACCATAAAAAATAATCAGACCAAATTAACATAAGTCAAGATAATGACCAAGGAACAGAAATTAAGGAAAACTATGTCATCTTTGATGGATAGGAGACTACTGGAAAACCCATTCAACAGTGCATTAAAGCCTATTTCTAGCATGGAATAATTTCTCACTGAAGAAAAAAAATCACTCATCAAACTTGACATACATGCCAGAAGCATAATTTATCAGATAACTCATGAAGGTGCCCATAGAAATGATCTCAAATTGAACTTCTCCAGAGATTTTCTGAAACCAGCAATGCGTAGAGCAAATATATTTGCGATAATAAGGATCAGACAGTTACCTTCTTTGAAACATTCTCATAGCTAGCCTTGCTGATAAGAGAGAAGGCCAGAAGGAAGACATCAGCTCCACGATAACTCAGCGGTCTCAGTCTGTTGTAGTCCTCCTGACCTGTTGCAGTCCCAAAGAACAAACTTTTACAACTAGGCACCAAAAACAGACCAAGCAAACAGAACAAACATGTAGCCATCAGCAAACCAAGACAAGAAGAACAGCCAGTTACCTGCAGTATCCCATAGCCCGAGGTTGACAGTGTTGCCATCAACCACAACATTAGCACTGAAGTTGTCAAACACCGTGGGCACATAGTCCTGCCAAGAACAACAGTAGTAGTAAGATAAACAACAAGTGCAGGCAAATTTTCTCTTCCAAGTTCAAGAAACAGACACATGGCCGTCGGAGTGAATTAACAACAAGTGCAGCCAAATTCTTTCTTCCAGGTTCTAGAAACGGCCACATGGCCGTCGGACGGACAACAGCGAGGTGAATTAAATTCTTGCACTCATGTAGCCATGCCTGAAGATAAGCATACCAAGATGGCACGAACAGCAGGCCCCATGTAGGTGGGTGGTCCAATTGGATATTCTACTGCTGCAGCTACCACTACTACGTGGTCACCATGACCCAGGGCTCCAAGCTAATCTACCCCCAAAGGCCAAAGCAGAGTAACTCCATCATGGGTGGTGGTATTATCTTGTCTTGTCTCGAAGGTTTCTTTCTTTCTTTCTCTCCTCGAGAGAGAGAGAGAGAGTAAAAAGAAATCTTCCGTTTGAAAACGAAGCATGCGTGAAAAGGTGGGTGCTGCAATTGGTGTGTGGATTTGCGTGAAAGAAACAAAGAATGGCACCCACCAACCATACGGAAGGTGTGAGTGGTCGGGGTAGGGTACTACCAGGCTGCTGCTCGGCTAAAAGGAAAGGCTGGAAAGCGATCTCCGGCTGTTTGAAACGGATCCGCAGCCCCCACATTGCCGGCTGGAGAGTGGAGCCAAATTGGTACGAAATCACGAGCCGACGAAATCTCCCTGCTTCTATCTTTTCCCCCCCGCGGTGTCGCCGTTCCTGCTATTGAATGGTAACGAAATCGACAGCGAAAATTTCCCCGTACAGGATAAATCCTAATTTTGGGGCTGATTTGGGAGTATCAGCAGAAAAGATCCCCATTTCGCCGAGGAAAACCGGCAACCCTAGACGAGAAAAGGTCGGAATTGGCGACCGCATTGTGCCCGAATTAGGAGCCGCCGGGGGGCGAATCGGGCGCTGAAACGCCGCCCAAATCTGGATCAAGAACCAGCCTCCGTTTCCCCCCAACCCCTTTCTCTAATTAGGAATACGCACACAAAAAGAACAAATCAATCAATCCGCTTAAAAGGCGCAAGCAACATTTGTCCGCCTCTTGTACGAAAACAAGAACAAGAAGCAGAAGCAACCTGGCATTACCCAAGAAGAAGAAAGAAGAGAGAGGGAGAGGGACGTACGGTGGGGAAGGTGTTGGAGGTGTAGGAGATGAGCATGCAGGTCTTGCCGACGGCGCCGTCCCCCACGGTGACGCACTTTATGAACCTGGACGCGCTCATCCTCCCTCTTTCGCTCGCTGGCGGTGAAGCTGCGGGCGGGCGAGACGGGGGAGGGGAGGAAGAAGAAGGGGAGGGCGGAGAGGGGGAGCTGGTTAAGATTTGGGGCCAGAGGAGCGAGGCCCAGGGCGGGGTGTGGAGGTTAAGATTGGGGGGGGGGGGGGGGGGGGGGGGGGGGGGCGCGGGGGCGGGGACAAATGGAGGGGAGCGCGGGGGAGGGGGAGGAGAGGGATGCGGGGGTGCGGCCGAGGAAGCGGTCTCCGCGCCGAATCGCTGGGTGCCTCCGCTTAGCCTGGTCGCCCTCGCTCGCCAAGCCGAGGGAGAAGAAGAGGGAGAGAGAACGGTGGGTGGGGTGGGGTGGGTGGGGGTGGACACGGTGTGCGCGCGCATCATTTCCTTCTTTATTACCGCCCGCTCCTGCCCGGCCCCGGCAGCCATCATCACGCCTCACGCCCATAATTAATTTCCTGGCTAATCCCGCGTGCAAACCCATTCATTCATTCATTCATTCATCACAGCTTTGGACAAAATCTTTCTTCTGAGCAAAACAATACTAACAAAAAACAACTTCTTTACATTACAGGCTAAGTAGTGCAAAACAGTCGATTGTGCGTGTGATTTCTAGCCCGATTCCCGAGGCGGACAGTGAGAATCCACCGTGTGTCCTTGGCAAGGCTAGTTGTATGTTCGTAAATGGAGGGGTTGTGTTATGCAGACCGTGAATAATGCCAGCTTGATTGGACGGAGATCTCACGTATGGTCGAAAAGGTTGGAGCGCTTTCTACAAGGCGGGGTGTAAGAATCCATTGTTTAGCCTTGGGAGGGCTAGCTGTATCGTCATAAATGCAGGGGTTGTGCTATGCTGGCCGTAAGTAAGGTCAGCTTGATTGGACGAAGATCCCACGTGTGGTCCAAAAGGTTGTAACGTCTCCTACAAGGCAAACAGTAAGAATCCATTATGTATCCTTGGTAGGGTCAGCTGTATCGCCATAAATGGAGGGGTTGTGCTGCGCTGGTTGTATGTAAGGCCAGCTTGATTGAACTGTGCTCTCACGTATGGTCAAAAAGGTTGTAACGCTTACTACAAGCGGACAGTAAGAATCCATCATATTCTTGGTTGTATCGTCATAAATGTATGGGTTGTGCTATGCTGACCATAAGTAAGGCTCGCTTGCTTCGATAAAGATTTCACTTTATTGTTGAAGGGATATAACTTGTGTTTGTCTATCTTTTTCTATCGATTGTTCTCACTTAAGGTCTTCTATGTTAGCTTGATTATATGGTTCTTCGGTAAGGTGCACCAAGCAGGAGGACGGTGATGACATCGCCATGAATGTATGGGTTATGCTACGCTGGTGGCAAGTAAGGCTAGCTTGATTCGATGAAGATCTCTCTTTTCATAGAAAAGGTACAACTGTTGTTTCGAGCCAGGCAATAAGGATTCATCGTTTGCTTGGGCAGGGCTAGTTGTGTCGCCATAAATGCATGAGATGTGCTACGCTGGTAGCAAGTAAGGCCAGCTGGATTTGACGAAGATCTCGCTTTTCATAGAAAAGGTGCAACGATTGTTTCGAGCTAGACAATAAAGACTCGTCGTTTGCTTGGCAGGGCTAGTTGTGTTGCATAAATGCATGAGATGTGCTACGCTAGCGGAAGTAAGACATGCTCAATTCAGTAAAGGTACCACGCTTTGGCGAAGGGATGTCACATGTGTTTATCTATCTATTGCTTCTTTTGGATTGTCCTCACTCGATAGTCATTAAATGGCCTTTGTGCTATGCTTGGTGTTATGGTTTTTCAGCAATGTACATCGAGGAGGACGTTTCAAATTTGCAGTGGTTGTGTGATGAGTCAAATTTTGTGTTATTTTTACCTTTTGTATTGCATCTTAGTTGTAGGGTTTGTCGGATTTTACCGCGATCGTGGACCTCTTTTGTTTGTTTCCGTCAAAAATTTACCCATAGAGGTACTTTGAGGTATAAGGAGGAAATACAAAGACTATGGTGTAAAAATCATGTTAAATCTCATGATAAAGGGCGTGTGTGGTCGTACCGGACACCGACGCAACCCCTGGTCCAGTATTTCTACCCTGTGCGATCACATTGAGAATCAGACGCATAGAGACACCAGAAACCTCTCTAGAACAAAGAACCCTAGCCTTGTTCTTTGGAAGGGAATCCACTTCTCCTCATACCGAATACTGGAGAATAAACATGTTGAAAATATGCCCTAGAGGCAATGATATTGTATTGTTATATTTCCATATTTATAGAGTAAGAGTTTATATGTTGTGATATAACTGCTATGATCCTGGAATATGTGATTCAGTGGAAAACTCATATGCACGTGTGGAATGATAAACGGTAAAATAAGACTCTTAGTCTCGCCTCTAAGACTAGATCAAGTGTTGTTGGTGATCACGTTTTCCGGATCTTAAGATATCGTTAAGTGTAACAATGATCCTAAAACAACATTGAGAGTATGACGTCAGAAGAACGATCATATTGAATCGACCCAAACTTGTTTGTTATACTTTGAGATTATATCGTCTGAAGTCAATTCTTATACACAGAGTCTTAACATGTGTTTATGCTCCTTAGACCATGAGAGTATCGTAGTCTCTTCCTGCTGTATGATGAGCTTTGGGGTTGCAGTACGATGAGCTTTGAAGGGAGAGGGACTTCTCCTCTCTTCAACATATATATACTAGAGATTTTGCACCCTTTGAGACACACAAGTTTTGAAGCCTCCACTAGTTCTAGTTCTAGACTTCTAGTTGGTCCTAGTTGATCAACTAGAGCTAGACCTAGATCCTATAATCCTCATAATTAGAAGCCCAATGTGGTTATAATCTCCTCCCTCTAATTATCTGGCGACAATTAGCTCTGGACGGCGAAGCGCTACTGGATCGTGAAGACGGTACACTTGCAACTCATAAAGAGGTCGTACTTTCGTTATTACGTTCGAGGGACTGTTCTTGGGCGGCTCACGGGATCGTTCATCTTTGGTTCGAGGGACTTCATCAAGGATCTACACCTACTTGTCTTCTTCTGTTGCAACTCAGAGCTGGTAACGATACAATCCTAACTGTTTTCTACCTTCATAGTGTTCTTGGTTGATAACCCACATGTATAGGGGGTCAATTGTAGCCTTTCTCGATAAATAAGAGTGTCGAACACAACGAGGAGCTAAAGGTAGAACTAATATTCCCTTCAAGTTCTATTGACCACTGATACAACTCTACGCACACTTAATGTTCGCTTTACCTAGAACAAGGATAAAACTACTTTGTAGGTGTAAAAGGATAAGTTTGCAAGAATAAAAATAGGAGTACTTAACTAGAATAAAACTACGAATAATTTTCAAGATAATATAAGTTAGTTGTTTAATAGAAAGCTTTTTGTAACACAAGAGAAAGATTGTCCATAGGCAATTGAATATAACATGATAGATACATATCATATGCAATGAGGGAGAGGCATACGCTAACACACTTTCCGTACTTGGGTCATGTGCACTTATATTGGAATTCTAGCAAGCATCCGCAACTACTAAAGATCATTAAGGTAAAACTCGACCATAACATTAACTATCAAGTCTTCTTTACTCCCATATGCGACAACCCCCTTACTCGGGTGTAAGTTTCCGTCACTCTCGCCACCCACACGATAACGAATCATGAACATATTGCAACACCCTACAGCGGTAATCTCACACACTTGAACGACACGGAGGGCACCATAGGACAACACCATATTAACATACAACTCATATCAATAACACCATACCACAATCAACCCGTAGGACAAAAGAAATCTACTCAAACATCGTAGGATAGGCACACATCATTGGGTAATAATATATAGCATTAAGCACCATGTTTAAGTAGAAATTATAGCGGTGGAAAGAGGTGTTACACCGCTGCATAGAGGAGGAGAGAGTTGGTGGTGACGACGGCGAAATTGTTGGTGTAGATCGTTGTCATGATGGTTCCCCCGACAGCGCTCCGACTCCACCAGGAGAGAGGGGGAGAGAGCCTCCTCCTTCTTCTTCTTGCTTGGCCTCCCCCCTAGATGGGAGGAGGGTTTCCCCTCTAGTCCATGGACGACATGGCTCCCGGAGGGTAGGATCCCCTCCAAGATTGGATCTCTCTCTGTGTTTCTCTTCTGTTTCGCGTCCCCATTTCGGGGTGAAAACCATTTCTTAAATATCCGAAGATCCATAACTCTGATTAGGCTGAAATTTTGACGGGATGTTTCTTGGGAAATGATCTTTCTTGCAAAGAAAGAAGGGCTCCAACCGACTTATGAGGGAGTCACAAGGAAACCCGGTGCGCCCATACCCCCTTGTCGCGTTGGGACATCTTGTGACCACCTCGGGCACTGTCTCGTGTTGATTCTTCTTCCCAAAAATCACATATATTCCAAAATAAATCTCCTTAAATTTTTATCGCGTTTGGACTTCGTTTGGTATGGATTTTCTGTGAAAAAGAAACATACAAAAAAAAAGGAACTGGCACTGGATCAATATGTTGTCCCAAAAATAATATAAAATGTTGCCAAAAGTATATGAAAGTTGTAGAATATTGGCATGAAACAATCAAAAATTATAGGTACGACGGAGATGTATCATTGGTTGATCGTAGGGAGATTTTTTTTGTTTTCTACTATGTTTCCCAACAAAACCTTGCATTCATTCTCTAAGTATTAACAAGGGTAGGAATTGGCAATAGGAAAAAATGCAAGGAGAGAAGGAAGCAGATTGACTTTCACGAATATAGGGCACCTACTGAACTAGATGCAACTCAAAATAAAGGTCCAACTCTATCTAGTGAAGATTTAGGCTTTCTTTGCCTTGTATAAGCTTGTTTCTTTCCTTGCATCTCTCACTTATTCTCTTCTAGGTAAAGTGAGACCATTTAAAGGCTTGTTTGAGCTAGTCTAGTAGGCTAATAGGCTCAGAGGGGAAATCGGCAAGGAGGACACCGTCATCTTCAACACCTCGTACAATGAGACATCAGCATCAACCATCTCCATCATCATCTTCACCGCCATCCCGTGTCCATACCATTGTAATAGCGAACATTAGAGAATTCCTATGTGTATTACTCTAATCTATCATTCATGTTGGTCACCGCCATTCATATGATGCTTGTTATCTCCATGATTGGGTAATTCCCTTAGTTATCGGGGATATGGATGAACCCTACTATGTATAAGTGTTGAATGATTACATAGATATGAGACCCCCCTATTGAATGTTTAATTTAATAGCCTCCATGAGTGTTGTGAAAGAGCCCCACTCAACATTTCTGCCTTGTATGGACATGGAGCATATTATTGTCATTGTAAAGGTTGGGATATAGGAGTAAAGAGGTGATAGTAATATCCTCTCTTCACCACCTTAGGAATTTATAGGGGATAAATAGAGAACTCTTAGTGCGTCCACGCCCACGAGAAAACCCTTAATCATTTTAGTGAGAACTGGAGTGGGAAAACTACGGGGGTGGCGTGCGTTATACGGAGAGTAAATAAGTAGCTCGTATATTGTGGTTGGCTCTGCCCAGTTGCAAACATGAAGAGTGCCTCGAATGTCCAACCTATAACCATGCAACTAGATATGTTACGTTACACACATGCTAGTGGGGAAACCGGAGTCCCTTAGAATGGCTTAATTCTATTGTCGATTTCATGCTTTATTTACTTTGTGCAGTTCTTTTACTTCTTTTTTGTATGAATAACTTTTGATCGTGTTTCACTCAAAACATTACTAATTTCCGCCTTTGTTTTTGCTTTTCATCTACAACTAACTTGGAGGCACAATTCCATAAGCCTCAACAAGTGACAAAGTCCAATTCATGTGTTCCCTGTGGGATCGATACTTGCTACTTGTAAATTGCGTTGGGTTTTTTCCCGAAGAGGAGAGGAGATGCAGCACAGTAGAGATTAGTATTTCCCTCAGTGAGAACCAAGGTTATCGAACCAATAGGAGAATCACACAAACTCCCATCAACAACACCTACACACAAAGAATAAAAAACTTGCACCCAACGCGGGCAAGAGGGTTGTCAAGCCCCTTTAACTCGTTACTTGCAAGGATTAAATCTTGATAGATAGATATTCTAAATGCAAAATAAATTAAAAGTAATAAAAGGACAGCAAGGTAAATAAGGTTTTTTAGTTTTTATATTTAAGTAGACCCGAGGGGCCATAGTGTTCGCTAGAGGGTTCTCTCTCGAAGAAAACATATGGTGGGTAAACAAATTACTGTTGGACAATTGATAGAAAAGCGCATAGTTATGACAATCATTCAAGGGAATGATCATGTATATAGGCATCATGTCTGTAAGCAAGTAGACCGACTCCTGCCTGCATCTACGTACTATTACTCCACTCATCGACCGCTATCCAGCGTGCATGTAGAGTATTAAGTATGAAACAGAGTAACGCTTTGAGCAAGACGACATGATGTAGACATAGTAAACTCAACTGATATGAATAAACCCCATCGTTTTCCCCTTAGTGGCAGTAATACAATACGTGTCTTGACCCCTTCTATCACAAGGATAGAGCACCGCAAGATTAAACCCATCACAACACACCACTCCCACGGAAGATAAATCAATCTAGTTGGCCAAACCAAACCGATAGATTGAAGAGAAATACGAAGCTGTAACAATCATGCATAGAAGAATTCAGAGAAGACTCAATTAATTCATGAATAATCTGATCATAAACCCACGATTCATCGGATCCCAACAAACACACCGCAAAGAGGATTACATCGAATAGATCATCACGAAGATGCGGTGAACTTTGTATTGAAGATCATAGAGAGAGAGAGAGAGAGAGAGAGAGACATCTAGGTACTGTTGGAAATATGCCCTAGAGGCAATAATAAATTAGTTATTATCATATTTCCTTGTTCATGATAATCGTTTATTATCCATGCTATAATTGTATTGATTGGAAACTCAAATAGATGTGTGGGTACATAGACAACACTGTGTCCCTAGTATGCCTCTAATAGACTAGCTCGTTGATCAAAGATGGTCAAGGTTTCCTAGCCATAGACATGAGATGTCATTTGATAACGAGATCACATCATTAGGAGAATGATGTGATGGACAAGACCCAAACTATGAACATAGCATATGATCGTGTCAGTTTATTGCTATTGTTTTCTGCATGTCAAGTATCTGTTCCTATGACCATGAGATCATGCAACTCACTGACACCGGAGGAATACCTTGTGTGTATCAAACGTCACAACGTTACTGGGTGACTATAAAGATGCTCTACAGGTATCTCCGAGGGTGTCTGTTGAGTGGGCATGGATCAAGACTGGGATTTGTTACTCCGTGTGACGGAGAGGTATCTCAGGGCCCACTCGGTAATACAACATCACAACAAGCCTTGCAAGCAATGTGACTAAAGTGTTAGCCACGGGATCTTGTATTACGGAACGAGTAAAGAGACTTGCCAGTAACGAGATTGAACTAGGTATAGAGATGCCGACGATCGAATCTCGGGCAAGTAACATACCGAAGAACAAAGGGAACAACATATGGGATTAACTGAATCCTTGACATAGAGGTTCAACCGATAAAGATCTTCATAGAATATGTAGGAACCAATATGGTCATCCAGGTCCCGCTATTGGTTATTGACCGTAGAGGTGTCTCGGTCATGTCTACATAGTTCTCGAACCCGCAGGGTCTGCACACTTAAGGTTCAGTGACGTTTCGGTAGTATAGAGTTATGTATGGTGGTGACCGAAGGTTGTTCGGAGTCCCGGATGAGATCCCGGACGTCACGAGGAGCTCCGGAATGGTCCGGAGGTAAATATTGATATATAGGAAGTCCCATTTTGGTCACCGGAAAAGTTCTGGGTATTTCGGTAGTGTACCGGGAGTGCCGGGAGGGTACCAGGGGACCATCGGGAGGGGCCTCTCGCCCCAAAGGGTCTCATGGGCTGTGGGAGGAGTTAAACCAGCCCCTAGTGGGCTGGCCGAACCCCCCACTAAGGCCCATGCGGCTAGGGGTGGGAAAACCCAAAGGTGGAAAGAGTTTCCAAGTGGGGGAGGAGGAATCCTACTCCTAGTAGGATTGGAGTTGGACTCCTCCACCTCCCCACTTCGGCCGCACCAAAGGGGCAGCCCTAGGGGCACCGGCCTCCCTACCCTTCCTCCTATATATACTGGAGGGGAGAGAGGGCAGCCGCACTAGAAAACCCTAAGCCACGGTGCAGCCCTCTCTCCCCAATAGATCAAGTCCTCTAGTTTTCAACAGTGCTTAGGCGAAGCCCTGCTGGAATAGTTCCACCACCACCGCCGCCGCGCCGTCGCGCTGCCGGAGAACTCATCTACCTCTCCGCTCCCTCTTGCTGGATCAAGAAGGCGGAGATCGTCATCGAGCTGTACGTGTGCTGAACGTGGAGGTGCCGTCCGTTCGGTACTAGATCGGAAGGACCATGATCAGGATCGCGGGACGGTTCGTGATTGGATCGCGGGACTGGTCATGACCGGATTGCAGGACGACTAGCGATTTGGATCGCAAAGACGTTCAACTACATCAACCTCATTTCTTAACGCTTCCCGCTTAGCGATCTACAAGGGTATGTAGATCCACTCTTAAACCTTACTCGTACGCTTACGAGAGACCGGTTCCATCACCTGACATGTAACTTCGTTGCATAAAGATGGCTGGCGGGTGTCTGTTTCTCCCACTTTAGTTGGATCGGATTCGACAAAGGCGGTCCTTGAGAAGGTTGAATAGCAATTTGTGTATCGCCATTGTGGTTTTTGCGTAGGTAAGAATTGTTTTTGCTAGATACCCGTAGCAGCCACGTAAAACTTGCAACAATAATTAGAGGACGTCTAACTTGTTTTTGTAGGGTATGTTGTGATGTGATATGGCCAATTACATGATGTGATATATGTGATGTATGAGATGATCATGTATTGTATAGAATATCACGACTTGCATGTCGATGAGTACGGCAACCGGCAGGAGCCATAGGGTTGTCTTTATTTGATTTTCGCCGTTTTTGCTTTACTTTATCGCTATGAGTTAGCAATAGTCGTGGAAGCAACAGTTGGCGCGACAACCTCATGGCGACCCGTTGATGGAGATCAAGATGATGGATATCATGGTGTCATGCCGGTGATGATGGAGATCATGCCGGTGCTTTGGAGATGGAGATCAAAAGCACAAGTTCATGGCCATATCATGTCACTTATGATTTGCATGTGATGTTAATCCTTTTATGCATCTTATTTTGCTCGACGGTAGCATTATAAGGTGATCCCTCACTAAAATTTCAAGATAAAATAGTGTTCTCCCCGAGTGTGCACCGTTGTGAAAGTTCGTTGTTTCGAGACACCACGTGATGATCGGGTGTGATAGACTCTACGTTCACATACAACGGGTGCAAGCCAGTGTTGCACGTGCGGAACACTCGGGTTAAACTTGACGAGCCTAGCATGTACAGACATGGCCTCGGAACACAAGAGACCGAAAGGTCGAACATGAGTCATATAGTAAATATGATCAACATGGAGATGTTCACCATTGAAACCACCTCATCTCACGTGATGATCAGACTTGGGTTGGTGAATTTGGATCATGTGACACTCGAATGACCAGAGGGATGTCAATTTGAGTGGGAGTTTTTAAGTAATATGATTAACTAAACTCATTATCATGAACATAGTCAAAATGTCTTTGCAAATTATGTTGTAGATTACTAGCTCGCGCTGTAGCTCCCTTGAATTTTTATATGTTCCAAGAGAAATAGAGTTGAAAGATGATGGTAGCAATAATGCGGACTGGGTCCATGATCTGAGGATTGTCCTCATTGCTGCACAGAAGGCTTATGTCCTTAATGCACCGTTCGGTGCACCACCCCCTCAAACGTCGTCTGTAGATGTTGTGAACATCTGACAGGCACGTTCTGATGACTACTTGATAGTTCAGTGCGTCATGCATTACGGCTTAGAATTGAGGCTCCAAAACGTTTTGAACGTCACGGAACATATGAGATGTTCTAAGAGCTAAAATTGGGATCTCAGGCTCGTGCCCGTGTTGAGAGGTATGAGACCTCCAAGAAGATTCTTTGCCTGCAAGATGAAGGAGAATAGCTCAATCGGTGAGCATGTGCTCAGATTGTCTGGGTGCTACAATCGCTTGAATCGAGTGGGAGTTGATCTTCCAGATAAGATAGTGATTGATATAGTTCTCCAAGTCACTACCACTAAGCTACTAGAAGCTTCGTGATGAACTATAAAATGACAGGGATGGAAATATTGATCCCCGAGCTATTCGCGATGTTTGACACCGCGAAGGTAGAAATCAAGAAGGAGCATCAAGTGTTGATAGTTAGTAAAACCACTAGTTTCGAGAAGGGCAAGGGCAAGGAGGGAAACTTCATGGATGGCAAGCCAGTTGCTGCTCCAGTAAAGAAACCCAAGGTTGAACCCAAACCCGAGACTGAGTACTTCTATTATGAGGAGAACGGTCACTGAAGCGGAACTGCCCTAGATACTTGGTAGATAAGAAGGCTGGCAACGTCAACAAGTGTATATTTGATATACGTATTATTGATGTGTACCTTACTAGTACTCCTAGTAGCACCTGGGTATTAGTTACCCGTTCAGTTGCTAATGTTAGTAACTCGAAATAAAAGCTACGGAATAAATAGAGACTAGATAAGGGTGAGGTGACGATGTGTGTTGGAAGTGTTTCCAAGGTTGATGTGATCACCATCGCACGCTCTCTCTACCTTCGGGATTAGTGATAAACCTAAATAAATGTTATTTGGTGTTTGCGTTGAGCATGAACGTGATTAGATCATGTTTTTTGCAATACGGTTATTCATTTAAGTTAGAAAATAATGGTTATTCTGTTTACATGAATAATACCTTCAATGGTCATGCACCCAATGAGAATGGTTTATTGAATCTTGATCGTAGTGATACACATGTTCATAATATTGATGCCAAAAGATACAAAGTTAATAATGATAGTACCACATACTTGTGGCACTGCCGCTAAATGTCATATTGGTGTAAAACGCATGAAGAAACTCCATTCTGATGGATCTTTGGACTCATTCGATTTCGAATCGGTTGAGACATGCGGACCATGCCTCATGGGCAAGATGACTAAGACCCTGTTTTCCGGTATGATGGAGCGGGCAAGTGACTTATTGGAAATGATACATGTTGATGTATTCGGTCCAATGAGTGTTGTAGCGTGCGGTGGATATCGTTATTTTCTTACCTTCACTGATGATTTGAGTAGATATGGGTATATTTACTTAATGAAACACAAGTCTGAAACGTTTGAAAAGTTCAAACAAATTCAGAGTGAAGTTTGAGATCATCGTGACAAGAAGATAAAATGTCTACGATATGATCGTGGAGGTAAATATCTGAGTTACGAGTTTGGTATACAACTTAAGATAATGTGGAAGTTGTTTTACAACTCACGCCACCTGGAACACCATAGTGTAATGGTGTGTCCGAACGTCGTAATCGTGCTCTATTGGATATGGTGCTTACTATGATGTCTCTTATCGATTTGCCACTATCGTTTTGGGGTTATGCATTAGAGACAACTACATTCACTTTAAATAGGGCACCATCTAAGTCCGTTGAGATGACACCGTATGAATTTTGGTTTGACAGAAACCTAAGCTATTATTTCTTAATGTTTGGGGCTGCGACACTTATGTGAAAAAGGGTTCACCTCATGAGCTCGAACCCAAAGCGGACAAATGCATCTTCATAGAATACCCTAACGTAACAGTTGGGTAAACCTTCTATCTCAGATCCAAGGGCAAAGTGTTTGTTGCTAAAAACGGGCCCTTTCTCGAGAAGGAGTTTCTCTCAAAAGAATTGAGTGGGAGGAAAATAGAACTTGATGAGGTTGTTGAACCTTTACTTCAACCTGAGAGTAGCACAGCGCAGAAAGATGTTTCTGTAGAGCCTACATCGGTTGAAGAGGAAGTTAATGATGATGATCATGAAGCTTCGGATCAAGTTGCTATCGAACATCGTAGGTCGACAAGGACGCGCACTGCTCCTGAGTGGTACGGCAACCCTGTCTTAGAGGTCATGTTGTTGGACAACGATGAACCTACGAGCTATGAAGAAGCAATGATGGGCCCGGATTCCGAGAAATGGTTAGAGGCCATGAAATCCGAGATGGGATCCATGTATGAAAACAAAGTTTGGGCTTTGGAAGTATTACCTGAAGGGCGAAAGGCCATTCAGAACAAATGGATCTTTAAAAGGAAGACGGACGCGGACGGTAATGTCACCGTCTATAAAGCTCGACTTGTGGCAAAGGGTTTTTCACAAGTTCCAGGAGTTGACTACAATGAGACTTTCTCACCCGTAGCGATGCTAAAGTCTGTTGGAATTATGTTAGCAGTTGCTGCATTTTTCGATTATGAAATCTGGCAGATGGATGTCAAAACAGAGTTTCCTTAACGGTTTCCGTGAGGAAAGGTTGTATGTGATACAACCAGAAGGTTTTGTCGGTCCTAAGGATGCTAAAATGTATGCAAGCTCCAACGATCCTTCTATGGACTGGAGCAAGCATCTCGGAATTGGAATATACGCTTTGATGAGGTAATCAAAGTTTTTGGGTCTATACAAAGCTTATGAGAAACTTGTATTTACAATAAAGTGAGTGGGAGCACTATAGAATTTCTGATAAATATATGTGGATGACATATTGTTGATCGGAAATGCTGTAGAATTTCTGGAAAGCATAAAGGGTTGTTTGAAAAGGAGTTTTTTAAAGGAAAACCTGGAATGAAGCTACTTAAATATTGGGCATCTTGATCTATAGAGATAGATCAAGACGTCTGATAAAACTTTCAATGAGTACATACCTTGACAAGATTTTGAAAGAGTTCAAAATGGATCAGTCAAAGAAAGAGTTCTTGCCTGATTTGTAAGGTGTGGAGTTGAGTGAGACTCAAAGCTCGACCACGGCAGAAGAAAGAGAAAGGACGAAGGTCGTACCCTATGCCTTATCCATAGGCTCTGTATAGTATGCCATGTTGTGTACCGCACCTGGTGTGTGCCTTGCCATGAGTCTGTCAAGGGGTACAAGAGTGGTCCAGGAGTGGATCACTGGACAGCGGTCAAGATTATCCTTAGTAACCAGAGGACTAAGGAAATGTTTCTCGATTATGGAGGTGATAAAGAGTTCGTCGTAAAGAGTTACGTCGATGCAAGCTTTGACACCTATCCGGATGACTCTGAGTAGCAATCCGGATACGTATAGTGGAGCAGCCATTTGGAATAGTTCCAAGTGGAGCATGGTAGCATCTGCAGTATGACATATAGATTTGCAAAGAACACACGGGTCTGAATGTTGCAGACCATTGACTAAAGACCTCTCTCACATGCAAAGCATGATCGAACCCCAGAACTCATTGGGTGTTAGATTCATAACAATGTAAATCACATGCTGATGTGAACTAGATTATTGACTCTAGTGCAAGTGGGAGACTGTTGGAAATATGCCCTAGAGGCAATAATAAATTAGTTATTATCATATTTCCTTGTTCATGATAATCGTTTATTATCCATGCTATAATTGTATTGATTGGAAACTCAAATACATGTGTGGGTACATAGACAACACTGTGTCCCCAGTATGCCTCTAAGAGACTACCTCGTTGATCAAAGATGGTCAAGGTTTCCTAGCCATAGACATGAGATGTCATTTGATAACGGGATCACATCATTAGGAGAATGATGTGATGGACAAGACCCAAACTATGAACATAGCATATGATCGTGTCAGATTATTGCTATTGTTTTCTGCATGTCAAGTATCTATTCCTATGACCATGAGATCATGCAACTCACTGACACCGGAGGAATACCTTGTGTGTATCAAACGTCACAACGTTACTGGGTGACTATAAAGATGCTCTACAGGTATCTCCGAGGGTGTCTGTTGAGTGGGCATGGATCAAGACTGGGATTTGTTACTCCGTGTGATGGAGAGGTATCTCAGGGCCCACTCGGTAATACAACATCACAACAAACCTTGCAAGCAATGTGACTAAAGTGTTAGCCACGGGATCTTGTATTACGGAACGAGTAAAGAGACTTGCCAGTAACGAGATTGAACTAGGTATAGAGATGCCGACGATCGAATCTCGAGCAAGTAACATACCGAAGAACAAAGGGAACACCATACGGGATTAACTAAATCCTTAACATAGAGGTTCAACCGATAAAGATCTTCGTAAAATATGTAGGAACCAATATGGGCATCCAGGTCCCGCTATTGGTTATTGACCGTAGAGGTGTCTCGATCATGTCTACATAGTTCTCGAACCCGCAGGGTCTGCACACTTAAGGTTCAGTGACGTTTCGGTAGTATAGAGTTATGTATGGTGGTGACCGAAGGTTGATCGGAGTCCTGGATGAGATCCCGGACGTCACGAGGAGCTCCGGAATGGTCCGGAGGTAAAGATTGATATATAGGAAGTCCCGTTTTGGTCACCGGAAAAGTTTCGGGTATTTCGGTAGTGTACCGGGAGTGCCGGGAGGGTACCGGGGGACCATCGGGAGGGGCCTCTCGCCCCAAAGGGTCTCATGGGCTGTGGGAGGAGTTAAACCAGCCCCTAGTGGGCTGGCCGAACCCCCCACTAAGGCCCATGCGGCTAGGGGTGGGAAAACCCAAAGGTGGAAAGAGTTTCCAAGTGGGGGAGGAGGAATCCTACTCCTAGTAGGATTGGAGTTGGACTCCTCCACCTCCTCACTTCGGCCGCACCAAAGGGGCAACCCTAGGGGCGCCGGCCTCCCTCCCCTTCCTCCTATATATACGGGAGGGCAGAGAGGGCAGCCGCACCAGAAAACCCTAAGCCACGGTGCAACCCTCTCTCCCCAATAGATCAAGTCCTCCTGTTTTCAGCAGTGCTTAGGCGAAGCCCTAATGGAATAGTTCCACCACCACCGCCGCCGCGCCATCGCACTGCCGGAGAACTCATCTACCTCTCCGCTCCCTCTTGCTGGATCAAGAAGGCGGAGATCGTCATCGAGCTGTACGTGTGCTGAACGCGGAGGTGCCGTCCGTTCGGTACTAGATCGGAAGGACCGTGATCAGGATCGCGGGACGGTTCGTGATTGGATCGCGGGACTGATCATGATCGGATTGCAGGACGACTAGCGATTTGGATCGCAAAGACATTCGACTACATCAACCACGTTTCTTAACGCTTCCCGCTTAGCGATCTACAAGGGTATGTAGATCCACTCTCCCTCTCGTAGATGCTCATAACCATGGATAGATCTTGCGTGTGCGTAGGAAATTTTTTGTTTCCCATGCAACGTTGCCCAACAGGTACTAGCTATGGACCCGTATGTCTGTGGTGAACTACTCACACTTCATCATGGGAGCATCAAGGTTGACGTAGAGGCCCTCCGTGATCGACCCCCCCTCCGGCAGAGTATCGGAACAGGGCTCCAGATAGGCACACGGCGAAAAAGAGACTTACGGCGGCGGAAAAAGGGTTTCGGGTGGCTCTCTATGGATTTCTAGATTTTATAGAATATATAGAGGCAGAGGTAGATCAAACGGAGCCATGAGGTGGTCCTAAGGCAAGGGGCACGCCCTCTTGCCTTGGCACCGCCTCGTGCAGCCCCCAGACTCCCTCCAAAGCTTCCAGGTCTTATTTTTATCCAGAAAAAATCATCAAAAAGTTTCCGGTCATTTGGACTTCGTTCGGTACTGGTTTCCTGAAAGGCCAAAAACAAGCAGAAAACAACAGCTAGCATTGTGCACTAGGTTAATAGGTTAGTTCACCAAAATGATATAAAATAGCATATAAATGCATATAAAGTATCCTAGAATGATAATATAACAACATGGAACAATAAAAAATAATAGATACGTTGGAGACGTATCAATACTCTTACTTCAAAAAGGCTACAACTAAACCATGAGCACTTGCAGGCCATCATGCTTTTTCTAGTGTCGTTTTCGAGGAGCTGAGCGATTTTGGCCCACACACTAATACGTCATCCTAAGTAGCTTGCATGCCTTTAGTCACGGGGATATTGTGTCACGGAATGAGTAAAGTGACTTACAGATAACGAGATTTAACTAGGTATGGTAGTGATGATCGAATCTCGGGCAAGTAATTAACATATCGTCAAACAATGGGAATTGTATACGGGATTAGCTGAATCCTCGAAATTGTGGTTCAAACCGATAAAGATCTTTGTTGAATATGTGGGAGTGATTATGGGCATCCAGCTCCCACTATTGATTGTTGATGACCCACAAGTATAGGGGATCAATCATAGTCCTTTGAATAAGTAAGAGTGTCGAACCACAAGAGGAGCAGAAGGAAATGACAAGTGGTTTTCAGCAAGGTGATTCCTGCACGCACTAAGAGTAGTAGTAACAAATAGTTTTCTAGTAGTGTAATTCGTAACGAGTAAGAAGTAATAATTGTAACTAAGGTGCAGCAAGGTGGCCCAATCCTTTTTGTAGCAAAGGATAATCCTGAAAGTTCTCTTATATAAAGTAAGCGCTCTCGCGGACACATGGGAATTGTTCTGTAGTCACGTTCATCATGTTTAGTTGATTCACGTTGGGTACTTTGATAATTTGATTTGTTGGTGGACCGGTTCTAGGGTGTTGTTCTTACTTGAACAAACAACCCTCTTATGATTACCCCCTCTCGCAAGCATTCGCAACTACAAAAGAAGAATTAAGATAAATCTAACCATAGCATGAAACATATGGATCCAAATCAGCCCCTTACGGCATAACACGTAAACTAGGGTTTAAGCTTTTGTCACTCTCGCAATCCATCATCTACTTATTACTCCCCAATGCTTTACCTTAGACCCAAATATGGTGAAGTGTCATGTAGTTGATGTTCACATGACACCACTAAAGGAACAACAACATACACATCAACAAAATATCAAACGGATACCAACATCACATGATTACTTATAACAAGACTTATCCCATGTTCTCAAAATGAAAGTAACTACTCACAAATCATCACCATGTTCAAGATCAGAGGTGTAATGAATATGATTAAGGATTTGAACATATGTTCTTCCACCAAATAAACCAACTAGCATCAACTACAAGATGTAATTAATACTACTAGCTTTTGGAACAATCTGAGGTTTTGGAACAAAGATTGAATACAAGAGACGAACTAGGTTTTGAGATAAGATGGTGCTGGTGAAGATGTTGATGGAGATTGGTCCTCCTATGATGGAGGAAACATTGGTAATGATGATGGCTTCGATTTCCCCCTCCCGGAGGGAAGTTTCTCTGGCGGAATCGCTCCGTCGGAGAACAAAAGTGCTCTTGCCCAGGTTCCGCCTCGAGATAGCGACGCTTCGTCTCGAAATCAATCTTATGATTTTCTAGGGTAAATGACATCATATAGGAGAAGATGGGCTCTGGAGGGCTGCCAGGGAGCCCACAAGCTCGGTGGGTGCACCCTGGGAGGGTAGGGCGGCCCCACCAGGCTTGTGGCCACTTGGTGGGCCCCCTCCGATGATTCTTTGGCCAATAATTTTTATATATTCCAAAATAAATCTCCGTCAATTTTCAGTTCATTTGGAGTTCCAGAAAATATCCAACTCTTCTATAGCCCTTTCCAGTCCAGAATTCCAACTGGCAATAATTCCCCTGTTTATATAAATCGTGTAAAATAAGATAGAAAAGGTATTAGGATTGCATCATAAAGTGAAATAATCATTCAAAACATAATAAATACCAATAGGAAAACATGATGCAAAATGGACATATGAACTCCCCCAAGCTTAGACCTCGCTTGTCCTCAAGCGAAAGCAAAACTCGATAATCATGACCACATGCTTAGAGAGAGAGAGACAGAGAGAGATGTGTCGATAGAAATAAAATACGGGCATGCATGCATCATGTTCATTATCATAGCAGCAATATATCATCATAAAACTTATCATGACCAAGTGGTAATCTATTCACAAACTAATGTATGACCCACAAACCTTATTGAAAACTAACAAACTATGTTCTTAGTCATTGAAACAATTGCAATCCAGCATAATTTCAGAAAGAGTCTATGTCAGAGCCATGTTTAGCAAGTTCACATACTCAACTATCATTTAGTCTTCTATGATTACTGACACTCACAACATATTTGTGAAATAAAAAGTATCAATCAGGCACATAGGAAGATAGGGGTTTATAATTTTCACCATCCAACTATTTATCTCGAGGATAATATCAACAATAATAATTCATGATCACCTAAATACAACTGGATATATATCCCTGGATCTTTCCCCACCACATGATGCTTGCCAAGTAGAGAATAAAGATGGAATAGGGATAAACATTAATGACTCTTGCATAAAAGTAAATACATGAAAGTAAAAGATAGACCCTTCGCAGAGGGAAGCAGAAGTTGTCATACGCTTTTTATTTAGATGTGCAAGCTCTTAATGGAAAGGAACGTAACTTTATATTGCCCCTTATGATAACATCCTTTATTATGCAGTCCATCGCTTTTATTTCGTTGCCATCACAAGTTCATACAAAGCTTATTTTCCCTTACAATAAAAGTTCATACATATTTACGAGCAAATTTTTATTGATTTTACACCGATGACAACTTACTTGAAGGATCTTATTCAATCCATAGGTAGATATGGTGGACTCTTGTGGCGAGAAATTGGATTTATGGGTTTCAGATGCACAAGTAGTATCTCTACTTGGTGCGTAGTTTTGGCTAGCAAAGGTTATGAGCAAGCACCACATGTTAGAGGATCCATGACAATATAACTTTTATGTGAATATAAGCAAACTTAACTCATCACGTTGTCTTCCTTCTCCAACGTCAACTAGTTGATCATGCATAGAATATTTAATGGGGGCTCACAATCATAAAAGATGTCCAAGATAGTATATCTATATGTGAGACCTCTCTCCCGTTATTACTTATTCATGAATTGCACCAATGAATAATACTATGTTTGTCAACTTCCAACAAGTTTTATCAATTATACTCTTTTTATGTGAAGTCATCACTCCCCATGGTACTAGCATATGATCTTCTTATTTATTCTTTTTCATTGCTAGGATTGATGCATACGGGTAAAGCAAACAAACTCAAACTACTCTTTATTACTCCCTCCGTTCCATAATGTAGTGCATATAGATTTCTTAAAAAGTCAAACATTGACAACTTTGACCAAGTGTATAGGCAAAACTATTTATATCTATAATATCAAATATATATAATATGAAACTACGTCTTATGATCAATCCAATGATATATGTTAGGCATTCTAGATGTAATTGTTTTTTTCTACAAAATTGGTCAAAGTTGGTGAAGTTTGACTTTTTTAAAATATCTATATGCACTACATTATGGAATGGTGGGAGTATGTAATTCTCACACTCGATTACATAGATAGATAGACCACAAAGCAAACACTCAAATCTAAATCACACTAAAACTTTATTCTTCTAAAACTTAGATAGCTAAGGATCAAACTGGAATAGATAATGATGGTAAAAGTGATGGTGATACGATACTGGGGCACCTTCCCCAAGCTTGGGACAAGCCAAGGGTGGTGCCCATACCCGTGTACTCAAGTTTCCTTCTTGGGTGATGGTGGTGATGACGTGGTAGGCTTATCCTCTATCTTCCATGGCATAGGTTCTTCGTCGAAGAAGGAAGAGCGGGTCTCCAGAATTCTAAAATCTGCACCTATGCCCATCCTCCTGAAACGAGATTCATACTTACAGTTTTGGTTTTGTAGATCATAAATTTGAGCCTAAAGGTCCTGAAGCTGGGTGTGGAGCTTAAATATCGCCTCTGCAATCTCCTTGTTGTCCGTCTTATGCTCATGGATAAAATCCGTGATCATGAAGTGGTTAGCGATGAGTCCACGCTTAACCATCCCCTGGCACTTGAAGATATCATGTTCCACCGCTGCAAGCCTGGCCTTCTCGCTTCCCTCCTTCTTTGGTCTTTGAACATCCTGGATGTGAAGCACCCTCTCACACACCTCAATGGTTTGAGGGTGTTTCATCACCTCAGGAAGGTAAAGGTTGATGACTTTCTCAAAAAAATTGTCCTTGGACGAACTTGATAAGGCCATGGCGATCTAGATCTGTTAGAAAAAATAGCCTGAAACAAGAACATAGGGAAATCTTGATATGCGGTGGTCAAAACAGCGAGGAGTATATATAATGATTTTTCCCATGCAGGATAAGTCTAAGCGAATAAAACGGAGTTGGGAAAGTCCACGAGGGACCCACAAGCTCGGTGGGTGTGTCCAGGGGTAGGTCGCGCCCCCTAGGCTTGTGGACTCCTCGTGCACTTTCCTGGCAGTTTATTATTATTTTTATTTCTTTAATATTCCAAAATGGAGAAAAAAAGCTTTTATGGAATTTTTGGAGTCGATTTTCTTACTGTACAACATACCTACCCCTTTTCAGGGTTCTCGAGCATTCTGGAAGGAATCTTTTATGCGATCTTTTGGTGTCATCGTTTGGATAATGTTGGTTTCCTTGTTAATGGGTGTACCTGAAATATAATGTTTGATTCTTTGTCCATTAACCACCTTAGGATTGGTGCCTTCAGCGTTGTTAATCTTGATGGCTCCGGAGTGATAAACCTCCTCGATAATATAGGGTCCTTCCCATTTGGAGAGGAGTTTTCCTGCAAAAAATCTGAAACGACAATTGTACAATAGAACTTGATCACGACATTAAATTCTCATTTTTGTATTCTTTTGTCATGCCATCTTTTAACTTTCTTTTTAAACAACTTGCCATTTTCACAGGCTTGTGTTCTCCATTCATCTAGGGAAGTCATGTAAAATAACCTCTTCTCAGTGGCAAGTTTAAAATCATAATTAAGGTCTTTAATTGCCCAATAAGCTTTATGTTCCAACTTTAGAGGTAAATGACAAGCCTTTTTGTAAACCATTTTATAGGGGGCATACCCATAGGATTTTTATAAGCAGTTCTATATGCCCACAATGCATCATCAAGTTTCTTAAACCAATTATTCCTAGATCTATTAACGGTCTTTTGCAGAATTAATTTTATTTCCCTGTTGCTCAATTCAACTTGACCACTAGACTGAGGATGGTTTGGATAATCAATTCTATGGTTAACATCATATTTAGCTAAGAGTTTACGAAATGCACCATGAATAAAGTGTGAACCACCATCAGTCATCAAATATCTAGGGACTCCAAACCTCGGAAAGATAACTTCCTTAAGCATTTTAACACAAGTGTTATGATCAACACTACTAGTTGGAATAGCTTCTACACACTTAGTAACATAATCAACAACAACAACTAAGGTATGAGTGTACCCATTATAGGAAGGAAAAGGTCTTATATAACCAAACCTCAAACATCAAATGGTTCAATAACGAGTGAATAATTCATAGGCATTTCCTGACGTCTACCAATATTGCCAATTCTTTGACATTCATCAAAAGAGAGTACAAACTTACGTGCGTCCTTGAAGAGAGTATGACAATAAAAACCAAACTGTAATACCTTATGTGTGGTTCTGTCTCCAGGATGTTGTCCTCCATATGCTTCAGAATGACACTTCCATAGAATTTGTTCGTATTCATGCTCAGGCACACATCGTCTAGTAATACCATCTATTCCTTCTTTATATAAGTGTGGGTCATCCCAAAAGTAATGTCTCAAGTCAAAGAATCTTTTCTTTGTATGTTAAATTAGGTGGTATATATTTAACAACAATGTAATTAGCATAATCAGCATACCAAGGACTATTACGAGAAGTAGAAGGATTTATAACAGCTAATTCAGGAAAAGTATCATCAATAGGAAGTGGGTCATCAAGAACATTTTCCATCCTGGACAAATTATCTGCTACAGGATTTTCAGCTCCCTTTCTATCAAAAATATTCAAATCAAACTCTTGTAATAAAAGAACCCACCTAATCAATCTAGGTTTAGCATCTTCTTTCCATAATATATTTAATAGCAGCATGATCAGTGTGAATAATTGCTTTAGAATCAACAATATAAGATCTGAATTTATCACATGCAAACACAACTGCTAAAAAATATTTCTCAGTAGTAGCATAATTCTTTTGAGCACTGTCTAATTTTACTAGCATAATGAATGACATTCAATTTCTTATCAACTCTTTGTCCTAGGAGAACCCCTACAGCATAGTCACTAGCATCACACATTATTTCGAAGGGTAGGTTCCAGTCAGGCGGTTGAACAAGTGGTGCAGAAATTAAGGCCCCCTTAAGTATTTCAAAGGATTCTGCACAATCATCATAAAAAACAAATGGTACATATTTTTGCAAAGGATTGATGAGGTCTAGAAATCTTAGAGAAGTCTGTTATGAATCTTCTATAAAAAAACAGCATGACCTAGGAAACTTCTTATACCTTTGACATCTTTAGGACATGGCATTTTCTCAATTGCATCAACTTTAGCTCTATCTATCTCAATACCTGTTTCGAAGATTTTATGCCTAAGGACTATCCCTTTGTTCACCATAAAGTGACACTTCTCCCAATTAAAGACAAGATTAGTTTCTTCGCATATCTGCATAACTCGACCAAGGATGTTTAAGAAATCATCAAAAGAGGTTCCGTAAAAGGAGAAATCATCCATGAATACCTCAACAATCTTTTCACAAAAAATAGAAATATAGTAGTCATACATCTTTGAAAGGTGGCATGTGCATTGCATAAGCCAAAAAGCATACGTCTATAAGCATAGATTCCAAAAGGACAAGTAAAGGTGGTTTTCTCTTGATCTTCTTTTGCTAAAGGTATTTGAGAAAAAACAGAATATCGATCCAGGAAATAAAAGTGTGTATGCTTAGACAATCTTTCTAAAATTTTATCAATAAAAGGCAAGGGGTAACGATCTTTTCTAGTAGCTTTATTCAATTTTCTGAAATCAATTACCATCCTATAACCAATTACAATTCTTACACGGATATGTTCATTTTTATCATTAGGAATAACAGTAATGCCTCCTTTCTTAGGAACACAATGAACATGACTTACCCATCTACTATCAGCAATAGGATAAATTATACCTTCCTCCAGAAGCTTTAGTATCTCAGTTCTTACCACATCCTTCATCTTAGGATTCAAACGATTGTTGCTGATCAACAACCGGTTTAGCATCTAGTTCCATATTAATCTTGTGCTGGCACGGAGTGGGACTAATGCCCTTAATATCATTGAGAGTATAGCCAATAGCAGCATGGTGCTTCTTCAGAATTTTAAGTAACCGACTTTCCTCATGCTCTGAAAGGTTAGCACTAATAATAACAAGATATATCTTCTTGTCATCAAGATAAGCATATTTCAATGTGTCAGGCAGTTTCTTTAATTCAAACACAGGGTGACTCTTAGGAGGGAGAGGATCTCCCAAAGTTTTAATAGGCAAATTATGTTTAAGGATAGGTGTTTGATTAAAGAATATATCATCTATTTCCTTTCTTTCATTCATATGCATATCATTTTCATGATCTAGTAAAAATTGTCTAATGGATCAGTAGGAGGCACAACAATAGAAGCAAGACCAATAACTTCATCTTTACTAGACAATTCTTTATCATGTGGTTGTCTATTAAACTTAGAAAATTTGAATTCATGAGATACATCATCAATCTAACACTAACCATTTCCTTATTGCAATCAATTTTAGCCTTAACAGTATTTAGGAAAGGTCTACTGAAAAATAATGGGACAAAAATTAACTTGTATTAACCCAAGAACTAGTAAATTAGTAGGGTACTTGATTTTACCACACAAGACTTCAACATCTCTAACAATCCCAAGCGGTGAAATAGTCTCTCTGTTTGCAAGTTTAATAGTAGCATCAATATCTTCTAACTCAATGGGAGCAATATCATGCATAATTTCTTGATAAAGAGTAAAGGGAATGGCACTAATACTAGCACCCATGTCACATAAACCATGATAACAATGATCCCTAATTTTACCAGAAACAACAGGAAGGCCAACAACAAGTTTATGTTTATCCTTAGTGTCATGTTTAGCAATACGAGACGCTTCATTGCAGAAATATATAACATGACCACTTATAACCTAGTAAATCCTTAATCATTGCAAGTTTAGGTTCTAGTTTTATTTGTTCACAGGGTCTATGTGTTTTGATATTACTTTTAGTAACCACAATTGCAACTTTATCATGCTCCTTAATCCTAACAGGAAAAGGTAGTTTCTCAATGTAAGCAGTAGGTACAACTAGATCAACATTATAAATAATTGTTTCTTCTTTAGCTATAATAGGTTCCTCACAAGTTTCTTCAATTTAAACCACTTCTCCTTAGGGAGATCAACATAAGTAGCAAATGATTCATAGAAAGTAGCTACTATCTCAGAGTCAAGCCCATATTTTGCACTAAACTTATGAAAAGCTCCAGTTTCCATAAAAGATTAACACAATCAAACTCAAGAGTTATACCTGACCCTTTACATTTTTCGATTTCCCAATCTTTAGAGTTGCATTAAATTCTTTCCAAAAGATCCCATTTGAATTCAATAGTTCTCTTCATAAAGGAACCGGTAGAAGAAGTATCGAGCATTGATTGATTGTCATGAGAAAGCCGAGCATAAAAGTTTTGTATACTTATTTCTATTGAGAGCTCGTGGTTGGGGCATGTGTGCATCATAGACTTAGGCCTCCCCAAGCTTGAGCGATACTTTTGATACGTCTACAATGTATCTATATTTTTTGATTGTTCCATGCTACTATAGTATCATTCTTGGATAATTTATATGCTATTTTATATCATTTTTGTGAACTAACCTATTAATCTAGTGCCCAGTGCTAGTTGTTGTTTTCTGCTTGTTTTGGGCCTTTCGAGAATACTGTACCAAACGAAGTCCAAATGCCCCGAAACATTTTGATGATTTTTTCTGGACAAAAATAAGACCTAGAAGCTTCAAAGGGAGACCGGAGGCCACACGGGGTGGTGCCAAGCCAACAGGGCGCGCCTAGGGGGGTGGCCGCGCCCTGATGGCTTGGGACCACCTCCCGATGCCTCCTGACCTAATTCCAACTCTATATATTCTCTAAAATGGGAAAAACACGTGAGAGCCAGCCAAAATACTTTTTCCGCCGCCGCAAGTCTCTGTTCCGACGGGAGGCCATCTGGAGCCCTGTTCCGGTGTCCTGTCGGAGGGGGGGTCGATAATGGAGGGCCTCTACATCAACCTTGCTACCTCCATGTTGATGTGTGAGTAGTTTACCACCGACCTATGGGTCCATAGCTAGTACCTAGATGGCTCTCTCTCTATGATCTTCAATACAAAGTTCACCACGATTCTCGCGGTGATCTATCCGATGTAATCCTTCTTTGCGGTGTGTTTGTTGGGATCCGATGAATTGTGGGTTTATGTTCAGATTATTCATGAAAATATATTAAGTCTTTACTGAATTCTTATATGCATGATTGTTATAGCTTCGTATTGCTCTCCGATCTACGATTTAGTTTGGCCAAATAGATTGATTTATCTTAAGTGGGAGTGGTGCGTTGTGATGGGTTTAATCTTGCGGTGCTCAATCCTCGTGACGGAAGGGGGCATGACACGTATTGTATTACTGCCATTAAGGGGAAAACATGGGGTTTATTCATATTGATTGGATTTACTTTGTCTACATCATGTCATCTTGCTCCAAGTATTACTCTATTTTTACTTAATACTCTAGATGCATGCTGGATAGCGGTCGATGGGCGTAGTAATAGTAGTAGATGCAGGCAAGAGCCGGTCTACTTGTTTATGGGCATGATGCCTATATACATGCTCATTGTCGTGAATAAATATTGCGTAACTATGCGTGATACATCTTCGTCGTATCTACTTTTTCTCACACTTTTGCCCTTGTTTTGGACTATAATTTGCATGATTTGAATGAAACTAACCCGAACTAACGCTCTTTTCAGCAGAGCTACCATGGTGTTGTTTTTGTGCAGAAATAAAAGTTCTCAGAACTGCCGAAACTTTTTGGAGATTTATTTTACAATAAATAAAAAAATACTGGAGCCAAGAACCACCAGAGGGGGGCCCTGGCTGGGAACAAGACACCAGGGCGCGCCAGCCCCCCCGGCGCACCCTGGTTGGTTGTGCCCACCTCGTGCCCCCACTGACCCTACTTCCGACGATATAAAATCCTATTTTTGGAGAAAAAAATCAGAGCGAAAGTTTCATCGCATTTTACGATACGGAGCCGCCGCCACCTCCTGTTCTTCATCGGGAGGCCATATCTGGAGCCCGTTTGGGGCTCCAGAGAGGGGAATCTATGGTCTTCGTCATCATCAACCCTTCTCCATCGCCAATTCCATGATGCTCCCCATCGGGAGTGAGTAATTCCTTCGTAGGCTTGCTGGTCGGTGAGGAGTTGGATGAGATTCATCATGTAATCGAGTTAGTTTTGTTAGGGCTTGATCCCTAGTATCCACTATGTTCTGAGATTGATGTTGCTATGACTTTGCCATGCTTAATGCTTGTCACTAGGGCCCGAGTGCCATGATTTCAGATCTAAACCGTTTATGTTATCACCATTATGTCTATGTTCTTGATCCGATCTTGCTAGTCATATGCACATATTACGTGTTATGATCCGTAAACCCCGGAGTGACAATAGTCGGGATACTTTCCGGTGATGACCGTAGTTTGAGGAGTTCGTGTATTCACCGTGTGTTAATGTTTTGTTCCGGTTCTCTATTAAAAGAAGGCCTTAATATCCCTTAGTTTCCTTATGGACCCCGCTTCCACGGGAAGGTAGGACAAAAGATGTCATGCAAGTTCTTTTGCATAAGCACGTATGACTATTTACGGAATACATGCCTACATTACATTTATGAACTGGAGCTAGTTCTGTGTCGCCCTAGGTTATGACTGTTACATGATGAATATCATCCAACGAGTTCACCGATCCCGTGCCTACGAGTTTTCCACATATTGTTCTTGCTAAGTTACTATTGCTACTGCTACTGTTACGCTTGCTACAAAACTATTTCTATCACTGTTACCGTTACTGTTACTGCTACTAGTGCTTTCAAAACTATCATACCACTGTGCTACTGGTCACTCTGCTGCAGTTATTTAATCTCCAGGTGTGGTTGAATTGACAACTCAACTGCTAATAGTCTCAAATATTCTTTGGCTCCCCTTATGTCGAATCTATAAATTCTGGTTGAATACTCTACCCTCAAAAACTGTTGCGATCCCCTATACTTGTGGGTTATCAAGACCTTTTTCTGGCGCCGTTGCTGGGGAGCATAGCTATATTTGTTGAGTCACTTGGGATTTATATCAATCGATCACTATGAAGAATCTGAAGGATCCAAAAACCAAGATTTTTTCCTCTAAGACGAGGGGAGGTAAGGAACTGCCATCTAGCTCTGCACTTGATTCACCTTCTGTTATGAGTAAGTTTGCAACACCACCACATGCTAGTAATTCTGATATGTCGCAAGTTATTGATGATGTTACTTCTGCTATGAATGATGGTTATGATGATGCTAGTACCATGCTTGATGATAGTGTGCCACTAGGTGAATTTCTTGATGACCAAATTGCTAGAGCAAAAGAGAATGAAATTACTGAAACCGATGAGATAGCTGAAACTGATGACTATGAAACACCTATTAGACCTAGCTCTCCTAGATTTGAAATGCCTAAGATACCTGAGGGTTACATTTTGGATGGAGAGATAGCTAGAGAAATCCTTTCTTGTAAGGATAGAGACGATCTTAAGAAATTACTACGCAAGTATAAGGAAAAGACTTTGAATGCTAGAATGAAATGTGATCCTAAGTTTGCTACTTCACCTATCTTTGTTACCGATAAGGATTATGAATTATCTGTCGACCCAGAGTTAATTACTTTGGTTGAATCTGATCCTTTCCATGGCTATGAAACTGAAACTTTTGTGGCACATCTTACTAAGCTGAATGATATAGCCACCCTCTTTGCTCATGATGAGAAGATTCGCTACTACTATATTCTTAAGTTATTTTCATTCTCATTAAAGGGTGATGCTAAGACATGGTACAATACTCTTACTCCTGGTTGTGTGCGTAGTCCCCAGGATATGATTTACTACTTCTCTGAAAAATATTTTCCTACTCATAAGAAACAAGCTGCCTTACAGGAAATATTTAACTTTGTGCAAATTGAAGAAGAGAGTCTCCCACAAGCTTGGGGGAGGCTTCTCCAATTGCTTAATGCTTTGCCTGACCACAGTGGCGGAGCTTGAAAGAAAAAGCTGGGCGGGCCGAGCTATAGGAAAAACACAAATGTTTAGGCATTCCTCAGTGCTTCGTACCTTTTGTTCTCATTGAATTTCACCTTCTACGCTTAATAAACAAGTTATTTTCTCCAAAAAACAAAGAAGTTGCAGGCAAGATGATCTTCATACACAATTGGTTTCAAAAAGGCTTGAAGAACTTTCTTGTTCGTACACAATATATCAAAAAAGTATACATCATATTCTGTATATACAAATAAATCATCTTTTCAGAAGAAAAAAACAGTAAAATATACGTCATCTTCTAGTGGAAAAATCATCTCCTTTGAACAATCACACAGAACAAATTTAGGACCAGCTGTGTTCTGGACGTATGTATATTTATGCACAAATAGATTCAAAAGTTAAGAACGTATTCAGAAGTTTCAGCAACAACTTGCATAGTGCACTTATCACATCCACTAATTATCCTGCAATTGAAATACTCGGAAAGGTCGATGGGAGAGAAATGTAGACTAGGAGATAAAGGAGCTCCGGCAGCGCAGATTTTCTTGAGGCCCATGTCGTGCGCGCGCGAGAGAAATTACTTGGCCATAGGCAGTCGCTGACCGGGAACGGCGGCGAACTTGGGCAGAGATAGAGACGACCAGGGGCAGATGCGAGATGCGGAAGACATGGCGGTGACCAGGGGCTTGGACGGGGCGATGACCAGGGCGATCGCGAGCAGTCGGGGCGGAGGAGAAGGTGCTACGGTGGGCTGGGCTGAGTAGGTTTCGAAGGATAGTATAGGAAATTCCTGGGCGGGCCACGGCCTAGTTTGGCCCTAACTAAGCTCCGCCCCTGCCTGACCACCCTCTCAAGAAAAATGAAATACTTGATACCTTCTATAATGGACTAACTGATGCTTCTAGGGACTTCCTAGATAGTTGTGCTGGTTGTGTTTTCAGGGAACGAACTGTTGAACAAGCTGAGGAATTATTGGATAATATCTAGAAGAATTATGATGATTGGACTCTCCCTGAACCACCACTTAAACCCACTCCGAAGAAGAGGGGTATCTTATTTCTCAGTCCTGAAGATATGCAAGAGGCAAAGAAATCTATGAAGGAAAAAGGTATTAAAGTTGAGGATGTTAAGAATTTACCACATATTGAAGAAATACATGGCCTTGACACACCACCACCTCCATAGGTGGTAGAGGTAAATTCTTTATTAAAGTTTGATGGAAGTGATATTACAATAAACATCCTAGTCAATGCATATATGAGTTTGATAACTACATTATGAAGCAAGATCACTTCAATGCACATGTTCTGAAACAATTGAAATATAATTCTGATATGATTGCTCGCTTGAGTGACTTGTTATTTAGAATCAGTAATGATGTTAGAGGTGTAGGAAAACATGCCTCTATGGTTCAAACCCAGTTAGAACAAGTTGCTAAATCTCAAAAAGAATTGCTTGATGAAATGAATAATAATATGAATGATTTTGCTGCTAGAGTAGTAACTAGAGGAGGTAGAATGACCCAAGAACCACTTTATCCTAAAGGTCATCCTAAAAGAATTGAACAAGACTCTCAAAGAATTAATACTGATGCACCTAGTCCTTCTAAAAAGAAAAAGAAAAAGAAAAATGATCGGACTTTGCATACCTCTAGTGAACCTGAGATACAAAAACCTCCTGATAATAATGATGTCTCTATTTCCGATGCTGAAACTCAGTCTGGTAATGAACATTCGCCTAGTGATAATGAAAATGATAATGATGATGTTCATGAGGACACTCAACCGAACAATGATAAAGAACGAGATAATGATGTTGAAATAGAGCCCGCTGTTGATCTTGATAACCCACAAGCTAAAAATAAACGTTATGATAAAAAAGACTTTGTGGCTAGAAAATATGGTAAAGAAAGAGAGCCATGGGTTCAGAAACCCATGCCCTTTCCACCTAAACCATTTAAGAAAAAGGATGATGAATAATTTGAACGCTTTGCTGAAATGATTAGGCCAGTCTTTTTGCGTACCCGCTTAACTGATATCTTAAAGATGGCCCCTTATGCAAAGTACATGAAAGACATTATCACTAATAAAAGAAAGATACCTGAAGCTGAAATCTCCACCATGCTTGCTAATTATTCTTTGAAGGATGGAGTACCTAAAAAACTTGGAGACACTGGAATACCAACTATACCTTGCTCCATTAAAAGAAATTATGTCAAAACTACTTTGTGTGATTTGGGAGCTGGTGTTAGTGTTATGCCTTTCTCCTTATATAAAAGACTTGATTTGAATAAACTCATACCTACTGAAATATCATTGCAAATGGCTGACAAATCAACTGCCATACCTATCGGTATTTGTGAGGATGTGCCTGTTGTTGTTGTAAATGTTACTATCTTAACGGACTTTGTTATTCTTGAAATGCCCGAGGATGACAACATGTCGATTATCCTTGGTAGACCCTTTGTGAATACTGCATGGGCTGTTATTGATTGCAATAAAAGCAAAGTCATATTTCATATCAATGGCAATGAGCATACGGTGCACTTTCCGTAGAAACATTTCCAACTGAATGGTATAAATGTTATTGAAGAATCTCCGACAATCACTATTGGAAGTTTTCAACTACCTCTACCTACTGCCAAAAAGAAATATGACATACTTATTGTTGGGGATATGCATATCCCTATTGAGGTAACTTCGTGTTTTACGAAAGTTCTTCAGTTTCATGCTAATCGGAAGTGGTTGTTAATAAGATTTGATCAACCTTATTAATGGGTCACTTTTGAGAGGTATGAAGTTGATGAATCTAGTAGGCACAAGTTTCTGCTCCCATTTATTTTCTATTTCACTTAGTCAAACAAAATAAAATGCCATGTTTATCCTGTTTTCTGTTTTCTCCGTGCAATAAAAAATGACCCAAAAAATAAAAGTCCTCAGAATGTCCTAAAAATTTGATATGATTTTTTTTCTGAATATTTCTGAACTTCTGGTGCAAATAACATCAGAGGGGGGGTGCACCTAGTGCCCACAAGACACCAAGGCGCGCCAGCAACCCCAGGCGCGCCCTGGTGGGTTATGGTCCCCATGTGGGCCCCCTCACTTATCCATTTAGCCCATGTCATCCCCTACCTCCAGAAAAAAATCACCATAGCTTCCATTCCCGTGTTCTTGCTCTCAAACCCGCGGATTTCGATCTCTTTGCTCGAAGCTCCGTTTACGAAACTGTTTTGGGAGATTGCTACTTGATATGTGACTCCTCCATTGCTCCAATTAGTTTTTGATTTAGTGGGTTATTTTCAGAGTAATTAGCTACTCTTGGTGCTGCTGTAGATGAGCTTGCATGTTGAATTCTTAGAGTTCTAAGTAGTTTGAATGCTTGATATGGCCCCTATGCATCCTTGGGAGTAGTTGCTATCAATCTTACAAAGTTTTGTTGACAAAATTTTATGGACTAAAATTTTCAGAATTTTTATTATAGGAATAAGATGGATTTCTTTAGGAAGTTTTCCTCCAAGAAAAATGCCAAAGGAGTCATTGGGGAATCATCGGACAATGACCTTCACACCCCGAGAATGGTGGAGGTGTGGCCGTGTGAATGGCCGCATGATGCCTTCATGGAGGAGGTCGGATTCCATCAAGAGTTTGCTCAATTTGTTGCAAATGCTGGGCTGACTGAGTTCCTCGCAGCTAAGTGTGACGAACACCACATACTTACAAATTCCTTTGTGCAAAGTTTTCATTTTCTGAGTAGGAATAATCATCCTGAGGTGCAGTTTAAGCTATATGTTGAAACTCACAAGATACCGCTTACTGACTTTTGCAACATATGCTTGATTCCTTCTGATGGGGAATTGAGAAAACCTAGACCAGCGGTGTTTGAGGATTTTCTCCTCACTTTAACAGTGGGTGAGTATAAAGGCATGTCAAACGCCACTGCTACCAGTTTGCAGTTTCATTCTGTGCATTACTTTGCTTTGTTCATCGCGAAGTGTTTAACCGCTAGGGAGAAAGTTGGCGCACTCAGTGCTCCCGACTTCGCCATTTTATGTTGTGCACTATACAATGATCACACCTTTAGCATGGGGGCTATTATTGCACGCCGCTTACACCTCAACAGGACTAAGGGAAAGATACATGGTGGTATTTATGCTGCTCATTTAGCGAGACACTTTAATGTTCAGATTCGCCCACATGATTATCCTTTGCCCCAAGTTTATCTAGATCACAAGGCGTTGCAGGATCACCAATTTATTGAGGCAACTGATTCTTTCCATAAGATTCGTTACAACTTAGTATTCAACGTCGAAACCCGTGATGTTATTCCGTTGCCTGCACCTGCTCTGTTTGATTCTATTGCCAGGAACGGATACAGGATAATGCCAGATGACATTACAGCCTATCGGAACAACCTAGCAGCTGCTGAGGAGGAGCCCCAGGAGTGGGACGCTCAGGTGCCGCCTCCACCTCACTTCTACTTAGGTCCAGATGGCTACTACGGATGGTGATTACCAAGCTAGGCCAAAAGCCTAAGCTTGGGGGAGTACGAATCTCCACCGACATTACATTCATGCTCTCACACCTCATTCCATTTGTCGGTGTTCATACTTTTTCATTGTATTATCCATGCTAGATTTGTTTTCTCGTTTTCTTCTTGTGTGTTTGAAAAAAATTGAGAAAATTCAAAAATATTTCCTACTTCTTTTCAGCTTTTCTTTCTAGCTTAATTTAATTGTAGTATCAAAAGAAAACTCAAAAAGATTTCTCATTTCTTCTTTTACTTGTTGGGAGCTTTCCCGTGTAAATAGTTTTTCTCGTTTTTGTTTTTCCCTCTTTAATTTGCTTTCTTCATGAAAAAACAAAAACTCCAAAAATATTTCAGTGTGTTTCTCTGAAATACGTTTCCTTTTATTTGAGTCGTACCACGGAGAAGACCACGATGAAAATGTTGAGTGGCTCTCATATGTACTATTGTTATTTAACAAAGAGCCCATGTTACTTTGTCTTATCCTCTTGAATAAAATGTTTGCAGATTCCAGCTTAGTCCACGACACTCTTGCACTATTATTATTTTCTTATCATTCGGTCGTGCAAGTGAAAGGCAATAATGACGATATTTGATGAATTGACTGTGGCAGAGAAAAGCGGGTATGAACTCAACTTGTTTTTGTTTTTGTAAATATGTTTAGCCTAGTATCCTTAATTCAGCATATTATGATCAAATATGTTTGCAATGACAATTAGAGATTATAGTTGTTCATGCCATGCTTAAGTATCTAGGAGTGGATAATGATTTATCTTGGATGTCAACATGCATTAAAATGATTGTGATGTGGTATGATGATATGGTATCATCCTCTGAATGTTTCAAGTGGCTTGACTTGGCACATGTTCACGCATGTAGCTGAATCAAAACCAACATAGCCTTCATGATATTTATGTTCATGGTGTCCATATCCTACTCATGCTAGTAGTAAATGTTGATTATGCGTAATGCATGCTCATGACCGTTTTCGCTCTCTAGCTGGCCGCTTCTCAATCTATTTGCTAGCCTTCACCTGTACTAAGCGGGAATACTGCTTGTGCATCAAAATCCTTAAACCAAAGTTATTCCAGATGAGTCCACTATATCTACCTATATGCGGTATTATCCTGTCGTTCCAAGTAAATTTGCATGTGCCACCTCTAAAAATTCAAATGAACATCTGTTTTGTGTGCCTGGACCGCTCATGGAGCGACAGGGGGCGGTCAGTATCTTCCATCTTAAGCGAGTTATTCTCATGATGAGTGTTTATTCACTCGTCCTTGCACGAGAGGGGCGGTAATAGGGATTCCCAGTCCCGAAATCAAAAATTACAAATAATTAAACAAAACTCCCCCAGGAATGTTGTTGGTATGGACGGTACCCGTGGATTCGGCTAGCCCTGGAGTGTGATTTTTGGTGGAGGGGGAGTAAACCTTTACTTTTACCGCTTGGGAACCGCCGCTAATGTGTTTAGCATGGAAGATATTGATAACTCTTGGTCGTAACGTTGACAGGAAGGGTGTACCTCCCAAAAATATATCTATCTCTGATTTAAACCTTGAGCTCTGGCACCGCTGCAAATCCATGCTTCCCTCTGCAAAGGGACTATCTATTTACTTTTATGTTGAGTCATCATCTTCTCAAATAAGTGCCAGACCTAAGAGCACTATTGTCATCCTCATGCATTGTGTATAGTTGATGTTGGGTGCAACATGACTGGATCTTTTTTACCATGAATTACAATGTTTAGTCGCTGCTTGAACTTTGGAGGTGCTCTGCATTTATGTTTTGCGGTCTCAGAAAGGGCTAGCGAGATACCATTGTTGTCATATTATATCATGATTGTTTTGACAAAGTGTTGGCGCTTGAGATATTTTATTATTGCTCGCCAGTTGCTTATGTCATTGATATGAGTTAATATAATTTCTAAGAGTTATTGTTGGCATGGTTAGTCATAATCTTTGCTGAAAACTTGGGTGCTACTTAAGCATATATATGTAAATAAGAACAAAAGAGTTCGTAAAAGTTTTTCTTTATCACTTTCAGTTTGTCAACTGAATTGCTTGAGGACAAGCAATGGGTTAAGCTTTGGGGAGTTGATAGGCCTCCGTCGTAACTACTTTTCCTCACACTTTTGCCCTTGTTTTGGACTCTAATTTGCGTGATTTGAATGAAACTAACCCGGACTGACGCTGTTTTCAGCAGAACTACCATGGTGTTGTTTTTGTGCAGAAATAAAAGTTCTCGGAACTGGACGAAACTTTTTGGAGATTTATTTTACAATAAATATAAAATACTGGAGCCAAGAACCACCGGATGGGGGGCCCTGGCTGGGCACAAGAAACCAGGGCGGCCAGCCCCCCCGGCGCGCCCTGGTGGGTTGTGCCCACCTCGTGACCCCACTGACCCTAATTCCGATGCTATAAAATCCTATTTTTGGAGGAAAAAATTAGAGAGAAAGTTTCATCGCGTTTTATGATGCGGAGCCGCCGCCACCTCGTGTTCTTCATCGGGAGGCTAGATCTAGAGCCCGTTTGGGGCTCCGGAGAGGGGAATCTTCGGTCTTCGTCATCATCAACCCTTCTCCATCGTCAATTCCATGATTCTCCCCACCGGGAGTGATTAATTCCTTCGTAGGCTTGCTGGTCGGTGAGGAGTTGGATGAGATTCATCATGTAATCGAGTTAGTTTTGTTAGGGCTTGATCCCTAGTATCCACTATGTTCTGAGATTGATGTTGCTATGACTTTGCCATGCTTAATGCTTGTCACTAGGGCCCGAGTGCCATGATTTCAGATCTAAACCGTTTATGTTATCACCATTATGTCTATGTTCTTGATCCGATCTTGCTAGTCATATGCACCTATTACGTGTTATGATCCGTAAACCCCGGAGTGACAATAGTCGGGATACTTTTCGGTGATGACCGTAGTTTGAGAAGTTCATGTATTCACCGTGTGTTAATGCTTTGTTCTTGTTCTCTATTAAAAAGAGGCCTTAATATCCCTTAATTTCCTTATGGACCCCGTTGCCACTCACTCTGTGCGTTCGGTTTATTCGGTTTACATGGTTCAGTTTATACGTTTTTTGGTTTGTACGGTATTAATACTTCGGTACATACGGTATGAAATTTAGATACGGTTCGGTTTCGGTATATACCAAATTATTTTGGTATGGTTTCGGTATATACCGTATAAACCAAAGTTGACGCGAATTTGAAAATGGCATATAAAAATTTACATATTTATGACTCAAAACACATATCTTTTTATACGAAGAGTATATAAATATATGCAAGTGTATATGCATGCATGGATTCAATGGTTATGGACGTGCTTAGCATTTTTGTGAAGAGAAATATGACTCCATTACAAGAAAAACAGATGCACTTAACAGAAAATCTAGCTTCTGCACACAAAAAAGACTACGTGTATGGTTGTTTGCCCCCAAGATATATAAATATATTTTGAACTTCGGTTTATTCGGTTTACCATTCGGTTTTTCGGTATATACCATAAAAACCAAACTTCGAAACGGTATGAAAAGTTCATACCATACCGAAACCATAAAACCATTAAAACCATAAAATTGGTTCGGTTCAGTTTATTTTCGGTATCGTTTTTCGGTTCGGTTTTGAAATGCACAGGGTGAGCTGCCACGGGAGGGTAGGACAAAAGATGGCATGCAAGTTCTTTTCCATAAGCACGTATGACTATTTACGGAATAAATGCCTACATTACATTTACGAACTGGAGCTAGTTCTGCGTCGCCCTAGGTTATGACTTTTACATGATGAATATCATCCAACGAGTTCACCGATCCAAGGCCTACGAGTTTTCCACATACTGTTCTTGCTAAGTTACTATTGCTACTGCTACTGTTACGCTTGCTACAAAACTATTTCTATCACTGTTACCGTTACTGTTACTGATACTATTGCTTTCAAAACTATCATACCGATGTGCTACTGATGACTCTGCTGTAGATATTTTATCTCCAGGTGTGGTTGAATTGACAACTCAGCTCCTAATACTCTCAAATATTCTTTGGCTCCCCTTGTGTCGAATCTATAAATTTGGGTTGAATACTCTACCCTCGAAAACTGTTGCGATCCCCTATACTTGTGGGTTATCAATGCGCTTTTCTATCAATTGCCCAACAGTAATTTCTTTACCCACTGTATGCTTCCTTCGAGAGTGAAGCCTATAGCGAAAACTATGGCCCTCGGGTCTTTACAAAATATATTATTACAAAAACACCAAAAATATTGCTGCCATTTATTTACTGTTATTTTATTTTAGATTTATATTATCTATCTATCACTACTTATCGCTTGCAAGTAACGAGTTCAAGGGGCTTGACAACCCTCTTGCCCGCGTTGGGTGCAACTACGTGCTCTTTTGAGTGTAGGTGCTGAAGACTGGAATTTGCGTGGTCCTCCTATTGGTTCGATAACCTTGGTTCTCATTGAGGGAAATACTTATCTCTACTATGTTGCATCTCCTCTCCTCTTTAGGGAAAATCCCAACGCAGTTTACAAGTAGCAGGAAGAATTTCTGGCGCCGTTGCCGGGGAGTATCACCAAATTCTTATCAAGTATCTTTGCACAAATTATCATTCACTTGTTCCAGTAAAATCAGACAAATCAGAGAAATTCTGCACTGGACGCAAAAGTTTATGTTTTTGCACCGTATCAATTCTACTATCTTCCAAATCAATCCCAAAGGCTTTACTTGGCACAAAGACTAACTAAAACATAATCATTACAATAGCAATAATCGTGTAAACACACCAAGACAGAAAGTATTGGGTTTTCTCCCAACAAGCTCTTTCTTTATAGCCATTAAGATAGGCTTGGGATAATAATGATGCTCACATAAAAGACAAGAATTTAAGCACAAAGAGAGAATCATAAAACATGTGACAAACACATTTAAGTCTAATATACTTCCTATGCATAGGCATTTTATAAGAAAACAAATTATCAAGACAAGGAGTGTCTAGCATATGCAAATAGGAAGAATGAAGTATTATCAATTTGAACATCAAGAGAGGTAATTGTACATGAAGATTCCTATAGCCAAATTTGCCTCTCTCATAATAATTACATGTAGGATCATACTCAAATTCAACAATATAATCATCATATAATATATTATCTTCATGATCCACATGCATAAAAGTTTTATAATTTTCAAGATAGTGGGATTAACATCAACTAAAGTCATGACCCCTCCAAACCCACTTTTATCAAAAATTTAATAAGATTGATCATTCTCCAAAATAGTGGGGCCATTATTACCTAAAATTGATGCTCTTCCAAACCCACTTTTAGTAGAATTCCAAATATCATTATCAATAGTAGATTCATCATGAAGCTCAGAATTCTCAAGATCACAAGAAACATCATGATTATCACCCCAATCATGATCATTAGTACAATTGACATCAATAGAATTTATACTAACAAAATTGTAATCATGCTTTTCATTCAAGGAACTATCATGAATCACTTTATAAATTTCTTTTAACACTTCATCACAATTTTTAGATTCACAATTTTCAAGCAAGACCTCATAAAGATAATCTAGTGCACTCTCACTAGCAATTGGTTCAACATAATCGGGTCTTTTGAAAAGATTAGCAAGTAGATGAGGATCCATTTATCTTAAATTTTTTGTTTTACTTTCTATTTTTGAGTGATAAAGATAAATATAGCATTGCTAGGCAAGTAAAGGTTAGAACAAGTGGATGATAATTTATGCGAAGGTACTTGATAAGAATTTGCGATAGTCCCCGGCAATGGCGCCAGATATTCTTCCTGCTACTTGTAAACTACGTTGGGATTTTCCCCGAAGAGGAGAGGAGATCCAGAACAGTATAGGTAAGTATTTCCCTAAGTGAGAACCAAGGCTATCGAACATATAGTAGGACCACATAAATTCCCGTCTTCAGCGCCTACACACAAAAGAGCATGCACTTGCACCCAACGCGGGCAAGAGGGTTGTCAAGCCCCTTGAACTCATTACTTGCAAGCGATAAGTAGTGATAGATAGATAATATAAATATAAAATAAAATAACAGTAAATAAATGGCAGCAATATTTTTGGTGTATTTGTAATAATATATTTTGTGAAGACCCGGATGCCATAGTTTTTGCTAGACGCTTCTCCCTCGAAGAAAGCATATGGTGGGTAAACAAATTATTGTTGGGTAATTAATAGAAAAGCGCATAGTTATCCAATATTTGTTCATGGAAATGATCATGTATATAGGCATCACGTCCATAAACAAGTAGACCGACTGCTGCCTGAATCTACTACTATTACTCCACCCATCGATCGCTATCCAGCATGCATCTAGAGTATTAAGTAAAAATAGAGTAATGCTTGGAGCAAGATGACATGATGTAGACAAAGTATATCCAATCAAGAATAAAACCCATCATTTTCCCCTTAATGGCAGTAATACAATACATGTCATGTCCCCTTCTGTCACGAGGACTGAGCACCGCAAGATTAAACCCATCACAACGCACCACTCCCACAGAAGATAAACCAATCTAGTTGGCCAAACCAAACCGATAGATCGGAGAGCAATATGAAGCTATAACAATCATGCATATAAGAATTCAGTAAAGACTCAATATATTTTCATGAATAATCTGGACATAAACCCACAATTCATCGTATCCCAACAAACACATCGCAAAGAAGGATTACATCGGATAGATCACCGCGAGAATCGCGGTGAACTTTGTATTGAAGATCATAGAGAGAGAGAGAGACATCTAGGTACTAGCCATGGACTGGTATAGGTCTGTGGTAAACCACTTACACATCATCATGGAGGCAGCAAGGTTGATGTAGAGGCCCTCCGTGATCGACGCCCCCTCACACAGGGCACCGGAACAGGACTCTAGATGGCCTCCCGTCGGAACAGAGAATTGCGGCAGTGGAAAAAGTATTTTGGCTGGCTCTTGGGTGTTTTCCTGATTTTAGAGAATATATAGAGTTGAATTAGGTCAAGAGGCGTCGGGAGGTGGTCCCAAGCCATCAGGGCGCGACCACCCCCTGGGCGCGCCCTGTTGGCTTGGCACCACCCCGTGTGGCCTCCGGTCTCCCTCCGAAGCTTCCAGGTTTTATTTTTGTGCTAAAAAAATCATCAAAAAGTTTCGGGGCATTTGGACTTTGTTCGGTACAGTATTCCTGAAAAGCCAAAAACAAATAGAAAATAGCAACTGGCACTGGGCACTAGGTTAATAGGTTAGTTCACAAAAATGATATAAAACAGCATATAAATGCGTATAAAGTATCCAAGAATGATAATATAGTAGCATGGAACAATCGAAAATTATAGATATGTTGGAGACGTATCAATGCCCAAGGCACCCCAAGGTAATATTTAAGGAATACCCAAGCGTCTAAGCTTGGGGATTCCCCGGATGGCATCCCCTCTTTCGTCTCCATTCTATCGGTATATCATTTGGAGCTATATTTGTATTCATCACATGATATGAGTTTTGCTTGGAGCGTCGTGTATTATAGTTTGCTTTTTCTTTCAGTTTACCACAATCATTGTTTGCTGGACACACCTTTTGAGAGAGAGACATGTTTATCATAATTTTTCACAATACTCTATGTGCTTCACTTATATCTTTTGAGCTAGGCAGTTGCTCTAGTGTTTCACTTATATCTTTTAGAGCACGATGGGGTCATATTTTAAAAAAATAGTTGCACTCTCATGTTTCACTTAAATATTTTTGAGAGTTTAAGAAATAGGAATGGTAATTTGCACGTGTTATAAGACTAGTCCAAAAAGGATAGGTATTCAAGGAGGATATAATAAAAACTTTAATGTAGCTCACCAAATAAGAGATGTATGGTTTAATTATATTGATGTAGTAATATGAAAGGATATGGGTTCATGATCATTGGTTAATAGAGATATTGGTATTAAAACTTGTTATTTTCTTCTCATCTAAATATTGGTCATGGCATGGTGATGAGGTATGAGCATTTTTATGTCTGAATGAAATCCTATCGTGTTGTTCGAATCGGGGGCGCACGATGGTTAACTCCTCCCAACCTCCTCCCTATGGGCATGCGGTAGTACTTTGCTTTGAGAGAGCTAATAAGGCTTTACAATAAGTATATGAGTTCTTTATGGCTAATGTGAATCCATGGATATACGCACTCTCACCTTTCCGCAATTTGTTAGCCTATTCGGTACCGTGCATTGCCCATTCTCACCTCGAGAGTCGGTGCAAACTTCGCTGGTGCATCTAAACCTCGTGATATGATACACTCTATCACACATAAGCCTCCTTATATCTTCCTCAAAACATCCACCATACTTACCTATTATGGCATTTCCATGGCCATTCTGAGATATATTCCCATGCAACTTCCACCGTTAGGTCACATGACTTGTGTGTTCATCATCATATTGCTTTGCATGATCATATAGAGCTGACATAGTATTTTTGGCAAAGCCACCATTTCATCATTGTTTACATGTTACGCTAGATCATTGCACATCCTGGTACACCATCAGAGGCAATCATATAGAGTCATCTTGTATATTTATCGAGTTGTAATATCGAGTTGTAAGTAAATAAATGTGTGATGATCATCGTTATTATACCATTGTCCCAGTGAGGAAAGGATGATGAAGACTATGATTCCCCCACAAGTCGGGATGAGACTCCGGACGAAAAAAAGAGAGAGAAGAGAAAATGGGGGAGGTGAAAAAGAGCCCACCATGAAAAAAATGAGAGACAAAGAGAGAAGGGACAATGTTATTATCTTTTTACCACACTTGTGCTTCAAAGTAGCACCATGTTCTTCATATAGAGAGTCTCCTGAGTTGTCAATTTCATATAGTAGTGGGAATTTTTCATTATACAACTTGGCTTGTATATTCCGATGACGGGCTTCCTCAAATGCCCAAGGTCTTCATGAGCAAGCAAGTTGGATGCACACCCACTTAGTTTCATTTGAGCTTTCATACACTTATAGCTCTAGTGCATCGGTTGCATGGCAATCCCTAATCCTACATTGATATCGATTGATGGGTATCTCCATAGCCTATTGGTCCGCCTAGTTGATGTGAGACTTTCTTCCCCTTTTGAATCCTTTGATCTTTACCACCATACTCTATTCCACCTATATGCTATATCCATGTTTCACGCTCATGTATTGTGTGAAGTTGAAAATGCTGAAGCACGTTAGAAGTACGATCCAATTGCCTAGTTTGACACCGCGATGCTCATGATTTGTGCTTATGCGATGAAGACGGAGTCATGCCATGCTAATATGATAAAATGAGTAGGGATAACATTCTTTAAGGATCGTATATTTTGAAAAAGTAATGATTATGCTTCTTATGTTCATGGATATTATTATGTTGATATCAATTACTTCATCGTTTCTTAATAATTATACCTGAAAAAGATTACATGTTGGGTAGCTGTAGGACCGAAAGTATGTCTAGAGGGGGGTGATTAGACTACTTGACCAAATAAAAATTCTACCTTTTCCCAAATTTTAGAGTTGGCAGATTTTAGCATTTCATGGCAAGTCAAGTACACCCTACACATGCATGTCTAAGAGTATAGCAGCGGAAAGTAACAATAAGCATGAGTAGAAAGGATAGGGTAGGGAGATCAAACGCAATTGTAGACACGATGATTTTTCCCGTGGTTCCGATAGGTGGTGCTATCGTACATCCATGTTTATGGAGTCTTCAACCCACGGAGGGTAACGGTCGCGAGAGTCCACGGAGGGCTCCACCCATAAGGGTCCACGAAGTAGCAACCTTGACTATTCCATAACGGCTTCCATCCACGAAGGACTAGCCTCACTATGGGTAGATCTTCACGAAGTAGGCGATCTCCTTGCCCTTACAAACTTCTTGGTTTAACTCCACAACACGAAGTAGGAGGCTCCCAAGCGACACCTAACCAATCTAGGAGGCACCACCTTCCAAAAGGTAATAGGCTCGGTAAAGATGATGAACTCCTTGCTCTTGTGCTTCAAGATGATAGACTCCTCAACACATAATCACTCTCTCACAGATTTGGCTTGGTGGAAGAGATGGGATTGGTGGAAAGCAACTTGGGGAGGCTAGAAATCAAGATCCATATGGTTGGAGTGGAAGATCTTGACCTCAACACAAGGGTAGGTGGTTCTCTCTCAGAAAACTGGATGGGGCAAGTATGGAATAGTTCTGAGTGCTTCTATGTCGAGTAGGTGGTGGTGAAGGGGTATATATATACATCCCCAAAAATCCAACCGTTACACACAAAATGACCAACTCGGTGACACCGATGTGTTAATCTCGGTGGTACCGAAGTGACCAAAAGGTGGCAACTTTTGAATCTCGGTGAGACCGATATAGGAAACTCGGTTGCACCGATAAGGTGACCAACGGTCAGATTGCCCATTCTCGGTGACGCCGATCCAACAATCTCGGTGGTACCGATATTGTGAATTTGCGTAACAGAAAGTTGGCAACCCAAACTCGGTGGCACCGAAGCAGAATCAGTGTTACCGAAAAGCTAGGGTTTGGCTAGTGTCTGTCTGAGTTTGGGAATCGGTGGCACCGAGTGGAAAGTGTTGGTTGCAACGATTTTGGATATTTGGCTATGGACAGACTTTTGTGGAGGAGCTTCTGGGTGTTTTCGGTGACTATCACTTGTGCACGTTTGAGCATTTTGTTCACCAATCAAAACCTTACCCCCTTTTAATAGTATTGGCTTTCCTATGGACTCAAAATGATTTCTCACAAAGTAAAATGTAGATTCCTCTTGCTTGAAGCTTTGCCAATCCATTTCCTTGCATCTTGGGGTATTTCCACAATCTCCACAATCCTTTTGCCATCCCTATCATTGAACTTTTCCTGAAATATACTTAGTGGAAACATTAGTTCAATGACTTATATGTTGTTATTAATTACCAAAACCACCAAGGGAGCAAATGTGCTTTCAATCTCCCCCGTTTTGGTAATTGATGACAACATATAGATCAAAGCTTCGACAAAGATATAATCAATGAATATAATCGTCGCTTTGAGAAGTATGTGATAAGCAAGAGCTCCCCCTAAATTTGTGCATTATTTTTAAATTTGCGTTTGAATGCAAATGCACAATCGATTAGGTACATGGGGCACTTCTTCCATGTCACATACGACTTGGTGGTGTGCGAGAATAAGTAGAATGAACATCATAGCACAACACAACCAAACAAAGATAATGATCATCTCATAAGCATTAAGATGATAGGAAATGGTAGCACAACACAGATTAAGTGTATGATCAAAACACACATAAGTTCAACACAAGCAACCAAAAGACCAATTGTTTTTGAAAAAGCGATAAAAACCAAACGCTCTCTCACTCGAAGCCTAAAGATCTATATACACTTCTCCCCCTTTGGCAACAAGTTACCAAAAAGTTCAAAGGCATATATCTAAGCGTTCTTGGGCTGATCTCCTCCAGTTGTTGATGAAGGAGTCGAGAGAACAGCGTCGGCGAAGATCTCTGCAGATGTCGTGGATGGAGTTGGAGTGGCAACTGGAGGAACTGGAGCTGATGGAGCTGAGGTGACAGTAGCAGGAGCTGATGAAGAGGGCCTCAAGTCTGGAGCTGGCACGGTGGCTGATCTGGCCTGGGTAGTGAATTGTGTGCCTAGCCTGAGAGGAGAGTCATCCTCATCATCATCATCATCATCGTCTGAAGAGTGAGGAAGAGGCACTGAGTCAACTTCCTTCTTGAGCTCATTGACTGTCTTAGTCAGCCCATCCACCTTATCATTAAGGGTCTTGATCCTGTTTTCGAAGATCCTGACAAGACTGTTCTGATTGTTCAAGATGTCCTTAATGTCCTTCTGCATGCCCTGAACTGATGAGATCAACAGATCCATTTGCTCACTCCTGGATCTAGGGACTTGAGCACTAGTGGCTCTAGCTGCCTCTGCCTCTGCCTGAACTGCAGCAGATGTGGGATGTTCTGGATCCATCACCACAATGTTGTCCTCGAGATCTGGCTGTAGGGGCAACTGGGGTCTGTCCAGAGCAAAGATGTGCTTCTCCAGCTTAGAGTTGATGAGCATCTGGATATAGGGTGCATAGCAGCAAGAGCGCTTCTGATCAGCAGCAACCCTCTTAACTGTCTCAACAATCAAGTCCATGACTCTAATCCTGGTGTGTATGTCAAGATGGATCAGCATGTTGATGGAGTAGCCTCGGATCATCTTGTCATCTCCTGACTTGGGCATCAAGGTATGCCTCAAAATGGTGTTCATGGTACGGAGGCCAGCCTGAAGAAAGTAGATGGATCCTAGCTTGTGAGACTTCACATGAGCAGCAGGGATCTCATTGTACATATTGGCCATAGCATTGTGGCTCTCCTTGGATTCTGAGTAGACATCCAAGTCACCATCCTGTACCTCTGGGACTCCTAAGATTGCAGCCCATTCCTCAACAGTGGACTCATACCTTGCACCTTCAGTCATCCATACAATCCTACCATCTCCATAGAAATGAGCAGTGGAGTAGAATTGCATGATCATCTCATCATTCCAAGCAGTAAACTCTCTGCCAACAAACTCATCCAAACCAATGCAGTGGAAATTGTCTTGGACACTTGGAAAATAGTCTTCATTCTCCTTGATGAATTTCCAGTCCACATACCTCATGTCACTCACAGCTGGACTCTTGTCAAACAGCACAGTTTCATAGAAATCATGTTGCTCTTTGGTGTAGAATATGTAGTCCACAGCTATCTTCCTCCTTTGGGCATATGGATCAGCAGCTCTCCATGCCCTCAAACCAGAATCCTTCCTCTTCTTCATATCTTCAGCAAGTGGATAGCTGGCATTATGTACTGGAAGGTGTGGTCTAAGCTTCATCAAAGCTGACATAGCATCTTCATCTTCAACTCTGGAGGTAGTTCCCTTGTTCTTTTCAGAAGTTGGAATTTGCCTGGATAATCTCTTAGGCTTTTCAGCAGCAGCCTTCTTGGGGGTAGACTTGGTGCTCTTGGATGTGCCAGTCTTTGGCATAGCATCAGCCATAAGCTTCTTTTTCTTCTTGGGAGGGGCCTTCTCAACATGTTCTTCCTCCTCCTCAGCAGCAGCACTAGCAGCCTCCTCAGGGTCTTCAAACATGGAGGTCTGCCTACCAGTGACATAGATAATCCTCTTCCTAGCTCTCTTCTTCTCCCCTGCCTTCTTAGGCATAGACTTCCTTGGGGGCTCAACAGTCATGGTAGCTCTAGCACTCTCAGGTGCTCTCATAGCTTCAGAGCTAGCATACTCCTTCCTGACAGCTCTCCTTGAAGAGGTAGCTTCATTTGCAGACTTCTTTGCAGCCTTCTCTTGCTTCTTAGCAAGGATCTCCTCTGGCACAAAATCTGAATCCTCCTCATCTGAATTCAGCTTCTTCCTGGCCCTTGTAGCAGCCCTGGGCAACCCATGAGAACTGGGAGTGCCTGGATCTGAAGAGGAACTGGACTCAGGACTAGTGCCTGAACTCATGACAATGTTCTGCTCTTGGAAATTATTCTCACTGTCCTCAGCACTTGACATACTGACCCTGTGAATAGAGTATAGAGGAGCGGAAGGGGATGAGTCATCACAAAATTTTCAGCTGGTTTTTTAAAGTTTGAACAAAAGATTCTCAAGGTTTACATTCTGTCACATGAAAATCGGTACAGCCGAACCAAAGATTTCGGTGCTACCGAGACTGACTTTCTCTTTAACAGAAACTTGGCACTCCTTTCGGTGAGACCGAAAGGGAGTACTTGGTTTCACCGAGAAAGTTCTTAGCGGCACAGACTGGCAAATCGGTGACACCTATTTGTTTGCTTCGGTTCCACCGAGTTCCATCGGGCGGACGGTAAACCCTAGAAAATCGATCGTTCGCTATCTACTGGAAGTTTTTAGAGGATAGAAGGGCGTGCAAACAGTGGCTTATAGATAAAATCAAATCCAATGCGCGAGAATCAGACGGGGAGCGCAAGGAAAAATCGAATCCGTACCCTAGCTTGGCGACGGATCCGCTACGGCGGCGACGGCGGCGAAGATGCCCGTCGACGGCGAGGATCCCGGCGGCGGAGGAGCGCGGGGAGACAAGGGCGACGACCAGGGGGTCCTTTTGAGGCAGCTTAGGGTTTGGGGCGCGACGATTGAAGATTGAATTTTCGAACCGTCGGGACCACAACTTATATACCCCTCACTGTCGGTGACACCGATTCTAAATTTTCGGTGTCACCGAGTTCCTTAACTGTCAGCTGACAGGGAAACTCGGTGTAACCGAGAATATGGAATCGGTAGTACCGAGATTGAAAACCAGATCAACCCTAGGCATTCGGTGAGACCGAGAATTTTGGGTTGGTTCCACCGAGATGCACTTGGGAGGTTTTAATGGTCAGTCCTTGTCAATACGGAACTCCGATTGCTCCACACACAGAGGGATCGAAAAGTACTTGTTCAAATTTTGTGATGCAGCATGAATGGAATATGAGGTGAGAAAGCATAGATAGCTAAAGAGTGGTCCTAGGCATTCTTGTCCATCCAATTGGCAAAAGATAAATCAAAAACCAAATAGCAACAATTGGATGTCCTCGAATGGGAAAATAAATGCAGACCAACATTCTCACACAATAAGATGTCAAAAGAAATCATGACAAACATGCACATACACACTAGCATCTAACAAGCACTTGGGCGATGACGAAGTCATCTATATATGAGTATATTGACTTAGGAGCCAAGTAAGAATACTTGATCATAGGTCATACTCATCGTTTAAGCACAAGTGGGGTTACCACTTTTACATAAAGCATTTAATGTTGTCACATGCTAAGAGATGCTTTGACTCAAGTCTTAGAGTAAAGCTCCCCCTTGATGTGACATCCCCCCATAGGAGGGATAAACTAACCTTGGGCTTTGTCGATGAAGACTTCATGTTGGTGGGGTAGTGGTGGATGCTCAAGGTTGATGAAGATCACCAAGAGTTGGGAGCATCCTTGTTGTTTCCTTACTCTTCTCACCTACATGGGTTAGTCCCAACACACAAGAGACAAATACAAGGATATCTATGGACATGGAGTGCAAAGCATGTGTTATGATGTCCATTGATTTGTTGATTACCTTGTCCCTTGCTTACCTTTGAGGGAATGTGTGACTCCTTGAACTATTGCATAGAGTTGATGTTGATTGCAAATAGTTCTTGCCAATAATGAATGTGAGTGAATTTCATTGGCGGAGTCACCCCTCAAGAACTCTCTAGTTCTTCTTCTTGGGGACCCACATCAAGTTGATGGGGATCCTTGGTGTTGAAGTGGCCTTTGTAGAAGTTGAGCTTGAAGTAGCCTTGGGAACCCACTCCACCAAAGCTAGGGATTCATCTTCATATGAGTCAATGTCCTCTTGAAGCTTGTTCTTGCCCTTGAACTTGTGGTCTTGTGGTGGAAGGTCATCTTGAGTGTTTGTCCCCTTGGGAAGAGTATTTTCATACTTCTCCTTTTGAGGAACAAACTTGGGCTTGGGGTATTGACCTTCTTCCCATTCAACTCCATTAGCGTTGAAGTAGCCAACACCATGGTTCTTTCGGTATCCTCCGTGCTTGCGTACAATTTCCTCAAATTGCTTACACCCGGCAAGACTCTTGTAGATACCTTTCTCTATAATTCTTTTCAATAAAGCATTTTCTTGCTCAAGTGTAACTTGGCTAAGAGAATCATCATTAGTGGAATCAATAGAACTACTAGGAGCAACATCATTAGGTTTAGCATTTTTATTGTTGCTGCTAGATGAAGAACCTTTCTTGCCTTTGTTACTAGCTTGTTTAGATTTAACTTGTGGCATGAATGTAGACAAGAGTAGTCATTTGGCTAGATAAGATGAAGTCTTCTTTCGGAGATCGTCATTGATAGCTTTAAGAAACTCATGCTCTTGCTCCAAGTTGAGCTTCTCGAAGCGTAGCTTCTCATGAGTTCTTACAAGCTCTCTATGATCTTCAAGAGTAGATTCATGAGCTAACTTAAGAGTGTCTAGTTCTTTAGTTAGTTGTTCTATTTTCATCTTATCATCATCAATTGACTTATCTTGACTAGCATGAGAATTATCAAGTTCATTTTGACTAACATTACTAGTTTTATCAAAGAGCAAGTCATCATCACAAAGCAAATCATCTTCATCACTATCAAAATCAAGATACTCGGGGTGTGATACCTTGGGGCCTTTAGCCATGAAGCAACTTCCACTCCCTTCGTTTGGTGAATCAAATAGATCATAGGAGTTGGTAGTCACTAGGGCAATTCCGGCAACACCATCATCTTGACTGTAGTCGGAGTCGGAGTGATAGCTTCTCTCGGAGTTGTTGTCGGAGTCGGAGCCGGAAACCCATTCACCAACATGAGCTTGATGTTTTCTTCTTGTGTAGCTCTTGGTGTACTTGTCCTTCTTCTCCGAATCTCTACTTCTCCTTGAGGGTCTTCGTTCATAACGATCATCTCTACTCCTTATCTCTCTTTGAGGTGATTCATTCCTTGAGCTTCGTCTTCGAGGTGACTCTTCTCTTCATTTGTAGGGAGCCGTGCACTCATTGGAGTAGTGTCCGGGCTTCCCACAATTGTAGCAATTGCGGTCATGACTTGACGAACGCTTCTCATCATATCTTGAGTTGGAACTTCGTTCTTTGCCTCTATTCTTGTAGAACTTGTTGATTTTCTTGACCATGAGGCTTATCTCTTCATTGGTAATAAGGTTGTCGCTTGAAGTTGCGGGAGCATCAGTTGTGGCTTTGTAAGCACCGCTAGACTTGTTGTGAAGCTCTTCTTTGTCTTTGAGTGTCATTTCATGAGCAACAATCCTTCCAATGACTTCCATAGGCTTGAGATCTTTGTAGTTGGGCATCATTTGGATCAATATGCACACGGTGTCGTATCTCTCATCCAAAGCTCTAAGTATCTTCTTGATGATGAATTTGTTGGTCATTTCTTCGCTTCCTAAGCCGGCAATCTCATTGGTGATGAGAGCTAGCCTAGAGTACATCTCTGCGACTCCTTCACCATCCTTCATCTTGAACTTGTCAAGCTGACTTTGAAGAACATCTAACTTGGATTCTCTCACGGACTCGGTTCCTTCGTGCATATCAACCAAAGTATCCCAAATCTCTTTTGCATTCTCAAGACGGCTGATTTTGTTGAATTCTTCGGGGCATAGGCAGTTGAAGAGAATGTCACATGCTTGAGCGTTGTATTGCAACATCTTCAATTCTTCCGCGGTTGCTTCACGATCCGGTTCCTTTCCATCACCAAAGAATTCACCTTGCAAGTCAACACGAACAATAGCCCAAACGGCGGGGTTATGACCAAGAATATGCATTTTCATTTTGTGCTTCCAACTAGCAAAATTAGTGCCATCAAAGTATGGACCTCTACGGTGATAATTTCCCTCACTAGACGCCATACTCTCCTAGGTTGTGAGACCAATGCAATGGAGACCAAAGCTCTGATACCACTTGTAGGACCGAAAGTATGTCTAGAGGGGGGGTGTGATTAGACTACTTGACCAAATAAAAATTCTACCTTTTCCCAAATTTTAGAGTTGGCAGATTTTAGCATTTCATGGCAAGTCAAGTACACCCTACACATGCATGTCTAAGAGTATAGCAGCGGAAAGTAACAATAAGCATGAGTAGAAAGGATAGGGTAGGGAGATCAAACGCAATTGTAGACACAATGATTTTTCCCGTGGTTCCGATAGGTGGTGCTATCGTACATACACGTTTATGGAGTCTTCAACCCACGGAGGGTAACGGTCGCGAGAGTCCACGGAGGGCTCCACCCATAAGGGTCCACGAAGTAGCAACCTTGACTATTCCATAACGGCTTCCATCCACGAAGGACTAGCCTCACTATGGGTAGATCTTCACGAAGTAGGCGATCTCCTTGCCCTTACAAACTTCTTGGTTCAACTCCACAACACGAAGTAGGAAGGCTCCCAAGCGACACCTAACCAATCTAGGAGGCACCACCCTCCAAAAGGTAATAGGCTCGGTAAAGATGATGAACTCCTTGCTCTTGTGCTTCAAGATGATAGACTCCTCAACACACAATCACTCTCTCACAGATTTGGCTTGGTGGAAGAGATGGGATTGGTGGAAAGCAACTTGGGGAGGCTAGAAATCAAGATCCATATGGTTGGAGTGGAAGATCTTGACCTCAACACAAGGATAGGTGGTTCTCTCTCAGAAAACTGGATGGGGCAAGTATGGAATAGTTCTGAGTGCTTCTATGGCGAGTAGGTGGTGGTGAAGGGGTATATATAGGCATCCCCAAAAATCCAATCGTTACACACAAAATGACCAACTCGGTGACACCGATGTGTTAATCTCGGTGGTACCGAAGTGACCAAAAGGTGGCAACTTTTGAATCTCGGTGAGACCGATATAGGAAACTCGGTTGCACCGATAAGGTGACCAACGGTCAGATTGCCCATTCTCGGTGACGCCGATCCAACAATCTCGGTGGTACCGATATTGTGAATTTGCGTAACAGAAAGTTGGCAACCCAAACTCGGTGGCACCGAAGCAGAATCGGTGTTACCGAAAAGCTAGGGTTTGGCTAGTGTCTGTCTGAGTTTGGGAATCGGTGGCACCGAGTGGAAAGTGTTGGTTGCACCGATTTTGGATATTTGGCTATGGACATACTTTTGTGGAGGAGCTTGTGGGTGTTTTTGGTGACTATCACTTGTGCACGTTTGAGCATTTTGTTCACCAATCAAAACCTTATCCCCTTTTAATAGTATTGGCTTTCCTATGGACTCAAAATGATTTCTCACAAAGTAAAATGTAGAGTCCTCTTGCTTGAAGCTTTGCCAATCCATTTCCTTGCATCTTGGGGTATTTCGACAATCTCCACAATCCTTTTGCCATCCCTATCATTGAACTTTTCCTGAAATATACTTAGTGGAAACATTAGTTCAATGACTTATATGTTGTTATTAATTACCAAAACCACCAAGGGAGCAAATGTGCTTTCAGTAGCATGCCACATCAAAGAAATTGTTTTTATCATTTACCTACTCGAGGACGAGCAGGAATTAAGCTTGGGGATGTTGATACGTCTCCAACGTATCTATACTTTTTGATTGTTTCATGCTATTATATTATCAATCTTGGATACTTTATATGCAATAAAATGCTATTTTATATCATTTTTTGGGACCAACATATTAACCCAGTGCCCAGTGCCAGTTCCTGTTTTTGCGTGTTTTTGACTTTTTTTAGAAAATCAATACCAAACGGAGTCCAAACGCGATGAAATTTTTTGGTGATTTTTTCTGGACCAAAAGGGACCCACGAAGCTTCGGGGGGGGGGGGGTCGGAAGACGCACGAGGGAGCAACGAGCTTGGAGGGCGTGCCCCCCGAGCTCGTGGGCCCCTCGCACACCTCCCTGACCTAATTCCACTTCTATAAATTCCCAAATATTCGGAAACAACAGAGAGCCACCAGAAACCCTTTTTCCTTCGCCGCAAGCCTATGTTCCGTCGTGATCCCATCTGGAGACCTTTTCCGGTACCCTGCCGGAGGGGGAATCGATCACAAATGCCATCTACATCAACCTTGTTGCCTCCATGATGATGTGTTAGTAGTCCACCACAGACCTACGGGTCCATAGCTAGTACCTAGATGGCTTCTTCTCTCTCTTTGATCTTCAATACGATGTTTGCCGCGATCCCCGCGATGATCTATCTGATGTAATCTTCTTTCGCGGTGTGTTTGCTGGGATCCGATGAATTGTGGGTTTATGATCAGATTATTCGTTGAAAGTAATTGAGTCTTTTCTGAACTTTATTATGCATGATTGTTATAGCTTCGTATTTCTCTCTGATCTATCCGTTTGGTTTGGCCAACTAGATTGATTTATCTTCAGTGGGAGTGGTGCGTTTAATGGGTTCAATCTTGCGGTGCTCTATATCTCAGTGACAGAAAGGGACAAGACACATATTCATATTCAAACGACGGGTTCTATTCATATTGCTTGAGTTTACTTTGTCTACATCATGTCGTCTTGCTCCAAGCATTACTCTGTTTGTCATGAACTTAATACCTAGAGAGAGGCAAGCATAGAAGCGCTAGCTCTCGAAGTGAAGTAATAGTAGTAGATGCAGGATTGTTTTGTTCTACTTGTTTATGGACGTGATGCCTATATATATGATCATTGTCGTGAATAACATGTCATAACTATGTGTTATTGTGTCAATTGCCAAACAATAATTTGTTTACCCACCGTATGCTATGTTCGAGAGAGAAGCGTATAGCGAAAACTATGGCCCCTAGGTCTACTTAATCATATTTACTAAAACCCTAAAAATACCTTGCTGCAGTTTTATTATTTGTTTTAAATTTTTATATTTATATATCTATCTCTATCAGAATTAATCCTTGCAAGTAACGAGTTCAAGGGGCTTGGCAACCCTCTTGCCTGCATTGGGTGCAAGTGTTTGGTCTTGTGTGTAGGTGTTGACGATGAGAATTTGCCTTGATTCTCCTACCGGTTCGACAACATTGGTTCTCACTAAGGGAAATACTTATTGCTACTATATTGCTTCACCCTTCCTCTTCGAGGAAAAACCCAACGCAGCTCACAAGTAGCAATCCCCTTCGATCCCTGCCAAAGTCCCTTCAAATCCCTCTCAACCGAGCACATCCTAAAGGGGAGAGGCGCCACATGTCTTGCAGGGCAAGCCCCTCCCCCCTTGGCCGCCGCCCCTTGGTCTGGAGAGGGGGAGCAAGGGTTGGTCGCACCCCTCACCCCCCCCCCCCCCCATATAAAGAGAGGGGAGGGTCTGGGCGCAACCAACCCTTCACACCTGGCCGCCGTCCTCCCTCTCTCCCTCCATATCCTCCTCCGTTTGCGCTTGACGAAGCCCTGTCGGAGTTCCACCACCACCACCACGACGCCGTGCTGACGGCCTAGATCTCATCTACCTCTCCCTCTCGCTTGCTGGATCAAGAAGAAGGAGATGTCATCAAGCCGTACGTGTGCACATCTCGAAGGTGTCGTTCGTGCGGTGATGGATCGGATTGGATCGTGAAGAGTACAATTACATCAATCACATTCGTAGAACGCTTCCGCTTTCGGTCTACAAGGGTACGTAGACACACTCTCGCTCGTTGCTAGCATCTCCTAGATTAGATCTTCGGTGAATTCTAGGATTTTTTGTTTTTGTTTTCCATGCAACGTTTTCCAACAGTTTTGAGCTTGTCATTCAAGGTGAACCACAAGAAACCACTGTATCATTGGCAGTGCTAGTGGTATCGCAATGTTGTGTTGTGTGGTAAGTAAGTCCTTCTTGATTTGCTAAAGGTCTCACATTTCATCGAAAAGATATGATGTGAATTAGTAAATAAGAGGAACATCCTTTTCATCCTTTGTGTAGATGCATGCTTCTTTTTTATTATTCCCCCTTCATGGTTGTTACACAGATTTCGGCCTGTGCTTGCAGCTATGGGTTGTTCAGCAACGTGGGACAAACAGAGCTTTGAAAATCTCACTTCTAAGATAATTTGTTATCCTCCAATATTATATCTACATGTATCTTTCAAAGAGCATTGTATCATTATGCACGTCCCAGAAAATAATTTAGTTACATGTTTCCGTTGCAAAAGCTGATTCTGGTTATTTTTTTGTTATTCATTTTAGCAATATGTAACAAAGAGAGTAGATAATTTGCGATTTTGCTAGGTGCAATTTTTTACCACTAAGTCTGTAGTGCGTAAATTTCATACGAAACGGTTCAACTTTTCTAAGAAGTTCGAAGGGTTTGGAATAGTTCAGACTAAAAACCACAACACCTATTTCGGAACGGAGAGAGCGCATGTTCCTAAGGAGCAGAAGGGTCCGAAAAAGGTGTTTTAAGCTTGTAATCCAAGTCTAACCGAAAGAAACCACCATATCCTTGAAAGCGATATCACTATGAATGTAGGGACGGTGCGATGCTACTCGATTCAGTGAAGATTCTTCTCTTCTCTAATGTATAAACACAATGAAGATCTCACATTAATAGCAATTAAAATAATTGCAGGACCTCCGCATCTCCATGCCATCGTTTTCTCTTAGCTACATTGTTGCGTCATGTGTCCCTTGATTGTTCAACGGCATTTCGCTGCCGCCCGACTGCGCGAGTTGTTTAACGACCTAGACCAAAGAGAGCAGCAAAAGTTGTCAACAGCTAATCTCGTGTAATAAGATACAATAACATCCTCCAAAAGTATATCTTACATGTAGCTTCCACCAGGACGATGCGATCAAGATATGTATGTCCCCATGAAAATTGTAACAGCTTGTTTCTACCGCGTAAATTTCGCGAGTTTTTGCAGGAATTTCATAGGATACAAATATGCTTGGGATAATCCAGCAGGTTCTAGGGGTTCCAAATGGGGTATCTTAATTCTGAAGGAACGGTGCACTACCAGGGTGGTTGCACAACCGCTACTGTCCTTCCCTTTTCCTGATATGATATTTTCTAATCATTTTTTCCACTTTGTCTTATTATTTATTGTAAAATTATCTATTTATTTATTTATTTATTTATGCGTTCCATCTGCCCACACCACCATACCAACTGTTTCCAGTGTCACTTCCTTTCTAGGGTGACATATAGGCACTAGCCACTCTTGCCAGAAAAGGGAAAAGTGAGATATGTTGGTTGAAAGGCAAGACATCAAGATTCAGAAGTGCACAGGCATCTCTTATAATTGGACCATATCCTTTCAGTTGTGCATATATGTATCCATGTTATTATTTCAGAAACCTTTTGCACATCTCTGAATCGTTCCAGGTCATAGTTATATATTAATATTATTTGCAGCAATATTTCATCAAGAAAACACTTCAATTCCTGTGAAAATGGGGAAATTCCAGCGAATCAAATCGGCCCTCATTTATTTGGCGGTTCCACTGATTAGGGTACCAAGCATACCCTCCCTACACTTAGAAGCAAAGCAATATGATACACATATGTATGTGGTCTAGAAACTGCACTGATTACTTGCCTGAACAGAAATGGTTCATCAGCTAACTTCCCATCCAGCTGTGAGTGGGAGCAGTTAGGAACAACCAAGCAAGCCATCATATGTATCCCTGTGAGTGCAGTGTGTGTACCATGCATAAACTAGTTGGGACAGCTAATAAAATCCAGGATCCAACTGGATAGATTAGATTGGACATTGGAGCTCTTGTTTCCTTCCCTCTCCTGTCCCGCCACATCAGCAGGGGAGCCCACCACCACTCATGTATGCCCAATCAGTTTGCGGAAACAAGCATAGCATACAGTTCATCCAAGCGGAACTGAGATCTCAATTGACCTAGGTGGTGCCACAGATTGAACTGGGGTTTCATGGAACATTAGCGAATACGGTACAGTTTGAAGCCGGGTAAATTTCTCACCCCTGTCAAAAATTTATTTCACGGCTCTTGTTGACCTTTTCTGGTCCAACAAAAGGTGCATAGAACAGTTGGCAAATCCTTGCCTGGTAGACTAAGCCAAAGGTTAAGCACTCTCCGAAGTTCTGACTACAGGGTTGTCCGGTTACTTGAATTTGTGGATCCTTTTAGCTGAATCCAGTGTGTTCGACAGAAGCATCGCAATTGTCATCGGCCCGACGCCGCCTGGTACTGGTGTGATGGCTCCTGCAACCTTGGAGGCCTCCTCAAAGCAGACATCTCCAACTAGCCGATAACCTCGAGGGCTTGCTGGATCCTGATGGATTTCAAATCAGCAGTAAGTATACCATGCAGGAAAAGTAATACACGTGCTGCCAGTGGCACACCGGTGGCAAAATAAAAAATATACACTGGAAGACATGAATCAAATATGACTTTCTAGGTACTAATAGAGTTCTGAACTAATTGATCACTACCTGCTGCCCAAACTTAAAATAAAGTCTACAAATTCACCAGAATATGACAAACATGGGGTTCATATGCTAGTTGCAACTTCCATAAATATCTGCCCAATGGTGGGAGCACAGGCTTCATAGAGTTTGATCCCAGGGAGGGACCTGAAGAGAAACAATTACTCCCCAAAAAGTACCATGCAGAACTATCCATATTCTGAGATTGTCAAAAACTTGCATATCCAAAAGCATGATACAAAACGTACAGCATCATAACTGTTTTAACAAAACTATCAAGCTTTACCATTCAGAGACAGGCGTATGTTAACAGTAAACAGATCACCTTAGCACTAAATATAAAAGAACAGGAAAAGAAGATGAAAAAGGTTCTAGACAAAAGAGAGTAGGTGCCTTACATCAACCGGATTGATGCCAACATCAATAATAGCAGCTCCAGGCTTTATCCAACTCCCTCTGACCAGGTTAGCAACTCCAACAGCCGCAATGATAATATCTGCTTGTCTTGTTATTTCCTCGGGGTTCTTGGTTTTTGAATGTACAATGCTCACAGTTGCATTTGCTTTCTAATAATCATTTTAAAACATATTAAACACTGAAATAAAGTTGATCAAACTATTTTAAATGAAAAAGTAGTTCATACTTGTAAGAGTAAAGCAGCAGGCGTCCCCACAATATTGCTTCTTCCAATTACAACAGCTCTCTTCCCATTTATTTCAACTCCAGATCTGTGTAGCAGCTCCATGCATCCTTTAGGGGTGCATGGAACAAAGAATGGATCCCGACCTTGCATTGCCAGTCGTCCAATATTCACTGGATGAAAGCCATCGACGTCCTTTTCAATACTAACAGCATTCAATATGTTCTCGTCGTTCATATGCTGTAAATTAATTACAACACATGGGTGAAAAAAGAAGCTAAAGAATCAGTATAGACTGTCATTTTTAATAGAACGCTGACAACAAACACAAAACCTTGATTGGCATGTGGCCTTTAGCCAAAACAAAATAAAATGTGTTCATCTGAATTATCCGTGAGTTCTAAAGAATGTAACCAGATGTCTTCTGTAATATTTATACAACATCTATGCAGTTACTTGAATTTATAAATGGAAGTGTTTGGTCTAGGGTAGAGGGAATCTGCCATTATCGATCCTTAACAGATTTAATAAGCCTGATAGAGAGTATTTCAGTGGCATGCTACATAATATCTAGGTAAGTAATCACTAGACAAAAAAAAACTAAAATAAGACCAAATATGCTAGTCCCTTGAGCCAACAGGTTATATAGTTATACTAGCCATAGTGTAGCGACTATCAAGAACTCACGCGAGGTAAGGGCAACTGAACCAAGATGCCATGCACCGACGGGTCATCATTGAAGGTCGCTATGTGCTTGATGACCTCATACTCAGAAGCATCCTCTGGCAGATTGACCTCATACGACTTGATACCGACCGCATCGCACGCCTTCTTCTTGTTCCGCACGTAGGTCTGGGAATCCTTCCTCGAGCCGACTAGGATGACCGCCAGCCCAGGCACCACCCCGATCGCGTCCTTCATCCTGGCGATCTCAACGCCCACTTCCTCTCTTATCTGCTTCGCCACCAGCTTCCCGTCGATGATCTTGGCAGTCGCATCGGCCAAAACAGTGGCTGCACAAGCAAATCCATCCATGTACATAATTAAAACGCCACAACAGCGTTGATGTAGAACAAGATTTACAGCTGCGCATATGTAGTAACTAGCAAACCAGGCCTTTATGTCTTTGGGTAATTCATCTGTTGCTTCACTTAACTGATGCGACAAGGGGGAAAATACTGTCTACAAGTTGTGCTTTCGTTCAGTGAGAGCTCACCGAAGGCGACAGTCATACGCAAAAGAATACTTAAAGACTGCTGGTGACTAGTGAGGCGGGGTGAAGAGGAAATGGGGCTCGCGCACCTGGGTCGGCGGAGAGCGCGGCCATGCGGCGCGCGCGGGGGAGGAGCGGGAGCGGGGCGGCGGCGGCGAGGGGAGGCCTCCTCGGCGACGGCGCCGGGGCGGGGGACGGGCGGAAGCGGGGCGGCGGCGGGTGGAGGGCGCGGCGGAGGGGGAGGAGGCGGGAGGTGGCGCAGGAGGAGCAGTCGGAGAGGATGGAGGACGCCATCGCCGCTGGTCTAGGGGGTCCGGAGCCGCGGAGACGGCGGCGGGGGTGGGGGCGAGGTTTTCGCGGGTGGGCGCGGCGGTGGCGGCGCAAAAGGAGCGGTCGGGCGAGGAAGTCGTGGGCGCACGAGCCTTGGAGCAGTGACCTAAACCCCCGATTTGCCCAGGTTTAGCGAGGGTAATATTTTTGGGGTAATTAGTTGTAGTTTTTACTAAGAACTAAAAGTATACTTTTAGAATGTTGAAATTTACACATTTATATTCAGGGATATGTAAAAAAAAATTGGACTGATGGAAATATTCACAGATAGCAATAATGAGTAGGGGAGTCCTTAGTGTCCTTCTGCTCCCGAGCTCAAATAAGCTCGGTGAACAGTAAACTCGATTTTATTTTAAAAAAAACTGATTTTTTTTGGTGAACAACATTGACAAAAGTTCTAAGTGCGTGCAAAAATTCGGCCTGAAATAACATTCCTATAAGGCGTGGCAAAAAAAACAAAATCGATACTCTGAAAATGCGCTCGGGAGCAGAAGTTCACAATAAAATGCGGTCGGGAGCCTGAAATATTAAAAAAAAAAAAACTTTTGTCAATGTTGTTAAAAAAATTCATATTTTTTGATTTTTTTTCGAATTTTACTGTTCAATGTTGCAGAAGGATGGGGATATTGATGAAGATGTGAACCATCGAATTAAAGCCGTATGGATGAAGTGGCGCCAAGCTTCTGGCATTCTCTGTGACAAGAGAGTGCCACAAAAGCTAAAGGCAAGTTCTATAGTACGGCGGTTCGACCCGCAATGTTGTATGACGTTGAGTGTTGGCCTACTAAAAGGCGACATGTGCAACAATTATGTGTGACGGAGATGCGCATGTTGAGATGGATGTGTGATCACATAAGGAAGGACTGAATCCGGATGATGATATACGAGATAGAGTTGGGATAGCGCCGATTGAAAAGAAATTTGTCCAACATCGTCTGAGATGGTTTGGGCATATTCAACGCAGGCCTCCAGAAGCCCCAGTTATCATGAGTATTATGTATTTCGGTTCGGAAGATAAAACATTTTTAGGTGCATAGGGAACTCGTGAGGCTTTTTTATTCTATTTTTCACTTTTCTTTTGGTAGACTAAAATATAAACATTGTTTTTTTAGGAATAAAAACACATGGCGTAGAAAACATCTCTGTAGTACATCATCAAACATTGGCAGTTGAAGCATCAACTTGTAGTACTATGATACAGAAAAACACTTTATTAAGCGCCAAACTATTCGTACATCTTACTAGACGCGTCCTATGGAGTTCCCAGCAACGGAAGAAATAGGCAACACAACCTACAAAAGGTACAGCAAGATGGAGCACATATCCTCAAAATTCATTACACGCGTAAAACGGACAGAAAATAAGAGTAACAAACCATCACTCTCTCACATTATATGATTGTTCTGGATTCCCTACAAAAATTTACGAAACCGCAGGAACGGCAGATTCAACCGGGGACTCTTGCTGCTTCTGCAGTGACTCCCAGTCCACCTCTTTCAGGATTTTGAACCTTTCGTCGAGACTCACGAAACCGGACTGAGGGGCTACCGCACCAGAGGTGCCTGCTTTGTGCACGAGGATTACGGTACTGTCCATGGCAGGCCCGTGGAGCTTGCCGGTCAACAGTACCCGGAGCGGCATGAATAGCGATTTACCCTGATCACAGATTGATAAAACAATACTATTAGTTGTTTCTTTCAGTTGCATCAAGGTTTGTATCAAACTAATTATTTGTTAGCTGTGTTTTCAGCATCTCTAGTGATATGGTTTAGGTGAGAGATAGGTTGCTTATACAGAAGAAGTTCAGTTCAGGCTGAAAAATATGGTAATAAATCTTGCATGTATGTGCTGAGGCAGTTCAAAATTAAAATTAATTTAGATACTCCAACAGTTTGGCCAAACCGTTGAAACGGCCCAGGAACAACCCTATATTCTGTTGTCAACAAAATCAAACCACAATCACCCTGATCAACAGTTCAACACTGACCTTCCTTTTGTGAGTCTTGCCAAAAGATTTCACCCACTTCTTCCAACCATCATGGCCTTCAGCTAGTGCTTGACGAAGCTCACCACTATCATAAGCAGAAATGAGACCCGATGCAACCTCAGAAAGTTTGTCTTCCACCACAGATTTAGCTTCATCACTGGAGATTAAAAACACGCGAATAAAAAAAAACAGTTATTGATCAGAACAGGCCTACCACACTCAGTCAAAGCAATTTACAATACTACACATTTGGCAACAATTTCGGAGTCAGTTCAGGAAAAGGGTAAATAAAGAATTAATGAACATTAAAGTGTTTTGCAGACCTGCTTAAAGTGTCATGAAGGGGATATGACAATAATTTGCAAAGCGCAGCATCCGCATCTGTTATCAAATCAATGCCCTCCTTCAAAAGCTCAGCAGCTTCCTGCGCAAAATAGTGCATATTATTAAAGCTTCCCAGGATGGTAATTAGTCCTAAACCTCCTGATGTTGCAACATTTGAAAGAAAAATGATTAAGCACAAAATAACAAGCATTTTGTACATCGCTTTCTTTTGGTGGTTGTGAGAACGAAACAGAAACTCTTAGAACCAAATACTGTGTCAAATAAGTCCACGTATCCCTTTAGCATGTACTCCTGGTGTGTACAGGAAATTGAATTCCAGTCTTACTTTAGCAAAACCACTTTCAGACTCCAGAAGAATTCCTGTGCTCCTCCATTGATCTTCGAAGTCCTTGATGAGCAAATCGGAAGGAAGTGAGCGTAGATGCTGTCCATTCATCCATCTATAAACAAACCAGATTATTGTGAAAATAGATCAGTGAAGCACATATACAACTTCCCATGTTCAAGTGAGTCAGAAAGGTCCTGGCAATATGAAAATTGTTAGAATTTTGATTTACTTCAATTTTGTTGCGTCAAAGACTGCTCCACTTTTATTGACGCGGTCTATAGTGAACTTCTCAACTGCAAGTGATAGAACACCGAAGTGAGAATTGATGAAACAAAAGGTCCACATGTTTTTCAAAACCGCCCAGTGAAGTAAGAGTTGACAAACTAACCTAAGTCATCAATGGTGAAGAACTCATTTTCAGTACCATCACCCCAGCCCAGGAGTGCTAAATAATTGACCATTGCCTGAGGCAGATAGCCCATCTCTTTATACTGTTCAGAGAAAGAAAAAACAAATGAGTGTTTCACTTCCGCACCTCAAAAGTACAATATGTTCAGAGACGATGTGAAATTATCAGTAATTTAGTTGAACAATACAGACAAGTAGAGAGAAGTATATCAGGAATACAGTTTGACAGACATATTTTGATGCAGGTAAACACCTCATATTTCCAACAATCAGCTAGTTACCTGCCCCACAGAAGTAGCCCCGTGACGTTTAGACAGTTTACTTTTATCAGGAGCCAGAATGAGTGAGACATGAGCAAATAAAGGCATTGCAAATCCAAGAGCCTGCAGAAGATCATAAAATTGCATTTGATGAGAAGGACATTTTGAAGGTCAGGACTATGATCACACATTTCGGAGGTCAAGACTATAATCACAACACACAATAAAAGCAGGTGCAGGAAATTACTTTATAAATGAGGGCTTGCCGTAATGTATTTGGTAGGTGCTCCTCAGCTCTGGAAAAAACAAGAGAATGCATGAATTCCGCGCAGACGGTCAGAAATAAGGAACAAGATGTAATAACTTTCTGTTACCTGATAACATGAGAGATGCGCATGGTAGCATCATCAACAGTGACACAAAAGTTATACACTGGCTGGCCGTTGCTTCTCATGATCACGAAATCACCAAGTGTGTTTAGATTCCATCTGACCTTTATAAAACTATCCGATGGTCAGTGTATGTATTACTGTGCGACTCTCACAATTCACAATTTTTGAATTACTAACGCAGTAAGCTTAAGAGCAGATCACGGTGTGGACCTATGGTAATGTGAAAGCATAGGCTCAAACGGCTTTATGTCATTACCTCACCACGAATAAGGTCATTAATTTTCAATGAACCTTCCTTTGGCACTCGGAAACGGTAAGTGTAAGGCGTGCCTTTCTCTAACTCTTGTTGCACCTCTGCATCTGAAGCAGTAGCCCATTTCCCCATGTATACAGGCGGAATCTTCATCCGATTCGCAGTTTCCTTCATTTTCTCAAGTTCCTGAAGTGTCAATAACACTTGTTAGACAAGCTACTAATTGATCAGTAAGTATTACAGCCAGGTCAGGCCATGAGTTTACTTGAAATAACGCCCTCAAATTGTTTACCGGGTTTGAAATGACTCGTACATAGTGGTCATGGACTCATGGTAGGATATGTCACATTCAATTTTTCATGAGAAGCACAAAATCCCAAGCATTTTGCTCAAAGCAACCAAAATAATTCATTTGGGGAAACTTTAATCAGCTCACATGTTGATACGAGCCAACAAAAACAGCCTATGCTAGTACATATATGTGGAACTTGGAACCAGGAAACTCATGTTTCACTAAGCAGGGAAACATGCAGGTCAGGAGAGCGGGAGTAAGATACCTCACTAGAGCAAAAGCAGCGATAAACAGCACCAGACTCCATTAGCTTCTGGGCATGCTCTTTGTACAGAGCATTGCGCTCCGACTGGCGGTAAGGACCGAAATCGCCACCAATGTCCGGGCCTAAACAGGTACACAGATGAGCACAACAATATGCAGGTAACAGATTCTACTCTAGTGATTGACTCCCCCAATACAGCTTAATAAGCAGCTACAACATTGCAAATTTCGTATACAGAAACAACCATTGCAACCACAATCCAGAGTAGGAATTCGCTCTTAAACTCTAGTCATCAGAAAGCCCTCGGTCACCTCAGAAGAACCCTGCCAGGCTGAAATGTACTTGTGATAGTAGATACCTTCGTCCCAGTCGAGGCCGAGCCAGGAGAGGTCGCTGAGGACGGCCTCCTCGGACTTCTTGGTGGAGCGCTCGAGGTCGGTGTCCTCGACGCGGAGGACGAACTTGCCGCCCCTGGAGCGCGCGAAGAGGTAGTTGAAGAGCGCGGTGCGGGCGCCCCCGACGTGGAGGTTGCCGGTGGGCGACGGCGCGAAGCGGACGCGGACTGGGCCGCCGCCGCTGTCCGCGGAGGCGCGGGCTGCGAGCGCGCGGCGGGAGAGGCGCGGGGTCACGGACGGGAGGAGCCCGACGCGGAGCCGCGCCGACGACCCCATGAAGTTGCTCGCCGCCATCTCGTCGCCTTCTTCGCCGGGTGGTGGATTGGATTGCGACGAGGAGAGGAAGATTTGACGAGGATAGACTGGGTTCGGGGGCCCGAGCCCTATGGCCCATGAAGCCCTGATCACCACCTGAAGCGAAGCCTGGTTTCGTGTCCGGCTGACGTGTGGGACCTACTTAGCATGTACCCCTAAAAAAACATTTAGCAGTACAAAGCCGAGTCATTTATTTTTTGGGACGAAGGGAATAGTAGATCTGTTTAAAAAAAAATTACCACGGTTTAGGTTGGGTTTGGGGGCCAAGCCCTAGCCGTCGTATTTGCTATAGCGCCCATAAAGACCTAAGCAAGGGAAGGTTGGTGTCCGGATGTGGGATCTACTTGGGCCATCTCCAACACACTAGTCATCAAATCGGACACCGTGATGTGTCTGCAGATAGGGATAGGGAAGCTTTGCAATCCGACGCTAGTCATCAATTTTTTTCTTTTGTTCGATTTCATCAATCACTTCCTCCTGTGCATCGGAGCTCGGATACACGGGCACACGCCCGACGATGGATAGAGAAGTAGGGCGACCGACTTGGGTGCCAAGTGTGTTGCTCGCACATTCCTTCACTTCCTGGGCACGCACACGACGACCGCCTCGACCATGTTCTCCACCACCTCAGTCGGCGCCATCGTCGCGTGCCCCACACGCACCGCCCCCCACGTGTCGGCTTCCACACGCTCTTACATTTGATGAGGATCTTGATCCGGCTGTCGACCAGGACCATGTCATGCCATTTAACAGCAGAGAGGGGGTGTGGTGGTTGAGCCGATGTTCCGCATGGAGCTAGTTGTGGACGCATCCAAGACACCGACGGGGTTCATGATGGTGAACTTCCGCGAGATGTTGTGGGGCTCTTTTAGGTTGTCGTGCATGACGGTATAGCCCAACACAGACAAGTGGGACATTCAGCATTCAATAGTAGAGAAATGACTAGCCACAACTCTTGTTGGTGGCGCGTCATTTTTTCTCCACGCCACCACTATTTTTTTCAAATAGTGGTGGCGTTAGCATATTTGATACGCCATCAGTAATAGGTTACCGATGGCGTGCCGTCTAAAACCCATGTCACTAGTAATTGGTATCCATCAGTCTGACTCGGTGCAAGTTACTGGTGGCGTGTGTTTTCCTGTCACGCCACCACTATCATGTATACCGATGGCGTGCGGATTAACCGGCATGTCATGAATAATCAGACCCATCTACTTAATATATATATATATATATTGAACTAGTTACTCATGGCGTGTGTGCTAACTGGCACGTCATAAGTAACAAAAGTGTGCATTTACTTCCGACGCCACCAAAACGCTCAGCCCATTATCCGTGCGTGTAATTGCATAAAAATGCAATGTCCAGCCAGCCGTTAGATTGTGTGAAGAAGCACATAATCCGCGTACTCAACTCTGATTGGTGGAGGCATTAAACGGTGTTAGCAAAACGTCCAAAAAATAGCAGAAGCAGCTGCCCACACGTAGTTGACCTTGTTTGGCAACTAGCAGCACGTCCTCTCTCCCCTCCTTGTCTGTTTTCCATCTGTTCCCCGCTCCCGATTCCATCTCTCATCTCTATCCCTCCTCCGCACACTCTTTCCCCACCTCCACCCGAATCCTCCATCTTCCTCACTCCCGCAGGCACCACGAGGCGGGACCACCCTTTATGGGGACCCCCTTGATTTTCGTTTTAGGATAAAACTTGTCTGGCAAGGCCCAACTTTGGTACTACATTTGCCCAACATAATAATACTAAACACCGTTACTAAAGCATAGGGCGTCATGAACCCGAGGAGTTAATTCAACATAATACAGGGAGGCAGTGTTGATGGTGCTGGTCCAAAACAGAGCACTGTGCGGGGCCACCCCGGGGCAACTCGGGTGATTTTTATCAGGCCACTGTACGCGTCGCTTATCCGCCGTGACCTGAGAACGAGATACGCGGCTCCTATCGGGATTGTCGGCACGTCGGGCGGCCTTGCTGGATTTGTTTTACCTTTCTCGAACGTCTTGTGCGCGGGATTTCGACGACACTTCGGGCTATCTCGAAGTTGAGATTTTCCATCGGGATTCCGCAAATACTACGGGTGATTCCGAGTTGAGGAATTCCAACGCGGCGTGTGGTTAGTTTGTGATGGATGAGTTGGAGCACCCCTGCAGGGTTAAATCTTTCGGAAAGCCGTGCCCGCGGTTAAGTGGCAACTTGGAAACTTTGTTTAACACCCGGTCATAGCAAACTTGAAGTAAACTCAAATAAAATACACCGACCGTGTGCGTAACCGTGACTATCTCTTCTCGTGATTTCTGAACCGAGAGAGAACACGGTGGGGTTATGTTTGTCCGTAAGTAGGTGTTCAGGATCTCTTAGAGATCATTACTAGTTCACGTCCGTTTATACGACGATCATCCCCCCTCATTCTTGTACTCGTAAGTTAGCCACTCAAATAATGCTTAGTGCTTGCTGCAGCCTCACCACTTAACCATACCTCACCCTTTAAGCTTTAATAGTCTTGATACCCTTGGAAATGAGATTGCTGAGTCCCTGTGGCTCACAGATTACTATAACAACAGTTGCAGGTACAGATAATGCGATGCTTTGACGTGAGAGCGATGCTTTGTTTGATTTGGAGTTCTTCTTCTTCTTCATCGATCATAGGATGGGTTCCAGTCGGCAGCCTGGGATAGCAAGGATGGATGCCATTTTATCGTTTGTTTTCGTCCGTAGTCGGACCCTGCTCTTCTGTATGATGTTTGGATATGTTGTTGTATTGGTGTGATATTGATGTAGCTTGTGACGAGTGTAAGCCAATTCAATATACTCATCTCTTCTTTACATGTACTTGTAATGATATCCATTCTTGCGAAACGACGAGATGCGCTTCTATCCCTGTCGAGGCCCTCGTGCCAAAATAAGGATAGGATCGCATCTTGGGCGTGACACAACTGTTGTCCTCGCCGCGGCCTGGACTTGGCAACATGATCCGGTTCGCCTCCTTCGATACTGTCGCCCCTGCTTGCTTCGTTGCTCCTTGCTCCGTTTGATGAAGCTGAGATGTCACCCTTTGCTCGGTGAGGGCGGTAGACCCGCGGCGTTCTCCTCCGCAAGCACATCCTTGGCGTGAGGGTCTAGTGCGCCCTTTGCCCCGCAGGGGCTATATGCCTACATCTCGCATTCATTATATTCATCGCCTACGGCGAGCTAGTCAGGCCAGCCTATAGCGCGTTGCTGTAGTTGCTCGCCTGCACGTCGCTATAGACGCTCGCTTGCGCGCCGCTGTAGTTGCTCGTTGTGGTTTTTTTCGTTTTCATTTTTCTTATGTTTTTTCTTTGTTTTTTCACCATTTTTCTTTGTTTTTTTTCTTCGTTATACTTTGATTTTCTTTGTTTTTTACTGGTTTTCTTTTCTTTCTTCATTATACATGGTTTATTTTGTTTCTTCTTGCTTTTCATTGGTTTTTATTTTGCTTCTTTTTTGTTTCTTTGTTGGGAGACTTGTTTTTTTTTTTCTTTGTTGGTTTTTTGGTTTTAATTTTTTAAACACATGTCTATTAGGAATCGGTTTCTTTTCCTTTTTTTGTTTCTTTTTGGGGTTTTCTTTTTTTCCTGGTTTCCATTGTTTTCTTCGATTTTACTTTTCTTTTTTGTTGCTTTGTGGTTTTATCAGATTTTCTTTTTCAAATCATGTCTACTTTTTGTTGGTAACAATGTACTTTTTTAGAGCACACATGAAATATTTTCTAATACATGTTGGACATTTTTTAAATACATGAAGTACATTTAAAAAAATACATGTTTTGAACACTTTTTGGAATACATGGTAACATTTTTTTAAATAAAGTTGTACATTGTTAACATGATTATTATTTTTACTTATACAAACATTTTTTTTACAATGTATAAATATTTTTCGTACAAATGATTAACATGTTCTACTTTTCTTTGTTTCACTTTTGTATATTTTATGTGTGTATGATAAACATTTTTCATACACATGATTAACATTTTTCGAAAAATGATTAACATGTTTTTTTTCACTTTTGTACATTTTTTATGTTTATGATAAAAAAATTCAATATTTAATATTTCAGGGCACCGTATAATATTCAATGTTTATTAATATGCTGAACATTGATACAAATATACAATTTAAACAGTAGTATACATTGATCATACCTGTACAGAGAACAGTTACTTGTGCTAACAGAGTTATTCAACATCATTCATATGACAAAACTTTCAGGCAAAATTTTAAAAGCACGACTAACTAATAGAACATGACACTGCAACCCGAAATCAGTGGTTTTTAGTTCTAAATATTAATTACACAGTCACTCATACTAATGAGCTATTCACCATCCTTCATATGAGAAAACTTTTAGGCAAATCAGTGGGTTTCAGTCGTTTTCGGTTGTAAGCTGTAAATATTTAAAGACATTATAACTGAGCACTTTTCCAGCCATCTCAGGCCATTAGTGTTCACAACCATTGGATCTTCAGTTTTAGACAGTTTCGGTCGTCCGATTTCTCCTAATCTAATCCAGCATCTGCTCCCATCGTTCCCTACGGTCGAGCCGTATGTATGCTGGGCCGCTGCTCCGGTAACATTTTTGAGCGTCTGATGTGAATTTGGGCCTAATGGGCTTCTATCATTCTCAATTCGTGCAGCCAGAAAAATGTACAAGCCCCTACGCGTCCCTCCTTTCTGTTCGCACGGACGCAGCCGTCGGCGCGGCGACCGACGCTGGGAGGGAGAGATTCCCATGGCAACCACGCTTGTGTTCTGACTGACGCGACGGATGGCAACGACTGCCCTTCGTGTCCGGCCGAGATGGGTTGGAGGTAGCCAATCGTCACCTGTCGATTCGGCACAACTCACCAGTGATTGAGGGAGTGATTCACCGTTCCTGTTATTATACGGATTTACTGGCAATTGATGCGCACCACTGGCCATCGGAGGTTAAATGCAGGTCAGTTACCATGGCGCTCCTTCTTCATGTACTCTCCACGCCGTGTTCATATATTCCCTCGTTCCTACCTCGCATCTGGCTAGGTGGCGACCGAGGCTGTGGGCCAACAGCTGTTCCTTTCCTCCTCGATCCCTCACTCTTCGTCCACGGCGCAGTGACCAGGCCGTCAGGAGTGAACTGGCTGCCAGGCAAACCGAGGCGGGAGCACGACCTGGCCACTGAGGAGCAGGAGCGCTCCGTCGGGTCAAGCAAAGGCAGCGCAAGGAGCTGCCCGCCCACATCGCGGAGGTGGTTGAGGCTCACAAGGAGGCCGGATGCAAGCGCTCCAATGCAAGGTACTACACAAATTCCAGTAAAAAAAATAGGGCACACGTGGCTCCAAAGTATCCATGGCTTGATTAGATAGTTCTGTTGAAGATATGGGGATTAAATTGATGCTACATTCCTTGCTAAGTTTACTGAAACAAATATCTAGAAATTTTGGGCTTAGCACTGACTTTTATTGCTCCACTGAATGTAATAAAGATGCATGTTGCTTCGAAGTATCACCTTATTACTAATTTTGACAGAAAGTAGGTTTCATGTTTTGAAGGGATATTTGGGTTGACGCCAACAAAGTTCTGACACGTAGTACACATATTGTTGATTACATTTTCAAGATTTGGGTCTCCGATTTTGCAGCTTGCTAATGCTTTTGATAGAATTTAGTGAAAAAGGTAGGACTTATGTGACACCCTGATTTTGGCAACTTTTTCTTTTCAAAATCATTTGGGTTTTATTTGCAATTTGGTTGATTTTCAAACCTTTTCAGTTGAGTTGGACCCATGATTCTTTGAATCTTTTCTCAAGTAACCCAAAACCCTCATCATCTTGCTAAAACCCTTCCACACCTCTCTTGGATCAATTTCCAATATTCAATCTTTTCCAATAATCCTTTTCTTTATTTGAGAAATTATGTCATCACTATGGGTTGTGAAGCAACCTATAGTTTGGGTGATCAATAAATTCCCAAACTTTTGTCACACCTTCTCATCATCATATAATCCCATAATCTCCAAAAATATTCCATTGCCCAATGCAAATTTTGGCCAGAATAATTATTTTCTATCTGGTCAGAAATTGTCAGTTGTGAAGCAACCCCATTTTTCCTATCTCAGAAAATTCTCAATAAATTCCCCAAGCTCCTAGGGATCCTATATAGCCACAATATCCAAAAATATTCCTTTGGCCAGTGCAACTTTTTAGCAGCACAACTCTGTCAAGTTTCTGCTTATTTTAAACCTTTGTGATTATTTTAAACCTTTGTGAAGGAAGTACCAGATAGAGATGGCTATATGCCATGAAACTTTTACAGCATCTCCTATAACTCAAATGACTTCTCTCAACCAAGTTTCATCATCAGCAGAGCATCCTTGTGAGTGCCACAAGCTCAACAAGATTCTGGACCAGAATGGTAGTTTACATAGGAACTGCATTCAAAACTTCTTCATGCTTTCTCAAACTTTGCCAGTTTGTAGTCCTTCCAAGGTAGATCCCACTAGACTTCTCCTTTAGCATCATCTCAATCTCATCTCCTCTCCAGAACCTTCCCAAGTTGCTGACAGCAAACTGTTGGTGAAGCTACCTCTCATCTCAGTGGGTTACTGGGCAAGCCAGTGCCACGAGGGGGTTCCAGAGTGCAAGGACAACACGCCTGACACGGCTCGGCAGGCCAGCTCGCGCCGCGTGTGCCCGAGCACATGGTGACCGCGTAGCCAGCCTGCCAAAACCGCGCTCTGGGCGCCGGCAGGCTCGGGTCTCGTCGGAGGCCGACGACCGCGTAGCTGTACCTTGTCCTAGCATGCCGACATGCCCTCCTCCTTCCACCTGGACCCTCCAGACCCTTCTCCCTCGCCGGAGTTGGCCTCGGCGGCCGCCACGGCGCTCGGGTACTGTGCCGCCCGTGGCCGCACTGTGGTTTGCCGCGCGTCGTCTTCCTCCGCATTCTTCCACTGCCGCATTAACTCCCTCCTTCCCTCTCCCGTCTCTTCAACGCTTCCGGCCAGCCAACGCATTGTCCTGGCACCGGCGACGTGGCCGAGCCTCGCCGCTTCGGGAGAAATCGCCTGCCTTCGCCTCCCGCCTATATAAGGCCGCGCCCAGCCCCTCCGAGCTCATCACCCCACCTCGCCATCTCTGAATCATCCCCTGAGCGCCCCAACAAGAGCCGGGAGCTCGTCTCCCTCCACTCCGGCGAAGGCTCCGCCGCCCGAATCCCCTCTGTCGCCAGCCACCTCCACCTCACCTCGGTTCCAATTGAGCCCACCGTCGAGACCAGATCGCTTCCCTGGTTCCTCCTGAGCCCTTGCCCAACCGGATTGCTGCCGAATTCGCCTTCTCCGACGATCACCCGAACGCCGCCGCCGCCGGAGAGGAAGGGGACGACGCCGTCCGGCCATCTCCCGTCACGCTGCGGGTACGTGTGTGTTCGTCTCCAAGCGCCCGATCCATTCCCCTCCACTCCGAGCTCCGCCGCCGACTCTATCGCCGACGACCATCGCCGGAGCTCCGCCCCGTCTCGGTCTCTCTTCTCCCTCCCTGTTTAAACGAGGCCGACCCCACCTGTCAACGGCCCACGCCCGCGCCCGAAGCGGTATAAGTGGAGACACCTTTCCACTTTACGTCTTCGACGTGGCCCGTTCCTGTTTTTCTAAATTTTCATTTTTAATCAGATTTGACCAGGAACTTTGACCAGTTATAACTTTTAAACCATAAGCTCAAATTCATTGATTCTTTTTGCATTGTGTTTGTATTGACCCCCTTTAATTTCTGACCAAGTTTGGTATTTTTCTCTTATTCACAGAATTTCTGGTTAACAAAAATGCATTATGTGACATTTTCCTTTGCATTTTAAAAATATTTTCAGAAGGGAACTTTGGTGATTTTGAAGACCAGGAGTGTTTGAACAACCCAACAGAGCAAGGCAAGCCATGATACCCATTTCATGAAGCATTTCAATAGCATTGCATATTTTAATGCATTATGCCTATTTATTTGCTTTAGGTTAATTCATAGAATAATTTAAATGGGTAGTTGCCTATTATGATAAACCACTATATTGCTAAATAAACTTAGTGGTTGATCTTGAGTCACCTGTCCGGGCTTACCCGTGCAACCACATTTGCCGGTATGGGACGGCCTTGACTTGGCCCGACGGCGTGCTCTTTCACCGGTACCTCCAAAGAGGGAGGGTTATGCGTGCGTGCTACCCTGATCAGGTAGGCGGCGATAACCCTGTGAGCCCAGTTGAGTTTTGAGCCGGCGTCCCTGTTTGGGACAGTTTAGTTGGGCCACGACGGTGGCAGGTGTCATGAGGACACAGGGGCCACCCAGGGCTTGACTCCGGGGGAGGATGATTGCCGGTGGTACGATGGGAGAGTCACGGGTCAGGCAGATTTCGTTGGAGCGACGCTGGTCCACCCGAATGGGATCACGAGGCCAGGTGCTTCATGGTGTGGGTAAAGTGCGCAACCTCTGTAGAGTGAAAAATCTATTCGAATAGCCGCGTCCACGGTATTGGACAGCCCGTCCAGACCTCACTAGGTGGTCAACCGTATCAATGTTAGTAATGATGGAAGAACTCTTCGTATGCTCGGAAGTACTCAATGAGTTACGAGTATTCCGAGGGTTGTGAGACAACCCGGGAGAGAGTAAGTGATAACCGGTAACAGTAAGTGAATTGCTTAAGTATTTAACCTGTTGATTGCTATGCTCTTGTTTGCTGCATTACTTGGTTGTCATGAGCTTGCGAGTACATTCAAAGTACTCACCTGGCGTATCATGCCAGATGCAGGAGAAGCCGAGGACGGAGGTCCCGATGGTTCGTGCTACGCTAACTAGGATGTGTCCACAGCAGTGTCCCTGTGGATGGAGTTGCCGCTATGTTCCGCTACGCCGTAGGAGTGCTTAGTAGTTCCGAGGCCTGCTATGTTTCATAAATAATGTAGATATTGTCATAGCACCAGGTGTGCCTTTGGCCTCGCTATCTATGTAAATACGAGCTTGTACCCTAAGTTTATCAATAAAGTTCAGTTCAGTTATGTACCAAGTGGTTGTGTGTTTCCAGAAGACATGATCTCTGGGTTGGAAACACCGGTAATCCGGCTCTCTGAGCCGGGGTGCCACAACTTAATATTTAGTCACTATCAATCCATTATTGGTACTAATATAAATTCATGAAATTCTTATAATAGAGTTGCCAGTCAGGTGTGGCAAAGCTGGCACATTGATTTACTTTCATCGATTTTTTTTCATAATTATGTATGTATTGTTTTTCTTATAGTTTACGCAAATCATTAGCTAGACTTCTATGGATGGGAGAACGGAAGACACAAGAAAACTAACAATATGTTGTTAGCTGTGGTTACGGTTGGTTGGCAGTTGAGAGGATGTGCGCAGTGGACGGCATAATTTTCTCTATTAGAGGAATGTATTGATCTGAAAGCAAAGGAAAATGCTCCAAAGAAAAAGCAGGAACCAACAAGGATGACACAGATGCATGATTTTCTGAATATACAAGTACACCATGTATATAATTTTATGAACTTACAATCTATTCCAAATTAGGTGTGTACTTATAATCTCATCCCAATTGTAATTTGACATATCCACAAAACAACTTGATTTTCCTTCTTCCAATATATGAAAATTTCAAAACAATTGTTGGACTAATGGATGGGTGCTCGGATGTGGATTTTAGGCGTTTTTGACTGTTTGATCAACTCACAACCCCGCATGGGCTTTAGTTGGCCGGAGAATGCTACACGGGCTGGGCCGCTGCTCACATAACAAAATCAAAGCTCTTATACTATTTGGACGCTACGGGCCTTCGTGTGTGAGCGGGCAGCCAAAAGAAGCATCAAAACAGCGGAGGGCCTTGCAGTTGGACGAATCGTTTCCGAACCGCAATCGTAATACTCGCGAGATGATCCGTGAATATCATCTCCTTTTCACAATGGGAAAAAGAATCTTACCAGCTGGACTCACAAGTGGGAGAACCATTCATATGAGGTGAGCGACCTAAGCCTCGCCATTGTTAAACATACGCCATGGAAACCGTATGTAGTGAGGAACCAAATGAAAGTTCAGGCATCTCACGAAAACATACTAACCTCTTTTTGTTGGAAACGTCCTAGATTCCTTACAATATGACATTTTGCTCCAAGGACACATAAATACAAAAATTTCCAAATATTTTCTTTGTCAATAACTAACATTAAAAGTACTATCGTCCAAATAGTTGTATCAAATACAAACATAAAAGTGCCAAAATTGACGGGTGCGGCAACGCGCGCCTTCAATGATCTAGTTAATAGAACAACCACTCATGCTAAGCTCACAACGGAAAATCCGACAGTGACAAACCAGTGGCAACATTAGGAGAAACTATGGTTTGTGTCAAACTGTGTGAGCAAGATGCCATCGATTATTCTAGCAGTAAGAGTGGTTGACAGATTGACTGAAAACTAAACTATGGTTGGGAAAGATTGATAGCAAAATGTGGTACTATTAATCGTCCGACATATCAAGAACCCTACTGTCCGTACCTAATAGAAAAGTCACTTATGCTAACACAGCTATTCACCATCTTTCATATGAGAAAACTTTCAGGCAAATCAGTGCCCTTTAGTTCTAAATATTAACAGAATCACTCATGGTAAGAGAGATATTCACAATCCTTCCTATACAACAACAACAACAACAACAAAGCCTTTAGTCCCAAACAAGTTGGGATAGGCTAGAGGTGAAACCCATAAGATCTCGCGACCAACTCATGGTTCTGGCACATGGATAGCAAGCTTCCACGCACCCCTGTCCATGGCTAGTTCTTTGGTGATGCTCCAGTCCTTCAGATCTCTCTTTACGGACTCTTCCCATGTCTCACAATCCTTCGTATGAAATAAATAAATTCAGGAAAGCTATTAAAAGTGTGGCACTATTACTCGTCGGACAGTGGAAACCCTAGTGCCCGTACCTAACAGAAAAGTAACTCATGCAAACATAGATATTCACCACCCTTCACAGTGGCGAATCCACATTATGTTACTCTGGTGCACCGACATCAGGCTAAGCAAAATAATTAACACTAAGATGCTTAGTATATGACCAGTTAATTTCTTGAAATTTAAGCACAAAATCACATCTTGGCACCATTGTAACTTGTAATCTAGCTTCGCCACTCATCCTTCATATGATTATTTTTTCAGGCAAATCAGTGACTTCCATTTCAAAATATTAACAGAGCAGCCACTAATGGTAACAGAGATGTTCATCATCCTTCATATTAAAAACTTTCAGGCAGGCTATTAAAAGTGTGGCACTATTACTTGTCAGACAGTGGAACTAAAAGAACATGACCAAAAAAAAAGACTATAGATACCGGACCTAGTGTAATAGCACCGCATTGTTTTGGTCATGAATGTGTGAACATAACTTTCCAGAGTTTGCCGAGCGTATAAAGTTATGTGTGAACAAAAAGACAGGCGGCACCTAACAATGCACATAATTTCCAAAAAAAGAAACAAGAAGGATCCATCGGCTTTTGATGTTTCTACCATTGATGAAGGCCATGACATAATCAACAAACTGATTTCAGATAGAGGGAGAGGGAGACTTACTGGAAGATAGTGAATGCCCATACCTGCACTGGAACCTTCAAGTTTCTATAGATCAAAACACATATATCAGTTTTGCATCGCACACTTATTGCAACAAATGCAAGACGGCATACAAGGATAACAATATGATTCTTGATGTAACAAAACTAAACCCTAACTTTTTAGGAGTTGGTTGACTGAAAACTAAACTACGGTTCAGACTTTTACCAGCTGAAGTTTTCTGCTCGAGCAAAAGTATATTTTCAGCTGAACCACACTGCATTTTCTGAAGAATGACAGCAGCAGTTTTCAGCTGAACAGCATGACATTTTCTGAAGAACAGCAGGAGCAATATATTGCACGGAATTCCAGCATACATGTTTCATATATAGGTGAGTGAAATGACAAGACTAAATCAGCAGATTTTTTCCAACTGAAGTTTTCTGCTACAGCATAAGTACATTTTTCAGCTGAACCACAATGCAGTTTCAGAAGAATGACAGCTGCAGGTTTCAGCTGACATTTCAGTTTTGTTATGACAGAAATTGCATTAGTGAAATGTTATTAAAAGGAACTACAGTAAGTACTAAAAGGTCAATTGTGCGCTTGCAGGGCATAGATGCAGGAAATTAATTTTCTTATCGGAAATCATGCTATTACAGGCTTCTACAGCACAAATAACCACATTTCAGTTTCTTGTCAGAGACTGCCTTTCTAGTGGAATTTTGTGAGGAATTATGCTGCTAATGCACCACCTAAGGTTACCTAGATAAATATTTTCTTAGATATCCAAATTCCACACTTAAAATCCTCAAAACGCCCCCGATCTACGACTGTATGCTGTCTGAAAACACTGCAACAAAGATTTCGCGAATCGTAGGTCCAGTCTGCCTAATGGAGACCTAAACTGAACCAGTACTAGTGAGGGAGAGGAAGATAACCAGGTTAATCACCTGCGAAAAAGCTCACGATATCTCTCTGACCCTCTTCCATTCTCTCCTTCTTTCTCCTGATCTGTCCACCGAATTGCAGCAGCAAATCTGCAACCAAAAAGGGCAAGGGCAGGCACCTGGAGCTATGAGCTTTTGAAACCTGAACCTTAACAAGTGATCTTTTGGAAATATTCAGCAAAAAAATCAGGGAGAAACCTAAGAGAATATGACTTGGTGAAACCTGAACCTAGCACACCATTCACAAGCACAATATTAACGCAAAACAGTTAAATGCCAAATGCAAATATAACTGACTGCATAAGTGCATGATTAAAAATGGTCATTCCCACTCTGCACCTGCTTCTAATCAAATCCTAAAAGCACAAGAACCGGCCACCAATCAACACACGGCAATCAACGCATGCATCATTTACAAAAATGAACTTGCATCCTGTTAGTACTCGTGCATCTCCAGCTCTGTTTCTTCTCCGTGTGTGTTTATTTAAACTTACGAAACGCTCCCAGATTTCCAAGCAAGCATCAGGCAAAGAGATAACACCCACCACAATCACTAACTGGTCTGGTAATCCCTGATATTCATCTACTCGTGCATAGACTGACTCATAGATAAGAAACTGCAATAGCAGGGAAAACAGGATCATAGATAAGAAACTGGAATAGCAGAAAGGAAGACAAGATCACAATAACATCAAACTATATAACACGATGTGATGCTTAACATGATGTGATAAGAAAATACGTCACACCAAAACTCAACGATGAGGATCACCTGACTTGGATGGAGAGAGGTGGCCTTCCTGCAGCAGAAACTCGATGGCGACTTGACTCAACGTCGTGGTGACAGGACACGGCGGCACACTGATCACCGTGCAGTGACTCCCTACCCCTCTGTTGACGTATAAGTGCATAGCACACCTTTCCCCATCAGCTTGAGCTTTTGGGTGAACTGATTGATGCGTGAAGTTCTACAGGTTATCGAAGCCAACAGGTCTTGAGTTCAAGACCCGGCTGGCGCAATTTAAAAATAAAAAATTGCAGCCCACTTTCGGTCCACGTTTAGGCAGCTACATATGAGGGGGAGTGTTGACGTATAAATGCATAGCCCACATTTATTTTTACGTTATGTCCAGCAATTGCTGGCGTTCCATTGATTTAGCAGGTAGAGGATGACAAAGGTTTGATCAAGCGATCGGTGAATGAAAGAGAAAAATTACACCCACATGAGCGACCTCCTCACGTTATGCCCCCAAATGGGTGCTCAAAGTATTTTGCGTCTGCGACCCGTCACTTTTAAACAAGTTAGAGACCTCCGTGACACACCTAAACAAGTTTTAATGACCATGCATTTTACGGCTATGTTTGGTAGTAAAGTATTAGAAAAAATGAAGTATTGAAAACCATAGTATTTTAGTCAGTAGGTACAAGATACCACAATTTTAACATACCAAAGTATCTTGAAGTATTGAGAATACTGTGACCCGTTTGGCAACTGTTTATATGCAGCAACCGTAAATTAGCTAGCTAGCATATGAAGCAGTTGCAATGTGCCAGTTGCTAGCTAGCTAGCCGGACTTTCACTGAACGTCCATGCATAACAACCAGCCGCATGCACTGAAACACCATGCACAAAGCTAGCATACAGGAAAAGAAGGCAGTTGAACACGACGCGGAGCTGCCGGCGGCTAAACGTGGACTCGCTCTCCAAGTTCAAGGATGCCTCGTTCCTGTCAGCTGGCACGAAAGGAATGAAGCGGCCGCGCAGAGGCAGGTGCCAGCGGCCAGCGCTAATGGAGGATATGGTGGCTGCAGCTTGGAGGGACGAAGAAGATAACGATGCAGCGTTTCTTTCACATGCTCTGTTTTTAAAAAAAAAGAGATCGAGGGTTCTTTTTTCAAAACAGAGAAAATATTGTGGTTTTGTTAATACTGTAGTTTTAATACCACAGTTTTCACTCTTAGCCAAACAGCTCATAGTAATTAAAACTACGGTATTTAAATAAACTGTAGTATTCTTGGAATACTTCAAAAATACTTTGTTATCAAACAGGGCCTACTTCTTTTTTTCAGTTTGTTTGGGTTTTCATTTTACCCATTTCTTCGGTTGGTTTTGCGTCGCACTGCGCGCAAGAGGCGGGAGGGAGATGACTAGTCCTGTAGTAGTTTGAAATTTGCAATTTGTATTGAGGCAGCATTATGGAAACGACCACTCTTACAAATTCATTTTTTTTAGTGTCAGTCAAATTATAATAGTGCCCCCTTTCAGCATATATATACAACTGAACCAAAAAATAGGTTTAATGGGTGATATACTAGTCCTGTGCAAATATATCCATATCATTCACACACAAACAAACTCGGGTCGTGCAGTTTTCACAGCCATTTCCTTACCGCTGCAACTGCAAACATTGCACAAAATACATTACCAACAAGTAGTTCAATTCATCATCCGATTTGCTCATACATGGAACTAATTAATGCTTGGACGATCTGGAGTTCTGGACTAGACATGGAAGGCATATAGCACATGCAAATTTGTGCCAGGATCATCAGGTCTGCCATTTAGCTCGACACGATTAAACGTGACATCCCCAAGATCATGCTGCGCCATGAGCAGCCAGACCAGGGTGAGTAGCTCCCCTCCTCTGGCCAGCTGCGCCGCGTGAAGCTCCGTCCTCGACTTGCCGGCGGCGTAGATGAGAAGCCTCACCCAAATCCCGGCAAGCTCCTTGATCACCTCCTCTCGCTGCTCCATTGACCATGGAAAACAATCATAATTGCCGTAATTAGCTTTGAGATTATCTCCAGTTGCACGCAGAATTTCACCCTTGCTCTTCTTCCTAGTCGATGTAGTACCGGTGGCTGTTAAATGCATGTCTAGAGCAAGCTCGAGACTGATGATAGAGGTGACTTGCAGCAAAGAAGCGGCATCTGGGTGGGCAGTAACAAGGTACATCATGTAGTTGGATAGCTTCTTGCACATTTGGGTGGCCGCAATTGCGTCGGCGCTGTATGTTTTCATGTCATCTGCACTAGTCGACGCCAAGATAACCTCAGTGACAATATGCAGCTGACATACGGCAGAGAGAAACGCCGTGACAAATGTCGATCCTAGCTTCTGCAGAAACGGCATCATATTTGGCCACTGCCGAGGCTGTTGGTCATCATCATCCTCATCATACTCAGATATGATGGTTCGTATCTCCCTCACGACACACTCCATGATCTTGTCGTCCACAGTCTCGTACCTGCAATCTAGCCGCTTGCTCACCCAAAACAGCTTCTTCCTCACATCTTTAACGCCGATTGCTGTCGCCGTCTTCCTCATCAGAATCATCACCTTTTGGGACAATGTAGCTGACTCGTCTTTGATGCCCATGTAGTTTACACAGCTATACTGCCCAATTTTTCCTGACCATTGTGGCCTTGTCACTGATAATCTAGCAAGAGACCATGAAATACAAGCCAGCCTACGGTACCTTCGATCCTCCAGCCACAACCATGTCCAAGGTGAAGCCATCAACACAGTAAACACAGCACAAAATTCTAAAAGAATTCCTCCGATAAATAGGATGTAGGTGATGACAATGTCAGCCTTACCATACAATCTGCTTGCTGCTTGTTTCTTGCCCATGACACCAAAGATCACAAGGGCAACAATAGTGGACAACTGAGAGATGAACCGTACTAAAATACCACTCCTTGTCCGAAGTAAAGTAGCCTTGGTGTATATATCATTGTACAAGAGGCTAAGCTGTACATCCAACAGCTTGGCAATAAGGCCACTGTCGTTAAGTCCGGCTGGGTCGAGATTACTGGGTTTTTCTCCTATTTTGTAACTCGCCGTACGCCTTTGGAAGTACTCATACTGGACACTCTGGTCTGAAACTAAAGCATAATAAACAAGCTCATGATATTTATCACTCTTGACCCATTGTAAAATCCTCTCTTGATCATTAAGTTTAAAGCCAGGTTTCCTATTGTCATTCTGACTCGCGTACATGAGAGCCATTGTTCGCTCTCCATACTTGATTATTCCGGCAATGAACAAGAGGAGAGCAGGAACAAGGAGCTGCACATTATTGCGCAAGCTAGTCGATTTCCAGAATACATACAAGGCCAGGCTAACCTCTAGGACCAAGTTCAGCAAATGCCTCAACCACAATTTGTTGTCCTCCATGGAGAAAGCAGTGATGGTATCCTGCCCACCGAGATGAATGAGGAGGAAAGGAGTCCAAAAGAAAACCAATGGGTGGGATTCCATTGTGCCATTATCCTGATGTCTTGAGAGGTACCCTAGGGCATAAATTGCTACCATGTCTGCTCCCAGATATGCTAGCCAAATGGTGCCCCTAAGCAACCCATTGGTGCTACCCTGTCGAAGGCTACCAGTGAAGAAGAGGAACACTTGTAGAATGAAGCTAAGAAGCACAATCAACTGGATTTGCCACAGATTATACAGCTCCAACAAGCTATCCATTGCTAATCTCACTATTTGCTATGTCATCGAACCTGGAGATACCAAAGAAGAACATATAATTAATTTTAATATGTATAACTTTTACCAATCAAACACATGTTTTCCCAAACTTGTTGGTATGGATTTATATCCATATGGAATATGGATATCTTCTACACTAGATGAAAAGCGTTCTGAGGTACCATTGAGGTTGAAAGCATAGCTTTAGACACAATATTTTGCAACACAGGTGCTTACAACTACTCATGGTTCTATAAGTGTGACACATGCATGGCTATGTATGGTTTTGTAAATGAACATTACCATTTAAGATAGGGGCACAACTATAGTGTAAATTAAGTTGTGCTAAATACTCACCCCTACTATAGTCGTAGCTAAATGTACCTATATTTTGGGACGGCAAGAGTAATTGATAAAAATGTGTATTTGTTATGGTATGTCGTTCGCACCAGCAGTTGGACAACCATTGAAGGCTATAGCCTGACCGACAGCTTCGTCAGTCTGAATAACAAGAGACACGGTTAGACCAAGAGTAGACTTAAGTGGTTTGTTGAAGGTAGTAGTCAGACTAGGGGGTGTTCTAGTCAAGATATCTGCTTCCGGGGAATATTTCAATGACGGAAACTACACACAAACAATCAAAAACCTACACAAAAAACAAGAAAAGGATTCCGTTTTGAACAATTAATATTGCCATTAGGTACTACTTCCTCCGTTCCTAAATATAAGTCTTTTAAGAGGTTTCACTAGGGGACTACATACGGATGTATATAGACATACTTTAGAGTATAGATTCATTCATTTTGCTTCGTATATAGCCCCCTATTGAAATCTCTAAAAAGACCTATATTTAGGAACGGAGGGAGTAGATCTCAACTGTTTTTACAAAGAAAAAATGCAAGTGGATGATGGATGAGGTCAATGGGAGCTACAGATAACTATATGAGTTTTGCAAGATTAAATGATTTTGTAGAACGAAGAAAAGGATTTACTGACCCACATGGGTACAAGGGCCAAAGCCACATGTCTGTGACCGGTTCCAGTTGGGGCCTTGGGGGAAGCGGCAGAACAATGGCCCTGTTTGGATAAGCTTTTATGTACCTCGCTTATCTGGCAAGCAGGCTTTTCTGATAAGCCGCTATCTGGTGAATCCGTTGTCTGAATAAGCTGGGTGTTTGGCAATCCTGATTATTTTCATTCGATTGTCTGTCTTGAGTGCTAAAATGACCTAGATGCCCCTGAGGCTGATAATAGCTCAATTTTGTTCTGAAAACGAGAGTAAGTTACCCTGCGTCCGGAATTACTTGTCACATTAATGGATTAAAATGGATGTATCTAGAACTAAAATAAGTCTAGATACATCCATTTCCCCGACAAGTATTTCCAGACGGAGGGAGTAATTATAATATCTTCTGAGTTTGTTAGTACATATAAAGCTCCCAAATTTACCAAAAGATCTCTAAATTGGACTAAAACATCTAGCAGTACCATCCATCTACCAAAACTGAGAGCTAATAGCAAGAAAATTTACATCTACGAGTACCATCGATCTACTAACAATATATGAATCTTTGCACTAACAGCAAATCCCTAACCAAGCATGAACTCATCTACAATGTCAGGACAGATTTACCTCTTCTTGGAGGCAGCTGGGGGAGGGAGGGCGCCTGGCAGAGGGAGGCCGCTGCCGCCGGGCCCAAAGGGCAGTGCTGCGCCGCGGACAGCAGGGAGACCACGGGCCGGCGGCCGACGGCGCTAGGACTGGAAACGGGTGGAGGGAGGGCGCCGGCGCAGAAAAACCAGAGGAAGGAAGGGCGCCGGCTTGAATCTACAGGAGGCGGCCGGTGGAGGGGCGCGGCTCTTCGCGATGGGAGGAGCGCCGGCGGCCTCTGCGGAAAGGAGGGGGCGCCGGTCCTCGTTCCTTCTGCCCTCGCTCTCTCGCTCCACCAGGCACCGGCAGCCCCCGGTCGCGCCCCTCAGCCGGCAGCTCCTCACCGCGCTCCCTTCACCGGCAGCTCCCCGCTCCGCAATGTAAACTCCAAGATCCTCTCCAAGATCATCGAGTGCTACAGGAAGCACATCCACCGACGCCTCTGACCCCCTATGCTATTTATGTTTAGATCTGTAGTAGGTTGCTCGAAGACTCACTGATGGAGAATCTTGTTTAGCTCAAAGAATCGCTGAAGGAGAAGCTTGTTTAGCTTGGAGTGAAGTGCATCCTAGCTGCTGGAACTATTTCCAAGATGTGATGTCCTTAAACTATAAAAATCGTCGTACAGGTTCTCAAGGTCTAATATGTATGTCACTTATATTCTCAAATTAATTTAAAAATGTTCTCGAACTATTTTAGAGGTGTCACGTAAGTACGCATTTATTGTACTTCAAAAGACCTTTAAGAATCTGAATGACACTTTTAATACTTCAAGGACCTACGTGACACCTATGAAATACTTCAAGGACCTGGGATGCACTTCATTCTTTAGTTTGATTATACAGTAATGACAAATGGCTTGGTTTGATCGCATGGACCTTATAGTGCTTTAAATCTGTTGTTCAATATTTTCTAGACAGTTCTTATGTAGTGTAGTAGCAATGCAATTTAAAATATATTGGGTTCAGTATTTCCTAACATGTAGAATATCCTTGAAGTGCTCCATTCTTCTCCAGTAGCAGATCAGGGAAAACATATATATATATATAACCAGGTCTCATTCGTTGGAAAGTTAGATCCAGCCTGATGAAAGACACGTGGAAGTTGTAATCTCAAAGCAAGTTGTCCTGCCTCCACGTCTTAAGAATCCCAAGAACCAAAACATAAAGGCTAGTATGACACGGAGGCCCACGCCATGGAACACCGGAAGCCGAAGGAATGCACCTCCTTCACGCATAACGCCCTCCGCAGCGCAGCTGCCACGGCACTGTTGCGTGCCCATGCCATAAGGCCTGCCACGTGCAACTCGGCCGCCGAGCCCGTTACCCAGCGATGCGTTCTGCTCCACCGCCGCTACTCGGGGGAGGAGGGGGACTCTGCGGCCACTGCGTCCCGCTCTGCCGCCACTGCTCGGGGGAGGAGAGGGACCCCGCCGAGGCCAACGGAAAATGTATTCATTAACCTATGATTAAGAAAATGTATTACCAACAAATAAAGGATTCAGAAAATATATGCATAAATTAACCTTCCATGACGTTGCCGCGTGTAAAATTGAATCAATTCATACAGTGGAGAGGGACCCCACCGAGGCCACGGACGCAGACTGATCCCGCTGCGTCCTGCTCCGCCGACACTGCTCGGGGGAGGAGAGGGACCCCACCGAGGCCAACGGAAAATGTACTCATTAATTTATGATTCAGAAAATGTATTACCAACAAAAAAAGGATTCAGAAAATATATGTAGAAACTAACCTTCCATGACGTTGCCGCATGTAAAATCGAATCAATTCATACATTTCTTGATCTGTAATGAATAGGTGCCACAGTCCAAAATTCAAAATTGGAAGTAGAAACAGAGGCAAAGGTAGCACCTAACGAGCTGCCCACCGGCCGGTTCCAATTACCCTTGATTGCGTATGGAATCTTTGCCGCCTGGCGCCTGCTGTTGTGCCTTGCTGCGCTCGTGCAACCTGTTGCTAGCCTTCCGCTGTTGCCCTGCGTGGGGCGCCCTGCCTATCCCTATTGTCACCGTTGCGAGTCCATGGCTGGTTAGCTTCCAATGTATCAATGCATCAGCGACTGGGAGAAACATGTGTACGTAAAAGACATGGTGCAGGAATTAGTATACCCAGAATCCAATTAACCCAATCAGTGGGAAAACACAAGTATTAAATAGATTAATGGAGATTGGGGCGCTACACACACGGTGCAAGAATCAACTGCAGATCCAATTATCCATACCTGAGGCTGTGGTAGAGCGTCGCGGATGACCTGGAGCTCCGCCTCCGGCGACGTCCCAGTAGAAAACGCTAGCGTCGGCGCCGCCGGCATCATGGGCACCACGGCCACCGGTGCTAGGGATGGGCTGCATATGGAGGTGGGGCGGCGGTGTTTGACATAGCAGTCCTTGTCAATCCTACTATCCTAGGTTAGGACGCGAGTAGCACGGGGGAGAGGTCATCGTGAGGAAGGGGTGGTGGGTTTCTTCCGTTCAATGCGGAGCGACGGTTCCAGTGGTGCGTACTACGTCCGATGGCAGAGTTTTCGTTCGCCAATTGAAATTGCTAAACACACTTTTTGGCGAGGGCTATTGTTATTTGACGGTTAGATCTGATTGAGTGGGTCTAATTGTGTGGTTCTAATTACTTTGGATAGTTGTGTGTACGTAAGATGGGGTGCGCGTAGCGATGAATATGTTTGCTTGTTTAATAGTAGTATAGATACCAGATCATGTACGTCATCAAGTAGAAAAAACCAATCGTATACGTGCGCACGAGTTTAGGGGCCAGTTCTTTTGTAGCTTATTTTGGGCTTCTAGAATAAGCTGCCCTCCACCCACCCAGCTTATTCTAGAAGTCCAAACTAAAATTTTACTAGTCTTATTCTAGAAGCCCAAACTAAAATTTTACTAGTTTTAGTAAAAATTTAGTTTTGGCTTCTAGAATAAGTTGGGTAGGGGGCAGCTTATTTTCACAGCTCCAAATAAGCTACAAAAGAACTGGCCCCTTCTTTCTCGTCATAGTGTTGCACTCCGTAGACCCTCCCCACCCCTCTCGCTCGTCCGTACTGCTCTCGCGGGCGGCAGGGCGAACCCTAGCCGCCGCCGGCCGCGCACCTCCCCTAACTCCCCCTTCGCCTCGCCGCCCCCGGAGGGCACCTCTCCCTCCTTCCCTGGTGAACCGTGGCGCAGACGCGGGGCCCTGGCGAGGAGCACGCCGTTCGCGCGGGACGGCGCGGCGGCGACCCGGGCGGCGTGCCGGTGGTGCGGCTGTGCGGCTGAGCGACGGCGGCTGCGTGAGGATGGGTGGCGCGAGCCTGTTCGTGGGGATGGTGAGGCTGCAAGGGTTCTCTCTCTCCAGATCCAGACGGTAGGGGTCAAGGGCTGAGGCGGCGCTGGTTGGGGGTGGTCCGGCTAGGTTGGGCCGGTCTCCGACGTGGTGAGGCATGCCGGCAGGGTTGCTGGTGGCGGGGCGGAGCTGTAGGGATCCGCTGGCTGCAGATCCGGTGTGGCTGCGGCGGCGGCTCTTGCGGTTGGCGCGGGTGGTGGATGCGGCTGCCGTTCCCCTCGGGCTGGACCGGCGGCGGGCTCGGCTAAGGGTCGGCCCAGCCCGGTGGCTCCGACCGGGGGCCCTTGCTCGGGCGGACCTGTTTTTGGCCTGGGGAGGGTCGGAGTTGCTTCTCCGGGATGGTGAGGCTGGGCGTGGTCCGGGAGGTGCCGGTGGGCGGGATGCTTCTTCCCCTCGCGGGCACGGTGGCCGTTGGTGGTGGCTGTGGCATTGCTGCATTGGCATCGGATCGGCGCCGAAGGCCTCGGATGTGGCGTTGTGCGAGCTCGCTTGGACCAAGGCCACAGGGTTGGGGTCGAGGCTTGCTCGGCGACGGCCATCGGCAGTCACCGGTTCGTGTCCCCCCAGTCCTCAGGGGCTGTCTGGGGATGCAGGTGTGGGCACCTCCTACGGTGGAGGTGCCGACCCAGAATCAGTGGCTGATGCCGGGCTAAGAGTGGACGGAGACGGCCTCCGCTCTTCCTGCCGTGGTGGGTGCGTCGTGAAGTTGTCGATTGGTGGTGTCTCGGGCCTTGGACGCCGGGGCGGCGGCTCTGGATGGTGGGCTGCATAGTTTGCTCGCCGGCGGGCGCTATGGTGGCGGTGGGGCTCTCCTCCTTGGTCGTGTGGGCGACAAGGGGGTAGCGTCAGGTGGCTCGGGCCTGCCCTCTTCGTGAGTGGTGACGCCCGAATCCGGATCTAGGAGTTTGAGCGCGTTGCGGTGCTTCTGGAGACCTCGTGGTGGCATGGGTGACCTACCGAGCGAAAGCTCCGCGCTTTGGCGCCGACGACGGCGCCGCTCGCGGGCGCCGCTCTCTTCATGAAGACGTCGTTGTGGTTCTTCTCTTCGTGCCAGGGTTCCGGGTGAAAACCCTTGTCCACTTTGGACTCGGCAGTGGCGTTGCGTCGCATCGCCTTCCCTCTTGAGGGCGTTGTCGTGGAACTTAGGTGTGCTAGGATGTAGCGTGGTGTTGTACTCTATCTTCCCTATGTTCTCTTGCGGTAGCGTAGTTTGCGTGATCCGGTTATCTCAGGATCTTTGTAAGAGAGCTACTCTCCCACCTTGTATCGTTCGGCCGTGTACTTTGTGGTTGTTGCTTTATATATAAAGCGGGGCGAAAGCCTGTTTCGAGAGTGTTGCACTCCGTATGTAGTTCATATTGGAATCTCTAAAAAGGCTTATATTTAGAAACAGAGGAGTACAATACAAATGCAAGAAACAGGCTATAATTTCTTCCTTCCCACTTCAAACATACGGTACAAGTTCTTCCTTCCCATTTCAAGCAGGCGCTACAAGTTCTTCCTTCCCACTTCACTTCAGACATGAACATACACTTAGGAAACAAACTGAGAATAACTTCAACACAACACAAATGAAATTGCAGGCTACATGGGAACCACATACACTTAGGAAATGAAATTTTCTGAAAATAACATAACTTCAATTCACTTTGTAAAATGAATAGACCGGCAGAACATAGTACAGGCTAGTCATCCAGTTTGTAAAACGCGAAGATTCATGAATACATCGCCTCAACTTCTGACTATAGCCATATGCTGGGCTTGGTCAAACTATATTAGATTCATTTTCCGTGGGTGTTATGTGGCAGTGTGCTTCCATCTTTGGAATCTGCTCATTTCCCGTAGGTGTCACCGCTGCCAGCATCAGCAAGCCGAACAGGGATTTCGTCCTGGACAATGTCCGAACAATCCCAAAGCCGTTGGGACATGATCCGAAGACGAGAACATGTCGTAAGTTGGGGCCTCCATCGTTGAAAGGGGAGCCATGCCCGCTGCCAAAAATGGCAACGAGAGCTGTCGGAAGCACGAGCATTGGATCTAGCAAAGAAGGGCGAGGCAAGGGGTAGCGGTCGGGGTTGAAGAGGTGATGACAGGGCGTAGAGAACCAGCACACGGGACACGATGGCAGCCATCACGTCAACGAGCCAGGATCTGGAGAAACGCATATCCTGACCGACATAGCCGGAGCCGCCAAAATGCCGATAAGCCCACAAAGCCGGAAAGAGCGCAGCTTGTGGAATGCCAGGGTCGGAGCCGCTATGGGAGGATCGCCGGCAAGCCAGACACCGAAAAACGCAGGTCCAAGCCTACCGGGACCGCAACAGTGACGACCTGCTCCACTGTGTGCAGGCCTCTACGTCGTCAAAGATGAGGAGAGATGCACCACCACCAAGCACTAGTAGAAAATAGGCCTTTGAACCGGAGCATTAGTCCCGGTCGGGTTTTGGACCGGGACTAATGTGACGACTAGTCCCGGTTCATGAGGCTAGGCTTTAGTCCCGATTCATGAGGAACCTCTAGTCCCGGTTGGTGTTACCAACCGGGACTAAAGGGGTGGTGGCAGGCTGGCGTCAGGCTGGGGCCCCTGCGAGCCCCTTTAGTCCCGGTTGGTAGCACCAACCGGGACTAGAGATGGACCTTTAGTCCCGGTTGGTGTCACCAACCGGGACTAAAGATATCACTATATATAGTGCTTCGTGCAGCCCGAGCCCAAGCTCTACTTTCTCTCCTCTTCTCTTCCCCTTGCTCGAGCTCATCCTCCATTTTTGCCAAGATTTGAGGCACCCCATCTATCCAAGTGTTCACAAAGGTTAGCAACTTTGTCCTTTCATCTCTCATGCTAGATTAGCTCGTGCAATGCTCTATAAGTATAGTGATTTGTGGGTTTTAGTTTGTGAGTAATTATGTGGGAGTTTATTTGATTTATATGCAATTTGAGCTCAAATTAACTTCTTAGTTTGCATATGTGTAGGTGTGGTTTACTTAGTGCCTTCCCGTCCCCGTCCTACTGTCGATCGCCCGCACCGTCCCGTCGCCGGCACCACCTTGGTGAGCCTCTTGTTCTTGTCCTTTTTATAAAAAAAATCGTATTTGTATGATTTAGATAGTTACTTGTATAATTTTCTTACTTGTATGATTGTTTGTTATACATAGTGCCATGGTTTTGATATCCGTGCCCGTCGGCCCTCGTCCGGTTTATGATTCGGATGTGGTATATTCTCTTTTATAACTATTTGTTGCATTTCGTGTTTATGACCGATGACCCACAAGTATAGGGGATCAATCGTAGTCCTTTCGATAAGTAATAGTGTCGAACCCAACGAGGAGCAGAAGGAAATGACAAGCGGTTTTCAGCAAGGTAATCTCTGTAAGCACTGAAATTGTAGGTAACAGATAGTTTGATAGCAAGGTAATTTGTAACGAGCAAGTAACGGTAACGGTAAACAAGGTGCAGCAAGGTAGCCCAATACTTTTGAGGCAAAGGACATGCCAGAACAATCACTAGTATTAGGCAAAGTGTTCTTGAGGGTACACGGGAATTTCGTCTAGTCACTTTTATCATGTTGGTTTGATTCGTGTTCGCTACTTTGATAATTTGATATGTGGGTGGACCGGTGCTAAGGTGCTGTTCTTACTTGAACTAACAACCTACTTATGATTAACCCCCTCGCAAGCATCCGCAACTACGAGAAAAGTATTAAGACAAAGTCTAACTATAGCATTAAACATGTGGATCCAAATCAGCCCCTTACGAAGTAGCGCATAAACTAGGGTTTAAGCTTCTGTCACTCTAGCAACCCATCATCTAATAACTACTCCACAATGCATTCCCTTAGGCCCATGAATGGTGAAGTGTCATGTAGTCGATGTTCACATGACACCACTAAGGGAATCACAACATACATATCATCAAAATATCGAACACATATCAAATTCACATGATTACTCGCAACATGACTTCTCCCGTGACCTCAAGAACAAAGGTAACTACTCACAAATAATAATCATGCTCAAGATCAGAGGAGTAATGAATAGCATAATGGATCTGAACATATGATCTTCCACCAAATAAACCATATAGTAATCAACTACGCAAGGTAATCAACACTACTAGTCACCCACAGGTACCAATCTGAGGTTCCGGTACAAAGATTGAACACAAGAGATGAACTAGGGTTTGAGAGGAGATGGTGCTGTTGAAGATGTTGATGAAGATTGGCCTCACTAAGATGAGAGGGGTGTTGGTGATGACGATAGCTTCGATTTCCCCCTCCGGGAGGGAAGTTCCCCCGGCGGAATCACTCCGCCGGAGGGCAAAAGTGCTCCTGCCCAAGTTCCGCCTCGAGGCGGCGGTGCTTCATCCCGATGTCCTCCTCTTATTTATTTTAGGTTTTTTGGGAATTTATACCAGAAGATGGGCACCGGAAGCGGGCCAGGCTGGGCACAACCCATCAGGGCGCGCCTAGGGGGGCCTGGCGCGCCCTGGTGGGTTGTGCCCACCTAGGGGCCCTCCTCCGGTAGTTTTCAGCTCCAGTAATTTTTATTAAATACAAAAATAATCTCCGTAAATTTTTAGCTTCATTGGAGTTGTGCAGAATAGGTATCTCTGACGTACTTTTCTTGGGTCCAGAATTCCAGCTGCGGGTATTCTCCCTCTTTGTGTAAACCTTGCATATTATGAGAGAAAAGGCATTATAATCATTCCCCAAAGCATTATTATTCAACAAAACAAAGTAAATAACATTAGGAAATCATGATGCAAAATGGACGTATCAACTCCCCCAAGCTTAGACCTCGCTTGTCCTCAAGCGAAAGCCGATATTGAAAAGCATGTCCGCATGATTTGAGAGAGAGGTGTCGATAAAAAAAAATACGGACATAGAAGCATCATGCTTATTATCATAACAGCAAGAAACTCTAACATAGGAACTTATTTCAATACATTTTTATCATATAGCTCCTCATGAACAAGTAACAATTCATCACAACATAGAAGTATGAAGCATAAACCTTATTGGGAACCAACAAACTATGTTCTCAGTCAACTTTGCAACTACAATTCATCATATTTTCAGGAAGGGTCTCATGTAGGAGCCTTTTGGCAAGTCCACATACTCAACTATCATTTAGTCTTCTATGATTGCTAACGATCACGACATACCCATGAACAAAAAGTTTCAACCGGACACGTAGGAAGATAGGGGCTTATAGTTTTGCCTCCCAACTTACTCACCTCAAGGGTGATGTCAACAATAATAACTCATGCCCACCCATATCCAACTGGATATATGTGCCTAGATCTTTCCTCACCACATGATGCTTGCAAAAGAAAAAGTAAAAAGGAATAGGGAAGAATACTTTGACTCTTGCATAAAAGTAAAAGATAGGCCCTTCGCAGAGGGAAGCAGAGGTTGTCATGCGCTTATTGGTTTGTATGCCCAATCCCTTAATGTAAAAGAACGTCACGCTATATTGCCCCCTATGATAGCAACCTTTATTATGCAGTCCGTCGCTTTTATTACTTTGCCATCATAAGTTCGTATAACGCTCAATTTTCTCTTACACTAATTGATCAAAATATTTTTAGAAGCAATTTTTATTGCCTTGTTGCACCGATGACAACTTACTTGAAGGATCTTTCTCGATCCATAGGTAGGTATGGTGGACACTCAAGGAAAGAGTTTGGGTTTGGGTTTTTGGATGCACAAGTAGTATCTCTACTTAGTGCGGAATTTTTGGCTAGCAAAGATATTGGGCAAGCACCACATGTTAAAGGATCTATGACAATATAACTTCTGTGTGGATATGAACAAACATAAACCATTACGTTGTCTTCCTTGTCCAACGTCAACAATTTTGACATATAATATTTGATGGGGGCTCACAATCATAAAAGATGTCCAAGATAGTGTATTTGCATGTGAATCTTCTCTTCTCTAATTAGTTCTTTCATGAATTGCATCATTGACCAATGTTATGTTTGTCAATCTCCAATAAATTTTACTACTTATACTTTTCCTTATGTGATGTCATTACTCACCATAAGATTAGCATATGATTCTTTTCATTTATTTGTCTTTCTTTTATTTGATTGCAACCAGAAAGTAGAGAAGCAAAAACTCAAACTAAACTTTATTATATAACTTTCACTCGATTACATAGATAGGTAGGCCACGAAACTAACACACAAAAATAGATCACGCTAAACTTTTATTCGACTAAGGCAAAGGGAAACTAAAGATAGAACTAAAATAGGTAAAGGTGAATAAAAGTGATGGTGATACGATACCGGGGCACCTCCCCCAAGCTTGGCTCAAGCCAAGGGGAGTGCCCATACCCATGTGCTCAAGTCTCCTTTGGTGGTGGTGGTGAAGAAGGTGGAGGTGTAGAGGAAGCCTTCTTCTTCAACTTATATTTAAGCATAAAGTTTTCCTCCCTTAGATCGTCATTCTCCAATTCAAGCTTTAATATCCTTTGGCATAGGGCCTCCTTGCTTTCCTGCAGAAAACGAGACGGGATAAATTGGACCTTAGGTTTGTATCTTCTAGGGAGGCTTGACTTCTTGAATTCCAAATGCATGTCTCCGGTTGAGGCAATGGATCATCCTCTTCCTGAGAGCTGTCATCTTTTTGTTTCCTGCATGGTAGCATCTTCTTCCTACTCTGAGGTCCATAGATAGGGGTAAATCTCCCTAAAGATCTTCGGGTCTGGAACATAGGGATGAACATGGCTCTCTCCGTTTGAATCTTGAGACGACATATTTTCAGATCTGTCAAGAAAATAGCACGAAACAAGAACAGAGGATTTTTCTGCGATGCGGTCGTCAAAAGAGTCGGGGGTATATATAGAGAATTTTTATTCTTGGGAAACAAGTATTTGGAAGGAAATCGGAGTCGGGAAGGCATCCGAGGTGGGCACAACCCACCAGGGCACGCCCAGGGGTGCCTGGCGCGCCCTGGTGTATCGTGCTCACCTCGATCACCTTTCGGTTTATTTTTTATTTCCAAAATTCTAAAATATTCCAAAACTGACAAAAAATATTTTTACGGATTTTTCGGAGTTCGTTTACTTACCGTATCACGTACCTCCTATTTTTAAGTATTCTGGAGTGTTCCGAAAGATTTCTTTTATGTGTTCCTCCGGTGTCATGGTTTGGATAACATTGCTTTCAACGTTAATTGGCGTACCTGAGATATAATGCTTAATTTTTTGTCCATTGACTACCTTCGGATTAGTACCTTCGGCATTATTAATCTTGATAGCTCCAGAACGATAGACCTCTTCAATAATATATGGTCCTTCCCATTTCGAGAGAAGCTTTCCTACAAAAAATCTTAAACGAGAGTTGAACAAAAGAACATAATCTCCTATTTTGAATTCCCGCTTTTGGATTCTCTTGTCATGCCATCTCTTTACTTTTTCTTTGAATAGCTTGGCATTTTCATACGCTTGGGTTCTCCATTCATCTAGTGAGCTAATATCAAATAGTCTCTTCTCACCGGCAAGTTTGAAATCATAGTTGAGCTCTTTAATTGCCCAAAATGCTTTGTGTTCTAGTTCTAGAGGCAAATGACAAGTTTTCCATACACCATTTTATATGGAGACATACCCATAGGATTTTTATAAGCTGTTCTATAGGCCCAAAGTGCATCATCTAATTTCTTAGACCAATTCTTACGAGACCTATTGACAGTTTTTTGTAATATTAATTTTATTTCTCTATTGCGAAGTTCTAGTTGACCACTAGATTGAGGATGATAGGGTGATGCAATTCTATGGTTAACATCATATTTAGCAAGCATCTTACGGAAAGCACCATGAATAAAGTGTGAACCACCATCGGTCATTAAATATCTAGGGACTCCAAACCTCGGAAAGATAACCTCTTTAAGCATTTTAATGGAGGTGTGGTGATCAGCACTACTAGTTGGAATAGCTTCTACCCACTTAGTGACATAATCAACCGCAACTAAGATATGAGTGTACCCGTTAGAGGAAGGAAAAGACCCCATATAATCAAAACCCCACACGTCAAATGGTTCAACAACAAGTGAATAATTCATAGGCATTTCTTGACGCTTACCGATATTACCAATTCTTTGACATTCATCATAAGACAAGACAAACTTACGGGCATCCTTGAAGAGAGTAGGCCAATAAAAACCAGATTGCAATACCTTGTGAGCAGTTCTATCTCCCGCATGATGTCCTCCATAAGCTTCGGAATGACATTTCCGTAGGATTTGTTCCTGTTCATGCTCAGGTACACAACGTCTAATAATACCATCTACTCCTTCTTTATAAAGATGTGGGTCATCCCAAAAGTAATGTCTCAAGTCATAGAAGAATTTTTTCTTTTGTTGATATGTAAAGCTAGGTGGTATATATTTAGCGACAATGTAATTAGCATAAACAGCATACCAAGGTGTGTTGTGTGAGACACTTATTGCAGCTAGCTGTTCATTAGGGAAACTATCATCAATAGGTAGTGGGTCATCAAGAATATTTTCTAACCTAGATAAGTTATCAGCTACGGGGTTCTCAGCTCCTTTCCTATCAACGATATGTAAGTCAAATTCTTGAAGCAAAAGAACCCACCTAATAAGTCTAGGTTTAGCATCTTTCTTTTCCATAAGATATTTTATAGCAGCATGATCGGTGTGAACAATAACTTTGGAGTCAACAATATAGGATCTAAATTTATCACAAGCAAACACAACTGCTCAAAATTCTTTTTCAGTAGTAGCATAATTTCGTTGGGCACTGTCTAGAGTTTTACTAGCATAATGGATAACATTCAATTTCTTATCAACTCTTTGTCCTAGGATAGCACTAACAGCATAATCACTAGCATCACACATAATTTCAAAAGGCAAGTTCCAATCAGGTGGTTGAACGATAGGTGCAGAGGTTAAGGCTTTCTTGAGTGTTTGAAAGGCTTCCACACAATCGTCATCAAAAACAAAAGGGATATCCTTTTGCAAAAGATTAGTAAGAGGCCTAGAAATTTTAGAGAAGTCTTTAATGAACCTCCTATAAAAACCAGCATGACCAAGGAAACTTCGAATACCTTTAATATCTTTAGGACATGGAATTTTCTCAATTGCATCAACTTTAGCTTTATCCACCTCAATACCTCGTTCAGATATTTTATGCCCCAAGACAATACCTTCATTAACCATAAAGTGGCACTTCTCCCAATTCAAGACGAGATTAGTTTGTTCACATCTCTGCAAAACTCGATCAAGGTTGCTTAAGCAATCATCAAAAGAAGTTCCATAAACGGAAAAATCATCCATGAAAACCTCCACAATCTTTTCACAAAAATCAGAGAATATAGCAGTCATACATCTTTGAAAGGTAGCAGGTGCATTGCATAAACCAAAAGGCATACGTCTATAAGCATAGGTTCCAAAAGGGCAAGTAAAGGTGGTTTTTTCTTGATCGGATTGTGACACAGGTATTTGAGAGAAACCAAAATATCCATCTAGGAAGCAAAAGTGTGTGTGCTTAGATAGTCTCTCTAGTATTTGATCAATGAAAGGCAAAGGGTAATGATCTTTCCTATTAGCTTTATTTAATTTTCTAAAATCAATTACCATTCTATAGCCAGTGACAATTCTTTGTGGAATGAGTTCATTCTTATCATTAGGAACAACGGTAATACCTCCTTTCTTAGGGACATAGTGAACGGGACTTACCCATCTACTATCGGCTATGGGATAGATTATAGCTGCTTCCAGAAGCTTTAATATTTCAGTTCTTACCACTTCTTTCATCTTGGGATTCAATCGCCGTTGGTGATCAACAACGGGTTTAGCATCAGGTTCCATATTGATCTTGTGCTGACATAGAGTGGGACTAATGCCCTTAAGATCATCAAGAGTATATCCAATAGCAGCCCGGTTGACGGTGTCCTGGACTAGGGGGTACTCACCACGTCGTCTCCTGACCAGTGGGTCGGGCCGAGGACCCCCATGATGATTCATTAATGGGCCACTTCGGGCAGCCCATGATGCATACGAGTAAGATTCCACAAGACTTGGTGATCAAGACAAGGACTCCTCTCCACCGACGTAGCCGACTAGGACTCTTGTTATCCTAGGCCTCTGGTGTGTTATATAAGCCGAGGCCAGGCTAGTCATTAGACAATCAGATCATCATGGATCATATCATCATACGAGCATAGCTCTTAGGGTTTAGACCACTACATACGATCTCGTGGTAGATCAACTCTGTACTCGATACATCATCATCAATACAAACAAAGCAGGACGTAGGGTTTTACCTCCATAGGAGGGCTCGAACCTGGGTAAAACATCGTCTCCCTCGTCCCTTGTTACCATCGTTCCTAGACTCATAGCTTGGGACTCCCTATCCGAGATCCGCCGGTTTTGACACCGACATTGGTGCTTTCATTGAGAGTTTCGCTGTGGGATCGCTAGAAGGATCGATGGCTCGTCTGCAGATTGCAGTTTTTTCTGGACAGCGAATTTGTGTTCGTCGTCCCCGTTTCCTCGAGCGTCGCTTTAACGATTGCTTCGGTGGAATTGTGTGGAATTGTATCTACAACAACCCTGCAAAATTTCGTCGCGTTCCGATGGAGGAATCTCCGGCAATCTCCGATATACCGGAGCCATGTCGAATCTTGACAGGAATCTGGATGAGTTTAGGGCGAGGTGTCCAGTATCTAGCTTGGACATCCGTTGGAAAATCCCACCGTTCATCGGCTGCGGAATTCCTATACCGATCACCCCTCAAAATTTCAGCTCGATCCGACCGTCCAAACTCCGGGAAACATCCGATTAGTACGACGAATTTTGGATCTATTTTCTGCGCGAAAACGAATCCGACCCGAGTTCATCTTTTTCATGAACGGGTTGTCGGACGTCCTTTTTGAAGGAAATTTTCTCATCATCTCGGTCATCCGACCAAGAGTTCGGCATCGCGAGGGCCGAATAATCATCAAGCAAACCTCTTCATCCGCGGGTTGTAGGGGTCGGACGCTCCATTGCTTCATCAAGCCAGCATTGACCTCGTCACAAATTCCGACCTGCGTCGGCATCACCGCGCCGTTACTTTTTCAAGCTGACGTCCACCACGCGGACCTGCTTTGACACGTCGGTTGGCATGGGGCTCTAACGTCACCTTACCGATCTGCTCCGTCACCTCGGCTAGACTGGGGGCTTCGTCATCTCCTCATCAACCCGCTCCGGAGACTTCGGCGTCACCAGCCGACCAACTTCAACACCTCGGCTGGCATGAGAATTCGGCGTCACCAGCCGACCAGCTTCGACACCTCGGTTGGCGTGAGACTTCGGCGTCACCAGCCGACCAACTTCGACACCTCGGCTGGCGTGAGACTTCGGCGTCACCAGTCAACCTGCTTGGACACCTCGGCTGGCCTGAGACTTCGGCGTCACCAGCCGACCTGCTCCGTCACCTCGGCTAGACCGGGGCTTTGGCATCCCTTCATCAACCTGCTCTGGGGACTTCGGCGTCACCAGCCGACCTGCTTCAACACCTCGGCTGGCATGAGACTTCGGCGTCACCAGCCGACCTGCATGAGACTTCGGCGTCCGCCGATCACAGCTTCGCCATGTTAACTGGACCGAGGACTTCATCTCGCCACATCGACCGTGCAGCGTCGCCACTTCGTCAAGCCGAACTCTTCGTTCAGGCACCTCGGCGCCCAGGCCATATTCCTTTACTTATTTGCTTCACTTAAATTAACTAAGTAGAAGAAATTTAAAAAATATATATTATTACCTTTATTTGTTATTACTCTTGGCTTGCACTATATTGTGTGCACAGGTAATCGACTTCGGCTGTGTCATGCGGTCACCTTGGCGTGCCTACATCGTCGTCCCGCCTCCATCAACCAAATTGTGTTGTCGACATGGTCGACTAACGTGGGGGCTTCGCCGTCACGCTGCCGAACTACTCCGTCTGCTTGACTGGACCGGGGTTTTTTCCTTGGCCCTTCGGAAGTGTTGTGTTGTCACTTCATCAAGCCGAGCTCTTCTTCGGCTACCTCGTGATCGGCTTGAGGGCTGGGACCTTTACCCACTACAAGCTCGATAGATGTCACAAGCACGTTAACCAACTAAGTCTCTTTCATGCTCAACTTTTTTCAATTTTTGTTTGGTTCGACCAAGCATTATATTTATGTTAAATAAAAAAGTGTGTTTGTTACAAACACTTTCTTTTCCCATGATAACTGGGGGCTTCACTGTCACGCTGCCGAACTACTCTCCTCGGCTGGACCGGGGGCTTCACCTCGCCACAGCAAACGTGTTGCGTTGCCACTTCTCGACCCGAGCTCTTCGCTCGATTACCTCGGGCTTGGTGGCTGGGACCTCTGCCAGGCCGAGGACTACGTCTTCGTCACGCCACAAGCCCAAACCGCACCGAGCACATTAACCAGCTAAGTTTTTTTCGTGCTCAGCTCTCTTTGAAATTTTACTTTTTGTTCGGTGCAACCAAACATTATATTTTTTGTTAAACAAAAAAAAACTTTGTTTGATTAAAAATTTATTTACCCGATTTAATCGGGGGCTCTTAAATTTGTATGAGCCGTTTTATAATAACTGTGTTTTCTTCTTAGTCGTTGCAAAGTCTTTTTCTACTACTCCTTTTTCCGACACTAGGGTGTGGTCAATAGCCGGATAGCCTGGTTTCTTTCTATAGCCGCTCGAGTTTAGTTCGCTTAGCAGGCCTCAGAGAAACACTCCGCCTTCGATATGGAGGTTGAAGCCAAAGGCTGACCCGCTTGGAGTCCGGAGATCGGATGTATCATGTTAAAGCACGACAGAAGCACAAATTTAATTTTAGACCAATTTTGGATTGACACAATTTTCTTTTATCTAAACATAAAGTTTTTTGCATAAGTTTTTTGGTATTTCCGAGCATAACTCTTGCAGTACAATGCCAGATGCATTTCACGCATCGGCCGTATTAAAGGGGGGTCTGCGGTTAACACCGAACCCACCAAACACCGAGGTACTCCATGCAGTCCTCGACAAAATGTCCTCGGTATTTCGCATTTATATGCATTGATTTCGAGTTGTGTCTTTGGTCTATAGTTGGATTGCCCGGCTCCTGTGCTTACCCCTTACATTTCCGCTTTGTTCGGCTAAGGGGTAAAGGGAGAACCACTGCGATTGTCACTTCCGGTTTAACTGGTTAAGTGCCTCAGTTGGAGAAAGCCGAAAGCTGACTGTCACAACAAGCGTAAATCGGTCAGCGAACCGCAGGCGGTGTTCAACCAAATATAGCCGATCGAGGTTATCCGAGTAAAACGAAGGGCCTTTCTTTCTTGAAAAGGCCAAGTTGTGGGTGGTTCGACCTCGAATAATCCGAGGAGTCGACGTATACCGGGGCCTATTAAGTTGCCCCCAAACATATGCTCCTATGACTAAGTGAAAGTTATAAAGCCTGAATATCTGATTGCCTCGTTTCCACTAACACAACCACCTCCGGGCACCGAGACGTCGGCTAAGGGTTGTCTTGTTTGTATGGAAACACCCTGCGTCGCATCTACAAAGGGGTGGAAGTCGACGATAGGCCACTTTCAGATTATAAGCAGTCGCAACGGAGTCAAAATAAACCATACTGAAGGTTCCTTGTGGCACCTCGGCATAGATACATTGGGATTCTTGGAGAGCCCAACATATCATTAGCGTTTGTATTTAATATACGAAAGCTGCCTTCCGTATTGATCGTTATGAAACCATAAATATGCATCAATTTGATTTAAGATTTTGGCCAAGCTGGGTTGCCTGGCTCCTGTGCTTATCCCCTACATTCTCGATTGTTCAGCTAGGGGGTAAAGGGAGCACCTCTGTGATTGTTACTTCCGGGTCATCCGGGTTAGTACCTTAGACTGGGTGAAGCCGAAAGCTAGCCATCTTAAGAATATAATTGGTCGGCAACGACGGAAGTGAAAATTTCGGTTCATTAAAGACCACAGAGTTCGAGAACATTCCCCAAACTAAATCCTCAATATTTTCCTCCCACTTTGATCGGAGTTGAGGTTTCACGATCATGGTCAACATGATATCCTGGGAAAAGGAACTTATAAATGAACTATTTTTCCCAAAAGATGTTTCTTATAACATATCTCTCCGCGTACCTTTGTTTATAAAACCGTATGGCCGGATTGCCTTGTTTGCCGTAAATCTTTGCCCTTATAAAGGCTTTATAAAGTAGGACAAACACTCCTCGGCTACTAGCCGGGGAGGTTGAAGCCGATGGTCAGTCAACAAAGTCGTGTGCAATGCAGATTCAAGCATTAATGATGTAAAGTATTTGGATACATAGAATCATTACACATAAATTATGTCAAACAAATATCGATCCTTAATTCGACCACCCGTGCCCAAATTAAGGCTCGGGGGCTACTGCATTGATGATTCAATGCAGAAAATTTAAGTGCAAAACAGTTCCCGACGAGATTACAATCCTCGGGTTGGTCGGCCGCACCCAACCTGAGTCTCGGGAACTATTGCACGCTGCGTTTTAAATCCTAAAGTATGCTGCCGAGCAAGGAATTGATCCTCACGCCGATTTCGCGAATTGACCTGAGTCTCAGGGGCTACTAGGATTAGTGGTTTTATTTTATCCTTCAGGTGCATCATGGGTTTTAGACCGACATGCACCTTGCGGGCTTCTGGCTATATATCTCGGCAGAGAATAAATTGCACCAATCGAAAATATCCACAAAAAATCAGCCTACGGTCGGGGTGGTGCACCACCTCGGAAGCAGTCTGGCATAAAGCTTGGGCGCAAGTGGTTGGCTCCATAGAGGGCATTTCCGGCATTAAGCTCGGCTCAATTCCTTCAATTTTTTAAGGCCAAGGTAATTTATGACACCTCGGACGCCGATCATTATTGGAGCTCGGATGCAGTCCGGCGTTGGAGCTCGGAAGCAGTCCGACATAAAGCTCAAGATCGGAGACACCTCGGAAGCAGTCCGGCATAAAGCTCGGATGTGAATGGCTGGCTCCATAAAAGTCTATTCCGACATTTAAGCTCGGATTGACTCCCCCAAATTTTCAGAGACCGAGGTAATCTATGACACCTCGGATGCCGACCAGCGTTGGAGCTCGGCTGCAAAAATACACCTCGGATGCAGTTCGGCGTTGGAGCTCGGACGCAAGAGGACACTGCCACACGGGAAGCACTTGAACCCGAGGTGTGGCGTAAAAAATAACAAGGCATTGATAATGGCCGAGAACTTAAAGGGGCTCCTCGGATGCCCGACGTGTGAACTCTTCAGATACACCTCGGCGATCCTCAAGATCGGAGATGGGAAGATTTGTTGAACCAGTTTTCAAGACCGACGGCTGAAGATGTAGAATAGTTTGGAAGAACCGAGGAGCGTCCCCAACTTGAAGACCGGTTCAGGGGGCTACTGACGGTGTCCTGGACTAGGGGGTACTCACCACGTCGTCTCCTGACCAGTGGATCGGGCCGAGGACCCCCATGATGATTCACTAATGGGCCACTTCGGCCAGCCCATGATGCATACGAGGAAGATTCCACAAGACTTGGTGATCAAGACAAGGACTCCTCTCCACCGACGTAGCCGACTAGGACTCTTGTTATCCTAGGCCTCTGGTGTGTTATATAAGCCGAGGTCAGGCTAGTCATTAGACAATCAGATCATCATAGATCATATCATCATACGAGCATAGCTCTTAGGGTTTAGACCACTACATACGATCTCGTGGTAGATCAACTCTGTACTCGATACATCATCATCAATACAAACAAAGCAGGACGTAGGGTTTTACCTCCATAGGAGGGCCCGAACCTGGGTAAAACATCGTCTCCCTCGTCCCTTGTTACCATCGTTCCTAGACTCACAGCTTGGGACCCCCTACCCGAGATCCGCCGGTTTTGACACCGACACCGGTGCTTTCTTAGAACTTTCAATAATCTCTCTTCTTCATGTTCTGAGAGGTTAGCACTAATAATAACATGATGTATCTTTTTCTCATCAAGATAAGCATACTTCAAAGTGTTAGGCAATTGTTTCAATTCAAACACAGGATCACCTTTAGGTGGAGGAGGACCTCCAAGGGTTTTAATAGCCAAATTGTGTTTCAGGAGAGGTTGTTGTTCGAAGAAAATTTGATCTATTTCATTTCTTTCACGCAAGTGCATATCATTTTCATGGTCAAGAAAATGTTGTTCTAATGGATCAGTAGGAGGCACATCAATAGAAGCGAGACCAATTATCTCATCCTTACTAGGTAGCGCTTTATCACGAGGTTGTCTACTAAACTTGGAAAAATTAAACTCATGAGACACATTACCAAAACTGACACCGACGGTTTGTTTTTCACAATCTATCTTAGCATTGACGGTGCTCAAGAAAGGTCTACCAAAGATAATGGGACAAAAGTCATCTTGTGGGGAACCAAGGGCTAGAAAATCAGTAGGGTATTTTACTTTCCCACACAAGAATTCAACATCTCTAACAATCCCAAGTGGTGTGATAGTGTCTCTATTAGCAAGTTTAATAATAACATCAATATCTTCCATTTCAGCAGGTGCTATTTCATTCATAATTTCTTGGTATAAGGTAAAAGGGATAGCACTCACACTAGCACCTAAATCACATAAACCATGGTATCAATGATCTCCTATTTTAACTGAGACAACGGGCAAGCCTTCTATAGGTCTATGTTCATCTTTCTTATCAGGTTTAGCAATTCTAGCAGCTTCATCACAAAGGTAGATGACATGCCCATCAACATTTTCTACCAAGAGATCTTTAACCATAGCAACACTAGGTTCTACTTTAATTTGCTCAGGGGGTTTAGGTGCTCTTATATTACTCTTACGAACCACAGTTGATACCTTAGCATGTTCCTTTATCCTAACAGGGAAAGGTGGTTTTTCAATATAAGCGGTAGGCACAACTGGATCAACATTGTAAAAGATGGTTTCTTCTTTAGCTATGACCGGTTCCTTAATTTCTTCTTTAATAGGGGGATGATATTTAAACCACTTCTCCTTAGGGAGGTCAACATGAGTAGCAAATGCTTCACAGAAAGAGGCTACTATCTCAGAGTCAAGTCCATATTTAGTGCTAAACTTATGAAAAGCATCGGTATTCATAAAAGATTTAACACAATCAAATTCAAGCTTTATACCTGACTCATTACCTTCGTCGAGTTCCCAATCTTCAAAGTTGCGTTTAATTCTTTCTAAGAGATTCCACTTGAAATCAATAGTCTTCTTCATATAAGAACTAGCACAAGAAGTATCAAGCATGGATTGATCATTATGAGAAAGCCGAGCATAAAAATTCTGAATGATAACTTCCCTCGGAATGTCATGATTGGGGCATGAATATAACATTGACTTAAGCCTCCCCCAAGCTAGAGCCATACTTTCTCCTTCACGAGGCCAAAAATTATATATATAATTCTGATCACGATGAACTAGATGCATAGGATAAAACTTTTGATGGAATTCCAATTGCAAACGATTCCAGTTCCACGATCCAAGATCATCACATAGCCTATACCATGTCAATGCTTTTCCCTCCAAAGATAAAGGGAAAACCTTCTTCTTAACTTCATCTCCGGGTAAACCTGCAAGCTTAAATAATCCACATATTTCGTTCACATATAAAAGATGCATATCAGGATGTTCAGTTCCATCTCCTGCATAAGGTTTAGCAAGCAGTTTTTCTAGCATACCCGAAGGAATTTCATAAGTAACATTTTCAGTAGGTGTTGTAGGTGGAGGGGTAACTAATTGTGGTTCCGGTCGAGGTGAAGATACCCCGAACAAACCCCTCAAAGGATTGTTCTCCATAGTAGCAAGTAGCAATAAATTTCAGCACGTAGTATAAGTTTTTCCTTACCGATTTCCACTTACCAAGAGCGCTTCACTCCCCGGCAACGATGCCAGAAAAGAGTCTTGATGACCCACAAGTACAGGGGATCAATCGTAGTCCTTTCGATAAGTAAGAGTGTCGAACCCAACGAGGAGCAGAAGGAAATGACAAGCGGTTTTCAGCAAGGTAATCTCTGCAAGCACTGAAATTGTAGGTAACAGATAGTTTGATAGCAAGGTAATTTGTAACGAGCAAGTAACGGTAACGGTAAACAAGGTGCAGCAAGGTAGCCCAATCCTTTTGAGGCAAAGGACAGGCCAGAACAATCACTAGTATTAGGCAAAGTGTTCTTGAGGGTACACGGGAATTTCGTCTAGTCACTTTTATCATGTTGGTTTGATTTGTGTTCGCTACTTTGATAATTTGATATGTGGGTGGACCGGTGCTAAGGTGCTGTTCTTACTTGAACTAACAACCTACTTATGATTAACCCCCTCGCAAGCATCCGCAACTACGAGAAAAGTATTAAGACAAAGTCTAACCATAGCATTAAACATGTGGATCCAAATCAGCCCCTTACGAAGTAGCGCATAAACTAGGGTTTAAGCTTCTGTCACTCTAGCAACCCATCATCTAATAACTACTCCACAATGCATTCCCTTAGGCCCATGAATGGTGAAGTGTCATGTAGTCGACGTTCACATGACACCACTAAGGGAATCACAACATACATATCATCAAAATATCGAACACATATCAAATTCACATGATTACTCGCAAAATGACTTCTCCCGTGACCTCAAGAACAAAGGTAACTACTAACAAATAATAATCATGCTCAAGATCAGAGGAGTAATAAATAGCATAATGGATCTGAACATATGATCTTCCACCAAATAAACCATATAGTAATCAACTACGCAAGGTGATCAACACTACTAGTCGCCCACAGGTACCAATCTGAGGTTCCGGTACAAAGATTGAACACAAGAGATGAACTAGGGTTTGAGAGGAGATGGCGCTGTTGAAGATGTTGATGAAGATTGGCCTCCCAAAGATGAGAGGGATGTTGGTGATGACGATAGCTTCGATCTCCCCCTCCGGGAGGGAAGTTCCCCCGGCGGAATCGCTCCGCCGGAGGGCAAAAGTGCTCCTGCCCAAGTTCCGCCTCGAGGCGGCGGCGCTTTGTCCCGAAAGTCCTTCTCTTAATTTTTTAGGTTTTTTTGGGAATTTATACTAGAAGATGGGCACCGGAAGCGGGCCAGGCTGGGCACAACCCATCAGGGCGCGCATAGGGGGGCCTGGCGCCCCTGGTGGGTTGTGCCCACCTGGGGGCCCTCCTCCGGTAGTTTTCAGCTCTAGTAATTTTTATTAAATACAAAAATAATCTTCGTAATTTTTCAGCTTCATTGGAGTTGTGCAGAATAGGTATCTCTGGCGTGCTTTTCTTGGGTCCAGAATTCCAGCTGCGGGTATTCTCCCTCTTTGTGTAAACCTTGCATATTATGAGAGAAAAGGCATTAGAATCACTCCCCAAAGCTTTATTATTCAACAAAACAAAGTAAATAACAGTAGGAAATCATGATGCAAAATGGACGTATCAATGACAATTATGCCCATCAAGTTGACATAGATATTATTATCTAGGAGGTATGTGAACCGGAAATTGCAACCGACCCTCTTGTTGAGAAGTTAAATTTAGTTGAAAAAGAAAACGAGTATTTGAAAGAAAAATTGAAAAGAATTGAAGAAGAGAAGATGAAATTGGAGTTGTATGTTGCCGATGTCGTCGATGATCACAAGATCAAGATGGATGCAATGCGCTTGAAGATTAGAAAGATTAGAAAATATGTTGTTAATAAAGAGGCTTGGTATCATTATGCTGTTGGATCAATTATTACCTTAGTTGCAATTTTGATCGCATTTGTTGTTGCATTTAAATGCTTTAGGTAGATAGTTTTATGTTGTTTTTATGAGAATAAGTGTGTATGAACTTTATGTATGAACTTGTATTAATTTGGTCTTTTTGGTGTTGTGTAATGAAGATGAGTCGGCAATGGATGTACGATGACCGACGCTCTCCCCAGTTCATTAATGGCGTGCATAGTTTTCTGCGTGCGGCTGAGGCAAACAAGCGGGATGGTTTTATGTGTTGTCCATGTGGTGTCTGTAAGAATGATAAGAATTACTCTAGCTCAAAAGTCATTCACATCCACCTTTTTACGTCCGGTTTCATGTCCGGCTATAACTGTTGGACCAAGCACGGAGAACGAGGGGTTCTAATGAAAGAGAATGAAAAAGAAGAGGATGATGACAACTATCCTGGGTTCCCTGAATACGATGGTACTACAATGGGGGAAGAGAATGAAGAAGAAGAAGGTGAAGAAGAGGCATCAGATGAGCCCGCTGATGATCTTGGTCAGGCCATTGCTGATGCAAAGAGAAACTGCGAAAGTCAAAAGGAGAAGTTGAAGTTGCAGCGCATGTTAGAGGATCACCAAAAATTGTTGTACCCAAATTGCGAAGATGACAAGAAAAAGCTCGGTACCACACTGGAATTGCTGCAATGGAAGACAGAGAATGGTGTATCTGACAAGGGATTTGAAAAGTTGCTGAAAATAATGAAGAATAAGCTTCCAAAGGACAACGAATTGCCCGACAGTACGTACGAAGCAAAGAAGGCTGTCTGCCCTCTAGGATTAGAGGTGCAGAAGATACATGCATGCCCTAATGACTACATCCTCTACCGCGGCGAGGAGTACGAGAATTTGAATGCATGCCCGGTATGCGGTGCGTTGCGCTATAAGATCAGTCGCGATGACCCTAGTGATGATGTTGAGGGCGAGCGTGCCAGGAAGAGGATTCCTGCCAAGGTGATGTGGTATGCTCCTATAATACCACGGTTGAAACGTTTGTTCCAAAACAAAGAGCATGTCAAGTTGTTGCGATGGCACAAAGAAGACCGTAAGAAAGACAGGAAGTTGAGAGTACCCGCTGATGGGTCGCATTGGAGAAAAATCAAGAGAAAGTGGCCGGAGTTTGCAGGTGACGCAAGGAACTTATGGTTTGGTATAAGTGCAGATGGCATCAATCCTTTTGGGGAGTAGAGCAGCCATCATAGCACCTGGCCTGTGACTCTATGTATCTATAACCTTCCTCCTTGGTTGTGCATGAAGCGGAAGTTCATTATGATGCCAGTGCTCATCCAAGGCCCTAAGCAACCCGGCAACGACATTGATGTGTACCTAAGGCCATTAGTTGATGAACTTTTACAGCTGTGGGACATAAAAGGTGTACGTGTGTGGGATGAGCACAAACAGGAGGAATTTGACCTACGAGCGTTGTTGTTTGTAACCATCAATGATTGGCCTACTCTTAGTAACCTTTTAGGACAGACAAACAAGGGATACAATGCATGCACGCACCGTTTAGATGAGACCGGAGGTATATATTTGGATAAATGTAAGAAGGTTGTGTACCTGGGACATCGTCGATTTCTTCCGATCAAGCATCTCTTAAGAAACAAAGGCAAGCATTTCAAAGGTGAGGCAGATAACCGGAAGAAGCCTGACCACCGTACTGGTGATCATATACTTGATATGGTCAAGGATTTAAAAGTAATCTTTGGAAAGGGTCATGGCGGACAATCTGTTCCGAATGACGCTGACGGACACGCACCCTTGTGGAAGAAGAAATCTATATTTTGGGAGCTAGAGTATTGGAAAGTCCTAGAGGTCTGCTCTGCAATCGACGTGATGCACGTGACGAAGAATCTTTGTGTGAACCTGCTAGGCTTCCTTAGCGTGTATGGGAAGACAAAAGATACACCGGAGGCACGGGAGGACCAGCAACGTATGTACGAAAAAGACGACATGAATCCAAAGCAGTATCAAGGTCCTGCCAGCTACGCTCTTACCAAAGAAGAGAAGGAACTTTTTTTTGAATGCCTGCTCAGTATGAAGGTCCTGTCTGGCTTCTCTTCGAATATAAAGGGAATAATAAATATGGCAGAGAAAAATTTCCAAAACCAAAAGTCTCATGACTGCCACGTGATTGTGAAGCTATGTGCATTCCTCAATGAAATTCGCAGAAGGTAATCGATCCAGAAATCCTACCAAGGTTACAGAATGAGTTGGTGCAATGTCTTGTTAGTTTTGAGTTGGTTTTCCCACCATCCTTCTTCAATATCATGACGCACGTCCTAGTTCACCTAGTCGAAGAGATTGCCATTCTGGGTCCTGTATTTCTACACAATATGTTCCCCTTTGAGAGGTTCATGGGAGTCTTAAAGAAATATGTTCATAACCGTGCTAGGCCAGAAGGAAGCATCTCCAAGGGCCATGAAATAGAGGAGGTTATTGAGTTTTTTGTTGACTTTATTCCTGACCTTAAGCCGATTGGTGTTCCTGAATCGCGGCATGAGGGGAGACTGAGTGGAAAAGGCACGCTAGGAAAGGATTCAGTAATATCTAGGGACGGGCATTCTTGGGCCCAAGCACACTACACAGTTCTCCAAAATTCCACCTTGGTGGCCCCGTATATCAATGAACAGAAGAATATTCTACGCTCCAAACACCCGGAGCAATCTGACGACTGGATTACATGTGAACACATAGGGACATTCGGTGGTTGGTTGCAAACACATCTCATGAATGACGACAGTGTTGGAGATGAGTTGTACTTGTTTTCCAAGTCACCATCTTCGACTATATTGACTTTCAAAGGGTACGAGGTTAATGGGAATACATTTTACACGATCGCCCAAGATAAAAAGAGCACCAACCAAAACAGTGGTGTCCGCTTTGATGCAACAAACAACAATAGGGAAAAGGACATATATTATGGTTACATAGAGGAGATATGGGAACTTGACTATGGACGTGAATTTAAGATCCCTTTGTTTCGGTGCAAATGGGTCAATCTGACAGGGGTTAAGGTAGACCCGAAGTACGGAATGACAATAGTGGATCTCAACAATCTTGGGTACACAGAGGAACCATTCGTCCTAGCCAATGATGTGGCGCTGGTTTTCTATGTGAAGGACATGTCTACCAAACCGAGAAAAAGGAAATATAAGGAAGCGAATACATCATATGATGAGTCAAAGCGCCACATAGTTCTTTCAGGGAAAAGAAACATCGTGGGAGTGGAGGACAAGACAGACATGTCAGAAGATTATGAAAAGTTTCATGAAATTCCTCCCTTCACAGTGAAGACTGACCCAAGCATCCTGTTAAATGATGAAGAATGTCCATGGTTACGGCGAAAAGGGACACACGCGAAGAAAAAGTTTTATACCCCAAGATCCCACTCTGGGATGTGATCGGCTTCACCGTCATCACTTTCTTCTCTATTGAGTAGCCGAGATAGGCCAGTTTGTACACGAAGTGCATCCAATTTTTGCCGTAAACCTCTCAACTTTTTAGCACATGTTATGTGGGTGAAATGATGATACCATGCCAAGTTTCAACCTTTTCAGAGTTCATTTATACTGCTTTTCAATTTCAGGGTCATTCGGCGCAAAAAAATCATTAAATGCATGAAAAATAGCAAATGAAGTTAGAAAGGGTTGAAATGTGAGGATGTGGCTTTGAATGGTGCATATTGAATGCACAAAAAGTATGGAGTTAAAATAAGTTTAAAAAAATGAAATGCCTTTGTAACAGATGAGTTTTCGTCCGAAACCCTCATACTTCGAAGGAGATGGTCCAGTTTGTACACGAAGTGCATCCAGTTTTTGTCGTAACCCTCTCAAATTTTTAGCACATGCTATGTGTGTGAAATGATGATACCATGCCAAGTTTGAACCTTTTCAGAGTTCATTTGTACTGCTTTTCAATTTCAGGGTCATTCAGCGCAAAAAAAATCATTAAATGCATGAAAAATAGCAAATGAAGTTAGAAAGGGTTGAAATTTGAAAATGTGGCTTTGAATGGTGCATATTGAATGCACAAAAAGTCTGGAGTTAAAATAAGTTTAAAAAAATGAAATGCCTTTGTAACAGATGAGTTTTCGTCCGAAACCCTCATACTTCGAAGGAGATGGTCTAGTTTGTACACGAAGTGCGTCCAGTTTTTGCCGTAACCCTCTCAAATTTTTAGCACATGCTATGTGTGTGAAATGATGATACCATGCCAAGTTTCAACCTTTTCAGAGTTCATTTATACTGCTTTTCATTTTCAGGGTCATTCGACGTAAAAAAATCATTAAATGCAGGAAAAATAGCAAGTGAAGTTAGAAAGGGTTGAAATTTGAGTATGTGGCTTTGAATGGTGCATATTGAATGCACAAAAAGTCTGGAGTTAAAATAAGTTTAAAAAATGAAATGCCTTTGTAACAGATGAGTTTTCGTCTGAAACCCTTATGCTTCGAAGGAGATGGTCCAGTTTGTACACGAAGTGCATCCAGTTTTTGCCGTAACCCTCTCAAATTTTTAGCACATGCTATGTGTGTGAAATAATGATACCATGCCAAGTTTCAACCTTTTCAGAGTTCATTTGTACTGCTTTTGATTAAAACTAATGAATGTATAAAACTAAAAGAGTTAAACAGAATCTGGTTTTGATTAAAATACCTATTTAAAATATTCTAAAAAGTCCCAAATTGAACATACTGATAAAACATGCTAATATTAAACAACCGGAAAAACAATCACTCAAAAATCTATTTTTAAACTAAAGTTATTCACAAACTAGTGATTCACACAAATTTCAAAAGAATTCAAATTTAAACTATTTAAATTTTAAAACTATTGGCAGTAACAGAAAGTTTATAATTTTTTTGACCTAAAGCAAAAGGATTCATTCAAAAACTATAAATATTCTAACAGTTATTCCAAATCTAAAAACAGAAACTGTCCTGTTTAGAAAAACAAAACAAAACAAAAAAGAGAAAATAGACCTTTAGTCCCGGTTGGATCTACCAACCGAGACTAAAGGTCCCTTCCCGCGCGGAATTTGGGCCGCCGAAACGGAGACCTTTAGTCCCGGTTGGTGTTACCAACCGGGACTAAAGATGGACCTTTAGTCCCGGTTGGTGCCACCAACCGGGACTAAAGACCCTTTAGTCCCGGTGCGCGGCACCAACCGGGACTAAAGGTGCCGCCCTATTTAAACCCCCCTTCTTCCTCCCCAAATCATTCATCATGCCCTCTCGACGCCAATGCTAGGCTGCCCGCGTGCACCCTCGACGTCGCCGTCTGGCCGCTCTGCTCCCAAGCGTCGCCTGAGCCCGCGCCGGCGCCGCCACGCTGCCCGCCGCCGCCGCTCCTCTGTGCACGCCCGCCTCGATCCCGAGCCCGCGCCGGCGTCGCTCCTCCCCGCCTCCGGCGCCGCTCCTCCGTCTCCACCCCTGTTGGGGATATAACCCCATGGTGAGACCCGCCCAGGAGGGGCCGGGTTAGGAAGCTGGCGGCTTAAACAGTATGGCCTTAAGTAGGCCGGAAGACTAAGATGAGCCTGCTGGTAAGTTACCAGACGGGCCGGGCGGAGGCCCAGAGCCGGAAGGCAATATGTGACCCGGAGGCGTAAGCCGCCGGGAGATGGCTTGCTAGACAAGACAAGGTAATTTAGAGATGCGGTCGGTTACTAGATGTAACCCGGCCCGGACTCTTGTAAGCCCAGGGCCTCGACCTATGTATATAAAGGCGGGTTCCCTGGGCGGCTTAAGGTACGAAACCTTTGATCGAGAGCTAGGTCAAGCGAATCCGCTCCCTTGTAATCGATACTCAATCAATACAACTCAAAGCAGGACATAGTCTTTCACCTCCTTCGAGATGGGCCGAACCTGGGTAAACCTGTGTCTTTCGTCCCGACCAACCCCTTCGAGTTAACCACCGTAGCGATGGCTTCACCCCTAAGTCCTTTCACTAGGACATCTGCCGTGACAAAACCACGACAGTTGGCGCCCACCGTGGGATGGATGCGCGGTCGTTTGGAGTACTCGAAGGGCTCTCTCCCAGGGATCGAGGGATACATTGTGGGCAGGATGATTAAGAGTCACCGCGGCAAGCTCTACATCGACGACGCTGGCTGGGGCCCCGACACCGACTCAATCGAGTACGGGTACCGGGTCCCCTTCGACGGAATTCACGTTTTCATCGGGAAGATCGGCGGATCGAAGCCCGGACTGGACATCTGCACCAACCTCGTCGAGTCGGCCCGGCGCGCGCAACCCGCTCGGATCCAACCCGGCCAGAAGCACGCTTTCGTCGGCTTCACACAAGGTGCGGAACTCGCGGGCGATTCCGTGTCAGGAGGAGAAACCTCGTCTGCTCGGAGGATGGATCCTCGAGCGGAGAGACGGAATCAATTTACCAGCTTCACGATGGTGGGCTTGGGGGCTACTTCGATGGTGACAGTATTCCGGAGCCCTATGAGCCGCCGAGCCAAGCCGCCATCTTCATGGCAGCCACGGTGCCGATTTCCAGTAGCACAACAGCTGGGGCAACGGCTGCAGGCGCGGCAGGATCCAGGTCAGCCAGGCCGCCGGCTCAAGTTTTGCTGGATCTGATGAACGAGCTGACAACTCTGATGGGAACCGAGGTCACAACGGAAAATCAAGGAAACCGTAATGCAGAGATCGTGAGGCTGAAGGACCAGATAACCAGGGCCCAGGAGGATATCAATGCATTGCAGGCTCAGATGGATGCTGAGTCGGAGCATCTCAGGGCTGAAGCTTTTTGCCTTAATCTGGATCAACAAGCCTCGGAGGCAGTTTTTTGGATGAGACATCAGACCCGCCTGCCTGACCTGTATGAGCCCAGAAATCTTTTTAACACGCCGGGGGCAGGACCGAACGCACCTCTGACTGTGACCCGAACGGAGGAAGTGCCTGGGAATAGGGCAGCAACTCAGCATCGGCAGCCAGACCCGCCCCGCAGGAATCAGACCCCGTCGCAGCGTTTTCTAACACCACCTGGCCATTACTCTAACCCGGTGGAGAACATGGTAGCAGCGGCTGCCAGGCTCAATGCGCTCCCCCTGATGGGACACCCTTCGCCGAAGAGGCACAGAATGCCATTGGGTACCTGCAGACAGCGGTGGCTCAACAGGAGAAGTATACTTATAGCCGGAGTCATGTGCACTCAACGCCCATCCCAAGCCGCAGTTATAGCCGGCGCTTGGAGTCACCGGCGGTCTCTAGCAGTGAGAGATGTCGGAACCCACCCCATGATGACCCGCCCATTGTCAATGCTCAGGCAATTGTGGATAATGCCAGAGCTCAGCGTGAGGCGGCGGCCGCGGTGTCTTACCAAGAGTTGCCCCCTGTGACCCCTTCAATTTCAGTGGGAGCCGGAGTCACCTCCAGGGCTATTGGAGTGCCATGCTTAGTGCCGGCTCTACGGAACGAGCGCCTGCCGAAAGATTTTAAGGGTCCGTGCAAAGTGCCTAACTATACATCGGATCTACCTCCAGAAGCCTGGATTGAGAGTTATGAGCTAGCCATGGAGATGTTGGACGTTAGTGATGCAGTCTGTGCTAAGTACTTCATCATGATGATAGAAGGACCGGCCCGTACATGGTTAAAGGGTTTGCCACCCAATACCATTAATTCCTGGGCCGAGTTGAAAGCGCGGTTCATTAAGAATTTTCAAGGGACGTGTAAGCAGTCTATGACGATCGTTGATTTGGATCATTGCGTGCAGCGTGAGGATGAGTCAGCCCATCATTGGGTCTGGCGGGTCTCAACTATTATTCACTCATCTGATAATATCACGGCGGCTCAGGCGGTTCTAATTCTGGAGAAGAATTGTCATTTTTTGCCCCTTAAGCAGAAGCTTGGACGGCTCAAGCGTTCTTGCCAGGACATGGGTGAGCTCATGGCGGCTCTCACTAAATATGCAGATTCTGATAGCACGAAGGATCCTGGTTCTGATGATGAGAAATCTGGTAAGGGTAAGAAAAATGGCAACGGCAAGGGTCAGCAGCAGAACGGGGCAGGAAATAACAACCCGTGTAATGGTGGTAAACGGAAACATCTAGATGGCGGGTCAGATCTGGTGGCCAACACTAACACTGGAAACAACCGCACCAAGGGTAACGGTAAGCTGCCTTTTGACAAGGGCAAGCCTTTCAACATGGAAGCAATGCTCAACGACCCCTGCCCGAAACATAGTCTCCCCAATAAGCCATCCACCCACGCTTGGAAGGATTGTTATATCATGCGGGAGTTCTGGAATTACAGCCTTAACCAGCATCATGCTAATGGCAGTGGACTGCCCAGCGGGTCAGGATCCGGCTCTCATGGGTCAGGTTTCGGTGCAGGCGGCTCAGGATCGGGTTATCAGGGTCAAGGCAACCAAGGTGGCCACAATCAGCAGTCCGGCAATGGCGGTCAACAGCAAAACAATCAGTCAGGGTATCAGAGTAACCCGAAGCAACTCAATGGAGGGCAATATCACGTGTTCACTACGAGTCTTGACAAGCGTGACCAGAAGGTGCGCAAAAGGGCGGTTCATGCAGCAATGTCGGCTCTTCCACAGTATTTAAAGTGGTCCGAATACACGATATCATGGAGCAGGGAGGATCACCCCCCATGAGTTGATAACCCGGGGCAGTTGGCCTTGGTGGTGGCCCCTCAGGTAGGAGGCTACAAGTTCACCAAAGTGCTGATGGACGGTGGCAGCAGCATCAACATCCTATATTACGACACTTACCGCCGTATGAGCCTGACTGACAAAGATCTTAAACCATCATCTACAGTCTTTCATGGTGTAGTGCCTGGCAAGTCGGCTTACCCAGTTGGAAAAATCGCCCTTGAGGTTGCTTTTGGTGATGAATTCAAATACACGGTAGAGACCTTGTGGTTTGAAGTGGTTAAAATCAAGAGTCCATATCATGCTCTGTTTGGGCAGCCGGCTTATGCCAAATTTATGGATCGGCCCTGTTATGTTTACTTGCAGCTCAAGATGCCAGGTCTGAAAGGGACGATTACGGTGCATGGTGATCGGAAGATTGCTCTTGAATGCGAGGAAGGCGATGCTGCTTATGCAGAGTCAAGTTGTGCTGAGGCGGAGCTCAAATTTTATAAAGACAATGTTGACCCGATGAATATGACCCCGCTGAAGAAGCCCAGCACAGAGTCTGACCCGCCCTTGAAGTTTGTGGTAGAGGATACCAAGTTGGTAGACTTTGTTCCTGGCGACTCATCACAACAGTTTACTATAGGGGCCAATATGGACCCCAAATTGGAAAGCGCGCTCATCAAATTCATCCGTGAGAATCGGGACATTTTTGCATGGAAGCCTTCTGACATGCCAGGTGTATCGAGAGAATTCGCTGAGCACCACCTTAATGTGGATCCTAAGTTTAAGCCAGTCAAGCAATTCCTCTGTCATTTCAATGAAGAGCGGCGTAAAGATATTGGGGAAGAGGTAGCCCGGCTCTTAGCAGCAGGGTTTATCGTGGAGGTTTTTCACCTGGAGTGGTTGGCTAATCCCGTGCTCGTACTTAAGAAGAACGACACGTGGCGCATGTGTGTAGATTACACAGATCTCAACAAGGCGTGTCCGGTTGATCCGTTTGCTCTCCCCCGTATCGACCAAATCATTGATGCAACGGCAGGTTGCGAGAGTTTATGCTTCCTGGATGCTTATTCAGGTTATCATCAGATCAAGATGGCAGTTAAAGACCAAGAGAAGACATCTTTCATCACACCTTTTCTGGCTTTCTGCTACGTGTCCATGCCTTTTGGACTAAAAAGTGCGTAGGTGACTTATCAGCGCTGTGTACAGAACTGTCTTCATAGTCAGATCGGACGCAATGTTCACGCTTATGTGGATGATATTGTGGTCAAGTCAAGGAAGAAGGAGACTCTGCTGGACGATTTGAAGGAAACTTTTGATAACCTGCGGGTTTACAAGATAATGCTTAATCCGGCTAAGCGTGTTTTCGGTGTACCTGCAGGCAAGCTCCTGGGATTTTTGGTTTCAGAGCGAGGCATCGAAGCTAACCCGGATAAAATAAAGGCCATCACCTCATTATCTAAGCCGGCATGCATTAATGACGTCCAGCGCTTGGCGGGTCATATTTCCGCTTTAAGCCGGTTCATAAGCCGCCTGGGCAAGAAGGCTATCCCTTTGTATCAGATGATGAAGAAGACAGTTGATTTTGTCTGGAGCGATGCTGCCAATGATGTGTTTGAAGTACTCAAAAAACTGTTGGTTGAGCCGCCTGTCTTGGCCGCTCCTGTGGAAAAAGAACCATTGCTCCTATACGTGGCGGCTAATAACAAGGCCGTCAGCACTGCAGTCGTTGTGGAGCGCAAGGAGGCAGGCAAAGAGTACCCAGTCCAACGGCCGGTTTATTATGTCAGCGAGGTTTTGACAGATTCTAAGCAAAGGTACCCGCATTGGCAAAAGCTGTTGTTTGGAGTGTTCATGGCGAATCGCAAGTTGAAGCATTATTTCCTTGGGCATCCAATCACGGTGGTCAGCTCTGCTCATTTGGGAGATATCATTCAAAATAGATAAGCCACCGGCAGGATTGCTAAGTGGGCAATTGAGCTTGGGCCTCTTAATTTGAGGTATGTGCCTCGAACAGCTGTCAAGTCTCAAGCCCTGGTGGATTTTATCAATGACTGGACGGAGTGTCAAGCACCTGAGGAGAAGCCGGACAAATCATATTGGACAATCCACTTTGATGGATCCAGACAGTTGGAAGGCTCAGGGGCTTGAGTTGTTTTAACTTCCCCTCGAGGTGACAAATTGTGTTATGTATTAAGGTTAATGTTTCCTTGTACTAACAATGCAACTGAGTACGAAGCTTTGCTTCATGGGCTCCGTGTGGCCAAGGAGATGAATTTGAGCCGGGTCAGATGTCTGGGCGACTCAGATCTGGTGGCTCAGCAGGTTTCTGGCACGTGGGATTCTAAAGATCCTCGTATGGCGGCTTATCGCCAAGCGGTTGATGTCATTGCTGGTCACTTTAAGGGTTATCAGGTGGATCATATTGATCATCAGAAGAATGAGGCGGCTGATGCATTATCATGATTGGGGTCTCCGCGTAAGCCGGTGCCGCCTAATGTGTTTCTGGATGTACTGCATCACCAGTCGGTCAAGTTACCTTTTGAGGAGGATCTCGCTATACCTGACCCAGAGGGACAATTGGTGGCGGATCTTCGTGCTATTCCTGATTGGACGCTGCCCTATTTGGCGTATCTGACTCGTGGCGAGTTACCCGAGGACGAGACTTTGGCATGGAAAATCATGAGGCGGTCTAAATCCATGACTATTGTCAATGGCGAGTTGCACAGGTGTAGCGTGGCTGGCGTGTTTCAACGTTGTGTTTCTCCTGAGGAGGGCCGTGAAATCTTGCAAGAGGTACATGCCGGCGATTGTGGTCATCACACCGGGTCAAAATCCTTGGTGGCTAAAGCTTTTCGGCACGGTTTTTACTGGCTAACAGCTCATGCAGATGCAGAGGATTTGGTTAGTAAATGTGATGGGTGTCAGAAATTTGTCTGACGTGCCCATGTGCCGGCTCAAGAGTTGCGGATGATTCCAATCACCTGGCCGTTTACGGTCTGGGGGCTTGATATGGTTGGACCATTTAAGAGGTCCAAAGATAAGAAGACCCACCTCTTGGTGGGGGTTGATAAATTTACCAAGTGGGTTGAGGCAGAGCCGGTCAGCAAGTGCGACGCAGCAACGACAGTTCAGTTCGTCAAGAAGCTGATCTTTTGTTTTGGTTACCCTCACAGTATCATTACTGACAATGGTACAAATCTGTCCAAGGGGGCTATGAAAGAGTTCTGCAAAAGTGAACACATCCGCCTCGATGTCTCCTCCGTGGCTCACCCACGGTCTAATGGCCAAGCAGAGCGTGCTAACCAGGAAATTTTGAGAGGGATAAAACCCCGGCTTATGGTTCCTTTGGAACGAACGCCGGGTTGTTGGGTGGAGGAATTACCGTCAGTTCTTTGGAGCATCAGAACCACCCCCAACAGACCAACAGGCTACACACCTTTCTTCATGGTTTATGGCGCAGAAGCTGTTCTCCCCAGTGATATCCGTCATGACTCGCCCAGGGTGGCGGCTTACGGTGAAACTGATAATGAGACGGCGTGTCAGGACGCATTGGATGCCTTGGATGAAGAACGGGATCTTGCAGCCGCACGATCGACAATTTATCAACAAGATCTGCGTCGCTATCATAGCCGTAGAGTGAAGACCCGGACGTTCCTAGAAGGCGACTTAGTGCTACGTCTGATTCAAGACCAGACAGATATGCATAAGTTATCTCCCCCTTGGGAAGGACCTTTTGTGGTCAGCAAGAATCTCAACAATGGGTCATATTACCTCATTGATATACGGTAGAGCGACAAGTCACACACTTCCGGAGAAGAGACCAGCAGGCCGTGGAATATTGCTCATCTGCGGCCTTACCATACTTGAGTCATTGACTCTCATCAATGTACATATATCTGTCATTGTATATACCTTTTTCAATATAATAAAGTTGGCATCCCCATAATTCGGGGCCTCTGCCGTTTTCCTGCACCAAGTTTTGTGCAAAGAGTTGATCGTCATAAGGTCACTTGGGGGCTTCCAACCCACTGGGTTTAGCTTTCATAGCCTCTTGACCGGCTTAAAAGCCATATCTGAGTTAAACCTACCCGTTTGCAACTTGCTACTCCGCCAGGTGACCCGCCGAACGTTTGACAGTCAATCTTTTCAAGACCCTGAACTCGTCAAAGTTAAAACAGCGGCTTATGTCACGTGAGAGCCGGCTTACAGAGAGCTAGGACAAACTCACCTGTTCGTTGTAGTCTCTCCGCTATGTGGCCCGTTCATACTCTTAACAGTCAATATTTTTTAAAGACCCTGAACTTGTTAAGGTTAAAATGACGGATTTATGTCACGTGAGAGCCGGCCTACGGGATTATAGGCGTTGATGCCTAGCTTCTTTGAAGCAAAAATCTTGAGTTTTCTCAAAAATATAAACAGGAGTTGACCTCTTTTGGTTGTGCCTTTAAAGCCGCCTAAACAGTAATGAAAGATATACATATGTTTTCTGCTTGTTATTTTGCAGGAATTTCTCATGATAAGATTCTAAGTCTTTGGATAATAACTCATCCTGGCTTAGTATTGCTCATGGATTACAGTGTATGGCTATTATGACCCGCCAGTGGGAATTGATGAATTGATACTTAGGCATAAGAAATATGATCATATCAAAACATACACATGGTGGAAAAAAATTTGAAGCGCCAAAGCTGCCAGAATATGAGTTGATAAAGCTCAAAACGTGCGCGAAGGTACGACACAGGCAATCAAGTTTTTTACTAAGGCTATTACAAGGCTCCATGGAGCCCAAATTTTGTGGACTCATAGTTTTTCACACAAGTAAAAACCCGGCGGCTCAGCATGCCCGGGTTAACTTCATCTGAGGCCAGCTCCTCGCCTAACTCGCCGTCGGGTCATCCTGCACCGGGTCTTCTGTCTCCTGGATCTGAAGGTTGTCCACATCCCAGTTGCAATTGATTAAGGCTTCGAATTCAGCTTCGTCATGCAAGATTGGAGACGGGTCAACATCAGGGGCAAAGATATGCTTACGACGCTGAGGAGTCAGATCCACCGGCTCAAAAGTAGGCACCCGGACTCGTGCGTTGTTGTCATCATAAGCCGCCTGATAAACCTTCAGATCAGCCTCTACGGTTAATTGGCTGGCCAATGCTCGAGACACTCTGAAGCAACGGGCATAGTCATCTTGTGTGAATTCTGACCCGTCGGCCTTCAGCTATGGAAACCCTCCAACCATCTCCTCTGGGTTAAGCTCCGACGCATAAGCCAAAGCCTGGCTCAAAGCAGCTATTGCACCTTTACGGGCGGCTGATTTCTTCAATTCTTCAAACTGCTTGGGGATGGTGGAGAGGCATTTCAGCACGTTTTTGATAAGCTTTGGAGTGCCTTTTTCACCCATGACAGTCCTGATGGAGAAGAGGCTTCCAGCATACAGCTGCTCAGTGAATGAATATAAAGCTTTCAGCTTAAGCAAGCTGTCATCTGGAAGGTTACGAGTTTGACGACCTACATACAATTCAATTGTATAAGTCGCCGGGCGAGTCTTTATAAGACTGTTTGAAAAGAATGCTCATAATATAATCGGCAATACTTACCAAAGACAGCCTCAGTCATCCGAGCTACATGGCGTTTGAGGCTGGTCAGCTCATCAGCAATGGGTTTAAGTTGGCCCTCGGCGTCTTCTGGGCGTTTGACTAAGGCGGCTTGTTCAGCTTCAACAGATTGCTTATAAGCTTCAAAATCCGCCTTAGTCTTTTCCAGCTCAGTTGAGGAGAGCCGCCACTTTGCATCAGCTTCAGCTCAGGCGTCTTTGTTGCAACGCCAGGTTTTTCCTAAGGTCGGTCAAACTAGACTCGGCCACGTTTAAAGCTTCCTGCACAATATAATTGTCAAAGTATAAGTTTATCAAATTTAAGCCGCTAGCACGGTTTATAATGGAATTTGGGGGCACTGAAGAAGGTTGTTACAAGTCTCAAGCAGATTGCAAGCAATATACTTGACACTTGGGGGGTAATGTGTATCAGTTCTTTCAAAGTCTACAATACAAATAAGACCCGGATCATCTTCACGAAGATAACACGGCCCTTGGGGGCTACACATTGCTCCTCAAGTCTATATGATCAGATTTACAAAAAGTTCCGGCTCATTATTTACATAATGACCCGACCCTTGGGGGCTACACTTGGCATTTTCTTTACCATACAGTAAGTGCCGGCTCATTATTTACATAATGACCCGACCCTTGGGGGCTACAAGCTGATTTATTGAACTCTACATATTTCTGAAGACCCGGCTTATCTTCAAGCAAATAAGCTGGCTCTTGGGGGCTACGTAAGGATATATGGAAGGCAAGGAAGGTTGAGTACCTCATATTTTTTCTTCATCATGCCAACTAAGTTGGCCTCCGTGTCCCGGCTCGCGGAGAGGTGGCTTAAGTATCCAGAGTGTAGCTCGTCAGCACTAAGCTTCTCAAGATTAGGCAGGTCAAGCTTAACCCTCTCCTTCTCAGGCGAAGGCGCCTCATCCTTACTAATATGCTTGGTCAGCATGTTGGAAGGGGAGGGAGCTGTGTAAGCTGTTCCGGTGATGGTAACCTCTTCTTCATGAGAAGTCATATCTTCAGCTGTTGGCAGAGGGCTAGGCGGCTTAGGATCAATTTCCGGATTAGCCTCAGGAATCACAATGTCAACATCCGCCGGCTCCGTAGGCTGGGGAGTTTCATCATGGGCGCCTTGATCAGCTTCAGAGGGTTCGACTTGAATTTCAGGAGTGCCAAGCTTCGGGTTCTCCGGCTCTGGGATGTCAGGATTGGCAGATGACCCTCTTAATTTCCTCTTCTTAGCTTGGGCCCTGCGAACAAAGATTTCATTATAAGTCATATGCAAGGGCAAAATATTAGTAAGCAGTATGGGATGCAAAGAAGTTTACCTTGGGTTGATAACAAGAGGAGGCAGCTTTGAAGCGGTTGAGTCGCCAGAGGAAGGAGGAGTCTCCTGAAAACATTAAAATTGAGCAGTATGAGCAGTTTATTGCATAAGGCTAGCATGCAGAGGAAATGGAAACAAAGCTATAAACTACCTCATTACGGCGTTTCCGAGGAGCCGGAGCATCGGGTAAGCCGGCCACCAGATCTTCAGAGCCGCCGCTCCGGGTTTGTCGCCTGGAGTCATGTTGCTGCTTCTTCAAAAGAAAGTTGGGATCCAAATGAGCAAGGGGGTGTGAAAACTTTACTTTCCGGATGACCCGCCGTATTTTCTCTCTTGGCAAAGGTTCTAAGTCGGAGGAGATGGTAGTTACCTCTGCTGCGCCAGCTTGGCTTGTCGCCGCGTCACCCTGAGAGGAGTCAGCGTCAATAAGTTGCATGAAAAGAAGGCCAAGAGAGTCAAGTTCTACCTCCGAGTCATCCAGCTCAAGCAGCTCTTGAGCTGTCAGTTTCTTCTTACGAGCCGGAGCCCGGGTCTTAGTCGCCTTTGTCTTTTTCTTTGAAGTAGAGGTTGTGTTTAGTCTCCTCTTCTAGAAGGAAGAGGCGGCCTGCATATATAAATGCATTTGCAGAAAGGTCAAATAAGGTAAAGTGCGAAATCTAAAGGAAAAAGAGTGAAATGTTATGATAAAAAGTCTTACTGCGGGAGCCGGGTTATGAGCATAGAAGGGATTTAACCCCGTCTTGTTGCAAACCTCCTGAGGTTCTCCCAACAGCGATTTGACAATCAAGTTGAGGTCCTTGTCTGTTAGAGGCGTCTGATTGAAGCGCTGAGGATCATTCACTTCACCAGTATATTCACACATTAAGCCGCCACGCCGGCTCAATGGTAAGATTCTCCAAGAGACCCAACAGTGGGTTAGATCAACGCCAGTTAATCCATTGGCCAATAAAGCCCTGATCTTTGAAAATGTTGGAGCATATTGGGCGCGCTCTATGGCAGACAGCCGGTCTGGGAGCTCGGTGGTGGTGCAGAGCCGGTAGGGACGATAACCCGACAGTGGATTTTCTCCGACCGGAGAAGTGTCTTTGCAATAAAACCAGGTATGATTCCAGTCCTTGGGGTGGCTAGGCAGAGTCGCCAAGGGAAAGGAAACGTCTCTCCGCCTCTGAATTGAAACACCACCAAGCTCAAGGCTTGGTCCATCTGCAATCTCCGTCTAGCGGTTGATGTAGAAGAAATCTCTGAAGAGGTCAACGGAGGGCTCTTCTTGCAGATATGCTTCACAGAATATTTTGAATTGGCACAAGTTGGTAACAGAGTTGGGGCCAATGTCTTGAGGATGCATCTTGTAAAAATGCAGGGCATCCCGGAAAAACTTTGATCCGGGCGGTGAGAAGCCACGAAGAAGATGGTCTGTGAAGACGATAACTTCCCCTTCCTTGGGTTCAGGAGTGATTTCATCACCTGGAACCCTCCAATGGATGACGTCTTGAGCCGGCAAAACTCCCATGACTACGAAGTCATTGAGTATCTCCTCAGTAACCCCGGAGCCTACCCAATCGCAAGAGGCGGGGGCTTTAGCCATGACGGAGGGTTAAACACTGTGGAAAGACATGGATATGCGGCGGGTTAAGAATGTTACGTGACCAAAACAGCTATGACTAAGACGGCAATGCTACTTGGCGGGTCATTATTAAATTATGAGCCGCCGTCAACTACAGGTGTGAAGCGAATTATATTCTGCCAGGGAGATGGCAGGTTAAATGGACAAGTGACTATTGGAAATTTTGCTAAGTATGGACAAACAAGTTCCACCAACTACAGCTGCGGTACAAGATCTACGGACGAAGATAAAAGGGAAATATTTCCTAAACCTAAAACCGTCCGAGGAGGAACAAACAGTTCATATATGATTTCCAATGAAGGAACGATCTATACTGAATATAGAATGCATATTAAGAAGAGCACCGCGCAATTTAGCCAGCGTTTCAGAGCCTAAAAGTACTTTCTTTCCAATCAATGGTGAACAATCCGATGAACGGCGACGGACTCGGAAGAAACCCGACGAACTAATGCAGATCTGAGAGGGAGGAAAAATGGAACCTGGAGGATGCAGAGGGTGCGGGCGCGCGCCGGCGAGCTCTGGTCACGGTCAGGGTGATGCAAGAGTCAATAATATTTACCCTTGTTCCTACCTATTAACTCCTTAGTTGGCAAGCATTATGTGTTGGGGAAAGATCCAGACAATTATATCCAGTTGAATGTAGGTGATCATGATTCATTATTGTTGACATTACCCTTGAGGTAAATAAGTTGGGTGGCGAAGATAATGAAGCCCCCATCTTCCTATGTGTCCGACGGAAACATTAGCTCCAAAAATATGCAATGAGTGACAACAATCATAGATGGCTAAATGATAGTTGAGTATGTGAACATGCTAGAAACAAAAGCTCTTACATAGACTCTTCTCTTAAATATGATGAATTATGATTATTTCAATGACTAATGGCACTGTTTGTTGGTTGTCAATAAAGTTTATGCTTCATACTTCTTCAGCTGTGAATAGATTGTTACTTGTTTATGAGGAGCTATATGATGGAAAATTTCCTGCTATGCTAATATTCATGATGCTCTCATGTCCCTATTTTTGTTTTCATCGACTCCTCTCTCTCAAATCATGTGGTCATTATTTTCGAGTTCGGCTTTCGCTTGAGGACAAGCGAGGTCTAAGCTTGTGGGAGTTGATACGTCCATTTTGCATCATGATTTCTTATTGATATTTATGATATTCTTGTCCATTATTCCTTACTATCATACAATTCTTATGCCTTATCTCTCTGAATATGCAAGGTACATCACGAAGAGGGAAATATCTGGAAACTGGAATTCTGGAGCAGGAAACCAAGAAAAAGGCAGAAAAATCACCAGACTCCCAATGACCTGAAACTTCACAGATTTTTTTTTGAGAATATTTAAGAATTATTGGGCCAAAAATATACCAGAGGGGGCCATCTGCTGGCCACAAGCCAACAGGGCGTGCCCACCCCCCTAGGCGCGCCCTGATGGCTTGTGGGGCCCCAGCAGGCCTCCCGACCCCCCTCTTCTCCTATATGGTGTGTTTTACCCTAGAAAAAAATCATAAGCAACCTTTCGGGATGAAGCGCCACCGTCTCGAGGCAGAAACCTGGGCAGAGGCCCTTTTGCACTCCGACAGGCTAATTCAGCCGGGGAAACTTCTCTCCGGGAGGGGGAGATCGAAGCCATCGTCACCACCAACGCTTCCTCCTTCGTGGGAAGACCAATCTTCATCAACATCGTCACCAGCACCATCTCATCTCCAACCCTAGTTCATCTCTTGTATTCAATCTTTGTCTCAAAACCTCAGATTGGTACCTGTGGGTTACTAGTAGTGTTGATTACATCTTTTAGTTGATGCTTGTTGGTTTACTTGGTGAAATTTATTACGTTCAGATCCTTAATCTCCATTATCATACCTATGATCTTGAACATGTTGATGATGTGTGAGTAGTTACTATTGTTCGTGAGGACATGGGAGAAGTCTTATTATAAGTAATCATGTGAAATTGGTGTTCGTTCGATATTTTGATGATATGTATGTTGTTACTTCTCTTAGTGGTGTCATGTGAACGTCGACTACATGACACTTCACCATGCTGTGGGCATAAGGGAAGTCATTGTGGAGTAACAAGTAGATGATGGGTTGCTAGAGTAACATAATTAAGCTTAAACCCCAGTTTATGCGTTGCTTCATAAGGGGCTGATTTGGATCCACACGTTTCATGCTATGGTTAGATATATCTTAATTCTTCTTTCATAGTTGCGAATGCTTGCGAGAGGGGGTAATCATAAGTAGGTTATTTGTTCAAGTAAGAACAACACCTTAGCACGGGTCCACCCACATATCAAATTACCAAAGTAGCGAACGCAAATCAACTAAAACATGATGAACGTGACTAGGTAGAAATTCCCATGTGTCCTTGGGAGTGCTTGCTTAATATAAGAGTACTTTCAGGTCTGTCCTTTGCTATAAAAAGGATTGGGCCACCTTTCTGCACCTTGTTGGGGAACGTTGCATGGAAAACAAAAAATGTCTACGCACACGCAAGATCTATCCATGGAGTGTTGGGTAACGCAGCAGAAAACAAAAATTTTCCGACCTACGTACCAGCCCAGGATCACTATGGAGACTGCATACAAGGTTTGAGCTGTTTCGTTGCCGACTCGTAGCGCAGCCGAAGTAGAGTCGATGACGATCGGCGGTGCAAATCCCCGCAGCTAGGATTTACAACCTCCCAACCGCGAGGATGTATACCCTCATCCACCCCCGGACAGCCCTTCGGGAGGCGGTCGGACAGTCCCTCGGGAGGACCATCGAAACTCGGACAGTCACTCGGACAGCCCTTCGGGAGGACCATCGAAACTCGGACAGTCACTCGGACAGCCCTTCGGGAGGACCATCGAAACTCGGACAGTCACTCGGACAGCCCTTCGGGAGGACCATCGAAACTCGGACAGTCACTCGGACAGCCCTTCGGGAGGACCATCGAAACTCGGACAGTCACTCGGACAGCCCTTCGGGAGGCACTCTCGAACTAAGACCGAAACTACGATCTCTCTACAGAGTTGCACACATACGGTGTCATCTATCCGGCAGGGCTTCGCCGTCCAGAACTAGTTCCCACCGGAACCTAGACAGCCTTTCGGCTCTACGAAACTATTTCGCTGGGAGGGAGAGAGAAAGCCAGATCATGCATGGCACTTGTATGTGAGAAGGGATCAGATTTGGGCTGCCCCCTCCACCTCTATTTATATGAGAAGGAGGGGTGGAGGGGCTGAAATTTCAGCCACATCCATCCATGTCATCTCCAAGATATTTAGGAGCAAAAGCCCAAAAAGGTGGCTTTCCAAAAAGTAATCCAAAAAGCACTTTCACTATTCATGACGACATATTTCAGCGTCCGTTCGAACTGAAAATATTCATGTGGGCTTAGAACATTTCCAGTACCCACTAAAATAATTTTCAACGCGATCCGAAACAATTCCGGTTTAGTGATTTTCATCTGCGAAAAGCATCTGAAGCGGTTCCGGCAGCTCCGGAACATTTCCGGTTTTCATCCCGGAAAATTCCAGAAAGTTTCCAGAACGATTCTGGCACCCTCCAAGAATTATCAGGCATGTGCCGAAACCATTTTGACTTTATGGTGTACTCCGAAACAACTTTTCGGTTTAGTGATTTTCATCTGTGAAAAGCAACTAAAGCGGTTCCGGCAGTCCGGAACATTTCCGGTTTTTGTCTCTGAAAAATCTTAGAAGTTACCGGAACAATTCTGGTACCTTCCAATAATTTCCAGGCATGTGCCGAAACCAATTTGACTTTATGGAATACCCTGAAACAACTTTTCAGTTTCACCGGAACTATTCCGATATCCTCTCCGGAACGTTTCCGTTTCGTCCGGAACTTTTTCGGTGATTTTCTCTCAGACTCCCCGTCTAGTATTCAGCAGATAGATGACCCTTAAGCGTGTGACCCTATAGGTTCGGTGAAGTATAGACATGACCCGGAACCCCTTCCGATCAGTGATCAACATCGGAGCCGTGGACACCCATATTGACCCCTATACCCACACGAATGAATATTCGAGTGAACCTCCAGTTGCCGTGTGCTATTCCTGTTGCTTCGCGATATGTTACAAATACCCGAGGTGAGACATGTTGGCATCCTCGTGGATCAACAACTTGTCCACTATGCCAGTTACCTCGTTACCGGTATTGTTCTCTTTTCTCGTTCCCGTGTTCCGGCATCCCTGTGATCAAATCACAAAGTGTCTGGCCAGACGATGATGGATACCGTAACACCGAGAGGCCCCAGAGATATCTCTCCATCGTCGGAGGAGCAAATCCCAATCTTGAGCTATCAAGTTACTTGACATACTTTTCCGTGAACCCGTAAGCCGCCGTAATAGCCACCCAGTAACGGATGACGTTTAACAAACCCCAAAGTTCACGAAGCAAGCACGAAGGAACTCGATACTCTCATGGTCTAAGGAATTATGCAAACATTAACTATCTTTGTGTTATAAACCATTAACTAGTGACGAATGTATCTCATAGCATAACATCAATTCGGGTCGATTCAACACAAGTGTTCTACCAACATTGCGCCCTCAAAATTGCTGGCATAGCCATGCCCATGATCAGGAAAACAGGATCATCATGCAATACTTGAGCCAGTCTTAGAGGCCAGACTAGGAATACATTTTACTGTTTATTATTCCACACGTGCATATGAGTCTTCCTCCGAGCCTCGTGGTTATTGCAGACTCGAGAACCATAGCAGTTATAGCATGGAACATAAACCTAATTATGAACAAGGAGATAATCAATAACATTTATTATTGCCTCTAGGGCATATCTCCTACATGGAGATGCATAGCTACGAGAGGGGGAGTGTTTCTACGTACCCTCGTAGACCGTAAGCGGAAGCCTTAGAACAACGCGGTTGATGTCGTCGAACAACTTCACGATCCAACCGACCGAGTACCGAACGTACGGCACCTCCGCGTTCAGCACACGTTCAGCTCGGTGACGTCCTCGACTTCTTGATCCAGCAAGACGGCGAGGTAGTGGATGAGTTCCGGCAGCACGACGGCGTGGTGACGGTGATGGTGATGCTATCTCCGCAGGGCTTCGCCCAAGCACTGCGAAAATATGACTGAGGGACGGAACTGTGGAGGGGGGCGCCGCACACGGCTAAGACAATGTTGTGTCTCCTTTGGGGCACCCCCTCTCCTCTATTTATATATGTGTAGGGGCTTGGAGTAGAAGGAATAGTGCCACGTGAACAGTAACCGTGAATAGTACACACGTGGACTTGGACTCCAAAGTCCAATCCTATTCCTACTAGGACTCTCCCTTTTTTTTCCTTCCCTAGCTGCGTGGGCTTTTGAGGACTTGGCGCGCCTGGCCCAATAAGGCCAGGGCGCCTTCCCTTATCCCATGCCAGCCCTTGGGACGTGGTAGACCCACTTGTGGACTTCCGGACTCCTCCGGAATCCTCCGAAACCTTCTGGAAGCTTCCCGGTACAATACCGAAAAAACTGCACCTTTTTCCGGAACCCAAAATATGACTTCCCATATATAAATCTTTACCTCTCGGCCATTCCGAGACTCCTCGTGACGTCCGGGATCTCATCCGGGACTCCGAACAACATTCGGTTGCCAATTCACATAACTCATATAACACTATATCGTCAACGAACGTTAAGCGTGCGGACCCTACGGGTTCGGGAATGATGTAGACATGACTGAGACGCCTCTCCGGTCAATAACCAATAGAGGAACCTGGATGCTCATATTGGTTCCTACATATTCCACGAAGATCTTATCGGTCGAACCGCAATGACAACATACGTAATTCCCTTTGTCCGTCGGTATGTTACTTGCCCGAGATTCGATCATCGGTATCTCCATACCTAGTTCAATCTCGTTACCGGCAAGTCTCTTTACTCGTTCCGCAATGCATCATCCTGTAACTAACTCCTTAGTCACTTTGCTTGCAAGCTTCTTATGATGTGCATTACCGAGAGGGCCCAGAGATACCTCTCCGAAACACGGAGTGACAAATCCCAGTCTTGATCCATGCCAACTCAACGGACACCTTCGGAGATACCTGTAGAGCATCTTTATGATCACCCAGTTACGTTGTGACGTTTGATAGCACACAAGGTATTCCTGCGGTATCCGGGAGTTGCATGATCTCGTGGTCTGAGGAACATGTATTTGACATTCAAGAAAGAAGTAGCAATAAACAGAACGATCGTATGCTAAGCTAACGGATGGGTCTTGTCCATCACATCATTCTCCTAATGATGTGATCCCGTTATCAAATGACAACTCATGTCTATGGTTAGGAAACCTTAACCATCTTTGATCAACGAGCTAGTCTAGTAGAGGCTCACTAGGGACACGGTATTTGTTTATGTATTCACACATGTATTTAAGTTTCCGGTCAATACAATTCTAGCATGAATAATAAACCTTTATCATGAACAAGGAAATATAAAATAATAACAACTTTATTATTGCCTCTAGGGCATATTTCCATTAGTCTCCCACTTGCACTAGAGTCAATAATCTAGATTACATAGTAATGAATCTAATATCCATGGAGTCTTGGTGCTGATCATGTTTTGCTCGTGGAAGAGGCTTAGTCAACGGGTCTGCCACATTCAGATCCGTGTGTACTTTGCAAATTTCTATGTATCCATCCTTGACATATTCACGAATGGAGTTGAAGCGTCTCTTGATGTGTTTGGTTTTCTTGTGAAACCTGGGCTCATTGGCTATGGCAATTGCTCCAGTGTTGTCACAAAAGATTGTCATTGGACCCGATGCACTAGGTATTACACCTAGATCGGATATGAACTCCTTCATCCAGACTCCTTCATGTGCTGCTTCCGAAGCAGCTATGTATTCCGCTTCACACGTAGATCCCGCCACGACGCTCTGCTTGGAACTGCACCAACTGACAGCTCCACCATTTAATATAAATACGTATCCGGTTTGTGACTTAGAGTCATCTGGATCAGTGTCGAAGCTTGCATCGACGTAACCCTTTACGACGAGCTCTTCGTCACCTCCATAAACGAGAAACATGTCCTTGGTCCTTTTCAGGTACTTCAGGATATTCTTGACCACTGTCCAGTGATCCACTCCTGGATTACTCTGGTACCTCCCTGCCAAACTTATGGCAAGGCACACATCAGGTCTGGTACACAGCATGGCATACATAATAGAACCTATGGCTGAGGCATAGGGAATGACTTTCATTTTCTCTATATCTTCTGCCGTGGTCAGGCATTGAGTCTGACTCAACTTCACACCTTGCAAGACAGGCAAGAACCCTTTCTTTGACTGATCCATTTTGAACTTCTTCAAAACTTTGTCAAGGTATGTGCTTTGTGAAAGTCCTGTCAAGCGTCTTGATCTATCCCTATAGATCTTGATGCCCAATATATAAGCAGCTTCACCGAGGTCTTTCATTGAAAAATTCTTATTCAAGTATCCCTTTATGCCATCCAGAAATTCTATATCATTTCCAATCAACAATATGTCATCCACATATAATATTAGAAATGCTACAGAGCTCCCACTCACTTTCTTGTAAATACAGGCTTCACCGTCAGTCTGTACAAAACCATATGCATTGATCACCTCATCAAAGCGTATATTCCAACTCCGAGATGCTTGCACCAGTCCATAGATGGATCGCTGGAGCTTGCACACTTTGTTAGCACCCTTAGGATCGACAAAACCTTCTGGTTGCATCATATACAACTCTTCTTTGAGAAAACCATTAAGGAATGCAGTTTTGACATCCATTTGCCAGATTTCATAATCATAAAATGCGGCAATTGCTAACATGATTCGGACAGACTTAAGCATCGCTACGGGTGAGAAAGTCTCATCATAGTCAACCCCTTTAACTTGTCGAAAACCTTTCGCGACAAGTCAAGCTTTGTAGACAGTGATATTACCATCAACATCTGTCTTCCTCTTAAAAATCCATTTATTCTCAATGGCTTGCCGATCATCGGGCATGTCCACCAAGGTCCACACTTTGTTCTCATACATGGATCCTATCTTAGATTTCATGGCCTCAAGCCATTTGTCGGAATCCGGGCTTATCATAGCTTCTTCATAGTTCGTAGGTTCGCTGTTGTCTAACAACATAACTTCCAGAACAGGATTACCGTACCACTCTGGTGCGGAACGTACTCTGGTCGACCTACGAAGTTCAGTAGTAACTTGATCTGAAGTTTCATGATCTTTATCATTATCTTCCTCTCTTATTGGTGTAGGCATCACGGGAACGGTTTTCTCTGATGAGCTACTTTCCAATTCGAGAGAAGGTACAATTACCTCATCAAGTTCTACTTTCCTCCCACTCACTTCTTTCGAGAGAAACTCCTTCTCTAGAAAGGACCCATTCTTGGCAACAAAGACCTTGCCTTCGGATCTGTGGTAGAAGGTGTACCCAATTGTTTCTTTAGGGTATCCTATGAAGACGCACTTCTCCGCTTTGGGTTCGAGCTAATCAGGTTGAAGCTTTTTCACATAAGCATCGCATCCCCAAACTTTAAGAAACGACAGCTTAGGTTTCTTGCCAAACCATAGTTCATATGGTGTCGTCTCAACGGATTTAGACGGTGCCCTATTTAACGTGAATGCAGCTGTCTCTAATGCATAAACCCAAACACGATAGTGGCAAATCGGTAAGAGACATCATATAACGCACCATATCCAATAAAGTATGGTTACGACGTTCGGACACACCATTACGCTGTGGTGTTCCAGGTGGCGTGAGTTGTGAAACAATTCCACATTTTCTTAAATGAAGGCCAAACTCGTAACTCAAATATTCGCCTCCGCGATCAGATCGTAGAAACTTTATTTTCTTGTTACGATGATTCTCTACTTCACTCTGAAATTCTTTGAACTTTTCAAATGTTTCAGACTTGTGTTTCATCAAGTAGATATACCCATATCTACTCAAATCATCTGTGAAGGTTAGAAAATAACGATACCCGCCGCGTGCTTCAACATTCATCGGACCGCATACATCGGTATGTATTATTTCCAACAAATCAGTAGCTCGCTCCATTGTTCCGGAGAACGGAGTTTTTAGTCATCTTGCCCATGAGGCATGGTTCGCAAGTATCAAATGATTCATAATCAAGAGACTCCAAAAGTCCATCCGCATGGAGTTTCTTCATGCGCTTTACACCAATATGACCTAAACGGCAGTGCCACAAGTATGTTGCACTATCATTATCAACTTTGCATCTTTTGGCATCAATATTATGAATATGTGTATCACTACGATCGAGATTCAACAAGAATAGACCATTCACAAAAGGTGCGTGACCATAAAAGATGTTACTCATCTAAATAGAACAACCATTATTCTCTGACTTAAATGAATAACCGTCTCGCAATAAACAAGATCCAGATATAATGTTCATGCTCAACACTGGCACCAAATAACAATTATTGAGGTCTAAAACTAATCCTGAAGGTAGATGTAGAGGTAGCGTGCCGACGGCGATCACATCAACCTTGGAACCATTCCCGACGCGCATCGTCACCTCGTCCTTAGCCAATCTTCGCTTATTCCGTAGCTCCTGTTTCGAGTTACAAATATGAGCAACCGAACCAGTATCAAATACCCAGGCGCTACTGCGAGCATTAGTGAGGAACACATCAATAACATGTATATCAAATATACCTTTGCTCACTTTGCCATCCTTCTTATCCGCCAAATACTTGGGGCAGTTCCGCTTCCAGTGACTAGTCCCTTTGCAGTAGAAGCACTCTGTTTCAGGCCTGGGTCCAGCTTTGGGTTTCTTCGTGGGAGCGGCAACTTGCTTGCCATTCTTCTTGAAGTTCCCCTTCTTTCCCTTGCCCTTTTTCTTGAAACTAGTGGTTTTGTTAACCATCAACACTTGATGCTCCTTCTTGATTTCTACCTCCGCTGATTTCAGCATCGCGAAGAGCTCGGGAATTGTCTTCTCCATCCCTTGCATATTATAGTTCATCACGAAGCCTTTATAGCTTGGTGGCAGTGACTGAAGAACTCTGTCAATAACACTCTCAACCGGAAGATCAATTCCTAGCTGAGTCAAGTGGTTGTGGTACCCAGACATTCTGAGTATGTGCTCATTGACAGAACTGTTCTCCTCCATCTTATAGCTAAAGAACTTGTTGGAGACTTCATATCTCTCAACCCGGGCATTAGCTTGAAATATCAATTTCAGCTCTTGGAACATCTCATATGCTCCGTGGCGTTCAAAACGCTTTTGCAGTCCCGGTTCTAAGCCGTAGAGCATGGCACACTGAACTATCGAGTAGTCATCAGATCGAGCCTGCCAGGCGTTCACAACGTCTGCAGCAGCTCCTGCAGCAGGTCCATCACCTAGCGGTGCATCAAGGACATAATTCTTCTATGCAGCAATGAGGATAATCCTCAAGTTACGGACCCAGTCTGTGTAGTTGCTACCATCATCTTTCAACCTAGCTTTCTCTAGGAACGCATTAAAATTCAACGGAACAGTAGCACAGGCCATTTATCTACAACATAGATATGCAAAGAAACTATCAAGACTAAGTTCATGATAAATTAAGTTCAATTAATCAAATTACTAATGAACTCCCACTTAAATTAACATCCCTCAAGTTAACTAAGTGTTACATGATCCAAATCAACTAGCCCATGTCCGATCATCACGTGAGATGGGATAATCATCAATGGTGAACATCTCCATGTTGACCATATCTACTATATGACTCATGTTCGACCTTTCGGTCTCCAGTGTTTCGAGACCATGTCTGTACATGCTAGGCTCGTCAAGTTTAACCCAAGTATTCTGCTTGTGTAAAACTGGCTTACACCCGTTGTATGTGAACGTAGAATCTATCACACCCGATCATCACGAGGTGCTTCGAAACGACGAACTTTAGCAACGGTGCATACTCGGGGAGAACACTTTTATCTAGAAATTTAGTGAAGGATCATCTTATAATGCTACCGTCGTTCTAAGCAAAATAAGATGCATAAAGGATAAACATCACATGCAATCAAAATATGTGACATGATATGGCCATCATCTTGTGCTTTTGATCTCCATCTCCAAAGCATCATCATGATCTCCATCGTCACCGGCTCGACACCTTGATCTCCATCGTTGCGTCGTGGTCGTCTCGCCAACTATTGCTTCTACAACTATTGCTAACGCATAGCGATAAAGTAAAGCAATTACATGGCGCTTGCATTTCATACAATAAAGAGACAACCATAAGGCTCCTGCCGGTTGCCGATAAATTACAAAACCTGATCATCTCATACAATAACGTATATCACATCATGTCTTGACCATATCACATCACAGCATACCCTGCAAAAACAAGTTAGACGTCCTCTACTTTGTTGTTGCAAGTTTTACGTGGCTGCTACGGGCTTCTAGCAAGAACCGTTCTTACCTACGACACAAAACCACAACGGTGATTTATCAAGTTTGCTGTTTTAACCTTCAACAAGGACCGGCCGCAGTCAAATTCGATTCAACTAAAATAGGAGAAACAGACACCCGCCAGCCACCTTTATGCAAAACAAGTTGCATGTCTGTCGGTGGAACCGGTCTCATGTACGTGGACATGTAAGGTTGGTCCGGGCCGCTTCATCTTACAATACCGCCGAATCAAAATAAGACGTTGGTGGTAAGCAGTATGACGATCACCTCCCACAACTCTTTGTGTTCTACTCGTGCATATCATCTACGCATAGACCTGGCTCATGATGCCACTGTTGGGGAACGTTGCATGGAAAACAAAAAATTTCTACGCACACGCAAGATCTATCCATGGAGATGCATAGCTACGAGAGGGGGAGTGTGTCTACGTACCCTCGTAGACCGTAAGCGGAAGCCTTAGAACAACGCGGTTGATGTCGTCGAACAACTTCACGATCCAACCGACCGAGTACCGAACGTACGGCACCTCCGCGTTCAGCACACGTTCAGCTCGGTGACGTCCTCGACTTCTTGATCCAGCAAGACGGCGAGGTAGTGGATGAGTTCCGGCAGCACGACGGCGTGGTGACGGTGATGGTGATGCTATCTCCGCAGGGCTTCGCCCAAGCACTGCGAAAATATGACCGAGGGACGGAACTGTGGAGGGGGGCGCCGCACACGGCTAAGACAATGTTGTGTCTCCTTTGGGGCACCCCCTCTCCTCTATTTATATATGTGTAGGGGCTTGGAGTAGAAGGAATAGTGCCACGTGAACAGTAACCGTGAATAGTACACACGTGGACTTGGACTCCAAAGTCCAATCCTATTCCTACTAGGACTCTCCCTTTTTTTCCTTCCCTAGCTGCGTGGGCTTTTGAGGACATGGTGCGCCTGGCCCAATAAGGCCAGGGCGCCTTCCCTTATCCCATGCCAGCCCTTGGGACGTGGTGGACCCACTTGTGGACTTCCGGACTCCTCCGGAATCCTCCGAAACCTTCTCGAAGCTTCCCGGTACAATACCGAAAAAACTGCACCTTTTTCCGGAACCCAAAATATGACTTCCCATATATAAATCTTTACCTCTCGGCCATTCCGAGACTCCTCGTGACGTCCGGGATCTCATCCGGGACTCCGAACAACATTCGGTTACCAATTCACATAACTCATATAACACTATATCGTCAACGAACGTTAAGCGTGCGGACCCTACTGGTTCGGGAATGATGTAGACATGACTGAGACGCCTCTCTGGTCAATAACCAATAGAGGAACCTGGATGCTCATATTGGTTCCTACATATTCCACGAAGATCTTATCGGTCGAACCGCAATGACAACATACGTAATTCCCTTTGTTCGTCGGTATGTTACTTGCCCGAGATTCGATCGTCGGTATCTCCATACCTAGTTCAATCTCGTTACCGGCAAGTCTCTTTACTCGTTCCGCAATGCATCATCCCGTAACTAACTCCTTAGTCACTTTGCTTGCAAGCTTCTTATGATGTGCATTACCGAGAGGGCCCAGAGATACCTCTCCGAAACACGGAGTGACAAATCCCAGTCTCGATCCATGCCAACTCAATGGACACCTTCGGAGATACCTGTAGAGCATCTTTATGATCACCCAGTTATGTTGTGACGTTTGATAGCACACAAGGTATTCCTCCGGTATCCGGGAGTTGCATGATCTCATGGTCCGAGGAACATGTATTTGACATTCAAGAAAGCAGTAGCAATAAACAGAACGATCGTATGCTAAGCTAACGGATGGGTCTTGTCCATCACATCATTCTCCTAATGATGTGATCCCGTTATCAAATGACAACTCATGTCTATGGTTAGGAAACCTTAACCATCTTTGATCAACGAGCTAGTCTAGTAGAGGCTCACTAGGGACACGGTATTTGTTTATGTATTCACACATGTATTTAAGTTTCCGGTCAATACAATTCTAGCATGAATAATAAACCTTTATCATGAACAAGGAAATATAAAATAATAACAACTTTATTATTGCCTCTAGGGCATATTTCCATCACACCTTCGTTCATATTGCTACCTTTCACTTGTTATGAATTATCTTGCTGCAAAACTATCCATCATTGTTACTCACAACACTTGCAGAGAATACCTTGCTGAAACTGCTTATCATTTCCTTCTGCTCCTCGTTGGGTTCGACACTCTTACTTATCGAAAGGACTACGATTGATCCCCTATACTTGTGGGTCATCATGCTAGCAATGAAAAGGAATTTTTAGTAGTCGTGTTTGCATGCGATAAGAATAGACCCTACATTGTTGATTCCAAAGTAACTATTCACACTGATCATGCTGCTATTAAATACCTTATGGAAAAGAAAGATGCTAAGACTAGACTTATTAGGTGGGTGCTTTTACTTCAAGAATTTGACTTGCATATCATTGATAGGAAGGGAGTTGAAAACCCCGTAGCAGATAACTTGTCTAGGATGGAAAATGTTCTTGATGACCCACTGCCTATTGATGATAATTTTCCTGATGAGCAAGCTGCTGTTATAAATACTTCACATAGTACTCATTGGTATGCTGATTATGCCAATTACATTGTTACTAAATATATACCACCTAGTTTCACCTACCAACAAAAGAAAAAGTTATTTTATGATTTAAGACTTTACATTTGGGATGATCCTATTGGGGAACGTTGCATGGGAAACAAAATTTTTCCTACGCACACACAAGATCTATCCATGGTGATGAGCATCTATGAGAGGGAGAGTGAATCTACATACCCTTGTAGATCGCTAAGCGGAAGCGTTAAGAAACGCGGTTGATGTAGTCTAACGTTTCCGTGATCCAAATCGCAAGTCATCCCTCGATCCGATCACGAACTAGTGCCGAACGGACGGCACCTCTGCGTTCAACACACGTACGGCTTGATGACGCCTTCACCTCCTCGATCCAGCGAGCGATGATGAAGTAGTAGATGAGTTCCGGCAGCACGACGGCGTGGTGATGGTGGTGAGGAACAATCTCTGCAGGGCTTCGCCAAGCACTACGGAGATTATGACGGGAGGAACTAGAGGGTTAGGGTTGCCGGCACACGGCTTGGGAAATCTTTATGTGTCCCGTGTGCTAGCCCTGCCCCTCTATTTATATGTTGAGCCCTGGGGTCTAAACTTGGAGAGAAAGCCTCCACAAGGTCGGTTTTGCCTGCACATGGTCGGTTTGGCCCGCACGGAAATAGTCTAACTCGGATTCCAGCAGTATCGTGTACAAGCGGTAGTACCGCTCACGAGCGGTAGTACCGCTTGTGCGGTAGTACCGCTTCACACAAGCGGTAGTACCGCTTACGCGGTAGTACTGCCTTACCTGCGGTAGTACCGCTTAAGGCAGCAGCAAAACTTCCTTTTGCACTTTCCAATACCTCGTGGGCTTTACCCCTTTGGCTCATATAAAGTGTTGCTGCACCCGAACACTTCGGTAAACATCTGGAACCCCTTCCGGTGAATTCCGGAACCCTTCCGGAGATCAAAACACTATTATCACATATATCAATCTTTACCTCCGGACTCTTCCAGAGATCCTCGTCATGTCCGGGATCTTATCCGGGACTCCGAACAACCTTTGGTCACCAACAAAATAACTCAACTATACTAATCGTCAGCAAACGTTAAGTGTGTAGACCCTCCGGGTTCGAGAACTATGTAGACATGACCGAGACACCTCTACGATCAATAACCAATAGCGGGACCTGGATGCCCATATTGGCTCCTACATATTCTACGAAGATCTTTATCGGTCGAACCTCTATGTCAAGGATTCAGTTAATCCCGTATACTGTTCCCTTTGTTCTTCGGTATGTTACTTGCCCGAGATTCGATCGTCGGTATCTCTATACCTAGTTCAATCTCGTTACCGGCAAGTCTCTTTACTCGTTCCGTAATACAAGATCTCATGGCTAACACTTTAGTCACATTGCTTGCAAGGCTCATTGTGATGTTGTATTACCGAGTGGGCCCTGAGATACCTCTCCGTCACACGGAGTAACAAATCCCAGTCTAGATCCATGCCAACCCAACAGACACCCTCGGAGATACCTGTAGAGCATATTTATAGTCACCCAGTTACGTTGCGACATTTGATACACACAAGGTACTCCTCTGATGTCAGGGAGTTGCATGATCTCATGGTCATAGGAACAGATACTTGACATGCAGAAAACAATAGCAATAAACTGACACGATCATATGCTATGTTTATAGTTTGGGTCTTGTCCATCACATCATTCTCCTAATGATGTGATCCTGTTATCAAATGACATCTTATGTCCATGGCTAGGAAACCTTCACCATCTTTTGATCAACGAGCTAGTTAACTAGAGGCTTACTAGGGACACAGTGTTGTCTATGTACCCACACATGTATTTGAGTTTCCAATCAATACAATTATAGCATGGATAATAAACGATTATCATGAACAAGGAAATATAACAATAACCAATTTATTATTGCCTCTAGGGCATATTTCCAATAGTCTCCCACTTGCACTAGAGTCAATAATCTAGTTCACATCACTATGTGATTTCCATTGTAATGAATCGAACACCCATGCAGTTCTGGTGTTGTTCATGTTTAACCCTTGGAAGAGGTTTAGTCATCGGATCTGCAACATTCAGATCCGTGTGTACTTTGCAAATATTTATGTCATCCTCCTTGATGTAATCGCGGATGGAATTAAAACGTCGCTTTATGTGTCTGGTCCTCTTGTGAAATCTTGGTTCCTTGGCTAGAGCAATGGCACCAGTATTATCACAAAACAGAGTCATTGGGTTAAGCGCACTAGGCACTACTCCAAGATCTGTCATGAACTCCTTCATCCAGACACCTTCCTTCGCCGCCTCCGAGGCAGCGATGTACTCCGCTTCGCATGTAGAATCAGCTACCACGCTTTGCTTGGAACTGCACCAGCTAACCGCACCCCCATTAAGAATAAATACGTATCCGGTTTGCGACTTAGAGTCATCCGGATCAGTGTCAAAGCTTGCATCGACGTAACCTTTTACGACGAGCTCTTGATCACCTCCATAAACGAGAAACATGTCCTTAGTCCTTTTCAGGATATTCTTGACCGCCGTCCAGTGTTCCACTCCTGGATCACTTTGAAACCTTCCGGTCATACTTATGACAAGGCTGACATCGGGTCTTGTGCACAGCATTGCATACATGATAGAGCCTATGGCTGAGGCATAGGGGACGACACTCATCTTTTCTCTATCTTCTGCAGTCACTGGGCATTGAGTCTTACTCAACTTCACACCTTGCAATACATGCAAGAACCCCTTCTTGGACTGATCCATTTTGAACTTCTTCAAAACTTTGTCAAGGTATGTGCTTTGTGAAAGTCCTATTAAGCGTCTCGATCTATCTCTATAGATCTTGATGCCTAATATGAAAGTAGCTTCTCCTAGGTCCTTCATTGAAAAATTCTTGTTCAAATATTCCTTCACGCTTTCCAACATTTCTATATTGTTTCCAATCAGTAATATGTCATCCACATATAATATTAGAAACGCTATAGAGCTCCCACTCACTTTCTTGTAAATACAAGCTTCTCCGTAAACTTGTATAAACTCGAACGCTTTGATCACCTCATCAAAGCGAAGATTCCAACTCCGAGATGCTTGCACCAGTCCATAAATGGATCGCTGGAGTTTGCAAACTTTGTCAGCATTCTCTGGATCGACAAAACCTTCTGGTTGTATCATATACAACTCTTCCTTAAGGAAACTGTTAAGGAACGCTGTTTTGACATCCATCTGCCAAATTTCATAATCGAAAAAGGCAGCTATTGCTAACATGATTCTGACGGACTTAAGCATCGCTACGGGTGAGAAGGTCTCATCGTAGTCAACTCCTTGAACTTGTGAAAAACCCTTTGCCACAAGTCGAGCTTTATAGACGGTGACATTACCGTCCGCGTCCGTCTTCCTCTTAAAGATCCATTTGTTCTGAATGGCCTTACGCCCTTCAGGTAATACTTCCAAAGTCCACACTTTGTTTTCATACATGGATCCCATCTCGGATATCATGGCCTCTAACCACTTCTCGGAATCCGGGCCCATCATCGCTTCTCCATAGCTCGTAAGTTCATCGTTGTCCAACAACATGACCTCTAAGACAGGGTTGCCGTACCACTCAGGAGCAGTACGCATCCTTGTCGACCTACGAGGTTCGATAGCAACTTGATCCAAAGCTTCATGATCATCATCATTAACTTCCTCTTCAGCTGATGTAGGCTCCACAGAAACATCTTTCTGCACTGCGCTACTTTCAGGTTGAAGTAAAGTTTCAACAACCTCATCAAGTTCTATCTTCCTCCCACTCAATTCCTTCGAGAGAAACTCTTTCTCAAGAAACGTTCCGTTTTTAGCGACAAACACTTTGCCTTCGGATCTGAGGTAGAAGGTATACCCAACTGTCTCTTTTGGGTATCCTATGAAGACGCATTTCTCCGCTTTGGGTTCTAGTTTTTCAGGCTGAAGCTTTTTGACATAAGCATCACATCCCCAAACTTTAAGAAATGACAACTTTGGCTTCTTGCCAAACCAAAGTTCATATGGCGTTGTCTCAACGGATTTCGATGGTGCCCTATTTAAAGTGAATGCAGCTGTCTCTAATGCATAACCCCAAAACGATAGTGGCAAATCGGCAAGAGACATCATAGATCGCACCATATCCAATAAGGTTCGATTACGACGTTCGGACACACCATTACGCTGTGGTGTTCCAGGCGGTGTCAGTTGTGAAACAATTCCACATTGTCTTAAGTGACTGCCAAACTCATAACTCAGATATTCTCCTCCTCGATCAGATCGTAGGAATTTAATCTTCTTGTTACGATGATTCTCAACTTCACTATGAAATTGTTTGAACTTTTCAAACGTTTTAGACTTGTGTTTCATTAAGTAAATATACCCATATCTACTTAAGTCATCAGTGAAGGTGAGAAAGTAACGATAACCACCGCGCGCCTCAATGCTCATCGGACCGCACACATCAGTATGTATGATTTCCAACAAGTCACTTGCCCGTTCCATTGTTCCAGAGAACGGCGTTTTAGTCATCTTGCCCATGAGGCATGGCTCGCATGTGTCAAGTGATTCAAAATCAAGTGACTCCAAAAGTCCATCAGCATGGAGCTTCCTCATGCGTTTTACGCCAATATGACCTAAACGGTAGTGCCACAAGAAAGTGGTATTATCATTATCAATTCTACATCTTTTGGCATCAATGTTATGAACATGTGTATCATTACTATCGAGATTCAATAAGAATAAACCCCTCACTTCGGGTGCATGACCATAAAAGATATTACTCATATAAATAGAACAACCATTATTCTCTGATTTAAATGAGTAACTGTCTCGCAATAAACAAGATCCAGATATAATGTTCATGCTTAACGCAGGCACCAAATAACATTTATTCAGGTTCATCACTAATCCCGATGGTAATCGAAGAGCGAGCGTGCCGACGGCGATCACATCAACCTTGGAACCATTTCCCACGCGCATCGTCACTTCGTCCTTTGCCAGCCTCCGTCTATTCCGCAGTTCCTGTTTTGAGTTGCAAATGTGAGCAACCGCACCGGTATCAAATACCCAAGCACTACAACGAGAGTTGGTAAGGTACACATCAATAACATGTATATCATATATACCTTGTTTGTTGTTAGCCGCCTTCTTGTCAGCCAAATACTTGGGGCAGTTCCGCTTCCAGTGTCCAGTTCCCTTGCAATGAAAGTACACAGTTTTTGGTTTGGGTCCAGCCTTGGGTTTCTTCACGGGAGGAGCAACTGCTTTGCCACTCTTCTTGGAGTTACCCTTCTTACCCTTGCCATTTTTCTTGAAACTAGTGGTTTTATTGACCATCAACACTTGATGCTCCTTCTGAATTTCAGACTCAGTGGCTTTCAGCATCGCAAACAGCTCGGCGACTGACTTGTTCATCCCGTGCATGTTATAGTTCAACACGAAGCTCTTGTAGCTAGGTGGCAATGATTGAAGAACTCTGTCAGTGATAGCCTCTGGCGGAAGGGGCATCCCCAATTCAGCCAGACGGGTGGAGTACCCAGACATTCTGAGTATGTGATCACTGATAGTCCCGTTCTCCTCCATCTTGCAAGCATAGAACTTATCGGAGATCTCATACCTCTCGATCCGGGCATTCTTCTGAAAGATAAACTTCAACTCCTGGAACATCTCACATGCTCCATGACGTTCAAAACGTCTTTGAAGTCCCGGTTCTAAGCCATACAATATTGCACATTGAACTATTGAGTAATCTTCAGAATGAGCCTGCCAGGCGTTCACAACGTCTAGAGACTCAACTGGAGCGGGTGGATCACCAAGCGGTGCATCAAGGACATAAGCCTTCTGGGAAGTCGTAAGGATAATCCTTAGATTACGGGCCCAGTCCACAAAGTTACTTCCATCATCTTTCAATTTAGCTTTCTCTAGGAACGCATTAAAATTCAGGGGTGCTAGCTATTGCGCGAGCCATGATCTACAACATAAATATAGCAAAGACAACTTAGACTATTGTTCAAGATAATGAGTTTAGTTAATCATATTACTTAAAAACTCCCACTCAAATTGACATCCCTCCGGTCATTCGAGTGTAACATGATCCAAATCCACCAACTCAAGTCCGATCATCACGTGAGTTGAGGTGGTTTCAATGGTGAACATCTTCATGTTGATCTTATCTACTATATGACTCATGTTCGACCTTTCGGTCTCTTGTGTTCCGAGGCCATGTCTGTACATGCTAGGCTCGTCAAGTTTAACCCGAGTGTTCCGCATGTGCAACACTGGCTTGCACCCGTTGTATGTGAACGTAGAGTCTATCACACCTGATCATCACGTGGTGTCTCGAAACGACGAACTTTCGCAACGGTGCATACTCGGGGAGAACACAATTTATCTTGAAATTTAAGTGAGGGATCACCTTATAATGCTACCGTCGTCCTAAGCAAAATAAGATGCATAAAAGGATTAACATCACATGCAAATCATAAGTGACATGATATGGCCATGAACTTGTGCTTTTGATCTCCATCTTCAAAGCACCGGCATGATCTCCATCGTCACCGGCATGACACCATGATCTCCATCATCTTGATCTCCATCAACGTGTCGCCATGAAGTTGTCGCGCCGACTGTTGCTTCCACGACTGTTGCTAACTCATAGCGATAAAGTAAAGCAAAACGGCGAAAATAATTAAATACAACTCTATGGCTCCTGCCAGTTGCCGTACTCATCGACATGCAAGTCGTGATATTCTATACAACACATGATCATCTCATACATCACATATATCTCATCATGTACTTGGCCATATCACATCACAACATACCCTGCAAAAACAAGTTAGACGTCCTCTAATTGTTGTTGCAAGTTTTACGTGGCTGCTACGGGTTTGCAAGAACCGTTCTTACCTACGTAAAACCACAACGTGGTGTAGTGATTGCTTTTTGATCTTCTAAAAGAACCCTCTTCATTGAAATCGATTCAACTAAAGTGAGAGAGACAGACACCCGCCAGTCACCTTTATGCAACGAGTGCACGTAGCGGTGAAACCTGTCTCGCGTAAGCGTACGCGTAATGTCGGTCCGGGCCGCTTCATCTCACAATACCGCCGAATCAAGTATCAACTAGTAACGGCAAGCAATATGTATACACCCACGCCCACAACTCGTTTATGTTCTACTCGAGATCTCATCTACGCATAGACCTAGCTCTGATACCACTGTTGGGGAACCTTGCATGGGAAACAAAATTTTTCCTACGCACACACAAGATCTATCCATGGTGATGAGCATCTACGAGAGGGACAGTGAATCTACATACCCTTGTAGATCGCTAAGCGGAAGCGTTAAGAAACGCGGTTGATGTAGTCGAACGTCTCCGCGATCCAAATCGCAAGTCATCCCTCGATCCGATCACGAACTAGTGCCGAACGGACGGCACCTCCGCGTTCAACACACGTACGGCTTGATGACGCCTTCACCTCCTCGATCCAGCGAGCGATGATGAAGTAGTAGATGAGTTCCGGCAGCACGACGGCGTGGTGATGGTGGTGAGGAACAATCTCTGCAGGGCTTCGCCAAGCACTACGGAGATTATGACGGGAGGAACTAGAGGGTTAGGGTTGCCGGCACACGGCTTGGGAAATCTTTATGTGTCCCGTGTGCTAGCCCTGCCCCTCTATTTATATGTTGAGCCCTGGGGTCTAAACTTGGAGAGAAAGCCTCCACAAGGTCGGTTTTGCCCGTACAAGGTTGGTTTGGCCCGCACGGAAAGAGTCTAACTCGGATTTCAGCAGTATCGTGTACAAGCGGTAGTACTGCTCACGAGCGGTAGTACCGCTTGTGCGGTAGTACCGCTTCACACAAGCGGTAGTATCGCTTACGCGGTAGTACTGCCTTACCTGTGGTAGTACCGCTTAAGGCAGCAGCAAAACTTCCTTTTGCACTTTCCAATACCTCGTGGGCTTTACCCCTTTGGCTCATATAAAGTGTTGCTGCACCCGAACACTTCGGTAAACATTCGGAACCCCTTCCGGTGAATTCCGGAACCCTTCCGGAGATCAAAACACTATTATCACATATATCAATCTTTACCTCCGGACTCTTCCGGAGATCCTCGTCATGTCCGGGATCTTATCCGGGACTCCGAACAACCTTCGGTCACCAACAAAATAACTCAACTATACTAATCGTCACCAAACGTTAAGTGTGTAGACCCTGCGGGTTCGAGAACTATGTAGACATGACCGAGACACCTCTATGATCAATAACCAATAGCGGGACCTGGATGCCCATATTGGCTCCTACATATTCTACGAAGATCTTTATCGATCGAACCTCTATGTCAAGGATTCAGTTAATCCCGTATGCTGTTCCCTTTGTTCTTCGGTATGTTACTTGCCCGAGATTCGATCGTCGGTATCTCTATACCTAGTTCAATCTCGTTACTGGCAAGTCTCTTTACTCGTTCCGTAATACAAGATCTCGTGGCTAACACTTTAGTCACATTGCTTGCAAGGCTCATTGTGATGTTGTATTACCGAGTGGGCCCTGAGATACCTCTCCGTCACACGGAGTAACAAATCCCAGTCTTGATCCATGCCAACCCAACAGACACCCTCGGAGATACTTGTAGAGCATCTTTATAGTCACCCAGTTACGTTGCGACGTTTGATACACACAAGGTACTCCTCCGATGTCAGGGAGTTGCATGATCTCATGGTCATAGGAACAGATACTTGACATGCAGAAAACAATAGCAATAAACTGACACGATCATATGCTATGTTTATAGTTTGGGTCTTGTCCATCACATCATTCTCCTAATGATGTGATCCCGTTATCAAAGACATCTTATGTCCATGGCTAGGAAACCTTCACCATCTTTTGATCAACGAGCTAGTTAACTAGAGGCTTACTAGGGACACAGTGTTGTCTATGTACCCACACATGTATTTGAGCTTCCAATCAATACAATTATAGCATGGATAATAAACGATTATCATGAACAAGGAAATATAACAATAACCAATTTATTATTGCCTCTAGGGCATATTTCCAACAGACCCGCATCTTTATAAAGAAGGAGTAGATGGTGTTATTAGACGTTGTGTACCTGAGCATGAACAGGGATAGATTCTATGGAAATGTCAATCTGAGGCTTAAGGAGGACACCATGTTGGTGACAGAACTGCACACAAGGTACTACAATCTGGTTTTTATTGGCCTACTCTTTTCAAAGATGCGCGTAAGTATGTTCTCTCTTGTGATGAATGTCAAAGAATTGGTAACATTGGTAGAAGTCAGGAAATGCCTATGAATTATTGACTTGCTATTGAACCATTTGATGTCTGGGGCTTTGATTATATGGGACCTTTTCCTTTCTCTAATGGGTATACTCATATTCTAGTTGTTGTTGATTACGTTACTAAGTGGGTAGAAGCTATTCCAACTAGTAGTGCTGATCATAACACTTCTATTAAAATGCTTAAAGATTTCATTTTCCCGAGGTTTGGAGTCCCTAGATATTTAATGACTGATGGTGGTTCACATTTTATTCATGGTGCTTTCCGTAAACTTCTAGCTAAATACGATGTTAATCATAGGATTGCATCACCATATCATCCTCAATCTAGCGGTCAAGTTGAGTTAAGCAATCGATAAATAAAATTGATCTTGCAAAAGACTGTCAATAGATCTAGAAAGAATTGGTTTAAGAAACTCGATGATGCTTTATGGGCTTTGTTGACACCTGATTTTGGCACGATACAAAACACAATAAAGATGGCCTCAAATGAAATGGTTTTCAATATATGAAAGTTTTGCATCGCCGAGTGGAACAACTTTGATGTTTAGACCATAATCATTCGGCATCATATCAAGGACCAAAACTACACTCGGATTGTCATGTTTAGGTGTTCTGAATGCTTTTTGGTCGATTACGCCTCCAAGACAACCTCGGATGAAGGAATACTCTACATGGATTGTCTTCGTCTCGTCGAGCTATATGATTTTGATATATAAATCATCTCAATCCGAGGTCGTATGGAAAAGTTAGAGGCGATACAATAAGGTGCGGCCAGAGATCAAAATATTACGCAGAAGACCAGACACGTCTCGGTGAGTGTCTGATGCAATGCGTGAGTGATTTGGCCCTCAAGATGGACTTGAATAGAAAAACTTACAACACGGAAAAGTTTCGTCTCGTCGAATCGGTTGATTTTGATATGTAAATCTTCTAAATCCGAGGTCGTATGCAACCTCCAGAGGCGAAACAAGATCAGACAGTGTTTTCATTCGGGAAATCCGAGTGAAAAGCTTACCATCCGAGTGAAAATATAGCTATCCGAGTGAAAACTTGATGACCGAGTAAAAAGTTTCCGTCCGAGTGAAACTTCGGTCAAGGAGTCCAGGTACATGAAATCCGAGTGAAATCCATCCGAGTGGAATATTGTCTTCCGAGTGGAATATTGCCATCCGAGTGCTTGCCAAGTGAAAGCTTGCCGAGTGAAAAGCTTGCCGTCCGAGTGAAAGTTTGCCATCCGAGTGAGAAGTTGCCGGCCAAGTGAAAAGTTGCCATCCGAGTGAAGAAATCAAGTCGGGCGATCTGAGTGGAGGACCCTAACATCCGAGTGGAGGACCCTAACATCCGAGTGGAAGTGTTCAACATCCACTCGGAATCCGAGTGCTTCGACCAAAGGCTGAATATGTGCCCGGAAGACTATCTAGATTGCCTCGGATGAAAAAGTGTTCAACATGGAAGTTGTTCATAACGTCGAAACGGTCAACTTTTCTTTTGGAGTCATCATCATCTGAGGTAGTATACGACCTGCAGAGACGCTACAAGACTCGGACGGTCCAGTCAGCTACATGACCGAGTCGGACTGGAAGTTAAAGATGACCTCGTGGAGTATTCAAGATGGACTTATTTGGGAAAGTGATCAACATACGGATTGTTGGCCTCGTCGAGGCGCACAAAATTGATGTTTGGACCGTCTCCATCGGAGGTCATATGCAGATTCCACGGCCCACGCAAGGAGCAAGACAGAAGATTGGGCCAGATTCGGGCTGAATCCGAGTGGGACTAGAACTAGGACTCTAGGACGTGAATTGATGTAATTTTCTTGTAAGAAAAACCTAGATGAATCCTTTGCTTGTACGGGAAGTCCAGCCGCCTCTTATATATGTTGGGGGTGACGGCCGATTGAAGAACACACAATCGAACAAACACATCTACTACTTTTTCGTGTTCATCTATCTCCTACCCTTGTATCTTTCTTCTCGTTCTTCGTTCGTTCTTCTCTTGAAGGCCAGTGATCCACGAGGCCCTAGGGGCGATCAGGTCGACCTAGGGCAGCCCATAGCCGCCGCGTGTCCAGATGGGGTCCCTCCCGGGCACGTGGGGTTTCGGGTTCTCAAAAGCACCCGCCGGATTGCTTGCGTACCGCGCTTCCGGACGGGTCTCCTTCGACGTGAGCTGCGGTGCATCACCCCCGGCGTCGAGGGTAAACGGTGACGTGTTCGTGTGCGAACACACTTTTTGGCGACTCCGCTGGGGACGAAGCTTCGGACGGTCTCCAATCCGTTCTTGCTACGAGAGCGTCATCAAGCGGCTGCAATCTACACGGTAACATGTATCATAAATCTGCTTATGTAGATGCAAATAGTCATTATGGTGCTGTCACTAGATCCTTTGATGGGCATACCATGTCGGCTAGCTCTAATGAGAAAAGGCCGACTAAGTATCCTGTTGGAAAAGCTTGGAAATTACATAATCATGACATGCAACTTATGGATCCGAACTTTCGTGCATCGGCAATTCCTTTCAATATGCCGATGAACAACACGATGAGTTCGAGTGATCAATATAGGAAACTACATGTACAGGAGAGTGTCTCACAATTTTACCCATCGGCAGCCGGCTCGCAATATGCGGGTTCATCCCCAAACATGTCGATGGATGGGGGAATCGACCATGCTTCCATTAGCAATTTGGCCGGTTATCCCCAGTCATCATATACTACACCTCATGAGATTAATTTTTTGGCAAAAAATACAACTCAAAATATTCATGACTCGGCCCACCTTCGTGGTTATGGACGAGTGAATGAAGAATATACAGGAGCATCTGTGCCTAATATTGCAGGAGATGAGGTGGCTCTGGCTGCTTTAAAAAGTTTAGCCCAAAACAAGAAGATTAGCGCTCTTTGCCTTGAGCAACATGATAAGGGGATGGTTCCTGATTATGAGGCAATAAGAGCTAGGGTTTTGCAAGAAGATGATGTGTTGCCAATTGACCAAATTGGCGAGAAGAAATATGGTTCAACAACAGTGCATATGTTTTCACCTATCATTGGAGCATGTCATACACCCCCTATACAATTGCAAAATTTCGGCAACATCAATTCATTGCCGAAAGATCCTAGAAGCATTGGGGGGCAAGCCGATCCAAGAAGGGACGAATTTACAGAAAAATATGTGGCCCGAATGGACAAGATCCAGCCAAAGCTCACACGGAATTGCATCAACAATTTTACCACACCGACTCTTGAGGAGTTACCAGCAGAATATCGACACGCTTATGAAGCACTCAAGAAGAAGCGTGAGGAGGAAGATTTGCAAGAATACGTCAAGTCCTTCCTCTATGCAGCAACCATGTTGGTTCCTCTGCGATGTTGAGGCAAGATAAAACAGAAGCTTTGCAAGCCGAACCACAAAAAAGGATTCACTCGGTTAATACGGTTGATTCGGTTGAAACTGAGTCAAATATGACTAAGTCGTCTATAGCCGAGTCAAACGGTTCCATTAAAGCCAAGACAATGATGGATTCAGTTGAAACCGGATTGAGCACCGAGACGGCCAAGGTCGAGTGCATAGAGTCAATATCGAGTGCATCAAGTCATCCGAGTGCATCACCGGCTAATGTCGAGTGCATCTAGCCAGTTATTGCCGAGTGTACCAAAACAAATGATGCAAGCTTCACCGAGCAAAGGAACGACAAACGCAGCAAATTGGCTGTGCTTGATTTTTCTGGATATGAGGGAGCTTACATGTTGCCCTATGAGTTTCATGCTAAAGAAATTGATGAGCATCAAGAACAAAGTAATATGGCCGAACACAGTTCGGTTAACAATGAACATCAAGAACAAGAACATGTTGCTAAGCAAAGTTCAGCTGACAAAGAGCATCCGAGTGGAATCCATTCGGATAGTCCGAGTGAAATCTACACAGGAAATCCAAGTGATGAGACACGAGATCCAGAAGAAGAGGAAGGGGCATTGGAGAATTATTTAGAAGTGGAGCAAGATATTGTTCCAGTTATGCAACCATCTTCTCCTCCCAACGTCTTCACAAAGGTATGCCTAGCTGACAGTTTACTCAATTTTCGATTCGGTCAAAATCATATTGTTGATCCACCCGTTAGCAAGATTCTAATTAATTTTGAAAGACCAATCGAGATGAGTAATCTGTTTGTTTGGAATAATTTTGTCACTAATCATGCTGATCAACACATGGCACCATTCACAGAAGCTAATAGTGACAACTTATCACAACCAAAGTTGTTCCCGTCATGTCGGCTAAACTTTATATTCATATGACCAACTTTGTTTGTTTTATGTCTGGCTAACATTTGGTCTCAGATGAGACTTATATTCTGTAATTATTTTGGTTGCAGAAACATAAAGCCAGGTCCAAAGTCCTCCGAGATAGCCGATTCAAGAGCATCGGGAAAGGAGGACGAAAATCAATGTATAGCCGAGTCGGATGACGTTAAGCCATCACCACTCGGTTGTTTTGTTTCAGAGCCGGTATCACAGTATCGGTTAATGGATGAGCAGTGTACCTTCAGTCCGAGCATAGGTGATCATGTCGTCGGTGCATCACCGACTAATCCTATTATTATAATTGATCACGATGTCGAGCTGTCAAGACAAGAACAAATGCAATGTTCGTTTGAACAGAATGTCAAAGACAACAATGTGATTTATCAAGCCACACAATCGGCCAACAAAGGATGATTGGAGCTCGTTGAGGCACAAGCATACGGCCAGTCGACTCAGATTGGTCTTGATGGCGATCAAGTATTGACTCGGCTACCTCAAGCCGGCTCATCCAAAGACGGACTGGTATATGCTAATGATGATGTGATCAAATCTTCAAGCGAGGTAATCATTCAAGAGTGCATCAGCAACAATATTGAAGACGGGAATTCCATCAAAGCTACAACTGACACATCTAGCACTGTGGGCAACAAGAAAATTCAAAGACCGATGCACACACAACCAAAGAAAGAAAAGGCCATGGTAAGCACAAAGGTAAAAAGCCGAAAGTCGCTTTCGCGCAGTTATTGGAAAAATATCAGAAGTTAAGTGAGGAGAAGAGTGCTTATCGGCCGAGTGAAACAAAGGCATCGAAGTCACCCCCAAGGAATAAATCTGAACACCAGGATTGGCGAAGGAAGGAGTTGACTCCGTATCCTCCTTTTGGGTCACTAATGCCGATGTCATACGTACCTTATCATGCTGACTATTATTCATATCAATCATGGGACAGGTATAAATCGAGGGCACACCGTACATCATGTTCTAAGCCGCTTCACCAAAATTATGCAGCTCCGAGAGGATCATCGTTTGTTCAACAACCACATGTTAAGGATCGACTCAACCAAAAAGAATCGGTCTAGAGCTCGGCGAAGAAGATTAACATGGTCAAGCAAGTTTACCGAGTGAAAAAGGATGGCCGCAAGTGTGCTGTTTTAGATCCGACTCCGAACAACAAAAAGCCAGCCGAGTCTACGTTGGCTACTAAGGGAAAGGAAGTGAAGCGAGTAACATTCAAAGACCCAATCGCCGAGTTTGGACAGGCCAAGCCGGAGGTGCCCAAAGCCAAGAAAGAGGTGCTAGAGCATAAAACAAAATCACAGACGGGATGCTCACTCGGTTTATCACATTGGCAAGAAAGAAAGCTAAAGCAGCTCAGGGCCAAAGAGTTGGAGGAGAGGAATATGGCATGGATCCCCAAGGGAAGCCGTCAAGGCGAGAATGATGTGCAAGCTCCTGTTGTGAAGCCGGCAGCAGTAAGGGAGGACAAACGTGAAGCCGGTAGGCGAAAACAACGATTTTTATGTCACTATACGAGACTCCAAACGGCGCATTATGCATGTTCTGCAACCTTCCCATCAGAGTTTGTGCCCAACAATTTATCCCCGGCTGAAATATCTGATTTATTTCGGCTATTCACACTTTGGTGGACGGATTCCTAAGCTCCTTTGAGACAAGAACACATGGCCGATATTTTCATATCGCCCTAAGAGTTCATTGTATTGGCAAAGCGGGCATCTGGCTAGCGGTGTTCATCATGGTTTGTCTGGTACTCCTATAGCCGATGTTCAGTCTTTGCAATACCAGCAAGGCCGACTTATTTATTCACTCGGCTTGTGAGGAGTGTACGGCTGACTCATCTTTGAATCGGTCAGGTGTGGCCGACTCCTTAGTCGATTCAACCAGTAATGAAGGATCTAGTGCGAGCTAGAAAGCTAACTGGAGAAATCCGAGTATCAGTCATTTGCAGGATCCGAGTGAAGCAAGATTGTTCGGCACATGATTTAATATACCCTTCGATATTTGATGATTTGTGTTGCCGAACGGTTGACAATATTCTGTTGAGGTGCTTGGGCAAAGTTGTTCGAACCAAGCAAAGATTCCCATAGGATGCATACACAGAGACATTTTATACACCCGTCATGGGCTTTGAAGCGGCAAATATCTGAAGAAATCCCAAGTGGCAGCAAACCTGAGCATATGGCCGATAATAATTATCGTCCTCAGCATGCACAGCCGATGGAGTGTTGACATCGTGCTTCAACATTACACTAGGCAAAGTATTTTCTGGCACGCAAGCTCTGCCAGAAAACAGGGGGGCATGTGTTGACACCTGATTTTGGCACGATACAAAACAAAATAAAGATGGCCTCAAATGAAATGGTTTTCAATATATGAAAGTTTTGCATCACCGAGTGGAACAACTTTGATGTTTAGACCATAATCATTCGGCATCATATCAAGGACCAAAACTACACTCGGATTGTCATGTTTAGGTGTTCTGAATGCTTTTTGGTCGATTACGCCTCCAAGACAACCTCGGATGAAGGAATACTCTACATGGATTGTCTTCGTCTCGTCGAGCTAATTGATTTTGATATATAAATCATCTCAATCCGAGGTCGTATGGAAAAGTTAGAGGCGATAGAATAAGGTGCGGCCAGAGATCAAAATATTACGCAGAAGACCAGACACGTCTCGGTGAGTGTCTGATGCAATGCGTGAGATATTTGGCCTTCAGGATGGCCTTGAATCGAAAAACTTACAACACGGAAAAGTTTCGTCTCATCGAATCGGTCGATTTTGATATGTAAATCTTCTAGATTCGAGGTCGTATGCAACCTCCAGAGGCGAAACAAGATCAGGCTGTGTTTTCATTTGGGAAATCCGAGTGAAAAGCTTACCATCCGAGTGAAAATATAGCTATCCGAGTGAAAACTTGATGACCGAGTAAAAAGTTTCCGTCCGAGTGAAACTTCGGTCAAGGAGTCCAGGTACATGAAATCCGAGTGAAATCCATCCGAGTGGAATATTGTCTTCCGAGTGAAATTCATCCGAGTGGAATATTGCCATCCGAGTGCTTGCCGAGTGAAAGCTTGCCGAGTGAAAAGCTTGCCGTCCGAGTGAAAGTTTGCCATCCGAGTGAGAAGTTGCCGGCCAAGTGAAAAGTTGCCATCCTAGTGAAGAAATCAAGTCGGGCGATCCGAGTGGAGGACCCTAACATCCGAGTGGAGGACCCTAACATCCGAGTGGAAGTGTTCAACATCCACTCGGAATCCGAGTGCTTCAACCAGAGGCTGAATATGTGCCCGGAAGACTATCTAGATTGCCTCGGATGAAAAGGTGTTCAACATGGAAGTTGTTCGTAACGTCGAAACGGTCAACTTTGCTTTTGAAGTCATCATCATCTGAGGTAGTATACGACCTGCAGAGACGCTACAAGACTCGGACGGTCCAGTCAGCTACATGACCGAGTCGGACTGGAAGTTAAAGATGACCTCGTGGAGTATTCAAGATCGACTTATTTGGGAAAGTGATCAACATACGGATTGTTGGCCTCATCGAGGCGCACAAAATTGATGTTTGGACCGTCTCCATCGGAGGTCATATGCAGATTCCACGGCACACGCAAGGAGCAAGACAGAAGATTGGGCCAGATTCGGGCTGAATCCGAGTGGGACTAGAACTAGGACTCTAGGACGTGAATTGATGTAATTTTCTTGTAAGAAAAACCTAGATGAATCCTTTGCTTGTACGGGAAGTCCAGCCGCCTCTTATATATGTTGGGGGTGACGGCCGATTGAAGAACACACAATCGAACAAACACATCTACTACTTTTTCGTGTTCATCTATCTCCTACCCTCTTGTATCTTTCTTCTCGTTCTTCGTTCGTTCTTCTCTTGAAGGCCAGTGATCCACGAGGCCCTAGGGGCGATCAGGTCGACCTAGGGCAGCCCATAGCCGCCGCGTGTCCAGACGGGGTCCCTCCCGGGCGCGTGGGGTTTCGGGTTCTCAAAAGCACCCGCCGGATTGCTTGCGTACCGCGCTTCCGGACGGGTCTCCTTCGACGTGAGCTGCGGTGCATCACCCCCGGCGTCAAGGGTACATGGTGACATGTTCGTGTGCGAACAGGCTTATAGAACTGCTTATAAAAATCCCATGGGAATGTCTCCCTATAAAATGGTCTATGGAAAATCTTGTCATTTACCTCTTGAGTTAGAACATAACACTTATTGGGCAATTAAAGAACTTAATTATGACTTTAAACTTGCGGGCAAAAAGAGGTTATTTTATATTAGTTCATTAGATGAATGGAGGACGCAAGCTTATGAAAATGCCAAGTTGTTTAAAGAAAAAGTTAAAAGATGGCATGATAAGAGAATCCAAAAACGGGAATTCAATGTAGGAGACCTAGTTCTTTTGTGCAATTCTCGTTTCAGATTTTTTGCAGGTAAGCTTCTCTCTAAATGGGAAGGCTCTTATGTCGTCGATGATGTCTATCGCTCCGGGGCTATAAAGATTAATAACTTCGAAGGAAAAAATCCGAGAGTGGTAAATGGGCAAAGAATTAAGCATTATATCTCAGGTACGCCCATTAATGTTGAAACTAATATTATTCAAGTGATAACACCGGAGGAGCACATAAGAGAGGTCTTCTGGAACACTCCAGAAACCTGAAAAGGGAGTAGGTACGTGATACGGTAAGTAAACTAACTCCAAAAATTCCAAAAAATATGTTCTGTTGGTTTTGGTATTTTAGAAAAATTCCAAAAATAAGGAGTCAGGGGGACCCACGAGGGAGGCACAAGCCAACAGGGCGCGCCCACCCCCCTGGACGCGCCCTGATAGCTTGTGGGGCCCTCGTGTGCCTCTTGGACTTCGTTTTGTTTCTGGACACGTATTCTAACCTAGAAAAAATCATTATGTATACTCTCGTATGTTTTGACCCTTGCATCGCTAGTTCCTACTCTGTTCTTATTTCGAGCTGTTTTTCTGACAGATTGTCGAAGGCGTGGAAGCTATGTCCTCGTCCTCTTCCACCGCATCGTTGAGGACCAGGCTTGGTTGTTGCAGGTGGAACTTGAACGAGAAGGAGCCGAGGAAGTTATCTTAGGCGAAGAACCTATAGACTCTAAGAGTACTTTTTGGCCTGTCCTTTGCTATAAAAAGGATTGGGCTATCTTGTTGTACCTTTGTTACTATTATTACTTGTCACTTGTTACGAATTATCTTGCTACAAAACTATCTACTATTGTTACTCACAACACTTGCATAGAATACCTTGCTGAAAACTGCTTATCATTTCCTCCTGCTCCTCGTTGGGTCCGATACTCTTACTTATCGAAAGGACTACGATTGATCCCATATACTTGTGGGTCATCACCTCCGTAGCTAGGTCATTCTTCTTCATGAGCAAAAGCTTGACTTTGTCCATCGTTTCCATCCCTGCATTCAGCTTAGCAGCCAGGCGACCGCTATGACGAGCGGGCGGGGCGGACGTCATCGTTGCTAACATCTGCGGTGGGGGATGGGGGGGGGTAGGAGGCCTTGGTCAGGGTAGGGGAGGAAAGCAGTGGCGCGGTGGTGGGGGAGATCAGATGGGAAACAAGAGAGGTCAGCGCCACCGCCCCATCCAATTCCTCGCATCCAAGGATGTCGAGCAGCCCAGGCCTATCTGCAAAAGGGATGCCCCCCTCACCATCGTTAGAAGAGTGAGGCCCGAGGGGAGGCCCAACCACGATCTCGCCCGACCAAGAGGGTCCAGGAGAGGGCCCATCAGATGGCAGCCAGTCTAGGCCCAGGATCGCTGATACGTCTCAAACGTATCTACTTTTCCAAACACTTTTGCTCTTGTTTTGGATTATAATTTGCATGATTTGAATGAAACTAACCCAGACTAACGATGGTTTCAGCGGAACTACCATGGTGTTGTTTTTTTATAGAAATAAAAGTTCTCGGATTGAGCTGAAAATTGACGGAGAATTATTTTGGAATATATAAAAAATATTGGCAAATGAACCAACAGAAGAAGACCCACCAGGTATCCACAAGCCATGGGGGCGCACTAGGGTGGCTTGTGGGCCACCTATGAGGCCTTCGACGCCCATCTCCTTATATAAGGTGTCTTTGCACTAGAAAAAAAAGGAGACAAAGATGCATCACGTTTGACGAGACGGAGCCGCCGCCACCTCCCTATTCATACACGGAGGGATGGTTTGGAGTCCATTTGGGGCTCCGGAGAGTGGAAATCATAACCGTCGTCATCACCAACCCTTCTCCATCAACAATTCCATGATGCTCACCACCGGGAGTGTGTAATTCTTTGTAGGCTTACTGGACGGTGATGGGATTGGATGAGATTTGTCATGTAATCGAGTCAGTTAGGGCTTGATCCCTAGTATCCACTATGTTCTCAGATTGATGTTCCTATGACTTTGCTATGCTTAATGCTTGTCACTAGGGCCCGAGTGCCATGCACTACTAGGGAAAAGCCTAGCAGTAGCGCGGGTCTTAGGTGTATCAGTAGCGCGGGTACCCGCGCTACTGATACGGTGCTACAGCTAACTTGTATCAGTAGCGCGTGTTGAAACGCGCTGCTGCTAATAGTTGTAGTGCTCTACAGTAAGCCGCGCTACTGCTAAGTGCGCGCTGCTGCTAACTTTACTCCCCTCGCTACTGCTAGTTTTATTAGTTTCTAAATTTTTTTCTGCATATTTGTTTTGTATTTGTATAGGCTTTATACAATAATCTCTAGCATATCATACACATACAAATGTAATCATAGCATACACATACAAATAGTCTCATCAAATCATGTCATCATCATAATCATCATCCAACACAAAGTGGTCTCTCGTCATCATCTCAAAAATAGCGATACAAGTCTCGAATAATTGCAACTATACATCGTCATCCATCTAAACAATGATATACACGAGAAGAGCTATCACTATGAGTGAGAGCGGAACTATGCGGTACATGAGGCGGCGGTTACGAGTCCTCTCTCGCGCTAGCGTGAACCTCAAGTAACTAGCTTCTGCTTCTTGTCTGCTTTTGAAGCCTTTATGGCTGGTGCCCGAAAACTCATCCACTTGCGCCTGACACTCGTGCCACTCGTCGTACACTCCCGGAACCTTCCCTATGTACACGACATAGCACCGCTTCTTCGCCATCAAGGATCTAGGTACCTGTTAGATATGCATCTTCATAAAGAGAATGTACAATCATATGCAACAAAATATACTTGAGCAACACGAAAAGAAAGGGTTAGCAACTAGATGCAACATATAGTAAACATAAATAATCAACGCAGTTTCATCGCATGCAAACTAATTAACTAGAGGTACGCAGGTCATCGTACCCAAACTAACAAAGTAGCGTTACGCAAGCTCGGCAGGGACCGTGGACATCACAAAGTTTCATCACTACAGAAAGTATACAAGTTCAACCTACACATATCATCATCATCGGCATCGTAAATCACTAGATCTTCCATCCTTCCGTATCATCGAGGATGCACCCTAGCTTCTTGAACGGCGTGAGGTCCTGACGTTGCATGCATATGCGAGTTCGGACGTCAGCTCGCGATATAGGGCCGTGGTGGAACATCCCCTTCTCTTCGACGACTTCTTTCATGATGATAGTCGCAATGTACCTCTGGATGCGAAAGAAGTCATCTCTAAGTTTATAATCCGCTTCTCCTTGAGATTCTAACCACTTGCGGATATGATCATCGTTTCTGGTTGTCACGCGAACCTTTTGGTGATCCCTTCTGAACTCCATCATGAGATGGAGGAGGTAGAATCCATCGTTCCTAATTTGTTTCGGGACATGGATGCCGCAGAAGTTAGTTTTATGCGAGAAACCTGTCTTGCGGTTCCTTTGTTTCCTGATCTACAGGTGGACACCCCTCAAGCTGAAGCCTTGGAGAGCATCATCTAGAATATTCATTACGTGGGTGTAGTCCTTCTTCTCGTAGTTTCTGGTAGGGTCGAAATACACGGCGTGGGAGACTCGCGGGTAAAGAACGATAAGGATGGATCCGCCACACAGATTTGCGAGACTTCTTCTCTCTTCATGACGAAGCTGATATGTAGCGCAAAAAGGCGGACGATTGTAAAATCGAGACGCCTTGTCAGAAACATCTCGAAGATATGCTTAAACCGCAGGAAGAACACCTCCGCGGGCCGTGTGTCGACGTAGCACTTCCCCTCAGGCACATGAGCCGAGTATGTCGGATATCCTGGATCCTGATGGGGATATGTACCTAGGGTAGGGTCATAGGCCTGACCCACGTACCCTACCTAAGGACACTACTTTGGAAGATTACAAGACTACAAGGAAGATTCCGATTGGAGTAAGCAAAGCTTACGATCCACTCGACATCCATCTCACTCGGAAGATTCTACATCCACTCGACGACTCGGGCGGCATCAACAACCATCACCACTCGGACGACAGCAGTCCAACCGCCAGAAACAATTACCACCATCATAATGGCTGAAAACGGACGGCCATTAGCATGCCATTAAACCTGTCTTTATGACTTGTAACTCCCGGGCAGCGGACTCTATATAAGCCGCCCGGGGCATCTCATTCGAAGGGGGGTTTCTTCTCTCTCTCTCTCTCATTGTAATCTCCGGATACATACTCAGATAAAAACAAAGCCTCTCCGGAGCACGAGACGTAGGGTTGTTATCTCCACCGCGAGAGGCCCTAACTCGCTAAAACACCGTGTCACCCATATGCATCTCGATAGATCATGCTCCTTTACCCTACCCCCTTTGTACTGTCGGAGTCGTTCCCACGACAGTTGGCGCCCACCGTGGGGCCTGGCGTCTATCGAGCCATGGTGCAAATGGTTTTTTCTTCAATCTTCAGCAACGGATCAACGACCATCGCCGGAGAAATTCACTGGCCATCACGCCATTATACAAACAAAAGGACCAGGATCGGACTTGTCTTCTCACATGATCATCACCAATGGTGATCGTGAAGACGGCCACCGGCGGTCCTCGTCGTCTTCGGCCTTGTGTGTGACGCCGTCGTCGAGCTCTTCCACACGGCCACCGGAGCGGGCTGTCCCGACGTCTTCGGCCTTGTGTGTGGCGTCGTCGTCAAGCTCCTCCACACGACCACCGGCGCGGTCTGTTCCGTCGCCTTCGGCCTCGTGTGTGACGTCGCCGGCGAACTCCTACACACGGCCGCCGGTGCGGTCCGTCCTGTCGTCTCCGGCCTCGTCTACGACGCGGTCGGCGAGCTCCTACGCATGGCCACCGGCGCGGTCCGTCCCGTCGTTTCCGGCCTCGTCTACGACACTGCCGTCGAGCTCACACACACGGCAGCTCCATTCTCTGGCATCGGCTGTACGGCGACGGTCTCCACGGTGAAGGCTCGCCGCGGCGACGATCATCTCTGCCTGCAGCCGATGGCGCAGCATCCCGAGCGATCAGGTCCCTGCATTATACATAACGTTTTCCGTTTTGCATGCATGCAGTAATTATCCACGCCCGACTTCTTGCATGGAGTGAATGCGATCAGTTTCGCATGCATGTAGTAAACGTTTCAGTTTCACATGCATGGAGTAACTAGCTTTACCTCACGTCATGCGTGGAGTAAACACCTTCAATTTCGCATGCATGGAGTAACTAGCTTTAACTCACGTCATGCATGGAGTAAATACCTTCAGTTTCGCATGCATGGAGTAACTAGCTTTACCTCACGTCATGCAAGGAGTAACTAGCCGGCTCTCTCGGATGGTTCACTTGGCCATCTCACCCGCTTACTCGGAGAAGTATCGCACTCGGCATGCCCGACGCGGCACCCGCGCGCAGTGGCTCTTCCCCCTGAACGGCTGCTCGGCGGCAACCTCCTCGGTGAAGACACGGGCTTGAAGCGGTGCCCGCGCAGCGGCTCCTTCCCCTAACATCAGCTACTCGGCGTTCCTCCCACCGGCGTCGACCGCCCCACTGTTAACTCAGATGAAATTTGCATCCAGAAGACTAACGTGCAATGTCTCGGCCGCCGGCGTGCCGTCACTCGGTTGAGCGTGACATCACCAAACCGCTCGGCTTCCCCGCGCGTCGCCTATCGGTTGGACACAGCTTCAACACTCGGCCGCCTCTCGCGCCGTTGCTCAGTTGGACGCGTCCTCAATCTTCGGCTGCCCCGCGCGTCGCCTATCGGTTGGACACAGCTTCAATGCTCGGCCGCCTGACGCGCCGTTGCTCAGTTGGACGTGTCCTCATCCTTTGGCTGCCCTGCGCGTCGCCATCAGCTGGACACGTCCTCACCACTCGGATGCCCCGTGCGTCACCATTCGGAGGACACGTCTTCATCGGCTTGCCCGACAAGCTAAGTATTTTTTTCATATTTCATCCACATACATTTTACATACGGACAACTAAACGTCCAACATCATTCGGATGAATACTGCACTCGGACAAGCAATGTGCAGGTTTTCTCGGAGAACTAAACGTCCGGGCATTCGGCAGCTCCGCGCGCCGTCATTCGGCTGGACGCTCCTTCGTCACTCGGCAGCTCCGCCCGCCGTCATTCGACGAGACCCTCCGTCGTCACCTGGTCGCTCCGCGCACCGTTACTTGGCGAGACACTCCTTCGTCACTCGGCAGCTCCGTGTGCCGCCACTCAGTTGGACGCGTCTACATCACTCGGCAGCTCCGCGCGCCATCGTTCGACTGGACGCTCCTTCGTCACTCGGTTGCTCCACGCACCATCATTCGACTGGACGCTCCTTTGTCACTCGGTCGCTCCGCGCGCCATCATTCGACTGAACGCTCCTTCGTTATTCGGTCGCTCCGCGCACCGCTACTCAGCTGGACGCTCCTTCGTCACTCGGCAGCTCCGTGCGCCGCCACTCAGTTGGACGCGTCTACGTCACTCGGCAGCTCCGCGCGCCATCGTTCGACTGGACGCTCCTTCGTCACTCGGTCGCTCCACGCACCATCATTCGACTGGACGCTCCTTCGTCACTCGGTCGCTCCACGCGCCATCATTCGACTGGACGCTCCTTCGTTATTCGGTCGCTCCGCGCACCGCTACTCAGCTGGACGCTCCTTCGCCACTCGGCTGCTCTTGCGCCGTCAGACAGCTAAGTCATTCTTCACACACTGCATTCAATTAAATAGTTATTTTCGCATTACCGAGTGTTAAGTAAGTCGCACATGACGTTCGCTCGGAGGCCACGCCACCGAGTGTACCTCTGCGCTCGATTGCTTATTTTCATGTCGGGACACTACACTTCCGCTTCACTTGGGTCCAGTACTCAAGCAAGTTCAGTCAGATCCTTCATTCTTTTATACTTTCGCTGGTTCTGGACCAGCAAACACCTGGCACACCTAGCGGGTGTCTATGGGTGTTATTTATGCAAATCATTTCAGCAAACTCAAAGTACTCCGAGAGATTTTTATGTTGGCCTGTGCTATTTTCCATACACAGGTTACAAAATCACTCAACGCCTCCGTGCGCCGTCATTTGGTCGACTCCTCTTCGACGACAAGCTCGGCTCGGCCGCCCCGCGCGCCGTCACTTGGTCGACTCCTCTTCTACGACAAGCTCGACTCAGCCGCCCGAATCATTACCTGGAGTCATCTTCAGGACTGCAAAAGGGTGAAAATGGCGCTCCTCTACGGATACACTTGGACTTGGAGATGGCCTGTGCTGGTGTTCCCCGGGATAATGAGTGGCCTCTCTCCGGAGAGTCAGTCCACGCGCTAGCCTTGTCACTCGGGTTTTCATGGCACGTCCACCTCGGACCACTAGTCTATCTCCTCCGGGAGACATACGAGTGCCACCAAGTTTTTCCTCGGAGTCAACATACCCCGATCAGTCGGGAAGCACGTCCACTCGGACAAATACCCCTTTCATGCAAAAGGGTGAGTCCGGCGCTCCTCTACGGATACACTTGGACTTGGAGATGGCCTGTGCTGGTGTTCCCCCGGGATAATGAGTGGCCTCTCTCCGGAGAGTCAGTCCACGCGCTAGCCTTGCCACTCGGGTTTTCATGGCACGTCCACCTCGGACCACTAGTCTATCTCCTCCGGGAGACATACGAGTGCCACCAAGTTTTTCCTCGCAGTGTCCAACTTTTCTCTCCAGTCGGCAGTTTCAAGACCGAAGTTATTTACCGTGCCGAGTGCACGAAGATTCACCTGATTGACCCAGTTCCAGGCTGAACTTATTTACGGTGCCAAGCGCAAGAAGATCCATCAGATTGACTCAGCTCAAGATTACAGTTATTTACAGTGCCGAGCCCACGAAGATCCATTCCGAATACATGAAGACCCACCTCAGTGACGAGCGATCCTCTCACTCGGGAGCTTAGCTGTGATTCCGCATCGCCTAAGTTAAAAACCTTCCCGAGTGACGAGCGATCCTCCACTCGGGGGCTTAGCTGCGATTCCGTATCGCCTAAGTTAAAAACCTTCCCGAGTGACGAGCAATCCTCCACTCGGAGGCTTAGCTGCGATTCCGTATCGCCTAAGTTAAAAACTTTCCCGAGTGACGAGCGATCCTCTCACTCGGGGGCTTAGCTGCGATCCCGTATCGCCTAAGTTAAAAACTTTCCCGAGTGACGAGCGATCCTCTCACTCGGGGGGCTTAGCCGCGATTCCGTATCGCCTAAGTTGAAAATTCTTCTGAGTAATGAGCATCCATCTCACTCGGAAACCAAACAAACGTAACCAAGCAAACATGCAAACATTGTCTCTATCAGACCCCCACCGACGCAAGCACTCGACGGCGGTCTCGGAGACTACACCCAGTGGGTGCACTCAGCGTGCCCCCACTGGACCTACAATCAAAACAAATCTAAGACCCCTGCCGATGACTCCGCGCATCGCCACTCTACTGGACGCTCCTTCGTCACTCGGCGGCTTCGCGCATCGCCACTCAACGGGACGCTCCTTCGTCGCTCGGCGGCTTCGCGCATCGCCACTCAATGGGACGCTCCATCATCACTCGGCGGCTTCGCGCATCGCCACTCAACGGGACGCTCCATCGTCACTCGGCGGCTTCGCGCATCGCCACTCAACGGGACGCTCCTTCGTCACTCGGCGGCTTCGCGCATCGCCACTCAACGGGACGCTCCATCGTCACTCGGCGGCTTCGCGCATCGCCACTCAACGGGACGCTCCATCGTCACTCGGCGGCTTCGCGCATCGCCACTCAACCGGACGCTCCTTCGTCGCTCGGCGGCTCCGCGCATCGCCGCTTTACAGGACGCGTCGTCATCACTCGGCGGCTTCGCGCATCGCCACTCAACGGGACGCTCTATCGTCACTCGGCGGCTCCGCGTATCGCCCCTCAACGGGACGCTCCATCGTCACTCGACGGCTTCGCGCATCGCCCCTCAACGGGACGCTCCATCGTCACTCGGCGGCTTCGCGCATCGCCACTCAACCGTACGCTCCTTCGTCACTCGGCGGCTTCGCACATCGCCACTCAACGGGACGCTCCATCTTCACTCAACGGCTTCGCGCATCGCCCCCCAACGGGACGCTCCTTCGTCACTCGGCGGCTCTGCGCATCGCCGTTCTACTGGACGCGTCGTCATCACTCGGCGGCTTCGCGCATCACCACTCAACGGGACGCTCCATCGTCACTCGGCGGCTTCGCGCATCGTCACTCAACGGGACGCTCCATCGTCACTCGGCGGCTTCGCGCATCGTCACTCAACGGGACGCGTCGTCATCACTCGGCGGCTTCGCTCATCGCCACTCAACGGGACGCTCCATCGTCACTCGGCGGCTTCGCACATCGCCACTCAACCGGACGCTCCTTCGTCACTCGGCGGCTCCGCGCATCGCCGTTCTACTGGACGCGTCGTCATCACTCGGCGGCTTCGCGCATCGCCACTCAACGGGACGCTCCATCGTCACTCGGCGGCTTCGCGCATCGTCACTCAACGGGACGCTCCATCGTCACTCGGCGGCTTCGCGCATCGTCACTCAACGGGACGCTCCATCGTCACTCGGCGGCTCCGCGTATCGCCACTCAACGGGGCGCTTCATCGTCACTCGTCGGCTTCGCACGTCGCCACTCAACGGGACGCTCCTTCATCACTCGGTGGCTCCGCGCATCGCCGCTCTACTGGACGCGTCGTCACCACTCGGCAGCTCCACGCATCGCCACTCAACGGGACGCTCCCTCGTCACTCGGCAGCTCTGCGCATCGCCACTCGGCGAGACACGTCTTCGTCACTTCATCGCTCCGCACATCGCCACTCAGCCAGACACTCCGTCATCACTCGGTAGCTCTGCGCATAACCACTCGACTAAGACCTGCTCTACTCAAGGGAAAATCAAGCAAGTATGCGCCAAAAGAAAACGCATATCAAGACAGAATCGATCAGGGAGAATGACGAAGACTCCGGTTGACGAAGATTTCTGTGAAGCTCAACAATGCATTCGGAATTTTTGTGTCATATCAGAACCTGCATCGATCCCTTTTTCACTCGAACCCTGATCCATTCGGGGGCTAATGATGGGGATATGTACCTAGGGTAGGGTCATAGGCCTGACCCACGTACCCTACCTAAGGACACTACTTTGGAAGATTACAAGACTACAAGGAAGATTCCGATTGGAGTAAGCAAAGCTTACGATCCACTCGACATCCATCTCACTCGGAAGATTCTACATCCACTCGACGACTCGGGCGGCATCAACAACCATCACCACTCGGACGACAGCAGTCCAACCGCCAGAAACAATTACCACCATCATAATGGCTGAAAACGGTCGGCCATTAGCATGCCATTAAACCTGTCTTTATGACTTGTAACTCCCGGGCAGCGGACTCTATATAAGCCGCCCGGGGCATCTCATTCGAAGGGGGGTTTCTTTTCTCTCTCTCTCTCTCATTGTAATCTCCGGATACATACTCAGATAAAAACAAAGCCTCTCCGGAGCACGAGACATAGGGTTGTTATCTCCACCGCGAGAGGCCCGAACTCGCTAAAACACCGTGTCACCCATATGCATCTCGATAGATCATGCTCCTTTACCCTACCCCCTTCGTACTGTCGGAGTCGTTCCCACGACAGATCCTTCGAGGCTAGTAGGCTTTTCTTAGTCGACAGCACATGGTCGTGTAGTCTCCTAAGATCCCCTGATATTGCCTCTAGCGGTTTCGGCGGTAGCATCGGCTCGCCCGTGACATGGAACATGGCCGCACCTTTGACAGGTACACGCTCTTCAAAATCCGCCGTCTGGCTGCTATGTGCTCTGGCTTGTTTGTAGGTAGCAGAGCCTTTCCCCGCCGGTCTCCTCCTCTCCTTTTTCTTGGGCTGACCTTCCAGACCCTTCCTTAACCCCTGCCCCAGTGTTGTCTGGCTAAGCACTGTATGACCCTCGGCTAGTTGAGTCTGTGTTGAGGCGGCATCTTCAGGCGTGTCCTGTGAGGATTGCATGAAGAGAGACTTCTTGCAATCATCCTTGCTAGGACGTTCCTGCCCGGGCAGATCATCCATCTCATCAGCATGCTGATAGCTCGAGTCGTCATATGGCTGACTCATCAATTCTAAGTCATCGTCATAGGCGCCTGTATTGAGGAACCGAAGAGGGTCCTCATCCATCTCATCATCCATTCTTTGTTCTACGGGGGCAATTACATCAGCCACTATTGGACCCCCTTCCTCGCATTGTCCGCCGCTCTCACCTGACACTACAGGCGCTAGTAATTGCGTAGGCGGGGTGGTGCTGTTCATACCTGCTTGCTGATGTGTGGTTATTGGTTTGCTCTCGGCCGGCTCCAGACGAAGAAGATTCTTCGGCCATAGCAGCACCCAACCCTTGCAGTTTCCAAGCCGCGGCGGGGTCTCGTCGTCCTCTCCCCCTAGCCGTACTGGAGGAGGCAAATCCTCGTGCCCCTATTTCACACTCGACAAGGTAACCCTGAAGTGCCCACTGGGCATCGGCTGGCCATGGAACGTGAGTTCCAAGGGCTTCGTTATCACCGCCTTTCCCACGTCCACCTTCTGGCCTTTGATCAAGTAGAGTACGGTGCACGGGGTTTCGTCGGCCTACAAAGACATGTCTGCGGCGTAAAACATCCGAAAGGCAACGAAAACAGAATATTCTAGATATATGTTGGTGCGACATGTAATTACCGTGAGGGCGTCGAGCTCAGCCAAAGACGAAGGCCCGCCTAGCGCGCCAGAGACTGAGGACGGGCTGCTACGAGCGGGTGTGGGTGCGGGTGCGGGAGCAGGCGCGGTTGCGTGAGCAGGTGATGGTGCGGTTGTGTTGTTCATCGAGTTGCTCCCGACGAAGCTGGGCATGGGGAAATCATCTACCATCTTGTCTGGATTTTCCTTCAACCAGTTGATGATAGCCGGGATCAAGTTAGTAGCGAAATCATTTCTGTAGGCATCTACAGCTGCAGCGACTGCCTGCTGTAGCAACTCATTTTTCTCCTTGGCTGCTTTTTTCGCGTCCTCAGCTGCTTTTTTCTTGAACGCAAGCTTCACCTTCTCGTCGATGTCCGCCTGACTGAACTTCTTTTTCTGCTTCTTGGCTTCCAGGCCCTCGTTGTAAAAGACCTTCCACGTGGCGCCGTCTCTGGCGCCGTGCACACGTCCATATTGCGGCCGCTGGTCCAAAGGGAGTCCCTTAAGTTCGTTCAAGGCCCGGTTGAGAGGGGTGTCCCACTTGGGCCTCATCGACGAAGACTGGCTTTCGGTTGCAAGCTTGTGTTGCTTGTCCTGTTTACGAATGTGTAGTCGACTTGATCAGAAGCTAAATGTAAGGTGGTAAAAGAATAATTACTAGTATTCTAATCAATTTCCTCGTGATCTTGTCCGTGTAAAAAACCTTCTTTTCCTCGTCCCACTTGTAGCGGGCCTTGATGAAGTCACGCTCCAAGGGGTTGGTGAACTTCGCGAAGGGGTTTGGGAGACCCACGACTTCACGTTCCGCGTCCTCCTTATCCCATATGGGCCTTTTGCCAAGGTAGCCACGGCTTCCGAGGCGTTGGTTCCCCGTGTTCCTTTGCTGAAGGCTCTTGAATTTCGCCGCCTTAGCCTTGGCTGCCTCGGTAGCGCAATTGTCCTTGAACTTTTGGAACTCCTATTCCGTAAGTGTCGGATTTTCCTCCAGAATCTTGGACAGGGGTTCCTCAGCCTCAATAGCTCGTTTCACCCTCCCTTTCCAGGAGGCCAAATCATTGCTGAACATGCCCATGGCGTGATTGTTAATCTTTTTCATCTTCGGATCATCCCACGGGTGTTCTATGTCGTCATCCCGGTCGGGGAACTTGAATCTCTTGTGCAGCTTCGTAAGGAGCAACTACATCAAATGTTCTTTACCCCTTAAGTCATCATCGTTGACGCTCGCGCATTCCCGTAAGATGCATCCGACTTGGTTCCCGTAGCACTTGCTAGGTTCTTCCGGCTCTAATGGCTCAAACTTGCCAAGGGCCATCTTTGTGATCACCAGTCGTCCGATGCCGAGTTTGTTAGGTTTTCGTATCCTCTGCTTCTTCTACTTCTTCTTTTCGGTAGTGGCTTCGGCACTAGTACCTTCCCCGCCGGTACCTTCCCCGCCGGTATCTTCCTCGCCGGTATCTTCCCCGCCGGTCTCGGCACGCCATCGGTGCCGGCGCCGTCGATGACGATGTCGGCGTCAGTAGCATCATCGAGGCCGCCCTGCAAACCTTGACTGTGCTTAGCAGACAAAAAGTCAACGTACTGTTGTTCACGCTCATAATCCATCTCGTCTGCATCGTGGTCAGAAGGCCCGGTTTCTTCGTTGTTCGACATGTTTCCTACGATTAAGTCTCCTTGTTTAATTTTTAAACTATAATAAAAATGAGTAATGACATAAAAAAAGGTCTATGGTTTGCCGGAATGCCGTTTCCCAGCAAATCCCGGCACTCGATATGCCTAATTTCTAGCACAAGTCATGCCAAAATTCACGGGAAATTTCGGCATGACCTTTGCTACAAAGTGGACATATCGAGCGCCTGAAATTCACCGGAACGGAAATGAATCAACATTCTGGCAAAACATAGGCCACACGGATCATTTACCCTACACATAACCATCATTTTCCTAACATAACATGTCCAAAATATCACATGTCCAAATTCCAAACATCACATGTCCAAATCACATGTCCACATATCAGATGTCCACTTCAAATTTGCATATACCAACTAATTAACTATAGGGATCATACTAGCTAGCTATTTCATCAACACATTTTCTGAAATTTGAATTCACAATTTTCTGAATTTTTAATTCACAACATCATTTCCTAACACCAACCTAATTCACCTACTGTTTTTCAATTGTAAATTAAACCTAGCTATTTCATGAACCCTAAAACCCTAGAACCTAACTACAAAACCTAACTACATGAACCCTAGAACCCTTAGGCAGAGAGACAGAGAGAGAGAAGGAGGGGCAGAGGACTTACAAGGGGCTAGGGGAGACATCGGCGGCGAGGTGGAGCTCAGGGGAGACGGGTGCGGGTGGAGGAGCGGGCGGCGACGGAGGGCGCGCGGGCGGCGACGGACGGGGCGCGGGCAGGCGACGGAGAATGGCAACGGACGGGGCGCGGGCAGGCAACGGAGGGCGACGGCGGCATCGGAGGAGAGGGATCGAATGGGGAATGGGATGGAGGAAAGAAGTGGAGGAGGAAGCCCGCGCGGGGGTTATGTCAAGATAGCAGTAGCGCGTTTTACGAAAACGCGCTACTCCTACCTGACATAGCTATAGCGCATTTTAGGAAAACGCGCTACTGCTACCTGACATAGCTATAGCGCGTTTTAGAGAAACGTGCTACTGCTATCACTCCTCAACCAGATCTACTGCTCTTCTTTTCTTTTCCTGTTTGTTTCTTCTATTTTCTTTTCCTTTTTTTTCCGAGAGCAGGAATGAAGGAAAGGTGATACAATGTATATAACTAAGGCGATATATATTGCATCATTTGACGGTTAAGTGTGTATACAAAATAGGAACATATATTACATCATTTGACCCATGCATAAGGGTTAAGTGTGTACACAAAATAGGAACATATATATTACATCATTTGACCGATAACGGGTTCTCGATCAGCGTCGACGTTTTCGTTTTTGAGTGAGCTTCTTTCCCTTCTTGTTCGTTGACGAATAATTGAGCCCCTCATTGTGACTTTTACTTTTCCATGGAGTACAATCTTTCTTAGGTAATGTAGTATTGATTCTTCTTTTGACATATACTTCATCATCATCGTCATCTTCCCTCATCGGGTTGTCGTACTGGTCGTAGTCTTCCTCGTTGGCGACTCCATCCATTCCTATGATGTTCCTTTGCCTCTCCTCACGACAACATGGCTGGGATTGCTCGAGTCGGTTATGAAGAAGCATTGTGTCACGTGCTTAGCGTGTACCCATGGCTCGTTTTTTGCGATGGTGTTCACGGTAGCGCTCTTGGCGTCGGGTATAGTCATGGTAGTGAAATACCGGTTTTCTCTTTCGACATTCTTAGCCCATCTGACACGGAGCATCGTCGCGCTGTGCAGTCCAGAGTAGTCAAGCTCCCAGATCTCCTCGACCCTTCCGTAAAATCTCTCAGTTGCGCCGTTGTCGCTGCCGGTCATGCATTCCATCGTCACCCCTGAGTTCTGAAAATCACTGTTCATATCTTTGGCCTCCGTGTAGAATGTGTATCCGTTGATATCGTATGCCTAATAGGTCGCGAGGTTGGCCGAGGGGCCATGTGCTAAGGCATATATGAGCAATCCGTCCTTAGAGCCCTCTTCCGGGGGATTAGCAAGAATATGCTCTTTGAACCAATGCAGGAAAGTGGAGTTATGCTCTCTAGTAACTCCGGCGTCCGTCCTGCATAGCCCCGGCCACGATACTTCTTTGCGATGGTTTCTTTGTGCAGTGTAACAAAAGGATCTACCTCGTCTAGGTGTTGTAGCACTACTAAGTTTGCTCTGTCAAAGTCGTTGCGTCGATCCGAGTAGGCCACATGCAGTTCCCTGCGACCGTTGGAGTGACCTTCTCCTTCGAGCCTCCCAAGGTGCTTCTTAACGGGCAAACCAACACCAGGCCCGTCTCCGCCATATAGACAATTCTCATAGAAAGAGATGCACTCTTGCGTCAGATAGCCCTGGACGATGCTTCCATCCGGACGGGACATGTTACGAATGAATCCTTTGATGACCCCATTCATCCTCTCGAACGGCATCATGTTGTGCAGGAATGACGGCCCCAGGTCTATTATGTCGCCCACAATATGGACACACAAATGCACCATGACGTCAAAGAACGCGGGCGGGAAGTACATCTCAAGCTCATTTTGTATCACAACGATCTCTTCCTGTAGCCTTCGGAGCTGCTTCACACTGATCGACTTTCGAGAGATGACGTCGAAAAAGTTGCAGAGACCAATAAGCGTGTCACGGACATGCTTGTCCATTATCCCTCTAAGGGCAACAGGTAGTATCTGCGTCATCATCAGATGACAGTCATGGGACTTCATCGCGCTGAACCTTTTCTTCTTCATGTCTAGAAATCTGCTTATCTTCCCACAGTAACCGGAACTAACTTTGATTCCGGTAAGTGATGTGGCTTGGACTGCGTCGGTATTTCCCCAAAGAGGAAGGGATGATGCAGCACAGCGACGGTAAGTATTTCCCTCAGTTATGAAACCAAGGTTATCGAACCAGTAGAAGGATCACCACCACCCAATAAGCAGCACCTGCGCACAAACAACAAATACTTGCAACCCGACGCGAAAGAGAGGTTGTCAATCTCTCTACGGTAATAAGATAGATTAGGTAGTGATAGATAGGAGAGATAGATCTCTCAAGAACACAAATAAAAAGAGCAAATAAGCAGCAATATATTTTTGGGTTTTTGGTTTTGTAGATCTGAAAACAAAGATTGCAAAAAACGTAGATCGGAAAGCAATATGAATGAAAAGTAGACCCGGGGGCCATAGGTTCACTAGTGGCATCTCTCATGAGTATAGCGCACGGTGGGTGAACAAATTACTGTTGGGCAATTGATAGAAAATCGAATAGTCATGACGATATCCAAGGCGATGATCATTATATAGGCATCACGTCCAAGCTAGATAGACCGACTCCTGCCTGCATCTACCTCTATTACTCCACACATCGACCGCTATCCAGTATGCATCTAGTGTATTAAGTTCATGGAAAACGGAGTAATGCAATAAGAACGATGACATGATGTAGACAAGATCTATTCATGTAGGAATAGACCCCATCTTGTTATCCTTAATAGCAACGATACATGCGTGTCTTGCTGCCCCTTCTGTCACTGGTAAAGAACACCGGAAGATCGAACCCATCACAAAGCACCTCTTCCCATGGCAAGAAAAATCGATCTAGTTGGCCTCACTAAACCAAAGATTCGAAGAAGAAATACGAGGCTATAAGTAATCATGCATATAAGAGATCAAAGAAGTCTCAAATAATATTCAAGGATAGAAACTGATCATGAACTCAAAATTCATCGGATCCCAACAAACACACCGCAAAAGTTTACATCAAATAGATCTCCAAGAGACCATTGTATTGAGGATCATAAGAGAGAGAGAGGAAGCCATCTAGCTACTAACTACAGACCCGTAGGTCTATGGTGGACTACTCACGCATCATCGGAGAGGCACCTATGAAGAAGATGAACCCCTCCGTGATGGTGTTTAGATTGGATCTCGCGGTTCTGGAACTTGCGGCGGCTGGAATTGTGTTTCGGCGACTCTTCTAGGGTTTTGGATTTCCAGGGAATTTATAGGCACGATAGTCGGTTGAGGGGGTGCCCGAGGTGCCCAACACCCACTAGGCCACGCCAGGGGGCTTCTGGCGCGCCCTGGTGGGGGCTGGCCACCCTGGGCCCCCTCTTCTGGTGTTCTTTGGCCCATCTGGTTTCTTCTGGTCCGTAAAAAATCCACAAAAATCCCCACAGCGTTTTATCTTCGTCTGGTACTGATTTTCTGCGAAGTAAAAAAACAAGCAAAAACAACAACTGGCACTTTGGCACTATGTCAATAGGTTAGTCCCAAAAAATGATATAAAGTTATAATAAAATGATTGTAAAACATCCAAGAATGATAATATAACAGCATGGAACAAGCAAAAATTATAGATACGTTGGAGACGTATCAGCATCCCCAAGCTTAATTCCTACTCGTCCTCGAGTAGGTAAATGATAAAAACAGAAGATGTGGAATGTTGCCTAACATGTTCATCATATTCTTTTCTTCTTTGTATAGCATGGACATTTGGACTTGTAAATTATTCAAAGCCATAGTCTAGTTTTAACATAATGACTTTGATACGTTCATTTTGCATCATGCTTTTATATTGATATTTATTGCATTATGGGTTGTTATTACACATTATGGTACAATACTTATGCCTTTTCTCTCTTATTTTACATGGTTTACATGAAGAGGGGGAATGCCGACAGCTGGAATTCTGGACCGGAAAAGGAGCAAATATGAGAGACCTATTCTGCACAACTCCAAAAGTCCTGAAAAGTTACGGAGAATTATTTTGGAATAAAAAAAATATTGGGCGGAAGAAATACCAGAGGGGACCCACCAGGAGGCCACAAGCCAGGGGGGCACGCCCTACCCCCCTGGGCGCACCCCTGTGGCTTGTGGGCCCCCTGGCAGTCCTCCGGTGCCCATCTTCTGCTACATGAAGGGTTTTGACCTGGAAAAAATCAGGAGAGAGCTTTCAGGACAAAGCGCCATCGTCTCGAGGCGGAACTTGGGCAGAACCAATCTAGGGCTCCGGCGGAGCTGTTCTGCCGGGGAAACTTCCCTCCCCGAGGGGGAAATCGAAGCCATCGTCATCACCAACGATCCTCTCATCGAGAGGGGGTCAATCTCCATCAACATCTTCACCAGCACCATCTCCTTTCCAAACACTAGTTCATCTCTTGTATCTGATCTTTGTCTCAAAACCTCAGATTGGTACCTGTGGGTTGCTAGTAGTGTTGATTACTCCTTGTAGTTGATGCTAGTTCGTTTATTCGTTGGAAGATCATATGTTCAGATCCTTAATGATAATTAATACTCCTCTGATTATGAACATGAATATGCTTTGTGAGTAGTTATGTTTGTTCCTGAGGACATAGGATAAGTCTTGTTATAAGTAATCATGTGAATTTGGTATTCGTTCGATATTTTGATGAGATGTATGTTGTCTCTCCTCTAGTGGTGTTATGTGAACGTCGACTACATGGCACTTCACCATTGTTTGGGCCTACGGGAAGGCATTGGGAAGTAATAAGTAGATGATGGGTTGCTAGAGTGACAGAAGCTTAAACCCTAGTTTATGCATTGCTTCGTAAGGGGCTGATTTGGATCCATATGTTTCATGCTATGGTTAGATTTATCTTAATTCTTCTTTCGTAGTTGCGGATGCTTGTGAGAGAGGTTAATCATAAGTGGGAGGTTTGTCCAAGTAAGGGCAGCACCCAAGCACCGGTCCACCCACATATCAAATTATCAAAGTAACGAACGCGAATCATATGAGCATGATGAAAACTAGCTTGACATAAATTCCCATGTGTCCTCGGGAGCGCTTTGCTTTATATAAGAGTTTGTCTAGGCTTGTCCTTTGCTACAAAAAGGAGGATTGGGCCACCTTGCTGCACCTTTGTTACACTCGTTATTTGTTACCCGTTACGAATTATCTTATCACACAACCATCTGTTACCGATAATTTCAGTGCTTGCAGAGAATACCTTGCTAAAAACCGCTTGTCATTTCCTTCTGCTCCTCGTTGGGTTTGACACTCTTACTTATCGAAAGGACTACGATAGATACTCTATACTTGTGGGTCATCAGACTTCAATACTCAAGCATGTCAATAAGCAACCATGTCTTTCAAAATATCAACACTAAAGAAAGTTATCCCTAGCCCATCATGCTCAATCATTGATCCATTCATGAAACACACTCAAGTATTAGCTATGCCCAATGCTCAAGTACGATCATAGTGCCCCCTAGTTGGTGCTTATAAGAGAGGATGGAGACTCAAAGCAAAAATAAAAATTGCATAAAGTAAATAGATAGGCCCTTCGCAGAGGGAAGTAGGGATTTCTAGAGGTGCCAGAGCTCAAAGTTTTAAATCGAGAGAGAAAAAATATTTTGGGTGGCATGCTTTTCCTGTCAACGAAAACGAGAAAGTAGCTCACAATACTTTCCATGCTAGATATATCATAGGCGGTTCCCAAACAGAAAATAAAGTTTATTCCTTTTTCCACCAAACTTTTACTTTCCATGGCGGGCCGTATCCATGGTTGCCTTCCATACCAGCACTTTCCAAGGAATTTATTATTTGACAACATAAAGTAAATATTTTTTTCTCTTTGTCATTCTGGGAATGGACATCCCTATTACCGCCGCACTCTCATGCAATGACAAGTGAATAAACACTCATCTTGATAATAACACATCTAGCATGGAAAAATATTGGACACTCCCCACCGTTTCATGAGCGGTACGGGTACACAAAAGAGAAAATTTATTTTGAAAATTTAGAGATGGCACATACAAATTTGCTTGGAACGGCATGGAAATACCGCATATAGGTAGGTATGGTGGACTCATAAGGCAAAACTTGGTTTAAGGATTTTGGATGCACAAGTAGTATTTCTACATAGTACAAATGAAGGCTAGCAAATAGATTGGGAAGCAACCAAACCAAGAAATGAAAAATCACATAAGTGAGCATTGAACATAACTAACACCGAATAATGCACCACAAGTAGGATGTAACTTCATTGCATAACTATTGACTTTCGTGCATGCATAGAGAATCACAAACCTTAACACCAATATTCCTACTAACACTATAGGAATCAGCTGCTTTGCCGTCTGCCATAGCAGACGGCAAAGGCATACTTTGCGGACGGCAAAGCCTTTGCCGTCTGCCAGCAGACGGCCAACACCCCGGCTGAACGGCTGCCGGCAAAGCACCTGGACGGCAGACAAAAGGTGCCAGCCCCGTTAGGGGGCTAACGACGCTCTTTGCTGTCTGCCAGCAGACGGCAAAGAGCTGCAGCTGACGTCAGCTGACGTCATGCGTCAGCTGGGCCAACGCAGGCTCTTCGCCGTCTGCCAGCAGACGGCAAAGAGGCAAAGGTCTTTGCCGTCTGCTAGCAGACGGCAAAGAGGCCAAATAGGCCAGCCCAGGTTGCACAGGCTGCTGCCACGTGCCCACTTTGCCGTCTGCTAACAGACGACAAACCTCTTTGCCGTCTGCTAGCAGATGGCAACTATATAGCAACTGTTTTTTCTTATATCAATTCATTTTCACAGAAATTCAAACACACACACACACACACATATATATATATATATATATATATATATATATATATATATATATATATATATATATTCAGAATCACATAATAAGGCAAAACATTATGTCTTATCCACCACATAATATGTCTCATCCACCACATAATAAACAACACATATGCAAATAATATGCAAGCCATATGGATATGATCATCCAACACATACCAAATCAAAACATATGCAAGTCTCATCCATACATATGCGAGTTTCATTCATCTATACATACATATGCAAGTGTCACATTGTTGATCCTACAAAATCAAAACAAAATGGAAGGACAAGGACTCCATGAACGCAAGCTTCCGTGAAGTGAATCAAATCTGCAAAATGAGAAAGAAGAAAGTTAGAAGAAGAAGACTAGAAGAAGAAGAAGAAGAAGACTAGAATTTTTCTCCTCTTCTTGTTCTTCTTCTTATTGCTTACTTGTGTCATTTTAGAGCTAACCTAGGTAAATAGGCCATTTTTGACCTAAATATGCTAAGTATATCATAAATGAACTAAAAAAAGCTAAGTATAGGTCATTTTTGTGCTAACATAAGTAATTATGCCATTTTTGAGCTAATTAAGCATATTAAGTCATTTTGGAGCTAAATAGGTCATTTCTTAAGCATATTATGTCATTTTTGAGCTAGCTAAGCATATTAAGTCATTTTGGAGGAATAAATGCTAAGTATAGGTCATTTTAGAGCTATCCTAGGTTAAATAGGTCATTTTAGAGCTATCCAAGGTTAAATAGGTCCATTTTTTTGCTAGCTAAGCATATAAATTCATTTTGGAGGAATAAATGCTAAGTATAGGTCATTTTAGAGCTATCATATGTTAAATAGGTCATTTTTGAGCTAATTAAGGTTATTATGTCATTTTTGAGCTACCTAAGCATATAAATTCATTTTGGAGGAATAAATTCTAAGTATAGGTCATTTTAGAGCTATCCTAGGTTAAATAGGTCATTTTGGAGCTAATTAAGGTTATTATGTCATTTTTGAGCTACCTAAGCATATTAAGTCATTTTGGAGGAATAAATGCTAAGTATAGGTCATTTTAGAGTTTCCCTAGGTTAAATAGGTCATTTTGGAGCTAATTAAGGTTGTTATGTAATTTTTGAGCTAGCTAAGCATATAAATTCATTTTGGAGGAATAAATGCTAAGTATAGGTCATTTTAGAGCTATCCTAGGTTAAAGAATGAATACCTGACATGAATAATATGTATATAATTTAAGTGTATCATCATCATGAACATAATAAAAAATTGAATACCTAACATGAACTAATTAATAATATATATTTACATAATAATAATTGAATACCTGGCGTGAACTATAATATTAATCTTCATCGTCATCATTAATAAATGCATCATCATCGTCTATATATGCTTCGGGGTCAATAAATGCATCATCATCATCATCACTATCAGTAATGACGTGCTCATCATCATCATCAATAAATGCATCAACATGTGGAAGGCCTCCTGTACGTAATCGGTCAAGCATTGATAGGTCATCCGCAGCAGTAACCTTTTCTTGTTCCGGCTCTTCTTGTTCCGGCTCAGGCTCGGATTCACTACCGCTGTCTACTTCAATGTTCTGGTGTGAAGTAGAGCGGTTCTTGAAACGTTTTTTGGAAAGACGTGTTTCTTGGAAGAATTCTCCTTCATATGTGTCTGGGTTAATGTGAGGTTCATAATCCTCTTCATTGGGGGGAGGTGGTCTAACACGTGGCAGCACTTCATAAACGACATCCCAACCATTCAGATTTGGATCAGTTTGGCAGGCCCACGGTAGATAGAAAACTTGGGTCGCCTGTTGAGCCGTAATATAGACATCGGGAACATCCAAATGGGTGCTTTGTTTGATTTCGACTAGCCCTAGATGTTCATTAGTCCTTCTAGTCTCCTTCGGCTGGAACCAATAACATTTGAAGACTACGACGTTCGGTGGGTTTGCACCATAGAATAGAAGTTCATAAATTGCTTCAACTCTTCCATAATACTCGGTACCTCCTTCGCCGATAGCAGAGACACAACAATTTGTAGACTTTTGGTCGGCCATAGATAGCTCTTTGCCATAGGTACGAAAGCGATACCCGTTGATGTCGTATTTGTCAAATGAACGGACCTTATAGTCAAAACCATTTGCGACTTGTCTCAATTCGGCGTCCATAGACTCTGAACTAGCCTACAAGTTTAATACGAAAGGATTGTTGCATTAGCCGGAAATTAGACGAAGAAATGAAATGGTCTAATGGAAATTACCGTTTGTTTGAACCAAGAGATGAAACCGGGATAGCCGCCTCCATGCATTGCTAGAAGCTCATACTCTTCGACGGAATCATTTTGGATCACCGCTCCATATGAGAATTCGGCAACGTATCGACTGTATCAAATATCCGGGAATAAGAGCAGTTCAAAGGAATTAGAGGTTGCGAAACAATGTACCGAGAACTTACTCGATGTACGGCCGCACTTCTGTTAGGTTGTTTAAGATATACAACGTAATGGTCCGCCATTCGTCGACATCCAACGGTAAGGAAGTATAAGCACCGGCTGGTGCAAGCTTCCCTTTGAATAGGCTGAGGTTGGATCCACCCTTTTTAGGGTCGCCAGCATTGTACCGAGGCTTCGGATTATGCAAATGACGATTTTTGGCTTCGTAGTGTGCTGTCACGAAGTTTGCCGCCTCCTCAGTAATGAATGCCTCGGCCATCGATGCTTCAATTCGACATTTATTTTTACATTTTTCTCGAAGCGTCTTCTGCATCCTCTCAGTTGCGTAGCACCAACGATTCTGCTCGGGCCCCCCCCCAATCGTGCCTCGGTCGGGAGATGCAAAATCAAATGCTACATTGGATTAAAGAAGCCCGGTGGAAAGATCTTCTCTAACTTGTAGATCAACTCCGGCGCCAACTCTTCCAGTTCTTCTAGCAAGCCAGGCGATAGTTCTTTCGCACAAAGAACACGGAAGAAATAGCTCAGCTCTGCCAGTACTAGCCATTCATCCTCAGGGATAAAGCCACGCAACATCACCGGCATTACCCGCTCAAGCCATATGTGCCAATCATGACTCTTGAGACCAAATATTTTCAATTTTTCAAGGCTCGCTCCCCTCTTTAGATTCGCTGCATACCCATCGGGGAACATCAACTCATTTTTCACCCACAGGAGTATTTCCCTCATAACTGGCCTTCCAAGATTGAACCATGCCTTTGGCTTCGTCCAGTTCTTCTTTCCTTTCGGTTGTCGCATGTTTTGTAGTGGTCTATCACATAGAGCCTGCTGATCGACTCTAGCCTTAGGATTATCCTTTGTTTTCCCCTCTATGCCGAACAATGTACCAAAGAGGGCCTCGCCGACATTCTTTTCAGTGTGCATCACGTCGATGTTGTGTGGGCAACGGAGGTCTTTGAAGTAAGGCAGATCCCACAAGCATGTCTTGTGAGCCCAGGCGTGTTCCGAATTATACCCCTTGAAATACCCTGGACGCTCTGGATCCGGCTCGAGAGAGTTTAACTGATCCAGGGTCTGTTGGCCTGTCAACGCAGGTGGTGCAGAGTTTTTGACAACTCCACCTTTGATGAAGTTCTTCTTGTCTTTTCTGAACTTATGGCGAGGATCCAGGAACTGTCTATGCATGTCAAAGCAAGAAAACTTGCCACCCGCCTGCAGCCGACGAAACTCAAGAGCTGCCTTGCATGTGGGGCACGGGAACCTTCCATGCACACACCAGCCAACGAATAGCGCATACGCCGGCAAGTCATGCATCGAGTACATGTACCACACACGCATTAGGAAGTTTTTTTTTGTAGCGGCGTCGTATGTCTTGATCCCATTATCCCAAGCTTCTTGCAGTTCATCCTTAAGCGGCTGCATGTACACATTCATACTCTTCCCCGGATAGTTGGGCCCCGGAATTATCAACGTCAGGAAAATGTTCTTTCTTTGCATAATCTGTCCGGGGGGAGATTGAGTGGAATGACAAATACAGGCCAACAACTGTATTGGTCTGCCATCATACCAAACACATTGAACCCATCCGTGCTTATGGCGATTCGAGGATGCCTTGGATCTGCCGCTTTAGCATGATGTATTGCATCGAAGCGCTTCCACGCAAAAGCGTCCGATGTGTGTACCAACATCGGCTCCCCATCTGCATCTAGTTCGGTTCTTTTGCCCAATTTGTGCCATGTCATCTGTCTGGCCGTCTCTTCGACCATGAAAAGACGTTGAAGTCTTGGTATGATTGGCATATACCGAAGAACATTAACTGGGATTTTTGTCTGACTCTTCTCACCCATACCGTTGTCTACCTCAACATACCTGGAAGACTGGCAAACGGGACAATACTTCAAGTCCGCATACTCAAGCCTAAATAAGGCGCATCCTTTCTCACAGGCATCTATCTTCTCATAGGGCATCTTAAGTACACGGAGGATTTTGTCCGACTGGTACAGGTTTGCAGGCATTACATGGCCTTTGGGTAGAAAACGTCCAAATAGTGTCATCATCGCGTCGTAGCATTCTTTGCCCAAGTTGAATTGAGCCTTCAGAGCCATTACTTGTGCGATGGCATCCAGCTGACAAAGCTTAGTGTGCTCGTGGAGAGGACGTTTTGAAGACTCCAACATATCATTGAAGGCTTTTGCAGATTCCTCCATCTCATCGTCCGAATCCCGAGCATCATCAAAGTCTTCCACCATGTCTTCCATCCCAGTACCATGCTCGTCGGTGCGCCGACGGCCCTCCTCAGCTCTGGCACGTTGGGCAGACTCACCATGAAATGTCCAGACCGTATAATTAGGCGTAAAACCCAACTTCTGCAGGTGTTTGATCATTTCAAACTCTGACTTCTTATGAAAGTTGTCGCACTCGACACAGGGGCACCAGGTTGTTTCCTGTCCATTTGCAAATGCGGCTCTCACAAACCCCTTGGTTTTTCTTATCCATTCATGGGTCATGTCTTTCTGACTAGTGTGACCGGTGTACATCCACGCACGATCACTCATCTTGCCTAGCTACTGGACACACAAGAAATATATACATATTCAGCAAACCATATTCATCAGTTAATAGAGTTTGTCAGTTTTATTACGTCCATGCAACCTAGACGCTAGTAGGTAAAGATAGGTCCTAATCCCACCCGAGTATGTGTAGATTGGGTTCGTTTTCCCATGCTCGGCTCCGGATCCGACGCAAAATTTCGGCAGCACCTCCCCGCTGTTCTCCTGATACACGTCTCGGCAATAAGTAGAGAGGATGTGTACCCGGAGAACAACAGGGAGGCACTGACAAAATTCTGCATCGGATCCGGAGTAGAGCATATGGGAAAATGAACCCAATCTACACATACTCGGGCTGTCCATGGATTACGTTGGACAATTCGAAAGAATCACGGTTACAAATATGCAAATGCATGCATATTTATAGATGTAACCCTTTCGAACGGGAGACGTATAGTGGTCACGCATACTGATGATTGACACCTATAGCTAGCAAGTTTCATCGGCACGAAGACCGGAACAGAGCAAATGAAGGGGGGAGGAGGAGATGTCATTTGTGCTCACCCACGAACGCAGGGGCGGAGCTCGTCGTACGCACGGGGAGGTCATCGAACACCAGACCCTCGCAGCAACGAAAGAACTGCACATTTAAATCCACCCGATCAACACAAATATATATGATGTTTTTCATAACAAAATAGGGAAATATATGACCCCGTCGGCCTCTGGAAGGCCGAAGAGCACCTTTTCGGTCAACAGGAGGCTGAAGAGGTGTCGGCGTCGGGGGTGTCGTGGTGTCGGGCTGTCGTGGTGTCGGGGTGTCGGGGTGTCGGGTCGGGGTGTCGGGGTGTCGTGGTGTCGGGGTGTCGGGGTGTCGTGTCGGGGTGTCGGGGTGTGTCGGATGTCGTGTCGGGGTGTCATGTCGGGGTCGGGGTGTCATGTCAGGGTCGGGGTGTCGGGGTGTCGTGTCGGGGTCGGGGTCCGGGTGTCGGGGTCTTTTTTTCCTCTTTTTCCTTTTCTTCTTCTTCCTCTTCTTCCTTTTCTTCCTTTTTTCCTTCTTCTTCTTCTTCTTCTTCTTCTTCTTCTTCTTCTTCCTTTTTCCTTTTTCCTCTTCTTCTTCTCCTCCTCTCCTCTTTTTTCTTCTTCTTCTTCTTCTTCTTCTTCTTTTTTCTTCTCCTCCTCCTCTTCTTTTCTTCTTCCTTTCCTTTTTCCTCTTCTTCTTCTCCTCCTCTCCTCCTCTTCTTCTTCTTCTTCTTCTTCTTCTTCTTATTTTTTCTTCTCCTCCTCCTCTTCTTCTTTTTCTTTTTCTTCTTCTTCTTCTTCTTCTTCTTCTTATTTTTTCTTCTTTTCCTTTTTCTTTTTCCTTTTTTTCCTTTTTCTTTTCTTCTTTTTCTTTCTTCTAGGTTTCTTTCTACCTAAATGTCTAAATATCTAAAAACCTAAACATCTAAGTATCTAAACTCCTAAATGTCTAAATATCTAAAACCTAAACAGAAAAAATAATAAAAAAAACAGAAAAAAAGGGGCAGGAGGGGGAGCTCACCAGAGGGGGGCAGAGGGGTTGGCCGGTGAGGGGGCGGCGACGGGGCTGGCCGGCGTCCGGGCCGCGACGGGGCGGGGCAGTGGGCGGCGTCGGCGGTCGCGGGTGCGGCGGCGGCGAGCGGCGGGGGACGGGCCGGGGCGGGTCGGGGGTGGCGGCGGGTGCGGCGGCGGCGTGGGGTCAGGGTCAGAAGGGGAGAGGCAAAGAGAGTGGAGAGAGTGGAGGGGGGGTGGGCCGTTAGGGCCGTTAGTAGGTATTTTCTTTGCCGTCTGCTAGCAGACGGCAAAGAGGTGGGGTGGGCCGTTGTAGTTAACTGGCCTCCACTGGGCCCCACCCCACCTCTTTGTCGTCTGCTAGCGGACGGCAAAGAAACTTTGCCGTCCGCTAGCAGACGGCAAAGAGCTGGCTGATGGCAAACAGTGTCTTTGCCATCAGCCAGATCTTTGCCGTCTGCTTTCCCAAAGCAGACGGCAAACAACCTCTTTGCCGTCTGCCAGCAGACGGCAAAGAGCTGGCAGATGGCAAAGTCCCTGATTCCAGTAGTGTAAGCATAATTGCTCACTAACATGACTCACATATTACTATCATCATGTTTCAAAACTATTACAAGGAATCAAGTTTAATTTGTCCAATGATCTTCATGAAAGTTTTTATTATATCCTCCTTGGATATCTATCACTTTGGGACTAGTTTCATATATTGACATTGCTTTTTGGCAAGCTCAAACAAATTTAAGTGAAGCACATGAGCATAAAGATTTCATCTCTCAAAAAGGTATAAGTGAAGCATGAGAGGATTTCTTCAAAATTTACTAAGTCTCAAATTAATCTAAGTGAAGCATGAGAGTATTTCTACAAAAGTTTCCAAGCACACCGTGCTCAAAAAGATATAAGTGAAGCACTAGAGCAATTCTATAGCTCAAAAAGTTTAAGTGAAGCACATAGAGCAATTCTAACAAATCATAGCATGATTGTGGCTTTCTCAAATAGGTGTGTACAGCAAGTATACAAAGGAAAAACTAACAAACAAAGCAAGCAAATATACAAGACGCTCCAAGCAAAACATATGATATGTGATGAATAAAAATATAGCTCCAAGTAAAATACCGATGGTCGTTAGAAGAAAGAGGGGATGCCACTTGGGGCATCCCCAAGCTTAGTTGCTTGTTACACTTTGGATATATCTTAGGGGGTGCGGTAGCATCCCCAAGCTTAGGGTTTTTCTACTCCTTATTCCTTCACCCATCGTGATCTCACCCAAAACTTGAAAACTTCAATCACACAAAACTCAACAAAATCTTCGTGAGATCCGTTAGTATAAGAAAGCAAATCACTACTTTAGGTGCTGTTGTAAACCCATTCAAATTTTATAATTGCATTATACCTACTGTATTTTAACTTTACGATGGCTTATACCCTCCAATACAAACCATAGATTCATCAAAACAAGCACACAATGCAACAAAAACAGAATCTGTCTCAAACAGAACAGTCTGTATTAATCTGTACTATACCCATACTTCTGTAACTCTAAAAATTCTAAAAAACTAGGACAACGTAAGGAATTTGTATAGCAACACTGTGTTAAACTTTCAGCTCAAGATCACGTTCCAGCAAACAATTAAAATTCATATACTGGATGCAAAGTTTCTGTTTCAGATTCAGCATCACTTCTACTCATCCTATGAATCATCCTAACGGTTCTACTTGGCACAAACACTAAATAAACCATAAAAACAAAATCATAACAGAGGCAAAATTGTGTCAACACTCAAAAATAGAAAGGAAAAAGCAAAAATTTATTTATTCATTGGGTTGCCTCCCAACAAGCGCTATCGTTTTACGCCCCTAGCTAGGCATATTGGATAGATTCAAGTATTGTCGTCTTTGGTTTTCAACTCTTCAATCACACAACTAGATTTCTTCAAGGATTTAACATGCATGTTCTTAATGATAACACTCCTAGGAAGAGAACCAAAAAATTCATTCTTGTAAATAGGATCCCTTATGATTTCAACAAAGTCGGGATGAATACTAATCATTTTAGGATCCCCCTTGTGACTACTAGGCGTAGAAACTTTGTTCTTAGTGACTTGCGTGGTCTTGCCAATATTTATCGGAGTTTTTTCAATAGTTTTGATAGAAGAAAAGGCCGAACCCAAATTACCAAAGATCTCTTCCAACTTATCAATACGGTAAGGACTTTCTTCTACCCTTTCGTTAACTACGGTTTCTTTTGCCTTTAGTAATTTAATGACATCTTCCGCCTTGGCCCCAATTTTATTAGGAAGATTATGCAATTTCTTATCCAATTCTTCAATATGTTCTTTAGTAATCATCTTCTTTTCAATATCATCTAGTCTCTTCATAACGTGTTCGAGAGTTAAAGTTGTTTCATTGATCATGATAGGTGGTGATCCCACTAAACTTCCCAAAGCATTAAAAGCATCCAAAGATGGGCACATCAAGAAATTCCCACCGGTAATCATATCAAGGACGAATCTATACCAAGTGGTGATGCCCACATAAAAACTACGAAGAAGAACAATGGTAAATTGCTTATGGATAGATCTATTATGAGCATTGCAAATCCTATACCAAGCATCTTTTAGGTTCTCCCCTCCCCTTTGCTTAAAATTAAGAACCTCATTATCGGGAGTACACACAATAAAGGAAGAACTAGCCATAGTGACTAGGCAAGAGATCCGGCAAGAAAAAGGGCAAACGAAAAAGAGGGCGAAGAAAACGGCAAATTGGTGAAGTGGGGGAGAGGAAAACTAGAGGCAAATGGCAAATAATGTAATTGTAAGGAGATGAGATTTGTGATTAGGAACCTGGTAGATGGAGATGGAGTCCCCTCGGCGCCTACGATAGGCACGTAGAAGAGACCGCTTCCTCCCCGGCAACGGCACCAGAAATTCCTTTGACGTGGCTTGGACTGCGTCGGTATTTCCCCAAAGAGGAAGGGCTGATGCAGCACAGCGACGGTAAGTATTTCCCTCAGTTATGAAACCAAGGTTATCTAACCAGTAGGTGGATCACCACCACCCAATAAGCAACACCTGCACACAAACAACAAATACTTGCAACCCGACGCGAAAGAGAGGTTCTCAATCTCTCTACGGTAATAAGATAGATTAGGTAGTGATAGATAGGAGAGATAGATCTCTCAAGAACACAAATAAAAAGAGCAAATAAGCAGCAATATATTTTTGGGTTTTTGGTTTTGTAGATCTGAAAACAAAGATTGCAAAAAACATAGATCGGAAAGCAATATGATGGAAAAGTAGACCCGGGTCCGTAGGGTTCACTAGTGGCTTCTCTCATGAGTATAGCGCATGGTGGGTGAACAAATTACGGTTGGGCAATTGATAGAAAATCGAATAGTCATGACGATATCCAAGGTGATGATCATTATATAGGCATCATGTCCAAGCTAGATAGACCGACTCCTGCCTGCATCTACCTCTATTACTCCACACATCGACCGCTATCCAACATGCATCTAGTGTATTAAGTTCATGGAAAAACGGAGTAATGCAATAAGAACGATGACATGATGTAGACAAGATCTATTCATGTAGGAATAGACCTGATCTTGTTATCCTTAATAGCAACGATACATGCGTGTGTTGCTGCCCCTTCTACCACTGGGAAAGAACACCGCAAGATCGAACCCATCACAAAGCACCTCTTCCCATGGCAAGAAAAATCGATCTAGTTGGCCTAACTAAACCAAAGATTCGAAGAAGAAATACGAGGCTATAAGTAATCATGCATATAAGAGATCAAAGAAGACTCAAATAATATTCATGAATAGAAACTGATCATGAACTCAAAATTCATCGGATCCCAACAAACACACCGCAAAAGTTTACATCAAATAGATCTCCAAGAGACCATTGTATTGAGAATCATAAGAGAGAGAGAAGAAGCCATCTAGCTACTACCTACGGACCCGTAGGTCTATGGTGGACTACTCACGCATCATCGGAGAGGCACCTATGAAGAAGATGAACCCCTACGTGATGGTGTTTAGATTGGATCTCGCGGTTCTGGAACTTGCATCGGCAGGAATTGTGTTTAGGCGACTCTTCTAGGGTTGTTGGATTTCCAGGGAATTTATAGGCACGATAGTCGGTTGAGGGGGTGCCCGAGGTGCCCAGCACACACCAGGCCGCGCCAGGGGGCCTCTGGCGTGCCCTGTAGGGGGCTGGCCACCCTGGGCCCCCTCTTCTGGTGTTCTTTGGCACATCTGGTTTCTTCTGGTCCGTAAAAAATTCACAAAAATCCCCGCAGCGTTTTATCTCCGTCTGGTACTGATTTTCTGCGAAGTAAAAAAAACAAGCAAAAACAACAACTGGCATTTTGGCACTATGTCAATAGGTTAGTCCCAAAAAATGATATAAAGTTGTAATAAAATGATTGTAAAACATCCAAGAATGATAATATAACAGCATGGAACAAGCAAAAATTATAGATACGTTGGAGACGTATCAGTAAGGCACTTGAAGAATTGATCGATCTCAGCCGGACTTAAGGTGAAGCAAGAAGGGGGGCAATAATCCTCTTCCTTCACTTTTTTGCCCTTCTTCTCCCGCGCCTCCGTCTCTGTCTGTGTCTCCTCTAACTTTTTACGGGGTGGCATGTGCAGATCTGCCCTGATATTCAAATCTTGCAAGTCTCTTCTTGCCTTCGGCCCATCCTTGGTCTTATCCGGCATGTTCATCAGTGTCGCAAGCAAGCTCTCAAGGACATTCTTATAGATATGCATTTGATCAAGGCAATGTGGCGTGTCGAGATTGTGCCAGTACTCCAAGTCCTAGAAAACAGACCTCGTCTTCCATACCTTCAGCAGCGGCTCCGACGCCTTTTTCACCGTCTTTCCCGGCGCGGGGCACTGTTCCTAGTTTTTCAACAGCTCATCGATTTCGGCGCCACTCCGCTTACGTGGAGGTCCTCGATGCTCAGCCTCACCATTGAATAGATCTCCACGGTCTCTCCACAGGTCGTCCTTCTTGAGCCATCTTCGATGCCCCATGAACACGATTTTCCCAGACCCACCATCTTTCGTTGACGTTAGCTGCTGAGACGTCATATCATCCATGCACCGCGTGCATCCGCAATATCCGTGGCACACCTGGCCTGCGACATATCCGTAGCCGAGATAGTCGTGCACCGTCGTGATCAGCGCGGATCTCATATAGAAATACTCACCTTTGCTGGCGTCCCATCTCTTGGCCGGTGTTTTCCATAACGTGTCTAACTCCTCTTGAAGTAGCCCCAGATACAAATTAATATTATTTCCCGGTTGTTTCGGCCCTTGAATCAGCATGCTCATGTGTATGTACTTCGACTTCATGCACAACCAGGGGGGATGTTGTACATCCATACAAACACGGATTCATGCCATCGGTACACGCGCCAAGCACGATGTTCCTTGCATCACATGCGAAATATCAATATTCGCCGTTGAACGCTCTCCACTGGCTTCCATCCACGAGGTGTCTCAGCTTCGGATCATCTCCATCGTCGGGCTTTGTCCTCTCCGCATGCCAACGCATGAGCTTTGCTTCCTTGGGATCTACAAAATAACGTTGCAGACGGGGAGTGATCGGTAAGTGCCATACAACTTTCTGGGGAGATTTCTTCCCGGCTTTCTTGTATCGAGAAGCATTGCACACCGGACAGCTGGTTTTTCCGCGTGCTCCTTCCAATAAATTATGCAATTGTTGATGCATGCATGGTATCTAACGTGCGGCAGATCAAGAGGGCACACGATCTTCTTGGCCTCATCCACACTAGTAGGACATAGATTCCCCGCGGGAAGAACATCCTTTAGGTATTTGAGAAGCTCATCGAGGCTAGTGTCGGTCCATTTGTTTTTAGCCTTCGTCTTCAGAAGTTCGAGCGTGAAACTCAAGCGGGTCACCTCGGGATCGCAACCATCATACAATGGAGTGTTCGAGTCTACCACCAGTTGCTGCAGCTTGGCCTCCTCTCTAGAAGAAGCTCTGTCAGTACTCGTCTCCTTGCGAAGCAGTTCTTGAACATGAGGGTCCCTCACGATTGAACTTAGTACCGATGAAGTGTGCGGCGTGGAGTCCACGTTTTCTCCGCCGCCATGTCCGGCCTCTTCCCCATTGCCATGTCCAGCCCCTTCTCCGCCGCCATTATCGGTCATCTCTTCGTCTTGCCCCGTGTCGTTATTGCCTGCCCCGTCGGCGTCCTCCTCCTCCTCATCATCATCTTCAATTATCCACCGAGTATAGCCATCCATGAAACCAGTCATGAGCAGGTGCGCCATCACACTACCATCGTCATAGGGGTTGAGCCAAACTCCTCCTTTGCATCTTCGACACAGACATATAATCTCTGTCTAGTTATTTTCATTCATGTCCTGCACCGCCGACCGCAACCACCTTTCCACCATCGTTCCACTGACCATCATGAACGCCTGCACGGTAATAATAAACAAATTGATTATAAAAATGCATGCATGCATCAAAGTCATACAAAAATTCAGCATGACCTTCCGTAAAAATAGGACATATAGAGTTTGCCCGAAATTCGCCGAGATGGAAATAAATCGACATTTCGGCAAAACATAGGCAACTCAAGCACACATCGGCGGCAACTCATGCCACACACACAATTTCCATCATATCACCCGATTATGTCATATCGCACACATACACATATTTCCATTCTTGCAAAAGCACAAATTTTTAATCACCTATCTCGAGATCGAGCACGGTGATGATGATGTCGATCAGTGTCGCCACACACCTAGGGAATGATCAAAAGTGGACAAAGCTTACTTCTTGACATGGCTAGATCTAGTTAGGGAGGTACATAGGTCACTTCACTAAATGCTAGATCTACCTAGCTAGTTTGGGAAGGAGATGAGTTCAACTACCTAGTGGAGGGGGAAGGAAAAAGAGAAAGGAGATGCATTAATGGAGGTGGTGTAGTTAGCTAGGAGCAATAAAGAGAGAGAGAGGGAGGTAGAAGAAGGAGAGTAATGGGGGGAGAAGTAGTGAGGAAGAAGCAAAGTGAGGGAGAGAGGAGGTGGGATCTAGGGGAAAGTGAAGGAAGAGAGGATGGGGGGAGGGGGAGGGAAAAGGTGGTGGGTGCGGTTTAGCAGTAGCGCTGGGTAGTAAAACGCGCTGCTGCTAAAAAGATAGCAGTAGCGTGCCCCTTGGTGAGGCGCTACTGCTAAGTGGGGCCGCCATGTGGCCAGGTTCAAACTTAGCCATAGCGCCCTACCCAAAAAATGCGCTACTACTATCCTGTTAGCAGTAGCGCGATTATCCTGGGCGCGCTACTACTAAACCTAGCCTGGCGGCAACGGTCACTACTGGAATCAGGCAATTTGCCGTCAGCCAGTTCTTTGTCGTCTGCTAGCAGACGACAAAGAACCTCTTTGCCATCAGCTTCCGAAAAACAGACGGCAAAGATCTGCCTGATGGCAAATATTTTGTTTGCCATCAGCCAGTTCTTTTCCGTCTGCCAGCTGACGGCAAAGACCCTAAAGGCAGACGGCAAAGAGACAAGATGGGCCCCACTGGACCGTGGGCCTGGCTAGGTCCAACGGACGGACTGTATGCCGTCAGCCTGGTCTTTGCCGTCCGCCATGGGGATCTTGGCCGTCCGCTAGCGGACGGCAAAGAGGATGTACCTCTAACGGCCGTTTCCCCCAGGCCCCACTACCCCCCACTCTCTCCCCCCTCTCTCTCTCACTCCACCCACACACCGCGCGGCCTCTCCCTCGATCCCCTTCTCCTCCACCACCACCGCAGCTCCCCGCGACCGGCCACCCCTCGCCGGACCTCCTCCCTATGGCCAACCCTCCCAGCGGCCACACCTCGCCGTGGCCACCCCTCCCCGCCCCCGGCGCCAGCCATCCTCCCAGTGGCCACCCCTCGCCGCGGCCACCCCTCCCCGCCCCCGGCGCCGGCAATCCTCCCCGCGGCCACCCTGATAACCCACAAGTATAGGGGATCAGTTGTAGCCTCTTTCGATAAGTAAGAGTGTCAAACCCAACGAGGAGCTAAAGGTAGAACAAATATTCCCTCAAGTTCTATCGACCACCGATACAACTCTACGCACGATTAACGTTCGCTTTACCTAGAACAAGTATGAAACTAGAAGTACTTTGTGGGTGTGATAGGATAGATTTGCAAGATAATAAAGAACACGTAAATAAAATCTAGGGGTTGTTTAGATGAAGAAACAACTAAGTTAGTCTTAGTAGAGAGCTTTTTGTCACAAGAAAGTTATTTGTCCCTAGGCAATCGATAACTAGACCGGTAATCATTATTGCAATTTTATATGAGGGAGAGGCATAAGCTAACATACTTTCTCTACTTGGATCATATGCACTTATGATTGGAAATCTAGCAAGCATCCGCAACTACTAAAGATCATTAAGGTAAAACCCAACCATAGCATTAAGTATCAAGTCCTCTTTACTCCCATACACAAACAACCTACTTACTCGGGTCTGTGCTTCTGTCACTCACGCCACCCACCATAAGCGAATCATGAACATATTGCAAACCCTACAGCGGGGATCCCTCACGCTTGCGCGACACGGAGAGCACCATAGGACAGCACCAATAATAAAACATGCAACTCAAACCAATCATGATCATCAATCAACCCATAGGACAAAACGGATCTACTCAAACATCATAGGATAGCCATACATCATTGGGAAATAATATATAGCGTTGAGCACCATGTTTAAGTAGAGATTACAACGGGGAGAAGAGGTGTTGAACCGCTGCATAGAGGGGGAGAGAGTTGGTGATGACGGCGGCAAAGTTGTTGGTGTAGATCGCCGTCACGATGATGACCCCGGCGGCGTTCCGGTGCCACCGGGAGAGAGGGGGAGAGAGCCTCCTCCTTCTTCTTCTTCTTCCTTGTCCTTCCCCCTAGATGGGAGAAGGGTTTCCCCTCTGGTCCATGGCCTCCATGGCGGCGGAGGGGCGAGAGCCCCTCCGAGATTGGATCTCTCTCTGTTTCCTTCTGTTTCTGCCTCCAGATTCTGGCCTTGCACCGTTTCTTAAATTCCCGGAGATCCGTAACTCCGATTGGGTTGAAATTTTAACACGATTTTTATCCGGATATTAGATTTCTTGCGGCGAAAGAAGGGTACCAACCGCCTTAAGGGGTGACCACAAGCCACCCTGGCGCGCCCTACCCCCCAGGGCGCGCCCCTGTGGCTTGTGGGCCCCTCGGGCACCGCCTTCTGTTGATTCCACTTCCCAAAATTCACATATATTCCAAAAAAAAACTCCGTAAGTTTATATCCCATTTTGAATTCGTTTGATATGGATTTTCTGCGAAACAAAAAACATGCAACAAACAGGAACTGGCACTAGGCACTGGATCAATATGTTAGTCCCAAAAAGTAGTATAAAAAGTTGCCAAAAGTATATGAAAGTTGTAGAATATTGGCATGAAACAATCAAAAATTATAGATACGACGGAGACGTATCAGCATCCCCAAGCTTAATTCCTGCTCGTCCTCGAGTAGGTAAATGATAAAAAAGATAATTTTTGATGTGGAATGCTACCTAGCATAATCTTGATCATATACTCTAATCATGGCATGAATATTAAGACACGAGTGATTCAAAGCAATAGTCTATCATTTGACATAAAGACAATAATACTTCAAGCATACTAATAAAGCAATCATGTCTTCTCAAAATATCATGGCTAAAAGAAAGTTATCCCTACAAAATCATATAGTCTGGCTATGCTCCATCTTCATCACACAAAGTATTAAATCATGCACAACCCCGGTTTTAGCCAAGCAATTGTTTCATAATTTAGTATTCTCCAACTATTTCAACTTTCACGCAATACATGAGCGTGAGCCATGGATATGGCACTATAGGTGGAATAGAGTATGGTGGTTGTGGAGAAGACAAAAAGAAGGAGATAGTCTCACATCAACTAGGCGTATCAACGGGCTATGGAGATGCCCATCAATAGATATCAATGTGAGTGAGTAGGGATTGCCATGCAACGGATGCACTAGAGCTATAAGTGTATGAAAGCTCAAAAGAAACTAAGTGGGTGTGCATCCAACTTGCTTGCTCACGAAGACCTAGGGCAATTTGAGGAATCCCATCATTGGAATATGCAAGCCAAGTTCTATAATGAAAAATTCCCACTAGTATATGAAAGTGACAACATTGGAGACTCTCTATATGAAAAACATGGCGCTACTCTGAAGCACAAGTGTGGTAAAGGATAGTAGCATTGCCCCTTCTCTCTTTTCTTTCATTTTTTATTTTTATTATTTTTTTCTCCTTTTTTTGGTGGGCTTCTTTGGCCTCTTTTTTTTTTATTTGGGCTTCTTTGGCCTCTTTTATTTTGCATAAAGTCTGGAGACTCATCCCAACTTGTGAGAGAATCATAGCTTCCATCATCCTTTCCTCACATGGGACAATGATTTATAATGATGATCATCACACTTTTATTTACTTACAACTCAAGAATTACAACTCGATACTAGAACAAAATATGACTCTATATGAATGCCTCCGGCGGTGTACCGGGATGTGCAATGATCTAGCATAGCAATGACATCAAAAAACGGACAAGCCATGAAAACATCATGCTAGCTATCTTACGATCATGCAAAGCAATATGACAATGATGGTGCGTGTCACAATAAACGGAACGGTGGAAGTTGCATGGCAATATATCTCGGAATGGCTATGGAAATGCCATAATAGGTAGGTATGGTGGCTGTTTTGAGGAAGGATATATGGTGGGTGTAATGCACCGGCGAAAGTTGCGTGGTACTAGAGATGCTAGCAATGGTGGAAGGGTGAGAGTGCGTATAATCCATGGACTCAACATTAGTCATAAAGAACTCACATACTTATTGCAAAAATTTATTAGTCATCGAAACAAGGTACTACACGCATGCTCCTAGGGGAAGGGTTGGTAGGAGTTAACCATCGCGCGATCCCAACCTCCACACAAAGGATGACAATCAATAAATAAATCATGCACCGACTTCTTCACATAACGGTTCACCGTACGTGCATGCTACGGGAATCACAAACTTTAACACAAATATTTCTACCAATCCACAATTACTCACTAGCATGACTCTAATATCACCATCTTTATATCGCAAAACTATTGCAAGGAATCAAACATATCATATTCAGTGATCTACAAGTTTTATGTATGATTTTATGACTAACCATGTGAATGACCAACTCCTGTTAACTCTTTAAATAGATATAAGTGAAGCATGAGAGTTTAATTCTTTCTACAAAAGATATGCCCACGCTCTAACAAATATAAGTGAAGCAAAAGAGCATTCTACAAATGGCGGTTTTCTACGTGTAGAGAAACAGGCAATCCAAACTTCAAATGATATAAGTGAAGCACATGAAGCATTCTATAAAGCCATACTCAAAAGATATAAGTGAAGTGCATGAAGCATTCTATAAATCGACCAAGGACTATTTCATACCAGCAAGATGCATTATTAAAATAAAAATAAAAAGCACACGACGCTCCAAGATTTACGCATATCATGTGACGAATAAAAATATAGCTCCAAGTAAAATTACCGATGGTTGTTAGAAGAAAGAGGGGATGCCTTCCAGGGCATCCCCAAGCTTAGTTTCTTGGGAGTCCTTGAATAATACCTTGGTGTGCCTCGGGCATCCCGAAGCTTAGTCTCTTTCCACTCCTTATTCCTTCATCCTTCGTGATCTCACCCAAAACTTGAAAACTTCAATCACACAAAACTTAACAAAACCCTCGTGAGATCCGTTAGTATAATAAAGCAAATTACCACTTTAAGTACTGTTGCAAACCCATTCACATTTTATTTTTGCATTGTAGCTACTGTATTATAACTTCTTTATGGCTTATACCACCGATAAAATCGATAGTTTCATCAAAACTAGCAAAACAATGCATCAAAAACAGAATCTGTCTTAAACAGGACAGTCTGTAGCAATCTGAACATTTACTATATTTTTGTAACTCTAAAAATTCTGAAAAATTATGATTTTTTTTTTGCATTGCAGTACTGTGTAAAAATTTCAGAAACTTTTGACATTCCAGTAAAAAATGTAAATTCACGCACTACAGCCAAAGTTTCTGTTTTTGCACTGCACACACCAAACAAGCAATCTAATCATCCTAAAGGCAAATCTTGGCACATTATTTTTTATAATACAAGGGATTTATACAAGGGGATAATTATTTTTGTTGAAAAGTTTCTGTAATTAAGATTCGCAAAGTTTCCATGGGCATGAACAAAGTTCAAGGAGCTCCCCCACTTCAACGGTGCTCGTCCTTCTTACTTGTACTTCTCTTTTTGAAAAAGTTTTAGGTTCCCCTCTTAATTTTTTTGTTTTTGAACTATATAAAAGCACACAACAGAATAAAATGACTCTCTAAAACTTTCGGGTTGTCTCCCAGGCAGCGCTTTCTTTAGAGCCATTAAGCTAGGCATAAAGTGCTCAAGTAATGGATCCACCCGGATCCCAAGGTATATCAAAGCCAATTTTAATTAACAATGATTTGTAATTTAGTAGTGAGCACAAAGTAACATATATCATGCAACAACGAAGTCTAACTCTCTTCCTATGCATCGGCATGTCATAAAAGAACAATTCATGCACACAAAGTAAAGGCCAATGCATAGTATAAACAGTTTCTTGCAATTTTATCGTATTGGAAACATAGAGAGGCGGAGATGTAGTTCCTCTCTCATAATAATTGCAAGTAGGAGCAGCAAGCACATGCATATTATATTTATCAAAATTATCATGTGCAATAGTAGAACGCAACCCATCAATATAATCCTTAATAAGCGCAAACTTCTCCGATATAGTGTAGTTGGGAGAATTCAAAAAGATAATAGGACTATCATGTGTGAGTGTAATAGAAACAATTTCACGTTTAACATAAGGAACTATAGCAAGTTCATCTCCATAAGCATCATTCATATTAGCATCATGGCCACAAGCATAGCAAGCATCAAGTTCATCAAAAAGGGATATTTCAAACGAATCCAAGGGATCATAGCAATTATCATAGCATTCATCCTTCGGTAAGAACGAAGGGAAATTAAACAATGTATGAGTTGAAGAGTTACTCTCATTAGAAGGTGGGCACGGGTAGCTAATCCGCTCTTCCTCCTTTTGTTCTTCGCTCTCCTCCTCATCTTTTTCATCCAATGAGCTCACAGTGTCATCAATTTCTTCTTCCATAGATTCCTGCAAAATATTAGTCTCTTCTTGGGCAGTGGAGGAGTCCTCAATATATGGATTAACATAAGCATTAGAAGCATTTTTTTCATAGCAATATTTAAGTATGGCAAAACTTTCAGATTTGTAAAGAGTAGCATCATACTTTTCAATCAAAGAAGCAATTTCATAGGCACCCTTAAAAGCAACAAATTCTTCAATTTGCTCAATATCATAGTAATTATAAACACCCTTGGCATAAGAAGATACGATTCCATTATCCTTAAACTCACATTGATAGGGAAGGTGTTTTTTAGGGTCTTCAGAACAACAAGTAAAATCATAAATTTCGCATAAATTCCAAGCATAGCATTGCAAAGTATTAATATGATGCCATAAAAGTTTCCCTTTTTTAGATAAGCGGTGTCGCACATAATAAGCATGCTCATTTAATGATTTGCCCTCAACTAAGCTAGTTGGGGTTTCAGCACGAGCACAAACGGATCGAAGATGATCCAAGTAAAAAGCTTCAACAGTGTGATAGATTTTGGGTGGTTCTTCAACCATTGGTGTAGTAGGTTCAACTAATTTTTTTTGGTATTTCGTGTTCCATATCCATAACTAAAGATAGATAACAACTTAGAACAGCAAATATAATCTACTTAGTGATAAAGCAAACAAGCACACACGAGAATATTCACCCCACGCTATTGCTCCCCGGCAACGGCGCCAGAAAAAGGTCTTGATAACCCACAAGTATAGGGAATCAGTTGTAGCCTCTTTCGATAAGTAAGAGTGTCAAACCCAACGAGGAGCTAAAGGTAGAACAAATATTCCCTCAAGTTCTATCGACCACCGATACAACTCTACGCACGCTTAACGTTCGCTTTACCTAGAACAAGTATGAAACTAGAAGTACTTTGTAGGTGTGATAGGATAGGTTTGCAAGATAATAAAGAACACGTAAATAAAATCTAGGGGCTGTTTAGATGAAGAAACAACTAAGTTAGTCTTAGTAGAGAACTTTTTGTCACAAGAAAGTTATTTGTCCCTAGGCAATCGATAACTAGACCGGTAATCATTATTGCAATTTTATATGAGGGAGAGGCATAAGCTAACATACTTTCTCTACTTGGATCATATGCACTTATGATTGGAACTCTAGCAAGCATCCACAACTACTAAAGATCATTAACGTAAAACCCAACCATAGCATTAAGTATCAAGTCCTCTTTACTCCCATACGCAAACAACCTACTTACTCGGGTCTGTGCTTCTGTCACTCACGCCACCCACCATAAGCGAATCATGAACATATTGCAAACCCTACAGCGGGGATCCCTCACGCTTGCGCGACACGGAGAGCACCATAGGACAGCACCAATAATAAAACATGCAACTCAAACCAATCATGATCATCAATCAACCCATAGGACAAAACGGATCTACTCAAACATCATAAGATAGCCATACATCATTGGGAAATAATATATAGCGTTGAGCACCATGTTTAAGTAGAGATTACAGCGGGGAGAAGAGGTGTTGAACCGCTGCATAGAGGGGGAGAGAGTTGGTGATGACGGCGGCGAAGTTGTTGGTGTAGATCGCCGTCACGATGATGGCCCCGGCGGCGTTCCGGTGCCACCGGGAGAGAGGGGGAGAGAGCCCCCCTCCTTCTTCTTCCTTGTCCTTCCCCCTAGATGGGAGAAGGGTTTCCCCTCTCGTCCATGGCCTCCATGGCGGCGGAGGGGCGAGAGCCCCTCCGAGATTGGATCTCTCTCTGTTTCCTTCTGTTTCTGCCTCTAGATTCTGGCCTTTCACCGTTTCTTAAATTCCCGGAGATCCGTAACTCCGATTGGGCTGAAATTTTAACACGATTTTTATCCGGATATTAGATTTCTTGCAGCGAAAGAAGGGCACCAACCGCCTTAAGGGGTGACCACAAGCCACCCTGGCGCGCCCTACCCCCCAGGGCGCGCCCCTGTGGCTTGTGGGCCCCTCGGGCACCGCCTTCTGTTGATTCCACTTCCCAAAATTCACATATATTCCAAAAAAAACTCCGTAAGTTTTTATCCCATTTGGAATTCGTTTGATATGGATTTTCTGCGAAACAAAAAACATGCAACAAACAGGAACTGGCACTAGGCACTGGATCAATATGTTAGTCCCAAAAGGTAGTATAAAAAGTTGCCAAAAGTATATGAAAGTTGTAGAATATTGGCATGAAACAATCAAAAATTATAGATACGACGGAGACGTATCACACCCCTCCCCGCGGCCTCCCCTCACCGCCCCCGGCGCCGGCCATCCTCCCAGCGGCCACCCCTCCCCGCCCCCGGTGCCGGCCATCCTCCCCGCGGCCACCCCTCCCCGCCCCCAGCGTCGGCCATCCTCCCCGCGGCCACCCCTCGCCGCAGCCACCCCTCCCCGCCCCCGGCGCCCCTGCCCCTAGGTGAGCCTCTCTTCCTCCCCTCTGTTTCCTGTTTTTTTCCTGTTATTAGATTAGTTAGATAGTGTGGATTTAAATCTGTTAGTTCTAATTAGCTTAGTGTTAATTAGGCTAGTGTTAATCATTGCATCTGTTAGTGTTAATTAGGTTAGTGTTAGTTTAGGTTAATTAGGTTAGTGCAAAAAGAAGAAGAAAAAGAAGAAGAGGAAGAAGAATAAGAAGAGGAGGAGGAGAAGAAGAAAAGAAGAAGAGGAAGAAGAAGAAGAGGAGAAGAAGAAGAGGAAAAAGGAAAAGAAGAAGAAAACGAGGAGAAGAGGAGAAGAGGAGAAGAAGAAGAAGAGGAAAAAGGAAAAGAAGAAGAAGAATAAGAAGAAGAAGAAGAAGAAGAGAAGAAGAAGAAGAAGAAGAGGAAGAAGAAGAAAAGGAAGAAGAGGGGAAAAGAGAAGAAGAGGAAGAAGAAGAAAACGACACCCCGACACGACGCCCCGCCAAGAACCCCGACACCCCGACTCGACTCCCCGACACCCAGACACGACACCCAAACACCCCGACCCGACACCCCGACACGACGCCCCGACACGACACCCAGACACGACACCCCGACACCCCGGCACGACACTCCGCGCAACAGTTAATACGCCGCCCCCGACGCCACTGACCCCCGACACCTCTTCGGCCTCCTGTTGACCGAAAAGGTGCTCTTCGTCCTTCCAAAGGCCGACGGGGTCATAGTTTTGTAAATTATGTGTTAGGTCATATATTTTCCAATTTTGTTATGGAAAACATCATATTTGTGTTGATCGGGTGGATTTCAATGTGCAGTTGTTTCGTCGCTGCGAGGGTCTGGTGTTCAACGACCTACCCCGTGTGTTGGACGAGCTCCCCTGCTGCGTTCGTGGGTGAGCACAAATGACATCTCCTCCCCCCCCCTTAATTTGCTCTGTTCCGGTCTTCGTGCCGATGAAACTTGCTAGCTATAGGTGTCTTCAATTCAACAGTATGCGTGACCAGTATGCGTCTCCCATTCGAAAGGGCGGCATCTATAAATATGCATGTCTTTGCATATTTATAACCGCCATCCTTTCGAATTGTCCAACGTTATCCATGGACAGCCCGAGTATGTGTAGATTGGGTTCGTTTTCCCGTGCTCTGCTCCGGATCCGACGCAGAATTTCGTCAGGAGAACAGCGGGGAGGTGCTGCCGAAATTCTGCATCGGATCCGAAGCAGAGCACGGGAAAACGAACCCAATCTCCACATAGTCGGGTGGGATTAGGACATATCTTTACCTATTAGCGTGTAGGTTGCATGGACGTAATAAAACTGACAAACTTGATTAACTGATGAATATATATGCTGAATTATATATATATATTTCTTGTGTGTCTAGTAGCTAGGCAAGATGAGTGATCGTGCGTGGATGTACACCGGTCACACTAGTCAGAAAGACATGACCAAAGAATGGTTAACAAATACCAAGGGGTTTGTGAGAGCCGCATTTGCAAATGGCCAGGAAAAAACATGGTGCCCCTGTCCCCGGTGCGACAACTTTAAAAAGCAGACATAGGGTGAAATGGGTAAACACCTGCAGAAGTGGGGTTTTACGCCTAATTATACGGTGTGGACTTTTCATGGTGAGTCTGCCCAACGTGCCAGAGCTGAGGTGGTTCGTCATCGCACCGACGAGCATGGTACCGGGATCGAAGACATGGTGCAAGACTTTGATGATGCTCGGGATTCGAACGATGAGATGTAGGAATCTGCAAAGGCATTCTACGAAATGTTGGAGTCTTCAAAATGTCCTCTCCACGAGCACACTGAGCTTTGTCAGCTGGATGCCATCGCGCAAGTAATGGCTCTGAAGGCTCAATTCAACCTGGGCAGAGAATGCTACGACGCGATGATGACAATATTTGGATGCTTTCTACCCAAAGGCCATGTACTGCCTGCAAACCTGTACCAGTCGGACAAAATCCTCCGTGTACTTAAGATGCCCTATGAGAAGATAGATGCCTGTGAGAATGGATGTGCCTTATTTAGGCTTTAGTATGCGGACTTGAACTATTGTCCCATTTGCAAGTCTTCCAGGTATGTTGTGGTAGACAACGGTATGGGTGAGAAGATTCAGACCAAAATCCCCGTTAATGTTCTTTGCTATATGCCAATCGTACCAAGACTTCAACGTCTTTTCATGGTTGAAGAGACGGCCAGACAGATGACATGGCACAAATTGGGCAAAAGAACCAAACTAGATGCAGATGGGAATCAGATGTTGGTACACACTTCAGACGATTTTTCCTGGAAGCACTTCGATGCATTACATAAGGATAAAGCGGCAGATCCAAGGCATCCTCAAGTCGCCATCAGCACGGATGGGTTCAATATGTTTGTTATGACGGCAACCCAATACAGTTGTTGGCCTGTATTTGCCATTCCACTCAATCTCCCCCCGGAGAGATTATGAAAAGAAAGAACATTTTCCTGATGTTGATAATTCCAGGGCCCAACTATACGGGGAAGAATATGAATGTGTACATGCAGCCGCTTAAGGATGAATTGCAAGAAGCTTGGGATAATGGGATGAAGACATACGACGCCGCTACAAAACAAAACTTCATGATGCATGTGTGGTACATGTACTCGATGCATGACTTGCCAGCGTATGCGCTATTCGTTGGCTGGTGTGTGCATGGAAGGTTCCCGTGCCCCACATGCAAGGCAACTCTTCAGTTTCGTTGGCTGTAGGCGGATCGCAAGTTTTCTTGCTTCGACTTGCATAGACAGTTACTGGATCCTCGCCATAAGTTCAGAAAAGACAAGAAGAATTTCATCAAAGGTAGAGTTGTCAAAAACTCGGCACCACCTGCGTTGACAGGCCAACAGACCCTGGATCAGTTAAACGCTCTCGAGCCTGATCCAGAGCATCCAGGGTATTTCAAAGGGTATAATTCGCAACACGCCTGGACTCACAAGACATGCTTATGGGATCTGCCTTACTTCAAAGACCTCCTTTGCCCACACAACATCGACGTCATGCACACTGAAAAGAATATCGCCGAGGCCCTTTTTGGTACATTGTTCGACATAGAGGGGAAGTCAAAGGATAATCCTAAGGCTAGAGTCGATCAGGAGGCTCTATGTGATAGACCGTTACAAAACATGCGACAACCGAAAGGAAAGCAGAACTGGACAAAGCCAAAGGTATGGTTCAATCTTGGAAGGCCAGCTATGAGGGAAATGATCTTGTGGGTGAAAATGCAGTTGATGTTCCCCGATGGGTATGCAGCGAATCTAAAGAGGGGAGCGAGTCTTGACAAACTGAAAATATTTGGTCTCAAGAGTCATGATTGGCACATATGGCTTGAGCGGGTAATGCCGGTGATGTTGCGTGGCTTTATCCCTGAGGATGAATGGCTAGTACTGGCAGAGCTGAGCTATTTCTTCCATTCTCTTTGTGAAAAAGAACTATCGTCTGGCGTGCTAGATGAAATGGAAGAGTTGGCGCCGGAGTTGATATGCAAGTTAGAGAAGATCTTTCCACCGGGCTTCTTTAATCCAATGCAGCATTTGATTTTGCATCTCCCGACCGAGGCAAGATTGGGGAAGCCCGTGCAAAATCGTTGGTGCTACGCAACTGAGAGGATGCAGAAGACGCTTCGAGCAAAATGTAAAAATAAACGTCGAATTGAAGCATCGATGGCCGAGGCATTCATTACTGAGGAGGCGGCAAACTTCGTGACAGCACACTACAAAGCCAAAAATTGTCATTTGCATAATCCGAAGCCTCGGTACAATGATGGCAACCCTAAAAAAGGTCGATCCAACCTCAGCCTATTCAAAGGGAAGCTCGGACCAGCCGATGCTTCGAAAGGAATAGCGTTGGATGTCGAAGAATGGCGTACCATTTCATTGTATATCTTTAACAACCTAACAGAAGTGCGGCCGTACATCGAGTAAGTTCTCGGTACATTGTTTCACAACTTCTAATTCCTTTGAACTGCTCTTATTCGCGGATATTTGATACAGTCGATACGTCGCCAAATTCTCGGATGGAGCGGTGATCCAAAAGGATTCCATCGAAGAGTATGAGTTTCTGGCAAAGCATGGAGGCGGCTATCCCGGTTTCATCTCTTGGTTCAAACAAACGGTAATTTCCAATAGACCATTTCATTTCTTCATCTAATTTGCGGCTAATGCAACAATCCCTTCGTATTAAACTTGTAGGATAATTCAGAGTCTATGGACACCGAATTGAGACAAGTCGCTAATGGTTTTGACTATAAGGTCCGTTCATTTGACAAATACAACATATACGGGTATCGCTTTTGTACCTTTGGCAAAGAGCTATCTTTGGCCGACCGAAAGTCTACAAATTGTTGTGTATCTGCTATCGGCTAAGGAGGTACCGAGTATTATGGAAGAGTTGAAGCAATTTATGAACTTCTATTCTATGGTGAAAACCCACCGAACGTCGTAGTCTTCAAATGCTATTGGTTCCAGCCGAAGGAGACTAGAAGGTCTCATGAACATATAGGGCTAGTCGAAATCAAACAAAGCACCCATTTAGATGTTCCCGATGTCTATATTACGGCTCAACAGGCGACCCAAGTTTTCTATCTACCGTGGGCCTGCCAAACTGATCCAAATCTGAATGGTTGGGATGTCGTTTATGAAGTGCCGCCACATTTTAGACCACCTCCCCTCAATGAACAGGATTATGAACCTCACATTAACCCGGACACATATGAAGGAGAATTCTTCCAAGAAACACGTCTTTCCAAAAAACGTTTCAAGAACCGCTCTACTTCACCCCAGAACATTGAAGTAGACAGCGACTGTGAATCCGACTTCACCCCTGAGCCGGAACAAGAAGAGCCGGAACAAGAAGAGGTTACTGCTGCGGATGACCTGTCAATGCTTGACCGATTACATAAAGGAGGCCTTCCACATGTTGTTCCCGATAGTGATGATGATGATGCATTTATTGATGATAGTGATGATGATGATCCTGGAGCATATATAGACGATCAAGATTATTATTAGTTCATGTCAGGTATTAAATTTTTATTATATACATGATGATGATACACTTAAATTATATACATGTCGGTATTCAATTTTTATTATTCATGTCGGTATTCAATTTTTTTATGTTGTACTAATTTCGTTTACTCTTTGTCATGGCAGGTGTTGAAAGATGGTGGGCGCGAGTCCAGAGCGTTCCGCGGCTCCTTCTTCGTCGGCACGTGGTGGGAGGGGTACTTCCATTCCACCCCAGCATCTCCGGAGAGCGTTGCTCGACTGTATGCAGACACAGGCGGGCGCTTCTTCGTCGGCGTCGTTGCCCACCGGGAGAGGAGGTCGGGGGAAGAAGAGAGGTATTGGAGGTCCACGTGGCCGTGGTGGGAGAGGTAGGCAGGCTGCTACACCTTCCTCGCCGCCACCCCCAGCTGATTCACCCGAGCACAGGACTGCTAGGGTGGACCCATCTGAGGAGGAGGCTACGCGGACTCCGGTCCACGAGCCTAGGGTCGACGAGCCTTCGTCCCACGAGACTCCTGTCCCACAGGCTTCGTCCCACGAGACTCCGGGGCATAGCAGGGATCAGAGTACGTCCCAACAGACCCAATGGGATAGCTGGCCGGAGCCGAGTGGCCATGCTGATGGTGGCGGGGATGGGTTTTTTTATAGCGAGGACGAGGTGGTTGAGGGGGCCATCATCTACCAGCGTGGTAGTACACGGCTCCTGCCCGTGCCGGTGACCCGCGAGCAGAGGTGGTCGATTAGTCCTAATGGGGAGAAGTAAGTGCATTTACTCTTTTTTAACCTTTTGCCTTCACGTTTCTTCAAATATCTAATGCGTTGGTTTGTCATACTGCAGGAGTTGGACTCATGCCAAGGATGCCCGTAGGCCCAACTCCGTCCTTGGTGTGATTTGCCGGCAAAACTTTCCGGGGTTTGTCACGTTGCCCGGTGAGGGCCGGGTTCGAGAGCTAGGATTGACCTGGGAGCACTACTTGGCTGCCCCAGCCCCGCCGGAGACGAGGATTGACGGTGTCTTGTGCCACACGAGGGCCGACATGGTGATCAGACAGTTTTGGGTAATTTCTCCTTTACACAATCAAAAATCAACAATAGCTATTTTTTGTACTAATCAGTGTTGTCTCGTTTGATTGCAGACCTTCTACAGGTGTGAGGAGGGGTACGAGGAGGGCGCGGCAAAGGTTATCGATGTCGAGTGCAGGCGCCTACTGCATAACTTATGCCACGAGGCTCGACCGCAGGCTGTTCGAGACTACTACGCCTCGCGGAAAGTTAAGAAGGAAAAGACGACGTGCCGCGGAAAGTTTCTGGAGAAGGATCAGTACATGAAGGTAATTACCTTTTCTTAAGGCATTGTACTTAGTTTCCTTGATTTGATTCGTAGGCGTAGCGCTCAAATTATTCTTTACTCACTTAGGTGCCCCTGAGATGGTGTGCGGATAAGATGGATTGTTGGGAGGCGTTGGTGGATGAGTGGTGCTCAGAGCAATGGCTAGCCGTCCACAACAACGCCAAGGACCGGCGTGCGAAAATGGCTGGTGTGCCACACCATCAAGGCAGCGCCAACCTATATCAGTTCGGGCAGAACTGGGAATGTGGTTTGCTTCATGATTCATGCAATTCATTCTTGATGCTAGCTTGAGCCCTTTACTAATACTTTGTTCCCCTCTCTCTCTTTTAGGCGCATCACAATAACACGGAGGTGCCTGAGTTGTACGATCTCTATGCCATGGCCCATACTGCCTCGTACAAGAAGGCGAAGGCATTCTCTGAGTCTGACCTAGATCATCCCGAGAACTTCACCAACATCTCCTCCCACCACAAGCTCGTGAGGTACAGAGATGTGGGGAAGGCGTTGAATGGGGAGGACTTTAACCCGAGCCAGCATCCTATTGATCCAGAGCTGGTGATGATAGCTCGCAACGGGAGGCCCCATGGCTCGATAGCCATTGGAGATGGACTTATACGGTCTTCTAGCACTCTCCGGGAGATCAAGGCGCGCCAAACGAGCTCTTGTCCTGAGATAAGGCCTCGTCCATGGCCAGTCGAGCTCGCCATCGAGGTTAGTCATACGGACTCAGATAGCTTTCCTCCATTACATTGTGTGTGCGAACAAAGATGATTACAATGCTAACGAGGAGTCGTGTTGTAGGCTGCTCTTCAGAAAGAGAGAGAGGCAACCCAGACGTTTCTGGAGGAACGGGCCCGGCAGGCGGCGGAGAAGGAGAGGAATTTGGAGGAGAGGACGGCTAGGTTGTTGGAGGAGGAGAGGGCACGGAACGATGCGTCTAACCGGGCCATGTACGAGCTCATCGTGGTAAGTTTCTTCTTCATATTAGCCAAATCATGCACTACAGGTTCGTTTCATTAATAACCAATATGATTGACTTGTCAAAACCAAATGTGCAGTCTATGTGCGAGAAGAACGGCCAGACCCCTCCGCCGATGCTAGTCATTACCACGGCGGAAACGGTGAGTTTCATTTGAATGGTCATTAGTTACTAGTCTTAACATTTCTGTGTCATCATGCTAACGAGACTTTGCAAATGATCTTTGGTGCAGCATAACTCCCGAGCCGCATCGCATGACCCTTCTCCAGGGCATCCTTCTCCAGGTGACACCGGCCCGAGCAACCCCGGTGCTTCACCTCCGTGATGATGAGGACGGTAAGTTTTCTCTAGTGTTTTGCTTAACAAATGCATAATGACCTATACTTAGCTTATTTAGTTCATTTATGACATAATTAGCTTACTTAGGTCAAAAATGGCATAATAACATTGGTTAGCTCATAAATGTCATATGCTTAGCTTATTTTCCTCCAAAGGGACATAGTAATCTTACTTAGCTCCAAAATGACCTAGTTTACCTTGGTTAGCTCATAAATGACCTATACTAAGCTTATTTTCCTCCAAAGGGACATAATAATCTTACTTAGCACCAAAATGACCTAGTTTACCTTGGTTAGCTCATAAATGACCTATACTTAGCTTTGTTTCCTCCAAAATGACATAATAAGCTTACTTACCTCCAAAATGACATATTTTACCTAAGTTAGCTCTAAAATGACCTATACTTATCATTGTTTTCTCCAAAATGACATAGTAAGCTTACTTAGCTCCGAAATTACCTATTTTACCTAAGTTAGCTCTAAAATGACCTATACTTAGCTTTGCTTCCTACAAAATGAGATAATAAGCTTACTTAGCTCCAGAATGACCTATTTTACCTAGGTTAGCTCTAAAATGATCAATACTTAGCTTTGTTTCCTCCACAATGACATAATAAGCTTAGTTAACTCAAAAATGGCATAATAGACTTAGTAACCTCATAAATGCCATATACTTAGCTTATTTTCTTGCAAAATGACACAATAAGCTTAGTTAGGTCAAAAATGGGATAATTACCTAGGTTAGCTCTAAATTGACACAAATAAGCAATAAGAAGAAGAAAAACAAGAGGAGAAAGAGAAAGAGAAGAAAAACGCTTCTTCATCATCTTCTTCTTCTTCTAGATCTTCTTCTACTTCTTCTAGTATTCTTATTCTAACTTTCTTTTGCAGATTTGATTCACTTCACGGCAGCTTGCTTTGATGTAGTGCTAGTGTTTACTTTCTGTTTTCATTTTGTATCGATGAACTTATGTGAAACTTTCTACCTATGGATGAGACTATGTATGTATGGATGAAACTATTGTAATATGGTGAACAATGTGACATTTGATACTTTCAATTTGGTATAATTGTTGGTTGATCATATCCATATGGCAGGGATATTGTTTCTGTGAAATATATATATACATATCATATATTTGCCTGTGAAAATTCTTGAATATAACAAAAACAGGGGAAAAAGAGGCAATACTGGCTCTTTGCCATCTGCCACCGTCGGCAAAGGCCTCTTTGCCGTCCGCCACTGACGGCAAAGGTGGCACGTGGCAGCCACCTGTACAACTTGGGAACTCCAGGCCTGGGACCATTTGGCCTCTTTGCCGTCCGGGGGCAGACGACAAAGGGTCGGGTGAATTTGCCGTCCGGGGGCAGACGGCAAAGACCTTGTGACGTGGCCGTCCGGGGGCAGACGACAAAGAATGCCGTTACCACCTAACGGGGCGAACGTCAGTACTACACCGTCCACCCTCTTTGCCGTCTGCCGGCTGACGGCAAAAAAACTTTGCCGTCCGGTGAGCATAGGCAGACGGCAAAGAACCCCTTTACCGGAGTTTACAGTGCCGAAACTATGGCCATCTGCTGGCGGACGGCAAAGGAGTTTGCCGTCCGCGGGCCTATCCTTTGCCGTCTGCTATGGCAGACGGCAAAGTGCCTAATTCCAGTAGTGGGTGGGGCAATTTTAGTAGTAGCGCTTTTTTTATTGCCGCGCTACTGCTAAGTAGTTAGCAGTAGCGCCTGTTTTGGACGCTCGCTACGGCTATGTAGCAGTAGCGCCGTTTTTTATCCAGCGCTACTGCTAAGGTTCTGTGTATAAGGTTTTCCCTAGTAGTGATGATTTCAGATCTGAACTTGTTATGTTTTTATGCATATGAGAGTGTTTCGGATCCTATCTTGCAAGTTGTATGCACCTATTATGTGCTATGATCCGTAGCCCCCAAAGTGACAGAAATTGGGACCATCTCCGGTGATGGCTATAGTATGAGGAGTTCATGTATTCACTAAGTGTTAATTCTTTGTTCCGGTTCTCTATTAAAAGGAGTCCTTAATATCCCTTAGTTTCACTTTGGACCCCGCTGCCATGGGAGGGTAGGACAAAAGATGTCATGCAAGTTCTTATAATAAGCATGTATGACTATATACGGAATACATGCCTACATTACATTGATGAATTGGAGCTAGTTCTATATTGCTCTAAGTTGTGACTATTACATGATGAATGTCATCCAAATCACTCACTACTAGGAGAAAGCCTACTAGCAGCGCTGGAAATACCCGTAGCAGTAGCGCTGGCGGCAGCGCTACTGCTAATGCGCTACGGCTAAGTTGTAGCAGTAGCGCTGCTCAAACCAGCGCTACTCGTAGGTATGGTTAGCAGTAGCGCTGCTTCGACCAGTGCTAGTACTATCTATCTGTAGCGCTGCACCATAGCAATCGCTGCTGCTAAACCAGCGCTTCCGCTAGGCGCCTACCAGCGCTACTGCTAATATTCCTGCTTTCACAGATTTATTTCCCCTACGCATTTGTGATGTATTTGTGCATGCTCTATACAGTAGTTTCATCATATCATAATAAACATACATTATTCTCATCATATCATACACATAGAGTAGTCTCGTCATACCATCATCATCATCATCCAACACAAATATCATCACATCTCGAAAATAGCGATACACAAGTCATGTCATGTCTCGAATAAATGCAACTGCATGGTCATGGCACACACACAAGTTTCATCATCTCTATCTAAACCATGATGTAGAAGAGAAGAGCGATCAGTATGAGCAAGAGCGCGACTATGTAGTACTTCTTGAGGCACCAGTTTTGCTCCCTTTCTTGCCGGAGCGTCCACCTCAAGTAACTATTTTCCGCTTCGGCTCTGCTATCGAACCCTCTGTGGCTAGCGCCCGGGTACTTGTCCACCTGGGCCTGAGCGTCTGGCCAGTGGTCGTACACTCCTGGAACCCTCCCAATGAATACGGCGTAGCAGTCCTTCGCCATCTCTGATCTATGTACCTGCATCGTCATTTGATGAATTCAACGATAATATGCAACATAATGTACTTGAGAAACACAAAGAGTCATAGTTAGAAAAATACAAGCAACCTATAGTACACATAAATAACGAAGTTCCTCATGCCCAAACTAATTAACTAGAGCGATCTACGCTATTTCATAGAAAGACAGTAGTACTAATTAAACATACAAATTGTCATCGTCAATCACTCCTCCATGTCGGCGCTCCAATCTTCATAGTCAGGGAGGAAGCACCCGAGCTTCGTGAAAGGCTTCAGGTCCAGACGCTGAGCGTTGAGAAGTGTTCGGACATTATCCCGACTCATTGGCCCATGGTAGAACATCCCTGATTGTTCGAGGACCTCCTTCATGATCACTTGGGCAAGTTCACACTGTACGTGATAAAACTCAGCTCGAATTCGATGATCCGGTGTCCTTCCTATGCTTGTGGCCCAATTGACAATCTCGGCATCGCTGGAAGTAGCTGACATGCGAAGGCGTTGATTATCCCTTTTGTACTCGATCATGTGATGCATGAGGTAGAATCCATTAGCCTTACTATCGTTCGGTTGCTGGATGCAGCAGAAGTCGGTCTTATGGCCGAAAGCTGGCCCTTTATTCCTGTACTTTTTCACCTTGATATATCCACCACTAAGGCTGAAGGTTAAAATGGCACTATCGAGAACACTCTTTATGTGCGTGTAATCCCTCTTCTTGATGTTCTTCGCTGAGTCCAAGTACAGAGCATGGGAGTATTGTGGGTACAGACAGATGAGGACGCCCCCCCCCCCCCGCTGCGCAAGTTAAGTACACCTCAAATTAGCCTCCATGCTTGCAAAGGAATGATTAAAACTTACGAAAGGATTTCCGCGGATGACTTACGTGGGATGATAAGGCAGGAGAATCGTTTCCTTGTCCTTATTAGCGACCATGAACTCGCCGATGTACTTGCTCGCATAGTCACGGTGCTCTTTGCAGACTGCCAAGAAGCTCTCATGCATATTGATCCAAGGCCAAGAAGCTCTCGTACTTATCCATCACTGATCCAAGGCCTACGCTTTTCGCATATTGATCTTCGCTAAGTTACTTTCGCTACTCCTACTGTTACAATCACCACAATCTGCTACTTTTCGCTATTTCCATTACTATTGTTACTGTGCTACTAAACACTTTGCTGCAGAAAAGATATCTCCAGGTGTGGTTGAATTTACAACTCAACTACTAAGGCTCATAAATATTCTTTGGTTCCTGTTGTGTCGAATCAACAATTTTGGGTGAAGTATAACCCTCAAAAACTGTCGAGATCCCTATAGTTGTGGGTTATCAATCGCTCCGATCGTGCGCTCGTCCGCGCTGGCAACACCCACGCCGAGTGACGAATGCAGGGGCAACGCCAGATCCATGCAAGGGCCAGCAGTGATCAGCTCCACTAGGGGTGTGTGGTCAATAGTGGTCCCCGAGCATTGGCCCACATCATACTGAAAAAGGGGCAAAAGGGGAAGGGCAATGGTTGTCGGGGCGGAAGGTAGGCGGAAAGTTTCCCTTTCGGGGATCAGCATCGGGGAGCGCGCGGCCAGATCAGGCGTGATGGCACACTGCTCCTCAGCGACAGGCGACGTGGCATGGCCCACCGACTCAGGGCTTTCATGCAAAAGGAAAGTTGCATGGCCCGTTTCAGCGGCTGCCCGACGTAAAGAGCCCCCGTCCGAGCCGGGCATGGCCAATCGTGATGTGCTCATCTTGTTGACCGCAACCGGCAGTCTTGCAGTCTGAGATGAGTGGTCCTCTTGCGTGGCAGTGGTGGGGCCTGCATCGCGACCATGCCGCCCAGGGACGTAGCTAGCCATCGACGGGGGACGCCCATCCCTGCCAATGGCCGTCGGCCTGGCGTCCCATCTTGTACGTCGTGCGTTTCCACCGAAGCTCCCACCGTTGTCGCCTCCGTTCCCGCCGCCGCCCCGAAAGTGCAGCCGGGAATGCACAGGTCCCCGGGGCCTCGCCGGAGGGAAGTGACCATCTTGATAATCGAGGTTCCAGCGCCATTTGGTGATCTCCGATCTGGGAGGCAAACCGTTGGGCGGGATCCCGCTGATACTGTTGTGGGAGCTGGCAAAACTGTCGGGACTGCTTGCCGGCGTGGGGTGGTAGTTGTGCACCCAGTCCAGGTGGATGAGGATTGGGTGAGCCAGCATCTTCACCGACCCAGAGCGGGAGGGTGCATCCGCGAAGATGCCCAGCTCCGGGTAGTGCAGCTCCGGGGAAGGCACTTCCGCCGGTTCCTCCAAGAGCAGGGTGCATCTGGTGGCGAGCCTGCTGACGTCGCTCATCCAAAGCCATAGCTTGAAGCAGGCGGTATCATCCTTGCTTTGACATGAATGGTCGATCTCGTCGAAGAGGACTTCGCCGGCGAAGAGGGAGGAGACAGAGGCCCACTCCCAATCGCTCTCTGGGACCCCCTCCAAGCAAACGTGGACTCTGTAGCGTAACTGCGCTGCCATAGCCGAGCGGAATCTGGTTCAAGGAAGGACACTGAAGGTGACTGGACCAAGCACAAGCGGTCCCTGCACCGCTAGGACCTGGGTGCACACGGAGGTTCCACAAACTTGAAGATCATCGTCCCGCGTCCCTTCCAAGCGACGTTGATGCCGTCCTCCGAGGCCTGAAACCAGATCGCCAAAGCACGCTTGACGTTGACCAGCATAATATGCGGGCAGTTGCATGTCGGAATCGGGGCTCCGCAGACCCAAGAAGGTTCGAACTCTGGGGCGTGTGCGAAGATCTCAACCAGCTCAAATCTCAAGCTCGTCGCCCCAGGGCCTAGCCTCGTTGAATGCATGTGAGCGGACAAGAAGATGAACACGAGGATTTACCCAGGTTCGGGCCACCTTGTGGTGTAAGACCCTACTCCTGCTTTGGTGGATTGGCCTCACGAGGAGGTTTGGGGATGAACTAGTACAGTGGTTGAGCGACCTCGCGAGGGCTCTCAGTTGAAGGTGGATCGATCTCTCCCCCCCCCCTCTACGGTGGTGGCTCGTGCCTATTTATAGTGGCCTTGGTCCTCTTCCCTTATCGCACAGGCGGGAAGGGATCCCACAACGGCCAATTTTGAAAGGGGACAAGAAGTACATCTTATCCTGACTAAAGGCGGTCTTCGCCTGCAAAGCTTCTGGGCGTGACGCAGAGGTGGGCTCGGCGATGACATCCGTCCTGCCGAGCTCGTGGTCTTGGTCTTGTTGCACCGGAACGGAAACCTTTGGGGAATCCCTCGGGAACCCGCGTACGTCCTTGCCTCCTTAGCACTAAAGAGGAAACTGTCCCCTCTGCGCCCGCTGGCACCCGCCTGGCCTTGGTCGTCATGGCTCACGTCATCCTAGCCTCATGAGGCCAGGCGCTGCATAGGAATCTCCGCTCCTCGGGAGGCAGCCGGAGGAGGCCGCTTCCCTGGAGGTCTTGGCGCTAGTCCCCTCGCGAGGCCGAGGCCCTCGTGAGGGTCTCGTCTTGGGGAGTCTGCTGCCTTGCCATACTGGGCCGTCGAGGTGGGCCACGCGCTGGGCCGCAGGCAGGCGGGTCTGGGTACCCCCGATCCCAGAACGCCGACATTGCCCACCACCACCGCGACCACCACTTGACGGAGGAGGGCATGCTCGGCCACAACCACCGACGAAGAGCGTGGAGCGAGGGCCATTACCGGACCCCGACGCACGCCGCGCGGCACCTCCATGGCAGTGAACTTGGGCGAGGAGAACGCGACGTCCCGACTGGGCTGGGTCGCAGTGGCAGGGCGTAGGAGCAGTGGTCGCGGGGGGGGGGGGGGACAACAATGGGGTAGGAGGAGCACCGAGGGCGGGTGGAGGTGGAGGCTTGGAGCACCGGCGGGCCTTGTGCCCAATCTCACCGCAGAGCAGGCACTTGACCGGGTTGCGGCAGTCGATGATGCGGTGGTCTGGGGATAGGCAGCGGAAGTCCTTCCCCCTGGCGAACATGGATTCTTAAAGCACGGGCTTTCAGACACCCCTTATCCTTACCCTTCAATATTGCTTTGAGATCAGTACTATACAACCAACTTACTACATCAGATTTTCTCTCTTTTTTGTTTCTTCCAAATAAGACAACATATGAACTTCAAACTTTGCAAGACATCAAAACATTCTAACTACAATGTGGGAAAAAACTTTCAAATTTTTCGGTACAACATAAATATACGAAATCAGATTTTTTTTTTATTAAAAAATGTCATTTTTAGTATTTTTGATGCACGAAAAAATCTGAAAGTTTTATCTCACATTCTAGTTAGAATGTTTTGTTGTGCTGCAAAATTTGAAGTTCATATGTTGTTTTATATGGAAGGAACAAAAAAGACAAAAGTGTTTGCACGAATCACGATGCAAAAACGAGTGGTTAGATAAGAGGGTGTCTACAAGCCTATACTTTCTCGAATGTTTACCTTCCCTGGCCTTCTTAAGGCTCTGTTCGGTTGTCAGGGTTGTGAAGAGGTTTTTGCAGGGATTGAGGTGGATTTAATCCCCTACAAGTCAACCCCCCCCCCCCCCCCCACACACACACAAATCCCCTCCAATCCCCTTGACAAAGGGTGTAACCGAACAAGGCCTAAGGCTGGTCCTAATTGGAGTATCATAGGTAGTATCATGCATGCCAATTAGGTAATTTTGATGATGTGACACATAAATTTTTTTTGAACACAGTACAGACGCAAACGTTCACATACACGCGCATACACTCACCCCTATGAACGCGCGCACACACACCCTACCCCTATGACACCTTCGAGAAACTGAACCGGCATATCATCTTGAATTAAATGAAGGAAGAGAGAGTTGAGTATCATATCATGATACCGTATCATATCATGATACCGTATCATATGAAATGTTATGCTACTATGTGTCATGCATGATAATAAATGAGCTATCCTATGATACTAACATATGATACTATGCATTACAGATGTAGTATCATACATTAGTAATATTAATACTATATAGTACAACCTCCGTCCTAGTTTACTAGGCCTCCTCGTATTTTGAGTCATATTTTGACCATGATTTTAACTAATGAAATATATGTTATACGTAGCAAAAATTATATCACTGGAAACTACATTTAAATACGGATCCAACAACATAATTTTTGGTGACATGGATTGGCATTTTGCTAGTTAAATATGTAGTCAAATTTTGACCCAAAATATGATAAGGACTAACAAACCCCGACGGAGGTAGTATACGATACTATCGTTACAACCAGCTTCCCATTTAGAGCATCTCCAACAGCATGTGCATATTTGGATGTCTATATATCCATATAGACAATGGTCTATAAAGATTCTCTCGTATACACGTCTAGTTTTACAACAGAACGTCTATATACAGAATGTCTATATTCTCTCTTTTATATTTTAATATTATTTTATAACTCCAAATTCAACTACCATTTCAATAACAATTCAAGCTATTTACATTTCCATTGGTTAATCCTAACGGCTACCTTGTTTAGGAAATTTTCATCTCATGCAAACGAAAATAATCGACACAAGTATAATATAATGGCAAAAAATGCAGTTGCAGAAGCACTCTATCAAAAATTTCCTAATTAAATAAGTACAGTAGCAACACTCATAAATCAGCAGCAAATAGCAGCAACATGTAAATAAGTAGCAGCAGTAGAAAGATAGCAGAAGAAGCAGATAAACAAGCAGCAGCATTTTCCTCTTTCGTTTGCGTCGCAGCCATATGAACACACAGCACTCACAGCACAGTAACCAAAGCCACTGCATTTTTTCGTGTGAATAAGTAATAGTAGCTGCAGCAATCACTGCCCAGTTGGCTCCTTCTCTCGAGCGACTCCCGATGGTGGCGCGAGATGGTCTCGGCTCGAGCGGTTGGGCTTTGGACGAAGCCTCGACGATGTCCAGATCTGGACGATGTGGAGGAAATTTTAGACGATGTGAACCGATAGACGACGCGGTAGACGAGCTGCTGGGACGCATTTTTGAGCCTTCGTCGTCTATATCTCCTTTAGACGATGGTATACGCAAGCTGTTGGAGATGCTCTTAAGGAGGAGCTGCAGGAAAGGGAGGTCGCCGTCTTGCTGGCCCCGCCTGGACTTGGAGTTAATGCCCTTCTTCTTTCCTCTCACCAGCTGCCACCTGTCGTCTTCAATGCGACCCCCAGCCCGGCCATAACTCGATTCAGGGTGGTGGAAGGGACAACGACCGAGGGGAAGCGCGGGCGGCCGAAGCAGCCATCTATTGGTGGCCGGCGAGTCCGGAGCGGAGGCTCGTCGGGTGGGTGGCCGGCGAGTCCGGAGCGGAGGCTCGCCGGCTGGGAGGGAGGAGGCTACTTTTTTGTCGATGTGAGTATTAATCTTCCACACCTCTGATTCTTGTGGCGGCGGCGAACGGAAATCAGGACTTGCCGGCGGCTAGACGAGGTACGTGAGGCGCCGCCGCCGCAAACCATCATTCCGTCTCATCCCATCCCCACTCTCTCCAACCTCGCGTCGTTTGATTGTTTCTCTGCTACGCAGCGCCCACGACGCCCACCGTCTGTTCGACGGAATGCCTCCTGGTAGCGAGGACGAGAATGCGCCGCTAATGAGCGCCACCGACCGCATCGGCGCACTCCCCGACCATATGCTCCACCACCTGCTGTCTTTCCTCCCAGCGCAGGCAGCCGTGCGGACGTGCGTGCTTGCCAGGCGCTGGCGCCACCTTTGGAAGTCCACTACAGGCCTGCGCATCGTAGGCCTTGACGATGAGGAGCCTGTCCAAGTCCAGGATCTCCGGAAATTCGTGGACCATCTGCTGATCTTGCGTGACCGCACCGACCTAAACACTGTTGAGATCAAGTTGGGCAATTTCTTGGAAGAAGACCAGCCCTATGTGAACCTATGGACCCGCTTTGCTGTGATTTGCAAAGTCCGGGCTCTCACCCTTCATATCCGCGACGATCAATACCTCTGCCTAGACGACCTGCCTCTTGTCTCTCGGCATCTGAGAACACTGGACCTTCATGGAGTAGCCCTACAGCAAACCTTTCTTGATTTTGCTAGCTGTCCACAATTGGAGGATATGAAGATGGATACCTGCCTCATCAGTGTCAATAAGATATCGTCTCGCTCCCTGAAGCATTTGAGTATCACCGGTTGCCGCTCTGACTTGGATTACCGGATCCATGTTTCTACTCCGGGCCTTGTCTCTCTGGAACTAGATGCGTTTGATGGTTTAACACCTTTTCTTGAAAACATGGCATTGCTAGAGACCGCATTTGTCTATCTACACAATGATCGCGACGATGTCTGTTTGAATTATGACTATGGTGTTTTGTGTGGAGCTAATAATGCTGCATGTAAGAATTGTGTTCCTATTGGTACCAATTGCAGCAGCGATTCTGTGCTTCTGGGTGGTATCTCAAGTGCTAAACACCTCAAGTTGATGTCTGAAACTGGAAAGGTATGCTACTTGTCTTTAACTCCTTTATTTATGCTATCCCTTTTTTGTTGCACTATCTACATCGTTGCTGAAGATAGGCAATAAACTGACCACATATGCATCATCAGCAACTGAGGTGGTGGTGGTCTTACAGTTAGATCTTCATCTCGCATTGTCAGTAAGGATTACTTGATTGTTTACTTTTGAAACTTATGTTTCAGTTTATCTTCTCAAGAGATTTGAAACACTGCCCTACATTTACCAAGTTAAAGACTTTGTTACTCAATAATTACTGGTGCGACGCTCCTGATATGGATCCACTATCTTGCATTCTGAAAAACTCACCAGTTCTAGAGAAGCTCACTCTTGAATTTTTCCCAAAGGTATAAATCTTCTGAAACGGACAATTGCTGCACTGTTAAAGTTATAATTGATTATTCATCTTTGTTAAATGTTTCTGCTTACCATAGGGACATACTCCGAAAGTGCGAATGAAAGGAAGCTATTGTTGCATGGAGAGACCGTCTGCAATATCAGAGCACCTCAAAGTAGTTGAAGTCAAGTGTGATGTGGTCAACAGGAGAATCGCCGAAGTTTTAAAGTTCTTGTGTGCATTTAGTGCATTTGACATACGTAAGTTAACTAATGACTCTTTACATGCTCTCTATATCTTGAAATTAGCTTAATGTATGTGAAAAAATGAGTAAAATCAGGCAGTGAATACAAAACTTCTTAATTATAAATGAAGAACAGTTTGTAGGATTCCATATTGTATGAGGCATGAAAAAACCAGACTAGGTCTGGTGAGGGGCAGAGAGGAAAACCAATACAATCCATTTTGTTGGTAAATGATGGTTAATCGAATTGTGTTGCAGAACTAAGCTGTGGACTTGTTGATTAGTTGTGGTTTTGTAGGCAGTAGCGCAAATGTATGTATCTACTGTATTGGTTCAGGGTTGTTGTACAATATCTTCACATGTTGATTGTAACTCAAATGCATAGTAATACAATGTTTTGACTCATATGTGTTGTTGGATAGTTGGTCCTAATCAATAGCAAGTTTGATAGGGTCGCTAGATCTGAGCAGCTTCTTCCCCTTATGGTCTAAGTTCGGTACTTGGTTTGCTTGTGGTTCCGGCACTTACATTATTCCCTACTATTATAGACTTGTCTGGGTAGCAGTTTACATAACATTTTCTTCAAAAATAAGCCTATCAGCATGTCTAGTAGTGTATGCCATGATTGCTAATTTCACATTTCCTTTTGCCATGAAATTGCTTTTACTATATTGTGCATTCTCATTTGGGAGCAGTTTAGCTAGATGTTTTCATGTTAGATTATCAGCTAGAAACAGCTTTATCAAATGCAATGAAAGTTTGTGCCCAAATTCGTGTTAAGATAAATTGCACCTGGTAAAGTGAATATCCATCATACATTTATACTGCACGTACTTATTACCAGCTATGTTCCAGTATCTTCATTTTTACCCACTAATGCAGTAGACCAGACTCTTACATTGTTTTTCCGTTTCTGTACAGGATTCAGTTTCGAGTAAGGGTGAGAAGATGTGGGTTGTTGTCGGGGTCTGCCATGTCTCAGCCATTAGGAAATAGAAAGTTTAAGCATTTATAAGCATCTTATGTCAAGTCTACTCGGAGGAATGATGTAGAATCTGCAGTAATAATAACTTATAACTCTAGGCCATCTAGCTGGACTTGGTTTTGTGGTATCCTTTTGCACTCTTAGCGTTTCCTTTTTGGCTTGGGCCCATGACTGTTGTATTATGTGTTGGAACTAAACACGAGAGCGTGGTTTGATCAATCACGTTTGGTGTCCTATCCGTGTAGAATAAGAACTAATTGCGGACTAGGTTTTGTACTAGCTAGCTTAGCTAATATAAGTACACATGTATCCCCCTATAATCAGAAACCGTGGAACCAGATCGAAGCAAAAGTAAATGCTCGGTACAGGCCTTTGGCCATCAACAAGTCTTCCTGTTTTTTTGCTGGTAAGTTGCCGCAACAGTTTTTGCTGGCAAATCGCCGCAACAGTTTCCGTTTATGATGCGATCTGTATATTCTGTCTCCTGAGCTAAGACATATGGATGTTTGGAAAAGTGGCACTTTTTGTTTCACTACCATTGATTTATTTTCCTGAGAATTACTCCCCAGCTGGTGAGCATTTTTGCGGTGAATGTGATGAACATTTATTTTATGATCAAATCATGATGTTCGATTGGGTAGTTTATAGATGTATATAGCTCTCCCGTTCATTAGTCCATTCATTTGCCAGTTTAGATGTCTACCAAGGGTAAAAAAATTGCACAACTCCGGCAGTGGCTATGTATGCAATCCAGTAAAAGTTTGAATCCAAATTTGATCCACACACCCTAAGGAATGATTATTAGATTAGACCCACTTGTCATCGGCAGCTGCTGCCTCTGGCGCTTCGGCCTCCTGCTGGGTCAGCGGGCCTTCTGGAGTCGCCGCCGGAGAAGCTAGGGTCTCCTCCTGCTGTGTGGTCACTGACAGAGAAGCTGGAGTTCCTGTCGGTGGGCCTAGCAGAATGGCATGCAAGTCCTCACCCGTATTCGTCGACTGAGATGCCTTGGTATCAGTGGCTGGTGCCGCGCCTCCATCAACTGGTGCTGGTCGATCACGATTGCACTTGTTGAAGTGCATCCCACAGATCAGTTCGGCATGCTCCGCGTAGTTCTTCCTCACATAGTTCTCCATGCACTTGTTGTAGGGGAAGTCTGTGTGGGTCCCATCCGACGACACCAGGTAGAAGCACCGACTTTTCTGGAAAACGGGGTGCTTGTTGACCTGCCAAACATCACACACCATGATCGAAGTTAATATCTGGCATATTTTATTTATGATACCTAACCCATTATATGTAGAATGGAAGATGGATGTCCACATCTGCTCTTTTCAGGTGAATGTATGGTGTTTATGAAGGCAGATGCGCGGAGTGCCACAATCTTGACTTGCTATGAGATCGAAGAAACTATCTTGTTTTCTTTGCCTCTCACCACGACTTGGTAGCACAAGAAGGCAAAGGGTAGCACAAGAATTCGTACCATTATATTACCGATTTCACCAGACACCTTCTTTTCCTTTTCAGGGTGGTGCTCTAGCACGTTCTCCACGATAAACTTTTCATCCTCCATGGGAAGTCTTACGCCATCACTGCAAATTTTAAGATAATGAACATATTTAAGATAAGACGCACACACAAAACAACTAGTATTTTGCATATCATGAAGCACACAAAGCAAGTCGTGAGATAATTCACCTTGATTCACGGAAGATTTTTCTGACCATTGCTACGATGGGATCAATTTCACGCAGAACCTTTTCCGCCTCAGCAGCTAGTTCGTACCGGGGCCCCTCAACACGTCTCATCAGGGGCCTGCCTGGATTGCCTCTTTGGTCCCTACGGTTTCCTTTGGCATCCCATCCATCTGATTTCCAGCCATTGCTGTTGCCAGAAGTCCAGCCATCCCAAGAATCTGGCTGCTTTGCATCAGAATTTTTCTGGTGTCCCTGGGAAATCGGAGCAGCACCCCATTTTGCATCACGATTGGCGTTGGCATCGGTCTGGAAACCGCTTTCCTCTGCTCCATGGCCTTTTTCAGAATCGGAGTGTTCGGCGTCGTCCTCGGCGTCCTGGGCAGGCTTACGTTTCTTAGATCCGAGCTCCATTGGGCTGCAAGGTGAAGGAAAGAAATGGACTCGTATTTTGTGAGCTAAGCGATGATGCAGATTAAGAAATTCTCAGAATTGCAAGAGAAGATCCAAACCTGGCTCCGATTGGAAGCTGATACGAAGGGACAGTTTGAAAGCTGAAAAGGCTCGGAAGGCTGGGTTCTTTCTTAAAGAGGATTGATGAGGCACTTAAAGAGTCGCCGAGCCGCGCATGGCAATGTGAACGCAAAACGATTTTGCATTAAAATATCTTTTCGAGATTGGCGAGACATTTGTCGAATTGGAGCTTTCCTTTTCAAAAAAAATAAAAAATCAAGATTATTTGCTAATGCTTCAAATAATTGGACACAGGTTAATTTATGTACACCAACACCTTGGACGATGGCACGTCCCCGAAAGACCACGATGTCTTTGGGGACGACACATCCCCAAGAAGCCAACACATCGATTTCATATGATGGGTCAGAACACTTCAACAACACGACTGGATATGTACACCAACATGTCTTTGACGGTGGCACGTCCTCGAGAGATTGAGCTCAAGAACTCGGCTTTAGAAGTGTTCGTCTACGTTCACGAGACTCAAAACCTCACACATATAGATCTTTAGGCAATATGTCTCTTAGAGCAACGCTAGCAGACCTCTTATATCCTCGGACCTGCAAAATAACCGTCAGTTTACAGTTCCGTGCAGAAAAAGTGATCCGAACAGACCCTGTAAACGCGTCGGACCCTTAATTTTTTTAAGGGGCGCAATAAATTTGTCTCTCTGACCCGCGAATACGTAGTTTTTCCCCGCCCCGTCGGCGCCCTGTATCTCGCGAAAGCGGTTGCGGGAGGGACATTTCAGCCCGCGCTTGTTCCCCTCCCCATCCCGCGGCCACCCAACACCGCCGCCACACGCCCGTCGCTTTCGATTCGGCCATATCCACCGTCGGAATCCTGTCGCCGGGCCGCTCCAGACCAGGCTCCACCTCGCCGCCTCGCCGTCCCCCCGGATCCGCCGACCCGCGTCGCCCCCGGCTGCCTGCCGAGCCGCCGCCTCCCCGGATTCGCCGCGTCGACGCAGCCCCCCCCCCCCCCCCCCCGCCCCGGATTCGTCGCGTCGACGCCGCCCCCGGCCCGGCCCGGTTAGTCCTTTTGTGCCCTTTTCTAGTTTGATTTAGCGATCGATTTGGAGAAGAAAATCCGTTCATGCGAGCTCGGGTGTCATTTTGTAGATGGATTTGAGCCCTTGTGAGGAGGTTTTGCTTGAGGACTCGTTCTCGTCGGACGACTCGGACATAGAGTCGCTGCTTGAGAGACATCAGCAGCAGCTGGTGGTGGTGGTGCTCGTCGTGAAGGAGCACGAGGACCGGAGCCAAAAGAGATGGCGAGGATCAATCGTCGGCCGCCTTTGCATCCCTCGCAACCGCCATCTTGGGAACGAGATGCTCATGCAAGACTACTTCGCGGAGAATCCAACATATCCGACGCACCTCTTCCGAAGAGGTATCGAATGCGCCGATCCCTCTTCATAAAATTAGTGCAAGCTTGCGAGGCAAATTCTCGGTTTTTTACTCAAAGGAGAAACGCCGCTGGCTTGAAGGGTTTTAGTGCATACCAGAAAATCTCGGCAGCTATGCGAGTGATTGCATATGGCGTTCCGGCTGACTATGCCGACGAATACAATTGAGTCAGTGCGTAGGTTCACCAAAGTGATCGTTCGTGTCTTTGGCCCTGTCTATCTTCGTGCACCCAACGAGGAAGACACAAAAAAGTTGATGGCAACAAGTGAGACGCGAGGTTGGCCTGGTGTGCTAGGAAGCGTTGATTGCATGTACTGAACTTGGAAAAACTGCCCGAAGGCATGGCACGTGCAGTATTGTGGCAAGTCTCGTGATGCAACAATTGTGCTAGAAGCCGTAGCATCCGAGGATTTATGGATTTGGCATTGCTTTTTCGGTATGCCGGGTACTCTCAATGATATCAATGTGTTGCAACGGTCTCACTTGTTTGCTAGACTTACAAGTGGTGATGCTCCTGCTTGCAACTACATGATTAATGGGCGTGAGTACACAAAGGGATACTATCTTGCAGATGGTATTTATCCTTCTTGGTATACATTAGTCAAGAGTATTAAAAAATCAAGCACTAGGAAGCATATTGAATTTGCAAAAGTACAAGAGGCTGCCCGAAAAGATATTGAAAGAACCTTTAGGGTTTTGCAATCAAGATTTGCCATTGTTCGTGGTCCTGATCGTTTTGGGGACAAACGAACCTTGAAGAACATCATGAATTGTTGTATGATTCTTCACAACATGATCCTTTAAGATGAGAGGGACATGAACTTGGAATTCTTCTATGACAATGTCGGTAGCCGTGGGAAGCCGGCTAGAGACCCTAACCGCATACAAGCATTTCTTCAGACATATCGGTAGATTGAGGACGCAAACACCCACTATCAGCTTCAGAAGGATCTCATTGAGCATTGGCAGAGGCATGGGCAGTAATTTCTGCCATTTTTTCATTCATTTCATTTAATTCATGTGTGATTTGTATCATTGTTGTTTTCAGATTTTTTTTGTGTTGAATTATTACTTTATTTCGGTGATTTGAATAATTATTGTAATTTGGATGATTGTTATATTATGATTTGGATAATTGATCTTATGTTTAATATATGTCATTTGAGTCAAATTCAGCAAATACCACGTTTTTTGCGGGCTGACGCGGGCCGCGGCATAACAGACCCCGCATCACGGAACTGTAAAACAGAATATTCTTCTACTTTACAGTTCCGCGATGCGGGATCTGTTCTGTCGCGGCCCGCGCCAACCCATAAAAAACGTTTTTCGCGAACTGTAAACGCGTGATATGGATACATGATATAAGGGGTCTATTAGAGTTGCTCTTACAGTCGTAATGTCATATATTCCTAACTTCGGGAGTATCCATCCATGAGTATCACTTCAACAGCACGACCGATATGTACACTTGGTGTCTTTGGCGGTGGCATGTCCTTCTAGAGGTGAGCCCAAGTACCCGACTTCTTAAGCGTTCGTTCAAGGTTACGAGATTAGCGAGGTGTTTTTTGAACTAGCGATCGAGATTTTTATCTTTAAAAAAAAATCAAGAGCAATTGATAATATTTCAAATAAGGGAAACACTTGGGTTCACCCGACTGATAACACCGAAGCGGCGGTCGCCTCCACAACCGTCTAATCAATCTTTAACCATACGGTGCAGAGCAACCCTCGGCACATACACTCACTTTGCAACGAAAGCCTTGTTGCATTACTTCCGAGCGCAACACATGCTCTGCTGCAGACCAGCTGCTAGACGCGTGCCCTCATGCGTAACTTTCTCCTTCTATCTTATCCTTATAACAGTACTTATTGACGTGGAGTATTTGAGCTCGAGCTCAAATGCACCCGCATGAACAGTAAAATCGAAAAAATATTCAAAACATTTCAAAAAATTCTGAATTTTTTTTGTGATGAACTTTGACAAATGTTTGAAGCGCTTGCAAATTTTCATGATGAGATCACATTCTAGGAAGGCGTGACAAAAAAAACAAAAACGATGCTCCGAAAATGCTATTTTCGAAAGCATTTTGAAACACTGATTTTGTTTTTTTTGCCACGCCTTCCTCGAACGTGATCTTATGGTGAAAATTTGCAAGCACTTATAAAATTTGTCAAAGTTCATCATAAAAAAAAATCAGAATTTTTCTGAAATGTTTTGATTTTTTTTCGATTTTACTGTTTATGCAGGTGCATTTGAGCTCGAGCTCAAAAGGGTACTTTCCCTTATAACATCGCTTCTTATCCGCACATTTTGTTTCCTCTCCCTGATCCTCCTCCATCAACTACTCACCGGCACATGCAGAAAAACGAGCATTAGCAGTAGACCACGGAAGGGGTTGTGACCAAGCCAACCAAAGCCGTTTGTAATAGTAAACAACGGAGGTGGTTCCTTATTAGTAACCGCCTGCAGCTCAAAAACCATCTGTAATGCTTAAGTACTAGATCAATGATGGCGCGCGTTGCTGCGCCCATCAATTTGTTCCATAGAATAATAGGAATTAAATATCTAATTGAGTTGTTAGGAAATTAAGAAAAATAAGAAACTTAACTCTCTAGATAAAAAAAGCAAAGCACCAATATTTGCAATTCGTAGGATAGTGCCATGAAATATAAATCTGTGATTATAAGAGCATCCAATTCACATGTTTCTGTGATCATCCACAATGACAAAACGATGACACAAATATCTGTGAAGATCTATAAGGTACAAGTATTTGAGAATTTTTGGAAATAGTATTATGATAGTAGCATGGTCCATCATATATAAACTGGGAACATGCAACTGATAATGACCTGGAAAAAAAAAAGGTGTACAACAAGCAACTACATTTCTCAATATCTGCGGAGAGCATAGCATAGCTAAGAAATCAAACCATAAATAGGCGATGAGGCGCCCTAGGTGCAGGCCGTTGCCAGGTAAGACAATGGAGAATCAAATGGTTTTGTATCTCCAGTTGCATCAACTATCATCCTGTACAGATTGGAAGTACAATTGTACTCCCTCCGGTCCTTTTTAGTCTGCATATAAGATTTGTCTGAAGTCAAACTTTCTAAAGTTTGACCAACTTTATAGAAAAAAAAATATCAACATTTACAGTACAAAATCAGTTCTTTTAATTACAGAATCTCATAGAAATTTATCACCGGTTCATCACCCAAATAGGTCCAGACTTCGGTCATATTTGCATGTCGCATTCAATTTCAATGAAGAGCAAATTAATGGAGTACAATTCCACATTTCTACATGTGAAGTAGGCTTGCATAGTAAGTAAACTGCAGTTTGGAATAATAATTTTTGCTACCATAGCTCATAGCTGTAGCCTCTTTCAGTTAGAGAATCTGTAGAAACACTGCGAAAGTGACATGCAATTTAACAAAAAACTTCAGTTTCGATAAGTGTCCCCTGTCCTCCAAGTCATAAGTCAAATCAAGGTTGACGCGGTTATTGAATTAAGTCACTTAAATGATTTCTGGATCAGCCTGTAAAGTAGTGTTGAAGCTGGTTTATTTCCTTTTACTGTGTCATTGACCGTCAGTCTTCGTACCTTTGAACCAGTATATGCTGCTCTTTGTTCTTGTATTAATGATATCTTCTGCATGGTTAACAGAAGATATTGGAGGGTTAGGATTCTATCAATGAACTGGAACTTCACGATACATCTTCGAGTCTCTTCTCCTTTGTTCATTTTTAGCGCATTCCTGCTCAGAAACAACAAGAGGGTAAAACATAGAGTTAAGTTTGGTTTATAATCGTAGCAGTTGTTCTTCGTTATCCCTGAAGGTTACTTAATAGAAACAAAAAAATAGTAGTATAAATGAGTCATAGGCTTAACAGCATGACAAAAGAAACCTGAAAATAAGCACCTTAACTTTGCTTTTCGTGAATGCACATATATGATATCATTTTGGAAGAACACCTTCAGCGCAAGAGACTCGCAAGATAAATTACATAATAGTGATAATAGTTATTGTAACCGATTATTTACATTAACAAGGTGGACCAGTGGAGTACTGATTCAATGATCGAAAAATTCCGAAAGTTATGAAGGACATATTTTCTTTAAAAATTACATGGCTGATGGCTGCACTGTTCGCATGATCAAAATGACAAAACAATCAACTGTGATTTCTCCTTGCTCATCCACTCTAGTTTCTTAATCTTCACTTTCTTTCTGATTTTACATCAAAGGATAACACAACTCAGTTCTGTATGGGTGATGCTCTGTCGGACCTCCTTCTGTGGCTGCCAGTAACTGTTGCTCCTCAAGGTCGCCCGGCTGGTGCTACTGCTTCTCGTCACATCTTATTTTCTTATGCCTGTGGAGGCAGCCTAGGCCTCAAGTTGGAAGATACCAAGGCATCAACTGGCTCAACTCTATTACAAAATCAAAAATAGCCTGAACTTCCAACATGGATGAGGTGTCAGATCTGCGAATCATCCCTACCACTACCATCCTTTTTCGTTGTAAACATAAACAAGAGCAAGTTGCAATAAAAAAATAAAAACTTTCACAGCCGATAAGGAGGCTCACCAGTCAAGCAGCGACCCTCGAGTCAGTTTACCCCGCCGGCGAGCAAGAAGAGGTCTGTTGGGCAACCATCACGGATTGGGAGCCCGTGGCCGTCATGCAGGGCGGGGCTGGAGCAAGGGATGGTAGCTTATCTCCACTTGCGCAGCAGCGTGGCCCAAAATTGGAGAGGCCCCTCTCTCCCCCTCTTCTCTTCTTCCTCACCTCCGACGTGCGTTCAGGAGTTGGGCATCAAATCCGGTAGAGGGTGCACGAGAAAGTAGATTAGCAATGGCAGGAAGAATAAATAGGACTCACGAAGTAAAGGAGAAGGAGGCGAGCCGGCGGTAACGGACCTTCACGCCACGATAGACGGGAAGGAAAAACGTCGATCTGCGCCGCCGCGTCGCTGCCCCTTCGCATCACCGCACACCGGCCGCTCCTCTCTATCCCCTCGTCCACTCTTGACCGAAGCGCAGCTGGGTTTGCTGGAATGGGCCAACGGACGGCCCAGTTTACCAAAGGCCTTCGTTTCGGCCTGTGGAGCAGCAGCCCACAGGACAGCTGGGCCAGGTTTCATACAGTGCGAGAGAAATTGCTTTGCACACGAGATCTGACGGCCAGGAGCGTCCAGATCCTAAAAATGGACGGCCAAAAACTCAAATCGCTGTGAGGGCAGGGATTAGGTGCGGTTATACTGTCCTTAATTGCATGCGGTTAGAAATGGACACCGCCTCCAGGAATACACGGCGCCGGGCGCAAATTGGAAACCGCTTCTAGTAATTTGTAACCTATCTTGCCGACCTTCAGTTTGTCGACTAACTGTCCATTTTCTCCAGGAGTAGTGTTGCCGCTGGTGGGACGACGGCTGTCACTTGTCACTGGTCTAAGGTGCAGGGCTGCCGTTCATCACCATTTAGAGGGGGAAGGTTGTCGTTGTTGTCTTGAGGGGAAAGGTTGTTGCATAGTTGTGAATTTCTGCCGCAACCACCAATTTTTTTGGATCAACCAATATGTGCGTGTTCTTCGATCAGATTAGTGTTGCTTCTTTACTGAAATTATTGTACATACATTTTCGCTTCTTGCAATGATTTTTGCATTTCAATCACTCATTGTGTGCGCTTCATTGTTTTTCACTCATGTTTCCATTGGACAATTTTTTTTCTCTTCCCGACTCAACTCGCAGCTTTATTTCCAATACAGTGCCAACAATGTTGATGCGATGTAGTCGGGATAAAGGCACCACTCTATATCAGTGGCTGTCTTTGGACGAACTCGTCGTGCGCTTGGAGCTCACCCATGAACACTCAATTCAGTGCACATCACGATGTTGGCTATGAATTGAATGAATTTCAACGTATAAAAGATTGCTTCCTCATAGTTAATCGCGCCTACGGTCACCGCGGGCACATGCAGATAGGACATGATGGGCTCCCACCGATGTGCTTTCTCCATTACCCCTTTTCTCTCATGTGAATTTTTAAGGCAGGCCCACCCATGTGGACTCTCTATCCTACCTTCTCTATAAAAAAATTGAAATGTCAAAAATCTAAAATTTAAATTTTCTCATAGTTTAAATGTTTTGTTTTAAATTTTCCAAAAGTTTAAAGTTCCAAAAGTTGAGGCAGTGAATTGCTGAAAGTTGGCATGCAACTTCTCGAAGCTACGAACAAAGGGAAATTTGAATAGGTGTGACTTCGAAAAATGGAAAATGTAGTTGGTCTGAAACCGATCGTCAGCTCCCGACTTGGCGGGTGACTGTCAAATAGCTGACCTAAATGTATATTCTTGTCGTCCTCCCACACGATTTGTTTTATGAGGCAAATGTTTCCACCAAACGTTAATATTGTCCTTGTTACATTTTTTTTGTTTCCAAAGCACCTAAGAAACGCTACCATAACATACAAGTATTGCTCCTATCAATTAGAAAATGTTTCTACCACGCATTGAATAATTGGTCGAGGGCAGGAGTATTGTAGACCGTAACGTCGACCGAATCCCCTCGAAGGTAGATGGCGATTTGTAGCAAAATAAAACCGCCAATCAAGAGGTAAGGATTTTTTTTTCATTCAGCGTACTTTGAATGTATCTGGATTTTTTGGGATAATTCAAAGGCAAAACTTTAAAGACAAACGGGGGAGTGAGGCAGCGAGCCATGGTCGCATGGGCTTATGGGCAGTGAGGCAGTGAGCCATTACCCTTTTCTCTCTCTCATGTGTGAATTTTGAAGGCACGCCCACCCACGTGCACTCTCTATCCTAGCTTCTCTATAAAAAAAATTGAAATGTCAAAAATCTAAAATTTAATTTTTCTTACAGTTTGAACGTTTTGTTTTAAAATTTCCAAAAGTTTAAAGTACCAAAAGTTGAGGCAGTGAATTGCTGAAAGTTGGCATGCAACTACTGGAAGTTACCAACAAAGGGAAGTTTGAATAGGTGTGACTTCAAAAAATGGAAAATGTAGTTGGTCCGAAAGCGATCGTCAGACTTGGCGGGTGATCGTCAAATAGCTGACCCAAATGTATATTCGTGTTGTCCTTCCACACAATTTCTTTTACGAGGCCAATGTTTCCACCAAACGTTAATATTGTTTTTGTTACACAATTTTTTATTGTTTCCAAAGCACCTAAGAAATGCTACCATAACATACAAGTATTGCTTCTATCAATTAGAAAATGTTTCTACTACACATTGAATAGTTTGTCGAGGGGAGGTGTATTGTACACCGTATCATCGACCGAATCCCCTCGAAGGTAGATGGCAATATTTAGCAAAATAAAATCGCCAATCAAGAGGTAAGGATTTTTTTTTTCATTCAGCATGCTTTGAATGTATCTTGTTTTTTTGGGATAATTCAAAGGCAAAATTTTAAAGACAGATGGGGGAGTGAGGCAGTGAGCTATGGTTTCATGAACTTATGGGCTTATGGGCCGAACGCCCTGGTGAGTGGGGGCTTACTGCTTCCCCTTCGACTGCCTAAAAAAACTAGTACACCCTCCGTCGCCGCCAACGAGTTTCAAAAGGAAAGGCAGAGTCCAACCTAGGATTCTCGCGGCGGCGGCGGCGGCGGCGGCGACTCGTGACGAGTGGACTTGCCGGGGGCGAGCCGGCGAGGTGAGGTGAGGCGACGTCGCCGTGAGGCATCCATCCGTTCCACCCCATCCTCGCTCTCTCCACTCTCGCGTCGTTTGATCCTTGCTTTGCTTTGCAGCGTCGACGACGCCCGCCACCTACTCGACATAATGCCTCCTAGCAGGAAGAAGCGCAAGAGTGCGCCACCTGTGACCGCCACCGACCACATCAGCGCCCTCCCCGACCATATGCTCCACCATTTGCTCTCCTTCCTCCCAGTGCAAGCGGCCGTGCGAACATGCGTGCTCGCCCAGCGCTGGCGCCACCTCTGGAGGTCCACCACAGGCCTGCGCATGGTCCGCCTTGACGATGATAATTATTTCGATGTCAAACACCTCCGGAAGTTCATGGACCATCTGATAGCCCTGCACGAGCGCACCCAGCTGGACACCGTTGAGATCAAATTCGATCGATTTGATATGGACGATGTGCCCTATGTGAACCTGTGGACCCGTTTTGCCGTGATGTGCAAAGTTCGGGTGCTCACCCTTCATATCCTCAAGGATGGTTGCCTTCACGTAGACAACCTGCGCCTTGTCTCTCAGCATCTGGTAACATTGGACCTTCATTGTGTATAGAACTACCAAAGGCCTTTCTTGATTTTGCTAGATGTCCAGCATTGAAGGATCTGAAGATGAATGATTGTTACATCAATGCTGATGGGATATCATCCCTTTCCCTTAAGAATTTGAGCATCACTAGTTGTGGCTCTGACTCAGATTGCCGGGTCCGTGTTTCTGCTCCAGGCCTTGTCTCTCTGGAACTAGAAGATTTTATTGGTATAACCCCTTTGCTTGAAGATATGCCATTACTAGAAGCCGCGTATGTGAATCTTAGCGATAGATGCAAAGATGTCTGTTTGAATTATGACTGGTGTTTTCTGTGGAGCCAATGGTAATGCATGTAAGAATTGTGTTCCTATTAGTGACGATTTCAGCAGCGATTGTGTGCTTCTGGGTGGTATCTCAAGTGCTAAACACCTAAAGTTGATATCTGAAATTAGAAAGGTATGTCACTCATCTGTAACTCCTTTATGTTATCGCCTTTTTTGTGTTGCACTATCTACATACTTGACTATACTGTTTGTATTTTTTTTCCAGTCCATTTTCACAAGAGATCTGAAACACTACCCTAAATTTAGCAAGCTAAAGACTTTATTACTTAACGAGTACTGGTGTGAGGCTCCTGACTTGGATCCACTAGATTGCATTATGAAAAACTCACCAGTTCTAGAGAAGCTCACTCTTCAACTCTTTTCCAAGGTATAAATCTTTTAAATGGACAATTTCTTGAGTGTTAAAGTTATAATCGTCCCTCCATCTTCGTTAAATATTCTTGCTTACCATAGGGACCAAATCATGAAGTGGAAATGAAAGGAAGCTACAGTTCAATGGAGGGACCGTCTGCAATATCAGAGCACCTTAAAATAGTTGAAGTCAAGTGTAATGTGGTTGACAAGAGAATTCTCAAAGTTTTGAGGCTCTTGTCTGCACTTAACATACGTAAGCTAACTATTTTACATGCTCTCTGTATACTGAAATTACCTTTCAGTAAGTGTGAAAGAAAAGTAAGAAATCAGGCAAAACATAAGAAACTCGTGAATTATGTAGAAAGAACAGTTTTGTAGGGATTCCAAATTGTTTGAGGCATGAATAATCTAGACCAAGTCTGGTCAGGCGTAGAAAAAGGAACCAGTATAATTCGTTTTGTTAGCATAGGGTGTGTAGTTTAACTGTTTTTGCAGAAACAACAAGTGTAACACAATATGTGGACTTGTTGATTAGTTCTGGTCTGGTTGGCACTATCACAAATGCCTGAATATATTTTCAGAAATTGACTCAAATTATTTGCTATTTTTGTAGACTTGCGTGGGGAGCCTTTACAGTTTACATTACATTTTCTTCAAAAATATGTATATAGTGTATGCCATGATTACTTTTGACATTTTCTGCATTCTCGTTTGGGAGCAGTTTAGCTAGATGTTTCGTGTTAGATTATTAATCAGAACTGGCTGTATAAAATATAATGGAAGTTATAATCGTCCCTCCATCTTCGTTAAATATTCTTGCTTACCATAGGGACCAAATCATGAAGTGGAAATGAAAGGAAGCTACAGTTCAATGGAGGGACCGTCTGCAATATCAGAGCACCTTAAAATAGTTGAAGTCAAGTGTAATGTGGTTGACAAGAGAATTCTCAAAGTTTTGAGGCTCTTGTCTGCACTTAACATACGTAAGCTAACTATTTTACATGCTCTCTGTATACTGAAATTACCTTTCAGTAAGTGTGAAAGAAAAGTAAGAAATCAGGCAAAACATAAGAAACTCGTGAATTATGTAGAAAGAACAGTTTTGTAGGGATTCCAAATTGTTTGAGGCATGAATAATCTAGACCAAGTCTGGTCAGGCGTAGAAAAAGGAACCAGTATAATTCGTTTTGTTAGCATAGGGTGTGTAGTTTAACTGTTTTTGCAGAAACAACAAGTGTAACACAATATGTGGACTTGTTGATTAGTTCTGGTCTGGTTGGCACTATCACAAATGCCTGAATATATTTTCAGAAATTGACTCAAATTATTTGCTATTTTTGTAGACTTGCGTGGGGAGCCTTTACAGTTTACATTACATTTTCTTCAAAAATATGTATATAGTGTATGCCATGATTACTTTTGACATTTTCTGCATTCTCGTTTGGGAGCAGTTTAGCTAGATGTTTCGTGTTAGATTATTAATCAGAACTGGCTGTATAAAATATAATGGAAGTTTGTGCCCAAATTCATGTTAAGATATTTTAAACCTGGTAAAGTGAATCTCCATCATACATTCATACTTACTGAACTACTCCCTCCGTCCCATAATATAGGAGCGTTTTTGACACTACACTAGACTCATTATATATTTTTTTACTAATGCAATACACCAGACTCATTACATATATTTTTTTCAATTCTGTACAGGGTTCAGTTTCCAGTAAGGGTGAGAAGATCCGGGTTGTTGTCGATCTGCCATGCCTCGACCATTAGTACACACATATACGCATCTTATGTCAACTCTACTCAGAGGAACGGTGTAGAATCCGCAGTATATGACTTATGAACTCTAGGCCATCTAGCTGGACTTGGTTTTATGGTATCCTGTAGTTTCTGTTGCACCCTAAGCGTTTCCTTTTTGGCATGGGCCATGACTGTTGTGTTATGAACTTATGATGCGATCCTTGTATTTTGTCTCCTGAGCTATGACATGGATGGTTTGGAAAAGTGGCACAAGAGGTGTAGAGTTGCATATATTGCACTTTTTGTTTCGCTGCTGTTGATCTGTTTTTCTGAAGTTGATCTAGGCAGAGAAAACTGAAAATGATCTGAATTTATGTTACGAGCAATGAGAGGGATACCCAGCAGTTGCTGCTCTCCGTGATCTCCATTGTGCCTCCAGTCTCTTGCGTGGTCTTCAGATTTGTAGAAACAACTTGCTCAAGTTGCTGTTCTCAGTACAAGTTCAGATGGAGGATTATTCCCCGGTGAATTGAGCCGCCCTACATGATTGTGATTCACATGAAGTTATTCCTGTAAAAATTAAAATCTAAATTTGATCTACAAAAAACACGAAGAAAAACAAATCAAAAGGTGAATAGTCTTTTTTTTCGGGAAAAAGGTGAATAGAGTCACAAATAGCTAAAAAACGTAAAGAGAAAATTTCAAACATGGTTTGATTGGCTTTATTTTCTATGTGGGGTTTGAAATAGGATCTAAAAATTCGTGCCTAGCTAGGTTTGCATTGTAGACTGCTAGTAGATGGTAGATTCAGAACATCCCATGTAGCAGAATCACCAAACCAGAGACAGCAGCAAGAAGAGCTCCCACACATCAGTTCAACCAATATAAAGCACAACCACAGGATATAACAACCACACTGCCATACCACAAGCAGAAACCAAGGAGATCAAAAGAGGGTCGAAAGTCAAAACTAGTTGCGATTATGGTACGTACGGTCGATCTAGCAGAATTTCGATGCTTCGAGCATGTATGTGCAAAACTTCAGTTCAGTTCCACACACCGTAAGCAATCATGCATCATTAGACCCACTTGTCAATTGTCATCGACAACTCCTTCTGGGCGCTTCAGCCTCCTGTTGGGTCAGTGTGTGTCTTCCGGAGTCGCCGCCGGAGAAGCTGGAGTCTCCTCCTGCTGGGTGGTCACTGTCAGAGAAGCTGGAGTTCCTGCCGGCAGGCCTGGCAGAGTGTGCATGCCAGGATTCATCGACTGAGATGCCTTGGCTTCTCTGGCTTGTGCCGCACCTCCATCAACTGCTGCTGGTCGATCACGATTGCACTTGTTGAAGTGCATCCCGCAGATCAGTTCGGCGTGCTCCGCGTACTTCTTCCTCACATAGTTCTCCATGCACTTGTTGTAGGAGAAGTCTGTGTGGGTCCCATCTGATGACACCAGGTAGAAGCACCGACTTTCCTGGAAAATGTGGTGCTTGTTGACCTGCAAGATATCACACACCATGAGCCAAATTAACATCTCGCATTTTTTACTTATGATGCCTAATTAACAAACATTAGATATATAAGGGAAAATGGATTTTGCATCTGCTCTTCGCAGGTGATGGTATGGTGTTTATGAAGGCAGAGGCGCGGAGTACCACTCCTTTGAATACAATCTTCACTTTGTAGTTCGTACTATGCTGGATCCGGTCGACGTGCCAATAAGAAGAAAAGTTTATTTATTTTATCCACAACTGTCCAGAGCTTGAAGCCAAGATGTGGGCTTTAGCAGGGGCCAAGTGCCTTCGAGTTTTCATTTTTGAGTCACCATGATTCTGTATTTGTGCCTATGCTCTCGCTAGACTAGCCACACATCTTGTTAGTGTCTTATCACTAGCGTTTGTAATTCTATTCTCCCTATCAATGAAATGATACACAATTTGTGTATTCGCGAGAAAAAAGAGTGTTATGCCCCCCTCCCTCACGGAGAAACACTTGGGGCTGCCTACTGTGTCTGGCTGCATTACACAACAACATTTTGAGCACATTTGTGGAACGGGCCAGACCAAGGGTGCAGGGATGGTGGGAAAAGAAACTATGTTGATGTTAGCATGCCGCATCCGAGTAGGGAGCTGCAGTTTTTTTGGCGTGCCTGGGCGACAAGCCTACAGAGAACTAGCCTACAGAAAAAGTCAGATTGGGGTAGTGAAGTCAGGTTTATTCTCGGCTCGGTCAGCCTACAGAGAACTAGCTGTAGGTAGTTCAGATTTTCTAAAATAGAACTAGCTGTATGAAATGTAGTTCAGATGTTCTAAAAGAGGTGTGGAAGGCTTTGTGGGGTCTATAAGTTATGCCCAAAATTCGCATTTTTGGTGGCGTGTAGTAACAATATACTCCCCTGTTTTGGCAAGTTGAATATAAAGCACATTCAGGAGGAGTTAAGCCTCTGCCCTATATGTGGCCGTATGGAGGAGTGACTACATCATGCTTTATTGAAGTGTGAGCATGTCGCTTTTCTGGTGTGCTGCTCAGGAGTTCTTCGGAATCGATATGCCATTTTTACAGTCTTCAGAATAAAGGTAAAGGTGTTTAACCTAAATAAAAAAGATATATAAGGCAAAAGGTAGCACAATAATTCATACCATTATATGATCAATTCCACCAGACACCTTCTTTTCCTTTTCAGGGTGGTGATCCAGAACTTTCTCTATGATAAACTTTTCATTCTCCAGGGTTAGTCTTACGCCATCACTGCAAAATTTAAGATGGTATAAGCAAAATAAATGTTTTGCATACGATGAAGCACACAAAGCAAATCGTGAAATAATTTACCATGATTCACGGAAGATCTTTCTGACCATGGTTACAATGGGTTCAATTTCTTGTAGAACCTTTTTCGCCTCAGCTGGTAGTTCGTACCGTGGTCTTGGTGGCCTCTCAACAGGTCTCGTTGGGGGCCTACCTGGATTGTCTCTTTGTTCCCTCCGGTTTTCTTTGGCATCCCATCCATCCGATTTCCAGCCTTTGTTGTTGCCAGCAGCATTGGTCTTCCAATTATCAGCACTCGAGTCATCGGCCTGAGCAGAACTCCAGCCATCCCAAGAACCTGGCTGCTTTGAATCCGAATTCTCGCGACCCTGGGAAATTGGAGCAGCACCCCACGCATTATCTGACGGTGAAGCAGCCACATTTCCCCAGGACTCCTGCTGTGCAGTACAAGTCTGGGCCTTCGCTGCCACACTCCCCCAGGAATCATCCCCTGCATCTATAGGCTCTGCAGTACAAGTTTTAGCTGCCACACATCCCCAGGAATCATTCTTTCCATCCATATGCTGCGCAGTAGAATTCTGAGCCTTAGCTACCACACTCCCCAATGGATCATCCTGTGCATCAACATTTTGAGCATTACCAGAGTCATTCCCAGCAATTGCATTTTGTTCCCAGCTTGCATTCGCCGTTGTGCCATTTTCCCATGAGTTGCCCTTCTCAGCAATTTGCTGTTCAGGATTATCTTCAAAAGTGGGCATTCCATGGGTCCCTTCCCATTCCGGTGACAAGCAAATATCATCCATCGTGTTGCCTTCAACAAGGTAGTCCACATCGTCCAAGGATGTGTACGCATCCTTTTCTTGGTCGGTCCTCACCAAGGCCAGGAAATCATACAGACCATCACCATACTCCTTGTTGCTTTTCAGCTGCAATGGTCAAATCTATTATATACTAAAACCACAATACGGGTCAAAAATAGAGAAATAGGCTAGAAACTCCCACAAAAAAGAGAGAAACATCCAGCCATTGATCTGGTGGACATATATTTATTAGTACATCACAACCGTTAGATTTACATAACCGTACCAAAACATATTGTACCCATTAGATCTACATAATCATTAAACAGAACGCATCCGTTAGATCTTCATAATCTATCTTCTATTATACATATTAATAAAACAATAGAAACCAAACAAACAAGATTTAAAAGCATAGAAGAAAGGCCGAGATCTATAAAAATCTTGTTGGAACCTTTACTTTGGAAGGTTTGTCACAAGTAAGGTTGAAAGTTGTGGCTGGATTGCAATAGGAAAGATCCTGAAGAACTATCCATTTAGCACACAGCTACAAACTTACAATGTACATCAATACAGAAATAAAATTACGTGCTGCAAACTATTTGGAGAAGAAAATATTTGTAAATTAAATATCGGTAGCAAATGCTTTATTTTGACGTGTAGGCACACACACATTCAGGACAACATAGCTCATCGCCATGGACATGATCATGCCATGGCGATAGAAGCGACCATGCATGTGTACTGAACATTCTCTAGCATGCATCAGTGGGCCATCAATCATTGAAGAGTGCTGCCTCAGCGAGAAGCCCTCAGGCCATCAGCATGCATCAACCATGAGTCAGATAATAGAAGAATACATACACACAACAAGGACTTGGCGACAGAACAAAGACTCACTGCAGAATTAGTAATGTAGTATGATTGTTTATTGATTCGGTTTCTTAGAAAATAAAAGAATTTTGTTGCTTTTCAGCCTTTGCCTCATAGATGAGCACAACCCAACCTTTGAAAAAAGTGGCGGTTAAACAAAGCACCTACTGACATGCATGCCACAAAAGTGAAAATAAAGCATTTGCTAGCCCATCGCTTTCTCTCCAATTATTTGCACTCTGATCTCTTTTTTTTTGCGGGAAAAGAAAAGAGACCAGAGTGCAAATAATTGGAGAGAAAGCGATGGGCTAGCAATGCCAAATATAATAACCCAAACATTTGAATTGATGGCCTTGTTTTTATTTAAGTGGTCAGTTTTGGGCGTTATATTGAGGAAGTTCTAGCAGCTGTTGTAGTTCTCTTAATATATACCAATAATTACATTGTTTTTGATGGAGAAACAACAAGTCAATTAATATGAATAAGATATACATGCATATAAGCATATGGCCCTACCATCTGAAGATCTTTGCCCTCACCAAATATTGACTCAAGCTCCATTACTGATATGATTAATAAGCTCCGTCGGGTTACAAAACCAGCTTACCTGATTTTCGTCCCAAAGAATCTGAAAAGATGACCCAGCGCCAAGTGCTGCATTCTTTCCCCATGAACATGATGAGACCACACAACCCAATGAATCAGTATGGCATTTCTCTGCAGCCTTCTCGAGGCATTTCACAGGGGTCTACAAAAGGACATCAGCATAGAGTATGTGGTGATAAAACAAATCAAGAAACCTCAGGAATAAACTTACAAAGGTGGACTCTGTAAAAGGTGCTTGAACTTTTAATGAACGTAAGGTCGCATTGTAACCACCCTTGTGGAACCCATTCAAGTTCCCAGTGCATGTCATGCTGTTTGCCACAAGTATCAAATGGTCCTTCCGAATTCCTTTAGCAACTGTCTTCATAGTTCTCGAAAGGCGCTGCACAAAGCATCAAACAAGAATATATCTAATGAAATAGGACATAAAGATAAAAGTTGACAATAGGCGCTGCACAAATCGACATCCACAAAACAGTTATAACAAAATTATTTCAGTATTGCAACACTTGAGTCAAACAGGATGAAAGGTAAATCACTAAGCAGCAATACATGTTGGATTTAAATGAATGATAAAATTTAGGATGTTTGTATTGATACTGAACCACAAAAAAGGAAACCAAACTGTCCACTTAGTATGGTTTTTTTGGTTACCGTATGTATGGAAATCGAACACCATATGGCCTCAGTCAGTTTGGTATACAAACAGAAAATTCTATCCAATTGTCGAACTACTCTTAAATCCAGATTCTCCAAACATTGGAAGGCGCCTGGCCTCAGGATAGTCAATCCCAACAGGCAGAGCAACTCATGCTGCCTAGCCACCCACCAAAACAGCGCAACAACGCTCTCTCTTGACCCTACCATTACATGTTTCTTAGAAGAAAATTATTCAGTTGCGCTTGCAGATTGATTTGAGTAGATGGGACATTCAGATATGCAAACAAGTGTAATATTTATGCCTCATGTTTTTTAAATACATAAACTTTGTTTATATTTGGTATTTACCAAAACCAAACCATATTTTGATTTATTACCATATTCAATATGGTATTTATAGGAAAACCATATTTAACAAACCAAAATGATGGAAGGTTCACCCTAATAAAAATAGCTAGTCCCGGTGGTAAAGCTACAGTCAAAATTTTCAAACTCGTGTTAGGAAAATAGGGACTATTTTTTAAAGATCATCCTAAGTTACGGAAAAAACAAGAGTCCTACCAAGTATGCGAAACCTTTGTCACTTTAGTTTTTACAAAAAATAATTATGAAGCTTTTGCAAACAGATGCAAGAAGGCTAACCTGAACAACTTGATCAAAGGAGCATGATATACCAAGAAGTTCTTGCACTTGCCGAATACCATGAGGTATGGACCTTGTTGTGTCAATGAGGTTGGTGACTGGTATACATGCATCCATCGCTATTCTCCATGCGTCACCGTTCTTCGTAGCTTCCTTTTTTTCAACAATAATTTCTACTGCTGGCTCACCCTTTGATACCTTTCTTGTGTCTTTAACCCAAGACATTGCATCAGACCCAACCCACGTAATTTTAGCATCTTGAATTCGAGGATCACCTGCAGAGCAAAAAACTTTTTTTTAGCAGAGTCCTTCACACACTGCCACAAAAATCAGTGGAATAACATAAGTAGAACGCCATCTAAAATTTTAATTAAGAATATTTAATGTCCCCTTAAAGAAAGAGAAAGTTGAGTACATATACATTATTTCTTACGCATAACATTGCACTAAAAAAATCAGTGGAATCCCAAAACAGAAATGGAGTATTCCACATCAAAGGAATAGCACTGCAAATAATGATCCCTCAAACAACAAATTACCACAAAATGCATGCTATTATTTTGCAGTCCCAGACAGCAAACATCCATTTAATCAATATATATATTTTGTGGGCCCAGACATCAATCTCCCATTTAATTGAACTTCAATACGTGCTTAACCTCTGAACTTGAATACCAGTTCAATTTTTCCTTATAAATTAACCATTTTCAGGAAATACTAGTATATGTCGTACCATACTCAGCTAAATCACATGCATCTGTTACGTACAAGGATAGATACTCATCATCAAAATGTGCAGGTATAAAAAGTGCATGGGAGGCAAAAGAAGTACACACTAGAAAACAAGAGTCACAAATTTACTGTTTTGGTTCTTGAGTGTGTTCAGAGCAATGTTTTAAATAGTGGTTTATGCCATTTAACGGCGGCTCGGCCAGAAGCTACGAAAGGCTATAGCGGAGCTGTAGCAGAGCTAAGCCTGATTTAGCGTTTCTCTTGAAATCATGAAAATTGAAACAATAAGTATATAATCAGGCATCATATATGATATATTGCATATACTTTACATATACACATGTTTGCACATCAAAACGCGAGTACTAAGCAGACATCCTAATTCAATAACCAAGCTTCACATCAATGCATCATATCTATCATAAACAAGAACAAAAGATAATGCAGAAGTATGGTTTTGTATAGCGGCTTAGCGGATTAAATGAGTCTAAATTTAGCGCTATAGCGGGAAATATCGGGCTATTAGCGTCATTTTCAATTTAGCACTAAAAGTGCATAGTTTTAACGGGAGAGCTCTCAAAGTCCGCTATAGCCGGCTATTTAAAACATTGGTTCAGAGTTCAATACCTGGCCCTAATATCTTTGTTAAGCTTCATGCACTAGGCAACACAACCAAAAGTCCGAACTGATGAAAAGGACTAGGCAATTTACATATACGTGGATACAAATGGGGACAGTGCGATAGCCAGGACTTAAACTCAAAACCTTAAGCCCTGATACCGTGTTAAGCTTCATGCACTAGCCAACGCAATCAAAAGTCCGAACTGATGAAAAAGGCCAGGCAATCCACGTATACACTTCAACAATCTTAAGCACAAAAAGTCAGAATATAAAGCCAAAGGCCATGCCCTACAATGGCATCATAAGAACGAACATACATAACCACCAGTCCACTGAAAACAGTAGCCTCACCCAAGAACAAAGTTATAGGCGACTATACACATGAAATTCTCTAATTTATACATGACCGGTGTTGACAAATCAAAGTGCAGCACATCAGATCTTTCATCCAATAAGATAGGAGAAACCAATTTATTTCTAATAAAAGAACGACTATAATTTATGCAGCGAATGAAATTTCAATGGAAGCTGACTAGTTTCTGCATCTTACAGTACCTTTTATAACTGTCTCCAGAAGCACAACACAAAGAGAATCGGCTAACACGTTCACTGCTTTCTCAACTGAATCAGATAACACAGGGATGTCCTCAGAAAAAGAGAACTGCAACATGAAACCTTTCCATCACTCAGCTTCTGTGTGAATGAACAATCACTGCAAGAATTAAGGAGGAAAAAAATATCCATCAGATTAACTTCAATAATATCAGTAATCAGATATTATATCATCTCAAACAGACAAAAGTGTGGCAACACTGAATAGTACTCCCTCTGTATCAAAATATAAGACGTTTTTTGACACTATAACAGTGTCAAAAAACGTCTTATATTTTAGTACGAAGGAGTACATAACGAGATGATGCTCAAATGATAATGTATTGAAACTCCTTGTCTCCAGACAAATCCCCATTATTACATTAATGGATTAAACTCCAGTCCCACGGGTGCACACTGCCGATTCATTTCGAACAGATTTGGGCATCGGAGAAATACCAAAATTCTATCATAACTTAAGCATGTTCTAGTATCATTGCTATAGAACAGATAACCTCATGCTAAACTAAGAACATGCAGAAAATACAAAGTTCTCCCTCTGATCGCAAATAAGTCCATGTGGGCATTTATACTTCTCCATATAAAGTCTTTCTATAACTGGCAATGTTTACTCCTTTATTATACCCTTGGTGTCATGTTTACGGGTTGCAATTAACCTTTAAACAGAGATAGTGAATTGATTATAGAAGAGGAAGGGCTAGTGTGTGTAGAAATTACTAAGGGCACTAAATTAATTTCATAGAAATGTAAGTCATTTCGGGTATAACTTTATTCTTGTGCATATAGCTAAAAAGGTTTCATTATTTGCAGTTGGAGGGGATATTAAGTATGAAGTATCATCATCCAGTAGGAAAATATGTTCATCATTACAGTATCACCTTCTCCTATTTTTTTATAACCATACTACTTCAATGGAGTTACGATAATTTGGTAGCAAAGAGTGCATATGGGCATATGGCTACAATTGAGGTTAACCATCTTTCTGACTTGCCGCCTCAGTTTTCCATTTCTGAGTTGGTTATAAATCAGATAGGTCAATTTCAGGAGCCCACAGAAAGGTAGCAATTTTAATTCTGGGATGCCATGTCGGTGGTTAGATTTTTTTATTTCCCCTTTCATCCACATAACGCCCTCTCCCGAAACACTTTACTTCCTAACATAATCTTCCATCTCTGTCTTCATCTAAGGTATTCTCAGCATATGTTTACAAGACAATGCACATGCATGTCAGCGAGCATGTTTTAGAATCTATGTATAAAATCATAAAGTAAACATTTACGAACAACATCAAATATTCAGTTCTCACGTAGTGCGCCTGCGCTTCCCGAGATCTATGTTTGACCATACATTTAACCAACGAGATCGACTATGGTGGGAGCAAAAATTATACCACTGAATTAGTATTGGTATAATTTTGCTCCCGCCGCAGTCGGTCTCGTTGGTTAAATGTATGGTCAAACTTAGATCTCGGGAAGCACGGGCGCACTATATTGTGGAACGGAGGGAGTATTAGATATCACCCATGTTGATCAAGAACAACACAAGTATTAAAAAAATAGTATGTCACCAGCATCCAGTAACCACTACCCGCTAAAAATGAGGCCTGCCTCAGTCCTGAGAAATAACCATGGTATCTAAGATGTAACAGAAAAACCATTGCAGAGTAGAGAAAAAAACACCTTACCAAGTAGAGAAACTAATCTTTTTAAACAGCTGACCAAGAGTTCCTTTCTTATTCCCATGTTTCCCAGATACTTCTTGGCATTTCCGAAGAATATCATCAGTGCTAATGTTTATCTGTTCTAACTGTTCCTGCAAAAAAATACATGCATACATTCATATGTATCATTATACGCAACGAAAAGACATTTGTGTCCAAAAGGTACTAAAAAAGACAAAGAGAAGTGAGAAAATGTCATTTATATGCAACAAAAATGCACATGTGCCAATGCCATTGAAACCTGACACCTCGTATATAAAAAAGTCACTTATACCAAAGGATGTGTAGCTACCACCATGCATAGAAAATCGCCTCTCTATAAAAAAAACACAGCCTGCATGTGAAAAGCTAAAAAAACATCACAATACCTTTTCAAGATGAATATGGCCAACAAATGCTGGGGTGGCTTCCGAAGTTCCCTCCAAACTAACTTGTTTCTGATACGTGAAAATGCAAATGTCATATTCGTGCTATTCAGCACAAATGACAACAAATACTAAAAACATGTATCAAATTAACTCTAGAATTGATGGCATGGATATACATACTCGATGCAGATATCAGTGGTACAATCCTCTAATATGACTCTCTTTAGGAAACCCTGCACTGCAATAGCAGCCTTCTCTTTGCAAAATTTCTTGGGACAAGGGCAGTCATTCAGAAACAGGATAACTTTCCGATCTTTCGCATCATTTTTATAGCTAACATTTGTCTGAAGTATTTCCTGTTTGGTTAAGAACATGTTAAGAGTAGGTACGACATAGCTTGAGATATCGATGCATATAATAGAGACTAGAACAATTTATAATGTAATTACTACCTTCATCAACTCCCATGAAGTATTATTACTCTGAGAAGAATCCAAGACAGACTTATAAGCAGGGTTTGAGGTAGCAGTGGCAGCTACGGCACCCACCGGTTCTCCAGGAGTTATAGCACTTGGATCTTCTTTGTATTTAAGTTGCATGATTGAATTGCTGCAGATGTTTCTCACAGTTCCATCATAGCATATAACTAAATCTCGCAAGATGGCCATTAGACCCTTGAACAGAGTTCCTGTTTCTGTCAAACCTCTTGAGGAGCGGACAATAGTTTCTCTTGTTGATATAGCATGTACTAGCTCCTCATAAGGATTGAGACCATGGAAATATGAACTTTTCACAAAACCATAAGCCTCTGGAGGATGTTGAATTCCATCTCCAATTGGTGGGTGTCTATTACCAAAATTTGAGAAACAGGCCTCCACCAGACGACCTGAGTACAGCTTCCCCACGCGGTACAGCTGCAGACCAACAAAACCAAGCTGCTGAACTACTTTTGACATTGAAGGGTCACTCTTTGGGTCAATCAGAAGACCAAGATGAGAGGATTTCACGACAAAATCTGAAATTTCCTGTTTGACGTCTTTGAGATTATTGTCAACTCGTGTTTCCTCCACGGAGTGGCTTTTCGAGCACCTTGACTGCTCCAATACAAAAGACTGTTTTTTAATGCACTCTTGTGCTTGTTCCAACAGAAGCTCATGTACACTAAAATCTTGCAGACTTACACTAAAACCATCCAGAAGTAAGAATTCCATCAAAAAGGGCTGCAGCACATGCAAAAACTCGAGCGCATCTCTTGGGCCTTTAACGCAGTGAATGGAGGACACCAAGTCCGAAAACGAGGCCTGAACGGATTCTTTGTCAATATCAAGTTTTATGACAGTGCTGTCGCTAACTAAGAATCTGTCCCCTTCACAAGTCAATTCTGCCGGCAACGCACTTTGCATTATTTGTGTGATTGTCCAGCATGGCTTTGGTTTGACCACAGCAGGGGAAGGAAGAGAAAGTGACAGGAGCATTGCCAGCTGGTTTGCTGATTCTTTGCTTAGCACGGTTCTCTAAGACATATGTTTCAGAGCTAGCAAGCTGTCATTAGCTAGCTGGAGGTTTACTTTCCCATTGTGTGAACTAGTCAGTTGCTTCTCTACACTGAAAAGCTCCAATGCTTCAGCTTTAGCAGCAAGTGACTGAGGATAAAAAATTTGCACACAATCACCATCAAAATCTGCATCAAGAGGAGAGCATAGAAGGGGATTGATTTTGACTGTACAACCATCGTGGATGTATACATTCAATGCCTGGAGAGAATGCTTGTGAGTACTAGGTGGCCTGTTGAGGAACACAACATCACCATCAACAATTCGTCTACTGATCGTTTGACCCACTTTAAGCGTGGCATGTCCTTTCGATCCTACATTGATTGCATATGTTGCTTGACCATCACTATAGGTCAAATACAATCCCTTGTCAACAACCTCTTGCAATCTGTTTATGTTGATGTCTGTAACCTGTTCTTCAAAAGTTATTCTTTTTGCCACTTCAGAAGGCAGTCCAACTACATCTGCTCGAATATAGGGATCTCCAGTAAGCACACTGCGCGATGAAAATCCTGACACTTTGCTGATGAACAATGTCCTATCTTTTTGAGCCATTGTTTTGTTGACAAATGAGATGAATCAGTGCTAACTGCAAATCTCTTTGCGCCTTGAGGACCCTTCAAAACAAAAGAGTCAAATTTCCATTAAACGGTTAAACTAGAGTACTAGACATACATGAATCTGATCAGAACATAAATGCAAATGGCGCTGATAATCTATCGCTGCAGATGGTTCTTTCATGAGCACTCAAAGAACACTGCGAAGGTGCCTGAGTTCACTAATGCTGATGGTTATAAAATATGTGGTCAAGTCTCAAGTGCCCAGAAAGCTCTTCCGTATTATTCTATTGAAAGTCCAAAATTTTAACACTCAGAAGAGGATAGACACAATCAGATTGTGGACATTCCTAACTTATTGTCATATACACACAAGCATCATGCTGTTCAATGGAACCGATTGTAATCCTATAATTCTTAATTAGGTGATAATTTAGAAGCAAACTTGAACAGTCTGACTCAAACTGGGTTCATTTGATGAGCTAGAGTTTGCCTGCAACTATTTTAATTCATGCACCATGTAAATATGACTAATTAGGAAAAATGCTCCCATTTCTGCCAAAGAAAGGCAATTTTCTTCATAATCATGACACCTACATTTGTAGTACCCCTGAGTTGTATATATTTGCCGATGGAAAGTTGTAGATTTGTTGATTCAGCGTCATCTGACTCAAAGTTTGGGGAATCAGATCTCAATTCTTTTATCTTCTCTATCTTTTTAAGTATCTTTCCCAACAAAGATATAGAGATGTCCTGAAACAAGAAGCAAAACAATATGGGATGTTGTAGGTATAAATCAGTCAGTAAATTTACAAAGATTCAGGAAATGCACAGAAGAAAACTCACGTTGGACATGATACTCTGCCCATCTGTGAATTCTTGATTATACAGGCAGTTAGGCGGTACTGGGAGATATTTCATCACATATCCAGACTGAGCAATGTATCCCCGTGCAGCTAGCTTGCTTCTTGTGTCATCTGGAATCTTCTTTAATATATTAAGAGCCTAGCATATAACACAGGAATGAGATAGTAGGTTTCTGGATACAACAAAAAAGGTGACTCGGCAAGAAATAATCAAGGGACAAGTAACTGTGAGCCCTTGGGCCTCGCGTTCTGCGCTCCTTGCTTTAAAAATCACCATGTTTTCAGGGGTAAGGAATGGGTGCCACTCATGATATTAACATTCCAGAATATACCACCCTATGTATCATTCAAAGGTAATTGAACTTACCAAGGGAAGAAAAACAGAACAGTCATATCTGGCGACGCTTCTCACACATCTGATTCGGTACGATCCGCGGCCCATTGAATTGACTCCAATGAAAAATATCACACGACATTGATATTGAGCTTCAATGCCAAATTTATGCTCCGTTTGGTTGCTATTTATTTGACACTTGGAATCCAAGGAGAGCAACAATTCCAATTATTGTTTGGGTGGTCAAGTGTTGAATTGCACATGTATAGGAGTATGAATTTTCTGTGTACATATTTCAAACTGAATTCTCCCCGACACGTGCATGTAGTTGAATGATTATATAGGACACTAAACAAACATGCAAATAATCTGGAAGCAGTTCTACTTTTAGGATCTACAACACATTCAAAAAAATGTCCACGTCAAAATGGTATGGGGAAGCAGTTCTACATTTAGGATCAGCAGCACGGTGAACCTACCCAACGTGCATGAAGTCACCAATGAGCGCTATGTTGTAGGAAGACGTTGAGGCTCGTGGAGCAGAGAGCATATCGGGGGAGTGAGGAGGCCAACGTTGAGCTGCAAGATGTGGCAGCAGCGACAAACGGTGGTGCCAGAGGCGGACGACGAGGGCCTTGTAGAACGAGCGGTGGCGTCGGGGGAGGTATGGAGCATGGGGCCGGAGGTGCGCCGGACGAGGAGCTGCGGGCCAGGCAAGGATGCAGCCGGCGGGGTGGAGAAGAAACGGCGGTGGCCAGCGTCGTGGGGTTGGGGAACCAATCTCGGACGGTGAGGAAGAATAAGAACAGAGAGCGAGAGAGGGAGCACGTGCTGGTCGAATTCAGAAGAAAACGGAGATAGTGGAGGCAAATGGGCGGAGTGGGGGTTTGGTTTTCTGGGCCTGGGCCTGGCTGAGTAGAAACAACCTTTGGTCCACGTTGTGCAACAATTTTTTTTTCGAGCAAGCGACAGGAGCTGTATATTTTCATTAAGAAAAGAAATGACCAGTTAATAAGGAAAACTGAGCAAAAATCGATACAATTGCGACACACGCACACGCCAGCCCCGAGGCTACACCAACCGAGCCGAAAACTCCACCACCCAAGTGATTGTATATGACACTCCAACACCATAAAAGGAAGATTCTAGAGCCGCCACTCCAACTTCCACACCGGCCCCAAGACCACACACGATTCTAGTCGATGGCCCTGCCGCCCAAGCGACCAAGGACAACACCACAAGAGAATTCCGAAGCCGTCGCTCCGACTTCCTCACCGGCCCTGAGGCCGTGATCCAACCGAGTCAATGGCTTTGTCGCCTAAGCGACCAAAGTCCGCACCATACACGCAAGAGATCTCCGGAGCCACCGCTCTAACTACCATACTGGCCCCGAGGCCGCGCACCCACCAAGCCGACGACGAAACTCCAATGTCACATAAGCCATTGACAACCGACGAAGGACCGGACCTCCAAGGCATCGCCCCCAAGAAGGAAGCATCGAAGAATCGCACAGACGCCTGCTCCGACCAAGGTCGAAACTCAGGTTTCCACCTGGAGGTCCCGAGGCCAAGACGACGAGGGAATTGAAGGGGCTCCACAACGACGCCTCCAAGGAGGGAACGGCGTCACTACTAGGGAAAAGCTTATAGGTAGCCGCTTACTAGTAGCGCGCTATATTGACCCACGCTACTGCTACTTACTAGTAGCGCGCTATATTGACCCGCGCTACTACTAAGTTGATAGTATTAGCGAGGGTTATAAACCCGCGCTACTACTAAGTGGTCTCTACCGTGCCCCCCCCCCCCCCCCCCCCCCCGGGGACAGGCCATAGTAGTAGCGAGGGGTATAAACCCGCGCTACTACTAAGTTGATAGTAGTAGCGAGGGGTATAAACCCGCGCTACTACTAAGTTGAGAGTAGTAGCGAGGGGTATAAACCCGCGCTACTACTAAGTACAAGGTAGGTTAATAGCCCTGAAGTCCCCATATTCTCCCCCAAATCCCTCCTCTCTCCCGTCACTCTTCCCCCTCTCTCCATAGGCTCTCCCATGATGCTCCTGCCCAAGCACACCTCCTCCTCCATGGTGCCCAACGAGGCCGCTGCCTCGCGTCGCTGGCGTCCAGGAGCTCGCCGGTCTTCCCCCGTGCCTCCATGCCACCACGACGGAGCACCTCACCACCGGCGACCATCCCCGATGCGCCCTCCATCTCCTTCCTCTCTCCCTCGTTTCTCTTTTTCCCTCTCTCTCTCCCTATGGTTTTACACACCTCCCATGCCCATGACTGCGCAGGTGGTTGACATGGCCAACCAGGAGCTATCTGCCTTGGACACAAAGAGGATCCTCACATTGTCGTCTTGCTCTACCCTGGATCCGTTCCCTCTCCAACAACCGTCGTCGGATCTGGTCTGCTGCTGCCCGTCCGCGCCTCCGGCAACCCCTATCGTTACCGGATCGAACCATTGACCGCACGCACGGGATCGAGAATTTTTTTTGGTTTTTGAAATTAATAGTAGTAGCGCGGGTCACAGACACGCGCTACAGATAGTTAGTAATAGCGTGTGTGGCACCCGCGCTACTACTAACACATGTATTAGTAGCGCGGGATGCACCGCGCTACTACTACCAGTTAGCTGTAGCGCCCTAGTAGTAGCGCGAGCACCCGCGCTACTACTAGTTGTTTTACCCGCGCTACTACTAGGCTTTTTCCTAGTAGTGCGTCCTAAGATGTCAGTCGACGTCGGCATCAAGCGCGGTCGAGCTAGACTTTCACCCGGAGTTCACCAAAGCCAACATCACCATAGCCTACCCAGCTTGCCGATCATCCTTCCTAGAGCCACATGGAAGTGTGCAAGAGAGCTCGTTGCCTCCAACCATCACCCACACACGGCCGACAAAACCACAACCTCGCCGTCATAGCTACCCCGCTCCAACCCCGATGTGTGTGGCGCCATAGCGCTGTCATCCTCCATACCCACTGCGTTGCGGAGCCACACGACGATAACCAAAGCCACACATCCTACCACCACATGGGATCCAGGCCACAATCACCAACCTCCACGCCGGTAAGAGCACACATGACAGATCCAAGCTACGGCGACAGTTTGGTTCTCTGCATCGCATAGCTGGGCAGTTTCATGCCTGCTATTTGGACGCATGCATGTGTGGTTTAAGGATGACCATATGCAAATCACAACTGTTTGGTTGTGTGCAATTTGTTGTTTTACTCAGCTCTTTCAAACATGGTAACCTTGCCACTACTATACACCACATACCAAGCACACATCACATGAAAATCACAGTAGCAAGCACACACCAGATGAACAAAACACACAATTAATAGATGCATCAGCAAAACACACAACAGCTACATTCATAGAGGAGCAAAGCTTTAAGACAGCAGGGGCATCCCATGTCCCCACACAACACCATCAAGATGTTGTTTTCTAATAAAAATACAGGTAATTTAGCCAAAAAAAGACATCATTCATAATAATCCAATAGTACTACTTAAACTTCTACCCCTTTATTAATGTAGGTACTGTGTGACTGCTAATGCTTGTATCTTTTGTTCATCTATTGTGTGCTTGCTAATGTGATGTTTATGTGATATGTGTTTGCTATGTGCCGTATAATGATGGTAAGGTCACCATGTTTCAAAGAGGTGAGTAGAACAACACAGTGCACACAATTTACCAGTTGTGATTTGAATCTGCTCATCCCTAAAAACCACATTTAGATGTTCAAACAGTACACAGAAAACTGCTCACGGTGCTATGCAGACAACCAAACTAGTTGCACAACATGGGCCAAAGGTTGTTTCTGCTCAACCAGGCCCAGGCGAGCCACAAAACCGATGCAGGCAACTAAACAAGCCCAGGACAGGAATGTGAAAGGATGACATTTTGTCGTCCTAAGGAATTGCTCTTAGTGGATGTGTAGTTTCCCACCAAAACACGATAAATAAATAGTATTCCTATGGAATCCATGTACTCGTTTCCTACAAATCAAATACATCTATAGGAAACTATGATCTGAAATCCCCATTTATATGTTTTTCCTATGAAAATCCTACAAACCATTAGATCGAGGCCTCAAAATGAGATGGACATATATCCAAACGGCATGCTGCTCCAGACCAAAAAAAAAGCAGCAAATATATATTTCACATGTATTAGGTACCGTTTGTACACGTCACCTATTCGTGTGCAAGATTGTACGAAGATATATTGCATCCTAATTTTCTTGAGATTTTTCAAAACGTTTCATACAGCATAAAGTTTCTGCCTAAACTTACAGGGTGTTGGGAGAACTGAATAAAGTTTCACGCAGAATCTACTACGCTACCGAAAGAGAGTGTTGGGAGAACTGAATACAACACCACACAAAGCCCTAAACACCTAAGCTCCGCGACAACGCCCTCAGGAGGGAAAACGGCGCAGTGCGTCGCCGCTGCCGAGTCCAGAAAGGACTAGGGTCTTCACCCGGAACTCTGGCGCGAAGAGGAGCACCACGACAACGTCTTCAGGAAGATAACGACGCCCGCAAGCGTCGCCATCGTCGGCGACAAAGCGCAGAGCTTTCGCTCGGTAGCTCCCCCGTGCCACACGAGGTCTTCAGGGCCGGCGTGATGAGTTCAGCTTCCTAGGTCCGGATCGGGGCGACGCCACTGCCAACGACAGGGAGAGCGCCCGGGCCACCCACCTCTGCCCTCCCGTCGCCCACACGACCAAGAGGGAGAGACACCACCGCCGACATGGTGCCCGCCGGAGAGCCAACCATGCGGACCGCTATCCGGAGCCGCCGCTCCGACATCCACGTCCAAGCCACCACCATCCGTCCACATCATGGAGCACCAACCACGGCGGGAGGAAAGAAAGGGGTCTCCTTTCATTCCTTGCCCGGCATCAGCCAAGGGATCTGGGTCGATGCCCCCATAGTCGGGGGCGTCCACACCTGCGACCCCCGCCAGTCTCGGTGGACCGGGGGGACACAATCCCGTGGCTACCGACGGCCGCCGCCGAGCCCGCTCGCGCGACGCCTCAACCATGGTCACCGGCACCAATCTGCCCAACAGAATAGTGAAGACCCGACCACCACCACCGTGCCCGCGAGGAGAGCATGAGCACCACCCGCAAGCACATCCCGGCCCGAGCCCGACCTCTCCTACCCGCAGCACGTGCTTCGATCTGCCCCGGGCCCAGACATGGCCCGCCCGAGCACAAAACCTAGATCTGCACCGGCCGCCGGCACCGATCCAGGAGAAGGAGATCGCTACCGCCACCCCACGCCACCTGCAACGCTGCACCGGCCACGCCGCCGCATCCCTGCGAAGCGCGCCCCACTTCTCTGCCCCAACTGAGACCCACCGTCTCGGCCTAGCAGAGCCCCCCGACGCCGTCAGCCCCGCCCGCGAGCCGAGCCGAGGCATCCAGCCCGCGCCACCTCGGCCCGCGCCGCCTGCCGGCTAGGATAGCCGCCGTGGCCAGGCGCGCACCACCCGCCTTGCCATTCCCGGGCCGCGCCGCGAGCAGCCGCCGTCGCGTAGATCTGGCGCCGCCACAGCAGCCACTGCACGCCCCGCCACCAACCGCGCCGCCCGAAGCCCGGCAGGAGCACCAGAGCCCATCGCCCCAGGCACCACCGCGCCGCGACGCCGGCGCCCGCGCCGCGCCCAGGGCGGAGGGGCCGCTCCGCGCCGACCCTAACCACCATGAGAACGCGAGGGCCCCGCCGCCGGCGGCTCCGGACGGGCTTTGCCCGGCCGAGCCCCGGGGCGGCGGCGGGGGAGGCGGGAGAGGGAGGGGAGGGGGCTGGGCGGCGGATCTGGGATCCCCCCGGTCGCCGCGCGGGGGCGACCTGGGAGGGAGAGGGAGAGGGGGACTTTCCAACCAGAGTTGTTCCGATCTGTTGCGGTATGTCCTAATAAATTAAAGTAGCTGGACAACTGATTGATTTGTAAGGTCCTCCTCCAAACCTTTTCCGCTAATTCTTATCAGTGAAGAAATTAAAGTAGCTGCATAATTGATAGATTTATAAGTACCCAAGATCAAGAAACCCACTATGCATGGTGGCCTCAATTAGCATGCATGCAGTGCGTGCATGAGCGGCTGAGCGCTAGTTGGCACACATCGGCTTGTACCTCACATGCATTCCGCCTCCCTAACCCACCCGCCAAAAGAAAAGAGTACCTATCTTTTTGCCGCAGAAGAAGGCAAAGAACCATCCAAAGTCGTCACAGGAACGCCGCAGAAGAACCAACAAATTTCCCTAGCAAAACCGCAATTACCTACAAACCAAAGCCACGCCATGACGCCATGCCATGCGAACCGCGCGCATGACGCCACGCCATGAACAGACTAAAGCCCGCACGCCCGCCCCCCAAAACCAGAAACCCCATTCCAAGCGACCCACCGGCCCGTCGCCCGCTCGCCGGAATCCGCAGGAACAGACCGAAGCCCCGGGCGCAGATTAATAAAAAATAACCACGCTTACTAGCTAGATGCTCCACCTCGCCGGCGCTGCCCGGTGGTCGTCTTCGCCGTGGCGCCTGCCTTCGCCCAACCCTAACCCTAGTAGCGGCAGAGGAGCCGGAGAGAGAGGAGAAGGAGGGTCTTAGCCAGTGTGCGCCTCGGAGAAGCCAAGAAGAGGATGCTCGCTTTTATGGCAGTGGAGGTGAGGCGTTTGGTGTGCAGATATTTTAAAGGCCGTTCTCAAAGCTAACCAGTGGCATTTTACATGCTCTTTGGATTTTTTTTTGTAACTAGCAGCGTATTAAGAGCAATTTCGAAAATTAGCAGGCCTAACACGTATATTTCAAAAATAGCACCCCGTCGGTCAACAGTAGACCGAAAAGGTAGTTTTCGGTCAACCGATGACCGAAGAGGCCTCTTCGGCGTTCCGTGGGCCGAAAACATTGTTCGGTGGGCCGAAGACTGGGTTGTCGGTGCATCTTCGGTCAGCCCGCGACCGAAGAGGTCTTCGGCCAACCGTTGGCCGAAACGGTGGATAAGGCCACCGCCCGAACTCTTTCTTCTTCCTTTCTCTCTGTTCTTTCTCAGTTCGAGCTCTCTCTCTCATTTTCTCTGTGTACCTCGCCCCCACTCCCCGATCTCTTCGTTTCTCCAGCTATATTCAAATCCAAACCACAGAAACGGTAGATCATAGCCATCTCCAGCAGCCTACGGTCATTTTTTATCCAATGGGATTGGTATTTGTGTGTACAAGTGAGTTGTAGTCATGGTGGTGTGAGGAGGAGCAGCCATGGCCAGTTGAGGAGGAGGAGGTGGTTTGGCTGGGCAGCAGGAGGTGGCCGCCGAGGGGGTGGCGTTGGTGTTGTCCGTTGGTGCAAGTTCTCCGTGAGGTGGCGACACGCGTCGAAGGTATAATCCCGCATCACATTTTTTTTAGTGTTAATTGGTTTGTGCTGTCATTTTAGCGGTTAGTTAGTGTAGCAGGTAATAATTTTGTTCGTTATGATTAATGAGATGGAACTGTCTGACAGGTTAAAATGTCTGAATCAGTAAATATGACTGTTTACTATGGCCCTGGCAATGTTCGATATAATGAGTTGGGGGTTGATCTTAGCGAGTACCAAAAATGTGTCATGACACTTCCAGACCCGGACAGAGTGGACATTAGACAGTTGAAGTACTGGTTGACGACTAGTTTTGGGCTGGATCCTGGGGTATGTTCCGTCAGTATTCAAGCATTGTGGACCAAATCGTGTAAAAATGTGAAGTGGGAGTTGATGCTGATAGATAGGAGCCAGAAGTGGTTGACCCTGTTAAGGCGTTGCGGAGACCGAAAAATCCACCCATATGTCCTAGTGCAACCTGTGGCGAAGGAGGAGAATACCGGACAACCAGAGGGGGGGTATGAACCCGGGCAGGACAGTCAAGTGGCTAACGATATTTATTTATCCGGGTCACAGCCAATGGATGTGGATGCAAGCCAACCCGAGGAAGAGCCAGATTACGTGCCACCCAATTTGTGTGGTAACGATACTGGGCAGAGTAGTCGGTCGCTAATATTAGCTGGTTCTGGTTTTGCTGATGGCGATGAGGAAGGGGAGGAAATGCAGAGGGTGATGGAGGAAGAGGACGACGATGGACTGGCTGAGGATCTGGATTCTGAAAATTCTGAGGATGAAGTGGAGGTACCAATTCCTGCCGCATGGGATCAGGACCTATCGACCGGTCTGACGGTCAACGATGGCCATGAGACTCCATGGCAGTATCATTTGAACCAAGTCGAGATAGGTTCTATGCATGATACAAAGAAGAAATTGAAATATGCGGTGGTAAAGTGGGCTATGTCCACGCAGAGGGTTTTCCGGACACACATATCAAATCGAACAAACTATACCGTGAAATGTGTTGAAACAGGTTGTTCTGGGAAGGTGCACGGGCACGTGCCGAAGTATAACATCCACTGGGTTGTCACCGATGTTGTTCCACATACTTGTGTGAGGAAAAACCTTCTGGTGAATCATCCAAACCTGTCTTCAACTCTCATTGCTCAACTCATGTATACTGAGATAGTGGAGAAGAAAGACATGGAAGCAAAACACATCCAGACAGCAGTGAAGGTCAGATGGGATTATCTCATTCCTTACGGGAAGGCTTGGAGGGCTAAGCAGAAGGCTATGGAGGAAAGGTTTGGGACGTTCTTGGACTCATATGATAATGTTGTGCGGCTCCTTCAAGTATTGAAGGAGAGGAATCCCGGCACTTATGTTAACGTACAACACACAAGATTGGAGAGTATACCAGATTTCAAGGTGTTGAAGAGAGTATTCTTTTCTTTTGCTATTTGCATCGAAGCTTTCCGGCATTGTCGTCCTGTGATTTTTGTGGATGGCACATTCCTGACTGGTCAGTACAAAGGGCAAATCCTTACTGCTATTGGTGTTGACGGGAACAACCAAATCATCCCACTTGCCATGGCATTCGTGGAGGGTGAGAACTTTCCAAGCTGGATGGTTCTTGAGGCAAGTGAAAATCGCCATCGTGAAGGACCGACCGAACGTGTGTGTCATTCATGACAGACATGCTGGTATATTGAAGGCCGTGAAGACACCGAGGGATCCAACTGAGAACGAAACAACATCATGGAAGGACCTGCAGAGCCGGTGGTGCATGCGCCATCTTGGGGCAAATTTTTTCTCACAGTTCAAGAACAAGCGGTTGATGAACTTGTTCAAAAAATTATGCAAGCAAAATCAGCCACGGAAATACAATTTTATTTGGTCAAAACTAGATGAGTTTACTAAGAAGCAGGTTAAAGCCAGAAAGAAAATGGAACAAGATCAGGTTAAATTAGCAACATTCATCGCAGAGCTAGAGCAGCCTGTAGCTCTTTGTGACTTGCCAGCAATTGACCCTCCTGGCACTAAGAGGCCGAATGGCAGGGCAATAAAGAATTTTACTCAGTGGATAGAGAAAGAGCCTCCCGTGAATTGGTCTCTCCTGCATGACACCCATGGAGCTAGGTATGGCCACATGACAACCAACCTTGCTGAGGTGTATAACTTTGTACTTAGAGGAAATAGAGCATTGCCACTCACAACTATTGTGGAGGCTGTATTCCATGGCACTTTGAGATATTTCAGAGAAAGGCTCGAGTTAGCAAAGAAGCATATTGCAGATCATCCGAAGACTCCTTATTGTAGCCGTGTCATGGAGTACATGGCAAAGAAGATAGAGAAAGCAAAGAAGCACACTGTCAGACTCATAGGTAATCAGGAAAGGAGGTATGAGGTTCAGCTACCTACCGATGGTTTCGGTACGTCAAATGAGGTGAAGACGCATGAGGTAAAAATTGGAACGGAATTTTATCCAACGTGTGAATGTACATGCAACAAACCGAAGTTGTTGCACCTTCCTTGCTCACATGTGTTGGCTGCGTGCGGCCAGATTCAGTTGGATGCCATCTCCTTCGTTTCCCCATACTATTTGAAAGAGTCAGTACGCAACACATGGACCGGTGAGATGACAGGGTTTAGAGTCGTCGGCAATTTCAACAAGGTAAATGATGATGAGAGAGTATACATCCCGGATCCTGGTCTTCGGCGAACCAGCAGGGGCAGACGCAAGGTAAAGCGCATCCGAAACGATATGGACCAATCTGAAGCTGGTGGAGCAACCAGACAGTGTTTGTTATGCGCGAATTATGGGCATAGGATGAAATATTGTCCCGACATTAACAAAGACAGTGCGTCCACATCGACGAGTGCGTCCACATCGACGAGTGCGACAACAGGAGCAAGAGGTGGACGTGGTCGAGGCAGTCAAGGCCGAAGGGGACGACGAGGAAGAAATAACTCAGAAGCTATATAATGATATGTCGGACTATGTTTGTGATATGTCGGACTATGTTTTAATTTCTGATATGTTCTGATATGTCGGACTATGTTTTAATTTGTGATATGTCGGACTATGTTTTAATTTGTGATATGTCGGACTATGTTTTAATTTGTGATATGTCGGACTATGTTTTAATTTGTGATATGTCGGACTATGTTTTAATTTGTGATATGTCGGACTATGTTTTAATTTCAGATATGTCTTCGTATGCGTTGCTTAAAGATGCGATCGATAAAAAACACCGGGCCGCACTTATGCAAGCGGGCAAGAATTTAGATGTGTTGATCCCTCGCACCCCAAAGTCTAACTGGATGATACACCCTCAATGGGTTGATAGGTATGTTTGCATATCATGTTTTAATTCGTAATAGGTAATATTTGATGCCCGCTAACTGTTTGATGTACATTCTTTTTATTTTGTAGGTTAATGTGGGCTGGACCCTTTGACTGGGACAAGTTCGGGTTGTATCTGCAGCGATACAGGCATTCAACGAGGATCTACTTGGTTCCTCGTGCTGCTCCTGATCAGATTGAAGAGCCTCTGACCAGCGATATGTACCCAACTTCCTCTATTATGGGCACCAGACACCACGCGGTACGCACCCAACTTCCTCTATGTTGGTTATAATATGTGTACTCATGTCATAACGCGAACATTTACAATTGGCTAACTCTTCAATGTACAGAGCGACTTGACAGTCGAGGCGCGAGAGGAGGTTTCCGCTTTAATGCGGCGGGTTGATAGTGGGGATACTATCCCACAGCCAGATCTTCGGACATGGTTGAAGCGTTTTGATGACAAGCTACGAGGGATTTACGCAGCAGTGACATGTAGAAGATCTTCGGACGTTGCGGTATCTCGTCCCGGACTTCGTCTGCCACGTCCATCTGTGCATCGTTCAGAGTCACGGCGCATGGCTTCGCCGGCGCCACCTCCTTCACAACCAGCAAGGTCGTCATGGCATCAGGCACCTCCTTCACATCCAGGGAGCTCGTCCTGGCAAGAGCCATCTCCTTCACAGCCAGGGAGCTCAGCCTGGCATGAGCCACATCCTTCACAACCAGGGGGGGTCGGCATGGCATCAACAAATGGGGCCAGGTAACTTTACTTTCGTTTTTTCTTTTAAGCAGTGTACGATCGCAATTCAATTTGACATGTGCTTCACTACTACAGTCAGCAACCAGCCGCTTCCGTTCACGCATGTCGTGCAGTCGCCGATGCGTAGTGGTGATGGTTCATTCTTAGACAGCTATGGCGATGACGATGACCAAGCTGCGAACACGTTTGACTTCTCTCAGCCTATGTATCATACTCCACCACCACCACCGACGCAGGAGACACAGACCGAGTCAGGCGAGGTTATTTACGGTCGTGGTTTTCGTGACCCTCGCCCACCGCGTCAGCGCTTATCACCTTCCGGTCCGCGTCCGAGGAAGATCCAGACTCGTCGCCGTCCCCAGCAGTGATATGATTATATATGTATGAGACAGCCATGTTAGTTTCAGACTATTCTCATGTATGAGGACTTATCTATGTAGCAGACATCCTTCATGTATGTGTTACTATCTATGTATGAGTCATTATCTATGTAAGAGACTGATTTGTTTTCAAGACACTTGTCTACTTCATATTAGTAGTACATCTGAATTAAACGGTACGACTCAACTAAACGGTACTACATAAAACAGTACTACAACAGATAATTAAGATACAAGTACATCTTAATTAGAAAAATTAAGATACATAAAACAATACTACATAAAACAGTACTACATTGTCGAAGTAGAACTCTTGCCCTTCGACGATGCGGTAGTCTTGACCTTGGTGCTCGGCATGAAGAGGTCGTCTTCGTCCTCACTGTCTGCTGACCATAAATCTGAATTATTCCTCGCAAGCCTGATGTAAGATTCACTCTTATGCAGTTTGACCTTCTGCCATCTGCCATGCAACCTGAGAAGTTCTTTCCGTATCTCCTCAAATGTCCTGGGAGGCCACCCACTCCTAGCTAATGAGTGAGCCAACTCATTCATTATGGTGTCACTACTAATGAGTTCCTCCCATGGAACTACTCTATCATCCATCTTGAAATTGGCGGCTAGTTTGAGAAGACGATCGAACATACCAGAGTGAAAACTACGATCAAAAGGATAATGAGGATGAGACATCTCCACGAAAGGATGGCGGGAGCGAAAGGCGTGAGAGAAAGGGGGGACAGAAGGGCCTGCTCACCCACCTTACTGCGGATGTGGTTATATAGGTTCACAAGAGAAGATGGCAGGAGAGAAAGGCGGGAAAGAAAATGGCGGGAGAGAAAAGCGGGAAAGAAAATGGCGGGAGAGAATGGCGGGAGAGAATGGCGGGAAAGAAAGTGGCGGGAGATTATGGCGGGAAAGAATATGGCGGGATAGTAGGGCGGGAAAAGAAAATGGGGGGATAGTAGGGCGAGATAGTACGATCACTGTGGCAGATGGCTGAAAACAACAACTAGCTCCTGATCACGCTCTTTGAAGGTTATGAGCACCAAATTGTTTACTTCAATAGACGATGCCCGAAGAAAATTAGCGAAATCTTCCTTCTTGAGCACCATTCTATTACCCAAGCCAATAAAGTAGGAACAAGGAATGCTCACAGATACATCATCATCTTCAGAATCCAAAGTAATTTCAAGAGTTAAAGAACCAGTCCTAGGAATTGACACAAAATCCTTCAAACTCTTCACAACCATGCTCGGAATAACCTGACCAAAAACATCAAGTTATATGATGTTGAGCTTACAAATTTAAAACAGTATACTAGAGCAAAGAACAAAAAAAATACAGTAGCCAAAAACAAAGCTCACCATCTGTTGACCATTAACATTCATGGAATCAATCCTATGAACAAAAGGAGTACACAATATGTAGTTGTCATCAAAGAGCTGTCGCGACATGACATACATTTGGTGATAATTCAGACTGAAGATACCACGACTATAAAAACAACTGTCAACAAGTTCCCTCTGAGTTTCACTCAGATCCTCAAGAGCTACAAAAAAATAATTTCACAAATTTAGCATAACAGCAAAACGTATAAGTTGAAACAAGACTTTAAATCACTCAAAAAAAAACTTACCAACACAGGGTAAAGGGAACAACATAACACCATCCCGATGAAAATCAACACTACACCATGTTCCATAGTGCTCAAGCCTAACAGTCATCATGTCACGATGACGGAGACCATAATCATTCACAAGTTCCTCCCAGGAAGGACCATGGAATTTACTGCTCACCCGACCATGTGTAAACAGAACATGGTATAAGTTACCCTCACTGTTGTGAAGAGCAAGATCAATATCTGTGTCACCCCTCCGAATAGCTAAAGATCTGCACTCGCGGGAAAATAAGGGCGGGAACGAAACTGGCGGGAAAATGCACTCTTCGGCGAAGGAAATACCAAAAAAATAGAGTTTTCGTTCTGCAGAAAAACGAAACTGGCTTCGGTACCGAATGCATGGATGATTCGGCGAAGAAAATGCACTATCCGGCCAAGGAAATACCGAAAAGGACTCTTTGGTCAACGGAAAACCGAAATAGGTCACATGCAACTTCGGTCGACCGCTAACGTAAAGTGCATGGACTCTTTGGTCAACGGTTGACCAAAGAGTACTCTTCGGCCAACCAAAGACCAAAGAGTCCTCTTCGGCCCAGCACAGCAGGTTTTCGGTCAGGCAATGACCGAAGAGGAGTCTTCGGTTTTCTGCTGACCGAAAAGGCCTTCTTCGGTCAACTGTTGACCGACGGGGTGCTATTTTTGAAATATACGTGTTAGGCCTGCTAGTTTTGGAAATTGCTCTAAATACGATGCTAGTTACAAAAAAAATCCTCTTTGTATTCCGAAATTACCTCGGAAGAAAGCATGCAGCGAATGAGAAACTCCTGATTAGTAGACTTGCCTGTGAAGTCTATAAGAGCATCTCCAACAAGCGCGCAACGCGTGGCGCGCAAAAAACGGTTATAGCGCACACAACTAACGTTTTTTAGCGCGCAGCACAGCGTTGGCTCCAACGGCCGTCGCAAAATTTAGCGCGCGCGCGGCGCTCCAGCAGGCGCTGCAAATACACGGCGCGCGTGCCCTATACAAACAACATATGTACTTCAAAAATAAAACCAAAAGATCAAACAATCAACAATAAATAGTTTAATTTTATTATTACAACTCAAACAAATAGTTTATCATCCAATACAACAAATAGTTCAACAATACAACATCAAACATACAACATCAAATAACCAAATCGTCATGCGTTCTGTCGGCCATTCCATTCCCACCACTCCTCGATGAGATCGTTTTGAAAATCGTCATGCGTTTCGGCATGCCGAATAGCATGATAGGAAGCAACAAATCGGGCCACCCTCGCAGCACTCCGCCGCACTCGCACGCGATGTCCCAAGAGCTCGTACTGAGAGTAGTCTAAATCTTGGCCACGTTCATTCTCGATGATCATGTTATGCATGATCACACAAGCGTGCATGATGTACCAAAGAATCTTTTGATCCCAAAATCTAGCCGGTCCTCTCACAATAGCAAATTGGGCTTGCAAAATCCCAAATGCTCTCTCCACATCTTTCCTAGCCACCGCCTGAGCATTGTAAAAATCTAGATTTTTCTTACCTTGCGGTTTTTTCAACGGCTTCACAACTGTTTGCCACTTTGGATAGATGCCATCCGCAAGATAGTAGCCATAGTTGTATGTATGGCCATTTGCTACGAACTGTATCGGTGGCAGATCACCATTTGCAATCTTATTCATCAGTGGTGACCGATTAACAACGTTGATGTCATTCAAAGATCCAGGCATTCCAAAAAAAGCATGCCAAATCCAAGTCTCTTGATCGGCCACCGCTTCAAGGATTATAGTGGAACCCTTTTTCGCGTCGTGGAATTGTCCATGCCATGTCTTAGGACAGTTTTTCCAACTCCAATGCATGCAACCTATTGAGCCAAGCATACCTGGGAACCCGCGAGCTTTGTTCATCTCCAAAAGCCTTGCGGCGTCTTCAGCATTGGGAGATCTCAAATACTCTGGGCCAAACACTTGCACAATTCCTACTGCAAAGCGCTTGACACACATGATGGCTTGACTCTCACCCATGGCCAAGTGGTCATCAACTAGATCAGCCGGAATACCGTATGCTAACATAGGCAAAGCGGCTGTCACCTTTTGAAAGGTGCTATGCCCGAGTTCTTCGGCGGCGTTCCTCCTTTGCTGAAAAAAACGATCATGGCTCGCTAGTTTCTCTGCAATGCGCCTAAACAACCCGATGCTCATCCTAAAACGGCGCCGGAAATACGACTCGGGGTATGTGGAATTCTCCACAAAATAGTGCCTCATCAATCTGTTGTCGGCATCGATCTTGTCCCTCCAAATTTTCTGCCGACCCATAACCGAACCACCGTGCTTCGGTTTTTTATTGATGTGCATAGCTACGATGATTGCAAGGTCCTCTTCCTCTTCCATATCAAATTCTTCTTCGGAAGAATTATATGATGAACTCATCTACAATATTAAATTTAAACTAGTCTATAAAAACTATGAACAACAAGCATCAAATTAATGTTAAAAATGTGTACTTTGAGCAATATATACCTTGTGGGCGTTCTGTCGAACACCTTGTGGGCGCCGAGCGGCGGTGGGCGGCCGAGCGCTTTTTGCCGGAGCAATAGCGCACGCAAGGGCCGACGGCGACTAGAGGGAGGGGGAGGAAGCTGCAGAGGCGCGGGGATAGGTCCGGGAAACGCCGTCGGGTCGCCGGAGCAAAGGGGTGGCGCGGCGGCGACGCGGGCGCTGGGGTGGAGGGAGGTGGGAGACTATGCGCGAGCGCTCGAGTGGTTCCGCGCGCGGGAGTGGGCGCACCAAATAAGCGGCGCGCGATGCCGTTTCGCTCCGCGCGCGGAAGCACTTATGCCGCGCGCGCGGTTTTTGGGGGGCCGCTGGAGCACCAGGTTTCGCTGCGCGCGCGCTAAAACGCTAAATTTTGCAGCGCGGGGAGTTTTTGGGGCGTCTGTTGGAGATGCTCTAAGTTTACCTGACATTTTCTTCAAAAATAAGTCTATACATAATAATAATGGTATATATGTCAACTAGTGTATGCCCGATTGCATTTTTTTTGCGAAAGAACACTATCTATTATAAAAGTTTACCGGAAGTAGAAAGTATCTCAAACATAATAAAAATTACATCGAAATTCCAAGACCACCGAACTACCACTTTTGCTGCCAGAATAAGCCGTCAACCGCCGCTGCCGCCGCTCCCCTATCGAAGCCGGCTTGACCTTGTCGATAACAACCGGAAAATCTTCGTGCACATGCCCCCAAAGACCAGCGCCATGGAGCCGAAGTCATCACCATTGAACCCTTGCATAGATCTGAAGCACATGACACCAAATCTCGCCACATGACGAGAAATGCTAACCTCACCGCCCTAAGAAGACGACAGGAATCTACGTCGGAGCTCCGTCGACTACGTCCAAATGGACGAACTTGAGGGCGTTGAAGCCCGGAAGACAAACTCAAAGAAAAAGCGTCGCCATCCGCCCGAGCATGATGAACTCGATATTGTGCCCAATCCCTGAGGGCTACCCCTCCCTGCTTGCTGCCTTTATTTGTCTTGCATATATCCCCCGAGTGGTGAATTTCTTCTATAGCCATTGATAGTATTTATTGCATAGACATTTTACTTTATAACCAATAATGTGTGTGCTTCAACCACAGCCATTGTTATTTCCTTTTCCAAAAATATTGTACATACATTTTGCTTCTTGCAAGCAATTGTATTTGTTTCAACTACTACTCGTGTGTACTTCACCGTTTGTCACTGATGTTCCCATAAAAAATATGAAAGATGATTGTAATTTTATTTCTTGCATATGTTTCCATGGCAGTGAATTTCTGGTGCAACCATTGCCGATGTGTGCTTATTTTACTGTAGAGACATTTTGCTTTAACCAATGATGTGTGTGCTTCAACCAGAGCCAGTGTTGTTTCCTTCACCAAAACTATCGTACATACATTTTGCTCCTTGCTATCAATTGTTTTTGTTTCAACTACTACTCGGGTGTGCTTGATTGTTTCTCACTGATGTTCCGATGAAAACATCAAAGATGCTTACAGTTTTATTTATTGTATATGTTTCCATGCATGGTAGTGAATTTCTGTTGCAACCATTGCCAACATGTGTTTCTTTTTATTGTATAGAAATTTTCGTTCAACCAATACTTGTTTGCACTGTTCAAAAAATCAACCGATTCAGCGATTTATTGCTAATCGGTGGGTGACCGATAAGATTGTGCCATATCATCACCATTTATCGTTTGGATCGATTTGTCACTCTGACAAGCGATTTATCGGGAAAATACCGATAAATCGGGCCTATTTCTAGCACCATGTGCGCAAGAACCATGTTTTTTGTGTTTTGTGGACCTTGTTATGTAATATGTACAACTTTCATGTTTTTTTTGTCACTGTATAAGGATTCAAAGGCAATGAATAAAGTAACACTTCTATGCAATATTGTTTTTTTGTTGAATATATCATATTTTAGTGCTGGAAATATGGGATTTGTAAAAAAAGGACAGATTAATATTCAACTGATAAAATCGATTAATCGTCTGTTTTCCAATTAATCTCTAATCCCGAGCCGACCGAGACGCTAACGATAAGCGATATCATCAACATTGCTTGTTTGTGCTTCATTCATGATTAGTGTTGCTTCTTTACTGAAATCATTGTACACATTTTTTTTGCTTCTTGCAATGATTTTTCATTTCAACCACTCATTGTCTGCGCTTCATTGTTTTCACTCATGTTTCTACCGGGCAAACATTTTGCTCTGGCCGACTCAACTGTTCTTCATTTCCCCCACAATACCAACAATATTGAGTGTGATGCACTCGGGACAATGCACCTCTCTATATCAGTGGCTGGCTTTTAACGATGGAGAACTTGTTGTGCGTGTGGAGCTCACTGATACGTCTCCAACGTATCGATAATTTATGAAGTATTCATGCCATAATTGCCTATGTTTACAATACTTTTCTATGGTTTTGATGCACTTTATATGATTATTTAGAACTAACCCGGACTAACGTAGTTTTCAGCAGAATTACCGTGGTGTTGTTGTTGTGCAGAAAATAGAAGTTCTCGGAATCACCCGAAACTTTTTTACGATTTTTTTCTGGAGGAAATAAGAAATACTGGAGTGAAGAACCACTGAAGGGGAGCCACCTGTGGGCCACAAGCGAACAGGGCGCGCCCACCCCCTGGGCGCGCCCTGATGGCTTGTGGGTCCCACATGGCTCCTTTTAGCGTGATTCCAATGCCAAAAAATCCTATATATACAGAAACCCTCAGAAATAAACAGAGAACTTCCGCTCCGCCACCGCAACTCTCTGTATCGACAAAAACCCATCTGGAGCCTTTCTAGTACCCTGCCGGAGGGGGAAAAACATCACCGGTGGCCATCTTCATCATCCCGATGGAGGCCATGACGAGGATGGAGTAGTTCACCCTCGGGGCTGAGGGTATGTACCAGTAGCTATGTGTTTAATCTCTCTCTCGTGTTCTTGAGATGGCACGATCTTGATGTATCACGAACTTTGTTAATATAGTTGGATCATATGGTGTTCTTCCCTTGCTATCTTGTTGTGATGAATTGAATCTTTCCCTTTGAGATTTTGTTATGTTGGATTGAATATTGAATTTGAGATCACTTGATGTATGTCTTGCATGTGGATACCCGTGGTGACAATGGGGTATTCTATTGATTCACTTGATATATGTTATGGCATCAACTTGCGGATTCTGGTGACCTTGGGGATCTACGCATAGGGGTTGATTGCACATTCTTGTCCTACCTTCTCCGATAGAAATCTTGGGGTACTCTTTGATGTTCTTTGTGTTGGATTGACTATGATGAATCTGAAATTGTTTGATGCGTGTCTAATAATTAACCCACGGATACTTGAGGTGACATTGGAGTAGCTAGGTGACATTAGGGTTGATTGATATGTATCATGGGTGTTATTTGAGTACGAACTCTAGGGCTGTTTGTGACATCTATAGGAATAACTATAACATCCAAAAATTCTAATTTTTGAAATGTTATATTAAATTAACTTTGATTGACTGATTGATTGATTGTTCAGTGAATTTGAGGATGATGTAAAACTTTTGAAAATAAAAGAGAGGGAATAAAATGACTTTTCCAAACCTTTCTTCTTTGCTTTTGAATTCAAATCCAATTCAAATTAAAATCATGGAGAGAAGATGACACGACTTCTTCAAATAAGTAATTTGAAATGGGATTTGAATGTATTTAAATTTTACATTTGGAGTATTTCCATTTGCAAAATTGATCCATTTCAATTTTTAAATTTGAATGAATTCAAAGGTCGTGATCAAATTTAAAAAATAATGAGTGGAGCAATATGACCCTCCAAACCAAAGGCAAATTTGAATTTCATTTGAATTTATAATCTCAAAAAAATATTTGGAAAGTATTTGATCATTGGATCAAAATCATTTTTGAATTTTGGATAATTGTTTAAAAAAAGTATTTCAAATGTCTCTGAAAATATGTTCATGTTTTAGGATTTATTTTTTGGTCATTTTGGTATACTAAATGCCGATATAAAAGTTTAAATTTATTTTCTTTTCCTTTTTTCCTCTATGTTTTCTTTTTAAAAAGAAAACTGTTTTGTTTTTTTAAAAAAGGGCCGAAGCCTTTTAGCCTTCCGGCCCAGCTAGCCGAACAGGCCCACGGCCTCCTCGCCCGCGTCGAAACCCCTACGGGCCGGCCACCCGCCCCCTCACTCGCGTGCCGCTGCTGCTGATGCGTGGGCCCCGCGTTGCTTCTTCTTCCTCTCCTCTTTCCTTTCAGTACTCACCCGCGACGACAAGTGATCACCATGCCGATCCTCTCCGGATCCGCACCTCCGCTCTGCCCCCTCCTCCAAGAAGCTATCCCCAATAAAAGTCGTAAGCCCAGCTGTCCTTTGCCCGCAAAAGCCCCTTCCTGAACCCCCTCACCGGAGCCCTAGCTCAAGTTCTTCGTCGCCGGCCACCGCAACCCTAATCGGTCGATTCCGACGCCATCGAGCTCCACCTCATCTCACATCCACCCCCAATCGATCCGCCACCTCTCCACGAACCTCCTAGACATCACCGCACCTCCCATCACTCGCCGCAGCAACCACCACCCGAAACTCGCCGGAAGTCAGAACGCCCGTTGCTCCGCCGTGAAGCTATGCTCGCCTTGGTCACCTAAGAGCTCCACCTCGACCACCCACGGATGCGGCATGAAGAGCTGCACCGACTGGACCTCGCCACCGTCGCGCCGGAGACCACCGGAGCCTCGTCGTCGACGACCTCGCCCGCCTCGGCCTCTCCTTCCCCGCGGCGAGCCTCATCGTGTACTCTCCCCCATTAGATCTAAATCTACTGCGTAGATTAGAAACGGCGTAGCCCTTTCGTTAGGCCGGTTTTAATTAGTAAACCGGCCAGTTTTGTTTGTTTTTATTTTAGTCGATTTGCTTTCTGTTAGAAATTGGCCGTCCGCCCGTAGTCTTCTCGCGCACACCCCTCAAAGCCAACAAGAGCGCGCCACGTGTACCCCTGTGCGCTACGTTAGTTTTTTCCTTTTTCCTATTTTTCTTTATTTAACATAATTAGTTCTGTTTTTGTTTTCTTTATATCTTTTGTGTTTAAGTCCAATTTTAGTGATTCTTTTTTGCATTGTGTCACAAATTTCATCTAGTTTCTGGATATACTAAGTTTGACCATATTTGAAAATTCTAAATTTGAATTCAAACAAATTTGATTCAAACACTATTTTGTTTATAACTTTTGTTTAAAAACATCTTTTTGCTACTGGTCATTAGATGAATGGTTTATCCAGTAGCACTTGTGGATTTATTTTTATTTTATTTTAAATTAGGGTTTTAGCAAAAACAGTACTGGTTTCATTAGTTTTAAGTTATTTCCTTTTCCTTTCCTTTTTAATTGCTTTTAATTATTTTCTTTTGTTATTTCTGACAAGTTTTGTTTAGTTTATGTTAGTCAACAGTAGGTATTTTATTTTCTTTTGAAAAATAATTTTTAGTATTTTATTTTCTTTTGTTTGAAAGAAACCTTGTTTTGATCATAAGAAGAGTTTAATAAAAGCCTTTCAATCACTTCTTGGTGCTATTAAAAATTTATGACAAATAAATTTTGTTATCTTAGTTGTTTTATATTTTGTTTTCTATTGATTTATTATTTTAGTGTTTTCTTTGCTGTTAAGTTTATTAGGACAGAAACTTATGTTGTTTAGTGTGTTACTCTTCTTACTTTCTTTAGTTGTTCTTCAAAAGTAATTAACTTATGTTGTTTAGTGTGTTACTCTTCTTACTTTCTTTAGTTGTTCTTCAAAAGTAATTCTTTTTGCTAGTAAAATATTTACTAAAATACTTTATGTTAAGTCTTTATTTTGATGTTTTGTTGCTGTTGGTAATAGGTTATTTATAGGAAAACTATTCCTAGTTGCTTTGACAAAGTTTTGTTGTTTTAACTTTTGTCTTAAGTATTTCCTTCATCACAATACTACCGTGTTTAGTATTTGCTTTTGTTGCTTGGTGGTTAGAGTGATTGCTAGAGTGAATGCTTATGTGAATGTCATGTTTGTATAATATAGATTTCATCGGAGAGTGACGAATAGTTCTATCAAGTTTCTCTGAGAGAGATATATTATCTTCATCAACCTTACCAGGCCAGTTCACTTTGACCATTTTATTCGTAGCTATGTTTTTATTGCATTTAGTGACATCATTCAACAAATCCCTCTAGTAGTGATATTGAATTCTTGTAGTTGAGTAGAATGCATGAGGTAGGAACCCACCCCTTGTTACTAAAGCCCTAGGAACGTTATTTTATTTCAATGCTACGCTAAAGTAGACGGGGTTTGGTATGAGTGTTCGTGAGTGATGTGAGAAGGAGGACTTTACGTCAATGATGACAACTTCATGATGTCATCATCAAGGATTAATTCTTCAAGAGCTCAAGATTTCAAGACTCGAGACAAGTTTTCAATACACACTACTGTGTGGAATGGTTGTAAGGCACCCTGGAGTACCAAGTGGATTTGCCTAGTGAGCTAGAGTAGGCCAGTACTCATGAGGAAAGCTCCACCCAGATTCAGAGAGATGGAAGAATACTTCATGCACAGAAGCTTAACTGTGCAGCCAAAAGTCATTATGGGCTCTAGCTTGGTTGATCCATGGTTGGATGGGATGGGCACTGTCAGTAGTTAGGGAAACTCCTTGAAAGACCATGTTTCGTTCGTCCTGTTCTCAAACACCCGGCAGTGCGAGGACTTACAAGGAGGGAACGATTCTTGTGGGTAAAGTGCACAACACTCTGCAGAGTTAAAACCTAATCGATTAGCCGTGTCCCCGATTATGGACAATTTGAGCCTCTGGACTTGGATCTATATCTGAACTCCCAACACAGGATTGATAAATAATTGTGGGCAACTTATGATACTTAATTGTGGGCTATGAGACATCAGTTGGCGGAACCATGTCATACTTGAAAACTCCGTAGTGAAGACTCCTAATATTCCATTGTTGTAGGGAAAAGAAAACAAAAACCAGATTTTATGTAAAAACTCATACCGAGAGCCACAAAGCTTTATTGCATATAGAATAGTTTTATCATCTGCTTTCTTATAGTGATCTTGCCGGTACATTCAATGTACTGACCTACACGGCTGCAACATCTCATGTTACAGATATTTCTATGATGAGTAAGAGTATGATATTGGGTTACGGTCTACACTCAACTTGCCGTTGGCATTGATGGGACTCCACACCCCTATTGTTTTGTTTCCATTGTGATATAAGGTATACTCCGGATCTACAATATTTATTTTTACATGTGATGTTATGGTATTTCATCGAAGTACTTTGTGTGCCAGCATATTGATCCAGGAAGACCCTGATAGGAACAACTTTTATTTTACACTACACTCGTAACCTCTTAATTCTTTTACTGAATCTTCCTTATTTCAAACTATAGATGGAGAGCTACATTCTGAATGAATGAGAGCACTATGAGGATGTTCTCGGAGGCCCATTCCTCATGGAACTTGTCATAATGCTAAAGCTGTCGATACCTGAGATCAAGGTGACTAAGAGGAAGTCTGGATCATGGGGCGTCAAGACTCAAGTTTTTGGTCGTAAAGAAGACCCCATGATTGAAGACATAAACCATGGGACGTTAAACCATGACTGTGATATGGACATAAACACTACCGTCCATGATGCTATTGCCCGCTTAAGCTATCGTCAACGTGCTGAGTTAGGCAACCATTACTTTGGAAAGTTAGGATGACGGAAGGCTAATGGAGCACACATCACCTTGACAAACGAGCAGAAGATGAAGTTTTCACCTCTGCTGGTGTATAATCAAGAACTGGAACATTACGACAAGAATCTTCAAATGGACCTTCTCGAAGCTCTATTTGACAGGGAAGTGATACGTCTCCAATGTATCTATAATTTTTGCTTGCTCCATGCGGTTATATTATCATTCTTGGATGTTTTACAATCATTTTATTACAACTTTATATCATTTTTTGGGACTAACCTATTGACATAGTGCCAAAGTGCCAGTTGCTGTTTTTGCTTGTTTTTTACTTCGCAGGAAATCAGTACCAAACAGAGATGAAACGCTGCGGGGATTTTTGTGGATTTTTTATGGACCAGAAGGGACTAGATGGGCCAAAGAACACCAGAAGAGGGGGCCCAGGGTGGCCATCACCCACCTGGGCGCGCCAGAGGCCCCCTGGCGCGCCCTGGTGGGTGCTGGGCACCTCCGGCACCCCCTCAACCGACTATCATGCCTATAAATTCCCTAGAAATCCAAAAACCCTAGGGGAGTCGCCGAAACACAATTCCAGCCGCCGCAAGTTCCAGAACCTCGAGATCCAATCTAAACACCATCACGGAGGGGTTCATCTTCCTCATAGGTGCCTCTCCGATGATGCGTGAGTAGTCCACCATAGACCTTCGGGTCCGTAGGCAGTAGCCACTACTAGGGAAAAGCCTAGCAGTAGCGCGGGTATTATATATATTAGTAGCGCGGGTTCCCACGCTATTGATACGGCGCTACAGCTAACCTGTAGCAGTAGCGCGTGTTGTCCCGCGCTGCTGCTATACATGCGTAGCAGTAGCGTGCTCCAAAGAACAGCACTATTGCTAATATCTGTAGCGCCTTGTGTTATGCCGCGCTACTGGTAATGCTACGCTGCTGCTAACTTTACTCCCCGTGCTACTGCTAACTTTATTAGTTTCTGTTTTTTTTCTTCTGCATATTTGTTTTGTATTTGAACTGGCTTTATACAAGAATCTTTAGCACATACAAATGTCATCATCATACACATACAAATGGCTGCGAGACCACGAATGTAATCATAGCATATACATACAAATAGTCTCATCAAATCATGTCGTCATCATAATCATCATCCAACACAAAGTGGTCTCTCGTCATCATCTCGAAAATAGCGATACAAGTCTCGAATACTTGCAACTACATCGTCATCCATCTAAACAATGATATACGCGAGAAGAGCTATCACGATGAGTGAGAGCGAAACTATGTAGTACATGAGGCGGCGGTTATGAGTCCTCTCTCGCGCTAGCGTGAGCCTTCTCATGTAACTAGCTTCTGCTTCTTGTCTGCTTTTGAAGCCTTTATGGCTGGCGCCCGAGACCCCCTCCACTTGCGCCTGACACTCGGACCACTCGTCGTATACTCCCGGAACCTTTCCTTTGTACACGACATAGCACCGGTACTTCGCCATCAAGAATCTAGGTACCTGTTAGAGATGCATCTTCATCAAGAGAATGTACAATCATATGCAACAAAATATACTTGAGCAACACAAAAAAGAAAGGGTTAGCAACTAGATGCAACATGTAGTAAACATAAATAATCAACGCAGTTTCATCATACGCAAACTAATTAACTAGAGGTACGCATGTCATCGTACCCAAACTAACAAAGTAGCATTACGCAAGTTCGGTAGGGACCGTGGACATCACAAAGTTTCATCGCTATAGAAAGTATACAAGTTCAACCGACACATATCATCATCATCGGCATCGTAAATCACTAGAACTTTCATCCTTCCAGATCATCGAGAGTGGACCCTAGCTTCTTGAATGGCGTGAGGTCCTGACGTTGCATGCCTATGCGAGTTCGGACGTCAGCTCGCGATATAGGGCCGTGGTGGAACATCCCCTTCACTTTGACGACTTCTTTCATGATGATCGTCGCAGTGTCCCTCTGGATGCGAAAGAAGTCATCTCTAAGTTTATAATCCGCATCTCCTTGATATTCTACCCACTTGCGGATATGATCATCATTTCTGGTTGTCATGCGAAGCTTTTGGTGATCCCTTCTGAACTCGATCATGAGATGGAGGAGGTACATCGTTCCTACTTGATTTCGGGACATGGATGCAGCAGAAGTTGGTTTTATGCGAGAAACCCGTCTTGCGGTTCCTTTGTTTCTTGATCTGCATGTGGCCACCCCTCAAGCTGAAGCCTTGGAGAGCATCATCTAGAATATTCATTACGTGGGTGTAGTCCTTCTTCTCATAGTTTCTGGTAGGATCGAAATACACGGCGTGGGAGACTCGCGGGTAAAGAACGATAAGGACGGCGCGACCGTTGCTGCGGGGAAAAAAGCACCTCAAATTATTCTCCATATGAGCGAGAAGGAATGATTGAAATGTACGAAAGGGTTGTCCGGCACTGACTTACTTTGGATGATAAGGCAGGAGGACAATTTCCTGGTCCTTATTCTGTACCATGAAGTTTTTGAGGTACTCCCTAGCAGTTTTACGCTCAAAGTCGCCGAGACTCAAGAAGGACTCGTGCATGTAGTATGGATCTGCCACACAGATTTGCGAGACTTCTTCTCTCTTCATGACGGAGCTCATATGTAGCGCAAAAAGGCGGACGATTGTACAATCGAGCCGCCTTGTCAGAAACATCTCGAAGATACGATCAAACCGCAGGAAGAACACCTCCGCGGGCCGTGTGTTGACGTAGCACTTCCCCTCAGGCACACGAGCCGCGTATGTCGGATATCCTGGATCCTTCGAGGCTAGTAGGCTTTTCTCAGTCGACAGCACATGGTTGTGCAGTCTCCTGAGATCCCCGTATATTGCCTCTAGCGGTTTCGGCGGTAGCATCGGCTCGCCCGTGACATGGAACATGGCCACCGTCTGGCTGCTATGTGCTCTGGCTTGTTTGAAGGCAGCTGAGCCTATCTTCCCCGTTCTCTTCCTCTCCTTTTTCTTGGGCTGACCTTCCAGACCCTTCCTTAACCCCTGCCCCAGTGTTGTCGGGCTAAGCACTGTACGACCCCTTGCATCTTTAGGCGTGTCCTGTGAGGATTGCATGAAGAGAGACTTCCTGCAATCCCTGCTACGACGTTCCTGCCCGGGCAGATCATCCATATCCTCATTAGCATGCTGATAGCCTGAGTCTTCATATGGCTGACTCATCATATCTAAGTCACAGTCATAGGTGCCTGTATTGAGGAACCGAAGAGGGTCCTCCTCCATCTCATCATCCATTCTTTGTTCTACGGGGACGATTACATCAGCCACTATTGGACCCCCTTCATCACGTCGTCCGCCGCTCTCACCCGGCACTACAGGCATTGGTAATTGCGTAGGCGGGGTGGTGGTGTCCATACCTGCTTGTTGATGTGTGGTTATTGGTGTGCTCTCGGCCGGCTCCAGACGAAGAAGATTCTTCGGCCATAGCAGCACCCAACCCTTGCAGCTTCCAATCCACGACGGGGTCTCGTCGTCTTCTCCCCCTAGCCGTACTGGAGGAGGCAAATCCTCGTGCCCCGATTTCACACTCGACAAGGTAACCCTGAAGTGCCCACCGGGCATCGGCTGGCTGTGGAACGTGAGTTCCAAGGGCTTCGTTATCACCCCCTTTCCCACGTCCACCTTCTAGCCTTTGATCAAGTAGAGTACGGTGCACGGGGTTTCGTCGGCCTGCAAACACATGTCTGCGGCGTAAAACATCCAAAAGGCAACGAAAATGGAATATTCTAGATATATGTTGGTGCGACATGTAATTACCGTGAGGGCGTCGAGCTCAGCCAAAGACGAAGGCCCGCCTAGCGCGCCAGAGACTGAGGACGGGCTGCTATGAGCGGGTGCGGGTGCGGGAGCAAGCCCGGTTGCGTGAGCAGGTGATGGTGCGGTGGTGTTGTTCACCGAGTTGCTCCCGATGAAAGTGGGCATGGGGAAATCATGTACCGTCTTGTCTGGATTTTCCTTCGTCCAGTTGATGATAGCCGGGATCAAGTTAGTAGCGAAATCATTTCTGCAGGCATGTACAGCTGCATCGACCGCCTGCTGTAGCAACTCATTTTTCTCCCCGGCTGCTTTTTCCGCGTCCTCAGCTGCTCTTTTCTCGAACGCAAGCTTCACCTTCGTGTCGATGTCCGTCTGACTAAACTTCTTTTTCTGCTTCTTGGCCTCCGGGCCCTCGTTGTAAAACACCTTCCACGTGGCGCCGTCTCCGGCGCCGTGCACACGTCCATATTGCGGCCGCTGGCCCAAAGGGAGTCCCTTAAGTTTGTTCAAGGCCCGGTTGAGAGGGGTGTCCCACTTGGGCCTCATCGGCGAAGTAGGGCTTTCGGCTGCAAGCTGGTGTTGCTTCTCCTGCAGAAGGAACGTGAACCATTTACGAATGTGTAGTCGACTTGATCAGAAGCTAAATGTAAGGTGGTAAAAGAATAATTACCAGTATTCTAATCAATTTCCTCGTGATCTGGTCCGTGTAAAAAACCTTCTTTTCCTTGTCCCACTTGTAGCGGGCCCTGATGAAGTCACGCTCCAAGGGGTTGGTGAACTTCGCGAAGGGGTCTGGGAGACCCGCGGCTTCACGTTCCGCTTCCTCCTTATCCCATATGGGCCTTTTGCCAAGGTAGCCACGGCTTCCGAGGCGATGCTTCCCCGTGTTCCTTTGCTGAAGGCTCTTGAATTTCGCAGCCTTAGCCTTGGCTGCCTCGGTAGCGCAAGTGTCCTTGAACTTTTCAAACTCCTCTTCCATAAGTGTTGGATTTTCCTCCAGAATCTTGGACAGGGGTTCCTCAGCCTCAATAGCTCGTTTCACCCTCCCTTTCCAGGAGTCCAAATCATTGCTGAACATGCCCATGGCGTGATTGTTAATCTTTTTCATCTTCGGATCATCCCACGGTTGTTCTATGCTATCATTCCGGTCGGGGAACTTGAATCTCTTGTGCAACTTCGTCAGGAGCAACTGCCTCAAATGTTCTTTACTCCTTAAGTCATCGTCGTTGATGCTCGCGCATTCCCGTAGGATGCATCCTACTTGGTTCCCATAGCACTTGCGAGGTTCTTCCGGCTCTAATGGCTCAAACTTGCCAGGGGCCATCTTTGTGATCACCAGTCATCCGATGCCGAGTTTGTTAGGTTTTCGTATCCTCTGCTTCTTCTGCTTCTTCTTTTCGGTAGCGGCATCGGCGCCGGTACCTTCCCCGCCGGTATCTTCCCCGCCGGTACCTTCCCCGCCGGTCTCGGTGCCGCCATCGGTGCCGGTGCCGTCGGTGTCGATGTCGGCATCAGTACCATCATCGAGGTCGACCTGCAAACCTTGACTATGCTTAGCAGACAAAAAGTCGAGGTACTGTTGTTCACCCTCATAATCCATCTCGTCTGCATCTTGGTCAGAAGGCCCGGTTTCTTCGTTGTTCGACATGTTTCCTATGATTAAGTCATCTCGTTTAATTCTAAAACTATAAAAAAATGAGAAATGACATAAAAAAAAGATCTATGTTTGCCGGAATGCCGTTTCCCAGCAAATCCTGGCACTCGATATGCCTACTTTCTAGCACAAGTCATGCCAAAATTCACGGAAAATTTTGGCATGACCTTTGCTAAAAAGTGGACATATCGAGCGCCTGAAATTCACCGGAACGGAAATGAATCAACATTCCGGCGAAACATAGGCCACTCGGATCATTTACCCTGCACATAATCATCATTTTCCAAATATGACATGTCCAAAACATCACATGTCCAAATATGACATGTCCAAATTCCAAATATGACATGTCCAAATCACATGTCCACATATCACATGTCCACTTCGAATTCTGTTTTTTTAAATAGCAACAATTGCTTTAACTAAAAAATTAAATAGGAACAGTTGCTTTACCTAATCTGTCCACTTCAAATTCTGTTTTTTTTAAATAACAACAATTGCTTAAACTAAAAAAATTAAATAGCAACAGTTGCTTTAACTAATCTGTCCTAGGTTTCATACTAATTCTAATTAACTAACTAGCACTATAAAATTTAAATAGCAACAATTGCTTAAACTAAAAAATGCAAGAAACCTATATAATCAATTCTGTTTTTTCTTTTAACTACACCTAAAATACCTAACCCTAAATTTTTGCTTACAGAGGGTGCAGGGGCGAGGAGGCAGGGCCGACGACGGCCGAGGTTGGGAGGGGAGGAAGCAGAGGAGGGAGGCGTGGCGCGCCGGGGCGGGGTCGGGGGCATGGGCGAGGTCGCCGGGGTCGGGGGCGAGCCCCGGGGTCGGGGGGTCGGGGGCGAGGGCAGGACTCCGGCGAGGTCGAGGGCGAGGGCAGGGCTCCGGCGCTTGAGGCAGGGGCGTGGGCGAGGTAGCCGGGGTCGGGGGGTCGGGGGCGAGCGCCGGAGTCGGGCTCCGGCGGCGAGGTCACGGGCTCCGGCGGCGAGGGCATGGGCTCCGGCGCTTGAGGCAGGGGCGCGCGGCGAAGGCAGAGCTCCGGCGCTTGAGGCAGGGGCGCGCGGCGAGGGCACGGGCTCCGGCGGCGATGAGGGGGGAGAAGAGAGAGTGGGGATTTGGGGGAAGCAGAGGCGGGAAGCCCGCTGGGGCCGGGGGTTAAGTCAACATAGCAGTAGCGCGTTTCCGCAAAACACGCTATAGCTACGTTATCTATAGCGCGTTTCTCCAAAAGGCGCTACTGCTATTTTGACTAGCTATAGCTCTTTTTCGGAAAAGCGCTACTGCTATAACCAGTACCTATAGCAGTTTTCCTGTTTGTTTCTTCTATTGTCTTTTCCTTTCTTTTCTCTTCTTTTTCTTTTCTTTTCTTTTCCTTTTTTCCGAGAGCAGGAACGAAGGGAAGGTGATACAATGTATATAACTAAGGCGATATATATTGCATCATTTGACGGTTAAGTATGTATACAAAATAGGAACATATATATTACATCATTTGACCCATGCATAACGGTTAGTGTGTACACAAAATAGGAACATATATATTACATCATTTGACCGATAACGGTTCCTCAGCGTCGACGTTTTCATTTTTTAGTGAGCTTCTTTCCCTTCTTGTTCGTTGAAGAATAATTGAGCCCCTTATTGTGACTTTTCCTTTTCCATGGAGTACAATCTTTCTTAGGTAATGTAGTATTGATTCTTCTTTTGACGTATACTTCATCGTCATCGTCATCTTCCCTCATTGGGTTGCCGTATTGGTCGTAGTCTTCCTCGTTGGCGACTCCATCCATTCCAATGATGTTCCTTTTGCCTCTCCTCACGACAACACGGCTGGGATTGCACGGGTCGGTTATGCAGAAGCATTGTGTCACGTGCTTAGCGTGTACCCATGGCTTGTTTTTTGCGATAGCGTTCACGGTACCGCTCTTGGCGTCGGGTATAGTCATGGTAGTGAAATACCGGTTTTCTCTTTTGACATTCTTAGCCCATCTGACACGGAACATCGTCGCATTGTGCAGTCCAGAGTAGTCAAGCTCCCAGATCTCCTCGACCCTTCCGTAAAATCTCTCAGTTGCGCCGTTGTCGCTGTCGGTCATGCATTCCATCGTCACCCCTGAGTTCTGATCATCACTGTCCATATCTTTGGTCTCCGTGTAGAACGTGTATCCGTTGATATCGTATGCCTGATAGGTGACGAGGTTGGGCGAGGGGCCATGTGCTAAGGCGTATATGAGCAATCTGTCCTTAGAGCCCTCTTCCGGGGGATTAGCAATAATATGCTCTTTGAACCAATGCAGGAAAGTGGAGTTGTGCTCTCTAGTAACTTCGGCGTCCGTCCTGCATACCCCCCGGTCACGATACTTCTTTGCGATAGTTTCTTTGTGCAGTGTCGCGAAAGGATCTACCTGGTGTAGGTGTTGTAGCACTACCAAGTTTGCTATGTCAAAGTCGTTGCGTCGATCTGAGTAGGCCACATGCAGTTCCCTGCGACCGTTGGAGTGACCTTCTCCTTCGAGCCTCCCATCGTGCTTGTTAACGGGCAAACCAACACCAGGCGGCCGGTCTGCGCCATATAGAAAATTCTCGCAGAAAGAGATGCACTCTTGTGTCAGATAGCCCTGGACGATGCTTCCATCCGGACGGGACATGTTACGAATGAATCCTTTGATGATCCCATTCATCCTCTCAAACGGCATCATGTTGTGTAGGAATGACGGCCCCAGGTCTATTATGTCGTCCACAATATGGACACACAGATGCACCATGACGTCAAAGAACGCGGGCGGGAAGTACATCTCAAGCTCATTTAGTATGACAACGATCTCTTCCTGTAGCTTTCGGAGTTGCTTCACACTGATCGACTTTCGAGAGATGACGTCGAAAAAGTTGCAGAGACCAATAAGCGTGTCACGGACGTGCTTGTCCATTATCCCTCTAAGGGCAACAGGTAGTATCTGTGTCATCATCACATGACAGTCATGGGACTTCATCCCGCTGAACCTTTTCTTCTTTGTGTCTAGATATCTGCTTATCTTGCCACAGTAACCGGAACTAACTTTGATTCCGGTAAGGCACTTGAAGAATTGATCGATCTCAGCCGGACTTAAGGTGAAGCAAGAAGGGAGGCAATAATCCTCTTCCTTTACTTTTTTGCCCTTCTTCTCCCGCGCCTCTGTCTCCGTCTCTGTCTCCTCTGACTTTTTACGGGGCGGCATGTGCAGATCTGCCCTGATCTCCAAATCTTGCAAGTCTTTTCTTGCCTTCGGCCCATCCTTGGTCTTATCCGGCATGTTCATCAGTGTCGCAAGCAAGCTCTCAAGGACATTCTTACAGATATGCATTTGATCAAGGCAATGAGGCGTGTCGAGTTTGTGCCAGTACTCCAAGTTCCAGAAAACAGACCTCGTCTTCCATACCTTCAGTAGCGGCTCCGGCGCCTTTTTCATCGTCTTTCCTGGCGCGGGGCACTGTTCCCAGTTTTTCAACAGCTCATCGATTTTGGCGCCGCTCCGCTTACGTGGAGGTCCTCGATGCTCAGCCTCACCATTGAATAGATCTCCACGGTTTCTCCACGGGTCGTCCTTCTCGAGCCATCTTCGATGCCCCATGTACACGATTTTCCCAGACCCGCCATCTTTCCTTGACGTTAGCTGCTGAGACGTCGTATCATCCATGCACCACGTGCATCCGCACTATCCATGGCACACCTGTCCTGCAACATATCCGTAACCGAGATAGTCGTGCACCGTCGTGATCAACGCGGCTCTCATATAGAAATACAAGCCTTTGCTGGCGTCCCATGTCTTGGCCGGTGTTTTCCATAACGTGTCTAACTCCTCTTGAAGTAGCCCCAGATACAGATTAATATTATTTCCCGGTTGTTTCGGCCCTTGAATCAGCATGCTCATGTGTATGTACTTCGACTTCATGCACAACCAGGGGGGAGGTTGTACATCCATACAAACACGGGCCATGTGCTATGGTTGCTGTTCTGGTTGCCAAACGGATTCATGCCATCGGTACACGCGCCGAGCACGATGTTCCTTGCATCACATGCGAAATACCGATATTCGCCGTTGAACACTCTCCACTGGCTTCCATCCACGACGTGTCTCAGCTTCGGATCATCTCCATCGTCGGGCTTCTTCCTCTCCACGTGCCAGCGCATGAGCTTTGCTTCCTTGGGATCTACGAAATACCGCTGGAGATGGGGAGTGATCGGTAAGTACCATACAACTTTCTGGGGACATTTCTTCCCGGCCTTGTTGTATCGAGAAGCATTGCACACCGGACAACTTGTTTTTTCCGCGTGCTCCTTCCGATAAATTATGCAATCGTTGATGCATGCATGGTATCTAACGTGCGGCAGATCAAGAGGGCACACGATCTTCTTGGCCTCATCCACACTAGTAGGACATAGATTCCCCGCGGGAAGAACATCCTTTAGGTACCTGAGAATCTCATCGAGGCTAGTGTCAGTTCATTTGTTTTTAGCCTTCTTCTTCAGGAGTTCGAGCGTGAAACTCAAGCGGGTCACCTCGGGATTGCAACCATGATACAATGGAGTGTTCGAGTCTACCACCAGTTGCTGCAGCTTGGCCTCCTCTCTAGAAGCAGCTCTCTCAGTACTCGTCTCCTTGCGTAGCAGTGCTTGAACATGAGGGTCCCGCACGATTGAACTTAGTACCGACGAATTCTGCGGCGTGGAGTCCACGTTTTCTCCGCCGCCATGTCCGGCCCCTTCTCCGCCGCCATGTCCGGCCCCTTGTCCGCCGCCATGTCCGGCCTCTTCCCCGCCGCCATGTCCGGCCCCTTCTCCGCCGCCATTATCGATCATCTCTTCGTCTTGCCCCGTGTCGTCATTGCCTGCCCCGTCGGCGTCCTCAACATCATCATCCTCATCTTCAATTATCCACCGAGTATAGCCATCCATGAAACCAGTCATGAGAAGGTGCGCCATCACACGACCATCGTCATAGGGGTCGAGCCAAGCTCGTCCTTTGCATCTTCGACACGGACATAAAACCTCTGTCAGGTTATTTTCTTTCATGTCCTGCACCGCCGACCGCAACCACCTGTCCACCACCGTTCCACTGACCATCATGAACGCCTGCATGGTAATAATAAACAAATTGATTATAAAAATGCATGCATGCATCAAAATCATACAAAAATTCGGCATGACCTTCCCTAAAAATAGGACATATAGAGTTTGCCCGGAATTCGCTGAAACGGAAATAAATCGACATTTCGACAAAACATAGGCAACTCACAAGCACAATTCGGCGGCAACTCATGCCACACACACAATTTCCATCATATCGCCCGATTATGTCATATCGCGCACATACACATATTTCCATTCTTGCAAAAGCATAAATTTTTAATCACCGTACCTATCTCGAGATCGAGCACGGTGATGATGATGTCGATAGGTGTCTCCACACACACCTATGGAATGATCAAAAGTGGACAAAGCTCTTCTTGATAAGGCTATAGATCTAGTTAGGGAGGTACATAGGTCACTTCACTAAATGCTAGCTAGATCTACCTAGCTAGCTAGTTTGGGAGGAGACAAGTTCAACTAGTGGAGGGGGAAGGAAAAAGAGAAAGGAGATGCATTAATGGAGGTTGGTGTAGTTAGCTAGGAGTAATAAAGAGAGAGAAAGATAGGTAGAAGAAGGAGAGTAATGGGGGGGAGAAGTAGTGAGGAAGAATCAAAGTGAGGGAGAGAGGAGGTGGGAGCTAGGGGAAAGTGAGGAAGAGAGGAGGGGAGGGGGAGGAAAAAGGTGGTATGGCTGTGGCTTAGCAGTAGCGCTGGGAGAAAAACGCGCTGCTGCTAATAGGATAGCAGTAGCGCTCCTCTGTCACACGCGCTACTGCTAAGCAGAGCCCGCCATGTGGCCAGTTTCAAAATTAGCAGTAGCGACATGAAAAAAAGCGCGCTACTACTATCAAATTAGCAGTAGCGCGGTTATCATGGACGCGCTACTGCTAAACCTAGCGTGGCGGGAACGGTCGTTCAATTTTAGTAGCAGCGCGGTTCTACCGAGCCGCGCTACTTCTAAGTTGGTAGCAGCAGCGCCTGTCTTCAGACCGCACTACTGCTAATTAGCAGTAGCACCCCATCCTATCCCGCGCTGCTGCTAAGATTTTGTGTATAAGGTTTTCCCTAGTAGTTAGCTAGATGGCTTCTTCTCTCTCTCTTATGATTCTCAATACAATGGTCTCTTGGAGATCGATTTGATGTAAACTTTTGCGGTGTGTTTGTTGGGATCCGATGAATTTTGAGTTCATGATCAGTTTCTACCCATGAATATTATTTGAGTCTTCTTTGATCTCTTATATGCATGATTGCTGTTACTTCTTGAGCTTGCGTTGGTTTTCCCTTGAAGAGGAAAGGGTGATGCAGCAATGTAGATAAGTATTTCCCTCCGTTGTTCAAAACCAAGGTATCAATCCAGTAGGAGATACAAGCAAGTCCCCAATCTTCGCACCTACACAAACAATCAAACTCTTGCACCCAACGCTAAAAGGGGTTGTCAATCCCTTCACGGTTATTTGCAAGGATGAGATATGATAGAGATAGATATAAAAGATTGCTAAAACGAAAAGTAAAAAGATTGCAGCAAAGTATTTTTGGTATTTTTGGTTTATAGATCTGAAAATATAAGATGGAAAATAGACCCGGGGGCCATAGGTTTCACTAGAGGCTTCTCTCATGAAGGAAAATAATACGGTGGGTGAACAAATTACTGTCGAGCAATTGATAGAAAAGCGCATAGTTATGACAATATCCAAGGAAATGATTATGCATATAGGCATCACGTCCGTGTCAAGTAGACCGAAACGATTCTGCATCTACTACTATTACTCCACACATCGACCGACTCCTGCCTGCATCTAGAGTATTAAGTTCATGAAGAACAGAGTAACGCGTTAGGTAAGATGACATGATTTAGAGGAATAAACTCAAGCAATATGATGAAAACCCCATCTTTTTATCCTCGATGGCAACAATACAAATACGTGCCTCGCTACCCCTACTTTGTCACTGGGTGAGGACACCGCAAGATTGAACCCAAAACTAAGCACTTCTCCCATTGCAAGAATTACCAATCTAGTTGGCCAAACCAAACCAATAACTCGAAGAGACTTGCAAAGATATGAAATCATGCATATAAGAATTCAGAGAAGATTCAAATAATATTCATAGATAAGCTGATCATAAACCCACAATTCATCGGATCTCGACAAACACACCGCAAAAGAGTATTACATCGGATAGATCTCCATGAAGATCATGAAGAACATGGTATTGAAGAACAAAGAGAGAGAAGAAGCCATCTAGCTACTAGCTATGGACCCGAAGGTCTGTGGTAAACTACTCATGCATCATCGGAGGGGCAATGGAGTTGATGTAGATGCCCTCCGTGATCGAATCCCCCTCCGGCAGATTACCTGAAAAGGCTCCAAGATTGGATCTCACGGGAACAGTGGCTTCCGGCGGCGGAAAAGTATTTTCGTGGCTCCCTTTGGTATTGGGGGAATATTTGGCAATTTATAGGCCAAAGAATAGGGTTAGGAGACCTGCTGGGGGGCCACAAACCAGGGGGCGCGCCCTGGTGGCTTGTCTCCTCCCGGCAGGTCTCCTGCCTTCATCTCCAAGTCTGGCAGGTTTCTTCTGGTCGAAGAAAAATCATTCCGAAGATTTTATTCCGTTTGGACTCCGTTTAATATCCCTTATCTGCAATACTCAAAAACAAGAAAAAAACAGAAACTGGCACTAGGCACTAGATTAATAAGTTAGTCCCAAAAATAATATAAAATAGCATATTAATGCATATAAAACATCCAAAACAGATAATATAATAGCATGGAACAATCAAAAATTATAGATACGTTGGAGACGTATCAAGCATCCCCAAGCTTAATTCCTGCTCATCCTCGAGTAGGTAAATGATAAAAACAGAATTTTTGATGTGGAATGCTACCTAACATATTTATCCATGTAATATTCTTTATTGTGGCATGAATATTCAGATCCGCAAGATTCAAAACAAAAGTTTAATATTGACATAAAAACAGTAATACTTCAAGCATACTAACAAGGCAATTGCGTCCTTTCGAAATAACATGGCCTCATAAAGCTATCCCTACAAAATCATATGGTCTGGCTATGCTCCATCTTCCCCACACAAAGTATCTAAATCATGCACAACCCCGATGACAAGTCAAGCAATTGTTTCACACTTTTTATGTTCTCAAACCTTTTCAACTCTCACGCAGTACATGAGCGTGAGCCATGGATATAGCACTATAGGTGGAATAGAATATGGTGGAGGTTGTGAGGAAAAGGAGAAGATAGTCTCACATCAACTAGGCGTATCAACGGGCTATGGAGATGCCCATCAATAGATATCAATGTGAGTGAGTAGGGATTGCCATGCAACGGATGCACTAGAGCTAAAAGTGTATGAAAGCTCAAAAAGAAACTAAGTGGTTGTGCATAATAAAAATTCCACTAGTTATATGAAAGTGACAAAATAGGAGACTCTCTATCATGAAGATCATGGTGCTACTTTGAAGCACAAGTGTGGAAAAAGATAGTAGCATTGTCCCTTCTCTCTTTCTCTCATTTTTTTTATTTTGGTGGGCATCTTTGGCCTTTTTTTTATTTGGGCTTCATTGGCCTCTTTTATTATTTGTAAAGTCCGGAGACTCATCCCAACTTGTGAGGGAATCATTGCTTCCATCATCCTTTTCTCTCACGGGACAATGCTCTAATAATGAAGATCATCACACTTTTATTTACTTACAACTCAAGAATTACAACTCGATACCTAGAACAAAATATGACTCTATATGAATGCTTCCGGTGGTGCACCGGGATGTGCAACGATCTAGCCTAGCAAATGACATCAAAAAATGGACAAGCCATGAAAACATCATGCTAGCTATCTTACGATCATGCAAAGCAATATGAAAATGATGGTGCGTGTCATGAAAAACGGAACGGTGGAAGTTGCATGGCAATATATCTCGGAATGGCTATGGAAATGCCATAATAGGTAGGTATGGTGGCTGTTTTGAGGAAGGTATATGGTGGCTGTTTTGAGGAAGGTGGGTTTAATGCACCGGCGAAAGTTGCGCGGTACTAGAGAGGCTAGCAAAGGTGGAAGGGTGAGAGTGCGTATAATCCATGGACTCAACATTAGTCATAAAGAACTCACATACTTATTGCAAAAGTCTATTAGTTATCGAAGCAAAGTATTAGACGCATGCTCCTAGGGGAGAGGTTGGTAGGAGTTAACCATCGCGCGCTCTCGACCCTCACACAAAGGTTGACAATCATTAAACAAATCATGCTCCGACTTAGTTACATAACGGTTCACCATACTTGCATGCTACGGGAATCACAAACTTTAACACAAGTATTTCTAACAATTCACAATTACTCACTGGCATGACTCTCATATCACCATCTTTATATCTCAAAACTATATGCAAGGAATCAAACTTCTCATAGTATTCAATGCACTTAATATGAAAGTTTTTATTATATCCCTCTTGGATGCCCATTATATTAGGACTAAATTCATAACCTAAACCAATTACCATGCTGTTTAAAGACTCTCAAAATAATATAAGTGAGGTACGAGAGTTCAATTATTTCTATAAAATAAAACACCACCGTGCTCTAAAAAGATATAAGTGAAGCACTAGAGCAACATTGCCTAGCTCAAAAGATATAAGTGAAGCACATAGAGTATTCTAATAAATTCACGATTAATGCGTTTCCCCCTCAAAATATGTGTGCAGCAAGGATTATTGTGGAAAACTAAAAAGCAAAGACTCATATCATACAAGACGCTCCAAGCAAAACACATATCATGTGGTGAATAAAAATATAGCCTCAAGTAAATTTACCGATGGATTGAAGACGAAAGAGGGGATGCCTTCCGGGGCATACCCAAGCTTAGGCTCTTTGGTATCATTGAATATGGCTTGGGGTGCCTTGGGCATCCCCAATCTTAGGCTCTTGCCACTCCTTATTCCATAGTCCATCAAATCTTTACCCAAAACTTGAAAACTTCACAACACAAAACTCAATAGAAAACTCGTGAGATCCGTTAGTATAAGAAAAATAAATCACCACTTTAGGTACTGTTGTGAACTCATTGTTTATTTATATTGGTGTAATATCTACTGTATTACAACTTCTCCATGGTTCATACCCCCCGATACAACCCATAGATACATCAAAATAAGCAAACAACACAAAGAAAACAGAATCTGTCTAAAACAGAACAGTCTGTAGCAATATATAGACTTCGAATACTTCTGTACCTCCAAAATTTCTGCAAAATTAGGACAATCAGGAAAATTTGTGTATCAATCTTGTGTAAAAATTTCAGATCAAAATCACGTTCCAGTGAATTTACAAAATTCCTGGACTGAGAGCAAAAGTTTCTGTTTTTCAGCAAAATCAAATCACAAACACCGTAGACCATCCCAAAGGTCTTACTTGGCTCAAACAGTAATTAAAACAAGAAAACACAATTACTATAGAGGTAATAATGTGTAAAGCACTCAAAAACAGAAGCAAAAACAAAAGCATAAAAATAAAATTGGGTTGCCTCCCAACAAGCGCTATTGTTTAACGCCCCTAGCTAGGCATACCGCAATAGATCTAGGTATTGTCATCTTTGGTACTCAATCCATACTCGATCAAACCATCAAAAGCTTTCCTAAATATATCTATCATTTCCTTTATTTCCCTCCTAGTAGTAGAACTTAATTCATGAAAAGAACTTTGACTAGTAATTTTGACATTCATAAACCCGAAATTTGGATCATCACCATAGATATCATCGTATAAAACACGTATCCTATTTCTAACGGGTTCCCTAGCCATATTTTCTAACAAATCATCCTTATATCCTACAAAAATTCCCCTAGTTAACCAATCAAATTCATCATAAGTCTCGAGATACATGGTTTGAGTGACTTCCGCGTAGGGAACTCTCCTCCTAAGATTTTCACTATAAGATTGATAGTCTCTAGATTCCAGACTACGCAAGGTTTCTTTATCATGGAGAACTTCTTCAATTGGAGGGTGTTCAACATATTTATTATAGAAAGCAAAAATCTCCCTAGCTTCTTGTATGATAAAATCAAATTCACGCATAAGGATGATAGTAGCAATCTTTTTAGCTTTGGGATGATTAATATTGGGAAGTTCATAAAACACCTTTTGCAAAGCAGGATGAACGTGCACAAATTTTCTCTCCAATTTTTCAATGAGCATGACAATGGCATCCGCATAACAATTTGTGCTAAGAAGAATAGATCTCTTATTCATAGGCATCACTCCCGTACAATCAAAGAACTCTTGGATAACACTCTTCCCAATAATATTTCCGTCTCCGACTTGAAAAGTTTTAGCTTTATAATTAGGAGGAGGTTCAGCTTCATGATCTAGAGAGCAAGATTCAAATTTTTCCTCAAGATTAGTACTAGCAACACCCTCAAGATTTTCAATGATAACCATCCCCGATTCAGACATAGTGGCAACGAATAGATCTAGCACACAAGCAAAAAAGCAAACGAAAAGGCGAACGGAAGAAGGGCGAATAAAAAGGCAAATCTTTTTGGTTTTTTCTGAAAATCGTTTTAGAAGTGGGGGAGAGGAAAACGAGAGGCAAATGTCAAATAATGTAAATGCAAGAGATGAGTTTGTGATGGGTAGTTGGTAGGCTTGATGTAGATCTCCCCGGCAACGGCGCCAGAAATCCTTCTTGCTACTTCTTGAGCTTGCGTTGGTTTTCCCTTGAAGAGGAAAGGGTGATGCAGCAAAGTAGATAAGTATTTCCCTCAGTTGTTGAGAACCAAGGTATCAATCCAGTAGGAGATACAAACAAGTCCCCAATCTTCGCACCTACACAAACAATCAAACTCTTGCACCCAACGCTAAAAGGGGTTGTCAATCCCTTCACAGTTATTTGCAAGGATGAGATCTGATAGAGATAGTTATAAAAGATTGCTAAAACGAAAAGTAAAACAAAAGTAAAAAAGATTGCAGCAAAGTATTTTTGGTATTTTTGGTTTATAGATCTGAAAATATAAGATGGAAAATAGACCCGGGGGCCATAGGTTTCACTAGAGGCTTCTCTCATGAAGGAACATAATACGGTGGGTGAACAAATTACTGTCAAGCAATTGATAGAAAAGCGCATAGTTATGACGATATCCAAGGCAATGATTATGCATATAGGCATCACGTCCGTGTCAAGTAGACCGAAACGATTCTGCATCTACTACTATTACTCCACACATCGACCGACTCCTGCCTGCATCTAGAGTATTAAGTTCATGAAGAACAGAGTAACACATTAGGTAAGATGACATGATGTAGAGGGATAAACTCAAGCAATACGATGAAAACCCCATCTTTTTATCCTCGATGGCAACAATACAAATACGTGCCTCACTACCCCTACCTCATCACTTGGTGAGGACACCGCAAGATTGAACCCAAAACTAAGCACTTCTCCCATTGCAAGAATTACCAATCTAGTTGGCCAAACCAAACCAATAACTCGAAGAGACTTGCAAAGATATGAAATCATGCATATAAGAATTCAGAGAAGATTCAAATAATATTCATAGATAAGCTGATCATAAACCCACAATTTATCGGATCTCGACAAACACACCGCAAAAGAGTTTTACATCGGATAGATCTCCATGAAGATCATGAAGAACATGGTATTGAAGAACAAAGAGAGAGAAGAAGCCATCTAGCTACTAGCTATGGACCCGAAGGTCTGTGGTAAACTACTCACGCATCATCGGAGGGGCAATGGAGTTGATGTAGATGCCCTCCGTGATCGAATCCCCCTCCGGCAGATTACCGGAAAAGGCTCCAAGATTGGATCTCACGGGAACAGAGGCTTCCGGTGGCGGAAAAGTATTTTCGTGGCTCCCTTTGGTATTGGGGGAATATTTGGGAATTTATAGGCCGAAGAATAGGGTTAGGAGACCTGCTGGGGGGCCACAAGCCAGGGGGCGCGCCCTCCCTAGGGCGCGCCCTGGTGGCTTGTCGCCTCCCGGCAGGTCTCCTGCCTTCATCTCCAAGTCTGACAGGTTTCTTCTGGTCCAAGAAAAATCATTCCGAAGATTTTATTCCATTTGGACTCTGTTTAATAGCCCTTATCTGCAATACTCAAAAAACAAGAAAAAAACAAAAACTGGCACTAGGCACTAGATTAATAAGTTAGTCCCAAAAATAATATAAAATAGCATATTAATGCATATAAAACATCCAAAACAGATAATATAATAGCATGGAACAATAAAAAATTATAGATACGTTCGAGACATATCAATTGCTTATAGCATCATATTTCTTCTTCGAATCTTTGGTTTGGTTAGGCCGACAAGATCGATTTTTCTTGCCATGGGAAGAGGTGCTTTGTGATGGGTTCGATCTTGCGGTGTTCTTTCCCAGTGACAGAAGGGGCAGCGAGACACGCATGTATCGTTGCTCTTAAGGATAACAAGATGGGGTCTATTCCTACATGAATAGATATTGTCTACATCATGTCATCGTTCTTATTGCATTACTCCGTTTTTCCATGAACTTAATACACTAGATGCATGCTGGATAGCGGTCGATGTGTGGAGTAATAGAGGTAGATGCAGGCAGGAGTCGGTCTATCTATCTTTGACGTGATACCTATATAAAGATCATCGCCTTGGATATCGTCATGACTATTCAATTTTCTATCAATTGCCCAACAGTAATTTGTTCACTCACCGTGCGCTATACTCATGAGAGAAGCCACTAGTGAACCCTACGGCCCCCGGGTCTACTTTTCCTATCATATTGCTTTCCGATCTATGTTTTTTGCAATCTTTGTTTTCAGATCTACAAAACCAAAAACCCAAAAAAATATTGCTGCATATTTACTCTTTTTATTTGTGTTCTTGAGAGATCTATCTCTCCTATCTATCACTACCTAATTTATGTTATTACTGTAGAGAGATTGACAACCTCTCTTTCGCGTCGGGTTGCAAGTATTTGTTGTTTGTGTGCAGGTGCTGCTTATTGGGTGGTGGTGATCCTCCTACTGGTTCGATAACCTTGGTTTCATAACTGAGGGAAATACTTACCGTCGCTGTGCTGCATCATCCCTTCCTCTTTGGGGAAATACCGACGCAGTCCAAGCCACGTCAAAGGAATTTCTGGCGCCGTTGCCGGGGAGGAAGCAGTCTCTTCTACGTGCCTATCGTAGGCGCCGAGTGGACTCCATCATCATCTACCAGGTTCCTAATCACAAATCTCATCTCCTTGCAATTACATTATTTTCCATTTGCCTCTTGTTTTCCTCTCCCCCACTTCACCAATTTTTCCGTTTTATTCGCCCTCTTCTCTATTTGACCTTTTTCTTGCCGGATCTCTTCCTTGCTTGCAATCTTGTTTGCGTAGTCACGATGACTCAAGAGAACTCCAAGTTGTGTGATTTTTCCAATACTAATAACAATGATTTTATTAGTACGCCTATTGCTCCTCCCGCCACTAGTGCGGAGTCTTGTGATATTAATGCCGCTTTGTTGAATCTTGTCATGAAAGATCAATTTTCCGGTAATCCTAATGAGGATGCCGCGTCCCATCAAAACACTTTCGTTGAATTGTGTGATATGCAAAAGGAAAAATATGTGGACAATGATATTGTTAAGTTGAACCTATTTCCTTTTTCCTTGCGTGATCGTGCAAAAATTTGGTTTTCATCTTTGCGTCGCAATAGTATCGATTCTTGGAATAAGTGCAAGGATGCTTTTATCACTAAGTATTTTCCTCCCGCGAAAATTATTTCCCTTAGGACGCAAATCATGAATTTTAAGAAACTTGAGCATGAACATGTTGCCCAATCTTGGGAAAGAATGAAGTTGATGATAAGAAATTGTCCTACACATGGTTTGAATCTTTGGATGATCATACAAATTTTTTATGCGGGATTGAATTTTGTCTCTAGAAATCTTTTAGATTCCGCCGTGGGTGGTACTTTTATGGAGATTACTTTGGGTGAAGCTACTAAATTGCTAGATAATATCATGGCTAATTATTCTCAATGGCATACCAAAAGAGCAGCTACTAGTAAAAAAGTTAATTCGGTAGAGGAAATTAGTACTTTGAGTGATAAAGTTGATGCTTTGATGAAATTGGTTGCTAGTAAAAATGCTCCTATTGATCTTAATGATGTGCCTTTGTCTACTTTGAATGAGAAAAATAGTGAATCCGTAGATGTGAATTTTGTCTCGCGCAACAATTTCAATAACAATGCTTATAGAGGTAATTTTAATCCTAGGCCTTTTCCTGGAAATTCCTCTAATAATTATGGGAATTCCTATGGTAATTCTTCTTACAATAATAATATGAACACCTCTGATCTTGAGAGTAATATTAAAGAATTTATCAATGCGCAAAAGGCTTTCAATACTACGATAGAAGTAAAGTTGAATAAGATTGATGATATGTCTAGAAGCATTGATAGAATTTCTCATGATGTTGAAAATCTCAAGTTGAAAGCTTTTGTGCCTAAGATTGATGAATCTATTAAAGCTTTATATGTCTCTATGGATGAAATTAAGAAAAGAACCTCTATGCTTAGAGCTAAAAGAGAAATCTTAGAAAAATCGTCTTCTAGTGATTGCCGCTACAAGAATGATGAAGATCTTAAAGTGATTGGTGTTTCTTCTATTGATTCCTTGTTTAGTAATGTTAAAATTGATAATGAAGGGACTGAAGTAGAGTCAACTTTAGCTAGAAGGCGTCCCAATAATTTGGAGGGTGAAAATCTTGATGAAATTTTTGATGAAAGTGGGTTTGAAGAGGTCAAAACTTTAACTAGTGATGTGCCCACTATCTTGGATTGCAAAGATTTTAATTATGATAGTTGCTCTTTGATTGAATGTATTTATTTGTAGCAATCTATGTTAAATTCACCCCATGCTTATGAGCAAAGTAAAGCTTTTACTAAACATATCATTGATGCCACGATGAAATCTTTTGAAGAAAAGTTGGAGTTGGAGATTTCTATTCCTAGAAAATTACATGATGAGTGGGAACCTACTATTAAGGTCAAGATTAAAAATTATGAATGCTTTGCTTTGTGTGATTTGGGTGCTAGTGTTTCCACGATTCCGAAATCTCTATGTGATGTGCTTGGTCTTACTAACATTGAAGAATGTTCTCTTAATTTGCACTTGGCGGATTCTACTATTAAAAAGCCTTTGGGAAGAATTAATGATGTTCTTATTCTTGGAAATTGGAATTATGTGCCCATTGATTTTATTGTGCTTAATATTGATTGCAATCCGTCTTGTCCCATTATACTTGGTAGACCGTTTTTACGCACTATAGGTGCCGTGATTGATATGAAAGAAGGCAATATTCGTTTTCAATTTCCCTTGAGAAAGGGTATGGAACACTTCCCTAGAACAAGAATTAAGCCACCATATTAATCAATCATGAGGGCATCCTATGGATCCAAAACCAAAGATGACAATACTTGAATCTATCCAATATGCCTAGCTAGGGGCGTAAAACGATAGCGCTTTTTGGGAGGCAACCCAATGAATAAATAAATTTTTGCTTTTTCCTTTATGTTTTTGAGTGTTGACACAATTATGCCTCTGTTATGATTGTGTTTTTATGGGTTATTCAGTGTTTGTGCCAAGTAGAACCATTAGGATGATTCATAGGATGAGTAGAAGTGATGCTGAATCTGAAACAGAATCTTTCCATCCAGTATATGAATTTTCATTTTTTTCTGGAATGTGATCTTGAGCTGAAATTTTAACACAGTGTTTCTATACAAATTCCTTACGTTTTACTAATTTTTCAGAAATTTTAGATTTAGATAAGTATGGGTATGGTACAGATTACTACAGACTGTTCTGTTTGAGACAGATCCTGTTTTTGTTGCATTGTGTGCTTGTTTTGATGAATCTATGGGTTATATTGAAGGGTATGAACCATGGTAAAGTTAAAATACAGTAGTTATAATTCATTTATAAAATTTGAATGGGTTTACAACAGCACCTAAAGTAGTGATTTGCTTTCTTATACTAATGGATCTCACGAAGATTTTGTTGAGTTTTGTGTGATTGAAGTTTTCAAGTTTTGGGTGAGATCACGATGGATGAAGGAATAAGGAGTAGCAAGAACCTAAGCTTGGGGATGCTACCACACCCCCAAGATATATCTAAAGAGTAACAAGAAACTAAGCTTGGGGATGCCCCCGTGTGGCATCCCCTCTTTCTTCTAACAACCATCGGTATTTTACTTGGAGCTATATTTTTAATCGTCACATATCATGTGTTTTGCTTGGAGCGTCTTGTATCTTTGCTTGCTTTGTTTGTTAGTTTTTCCTTTGTATCCTTGCTGTACACACCTATTTTAGAGAGCCACAATCATGCTATGATTTGTTAGAATTTCTCTATGTGCTTCACTTAAACTTTTTGAGCTATAGGAATTCCTCTAGTGCTTCACTTATATTGCTTGGAAACTTTTGTAGAAATACTCTCATGCTTCACTTAGATTAATTTGACAGTTAGTAAAATTTTGAAGAAATCCTCTCATGCTTCACTTATACCTTTTTGAGAGATGAAATCTTTATGCTCATGTGCTTCACTTAAATTTGTTTGAGCTTGCTAAAAAGCAATGGCAACATATGAAACTAGTCCCAAAGTGATAGATATCCAAGGAGGATATAATAAAAACTTTCATGAAGATCATTGGACAAATTAAACTTGATTCCTTGTAATAGTTTTGAAACATGATGATAGTAATATGTGAGTTATGTTAGTGAGTAATTATGCTTAGTAGGAATATTGGTGTTAAGGTTTGTGATTCCCTATGCATGCACGAAAGTCAATAGTTATGCAATGAAGTTACATCCTACTTGTGGTGCATTATTCGGTGTTAGTTATGTTCAATGCTCACTTATGTGATTTGTCGTTTCTTGGTTTGGTTGCTTCCCAATTTTTTTGCTAGCCTTCACTTGTACTAAGTAGAAATACTACTTGTGCATCCAAAATCCTTAAACCAAGTTTTGCCTTATGAGTCCACCATACCTACCTATATGCGGTATTTCCATGCCGTTCCAAGCAAATTTGTATGTGCCATCTCTAAATTTTCAAAATAAATTTTCTCTTTTGTGTGCCTGTACCGCTCATGAAACGGTGGGGAGTGTCCAATATATTTCCATGCTAGATGTGTTATTCTCAAGATGAGTGTTTATTCACTTGTCATTGCACGAGAGTGCGGCGGTATTAGGGATGCCCATTCCCGAAAAGAAAAAAGAAAAAAATATTACTTTATGTTGTCAAATAATAAATTCCTTGGAAAGTGTTGGTATGGAAGGCAACCGTGGATACGACCCGCCATGGAAAGTGGAAGTTTGGTGGAAAAAGGAATAAACTTTATTTTCTGTTTGAGAACCGCCTATGATATATCTAGCATGGAAAGTGTTGTGAGCTACTTTGTCGTTTTCGTTGACAGGAAAAGCATGCCACCCAAAATATTTTTTCTCTCTCAATTTAAACATTGAGCTCTGGCACCTCTACAAATCCCTACTTCCCTCTGCGAAGGGCCTATCTATTTACTTTATGCAAATTTTATTTTTGCTTTGAGTCTCCATCTTCTCTTATAAGCACCAACTAGGGGGCACTATGATCGTACTTGAGCATTGGGCATAGCTAATATTTGAGTGTGTTTCATGAATGGATCAATGATTGAGCATGATGGGCTAGGGATAACTTTCTTTAGTGTTGATATTTTGAAAGACATGGTTGCTTGTTGACATGCTTGAGTATTGCAGTCATTATGTTAAAACTAGACTATTGCTTTGAATCATTTACAAGTCCAAATGTCCATGCTATACGAAGAAGAAAAGAATATGATGAACATGTTAGGCTGCATTCCACATCAAAAATTCTGTTTTTATCATTTACCTACTTGAGGACGAGTAGGAATTAAGCTTGCGGATGCCGATACGTCTCCAACGTATCTATAATTTTTGCTTGTTCCATGCTGTTATATTATCATTGTTGGATGTTTTACAATCATTTTATTACAACTTTATATCATTTTTTGGGACTAACCTATTGACATAGTGCCAAAGTGCCAGTTGCTGTTTTTGCTTGTTTTTTACTTCGCATGAAATCAGTACCAAACAGAGATGAAACACTGCGGGGATTTTTGTGGATTTTTTACGGACTAGAAGAGACCAGATGGGCCAAAGAACACCAGAAGAGGGGGCCCAGGGTGGCCAGCACCCACATGGGCGCGCCAGAGGCTCCCTGGCGCGCCCTGGTGGGTTCTGGGCACCTCCGGCACCCCCTCAACCGACTATCATGCCTATAAATTCCCTGGAAATCCAAAAACCCTAGGGGAGTCGCCGAAACACAATTCCAGCCGCCGCAAGTTCCAGAACCTCGAGATCCAATCTAAACACCATCACGGAGGGGTTCATCTTCCTCATAGGTGCCTCTCCGATGATGCGTGAGTAGTCCACCATAGACCTACGGGTCCGTAGGCAGTAGCTATATGGCTTCTTCTCTCTCTCTCTTATGATTCTCAATACAATGGTCTCTTAGAGATCTATTTCATGTAAACTTTTGCAGTGTGTTTGTTGGGATCCGATGAATTTTGAGTTCATGATCAGTTTCTATCCATGAATATTATTTGAGTCTTCTTTGATCTCTTATATGCATGATTGCTTATAGCATCGTATTTCTTCTTCGAATCTTTGGTTTAGTCAGGCCGACTAGATCGATTTTTCTTACCATGGGAAGAGGTGCTTTGGGATGGGTTTGATCTTTTGGTGTTCTTTCCCAGTGACAGAAGGGGCAGCAAGACACACATGTATCGTTGCTATTAAGGATAACAAGATGGGATCTATTCCTACATGAATAGATCTTGTCTACATCATGTCATCGTTCTTATTGCATTACTCCTTTTTTCCATGAACTTAATACACTAGATGCATGCTGGATAGCGGTCGATGTGTGGAGTAATAGAGGTAGATGCAGGCAGGAGTCGGTCTATCTATCTTGGATGTGATGCCTATATAATGATCATCGCCTTGGATATAGTCATGACTATTCGATTTTCTATCAATTGCCCAACAGTAATTTGTTCACCCACCGTGCGCTATACTCATGAGAGAAGCCACTAGTGAACCCTACGACCCCCGGGTCTACTTTTCCTATCATATTGCTTTCCGATCTACGTTTTTTGCAATCTTTGTTTTCAGATCTACAAAACCAAAAACCCAAAAATATATTGCTGCATATTTACTCTTTTTATTTGTGTTCTTGAGAGAGCTATCTCTCCTATCTATCACTACCTAATCTATCTTATTACCGTAGAGAGATTGACAACCTCTCTTTCGCGTCGGGTTGCAAGTATTTGTTGTTTGTGTGCAGGTGCTGCTTATTGGGTGGTGGTGATCCTCCTACTGGTTCAATAACCTTGGTTTCATAACTGAGGGAAATACTTACCGTCGCTGTGCTGCATCATCCCTTCCTCTTTGGGGAAATACCGACGCAGTCCAAGCCATGTCAGGAAGCACTTCATGAGGACCTCAAAGCCCAGAAGCTGAAGGTAGCCAATCAGGAGAAACAAGACCTTGAGATCCAAAAGCTCCGTCGAGAATTGAAGGACAGTCATGCCATGGAACATGCCAGTGATGTTGAGATCCATAAGCTCAAGAACCAACTTCTGGAACTATAGGGATGACACGGGTAACTCCGCATCAACAGGGATGATCTGGCAGAAGAACTTGAGATGATCAAGCATGACCAGAAGAAGCCCATTGAAGATGAAGACATGAATAAGCTAGCTTAGTAGTAGCCCCACCATGAGAGAATAAATATGAACGTTTTTGTGATTAGAGTATCGATCATACCAACCTTATGTGGGTGGTGATACTATAGAATTGATTGAACTTTATGAATTTATGGACTTGAGATTTGATGTTTTGACTTTTGTGCCATTGAGTTGTTTGTTAATTTTACTATGTATCCATCCCTCTATCCCTCTCTCTTACCCATCTTATCCCAAAACCCTTGGACCCAATAGATAGCGAATGAAGATGGACTCATATTTTCTGGATCGATGACTCACTTGGAGACAAAACAATGGATTCAGAACATGGAGGATCACCTGAGTAATAACTTTGTTGCAAGGAAAGAGATGGCCCAGTATGCTCTTTGGTACTTTGCAAAAGGTGATGCAACTTGGTGGAAGATTCATGAAGCTATCCATGGAAGGAAAGGATAAATCACTTGGGAATAATTCAAGATGACTTTGAAAAAATCTCATGTGCTCACCAACACCCAGAAGCCGCATTGCAATGATATGACGAAAATTTGTGCATGCAAGATATGTGGAGAGATAGGACACACCAGGAAGAACACAAGGAGGGATGTCCTCATTGTGAAGGAAATCACCCAGCTCAGGAATGCCTGACTGGGCAGGTGACATGTTTCTTGTGTGAAGGAACTACTCATTACCCGACTCAATGCCAAATTTACACCAGGGTACAAGAAGTCATCAAGTAGCAGAAAGAAGCAATGAAAGAAGCCCTCGAGGAAAATTTAGAAGAACCCATGATGAAGGAAGACCTCAGTAAAGGTATACAAGTACCAATGATGAAGGAAGGTGTACTAAACCCACTTGGAGATACCTCAATGGAGGTATAGACCAAGTCATGTTATTCATGTGGAGAAGGACATATCTCCCAGAATTGTCCGAAAGAGTATCAGGGAGATTTCCTGAGAGCAGAAGTGCAATATGATCCTCAGGAGATAGAATAAATGATCAACCTGGACAAGAAGAAAGGCCAAGTAAGTGGAGACATCAGATGTTTGCATTGTAGCCTGGAGAGACCCCATTGTTATTGCAAGAAGTATGAGCCAAACATCAGGAAAGGAGCCAAATACGTCTCCAACGTATCTATAATTTATGAAGTATTCATGCCATATTCACCAATGTTTACAATACTTTTATATGGTTTTGATGCACTTTATATGATTTATTTAGAACTAACCCGGACTGACACTGTTTTCAGCAGAATTACCGTGGTGTTGTTTTTGTGCAGAAAATGAAAGTTCTCGGAATCGCCCGAAACTTTTTGATGATTTTTTCTGGAGAAAATAAGCAATATTGGAGCGAAGAACCACCGGAGGGGAGCCACCTGTGGGCCACAAGCCATCAGGGCGCGCCCCCCCAGTTCGTGCCCTGATGTGTGCTGGGGCCCACTGTAACGCCCAAGATGCGATCCTATCCTTATTTTGGCACGAGGGCCTCGACAGGGATAGAAGCGCATCTCATCGTTTTGCAAGAATGGATATTATTACAAGTACATGTAAAGAAGAGATGAGTATATGGAATTGTCTTACACTCGCCACAAGCTACATCAATATCACATCAGTACAACAACATATCCAAACATCATTCAGAAGAGCAGGGTCCGACTACGGACGAAAACAAATGATAAAATGACATCCATCCTTGCTATCCCAGGCTGCCGCCTGGAACCCATCCTAGATCGATGAAGAAGAAGGACTCCAAATCAAACAAGCATCGCTCTCACGTCAAAACATCGCATTGCCTATACCTACCACCGTTGTTGTAGTAATCTGTGAGCCACGGGGACTCAGCAATCTCATTTCCAAGGGTATCAAGACTATTAAAGCTTAATGGGTGAGGTATGGTTAAGTGGTGAGGCTGCAACAAGCACTAAGCAATTATTTGAGTGGCTAACTTACGAGTACAAGAATAAGGGGGATGCTTGTCGAATAAACGGACGTGAACTAGTAATGATCTGTAAGAGATCCTGAACACCTACTTACGAACAAACATAACCCCACCGTGTTCTCTCTCGGATGAGAAATTCACGAGAAGAGACAGTCACGGTTACGCACACGGTTGGTGTATTTTATTTGAGTTTACTTCAAGTTTGCTATGACCGGGTGTTAAACAAAGTTTCCAAGTTGCCACGTAACCGCGGGCACGGCTTTCCGAAAGATTTAACCCAGCAGGGGTGCTCCAACTCATCCATCACAAATTAACCACACGCCACGGGAATAACCTCGACCACGAATCTCGTGATCTTCCTAGGCAATTCCGTTGGAAAACCTCAACCTCGAGATAGCCCAAAGTATCGGAATTCCTCGCACAAGACGGTCGAGAAAGGTAAAACAAGTCCAGCAAGGCCGCCCGACATGTCGACAATCCCGATAGGAGCCGCGTATCTCGTTCTCAGGGCACAACCGGATGAGTGCAGCGTACAATGGACTGATAGACATCTCCCGGGTTGCCCCGAGTTGGCCCCGCACACGACTCTGTTTTGCACCAGCACCAGCACCAATGGCCCCCTTGTATTATGTTGAATAACGAACCTCGGGTAGCGCTAACTCCCTATGCGTTAAATTAATTATTAGTGTTATTATGTTGGGCAAATGTAGTACCAATGTTGGGCCTTGCCAGACAAGTTTTATCCTAAAATGAAAATCAAGGGGGTCCCCATAACAACCCCGAACATGTTAGGAGCGCTCAATTATGGAACATAACACCGGTACACAAGTAACTAGGGCGGCAAGAGTGGAACAAAACACCGAGCAAAAAGGCCAAGCCTTCCACCCTTTACCAAGTATATCTGTGCATTAAATTAAATAGCAATAATATTGTGATATACCAAAAGGATATCCATGTTGACACATGGATCAACTTGCACCTGCAACTAGCAACACTATAAGAAGGGCTGAGCAAGCGGTAACATAGCCAAACAGTGGTTTGCTGGGAAGTGGTGGGTTAGAGGCTTATCATGGCATTTTGGGAGGCTTGACAAACAAGTGGTAGGTAGCAAGACAAAGTGATAGAAACGAGACAACTAGCATGGCAATGATAGTAATGGTATCCAGGGAAATGATCATCTTGCCTGAGATCCCGCTTGGAAGAGGAACGAGTCCATGAAGAAGACGAGCCAACGTAGTCGAACGAATCCTCACACTCCGAACGCTTTCGGAACTCTATCGAGAAGAAGCAATCCGAAAACAACAATCAACACATGAACAACACCACAACATATGCATGACATGATGCGCAAACAAACATGATGCATGTCCGGTTTAATTATGCAAGGCATGGCAATCACAACAAACAAATACTACACGTTTGAGACATTTAGTTCACTCTCGTTTATTTACACGGCACATTTAAATGTTGTTAACATGGCAAGAGGTGAAGCATAATGAAACTACACTATCTAGGCATCTTAAATGAGGTCGGAAACCACTTATAGTATTTCCGAAGCGACCTCATATGCAAATTACAAGTTTGGTCCAGATCTGAACTAATCATGTTTTATATTTATTAAACAGGGAAATAAAGTATATCATCCAAATCTACACATCATTCTAGTCGATTTACATATATAGATCATATAAAACGGAGCTACGGCCTAAAAGATATGACCATCACAAGATAATATGCCATGAATGCAAAATGTATGCAAACATCAACCATAAACATTTCAAATCATGAATGCAGCAAGATATTATGAAACTACATGAGATTCTAAGCAAGTTTCATATATGGCATGTCCAAAATGGAGCTGCGGTTCAACCACAACAACCAACACAAGTTTTAGTGCAAATCTGTCCAAAACAGCAACATGGCATAATGCACACATGAAAACAACCATCTACAAGATTCTAAAATGCACAAACTAAGCATGGGGCAGTAGCATATAACACACACTTCATTTCATCTTCACATATCATACTCAAAAGAGTCATGGATCACATGGTAGGAAGCTCACAACATGGCAATAAAATATAGCAGATTAGGACTTTGTGAAAATAACAGTTTTTAGCATAGCAGATTTTCACGAAGGCATATTGGCAGCAATAAAACTATATGTTACAGGTCATGTATTGGCATGAAAATTAACAGCATGGTATTAGACATGATGCACTACAATTCATACCATGGTGGCAAGGTCTAATTATGCATAGAAACGTAGCTAGCATCATCACAACATAGTATTATGAAGAAAACAGATTCTCAGACTTAGTGAAAATAAGAGTAGACATGTGCAGCAGTTTTTTAACAGATTGTCATATTGGACAACAGAATTAATTATGATGCTAAACCTATACATGGCATCAAAAGACACAACCTGGTAGACAACAAAATGCTTAACAAAAGACTCCTTGGGAGCAACCACAAAAGACTCCCAGATCAATAGCAAAACACATGGCAACATGGCAACAAAATAACAGTTTCAGACTTAGAATTATTTTGGACCCTCAAAACAACAATATTTTATGGCATGTTGGCAACCAGAAAATAACACCTAAACATGGATTTCTATAGCAACCAAAAATACCAGGGCCTAGCACACATGTCCAAGGGCATATCTCATGTTTGCAACTATTCCAAAATATGCATGGATTAATTCACACGAAAATAACAAAAGGGCATCATAGCAAAAATGACATGTGCACAAAATTGCTCAAATGACAAAACTAAATGCACATATAAATTCTATGGATTTTTTTCTACCCCAAAATCATATATAATATGTGGGTTTTTACTATAAAACAAATGACACCACATATATGCGAGATTAGGACATAAACCGTTTTAGCAAGCCATGTATGAAAAATAAATGCAACCACCACATCAAACATTTTTAGCATGCATGAAAATGCAATATAAATAATCTACACATTTTACATGCAAGGTTTGATTAATTCGGATGAACGATTCAATAATTATGCGCAATGCAACAAACATGACATTTATGCAAAATAAAGAAAACAACATGTTAAACATTTTAAAACATGGATGAAAGTGGCATATTATTAATCTACGCAAAATTCTGGACATATTTCATATATAAAGTTTTTGCATGCGATGTACGGTTAATTATATATGGACATTTCAATATCATGCCTATTTGCAATAACAAAAACGTCAATGGGCCAAAAGCAATGGGCACTGGATAGCAATGGAGCGCACAAGGAGCGGGATAGGTGGGCGACGCTCACCTTGGGCCTTAGCAGGCCGGTCGGTGAGGCTGGGCGAAGCTGGGCCGTGGGCGAGGGCGTGCGAGGCCCACACGAGCGTGAGCGAGCGAGCGGTTCACGCGCTGGATCGGGCGGGCGTCGCTGCTGGTCATCCTCCGTGAGCGAGATGTTCCAGCATCAGCAGGGAGGCGGCGACACCAGATCCGGCACGGGCGGCGACACTTGAGGCGAGGGAAGGCCGGGAATGGGTGGATCGGGCGGTGCTGCACCGGATCCGGTGAGGCACGAACCGCGGCGGGGCTCAGGCAGCTAGGAACTCCGGTGGCCTTGGCGGCTCCTGCACGGGTACAGAGAAAGAGGGAGATGAGAGATAGCATCGGGAAGAGGGAAGGCAGGGGGGGCGGGGTAAGGAGCTGCCGGTCCTGGGGCGGCCGGAGGCTTGAAGGGCTGCGGTGGCTCGCCGGAGCTTTGGTGGGGTCGGCAGGGCGACGGCATGGCACGGTCAGGGAGGAGATCGGGGCTCTCCCGATCCAGATCTGAGGGGCGGCGGCGGACGGCTTCGCGGGCCCCGCGCGGGCTTGGGCGGGCCGGCGGCTGAGGAGAGAGTAGGTGGGAGACGTGGAGGCTGTGGACTAGTGGCGGCGGCGCGGATTTCGAGGGACAGGGGCTAGGTTTCCCAAATAGGTAGGGTTAGGGCCTCTTTTATAGGCAGGGGAGCTAGGTTAGGGGGTTTCGCTCCGTTTTCGGACCGTCGGATCTCGATCGGGCGGTCCGGAAGCGGAGGGGGCTAGTTGGGCTAGTGGGCTGTGGAGAGGGGGTGTGGGCTAAGAAGAGAGGGAGAGATGCGGCCCGACAACTGAGTTTTTAAAACACCGAAAACGTCCGATAATTAAGCCGATGACGGTGCCACTACGGTCGACCATTCGGGTATCAAACGACCTCCGATTGCGACGAAATTTGGCAGGCGGTCTACCTACAATAAAACGAGACCGCACGCCAACTTTTGACCCAATCCGAGAAAGTTCTAAACGCACTTTTAAAACAATATTTTATAGATGGCGGGCGCATGCGTGTGTGGTTGGTCTCAAAACGGTCAACGACACGAACGGAGAGAACCGGCAAGTATGAACGGATGCAAGTTTTCGAAAACGAGTGACGATGCTATGCAGATGATGCGAATGATGCGATGATGAATGCGACAACCAAGCGAATCACATGACGACAAGGGAATAGAAGGGGAATCTTCTCGGGCGTCGGTCTCGGGCAGTTACAACTCTCCTCCACTTACAAGAGATCTTGACCCAAGATCTTAGAATGAGAAGGGGAAGAGGAAGACGAAAGGAAGAGGTAAAGCTTAATTGCTTCTTTGACAAATGAGTGAAACCAACAAAACTTGAAGGTTTCAACGAGATGAAGAATGACATGAGGAACAAGCAAGAATTCAAAAGAAATTTGGGCAGTACTTCGGTAGAAAAGAGAAGCAAAGATGATAAGCTGGAAAGATCTTGAAAAGATTTCACAACACTCCGGTTAAATGGATGAGCAAGATAAGAATATGATCTTGATAAATGAGATGATGGATCGAAGAGAGCAACATCACAATGCCTCCGGAAAAAAATAGAAGCTAGATCATTGAAAAGAAAAGAACGGAGAAGGAAATGACAACTGCTACACCAATTGAATTGAACAACATCCTTACAAATAAGGATTGAACGGAGTTGTTGAAACATCAACAACGAAAAGAAAAGCTTGTTATGGGCTTATGGAAAACATCTCAAAATAATGAGGTGACAACCGGCCACAAACGAAAACAATTGGTTGCTTGGGAGCAACAAGATATGCAAAACTTCTTTCACCAAGAGGACAAGGAGAAAAAAACTTGGGTCATTGATAAGCACCATGATAGCAACAATCCTTAGGAAAAGCTTTAGGTGAAACCTATACCAAGTTAACTCCGAGAGAGAATTGATGGGTTTACATATATATCTCATCCTTGACAAATACACTTCGAGACTCCTCATGAATCAAGAATGCTATAACACCATCTCAAAAGATAAGAGAGAATGAATTGCAATTTGAAATGCAAGATAAAAATACTTGAGCTACTCCAATGAGAATATTGAAGAAAACTCCGAGAAGGAATTAAATCCTTGAAGAAACACCATGAGGACCTCCGTATACGAAAGAATGATCAACAGAAATGAAGGTTGAAAAGGATAGATTATTACGTTGCAAGATTTAGATGAAACTTCGCGATGAGAAACTTGAGAAAACTTGGAACTCCGGAAGAGAAAAGATGAGCAAATTAGAATCGAGAATTGATATCATGAACAACTCCGGAAGAAGGATTGAAATCACCTTGATAAAACAAGAATAAGAATTATGTTATGCTTATCCTTCATCAAGTTAAATTGATGACAAGCAACGGATTATGCATACTACTTATTCTTCTTGAAAGAATTGACGAGGGATGGGGCACAAACTTGAGGAAGTCTTGAACGAGAACACCGGTAAGAATTGGAAGCAGATGAGGGACACTTCAAATGGATGGAGAAAGAAGAGAACAAAGAGATCATGATCTACCAATAGAAAACTTGAACGAAGCACCGGAATAATTGAGATACAAACGAAGAGACAACAATTGAGAAGAATTTGAGAACGAAAGCTGAAAGCTGAGAACAAAGAAATCTTCTGAAATGATGACCTTCGGAGGATCGAGAAATGACAATAACTCTGAAATGCTCCTGATAGATATGGAAGGGATTACTCATTATCAAAAACAATTCGAGAGGATAGCATGAAGCTGAAACCATGAATCTTCAAGAGAATGGATCAAGATTTAATAGAAACTCTCCTTCGGTCTTCATGCTGAGAAGAATGACGAGAAACACCCCCAAGAACTACTGAGACACTCCGGGATAATGAATAAAGAAAGGTTGAGCCAACGATGAAAATGATTTAGAAGCGATCTTTGCGAAGGAATATGACTGATGAAATTCATTCTTACGTCATATTGAAAAGAACTTGAGGACATCTCCGGCAAGATTGGAAGAGCCAGGTAAGATCCTGGGGAAAAAAACCTGTGGGTTATGAGCCCACTCAAAGAGGCCACCGTTGAAATGATTGCCTAGAAAGATATTGCACCGGTACAAATGAAAACTTGATGAGGTGAGAACCTCGAAATAATTGAAAGGATTTTGAATGAAAACACAAGACTTCTGAGATCTCTTCAGCACTCCGGATAGAAAAGAGAAATATGAAAACCAAGAAAGGCTTGATAAAGAATTCCAACATGAGAAGGCATTAAGAGAATGACAAGGATATGATGAACACCGAGAGCTTGAATTGAATCCACCTGGAAAGAAAAAACAATAACGAAGAATGATGAACTTTGAATCACTTGAGCATCTCCACAATGAATCACCGGATACATCACGGAAGAGAAGATTGCGGAAGCATTGATGAAGAGAGAAGCACTTGGATGAGAATTTAATCATTGAAGAAAATGGGCGGGATGGTGGGGAAAAACAAAGAAAACTTGGGACAGATGAGACAAACTCCGGAAAGAAATATGAGGATTGATCTTGCAAATAATGGAAAGGATTGAATTATCTTGATGAGAAACACACCGGTTAAGAAAGATATGAAATCACCACTTGACATCGAAGCAACACGAATTACCATACTCGAAAACAACACAAGGGTGAGGCTTGAGAGTTAAGCCGGAAACAAATACATAACCCATTATGCATTCGTTGGAAGGATAATCCTAGGTAACTACTTGAATTCCCACCTAAGAATTTCCGAAGTCTTTGTTGTATATGCGATTCGGGTTGCGGACCCAGGAACGTACCCAAGGTAATCAGCTACAACTGCACCCGCAACCTTCCACACCATAATCCAAGAAACTCCGCAAACTCGTCTACCTCAGACACTCGTAATCACAACGATACTAAACATGGCAGTACCCTGGACGCTCTCCCCAGTACTGGGTGACTCCAAACTTATCTCGCCATGAAAAGTATTGAAGTAATTTCGAACATCCTCCGTCCTGAGATACTAAGGAAACTGAATGATAAATATGTGCAAAAATCCCTAGGAGCTCTACTCCTCGATAACAGGAGGCACGAAGACAGAATTCCTTCACATCGGCATCATATAGTTTCCAAAATACCCGCGTGATCCTAAAAAATTTTTGAGCGAGAAGAGGAGTAGAATCAAAATTCCTAAGTCGAATACCTCACCAGAGCATAGAAGAGGAGTAAAAGAAACCTACTCTCTGATATAACTAGACTCAAAACAGTTTTTCACTAGACTCGACTCGGCCAAGGTTCGATCAATCAAGGGGGCTCCTAGGTCGGTACAGGCTCTGATACCAACTTCTCACGCCCAAGATGCGATCCTATCCTTATTTTGGCACGAGGGCCTCGATAGGGATAGAAGTGCATCTCGTCGTTTTGCAAGAATGGATATCATTACAAGTACATGTAAAGAAGAGATGAGTATATGGAATTGGCTTACACTCGCCACAAGCTACATCAATATCACATCAATACAACAACATATCCAAACATCATTCAGAAGAGCAGGGTCTGACTACGGACGAAAACAAATGATAAAATGACATCCATCCTTGCTATCCCAGGCTGCCGCCTGGAACCCATCCTAGATCGATGAAGAAGAAGAAGGACTCCAAATCAAACAAGCATCGCTCTCACGTCAAAACATCGCATTACCTGTACCTACAACTGTTGTTGTAGTAATCTGGGAGCCACGGGGACTCAGCAATCTCATTTCCAAGGGTATCAAGACTATTAAAGCTTAATGGGTGAGGTATGGTTAAGTGGTGAGGCTGCAGCAAGCACTAAGCATTTATTTGAGTGGCTAACTTACGAGTACAAGAATAAGGGGGATGATTGTCGAATAAACAGACGTGAACTAGTAATGATCTCTAAGAGATCCTGAACACCTACATACGAACAAACATAACCCCACCGTGTTCTCTCTTGGATCAAAAATTCACGAGAAGAGACAGTCATGGTTACGCACACAGTTGGTGTATTTTATTTGAGTTTACTTCAAGTTTGCTATGACCGGGTGTTAAACAAAGTTTCCAAGTTGCCACGTAACCGCGGGCACGGCTTTCCGAAAGATTTAACCCTGCAGGGGTGCTCCAACTCATCCATCACAAATTAACCACACGCCGCGGGAATAACCTCAACCACGAATCTCGTGATCTTCCTAGGCAATTTCATTGGAAAACCTCAACCTCGAGATAGCCCAAAGTATTGGAATTCCTCGCACAAGACGTTCGAGAAAGGTAAAACAAGTCCAGCAAGGCCGCCCGACGTGCCGACAATCCCGATAGGAGCCGCGTATCTCGTTCTCAGGGCACAACCGGCTGAGCGCAGCTTACAGTGGCCTGATAGACATCTCCCGGGTTGCCCCAGGTTGGCCCCGCACACGACTCTGTTTTGGACCAACACCAGCAGCACTGGCCCCCCTGTATTATGTTGAGTAACAAACCTCGGGTAGCGCTAACTTCCTATGCGTCAAATTAATTATTAGTGTTATTATGTTGGGCAAATGTAGTACCAATGTTGGGCCTTGCCAGACAAGTTTTATCCTAAAACGAAAATCAAGGGGGTCCCCATAACAACCCCGAGCATGTTAGGAGCGCTCAATTATGGAATATAACACCGGTCCACAAGTAACTAGGGCGGCAAGAGTGGAACAAAACACCGAGTAAAAAGGCCAAGCCTTCCACCCTTTACAAGTATATATGTGCATTAAATTAAATAGCAATAATATTGTGATATACCAAAAGGATATCCATGTTGACACATGGATCAACTTGCACCTGCAACTAGCAACACTATAAGAAGAGCTGAGCAAGCGGTAACATAGCCAAACATTGGTTTGCTGGGAAGTGGTGGGTTAGAGGCTTATCATGGCATTTTGGGAGGCTTGACAAACAAGTGGTAGGTAGCGAGACAAAGCGATAGAAACGAGACAACTAGCATGGCAATGATAGTAATGGTATCTAGGGAAATGTGTCGGTGTCAAAACCGGCGGATCTCGGGTAGGGGGTCCCGAACTGTGAGACTTGGATCGATGGTAACAAGAGACGAAGGGGACAAGGTTTTACCCAGGTTCGGGCCCTCCTATGGAGGTAATACCCTACGTCCTGCTTGATTATATTGATAGTAAGGAGATTACAGAGTTGATCTACCACGAGATCGAGTAACTAAACCCTAGTTGAGTTCTGTTGTCCAACAACCTAAAACCCTCCGGCTTATATAGACGCCAGGGATCCCTAGGGTTTACACATGGTCAGTTACACATCGAAGGGATAAACATGCCTATTCACTACGTTAAACGTGAAGGACACGCCATGCTTCTAGAAGCTTCCTTTCTGGAGTCCAGGTCTTCCATCAATCCAGTGTCCGGCATACGACCCATATAGTTCGGCCCATAATGAATAGGTCAGCCTCCCGAGGACCCCTTAAACCAGGACTCCCTCAGTAGCCCCCGAACTAGCCTCCAACGCCAAGAGTCCTAGCTTCAGCTGCTTCATGTGATTAAAGTCTTCGGCTTGCGAGGCGAGTTCCTCCTTTTCCAAATAATGATCGGTCGGGATAGTTCGGCTTCCGACGACGTGTAATTTTTCCGATCATAGATCGTCCGAACACCATGAGTAACCGGCCCCAAAGGCCAAACGTCAGTGGGGTAAATAGTGATTTCTGACAACCGTTCAGACGAAGGGCCACAGCCCACCACGACCACTGTTACAGTCGTAAAGACTCGATCCGCGGTTCAAGGCCGTTTCCACCAGCACGATCCATCGACACATAGATCGTGCCCCGTTTTACACGGGATATGTTTAATCATACGCGTATAACGGCACGCACGTCTTGGGAAGCGGAGGGATTTACGGCGCAGTAAAGGGAGGCCAGCCGGCCACAAGCCCAATAAAAAGGGAGAAAAACCCCAAGGCTTATCCGCACCTCCTGCTTCCCCTTTCTCCCGAGCTTCCAGAGCCCAGATCCAGGTTTTCCATCCCTTCTCCTCCGAGCTCAGCAATGGCCAGCGGCAAGTGGGAGGCTTCCTCAGTCACCGACCAGGACATCCGAGACCTCAAGGAGGCCGGATACCTCCCCGCCAACGTCTTCCACCGCGCCGCAGAGGAGGGTCAGGTGATCCCCACCCCCAAGCCAGGCGAGAGGGTGGTCTTCATCCCTCACTTCATCAGAGGGTTAAGCTTCCCGCTTCACCCCTTCGTGAGGGGTCTCATGTTCTTCTACGGCCTTAACTTCCACGACCTCCCACCGAACTCATCCATGCATATATCGGCCTTCATTATCGTCTGCAAGGCTTTCCTGCAAGTCGAGCCACACTTCGGACTGTGGCTCAAGATCTTCAACATCAAGCCGAAGTGTGTCGCCGGCGCACATGCGGATTGCGGCGGGGCAGTCATCGGCAAGCTTCCGCGTGCAGTGTGGCCATCCAGCACCTTCATCGACACCATCAAGACCTGGCAAAAAGAGTGGTTTTACATCACCGAGCCAAGGGAGGAGGGCGGAACTGTTCCTGTCGAATTCAGATCAGGCCCTCCGACCAGATTGACCTCATGGGTCCGAAAGGGCCTCGACTGGGGGTCGGACACAGAGGTGGAGGACCTGCAGAGGGGCATCGCCTCCCTAATCAGGGAGGGAATCGGCCTGACCAATGTGGTCCAGGTCATGCTTCGGCGGCGCATCCTCCCCTGCCAGCGCCGGAGTTCTCCTATGTGGGATTACCGGACTGACGACGACCCTACAGTTCGTCAACTCTTCCGCACCACGCGGGAGAAGCTATGGAAGGCGCTGTTTAAGGCGCAGGAGAACTGGCCGGGCAAGAAGGAAGATAAGGGCTTGAGCGCCATCAAGTCCGCACCCGAGGTATAGCATAGTTTCATTTCATCGGTTCTATCTTCCTAAAGATAGTCTAAGCATTTTCCGATTACCTTTCACAGGATTGGTTGAGCAAAGCCACGGGCATCAAGTGTCCGGCTCCACAGCCCGAAGACCCCAAGTCTCCGCTACTGTTGGAGATGCTCATCGTGGCGCCTTACAAGGCGCCAGAGAAGAAGGAGAAGAAGAAGCCAGGCCGAAGAGGCCTGCGCAACAGGGACCAGCCAGAAGCTGTGTCCAAAGAGACCCACGCCTCCTCAAATCCAGAGGAGGAGCAAGAGGGCGAGGAGGGGGACGATTCCCTCCTCGCAGGGAAGAGGGCGGCGTCATCGGACGCCCCGGAGGACGTAGATCCTCCTGCCCTGAAGAGGGCACGCCGGACACAGGTAGACCTGTCCGGTGACAGCTCGGACTCGGATACTGAGTCCGAGGATTTAGAGAGAGTTCCGCGAAGGAACCTCAGGGTCAAGCCCCCACCTCGAAGGTAAAGATCCGAAGACCTCCCGAGCTATCAGCGCCAAATTTATTAGTGTTACTAACGCGTTAGTGCCTTCTGAACTTGCAGCCCACCGCATGTTCTCCCCACCGATCAAGCTTCGGACGGGGAGACCCCGCCCGCCGAGCTGGTGGAGAGCGGGACCGCGTCACACCCCACTCCTCCGGGCGCCACGAAGGACACCGCGGAAGTGTCATCCCAGCAGGCTCCATTGGAGCCGGACACTGGGGGCGGGGGCGATGACGTCATGGTCGAGGCTAACACCTCGGCCACCGAAGACCCGGGGGAGAAGCTCCTCCCGGATACTGAGGAGACCGGACAAGGAGATGTCCAGTCACCTCCAAGGCCGTATCCGGAGCGCACCACGCCTCCGGAGGCACAGGTTCGATCGCCGGTCAAAGATCGGGTCAACCGCCCACCACCGGCACCGCCGATCACTGGGTGGCCGGCTATGGGGGAGGCTCTATCAAGCACCCTCATCTCCGAAGAGCACCGCACCCTTATGGGTACGGTACTACAGAGCATTCAGTCTGTGGATACGGGACTGAAGGAGGCCTTCAACGGTCTCCTGACGGGCTTTCAGGTAAGCCAAGTAATGCTCTACTTTGTGAAATATTAATTTCTGTAAGTTATGATTATATGCATGGCAGCCCCCGAGCCCTAGGCGAGTTTGGAAAAACTTACCTGGGGGTCAAATCATAGATCCTTATCCGAACTATGCATAGGACAATACATGTTTGGATCGTTCTATCAGCCCTTAAGAGGACCGTTCACAGGATTATTTTAGTGACAGTTCGGAGGTTGTAAACCCCTGTAACGTTATATGATGTTGTTTGTTACAGGCTTCATCGACGGCAGCGGCCAATAACGCTGCCGAGCTAGAAGAGCTAAATCGAAAGCTCAAGAGCTCCGAAGACGAGCTTGACGCTCTAAACAAGAGATTCGACGAGGCGCAAGGTAAGTCGAATTAGAGTAAAAAACTCTTTGTTATCGTACTGTCAATGCAGTGTTGTTTGATATGCTTAATGCTTGTGCAGCTTCGGTGAAGGAGATTGAGAAGCTCAAGACCGAGCTTGAGAAGGCCAAGCAGGAGGCTGTGGTGGAGAAGGCAGCTGCCAAAGAAGCAGCTACCGCGCTATCCGCCCTAAGAGCCACCAGCGACAAGCACGAGGCTCGGGTGGAGGAAATCCAGCAGGAGCTCAAAGACGCTGGGCGGAAATGCGAGCACCTGGAGCGGAAGGGCAAGGAGCAGGCCGCCAAACTATCCACCCTGAAAACAAATCTCCAAAAGGAGCGGGTGGATAGGCGGTCATTTGAAGAGGAGCTCCGCCAAGCCAAAGCTATCATGGATGGTAAGCCTTATTCATTGCAGTGTATCTTCGGGGACAGCAAGTTCGAGTTCCTTACCCAAGTATGGCATTCCTCAGGCGCCTGCTCGGACCTCCAGAAGAGCTTAGTGGACGCGAAGCAGTTCTATGCTTCGCGGGGAGAAGGAGATGAAGATCGGCTATTCTGGGCGCAATTCGAAGCCCCCGAGCGTTCTCCTCTCCTTGTGGAGTAGCTGAAGCAGCTGATGGAGCTACACTGGATGGCGGAACCGGCCCTGAAGGATCTCTGTATCCGGCTGTGGCCCAACAAGCCATTGCCGGGCAGTTACTTCGGCCTGGTGCAGAAGCTGAGCGACACCACTCCTCGGATCGACGCATTGAGGCGGTCTTCCTACATCGAGGGAGCTAGGATGACCTTCGCAAAGGCCAAGGTACACTGGCCGGGGCTGGATCCGATGAAGGTAGCCACAGCTCCTCCGCCTCCTGGAAAGGGTCATAGGCACCCCGAGCTGTACTTCTCCGGAGTGATGGAGGGTGCTCGGGCCATAGAATCACAGTGTACGAGAGAGAATGAGTATGAATAGATTGCTGTAATATGTCCAAAGACTTATCAGCGTGTATATATTTAAAATGCATGGTATTATCATGTCTTGTATGTTTTGCTTCCTTTATAGCTCCTTTGTGGCCGTTAACCCTGAAAGCTGCGAGTCGTCGGCTTCAGCCCCCGTGTAGATACTACACAAGGCGTCTCTTCCAACCGCACTATAACCCTTAGCCGAACTATCGGCACCCGAAGGCGGTAGTGTGGAGCGGACAAGGCAATCGGACCATAATGCTTTATTGCTTTCACTTAGCCGTAGGGGAGCGAGAAAGGAGTGCGGGAGCTGATAACTAGCCCCCAGGTGTTTGTGATGTTCGGATGAACCGCGGCCAAAGCCTATATCACCTGGTTTGTACTAACACCAAACCCATCGTATGACACGGAATAACCTGTGACGAGATTTAGTTAAGCTCGGATTCGCAGACCGGTTCTCGCATACCATGACAGTCAGTTTTCGACTTTCTCCGCTGAGGCGCTTAACCAGGCTAGCCGGAAGCACAATCGCAGCGGTGCTCCCTTTGCCCTTTTAGCCGAACGAGCGGAACATAAAGGGGCAAGCATAGGAGCCGGGCAACCAAACTATTGACCCAAGACATAGTTCGGAAACAATGCATATAAAGCGGAATTCCAAGACGCCGAACACTTGAAGAAATTGTGATCAGGGCGATTTTTAAGGTCGAGCCCCCGGTCTATTAGCCGGTTGCATCGTACAGTATACCAAACAGGTTCGCAAGAAGAAGGAGAAAACAGAAAGTGTTCTGAAAAGGGACAGTAAAGAGAAAATGATATATCTGTATTTTACTCAACAACTCTTATTATTCAAATTGCCGATGCAACTGTTTACAGGTATTTGATAAATGAAATATAAATTTTACAGGAGAGGTTTGTACCAAGGGCCTTCGATAGATGACCTGACGTCCTTGGTGTGCCCTGTCGCTTATCTGCTCCTGCATCTCCTAAGGAGGTGTGTGCCTTTATGGGCTTTGTTAGTTCGGCGAACGGACCTTGAAGAAGGGGTCTTGAGAAGTCGCCGAGGTATGGATGAGCTTGATGCCTTTAGCAGGCACTTTATGGTACCTGTAGTGTGTCCGAAGACGTGTTGACGGTAATAGTTCGGTCCAGCCGAAGACGTACTTTGCCGGTAATAGTTTTTCCCCACCGCTGCCCATGGAATTTTGAGCGCGAAGTTCTGCCTCTTCGGCACGTACTTTGCCGGTAATGGGGCCGTGCGATGGGGGGCGAATCCCTATTTATGGGGAGAGGAAGGTTCTGGTACTTTGGATCGAGACCGAGCTCGCTTCCCAGCTTTGGGTGCCTTTATGGCGGATGTTGGCACTTGCCAATCATCGGTGTAATGGAATTCGGCTGCCAGGGCCAACGCATGTTCCTCAGTTCAGAGGGAGCGCTCTGTGTTGCCGTTAACAGTAATGACCCCCCTAGGGCCAGGCATTTTGAGCTTGAGGTATGCGTAGTGCGGGACGGCATTAAAGCGAGCGAACGCTATACGGCCGAGCAGGGCGTGATAGCCACTGCGGAAGGGTACGATGTCGAAGATCAAGTCTTCGCTTCGAAAGTTATCGGGCGAGCCGAACACAACCTCCAGGTATACAGAGCCTGTGCACCGGGCTTCAACGCCCGGGATCACTCCTTTGAAGGTAGTGTTACTGGGCTTGATCCTTGACGGATCTATGCCCATCTTTTTCACCGTATCTGAGTAGATCAGATTGAGGCTACTTCCACCATTCATGAGGACTTTAGTGAGGTGGTACCCATCTATAATCGGGTCTAGGACGAGAGCGGCCGAACCCCCGTGACGGATACTGGTCGGATGGTCACGTCGATCGAAGGTGATCGGGTATGCCGACCATGGGTTGTACTTCGGGGCTACAGGCTCTATGGCGTAGACATCTCGAAGGGCGCGCTTCCTCCCCTTTTTGGGTATATGAGTGGCGTAGATCATGTTTACTGTCTTCACCTCTGGAGGGAATTTCTTTTGTCCGCCACCAATTGGACCACGAGGTTCATCCTCATCCTCGTTGCGTGGGCTCTTGCCCTGGTCCTCAGATGCGAGCTTGCCGGCCTGTTTGAAAACCCAACAGTTACGGTTGGTGTGATTGGCGGGCTTCTCCCGAGTGCCGTGGATCTGGCAAGGTCTCTCCAGGATCTTGTCCAGCGGGGTGGGTCCGTCGTGTTTGCCCTTAGGGGGCTTCTTCCGCTGCCCAGATCGGGAGTTGCGGAATCCGGCATTAACAGCTGTGTCATCGGCATCACTGTTATTATGCCGGCGCTTGTTTTTGTTGCGCTTCGGTTTCCCGTTTCCGTCCCGAACTTCAGAGGTTCCGGGGTCTTCGGGGTTATGGCTACGCCTAGCTAGCCAGTTATCCTCGCCCGCGCAAAATCGGGTCATGAGTGATGTGAGGGCGGACATTGTCCTTGGTTTGTCCTGGCCAAGCTGTCGAGCCAACCATTCATCCCGAATATTATGCCTGAATGAGGCTATAGCTTCGGTGTCCGGGCAGTCTACGATCTGGTTCTTCTTGGTCAGGAAACGATTCCAGAATAGCCACGCGAACTCTCTTGGCTTCTGTACGACGTTGCTTAGATCGGAGGAGTCCGGCGGCCGAACATAAGTGCCCTGGAAGTTAGATCGGAATGCCTCTTCTAGGTCCTCCCAACACCCAATAGAGTTTTCGGGGAGGCTATTTAACCAGTGCCGAGCTGGCCCCTTGAGCTTCAGGGGTAGGTACTTGATGGCGTGGAGGTCATCTCCTCGTGCCATGTGGATGTGGAGGAGAAAATCCTCGATCCATACGGTTGGGTCAGTTGTCCTATCGTATTGTTCTGTGTTTACGGGTGTAAACCCTTCCGGGAACTGATGCCGCATTACCTCGTGTGTGAAGCACAGTGGGTGTGCAGCGCCTCTAACCCGAGCTATGTTGCGCCGGTGATCGGCGTCTAGCCGAGCTCGGTGTTGTCCCCGACCTTCATTGTCGTGGTCGAACCGAGGACGGTACCCTTCCCGTCCATCGGGTGAGTATCCCCTGGATCCGTAGATGGATCGCGTACGACCTGCTCTGTAATCCAGGTCGTGTCGCAGGTCGAACCTGTCATTGGGCTCTAGTGGCTCCTTTCCCCGTCTACGGGGTATCGTCGGCCTATAGCCGGCATCGTCGGCCGTCCTGTCTCGTCCTCGTGGAGGGCAGTCTGGCCTGTCATATGGGGTATGCTTGGGAGACGGCGTATCAGTGAGCTCGTCGTCGAATTATGGCAGCAGCCTTCTGCGTGGGTAGCTCTTAGGTTGGTCCGATAGACCGGTGCCGTATCCTTCCTCAGCGGAGAGGACTCTCGTCCATCGGTCGTTGAGGTCGTCTTGTTCGGCTTTGAGCTGCCGTTCTTTTCCTCTCAGGCTGTGAGCCGTAGATAACAGCTGTTGCCTGAATAGTTCCTGATCTGCAGGATTGTCAGGAATGGCGAAGTCATCGGCTTCCGCATTTTCCTCCCCCTCAATAGAGCGGAGGTAGTCGTCGTCATCAGGATCATCTGGATCATCGGGGTTGCGACGGTCTTCGGGCCTCTCCTGACCCTCTAACGGGTGTTCGGGGATTTCGGGGCCGCCGATGTCTTCCGGAGTATCTCCGTCCCCGTTGCCATCGGTAGACTTTCGCCCCTTTTTCCCTTTTGACCGTTTATGCGGCTTTCGGCGTCTTGATGGTGCTTCGTCCGATTTATCGCCATTGTTTTTCGGAGTGTCCACCATGTAGACGTCGTATGTAGAGGTCGCAGTCCGCTGCCCGGTCTTAGCGGGGGTAAGGGCGTGGTCCTCCTCATCCATGTACTCTGCCTCCTTGGAGGCATAGTCTAGCATACACATGAGCATGCTGATTCGAGGGCCGAAACAACCGGGAAATAATATTAACCTGTATATGGGGCTTCTGAAAGAGGAGTTAGACACGTTATGGAAATCTCCGGTCAAGACATGGGACGCCAACACAGGAGATTATTTCTATATGAGAGCCGCGTTGATGACGACGGTGCACGACTATCTCGGTTACGGGTACACTTCAGGCCAGGTGTGCCACAGATACTGTGGATGCACGAGGCGCATGGATGATACAACGTCTCAACAGCTTACGTCAACGAAAGATGGCGGGTCTGGGAAAATCGTGTACATGGGGCACCGTAGATGGCTCGAGAAGGATGACCCGTGGAGAAAACGTGGAGATCTATTCAATGGTTTGGCTGAGCATCGAGGACCTCCACGTAAGAGGAGCGGCGCCGAAATCAACGAGCTGTTGAATAACTGGGAACAGTGCCCGGCACCGGGAAAGATGAAAAAGGCACTGGAGCCGCTGCTGAAGGTATGGAAAACGAGGTCTGTTTTCTGGGACTTGGAGTACTGGCACAATCACGACACGCCTCGTTACCTTGATCAAATGCATATCACGAAGAATATCCTCGAGAGCTTGCTTGGCACACTGATGAACATGCCGGACAAGACCAAGGATGGGCCGAAGGCAAGGAAAGACTTGGAAGATTTGGGGATCAGGAGAGATCTCCACATGCCCCGTAAAAAGTCGACGGAGGAGACGGAGATGGAGGCAGAGGCGGGGCCAAGGGGCAGAAAAGTCAAGAAGAAGGAGGAGAATTATTGCCCCCCTTCTTGCTTCACCTTAAGTCCGAAGGAGATCGATCAATTCATCAAGTGCCTTACGGGAATCAAAGTCAGTTTCGGTTACTGTGGGAAGATAAGCAGATTTCTAGACACCAAGAAGAAAAGGTTCAGCGGGATGAAGTCTCATGACTGTCACGTGATGATGACGCAAATACTCCCGGTTGCCATTAGAGGGATAATGGAGAAGCACGTCCGTGACACACTTACTGGTCTCTACAACTTCTTCGACGTTATCTCTCGAAAGTCCATCAGTGTGAAGTAGCTCCGAAGGTTACAGGAAGAGATCGTTTTCATACTATGTGAGCTTGAGATGTACTTCCCGCCCGCGTTCTTTGACGTCATGGTGCATCTGTGTGTCCACATCGTGGACAACATCATCGACCTCGGGCCGACATTCCTTCACAGCATGATGCCGTTCGAGAGGATGAATGGGGTCATCAAAGGATTCGTTCGTAACATGTCCCGTCCCGATGGGAGCATCGTCCAGGGTTATCTGACCCAAGAGTGCATCTCCTTTTGCGAGAATTATATAGGCGGCGGAGACCCTATTGTTGGGTTGCCCGTCAATAAGCACCATGGGAGGCTCAGAGGAGAAGGTCACAACAACGGACGGAGGGAATTGCACGTGGACTACTCGGATCGATTGGGCGACTTTGACAGGGCTAACTTAGTAGTGCTACAACACCTAGATGTGGTAGATGATTATGTGACACTGCACAAAGAAACCATCGCAAAGAAGTACCGTGATTAGGGGATGCGCAAGACGGACGACGAAGTTACTGTAGAGCACAATGCCACTTTCTTGCGTTGGTTCAAAGAGCATATTCTTGCTAATCCCCCTGAAGAGGGCAGTTCGGACGGATTGCTCATACACGCCTTAGCACATGGCCCCATGCCCAAACTCGCGTCCTAGCAGGCATACGATATCAATGGGTACACGTTCTACACGGAGGCCAAAGACATGGACAGTGAGTACCAGAACTCAGGGGTGACGATTGAATGCGTGACCGACGCCAATGGCACAACTGAAAGATTCTACGGAAGGGTCGAAGAGATCTGGGAGCTTGACTACGCTGAATTGCACGCTGCGACGATGTTCCGTGTCAGATGGGCTAAGGCCGTCGTAAGAGAAAACAAGTATTTCACTACCATGTGTATACCCGACGCGAATAGCGCTACCGTGAACGTTAACGTCATCGCCAAAACTGAGCCATGGGTACACGCTAAGCACGTGACACAATGCTTCTTCATAACCGACCAGACCAATCCCGGCCGTGTTGTCGTGAGGAGAGGCAAAAGGAGCATCGTCGGAATGGATGGAGTCGCCAACGAGGAAGACTATGACCAATACGGCAACCCTATGAGGGAAGATGACGATGACGATGAAGTATACGTGAAAAGAAGAATCAAGACTACATTATGTAAGAAAGATCGTACTCCATGGTGCTGGAAAAGTCATAAAGAGGGGCTCAATTATACGTCAACGAAGAAGAAAGGGAAGAAGCTTAATGTGAAACGTCGTCGACGCAGATGAGAAACCATCATCTATATATATGTATCTATTTTGTGTACGCACATAAGTAACCATTATCGGTCAAATGATGTATACATGGTTCCGATGATATTCGCGCAGTCTGGGGAGAGGGAGATCGACGTTCTCGTCGACTGCGTGTCAGGCCGTCGGGAGATAAACAAAAAACAAAAACAAAAACAAAAGGGAGAAAGCAAAAACAAAAGAAAAAGGAAAGGAAAATAATAAAAAGAAAAGAAAACTAAAAACTAGAAAAGGAAAATAATAAAAAGAAAAGAGTTAGCAGTAGCGCTGGATTAGGACCAACCGCTATAGCTAAGTTAGCTATAGCGCTGGTTCCTAACCCAGCGCTACTCCTAGCTACACATAGCAGTAGCGTTGGGTTAGAAACCAGCGCTATAGCTAACTTAGCTATAGCGCTGGTCTGTGCCCAGCGCTACTGCTATTTTGAGCTAACCCCCGCGCGGGCTCAAATTTTTCTCAAGTCCCCACTCCCCTCTCTCCCCCCTCTCCCCCACTCCATTGTCTCCGCCGTCGCCCTGCCCGCCGTTGCCGCCGCCGCCATCTCCCCTGCCCGCCCTCGGCCTCGCCGCCGCTGCCCGAGCCCGCCCTCGACCGCAGTCGCCCGAGCCCGAGCCCGCCCTCGTCACCACGCCGTAAGCCTCTCCCTCTCCTCTCCCCTGCCCTCCTCTCTCTCGCCGCCGCTGCCCGACCCCGCCCTCGACCGCCACTGCCCGAGCCGCCCGCCGCCACCCGAGCCGCCGCAGCCGCCGTCTCCCCAGCCCGCCGCCGCGCCGTATGCCTCCCTCTCCTTGCCCTCCTCTCCCCCGCCACCGCCTCCTCTCTCCCCTGCCTTGCCCTCCTCTTCCCTGCCCTGCCCTCCTCTCCCTCTCCCTCTCTTCTCCCCACTCCCCCCTCTCCTCTCCCTCTCCCTCTCTTCTCCCCTGCCCCCTCTCCTGTCCCTCTTGATAACCCACAAGTATAGGGGATCAGTTGTAGCCTTTCTCGATAAGTAAGAGTGTCGAACCCAACGAGGAGCTAAAGGTAGAACAAATATTCCCTCAAGTTCTATCGACCACCGATACAACTCTACGCATGCTTAACGTTCGCTTTACCTAGAACAAGTATGAAACTAGAAGTACTTTGTAGGTGTAACGGGATAGGTTTGCAACATAATAAAGAACACGTAAATAAAATCTAGGGGCTGTTTAGATGAAGAAACAACTAAGTTAGTCTTAGTAGAGAGATTTTTGTCGCAAGAAAGTTATTTGTCCATAGGCAATCGATTACTAGACCGGTAATCATTATTGCAATTTTATATGAGGGAGAGGCATAAGCTAACATACTTTCTCTACTTGGATCATATGCACTTATGAATGGAACTCTAGCAAGTATCCGCAACTACTAAAGATCATTAAGGTAAAACCCAACCATACCATTATAAGGTATCAAGTCCTCTTTATTCCCATACGCAAACAACCTACTTACTCGGGTCTGTGCTTCTGTCACTCACGCCACCCACCATAAGCGAATCATGAACATATTGCAAACCCTACAGTGGGATCCCTCACGCTTGCGCGACATGGAGAGAGCACCATAGGACAGCACCAATAATAAAACATGCAACTCAAACCAATCATGATCATCAATCAACCCATAGGACAAAACGGATCTACTCAAACATCATAGGATAGCCATACATCATTGGGAAATAATATATAGCATTGAGCACCATGTTTAAGTAGAGATTATAGAGGGGAGAAGAGGTGTTGAACCGCTGCATAGAGGGGGAGAGAGTTGGTGATGACGGCATCGAAGTTGTTGGTGTAGATCGCCGTCACGATGATGGCCCCGGCGGCGTTCCGGCGCCACCGGGAGAGAGGGGGAGAGAGCCCCCCTCATTCGTATTCTTCCTTGTCCTTCCCCCTAGATGGGAGAAGGGTTTTACCTCTGGTCCATGGCCTCCATGGCGGCGGAGGGGCGACAGCCCCTCCGAGATTGGATCTCTCTCTCTGTTTCCTTCTGTTTCTGCCTTCTCAGATTCTGGCCTTTCACCGTTTCTTAAATTCCCGGAGATCCGTAACTCCGATTGGGCTGAAATTTTAACACGATTTTTATCCGGATATTAGCTTTCTTTCGGCGAAAGAAGGGCACCAACCACCTTACGGGGTGACCACAAGCCACCCTGGCGCGCCCTATGGCTTGTGGGCCCCTCGGGCACCGCCTTCTGTTGATTCCACTTCCCAAAATTCACATATATTCCAAAAAAAATCTCCGTAAGTTTTTATCCCGTTTGGACTTCGTTTGATATGGATTTTCTGCGAAACAAAAAACATGCAACAAACAGGAACTGGCACTGGGCACTTGATCAATATGTTAGTCCCAAAAATAGTATAAAAAGTTGCCAAAAGTATATGAAAGTTGTACAATATTGGCATGAAACAATCAAAAATTATAGATACAATGGAGACGTATCAGCATCCCCAAGCTTAATTCGTCCTCGTCCTCGAGTAGGTAACTGATAAAAAAGATAATTTTTGATGTGGAATGCTACCTAGCATAATCTTGATCAGATAATCTAATCATGGCATGAATATTAAGACACGAGTGATTAAAAGCAATAGTCTATCATTTGAAATTAAGACAATAATACTTCAAGCATACTAATAAAGCAATCATGTCTTCTCAAAATATCATGGCTAAAAGGAAAGTTATCCCTACAAAATCATATAGTCTGGCTATGCTCCATCTTCATCACACAAAGTATTAAATCATGCACAACCCCGGTTTTAGCCAAGCAATTGTTTCATACTTTAGTATTCTCCAACTTTTTCAACTTTCACGCAATACATGAGCGTGAGCCATGGATATAGCACTGTAGGTGGAATAGAGTATGGTGGTTGTGGCGAAGACAAAAAGAAGGAGATAGTCTCACATCAACTAGGCGTATCAACAGACTATGGAGATGCCCATCAATAGATATCAACGTGAGTGAGTAGGGATTGCCATGCAACGGATGCACTAGAGCTATAAGTGTATGAAAGCTCAAAAGAAACTAAGTGGGTGTGCATCCAACTTGCTTGCTCACAAAGACCTAGGGCAATTTGAGGAAGCCCATCATTGGAATATGCAAGCCAAGTTCTATAATGAAAAATACCCACTAGTATATGAAAGTGACAACATAGGAGACTCTCTATATGAAAAACAAGGTGCTACTCTGAAACACAAGTGTGGAAAAAGGAATAGTAGCATTGCCCCTTCTCTCTTTTCTGTCATTTTTTTTGGTGGGCTTCTTTGGCCTCTTTTTTTTATTTGGGCTTCTCTGGCCTCTTTTATTTATTTGTAAAGTTCGGAGACTCATCCCAACTTGTGAGGGAATCATAGCTTCCATCATCCTTTCCTCACATGGGACAATGCTCTAATAATGATGATCATCACACTTTTATTTACTTACAACTCAAGAATTACAACTCGATACTAGAACAAAATATGACTCTATATGAATGCCTCCGGCAGTGTACCGGGATGTGCAATGATCTAGCGTAGCAATGACATCAAAAAACGGACAAGCCATGAAAACATCAAGCTAGCTATCTTACGATCATGCAAAGCAATATGACAATGATGGTGCGTGTCATAATAAACGGAACGGTGGAAGTTGCATGGCAATATATCTCGAAATGGCTATGGAAATGACATAATAGGTACGTATAGTGGCTGTTTTGAGGAAGGGAATATGGTGGGTTTAATGCACCGGTGAAAGTTGCGCGGTACTAGAGAGGCTAGCAAAGGTGGAAGGGTGAGAGTGCGTATAATCCATGGACTCAACATTAGTCATAAAGAACTCACATACTTATTGCAAAAATTTATTAGTCATCGAAACAAAGTACTACACGCATTCTCCTTGGGGAAGGGTTGGTAGGAGTTAACCATCGCGCGATCCCGACCTCCACACAAAGGATGACAATCAATAAATAAAGCATGCTCCGACTTCTTCACATAGCGGTTCACCATACGTGCATGCTACGGGAATCACAAACTTTAACACAAATATTTCTACCAATCCACAATTACTCACTAGCATGACTCTAATATCACCATCTTTATATCACAAAACTATTGCAAGGAATCAAACATATCATATTCAGTGATCTAAAAGTTTTATGTAGGATTTTATGACTAACCATGTGAATGACCAACTCCTGTTAACTCTTTAAATAGATATAAGTGAAGCATGAGAGTTTAATTCTTTCTACAAAAGATATGCCCACGCTCTAACAAATATAAGTGAAGCAAAAGAGCATTCTACAAATGGCGGTTTTCTATGTGTAGAGAAACAGGCAATCCAAACTTCAAATGATATAAGTGAAGCACATGAAGCATTCTACAAAGCCATACTCAAAAGATATAAGTGAGGTGCAAAGAGCCTTCTATAAATCAACCAAGGACTTTCTCATACCAGCATGGTGCATTATTAAAAGAAAAATAAAAATCACATGATGCTCCAAGATTTACGCATATCATGTGACGAATAAAAATATAGCTCCAAGTAAAATTACCGATGGTTGTTAGAAGAAAGAGGGGATGCCTTCCGGGGCATCCCCAAGCTTAGTTTCTTGGGAGTCCTTGAATATTACCTTGGGGTGCCTCGGGTATCCACAAGTTTAGTCTCTTTCCACTCCTTATTCCTTCATCCATCGTGATCTCACCCAAAACTTGAAAACTACAATCACACAAAACTTACCAAAACCCTCGTGAGATCCGTTAGTATAATAAAGCAAATTACCACTTTAAGTACTGTTGCAAACCCATTCACATTTTATTTTTCCATTGTAGCTACTGTATTATAACTTCTTTATGGCTAATACCACCGATAAAATCAATAGTTTCATCAAAACTAGCAAAACAATGCATCAAAAACAGAATCTGTCAAAAACAGAACAGTCTGTAGTAATCTGAACATCTACCATACTTCTGTATCTCTAAAAATTCTGAACAATTAGGACAAAATAAAAAATTTGCATAGAAGTACTGTGTAAAAATTTCAGAAACTTTTGACATTCCAGTAAAAAATGTAAATTCACGCACTACTGCCAAAGTTTCTGTTTTTTGCACTGCACACACCAAACAAGCAATCTAATCATCCTAAAGGCAAATCTTGGCACATTATTTTTATAATACAAGGGATTTATCCAAGGGGATAATTATTTTTGTTGAAAAGTTTCTGTAATTAAGCTTCACAAAGTTCCATGGGCATGAACAAAGTTCAAGGAGCTCCCCCACTTCAACGGTGCTCGTCCTTCTTACTTTCACTTCTCTTTTTGAAAAAGTTTTAGGTTCCCCTCTTTATTTTTTTGTTTTTGAACTATATAAAAGCACACAACAGAATAAAATGACTCTCTAAAAGTTCAGGGTTGTCTCCCTGGCAGGGCTTTCTTTAAAGCCATTAAGCTAGGCATAAAGTGCTCAAGTAATGGATCCACCCGGATCCCAAGGTATATCAAAGCCAATTTTAATTAACAATGATTTGTAATTTAGTAGTGAGCACAAAGTAACATATATCATGCAACAACGAAGTCTAACTCTCTTCCTATGCATTGGCATGTCATAAAATAACAATTCATGCACACAAAGTAAAGGCCAATGCATAGTATAAACAGTTTCTTGCAATTTTATCGTATTGGAAACATAGAGAGGCGGAGATGTAGTTCCTCTCTCATAATAATTGCAAGTAGGAGCAGCAAGCACATGCATATTATATTTATCAAAATTATCATGTGCAATAGTAGAACGCAACCCATCAATATAATCCTTAATAAGCGCAAACTTCTCCGATATAGTGTAGTTGGGAGAATTCAAAAAGATAATAGGACTATCAGGCGTGGGTGCAATAGCAACAATTTCATTCTTAACATAAGAAACTCTAGCAAGTTCATCTCCACAAGCATAATTCATATTGGCATCATGGCCACAAGCATAACAAGCATCAATTTCATCAAAAAGGGATATTTCAAATGAATCCAAGGGATCATAGCAATCATCATAGCATTCATCCTTCGGTAAGCACGAAGGGAAATTAAACAATGTATGAGTTGAAGAGTTAATCTCATTAGAAGGTGGGCACGGGTAGCTAGTCCGCTCTTCCTCATTTTGTTCTTTGCTCTCCTCGTCATCTTTTTCATCAAATGAGCTCACAGTGTCATCATTTTCTTCTTCCATAGTTTCCTGCAAAATATTAGTCTCCTCTTGGACAGCGGAGGAGTCCTCAATATATGGCTTAACATAAGCATTAGAAGAATAGTTTTCATAGCAATATTTAAGTATGGCAAAACTTTCAGATTTGTAAAGAGTAGCATCATACTTTTCAATCAAAGAAGCAATTTCATAGGCACCCTTAAAAGCAACAAATTCTTCAATTTGCTCAATATCATAGTAATTATAAACACCCTTGGCATAAGAAGATACGATTCCATTATCCTTAAACTGACATTGATAGGGAAGGTGTTTTTTAGGGTCTTCAGAACAACAAGTAAAATCATAAATTTCGCATAAATTCCAAGCATAGCATTGCAAAGTATTAATATGATGCCATAAAAGTTTCCCTTTTTGAGATAAGCGGTGTCGCACATAATAAGCATGCTCATTTAATGATTTGCCCTCAACTAAGCTAGTTGGGGTTTCAGCACGAGCACAAACGGATCGAAGATGATCCAAGTAAAAAGCTTCAACAGTGTGATAGCTTTTGGGTGGTTCTTCAACCATTGGTGTAGTAGGTTCAACTAATTTTTTTGGTATTTCGTGTTCCATATCCATAACTAAAGATAGAGAACAACTTAGAACAGCAAATAAAATCTACTTAGTGATAAAGCAAACAAGCACCCACGAGAATATTCACCCCACGCTATTGCTCCCCGGCAACGGCACCAGAAAAAGGTCTTGATAACCCACAAGTATAGGGGATCAGTTGTAGCCTTTCTTGATAAGTAAGAGTGTCGAACCCAACGAGGAGCTAAAGGTAGAACAAATATTCCCTCAAGTTCTATCGACCACCGATACAACTCTACACACGCTTAACGTTCGCTTTACCGAGAACAAGTATGAAACTAGAAGTACTTTGTAGGTGTAACGGGATAGGTTTGCAAGATAATAAAGAACACGTAAATAAAATCTAGGGGCTGTTTAGATGAAGAAACAACTAAGTTAGTCTTAGTAGAGAGCTTTTTGTCACAAGAAAGTTATTTGTCCCTAGGCAATCGATAACTAGACCGGTAATCATTATTGCAATTTTATATGAGGGAGAGGCATAAGCTAACATACTTTATCTACTTGGATCATATGCACTTATGATTGGAAGTCTAGCAAGCATCCGCAACTACTAAAGATCATTAAGGTAAAACCCAACCATAGCATTATAAGGTATCAAGTCCTCTTTCTTCCCATACACAAACAACCTACTTACTCGGGTCTATGCTTCTGTCACTCACGCCACCCACCATAAGTGAATCATGAACATATTGCAAACCCTACAGCGGGGATCCCTCACGCTTGCATGACACGGAGAGCACCATAGGACAGCACCAGTAATAAAACATGCAACTCAAACTAATCATGATCATCAATCAACCCATAGGACAAAACGGATCTACTCAAACATCATAGGATAGCCATACATCATTGGGAAATAATATATAGTGTTGAGCACCATGTTTAAGTAGAGATTACAGCGGGGAGAAGAGGTGTTGAACCGCTGCATAGACGGGGAGAGAGTTGGTGATGACGGCGGCGAAGTTGTTGGTGTAGATCGCCGTCACGATGATGGCCCCGGCGGCGTTCCGGCGCCACCGGGAGAGAGGGGGAGAGAGCACCCCTCCTTCTTCTTCTTCCTTGTCCTTCCCCCTAGATGGGAGAAGGGTTTCCCCTCTGGTCCATGGCCTCGATGGCAGCGGAGGGGCGAGAGCCCCTCCGAGATTGGATCTCTCTCTCTGTTTCCTTCTGTTTCTGCCTTCTCAGATTCTGGCCTTTCACTGTTTCTTAAATTCCCGGAGATCCGTAACTCCGATTGGGCTGAAATTTTAACACGATTTTTATCTAGATATTAGCTTTCTTGCGGCGAAAGAAGGGCACCAACTGCCTTACGGGGTGACCACAAGCCACCCTGGCGCGCCCTACCCCCTAGGGCGCGCCCCTATGGCTTTTGGGCCCCTCGGGCACCGCCTTCTGTTGATTCCACTTCCCAAAATTCACATATATTCAAAAAAAAATCTCCATAAGTTTTTATCCCGTTTGGACTTCGTTTGATATGGATTTTCTGCGAAACAAAAAACATGCAACAAACAGGAACTGGCACTGGGCACTGGATCAATATGTTAGTCCCAAAAATAGTATAAAAAGTTGCCAAAAGTATATGGAAGTTGTAGAATATTGGTATGAAACAATCAAAAATTATAGATACGACGGAGACGTATCACCTCTCCCTCTCTTATCCCCTTTATATGAACCCTAGCTAGGTGTGTTTAGGAATGTAGGATTTTTTTTAGCATTTAGGATTTTTTTTTTAGGAAAGTAGCTCGGGCAATTTTTGTAGGAGAAGAGGAAAAAGGAAAAGAAGAAGAAAAAGAAGAAGAAGAAGAAGAAGAAGAAGAAGAAGAAGAAGAAGAAGAAGAAGAAGAAGAAGAAGAAGAAAAAGAAGAAGAAGAAGAGGAGAAGAAGAAGAAGAAGAAGAAAGAGGAGAGGAGGAGAAGGAGAAGAGGAAAAAGGAAAAGAAGAAGAAAAAGAAGAGAAGAAGAAGAGAAGAAGAAGAGAAGAAGAAGAAGAAGAAAGAGGAGAGGAAGGAAAAGAGGGGAGGAGAAGGAGAAGAGGAAAAAGGAAAAGAAGAAGAAAAAGAAGAAGAAGAAGAAGAAGAAGAAGAGGAGAAGAAGAAGAAGAAAGAGGAGAGGAGGAGAAGTAGAAGAGGAAAAAGGAAAAGAAGAAGAAAAAGAAGAGAAGAAGAAGAAAAGAGGGGCAATTTTTTTTGGAAATTAGCTAGGGCAATTTTTGTAGGTATATAAAATAGCTATAAATAAAAAACTGTAGCTCCCTTCCGTTCCGGCAATATGAACCCTATGTGTACTTGCTTTATATTTTGCAAATGTTTAGTGAGGTCATTTTGCAATATGAACCCTATGTGTACTTGTTTTATATTTTGCAAATGTTTAGTGAGGTCATTTTGCAATATGAACCCTATGTCATTGATGTCATATGCTCCGAGTGGCCTATGTTTTGCCGGAATGTTGATTCATTTCCGTTCCAGCAAATTTCAGGCGCTCCATATGTCCACTTTTTAGCAAAGGTCATGCCAAAAAATTTCGTGATTTTTGGCATGACTTGTGCCAGAAACTAGCTAGGACATATGGAGTGCCCGGGATTTGCCGGAAGGGGAATGAATCAACATTCCGACCAAATATAGGCCCCTTTTTTCTTTTCATTATTCATTTCATTCCGACCAAATAATTGAACGAGCATACTTAAATAATGGTAGGAAACATGTCTGGCCATTCGGAAGCCGGGGGTTCTGCTCGCCTCGAAGAAGACCCCGTCGAGGCAGCAAACAATTATTTCAGTTACCTGGACGAACACCAGTTGCGGGTGCAGGGTGATAGTGGCAACAACAACCCCGACACCGACACCAACACCGGCACCGACACTGGCACCGCCAGCACCGACACCGCCCCCGATACCGGTGAAGGACCGAAGCCGAAGAGGGCACGAAAACCAAACGAGATCGGCATCGGAAAAATTGTGGTCACGGCGATGCACCCCAAGAAATTAGAGCCACTGGCGCCGGAGAAAGCGCGTGCATGCTACGGCAATCAACTAAGATGCATCCTCAGGGAAACCGTCAACATCAACGACAAAAAGTTGAAGAAGATACCACATATGGAGCACATGTTCCTAACGAAGTTGCACAATAGGTTCTTGTTCCCCGGGCGGACTGAAAGCCAACTTCCGTGGAAGGACGAACCCATGACAAAGATAAACAGGAAGGCGATGACGATGTTCACCAACGACTTGTCCGCCTGGAAAGTACGGGTGAGAAAAGCGATTGCGAAGAATGAACCGTGGTCCAAGATTCATGCTGACAATCCGACACTAACGGAAGAGGACTTCGAAAAATTCAAGGAGACTTGCGCTAAAGAAGAAGTCAAGATAAAGTCGGAGAAAATGAAGGCGCTCCAGGCCAGGAACACGCCGCCCCACCGCCTCGGAAGCCGTGGTTACAAGGGGAAGAGGCACGTATGGGCCAAGGAGGAAGCCGAACGTGAAAGTCACGGAATCCCAGACCCCTTGGCAGAGTTCACCGACCCGCAGGAGCATGACTGGATCAGGGCCCGGTACAAGTGGGACCCCGTCAAGAAAATCTTTTACACGGACCCGAACACGAGGGAGTTCATGAGACTAATGGTAATTGTTATATTACCACCTTATATTAGCTTCCAATCAATTTGACAACAAGTTTTGTCACATTTGTAAACCATCCATGTTCCTTTTGTAGAAAGAGCAGCACCAAAAGGCAGCCGAAAGCGACGAGTCTTCTCAGTCATCGGCGAGGCCCAAGTGGGACACCCCTTTCAATCGGGCCCTCAACATACTGAAAAAGGTGTCGGAGGATAAACCGCCGTCCTATGGATGTGTGCACGGCGTCGGAGATGGCGCCTCGTGGAAGACGTGCTACCACGAGAAGCCGGAGGAAAGAAGGCAGAGACGGTTGCTTAGTCAACAGCACATCGACGAGATGGTCACGCTTGCGGTCAATAAGGCCAAAGCTGAGACCAAAGCAGAGTTGGAACAGATAGTCGATGAAAGGGTCAGTGCAGCAGTAGCGCACGTCACGGCTGACTTCACATCTTCCATTACCAGCTTTATTCTGGCATTTTTCGAATGGACGAAGAAAAATCCAAATAAAGGGCCAGAGGACTTTCCCCTTCCCAGCTATGTCGGGAGCAATTCGGTGAATGTCGCACCACCAGCACCTGCTCACGCCACCGCACATGCTCCCGTACCTGGTCCTGCTCCTCTTCATAGCATCCCGTCCTCCGTCTCTGGCCTGCTCGGCGGGGCTTCGTCTTTGGCTGAGCTCGACGCCCTCACGGTAATTACGCGTCATACCTTCTTGACCAGCATATCTATAGTCTTCCGTTTTAGTTGCCTTTCGGATGTTTGACGTCGTAGACATGTCTTCGCAGGCCGATGAAACCCCGTGCACCCTACTGTACGACATCAAAGGCCAGAAGGTGGACGTGGGAAAGGCAACGATCGTGAAGCCGAAGGAACGCATGTTACACAACCGATAGATGCCCCATAGCGTCTTCAAAGTTTGCGTGGCCAGTGTCAAAGCGTGCTTCGAGGATTTGCCTCCTCCGGTACAAGTCGATGACGACGAGACCCCTAAACGGATTGGCGCATGCAAGAGCTGGTTCTTGCCTTGGCCAAAGAATCTTCTTCATGTCGAGGCGCCCGGTAGCACACCAACGACAACTCCTCAACAAGGTATGAACACCACCCCACCTACCCAATTACCTGCACCTGTCGTGGCGGGTGATAGCGGACGACGCGAGGGAGAGCCTCCATTAGTGCGAGATGACGTCGACCCCGTCGAAGAAGCAAATGCTGATGATGTCATGGAGGAGGATGATGATGACCCTAACCAATATATCAATACCGCCTCTGGCGATGCTCGGGACTCTCACTCAGGCTATGAGCGTGGAGATTATGATTTGATGCCGCCTGATTTGCCGGAGTCGGAACGTCCTAAGGCTGATTGCAAAAAGTCTCTCTTCATGCGATCCTCGCAGGAGCCGCCTCCAGATGCCGCCTCTACCCAGCAAGAACAACGCGAGGGCCGTCCACTTCTTAGCCCGACGACACAGTGGGTGGTGGTTAGGGAAGTTATGGCGGCCGGCTCACTACCGCTGATAACCCACAAGTATAGGGGATCGATTGTAGCCTTTCTCAATAAGTAAGAGTGTTGAACCTAAAGAGGAGCTAAAGGTAGAACAAATATTCCCTCAAGTTCTATCGACCACCGATACAACTCTACGCACGCTTAACGTTCGCTTTACCTAGAACAAGTATGAAATTAGAAGTACTTTGTAGGTGTAACGGGATAGGTTTGCAAGATAATAAAGAACACGTAAATAAAATCTAGGGGCTGTTTAGATAAAGAAACAACTAAGTTAGTCTTAGTAGAGAGCTTTTTGTCACAAGAAAGTTATTTGTCCCTAGGCAATCGATAACTAGACCGGTGATCATTATTGCAATTTATATGAGGGAGAGGCATAAGCTAACATACTTTATCTACTTGGATCATATGCACTTATGATTGGAACTCTAGCAAGCATCCGCAACTACTAAAGATCATTAAGGTAAAACCCAACCATAACATTAAGTATCAAGTCCTCTTTACTCCCATACGTAAACAACCTACTTACTCGGGTCTGTACTTCCGTCACTCACGCCACCCACCATAAGCGAATCATAAACATATTACAAACCCTACAGCGGGGATCCCTCATGCTTGCGTGACATGGAGAGCACCATAGGACAGCACCAATAATAAAACATGCAACTCAAACCAATCATGATCATCAATCAACCCATAGGACAAAACGGATCTACTCAAACATCATAGGATAGCCATACATCATTGGGAAATAATATATAGCGTTGAGCACCATGTTTAAGTAGAGATTACAGCGGGGAGAAGAGGTGTTGAACTGCTGCATAGAGGGGGAGAGAGTTGGTGATGACGGCGGCGAAGTTGTTGGTGTAGATCGACATCACGATGATGGCCCTGGCGGCGTTCCGATGCCACCGGGAGAGAGGGGGGGAGAGCCCCCTCCTTCTTCTTCTTCCTTGACCTCCCCCCTAGATGGGAGGAGGGTTTCCCCTCTGGTCCTTGGCCTCCATGGCAGCGAAGGGGCGAGAGCCCCTCCGAGATTGGATCTCTCTCTCTGTTTCCTTCTGTTTCTGCCTTTCCAGATTCTGGCCTTTCACCGTTTCTTAAATTCCCGGACATGCATAACTCCGATTGGGCTGAAATTTTAAAAAAAAATTTATCCGGATATTAGCTTTCTTGTGGCGAAAGAAGGGCACCAACCGTCTTACGGGGTGACCACAAGCCACCCTGGCGCGCCCTACCCCCCAGGGCGCGCCCCTGTGGCTTGTGGGACCCTCGGGCACCGCCTTCTGTTGATTCCACCTTCCAAAATTCACATATATTCCAAAAAAAATCTCCGTAAGTTTTTATCCCGTTTGGACTTCGTTTGATATGGGTTTTCTGCGAAACAACAAACATGCAACAAACAGGAACTGGCAGTGGGCACTGGATCAATATGTTAGTCCCAAAATTAGTATAAACAGTTTCCAAAAGTATATGGAAGTTGTAGAATATTGGCATGAAACAATCAAAAATTATAGATACGAAGGAGACGTATCAGCATCCCCAAGCTTAATTCCTGCTCGTCCTCGAGCAGGTAAATGATAAAAAAGAGAATTTTTGATGTGGAATGCTACCTATTATAATCTTGATCATATAATCTAATCATGGCATGAATATTAAGACACGAGTGATGCAAAGCAATAGTCTATCATTTGACATAAAGACAATAATACTTCAAGCATACTAATAAAGCAATCATGTCTTCTCAAAATATCATGGCTAAAAGAAAGTTATCCCTACAAAATCATATAGTCTGGCTATGCTCCATCTTCATCACACAAAGTATTAAATCATGCACAACCCCGGTTTTAGCCAAGCAATTGTTTCATACTTTAGTATTCTCAAACTTTTTGAACTTTCACGCAATACATGAGCGTGAGCCATGGATATAGCACTATAGGTGGAATAGAATATGGTGGAGGTTGTGGAGAAGACAAAAAGAAGGAGATAGTCTCACATCAACTAGGCAAATTAATGGGCTATGGAGATGCCCATCAATCGATATCGATGCAAGTGAGTAGGGATTGCCATGCAATGGATGCACTAGAGCTATAAGTGTATGAAAGCTCAAAAGAAACTAAGTGGGTGTGCATCCAACTTGCTTGCTCACGAAGACCTAGGGCAATTTGAGGAAGCCCATCATTGGAATATGCAAGCCAAGTTCTATAATGAAAAATTCCCACTAGTATATGAAAGTGACAACATAGGAGACTCTCTATAATGAAGATCATGGTTCGAAGCACAAGTGTGGAAAAAGGAATAGTAGCATTGCCCCTTCTCTCTTTTCTCTCATTTTTTTTTTGTTTTTTTTGGTGGGCTACTTTGGCCTCTCTTTTTTTTATTTGGGCTTCTTTGGCCTCTTTTATTTATTTGTAAAGTCCAGAGACTCATCCCAACTTGTGAGGGAATCATAGCTTCCATCATCCTTTCCTCACATGGGACAATGCTCTAATAATGATGATCATCACACTTTTATTTACTTACAACTCAAGAATTACAACTCGATACTAGAACAAAATATGACTCTATATGAATGCCTCCGGCAGTGTACCGGGATGTGCAAAGATCTAGCGTAGCAATGACATCAAAAAACGGACAAGCCATGAAAACATCATGCTAGCTATCTTACGATCATGCAAAGCAATATGACAATGATGGTGCGTGTCATAATAAACGGAACGGTGGAAGTTGCATGGCAATATATCTCGGAATGGCTATGGAAATGCCATAATAGGTAGGTATGGTGGCTGTTTTGAGGAAGGGAATATGGTGGGTTTAATGCACCGGCGAAAGTTGCGCGGTACTAGAGAGGCTAGCAAAGGTGGAAGGGTGAGAGTGCGTATAGTCCATGGACACAACATTAATCATAAAGAACTAACATACTTATTGCAAACATTTATTAGTCATCGAAACAAGGTACTACACGCATGCTCCTAGGGTAAAGGTTGGTAGGAATTAACCATCGCGCGATCCCGACCTCCACACAAAGGATGACAATCAATAAATAAATCATGCTCCGACTTCTTCACATAACGGTTCACCATACGTGCATGCTACGGGAATCACAAACTTTAACACAAATATCTCTACCAATCCACAATTACTCACTAGCATGACTCTAATATCACCATCTTTATATCGCAAAACTATTGCAAGGAATCAAACATATCATATTCAGTGATCTACAAGTTTTATGTAGGATTTTATGACTAACCATGTGAATGGCCAACTCATGTTAACTCTCTAAATAGATATAAGTGAAGCATGAGAGTTTAATTATTTCTACAAAATATATGCCCACGCTCTAACAAATATAAGTGAAGCAAAAGAGCATTCTACAAATGGCGGTTTTCTATGTGTAGAGAAACAGGCAATCCAAACTTCAAATGATATAAGTGAAGCACATGAAGCATTCTATAAAGCCATACTCAAAAGATATAAGTGAGGTGCAAAGAGCCTTCTATAAATCAACCAAGGACTTTCTCATACCAGCATGGTGCATTATTAAAAGAAAAATAAAAAGCACACGACGCTTCAAGATTTACGAATATCATGTGACGAATAAAAATATAGCTCCAAGTAAAATTACCGATGGTTGTTAGAAGAAAGAGGGGGTGCCTTCCGGGGCATCCCCAAGCTTAGTTTCTTGGGAGTCCTTGAATATTACCTTGGGGTGCCTCGAGCATCCCCAAGCTTAGTCTCTTTCCACTCCTTATTCCTTCATCCATCGTGATCTCACCCAAAACTTGAAAACTTGAATCACACAAAACTTAACAAAACCCTCGTGAGATCTGTTAGTATAATAAAGCAAATTACCACTTTAAGTACTGTTCCAAACCCATTCACATTTTATTTTTGCATTGTAGCTACTGTATTATAACTTCTTTATGGCTTATACCACCGATAAAATCGATAGTTTCATCAAAACTAGCAAAACAATGCATCAAAAACAGAATCTGTCTTAAACAGGACAGTCTGTAGAAATCTGACCATTTACTATATTTATGTAACTCTAAAAATTCTGAAAAATTAGGACAAAATAAATAATTTGCATAGCAGTACTGTGTAAAAATTTCAGAAACTTTTGACATTCCAGTAAAAAATGTAAATTCACGCACTACAGCCAAAGTTTGTGTTTTTGCACTGCACACACCAAACAAGCAATCTAATCATCCTAAAGGCAAATCTTGGCACATTATTTTTATAGTATAATGGATTTATACAAGGGGATAATTATTTTTGTTGAAAAGTTTCTGTAATTAAGATTCACAAGGTTTCCATGGGCATGAACAAAGTTCAAGGCATGCTCCCATTTTAACAATGCTCGTCTCTCTCACTTTCACTTTTCATTTTGAAAAAGTTTTAGGTTCCCCTCTTTATTTTTTTTGTTTTTTTTTAAACTATATAAAAGCACACAACAGAATAAAACGACTCTCTAAAACTTCCGGGTTGTCTCCCTGGTAGCGCTTTCTTTAAAGCCATTAAGCTAGGCATATAGTGCTCAAGTAATGGATCCACCCGGATCCCAAGGTATATCAAAGCCAATTTTAATTAAAAATGATTTGTAATTTAGTAGTGAGCACAAAGTAACATATATCATGCAACAACGAAGTCTAACTCTCTTCCTATGCATTGGCATATCATAAAAGAACAATTCATGTACATCAAGTAAAGACCAATACATAGCATAAGCAGTTTCTTGCAATTTTATCATATTGGAAACATAGAGAGGTGGAGATGTAGTTCCTCTCTCATAATAATTGCAAGTAGGAGCATCAAAATCATCATGTGTAATAGTAAAAGGCAACCCATCTATATAATCATTAATAAGCGCAAACTTCTCCGATATAGTGTAGTTGGGAGAATTCAAAAAGATAATAGGACTATCAAGCGTGGGTGCAATAGGAACAATTTCATTCTTAACATAAGGAACTATAGCAAGTTCATCTCCATAAGCATAATTCATATTGGCATCGTGGCCACAAGCATAGCAAGCATCAAGTTCATCAAAAAGGGATATTTCAAACGAATCCAAGGGATCATAGCAATTATCATAGCATTCATCCTTCGGTAAGAACAAAGGGAAATTAAACAATGTATGAGTTGAAGAGTTACTCTCATTAGGAGGTGGGCACGGGTAGCTAATCCGCTCTTCCTCCTTTTGTTCTTCGCTCTCCTCCTCATCTTTTTCATCTAATGAGCTCACAGTGTCATCAATTTCTTCTTCCATAGATTCCTGCAAAATATTAGTCTCTTCTTGGATAGCGGAGACTTTCTCAATAAATTGATCATTATGGGCATTATATTCATAATTGGCATAACAATAACGAAGCATAGCCAAATTTTGAGATCGGTAAACAGCATCATCATAATCTTCATACTTTTCAAACAAAGCTTCAATTTCATAAGCACCCTTAAAAGCAACAAACTCTTCTATTTGCTCCATATCATAGTAATCATATGTACCATTAGCATAAGAAGCCAAGGTTTCATTATCATTAAATTTACATGAAAAGGGAAGGTGTTTAGCCTTCATCCTAGAGCAACAAGTAATATCATATCTCAAGCATAGATTCCAGCTATACCATTTCAACATATGAATTTGATCCCATAACAGTTTCCCTTTTTGAGTCAAGCGATAATCCCTAAAGTATTCACGTTGATCCAACGTGTCTCCCATTATATAATTGAATGGGGTTTTCTCAGGATTATTAAAGTAGTGCATAATATCTTTCACATAATGAGCATCGAGGGTTTTAGGAGGTTCCCCATCTCCATGAGTAGCAAGTACACCTAATTTTTTTGGTATTTCGTGTTCCATATCCATAGCTAAAGATAGAGAACAACTTAGAACAGCAAATAAAATGTACTTAGTGATAAAGCAAACAAGCACACACGAGAATATTCACCCCACGCTATTGCTCCCCGGCAACGGCGCCAGAAAAAGGTCTTGATAACCCACAAGTATAGGGGATCAATTGTAGCCTTTCTCGATAAGTAAGAGTGTCGAACCCAACGAGGAGCTAAAGGTAGAACAAATATTCCCTCAAGTTCTATCGACCACCGATACAACTCTACGCACGCTTAACGTTCGCTTTACCTAGAACAAGTATGAAACTAGAAGTACTTTGTAGGTGTAACGGGATAGGTTTGCAAGATAATAAAGAACACGTAAATAAAATCTAGGGGCTGTTTAGATAAAGAAACAACTAAGTTAGTCTTAGTACAGAGTTTTTTGTCACAAGAAAGTTATTTGTCCCTAGGCAACCGATAACTAGACCGGTAATCATTATTGCAATTTTATATGAGGGAGAGGCATAAGCTAACATACTTTATCTACTTGGATCATATGCACTTATGATTGGAACTCTAGAAAGCATCCGCAACTACTAAAGATCATTAAGGTAAAACCCAACCATAGCATTAAGTATCAAGTCCTCTTTACTCCCATACGTAAACAACCTACTTACTCGGGTCTGTGCTTCCGTCACTCACGCCACCCACCATAAGCGAATCATAAACATATTGCAAACCCTACAGCGGGGATCCCTCACGCTTGCGCGACACGGAGAGTGCCATAGGACAGCACCAATAATAAAACATGCAACTCAAACCAATCATGATCATCAATCAACCCATAGGACAAAACGGATCTACTCAAACATCATAGGATAGCCATACATCATTGGGAAATAATATATAGCGTTGAGCACCATGTTTAAGTAGAGATTACAGCGGGGAGAAGAGGTGTTGAACCGCTGCATAGAGGGGGAGAGAGTTGGTGATGACGGCGGTGAAGTTGTTGGTGTAGATCGTCGTCACGTTGATGGCCCCGGCGGCGTTCCGGTGCCATCGGGAGAGAGGGGGGAGATCCCCCCTCCTTCTTCTTCTTCCTTGACGTCTCACCTAGATGGGAGGAGGGTTTCCCCTCTGGTCCTTGGCCTCCATGGCAGCGGAGGGGCGAGAGCCCCTCCGAGATTGGATCTCTCTCTCTGTTTCCTTCTGTTTCTGCCTTTCCAGATTCTAGCCTTTCACCGTTTCTTAAATTTCTGGAGATCCGTAACTCCGATTGGGCTGAAAATTTAACACGATTTTTATCCGGATATTAGCTTTCTTGCGGCGAAAGAAGGGCACCAACCGCCTTACGGGGTGACCACAAGCCACCCTGGCGCGCCCTACCCCCCAGGGCGCGCCCCTGTGGCTGGTGGGACCTTCGGGCACCGCCTTCTGTTGATTCCACTTCCCAAAATTCACATATATTCCAAAAAAATCTCCGTAAGTTTTATCCCATTTGGACTTGGTTTGATATGGATTTTCTGCGAAACAAAAAACATGCAACAAACAGGAACTGGCACTGGGCACTGGATCAATATGTTTGTCCCAAAAATAGTATAAAAAGTTGCCAAAAGTATATGAAAGTTGTAGAATATTGGCATGAAACAATCAAAAATTATAGATACGACGGAGACGTATCACCGCCACCCGTCAAGAAGCAAAGGAGGAGACCGGAGAGGAAAGGCTCTAAAGGCGCCAGAGCTGCTTCAAGCAGCCAGCCGCCTCTGAAGCCCAGGGAGGTAGACATAATTCCTATCGTAGGTGCGGAGCGTTTCCATGTCGCCGGCCACCCGATCCTACCTCAGAAAGCGCTTGAGGACATACTGAACAATGATCTAAGGAGACTTCATGATGATGTGCTGGCCAGAGAGAAAAGCATTCTCATTTCGGAAAAACCAGGATACCCGCTTTACGCGGCTCAGGTTCCGGGTGGGAGGTTATACGTCGATAGATGTCCCACGGATAAGTGCATCCTGCGATTTGACTACATCTATGACATGTTCCACCTGACCAAGCTGGATTTTCAGTCCATCCGCATGTATGCACTGTATCTCAACTACATCATCAGGCGCGAGAACATAAAATATATCTGCGTCGCGGACCCGTACTATATGCACGAGAGCTTCTTGGCAGTCTGCAAAGAGCACCGTGACTATGCGAGCAAGTACATCGGCGAGTTCATGGTCGCTAATAAGGACAAGGAAACGATTCTCCTGCCTTATCATCCCACGTAAGTCATCCGCGGATATCCTTTCGTAAGTTTTAATCATTCCTTTGCAAGCATGGAGGCTAATTTGAGGTGTACTTATTTTGCACAGCGGGGGGGGGGGGGGGCGCCATCCTCATCTGTCTGTACCCACAATACTCCCATGCTCTGTACTTGGACTCAGCGAAGAACATCAAGAAGAGGGATTACACGCACATAAAGAGTGTTCTCGATAGTGCCATTTTAACCTTCAGCCTTAGTGGTGGATATATCCAGGTGAAAAAGTAAAGGAATAGAGGGCCGGCTTTCGGCCATAAGACCGACTTCTGCTGCATCCAGCAACCGAACGATAGTAAGGCTGATGGATTCTACCTCATGCATCACATGATCGAGTACAGAAGGGATAATCAACGCCTTCGCATGTCAGCTACTTCCAGCGATGCCGAGATTGTCAACTGGGCCACAAGCATAGGAAGGACACCGGATCATCGAATCCGAGCTGAGTTTTATCACGTACAGTGTGAACTTGCCCAAGTGATCATGAAGGAGGTCCTCGAAAAATCATGGATGTTCTACCATGGGCCAATGAGTCGGGAGGATGTCCGAACACTGCTCAGCGCTCAGCGTCTGGACCTGAAGCCTTTCACGAAGCTCGGGTGCTTCCTCCCTGACTATGAAGATTGGAGCGCCGACATGGAGGAGTGATTGACGATGACAATGTGTATGTTTAATTAGTACTACTGTCTTTCTATGAACTAGCGTAGATCGCTCTAGTTAATTAGTTTGGGTATGAGGAACTTCCTTATTTATGTTTACTATAGGTTGCTTGTATTTTGCTAACTATGCCTCTTTGTGGTTCTCAAGTACATTATGTTGCATATTATCGTTGAATTCATCAACTTACGATGCAGGTACATAGATCAGAGATGGCGAAGGACTGCTATGCCCTATTCATTGGGAGGGTTCCAGGAGTGTACGACCACTGGCCAGACGCTCAGGCCTAGGTGGACAGGTACCCGGCACTAGCCACAGAGGGTTCGACAGCAGAGCCAAAGCGGAAAATAGTTACTTGAGGTGGACGCTCCGGCAAGAGAGGGAGCGAAACCGGTGCCTCAAGAAGTACTACTTAGTCGCGCTCTTGCTCATACTGATCGCTCTTCTCTTCTACATCATGGTTTAGAGATAGAGATGATGAAACTTGTGTGTGTGCCATGACTATGCAGTTGCATTTATTCGAGACATGACATGACTTGTGTATCGCTATTTTCGAGATGTGATGATATTTGTGTTGGAGGTGGTGGTATGACGAGTCTCCTGTATGTGTATGATATGATGAGAATAATGTATGTCTATTATGATATGATGAAACTACCGTATAGAGAATGCACAAATACGTAGAGGGGAATTAAATCTTAGCAGTGCTGGTTTAGCAGTAGCACTGGTAAGTTGTAGCAGTAGCGCTGGTTTAGCAGCAGCGCTTGTTGTAAACCAGCGCTACTGCTAACAGTACTTACCAGTAGCGCTGGTTTTTCAGCACTACTGATAAACACTTAGCTGTAGCGCCTTAGCAGTAGCGCTGCCACCAGCGCTACTACTAAGGGGCAAACAAGCTCTACTACTAGGCTTTCTCCTAGTAGTGTTGTCCTACGTTCTCCGGTAGAAATCTTGGGTTGCTCCTTGAAGTTCTTTGTGTTGGATTGAATATGATGAATCTGAAATTGTTTGATGCATGTCGCATAATTTACCCACGGATACTTGAGGTGACATTGGAGTATCTAAGTGACATTAGGGTTGATTGATATGTATCATTGGTGTTATTTTAGTATGAACTCTAGGGCTGTTTGTGACACTTATAGGAATAGCTCAAAAGATTGATCGGAAAGAATAACTTTGAGGTGGTTCTACTACCTACACCAATTTCATCTTATGTTCTCCGCTAGATAGGAACTTTGGAGTGATTCTTTGTTGCACGTTGAGGGATGATCATATGATTCAACTATGTTAGCATTGTTGGGAGATTGCACTAGTGAAAGTATGAACCGTCTGCCTTGTTTCCAAGCATTAATATACCGTTTTGCTCGCTATTTTCTACTTGTTACCTTGCTGTTTTTATATTTTCAGATTAAAAAACCTTATATCTACCATCCATATTGCACTTGTATCCACATCTCTTCGCCGAACTAGTGCACCTATACAATTTACCATTGTATTGGGTGTGTTGGGGACACAAGAGATTTCTTGTATTTGATTGCAGGGTTGCTTGAGAGAGACCATCTTCATCCTACACCTCTCACAGATTGATAAACCTTAGGTTATCCACTTGAGGGAAAATTGCTACTGTCCTACAAAACTCTGCGCTTGGAGGCCCAACAAAGTCTACAAGAATAGGTTGCATAGTAGACATCAGAGCCAACCCAAGAAGAAGAGGAAGACTCCATGGTTTTCTGCATGGAAGGATGTGAGCCACATCACATGTCATCGGTGCAATAAGACATGACACTACTCTTATACCTGCCCGGAGAAGAAGGCTAAATATGAGTAGTTGAGTTTGGATAGTGGAAGCAATAAGTGTAATAGGAAGCACTCCTATTTTCATGAGGTTATGGAGTTGAATTATGCAACGGAAGTCCCAGAGATTGTAACGAGTTCATGAATCAATAAAGAAATTAATGTGTCATGATTTCCTATGTTAAACTGTATGAGTTGTTACTCTATAAACAAGGCTCTCTGACCGTTTTCGAGGATATGAGACAATATGGTCTATGCATGCATGTGTACTTTGATTTCCTTGTCCTACCGAAAATCATTTCCGCATTAACTCAATCAAATCTTACCAAAATCATGTCCGGCACTAACTCAATCAAATCAAATAAATACTTACCAAAACCTCAAATGAATCAAAACATTTATTGGCTATCCCTACGCATATCCAAATCAAATCCAATCTTATCAAAACCTCAACTAAACTAAAACTTTTTCTAGCCTATCCCTTCCCAATCCAAATCAAATCAAATCTTATCAAAACCTCAACTAAATTAAAACTTTCCTTGCCTTTCCCTACACACACTCAAATCAAATCATACCAAAATCTAGAATATGATGGGTGTAATGTATATGTCGGACACGATTGATGTTGAACCACTAGAATATGTATGCCTCCGTTACAACACACATGCGGTTAGCTAGTTATTAGAGATGATGACTATAAAGAACTTTGATGTAACATTTAGTTTTAGAACGAAATTTTGTTGTTACTTTTTTTTTGGTTTATTTAGAATGATATTTTATTTTGTACTTAATAAATCGAATGTATGCTAAAAAATGAAACTTCTTGTTTGGTCGATCGTTAACAAATTTTAGAAAGAAAAAAAATGGTCCAAAGATAATGCTTAAACACTGTGGGTTCTAGGGAGAGTGAGGCCCACACACCTCCAAATAAATAATGTGTTGCTTTCCACATTACTATATGAAATAAAGGTGTGTTGTTTGTCTCAAAGAAAAAGAAATCAGTTATCCACGCAACTAGGCAATATTTCCATAGGGTTTTTGGATTAAAATAATAAATAATAAGTCCAAACTAGGCATCTCAAACTCATGGTTCTTTTGCATTGCTTTTATAATGTCATGATCTTCGAAACATGACATCACTTGTATACGAGAGAAAAACTTAAATATTCATGTTGGTATAAGAATTGTCCTTATCAAAAAGGGTTCAAATATTCTTAATCATGAATATTTGTTTTAATGATTTAACTTTTATGGTCCCAATTTAAATATTCGTCTATACAAAAATGTCCATGTATATTTTTTTCATGTTTTTGAAAAAGAAGGTTGTTATATGAAAAATGGAAAAAATGTAAACATTTTGCGACGGGAACAATTTTTGGTAATCATTGAATGGTATTATAACCAGTTATGAATAATTTATTCAGAAAGAAGAATAGTTGTGATGAAACGAAAAACTTTGCATAAACATTTATTTTGACCCGTGGAAAAATAATTTTTGGGTAACGGGATCATTTTTTTACACTAAGATGAACAATTATAGCAACCAGCTACGGACAATGTGTTTTAAAACATGGCTAAAAACTATAAAAGAAAAAATCGAAAGAGAAAGAAATAGGAAAAAGGAACTATTGAAGACAGACAGAAAGAAAAAATATCCTGAAATCTAAAAAGTGCACGCACACTCTTTGGCGCGACCGAGCGGCCGGCTCGTGGCCGCACGATCCGGCCATCACACGCGCTATCTGACAAGGTCCCAGCCCACACCACCGACTGCCTTTCTATCTCTTCCCCGCAGCACCCGTCTCTCTCTGTCTATTCTCTCTCACTCTTCCCCACGGATCACTGCACCCGTCTCTCTCTCTCTATTCTCTCTCACTCTTCCCCATGGATCGCAGCACCCGTCTCTCTCTCTCTATTCTCTCTTACTCTTCCCCACAGATCTGGATTAGATGGGGCTCATGGGCCTCTCCCCTCGACGTCGACCACCAGGAGCCCCCCACTAACCGGCCACCACGCTCCACCGGCGGATCAGAGGAGCAGAGGACCACCCCGTGTGGCACTGCCCGAGGTCCTCGTCGCACCACCACGACGACGGTTGGCTTGGCCGCACCACCACCAGCCCACTCCACCATGGCATCCTCTCCAACCGTCCCGTTGCTCCCGGCCCAACCTGATCCAGCCCCATCGCCGTCGTTCCCCGCCGTCGTCGACGGTATGCGGCCGTCGTCTCCTTCCTCTGCCCGAGGCTGGCTGAGATCCTTCCCCACAGGCTCCGACTGAGCCCACTCCCTCCAATCTGCTTGCTCTTTGATGACCTCCTCCATGCGCCTGGACACCGTGATGGCGGAGGTGCAGGATCCTCCGGTCACGGTGGTGTCTGATGTCTGTGTCACGCGATGGCGGAGATGGAGCAGCCTCCGGTGGTGGTGGTGTCTGATGTGGTCTTTCCGGCGTCATGATCTGTTGAGCGGAGGTGCAGCAGTGTCAGGTCCCAGCGCCGAGACGCCCACAGCGATTCTGGGCTCATTCAGGCAGAAGGGTGCCGTGGGACGGTGGGAGAGCATTGCCAGCTTCTCGTCGGAAATTCGTTGACTGGATCATCATAGCCTAGCGATTCTGGGTGCCTGCATGTCAATACAATGTACTATATTTTGCTAGTAGTCCTGGCACACGAGTTCTTTAATGTTTGTTTTCCTTCTATAATTTAGTGCTAGTCTGCTAGAGTACATGACGGTAGTTGTTGAAGCAAACTACTCCAATTCTATGTATGTTTCATCTTCCTTGCAGAAACTGGATGATTGGGTGGTGAAATAAGTGTTTTCTTTAGTCAGCTAACACTGTAACGCTTGTATGTTTTGTAGATTATCAATCTTGGATTTTCTGAAGACCGTAGAAAGAGCTGCACAAATATATTTCAGAGTTGAACATCAACTACCACATAGTTGGCCGGGTAGCAGCATAAGTTTCACATCCTACTGCAAAGGGTATTTGGGATGGGCGTTCCCATGGCCGTGGCCAGAGTGGTGCTCAAAACGTGTGTGTCAAATCCATCGTCGATGGGTTAATAGGTCATCGGGAAGACCCCGGCCATGGAGCCAGAGCAGCGGCGCGGCCGACTCCTCATGTCCCCTTTTTTTCTCAGTGATGAAGCTGGACTGAGTGATGCCGTCGTCAGGAAGCCTTGCACAACCATGCTTTTGGATTTGCACGTCGACTAACATGCACTTGGTCGGGGCTGTTGTCAAAGTTGCACATCCTTGTCAGGGACTTGCTTAAGTTGATTTATTTTCGTTAGTTACACTTTTTTGTTAGCATTTGCAGTAGTTGTAGTTGCGGGGCTGTTGTCAAAGTTGCACATCCCTGTCAGGGACTTGCTTAAGTTGATTTATTTTTGTTAGTTACACTTTTTTGTTAGCATTTGCAGTAGTTGTAGTTGCGAATATAGTAGTTAGTAGGACATGGCCATCGAAAACTTATAGAACACGACGAAACTAAGTTGGCATCTATAGTAATTCTAGTTGCACACGTAGTTGTTTTCATCGGAGACGATCATTATCTATAGTAGTTGTAGTTGCACATATAACTGTTTTCAATTGGATACAATCATTGAAAAATTGCCCACATGGCAATAATTTTTTGTTGGCATCTATAATAGTTCTAGTTACACATATGGTTGTTTTCAATTGGATACGATCATTGAAAACTTGCACACACGGTGATCATTTTTGTTGGCATCTATAGTAGTTCTAGTTGCACACATAGTTGTTTTTAATTGGATCCGATCATTGGGAACTTGCACACATGGTGATCATTTTTGTTGGCATATATAGTAGTTCTAATTACACACATAATCATTCTCAGTTGGATACGATTATTGGAAAGTTGCACACATAATCGTTCTAATTGCACATATATGGTAGTTATAGTTACACACATAGTAATTTTCAGTTGGATATGATCATAAAATAATTATATAACAAGACAACTATGCCGCGAAGGTGCATCTCCTGCAAGACCGCAGAAGTTGCATCCGCACGATGACATATTTGCACACACAGTATCACATAGCTACACACTCTTGTCAGTGTAGCAGCTCACACATGATCATAGAGTTGCACACTCTCATCGGCATAGTCGCACACGGCCGGTCACATAGTTGCACACTCTCATCCGCATATTCACACACGCATCCATGAAGCTGATTGCGTTGCTTATTTCATTTGTGAAGATTTTAGAGCGAGACAAGGATGTATTAGAGTTTGCCGCTGGTTTCTTCTTCTTTGTAGTTACACTCTCGTCTGTATAGTCGCACACGTACGAATTCGAGAGGTGCACGTGCACGGCCACAGAGTTGCTACCTTTCATCGGTATAGTCGCACATGCATGACCGCGAAGTTGCACACTTACGTTTGCATAGTCGCACACGCATAACCATGGAGTAGCACACGTATGATCAATGAAGCTGCGCACTCTAGTTGGCATAGCAACTCACGCACGACCGTGGAGTTGCACACTCCCGTTGCTGTAGTCGCACACGCACGATCATAGAGTTGCACATTCTCATCGTCATAGTCGCACATGGGACTTGCATACTCTCGTTCGCATAATCGCACATGCGTGGCCGCAGAGTTGCACACTCTCGTTCGCATAGTCGCACACGCACTGTTGCGGGAGTTGCACACGCACGATGGCATTAGTCGCACATGCATGGCCAAGGAGTTGCACAATCTCGTCCGCATAGTCGCACATGAATTGTTGTGGGAGGTGCTCACGTCCGGCCACATAGTTTAATACTCTCGTCCGCATAATCGCACATGCATGGCCGCAGAGTTGCACATTCTCGTCCGCATAGTCGCACATGAATTGTTATGGGAGGTGCTCTTGCCAGGCCACAGAGTTGCATACTCTCGTCCGCATAATTGCACATGTATGACCGCAGAGTTGGACACTCTCGTTCGCATAGTTGCACACACACTGCTGCGGGAGGTGCTCACGTCTAGCCACCGAGTTGCATACTCTCGTCCGCATAATGGCACATGTGTGGTGGCAGAGTTGCACACTCTCGTTCGCATAGTCGCGCACGCACTGCTGCGGGAGGTGCTCACGCCCGCCCACGGAGTTGCATACTCTCGTCCGCATAATTGCACATGCGTGGCCGCAGAGTTGCACACCCTCGTTCGCATAGTCGCACACGCACTGCTACGGGAGTTGCACATGCACGATGGGGTAGTTGATCACGCGCGATTGCGTAGTTGCACACACTAGTAGAAAAAGGGCCATTTGTCCCGGTTCGTAAGGGCCTTTAGTCCCGGTTCTGGAACTAGGACTAAAGGGTCGGGACTAATACCCAAAACCTTTAGTCCCGGTTTGCTTACGAACCGGGACCAAAGGCCCTCCACGTGGCGCTGCCTGGGGCGGGGGAGGGAGGACCTTTAGTCCCGGTTGGTGTTACCAACCAGGACTAAAGGCTCCACCTTTGGTCCCGGTTGGTAACACCAACCAGGACCAAAAGGCAGCCACGCGTCAGCAGCTCGCAGTCGCTGGGGGTTTTTTTTTGGAAGGGGGTTTTGGGGTTTTGGAGGGTTAATTTAGGGGTTTCATATTGTGTTAGCGAGCTAATAGAGAGAAGTGACCTCTCTTTTTCCGTGCTTGGTCGACGCTAGCTACTACACATATAGAGAGAACTCGACGCTAGCTAGTAAGCAAATAAAGGAAACATATATAGAGAGAAGTGACATCTCTTTCTTCGTGCTTGGTCGAACAACAAGTTTTCGTATATCTATCCGACGCTGCTACATATGTACAATATATAACATCCCTTACAACAATTTCAATTTCACATGGTATTCTCCTTGTTCAGGTATGACGTGGTCAAGAAAGAATCCCGCCAATTCCTCTTGAATTGCTCGTATGCGATCATGTGGTAGGAGTTCATCCCGCATCTGCCAGATCTAATTTAAAGAAGGGGTCAATACATATATATGAATGAAACTCAACACAATTGATGGTAATATATAAAATAAAATTGTGAATATTTTTTACGTACTTCAAATTGTTTCTCAGAGGAGGCCCGTTCAGAGGTATAGTAGCGAATGAACTCGCATACGTAGTATCCACATAAATGAGTGTTGGGTGCCTGCAACAAGCACTTTACGAGAATAGAGTTCAATCAAACTGATAAGCAAGCATGATAATGGTATTGATGAAACTAGAATCAATGAGAGATGCGCGGAACTAGCTAGTACTACTTACTTTGGGGTGTGTAAATCGCAGCTCCTTCTTCAGACCCGGAACCTTAGCGGTGAACGTTTTCCAAACCCTGGCAGGCAAAGAAAATGATTACTTGATATCAGGAAATGAACGAAAGTTGCCGATATGGTCCCGGTATTGATTGAACTTACTTCTGGACCATTGCAGTCATGTCCGCATAATACTTGGGATCTTTACGGAGCGAGTCTAAGACAGTTACTAATGCCCCGTCAAGGTTAATGGATAGCAGAATATAGTGGAAGCTGCGCACGCATAACTCATCAATTACATTACTTAACCACGAGTAAGCGGAACCGAATATGCAGAAGACAGTAACACTCACTTGAAGTTGTAAGGAAAGAGTATTTCCCTTTTGTTTTGATGTGTAAGGAACGTTTGTAGTAAGTTGTTCTCGGTATCTTCAGCCGCCTTTCGTACCGACCATTCATTTACGGTATTTGGGCTAATGAACCCAACGTCGAAGATTCCTATTTTTTGGCATTCGACCATCTTCAATCTGCATAATATAGTGAGGATAATTATATATACATGCAATGAACGAGCTGAGCTAGAGACTTAATTATAGAAGTAATACTTACAGACAGTAGCAAGTCATGAGTTGTTTGTCGAGGGCCTTTTGATTGTATAATTGAAATAACTCCACAAATTCAACAGGCAGCAGGTCGACTCCAGGGAAGTCATGCTCTTTTTTAATTCCGACTAACAAACTGTCTTTCCCAGACTTCCTGCAGGTTTCCATGTACCAGTCATGCAATTTTTGCATCATCGTTGTTAGATGAGGATGATCAGGTTTGACGAGAGGCTTCCCGTGCTCGTATCTAAAGACGTCTACTACCTCAGCCGTTTCAAACTGTACATCATCGGGCAGGTAATCATCAAGAGTGGTACCGGGCAGTAGCACCGGATGATTAGCGATATCGCTAGACACCTTGAGCGGGGGGCATGATTGCTTCTCCTATTCGCCGAGCTGGGGAATTGTTTTCCCACTTCTTCGTTTTTTCGCTCTTGCAGCACTGGAAGTACTTCCCGACTGCTGCGCTTTAGCATGTGTCTTAGTAATTATGCGGTCATAGTTGGAATCCGGCGGAGGCGGTGGTGGTCGCTTCAGGGCATTGATAGTGCGCTTCACTTTCACCGGATCTACCTTCTACTTCGGAGGTGGAGTTTTCTTTGCAAAATGGTCCCTCAGTTGGGCACGACATATGTCCTCGTTTTCCTGCTCGGTCCTCTCATATGGTAACTTTTCCAGAGGCTTGAGAGATGGACCGTATCTGAATTGGCTCCCGCCTCTGCTTGTACTGCTAGCCGCCGGAGCGGCGGCGTCTCTCTTCCGTCGTTGCTGACGAGGCGGAGAAATCTGAAGCGCCGGAGGAGCCAGAGCGGCGGCGTTTGTCTTCCGCCATTGCCGACGAGGCTGAGGAGGAGGCGGACTGCTCCGACGCGCCGGAGTAGGCGAAGGAGGAGGCGGAGTGCCCTCACGTGTCGGAGGAGCCGGAGAAGGAGGCGGAGTGCCCTGATCACTCGCCGGAGGAGGAGGAGGAGGAGGAGGCGGAGTGCCCTGACTCGCCGGAGGAGGAGGAGGAGGCGGAGGCGTCCAGTTTGGAAGCTTGATGTACTCCTTCTGCCATAGACATGTACTCCTCAGAGCATGAACCAGCCGATTCTCCCCTTCACCTGTAGAGTGGTCAAGCTGGAGCTCCTCAAATCCCTCCATTACTTCATCCACCATCAAAACAGCATAGCCATGTGGAATCGGGCGGCAGTGAAAAGTTCCGTTGGGTTGAGGAGGTGCAACAGAGCCGACAGCCGCCTTGAAAGTGAGGTTCCGGCATGTCGTCATAAGCTCGCAATGTTGAGCCTCCGTGATAGTATCCACGGGGTAGCTAGGAGACGTGAAGTCAGGCTGAACGGGCTCCGTGGAAGCCACGCTGCTTCTCCGCTGAGATGGCGGGGTAGCTTCTGGGGTAGCTTCATGCCGCTGAGATGGTTGGTCAGCAGCTCGCTGGCTCTCAGCTTCCTCTAGCTTTTGTAGTCTTGCATTGAGCTTCTGCATGTCGCTCAGCTCCTCTTTCCTCTTTCTCTCCCGGCTTTTGTAACCGCCTGCGTCGGGAAACCCAAATTTCCACGGAACGGAGCCTGGTGTGCCTCGTGTTCGTCCAGGGTGCTCAGCATTCCCTATGGCCTCAGTCAGCTCGTCCTTCTCTCTGTCGGGAATGAACGTCCCTTCCTGCGCTGCGGTGATATACTTCTGAAGCTTCGTGACGGGTATTGCAAGTTGCTCGTCCGTCCAACGGCACTTCCCTGTTTCAGGGTTCAAAGTTCCCCCAACCCCGAAGAACCAAGTCCTTGAACGGTCTGGCCAGTTCAATGTCTGTGGTTCGACCCCTTTAGTAATCAGGTCATTCTCAGCTTTGTCCCACAACGGCCGGGCTTTGAGGTAGCCACCTGACCCCGTGTGATGCTGATACTGCTTCTTTGCAGCGTTGTTCTTGTTTGTCTCTGACATTTTCTTACTCTTGTCCGATGTCTTGTAGGCCACAAATGCGGGCCAGTGATCTCTTATCTTCTCAAATCGGCCGGTGAATTCTGGAGTCTTCCCTTTGTCGACAAACTTTGATTTCAACTCCTTCTTCCACCTCCTGAATAGATCTGCCATCTTCTTAAGAGCACACGCCTTGACCAGTGGCTCTATAACTGGCTTATTCGGATCCTCCTCTGGCAGTAGGGTGAAATTTGCCTTCAGCGCGGTCCAAAGATCATCTTTCTGTCTATCGGTGACATAATCACCTTCAGGGGCGTCATCCTTAGGCTTATTCCATTGCTTGATGCTAATCGGGATGTTGTCCCTAACAATAACTCCGCACTGAGCAGAAAATGCGTCCTTGGTCCGCTTGGGTTCAATCGGATGGCCATCGTCCGCGAGTGCTGTGATCGTGAACCTTTCATCCTTGCGCAACCTCTTCTTCGGGCCTCGTCTCGTTACCGAAGTTTGGCTCGATCCGGAGGGCTATAAAAGAAGAAAGAAGAGTTAATATATGTACATACCAAAACAATTAATGCATCAATTAGCTAGTCAGCACAGGCTTAATTAATATATATACCTAGCCGGACTTTGCAACAGCTCCCTCCTCCGTTCGGTCACCGGAGCCGTCATCATGGTCTCCTTCTTCCTCCGGCATTCGGTCACCGGAGCCATCATGATCATGTCCTTCCTCCTCCATTGTTCGATCACCGGAGCCGTCATCCTCTCCTTCCAGACCAACGGTGTCGTTGAGAAACGACAAGACATCACGTCCGCCGAGGATTATCTCCCCCAACAACTGTTCTTGTTCCAAGTCTCTTTGAGCCATAGTTTCTGCAAATATTACAACATGGCAATTAATATACAAACATGAGTGTCCGACGTCCGGACCGCCTCTCTCATGAATGTCCGACGTCCGGACCGCCTCTCTCATGAATGTCAAACAAGGGATTCTCTTAACCTTTAAGGGATTTAATTAACAAATGATACATAGACTTGTTCGGGCGAGAGGGGGTTGATCGACGTCCCCCCTCATGTCGACGGTTACCGGAGTTTTCTTCTAGTGGTTTGGGTGGCCTCGAGAGATTGTCGGGTAGGGGCGGGAGGGGGTAGGAGATCGACAACGCTTTTTTTCTAGGTTTTGGGTGGCCTCGAGAGTTGGTCGTCCGGTATATCGAGAAGGGGGTGAACATTTACCTTAGTAACTTAGAAAAAAAATGTTATCGGGGAGGGGGTATATCGACAACACTTTTTTTCTAGGGTTTGGGTGGCCTCGAGAGTTGGTCGCCCGGTATATCGAGAGGGGGGTGAACATTTTACCTTAGTAACTTAGAAAAAAAATGTTATCGGGGAGGGGGTATATCGACAACGCTTTTTTCTAGGGTTTGGGTGGCCTCGAGAGTTGGTCGCCCGGTATATCGAGAGGGGGTGAACATTTTACCTTAGTAACTTAGAAAAAAAATGCTATCGGGGAGGGGGTATATCGACAACGCTTTTTTTCTAGGGTTTGTGTGGCCTCGAGAGTTGGCCGCCCGGTATATCGAGAGGGGGGTGAACATTTTACCTTAGTAACTTAGAAAAAAATGTTATCGAGGAGGGGGTATGTCGACAACGCTTTTTTCTAGGGTTTGTGTGGCCTCGAGAGTTGGTCGCCCGGTATATCGAGAGGGGGGTGAACATTTTACCTTAGTAACTTAGAAAAAAATGTTATCGGAGAGGGGGGTGAACATTTTCATTTAACAAAAAAAACTACCTTCAAAAAAAGACTTGCTTCGCCGCGGGTGCTCGGTGCGACGTGGACTCGGTGGAAAAACTTTATGAAAATGCGGTGGTGGCCGGGCCGGGCAGTTTTCTTTTCCTTCTTCATTTTTTCCTTTGTTTTTTCTTATATGTTTGTTTTCGTTTTCACTCTACATTTTCGTACATATGAAAAACAACGAAGACTTTTTACATGAACATATACACACATATACATGAACATATATACATATACATGAAAAAAAACATATACATGAACATATACACATATACATATACATGAACATATATACATATACATGAAAGGGGGGCTCACTGGGGGGGCGGCGATGGCTGGAGGCCGGCGACGGGGACGAGGACGGCGGCTCGGGGAGGCGACGGGGACGAGGACGGCGGCTCAGGGAGGCGACGGGGACGAGGACGGCGGCGACGGGGACGAGGACGGTGGCGACGGGGACGAGGACGGCGGCGACGGGGACGAGGACGGCGGCTCGGGGAGGCGACGAGGACGAGGACGGCGGCGATGGGGACGAGGACGGCGGCTCGGGGAGGCGACGGGGCCGGCGACGGCGTCGGGGCAGCCTGGCGGCGTCGAGGAGGTCGGCGTCGTCGGGGGGAACTGCGAGATGAAAATGAAAATTTTCACAAGTGCCGCTTATATACACACAGCATTGGTCCCGGTTGGTGGCACCAACCGGGACCAATGCCCACCTTTAGTCCCGGTTGGTGCCACCAACCGGGACCAAAGGTCTCTTTTCGGCAGCCCGAAGGGCGGGAAGCAGAGACCTTTGGTCCCGGTTGGTGGCACCAACCGGGACTAAAGGTGGGCATTGGTCCCAGTTGGTGCCACCAACCGGGACTAAAGGTGGGTATTGGTCCCGGTTGGTTCCACCAACCGGGACCAATGGCCTGGCACAGCGGCGTGGTGGGAGTTTAGTCCCACCTCGCTAGTGGAGAGTGTGCCGCACCTGTTTATAAGGCGCAGTGCGCCTGACCCTTCGAGCTCCTCTCTAAAGCAGGCTTACGGGCCTAACCACTTTGTATCTGCCTGTGGGCCTAGTGGGCCTTCTGCGGGCCTGAATCCTGGCCCAATTGGCTGGTTGGGTTTCTAGTCGTATTCAGGCCGTGGTGGCCCATTAGGCGGCATTTTTTTATTTTTTTTTCCAGTATTTTTGTTTTGTTTTTTGCTTTATTTATTTTTTTTATTTTTTCCAGTATTTTTCTTCTGTTATTTTAGTTCATTCTTTTTAACAAATAAATACTTTGATAATTTTAGTTGCATAATTTCCATTATTTTGTTTTGTTTTTCGCTTTATTTATTTTTGTTTTACTTTTTGCTTTATTTATTTCCAGTGTGTTTTATCATTATATTCTTTTATAAAAGCTTTTTAGTTGATTCTTTTTTAACTCCACTCCCACGATGTTACTAGAGGTTTATAATAGATTTTTGAGTGATTCTTTTTCCTGCTATTTAATATTACTGTGTTTTATCATTATATTCAATTTGGTTATTTTTAGGTTATTTTAAATGGGTGTTTTATATATTTTTTTGGTGCATAAATTTTATATAATTTTAAGTTTATAAAAGCTTTTTAGTTGATTCTTTTTGCCACCAACCGGGACTAAAGGCCTTGTCCTGGGAGTGGCTAAAATTTAGTCCCACCTCGCCAAGCGAGAGGGACTCGTAGCGATTTATAAGCCCTGAGTGCAGAGACGAAGAACGATGAAGGAGAGGCGCAATGCTCACATGCACGTTGCTTAGCTTCAGGCCTTGAGGAAATGGTGTAGACTGCACGGAGCTATCTGCAGTTTCTCAAGGCCTGAAGCTAAGCAACGTGCAGGTGAGCATTGCGCCTCTCCTTCATTTTTAATAACTTATTTTAACTCCGGACATTTTGTGTGTTCATTATGCACCATTCAAAGGCACATCATCAATGTTCAACCCTTTTCTGACTTCATTTGCTATTTTTCATGCATTTAATGATTTGTTTTGAGCTAAATGACCCTGAAATTGAAAAGCACTACAAATGAACTCTGAAAAGGTTGCAAGTTGGCATGGTATCATCATTTCATCCACATAGCATGTGCTAAAAAGTTGAGAGGGTTACGGCAAAAACTGGATGCACTACGTGTACAAAACGGACAATCTCTTTCGAAGTATGAGGGTTTCGGACGAAAACTCATGTGTTACAAAAGGATTTCTTTTTTTTGAACTTATTTGAACTCCATACTTTTTGTGTGTTCAAAATGCACCATTCAAAGCCACATCATCAATTTTCAACCCTTTCTGACTTCATTTGGTATTTTTCATGCACTTACTGATTTTTTGAGCTAAATAACCCTGAAATTGAAAAGCACTTCAAATGAACTCTGAAAAGGTTGAAAGTTGGCATGGTATCATCATTTCACCCACATAGCATGTGCTAAAAAGTTGAGAGGGTTACGGCAAAAACTGGATGCACTTCGTGTACAAAACGGACAATCTCTTTCGAAGTATCAGGGTTTCGGACGAAAACTCTTGTGTTACAAAAGGATTTCATTTTTTTGAACTTATTTGAACTCCAGACTTTTTGTGTGTTCAAAATGCACCATTCAAAGCCACATCATCAATTTTCAACCCTTTCTGACTTCATTTGGTATTTTGCATGCATTTACTGATTTTTTGAGCTAAATGACCCTGAAATTGAAAAGCACTACAAATGAACTCATCTGTTACAAAAGGCATTTCATTTCTTCACATGTAACTGCAATGATATAGTTGTGGAGAGAAAGTCTTCACCTTTTCTTCGCTTGTGTCCTTTGCTTATTGCGCCGTAACCATGGATAATCTTCATCGTTTAACAGGGTGCTTGGGTCAGCATTGACTTTGAAGGGAGGAATTTCATGAAACTTTTCATAATCTTCGGACATGTCTGTCTTGCCCTCCAATCCCACGATGTCTCTTTTTCCTGAAAGAACTATGTGGCGCTTTGGCTCATCGTATGATGTATTCGCTTCCTTATCTTTTCTTTTTCTTGGTTTGGTAGACATGTCCTTCACATAGAAAACTTGCGCCACATCATTGGCTAGGACGAATGGTTCGTCTGTGTACCCAAGATTGTTCAGATCCACTGTTGTCATTCCGTACTGTGGGTCTTCCTGTACCCCGCCTCCTGACAGATTGACCCATTTGCACTGAAACAAAGGGACCTTGAAATCATGTCCATAGTCAAGTTCCCATATGTCCACTATGTAACCATAATATGTGTCCTTTCCCCTATTGGTTGCTACATCAAAGCGAACACCGCTGTTTTGGTTGGTGCTCTTTTGATCTTGGGCGATCGTGTAAAATGTATTCCCATTTATCTCGTACCCTTTGTAAGTCAATACAGCCGAAGATGGTCCCCTGGCCAACGAGTACAACTCATCAGAAACAGTGTTGTCACCCATGAGACGTGTTTGCAACCAACTGCCGAAAGTCCTGATGTGTTCATATGTAATCCAGTCGTCACACTGCTCCGGGTGTTTGGAGCGCAGAATATTCTTGTGTTCATCGACATACGGGGTCACCACGGTAGAATTCTGTAGAACTGTGTAGTGTGCTTGAGACCAAGAATGCCCGTCCCTACATATTATTGAGTCCGCTCCTAGCGTGCCTTTTCCAGTCAGTCTCCCCTCATACCGCGATTGAGGGAGACCAATCTTCTTAAGGTCAGGAATGAAGTCAACACAAAACCCAATGACATCCTCTGTTTGATGGCCCATGGAGATGCTTCCTTCTGGCCTAGCGCGGTTACGAACATATTTCTTTAAGACTCCCATGAACCTCTCAAAGGGGAACATATTGTGTAGAAATACAGGGCCCAGAACGACAATCTCGTCGACTAGATGAACTAGGACGTGCATCATGATATTGAAGAAGGATAGTGGGAACACCAGCTCGAAACTAACAAGACATTGCTACAAATCACTCCTTAACCTTAGTAGGATTTCTGGATCGATCACCTTCTGAGAGATTGCATTGAGGAATGCACATAGCTTCACAATGGCTAATCGAACGTTTTCCGGTAGAAGCCCCCTCAATGCAACCGGAAGCAGTTGCGTCATAATCACATGGCAGTCATGAGACTTTAGGTTCTGGAACTTTTTCTCTGCCATATTTATTATTCCCTTTATATTCGACGAGAAGCCAGACGGAACCTTCATACTGAGCAGGCATTCAAAGAAGATTTCCTTCTCTTCTTTGGTAAGAGCGTAGCTGGCAGGACCTTCATACTGCTTTGGATGCATGCCGTCTTTTTCATGCACACGTTGTTGTTCCTCCTGTGCCTCCGGTGTATCTTTTGTCTTCCCATACACTCCCAAGAAGCCTAGCAGGTTCACGCAAAGATTCTTCGTCACGTGCATCACGTCGATTGCAGAACGGACCTCTAGGTCTTTCCAATAGGGTAGGTCCCAAAATATAGATTTCTTCTTCCACATGGGTGCGCGTCCCGCATCGTCAGTCGGAACAGATAGTCCGCCAGGACCCTTTCCAAAGATTACTTGTAAATCATTGACCATATCAAGTATGTGATCACCAGTACGGAGGGCAGGCTTCTTCCGGTGATCTGCCTCACCTTTGAAATGCTTTCCTTTCTTTCGACATTGATGGTTGGTCGGAAGAAATCGACGATGCCCCAGGTACACATTCTTCCTGCATTTGTCCAAATATATACTGTCGGTGTCATCTAAACAGTGTGTGCATGCGTGGTATCCCTTGTTTGTCTGTCCTGAAAGGTTACTGAGAGCAGGCCAATCGTTGATGGTTACAAACAGCAACGCATGTAGGTCAAATTCCTCCTGTTCGTTCTCATCCCACACACGTACACCTCTTCCATTCCATAGCTGTAAAAGTTCATCAACTAATGGCCTTAGGTACACATCAATGTCATTGCCGGGTTGCTTAGGGCCTTGGATGAGCACTGGCATCATAATGAACTTCCGCTTCATGCACAACCAAGGAGGAAGGTTATACATACATAGAGTCACAGGCCATGTGCTATGCTTGCTGCTCTGATCCCCAAAAGGATTAGCGCCATCTGCACTTAAACCAAACCATACATTCCTTGGGTCATCTGTAAAGTTGCTCCACTTTCTCTCGATCTTTCTCCACTGCGACCCGTCAGCGGGTGCTCTCAACTTCCCGTCTTTCTTACGGTCTTTTTTGTGCCATTGCATCAACTCGGCATGCTTTTTGTTTCTGAACAGACGTTTCAACCGTGGTATTATAGGATCATACCACATCACCTTGGCAGGAACCCTCTTCCCGGTGCTCTGGCCCTCAACATCACCAGGGTCATCTCTTCTAATCTTATACCGCAATGCACCGCATACCGGGCATGCGTTCAAATCCTCGTACGCACCGCGGTAGAGGATGCAGTCATTAGGGCATGCATGTATCTTCTGCACCTCCAATCCTAGAGGGCATATAACCTTCTTTGCTTCGTACGTACTGCCGGGCAATTCGTTATCCTTTGGAAGCTTCTTCTTCATTATATTAAGTAGCGAACTAAATCCCTTGTCAGATACACCATTGTCTGCCTTCCATTGCAGCAATTCCAGTGTGGTACCGAGCTTTCTGTTGTCATCTTCGCAATTTGGGTACAACCCTTTTTTGTGATCCTCTAACATGCGATCGAACTTCAACTTCTCCCTTTCACTTTCGCATTCTCTCTGTGCATCAACAATGACCCGGCGAAGATCATCATCGGGCACATCGTCTGGTTCCTCTTGATCTTCAGCTTCCCCCATTGCAGCATCACCGTATTCAGGGGGCGGGTAGTTGTCATCATCCTCTTCTTCTTCGTTGTCTTCCATCATAACCCCTCTTTCTCCGTGCTTGGTCCAAACATTATAGCGTGGCATAAAACCCTTCTCAAGCAGGTGGAAGTGAAGGATTTTAGAGTTGGAGAAAGCCTTCGTATTCTCACAGACAGTACATGGACAATGCATAAAACCATTCTGCTTGTTTGCCTCAGCCGCTTCGAGAAAATTATGCAGGCCCTTAATATACTCGGAGGTGCGTCGGTCACCGTACATCCAGTGCCGGTTCATCTGCGTGCGTTATATAGTTCTCATTATTGAACAACATATAACTCTCTAGAGCATCTAATTAAATCATACAAGTAATAACTATCTAGAACAACATATAACCAAAACCATCGCACTATATAATAACAAACAATAATAAAAGTAAGAAAGTTACACAAGTATCTATCTAAATCATACAAGTAAGAACTTTTTTCTTTTAGAAAGAAGATAAGAAGAAGAGGCTAACCACGGTGGTGCCGGCGCCGAGATGGGCGCGGGCGATCGACGGCGGTGAGGACGGGGACGGGACAGGACGGACCGCCAACCTAGACAAATCTTGAGGAAAATGGAGCTTGGACAAGGAGCTTCCAGAGGAGAAAGCTTAAGTATGGCTCGGGCATTTCATCGAACACCTCATGTGCATAGGAGGTGAGCTAGAGCACCACAAAGCTCTCCCCTCGCCGGCCAGAAAAACAGAGCAGTGTGGAGTGCTCTGCTCGCTGGCGAGGGGGGTATATATAGGCATCTCATTGGTCCCGGTTCGTGGCTGGAACCGGGACCAAAGGACCCCCTTTGGTCCCGGTTCCAGCCACGAACCGGGACCAATGGTTGTGGGCCAGGAGCGAGGCACATTGGTCCCGGTTCGTGTCTGGAACCGGGACTAAAGGGTCCAGACGAACCGGGACCAATGCCCCACGAGGCCCGGCCGGCCCCCTGGCCTCACGAACCGGGACCGTTGCCCCCATTGGTCCCGGTTCGTGACTGAACCGGGACTAATGGGCTGGCCCGGCCTGGACCAAAGCCCTGTTTTCTACTAGTGACACCCTGACCGACATAATTGCTCGCACACGGACCGCGGGGTCGCACACTCTTAGGATAGTCCCTCACGCATGAGTATGGAGGCTACACACTCACAACGACTACCAGACAGTTGGTAGGGTAGTTAGCCGGGACAACAGATAAAATTCCACATTTCACTGTTAGGAAGTAGTATGGGGTGATGCCATCAGTGAAAAATGCATGTCCACGGTTAGAAGGAAAAGTTGCACATTGACTATCAGCTAGTTGCACATCAATGGCTAAACAGTTGCATCAGACGGAGACTAAATTGCACACCAAAAAAGTTCGTTAAAATATACCCATGCGGGATCTAGTTTCGAAGAGCACGTCGTGAGGGTTCCAACGGTGCAAACGGATCTTAATTACGGCACACGGTTTAAAAATTATGACCTTTTAAAATTTTGAAAACTCAAATTAAATGCGTTCACACTTGTTCATATGGATGCTTTTGTAGTACTTTTCAGTTTACATGATACTTTTTATAATATATGCCTTATAATTTTTATTATATCAATTAAAGGAGACACATTATTACCTTTTATAGATTAGGGGACAGAAAATTTCCATTTTAGGCCGGCCGCTCGCTAGATCTGTCCAAAAAATATTTTAAAAGCTTGCCGAAGAAAACGAATTGAACGTTGTGGAGATGGGCTGGCCCATGATGCGAGAGCATTTCCGTTCCTACTATATAGCCTTTCTCCTGGAGCCCACTCTCCGTTTGAAGGTGAGGTGGGGCGAGTACGCCCATCTTCCGATTCTCGTGGCGGCGGCGGTGGGCGGCGGCGACTTACCGGCGAGGTGAGGGTGAGGCGACTCCGCCGCCAGTCATGCATCTGTCCATCCCATCCCATTTTTTGCACCCTCGCGCCGTCTGATCCTTTCTTGCCTCGCAGCGCCGACGACGAAATGACTCCTAGGAAGAAGCGCAAGACCGCGCCGCCGGTGCCCGTGACCGTGAGCGCCGCCGACTGCATCGGCGCCCTCCCCGACAGTCTCCTCCAGCACGTGCTCTCCTTCCTCCCAGCGCAGGAGTCCGTCCGGACGTGCGTGCTCGACCGGCGCTGGCGCCACCTCTGGAAGTCCACCAGAGTCCTGCGCATCGTCGGCCTCGACGGCGAGGAGCCCGCTGACGTCCACGACCGCCGGATGTTCGTGGACAACCTGCTGATGCTGCGTGAGCGCACCGACCTCGAAAGCGTCGAGATGAAGTTCCACAGCTGCTCGGACGGCGAGGAGCCCTATGTGAGCCTATGGACACGCTTCGCTCTCATGTGCGAAGTCCGGGCGCTCACCCTTGAAATCTCCCATGCATATTTCTACCTGGAGGACCTGCCTCTTGCCTCTCGATACCTGAAAACTTTGGACCTTTATGGCCTAGGCCTGCAGAAGGCATTTCTTGATTTTGCTGGCTGTCCAGCATTGGAGGATCTCAAGATGAATGAGTGCAACATCACCGTCAACAGGGTGTCGTCGCGTTCCCTCAAGCATTTGAGCATCACTAATTGCCTCTCCGGATCGGTTTGCCGGCTCCGCGTTTCTACTCCGGGCCTTGTCTCTTTCAAACTAGATGACTTTCATGGTAAAACCCCTTTTCTTGAAAACATGGCGTTGCTACAGATTGCGTGTGTGTATCTTGGCGAAGGCTGCAACGATGTCTGTTTGAATTATAACCCTGGTGACATCTGTGGAGCTAATAAGAACGGATGTGTCAATTGTCTTTCATATAATAACAATGGCAGCAGCGATTGCGTGCTTCTGGGTGACCTCTCAAGTGCTAAACATCTTGAACTGATATCTGAATCGGGAAAGGTATGACAATTTTTTTTATGTTATATATACCTCTTTTGTGTTCCACTATGTACATCATTTATGGAAAATCGGAGATAAACAGATTACATATGCATAACCACCAAACTGGGTGTCTTAGATGTGAAATGTGATCATATCGCGTTCTCACTTCTCAGTAAGGATTACTTGATTTAATTACTTTTTATATTCTCTTTGCAGTTCATTTTCACAAGAGATTTGAAATTCTGCCCTACATTTAGCAAGTTAAAGACTTTATTACTCAACGAGTACTGGTGCGAGGTTCCGGACTTGGACCCACTAGCTTGCATTCTCAAAAAATCACCAGTTCTAGAGAAGCTCACTCTTCAACTTTTTTCAAAGGTATAAATCTTTTAACTAGACATTGTTGCAGTGTTAAAAGTAATTACTGCTTATATATCTTGGTTCAATGTTTTTTCCTACCATAGGGACCAACTCATAAAGTGGAAATGAAAGGAAGCTACAGTCCAGTGGATGGACCACGACCATCTGCAATATCAGAGCACCTTAACATAGTTGAAGTCAAGTGTACTGTGGTCAACGAGAAGATTCTCAAAGTCTTGAAGTTCTTATCTGCATTTAACATACGTAAGCAAACTAATGACTCTTTACATGATCTCTACGTCCATAAATTAGCTTTCATATGTGGGAAAGAAACTTATAAGAAAGCAGGTGAAAAAAATCATGCACGGAAAACAGCTTGTAGGGATCTATTATTGTACTGTTAAGACGACAGAAAAAAACTGCTGAGATTCACCGGTATAAAATTCTTCAGATATTTAATGGTCGAGATTTGTCAAATAGGAACTCATGACACGTAAATCTAATTGGCTAGAAATAATTCAGTCGGCCAATTGTTCGATCCGTATAGCTTACGGTAGGAGGAGACCCACATAGACACGAACTGGTTCAGTAGTTTAGTTACTACTGGATCCCTCCCAATTCGATTAGTACTCGACTTCTTCAAACTGAATAGATTAGGTAAATAATCAATTGCACGTACGTGCATGGTAGATCCATATGAAAAACCAGGTTTTTGTTATTTTGAATGCACTATATCAGCACAATATGTACACTACAATATCATATTTAGTGTTTCTTGTGAATATCATAATTAGTTTATGGTAAAGAAAAAACCTACACCGTCAAAATTTGTGGTTACATATGTTAGGATGAAAGGTCAAATTAGATTTATTCTATAGAACAAAAAGGTCAACATGGCTTCTTTAAGCGACAACAACGTGAATTACAACACATAATAGTTCGAGGAAAAAAGGATCTGTGTGGCTTATTTTTTCGACGATGTCATATGTTGTAGATTAGTTCAACACGAAAAAAAAACATATGGGTAATATTTTTTTGCTAAATCAAGACTGCAACAACGTGGAATAATTAAATTAGCAATTTGACTACCAACCAATAATATGAGATATGTGGCGGAGGAGAGAATAATTTCAACATAACACGTGTTTTGTTTCTTCTGCTAATAAAAAGTTTGGGAACATTTTTTAGTTGTATCAACATGAATGTGTTTGAAACTATAAGAAAAGAGTTCAGTACAATGAAAACCAGCATAAGCATTCAAAGATTTCGTTGCTCACATAGTCCATGGTGACTAGAAGCGATGAAATAAAGATCGTGTAAATAATGCATGAGATAGCACCAGAAAATCTATGGGTTGATTCCAATATCATGTGTGTGCAAGTGAGCATGCCTATGAAAGATGCAGATAATATACGTTGTGGCAACAACTATGCATATTGAAAGCAACAAATGATGTGGATTATATGGTAAGTCATTTTACGTATGCTGAACAATATAACATGACAAAAATAAACCGAAGATCAAGTTCTGAACCATCTAGATTCAGTCCATCATAATTTCCCGAAAGGATAATGCCGAAGGTTTAAATAGCGGGCTATACCATTTAGTGGTGGCTCAGCGAGAAGCAATGGAAAATTATCGTGGAGCTATAGCGAAGCTAAGCCTATTTTACGTTTTTTTTAAATCATGAAAAAATTGAAAAAATAAGAATACAATGTATACTTGAAATACACATTTTACTGATGGCTTTGTGGATCTCACTTGCGCCCCTCTCCTAGCTGCAGCGGCTTTGCGGCGCTAAATGCATGGCTTCAAATTTAGTGTTATAGCCGGAATTATAGATGTCTTTGTGTCATTCTCAGTTTAGCGTTAAAAGCGCATGGTTTGGTGATCAACCAAGTAACAGACAAAATATCATAGGTTGACAAAAATTTGGTAGGGTATATTTTGGCACCAATCAAGCATACCAAAAAAAATCATGGATTGGATAAAATGCACGCAATAGAACTTTTCGAGCATGGTTCACAATATATATTGATTAGTCAAGTAAATTAGTGCCATTTTATCCTAGGCATTTCTTTCCATAGTACTATTATGTATAAAATACTACATAAGCATATATTCAAATATACAAATAGTCAAAGTGTTGCAGAGACCATTTCAAAATTAAAATGACATATCTAACATTGTATCTGAATCTAGCCGCGCAAATGTGTGGGCCACTCTGCTACTTCTGAATTGTTTTGAGATATGAAAAATCTGGACCAAGTCTGGCCAGGCTCAGAAATGAAACCAATATAATTCATTTTGTTTGCAAAGGATGTTCAAAATATGTGTTGCCAGAATAGCAAGTATAACACAATATGGACTTGTTGATTAGTTCTGCTTTTATTCGGCACTAGCACAAATGTCTGAATTTATTAATTTAGAGTAGTGATACAGTATCTTCACATGCTTAGATATTAGTTCTGAATAGTAAATTAAATATCTGCACTCATATAATATTTTTGACTCATTGCCTTGTTGAATTGTTGGTGCTAATCAACAACATTTTTTTGGCTCTCTTTTTATTTTCGCTATCTGGCTCGGAGCAGCTTCTTGCTCCTATGGGCTAAATTATTCGGCATTGGTTAGCTTGTGTCCAGCGCTAAACTATTCGCTGTTTCTATGGCGGAAAGTAGTGGCTACTTATTTCTGTAGACTTGCCTGCGAATTCATTACAGTTTACGTAACATTTTATGTCGGAAATAAAGTCTATGCATAACATGTGTAGTAGTGTATGTGATGATTGCATATTTCACATTTCCTTTGCAATGAAATTGCATATAGGGTTTTCTGCCTTCTCATTTGGGAGAAGTTTAGCTAAACATTTGTATGTTAGATTATCAAATATAATGGAAGTGTGAGCGCAGATTAATTTTAAATAAGTATGATAATAAAGTGAATCTCTTTCATACTTAACCAGCTCTGTTCCAGTATGTTCATTTTCATTTTCAAATAGCCATGCATTTTGTACTTCTACAGACACAGCGGACTTATCTTTTTCATTTGTGTACAGGATTCGGTTTTTTGTAAGGGTGAGAAGATCTGGATTGTCAATGGATTTACCATCTCTTTACTATTCAGAAATGGAAGGCGTAAGTATATGCTGCGACAAGGTTTCCGTCATTTTGGTGCTTGTGCATCTGATGCCAATTCTACCTAGTAGCGAACAAAGGAATAGTGTAGAATTCGGATCATACAACTTGTGAACTCTAGACCATCCAGTTGGACTTGGTTTTACGGTATCTTGTAATTTCTTTTGCACTTTTTGCTCATGATGAATTTATTCAGCTGTTGGACTTGTTAGAACTCGCGTGGCATGTCTTTTCTGGCTTCGGTGCATAACTCGTTTTCTGTTATGAATTCATTACATCTTTACTTGAATGTTCTATATCAAGGTGCATTTGGGCGTTGGTAAATGGAGATCCAACAAAGCAATTAATTGTTACAACTGACCCTAGTGTCAAACAATGGTTGTTTTCATTGTTGAACATGTTATCTCATGCGGCGTTTGTGAAGTCGGCGGTCATGTTGTGGACTACTTGGTCAGCCAGGAGAAAAGCAAGCCACAAGGGAATACTTCAAAAACCTCATGCTACTCATATGTTCATTGGTCGGTTCATCTCTGAGTTGGATATCTCACAACAACCATCACCGAGGACCAGGCTCACGATCACGCCCTCTAGCGAACTTGGGACAAGTACCCGGCCTAGGGCGCCACCATTGTGATATGCCAACATCCATGTTGACGCCGACATCTCCAATTCAAGAGGTTTTGCGGGCTGAGTCGCGACCACCACAAGACTTCTTTGGGGAGCTCCTCTCTCTCATTATTTTTTGAATGCAGGACGTCGCTACCCTCGAAGCAATCACATGACGTGAAGCATTGTCATTGCGAGAAACAGGTGGTGAGTGGTCAGCGGTCGAGGCCGGCACAGTGTGATCATCACTGAAATTATCTCCCAAGTTTTAACTGTAAATTTACTTTCGAGGGTCGATCGGTTGATGAGGAAGCTCATAAGTTAGCTACGTCACTAGTAGAAATCAGGCCTTTCGACCGGAGCATTAGTCCCGGTCACATTTTGGACCGGGACTAATGCCTCCAGTAGTCCCGGTTCGTGAGGATAAGCATTAGTCCCGGTTCGTGAGGACCCTTTAGTCCCGGTTGGTGTCACCAACCGGGACTAAAGGGGTGGTGGCAACCGTTCGCCTGGCGCGAGCCCTTTTAGTCCCGGTTCGTAGCTCAAACCGGGACTAAAGGTCCCAACCGTTCAAACCTCGCGCCTTGGAAGTTGTTCCGTGCGAGATCATATACATCGGAAACGCTACAGTAACGCGATCGGCCACCATTTCTGTTCGTCTCCCTCTCCTCTCTTCTTCCCCATCCTCCACCATGAATCCACGAACTCGCTACGGGAACGTGCTCGCACATGGCACGACCAATCTCCATGTCGTCTACACGAACGACAGCGCCAAAGTCGAGGGTTTTCTTTCCATGTTCGAGGAATGGCTTCAAGAGGAAAAACACAAGTTCATGGGCCTCGATCTCGAGTACATGGCCGATGGTCGCAATGTTGCCGTCGTCCAACTTTGTTTGAAGCAACATGTCATGGTCTTCCAGTGGGCAAGGTACGTAATACGGAACTTGTCATAGTTTTAATCGGGGCTTTTCTATGATTCATAGGATAGGAAAATTGCATATAGGAATAGGAGCATTGGGAATGTCGAGAACATGTCATAGTTTCCTTGATTCATAGGAAAAATGCATAGGAAAATTGGGGCTTTTCTTTGATTCATAGGAAAATTGGGGCTTCTCTTTGATTCATAGGAAAATTGGGGCTTTTTCTTTGATTCATAGGAAAATTGCATAGCAATAGAAAATTGCATAGGAATAGGAGGATTAGGAAAATAGCATAGGAATAGGAATTGGAGGATAGGAATAGGATAGGAAAATTGCATAAGAATTTTCCTTGTAGTTGCATATATATATTGGCCATCGTGGGAGAACATGTCATAGTTTAGGGGCTTCTTTTGATTCATAGGATAGGAAATGCATAGGAATTTTCCTTTGTTATGATTCTTATTATACTTGTTCCGAATTATACTTGTTATGATTCTTATTATATACTTGTTCTAAATTATACTTGTTATGGTTATTCTTATTATACTTGTTATGATTCTTATTATACTTGTGCCGAAATATGCTTGTTATGATTCTTACTATAGTTGTTCTAAAATATACTTGTTATGATTCTTATTATACTAGTTCTAAAATATACTTGTTGCAGCAGTATTTAACACATTTGTTCCATTTTGTTGTTGCAGTAGTGACAAGCACTGTCCAAAACTCATGGAGTTCCTTCGCAGCGGCATATATCTTGCTAGCGTTGATATAACGAATGACAAGATCATGATGAGGCGCACCTGGGGTATTGAGATACCAGCTAAATGTCACATTGATCTTCAGGGCAGGTTCAGGCTTGAGCATGACAAGACTTCAATGGCTGATATGGCAGCCGCCCTGATCGACGAGGACTACGCTAATATGAAGACAAAATTCCCCAAGTCAGGGCACCAACATTGGAAGAAGACCCCACTTGACCCTATCAACATTGAGTATGCAGCAATAGATGGGTACGTTGCATACGAGTTGTACCGCAGGATTGGAATCTTCAATTATGGGCAGCGTCACCTCGTATCGCTAGTATCTCCTGCTTGGGGGTATTCTGATCCGGACGACGAGTAGTGTTTGCAATGGCGAACACTTTTATCTCTATTATGTAGTGCTTGGGGTCTCCTGATTCGGACGAGTAGGTTTGCAATCCGGAAGAGTAGGATTGGTATCTTCAATTATGCAGTACTTTCTGTAATGGATATCTGAACTATTATTTCTATTATGTCCCTGTTTAAGTACGGTTTGTGTGTAAGAATATTTAGTATGATGTGAGCAAGCTTTCTGAAGCATTGTGATGTATGTGATGAAGATTGTACCGCTAGTACCACCACTAGTGACCCATGGGTCTGCTGCTTGGGGGTATTCTGATCCGTACGACGAGTAGTGTTTGCAATGGCGAACACTTTTATCTAAAAAGAATCAACTAAAATATTAGCTAGAATATCTAGAATATCACTGCAGTTAAATATAATATTAACTAGAATATCACAAAGTGCATCCAGTTTTTGCCGTAACCCTCTCAACTTTTTATCACATGCTATGTGGGTGAAATGATGATACCATGCCAAGTTTCAACCATTTCAGAGTTCATTTGTGGTGCTTTTTAATTTCAGGGTCATTTAGCTCAAAACAATTCATTAAATGCATGAAAAAAAGCAAATGAAGTTAGATAGGGTTGAAATTTTAGGATGTGGCTTCTAATGGTTCATATTGAATGCACAAAAAGTCTGGAGTTGAAATAAGTTAAAAAATTTGAAATCCTTTTGTAACAGACGAGTTTTCGTCCGAAACCCTTATACTTCGAAAGAGATTGTCCAATTTGTACACGAAGTGCATCCAGTTTTTTCCGTAACCCTCTCAACTTTTTAGCACATGCTATGTGGGTGAAATGATGATACCATGCCAAGTTTCAACCATTTCAGAGTTCATTTGTGGTGCTTTTTAATTTCAGGGTCATTTAGCTCAAAACAATTCATTAAATGCATGAAAAATAGCAAATGAAGTTAGATAGGGTTGAAATTTTAGGATGTGGCTTCTAATGGTTCATATTCAATGCACAAAAAGTCTGGAGTTGAAATAAGTTAAGAAAATGAAATCCTTTTGTAACAGACGAGTTTTCGTCCGAAACCCTTATACTTCGAAAGAGATTGTCCAATTTGTACACGAAGTGCATCCAGTTTTTGCCGTAACCCTCTCAACTTTTTAGCACATGCTATGTGGGTGAAATGATGATACCATGCCAAGTTTCAACCATTTCAGAGTTCATTTGTGGTGCTTTTTAATTTCAGGGTCATTTAGCTCAAAACAATTCATTAAATGCATGAAAAATAGCAAATGAAGTTAGATAGGGTTGAAATTTTCGGATGTGGCTTCTAATGGTTCATATTGAATGCACAAAAATTCTGGAGTTGAAATAAGTTAAAAAAATTGAAATCCTTTTGTAACAGACGAGTTTTCGTCTGAAACCCTGATACTTCGAAAGAGATTGTCCATTTTGTACACGAAGTGCATCCAGTTTTTGCCGTAACCCTCTCAACTTTTTAGCACATGCTATGTGGGTGAAATGATGATACCATGCCAAGTTTCAACCATTTCAGAGTTCATTTGTGGTGCTTTTTAATTTCAGGGTCATTTAGCTCAAAACAATTCATTAAATGCATGAAAAATTGCAAATGAAGTTAGATAGGGTTGAAATTTTAGGATGTGGCTTCTAATGGTTCATATTGAATGCACAAAAAGTCTGGAGTTGAAATAAGTTAAAAAAATTGAAATCCTTTTGTAACAGACGAGTTTTCATCCGAAACCCTGATACTTCGAAAGAGATTGTCCATTTTGCACACGAAGTGCATCCAGTTTTTGCCGTAACGCTCTCAACTTTTTAGCACATGCTATGTGGGTGTAATGATGATACCATGCCAAGTTTCAACCATTTCAGAGTTCATTTGTGGTGCTTTTTAATTTTAGGGTCATTTAGCTCAAAACAATTCATTAAATGCATGAAAAATAGCAAATGAAGTTAGATAGGGTTGAAATTTTAGGATGTGGCTTCTAATGGTTCATATTGAATTCACAAAAAGTCTGGAGTTGAAATAAGTTAAAAAAATTGAAATCCTTTTGTAACAGACGAGTTTTCGTCCGAAACCCTGATACTCGAAAGAGATTGTCCATTTTGTACACGAAGTGCATCCAGTTTTTTCCGTAACCCTCTCAACTTTTTAGCACATGCTATGTGGGTGAAATGATGATACCATGCCAAGTTTCAACCATTTCAGAGTTCATTTATGGTGCTTTTTAATTTCAGGGTCATTTAGCTCAAAACAATTCATTAAATGCATCAAAAATAGCAAATGAAGTTAGATAGGGTTGAAATTTTAGGATGTGGCTTCTAATGGTTCATATTGAATGCACAAAAAGTCTGGAGTTGAAATAAGTTAAAAAAATTGAAATCCTTTTGTAACAAACGAGTTTTCGTCCGAAACTCTGATACTTCGAAAGAGATTGTCCATTTTGTACACGAAGTGCATCCAGTTTTTGTCGTAACCCTTTCAACTTTTTAGCACATGCTATGTGGGTGAAATGATGATACCATGCCAAGTTTCAACCATTTCAGAGTTCATTTGTGGTGCTTTTTAATTTTAGGGTCATTTAGCTCAAAACAATTCATTAAATGCATGAAAAATAGCAAATGAAGTTAGATAGGGTTGAAATTTGGCATAATGATAAAACATACTAATATTAAACAACAGAAAAAACAATCACTCAAAAATCTATTTTTAAACTAAAGTTAGTCACAAACTAGTGATTCACAAAAATTTCAAAAGAATTCAAATTTAAACTATTTAAATTTGAAAACTACTGGCACTAACAGAAAGTTTGTAATTGTTTTGACCTAAAGCAAAAAGATTCATTAAAAACTATAAATATTCTAACAGTTATTGCAAATATAAAAACAGTTATTCCAAATATAAAAACAGAAAAACAAAAAAAGAGAAAATGGACCTTTAGTCCCGGTTGGAGCCACCAACCGGGACTAAAGGCCCCTTCCCGCGCGAATTTGGGCCGCCGAAAAGGCCTCTTTAGGCCCGGGACTAAAGGGGGACCTTTAGTCCCGGTTGGTTATACCAACCGGGACTAAAGGGTCTTTAGTCCTGGTTGGTGATACCAACCGGGACTAAAGGTCCTCCCTATATTAGCAACGGCTTCTTCCTCCCCCCAAATTCACTTCGTCTTCACTCGCTTCGACGATGCCGCCAGGCTGCCCCGCCCGCGCCCTCGATCGACGGCGCCGTCCGTCCACGCGCCGCCGCCGCTCTCTTCCTCCACGCCATCGCCCCCAGCTCTGCCGGTGCCGCTCCTCCCAGCCGCCGGCCGTCGCCCTCAGCTCCACCGATCCTCCCTCCACCGACTCCGCCGCCGCTCTCCTCCTCCACGCCGGCGCCCTCAGCTCCGTCGGCGCCGCTCTCCTCCTCCACGCCGTAAGCCCGATCTTTGAATCTCTGAATCTCTCTCTTCTCTTGTTACTGTTAACCTTTGCTGGAAATTGAGATAGTAGTTAAATTTGTATGAGACAACTTGTGAGTTACTAGTGAATTTGATCTGATGCATGAGATGTGTGTGATGGCCGAATCCTCTACTCTATGCTAGTGTTTATTTTCCTGTTTGATTAACTATAAAATCACCCAAAAAAACATGTTGAATTATACACGCAAAGGTTGTTTCACGACGACAAAGAAGAAAATGTTGAATGAGCCATCCAGGTTTAAGTTCGAACATACGCAAGCTTAGTTTAGAAGATAGTAAGTCTGACATAAATCTTATACAACAAAAATGTATCTATTTCCAATGAAAATCTGTCATACATGAAACTTAAGTCCACTAAAAATTCCTTATTCCAAGCTTCATTTTGAAGAGCAAAAACCATGCAAACATATAAAAGTCTGCTAAAAGGACACATTGCTTCATCCATCAGTTTAGAACAATCCTTCTAATCTCCACTTGCAAAATTTCCGAAAAGGGAAGATTCAGTGAAGGGCATTAGCAAAAGTTCATAACAAATGAAAAGAGTCAAGTTAAATTCAATACATATATGGACACTTAGTGCTTTATGGTAGAACATGAGAAACTGAAAAGCAAAAAAGAAAAAAAATGTTGGGTTTATATGTTGAGTGGAAGACCTCATTCTTTCGAATTTTCTGAAGGGTGTAAGCTCAGACAACAATCTGCAAGAACATACATGGTTCTTAGTGTCCTGTAAACTCAGCTTTGACTTCAGAAACTACAGTGTATATATAATCATGAAAATGCAGAAGATAGATGAGTGACAAGGGACAAAACTAACATGTCTTCCTATAATTCCTTAAATAGACTTGGTCTTTACTGCAACAACAGAAGATAGATTGATCGGATGGTCTAGCTACCACTCTCAAACCTGATCTGGCTCGGTCTCAAGACGTTGGAGAAGTCGGTTCACAGCCTGGCCATAATGGTTGATCTCTGCATCTCTCAAACCCGAGCAGATAGTCCCAAGCTTTGACGTCTTTCCAAGGTCTTAACCCTGTCCAAGAGCAGCCAGATCCAAGATCTGAGGTCTTCCCGTTCTAGGAATCCTACTGTGCTTTTTTCTAATTACAAAATTACTACAATGTTGGACATTTTTCTCCTCTTAAGTGATCGCTTTCATTTTATGCTTGATATGTACTGCACTTAAAATGTAGCTTAATTTGTTGCAACAGTCAGAAGTCAAGGTTTATTTTCAGGTGCATTCAAGCGAGAAGTCAGTCTTACCTGCTAAATCCTGCATGTGAAATATGATGTCTTATCACAAGGCTACAAATATTTTGCAGTTGTACAGACTACCTAAACTTAGCATATATGTGTGTGTCCTTCATACTAATGCACATCCCATGAGAATGAATGTGGACCATAAGCCTTGTATTGATTTGCATATCTCCGGTTCTGCTTATTGAATGCATTCTAATTGTTTTATATTTGTTCTGGATTAGTTAAGCTATGGACGACCATGATCAAGAGAATGCCATGTACGACCTGATGCGCTCCGGAAACGAAGAGAATGAAGTAGATGATGGCTCACAATACCTTAACCCATCCGGTGAGGGAATTGAGGAAGAACAACCAAGAGACGAAGGCGAACCAGCTGACAATGACGATGGCGAAGAAATTTTTGTCCATTTAACAGAGTCCGACGAGGTATTAATTTGCCCTCTGGTGATCATCAGATGTATTGATTGATTTGTATATATTAACGAATCTTTCTTCCTTTTAGCCCTCCGGATCGAGCAAATCTTCTACAAGGGTTAAACGTGGCCCGACAAAAAAGTTGAAACAAGGCGTAAAGTTTAACATCGATCAAATCAGAGCAGATGGCAAACCGATTGCTCCTAAAGAGAATGCGGACAAATTTATACGTCAATGCGGAGTTATCGTTAGGGACCAAATCCCAATCACCGTTCAAGAATGGAATCAGCCAAAAAATACCCAAGCAGTTTTTTTTGTCAGCCAAAGAGCAAAAGATCTGTTTGGGAGGAGCTAATGAAACATTTCACCCTACCAGAGGCTCTCACAGATCTCCAACGAGAGAAAGTCAAGAAGTGTGCTCTTAAGAAGATGGCCAGACAATTCCAGTCTTGGAAGAAAAGATTATGGAAAAGTTACGTGGAAAACAAAAGGAAGACTCCAGAATTCAAAGGAGAATATGTGAAGTTAGCAGATGACTGGGACGAATTTGTGAAGTTCAAGGAATCAGAAGAAGCTAAGAAATGGTCGAGAATAAACAAGAAAAGTGCCGACAAAAAAACGTGGCACCATCGTCTGGGGCCAGGCGGCTACAAGTCTGGGTTGCCTAAGTGGGATGAATCTGAGCAAAACATGAGGGCTGCAGGGGTCTCTCCAGTAACAGATACTTGGCCCGAGAGGTGCAGGACTTAGTTTTATGCACATGGGGGAAAGTTGGACCCAAAGACAGGCCAGGTTCTTGAACAGGCCAGTCTTAAAGATGCCACGGACGAGATAATTAAAGCAATAGAAGAAGCTCGAGCGGGTGTGTACCAGCCGGAGAGAGAGAACGACGAGCTTTCGCGCGCCCTCAAGAATCCTGAACACCCGGGACGAACACGAGGCAAAGGCATGGGTCCGTGGTTTCTGGGGTTTGCGGATTGGAACGACAGCTACAGGAGTCGTGACAGAAAGAAGAAGCATGAAGTAGATCGGATCCAGGACTTGGAACGCAAATATAACATGCAGCAGGAGCAAATCAACAAACTTAGCCAGCAAAGCGCGTCTCAGCAGCAGCAGCAACTAGATCCAGCATTGGATGGTACCATTCCATCATCTATGCCGAAAAGCAGCGTGGGTTCCACGGAGGTCCCGGCCGATGATGCACTGCTGGCTCGCTACCCCGTGGATGATATCTTAGAGTCGACACCTTGTGAGCTACACGTGAAACTGAAGAACATATCCATGAAGGCGGCGCACGGCTTTGCTTTACCGAGTGGACATGAAGCAACTTTCCACGGCAATCCGATTACACCTGGCTATGCTCGTGTCGGGGTGGATCAAGTTGTGCCGGCATATGAAACACTAAATCTTGACTACCCTGGAGGTGAAGGGGAGCGGACACTGGGAGAAGCCAGGCGTTGTGTCATTTTATGGAAAAAGGAATGCATCGTGTTTCCAAACTCGGTGCCAAGGCCATCGACTCCTCCTCCAAGCCTGCCGCGTCAGCAGACTCCAACCCTCCCCGAGACGGAGCGCAGGGTGAGTCCTTCGAATCCATCTCCGCCGCGCCAGCCGAATCCATCCCACCCCGAGACGGAGCGCATGGCGATTCCGCGATATCAAGCTCCGCCACGTCAGCAGAGTCCATCCCACCCCAAGACGGAGCCTAGCGCGAGACGTTTGCGATATCAAAAAACAGCATCTCCAAAGCGGAAGAGAACACAAAAGAAGAAACCCGAGCCTCCTGCCAAAAAGAAGTTATCTTACGAGAAGACTGAGGAGGAACTCGATGAATCAGTGAAGCTCGCTTTGCGGGCCTGTTTTGGACCGAAATCGCCCCCGCCGCCAAAGGAGAAAATACCCGAGGAGGTCGTACAACACTTTATTGATGCAGCTAAACCGGCGGAGAAAAGACCGGTATCAGACTATGAACGTTGTATTACCAAGTCCTATGCATCATCCCAGAAAAGACAGAAGTCGAGCGGTAGCAGTAAATGCGGGAAAACTGTTCCCTAGCTCGGAGAACAGGCAGTCCAATCGATCAGCCCGCTCAAGGTGAGTGCCAATAACGTGGTAATAACCGACGCTGATAGAGAGAATGCTAGAATGCTCGGTATCACCGTTGAACAATTCCTAGAGATCGAGGAATTTCCACCGTTAGATCAGAAGGAAATAGAACGGCAATATGTCCCCGGGCAACCTCTGGTCAGTCCTGACGACGAGAAGCTTCTAACAACGCAAATGTACAAATTGCATGGCTGGTACATGAGAGAAATAAAGAACGGGATGGAGAGCCTCATGGTGAAAGTTGAGAAAGAGCATTACGTCCATAAAAATGCTTTGTGGATTGAAAACTCGGAATTTTTTCAGTTATTCAATCAAAAAGCACTCGACAAATCTATCGTCAGTTGCTATTGTCTGTAAGTGATTTCTTTCTGTAATTTAAGTCTCTAGCTCAGCTCGTTCATTGCCTGTTATTATACTCACTATATTCTTTTGTGTGGTATTATGCAGAATGAAGATTTTTGAATTGAAAAGAGCTGGAGTCTATGGCATTGGGTTCATTGACCCAAATACCGTCAATGAAGAAGTGTTGAGAAGGGACCCTTTGGACACGGAGAAAATGCTTCTAAGGTTTTTGAAGGCCCTAAAGTACAAAGCAGAAATACTTTTACCTTGGAACTTCCAGTGAGTGTTACTTTCTTGTACTACAAATTCTATTTTTGCTTATATATATATATACTTGATGTTAAGTGTAGTTGATGAGTTATGCATGCCCGCTTATACAAATCATGTGCGCAGCTACCACTGGATCCTTCTAATCATTAGAGTTGACGATGGAACTGTTGAAGTACTGGACTCGCTAAGTAAAGACCCTGAAGATTACAGAAGCTTGCATTTGGTGCTCGAAAGGTAATTTCAATCATTGACGCACTATGTCGGCTTCTTTATTAGTTCATTTCCTGATATCAAGTATATTAATAACTCATTTATTCATTTTATTTGCCGGGCAGGGTTTGGGAAAAGTTCACCAAAGATGTTAGAGGTGAATGGAAAGAGGAGCTGAGATGGCGAAAGCCCATGGTAATTAAGTAGTACTAGCTACATCCGCGCATCTCTTTAATTCTAGTTTCAATACCATTGTCATGCTTCATTATTATCTGATTGAATTCTATTCTCGTAAAGTGCATGAGGCAGGTACAGGGGACTGAACTATGTGCATATTACGTTTGCGAGAACATTCGCTTTATGACCGAAAGCAACAGGAGTGCAAGAGATCTTTGGGTACGTAAACACCATTCATATTTTTTTTATCATGATCTAATACATATACACACAACTAACATGTTCATATTGATCACCTTCTTTAAATATGCACGAGATGCGGGATAAGCTCCTACCAACGGACCGCATACGAGCAATTCAAGAGGAAATTGCGGGATTTTTGCTTGAGCAGGTCATATCTCCCGACGGAGAATACCATTACCCGATCCCCAAATGATCTGCAAATTGTACGAGAAATTGTATATACCAAATTGTATATATATATGTGTATGCATGTGATCGTACGAGAAATTCTATGATATATGATTGCTTGTACGAGAAATTTTATGATATATGATCGGTTCTACGAAGTATTCTTTTATATATGCATAACGTGTACAGTATGTAGTAGCGTAAAATATGTTTGAAATGAAAAAGAATTAAATGGAAAACACAAAATGAAAAGGAAAAATAAACAATAAACACTAAACCCCTAAACCCCTAAACCTTTAGTCCCGGTTGGTGTTACCAACCGGGACCAAAGGTCCCCATGCCCTGGCGCGCGCTGCCGACCACGTGGCTAGGGTTTAGTCCCGGTTCGTAGCCAACCGGGACTAAAGGCTTGGACCCTTTAGTCTCTATACTTTAGTCTCGGTTGGGGAATCGGGACTAAAGCCTTCACAACCGGGACTTATGGCCTGTTTTCTACTAGTGCGTCTTCTCTTTCTTTAGATCATGGGAGTCATATATATGTGGCTCATTCAACCCCATGACCGAAAATGTATCCCACAAACTCACAGTGGGCATATAAACCTGAAACCCGAAGCCCAAACCCAAACCCATATAACCCGAACCAGAAAACCCCGATGACTATATTCGGGTAATTCGGGTAAAAGGTCATGGTACCCGAATTACCCGAATAGCCCGAATTGTTTGTCAGTCCGGTAAAAATGCTCCACGCATAGGGAAGGCCCGGCCCAAAAACTGCTATCACTACTCGCTTCCCCACAAAATCTAGGTCGGGCCACCAGGCCACCAAGTCGTGGTGTTGTCCTCGATTCCTCCTCCCCTTCTCCTAACGCCTGTGCGCCACTGGGTAGTACGACGACCACCACGACGCATGGTTGCCGCTCGGCTCCAATCCTCCGTCTCATATTCGCGTGCGCCTCCGACCGCCGTCGGGTTCGGAGTCGGGATAATAAGGACCGCTTCCTCTGCATCCTGCAGGCCCGCCCCGCCTCACCTGACAATGTCCTACCACGGCAAGCCTCCATTCGCTACACGTTCAGCCCCTCACGTCGTCGCCCCGCCTCCCTGCTATGGTGCAGTGCTGCGCCGCGTCGGACAGCCTCCCTCAGGCCTCGATAGCATGCACAAGTGCAGCACTGCACCGATCCATCCGCCTAGCGGCCTCCAGTGATATAAAGTGCTGCTCCTATTCGGCTAATTCGGGTTATTACATTTTTAGCTATATTTCGGGTTTCATTTTTCATAACCCGAATTACCCGATCTGATTTTTTCGGGTAACCCGAATGCCCAGCCACAAACCGAGGTTTCCAATGAATAAAACGATGCTTTACCCCTAAAAAAAAAACCGGACCCAGTGAGGTGTGCCGTAGGTGTGCGTGCCTATAGGGCATCTGGTTTTTTTTTTTTTGAGAATCCGTAGGTCATCGTTGGATACTTGGATCGCATTGTATCGGCGCCGCTGGGCGAGTTCCTCTTCCCATCCCCTGGCTCTGCTCCTCAATCCCCCTTCTTGCATAAACCCTAGCTACTCCAATTTGTATCCTGGATCTGGTGTTCTGGAGTTGAGAATCGAGTGGTAGTTACCAAGGATCGTATCATCTGCCCATCTTCCTGTTCTCGTGGCGGCGGTGGCGGCGACGTACCGTCCAGGTGAGATGCGTCCGCCCGCAAGGCATCCATCTGCCCATCTCATCAAATTCTCTCCACCCTCGCGCCGTCTGATCCTTTCTTGCCTCGCAGCGCCGACGACGCATGGCTCCTAGGAAGAAGCGCAAGAGTGCGCCGCCGGCGACGGCGGTACCGGTGAGCACCACCGTCCGCATCGACGACCTCCCCGACTGTCTCCTACAGCACGTGCTCTCCTTCCTCCCAGCGCAGGCGGCTGTTCGGACGGGCGTGCTCGCCCGGCGCTGGCGCCACCTTTGGAAGTCCACCACAGACCTGCGCATCGTAGGCCTTGACGATAAGGATGTCGCAGTCCAAGACATCCGGAAGTTCGTGGAGCATCTGCTGATGCTGCGCGACCGCACCGACCTAGAAAGTGTTGAGATGAAATTCCGTAGTTGCTACGACGACGAACAGGAACAGCCCCATGTGAACCTATGGATCCGTTTAGCTATGATTTGCAAAGTTCGGGCGCTCACCCATGAAATCTATGATACATTATTACGTTTCTGCCTAGACGACCTGCCTCTTGTGTCTCGGCACCTGAAAACACTGGACCTTTTTGGTGTAACCCTACAGAAGACCTCTCTTGATTTTGCTAGCTGTCCAGCACTGGAGAATCTGAAGTTGGATGATTGCAAAATTGAAGGTTCTAAGATATCGTCCCGTTCCCTGAAGCATTTGAGCATCACTGGTTGCGAATGCGACCTGGATTGCCGGTTCAATGTTTCTACTCCAGGCATTGTCTCTTTGAAACTAGATTGCTTTTCGGGTAAAACCCCTTTTCTTGATAACATGCCGTTGCTACAGACTGCATGTGTGAATCTTGGCAAACGCTGCAAAGATGTCTGTCTGAATTATAACTCTGGTGTCTTCTGTGATGCTAATAAGAACGGATGTGGGAATTGTTCATCAAAAAACGATGGCAGTGGTGATTGTGTGCTTCTAGGTGGGATCTCAAATGCTAAACATCTTGAATTGATGTCTGAACTGGGAAAGGTGCGAAACTCATCTTTAACTCTTTCATTGTGTTATCCCTTTTTTGTTTTCCATTATCTACGTTGTTTCTAGAGAATCGGAGATAAACAGATTGCATATGCATCACAAACAGATTGCATATGCATCGCAAACAGATTGCGGCTCTTAGATCAGCATCTTGCATTTTTAGTAAGGAATATTTGATTTAATTACTTCTTGTATTTCCTTTCCAGTTCATTTTCACAAGAGATTTGAATGGCTGCCCTACATTTAGTAAGTTAAAGACTTTATTACTCAATGAGTACTGGTGCCAGGCTCCTGACTTGGATCCACTAGCTTGCATTTTGCAAAATTCACCAGTTCTAGAGAAGCTCACTCTTCAACTTTTCTCCAAGGTATAAACTTGTAAATGGACAACTGTTGTAGTGTTAAACGTTATTATCGGCTATCTATATTGCTTCAATGTTTTTTCTTACCATAGGGACCAGATCATAAAGTGGAAATGAAAGGACGCTACAGTCCAATGGAGGGTCCGTCTGCAATATTTGAGCACCTTAACATGGTTGAAGTCAAGTGTAATGTGGTCGACGAGAAGATTCTCAAAGTCTTGAAGCTCTTATCTGCATTTAACATACGTAAGCTAATTAATGACTCTTGACATGATCTCTATGTTCTTAAATTAGCTTTCATATGTGGGAAAGAAAATAAGAAAGCAGGCTGTAAATAAAAAAAACTGAAGAATTGTGAACAAAGAACAATTTGTAGGGATTCCAAATTGTTTTAAGATATGAAAGATCTGGACCAAGTCTGTCCAGGCTTAGAAATGATACCAGTATAATCCATTTTGTTGGCAAAGGATATTCAATATATGTGTTGCCAGAACAGTAATGTAACACGATATGGACTTGTTGATTAGTTCTGCTTTTATTCGGCAATAGCACAAATGTCTGAATTGATTAATTTAGATTAGTGATCTAGAATCCACGGATACTTTAGGAAACCAATGTATCCATATTGGACACCGTACAGATACGGCTTCGTCCTGGATACGTCCCCGATACGTATCAGGAGTGTATCGGCCGATTAACCATTAAAGACAAACAATTTTAGTTCTGATACTTGAGGGATACCTAATGGAGTCATGGGTACTCTCCCGATGCGTCCAAGCCCAATAACAGCGCACTAACTCATGTGTATGTCTCAACCCTACCTGTACCGAAACCCATCCCTGATCCCATTCTCTCCCGCCCTCCTGACCTAGACGGTGGCTCAATCTGCGGCGGCGGGCCAGCGGTGAACTTGGTGGCAAGCTAGGGGCGAGCATGGGAGGATTTATGCTCCTCATTCCTCACATCCTCTTCTCCGACTCGGTGCCTTCTCCTCTCAATAGCAGGCAGCAGCAACTCACCGGTGGTAGCTCCCGCTCCTCAGTCCTCATCTGACTCACGTTCTCCCTGGCTTCCCCTCCAGCAGGATCCAGGAGCAGCTTGAGGGCATGCTCCACACCTCCACAGGATCGAGCAGTAGCTCGGCGGCGGCAAGCCAGTGATGCCTAATCCGGTGCTCTTGCTCCAACCCCCTCCCCCTCTCTCATATAAATTTCTATCTAATGGGCAGCTACCCTCCTGCACTACAAAATCTCTGTATTGGTGTTCTTCTGCATAATATTTCTATGAAATCTACACCTTGGCCATGTGTAGGAAAAAATCATAACATCAAATTAAATAGTTGGTCATACTTCATATTAGAGAACTATTTATCATTATTTTTGAAAATTAGTCAAACGTATCCCCGTATTGGCACTTTTCGAAAATGACGAATTTATGTATCAGTATCGGCCCAGTACCGATACACGTATCCGTATTGGTGCATTCTCGGTAGTGATACAGTATCTTCACATGCTGATATATTAGTTTGGAACAGTAACACAAATGTCTACAGTACCTTCACATGCTGATATATTCCAAATTGTTCCAGTATCTTCATTTTCATTGTCACAAGTAGCCGTGTATTTTGTACTTCTGCAGACACATCAGGCTTATCTTTTCATTTGTGTACAGGATTCGGTTTCTTCTAAGAGTGAGATGATCTGGATTGTCGATGGATTTACCATCTCTTGACCATTCAGATATGGAAGGCGTAAGTATGCCGCAACAAGGTTTCCATCAGTTTGGTGCGTGTGCATCTAATGCCAATTAATTGTACCGAACAAAGGAATAGTGTAGAATTCGCAACATATAACTTGTGAACTCTAGACCATCTAGCTGGGCTTGGTTTTATGGTATCTTGTAATTTCTGTTGCACGTTTGGTTCATGGTGAATTTATTCAGCTGTTGGACTGGTTAGTACTTAGTACTCGCTTGGAATGTCTTTTTTGGCTTTGGTGCATAACCTGTCATGTTATGGATTTATTCGCCTGCTTTCTTGTTCCTCTCATTTTGTTCTCTACAAGCTTTGCTCGTCCAGAGGGGAGGTGGCACCCTTGGACGTTGCGTCTTGGGAAGCACCGTTAGATTCTGAGTCCCTTTTTTTCGACAGTCTCCTTGTCTACTCATCACAGATCATACCCACGACTTTCTCCTCCATGCCTCCAAGTGTGGCTGCTCCTTTTGCCCCACACACTTGAAACCGCAGACCCATATGATGTTCTCTCACGGCATTCGTAATGGTCTCCGACTCCCTCCCATTTTGACCCATGTTCTTGTACGACATCTTCCACCGTGTAGAAGCATCAGACTCAAGCGACCATTTTCCCCATTGAACATCTGAGGAAAAAGGCGGTGCGCTAGCTCTTCAGGATCTCCACACCATTTAGATTCGACAATGAAATAATTTTTATGATATGACGTGTCTCAAGTTTGTTGGGACAGTTTGTATGATATGGTAGTAGGTTTGCATGATATGATAGTACCAAGGCAACGAGATCAACCATTGTCTGTTTCTTAACCAAGAGATTGGCCAAGAGCTTATTTTACTGTCTCTCAACGTTTTCTCTTTTCAACCTCAAGCTTAATTATATTATGTCATACATTTGTAGATACTATAAGGATCCCTACCCCGTTCCTTTCTGTAACTATAAAAAAAAACACTCCTACTTAACTCTCAATAGTTTTAGGGTATTTGGGAGGCTTGCAACTAGCCCGCCCCATGAATCAAACTCAGAATATTGTACAACGTTTTGCATCCGATCGTGTCTCACTAATAGTGCACATCGACACTCACACCCCATGCTACAGGCTCCCGCCGATTCCTATTTGAATCAGGGTGGGCCAAATCTGCAACCTGCCTTAACGTTGTTGGGCCTCAAATAGACATTCAGCCCATGGGCTTTGCCCAACTGCTGCACTTGAAAACGTCATCAAAGACAGGACTTGTGTGCGCCATCCTAAAGTAGTGGGCCGGCAGAAGAACTCTAGCCCATCTACATGAGACCTCAAAAAAGGCTAACCTGCATCGATTTGAAGGATGAAAATAGACCCCTCTCGGCTTGAAAAACGAACTTCAAACTTGAAAGACACAATCACTTCCCTCCAGAAATTATCACGGAAAAAACCCATTTTAGAAACAAAGGGGTAAAAGTGCGGGCCGTTATCAAAGGGGAAGAAAATACCAAATATTTCCACACATCAGCCTCGCAAAAACTTCGTAAGAACAAAATCGTTTGCCTTAACCACCAAGGCTTGAAATTGCGCAACCACTTTCAAAAAGCTGCATACTAAGGAGTATTTTAATGATATATGGTGGTTCACATTTTATTCATGGTGGTTAACATTTAATTCATGGTGCATTTCATAAAAACCTTAGCTAAATATGATGTCAACCATAGAATTGCTTCACCTTATCATCCTCAATCTAGTGGTCAAGTTGAATTGAGAAATAGAGAAATAAAGTTAATTTTTACAAAAGACCGTCAATAGATTGAGAAAGAATTGGTCCAAAAAACTTGATGATGCATTATGGGCATATAGAACTGCTTATAAGAATCCTATGGGTATGTCTCCATATAAAATGGTTTGTGGAAAAGCTTGTCATTTACCTATATAATTAGAACATAAAGCCAATTAAAGAAATAAATTATGATTTCAAATTTCCCGGTGAAAAGAGGTTATTTGCTATTAGCTCGCTAGACGAATGGAGAACACAAGCCTATGAAAATACCAAGTTATTTAAAAAAGGGTCAAAAGATGGCATGATAAAAGAATACAAAAACGAGAGTTTAATGTCGGGGATCAAGTTCTATTATACAACTCTCGTTTCAGATTCTTTGCACGAAAACTTCTCTCTAAATGGAAAGGACCCTATATCGTCAAGGAAGTTTACCGATGCGTAGCTATCAAGATTAACAATGTCGAAGGCAGAAATCCTAAGGTTGTTAATGAGCAAAGAATTAAACATTATATTTCAGGTACACCCATTAATAAGGAAACCAATATTATCCAAACGATGACACCGGAGGAACACATAAAAGAGACCTTCCAGAACGCTCTAGAATCCTGAAAAGGAGTAGGTATGTGGTACGGTAAGTAAACCGACTCCAAAAGTTCCATAAAAGCATTTTTTTGTTCGTTTCAGAATCTATGAAAAAAAAACAATCCGGAAAGTGCACGAGGGAGCGACGAGCTCGGGGGGGGGGGGGGGGGCGTCGTGTGAGCTCGTGCCTCCCTCGTGGACTTTCCCGACTCCGTTTTCCTTTCGTAGCCTTGTCCTGCACGAGAAAAATTATTATATATACTCCTCGCTGTTTTGACCACTATATAGCAAGTTTCTCCTCTCTTCTTGTTTTGGGCTATTTTCTGGCAGATCCAGATCGTCATGTGTTCATCAAGTTCGTCCAAGGACAAGTTCTTCGAGAAGGTCATCAATCCTTACCTTCCGGAGGTGATGAAGCACCTCAAACCATGGAGATGCGCGAGGGGGTGCTCCACATCCGGGGAATTCAAGGACCGAAGAAGGAGGGGAGCGAGAAGGCCAGGCTTGCAGCGCTGGAGCATGAAATCTTCAAGTGCCAAGGGATGGTTGAGCATAGGCTAAGTGCTAATCACTCCATGATCACAAATTTAATTTGTGAGCATAAGATGGACACCAAGGAGATTGCGGATGCGATCTTTAATCTCCACACCCAACTTCGAGATCTCGAAGCCCAAATATATGATCTACAAAACAAAAAATGTGAGTATGAATCTCGGTTTAAAAGGATGAGCATAGCATATTTCAGGACTCCGGAGACCCGCTCTTCTTTCTTAGATGGAGAACCTATGCCTTGGAAGGTGGAGGACAAGCCCACCACTTCATCACCACCATCGCCCAAGAAGGAAACTTGAATACACGGGTATGGGCACCACCCTTGGCTTGTTCCAAGATTGGGGGAGGCGCCCTAGTATCGTATCACCGTCACTTTTACCATCATTACCTATTCGAGTTCAATCCTTAGTTATTTCATGATTTAGTAGAATAAAGTTTTAGCATGATTTAGTTATGAGTGCATGTTTTGTGGTCTGTCTATCTATGTAATCAAGTGTGAAAGTTATATAATGAAGAGTAGTTTGCGTTTGATTGCTTTACCCTCTTGCTTCAATCTTAGCAATAAAAATAATAAAAAGATCATATGCTAATCCAATGGGGAGTGATGAATTCACATAAAAGAAGTATAATTGATAAAACTTGTTGGAAGTTGACAAACATAGCCTATTGATGCAATTCATGAAAAAGTAATAATGAAAGAGAAGTTTGACATATAGATATACTATCTTGGACACCTTTTATGATTGTAAGCCCCCATTAAATATTCTATGCTTGATCAACTAGTTGACATTGGACAAGGAAGACAATGTAATAGGTTATGTTTGCTTATATTCACAATTTCACATAGAAGCTTTATTGCCATGGATCCTCTAACATGTGGTGCTTGCTCATAATCTTTTGCTAGCCAAAAACTTCGTACTAAGTAGAAATACTATTTGTGCATCCATGAACCCTTAAACCCAGTTTCTTGCCATGAGAGTCCACCATATCTACCTATAGATTGAATAAGATTCTTCAAGTAAGTTGTCATCGGTGCATAAGCAATAAAAATTGCTCCTAAATATGTATAATCTTTTATTATAAGGGAAAATAAGCTTTATACGAATTTATGATGGTAAAGAAATAAAAACGACATAGTGCATAATAAAGGTTGCTATCACAAGGGGCAATACAAAGTGACGTTCCTTTCCATTAAGGGCTTGCACATCCAAACGAAAAGGTGCATGAAAATCTCTGCTTCCCTCTATGAAGGGCCTATCTTTTACTTTTCTGTACTTACTTCTATCCAATAGTCAATAATTGTCATCCCTATTTCACTCTCATTTATTCTTCACTTGGCAAGTATCATATGGTAGGGAAATATCCAGGCATATATATCTAGTTGGATGTAGGTAATCATGAGTTATCATTGTTGACATTAGCCTCGAGATAAATAAGTTGGGAGGTGAAAATTATAAACCCCCATCTTCATATGTGCTTGACTAAAACTTTTTGCTCCATAAATATGACTTGAGCGTTAGCAATCATGGAAGACTAAATGATAGTTGAATACGTGAACTTGCTAGACAAAGCTCTTACATAGACTCTTTCTGAAAATATGATGGACTGCAATTGTTTCACTGACTAAGATCATAGTTTCTTAGCTTTCAATAAAGTGTATGGTTCATACTTTAGCTTGTGAATGAATTATCACTTGTCCGTGAGAAGTTTATGATGAAGTTTTGCTACTATAATAATAATCATGAATCAAGATGCCTTTATGCATGTATTTTTTTTATCGACACCTCTCTCTCTAAACATGTGGTCATGATTATAGAGTTCGGCTTTCGCTTGAGGGCAAGCGGGGTCTAAGCTTGGGGGAGTTGATACTTTCATTTTGCATCATGTTTTCCTATTGATATATATATATATTATGTTTTGGATCATTATTTCACTTTATGATGCAATCCTAATGCCTTTTCTCTCTTAATTTGCAAGTTTCACACAAAGAGGGAGATTGTCAATAGCTATAATTCTGGACCGAAAAAGGCTATAGAAGAGTTGGATATTCTCTCGAACTCCAAATGACCTGAAAATTTACAGAGAATTGTTTTGCAATATAAAAAAATACCGGCGAAGGAATTACCAGAGGGGGACACACCAGCGAATCATGAGCCCCCGTGGCGCGCCCTAGGGCGCGCCATGCGGGCTCGTGGCTCCCCCCCCCCCCCCCCCGAGGCCCATCTTCTCCTATAAGATGCTATTTGCCATAGGAAAAAATCAGAAGAAGACTTTCGGGACGAAGTGCCGCCATCTCGTGGCGGAACCTGGGCAAGAGCACTTTTGCTCTCCGGCGGAGTGATCCAGCCGGGGAAACTTCCCTCCGGGAGGGGGAAATCAAAGCCATCGTCATCATCAACGCTCCTCCTTCGTGGGAGGACCAATCTTCATCAACATCTTCACCAGCACCATCTCATCGCAAACCCTAATTCATCTCTTGTATTCAATCTTTGTCTTCAGATTGGTACATGTGGGTTGCTAGTAGTGTTGGTCACATCCTGTAGTTGATGCTAGTTGGTTTATTTGCTGGAAGATTATATTTTCAGATCCTTAAGCATATTCAATACACCTCTGATCTTGAACATGAATATGATTTGTGAGTAGTTACTTTCGTTCTTGAGAACATGTGAGAAGTCTTGTTATAAGTAATCATGTGATGTTGGTATTCGTTCGATATTTTGATGATATGTATGTTGCTCTTCTCTTCGTGGTGTCACATGAATGTCGACTACATGACACTTCACCATACTTGGGCCTAAGGGAAATCATTAGGGAGTAATAAATAAATTATGGGTTGTGAGAGTGACAGAAGCTTAAACCCTAGTTTATGAGTTATTCCGTAAGGGGTTGATTTGGATTCATATGTTTCATGCTATGGTTAGATTTATCTCAATTCTTCTTTCGTAGTTGCGGATGCTTGCGAGAGGGGGTAATCATAATAGAGTTGCTTGTTCAAGTAAGAACAACACCCTAGCATCGGTCCACCCACATATCAAATTATCAAAGTAACAAACGCTAATCAACTAAACATGATGAACGTTACTAGATGAGAATCCCCATGTGTCCTCAACAACTCTTTGGTTGATATAAGAGAACATTTCGGCTTGTCCTTTGTTGTAAAAAGGATTGGGCCACCTTGTTGCACCTTTGTTACTATTGTCACTTATTACTTGTTACGAATTGCCTTGCTACAAAACTATCTGTTACCGCTACTTTCAGTACTTGCAAATAATACCTTGCTAAAAACGACTTGTCATTTCCTTCTGCTCCTTGTTGGGTTCGACACTCTTACTTATCTAATGGACTACAATTGATCCCCTATACTTGTGGGTCATCAGGATCCTTCGCGAGCATGGCCATTACGGCCTTATTGCTCGTGAACTCACCGTAGGTTTGCCCATCTGTCATTCGACAATGCGCGAGGAGGGCGAGGGTGTATCGTGGTCCGTGTAAGTTTGCTAGTACACATTTCACATGTTATGTATATTGATATAGTTGTTGATTCTGAAGGGGCTGGGACTAGCCAGGTGCTCAACACATCAAGGTGGTCGTTGAAGATTTTTTATCGGTAATGTTAAACGCCCTATGTCTGATTTTTAAGGGTGGCAAATTGAAATTTTTAAGTCAATTTATGTTGTATCGAGGATGTCAATTTCTTTTGGCAAACAATGCAAATCCTGGCAAAAAAATGAAAATAATTGAATTTGCCTTGCTTACGAACATAAATTTGATATTCTTGCGACAACATAATTTACCCTAAAAAATGTTTGATTTGCCACATCACAAATATGTTGTTCGCTACAAATTGAAATCTTCTTGTGTGACAAGGCTCTCTTTGCAACTTTAATCTATAATTTCCGGCATGACAGTTTATGAAACTATTGATCTAAGGAACAAAAAAGCAAAAATATCATGGTGTGAATAATTATTTTAAAAAAATGGAATGGCCTGGTTTTTGTTAGGGCCTTAGGGGAATTGTTTTTAATGCTTAATCATTGTTTTTAATTGCTCTGAAGTGATGACTTTTAAAAAGCTTATGTTCTTCTAATTATACATAAGCTTGCCCCTGGAGCTACAGTCGTTGCCGTTAAATCCATGAATAGATCTAAAGTGCCTGACACCAAATCTTTCCACATGACGAAAAATCCTAACCTCATGGCCCAAGGAGACGACAATAATCTACGACGAAGCTTCGTCGACTATGTCCAGACAGATGAACTCGAGGAGGATCAGATCCTGGAAGATAAATTCGAAGACAAAGCACCACCATTTACCCGTACGCCACTCCTGTGAGGACTAAAAAACCCTAACTACTTACCAGAGCGAAGGCAGTCGGGACTCCCGTCGTCACCACTGACTGCTGAAGCGGCAAATAAAGGGAAGACAAATCCACGGACTCGCGGATGAAGTCTGGAAGGAACAGTTTGCCCTAGCCACCTATGATTAGAGGAGGAAAACGAGAGGAAGTCTAATTACTTGAAAAACATATATGTTGCGAGTTGTTTCTTGACTTAAAAGTGTTCCAGAGATTAGTTAGAGTGCGTTACTACCAAAGATAGCAAAATTATACAGGATAAATGATAGGGATGCTGACCTGCAGTAGAGATCGATACAATCTTTTTGTGCCTCTACCGCTTCACTCACTCTCCCTGGAGAAAAGAGAGGTAATGGTTCATGTGCTTTTTGGACGCCGGCGAGTGCGGTGATCTCCACCCCTCTCTGTCCACTGCTTCGGTGGTTGGAGGAGGAGGTGGGCTCCATTTTCTCTTACTGTTGTTTCATAGATCTAGGGCCTCATCTTCGTCTAGTAGTCCCAGTTTAGTGAGGCTGGTGATGTGTAAAATAACTGGCTTCGGTCTCTTCCTCAGCACGATGACGTTTTTTTGGTGACGTTGCCGAGTCGATGGCCTCGTCTGCTTGGCGTCCTTTCAGAGCGGTATGCCTTATGTTTCCTGTGTATGGCGGTTGTCGTCTCTCCTGGCATCGTCCACAAGTGGGACATATTTGTGCTGGTACAAGGTTGGTGGCCCGACGACATCAGATTTGGTGTTTTTCCCCTGCAACATCGACGGGATGCATCAGATCTGGATCCAGGTTGGCGTGGGGAACATCCTCGGCCGACGGGCCACATCGTCAAGCGCATGTTTTGCGGGTCTAGTCTTCGGCTCACAACGCCTACAACACTATGTCGCTGGCCTGCATTTTGGTTTGATGGTGCTCTGCGTCTTCCCTCGGTGTGCGTCTTGACGGTGTTGCCGGTGGATGGCGGTTTCAGATTTGGTTGTTTGCAGGGACCCCAAGGGACTTACTTGAAATATTTTCTTTTAAGGGATTTTTCTACAAAGTTTCATGGACACATGTCATGTCCTTGTCTTTCTGATAATTTCTGCATGTATGTATGTTATTGTACTATAGGTTTTATTGATTAATATAATGTGTGCTGGTTAAAAATATATAATGTATGCTGGTTAAAAATAAAACGATGGGGGCGCTCTAATGACATGGTAGGTAGCCATCAAATTCTCCTCACTGCCATCAATCGAATTACCATAGGATGCGAGAAAGAAAGAAGATAGCAAAAGGGAGTTGTCAACCAAGAGGCGGGGAAAACAAAATAAATTCATTCAGCATACCTTGACTGTATTTTCTTTTATTTGCATGATTGAAAAACAATTTTTTTAATCAAGATAAATGGGGATTCGGCGAGTGAGCCATGGTTGATGGCCCCATTGACCCATTGGACAGTCAACATCTACAAATTTCACAAACAGAAAGAGTCATCTCTCTTTTGTCGGACAAAATTCGGAAAGGAAGGCAGGGAGTCTAACCTCCGATTGCCGTGGAGGCGGCGACTGTAAGTCTGGCGGCCACAGCCAGATGAGGTACGTGGGGCGACGCCGCCGCAAAGCATCATGCTGTCCAAACCCATCCCATCCCCACTCGTTTGATCGTTTCTTGACGATGCCGACCACCTGTTCGACGGAATGACTCCTTTGAAGAAGCGCATGAGTGCACCGCCGGTGAGTGCCACCGACCGCATCGGCGCCCTCCCTGACAATATCCTCCACCACATGCTCCCTTCCTCCCAACGCAGGCGGCCGTGCGGATGTGCATGGTCGCCAGGAGCTGGCACCACCTTTGAAGGTCCATCGCAGGCCTGTGCATCATCATCCTTGACAGGGGGAAGCTTGTCCAAGTACAAGATCTCCGTAAGTTCGTGGACCATCTACTAATCCTGCGTGAGCGCAACTACCTAGACACCCTTGAGCTCAAATTCGATAAATTCGATGATGACGATGTGCCCTGTGTGAACCTATGGACCTGTTTTATTGTGATGTGCAAAATTCGGGAGATCATCCTTCATATCCTTAAGGATGGTCACCTCTACCTACACGACCTGCCTCTTCTATCTCAGCATTTGGGAACACTGAAGGATCTGAAGGTGAATGATTGTGACATCAATGCTGATAGGATATCGTTTTGCTCCCTTAAGCATTTTAGCATCACTTGTTGCCACTGCTGGATCTGTGTCTCTACTCTGGGCCTTGTCTCTCTAAAACTAGAAGGCTTTATCTGTATGATCCCTTTCCTCGAAGGCATGGCATTACTAGAAGCCGCATGTGTAAACCTTGGCAACGAATGCAAAGATGTCTGTTTAAATTATACTCTGGTGTTTTCTGTAGAGGCAGTGGAGGTAATAATAATGCCTGTAAGTATTGTGTTCCTATTAGTGACGATTGCAGCAGGGATAGTGTGCTTCTGGGTGGTTTCTCAAGGGCTAAACACCTCAACCTGATATCTGAAATTGGAAAGGTATGCCACAGATCTTTAACTCATTTATGGTATCCCTTTTTTGTGTTGGACTATCTACATCGTTGCTGGAGGCAATAAACAGATTACGTATGTGTCAACACGGATTGTGGGATCTTAGACCATGCATCACCCCGCATTCTTAGTAAGTAGTATTACTTGATTGTTTACTTTTGTATTTACGTTCCAGTTCATCTTCTCAAGAGATTTGAAGCATTGTCCTACATTTAGCAATCTAGAAACTCTATTACTCGACAGGTACTGGCGCAATGCTCCATATTTGGATCCACTACCTTGCATTCTGAAAAATTCACCAGTTCTAGAGAAGCTCACTCTTCAACTTTTTTTCAGGGTATAAATCTTTCTTTACATGTGTTCTTTCAAGACACCGTCCACCATATAGAAACGTCGTCCACTATCGATGGAAATTTAGGTGGGGAATCTCTGTCCCCACCTCGGTTGAACATTTGAGAAATAATCCAGATATTATAGTATGACGAGCACTGTATGCACAGTAGTACCAGTACTACGATCTTCCTATCTCTTCGGCCTCTCCACACGTTATACTGGGTTGATAATAAAACAATCTCTATAATATATATTTTTTTCGAAAAGGAGGTTATCCCCCGGCCTCTGCATCAGATTGATGCATGCGGCCATTTTATTAATAAGCAAACAGTTCAACAAAGTCTCCAAGTCTCAAAAAGCAAAAAGGCTCACAAAGAGCTAAAAATATGGAAACGGGATGGCCACAACCGGCGGAATAAAGATAGATAGGAAACTAAACACCTATCCTATTACATGACCGCCATCCAAACCGGTTGAAGATAGCCCGCGCTACCGTCTCCCAACGGATAGACCCAGTAACCATACGCTCCCTGGCATCCGTCGGAGTGAGTAGCGACCACATACGGATCAATGTAGTGGCCCGGAAGATAACCTGTAAGAAATGAATATGTGTTGTTCTGTTAAAAACCAAATCGTTCCTGCAGTTCCATATAGCCCATAATAAAGCACATACTCCTACACGGATATGTTTCGCTATTTCTGTGTCAACTCCATTTAGCCACGTCCCAAATAACGTGTGGATGCTATTTGGAGGAGAAATGTTAAACGCTATATGAACAGACCGCCATAAAATTTTGGCCATTGGGCAATCAAGAAAGAGGTGTTTGATAGATTCATCCTGATCACAGAAGCTACATCTTTGAGATCCTGTCCAGTTACGTTTTGCCAAATTGTCCTTAGTGAGAATGACTTGTTTGTGGACAAACCACATGAACACTTTAATTCTTAAGGGCACTTTGACTTTCCAAATATGCACAGATCGCGGGATAGAGCCCGAGTTGATAATATCCAAATACATGGATTTTACCGAAAACACTCCATTCTTGGTTAGTTTCCAGTGCAACTGATCTGGCTTTTGAGAAAGGTGGACATCCATCAATCTTCTTACAAGATGGAGCCAAGCTTCCCAATGGTTTCCCGCTAAAGTCCTCCTGAATTGAATATTTAGAGGATTGGACTGTAATACTGTTGCAACGTAAACATCTCTAAGCTGAACAATATTATAGAGAGAAGGATATTGGATAGCTAGAGGCATCTCCCCTAGCCACGTATCCTCCCAGAATCTCGTGGAAGTACCATTACCAACGATAAACTTTGTCCTATGGAAGAATGTTGATTTCACTCTCATCAGTCCTTTCCAAAAAGGCGAATCGGTTGGTCTGACCGTCACCTGGGATAAGGTTTTAGAATGAAGGTACTTATTACGCAGAATCTAGGCCCATGTGGCATCTGTCTCTACAGATAGCTTGTACAGCCACTTGCTGAGTAGGCATCTGTTCTTCACCTCTAAATTTTCAATGCCAAGACCACCTTGGTCCTTTGGCCTACAAATAATATCCCATTTAGCAAGTCTGTATTTCCGTTTTAACTCATCACTCTGCCAGAAAAAACGTGATCGATAGAAGTCCAGTCTTTTCCGTACCCCTACTGGTACCTCGAAGAAGGACAAGAGAAACATTGGCATACTCGTGAGCACCGAATTGATGAGAATTAGTCGGCCTCCATATGACATAAGTTTGCCCTTCCAGCAACTTAGTTTCTTTTCAAATCGATCTTCAATGCACTTCCATTCTTTGTTAGAGAGCTTGCGATGGTGAATCGGTATGCCCAAATATGTAAAAGGCAACGAACCCAACCCACATCCAAACAGTTGTTTGTAAGCTTCTTGTTCGTCTTTAGCTCTCCCAAAGCAGAACAATTCACTTTTATGGAAGTTAATCTTTAACCCCGACAACTGCTCGAATAAGCATAACACAAGCTTCATATTTCTTGCTTTCGCCAGATCATGCTCCATGAAGATGATAGTATCATCGGCGTACTGTAGAATGGACACTCCACCATCCACTAGATGCGGGACGAGACCACCTACTTGGCCATTTTCTTTAGATCGTCCTATCAGAATTGTCAACATGTCCACCACTATGTTGAACAAGATAGGTGACATCGGGTCTCCCTGTCTTAGACCCTTGTGTGTCTGGAAATAATGACCTATGTCATCATTCACTTTTATTCCGACACTGCCTTTTTGCGTAAAAGAATCTACCTGCTTTCTCCAGGACTGATCAAATCCTTTCATTCGCAAGGCCTGCTGAAGAAATGGCCACTTAACCTTATCGTACGCTTTCTCAAAATCCACCTTAAAAACCACCCCATCTAGTTTTTTCGTGTGGATTTCATGGAGCGTTTCATGTAGGACCACAACCCCTTCAAGGATGTTTCTGTCCGGCATGAAGGCTGATTGAGATGGCAGCACCACACTGTGTGCAATCTGCGTCAGCCTGTTAGTCCCCACCTTGGTGAAGATTTTAAAGCTGACGTTAAGAAGACATATCGGTCGGAACTGCTCAATCCGCACCGCCTCTGTCCTCTTAGGGAGCAAAGTTATCGTTCCGAAATTTAAGTGAAATAGCTGCAAATGCCCAGAAAACAAATCATGGAACATTGGAAGCAAATCACCCTTAATAATATGCCAGCACCTTTTATAAAACTCAGCCGGAAAGCCATCCGGCCCAGGAGCTTTATTATTCTTCATCTGTGAAATCGCCTCAAACACCTCTTTCTCCGAAAACGGGGCGGACAAGATCTCATTCTCATCCGTCGCAAGTTGAGGGATATCCTCAACCCTTGACTCGTCCAAGGACACAAAACTATCCTCAGGAGCCCCAAACAGCTACTTGTAATAATTGGTGATGTATAATTTTAGGTTCTCCTGCCCCAAAATCGTCCCTTCATCTTGCTCGAGCTGAAAAAATTTCTTCTTTCGATGCTTGCCATTCGCAATCATATGAAAGAATTGCGTGTTATCGTCCCCTTGGACGACTTTTCACACTTTAGCTCTGAGCGCCCACTTCAATTCTTCCTCTCGAAGCAATTCTTTCAGTCTCAGTTCCGCCTCCACTTTAGTCTCCAGCTCTCTGGTATCTAAAATGGAGGACTCGACTTTTAAATCTAAGGCATTTATAAGGTTAAGGAGCCGTTCCTTTTCGACCTTATAAACACCACTCAAATGTTTGGCCCAACCGCGTAGGAACTGTCTTAAGTGTCTAATCTTATTCTGCCATCTTTCTACGTTCAATCTCCCTCCTGAATCCTTTGCCCACTCCCGTGCTATCAGATCCAAGAAACCTTCTCTCTCAAACCATGCTAATTCAAAAGAGAAGATATTTTTATTTCCCACATGAGTTGCCTCCCAGAGTCAAAAAGCAGTGGGGTATGATCAGAGATCGCTCGCGACAACGCTTGGACCGTCACCAGAGGAAACTTCTGCTCCCATTCCACACTGGTGAGAACACGATCCAACTTCACATAAGTTGGATTTGGCAATGTGTTGGCCCAAGTAAATTTTCTACCAGAAAGCTCGATCTCCCTGAGATCCAGGCTTTCAATAATTGTGTTAAACATAAACGACCATCTGCCGTCAAAGTTATCATTGTTCTTTTCGTCCCGCCTTCTTATAATGTTAAAATCACCCCCAACCAGTATTGGGAGCCGTTCATCTCCGCAAATGCGAACTAGGTCAGCCAGAAAATCTGGCTTTAGCTCAGGCTGCGCAGCTCCATACACTGCCACCAGTGCCCATTGAAAACCATCAACCTTCGATCTGACCCGAAACTTAACCGCAAATTCTCCCATAACAACGTTCCGAACCTCCAACGTTTCGCACTTCACCCCAAGTAACATCCCACCAGATCTTCCTCTTGGGGGTAAGCAATGCCAATCAAAATCAACTCCTCCCGATAAGGTGCCAAGAAACTGAGAGGTAAAATTATCTCTACCAGTTTCAGAGAGGGCAATGAAATCTAGCTTGTGTTCAATAGATGCATCCGCCAGAAACCTTCTTTTAGCCAAGTCTGTCAGACCTCTGCTATTCCAAAAGATTCCTTTCATTTTTCATCATAAAACTTTTTAACGGTCTGGATCCTAGCACTCCTGCGCACAGCCGAGGCCGGAAAAATCTTCCGGTTCCACTTGCGCTTAGGCTTGTTTTGCTCATCAACTCGGTCCATACAACCGAGCTCAGTGAGCTTACATGCCTCTGGATCGACGGGAGTTGAACCCTCCTGAGAAACAAAACTCACGTCCTCCTCTGACTCGGCGGGAGAAGGCGCAAGGTCCTCACAAAAACTATCAAGAACCCTAACACCCAATGCATCTATTTCCGAGTCATTTAATGGTTTAACAGCCGCTAAGTTTCGAATCATCTCCATAGCTCGCTCCGCCTCAAGATCAAGTAGGTCATTAACAGATTTAGCAATTTCTTTTCCATTACTACCTAGTGAAACTCCCAACTGATTTGCATTATTCATAATATCGTCCTCAGAAAAATGCAAAATGGAATTGGAAGTATTGACTGACATACCTGTAGTGACCTCAATGTCACGAAGCTTGGCCGCCCGCATGGCGTGCCCCAGCTGCAGGTCATCAACGTCAGGCTGATCCTGGAGACGGCTGCTCATCTGTCGACCTTCAGACATGGGATCCGGGATCCCTCCGAAGGCGACGATCTCGTCCCGCGTAGGCCCACTCGGGGTAAGGCCTCCTGCCCGACCCCCAACTGGACCTAACTCCACCGAGCCAGTCGGTCTATGGCCGCCTGCCATCTGCCCAACCGGAGAAGCCGCACCCACCTCCACGGGCGCGGGCCTCGGGGTCAAGCGCGGGCTGCAATCAGGAGTCCTCGACCGATGCGCACCCACAACAGACGAAAGGCCTCCAGGTGAGGCCGCCCCCCTCACCGAAGCCCTCCCCACCGATGGCTCCTCGGGGGATGGCACCGGCACAGGGGTACGCGGGTTGGTGGGGCTGGACAAGGCCGTCTGCCTAGTGTCCCCCACCACACCCCCATGCAGAAGATGACGAGACAAAGAAGGCGAGGCATGAGGGGTCACCCCCCTCCCACCCCCCTTGGCCAAAGATGGCGCAACTGGCGAGGCCAACGGAGATAACGGCGGTGGCAGCTCCTGTTCCACCGGGTCATCAAAGTCGGCCATGTGTCCCCACAACCGGCTGGGGGCCGACGCAGCACCGAAGGAGCCGAACCTGAGGGTGTTCATCGGGGTCGCAAGGGGCGCCTCCCCCCTTTCCCCCAGAACCCCCAGTCGACTGGGCCGGCCGGTCCAAGGTCTCGTTAGACCCACCGCGGGCCGAGCCATCCGCGTCCGAGCCACGCGAACCCTTACCATCGTCCCCCTCGGTCGTATCCATATCCGAGGTCCCATCCGTCGACTCGAACAGCGATGGACTCTCAATCTCTATCTCTAGCTCGTAGATCATACCGCCATGGAGCCACTTCACCACATCAGGAACAAGCTCAACTTCTAGGACACTCACCAGCAGACGTGCCACGCCATTTGCGCGGGTGAAAGGCATATCCACCTTCTCAGTCTTACCAATGAGCGACCCCAGGCTCCAGGTGATCCGGGAGTTATGCAAAGGCTTCGGCGGAGCCCCCGAAAAACGAACCCAAATCTGAGCAAGTGGCGTTCCTTGTGGCTCCTTCTTCTTCCAAGGAGCAAACTCCATGATGCAGTTAGTGCTCTCCACTCTGCACATGCCGAACTTGAGGATCTTGGTAAGATCATCCAGAGATGGAAAATCTACCTTATAAGTCTGACCCTCAAGCTTCACAAGAACCCACTGAAAATTCCCTGGAGCCAACTCACTCAACTGCTCCACAACCTGAGCCTCAGTCAGAGTCCCATGCGTCACCTTAACAATACCCGTGAGCGAGACCTCCGTCGCGGGTACTTCTGTTTCAACAACAGGCGACTCAAAGAACATCAGATCAGCACAACACACACCATAAATAGTGACCACTGGCATTGGCCCCAACAGCTCCGGGCACTCCCCCGACTCATGCTTGGGCTTCTGACATGTGTCACACAGCTCAGTAGTGCATTCAGCCACAAAATGTCCTGGCTCTCCGCATCGGTAGCATGTCATCTTCTCCTTCTTCCGAGCCCATTTTGAAGCTCGTACACCGTCAGGCTTGTCCACAGTTTTGTCGGTCGTGGTCGTCCGGGCCTTAGCAGCATCAGGCACGGGGACCTCCACCGTGGCAACAGCCCGAACCGTCTCCATGGCCACAGCAGTCAGACCCTCTGTCGTCCCCTCAGTCGTCACCCCGGAGGGGACCTCTGAAGTCACCGCAGCCGGAGGCGGAGGCGGTCGCGGAGGAGGAGGTCGCCTACCCCCTCCCCTACCCCCTCGGTTAGCGCGATTCCCGCGATACCGATAGTTAAGGCCGGACGCACCCTCCACAAAGCCGCCCGGAGGTCCGTTGAAGCCCTCAGCAGCAGCATCACGGTAACCTCCCGGCGGACCATTGAAACCGCGACCTAGACCGCCATCTCCCTGCCATGCATATCCACGGCCACCGCCTGTAGACGAGGAGCCCCGGTGTTGCCCCTCGCCGTATGCGTCGTAGCCGTCGTCCCCCCACCGACCTCGCGGGGGATTCCAGTTGGCGTCGTAACCGGCCGACCCCTGGCCAGGCCCATAGCCGCGACCGCGACCAGCAGCAGCCGCGCCCGTGCCCGAAGCCCGGCCGTCCCAAGCCTGGGAGGCGGGGCGCTGCGCGCCGCGGCCAGCGGCTGGTGCCTCCTCGGCCACCCGCCCGGAAGGGCGCTGCACGCCGGCCCGCGCCTGCGTTTGCTGGCTCGCAGCCAGCCGGGGCTGCTGAAGCTGCTGCGTTCCAACCGCGTGCTGCTGCTGCACCCGCGGCGCACCAGCAGCCGGAGGCACCGGCGCAACAGCCTGCTACTGCGGCGGCCCGCCGCCACCCCGGCCAGCCATGGCCTCGAGTGGGGGGATGCGAGTGGCGCGCCCCGGCCGACGAGCGGGAAACCCCGACAGCGCGCGGCGCGGACGAACCCTAGTTTCACGAGGCGCAGCACGAGGGCGATCAAAACTTTCACGATCAGAGCTATCGAGCGACCCTCGGCTGGTTTTGTCAATCGGGGCAGTGGGTTCCGAGTCAGCCTGGGCCTCATACCCATCTAAATTCGGCCCAATCACCCTCGTCTCGCACTGGGCCAAATACCCAGCGTCATGCAAGCCCAAACCCTCAACGCACTTGCCAGGCCCATCGCGGCCCAGGAGGCAATTCAAACGCAACGTCCGCGCCGCCCGGATCTCGCCGATCTGGCTGGTCGCCGGCGGCGACGGCAGCGCCGCCCTTGGCCGCCGTTTCTTCTTCCTCTCAACAACTGTCCATGCATCTTCTCTAATGAAATCTGACAAAGTTAGTTTTGGAAGACATACCTTCGGGAGAGGACCTCGCCATGGCCGGATCGCCGTCGCCGCCGTCCACCGATGGACCACACGTCGGACCACCTCCACCTTGTCCGCCTCCGTCAGGCCGTGCCTCGCCGGATCATCCATCGGGATCACCGCGTCCACCAGCAAGGCCACATCTTCTTCGGAATAACCCACCTTGAATGCTTCACAAATTGAATCTGAAGGCGTCGGCGACGCCGTCTCCGGCGAGCCGTCGACCGGAGGAACGTCGCCCTCCTCGTCCCCATCCCCGGCGTCATCCGCTAGAGCCCAGAATCGGCCGCCGAAGCGCCGGCCACCGTCGTCGTCGGAGGCGCTAGAGGCAGCCCGAGTCGCCCCCCTAGTCGCCCCCTCACGCATCGCGCAGCCGTCACCACTCACGGCTCACGGCTCACATACGTATAACGTATTCGTATTGCCGCCTTGCCGGAGCCAGATGGCCGGGCTGCGGCTGCTGGACTGCCACGCGGCGAACACCAAAGGCGGCCGAGGCGTCCAGCGACGAGAGGACGAACTACTAAGACGAACAGACAAGCCTTAAAAAAGGGGGAGAATTTCACTTCCCCGGCCTCTGCACCAACTAGGGATGCATACGACCTTTTAAGTATGAGTACTAGGAGTTTAGTCTCAGTTACACACCAAGCCTAGCCTAGTCCTCAATAAATCCGTGAGTATCAGGAAAGCCTGGTCCTCAAGAATAAATAGGAACCTAAATTCGCCTCCGTGAGGATTCGAACCCAGGTGTTGGGTTTGTACATGCACTCCCCCAACCAGTTGAGCTAGGCTCACTCCCAAAACAATCTCTATAATATGGTGTGCCTTAAATTCTCTTTGCACCAAAAGGCCACACTAAATGCAATATGTCAAATATTAGTCTATCTCTTAACCAAAAGTCTGACTCTTGACGAAAAAGGATCCCCCCCGCTTTATATTATAAAGCAACCAACACCGATTACAACCAAGATACCGATACAAATACACACCACCGCCGCACACAACACACACACCCAAGGCAAGATACAAGGTGCCGGGCACCGACACACCACCCCACCTAAACCAAGCAAAACTACGGAGACCGCTTGGCGTCGATGGTGACCTCCACCGTGAGAAACCACAACGGAGTGGTGAGACAGCCCTAACGAAGCCAGGCCTCCAGAATGGTGCCTCCTAGAAGGGTAAGACCATCGAAGCCTCCACCGCCTAATCCCGAAGATCAGATTTTCACCCAGAGCGAGACGACCGGAGTGGGAACTCCGCGACGGAGTCTTCAGGAAGGGTACGACATCAATAGCCGCCGCCACCGTCGGCTAGTATAGGGACGGGCCAAGTGGTCTACCCCAACGCTCACACCCAACCGTCGCAACCAAGCTCCGTCAACCAACCGCAACCACACCATCCGTGTAGCCATGGTTGCCCGCCCGCACCCGTGATGCACACTCTGTCCACAAACGCCACGCCTCACACCATCAGGGTCGCCGCCCTACAACCCAACATCCTCACGACCAACCAAGGTACCGGCTTTGGACTTACTAGCACCCCAACCACCGGCGGAGCCACCAGCGACCGCCTTGTCCCGAAGAACACCAGATTGGAGAGCAGTAGCACGGGCCGGGGAAAGGGGGAGGAGTAGGAGCGGGTCGGATCCACGACCTGCACCCCTGCCGGCGACGGAGGGCCACCACTAGCCCCCATCCCCCCTGACAAGCCCCCTCCCCCCATCGAAATGAGCATCGCCGCACCATGCCCACCATCTCGGATCAACGCAGGACCATTGATTGCCGCCTGCACACCGAGTGGGGAGCAGGTTCAGCCGCCACTTGCAGACGAGGAGCCTCCGGAGATGCCTTCCCGCGCCACCCACCAATGCCCAGATCGCCGCCGAAAGGTGGCCGACCCAAGTAAGGCATGCACATCAGCCACCACCGCCGCCACACCACCTGCACCGCCAGGCGCGGGCCACGGTATGGTAGGTCGTCCATGGCCCAGGCCGCCCGCAGCCCCTGTCACCCGCAAGGCCGCCAGCGACAGATCCGGTCAGGGTCAACGCACGCGACACCACCACTGACACACCGCTGTCGTGTCGCAGGAGCATGCTCAGTCCGCCGCGTCACCGACAACACACACCACCTCCCCAAGCATCCGCCGTCACACCGCTGTGCCCCGCGCCAGCGTAGCGCTTCCGCGCGCCCATGCTGCCCCGCGCCAGCCGGGATGGGCGAGAGAAGGGGAGGAGGCCCCGCCGCCGCTGAAGCCAGTCGGGCTTTGCCCGCCAGCGGCGAGGGGAGAAGGAGGGAGAGGGGCGATGAGGGCTCGGCGGCTAGGGTTTCCCCCCGTCGCTAAGAGTCTGACACTTAGCTAAGAGTCCATTTTATTCACTCTTTTCTACTTCAACAACTATCCGACATGACAGAACTAAGAATCAACTAATGTAATACTCCCTCCATTACTTTATATAAATTTTATTTATTTTTTCAAAAGTAAAATGAGTGCATGTTTGACCGACTTTTTAGAAAAAATATATCAATATCCACAATAAGAAATTTATATAATTTCATCCATCATGAAAAGTAGTTTCATATTTTATTTATTAGGTATTGCACATGTTGTTATTTCATTCTATAATCTTGATCAAACATTCAAATGGTTGACTTACATGGAAATCAATACACCTTATATTCTGGAGCGGAGGGAGTTCATTTGTAAACACCTAACGACAAGGAAGGGACTGTAGCTAGGCATCGAATCCTTCTCCCCGACAATGATTGCACCTCGCCATAAGTCGAATTCCCTCCTTTTGGAGGAACGCAGGTAGCTGGAGATACCTAGCAAAAAAAGGCCAATCAAGAGGTAAGGACAACACAAATGTTTGACATACTATATCCTTTTTTGGATACTTCAAATTAAATTTTAAAAGACAAACGGGGGAACGAGCAATAGTCCTTCTGTGGGCTCATGGGCCAACCACCTTGATGAATTGGGTCTGTGCCTATGAAGGAAACTGCCAAAAATTTCAAACAGGAAATGGTAACGGCGATGGCTCACACTTAATATTTAATACTAACTTTGATGGTCACCGCCTACAAGTTTCAAAACTTGAGTCCGGTCCATTTCTTGTGGCGGCGTCGACTTCACGAAGGAAGGAGGAAGGCGATCCTACGATTCTCATGGTGGCGGCGGCGACTCATGACAAGTGAACTTGCCGACGGTGAGGTGAGATGAGGTAACGTCGCCGAGAGGCATCCATCCCTTCCTCCATCCTATCCCCACCCTTGTTTGATCATTTATTTGCTTCTCAGAAACGTCGACGCCTACCTTCTATTCGACAGAATGCCTACTAGCAAGAAGCGCAAGAGTATGCCGCCGGTGAGCACCATCGACCACATCAGCGCCCTCCCTGATCATATACTCCACCACATGCTCTCCTTCCTCCCAGCTCAGCTGGCCATGCAGACTTGCGTGCTTGCCCGGCGCTGGCACCAACTCTGGAGATCCACCACAGGCCTGCGCATCCAAGTCCTTAACGGTGAGAATTCTGTCAAAGTCAAAGACCTCCGGAAGTTTGTGGACCATCTTCTGATCCTGCGTGAGCGTACTCACCTAGATACTGTTCAGATCACTTTCGATGAATTCGACGATGATGACCTGCCCGATGTGAACCTATGGATCCGTTTTGCTGTGATGTGCAAAGTTCGGGTGCTCACCCTTCATATCCTTGAGGGTTTCTACCTCTGTCTGGATGACCTGTGTCTTGTCTCTCGGCATCTGGTAACATTGGACCTTCATGGTGTAGCTCTACAAAAGACATCTCTTGATTTTGCTAGATGTCCAGCACTGGAGGATCTGAAGATGAATGAGTGCAAGATTGCCGCTGATAGGATATCGTCTGGTTCACTTAAACATTTAAGCATCAGTTATTGCTATTCTGACTCATTTTGCCGGGTCCGTATTTCTGCTCCAGGCCTTGTCTCTCTAAAACTACAAGACTTTATTGGTATAACCCCTTTTCTTGAAGACATGCCGCTGCTACAGGCTGCATGTGTGAATCTTGGCAGTGAATGCATGGATCTCTGTTTGAATTATGACTCTGGTGTTTCCTGTGGAGCTAATAACAATACATGTGAGAATTGTGTTCCTATCAATAATGATTGCGGCAGCGATTGTGTGATTCTGAGTGGTATCTCAAATGCTAAACATCTGGAGTTGATATCTGAATTTGGAATGGTATGACACTCGTCTTAAACTCCTTTATGTTATCCCCTTTTGTGCTGCACTATATACATCGTTGTTGGACATAGGCAGTAAACAGATTACATATGCATCGCCAGAAATTGGGTGATCTTAGATCTTCATCTTGCGTATTCAGTAGGGATTACTTGATTAATTTGCCTTTTATATTTCCTTTCCAGTTCATTTTCACAAGAGATTTGAACCACTGCCCTACATTTAGCAAGTTAAGGACTTTATTGCTCAATGAGTACTGGTGCGAGACTCCTGAATTGGATCGACTAGCTTGCATTCTGAAAAACTCACCAGTTCTAGAGAAGCTCACTCTTCAACTTTTTTCCAAGGTATAAATATTCTTAATGGACAATTGCCAGACTGTTAATAGTTATAATTGATTACTCATCTTTGCTAAAAAAATCTTCTTACCATAGGGACCAAAACATAAAGTGGAATTAAAAGGAAGCTACAGTTCAGTGGAGAAATCTTCTGCAATATCAGAGCACCTTAACATAGTCGAAGTCAAGTGTGATGCCATTGACGAGAGAATCCTCAATGTGTTGAATTTTCTTTATGCATTTAACATATGTAAGCTAACAAATGGCACTTTACTTGCTCTCTATATTCTAACTTACCTGTTATAAATGCAAAAGAAAGTTAGAAAGCAGGCAGTGAATAAGAAACTCCTGGATTATGAATGAACAACAATCTATAGGGATTCCAAAAAATTTGAGGCACGAAAAATCTGAATTATGTGCAGAAAGTAAAACCATTATGATCCATTTTGTTAGCAAATGATGTTTAATTTAACTCTTTTGCAGAAACAGTAACTGTAACACAACAACTGGATTTGTTGATTAGTTGTAGTTTTGTGGGAACTAGCACATATGTCTGAATCTACTAGTTCGGAGCAGTTGTCCATTATCTTCAAATGCTGATTAGCACTGAACACTAATCAAATGTGTACTCTCTACAATATTTTGACTCATTGTGTTGTTGAAATATTGGTGCTAACCAATACCAAAATGCATAGTTTTGCTAGGCCTTAGCAGATCCTTCCCCTTATGGCCTAAATTCGGCACTTGGTTTGCTTGTAATTCTGGCACAAAATATTCGCCATTTCCATTGACTTGGCTGGGAAATCTTTACATTTCACATAAGATTTCCTTCAAAAATTAAGTCTATGCATAACATGTCTAATAACGTATGTCATGGTTGCCCATTTCACATTTCATTTGCCATGAAATTTTCATTTGGGAGGAGTTTATCTAGATGTTTCCATGTTAGATTGTCAGCTAGAGATGGCTGTACCAAATACATTGAAAGTTTGTGTCCAAGTTCTTGTTAAGATAGTGGCACCTGGTAAAGTGAATCTCCTTCGTACTGACTGAGCTCTGTTGCAGTACTGTTACGTGACTGTTCATTTGATACTTCTGCAGATACACCAGACTCTTATGTTATGTTTTCATTTCTGTACAGGGTTCAGTTCCGTGTAAGGGTAAGAAGATCTGGGTTGTCGGTGATTTGCCATCTTTTGACTATTCATAAAGGCAAGGCTGAAGCATATATATGCTGCCACAATGTTTCTGCCAATGAGAGTGGATTTTCAGCTCCCGGGTGCCTAGGCACCCTCTGTGAACAGTAAAATCAAAAAAATAGAAAACAAAATCAAAAAAATCTGAAACTTTGCAGCATCAAAGATGATCACAATTTGTAGGTGTTTGCAAGTTTTCATGCCAAAAAACTATTCGAGGAGCTCTACACACGAAAAAGATTTCAGTGCTTGAAGTTTTGAGCACTTTTAGCACTGAAATTTGAAACTCGTTTGTACACCTTTCTCTACATGATATTTTGGCATGAAAACTTGCAACAACCTACAAACATTGTTCATCTTTGATGCTGCAAAGTTTCAGATTTTTTTGATTTTTTTTTCTATTTTTTTTTGATTTTACTGTTCATAGAGGGTGCCTAGGCACCCGGGAGCTATCACACCTTTCTCTTCTGGCAATTCCTTGTTTCTGCGTCTTATGCCAATTCTACCCAGAGTAACGGTGCAGAATCCGCGGCATATGAATTATGAACTCGAGGCCATGTAGCTGGACTTGGTTTTGTTTTATCCTATAATTTCTGTTGCACTTTGGTTGATGATGCTGAATTTACTCAGCTGTTTGACTGGTTACTGCTCTCCTAGCATTTCCTTTTGGCTTCGGCGCATTACTAGTTCTTGTGATTGGAAACCCATTTGTTATGTATCCTTTTCCAAGATTTGGACCTGTGAAAAAAATTAAACATGAGGTGTTAGGTTGCATTTGACATCTGGTCACTGGATGCCATTGTTCTGTTCCTTTGATGTTCCAGCTACGCAGAGAAACTGAAAATGAGAAAGAATTCCTATTGCGGCAAAAATGGTTACTCCTGTCCAGATTTGTTTGTGTCAAGTTTTCAATGACCCGCAAGAATTACAAGAAGTTTAGAATCTCGTATTTTTCATAATGTACCATTCTTAGCCGGGGAGTCGATACTTAGGGCCAGTTCTTTTGCTAGCTTTTAGAATAAGCTGCGCCCTACCCAGCTTATTCTAGAAGCCCAACTCAAAATATTTTTTTAGAAGCCAACTAACTTCACTAGTAGGCTTCTAAAAATATATTTTCAGTTGGGCTTCTAGAATAAGCTGGGTAGGGGACACATATGATGCTATTTATCTACTCCCTGCGTCTAACCATAGAGAAAGGAGCGAGAGCATATTTTTAGGGTCTGGTATGAGTATGACTGAACCTAAAACTGTTGGGCAAACATTTTGTTCCTCGGAGCTATTTTTTCGTATGCCGGTGTGTGTGTTTTATTGTTTCTCACTAATGTTACCATTGCACATACATTTTGCTCCCCTCCGATTCAGTTGTGTTTCTTTATTTCCAACACAATGCCAACAACCCCAAAGAAAATCAAAAGAATGAAAAGAAATATCATAGCACAGTGTGCTGCCATCGATTTTTAAAAGAGTTTTCGTCTCATGCTCGAATAACAATTTCTTTTATGAAGCATATTTTTCCATCAAACATGAATATTGTTTCTTTATACCAAAAATATATATTTCCAAGCACTAAAATATGGTACCTGGGCTAGTTCCACCTATATACTGTATTAGTGAAAATGATTCCATCACAGATCTAGTAATAATATGTTTCCATCCGTAGAAAAGAGATAAAGTGCCGATGCCATCTAAAACATGTTTGCACCACACAAAAATCTATCTACAAAATCAAATTTCATACTTATTTGTTTGTTGGAAGGAAATCACAACCAACCCCAAAAAAATCTGAGACTATGGGAAATAGCGTGATCTCAAGCAGTTTTCACGCTTCAATCGCCGGTGCCGTCGACGCAATGCCTCCTAGGAAGAAGCCCAAGCGCGCGCCGCCGGTGAAGAAGCCCAAGAGTGCGCCGGCGGTGGTGATCGTCCCCGATCATATCAGCGCCCTCCCCGACCACATGCTCCACCACCTGCTCTCCTTCCTCCCGGTCCAGGCCGCCGTGCGGACGTGCGTGCTAGCCCCGCCGCTGGCGCCACCTCTGGAGGTCCACCACCGGCCTGCGCATCGCCGGGCTCGACGAGGAGAAGCACGTGCAGGCCCAGCACATCCGGAAGTTCATGTACCACCTGCTGGTCCTGCGTGAGCGCACCGATCTAGACACCGTCGAGATCAAGCTCGGCGGCTTCATGGCAGACGACGAGCCCTACGTGAACGTATGGACCCGTTTTGCTGTGATGTGCAAGGTTCGGGCCCTCACCCTCCATGTCCATGCCGGTTCATACCTCTGCCTGGACGGCCTGCCGTTCGCCTCTCGGCATCTGAGAACGTTGAACCTTGATGGTGTAGTCCTACAAAAGACCTTCCTTGATTTTGCTGGCTGTCCCGCGTTGGAGGGTCTGAAGATAAACCGCTGCCAGATCAGGGTCGACAGGATATCGTCCAGTTCCGTGAGGCATCTGAGCATCACCGGCTGTAACTTCGGCTCTGGTCGCCGGGTCCGTGTTTCTGCTCCGGGCCTCGCCTCTCTGACCCTGAAACTAGATCACTTCGAGGGCAAAACACCATGCTTTGAGAGCATGGCATTGCTAGAGACGGCGCATGTTTATCATGGCCACCAGTGCGTGGATGCCTGTTTGAATTACGACTCCTCTGGTGGTGTTTTCTGTGGAGATAATCATCTTAAAGCATGCAAGAATTGTGTTCCCAGTAAGGACGATGGCAGCGGCGATACTTTGATTCTGGGTGGTATCTCAAGTGCTAAACATCTTGAGCTGATATCTGAACACGAAAGGTATGGCGCCCATCGTTAATTTGGCTCTATATATCATCATCTTGCATTCTACTTACTGTACATGATTTATTTACCTTTTGTATTTTTTTCCAGTTCATTTTCTCAAGAGATTTGAAACACTGCCCTACATTTAGTAAGTTAAAGAGTTTATTCCTCAACGAGTACTGGTGCCCGGCACCTGGTTTGGATCCACTGCTTTGCCTTCTGAAAAACTCGCCAGTTCTAGAGAAGCTCACTCTTCAACTCTTTTGCAGGGCATAAATCTTGACAATTGCTGCACTACTAAAGTTATTATTATTATCGGTTATCTATCTTGGTTAAGTGTTTTTTCTTACCCTAGGGTCCAAATCATAAGCTGCAGCTGAAAGGAAGCTACAGCTCAATGGAGAGACCGTCTACAATACCAGAGCACCTTAACATAGTTGAAGTCAAGTGTAATTTGATCACCGAGACGATTAATAGAGTTATGAAGTTATTGTGTGCTGCACTTAACATAGGTGAGCAAACTACTGTCACTTTACATGCTATCTATATTCCAATATTAATTTTCATGCGTGTGAAGGAAAGCAAATAGCAAACAAACTCGTGATGTAGGAAAGAACAGTTTGTAGGGATACCCAACCGCTCGAGGCATGAAAAATCTGGACCACGTCTGTTGTGGTGCACTTTGGGTCGTAAAAAGGAAAACCAACCCATTTTGTTGGCAAATAATCTTTAATTTAACTCTGTTTTACAAACAGTAATACACAACTTATGTACTTATTATCGACTAGTTTTAGTATTCTAGGCACAATTGTCTGAATCAATTAGTTCAGACTTGTGATACACGTGCCGCTTCTTTGCTTGGCTTCCACTAAAGAACCAGTGCTGGACATCGGACAAATTATTTAGATGCAGACTTTCGCACCAAGACGCGTGCCCGCTGTGTGACCAACACGAGGAGACCATGAACCATCTGTTGATCACTTGCGTCTTCGCAAAGGAAGTGTGGCATTGGTTCAGTGTCGCCACAGGTAGACCGGAGTTTGAACCCCTGGACGGTTAGACTTTGGGCGAGTGGTATATCAGGCAGGATCAGAGGAGTGAGCATCGGAAAACTACACTGGTGAAATGCCTTCTAGGCATGTGGATGGTGTGGAAGCATCGGAACACCATTGTTTTTAATGGGGCTTCACCGTCCATAGCATGGATCACGCAGTGGATAGGCGAAGAGGGTAGGATATGGAGGAAGGCCAGGCTAATCAAGGGGGAAGAAGAGGGCTTTGTCGTGGAGGTCCCAGTGCAGACACATCGTAAGTAGTCCGTCTAAGCGTCTAGCTAGGGTGCCGGGAGGCGGATGTTTCCGTTGTAAATACCATGTAATTTGTGGACTTTGGAGATCTTTCCTACCCTTCACTAATGAATGATACGCACACTCGTGCTTATTCGAGAAAAAAGAGTTGTGATACATTATCTTCACGTGTTGATTAGCTCTGAACAAACTCAAATGTGTGTAGTCATATAATATTTTCATTCGTTGTGTTATTGAATAAACAGTTCGTGCTAATCAGTAACAATTTTCACTCATTGTGTTGTTCAATGAATTATTTGACCCTCGGTTAGCTTATATACTTATGATCCCAGCTAAATTATTCGCAATTTCTCTAGACTTGCCTGAGAAATTTCTGCAGTACATAATATTTTCCTTAAATATAGAAGTCTATCATAACATTTTTAGCGGTGTATGTGATGATTGCTTATTCACAGTTCCTTTGTCATGAACTTTTTTATGACACTTTTCTATATTCTCATTTGGGAGCAGTTTAGCCAGATGTTTTTTGCATTTGATTATCAGTTAGAAATAGGTGTATCAAATATAATGTGGTAGTTTGTCCCCAAATTAATGTCAAGACAAGGTGCACATGGTAAAGCATATCTCCTTCATACTTACCAAACCATGTTTCGGTATCTTGATTTTCATTGTCACAAGTAACTGAACCTTTTTCTTTTTACTTCTGCTGATGCACCAGACTCTTACATTGGTTTTTCATTTCTGTACAGGATTCATTTTCGAGTAGGGTGAAAAGATGTGGATCATTGGTGGCTATGTTATGTCTTTGACTATTCAGAAATGCAAGGCTGAAGCACATATGCTGCCACAACGTTTACGTTCCTTCCATTTTTTGTGTCTTATGGCAGTTCTAGCTACCCTGAGAGGAAGAGGGGATTAATATACACGTGACGAACCCTAGGCCATGTAGCTAGAATTGGTATTATCGTATCCTGTAATTTTTGTTGCACTTTCTTGGCATTTCTTTTTGGCTTCGATGACCTGGTTATTGTGTCTACTGTGCCAAGAGGTGTTCGGTTGGATGACACTGATCTACTGTTCGATTTTCTGTTTTTTGCCTGCGCATATATATGTCCCAGCCGCCAATTTATAGGAGCCGCTACTAAGTAGTTATCTAAAGCAGCTACGACATGGCACCAGTGCTTGTGGAGAATTGGAGAGCCGAAAAAATTGTTTACCCAGCAGGACTTGTTTGGATCAAGTTAATTTATACAAAGATTGCAAGAAGTTTATAATCTTTATTACTCATACAAGTAGCGTTCTTAGCCAGGAATCGATATTTAGCCATTTATATATGACTTATCCCCTCCTTTGCATCAAACCGTTCCGATAGCGGATTTTCAGAATCTGGGTATTACGGGTTCCCTTTTGGTTTGTGAATCCTTGTTTTGCATCCTTTGAGTGCATGCTCATAAGTAGCAACCAAATGAAGAAAATAAATCAAGCATACCGTGAATGAGGAACTTCTCATTTTGCCCTACTAATATATGAGATGAATTCAAAAAACAATGTAGGTGGCTTATCATAAAGGGATTTCATTCATTCTTTGAGACAAAAATCCAAGGTTTGGGATGTCAAAGTTCTTTCTTTGCTTCTAAGAACATAGATCCGTCTCCAACTCAGCTCATGACCAAAGGGCCGGTAAACGTGTTTTTTGTAACCACAAAAATAATAATTTGAAGTCTCTAAAACCATGGAATCTGTGATATGACTTGAGCAATCCCTACCTTCAAAAAATGTAATTATGACTTGTTCTAAAAAGGGAATAATCGTATGCGACAAGCTCGTCAATACAAGTCACATAAACTTGTGTTTCATAAGTACGTTATGCGATTTTCACACAAGGCTGCAAACAATCTTTATGAAAACATACAAAGTTAAGTTTGAACTTACTACTTAGATTACCTTTTCATTATTTTTCAAACATAGAAGTGTAATCTTTTGCTACACCCAGTAAATGGATTCATATGGAAACCTTGTTGCACAAGATCAACCTGTCAGCGCCTTGCGACTGTTGGTTCAATTCGTCGTTCTTTGTGCTGGCGACCAATCCTGAAACCCCAATTTTGAAATATTTGGAATTTGAAATATCATGATCAAGAGGAAACCCGGTCATCTGACACCCAAGGAGTTTCCTCGCTCGCCCTCCGCCCCCACCCGCTTCCCTTGGGTATCTCACCGGCCGTCTAAAGGAGGCGAAAAATGAGTAAAAACCTTGCTGCCGATCAATCAGCACATCGCCCTCCGCCCCCACCCGCTTCCCTTGGGTATCTCACCGGCCGTCTAAAGAAGGCGAAAAATGAGTAAAAACCTTGCTGCCGATCAATCAGCACATCACCCTCTGCCCCCACCCGCTTCCCTTGGGTATCTCACCGGCCGTCTAAGAGCAACTCCAACCGGCCAACCCATTTCGTCCGCCCGCGTCCGTTTGGGTCGCCGCGGACAGAAAAGATGGCCCAACGCGCCGACCCAAACGGACGTGCGTCCGTTTTTTGTCCTCCCGCGACCCATTCGCGGCCCAAATTTGGGCCGCATTTGCGTCGGCGCGGACACGAGACGGACGCGCGCGTCGCCCGCCCTTGTCCTCCCCCTGGCCCGCCTGTCGGCAGCACATCGCCACCATTTCCCCTCAAAAAACCGAAAAACCTCCCGCCCACCGCCCACGCGTGCGGCATGGACGACGACCTCGACGCCGCCGCCGGCCTAGCCTCCCTCGCCTTCGCCGACCCCGTCTCCGGCAAAGGCCACGGCACCCGCAAGGCGCCGGCGGCGGCCAAGAAGAAGAAGGCGCCGCTGACGGAGGAGCAGCGCACCGCGCGCCGCGCCGTCGACTCGGCCAAGAGGAAAGCGCGCCGGCATGAGCAGGAAGCCCGGACGGAGGTAGCGGCCGCGTCGGCCCTACTTATGGCCGCGGATAGAGAGTCCGCCGCCGCGCACCAAACCGATCTCGTCCGCGAGGCCACGAGGCAGGCACTTGTTCTCCTAGGGTTAAACCCTGGGCAGCACTCCACCATCGCGACCGCCGTCGCCGCTGCCAGCACCGGCTCGTCGCGCCTGCCATACCCAGTTCCGGACTCGCCGCGCTTGTCGACCGCGCCGGTGCGGGCGCGTCCCTGCTACCCCGGCCAGCCGCAAGCTTCCCGTTTGTCCAACTCTTCGGGCTCGGGTTCGCCGGAGGTCAGCGTCGTCGCGCCTGCCACGCCGGCGCCCATCAACATCGACCTCAACACCACGCCTGTGGGCGGTGGATCGTCCTCCGGTGGCTCGCGGAAACGCCAGCGCGAGCTCCCAGCCGACGCCATGCCGCACGCCCGCAACCTGTTCGAGGCAATGCCGACGGCCAAGGACGAGGCCAAAAGTTTGTTCATGGAGGGCCTTATCTACGACGGCGCTAGGGACATGCCCTTCGACCCCGACGAGACACAAAGCCAGGATGGCCGAGCCCCCTATATGCCGTACGACCTCGACGATGACACGTCCGACCCATTGATGGAAGACCAAGTCGGCTTGGGCTCTTTCCCGCTCGAGCATGAGTTCCCCGAGGACTACGGCCTCGACGAGAAGGACGATGAGATAGACATCGATGGGGAACCGTTGTTCAACGAGCCCGAGATCGTCAACCAAGCCAACGCAAAGAAGAAGAGGAAGAGCAAGAGCAAGCGGACCAAGGCGTACTCAAAGGATGAGGACACACTCCTTTGTCAATGTTGGAGGGACATTGGACAAGACCCCAAGATTGGCGCCGAGCAAAAGGCTTCGGCTTTTTGGCTGCGAGTTCATCGGGAGTTCCACGAGAGGAAGAAGTTCAAGCCCTACCAATTTGAGAGCAAGCGTGGATGGGTTTCGCTCGGCAAGCGTTGGAGGGTGTTCCAACAAGAGTGCAACAAGTTTCGCGCCACCCTTGATAGCATCGAGGCCCGTCCCGTGAGCGGCATTGGCATGAAGGATATGGTATGCCGACATGCTTGCTCATACATGCTTGCCGAAATGCTTGCACACATGCTTGCCGAAATGTTTGCACACATGCTTGCTTGTCATTGTTGTTTTTTATGCAACTTATTAGGTCTTCCAAGCTTTGGACGCCTTCAAGGCCCAACATGGCGGGAAGAACTTCACTCACTCCCATTGTTGGGTGATTATCAATGAAGAGGAGAAGTTCAAGGAGCAATACGCCGCCATTCGTGCTCGTGGAGGGAAGGAGGCTGTGGAAGAGCTTGGTGAGGGAGAGAAGCCGCGGCCACGGGGGAAGAGCAACTCCAAGAAAGAGGACAAGCACGAGGCCGCGTCCCTTGCATTGCAAGCTACTTTGCAAGGCATGATCACCGGCAAGGACTCAAGAGAGGAGAAGCGTCGGCAAGACAAGGACGATCAATTCCGTGCGTTCATTGAGATACAAAAGAAGAAGCTGGCGTTGGAGACGGAGAAGCAAACGAAGATGCTCGCCATCGAGGAACTCAAGGCTACTACCAAAGCGAGAGAGGTCCGGCTAGCTGCCATGAAGCAAGGGACCGAGATCTTGATGGTGGACTTGACCACGGTGTCCCCAAGGAAGCAGCCTTGGTTCGAGAAGATGCAGGCCCACATGCTCAACGACATCGATGGGTGATCTATGGCCGAGAGCGCCATGTGTTTTTTATATGCTGGCATGTGTGCCCGCATGAGACCACGGCCCGACCGGCGTGGTAGACTGCTGTCTCACTTTTTGTGTGCTGGCATGTGTTTGCCGGCCGCTGGCTTGTGCGCCCAGCGAACTGCGTGCTCTTTTTGGAGGCTGGCATGTGTTTGCCGGCCGCTGGCATGTCGCCGGCGCGAACTATGCCTGGGATAGCATGGCCGCTGGCTTGATCGATTGCCACGGGCCCTTTTTTATTTGAAAACTGGAAATTGCAGACGAAAAATGGGTCCGCACGTTGGGCGACCGGCCGACCCATTTAGAAAAGGGGACGGACATGCCGACCCAAACAGACAAAAGGCGGACAAACCGCCCGTCCGTTTGGGTTTCCCGGTTGGAGTTGCTCTAAAGGAGGCAAAAAAATGAGTAAAAACCTTGCTGCCGATGAATCAGCACATCTATCTATAGGGATTGTAGGATGGGAGAATATAATCTAGCCCCTCGTTGGGCACAGATGCTCGAAAAATAGAAAAGCGCGCAACAGGATACGATGCCCCAATCCCTCCTCCGCATCATATCATCGAGACAAATAATACCCGCCCGTGGTACCTATCCATCGCCCGCACCGTCCACACCTTGGCCGGCGCGCATCATCTAGACCTCGCCTAGGCAACGCGTAAGTATAAGAAAAAAAACAAAAAAGGCGAGCTTCTCCTACGGTTTTAAAATCATCAGTAGAAAATGAAACAAAAAAAGAGGCGAGCTTCTCCAACAGTTTTTAAGTCATTAGAGTAGATCTCTCTTTGCCGGGGCCTGGGCGGCCACACGACAGGAATATATGTCATTAAGCTTTTATAAGCTAAGATTAGCAAGAGAATGATTGCCACCATAGGATTTGATTAATTAAAATTAGAGTATGTTCTTTCATCTCTAGCCTATCCCAACTTGTTTGGGACTAAAGGCTTTGTTGTTGTTGTTGTAAAGTATGTTCTTTCATCTTTTGGCGTGGCGCGCTGGTGACGGAGGGTAGGGTCGCGTACGACGTACGTCCTCTTTCTCCCTCCAATGCGTGCGAACGTACGGTCGAGGGCGCGCCATCTGGACGACGACCAGAGCGAGCACAGGACGGATTCGGATAGGCAAGGCAGCGGAGGACACTGACACAGGCGTGCAGCACAGTGCCCTCTTGCAGCAGGCTAGCAGCATTGACCGGCCAGTAAAAACTGGCGCACGAGAGCGCGCACCGGATCGGATTGACACCTGACGGCGACGCTTCCGTCAGGTTATCGGCACATGCCTCTGCAGGGCCGGCAGACAGGTCACGAGCAATGTTTTAAATAACGGCCTATGGCAAATAGCGGCGAACCTCTAAATAAGCTATTGCGAGCTATAACGGGTCATTTGTACATTGAACAATTTAGCGGCACCTGCTGAAAAGACTATAGCAAGGCGGCTATTTAAAACTATGGTCACGAGTCGTCGTCTCGCCAAAGTAAAAATATACAGTAAGTACTACAAGTAAAAATATACAGTAAGTACTACAGCTAAAGGATGCGGCCGGCGAGACGGCCACTATGCTCTGTCTTTCCTACCATCCCATCGGCCTACTGTGCTGCACATGAACGTTCTATCCTTATCCTTCTACCTACAGGACCCACCAACACGTAACAGTATTGCTATCCGGACCCAGGTGATTGAATCACAAGTATTAACACAGGTGGGGATTGATATTCATCCGTGCGTAGCCCCAGAAAAAACCTGCGTCCAAACCTTCAGTTTCGGTGCAAGCAAAGCTAGAACTTCAAATACAAATCCCAGAAAACAAAGATAAACATGATAATGCTGGGGAAAAAAAGTCATGAGCAGCGGCAGACAAGGGTGCTAGCTTGAAGACAACGCAACCACTAGACACTGACAGGAAAGTGGATCCAAAACAGCACCAGACAGGCCATGACACCCCATGGTTGGGGGAACTGACACCATTGCTCACCCCAGGTTGACGCTTTCCTCCCCCAGATTAAAAGGGTAGATCGCAAAAGCGGTAAAAAAATCTTTCCACTCCGCTACGCAGCCCAGACAAAACCACACTTTCCCCGCACAAAACCTCAGCATAATTACCTCACAAACTGTACTTCAGCACAATCGATTAACAAACAGGATGACGGGCATAGATGATGGTCCTACCACTAGAGCAGAGATCTGAACTGACGCGGAGAGAATTCATTCAATCATTCATTCATAACAAGAGGATAATAGCGACCAGCATCATTTTACTTCATCGATGAAACCAAAAAAGAGAGATGTGTTGCAATCTCCTCATCGTCACCACACAAAAATCACCAACAATAATCCATCATCACGACGACCTTGAACATCAACCGACTGAGAGTACGGGTACCGGACCAATTCATAGCAAAATTAACCATCACACGGACTGAACGACGGACTGACTGACTGACTTGCGGAGGAGCTTCCCCTAGGACGGATTCTTCCGGGAACGGAAGGGGGTGGGGAGGAAGATAAAATAAGCGGCGAGGCGGCTGCGGCTGGGCGCTCCGGCCCGGATCGATCGATCGGCAAAACTAAGACGAGAGGTATTTAGGCGACGGCTATAGAGGGGGAGGGGCAGAGATCCCCTCACTTGGTGCAGTCGCGGGAGATGTGGCCGGGCTCGCCGCAGTTGTAGCAGGAGCGGTCGCCGCCTCCTCCGCCGAACCTCCCGCCGCCGCCGCCCCCGCCGAAGCCGCTGCTGGTGGGGCAGTCACGGGCGATGTGGCCGGGCTCGCCGCAGTTGTAGCAGGCGCCGCCGCCACCACCGCCGTAGCCGCCGCCTCCTCCGCCGGCGCCGCCGTTGAAGCAGTCCCTGGCGATGTGGCCCTGCTCGCCGCACTTGTAGCAGCCGCCGCCGCCGCCGCCCCCGGCGGCGCCGTTGACCGAGCAGTCCCTGGCCATGTGGCCAGGCTCACCGCACTTGAAGCAGGCCCCACCGGCGCCCCCACCGCCGGATCTCCTCTGGCCGCCCCAGCCTCCACCACCGCCACCGCCGCCATACCCACCACCATACCCGCCAGATCCGTCACCGCCGCGGGCGCCGAAGGCCCCGCCGCCGCGAGATCCGCCGCCGCCGCGGGATCCGAAGCCTCCTCCCCCGCCGCCCGCGCCGCCCTGCACGAAGGATCCGTCGGGGCCGGTGACGTCGACGGCCTTGGTGCGGCCGTCGTCGCCCTCCGAGACGGCGAACTCGACGACCTCGCCCTCGGCCAGCGAGCGGAAGCCGTCGGCCTTGATGGAGGACTGGTGCACGAAGAGGTCCTCGCTGCCGTCGTCGGGGGAGATGAAGCCGAACCCCTTGGTGTCGTTGAACCACTTGACCGTCCCCTTCATCCGCGCCTCCATCGCCATCGCTGCCCCCGACACCAAACCCTACCGACGAACTGGTTTTTTTTTTTCGCCCGCGATCGATCGATCTTATCTGCTCGGGGTGGGGGAGGGGGCGGGGCTTATATAGGCGGCGGCGGGCGGGGGATACGAGGAGCGGAGGGAGGGCGCATCGGACGGCTGGGGGCGCGCCGGGGGTCGTGATGGACGGCTATGGGTGGCCTGGTGGACGTGGTTGGACGGGAGCAGGCTGACGTGCGGGGGCCGGGCTTCGCACGTGTGGGCTGGCCACCCGTCGGCGCCAGCGCTCGCCAGGTTGGTCTCTGTGGGCAGGGACAATGACCGGTGGGCCTCCGCGGGAGAGGGAGGGGGCCGGGTGGTTGCTGGATCCGGTGTACGCGGGAATCGATGCTCGGTAGGATTTGTGGGTTGTTACCATTGAGTCAGGGCCATGCACCCGGTCTAGCATGGCATCTTCTGTTTTGAAAAGCAAATGGCAGGCTGGATGGAATACTTCAAAAAAGTAAATCTCATCTCAGTTCGATTAGATATTTTGTACGAATATCAATCCCAAATTGTTTTTCCATAGTCATTTTTAAAGGGGCGTGCTATGCGTCGATCGGGCGGTCTTTTTTATAAGAAGGTCGGGCAAGAGGACCCTCTTCGCGAAAATCATCTCCGACGCGGCACTCGGATCCTTACTGCAAAAGAGTTCGTTGTTTAACAACAAAGTTTTTTTATTTGTAAATAGTGAGTTTTCTTGTCGATTTTTATTAAGAAAATCGCCATTGTTGTAACAATGGGTTATGCTAGGTGTATGCGGGTTGGTCCTTGGCTAGTGGCGGAGCCAGGGCGGGACAATTACAGGATTTGCCCCCCTCCCCCCTCCTAAAGGAAATACTTTCCAAATATGCTTATCTATGTGCTAATCGATGTGCTAATCCTTTAGCGTCTTGACCACCCCTGACCTTTTCTATGTCATACACTCATTTGCCCCCTCCCAATAGTTGATTCACGCTCTCCCACTGTCCTTGGCAATGATCAGTTGCCTCGATAAATTGCTCGATTGCCACACTTTTGGTCGCCCCGGTCAACTCATCATCCCTCTATATGCCCAAGCAGTATACACCCATGCTTCTCTCTTCGCTTGCAACAACGACATGCCAGCTTGCAAGAGTGAAGGTGGAACATCTTGCAGTGTTAGTGGTAGAGCATTGACTACGGATCTTGAAGTGTTAGTGTTCATCCTTTGTAGCACCAGCAAAAAGCAATGACCGCCCTTGCAACATTAGTGCTCATATGCATCAAACACGCTACCGGTGGCAAGCGGCAATCGCTCTTGCAACATCAGTGCTCGTCTGAAGCACCCGCGTCCCACCTGCGCAACGACCGGCCTTGCAACATTTGTTCTCATCTGCATCAATCACGCTTGCATACCTACCTCAAAACAGTAACCATACCTACCTATTATGGTATTTTCATAGCCATTCTGAGATATTGCCATGCAACTTATGTCATCATCATATACATGAATTGAGCATTCATTGTCATATTGCTTTGCATGATCGTAAGATAGCTAGCATGGTATTTTCATGGCTTGTCCATTTTTTGATATCTTTGCTACGCTAGATCATTGCACATTCTGGTACACTGTCAGAGGCATTCATATAGAGTCATCTTGTATAGTTTTATCAAGTTGTAAGTAAATAAAAATATGATGATCATCATTATTAGAGCATTGTTCCAGTGAGGAAAGAATGATGGAGGCCATGATTCCCCCACAAGTCGGGATGAGACTCCAGACGAAAAATGAAAGAAAAAAAGAAGACGAAAGAGAAAAGAAAAAATGAAAAAGAAAAAATAAATGAGAGAAAAGAGAGAAGGGACAATGTTACTATCCTTTTACCACACTTGTGCTTAAAATTAGCACCATGTTTTTCGTATACAGAGTCTCCATGATTTGTCACTTTCATATACTAATGGGAATTTTACATTATAGAACTTGACTTGTATATTCAGATGACGAGCTTCCTCAAATGTCTAAGGTCTTCATGAGCAAGCAAGTTGGACGCACACCCACTTAGTTTCCGTAATGAGCTTTCATACACTTATAGCTCTAGTGCATCCGTTGCATAGCAATCCCTACTCCTCGCATTGATGTCGATTGATAGGCCTCTCCATTGCATATTGATTCGCTGAGTTGATGCGGGCCTTTCTTTCTTTTTGACTTCTCCTATTGATAGAAAATACTTTCCAAATATGCTTATCTATGTGCTAATCGCTCTACTAATCCTTCAGCGTCTTGATCACCCCTGACCTTTTCTGTGTCATACACTCATTTGCCCCTCCCAATGGTTGATTCAAGATCTACCACTATCCTTGGCAATGATCAGTTGCCTCATTAAATCACTCGATTGTCACACTTCTGGTCACCCCGATCAACTCATCGTCCCTCTACGTACCTTAGCAATATACGCCCATGCATCTTTTGTTGTGACATGCTCAACCCCATGTTGTTAATTTTAATAGACTTGATAGCACTTGTGGATTAAATTATCTAGAGAAACTTAGCTGAAAGGTGAGTGAGATTATGCCAAAAATTTGTGTTGTATCTATTATATGGTGCTTCAGCTCCTTGCTAGTGCTATGGCCCAGCTACTATATGCACGTGTAAGTGCGTAAATGTGGCTTCGTCATCTTTCTTGATGTTATCCCGAGGACTCCGCTGGCCAATGAAGGATCCACCAAGAGCGATAGCTCAGATTTCGGTTATGAGTTTGTTACCGTACGTAGTGGCAACACTACAAACGAATATTATTCGGTTTTCTCTTGAATAGGTGTGTATGTGCTAAATAAAAGGGACTGATCAAAAGAGTTCAAAAGAGACATATTGCTAAAGGTCATAGTTCCCAAACATTAAGCCACCGCGAAAACCTATGCATAATCGCTTATTTGGCATAATCCCTTCACATGACAATCAAAGTTCCAGTAAACAATGCTTGAAACAAATTGCTTAAGATCCTAGAGGAGGGTACAATTGTGGGTGTGCTTATGAGCACTTGAGCATCATATTTTATTACATATTTTCTCCTCCCTAGCTTATGTTTTTATGCCTGTATCTAAAGAAATCTCTTCCGTGCATTCCCGGCTAGCAAGTGTTGTATTTATTAAATAAAATGAAGTGTTGCAAAGTTGTTTTATCTAGTTGATCAAGAAATTTGTGTTGATTATCTTTGCTTCACTAACACTTGCACTGTAATCATGCCACCACTATATATATGCTAAGTTTTCAGGTCAAGAAGCGGAGGGCTATCTAAGCATATCGATCGTAAGTGAACCAAAACCTTCTCGTTATTTTGGTTTAAACAACTAAGTTCCTTATGCTTCAGATTTCTCCTTACGTTGCTCGAGGATGGTTTAAGCTTGGGAGATTTGATATTTTTACACTCATTTCACCCCTGTTTAAACCGATATATTTCATTTAAAGAGAGATATTCGCTCTGATATTGCCACTAATGACTAATGAATGCAAAGGATTTCAGAAATCCTCTCTTTAATGTTTTTCCATAGGAAATTGGCTAAAAAGGGAAGAAATCACGTGGAGAAATGGAAAGAAAGACGGCGTTCTAGGGTACCCCATCGAAATGTCAACAGAACATCGTCAAAAAGAGCATCGAGCACAACCAGGGCCTCTTCATCATCCACAAACACTAGTCGCCGCCATTTCCATCTCCAGAGTGATCTCCACCATCATAGTGGTCTTGCATCTAGTTTATACTTGTAATCGTGCATTGCACAAGGCATCCATTGTAAATAAGACATATTGTAATCAATCAATCCCAAGATCTGTTCTTTAATGTTTTCTTCTTGCGATCTGATCTCTATGTGTGAGTAGTTCCATAAGGTATGGGTTGAGGCATGAGACTTGAAACCCCAGGTATTTATTGAGGGGATCAATGGAAGTCTTTGACATAACGTCCCGTATGTGTGAAATAAAATTATTTCGTGAAGTGTCTCTTGTCTTGTCCGCGATCTTCATCCCTGCAGATACCCAGGATCATGGAGATTGAGCACCGGTCAGGCTAGAAGCAAGGGGACCGTGAAGTGTTATAACGAACCCCGGTGACAGTCACTACATGGATCAACTAATTTGTCGTTAGTGAACCTCTTTGCCGTCAGCTTTTCGTCGGGGAAGACGGCCGTCGGCGGCTGACGGCAAAGAATGACTGAAGGCAAATAGCTCATTTTGCCGTCTGCTAAAAAATAACACATGGCAAAGTAGGCCCTTGTCGTCTACAAAAAGAACACAGACGACACAAATATACTTTGTCGTCTGCTTTTTTTTTACACACGACAAAGTGCTAATTTTTCATCTGAAAAAATAACAGACGACAAAGTAGGTATGTCGTTGATAACCGACATGTATAGGGGATCGCGACAGTCTTCACGGGTAGTATTTCATCCTAATTTATTGATTCGACACAAGGGGAGCCAAAGAATATTTATCGAGCTTGACAGTTGAGTTGTCAATTCAACCGCACCTGGGATATCTCTCTGCAGCAAAGGTTTAGTAGCATGGTAAATAGTAGTAACTAAAATAACAGTAGTAGTGACAGCAGTAATTTTGTAGCAGGTGTGATAGTAAGAGCAGTAGTAGTAACATAGCAAGATTCAGTATATGTAAAGCGTAGGCACGTGGATCGGAGATGGATAATGATTTAGATGACATCAATCATGTGTAACAGTTACACACTAGAGCGACACAGAACTAGCTTCAATTCATCAATGTAATGTAGGCATGTATTCCGTATATAGTCATACGTGCTTGTGATAACAACTTGTATGACATCTTTTGTCCTACACTCCCGTGGCAGCGGGGTCCTATTGGAAACTAAGGGATATTAAGGCCTCCTTTTAATAGAGAACCGAAACAAAGCATTAACACATGGTGAATACATGAACTCATCAAACTACGGCAATCACCGGAAAGAATCCCAATTATTGTCACCTTGTGGTATGTGGATCAAGACATGTAATAGGTGCATACAACTTGCAAGATAGGATCCAAATCACTCTTATATTCATGAAAACATAATAACTTCAGATCTGAAATCATGGCACTCGGGCCCTAGTGACAAACATTAAGCATAGCAAAGTCATAACAACATCAATCTCAGAACATAGTGGACACTAGAGATCAAGCCCTATCAAACTTAACTTGATTACATGATCAATATCATCCAATCCCACCATCATTCAGCAAGCCTACAAAGGAATTACTCACTCTCGGTGGTGAGCATCATGGGGTGTTGATGAAGAAGGGTTGGTGGTGACGACGGCAACGAAACCCCCTCTTCGGAGCCCCAAACGGACTCCAGACCAACCCTCCCGAGGAAGAACAGAAGGTAGCGGCGGCTCCGCCTCGTGAAACATGATGAAATCTTCTCTCCTATTTTTTTTCTCCGAAGATGTGAATTTATAGGAGTGGAATTAGGGTCAGGGGAGCCACGTGGGCCCCACAAGCCATCATGGCGCGCCCAGGGGGGTAGGCGCGCCCTGTTGGCTTGTGGCCCACACGCAACCCCCCTCTGGTGGATCTTCGCTCCATAATTCATTATATATTCCAGAAATAATTCAAAAAAAGTTTCATCCAATTCCAGGAACTTTTATTTCTGCACAAAAATAACACCAAGGTAGTTCTGGTGAAAACAACGTCAGTCCAGGTTAGTTCCATTCAAATCATGCAAATTAGAGTCCAAAACCAGAGCAAACGTGTTTTGAAAAGTAGTTACATTGGAGACGTATCAACTCCCCCAAGCTTAAATCATTTCTTGTCCTCAAGCAATTCAGTTGATAAACTTAAAGTGATAAAGAAAACTTTTACAAACTCTTTTGTTCTCGTCGTTATACACATGCTTAGCTAGTGTTCAAGTTTTCAGCATACATCATAAATAACCATATTCATGATAACAATTAAACATCATATTTACTCATGGCAATACATAACCAACTAGCAAGCAATAATAAGATATCTCACATGCCAACAATTTATCAAAATAATCATGATATAATATGGTGACATGTTATTTCGCTAGCCCTTTCTGAGACCGCAAAACATAAATGCAGAGCACCTCTGAGGTTCAAGCAGCGACTAAACATTATAATTCAGGGTAGAAAAGATCCAGTCATGCTCATGTCCAACATTAACTAGACTCAATGCACAAGAATGACAATAGTGCTCTCCGGTCTGGTGCTTTTAGTAAGAAGGTGATAACTCAACATAAAAGTAAATAGATAGGCTCTTCACAGAGGGAAGCATTGATTTGCAGAGGTGACTGAGCTCGAGGTTTAAAACAGGATTGAAATTATAGTTTTTGGATGGTGCACTTTTCCTGTCAACCTCACGACAAAGGTTTTCAGTATCTTCCATGCTAAACTCATTATCGACGATTCCCAAACAGAATTGTAAAGTTTACTCCTATCCACCATCCATACACGAACCATGGCTGACCGAATCCACGGGTGCCTGCCAACATATCAACTGTCCCAAGGAGTTTTGTTTAATTAATTTTGATTTTGCAGGACTGGGCATCCTTTACCAGCCTCTCTCGTGCAATGATGGCGAATAAACGACCGTCTTGAGAATAACTCACTTAGCATGGAAGATACCGACCGCCTCGTTGCTCCATGGGCGGTTCGAGTGCACAAAACAGAAGTTTATTTGAATATTAGAGGTGGCACATACAAATTTACTTGGAACATCTGAAAGCACAACTTCTCCCTAGGTGGTTTTGGTAATTAATAACAACATATATTTCATTGGACTAATGTTTCCACCAAGTGTATCTCAGGAAAAAGTTCAATGATGGGATGGCTAAAGGATTGTGTGGAGAACCTCCCCAAGGAAAGGAAGGAATAGAATTGGCCATGCTTCAAGAATGAGGACTCTACATTTTATATTTTGTGAGAAATCACTTTTGAGTCCATAGAAAAGCCAATACTATTAAAAGGGGATGAGGTAAATATGATGATCTGGTTGCTCAAGTGCTTAGAGATTAGCCACCAAAATTACTCACACACTTTCCCACACAAATCCTCTGTCCAAAGCCTAAAGTCAAAATTCGATGACACCAACATTTCCCATCCGGTTCCACCGAGTTTTACTCTAGATAGAAGCCAAACCAAACCCTAGCATCTCGGTACTACCAACATTCCATTCGGTGCCACCGAAACCAGTGACCAACATTCTGTTAACCAATTTCTTAAAATCGGTTCCACCGAGTTTGAGGAATCGGTCTCACCGAGTTTTGGTAACTGCCTAGGTCACCCATATCGGTACCACCGAGATTCATATATCGGTCTCACTGAAAACGCCAAAGTTGCCACAATTTGTACTAGTCGGTGCAACCGAGTTTCACTTCGATTTCACCGAGTTGGGCAATAATGTTGTAACGGCTGGATTTTTGGAGAAGCCTATATATACCTGATACGTCTCTGTCGTATCTACTTTTCCTCACACTTTTGCCCTTGTTTTGGACTCGAATTTGCATGATTTGAATGAAACTAACCCGGACTGACGCTGTTTTCAGCAGAACTACCATGGTGTTGGATAACCCACAAGTGTAGGGGATCGTTTGTAGCCTTTTTCGATAAGTAATAGTGTTGAACCCAACGAGGAGCTAAAGGTAGAACAAATATTCCCTCAAGTTCTATCGACCACCGATACAACTCTACGCACGCTAATGCTTGCTTGACCTAGAACAAGTATGAAACTACTTTGCGGGAGTAAAACTAGAAGTACTTTGCAAGAAAATAAAGAACATGGAAATACAAGTTAGGTTCTGTTTTAATAAATGAACAATAAAAGTAAATAACTTAGTAGAAATCTTTTTGTGTAACGCGAGAGAAAGATTGTCCCTAGGCAATTGAATATAATATGATAGATACTTGTCATATGCAATGAGGGAGAGGCATACGCTAACACACTTTCCGTACTTGGATCATATGCACTTATGATTGGAACTCTAGCAAGCATCCGCAACTACCAAAGATCATTAAGGTAAAACCCAACCATAGCATTAAGTATCAAGTCCTCTTTACTCCCATACGGAACAATCCACCTACTCGGGTTTATGCTTCTGTCACTCACACAACCCACCATAGGCAAATCATGAACATATTGCAACACCCTATAGCGGGAATCCCTCACGTTTGCACAACACGGAGGGCACCATAGGACAACACCATATCAACATACAACTCACATCCATCACATCATACCACAATTAACCCATAGGACAAAAGAGATCTACTCAAACACCATAGGATAGCAAAATATCATTGGGAAATAATATATGGAGTTGAGCACCATGTTTAAGTAGAGATTACAGTGGGGAAGAGGGGTGTTACACCGCTGCATAGAGGGGGGGAGAGTTGGTGTTGACGGCGGCAAAGTTGTTGGTGTAGATCGCCATCACGATGATTGCCCCGGCGGCGTTCCGACGCCACCGGGAGAGAGGGGGAGAGAGCCCTCCTCCTCCTTCTTCCTTGGCCTCCCCATAGATGGGAGGAGAGTTCCCCCTCTGGTCCATGGCCTTCATGGCAGCGGAGGGGCAGGAGCCCCTCCGAGATTGGATCTCCCTCTCCGTTCTTTTCTGTTTCGCGTTTCTGTTTTCTGGCCGAAAACCATTTCTTATATTCCTGGAGATCCGTAACTCCGATCGGGATGAAATTTTGAGGGGATTTTTATCCAAAAATTATCTTCCTTGCGTCCGAAGGAGAGATCTAACCGACGTACGAGGTGGGCACAACCCACCATGCCGCGCCTGGGCCTTCTGGGCGCGCCCTGGTGTCTTGTGGGGGATGTGGGCCTCCGTTTGCGTTGATTCCGATTCTCAAAATTCACAGATATTCCAAAAAAAATCTCCGTAAATTTTTATCGCGTTTGGACTTTGTTTGATATGGATATTCTGCGAAACAAATAACATGCAACAAACAGGAACTGGCACTGGGCACTGGATCAATATGTTAGTCCAATAAATCATATAAAATGTTGCCAAAAATATGTGAAAGTTGTATAATATTGGCATGAAACAATCAAAAATTATAGATACGACGGAGACGTATCAGCATCCCTAAGCTTAATTCCTGCTCGTCCTTGAGTAGGTAAATGATAAAAAAGATAATTTTTGATGTGGAATGCTACCTAGCATAATCTTGATCATATATCTAATCATGGCATGAATATTAAGACACAAGTGATTCAAAGCAATAGTCTAGTTTTGACATAAAGACATTAATACTCAGGCATCCCAACAAACAATCATGTCTTTCAAAATATCAAGGCTAAAGAACGCTATCCCTACAAAATCATATAGCCTTGTCATGCTCTGTCTTCTTAACACAAAGTATAAATCATGTACTACCCCGGTGTCAACCAAGCAATTGGTTCATACTTTTTAACGCGCTTCAGCATTTTCAACTCTCACGCAATACATGAGCTCAAGCCATGGATATAGCACTATGGGTGGAATAGAATATGGTGGTAGGTTTCAAAGGGGTAAAAGTGGAGAAGAAAGTCTCGCATCAACTCAGCGTATCAACGGGCTATGGAGATGCCCATCAATAGATATCAATACGAGGAGTAGGGATTGCCATGCAACGCATGCACTAAGAGCTATAAGTGTATGAAAGCTCAATATGAAAACTAAGTGGGTATGCATCTAACTCTATAATGAAAAATTCCCACTAGTATATGAAAGTGACAACATAGGAGACTCTCTATATGAAAAACATGGTGCTACTCTGAAGCACAAGTGTGGAATTAGCATGCCCCTTTTTCTTTCTTTCTTTTTCTTTCTTTTTTTTCTTTCTTTTTTTTATTTTTTTTCTTTTTCTTTTTTTCTTTGTCCGGAGCCTCATCCCGACTTGTGGGGGAATCATAGTTTCCATCATCTTTTCATCACTGGTACATGCTCTAATGATGATCATCACACTTCTATTTACTTACAACTCAATAGTAGAACAAAGTATGACTATATGAATGCAATGATCTAGCGTAGCAAAGATATCAAAAAACGGACAAGCCATGGAAACATCATGCTAGCTATCTTACGATCATGTAATGCAATATGACAATGAATGCCCAAGTCATCAAAACAGAAGCGGTGGAAGTTGCATGGCAATATATCTCGGAATGGCTATGGAAATGCCATAATAGGTAGGTATGGTGGCTGTTTTGAGGAAGATATAATAAGGCTTATATATGATAGAGCGTATCATATCACGGGGTTTGGATGCACCAGCAAAGTTTGCACCGACTCTCGAGGTGAGAAAGGGCAATGCACGGTACCGTAGAGGCTAGCAAATTGCGGAAAGGTAAGAGTGCGTATAATCCATGGACTCACATTAGTCATAAAGAACTCACATACTTATTGCAGAAGTTTATTAGCCCTCGAAGAAAAGTATTACTAGGCATGCTCCTAGGGGGGAGGTTGGTAGGAGTTAACCCTCGCGCGCCCCCGACCTTCACACAAAGATATACAATCAAGAATAAATTGTGCTCCAACTTCCCAGCATAACGGGAGACTATACGTGCATGCTTCGGGAATCACAAACCTTAACACCAATATCTTACTAAACACGATCATCCACTAGTACCTCCCACATATTATCATCTCTATATCGCAAAACTATTGCAAGGAATCAAACATATCATATTCAGTGATCCCTAAGTTTTATGTAGGATTTTATGACTAACCATGTGAATGACCAATTCCTGTTGACTCTCTAAATAGATATAAGTGAAGCAAGAGAGTTTAATTCTTTCTACAAAAGACCATGCTCTAATAAATATAAGTGTAGCAAAAGAGCATTCTTCAAATAACGGTTTTCTATGCGAAGAGAAACATGCAATCCAAACTTCAAATGATATAAGGGAAGCACATGAAGCATTCTATAAAGCCATACTCAAAAGATATAAGTGAAGTGCAATGAGCATTCTATAAATCAACCATGGAATATCTCATACCAGCATGGTGCATAAAATAAAAGTGAATATTAAACACAAAATACGCTCCAAGATTTACACATATCACATGAAGGAAACGAAAACGAAAACATACCGATACTTGTTGAAGAAAGATGGGATGCCTTCCGGGGCATCCCCAAGCTTAGACGCTTGAGTCTCCTTGGATATTTACTTGGGGTACCTTGGGAATCCCCAAGCTTGAACTCTTGCCTCTCCTCCTTCTCCTCATATCGAGACCTCCTCGATGTTCGAACACTTCATCCACACAAAACTTAACAGAAGACTGGTGAGATCCGTTAGTATAATAAAGCAAATTTCTACTTTAAGTACTGTTGCAAACCCATTCATATTTTATATTTGCATTATACCTGCTGTATTATAACTTTTCCATGGCTTATACCACCGATAAAATTGATAGTTTCATCAAAACAAGCAAAACAATGCATCAAAAACAGAATCTGTCTTAAACAGGATAGTCTGTAGTAATCTGAACTTTGACCAAACTTATGTAACTCCAAAAATTCTGAGAAATTAGGAAGAAATAAACATTTTGTATATAAATACTGTGTAAAAATTTCAGAAACTTTTGACGTTCCAGTAAAAAATGAAAATTCACGCACTACAGCCAAAGTTTCTGTTTTACACCGCACATACCAACAAGCAATCTAATCATCCTAAAGGCAAATCTTGAAACATTATTTTTATAATACAATGGATTTGTACAAGGGGATAATTATTTTTGTTAGGAAAGCTTCCGTGATTCGAGACTCACAAAGTTTCCATGGGCATGAACAAAGTTCAAGGATATCCCCCACTTCAACGATGCTCACCATCTCTCTCACTTTCACCTTTCCTTTTGTGAAGTTTTAGGTTCCCCTCTATATTTTTTTGTTTTTAAACTTTATAAAAGCACTCAACAGAAATAAATGACTCTCTAAAACTTCCGGGTTGTCTCCCTGGCAGCGCTTTCTTTAAAGCCATTAAGCAAGGCACAAAGTGCGCAAGTAATGGATCCACCCGGATCCCAAGGTATATCAAAGCCAATTTTAATTAACAATGATTTGTAATTTAGTAGTGATCACAAAGTGATATATCATGTGACAACGAAGTCTAACTCTCTTCCTATGCATCGGCATGTCACACAAGAACAATTCATGCACATTAAGTAAAGGCCAATGCACAATATAAATAGTTTCTTGCAATTTCATAGTATTGGAAACATAAGGAGGTGGTGATGTAGTTCCTCTATCATAATAATTTCAGGTAGGAGCAACAAGCACATGCATATTATATTCATTAAAATCATCATGTGTAGTAGCAAAACGCAACCCATCAATGTAATCCTTAATAAGAGCAAACTTCTCTGATATAGTGTAGTTGGGAGAATTCAAAAAGATAATAGGACTATCATGTGTGGGTGCAATAGCAACAATTTCATGCTTAACATAAGGAACTATAGCAAGTTCATCTTCATAAGCATAATTTGTATTGGCATCATGGCCACAAGCATAGCAAGCATCAAGTTCATCAAAAAGGGATATTTCAAATGAATCCACGGGATCATAGCAATTATCATAGCGTTCATCCTTTGGTAAGCACGAATGGTAATTAAACAATGTATGAGTTGAAGAGTTACTCTCATTAGAAGGTGGGCACGAGCGATCAATCCGCTCTTCCTCCTTTTGTTCTTCGCTCTCCTCCTCATCTTTTTCATCTAATGAGCTCACAGTTTCAGCAATTTCTTCTTCCATAGATTCCTGCAAAATATTAGTCTCTTCCAAGGCAGCGGTCATTCTTTCAATAAATTCTTTAACATAAGCATTAGAAGCATAGTTTTCATAGCAATATTTAAGTATGGCAAAATTTTCAGACTTGTAAAGAGTAGCATCACACTTTTCAATCAAATAAGCAATTTCATAAGCACCCTTAAAAGCAACAAATTCTTCAATTTGTTCAACATCAAAATAAATATAGGCTTCCTTGGCATAAGAAGATAGTATTTCATTATCATTAAACACACATTGGTAGGGAATGTGTTTTTTAGTTTCTTCGGAACAACAAGTAAAATCATGTAATTCACATAAATTCCAAGCATAGCAACACAAAGTATTAATTTGATGCCACTAGAGTTTCCCTTTTTGAGATATGCGGTGTCGCACATAATAAGCATGTTCATTTACTGATGTTCCCTCAACTAAGCTAGTTGGGTTTTCAGCACAAGCACAAATGGATCGAAGATGATCCAAGTAATATTCTTTGGTAGTACGGAACACTAGTGGTTCCTCAACTTTTGGAGCGGCAAGTACATCTAATTTTTTTGGTATTTTGCATTTCCTTCCCATATCTAAAGATAGAAAACAAGAGCACAAAATAAAAACTACTTAGTGATAAAGCAAACAAGCACACACGAGAATATTCACCCCACGCTATTGCTCCCCGGCAACGGCGCCAGAAAAAGGTCTTGATAACCCACAAGTGTAGGGGATCGTTTGTAGCCTTTTTCGATAAGTAAGAGTGTCGAACCCAACGAGGAGCTAAAGGTAGAACAAATATTCCCTCAAGTTCTATCGACCACCGATACAACTCTACGCACGCTAATGCTTGCTTTACCTAGAACAAGTATGAAACTACTTTGCGGGAGTAAAACTAGAAGTACTTTGCAAGAAAATAAAGAATGTGGAAATAAAAGTTAGGTGCTGTTTTAATAAAAGAACAATAAAATTAAATAACTTAGTAGAAAGCTTTTTGTGTAATGCAAGAGAAGGATTGTACCTAGGCAATTGAATATAATACGATTGATACTTGTCATATGCAATGAGGGAGAGGCATACGCTAACACACTTTCCGTACTGGATCATATGCACTTATGATTGGAACTCTAGAAAGCATCCGCAACTACCAAAGATCATTAAGGTAAAACCCAACCGTAGCATTAAGTATGAAGTCCTCTTTACTCCCATACGCAACAACCCACCTACTCGGGTTTATGCTTCTGTCACTCACGCAACCCACCATAGGCAAATCATGAACATATTGCAACACCCTACAGCGGGAATCCCTCACGTTTGCGCGACACGGAGGGCACCATAGGACAACACCATATCAGCATACAACTCACATCCATAACATCATACCACAATTAACCCATAGGACAAAAGAGATGTACTCAAACACCATAGGATAGCCAAATATCATTGGGAAATAATATATGGAGTTGAGAACCATGTTTAAGTAGAGATTACAGCGGGGAAGAGAGGTGTTACACTGCTGCATAGAGGGGGAGAGAGTTGGTGTTGACGGCGGCAAAGTTGTTGGTGTAGATCCCCGTCACGATGATTGAACCCGGCAGCGTTCCGGCGCCACCGGGAGAGAGGGGGAGAGAGCCCTCCTCCTTCTTCTTCTTCCTTGGCCTCCCCCCTAGATGGGAGGAGAGCTCCCCCTTTGGTCCATGGCCTCCATGGCGGCGGAGGGGCAGGAGCCCCTCCGAGATTGGATCTCCCTCTCTGTTCTCTTCTGTTTCGCATTTCTGTTTTCTGGCCAAAAACCGTTTCTTATATTCACGGAGATCCGTAACTCCGATCGGGCTGAAATTTTGAGGGGATTTTTATCCAAAAATTAGCTTCCTTGCGCCCGAAGGAGAGCTCCAACCGATGTACGAGGTAGGCACAACCCACCATGCCATGCCTGGGCCTTCTGGGCGCGCCCTGGTGTCTTGTGGGGGCTGTGGGCATCCGTTTGCATTGACTCCACTTCTCAAAATTCACAAATATTCCAAAAAAATCTCCATAAATTTTTATCGCGTTTGGACTTCGTTTGATATGGATATTCTGCGAAACAAAAAACATGCAACAAACAGGAACTAGCACTGGGCACTGGATCAATATGTTAGTCCAATAAATCATATAAAATGTTGCCAAAAGTATGTGAAAGTTGTATAATATTGGCATGAAACAATCAAAAATTATAGATACGATGGAGACGTATCGGTGTTGTTTTTGTGCAGAAATAAAAGTTCTCGAAATTGGACGAAACTTTTTGGAGATTTATTTTTAGAATAAATAAAAAATACCGGAGCCAAGAACCACCGGAGGGGGCCCCCTGGCTAGGAAAGATACACCAGGGCACGCCAGCCCCCCTAGGCGTGCCCTGGTGGGTTGTGCCCACCTCGGGGCCCCACTGACCCTAATTCTGGCACTATAAAATCCTATTTTCGGGGAAAAAAATCAGAGAGAAAGTTTCATCGCGTTTTACGACACAGAGCCGCCGCCACCTCCTGTTCTTCATCGGGAGGCCAGATCTGGAGCTCGTTTGGGGCTCCGAAGAGGGGAATCTTAGGTCTTCATCATCATCAACCCTTCTCCATCGCCAATTCCATGATGCTCCCTGATACGTCTCCAACGTATCTATAATTTTTGCTTATTCCATGTTGTTATATTATCATTCTTGGATGTTTTACAATCATTTTCTAACGACTTTATATCATTTTTTGGGACTAACCTATTGACATAGTGCCAAAGTGCCAGTTGCTGTTTTTGCTTGTTTTTTACTTCACAGAATATCAGTACCAAACGGAGTCCAATCACGACAAAACTTCTTGGAGATTTTTTCTGGACCAGAAGACACCCAGTGGGCCAAAGAAGAGCCAGGAAGGTGGGCTGTGGAGAGCACAACCCACCAGGGCGCGCCAGGGGGCCCCCGTCGCGCCCTGATGGGTTGTGCCCTCTACGGGGCTCCTCTGCACCGCCTCTGATGCCTATAAATTCCCAAATATTTCCAAAACCCTAGGGGAGTCGACGAAACACAATTTTAGCCACCGCAAGTTTCAGAACCGCGAGATCCAATCTAAACACCATCACGAAGGGGTTCATCTTCCTCCTAGGTGCCTCTCCGATGATGCGTGAGTAGTCCACCATAGACCTACGGGTCCGTAGGCAGTAGCTAGATGGCTTCTTCTCTCTCTCTTATGATTCTCAATACAATGGTCTCTTGGAGATCTATTTGATGTAAACTTTTGCGGTGTGTTTGTTGGGATCCGATGAATTTTGAGTTCATGATTAGTTTCTATCCATGAATATTATTTGAGTCTTCTTTGATCTCTTATATGCATGATTACTTATAGCCTCGTATTTCTTCTCCGAATCTTTGGTTTAGTTAGGCCGACTAGATCGATTTTTCTTGCCATGGGAAGAGGTGCTTTGTGATGGGTTCGATCTTGCGGTGTTCTTTCCCAGTGACAGAAGGAGCAACAAGACACGCATGTATCGTTGCTATTAAGGATAACAAGATGGGGTCTATTCCTACATGAATAGATCTTGTCTACATCATGTCATCGTTCTTATTGCATTACTCCGTTTTTCCATGAACTTAATACACTAGATGCATGCTGGATAGCGGTCGATGTGTGGTGTAATAGAGGTAGATGCAGGCAGGAGTCGGTCTATCTATCTTGGACGTGATACCTATATAATGATCATCGCCTGGGATATTTTCAAGACTATTCAATTTTCTATCAATTGCCCAACAGTAATTTGTTCACCCACCGTGCGCTATACTCATGAGAGAAGCCACTAGTGAACCCTACGGCCCTCGGGTCTACTTTTCCAACACATTGCTTTCCGATCTACTTTTTTTGCAATCTTTGTTTTCAGATCTACAAAACCAAAAACCCAAAAACATATTGCTGCATATTTACTCTTTTTATTTGTGTTCTTGAGAGATCTATCTCTCCTACCTATCACTACCTAATCTATCTTATTACCGTAGAGAGATTGACAGCCTCTCTTTCGCGTCGGGTTGCAAGTATTTGTTGTTTGTGTGCAGGTGCTGCTTATTGGGTGGTGGTGATCCTCCTACTGGTTCGATAACCTTGGTTTCATAACTGAGGGAAATAATTACCGTCGCTGTGCTGCATCATCCCTTCCTCTTTGGGGAAATACCGACACAGTCTCAAGCCACGTCAAAGGAATTTCTGGCGCCGTTGCCGGGGAGGAAGCGGTCTCTTCTACGTGCCTATCGTAGGCGCCGAGGGGACTCCACCATCATCTACTAGGTTCCTAATCACAAATCTCATCTCCTTGCAATTACATTATTTGCCATTTGCCTCTCGTTTTCCTCTCCCACACTTCACCAATTTGCCATTTTATTCGCCCTATTCTTCGTTCGCCTTTTTCTCGCCGGATCTCTTTTTTTTGCTTGTTTGCTATCTTTGCTTGTGTTGCCATATGCCTTTTATTTGCTTGCATCTTCGCTTGCTAAAAATCTATTGATATGGATCCTCATCCACTTGCTAATCTTTTTCAAAAGACCAAATTATGATGAACCAATTGCTAGTGATTTGAGTGCACTTGATTATCTCTATGAAGTTTTGCTTGAAAATCATGAATCTGAAAATTTTGATGAAGTTTTGAAACAAGAAATTTATAAGGTGATTCATGATAGTTCCTTGATTGAAAAGCATGACTGCAATGTTGCTAGTATGAATTCTCTAAATATCCATGATGCTAATTATATGCAAAGCCACAAGCTTGGGGATGCTATGTTTGATGAAGATGATATTTTTACTCCCCCAAGTTTTGATGAGCAAAATTATTGTGATTGCATGCCTCCTATTTATGATGATGGTGATGACACGTATGCTATAATGAGTAATGATAACCATGAAACTTATCATCATGGTTTTAATTTGCAAAGTGGTTATGTCAATCAAGTGTCTCATGATAGTTATTTCGTTGAGTTTGCTCCCACTACCATGGATGAAAAGGAATTTGCTTATGTGTAGAGTAATGAAAATTCTATGTTTGTGCATCATGAAAAGAATGATTTATGTGGTAGTTATATTGTTGAAGTCCTTCATGATGCTACTGAAATTTATTATGAGGGAGGAACATATGCTTGTAGGAATTGCAATAATATCAAGTTTCCTCTCTATGTGTTCAAAGTTTTGAAGTTATGCTTGTTTTGCCTACCTATGCTAGTTGATTCTTGTTCCCATAAATTGTTTGCTCACAAAATCCCTATGCATAGGAAGTGGGTTAGACTTAAATTTGCTTGTCATGTGATTCATGCTGCTCTCTTGCATATTTTCTTTACTACTTTTTATGTGAGCATCATTGAAATCATTATGCCTAGCTAGGGGCGTAAAACGATAGCGCTCATTGGGAGGCAACCCAATGAATAATTTTTTTTTTGCTTTTTCCTTTCTGTTTTTGACTGTTGACACAATTATGCCTCTGTTATGATTGTGTTTTTATGGTTTATTTAGTGTTTGTGCCAAGTAAAGCCTTTAGGGTGATTCATAGGATGAGTAGAAGTGATGCTGAATCTGAAACAGAAACTTTGCGTCCAGTATATGAATTTTAATTTTTTTTTCTGGAACGTGATCTTAAGATGCAATTTTAACACAGTGTTGCTATACAAATTCCGTACGTTGTCCTAATTTTTCAGAATTTTTAGAGTTACACAAGTATGGTTAGAGTACAGAATACTACAGACTGTTCTGTTTAAGACAGATTCTGTTTTCGTTGCATCGTGTGCTTGTTTTGATGAATCTATGGGTTATATTGAAGGGTATGAGCCATGGTAAAGTTAAAATACAGTAGGTATAATGCAATCATGAAATATGAATGGGTTTGCAGCAGTACCTAAAGTACTGATTTGCTTTATTATACTAACGGATCTCACGAAGATTTTGTTGAGTTTTGTGTGATTGAAGTTTTCAAGTCTTGGGTGAGATCACAATGGATGAAGAATAAGGAGTGATAAAAAGCCTAAGCTTGGGGATGCTACCGCACCCCCAAGATATATCCCAAGAGTAACAAGCAACTAAGCTTGGGGATGCCCCCGAGTGGCATCCCCTCTTTCTTCTAACGACCATCGATATTTTACTTGGAGCTATATTTTTATTCGTCACATATCATGAGTTTTGTTTGGAGCGTCTTGTATCTTTGCTTGCTTTGCTTGTTTGTTTTTTCCATTGTATCCTTGCTGGACACACCTATTTGAGAGAGCCAAAATCATGCTATGATTTGTTAGAATTGCTCTATGTGCTTCACTTAAACTTTTTGAGCTATAGAATTGCTCTAGTGCTTCACTTATATCTTTTTGAGCACGGTGTGCTTGGAAATTTTTGTAGAAATACTCTCATGCTTCACTTAGATTAATTTGAGAGTAGGTAAATTTTTGAAGAAATCCTCTCATGCTTCACTTATGCCTTTTTGAGAGATGAAATCTTTATGCTCATGTGCTTCACTTAAATTTGTTTGAGCTTGCTAAAAACCAATGGCAATATATGAAACTAGTCCCAAAGTGATCGATATCCAAGGAGGATATAATAAAAACTTTCATGAAGATCATTGGGCAAATTAAACTTGATTCCTTGTAATAGTTTTGAAACATGATGATAGTAATATGTGAGTCATGTTAGTGAGTAATTATGCTTAGTAGGAATATTGGTGTTAAGGTTTGTGATTCCCTATGCATGCACGAAAGTCAATAGTTATGCAATGAAGTTACATCCTACTTGTGGTGCATTATTCGGTGTTAGTTATGTTCAATGCTCACTTATGTGAATTTTCGTTTCTTGGTTTCGTTGCTTCCCAATTTATTTGCTAGCCTCCATTTGTACTAAGTAGAGATACTACTTGTGCATCCAAAATCCTTAAACCAAGTTTTGCCTTATAAGTCCACCATACCTACCTATATGCGGTATTTCCATGCCGTTCAAAGCAAATTTTTATGTGCCATCTCTAAATTTTCAAAATAAATTTTCTCTTTTGTGTGCTCGTACCTCTCATGAAACGGTGGGGAGTGCCCAATATTTTTCCATGCTAGATGTGTTATTCTCAAGATGGGTGTTTATTAACTTGTCATTGCACGAGAGTGCGGCGGTAATAGGGATGCCCATTCCCGAAATGAAAAAAGAAAAAAATATTTACTTTATGTTGTCAAATCATAAATTCCTTGGAAAGTGTTGGTATGGAAGGCAACCGTGGATACGGCCCGCCATGGAAAGTGAAAGTTTGGTGGAAAAAGGAATAAACTTTAATTTCTGTTTGGGAATCGCTTATGATATATCTAGCATGGAAAGTATTGTGAGCTACTTCGTCATTTTCGTTGACAGGAAAAGCATGCCACCCAAAATATTTTCTCTCTCTCAATTTAAACCTTGAGCTCTGGCACCTCTACAAATCCCTACTTCCCTCTGCGAAGGGCCTATCTATTTACTTTATGCAATTTTTATTTTTGCTTTGAGTCTCCATCTTCTCTTATAAGCACCAACTAGGGGGCACTATGATCATACTTGAGCATTGGGCATAGCTAATATTTGAGTGTGTTTCATGAATGGATCAATGATTGAGCATGATGGGCTAGGGATAACTTTCTTTAGTGTTGATATTTTGAAAGACATGGTTGCTTGTTGACATGCTTGAGTATTGAAGTCATTATGTTAAAACTAGACTATTGCTTTGAATCATTTACAAGTCCAAATGTCCATGCTATACAAAAGGAAATAATATGATGAACATGTTAGGCAGCATTCCACATCAAAAATTCTGTTTTTATCATTTACCTACTCGAGGACGAGTAGGAATGAAGCTTGGGGATGCTGATATGTCTCCCACGTATCTATAATTTTTGCTTGTTCCATGCTGTTATATTATCATTCTTGGATGTTTTACAATTATTTTATAACAACTTTATATCATTTTTGGGACTAACCTATTGACATAGTGCCAAAGTGCCAGTTGCTGTTTTTGCTTGTTTTTTACTTCGCAGAATATCAGTACCAAACGGAGTCCAATCGTGACGAATTTTTTTGGAGATTTTTTCTGGACTAGAAGACACCCAGTAGGCCAAAGAAGAGCCAGGAAGGTGGGCTATGGAGAGCACAACCCACCAGGGCGCGCCAGGGGCCCCCGGCGCCCCCTGATGGGTTGTGCCCTCCACGGGGCCCCTCTGCACCTACTCTGATGCCTATAAATTCCCAAATATTCCCAAAACCCTAGGGGAGTCGACGAAACACAATTCCAGCTGCCGCAAGTTCCAGAACCGCGAGATCCAATCTAAACACCATCACGGAGGGGTTCATCTTCCTCATAGGTGCCTCTCCGATGATGCGTGAGTAGTCCACCATAGACCTACGGGTCCGTAGGCAGTAGCTAGATGGCTTATTCTCTCTCTCTTATGATTCTCAATACAATGGTCTCTTGGAGATCTATTTGATGTAAACTTTTGCGGTGTGTTTGTTGGGATCCGATGAATTTTGAGTTCATGATCAGTTTCTATCCATGAATATTATTTGAGTCTTCTTTGATCTCTTATATGCATGATTAATTATAGCCTCGTATTTCTTCTCCGAATCTTTGGTTTAGTTAGGCCGACTAGATCGATTTTTCTTGCCATGGGAAGAGGTGCTTTGTGATGGGTTCGATCTTGCGGTGTTCTTTCTCAGTGACAGAAGGGGCAGCAAGACACGCATGTATCATTGCTATTAAGGATAACAAGATGGGGTCTATTCCTACATGGATAGATCTTGTCTACATCATGTCATCGTTCTTATTGCATTACTCCGTTTTTCCATGAACTTAATACACTAGATGCATGCTGGATAGCGGTCGATGTGTGAAGTAATAGAGGTAGATGCAGGCAGGAGTCAGTCTATCTATCTTGGACGTGGTGCCTATATAATGATCATCGCCTTGGATATCGTCATGACTATTCGATTTTCTATCAATTGCCCAACAGTAATTTGTTCACCCACCGTGCGCTATACTCATGAGAGAAGCCACTAGTGAACCCTACGGCCCTCGGGTCTACTTTTCCAACATATTGCTTTCCGATCTACTTTTTTTGCAATCTTTGTTTTCAGATCTACAAAACCAAAAACCCAAAAACATATTGCTGCATATTTACTCTTTTTATTTGTGTTCTTGAGAGATCTATCTCTCCTACCTATTACTACCTAATCTATCTTATTACCGTAGAGAGATTGACAACCTCTCTTTCGCGTCGGGTTGCAAGTATTTGTTGTTTGTGTGCAGGTGCTGCTTATTGGGTGGTGGTCATCCTCCTAATGGTTCGATAACCTTGGTTTCATAACTGATGGAAATACTTACCGTCGTTGTGCTGCATCATCCCTTCCTCTTTGGGGAAATACCGACGCAGTCTCAAGCCATGTCACTCCCCACCGGGAGTGAGTAATTACTTCGTAGCCTTGCTGGTCGGTGAGGAGTTGGATGAGATTCATCATGTAATCGAGTTAGTTTTGTTAGGGCTTGATCCCTAGTATCCACTATGTTCTGAGATTGATGTTGCTATGATTTGTCATGCTTAATGCTTGTCACTAGGGCTCGAGTGCCATGATTTCAGATCTGAACCGTTTATGTTATCACCATTATATCTATGTTCTTGATCCGATCTTGCCTAGTCATATGCACCTATTACGTGTTATGATCCGTCAACCCCATAGTGACAATATTTGGGATACTTCACGGTGATGACCGTAGTTTGAGGAGTTCATGTATTCACTATGTGCTAATGCTTTGTTCCGGTTCTCTATTAAAAGGAGGCCTTAATATCCCTTAGTTTCCTTATGGATCCCGCTGCCACGGGAGGGTAGGACAAAAGATGTCATGCAAGTTCTTTTCCATAAGCACGTATGACTATTTACGGAATACATGCCTACATTACATTTATGAACTGGAGCTAGTTCTGTGTCGCCCTAGGTTATGACTGTTATATGATGAATATCATCCAACGAGTTCACCGATCCAGTGCCTATGAGTTTTCCACCTATTGTTCTTGCTAAGTTACTACTGCTGCTCCTACTCTTCCAACTGCAACAAAACTATTGCTATCACTGCTACCGTTACTGTTACCGTCACTACTGCTACCAAACTATTATACTACTGTGCTACTGATCACTCTGCTGCAGATATTTAATCTCCAGGTGTGGTTGAATTGACAACTCAGCTGCTAATACTCTCAAATATTCTTTGGCTCCCCTTGTGTCGAATCTATAAATTTGGGTTGAATACTCTACCCTCGAAAACTGTTGCGATCCCCTATACTTGTGGGTTATCAAGACCTTTTTCTGGCACCGTTGCCGGGGAGCATAGCTATATTTGTTAAGTCACTTGGGATTTATATCAATTGATCACTATGAAGAATCTGAAGTATCCAAAGACCAAGATTTTTCCCTCTAAGACGAGGGGAGGTAAGGAACTGCCATCTAGCTCTGCACTTGATTCACCTTCCATTATGAGTAAACTTGCAACACCACCACATGCTAGTAATCCCGATATGTCGCAAGTGATTGATGATGCTACTTATGGTATGACTGATGCTTATGATGATGCTAGTACCATGCTTGATGATAATGTGCCACTAGGAGAATTTCTTGATGAACAAATTGCTAGAGCTAAAGAGAATGAAACTACTGAAACTGATGAGATTGTTGAAATTGATGAAGCCTATGAAACTGATGATGACTATGAAACACCTATTAATCCTAGTTCTCCTAGATTTGAAATGCCTAAGATACCTGAAGGTTATCTTATGGATGAGGAGGTAACTAGATAAATTCTTTCTTGCAAGGATAGAAACGATCTTAAGAAATTGTTACGCATGTATAAGGAAAATACTTTGAATGCTAGAATGAAATGTGATCCTAAGTTTGCTACTCCACTTGGTATTCTTCTTATGATAGACTGAAGGCTTATCGGCGCGCGAAGGTTCTCTGGATTGGTTGTGGTGAGCGTTGGGCGAAGGATTGTCAGTGTAAAGCTACTGTTCAACTCCATGTTGTTCAGGAAATGGTGGAATTATCGCGGATCTTATCAAGCTTCATTTTCAGGATGAGCTAGATAAACTCCCACCCGAACTACAACAAAATGAAAATCAAGAGGAGGCAAGCCATGAACGATAGCGAATCCTTCAGCCTTTTTCCTTCATTCATTTTGCGGTAGCTTACGCGTCAGAAAAATAGAACCTTTCCGATCTTTGTTACCGATAAGGATTATGAATTCTCTGTCGACCCAGAGTTAATTACTTTGGTTGAATCTGATCCTTTCCATGGCTATGAAACTGAAACTGTAGTGGCACACCTTACTAAGCTGAATGATATAGCCACCCTCTTTGCTCATGATGAGAAGATTCGCTACTATTATATTCTCAAGTTATTTTCATTCTCATTAAAGGGTGATGCTAAGACATGGTACAATACTCTTACTCCTAGTTGTGTGCGTAGTCCCCAGGATATGATTTACTACTTCTCTGAAAAATATTTTCCTGCTCATAAGAAACAAGCTGCCTTACAGGAAGATTTAACTTTGTGCAAATTGAAGAAGAGAGTCTCCCACAAGCTTGGGGGAGGCTTCTCCAGTTGCTTAATGCTTTGCTTGATCACCCTCTCAAGAAAAATGAAATACTTGATATCTTCTATAATGGACTAACTGATGCTTCTAGGGACTTCCTAGATAGTTGTGCTGGTTGTGTTTTCAGGGAACGAACTATTGAACAAGCTGAGGAATTATTGACTAACATGTTGAAGAACTATGATAATTGGACTCTTCCTGAACCACTGCCTAAACCCACACCGAAGAAGAGGGGTATCTTATTTCTCAGTCCTGAAGATATGCAAGAGGCAAAGAAATCTATGAAAGAAAAAGGTATTAAAGCTGAGGATGTTCAGAATTTACCACCTATTGAACAAATACATGGCCTTGACACACCACCACCTCCACAGGTGGTAGAGGTAAATTCTTTATTAAAGTTTGATGAAGGTGATATCCCTTACAATAAACATCCTAGTCAGTGCTTATATGAGTTTGACAACTATATTATGAATCAAGATCATTTCAATGCACATGTTCTGAAACAATTGAAATATAACTCTGATATGATTGATCGCTTGAGTGACTTGCTATTTAGAATCAGTAATGATGTTAGAGGTGTAGGAAATCATGTTCAAACTCAGTTAGAACAAGTTGCTAAGTCTAAAAAAGAATTGCTTGATGAAATGAATAATAATATGAATGATTTTGCTACTAGAGTAGTAACTAGAGGAGGTAGAATGACCCAAGAACCACTTTATCCTGAGGGTCATCCTAAAATAATTGAACAAGACTCTTAGAGAATTAATACTGATGCACCTAGTCCTTCTAAAAATAAAAATAAAAAGAAAAAGAAAAATGATAGGACTCTGCATACCTCTAGTGAACCTGAGATACGAAAACCTCCTGATAATAATGATGTCTCTATTTCTGATGCGGAAACTCAGTCTGGTAATGAACATTCACCTAGTGATAATGAAAATGATAATGATGATGTTCATGAAGATGCTCAACCCAATAATGATAAAGAACCAGATAATGATGTTGAAATAGTGCCTGCTGCTGATCTTGATAACCCACAACCTAAAAATAAACGTTATGATAAAAGATACTTTGTGGCTAGGAAACATTGTAAAGAAAGAGAACCATGGGTTCAGAAACCCATGCCATTTCCACCTAAGCCATCTAAGAAAAAGGATGATGAAGAATTTGAGCGCTTTGCCGAAATGATTAGGCCAGTCTTTTTGCGTACCCGCTTAAAAATATATTTTAAAGATGGCCTCGTATGTGAAGTATATGAAAGATATCATCACTAATAAAAGAAAGATACCTGAAGCTGAAATCTCCACCATGCTTGCTAATTATTCTTTTAAGGATGGAGTACCTAAAAAACTTGGAGATCCTTGAATACCAACTATACCTTGCTCCATTAAAAGAAACTATGTCAAAACTGCTTTGTGTGACTTGGGAGCCGGTGTTAGTGTTATGCCTTTCTCCTTATATAAGAGACTTGATTTGAATAAACTCACACCTACTGAGATATCATTGCAAATGACTGACAAATCAACTGTCATACCTATCGGTATTTGTGAGGACGTGCCCGTTGTTGTTGCAAATGTCACTATCTTAACGGACTTTGTTATTCTTGAGATGCCCGAGGATGACAACATGTCTATTATCCTTGGTAGACCCTTTTTGAATACTGCAGGGGCTGTTATTGATTGCAATAAAAGCAAAGTCACTTTTCATATCAATGGTAATGAGCATACGGTGCACTTTCCGAAGAAGCAATTCCAAGTGAATGGTATAAATGTTATTGAAGAATCTCCGACCATCACTATTGGAAGTTTTCAATTACCTCTACCTACTGCCAAAAAGAAATATGATATACTTATTGTTGGGGATATGCACATCCCCATTGAGGTAACTTAGTGTTTTACGAAAGTTCTTCGGTTTCATGCTAATCGGAAGTGGTTGTTAATAAGACTTGATCAACCTTATTAATGGATCATTTTTGAGAGGTATGAAGTTGATGAATCTAGTAAGCACAACTCGTTGTTCCCACCATTTATTTTCTGTTTTAGTTAGTCAAATAAAATAAAATGCCATGTTTATCATGTTTTCTGTTTTCTCCGTGCAATAAAAAAATGACCCAAAAATAAAAGTTCTCAGAATGATCTGAAAATTTAATACGATTTTTTTTCCGAATATTTCTGAATTTCTGGTGCAAATAATACCATAGGGGGTGCACCTGGTGCCCACAAGACACCAGGGCGCGCCAACACCCCCATGCGCGCCCTGGTGGGTTGTGGCCCCCACGTGGGCCCCCTCACTTATTCCCTTAGCCCACATCATCCCCTACCTCCAGAAAAAAATCACCACAGCCACCATTCCCGTGTTCTTGCTCTTAAACCCGAGGATTTCGATCTCTTTGCTCGAAGCTCCGTTTCCGAAACTGTTTGGAGGGATTGCTACTTGGTATGTGACTCCTCCATAGCTCCAATTAGTTTTTGATTTAGTGGGTTATTTTTAGAGTTATTAGCTACTCTTGGTGCTGCTGTAGATGAGCTTGCATGTTGAATTCTTAGAGTTCTAAGTAGTTTGAATGCTTAATATGGCCTCTATGCATGCTTAGGAGTAGTTGCTATCAATTTCACGAAGTTTTGTTGACAAAAAATTTTATAGGCTAAAATTTTCAGAATTTTTATTATAGGAATAAGATGGATTTCTTTAGGAAGTTTTCCTCCAAAAAAAGTGCCAAAGGAGTCATTGGGGAATCGTTGGATAATGACATTCACACTCCATGAAAGGTGGAGGTGAGACCGTGCGAATGGCCGCATGATGCCTTCATGGAGGAGGCCGGTTTCCATCAAGAGTTCGCTCAATTTGTTGCAAACGCTGGGTTGACCGAGTTCCTCGCAGCTAAGTGTGACCAACATCACATCCTTACAAATTCCTTTGTGCAAAGTTTTCATTTCCCGAGAAAGAATAATCCCCCTGAGGTGAAGTTTAACCTTTATGCTGAAACTCACAAAATGCCGCTAATTGACTTTTGTGACATATGCTTGATCCCCTCTGATGGGGAATTGAGAGAACCTAGACCAGCGGAGTTTGAGGACTTTCTCCTCACTTTAATAGTGGGTGAGGATAGAGGCGTGTCGAACGCTACTGCTACCAGTCTGCAGTTTCCTTCAGTGCATTACTTTGTTTTGTTCATCGCGAAGTGTTTAACCGCTAGGGAGAAGGTTGGTGCACTCAGTGCCCCCGACTTCGCTATTTTACGCCGTGCACTGTATGATGATCACACCTTTAGTATGGGGGCTATTATTGCACATCTCTTACACCTTTACAGGACTAAGGGAAAGATACATGGTGGAATTTACGCTACTCGTTTAGCGAGACACTTTAATGTTTAGATTCGCCCACATGATTATCTCTTGTCCCAAGTTTATCTAGATCACAAGTCGTTCCAAGATCACCAATTTCTTGATGTAACTGATTCTCTCCGTGACATTCGTTACCACCTAGTATTAAGCGTAGAAACCCGTGATATTATTCCGTTGCCTGCACCTGCTCTATTTGATTCTATTGCCAGAAACGGATACAGGATTATGCCAGATGACATTACAGCCTACCGGAACAACCTAGCAGCTACTGAGGAGGAACCCCAGGGGTGGGACGCTCAGCTGCCGCCTCCACCTCACTTGACATGGGACCGGATGGTTTCTACGGATGGTGATTACCAAGATAGGCCAAAAGCTTAAGCTTGGGGGAGTACGTATTTCCACCGACATTACATTCATGTTCACACATTTCATTCCAGTTGTCGGTGTTCATACTTTTTCATTGTAATATCCATGCTAAATTTGTTTGAAAAACTTTAAGAAAATCCAAAAATATTTCCTACTTCTTTTCGGTTTTTCTTTCTAGCTTAGTTTAATTGTAGTATCAAAAGAAAACCCAAAAAGATTTCTCGTTTCTTCTTTTACTTGTTGGGAGCTTTCCCGTGTAAATAGTTTTTCACGTTTTTGTTTTCCCTCTTTAATTTGCTTTCTTCAAGAAAAAACAAAAACTCCCAACATAGCCTTCATGATATTTATGTTCATGGTGTCCATATCCTACTCATGCTAGTAGTCAATGTTTATTATATGTAATGCATGTTCCTGACCGTTTTCGCTCTCTAGCTTGCCGCTTCTCAATCTATTTGCTAGCCTTCGCCTGTACTAAGCGGGAATACTGCTTGTGCATCAAAATCCTTAAACCAAAGTTATTCCAGATGAGTCCACTATATCTACCTATATGCGGTATTACCCTGCCGTTCCAAACTAAATTTGTATGTGCCATCTCTAAAAATTCAAATGAACATCTGTTTTGTGTGCCTGGACCGCTCATGGAGCGACAGGGGGTGGTCAGTATCTTCCATGCTAAGTGGGTTATTCTCATGATGAGTGTTTATTCACTCGTCCTTACACGAGAGGGGCGGTAATAGGGATTCCTAGTCCCGAAATCAAAAATAAAAAATAATTAAACAAAACTCCCCCAAGAATGTTGTTGGTTTGGACGGTACCCGTGGATGCGGCTAGCTGTGGAGTGTGATTGTTGGTGGAGGGGGAGTAAACCTTTACTTTTACCGCTTGGGAACCGCCGCTAATTTGTTTAGCATGGAAGATATTGATAACTCTTGGTCGTGGCGTTGACAGGAAGGGTGTACCTCCCAAAAATTATATCTATCTCTGTTTTAAGCTTTGAGCTCTGGCACCTCTGCAAATCCATGCTTCCCTCTGCGAAGGGACTATCTATTTACTTTTATGTTGAGTCACCACCTTCTCAAATAAGCGCCAGACCTGAGAGCACTATTGTCATCCTCATGCATTGTGTATAGTTGATGTTGGGTGCAGCATGACTGGATCTTTTCTACCATGAATTACAATGTTTAGTCGCTGCTTGAACTTTCGAGGTGCTCTGCATTTATGTTTTGCAGTCTCAGAAAGGGCTAGTGAGATACCACTATTTTCATATCGTATCATGATTGTTTTGACAAAGTGTTGGCGCTTGAGATATCTTATTATTGCTCGCTAGTTGCTTATGTTATTGTTATGAGTTAATATATTTCTAAGAGTTATTGTTGGTATGGTTAGTCATAATCTTTGCTGAAAACCTGGGTGCTACTTAAGCATATATATGTAAACAAGAACAAAAAGTTCGTAAAAGTTTTTCTTTATCACTTTCAGTTTGTCAACTGAATTGCTTGAGGACAAGCAATGGGTTAAGCTTGGGGGAGTTGATATGTCTCCGTCCTATCTACTTTTCCTCACACTTTTGCCCTTGTTTTGGACTCTAATTTGCATGATTTGAATGAAACTAACCCGGACTGACGTTGTTTTCATCAGAACTACCATGGTGTTGTTTTTGTGCAAAAATAAAAGTTCTCGGAATTGGATGAAACTTTTTGGAGATTTATTTCAGAATAAATAAAAAATACTGGAGCCAAGAACCACCGGAGGGGGGCCCCTGGCTGGACAAGATACACCAGGGCGCGTCAGCCCCCCCCAGGCGCGCCCTGGTGGGTTGTGCCCACCTCGGGGCCCCACTGACCCTAATTCCGGCACTATAAATTCCTATTTTCGAAGAAAAAAATTAGAGAGAAAGTTTCATCGTGTTTTACGATACGGAGCCGCCGCCACCTCCCGTTCTTCATCGCGAGGCCAGATCTGGAGCCCGTTTGGGGCTCCGGAGAGGGGAATCTTCGTTCTTCGTCATCATCAACCCTTCTCCATCGCCAATTCCATGATGCTCCCCACCGGGAGTGAGTAATTCCTTCGTAGGCTTGCTGGTCGGTGAGGAGTTGGATGAGATTCATCATGTAATTGAGTTAGTTTTGTTAGGGCTTGATCCCTAGTATCCACTATGTTCTGAGATTGATGTTGCTATGACTTTGCCATGCTTAATGCTTGTCACTAGGGCCCGAGTGCCATGATTTCAGATCTGAACCGTTTATGTTATCACCATTATATCTATGTTCTTGATCCGATATTGCCTAGTCATATGCACCTATTACGTGTTATGATCCGTCAACCCCATAGTGACAATATTTGGGATACTTCACGGTGATGACCGTAGTTTGAGGAGTTCATGTATTCACTATGTGCTAATGCTTTGTTCCGGTTCTCTATTAAAAGGAGGCCTTAATATCCCTTAGTTTCCTTATGGACCCTGCTGCCATGAGAGGGTAGGCCAAAAGATGTCATGCAAGTTCTTTTCCATAAGCACGTATGACTATTTACGGAATACATGCCTACATTACATTTATGAACTGGAGCTAGTTCTGTGTCGCCCTAGGTTATGACTGTTATATGATGAATATCATCCAATGAGTTCACCGATCAAGTGCCTACGAGTTTTCCACTTATTGTTTTTGCTAAGTTACAACTGCTGCTGCTATTGTTCCAACTGCAACAAAACTATTGCTACCACTGCTACCGTCACTACTGCTACCAAACTATCATACTACTGTGCTACTGATCACTCTGCTACAGATATTTAATCTCCAGGTGTGGTTGAATTGACAACTCAGCTGCTAATACTCTCAAATATTCTTTGGCTCCCCTTGTGTCGAATCTATAAATATGGGTTGAATACTCTACCCACGAAAACTGTTGTGATCCCCTATACTTGTGGGTTATCAATACCCCTCCATCACCTCTCTCTCGTAAGAGAAGCACTCAGAACATACACCCACTTGCCATATCCAATTTTCTGTGAGAGAGCCACCTACTCATGTGTTGAAGTCAAGATCATCCACTCCAACTATATGGATCTTGATTTCTAGCCTCCCCAAGTTGCTTTCCACCCAATCAATCTCTTCTACCCATGCCAAATCTGTGAGAGAGTGATTGAGTGTTGAGTAGACTATCTTTTGAAGCACAAGAGCAAGGAGTTCATCACACTACCACATCTATTACCTTTTGGAGGGTGGTGCCTCCTAGATTGGTTAGGTGTCACTTGGGAGCCTCCTTCGTAATTGTGGAGTTGAACCAAGAAGTTTGTAAGGGCAAGGAGATCGCCTACTTCGTGAAGATCTACCCCGAGTAAGGCTAGTCCTCCGTGGACGTAGGCCATCATGGAATAAACGAGGTTGCTACTTCGTGGACCCTTCGTGGGTGGAGCCCTCCATGGACTCTTGCGACCGTTACCCTCCATGGGTTGAAGTCTCCATAAACATGGACGTACGATAGCACCACCTATCGAAACCACGGGAAAAATCTTCTTGTTCTTTAAATTTCGTTTGATCTTCTTATCCCTACCCTCTTACATATGCGTGTTTTTACTTTCCGCTGCAATATTCGTAGACATGCATGTGTAGGGTGAACTTGACTTCTTAAAATTGCTAAAATCTGCCAACAACTAAAATTGGGAAAATGTTAGATTTTTATTTGGTCAAGTAGTCTAATCACCCCCACTGTAGACATACTTTCGATCCTACAAGTGGTATCGGAGCCTTGGTCTCCATTGCATTGGTCTGACAACCTAGGAGAGAGTGTGTCGGAGCACGGATGCTCATGATCACCCACTACAAGAAAAACACTCAATTATGACCAAAACTAACGACGGTGTTCTAATTGGTCATTGATTTATGACAAAAATTTAGAAATTGTTCACGGAGAGTCCGTGAGGGTCCAAACCCTAGTAAATTATGACATTTTTGTTCATAAGGTCATAATCCCATTGCTCAAAATAGTCATTAAGATGTGTAGCATTGTTCATTATCCTATTTCAGATCCATCATGACCAATAATAAGGTCATAATCATATGAGTGGAGGTTACTGGGCGACACCTCAACATTTTTGCCTACGTGTCGTGTATACGTGTCAATTTTAACTATGTGTCATGTCTACTTGTCAATTTTGACTAGGTATCAACTATACATATAGATGGGACCCATGTGTCATATGAACCTATCAGCAGGACTGCCATGTGCACAACACAGACATGTGGGCCCCACGGGTGCAACCCATTGCCATGCATGGGTGGAAGAAATAAAGACTGAAAATGTAGCATGCTTGGATTTGAACCTGTAACAATGGGCAAACAAGCTCGATGCAACCACTACATAACAACTTGACTACTGTACTTTAAGGGAATGAACTCTACTTGTAATAGTTTTTTGATTGGGCTAATTAAATAAAAAAAGTGTTTACACACACAACACTAGTGACAAAAGGAGTGCCACACGAAACGTAAGTTTCCCCAATGAACATAACCATCTCTATTTCGCAGTCTCAAAAGGAGAAGCCCTGAACGTGAATCAAAATAATTTTTTTAGGCAATGAATATGCAAAAACAATTTAGTCTATTTTTTAGGGATATTTAGTCTAATAAATATAGTTTTTTTAGCATCGCCTAATAAATATAGTAGGCAACTACACACAACCATATGGGTCGAATTCTCCTAAACCTAGTATCAACTTGCCGGCCTAACAGGGCCAAATAAAATCCCTCCCCCAAACGAACCTAACCCTAACCCCAGCCGCTTCCCTCCCTCTCTACTTGTCCCGTCGCCAGCCTCCACCTCTCCCTTCCCACTCACAAGATCGATCCTCTCCGCGCTCCTTCTCACTGTCCGGCGCCACCATTCACCGGCGAGCTAGTCACCGTGCCCCGGGCACAGCCCCTGTTCTCCTGTTCGCCACGGTAGGCCCCGACGTCGGCGTGTACGGCCATGGCGTCGGTGGATCTAGCTGTAGCGCTCGGCACGGGAGGTCGTTGTATCGGCGCGGATGACCACGACCACGACGGGTATGGTATCCGTGCCTCCTCTTGACGCCGTCATCCGGAGCTCGCGCTGGAGGAATTCGCATCCGTCCCCATGCGCCCCCGCTTCAGTGCATCCATGTGGCCAAGGAGAACGACAACATGGTTGCCGACAGCGCGTGAAGGACGAGTCGCTGCAGATTCTGGACCTATTCAAAGTGCTCCCTGTCCTCGCCTTCGACCTCGACTAGACCCTATGCCCCTTCTGTTGGTACGTGCTCGTCCCGCTCTTCAATCCGATGGACGTGTTTGTTTTTTAGATAAATTTGTTATCACTACAAGGTAATATTACCTATCATATACACAACTCAACATCATGTATGCTTGCCCGAATTGAAATCATGAGTGAAATGGCTAGACAAGATAGAATAGTACATATGTGTGCTGAGGTCTACTTCCTTAGAAGTCTCACTAGGATAAAACTGTCCACTGGAAATGTTTTACACAGAGAGAAACCTTTTTGTGATTTGGGGGCGGGGGGGACGAAATTAATTTGGTGTGCCATTACTTGCTAGCTTAGCTTCTTATCCTTGGTCACCTTTAAAGATTATTAAAGATAGAATTAGAACAATCATGATTCCCATGCCGCTCTTTGGCAACCATAAATTTCGTATATACTTTCTATTGTTCCTGACTGCAATGCTGCTAATGGACCCTTGATTGATTTTTCTTTCATGAGGGATTGACGCTCCAAAAGTGAGTCATTGAGCCTCGACATGGCAATCACGTTTCACCAACAAATATTTATCTATTTTTTTGTTATGTTCTGCTTGTGGATTTAAGATTTGTCAATGATCGATTCTGTCTGCAAAATGGATGCTTTGTGGATTCAAACCCCTGTTTCAGCGAGAGCCTCTTTATGAACCAGATATAATATGACATCAATCGACAAATCTAAGATATTGTATAAATTATAATATTATGTTGCTTTAGTGCCTGCTTATTTTAATAGTAAGATTGATTGAGGTGTGATTTCTTGTGCTTACTGGTGTATATTACAAATCTGAAGTATTCTATATTGTGCTTCCTAGCGAGGCAAAATGCTATGATGAGAAAAGTCATGCACCACTCTGGAGAGATTTATCTCTTTGTGCTGATAAACAAATTTACAACCCATCTTATATCTGAGCCTTCTCATGGATACCTTCTTTTGTAATTCTTATTTATTGGCTATTCTTGCTATAGATGTAGTATTTTTTTCAGAAACTTTTTTCTGCTTTTGCCATTGGGAAAATGTTTTAGTTTTGAAAATTAAAGTCTTAAGATAATGGTTAGGGGAATAATGTACATAACCAGATGATGGGGGTTGCCCAAGTACGATCCTACCATTGTCTCTGTTGGTTGCTACTGTATTTTCCTTTAGCTGCTCAGTTCTTCAATTTGTTTCCTGAACCTTGTTGCATTGCATATGAATTGCTTGGTTTTCTATTCATAATTCTGTCTGCAAAATGGATGCTTTGTATAAGCAAAAGGCAATGATGAGAAAAGTCATGCACTACTCTGAAGAGATCTATCTCTCTGTGCTGATAAACAAACTTACAACCCATTTTATATCTGAGCCGCCTTGTGCATACATGCTTTTCTATTTTCTGATTTGTTTATTGTCTATTCTCATGGTAGACGTCTAGTGGTTTTTGAGAAAATGTTGTCAGCTTTTGCTTTTGGGAGAATACTGCAGTTTTGAAAATGAAACTCTTCTATGGTTAACTAGATTTGAGGGATAATGACTGAACCAGATGATGAGGGTTGCCTATGAGCGATCCTACCATGATTGTAGCCTTGTACCAATGATACAGAGGGACACACTGCATATGCGTGCTTGCAAAATGGTTCTCCGATGTAGCAATATTGAAGCACATTTGTAAAGTGCCACTGAATGTAAGAGAATTAATGATACAATGATACCAAGTGATTATCCTTTTTTCATTGTTATTTCGAACCTGTCCAGGACACATGGATACAAGGATTAATTGTGATTGGGAGAATGGAATGGCGACGCCGAGTGCAGCTACTATAGTTCAAGGTGTTCCTATTCAGGGACAAGTATGACATGAGGATGAACAGGTGTGATCATAAATCACTTGATTTGCATTACTCCTTCACACTATGATCTTGTTTAGATACACACCTCTCATTTTTTAAGCAATGTGTGATGTAAATACTGCGAATGTGGATGTATGATATATGCTCTGTGCATGTAACTAATTATTGTAAAATAGTGAATGTTCTTTTCTTTTATAAGGATTAACCACAACATTTTATTTACCATGCATTGTTTGTCACCGTAGTAATGATCTGGGGTTGTGTGTAGGGAGGGCGATTCAAATCTTGAGCACAACAACTACAACCTTAGCCGATGCGACGACAAGTACCACATGTCCACATGTGGACTCATGCAACCTGGTAATCCTCCCTTTTCTCTCCTATGATTGATATCCGCCAAGATAGGAGAATATTTTGTTTTTGCATAGTCTCCTCGTGTGTGTATAAGCTTTGGGCACCTACTGATGCTACTAGTTTTAAGTAATCTGACGAGCCCTTCATGCGCTGTACCAGCATGTTCTTCATTTTCTTATGATGCAACCGTTGGCTGGATGCGGGGGATGGAATCAACACACATAGCACATCAACTTGTTCTTTATCTATTTGAAACCATTGATGGTCAGGGATATTGTGCACTATCTATTCGGCTTTTTTGCAATCAGTATTGCTAATACGTCCTCGGGTCTTTAACATTTGCTTTCTCTCGTGGAAACATGTATGAACACTTCACTTGTCTTAATTCTCAATTTTCAAGGTTCTTTAGTACTCCCTCTAAATAAATATAAGAGCGTTTATAGATCACTACTAAGCGCTCTTATATTTCTTTACGGACGGAGTAATTTCTTATAGATTGTAGAAGTTGTATGCTTCACTTTAATGCATGTGTGACACAGTGACAACAGTAGAGCAAATTATCTCATGGAGGGTTCATGATATAATTTGATATAGATTTGCATTTAATTAAGCTCTGTCTACTGTAGTGTTTAAGATCTGTCTATTTGCACTTAATTGATATGAATTATAACTTCCTAGTATTTAATACTTGTAATACCATGATTTATGGAAGAAACCTAAGCTGGGTCGTGCAGCCACATAAACCCCCTAAAATGATCACTACTTGCATCCATGACTTGCTTATACGCTGTTTGCAGTCTACTCTCACCTTGTTGCATTTATTTCATGTCATGCTATGCTTAATTTTTCTCATGTGTTGTCCCTTCCAATGCCAGGATGTTTCTCAGAATTCTAGAAGAGGAAGACAATGGAGACATGCTATTGTTATATGATGTCGCTGCTTGTTTTAGCGCTGAATAGGCTATGTTTTTTGTCATACCATTTGTCTCGGCTGTGTAATCTTAGTTTGTGTTTGTTGGGTTAATGTAAAAGTTATCTGTGTAATTTTACATCTGAGAATGAAAGTCGGTACAGTAGCTGGATGTATTTTGCACATCACATAAACAGTAACTTTAAGTTTATCCTACAAATTTCTCGTCTAAAATAAAACGATTAAAAAATAGATGGTTAAACAATTAAACCGAATAAGTTCTTCTAGAGGAAAATAATGGATCAGAAATAGGTTGTTGAAATAATGTATCGGATATGGGTTGTGGCCCAACAAAATGCAAAATAGTTTTATGGGCCAAACATTTTGGGCTTAGCCCATTGGGCTTGCATAAATTTATGTTATCACCGGTGCCATGTCATATATCTGATACATGGTACACGTCACTATTTCTTCCATGTCATCATGTTTGCCACGTGGATGATGCCACATCAGCTTAGCCATGTCAGATACTACGTGGATGAGGCACAAGGGTTATGACCAAAATTTTGGCAACGACCTAATTGTTTTGGTCATAAAAACTATGACCAAAACTTTAGAAAGGTCAAGTTTGTTCGTTCTTGATGGCCAACTGTTGACCTTCTCATTTTGGTCATAAGAAGGTCATAAATTAGAAACAATGACGATTCAATGACCAAAATAGAGGGTCATTGTCGACCATATTTCTTGTAGTGACCTATGGGACCAGAGGCCCCTTTGTGGTTCGGCAAGGGGGGGTCACGTTGCACGAAGAGCAGAGAGCATGAGACGGCGCGACGATCTGGACACTGGCCTTTTACCCAGGTTCGGGCCGCTGCTAAGCGTAAAACCCTACTCCTGCTTTTGGTGGATTGATCAGAGGAACACGAAGAACGCGTAGCACCTAACCCCGGCAAGAACTGCTGTCGGGGTGAGCTACTACGCGAGTACAAGTGTCCAAAGGTCCGAATCTTGAGCTAGGTAGCCTTGGGCCTCCTTTTATAGTGCAAGGGGTTACCACAATGGCAAAACAGTCATTATCTATCGATTGGATACCTTAGCAGAGCTATCATACCTAACTCTAGCATTTAGGACAAAATGCCATGATTACTAGCCTAGGTGGTGCTCGGGGGATGCGTCCCCGGCAAGCTCTTGCCACCGCTTGGCTAGCCGTTGCTTACGGTCTTGACATGCTGCAGGGCTGGTGTCAACTGAGTATAACTTGCCTCCCGGTGTGTTGCCACGTGTTTAGCGAGAGCTGATTAGCCGCATGAGGGCTCGACACCACATTGATAAGTGACTGGCATAGCGATGCGGTGGAGCGGTGGCCGACCAGCTCGCGCCTGCCGGGGGCTGGCTTGCCGGGTCTTCAGGAAGGTGCGCATGTCTTGGTCCCCGGCAAGCGTCGGGGACGTGCTTGGCGCATTGTAGTCCGGGCTTGGGCTGCCGCATCGGGCTAGTTGGAGTCTGGTCTTGATCATTCTTTGGGTTTTTACGAACGTTGAAGGGTTCAGCTACTACCGCCTGTTGACGTGGCTTGAGACTGCGTCGGTATTTCCCCAAAGAGGAAGGGATGATGCAGCACAGCGACGGTAAGTATTTCCCTCAGTTATGGAACCAAGGTTATCGAACCAGTAGGAGGATCACCACCACCCAATAAGCAGCACCTGCACACAAACAACAAATACTTGCAACCCGACGCGAAAGAGAGGTTGTCAATCTCTCTACGGTAAAAAGATAGATTAGGTAGTGATAGATATGAGAGATAGATCTCTCAAGAACACAAAATAAAAAGAGCAAATAAAATATGCAGCAATATGTTTTTGGGTTTTTGGTTTTGCAGATCTAAAAACAAAGATGCAAAAAGATAGATCTGAAAGCAATATGTTGGAAAAGTAGACCCGGGGGCCGTAGGGTTCACTAGTGGCTTCTCTCATGGGTATAGCGCACGGTGGGTGAACAAATTACTGTTGGGCAATTGATAGAAAATCGAATAGTCATGACGATATCCAAGGCGATGATCATTATATATGCATCACGTCCAAGATAGGTAGACCGGCTCCTGTCTGCATCTACCTCTATTACTCCACACATCGACCGCTATCCAGCATGCATCTAGTGTATTAAGTTCATGGAAAAATGGAGTAATGTAATAAGAACGATGACATCAGGTAGACAAGATCTATTCATGTAGGAATAGACCCCATCTTGTTATCCTTAATAGCAACGATATATGCGTGTCTTGCTGCCCCTTCTGTCACTGGGAAAGAACACCACAAGATCGAACCCATCACAAAGCACCTCTTCCCATGGCAAGAAAAATCGATCTAATCGGCCTAACTAAACCAAAGATTCGAAGAACAAATACGATGCTATAAGCAATCATGCATATAAGAGATCAAAGAAGACTCAAATAATATTCATGGATAGAAACTGATCATGAACTCAAAATTCATCGGATCCCAACAAACACACCTCAAAAGTTTACATCAAATAGATCTCCAAGAGACCATTGTATTGAGAATCATAAGAGAGAGAGAGAGGAAGCCATCTAGCTACTGCCTACGGACCCATAGGTCTATGGTGGACTACTCACGCATCATCGGAGAGGCACCTATCAAGAAGATGAACCCCTCCGTGATGGTGTTTAGATTGGATCTCGAGGTTCTGGAACTTGCGGTGGCTGGAATTGTGTTTCGTCGACTCCCCTAGGGTTTTTGGAATATTTGGGAATTTATAGGCATCAGAGGCGGTGGAGGGGGCTCCCGTGGAGGGCACAACCCATCAGGGCGCGCCGGGGCCCCCCTGGCGCGCCCTGGTGGGTTATGGTCTCCACGGCCCACCTCTCCGGCACTTCTTTGGCCCACTCGGTGTCTACTGGTCCAGAAAAAATCTCCAAAAAGTTTCGTCGCGATTGGACTCCGTTTGTTATTGATTTTCTGCGAAGTAAAAAACAAGCAAAAACAGCAACTGGCACTGTGGCACTATGTCAATAGGTTAGTCCCAAAAAATGATATAAAGTTGTTATAAAATGATTGTAAAACATCCTAGAATGATAATATAACAGCATGGAACAAGCAAAAATTATAGATACGTTGGAGACGTATCACTTGTGCATAAGCCAGGGGCACTGGGTACCCCTGTACTAGTGCCCCGACAGTAGCCCCCGGGTCTGGCCCACACGCGCTCGCCAAGTGCCGTTGGGTCAGTCCCAAAATCTATGCACAGGCGCACAATGGGAGGGAGTAACTGCCAATTTATTGGTCAGCACTGACCCACCACCTCAGGCCGTTTCCGACACGCGCGCCGCATGCATAGAGGGGGGTTAGCGACGGGCGCGCGTGACTTAAAGCCCTGGTTGTGGCAGAAACCGCAGCGCCATGGATTGGAGCAATGGGGCGGTTACCTGTTCGCCCGTGATCGTGGGTGATGGAATTGGTGGAGATGGGCTGCGACCTTTGGAGCGGAGGAGAGCCAACCCCCGCTCTCTCCCCTATAAATTGGGGGTCGCGAGGGGCGATGCTCATCCACCCTTCTTTCCTCCTTGAGTTCGCATCCACAGAGCTCGCCCTTCTGCTTCCTTGTCTTGAGCCGTGTTCCCCCTCCCGATGCTCAGGGGGAGGGGCCTAGCGAGCGTGTTTGCAGGGCCTTCCCCTTGGACCCATGTTCAGTCCCCGTCATGGATAGACGACTCTGAGCTGAAGGCTGGTCGGGGAAGTCTTCGATGGGGGAGCGGGCAGCGTGGTGGCCGTGTTGGGGACAGCTGCGGCGGCACTCCTGCCGCCACGCTGCCCGCTTCTTTAGCCTTGACGGAGTGCCATGCAGTTGACATCGCGCCGGGATCTATATTGGAGGTGCAGCGTCATGGCGGTCCACGGTTCCCGCATTCCTTCTTCAAGGTGATGGAGAAAAACTGCCCACATGGCCGCCACAGGCGTGCATACGGTTGCAGCCCTGAGTCGTCGTTTATTGCGGTGAAGCTTTCCTCCCGCAGTGTTTTGGATGGAGCGTACGGGAGGGATCCCTTCATCTATGCGTGCTCTTCTAAGGCGGGGGATGGAATTCCCCGCCTTTGGCCACTGGGGACGACCATGCTCTCTGTGGGGTCACCGGGTTGCCGCGCCTGGAGCTTGGGTGATGGCGGGGGCGTCCCCTCGAGCGGTGGCGATGAGGAAGACGATGGCGGTCGGGGACCTACGACGCATCAGGAGCATGGATGAGGTCTCCGACACGTCGCGTTCCCCGACAGCACCATCATCTCCAGCTGGGTTTCTGCAGTGCCACCATCAGCACCTGCCCTCCGCCTTCTTTCCCCTTGTCGGTCTTGTCCACTCCGCCGGCTTCGTCCGCCCTGCCTGGGGACAGGGCCCTTCTACTCGCCGGACGCGTCCCTCTGGTCCTGTCTAGGAAGCGTCGAATCCCGGCCAGGCGCTCCTTTTGCCCTCTGTTCCCTGAGAGGAGAGGGACAAGAAAGGCATTACGGGGCATTTGTCTTTTTGTAAACCAAAAATGTAGGCGTTTGCAAAATTTTAGCTGATCAGAATGTAATCTCTTATCCACTTTGTATCGGAAATAAATGAGAAAAGGTGCCGTCATTCTTTCCCAAGTACTACCCCTTTCCCTTCCTTATTTATACTATATCGGTATGTTTTGTCCTTGCTACACGGAGCTACTTGCCGGGTCATCATTCAAACCACGAGTGCCAAAAAGGGAAAACGAGCCCCCGGCAGCAGGTTGGCGTTGTTCCCCGACAGAGCTCCTTGTCGGTGTTGGCGCCGCCACCCCCCCACAGTCGTTAAACAAGGACAGGGGGACGGCTCGTCCTGTCGGGGATATACCCCGCGGTATGACCCGATTACAGTTATAACCCGGAATGGTTATGACCCGGTTACAGTTATGACCCAGAATGGTTATGACCCGGTTGACAGTTATGACCCGGAATGGTTACGACCCGACAGACAGTTATGACCCGGTTGACAGTTATGACCCGGTAGACAGTTATGACCCGGCAGACAATTAAGTCCCGGAGATGAGTCCCTGAAGATGAGTCCCCGGAGATGAGTTCCGGAAGATGAGTCCCTGAAGATGAGTCCCTGGAGATGAGTCCCAGAAGATGAGTCCCTGAAGATGAGTCCCTGAAGATGAGTCTTGAAGATAAACCCGGTTGTAAGCCGCCCGGGACTCAGAAGCCCACGAAGAGAAGCCCGTGACGGAGAGTCATAATAGGTTAAGTCATAACCCGACTTGGACTCTACATGTAAACCGCCCCTTCAACTTATATAAGGAGGGGTAGGTCACCCCTAGAGGGTCAAGTTTTTAGACGTCTCAATAGACATGTCTTAGATAGACAAGTCATGAGAGAGACAAATGAGAGACACTCGAGATTAGAGGTAGCGATTCGGCACCCTTGTAACCGAGATCGTCATCATCATCAATATAGACACAAAGCAGGACGTAGGCTTTTACCTCCGTCAGGAGGGGCCGAACCTGGGTAAACTCGCGTCTCTCGATTCCGACCAACCCCTCTCAAGCCGCCACATAGTTGCGATGTCCTCACACCTAAGTTCTCTCAACGAGGACATCTTGCCGTGACAAATCCACGACACGTCCCGACAAGGGTTTTCACCACGTGGATGACTCCACTACCCGCAGTAAGGAAGATACTAAGTATTTCCTTGAGTAATCGCAAGGAACTGTACTTGGGATATGCGATATACTTATCTTTTCCAAGCAATATCCCCTTTTTAGAGTGTGATGGGCCGCCATCCTTGTTTCCTTGTTTCCCTTCCCTGTTTTCCCAACGGTCAAACATGTAGGGTGAGAACAGTAACAAAGATTACGGGTTCATCAAGTATTCTAGCAAATCTTTATAACTTGAAAGCGATAACATTGCAGTCATAAAAAATGAGTAATGAGCATGTAAAAATGATGATATGATGCAATGTCTAGCTTTATTATTGTTGCACAGGGTCTGCGCCTGGCTTTGTACAAAGGGTTACATGCAACATCGGCAAGGCTTGTACAAAAGGAGGCTGCCGGGGACTGAACCCGACAGCCGCGCCTTACGGGTAGAACTTACGAAGATGCTCAATGTTCCATGAGTTAAGCACCTTGGTGCCATCTTTGGTCTCCAGATGGACTGCGCCAGGTCTGGTGACTCGTGCTACCCGGTAAGGGCATTCCCACTTCGGCATCAAGTTGTTAGCTCCCTTGGCGGACTGAACACGCCTAAGGACAAGGTCGCCTTCCTCAAGGCTCCGGGTGTGGACCCTGCGGCTATGGTAGCGGCGCAGGGCTTCACTAGTAGAAAACAGGGCATCAGTCCCAGCTCCAGAGGGCCTTTAGTCCCGATTCTGCAACCGGGACAAAACGATCAGGACTAATGCCCATCACTTTTAGTCCCGGTTGGCTTACGAACCGGGACTAAAGGAGCTCCACGTGGGCGCCGTGGGGTGCCTGGCAGGAGGACCTTTTGTCCCGGTTGGTAACACCGACCGGGACTAAAAAGCAACCACGCGTCAGCAGCTGACAGGCTCTGGTTTTTTTTGCAAGGAGGGGTTTAGGGGTTTTCATATTGTGTTTCCCCCTTTTATTTTTGTTTTTACCATTTTTATTTTATGCTTTTCATTCAACTCGACGCTAGCTACTACATATAGCAATGAAAGAACCATTACATAACATCGTCATGATCAATATATAGAAAGAACCATTAGTATCACTTGAAAGTTGTTCAACTTAAGAAACAAACATGAATGTATCACATTCATCTTAACATACTAATTAATTAACTAACACTTCTCCAGCTGATATATTCATGACTTAGTTCTAAACATGGTCAACAACAACCATCATCTGATAGTCCTTGCGGTTGCTCTTCCTTATAGTGATTACCACAAGGGTGTCCACCCTTAGTTCTCTCTTTCCCTTGATGAACTCCTGCCAGCCGGCCTTGTGGAATGATATGCGTCCGTCGGGGTCTGTCTTGTATTGGACGTTCATGACAGGCCCTCTTGGTCCATGGATTACTCCAGCAGTGCCGACGGCGGGGATGTCCACTCCGGAAAGCATCTTCAAAGGTAACTTATGAAGACCCCATCATTAAGAGAAAATAGAGAGCACAAAATGTTAGACATCTCACCATACTTGGTTATGACCAAAAAGAGATGAAAGAATATAAAACATCTCACCATAACTTTTTTGACCATGTTTGTTTTTGTTAGACGGTGCACAAAGGGCTTCCCCAAGAACGCCGAAGAGGATGGTAACTTTTCTTTCACACCAGCTTTATCATCCCGAGTAAGCTTCTTCATCCTTTGAGAAAAAATTGCAGAAAGGATAGGACCATCATCTTCATCTTTGATGTCCTCCTCTTCATCTTGGTTGTCCTCATCTTCATCTTGGATGTCGTCATCTTCATCTTGGCTGTCGATGTCATCTTGGTCATCTTGGCTGACGATGTCATCTTCGTCATCGTCATCATCATCGCTTTGGACATATAATGTCCTTAACCTATTCACCTCTCCTATTAAGGAAAAAGCTACGAGTTCTCCTCCTTTAAAATTGTTCACTGCAATGTACTGCTCCCATCCATCACCATATATGATGGTTTTATTCTTTCCTTTGCGCAGATCCAATTCAAATTCGCGCTCCTCATCATCCTCAAAGTACAACACGTTACCATATGAATTGTTGAAGTCCTCCCTTATGTTGCATGGAACACACTATGCAGCAGTTAATAATCAACAATAAAGTCAGTAAAAAAGGGAAACAAATGATCAAAATTCAAGTTAAAGACCGTTACCACTGATTTTTGAAATCCCTTTCTCAAATATACCCCGAACTGCACTGCAGTTTCAAGACTGTCCATACATGAATTTTGGCACACCTTGCAGATCTTACGCCGCATGGTCCCTAATAAGCCCAAGCAGTTGTCAAACGTAAGAAAATGCAATTAACAATTTTTTTATATTTCATTTCCGAATGTAGAATAGTTCATAGATGTAAGTTATGATATATAATGTGAATCTTTTAAAAACTCATAACATGGCATGCCTTATTGCAACCTAAGAAACTGTCGTGGTTTTGTCACGGCAGATGTCCGAAGACTTAGGTTCGAGGCCATCGCTAAGGCGGTGGACTCAAAGGGGTTGATCGAGATGAGGGACACGAGTTTACCCAGGTTCGGCCCCTCAGGAAGAGGTAAAAGCCTACGTCCTGCTTGTACTGAATTGATTGGAGTATCGATTACAAGGGAGCGGATTTGCTTGACCTAGTTCTCGATTGACTGGTTTCTCTGTCTAAGCCGCCCCAGGGTCTCGCCTTTATATAGGAGGTCAAGGCCCTGGGTTACACGAGTCCCAAACCGACTCATACAACGTAGTTTATCCTGCCTCTAAGCCGCCTTGCCATCTTGGGCAAGCCGTCTCCGGGCAGCTCAACCGCCTGGGTCTCACACCATCTTCTGTCTCTGGGCCTTCGTCTTGGCCCGCCTAGTAAGCCGCCATGCGGCCTGGCCTTCATCTTCCGGCCCACCTTAAGGGTCTTGCTTATGAGCCACCAGGTATGACCCGGCCCCTCCTGGGCGGGTCTTACCACGGGGTTATATCCCCAACATTAGGCCCCAGATTGATTTGAGCCTGTTCATGTCAATCTTCAAACTCACTTGGCGGCGAGTCTCACAGTTCTGTCACCTGAGAAAGAAAACTTATAACCCGCCGTGACGTCACGCCGAATATATTAAAAAGATTCTGTGATATCCGCAATGGACCCTTTCATTAAACGGTCGGCCCGAAAATCGAGGCGCCCCTTCCGGTCAATCATCACTGCACCTCCTCGACTTTCACGCGCACTGCTGCCATCCCACCTCATAAATAGGGATACGAGGGGCCCCCTTCCTTTTCTCCGCCGCCGCTGTCTTCTTCCTCCTTCAGACTCGTGCCTTCAGAGCTCCGACGCGCCGATCAGACCTCCCTGTCGTCCCCAATGCCGGCCGCTGCATCAACCTGATTCGGACCAGAAACTCGCCAGCCCGTCCGCATCCGCAAGGTATCATCCTCAGCCCTTGTTGAATCTGTAGTCATCTTAGTTAAGATATCCCCGAGTTCATCGGAGTTCTTCAGTGTTCTTCGCTGTTCTTCGCCGTTCTTCGTAATGTAGATTGCAAGTGTCCCCTTGAATCTTTATATCGCTGTCTATCTGTTGCGGTTGCCCTTTTAATGCCAATGCCCGCTTGCTATAGATCTGCATAGCAGTCTTCTTCACATGATGTCCGCCTGTTCTTCCACTCCCCCTTTTTAGGTTTTGAATACATTTCCTTTATCCTCGCCCGTAGATCTTACATCCACGGTTGTAGTATGTGAAACCTGTTTGTCCATACTTAACCCGCCGTTACATTGCCGGCTCTCTGATAAAATATGTCGGTGGCTTAATACCTCATCATCATGCCGACCATAGTTGCTGTAATTATTTGATGTTTTTTCTAACCCGCCGCACTCTGCACCTTCTCGCAGTTTGACCCGCCATTATGTCAAGAGCACCCTCGTCTTGCGAGTGGGTCGGCTCCGGAGTCACCGAACAACTTCTACTTGACTTCGTAGAATCGGGTATCCTGCCGGCTCAGGACGTTATACATTGGCGGGTTCCAGGGCCAGAAATAAGACCAACTCCTCAGGAAGGAGAGGTTGTCGTGTTCACTGATCACCTCCTTCGTGGATTTAGCCCGCCCGGGTCAAAAAATTTCTGGGACGTTCTTCATTTCCGGGACGTTCTTCATTTCTACAAGCTTCACCCTCAAGACATAGGTCCAAACTCTGTCACAAACATGTGTCAGTTCCAGGTCTTATGTGAATTTTACCTGCAAGAAGAGCCGTCTATTGACCTCTTCCGTGATTACTTTTACGTCAATCGCCAAACTGAAGTGGCGGCGGGACCAAGCTTGGAGCTTGGCGGCGTTTCTATCCAGAGACGGAGAGATTTGCCCTACCCAGCAGCTATCTTACCAAGTCACCCCAAGGATTGGAACAAGACCTGGTTTTACTGCAAGGACACTTCTCCCAAAGAAGAGAATCCGCTGCCGGGTTACCGTCCTACCCGGCTTTGCAACACCGGAGAGCTCCCAGACCGGATGTCCACAGCAGAGCGAGCAAAATATGCTCCGGCCTTCGCGAAGATCAGGGCCTTAATGGCGAACGGCTTAACTGGCGTTGATTTAACCCGTTGCTGGGTTTCCTGGAAAATCTTGCCACTGAGCCGGCGTGACCGACTCATGTATGAATTTACGGGTGAACCAAATGACTCCCTCTGTTTCAACGCCACCCCCTGACAGAGCAAGACATCAACTCCTCCGTCAAAACACTTCTTGGCGAAAAGCAAGCAACTTGCAACAAAATTGGGCTGAGACCTTTTTGCGCCAAGAACCCGGCTCCAGTTGTAAGAAATCTTTTTCCAGAAAACTGGTCATTCTTGTCTTGACCTTTTGCCTTGCTCCTTTTAACCTTTTTTGGTGGCTTATGTACAGGCCGGCTCTTCTTTCTGGAAGAAGAAGTATAATCCTCCTGTGAGGAAACCTAAGGCGGGTAAAACCCGTGCCCAGAAGAAGAAAACTGCCGCTCAGGAACCACCTGAGTTTGACGACTCGGAGGTTGAACTTGACTCTCTTGGCCGTCTCTTCATGCAACTGATTGACGATAATTATTCACAGGAGGAAACGGAGACAAGCCATGCAGACGCCCCTGAGGTAACTTCTATTTCCTCTGACTTAGAAAACTTTCCACCAGAGAAAGTACGGCGGGTCATCCGGAAAGTTCCATTTTCTCATCCTCTTGCTTATTTAGACCCCGATTTTCTTTTGAAAAAGCAACAACACACTTCCAGACGTCAGACCCGGAGCACCGGCTCTGAAGATCTTTTGAGCGGTTTACCAAACTCTCCGGCTCCCCAGAAACGGCCCGCTGAGGTACTCTTTTAACCAAGTCCGATTTTTAACAGTCTTGCATTGTAACCTTACCCTCTTTTGTTTATCGTCTTAACTTTTTTAGGAGTCGCCCCCTTCATCTGGTGATTCGACTGCATCCAAGCTGCCTCCTCTGAAAATCAACCCGGAGTACGTACCCTAGTATTTGCACCATACCTTTTATCACCCTTGTCCTCTATGTAACATTTTCTACTTCCAGGGCTCAAGCAAAACGAAGGAAGACAGGCGGGTCTACCGCTGCTCCTGCTACCCAAGAGCCGGAGACTGCTAAGCCGGACTCCCCTGTACCTTATGCTGAGCCTACTGAGGCTAGGAAAAATGCGCCTGAAGATGCTCCTCAGCCCTCTGAGCCGGCTGATGACAACATGGTCACTCCTGAAAGTCCACCAAAGGCTGACCCTAAGCCGCCGAGCCCTTCAACAACCGCCGAACACACAGCTCATCCAGACGTTGTTGTTACTGGGACGGGTTATCAATTCCCTGATCCCCATGTGTTAACGAAGCACACCTGCCAGGCTGAGACAGGCTCATCAGAAAAGCTTGAGTTTGAATTCCCCGTGTTAGAAAAAATGACTGCACATGAACTTCATGCCGGTTATCTGAATCGCCTCTCCACAAGCCGTAATATGGAGTTGAAACTTGTTGGACCGATGAAGAAGAAATATGAGGTACTCCTCCTCTCTTACTTTGTCCTTATACCCTTATGTAGCCCCCAAGAGCTGGTTTATTATTGCAAATAGTAGACCGGGTCTTCCAATTCTTGTCATAATTCAAATTGCTTAGCTTGTAGCCCCCCAGTATCGGGTTACTATAGATATTAAGCCGATACTTATTTGAAGAGTTGATCCAAGGGTAGCCCCCAAGTCCGGGTCATTATAAAAATGATGAGCCGAAACTTCACTGTAAACTTGGAAAGCGCCGTATGTAGCCGCCAAGTACCGGCTTATCTTTACGAAGATGAGCCGGAACTTCATTGTAGACTTGGAAAGCGCCGTGTGTAGCCCCCAAGTGCCGGCTTATCTTTACGAAGATGAGCCGGAACTTCATTGTAGACTTGGAGAGAAAACACAGACATTAGCCCCCAAGTGTCAAGTATATTGCTTGCAATCTGCTTGAGACTTGTATCATAATAGCTTCATCAATCGTGCACTTAATATCTCGTCTTGGTGACTTAGACCTCCTGAACTTTTTGTTTTTGTACGATGCAGGAAGCTTTGGATACGGCCGAGTCTGATCTGACCAGGCTAAAGGAAAATGTTGCTTCGCAACAAACCGCTCGGTCTGAGGCGGAAGAAAAATGGCGGGTTTCCGTTGAAGAACTTAAGAAGGTTGAAGCTGACTTTGCTGCCTTCAAAAAGACTGCTGAGTCCACACAAGCCGCCCTGACCAAGCGCGCAGATGATGCTGACCAGCGGCTCAAACTTGTGTCCGAAGAGCTACAGACCCTCAAGCGTCATATATCCCGGATGACTTCTGCTATCTTTGGTAAGTATTGAATACTTAGCAAATTTCCCTGCCTTGTTGAAAAACTGTGCGGGCGGCTTATAATGCCTCACATCCTTGCAGGTCAAAGAAGCCGCCAATTATCTTCTGATAGCTTGTTGAAGCTGAAAGCAGTATACACCTTGACAGAACAGCTATACTGTGGGACCCTTTGCACCATCAAAGCGATGTTGACTGAAAAAAGCATCCCCAAATTCATGAAGGGAGTGATAGAGCTCTTGTCAACTCTGCCCAAGCAAATTGATGAGCTTAAACGATCAGCCGCCAGAAAGGGAGCAATGGCCGCGCTAAGCCGGTCTCTGGCCTTTGCCCCTGAACTGACTGCAGAAGAGATGATGGATGGCTTTCCATCCAAGAAGGATGACGGCTCAGACTTTACGGAAGCTGACTATGCCAAGTGTATGAAGGCCTCCCGAGTACTCGCATCAACACTTGTCAATGAAATTGACCTGACTTCATACTAGGCGGCTTACGGCGAAGACAGCAAACGAGTGCGCTGCCCAACGTTTGAAGCCAGAGACCTGACTCCTGCACGCCGTAAGACACTCTTTGCTCCTGAAATTGACCCGTCTCCCCTCTTTGATGAGGCCCAGTTTGAAGCTTTAACAAACTGCAACTGGGATGTGGACAATCTTCAGATCGAAGAGGTCGAAGACCCGCCGCAGGATGACCCGCCATCGAGCTGAACACTTGCTTCTTAAGTTGATAACCCGGCTTTCTGAGCCGCCGAGACTGGAAGTGTATAAAAAACTTTAAGTCCGTTGCATTTTGGGCTCCCTGGAGAGCTTTGTAATAGGCGTAGAAAAACTTGACTGCCTGAGCCGTGCCATCGCGCACGTATGAATCTTTGCACAACTTGATGCCCTTATATCTGTCTTGTGCTCTACTCGCAATATCTTGTCATCATATTTCACAGCGGCTCATCTTAGGAGATAAACCCTGCAAAAACAAACAAGACAGAATATGCTCTGTATTGCTGTGAGGGCGGCTTGAAAAAGCACAACCCAGAGGTGTTAAATCTTTCATGACCTTGCTTTTTCGAAAACTCATATGCCGGCTCTTATGGCATGAACTTGTTGTTTGAACTCTTAACAGTACAGGGTCTCTAGTGAGAGTGACCGTCAACTCCTTTGAACGGCTCAGGGTCTCTAGGCAAGATTAACTGGTAAGAGCAACAACAAACCATAAAGAGGAGCAGCAGGGCATGAGTACCCCAGGGCCCATAAGCTACTTCTCACGTGACATAAATCCGTCGTTTGAACCTTAAACAGTGCAGGGTCTTTAAAAGAGTAACTGTTTAAGAGTACGAACGGGCCACATAGCGGAGAGTATGCAGCAGATGGGTGAGTTTATCCTCGCTTTCCGTAAGCCGGCCCTCACGTGACAAGAGCCGCCGGTTGAACCTTGACCAGTACAGGGTCTCTAGTGAGAGTGACTGTCAAATACTTTTGAGCAGCTCAGGGTCTCTAATCGAGATTAACTGGTAAGAGTTCGGCGGGTCACCTGGCGGAGCAGCAGCAACATATAGGCAGGTTTAACTCGAACTTGCGGTGGCTGAAGAGCCGATCAAGAGGGTGTGTAAGCTAAACCCGGCGGGTTGGAAGCCCCCAAATGATCTTTGTTGACAGAATCAACTTGTTGGGTATATAACCCGGCCTTACGGTGGTTGAAGAGCCGATCAAGAGGGTGTGTAAGCTAAACCCTGGCGGGTTGGAAGCCCCCAAATAACCTTGTGGTTGAGTCCACTTTTGCACAATCTAAAGTATATAACAGGCAGAGGCCCCGGCTTGCAGGGATGCCAACTTTATTATGTATATAAAAGGTATATACAATGATGATGTACATTGATGGGAGTCGATGACTCAAGTATAGTAAGGCCGCAGATGAGCGATATTCCACGGCCGGTGGGTCTCCTGTCCAGAAGTGCGTGACTCGTCTCGTAAGTCAATGAGATAGTATGATACATTGTTGATATTTCTGCTGACCACAAAGGGTCCTTCCCATGGAGGAGATAGCTTGTGCGCATCCGTCTGATCTTGAATCAGACGCAACACCAAGTCGCCTTCCTGAAACGCCCGGGTCTTAACTCTGCGGCCATGATAGCGACGCAGGTCTTGTTGATAAATCGCCGATCGAGCCGCCGCCAGATCACGCTCTTCATCCAAAGCATCTAACGCGTCCTGACGCGCTGTCTCATTATCTGTCTCAATGTAAGCCGCCACCCGCGGCGAGTCATGTCATATATCACTTGGTAACACAGCTTCTGCGCCGTAAACCATAAAGAAAGGCGTATAGCCTGTTGACCTATTGGGGGTAGTTCTGATGCTCCATAGAACCGATGGTAACTCCTCCACCCAACAACCCAGCATTCGCTGTAGAGGAACCATAAGCCGGGGCTTGATGCCTCTCAAGATCTCCTGGTTAGCACGCTCTGCCTGACCATTGGATTGTGGATGAGCAACCGCAGAAACGTCAAGCCGGATGTGCTCACTTTCACAGAACGCCTGCATAGCCCCCTTGGATAGGTTTGTGCCATTGTCCGTGATGATACTGTGAGGGTAACCAAAATGGTAGATCAATTTTTTGACAAACTGAACCGCCGTAGCCGCGTCACACTTGCTGACCGGCGCAGCCTCAACCCACTTGGTAAACTTATCCACCGCCACCAAAAGGTGGGTCTTCTTGTCTTTAGATCTCTTGAAGGCCCCAACCATATCAAGCCCCCAAACCGCAAACGGCCAGGTGATTGGAATCATCCGCAGTTCCTGAGCCGGTACGTGAGCACGTCGCCCGAACTTTTGACATCCATCACACTTGATGACCAAGTCTTCCGCATCCTTATGAGCCGTCAGCCAGAAAAAACCATGCCGGAAAGCCTTGGCCACCAAAGATTTTGAGCCGGCGTGATGACCACAATCGCCGGCGTGAATTTCATTTAAAATCTCCTTACCCTCTTCAGGAGAAACGCAACGCTGAAAAACGCCAGTGACGCTGCGCTTATGTAACTCGCCATTGATGATAGTCATAGATTTAGATCGCCTTATGATTTTTCTCGCCAAAGTCTCGTCCTCGGGTAACTCGCCACGAGTCAAGTACGCCAGGTAAGGCAACGTCCAGTCAGGAATAGCATGCAGAGCCGCCACCAGCTGCCCCTCCGGGTCAGGTATAGCCAGATCCTCCTCTGAAGGTAGTTTAACAGACGGGTGATATAACACATCCAAGAAAACATTAGGCGGTACCGGCTTACGCTGAGAGCCCAGTCTTGACAATGCATCAGCCGCCTCGTTCTTGCGACGGTCAATATGATCCACCTGATAACCCTTCAAGTGTCCAGCAATGATATCCACTACCTGACGATAAGCCGCCATCCGTGGGTCTTTGGAATCCCACGTGCCTGAAACTTGCTGAGCCACGAGGTCTGAGTCGCCAAGACATCTAACCCGGCTCAGGTTCATCTCCTTAGCCACACGGAGGCCATGAAGTAAAGCCTCATACTCAGCTGCATTGTTAGTACAAGGAAACATCAGCCTTAGCACATAGCAAAACTTGTCACCTCTAGGGGAAGTTAAGACAACTCCAGCCCCTGACCCTTCCAACTGTCTGGATCCATCAAAGTGAATCGTCCAGTATGTGTTATCCGGCTTCTCCTCGGGCGACTGACACTCCGTCCAGTCATTTATAAAGTCCACCAGGGCTTGAGACTTGACGGCCGTGCGAGGCACATATTTCAAATTAAGAGGCCCAAGCTCTAATGCCCACTTAGCAATCCTGCCAGTGGCTTCTCTGTTTTGAATTATGTCTCCCAACGGGGCAGAGCTAACCACAGTGATCTGGTGTCCCAGGAAGTAATGCTTCAACTTACGATTTGCCATGAACACCCCATATATTAGTTTCTGCCAATGTGGGTACCTTTGCTTGGACTCGATCAAGACTTCACTGACGTAGTAAACCGGCCTCTGAACCGGGTACTCTTTCCCTGCCTCCTTACGCTCCACAACAATTGTGGCACTGACTGCCCTGCTGTTAGCCGCCACGTAGAGGAGTAAAGGTTCCTTCTCAGCCGGAGCGGCCAAGACCAGCGGCTCAGCCAGCTGCTTCTTGAGCGCCTCAAGCGCCTCACCCGCCGCATTACTCCCGACAAAGTTGTCTGTTTGCTTCATCATCTGATACAAAGGAATAGCCTTCTCACCTAGGCGGCTTATGAACCGGCTTAATGCAGCGATCCGACCCGCGAGGCGCTGAACGTCATTGATGCACGCCGGCTCAGACAGGGAGGTAATAGCCTTTATCTTGTCCGGATTAGCTTCAATACCACGCTCAGAGACTAGAAACCCCAAGAGCTTGCCTGCAGGTACACCGAAAACACACTTTGCCGGGTTAAGCATCATCTTGTAAACCCTCAAATTATCGAACGTTTCCTTCAGGTCGTCAAGTAGAGTCTCCTTCTTCCTTGACTTGACCACAATATCATCCACATAAGCATGAACATTGCGCCCAATTTGACCATGAAGACAGTTCTGCACACAACGCTGGTAAGTTGCCTGGGCACTCTTGATCCCAAAAGGCATAGATACATAGCAGAAAGCACCAAAAGGCGTAATGAAAGCCGTCTTCTCTTGGTCTTTAACTGCCATCTTGATCTGATGATACCCTGAATAAGCATCCAGGAAGCATAAACTCTCACAACCCGCCGTTGCATCAATAATCTGGTCGATACGGGGGAGAGCAAATGGGTCAACTGGACAGGCCTTGTTAAGATCCGTGTAATCCACACACATACGCCACGTTCCGTTCTTCTTGAGTACTAACACCGGGTTAGCAAGCCACTCTGGGTGAAAAACTTCAACGATGAACCCTGCTGCCAAGAGTCGGGCCACCTCTTCCCCAATAGCCTTGCGCCTCTCCTCATTAAACCGGAGGAGAAACTGTTTGACCGGCTTAAACTTAGGATCCACATTAAGGTGGTGCTCAGCGAATTCCCTCGGTACACCCGGCATGTCAGAAGGCTTCCATGCAAAGATGTCCCGATTCTCACGGATGAATTCGATGAGCGCGCTTTCCTATGCGGGGTCCATGTTAGCCCCGATAGTGAACTGTGTGATGAGTCGCCCGGCGTAAAGTTCACCAACTTGGTATCTTCTGCCACAAACTTGAGTGGCGGCTCAGATTCCGTGTTTGGCTTCTTCAGTGGAGTCATATCTTCCGGGTCAACATTTTCCTTATAAAACTTGAGCTCTGCCTCAGCACAACTTGACTCTGCGTAAGCTGCGTCACCTTCCTCACACTCAAGAGACGTCTTCCGATCACCATGCATGGTAATCGTCCCGTTCAACCCGGGCATCTTGAGCTGTAAGTAAACATAGCAAGGCCTAGCCATGAACTTGGCGTAAGCCGGCCGTCCAAACAGAGCGTGATATGGGCTCTTGATTTTGACCACTTCAAACCACAAAGACTCCACCCTGTAGTTGAATTCATCACCAAAAGCTACCTCCAAAGAAATCTTTCCCACTGGATAAGCCAATTTTCCGGGCACCACACCGTGAAAAACTGTTGAAGAGGGCTTAAGATCTTTATCAAGCAAACCCATCCGGCGGAAAGTGTCATAATACAGGATGTTGATGCTGCTGCCACCATCCATAAGTACTTTAGTGAACACGTATCCTCCCACTTGGGGGGCAACTACCAAAGCCAGCTGCCCCGGGTTGTCAACCCGCGGTGGGTGATCCTCCCTGCTCCAAGTTATGTCATATTTAGACCACTTCAAATACTGCGGGAGAGCCGACATGACTGCATTAACCGCCCGCTTGCGCACCTTCCGGTCTCGCTTGTCAAGGCTGGTTGTAAAAACATGATACTAACCCCCGCTGAGCTGCTTCGGGTTACTCTGGTATCCCGATTCGTTATTCTGCTGCTGGCCTCCACCGCCAGACTGTTGATGATGACCCCCTTGATTGCCTTGACCCTGGTAACCGGATCCTGAGCCGCCAGCACCAAAACCGGCTCCTGAACCGCCCGGTCCTGAGCCGCCTGACGAACCATTACCGTTATTACGATGCCGTTGAAGGCTGTAATCCCGGAACTCCCGCATAATACTGCAATCCCTCCAAGTATGGCCTGCCGGCTTATCAGGCCGGCTGTGCTCCGGACAAGGTTTGTTGAGCATCTCTTCCAGGTTGAAAGGAGCTTTGCCCTTGTTAAAGGGTGGCCTGAAATTCCCATTGCCCTTAGCATGATTGTTCCCAGCGCTGGTGTTCGCCACCAATTCTGACCCGCCGTCCGGGTTCTTCCGCTTGCCCGGGTTGCTATTTCCGGCCGCGTTTTGCTGTTGACCCTTGCCATTGTTGTTTTTCTTACCCTGACCCGATTTCTCATCATCGGAACCAGGGTCCTTCGTGTTATCGGAGTCTGCATACTTGGTGAGAGCCGCCATGAGCTCCCCCATATCCTGGCACGTGCGCTTGAGCCGGCCAAGCTTCTGCTTCAAAGGTGTGAAGTGGCAATTCTTCTCTAGAATCAAAACTGCTTGAGCCGCCGTAATCTGTTCAGAAGAGTGGATGATGGTTGAGACCCGCCGGACCTAGTGATGAGCCGACTCGTCATCACGCTGCACGCAATGGTCCAGATCCACAATCGTCATGGGCTGCTTGCACATTCCTTGGAAATTTTTGATGAATTTCGCCTTTAATTCAGACCAGGAATTAATGGTGTTGGGTGGCAAGCCCTTCAACCATGTGTGAGCCGGCCCTTCCAGCATCATGATGAAATATTTGGCACATACTGCGTCACTGACGTCTAACATCTCCATGGCCAGCTCATAGCTTTCGATCCAAGCCTCTGGAGGTAGGTCAGCAGTATAATTGGGCACCTTGCGAGGACCCTTGAAATCCTTCGGCAGACGCTCGTTCCGCAGAGCCGACGCTAAGCACGACACTCCCACAGCCCTGGAGGTTACTCCTGCTCCTACTGAGACGGAAGGTGCAACTGTGGGTTCCTGATAAGCCGCCGCCGCCGCTAGAGCCGATGCTTCTCGCTGTGCTCTTGCCCGGTCCACCAGCGCCTGCGCATCCAGAGCCGCCCGATCGACTCGCGGCGGGTTTCGATGTCGTTCACTGCTAGAAACCGCCGGTGACTCATAACGCTGGCTGTAGCTGCGGCTGGGGATGGGGGTTGAATGCACGCGACTCCGGCTATAAGTATACTTCTCCTGCTGGGCCACCGCCGTCTGCAGGTATCCAATAGCGTTCCGCACCTCTTCTGCAAAAGGCGCCTCATCGGGGATGGGGATTGTACCAAGCCGGGTTGCCGCTGCCACCATGTTCTCAGTCGGGTTAGAATAATTACCCGGTGGCGTCAGAAAAAGCTGTGGTGGGGTCTGGTTCCGGCGGGGCGGGTCTGGCCGCTGATGCTGAACCGCCGCCCGGCTTCTAGGTACTTCCGCCGTCCGGGTTACGGTCAAAGGCACATTCCGTCCCGTCCCTAGCGTGTTAAAGAGGTTTCTGGCTTCATACTGATCCGGCAGGCGGGATTGATGCCTCATCCGATGAACCGCCGCCTCAGACCGTTGCTTTAACTCAAAACGGAAAGCATCCGCCCTAAGGCACTCCGCCTCAGCGTCCATCTGAGCCTTCAGCGCGTTGATTTCCTGTTGGACCCCGGCCATCTGGTTCTTCAACCTCGTGATCTCCGCGTTGTGGGCCGCTTGGTTTTCAGCAGTGACCTCGGTTTCCATCAGGGTTGTAAGCTCATTCATCAGATCCAAAAGAACCTGAGCCGGCGGCCTTCCAGCTCCTGACCCGGTCGCACCGGCGGCTGTACTGCTAGGGGCCGGCACTGAACCTGCCATGAAGACGGCAGCGCGGTTCGGCGGCTCATAGTCCTCCGGCTCATGATACTTTGACTCGGGGTAATGCTCGACGTAGCCCCCAAGCCCACCATTATGAAGCTGATAGATCGATTCCGTCTCCCCGCTCGAGGAACCATCCTCTGAGCAGATGAGCGTTTCTTCCCGCGACATAGAGCCCTCAAGCTCCATGCCCTGGGTGAAGCCGACGAAGACATGCTTCCTGCCCGGGTTAACATGGGCGGGTCGCACGCGTCAGACGGGTTGCTCGCGCCGGGCCGGCTCAACGATGTCAGTGCAGATGTCCGGCCCGGGTTCAGATCCGCCGATCTTGCCGATGAAGACGTGGATTCCGCCGAAGGGGACCCGAAACCCGTACTCAATTGAGTCGGCCTCGGGGCCCCAGCCGGCGTCGTCGATGTAGAGCCTACCGCGGCGACTCTTGGTCATCCTGCCAACAGCGTACCCCTCGATCCCTAGGAGAGAGCCCTTTGAGAACTCAACACCACCGAGCGCTAGCCCCACGGTGGGCGCCAACTATCGTGGTTTTGTCACGGCAAATGTCCGAAGACTTAGGTTCGAGGCCATCGCTAAGGCGGTGGACTCAAAGGGGTTGATCGAGATGAGGGACACGAGTTTACCCAGGTTCGGCCCCTCAGGAAGAGGTAAAAGCCTACGTCTTGCTTGTACTGAATTGATTGGAGTATCGATTACAAGGGAGCGGATTCGCTTGACCTAGTTCTCGATTGACTGGTTTCTCTGTCTAAGCCACCCCAGGGTCTCGCCTTTATGTAGGAGGTCAAGGCCTTGGGTTACACGAGTCCCAAACCGACTCATACAACGTAGTTTATCCTGCCTCTAAGCCGCCTTGCCATCTTGGGCAAACCGTCTCCGGGCGGCTCAACCGCCCGGGTCTCACACCATCTTCTGTCTCTGGGCCTTCGTCTTGGCCCGCCTGGTAAGCCGCCATGCGGCCTGGCCTTCATCTTCCGGCCCACCTTAAGGGTCTTGCTTATGAGCCGCCAGGTATGACCCGGCCCCTCCTGGGCGGGTCTTACCACGGGGTTATATCCCCAACAGAAACACAACTCGAATAATCCAGTTAACGAAGCATCGAATATTGTCGCTAATACAACTCGAATATTATCATATAATATCATTAATTAATACAGATCGAGTTGACGTATCATGGCGCAGGCGGTGGACACCCAAAGAGAAGGAACCATCGCCGGATCATAGCTCGGGTTTGATCCCTGAATAACCTGCCAGGTATTGGAGAACCTCGCGTCCAACGCGGCCATGTAGCGACGGATGTGCTCGTCCTCCTCCCTGACACGGCGACGTACCACCTCCGCGGGGGCCGACTCCCTCTGCACCGATAGTGGCCCACGCGACTGCCACCAAAGAAGCTCTGGGTCGACGACGAGACCTGGATTTCTCACCAAGGTGCGTGCCCCGGAAGGTAGCACCTCCCAGTGCCAGCCCGGCGGAGCCCAGTCCCGGACATGGTGCCTCTCAAACTGGTTGTCGGCGCCGACTCGACGACGAGGATGCGGGATTGGCATAGTCGACGAGAACAAATTGTGGCTATAGCAAATAACATTTTATTTAACAACAATAACAACAATACCATATTCAATACCAAAATGACATATCTTTTTCTAATCCTACTCATAGGATTTGAGATGCATGTTTAATAGCAAAAAAAGGGGGGCAAGAAGAGAGCCGCCCATTGCATGAACCGGAAAGAAAACCACCCCATCTCATACTCTTATCAGGTCGTGACCCTTCTAAGGTGTGCTATAGGCAAGAGCTAGCTAATGCTCGGTATAAACAATATACACTATTCTCCCCTTGAAACACATTTGTTTTGTAGGTTCCTCTACATACAAAGTGGATCATCTAGAAAATGTTCTTTTTATCGTGCTTGAGAATAATTTCTAAATTTCTATACTAGGTGGTAAAGTTTGCTGCATTCACTTTATCCTTTTCTATGATGAATTTCGAAGCAAAGTTCAAAATTGGACCAAAAGGTGTCATCTAGGTACAAAACAAAATATGCAAACACTATGCAAACAATACAGATTGGATCCCACGCGCACCGCCACTGCTTCGGTTGGCGACGGTGACCGCGGGGGGGGGGGGGGGGGAATAGGAGGAGGGCAACGGCGGTGTGGCCGGCGGCTCACCTAGGAGGAGGAGGAGGGGGAGCGGGCTCGGGGCGGCGACGGCGTCGGTGGGCGGTGACGGCGTCGGGGGGCGGCGACGGGGACGGCGACGGGGACGACGTCGGGGGTGGCGACGGGGGCGACGACGAGGAGCGGGCTCGCGGAGGTGACGGCGAGGTCCGGCAGCCTGGCGGGGTCGAGGTGGTCTTCGGCGCCGTCGGGGGAAATGGAGATCGAAAACTGTAGATGGATTTTGGTCCACTTATATACCCCAACATTTAGTCCCGGTTGGTGGCCCCAACCGGGACTAAAGCCACCCCTTTAGTCCCGGTTGGAGCCACTAACAGGGACTAAAGGTGAATTTTAGCAGTCCAAAGGGCGGGAAGCATAGCCCTTTAGTCCCGGTTGGTAACATCAACCGGGACTAAAGGCACCCCTTTAGTCCCGGTTGGAGCCACCAACCGGGACTAAAGGGGTGTGCTTCCCGCAGCAAAATGTTTAGTCGAGAGGAGCTCGGAGTGGTTTATAAGCGCTGCTGCCACTGCCCTCTCGAGCTCCTCTCTATTGCAGGCAGTACATGCCTATCTCACGCCCAGTTGGGCCTGCTAGCACTGCGGGCCTGCATCCTGGCCCGTTTCCAGGGTTTCTAGTCGTATGCACGCCGTTGTGGCTAGAAGGCGGGCCTTTTTTTATTTACTTTTTGCATATATTATGTTTTTTTAATTTTAATGTTATTTTTTTGCATATGTTTTAGTTGATTACTTTTGCTATTAGATTTTTATAAAAGCTTTTTACTATTAAATTTTTTAACAAATAAATACTTTGATAATTTTGTTAATATTATTTTGATTCTTTTTAGTTGATTCTTTTTTGCTATTAGATTTTTATAAAATCTTTTTAGTTCATTCTTTTTGCTGTTAAAGTTTTATAAAATCTTTTTAGTTCATTCTTTTTCCTATTAAAGTTTTATAAAAGCTTTTTAGTTCATACTTTTTCCTATTAAAGTAACAGGGTTTCGGATGAAAAGTCATCTATTACAAAAGGGATTTCATTTTTTTAACATATTTTAACTCCAGACTTTTTCTGCATTCAATATGCACCATTCAAAGCCACATCATCAATTTTCAAACCTCTTCTGACTTCATTTGCTATTTTCCATGCATTTCATGATTTATTTTGAGCTAAATGACCTTGAATTTGAAAATCACTTCAAATGACCTCTAAAAAGGTTGAAACTTGGCATGGTATCATAATTTCACCCACATAGCATGTGCTAAAAAGTTGAGAGGGTTACGGGAAAAACTGGATGCACTTCGTGTACAAACTAGACAATCTCTTTCGAAGTAACAGGGTTTCGGACGAAAACTCATCTATTACAAAAGGGATTTCATTTTTTTAACATATTTTAACTCCAGACTTTTTCTGCATTCAATATGCACCATTCAAAGCCACATCATCAATTTTCAAACCTTTTCTGACTTCATTTGCTATTTTTCATGCATTTCATGATTTATTTTGAGCTAAATGACCCTGAATTTGAAAATCACTGCAAATGAACTCTGAAAAGGTTGAAACTTGGCATGGTATCATAATTGCACCCACATAGCATGTGCTAAAAAGTTGAGAGGGTTACGGGAAAAACTGGATGCACTTCGTGTACAAACTGGACAATCTCTTTCGAAGTAACAGGGTTTCGGACGAAAACTCATCTATTACAAAAGGGATTTCATTTTTTTAACATATTTTAATTCCAAACTTTTTCTGCATTCAATATGCACCATTCAAAGCCACATCATCAATTTTCAAACCTTTTCTGACTTCATTTGCTATTTTTTATGCATTTCATGATTTATTTTGAGCTAAATGACCCTGAATTTGAAAATCACTGCAAATGAACTCTGAAAAGGTTGAAACTTGGCATGGTATCATAATTTCACCCACATAGCATGTGCTAAAAAGTTGAGAGGGTTATGGGAAAAACTGGATGCACTTCGTGTACAAACTGGACAGTCTCTTTCGAAGTAACAGGGTTTCGGACGAAAACTCATCTATTACAAAAGGGATTTCATTATTTAACATATTTTAACTCCAGACTTTTTCTGCATTCAATATGCACCATTCAAAGCCACATCATCAATTTTCAAACCTTTTCCGACTTCATTTGCTATTTTTCATGCATTTCATGATTTATTTTGAGCTAAATGACCCTGAATTTGAAAATCACTGCAAATGAACTCTGAAAAGGTTGAAACTTGGCAAGGTATCATAATTTCACCCACATAGCATGTGCTAAAAAGTTGAGAGGGTTACGGGAAAAACTGGATGCACTTCGTGTACAAACTGGACAATCTCTTTCGAAGTAACAGGGTTTCGGACGAAAACTCATCTATTACAAAAGGGATTTCATTTCTTGACATGTAACTGTAGTGATATTCTAGATCAAAGCCATCATGAGAATAGTTGTGGAGAGAAAGTCTTCACTTTTTCTTCGCGTGTGTCCCTTCCTTATTGCGCCGTAACCATGGATAATCTTCATCTTTTAACAGGATGCTTGGGTCAGCCTTCACTTTGAAGGGAGGAATTTAATGAAACTTTTCATAATCCTCAGACATGTCTGTCTTGTCCTCCAGTCCCACGATGTTTCTTTTCCCTGAAAGAACTGTGTGGCGCTTTGGCTCATCGTTTGATGTATTCGCTTCCTTATCTTTTTTTCCTCGGTTTGGTAGACATGTCCTTCACATAGAAAACCTGCGCCACATCATTGGCTAGGAAGAATGGTTCGTCTGTGTACCCAAGATTTTTGAGATCCACTGTTGTCATTCCGTACTGCGGGTCTAACTGTACCCCGCCTCCTGACAGATTGACCCATTTGCACCGAAACAAAGGGACCTTAAATTCATGTCCATAGTCAAGTTCCCATATCTCCTCTATGTAACCATAATATGTGTCCTTTGCCCTATTGGTGATTGCTGCATCAAAGCGGACACCACTGTTTTGGTTGGTGCTCTTTTTATCTTGGGCGATCGTGTAAAATGTATTACCATTTAACTCGTACCCTTGGTAAGTCCATACAGTCGAAGATGGTGTCCTGGCCAACAAGTACAGGTCATCTCGAACAGTGTTGTTACGCATGAGAAGCATTTCCAACCAACCGCCGAAAGTCCCGATGTGTTCACGTGTAATCCAGTCATCAGACTGCTCCGGGTGTTTGTAGCGTAGAATATTCTTGTGTTCATTGATATACGGGGCCACCAAGGTAGAATTCTGTAGAACTGTGTAGTGTGCTTGCGCCCAGGAATGCCCGTCCCTACATATTATTGAATCTGATCCTAGCGTGCCTTTTCCACTCAGTCTCCCCTCATACCGCGATTTAGGGACACCAATCGGCTTAAGGTCAGGAAAAAAGTCAACACAAAACCCAATGACCTCCTCTATTTGATGGCCCGTGGAGATGCTTCCTTCTGTCCTAGCACGATTACGAACATATTTCTTCAAGACTCCCATGAACCTCTCAAAGGGGAACATATTGTGTAGAAATACAAGACCCAGAATGGCAATCTCGTAGACTAGGTGAACTAGGACGTGCATCATAATATTGAAGAAGGATGGTGGGAACACCAACTCGAAGCTGACAAGACATTGGACCAAATCATTCTGTAACCTTGGTAGGATTTCTGGATCGATTACGTTCTGAGAAATTGCATTGAGGAATGCACATAGCTTCACAATGGCTAATCGAACATTTTCTGGTAGAAGCCCCCTCAATGCAACAGGAAGCAGTTGTGTCATAATCAGGTGGCAGTCATGAGACTTTAGGTTCTGGAATTTTTTCTCTGCCATGTTTATTATTCCCTTTATATTCGACGAGAAGCCAGATGGGACCTTGATACTGAGCAGGCATTCAAAGAAGATTTCCTTCTCCGCTTTGGTTAGAGCGTAGCTGGCAGGACCTTGATACTGCTTTGGATGCATCTCGTCTTTTTCGTTCACACGTTGCTGGTCCTCCCGTGCCTCCGGTGTATCTTTTGTCTTCCCATACATGCCCAAGAAGCCTAGCACGTTCACGCAAACATTCTTCGTCACGTGCATCACGTCGATTGCAGAGCGGACCTCTAGGTCTTTCCAATAGGGTAGGTCCCAAAATATAGATTTCTTCTTCCACATGGGTGCGTGTCCCTCAGCGTCATTCGGAACAGATTGTCCGCCAGGACCCTTTCCAAAGATTACTTGTAAATCCTTGACCATATCAAGTATATCATCACCAGTACGGAAGACGGGCTTGTTCTGGTGATCTGCCTCACCTTTGAAATGTTTGCCTTTCTTTCTTAAGGCATGCTTGGTCGGAAGAAATCGACGATGTCCCAGGTACACATTCTTCTTGCATTTGTCCAAATATATTCTTTGGTCGGAAGAATGTGTACCTGGGACATCGTCGATTTCTTCCGACCAAGCATGCCTTAAGAAAGAAAGGCAAACATTTCAAAGGTGAGGCAGATCACCAGAACAAGCCCGTCATCCGTACTGGTGATGATATACTTGATATGGTCAAGGATTTACAAGTAATCTTTGGAAAGGGTCCTGGCGGACAATCTGTTCCGAATGACGCTGAGGGACACGCACCCATGTGGAAGAAGAAATCTATATTTTGGGACCTACCCTATTGGAAAGTCCTAGAGGTCCGCTCTGCAATCGACGTGATGCACGTGACGAAGAATCTTTGCGTGAACCTGCTAGGATTCCTGGGCGTGTATGGGAAGACAAAAGATACACCGGAGGCACGGGAGGACCAGCAACGTGTGCAGGAAAACGACGGCATGCATGCAAAGCAGTATGAAGGTCCTGCCAGCTACGCTCTTACCAAAGCAGAGAAGGAAATCTTCTTTGAATGCCTGCTCAGTATGAAGGTCCCATCTGGCTTCTCGTCGAATATAAAGGGAATAATAAATATGGCAGAGAAAAAATTCCAGAACCTAAAGTCTCATGACTGCCACGTGATCATGACGCAATTGCTACCGGTTGCGTTGAGGGGGCTTCTACCAGAAAATGTTCGATTAGCCATTGTGAAGCTATGTTCATTCCTCAATGCAATTTCTCACAAGGTAATCGATCCGGAAATCCTACCAAGATTACAGAATGATTTGGTCCAATGCCTTGTCAGTTTCGAGCTAGTGTTCCCACCATCCTTCTTTAATATTATGACGCACGTCCTAGTTCACCTAGTCGAAGAGATCGCCATGCTGGGTCCTGTATTTCTACACAATATGTTCCCCTTTGAGAGGTTCATGGGAGTCTTAAAGAAATATGTTCGTAACTGTGCTAGGCCAGAAGGAAGCATCTCCAAGGGCCATGAAACAGAGGAGGTTATTGAGTTTTGTGTTGACTTTATTCCTGACATTAAGCCGATTGGTGTTCCTCAATCGCGGCATGAGAGGAGACTGCGTGGAAAAGGCACGCTTGGACCAAAATCAATAATATGTACGGACGGGCATTCTTGGGCGCAAGCACACTACACAGTTCTACAGAATTCTACCTTGGTCACCCCATATATCGAGGAACACATGGATATTATACGCTCGAAGAACCCGGAGAAGTCTGACCCCTGGATTCAACGTACACACATTGAGGCTTTCGGCGGTTGGTTGCGAACACATCTCATGAATGACGACAATGTTGAAGATGACTTGTACTTGTTGGCCAAGAGACCATCTTCGACTATATTGACTTTCCAAGGGTACGAGATAAATGGGAATACATTTTACACGATCGCCCAAGATAAAAAGAGCACCAACCAAAACAGTGGTGTTCGCTTTGACGATGCGGCAAACACCAAGGAAACGGACACATATTATGGTTACATAGAGGAGATATGGGAACTTGACTTTGGAGGTGATTTGAAGGTCCCTTTGTTCCGATGCAAATGGGCCAATCTGACTGGAGGAGGGGTAATGGTAGACCCGCAGTACGGAATGACAACAGTGGATCTCAACAATCTTGGGCACACAGACGAACCATTCGTTCTAGCCAATGATGTGGCTCAAGTTTTCTATGTGAAGGACATGTCTACCAAACCGAGAAAAAGGAAAGATAAGAAAGTGGATACATCATACGATGAGCCAAAGCGCCACATAGTTCTTTCTGGGAAAAGAAACATCGTGGGAGTGGAGGACAAGACAGACATGTCAAAAGATTATGAAAAGTTTGATGAAATTCCTCCCTTCGCAGTGATGACTGACCCAAGCATCATGTTAAATGGTGAAGATTGTCCATGGTTACGGCGCAATAATCAAAGGACACACGCGAAGAAAAAGTTTTATACCCCAAGATCCCACTCTGGGATGTGATTGGCTGCACCGTCATCACTTTTCTTCTCTAGTGATAGTAGCCGGGATGGTTCAGTTTGTACACGAAGTGCATCCAGTTTTTGTTGTAACCCTCTCAACTTTTTAGCACATGCTATGTGGGTGAAATGATGATACCATGCCAAGTTTCAACCTTTTCAGAGTTCATTTGTGGTGCTTTTTAATTTCAGGGTCATTTAGCTCAAAACAATTCATTAAATGGATGAAAAGTAGCAAATGAAGTTAGAAAGGGTTGAAATTTGAGGATGTGGCTTCCAATGGTTCATATTGAATGCACAAAAAGTCTGGAGTTGAAATAAGTTAAAAAAATGAAATGCCTTTGTAACATATGAGTTTTCGTCCGAAACCGTCTTACTTCGAAGGAGATGGTTCAGTTTGTACACGAAGTGCATCCAGTTTTTGTTGTAACCCTCTCAACTTTTTAGCACATGCTATGTGGGTGAAATGATGATACCATGCCAAGTTTCAACCTTTTCAGAGTTCATTTGTGGTGCTTTTTCATTTCAGGGCCATTTAGCTCAAAACAATTCATTAAATGCATGAAAAATAGCAAATGAAGTTAGAAAGGGTTGAAATTTGAGGATGTGGCTTCCAATGGTTCATATTGAATGCACAAAAATTCTGGAGTTGAAATAAGTTAAAAAAATGAAATGCCTTTGTAACATATGAGTTTTCGTCCGAAACCCTCATGCTTCGAAGGAGATGGTTCAGTTTGTACACGAAGTGCATCCAGTTTTTATTGTAACCCTCTCAACTTTTTAGCACATGCTATGTGGGTGAAATGATGATATCATGCCAAGTTTCAACCTTTTCAGAGTTCATTTGTGGTGCTTTTTAATTTGAGGGTCATTTAGCTCAAAACAATTCATTAAATGGATGAAAAATAACAAATGAAGTTAGAAAGGGTTGATATTGAGGATGTGGCTTCCAATGGTTCATATTGAATGCACAAAAAGTCTGGAGTTGAAATAAGTTGAAAAAATGAAATGCCTTTGTAACATATGAGTTTTCGTCTGTAACCCTCATACTTCGAAGGAGATGGTCCAGTTTGTACACGAAGTGCATCCAGTTTTTGCCGTAACCCTCTCAACTTTTTACCGCATGCTATGTGGGTGAAATGATGATACCATGCCAAGTTTCAACCTTTTGAAATTTCATTAATAGTGATTTTGATTAAAACAAATGAAGGTATAAAACTAAAAAGAGTTAAACAGAATCTGATTCATATTAAAACACCTATTTAAAATATCCTAAAAATTCCAAAATTTAACATAATGATAAAACATACTAATATTAAACGACAGCAAAAACAATCACTCAAAAATCTATTTTTAAACTAAAGTTATTCACAAACTAGTGATTCACAAAAATTTCAAAAGAATTCAAATTTAAACTATTTAAATTTGAAAACTACTGGCACTAACAGAAAGTTTCTAATTGTTTTGACCTAAAGCAAAAAGATTCATTAAAAAACTATAAATATTCTAACAGTTATTGCAAATATAAAAACAGTTATTCCAAATATAAAAACAGAAAAACAAAAAAAGAGAAAATAGACCTTTAGTCCCGGTTGGATCCACCAACCGGGAGTAAAGGTCCCTTCCCGCACGAATTTGGGCCGCCGAAAAGGCCTCTTTAGGCCCGGTTGGTATCACCAACTGGGACTAAAGGGAGGACCTTTAGTCCCTGTTGGTGATACCAAACGGGACTAAAGGGTCTTTAGTCCCGGTTGGAGATACCAACCGGGACTAAAGGTCCTCCCTAGATAGCGGCGCCTCCTTCCTCCCCCAAATTCACTCCGTCTTCACTCGCTTCGACGACGCCGCCAGGCTGCCCCACCCGCGCCCTCGATCGACGGCGCCTTCCGTCCACGCACCGCCGCCGCTCTCTTCCTCCATGCCGTTGCCCTCAGCTCCGCCGGCACCGCTCCTCCCAGCCGCCGGCCGTCGCCCTCAGCTCCGCCGATCCTCTCCCTCCTCCGCCGACTCTCCGCTGCCACTCTCGTCCTCCACGCCGTCGCCGTCAGCTCCGCCGGCGCCGCTCTCCTCGTCCACGCCGTAAGCCCGATCCGTCCTCCGCCCTCCAAATTGATGTGTATGTGTATGTTAGATGTATATGTGTATTTGTATGTGTATATATGTGTATGTTAGATAAAATCAGGAGTCCTAGGAGTTTATTGTATTTGTATGTTAGATATATTGATGTGTATATGTGTATGTTAGAAAAAAATGATAATACTAGAATAATATGTCACTTTGACGCAATTAAAATAAATGATACATTTTATTAGTTTAAATTTGCCCCTAGGAGTTTATAGCATTGTATGTATGATCATAGGTACTAAAGAATTTACCGATCGTTGGGGGAGTTTATACATTTTATTAGTTTAAATGTATGTATGTTTATATGTATGTTTTAAATGTTTAGATGTTGCTGATTTGCTAATTGACATATTACATATAAAGCATCTTTCCTAACCATCGAATCGATTGCATAGCGTAGCCGTCGAGTCGACGATGCCCTTCCCGCATCCTCATCGTCGACTTGGCGGCAACCACCTTCTTGAGAGGCGCCATGTCCGGGACTGGGCTCCGCCGGGCTGGCACTGGGAGGTGCTGCCTTCCGGGGCGCGGAGCTTGGTGAGGAATGAGGGTTCCGTCGTCGACCCGGAGGTTATTTGGTGGCGGTCGCGTGGACCACTGTCGGTGCAGAGGGAGCCAGCCCCCGCGGAGGTGATACGTCGCCGTGTTAGGGAGGAGGACGAGCACGTCCCACGCTACATGGCTGCGTTGGATGCCAGGTTCTCCAATACCTGGCAGGTTCTTCAGGGATCTCAGCCGAGCTATGATCCTGTCATAGTTCCTTCTCTTTGGGTGTCCACCGCCTGCGCCGCGAGACGCCAACTATATCTGTATTAGTGGATACTACTCGATGATGTATTAGTGATATTATTCGATGATGTATTAGTGATACTATTCGATGATGTATTAGTGATACTATTATTCGATGATGTATTAGTGATATTATATGATCATATTGTTGCATTGCCTTGTATTGATTTGCATATCTCCGGTTCTGCTTATTGAATGCATTCTAATTGTTTTATATTTGACAGACCGAAAGTAATAATCAATTTTTGAATCATGAACACAGGAAACGTCGTCGTCTGATGACGACGATAGGACCAAGCGTGTGAACTCTGCGGCGAAGATAAGGGTCTTTGCGACCAGCCTGGGCTGCGAGACGGCAGGTTCTTCACCATGAAGCTTTACGAGGACTTCGATATTTCTACGGTACACAACGATGACAACTGTTTTTTCGTAATTAAGCATGACTTCTGTTTCTTTACTTCAACGTGTAATTTTTGTTTTATACAATTCGACTAGTTCACCCCCTGTCATGCAAGATGGTATTTCTTGGAGAGGCTCGGTTTCGAAGAGCACGAGAGTTTCGAGACGAGGAGAGCCAACCTAAGGACTAAACATGGTCACACATTTCTGGTCAAAGTAATGAATGCAGTTAATAACACAGAATTAGGGTGCTCAAATTGGGAAGCTCTTTGCAAGGCATATGGATTTCAGGAGGATATGGAAATAACCTTCGATCTTCGTCCTGAAGATCATATTGAAGGTAACATCGACATTTGGGTGGATGTCCATATGCTTCCTGTTTTACCTCCATGTGAGTTTGTCAACCATGCATATTTGTCAAATAATTTGCATTCTATATTTTAAAATAGTTGGTGTTCATCCGTACTAAATTTGTTAATTTATAATTTACAGCTTATTTCGTTTCCTCGAGTGAAACACAGAACATAATTGACACGACACACTACACTTATGGATCACATCTAACTTGGGAGGAGAAGGATGATCTTATCAACTTTGTTATTGGTGTCCTAGTTGGTAGGGAGATCTTCCCGTATAATTTGGAAACTGGCCCAAATTATACATTGTACAGGACACTAGTGCATAGGTTGAGGGCGGATGACATTCGCCGAAATATCTTGGTAAGAGTTGCTAATTAAGTACACTACTGTTGCGTAAATGGTATTGATTACGTACATTGCTAACTAGGCTACTATTATGTTCTTCAACAGAAACTGCCAAATGAAGTTGTGCCTCCGTTGATGCATGGCGAAGGTAATATGACAATTAAAAGCCCCTTCCAGCCCGAGTTCTCTTTTGCATACTCGACTGAGCGCAAACCACCAAGACGACTCCAAATTGAAGCATGGGGACAAATAAAGAAGGATCGCAAGCCACAAGTTGGAGACCGTTGGATCTCTTTGCTTCATCATGGAGACATAGGTGTTATTCTGTTTTATGTCATTTTACCTAGGAGTGAGGAGTAGGTCGTATGAGAGAGAAGTTTTTCTGGTTTATATTAACTTGCATGATCGATTAGGATGAATAGTATTACGATGTTTTTTTGTTTTATGAGATTTTAACTTGGTATGATTAAGATGATGATGAGTTGTTAGATGAGTAAGATGATGATGAGTTATATGACATATATTTGATTAAAGTGGATGGATGAAAGTGATCATGTTGAATTAGAGGAAAAAAATTAAATGGAAAACACAAAATGAAAAGGAAAAATAAACAATGAAGCCTTAACCGCTAAACCTTTAGTCCCGGTTGGTGTTACCAACCGGGACCAAAGAACCCCATGCCCTGGCGCGCCCTGCCGGCCACGTGGCCAGGGTTTAGTCCCGGTTCGTAGCCAACCGGGACTAAAGGCTTGGACCCTTTAGTCTTTATACTTTAGTCCCGGTTGGGGAACCGGGACTAAAGGCCCTTCCCAACCGGGACTAATGGCATGTTTTCTACTAGTGGCCTTAGGTACACATCAATGTCTTTGCCGGGTTGCTTAGGGCCTTGGATGAGCACTGGCATCATAATGAACTTCCGCTTCATGTACAACCAAGGAGGAAGGTTATAGATACATAGAGTCATGGGCCATGTGCTATGCTTGCTGCTCTGCTCCCCAAAAGGATTAATGCCATTTGCACTTAAACCAAACCATATGTTCCTTGCGTCACCTCCAAAGTCCCCCCACTTTCTCTCGATTTTTCTCCACTGCGACCCGTCAGCGGGTGCTCTCAACTTCCCGTCTTTCTTACGGTATTCTTTGTGCCATCCCAACAACTTGGCATGCTCTTTGTTTCTGAACAGACGTTTCAACCATGGTATTATAGGAGCATACCACTTCACCTTGGCAGGAACCCTCTTCCAGGGACGCTCGCCCTCAACATCACCAGGGTCATCTCGTCTGATCTTATACCGCAATGCACCGCATATCGGGCATGCGTTCAATTCCTCGTACTCACCGCAGTAGAGGATGCAGTCATTAGGGCATGCATGTATCTTCTGCACCTCCAATCCTAGAAGGCAGAGAACCTTCTTTGCTTCGTACGTACTGTCGGGCAATTCGTTATCCTTTGGAAGCTTGTTCTTCATTATTTTCAGTAGCGAACCAAATCCCTTGTCAGATACACCATTGTCTGCCTTCCATTGCAGCAATTCCAGTGTGGTACCGAGCTTTGTGTTGTCATCTTCGCAGTTTGGGTACAACCTTTTTTGTGATCCTCTAACATGCGATCGAACTTAAACTTCTCCCTTTCACTTTTGCATTCTCTCTGTGCATCAACAATGACCTGGCCAAGATCATCATTGGGAACATCGTCTGGTGCCTCTTGATCTTCAGCTTCCCCCGTTGCAGTATCACCGTATTCAGGGAACATAGGATAGCTGTCATCATCCTCTTCTTCTTCGTTGTCTTCCATCATAACCCCTCTTTCTCCGTGCTTGGTCCAAACATTATAGTGTGGCATGAAACCCTTCTCAAGCAGGTGGGAATGAAGGGTTTTCGAGTTAGAGTAATCCTTCGTATTCTCACAGACAGTACATGGACAATACATAAAACCATTCTGCTTGTTTGCCTTAGCCACTTCGAGAAATTTATGCAGGCCCTCAATGTACTCGGAGGTGCGTCGGTCACCGTAGATCCATTGCTGGTTCATCTGCATGCATTATATAATTAAGTGTATCAAAAACCGTTACAGAACATCATGAATAGAGAACTGGCCAAATTAATACAAGTATCTATGTAAATCATACAAGTAAGAAAATTTTTTCCTTTAAAAAGAAGATAAGAACAAGAGGCTCACCACGGTGGTGCCGGCGACGAGATCGGCGCGGGCGATCGACGATGGTGAGGACGGGGATGGGAACGACACCCTACACATGTGCAGACTCTAAGAAGTTAATTTCAGCTCTAATTGTGCGTCTAAATCAAAAGAACTCCCACATACACTCCTCCACTAAAACCCACAAACCACACTCTACTTCTAGAGCATTTGAAATGAGCTAAACTAGCAGCGAGAGATGAAACGATGAAGTCGTTAACCTTTTAGAACACTTGTGTAGTTGGTGCAACCGCAAACCTAAACAAATCTTGCGGAAAATGTAGCTTGGAGGTCGAGCTTGGAGAGGAGAAAGCTTAAGTGTGGCTGCGGCCTTTCATCGAACACCTCATGTGCATAGGAGGTGAGAACAGAGAGCAGCACACCTCCCACAAGCCGGCCGGCCAAAAAACAGAGGAGTGAGCGGGCAGGGGCGAGCATATGTATAGGCAACTCTTAAGTCCCGGTTGGTGGCTAGCAACGGGACTAATGGTGTCTCTTTAGTCCCGGTTGGTGGCTAGCACCGGGACTAAAGGGGCTGGGCCAGGAGCGAGGCCCTTTAGTCCCGGTTCGTGTCTGGAACCGGGACTAAAGGGGTCAGACGAACCGGGATTGGTTCCTGCCGAGGCCCGGCCGGCGCCCTGGCCGCTCGAACCGGGACTGATGCAACCATTGGTCCCGGTTCGTAACAGAACCGGGACTAATGATCTGATCTAGCCCGGATCAAAGCCCTGTTTTCTACTAGTGCTTGCTGGTAACGTGCAGCATGCACCGCAGCCAGGAGACGGTCTTCCTCGAGGAGCATGGCATCGTCATGCCGTAGCTGATGTTGCTCTACTTCATCATAGGCAAGCACTCGAGGTGACCCGTATATGAGTTCCGTGGGGAGTACTGCTTCCGCCCCATACACTAGGGAGAAGGGCGTCTGGCCAGTAGCTCGATTTGGTCTCGTCCTGAGGGACCAAAGAACCACCGGTAGTTCGTCTATCCAGCGCTTGCCGCTCTTCCGCAGCTTATCAAAAGTCCTTGTCTTGAGCCCTCGCAACACTTCAACATTCATCCTCTCGACTTGCCCGTTGCTTCTTGGGTGGGCAACAGAGGCGAAGGAGACCTTGCTTCCAAGGCTTTGGATGTATTGCATGAAGGCGCGGCTCGTGAACTGGGTGCTGTTGTCAGTGATCACTCTATTAGGCACTCCAAAGCGGCACACCAGTCCTTTCATGAACTTGATAGCTGACTGTGCGGTCACCTTTCTCACTGGTTCCACCTCAGGCCACTTTGTGAACTTGTCGGTTGCCACGAACAAGAACTCAAAGCCCCCGACAGCACGGGGGAAGGGGCCAAGAATATCGAGCCCCCAGACCGAGAATGGCCAGGATAGAGGGATTGTTTGCAGGGCTTGTGCTGGTTGATGGATGTTCTTGGAATGGAACTGGCAGGCTTCACACTTGGTGACCAGCTCAGTAGCGTCCTGGAGAGTAGTGGGCAAATAGAAACCCTGTCTTAAAGCTTTCCCGGCAAGGGCCCTTGATCCAATGTGGGAGCCACATACTCCTCCGTGAATCTCTGCCAACAGCTTCAGTCCATCCTCCCGATAGATACACCTTAATTTCACACCGTTCGGTCGTCTTCTGTACAGGGTGTCATCGACAAACTGGTACATACTTGACCAACGGGCTACTCTTTCGGCTTCCTCTTGCTCTTTGGGGAGTTCTCCTGTTTGAACGAAATGGCCTATATGCGGCACCCAGGTTGGAGCCTGCGGCTCGACAACAAGGACTAAAGGCATCTCCTCGTCTCCGGGAGCGCTTGTCTCAACCGCGAGAACCTGAGGTCCTACGAGAGGGAGCTGCTCGTCAACCGGAACGGGATTTTCCCCGACAGCTTCTCTACCAGCGGCTTCGGGAAGCTCCGCCAGGAAATGCTTGCCGGAGCTCAGCTTCGTTCTCTTCTTGGACATCACTGACGGGGATACTGATGGTTGAGCGAGGCAGAGAACAAAAGTCCCTGGTTCCACAGGAAGCTTCTGCACAGCGCACTTCGATAGATGGTCGGCAATGTAGTTTTCTGCTCGTGGCACATGCTCTGTTTGCAGTCCATCAAAATGCTCCTCCAATTTCCTCACTTCTTCCATGTATGCCTCCATCAGCGGGCTCTGGTAATCCTCGTTGACTTGCTTCACCACAAGCTGAGAATATCCTCGGACGGTCAACCTCTTTATTCCCAACTCCACCGCGATTCTAAGTCTGGCAAGCAGCCCCTCGTACTCAGCGGTATTGTTGGTTGCTTCCTCCCGGGGAAAGTACATTTGGACGACATACTTGAGGTGCTCTCTGGTAGGGGCAATGAGGAGCACGCCTGCTCCAGCGCCCTGGAGTGAGAAAGCGCCGTCAAAGTAGATGATCCAATCCTTGGGTGCTTCTTTGCCGGGGAGGATTTTCTTCGAAGCTTCATCATCTGGCGTGGGTGTCCATTCTGCAATAAACTCCGCCAAAGCCCTGCTTTGAATGGTGGAAGTGCTCTCATACTTTAATCCGAAACTTGACAATTCTAATGCTCACTCAACTATCCTGCCAGTGGCTTTGGGGCTCCTCAGTATGCATTGCAACGGGACACGGGTAACAACTGTTATCTCATGGGCTTGGAAGTAGTGGCGCAGCTTCCTCGAGGCCATGATGAGACCGAAGATCAGCTTTTGTACTGCAGAGTACCTTGATCTAGCCCCCTGTAGCAGGGAACCGACAAAGTACATGGGCTGCTGCACCATTTTCTTCTTTGCCACCCCCTTGGACCCGATGTCGATCATTTGCTGAGGTCACCCTTGATCTGTATCGAGTCCTGCCGCGGATGCTTCTTTCTCATCCCCGGTAGCATCAGTAGCAGCCGCTGAATCTCCATCCACTTCCCACTGCGCCACCAGCGCTGCACTAACCACTTGATTGGTCGCTGCCAAATATAGCAGTAACGGCTCTTGCGGTTTAGGAGCGACCAAGGTGGGAGTAGAGGATAGGTAATTCTTCAGGTCTTGCAGCGCTGCATCTGCCTCCGGGGTCAACTTCATCGGGCCGGCCTTCTTCAAGATCTTGAAGAACGGCAAGGCACGTTCAGCAGATTTGGAGATGAACCTACTCAACGCGGCAACACATCCGGTCAAGCGTCTGATATCCTTGATAGTCTTGGGTGCCTGTATCTGTTCAATCACCTTGATCTTGTCGGGATTGGCTTCTATTCCTCGTTGAGATACTAAGAACCCCAGCAGCTTGCCGGATGGGACACTGAACACGCACTTTTCAGGGTTGAGCTTCAGGTTGATCTTGCGCAAGTTCGCAAAAGTTTCTTCTAGATCTTGTATGAGAGTGGCTTCATCCTTGGTCTTGACCACGATGTCATCCATGTAGGCTTCAACATTTCTGTGCAGCTGAGGTCCAAAACCAATCTGAACAGCTCTGGCGAAGGTTGAGCCAGCACTCTTTAACCCGAAGGGCATACGCACAAAACAGTACGTGCCACAGGGAGTTTTGAATGCGGTCTTCTCCTCATCTTCTTTAGTCATAAATATCTGGTGGTATCCGGAGTAGGCATCCAAAAAGGAGAGCAAGTCACATCTGGAGGTGGAATCAACAATCTGATCTATGCGCGGCAAGGGGAAAGGGTCCTTCGGGCAAGCTTTGTTCAAGTCAGTGAAGTCTATGCAAAGCCTCCATCTCCCATATGCCTTACGTACCACCACCGGGTTTGCGAGCCAAGTTGGATGCAGCACCCCTCTGACCAAACCAGGTGCTTCAAGCTTCTTGACTTCCTCGGCAATGAACTGTTGCCGCTCCAGGGCTTGCTTCCTAACCTTTTGCTTGACGGGCTGGGCATGAGGACAGACAGCAAGGTGGTGCTCAATTACCTCCCTGGAAACACCGGGGATGTCAGATGGTTGCTAGGCAAACACATCGACATTCTCCCGCAGGAAGGTAACGAGCGCGCTTTCCTATTTGTCAGTAAGGGTAGCACTGATGGTGAACGTGCCACCAGTGCCGTCCAGCCTTGCCGGGATTTTCTTTGTCTCGGGATAGGTGGCCTTGGTCTTCTTGCTAGTGGAACTCCCTGGCAGGTCATCGTCGGGTGCGGCGCACTCCAAAGAGGCGCGCTTCCCGGAGTCCTTGCCGGTGTTCCTGCTAGCCTTCTTCAATTTCTGTGTGTCCTTGGCGGGAGCTGGGGTTTCTGTGACTTCAGCTGCTACCACGTCACGGTACATCTGGTCCACGCAGATAACTGCGTTCTTCTTGTCGGATGGGATGGAAATGACCCCAATGGGCCCTTGCATCTTTAAGGTATTGTAGGCATAGTGGGATGCCGCCATGAACTTTGCCAGAGCTGGGCGACCGAGGATTCCGTTGTAAGGCAGCGGGATCTCGGCGACGTCGAACACTATCCTCTCTGTCCGGAAGTTCAGTTCGCCGCCAAATGTCACAGGCAGAGTGATCTTTCCCTTGGGTCGGCTCCTGCCGGGGTTGATTCCTTGGAATGTACCCGTAGCTTCAAGCTCTTCATCAAGGATCTGCAGTTTCTCAGCCACTTTAGGGGAGATTAAGTTCAATCCCGCCCCACCGTCAACTAAAATCTTGGACACCTTGATCTTGCGGATTGTCGAAGAAACCAACAATGGCAAACACCCGACCGTAGTGGTACGGTCGGGATGATCCTCTTCGTCAAAGATGATAGGCGTGTGGGACCATTTGAGTGGCTTCCTAGATTCTACAGTTGGTTCCACAGCATTGACCTCCCGTGCCCACTGCTTGAGCTGGCGGTGAGAGGAATGCAAGGATGCACCCCCGTCAACGCACATGGCTTCGGTTGCTTTTTGAAACTCCCTGTCACCGGAATCCTCATCATCATCCTCATCCACACTCATATCGTCTATTTCCTTCGTCTCTCGGCCTCTGGCGGATTTTTCCTTTTGCCGTGGGGTTTTGCCGCGGCGACCTCCTCTGCCACCACGGCCTTTCCCGGCAGCACCGTCCTGGACTTTTTCTTTGCCGCGCTTCTCGTACTCGGCCCTCTTCTTCTCAACAAGTTGCTCAACCCATCGGCATTCTTGGAGATCATGGCCCTTGGTGCGGTGAATTTTGCAGTACGGCCCGTTGGACTTCCCGGTCTTCTCAGCGGCAGCAGCCTCCCGGCAATCAGCGCACGCGGCAGCTCCCTTGCCAGGGGTCTCGGCTTTCGCCTTCTTGCCTGCACTGAGGTCTCCGGAGCTCTCGACAGCCAATACTGCTTTTCCCTTAAGCTTCTTGTTGCGCTTCCTGCTTCTTCCCTTTGGGTCGGGGGCGTCGTCGTCGTCATCGGACTCCTCTTCGATGCTCGCCTCCTCCCCGGGAAGTCGCCTTCCTTCTTCAGCTCGAGCACATTTATCCGCCAAGGTGTAAAGCTCATTAACAGTCTTGGGGACCTTGACATTCATCTTGGCTCGCATCCTCCTTTTGCGCACGTTCGAATGGAACGCAGCAATCACCGCTGCGGGATGTATCTCTAGGATGTTGCGGTGCACTCGGCTGAATCTCTGGATATACTTCCTCAAGGTTTCTCCCTCCTTTTGCGGGAGGACTTGGAGATCGCTGGGCTAGCCTGGTTCTTGATGACCACCGGTGAAGGCGCCAACGAACTCGTTGCATAGATCAGCCCATGACGAAATTGAGTTTTCCGGCAGATGCATCAGCCACGATCTCACGTTCGGCTTAAGTGCCAAAGGGAAATAGTTGGCGAGCACCTTTTCATCTCTTCCTCCCGCAGCTTGAACAGCTATCATGTATATGCCCAAGAACTCTACTGGGTTCAGCTTCCCATCGTATTTCTCAGGCAGCTCAGGTTTGAAAGCTCGGATCGACGGCCAGCGGACCCGTCGCAGCTCGCTAGTGAAGGTAGGGCAACCAACCTCGTAGGGAAGGTACCCGCCAGCACTGGGCGCGGGGTCACCGACGTCTGGACCGTTTGTCGGATTGACGGTGCGCTTCCCAGCGCCGCTTGATGGTGATACGCGCGTTTTCTTTCCTCCGGTCTTCAAGGACACGCCGTTGATCCCGGCGGTCGCGCGGGCTAGACGAGACTATGGACGCCTCGTCGTGCTCATCAGCATGCGAAGCTTGCTGCGGCTGCCTCTGGCCCTGTTGTCGCAGAGGGGATTGCACCGTTGGGGTGGCCCCTTCAACGCGCTCGCCGACCCGGGCTGCTGCTGTTGTTCGCGTACGTTGCGACGGCTCTGCATGCTGGGGCTTGTTGGCTTCAATGAAAGAAATCAAACTCTGAATGGTGGCTCTCATTCATCCATCTTATCAGTTGTTGGCATAAAGTTGAGCAGCATCTGGACTCGCACCATGGCCTCCTCTGCGGTGCTCGGCATGGCGAAAGAGGCGGACCGTGACGTCGCTCGACTCCTGGTAGGACCAAGAGAAGCGTCGCCGCGTTCTTGATGCCGTGTGCCACTCGCCAGGGCTGTCTGGTGTGCAGGGGGCCAAACCTACAAGATTGTGGCCCCGTTTGGCGCTCCGTCTCGTTCCGCACGAGGTGCACGCCCAGTAGTCTCGCCGGCGACGGGTGCGGCCGAAGGGTTATGGCTCGCACCGGACCTGGTGCCGCTGAGGCGGCCGCGGCCATCCGCGCGGCGGGGAGGTGACGGATGGTCGTTTCCCTCGCCCGTGGCGCCGGGGCCGAGATCGCCAAGTTGTTGTTGTAGCCGCTCCCCTCCGGTGCCTCCTGCTTCATACCCGGCCGTGAAGGACTGAACGGGGGCGCCGCCTGCGCCGACCGCGTCGTCCACGATGCCCGCCTCACCCGCAGCCACCGCGGCGTCGATGGCGCCGGCGGCCGCGTGTGAGGGAGCCTTCGAAGTGGAGGGATGCGTGGCCGCACCGGATTTCTTCTTGGGAGCCATTGTTGGGGAAGATGATGATGAAGACCGATTCGCCGTTCACGAACTCGGGTTCGCGCAAATGATGCACGCCCCTTACCTGGCGCACCAAAGATGTCGGGGCACGGATGCTCACGATCACCTATGGGACCAGAGGCCCCTTTGTGGTTCGGCAAGGGGGGGTCACGTTGCACGAAGAGCGGAGAGCATGAGACGGCCCGACGATCTGGACACTGGCCTTTTACCCAGGTTCGGGCCGCTGCTAAGCGTAAAACCCTACTCCTGCTTTTGGTGGATTGATCAGAGGAACACGAAGAATGCGCAGCGCCTAACCCCGGCAAGAACTGCTATCGGGGTGAGCTACTACGCGAGTACAAGTGTCCAAAGGTCCGAATCTTGAGCTAGGTAGCCTTGGGCCTCCTTTTATAGTGCAAGGGGTTACCACAATGGCAAAACAATCATTATCTATTGATTGGATAGCTTAGCAGATCTATCATACCTAACTCTGGCATTTAGGACAAAATACCATGATTACTAGCCTAGGTGGCGCTCGGGGGATGCGTCTCCGGCAAGCTCTTGCCACCGCTTGGCTAGCCGTTGCTTACGGTCTTGACACGCTGCAGGGCGGGTGTCAACTGAGTATAACTTGCCTCCCGGTGTGTCGCCATGTGTTTAGCGAGAGCTGATTAGCCGCTTGAGGGCTCGACACCGCATTGATAAGTGACTGGCGTAGCAATACGGTGGAGTCGTGGCCGACCAGCTCGCGCCTACCGGGTGATGGCTTGTCGGGTCTTCAGGAAGGTGCGCATGTCTTGGTCCCCGGCAAGCGCCAGGGACGTGCTTGGCGCGTTGTAGTCCGGGCTTGGGCTGCCGCGTCGGGCTTGTTGGAGTCTGGACTTGATCATTCTTCGGGTTTGTACGAACATTGAAGGGTTCAGCTACTACCGCCTGTGCATAAGTCAGGGGCACTGGGTACCCCTGTACTAGTGCACCAACAGTATGGCGTCTAGTGAGGGAAATTATCATCGTAGATGCCCATATTTTGATGGTACTGATAACCCACAAGTATAGGGGATTGCAATAGTTTTCGAGGGTAGAGTATTCAACCCAAATTTATAGATTCGACACAAGGGGATCTGACATGGTTTGAGACTGCGTCGGTATTTCCCCAAAGAGGAAGGGATGATGCAGCACAGCGACGGTAAGTATTTCCCTCAGTTATGAAACCGAGGTATCAAACCAGTAGGAGGATCACGCAACACTATGTAAACAGCACCTGCACACAAAGAACAAATACTTGCAACCCGACGCAAAAGAGAGGTTGTCAATCTCTCTATGGTAAAAAGATACATTAGCTAGTAATAGATTGGATAGATAGATCTCAAAAGAACACAAAATAAAAGAGGCAAATAGAAAGTGCCGCAAGGTATTTTTGGGTTTTTGGAATAATAGATCTGAAAACAAAAGCGGCAGAAAGATAGATCGGAAAGCAATATGTTGGAAAAGTAGACCCGGGGGCCGTAGGTTTCACTAGTGACTTCTCTCATGAGTATAGCACACGATGGGTGAACAAATTACTGTTGGGAAATTGTTAGAAGATCAAATAATCATGACGATATCCAAGGCGATGATCATTATATAGGCATCTCATCCAAGATTAGTAGACCGAAACGATTCTGCATCTACTACTATTACTCCACACATCGACCGCTATCCAGCATGCATCTAGTGTATTAAGTTCATGGAAAAAACGGAGTAATGCAATAATTACGATGACACGATGAAGAAAAGATCTATTCATGTAGGAATAGACCCCATCTTGGTATCCTTAATAGCAACGATACATGCGTGCCTCGCTGCCCCTTCTGTCACTTGGAGAGGACACCACAAGATCGAACCCATCACAAAGCACCTCTTCCCATGGCAAGAAAAATTGATCTAGTTGGCCTAACTAAACCAAAGATTCGAAGAAGAAATACGAGGCTATAAGTAATCATGCATATAAGAGATCAAGACTCAAATAATATTCATGGATAGAAACTGATAATGAACTCAAAATTCATCGGATCCCAACAAACACACCGCAAAAAGTTTACATCAAATAGATCCCCAAGAGACCATTGTATTGAGATTCAAAAGAGAGAGAGGAAGCCATCTAGCTACTGCCTACGGATCCGTAGGTCTATGGTGGACTACTCACGCATCATCGGAGAGGCACCAATGAGGATGATGAACCCTTCCGTGATGGTGTTAGATAGGATCTCGCGGTTCTGGAACTTGCGGCGGCTGGATGTATTTTTCGTCGACTCCTCTAGGGTTTATGGAATATTTGGGTATTTATAGAGCTCATAGGCAGTGGAGGGGGTTACCGAGGCAGCCACAACCCATCAGGGCGCGCCCGGGGCCCCTGGCGCGCCCTGGTTGGTTGTGGGCGGCCTGGGCTCCCTCCTGGTTACTTGTTTGGCCCACTGGCCTTCTCCTGGTCCAAAAAAATTCTCCAAAAAGTTTCGTCGTGATTGGACTCCGTTTGGTACTGATATTCTGCGAAAAACAAGCAAAAAACAACAACTGGCACTTGGCACTATGTCAATAGGTTAGTCCCAAAAAATGATATCAAGTTGCTATAAAATAATTGTAAAACATCCAAGAATGATAATATAACAGCATGGAACAAGCAAAAATTATTGATACGTTGGAGACGTATCTGCATCCCCAATCTTAATTCCTACTCGTCCTCGAGTAGGTAAATGATAAAAACAGAATTTTTGATGTGGAATGCTGCCTAACATGTTCATCACATATTCTTTTTCTTTTGTAGCATGGACATTTGGACTTCTAGATGGTTCAAAGCAATAGTCTAGTTTGGACATAAGGACTTTAATACTCAAGCATGCTAACAAGCAACCATGTCTTTCAAAATATCAACACTAAAGAAAGTTATCCCTAGCCCATCATGCTCAATCATTGATCCATTCATGAAACGCACTCAAATATTAACTACACCCAATGCTCAAGTATGATCATAGTGCCCCCTAGTTGGTGCTTTATAAGAGAAGATGGAGACTCAAATTAAAAATAAAAATTGCATAAAGTAAATAGATAGTCCCTTCGCAGAGGGAAGTAGGGATTTCTAGAGGTGCCAGAGCTCAAGGTTTAAATTGAGAGAGAAAAATATTTTGGGTGACATGCTTTTCCTATCAACGAAAACGACAAAGTTGCTCTCAATACTTTCCATGCTAGATATATCATAGGCGGTTCCCAAACATAAAATAAAGTTTATTCTTTTTCCACCATTCTTTCACAATCCTTGGCTGGCCGTATCCACGGTTGCCTTCTATACCAACACTTTCCAAGGAATTTATTATTTGACAGCATAAAGTAAAAAAAATTCATTTCGGGACCGGGCATCCCTATTACCGCACTACTCTCGTGCAATGACAAGTGAATAAACACTCATCTTGAGAATAACACATCTAGCATGGAAAAATATTGGATACCCCCTACCGTTTCATGAGCGGTACGAGCACACAAAAAGAAAATTTATTTTGAAAATTAGAGATGGCACATACAAATTTGCTTAGAACGGCATGGAAATACCACATATTGGTAGGTATGGTGAACTCATAAGGCAAAACTGGGTTTAAGGATTTTGGATGCACAAGTAGTATTTCTACTTAGTACAAGTGGAGGCTAGCAAATAGATTGAGAAGCAACCAACCAAGAAACAAAAATTCACATAAACGAGCATTGAGCATAACTAATACCGAATAATGCACCATAAGTATTATGTAATTTCATTGCATAACTATTGACTTTCGTACTTGCATAGGGAATCACAAACCTTAACACCAATATTCTTACTAAATCACAATTACTCACTAACATGACTCACATATCACTATCATAATGTCTAAAAACTATTACAAGGAATCAAGTTTAATTTGTCCAATGATCTTCATGAAAGTTTTTATTATATCCTCCTTGAATATCTATCACTTTGGGACTAGTTTCATATATTGCCATTGCTTTTGACAAGCTCAAACAAATTTAACTGAAGAACATGGGCATAAAAGTTTCATCTCTCAAAATAGTATAAGTGAAGCATGAGAGGATTTCTTCAAAATTTACTAACTCTCAAATTAATCTAAGTGAAGCATGAGAGTATTTCTACAAAAATTTCAAAGCACACCGTGCTCAAAAAGATATAAGTGAAGCACTAGAGCAATTCCATAGCTCATTTTTTAAGTGAAGCATATAGAGCAATTCTAACAAAACATAGCATAATTTTGGCTCTCTCAAATAGGTGTGTCCAGCAAGGATACTAGTGACAAACTAAAAAGCAAAGCAAGCAAAGACTCAAATGATACAAGACGCTCCAAACAAAACTCATGATATGTGACGAATAAAAATATAGCTCCAAGTAAAATACCGATGGTCGTTAGAAGAAACAGGGGATGCCACTCGGGGAATTCCTAAGCTTAGTTGCTTGTTTCTCTTTGGATATATCTTGGGGGTTCTGTAGCATCCCCAAGCTTAGGCTCTTTTCACTCCTTATTCCTTCATCCATCATGATCTCACCCAAAACTTGAAAACTTCAATCACACAAAACTCAAAAAAAACCTTCATGAGATCCGTTAGTATAATAAAGCAAATCACCACTTTAAGTATTGTTGCAAACTCATTCAAATTTTATTATTGCATTATACCTACTGTACTTTAACTTTACCATGGCTTATACCCTTCTATACAACCCATAGATTCATCAAAACAAGCACACAATGCAACGAAAACAGAATCTGTCTTAAACAGAACAGTCTGTAGTATCTGTACTCTAACCATACTTATGTAACTCTTAAAATTCTGAAAAATTAGGACAATGTAAAGGATTTGTACAGAAATACTGTGTTAAAATTTCAGCTCATTATCACGCTCCAGTAAAAAATGAAAACTCATGCACTAGAGGCAAAGTTTCTGTTTCAGATTCAGCATTGTTTCTACTCATCTTATGAATCATCCTAAAGGCTTTACTTGGCACAAACACTAAATAAAACATAAAAACACAATCATAACAGAGGCATAATTGTGTCAACACTAAAAACAGAAATAAAAAAATGGAAATAAATTTATTCATTGGGTTGCCTCCCAACAAGCGCTATCATTTTACGCCCCTAGCTAGGCCTGATGATTTCAATGATGCTCACATAAAAAGTAGTAATTGAAATATGAAAGAGAGCATCATGAATCTCATGACAAGCACGTTTAAGTCTAACCCACTTCCTATGCATAGGGATTTTGTGAGCAAAGAATTTATGGGAACAAGAATCAACTAGCATAGGAATGCAAAACAAGCATAACTTCAAAACTTTGAACACATAGAGAGGAAACTTGATATTATTGCAATTCCTACAAGCATATGTTCCTCCCTCATAATAAATTTCAGTAGCATCATGAAGGAATTCAACAATATAACTATCACATAAATCATTCTTTTCATGATGCACAAGCATAGAATTTTCATTACTCTCCACATAAGAAAATTCCTTTTCATCCATGGTAGTGGGAGCAAACTCAACAAAATAACTATCATGAGACACTTGATTGACATAACCACATTGCAAATTAAAACCATGATGATAAGTTTCATGGTTATCATTACTCATTATAGCATACGTGTCATCACCATCATCATAAATAGGAGGCATGCAATCATCATAATAAATTTGCTCATCAAAACTTGAGGGACTAAAAATATCATCTTCATCAAACATAGCATCCCCAAGCTTGTGCCTTTGCATATCATTAGCATAATTGACATTAATAGAATTTATAGTAACATCATTGCAATCATGCTTTTCAATCAAGAACCTATAATGAATCACCTTATAAATTTCTTATTCCAACACTTCATCAAAATTTTCAGATTCATGATTTTCAAACAAAACTTCAGAGAGATAATCAAGTGCACTCAACTCACTAGCAATTGGTTCATGATAAGTTGGTCTTTTGAAAAGATTAGCAAGTGGATGAGGATCCATATCAATAGATTTTGTCAACCAAAGATGCAAGCAAATAGAAGGCACATGGCAACACAAGCAAAGATAGCAAACAAGCAAACAAAAAGAGATCCAACGAGAAAAAGGCGAATGGAAGAAAGAGGGCGAATAAAATGGCAAATTTGTGAAGTGGGGGGAGGTAAACGAGAGGCAAATGGCAAATAATGTAATTGCAAGGAGATGAGATTTGTGATTAGTAATCTCGTAGATGTTGATGGTGTCTCCTCGGCGCCAGAGATTGGCACGTTGAAGAGACTGCTTCCTCCCCGGCAACAGCGCCAGAAATTCCTTTGGCGTGGTTGAGACTGCATCGGTATTTCCCCAAGGAGGAAGGGATGATGCAGCACAGCGACGGTAAGTATTTCCCTCAGTTATGAAACCAAGGTATCGAACTAGTAGGAGGATCATGCAACACTATGTAAACAGCACCTGCACACAAAGAACAAATACTTGCAATCCGACGCGAAAGAGAGGTTGTCAATCTCTCTACGGTAAAAAGATAGATTAGGTAGTGATAGATTGGATAGATAGATCTCACAAGAACACAAAATAAAAGAGGCAAATAGAAAGTGCAGCAAGGTTTTTGGGTTTTTGGAATAATAGATCTGAAAACAAAAGCGGCAAAAAGATAGATCGGAAAGCAATATGTTGGAAAAGTAGACCCGGGGGCCATAGGTTTCACTAGTGGCTTCTCTCATGAGTATAGCACACGGTGGGTGAACAAATTACTGTTGGGAAATTGATAGAAGATCAAATAATCATGACGATATCCAAGGCGATGATCATTATATAGGCATCACGTCCAAGATTAGTAGACCGAAATGATTCCGCATCTACTACTATTACTCCACACATCGACCGCTATCCAGCATGCATCTAGTGTATTAAGTTCATGGAAAAAATGGAGTAAAGCAATAAGAACGGTGACATGATGTAGACATGATATATTCATGTAGGAATAGACCCCATCTTGTTATCCTTAATAGCAACGATACATGCGTGCCTCGCTGCCTCTTCTGTCACTGGGAGAGGACAACGCAAGATCGAACCCATCACAAAGCACCTCTTCCCATGGCAAGAAAAATCGATCTAGTTGGCCTAACTAAACCAAAGATTCGATAAAGAAATATGAGGCTATAAGTAATCATGCATATAAGAGATCAAAGAAGCATCAAATAATATTCATGGATAGAAACTGATCATGAACTCAAAATTCATCGAATCCCAACAAACACACTGCAAAAAGTTTACATCAAATAGATCTCCAAGAGACCATTGTATTGTGAATCAAAAGAGAGAGAGGAAGCCATCTAGCTACTTCCTATGGACCCATAGGTCAATGGTGGACTACTCACGTATCATCGGAGAGGCACCAATGAGGATGATGAACCCCTCCGTGATGGTGTTAGATTGGATCTCGCGGTTCTGGAACTTGCGGCGGCTGGATGTATTTTTCGTCGACTCCTCTAGGGTTTCTGGAATATTTGGGTATTTATAGAGCTCAGAGGCGGTGGAGGGGGTTCCCGAGGCGGCCACAACCAACCAGGGCGCGCTCGGGGCCCCCGGCACGCCCTGGTGGGTTGTGGGCGGCCTGGGCTCCCTCCTGGTTACTTCTTTGGCCCACTGGCCTTCTTCTGGTCCAAAAAAATTCTCCAAAAAGTTTCGCCGCGATTAGACTCCGTTTGGTACTGATATTCTGCAAAGTGAAAAACAAGCAAAAAACAGCAACTGGCACTTGGCACTATGTCAATAGGTTAGTCCCAAAAAATGATATAAAGTTGCTATAAAATGATTGTAAAACATCCAAGAATGATAATATAACAACATGGAACAAGCAAAAATTATAGATACGTTGGAGACGTATCAGGAGCCAAAGAATATTTGCAAGTATTAGCAGTTGAGTTGTCAATTCAACCACACCTGGAGATTAAATATCTGTAGCAGAGTGATCAGTAGCACAGTAATATGATAGTTTTGATAGCAGTAGTAACAGTAACAGTAACGGTAACAGTGATAGCAATGATTTTGTAGCAGTTGGAACAGTAGCAATAGCAATAGTAACTTAGCAAGAACAATATGTGGAAACCTCGTTGGATGATATTCATCATATAAGAGTCATAACCTAGGGCGACACAGAACTACCTCCAGTTCATAAATATAATGTAGGCCTGTATTTCGTAAATAGTCATACGTGCTTATGGAAAAGAACTTGCATGACATCTTTTGTCCTACCCTCCCGTGGCAGCGGGGTCCATAAGGAAACTAAGGGATATTAAGGCATCCTTTTAATAGAGAACCGGAACAAAGCATTAACACATAGTGAATACATGAACTCCTCAAACTACGGTCATCACCGGAAAATATCCCGATTATTGTCACCCCGGGGTTTACGGACATAACACATAGCAGGTGCATATGACTAGCAAGATTGGATCAAGAACATAGATATAATGGTGTTAACATAAACGGTTCATATCTGAAATCATGGCACTCGGGCCCTAGTGACAAGCATTAAGCATGGCAAAGTCATATCAACATCAATCTCAGAACATAGTGGATACTAGGGATCAAGCACTAACAAAACTAACTCAATTACATGACGAATCTCATCCAATTCCTCACCGACCAGGGACCCTATGAAGGGATTACTCACTCCCACTGGGGAGCATCATGGAATTAGCGATGAAGGAGGGTTGGTGATGACGAAGACCGAAGATTCCCCTCTCCGGAGCCCCAAACGGACTCCAGATCTGGCCTCCCGATGAAGAACAGGAGGTGGCGGCGGCTCCGTCTCGTGAAACGTGATGAAACTTCCTCTCCTATTTTTTTCTCCAAAAATAGGAATTTATAGTGCTAGAATTAGAGTCAGGGGGGCCACGAGGTGGGCACAACCCACCAGGGCGCGCCTGGGGGGTGGCGCGCCCTCGTCTATCGTGCCCAGCCAGGGCACCCCCTCCGGTGGTTCTTGGCTCCGGTATTTTTTATTTATTGTAAAATAATTCTCCAAAAAGTTTCGTCCGATTCCGAGAACTTTTATTTCTGCACAAAAATAACACCATGGTAGTTCTGCTGAAAACAGCGTAAGTCCGGGTTAGTTTCATTCAAATCATACAAATTAGAGTCCAAAACAAGAGCAAAAGCGTTAGGAAAAGTAGATACGACGAAGACGTATCAACTCCCCCAAGCTTAACCCATTGCTTGTCCTCAAGCAATTCAGTTGACAAACTAAAAGTGATAAAGAAAAACTTTTACGAACTCTTTTGTTCTTTTTTACATATATATGCTTAAGTAGCACCCAGGTTTTCAGCAAAGATTATGACTAACCATGTCAACAATAACTCTTAAAAATTATATTAACTCATATCAATGACATAAGCAACTAGCGAGCAATAATAAAATATCTCAAATGCAAACACTTTGTCAAAACAATCATAATATAATATGGCAACAGTGGTATCTCACTAGCCCTTTCTGAGACCGCAAAACATAAATGCAGAGCACCTCCAAAGTTCAAGCAATGACTAAATATTGTAATTCATGGTAGAAAAGATCCAGTCATGCTACATCCAACACTAACTATACACAATGCTTGAGGATGACAATAGTGCTCTCAGATCTGGCGCTTATTTGAGAAGGTGATGACTCAACATAAAAGTAAATAGATAGTCCCTTCGCAGAGGGAAGCAGGGATTTGCAGAGGTGCCAGAGCTCAAAGCTTAAATCAGAGATAAATATAATTTTGCGAGGTGCACCATTCCTGTCAATGTTACGACCAAGAGTTATCAATATCTTCCATGCTAAACGCATTAGCGGCGGTTCCCAAGTGGTAAAAGTAAAGGTTTATTCCCCCTCCACCAACAAACACACTCCACGGGTAGCCGAATCCACGGGTACCGTCCATACCAACAACATTCCTGGGGGAGTTTTGTTTAATTATTTGCAATTTTTTATTTCAGGACTGGGAATCCCTATTACCGCCCCTCTCGTGCAAGGACGAGTGAATAAACACTCATCATGAGAATAACCCACTTAACATGGAAGATACTGACCGCCCCCTGTCGCTCCATGAGCGGATCAGGCACACAAAACAGATGTTCATTTGAAATTTTAGAGGTGGCACATGCAAATTTACTTGGAACGGCAGGGTAATACCGCATATAGGTAGATATAGTGGACTCATCTGGAATAACTTTGGTTTAAGGATTTTGGTGCACAAGCAGTATTCCCGCTTAGTGTAGGCGAAGGCTAGCAAATAGATTGAGAAGCGGCCAGCTAGAGAGCGAAAACGGTCATGAACATGCATTATGAATAACAAACATTGAATACTAGCATGAGTAGGATATGGACACCATGAACATAAATATCGTGAAGGCTATGTTGGTTTTGATTCAACTACATGTGTGAACATGTGCCAAGTCAGGCCACTTGAAACATTCAAAGGAGGATACCATATCATCATACTACATCACAATCATCTTAATACATGTTCACATCAAAGATAAATCATTATCCACTCCTAGCTACTTAAGCATGGCATGAGCAACTATAATCTCTAATTTTCATTGCAAACATGTTTGATCATAATATGCTGAATCATGGATACTAGGTTAAGCATATTTACAAAAACAAAAACAAGTTGAGTTCATACCTGCTTCTCTCTGCCACAGTCACTTCATCAAATATCGTCATTATTGCCTTTCACTTGCACGACCGAATGATATAAAAAATAATAATGGTGCAAGAGTGCCGTGGACTAAGCTGGAATCTGCAAACATTTTATTCAAAAGGAGAAGACAAAGTAATTTGGGCTCTTTGTTAGATTAACAATAATGCATATGAGAGCCACTCAACATTTTCATCGTGGTCTTCTCCTTGGTATGACTCAAATAGAAGGAAAAGAATTTCAGAGAAACACACTGAAATATTTTTGGAGTTTTTTAGTTTCTCTTGAAGAAAGCAAATTAAAGAGGGAAAACAAAAATGAGAAAAACTATTTACACGGGAGAGCTCCCAACAAGCAAAAGAAGAAACAATAAGTCTTTTTGGGTTTTCTTTAAATACTGCTACTGATTAAACTAGGAAGAAAAACCGAAAAGAAGCAAGAAATATTTTTGGATTTTCTCAAAGTTTTTCAAACACGCAAGAAGAAAGCAAGAAAATAAATCTAGCAAGGATAATACAATGAAAAAGTGTTGACACCGACAACTGGAATGAAATGTGTAAACATGAATATAATGTCGGTGGAAATACGTACTCCCCCAAGCTTAGGCTTTTGGCCTAGCTTGGTAATCACCATCCGTAGCCTGGATAATAGTCTGGGTGATAGCCCACTGAGGCTCTTGGTGCATCCTCCTCAGCCCGTCTGGCAGCTTCAACCTCCGCATTGTACGCACGGGCCTCGCTCTCGAGAACGTAGTATCTTCTCTTACTGTGATAATCAAAGAGAGCAGGAGCAGGCAAGACAACAGGTCCAATGGGGTCGTTATTGAACCTCAAGTTGTAAGTATAATTAGTGACTGTGCCCTTAAGGAACTTATGACATTTCATGGCCTCAAAGTCTAAGTACTGAGTAGATAAAATGGGATCGTTAGGCCAAGGCGATACACGTACCTTCTTAGCTATACGGGAGGCATATATCCCACCGTAAAGTTGACCACTATTAGCGTTGTGTTGCAATCTCCGTGCAACGATTGCTCCAAGATTATAACGTTTAATTCCTGTTATAGCAGTGTGTATAAGACTCAAATCAGGGGTACACAGTGTGCTGCAATCTTGCTTCCCTACGATGCATTTGCCATTAAGGAGTGCAAAGTAGTGTATAGATGGAAAATGGATGCTTTTTATTCTACCTGGTGCCACTCCTCTATCTTCACCGTAGCAAAGATTAATCAAAAATGACTCATACTCAGATTTTGGTGGTTCGTCTAGCGAACCCCAATATGGAATTTTGCACGCTTCACAGAACACATCTAAAGGCATGGTAAAGGGATGGTCATAGGTTAAATGAGACTCTAGACACGAGGAAAATATTTAAATTTCTTTGTGAATGTTTTTTGTGAGGTCGAGATGTTGAATGCACTCATCTGCGAGAATGATGCCAGTTATGCATTGTGGATAAATTGCTCGAATTCCTCCTTGATACCCGCTCCTATCATGATTTCGTTGCGTGGCCATAAGCATGATTTGGTAGCGGAATCCCGCATCGAGCTTGCACTTGGCTCAACATAAGACCGTCGTATTGAGCCACTACTCGATGATGCCTCCGAGGAATTTCTCCTCGAAGAAGTCCTTCCAAAGAAATTCATTTTATTCGCGTACAAATTTCTGAAAATTTTTGGGTCCCAAAATTTTTGTCAACAAAACTTCGTAAGATTGATAGCAACTACTCCTAAGGATACCTAGAGGCCATATTAAGCATTCAAACTACTTAGAACTCAAAGAATTCAACATGCAAGCCCATCTATAGCAGCACCAAGAGTAGCTAATTATTCTAAAAATAAACCACTAAATTAAAAACTAATTGGAGCAATGGAGGAGTCACATACCAAGTAGCAATCCCCCAAAATAGTTTCGGAAACGGTGCTTCGAGCAAAGAGATCGAAATCCGCGGGTTTAAGAGCAAGAACACGAGAGAGAGAGAGCTATGGTGACTTTTTCTGGAGGTAGGAGACGAAATGGGCTAAAGGGATAAGTGAGGGGACCCACGTGGGGACCACAACCCACCAGGGTGCGCCTGGGATTGCTGGCGCGCCCTGGTGTCTTGTGGACACCAAGTGCACCCCCCCCCCTCTAATGTTATTTGCACCAAAAATTCAGAAATATTTAGAAAAAAATCATGTTAAATTTTTAGGACATTCTGAGAACTTTTATTTTTGGGTCATTTTTATTGCACGGAGAAATCAGAAAACAAGATAAACATGGCATTTTATTTTATTTAAATAAGAAAAATAGAAACCAAAAGGTGGGAGAAGAAGGTTGTGCCTACTAAATTCATCAGCTTCATAGCTCTCAAAAATGATCCATTAATAAGGTTGATCAAGTCTTATTAACAACCACTTTCGATTAGCATGAAACCGAAGAATTTTCGTAAATCACTAAGTTACCTCAATGGGGCTATGCATATCCCCAACAATAAGTATGTCATATTTCTTTTTGGCAGTAGGTAGAGGTAGTTGAAAATTTCCAATAGTGAGTGTCGGAGATTTGTCCATAACATTTATACCATTCACTTGGAATTGTTTCTTCGGAAAGTGCACCGTATGCTCATTACCATTGATATGAAAAGTGACTTTGCTTTTATTGCAATCAATAACATCCCCTGCAGTATTCAAAAAGGGTCTACCAAGGATAATCGACATGTTGTCGTCCTCGGGCATCTCAAGAATAACAAAGTCTGTTAAGATAGTAACATTTGCAACAACAACGGGAACATCCTCACAAATACCGATAGGTATGGCAGTTGATTTGTCAGCCATTTGCAATGATATTTCAGTAGGTGTGAGTTTATTCAAATCAAGTCTTTTATATAAAGAGAAAGGCATAACACTAACACCATCTCCCAAATCACACAAAGCAGTTTTGACATAATTTCTTTTAATGGAGCAAGGTATAGTTGGTATTCCAGGATCTCCAAGTTTTGTAGGTACTCCATCCTTAAAAGAATAATTAGCAAGAATGGTGGAGACTTCAACTTCAGGTATATTTCTTTTATTAGTGATATGTCTTTCATGTATTTTGCATAAGGGGCCATCTTTAAAATATCAGTCAAGCGGGTACGCAAAAAGACTGACCTAATCATTTCAGCAAAGCGTTCAAATTCTTCATCATCCTTTTTCTTAGATGGTTTAGGTGGAAAAGGCATGGGTTTCTGAACCCATGGCTCTCTTTCTTTACCATGTTTTCTAGCCACAAAGTCTCTTTTATCGTATCGTTTATTTTTAGGTTGTGGGTTATCAAGATCAACAGCAGGTTCTACTTCAACATCATTATCTGGTTCTTTATCATTGCTTGGTTGAGTATCTTCATGAACATCACCATTATCATTTTCATTATCACTAGGTGAATGTTCATTACCACACTGAGTTTCAGCATCAGAAATAGAGACATCATTATTATCAGGAGGTTTTTCTATCTCAGGTTCACTAGAGGTATGCAAAGTCCTACCATTTTTCTTTTTCTTTTTATTTTTAGAAGGACTAGGTGCATCAGTGTTAATTCTCTTAGAGTCTTGTTCAATTCTTTTAGGATGTCCTTCAGGATAAAGTGGTTCCTGAGTAATTTTACCTCCTCTAGTTACTACTCTAGCAGCAAAATCATTCATATTATTATTCATTTCATTAAGCAATTCTCTTTGAGATTTAGCAACTTGTTCTAATTGGGTTTGAACCATAGAGGCATGTTTTCCTACACCTCTAACATCATTACTGATTCTAAATAACAAGTCACTCAAGCGAGCAATCATATCAGAATTATATTTCAATTGTTTCAGAACATTTGCATTGAAGTGATCTTGTTTCCTAATGTAGTTGTCAAACTCATATAAGCATTGACTAGGATGTTTATTGTAAGGGACATCACTTTCATCAAAATTTAATAGAGAATTTACCTCTACCACCTGTTGAGGTGGTGGTGTGTCAAGGCCATGTATTTCTTCAATAGGTGGTAAATTCTTAACATCCTCAGCTTTAATACCTTTTTCCTTCATACATTTAGTTTCCTCCTGCATATCTTCAGGACTGAGAAATGAGATACCTCTCTTCTTCGGAGTGGGTTTAGGTGGTGGTTCAGGGAGAGTCCAATCATCATAATTCTTCAATATATTATTCAATAGTTCCTCAGCTTGTTCAATAGTTTGTTCCCTGAAAACGCAACCAGCACAACTATCTAGGAAGTCCCTAGAAGCATCAGTTAGTCCATTATAGAAGATATCAAGTATTTCATTTTTCTTAAGAGGGTGATCAGGCAAAGCATTAAGCAATTGGAGAAGCCTCCCCCAAGCTTGTGGGAGACTCTCTTCTTCAATTTGCATAAAGTTAAATATTTCCTGTAAGGCAGCTTGTTTCTTATGAGCAGGAAAATATTTTTCAGAGAAGTAGTAAACCATATCCTGGGGACTACGCACACAACCAGGAGCAAGAGTATTGTACCATATCTTAGCATCACCCTTTAATGAGAACGGAAATAATTTGAGAATATAGTAGTAACGAATCTTCTCATCATGAGCAAAAAGGTTAGCTATATCATTCAACTTAGTAAGATGTGCCACTACAGTTTCAGTTTCATAGCCATGAAAAGGATTAGATTCAACCAAAGTAATTAACTCTGGGTCGACAGAGAATTCATAATCCTTATCGATAACAAAATAGGTGAAGTAGCCAACTTAGGAACACATTTCATTCTAGCATTCAAAGTCTTTTCTTTATACTTGCATAATAATTTCTTAAGATCATCTCTATCCTTACAAGAAAGGATTTCTCTAGATATCTCCTCATCAATAACATAACCCTCAGGTATCTTAGGCAATTCAAATCTAGGAGAGCTAGGTCTAATAGGTGTTTCATAGTTCTCAGCTTCAAGGACTTCATCAGTTTCAGTAATCTCATCAGTTTCAATAATTTCATTCTCTTTAGCTCTAGCAATTTGTTCATCAAGAAATTCACCTAGTGGCACATTATCATCAAGCATGGTACTAGCATCATCATAATCATCATTCATAGAAGAAGTAGTATCATCAATAACTTGTGACATATCAGGATTAATAGCATGTGGTGGTGTTGCAAGTTTACTCATAACCGAAGGTGAATCAAGTACAGAGCTAGATGGCAGTTCCTTACCTCCCCTCGTCTTAGAGGGAAAAATCTTGGTTCTTGTATCCTTCAGATTGTTCATAGTGATAAATTGATATAAATCCCAAGTGACTCAACAAATATAGCTATGCTCCCCGGCAACGGCGCCATCAAAAGGTCTTAATAACCCACAAGTATAGGGGGTCGCAACAGTTTTTGAGGGTAGAGTATTCAACCCAAATTTATAGATTCGACACAAGGGGAGCCAAAGAATATTTGCAAGTATTAGCAGTAGAGTTGTCAATTCAACCACACCTGGAGATTAAATATCTGCAGCAGAGTGATCAGTAGCACAGTAATATGATAGTTTTGATAGCAGTAGTAACAATAATAGTAATGATAACAGTGATAGCAATGATTTTGTAGGAGTTGGAATAGTAGGCACTGGATCGGTGAATTCGTTGGATGATATTCATCATATAACAGTCATAACCTAGGGCGACACAGAACTAGCTCCAGTTCATCAATATAATGTAGGCATGTATTCCGTAAATAGTCATACGTGCTTATGGAAAAGAACTTGCATGACACTTTTGTCCTACCCTCCCGTGGAAGCGAGGTCCATAAGGAAACTAAGGGATATTAAGGCCTCCTTTTAATAGAGAACCAGAACAAAGCATTAACACATAGTGAATACATGAACTCCTCAAACTACGCTCATCACCGGAAAGGATCCCGATTATTGTCACCCCTGGGTTTACGGATCATAACACATAGCAGGTGCATATGACTAGCAAGATCGGATCAAGAACATAGATATAATGGTGATAACATAAACGGTTCAGATCTGAAATCATGGCACTCGGGCCCTAGTGACAAGCATTAAGTATGGCAAAGTCATAGCAACATCAATCTCAGAACATAGTGGATACTAGGGATCAAGCCCTAACAAAACTAACTTGATTACATGATGAATCTCATCCAACTCCTCACCGACCAGCGAGCCTACGAAGGAATTACTCACTCCCAGTGGGGAGCATCATGGAATTGGCGATGAAGGAGGGTTGGTGATGACGAAGACCAAAGATTCCCCTCTCCGGAGCCCCAAACGGACTCCAGATCTGGCCTCCCGATGAAGAACAGGAGGTGGCGACGGCTCCGTCTCGTGAAACATGATAAAACTTCCTCTCCTGTTTTTCTCCAAAAATAGGAATTTATAGTGCTGGAATTAGGGTCCGGGGGGCCACGAGGTGGGCACAACCCACCAGGGCACGCCTGGGGGTGGCGCGCCCTGGTGTATCGTGCCCAGCCAGGGCACCCCCTCCGGTGGTTCTTGGCTCCAGTATTTTTTATTTATTGTAAAATTATTCTCCAAAAAGTTTTGTCCGACTCTGAGAACTTTTATTTCTGCACAAAAACAACACCATGGTAGTTTTGCTAAAAACAGCATCAGTCCGGGTTAGTTTCATTCAAATCATGCAAATTAGAGTCCAAAACAAGAGCAAAAGCGTTAGGAAAAGTTGATACGACGGAGACGTATCAGGTACAAACTTTGCTAGTTGGAAGCATAAGATGAAAATACATATTCTTGGTCATAACCCCACCGTATGGGTTGTTGTTTGTGTTGGCTTGCAAGGTGAATTCTTTGGTGATGGAAAGAAACCGGATCGTGAAGCGACCGCGGAAGAATTGAAGATGTTGCAGTACAATGCTCAAGCATGTGACATTCTATTCAACTACCTATGCCCCAAAGAATTCAACAAGATTAGCCGTCTTGAGAATGCAAAGGAAATTTGGGATACTTTGGTCTATATGCATGTAGGTACCGAATTCGTCAGGGAATCTAAGTTGGATGTGCTACAAAGTCAACTTGATAAGTTCAAGATGAAGGATGGTGAAGGAGTCGCGGAAATGTACTCTAGGCTTGCTCTCATCACCAATGAGATTGTCGGCTTAGGAAGCGAAGAGATGACTGAAAAATTCATCATCAAGAAGATACTTAGAGCCTTGGATGGTAAGTACGACACTGTGTGCACATTGATCCAAATTATGCCAAACTACAAAGATCTCAAGCCCACGGAAGTCATTGGAAGAATTGTTGCCCATGAGATGTCACTCAAAGACAAGGAAGAACTTCACAACAAGTCAAGCGGTGCTTACAAAGCTTCAGGTGACACTCTCACTACATCAAGTGACAACCTTGTAACCAATGAAGAGATAAGCCTCATGGTCAAGAAGTTCAACAAGTTCTACAAGAGTACAGGCAAAGAGAGAAGCTCCAATTCAAGATATGAAGAGAAGCGTTCATCTAGTCGTGACCGGAATTGTTACAATTGTGGAAGGCCCGGACACTACTCCAATGAGTTCACGCCCCCCCCCCCCCCCCCCACACACACACACACAAAATAAGAGAAGAGTCACCTAGAAGAAAGAGCTCAAGAGATGAGTCACCTCGAAGAGAGAGAAGGAGTAGAGATGATCGTTATGAACAAAGACCCTCAATGAGAAGTAGGGACTCGGAGAAGAAGGACATGTACACCAAGAGCTACACAAAAAGAATACATCAAGCTCATGTTGGTGAATGGGTTTCCGGCTCCAAATCTGACAACCACTCCGAGAGAAGCTATCACTCCGACTCCGACTATAGTCAAGATGAAGGTGTTGCCGGACTTGCACTCGTTTCCACAAACTCCTACGACATATTTGATTCACCAAATGAAGGGAGTAGAAGTTGCTTCATGTCTAAAGTCCCCAAGGTATCACACCCCGAATACATTGACTTTAATAGTGATGAGGATGACTTACTTGGAGATGATGACTTGCTATTTGGCAAAACTAGTGATATTAGTCAAAATGAACTAGATAATAATCATGCTAGTCAAGATAAGTCATGTGATGATGATAATAAGGAAATAGAGCGACTAACTAAAGAATTAAACACTCTTAAGTTATCCCATGAATCTACTTTAGAAGATCATAAAGAGCTTGTAAGAACTCATGAGAAGCTACGCTTCGAGAATCTCAATTTGGAGCAAGAACATGAGTTTCTTAAAGCTATCAATGACGATCTCCGAAAGAAGACTTCTTCTTATCTAGCCAAACGACTACTCTTGTCTACATTCATTCCACAAGTTAAAACTAAGCAAACTAGTAACAAAGGCAAGAAAGGTTCTTCAACTAGTAGCAATAAAAATGATAAATCTAATGATATTGCGTCTAGTAGTTCTATTGATTCCACTAATGATTCTCTTAGCCAAGTTACACTTGAGCAAGAAAATGATCTATTGAAAGGGATTATAGAAAAAGGCGTCTACAAAAGTCTTGCCGGATGTAAGCAATTTGAGGAAATTATACGCAAGCATGGAGGATACCGGAAGAACCATGGCATTGGCTACTTCAACGCAAATGGAGTTGAATGGGAAGAAGGTCAATACCCCAAGCCGAAGTTTGTTCCCCAAAAGGAGAAGTATGAACATACTCTTCCCAAGGAAACAAAAGCTCAAGATGACCTTCCACCACAAGACCACAAGCTCAAGGGCAAGGACAAGCTTCAAGAGGAGATTGACTTATTTGAAGAAGAGTCCCAAGCCATAGTCAAGTGGGTTCCCAAGGCTACTCCAAGTTCTACTTCAACTAGTGCTACTTAAACCCCAAGGATTCCCATCAACTTGATGTGGGTCCCCAAGAAGAAGAACTAGAGAAGTTCTTGAGGGGTGACTCCGCCAATGAAATTCACTCACATTCATTATTGGCAAGAACTATTTGCAATCAACTCCAACTTTATGCAATAGTTCAAGGAGTCACACATTTCCTCAAAGGTAAGCAAGGGACAAGGTAATTAATGAATCCATGGACATCATCATGTACACATTGCACTCCATGTCCATAGATATCCTTGTATTTGTCTCTTGTGTGGGACTAACCCATGTAGGTGAGAAGAGTAAGAAACAACGAGGATTGCTCCCAACTCAAAATGATCTTCATCAACATTGAGCATCCACTACTACCACACCCACATCAAGTCTTCTACGACAAAACCCAAGGTCAGTTTGTCCCTCTTAGGGGGGATGTCACATCAAGGGGGGTCTTTACTCTAAGACTTGAGTTAAAGCATCTCTTAAAGATGTGAACACATTAAATGCTTTATGTAAAAGTGGCAACCCCACTTGTGCTTAAACAATGAGTATGACCTATGATCAAGTATTCTTACTTGGCTCCTAAGTCAATATACTCATATATAGATGACTCCGTCATCGCCAAAGTGCTTGGTAGATACTAGAGTGGTTTTGCATGTTTGCCATATTTCATTTGAAAATTTATTGTGTGAGCATGTTGGTTTGCATATCTTTTCTCATTCGAGGATGTCCAATTGTTGTTATTTGGCTTTCATTTTTCCTTGGCCAATTGAATACACAAGAATGCCTAAGTAACCCCCTCTAGCTATCTATGCTTTCTCGTCTCAAATTCTATTCATGCTTCATCACAAAATTTGAGCAAGCACTTCTCGAACCCTCTGTGTGAGGAGCACTCGGAGTTCCGTTTCGACAAGAGCTGATTTCCAAAACCTCTCATGTGCAACTCGGTGCAACCAACCTGAGAACTCGATTCCACCGAAGCCTAGGGTTGATCTGGTTTTATCACCTCGGTGCAACCGATCCCTAAATCTCGGTCTCACCGAGTTTCACTGTCACCTGACAGTTATGAAACTCGGTGGCACCGAAATTTCTGAATCGGTGACACCGACAGCTAGGGGATATATATTCTCGCTGACCCGACTTTTGAAATTTCACTTCTCAAACGTCGCCTCCCGCACCCCTCTCGCTACCAAGCTCGAGTCTCCGGACATCGTCGTTGCCTCCCGTGTGCCCTCACCGCAGGATTCCTCTGCCACCTTTGGCAATCTCCACCGTCGTCACCGTCGTAGGAGGTCATCGCCAAGTTAGGGTAACGCCTCGAATCTTTACACTCCCCGTCTGATTCATGTGCAAAAGATTAATTTCCATCTTCTTCCCACTGTGTGAACAAGTTCCATGTTCGAGAAATTCCATTAGATTAGAGAACGATGAATTTGTAGGTTTAACCATCCGCAAATCAAATCTCGGTGTCACCGAGTAAGAAAACTCGGTTCTACCGATTTTGGTTTTAGGGCTACAGAGAACAGTCTCGGTGAAACCGAGTGGCCATTTTCGGTGAAACTGAAGAGGCTGCCAAGTTTCTGTTAAGGAGGTTGTACGTCTTGGTGGCTCTGAATTTTTTTACTCGGTGGAACCGAAATCCTTTTTGCAGAAAATTAAACTTAAGATTCTGAGTTCAAATTTGCTAAAACTTTTTGTGTTTTGTGATGCTCAACCCCTCTGCTCTTCTATACTCTATTCACAGGGTCAGCATGTCAGGGTCTAACGATAGCCAGAATGACTTCAGGGAGAGGGAAGTTGACATGAGTTCAGGCACAAGCCCAGATGCCAGTTCTTCATCTTCAGAAGACCCAGGCACCCCAAGTTCTCATGGGATGCCCAAGGCTGCCACCAGGGCAAGGAGGAAACTCAACTCAGATGAAGAAGATGCAGATTTTATTCCTGATGAGGTCACCTCCAAGAAGCTGCAAGACAAGAAAGAGAGGGTTGCTAAGAAATATTCTACAGAGGCCACTTCTGCTAAGAGGCCAGTGAGGAAAGAGTATGCTAGCTCTGAAGCTAGGAGAGCACTTGAGAGTGCCAGACCAAACACATCACTATCGGTTGAGCCTTCAAAGAGCTCTATGCCTAAGAAGGCAGGTGACAAGAAGAGAGCTAGGAAGAGAATTGTACGTGTCATTGGCAGGCCCACTTCCATGTTTGAAGACCCAGATGAGGCTGAGGAAGAGGAATTGGAGGAAGAGCCAGCTGCCCAAGCTCCTCCTTCCAAGAAGAAGAAATTGCTTGCAGATGCTATGCCCAAGCAAGCTCCATCAAAGAGCAAGAAGTCTGCACCCAAGAAGCCAGCAGCTCCCAAACCTAAGAGGACAACTAGAGACATTCCAGCAGCTGCAAAGAACAAGGGATCTACTTCCAAAGACGCTGAGGAAGAAGACTTGACTGTTTTGAGGAAACTCAGACCTCATCTTCCTGATCACAATGGTGCTCACCCAGTAGCTGAAGACATGAAGAAGCGAATGGATTCAGGACTGAGGAAATGGAGAGCAGATGACCCCTATGCCTCCAGGAGAAGGACTGGTGTAGATGACAGATTCTACACCAAGGAACAGCAGGATTTCTATGAGATTGTCCTTTTGGACAAGTGCCCAGCAGTCAGTGATATGAGGTATGTTGGCTGGGCCTACATCAAGGAGAATGAGGACTACTTTCCTTGTGTGCAGGACAACTTCAACTGCATTGATATTGAGAACTTTGTTGGGAGAGAGTTCACTACCACTAGTAGAAAAAGGGCCTTTAGTCCCGGTTCCAGAGGGCCTTTAGTCCCGGTTCTGGAACCGGGACTAAAGGGTCGGGACTAAAGCCCAAAACCTTTAGTCCCGGTTCGCTTACGAACCGGGACCAAAGGGGCTCCACGTGGCCGCTGCGAGTAGCCCAGGCAGGAGGACCTTTGGTCTCGGTTGGTAACACCAACCGGGACCAAAAGGCATCCACGTGGCCGCAGCGGGGAGCCCAGACAGGAGGACCTTTAGTCCCGGTTGGTCACACCAACCGGGACCAAAGGTCATCCACGCGTCAGCTTCAGGCAGCAGCTGGGGTTTTTTTTTTGAAGGGGGGGGGTTGGGGGGTTTTGGAGGGTTAATTTAGGGGTTTCATATTGTGTTAGCTAGCTAATAGGGAGAAGTGTCCTTTCTTTCTCCGTGCTCGGTCGACGGTAGCTACTATACATATAGAGATAACTCGATGCTAGCTAATAAGAAAATGAAGGAAACCATTAATTACACAAGATCGTCATGCTGAACATATATAGAGAGAAGTGACATCTCTTTCTCCGTGCTTGGTCGAACAACAAGTTTTCGTATATCTATCCGACGGTACTACATATATACAATATAACATCTTTTACAATCCCTAACATCATCTACCTAAGATCCAATCACAAATCCGCATGGTATTCCCCGTCTTTAGGTATGACGTGGTCAAGAAAGAATCCCGCCAATTCCTCTTGAATTGCTCGTATGCGATCATGTGGTAGGAGTTCATCCCGCATCTGCCAGATCTAATTTAAAGAAGGGGGTCAATACATGCATATATATAAATAAAACTCAACACAATTGATGGTAATATATAAAATAAAATTGTGAATATTATTTACGTACTTCAAATTGTTTGTCAGAGAAGCCCCGCTCAGAGGTCGAGTGGCGAATGAACTCACATACGTAGTATGCACATAAAACAGACCCTTCTTTCTGGTACAAGCAGTTTACGAGAATAGAGTTCAATCAAACTGATAAGCAAGCATGGTAATGATATATTGATGAAAATTTGAATCAATTAGAGATGCGCGGAACTAGCTAGTACTACTTACTTTGGGGTGCGTAAATCGCAACTCTTTGTTTAGACCGGGAACCTTTCGGGTGAACTTCTTCCAAACCCTGCCAGGCAAAGAAAATGATTACTTGATATCAGGAAATTAACGAAAGTTGCATGCCGATATGGTCCCGGTATTGACTGAACTTACTTCTTGAGCATTGCAGTCATGTCCGCATAATTCTCGGGATCTTTACGTCTCGAGTCTAAGACAGTTACTAATGCCCCGTCATGCTTAATGGATAGCAGAATAAAGTGGAAACTGCGCACGCATATATAACTCATCAATTACATTACTTAACCTCGAGTAAGCGAAACTGAGTATACAGAGAAGACAGCAATACTCACTTGAAGTTGTAAGGAAGGAGTATTTCCCTTTTGTTTTGATGTATACGGAACGACTGTAGCAAGTTCTCCTCGGTCTCTTTGATTGAGTTTTGTACCGTCCATTCATTTACGGCATCTGGGCTAATGAACCCAACGTTGAAGATTCCTAGTTTTTTGCATTCGACGATCTTCAATCTGCATAATATAGTGAGGATAATTATATATACATGCAATGAACAAGCTGAGCTAGAGACTTAACTATAGAAGTAATACTTACAGACAGTAGGCAGTCATGAGTTGTTTGTCGAGGGCCCGTTGATTGTATAACTGAAATAACTCCACAAATTCAACAGGCATCACGGAAAGTCCAATGAATTCGTGCTCTGGTTTCACTGCCATATACATAGTGTCTCTCCCAGACTCCCTGCAGGTTTTCATGTACCACTCATGCAATTTGTACATCATCGTTGTTAGAGGAGGATGATCAGGTTTGACGAGAGGCTTCCCGTGCAAGTATTCATATTCTTCTGTTACCTCAGCCGTTTGAAAAATTACATCATCCCCCAAGTAATCACCAGGATTGGTACCAGGCCCCATCCGCGGATGATTAGCGACGATATCGCTAGACACCTTGAGCGGGGGGCACGATTGCTTCTCCTGTTCGCCGAGCTGGGGAATTGTTTTCCCACTTCTTCGTTCTGCTAACCTTGCATCACTAGAAGTACTTCCCGACCGCCGCGCTTCTACATATGTCTTTTTAAGAATCCGGACATAGTTGGAATCCGGCGGAGGCGGTGGTGGTCGCTTCAGGGCATCGATAGTGCGCTTCACTTTCACCGGATCTAGCTTCTCCTTCGGAGGTGGAGTTTTCTTTGCAAAATGGTCCCTCACTTGGGCACGACATATCTCCTCGTTTTCAGACTCGGTCCTCTCATATGGTAACTTTTCCAGAGGCTTGAGAGATGGACCGTATTTGAATTGCCTCTCGCCTCTGCTTGTACTGCTAGCCGCCGGAGCGGCGGCGTCTCTCTTCCGTCCTTGCTGACGAGGCGGAGAAGGAGGCGGAGTGCTCCGACGCGCCGGAGGAGCCGGAGCGGCGGCGTCTGTCTTCCGCCGTTGCCGACGAGGCGGAGGAGGAGGCGGACTGCTCCGACGCGCCGGAGTAGGCGATGGAGGAGGCGGAGTGCCCTCACGCGTCGGAGGAGCCGGAGAAGGAGGCGGAGTGCCCTGATCACTCGCCGGAGGAGGAGGAGGAGGAGGAGGCGGAGTGCCCTGACTCGCCGGAGGAGGAGGAGGAGGCGGAGGCGTCCAGTTTGGAAGCTTGATGTACTCCTTCTGCCATAGACATGTACTCCTCAGAGCATGAACCAGCTGATTCTCCCCGTCACCTGTAGAGTGGTAAAGCTCGAGCTCCTCAAATCCCTCCATTACTTCATCCACCATCACAACAGCATAGCCATGTTGAATCGGAAGGCAGTGAAAAGTTCCGTTGGGTTGAGGAGGTGCAATAGAGCCGAGAGCCGCCTTGAAAGTGAGGTTATGGCATTTCGTCATAAGCTCGCAATTTTGAGCCTCCGTGATAGTATCCACGGGGTAGATAGGCTCCGTGAAGTCAGTCTGAACGGGCTCCGTGGAAGCCACGCTGCTTCTCCGCTGAGATGGCGGGGTAGCTTCTGGGGTAGCTTCGTGCCGCTGAGATAGTTGGCCGGCAGCTCGCTGGCTCTCAGCTTCCTCTAGCTTTTGTAGTCTTGCACTCATCTTCTGCATGTCGCTCAGCTCCGCTTTCCTCTTTCTCTCCCAGCTTCTGTAACCGCCTGCGTCGGGAAACCCAACCTTCCACGGAACGGAGCCTGGTGTGCCTCGTGTTCGTCCAGGGTGCTCAGCATTCCCTAGGGCCTCAGTCAGCTCGTCCTTCTCTCTGTCGGGAATGAACGTCCCTTCCTGCGCTGCGGTGATATACTTCTGAAGCTTCGTGACGGGTATTGCAAGTTGCTCGTCCGTCCAACGGCACTTCCCTGTTTCAGGGTCCAAAGTTCCCCCAACCCCGAAGAACCAAGTCCTTGAACGGTCTGGCCAGTTCAATGTCTCTGGTTTGACCCCTTTAGCAATCAGGTCATTCTCAGCTTTGTCCCACAACGGCCGGGCTTTGAGGTAGCCACCTGACCCCGTGTGATGGTGATACTGCTTCTTTGCAGCGTTGTTCTTGTTTGTCTCTGACATTTTCTTACTCTTGTCTGATGTCTTGTAGGCCACAAATGCGGGCCAGTGATCTCTTATCTTCTCAAATCGGCCGATGAATTCTGGAGTCTCACCTTTGTCGACAAACTTCGATTTCAACTCCTTCTTCCACCTCCTGAATAGATCTGCCATCTTCTTAAGAGCACACGCCTTGACCAGTGGCTCTATAACGGGCTTATTCGGATCCTCCTCTGGCGGTAGGGTGAAATTTGCCTTCAGCAAGGTCCAAAGATCATCTTTCTGTCTATCGGTGACATAATCACCTTCAGGGGCGTCGTCCTTAGGCTTATTCCATTGCTTGATGCTGATCGGGATGTTGTCCCTAACAATAGCTCCGCACTGAGCAGAAAATGCGTCCTTGGTCCGCTTGGGTTCAATCAGTAGGCCATCGTCCACGAGTGCTATGATCGTGAACCTTTCATCCTTGCGCAACCTCTTCTTCGGGCCTCGTCTCGTTACCGAAGTTTGGCTCGATCCGGAGGGCTATAAAAGAAGAAAGAAGAGTTAATATATGTACATACCAAAACAATAATGCATCAATTAGCTAGTCAGCACCTCCGGAGCCATCATGATCATGTCACCGGAGCCATCATGATCATGTCCTTCCTCCTCCATTGTTCCATCGGTGTCGTTGAGAAACGACAAGACAGCATCACCTCCGGCGAGGATTATCTCCCCCAACAACTGTTCTTGTTCCAAGTCTCTTTGATCCATAGTTTCTGCAAATATTACAACACGGCAATTAATATACAAACATGAATGTCCGACGTCCGGACTGCCTCTCTCATGAATGTCCGACGTCCGGACCGCCTCTCTCATGAATGTCAAACAAGGGATTCTCTTAACCTTTAAGGGATTTAACAAAATGGCGCCATTCTGAATGTGCAGAAAATGGTCCATATTTTTCCTGATCTCATCTACCCTTCTATATGTCACGTTGTCTAGTGTCAAAGGATTCAAGAAAACCAAGGCTTCATCATTAGCCGGAAGTAACAGGCGCATAATGGTACGAAGCTCTCCAAAATTGTTTTGGAACGGAGTCCCGGATAGGATAATTAATTAGCTTTTTGGTACGAAGTTCAGCAAGAGCCTTCCGAATATCGCTATTTGGAAGGCCTTTGCTGAAATTCGTACCAAAAAGCAAATTATTCTATCCAGAACTCCGTTCCAAAACAACTTTGAAGAGCTTCATAGCATCATACGCATGTTACTTCCGGCTAATGATGAAGCCATGGATTTCTTCAATACTTTGACAGACAACGTGACATATAAAGAATATATATAGATGAGATCAAAAAAAAATTGGATCAACTTGTGCACATCCATAATGGGGGCATTCTTGATAAATCTATGTTACCGGAGGGGGTAGACGACAACGACGCTCACCCCTCATGTCATGTCCGACGTCCCCCCTCATGTCGAAGTTATCGGGGAGGGGGTAGATGACAACGACGCTCACCCCTCATGTCCGACGTCCCCCCTCATGTCATGTCGGACGTCCCCCTCATGTCGAAGTTATCGGGGAGGTGGCCTCGACAACGCTCTTTTAACTTGGTAAATTTGGGTGGCCTCGACAACTCTTCTAGGGTTTGGGGTGGCCTCAACAACGCTCTTTTAACTCATTTAACTCATTTAACTTGGTAAATTTGGTTGGCCTCGACAACACTTCTAGGGTTTGGGGTGGCCTCGACAACACTTCTAGGGTTTGGGGTGGCCTCGACAACGCTTTTTCAGTCCCGGTTTGGCGAGAGGGGGTTGATCGATCGACGTCCCCCCTCATGTTGGAGAGTTACCGGAGTTTTCTATGAACAAAAAAAATACTACCTATCACATCTCAGTCCCGGTTTGGGTGGACTCGAGTGTTTGGTCGGGCAAGAGGGGGTTGATCGACGTCCCCCCTCATGTCGATGTTACCGGAGTTTTCTTCTAGGGGTTTGGCTGACCTCGAGAGTTTGTCAGGTAGGGGAGGGGGGTAGGAGATCGACAACGCTTTTTTTCTAGGGTTTGCGTGGCCTCGAGAGTTGGTCGCCCGATATGTCCGACGTCCCCCCTCATGTCGAATTTACCGGAGTTTTCTTCTAGGGGTTTGGGTGGCCTCGAGAGTTTGTCGGGTAGGGGCGGGAGGGGGTAGGAGATCGAGGGCGACGGCGACATACATACATATAGCCACATACATACATGGAAAAAAATGTTATGAACAAAAAAATGCTATGAACAAAAAAATACATATAGCCACATATATGAAAAAAATAAATATATGAACAAAAAAATGCTATGAACAAAAAAACATCATATATACATCCATCCATACATACATATAGCCACATACATATATACATTATATGTGAACAAAAACATTCATCATATAAAAAAAATCAACATATATATATAAAAAAAATTGCACAGAGCAGGGGCGGCGGCGGCTCACAGCGGGGGCGGCCGGCGAAGGTGACGGCGACGGCGGGGGCGGCGAGGGCGCCGGCGCCGGCGACGGCGGGGGCGGGCCGGGGCAGGGGCGCGGCCGGGCGTGCTCGGGGGCAGGGCAGGGGCGTGGGCTCGGGGGCGGGGCAGGGCCGCGGGCTCGGGGAAGACGACGGCGACGGCGACGGCGACGACGGGGCAGGGGCGTGGGCTCGGGGGCGGGGCAGGGCCGCGGGCTCGGGGACGACGACGGCGACGGCGACGGCGACGACGGGGCAGGGGCGTGGGCTCCGGGGCGGGGCAGGGCCACGGGCTCGGGGACGACGACGGCGACGGCGACGGCGATGACGGGGCAGGGGCCTGGCGATGGCGACGGCGTGGGCGGTGGACGGCGTCGGGGCAGCCTGGCGGCGTCGAGGAGGTCGGCGTCGTCGGGCGAAGTGGCGATGAAAACTGTGAAATTTCACAAGTGCTGGTTATATACACTCAGCATTGGTCCCGGTTGGTGGCACCAACCGGGACCAATGCCACCCTTTAGTCCCGGTTGGTGCCACCAACCGGGACCAAAGGTCTCTTTTCGTCAGCCCAAAGGGCGGGAAGCAGAGACCTTTGGTCCCGGTTGGTGGCACCAACCGGGACTAAAGGGTGGCATTGGTCCCGGTTGGTGCCACCAACCGGGACCAAAGGTGGGCATTGGTCCCGGTTGGTGCCACGAACCGGGACCAAAGGTGGTGCCGCCCGGGGCCAAAAGTTTAGTCCCACCTCGCTAGCTGAGAGGGCTCGAGAGTGGTTTATAAGCGCTGTTGCGCACACCCTCTCGAGCTCCTCTCAACAGCAGGCTTACGGGCCTAATCGGACACACCGCTGCCTGTGGGCCTTCTGGGCCTTATGCGGGCCTGAATCCTGGCCCAACTGGATGGTTGGGTTTCTAGTCGTATTCAGGCCGCGGTGGCCCAGTAGGCGGCATTTTTTCTACTTTTTTGTTTTCTTTTTTGCTTTATTTATTTTTTTCAGTGATTCTTTTTGCTTTTAGGTCACAAAAATTATAAACTTTCTGTTAGTGCCATTAGTTTCCAAATTTGAATAGTTTAAATTTGAATTCTTTTAAATTGGTGTGAATCACTAGTTTGTGAATAACTTTACTATAAAAATAGATTTTTGAGTGATTCTTTTTCCTGCTATTTAATATTACTGTGTTTTATCATTATATTCAATTTGGTAATTTTTAGGTTATTTTAAATGTCAATTTGGTAATCTTTATGAAAATTCTTTTTGCTATTAATGTTTTGAACAAAAAATACTTTGATAACTTTAGTTGCATAAATTTTATATAATTTTAGTTTCATAAATACTAGAGGTTTATAAAATATTTTTAGTTGATTCCTTTTGCTATTAGAGTTTTATAAAAGCTTTTTAGTTGATTCATTTTGTTATTGAAGAATATTATAGTTTTATTTTAGTTGATCATAACAGAATTTTTTAATTGATTATTTTTAGTTCATTATTTTTGCTATTAGAGTTTCATAAAGGTTTTCTAGTTCATTCTTTTTGCTATTAGTTTCATAAAAGTTTTGTTTTAGTTTCATAAAAGTTTCATAAAACTTTCTTGCTATTAGTTTTGTTTTAGTTTCATAAAAGTTTTGTTTTAGTTTCGTAAAAGTTTCATAAAAGTTTCATAAAACTTTCTTGCTATTAGTTTTGTTTTAGTTTCATAAAAGTTTTGTTTTAGTTTCATAAAAGTTTCATAAAACTTTCTTGCTATTAGTTTTGTTTTAGTTGATTAAAAGTTTTGTTTTAGTTTCATAAAAGTTTTGTTTTAGTTTCATAAAAGTTTTGTTTTAGTTTCATAAAAGTTTCATAAAACTTTCTTGCTATTAGTTTTGTTTTAGTTGATCATAACAGAATATTTTAATTGATTATTTTTTAGTTCATTCTTTTTGCTATTAGAGTTTCATAAAAGTTTTCTAGTTCATTCTTTTTGCTATTAGTTCATTCTTTGAGCTAAATGACCCTGAAATTGAAAAGCACTACAAATGAACTCTGAAAAGGTTGAAAGTTGGCATGGTATCATCATTTCACCCGCAATGCACTTCGTGTACAAAACGGACAATCTCTTTCGAAGTATCAGGGTTTCGGACGAAAACTCATCTGTTACAAAAGGCATTTAATTTCTTCACATGTAACTGCAATGATATAGTTGTGGAGAGAAAGTCTTCACTTTTTCTTCGCTTGTGTCCGTTGCTTATTGCGCCGTAACCATGGATAATCTTCATCGTTTAACAGGGTGCTTGGGTCAGCCTTGACTTTGAAGGGAGGAATTTCATGAAACTTTTCATAATCTTCAGACATGTCTGTCTTGCCCTCCAATCCCACGATGTCTCTTTTTCCTGAAAGAACTATGTGGCGCTTTGGCTCATCGTATGATGTATTCGCTTCCTTATCTTTTCTTTTTCTCGGTTTGGTAGACATGTCCTTCACATAGAAAACCTGCGCCACATCATTGGCTAGGACGAATGGTTCGTCTGTGTACCCAAGATTGTTGAGATCCACTGTTGTCATTCCGTACTGTGGGTCTACCTGTACCCCGCCTCCTGACAGATTGACCCATTTGCACTGAAACAAAGGGACCTTGAAATCATGTCCATAGTCAAGTTCCCATATGTCCACTATGTAACCATAATATGTGTCCTTTCCCCTCTTGGTTGCTGCATCAAAGCGGACACCGCTGTTTTGGTTGGTGCTCTTTTGATCTTGGGCGATCGTGTAAAATGTATTCCCATTTATCATGTACCCTTTGTAAGTCAATACAGTCGAAGATGGTCCCCTGGCCAACGAGTACAGCTCATCAGAAACAGTGTTGTCACCCATGAGACGTGTTTGCAACCAACTGCCGAAAGTCCTGATGTGTTCATATGTAATCCAGTCGTCACACTGCTCCGGGTGTTTGGAGCGCAGAATATTCTTGTGTTCATCGACATACGGGGTCACCAAGGTAGAATTCTGTAGAACTGTGTAGTGTGCTTGAGACCAAGAATGCCCGTCCCTACATATTATTGAGTCCGCTCCTAGCGTGCCTTTTCCAGTCAGTCTCCCCTCATACCGCGATTGAGGGAGACCAATCTTCTTAAGGTCAGGAATGAAGTCAACACAAAACCCAATGACATCCTCTGTTTGATGGCCCATGGAGATGCTTGCTTCTGGCCTAGCGCGGTTACGAACATATTTCTTTAAGACTCCCATGAACCTCTCAAAGGGGAACATATTGTGTAGAAATACAGGGCCCAGAACGACAATCTCGTCGACTAGATGAACTAGGACGTGCATCATGATATTGAAGAAAGATGGTGGGAACACCAGCTCGAAACTAACAAGACATTGCACCAAATCACTCCTTAACCTTGACAGGATTTCTGGATCGATCACCTTCTGAGAGATTGCATTGAGGAATGCACATAGCTTCACAATGGCTAATCGAACATTTTCCGGTAGAAGCCCCCTCAATGCAACCGGAAGCAGTTGCGTCATAATCACGTGGCAGTCATGAGACTTTAGGTTCTGGAACTTTTTCTCTGCCATATTTATTATTCCCTTTATATTCGACGAGAAGCCAGACGGGACCTTCATAATGAGCAGGCATTCAAAGAAGATTTCCTTCTCTTCTTTGGTAAGAGCGTAGCTGGCAGGACCTTCATACTGCTTTGGATGCATGCCGTCTTTTTCATGCACACGTTGTTGTTCCTCCCGTGCCTCCGGTGTATCTTTTGTCTTCCCATACACTCCCAAGAAGCCTAGCAGGTTCACGCAAAGATTCTTCGTCACGTGCATCACGTCGATTGCAGAGCGGACCTCTAGGTCTTTCCAATAGGGTAGGTCCCAAAATATAGATTTCTTCTTCCACATGGGTGCGCGTCCCGCATCGTCAGTCGGAACAGATAGTTCGCCAGGACCCTTTCCAAAGATTACTTGTAAATCATTGACCATATCAAGTATGTGATCACCAGTACGGAGGGCGGGCTTCTTCCGGTGATCTGCCTCACCTTTGAAATGCTTTCCTTTCTTTCGACATTGATGGTTGGTCGGAAGAAATCGACGATGCCCCAGGTACACATTCTTCCTACATTTGTCCAAATATATACTGTCGGTGTCATCTAAACAGTGTGTGCATGCGTGGTATCCCTTGTTTGTCTGTCCTGAAAGGTTACTGAGAGCAGGCCAATCGTTGATGGTTACAAACAGCAACGCATGTAGGTCAAATTCCTCCTGTTTGTGCTCATCCCACACACGTACACCTTCTCCATTCCACAGCTGTAAAAGTTCTTCAACTAATGGCCTTAGGTACACATCAATGTCATTGCCGGGTTGCATAGGGCCTTGGATGAGCACTGGCATCATAATGAACTTCCGCTTCATGCACAACCAAGGAGGAAGGTTATAGATACATAGAGTCACGGGCCAGGTGCTATGATTGCTGCTCTGCTCCCCAAAAGGATTAATGCCATCTGCACTTAAACCAAACCATACGTTCCTTGCGTCACCTGCAAAGTCCCCCCACCTTCTCTCGATTTTTCTCCACTGCGACCCGTCAGCGGGTGCTCTCAACTTCCCGTCTTTCTTACGGTCTTCTTTGTGCCATCGCATCAACTTGGCATGCTCTTTGTTTCTGAACAGACGTTTCAGCCATGGTATTATAGGAGCATACCACATCACCTTGGCAGGAACCCTCTTCCTAGGGCGCTCGCCCTCCACATCACCAGGGTCATCTCGTCTGATCTTATACCGCAATGCACCGCATATCGGGCATGCGTTCAAATCCTCGTACTCACCGCGGTAGAGGATGCAGTCATTAGGGCATGCATGTATCTTCTGCACCTCCAATCCTAGAGGGCATAGAACCTTCTTTGCTTCGTACGTACTGCCGGGCAATTCGTTATCCTTTGGAAGCTTCTTCTTCATTATTTTCAGGAGCGAACTAAATCCCTTGTCGGATACACCATTGTCTGCCTTCCATTGCAGCAATTCCAGTGTGGTACCGAGCTTTCTGTTGTCATCTTCGCAATTTGGGTACAACCCTTTTTTGTGATCCTCTAACATGCGATCGAACTTCAACTTCTCCCTTTCACTTTCGCATTCTCTCTGTGCATCAACAATGACCCGGCGAAGATCATCATCGGGCACATCGTCTGGTTCCTCTTGATCTTCAGCTTCCCCCATTGCAGCATCACCGTATTCAGGGGGCGGGTAGTTGTCATCATCCTCTTCTTCTTCGTTGTCTTCCATCATAACCCCTCTTTCTCCGTGCTTGGTCCAAACATTATAGTGTGGCATAAAACCCTTCTCAAGCAGGTGGAAGTGAAGGGTTTTAGAGTTGGAGAAAGCCTTCGTATTCTCACAGACAGTACATGGACAATGCATAAAACCATTCTGCTTGTTTGCCTCAGCCGCTTCGAGAAAATTATGCAGGCCCTTAATATACTCGGAGGTGCGTCGGTCACGGTACATCCATTGCCGGTTCATCTGCGTGCGTTATATAGTTCTTATTATTGAACAACATATAACTCTCTAGAGCATCTAATTAAAACACACAAGTAAGAACTTTTTTCTTTTAGAAAGAAGATAAAAAGAAGAGGCTAACCACGGTGTTGCCGGCGCCGAGATGGGCGCGGGCGATCGACGGCGGTGAGGACGGGGATGGGACAGGACGGACCGCCAAACCTAGACCTTGCGGAAAATGGAGCTTGGACAAGGAGCTTCGAGAGGAGAAAGCTTAAGTGTGGCTCGGGCATTTCATCGAACACCTCATATGCATAGGAGGTGAGCTAGAGCACCACAAAAGCTCTCCCACGGCCGGGCAAAAAAACAGAGCAATGCATTGCTCTGCTCGCGGGCGGGGGCTATATATAGGCCAACCATTGGTCCCGGTTCCAGCCACAAACCGGGACCAATGGTTGTGGGCCAGGAGCGAGGCGCATTGGTCCCGATTCGTGGCTGAAACCGGGACAAAAGGGGTCACCTTTAGTCCCGGTTCCAGCCACAAACCGGGACCAATGGTTGTGGTCCAGGAGCGAGGCCCATTGGTCCCGGTTCGTGTCTGGAACCGGGACCAAAGGGGTCTGACGAACCGGGACCAATGGCCCACGAGGCCCGGCCGGCGCCCTGGCCTCACGAACCGGGACCGATGCCCCCATGGGTCCCGGTTCGTGAGTGAACCGGGACTAATGGGCTTCTCAGGGGTGGACCGATGCCCTGTTTTGTACTAGTGTACCTGGAATGATGAGATGATCATGCAGTTCTACTCCATAGCTCATTTCTATCCAGATGGTCGTATCATATGGATGGCTGAGGGAGTCAGGTACCAATCCAATGTTGATGAGTGGGCTACCATCTTAGGAGCCCCACGGGTAGAAGAAGGAGACTTGGATGTCTATGCTGAGGCTAAGATCAATCACAACTCAATGGCAAATATGTACAAGGAAATCCCAGCCACTCATGTGCACTCACATAAGCTTGACTCTGTCTATCATTTGCAAGAAGGACTACCCACCACCAACACTATCTTGAGGTATACCTTGATGCCCAAGTCTAGAGATGATAAGATGATCAGGGGGTACTCCATTAACATGCTACACCACATAGACACCCACACCAGGATTAGAGTGGTGGATTTGATAGTTGAGACTGTCAAGAGGACAGCTGCTGGTCAGAAACGATCTTGTGGATATGCTCCATACATTCGGATGCTAATCAACTCCAAGCTGGAGAAGAATGTATATGCACTTGATCGTCCTCGCATGTCACTTCAGCCAGATTTTGAAGATAATGTTGTGGTGATGGATCCCAGTCATCCCACTTCATCTACTGCACAGGGAGAGGCAGAGGCAGCTAGAGCCACCAGTGCTCAAGTACCCATGACTAAGAGTGAGCAAATGGATCTTCTCATTAGCACTATCCAGGGTATGCAGAAGGATATCAAGGACATCTTGCTCAACCAAGAAAGCCTTGAGAGGATTGTGGAAGATAGGTTCACTACGTTGAACAACAAAGTGGATGAGCTGACGACGTCTGTGGATGAGCTCAAGAAGGAAGTGGATGCAGTGCCTAGCCCTCATTCCACTGATGATGATGATGATGATGATGACAATCCACCTCTCAGGACCAACACTAAGTTTAAGACCCAGTCCAGGACTCCTACTGTGCTAGCTCCAAAGACGAGGCCTACCTCATCAGCACCTGCCACAGCTCCATCAGTTCCTCCTGCACCTCCAGTGTCTACTCCACCACCTTAGAGGACTTCAGCTGAAGCGTTTGCGGATGCTCTTCTCTTGACTCCTTCAACAGCTACAGGAGCAGCTTCATCGTCTCATGAAGGAGACCAAAGCGACGCTTAGCTCTATAGCTTTGAACTTTTTGGTAACTTGTTGCCAAAGGGGGAGAGGTTATATATCATAGGGATTTGAGAGAGAGTGTGTTGCATTTTGGTTCCTCTCAGTAGTTTAAAAACATTTGATTTATCACTCGTTTGTTTAAAACTTCGTTGTGTTTGATCATACGCTTTGATGGTTGATGCTACTATGTCATATCCTTATGTTGCGTATGTTATGATCATTCACTTATGTTTGGTGTGATGTGCTTATACAATTCACTCATATTAATTTTTGCGCACCACCAAGTTGTATGTGATATGGAAGAGTGACCCATGATCCTAATCGATTGTGCATTTGCATTCAAACGCAAATTTAAAATAATGCACAAATATAGGGGGGGCTCTTGCTTATCACATACTTCTCAAAGCGACGATGCTATTCATTGATTATATCTTTATCGAAGCTTTGATCTATATGTTGTCATCAATTACCAAAAAAGGGGAGATTGAAAGCACAACTTCTCCCTAGGTGGTTTTGGTAATTAATAACAACATATATTTCATTGGGCTAATGTTTCCACCAAGTGTATCTCAGGAAAAAGTTCAATGATGGGATGGCTAAAGGATTGTGTGGAGAACCTCCCCAAGGAAAGGAAGGAATAGAATTGGCCATGCTTCAAGAATGAGGACTCTACATTTTACATTTTGTGAGAAATCACTTTTGAGTCCATAGAAAAGCCAATACTATTAAAAGGGGATGAGGTAAATATGATGATCTGGTTGCTCAAGTGCTTAGAGATTAGCCACCAAAAATACTCACAAACTTTCCCACACAAATCATCTGTCCAAAGCCTAAAGTAAAAATTCGGTGACACCAACATTTCCCATCTGGTTCCACTGAGTTTTACTCTAGACAGAAGCCAAACCAAACCCTAGCATCTCGGTACTACCAACATTCCATTCGGTGCCACCGAAACCAGTGACCAACATTCTGTTAACCAATTTCTTAAAATTGGTCCCACCGAGTTTGAGGAATCGGTCTCACCGAGTTTTGGTAACTACCTAGGTCACCCATATCGATACCACCGAGATTCATATATCGGTCTCACCGAAAACGCCAAAGTTACCACATTTTGTACTAGTCGATGCAACCGAGTTTCACTTCGGTTTCACCGAGTTGGGCAATAATGTTGTAACGGTTGGATTTTTGGAGAAGCCTATATATACCCCTCCACCACCTCTCTCATAAGAGAAGCACTCAGAACATACACCCACTTGCCATATCCAATTTTCTGAGAGAGAGCCACCTACTCATGTGTTGAGGTCAAGATCATCCACTCCAACTATATGGGTCATGATTTATAGCCTCCCCAAGTTGCTTTCCACCCAATCAATCTCTTCTACCCATGCCAAATCTGTGAGAGAATGATTGAGTGTTGAGAAGACTATCTTTTGAAGCACAAGATCAAGGAGTTCATCATACTACCACATCTATTACCTTTTGGAGGGTGGTGCCTCCTAGATTGGTTAGGTGTCGCTTGGGAGACTCCTTCTTCGTGATTGTGGAGTTGAACCAAGAAGTTTGTCAGGGCAAGGAGATCGCCTACTTCGTGAAGATCTACCCCGAGTAAGGCTAGTCCTCCGTGGACGTCGGCCATCATGGAATAGACGAGGTTGCTGCTTCGTGGACCTTTCGTGGGTGGAGCCCTCCGTGGACTCTCGTGACCGTTACCCTCCGTGGGTTGAAGTCTCCATAGACGTGGACGTACGATAGCACCACCTATCGGAACCACGGGAAAAATCTTCGTGTCTCCAAATTGCGTTTGATCTTCTTATACCTACCCTCTTACATATGTGTGTGAAAGCACATTTGCTCCCTTGGTGGTTTTGGTAATTAATAACAACATATATGTCATTGAACTAATGTTTCCAATAAGCATATTTCAGGAAAAGTTCAATGATAGGGATGGCAAAAGGATTGTGGAGAAACCCCAAGATGCAAGGAAATGGATTGGCAAAGCTTCAAGCAAGAGGACTCTACATTTTACTTTGTGAGAAATCACTTTGAGTCCATAGGAAAGTCAATACTATTAAAAGGGGGTAAGGTACTATTGGTGAACAAGATGCTCCACGTGCACAAGTGATAGTCACCAAAAACACCCACAAACTCTTCCACAAAAGTCTGTCCAAGCCACTCATGAAAATCGGTGCAACCAACAATTCCCACTCGGTGCCACCGATTCCCAAACTCAGACAGACCCATGCCAAACCCTAGCCATTCGGTGCAACCGATTCTGCATCGGTGCCACCGAGTTCAGTTGCCAACTTTCTGGTTAGCTATTTTCAAGCATCGGTACCACCGAGTTTTGCCAATCGGTCTCACCGAGATTTGGACCAACTTCCTGGTTAGCCATTCTCAAGAATCGGTACCACCGAGTTTTGTGAATTGGTCTCACTGAGTTTTTGGACCAACTCTCTGGTTTGCCGTTGTCAAGAATTGGTACCACCGAAAATTGAGAATCGGTCTCACCGAGTTGTGCAATCTGACCGTTGGTCACCTAATTGGTACCATCAAGAGTTATATATCGGTCTCACCGAGATTCAAAAGTTGCTGCCTTTTGGTCACTTCGGTACCACCGAGTTTTATACTTCGGTGTCACCGAGTTTGTCACTTTAGGTGTAACGGTTGGATTTTTGGGGATGCCTATATATACCCCTTCACCACCACCTACTCGAAAGAGAAGCACTCAGAACTATTCCATACTTGCCCCATCCTATTTTCTGAGAGAGAGCCACCTACTCATGTGTTGAGATCAAGCTATTCCATTCCTACCATATGAATCTTGATCTCTAGCCTCCCCAAGTTGCTTTCCACCAAATCAATCTCTTCCACCATAGCCAAATCTTTGAGAGAGTGATTGTGTGTTGAGGAGTCTATCATCTTGAAGCACAAGAGCAAGGAGTTCATCGACATTACCAAGCCTATTACCTTTTGGAGGGTGGTGCCTCCTAGATTGGTTAGGTGTCGCTTGGGAGCCTCCTACTTCGTGTTGTGGAGTTGAACCAAGAAGTTTGTACGGGCAAGGAGATCGCCTACTTCGTGAAGATCTACCCATAGTGAGGCTAGTCCTTTGTGGACGGAAGCCGTTATGGAATAGTCAAGGTTGCTACTTCGTGGACCCATATGGGTGGAGCCCTCCATGGACTCTCGCGACCGTTACCCTCCGTGGGTTGAAGACTCCATAAACGTGGACGTACGATAGCACCACTTATCGGAACCACGGGAAAAATCTTCGTGTCTACAAATTGCGTTTGATCTTCCTTCCTACCCTCTACTACATATGCTTGTTGTTACTTTCCGCTGCTATACTCTTAGACATGCATGTGTAGGGTGTACTTGACTTGCTATCATTGCTAAAATCTGCCAACACTTAAAATTGGGAAAAGGTAGAATTTTTATTTGATCAAGTAGTCTAATCACCCCCCCCTCTAGACATACTTTCGATCCTACAGCGTGTCTTTACTTTCCGCTGCAATACTCGTAGACATGCATGTGTAGGGTGAACTTGACTTGTTACAATTGCTAAAATCTACCAACAACTAAAATTGGGAAAAGGTTAGAATTTTATTTGGCCAAGTAGTCTAATCACCCCCCCCCCTCTAGACATACTTTGGATCCTACAACGGCAGGGTAATATCGTATATAGGTAGGTATGGTGGACTCATGTGGAATAACTTGGTTTAAGGATTTTGGATGCACAAGCAACATTTCCGCTTAGTATAGGTGAAGGCTAGCAATAGATTGAGAAGCGACCAGCTAGAGAGCGAAAACGATCATAAGCATGCACTGTGAATAATTAACATTGGACATAGCATGAGTAGGATATGAACACTCTGAATTTAAACATCATGAAGGCTGCATTGGTTTTGACTCAACTACATGTTTGCACATGGGCCAAGTCAAGCCGCTCGAATTACTCAGAGGGAAATACCATACTATTATACCACATCATAACCATTTTAATGCATGTTGATACATAAGATAAATCATTATCCACTCCTTGCTATTTATGCATGGCATGAGAAACTATAATCTCTAATTGCCATCATAAACATGTTCACCCATGATATACTGAATCGAGATCGAACGAGCTAAACATATTTACAAAAACGGAAAACAAGAAGAGTTCATACCAGCTTCCTTTGCCATGATCACTTCATCAAATATTGTCATTATTTCCTTTTACTTGCATGACCGAACGATGTGATAATAATATTAATAATAATAGTGCAAGAATGCCGTGGACTAAGCTGGAATCTGCAAGGCAGCTTTATACAAAGGAGAAGACAAGGTAATATTGGCTCTCTATTAGATCAACAATAAAGCATATAGGAGTCACTCAATATTTTCATCGTGGTCTTCTCCTTTCAATGACTCAACAAAAGGAAAAGAAATTCAGAGAAACACACTGAAATATTTTTGGAGTTTTTTTTGTTTTTCTCAAGAAAGAAAACAAAGGAAAAACAACAACGAGAAAAATTATTTACACGGGAAAGCTCCCAACATGCAAAGGAGATCTTTTTGGGTTTTCTTTTTATTACTACAACTAATTAAACGGGAAAGAAAAACCGAAAAGAAGTGAGAAATATTTTTGGATTTTTCAAAAAAATTCAAACACACAAGAAGAAAGTTGAAAAAATAAAGCTAACATGGATATACAATGAAAGAGGATGAACATCGACAATTTATATGAAGTGCGTGAACATGAATGTAATATCAGTGAGAAATATGTACTCCCCAAAGCTTAGGCGTTTGCCTAGCTTGGTGACCACCACCCGAAGAATCCATCTGGTCCTGGGGGAAAGTAGTTGGGCTGAGGCACCTGAGCATCCCACTCCTGGGGTGCAGCCTCCGCCTCGGCCAACTCGTTTCGATAAGCAATTATATCTGGTGGCATGATGGTGTATCCGTTCCTGGCATGATAGTTAAACAAAGAGGGTGCATGCAAGACAATAATATCACGAGTATCCTTGTTGAATACTAAGTTGTAGCGAATGTGCTGCAGTGGCTCAGGTTCTCCATGAGCTGATGCTCTAGCATAGACTGGTGATCAAGATAAACATTAGGCAATAAGTAGTTGGTGGGGCGTATGGCGACATTAAAATGCTTTGCTAAGCACGTGGCATAAATACCACCATGAACCTTGCCCCTGGTTCGGTTAAGATGCAGGCTGCGCACAACAATGGCTCCTAAGTTGTACGTGTTACCACCATAAAGTGTGCGGCGCAAAATAGCAAGGGTGGGGGCACTGAGACCACCACCCTGCTCCATAGCAGTTATGCATTTTCCTATAAACAGAGAAAAATAGTTCACATACGGAAAATGCAGACTAGTAGCCCTGGCGTTTGATACGCCCCTGGTTTCTCCCACGGGTAAAGTGAGAAGGAAATCCTCTGATTCCCCAGGATTAGGATCACGCATTCCCCCGTCAGAGGGAAGCAAGCATATTTCAAAAAACTCATCTAGAGTCCTTTCATAATTTGTTGCATATAAATCAAAGCGTACTATGGGAGCACCGGGCCTATTCGAGAAGTAAAAAATTTGCACTAAGGAATTAGTGAGGAGATAGTATTGGTCACACTCATCTGCGAGGAAGTTGGTCTGCCTGGCATTTGCAACGAATTGCATAAATTCTTGATAGAAACCCGCTTCACTCATGAAGGGCACATGTGGCCATTCACAGGGCCTAACCTCCGTGTGGAGAAAAATGTTGATGTCACGATCTTAAGTCCTCCCAACAACTCCTTTGGGGCTCCAGCTCGAGTAACCTTTCCTTAGGAAATTCATTTCCCTAAGCACAAATTTCTGAAATTTTTGAGCCACAAATTTATGTCAATAAAACTTTATAAGATTGATAGCAACTACTCATATGGGTACCTAGAGGCCATATCAAGAATTCATACTGCTTAGAACTCAAAGAGTTCAACATGCAAGCTCATTTTCTATAGAACCAAGTGCAGCAACATAAGTAAAATATAAACCACTAAAGAAAAAACTAATTAGAGAAATGGGAGAGTCACATACCAAGGAGCAATTCCTCAAAACAGTTTCGGAAACGGAGTTCCAAGCACAGAGATCGAAAATTTCAATTTCTAGAGGAAGAACATGGGAGAGAGAGAGCTAGAGAATTTTTGCTAGAGGTAAGGGATGAAGTGAGCCGAAGGGATAAGGCAGGGGGGGCATGTGGGCCCCACAATCCATCTAGGCGCACCCAGGGGGTGGGCGCGCCCTGTTGGCTTGTGGCCCATAGGTGCACCTCCCTGCTGTAATTTTAATGTCAGAAATTCTTAAATATTCCAGAAAAATTCACGTTAAATTTTTGTGGCAATCTGATACTTTTTATTTTTGGGTCATTTTTTTATTGCACGGGAAAATCAGAAAACAGGATAATCATGGCATTTTATTTTGAAAAAAGTCCATTTTACTACCCTGAATAAAGTGGGTGGTTCACTTTACCCCCCAATCTATTTTTCTGCTTCTTCTAGCCCCCAAACAAAACCAAACCAGACAAAACACCCCCCTGGCTGGTTTGTCTCCACCCGCTGCTGATGTGGCACTAGTCAACGGCAGTTTTGACCTGTGTGTGGCCCATTTGTCAGGTGGGGCTGGGAGATTCCCCATTTCTTTTCTACTCTCTCCGGCGACCTGCGGCGGCACGGGTGCACGGCCGTGCGGGGCGAGGCGATGTTGGGTCGACGAGGGTGGAGTTGGGCCTGGCGTTGGCCTTGTTCACGAGGAAGGGCGAGGCAGAGGAGTCGTTCTCGTCTTGTTGGGCAGGAGCTCGAGCGGAGCAGTGGCTGTTGGGCAGGAGCTCGAGCAGAGCAGTGGCAGCGCACGATACAGAGGAGGCGAGGTAGCTGGCTTGATGGACGGCGGCCGAAAATCTTGGGCAGCTTGATGCGACGGCGCGCCGATGGAGGTCGGGTCTAGCGAGGAAGGAGGCCATGTCACAGAGGGGAATCGAGCGGCGTCTTCCTCCTCGTCCCGGCCGTTCAATCGAGGCGCAGGGCGGGGTGCAGGTCTCGGCGTCGGGCCTCCCGACGCAGCGGCGTGGTGGATCCAACGGGATCCAAAGCGGCAAGATTGAGCTCGTCCAGATCCGGGCCGGTGGAGCTCCGGGCGTGGCGGTTTCGTGGCTTCCGGCGGCTGTCATGGCCATGGTGGGGCATCTATCCCAGCCCCACCTGACAAATGGGCCCCACCCAGGTCAAAACCGTCGTTGACTAGTGCCACATCAGCAGCGGGTGGAGACAAACCAGCCAGGGGGTGTTTTGTCCGGTTTTGTTTTGTTTGGGTGCTAGAAGAAGCAGAAAAATAGATCAGGGGGTAAAGTGAACCACCCACTTTATTCTGGGTAGTAAAATGGACTTTTTCTTTTATTTTTCATAACTAAAAGTAACAGAGGATAAACTTGTGATACAGAGAGTTGTGCATACTAGATTCATTAATCACATGTCTTACAAAAAGGATCCTTTAATAAGGTTGATCAAGTCTTATTAACAACCGTTTCCGATCGACATGAAACTGAAGAATTTTTGTATCACACTATGTTACCTCAATGGGGATTTGCATCTCCCCAACAATAAGATTGTAATATTTCTTCTTGGCAATAGGTAGAGGTATTTTAAAACCTCCAATGATAACCATTGCACTAGGCTCAATGACATTAATATTATTAACCAAAGTTTTCTTCTTCAGAAAATGCACGGTATGTTGTTTGCCAATGACGTGAAAAGTAACCTTGCTTTTGTTGCAATCAATAACATCCCCTACAGTATTTAGAAAGGGTCTACCAAGGATGATCGACATGTTGTCGTCCTCGGGCATATCAAGAATAGCAAAGTCTGTTAAGATAGTAACATTTGCAACCACAACAGGAATGTTCTCGCAAATTCCAATAGGTAAAGCAGTGGATTTATCGGCCATTTGCAAAGATATCTCAGTAGGTGTAAGCTTATTCAAATCAAGACTTTTATATAGAGAGAAAGGCAGAACACTAACACCGGCTCCTAAATCACATAAAGCAGTTTTAACATAACTTCTTTTAATAGAGCAAGGTATTGTGGGTATACCCGGATCTCCCAACTTCTTAGGTACTCCACCATCAAAAGAATAATTAGCAAGCATGGTAGCAATTTCAGTTTCAGGTATTTTTCTTTTATTGGTAATAATATCCTTCACATACTTCGCATACAGAGGCATTTTCAATATATCAGTCAAGCGAGTGCGCAAAAGGACGGGTCTAATCATTTCAGTAAAGCGTTCAAAATCTTCATCGTCCTTACTTTTAGAAGGTTTACGAGGGAATGGCATGGGTTTTTGAACCCATGGCTCTCTTTCCCTACCGTGTTTCCCAGCAACAAAGTCTCTTTTATCATAGCGTTTATTTTTGGGATGTGGGTTATCAAGATTTTCAGCGGGCTCTATTTCCACATCATTATCAGGTTCTTTATTATTATCTGGTTGAGCATCTACGTGAATATCATCATTAACATTATCATTTTCATTATCACTAGGTGCATGTTCACTACTAGATTGTGTCTCAGCATCAGAAATAGAAACATCATTATGTATCTTAGTAGGTTTTTCTATAGTGGGTTCACTAGAAGCATGTAAGGTTCTATCATTTTCATTTTTATGTTTCTTCTTAGATGGACTAGGTGCATCATCATTAATTCTCTGAGAATCTTGTTCAATTCTTTTAGGGTGACCTTTAGTATAAAGAGGTTACTGAGTCATTCTACCTCATCTAGTCATTACTCTAACAACATGATCATTCATATTATTATTTATTTCAGCAAACAAATCATTTTGTGACTTAGCAACTTGGTCTAGTTGGGTGTGAACCATAGAAGCATGCTTACCTAGACCCTTCACATCATTAGCAATTCTAAACATCAAGTCACTCAAGCGATCTGTCATCATGGCATTACGTCTTAATTGATCCTTAACATAATTATTGAAGTGCTCTTGCTTAACAATGTAATTATCAAATTCATCCATGTACTAACTAGGAGTCTTAGTATAAGGTATATCACTTTCATTAAAGTCACGGAGAGAATGTACCTTTACTACCTGTGTCGAGGTGTCAAGTCCATGTATTTCTTTGATAGGTGGTAATTTCTTGACATCTTCAGTTCTAATACCTTTCACTTTGATAGATCTTTTTGCTTCTTGCATATCTTCAAGACTGAGGAATAGAATACCTCTCTTCTTTTGAATAGGTTCCGGAGGTGGTTCAGGAAGTGTCCAGTCATCGGCATTTTGCAATATATTATTCAAAAATTCTTGAGCTTGTCCAACAGTTCTTTCCCTGAAAACACAACCAGCACAACTATCTAGAAAGTCCCTAGAAGCATCGGTTAGTCCATTATAAAAGATATCAGGAATTTCATTTTTCTTAAGAGGATGATCATGCAAAGCTCTCAGTAACTGGAGAAGCCCCCCCCCCCCCAAGCTTGAGGGAGATTCTCTTCTTCAATTTGCACAAAGTTAAATATTTCCTGTAAGGCAACTTGTTTCTTATGGGCAGGATATTTTTAGAAAAGTAATAAAGCATACCCTGGGGACTAAGCATACAACCAGGAGCTAGAGAAAGGAACCATTCCTTGGCATCGCCTTTTAGCGAGAAAGGAAAAGGCTTAAGGATATAATAATAGCGTATCTTTTCATCATTAGTAAATAAAGCAGCAATATCATTCAGCTTCATGAGATGCTCGACAACAGTTTCATTTTCATAAACCATGGAAAGGATCAGACTCTACTATAGGGATCAATTCAGGGTCGATAGAGAATTTGTAATCCTTATAAGTGACAAATATAGGAGAAGTAGCAAATTTAGGATCATGTTTCATTTTCTCCATCATAGATTTTTCTTTTAGTTTGCATAGTAGTTTCTTCAAATCATCTCTATTCTCACAAGCAAGAAAGTCCCTAGCTACTTCCTCATCCATAACATAACCTTCAGGAACATAAGGCAATTCATATCTATTAGGAGAGCGAGGTGTAACAGATGATTCAAAATCTTCATCAGTTTCAACATTTTCAAGTTCTCTAGCTTTACCAATATGAGCATCAAGTAATTCACTCAGTGGCACAGTTTCAGTTTCATCATGTGTAGCAATAGTATCATCATTAATTTTAGAAGTAGTATCATCAAGTTCATGTGAAAAATCAGGTCGATCAACAAGTGGTGGGGTAATAAGCCGATTCAAAACAGTAGGTGGATCAAAAGTAGAGCTAGATGGCAGTTCCTTACCTGCTCTCGTACGAGAGGGGACAATCTTAGTTCGATTATCTTTGAGATTCTTCATAGTAGCAATTGGATATCCTCAAGTTAACACAATAAATATAGCTATGCTCCCCGGCAACGGCGCCAGAAAAAGGTCTTGATAACCCACAAGTATAGGGGATCGTGACAGTCTTCACGGGTAGTATTTCACCCTAATTTATTGATTCGACACAAGGGGAGCCAAAGAATATTTATCAGCTTTGACAGTTGAGTTATCAATTCAACCGCACACGGGATATCTCTGTGCAGCAAAGGTTTAGTAGCACGGCAAATAGTAGTAACAAAAGTAACAGTAGTAGTGACAGCAGTAATTTTGTAGCAGGTGTGACAGTAACAGCATCAGTAGTAACGTAGCAAGATTCAGTATATGTAAAGCGTAGGCATGTGGATCGGTGATGGATAATGATTTAGATGATATGAATCATGTAACAGTTACACACTAGGGCGACACAGAACTAGCTCCAATTCATCAATGTAATGTATGAATGTATTCCGTATATAGCCATACGTGCTTGCGATAAGAACTTGTATGACATCTTTTGTCCTACCCTCCCGTGGCAGCGGGGTCCTATTGGAAACTAAGGGATATTAAGGCATCCTTTTAATAGAGAACCGGAACAAAGCATTAACACATGGTGAATACATGAACTCCTCAAACTACGGCAATCACCAGAAAGAATCCCAATTATTGTCACCTTGGGGTATGCGGATCAAGACACATAATATGTGCATACAACTTGCAAGATAGGATCCAAATCACTCTTATATTCATGAAAACATAATAGATTCAGATTTGAAATCATGGCACTCGGGCCCTAGTGACAAGCATTAAGCATAGCAAAGTCATAGCAACATCAATTTCAGAACATAGTGGACACTAGGGATCAAGCCCTATCAAACTTAACTTGATCACATGATCAATCTCATCCAATCCCACCACTGTCCATCAAGCCTACAAAGGAATTACTCACTCCCGGTGGTGAGCATCATGACGGTGTTGATGAAGAAGGGTTGGTGATGATGACGAAGATGAATCCCCCTCTTCGGAGCCCCAAACGAACTCCAGATCAGCCCTCCCGAGGAAGAAGGGGAGGTGGTGGCGGCTCCGTCTCGTGAAACGCGATGAAATCTTCTCTCCTATTTTTTCCCCCAAAGATGTGAATTTATAGCAATGGAATTAGGGTCGGGGAGCCACGTGGGCCCCACAAGCCATCATGGCGCGCCCAGGGGTGGGCCCGCCCTGTTGGCTTGTGGCCCACAAGCAGTCCCCCTCTGGTGGATCTTCGCTCCATAATTCATTATATATTTTAGAAATAATTCATAAAAAGTTTCGTCCAATTGCAGGAACTTTTATTTCTGCACAAAAATAACACCAAGGTAGTTCTGCTAAAAACAACGTCAGTCCAGGTTAGTTCCATTCAAATCATGCAAATTAGAGTCCAAAAGCAGAGCAAAACTGTTTGGAAAAGTAGATATGTTGGAGACGTATCAGTCGTCTATGTTTTTATTTGCAGACAACAAAGAAGAAACACAACCCCATGGATCGATCTCGCGGATTGATGAGGTGGCACCATCGGTAGCCCACCCCCATCACTCTATCTCCCTTATCCCACCACGATAGGCAGCCCACCCCACGCCCACCCCACCACCCCCACGTATCTCTCTTCTCTCTCTCCTTCACGTAGCAGCCAGATCCAGATCGAGAGCACGTTGTCGCCCAATCCTCCACCTCGCCCCGATCTAGATCACGTCGTTGCCCGGGCCTCCACCTCGCCGGCGACCACGTCGCCCGCATCCTGCCTCTCAGCTCGAACGAGCCTCCACCACCCCGGCCCCTCACCTCGCCCGGGCTACCACGTCGTCGCCCTCCACCTCGCCTAGGCTACCACGTCGACGGCCTCCACCTCACCCGGGCTACCACGTCCCCAGCCTCCACCTCGCCGGCCACCACGTCGCTCGCGTCCTCCCCCTCACCTCGCCCGGGCCTCCACCTCGCCGACTCTTCACCTCGCGATGTGTTGACGTGAGAGCGATGCTTGATTCTATTTAGAGTTTTTCTTCTTCATCATCGATCATAGGATGGGTTCCAGGTCGGTAGCCTGGGATTAGCAGGGTGGGCGTCGTCTTCTTTTTCGTTTGATTTCATCCGTAATCGGATCCTGCTCTTCTGTATGATGATTGTTATGTATTGATGTATTCATATATTTATGTTGTAGCTTGTGGCGAGTGTAAGCCAACATCTTGTATACTCTTCTCTTCAGTACATGTATTTGTGACGATATCCACCTTGTTAAAGCGTCTCCGATATGCGCTTCTATCCTTGTTGAGACTTCCAAGTTTCCACGAGAATAGGACCGCATATTGGGCGTGACATGAAACCGATGTTCCGGCTTAGATACGTTACCCGGCGGCATGGGGGCAATGGCTACTAGGTAAAAGTGACGGACGGTGATCGAAAAATGACGATGGACGCGAGGGGGGAAATGAGGATGGATATGGTTTTGATGCCAGCGGTCGGCTTAAGTAGCCGAGCTAGGGCACTACACGATCCGTCAGAGCAGTGACACATCTTGACGGAGGAGATGCTAGTCGGACTGTTGGTTTTTCGGACAATTATGTGTGGCACCCGATCGTCAGTTCGACATGACGGCCGGGCCTTCTCATATCCGTTCCAGATTTACACTGGATATGAAAGGTATTGGTCAGTCCGGATGTTTTTATGACCGGTCACCAACCGGGTCGTCCACTTGAACATTTCAGACGGATTTAGGGCTTCCGGCTGTAGATTCTCGAAGGCAGCAGGCCATGATATGACCCGGTACGGGTAGCCAACGGCGTCCGTCTGCATCACCGGAACCTTGCAGCAAGCTTAACACAACACAGATGCTCACATACAACACACATATGCATCTGCTCTTTTTCTTAAGAGAAAGGTCTCTGGATGACAGAAATCTTCTCAATTTCTTCGTAGTTGGTGGAGTACTACTAATTTTTCCCAAAAGGTACGAGGCCATGGAAAAATACGACAGGCCGGTAGAAGAGTCATGATGGTGCACGACGGCTTTGACTGGCCTGTCACAAAAGAGTGGTCATAAAACAGTCATGGGGTTCGTGGCAAAGTCCAACTCGGCTACGTACGCCGTCAGCAGATTTTTTGTGTTGCGTTCAATAATAAATAAATAAAACCAAAAAAAAAATGGTTACTCTGCAGGAAAGCTTTCTCCATGTAGGCTCGGCACTGCCATGCTCCCTGCCTACCCCGTCTGCCCGGCAGTTTCACACGTACTGCAATAAAGATACTGCCGTAGATTTTGGTACTAAATATATATAAAAAAAAAGAGCAGCCGGAAGATATACTCCAAAAGCACGGCGGAAGCAGACACACACGCCGATAACCAGAAGGCGCCTGTCAAAATCGGCCGCCGGACTGCTAACACAAGCGTGTCTCAACCACGTCAACCGCAAATGGCAGTTCCCTTCCCGCACCGCGCAGCTCAAACCCACCGGAGCCAGACGCGGCGCATCCCCAAAAGCATGACGGACGCCGACGCACACGGCCACGCCAACAAAAGAAGAGGTTCGTTTCCCGTGTGTGCAGAATCCGGGAAAGAGGAAAGGCAGGGTTCTCGAACGGCCGGGCGTCGTCGACGTCGTCGCCGGGGTCGCTTTCGAGATTCGGACGAGCAACGGGGCGCCACCATGACAGCAACGGAACATGCCGGTAAGCATCGGCGCGAAAGATGGAATCGGAATCGGGGCGTAGTGCGGGCCGCCTTCGGTCACAGCTTTGCACCGTTGCTGTCGGTCTCGTGATACCCACGCTTCGCATATCTTGGCGTTGAAAAGAGTTCAGGCCAGCAGAGGTTACAATAATAGCCTGATCCGTTTGTTCATGATTAAGGCCCCCCCACCCTGATGGTGGATGGACTCTCGAGCTACCGGTCCTTGCTGACGACGAACTCCGCCTTCAGCGTCTCCTCCAGCTGGGAGAACAACCATGTGAAGGCACCTGCAGAGAGAATACCAGTGGTTCAGCATCACTGTCGTTTTGTCACCGCGAGAAGGTCGCTCGACCTTTTGTCCATCGCTAACGATGCAGAGAAGCTATCGGCGCAGTATGTATGACAAGACTATCATACGGAGCTGGTGTTTGGTTCCTGATCACATCACAGGCTGACTCGCTGCTGATTTTAGTGTCCACTGGAGATGGTGCAGGAATGAGAGAAATACTAGGGGGATCATGGTTTGTGCAGAATGAGTAAAATGCAATGCAGACGCGCCACGGAGCGTCGTGTAAGGCATATTTTGGCTTCATTCAACCCGAATACGACAACTGATATCTTATTTACATTTGAGATTTTGAGATCATCTACATGTTTTTTGTAAGCCTGAATATTGCCAATGGCAACGGAGGTCAAAAACGAAGGAAGCACCTCCAAAACCAACACGTCATGCATATGATCTGGATCTACAGGCGCTGCCTCCTGCAGACCAGCCGCCCAACCTCTCACAATGGTCACTAGCACGTCCAATTGTCATTCTATCATGTCTCCATCGTGCCTTTAACCACTACCAGCTGTCCAGAGCCAGCTAGGCATCAGTAGCACTGCTACTGGATAGACAACTACCGCCAGGACCGTGCTATCACTACAGGAACCAACATAACTTCGCAAAGTAGCACATGCTAATGCTACAGCATTTTCCATGTCAGTCTGTCACTCTGGTAGTTTCTCTGTTTTTGGCTTCGTGGGGTGTTGGCCCAGAAACTCCATGCTACTCGGTAAATATCTCGGCTTTTGTGGTTAACTTACGTCCGGAACTCTCTCTCCGTTGTATTGTAAATACAAATGGAACCTAGGCTCGCACTTATGGTAAAAGTGATAAAAACTGAAACTTAAAAACTACAAGGTGAAGAAATTGTAAGCATGCCATGTATTGAGGCAACCCAAAAAGGTGTCTGCAAGTTTGTCCGAGAAAAGTGATATTTTTCACATAAAGAACAAAGGGTACCTGACAATGACTTGTTCAATAATGAACCTTTGATTAACAGTGTGCCAGGCATCTGTTCAAACACCTATACAGCAGTAAATTTTGTAAGTGTTTGTCAGGTAATGTCAGTATAGGTGCCACATGAGTAGTATACGATATGTTATCAACATACCGAAATACGGAAGGATGCTCCCGTAACAGTGCTATGCACCTTTGTAGAGCTGTCCTCAACAGAACCAGGAAGGTCATCACCATCCAATGATGCAGCCTGAGTCTGCTCATCTGACAATGTAACCTAAACAGACATTTCATACAACGATTAGCAAGAGATTGACATACTAAGACTTCACTTAAGAAAATGACATAGCAGTGTGGGTTTCTGTCCTGACGTTATATAGAAAATGAATAGGTGGAAGATTAATAGGATTCTTACATCAATAGAAAACGACACAGAATCGGTTTTACATGATAGATTAGATGCACAGAAAAAGGTCTCAGCTGACTTCAACACCTGAAACGCACCATTTCCACGTCGGAGACCCTGAAATTCATTTTGCAGAGAACATACGTTAAAGCACAAAAGCTAAAGAGAAACATAGTACTAGCAGACTAGCGATAACAAGAATTAAAACATAACTATAGGTTATATTCTGTAATGAGTAGGAAAGGAGACCGATAGATCTTTATGTAAGGCCAGCCAGCAGTTTTAATTCAACCTTACTACAAGGTCAACAGGGATTAAGAAATGTCAGGCTAGCCAGAAGTTTTAATTCAACCGCGAGATCAACAAGGATGAAGAAATGCTACAAATAATGATAAGATGTACTAACATTTAAGGCACACTAACTAAATGCTATCTGTGATGCAGAGATCACACTAACAAGGAGAACTAGAGAAGATAGTTGTCTCAAAGATGAAGTACCTCATTGAAGAACAGTAACCTTCATGATAGAGACCACTAAAACCAAAGTTATAGCAAACTGCACTTAGGAGCTATAAGCGACAAAAGTGCATGATCAAGGAAGGTGACATGATGCCCACCTGAAGCATGAAAGAATGGTGGACTTTTCCTGGTGTACTGGATCTTATAACATTTTTTCTTGGAGCAATGAACGACCATGCAAGTCCCCATCTAGCTGTTTGTCCTTGCACGAACTCAGTAGTTTTCACAACTGACGCCCCAGCTTCACGGACTTTGGATACTAATAGTTTTAGATTTGCTTTTCTGCCAACCATCGATGTAAACCACCTATAAAATTTCAGATAAATCATGAACAGAAGAAAAAAAATAACATAATACTATAACCGCTGTAACACAAGATATGAATCACCTGAAAGAGTTCTTAAAGGAAACACTGTCTTCAATTATATGTGTTATAAAGGCTTGCTCACCACCAGGGCAAGCCATCTCTTCAGCAGTTCCAGCACAAGAAGTTTTTGGGTTAAGGCCAGCTTCCTCCATACTCTCAAAGAAAGGTGGATTGCACATACAGAAGTCAAAGCTCTCACTATCCTTCACAACACCGACAAAAATAGGTGCTATTGATCTCACCACACTGTCCACTGGATCTGAAGTGTTCTCCCTGGTAGCTTCCTCAGCAACTGTTTCCGACCTCGAAGAAGAGGGTGCTTCATTTGCGTTTCTGATTTCAATTAGACCTGCCAGATGTGGGTTGTTCTCCACATTCCTCTTAGCCCACTCAAGAGCAACATCAGTCACATCTACAAACAAAAATCTAACTGAGCCTGGGTCCTTCTAATTTAGCTTAGTAGGTCACAAAGGGATTCCTAATTTCTGCTTCGCGAAACTTCTAGTGCACAGGATAAAATCATACCAGATCCAACAAAGCTCCAGCCCAGTAACGATGCTCCGAGGAGAGGGTAGATGCAATTGGCACCCGTGCCTATGTCAAAACCCCTCACTGTCTCACTTGAGTTGGATATCCGTGGTATGAGATCGGAAGAGAGAAGATCCTCAATCCAATGGATGTAGTTGGATCTGTTTGGAACAGTAGGGCAAAGCTGTCCATCCGGAATCCACCTGACAGTAGTAACGATATGTCATGCTCACATATTAAAATGTGATATTGACCACTAACCTTAGTGCATAAAAATTAGAAAAGAACGCACGAGGTCCTAAAAAAACAGAACATATGATGACTAGTGTGCACGGAATATAAACTTCAATATTTCTTGACAATCAAGTGACTCTTATGGTTAGCAAAAGTGGGAGCTGCCAGTTTTGCTAAACAGTGATTGTATTTAAACTTTGGTTATACTTATTTCATACAGCAAACAATTTAAACATGAAAACAACATGTAAATTATTTACTGAAATGTCTTAACAGAAATGATAAGTGGATCGATTTGGCACAGCGCCACGAAAATGCAACCTGTTGTACAGCGAGACCAAAGTGAGAATAAAGACATCTAGTTATGGCACATAATGTGCACGCTGAGCACCATTCTTTACATGGACTACTCTCTGCAGAAGTTCCCGGTGGAAGTGCTCATGAAGCTTCACAATAATGCAATGAGCAGCACATACTTCCTTTCAAGATCCTTTCGGCACATTTTTGTTCTAACAAGAGTGCTTCGTTATTTATTCACTACTAATGCTATGCAAGTACCGTAGCAAGATGAATCAAATCCCTAATCTCTTGTAGATTGAGAAATGTTGTCTTAACATACAGCGCTAGCGTGTATACAAAATTCTGAGCCTCCTCAGCTCTGAAGTCACTTCAGAACTTCCATTCCTAGAAGAGTAAAATGCAAGCGCGGTCCTAATTCTTTCCCGAAAGTGTCGATTGGGTCCTAATTCTTTCAAAATGCACATCTGGGTCCTAAATCTTTATAAGTTGTTCATCCGAGATCCTTTTTTCGTCTGACCGCCGCTGACCTGCTCGCGTGGCGCTTTGACCGCCGCCACGTCGACACAAGGGCCCCTGGCGGTTGGGCATTTATGCAAAAGAACCCAGCAACCCTAATTTCTTCGCAGTCACGGTCCATTCCTCTTCTCCACTTCTCTCTGGCGACACAGGGGCGATCAACGACGGGGGCGCTGCTCCGGTGAGAAGATCCGGTCAGCGCAGGCCTTGGTCCGGCAGCGGTGCCGCTAGGATGGCGCCCATGCTGCGGCGACCCGGAGACCCTCCTTAGCGATACGGTTAGTGCCGTGGCTGTAACCCTCGATCCTCTTTCTTTGCGGATTGTGATTTAGCTCGAATCGATGTTAGTATCTGACTGAATCCCTCGCTATCTAGGACCACAAGAGGAGGTTTTCATCGTAGAAATCAACTATGCTAGATTTTTTTGCGGATTTGGCCAGTCGAAGACGTATGTCGATGGGAAAGTTGCTCTGTTCGATGGTTGTGAAGTAGAAACATGGTCTCCTCTCTGGCTCAATGATTTTATGCAGCAACATATAGTGACCAATCAAAGCATGTTTTTTATTGGTTACTGCATGGTAAGAATCTAGATGATGGATTGGCGACAGAAATTGGGAGAGAGCGAGCAAATGTCCTAGGGACGGGGGAATAAACGAAATAGAAGATGCAGGGGGCGCATTGCATAAATGCCCAACCGCCAGGGGCCCTTGTGTTGACGTGGCGGCGGTCAAAGCGCCACGCAAGCAGGTCAGCGGCGGTCAGACGAAAAAAGGACCTCGGATGAACAACTTATAAAGATTTAGGACCCAGATGTGCATTTTGAAAGAATTAGGACCAATCGACACTTCGGGAAAGAATTAGGACCGCGCTTGCATTTTACTCTTCCTAGAATGGCATGAGCAATTCATAAAACGACAAGTGCGTCAGATTACAGGTGAGTTTGATGCCGCAACTAGCTGAATTCAGGAGCGCCCTTGCAATTCTCCACCAGCACAGCGGCAAAGAGATAAGCAGCTCAGCCGAGCAGGAGCAGTCGGGAACGGAGCAGCGCAGAATGCATCCTAGGGTTGAGGGGAAGGGGGGCGGGAGGAGGAGGTGGACAGAGCAGAGCAGGTCGCACGGACCAGTTGACGCCGTGGTCGTGGAGGAGGAGGACGCGCGTGAGCTCCCGCGTGGCGGCGAAGTCGGTGAAGTCGACGGACGCGCGGCCCCCGCCGGATACGGCGACGAAGGGGGCGAAGGAGGGGTAGAGCGCCGCCAGCGCCGCGAAGTCCGGCGCCGCGGCGGCGTAGCGGTTGCGCGGGTGCATCACCGGCGGCGCGTCCGAGCCGTCGCGCCGGCGCCGCTTCCTGCCCCCGCCCATCTTGCGTTCCTTCCTCTGCGGGTGCAGCGGGGGAGCTGGGGGGCGAGGGGAGAGCGCCGGGGCGGCTGGAGCGAGTGGCGGCGAGCGGCGAGGCACGGCTCCGGAAGGAACCGTCAGCTCGCCGAATGGGCCTGTCTTGGTTGGGCCTTTGGGTATCTCTTTTCCTCCGGATTGGAACGGAACCGGCTCCTCGCTCCGGCTTGACACGACGAGGCTGGTTCCAATGGACCGGTGCCTGTAGGGGTGCTAAGTGTATTAAAAATCTTAGTAACTAGTCTTCTCAATGCATAGGTGCTTAGCTTTTGTTGCTAAGCTTTTTTCATGGAATTGTTTAATAGTTAAACTTCTTCATGAATTGGTTGCTAGTCATTTTACATAGGTTCACGTGTTTAGAATCGGTTCTTCCTGGGGTCACCATAATGCTCTCTCTCCTCTTTAATTGCTTTGCCACATCACCTTTTTACCTATGTGGCATCCTTAGCACCGATCCATTGGACCAGCCTGAAGGCTCATGACAGAGTGGAATGGGCCTATCTTAGGGCAATCATGGAGAATCTTGGATTCGCATTTGTGACGCCCCCGATCTCGACCGTACGCTAATCAAACACGCAATGCGTACGACCAAGATTAGTGACTCACTGATTGATATCACAACACAACACTAGACACAAATTAAAGTCATACAGCTTTATATTACAAGCCAGGGGCCTCGAGGGCTCGAATACAAAGCTCGACAAAGCACGAGTTAGCGGAAGCAAATAATATCTGAGTACAGACATAAGTTAAACAAGTTTTACCTTAAGAAGGCTAGCACAAACATAAGCAGCGGATCAAAAGAGGCGAGGCCTCCTGCCTGGGAACCTCCTAACTACTCCTGAGCATCGGGGGCAGCCTCCACGTAGTAGTAGGCTCCAGCGGTGGTGTAGTAGTCGTCTCCGGCGTACTCCATCTGCTGGGCTCCATCGTCTGAACGCGGAATCGTATCGAGGGGGAAGGAGAAAGCAAAGCAGCGGTGAGTACTCATTCAAAGTACTCGCAAGACTGACATCAGAACTATGCTAAGTATGCATCATTATCAAGGGGAGGGGTTATATCTGGACTGACTGCAGAAAGCAAGAATAGGGAGAAGGACTAGTCCTATCGAAGACTAGCATCTTCAACATCTTGCAGCATTAGAAGAGAGTAGACTGGTATCTCATATATAGTCATATTATTGTAGCAATTTTATTAAGTAGCCACGCCCAGAGATCCTTCCTCGACTCCCTGCGAGGAAGCAATCTCGGAGCCACAATTCATTTCAAATTTAAATCACAATTATAGTTGTATAAGGTCAAGGCACAACTCCAAGTCGTCCTGTTACCGTGGACACGGCTATTCGAATAGTTTATTCATCCCTGCAGGGGTGCACTGCATTTCCAACACGCCTGATCACCTCCGGCCGGACACACTTTCCTAGGTCATGCCCGGCCTCGGGATAGCAGCACGTCGTCGCCCCACCTAGGCCCAACGAAGAGGCCAGCCCGCCGGTCTAAATCCTAAGCGCGCAGGTTCGTGGGCCCACTTACCCTTGCGCTCCTGCACGATGCGTGGGCGGCCGGAAACAGACCTAGTACACTTCAGTCCAAGAGCTGCACCGTCCAGTCCAATCCGGCGCGCGCCGCTCCATTGCTGACGTCCGAAGAGCTTCGGCTGATACAACGACGCTGAGTACCCATAACTTCTCCCATGCGATGGTTTGGTGCGTAAAAAGGCCAACGACCCAACTCAGATCAAATACCCAACTCATTAGCATTTTATTAATGCGGGGAAAGCGCGACCCATGAAGTGCGGTCCGTCGCCCCGCCTCGAGGACCGTGGCAAGGGCCTCTCCTGCCCGTCCAAGCCTCATCAACATCAAACCGTGGGTACCCCTCAGGGCCGACCCATCACCAACATGTTTCTGTAACCAGGTCATAGTAACTGTGTGTATAAAACATCAAGACGGAACCTGAGGAATCACCCTCACGGGGTCCCGCTCGATGAAACCGTCAAGGTGGACTTAGAGGAATCACCCTCGAGGGTCCCACACTTGAGGGGTTGCACGACAGAGTCATCGCCGGGAGTGGTGAAGGAGGAATCACCCTCGATAACCACGACCGACTAGCTGCACTACAGAGCTAGCATAGTGAGTACTTCACGAGGTGTCACCCCCGGTACTCGATAATAGCGCTGCAGAGTCGTACAACTAAGGGGTGTGCGGTGATGTGAGGGGCCAGGCTTGTCGGTCGGTTGACCGAGTCTTCGAGTCGTCGAGTCATCGATGAAGAAGCAGGGGCAACTGGGACTAAGGGGGGTCACAGGGGATTCATTGATCAACCTATACTAAGCAGTTGATATGATTGCAGGTATGGTAGTAATTTATCAAAAACAGGCTATGCATCAGAATAGGGGCTAACTAATACAGTAGCAAAATCTAATGCAAGAATGAGAGGGAAAGGAATAGGCGATATCGGAATGCTCAAGGGGGGTTGCTTGCCTTGCTGCTCTGCGGCAAAAGGCTGATCGTCAACGGCGTAGTCGTAGCCGGCAGCAGCGTCAGTCTCGGGGTCTACCGGAGAGAAGAGGGGGGAGAAACAATAAATATAAAGCAGAAAAATGCATCACGATGCATGACATGGCAATATGCAGGGCTAGGCATGCACTAACGCAGTATTACGCGTCGCAGACGGGTCGGAAGAATATCTGACGATATTTCCCGGGTCTCGGGCAACTACCGGACAGGCGAAATCGATGGAAAAGTTCCATGTTTGCTATGCTAGAGGCATGTGACAGACTAACGGACTGCGTATTCGGATTCATGGAATTATTCTGAGCAACTTTCATGTTCAAAACTTTTAAATCCGGGCTACGATTTAATTAATATGATTTAATAAAGATTTAGCAATATTCTAAATTCTTTTAATTAATAAAACCTAATTATCCAAAACAGTAATAATTCTGTTTAATTATTTAATTAATCTAATTAACTAATTATTAATATTATTAAATATATTTATTTATCTATTTATTTTTTTTATTTTTTTAAACAGCTTCTGTTTTAAATATTTAGGGGCTCTAAAATACTTCGAAAAATTCCGGTTTCAATTTTATAAATCCTTAGGGAATATTTACAACCTATCCAACATTTTTATTTTCAGTTTCGCAAAACTTTTAAAATCCACTTTTCGGACGAATTAAATTTGCAACGGAATCAAACGGGGTTTGAACCAACGCGAGTTTAACAACAGTAAACGCGGTGACGTGGCATCATTAGTGCGGGATTACTGTAGCTTAATAACAGAGATTACTGTAGCACAAAACCAGGGCGTCACAATTCTCCCCTACTAAAAAGAATTCTCGTCCCGAGAATCAAGAAGTAGAAGGAAAGAGCCCGGGGTGTTCTGCACGAAGAAGGTCTTCGCGTTCCCATGTGGCTTCATCTTCAGAATGATTTGCCCACTGGACTTTGAAGAACTTAGTAACCTTCTGACGAGTCCGACGTTCAGTTTCATCGAGAATGCGGACTGGTTGCTCTTTGTAAGAGAGGTCTTGTTGCAGCTCCAACGTATCATGATCCACTGCTCGGATAGGATCCTTGAAGCAGGGACGAAGTTGCGACACATGGAACACATCGTGAACCTGAGAAAGGTTTGACGGTAATTGCAGTTGATATGCCACTTTACCACGCCTTTCGAGAACAGTGAAAGGACCAATATATCGAGGAGCCAGCTTGCCCTTGATCCCGAAACGGTGTGTACCTCTCATTGACGTGACTCGAAGATAAGCCTTTTCGCCAGGTTGATAGACCATATCTTTGTGATGACGGTCATACTGACTCTTCTGACGAGACTGAGCAGCCTTCAGATTTGCATGAATAATGCGGACTTGGTCTTCGGCATGTTGGATAATATCCGGACCGATAAGTGTACGTTCCCCAGTTTCTGACCAATTCATAGGAGTCCGACACTTACGTCCATATAATACTTCAAAAGGAGCCATCTTCAGACTAGCTTGATAGCTATTGTTGTAGGAGAACTCAGCATACGGGAGAGATTCCTCCCATTTCTTGCCGAAAGAAATGACACAAGCTCGAAGCATGTCTTCAAGAATCTGATTGACTCTTTCAACTTGTCCCTGGGATTGAGGGTGAAAGGCGGTGCTGAATGACAAGTGAGTTCCCATAGCTTCCTGGAAACTTGCCCAGAATCTTGAAGTGAATAAACTGCCACGGTCTGAACTAATCACCAATGGAATACCGTGGAGTGAAACAACTCTGGACATGTAAAGATCTGCTAGCTGACTCGCAGTAATAGTTTCCTTGACAGCCAGAAAATGTGCAACTTTGGACAATCGGTCAATGACGACAAGAATAGCATCATTACCTTTCTGCGACCTGGGAAAACCAGTAATGAAGTCCATTTCAACATGATCCCATTTCCATTCAGGGATAGAAATAGGTTGCAGAGTTCCGGCAGGCCTTTGATGTTCTGCTTTGATCCGACGGCAAATGTCACATTCTGAAACATAGCGTGCAATGTCTTGCTTCATGTTAGACCACCAGAATCTTTGCCGAATGTCTTGGTACATCTTGGTACTACCAGGATGAATAGACAGCGGAGTGTCATGTGCTTCTTTCATGACCTCCTGAGTCAAATCATTGTTTTTCTCCTTACACGGTACCACTAGGCGGCCTTTGAAGTACAAAGCGCCATCCTCAGCAATAGTGAAGGGTGAAGGCTTTCCTTCTGGGAGATCGAATTTAATCCTCTCGACTTCACTGTCACACTTCTGGATCCACTTGATGACGTCCACAAGATCTAGTTTAGCAACCAGGGTATTAAGAGAACCCTGGGAAACAACGTGGAGGTTCATTTTGTAGGATCCTTCAGGAGGGGGAGTGAGATAACCCTGAGGAACAATATGGAGGTTCAGCTTGCGAAATTCTTCTTGAAGAAGGGGGTGAACCTTGTGAACCTGAAGGTGATTGCAGTATGACTTGCGGCTCAAAGCATCAGCCATTACATTAGCCTTGCCTGGTGTATAAGAAATACCCAAATTATAGTCTGCTATGCGCTCCATCCATCTCTGTTGACGGAGGTTCAGATCTGGCTGAGTAAACAGGTACTTCAGACTTTGGTGATCGGTGTAGATCTCGCAACGATTACCAACAAGGTATTGTCGCCACTCTTTCAGTGCATGAATTACTGCTGCTAGTTCAAGGTCATGAACTGGGTAGTTCTCTTCATGAGGACGCAATTGACGAGATGCATAAGCAACCACTCTGCGTTCTTGCATTAGTACACAACCCATTCCTTGACGTGAAGCATCACAATAAATGACAAAGTCCTTACGAGTATCCGGAGGAGCAAGCACTGGAGCAGAGGTCAGCTTGTCCTTAAGTGCCTGAAAGCTCTCCTGACATTTTTCTGTCCACTCATATTTAACACCTTTGTGAAGCAGATTGGTTAAGGGCTTTGCAATCTTGGAGAAGTTCTTGACGAATCGACGGCAATAGCTGGCGAGTCCGAGAAAACTTCTGACTTGCTTGACATTCTTCGGGGGAGTCCAGTCAAGAATAGCCTGAACTCGTTCAGGGTTGACTGCAATACCATCCTTGGAGATCACATGACCAAGGTAGGTTACTTCGTCCATCCAGAACTCACACTTTGAATACTTAGCATAGAGTTGATGTTCTCGAAGCCTCTCCAGTATAAGACGAAGATGTTCAGCATGCTCTTCTTTGTTCTTGGAGAATACCAGAATATCATCCAGATAAACCACGACGAATTTATCGAGGTAATCCATGAATATATAGTTCATCAGGCGAGAGAAGGTTGCTGGAGCATTGGTTAATCCAAAGGACATGACGGTGTACTCGTATGACCCATAGCGAGTAACAAATGCAGTCTTCGGAATATCCTCTTCACGAACTCGGATTTGATGGTAACCCAACCTCAAGTCGAGTTTTGAATACACTGCTGAACCAGCAAGTTGATCATACAGATCGTTGATCCGAGGAAGTGGATATTTGTTTTGAATCGTTGCTTGGTTGATGGGACGGTAATCTTGGACCAACCGATTCGTACCATCTTTCTTCTTGACAAAGAGAGAAGGTGCTCCCCAAGCAGAGGAACTAGGGCGGATGAAACCCAGACGAAGCGAATTGTCAATTTCTTGCTTAAGTTCAAGGAGTTCGTGTGGTGGCATCTTATACGGATGGTTGGCTATAGGAGTGGTACCAGGTACCAAGTCGATGACAAACTCGACAGCTCTAGCAGGGGGGATCCCTGGAAGTTCTTCCGGAAAAACATCTTGGAAATCCCGGACAACTGGAATGTTTTCAATCCCTTCGAGAGGTGACTCATTTAATGCATTCATAGCATATAGCCGGGCTTCAGCACTCCGAACAAGATGAGCATGATAGCTTACAATCTCATTCGAAGGATGTAGGAGGTGGACAGTTTTGGTGTCACAAACAATTGAAGCGGTATGCGCTTTCAACCAATCCATTCCGAGAATGAGATCGATATTGGAAGACTTCAACATTATGGGGGAGGCATGGAATTCCAACCCTTCAATTTCAATGGTGACATTGGGACTATTAATGGAGGCCCGACATTGGCCCGCGGGGGTGTTTACCACTATTGGGACGTTCATCTCTTCACACTTAATGTCATGCATGCATGCGAAATCTTCAGACATAAAAGAATGCGATGCTCCTGTATCAAACAATACAGAAGCTGGTACTGAGTTGACGAGAAGAGTACCCATCACAGTAGTAGGCTGGTCTTGAACTTCATTCAAAACAATATTGTTGGCTTGAACACGTCCCTGAGCAGGCCTGGCATTGTTGTTGCGGGGCTGGTTGGTAGGCAGTGCAAGTTGATTCTGATTCTGCCTGCATTCTCTAGCACGGTGTCCTGGACGACCACACTTGAAGCACAACCCATCCTCAGGACGAGGAGGGGGAACAGGAGCTCGTGGTGGCGGAGCTGGGAGCCTCGGCTGCCTAGGTGGGGGTGGAGGCAGACGAGGTGCAGCATAGGACGGCCTTGGAGCAGGAGGCGGTGCATGGTACATGTTGTGGGGGATCCAGATCTTGCGCTTCTGAGCAGATGAGCCCGAAGATGAGCCCATGTCACGATTGCGCTTGCTGCTGTCCTTGTAGTCCTGCAGACCCATTTCCACTATAATAGACTTGTTCACCAAGGTGGCAAAGTTACCGAAGTCTTGAGCAATGAGTGCCAGCTTGATATCCGGGTGGAGGCCTTCACGGAACTTCTCCTGCCTACGAGCATCAGTTGCAACGTCTTCTTCAGTATAGCGAGACAAGTCCAGAAATTCCCGCTGATAAGCATCCACAGTCTTGTTGCCCTGGACTAAGTTGCAGAATTCACGCTTCTTCTTATCCATCATTCCCTGAGGAATGTGACGAGCACGGAACGCAGCTTGAAACTCTGGCCAGGTGATGATTGTTCCAACAGGCTGAGAGCGCCTGCGGCCGTCCCACCATTGAGCAGCGGGGCCCTTCAGAAAGTACGAGGCAAAGGTGACATAGCTAGCCTCTGGGGCGCCTAAAGACTCCAGCTCATAAGTGATGTCACGGAGCCAGTCATCTGCGTCAAGCGGCTGAGTTGAGATGCGGTAGGTCGTTGGGTTGAGACGCATGAAGTCTTGCAGAGTCATTGGGGCTGGCTGCTGATTCATATTCGGCCTCGGGAACTGGTCCATAAGCCCTTGCATAAACTGGTGATTCAGTTCAAACTGTTGCATCATACCAGCCATGTATTCCGGTGGTGGTGGCGGTTCAGGCGCACCACGACCACGACCAGCTAGCCTAACCATTCTGTCAAATTTTTAACAGTGGTAGTTTAGCATTGTGTAATTGCAAAGACAAAGAATCGTTCATGAAGTAAATTGCACAACGAAGGAAGTGCAATAGATACGACATAGTAGTTCAAACTTCAACATACAGATCCATACATAGGTCTATTACAAACCATAAGTTCGTTACGAAATAGACGATAGGTCCGGCATGAAAATAACCTAGACAACTAGGCGGCACGCAGGCACGCGGTAGAGAGATACAACAATGGGACATAGCGATAAGCTACATCAACGTCGGGGACAACGAAAGTAGCCACGGAACTGCACATGACCCTGAATGTGAAACCTGGTGGCAGGGTCCTGCATCCCGTGCACACTCTGATGCAGAATCTGCATATTAAGCGGGAGCGCAGGTCCACGTGCCGGAGTACGACCTCCAACCTCAGGCCATTCAAGACCTGGAGGAAACTCAGTCCGAGGCGGGTAAAGGATGTGCTCCGGATGTATCCTCGCATGGACTGCTGGCATCAACTGCTCCATAGCCTGATGTAGACGAGCTCGGGTGGCATACAGCTCGACATTAAGAGCCCTGATAGTGCGATCCAGAGCCTCAGTGTACTGGACCAGAACCTGTGGGTCGTAACGACGACTCACGTAGGGGGTGCAGACAGCAGTGTAGGACCGGTCGTTGCGCTGCGGCGCGAAAGGGGTCAAGACCTCAGCATCGGCTACCGTATCAACTCCAGCAGGAGCATACGGGATGTATGTGTATGCCGTCTCCTCCAAACAAGGGTTCGCTGCTCGGAGACGAACAATAGCAGCATAGGCAGCATCCTGTACTGCCATCTCAACAGTTACTCCAATGCCACGGAAGGTGTGCAGCTCAGTGATGGAGAGGTCCTGTCGATCCCAGATAACCATCTTGGCCTCATACTGTTCCTGGTTGAACTCGCGGTAGTCCTCGTAAACAGTGTACTCGGGGTACCAGTGATATCCCAGCTTCTTCAAGAGGCCGATCAGAATGGACGGGAACCCAGTCGTATCGTGCGCAAAGGTCAGACGAACGATCTGCCTAGCGGGACGCATCTGTAACAAGGAGATTCAAGATGTCAAATGACAGTGCGTGCATCATAACTTCAAAGAAGACAATTTTCGACGAAACAATTCTCCGGTGGATGTGATCACGAGAACCTAATGTTAGATTTAGCAAAATCTTTAACCCGAAAGAGAAGAGAGATTAGAACCCAGAGTATAGACGAGGAGTAAAAGATCCTAATACCACCCAATTGAGATGTGGGCCCATAACCCACAGGTCCCAGGATCGAAACCTGGCTCTGATACCAACTTGTGACGCCCCTGATCTCGACCGTACGCTAATCAAACACACAATGCGTACGACCAAGATTAGGGACTCACTGATTGATATCACAACACAACACTATACACAAATTAAAGTCATACAGATTCATATTACAAGCCAGGGGCCTCGAGGGCTCGAATACAAAGCTCGACAAAGCACGAGTCAGTGGAAGCAAATAATATCTGAGTATAGACATAAGTTAAACAAGTTTTGCCTTAAGAAGGCTAGCACAAACATAAGCAGCGGATCGAAAGAGGCGAGGCCTCCTGCCTGGGAACCTCCTAACTACTCCTGAGCTTCGGGGGCAGCCTCCACGTAGTAGTAGGCTCCAGCGGTGGTGTAGTAGTCGTCTCCAGTGTACTCCATCTGCTGGGCTCCATCGTCTGAACGCGGAATCGTATCGAGGGGGAAGGAGAAAGCAAAGCAGCGGTGAGTACTCATCCAAAGTACTCGCAAGACTGACATCAAAACTATGCTAAGTACGCATCATTATCAAGGGGAGGGTTATATCTGGACTGACTGCAGAAAGCAAGAATAGGGAGAAGGACTAGTCCTATCGAAGACTAGCATCTTCAACATCTTGCAGCATTAGAAGAGAGTAGACTGGTATCTCATATATAGTCATATTATTGTAGCAATTTTATTAAGTAGCCACGCCCAGAGATCCTTCCTCGACTCCCTGCGAGGAAGCAATCTCGGAGCCACAATTCATTTCAAATTTAAATCACAATTATAGTTGTATAAGGTCAAGGCACAACTCCAAATCGTCCTGTTACTGTGGACACGGCTATTCGAATATGAAAGTGCGTTATATCGACTAGAGGGGGGGTGAATAGGTGATTTTTACAAATTCATCACTGAGGAATTTCAACTTGAGGAATTTGAAATGTGATGAATAACTAGCAGCGGAATAAGTACTCAAGTGCATACGAAGCATAGCGATCGCATAGTCATCATGATGAAATAAAGCATGCACAGATTACAGATGGCGTGATACAGGATAAGCAGGTGAGGAACAAGGTAGCTTGAAGAATTTGAGGTGAGGAAATTGAGAAAGTCTTCAGTCAAATTCTTCAAATAGTAACGATCAATTTCATCAACAAGTATACGAGGAAATTAAAGGGTTGAGGAAATAGAACCAGGTAGCTCGATGAAGACAATGATTTGATGACCCAGTTCCAACTGCTGTGACAGTCGTACGTCTGGTTTGGAGCGGCCTGGTATTTAAACCAGAAGACACACGGTCCCAGGACACACAGTCCTTACCGTATTCTCCTTGAGCTAAGGTCACACAGACCTCGCCCAACACTCGTGGTAAGTCTTCAGGGTAGACTTCCAAAACCCTCACAAACTGGTCACCCGGCGATCCACAATTGACTGCTGGATGCTCTAGACCAAGGTCACTTCGTGATCCCCAATTGACTGCAGGATGCACTAGACCATGACGCCTAACCGTCTGGAAGATACACAGTCTTCAAAGGTAACAAGTGTCGGTTCCACACAGGAACAATTTCTTCAGTGATACTCAATCACTTTGGGTTTGGTGGTTTGGTTTGGGGTTTTTCCTCACTGATGATTTTCTCTCAAAGTCCTCGAGGAATGGGATGCTCTCAAATGACAAGTGTCAGTTCTCTCTCGGAGCAGCCAACCAACTAGTGGTTGTGGGGGGTGGCTATTTATAGCCAGGGTGCAACCCGACATGATAAGACATAAATGCCCCCAATGATATGATCGTTATGTGGATAGGATGATTGGGGACAGCTGGCACTTAGCACAGCAACGGTCGGAATTTCGAACTATGAAAGTCCTCAGGCTTATCATATTCCTCACTTGTAAGCAATTCGCACTGGCGAAATCCTAACTCCTCAGTCAGACCAATTTCCTCAGAGACCAGAAGATCATCGTCTCTGTCACTGAAGAACTTGACTGAACTGCAAGAGATTACCAAAGGTTTCACTCGAAGGATTGGATAGGTTGAGGCTTTTGAGTTGATCATCAGTTGGGAATTTTCCTTAGTATTACCTCGGCCCCCTTTAACAGTACGGTGTTTCCTATGACTCAAAGAAAGAAAATGAAACTACGAAAACAAAAGTCTTCACGCTTCATAGTCCTCGTTCATATCTTCAAGGTCACACCAACTTCTTCTTTTTCAAAGTCTTCAGGGAATGCCAAAGTCTTCAGCAAAGTCTTCACCAAAGTCTTCAGTTGAAGACATACATTTTTAGGGGTCGATAATCTCCGAATGTATCAAACTCCTCAGCGACTTATAGAGCCTGTGTACACTTACAAACGCATTAGTCTCTTAACCTATAAGTCTTCAATACACCAAAATCACTAAGGGGCACTAGATGCACTAACAATCTCCCCCTTTTTGGTGATTGATGACAAATAGGTTAAGTTTTCAACGGGGATAATAATATGAAGTGTAAGTACTGAGTTTGAGGAATTTGATTGCAAGATACAGAAGAACTCCCCCTGAAGATGTGCATATTTGAGGAATTTGTTTTGGACTGCAAATGCACATGGAAGGTTAAAATCATGGAGAACTCCCCCTATATCTTATAATCCATACACGCATTTAATATATATCATGAGGAAATTGAAATGCATGATGGAAAATGGGGTCTGAGGAAGTTCAGCATGCGTGCATTAAGATAACTTGAGGAAATAGTATGCGGAAAGCAGTTCAAAAACATCAGACCACCATCGGACTTAAGTTTACAACTCAACCAACAAAAGCTTCAGAAGAGCGAGAGTTGTAACTTAAACAAAAACAGCCACGAAAATAGAGACCCGCTTGAAGACTAACTCAAATTTTCTCCCCCTTTGTCATCGAAGACCAAAAGGGACAAAAATTGAGGACTAACGCCCCTGAAGAATTTCATCTTGAAGGTGTTGGAGGAGCGCCAGCGTTGTCGGGGTCGTTCGTTGATGTAGGGCCTGCAGCAGTGTCGTCAATATCCTCAGCTTCATCCGCCTGGCGTGATGAAGAATATGAGCTTGTAACCAGCTGAGGAACTTGAACTTTCTTCCATTTCTTCCTTGGAGGGATGGACCAATCAAAGCCCTGCTGAAATTCCATCTCCTTGAGTTCTTCAGGAGTCTTGAGGTGAGACAGGATGGCCCATGTGCGGTCGAAGACTTCATGAAGATAATAGTGGTTCTTCCTCACAGAGTTGTGCGTGACAGTCATGTCTCGAAGAAGTGAACCAAACTGACGCTTTACCCACTTGTGATTGCGATCAATCTTCTGATGAAGACTTAGAAGAAGCTCTCGATCAGTCATCACACGAGGGGCAATTTCTTGAGGATTTTGCGCTGAGGCTTTTGCGGCAGAATCTTGGGTAGCAGTGTCATCATTGGTGGAATAGGATGCAGCTTTGCGAAACTGACCATCCAATGGACGAGTACCTTCATCAATGACAGCTTTGCCTTTACCCTCAACCGAGGAAAATGAGCTCTTGAGGACTTCAATTGGAGGCAGAAAGCTGAAGTGATTCTGAAAGTCAGCCTTGAATGGAAGTGAAGACTTTGATCTGATGAATTTCATGATCCAGGGAGCGTAAGGCTTCAATTCAAATGGGGCTGAAGCAGCATTGGCCAAAGTCCTCATGAAGAAATCATGGTAATTTACGGGAATCCCATGAATGATGTTGAATAGCATGTTCTTCATGATTCCATCCACTTCTTCTTCTTCAGAATTGTGGCCCTTCTGAGGACTAAGGGTTTTGGTCAGAATGCGATAAACTGTCCTGGGCACATAGAGCAAATCCTTCACAAGGAAGGAAGTCCTTTGAGGTTGGCCCTGAGCCAATGGCTTCATCAGCACTTGCATCAAGTGGTTGGACAGTTCAGTTTCATCATAGATGCAGCGTGCTCCTTCTGAAGGAATTGCTATTGGCACAGCCTGAAGCAATTCAGTGGCTAGGGCAGTGTAGTGAGTAGATCCAGTCATCCAGTCCAGAATCCATGAATTGACATCAGAAGCATCACCCGAGATATGCAAGGTTGCATAGAATTGAAGAATTAGCTCTTCATTCCAGTCGCATATGTCAACGCAGAAGGGAAGAAGTCCAGCATCATGAAGAACTGTGAGCACAGGTGTGAAGCACGGAATGGATTCCATATCCACATGAGGAATTTGCTGATGCTCGAAGACTTTCTCTTTGTCAAATAGTACTGATGCATAGAAATTCATCTGCGAAGGGGTCCAGAATCTTGTGCGACCGGTCCTTGCTGAGTCATAAGGATTTGGCCCGTTGAAGAAAATGTGCTCGTTGAAGAAATTGGTCTTGATGAATTTGGGGCGCTTTGAGCCTTTGAGGGGCAACTTTGGCTTCGGCTGAAGATTTGGCTTGAAGCGGCCCACAATGTCCTTAGTCATAGGAGGAACTTCTTCAGATTGAGGAATTTGAATAGCAGTTTCCTCATTTGCGGTTTGAGCAGCAATTTCTTCAGCTGATGCAGCTAGAATATCTTTAGTATGAATTTCTTCAGTCTGGGCTGGAGACTGAGGAATTTGAGTAATTGGTGTGGTCATTGGAGAATTTGGGTGTGCAGCTTCCCAATATTCATCATTTATTAGAGGAGTTGTGTTGCCAATGTCCACGTCCTCTTCCATTTCTTCAACGCCGGCCTCTTCAGCAGTCAACTGAGGCAAGGGCGATGATACCAGTGGAGTTGAAGCATTTGCTTCCACTTCAATTTCTTCATCAATCTGCTCTGAGGAAGCAGCAGAATGATCTTCTTCATCATCAACATTTGGAATGTCATACTCGACACCAAATGGAACTATTTCATAGGCAGGTACGGAGGAGATTGGGGTTGCATCAATGGGTTCAGTTGAAGAACTTGGTAGTGTCTTCAATTTCTTCACCGCTGAGGAATCTGAAGTTGATGCTTTTCTTTTCTTAGCAGCAATTTTCTCCGCAGCCTTTGTTTTCTTCGCTTCTGATGCAGAAAGAAGGTTGATGTTCTTCACCCTTGAGGACTTTGCAGTTTCAGCAGAGGGTGAAGGTGGAGCAGTTTCTTCAGGCACGACTGATGCAGTCGCCCTAGTGGTCTCAATTTCATCAGGCGCAACAAAAGCTTCAGCTGGCCTGGCAGTTTCTTCAGGCGCAACAGTGGAGGTTGCCCTGACAGGTTCTTCAGCAGCCTGAATTTCTTTAGCTGCGCGTGCAGTTTCTTTAGCAGGCTGAGCAGATTCTTCAGCCTGAGGAATTTGTTGTTGCAATTGAGCTGCAACCCTTGAGTTGTGATCTTTAACTACAGCTTGGGCTGCCCTGACAAATCTCACTTTGGTGCCCTTCCATTCAGCATCATATTTTGCTTGTTCATCAGTCAGGCAGCGAATCTCAGACTGAACTGTGATGAGTTGAGTAGGAGTCAAATTCATCACATTGTTCTTCAGGAACTTTTTCAGTGAGGAAAGTGGAGTGCTGGGATCCTCATGCCATATGTCAATGAAGTTGAGGATCATCTTTGGATCCTGCATAAGAGGAACAGAGCTGCCCTTAGCTATTGCAGCTCTCTGCTGACTGTTTCTGATGATTTCTTCCAATTCTTCATTACTAGCATCATCATTATCCTCAGACCCTAAGGGTACATTCACAGTAACTTGGCTTTTGTGAGGACTTGGTCTCTGACCTCGTCCAGCAGTTCTCTTTATCTTCATCAAAGTAGGACTTGTTGAAGACTGTTCTTGGGCTGAGGAACTTGCAGAGGCCCCTGAAGCAATTGAGAAGCCAGTAGTCCTCTGACATGTTGTAAGATTTACAGGTGTTGAGGACTTTGCAGCAGCAGCTGATGATTGTGCAGCTACTGAAGGCATTGCAGTGGCCTTTGAAGAATTTGCATGAGTATTTTGCAGTGAGGATTTTGAAGTTGAGGACTTTGACTTCACTGCAGATTTCTTCATTAATGATTTCTTCAGAGCACTATCAGAGGCTCCGGCAGAGGCAGCAGCAGCAGCAAAATCTTCATTGAATTTCTTCACTGCAGCTTTGGCAGTTCTCTGAAGTTTGCGTTGATGCTTTGCCCATTCATCTGGAAAGTCTTCACCACGAGCAACGCTAGTGGGATCGATTTCTTGACCATCAACAGGAGGAGCCCTTTTAGAAGGAGGTTTGAGGGCGAATTTCTTCATATACTTGGGAGTGACATAGCGATAGTCTCTCCACTCCTTTGCCCACCTCCGTTCAATTCTTTGAATTCTGATTTTCCTCTGCTCTTTCGTTTCTTTGCCATGAATGGCCTCATCTGGAGTACAGTAACCAGCATACAGATCCTCAGGTATCTCAAAAGCAGTGTTCTGTTCAGCCTTCTTTCCACCCTTCTGAGGTCTTTTACCATCTGCCATTTTCTTCACTTGATGACTTTGAACTCTTGATGATTCTGAAGATGTATACAGTTTTTCCTCAAGAAACGCTGCAAATGAGTTAAGTTGATGAGAACCTAGTGATTCATCAGCAGACATTTTGTACCTGTGAACAGAGTATAGGTGCGAGGAATTTGAAGAGGTCATATGCGTTCTCAGAAATTTTTCAAAATACATCAAGTTGAGGATTTTGACCATAGATGTCTTAAGGAATTTCACTAAGTGTTCTTTGTCTTAGGTTCCAGAGTTGTGCGAATATGTAGATCCACACAATTGAGGAATCTTGAAGAAAATCATAACTTAGAGAAAAACATCAAGGGATTGAAACATATAAGATGCTTAAGAAGATGATTCTTGAAGAAAAAACACTTTTGAGGATTTTGTGGAAGACATGAAGATCAAACAAGGGCAGTAAAATTAGATTTTATTTACCCTGATGAAGAACACGACGAACAGAGAGATGAAATCTGGGAAGTTCATCCGTCCAGATCTCCCACGCCCTAGCTTGGCAGAGGGAGACAGCTACAGCGGCGGCGGGGTGAAGACTTCCGCGGCCGATGCGAGTACGGCGACGGCGAGGTCGAGGCAGTGAAGCTCTTCCTCTCCGGCGGCGATGATTTTAGCGGCGGTGCTAGGTTTGAGCTCGGGAGAGATGGGAATGAGAAGTAACTCGAGCACAGTGAAGGGGAGGGGGTATATATAGTGGCAGTAAAAACGAATCGGTCCGAAGATTTTGGACCAGATTGCCCCTGACCCTTGCTCTCCACGCGACAGGTGTCACCCACGTTCTGAGTAGTGGAGATAGTGGGGGATCGTGGCTTATCCAGTCGTGGGAATCGGAACTGTTTGAGCGGGAAGCGCCGAAAAATTTGATAGTGAAAATTTTAAAGTTTCCGTTCGCAAATTCTTCAGCTGTCTAGGATACAGTGAAGACTTTGAACGAGTTTCAAAGTAGAACGCATATGAAGAATTTGTGAACAGGCTGGGTTGAGTTTAGCATAGAGGGGGAACGGGTCCGATCACATTCACTTAGATGAAAATCAACTTGAAGAATTAGCAATAAGTGAATGCTGTTGAGGACATTGAAAACTCATATATATATATAGTCAATGAAGAACATCAGTTTCATAGTTTGAAGAATTTGAAAAAGTTGAGGAATTTGCAAACTTGAGGAATCTGAAAATTTGAAGAATTTGCAAAATGATGAAAAACTCAACTCTGAAGAATTTCAACTATTGTTGATGGCGTGACCCACCGTATAAGAATGATGATTTCAAACACCGCGTACAATTGTCGTAGGGTTCTGAGAATCAAATTCTTCGTTAATTTCTTCACACTTAGAGAGTTATTCTTCATTGATTGAAGAAAAACGTTACTTCGTGTGTTGCACATCAAAGTCATCAATTTTGCATAAGTGTTAGAATGTGTGTCCTTTCAAAGAACATTCGAAGATTCTAAGATATTTAGCTCACACCGCAACTTGCAAAATCTCTTTTCATCCAAGGGCTTAGTGAAGATATCGGCCAGTTGTTCTTTAGTGGGGATGTGGTCGATGGAGATGTCGCCTTTGAGTACATGATCTCGAAGAAAATGATGACGAATCTGGATGTGCTTGGTCTTGGAGTGCTGAACTGGGTTGTAAGCAATCTTGATAGCGCTCTCATTGTCGCAGTAGAGAGGCACATTCTTCACCTTGATGCCATAGTCCTTGAGGGTTTGCTTCATCCACAGCAGCTGAGCGCAGCATGAACCAGTAGCAATGTACTCAGCTTCAGCAGTAGAAAGTGACACACAGTTCTGCTTCTTCGAGGACCAACAGACTAAGGATCGTCCGAGGAAATGACATGTGCCTGAGGTTGACTTGCGATCCACACGATCTCCAGCATAGTCAGCATCTGAGTATCCGACGAGGTAAAGATTTGAGCCCTTGGGATACCATAATCCAAGCGTTGGTGTGTGAGCTAAGTATCGAAGAATATGTTTCACAACCTTATGGTGTGATTCTTTCGGTGTTGCTTGGAATCGGGCACACATGCAAACACTCAGCATAATATCAGGCCTAGATGCACACAGATACAATAAAGAGCCAATCATGGAGCGGTATACCTTCTGATCGAAATCTTTACCATTTTCGTCAGTGCAGAGGTGGCCTTTTGAAGGCATTGGAGTTTTGACGCCTTTGCATTCGTGCATGTTGAATTTCCTCAGCACATCCTTGAGGTATTTCTCTTGTGAGATGAAGATGCCATTGTCTTGCTGACGAATTTGAAGACCTAAGAAGAATTTCAACTCTCCCATCATAGACATTTGATATTCTTCACTCATCATATAGGCAAATTCATCACTGTAACGTTTGTCAGTACAGCCAAAGATAATATCGTCGACATATATTTGGCATATGAACAGTTCATTGTCATAGGATTTGGTGAAAAAAGTTGGGTCGAGTGAACCGGGTTTGAAGCCTTTCTTCATGAGGAATTCCTTTAGAGTGTCATACCACGCCCGAGGGGCCTGCTTGAGGCCATAGAGGGCCTTGTTGAGTCTGAAGACTTTGTTAGGATGCTTAGAATCTTCAAAACCTGGGGGTTGAGCAACATATACTTCTTCCTCAAGCTTACCATTGAGGAATGCACTTTTCACATCCATTTGATATAAAGTGATATCATGATGGTTAGCATAAGCAAGCAATATGCGAATAGCTTCAAGTCTAGCAACAGGTGCAAAAGTTTCATCAAAGTCAATTCCTTCAACCTGTGTGTAGCCTTGAGCTACAAGACGAGCCTTATTCCTTACCACAAGGCCATTTTCATCTTGCTTGTTGCGGTAGATCCACTTGGTACCTATGATGTTATGCTTGCGAGGATCTGGCCGCTTGACAAGTTCCCACATGTTGTTGAGCTTGAATTGATGCAATTCCTCTTGCATAGCTTGAATCCACTCAGGCTCCTTGAAAGCTTCATCAACTTTGGTGGGCTCTATCATAGAGACAAAAGCAAAATGCCCACAAAAGTTAGTCAGATGTGAAGCTCTTGAGCAAGTGAGAGGACCTGGTGCATTGATGTCGTCGATGATTTTGTCAATCTGCACTTCATTTGCAACTCTTGGATGAGCAGGTTGACGTGGCTGAGGATTTTCTTCAGTACCATTTTCTTCAGGTGTATCAGCATGAATGTCTTCATTGATTGGAATGACTTCCTCAGTTGGTTGAGGATTTTCTTCAGTGGGTACTACATCCTCAGTAGCCTTCAACTTAATGGATTCCTCAGGAGACTTTTCATCTAGCACAGAAGGCAGGTGCTCTCTTTGCGAGCCGTTAGTTTCATCGAACCGCACATCTACAGTTTCAACAACCTTGTGATGGTAGGTGTTGAAGACTCTGTAGGTGTGCGAGTCCTTTCCGTAACCAAGCATAAAACCTTCATGTGCTTTCGGTGCAAATTTAGAACTGTGGTGAGGATCTCTTATCCAGCATTTTGCACCGAAGACTTTGAGATAACTTACATTGGGTTTCTTGCCGGTCATGAGTTCATATGATGTCTTCTTGAGGAATTTGTGAAGATATACCCTGTTGATGATGTGGCATGCTGTATCAATTGCCTCAGGCCAGAAGCGACGAGGAGTCTTGTATTCATCAAGCATGGTGCAAGCCATCTCAACAAGAGTCCTATTCTTGCGCTCCACGACGCCGTTCTGCTGAGGAGTATATGGGGCAGATAGCTCATGAGTAATACCAAGTTCATCAAGATATTCATCAAGATTGGTGTTCTTGAACTCAGTCCCGTTATCACTCCTGATATGCTTGATCTTGACGCCGAAGTTTGTTGAGGCCCTTGAAGCAAATCGTTTGAAGACATCCTGCACTTCAGACTTGTACAGAATAATATGCACCCAAGTGTAATGAGAGTAATCATCAACAATGACAAAGCCATACAAACTTGAAGCATTTGTTAGTGTGGAATAATGAGTGGGGCCAAAGAGGTCCATGTGAAGCAATTCAAAAGGTCGAGTCGTGGTCATGATTGTCTTCGAGGGATGCTTGGATCTGGTCATCTTCCCAGACTCACAAGCACCACACAGGTGATCCTTGAGGAATTTGACACCTTCAATGCCAATGACGTGCTTTTTCTTCACGAGCGTGTGCAAGTTCCTCATACCAGCATGTCCAAGTCGTCGATGCCACAGCCAGCCTTCTGAGGACTTTGCAAGTAGGCACGTGGCAGGCTGAGGACCTGTAGAGAAATCAACAATATACAAGTCTCCTCTCCTAAAGCCTTCGAAGACTTTGGAATGGTCAGATTCCATGATGACAACACAACGATATTTTCCAAAGATGACAACCATATCAAGATCACAAAGCATTGAGACAGACATGAGGTTGAACCCGAGGGATTCGACAAGCATCACCTTGTCCATGTGTCGGTCCTTGGAGATTGCAACCTTACCTAGACCCAATACCTTGCTTTTTTCCTTTGTCAGCGTAGGTGATATGCTTCAGATGAGATGGGGCAAGTGGCATATTCATCAATAGACTCTTGTCACCAGTCATGTGGTTGGTGCATCCACTATCGAGGACCCACTCAGTAGTTTTTGGAGTTTCATCCTGCAGATGAATTAGTACAACTTACGAACTCATATGCTTCAGAGTGAAGAATATGACATCAAATTCATTAGGCATAATTTCATCACACAACATAGTAAGTAAAGCAGTGTGAGGACGTGAGAAATGAGGAACTCATTTCTGCATGATTAGCTTGCGTCCTTTCAAGCGTTTCCTCAGGTCTCTAGCAAATTCATCAGACGTTCAAGTTCGTTTGGAGATCTGACCCTGCATAAGAAGTTAGTTCAATTTCCTCACCACCCACATCTGGAGGGGTGGCAAAGAGTTCATCATTCTGCGAGCTCCATATGAGAAGGGAGGCATTGAAGCTAGTGCACTTCGTTTCACAGGACTAGGGTTAGAGTACTCATATGAATAAGCAGAGAAATTCTTCGAGGACTTATGAACATAATGATTTGAAGAATAATGCACATATTCAGAACTCTTAGATTTTTCCTGCGAAACAGGTGCATTAGCACGAGAATGATACTTTTGACCATTTGAGGAATTTGGTCCAAGTGAAGACTTTGGTCCATATGAGGAATTTGATCTGGGGTTCCTTTTCTTCATGGGCGGTGTCGTGAGGACATTCACTTGAAGATTTTCCAAGCAGCTCTTAGGAACCCAGATTTTCCTCATAGGTGAACCTTTCCTGCAGTTAGTTCCAACAAATCTGGCAAATACTTCACCTTTCTGATTTTTGAAGAATTTGTAGTTGGAGTCAAGTGACTCATCAGAGGAATATGAAGTTTCACAAGTAAAGCCAGATAAAGTGGATGGATCCACAGGAGGTCCTTTTGCAGCAACCCATGACGTTTTGGGGTACTGCTCAGGTGTCCAGTAGGATCCATCAGCATTGAGTTTCCTCTCAAATGCAATACCCTCTTTCCTAGGGTTCCTGTTCAGAATCTGCTTTTTGAGCACATCGCAAAGGGTTTGATGCCCTTTGAGACTTTTGTACATGCCTGTCACATACAATTCCTTCAACCCTGCATTTTCGTCAGTGATACTTGTGGTATCCTCAGATGAGGAATTTGTGACCACGGGGATAGTTGAAGAATTTGCAGCAATAGAAGCATTTGAACATTCAGGTGAAGAATTAGCAGTTTCACGTTCGATGCATTTCATACATGGTGGAACAAATTCTTCCTGAGCGGTACTGATCTGTTGAGCCAGTAAGGAATCGTTTTCCCTTTGGAGATCCTCATGAGCCACTCTTAGTTTCTCAAGATCTTGCTTTCTTTGAAGAAATTCATAAGAAAGCTTCTCATGGTCAACTAAGAGAGCATTATGATGACTCTGAAGGTTATCATACTTTGTCTGGAGACTTTTGAGATCATCAGACAGAGTTTGAGTCCGATCCACTTCCTCATTCAACAGATCATCGCTTTTGTCTAGCAATTTCTGAAGCTTTTCAAGTGCACTTTGTTGCTTAGTGGCAATTTTAGCAAGTTTGGCATAGCTAGGTTTCACATATTCATCAGATTCACCTTCACTTGATTCAGAAGAAGAGTGATGCTTGTGTACCTTGAAACCTTTTGCCATGAAGCAGTAAGTGGGAGCATATTCATCGTTGCTGACGTCAGAGTCGTTGGAGTGGTCATTTTCTTCATCGTTGAATATGGACTTGCTGACGAAAGCAGTGGCGAGAGCAAGGCTAGCAACACCAGAGTCAAACTCCTCCTCAGATTCTTCCTCTTCTTCATATTCTTCAGATTCTTCTTCAGAATCCATTTCCTTGCCAATGAAATCCCGAGCCTTTCTGGAACCATTCTTCTTGTGCGATGAGGACTTTGAAGATGAGGACTTTGAAGTTGAGGACTTTGAAGATTTCTTCTTTTTCTTTGAGTCATCAGAACTGTAGTCCTTGTATTTCTTCTTCTTTGATTCTTTTTCCCAGAGAGGACAGTCAGAGATAAAGTGACCAGACTTCTTGCATTTGTGACAAGTTCTCTTTTTGTAGTCGCTTGAGGAATCTGACTTTCTCAAACCACTTTTTGATGACTTTCCAAATCGGTCTCTCCTTGAGAACTTCTGGAATTTTCTCACAAGCATTGCCAGCTCCTGACTCAGTTCTTCAGGATCACCAAGGCTGCTATCAGAATCTTCGTCTTCGGATGAGGAAATTGCTTTTGCCTTCAGAGCACGAGATCTTCCATAGCTTGGTCCGTAGAGGTCTCTCTTCTCAGCTTGTTGGAATTCATGAGTATTGAGTCTCTCAAGTATATCAGCAGGATCAAGTGACTTGTAGTCTCCACGTTCTTGAATCATCAAAGCCAGAGTATCGAATGAGGAATCAAGAGATCTTTGCAGTTTCTTCACCACCTCATGGTCGGTGATGTCAGTGGCACCCAGAGCTTGAAGCTCGTTGGAGATATCAGTGAGACGATCAAAAGTTTGCTGAACATTTTCATTGTCGAGTGTTTTGAAGCGATTGAAGAGATTGCGAAGAACATCAACACGGGAGTCACGTTGAGTGGAAACACCTTCATTGACTTTGGACAGCCTATCCCAGATAAGCTTAGCAGTCTCCAAAGCACTCACTCTGCCATACTGACCTTTGCTCAGATGGCCACAGATGATATTCTTCGCTTGAGAATCAAGTTGCTTGAATTTCATCGCATCAGCAGCAGTAACAGTCGGAGATGTGCGGGCAACACCATTTTCCACAACATACCAGAGATCGTTGTCAATAGCTTCAAGATGCATGCGCATCTTGTTCTTCCAGTAGGGGTAGTCCGTCCCATCGAAGGTAGGACAGCCTGCGGAAACCTTGATCATACCTGCAGTCGACATAACTAGAACTCCAGGTGGTTAAACCAAAATCACACAGAACAAGGGAGTACCTTGCTCTGATACCAATTGAAAGTGCGTTATATCAACTAGAGGGGGGTGAATAGGCAATTTTTACAAATTCATCACTGAGGAATTTCAACTTGAGGAATTTGAAATGTGATGAATAACTAGCAGCGGAATAAGTACTCAAGTGCATACGAAGCATAGCGATCGCATAGTCATCATGATGAAATAAAGCATGCACAGATTACAGATGGCGTGATACAGGATAAGCAGGTGAGGAACAAGGTAGCTTGAAGAATTTGAGGTGAGGAAATTGAGAAAGTCTTCAGTCAAATTCTTCAAATAGTAACGATCAATTTCATCAACAAGTATAAGAGGAATTAAAGGGTTGAGGAAATAGAACCAGGTAGCTCGATGAAGACAATGATTTGATGACCCAGTTCCAACTGGTATGACAGTCGTACGTCTGGTTTGGAGCGGCCTGGTATTTAAACCAGAAGACACACAGTCCCAGGACACACAGTCCTTACCGTATTCTCCTTGAGCTAAGGTCACACAGACCTCGCCCAACACTCGTGGTAAGTCTTCAGGGTAGACTTCCAAAACCCTCACAAACTGGTCACCCGGCGATCCACAATTGACTGTTGGATGCTCTAGACCAAGGTCACTTCGTGATCCCCAATTGACTGCAGGATGCACTAGACCATGACACCTAACCGTCTGGAAGATACACAGTCTTCAAAGGTAACAAGCGTCGGTTCCACACAGGAACAATTTCTTCAGTGATGCTCAATCACTTTAGGTTTGGTGGTTTGGTTTGGGGTTTTTCTCACTGATGATTTTCTCTCAAAGTCCTCGAGGAATGGGATGCTCTCAAATGACAAGTGTCAGTTCTCTCTCGGAGCAGCCAACCAACTAGTGGTTGTGGGGGTGGCTATTTATAGCCAGGGTGCAACCCGACATGATAAGACATAAATGCCCCCAATGATATGACCGTTATGTGGATAGGATGATTGGGGACAGCTGGCACTTAGCACAGCAACGGTCGGAATTTCGAACTATGAAAGTCCTCAGGCTTATCATATTCCTCACTTGTAGGCAATTCGCACTGGCGAAATCCTAACTCCTCAGTCAGACCAATTTCCTCAGAGACCAGAAGATCATCATCTCTGTCACTGAAGAACTTGACTGAACTGCAAGAGATTTCCAAAGGCTTCACTCGAAGGATTGGATAGGTTGAGGCTTTTGAGTTGAGCATGAGTTGGAAATTTTCCTTAGTATTACCTCGGCCCCCTTTAACAGTACGGTGTTTCCTATGACTCAAAGAAAGGAAATGAAACTATGAAAACAAAAGTCTTCACGCTTCATAGTCCTCGTTCATATCTTCAAGGTCACACCAACTTCTTCTTTTTCAAAGTCTTCAGGGAATGCCAAAGTCTTCACCAAAGTCTTCAGTTGAAGACATACATTTTTAGGGGTCGATAATCTCCGAATGTATCAAACTCCTCAGCGAATTATAGAGCCTGTGTACACTTACAAACGCATTAGTCTCTTAACCTATAAGTCTTCAATACACCAAAATCACTAAGGGGCACTAGATGCACTAACAGAATAGTTTATTCATCCCTGCAGGGGTGCACCGCATTTCCAACACGCCTGATCACCTCCGGCCGGACACACTTTCCTGGGTCATGCCCGGCCTCGGGATAGCAGCACGTCGTCGCCCCACCTAGGCCCAACGAAGAGGCCAGCCCGCCGGTCTAAATCCTAAGCGCGCAGGTTCGTGGGCCCACTTGCGCTTGCGCTCCTGCACGATGTGTGGGCGGGGAGAAACAGACCTAGTACACTCCAGTCCAAGAGCTGCACCGTCCAGTCCAATCCGGCGCGCACCGCTCCATTGCTGACGTCCGAAGAGCTTCGGATGATACAACGACGCTGAGTACCCATAACTTCTCCCACGCGATGGTTTGGTACGTAAAAAGGCCAACGACCCAACTCAGATCAAATACCCAACCCATTAGCATTTTATTCATGCGGGGAAAGTGCGACCCATGAAGTGCGGTCCGTCGCCCCGCCTCGAGGACCGTGGCAAGGGCCTCTCCTGCCCGTCCACGCCTCATCAACATCAAACCGTGGGTACCCCTCTGGGCCGACCCATCACCAACATGTTTCTGTAACCAGGTCATAGTAACTGTGTGTATAAAACATCAAGACGGAACCTGAGGAATCACCCTCACGGGGTCCCGCTCGATGAAACCGTCAAAGTGGACTTAGAGGAATCACCCTCGAGGGTCCCACACTTGAGGGGTTGCACGACAGAGTCATCGCCGGGAGTGGTGAAGGAGGAATCACCCTCGATAACCACGACCGACTAGCTACACTACAGAGCTAGCATCATGAGTACTTCACGAGGTGTCACCCCCGGTACTCGATAATAGCGCTGCAGAGTCGTACAACTAAGGGGTGTGCGGTGATGTGAGGGGCCAGGCTTGTCGGTCGGTTGACCGAGTCTTCGAGTCGTCGATGAAGAAGCAGGGGCAACTGGGACTAAGGGGGGTCACAGGGGATTCATTGATCAACCTATACTAAGCAGTTGATATGATTGCAGGTATGGTAGTAATTTATCAAAAACAGGCTATGCATCAGAATAGGAGCTAACTAATACAGTAGCAAAATCTAATGCAAGAATGAGAGGGAAAGGAATAGGCGATATCGGAATGCTCAAGGGGGGTTGCTTGCCTTGCTGCTCTGCGGCAAAAGGCTGATCGTCAATGGCGTAGTCGTAGCCGACAGCAGCGTCAGTCTCGGGGTCTACCGGAGAGAAGAGGGGGGAGAAACAATAAATATAAAGCAGACAAATGCATCACGATGCATGAAATGACAATATGCAGGACTAGGCATGCACTAACGCAGTATTACGCGTCGCAGACGGGTCGGAAGAATATCTGACGATATTTCCCGGGTCTCGGGCTACTACCGGACAGGCGAAAATCGATGGAAAAGTTTCATGTTTGCTATGCTAGAGGCATGTGACAGACTAACGGACTGCGTATTCGGATTAGTGGAATTATTCTGAGCAACATTCATGTTCAAAACTTTTTAATCCGGGCTACGGTTTAATTAATACTCCCTTCGTCCGGAAAAGGTTGTCCAATGCGCAGTGTATTGGTATTTTTGCAAAAAAGCCCTCGGAGTCTTAAAACTGTCTCAAATAGATCCATGTGTCCATCTTCTTCCCCTGCCGTCCCCGCGCGTCGCCTGGGCAGGCGCCGGCCAGCTGATTTCGCCGCCGCCCACTAGCACGAGCCCACCTACGCCTCTGATTCAGCCGCCGCCCGTCACCTGCGCCTCTGATTCCGCCGCACCCACCTGCGTGATTTCGCGCGTCGCCACGGGTGCCGTCCGTAGGATTCTTCACCTGCGCCACCAAGGACGTGCGCCGTCCAGGAACTGCTCCGCCGCTGATGTGGCCCCGCGCCGGCGCATTCCCATACCGCCACGACCACCTCCGCGCGTTCCCCTCCCTCCATCCCCTACGCGCGTTCCCCTCCTGTCAAGATACCAATTGCGCGTCGCCGGAGCCTCCCGCCGTGATCCGGTTGAGGCCGTCCTCCTTGAGCTCCGCGTTCTCCTAGGTGTCGATAGCCTGGACCAGGAGTGCGTACTGCTCGCGTCCCAGACCGCTTCCTCGCGCCCGCGGCCACCGGTGCTGGATTTGGGCAAGTCCCCGGCCGCCGCTCCTCTCTCTGGCATGTTGCTGCTGTAAAAATTCAGTGTAAAAATTCAGTCTCCCCGTGGCACCTCCCTCCAGAGTTCCACCGTCCTCCCCTGCGGTGAAACAGATCGATCATGAGAGCAAGATTGTGCCAATGACCTAAAAGTGTGGTGACAATCTCTTAGTAATAATTACCTGAACTGTGTTAGGGAGAATCCTCTGAAGACGACATGGGTTCTTGTTAGGTCTATGTTCTTGTCGACCCATTTAGCCCATGTGGTGCACATGGTTGCCTTCTTGGTAATAGTTCAGCCTGTGGAGTCATAGATGTTTTTTTATCAATCAGTATGTAAACAGATTGACTAGCAGATCGGCTTAACTTGAAGAGTTCTAGGGAAGTGTTGCACTAGCACTACAGAGTACCAACCCTTTTGATGTCTTTGCATGAGTCCACCAGTGCCCGGTGTGACGACGACGATGTCGGCGGTCTGGTACGCCGGAGTTGTTGCATCTAGTTTATCCAACTTCAGTTTCTCATCGAGCACGGTACCCTTTGGGTTCTCGCGGACCATCTCTTTGACCAGAAATATCGATGTTAGGAAATCGCCACAGCAATTGTAGTCCTGCATCAAGTGACATTGTAGTACTGCTGTTTAGTGAAATCAAAATGATGGAGACAATAAAGTTGTTCACATTTTGGCTCTTCTATGGGGTTAACTGAATTTAGTGAATTTAGTGAAATTCATCTTCAACAGTAGCATTGTTCACGTTTTTCACTAAATTCAGTTAACTCCATAGGAGTATATCTGCAACAGTAGCATTGTTCACATTTTTGCTCTGCACCTGAATGTACAGGACCCCAATCATAGGAGGAACAACAACCAGAACAAATAGGATGATTAATTTCATGGTGCTTCTTCTTCTCTTTTGAAACAATCAGAATTTTCCAAAGTGAAAATCAATCCCTGGATATAAATTGGTGAAGATCCAACTGAAATTCTTTTGAATTATGAACAACTAGCATTTGCTGTATGTTTTCCACAGAATACATGGTCTGGGAGTATATGCAACTCTCAGATCATTTGAATGATTATCAATAAATATTCAATCTGGGTAATTTGAATGATTACCTAAACAGCTGGGGCATACATTTTGGAAGATCATGCATCCAGAGATATGGGTATATACTTAGCTCTACAGAAAAAAAAAGGAAAAAAGAAACTCTAACTCTGAACAAAGGAAAATTAAACCAAATGTATAATAACATAACAAAAATTACCATGCAAAGGATGGTTTATAAAAAAACACCAAAATTACCATAATATTAGTAGTCAGATACAGTATCAATGTATCACAATGAACTCCTGCTCCTGCTGCTGTTGATGCTCTGCAAGTTGATGCTCCTCCGCCCGGAGCTCCCCTGACCTGTGTTGCTGCTTGCTGCCGATGAGATGTAATTCATCCCTCCGTAAATCTGCACCTTCAGAATGTGTCGCCTTCTATGAATTCCTGCAGACCAAACCAGTCAGTCGTGTGTTATGTTAATTTGGTAGCTGTGTTCAGAAATGAAACAAGGTTGATGGGGGATGTTTCAGAACCTCGGAAATGAGGACATTGAGGCCGTCATGCTTGTTGTCCCAACCAAACTCGTTGATTCTGTCCTCTGCCCCTGAGGTCTTGTCGTTGTTCTGGATGTAATCCCGGAATATGTCGTCCCCGGACGCACTCCGTAGCCAAGCCGCCCCCACAGTAGCTCATCCTGTCAAGAATGTCAGCTTGATCAGTTCTCGAAGTCCTATTAGCAGTAAGCACTACAACTTCTTGTGGGATGACACAACTAAGATAGACACAACTAAGATAGACACAATTGTATCTGCATGATATTTGGAGGTATTGCAGAAGTGAAAGTCAAATCAATCCAGGTATTACATCAACACAGAAGCATCTACTCACTCTAATCACAGGAAAAAAAATCAAGAATTTTGAACATAGTTGCGGCAGCTGTGGGATCCCCACGCGCTCATCCTCCGGGATTCTGTCGAGGTGCGGCAGCTGTGGGATCGGAGCTCCATGCCGACTGATGATTCTGCAACAGAGCACAAAATGTTCAGTACACAAAATGTAGTCCAAAATGTTCAGTACACAAAAATTTCTGAACCTGGATCAAGAAGGGGAACCTTGACGAGCAGGGGAAACTTGAATCAAGCAGGGAAAACTTGAATCCTGCGTCGCTGGAGCGGGGCCGGCACTCACCAAGGTCGAACCTTGACAAGCAAGCGCGGATCTGGCCGCCACCATGGCCTGCTCGATGGTATACAAGGATGGGGGCAGTAGGGAGGAGCTCGCCATGGAGAAGGAAGGAGGATTGTCCGCAAGCCGAGGCAGCAGGGAGGAGCTCGCCATGGCGATGACAGGGGACTCGAAGAAAGTGACCATGGAGTAGAAAAGCCGATCCTTGAGCTTCGCGTGGGAGCTACAGCGAGGCGGAAGGCGCATTCCTTGAGCTTCGCGGGGGAACGAAGGAAAGACTGCGCGGGGCACCTGCGGCACAACCGAAGGGAGGAGGGACTGCGGTGGAGCGGTGGCGGGGCGGGGCGGAGGCGCCGGCGAGTGGGCAAGCAAGCGTGGTCGAGGGAGGGAGAAGGGGACGGGGACTGAGGGTTGTGTCGGGATAACAGAAAGGTTTGTTTTGCAAAATGTACGTGGTGACAACCTTTTCCGGACGGAGGGAGTATGATTTAATAAAGATTTAGCAATATTCTAAATTCTTTTAATTAATAAGACCTAATTATCCAAAACAGTAATAATTCTGTTTAATTATTTAATTAATCTAATTAACTAATTATTAATATTATTAAATATATTTATTTATCTATTTATTTATTTATTTTTTTAAACAGCTTCTGTTTTAAATATTTAGGGGCTCTAAAATACTTCGAAAAATTCCGGTTTCAATTTTATAAATTCTTAGGGAATATTTACAACCCATCCAACATTTTTATTTTGAGTTTCGCAAAACTTTTAAAATCCACTTTTCGGACGAATTAAATTTGCAACGGAATCAAACGGGGTTTGAACCAACGCGAGTTTAACAACAGTAAACGCGGTGACATGGCATCATTAGTGCGGGATTACTGTAGCTTAATTACAGAGATTACTGTAGCACAAAACCAGGGCGTCACAGCATTACCATGGATTGAGGTAATTATGAATATGGTGAGCTCGGTCACTTTTTCAGTTATGTTCAATGGTGTTAAATCAGATGCGTTTAAACCCACACGGGGTATTCGACAGGGAGATCATATCTCTCCGTATCTCTTATTGTTGGCAGCAGAGGCCTTTCGTGCCTCTTAAAATCCCAGAACCAGTCATCCCAGCTTGGCGGCATTAAGGTGGCCCCATCGGCTCCGCCGGTGAACCATCTCCTATTCGCGGATGACAGCCTGCTATTTTTCAGGGCGAGTATCAATGGAGCAGAAGAGGTATCAAACCTATTGGATACATATTGCAGGGCCTCTGGGCAGAGAGTAAATAGGGACAAATCATCAATTTTCTTTAGCAAAGGGACCCCTGAGATAGTGCGGTCAGCAGTCAAGGGGTTCTTGCAAGTGCCCAATGAATCGTTGAGTGATAGGTATTTGGGGATGCCGACAGATGTGGGGCACTCAAAGAAGGGAACCTTCAAATATCTCAGTGATCGTGTGTGGGACAAAGTCAAAGGATGGATGAGTAAATGTTTGTCAGCTGGTGGTAAGGAAGTTCTCATAAAATCTGTTGCCCAGGCGATCCCGGTGTTTTCAATGTCTGTTTTCAAACTTCCAAGGGGTTTGTGTTATCATATCAAGTCCATCATACGCAAATTCTGGTGGGGTTGTAAACAGGGCGAGCGGAAGCCAGCATGGGTCTCATGGGATGTTATGGTAAGGCCAAGGCAATTGGGAGGTCTAGGGTTCCGGGACCTAGAATTGTTCAACTTGGCTTTGTTGGCAAGGCAAGCGTGGCGAATCCTGCAGGAACCATCTACACTGACTGCTCGAATTTTGAAGGCATCATACTTTCCAGACACAACGATTCTCGAAGCAGACTTGGGGTCTCGCCCCTCTCAAGTTTGGCGTTCGATCATTGAGGGAAGAGATGTACTGAAGCAAGGACTTATTCGTAGGATCGGAAATGGGCAAACAACGGATATTTGGAGAGATAATTGGATACCAAAGGAAACAACACCAAGACCGATAGTATCACTAGTTCATGAACCTCCTACTAAGGTCTCCGAGCTGCTTCTTCCGGCGACTGCAATGTGGAACATGGAGCTGGTACGATCGGTCTTCCTTCCTATTGATGCGGATGCAATCCTTAGAATACCAGTGTGCACACGTAATATGATAGATTTTTGGGCCTGGTATCCGGACAGCAAGGGACGTTTTTCTGTTAGCTCCACATACAATTTCCTAGTTAGAACAAAGCTACAAAGAGAGGAGTGGTTGGAAGGCAGAAGTGGAACATCAAATAATCAGAGAGAAGAGAAGTCCTGGACTCGGCTTTGGAGCCTCTCGGTTCCCTCGAAAGTTCGGGTCTTCATTTGGAGATTGGCGAGACACTCTCTGCCAACCACAGATGTGCTTCACAAGAGAAACATGGCGACACAGAATACATGCCCTCTCTGTGGAGGGGGGGACTCTTGGCGACATACCCTTCTATCTTGCACTATGTCACGGTGTATATGGGCATTATCAGACGATTCCTTAGTTGCAGCAATGACATCAAATGAGGAAACCAATGCAAAAAACTGGGTGTTTGACATGCATGATGCTCTTGATCATGCAAGCTTCACAAGAATGGTGGTCACTCTCTGGTCAGTTTGGTACGTTCGTCGCAAAGCAGTTTATGAGTCGATATTTCAGAGTCCACACCATACGATCGCTTTTGTTGACAGGTTCATTGGTGAGCTTGATCAGCTGACGGTGGTGACAGCTCGTACGGTCGTTCCAACAGCGCCAATAGAGAACCAGCGGTGGTTACCATCGGAGACAGGACGGGTGAAGATAATGTGGATGGGGCGGTGGCTAGCTCGTACTAGGCATGGTGGACACTATGCAGGGACTCAAATGGCCTATATTTGGGTTCATTGGCGATAGTATACCAGGGAATCAGGGACCCATTAATCCTGGAAACTTATGCATGCAGAGAAGCACTTTCTTTAGCGGATGATCTAAATGCTCAGAACATCACGGTGGCAAGCGACTGTCAAGAAGTTGTGAAGGATATCTGGCAAGGGACGGGAGGTCCTCATGGAGCAATAGTACATGAAATAATAGCACGTAGCACTAGTTTTACTTCTTGTAAGTTCATTCATGAACGTAGGAATTTTAATTTCGAAGCTCATAATCTCGCCAAGTTTGCTTGTAATTTAGGCATAGGGAGGCATGTTTGGTTGGGTGCTCCTCATGACCTGAACCATGTACCTATGAACATTCTGAACAATCAATAAAGTGGCGAGTTCTCCTAAAAAAACTAGAAAATAAAAACTTACCACTCAAAAATAATAATAAAAAAATTGTATCGAAAGTTATATTACAATTGAAAGCTAATAAACTTTGTTTTATCTCTGTGATAGCGACGGCGATAGGTTAGCCAAGTTTGCATATTCTTTGGATCAGGGTCGTCATGTCTGGCTAGACGCTCCCCATGATTCATTTTGTATCCCACACCATGTGGACGGGGCCGTCTCTAGGAATTCGGGGTCCCGATGCAAAAAGCAAAATGGGGCCCTAACATTTAAAAAAATCATACAATAACACAAGCATAATCACCTAATTATGTAATTCAAATTTATGTTATTTCATACAATGCTTAGAAAATTCTCAAGTATCAATGTAAAATACTAAAACCAATAAACTGACCTCATGCTCTATGCTCTATTCAAAAGTGTCATCCGTCTTGTGTTCCTTGAAATGGAATCTTCAATTATATCTTCATAGTTAATCTTCTCCAGGACATCATTTTCAAGTGCTATTGTCGCCAAACCATTGAGCCTTTCTTGTGTCATAGTAGAACGCAAGTAGGATTTCAACAACTTGAGTTCAGAGAAGCTTCTTTCCACGATTGCAACAGTTACAGGAATGGTTAACAAAATCATGTACGCAATAATAGCATTAGGATAGAAGGGACGCTTCATCAGAATCTCAAGAATATCAACAGGGCCCATAGATTTCTTAACTGAATCCTGGATGAAAATTAACTCGTAAAACAATTCAGCTTCATCAATGTCTTTGTGTTCTCCACTCTTAAGTGCATCCTCAAGATTAACACAAGCAGCAAGCAAACTCTTACCATCCAAAGATCGCAGCCTATCTGAAGTAAATAAGAAACCAAAAGTTTTTTCATACCCCTGATATTGCTCAAACCTCCTGGTAAGTGAAACTATAGCTTGATCAACCACTTGCATAAAATAATTGACCCTAAATGACTCCTCTGCAGATTGCGAAGCAATAGATCCATCATCTGCGCCCTCATCAAATTGTTTTTTTCTTTTGATTTTACGCTTGGTGCGGAACTCTGGATGAATATCCATCTCAAGTGCAATTTCCTTTGCAGCTTCCAATGCTTTTGAAAAGCCATTTTCTCTATACTTACTGAAAAAGGAAAGCAGACCTTGTATAGACTCAATTGCAATATCAATGAGCATGTCCTTTGATTGTAGCTGCTTGTTGATCAAATTAACAGCGGATAATATATCATACCAGATAATTATCGACACTAGAAATTCAAAACCACCAAGTTCGTTTTCTGCCAATGATTGAGCTTCACTACTTGTCAATGGATCCTTATCAGTTTCAGCCACTTGTAGTAAAGCCTCCCTTATTTCTGGCATCTGAATACGTATAGCCTTAACACTCTCAACATGACTCTCCCAACGAGTAGATGATAATGACTTGACAGTCAACTTCAGGCAACCAGGTCCAAAAAGGCCGAACCAGTTTTTCAGCGTTCAAACTTCAGGCAACCAGGGCTAAAACTGTTTTTTTTTCATAGTATACATATACATATATACCTAGTTGGGGGGCCCAGAATTTTGGGGGCCCTGTGCGAGCGCACAACTCGCACAGGCCCCTCAACGGCCCTGCATGTGGATTTTGAATGATAAAGCTAGGTTTAACCCCTAAAAAAACTTGCATTAACCACCAAAACAATTGTATTAAAAAAGCTACTCGAAAAACGGGTGCAGGACAAAAATCGAAAATTCTTCCTCCAATCCATATTACTTGTCGTGCTTTAGTACAAATTCATAGGGGATAGTTCTTTGAAAAAAATTAAAAAATTATTTAAAATAGTATGAATTCCATTAGAAGTTAAAACTTCTAGAATTTTTTAAAATTTAATTGTTTTTTCACACATCTAAAAATGTTCAATAATTTTTGAAAATATTCATGAAACTAAAAAGATGTTAATGGATTTAAAAAGTTTATATGTTTTGAATATGTTCATGTATTACGGGAAAATTGAAAAGAAAAATGGAATATAAAATGCATAAATGGGACAAAAAAGAAGAAAACCAACGAAAAAAATGAAAACCAAAAAAATGATAGCAAAGAAAAACAAATTTGGCGGCAACTATGAAACGACCTGCCCATCACCATGCCCCATTTGTGATTGCCCCCTGTTCTTTGCTATAGTGGTAGAATAGGTTTTGCACTGAGAGCTCCTAAGGCCATCTCCAATGCTCAGTGCTTGAGTATGCGCTAACCGAACATAAATAGACGATTTTTTTACGTACATATTAGAGTCTCCGCTTCCAACGCTAGCAGGTGCTACATCAATTAAAACAGAGAGGTTGGCTATAGAATGTGACGAAAATGCTAGGGCACCCGAGGACTTCTTTGGCCTCAAGGCTAGGTACTTTACTTGATTTTGTAAACAATCGCACCTAATGGCCAGGAATTTGCTCCTAGCGCCCGGCCTAAGCGTCATCGTTGTAGATGACCTAACCTGCTCGGTGCACCCATAAAACCTGCGACTGGTGTTGGTGCTTTCAAATACAACTCCCCTCTTCACTAGCGTCATAATATTGCACATCCTACTGTTGGGGAACGTTGCATGGGAAACAAAAAAAATCCTACGCACACGCAAGATCTATCCATGGTGATGAGCATCTACGAGAGGGAGAGTGGATCTACATACCCTTGTAGATCGCTAAGCGGGAAGCGTTAAGAAATGCGGTTGATGTAGTCGAACGTCTTCGCGATCCAATCACGATCCGTCCACGAACTCCCAATCAAGTGCCGAACGGACGGCACCTCCGAGTTTAGCACACGTGCAGCTCGGCGGAGTCCTCTTCTTCTTGATCCAGCAAGCGAGAGAGAGGGGGTAGATGAGATCGGGACCAACACGACGGTATGGTGGTGGTGGTGGCAGCGGAATTTCGGCAGGGCTTCGCCAAGCGCATACCGGTGAAACGTGGGAGGAGTTGGGAGAGGTAACGGGCAAGGGTCGAAGGGTGGCTGCCCCCAACGCCTCCCCACCTTTATATAGGCGTGGAGGGGGCTGGTGGCTTGTCCTCCAAGGCCCTAGGGTCGTTGGCCAAAGGGGGAGGAAGGAAATCCCACCTTTCCTTCCCCACCGATTGCTATACCCCTCTTTAGGGATCCTGATCTTATCCCCTTGGGATATGAATCTATTCCTTTTAAGGGAGGATCTTGGTGTGCCTAGACCAGGGTTGTGGGGACTTTCCCCACCACCCACGTTCATGTGGGTCCCCCATGCAGGTGGGCCCCACTCCGGAACCTTCTAGAACCTTCCCGGTACAATACCGAAAAAACTCGAACTTTTTCCGGAACCCCGATAACAACTTTCCATATATGAATCTTTACCTCCGGACTATTCCGAAGCTCCTCGTGATGTCCCGGATCCCATCCGGGACTCCGAACAACCTTCGGACTTTCCACTATTAATATCTCAATACTACCCTAGCGCTACCGAACGTTAAGCGTGCGACCCTACGGGTTCGAGAATCATGTAGACATGACCGAGACACCTCCACGGTCAATAACCAATAGCGGGACCTGGATGCCCATATTGGTTCCTACATATTCTACAAAGATCTTTATCGGTCGAACCACGATGTCAAGGATTCAGACAATCCCATATGCAGTTCCCTTTGTCCATCGGTATGTTACTTGCCCGAGATTCGATCGTCGATATCTCCATACCTAGTTCAATCTCATTACCGGCAAGTCTCTTTACTCGTTCCGTAATACAAGATCCCGTGACTAACTCCTTAGTCACATTGCTTGCAAGCTTCTTGTGATGTTGTATTACCGAGTGGGCCCAGAGATACCTCTCCGTCATACGGAGTGACAAATCCCAGTCTCGATCCATGCCAACCCAACAGACACCCTTGGAGATACCTATAGAGCACCTTTATAGTCACCCAATTTACGTTGTGACATTTCATACACACAAGGCAATACTCCGGTGTCAGTGAGTTGCATGATCTCATGGTCATAGGAACAGATACTTTGACATGCAGAAACAATAGCAAATAAACTGACACGATCATATGCTACGTTCATAGTTTGGGTCTTGTCCATCACATCATTCTTCTAATGATGTGATCCCGTTATCAAATGACATCTCATGTCTATGGCCAGGAAACCTTGACCATCTTTGATCAACAAGCTAGTCTACTAGAGGCATACTAGGGACACAGTGTTGTCTATGTATCCACACATGCATTTGAGTTTCCAATCAATACAATTATAGCATGGATAATAAACGATTATCATGAACAAGGAAATATGATAATAACTAATTTATTATTGCCTCTACGGCATATTTCCAACAGTCTCCCACTTGCCCTAGAGTCAATAATCTAGCTCACATCGCTATGTGATTTACATTGTTATGAATCTCACACCCAATGAGTTCTGGGGTTCGATCATGTTTTGCATGTGAAAGAGGTTTTAGTCAACGGGTCTGCGACATTCAGATCCGTGTGTACTTTGCAAATCTTTATGTCATACTATAGATACTGCTACCACGCTCCACTTGGAGCCATTTCCAAATGGCTGCTCCACTATACGTATCCGGATTGCTACTAAGAGTCGTCCGGATTGGTGTTAAAGCTTGCATCGACGTAACCCTTTACGACGATCTCTTTATCACCTCCATAATCAAGAAACATTTCCTTAGTCCCCTAGTTACTAAGGATAATTTTGACCGCTGTCCAGTGATCCACTCCTGGACCACTCTTGTACCCCTTGACAGACTCATGGCAAGGCACACACCAGGTGCGGTACACAGCATGGCATACTATATAGAGCCTATGGATAAGGCATAGGGGACGACCTTCGTCCTTTCTCTTTCTTCTGCCGTGGTCGAGCTTTGAGTCTCACTCAACTCCACACCTTACAAATCAGGAAAGAACTCTTTCTTTGACTGATCCATTTTGAACTCTTTCAAAATCTTGTCAAGGTATGTACTCATTGAAAGTCTTATTAGACGTCTTGATCTATCTCTATAGATCCTGATGCCCAATATTTAAGTAGCTTCATTCCAGGTCTTCCTTTGAAAAACTCCTTTCAAACAACCCTTTATGCTTTCCAGAAATTCTACATCATTTCCGATCAACAATATGTCATCCACATATACTTATCAGAAATTCTATAGTGCTCCCACTCACTTTATTGTAAATACAAGTTTCTCATAAACTTTGTATAGACCCAAAAAAACTTTGATCACCTCATCAAAGCGTATATTCCAACTCCGAGATGCTTGCTCCAGTCCATAAAAGGATTGCTGAAGCTTGCATACATTTTAGCATCCTTAGGACTGACAAAACCTTCTGGTTGTATCACATACAACCTTTCCTCAAAGAAACCGTTAAGGAAATGATGTTTTGACATCCATCTGCCAGATTTCATAATTGAAAAATGCAGCAGCTGCTAACATAATTCCAACAGACTTTTAGCATCGCTACGGGTGAGAAAGTCTCATCGTAGTCAACTTCTTGAACTTGTCGAAAACTTCTTTGCGACAAGTCGAGCTTTATAAATGGTGACATTTACCATCAGCGTCTGTCTTCTTCTTAAAGGTCCATTTGTACTCAACGGCCTGCCGTTCAACGGGCAAGTCTACCAAAGTCCATACTTGGTTTTCATACATGGATCCTTTCTCGGATTTTATGGCTCCTAGCCATTTGTTGGAATTCGGGCCCACCATCGCTTCTTCATAGCTCGTAGGTTCACTGTTGTCTAACAACATGACCTCCAAGACAGGATTGACGTACCACTCAGAGGCGGTACGATTTCTTGTCGGCCTACGAGGTTCGGTAGTAACTTGACCCGAAGTGTCATGATCATCATCATTAACTTCCTCTTCATTCGGTGTAGGCGCCACAGAAACATCTTTCTGTGTCATGCTACCATCCAACTGAAGTGACGGTTCAATAACCTCATCAAGTTCTACCTTCCTCCCACTCAATTCTTTCGAGACAAACTCTTTCTCGAGAAAGGACCCCCTTTTAGCAACAAACACTTTGCCCTTGGATCTGAGATAGAAGGTATACCCAATTGTTTCCTTAGGGTATCCTATGAAGATGCACTTTTCCGCTTTGGGATCGAGCTTATCGGACATAAGCGTCGCGTTCCCAAACTCTGAGAAATGACAGCTTAGGTTTCTGCCAAACCAAAATTCATATGGTGTCATCTTAACGGACTTTAGATGGTGCCCTATTTAAAGTGAATGTAGTTGTCTCTAATGCATAACCCCAAAACGATAGTGGCAAATCGATAAGAGACATCATAGCACGTACCATATCCAATAGAGCACGACTACGACGTTCGGACACACCATCACACTATGGTGTTCCAGGCGGCGTGAGTTGTGAAACAACTTCCATATTGTCTTAAGTTGCATACCAAACTCGTAACTCAGATATTCACTTCCATGATCATATCGTAGACATTTTATCTTCTTGTCACGATGATCTCAAACTTCACTCTGATTTTGTTTGAACTTTTCAAACGTTTCAGACTTGTGTTTCATTAAGTAAATATCCCCATATCTACTCAAATCATCAGTGAAGGAAGGAAAATAATGATATCCACCACACGCTACAACACTCATTGGACCGAATACATCAACATGTATTATTTCCAATAAGTTACTTGCCCGCTCCATCATACCGGAAAACGGGGTCTTAGTCATCTTGCCCATGAGGCATGGTCCGCATGTCTCAACCGATTCGAAATCGAATGAGTCCAAAGATCCAACAGCATGGAGTTTCTTCATGCGTTTTACACCAATATGACATTTAGCGGCAGTGCCACAAGTATGTGGTACTATCATTATTAACTTTGTATCTTTTGGCATTAATATTATGAACATGTGTATCACTACGATCAAGATTCAATAAACCATTCTCATTGGGTGCATGACCATTGAAGGTATTATTCATGTAAACAGAATAACCATTATTCTCTAACTTAAATGAATAACCGTATTGCAACAAACATGATCTAATCATGTTCATGCTCAACGCAAACACCAAATAACATTTATTTAGGTTCATCACTAATCCCGAAGGTAGAGAGAGCGTGCGATGGTGATCACATCAACCTTGGAAACACTTCCAACACTCATCGTCACCTCACCCTTAGCTAGCCCCCGTTTATTCCGTAGCTTTTATTTCGAGTTACTAACATTTAGCAACCGAACCGGTATCCAATACCCAGGTGCTACTAGGAGTACTAGTAAGGTACACATCAATAACACGTATATCAAATATACTTCTGTCGACGTTGCCAGCCTACTTATCTACCAAGTATCTAGGGTTGTTCCGCTTCAGCGACCGTTCTCCTCATAATAGAAGCACTTAGTCTCGGGTTTGGGTTCAACCTTGGGTTTCTTCACTGGAGCAGCAACTGACTTGCCATCCATGAAGTTTCCCTCCTTGCCCTTGCCCTTCTCGAAACTAGTGGTTTTACTAACCATCAACACTTGATGCTCCTTCTTGATTTCTACCTTCGCGGTGTCAAACATCGCGAATAGCTCAGGGATCATTATTTCCATCCCTGGCATTTTATAGTTCGTCACGAAGCTCTAGTAGCTTAGTGACAGTGACTTGGAGAACTATATCAATCACTATCTTATCTGGAAGATCAACTCCCACTCGATTCAAGCGATTGTAGCACCCAGACAATCTGAGCACATGCTCACCGATTGAGCTATTCTCCTTCATCTTGCAGGTAAAGAATCTTGTTGGAGGTCTCATACCTCTCAACACGGGCACGAGCCTGTGATCCCAATTTCAGTTCTTAGAACATCTCATATGTTCCGTGACGTTCAAAACATTTTGGAGCCTCAATTCTAAGCCGCAATGCATGACGCACTGAACTATCAAGTAGTCATCAAAACGTGCCTGTCAGATGTTCACAACATCTACAGACGACACTTGAGGGGGTGGCACACCGAGCGGTGCATTAAGGACATAAGCCTTCTGTGCAGCAATGAGGACGATCCTCAGATCACGGACCCAGTCCGCATTATTGCTACCATCATCTTTCAACTCTATTTCTCTAGGAACATATAAAAATAGGGGAGCTACAGCGCGAGCTATTGATCTACAACGTAATTTGCAAGTCACTTTGACTATGTTCATGATAATGAGTTCAATTAATCATATTACTTAAGAACTCCCACTCAAATCAACATCCCTCAGGTTGTCTAAGTGTGACATGATCCAAATCCACCAACCCAAGTCCGATCATCACGTGAGATGAGGTGGTTTCAATGGTGAACATCTCCATGTTGATCATATCTACTATATGACTCATGTTCGACCTTTCGGTCTCTTGTGTTCCGAGGCCATGTCTGTACATGCTAGGCTCGTCAAGTTTAACCCGAGTGTTCCGCATGTGCAACACTGGCTTGCACCCGTTGTATGTGAACGTAGAGTCTATCACACCCGATCATCACGTGGTGTCTCGAAACGACGAACTTTCGCAACGGTGCACACTCGGGGAGAACACAATTTTATCTTGAAATTTTAGTGAGGGATCACCTTATAATGCTACCGTTGTCCTAAGCATAATAAGATGCATAAAAGGATTAACATCACATGCAAATCATAAGTGACATGATATGGCCATGATCTTGTGCTTTTGATCTCCATCTCCAAAGCACCGGCATGATCTCCATCGTCACCGGCATGACACCATGATCTCCATCATCCTGATCTCCATCAACGTGTCGCTATGAGGTTGTCGCGCCAACTATTGCTTCTACAACTATTGCTAACTTATAGCGATAAAGTAAAGCAAAAAACGGCGAAAACAAATTAAAGACAACCCTATGGCTCCTGCCGGTTGCCGTACTCATCGACATGCAAGTCGTGATAATCTATACAAAACATGATCATCTCATACATCACATATATCTCATCATGTTTCTGGCCATATCATATCACATCATACCCTGCAAAAACAAGTTAGACGTCCTCTAATTTGTTGTTGCATGTTTTACGTGGCTGCTATGGGTATCTAGCAAGAACGATTCTTACCTACGCAAAACCACAACAGTGATATACAAGTTGCTATTTCACCTTCTACAAGGACCGCCTTTGTCGAATCTGATTCAACTAAAGTGGGAGAGACAGACACCCGCCAGCCATCTTATGCAACAAAGTTACATGTTAGTTGATGGAACCGGTCTCTCGTACGTGGACGAGTAAGGTTGGTCCGAGCCGCTTCATCCCACAATACCGCTGAATCAAGAAAAGACTAAGGAGGGAAGCAATCTGAATATCAACGCCCACAAACTCCTTTGTGTTCTACTCGAGATCTCATCTACGCATAGACCTAGCTCTGATACCACTGTTGGGGAACGTTGCATGGGAAACAAAAAATTTCCTACGCACACGCGAGATCTATCCATGGTGATGAGCATCTACGAGAGGGAGAGTGGATCTACATACCCTTGTAGATCGCTAAGCGGGAAGCGTTAAGAAACGCGGTTGATGTAGTCGAACGTCTTCGCGATCCAATCACGATCCGTCCACGAACTCCCGATCAAGTGCCGAACGGACGGCACCTCCGAGTTTAGCACACGTGCGGCTCGGCGGCGTCCTCTCCTTCTTGATCCAGCAAGAGAGAGAGAGGTGGTAGATGAGATCGGGACCAACACGACGGCATGGTGGTGGTGGTGGCAGCGGAATTCCGGCAGGGCTTCGCCAAGCGCGTACCGGTGAAACGTGGGAGGAGTTGGGAGAGGTAACGGGCAAGGGTCGAAGGGTGGCTGCACCCAACGCCTCCCCACCTTTATATAGGTGTGGAGGGGGCTGGTGGCTTGTCCTCCAAGGCCCTAGGGTCGTTGGCCAAAGGGGAAGGAAGGAAATCCCACCTTTCCTTCCCCACCGATTGCTATCCCCCCTTTTTAGGGATCCTGATCTTATCCCCTTGGGATATGAATCTATTCCTTTTAAGGAAGGATCTTGGTGTGCCTAGACCAGGGTTGTGGGGACTTTCCCCACTACCCACGTTCATGCGTCCCCCATGCAGGTGGGCCCCACTCCGGAACCTTCTAGAACCTTCCCGGTACAATACCGAAAAAACTCGAACTTTTTCCGGAACCCCGATAACAACTTTCCATATATGAATCTTTACCTTTGGACTATTCTGGAGCTCCTCATGATGTCACGGATCCCATCCGGGACTCCGAACAACCTTCGGACTTTCCACTATTAATATCTCAATACTACCCTAGCGCTACCGAACGTTAAGCGTGCGACCCTACGGGTTCGAGAATCATGTAGACATGACCGAGACACCTCCACGGTCAATAACCAATAGCGGGACCTGGATGGAGTGCGGGCTTTTGGTGCTCGGCCTACAGGTAGGCCGGAATCCTGGTCGTTGGAGTGTGCTTTGCGATGTGGATTGTGTCAGACCATTGGCAGACTGTTGTCGGGCTAGGCATGCATATACGGTCCAGGATACACACCCTAGGCGTACATGCTTGGCCCATCGGCCTGCTCTGGCCCATTGTTGTTCATTCGAATCAGCACAGGAAGGAGAATCTCGTCGTCCACCTCTCCCCAAACTTTACCCCGTGGGAGAAGCCCCAGCCACAGAACAGACTTGCCTCTCTGCCCTCTTCTCTCTCCCCTCGGGCGACGGCGGCGGGGTGCTGTCCGGCGAGATGTCCACCAACGGCGTCGACTGCGCCGGGTATGTGTATTCCCTTCCCTCTTTTTTTCCTTAGGTCATCGTGTGTGCCTAATCCCCGTGCCGGATTTGAATAAAGTTGACTGAGGGAGCTTGATTTGTACAGGTTCGGGCTCTCCAGAGCACTCGTCCTCTTCCACTCCGGCGGGCAAATCATCCGGATCCCGCGTCATCTTCCACTACGGCGGCAGCTCAACTCAAGTTTCCAGAACACCGGATCTGCCCAGGGCAAGGCCCTCGTCCATGGATCTGGCCCGGAAAAATCATTTATGTTCCTTTGGTACGGGTGATCTAGCTGTATGGCTCGATCGAGATGCATATCATTTCTTTGTTGAATCCAAAATAGACTTCTCTCCTTTGTTTTCCTGTAATCCCCTTACATTTATTCCTTCTGTACAGATGTGATTCTCTTCTGTTTGCTTGTAATCCCCTTCGCTGGACTGGATAGGTCTCTCCTCATCCTGTTGTTTCACAGATCCGAATTTGCCGTGATGCTTTTTTAGACAATATAGATATCTTTTTATTCATACCCATGCTTATGTGCCAGATTGGATTAATTTTTGTGATGTCTTGAGGATTCCTCCAACTTGGACAATCAATGCTTAACCTACTGGAACTTAGTAATGGATTTGATGTTATGTTCTTGATGTGCTAATGCAAGGTTGATAATTATTTCATTCAAGTGGATAAAGTTTGAATTCCTACCACTAATTGCAAAGATCTTCTGTTCCATGTATTTCAGTTTGTTTGGTTGACCCCTTTTCCACTGGAGTCACAGACTTGAGCAACGCTTCAATTGTGCCGTGGCGGCGAGGCCGCATCCCTTGTCAGAAACGCTGGTTGGGGAGCTACAAGTGGCTGGACCAGAAGGTATTTCAGATTAAAATGTTCGCATCCAAAAAACCTTTAATTCTGAACATAGTATGTGTAGGCCTTGTTCTTGGTTAGGTTTTGAATACAACCACACTTCTCTCCCGAAATTAGTATCATACAAAATCGAATTTCGTGGCTTATGTGTCCCGTGTGCGAGAAACATTCTGTGGGTTAGATATTTAGAAAAAAAATATGATGATGCATTTTTGTTCTACTGCGTTTGTAGGGTTGTCAATCATTGGTGTTCCCGGATGGATGGGTTTTGTTTATTCACGAAATGAATTTGACATGTTTGAATGCATTGCCTGATTGGCTTGTTCTTTGTTCACTGTGTAACTTACTTCAGAGCATCCTCGAATGAAGCGATTTTTGTTCTGTTCTTGATTAGAACCATCCTGATATGGTCTGTATCCTGAACCCTGAAGTAGAAGGCGTTTAATCTGATGCATTTTCCTACTGTTGTGATCTTGGAATATTGCCTTCTGGCTAATTCAGCAAATTCCCTGGTTCGAGCTGCTCAAGCTCTGTTTCTTTGGCTGTTGTTTCGTGTCGGCGATCCATTCGACTCGGGCATATTTTTGTAATTATTGTAATGGATTTGTACCATTTGTGAAAATTGTTTGTAAATGTTATATATTCCTAGATCATATACTCCTGATGAATATGAATAGGTAATTTGTGAGGCATTGGGGTGATCATTGCGATCTTGCATGCCAACCTGTTAAAATTCTCAATTCTACGAGCAGTTGATGGAAGCTATAAATGATTTCATATGTCGTGCTTAATCTATGGAAGTGTGTATGTCACCACCCCGTGTGTGAGATTTTATGCATCGGTGACTCTTAGTTTGCTTAGCAAGAAGCAGTGAGCGGCATGGACTCCCCGGTTAGCTCCATTGCAAATGTATCCCTCCAGCATGGACAAACCAGAAACTGATGTGCGGCTGGCTGTGTTCTCCAGCAACAATCAAGGATCATGGAGTGAATCAAAACTGACTATTGTAATGATGGTACAGTAGATGTTAAACCATGTTAATTAGTACAGATTGTCGTTTTCGAACCCAAACGTGCAATGAGCATGACCCTGCCGCTCGGGCATGTCAAGTCAAAACTAGCGTGTATTAAAAGATGTTTGCCCTATAACAGCCAACATTAACAAGATCAATTACCTTTGCTATGCAGAGTTACTAGCGTATCAAACCGATATATTTAATTAACAAATTAATGGTAAATGTTTTCACACAACAGTCTAAACTCGGGCGTTTTGTTCGTGCAGCCGCAGTGATCGAAATAATCTAGGTTTTCTTAATGCTTAATAAAGGGTGGCTAATTGTGACCAAACTTACCCGTCCACTGGGCAGCATTGCTCCACGTATGCGCTTGTAGAACTAGTGGCCAGCCATGCAAGCAGGGAATCCTTTCGTGTTTCCTCAGTGTGCTACAGGTTTGCGTGCGACTGTGCATGGACAGGCAGCAAGCTCGCCGCGGTGTGCGTACATGTGAGGGCATAGTTCCAAGCCTAGATTCCCTACCTAATGCAGCCTCCTTTCTTCCTGAATACACGCTGCGGCGCAGCGATACAGGGGAAGCTCGGATACCCATAGCATGCCAATGGTCAGGATAAAGGCCTACCTAATGCTCGGCCTCAATTGGCATTTTCCGGACTTGGATGTTTATATTGGTTCCTACATATTCTACGAAGATCTTTATCGGTCGAACCACGATGTCAAGGATTCAGACAATCCCATATGCAGTTTCCTTTGTCCATCGGTATGTTACTTGCCCGAGATTCGATCGTCGATATCTCCATACCTAGTTCAATCTCGTTACCGGCAAGTCTCTTTACTCGTTCCGTAATATAAGATCCCGTGACTAACTCCTTAGTCACATTGCTTGCAAGCTTCTTGTGATGTTGTATTACCGAGTGGCCCAGAGATACCTCTCCGTCATACGGAGTGACAAATCCCAGTCTCGATCCATGCCAACCCAACAGACACCCTTGGAGATACCTGTAGAGCACCTTTATAGTCACCCAGTTACGTTGTGACATTTGATACACACAAGGCAATCCTCCGGTGTCAGTGAGTTGTATGATCTCATGGTCATAGGTGTTGGAAATATGCCCTAGAGGCAATAATAAATTGGTTATTATTATATTTCCTTGTTCATGATAATCGTTTATTATCCATGCTATAATTGTATTGATTGGAAACTCAAATACATGTGTGGGTACATAGACAACACTGTGTCCCTAGTAAGCCTCTAGTTGACTAGCTTGTTGATCAAAGATGGTTAAGGTTTCCTAGCCATGGACATGAGATGTCATTTGATAACGGGATCACATCATTAGGAGAATGATGTGATGGACAAGACCCAAACTGTAAACGTAGCATTTGATCGTGTCAGTTTATTGCTATTGTTTTCTGCATGTCAAGTATCTGTTCCTTTGACCATGAGATCATGCAACTCACTGACACCGGAGGAATACCTTGTGTGTATCAAACGTCGCAACGTAACTGGGTGACTATAAAGGTGCTCTACAGGTATCTCCGAGGGTGTCTGTTGGGTTGGCATGGATCAAGACTGGGATTTGTTACTCCGTATGACGGAGAGGTATCTCAGGGCCCACTCGGTAATACAACATCACAATGAGCCTTGCAAGCAATGTGACTAAAGTGTTAGCCACGAGATCTTGTATTACGGAACGAGTAAAGAGACTTGCCGGTAACGAGATTGAACTAGGTATAGTGATACCGACGATCGAATCTCGGGCAAGTAACATACCGAAGAACAAAGGGAACAGCATACGGGATTAACTGAATCCTTGACATAGAGGTTCGACCGATAAAGATCTTCGTAGAATATGTAGGAGCCAATATGGGCATCCAGGTCCCGCTATTGGTTATTGGCCGTAGAGGTGTCTCGGTCATGTCTACATAGTTCTCGAACCCGCAGGGTCTACACACTTAACGTTTGGTGACGATTAGTATAATTGAGTTATTATGTTGGTGACCGAAAGTTGTTCGGAGTCCCGGATAAGATCCCGGACATGACGAGGATCTCCGGAATAGTCCGGAGGTAAAGATTGATATATGTGATAATAGTGTTTTGATCTCTGGAAGGGTTCCGGAGTTCACCGGAAGGGGTTCCGGATGTTTACCGAAGTATTCGGGTGCAGCAACACTTTATATGAGCCAAAGGGATAAAGCCCACAAGGTATTGGAAAGTGCAAAAGTAGTTTTGCTGCCGCGTAAGCGGTACTACCGCTTGGTGAAGCGGTACTACCGCCGGAGCGGTACTACCGCTTGTGTGAAGCGGTACTACCGCCCGAGCGGTACTACCGCTTGTGTGAAGCGGTACTACCGCTTGTGCGCGGCTGTGCACGGTTCGGCAGGGATCCGAGTTGGACTCTTTCCCTGCGGGCCAAACCGACCTTGTGCGGGCAAAACCGACCCGGAGGAGGCTTTTACTCCAAGTTTAGACCCCAAGGCTCAACATATAAATAGAGGGGCAGGGCTAGCACACGGGACACATCAGGATTTCCCAAGCCGTGTGCCGGCAACCCTAGCCCTCTTGTTCCTCCGTCATAATCTCCGTAGTGCTTGGCGAAGCCCTGCAGAGATTGTTCCTCACCACCATCACCACGCCGTCGTGCTGCTGGAACTCAACCACTACTTCACCATCGCTCGCTGGATCGAGGAGGTGAAGGCGTCATCAAGCCGTACGTGTGTTGAACGCGGAGGTGCCGTCCGTTCGGCACTAGATCGGAAAGGATCGTGATTGGATCGCGGGACGCTCGGCGATTTGGATCGCGAAGACGTTCGACTACATCAACCGCGTTTATTAACGCTTCCGCTTAGCGATCTACAAGGGTATGTAGATTCACTCTCCCTCTCGTAGATGCTCATCACCATGGATAGATCTTATGTGTGCGTAGGAAAATTTTTGTTTCCCATGCAACGTTACCCAACAGTGGCATCATGAGCAAGGGTCTATGCGTAGATGAGATCTCGAGTAGAACACAAACGAGTTGTGGGCGTGGGTGTATACATATTGCTTGCCGTTACTAGTTGATATTTGATTCGGCGGTACTGTGAGATGAAGCGGCCCGGACCGACATTACGCGTACACTTACGCGAGACAGGTTCCTTCAACTAACATGTAACTTCGTTGCATAAAGATGGCTAGCGGGTGTCTGTCTCTCTCACTTTAGTTGAATCGATTTCAATGAAGAGGGTTCTTTTAGAAGATCAAAAAGCAATCACTACACCACGTTGTGGTTTTGCGTAGGTAAGAACGGTTCTTGCAAACCCGTAGCAGCCACGTAAAATTTGCAACAACAATTAGAGGACGTCTAACTTGTTTTTGCAGGGTATGTTGTGATGTGATATGGCCAATTACATGATGAGATATATGTGATGTATGAGATGATCATGTGTTGTATAGAATATCACGACTTGCATGTCGATGAGTACGGCAACTGGCAGGAGCCATAGAGTTGTCTTTAATTATTGTATGACCTGCGTGTCAATCATTAAGCGCTATGTAATGCTTTACTTTATCGCTAAACGTTAGCAATAGTCGTGGAAGCAACAGTCGGCGCGACAACCTTATGGCGACACGTTGATGGAGATCAAGATGATGGAGATCATGGTGTCATGCCGGTGACGATGGAGATCATGCCGGTGCTTTGGAGATGGAGATCAAAAGCACAAGTTCATGGCCATATCATGTCACTTATGATTTGCATGTGATGTTAATCCTTTTATGCATCTTATTTTGCTTAGGACGACGGTAGCATTATAAGGTGATCCCTCACTTAAATTTCAAGATAAATTGTGTTCTCCCCGAGTGTGCACCGTTGCGAAAGTTCGTCGTTTCGAGACACGCCGTGATGATCGGGTGTGATAGACTCTACGTTCGCATACAACGGGTGCAAGCCATGTTGCACGTGCGGAACACTCGGGTTAAACTTGACGAGCCTAGCATGTACAGACATGGCCTCGGAACACAAGAGACCGAAAGGTCGAACATGAGTCATATAGTAGATATGATCAACATGAAGATGTTCACCATTGAAACCACCTCGACTCACGTGATGATCGGACTTGAGTTGGTGGATTTGGATCATGTTACACTCGAATGATCGGAGGGATGTCAATTTGAGTGGGAGTTTTTTTAAGTAATATGATTAACTAAACTCATTATCTAGAACAATAGTCTAAGTTGTCTTTGCAATATTTATGTTGTAGATCATGGCTCGCGCAGTAGCACCCCTGAATTTTAATGCGTTCCTAGAGAAAGCTAAGTTGAAAGATGATGGAAGTAACTTTGTGGACTGGGCCCGTAATCTAAGGATTATCCTTACGGCTTCCCAGAAGGCTTATGTCCTTGATGCACCGCTTGGTGATCCACCCGCTCCAGTTGAGTCTCTAGACGTTGTGAACGCCTGGCAGGCTCGTTCTGATGATTACTCAATAGTTCAATGTGCAATGTTGTATGGCTTAGAACCGGGACTTCAAAGACGTTTTGAACGTCATGGAGCATATGAGATGTTCCAGGAGTTGAAGTTTATCTTTCAGAAGAATGCCCGGATCGAGAGATATGAGATCTCCGATAAGTTCTATGCTTGCAAGATGGAGGAGAACGGGTCTATCAGTGATCACGTGCTCAGAATGTCTGGGTACTCCACCCGTCTGGCTGAGTTAGGGATGCCCCTTCCGCCAGAGGCTATCACTGACAGAGTTCTTCAATCATTGCCGCCTAGCTACAAGAGCTTCGTGTTGAACTATAACATGCACGGGATGAACAAGTCAGTCGCCGAGCTGTTTGCGATGCTGAAAGTCGCTGAGTCTGAAATTCAGAAGGAGCATCAAGTGTTGATGGTCAATAAAACCACTAGTTTCAAGAAAAATGGCAAGGGTAAGAAGGGTAACTCTAAGAAGAGTGGCAAAGCAGTTGCTCCTCTCGTGAAGAAACCCAAGGCTGGACCCAAACCAGAAACTGAGTGTTTTCATTGCAAGGGAACTGGACACTGGAAGCGGAACTGCCCCAAGTATTTGGCTGACAAGAAGGCGGCCAACAACAAACAAGGTATATATGATATACATGTTATTGATGTGTACCTTACCAACTCTCGTTGTAGTGCCTGGGTATTTGATACCGGTGCGGTTGCTCATATTTGCAACTCAAAACAGGAACTGCGGAATAGACGGAGGCTGGCAAAGGACGAAGTGACGATGCGCGTGGGAAATGGTTCCAAGGTTGATGTGATCGCCGTCGGCACGCTCGCTCTTCGATTACCGTCGGGATTAGTGATGAACCTAAATAAGTGTTATTTGGTGCCTGCGTTAAGCATGAACATTATATCTGGATCTTGTTTATTGCGAGACGGTTACTCATTTAAATCAGAGAATAATGGTTGTTCTATTTATATGAGTAATATCTTTTATGGTCATGCACCCAATGTGAGGGGTTTATTCTTATTGAATCTCGATAGTAATAATACACATGTTCATAACATTGATGCCAAAAGATGTAGAATTGATAATGATAATACCACTTTCTTGTGGCACTGCCGTTTAGGTCATATTGGCGTAAAACGCATGAGGAAGCTCCATGCTGATGGACTTTTGGAGTCACTTGATTTTGAATCACTTGACACATGTGAGCCATGCCTCATGGGCAAGATGACTAAAACGCCGTTCTCTGGAATAATGGAACGGGCAAGTGACTTATTGGAAATCATACATACTGATGTGTGCGGTCCAATGAGTATTGAGGCGCGCGGTGGTTATCGTTACTTTCTCACCTTCACTGATGACTTAAGTAGATATGGGTATATTTACTTAATGAAACACAAGTCTGAAACATTTGAAAAGTTCAAACAATTTCAGAGTGAAGTTGAGAATCATCGTAACAAGAAGATTAAATTCCTACGATCTGATCGAGGAGGAGAATATCTGAGTTATGAGTTTGGCAGTCACTTAAGACAGTGTGGAATTGTTTCACAATTGACACCGCCTGGAACACCACAGCGTAATGGTGTGTCCGAACGTCGTAATCGAACCTTATTAGATATGGTGCGATCTATGATGTCTCTTGCCGATTTGCCACTATCGTTTTGGGGTTATGCATTAGAGACAGCTGCATTCACTTTAAATAGGGCACCATCGAAATCCGTTGAGACGACGCCATATGAACTTTGGTTTGACAAGAAGCCAAAGCTGTCGTTTCTTAAAGTTTGGGGATGTGATGCTTATGTCAAAAAGCTTCAGCCTGAAAAGCTGGAACCCAAAGCGGAGAAATGCGTCTTCATAGGATACCCAAAAGAGACAATTGGGTATACCTTCTACCTCAGATCCGAGGGCAAAGTGTTTGTCGCTAAAAACGGAACATTTCTTGAGAAAGAGTTTCTCTCGAAAGAATTGAGTGGGAGGAAGATAGAACTTGATGAGGTTGTTGAACCTTTACTTCAACCTGAGAGTAGCGCAGCGCAAAAAGTTGTTTCTGTGGAGCCTACATTAGCTGAAGAGGAAGTTAATGATGATGATCATGAAGCTTTGGATCAAGTTGCTATCGAACCTCGTAGGTCGACAAGGACGCGTACTGCTCCTGAGTGGTACGGCAACCCTGTCTTAGAGGTCATGTTGTTAAACAACGATGAACCTACGAGCTATGGAGAAGCGATGATGGGCCCGGATTCCGAGAAGTGGTTAGAGGCCATGAAATCCGAGATGGGATCCATGTATGAAAACAAAGTATGGACTTTGGAAGTATTACCTGAAGGGCGTAAGGCCATTCAGAACAAATGGATCTTTAAGAGGAAGATGGACGCGGACGGTAATGTCACCGTCTATAAAGCTCGACTTGTGGCAAAAGGTTTTTCACAAGTTCAAGGAGTTGACTACGATGAGACCTTCTCACCCGTAGCGATGCTTAAGTCCGTCAGAATCATGTTAGCAATAGCTGCCTTTTTCGATTATGAAATTTGGCAGATGGATGTCAAAACAGCGTTCCTTAACGGTTACCTTAAGGAAGAGTTGTATATGATACAACCAGAAGGTTTTGTCGATCCAGAGAATGCTGACAAAGTTTGCAAACTCCAGTGATCCATTTATGGACTGGTGCAAGCATCTCGGAGTTGGAATCTTCGCTTTGATGAAGTGATCAAAGCGTTCGAGTTTATACAAGTTTACGGAGAAGCTTGTATTTACAAGAAAGTGAGTGGGAGCTCTATAGCGTTTCTAATATTATATGTGGATGACATATTGCTGATTGGAAACAATATAGAAATGCTGGAAAGCGTAAAGGAATATTTGAACAAGAGTTTTTCAATGAAGGACCTAGGAGAAGCTGCTTTCATATTAGGCATAAAGATCTATAGAGATAGATCAAGACGCTTAATAGGACTTTCACAAAGCACATACCTTGATAAGATTTTGAAGAAGTTCAAAATGGATCAGTCCAAGAAGGGGTTCTTGCCTGTTTTACAAGGTGTGAAGTTGAGTAAGACTCAATGCCCAGTGACTGCAGAAGATAGAGAAAAGATGAGTGTCATCCCCTATGCTTCAGCCATAGGCTCTATCATGTATGCAATGCTGTGCACAAGACCCGATGTCAGCCTTGCCATAAGTATGGCCGGAAGGTTTCAAAGTGATCCAGGAATGGAACACTGGACGGCGGTCAAGAATATCCTGAAGTACCTGAAAAGGACTAAGGACATGTTTCTCGTTTATGGAGGTGATCAAGAGCTCGTCGTAAAGGGTTACGTCGATGCAAGCTTTGACACTAATCCGGATGACTCTAAGTCGCAAACCGGATACGTATTTATTCTTAATGGGGGTGCGGTTAGCTGGTGCAGTTCCAAGCAAAGCGTGGTAGCTGATTCTACATGCGAAGCGGAGTACATCGCAGCCTCGGAGGCGGCGAAGGAAGGTGTCTGGATGAAGGAGTTCATGACAGATCTTGGAGTAGTGCCTAGTGCACTTAACCCAATGACTCTGTTTTGTGATAATACTGGTGCCATTGCTCTAGCCAAGGAACCAAGATTTCACAAGAGGACCAGACACATAAAGCGACGTTTCAATTCCATCCGCGATTACATCAAGGAGGACGACATAAATATTTGCAAAGTACACACGGATCTAAATGTTGCAGATCCGATGACTAAACCTCTTCCAAAGGCTAAACATGAACAACACCAGAACTGCATGGGTGTTCGATTCATTACAATGTAAATCACATAGTGATGTGAACTAGATTATTGACTCTAGTGCAAGTGGGAGACTGTTGGAAATATGCCCTAGAGGCAATAATAAATTGGTTATTATTATATTTCCTTGTTCATGATAATCGTTTATTATCCATGCTATAATTGTATTGATTGGAAACTCAAATACATGTGTGGGTACATAGACAACACTGTGTCCCTAGTAAGCCTCTAGTTGACTAGCTTGTTGATCAAAGATGGTTAAGGTTTCCTAGCCATGGACATGAGATGTCATTTGATAACGGGATCACATCATTAGGAGAATGATGTGATGGACAAGACCCAAACTGTAAACGTAGCATTTGATCGTGTCAGTTTATTGCTATTGTTTTCTGCATGTCAAGTATCTGTTCCTTTGACCATGAGATCATGCAACTCACTGACACCGGAGGAATACCTTGTGTGTATCAAACGTCGCAACGTAACTGGGTGACTATAAAGGTGCTCTACAGGTATCTCCGAGGGTGTCTGTTGGGTTGGCATGGATCAAGACTGGGATTTGTTACTCCGTATGACGGAGAGGTATCTCAGGGCCCACTCGGTAATACAACATCACAATGAGCCTTGCAAGCAATGTGACTAAAGTGTTAGCCACGAGATCTTGTATTACGGAACGAGTAAAGAGACTTGCCGGTAACGAGATTGAACTAGGTATAGTGATACCGACGATCGAATCTCGGGCAAGTAACATACCGAAGAACAAAGGGAACAGCATACGGGATTAACTGAATCCTTGACATAGAGGTTCGACCGATAAAGATCTTCGTAGAATATGTAGGAGCCAATATGGGCATCCAGGTCCCGCTATTGGTTATTGGCCGTAGAGGTGTCTCGGTCATGTCTACATAGTTCTCGAACCCGCAGGGTCTACACACTTAACGTTTGGTGACGATTAGTATAATTGAGTTATTATGTTGGTGACCGAAAGTTGTTCGGAGTCCCGGATAAGATCCCGGACATGACGAGGATCTCCGGAATAGTCCGGAGGTAAAGATTGATATATGTGATAATAGTGTTTTGATCTCTGGAAGGGTTCCGGAGTTCACCGGAAGGGGTTCCGGATGTTTACCGAAGTATTCGGGTGCAACAACACTTTATATGAGCCAAAGGGATAAAGCCCACAAGGTATTGGAAAGTGCAAAAGTAGTTTTGCTGCCGCGTAAGCGGTACTACCGCTTGGTGAAGCGGTACTACCGCCGGAGCGGTACTACCGCTTGTGTGAAGCGGTACTACCGCCCGAGCGGTACTACCGCTTGTGTGAAGCGGTACTACCGCTTGTGCGCGGCTGTGCACGGTTCGGCAGGGATCCGAGTTGGACTCTTTCCCTGCGGGCCAAACCGACCTTGTGCGGGCAAAACCGACCCGGAGGAGGCTTTTACTCCAAGTTTAGACCCCAAGGCTCAACATATAAATAGAGGGGCAGGGCTAGCACACGGGACACATCAGGATTTCCCAAGCCGTGTGCCGGCAACCCTAGCCCTCTTGTTCCTCCGTCATAATCTCCGTAGTGCTTGGCGAAGCCCTGCAGAGATTGTTCCTCACCACCATCACCACGCCGTCGTGCTGCTGGAACTCAACCACTACTTCACCATCGCTCGCTGGATCGAGGAGGTGAAGGCGTCATCAAGCCGTACGTGTGTTGAACGCGGAGGTGCCGTCCGTTCGGCACTAGATCGGAAAGGATCGTGATTGGATCGCGGGACGCTCGGCGATTTGGATCGCGAAGACGTTCGACTACATCAACCGCGTTTATTAACGCTTCCGCTTAGCGATCTACAAGGGTATGTAGATTCACTCTCCCTCTCGTAGATGCTCATCACCATGGATAGATCTTATGTGTGCGTAGGAAAATTTTTGTTTCCCATGCAACGTTACCCAACAATAGGAACAGATACTTTGACATGCAGAAACAATAGCAAATAAACTGACACGATCATATGCTACGTTCATAGTTTGGGTCTTGTCCATCACATCATTCTCCTAATGATGTGATCCCGTTATCAAATGACATCTCATGTCTATGGCCAGGAAACCTTGACCATCTTTGATCAACAAGCTAGTCTACTAGAGGCATACTAGGGACACAATGTTGTCTATGTATCCACACATGCATTTGAGTTTCCAATCAATACAATTATAGCATGGATAATAAACGATTATCATGAACAAGGAAATATGATAATAACTAATTTATTATTGCATCTAGGGCATATTCCAACACCTACCTTCACCAACAATGTCGCATCATTGTGTCCACATTGGTCCCTGTGATCTACAATAGTTCGGACAGAGGAGAACCTCGAATCCAAAATTATATCGATGGAATCCAACCTCAAATAAAAAAAACTAATTGAGAGAGAAGAGAAACTCATAGGGCTTGGGAGTCGTAGGTGGTCGAGAGGGGGGGGGGGAGCAGAGATTCGTCGCTCCTCTTGTCGTTGTTTCGGGAAACCATGGCTGCTGCGGCTCCCGACGATGGGGACGACAGCGGTGACAAAGGAGACAGACCTGTGCGAGAAGGAAGAGAGCTAGGGAAGAGCGGCATGGCTGAACGGGTTTGGTTTGCCGGACATCTAGATCCAGGCCACGTGGCAATTAACACTCTGACAGTGCAGCCCTGACTTCAGGTTTTCACTCAAACAGCTCTAATCGGTCGTGCAACGTTTTTTTGGCAAACTGTCGGTACAATGATAATAGTTTTTTTTTTTACAAATATATAACGATGTTTTTTCATTTAGGGTCCACAGATATGATGTTTTTTTTAGAAAAAAAATACTCATAAGAACAGCCCTAGCTCGAACACCGGGCGGACGGAGAGAGAGAGAGAGAGATCGGAGCCTGCAAACAAACATGTCGCCGCTTCGATTCCTCGCCGCGGCGAGGCTCTCCTCACGCCGGATCCGCGCAGGAGCATCGTCATCAGCGAGGCGGCTCCTCCACCACCACCAGTCCGTACGTCGCCTTCCTCCTCTCCCTAGTCCTCTCTCCCGCATCCGCGCGCGTGTGGCCGACTGATTCTGAATCTGATCTCTCCTCGATCCGCAGAGGAACCATGCGGGCGGTGCCAAGGGATCCGGCTTCTCTGCCCGGTAGGTACCACGCACACATGGACATTGCTCGTCACCATGCCCATGTAGAATCAATCAAGATCCAGTTTTAATTTTGCCCCAAACCTCATTGGCCAGCAACAAACTGGACGTTCGTTCTCGACCAGCCGTTGTCCAATCAGATTGCTAGATTTTGGTGCAGTAAATTCTTGGTTAAAGCTATCAGAAACAGTGCGAGAGAAATAAAGCAATTTAGTACTACTACCATTAGTTTTGATTTTGCTTCCTGGTTGAAACGAGTTAATGATGACCTTTGCAGCTTGCCGATGGGCAGCAGTATTGCGGCGGCGGGGGCCTTGTGTGCCGCCTTGATCGGAGCAAAGCTGTATCTCAGAAAACACAGACAGCAACCACCGATATCTGAATCTGAACCTTCAGGTAGGAAACAACCGGAAGTACCTCCGTGTCCTTCTCCTTCAGCACCTCTTGACATGTTACCAAACCATATGACCATATGAATTATATCTTGCTCACAGCCTGGGAGCTATCCGACAGGAACGCGGCGACGCTGGAGGAGGTGATCGCGGAGGAGCAGGACGCGGAGAAGGAGGCGGCCATGAAGGCGAGGTTCGAGGAGTGGATGGTCAAGTACGAGCGCAGGTACAAGAGCGAGGAGGAGAAGGCGATGCGGTACAGGGAGTTCAAGCGGCATTGCAAGAACGCCGAGAGGGCTAACATGCTCTGCCGTGGAAGCACCACGTTCGGACCGAACCACCTTGCCGATTCGACCGACGAAGAGTGGCAATGTCGCAAAGGAAGCGAGCGCGATCCGACCTTCGGACACAGGTTGGGGTACCCGTACCGGCGCGCCCTCGAGTTGTGGGTTCTGGGTAAGTGAATGGCGCTCTTGGTACGAATGGCGCATATTGTTGTTTCAAGTTTTATTGGTGTCAGTTCCAGTGTCCCTTTGCTCTGGGTATGGGGAGTAATATGGCTGTTCTAGGTTTGATCAAGCTATAAAACAGGCGCCAGGTGAATGTAATGTTATTGATGTGCTGACCTTCACTGATTCTAGATGTAATCTCTGAATTTTCACACTTTTTACACCTCTTTCTGCACTCTTCCATGCATCCAAATCTTGGTACAGGAGAGACAACAAACGGATCATATCACAGCAGAACAAATCATGCACCGAAAGCCAAAGAGAACTGCAAAGGAGGCACTAACCGGTCCATGAGCTGAATAATTCTTTACATGGACCAAAATTTCATCAGAGATTCACAGGATAAGATGAAACCAAATCCAACTAGATATATGGCCTAGAGTTCACAAGTTATGCACCACCTGCAGATTCTGCACCGTTCCTGAGTAGAATTGGTAAAAGAAAAATGGGGGCCAAAAGAGATTTATTCAGTAGACATGACCGGATAGTTACAGTACAGTGTTAGTTACATGAGCTATGTGATGATCAGTAACGGCAGAGCTCGAAACAGCTCCATCTCCTGTTCTACGAACAACAACAGCAATCTCATGTGCAACGTTATTCTGGTCTCTTTTGGTTTTGAACAAACTGACAAAACTGGTACACATGTAAAAAAGAACATGGAAACCTTGTCACAATGGCGAATCAACTGAATAGCCACAAGATGGCAGATCAACTGACGCCGCACATCTTCTCACCCCTACTCAAAACTGAATCCTGTATATAAATGAGAAGATAACATAAGAGTCTGGCGTATATGCACAAGTAGATTGAAGGAAATTCACTTTACCAGGTGCAACTTATCTTAATATGAATTAGAGGAAAAACTTTCACTATATTTCTGGCTTAATCTGATAATATAACATGAAAACATCTATAAAGCTCCCAAATGAAAATGCAGAAAATGCCATAAGCAGTTTCATGGCATAGGAAAAGTGAAGTAAGGAACCATGACATACAGTAATAGACATGTGAACTACAGACTCTTTTTGACAGAAAAAAAATGTTATGTAAACAGTGACGACTTCCCAGGAGCAAACAGAGGAATCACAAGCAAAACTATAATGCAGGAACATCATACAGTTGCCACTATGTTTATATAATGTATAAAGAGATATCATACTGCAGTTATTCCGCATGATCAAGAATCGAGTGCGGAATAACATTAGTCCATAAGGGCAAGGACCTGCTCATCTAACAAGCTCATAAAAAACATTACTGATTAGCACCGACTATTCTTTTAAAACAAAAGGAGTGAAAATACGTATTCCTGCAGGTTGAGTTAATGTTCAGACTTCAGAGCTAATCAACATGTGAAGATACTGTATCACTACTCTGAATTAATTGATTCAAATATTTGCGCTAGTGCCCAAAACCAAAAGAGACCAGAACCAATCAACAAGTACACATAGTCATTTTACACTCACTGTTTATGCAACACAGCTAAACTAAAGTCTCCTTTGCCAACAAAATGGATAATATTGTTTTTTCTTTGTGCTCCTACCGGATGTGTTTCAGATTTTTTTTTCATGCCTGAAATAATTTGGTACCCCTACAAACTGTTCGTCCTACATAATTCAGGAATTTATTCTTCACTGTTTGCTTTCCCAGTTTCATTCCCACATGCGAAAGCAAATTTCAGAACATGAAGAGTATGGAAAGTGTCATTAGGTAGCTTACGTATATTAAATGCACAGAGGAACTTCAATACTTTGAGAACTCCCGGATTGACCACATTACACTGGACTTCAACCATGTTAAGGTGCTCTGATATTGCAGCCGATCTCTCCACTGAACCGTAGCTTCCTTTCATTTTCACTTCTTGTTTTGGCCCCTATGGTAAGCAGGAACACCAGCAAAGATGAATAATCAACAATAGCTTCAACAGTGTAGCAATTGTCCATTTCGAAGATTCATACCTTGTTGGTAAAGAGTTGAAGAGTGAGCTTCTCTAGAACTGTTGAGTGCTTCAGAATGCAAGCTAGTGCATCCAAGTCAGGAGTCTCGCACCAGTCCTCATTGACATTGAGTAATAAAGTCTTTAACTTGCTGAATGTAGGGCACTGCTTCAAATCTCTTCTGAAAACGAACTGTAAAAAAAGTAGACCATACATTTTATTGCCTAGCAACATTGTAGATAGTGCACCACAAAAAAAGGGGATAACAGAACAGAATGGGTTAAAGAGTGGTACCATACATTTTGAAATGCAGATACCAGCTCCAGATGTTTGGCACCTGAGAGAGCACCCAGGAGCACAGAATCACCACTGTCATCTTTGTTGAAAGGAACGGAATTCTCATCAGAGTCGTAATCCAAACCGTCGTCGCTGAGATCGAGACGCGCGGTCTCTAGCAGCGCCATGTTTTCAAGAAACGGGGTTGTGCCCCCAAATCTAACCAGCACCAGGGAGGCGAGGCCCGGGGTAGAGACATGGACCCAGCAGCCCGAGTTGGAGCGGCAGCTCCTGAGGCTCAGATGCTTGAGGGAACGGGACGATATCCTGCCAACACTGATGTCGCAGTGCTGCATATTCAGAACCTGCAGCGCCGGACAGCCGGCAAGATCAAGAAACTTCTGCTGCAGGCTCAGGCCGTCGAGGTTCAGGATTTGCAGATGCTGGGAGACGAGGGGTAGGTTGTCGAGGTCGAGGTAGGAGGAGGCGCCGATGTGGAGGGTGAGCGCGCGGACCTTGGACATGACGGCGAAGCGGGTCCAGAGGTTCACGTAGGCCTCGTCGTCGTCGGCGGAGAACCGGTCGAACCTGATCTCGACGGCGTCCAGATCCGCGCCGCGCTCGCGGAGGACCAGCAGGTGGTCCATGAACTTGCGGAGGCCCTGGACGCCGCCCGCGCCGTCGAGCCCCACGACGCGCAGGCCCCTGGTGGATCTCCAGAGGTGGCGCCAGCGCCGGGCCAGCACGCACGTCCGCACCGCCGCCTGCGCCGGGAGGAAGGAGAGGACGTGCTGCAGGATGGGGTCGGGGAGCGCGCCGATGCGGTCCGCGGCGCGCGGCCGCGGCGCGGCCTCGTGTTTCTTGCCTGGTGGCATTCCGGCGGCGCTGCGGGGCAGGGAATCGTCAGAAGGGCATGGCGGTGGTGGAGGGGATGGGGCGGGAGGGGCAGGTGGATGGATACCTTGCGGCGGCGGCGGCGGCGGCGGGGCCGGCCGTCACGGGCAGAGGCAGAGGCAGTGGCAGTGAAACGGGGAAAGGGATGGATGGGACTGCCGTTTGCTTTCTCGAAACTCGTGGGTGTCGGCAGTCACAGCCGAATATGCAAAATATCTGATCATGCACATGTCTATGTCCTATATACAGATGCATTTTTCAGCTTGCCGGACCTTAAGAGTTAAGAGCATCTCCAGCCGTTCGGCCCCAGGGCCCGAAATAGCGTTGCCTTGGGCCAACCGGCGCTAAAATCGGTTTGGGGAGCTCGGGTTCCCAGCCGCCGCCCCACGGTCGCCCCCGCGATTTCGACCTAGTATAGGCGAAGATTAGGCTCAAAATCGACGCTCCTTCGGCTAAAATTCAACAATTTCGGCGCTCTTTCGGCATAAATTCAACAAAAACTAAATGTTCATACTAAAGTTCATCACAGAAATTAATACAAAATCAAATAGTTCAACGACGCAAGCTCATAATTTCAACATAAATTAAAACAAATCAAACTAGGCGTTGCCCTTGAGCCTCCATAGGTGCTCCACCAGATCGTCCTGCAGTTCTTGATGCACATGTGGGTCTCGGATCTCCTGGCGTATATTGAGGTAGGCAGCCCATGTTGCTGGTACCTGATGATCAACCACTGCAAGAGGTCCCATCCTATGATATGGTTGAGTGTCAAACACTGGCTCTTCCTGCTCGCTCTCAATGATCATGTTGTGCAAGCAGACACAGCAATTCATGATCTCCCACATCTGCGATTTCGACCAGGTCAGAGCGGGGTACCGGACAACAGCAAATCGAGATTGGAGCACACCAAATGCTCGCTCGACATCTTTCCTGCAAGCCTCCTGACACTTAGCAAAGTGTACCTTCTTTGGCGCCACATGTTTTGAGATAGTCTTCACAAATATGGACCATCTCGGGTAGATACCATCTGCTAGATAGTATCCCTTGTTGTAGTGGCGCCCATTGACCTCAAAGTTCACCAGAGGAGCATGACCTTCAACAAGCTTGGCGAAGACATTCGAGCACTGCAATACGTTGATGTCATTGTGAGTTCCTGGCATACCAAAGAAGGAGTGCCAAATCCATAGGTCATGTGTGGCTACTGCCTCAAGTACCACGCTGCAACCTCCTTTGGCGCCTTTGTACATCCCCTGCCAAGCAAATGGGCAGTTTTTCCATGACCAATGCATGCAGTCGATGCTTCCAAGCATCCGAGGAAATCCTCTTGCTGCATTCTGTGATAGGATCCGAGCAGTGTCTTCGGCATTGGGTGATCGCAAATACCGTGGTCCAAACACTGCCACCACTGCCCTGCAGAACTTGTATAGACACTCAATGGTGGTGGACTCGGCCATTCGTCCATAGTCTTCTTGTATGTCGGCGGGAGCTCCGTATGCAAGCATCCTCATAGCTTGGGTGCATTTCTGGAGTGAGGAGAATCCAACTGTGCTGGTGCAATCCTCTTTGCAAATGAAATAGCTCTCGAACTCCCAGATGGCATTCACAATCCCGAGGAAGAGCTTCCGGCCCATTCGATAACGGCGCCGAAATACTTTCTCACCGTGCAGAGGAGCGTCGGTGAAGTAGTCGGCGTAGAGCATGCAAGCCCTCCATCCGATGCCTCTGCTTGCTCTTGCGCCGGCCCGGCGCCGAGCCACCTCGCCGGGGCTTGTCGTTGTTCACGAACAGGGCGGCCAGCGAGGAGAGTATCATGAGGTGTTCCTCGTCGGCGGTGTCGGCCTCGGCTTCTTCCTCCAACAGAGCCGCGAACGCCTCCTCGTCGTCCGAGTCCATGGCCGGCGAGATAGTGTCCAGGCAAAACGCCGAACACCTTGTGGGCGCGGCGACCTTGTGGGCGTGGCGGTCCTGCCGACGTGGCCGTTCGAGAACAGCGACGGGGCGGCGGGGGGGGGGGGGGGGGGGGAAAGCGAAATCCGGCGGGCGGGGGATGAATCGGCGGTGAAAATGGCCTTCTAGCGGCGGCGCAGTGGGCGTGAACAGGAGGCGAGAGGCGCCGGCGCCGGAATCGGCATGGTGGAGAGACGCGAGGGGGGCGGGTCGGGCGAGGAAAAAGGCGAGACTCGCCTGACAGTGGTGTCCCACACGCCGTTTTGTTTCCGTCGGAGCCCCCCAAGTGCCCCCAGTGCGCTGGGTTCGGCCTGGGTTCGCCGGCCCAAAAAAGGGGTCCAACCGGCGAAAAACAGGGTCCTGGGGCCGCGACTGGGCCGATTTTTCGGCGCCGGCGATAAAAAAACGCGCCCGGGGGGTCCTGTTGGTGGCGCGGCTGGAGATGCTCTAAGAATGAAAAAAATCATAATTGGTTTGATGCCAACATTTGGCATTGCCAATATTTGGCAAGCCAAATCAAAGGTTATCAATATTTGATAATTTTTTGTGAGGCTGACATGAAAAATTGGTAGCCAGCCAATCACTAGCCAACATTTGACATCGAACCAATCATGCTCAATGAGACCAACCCAGGGCTAACCCATGTTGGCATCTTTTTATAGGAGAAAACTCCACGAGCACCGCGCGCTAGAGCCGAGGTTTAAATGTGGTCTCGGTCTCTCGGAGATGCTCATAAGGATGCATGGATTTATAGAGATGAGTGTATACACGTGTATATGAGCGATTTCGATTGTACTGTGTTAAAAATAAAGAACAAGCGAGACAATGCATGACATTGAGGTTAGCCACCGAGGTATAAAACTTCGGCCTCATCTCCTTAGTCGTAATCGCAACAAGATGGATGCCTTCCTAGTCAGTAGTATCCCGTCGTGTTGGTTTCCGGAGTTGACGACGTGTAGCTCGCAGCTTGTTGATCTATACTTCTTTTATTTACTGGTCCTTCGTTTTTCCTAGTATATCTTTCGAAGTTGCAATCACACATTATTTTTATGTTTTTATACACCACATCGGTCGGATGCTTGAAGATTTTTTTCCCTAAAATAATGCTATATTATGGGTGGTTCATAGTGACCAAGCAATGCCGTGAAAGCCACCCAAAGTAAACGTCTATCCTTATCGATGGTGTCCTTGATAAGTCGATGCACGTCTGCAAAACCCTCAGTTTCAGTTGCTATATGTGGCTTTTCGAATCGTACTCCCCACATGACGAGCAACAATTTAATGAAAAAAAATTATGTGGTCTCATGTCTTGTCTTGCCTGCACTATATACATTTCTCGTCTCGGGGTAACATTTCTCACACACATGTATATATTTCCATAGGATGGAATGATATATTTTGTGACATGTATGAAAACAACAATTATAGTGCTGCAAAAGTTGTCTTCTTATAGCAATTTTCCTTAAGAGCACATTATGTCATTTCTGTATGGAACTTTGCACCTAATGGAAGACACGAGCATGTATGTTGTAAAATAAATAATGAGATTTTATAGAAACATATATTCCTTTGATGAATTTTTTTTCATAAAAAATGATGTCAGGTGTCCTCACTCCCCAGGGGTTTATGGCTCGCTTCTATTTGTTTTTACTATTTTATCTGAATGATCCAAAAATTAAATAAACCATTTTAGATTATGACAATTAGAATATTCTGGCTATTCACAAAAATTCTCTATAGATCTCTATCTGCATCGATTCTGACATGTACAGAGAACATAGCAATGACGAGACATGATGGGTTGAGGCGAGCAGGGTTTGACAACTACTTCACTTTCCTCTCTTATAGGGATGAGTTATGACAGAACCACACCGCCTTGCATATACTATGATCAGTTAGGTGCACCAAACTAGAATAAATTATCTAGCCATACAAAAAATATTGTTCAACACAAACATAACCACCCATTTATCGGGTAACATGAAACTTTTTCGAGTAAAGGACTAACTGATACATTCATTTTGCATCACTATTTTTTATTATCGATATTTTCACATTATTGCTCAATGCTGATACTTTTTCCCTTCAATTTTCGTGAAACGGAGAGGGAAATTACCTAATAACAGAAAAACAGGGGCAAAAATGTACTGAAAAATAATTTTCTTATTACTATACCCGCAGGTGTTGCCGCTGCGATAGGTTTCGAATCTGAAGGATGTTTCTCATCCAACGCTTATTTATTACCCCCTTTCTTATTACTACTCCCACTTCCATCATTCTTAGGAGTTCGACTTCCTTTCTTATTAGTTCCCATCTTATTATCTGATTTCACATCTAAATCATTATTACTTCCTTTCTTATTACTTCATTCCTTTTTCCTTTGATCTTTCACTTATATAGAAGAACTCTTATCATCGCTAACCCAATCGTCCAGGCAAGTGTTACCATTATGAAATGCTGATTGGATTAGTTTGCTTATATCTGCCGCAGCATCAGCGAGCCGAGCAAGGATTTCGCGTTGGCCTTTGATTGTACAATCCCAAATGCCGCCGTCTCAGGATTTGAAGGCGAGGAAACTAAATACTCAATGTAACTAGTTCACTCCTACACTTAGAGCAAATATTAAACGTCTCCCTGGTGAAAATTTTGGATCCACCCAGACGACGAAGATGGTATTACCTATGTGGCGAACATCAGCACAAATACAAGTTCGCAAATGAACTAGTACATTGGATTTTCTTTCGACGAACCATGCCACTCTTTCCCCGAAAAAAAACATGGCACTCTTGAGTCGAGGTTCGAGGTTCTATACGTCGATGAAGCCGATCGACAACGTTTACATGGTTGCTCTATATATAATTCCGACGGTCAGCAATCGAGATCTCTTATTCTTGATGCATTGTAAAATAGAGCGTGGAAATGCCTACGTGGTTGCTTCATATATAAAGCGGGGAACCCTTTTTCGGTAATTTTTTTTGAGGAAACAGCAGGAGCTCTGCCTTTGCATTAAGAAGAAGAGAATTGACCAGTTTATAAGGAAAACTGGCCGAAAACCGATACATCAACACACACCAGCCCCGGGGCCGCGTACCTAACGAGCCGACTTCCCTGTCGCCCAAACGACCAGAGTTGCCACTCCACCACACGACCCGGAGCTGCCACTCCGGCTTACAAACCATATTAACTCACACACGTCGGCCCCGAGGCCGCACTCCACACAAGTGTGACGCCCCCAGCCTCGACCGTACGCTAAACAATCACGCAATGCGTACGACCAAGATTAGGGACTCACTAATCAATATCACAACACAACTCTAGACACAAATTAAAGTCATACAACTTCATATTACAAGCCAGGGCCTCGAGGGCTCGAATACAAAGCTCGACGAGCATAAGTCAGCGGAAGCAAATGATATCTGAGTACAGACATAAAGGTACACAAGTTTTTGCCTTAAGAAGGCTAGCACAAACATAAACAACGGATCGAAAGAGGCGAGGCCTCCTGCCTGGGAACCTCCTAACTACTCCTGGACGTCAGAGAAGTCTACGTCGTAGTAGGCTCCATCCTGGTAGTAGTGGCCCCCGTCGGGGTAGCTGTAGTCGTCCACCGGGTAAGCTGGAATCCTGGGTCTCATGGGCTCCAACATCTGATAGCGGCATCGTATCAAGGGGGAAAGGGGGAGCAAAGCAACGGTGAGTACTCATCCAAAGTACTCGCAAGACTTATATCAGATCTATGCTAAGTATGCATCAGTATCAAGAAGGGGTTGTATCTGGACTGACTGCGGAAAGCAAGAATGAGGGGGAAAAGGCCTAGTCCTATCGAAGACTAGCATCTTCAACGTCTTGCAGCATAAGACGAGAGTTTAGAACAACATGTTTTATTAAAGGGGGTAAGTTAGCAAGGCCCAGAGATCCTTCCTCGACCCCATGCGAGAAAGCAATCCCGGAGCCAAATGTAATTCAAGTAACAATAATAAGTATCCAATTCTAGTTATCATAGATCAGGATACAACTCTGAGCGTCCATAACCGCGGACACGGCTAATCGATTAGTTTAACTTCCCTGCAGGGGTGCACAAACTTACCCAACATGCTCGATAAGCTCTGGCCGGATACAATTTTCTGGTCATACCCGGCCTCGGCCGATCGACACGACGTAGTCCTACATAGGCTCAACAGAGAGGCCAGCATGCCGGTCTACATCCTAATGGCTCGGGGTCTTGGGCCATCGCCCTCGCCATCCTGCACGTTACGCCATCGGCCGGGATCAGTCCTAGCACGCCTTCCGTCAAGGTCCCTGCGTTCCAGACCACCCGGGCGCGAGTCGAAAAATGTGACATCTGAAGAGCTTTCGGGAGAATGTACGCCGTAGAGTGCCCACTTTTGTTCCCGCGTGGTGGTTAGTGCGAAAGAGACCAGAGCTTTCGCCGAAGGCCTTCTCAGATCACATATCCAAACCCGTTAGTGACTTGCTCTATTGCGGTGACGATCGGTCCCACCATCCCGTCGCCCCGTCTCGAGAACTTGTGGCAAGGACAAAGTAGGTCCGGCCACGTCCTGTCTATATCCCTTCGGGTGCCTTACCGGCGCACCCCACCACATCTCACACTCGCGGGTACCCTTGGGGTCGACCCGTCTTTCTCATATATCTCAGTGTTAAGTCAAAGTGGCTGTGAGTCAGTGCCCCAAGCGTTTCCACACTCGGGGTGTGTGAGGTGATGTGTCGGTAACGGCTTGTCAGTCACGATGACTGAGTCTTCTGTCTTCAAGTCCTCGATGGCGACGGTGATGAAAGCAGGGGCATTGACAATAGTATACTGGGAGTCACAGGGAGATATTATCCATACCTATACTACAACATTATATGAAAGCAGGTATGAAAGCAGTATTCAAAAACAGGCTATGCATCAGAATAGGTACTTGTGTAAATACAGTAGCAAAATCTAATGCAAGCATGAGGGGGAAGAATAGGTGATATCGGAATGCTCAAGGGGGTTTTGCTTGCCTTGTTGCTCTGCTGCAAAAGGCTGGTCGTCAGGGGCGTAGTCGTACTCGGCGGCAGCGTCAGTCTCGGAAACTACCGGAGAGAAGAGGGGGAAGAAACAATAAATACAAGCAACAGATGCAATACGATGCATGACATGGCAATACGCAGTGCTAGGGGGTAGTCTAACGCAGTACTACACGTATCGACGAAGCGGGAGAATATCTGACGATATTTTCCGGGTTTTTGGATTTTTCGGACAGTCGATCCGGAGGGCAAAAGTTCCATGTTTGCTATGCTAGGGGCATGTGACCGACTAACGGACTGCGCAGTTGGAACCGTAGAATTATTTTGAGTAACTTTCATGTTCAAAACTTTTTAATCCGGGCTACGGTTTATTTTATATTAATTTCTAAAGTTTTAATAATATTCTGAAATTAATTTAATTATTAAATTCGAATTAATTCCGAATTATCCAAAACAGTAATAATACTGTTTAAATTAATTAATTAATTAACAGATTAATTAATTACTTTAATTAATCTTAATTAACTTAACAACTAATTAGACTAACTAAGTTTAGTTAGTTTAAACTAACAGACTTAATTATCTTAATTAATTAACTAATTAATTATTAACTTAATTATTAACTTAATTATTTAATTAATTATAAAATATATATTTATTTAATAATTTCTAAATTCATTTTTATTAGTAAAAACGTATATGTGTACATATACATATGTATGTATATACATACATACGTATGTATATACATACACACACATCCACACACACTACACACGCACTGCACGCACGCGCGCCGGCCGGCCGGGCCGGGCCGGCGGCTGCGGCCGTCGGGGGGGGGGGGGGGGGGGAAGGAGGAGGCGGGAGGCCTCACAGGGGGGCGGCGGCCGACGGGCGGGGAGGCGTGCGGCGGCAGCGGATCTGACGGCGGCGGGGCGAGCGGCGACGGGGGGCGGCGGCGACGAGCGGCGCTGGCCCGGCGTGGGGCCGCGTCGGGGGGGGGGCGGGCGGCCGGGCGCGGCGCTGGGGGCCGGCCGGCTCGGTTGCCGGGGGGGGGGGGGGGACGGGCGCGGGGCGGGCGCTGCGCGCGGCGGCGGCGGCGGCTTAGGGTTGCCCCGCGCTGGCTTATATAGGGGCCAGCCGGGCCGTCCAGTTTCGGTCCGGTTTCGGGTCCAAATTTCCCTACGTTTCAAAAATCGTTTTTAATACTTTTGGGGTACCAAACAAATTCTAAAAATATCCGTTTTAATTTTATAAAACATTACGGAATATTTGCGATCCATCCAACATTTTTAATTCCAGTTCAGGACAACTTTTAGAACCACATTTCCGACAAATTTTTAAAATGCAACGGAATTAAATTTACGGACCGATTCCAACGGTGATCAACTTAGTTTTAGCAAAAGCCTTAGCGTGTTCTCGGCCATCATCGTAGCTTAATTACAATCATCACTGTGGCACTGATCCCGGGGCGTTACAACTCTCCCCTACTAACAAGAATTCTCGTCCCGAGAATTAAGAGGTAGAGTAAGGGGAAAAGTTCTGGTTACGAAATTCTAACGAGTCTTCTTGTTCTTGTTGCTCTCATCGAAGAGGTGGATCCCCTCATGTTGAAGTCTTCAATTCTCTGCTCCAGGTCATCCTGATGAAATCGTCATCCTTTCTTCGGGATCTTCATCGTCCTACGAATGCGATAAGAGGGAAAACTCTTGGAGGAACGTATCTCCACAAAGTTGGGCATCTGACGGTGAACTCAAGGAAGAAGACATGAATTAATTCTCGAGTTGTTATTCAGGGAATTCATTGAGAGCAATATTCGATGGTTCAAAAGTTTCAAACGGGTAGGCAATCATTCGATGCCTGATCAGAAGCTGAAAAGAGGTTCAGAGCAACGAAATAAATATTGCGTCTAACACAAGAATAGATCATCCCTTAGACGGTGGCTCGGGAATTACATACGAAGCCAAGTGCCAAAGATACCTTGGAATCAAAGCGGTACAGGAGAGTCAGGTTTCGATCCTGTGGAACTATGGGTTATGGGTCCATCATGTGGATTAAGAGTAGGAAGAACGGTGACATCTTGCATGGTCATGCTAGCAAGACATGTCAGAGGATAGTCTGTCAACTATGTCGACAACAACATCGGCACCAAGGGCGGGGAACGAAGAGAACCATCTTCCTGCTCATCGAAACGAGGCGGACCAATAGGCAAAGTTCTCGTCCACCGGCGGTTACCGGAATGTTAACAACAATAGTAACAGGGTCTTACTGACAGAGTAGTACACCGAGGTATTTACCTAAGCAGGGAATTATCACTGCTCAGATCAAATAAATCTCAAGAAAGGTTAAACAGACCAATGGAAAGGAAAATGTGTATACACGAGTATTTGGTGTATATCTTTTCCAAGAGCAAGCAGAGCGAGACAATTATGACAAGGCTCCAGGTAGGTAACCATTAAGACAAAGGGGCAAGGAATTTATGATGTTTACCCATACAACGATGTTTGGATAATTGATCAAGAAACATTTAGCATTATGCCGCCAATGTTGTTGCCTTGAGAATTGGGGTACCATAGACATGCTTCGAGAAAGCAAGACATGGTCACTAGATAAAGGACCGGAGTTTGGGAATACAAAGGATCCATCAAGAATAACTCCTAGAATAAATCATAGGATTTCCTCATGGAGGAATGGCAATTCTTGTTGAACAAGATACTATAACATTAGGTCCTCCGGCCAGGTGTGCTAGCCATAACATCACCTTACCGAGTAACAGAGACCAATGTTATATTTCTTGGTAATGTTACAACCATCATATCTGACTGAGATTCCAGATCTGACTGGTGCCATGACACTTCAGACTTAGCGGGCCTGAGAAGAAAGAGGATGCAACACATACCGACGAGTTGACATTTGTAAGATTCTCGGGAAATGAATTATGGAATCGGGTCCCGAAACAAGAGCTCCTCATCATGCCAAGGAGAGGATGAGGAGGTGGCTGATGGACTCAGCGACATTTCATCGAGAATTCCAAACGGATGGATTTCCACAATTATGTGAACAAGGAGAAGGCATTTGTCAATTCAAATGACATAATGTTGTATGCTCTAGGAAAACATACACCATTAATCATTGGTTGAAGGGGCGTACGAAATATGACTTTAGACAGCACGATCAATTAGAGCGACGATTCGATAACCAACAGTTAAAGAACGAATTGTCGATCGTTAACTCCAAAGCAACAGGGTTGCTAGAATTACAGAATCCAAGCAGTATTGCTTGCATATTGGTATCCTTGTTAGAATTAACACAGGGACCAAGGAAAGAACGGTGATGGTGAGAAGTATCACCATGTTAGGAATTTCTTAAGAGGTGGAGCAATCCTCACAACATACTCGACATAAGGACAGTAGTACTCCAAGATAGAAGATAATACAAGCTGGATAGCAAGTTGCGTCCATAATATGGACAAGCTTGCACTTGAAAAGAAGTCAAGGGTGTTGTCGATGATAACAAAAATCATCGAGGGCAAGGAGGGCATTTCTCGTCATGAACTCGATTGATACCTGGAAGAGCTCAGAATGTTGATGATAATCACGACACAATTGTCGAGAAGTTTCATGAAGATGTAATTGTTGGAAATATGCCCTAGAGGCAATAATAAATTGGTTATTATTATATTTCCTTGTTCATGATAATCGTTTATTATCCATGCTATAATTGTATTGATTGGAAACTCAAATACATGTGTGGGTACATAGACAACACTGTGTCCCTATTATGCCTCTAGTTGACTAGCTCGTTGATCAAAGATGGTTAAGGTTTCCTAGCCATTGACATGAGATGTCATTTGATAACGGGATCACATCATTAGGAGAATGATGTGATGGACAAGACCCAAACTATAAACGTAGCATTTGATCGTGTCAGTTTATTGCTATTGTTTTCTGCATGTCAAGTATATGTTCCTATGACCATGAGATCATGCAACTCACTGACATCGGAGGAGTACCTTGTGTGTATCAAACGTCGCAACGTAACTAGGTGACTATAAAGGTGCTCTACAGGTATCTCCGAGGGTGTCTGTTGGGTTGGCATGGATCAAGACTGGGATTTGTTACTCCGTATGACGGAGAGGTATCTCAGGGCCCACTCGGTAATACAACATCACAATGAGCCTTGCAAGCAATGTGACTAAAGTGTTAGCCACGAGATCTTGTATTACGGAACGAGTAAAGAGACTTGCCGGTAACGAGATTGAACTAGGTATAGTGATACCGACGATCGAATCTCGGGCAAGTAACATACCGAAGAACAAAGGGAACAGCATACGGGATTAACTGAATCCTTGACATAGAGGTTCGACCGATAAAAGATCTTCGTAGAATATGTAGGAGCCAATATGGGCATCCAGGTCCCGCTATTGGTTATTGGCCGTAGAGGTGTCTCGGTCATGTCTACATAGTTCTCAAACCCGCAGGGTCTACACACTTAACGTTTGGTGACGATTAGTATAGTTGAGTTATTATGTTGGTGACCGAAGGTTGTTCAGAGTCCCGGATAAGATCCCAGACATGACGAGGATCTCCGGAATAGTCCGGAGGTAAAGATTGATATATGTGATAATAGTGTTTTGATCTCCGGAAGAGTTCCGGAAGTTCACCGGAAGGGGTTCCGGATGTTTACCGAAGTGTTCGGGTGCGAGAAAACTTTATATGGGCCAAGGGATAAAAGCCCACGAGATATTGGAAAGTGCAAAAGTAGTTTTGCTGCCGCGTAAGCGGTACTACCGCTTGGTGAAGCGGTACTACCGCCCGAGCGGTACTACCGCTTGTGTGAAGCGGTACTACCGCCCGAGCGGTACTACCGCTTGTGTGAAGCGGTACTACTGCCCAAGCGGTACTACCGCTTGTGTGAAGCGGTACTACCGCTTGTGTGCGGCTGTGCACGGTTCGGCAGGGATCCGAGTTGGACTCTTTCCCTGCCGGCCAAACCGACCTTGTGCGGGCAAAACCGACCTGGAGGAGGCTTTTACTCCAAGTTTAGACCCCAAGGCTCAACATATAAATAGAGGGGCAGGGCTAGCACACGGGTTACATCAAGATTTCCCCAAGCCGTGTGCGGCAACCCTAACCCTCTAGTTCCTCCGTCATAATCTCCGTAGCGCTTGGCGTAGCCCTGCAGAGATTGTTCCTCACCACCATCACCACGCCGTCGTGCTGCTGGAACTCAACCACTACTTCACCATCGCTCGCTGGATCGAGGAGGTGAAGGCGTCATCAAGCCGTACGTGTGTTGAACGCGGAGGTGCCGTCCGTTCGGCGCTAGTTCGTGATCGGATCGAGGGACGACTTGCGATTTGGATCGCGGAGACGTTCGACTACATCAACCGCGTTTCTTAAACGCTTCCGCTTAGCGATCTACAAGGGTATGTAGATTCACTCTCCCTCTCGTAGATGCTCATCACCATGGATAGATCTTATGTGTGCGTAGGAAATTTTTTGTTTCCCATGCAACGTTCCCCAACAGTGGTATCATGAGCCAGGTCTATGCGTAGATGAGATCTCGAGTAGAACTCAAACGAGTTGTGGGCATGGGTGTATACATATTGCTTGCCGTTACTAGTTGATATTTGATTCGACGGTACTGTGAGATGAAGCGGCCCGGACCGACATTACGCGTACACTTACGCGAGACAGGTTCCTTCAACTAACATGTAACTTCGTTGCATAAAGATGGCTAGCGGGTGTCTGTCTCTCTCACTTTAGTTGAATCGATTTCAATGAAGAGGGTTCTTTTAGAAGATCAAAAAGCAATCACTACACCACGTTGTGGTTTTGCGTAGGTAAGAACGGTTCTTGCAAACCCGTAGCAGCCACGTAAAATTTGCAACAACAATTAGAGGACGTCTAACTTGTTTTTGCAGGGTATGTTGTGATGTGATATGGCCAATTACATGATGAGATATATGTGATGTATGAGATGATCATGTGATGTATAGAATATCACGACTTGCATGTCGATGAGTACGGCAACTGGCAGGAGCCATAGAGTTGTCTTTAATTATTGTATGACCTGCGTGTCAATCATTAAGCGCTATGTAATGCTTTACTTTATCGCTAAACGTTAGCAATAGTCGTGGAAGCAACAGTCGGCGCGACAACCTCATGGCGACACGTTGATGGAGATCAAGATGATGGAGATCATGGTGTCATGCCGGTGACGATGGAGATCATGCCGGTGCTTTGGAGATGGAGATCAAAAGCACAAGTTCATGGCCATATCATGTCACTTATGATTTGCATGTGATGTTAATCCTTTTATGCATCTTATTTTGCTTAGGACGACGGTAGCATTATAAGGTGATCCCTCACTTAAATTTCAAGATAAATTGTGTTCTCCCCAAGTGTGCACCGTTGCGAAAGTTCGTCGTTTCGAGACACGCCGTGATGATCGGGTGTGATAGACTCTACGTTCACATACGACGGGTGTAAGCCATGTTGCACGTGCGGAAACACTCGGGTTAAACTTGACGAGCCTAGCATGTACAGACATGGCCTCAGAACACAAGAGACCGAAAGGTCGAACATGAGTCATATAGTAGATATGATCAACATGAAGATGTTCACCATTGAAACCACCTCAACTCACGTGATGATCGGACTTGAGTTGGTGGATTTGGATCATGTTACACTCGAATGATCGGAGGGATGTCAATTTGAGTGGGAGTTTTTAAGTAATATGATTAACTAAACTCATTATCTAGAACAATAGTCTAAGTTGTCTTTGCTATATTTATGTTGTAGATCATGGCTCGCGCAGTAGCACCCCTGAATTTTAATGCGTTCCTAGAGAAAGCTAAGTTGAAAGATGATGGAAGTAACTTTGTGGACTGGGCCCGTAATCTAAGGATTATCCTTACGGCTTCCCAGAAGGCTTATGTCCTTGATGCACCGCTTGGTGATCCACCCGCTCCAGTTGAGTCTCTAGACGTTGTGAACGCCTGGCAGGCTCGTTCTGATGATTACTCAATAGTTCAATGTGCAATGTTGTATGGCTTAGAACCGGGACTTCAAAGACGTTTTGAACGTCATGGAGCATATGAGATGTTCCAGGAATTGAAGTTTATCTTTAAGAAGAATGCCCGGATCGAGAGATATGAGATCTCCGATAAGTTCTATGCTTGCAAGATGGAGGAGAACGGGTCTATCAGTGATCACGTACTCAGAATGTCTGGGTACTCCACCCGTCTGGCTGAATTGGGGATGCCCCTTCCGCCAGAGGCTATCACTGACAGAGTTCTTCAATCATTGCCACCTAGCTACAAGAGCTTCGTGTTGAACTATAACATGCACGGGATGAACAAGTCAGTCGCCGAGCTGTTTGCGATGCTGAAAGCCGCTGAGTCTGAAATTCAGAAGGAGCATCAAGTGTTGATGATCAATAAAACCACTAGTTTCAAGAAAAATGGCAAGGGTAAGAAGGGTAAATCTAAGAAGGGTGGCAAAGCAGTTGCTGCTCCTGTGAAGAAACCCAAGGCTGGACCCAAACCAGAAACTGAGTGCTTTCATTGCAAGGGAACTGGACACTGGAAGCGGAATTGCCCCAAGTATTTGGCTGACAAGAAGGCGGCCAACAACAAACAAGGTATATATGATATACATGTTATTGATGTGTACCTTACCAACTCTCGTTGTAGTGCCTGGGTATTTGATACCGGTGCGGTTGCTCATATTTGCAACTCAAAACAGGAACTGCGGAATAGACGGAGGCTGGCAAAGGACGAAGTGACGATGCGCGTGGGAAATGGTTCCAAGGTTGATGTGATCGCCGTCGGCACGCTCGCTCTTCGATTACCGTCGGGATTAGTGATGAACCTAAATAAGTGTTATTTGGTGCCCGCGTTAAGCATGAACATTATATCTGGATCTTGTTTATTGCGAGACGGTTACTCATTTAAATCAGAGAATAATGGTTGTTCTATTTATATGAGTAATATCTTTTATGGTCATGCACCCAATGTGAGGGGTTTATTCTTTGAATCTCGATAGTAATGATACACATGTTCATAACATTGATGCCAAAAGATGTAGAATTGATAATGATAATACCACTTTCTTGTGGCACTGCCGTTTAGGTCATATTGGCGTAAAACGCATGAGGAAGCTCCATGCTGATGGACTTTTGGAGTCACTTGATTTTGAATCACTTGACACATGTGAGCCATGCCTCATGGGCAAGATGACTAAAACACCGTTCTCTGGAACAATGGAACGGGCAAGTGACTTATTGGAAATCATACATACTGATGTATGCGGTCCGATGAGCATTGAGGCGCGCGGTGGTTATCGTTACTTTCTCACCTTCACTGATGACTTAAGTAGATATGGGTATATTTACTTAATGAAACACAAGTCTGAAACATTTGAAAAGTTCAAACAATTTCAGAGTGAAGTTGAGAATCATCGTAACAAGAAGATTAAATTCCTACGATCTGATCGAGGAGGAGAATATCTGAGTTATGAGTTTGGCAGTCACTTAAGACAATGTGGAATTGTTTCACAACTGACACCGCCTGGAACACCACAGCGTAATGGTGTGTCCGAACGTCGTAATCGAACTTTATTGGATATGGTGCGATCTATGATGTCTCTTGCCGATTTGCCACTATCGTTTTGGGGTTATGCATTAGAGACAGCTGCATTCACTTTAAATAGGGCACCTTCGAAATCCGTTGAGACGACGCCATATGAACTTTGGTTTGGCAAGAAGCCAAAGCTGTCGTTTCTTAAAAGTTTGGGGATGTGATGCTTATGTCAAAAAGCTTCAGCCTGAAAAGCTGGAACCCAAAGCGGAGAAATGCGTCTTCATAGGATACCCAAAAGAGACAGTTGGGTATACCTTCTACCTCAGATCCGAAGGCAAAGTGTTTGTCGCTAAAAACAGAACGTTTCTTGAGAAAGAGTTTCTCTCGAAAGAATTGAGTGGGAGGAAGATAGAACTTGATGAGGTTGTTGAACCTTTACTTCAACCTGAGAGTAGCGCAGCGCAGAAAGTTGTTTCTGTGGAGCCTACATTAGCTGAAGAGGAAGTTAATTATGATGATCATGAAGCTTTGGATCAAGTTGCTATCGAACCTCGTAGGTCGACAAGGACGCGTACTGCTCCCGAGTGGTACGGCAACCCTGTCTTAGAGGTCATGTTGTTAGACAACGATGAACCTACGAGCTATGGAGAAGCGATGATGGGCCCGGATTCCGAGAAGTGGTTAGAGGCCATGAAATCCGAGATGGGATCCATGTATGAAAACAAAGTCTGGACTTTGGAAGTATTACCTGAAGGGCGTAAGGCCATTCAGAACAAATGGATCTTTAAGAGGAAGACGGACGTGGACGGTAATGTCACCGTCTATAAAGCTCGACTTGTGGCAAAGGGTTTTTCACAAGTTCAAGGAGTTGACTACGATGAGACCTTCTCACCCGTAGCGATGCTTAAGTCCGTCAGAATCATGTTAGCAATAGCTGCCTTTTTCGATTATGAAATTTGGCAGATGGATGTCAAAACAGCGTTCCTTAACGGTTTCCTTAAGGAAGAGTTGTATATGATGCAACCAGAAGGTTTTGTCGATCCAGAGAATGCTGACAAAGTTTGCAAACTCCAGCGATCCATTTATGGACTGGTGCAAGCATCTCGGAGTTGGAATCTTCGTTTTGATGAGGTGATCAAAGCGTTCGAGTTTTTACAAGTTTACGGAGAAGCTTGTATTTACAAGAAAGTGAGTGGGAGCTCTATAGCGTTTCTAATATTATATGTGGATGACATATTGCTGATTGGAAACAATATAGAAATGCTGGAAAGCGTGAAGGAATATTTGAACAAGAGTTTTTCAATGAAGGACCTAGGAGAAGCTGCTTTCATATTAGGCATCAAGATCTATAGAGATAGATCGAGACGCTTAATAGGAATTTCACAAAGCACATACCTTGACAAAGTTTTGAAGAAGTTCAAAATGGATCAGTCCAAGAAGGGGTTCTTGCCTGTATTGCAAGGTGTGAAGTTGAGTAAGACTCAATGCCCAGTGACTGCAGAAGATAGAGAAAAGATGAGTGTCATCCCCTATGCTTCGGCCATAGGCTCTATCATGTATGCAATGCTGTGCACAAGACCCGATGTCAGCCTTGCCATAAGTATGGTCGGAAGGTTTCAAAGTGATCCAGGAATGGAACACTGGACGGCGGTCAAGAATATCCTGAAGTACCTGAAAAGGACTAAGGACATGTTTCTCGTTTATGGAGGTGATCAAGAGCTCGTCGTAAAGGGTTACGTCGATGCAAGCTTTGACACTGATCCGGATGACTCTAAGTCGCAAACCGGATACGTATTTATTCTTAATGGGGGTGCGGTTAGCTGGTGCAGTTCCAAGCAAAGCGTGGTAGCAGATTCTACATGCGAAGCGGAGTACATCGCTGCCTCGGAGGCGGCGAAGGAAGGTGTCTGGATGAAGGAGTTCATGACAGATCTTGGAGTAGTGCCTAGTGCGCTTAACCCAATGACTCTGTTTTGTGATAATACTGGTGCCATTGCTCTAGCCAAGGAACCAAGATTTCACAAGAGGACCAGACACATAAAGCGACGTTTCAATCCATCCACGATTACATCAAGGAGGACGACACAAATATTTGCAAAGTACACACGGATCTAAATGTTGCAGATCCGATGACTAAACCTCTTCCAAGGGCTAAACATGAACAACACCAGAACTGCATGGGTGTTCGATTCATTACAATGTAAATCACATAGTGATGTGAACTAGATTATAGACTCTAGTGCAAGTGGGAGACTGTTGGAAATATGCCCTAGAGGCAATAATAAATTGGTTATTATTATATTTCCTTGTTCATGATAATCGTTTATTATCCATGCTATAATTGTATTGATTGGAAACTCAAATACATGTGTGGGTACATAGACAACACTGTGTCCCTAGTATGCCTCTAGTTGACTAGCTCGTTGATCAAAGATGGTTAAGGTTTCCTAGCCATTGACATGAGATGTCATTTGATAACGGGATCACATCATTAGGAGAATGATGTGATGGACAAGACCCAAACTATAAACGTAGCATTTGATCGTGTCAGTTTATTGCTATTGTTTTCTGCATGTCAAGTATATGTTCCTATGACCATGAGATCATGCAACTCACTGACATCGGAGGAGTACCTTGTGTGTATCAAACGTCGCAACGTAACTGGGTGACTATAAAGGTGCTCTACAGGTATCTCCGAGGGTGTCTGTTGGGTTGGCATGGATCAAGACTGGGATTTGTTACTCCGTATGACGGAGAGGTATCTCAGGGCCCACTCGGTAATACAACATCACAATGAGCCTTGCAAGCAATGTGACTAAAGTGTTAGCCACGAGATCTTGTATTACGGAACGAGTAAAGAGACTTGCCGGTAACGAGATTGAACTAGGTATAGTGATACCGACGATCGAATCTCGGGCAAGTAACATACCGAAGAACAAAGGGAACAGCATACGGGATTAACTGAATCCTTGACATAGAGGTTCGACCGATAAAAGATCTTCGTAGAATATGTAGGAGCCAATATGGGCATCCAGGTCCCGCTATTGGTTATTGGCCGTAGAGGTGTCTCGGTCATGTCTACATAGTTCTCGAACCCGCAGGGTCTACACACTTAACGTTTGGTGACGATTAGTATAGTTGAGTTATTATGTTGGTGACCGAAGGTTGTTCGGAGTCCCAGATAAGATCCCGGACATGACGAGGATCTCCGGAATAGTCCGGAGGTAAAGATTGATATATGTGATAATAGTGTTTTGATCTCCGGAAGAGTTCCGGAAGTTCACCGGAAGCGGTTCCGGATGTTTACCGAAGTGTTCGGGTGCGAGAACACTTTATATGGGCCAAGGGATAAAAGCCCACGAGATATTGGAAAGTGCAAAAGTAGTTTTGCTGCCGCGTAAGCGGTACTACCGCTTGGTGAAGCGGTACTACCGCCCGAGCGGTACTACCTCTTGTGCGAAGCGGTACTACCGCCCAAGCGGTACTACCGCTTGTGTGAAGCGGTACTACCGCCCAAGCGGTACTACCGCTTGTGTGAAGCGGTACTACCGCTTGTGTGCGGCTGTGCACGGTTCGGCAGGGATCCGAGTTGGACTCTTTCCCTGCGGGCCAAACCGACCTTGTGCGGGCAAAACCGACCTGGAGGAGGCTTTTACTCCAAGTTTAGACCCCAAGGCTCAACATATAAATAGAGGGGCAGGGCTAGCACACGGGTTACATCAAGATTTCCCCAAGCCGTGTGCGGCAACCCTAACTCTCTAGTTCCTCCGTCATAATCTCCGTAGCGCTTGGCGTAGCCCTGCAGAGATTGTTCCTCACCACCATCACCACGCCGTCGTGCTGCTGGAACTCAACCACTACTTCACCATCGCTCGCTGGATCGAGGAGGTGAAGGCGTCATCAAGCCGTACGTGTGTTGAACGCGGAGGTGCCGTCCGTTCGGCGCTAGTTCGTGATCGGATCGAGGGACGACTTGCGATTTGGATCGCGGAGACGTTCGACTACATCAACCGCGTTTCTTAAACGCTTCCGCTTAGCGATCTACAAGGGTATGTAGATTCACTCTCCCTCTCGTAGATGCTCATCACCATGGATATATCTTGTGTGTGCGTAGGAAAATTTTTGTTTCCCATGCAACGTTCCCCAACAGTAATCGATCAGCGACGACATCAAGCAAAGGAATGGTGAAGCTAAATGTTATCGGAATCACCGATAAGATTGCTAGCTCAAAATCGATGTTGTCGTTCAAGACAACTAATCATGATGTTGAAAACTCGATGTAAGCTTAGCGCACTGTTGGAATTGTGTTCCGGGGATGAAGGACTTAGGTAGCATGGTCAAGCTTCAGCATGACGATGATGAGGTAGCCAATCAGTTGGGAATGACATGATCGAGTACAAACTCATAAGCACAGAAGTTTACTACGAGTTACTGAATTGCAGTGCGAACTCGATTCACTATTCAATGTTCTCGGTTGATGACAACCCAAAATGCGTGGAGTGACTATGACAGGGTAAGATATTACTTCATCTTAAATTCCTAAGATGTAGTGCAAAGACACGATATCCTCGAGATACCAGGGGGTAATACTCGAAGGTAGATCAAAATAGAGGTTGGGCAAGTGCATTGATCTGTCGAAGACAAGTGCTTGAACTTGTCCAAGAAATGGGATCGAAGAAGAACAATCATGGTCGAAACAACGGTTGTAAAGTACCAAAACATAGATACAAGATCAATCCATACAAAAAGAATGATTATCGTTACAAGAAGCTCGATGATAAGTCATGCACCGGGTCCATGGGCATGAACACAAAGTTCAAGGTCGACTCCCACTTCTTCAAGGCATAACCTTTCATTCACTTCTCGCTTTCGATGAAGTTGCAGTGTTGAAATTTTTATCGGGCTAAGCAACAGAGGATATGACTCGTGAAAACTCTCGGGTTCACACAGATTAGGGAAGGCATAGGTTCAACCCATAGGGGCATCTTAGGAACATATACCACAAGCTTCAAGAGTAATTAACACATGCTTGACAACAGATCATGGCTGACAAAAGCATAGGATACATCTTATCAGAGGGAGAAGACACAGTTTACCAATGGCATCATGTATCAGGGGAAGATCGCCACAAGAAGTTTGAATATGTATGCCACTATCGGATAATAATCCACCAAAAGATCTAGCGGACTACAATTGATCCGATGTGAGTAACGATACTCAACCAAAAGAAGAAAGAATGCAAAGGCATGAAATTATTGAATTATCTGAATAAGTCGAGTCTTGAATACAAAGGAATAACCAATCAAGGTTTGATTTACCAAGAACCAGCTCATGTTTTAGAAAGACGTCTGAGCCGAGAAGATAATTTATAAGGTTCAACTGAGGACTGCATGCATTCACACACGCAGGTTGAATCCATTAAATCAGATGACAATCACAAAGGATTTCAATGAACATTACTAGCCATCTGGAATTATCCATAATGCAAGCAGGTGAGGAAATGTCAAGAGCAAAAGGCTACTGAGAATTTCGGAAGATCGAATAGTAATTCGAATGATTTTGTGAAACTCATGACAACTGAGGGCAAAGGAATCACCAGTAAGTGAGAGGAATTATTCGGAGGGGTTGACTGTGGAGGGAATCGCAAAAGCGATGGACACAAGTTCTCGGAAGAACATCGGAGAGTATCTTCGAAATCTTCTGATGAAGCAGGCGATCATCTGGAATGAGGGGCTCTCCGGGAGGAGTAGTTACGAGAACCTAGAGTTAGAGTTAATAAAATCTTTAACCCGAAAGAGAAGAGAGATCAGAACCCAGAGTATAGACGAGGAATAAAAGATCCTAATACCACCCGATTGAGATGTGGGCCCGTAACCCACAGCATCAGTGTTAGTAAAAGTTTTTCAATGACTAGACTCAACTTCGGCCAAGGAGTTGGAAAGGGGGCTACTTACAGGCAACCTGGCTCTGATACCAACTTGTGACGCCCCCAGCCTCGACCGTACGCTAAACAATCACGCAATGCGTACGACCAAGATTAGGGACTCACTAATCAATATCACAACACAACTCTAGACACAAATTAAAGTCATACAACTTCATATTACAAGCCAGGGCCTCGAGGGCTCGAATACAAAGCTCGACGAGCATAAGTCAGCGGAAGCAAATGATATCTGAGTACAGACATAAAGGTACACAAGTTTTTGCCTTAAGAAGGCTAGCACAAACATAAACAGCGGATCGAAAGAGGCGAGGCCTCCTGCCTGGGAACCTCCTAACTACTCCTGGACGTCAGAGAAGTCTACGTCGTAGTAGGCTCCATCCTGGTAGTAGTGGCCTCCGTCGGGGTAGCTGTAGTCGTCCACCGGGTAAGCTGAATCCTGGGTCTCCTAGGCTCCAACATCTGATCGCGGCATCGTATCAAGGGGGAAAGGGGGAGCAAAGCAACGGTGAGTACTCATCCAAAGTACTCGCAAGACTTATATCAGATCTATGCTAAGTATGCATCAGTATCAAGAAGGGGTTGTATCTGGACTGACTGCAGAAAGCAAGAATGAGGGGGAAAAGGCCTAGTCCTATCGAAGACTAGCATCTTCAACGTCTTGCAGCATAAGACGAGAGTTTAGAACAACATGTTTTATTAAAGGGGGTAAGTTAGCAAGGCCCAGAGATCCTTCCTCGACCCCATGCGAGAAAGCAATCCCGGAGCCAAATGTAATTCAAGTAACAATAATAAGTATCCAATTCTAGTTATCATAGATCAGGATACAACTCTGAGCGTCCATAACCGCGGACACGGCTAATCGATTAGTTTAACTTCCCTGCAGGGGTGCACAAACTTACCCAACACGCTCGATAAGCTCTGGCCGGATACAATTTTCTGGTCATACCCGGCCTCGGCCGATCGACACGACGTAGTCCTACCTAGGCTCAACAGAGAGGCCAGCACGCCGGTCTACATCCTAATGGCTCGGGGTCTTGGGCCATCGCCCTCGCCATCCTGCACGTTACTCCATCGGTCGGGATCAGTCCTAGCACGCCTTCCATCAAGGTCCCTGCGTTCCAGACCACCCGGGCGCGAGTCGAAAAATGTGACATCTGAAGAGCTTTCGGGAGAATGTACGCCGTAGAGTGCCCACTTTTGTTCCCGCGTGGTGGTTAGTGCGAAAGAGACCAGAGCTTTCGCCGAAGGCCTTCTCAGATCACATATCCAAACCCGTTAGTGACTTGCTCTATTGCGGTGACGATCGGTCCCACCATCCCGTCGCCCCGTCTCGAGAACTTGTGGCAAGGACAAAGTAGGTCCGGCCACGTCCCGTCTATATCCCTTCGGGTGCCTTACCGGCGCACCCCACCACATCTCACACTCGCGGGTACCCTTGGGGTCGACCCGTCTTTCTCATATATCTCAGTGTTAAGTCAAAGTGGCCGTGAGTCAGTGCCCCAGGCGTTTCCACACTCGGGGTGTGTGAGGTGATGTGTCGGTAACGGCTTGTCAGTCACGATGACTGAGTCTTCTGTCTTCAAGTCCTCGATGGCGACGGTGATGAAAGCAGGGGCATCGACAATAGTATACTGGGAGTCACAGGGGGATATTATCCATACCTATACTACAACATTATATGAAAGCAGGTATGAAAGCAGTATTCAAAAACAGGCTATGCATCAGAATAGGTACTTGTGTAAATACAGTAGCAAAATCTAATGCAAGCATGAGGGGGAAGAATAGGTGATATCGGAATGCTCAAGGGGGTTTTGCTTGCCTTGTTGCTCTGCTGCAAAAGGGGCGTAATCGTACTCGGCGGAAGCGTCAGTCTCGGAAACTATCGGAGAGAAGAGGGGGAAGAAACAATAAATACAAGCAACAAATGCAATACGATGCATGACATGGCAATACGCAGTGCTAGGGGTAGTCTAACGCAGTACTACATGTATCAGACGAAGCGGGAGTACAACACAGTCGATCCGGAGGGCAAAAGTTCCATGTTTGCTATGCTAGGGGCATGTGACCGACTAACGGACTGCGCAGTTGGAACCGTAGAATTATTCTGAGCAACTTTCATGTTCAAAACTTTTTAATCCGGGCTACGGTTTATTTTATATTAATTTCTAAAGTTTTAATAATATTCTAAAATTAATTTAATTATTAAATTCGAATTAATTCCGAATTATCCAAAACAGTAATAATACTGTTTAAATTAATTAATTAATTAACACATTAATTAATTACTCTAATTAATCTTAATTAACTTAACAACTAATTAGACTAACTAAGTTTAGTTAGTTTAAACTAACAGACTTAATTATCTTAATTAATTAACTAATTAATTATTAACTTAATTATAAAATATATATTTATTTAATAATTTCCAAATTCATTTTTATTAGTAAAAACGTATTTGTGTATACATACATATGTATGTATATACATACATACGTATGTATATACATCCACACACATCCACACACACTACACACGCACTGCACGCACGCGCGCCGGCCGGCCGGGCCGGGCCAGCGGCTGCGGCCGTCGGGGGGGGGGGAAGGAGGAGGCGGGAGGCCTCAAAGGGGGGCAGCGGCCGGCGGGCGGGGAGGCGTGCGGCGGCGGCGGATCTGACGGCGGCGGGGCGAGCGGCGACGGGCGGTGACGGGGGAACGGCGGCGACGAGCGGCGCTGGCCCGGCGCGGGGCCGCGTCGGGGGGGGCGGCCGGGCGCGACGCTGGTGGCCGGCCGGCTCGGTCGCCGGGGGGGGGGGGGGGGGGAACGGGCAAGGGGCGGGCGCTGCGCGCGGCGGCGGCGGGGGGGGGGGGGGGGGACGGGCACGGCTTAGGGTTGCCCCGCGCTGGCTTATATAGGGGCCAGCCGGGCCGTCCAGTTTCGGTCCGGTTTCGGGTCCAAATTTCCATACGTTTCAAAAATCGTTTTTAATACTTTTGGGGTACCAAACAAATTCTAAAAATATCCGTTTTAATTTTATAAAACATTACGGAATATTTGCGATCCATCCAACATTTTTAATTCCAGTTCAGGACAACTTTTAGAACCACATTTCCGACAAATTTTTAAAATGCAACGGAATTAAATTTACGGACCGATTCCAACGGTGATCAACTTAGTTTTAGCAAAAGCCTTAGCGTGTTCTCGGCCATCATCGTAGCTTAATTACAATCATCACTGTGGCACTGATCCCGGGGCGTTACAACAAGTCGACGACTCTGCCGTCCACGCGGCCAGAACCGACACTCCACAGCATAGAGGTGCTCTCTGAAGCCGCCGCTCCGACTTCCCCGCCGGCCCCGAGGCCGCGCTCCACTTGAGCCGACGACGCTGCCGCCCACGCGACCAGATCCGACACTCCACAACATTGTTCTCCAGAGCCGCCGCTGTCGGTGTCAAAACCGGCGGATCTCGGGTAGGGGGTCCCGAGCTGTGAGACTTGGATTGATGGTAACAAGAGACGAAGGGGACAAGGTTTTACCCAGGTTCAGGCCCTCCTATGGAGGTAATACCCTACGTCCTGCTTGATTATATTGATGATATGAGGATTACAGAGTTGATCTACCTCGAGATCAAGTAGCTAAAACCCTAGATGAGTTCTGTTGGCCTACAACCTAAAACCCTCCGGCTTATATAGACGCCGAGGGTGCCTAGGGCTTACACATGGTCGGTTACATGTCGAAGGGATAAACATGCCTATTTACTACTCAAAACGTGGAGGACAAGCCACGATCTTCGAAGCTTCCTTCCTGGAGACAGAGTCTTCAATCCATCTAGTATTCGGCAAGTGGCCCATATAGTCGGGCCCATAAGCAACAGGTCGACCTCCTGAGGACCCCTTAAACCAGGACTCCCTCAGTAGCCCCCGAACTAGCCTCCAACGCCAAGGGTCCAAGCTCCAGCTGCTTCAAATGATCAGAGTCTTCGGCTTGCGAGGCGAGTTCCTTTCTCCGAATAATGATCGGCCGGGATAGTTCGGCCTCCGACGATGTGTAGTTCTTCCGATCATAGATCGTCCGAACACCATGAGTATCCGACCTTGAAGGCCAAACGTCAAGGAGTAAATAATGATTTCTGAAAACCTTTCAGACGAAAGGTCACGGCCCACCACGACCACTGAACCAGTCGTAAAGACTCGATTCGTGATTCGAGGCCGTTTCCACTAGCACGATCCATCAATGCACAGATCGTGCCCCGTTTCACACGGGATATGTTTAACCACGCGTGTATAACGACACACATGTCTTGGGAAGCGGAGAGATTCACGGCGCCGTGAAGGGAGGCTAACCGGCAACAAGCCCGATAAAAGGGGAAGAAAACCCCAAGACTTAACCGCACTTCTCATTCGCATCCCTGCTTCCCCAATCTTCCGAGCTTCCAGAGCCCAGATCTAGGTTTTCCATTCCTCCTCCTCCGAGCTCAGCCATGGCCAGCTCCGGCTCCAACGGCAAGTGGGAGGCATCCACGGTCACAGACCAAGACATCCGGGACCTCAAGGACGCCGGCTACCTCCCTGCCAATGTCTTCCACCGCGCTGCGGAGGAGGGCCAGGTGATCCCCACCCCCAAACCAGGTGAGAGGGTGGTCTTCCTCCCTCACTTCATCCGAGGATTGAGCTTCCCGCTCCACCCCTTTGTGAGGGGCCTTATGTTCTTCTACGGGCTCGACTTCCACGACCTCCTGCCAAACTCTTTTATGCATATATCGGCCTTCATCATCGCCTGCGAGGCTTTCTTGCGGGTCGAACCACACTTCGGACTATGGCTCAAGATCTTTAACATCAAGCCGAAGTGTGTCGCAGGCGCCCATGCGGACTGCAGCGGGGCGGTCATCGGCAAGCTTCCGCGCGCGGTATGGCCGTTCGGCACCTTCATCGACACCATCAGGACTTGGCAAAAAGAGTGGTTTTACATCACCGAGCCAAGGGAGGAGGGCGGAACTGTTCCCGCCGAATTCAGATCCGCCCCCCGGCCAGATTGACCTCATGGGTCCGAAAGGGCCTTGATTGGGGGTCGGACACAGAGGTGGATGTCCTGTAGAGGGGCATCGCTTCCATGATCAAGGAGGGAGTCGGGCTGACCAACGTGGTCCAGGTTATGCTTCGGCGGCGCATCCTCCCCTACCAGCGCTGAAGCTCCCCCATGTGGAATTACCGGACTGACGACAAGCCTATGATTCGACAACTCTTCCGCACCACACGCGAGAAGCTGTGGAAGGCGCTGTTCAAGGCGCAGGAGAACTGGCCGGCCAAGAAGGAGGACCAGGGCTTACGCGCCGATAAGCTCCCTTCCGAGGTATGACATAGTCTTATTAGATCGGCTTTTACCTTCCCGAAGAAAGTCTAAGTGCTTTCCGATCACTTCCGCAGGAATGGCTGAGCAAGGCCACGGGCATCAAGTGTCCGTCTCCTCAGCCCGAAGACACCAGGTCTCCGCTGCTGTTGGAGATGCTCGTCGTGGCGCCTTACAAGGCACCGGAGAAGAAGGAGAAGAAGAAACCAGGCCGGGCTGGCCTGCGCATCAGGGACCAGCCGGAGGCTGTGTCCGAAGAAACCCATGCCTCCTCGAATCAAGAAGAGGAGCATGAGGGTGAGGGCGAGGGCGAAGGCGATTCTCCCCTCGCAAGAAAGAGGGCGGCGTCATCGGACGCCACAGAGGACATACCTCCCTCCGCCCCGAAGAAAGCACGCCGGGCACAGGTGGTCCTGTCCGACGATAGTTCGGACTCAGATATCGAGTCCGAGGAGTTCGAGAGGGTTCCGCAAAGGAACCTCAGGGTCAAGCCCCCACCTCGAAGGTATGGATCCGAGGGCCTCCCGAGCTATTAGCACCAAGTTTTGAATATGATTAATCATGTGAGCGCCTTTGTGACTTGCAGCCCACCACAAGTTCTCCCCACCGATCAGGCTTCGGATGGGGAGACCCCGCCCGCCGAGCTAGCGGAGAGCGGGAACGCGTCGCACCCCTCTCCTCCGGGCGCCGCGAAGGATGCCGCGGAGGTGTCCTCCCAACAGGCTCCTTTGGAGCCGGACACTGGAGGCGGGGGCGACGACGTTATGGCCGAGGCCAACACCTCGGCCGCCGAAGACCCGGGAGAGAGGCCTCTCTCAGATACTGAGGAGACCGGACGAGAAGATGTCCAGTCGCCTCCAAGGTGGTCTCTGGAGCGCACCATGCCTCCAGAGGCACCGGTTCAATCTCCGATTGGAGATCGGGCCAACCGATCCCCGCCGGCGCCATCGACCAATGGGTGGCCGGCTATGGGGGAGGCTCTATCAAGCGCCTCCATCTCCGGGGAGCACTGCACTCTTATGGGTGCGGTACTGCAGAGCATTCAGTCTGTGGATATCGGACTGAAGGAGGCCTTCAACGGTCTCCTGACGGGCTTTCAGGTAAGCCATGTAATGCTCTATTTTGTGAAATATTGATTTCTTTGAGTAATTATTATATACATGGCAGCCCCCGAGCCCTAGGTGAGTTTAGAAAAACTTACCTGGGGGTCTATAATAGAGCATTATCCGAACTATGTACAAGACAAATGTGTGTTCGGAATGTTTTAGCAGCCTAAAAAAGGACCGGGCCCATGATTTTATCTAGGACAGTTCGGAAGCTTTTCAACCCATGTAACTTGATATAATTGGTCTGTATTTTGCAGGCTTCATCTGCGGCGTCGGCTTCTAACGCTGTCGAGCTGGACGAGCTAAATCGGAAGCTCAAAAGCTCCGAAGACGAGCTTGACGCTCTGAACAAGAGATTCGATGAGGCACAAGGTAAGCCAGATGAGAGTATCAAAACTCTTCTTTACCGTACTATCAACACGGTTTCTTGATATAAGTCTATGCTTATGCAGGCTCGGCGAAGGAGATTGAGAAGCTCAAAGTCGAGCTTGAGAAAGCGAAGCAGGAAGCTTTGGTTGAGAAGGTGGCAGCCAAAGAAGCGGCTACCGCGCTATCCGCCCTGAGAGCCACTAGCGACAAGCATGAGGCTCGGGTGGAAGAAATTCAACAGGAGCTCAAGGACGCTGGCCAAAAGTGCGAGGTCCTTAAGCGGAAAGGGAAGGAGCAGGCCGCCGAACTATCCACCCTAAAAACCGATCTCCAAAAGGAGCGGGTGGATAGGCGGTCCTATGAAGAGGAGATCGGCCAGGCTAAGGCTATCATGGATGGTAAGCCATATTTATTGCAGTGTATCTTCGGGGATAGGAAGTTCAAACTGCTTACCCAAGTATGGCGTTCCTTAGGCGCCTGCTCGGAACTCCAGAAGAGCGCTGCGGACGCAAACCAGTTCTATGCTTCGCGGGGAGAAGGAGATGAAGCTCGACTGTTTTGGGCGCAATTCGAAGCCCCCGAGCGCTCTCCTCTCCTCGTTGAGCAGCTGAAGCAGTTGGTGGAGCTACACCGGATGGTGGAGCCAGCCATGAAGGATCTCTGCGTCCGGCTATGGCCCAACGAGCCGTTGCCGGGCAGCTACTTCGGCCTGGTGCAAAAGCTGAGCGACGCCTCTCCTCGGATCGACGCACTGAGGCGATCTTCCTGCATTGAGGGAGCTCGGATGACCTTCGCGAAGGCCAAGGTGCACTGGCCGGGGCTTGATCCGATGAAGATAGCCATCGCCCCTCCGCCTCCTGGAAAGGAGCATAGGCGCCCCGAGCTGTACTTCTCCGGAGTTATGGAGGGTGCTCGGGCCATAGAATCTCAGTGTTTGAGAGAGAATGTGTATGAATAAAGTGTTGTAATATGTCCGAAGACTTTTCAACGTGTATATATTTGAAATGCATGGTTTATCATGTCTTGTATGTTTTGCATCCTTTATAACTCCTGTGTGGCCGTTAAAACTGAAAGCGGCGAGTCGTCGGCTTCAGCCCCCATGTAGATACTACGCAGGGTGTCCGTGCCAACGCACTGTGACCCTTAGTCGAACTGTCGGTACCCGAAGGCAGTAGTGCGGGGCGGACCAGGCAATCGGACTATAATGCTTTATTGCTTTCACTTAGCCGTAGGGGCGCGAGAAAGGAGTGCGGGAGGCTGATGACTAGCCCCCAAGGTTCGTGATGTTCGGAATAACCGTGACCGAAGCCTATATCACCTGGTTTGTACTAATACCAAACCCATCGTATGACATGGACTAACCTCTGACGAGATCTAGTTAAGCTCGGATTCGCAGACCGGTTCTCGCATACCATGACAGTCAGTTTTCGGCTTTCTCCACTGAGGTGCTTGACCAGACTAGCCGGAAGCACAATCGCAGTGGTGCTCCCTTTGCCCCTTTAGCCGAACGAGCGGAACATAAAGGGGCAAGCACAAGAGCCGGCCAACCCAACTATTGACCCAAGACATAGTTCGGAACCAATGCATATAAAGCGGGATTCCAAGACGCCGAACACTAAATCAGTTGTGATTAGGGCGATTTTTAAGGTCGAGCCCCCGGTTTATAAGCCGGTTGCATCGTAAAGTACTCCAAACAGGTTCGCAAGAAGAGGGAGAAAATAGGGAGTGTTCCGAAAAGGGATAGCAGAAATATACTGTAGGGTATATCTGTATTTTACTCAACAACTCTTACTATTCAAATTGGTGGTACAACTGTTTTACAGGTATTAAAAATATAAATCTTACAGGAGAGGTTGTATCAAGGGTCTTCGATAGGTGACCTGACGTCCTCGATGTGCCCTGTCGCTTGTCCGCTCGTGCGTCTCCCGAAGAGTTGTACACCGTTATGGGTGTGGTATTCGGCGAGCGGACTCTGGAGAAAAAGCCTTGAGAAGTCGCCGAAACGTGGACGAGCTTTACGCTGTAGCGGGTACTTTATGGTACCCGTAGTGTGTCCGAAGACATGTTGATGGTGATAGTTCGGTCTAACCGAACACCTTACCCTTTAATAGTTTTTCCCCACCGCTGCCCATGGAATTTTAAGCGCGAGGTTGTGCCTTCTTGGCATGTACTTGGCAGGTTCTAGGGCCGTGCGATGGGGGGCGAGTCCCTATTTACTGGGAGAGGAAGGTGCTGGTGCTTCGGATTGAGACCGAGCTCGCTTCCCAGCCTTGGGTGCCTTTACGGCGGATGTTGGCGCTTGCCAATCATCGGTGTAATGGAATTCGGCCGCCAGGGCCAACGCATGTTCCTCAGTTCGGAGGGAGCGCTCTGTGTTGCCATTGACAGTAATGACCCCCCTAGGGCCGGGCATCTTGAGCTTGAGGTATGCATAGTGTGGGACGGCGTTAAAGCGAGCAAACGCTGTACGGCCGAGCAGGGCATGATAGCCGCTGAGGAAAGGTACGATGTCGAAGATCAAGTCCTCGCTTCGAAAGTTATCGGGCGAGCCGAACACTACTTCCAGGCTTACAGAGCCTGTGCATCGGGCTTCAACGCCTGGGATCACTCCTTTGAAGGTAGTGTGACTGGGCTTGATCCTTGACGGATCTATGCCCATCCTTTTCACCGTATCTGAGTAGATCAGATTGAGGCTACTTCCACCGTCCATTAGGACTTTAGTGAGGTGGCACCCATCTATGATCGGGTCTAGGACGAGTGCGACCGAACCCCCATGACGGATACTGGTCGGATGGTCATGTCGATCGAAGGTGATCGGGTATGCCGACCATGGGTTATACTTCGGGGCTACATGCTCTATGGCATAGACGTCTCGATGGGCGCGCTTCCTCTCCTTTTTCGGTATATGGGTGGCGTATATCATGTTTACTGTTTTCACCTCTGGAGGGAATTTCTTTTGTCCACCACCGATCGGGCCACGAGGCTCATCCTCGTCCTCGCTGCGTGGGCTCTTGCCTTGGTCCTCGGTTGCGAGCTTGCCGGCCTGTTTGAAGACCCAACAGTTACGGTTGGTGTGATTGGCGGGCTTCTCTTGAGTGCCGTGGATCTGGCAAGGCCTCTCCAGGATCTTGTCCAGCGGGGTGGGTCCGTCGTGTTTGCCTTTAGGAGGCTTCTTCCGCTGCCCAGGCCAGGAATTGCGGAAGCCGGCGTTAACAGCCGTGTCATCGGCATCACTATTGTTGTGCCGGCGCTTGTTCTTGTTGCGCTTCGGTTTCCCGTTTCCATCCCGAACGTCAGAGGTTCCAGGGTCTTTGGGGTTGTGGCTACGTCTAGCTAGCGAGTTATCCTCGCCCGCGCAGAAGCGGGTCATGAGTGATGTGAGGGCGGACATTGTCCTTGGTTTGTCCTGGCCGAGCTGACGAGCCAGCCATTCATCCCGAATATTGTGCCTAAAAGAGGCTATTGCTTCGGCGTCCGGGCAGTCCACGATCTGGTTTTTCTTGGTCAAGAAACTATTCCAGAATAGTCGCGCGGACTCTCCTGGCTTCTGAACGATGTTGCTTAGATCGGAGGAGTCCGGCGGCCGGACATAAGTGCCCTAGAAATTAGATCGGAATGCCTCTTCTAGGTCCTCCCAACACCCAATGGAGTTTTCGGGGAGGCTCTTTAACCAGTGCCGAGCTGGCCCCTTGAGCTTCAGGGGTAAGTACTTAATGGCGTGGAGGTCGTCTCCTCGCGCCATGTGGATATGGAGGAGGAAATCCATACGGTTGGGTCAGTTGTCCCATCGTATTGCTCTATGTTGACGGGTTTAAACCCTTCCGAGAACTGATGCCGCATCTCCTCGTCCGTGAAGCACAGTGGGTGGGCAGCGCCTCTAACCCGAGCTATGTCACGCCGGTGATCGGCGTCTGGCCTAGCTCGGTTTCGTTCCCGACCTTCATTGTCGCGGTCGAACCAAGGCCGGTACCCTTCCCGTCTGTCGGGTGAGTATCCTCTGGATCCGTAGATGGATCGCGTACGACCTGCTCGGTCGTCTAGATTGTGTCGCAGGTCGAACCTGTCATCGGGCTCTAGTGGCTCCTTTCCCCGTCTACGGGGTATCGTCGGCCTATAGCCGGTGTTGTCAGCCGTCCTGTCTCGTCCTCGAGGAGGGCGGTCTGGTTTGTCGTATGGGGTATGTTTAGGGGACGGCATATCAGAGAGCTCGTCGTCGAACTGTGGCAACAGCCTTCTGCATGGATAACTCTTAGGCTGATCCGATAGACCGGTGCCGTATCCCTCCTCAGCCGAGAGGACTCTCGTCCATCGATCGTTGAGGTTGTCTTGTTCGGCCTTAAGCTGCCGTTCTTTTGCTTTCAGGCTGCGGGCTGTGGCTATGAGCTGTTGCCTGAATAGTTCCCGATCTGCAGGATTGTCGGGGATGGCGAAGTCATCGGCTTCCGCATTATCCCCCCCTCGATAGAGCGGAGGTAGTCGTCGTCCTCGGGATCATCTAGATCATCGGGGTCGCGCCGGTCTTCCGGTCTCTCCTGACCCTCTAACGGGTGTTCGGGGTTTTCGGGATCACCGAGGTCTTCCGGGGTATCTCCGTCCCCGGTGCCCTCGGCAACTTTTCTTCCCTTTTTTCCTTTTGACCGTTTATGCTCCTTTCGGCGCCTTGATGGCGCGTCATCCGATTTGTCGCCGTTGTTTTTTGGAGTGTCCACCATGTAGACGTCGTATGTGGAGGTGGCAGTCCACTGCCCGGTTTTAGCGGGGGTGAGGACGTGATCCTCCTCATCCATGTGCTTTGCCTCCTCTGAAGCATAGTCTAGCATGTCGGTTAAATCCTCGACAGTGGCTATCAAGTGGGTGGTGGGTGGGATGAAAAATCCGTCCTGACCCGTCTGACGCCCGATCTGAGACTAGATCAGGGTTGGGTCGTCGGTAATAGTCATCGACGAAATCCGATCTAGAGCCTCGTCGAGTATCGAGAGCTCGATCAGGCCGGTCTGCCCAAAGTTTCCGGAGTGAACCTCCGATACGCCCGCGCAGGAAGAGTGTTCGGTAAGAACAGATCTCCGTACGTCGGGTACTATGATCGGATCTGGACTGAAAGTCGGGCCCTTGCCGGGGTTGATCCCGTGGGCAGAGCCGAAAGATGGATCTGAGGTTAAAGCCTCAGAGTCTCCGGGCGTGGCAGGCGAGACTGCGAGCCCGGTTAGTGATAGATCGCCTCGAGAGTCCACGGAGAACTCTAAGTTCCCAAATCTGACCTCTTGATCAGGGGCGAAACTTCCGACGCGGCCTAGATGGCCGGTCGGGTCGGCGTGCAGCACTATGCTACCGAAAGCGAAGATCTGTCCAGGGACAAAAGCGCCCATATTGCGGACCTCTTCGTTGATGACTAGGCGAGCCATCGATTCCTTCTGACGAGCAGCACCGCCGGAGGGCCCTCCGTCGCGCCACCGCGACCCGCGAGCTCGTGGCGCCCCGGACCGCGCCAGGACCCTGCACGCGAGGGGCGAGAAGACCCACCGCCGCCGACGACGGCAGGGCTTCGCTCGACCGCGTCCTGTGGCGGCGGCGGGGGAGGAGGGAGGGCCCGGGGAAGACTTGGGGCGGCGGCGGCGGGTTCCTCCCTGTCGCCCACGGGAGCGACGCGGGAGGTCGGGTTGGGGTATTCGGGCCTACCCTTTTTCGGTAATGTTTACGGAATGTTTTCCTTTTTCTTGTGAACACTGTTCCAATGGGAAACGATGGGCCGCGTATGAATTTCGACACTCGTGCGGCGCTTCCCCGGAAAAGTGCAGGGAAACGGGAAGGAAGGGGGTAAAATAGAAAAAAGCGCAGCGCCCCGAGCTCGCTCGGTCGCGTCGTTTCTGTTGTGTGTGACTGACGCACGGCCGGGTGCGCCGCCCATGGAGGAGGGCCTGCCGGAGGCGGGGGCGGCCGCGGGCGGAGAGAATCTCACCGCCGGGAGGCCGCCCCCGGGCTTCGACGGGGTCCGCGTCAAGGCCATGCGGGGCGCCATCCAGGGTCACCCTCTCGCCCACGACTCCCACGTGCAGGTATCCTGCCGCGCTCTCTCTCTCGCGCGCGCGCGCGCCGCATGCCGCTCGTCTCTCTCTCTCGCGCGCGCGCCGCCGTGCTCCTCGTCTCTCCGCTGACCGGCTAGGGCCTTGATCGGGCTGACGCGTGCTTCCCGGCGCCGCCTGCCTGCCTCCCTGCCTGCACAGTTTTTTTTTTCTCGATTCAGGGCGTGATCCCACGCATTTGGACATTTTACTGCGCAAACTCCGCAATTAGGGCGACGAATTGTCATAATGTGCTACTGAAATATGAGAAATGGGAAAGAACAAATATTTCTTTTCAAGGGAAAAAAGAACAGATAATTTTTTGTTCCCCTGGTTAATTTGGATATAGAAAAAACAGAGATCACACTTGAACTATTCAGGCATTTATCCATGGCACCCTCTGTGTTATGTATGCAGCCGCAGTTTATTGGGAGAGAAGACTAATTTGTTATCTCGCAATGCAGGGTGCCCCGATGGATGGTTACAGGAGCCCCTTGAATCAGGGGAACAACGTCACATTTTGGGAAGAGCGTCAATTTTGTACCCCAGCTGAGGAGCAGGAGTCGCCAGCTGAACGATCTACTCGGTCCGTGAGATCAAGGGGCAGGAGAACAAAAAACTTCAGCGATAAGGAAGACAACATGTTGGTGCTGGCATGGCTGAATATCGGCATGGAAGTAGCGCCAGGGAACGAACAGGTTCGCTCTTATTGGCAGAGGATATATTGCTACTTCCACCGGAACAGGAACTTCGAGTCGGATCGCAATCAGAATTCACTCACGCACCGTTGGTCTACCATTCAAGAACACGTTCAGAAGTTCTGCTGGTGTTATGACCGGATCGGGTGTAAAAACGGGGTCACGGAGGAAGAAAGGGTATGCGCCTATCACTTTGGTCTGCTCGTAACTTCACATGTTCCATGCAATTTTGTTAAGGCATATGCATACTTGCGCAGATAGTTCAGGCATTGGGAGTGTACAAATCAGAGGAGAAGAAAGCGTTTGGTTTCTTGCATTGCTGGAATACCTTACACGCCCATCAAAAGTGGACTGATAGGTTGTCTCAGAAAAAACAGAAGACAACCTCCAATTCAAGTCCGGGTACATTTGCTCTTGGAACCAAGTCAATTTGGCTTGACGATGATGCGGAGGCTCGTAGTCCAAAAAACGAGGACTCGGGCTCGGACGATGGAGGGGACTGTGGGCATGAGCTCCGGGTTCAGGCCATGGAGTGCGCCCTCCAGGAGCAGCCTCTCGACCGCAAATCCCACCTTCAGGTATCCCATCCCCCGTCTCACCCTCTCTTGGGGACACTGCCATGTCCTCATCTCGCTGAACAGCTAGGGCTTTGACCAGGTTTTCTGATGCACAAGTTGATGCAAGCTCTATGGTGGTGCCTACCTGCACACTGCATTTTTTACTAAGACGTGGTCTTACACCTTTTTCGGTGTTAGTTTTGCCATTAGGGTGGCGATTTTCTCTCGCTGGTTGACATGTCATCCTGGAAGGCGTGGAGTAGAGCTCACAGAGAAATAGGAGAATGCAAAATTTGCTTGGTTTCAATTAATTTGGACAAGAGTTGACGCTATCACACCAAAACCACGTGTTTCCCTCCCTTACTGGACACTAACAGAGATTATAATTGAACTATTCCAGCAAATATTCTTGGTGCCATCTGTTATGCGGCATCAAGAGAAGACTAATTTATTATTTTGCAATGCAGGTTGCCGCAATGGATGGTTATACTTATAGGAGCTTGTTGAATCAGGGAAACAAGGAACTATTTTGGGATGACCGTCAACTTGGTAGTAGCTCAGCTGAGGAGCAACAATCGCCAATTGAACAAGCTATTCCGTCCATGCCAACAAACATCAGGAGAACAGAAAATTTCAGCGATAAGGAAGACTATATGTTGGTGTTGGCATGGCTAAATATCAGTATGGAGGCAGCACAAGGGAATGAGCAGACTTGTTCTACTTATTGGCAGAGAATGCATTGTTACTTCCACGAGAACAGGAACTTCGAGTCAGATCGTAGTCAAAATTCTCTCTTGCACCGCTGGTCGGCCATTCAAGAAGACGTACAGAAGTTCTGTAGATGTTATGACCATGTTGGGCGTAGAAGCGTGATGGCAGAGAAAGATAAGGTATACACTTATCTTTTTAATCTGTAGTTCCATTTGTATTATGTAATTTTAACAAGACATAAACTTGCACAGATTGTTCAGGCATTGGAAGTGTACAAGGCAGAAGAAAAGAAAGCATTCAGTTTCTTGCATTGTTGGAATACATTACAACTCAATAAGAAATGGACTGATATGTTATGTCAGAAAAAACAGAAGACGACACCCAATTCAAGTCCAGGCACGTCCAATTCAAGTTCGCCTGATGGTGAAGTGGAGGTTCCTACTCTAGAAAATGAGCCTTTGGAAAGACCAATAGGTAGTATGGCGGAGAAAGAGCAATTACAACCATGTAAAAGTTCCAGCTCTCCAAATGATAATATTTACACGGAAGGGGTTGATCATCTGTCATCAAATAAGAGAGCAGCGGAAACCGCAAAAGAGCTCAAGGAAGATGAGCACTTTGAACAGGCATGTGCACTAGAAGAAGAGAGGATTGCAAACGGAGAAGCCATGCTAGCACACAAGAGAAAAAAGCTTGAAGTAAAAGAAAGAGAGTTAGAATTCAAGAGAAAGAAGCTTGAAGTAAGGGAAAGAGAGTTAGAACTTCAGAGAAGGTTGGAAGATGGGAGAATAATGGATATGGATATTAGTGCTATGGCTGGGCCACAGCAACAGTTCTACATGAGCTTGCAGAATGAGATCATCGCTCGACGATGCAATAGCTTGAAATGAGCTGCTTCATTGTCTTGATTTCAATGTTATTTCCGTTGTACGTAGTATAATCTTGTATGAACTTTTAGGTGGGTAGATTCTTTTGGTTGATAAAACTATTGCCTGACTAGCTTAATGTTGATTGGTCTTGGTTGATAAAACTCTTGTATGCTTTTGGTTTTCTGTTGTTCTGTTTTGTGACACACTGATTGGTCTGAGCTTTGTGGTGTTATCTACACTACGCACTAGTGTTTTCCTTTTCAGTTAGTACAATGTTCGAAAAGAATTCTGGGGGATATCGATAAGGTTTGTGCCTCTCGCAGCAAATATGTGGCGGGATTGGCCAAAGGATGAGATCTCGCTGAGCTTTGGGTTTGTGATTCTTTCTCTTGAAGCGCTTTCCTGAAATATTTCTGTTATCTGCACTAAAACCTTTCTCCTGTCTCTGCTGTTAAAATCATGAAAAGCTCTATGAACGTGGAGTGCAAGAATATCTGGTATGCTATGATGTTTTTGTGGAGTTGAGTTTAGATTGTTGATCATATGGAGTGATGACTTATCTTGTTGATCATCTGGAGTGATAACTTATCTTGTTGATCGCAGCATTGCGGAGCGTTAATCTTTTTTTGCGGGACTTCCTTGGTTCTGCTGAGGAGCACGATCGGTCAGTGTCATGATGGTCACAATCTGGTCTTTCACAAATGAGGGATTTGTAAGGGCCTGCACTCACTGCAGGGGGTTTACATGTGACTGAAGGGCAGCTAACTCTGGGAAGCTTACAGCAAATCTGAGATGGCTATTCTAAACATCAGTGATGATGATGAGGAGGAGGAGGAGAAGGCACTACAAATGATCCAGATTCCCAAATTCATCGTGTTCCCCCAAATGTTGTCTCTTCTTAAAGAATGGCCAGTGACTGAGATGTACTACAATGCATGGAAGCGGTACGACTGTACAAGGATCAACTGAGCGACATGGCTGGATCCGATGCCAACAAACTGCAAGGGTTTCTGGTATGTCGAAGTTACTTTCTTATCTGCCTAAGCTTAACCTTGAACCTGTTGCATAGTTTCTTTGCCATCTATCAGAGCCCAACGTAATTAAACTCTGAAGCCAGCAGCGTAAAAGCCTAATATCGCTGCCCAGTGAGGGGAAATGGCAGCGGGACTACATTTGATATAATCACCATAGTCAACAAAACCCAAGCCCTTTCATGCCCCCCTTTAAGCTTTCAAAGTCCAACAAGGTCAAACAGTCATGGCATCAAGTGAATGGAGGGAATGTGAGTCTGGTTTTTAGGCTTTCTGGTGATCATTAGAGGGGTGAGTGATTTGAATTCTGAAGTTAATCAATGGATAGCAGGACCAACCCAATGCCCGATCTATTAAATTCAATTAGTCGGTTTGTTAAAAATTGCGGGTAACACGGTGGAGCAGAGGTAGCAAAGACTGAAGAACCAGCTCATGCTTTTTGTACCAGTAAAGATTGTAGGTCCTCCTAGAATGCGTGTAACCAACCACCCCTAGCTTTGACCGTCAGTATGTCGATGACGAAGGAAGTGCTAATAAGTAGGAGTAATGAATAAATTGTTTCTTGGTAATCTGTCCCCTTCGTTGGACCGAGAATTTTTCCGCATTATATGACAATTTGGAGTGACGCACGCAGGGAAATGATGACAAACTGCTACCAACGGGAAGAAAAGAACAGTCATGCGGGAGCTACTACGTTTGAAGAGTATGAAATTCAGTGGCAGGTATGCGTCGAAACTTGCCCGTTCAAGCGTACCTTTGGGTTGCGTGACTTGACTCGAAGCTGGAAAGCAGTCTAGAGAACAGTTCAACCTTTGGAAAGTTCTCTCTGTCCGTTCCAGATGTCCTGCTTGAGGTTCTTAGACCAACACCCAAAGGGCCTGTCTGCGTAGGACGACCTGCAAGTCTCAGCAGTAATTTTCAGAAAGGTCACGAAGAAGATGAATGCTGCGAGTTACCGGGTCTTGGCACTCCGTACGTTCGGTAATACCCAGAACTAAGAAGATAGTAAACCACGGCAATAGTTTCTCACCAAATAGCCTGTCAACCACGGCATGCATGCGTGACCCAAAGTCCAAACCGTGCAAAATGAGTCCCACTGTCTGCACTCTATAAAAGGAGCATACTCCTACTCCTACACCATTGGAAGCCGCAAGACAGCAGCAAAATGGTGGCTGCTCCCACTCTGCAGAACCTCCACATCCTCAGTCTCCTCCTCCTCGTATGCTCCTGTTCCATGCACGCTTCAGCCAACACCACCGCCGCCGCCGTCCCCTGCCTCCCAGACCAAGCATCTGCCCTCCTCCAGCTAAGGCTTTCCTTCACCCATGCAAACCTACCATCATGGCGAGCTGGAAAAGACTGCTGCCACTGGGAGGGCGTCGTCTGCGACACGGCCTCCGGAAGGGTCATCTCCCTGAACCTCAGCGTCGCCGATGCCACGATCTGCCACGTCGACCCCGCACTCCTCAACCTCACCTCCCTGAAGAGCCTGAGCATGAGCACCACAGGCATCTCCGAGGGTCTCTCTTCACTGAGCAAGCTTCCCTCACTGAGCAGTCTGGAGCTTGACGGGTCGAGCTCCCCGGATCCAGTAGGTCCGGAGCTAACTTCGGTTGGCGATATCAGGCAGCTGAAATCTTTGCGCCTCGAGGGCTATGATTTCTCTCGGTCACGGCCCTCTTGGATCGGCAATCTGACGGGCTTGGCGCATCTGCGCATGAACGGTTGCGATTTCACCGGGCCGGTGCCTGATCAGATTGGCACTCTTGCGAAGCTGACACTGCTGGATTTCGAAAATTGCAACTACACCGGGCAACCGGTGCCTTCATGGATCGGAAACCTTACCAGGTTGACAAATTTGGGGATCCAAGGTTGCCGGCATCCTGGGTCGATTCCCTCGGATATCGCAAACTTGACCCGGCTTGAAGTTATATGGTTAGGGAACAACAGCCTTGTCGGTGAGATCCTAACTACAATCTGAGATAATACTTCTTTTGTTCCTAGCTAAATGCCTATAATGGTTTACACAGCTTTCATCTATTTAAATGTACATTTCTGCTAACAAAAAGAAATTACTCTGTTTTTTAACCTGAAACAATGAGGTCAGCGCATGTATTTAGAGGAAGAGTAAACATTTTTGCAGAAAAAACATCTTGTTTTTGTACTTGATTCATCTTAGTTAGGAATGAGCAACTAACATTCACAGGGGCCAAAGGCCAGTACATATACATGTGAGGTAGAACTGTAGAAAACCCCTTATACACTGGGGATATACAGAAAAGGGACTATACACATCTAACCCCCCCCCCCCCCCCCCCCCCCGGCAAACTCATGGTGGGTCAACAACACTGAGTTTGGAGAGAAAGAACCCATGCTGCGCTCGAGTCTGTGCCTTCGTGAAGAAGTCCGCGAGCTGTAACTCAGAGGGCACATAGTGAAGAGCGAGAACCTCATCCTGCACAGCAGCACGTACAAAGTGGGCATCCACACCGATGTGCTTGGTGAGCTCATGCTTCACCGGGTCACGCGCAATACTGATAGCACCGGTACTGTCTGACAGTAAGGGAGTCGAGGTGGTAGCAGACACACCAAAATCCTCAAGTAACCACCGTAACCAGATCACCTCAGCCGTCAACATAGCCATGGCTCGTAACTCAGCCTCTGCACTCGAGCGGGAAACAGCAGTCTGCTTCTTTGTCTTTCAGGCAATAAGAGAGCCACCAAGAAAGACACAGTAAGCAGACAGCGAGCGTTGATCAGAGGGATCACTAGCCCAGGTAGCATCAGAGTAGGCCTGGAGCTCAAGAGAGCTGAGCGGGGAAAGAAAAGGCGCTGAGAGATCGTGCCACGAAGATATCGTAGAACACGGAGGAGATGACTATAGTGGACAGAGGTGGGGGCTGAAACAAACTGACTCAGGATGTGGACAGGATAGGAGATGTCAGGACGCGTAATAGCAAGATAGACAAGACTGCCAACGAGGTGACGATAGCGAGTGGGATTAGGAAGAGGGTCACCATCAGAGGCACGAAGCTGAACGTTGAGCTTCATAGGAGTCACAACAGTGCGCTCATCACCAAGAGCAGCGCGAGAAAGAAGATCCTGAATATATTTTTCTTGGGAAATATAGAAGCCATCAGAGGTCGAGGAGATCTCAATCCCAAGAAAATAGCGAAGTGGACCAAGATCAGTCATGAGGAACTGGTCGCGAAGGCGAGCCTTAACAAAGGCAATGTAGTCAGAGTCGTCACCAGTGATGATCATGTCATCAACATAGAGAAGGAGAAGAGTCCGACCACGAGGAGACGTGTGAACGAACAAGGCGGGATCATGATCACTGGACGAGAAACCCGCGGCAGTCACGACAGAGGCGAACCGCTCGAACCAGGCACGAGGGGCCTGTTTAAGACCATAGAGAGAGCGGCGAAGTCGGCAGACCATACCATCAGGAACAGAGTACCCTGGGGGTGGCTGCATATAGACCTCCTCACGCAACTCACCATTGAGAAAGGCGTTCTGAACGTCAAGCTGAGAGACAGACCAATGACGAACAGAAGCGACAGCAAGGAGAGTGCGGACAGTGGTCATGTGGGCCACAGGAGCGAAAGTCTCATCATAATCGCGTCCCTGTTCCTGCTGAAAACCACGAGCCACAAGACGAGCTTTGTAGCGCTCAAGAGAACCATCAGAGCGAGTCTTAATCTTATAGACCCACTTGCATGTGATGGGACGAACACCAGAAGGAAGGGAAACCAGATCCCACGTGCCAGAACGCTCAAGGGCAGCAAGCTCCTGGGCCATCGCAAGCTGCCATTCATGCTGAGTCAGGGCAGCCTGATAGGAAGTTGGCTCAGCAACAACAGAGAGGCCGTACTTGGCAGGAGAGTAGCGATCAAGAGGGGGTCGAGGTCGAGCACGGAGATTATGAACTGGTGGAGGCGTGGAAGGAGGAACATCGGAGGTGGAAGATGTGTCAGGAGAATCATCCTCAACACGAGGGCGGCGAGTGTAGTGGAGAGGAAAAGGAGAGAGAGGCCGACGGATCGGAGAGGATGGTGGAGAGGAGGATGGAGGGGAGTGTGGTGTCGGTGGCATATGAGGAAGAGTGAGACGGGTCTGAGGAAGGGGAGAGACCTGAGGCACAGAGGAGGATGTATCAGGAAGGAGAAGGAAAGAAATATCGTCCACAGAGAAACTCGAGGAGGAAGGGCGGGGGTAGTAAGAGCGAGACTCATCAAAGGTCACATCACGCGAGATGCGCAAGCGACGACCAACAGGGTCCCAACAGTGATAGCCCTTGTGCTCATCACTATAGCCAAGGAAAACACACTCAACCGACTGAGCCGTTAGTTTGGTGCGTTCTCGCGAGGCAAGCAGGACATAGCACACACATCCAAACATACGAAGAGCTGAGTAGTCAGGAGATCGACCAGTGAGACACTCCATAGGAATACCACCCTGCAGAGCAGTCGAGGGCTGAATGTTGATGAGATAGGTGGATGCAGAAACAGCCTCAGCCCAAAAGTGGGGTGAAAGAGAAGCGGCAATCATCAGCGCACGAGCCGTCTCAAGCAGATGACGATGCTTACGTTCAGCAACGCCATTCTGAGCATGAGCACCAGGACATGAGAACTGGGCAAGAGTACCCTGTTCCGCGAGAAAACCACGCAACAGCTGGGAGATATACTCTCCAGCGGAGTCAGCACGAAAAGTACGAATGGGCGTGGAAAACTGGGTGTGAACCATGGCAGCAAATCGTTTGTATATAGAGAGAACCTCGCTACGAGATTTCATGAAGTAGAGCCAAGTGTAGCGAGAGAAATCATCAATAAACAAAACATAGTAGCGATGACCACCTTTCGAATCAAAGGGAGCAGGACCCCAGACATCAGAATGAACTAAGTCAAAAGGATGCTGAGATACGGACTCACTGGTGGGATAAGGTAACTGGGTCTGTTTGCCAAGTCTGCAACCATTACAATGTAAGGAGACATCTCCAGATACAGACCCTAAGAGGCCCTGACGAACTAAAGAAGACAAGCGAGAGCCACAGATGTGACCAAGGCGATGATGCCACTGCTGGAAGGACGCAGACGAAGAGGCAGCAAGAGCATGAGAGCTGGCAGAAGTGGTGGCAGCGGAAGGAACACAAAGCCAGTCAACCTCCCAAAGGCCCTCTGACTCACGGCGCCGGGGGCCAGCACCAACCAAAGCCTTGGTGCGACGATCCTGAATGGAGCAAGAGTCGGTATCAAGAATGACACGACAACCAGAATTAGTAAGTTGGGCAGCGGAAAAAAGATTCATGGTAAGACGAGGAACATGAGAAACACTAGGAACAGAAAAAGATGGAGTAGAAAGAATGCCACGACTAGCAACAGGAAGAGGTGTGCCATCGGCAGTGAGAACATTAAGAGGAACATCAAGAGGTCGAAGGAAAGATAAAGCAGAAGAATCAGAGGACATATGAAAGGAAGCTCCAGAATCCAGAACCCATGAGGATGTACCTGACTGAGTAGGCTCCGGCGAGGGCGGAGTGGTGGTGGCAGTCACAGCAGCAACAGAACCGGTCGAGGAAGAACCAGAGGAAGCCAGCATGCGCTTGAGTCGCATAATATCCTGGTCAGTGAGTGACGGAGTCGAGGGAGACGCATGAGTCCCACTGGAAGAAGAGCGCCTCTGGTCTCGCTGTTTCTGGCGGCAATCAGACTCTGGGTGACCTTGCCTGGAGCAGTAGCCACAGAAAGTGTCACGGCGCGATCGGCCCTTCTCAGCAGAGGGAGGGCGACCCACCCCCCCTGAAGGTGTGGGCAGAAGCGGGGGAGCGGTGAGACGAGCAGACGACACAGGAGCTCGAGCAGCCAACACAGAGGGAACAGCAAGCAACCCAGCAGAGCGGAGGCGGGTCTCCTCAGCACGAAGCTCAGCAAGTACCTCCGAGATAGGAACACGACCACGAACAAGCAAGTGAGCGCGTCGAGGCTCAAACTCGGAACGGAGGCGAGATAAGAACTCATGGACACGCTGAAACTCCAAGTCGGACCTCATAGTCTGGCAGCAACGGCAAGTTCCACAAACAACTGTCCGAAGAGAGTCAAGTTGGCACCAGATGGCAGAACTCTGTGTGTAGAACTCATCAACAGAAGAGTCACCCTGCTGAAGGGCGTGCTCCTGACGCACCACAGATAAGTAGAGCGCATCACCAGAGGGCTGATAGCGCTGACAGAGGTAAGACCACATCGCTGCAACAATACCGAGGCTCATGAACTCCGAAGCAAACAGAGGTAGGACACTAGCAGTGAGAACAGCAGCAGCCCGAGCATCATCATTGCACCACTGAGTGTAAGCAGACAAAGCATCCCGGTAGAGAGACAGAGCATCGGAATAGGCTGATACCTGCTGATCATAAGCATCCACCGCAGCATCATCGAGAGCCTTGGCTGCATCCCGATCAGCCTGGGAAGCACCAGCAGCAAGAACAGGCGGCACCGGTGGGGTAGGAGCCACGGGAGCGACAGGGCAAGGCGGACAAGGGACCTCGCCAGAGAGAACGCCCCACAGGAGAAGGCCGCGCATGTGGATCCGCATGAAGCCCGCAAACTCAGCATAGTTGGTGCCATCGAAGATCACCGAGCACCGAGGAACAGCAACGTAGCCTGAAGCGGACATGAGGAGCTCTCTGTTTTTTTTTCAACCGACTTGCACGGTACTACCGTGCAAGTGCCGTGCTACTACCGCTAAAGCAAAAGTGCAAACAGAAAGTTGCACAGAGGGAGATGCCCAAGCGGTACTCGCAGCGGCAGACCACAGCGGAAGTACCGCTTTAAGCGGTACTACCATGATGCACAGCGGAAGTACCGCTTAAGCGGTACTACCGTGGGGTGCTCACACGCAGCGGCGCGGGCGAGGCAGGGAGGCGGGGCAGCCAGCTGCAAGGCACCAGCAGCCGGGCGTGGCTGGGCGCGGCGACTGCAGGCGGCGGTCGGTGGAGGCAGGAGGAGGGCCGGCCAGGCGGCGGCAGGCGGCGACCGGTGGTGGCAGGAGGTGGGCGGGGCACCGGCGGCAGCGGGAGGAGCACCGACGCAGCGCCGGGCGGGGCAGGCTGGGCCCGGCCGGAGCGCGGCCGGGGCGCGTCCGGGGCTCGGGCGGGACGCGGCCGGGGCGCAGCCGGGGTGCAGCCGGGGCGCGGGCTGGGCACGTCCCTGGTCACGGCGCGGCACGCGGCGGCAGAGCAGCTGCGGGAGCAGCTGCAGGCCTTCGGCCGGGCGCAAGGGAGGCGCGGAAGGCCGGCGGCTGCCGCGGAGGAGGTGGCCGGCGACGGGGGAGGAGGTGGCCGGCGACGAGGGAGAGAATGGCCGGCGACGGGAGGCACGGAGCTGCGGCGTGCGGGGTGGGAGAGAACCTAAGCATCTGATACCATGTTAGGAATGAGCAACTAACATTCACAGGGGTCAAAGGCCAGTACATATACATGTGAGGTAGAACTGCAGAAAACCCCTTATACATTGGGGATATACAGAAAAGGGACTATACACATCTAACAATTGATACTTAACCATATGTATTATGGTTACTTGCCAAACCGCATCTCTAGCGAGTTCACACTTCACACTGAGCTCCACTCCGGTTGAGCCACCTCGCAGGGCTTATGACATTGGAGTGTAGTTTGGCTAGGGTGTTCTTTGGTAAAACTTATGCTACTCACAGAGAACCTTTATATACAACCATAGCCATAGTCTTCAGCAATTTACTGAGCTGTAAACTGCATATTCTGTTAAACTATCAGTTTGTACTATTTGTCTGTAAATGTTGGTTAGCATGTACAGTTTAAAATGTGGTTATATGAAAAAATTGGGCATTACTAGTGTTATTTCAGTGTGTTAGAAATATAGGCCAAATCAACTATAAAAGTATATGAACACAGTATCGCACCTAAAAAGTCATGATTTTCAGAAATTGACGGATAACTTACTTCTTTCTACAAAAAATTGACTGCTATTGTGTCATAGGTACATCATGATATGTGTTTAGTTTTCGTTAAAAGCATTGGAACATATTCTGACTAGTACTCTCCCTTTTCTTGCAGGGAAAATTCCACAATCTTTGTTCGCTCTTCCAGCATTGCGAGTGCTTTCCCTAAAGAACAATCAACTTTCTGGTCATCTTGAAGACATTCCTTCCCCTCTATTTTCATCCTTGTCTAAGGTTGAGATAAACGACAACCAGTTAACTGGCCATATACCCAAATCAATCCTTCAGCTTAAACATCTTAAATACCTCAACCTTGAATCAAATAGATTGTCAGGCACAATCAAACTAAGCTCTTTCTGGAGGTTGGAGAGACTGTATTTTCTGAGTCTATCCAATAACAAGCTATCAATCATTGTCGGGGAAGAAGAAGAGGACGTTTTAAACTCCCTTCCTAACATCTACTACTTATACCTTGCATCCTGCAACCTCACAAAATTTCCGGGTTCACTGAGATATCTAGATAAAGTTTCCGTTCTTGACCTTTCAAGTAATCAAATAAACGATGTTATACCAAGTTGGGTATGGGAGAATTGGAAGGACCAGCTTGAGAGTTTGAACCTCTCGCGCAACATGTTCACTGCTTTGGAGAAGTTTCCTTCTCTTGTTCATATGTCACGCCTAACTGTTCTTGATCTCAGTTTTAATAGGCTTCAAGGCAGCATACCAATACCGGTAACTGCAATGTCTGGGAATGTATTGGATTATTCAAACAATAACTTCTCTTCCATTCTTCCTGACTTTGGAAGATATATTAGAAGCTTCTACCTCAATTTGTCCAAGAATAAATTAAACGGTCATGTACCATCTTCCATCTGCAGTGCAAGCCATCTCAGTATCTTGGACCTGTCTTACAACAATTTTAGTGGATCACTCCCATCATGTCTTATAGGAAGTGGGAAACTAGCCATGTTGAAGTTGAGAGAAAATCAATTCAGTGGGACGTTGCCTGAAAATATTAGAGAGGAATGCAAGTTTCAAACAATAGATTTGAACAGAAATCAAATTGAAGGCGAACTACCAAGATCATTGTCAAATTGTCAAGAGTTAGAGCTTCTTGATGTTGGTAACAATCAGGTCCGCGGTTCCTTTCCATCTTGGTTGGGTATTCTTCCAAAGCTTCGGGTCCTTGTCTTACGTTCCAACCAGCTCAATGGAACAATAAGGGATCTTGATGGTGACCATGGAACCATCAACCAGTTCCCTAGTTTGCAAATACTCTGTTTGGGTTCCAACAGATTCTATGGACACCTGCCAAAAGGATGGTTTAATAAATTCAAAGCAATGATGGAAAATGTCAACGAGGAGGGACGAGTTTTAGGGTATTACACAAACACGACGCATGGATTTTATCAAGACACTGTTACCATCACAATTAAGGGATCCGACCTTATTTTCACCAAGATTCTAACTACTTTCAAAGCAATCGATTTCTCAAACAACTCATTTGATGGTCATTTTCCAGAGTCAATTGGGAATCTTGTTTCGCTTCACGGGGTTAATATGTCGTCCAACAACTTCACGGGACATATGCCATCTAGCCTCAGTAACTTGTCTCAGCTGGAATCGTTGGACCTCTCCTGGAACCGGATTTCAGGGGAAATCCCGCATGTGCTGACCTCTCTAACCTCTCTTGCCTGGTTGAATCTTTCGTACAACAACTTGGTTGGAAGAATACCGCAGGGCAACCAGTTCTTGTCATTCCCCAATAGTTCATTTGAAGGCAACGTGGGCCTATGTGGAAGTCCGCTCTCTAAACAATGTGAGGCTACAAGTTCAACTACTTCAAGTGCATTGGCTCCTCCTGAACCTTATAATTTGTGGCAGGATAGACTTGATGCCATCCTTCTCTTCACATTTGTCGGCCTGGGGTTTGGAGTGGGCTTTGCATCGGCAATTACGTTCCGAATGTTTTGCTACATTGAAGGATTGGACTGCAAGCATTGGTAAATCCATGTGCTATGCCGCTAAGCAGAATATGTATTTTATAGTTACATTTCTTGAAAAGGAATATATTGTATGTTCATAGTTTGTAGTACTTTTTAGACGAGAAAACTTATTTAATTCTCTTTGTTTGGTAGAAAATATTTTTTTAGATAAACAGTACAGAGTACTTGATGCTTCATTTCATTGTATGGATTGCAAAGATTGATGAATCAAATATGTGATGTCACTATGAATATTATGCATTGCATTTTATTTCATATGACAACATAATAGTTGACCGAAACAGTTCATTTCATATATCATGCTGGGAGGTTCAACTTGCAGAAAAATATCCCTTTGGCAGGTGTCCATAGAATCAGTTGGAGGAAATGATTGGATTACAAATTAATATTTTCTTCATGGGCACCAGGTTAATTTCTTGCACATTTGCCTCCATCTCCAATATATAGCAACATGGAAGTATGAATAAAAGAACGTGCAAGATCAGGAATTCTTAGCGAACAGTATATGAGAAGTACAACTGGAGTTTATCATCCCCTGCTCATCCTACAAGTGGAGTGATGCGGGGTAAAAAAAAGTGAGTATTTTCCTCCTTTTCTCCAAACAAAATATTCCAAGATACATGTACTTGGAGTGGATCAACCATGTGGATACAAGATGAGCAATAGGTCAACTCAAACAGCATATAAATGTCGAGCACCAGCGCTAGAGCATAAGAATTTGCACTTTTGACAACAAAACAAGTACACTGTTTGTTTTACCAATTGCCAGTACTTCACATCATATTTTTAGACAATGAAAAGATCATCCTCCCGGTCTCTGCTTCGTATGATGCACACAATCATATCTTTGCACCATAACAATATGACTAGTAACTAGAAGTCAGTCAAGTACTCCCTCCGTCCCATAATGTAGGACGTTTTTTGACACTACAATAGTATCAAAAAATGTCTTACATTATGAGACGGAGGGAGTAACATTTTGCACCATTGTCTATTAGCCTTTGCTCTGTTGGTTAAGTACCTCATCCCTTCTTCACATTCACCTGTGCCCTCTTCATGCTCCATGCCTTGAGCTGTGACACCATGACCACGGCCGTGCCATTGTTAAAAGCATACATACGAGCGCCTCTGTCGTCGACCAGCACAGCCGGGTAGACCCTTGCCGTGATGCAGACCCTGCCACCACCACCAAAGCTCTCCACCGCAGAACGGTCTATCTACACGGGATATCCATGGCTGTTAGAGCATCTCTGTCTAATTATCAGACATGAGTGACACGAGTGCATGAGGAGAAAAAGACCCAAGGCCTAACCAATGTTCTCAAAGATATCTTCCTTTCCTTTTCAAGGTCAAATTCGAAGAAGCCACCATAGGCCGGCGTGTACAGTCCTGGTCTCAGGGACGACCTGCACAAAGGAAAAAAGGTAAACTCTCTTGCTTATATTTTTTTTCTCGAAACTGAACTCTCTTGCTTATATTGATGCAATGTAGAAGGGAGAGTGGAAATTTTCTGATATAGTATCAATTTCTGTGAATATTGTAGAGAACATACAAGGAAGACAAAAAAAAGTAAATCCATAGGAATTAAATTAACCTTCTTAGGTCAGAGCACATAAGAATCATGTGCTTGTGCTGCGATTTGTAGACTCTGAAGTGCACAGCAGTGTGCTCCTCCAGGCCATCAGAGGCCAGAACCACAAGCCCAAATGGCCCCAGGCCACCAGGAGCTGATGCATCTGCTTCCCTGCAATGCTTCTCCGTGTCCAGGAGCCAGGAAGGATCAAAAGTTTCAGCTCCTTCCATGGTTCCTGGCTCAAACTCTATCTCCACATCTGCCTACTCCAAGAAAATTATGTCTGGTTAAGCATCGTAAGACGCAACTGATTTTTAACTGTCATTGCACTTTATTGTTGAAGTAAAACAAAATCAAGTAACAAGAATTTGTGTAAAAGAGAAAGGAACTAGCCTGCAAAGTATCAGTCCCCTTGATCTCAAACATGTCACCCTTTTTCAGCTCTATTCCTTGATGACTGATTTCATTTCTTCGAAGGGACTCGACCTCTTCAACGGGCCATTGCAGCAACTGATTGCCATCGCTATCTAACCATATTGTCCTGGGGATCGCCTAACAAACGAGGATACACATGTCATGGTGGCATATGTATGCTAAACCACTGAAATCATTAGTTCCTGAAACTTAACAGCGGCGGTGAACCAGGGGCAGATCTTCTTACTTACCATGATCCCAGCCCAACCTTTGGCAGCATCATCCGATGAACTATCAGACTCATTAGCCCAGCCCCATATGATCCTCCTCCCCTTTTTCGTGTCGAAGAACGACTTTGATGCATAGTAATTGCCGTAGTCGACCCTTGGCCACAGCCGCCTATCGTCCACGACATTATCCGGCACAAACTTATCGCCTTCCAGATCATATACCCCGACCATGTACTTGTCACATGAATCTAGGCTCATCTTGAGGACATGCTTGGCACCATTCGGGATCGCCGCGGAGAGGTCCAGTCCGCTGGTGTTGCCAGGCAGCGCCGCGAAGAAGTCGGGGCACTCCCACATGGTGGATGAGTTGGAGGAGTAGAGCGGGTGATCAACCCTGCTCCAACTCACAAAGTCCTCACTCTTGTACAAGAGTGCCGCGCTGTAGCCTTCCAGCTCGGCCCCAACCGCTATCCTCCACTGACCGTCCGGCCCGGTCCAGCCGGTCGTCGGATCCCTGAACTGTTTTGGGTTCAGACCCGGCCCATCTGGCCGGATCACTGGGTTGCTGCTGGGCTTGGTCCATTCCCTGAGGTACGGGTCGGAGCTGTTACTCGGGAAGGCGATGCATTGGGCCTGGTTCTTCACGTCGTCCGCGCCGGTGTAGAGGATGGCCGGCCGGCCATCGGCGAGGACGGTGACTGAGCCGGACCAGCAGCCCTTGGCGTCGTAGGGCTCGGTCCGGTCCAATGCCGGCTCGAGCCGGAGCCAGTTGACGAGGTCGGTGGAGACCGAGTGGGCCCATGTCTTGTTGCCCGGGACCACGCTGCCAGGGTTGTACTGGTAGAAGAGATGGTACAGGCCCTTGTAGTACAGAGGTCCTGATGAATGAAGCCACTCGTTACATCCATCTGCTGCTCTGCGATTGATTTCATCTTTGATAATTAACATAAGAGCAAGGGAGATGCATACATAGTTGCATACCATTTGGATCTGTGTGGCCGTCGTGGCGGGGATTTCCATGCCGTGTGAAACGATGATGAAGAAATGTTAGATATAGACTTCAGAACCTAAACGCTTATACATATATGTTTCTCACATTGCAGAGGCCAAAGGGGAAAACTGAAGGCAGGCGAAGAAGCTAAACTATCAGGCAAGTAAGCTTCTCCCGACCATACATACAAGCGAGGCATCATCAGGCACGCACCACCAGCTCATCGCGACGACATTCATTGACAATGCAATCAAAATGAAGGTTCAGACTAACAGCCAAAATGTCTAGCGACACATTTCAGGCAGCAAATCGAAGGAAAATCACATCAGAAATGGGGAAGATAGGGCCTGCGCTTACATGAGGTAGAAACAGAAGAAGAAAAAAAGTGTGGAGATGAGTGCATGTGTACCGTTGATCCAGTTCTTGGGGGGCTGGAAATGGTAGGCGGTCCTGTACTTGCTGCTCACGATGGACGAGACCGACGCGGACTCCGGGTACAGGACGACCCTGTGGCCGTCGGCGGCCGCCGCTTCTCCGCGCAAGAGAGAAGATTCATCAAAGGGGAAAGGAAGGAGGAGGAGGAAGAGGAGAAAGGGCCAGCCACAGCCATGGCGATGGTGGAGCATGGGGAACGGGAGACATGGAAGTGCTGATTGCAAATCAGATGAGGCGACAACGAAGAAGGGCTGGTCAATGCTAAACCTCGGAGACATAGTTTATTTCCCACTTGATGCTCATTTCCCGTTCAGCACCCTGCGCTACAGCAGTATGTTTTTGACAAGATGGCTACACAAACGGTACCACGGCAAAGAGGATCGTTCATCTACGCGGTGCCTGGTGCCTGGGATTTTTTATTGTCTCGACAAAGTGTAGGTTTCTTCCTCCTTTGGCCACCGCGCACCCGTTTGGTTCCTCTTTTCGCTGTTCTGCCTTGTGAAGCTTTGAGTCTTCTCCAACCTCAAGAGTTCATGCTTCATGAAGTCGCATTGCGCGCCCCGCCTTACGGGTATATGAAAGGAGAAATATGTGAATGACGACTCCCTTTGATTTCTTGGTCATGAATGCATATTTGCATTTCCTGATAACTTTCACCCGCATAGAAGTTGCAGTGCTCCTTTTCTTTCTTGTGCCGTTTTGTTTTTCAAAGGCTGCTGGTTCCATTATCGGGGGCCTGTGTATCTTACAATGTTTTTAAATTATATCTTGATATTCACATATTTATGCTCCACTAGTAAACATTTTCTATGCCGCGTCAAATGTCGTGTGCTAAGAGCCTAAGATGCACTAGGAAACAAGTAGTTTTTCACCATTGGCGCGGAGAATGCATCCTAAGATCGACTATCTGACAGTATAATTGGGTTTTTGTTCATGTGGGCTAAGTTTTAAGCCTTCACATGATGGTGGCATATTAGGCCGAGGATATGAACGCCAACGCCCCCCACGTCGCTACCGCTCGGGTGACTCGGCCGGGCGGGGACGAAACCCTAGCCGCCAGGGGCTCTCCTTCCTTCCCTCCCTCCCTTCGCCGTCGCCGAAGGACGCCGCCGGCCTTTAGCTTGGGGCCGATGACGGTGGCGGGGGCCTTCCTCTCTTCTGCACCATGGGGAAGGTGCGGAGCCCCGTGGCGTGAGGAGGTGCGGTCGATCTGGCCTTGGTGGCGTGGCGAGCGTCCTTGCCTTGACCGGCGGCGGCGCGTCGGTCGGCTCTGCCTCGGGCGGCGATGGCTGCGGGCGCGGCGGCCGGTCTTGCTTCGGGCAGCGGTTTGGCTGCGTTCGGCGGCAGCGACCGGATCTGCGGCGATGGGCCATCAGACCTCGAATCGGCGACGACGGCATGGAGGGCCTGGTGGACGGGTCGGCGCCATGAGTGGTCTAGCCTCCGGATATATCTGATCTGGCCGGGGTGGCCTGCTCGTTGAGAGGCGACTTAGGTCGGTGGCGACCCGTGCACACGATGCTTGATGGGTTCGTCTAGTGGATCCGGGTGAAACCTCGTTCTCGGCTTGTTGCCAAGACCGGCGATGGCGGCACTCTTTTGTGTCATTACCTTCTTGAAGGCATGGCCGTGGAGAAGCTCCAGACCTCTATCCGCTACCTTCCGGGGAAACCCTAGATCATTAGATCGGATGACACCGGCGCTCTGGTGTCGTTTCCCCCTTGGGGCGTCATTCTCGGAGGAGTACACGGGCTCGAGGGACCAGTGGAGCAGTGTTTCATCTTACACATTGATGGTGGCGGATCTCGGCGGCGTGGCGTAGTGGAGACTCGGCATCCGATACGTGGAGATGGACTCGCGCAGGAGGAGGACGATGTCTGGCGTCATGGTGGTGTCGATGACAGAGAGGTCTGGCAACGTCTGTGCGTTAGTTTTTGCTCTGAAGATGAATTTGTGGAAGACGGCGGCGACAATACAAGAGAGTGAATCGGACCAGTTTGTACCCCAAACCCAGTATGTGGCTTGGTTGGGGCCTCCGCCTTTAGATGTTAGGCTTTGGTGTGATGTCTATTTGGTATTAGGTTCGGACTATCGTCACCCCTTCATCAAGTGGGTAGGAGTAGCGACAGATGTTGCTAAGATGGTGGCTTCAGACTACTTGATGTACTACTTTATAAGATCTTTATGAATAATTAATAAAATGGCTACATGCATCGCCCAGATGCAGAGGCCATGGTAATCCTCCTTTTCTAAAAAAATGCAATATTTTTTCTAGTCTTATGATCGTTAGAAGACTCATGATTTCTTATATTCATATATTTTTTAAAGGCTGCTATTTATATTATTATTTATTGCGGGAAAGAGGCTACTGTTTCTAGGTTGTGAGGTGAACAAATGCATTGCATTCCTAAGCTAAGGGGCTGTTTGGTTCTCGCCCGTCTCGGCCCTGCCAATCTTGGCGAGCCAAATATTTGGCGGAGGATCTGGCCTCCCTAGATTTGCCAATGATTTGATGTCAAAGGGAACTGCAGAAGTTGGGGTGAGCTGGGCGCATCAAAAAATTGGTGCCCATCCAAACAGGACACAAGGCTGGTCAACGACCAAATATTTGACTCGACAGCTGAGGGTTGCAATCCAAACAGCCCCTAGGTTCCTTTTTTTATTGTTGTTTATTGCTTAATTAGACATTGATTGTGTTTTTTCTCTTGATTTTGTTTGGTTACGAGCTTCTTGGTGTTGGTAATGGCTAATGACAAACAACTTTTGCGAACATTGAAGTGGTAAAGAGCCCATGGACCTCAATGGTCGGTAGCACACATGCTAGCATCCTCGTGCAATTCTTCCTGTCATGGTGGTCTTTTTCGAGTGCAAAACTACAATTTGATGAAGATGCCAATTGGAATCACAGGTTTGCACATCCACATCTTGCATGGCGGACCACGGAACAAGAAAGATGAAAACGATGTACCACATGTGCCACCCCGGCATTCTCTCAACAGTGTCTATTTTTTGTGAATGCGTGTGGACAACATCAGCATCGAAAGAACCAAAGCATATTGAGACTCCAAAAGCAACATGGGAATAAAGGAGACATAAAAGATAATCGAATGCAGTGCCTTTCAAATCGAGGTTGCAATGGTGAATGTCGAGATCATGTCACTTGGACAGAATAAAGAAGTCGGAACAAGCACGGCCGCTAATGGCATTGCCATTTCGGCCGAAGCCGTTTATGTGGGAAACGATCGATGATGTGATGGATGATTGAACTTAGCACAATTTCTTTCTTCAATTATAAGAACTCCACATAAATGTTGCAACACAATGGATGCACCGATGTTTCCATGTCAGGGGCTCATTTCTCCTCTCTCGTTTCTCTCTCATCTACCCATCCAGCAATGAGAGTCGTATTGGTTGCTCCGACTCCCCTCCACTCCTCCTCCAGCAGCCTCGTCGGCCAGAGTGGCGGAGGGGGTCTCTATTGTGTATAGTAGCTTAGGTAGGAGTTTTTCACCTGGATCTGCCAGCAAGGCCACTCGCGCTATGCCGTTGATGGGTGGTCTGCTGCTGCTTGCGCATAAGAAACGCTGGCCATCCGTGCGGTCTTCATACTACCATCCATGGTGGAGGCGGTGAGGGGGCTACCAATCCGACTTCTACTCCCTAAATAAGTGTGTTGCTTCTCCGACATGAGCCTTTACGATGATCTACGTCATCTCTCTGTTGGTGGTGGTAGCGACGACCAGGGAGTTGGTGGGAGATCGCGGCTTGGCTCCGGTTCTAGGGGTGGGGTCTCATCCGATCCAAGCTTTCGACGAGATATGTGTCCTGCCCTGAACCGGCAGAGGGCCTCCAGCTCATCCTTGGTTGTCACTTCCATGTGGGGATAAAGATGGAACAGAGGAGATACATAGTGCTCAATGGGGTTGATGGGACTCAAGAGCGTATAGGACGACGATAGTTCTGGAAGAGCTCGGTGTGGCCGATAGCCGAACTCCTGTGGTGATATGTCGTACTTTCTGGCCGAAAAGCGGCCCAATATATTTCCTCGCGCCCATGATTACATAGGGAAGGCAACTCTGCTTATGGAAGGAGTCCATGGTGTGGTATCATGGAGAATTTAGTGTCCCAAGTGGCCTCGTCAACAATGGTAACGAGATGCAATTCATTTTGGAGTAGCTTTAGACCCCAAATGCATCCTTTTTTTGGTCCGTATTATCCTTTGCATGTTTTAGGGACTAGTGTGTACTTTTTTGGTTTTATTTGTCTCTTGTGATAAAATGTGTATGCATGCTTATCAAATGGACGTCTTGGTCCTTAGAGGCCCTTCCACTGTCTAGACAAATGTATCCATGTCAAAATCGAGTGGCTAGCTGGCGAGATAGAAATCGAAAGCCGACGTTGGGTTAATTGGAAGTAATGATAGTGTTCTTTTCACATGTCAAAAATGGAGGAACTTCCTTTCCGCGGTCTTTTAGGGCCTCTTTGGAACAAAGGAGTCTAAAGATAAAAATAAAATGAAGGATTGAATAGTATCACGTCACTATCAAGATCAAAACTGGTGCTTGGAAGAAGGTGTAAAGTGGCATGGATATTGAAATTGGTTGACATTAAGTGTTATTTATGAAAAGGTCATCAAAATTCTATTGAAACCGAGAGTGATATCAAACACCCCAACATACAAGAAAATAGCAAACAAGTCCCTAGGTAACCACCCATCTCCTCCATCCACCGCGGGTTGCCAACGCGCTACCGCTATCATTGTCATCACTCCCACATAGAGATCATGTGACCTTGGAATCTGCATCTTGATAGAACGCGAACAAGAAGTCTTCACCATCGGCCCAAGAGGACCACCACGTTGGAGTAAGAGGAAGGACAACCATCACTTCACCACGTTGGCAACATCACAACTCTGAAGTCCACAAAGGGTGGCAAAAAAACACCGGCGACAGTCGCCAGCACCTCACCGCACCACCCCCAACGACACCCCACAACAAGATAAGGATCCAACTTGCCATGGCAAAAACTGGATTGAGGGACAAAATTCTCCCCGTCTGGTGTCCCTCTGTTGCGAAGACAACGCCCGGAGGACACATCGGCCACCGAATCGACAGATTTGGGAGTAGACAACGCCGGAAGCTCGTCGATGCCGCCACATGTGACCTTGTCGAGACAGTGAACAAGCTCCAACACCATTATTCGATGGCACCACCACCACTACCTTGTCAGTGCCGCCGGGGAGCCTAACCATAGTATGTACACACCTTTCACACAGATTGAAGGTCCCTCCACCGCCCCACCGCTGCAACTATGATCGAAGAGGGAGGGACCGATAATCCAGCCTTTGGCGGAGCAAGAGATATGTGATCCTTCCCTTTTGCCTCTCGTGGTTACTGTTCACGAGAGGGTGCGTAGAAAAAGCTGTCAACCTCTACAGCACCAAATTAGTTTCACTACATTCATCATAATATATATTTCCGTGCCATATTTTTTCATAGACTTTGTCAAAACAGAGAAGTTGAACTTCGAACGAATATAGTATTTCAAATATTTTGCAACGGAGGGGTAGGTAAAATGATTTGGTGAGAAAGAGACTAAGATGCCTTGGAGTATATGTTTTTTCTCGTTGTTACGTCATAGTTCAAATTTGGTATTTCTCTAGCCCATGATCTCAACAAACCAGTCCATGATCATAGCAGATTCCAACAATCCAGTCCATGATCTCAAGGATTTAAAAAAAATTGTTTGCCTAAAAACAGCAACTCTATATTTCTGAGCAGATAGTTTTTTATTTTTACCTCCAAAAAGAAGAGAGAAATAGGCATCGCAGTTCAATCAGGGAGGCCCTAGATGAGAAGGAAGCTTCTAGAGCCCTCATCACACAGATCTGGACCGTTGAAACCCAGACTCGACGGCCCCGATGAGCCGCCCGTTGGCGCTCCGCCGCAGAACCCGAGCGGACTGGGCCGGCCGGCAGGAATCGTCCCGGGCCAGTTGCACATGCAGTCCGCGTGCGATCCAAGCCAGAACATAATATCGCCCACTCGCGCCGCGGCATATCCCCTTCCCCACGCCCGGCGCCGCCCCCGCCCCCGCCCCGGACCTCGCCGCCTATTTAACCCCGCCCGGTCTCCCCTCGCCAGATCGCAGAGCCCGAAGCCGAAGGAAATCCCAATCCAATCACCGAAATCCAAATCCCGCAAAACCCTAGCCCGATCCCGAACCCGGCGAGCGAGATGGCGAACCCGAGGGTGTTCTTCGACATGACCGTCGGCGGCGCGCCGGCCGGCCGCATCGTGATGGAGCTGTACAAGGACGCGGTGCCGAGGACGGTGGAGAACTTCCGCGCGCTGTGCACCGGCGAGAAGGGCGTCGGCAAGAGCGGCAAGCCGCTGCACTACAAGGGCAGCTCGTTCCACCGCGTGATCCCCGACTTCATGTGCCAGGGCGGCGACTTCACCAGGGGCAACGGCACCGGCGGCGAGTCCATCTACGGCGAGAAGTTCGCCGACGAGAAGTTCGTCCACAAGCACACCAAGCCCGGGATCCTCTCCATGGCCAACGCCGGCCCCAACACCAACGGCTCGCAGTTCTTCATCTGCACCGTCCCCTGCAATTGGCTCGACGGCAAGCACGTGGTCTTCGGCGAGGTCGTCGAGGGCATGGACGTGGTCAAGAACATCGAGAAGGTGGGCTCCCGCAGCGGCACCTGCGCCAAGCAGGTCGTCATCGCCGACTGCGGCCAGCTCTAGGTCCATCCGCCCGTCGCCCGTCACCGTCGTCGTGCCGTGTGTCCCCGTGTCGTGTCGTCGGTCTAAATAAGAAGTTGGCGTGAGTGTCGTGGTGTCGTCGTCGTCGTGTCTTCCCCTTGTCCGTCCGATGAGATCTCCGTGGTTGGTTTAGGAGGGTTTTAGGTGGACTCTTTGGGCTGCTGGATCTGCGTCCGGCGGCCGTGGTTATCTTCCCTTGTCTGCTGCTATGTTACCGTTTGAATGAATGAGATGAACTTCGCTATGAATTATCCCTAATCTGTTGTGCTCGTTGGCTTCTGTATCTGTTTGTCGCATTCGTCGTTTGTCTGGCGCTCCTGACCCAAATGTGTTGGAACCAGTGAGCTTTTTCTAGAGTTATCCACTCGGTTTCCGTGCCTATTTCTGATCTGGAAACTTAAATTAACCACGTTTGAAATGTTCGACACAACTCTGAACTTTTCGACACATTCTGAGCTGGTAGTACAACGCGCAAATTAGCATTGGCAGAGAAAAAAAAGGGTCGGTACTTTGTTGATTGATTGATTGACCTGTTGGAACGTGGTTTGCTTTCATGTCTGTTTGCTTAATCCTGACCTGTTTGGTGTTGCTTGATGTAATTTTGTTGATGGATCTCGTTGATTTACGTTGTTAGTACCTAATTTTGATGTACGGATCTAACAGTACGTATTGGGAGTGAGATGTGGCGTGGATCTGAGATGCTTGGCAAAATTAAGATATGCGATGTGATTGATCCAGATATGTATTCTGTTGGCACTCGGATTATATGTTATCTCCCGTGTCAGTTGGATTCTCTTGGCGGCAGGAAGTTTCCCCCTCTATTTCCAGGCGGTGCCCAACTACGAAATTTATTCCATTCGTTAGCATTTCATATATTCCATCCTCAGTAACCATACCAAAAAACTCATTATAGACAGATTTGTAAACCAGAAATAAAATGTGATGCAGCAACTTTACTTTATCCTTAAATAAGACACTACATGTCCTGTTTATTTTAAGGCTGAGAAATTTGTGTCCCTTTTTGACCAGGGGAAGTTCCCAGGACGCTGCTTCAGTGCCGTAAAGGCACCTGCCTTTGGGTCACTAACATGTAGGCCAGTCACCTGTTGGGCCCACATGTCATAGACACAAAGGCAGGTACCGTAAGGCACCGAAGCGCAGTCCAAGTTCCCATCCCCCCGCCACAAGGCGCTAGAAAAGGAATTATATACTTGTATAAAATTTATTCCCTTCCATTGGCTGATGTAATCGGCCTGTCATATTCCTTGCCGACTCAACCAGAACATTACCACAAGGAAAAACGAGACCATAATTATTCCGGAGAAAAGGCCTGACTAATTCGTGCAAGTAAAGTTATTGTTGTCTCCCCGCAAAAAATAAAAAGGTTATTTCCAAAGTGAAGCACACGTACTCCCCCAGTCCGTGAATAAGTTTACATCTAGTTTTTGTCTTAAGTCAAAGTTTTAAAATTTTGACCAACTTCATAGGAAAAAATAGCAGGAGTTATGACACTAAATTAGTATCACTAGATTCGTTTTGAAATGTAGTTTCATAATGTACCAATCTGATGTCATATATGCTACTATTGTTTTCTATGAAGTTGGTCAAAAAATTTAAACTTTGACTTAGGACAAAAACTAGCGGTACATTTATTCGCGGACGGAGGGAGTACGTACTAAAAGAAATCGCAGGAAACAATTTCCACTTCAACGGAAATCAGTCTCCGCGTTTGGCAACAGCTCCTCTCGAAAGAAAAAAAAAGTTCAGCAACAGCTTCGTGATGGGGGTGGGACCCAAGCGCAGCCTCAGGTGCGGCAAAGGAACAAGGCCCCACCTGGCGGAAAGCCGAGGGCCCGTGGGACAGCGTGAGGCGAGTAAAAAACGTGGTGGACGGCGCACGCGGACTTCGAGGCGGCCGGGCGAGAGCGAGCCGCTCTGGCGCTCTCTCTCTTTCTTCCGGCTTTGGCGTTTGTGGCTTGAATGGGCGCGGGGCCGCCCGCCCTCGTGTTGTTTGCAGGGTCGCGTTGGTGGTACGCAGTTCTGACTGGGTCCGGGTCCGCCTACGCGTCGCATCTTATCCGCATCGGGGATCGCGTCGCATTGCTGTTTGGGCTGGGCCCGGCACATGATTGGCCCTCCCTCCCGGGGTATTATTTTTTACTTTGCCTAAAAAAACTCATATTATTTTTACATTCCCCTCCTAGAAACATCAAGAATTCGGTACGAAGGGTGTACTGTAAAAGGAACATAAAAGCGTTTAGGTCACTATATTACACATATATATGGAGTGGAAATATTAGAGGATTCTTTGTTTGTAAAAAACTTCCACCTCTATTACAGGATGGGAGCAGCGAACGAGCTAGGCAGCTAGTCAACTCCGTGACGCCTGATTTGCCAAGATATCATCCTCTATTTAGCTAGAGGTCATGTAGAATTGTTTCTACGTCAACCAGCATGCAATTAGATTTTCCTTTTAAGCAAACTAGGTTTTATTGATCAATTAACAAGGGGACACAGTCGTACAAATATGATCACGGGGCACGCCAAGCCAGACGTGGCGACCCTGGGTCAAGAAATAAAGCATGCCTAGCTACACTATATGCTTCATTGTTTGAGCTTTTAAATTCAAATTCATGAACAATAAAACAGCATGTGAACGAGGATGATGTGCGGACTCCAATTTCTCTTACAATGGCTTCATGTCTCCCTCGGATCTTTGGATTTTTATTCCTGATGACTCCCTCACATGTCACATCTTTGACGCAGTGCCCAATTAGTGGTAGATCTAGCCCAACGGGCCAGGGTGGACTGGTTGTGAAACTGCCCATTAATTTTTAAGGATACTAGCAAAAATGCCCGTGCGATGCAAAGGGAAAAAATAAAAAATTATGCGCCCTAGTCTAATAGGCATGGTTCAAGGACACATCTCCCACTCTCATTCCATATCCTTTAGTAGAACAAAGCATCATACCCGTGTCAGAGCTTATCCTCCTTCTCGCCTTTGCCGCTCGTCGTCAGGGTGTCCATCTAGCCCCGTAAGTCTAGACGTTGTCAATCCCAAGAGGATGATTTCAACCACCTCACGGCGCTTATGTGTCGTTGTACCCCCGCCAGCGAAAGTGAACTTTTAAACTAATTTCTCGAGCGGGAGATGAGGGCCTTCCTCCGTGAGTCCTTCCCCGTGCGTGTTTCATACACCGTTCGTCATCCTTCCCCGTGCGTGTTTCATACACCGTTCGTCATACAATCACTCGCTTTGGACATATCCCATGATGCCTCATTTACACCACAGCATGCTTGCAACGAATATATATATATATATATATATATATATATATATATATATATATATATAAACACGTTAAATGGCTATTAATAATGGAGTTGAGAAAATATTGCTATTTTAGTCTTGTTCATACGGTAAAATGGCAGCCCAGTAACTCATTCAGCCCATCTCGACCTACACTGCTCAGTACCTTGTTAAAATCCAATCCATCCAAATTTATCCCACAATAATATCTACCACTTGTAGTTGTTAAATGGCTAAAAAGCAGCTTGGCTAAGCCCTCAGCAGTGCCGGTCTTGTAAAAGAATACGCTGGAGTGGTTGAATCCGTCGCCGGTGTCAACGTTCAAAGTCGACCTTGGTTCACAGGTCACGCATTGCCTCAGGTTCGAAACACGGCGAGGATAAGCAAGCCTACCATGAAGTCTGCGGCGGTGGCCGTGATGACGCTGACAGGGTGCGGTGCTAAGCTACAGAACACACCCATGACCTTGCCGCATCCAGCGGAGACGGAGCGCCGGTAGCCGCTTGTAGGAGATAGACGTGCTCGTGGCGCGGGATCACCTGGGAAAAGAACAAGAAGGTCCGCACCCCGCCTGCCGCCTGAAGAAAAGTACATGCTGCTGGCCTTCATGTTTGCAAGACTGATCCTTCACGCCAAAACATTGTGCAGTGGGTAGGAGTACTAAACAGGGTGATCATATCTCACTTTGCATATTGGTTGGTACGTAGCATTGACTGCACCTATGCGAGGCAATCCCGACCATCCAACCCGAATCACCAAGGCACAAGAGGAAAACAAAAACACCAAATAACGACACCCGTTAGTCATCCAATGAACACACCCTACCTATAACCAAACAAAGATGAATATCTCTATCAGTGTTGTTACCTTATCATGGACCGGTTGGGGTTTCACATTGACTTGCGTCGGCATGGCACTCCATGGGTCAGGCGATGATGGCAAGTGCTGCACCGATATTAAGGGAAACTGAACTGGAGGAAGATGGGTCATACATGTAGAGCTCGACGCGCCGCTGCTGTCGCTTGTTGGTTCCCTTCTTCAAGCACCATGGCCGATCCAAAATTTCAGCTGCCATCGGCTCCTCCTTTTTGTTCGTGAGGGAGATTCGGCAATCGACACGACGAGCGGACTGGGTCACATGGGAAGAGGCTAGGGGTTGTTCTGAAACCATGGTCGACGGTGAAAGCACGCCCTGCCATGGCGGGGCTCCTCGCTTCCTCTGCTCCGAAGCCCAGACGGTGTCACCTACAACCACGCGTCAGCGACAATGGGTACCGGAGGTCGGCTTACATCGCGGCCACGTCAACGACAGCGCGGTGAGGGCGAAGGGTAAGCCCGTGGGCCGGCGTCGAGCCTAGCCGGTGATCCTGATGCCTCTAGCCAGGAACAGCGGCCGCTCTTGCGAGTTCATGTTGCCGACTTGCCGCTGCCGACACCAAAGCTGAACCGCCGGCCCAAAGCTCCGCCTCGTCCATCAATCTGTTGCGCGATCGGGGCGAGGCGACCGCTGCAGCGACGGCTTATGGAGCGATTCGACTAAACCGCTGATTTATATAGTAGTTGTAGTTATGGTCTGATTGAGCACCTGTATCGGGATCGGATTCCTGGTCGATGCCTGAGCCGTGTGGAGGAGGGAGTCGTCGGACTCCCTGGTTGGTGGTCGCTGCGTGAGCCGCGCGGAGGAGGGAGTCGTGAGGAAATTCTAGCCCATAACATAGCAAAAAGTCTGGCCCATGTGACTTAAGCTGGAAACGGCGTATACAAACAAGACAAACGATGACAACGTACGAAACCGGTTGAGCGAGAAGGACGGACGAAAACACGGACGAAATTACGGTGGTAAGAAGCGATAGGTGCTTTATTAGTATTATTATTATATTATTATTATTATTATTATTATTATTATTATTATTATTATTAGTAGGTAGGTATAGGTATAGATATAGATAATTGAGGCTAATGATTTTTTTTAGGGTGGGTAGTGACCGATCTTGTCCACCCTCTAGATTCCCCCATGGTGCCAATGGCACATTAACGCGTCTTGATGAGTGATGTACGGGGTGCGTCATCATTCAACAAACATGGGTAACCGAAAAAAAATATGTCTTGCCTTGGAATCTTTAGTTCGTAGGATTCTTAAAATTCAGAAATAGAAAAAAAAACTAAAAATTGGAGTAGCATCTTCTCTTCAATCATTTATAGTCAGAAAGTTGCTAGATTTTAGATCCAGCTCCCTCCTTCCCAATATAAGTGTCGTTGATTTAGTATAACTTTATACTAAGTTTGTACTAAATCAATGCCACTTATTTTGAGACGGAGGGAGTATAATGTTTTATGCTGCCAACATAAAAAAATAAAGCTATTGCATAAGAGGTTTGAATGGATGAAACTTACTCTAAAGTAGAGTGCAGATCAATGGAGCTGTGTAAGTTACATTTTTTCAAAACGATCCAAGTCACCTAAAATAGCGGAATCATTTGAAATTGAAAAGGCACTTAGGATGTTTGGCTTGAAAGAAACCAACATATGTTTTATGAAAAACAATGGAGGTTATTCAATTCAAGTTTAGCACAAACAAGCACTTCATAAGACCAAACTGTCTCCCAATATTTGCATCTGAGGATTCATACATCTATTTTTCTTCATTAAAGTAGATGGAAGGCAACGAGAAGATCAAATGAGTCATCTATTAGTAAACCCATTTGGTCGAATTTACCAGACTAGGATATTCTTTCTCGATTTGGTAGGATATGTAGAAACATTCGTCTGTAACAAAGCGAACAAGAAAGAAGAATGAACTCATGTCGCCGTGGAAAAATCCAACGTGTGCCTAGAATTTTCATCTTGAATGACCTGTCCAACTAATCAATGCCAGAACAACAGCACAAAGACAATACCTTCAACAAGATAACGCCTCAAGTGTGTTAGGTATCACTGTGTGGTCCAACCAGGAAAGGCCGGATCACCGATTTTCTTCTTAGACATGAAGTGGTGTTCCGGTCACCATCTTTACATTAGATATTCAGAGAGTTACAATACATATTACTTCGCATGAAACCAATGGTGTCCACTTGGGATATTCACAAAGCTAGTCGGTGTGTGACAACAATTTTGGGACAAATGAGAATGTGGCAAATATCTCCTTTTTCTGCTAGAGGTTTTGTGGAATTGTTTCTAGTTGGTGGTCGGTAATTAATGTGGTCCCATGCTACAAAGAAAAAACTTAAATTAGGTGAAATGTTCTCTTAAATCCTATAATGAAAAGCTATGATATTTTGGATTAAAGGTTGTTTGTTGCCAAAGGAATTGTACAAGAGGTTTGAGTAGATGAAAATGTTTCTCCAAAATTGAGTGCATAACAATCGTTAGAATTTTTTCCTCAAGATTCCATGAATTCAAATCAATGACTTACTGTAGGAGATATGCCCTAGAGGCAATAATAAACGTTATTGATTATTTCCCTGTTCATAATTAGGTTTATGTTCCATGCTATAACTGCTATGGTTCTCGAGTCTACAATAACCACGAGGCTCGGAGGAAGACTCATATGCACGTGTGGGATAATAAACGGTAAAAAGTATTCCTAGTCTGGCCTCTAAGACTGGCTCAAGTATTGCATGATGATCATGTTTTCCTGATCATGGGCATGGCTATGCCGGCAATTTTGAGGGCACAATGTTAGAAGAACATTTGTGTTGAATCGACCCAAATTGATGTTATGCTTTGAGATTCATTCGTCATAAGTTAATGGTTAATAACACAGAGATGGTTAACGTTTGCATGATTCCTTAGACCATGAGAGTATCGAGTTTCTTCATGCTTGCTTCATGAACTTTGGGGTTTGTTAAACGTCATCCGTAAATGGGTGGCTATTACGGCGGCTTACGGGTTCATGGAAAAGTGTGTCAAGTAACTTGATAGCTCAAGATTGGGATTTGCTCCTCCGACGATGGAGAGATATCTCTGGGCCCTCTCGGTGTTACGGTATCCATCATCGTCTGGCCAGACACTTTGTGATTTGATCACGGGGATGCCGGAACACGGAACGAGAAAAGAGAACAATACCGGTAACGAGGTAACTGGCATAGTGGACAAGGTGTTGATCCACGGGGATGCCAACGTGTCTCACCTCGGGTATTTGTAACATATCGCGAAGCAACAGGAATAGCACACGACAACTGGAGGTTCACTCGAATATTCATTCGTGTGGGTATAGGGGTCAATATGGGTGTCCACGGCTCCGATGTTGATCATTGATCGGAAGGGGTTCCGGGTCATGTCTATGCTTCACCGAACCTATAGGGTCACACGCGTAAGGGTCATCTATCTGCTGAATACTAGACAGGGAGTCTGAGAAAAAGTTTCTGGGAAAAAGTTTTTCGGAGACAGCGGAAAAGTTCTGAAGAGAGAGGTCACCGGATGAGTTCCGGTGAAACTGAAAAGTTGTTTCAGGGGATACCAAAAAGTCAAATTGGTTTTGGCACATGCCTGATAATTCTTGGAGGATGCCAGAATCATTCTGGAAACTTTCTGGAATTTTCCGGGATGAAAACCGGAAATGTTCCGGAGCTGCCGAAACCGCTTCAGATGCTTTTCGCAGATGAAAATCACTAATCCGGAATTGTTCCGGATGGCATTGAAAATTATTTTGGTGGGTACTGGAAATGTTCTAAGCCCACATAAATATTTTCAGTTCGACCAGACGCTGAAAAATGTCGTCGTGAATAGTGAAAGTGCTTTTTGGGATATTTTTGGAAAAGTGCCTTTTGGGATATTTTCCCAAAAGGCTTCTAGAAGGTATGGATGGATGGGGACCACCTTGGGGGAGCCCCACAAGGGTTGTGGCCGGCCAAGAAGGGGGCTCCACCTTGGAGCCCCACTTGCCCACTTGCTTTCCCATTTTGCCCTTGGAAAGTGTTTCCTTCATGAGCAAGTTTTGGTAGTTTTGAAATGCCCATCCTACCCCTTGGTTTTCCTATAAATAGGAGGTGAGGGGGCTGCCCAAACCTCATTCCTTGCTCTTATACACAAGCCATGCATGATCTGGCATTCTCTCTCCCTCCCAGCGAAATAGTTTCGTAGAGCCGAAAGGCTGTCTGGGTTCCGGCAGGAACTAGTTCTGGACACCGTATGTGTGCAACTCTGTAGAGAGATCGGAGTTTCGGTCTTAGTTCGTGAGTGCCTCCCGAAGGGCTGTCCGTGTGACCGTCCGAGTTTTGGAGGTCCTCCCAAAGGGCTGTCCGAGTGACAGTCCGAGTTTCGGAGGTCCTCCCGAAGGGCTGTCCGCGACACCGTCCGGGGGACTGTCCGACCGCCTCCCGGAGGGCTGTCCGCGGGGCAGATGAGGGTATACATCCTCGCGGTTGGGAGGTTGTAAATCCTAGCTGCGGGGATCTGCACCGCCGATCGTCATCGACTCTTCTTCCGCTGCGCTACGAGTCGGTAACGAAAATGATCAAACCTTGTATGCAGTCTCCATAGTGGTCCTGGGCTGGTGCGTAGGTCAGAAATTTTTTGTTTTCTACTGCGTTACCCTACACTTACGTAAGAAACATTTTTTCTCCTAATGACCCCCCCCCCTCCCCCCAAAAAACCCCCTAGGAATCCATTTGAGTTAGATGAGAGCCCTTATGTTGTTTGGATTGAGAGGAACAATCACATATTCAATGGAAAAATTATCGAGGTTCTTCAACTCAGGTTTAGAACAAACGAAAGGAGATCTCTACATCCAAAGATGCACACATCTGTAAATTTATTAAATTAGAGGCAAGCCATGAGCAGATCAATTGAAGCATTAACAAATCATGCACAATAATCAAAAAACAATATCAAAATATGATTAAAAAAACTACGACCAAGTCACTTTTCGTCCGCAACAGAACCCTCAAGAAGGAAGAATGGACGAGCACCGTGGTTGTTAATACAACGAGTGTCAAGAATTTTATCCTGAATGGTAGATCCATGTAAATCATTCAAGTGCGTCGGTTGTCACTGTCGAGTCAAAACAGTAAAATCCAGATAAATGATTTTCATCTCGGACATGAAACTATGTTCCAATTACCATGTTTACGCCATGAACAACTTTACTCTCAATAACGCAGGTACGGATTGGATTTTCGATTCTGGTGCATCCTCGCATATGTCTTCAAATATGAATTTGCTGTCAGCTTGTTTCCCTTCTGTTTTTTCTACGACCACCATTGGTGATGGTTCCACCATACCTGTTTCCTGCACCGGTCATTCTTACATCTCTTCCTCTTACGCCAATTTTCTTCTCCGCAATATTTTTGTTGTCCCTTCCCTAATCAAAAATCTTATTTCTGTTCGCCAATTTTGCATTGACAATAAAGTTATTTTGGCTTTTGACCCTTTTGGTTTGTCTGTGAAGGATCTGACAACGGGGGAGGTCCTCGCTCGGTACAATAGCACGGGCGATCTTTATCCGCTTCATGGCGCACCTACATCCACTCCCCAAGCCATGCTTGCATCAGTTGATTTGTGGCATCATCGTCTAGGACACCCCAATAAAACCACCTTGTCATCTTTGCTTCAAGAATTTTGTATTCCTAGTTCTAGTGTTCCTCATAATCCCTCTCTTTGTAATGCCTGTCAATGCGGCAAACATGTTAGATTACCTTTTGGAACCTCTACTACCCTTAGCACTTTTCCATTTGAATTAATTCACTGTGATTTATGGACCTCTCCCGTCCCTAGTGTCTCTGGTTACAAATATTATCTTGTGATTTTCGATGACTATTCTCATTATATTTGGACTTTTCCTATTCGTGCTAAATCTGAAGTACATGCCATCTTTCTCAATTTTCGACAATATGTTCTTACACACTTTGGCTTGCCAATTAGATTTATTCAATGTGATAATGGTCGAGAATTTGACAACACTCAAAACCGCAACTTCTTTCTGTCTCAAGGCATTCTTCTTCGTTTTTCATGTCCTTATACCTCCCCTCGAAACGGTAAAGCTGAACGCTCTCTTTGCTCCATTAATGATATTCTTCGCACCTTGCTATTACAAGCTTCTCTTCCCTCTTGTTTTTGGGCCGAAGCCCTTTGCACTGCCACACTACTTCTAAATATTCGACCAACTAAGACATGTCCTCTTTATTCGCCTTTTCAATCTCTTTTTCTCTCCCATCCCGATTATTCTTTTTTGCGTGTTTTTGGCTGTCTTTGTTTTCCGAACACCGCCTCTACCGCCCCCAACAAACTCGAACCACGTTCACTACCTTGCATTCATCTTGGTCTTTCTGACGATCACAAAGGATATCGTTGTTTCGATCCATCTTCTGGTCGCGTGCTTGTCTCTCGCCATGTCACATTCGATGAAAACACTTTTCCTTATTCTGTCACTAACACCGCATCAATACCTACCACCACCACCTCTGCCGCGGCCTCTCCCTCTCCCGCGGCGAGGCCAGCAAGCCTGAGGCCGCCAGCAGGCCCGGCAAGCCCGGCAAGTCCGGCAAGCCCGGCAAGCCCGGCAGGCCCGGCAAGCCCGGCCGGTCCGGCAAGTCCGGCAAACCCGGCAACCTCGGCAAGCCCGACACCGGCAAGTCCGGCAAGCTCCCAACCACCACTACCACCCAATGCCGTACCCATTCCACCACCCACTAATGATCACGTCATGTGCACCCGTGGCAAACGCGGATTCCTTCTACCCACAAAACGCCTCAACCTCACAGCCACCCCAACCCTCTCTCCTATTCCCACTTCTTACAAACGAGCTCTTCTTGATCCTCTTTGGCTCTCAGCTATGCGCGATGAATTTAACGCTCTTCAGCAAAATAATACATGGACTCTTGTTCCCAAACCTCCTGGTGTTAATGTTGTTTCTGGAAAATGGGTTTTTCCTCATAAATTTCATTCTGATGGCACTCTTGCTCGTTACAAAGCCAGATGGGTGTGTCGTGGTTTCTCTCAGCAACATGGCATTGATTTTGATGAAACTTTCTCTCCCGTTGTTAAACCAAGTACTATTCGCGTTGTTCTTAGTCTTGCAGTTTCCTCCTCTTGGCCCATTCATCAGCTAGACGTTAAAAATGCTTTTCTTCACGACACTCTTAATGAAACAGTTTATTGTCAGCAACCATCTGGTTTTGAGGGTCCCTCTTCTCCCAATTCTGTTTGCCTTCTTAGCAAATCTCTTTATGGTCTTAAACAAGCTCCTCGTGCCTGGTTTCAACGTTTTGCTACCTTTATTCAAACAGTAGGCTTCATTCCCTCCAAATCTGATTCTTCATTATTTATTTTTCGCTCCTCTTCCCACACTGCCTATCTCTTGCTTTATGTTGATGATATAGTTCTCACGGCTAGCTCTGAATCTTTTCTCCAACATATAATCTCTTCTCTTAGTCATGAATTTTCCATGACTGATCTTGGTCCTCTTCATCATTTTCTTGGCGTTACTGTTTCTCGCACAAAGTCTACCCTTTTTCTCTCTCAACGATCCTATCTTTTAGACTTGCTTTCTCGTTCTGGTATGTCTGCTTGTCAACCCTCTCGCACACCGGCCGACATTGGTGCCAAATTGTCGGCTGATGGTGATCATGTTTCTGACCCCACTTTGTATCGTAGCATCACCGGTGCCCTTCAATATGCCACTCTTACTAGGCCCGACATTTCATACTCCGTTCAGCAAGCCTGTCTTTATATGCATGATCCTCGTGCTCCTCATCTTGCTCACGTCCACCGCATTCTTCGCTATTTAAAAGGAACTCTAGATCATGGTCTTCTCATTAATTCTTCTTCTCCAACAAGCTTGACAGTTTATTCTAATGCAGACTGGGCAGGTTGTCCAGATACTCGACGGTCCACATCCGGATTTTGTGTTTATTTGGGTGATAATCTTGTTTCTTGGTGTTCTAAAAGGCAGGCAACAGTTTCCAGGTCTTCTGCTGAGGCTGAGTATAGGTCGGTTGCTCATGCTGTGGCTGAGGCGGTGTGGCTGCGTCAGCTTCTCGTGGAACTTCATCGCCCACTTGATCGTGCAACCATCGTTTATTGTGATAACATCTCTGCAGTATACATGGCTTCCAATCCAGTTCAGCATCGTCGCACCAAGCACATTGAGATTGACATACACTTTGTTCGAGAGAAGGTGGCTCTTGGCGAGGTCCGTGTTCTTTATGTACCTACCAGTGCTCAATTTGCTGACATTTTCACCAAAGGACTTCCGACTGCATCTTTCACCGACATACGCTCCAGTCTCAACATCGTTACTCCTGATGCTGAGACTGCGGGGGGATATTAGAGTATAGGTCGGTTATGGATACTATGGCCGGCAGGTTTTGGATTGTAATCTATCTCTCTTAGTCTTGGAGTCCAAGTTTTGTAATCTATATAAACAGCCCTTTGAGGCCTCAATCAATACAGTTATTATTCTCCAATTATTACAAATCATGATTGGCACAACAAACTCATGAATAATTAAGCAATAGCACTGAGGAACCTGCTTCAGTTTTTGTCTATAACAGATACATATATATAGGTAGCAAGCACTCCCGCTCCCATGAGCAAGCAGCAATCAAATCACACACAACACGAGCAGCCACACTGCTTCTTATTACAGTATCAGCTGCTACTCTGATCAGGCTCAAAACGAGCCGGAAGACAGACCAACAGACAAACACCTATCGAGCTGAAGCCACACAAACCAAACACACACAAACAGATACACTGCCGGCCGGTGGCCACACCTCGACCACGGGCAGGCTTGCCCGCAGGAAGCAACCAAGCCAAGTCGGCTGTCTTTCTTACTTCAAAGACAAAGCACACAGCAAACGGAGGCTGGCGAAGCCGGCCGGCCGTCACGGCAGGAACCACAGCCTGAAGCTCCATACCTTCGCTTGCAGGTACACAAATAGCACACCAACTGATGATCATACAACACCAGGAAGCATCGCGGTGGTGATCGATCCAATCGCCGGTAACCATCACAAGCATCCATCACGTGGCACCAACAATCACTCATTTTCTTTGAAGGGAAACAAGCCACTGAATCTGACGACATGACCAACAGCAGCAGCAAATGCATACTTCAGGTCGGATGATTTTCACCTGGGCAAATTGCGAAGCAAATCAATTACGTAGCTAGCTACAATGTTTATAATGCAACAGATGCAGTGAGTACGCCTCTGTGATGATGCAGACTTGTGAAGTCGTAACCAATGCTGGAACCTATGGTCCAAATGCAACGGGCCATCAAGAGATCCGATGCCCAGATGGTCTCCAGACAATCGCCACCACCCGTTTGACTTGCATCCAGAGGAGAGACGGTCTCCAAGTTGGGGCACCTTTCCACTCTGCACCACCTAAGGCGCTCCATATAACCTACTGGCATGCAGGACCTCTAATCGAGACATCATGCACGTGCAAGGACTGGGCATACTCTGTCATCAGAGAACATAACGAATCAAACCTATTTGATTGCAGTTCACTCTCCACACTACGGCTCCCATCACCAATCTCGATATGATCGCCCAACTCTGATGTTGGAGGCTGTGGGAAGTCCCACATCGGGCCAACCTCATTGCAGATATCACCATAGAGCGTCGCTACAACAACCTTTCCTCTGTTGGTTTCTTCAGGTTGAGCAACCCCAGCAGAGACCCTCGAAGAGGTGATGCTGATATTAAAATAGTAATACATACCGTTCTTACGTGCACGATATAACAGATCATTCAAGGACCAAGATAGCCTGGCGTCCACGGTAATAGCATTGATTTGCAATCGGGATGTTTTATGCTGCACAATTGATGCCCGAAGTTCCCTCCCGGGCCAGGGTCGTGTATCTATACAGAGCAATTCCAGCTTCAGCTTCAGTGTTATCTCATCTGGGCCCCACCTTATTGAACGAAGGTGCTCACAACCCAATAGAAAGAGTCTTTTGAGATTTGGGACATCTACCACCATAGTTTTGAAGTCAAGTACCTTGATCGCGGATCCTGAAAGGTCTAGCTCCACTAGATTAGGTAGCCCACGCAAAAACACATTTTTCAACTGTGTGCACCCTTCTAAGGATATCTTGGAGGTTTTGACACCCTTCTTGTCCACATCAGCAGATGGACGCATTGGGCGAGTACTTTCTGGAGGTAGCTCAGAGGTTGATGTCCATTGGGATGCTGCTCCATAGGCATCAAAACTGAATGACCTCAGCGAGGAGTTAGTCAGCACAACATTTTCTAGCCCACAACAACCATCAAGAACAAGCACCTCAAGTTTGCTTGCCATTGATAGGCTTGTTGGTAGGTTTTCCATGTCACTGTTGCCAGCCAAATCAAGTATTTCTAGCTCTTTCTTGTCCCTAAGTGACTCATCGATGTCCATTGATGTCTTGTTGGCTTGACATGGAGGTTTGATAATTCGGAGCCTTTGAAGGTAAGGCAGCCTTTTCTGTAATTTGTTTGTGTACTGCCAATCCCTAACTCCCTCTATGTTTAGCTCCATGATGTTGGCCATACGATCCACCTTTTCCTCCGATAAAATCTCTTCCCAACATGTGTAACGTAGATCAAGCACATACAGGCTATGCAGACATGTCCACTTGGTGCTGCAACTCTGTTCTTCAAGTTTGGCCTTGTCAAGATCTGTGCAGTGGTCTAATCCAAGGAATCTTAATTTATAGCAGTGGAGGAAAGGAGGCCATGCAAAACTGAAGGCACAACAAGACAGAGTAAGCACTGCAAGGTTGCTGCACCCTTGAAACAAGCCATTTGGTAATCCAGATGAGCTATTAGTTACTTGAAATTGTATGAAGATTGATGATGCCCTTGTCAGTAGGGTTTTTGTATCCTCCTCTAGTTTCTTGTACTTCAAGGTGATAGAAACCCAACGGGGAGACCCCTTTCCGAAAGGCATATTGTCATCTGTAACCACCACAAAAGGAATCTTTGGATCTTCCTTCAAATTGTCACACACCCTCTTGAGCGCATCGGCATCACACTCAGAAAAACTTATTTCCTTATGCAATGCATTACTAATCTCCCTTGCTCGACTCCCTTTGATGATGCCATCGCACATCCAATAGTTGGGAGCATGAGCTGAAGTCCAAGCAAATATAGTATTGCTCTGAAAGATGTGCTGCATTAGTAATCTGTAGAGACAATAAACTGTAACCACTGTTGGGTCGATGTCCCACATACATGGGTGGCGAGCAACTATGCTACCAGCCTCTTCACGAAATACTGCACTAATCTGTGAGCTTGACAAAGAGGAGGCCCGCCAGTAGCCGGAAATGAAAAGAGTTGTGTATCTTAGCTCATCTCGTCTCTTGATGGGGCGATCACTGGGAAAAAGCCATCTTCTAAAAGCCCATATTACCATGCAGTTGTATTCTGGAATACCAAACTGGCTTAAGAAAACCTCCTCGTCACTCCCATTAAGAAAAAGCATCAGAAATCTACCTCCTATCAGGGTTTGTTGAATTATTGCAGAAACCTTCCGTATCACATCCCTGGAGCCTTGGTCCACCCCATAGAAGTCATCCTCCTCATCCTGCTTGTCAAACAAGGCCATGGTCTCATGGCCAAGTTTTAGCTCCTCTGCAATTCTTCTCTGCATCACCCTTTTGCTTATCCAGGTCGAGCAATCTATGCAAATTGTTCTGCCAAACTGTAATTCTGGAGGAGGAGCTTTCATTGCTGGAACTGCTTGTGCTATGGATCTAAGTACTGCCGCTTCCCCAAAGCCCACCCAACCATCAAAATAAATGATATTGTTGTCGATGTTTCTCTGAACAAGATTAAGTAATTCTTCTCTAGCGCCATTGATGTCTCTTGCCTCGAAATACTGAAATGGAGCAAGCAAAAACAAACAGAGTGAGGCCACGTTAGTCTATTGCAGCTTGTATACACGTATACTTTGATTTCGTGTGCCAGCAAGAGATACCGGTGCGCATGGGCATGGCATGTATATAAACCAGCAAGTATATAGTGCAGCACTATTTGAATCAAGAGTAAAGCTATGTTTAATAGCAAGGTATTGCAAAAACTAAAGTAGTATCGAAACACTATAGTAAAGTAGTGGTGAACCTGGCCCAGCGGAGCCGTCGCCGTCCACATCGAACTGCTTGAGCCACTACTTGAATTCATCCACCGTCATCTCGCGCACCGATGGGATTCCACTGATTGCCATGGCCGGCCGCGTTTGCAGGCTCAGAATCCACGCAGTGCTGTGCTGGACTACCACAGGCCACCCGGCACCCGGGCTGTCCCAGGCGACTCCAGAGGCGACACGCCGCCACCACAAAAAACATCCCCGCCGTCAGGCCAACCCCATCACCGCCGCCGCCCAATCTTCCCCCTCGCCGTTCCAGCGCGTCACGCGTCGGTGATCTGCCTTAGGGGCCGCCATGGAGACGCTTCCACGGCTGCGACGGAGTGTGGCTCGACTGAGGGCACCAGGTCCCGTGGATCTGGAGCCTGCTGTTTCAGCAGTGTCTCGTTGCGCCTGTACGCTGCCGCTGCAGCGCCTTTCGATGGGAGCTCATGCGGCAAATAGCGGCAGCGACGCACACAGGCGAGCCCGACTGGGCTGGCCCATTAGCGGACGACACTGTAGCGAGTTTTTTTACTGTAGCGCAGTTTTGCATTGTAGCGGGCCGGACACGGTAGGATCCATTTTAAGACAATTTTTTGGATTTGTGAATTTTTGAAAACATGAACATTATTTGAAATTCCAGAATGTTATTTGAAACACATTTTTTGTGAAAACATGAATATTTTTTGAGATTGTGAGAAAATTTTTGAAAACAAGAGCATTATTTGATATTCTGAACAATTTTTAAAAAACAGAACTCCCTCCAATCCAAATTAATTCACGCAGCCTCTATGCAATGTTGTATAGAGGTTGCGTCAATTAATTCGGATAGGAGGGAGTACCATTTTTGATAATTTCTTGGTGTTTTTCGAAAATGCAAAGATTTTTTTGAATTTTTAAACAAAATTTCAAAAACAGGAACATTATTTGAAAATTTGATTTTTTTAAAAAAAAATGCGAAAAATGTTTTGATTTCCGAAGATTTTCTGAAAACACCAACATTTTTTGAAAAAAAAGAAAACTAAAAAGGAAAGAGAAGAAAATAAATAAAAAGGTAAAAAAAAACAAAAGAAAACCGAGAAAACCAGCAAGGAAAAAAAACAGTTCAAAAACCTTCTAAAAAGTTCCCGAAAACAGTTGGCTTTCACTGTGCAATACGCTCAAAGTGGGTCGGCCCATATCTCGCACTCGGGTTTGATCCATATCCAACTCCCACATGTTCGGATCCTGGGAGCTCATCCCTTGCAGCCTCAAAGAGCAGATGACTGTCTGCGCTGCTCTTCGACGCTCCCGGGAGGAGTGCCCCCTCCTGCGGTCTTTAGCGAGCCGGCGGGAATCCGTTGCCCAACTGGTGGCCGGATCCGGGGCCGGAGGATCTCGTGGCGCGTCGCCGGCAGCGGTCGCCACGGCCGCATGGTGCAACCTCGCCATGCCGCCGGAACCTTTTTGGTGGCACCTCGTCTCCGCGGCGTCGGGCGTCGAAACGGAGGCCATTTGCACCTCCATGACCCGACGCGAATCCGAAATGGAGGCGCGGCGTGACCGCCACGCGAGGTTTCGGGCGTGGCTTCAAGCTGAGGCGGCTGCCGCAGCCCTCGTAGCGCAGGCTGCCACGGCAGCTCATGACGCGGAGGAGGCTTCGGCAGCCCGCGAGGCGGTGGCGGAGGAAGCCCTCCGTGCCTGCATAGCCGAGAAGCAGCGGAGGAGGGCGGTCAAGGCGATGGTAAGAGACCAAAGCCGGGCGGTCCGCGCCATGGCCGGACTGCACCCTAAGGAGGAGAAAGACGAGGACGGCGACGGGTCCGACAGCTCTGACAATGAGCAGATCCGCCTTGATACGTTCTGCGTCTTCGACTGCTACTTCCGCAAGGACGACGGGATGGGCAATGGCAAGGCCGGCCGTGGATGAACTTCTCCGCTCACCGCTCTCATTCGTAGTTAGTATGGCATGTCAATTTTTGGTAGTCCGATGACATGTGTTTAGCTACGTAGGACGTTGCATGAGCTAATATGGATTTGAGTATTTAGTTTAGATGCATCCGGTTGTGAAGGAGCAATTTTGTGTGCTGTTCGGTCGACCGGGCACGTCTGCGGGTGTTTGTGGACCGAAATTTGGTAATTGTGGTTATAGATGCTCTAAGGAGCTGAAAAACGTCAACTCGGTGAGCCATCAACTGAGAAAAAATGACATGAGTCATCAAGTGAGAGAAAAATGGTTCGGCATCAGATATGAGGTGAATCCTACCTTCAAGTTGTCTGTGATGTGGTGTGTTACTACTATTAGAACTCATTCCAGTGAGAATAAGTCGGTTTCTTTTCCTGGAAGCTGCTATTTTAACGGGATAAAAAAAGATGACATAATGTCAACTAGTCTTTCATTTATAAGCTTATCAGTTTCCCCATTTTAAGACTATGCCGAGTCACTTCGATGCATCAACCATTTCCCAACAACTGACATCATCAAAGGGAAGATGGTGCTGCCGCCGACTGGGTACAACTCTACAATGATAAAGCCACCACCACAGTGTGCAACTACGGTCCAGTGGTCTGCCCAGCCGGTCGGCCATGTGAAGCTGAATGTTGACGGGTCATTCGTCGAAGCCGACGGTGGATTAGCGGGTGCCGGTATGATCCTAAGTGATACCGGCGGCAACATTGTCTTCTCCGCTTGTCGTTCCATTTTGCATTGCTCCGGGCCGCTCCAGGCTGAGTTCTTGGCGTGCCAGGAGGGTTTAAGCCTTGCTCTACAATGGTCTACTTGCCCGGTGGATATTGAGATGGACTGCATGGATGCGGTCAAGTTGATCAATTCGTCCACCGTTGACAGATCGTCACATAGAATGATAGTTAAGGATATTAAGAGACTCTTTGGTGAAAGGGATATCTCTATTGCTCATGTAAGTAGGAACCAGAACGTTGTTAGTCACACCCTTGCTGCTTTCGGCCGATCGGAGGGCCGTACTGTGGTTTGGTTGCGATCTGGACCTGCAGACGTTCCTCTGCTTTGTAGGAATGAATTTTCCAACAGTTGAGCAATGAAATCCTTTTAACCCCGCAATTTTTTTTTTAGCAAACTATCACAACAAAATATGTCATTGTTATTCTCTTTGTGCAGTTTATGTATTTTGGACTTGCTCTGCACCTAGCAGTCATATTTGCACAGACTGAAAGATGTCTCATAGACTTGGTTTCATTTAACATGTGCTTATACTAACTTTTTATTTATTCCTGCTATTTATGTAGCATCAGTGCATCACTGCTTAACACTAACATAGAACCGTTGTTTATATGTTTGCATCCATATATACTTGAAGGGTGGTGTGGTCATTATAGGGAACTTCACTATTTGGATGGATCAAGTTCAAATCTGGAACCAATGCTAATACTATTTTTCTTGCATGGCCTTTGATAGTTCAGGTCCACGTATTTTAGATCATGACCATATCTCACATTGTCTTCAATATTATAGTTAAATGATGTTTCAAGTCAAGGTTGTGCCCTACGGAGCTACTTTCGAGCGGACAATACAGATGAAGGTTGTGCTTGTCTATGGTCGAGTTGGAGCTGGTGTACAATTGAGGTGATGATGATGCCCACAGTGGTACATGTAACCGAATGAATCATGACGCATGACTACTTGGGGTTGTTTTTAGAGCACGTAATGTTGACTTGGGGAACTTTTAGTAGGTTCTATACTAATTTGCTTTATATCTTGTGTATTCGTTTCACTAATTAATGCATGTAGATTGTATCAAACAATGATGGTGTGTTAGGGCATCTCTAATGCCGACTCTCAAACCGCCCGCATACGTTCGGACCGCGCGGTCCGGACGTGTTGCGCCATCCAACCCGGGCTTGTATCGGTCCGCCGAGCGGTCCGGACGTGTTGTGACATCCAACGCAGGCTTATATCGGTCCGCCGAGCGGTCTGGACGTACTTTCTCCCGTAAACTAGAGACAAACGACCGTACTTTCTCCCGTAAACTAGAGACAAACGTGGGGGGCTTTGCGGGCATCCGGACCACTCCCAAGCCCGCGTCTGACCGCCCTGGCCCACCGAAACCCTCCCACCCGCCTCTCCCGCACCTTCCATCGAATGCCGGCGCCGCTTGCCGCACCGCATTCATGCCGGCCCAAAGCATGCAGCAGCTGGATTGATGCCGCTATTTGACCGGACGGGAGGGCGGCGTTGATAGATGTGACTTCTCGGTCGTCGCCGATTCAATGCGGACGCCGCGTCCCGAGGAACCAACTCCGGCTGCTGCGCCGCATTGAAGCGGGCTGACCACCCCTTCGCCTGGCCTGGCCGCGACTATTTAAGTCGTGCGCCGGCGACGCACAGAGGCTCATCCAGTGGTTCTTGGCGCCGCCGCCCACGCTCTCCGGGGCCTTCGGCGTCCACGGTGGCCGGCTCCTCCGCCAAGGAGGAGATCGTCATCTCTTCCGGTGACGAGGAGGACCAGCAGCCACAGCAGCCGCCCTGACTCCTCAAGGAGGCCGCTGTGATGGACGAAGAATCGTCCGTCAGATCGAGATAATGACGGAGCATTCGCTCCGTCACATGGGCCCGTCGCCACCATCGCTAGCGTGCGTGAAGCAGGAGCCGCCGTCCCCGCCGCACCATCGCGTGAAGTGCGAGCCGGCGTCCCCGCGCCGGCCGTCAATGACGAGCCAGCCTTGCCCCAGTGCAACCGCGTCGTCCAGATCGGACGCCGCGTCAAGGACGAGCTGTCGTCGCCCCCACACCACTGCGGCGTCCAGATCGGACGCCGGGTCAAGGACGAGCCGGCGTCCCCGCCGCGTGGCCGGTACGGGTGCATGGACGCGCCCTCGTCTGCGCCGCGCCGCCACCGCCTCGCCGTCAAGGAGGAGCTATCGCCCGCGATCAAGAAGGCGCTGGGCCGCCTCCTCCACTACCTCGGAGGATGCGTTTATGGCGGTGCCTCGGGCTCGTGGGCCGTCATATCCGAGCCGGAGCGTGCGGCGAGGCAGCAGGCAAGGTACGACCGGCGCATTGCCGGTCGCCGCTCCGCGTTCGCCAAGAGCGACGTGGCGCCGGATTGGGTCTGCAACGACCCTGACCTTGCCGCCGCGTGGGCTCTCGACCGCTCCGCGACCACCGCGTAGACGGCCGCCAGGCACCGCCGCCAAGCTCGCCAAGATCTGCGAGGAGGGGTCGCTTAGCGACTGCTCCGCCAACGCCGGCCGCGGCAAGGCTGCCACGAGGGTTCCGAAGGCAACGTCGGCAGTGGCCGCGGCGGCACTCCACACCGCGCAGCAGGAGGCGGAACGGCTCCCCCGCGAGCGGCAGGCAGCCGCCGACCAAGGCTGCCGCGGCCCTCCGGCGTCGTTCCGCAGTTGGAGGGACCACGACGACGACGACGGCGGCGACGGTGCGGCAGGGCAGGGCGGCCACGCGTACGAGGTGGTCGTCCGGTATAGGGTTAGGTTTTTTTCCTAGTTTTTTTTGTTAAACTGTCGAAATATCGACCTTTTATTTAAATTATAACCAAACTTGAACGAAATCCGCCGTGTTTGCACGAATTTTATCCGGTTGGTTCGAATTGTTGTTGAAATGTATGAGGGCAGCGTTGGATGGCCGCCTCCCGCATCCGTGTTCGTGGACTGGTCCCCCTGTCCGCGGACGGATGGGGGGGGGGGGGGGGGAATTTGCAAGTCGCCGTTGGAGATGCCCTTATGTATGTGATTTAGTGTAAGGGAGAGCTTGGTTAAGCGCAACAACAAATACATGTACACAGAGAGAGAGGATGGAGGATGGAGGAGGGAGTGTGTTTTGTATGGCGAGGAAGAGGAAGAGGAAGAAAAGTGATCTAGTGTAAATAAAGTAGACAATGTCACGTGATATACACGATGATCCTATAGTTATATCATAAACATGATTATTATTTATCTACTAGAACTTATTTGTCCGTGCGTTGAGAACTTTGTCGTCGTTACAACGCACGGACAATTAACTAGTCATCAACACATAAAAGCAAGCTAGGAAGGCAGCAGAGCAGTATAGTACCCAGTGTAACATGATGGAAAAGCTGCTTCCGCCTAGTCAAAGAAGAGCAGCAAATCAGCACAAGAGGGCGTGAGTGCAACCGATCGCGGACGATGGATGATCTAGCCCATGATCCGTCAGCAATCGGCTAAGCCATGATGGACCGACTCCCTGCTCCATGCACGATGCAAAAGCAAGCGCTAAGGAAGGCATGAGATCAGTATAGTACCTCTATTAACATGATGAAAAAGCTCCTTCAGCCGTAGTTGAAGAAAGAGCAGCGGATCAGCAGAAGAGGGCGCAAGCGCAATTGATCGGGGACGACGGACGATCTAGCCCATGATCTATCAACAATCGGCTAAGCCATGATGGACCTACTCCCTGCTCCATACACGATGCACGACATCAATTATGATTGAACTTCTGGTGATAGCAGTAATTGGAGCATATTTGTTCTTCGATTGACATCGTCATTTCGGAGGAAGCAAATGCACATGCCAGATGAAGAGGGAGGGAGCACATGGACGCACCTGTTATTCCCTGGATCGATCAATCGGCCGGTCCAGTCACACACCTCGTAAGATGAGAGCGCGGCCGAACTGCAAGCGATCGAGACGTAGGAGGAAGGGAGTTGTTGCTATGGTGTGGCCATGGAGTGGTGGTGGTGTGGCCGCTCGTGTCACCTCAACGGAGCTAGCTATTGCCGTCCTCCGATCCTCCTCCAAAGTAAAAGCAACTAGTCAGTGCACACGACACGATATATCATATATGCGATTCCTTGCTTGCTTCTTTTGCCTCCGTTGATGCCCGCTGGTCGGGCGTGCCTTAATCTGCTTCGATTTGGCACTTCTCCAAAGCATGGGGCATGCATGTGACTATGTGAGCCCCATTCATTCATCAACGCATGGCACTTTTCCAAAGCATGGCATCTGACATGTGCCTTGGTCTGCTTCAATTCCTTGCTTCCTTCTTGCCTCCATGCATGGGACGCGGACTATTTGTTCCCGAGCTTAAATGCTCCATAATAAACAGTAAAGTAAATTAAAAAATTGTAGAAACAGTACAAAAAATATGAATTCTTTTTGTGGCAAACTTTAACAAATGTTTTGTGTGCTTGCAAAATATTATCATGAAATGACATTCGTGAAAATCGTGGCAAAAAAACCGATGCTCCAAAAATGCTATTTTTTAAAGCATCTTGGAGTGCTGATTTGTTTTTCTTTTTGCCATGATTTCCACAAATGTCATTTCATGATGATATCTTTCATGCACTCAAAATATTTGTCAAAGTTCGCCAAAAAGAATCAGATTTTTTGGATTTTACTGTGTATCCCGAGCTCAAATGAGCTCAGGAGCAGAAGAGGACTTTTGCCATGCATGACACTACCTGATGCCGCATCCAATAGAAGTCCTGCCGTGAGTACAGTGGTAATGAAGATCCTTTCAGTGCCACGCACGTCGCATCGGATCAGATCATCAATATGCCACCCGCCGGCGGGCACCAAGCCTGGAGCGGGTTCCTCCAACACTTGAATTTTTTTGAGACAGAAGAACCATCAGTTTCCGAGGATTACATTAATGGAGCCATTTAGATGTTTGTGAAATTTAATGGTTATGCATGCGTATTCCTTGTTGGTGGCGCACAGATCGAAAGCAGCGATGCAGACTATCTACAGCCCTCCCCGCTTACATCTTTACATAATTCCCAGCCGCGTTTCCTTTCCACGACAATGGCCCGATTGTTTATGTTTGTATAAAAAGATTGGTATATCTAGTAGTACTTGCCCATCATCACAAACGCGTCTGATATCAATATGTTTTGTCTTCTTTCAAATGTAATACAAACACAAATGCTTATGTACACACAAATAAACCAATTGATATGAATGTATAAACGCACACCGGTACCATGTAAGCACATTTGAGACACTACCGTACTATTCCTCAATTCATATGGTCCCTTGAGCTCACAAGTTGTAGAGTTCTATTTCTTTTTAACACGGAGGAAGTATAACCTTCGGTCTGTATAGCAACTAATGATGCATATCTCAAGTTGTAGATCGGGCCCTCTAAACTTTCTAAGTGTGCCATCTTATATATGTCTATAGCCATGACACCGTTCCGCTGCCGGCATGACGACATGTGAGCTCCGTGGGAGAGGATGCTTTGATTCGATTTCATCCTGGTCTTTTTCGCCAAAGCTTGGCATGAGTCCCTTTTGCTTTTCTTTTCTTCCTTGTGAAGATCAATGTATGGTTGATTCTCAGTGATCACTTTTCCTTTCTCCTTTGTTCAAAGAGCTTACAATGATGATATATATAACATGTTTACTTTATTCAATAAAGAAGGGAGCCAGGTTGGTCAAAGAAATTATTATCCTGCTTGTTGGATGTTTACTTACTGGCTAGAGCAGTAATATTTTTTTCTATTAAAACAGCCGAAAAAGAAGCTACGATGGTCCAACTGAAAAGAGAAAAATCGGAGGTGGACTTGGCTTTCGCGATATGCTGTCCTTTAATCAGGCCTTACTTGCGAGGCAAGGATGGAGACTAATCCAATACCCGGATAGCCTATGTGCTAGGGTTCTTAAGTCCAAATATTACCCAAATGGGGAGTTACTAGACACAGTCTTTGCGACGGACGCGTCGCCGGTATGGAGAGGAATTGAATTTGGGCTGGAACTCCTGAAAGAAGGAGTCATTTGGAGGATCGGTGATGGACGAAAAATCAGGATACAGAGAGATAATTGGATTCCCAGGCTCAATGGACTAAAGGCGGCCACCTTTATAAGGAACTCACGCCTACGGTGGGTGAACCAGCTCATCAATCCGGATGCCAATGAATGGAATTCTGAGCTCATTCACCAAATCTTTCATGCATACGATGCAGAGGCGATCTGTAAGATAAAGCTACCCACCAGAAGGTCTACGGATAGCATTGCTTGGCATCATGAAAACACGGGTATTTTCTCTGTAAGGAGTGCGTATAAATTGGCCGAGGAAATCAAAGTGAGGGATAAGCCTCAGGCCTCTAGCTCTTCAGGTTTAGCAAATAATAGGAGCAGATGGGACCTGATTTGGAAGTCCAAAATTCCCCAGAAAATAAAAATTAATGCTTGGAGAATTGCAACAAACTCTCTGGCCACCATCAAAAATAAAGTCAGGCGCACCTTGGGGAAGATTGCAACATGCACTATCTGTGGTCAGGAGGACGAAGATGAGTTCCACGCAGTGGTGGCGTGCACCAAAGCTAAAGCCCTCCGGAGTAAGATGAGGAGAGTTTGGGTTCTACCTACAGAGAAAGAATTCAGACACACGGGGAAAGACTGGCTCCAATGTCTCTTAGCGACGTGCGATGAGGACACAAGGGAGAAGCTAATGTTACTGTTTTGGAGAGCTTGGTTCCTACGCGATGACTGCGTACATGGTGAAGGAAAAGCAAGAATATCTGTATCGGTTGATTTCCTGGAGAGGTACAAGGAGGAGATCCACCAGTCGATGAGCGAAGTGAAGGATGACAGAGGGAAAGGTAGTCTGTTCCCTGAAAAACTGTGCTCTCTCACCCACACTCCAAAGACGATTTGCAAATGGAACCCCCCTCCTGAAGGGATTTGGAAACTAAATACAGATGCGTCGTTCGTCGGCGAATCCGAGGAGACATGTCTTGGATCGGTAGTTAGAGATCACAGGGGAGCTGTGATCTTGTCAGTATGCGGCAAGATCAAGGCAAGTGCCGGCGCTGAAGAAGTAGAAGCTGAGGCAATCAAATTAGGGATGAGAGAACTGTCAAGCATGTACCAGGGAAAACTAATCATTGAATCTGACTGCATATACATGGTGAATCGCCTGAAAGCGGAAGGAGTAGACAAATCACAACTCCATCACATTGTCCAAGACATCAGAGACCAGATGGGGCCCTTCGAATCTGTCTCCTGGTCGGCGACCAAACGAGAGGGCAATCAGCTAGCACATGCGCTGGCTGCTTGGGCAAGGAAGATGGTGGCTGCAGAGTCATTGCCGGTGTCCCAAGTCAATTAGTTGATCTGTCTCTGACCGACTGTAACCCTGCCTAAAGCTGTGAGTAGCTTTTGGCTTGCCTCAAAAAAAAAAAAAAAGAGAAAAATCTCACAAATATAACATGTGAAGGCAATAGTATATAATTTGTTGAAAGCACATGTCAAAGAGGTCTTGGAAGTGTATTAAAATTCACTATTAAGTATGAAATTTGCATAAAAGAGCCATCACAACTTATTTGCCTCGCACCGTATTTGCCGGGAAGCACCCTCTCATAGCAATGGAAATCTCGGTTATATGATGATATAATCGAGATTTATTACTCCAGAATGAAGAAAGATGATATAATCCAGAATGAAGAAAGATGATATCTGCTTATATCATAGCACTTTATTCACAGCTGCACTTTATTACGTAAAAGCCCGGAAAAAAAACTTGAAAAAGCCCGGAAGAAAACTGTGCAACTGGGCCGGGCCAGTAAGGGAGCGCTATCTTCCACGTCGCAGTAAGCGACGGCTCTGGCGGCCTGCCTGAGCCGTCAGGTGCGATGAGGAAATAACAGTGTGGCCCAAAAGCCCATCACGAAAGATAAACAGGACGAGGTTAATCTGCGCTGCTAATTCTGCCCCAACCCAAACCCGACAGCCCGGATGCTGCCCTCCCCACCACTTTCTGTCGCCCGCCGTGCCGCCACGGCCGCCGCCCACCACCTCCTCCCCTCCATCAGCTCGCTAACCCTCGAGCCGCCCGCCCTCAGCCCTGCCGTCTCCCGCCGCCGCGTCCGTCTCATGCCGCTGAGGAACAGCGCCCTGCTCGTCTCCCTGCCGCCGCACGGGAGGAGCTTCGCGGTGGCCGCGGGGGATGGAGGCCTAGAAGGCGAGGTTCCGGCGCTGGTGGTGGTCTCGTTCTACAGGTTCGCCGACTTCCCCGACCACGCCGACCTGCGGCGGCCGCTCAAGGAGCTCTGCGAGGAGCTGGTGAGCGCACACAGATATCATCTTGGTTTTTCTTTTTATCACTTTGCATCGATGGCCATCCCTTGTGACCTAACGAGATATACGAATTGAACTCGTTGGCAATGTTGCAAAACCTCGAGCTAACCTTGTATAATGATGTGTTGTTTCAGATTTTGTGCTATGCTACGGTCCTCTTTTGTAGCGTGATATAATGTGTTCGACTAAATGTTTGATGCATTCATGTAATGGACTTTGTATATTAAGATCAATAGACCATGGAGCTTAGTAAATTCTTTCCTTGAACTGAAAAATAGCAAGCTTTAGATATGCAAAGGATTGTATAGTGCATATGTATGGCAATTTTGGGCTAGATACTGCATTGTATTCCCTCTGTAAACAAATGTAAGACGTTTTAGGTCACTAATTTAGTAACCTAAAACATCTTACATTTCTTTACAGATGGAGTATTATTTTTGTAAACCTATTGCAAAATGCACATAGATATAGGGTACCAAATGCGAGGAATACCTATGTGAAAAGCTACCCAAACTCGTAACAAAGAAAGCACAGTATATTATTGACAGATTTGTCTTGTGGGGAGCTGTCAGTTAACTCTTTTTTGTATTTCTTATTACTTCAGCTCATTTCTAATTTTTGATGTGTGTCACACTAAGATGCTCATTTTGTGAGCATCTATTGTTAACTGCTAACCTTATATATATATAGTTTTTTTTAATTCTCTGGTACCTGTTACTGCTTTGTTACAGTAAGATGTTAAGTGACTAATGAGAGTACCGTAACTTGGTGTTCATATTGTGTAGAAATTGCCCGCATATGCTATTTTATTTATCAATGTTTCTCTAAAACTGGGCACTCACATGGTTGGTTGGCTGATGCTGTTCAGCGTGTTTCAGGTGGCATTATTCTTGCACCAGAGGGAATCAATGGTAGTTTATGTGGAACAGCAGAAGCTGTGGAGAAAGTTTTGAACTTTATTCAAACAGACAATCGCTTAAAGGGGTTGAGAGTGATCCAGACACCTGTTACTCCAGAGGATGAGGCTATCCATCATGGACATACCAGCCATTCTCCTGTTGGTCCTGGAGAAGATGCACCATTCCGATGGGATCATGTCCGTGTGAAATTGAAAAAGGAGGTTGGTTAGTTTGCTTGCATAATAGTAATATTAGTGGTTGTTTGATTGAATACCTGAGTATTTAGTGATGCAGATTATTATGTTCTATTGACTATTTCTCAGATAGTGAGTTTTGGAGACCCTGGTGTGATGCCAACTAAAAGGGTTGGCAAGTATATAAAGCCAAAAGATTGGAATTCGTTGATAAGCGATCCAGACACCGTGAGTCTTTCATTCATCTCAGAATTTATTTTGTCTAGTTCCCTCCCATCTGCCTAATGCATTCACACTATCCATGTGGCAGGTTGTCATTGATGTGCGTAACATGTACGAGATACGCATAGGAAAATTTAAGAGAGCTGTTGATCCATGCACAGAATCATTTAGAGAATTCCCATCTTGGGTTGATAATCAATTCCAGTTGGCCGAATCTGACAGTCACCAGTCATCAGTAAATGGTAACACTGTAACTGAGGGAGTGGAAGAAGATCTGAATTCCAGTGAACCCAAAGAGTTACCACGTGTTGCTATGTATTGTACTGGTGGTATTAGATGCGAGAAGGCATCGAGCTTTCTCCTCGATAAGGGATTTAAAGAGGTATACCAGGAGGGCTTTCCCTGCTTATTCCTCTGCTGACTTTCCTCATGAAGCATTTCCTCTTGATTAAAAAATTGTATACAAATTGACTCCATATTATATTATAATACCACTGAAATGAATTGTTCCTCAGGTTGACTATTTCATCTTGTGTGCAGTTAAACTGGTCATGTATGCTGTACCGTCGATAGCACTAGGTTATGTACTGAACATATTGGAGAATTTCTGTTATAAAACCAATTAGTATATGATAAAGTTTTACGCCATCAACTTCTATACAGTAACATATCTTATAGTTGCGACCCTAATGCGAAGTTTCATACCTGTACATTCCAGGTTTACCATCTGGAGGGTGGGATATTGAAGTACCTAGAGGAAATCCCAAAAGCTGAAAGCTTGTGGGAGGGTGAATGCTTCGTGTTTGACAAGCGTGTTTCAGTGGAGCATGGGTTAGCCCAAGGAACCCACAAACTCTGCTATGGATGTAAACAACCAGTTAGTGACGAAGACATGGAATCTCCTAAATGGGAGTATGGTGTATCATGCCCATACTGCTTTTCCACGAGATCTGAGGAGGAGAAGGAAAGGGCAAGGGCTCGGCACCGGCAGTTTAAGACATGGGGAGTTATTGGCGGTCCTGATAAAGGCAGGAGTCCAAAAAGGCTCGAAGCTAGCGATGGAGTTAAGGAGGACAAACAGCCGCGCAACTCAATATGACTTAAACTGGTGACTGTATTTTGTTCAATTACTTCTGGATTATTATTGCAATGCCCTCGACAAAGTGAGATTCTATCGATCTGTAGTGCTTTGTCTGGCTACTTTGATCAGGTTTCACGAGTTACTTCTTGGTCTCTGATCTAGATTGCAGGTACATCACTATCACTAGTGTCTTACCCGAGCTTAGAAGTTTGTATACAGGGGGCTAATGTTTGTACTCCATCTATCCGTAAATTGTAACATTGGTTGCTCGTATGAGCTTATGAGCTGCAGCAGTTCCTTGAACATTTGTGGTGCAAAACACAGATCCCCGGACCTGAAGCTTCTCGTAGTCTGTTTATGTATGATGACGGGGTCAGTTACCCAAATGGCGTCATTCCTGCTTGAACGAGAAGTTTCTTTAGTTGGAGTTCAGTGCAGATTTATACTGCTGGTTGTTCTGAGCATTGCTTATTTCTGAGCTGTCTGAAACTACTATTTGCATTTGATTTGCTATTTTCGTTTCCTGTAGAGGCGGGGTGTGTTTATTTGGTTGATCTATGTATATCAAATCGCCGCATAGTACGGTACATGGAGTAGGTTTGTGCCTTGGGTGAAAATGATATTGATACATGTGCATATGAACTGCATCGTACTTGCACAGTTCAGTGAAACAAGAAACATTTGTTCTTGGGTAGTGAATTAACTCCAGGGGATGCTTATGGCTCATTTGGTTTACGGGAATTTCAAATCAAAGTAATAGGAAAAGTAAAGGATCGGCATGCCCTGTTCACTTCAATACTTAGAATTTTTTTCACGGGGTCACATAATGCTAAGAATCATTAGGAATTAGGCAAATGTGGACAGTTTGAACAAAATACTAAATAATCTAACGAAAGTCATGTTCTAATCCCGAGTTCATGTGAGCTCGGGTGAACAGTAAAATCAAAACAAAACAAAATAAAAATTAAAAATTTCTGAATTTTATTTTGTGTGAAACATTGACAAATGTGTTGATAGCTTGCAAAATTTTATCATGAAACGACATCGCGGAAAATGTGGCAAAAAAAAACAAAATTGAAGCTCCAAAATGTGTTTGAAAAAGCATCAATTGTTTTTTTTTTGTCACACTTCCCACAAATGTCATCTGGTGATGAAATTTTGCAAGCTATCAAAACTTTTGTCAGCGTTCCACACACAAAAAAACAGATTTTTTTTTTGTTTCTTAAAATCTGATTTTACTGTTCACCCGAGCCCACATTCTTATAAAACAAATGGTATACATAGAAAAAGTCCTAATGTTCAAAATCATGTAGGAATCCTCAAAGAAGTTATGTTTTTTTAGAGAACTTCCACCCTTCATTAAACAAAAATCAAACAATTGTGGAATGCCAAGGCCTAATGGTGGATTTACGTCTATGTGAGAAATTGAACCCATAACTAGTATATATGAGCTTCCATATTTGAACTCCTCTTATAATGATTGAAACCCACATAATTGAATTTCTTTGCACAAGTTTCAAGCTGATCTTTGGCTGCAACGTAAGAAGGCCGTAGGTTTAATGTGCAAAATATTAATCAATGGCCAATTCCTATTAGGCGTTTTTTGCGGGCGCCGATATGTCTCGCCTACAGCTTTTGTTTTTTTGACAATCACACGAAAGAAAGTCTGTTCAATTTTTTAAAAATACTTGTTCAATTTGTAAACACCTTTAACATTTTTTAAATACTTTTAACTCGAGGGAAAACCATTAACAATATTTAAAAGATGTAGAACATGTATTTAAAAGAAAGATATATATCAAAGAAAGATATATATCAAAAACATGTAGAAAAGCTGTAGAACAAGTATTTAAAAGAAAGATATATATCAAAAACAAGTAGAAAAACAGTCAAGAAAACTGAAGAACACCTGAAAATCTATTGAAAACGAGAAGCAAACAAAGAAAACCAAAGAAAAAAAAGAAAGAATAGAAAAATAGTAAAAACGGAGAAAGAAACGAAGAAAAACCGGAGATAAACAAAAAAACTGAAGAACACCTGAAAAGCCGATGGAAACCCGGGTTCTTTTGTTCAAGTTGGTAGCGCCATCGTAGTGTAACACGAATTCGACGATTATTTAGTGGCTAGCAGCACTGCGCTATAACCAGGAAGTCCTAGGTTTGAATCCCTCTCTGTCCTTTTTTTCTCTACTCTATTCTTTTAACTGCACTAATAGGCCGGCCTGTAGACTCTCGATGTGAGAGTAGCCTTTGTCTCGCTTAATGCGCGATATAGCTCCCGTGCTTTTTTGCAGATGGCACATACCTCCCTACCACACACACACGTTGATCTGAGCCAGCCCTTTTCAGTTTTCTACCCATTCGCAATTCGGACGTGTCACGCCTGTTGTGGATATTCTAGATCAAGCACCTACATATGGGCCACACGGCCTCACAAAATAGATCTTTTTGCAGTGTCGCAAAATAATTCTTCTACATTGCCGCATAATTCTAGTCGAATTTTCAAAGCTGGCGCACACTTGTTACTATTAATTTTGCTATTAGGTTTTGCTATTGGCTTTCTAAGCTTTTCGCCCATTTTTGCAATCGATGCCAATGGGGGAGAAGTTTAGAGAGTTTAGTTTGGAAAGCTTAGAGAGTTTTGCTTTTATTGCCTAAGCATTTGCATCTCACATCCATGCATTGCTTTGCATTTGTGTGTGCTTGGTTGTGCTTATTTCCTTATATAAACTCTCTTGAAAGTGGTTGTCATCAATTACCAAAATGGGGGAGATTGTAAGAGCACATTTCTCGATGTGTGGTTTTGGGTAATTGATGACAATCCCTATGGACTAATGGTTGCCTTAAGTTATATTTGAAGGATTTGTCCATAGGTACTTCTTGAAGTCCATCCGTTGGTTTCAAGGAGTTTATATGGTGACCAAGGTGGTATTCAAGGTTTTATCCAAAGATTGGTCATAGAGAAGATAAGATACAAGGTTGATCAAGACTAAGTCAAAGAGTGAATCAAGTTGATCAACACACAAAGCGTACAAGATGTACCGAGAGGGATCAAGTGATCCCATGGTATGGTAAGCATTGTCCATTACGCTTTGTGTACTAACCCATGTTCCCTGTGAGTGTTCTTTGTGGGGTTAGGTATGTTTCCATGGGCGAGCATCAATAAGAAGATCCCATACAATCCATGGAGGATGGCATCAAGTGGTGATCGTCATCAAGGTTGCGGTGTGCAAGTTCAAGTGAAGCATCACGGAGAGATCATGCTTGAAGCTTGCCGTCCATTGTGGTGACAATGGACTTGTGAAGATGTGCCGAAGAGTGGCTCACCCATAGTGGAGTATGGGGGAGCAATCATCTAGTCTTCATCGAGCCAACGCAATCAAGAAAGGTGGTCCATCTTGAGGAAGTCAAGATCGTCATCATCTAGCTCAAGTGGACTATGCGCAAGGCTAAGGTTTGACCTTGATAGGGTTTTCTATTTTACCGGTCTCATAGTGGTAGTTGGGAGACTGGGTTATAGGATAGATTGCCGTACTATCAAGGTTGGTTTTTCTCTTTGTGGGTTCTTGAGCTTATGGTCAGCTTCATGACAAGCTCAAGTTCATCGAAAACGGAGTCCTTATGCATCTTCTATGATGTTTTCGATGTTGGAGTTTTTGCCGGTTCTTCATTGATAGAGGTTTCACATCTCTATACCATTGGCATTTTTATACTGCCTATTCTTAAGAAAACCAGTCGCTTTTGGATAGCTCTTGTCGTCCTGAATCCAACAAGCTTGAGTTTGCTCAATTCGGAGCTCATTTGCAGAAGTTATGGCAGTTCTGGTTTTCTTGCTTCCTTCTGTTTTCTGTGGAAGTTCAGTGGTATGCAAGCGGTAGTACCGCTTGTGCCCACGGTAGTACCGCTGGTTACTACCGTGGCACTACCGCTTGAAGTTTCCCCGAGCGTGCAGCTCTCTGTTGCCGGTTTGCATTTCACGGCAGTAGCACGGTAGTAGCACGGTAGTACCGCTCTAGCGGTACTACTGCCCGTACTACCGCCGCCACTACCGCTTGCGGGGTTTCCTCAGTGCACGCTCCTGTTTCCTTTTTACTCGATGCGGTAGTAGAGCGGCACTAGAACGGTAGTACCGCTTTGTACGGTACTGCTGCCCTGGCTGCCTCTACTACTGCTGCCTCTCCTGGTCTAAAACCCCTAAGCGGTAGTACCGCTCAGGCGGCACTATCGTTTGTACTCTGTGTATTTTAGTCCTGGGCGTGGTAGTACCGCTTAAGCGGTAGTACCGCTCTATGGAGCGGTATTACCGCTTTACTGCGGGCTGGGCAGATAACGGTTGGATTTTCTCCCCCCTATAAAAGGGGGTCTTCTTCCCCAATGCATCTCATCCTTTTGAGCAAGTTTTCCCCCACCATTGTTGACCTCTTGAAGCTTGCTATCTCTCAATCCCTCCAATGATTCTTGCTAGTTCTTGAGGGAAAAGAGAGAGGAGATCTAGATCCACCTTTCCACCAATCACTTTCTCCTCTAAGTGAGGGGAACCCCTTGGATCTAGATCTTGGAGTTCTTCGTGTTCTTGTTCGTTCTTCCTCTCATTTTCCTCCCTAGCATTAGTTGCTTTGGTGGGATTTGGGAGAGAAGGACTTGGGCACTCCGTGTGCCCTTGCCATTGCATTTGGTGCATAGGTTTGAGTTCTCCACGGTGATACGTGGAAGTGAGAAGTTGAGTAGCTTATTACTCTTGGGTGTTTGAGCACCCTAGAGCTTGTTCCTCTTGGGTGCCTTGGCGCCCTAGACGGCTTGGTGGTGCCTCGGAGCTCAATCATTGTGGTGTAAAGCTCCGGGCAAGCGTCGGGGTCTCCAATTATGTTGTGGAGATTGCCCCGAGCAATTTGTACGGGTACTGGTGAACCGCCCCCAAGGGTTGCCAAAGTGTACGGGTACCGGTGACCGCCCCAAGGGTCGCCATTTGTACGGGTTCGGTGACCGCCCTCAAGGGTCCCTTAGTGGAATCACGGCATCTTGCATTGTGCGAGGGCGTGAGGAGATTACGGTGGCCCTAGTGGCTTCTTGGGGAGCATTGTGCCTCCACACCGCTCCGAACGGAGATTAGCATCCGCAAGGGTGTGAACTTCGGGATACATCGTCGTCTCCGCGTGCCTCGGTTATCTCTTACCGAGCCCTTTACTTATGCACTTTACTTTGTGATAGCCATATTGTTTCTTGTTATATATCTTACTATCACTTAGTTGTCTATCTTGCTTAGCATAAGTTGTTGGTGCACATAGGTGAGCCTAGTTGTTTTAGGTTTTGTGCTTGACTAATTAAACGATAGTTTTATTCCGCATTTGTTCAAGCCTAAACCGTAATTATTTTAAAGCGCCTATTCACCCCCCTCCTCTAGGCGGCATCCACGTCCTTTCAACATGTTTCTCGTTTATGGAGGTGATCAAGAGCTCATCGTAAAGGGTTACGTCGATGCAAGCTTTGACACTGATCCGGATGACTCTAAGTCGCAAACCGGATACGTATTTATTCTCAATGGGGGTGCAGTTAGCTGGTGCAGTTCCAAGCAAAGCGTAGTAGCTGATTCTACATGCGAAGCGGAGTACATCGCTGCCTCGGAGGCGGCGAAGGAAGGTGTCTGGATGAAGGAGTTCAGGACAGATCTTGGAGTAGTGCCTAGTGCACTAAACCCAATGACTCTGTTCTGTGACAACACTGGTGCCATTGCTCTAGCCAAGGAACCCAGGTTTCACAAGAGGACAAGACACATAAAGCGACGTTTCAATTCCATCCGCGATTACATCAAGGAGGACGACATAAATATTTGCAAAGTGCACACGGATCTGAATGTTGCTGATCCGATGACTAAACCTCTTCCAAGGGCTAAACATGATCAACACCAGAACTGTATGGGTGTTAGATTCATTACAATGTAAATCACATAGTGATGTGAGCTAGATTATTGACTCTAGTGCAAGTGGGAGACCGTTGGAAATATGCCCTAGAGGCAATAATAAAATGGTTATTATTATATTACCTTGTTCATGATAATCGTTTATTATCCATGCTATAATTGTATTGATTGGAAACTCAAATACATGTGTGGGTACATAGACAACACTGTGTCCCTAGTATGCCTCTAATAGACTAGCTCGTTGATCAAAGATGGTCAAGGTTTCCTAGCCATAGACATGAGATGTCATTTGATAACGGGATCACATCATTAGGAGAATGATGTGATGGACAAGACCCAAACTATAAACATAGCATTTGATCGTGTCAGTTTATTGCTATAGTTTTCTGCATGTCAAGTATCTGTTCCTATGACCATGAGATCATGCAACTCACTGACACCGGAGGAATGCCTTGTGTGTATCAAACGTCACAACGTAACTGGGTGACTATAAAGATGCTCTACAGGTATCTCCGAGGGTGTCTGTTGAGTGGGCATGGATCAAGACTGGGATTTGTTACTCCGTGTGACGGAGAGGTATCTCAGGGCCCACTCGGTAATACAACATCACTATAAGCCTTGCAAGCAATGTGACTAAGGTGTTAGCCACGGGATCTTGTATTACGGAACGAGTAAAGAGACTTGCCGGTAACGAGATTGAACTAGGTATAGGGATACCGACGATCGAATCTCGGGCAAGTAACATACCGAAGAACAAAGGGAGCAGCATACGGGATTAACTGAATCCTTGACATAGAGGTTCGACCGATATAGATCTTCGTAGAATATGTAGGAACCAATATGGGCATCCATGTCCCGCTATTGGTTATTGACCGTAGAGGTGTCTCGGGCATGTCTACATAGTTCTCGAACCCGCAGGGTCTACACACTTAACATTTGGTGACGATTAGTATAGTTGAGTTATTGTGTTGGTGACCGAAGGTTGTTCGGAGTCTCGGATAAGATCCCGGACATGACGAGGATCTCCGGAAGAGTCCGGAGGTAAAGATTGATATATGTGATAATAGTGTTTTGATCTCCGGAAGGGTTCCGGAATTCACCGGAAGGTGTTCCAGATGTTTACCGAAGTATTCGGGTGCAGCAACACTTTATATGGGCCAAAGGGGTAAAACCCACGAGGTATTGGAAAGTGCAAAAGGAAGTTTTGCTACTGCCTTAAGCGGTACTACCGCTGGTAAGGCAGTACTACCGCGTAAGCGGTACTACCGCTTGTGTGAAGCGGTACTACCGCTCAAGCGGTACTACCGCTTGTGCGCGGTACTGTAGGGATCCGAGTTGGACTCTTTCTTTGCGGGCCAAACCGACCTTGTGCGGGCAAAACCGACCTTGTAGAGGTTTTCTCTCCAAGTTTAGACCCCAGGGCTCAACATATAAATAGAGGGGCAGGGCTAGCACGCGGGACACATCAGGATTTCCCAAGCCGTGTGCCGGCAACCCTAGCCCTCTAGTTCCTCCGTCATAACCTCCGTAGAGCTTGGCGAAGCCCTGCAGAGATTGTTCCTCACCACCATCACCACGCCGTCGTGCTGCCAGAACTCATCTACTACTTCACCATCGCTCGTTGGATCGAGGAGGTGAAGGCGTCATCAAGCCGCACGTGTGTTGAACGCGGAGGTGCCGTCCGTTCGGCACTAGTTCGTGATCGGATCGAGGGACGACCTGCGATTTGGACCACGGAGACGTTCGACTACATCAACCGCGTTTCTTAACGCTTCCGCTTAGCGATCTACAAGGGTATGTAGATTCACTCTCCCTCTCGTAGATGCTCATCACCATGGATATATCTTGCGTGTGCGTAGGAAAATTTTTGTTTCCCATGCAACGTTCCCCAACAGCTGACACAGCCACACCGCTTCAGCCACAGCATGAGCAACCGACCTATACTCAGCCTCAGCAGAAGACCTGGAAACTGTTGCCTGCCTTTTAGAACACCAAGAAACAAGATTATCACCCAAATAAACACAAAATCCGGATGTGGACCGTCGAGTATCTGGACAACCTGCCCGGTCTGCATCAGAATAAACTGTCAAGCTTGTTGGAGAAGAAGAATTAATGAGAAGACCATGATCAAGAGTTCCTTTTAAATAGCGAAGAATGCGGTGGACGTGAGCAAGATGAGGAGCACGAGGATCATGCATAAAACGACAGGCTTGCTGAACGGAGTATGAAATGTCGGGCCTAGTGAGAGTGGCATATTCAAGGGCACCGGTGATGCTACGATACAAAGTGGGGTCAGAAACAGGATCACCATCAGCCGACAATTTGGCACCAATGTCGGCCGGGGTACGAGAGGGTTGACAATCAGACATACCAGAACGAGAAAGCAAGTCTAAAAGATAGGATCGTTGAGAGAGATAAAGGGTAGACTTTGTGCGAGAAACAGTAACGCCAAGAAAATGATGAAGAGGACCAAGATCAGTCATGGAAAATTCATGACTAAGAGAGAAGCTTATATGTTGGAGAAAAGAGTCAGAGCTAGCCGTGAGAACTATATCATCAACATAAAGCAAGAGATAGGCAGTGTGAGAAGAGGAGCGAAAAATAAACAATGAAGAATCAGATTTGGATGGAATGAAGCCTATTGTTTGAATAAAGGCAGCAAAACGTTGAAACCATGCACGAGGAGCTTGTTTAAGACCATAAAGAGATTTGTTAAGAAGGCATACAGAATTGGGAGAAGAGGGATCCTCAAAACCAGATGGTTGCTGACAATAAACTGTTTCATTAAGCGTGCCGTGAAGAAAAGCATTTTTAATGTCTAGCTGATGAATGGGCCAAGAGGAGGAAACAGCAAGACTAAGAACAACGCAAATAGTACTTGGTTTAACAACGGGAGAGAAAGTTTCATCAAAATCAATGCCATGTTGCTGAGAAAAACCACGACACACCCATCTGGCTTTGTAACGAGCAAGAGTGCCATCAGAATGAAATTTATGACGAAAAACCCATTTTCCAGAAACAACATTAACACCAGGAGGTTTGGAAACAAGAGTCCATGTATTATTTTGCTGAAGAGCGTTAAACTCATCGCGCATAGCTGAGAGCCAAAGAGGATCAAGAAGAGCTCGTTTGTAAGAAGTGGGAATAGGAGAGAGGGTTGGGGTGGCTGTGAGGTTGAGGCGTTTTGTGGGTAGAAGGAATCCGCGTTTGCCGCGGGTGCATATAACGTGATCATTAGTGGGTGGTGGAATGGGTACGGCGTTGGGTGGGAGTGGTGGTTGGGATGGTGGAGAAATTGTGGTAGGATGGAGTGAGCAGGGTGCGTCGGCTTGCCGGTTGTCGGGCCTGTCGGCTGCCTCGCTGGCCACGCCGGGCTTGTCGGGCCTGTCGGTTGCCGAGCTTGCCGGTCCTGCCGGTGCCGGGCTTGTCGGGCCTGCCGGTGTCGGGCTTGCCGGGATTGCCGGTCCTGCCTGTGCTGGGCTTGCCGGGCCTGCCGTGCTTGCCGGGCTTGTCGGGCTTGCCGGGCTTGCCGGGTTTGCCGGGCTTGCCGGGATTGCCGGGCTTGCCGGACTTGCCGGGCCTGCCGGGCTTGCCGGGCCTGCCGACTGCCTCAGGCTTGCCGGCCTCACCGCGGGAGAGGGAGAGGTCGCGGCAGAGGTGGTGGTGGTAGTGACAGAATAAGGAAAAGTGTTTTCACCGAATGTGACATGGCGAGAGACAAGCACGCGACCAGAAGATGGATCGAAACAACGATATCCTTTGTGATCGTCAGAAAGACCAAGATGAATACAAGGGAGTGAACGTGGTTCGAGTTTGTTGGAGGCGGTAGAAGCGGTGTTCGGAAAACAAAGACAGCCAAAAACACGCAAAAAAGAATAATCGGGATGGGAGAGAAAAAGAGATTGAAAACGCGAATAAAGAGGACATGTCTTAGTTGGTCGAATATTTAGAAGTAGGGTGGCAGTGCGAAGGGCTTCGGCCCAAAAACAAGAGGGAAGAGAAGCTTGTAATAGCAAGGTGCGAAGAATATCATTAATGGAGCGAAGAGAGCGTTCAGCTTTACCGTTTTGAGGGGAGGTATAAGGACATGAAAAACGAAGAAGAATGCCTTGAGAAAGAAAGAAGTTGCGGTTTTGAGTGTTGTCAAATTCTCGACCATTATCACATTGAAGAAATCTAATTGGCAAGCCAAAGTGTGTAAGAACATATTGTCGAAAATTGAGAAAGATGGCATGTACTTCAGATTTAGCACGAACAGGAAAAGTCCAAATATAATTAGAATAGTCATCCAAAATCATAAGATAATATTTGTAACCAGAGACACTAGGGACGGGAGAGGTCCATAAGTCACAGTGAATTAATTCAAACGGAAAAGTGCTACGGGTAGTAGAGGTTCCAAAAGGTAATCTAACATGTTTGCCGCATTGATAGGCATTACAGAGAGAGGGATTATGAGGAGCAGTAGAACTAGGAATACATAATCCTTGAAGCAAAGATGACAAGGTGGTTTTATTGGGGTGTCCTAGACGACGATGCCACAGATCAACTGATGCAAGCATGGCTCGGGGAGTGGATGTAGGTGCGCCATGAAGCGGATAAAGATCGCCCGTGCTATTGTACCGAGCGAGGACCTCCCCCGTTGTCAGATCCTTCACACGCAAACCAAAAGGGTCAAAAGCCAAAATAACTTTATTGTCAATGCAAAATTGGCGAACAGAAATAAGATTTTTGATTAGGGAAGGGACAACAAGAATATTGCGGAGAAGAAAATTGGCGTAAGAGGAAGAGATGTAAGAATGACCGGTTAAGCTTCATGCACTAGCCAACGCAACCAAAAGTCCGAACTGATGGAAAGGGCAATCCACATATATTGTAACACCCCCTCTCACGTGTGACGGGGAAGACAAGTCAACACGTGCAACCGGAAGAGAGCGACGGCGCGCGAAACTCACGTATGACTCAAGAGGCCTCTACGTGTACACAAAGGGGGGCTACCCGCAATTTTTTAAATAAATTGCGAAAGTCAGGACTTGAACTCAAGACCTTGGGCTCTGATACCATGATAATTAGAGAATAATAATTGTATTGATTGAGGCCTCAAAGGGCTGTTTATATAGATTACAAAACTTGGACTCCAAGACTAATAGAGATAGATTACAATCCAAAACCGGCCGGCCATACTATCCGTAACCGACCTATACTCTAATAAGAGCATGTACGATGCTCTGCGCCGGACTGCTGCCCCAGAATCCACGTCAAAAAAATTACTGATGTGAAAGAAAGAGGAAAAAAAACTACAGCTTACAGAGTAGAACGGCTTCCTGCAGAAGAGGTGGCTCATGCATCGCTAAAAGATGTGGCGCGTAGGGAGAGATGTGGTGCATGCGAATTAAAACAAAGGGAATACTAAGAGATAGAACGAAAAAGCGAGGCAAGGAAGAGAACGACCGGTCTAGGTGAGGCTATGTCTGCATTATGTTGATGTAGTTTCGCACGGTGGTTTCAACCGCGCATGCATAGATGGAGGGTGATGCACTAGCATAGTAGCGCCTCCATAACTCATGCGCTCATGCGAAGAAAAAACGCACCATGAAAATTCACTATCCATTATCATTGTAAAAAATTGTATAGAAAATACATTATCATCATTAATACCGCATCATGAAGTTGCACTATTCAGATTCACTATAAATTAGTTCATCTTTCTCCGAAAATACAACGGTGGGCATGGGTGCACATGGACCTGATTTCATTTTTTTTCTTCTGGAAATGCTTTTTTTTTTTTTACTTTCTTGGAACAAACATGGTCTAGCGCTATACGAGTGTGCACCGTTTCACGACAAATTGACTTACGTCGTGTTCTGGGCGAATAAAAATAAAATGATACAATATAAAAGTTACTATGCACATTTTACCAACCTGCAATTTTGTCTTTTTTTGCCAGGATTTCCATAGAATGCATTTTGTTGCGAAACTTTGCACTCTTGTATAACGCTAGAACATGTTTGCTACAATTTTTCTTTTTTGAATTTTGATGTTTTTAAATGCTTTTCCTAAATCAGGTGCGTCTACACCCATGTCCCAAAAATTCACACCGATGTTTCTGTAGAAAATATTTCCGTTTTTTTTAAAGTAAGCAATTCGACTTTTTCCATGGTTTTGAGGTTTTCTCTTTAGGCGACGCGCACTCACCAAGGCTGACCCAATCAAAGAGCTCAGCCTGGGGAGCGGCCGTGTCTCTCGCCTGCAGCAAGACACAACAAACTCCCGCCTCAAGCATGCTCTAAATGGGCTGGCCCATAATCCTACAGGTACCCGTGCACCAGTTTTTGTTTGTTTTATATATTCAGAAATATTATAAATGTATGCCATCCCAAAATGTTAGTGTACTTCAATTTTTAAAAACGTTCGCCACGAATTGGAAACATTTTAAAGTACAGAAAAATAATTCCTAGTGTATATTTTTACAATGTTGATAGCTTAAAAATATTCATGAAATTTTAAAATGTTTACACGTTTCAAAAATATGTACGTGAATTTTTTAAAACTGTTATACAATGTATAAATATTCTCGTGTTATTAATTTATAAAGTTTTGTACCATTCAAAAAAATGTTCACCCTGTATAAAACAAAAAATATTCAAAAATTATTTGAACAAATGTTTACAACAATGTATTCTAAAAATATGAAAGTTCTATAAAAAATGTTTTAGATGTATATGAGAAATGTACAATGTGTATGAAAAGAAGTAGACATCAAAGTATGTATTTGTAAACAAATTTAGGCATGTATTTAAAAAATATTAAATATGTATAAAACATGTTCCTGATGTACAAAAAATGCACAATATGTCTGAAAAAATGGACATGTGTTGAAAAAAAGAAGATTTTGTTTATTTAGAAAACACAAAACCCAAAGAAAATCAAAGAAAACGAGTGAAAATAAAAGATAGAAACAAACAAAACTAAAGAAACCCAAAGAAAAAAAATAGATAATTGAAATAGAAACAAGTAAATTTGATAGAAACAGTGAAAACGGAGAAAAACAAAGAAAAATGTCGGCAGAGACAGCTACAGTACCAGTCAGCCCACCAGTGTCGCGCAAGAGGTGAGTCGGAGCTATGTCAGACATAGCTCCTGCACTCTGCCTGTGTGCATGACACTAAAAAAGGGTACAAAGAACCTGAGATGCCAGTAATGGCTGAAGAGCCGGGGAAACATTAAATAAAGACAAGTGTCATCCGAACTTACTTGATTGATTGAATCGAGAGATGGAAATGCCATTGAGAGATTAGAAGGGATAGATAAAACGTCGGACCGATATAACGAGTTGGTGAATAACATGGTTGATACTGCATAACCGGAGCGTAGGTGAGGTCAAATTGTTTCATTTTAATTTAATAAAAATCATGAATTTGACAAAATATTCTTAAAGTTTAAAAATGCAGGCGAATCCTATATACCTAAGAGCAACTCCAACGCGGCGACACATTTCGTCCGCGCGTGTCCGTTTGGGTCGCCGTGGACACAAAAGTCGGCGCAACGCGCTGATCCAAACGGACGCGCGTCCGTTTTTCGTCCGCCCGCGACCCGTTCCAGGCCCAAATTTGGGCGGCATTTGCGTCGGTGCGGACACGAAGCGGACACCCGCTTCGCCTGCCCTTCTCTTCCCCCTGGCCCACCAATCGGTAACACGTTACGCCAGTTTCCTCTTCCTCCTTCGCCTCCAAATCACCCGCCCGCCCCCGCCGCCCACTTCCGCGTCGTCGCCGCCAGCCATCCGCCCGCAGAGTCACCCTCCCGGCAGCCTCATCTCCCGCCACCGCCGCGCAGCCCCGCTACTTTGTCTCGGTGGGGCGCGAGGCTCCTCACTGGCCGGAGTCTTCCACAACGCTCGCAAGGTGTTCGACGCTTTGCACGCAAGGTACAAATGGACTCCGACGATGAGTATTTTTTCTACAACGTTCTTTGTGATTTGGATGATTCTTCATCCGATGATGAGGAGATCGTGACAGCTGCGTTGGGCGAAGATACCAATTACACCCAGTCTCTGCACCAAAAAAATGCCAACTAGACATTGAGGATGCACACAACCTTCTAAAAGGAGGAGAAGAAGAAGAAATAAACAAAACTCCCTGCCACAGTGGTTAATCACTCACAACAGCAGCCAGCGGCGGAGCTATGTGTAGTTCTGAGGGGGCCGCTGCCCCCCAGCCCTTGCATAATTACTAAAGGAAAACTTTTTTAGAGCATTAAATTAGGAAGAGTTCTGGTTCTGTCATTTGCCCCCCCCCCCCCCCCCTAAAGCTGCATATTTTCTCTTTGCCTCCCTCTTTGATTCTCCTCAAGCTCCGCCAGTGACAAGAGCACACAAACCACCACCAAAGACAACACCCGGACTATATACGAGGTTCCCCAAAAGTGTCGCCTCCAAAAAGGGAACAATGCATAAGCATTGTCGTCGCCCGATCAACTGGCCTTGGGTTTTCACCCTGAAGATGGTTCGAGTTCTCAAAACAATGCCTTCGATAAGGCCATTGCCAGGTACCACTAGCGAAGGTCAGACATTGGGCTTTCACCCTGAGAAACGAGACCAGTACTGAAGGAGTACCACCAACATGAAGTCATCCACTGCTGCCGCCCCCACTTGCCAAGGCCGCTACTGCAAGTCACCAAACACCAGGCTCACATGATCATGTGTTTGAGATGGACAGGAACACTGGCCCGCATGCCATGAAGCAACTTCATCGCATCGAAGACACCTCTCTGTCCCTTCTTCATGTCCTCCAATCTCAGCCACCATGACATTCCCCGCCTCTATCCTTACCACGGAAATCTAGAGGAAGACATGTCCCACAGTATACACATAAAGCGAAGCTTCGTGTCGCACCCTCTTGAAGACGACGGACTGATGTATGGACACGCACACAACCGGAACCCCTCCGATCCAGAAATCTAGGGGCATTTCGCCAATCTAATTAGATCTCCGACGGAGAATTCCAGAACTCGTCGGAGGCTAGATCTTTGAGGATTGATATCAGGAAGATCGATGAATTGACCCGACAAGAACACTAGCGCTAGGCCACCGCCGCACTGCCGAAGCGAGGTAGCTCCTCTGCGCCGCCATCACAGGACCTCACTGCGACCACCGCCCACACGGCCACCTCGGTAGCACCACCACCAGCACCCGGGGCCGCCGCCCCAGCTCCCAAGCTCCGCCGCCAAAGCCGCGTCGTCCAGGGCCGCCGCGCCATGCCGGCCGGAGTGCTCCCCACGCGAGAGATCTCAATGCGAGAATGCCCAAGCTATGATGGATTTTAAACCTTTTCTTTGATGGAATGCCACTTGCCACTTTATTGCGAATTTTAAAAAGTTACATCCTTCAGAACATGCAGTAAAAGAAAACTAGGTGGACAATACATTTTAGTTGAGATGAAATGGTCCAAGTGCAAGTTGCAAAGGCCTATTACAATTACGAATCCATCTAGTAATCGTAGTGTCGTGCATGGTGAGGATCATAGACGCGAATCATCTTCCTTCATCTTCCGTTGGTACAATGGAATATCAGTTTACCACCATCACATGTTACCCTTAACGGCATATAATCATACCCCCATTAGCGCTACGGGGATCGTGTGTATGCCTTGATCCATACATCCTTATCAGAATTTTTTAATAGCCATGTGTTGACGCATCCACTGAGTCTCTCTGACTGAGCCATGCACAAAGCACCCTTGAGATGGGTTATGCAGATAATTGTTGTCCCCTTACATTGCTCAGCACATGGGCCTTCGATTATCGTCGCCCATTCTTCGTTTTCAAGGTCAAAGGGGAGTAAGGTATCATCGTATACCCTGAATGTAGTCAAAAAATACATGACACCATTGACAACCACCAGGCACCCTCCATGACAGAAGACATGGGGGTGATCTTTATCGCCTCCATCCGATGCCGTCTCCTTTTTTTTAACACAGTACAGATGCAAGCGTTCATATACACGCACGTACACTCACACCTATGAACGCATACACGCACACCCTACCCCTATGAGCACCTCTGAGAGACTGAGCCGGCATATCATCTTGAGATTTACGAAGTCACCGTAGGCGCCTCGTCGTCTACGGAAACGTCTCCTCCCACTGAATGCGCATCGTTGGAAATCCTGAAATAAATCCAGGAATAATGCAAGTACCAGGACTTGAACCCTGGTGGGCTGGGGATACCACTGTCCCTCTAACCATCCAACCACATGTTGGTTTGCTCCAATGCCATCTCCTAAAGTGAATAAATCACACCAAAATTAGACATGGGATGTGTGTTGGCCTTCTAGAATAGCCGGCCAGTCTAAAAAGGCTGTTGGTTTTTCCAAAAAAAAAAAAGAGCTGTCTGCCTATTGGTTGATGACCCGCCGGCCGGTCAGACCAGTCATAAAATTTTAAATGGTGTAACTAAAATCTAACAACATTTTTACTAAATGCGGTAATCGAATGAAACCCTGTAAGATGGGAGTAGTCAGTGTAAAACAAATGTGAATCAGAAGGTAAAAACTGGAACCCACATAACCAATCATATATTGGTTGTGTATACCAATTTATGCATGCCGAAGCCAAATATGTTATCCCACTTTTCGGAAAAAAAGTGAACAGCAAAACATGATTGGCACACCAAACTCATGAATAATTAAGCAATAGCACTCAGGAACCTGCTTCAGTTTTTGTCTATGACAGATACATATATATAGGTAGCAAGCACTCCCGCTCCCATGAACAAGCAGCGATCAAATCACACACAACACGAGCAGCCACACTGCTTTTTATTACAGTATCAGCTGCTACTCTGATCAGGCTCAAAACGAGCCGGGAGACAGACCAACAGACAAACACCTATCGAGCTGAAGCCACACAAACCAAACACACACAAACAGATGCACTGCCGGCCGGTGGCCACACCTCGACCACGGGCAGGCTTGCCCGCAGGAAGCAACCAAGCCAAGTCGGCTGTCTTTCTTATTTCAAAGACAAAGCACACAACAAACGGAGGCTCGCGAAGTCGGCCGGCCGTCACGGCAGGAACCACAGCCTGAAGCTCCATACCTTCGCTTGCAGGTACACAAATAGCACACCAACTGATGATCATACAACACCAGGAAGCATCACGGTTGTGATCGATCCAGTCGCCGGTAACCATCACAAGCATCCATCACGTGGCACCAACAACCACTGATTTTCTTTGAAGGGAAACAAGCCACTGAATCTGACGACATGACCAACAGCAGCAGCAGATGCATAGTTCAGGTCGGATGATTTTCACCTGGGCAGATTGCGAAGCAAATCAATTACGTAGCTAGCTACAATGTTTATAATGCAACAGATGCAGTGGAGTATTTAACCAAAAACTACCACAATTCATGAAACCGTGCCTACAAACTACCACTTTACGATTTTGTCCCGAAAACTACCACTTTTTTTCTAATCTGTGACTAAAAACTACCATGTGCGTAAATCAACCGATTCATCCATTTTAAACGCGTTTATGATAGATCTGGCCTGCATGTAAGTGCTGACATGGTATCGTAAGTCAACGCCCCGCTCCCTCCCCTGCACCGGCGAGCAGCAGCAGCTCCGCCTCGCACTGTGCCGGCGAGCACGGGCAGCTCCACCGCGCGCACCCCCCCCCCCCCCGCGCCGGCGAGAAGCAGCAGCTTCGCCGCGCACCCCCTGCGCCGGCGAGCAGCAGCTCCTCCGCGCACTCCCTGCGCCGGCGAGCAGCAGGCACACCCCCCCCCCCCCCGCGCCGGCGAGAAGCAGCAACTCCGCCGCGCACCCCCTGCGCCGGCGAGCAGCAGCTCCTCCGCACACTCCCTGCGCCGGCGAGCAGCAGACACACCCCCCCACCCCCCGCGCGCGCGGGCGAGAAGCAGCAGCTCCGCCGCGCACCCCCTGCGCCGGCGAGCAGCAGCTCCTCCGCGCACTCCCTGCGCCGGCGAGCAGCGGGCACACCCCCCCCCCCCCCCCCCCGCGCCGGCGAGCAGCAGCAGCTCCGCCGCGCACCCCCTGCGCCGGCGAGCAGCTCCTCCGCGCACTCCCTGCGCCGGCGAGCAGCACTTACATGCGGGCCAGGTCTATCATAAACGCGTTTAAAATGGATGAATCGGTTGATTTACACACATGGTAGTTTTTAGTTAGATTAGAAAAAAAAATGGTAGTTTTCGAAACAAAATCGTAAAGTAGGCACGGTTCCATGAATTGTGGTAGTTTTTGGTTAAATACTCGATGCAGTGAGTACGCCTCTGTGATGATGCATAATAATAACGTGTCTACTCAAGAGGAGTATATTAATATACCTGAGAACGGTTCCCCTGGGCATGGGCCTCTTCGTGTAGTACCGCGACTGCACGGGCGACTCGTAGAGGGAAGGGTGGTGCCCGGACTCCACCCCTCCCCACTCCAGAGCGTCCCACACATCCTTCTCTATCTCCACCGTCGGCCTCCTCATGCCCGGCGCGCGCCCCTTCAAGGCCGGCATCCGACGCAAGCTCCAGCATCCCCTGATCCTGGTGCTCTCCAGTGCCGGCGCCTGTGTCTCGGCGCCCTCGCATATCTGCTGCAGCGACGGCAGGTCGTGCAGGTGGATCGTGGTCAGCTTCGGGAACTCGACGCTCCTAGGATGATGCTCCTTGTTGCTTCGCACAAATACGTGCAGGAGGCCGCCGCAATGGATGATGTAGAGGGACTTCAAGCTGGGGACGGAGTTAGCTTTGCATACTGGAAGTGCGTACTTTAGGCTTGGGCATGAGCGAAGGTGCAGATGTTGTAGACTTGTGAAGTCGTAACCATAGCTGGAACCTTTGGTCCAAATGGAACGGGCCATCAAGAGATCCGATGCCCAGATGGTCTCCAGCCTAGAGGCACTTCCCGTTTGACTTGCACCCAGAGGAAAGAGGGTGTTCAAGTTGGGGCACCTCTCCACTCGGCACCACTTAAGGTCGCATATATAAAGTGCAGGCATGGCAGGACCTCCAATAGAAGAATCATGCACGTGCAAGGACTGGGCATACTCTCTCATCAGAGAACGTAACGAAAAAAGCCTATGCAGTTCACTCTCCACACTACGGCTCCCATCACCAATCTCGATATGACGGCCCAACTGTGATGTTGGAGGCTGTGGGAAGTCCCACATCGGGCCAACCTCATTGCAGATATCATCATAGAGCGCCGCTACAACAACCTTTCCTCTGTTGGTTTCTTCAGGTTGAGCAACCCCAGCAGAGACCCTCGAAGAGGTGATGCTGATATTAAAATAGTAATACATACCGTTATTACGTGCACGATCTAACAGATCACACAAGGACCAAGATAGCCTGGCGTCCACGGTAATAGCATTGATTTGCAATCGGGATGTTTTATGCTGCACAATTGATGCCCGAAGTTCCCTCCCGGGCCAGGGTCGTGTATCTATACAGAGCAATTCCAGCTTCAGCTTCAGTGTTATCACATCTGGGCCCCACCTTATTGAACGAAGGTGCTCACAACCCAATAGAAAGAGTCTTTTGAGATTTGGGACATCTACCACCATAGTTCTGAAGTCAAGTACCTTGATTGCGCATCCTGAAAGGTCTAGCTCCACTAGATTAGGTAGCCCATGCAGAAACAAATTTTCCAACTTTGTGCACCCTTCTAAGGATATCTTGGAGGTTTTGACACCCTTCTTGTCCACATCAGCAGATGGACGCTTTGGGCGAGTACTTTCTGCAGGTAGTAGCTCAGAGGTTGATGTCCATTGGGATGCTGCTCCATAGGCATCAAAACTGAATGACCTCAGCGAGGAGTTAGTCAGCACAACATTTTCTAGCCCACAACAACCATCAAGAACAAGCACCTCAAGTTTGTTTGTCATTGATAGGCTTGTTGGTAGATTTTCCATGCCACTATTACCAGACAAATCAAGTATTTCTAACCTTTTCTTGTCCCTAAATGACTCGTTGATCTCCATTGATGTCTTGTTGGCTTGACTTGGAGGTTTGATAATTCGGAGCCTTTGAAGGTAAGGCAGCCTTTTCTGTAATTTGTTTGTGTACTGCCAATCCCTAACTCCCTCTATGTTTAGCTCCATGATGTTGGCCATAAGATCCACCTTTTCCTCCGATAAAATCTCGTCCCAACATGTGTAACGTAGGTCAAGCACATACAGGCTATGCAGATATGTCCACTTGGTGCTGCAGCTCTGTTCTTCAAGTTTGGCCTTGTCAAGATCTGTGCAGTGGTCTAACCCAAGGAATCTTAATTTACTGCAGTGGAGGAAAGGAGGCCATGCAAAACTGAAGGCACACCAAGACAGAGTAAGCACTGCAAGGTTGCTACACCCTTGAAACAACCCGTTTGGTAATCCAGATGAGCTATTAGTTCCTTGAAACTGTACGAAGATTGATGATGCCCTTGTCAGTAGGGTTTTTGTATCCTCCTCTAGTTTCTTGTACTTCAAGGTGATAGAAACCCAACGGGGAGACCCCTTTACGAAAGGCATATCGTCATCTGTAACCACCACAAAAGGAATCTTTGGATCTTCATTCATATTGTCACACACCCTCTTGAGGTCACCGGCATCGCACTCAGAAAAACTTATTTCTTTATGTAGTGCATTACTTATCTCCCTTGCTCTACTCCCTTGAATGATGCCATCACACATCCAATAGTTGGGAGCATGAGCTAAAGTCCAAGAAAATATAGTCTTGCTCTGGAAAATGTTTTGCATTAGTAATCTGTAGAGACAACATACTGTAACCAGTGTTGGGTCGATGTCCCACATACATCGGTGTTTTGCAACAATGATATCAGTCTCTTCATGAAACACTGCACTAATCTCTGAGCTTGTCAAATTGTAGGCCGCGATGCTGTAAATGAAAAGACTTGTGTATCTTAGCTTATCTCGTATCTTGCTAGGGACACGAGCAATGGTAAAAAAACATCTTCTAAAAGCCCACATTACTATGCAGTGATATTCCGGAATACCAAACTGGCTTAATAAAACCTCCTCATCACTCCCATTAAGAAAAATCATCAGAAATCTACTTTCTGTGAGGGTTTGGTGAATTATTGCAGCAACCTTCCATATCACATCCCTGGAGCCTTGATCCACCGCATAGAAGTCATCCTCCTCATTTTGCTTGTCAAACAAGGCCATGGTTTCCTGATCAAGTTTTAGCTCCTCTGCAATTCTTCTCTGCATCACCCTTTTGCTTATCCAGGTCGAACAATCTATGTAAATTGTTCTGCCAAACTGTAACTCTGGGGGAGGAGCTTTCATTGCTGGAACTGCTTGTGCTATTGATCTAAGGACTGCTGCTGCCCCAAAGCCACTCCAGCCATCATAATAAATGATATTTTTGTCGGTGGTTCTCCGAATAATATTAAGTAACTCTTCTCTAGCTCCATTGATGTTTCTTACCGCGATAAACTGAAATTGAGCAAGCAGAAAAAAACGAAGTGAGGCCACATTGGTCTATTGAAGCTTGTATAGATGTATCCTTGGATTTGGTGTGTCAACAAGAGATACCAGTGTGCATGACATGTATATATAAACCAGCAAGTATATAGTGCAACACTATTTGAAATTTTGAATCAAGAGCAAAGCTATGTTTGATAGCAAAGTATTGCAAAAACTAAATTAAAGTAGTGGTGAACCAGAAGCCCTTGCGGCGGATGGCCCAGCAGAGTTGTCGATGTCCACACTGAACCTCTTGAGCCACTCCTTGAATTCATCCAACGGCAGCTGGCGCATCGTTGGGATTCCCTTGATCACATTAGGCCCGCCATCAGGCCACCACCACAAAAACCTCCCCGCCGTCAGGCCAACCCCCTCGCCACTTCTGAAGGGCCCCTCTCCCCACGCAATCCCATCCCCCACCCGCCCCATCTATCCCGCTCGCTGGTCCAGTGTGTCAGGCGCCAACAATCTGTCTTAGGGGTTCTTAGGGGTCGCCTTGGAGACACGTCCATGGCTGCAACGGAGTGCGGCTCGCCTGAGGGTACCAAGTCCCACGGATTTGGAATTCCGGAGTGCGCCTGTCAGCGAACGATGGCGCTGGCATGGACAGCGGCCATACTCTCTGCTGCTGCGCGTCTCGGTGGCCCACGCGGGAGGAGCGACAGCGAGGAGAGAGCATCATCGCGCCAAGTAACATGAGGTGGTTGGTGTGCAATGGAGGAACGCGGCAGCGACCTGGTCGCAGCAACACAAGGACGACGGCGACCTCAATGAAGGGGCGTCCATGAGCTCAATGGAGGTTGGCCCGGGTGCGTTGCACTGACGGTCGTGAGGGTAGCGGTGCGGGGATTCAGAGGACTAGGTGTAGGCCACTAGGTTAGAAACAGCAGGGAGAAGGTGGTGGAGAGCACTAGTAGGAAAATCCTTACTTGAATTTTTAATTAGTGGTGTCATCCAAATAACAATAATTCTACACCCACGGGGCCTTTACGGGGCCTTCCCATAATCCTCTCCACCCCCCCTAAATTTCAGCTGGGTGGGGCCCTTCCCTTCCCCCTAAACCAATCACAACGTTTCAAATCAAAACTGCTCCGTAAAAGTGTCTGTATTATCCCGTGGATGTAGCATTACTCAATAACGGACGTAGCTGGTATTTTGACAGAATACCATCGAAGTGGAGAAAGAACTACCGCCTATACTGTATTGTTACCACTCGCGTCGATATTTAATCCGGCGCACTTGATATTTTCCAAAACCTAATTTCTTATTTGTGCGCACGCGCTTTTTGGTCATTGCGAGCGGCAGGCTTCATGCGTCGCCCAGGTGCCATCTTGTCGGAGTCTTTCTCCACCGCGCGATGCAAAATTCTTGTTGTTTGGTAGGGTCTATGCTATGTGTCAAGACAACAAGCATGCAAGGCAGGTGGGCAATGGATTTAATATTGCATGAGCAAAATTCAAAAGATCATAATTTTCAAATCACGCGTCGGAATTTAGATCTTTTTTTCACTTTTGGAGTACTTGCGACGAGATCTTTGAAACTAGATCCCATATGGGTATGTTTCGACCAAATTTTTTTGACGCCAACTTTGATGCTATATTATGCAACTCTATTACTACATGGTGCAACTTTAATACTACCTAGTGTAATTTTTGTAAACCAAATTTTCAAGCTGCATAATCCGACTTTCTAGGAGGTTTGCAACCTTGACAATCAACTTTTTGTGATGTGTAACTAGCATGTTGCCTCGACTAACTACCTAGTAGTAGATGTCAACCCTCCTCACTACTTGTGAATGTGTAGTTTTCACTATTGGCACACTCTGCCCTAACAACGATATGTGCAACTCCCAATTGTCTAGTAACTGATGTGCAACTCCTTCGCCTTCCTGCATGTGGATGTGTAGTTTCAGTTGGCGGGGGCAACAAACGAAGTTGCAGAAAGTCTGCTAGGCAGTTGGCTAGGGTGACAGACGAAGTTGCACATCTCACTGACAAGGGATTCTTGGATAGTGAAAAACTGCACATCCATGAGGATAGTTGCCTATAGGGGGAGGAATAAACTTGCACATCTCACTGGAAGGGGTGCTTGGGAAGGGATGCTAGCATGAAAACTACACATCCACAGGGTACAAAAGAAAGTTACACATTGACTGATAGTCAGTTGGCCGGCGAGCATCCAAAGTTACACATTTATTGCTACGTAGTTGGCCAAGTCAGCAAACATTGGAAACAGACATCTACGACAGGGGGAAAGTTGCACATCGATTACTAGGCAGTTGGCTGAAGCAACCGACGAAGTTACACATCTCACTGGTAGGGTGTAGTTTAGGGTGGAGGTGCCATAAGTGAAAACTGCACATCTATGGGTAGGGACAAAGTTGCACATCGACGGTCAAGTAGTTGCACATCTACTATCAGATAGTTGCACATAACGGGGCCTAAGTTGCACAAAAAAGTTCATCGAAACATACCCATGCGCGATCTAGTTTTGAAGAGCATGCCACGACGATCGAACGGTGAAAAGGGATCTTAATTTCGTGCACGTTTTGTGAGTTATAACTTTTTTAAAAATTTAAAACCATGAATTAAATGCACAATAGAACAAAATGCATGCATCGTAGGATAACCTTAGGTTGTGAAAAAAAAGACCAAATGAAAAAGCTTTCCTAATTGAGAAAGGGGATTAAAAAAAATCCTAAAATGACCGGCTGCTCCGGAACACTAGCGGCCAACCGTTTGCCCGCTAGACGCGTCCTTTCCGAAATAGTTGTAGTGTTTGCGTATTTCCTCGCACCCCTGAAAATGGAGGTGCGAGCAGCGTCGACTCAAACCTCGACGCCACAAATGACCAACGAAATATCAACGACGTTTCACCTATGTCAGGACGCATCAAATTTTGTCAAATTTGATATATTTTTTCAAAATTCTTAACTACATCACTATTAATTTGGAAATTCACACATGCACGCATACATAATATAGTATAATTTAGTTCATTACATTGATTGGCCGCCAAAATATATTACATGTGCCAATTTAACATCTGTCTACCCGATCATTATCATAGGTTCAAAAGGTACGTAGTAGCTAAATATAGGTACATTACTACACTACGCATTAGCTAAATATAGGTACATCACCGGATCGAGACAGCTCGCCTGCTCAGTTCTGCACCACGCCGCACACTTGTCCATCATCGACATCTCCTCTGATGAGGATTAGAGTACCTTTTAGATGTCTAATTGCTAATTTATGTTAATTATGTGGTATCTTAGTTTAATTGAGTACTTTTAAGTTCAACGTGGGCATGTTTATGTATAATTATGCACTAGTTATCTTAATCTGGTTTCAAGTCGTATTTGAGAGTTAAAACAAATCGGGGCGGTGGGGGGAGGGGGGCTAGGTGCACATTCTTTAACTCCCCAAAATTTGATGAGATGAGTTCGAGGAGGTGGTGTGAGGATTTAAGTCTGAGGAAATGGATTAGAGATGCCCAAAGAGTGCTCGGGCAGCCCACCCACTTCTTGCTTTGGCCTGGGCAGGGTGCCTCATTTTCTCTAATGATGTTGATTTGGTATCGTAGATGTTAGTAGTTTATTCTAAAATTTTGGTCAAAGTTTGATTTAAGAGAAAGTTAATATGCAAAGAAAATAAAAATAGAGGGAGCATAAAGTAGATGTAGTCCCTCCGTTTCAAAATATTTGAAGACCTATGTTTCTTCTTAGTCAAACATCTTTAAATCTAACCAGATTTATAAAAGAATACACTAACATCTACTCCCTCTGTATCTAAATATTTGTTGTTGAGGAAAACTAGACTAGTTCTCCCCAACTTCTTGTGATACAGAGGGAGTATGACAACAAATTAGTTTCACTACATTCATCGTAAAGTATATTGTCGTACTATGTACTGTTGATATAGTCTGTCACGCTCCTGCTTTAAATTAGTTTATTACATATATTAACATATAATGGCAGAACTGGGTAATTTAAAGCAATATAGAGGCTCTCATGTGGACACTCCAGAAAAATATCTCTAATTGGTATAGCATAAAATGTGAGGTACAGTCCCTCGGGTTCAAAATAGATGCCGTTGTATTGGCCTTCTTATCTTGTTCGAAATATACATGTTATCATAGACATCATTAACACATTCTTCGCAAAAAAAAAAAAAAGACATCATCAACACATAAAAGCAAGCTAAGGAAGGCAGCATAGCAGTATGGTACCTCTGGTAACATGATGGAGAAGCTCCTTCCGCCGTAGTTGAAGAAAGAGCATCAAATCAGCATAAGAGGGCGCGAGCGCAACCGATCAGGGACGACGGACGATCTAGCCCATGATCCGTCGACAATCGGCTAAGCCACGATGGACCTACTCCCTGCTCCATGCAGGTGCACGACATTAATTATGATTGAACTTCTGGTGATAGCAGTAATTAGGAGCATGTTGTTCTTCAATTGACATCGTCATTTCGGAGGAAGCAAATGCAGATGCCAGATGAAGAGGGAGGGAGCACATGGACGCACCTGTGTTCCCTGGATTGATCAATCGGCCGGTCCAGCCATACACCACGTAAGATAAGAGCGCAAGCGATTGAGACGGAGGAGAGAGGGAGTTGTTATGGTATGGCCATGGAGTGGTGGTGGTGTGCCCGTGTCACCTCAACGGAGCTAGCTATTGCGGTCCTCCGAACCTCCTCCAAAGTAAAGCAACGAGTCAGTGCACACGACACGATATATGCGATTCCTTGCTTGCTTCTTTGCCGCCGTTGATGCCCGCTGGTTGGGCGTGCCTTAATCTGCTTCGATTTGACACTTCTCCAAAGCATGGGGCATGCATGTGACTATGTGAGCCCCATTCACTCATCAACGCATGACACTTTTCCAAAGCATGGCATCTTTCATTCATGTGCCTTGGTCCATGATGAACTGTAATTTTTTTCTAAATGTAAAAACAATACAAAAATCCAAATCTTTTTTTGACAAACTTTGACAAATTTTTGGGCGCTTACAAAATACTATCATGAAATGACATTCGTGGAAGTTGTGTAGAAAAAAACAAAATCGATGCTAAAAAAATACTATTTAAAAAAATATTTTCTAATTCTGATTTTTTTGCCATGACTTCCACAAATGTCATTTCATGATGATATTTTCCATACACTGAAAACATTTATAAAGGTTTGCCAAAAAAAAATCAGATTTTTCTATTTTTATTTTACTATTAATCCCGAGCTTATTTGAGCTCATAGCAGAAGAAGACTTTCGCCATGCATGACGCTACCTGATGCCGCAGCCAATGAAAATCGTGCTGTGAGTACAATGGTAAGGAAGATCCTTTGAGCGCCACACAGGTCACATCAGATCAGATCGTCAATATGCCACCTGCGGGCGCGCACAAACCCTGCAGCGGCTTCCTCCAACACTTAGTTTTTTTGAGCCGGAAAGAATCCTCAGTTCTGGAGGATTACACTAATGCATCCATTTAGATGTTTGTGGAATTTTATGGCTATACGCACGCATTCCTGGTTAGTGGTGCACATACGGAAAGAGGGGATGCAGTATATGTACAACCTGCCCCGCTTAGAGCATCCCTAGCAGACCCCGTATAAATGTCGACCTGCAAAATGCGTTTACAGTTCGCGGAAAACGGGTTTTGCGGGTCGGCGCGGGTGGCGGCCGAGCAGACCCCGCAAAGCGGACCAGTAAAAAAGGATATTCTCGCGCCGGCCCGCAAAACCGTAATTTGCATTTCGATTTCGGGCATGAAAACGCATTTCTTTGCTTCTTTATTTTCTTCACGGGCATTGGATACATAATAATTCACCAAATCTTTGCTAGAATAGTAAGACCAAAGAAAACAAGAACCACAATTAGGCATCTTTGAAGATATCCAACTTTCATAACTGCTCCCATTAGTTGGACCAACATCTTCTCCATGCCTTCATTGTTGATCTGCGGATTCTTGATCTTGCTTTCGTTGTTCTTCTTCTTTGATTCTAATAAAGAAGTAGACATCGCTTTCCCACTAGTTTCTTCTCTAATTGCAAATGCAGCCGTATCATTAGCCTCAATTCTACCAACGAGTGCACAAACATCTATTAAGTTTCTTCCTATCAATAAATCGATGTATTCTTCTTCCCAATACCAAAATGAGCATCCACCTTCCTACACACATGACCATCTCAATAAGCTATCGAAAATGAGCCGAATAGATTGACAAAGCCGAATGCAAACAAAAACATACCCCGTCATTTTCGCATTTGAAGAATACACATCCGGGATGTCGCGGCGTGGTAGATGTTCACCGCAACACTATCTGTGTGCAGTCGTCGCACGGTATGAGCGGCATCGGCAAGCCGGCGAGCCGCTGCGCGAGCCCGAGCCCGGGCGACGGCCAGCCGAGTCCTTGCCGGCAAACCGTCGACGGCGGCTAAAGGACGAACGAATACCTACATGCGGCGATGGGGCTTTGCCAGGGCTGTGCGGGGTGCTCCCCGACCAATCCATGGCTTAGCGTAGCCGTCGATGGCCGGAAACGCCAAATCCGGCGGCCGCGACAAACAGCCGTGGATCTAGAACTTTCCGGCCGGCCGAGGCAGGAGGAAGTGGTGGAGGACAATCTCGGGCGTGTGGCGGCCCGTCGGCGTGATCCCAACGGCTAGTATGGCCGGAATCGAAGGCGGCAACCCGGCGGCGGGTGGGTGAGGAAAAGCGCGGGCTGAAATGTCCTTCCCGCCAACCGCTCCCGCTATATACAGGGCCCCGACGGGGCGAGGGGGGGAACCCTTGTTTTCGCGGGTTGGGGTGGGAATTTTGCCGCGCCCCGCAAAAAAAAATTGCGGGTCTGACGCATTTGTGGGGTCTGATCGGTCAGTTTTTTTCGCGCGGACCCGTATTTTGGCGGTTATTATGCGGGTCGGGATATTATACGGGGTCTGGTAGAGATGCTCATACATCTACTCCTGATTAGTGGTGCACATACCGAAAGAGGCGATGCAGTATATCTACAGCCTGCCCCGCTTACATCCTTACATAATTTCCAGCCGCGTTTTCTTTCCATGGCAATGGCCCGATTGTTTATGTTTGTATAAAAAGATTGGTACATCTAGTAGTACTACCACATCATCACAAATAAGTGGAGCTTCTGATATCAACATGTTTTGTCTTCTTTCAAACATAATACAACAAACGCTTATGTACACACAAATGCATCCATTGATATGAATGTACCAACGCACACCGGTACCATGTTAAGCACAATTGAGACACTAGGCGGGTGCCTCAACGACATGGTCTAATTGAGACACTAACCTACACTACTGCTCGATTCATCTAGCCCCTCGAGCTCACAAGTTGTAGAGTTCTATTTCTTCTAACATGAAGGAAGTATAACCTTCGGTTTGTATGGCAACTAATGATGCATATCTCAAGTTGTACATCTAGCCCTCTAAACTTTCTAAGTGTGCCATCTTATGTGTAAAATATCCATGACACTGTTTCGCTGCCAGCATGATGACATGTCAGCTCCGTGGGAGATGGTGCTTTGATTCGATCTCATCCTGGTCATTTTCCCCAAAGCTTGGCATGAGTCCCCTCTGCTTTTCTTTCCTTCCTTGTGAAGATCTATGTATGGTTGATTCTCAGTGATCGCTTTTCTTTTCTCCTTTGTTCAAAGAGCTTACAATGATGATATTAAGGACAGTAACTTTATGCAATAAAGAAGGGATCAGGGTTGGTCAAAGAAATTATTATCCTTCTTGTTGGATGTTTACCTACTGGCTAGAGAAGTAAAAATATATTATTAAAAGAGCTGAAAAACAAGCCACCTTATATTAACATGAAAAAATAGATTTTGTTACGTAATAAAGTGCAGCTGTGTACATGCATGCAATGGCGTAATTAGGATTTTGAGTCGAGAAAAATCTCACAAATATAACATGTGAACGCAATAGTATATACTTTGTTGAAAGCACATGTCAAAGAGGTCTTGGAAGTGTATTAAAATTCACTATCAAGTATGAAATTTGCATAAAAGAGCCATTGCACCTTATTTACCGGGAAACACCCTCTCATAGCAATGGAAATCTCGACTATATCATCGTTCTTCATTCTGCAGAAAGCATATCTTGCTCCATGTGACAATTAAATCATCCAACAGATCGACCGTCACTTTTCAATTGCACAGACCCAAAATCAATCAATACACCTACAAGCATATAAGCGCTTGCCTCGTCCTACGTTAGGGGAGGCTCCAAGACGCCCTTGCCTCAGCCGCTCCACTTCCTTCGAGCAACGCCATGCACCACAACCCCTTCCAGCAGCCTTCACTTGGCGCATGCTGCAGTCTGCCATCGCCGTTGTCACCATTGCACGGTCCATCACTGAGCTCTCCAGGTTCCTTTTCTTGAAACACCTATAATTTTATACTTTGTGATAACCATTACAGGTATAATATTTTAGAACTAAGATCCAAAAAATACAAAATAACTGCATGACTAACAAATATACGATAATATCTTTTGGAGACTTATGTTCCGTCCGTGGAATCAATCTCTGGAAGACGGAAAACTTCCAAGGCTTCAGTAAAGAGGCTTCCATTAGATTGGGTTCACCCCGCACAAATATAACTAGCACTAAAGATTTCTGAAAGCCCATTGAGTCGTCCATCCACTAGTAGAAACAGGGCCTTTTGTCCCGGTTCCAAAGGGCCATTGGTCCCGGTTCTGGAACCGGGACTAAAGGGTCGGGACTAATACCCAAAACCTTTAGTCCCGGTTTGATTACGAACCGGGACCAAAGGCCCTCCACGTGGCGCTGCCTGGGGCGGGGGAGGGAGGACCTTTTGTCCCGGTTGGTGTTACCAACCAGGACTAAAAGCTACACCTTTAGTCCCGGTTGGTAATACCAACTGGGACTAAAGGAATTTTTAGAAAAAAAAATTGAAATTTTGTTTTGAATTTTTTTTATATTTTTTTTGAATATTTTTTTGAAATGTTTTTAAGTTTTATTTCGATTTTCAAATCTTTGAATTATTTGACAATTTAATCTCTAATCACCCGTCCTCACTACTCCAGCGTCATTCCAGCGTCATGCACTCATTTCAAATCGTCTAACTTCCCGGCCGGTCACCCATCCTCTCACTGCTCCAGCCCCAGCACGCTTAAATTCTTGGTTCTATCGAACCTAGTTTCCAAGTCTGCACTTATTGTTTTTCTGACAATAGTAAGCTATCAATCCTATTAACCCTTAGGTCTTAATGTCACATGATTTAATTTTTTGTAATTATAAACAATTATTAAAATAAGTACTAATAATATTGAATTTCAATGAAAATAAAATAAGTAATAATATTATTTTATTCATTTTTTTGCCATTTATTCATTTAATATGGCATAATTAATATCTTTAAATCTGTATATCGAAATTCGACAAATAATATATCCATTATTATCAGAAAAATGTGAGGAATCCAAATATGACATCATTTAATTATTTTTAAATAAAATTAATTTTTAAAATTATTAAAATTATTTTTTTTGATTTGAAATAACTTTTTTTACTTTTGGAATTTCGAGAATCTGAGAAAACTTCACCGGGTAAACCCGGGTGAAATCGAGTCCCAATTTTTCTCTAGTTGTTTTTGATATATTAAACTTTTTTTTTCGACGTCGTATGCAAAAGTTATGGCCGTTTTACATTTTTTTTCGTTTTATTGCAGAAACGGTCAAAATTCATATTTCAAAATTTCTATACCAACTAGACACTAAAACCTAACTACATCTCAAAGGATTTTATTTTTTGATGATTATATCATTTTTGTTTATTTTCTATAAAACTAAAAAATGCGGTCCGGGGGGGGGGGGGGGGTGTGAAAATTTCAGAACCCCTTTAGTCCGGGTTGGTGTCCATCCAATCATAACGTCGACTACATCTGCTAGCACCGTCCCAGCCAGAGTCACAACTAAGGTTAACCAAGCCAAAGTCAACCCTTTCTAACTTCATTTCCTATTTTTCATGCATTTAATGATTTTTTTGAGCTAAATGGCCCTTAATTTGAAAAGCACTACAAATGAACTCTGAAAAGGTTGAAACTTGGCATGGTATCATAATTTCACCCACATAGCTTGTGCTAAAAAGTTGAGAGGGTTACGGCAAAAACTGGATGCACTTCGTGTACAAACTGGACCATCTCCTTCGAAGTATCAAGGTTTCGCACGAAAACCCATCTGTTACAAAGGCATTTCATTTTTTTTAACTTATTTCAACTCCAGACTTTTTGTGCATTCAATATGCACCATTCGAAGCCACATCCTCAAATTTCAACCTTTTCTAACTTCATTTGCTATTTTTCATGCATTTAATGATTTTTTTGAGCTAAATGGCCCTTAATTTGAAAAGCACTACAAATGAACTCTGAAAAGGTTGAAACTTGGCATGGTATCATCATTTCACCCACATAGCATGTGCTACAAAGTTGAGAGGGTTACGACAAAAACTTGATGCACTTCGTGTACAAACTGGATCATCTCCTTCGAAGTATCAAGGTTTCGGACGAAAACTCGTCTGTTACAAAGGCATTTCATTGTTTTAACTTATTTCAACTCCAGACTTTTTATGCATTCAATATGCACCATTCAAAGCCACGTCCTCAAATTTCAACCTTTTCTAACTTCATTTGCTATTTTTCATGCATTTAATGATTTTTTTGAGCTAAATGACCCTTAATTTGAAAAGCACTACAAATGAACTCTGAAAAGGTTGAAACTTGGCATGGTATCATCATTTCACCCACATAGCATGTGCTACAAAGTTGAGAGGGTTACGGCAAAAACTGGATGCACTTCGTGTACAAACTGGACCATCTCTTTCGAAGTATCAAGGTTTCGGACGAAAACTCGTCTGTTACAAAGGCATTTCATTTTTTTAACTTATTTCAACTCCAGACTTTTTGTGCATTCAATATGCACCATTCAAAGCCACATCCTCAAATTTCAACCTTTTCTAACTTTATTTGCTATTTTTCATGCATTTAATGATTTTTTTGAGCTAAATGACCCTGAAATTGAAAAGCCCTACAAATGAACTCTGAAAAGGTTGAAACTTGGCATGGTATCATCATTTCACCCACATAGCATGTGCTACAAAGTTGAGAGGGTTACGGCAAAAACTGGATGCACTTCGTGTACAAACTGGACCATCTCCTTCGAAGTATCAAGGTTTCGGACGAAAACTCGTCTGTTACAAAGGCATTTCATTTTTAAATTATTCTAAAAATAACCTAATAAATCTTACTGTGACAACAATCTAACACGTGACTAGGAGCAAAAAGAATTAAATTAAAAACTATTTGTAAACTCAAGTTATTCACAATCTAGGGTTTGAAGCAAATTTGAACAAATTCAAATTTAAACATTCAAATTTGTAAACTAATGGCACAAACAGAAACTAGACAAAATTTTGAATATAATGCAAAAAAAATCACTCAAAAACATCAAATATCCTAAAAGATATAAGCAATTTAAAACAGAAACTAAAAACAGATCCCACTTGTAAAAACATAAAAAAAAAACTTTCAGAACCCTTTTAGTCCCGGTTGGTGTCTCCAACCGGGACTAAAGGTCTAACCTTTAGTCCCGGTTGGAGACACCAACCGGGACTAAAGCCTCAACCCCTTTAGTCCCGGTTGGTGTCTCCAACCGGGACTAATAGCCTTTAGTCCCGGTTGGAGACACCAACCGGGACTAAAGGGTATCGGCCCCTTTAGTCCCGGTTCGTGTCTCCAACCGGGACTAAAGGTCCCATTTGAACCGGGACTAATGCCCGACCGGCGCCCTAGCCGCTCGAACCGGGACTAATGCTCACATTAGTCCCGGTTCGTAATGCAACCGGGACTAATGTCACTACTGGAAACAGGGAATTTGCCATCAGTCAGCTCTTTGCCGTCTGCCAGCGGATGGCAAAGAACGTCTTTGCCATCTGCTTACAAAAAACAGACGGCAAAGAACTGACAGACGGCAAAGAACCTGGTTGCCATCAGCCAATTCTTTGCCATCTGCCAGCGGATGGCAAAGAATCTTTGTCGTCCGCTGGCAGACGGCAAAGAGGTTGGTGGGGTCCAGCGAACGACGACGTTGTAACGGCGCACTAGCCCACCTCTTTGCCATCTGCAAGCGGATGGCAAAGATTCTTTGCCATCTGCTGGCTGATGACAAAGAGGTGGGTTCTTTGCCATCCGCTGGCTGATGGCAAAGAGGTGGGGCTATCTCCACTCTCTCCCAGCCCGGCCCCACCCCTCTCTCTCTCCCCTATCTCTCCTAGCCCGGCCCCACCTCTCTCTCTCTCCCCCCACCTCACCCACCGACCACCCCAGCCCCGCCGTTCCCCGACGCCGCCCAGGACCGCCGCCAGCCCCGGCGCCCGCCCCTCCACCCCAGCCCCGCCACCCCAGCCCCGGCGCCCGCCCCACCACCCCAGCCCCGCCACCCCAGCCCGCCCCGGCGCCCGCCCCTCCACCGCAGCCCCGCCACCCCAACACCGCCGCCAGCCCCGGCGCCCGCCCCACCAGCCCAGCCCCGCCACCGCAGCCCGCCCCGGCGGCCGCCCCTCCACCGCAGCCCGCCCCGGCGTCCTCCCCGCCACCTCTCGCCCTGGTCTTCAAATCGCGGCTGCCCCACTTCAACCTCGCCGCCGCCAGGTCCAGCACACCGTCGCCGCCGGGAGAGGTAGCTACTCTGCCTCCTCCTACCCCCCCCCTTCCTTCCCCTACCTCCCTCCTTCCTGCCTCGGCCCGGCGAGCCCCCTGCTTCGTTTTGACAAGGGATGCTGGCAATTTGTTTGTACAGAGAGCCGTATATGCTTGGGCATGCTTATCATGCTTATATTGGCTGCAAAAACTACATCGCATTCAATAAATAATTCAGAGAGAAGAGCTACCGTGTCAAACTGAATTGTTGAGTTACCTCAAAAGCTACATATTTCAGTACTGAACCATGTGTCATCCCCTTTGCATTGGTCCAAAAATCACAAGTTATATGTTGCTGGCACATGGACTTGGCTACACAACCTTTGAAGTCGATGCCAATTCTGCTAATGTGTGAACGATGCATTTCTGTAACTTCGATTTGATGCTGTGTTGCTACTGTTCTTGGTGGTTTGGCAGTCTATTTTCAACATTTTGTTCCACTGTTAAGTACTCCAGAGAACCAAGTTGGTTGATGGGTGGATAATCTTTTATTTGAAATTTAGGATATTTCACTGAAAATATTAGTATCCACGGTTGTTCTGTTTATCGTAGCAATATGCATTCATTGAGTGAAAAATTGATGGGACAGTGAGCTCTTTCCAATTATGAAGATTAAAATTACTAGTTCATATAATAAATGTATTGTACTACAATTTACTAGTTCTAGACATACTGTTCTGAGCTCTGACCATTAGTTTGAGACATGGATGAATCATGGATGGAGCCATTAGCGAACACGATCCATGATCATACATTCTGTATGTGTGCACTGGTGAAAAGAAAAGAAAAAACAAATTAACCAATGTAACATTGGGGCAAGTAGAATCTGACCAGAATAGTAAGGGATAGAAAGTTGTGCATCCTGAAATTCCTGTCTGAGGGGCACATATAGAAAGCCTAGATTTATTTTTCTTCTCCTTACTCTACTGTATGCTAGGAAAATGGGCATTAGACTATTAGTACAACCGTAGTACTACTAGTGCTACTGTATATACTAGCAGGAAAGGCGCGGCGGCACGCCGCGCCTGTGGAAGAGCCCGTGCGAGTGCTTGTCACTGGTCTTCTTTATTTGTTAACATATGATGTGTGTGAGGGAGCAAGCTTTGTGCATCTAAAGTGAAAAGTACCTAGTTTTATTTGATCTAGCCATGAATGTCCGGTTACATGATGCGGCAAATACAGATCTAGTCATGAATGGATGGTTATGTAATGCGAGCAGTATGAGGATTTGTTCTACAACAGGATCTGCCGTAGATGGAACGGTCGACTTCTAGTGTCACAATTATTTGTTCATCTACTAATATTTTTGTAGGCTGCTGTTTTAAATTATTGTGTAAACCGATATGGAATTCCATATAGGTTTACATAATGATTTACACATGAAAGAGCTATATATTTCTTCGAAATCAAACACGGAATTTTTTTAACTTTCTTGTAAGGCTGACACCTCAGGAACCACAATGTTGATGTACCATCTAGTGGTTGAAGTAGACTTGAACGCTAGCACGATGCATCTTTCAGTAGTGTTCCTTCCATGGTCCCAGTTCAGCCTTGAAAAACTTACCACCTTTACTATTGAATCGACCGTACATCCCCGCAAAAAAAAAAGAATCAACCGTACATGTGGTAAAATGGATATATATCATGGGAAAATTGGTATTGTTGTAGCCTTTTCCTAAACAGTTGATTATCTTGGCAGTAATTTCAGTACTTTAACTGAAAGTTGATCAACCAATGTGCGAACAAACATAGTTATAATTAGTCCATCCTTGGACGACCTGACGATCCAGTACAACACAGTTAAACTTGCAGAGAACTCCTATTTCTGGGCTTCTAAACTCCAATATTCTTGCAAATCAAACAACTATCCTCCATCAATAGGACTGTCGATATACATATTTCAGAAGTATTCCTTTCATGATCACAGTTCAGCCTGCACGTATTGTAGTATTAGTTTTTTTATATATCAGGCTGCCTTCTTGTACCGTTGGACAGACAATACATGAGGTAACTTGAGCTGTAATGGGAGATTGATTATATAGAAGAAGAGTGTTAAAAAAATGAACTCATTTCTTTTGGATATGGTCATTCATGGATGTTACAATATTGTACCAAAAGTAACATGATTCGCAAACCTCCATGAACAATGTACAGTATAAGACTGCAATATATCATAAAATAAGTCACAAATCTCACGAACAACTTGAATCCATGGATGCCAAAAATATTCAGAAATATAGATGGGCTGGCATGTAGATTCTATATATTCCTAAAGATGCACCTTGATATTTTCCGTGCTCTAGTATGTACATTATAAGACTACAGATGAACCATGTCATTAGAAAATTAAACCTGTTGAAGCGTATTAGTGTCGTATGAAACTGAGTGTAATTTTAACATATAGTGAATATATACCATCTTGTGCAATCAAGTGCACTTCCTAATTTCAGAGTAGAAAAAGGAACATTCAGCTATTTCCCTTAATGCTAACATCCAGAACATACAGGAGCAATGGAACACACTATGTGATTATGAAATTTTTCATTAGCATGAGTATATGATCAATATTTCGGGACTTTGGTAAATGCCAAAGTACCTCCGCACTACATATCCCACGCTAAAATCTCAGATTTCATGTAGATTCAGCATCGTTCTAGATTTTCATTTCAGAGATATCTGAACGACTGTGAGCAGGCAGGAAAAGTACTGAGATTTATGTTGTTGTAATATGTGAACTACATGCAAGCGCTGTGTATTTTTCTATTTTTTTGCAAATGTATAGAAGTATATATGAAACATAAAAATTAATCATTACAGTTCGCTTAGTTAAATCACTCAATAGTACCATGTTCCCAGGACTTCGAAAATAAAATGTAGGGAAACTTAGTGGCGATTTTCCCAAAAATATGCAAATTATTCCAAATGTTGCAGTTTGGTCACTTACAGTTTGGGAAATGATAAATTTGTCCAACAACAGTATAAGCTTTCGAGTGAGTACCCTGTTATTTTTACTTCCTGGGCAACCAATGTTCTCTAGTTGGTCAGCAAAACCAAAGGTTCCTGGACAATAGGAGTTGACAAATGAAGTGAATGTGTACTGTGTTTTCCCCTGGAGAGCAATACACTTGTGAATCCAAGTTAATGTTTGATATAAGTATATTTCTGAAAATAACAAAGGAATCTGGCATTGTGGCAAGACGTCCCTTTCCAATATCTTGAACCCAATCAGCAAATTCAGATAGCTCTGTCCGTAACTGAAGAGCTAAGTTGGGCTGAGAAAGATGCATGTCTACAGTCAATTTTAAAACCTGAACATTTGTACAGATAAATTTGTGAAAGAACTAATTATTTAGCAGTACAAATTTAGACATTATCCTTCTTCTGTCCTTTTGCCGGATAGAATTTATCTTTGTCCTTTTGACACCACGACACCCAGACACGACACCCCCGACCCCCGACACCTCTTCGGCCTCCTGTTGACCGAAAAGGTGCTTTTCGGCCTTCCAGAGGCCGACGGGGTCATATATTTGTGAATTATGAGTTATGTCATATATTTTCCGATTTTGTTATGAAAAACATCATATATATTTGTGTTGATCGGGTGGATTTAAATGTGCAGTTGTTTCGTGGCTGCGAGGGTCTGGTGTTCGACGACCTCCCCGTGCGTTCGACGAGCTCCGCCCCTGCGTTCGTGGGTGAGCACAAATGACATCTCCTCCTCCCCCCTTCATTTGCTCTGTTCCGGTCTTCGTGCCGATGAAACTTGCTAGCTATAGGTGTCTTCAATCATCAGTATGCGTGACCACTATGTGTCTCCCGTTCGAAAGGGTTACATCTATAAATATGCATTCATTTGCATATTTATAACCGTGATTCTTTCGAATTGTCCAACGTTATCCATGGACAGTCCGAGTATGTGTAGATTGGGTTCGTTTTCCCATATGCTCTGCTCCGGATCCGATGCAGAATTTCGTCAGTGCCTCCCTGTTGTTCTCCGGGTACACATCTTCTCTGCTTATTGCCGAGACGTGTATCAGGAGAACAGCGGGGAGGTGCTGCCGAAATTTTGCGTCGGATCCGGAGCAGAGCATGGGAAAACGAACCCAATCTACACATACTCGGGTGGGATTAGGACCTATCTTTACCTACTAGCGTCTAGGTTGCATGGACGTAATAAAACTGACAAACTCTATTAACTGATGAATATGGTTTGCTGAATTATGTATGTATTTCTTGTGTGTCCAGTAGCTAGGCAAGATGAGTGATCGTGCGTGGATGTACACCGGTCACACTAATCAGAAAGACATGACCCATGAATGGATAAGAAAAACCAAGGGGTTTCTGAGAGCCGCATTTGCAAATGGACAGCAAACAACCTGGTGCCCCTGTGTCGATTGCGACAACTATCATAAGAGGTCAGAGTTTGAAATGATCAAACACCTGCAGAAGTGCGGTTTTACGCCTAATTATACGGTCTGGACATTTCATGGTGAGTCTGCCCAACGTGCCAGAGCTGAGGAGGGCCGTCGTCGCACCGACGAGCATGGTACCGGGATGGAAGACATGGTGGAAGACTTTGATGATGCTCGGGATTCGAACGATGAGATGGAGGAATCTGCGAAGGCCTTCAATGATTCGTAGGCGTAGCGCTCAAATTTCTCTTGCTTAACTTAGGTGCCCCCGAGATGGTGTGCGGATAGGATGGACTGTTGGGAGGCGTTGGTGGATGAGTGGTGCACTACCCAATGGCGCTCCGTCCACGACACTGCAAAGGACAAGCGTGCCAAAATGAAAGGTGTCCCACACCATCTAGGCAGCGTCAACCTACGTCAGTTCGGGGAAAACTGGGTATGTGTTTTGATTCATGATTCATGCAAATTCATTCTTCATGCTAGCTTGAGCCCTTAACTAATACTCTGTTCCTCTCTTTTAGGCGCGACACAACAAGGCTCCAGTGCCAGAGCTGTTCGACCTCTATGCCATGTCCAATACGGCCTCGTACAAGACGGCCAAGTCATTCTCTGAGTCTGACCTCGATGATCCAGAGAAATTCAGCAACCGCGCCTCCCACCACAAGCTTGTGAGGTACAGAGACGAGGGGAAGGCGAGGAAAGGGCCAGACTTTAACCCGAGCCAGCAACCTCTTGATCCAGAGCTGGTGATGATATCTGGTGGCGGGAGGCACCATGGCTCGTTAGCCATTGGGGATGGACTGATACGTTGTACTAGCACTCTCCCGCAGATCAAGAAGCGCCAGACCAGCTCCGATCCTGAGATAAGGCCTCATGCACGGCCAATGGAGCTCGAATTCCAGGTTAGTTATACGGACTCAGATACCTTTCCTCCATTACATTGTGTGTGCGGCCGTCGATGATTACAATGCTAACGAGGAGTGGTGTTGCAGGCTGCTATTGAGAAAGAGAGAGCGAAGACCGAGGAGCTTCTGGCGGAGAGGGAGAGGGAGATGGAGGATAGGACGGCTAAGCTGTTGGAGGAGGAGAGGAACCGGAATGACGCGCAGAACCGGGCCTTATACGAGCTCTTCGTGGTAAGTTTCTTCTGCATATTAGCCAAATCATGCACGTAATGTTCCTTTCATTACTAACTAATATGACTGACTCGTGAAAACCAAATGTGCAGACCATGTGCCAGGGCAACGGTCAGACCCCTCCGCCGATGCCAGTCATTGCTCCGGCGGACATGGTGAGTTTCATTTGAATGGAGATTACTTACTAGTCTTCACATTTGAGTTGCATCATGCTAACGATACATTGGAAATAATCTTTGGTGCAGCATAACTCCCGACAAGCATCGACCGATCCTTCTCCGTCTGCCACTGGCGCGACCGGTCCTACACCTACACATACACCTCCGTGATGACGGTAAGTTTTCCCAAGTGTTTTGCTTAATAGAGTTTTGTTGTGATGCCATGTTGTATCTACACATATCGTGCATAATGTGTGTATGTTTGAAATGCATTGTATGTGTGGGATTCGACACCTAGTCGTGTGCCTTTGGTAGCCTTCCATACAGGGAAATGCCTCCTAGTGCTTCCACTGAGCCATGGTAGTTCGCTACTGCTCCGGAACACATGGATTGACCGGCATGTGTCCTTCTTTGCTCCTGTGTCTGTCCCTACGGGGAAATGTCACGCGGTGTATCACCGAAGTCCTTGTAGCTTGCTACGACTTGGTTGCACTCGCTGATGACCGACACGTGCATTGCTGGGTCATGTATGCCTGTCCCTGTACGTTTGTGCCACCTTGGTTCTATGACTAGTCATGTCGGCCCGGGTTCTCTGCCATCTGGATACTAGCGACATAATATGCACTTAGCAACTTTTCCTCCAAAATGACTTAATATGCTTAGCTAGCTCTAAAATGACATAATATGCTTAAGAAATGACATATTTTAGCTCCTAAATGACTCAATATGCTTAGCTAGCTCAAAAATGACATAATAAGCTTAATTAGCTCCAAAATGACCTATTTAACCTAGGATATCTCTGAAATGACCTATACTTAGCATTTTTTCCTCCAAAATGACTTAATATGCTTAGCTAGCTTAAAAATGACCTATTTAACCTAGGATAGCTCTAAACTGACCTATGTACTTAGCATCTTTTCCTCCAAAATGACTTAATATGCTTAGCTAGCTCTAAAATGACATAATATGCTTAAGAAATGACATATTTTAGCTCCAAAATGACATAATAACCTTACTTAGCTCCAAAAGGACCTATTTAACCTAGGATAGCTCTAAAATGACCTATACTTAGCATTTTTTCCTCCAAAATGACTCAATATGCTTAGCTAGCTCAAAAATGATATAATAAGCTTAATTAGCTCCAAAATGACCTATTTAACCTAGGATAGCTCTGAAATGACCTATACTTAGCATTTTTTCCTCCAAAATGACTTAATATGCTTAACTAGCTTAAAAATGACCTATTTAACCTAGGATAGCTCTAAAATGACCTATTTACTTAGCATCTTTTCCTCCAAAATGACTTAATATGCTTAGCTAGCTCTAAAATGAAATAATATGCTTAAGAAATGACATATTTTAGCTCCTAAATGATTTCATATGCTTAGCTAGCTCCAAAATGACATAATAACCTTACTTAGCTCCAAAATGACCTATTTAACCTAGTATAGCTCTAAAATGACCTATACTTAGCATTTTTCCTCCAAAATGACTCAATATGCTTAGCTAGCTCAAAAATGACATAATAAGCTTAATTAGCTCCAAAATGACCTATTTAACCTAGGATAGCTCTAAAATGACCTATACTTAGCATTTTTTCCTCCAAAATGACTTAATATGCTTAGCTAGCTTAAAATGACATAATATGCTTAAGAAATGACATATTTTAGCTCCTAAATGACTTCATATGCTTAGCTAGCTTAAAATGACATAATATACTTAAGAAATGACATATTTTAGCTCCTAAATGACTTCATATGCTTAGCTAGCTCCAAAATGACATAATAACCTTACTTAGCTCCAAAATGACCTTACTTAGCATTTTTTACACCAAAATGACTTAGTATGCTTAGCTAGCTCAAAAATGACATAATAATCATACTTAGCTCCAAAATGACATATTTTACAGATATAAGTTGCATCATAATAGTCTTCACATTTTAGTTGCATCATCATAATCTTCTTCTTCTAGTCTTTTTCTTCTAACTTTCTTCTTTCCCATTTTGCAGATTTGCTCTAGATCACGGAAGCTTGGGTTGATGGAGTGCTTGTCTTTAGTTTTTGTTTTGACTTTGTGAAACTTGCTACCTATGGATGAAACTGTGTAATATTGATGAAACTATGTATATGTATGGATGAAACTTGCTACTATTGGTAACATGTGTTGGATATGTGTTCATGGATGTGTTGGATATATATGTGTTCATGACTATTGGTAATATGTGTTGAATATGCTATATTGGTTATATATATATATGTGTTTGATTTTCTGTGAAGATGAATTGATATAAGAAAAAACAAAATTAAATGGGGCAATATAGGCACTTTGCCATCTGCTGGCAGATGGCAAAGAGGCCACGTGTCAGCTACCTGCACAAACTGGGGAGGGCCTATTTGGTCTCTTTGCCATCTGCCAGCAGATGGCAAAGGCTGCAGAATCTTTGCCATCTGCTGGCAGATGGCAAAGAGCCTGCAGCCTTTGCCATCAGCCAGCAGATGGCAAAGATTATAGCCTTTGCCATCTGCTGGCAGATGGCAAAGAGGCCACGTGTCAGCTACGTGCGCGAACGGGGAAGGGCCTATTTGGTCTCTTTGCCATCTGCCAGCAGATGGCAAAGGCCAGAATCTTTGCCATCTGCTGGCAGACGGCAAAGCACGCCGTTAGCCTTCTAACGTGGCTAACGCCGTTCAGAGGCTTTGCCATCTGCCAGCTGATGGCAAAGGCTGCAGGCTCTTTGCCATCTGCCAGCAGACGGCAAAGTAGCCTTTCCCGGCTGGGTTTCAGCCAAACTGTTTGCCGTCTGCTGGCAGATGGCAAAGCCTTTGCCATCCGCCGACCATGCCTTTGCCATCTGCCATGGCAGATGGCAAAGTGGCTGATTCCTGTAGTGTGTGTTGGGTGACCTGTGACGAATGCCCTGTTTTGTACTAGTGATCTAAACCGATTGGAAGCCTTAAGCAATAAACGTACTTGGACCGGAGATGACCCCTAAGAAGTGCAGGTCGTCGAAACACATGATCTTCACCATAAAGCTGAAGAAAAATTCCGACTCCACAAAGAATTAAATCAACAAGTAAAAGCATGACAGAATAACATAAACCCATCACATTCATCTGCAAGGACACAAACCTCTGTATCTTCATGACACCACTAATAAAGAAACTGTAGTAACTTCACTTGCAAAAAACATCACAACCACCACTAAATACCGACGATGAGCATGTAACTTATAAGGATCTAAGGCATCCCACCTCTCAGTGCTAAGATGACAGCCGGAGACTAGGGACCGAAAGTATGCCCGACGGTGCCGACTTTGAAAAACAGTTTTACTAAAAAACAGCCGTCTGTTTTCGTTTTGGCTTCAGGTCGAATTTTCAGTCGTTCGATTTAGTTCTGAGATCTGCACTGGTGTGGTTTGTGGTGACCTTTTCGGGCCCGCTTTTGTGTTAGCGGGTCTCAGTGGATCGGTTTGGGTTATTTTCGCGCCCTCCTTTTTTTTCAGGGTCGCGTGGATGATCTGGTCTCTCCTTCCTCATCCATGGCGACGATGGCGAGCTCGAGGCGACGGCGGAGAGGTCTTGGCGACGGCGGCTCAGGTAAACCTTCAGATGTTATCTTCTGTAGCATACGTCTTCCCTTTCTTCTGTCCATTTGCTGCCCCTCTCCTCCAGCTTGTCCTTCCCTACCATGGCGCCTTCTCTCTCTCCCTCCCCTCTCATGGTGCCCCTCCCTCCCTTCCCATGACAACCCTCGCCCTCCCTTCTTCATGTGGCGCCTCATTACTCTCTGTTCTGGTGTCTTTGAGTCTGTCTTCTCTCTTTTCTTGAACCCTAGAACACAAAGCAGATCTCAAATCCTAATTCTCTGTATTTTTGTATAGGTTAATTCGGGTTCAGTTTTGCAAATCTGCAGCAATCAAGTCCTAATCCCTTTCTGCTGTTTCAGGTTGATTGGAATTCAGTTTTGCAAGTCTCTGCAGCAGTCAATTAAAAAGAAGGTAACACCAGTGCTTTTGTGATGTGACACTTATGCTGATTTTGTTGTGTCTAGATGGAACTGAAATGCTACCATATGCTCAATTTTATTTAATGTGAAAGTCATGCTATCTTGTAAAGATAGTATACTACATATACTAGTTCCTAGGTGTTTGTTTTGATTCATGGTGTCCATGAATGCTGTAGTCTTGTCTTACATTCTGCGCATATGAAAATCTGCAGCAATTTGGTACAAGCAGTACCCTGTTATTGTCTTTATATTCCGCATGTTTTTTTGTCAAGCAAGTCCCTGTTTCTCAGTTATTAAGCTTGTACTGCGAGTATGCATGTCAGTTTTTTGTTGTTTCCCTGGAGCATTTTTTTTTCAAAGTCAGAAGGTTTCGTTGCAACCTTATAGTATAGCTTAAGTTGTAGTCTATGCAACCCCATCTGTTTTTTGGTCTCTAGTGTTTTGTTAAACATATACATTCCCCCTGAACCAATTCATACAGGCATTTCTTTTCTCCGAATGTATTGATACTTGTGCAAAAGTTGTAGTCCCGTCGATTGTTTTTTTCAATGAGTAGTCTCAACCAGATTGCTTGAGGTGGCCAAGTTTCCCTTTTTGGGGGGGTTACTAATCAGTTGAGCTCTGGCCCATTCTCATATGCTAATCTTTTGTAGGAAGATCGCCAGTGTTGCATGAGCACAGAATTGTCGATGTCATTATGCACTATTCTAAGGAGTTGGCCAGCTGGCTAGAGACCTGTGTGGTCATGACCTAGTGGTTTTTGTTCATTTTCTTCACTCTAGTATCTTTTGTCCATTTCTTCCTAAGTCTCATGTTCTGGTCTCTTATGTTGTTATCAATCATTTTCTCTATATATTCATTCTAAGATGAACAACTGACTTCTTACTGTTCTTCTTACAAACCAGTTTGTAGTGTCCTACTTAAGTGTATACCTTTTAAAATTCAAACTCAAAACTTAAAATTGGGTATCCTTTTGGTAACTATTTTCGTTGTTCACTCTTTTTTCTTTAGTTTCTATTTTCTATATATAAATAGGAGTGTCCTACTTAAGTGGCTCCAGATAGGCCTGGTTGTTACCGAATCCTCATTCTCATCCTTCTTCAGTCTCGGCCCCTCTAATTTTTCAGTCTTTACTTTGTTTGTCATTTTGTAGGCTTGCTGTTTTAGTTTTTTTCATTTATCTGTTTTCTTGTCATTCTTCATTGATCTGCATTGTTCTTCTCCATCTTGTCATTTATAGAGGATTGAAAGTCTTCACTTAATTTTCCTTGCCATTTAACATTTCAACTTTTTCATTTGTTCAGTATTCAGTCTCTTTGTTTAGTCTGAGTTAGCATAGCTTTTTCAGCTAAAAATGATAGTAGTTAGTCTTTCATTTGCCCCATTTATTTTCAGTACTCATTCCTAAGTATTCATTGTTCATTATTTTTGTTTGTCGGACAGTAAGCTTGCCTTCTCAGTCTTATATTAGTTTTTTGTAATAGTATCAGTCTTCATTTTATCATACTTAGCTATCATTTGCATCTTTCTTCAGTTCTTTCTTCAGTCCTATCTCTCATGGGTCTTGTCTTTTAGTAGATGATTATTTCTGTTGTGAACCTTATGTTCCTGTAAGTCCTAAGTTTTCAGTTTTTTACACTGGTTTTTGTTAGATTATTTTCAGTTTTTAGTCGTCAGTATACCTAAGTATCAATTTTAGTTCTCTTCAGCTATATGTTAAGTGGTTAGTTATTTCGCCAGTTTTTGTTCAGTATCTTAAGTGTCTCATTTTAGTTCTCTTTAGTTACTTGGTCAGTGTATGTTCTTCAGTCTAGTTTTCAGTTTTAGTCATCAGTCTATTTTTACCAGTCTTTCAATCCTGGGAGTTTAGTTATCTATCAGTCTTAAGTTTTCAGTTTTTTGCACTGGTTTTTGTTAGATTATTTTCAGTTTTTAGTCGTCAGTATACCTTAGTATCAATTTTAGTTCTCTTCAGCTATATGTTAAGTGGTTAGTTATTTCGCCAGTTTTTGTTCAGTATCTTAAGTGTCTCATTTTAGTTCTCTTTAGTTACTTGGTCAGTGTATGTTCTTCAGTCTAGTTTTCAGTTTTAGTCATCAGTCTATTTTTACCGGTCTTTCAATCCTGAGAGTTTAGTTATCTATCAGTCTTTAGACCTTCAGTTATATTTTTTTTCTATGTTTATCATTATGTGTGTGTGTTTTCTCTGTTCCTCAGTCTATTAATTTTATCAAATTCTCTTCATTTATTTAGTTCATCAGTCTTCTCAGTTTTGTTTTATTCCTTATTTTTTCCATCATTTTTTTCAGTTTGTTAAGTCATTTTGTCTCATTTGCTATTTCGGTTTCATCATTTTCTCTTGGTTTCTTGATCTGTTTCTCTTCTGTTAACCCAGTCTTATTCAGTTTCTCTCCAGTCCACTTAGTCTATTTGTCTATCACTGTGTTCTTTCATTCACTCAGTTTCCCCAAATTTTGGAAGCTGCATTTCAGAGTTATCATATCAGTGTTTCTCTTGTTCTTGTTTTTCTCAGTCTTCTGATTCTTCATTCACATCAAATTATTATCTTTGCAGTCACTTCATAGTCTTGTGTTTCAGTTATCAGTGTTTCATTTCACTTATCATTCAAAATTTCTTTTGTGTATTCTTGATTCCCGATGTTATTCAGTCATTCATTATTGTGTATTCTCAGTTTCATTTTTTTCAGTCTTCACTGTTAGCTGGCTTGCTCAGCCTCAAGACATAGCTACCTTTGTTTAAGTCTATATACCTTTTTAGGTTCTATCACTCATTGCTTAGTGTTTGAGTTTCTTGTAAATTTTGTAGACAATTTGCTTATTTAACAGTCAGGGTTTTGTGTTTTACTGTTTCTCATTCTTTGTATCTCGTTACTTTTAGTCCTTTCTCCATTTTTTCATTGTTCACTTAATGTCCATTGATCATTTTATCATTTCTCGTTGTTTAGTTTTTGTATCTCATTATTTATGTATGACATTATTTCTCAGTGAGGGGCGCAAATTTCTCAGTTTTTGTACGTCAATGCTTGGTTATTTCTCCTCTGTATTTTGCTGATCCATTTATATTCATTTAATATTCCTTAATTTTTGTTTCTCATTATTTATATAAGCATATAAGCTTACAGTTTCTCTAGTATGCCAGTCTTGAAGTTCATATTCCTCACTGTGCAGTTTTTATTCAGCACTGATTCATCATCTTTTAGTTTTTAGTAAAGTTGTTTTGTCCATCATGTTTTGTATTGAGCAGCATGAGCAGGTGATGTAGTTTGAATGCTTAAGTATTTTCTTCAGTTACTTTTAGTCATTGTCTAGCATGATCAGTATTCCCTTTCTATAAGTCAATATTCAGTTTACTTGTTGAGTTTTCATCAGTCTCTGTTTTTGTCATGTGCTTCTTAGTTATGTTCAGCTCTTTTTAATATTATCTTTTACCAAGGGGAGTTACTTCTAGCCTGGACACCCGGGAGAAGGGGCTTGTGGGACTACAAATGTGGAATGAGATCTACAGTATAGCTGCATATGACACAGCCCCTAACGACCGCATCGTCTTCAAGAGTGGATGGAGAGAGTTTCCAGCAAGATTAAGTGTTGTTGATGTTGGAATAGATGTATTGATCACTTTCAAGATCAGCGGTCATGAGGATATTGGAGGTGATAGTCGTTGTACATGTCCTAATGGTGGGTGGCTGAGTCTACTAGGTGACAAGCTTCAGTCGAGTTGGATCTCATTTTTCATTAGCTTTGCACTAGCGTAGCCTTTCTCTATCATGTCACTTTTTGTGTGTTTATCTGCCTGTACTGAACCTATGTAATGTGTGCTTTGCATGCGTGGCTTGATACCACAACTGTAGGAGATATGCCCTAGAGGCAATAATAAATGTTATTGATTATCTCCCTGTTCATAATTAAGTTTATGTTCCATGCTATAACTGCAATGATTCTCGAGTCTGCAAATAAAACGAGGCTTGGAGGGAAACTCATGTGCACGTGTGGGATAATAAACGGTAAAATGTATTCCTAGTCAAGCCTCTATGACTGGCTCAAGTATTGCATGATGATCCTGTTTTCCTGATCATGGGCATGGCTATGCCGGCAATTTTGAGGGCACAATTGTTGGTAGAACACTTGTGTTGAATCGACCCGATTGATGTTATGCTATGAGATACATTCGTCATAAGTTAATGGTTAATAACACAGAGAAGTTAACGTTTGCATAATTCCTTAGACCATGAGAGTGTCGAGTTTCTTCATGCTTGCTTCATGAACTTTGGGGTTTGTTAAACGTCATCCGTAAATGGGTGGCTATTATGGCGGCTTACGGGTTCATGGAAAAGTATGTCAAGGGACTTGATAGCTCAAGATTGGGATTTGCTCCTCCGACGATGGAGAGATATCTCTGGGCCCTCTCGGTGTTACGGTATCCATCATCGTCTGGCCAGACACTTTGTGATTTGATCACGGGGATGCCGGAACACGGGAACGAGAAAAGAGAACAATACCGGCAACGAGGTAACTGGCATTGTGGACAAGTTGTTGATCCACGAGGATGCCTACATTTCTCACCTCGGGTATTTGTAACATATCGCGAAGCAACAGGAATAGCACACGGCAACTGGAGGTTCACTCGAATATTCATTCGTGTGGGTATAGGGGTCAATATGGGTGTCCACGGCTCCGATGTTGATCATTGATCGGAAGGGGTTCCGGGTCATGTCTATGCTTCACCGAACCTATAGGGTCACACGCTTAAGGGTCATCTATCTGTTGAATACTAGACAGGGAGTCTGAGAGAAAAACACCGAAAAAGTTTCGGACGCCGGAAAAGTTTCGGACAGCGGAAAAGTTCCGCAGAGAGAGGTCACCGGATGAGTTTCGGTGAAACTGAAAAGTTGTTTCAGAGGATACCATAAAGTCAAATTGGTTTTGGCACATGCCTGATAATTCTTGGAGGGTGCCAGAATCATTCTGGAAACTTTCTGGAATTTTCCGAGATGAAAACCGGAAATGTTCCGGAGCTGCCAAAACCGCTTCAGATGCTTTTCGCAGATGAAATCACTAAACCGGAATTGTTCCGGCTCGCGTTGAAAATTATTTTGGTGGGTACTAGAATTGTTCTAAGCCCACATGAATATTTTCAGTTCGATCAGACGCTGAAAAATGTCGTCGTGAATAGTGAAAAGCACTTTTTGGGCTGATTTGCAAATGGGGTTTTTCTTCTAGAAGAAAACCACTTTTGGTGTGTGAAAGGGAGGTGGAGCCCCCCAAAGGGGCTGCACAATTTCGGCCATGGCTTGGGGGGGCCCTCCTTGAGGTGTCCTTCCACCTCATGGTGGATATGTTCTACACACCCTTATGTGGCATGTGGTGGAAAGATCCTAGGAAGGTCCTTTTGGTCTTTCCTCTACCCCTTGCTCCTCCTATAAATAGGAGGTGAGTGGGCAGCCCATAAGATCATCCTTGGTTCTCATACACATGCTATGCTTTGCTAGCTCTCTCTTCTCCCTCCCACGAAAAGAGTTTTCGTAGAGCCGAAAGGCTGTCTGGGTTCCGGCAGGAACTAGTTCTGGACGGCGAAGCCCTGCTGGATAGATGATACCGTATGTGTGCAACTCTGTAGAGAGATCGTAGTTTCGGTCTTAGTTCGAGAGTGCCTCCCGAAGGGCTGTCCGTGTGACCGTCCGAGTTTTGGAGGTCCTCCCGAAGGGCTGTCCGAGTGACAGTCCGAGTTTCGGAGGTCCTCCCGAAGGGCTGTCCGCGACACCGTCCGGGGGACTGTGCGACCGCCTCCCGAAGGGCTGTCCGCGAGGCAGATGAGGGTATACATCCTCGCGGTTGGGAGGTTGTAAAATTCTAGCTGCGGGGATCTGCACCGCCGTTCGTCATCGACTCTACTTCCGCTGCGCTACGGGTCGGTAACGAAAGAGATCAAACCTTGTATGCAGTCTCCATAGTGGTCCTGGGCTGGTGCGTAGGTCGGAAATTTTTTGTTTTCTGCTGCGTTCCCCTTCAGTAGATGCAGGTTGCGATCTAGAATACATAGAGATGTATGGGTGTTGCACAATATAATTAGGTAGTAGATGAGATCTATTGCTGAAAATTATTTGTGCGGGTAGCAGATGAAGTCTGTTACCCGATGTTCTTGTTGCTTCCCTCGAATTTGCATATTTCTGATCTTGATAACAGTATGGTGGAGTTTCAATGTTCTGGCAATCCGCGATCCTGATTGATCAACGAAGTGCTAACAGTTCACTGAATTCCACCGTAGTTAAAAAGAAAGATGAAATTTTGCAGACGAAAGGGCAATGCAGATGTGATCTGCACGGGGGTCACGCGTATGACGAAGTTTAGTATGGGGCTCGAGATTTTATTATCTCGTGTTTCATACACCCTGGAATGTTAATCTAGCGACTTGGATTATCATGCTTGATGATGGACGTTGGTAGCTTCGGTTTGTTTTGAAACCTTAGAAGCCACGTAAAATAAAATTTTGCATGAACCGATTAGAGGCGTCTAACTTGGTTTTGCAGGATGGTTTGCATGTGCATGTGATGTGGTATAGCAGTGTTCATAATAATTTGATTATGTATGAGATGACTATATGATGTAAATTGATTAACATGACCTGCGTGTCATGATTCGGCATGATGGCTGGAGCCATATGATTGCACTTTAAATGACCTGCGTGTCAACCTTATGCAATGCACTTATTTTATTAGCTATAGAGATAGCAATATTATTTGGTGCATCGACAAGGTGGTGGCAATCTTCGCGAAGGTGAACACCGACGCGAATGCCGAAGACGAAGAAATGAGAGACTTCTCCGTCAGAAAGGGCTATACCATATCTTGCTATTATGAATTGCCTGAGATGTTTATCCCTTATGATGCACCCTTCTTGATTGCGCGGTAGTCGCTTTTTATTAGGGTGATCTCTCACAAAATATCAAGTAGTTAGTGTTCTCCCAAGTGTAGCACCGTCACGGCACCTAACTTTTCGGGGTATCACATGGATACATGGGTACGAACGATTAGGGATGTGTGAGGCGGGTGAGTTGAGACCTCGCAGCGAGATCACTTGGTTGTCTTGACGTTCAGGCATGAAAGTCATGAGCTCGGAACACACGCATCGAAAGATGAACAAGAGTCACATAGAGATGTGATTGGCAAGTTGGCCTACCGATTGCAATTCTCGTCACTTGAGATGGATACATCCTTGGCGTAGAATTGTAATTTGGATCTTGTATCACTCAAAATCAATTATGAGAGATATTGATTTGAGTGGGAGCGCACTATAGAATTAACTTGTTTAATTCTCAGTGCAATTAATTTTGAACGCTGTCTAAGTGTGGTTTGCATAATAGTTGTAGAATAATGGCTCGCGTTTCCACCTTCCCTATTAAAATTGAATAGCTGTTAAATATCTGGTTAAACTTTACGGTTGGTAACGTAATGTGAGGATTGTCCTCAAGAGTGCCGAGAAGGACTTTGTCCTATCGCATGCTTTCGGTATTCTCCCGCTAATGCTATGGATCATGTGACTCTCGTCCTTCGATCCAAAAGCTAGAATTCCGTTTTTAGTCAAGTGCAATACGTTTGCTTCCATGAGACCCGAACTTCAAAAGTTTGGATAGTTATGTGATATTCATGGAATCTGAAAATCATTTTCAGAGACAGACAAAGACTGAAAGATATGAGATATCTAAAGCCATGTTTGTTTGCAAACTATTAGTAAAGGTGTTTACTATGCATTTGACTGATAAGAGAGGGATCCAGAAGAACGCCTGTCATATGATGAAAGGTGAATAAAACAAACAACTTAAAGAGAAAGGAAGTGTCCGAAGGGTGTTAGTGAAACTTTCACGCCTAGGAAGTCCGAGGCTAACGCCACTCTTAAGTTGGGTGCTTCTTCTAAGAGTAGGAGAAATACTAAAAGTTAAACTGTTAGAAGTATAATGGCAAAAGGAAAGAAGACTGGAATATCCAGCTCATGTATGAATGTCATACAAGTTTTTGATGTATAGAAGGCTGGTCAAAAATATAGTTCTTGGGAATTATGGTTAAACATGTTAATCACTAATTCTTGGGTATTGTGAGTTGATCACAAAGATACCCGCTCGATTGCATTCTGTTGCAACTCGATGTAAGAACTACTATGGCCTGAAAGACTAGCCAGGGATGAGGTTTAGATACACGCAGGGAACATAGTAAATGTTACTATGCCTTCCATCGGTGTATTCCCTATGTTTTTATCTTTCATAATTCATTTTAGAGTTACACACTCTAGCCCATTGCATAAAGTATCTTGCAAGAAGGTTGTTCATAAGAGAACTTTTAATGTTCGGAGTTATGAATAACAAAAGGGCCATACTTTCATTATGAATGAGAAGTATGCTATGAATATCGATAATAATACATTACCTCTGTTTTTACTTTCATAATTCATTTAGAGTTTCATACACTCTAGCCCTTTGCATAAGGTATTTTGCAAGAAGGTTATTCATAAGAGAACTTATGATGTTCGGTGTTATGAATAACATGAAGGGCCATGCTTCCATACAGGATGGGATGTATGTTATGAATATTGATGGAAATATGATACATCCATAACACTAATGCTAAATGTCGCAAGACTAAAAGAAATACCACACAAGTGTGGCACTGCATTTGGTCACATTAGAGAAACCCGCATGGAAAATTCCATTATGATGGATTTTGAAGTCGTTTGATTTTGAATCATCTGACACTTGCAACTTTTCTCTGAAAAGTGAAGTGACTGAAATACCGTTCACAGGCCATAAGGAACGAGCAAAGAACATATTGGTGATCATACATTATGATGTGTGTAGTCCAATAAATGTTGTTGCAGGCAGTGGATTTATCTATCTTCAGAAATGACTCAAGTAGATATATGGATATTTACTTGTTGAGACGTAAGTCTGGATCTTTTGAATTCATTCATAAGGTTTTCAAAAATGAAGTAGAAGTTATTGTAACAAGAAAATCATGTTTCTACAATTCGATTGCAGAAAGGAATATTTGAGTTACAAGTTTAGCGAATGTCTGATGAGTTGTGAAAGGGGTTTCATAACTTGCACCTCCCGGAACACCACTGCAAGTGGAAAGTCCGTGAAGATGTAATCGAACCATTTATGACATGGTAAGATCAAAGATGACATAAATAAATTTGCCATTATCCCTTTTAAAGTGATGCTTTAGAGACTGCGGCTTTTACACTGAAAAGAGCTCCATCAGGTCTGTTGAAATGACGCCATGGTGTGGTACGCCCAACCATGTTATATCTTTTCTTAACATTTGGAATATGGGGCTTGTGTAAAAGGTTACAAACCTATTCCAAATCAGACAAGTGCTACCTTATAGGTTATCCCAAGTAATTGGGTATTCCCCCACCACTATACCGAGGCAAATAGTTTTGCCACAAAACGGTATGCTTTTAAAGAGAATAGTTCTTACAAAAGGTGAGTGGGAGGACAGTGCAACTCGACGAGATAACCAGTATCTTCGTCATCAGGTCAAAGGAAAGGAACCTTGGAAGTGATTCCGGAGTTTCCTACTGCGACTGATACGGAAGCCTCTACATGAGATGTATGGACTTCGGTCGAACTTGCAGCTGAACCACGTAGGCAAAGCTCGTGCAAACCTATCAGGTGCGCAAACGAGATATTGTTGTTAGACAACAGTATACCTACAATACACAAGGAAGCGTTGATGGGCCTGACTCCGGAATTGGCTAAAGGCCAATACAATCTGAGATAGTTTCCATATAAGTGATTCAAGATTAAAATCTTGATACACCTTTTGGAAGACTTAGAGTCTAACGAATATTTATGGAACTGAAAACTGATACGGATAAAAATGTTTTATCCATAAAGCTCGACTTGTTGCAATAACAAGTTCAAGGAGTTGACTACGATGAGGTTGTTTCACCGTAGTGATGCTTAAAGTCGGTTCGGGTTGAACTAGCAATTAATACATATTTCAATCATGAGATATGAAACATGGATGACGAAAGGATTTCCATCTGATGGAAATGAAACCTAGGACTTGTATGTGATACAGTCCAAAGTAATTTGTCGATCCAGAGGATGCTAGTAAGTATGCAAACTTCAGAGTTTCAGCGATGGACAGAAGAGAGCAAAGTGGAGTTGGAATCTTCGTTTTTGATGAAATGGTCAAAGGGGTTTGACTTCATCAAATGGGTATCGAAGATGCTTGTAATTCAAGAAAGTAAGTGGGAGCATAATAATATTTCTAAAAACCTTGTGTGCTTGACACATTGTTAATTGGAAATAAATTTCTTGACACGAATTAGGACTTCATTTGAAAATAGTTTTTCGATGAAGTGCTTAGGCTAAATAGCCTCAATATTAGGCATGATGATCTATAGAGATAGATTTACCTAATGGGGCTAAGCTATGAATACATATTGACAAGGTGCTAAAACCTTTTAGCATTTAAAAACGCCAAGGAGTGATTCTTGCCGAAGTCACATGTGGAGAGTTTTGCAAGACTCGGTGTCTCAAAACACAGATGAGCAAAAACACATGATGGTAATTCCACACACTCTTGTGTTTGGATTAATCATGTATTCCATGGTATGTAAAACAGCCAGATATGTCCAATACTCCAAAGTTGTTGCGAGTATAGATACCAAAGTGATCAAAGTACTGATCATGGGACAACAGTGAAAGATGTCATTAAGTACTATAGTAGTGCTGATGACATGTTTTCTCGCAAGCAGAGATTATGAAGTGCTCGTTGTAAGTAATTACATCGATACAGTCTTCATCAATGCTCCATGCGATTTTCGATTTAAGTTAAGGGTTTTGTGTAATACACAATATGGTGGCACGGTAGTTGGAAATTGTTCCAAACAAGATACTGTGGCGAATTCTATAACAAAGGCTAAGTATGTTGATGCTTAAGAAGCGACAAAGAAGTTGTTGAATCATATAGTTCATTCATGAACTTAGTATGGTTCCAAGATGGCTTTGGTCTATAGGACACTATAGCAGATAGTTGCTCCATAGCTCAGTCTGAGGAATCAGGTTTCGACCAATGATTCACACATATACAAAGCCAAGTCCACACAAATATGAATTTTGTGAAAGCGTGAAAACGCGAGGATATGCAAAGTTACACACGGAGCTGAAGTTGTCAGATCCGTTGGACATCAGGCTATACCACAAGCGAAGCATATTTTACACCAGTATGCCATAGGTGTAAAGTGCATTAGCATTCACTAGATTATTGACTCTAGTGCAAGTGGGAGTCTGTAGGAGATATGCCCTAGAGGCAATAATAAATGTTATTGATTATCTCCCTGTTCATAATTAAGTTTATGTTCCATGCTATAACTGCAATGATTCTCGAGTCTGCAAATAAAACGAGGCTTGGAGGGAAACTCATGTGCACGTGTGGGATAATAAACGGTAAAATGTATTCCTAGTCAAGCCTCTATGACTGGCTCAAGTATTGCATGATGATCCTGTTTTCCTGATCATGGGCATGGCTATGCCGGCAATTTTGAGGGCACAATTGTTGGTAGAACACTTGTGTTGAATCGACCCGATTGATGTTATGCTATGAGATACATTCGTCATAAGTTAATGGTTAATAACACAGAGAAGTTAACGTTTGCATAATTCCTTAGACCATGAGAGTGTCGAGTTTCTTCATGCTTGCTTCATGAACTTTGGGGTTTGTTAAACGTCATCCGTAAATGGGTGGCTATTACGGCGGCTTACGGGTTCATGGAAAAGTATGTCAAGGGACTTGATAGCTCAAGATTGGGATTTGCTCCTCCGACGATGGAGAGATATCTCTGGGCCCTCTCGGTGTTACGGTATCCATCATCGTCTGGCCAGACACTTTGTGATTTGATCACGGGGATGCCGGAACACGGGAACGAGAAAAGAGAACAATACCGGCAACGAGGTAACTGGCATTGTGGACAAGTTGTTGATCCACGAGGATGCCTACATTTCTCACCTCGGGTATTTGTAACATATCGCGAAGCAACAGGAATAGCACACGGCAACTGGAGGTTCACTCGAATATTCATTCGTGTGGGTATCGGGGTCAATATGGGTGTCCACGGCTCCGATGTTGATCATTGATCGGAAGGGGTTCCGGGTCATGTCTATGCTTCACCGAACCTATAGGGTCACACGCTTAAGGGTCATCTATCTGTTGAATACTAGACAGGGAGTCTGAGAGAAAAACACCGAAAAAGTTTCGGACGCCGGAAAAGTTTCGGACAGCGGAAAAGTTCCGCAGAGAGAGGTCACCGGATGAGTTTCGGTGAAACTGAAAAGTTGTTTCAGAGGATACCATAAAGTCAAATTGGTTTTGGCACATGCCTGATAATTCTTGGAGGGTGCCAGAATCATTCTGGAATTTTCCGGGATGAAAACCGGAAATGTTCCGGAGCTGCCGAAACCGCTTCAGATGCTTTTCGCGGATGAAATCACTAAACCGGAATTGTTTCGGCTCGCGTTGAAAATTATTTTGGTGGGTACTAGAATTGTTCTAAGCCCACATGAATATTTTCAGTTCGATCAGACGCTGAAAAATGTCGTCGTGAATAGTGAAAAGCACTTTTTGGGCTGATTTGCAAATGGGGTTTTTCTTCTAGAAGAAAACCACTTTTGGTGTGTGAAAGGGAGGTGGAGCCCCCCAAAGGGGCTGCACAATTTCGGCCATGGCTTGGGGGGGCCCTACTTGAGGTGTCCTTCCACCTCATGGTGGATATGTTCTACACACCCTTATGTGGCATGTGGTGGAAAGATCCTAGGAAGGTCCTTTTGGTCTTTCCTCTACCCCTTGCTCCTCCTATAAATAGGAGGTGAGTGGGCAGCCCATAAGATCATCCTTGGTTCTCATACACATGCTATGCTTTGCTAGCTCTCTCTTCTCCCTCCCACGAAAAGAGTTTTCGTAGAGCCGAAAGGCTGTCTGGGTTCCGGCAGGAACTAGTTCTGGACGGCGAAGCCCTGCTGGATAGATGATACCGTATGTGTGCAACTCTGTAGAGAGATCGTAGTTTCGGTCTTAGTTCGAGAGTGCCTCCCGAAGGGCTGTCCGTGTGACCGTCCGAGTTTTGGAGGTCCTCCCGAAGGGCTGTCCGAGTGACAGTCCGAGTTTCGGAGGTCCTCCCGAAGGGCTGTCCGCGACACCGTCCGGGGGACTGTGCGACCGCCTCCCGGAGGGCTGTCCGCGGGGCAGATGAGGGTATACATCCTCGCGGTTGGGAGGTTGTAAAATCCTAGCTGCGGGGATCTGCACCGCCGTTCGTCATCGACTCTACTTCCGCTGCGCTACGGGTCGGTAACGAAAGAGATCAAACCTTGTATGCAGTCTCCATAGTGGTCCTGGGCTGGTGCGTAGGTCGGAAATTTTTTGTTTTCTGCTGCGTTCCCCTTCAACAACATCGACATACCCGCTGCATATGTACCCATGTTGCATTGGTTTCAGCTTTTAGATTGGCAGTTATATAAGTTATTGCATGCCTATTTCAGTGCTCATTCACTCTCACCATTTTCTTTACATAACTAGTAGCATTTATTCAGTAATGCAGTGTGTTTTCTGAGAATATATGTGTAGGTATGCTCAGGTTTGCCATCCAAAATGTATGAGTTTTTGACCATACAGAGGAGTTTTCTCATGTATGTTCAGTGGTCATCTCAATCTTTGGGTATTTTTTCTCATCTGCCATCTCTCTTCTCCTCCCTGCTCTATGATCTCCTTTTCTTCTCGCTGCTCCGAAGCATGTATTATCTTCCTTGGAGTGTGTAGCAACTAGCAAGCAGACCTAAGACGCAGGAGTGGGTGTGATATGGGAGACAGACGCGTGTGTATGTGTGTGTTTTTGCGACCGTAATGAGGTCAGTATTTACCCAGCCCGTTAGCAGTGTGGTTGGTTTGGTGTGGGGTAGCGGGACAGCAGGAGGAAATTCGATTGAATGTACTGAAGAAATCGGTCGTTTTTCAGCAAAACTGACTGAAGACCTGAGATTTTAGCAAAACTGACTCAGACTGAGCTCGCCCACGTGTAAATACATAATTGGATGAAAAATGCAACCTAAACCGAAATAGAAATCAGACGTCTGTTGATTAGACAGTCCCTTGAAAAATCCTAGACCGCATGCGCAAGCTCTGCATGTTCGTATCTACGCTCCCTCGCTCAGGAACGATGGAGGAGCCCATGAGGTCGGCTTATAGATAGACCATTGTGTGAGTTGTTTGTCTGATGCAGTTATTGTATTGGTGTACTACGACATGTACAACTATGTCTACATGGTTCAACTCGAATCAATGTAGTTTAAGGAACTCCATGGATTTTTTTTCTTTTTAAAAATTCATATTACCAATTCATGAATTTTTGTAATTATAATACATGATGTGGCCGAATCTACTTATACAGTTGGGCTGGTTCCACATGTGGGATGCGTTGGCCAGGCACGACAAGTGTATATAGCATATTGTTTGCATGATGACTAAAAGAATGTACACTACATTTTTTTAAATCACGTTTGTGTTTTTCTAAAGTTTTATACAATGTAAAAAAAATGTTCATGTATTTGAAAAATGCTTTATGCCATAAAAAAAGTTCAACATATACTTTAAAAATGTTTCACATGTATTTGAAATAATGTTTGATACATCTATTTAAAAATATACATCATATTCCCCCACAAAAAAATATAAATCATATATTGAATATTTTTCAACGTGTATAAAAAATTCTCCACAAGTATATAAATATTGTGAAATGTGTTGAAAAAAGTAGACATACATTAAAAAAAAGAAAACTGTTGAAGAAACACAGAAAAACCGAAGAAATACCTGAGAAACGCACCGAAGAAACAAACTGAAAACCGAAAAGGCAAACTGCAAGGAAAGGCAGAGGATACCCTCCCAAAAATACTTGAAATAGGATCCTCAAAAAAAAATACTTGAAAAAGCCCCGAAGAAAACTGTGGGACTGGGCCGGGCCACTAAGGCCTTGTACAATGATAGGTGCTTAGGAAGGTGCTTAGCAAATAAAACCGGGTTTTTCTGAAGCACCAGTGCCTATTTCTATAGGAGAGATGCCTAACTAAGCGTCTGCCCTGTACAAATAAGCACCGGTGCTTAAGGAAAACCTGATTTATTTTCTTAAGCACCTCCTCTAAGCACCTTGCATTGTACCAGGCCTAAGGGAGCGCTATCTTCCACGTCGCTGCAAGCGACGGCTCTGGCGGCCTGCCTGACCCGATGAGGAAATAACAGCGTGGCCCAGAAGCCCATCACGGAAGATAAACAGGACGAGGCTAATCTGCGCTGCTAATTGTGCCCCGACCCAAACACGACAGCCCGGATGCTGCCCTCCCCACCACTTTCTGCCGCCCGCCGCGCCGCCACGGCCGCCGCCCACCACCTCCTCCCCTCCATCAGCTCGCTGGTCCTCGACCCGCCCGCCCCCAGCCCCGCCGGCCCCCGCCGTCGCGTCCGTCTCATGCCGCTGAGGAACGGCGCCCCGCTCGTCTCCCTGCCGCCCCGCGGGAGGAGCTTCGCGGTGGCCGCGGGGGATGGAGGCCTAGAACTAGAAGGCGAGGCTCCGGCGCTGGTGGTGGTGTCCTTCTACCGGTTCGCCGACTTCCCCGACCACGCCGACCTGCGGCGGCCGCTCAAGGAGCTCTGCGAGGAGCTGGTGAGCGCACACAGATATCATCTTGGTTTTTCTTTTTATCACTTTGCATCGATGGCCATCCCTTGTGACCTAACGAGATATACGAATTGAACTGGTTGGAAATGTTGCAAAACCTCGAGCTAACCTTGTATAATGATGTGTTGTTTCAGATGTTGTGCTATGCTACGGTCCTCTTTTGTAGCGTGATATAATGTGTTCGACTAAATGTTTGATGCATTCATGTAATGGACTTTGTATATTAAGATCAATAGACCATGGAGCTTAGTAAATTCTTTCCTTGAACTGAAAAATAGCAAGTTCTTTAGATATGCAAAGGATTGTATAGTGCATATGTATGGCAATTTTGGGCTAGATACTGCATTGTATTCCCTCTGTAAACAAATGTAAGACGTTTTAGGTCACTAATTTAGTAACCTAAAACATCTTGCATTTCTTTACAGATGGAGTATTATTTTTGTAAACCTATTGCAAAATGCACATAGATATAGGGTACCAAATGCGAGGAATACCTATGTTGAAAGCTACCCAAACTCGTAACAAAGAAAGCACAGTATATTATTGACAGATTTGTCTTGTGGGGAGCTGTCAGTTAACTCTTTTTTGTATTTCTTATTACTTCAGCTCATTTCTAATTTTTGATGTGTGTCACACTAAGATGCTCATTTTGTGAGCATCTATTGTTAACTGCTAACCTTATATATATATATAGTTTTTTTTTTAATTCTCTGGTACCTGTTACTGCTTTGTTACAGTAATATGTTAAGTGACTAATGAGAGTACCATAACTTGGTGTTCATATTGTGTAGAAATTGCCCGCATATGCTATTTTATTTATCAATGTTTCTCTAAAACTGGGCACTCACATGGTTGGTTGGCTGATGCTGTTCAGCGTGTTTCAGGTGGCATTATTCTTGCACCAGAGGGAATCAATGGTAGTTTATGTGGAACAGCAGAAGCTGTGGAGAAAGTTTTGAACTTTATTCAAACAGACAATCGCTTAAAGGGGTTGAGAGTGATCCAGACACCTGTTACTCCAGAGGATGAGGCTATCCATCATGGACATACCAGCCATTCTCCTGTTGGTCCTGGAGAAGATGCACCATTCCGATGGGATCATGTCCGTGTGAAATTGAAAAAGGAGGTTGGTTAGTTTGCTTGCATAATAATATTGTTAATGGTTGTTTGATTGAATACCTGAGTATTTAGTGATGCAGATTATTATGCTTTATTGACTATTTCTCAGATAGTGAGTTTTGGAGACCCTGGTGTGATGCCAACTAAAAGGGTTGGCAAGTATATAAAGCCAAAAGATTGGAATTCGTTGATAAGTGATCCAGGCACCGTGAGTCTTTCATTCATCTCAGTTCATTTTTTGTCTATTCCCTGCCATTTGCGTGATGCCCTCACACTATCCATGTGGCAGGTTGTCATTGATGTGCGTAACATGTACGAGATACGCATAGGAAAATTTAAGAGAGCTGTTGATCCATGCACAGAATCATTTAGAGAATTCCCATCTTGGGTTGATAATCAATTCCAGTTGGCCGAATCTGATAGTCAGCAGTCATCAGTAAATGGTAACACTGTAACTGAGGGAGTGGAAGAAGATCTGAATTCCAGTGAATCCAAAGAGTTACCACGTGTTGCTATGTATTGTACTGGTGGTATTAGATGCGAGAAGGCATCGAGCTTTCTCCTCGATAAGGGATTTAAAGAGGTATACCAGGAGGGCTTTCCCTGCTTATTCCTCTGCTGACTTTCCTCATGAAGCATTTCCTCTTGATTAAAAAATTGTATACAAATTAACTCCATATTATATTATAATACCACTGAAATGAATTGTTCCTCAGGTTGACTATTTCATCTTGTGTGCAGTTAAACTGGTCATGTATGCTGTACCGTCGATAGCACTAGGTTATGTACTGAACATATTGGAGAATTTCTGTTATAAAACCAATTAGTATATGATAAAGTTTTACGCCATCAACTTCTATACAGTAACATATCTTATAGTTGCGACCCTAATGCGAAGTTTCATACCTGTACATTCCAGGTTTACCATCTGGAGGGTGGGATATTGAAGTACCTAGAGGAAATCCCGAAAGCTGAAAGCTTGTGGGAGGGTGAATGCTTCGTGTTTGACAAGCGTGTTTCAGTGGAGCATGGGTTAGCCCAAGGAACCCACAAACTCTGCTATGGATGTAAACAACCAGTTAGTGACGAAGACATGGAATCTCCTAAATGGGAGTATGGTGTATCATGCCCATACTGCTTTTCCACGAGATCTGAGGAGGAGAAGGAAAGGGCAAGGGCTCGGCACCGGCAGTTTAAGACATGGGGAGTTATTGGCGGTCCTGATAAAGGCAGGAGTCCTAAAAGGCTCGAAGCTAGCGATGGGGTTAAGGAGGACAAACAGCCGCGCAACTCAGTATAACTGAAACTGGTGATTGTATTTTGTTCTATTACTTCTGGATTATTGAAATGCCCTTGACAAAGACAGAGATTCTATCGACCTGTAGTGCTTTTGTCTGGCTACTTTGATCAGGCTTCACGAGTTACTTCTTGGTCTCTGATCTAGACTGCAGGTACATTGACTATCACTAGTGTCTTACTCCAGCTTAGAAGTTTGTTTACAGGGGGCTGATGTTTGTACTCTATCTATCCGTAAATTGTAACATTGGTTGCTCGTATGAGCTTATGAGCTGCAGCAGTCCCTTGAACAAAACACAGATCCCCGGACCTGAAGCTTCTCGCAGTCTGTTTATGTATGATGACGGGGTCAGTTACCCAAATGGCGTCATTCCTGCTTGAACGAGAGGTTTCTCTAGTTGGAGTTCAATGCACATTTATACTGCTGGTTGTTCTGAGCATTGCTTATTTCTGAGCTGTCTGAAACTGCTATTTGCATTTGATTTGCTATTTTCGTTTCCTATAGAGGCGGGGTGTGTTTATTTGGTTGATCTATGTATGTCAAATCGCCGCATAGTACGGTACATGGAGTAGATTTGTGCCTTGGGTGAAAATGATATTGATACATGTGCATATGAACTGCATCGTACTTGCACAGTTCAGTGAAACAAGAAACATTTGTTCTTGGGTAGTGAATTAACTCCAGGGGATGCTTATGGCTCATTCGGTTTACGGGAATTTCAAATCAAAGTAATAGGAAAAGTAAAGGATCGGCATGCCCTGTTCACTTCAATACTTAGAATTTTTTTCACGGGGTCACATAATGCTAAGAATCATTAGGAATTAGGCAAATGTGGACAGTTTGAACAAAATACTAAATAATCTAACGAAAGTCATGTTCTAATCCCGAGCTCATGTGAGCTCGGGTGAACAGTAAAATCAAAACAAAACGAAATAAAAATTAAAAAATTCTGAATTTTATTTTGTGTGAAACATTGACAAATCTGTTGATAGCTTGCAAAATTTTATCATGAAACGACATCGCGGAAAATGTGACAAAAAAAAATTTGAAGCTCCAAAATGTGTTTGAAAAAGCATCAATTGTTTTTTTTTTTGTCACACTTCCCACAAATGTCATCTGGTGATGAAATTTTGCAAGCTATCAAAAATTTTGTCAGCGTTTCACACACAAAATAACAGATTTTTTTTATGTTTCTTTAAATCTGATTTTACTGTTCACCCGAGCCCACATTCTTATAAAACAAATGGTATACATAGAAAAAGTCCTAATGTTCAAAATCATGTAGGAATCCTCAAAGAAGGAATGTTTTTTTAGAGAACTTCCACCCGTCATTAAACAAAAATCAAACTATTGTGGAATGCCAAGGCCTAATGGTGGATTTACGCCTATGTGAGAAATTGAACCCATAACTAGTATATATGAGCTTCCATATTTGAACTCCTCTTATAATGATTGAAACCCACATAATTGAATTTCTTTGCACAAGTTTCAAGCTGATCTTTGGCTGCAACGTAAGAAGGCCGTAGGTTTAATGTGCATAGTATTAATCAATGGCCAATTCCTATTAGGCGTTTTTTGCGGGCGCCGATATGTCTCGCCTACAGCTTTTTTTTTGACAATCACACGAAAGAAAGTCTGTTCAATTTTTTGAAAATACTTGTTCAATTTGTAAACACCTTTAACATTTTTTAAATACTTTTAACTCGAGGGAAAACCTTTAACAGTATTTAAAAGATGTAGAACAAGTATTTAAAAGAAAGATATATATCAAAGAAAGATATATATCAAAAACATGTAGAAAAACCATGTAGAAAAGCTGTAGAACAAGTATTTAAAAGAAAGATATATATCAAAAGCATGTAGAAAAACAGTCAAGAAAACTGAAGAACACCTGAAAATCTATTGAAAACGAGAAGCAAACAAAGAAAACCAAAGAAAAAAAGAAAGAATAGAAAAATAGTAAAAACGGAGAAAGAAACGAAGAAAAACCGGAGATAAAAAAAACTGAAGAACACCTGAAAAGCCGATGGAAACCCGGGTTCTTTTGTTCAAGTTGGTAGCGCCATCATAGTGTAACACGAATTCGACGATTATTTAGTGGCTAGCAGCACTGCGCTATAACCAGGAAGTCCTAGGTTTGAATCCCTCTCTGTCCTTTTTTTCTCTACTCTATTCTTTTAACTGCACTAATAGGCCGGCCTGTAGACTCTCGATGCGAGAGTAGCCTTTGTCTCGCTTAATGCGCGATATAGCTCCCGTGCTTTTTTGCAGATGGCACATACCTCCCTACCACACACACACGTTGGAACTGAGCCAGCCCTTTTCAGTTTTCTACCCATTCGCAATTCGGACGTGTCACGCCTGTTGTGGATATTCTAGATCAAGCACCTAGATATGGGCCACACGGCCTCACAAAATAGATCTTTTTGCAGTGTCGCAAAATAATTCTTCTACATTGCCGCATAACTCTAGTCGAATTTTCAAAGCTGACGCACACTCGTTACTATTAATTTTGCTATTAGGTTTTACGATGGAGACATGAGAGTGCTTACAAGTAGTTGTTCCTTTCATAAACGTCACTTGCATATATCTTGATAGATAATTATCTATCTTGTTTGGAAGAAATATTGTGTTTGGAGTAACTATTTTTCTAAGAAATAAATATAAATAAAGTTCAAGTAATTATCACCACATATCTAGTAAAATGGAGACGACATTGCCGGAAATGGAGACGAATTTCAAAATATTTTTGAATTCAAAAGTTATTCATGGATTAAAAAAATGTATGTAAATTGAAAAAATATTCCGAATTTGAAAAAAAATGTGAATTCCAAAAAAATTAATAAATTGAAAATTAATTGAAAAACACATAGCAATTTGTCAAAGGTAAATGTTTATGTAATTTGTGGACATTTTCTAGATAATATAGGCATTTTTTTCAATTCTTAATAAAAATATTAAACATGAACATTTTTGAAAATTCCAAACAGTTTTGAAAAGGTAAAAAAATCGAAATTTCAAAAACAAATTGCATATTATCAAATTTGTGAACTTCAAAATACTCTTCAAAATGAGAAAAAATAGATCTGGCTGCTTACCACAGCCTTGGGGCACATCACTCAACGAATTGGCGAGCCAAGGCAACTCCTATTTGGCGCTTCTAGCATAGTTAAAAGGATTGTGTACGTGGCTCTAAATAAATTTTGTTTTCCTATTTTAAAAAAAAATTCGTAAGAAAATATAAAATTCTTCAACTTTTTAAAACTCAAAAAAATTAAAATAAAATCACAAATGGACTTCCAAATTCGTGAACGTTATGTATCTGTTCGTGGACTTTTTTTAAAATACATGAACGTTTTTCAAATGCAGAAATATTTATTCAACTTCACAAACTTGTTTTGAATTATGAACTTTTCCGAATGCATGAACCTTTTCTCAAAACAATGAACATTTTTCAAATCCTTGAACGTTTGACAAAAGGTCATCCATACGAAAAAAAACTTGTTAAACTTTCTTTCAAATCCTAGAACGTTCATGAACTTGTTTTAAATTGTGAACATTTTTCAAAATCCACAACTTTCTTTCAAATCCATGAACGTTTTTCAATTGCACGAACTTTCAATGAAGTTTGTTAACCTTTTTTCAGTTGTGAAATTTGTTCACATTTACGATATTTTTTCAAATTCACAAAGCTTTTTTAGTATGCATGACTTCTTTCCAATTGTGCGGTTTTTAAATTTGTTAAAAAATTTGTAATCAAAAAACCATTTTTCAAACCAAAACTTTTTTGATTTCAACAAAAAATTTAAAAAATTCCTCTAACGATACATAGCATTTGCATAGTCCTCCTTTCGGTGTATTGAACCACAACATTTGGGTTTGTCTCACTTGTAGCGAGAGAAAGAGCTGAGATCACTAATTAAGGGGTTCTTCTTTTAAAGGTCACACCCACCTTTCAAAGTTGCGACAAGTGGTGCACTGCACTGCAAAGTGCATCACTTGTCACAAATTGTGAGTTTTCCATTTTTAGAGATTCGATTATTCAGAAAAAAAAACCTTTAAAATCATGAGTCCAAATTACGAACCCTTTTCACTATTTGATTCGCGTGTTGTGATTTTTGAATCTAGATCACACGTTAATAGGTTTTGGCGAACTATTTTTTTCCAAAAAAACAAGAAAAAAAGCCGGAAGCACGGTTTTTTCCCACTTTTCCCCCTTTCCAAGAGTCAAATACGTGCCTCCCGCGGATGCAAAAGAAAAAGAACATAACATGTTTTTTTCTTTTCAGTGAGGCAAAATTGTCCGTCTCGCGGAAGGAAAAATATGCCTCCACAAGAAGTAAATATATGCCTGTCGCAAAAAAAAAATGTTTTTTTTTTCTTTCGAGTCACTCGTGGAAACAAACATGTGCCTTCATAAAAATCAAATATGTGCCTCTCGTGTAAACAACAAAAGTGTGTTTTCCCTTTTCAAGAGGCACAGATGTCCCTCTTGGGGAAGAAAATATGTGCCTCCACGGAAATCAAATCCGTTTCTCACGGAAACAAAAAATAATAGTATTTTTTCACAAAATAATGGATTTTTCTCTCTCGCCACAAAAGGGAAACCAGGGCAAAATATAAAAGTCCAAAAAACCAAAAAAAAACATCTAAAACTAGAAAACGCATAAAAAGTTATAAAATAGTAAAATCCCGAAAGAGCGTTCAACACGCGACTCGTGGCGACGGCTGAGAGCACGCCAAGTAACGCACTCTTAGTCCACCACCCTTGCGGACTCCTGCAATGGGTACTCGTTGGTTAGGTGCTCCGTGAAAAAAAACCTCAGACTCTGGCGCACCCTTGGTCCGGCCTGTCAATGAATGAAGGGCCGACTCCAAGCGTACGTTTTTCTATTATTTTGTTTATAAATTAGGATCTCTTATCTAAATAACCTTGATTCTGGGACTGTGGATGATTGTTAGTTGTGCAAACTTTCTAATGTGAAATGCAATCTTATTTTGGTAATTAGGAAAAATTTATAAATTAGGGATAATATTTGAAAACAAACTTATTTGTAAAATCCAATTTTTATAATTTCGATATTAAAAAAACTTGAACATTTATTGGAACTCTCACAAATGTTTGAAAAGGAAAAAAATGAAAGGAAAATAAAAATAAAAACTAGATTAAAAAATTCTAGAAGGTTCCCAAATCCTGTAAAATTGGACAGGAATTTTCCGAATATTCCTAAAATCTGATTCATGTAAATGGGACAAAGCCACAACAATTTGACGCAGAATACGTCAAATAGGTTTTGTCGGTTCAGGGGATGGAGTGATTACTATTCCCCGCCTAAATCCACACCTCTCAAACAAACGCATAACCCATGGTGTATATAGGCCGACACATTTGTGTTTTCTTTTTATTTAGTTATATTCTTTATGAAGGATTTCCGTTTATGGTTCACACCGGTTTTGGGACGTTCTAGAACATTCCCTGGACCTTTTTTCTCATCGTTTTTTTTTTCTGGGTATATTATTATTACCCAGTTTTTTATTTCTCTGTTTTTGTTACATTTTAAAATTCATGATTATTTTTAAAATTCTTGAACTCTTTTGAATTTTTCTTCACATATTTAATATTTATAAGCTTTTACAAAATTGAAAACATTGGATTAGGATAAAGTCAAACCGGAAACAGTGACTCACTGAACATTGTTTCTAGGGTCTCTTATCTAAAAATAAAAATAAAAATTGGACAGGAACCAGTAAAATTGGAAACTAGATTAGAAATGGAAGGAAAATAAAAATACAAAACTAGATTAGAAACTTCTAGAAGGTTCCCAGAACCAGTAAAATTGGATAGGAACCTTCCGAATGTTTCTAAAATCTGATTTATGTAAATGGGGCGAAGCCTCAACAATTTGACGCAGAATGCGTCAAATAGGTTTTGTCGTTACGGGGGATGAAGTGATTACTATTCCCTGCCTAAATCCACACCTCACAAACAAACGCATACCCCACGGTGTGTATGGGCCGACCCTTTTGTTTGATCTTTTTATGTAGTTTTATTTTTTGTGAAAGATTTTAGTTTATGTTTTACACCGGTTTTGGGAACGTTCTAGAACATTCCGAGGACCATTTTTTCTCATTGATTTTATTGGTTGTCTTTCAGGATGTATTATTATTATTATTCATTTTTCAATTTTTCTGTTTTTGTTACATTTTTAATTCATGAATATTTTTAAAATTTGTGAACTGTTTTAGAATTTTTGTCACATATTTAATACTCATAAACTTTTACAAAATTGAAAACATTCGCTCAGGATAAAGTCGAACGGGAAACAACTCAGTGAAACATTGTTTCTAGGGTCTCGTATTTAAATAACCTTGATTCTGGGATAGTGCATGATTGTTAGTTGTGCAAACTTTCTGATATGAAATGCAATCTTGGGTATGTCAATTTTTTTAACATGAAGAGGACCACCTTGTGTGGCAAGCTATGTCGTTCGGGGAGAGAGAGAGAGAGAGAGAGAGAGAGAGAGAGAGAGAGAGAGGTGGGGAGGGAGGGGGAGAGAGAGGAGGGAGGGAGGAAGAAACTCTTAAAGAATGTCAACAAATGTGCAACATTTATGTGACATCTCACACATAATAGTCTCCCAACATGTAAGAACATACATAGGAAACATGTGGAGTTTGACGCAATATGTGCGGTCTAGAATACATTGTTTGAAGATTGTGACCATTTGTTCCTGTGGGGAAACAAAGTGAAGAAGGTATGGTATGCTTTTGCTAAATGATGAGGTTTGATGTGAGCTCCTGGGTCGATAATTAAAAGTTAAATGTGCTCCACTTTGTTCTCTCATTGGCGTATGATAAAATGATTAACAATAAAACACCACTTTGGTGCCATTGGAAAAAGGAAACAATGCAAATCGAGGAGAACAACATTTGTTTGTGGATAAACTCTATTTTTTTATCCGGATTTACACCAATGAATGGAAGGAATTCCTTTGGAGTAGAACGTTCTGGTAACAAGTAGGAGTCGTCAAGTGGCAGCCACTTCCCTAGGGTTGGATCATGTTGAAACTAACAAGTGCTTTTTGTAGCACTTCAATGAAAGAAGGTTGGTAATCGATTGGGAGATTTCATGAAGGTGTCATCTTTTTTTTGAGGTACTACGCTTACATGTGCGGGCTTGCATGTTGAAGTGAACTCTTTGAACCGGTCTATTCACATTGTAGACCAAATGGGAATCGATTGACCCCTTTTACCCCTGACTATCTCGTCCTCCTCTATGTAAACATGGACGATGACTACAGCCAAGAACCACTTGGGTCGGTCTTTGGGCATGCTTTTTTCCAAAAGGGTGGATTTTATTAACTTAAAATGAAGCATCAAGGATGCGTTTGGTTGCCCTCATCAAGCTCAACCAGGGCCGTGTGGGAAGAAAACGTGTTGTTTTGTTGCTTGACCTACATCAGATTCTTGGCCTGCACGAACCGTAAAGCACCCCTCAGCCAGGCCTACTAGGAACGGACGAATCGGCTATTTCCAGTGAGCCAGGATCTCACGATGCAGGGGAGGGGAAGGGCGCACTGACCTCCTGCGTCCATGGAGATGGTGGGAGCTCGCGTGCGTCTTCAAAAAAGCGGCGGGATGAATTGGTGTCACCACCCGCCGAATCGGTCACCCTATATAGCCAGCCTCACTGCACCGCCAAAACTCCCGCCACCATTCCCCCCTCTCGAGCTTTCCCTACGGCGCGGATCGACATCGAGATGAGGTAAGCGGCGATACTGCTCCAGGCACCGGTTGTCAGTGGCGGCGATTCAACTCCACCTCTTCTCCGACATGTTCAGTGCGTCCTTCGCGGCTGCTCCGATGGCGTGTGTGAGTTCAGTCACCCCCTTCTATCTACTAGTTATTTAGATCTATGAGCATGCGGTAGGTTTAGATCTATGTGAGTGTGATGTTCTAGTAACTAGTGGTGATGGATTTGAAGCATGCTAGTGGTGATGGATGGAATGGTAGTATGTTTGATGTGTAGTATGCAAGTATGTGTGATAGTTTGTTGAACTCCTTGCTTGATGTGTAGTATGATAGTGGTAGTGCTCATTCGATCTGCTCATATTGTCCACTTTTAGTGCTACTTCCTACTGTCCATGTGTAGTGCGATCTGCTCTTGTTGATGCTTACGCTTGTAAGACATGAGCACACAATAGTTTAGTCAGGCCCTTGTCGTGTTCCAGTTTGCGCCATCCTATGTTGAGGACTTCAAGTCTCCCATCGAGGAGATGCCCCCCGATTCATATTTTTTTCAGGTGTCGGCTACAGTTCCACCATTTGTGGCTTCAACATTTGTGTTGTCTCAGCCCTGTTGGGTAACGCAGCAGAAAACAAAAAATTTCCGACCTACGCACCAGCCCAGGACCACTATGGAGACTGCATACAAAGTTTGATCATTTTCGTTACCGACTCGTAGTGCAGCGGAAGTAGAGTCGATGACGATCGGCGGTGCAGATCCCCGCAGCTAGGATTTACAACCTCCCAACCGCGAGGATGTACTCCCTCGCCTGCTCCCCGGACGGATCTCCGGGCAGCCCTTCGGGAGGCCTCGGGACGGTCCCACGGATAGTCCCACCGGACGGATCCTTGGACAGCCCTTCGGGAGGACCTCAGAGCAGTCCCTCGGATAGTCCCACCGGACGGATCCTCGGACAGCCTTTCGGGAGGACCTCAGAACAGTCCCTCGGATAGTCCCACCGGACGGATCCTCGGACAGCCCTTCGGGAGGACCTCAGAATCTCGGATGGTCACTTGGACAGCCCTCCGGGAGGCACTCTAGAACTAAGACCGAAACTACGATCTCTCTACAGAGTTGCACACATACGGTGTCATCTATCCGGCAGGGCTTCGCCGTCCAGAACTAGTTCCTGCCGGAACCCAGACAGCCTTTCGGCTCTACGAAACTATTTCGCTGGGAGGGAGAGAGAGAGCCAGATCATGCATGGCATTTGTATGAGAGTAAGAGTGAAGTTTTGGGCTGCCTCCTCACCTCCTATTTATAGGGTGAGAGACTATGGTAAAAATACCAAAACGCCCTCAGATATTTTCACTATTCATAATAGTGATTCCACTATTCATAAATAGTATTTTCACTAGTCATGAGATATTTTCTCCCAATAGTGTTTCCCACTATTCATAATAGTGTTTTCACTAGGCATGAGATATTTTCTCCCAATAGTGTTTCCCACTATTCATAATAGTGTTTCCACTATTCACGAGATATTTTCTCCCAAAAAGCACTTTCACTATTCACGGCGACATTTTTCAGCGTCCGGTTGAACTGAAAATATTAATGTGGGCTTAGAACATTTCCAGTACCCACTAAAATAATTTTCAATGCGATCCGAAACAATTCCGGAATAGTGATTTTCATCTGCGAAAAGCATCCAAAGCGGTTCCGGCAGCTCCAGAACATTTCCGATTTTTCTTCCGGAAAATTCCCAGAAGTTTCCAGAATGATTCTGGCACCCTCCAAGAATTATCAGGCATGTGCCGAAACCAATTTGACTTAATGGTATCCCCTGAAACAACTTTTCAGTTTTACCGAAACTCTTCCGGTGTTCTCTCTCTCCGGAACTCTTCCGTTGTCTCCGAAACTTTTTCGGTGAATTTCTCTCAGACTCCCTGTCTAGTATTCAACAGATAGATGACCCTTAAGCGTGTGACCCTATAGGTTCGGTGAAGCATAGACATGACCCGGAACCCCTTCCGATCATTGATCAACATCGGAGCCGTGGACACCCATATTGACCCCTATACCCACACGAATGAATATTCGAGTGAACCTCCAGTTGCCGTGTGCTATTCCTGTTGCTTCGCGATATGTTACAAATACCCGAGGTGAGATTTATCGGCATCCCCGTGGATCAACAACTTGTCCACTATGCCAGTTACCTCGTTACCGGTATTGTTCTCTTTTCTCGTTCCCGTGTTCCGGCATCCCCGTGATCAAATCACACAGTGTCTGGCCAGACGATGATGGATACCGTAACACCGAGAGGGCCCAGAGATATCTCTCCATCGTCGGAGGAGCAAATCCCAATCTTGAGCTATCAAGTTACTTGACATACTTTTCCATGAACCCGTAAGCCGCCGTAATAGCCACCCATTTACGGATGACGTTTAACAAACCCCAAAGTTCATGAAGCAAGCATGAAGAAACTTGATACTCTCATGGTCTAAGGAATCATGCAAACATTAACCATCTCTGTGTTATAAACCATTAACTAGTGATGAATGTATCTCATAGCATAACATCAATTCGGGTCGATTCAACACAAATGTTCTTCTAACATTGTGCCCTCAAAATTGCCGGCATAGCCATGCCCATGATCAGGAAAACATGATCATCATGCAATACTTGAGCCAGTCTTAGAGGCCAGACTAGGAATACATTTAACCGTTTATTATTCCACACGTGCATATGAGTCTTCCTTCGAGCCTCGTGGTTATTGTAGACTCGAGAACCATAGCAGTTATAGCATGGAACATAAACCTAATTATGAACAGGGAGATAATCAATAACATTTATTATTGCCTCTAGGGCATATCTCCTATAGACTCCCACTTGCACTAGAGTCAATAATCTAGTCAATGCTAATGCACTTTACACCTATGGCATACTGGTGTAAAATATGCTTCGCTTGTGGTATAGCCTGATGTCCAACGGATCTGACGACTTCAGCTCCGTGTGTAACTTTGCATATCCTTGTGTTTTCACGCTTTCACAAAATTCATATTTTGTGTGGACTTGGCTTTGCATATGTGTGAATCATTGGTCGAAACCTGATTCCTCAGACTGAGCTATGGAGCAACTATCTGCAATAGTGTCCCATAGACCAAAGCCATCTTGGAACCATACTAAGTTCATGAATGAACTATATGATTCAACAACTTCTTTGTCGCTTCTTAAGCGTCAACATACTTAGCCTTTGTTATAGAATTCGCCACAGTATCTTGTTTGGAACAATTTCCAACTACCGTGCCACCATATTGTGTATTACACAAAACCCTTAACTTATATCGAAAATCGTATGGAGCATTGATGAAGACTGTATCGATGTAATTACTTACAACGAGCACTTCATAATCTCTGCTTGCGAGAAAACATGTCATCAGTACTGCTCTAGTACTCAATGACATCTTTCACTGTTGTCCCATGATCAGTACTTTGATCACTTTGGTATCTATACTCGCAACAACTTTGGAGTATTGGACATATCTGGTTGTTCTACATACCATGGAATACATGATTAATCCAAACACAAGAGTGTGTGGAATCACCATCATGTATTTTGCTCATCAGTGTTTTGGGACACCGAGTCTTGCAAAACTCTTTCCATGTGACTTCGGCAAGAATCACTCCTTGGCGTTTTAAATGCTAAAAAGTTTTAGCATCTTGTCAATATGTATCTTTGCTCAGCTCCATTAGGTAAATCTATCTCCATAGATCATCATGCCTAATATTAAGGCTATTTAGCCCAAGCACTTCATCGAAAAACCCTTTTCAAATGAAGTCCTATTTCATGTCAAGAAATTTATCTCCAATTAACAATGTGTCAAGCACACAACGTTTTAGAAATATTATTATGCTCCCACTTACTTTCTTGAATCACAAGCATCTTCATTACCCATTGATGAAGTCAAACCCCTTTGACCATTTCATCAAAACACGAAGAATCCAACTCCTCTTTGCTCTCTTCTGTCCATCGCTGGAACTCTGAAGTTTGCATACCTACTAGCATCCTCTGGATCGACAAATTACCTTGGACTGTATCACATACAAGTCCTAGGTTTCATTTCCATCAGATAGAAATCCTTTTGTCATCCATGTTTCATATCTCATGATTTGAAATATGTATTAATTGCTAGTTCAACCCGAACCGACTTTAAGCATCGCTACGGTGAGACAATCTCATCGTAGTCAACTCCTTGAACTTGTTATTGCAACAAGTCGAGCTTTATGGATAAAACATTTTATCCGTATCAGTTTTTAGTTCCATAAATATTCGTTAGACTCTAAGTCTTCCGAAAGGTGTATCAAGATTTTAATCTTGAATCACTTATATGGAAACTATCTCGGATTGTATTGGCATTTAGCCAATTCCGGAGTCAGGGCCCATCAACGCTTCCTTGTGAATCGTAGGTATACTGTTGTCTAACAACAATATCTCGTTTGCGCACCTGATAGGTTTGCACGAGCTTTGCCTACGTGGTTCAGTTGCAAGTTCGACCGAAGTCCATACATTTTATTGTAGAGACTTCCGTATCAGTCGCAGTAGGAAACTCCGGAATCACTTCCAAGGTTCCTTTCCTTTGATCTGATGACGAAGATAATGTTTATCTCGTCGAGTTGCACTGTCCTCCCACTCACCTTTTGTAAGAACTATTCTCTTTAAAAGCATACCGTTTTGCGGCAAAATCCTTTGCCTCGGTATAGTGGTGGGGGAATACCCAATGACTTGGGATAACTTTACAAAGTAGCACTTGTCTGATTTAGAATAGGTTTGTAACCTTTTACACAAGCCCCATATTCCAAATGTTAAGAAAAGATATAACATGGTTGGGCGTACCATACCATGGCGTCATTTCAACAGACCTGATGGATCTCTTTTCAGTGTAAAAGCCGCAGTCTCTAAAGCATCACTTTAAAAGGGATAATGGCAAATTTATTTATGTCATCTTTGATCTTACCATGTCATGAATGGTTCGATTACATCTACACGGACTCTCCACTTGCAGTGGTGTTCCGGGAGGTGCAAGTTATGAAACCCCTTTCACAACTCATCAGACATTCGCTAAACTTGTAACTCAAATATTCCTTTCTGCAATCGAATTGTAGAAACATAATTTTCTTGTTACAATAACTTCTACTTCATTTTTGAAAACCTTATGAATGAATTCAAAAGATCCAGACTTACGTCTCATCAAGTAAATATCCATATATCTACTTGAGTCATTTTTGAAGGTAGACAAATCCACTGTTTGCAACAACATTTATTGGACTACACACATCATAATGTATGATCACCAATATGTTCTTTGCTCGTTCCTTATGGCCTCTGAACGGTATTTCAGTCACTTCACTTTTCAGAGAAAAGTTGCAAGTGTCAGATGATTCAAAATCAAACGACTTCAAAATCCATCATAATGGAATCTTCCATGCGGGTTTCTCCAATGTGACCAAATGCAGTGCCACACTTGTGTGGTATTCTTTTAGTCTTGCGACATTTAGCGTCAGTGTTATGGATGTATCATATTTCCTTCAATATTCATAACATACATCCCATCTAGGATGGAAGCATGGCCCTTCATGTTATTCATAATACTGAACAACAATTGTTGTCTTATGAACAACTCTTTTGCAACAAACATTGTGCAATGGGCTAGAGTGTATGAAACTCTAAAATGAATTATGAAAGTAAACCCAGAGGTAATGTATTATTATCAATATTCATAACATACGTCTCATTCATAATGAAACTATGGCCCTTATGTTATTCACAACACCGAACATCAAAAGTTCTCTTATGAACAACCTTCTTGCAAGATACCTTATGCAAAGGGCTAGAGTGTGAAACTCTAAATGAATTATGAAAATAAATACATAGGTAATACACCGATGGAAGGTATAGTAACTTTTACTATGATCCCAGCGTGTATCAAGACCTCATCGCTGGCTAGTCTTTCAGGCCATAGTAGTTCTTACATCGAGTTGCAACAGAATGCAATCGAGCGGGTATCTTTGTGATTAACTCACAATACCCAAGAATTAGTGATTAACATGTTTAACCATAATTCCCAAGAACTATATCTTTAACCAGCCTTCTATACATCAAAAACCTGTATGACATTCATACATGAGCTGGATATTCCAGTCTTCTATCCTTTTGCCTTTATACTTCTAACAGTTTAACTTTTAGTATTTCTCCTACTCTCAGAAGAAGCACCCAACTTAAGAGTGGCGTTAGCCCCGGACTTCCTAGGCGTGAAAGTTTCACTAACACCCTTCGGACACTTCCTTTCTCTTTAAGTTGTTGTTTTATTCACCATCATCATATGACAGGCGTTCTTCTGGATCCCCTCTTATCAGTCCAATGTATAGTAAACATTTTACTAATGTTTTGCAAACAAACATTGCTTTGGATATCTCATATCTTTTAGCCTTTGTCTGTCTCTGAAAATGATTTTCAGATTCCATGAATATCACATAACTATCCAAACTTTCAAAGTTCGGGTCTCATGGAAGCAAACATATTTCACTTTACCGTAACGGAATTTTAGCTTTTGGATCGAAGGACGAGAGTCATATCATCCATAGCATTAGCGGGAGAATACCGAAAGTATGCGATAGGACAAAGTCCTTCTCGGCAGTCTTGAGGACAATCCTCACATTACGTTACCAACCGTAAAGTTTTAACCAGATATTTAACAGCTATTCAATTTTAACAGGGAAGGTGGAAACGCGAGCCATTATTCTACTTATTATGCAAATCACACTTAGACAGTGTTCAAGATTAATTGCACTGAGAATTAAACAAGTTAATTCTTCAGTGCGCTCCCACTCAAATCAATATCTCTCATAATTGATTTTGAGTGATACAAGATCCAAATTACAATTCTACGCCAAGGATGTATCCATCTCAAGTGACGAGAATTGCAATCGGTAGGCCAACTTGCCAATCACATCTCTATGTGACTCTTGTTCATCTTTCGATGCGTGTGTTCCGAGCTCATGACTTTCATGCCTGAACGTCAAGACAACCAAGTGATCTCGCTGCGAGGTCTCAACTCACCCGCCTCACACATCCCTAATCGTTCGTACCCATGTATCCATGTGATACCCCGAAAAGTTAGGTGCCGTGACGGTGCTACACTTGGGAGAACACTAACTACTTGATATTTTGTGAGAGATCACCCTAATAAAAAGCGACTACCGCGCAATCAAGAAGGGTGCATCATAAGGGATAAACATCTCAGGCAATTCATAATAGCAAGATATGGTATAGCCCTTTCTGACGGAGAAGTCTCTCATTTCTTCGTCTTCGGCATTCGCGTCGGTGTTCACCTTCGCGAAGATTGCCACCACCTTGTCGATGCACCAAATAATATTGCTATCTCTATAGCTAATAAAATAAGTGCATTGCATAAGGTTGACACGCAGGTCATTTAAAGTGCAATCATATGGCTCCAGCCATCATGCCGAATCATGACACGCAGGTCATGTTAATCAATTTACATCATATAGTCATCTCATACATAATCAAATTATTATGAACACTGCTATACCACATCACATGCACATGCAAACCATCCTGCAAAACCAAGTTAGACGCCTCTAATCGGTTCATGCAAAATTTAATTTTACGTGGCTTCTAAGGTTTCAAAACAAACCGAAGCTACCAACGTCCATCATCAAGCATGATAATCCAAGTCGCTAGATTAACATTCCAGGGTGTATGAAACACGAGATAATAAAATCTCGAGCCCCATACTAAACTTCGTCATACGCGTGACCCCCGTGCAGATCACATCTGCATTGCCCTTTCGTCTGCAAAATTTCATCTTTCTTTTTAACTACGGTGGAATTCAGTGAACTGTTAGCACTTCGTTGATCAATCAGGATCGCGGATTGCCAGAACATTGAAACTCCACCATACTGTTATCAAGATCAGAAATATGCAAATTCGAGGGAAGCAACAAGAACATCGGGTAACAGACTTCATCTGCTACCCGCACAAATAATTTTCAGCAATAGATCTCATCTACTACCTAATTATATTGTGCAACACCCATACATCTCTATGTATTCTAGATCGCAACCTGCATCTACTGAAGGGGAACGCAGCAGAAAACAAAAAATTTCCGACCTACGCACCAGCCCAGGACCACTATGGAGACTGCATACAAGGTTTGATCTCTTTCGTTACCGACCCGTAGCGCAGCGGAAGTAGAGTCGATGACGAACGGCGGTGCAGATCCCCGCAGCTAGAATTTTACAACCTCCCAACCGCGAGGATGTATACCCTCATCTGCCTCGCGGACAGCCCTTCAGGAGGCGGTCGCACAGTCCCCCGGACGGTGTCGCGGACAGCCCTTCGGGAGGACCTCCGAAACTCGGACTGTCACTCGGACAGCCCTTCGGGAGGACCTCCAAAACTCGGACGGTCACACGGACAGCCCTTCGGGAGGCACTCTCGAACTAAGACCGAAACTATGATCTCTCTACAGAGTTGCACACATACGGTATCATCTATCCAGCAGGGCTTCGCCGTCCAGAACTAGTTCCTGCCGGAACCCAGACAGCCTTTCGGCTCTACGAAAACTCTTTTCGTGGGAGGGAGAAGAGAGAGCTAGCAAAGCATAGCATGTGTATGAGAACCAAGGATGATCTTATGGGCTGCCCACTCACCTCCTATTTATAGGAGGAGCAAGGGGTAGAGGAAAGACCAAAAGGACCTTCCTAGGATCTTTCCACCACATGCCACATAAGGGTGTGTAGAACATATCCACCATGAGGTGGAAGGACACCTCAAGGAGGGCCCCCCAAGCCATGGCCGAAATTGTGCAGCCCCTTTAGGGGGCTCCACCTCCCTTTCACACACCAAAAGTGGTTTTCTTCTAGAAGAAAAACCCCATTTGCAAATCAGCCCAAAAAGTGCTTTTCACTATTCACGACGACATTTTTCAGCGTCTGATCGAACTGAAAATATTCATGTGGGCTTAGAACAATTCTAGTACCCACCAAAATAATTTTCAACGCGAGCCGGAATAATCCAAGTCGCTAGATTAACATTCCAGGGTGTATGAAACACGAGATAATAAAATCTCGAGCCCCATACTAAACTTCGTCATACGCGTGACCCCCGTGCAGATCACATCTGCATTGCCCTTTCGTCTGCAAAATTTCATCTTTCTTTTTAACTACGGTGGAATTCAGTGAACTGTTAGCACTTCGTTGATCAATCAGGATCGCGGATTGCCAGAACATTGAAACTCCACCATACTGTTATCAAGATCAGAAATATGCATATTCGAGGGAAGCAACAAGAACATCGGGTAACAGACTTCATCTGCTACCCGCACAAATAATTTTCAGTAATAGATCTCATCTACTACCTAATTATATTGTGCAACACCCATACATCTCTATGTATTCTAGATCGCAACCTGCATCTACGCATAGCACGGCTCTTGATGCCACTGTTGGGTAACGCAGCAGAAAACAAAAAATTTCCGACCTACGCACCAGCCCAGGACCACTATGGAGACTGCATACAAGGTTTGATCATTTTCGTTACCGACTCGTAGTGCAGCGGAAGTAGAGTCGATGACGATCGGCGGTGCAGATCCCCGCAGCTAGGATTTACAACCTCCCAACCGCGAGGATGTACTCCCTCGCCTGCTCCCCGGACGGATCTCCGGGCAACGGTCCCACGGATAGTCCCACCGGACGGATCCTTGGACAGCCCTTCGGGAGGACCTCAGAACAGTCCCTCCGATAGTCCCACCGGACGGATCCTCGGACAGCCCTTCGGGAGGACCTCAGAACAGTCCCTCGGATAGTCCCACCGGACGGATCCTCGGACAGCCCTTCGGGAGGACCTCAGAACATCGGATGGTCACTTGGACAGCCCTCCGGGAGGCACTCTAGAACTAAGACCGAAACTACGATCTCTCTGCAGAGTTGCACACATACGGTGTCATCTATCCGGCAGGGCTTCGCCGTCCAGAACTAGTTCCTGCCGGAACCCAGACAGCCTTTCGGCTCTACGAAACTATTTCGCTGGGAGGGAGAGAGAGAGCCAGATCATGCATGGCATTTGTATGAGAGTAAGAGTGAAGTTTTGGGCTGCCTCCTCACCTCCTATTTATAGGGTGAGAGACTATGGTAAAAATACCAAAATGCCCTCAGATATTTTCACTATTCATAATAGTGATTCCACTATTCATAAATAGTGTTTTCACTAGTCATGAGATATTTTCTCCCAATAGTGTTTCCCACTATTCATAATAGTGTTTTCACTAGTCATGAGATATTTTCTCCCAATAGTGTTTCCCACTATTCATAATAGTGTTTCCACTATTCACGAGATATTTTCTCCCAAAAAGCACTTTCACTATTCACGACGACATTTTTCAGCGTCCGGTTGAACTGAAAATATTTATGTGGGCTTAGAACATTTCCAGTACCCACTAAAATAATTTTCAATGCGATCCGAAACAATTCCGGAATAGTGATTTTCATCTGCGAAAAGCATCCGAAGCGGTTCCGGCAGCTCCGGAACATTTCCGGTTTTTCTTCCGGAAAATTCCCAGAAGTTTCCAGAATGATTCTGGCACCCTCCAAGAATTATCAGGCATGTGCCGAAACCAATTTGACTTAATGGTATCCCCTGAAACAACTTTTCAGTTTTACCGAAACTCTTCCGGTGTTCTCTCTCTCCGGAACTCTTCCGTTGTCTCCGAAACTTTTTCGGTGAATTTCTCTCAGACTCCCTGTCTAGTATTCAACAGATAGATGACCCTTAAGCGTGTGACCCTATAGGATCGGTGAAGCATAGACATGACCCGGAACCCCTTCCGATCAATGATCAACATCGGAGCCGTGGACACCCATATTGACCCCTATACCCACACGAATGAATATTCGAGTGAACCTCCAGTTGCCATGTGCTATTCCTGTTGCTTCGCGATATGTTACAAATACCCGAGGTGAGATTTATCGGCATCCCCGTGGATCAACAACTTGTCCACTATGCCAGTTACCTCGTTACCGGTATTGTTCTCTTTTCTCGTTCCCGTGTTCCGGCATCCCCGTGATCAAATCACACAGTGTCTGGCCAGACGATGATGGATACCGTAACACCAAGAGGGCCCAGAGATATCTCTCCATCGTCGGAGGAGCAAATCCCAATCTTGAGCTATCAAGTTACTTGACATACTTTTCCATGAACCCGTAAGCCGTCGTAATAGCCACCCATTTACGGATGACGTTTAACAAACCCCAAAGTTCATGAAGCAAGCATGAAGAAACTCGATACTCTCATGGTCTAAGGAATCATGCAAACATTAACCATCTCTGTGTTATAAACCATTAACTAGTGACGAATGTATCTCATAGCATAACATCAATTCGGGTCGATTCAACACAAATGTTCTTCTAACATTGTGCCCTCAAAATTGCCGGCATAGCCATGCCCATGATCAGGAAAACAGGATCATCATGCAATACTTGAGCCAGTCTTAGAGGCCAGACTAGGAATACATTTAACCGTTTATTATTCCACACGTGCATATGAGTCTTCCTTCGAGCCTCGTGGTTATTGTAGACTCGAGAACCATAGCAGTTATAGCATGGAACATAAACCTAATTATGAACAGGGAGATAATCAATAACATTTATTATTGCCTCTAGGGCATATCTCCTACAAGCCCAATGTTGTTGCTCAAAAGGTAGCCACAAAGGATAAGAAGGATGGCAGGGGAATTCCATGTTGCTCATGTCGACGTTCATGCTTAACAAGATGTCTGAGATCATAGCTAGTGGGGTGAGGACTGACAAGGGCTTCAAGAAGGTGCACTTGAACGTTGCTGCAAAGCAGATGTTCGAGTTTTATGGACAAGAGGTCACCTCGACCCAGGTCTACAACCACCTCAGGAAGTGGAGAGCGAGGTGGAGCACTATGTCTAAGTGGGGAGACCTAAGCGGGGATTCATGGGATTAGTACACCCCGTCGATCCTTTTGGAGGCAACGTGATGATCCACAAGTATAGGGGTCAATCATAGTCCTTTCAATAAGTAAGAGTGTCGAACCCAAGGAGGAGAGAAAAGAAATGATAAGCAGTTTCAGCAAGGTATTCTCTACAAGTGCTGTGAGTAACAATGATAGATAGTTTTGCAGCAAGACAATTCGTAACAAGTGACAAGTAATAATAGTAGAAAAGGTGCAGCAAGGTAGCCCAATCCTTTTTGTAGCAAAGGACAGGCCTGAAAGTACTCTTATATTAAGCAAGCGCTCCCGAGGACACATGGGAATATCTGTCTAATCATGTTCATCATGTTGAGTTGATTCACGTTCGTTACTTTGATAATTTGATATGTGTGTGGACCGGTGCTAAGGTGCTGTTCTTACTTGAACTAGAAACCCACTTATGATTACCCCCTCTTGCAAGCATCCGCAACTACAAAAGAAGAATTAAGATAAATCTAACCATAGCATGAATCGTGTGGATCCAAATCAGCCCCTTATGAAGTAACACATAAACTAGGGTTTAAGCTTATGTCACTCTCGCAACCCATCATCTACTTGTTACTCCACAATGCCTTCCCTTAGGCCCATGACATGGTGAAGTGTCGTGTACTCGACGTTCACACGACACCACCAAGAGAAGCAACAACATACACATCATCAAAATATCGAACGAATACCAACTTCACATGATTACTTATGGCAAGACTTCTCCCATGTCCTCAGGAACAAAAGTAACTGCTCACACATCATCAACATGTTCAAGATCAGAGGTGTAATAATGGTGATCAAAGATCTGAACATAATATCTTCCACGAAGTAAACCAACAAGCATCAACTACGAGATGTAATCAACACTACTAGTAACCCACATGTACCAATCTAAGGTTTTGAGACAAAGGTTGAATACAAGATATGAACTAGGGTTTGAGATGAGATGGTGCTGGTGAAGATGTTGATGAAGATTGGTCCTCCCATGAAGGAGGAAGCGTTGGTGATGACGATGGCTTCGATCTCCCCCTCCCGGAGTGAAGTTTCCCCGGCAGAATCAGCCTACCGGAGTGCAAAGGGCCCCTGCCCAGGTTTCCGCCGCGAGACGGCGGCACTTCGTCCCGAAAGTATCTTCTTGATTTTTTTCTAGGGTAAAACACACCATATAGGAGAAGAGGGAGGTCAGGAGACCTGCTGGGCCCCCACAAGCTAACAGGGCGTGCCCTGTTGGCTTGTGGCTAGCAGGTGGCCCCCCTCTGGTATAATTTTGTTCCAATAATTCTTACATATTCCATAAAAATTCTCCATGAAGTTTGAGGTCATTTGGAGTCCAGTGAATTTCCAGCCATTTTCTTGGTTTTCAGGTCCAGAATTCCAGTTTCCAGTGATTTGCCTCTTTATGATGTACCTTGCATATTGTGAGAGAAAAGGCATAAGAATTGTACCATAATGAGGAATAGTGGGAAAGAATAACATAAATATCAATAAGAATCCATGATGCAAAATGGACGTATCACATAGCACTACCAAGGCCACACCGCGGTCAGCTCACACCATGCCATTCTACCTCACAACCTATCTAGGCATATGTACCATGCCATTCTAACTAACCACTATGTTGTGTTTCTTTCTTAGCCTTACTCCAAGCACACGGAGTTACTCAACCAACCAATAGAGAACTACCACCAGATGTAGCAGATCTTCTCCTTCGGTCTAGCAACACACAAGCATGACATAGGCTATGATCTGCCGCTTGGCTCGCCCATGCCCGAGTATCCAAACACCCAGGAGTCAGAGACCATCGTCCGTGATGGTCCTGACAAGGATGGTGATCATGTTCATGTGCTTTATAGGAAGAGGAAGAGGGGAGCCTTGATGGAGGACGAGCTGAACGTCTTCACCACCATGACCCAGGCCGTCAACAAGGTCGCAAGATCCATCAAGGAGAGCAAGCCGGTCGACGTGCACCCTGACCTCTACGCCGTCATGGACCAAGGTGGCTTCAGCCCAGAGGCTCTCATGGTGGCTCTGAGCCACCTCCTGGACAACAAAGCCCATTGTGTTGTTTTTTTGCCATGGGAGACGCCCACAGGTTGCTCTAGCTCAGGACCAGGCTGGGCAAGCACTACTACTAGTGCTACTTCTGGTGGTAGTGACGATATGCATGATCCTCGACAACGATGGCGATGCGATGACGATGTACATTCTGCGGTAGATAGGGCCTGATAAGCTCTTGATGATGGCATGTATATTTTTGATGAGGTGGTACAATAGGCCTTCACGTTGATGGCGAACTTGTGGTGGTAGGATAACACCCTCTTTTGGATGTGGTGGTAGGATGACACCGTAGTAGTGGTAGGATGAACTTGCTATGTTGTATGATCATGCATGCTTACTAATGTTTCATGTCTACTCTGCTTCATTACTTGTTGCTTGAACTGTTCATCTTCTGCAATGCTAGGACAAGTGTTATGCAGTGTTCTAGGGGTTTACAATTCATGGGAATCATGCAATGAACAAGTGTCATTTTACAAAAACTGTAGCCACAAAGGGTTTAAGAGTAGGAAGGCGGCAGAGGATGCTTACTCCAAGTTTCTGCTAAAGCGGACATGCAATGTTGAAGTTGGCAAGGCGTATCGACACTTTGGGCTGAAAAACTTCAACATCATCGCCCAACTCGTGGTGATTGTAGTGTTGTTTTGTTGGTGCAATCGGTATGATCATGTGTAAGGTGTAGCGGGTAAGCTCATCATGTAGGGTTCAAGGTAACTACACCTCTATGCTTGTATGCAACCAAACACGATGCACTAGTATGCGCACAATCAATGCGAGCAACCAAACACAATGCATTGAGTTGTTGCCACGATGCAGGGAGAGGGGATGCAGGCAACCAATCAACATGCATATGGTGGTTTCTTGCCTGCATTTGCTCAACCAGGCTCGCTTGGGACAAGTATGCAAAGTGGCAAAGGTGGTACGGGTAACTAAACACGTCCCAAGAGGATACAAATACAATGAGCACACACCTGACCTCTGCATAGCCAAGATGCATACAACCAACATGAACGCACACATATAAATAAAACACGCCGACATATAGCAAAGTCATACAAGACCAAACCTACGCATTAGCAAAAAGAAGAAAAACCCCAAAACAATCAACTTCGATCAGCAAACTACAAACAACGACCATATCCACACCAACCATCCTATGATACCATAAGTATAAAAATGTTCTTCGACAGCAACGTCTTTAGGAAGGGAAGGACAGTCAAGCATCATCATCACCAGATCCAACCATCAAAGGCCAGATTCTAGATTTTCAACCGAAAAAATAAGTTCAAGCATATCTGAACAATGCCTTCAACACAGTAACGACGCAAACAATTCGCCATTGCCAGGTATAACCAAATTGGCCAAACCTACGTTTTTCACCATAGAGTTCAAAACTGGGTACTCAAGAGGCACCACCAAATTAAAGTAAATCATATGTTGTTGCCACCACTTTCCTGTGACCCCATCAGCTACATGCACCAGGCTAAAAATCCCATCGTGGCCGCTACACAACCATACCCTCTACTTCAAGTCATCGTCTGTAGATTGCATCTTGCTGTCGAAGTCGAAATGACCGGAGTGAGAGTCCGCAAAACCCACCATGGAGCCTTTCAGTTGTATCATGCAACCATCACTAGTAGAAAATAGGCCTTCCATTTCAACCTTTAGTCCCGGTTTTGCTTTGGACCGGGACTAATGTGTCCATTAGTCCCGGTTCCAACGGCTAGGAGCTGTCAGGGGGTACGTGCCCCATTAGTCCCGGTTCATTTGGGACATATAGTCCCGGTTTGTATCACAAACCGGGACTAAAGGAGTGGTGGCAGGCTGGTGTCAGCCTGGGACCCCCACGAGCCCTTTTAGTCCCGGTTTGTGATACAAACCGGGACTATAGATGAACCTTTAGTCCCGGTTTGTATAACCAACCGGGACTAAAGCTCTTCCTATATAAACCCTTCGTCGAGCCCGACTCCATTTCTCTGTTTTCTCCATTCGAATTCCCCTCTCTGTTCTTCCCCTAGCTCGAGCTCCTCCCTCCATTTTTGCCAAGATTTGTCAAGATTTGAGGCACCCCAATCCATCCAAGTGTCCACAAAGGTTAGCAACTTTGTCCTTTCATCTCTTATTGCTAGATCAGCTCGTGCTATGCTTTATAAGTATAGTGATTTGTGGGTTTTAGTTTGGGTGTAATTATGTGGTAGTTTTTTTGATTTATATGCAATTTGAGCTCAAATTAACTCCTTAGTTTGCATATGTGTAGGTGTGGTTTACTTAGTGTGCCTTCCCGTCCCCGTCCTAACCCTTTTTCTTTAAATCTCAGGAAGGCTTTCTCGGGGAGAAAGATCGACCGCACTGTCCCGTCGCCGGCACCACCTTGGTGAGCCTCTTCTTGTGTTCTTATCATTTTTATAAATAAAATCGTATTTGTATGATTTAGATAGTTACTTGCATAGTTTTCTTACTTGTATGATTGTTGTTATATATAGTGCCATGGTTATGATATCCGTGCCCGTCGGCCCTCGTCCGGTTTACGATTCAGATGTGGTATATTCTCTTTTATAACTATTTGTTGCATTTCGTGTTAATGACAATTATGCCCATCAAGTTGACATAGATATTTTTATCTAGGAGGTAGTTGAACCGGAAATGCCAACCGACCCTATTGTCGAGAAGTTAAATTTAGTTGAAAAAAAAACGAGGATTTGAAAGAAAAATTGAAAAGAGTTGAAGAAGAGAAGATGAAATTGGAGTTGTACGTTGCCGATGTCGTCGATGATCACAAGATCAAGATGGATGCAATGCGCTTGAAGATTAGAAAGATTAGAAAATATGCCATTAATAAAGAGGCTTGGTATCATTATGTTGTTGGATCAATTTTTACCTTAGTTGCGATTTTGATCGCATTTGTTGTTGCATTTAAAATGTTTTAGCTAGATAGTTTTATGTTGTTTTATGAGAATAAGTGTGTATGAACTTGTATTAATTTGGTCTTCTCGGTGTTGTGTAATGAAGATGAACCGGCAATGGATGTACGTTGACCGACGCTCTCCCTAGTTCATTAATGGCGTGCAGAGTTTTTTGCGTGCGGCTGAGGCAAACAAGCGGGATGGTTTTATGTGTTGTCCATGCATGTGGTGTGTGTAAGAATGATAAGACTTACTCTAGCTCAAAACAGATTCATGTCCACCTGTTTACGTCCGGTTTCATGTCCGGCTATAATTGTTGGACCAAGCACGGAGAAAGAGGGGTTCTAATGGAAGAGAATGAAGAAGAAGAGGATGACGACAACTATCCTGGGTGTCCTGAATATGATGGTATTACAATGGGGGAAGAGAATGAAGAAGAAGAAGCTGAGGCATCAGATGAGCCCGTTGATGATCTTGGTCGGGCCATTGCTGATGCAAAGAGAAACTGCGAAAATGAAAAGGAGAAGTTGAAGTTGCAGCGCATGTTAGAGGATCACAAAAAAGTGTTGTACCCAAATTGTGAAGATGACAACACAAAGCTCGGTACCACACTCGAATTGCTGCAATGGAAGGCAGAGAATGGTGTAGCTGACAAGGCATTTGAAAAGTTGCTGAAAATAATGAAGAATAAGCTTCCAAAGGACGACGAATTGCCCGACAGTACATACGAAGCAAAGAAGGTTGTCTACCCTCTAGGATTGGAGGTGCAGAAGATACATGCATGCCCTAATGACTGCATCCTCTACCGCGGCGAGTACGAGAATTTGGATGCATGCCCGATATGCAATGCATTGCGATATAAGATCGGTCGCGATGACCCTGTTGATGATGTTCAGGGCGAGCGCCCCGGGAAGAGGATTCCTGCCAAGGTGATGTGGTATGCTCCTATAATACCACGGTTGAAACATTTGTTCCAAAACAAAGAGCATGCCAAGTCGTTGCGATGGCACAAAGAAGACCGTAAGAAAGACGGGAAGTTGAGAGTACCCGCTGATGGGTCGCAGTGGAGAAAAATTGAGAGAGAGTGGCCGGACTTTGCAGACGACCCAAGGAACGTATGGTTTGGTTTAAGTGCAGATGGCATTAATCCATTCGGGGAGCATAGCAGCAAGCATAGCACATGGCCTCTGACTCTATGTATCTATAACCTTCCTCCTTGGTTGTGCATGAAGCGGAAGTTCATTATGATGCCAGTGCTCATCCAAGGCCCTAAGCAACCCGGCAATGACATTGATGTGTACCTAAGGCCATTAGTTGATGAACTTTTACAGCTGTGGAATAAAAAAGGTGTACGTGTGTGGGATGAGCACAAACAGCAGGAATTTGACCTGCGAGCGTTGCTCTTTGTAACCATCAATGATTGGCCTGCTCTTAGTAACCTTTCAGGACAGACAAACAAGGGATACCATGCATGCACGCACTGTTTAGATGATACCCAAAGTATATATTTGGACAAATGCAAGAAGAATGTGTACCTGGGACATCGTCGATTTCTTCCGGCCAAGCATGCCTTAAGAAAGAAAGGCAAGCATTTCAAAGGTGAGGCAGATCACCGGAAGAAGCCGGTCCTCCGTACTGGTGATGACATACTTGATATGGTCAAGGATTTACAAGTAATATTTGGAAAGGGTCCTGGCGGACAATCTGTTCCGACTGACGCTGAGGGACGCGCACCCATGTGGAAGAAGAAATCTATATTTTGGGAGCTAGAATATTAGAAAGTCCTAGAGGTCCGCTCTGCAATCGACGTGATGCACGTGACGAAGAATCTTTGCATGAACCTGCTAGGATTCCTGGGCGTGTATGGGAAGACAAAAGATACACCGGAGGCATGGGAGGACCAGCAACGTGTGCACGAAAACGACGGCATGCATGAGCAGTATGAAGGTCCTGCCAGCTACGCTCTTACCAAAGCAGAGAAGGAAATCTTCTTTGAATGCCTGCTCAGTATGAAGGTCCCCTCTGGCTTCTCGTCGAATATAAAGGGAATAATAAATATGGCGGAGAAAAAATTTCAGAACCTAAAGTCTCATGACTGCCACGTGATCATGACGCAATTGCTTCCGGTTGCGTTGAGGGGGCTTCTACCAGAAAATGTTCGATTAGCCATTGTGAAGCTATGTTCATTCCTCAATGCAATTTCTCAGAAGGTAATCGATCCGGAAATCCTACCAAGCTTACAGAATGATTTGGTCCAATGTCTTGTCAGTTTCGAGTTGGTGTTCCCACCATCCTTCTTTAATATTATGACGCACGTTCTTGTTCACCTAGTCGAAGAGATTGTCATTCTGGGTCCTGTATTTCTACACAATATGTTCCCCTTTGAGAGGTTCATGGGAGTCTTAAAGAAATATGTTCGTAACCGTGCTAGGCCAGAAGGAAGCATTTCCAAGGGCCATGAAACAGAGGAGGTTATTGAGTTTTGTGTTGACTTTATTCCTGACATTAAGCCGATTGGTGTTCCTCAATCGCGGCATGAGGGGAGACTGCGTGGAAAAGGCACGCTTGGACCAAAATCAATAATATGTAGGGACGGGCATTCTTGGGCGCAAGCACACTACACAGTTCTACATAATTCTACCTTGGTCACCCCATATATCGAGGAACACATGGATATTATACGCTCGAAGAACCCGGAGAAGTCTGACCCCTGGATTCAACGTACACACATTGAGGCTTTCGGCGGTTGGTTGCGAACACATCTCATGAATGACGACAATGTTGAAGATGACTTGTACTTGTTGGCCAAGAGACCATCTTCGACTATATTGACTTTCCAAGGGTACGAGATAAATGGGAATACATTTTACACGATCGCCCAAGATAAAAAGAGCACCAACCAAAACAGTGGTGTTCGCTTTGACGATGTGGCAAACACCAAGGAAAAGGACACATATTATGGTTACATAGAGGAGATATGGGAACTTGACTATGGAGGTGATTTGAAGGTCCCTTTGTTCCGGTGCAAATGGGCCAATCTGACTGGAGGAGGGGTAATGGTAGACCCACAGTACGGAATGACAACAGTGGATCTCAACAATCTTGGGCACACAGACGAACCATTCGTTCTAGCCAATGATGTGGCGCAAGTTTTCTATGTGAAGGACATGTCTACCAAACCGAAAAAAGGAAAGGTAAGAAAGCGGATACATCATACGATGAGTCAAAGCGCCACATAGTTCTTTCTGGGAAAAGAAACATCGTGGGAGTGGAGGACAAGACAGACATGTCAAGAGATTATGAAAAGTTTGATGAAATTCCTCCCTTCGCAGTGAAGACTGACCCAAGCATCATGTTAAATGATAAAGATTGTCCATGGTTACGGTGCAATAATCAAGGGACACACGCGAAGAAAAAGTTTTATACCCCAAGATCCCACTCTAGGATGTGACTGGCTGCACCGTCATCACTTTTCTTCTCTAGTGAGTAGCCGGGATGGTTCAGTTTGTACACGAAGTGCATCCAGTTTTTGTTGTAACCCTATAAAATTTTTACCACTTGCTATGTGGGTGAAATGATGGTACCATGCCAAGTTTCAACCTTTTCAGAGTTCATTTGTGGTGCTTTTTAATTTCAGGGCCATTTAGCTCAAAACAAATCATTAAATGCATGAAAAATAGCAAATGAAGTTAGATAGGGTTGAAATTTTAGTATGTGGCTACTAATGGTTCATATTGAATGCACAAAAAGTCTGGAGTTGAAATAAGTTAAAAAATTTGAAATCCTTTTGTAACAGACGAGTTTTCGTCCGAAACCCCAATACTTCGAAGGAGATTGTCCATTTTGTACACGAAGTGCATCCAATTTTTGTTGTAACCCTCTCAATTTTTTAGCACATGCTATGTGGGTGAAATGATGATACCATGCCAAGTTTCAACCATTTCAGAGTTCATTTGTGGTGCTTTTTAATTTCAGGGTCATTTAGCTCAAAACAAATCATTAAATGCATGAAAAATAGCAAATGAAGTTAGATAGGGTTGAAATTTTAGTATGTGGCTTATAATGGTTCATATTGAATGCACAAAAAGTCTGGAGTTGAAATAAGTTTAAAAATTTGAAATCCTTTTGTAACAAACGAGTTTTCGTCCGAAACCCCGATACTTCGAAGGAGATTGTCCATTTTGTACACGAAGTGCATCCAGTTTTTGCCATAACACTCTCAACTTTTTAGCACATGCTATGTGGGTGAAATGATGATACCATGCCAAGTTTCAACCTTTTCAGAGTCCAGTTGGGTGATTTTGATTAAAACAAATGAAGGTATAAAACTAAAAGAGTTAAACAGAATCTGATTTTGATTAAAACACCTATTTAAATTATCCTAAAAATTCCCAACTTTAACAGAATGATAAAACATACTAATATTAAACAACAGGAAAAACAATCACTCAAAAATCTATTTTTAAACTAAAGTTATTCACAAATTACTGTTTCACACAAATTTCAAATGAATTCAAATTTAAACTATTTCAATTTGAAAACTACTAGCACTAATAGAAAGTTTGTAATTGTTTTGACCTAAAGCAAAAAGATTCATTAAAAAACTATAAATATTCTAACAGTTATTCCAAATATAAAAACAGAAATTAGAAAAACAAAACAAAACAAAAAAGAGAAAATACAGCTGTAGTCCCGGTTGGTGCTACCAACCGGGACTAAAGGTCCCTTCCCGCGCGTAATTTGGGCCGCCGAAAAGACCTTCCCGCGCGGAATCCCGGGAGGACCTTTAGTCCCGGTTGGTGATACCAACCGGGACTAAAGGTCTGTAGTCCCGGTTGGAGCCTCGACCCGGGACTAAAGTGTCCCTCTATATATGCAGGACTTTGCCGTTTCTTCCCCAACCTCTCCCATTCTGCCCCCCGACGCCGCCCCTGCCCCGATGCCGCCAGGCTGCCGGAGCTCCCCGCGCGCCTCTTCTCCCTCGACCTCGCCGTCGCGCTGCCAGGCTGCCCGTCTTCAACCTCTCGCCGGAGATCGCCGTCCCCGACCCGCTCGCTCCGGCCCCTCTTCTCCCTCGACCTCGCCGTCGCCTCGACCTCGCCGTCAAGCCCGCTGTCGCCTCGACCTCGCCGCTGAGACCACTGTGAGCCACTCTCCTCCCTCTCCTCCCTCTCCTCCTGAAGCCCTCCTCCCCGTCCGCCATTGCCGCAATGCATGGCCGCCCCTCCCCATCCGCCATTGCCGCCATGCATGGCCGCCCCTCCCCGTCCGCCATTGCCGCCATGCATGGCCTCCCCTCCCCGAGCCCATCCCCCACCTAGAGCCACCACCGGAGATGCCCGAGAGCCGCCGCCCCATCCATCTCCGGCGTAGGAGCTCGCCGCCCCGTCCATCTCCGACGTAGGAGCTCCGCCGGTGCCGCAAACACACACACACACACACACACACACATTGTTTAAAAACGTGCAAATATTTTCTAATTGTTAGAACAACTTTTTAGTGTTATGAAATTTTTTGTGGTTGGTATGCAACATTTTTTCATTAAACAATGTGTTAAGAAAATTGTAGTAGATGGATAAGTAGATTGATATTGTTAGATGATTTTCTTTATGATGATTTTTATGTTTTAGTTGTTTTATGTTTTAGTTAATTAGGAGTCCTAGGAAAAATTAGTATGTGTATGTTAGATTAGAGAAAAATTCTTGGGTTTTGAAAAAAATTAGTGATTAAACGATAAGAAAATGTTCTCATAGGAATTTGTCTCGACGTCGACGATGCCTGGCCCGCATCCTCGTCATCGTCGAGTCGGCGTCGACATCCTTGAGAGGCGCAATGTCCGGGACTGGGCTCCGCCGGGCTGGCACTGGGAGGTGCTACCTTCCCGGGCTCGGAGCTTGGTGAGGAATCCTGGTCTCGTCGTCAACCCGGAGCTTCTTTGGTGGCGGTCACGTGGGCCACTTTCGGTGCAGAGGGAGCGGGCCCCCGTGGAGGTGGTACGTCGCCGTGTCAGGGAGGAGGACGAGCACGTCCGTCGCTACATGGCGGCGTTGGACGCCAGGTTCAACAATACCTGGCAGATTCTTCAGGGATCTCACCCGAGTTATTATCCCGTGATGGTTCCTTATCTTTGGGTGTCCACCACCCGCGACTCAGGAACCGCTAGTGACTTAGATTATTCGATAGTATTCGATCTGTATTAGTGATCTTATATGATAATATTCGAGATGTATTAGTTAATATTTGATGATGCATTAACTGGATTATTCGAGATGATGTATTAGTGATATTATATTCGAGTTCATTATAAATGTATTAGTGATATTTTATCGGTATAATGCGTGTGTGACTTTCGATCTGTCGTTGCTCCTTGTGTGACTTTCATGTGTGTTCTTGATGGAGGAATCCCGACTGTTGTCGTGGGGGCGCCTCCTCTTCTTCTCTTCTTTGCGATATATTCGTCGGTATAATGCGCAAGAAGAGAAGAGGGGGGCGTCCATCACCGACGGTCGAACTATTACTATGAGAGAGTGTCCACCAACATATATACACCACCATATCAGTGTGAGAGAGTGCGCACCAACACACCATGAGATATGAGAGTTATTTAAGGAAAGCCTTGACGGACCGAAAGTCACACACGCATTAGGATCCAAGCGTGCCGTAATTCTTGAATCATGAACACAGGAAATGTCGTCGTCATCAGACGACGATAGGATCCAAGCATGTGAACTTTGCGGTGAAGATAAGGGTCTTTGCGACCAGCCTGGGCTGCGAGACGGCAGGTTCTTCACCATGAAGCTTTACGAGGACTTTGATATTTCTACGGTACGCAACGATGACAACTGTTTTTTCGTAATTAAGCATGACTCCTATTTCTTTCCTTCAACGCGTAATTTCTGTTTTATATAATTCAACTAGTTCATCCCCTGTCATGCAAGACGGTATTTCTTGGAGAGGCTCGGTTTCGAAGAGCACGAGAGTTTCGAGACGAGGACATCCAACCTGAGGACTAAACATGGTCACACATTTCTGGTGAAAGTAATGAATGCACCTAATAACACAGAATTAGGGTGCTCAAATTGGGAAGCTCTTTGCAAGGCATATGGATATCAGGAGGATATGGAAATAACCTTCGATCTTCGTCCTGAAGATCATATTGAAGGAAACATCGACATTTGGGTGGATGTCGATATGCTTCCTGTTTTACCTCCATGTGAGTTTGTCAACCATGCATATTTGTCAAGTAATTTGCATTCTATATTTAAAAATATTTGGTGTTCATCCATACTAAATTTGTTAATTTATAATTTATAGCTTATTTCGTTTCTTCGAGTGAAACACAGAACATAATCGACACGACACACTACACTTATGGATCACATCTAACTTGGGAGGAGAAGGATGATCTTATCAACTTTGTTATTGGTGTCCTAGTTGGTAGGGAGATCTTCCCGTATAATTTGGGAACTGGCCCAAATTATACATTGTACAAGACACTAGTGCATAGGTTGAGGGCGGATGACATTCGCCGAAATATCTTGGTAAGAGTTGCTAATTAAGTACACTAGTACTGTTGCGTAAATGGTATTGATTACATTGCTAACTAGGCTACTATTATGTTCTTCAACAGAAACTGCCAAATGAAGTTGTGCCTCCGTTGATGCAACCCGAAGGTAATATGACAATTAAAAGCCCCTTCCAGCCCGAGTTCTCTTTTGCATACTCGACTGAGCGCAAACCACCAAGACGGCTCCAAATTGAAGCATGGGGACAAATAAAGAAGGATCGCAAGCCACAAGTTGGAGACCGTTGGATCTCTTTGCTTCATCATGGAGACATATGTGCTATTCTGTTTTATGTCATTTTACCTAGGAGGGAGGACTAGGTCCTATGAGGGAGGACTATGTCATTTTATCTTTTTTTGTTTTATGAGATTTTAACTTGGTATGATTAAGATGATGATGATGAGTTGTTAGATGAGTAAGATGATGATGAGTTATATGACATATATTTGATTCAAGTGGATGGATGCAAGTGATCATGTTGAATTAGAGGAAAAAATTAAATGGAAAACACAAAATGAAAAGAAAAAATAAACAATGAAGCCTTAACCTTTAGTCCCGGTTGGTGCTACCAACCGGGACCAAAGGTCCCCATGCCCTGGCGCACTTTGCCGCCCACGTGGCCAGGGTTTAGTCCCGGTTCGTAGCCAACCGGGACTAAAGCCTTAGACCCTTTAGTCTCTATACTTTAGTCCCGGTTGGGGAACCGGGACTAAAGGCCCTTCCCAACCGGGACTAATGGCCTGTTTTCTACTAGTGCATGTTAGTACGAGCCGCCCGCAACAACCACCGGATATGGAGAAGAAACCTCCAAAGAAACATCGGTAGTCACCGTAATCTGCATCTCGAGAGGCCAACCCTTTCCTGTACGGTCAGATGCCATTGTGGGGTCACGAGCTGGCGAGGGCCACCAGCCACAGAGCAATCAAACGGAGTCGGGCATGGGCTAGCAGGGAGCCAGCCCGAGGAATCACCGACGAGACATCATGTCGCGACGCCGGTCATCTAGTGCACCAACCCCCTCGGCCAGATCCACGCAGGTCCAGGTCTGGCTCATCTGGGCATCTAGCGCATGAGGCAAAGGGAGTGAGCCACAAGGTCAGACTCGTGCGGATGCATGCATGGAGCGCCGATGGAGCCTCATCGACGAACCGCCGCCACCAATCAGGGCGATGTTGTCGTGAGCCAACGAGGGGGGGTGATACGTCTCCAACATATCTACTTTTCCAAACACTTTTGCTCTGGTTTTGACCTCTAATTTGCATGATTTCAATGGAACTAACCCGGACTGACGTTGTTTTCAACAGAACTACCTTGGTGTTATTTTTGTGCAGAAATAAAAGTTCTCGGAATTGGACGAAACTTTTTGTGGATTTTTTCTGGTAATTATAATGAATTATTGAGCGAAGACCTGCCAGAGGGAGGCCACTGTGGGGCACAAGCCAACAGGGCGCCCCTCGGGCCGCGCCCTGATGGCTTGTGCGGCCCACGTGGCCCCTCCGACCCTGATTCTAGTCCTATAAAATCACATCTATGGAGAAAAAAAATCAAAGAGATGTTTTCATCGCGTTTCACGAGACGGAGCCGCCGCCACCTCCTGTTCTTCCTCGGGAGGGCTGATCTGGAGTCTGTTTGGGGCTCCGGAGAGGGGAAATCGTCGCCGTCGTCATCACCAACCCTTCTCCATCAACACCGCCATGATGCTCACCACCGGGAGTGAGTAATTCCTTTGTAGGCTTGCTGGACGGTGGTGGTATTGGATAAGATTGATCATGTAATAGAGTTAAGTTTGATAGGGCTTGATCCCTAGTATCCACTATGTTCTGAGATTGATGTTGCTATGACTTTGCTATGCTTAATGCTTGTCACTAGGGACCGAGTGCCATGATTTCAGATCTGAACATATTATATTACCTCTGAATATAAGATTGATTTGGATCCTATCTTGCAAGTTGTATGCACCTATTACGTGTCTTGATCCGCATACCCCAAGGTGACAATAATTGGGATTCTTTCCGGTGATTGCCGTAGTTTGATGAGTTCATGTATTCACCATGTGTTAATGCTTTGTTCCGGTTCTCTATTAAAAGGAGGCCTTAGGCCCCGTTCGGAAGTGCGCCAGCTTCCCAAAATAGCTGGCTTCCAGCTTCTTGCGTGGCCTCCAGCTTCTTGCTGGAGCTGCGATGCGTTCGGCTGGCGTGAACAGCTGTTTGTGGCATTTCGGGGTGGCAATCCCTTGTAATTTCGAGGAACTCAGAAAACGTTTCGTGTATGTGGCACTTCGGGGTGGCAATCCTTGTAATTTCGAGCTGTGTGATCCTGTGAGCCAGAGAAAACGTTTCGAGGAAGTGGCACTTCGGGGTGGCATTCCATGTAATTTCCAGGAACTCCAACTTCTCATTTTTTGCGAAGCTGGGCTGTCGCTGCTCCTCGTCTCCGCGAAAAATACACAGGCTCGATCCTCGTCTCCGCGAAGCCGGCTTCTCGAAGCTGACGCGTTCGGCTGGCTTCACGTAGCTATTTTTGGAAGCTGCCTCCTGGAGAACATCCGAACGGGGCCTTAATATCCCTTAGTTTCCAATAGGACCCCGCTGCCACGGGAGGGTAGGACAAAAGATGTCATGCAAGTTCTTATCGCAAGCACGTATGACTATATATGGAATACATGCCTACATTATATTGATGAACTGGAGCTAGTTCTGTGTCGCCCTAGTGTGTAACTGTTACATGATTGATGTCATCTAAATCATTATTCATCACCGATCCACGTGCCTACGCTTTACATATATTGAATCTTGCTAAGTTACTATTGCTACTGCTACTGTCACAACTGCTACAAAATTGTTGTTGTCACTACTACTGTTACTTTTGCTACTACTATTTGTCGTGCTACCAAACCTTTGCTGCAGAGAGATATCCGAGGTGCGGTTGAATTGACAACTCAACTGTCAAGGCCAATAAATATTCTTTGGCTCCCCTTGTGTCGAACCAATAAATTAGGGTGAAATACTACCCGTGAAGACTGTCGCGATCCCCTATACTTGTGGGTTATCAGGGAGCAGCCGCGGAGGCCACGAGTAGGTGCCCCGCTGCCGGAACTGCCATCGGGAGCAGATGTGGCATACGAGCCAAGGGGCGGGGAGGAGGCTACGAACGCGGGTGCTGACCCCGCCGCCACCGACACCTGATGGGGACTTTGCCCCAGAGGCGAACGCCGTCGACGACGAGGGGAGAAGGAGAATGGCATGACCACGGCCGAAGCTGCCACCGGGAGCAGATCTGGCATACGAGCCAAGGGGCGGGAAGGAGGCTACGAATGCGGGCGCTGACCCCGCTGCCGCCGACACCTGACGGGGACTTTGCCCTAGAGGCGAACGGCAGCGACGATGAGGGGAGAAGGAGCCTGGCATGGCAACGGCCGGTGCGGAAAGAGACGCCGCCCGAGCCGCCCTGCCCGAGCGACGTGGTGGCCCTCTGATCTCGTTCTTTCGTCTTTGGGCATGCTAAATAGTTACTAACACTATAATCATATATTACCGTGTGGTGCATATGCCTCGTGCTTGCAATAAGCCAGCGTATAGTGTGATGGTTGTGGCTCAACCTTAAGAGTACTACCAAGTGTGGCTCAAGATCAGATTTTTTTTCAAAACTATGACGTATTTTATAGCAAATTTGAAAAGTATAGAGCCGAACGCAAAAAAATTCAGAAATATGACCCCGTCGGCTTGCGGTGGGCCGAAGAGTGGCCCGTCGGCCTGCGGTGGGCCGAAGAGAGGCCCGTCGGCCTGCAGTAGGCCGAAGAGGGGCCCGTCGGTCTCCAGGCGACCGAAGAGCGCCCGTCGGCCTCCAGGCGACCGAAGAGCACTCTTCGGCTTCCCGTTGGCCGAAGAGTGTCAGGGGCACAAAACGTAATTAAGGTGGCCTCAAATGAAAAAGTTATCAACATGAAAAATCTTCGTCTCGTCGAAACGGTTGATTTTGATATAAAAATCGTCTTAATCCGAGGCCGTATGCAACATGTAGAGCCAAAACAAGATCAGGGGCAGAAGGTGCAGAGTTACTTCGGACAGACCGAATGGATGTCAGAAAATTTGTCACGGGGCACCCGGTGCACTCGGTGAGACCGTGTGGAATACAGAAGAGTACACACGTTTGGTCATGTTCACTCGGTGAGACCGAACCAAACCACTCGGAGGCTCCGAATGGATCCGAAAAATTGCCAAAGATTTTTTGATAGAATTTTTAGTCCTTTTATTGTACGGGAAGTCCAGCCACCTCATAAATCGATGTGGGCATTGTTCGTCTGCACCGGGAAGACACATGCGGGCATTGAAGAAATGTCTCTGTTGCGATGGCAGGAATTGAGACCAAAACTTTCGGCGGTGGCGTCATCCACCATGCAAAGTAGAAGCAATGGTCACCTCTCAGGCCCGTCACCGTGTACCCTCGACACCGGGGGTGATGCACACAAAAACGTCACCGTGTACCCTCGACGCCGGGGGTGATGCATCGTACTCACGTCAAAGGAGACCCGGCCGGAAGCGCGGTACACAAGCAGTCTTCCCGGTGCAGACGAACAATTTTTCGGAACAAAAATCCTAACTTTAACTCGGACAGGAATCTTTGGCAATTTTTCGGATCCATTCGGAGCCTCCGAGTGGTTTGGTTCAGTCTCACCGAGTGAACGTGACCAAACTTGTGTACTCTTCTATATTCCACACGGTCTCACCGAGTGCACCGGGTGTCCCGTGACAAATTTTCTGACATCCATTCGGTCTGTCCGAAGTAACTCTGCAGCTTCTGCCCCTGACCTTGTTTTGGCTCTACAGGTTGCATACGACCTCGGATTAAGACGATTTTTATATCAAAATCAACCGTTTCGGCGAGACGAAGATTTTTCATGTTGATAACTTTTTCATTTAAGGCCATCTTAATTACGTTTTGTGCCCCTGACACTCTTCGGCCAACGGGAAGCCGAAGAGTGCTCTTCGGCCAACGGGAGGCCGACGGGCGCTCTTCGGTCGCCTGGAGGCCGACGGGCCCCTCTTCGGCCTACTGCAGGCCGACGGGCCTCTCTTCGGCCCACCGCAAGCCGACGGGGTCATATTTCTGAATTTTTTGCGTTCGGCCCTATAGTTTTCAAATTTGCTATAAAATACGTCATAGTTTTGAAAAAAAATCTCAAGAACACCCCGCCTACCGCCCCACATGGAAGTATTTGGTGTACCGAGGCTTATGATGTGCTCGGTGCACCCAACTCGCATAAAAGCTTTTAAAAGTTTGAAAGAATTGATAAACAAATATGACATTGATAATACAAGCATGTACCATGTCACAAAATTTCAAATCCAAATTGTAACACAGGTAAGAAAAAAGAAAGAAAATCAACACTAAATAGTACATAATGCAAGCCGCACTTCATATTTGGCCATCATGGATTTTTTTTTATAACAAATTTATCATTTTTGTGTCTTGAGCTATGTTTCAGATTTTGATTTGAAATTTTATGATACGTTAGGTTCTTGTGTATCTCCCCGCAGAAAAGAAAAGGTTACTGCGTATCCCTGTCATATTTTTGATATAATTTTTTTGCAACTTTTAAAACCATCTATAGGTCCACAAGCCCCTGTGTAGCGAGTCCGACGTATGGTCTCCACAAAAAAAGGTCGACGTATGGTGAGGAGGACTGCTACGCACACGACACTCAGCGCACGATTTTGGATGACAAGCCAATCAAGCCGTCTAACCAGTGTCTTGAAATCAGTCAGGAAATACGATTTCAAAAGTTAAAAAAAAAAGGAATGAACACACTAATCCACCGACAATACACCATATAATGAGCACGGCATAATACCAGTATTCATGAATGGTATGCTATTGTTTATTATTGTAATTTTAAAATTAATGTTGGCTAATTGCCAACAGATGGTACAAACTTAGCTGGAGTTCTACCACTATACTACTACTAGGTATACTACCACTGGCACTACCACCTCGCGCAGCTCGTCCGTCCATGGAAAATCCACCTCGCAAAACTCCAATCCGACCAAAATGGCGTCGCACTCTCGATCCAGCACGGGGGCACCGCCGCCAGCGCGCCTCAACCGAAAAAAAATCTCGACTTTGCGCTGGCCATGGTTGTGGCCCCGCCCCGCCCCGCCGCGCCCTATCCTTATCCCTGCCGCCGCGTCCTGCCCGCCGCGGCCTTGGCCCGCCGGATCTCCTGCCGCCGCCGCCGCGCCGCCTTGTGCTGCATCTGCATCAGCTGCTTCTGCTGCTGCTGCTGCTGCTGGTGGCCTCGGTGGACCCACTGCGCCGCCGCCACGGCAGTATGCGGCGGCCTGCCGTCCTCGGCGTCGGCCTCCGCCGGCTCGTTGAGGTCCAGCGCCGGCCGGTCGGCGGCGCGCGCCTGCGGCCTCCGTCTCCGCCCCTCCTCCTCCTCCGGCCGGTGCCGCTTCTTGTGCTGCAAAAGGGAGACACGTGGCGGCCGCGTTAGCCTCTCTTGCCAAGCTCGCGCAATGCGGTTAGCGAGCGACACGAGGCCCCCCCAATCCGTCCAATCCGCTCCAGGAAAGGAAGGAAGCCGCGGAAAACAGGAAAGAACTTCGCGTGGTCAATGGCGGATTGAATCGGGAGGAGTCCACGTCTCTCCCAAACCAGCGAGAGATTGCACCGCAAGGAAAAAAACAGGAAACCACTGCGCTGTAACAACGAACCAGATCGAACGACCGATCGACTGGTTCGAGCAGAGATTGGGAGGAGGAGAGTTCATCACCTTGCTCTGGTGAATCTGCCTGAGGCTGTCGTTGGTGCTCCGCGAGGTCTGCAGCCGGGCCCTGAAGTCCTCGATTTGCTGCTCGATTCGCCACAGTGAGCCGGGAACAGTGTTAGTACCGATTTCCGATCAAGACGGTTGAATAAATCGAGATTATTTCAAAACAAATCGCCGGAGCTAATCTGCCAATTGCTCCAATCCATGGGGGCGGAGCAGAGCAGAGCAGAGGAGGACGCGTGACGAGATCGACAATGATTCCGCACGTAATTCGACGGAAAAGCGACAGCTCGGAGGAAGAAAAGGCGGATGCCGTCACGAACCTTTAGGAGGTGCGCGTTCTCGTGGGACAAGCTCGCGACCACGCCGCGCTGCTCCTGCGCCCACTGACCGGAGGCAGAGGAAGATGGAGAGGAGGAACACGTCAACGAGGAGCAAGAAATCGGAATCGAGGCGGAACGAATTGGCGGAGGGAGGCGGGCGGGCGCGGGCGCAGATCTTGCGGCCCGGCGGCTCACCTTGTCCTGCGCGCAGGCCTTGGCGGCGTCCTCCGCCGCGGCGGCCTCGGTGGCCTCGTCGTGCTCGCCGTCCTCGGGGAAGGCGAGCGGGGTGTCCGGGCTGGCGACGCCCTCGCTCCTGTCCTCCTCATCGGCCGCGGGCTTCTCGGCCGGCGGCGCCGCGGCGGCCTTCCTCGGGCGGCGCCGGCCCCACGAGGGGATCTCCGGGCGCGCCTGCTGCTGCTGCCTCTGCTGCTGGCGGCGGCGGCGGTTGCAGGCCCGCACGATGGACGGCAGGTCCGCGAGAATGGCGGCCACCTCCAGCTCGCGCTCGCCGAACCCCTCCTCCGCCGCGGCCGCCATGGATCTCGGCGAGCGAGCGAGCGAGGGATCGGGGAGGGTTCTGCTGGCGGGCGTGCGGGCGACGGCGAGAGCAGGGGAGGAGGCGGAGGATTGGTTCGTCTGTTTAATAGAGAGGAGGAGAGCAAGGAAGCGCAGCGGGGCGGGGAGGGGCCGTCCCGTGCCGCCACGTGGCGCGGCGCGCGTGGGGATGAGGGGCGCCTCGTGGGGCGGATGACAGGTGGGGCCACGCCCCGGCGCGTGGTGCGTATGACGGGTGGGCCCCGGCGCGCGGGGACGGGGGGGTTTGTGGTGGTTTGGTGGGCTTGCTTCCGCCTCCGCGCCGCCAGATTTTTAGGGCATCCACAATGTATGCCAAACAGCGATGCCAAATTGTCTTTTGGCTTTTGAAACCGCTTTACACCATTGTGCAACCTAATGCCAAATTAAAGATTCTGGGAACCGAAGCTTGTAGGAGCGCCGATGCCAAACTGTGCTTGGTAATAAACAATGTTTCTTTTGGCCAAGCTAGCAGCTGCTCTTGTACAACCTGCATGCAGTCGTGTAGAGATGGGAAGATTTTTGGTACTATTTTATTCAGCAGTGGGACCCGCTATACAGAAATTTGGAACCACACTCATTGTAGGTAAATGATACATTTGACACCGATGCCAAATACTAGTACGTGGCATATTTGGCACCATCAACGCTATGGATGCCCTTAGGCGCTCTTGCCTCTCTAGCTGTCTTTCCTCTTTCTCCTCCTCTTCTTCTTCGATGTGTCTCACATTTTTTTTTCACTCATGTGTGCACATTTTTGGGTTTTTTCTCGTTTTATTTCCCTTTTTTGCATGATGGGCCTCCTGCTCTAGAAAAAAAAGGGACAGTTTGACCCTCCTAATGCATGCTTTGATAAAAAAAAAAATGTCGCCTATAATATTAGATGACCATGATCTGAAAGTGCTTTTGAGTACGAATTTGATGTTAGCAATTTTGGTAGTCAAAGCACAAATTTAGATGGCTGACATATTTTTTAAAATTCGGGGGAGTATGTAAGAGGAAAATCCCTAGCCTTCCTTACAAATCAAGTATTTCGCGAGATATATGTAATATCACCTTTAATGACGAATTTACCCGATCACTCTTTACTGTTTTCTTGATGGGTTGGATGGACCATGGCCCAGTTTGTCCTTGGTGTGGCTCCGCCATAACTTTACCTGTAAGAACACATAATGGATGGATTTGTCGCAGCATGGCAGCCCTAGCCATGAATGCCCACCAATTATCTATGGCTAGGGCTGCTTTCCGTTGCATAGAGAAACATCAATAGTTTTTTGGGAAGGGATTCCTTTGGAGATACCGATTCAACAAAAAAATCGAGTAGTAAGTGGCGGCCACCACCTCAGGATTGGATCATGGTCAACCTGGATGGTGCTTTCCATGGGACATTATGTAGAGAAGTTTGGGAATCGACTAGGAGAGATCACAAAAGTGTTGCCATTTTTATTGGACCTAGTGTGCTTACGGGTGCACGTGAAGACCTACATGCTAAATCGAAATCTTTGATATAGTATATTTGCAATGCATAGCAATTGTTGGTCCCCTCTTTACCCCACTGTTAAAGAAATTCATGCTTTGAGAAAAAATATCTCGTATAATATTTAGTCAAAGATTACAAAATCATAATTTGAAAGTGCTTTTGAGTACGAATCTAAAGGTATAAATTTTGTGTAACATAAATAACATATTATTTCATTAATTGATAGTCAAGCACAAATTTAGATGGTTGACATGTATCCCCTTTTGGAGTCGGATGGAGTATGTAGCTGAATCCCTAGCCTTCCTTAATAATCAAAGCCTTCCTTAATAATCAAGTACTTTGTGAGAAATGTGTAGTTGACTTTTGCCGTTTGGCCTCCAAAAAACTAGTTGGATGTGTCCGGCATGTACAAGCTATTCTACTTCGTTGGTGTAGTGGCTCTGTTTGCTTGGGCCATCTAAGAAGTTATGTATGAATGCATCATTTTAAGGTGTTTTTTTTTGGCCGACTCTCAACATACGGTCGTTAATCCACTTGTAACATGCCCTTCTCATGTCACCGGCAGAGCTATAAGCAATTCGCTGAGCGGGTCGGGCTAAAAGATACCTCACAATTTTTACCTTCAGGGCTCAAATTTACCACCAATCTTCACTGTTTTCTTGATGGGTTGTGTGGGCCATGACCCAGCTTCACCCACAAGAACACACTCAGTTGATTTATTAGAGTATGGCTCCCATCTTGACCCCGACATTATAGAAATTGTTGTGGTCGTTTGGTTGTTTGTTTCCTCCACGCAGCCAGATTTTAGGCACTCATCCTCTCTTGTCGTCTTTCCTCTTTTTTTCTTTTATGTGTCTCAGGTTTTTTCACTCCTATGCACATTTTAAGACTCTCTCTTGTTTTATTTTCATTCTTGTATGATGACTCTCTGGATCTAAAAAGAAACTGTAGTTTGACTCTCCAAATTCATGTTTTGATAAAGTTATTTTGTCTAATGACATATGCAACATTTTTTTTGTCATTTGGTCTCAAACAAACCAGATGGATGTGTCTAGCATGTACAAGCTCTGCTGCATCGTTGGTGTTGTGGCTCTTTTTGCTTGGGTGATCCGAGAAGTTATGCATGAATGCAGCGGTTAAGGTGTGTTTTTGCCTTTTTGGGCCGCCTATCCTCATGCTATCACTAAGCCACACGTAGCATGCCCTTTTCATGTGAGCGGTGGAGGTATAAGCAATTCGCTGAAGCCGGGCTCAAAGATACCACACAAATTCTACCTTAAGGGCCCAAATTACCACCACTCTTCACTGTTTTTTATGGGTTGGATGGGCCATGGCCCAACTTGTCCTCAGTGTGGTTCCTCCACAGCTTTAGGGTAATAACACACTCGATGGATTTATCGCAGCATGGCTCCCCTCTTTACCCACTATTATAGAAATTGTTGATCACCTCTGATTTCTAGTGCCCTATCGTTCACCAATTGTTAATGGTCGCAACTTCTTTCTGCTACAGGGGAGCGACATTGGTGGTTATTGGGAAGGAATTTCTTTGAAGGATACTGACTCAACAAAATGTCTGAGCAGTCGAGTGGCAGCCACCACCTCAGGATTGGACCATGTTCACCTTGGATGGTCCTTTCCACATGACATTATGGAAAGAAAGTTGTGAATCGACTGGGATATACCAAAAAGGTGTTGTTATTTGTGTTGGAGCAAGTGCGCTTATAGGTGAACATGAGGATCTACATGGTTATTATTATCATATGTTACCGATGTGATAATTGATTATATCCATGAAGCATTCATTTATAAATCCCCATGCATATGTGTTTGATCATCGTTGCTTTCTTTGACGTTACTTTGTACTTGGCAAATGCCGAGTATTGTTGCAACCTATGGCATCACTGCAATCCTATTATTACCATTGCATTGCTTTTGCTACTAATAAATTATATAAAGCAAGTATTTGTATCCAAGTGTGGTTGAACTGACAACTCAGCTGCTAACACTTATAGATATTCTCTAGCTCCCCTTGTGTTGGATTAATAAATTTGGGTTGTGATACTTCTCGCAAAGACTGTTGTGATCCCGACACTTGTGGGTTATCAACGGGGAGCTATTTGTGTGTCAAATATTGATGATATCATGTTTCGATCAACTAACCCTTGTTTTAGCGAGAAATTTGGCAAGTTGATGGATGAAAGGTACGAGATGGCAATGATGGACAGCTTACATATTTCATCGGTCTCCAAATAAAAAAAACGAATGAGGGTACTTTTGTCTCACAAACAAAGTACACCACATGGGGGATGCAAAAGTTTGTGAAGATTTGGAGACCACCTCAAGGTCTCCCACTAGTGGTTGAGAATCACCTTCGTGGTGATATCTCAAGTGGACAATAGGGTGAGCCTTCGTGGCGTTCGTGTGTCTTCGTGGTAACATTCGCCCCTACAATAGTGACTAGCTTCCCTCCAAGGAAGTGAACATCGGAATACATCCTTGTCTCCAGAGTTTCGGTTATCCTTAACCCTAACTCTCTACATGTGGTCATTTGTCTCCTTGTCTTTACTTTTATCATAATGTGATTGCTTGCCTCTATGCTAGTTGTTGTTGTTGTTGAACTACTACTAGCACTAGAATCCCCTTTGCAATTGTTAGGCTCACTTTCATATTTCACATAATTGCCTGAAATTGCTAAGTAGTAATTAAATTTGTAATTGTACCGATTCACCCTCTAGGCCCATCTCGATCCTTTCAACAATCACTTGCAACAAATGCAATAGATAGGGTAATGGCTACACCAATTGTGGAGATCCTCTAATGCCTGGACTTACGATTAGCAAAAACAAACATTACGTAATTTACACTTGTATTTTTCTCGTAATGAAAACATCTTGCTTGTAATTAACATTCTTTATGATTTAATTCATCCGAATAGAAGTGGTCAAGGCACTCCAATCCTTTGGTGATGGTTCTACATCTAAAGCAACACCTAGTTTAATTGCCGGTGGAACCCCTCCTGCTCCAAGATCTACTCCAAGTAAGGCCAAAACAGTTCCTTCTTCAAGGTCTCCTGGTCCAGGTCCTCGTGTTGCAGGCTCTACTCCAACAAGGGCCCGACAACTCCTTCTCTAAATGCTACTACTATAACTCCTCCTCCTTCAAGGCCCCCAAGATCATCTTCTACTCCAAGAGCTACTATTACAACTAGTGCGAGAGCACCATATTATGCTCTAAGAGCTGTGTAACCTTGTTCATCAAGAGGTGCTAGTGATGGACCTATACAGCAGAGGATAATGAAGAAGACATCATGGATGATGGAGCATTTGACAGGTAGTGGAAACAAGTGAATGTGTTACTTAATGAAGTGTTAATTCATGTCTGTTGAACTTTGAGTATCTTTTGTATTGCTAAGTCATGTCTATTGAACTCCGAGTGTTGGATCTATTGAACTTTTAGTGTTGAACTATTAGATCATGCGTATTGATGGTGGATGGATGAATGAACTAGTTTATGACGATCTAGATTGTTGATGAATAATGCATTTCTCATGATGACCTAGATTCTTGATGAATGATGCATTTTTCATGATCATATAGCTTGCTAATGAATGATGCATTTGGGATGATGATCTTTCTTGTTGATGAATGATGCATTTAACATCACATCATGGTCTTGCTTATTGATGAATGATGCATTTGACATGACGATCATGCTTGTTGATGAATGATCAATTATGCATGTGGCATATGGTTAGTGTAAGCCCAAAACCCTTTGGTATTTTTCATCATCAACGACGATAAATATGGTTCGAGTAAAGCCAAAACCCTTTGACATTCATTGTCGTCGACGAAGATAAATACGGTTAAGGCAAAGCCTAAACCCTTTGGAATTTTTTGACATCCTCGACAAAAAATATGGTTAGGGTAACGCCAAAACCCTTCGACATTTGTTGTTGTCAACAACGACAAATATGGTTAGGGTAAAACCTAAACCATCATAACATATCAGTATTAACAACGTTTCTAGTAATTCAACATCAACTTCGTTTATGATAATTTTAGTACTTAGACAAATTTGAGATTATAACATAGAAATTTCAACATAAAAATTTATAGTAGGAAGTTCATACATCGCAAGCATACCTAGGCTCCTCCAAAATACATAAGTCTCATGACACAAGAATCAAAAATGATTTTTACAGTTAACTCATTACAAATTCCCCTAATCCTCTTGATCTTCCTCTTGTTCACCTCCCCAACTTGGAGCGACTCAACAATGGCATGCTCAAGCTTCTTTTTCTCTTGCTTGAGCTCATAAAACCACTAGTAGAAAACAGGGCTTTCGTCCTAGCCGGATCGGAGCAATAGTCCCGGTCACGTTACGAACCGGGACTAATGTAAGCATTAGTCCCGATTCGAGCGGCTAGGACGCCGGACGGGGCTCAACAGGCATCAGTCCCGGTTCGAATGGGACCTTTAGTCCCGGTTGGAGACACCAACCGGGACTAAAGGGTCTCACCCCCTTTTTCCAGTTTTTTTTGTTTTTTGCTTTATTTATTTTCTTGTTTGTACTTACAGCGAAATATTTAGAGTTTTTGAGTGAATCTTTTTGCTTTAGGTCACAAAAATTATAAACTTTCTGTTAGTGCCAGTAGTTTTCAAATTTGAATAGTTTAAATTTGAATTCTTTGAAATTTGTGTGAATCACTAGTTTGTGAATAACTTTACTTTGAAAATAGATTTTTGAGTGATTCTTTTTCTTGCTGTTTAATATTAATGTGTTTTATCATTATATTCAATTTGGTAAATTTTAGGTTATTTTAAATAGGTGTTTTAATCAAAACAGATTATGTTTAGCTCTTTTAGTTTTATAGCTCAAAAAAATCAATAAATACATGAAAAATAGCGAATGAAGTGGGAAATGGTTGAAAATTGATGATGTGGCTTTTAGTGGTGCATGTTGAACGCACAAAAAGTCTGGAGTTGAAATAAGTTTTAAAAAATGAAATGCCTTTGTAACAGATGAGTTTTCGTCCGAAACCCTGATACTTCGAAAGAGATTGTCGAGTTTGTACACAAAGTGCATCCAGTTTTTGCCGTAACCATCTCAACTTTTTCGCACATGCTATGTGGGTGAAATGATGATATCATGCCAAGTTTCAACCTTTTCAGAGTTCATTTGTAGTGCTTTTCAATTTCAGGGTCATTTAGCTAAAAAAAAAATCAATAAATGCATGAAAAATAGAGAATGAAGTGGGAAATGGTTGAAAATTGATGATGTGGCTTTGAATGGTGCATGTTAAACGCACAAAAAGTTTAGAGTTGAAATAAGGTTTAAAAAATGAAATGCCTTTGTAACAGATGAGTTTTCGTCTGAAACCCTGATACTTCGAAAGGGATTGTTCAGTTTGTACACGAAATGCATCCAGTTTTTGCCGTAACCCTCTCAATTTTTTAGCACATGCTATGTGGGTGAAATGATGATACCATGCCAAGTTTCAACCTTTTCAGAGTTCATTTGTAGTGCTTTTCAATTTCAGGGTCATTTAGCTCAAAAAAATCAATAAATGCATGAAAAATAGCGAATGAAGTGGGAAAGGGTTGAAAATTAATGATGTGGCTTTGAATGGTGCATGTTGAACGCAAAAAAAGTTTGGAGTTGAAACAAGTTTAAAAAAAGGGTTATGAAAAAGTAAAACGGCTATAACTTTTGCATACGATGTCGGAAAAAAAAGTTTAATATATCAAAATGTTCAACACGAGAAACCGGTTTCAATGGCAACCGCCATCGAATAAATATTAGTGTTACTAAATAATTATTGGTTTTTAAAATAATAGTTTCAAACTCAAATGGTGAAACGTGTGACATCATGCTCAAGGGCTTAATAGGATTGATATGATACATATAACATAAATTAATTGAATAAGTAGTTTATTTTTTTTAAACATTTTTCATTCTTTTAGATTTTTGAAATTCGAAAAGAATAAAAATTCAGTTTTTAAAAATTAATTTTATTAAAAAAATAAAAATAAATGATGTCATATTTGGATTCCTCACATTTTTCTGATAATAATGGATATATTATTTGTCAAATTTCGATTTACAGATTTAAAGATATTAATTATGCCATATTAAATGAATAAATGGCAAAAAATGAATAAAATAATATGATTAGTTATTTTATTTTCATTGAAATTCAATATTATTATTACCTATTTTATTTTGAACTTTTTATTATTTTGGTTTTTTCGGTTTTTTTTTGTTTTTGAGAATTTTTGAGTTTTTTTGAAAATTTTCCCTTTTTTGAAGTTTTTAAATTAATCATTGTTGTTTATTTTAATAATTGTTTAGAATTCAAAAAATTAAATCATGTGACATGAAGACCTAAGGGTTAATAGGATTGATAGCTTAGTATTGTCAAGAAAACAACAAGTGCAGACTTGGAAACTAGGGGAGATAGAACTCGAAAGTTAAGCGTGCTGGGGTTGGAGCAATGAGAGGATGGGTGACCGGTCGGGAAGTTAGACTATTTGGAATAGTGCTCCACGCTGGAGCAGTGAGGAGGGGTGATTAGAGATTAAATTGTCAAATAATTCAAAGATTTGAAAATCAGGAAAAAAATATTAAAAAAATACCTTTAGTCCTGGTTGGTAACACCAACCGGGACTAAAGGTCCTCCAGCCCCCGCTCCAGAAAGCTGCCACGCGGAGCCCCTTTAGTCCCGGTTCGTAATCCAACCGGGACTAAAAGTGGAGGCCTTTAGTCCCGATTGCTTAGTCCCGGTTGGAAAACCGGGACTAAAGGCCCTTACGAACCGGGACTAAAGGCCCGTTTTCTACTAGTGAACCTTCAGCTGCCTTTTTCCAGTGCCTAATAACATCTGCTTGAGAGTTGTGAATGTGTTTCAGTTGCTCAACCTCTTTCTTCAGCTACATGTTTTCTGTCCAAATCTTTTCCCTCTCTTTCCTTTATTTGAAGAGCAATCTTCTCCATTCACTTTCCTCAAGAAACTTCTCATAATTCTCCTTGTGCACTTTTTTCTCAATAGATGCAATAAAAATATTTGGTATGCTTAATGAAAATATTGTATTTCTCCTCTACTGGCTTCTTCTCTCCCGCTAGCTCTGAAATCTTCTCTGCTTTAGCAAGATTTTCCATGATGTCGCCTCCCTTATCATGCTCATATATATCCCAGCCCTTCTTCAGTGTATTAGACCATTCTAAATACACCCACTCCACAACACCACAATTGTACCCTTCCTGAAAATATCATAGAGCAACATTAACTTGTGGCACCGAGATGAATAATTCTATGCATACTAACAAACAAATCTTCAACATTACACACTAAATACAATTATCAATTCTTTACACTGAAAAACATAGATTTTTTTTGAAATAGATTGGTCTTTAATTACCCACTTATTAAAACAATACAAAGTTTGGTCATCAGCGAACAACTAATTCAAACTACACATGAAAGCACATTTATCACTAAATGGTGTTTTTGTGTGATGACAATGTGGTTAGTTGGACTAATGCAGTTGCTAAGGTTTATATCAAGTAACTGGTCCCTTAGAGGTTATTTTAAGGAGATGGTTGACCCCCTATGTCAAAAAAGAAAATGTGTGGGTTTTCGGCGACTCAAAGTTTGGTTTTGGTTTCTTTGAGTCATAGAACAACTGCACTATTAGACCTCCTCTGGTTTGCAAGAATGTCGTAGGAATTTCATAGGATATGATTTTCTATGGAAAAAATCCTATGGATCCCTTTGATTTGTAGGAAAGGATTCCTATTCCTATGTAGGATAGGAACAATCCCTTCACATTTCAAATGGAAAAGCATTACCCTAGACTCAACTAAAAAATTCCTATCATATGCATCAAATGACATGTCTTTCTCTATAGGAATTGAGATGCATGTAATCTCACTTCCTATGATTTTCCTATTCCTATGATATTCCTATCCCACGAACCAAATGAGGCCTTAAGAGGGCTAGAGATGCTTGGATGAAAAGTGTCCAAAGATGCATAACTTCATAGACAAGCCACCTTCCTCATCCACTGTCAAAATCCTATTATCCCATTCATAATGGTCCCACTGACATGAGATCCAAGGTAAAACCTATTGGACACTCCATGCACATGTGCCTCCTGCCCCCCATGCACATGGGGTTAGTGCCGAAACCCTCTCGATACCCCTTGCACGAGCGGTCTAGTGGTTTTGACACTATATGCCCTGTGCACACGGGGTCCCAGGCTTCAAGCAGCTATATCTTGAGGAGGATTATAACCCCCCTTCTCATGCCTCCAACCCTAACCCTAATGTCTTGTGACCCTTCCACCATTTGCTACACCTTGATTTCCTCGATACTCTCAATCCTTCGATCCAAACCTGTTGATATTTTGGGTATTGAGAGAGTAAGACCCGATCTACACTTCCATCAAACAATTTGTGTTCCCTACTTGATTTCTTCGTCAACACTTGTTATTCTTGAAAATTGGGCTCCTAGGTGATTTGGAGTCAATGCCCGGAAGCTTCCTTGCTTCTGTTGTGCTCCAAAAACTTTGCAAAGGTGTGGTAATCGCCTTGAAGACCAACACCGAGTGATTTTACACTCATCCGTTAGGGGTGACTCAAAGAGAGAATATGGTGAGCCACTTGGTGGCACTCCTGAGCTTTAGTCTCAGCACCTCTTCAACGGAGCTTAGCACTCCACAAATAGTGTGAACTTCGTGATAAAATTCGTGTCCTCACTCACTTGTGATTAATCCTTTCCCGCACCTTTACTTGCTTTGTATGCTTGTTGGCTTGCTAATTAGATTGTTGCCTAGCCCTTGTTACCTAGCCTACTTTGTTGCTTGCTTGCTATATAGGTTGTTCTCACCTAATTGCATATTTAGAGAACCTACATTATCCATAGTGCACTAAAATTGGAAGTTAAGCTTAAAATTTTGTAGTCTCCTATTCATTCCCATCTAGTCAACCTCTCGATCCTTTCAAAACAGAGCTATGTGCACATGTCCATTCTATGGACCATTTTTCTACGCATGTATGGAACACATTACACAGAGCACATGTACTAACTAACAAACATATCTATGTGCACACTAATAAATAGATGTATCTGCACATGAGTATGAACACTAATAAAAGAGCTATGTGCAGAGAAACAAAAAAAAGACTCACACGCTCAGTGCAGCCATAGAACCACTTACCGATGTTCATGCCTTCAAATGCAAGAAACCTCCCTGCCGACAGCTTATGGATGCAAAGCACTTGTCTCGTATCAACCGTGCCACACCAATCCAAGTCCTATGTTGTGGTTAGGCACTAAAATAGCACGAACAAGCAACCAAAATCGAAGATTGGAGCCAAATCAAAACTCAAATAAGGAAAATCCCCAATTCCAGAAACCGTAACCGTAATTCAAAGAGGAGGACTCAAACTCACTTAGGCTCGTAGTCATGTTCTTACAAGAGCGGTGCAGGGACTCCGAGCTTGTCTCACTATCATTCCATGAGACCATGGTTGCGGTGGCAGGCGACAAGTCAGTTAGGGTGGTGGTGGCGACGACAGAGAAGAGCGAGGAGAAAGAGGGTTGTGTGGGGGAAATTGAGTGACTGACCAGCTGTTTGGTTGGTCCACACGGCTAAAGAATATGCCATCTAACATCCGTCTCCATGGGCCGTTACCCGATGCCACGTGGGCCTCGGTTGTTAGCGATTTGAGGGTTTTTGAGAAGTTTACGCAATTGACTCACTTTAATTCTATCGAAAACAAGTGTACCGGACTTTAAATCCACATGGAACACAGAGGAGAAACTACAGTATCTCATTTTCACATTATTAAAACTTTGAAACGGGTAAATGAACAGAAAATTATGCTAATCACAGTTAAAATTTGCCACCCTCCCCCCCGGCCTCAGCCACTCACATGTCACATCACACCACCGCTATAATTTTCTCAGAACCATCCTCTGCTGTCAGGTCAAAGTAAACGCAGCGCCACGGACCGACGACCTCTTTCTTAAGATCTACACATCACTGCCACTAGATCAGCCTGAGCTGCGGCGGCCGTCTGGCCCCGCCGCCGCCGCCGCCCTGGTACGGCCCGCAGAGGAGCTCCATCTGCGGCGGCGGCATCGACGGGGGTGCATGCAGCGCCTGCATCGGCCGCAGGGAGCCGGACGACGGCATGTCCCGGAGCCGGCCGTTCTGCCACGCCGCGGCAGCGCCTTCCGCTGCTGTCCTCGGCTGGTACTGGGAGAAATGGAACTGCCACATCTGCTGCTGCTGCTGCTGCGGAGTCGGCGCGAACTGCTGGAGCTTCATGCCGGCCTGGCTCGCCGGCACGCCGGGGTGCGGCGCGTAGCCCGGGCTGCACATGTACTGCTGCATCTGCTGCTGGGCGACATTGGTAAACAAGATCTAGTGAGACTCTGCTTCTATTATGATAAGAGGAGCTAAGTTGACTGCATTTGCTGACACTTCTGTTTTAACAAGTTCAGAAACATTGTTCAAGGAGAGAACCTGCTGGATCGACATCACGGGTGCCACATTCCCTCTGCTGCTACAAGGGAGATGCGCATACGACTGGTACTGCGCCGGACCCCGGTGAGTGGGGATCATCTGGGGATGTATATACTGAACATACTGTGGCCCCGAGAATGCCGCCGAGGTGGGCATGTTCATGAAATCGTTGCTGGCCTGAAAGAAGCAGCAGGACATGTCAAGACAGGATCACGGAAGAAACTGGAGTACTGGAGTAGCAGCAGGAGTGCTAATCGAAAGGCGGTCATGCTCACCATTGCTTGCCGACCAGCAGCCGTGTCGCAAACCCCGATAGAAGGCTGAACTGGGACCCTTCCGTCGAAATGCATACCATTCTTGTTCAAGGTGGAGCCGCTTGCAGTGCTCGAAATGCAGCTGCGTGATCTTTCCTGGGCGATTACTTGGTTTTGTGATGCCTTCTCTTTGTCCAAATGGTTTTGGATGAGATGACTCACATAGACATGGCTAACACTCCTCTTCCATGTCCTTGCAGGGCCACCATTTTCAGGAAGGGAAAGCTGTGAACAAAAAGGATGTATTTGTCAGCTCAACAGTCAAAGGGTTCAAGCACACCACTTAATTATGTAAAGGAAAATCCTTTCAGGAGTAAGCATATCTATATAACTTGAGCAATCAACTTGGCTATGATTTTAGTGTCCCGTATATTCAGTAAGGGAAAAAGATAGTTGAGTAGCAGGGCCAATTTGTTTCATTAAAAGTAGAGTTGATAAAATACTTGACCTTGTCATTATTTGCAGTTGCCCAGGCAGTAGTAATTTCAGTGCCAGATATTGTGCATCCACCCAATATACTTGAAGAGGGCCTGGAAAACAACATACGTTAACGCTCTTCTTAACAACTAAAAAGAGTGTAGGAAACAGTGTCAAGTTTTAGGCAGCAACTTACTTTTTCGAAGACCCAGTTGATGTACAAGGGAGCGGAGCCTGGATGGCAGGCGTAACTTCTGACAGGGATGATGTAACAACAGATTAGCTAAGAAGTAATAGCAGCATCGCCAGCATTTTAGTAGAATCGCGAGTCATAAAATACTTGTCATGGCATTCTGAAACTAGGATTTACCTTTGGCACTGCTATTCTCATCTTTCGTTCTATCATGTACCGCAAAACCAGATTTATTGTGATTCAGCTGTATAAAAAATATATAGTGGGGAGTTCATGAAACATTCGGACAAAATGGAAATTACAGCAGTACTTTCAGAGAGCAAAAAGAGAAGAAGCAATACCAGCCAGTGAGGAGCCTCCTTCTTTGTCTGGTTAGTTAGACTTAGACTACCATCAAAATGTGCCTTCGGCTTCTTCCAAGCGCTGTAAACAGAAGTAAACATGAGAACACCATCAACAATATGACAAGGTAAGAGAACCGAGGACATCCAGGAAGCAATTCCCCACCTTCTATTCAAGGACTCTTTAGGTGGACTTGGCGACTTCGCGAAAAGTCCCAAAGAAAGGTCCTGTATCTGCCCATCTTTGGGAAAATCAGGATTTATGCTGATGCGAGGAGCACCTAGAGCAGGATTTAGTTGTGGAACACTAGCAGTAGCAGTTGGTTCCACTTGTTGATCTGCGCAGCCAGATTGCTTAACCACTTTGCTAGCATCAGTTGGCAACGAAGTTATTTTGTCATCCTCCTTGGTAGCTCCTGTAGGAGTAATCACACCTGAATTACAACGCAGCATATTACTCAAACTGTACAACCTCAGTTATCATTATGAAATAGAAAATAGCAGGAAATAGCGAAGATCAACAACCTTCTGAACAAGAAGTTGAGGCAACATTTGTGTTTGAGATATCTCGCTCAGTCGCCGTGACGGCTGTTGGCTCAGAAGGTGGGGCTATTTGGGATAGTGCCAGCAAAGTATCAGCAAGTACTTCCTCCTCCTTCGTGAAAGAATTGGGCGACTACAATAAAACCCATGGCTCACTTGCAAAGTCTTGGATTATGACAAAATGATGAGCAGTTTTCAGACAGGAAGATACATACCATGGTCTCGTCGGTTCTCGTTTCACGATCCATGAGGAAAATCTGAGCACTGATAGCTGAAAGATGGCGCCTCTTCTTGGCATGCCGCGGCGATGAAGGAGCAGTCTGACCGACGCGCTTGATTATGGCTGAAAGTAGAAGACCCAGAATTGAAATGTAAACTTGGCGCTCTGCCAATGGCTTAGGAAAGCATCTAAACTGTGGATGTCCCAAAAGTAGAAACACTAACACATCAATGGTACATTCAGGGACCAGCCAGGTTAGATACCCTATTAAAAATTATTACTACTATATTACTTTGCAAAAACACTAGCATTGTTGTTGGTTAGCCATCATCAAATCTGAAAACCATTGGCCAGAGATGGTCCTATTCTATCTGCAAATCAGTAGGTAAAAGATGGAAAGGGAAAGGGACAAAGCTGTCCCTGTTGCCAGCTTTAAGAGACACCAAATGCAGCGATTAGTACCTGATCTCAATTTCCTAGGAACCGGCGGGTCCACGGCATCACAGTCCTCGGCCACCTTTGAATTTGCAAAAGCGAAAAACAAATTAAGCCGTGCATAAACAAACACAGGAGGCAAATGAGTGACCCTTTTCGTTGCTATTTTGGAACATAATTATTCAATGAGCTACACTTCACTTCACTTCACTTCAGGGAAGGCAAAACGAGGCATCACCTTTCCGAGGGTCCTGGCCCTCTTCCTGCCGATCAGGCTGCCGCCGCAGCCGGTGGTGGATCTGGGCAGTGAGGAGAGGACCGTGTCGTCGTCGACGTCACGGCCTCCGTCGGAACCTTCTTCTTCGGCCTCGCCGTCGCGATGGTTGTTCATGTCGCTGTTGGTTGATCTCCACTTCAGGGGCTTGGGTTTTTTCCCCTTCTTACGCTTGAGTTCGGCGGCGTGATCTCCGCCCTCGCTCTCGTTTATGTTGCTGTCTGGAAATAGTGTTCAGAGGGGAAACTGACATTAGAAAGGTGTAATCTGATGGAATAGCCGTTGTCAAGCATCATGATATAGTGCGCTCTGCCGTACTTCTAGTACAGTAGTACTTGTTTTAGGTTTTAATAAAGCTAGTATTTCCCTTAAAACTAATTCGGGTTTACACGGAGAAAATAAAAGAGATTCCCTAGCTGAATCAACCAAAAAGGGCCCCGGAAAAGCCAGGATAACAGCAGCAAAGGTTGATAGGAGGAAAAAGGAGGAACGGAATAATGTAGGAGAAGAAAGTACCCCCCCCCCCCCCCCCCCCCAAATTTCCCTCAAAAAAAAAAAGTACCCCCAAAAACAAACCTTTTTTCCAAACCATGCAGGCAAAAAATAGATATATAGGAGAAAAACAAAACTCTTAAGGGTCTCTCGAAAGTACCGGCCGGAAAACAAGAATTAATTTGTGCACATGTGATCTCCTCCCATAGACGCCGTATCACGCGCCATTGACATACATCCCACGACGGGGCAATTTCCGTTGTAGAAAAGGACGACGGGAAAGCCAGCCAAGGGCTAGCGTGGTACGTGTGCGTACATCTAATCTCCCTACACGTCGGCATGCAGTAGGTGCCAAGCGTTACGACCCAAGGCCACAAGCCAGAAGCAAGCATCACGATATCTCCCGGAAATTTCTTCGCGGAGGAGATCAGCTCCACCTAATCGGAAAAAAGGCGGAAAAGGATATGGATCGCTGAGCAGGAAAAGGCAGAAAAGGATATGGAAATTTTGGTTCCTCGTGGCCGCCGGTGACGAGGGAGAGAGGAAAAATGGATGGTCTCTTCACAAAATTGTGTAGACTCTGTAAAAACATAAGGTTGCTGTTTCCAAAATGGAACCCAAGTTGATCAGATAATCGATTTGGAGACAGAATTGATGAGAATTTTGCTTGCCATTTGCGAGTACTTGGTACTGGTGGCTAGTGGTGGCCTGGTGGTGGTCTCCACTCTCCGGCCGGCCCGAAGTACACGGTGCTAATCTAGTTCCAGGCAATGATTCCGGCCACGAGGCTGGCTGGTCTCTCTCTGTAACAAGAAAAGAGGCTAATTTTCTTCCAAGGAAAGAACCTTAAAACCAATCGGAGAAGCCCACCGGCCACAGTGCTCTAGCGCCACACCAGCACACCGTCCACCCCCAATCTCTAGAGAGCACCAGGAAAAAAAACAGGAGAGAGAGATATTGCTGTTTATAGGGGGAGAAGATAAGGGGCATTTTGGGGAGGATGAGAGAGAGAGCAGCAGCAGAGTTCGTTCACTGTAACCATCATCTGATCTGATACTGATAGAGTAGGCCATCGGGGGCAGTGAGATGAGATGAGAGGAAGCTGGGAACAGAGCAGAGGACAGACACACACGTACCAGCGGCGGCAGGCGGAGGCAATGAAGGAGGCGATGAGGAGCAGCCGGAGCCGCTGCTTATCACGTGCCGCCTCGTGAGCCCAACCACCACCGCCAGCTTCTTCTTCTCCATATCCACCATCCAAAAGCTTCTCCTACGAATCCTCTCTCTCTCTCTCTCTCTCTCTCTCTCTCTCTCTCCTCACACCTGCACGGCCGATGCATCCATTGGCATGGAGGAGATGGGGCAGAGGAGAGATGGGGGGCTTTAATGGGGGAGGAGGGGAGCAAAGTGAGTGAACAACAACTTTGTTTCTTTTTCTTTATGGGAGGGAGATGATATGATAAAGCGGGGATGGGCCGGGCCCTAGCGGCAGTTGTACTACTACTAGTCTTCGCCGTGGTGGTGGTAGTAAGTAGTGCTAGCCTGCTGGGACTGGGACAAGGAGACAGGCATCCCAGAGGTCAGCAGCAGCGGTACAATGGAAGCAACATCAGGAAAAGATTGGGAGGATAGAAGGGAAAAGGAGTGAGCGAGCGAGCTGCTTGTGTTGGCTGCTCCGATGATGGATGAACGGGGGAGGCAGGGATCGGATTCCTGGAAAGGTTTTTGACGTGGGGAGGAGGAAGAAAAGGCGGAGAAAAGATGGAGGAATTCTCGCTTTCTCGCCTGAAAACGAGACCCGGCCATGTAGCATTGGGTCGGATGGATCTTTTCTTTAGCCCCAGGAATCCCAGAAAGGAAGAGGAATATGGTGGTGGTGCCTTTGCATTGCGCTTGCGCATCCATCCATCGATCTCTTCCCTTCTCTTTATCCGTCCAGATCCGAATTAGTAATGCGGAAATCTCTTTCTCTCTGCTCGATTAATTCCTCCGAGTAATGCTGCTGGTGGTAGTAGTACTAATAACCGCCATTAATGAAGGACGGGAAATCTCTGCTCTGCTCTGCTCTGTTTTGGAAGCAAGTAGTGGGGGAAATGCGGTGATGAGACGTCGATGGGGACGGCTGGTTGGGCCGTGGATGGATGGATGGACGCTTGCTGTATCGCCCCAAGGAAAGAACGCGCGGGGTTTATCCTGAATTAATGCCGTCAAGCTGGAAAACACGGAGGTAATAACGACGAGAATCGACGGAAAAGGCACGGATTAAATCAGGGAAAGAAACGGAACGCATCGCAAGAAACACGAACCCAGCTCTACGACCAAATCAAGAAAGTAATTAGCACGTTCGTATGTGGATACTCACCTCGCATCGCATCGATCGACGCCCACGCCGGCGCCGCCCCTCGCCTCGAGCCGAGCAGAATCCTCCTAGCGGCGGCGGCGGTGGCGGCAGGAGGAGGGAGAACGGAGAGCAGAGGAGGAAGAAGAGAGCGAGCGAGCGATCTCTGGGAGGGAGGTGGTTGCTTGTCTGGAGGAGGAAGAAGGGGTGGTAGTAAATGGGATTATGGTGTGGAGATGGAGAGGGGTAGGGGACGGGCGACGTCGGCCCCTTTTCGCCGTGGCGTGGGCGTGAACGGAAAGCTAGCTGCCGCCGCGAACGCCCCCCGCCTGGACTGGCCTGCGCCGCGCTTGTCCTCTCTCTCCCTCTATATAAATCCTCTCCCTCTCTCCCCTCACATGTACTGCGTGTGTGCAGAGGCGGACGGACGGCGGTGATTGGCCCGCCGCGATATCTCCGTCCCCCGGCCGTCCGGTCTATCTGCCGCTTCTCCTCTGGGTGTTTTTTGGTGAAGGCCTTCTCTCGCTCGCTGCCGCGGCTGCGAGAAAAGATATGGTGGTGTCGGGGGTTCATGTGCAGGCAGAGTTCAGTTTTACTGCGCCCCACCCGCCATTCATCGACGACTTGAGTCAGTCAGTCAGTCAGTCGGTCGGTGGGTCAGAGACTCAGACTCAGGACAACTCAAATTTCGGTCGAGAGACCAATCAAAAACCCCTTCTAGCGGATCACCGAATGTACATCATCAAATGTCCACGGGCAACACTCACAAAAAAAAAATTTGTCCGTGGGCAAGCCGATAATCCAACCGTGTTTCGTAAAATCCGGACTGTGGGCTACGGCTGACGATGGGCCAGGCAGACCGAAAGAAGAAAAAAATGATGACGTGGCGGGACACATGGACTGCGTAGACAATGGACCGACCGAGTAGCAATGGGCCGGGTGGATGTCCATGCTTTCTTCTCAAACCTTCCGCCAATTTGGTGCCGGTATGTGAGATTTTGACTCCGGCTCAGTCACGACAGCTTTGTTGACCACCGTTGGAGGATGGCTGGAATTGTCAGGACGGTCAAGTTCGGACAATTTGATGACCTGTGTTGGATTTTTCCTAACTCTCTCTCCCGAAATAATCTCCAATCACTTTCCTCTCTCCTACCTCCAACACCCTCTTCGCCGGGGTCGGCATCCACCGCACCTGACGTGTATTCTCTGCCAACGCTGTTTAGGTTGGATCCATGCCCCGTCCCACATCTCGATACGTCCCCGAACCACCGCGCACGCCGTTGTTCTCCACCACGTCGCCGGCGAGCCTAAATCCCCGCCGTTCTCTGATGTACACCTTCACCTTCTTGAATCTTGCCCAGATTATGCTCCTCCATCCCCACCCCGTTGTTATGTCGTTGCCGATCTATGCATCTGTGTAGGCCTTCGTCAAGGGTGCAACATGTGGACGAGAGATTCATCAGTGATGGGATCTCTGTGAATATGTTTTCATTTCATGTATTCAAAGAATTTTAGTTGATGTAAGCTCATAAAACCTCCAATTAGAGAAGACAATGCACTTTTGTAGACTATAAACTTCACCTGGATATCAGTGGCAAGCATGCTACTTTGCATCACCATTTTTTTCTGCTTCCAATATGTCTTATTTATAGTGATGAAAATTGTTTTTCGCTTCAAGCATTCATGCTTCCTACGTACAACGCAATTCAATCTATTGCCATGCTTCCAGGTAGCTTCCTATGTACTGTTGCATATACCATCTTCCGTATGTATGGATGGAATTTCAATATATTGCCATGCTTGCTAGGTGTACATATTATTTCTTCAAAGCATTAGCATCCCTACTTCCTAGGTGATTCTTTGTACAGATGTTTCTTCCATGCAACTTCAGTCTCTTGCCATGTTTCCTAGATGTACGGATGTAAAGCTCATTGCTTCGGAGCATCCATGTTTTCTTTATGTACAGATAGAACTGCAATCACACTTCTTGATTTCGTATATGTGTTGCCAACGTGTGTAGATTTATTAAAAAAGCAAACATGTTGCATTATATTCCTCATAACTTGTATAATTTCTTCTTCTTGCATGGCCTTTCAGGTTGTGTAATATATTTAGCCTTTTCATTTTAGCAATACTGTGTATATATTCAGCCGTTGATGTCAGATTACTTGTGCTTCCATATTTACATTTCGTTGTGTATATCTGCTGTGGCGGTCTCTCCGTCGACGTTTGTAACAGTATGCTTTCATGCTTATGAAAATTAAGACAGCATGATTACCAGAGCCATTTGTTATAGTGTATGTAACTGTATATGTATTCTTTATTGTTTTAAATTGCTAAATTATATGCTTTGAACCTACATATATATGTTCTTCCACACTAGTTCACCAAACATATCTTGCTTATATGCTTCCAATCAAATCAATGTCACACTAACGAGCTTCTTCTTAGAGTCGACGAAAGCAAACCGATATGCTGCTCCTAGTATGTCAGTGCTGCCAAGATAGTGTGTGCCTTTAGGAGCTGCGCCAAAGGTTGGCTTGAGGGCCACATTGTCACATCCTATACAAAAGCAAGTAGGGAAGCTAGTAGGATCAAATAAAAATTCATAAGTATCGATCCGATGTAAATTGTCTGTCACGGAAGCAACATTGTTTGTCCATGGAACTATCAAAGCAGAATCTTTTGTCCATGGAAACAAATTGAGCACATTTGTATTTCTCCTTGTTTGAAGCAAGTGTACTCATGATAATGATTCTTTGTATGAAAATGCCTTATTTGTTTAGTAGCAATTTTCTAGTAGATGGAAACCCAATTTTCATGTATTTGAAGTAAGACAAATCATCACTTAGGTACAAATTCCTATACAATTTCAACAAGTTTAATTCGGCTCGGAAAATGATTCGTTGGTAGACGGAAGCAAGTTTAATTTACCAGAAAATGACTCTTCCTTTCATCAACAAGAATGCTTGTGTGGTATTAAAATCATGTCACCATCGATAAGGAAACACATCACAAATATCATAATTATTTGCTGGATTATCTTGTGAGAAGTAAGCATATTCTTCCAAAATTGTTTCCAGATAAAAAGTGTTTTGAAGTCATTTAACAAGGATGATTGTGGGAACAATGATCAGGAAGCAGCAAAAATCATGGGGGTAGTTACAAACAATGCAGTCATTAAAAAAAGTAAAGTAGCCTATCACGCACGGGGATTAGCTAATAGTTTGGACGATAGACATGCTTCTAATTATTCGTACGGACCCGTCTGATAGGAAGCAAACTATCAGTAGTCTGGTGCCTAGAAGTGCTTGAATTTTAAGGCTCTCCCACACTAAGGCTTCGTTTGGTCGCACGAGCAGCAAACCCAGGGAGGCAAAGCCCCATCTAGAGAATTTACCTGTCAGCTGGAATCCCCTCCCATGGACAGGGGATATTTCTTACAATTTGGGAGCACAGACGATAGTGCGGGGATGGGAAAGACAGGCCGCCAATCCGGTACGAGAGCGATCAATACGAGGATTTCGTCCATGACCTCTCGAGGCCTAGAAGTCCCACACGGGAAAGGATTGAGGAAAGGGAGGGGCCCTCCGCTTCGCGGGTCACCAAATTACGATATAGGCCCGCTGTGGTTGACTCAGCTCGTGGATTTCCCAACCTGTGAAATAAAGGGGATCCCGGGAGGATCCTTGACAACCAAATTAGCCCTAAAATCGATTTCCAATGACTTTCATAAATATTACCACTTAGGCTATAGATAGTGGAGGTGCCAGGTCACCTTTGTGGCCATTTCTGGGCCGATCCCGAGATTTTCTTGTTGCCTCAACTCAAAACCTATTGCCTGATGCTTCAACTACTCTTTTTGGCACGTGCCGGTTTGACTAGAGGCAGGTGCTATCTTGAGCACAAAAAAATAATCATAGATTATATTGTGCATTCAACTAACTCTAACATATTTTATCTGCCGATGTAAAGCGTTGTGGAGGATAGATGCTAAGGCAATTTTTTTGTTTTAAAGCTGCTTAGAGGAGATGCTTAGAGAACAAAAACAGTTTTTAGTAAGCACCGGTGCTTATTTGTAGTGACAAGATGCTTAATTAGGCATCCCGAGCTAAGCATTGATGCTTAAGAAAAAATGATTTACTTTACCAAGCATATCCTTAAGCACCTTGCATTACAAAACATAAGTGTATGTGGATTGCTACTTGCGTTAAAGTCATAGACTCTTCCACGAACACTATGATATTTTTTCAATTTTTTCTTTCCTCCCGCGCCCACACGAAGTGGCTTAACACTAGGGACGGGCTTAGATCTTGTACAATGCATGATGTTTAGAGAAATAAAGCATTTTTTCTTAAGCATCGATGCTAATTTACAAAGGATAGCAACTTAATTAAGCGCCCCTTTGTAGAGATAAACACTGATGCTTAAGAAAAACTCAATTTGTGTACTGATCATCTTGCATTGTACAAGGCACTAGGGCATCTCTAACCCCTCCCCCCTATTCTTTAACTCTCTAGATATTTTCTCACACTTTAACTCCCTAAACATGAGGAGTGTTAACTGTTCCCTTGTTCCTTAACTTCCCAAAACCGAAATTGTGCATAGACGAGTCATCTCAAACTCAAACTGAAACTTAATGCCCCATAGTGCCTAATTATGCATAAAACTTCAGAATTAAACATCATACTACTGATGCAATTAAACTAGCTAGAACTTAATTAGACATGAAAATGAGCTAATTATAGCTAAGAATGAGCTAAAAGCAAGCTAAACCTCCTCGTCGGAGGAGAGGTTGTAGATGACCGGCGCGGTGCCTGAGGCCGATGCCTTGCCATTGTGGCTGCCCCTCGGCATCTTTACCGTTGGCTTATCGTTGGCATCATTGTCGGTGTCATAGAGGCAGACGAAGACCGAGGTAAGACATGCACGGCGCTTGGCGACGTGCTGTGCATTGGCAATCACGTCCTGCGGGTTGGCGATGGCCGTGAAGTCGGCGTGCATGATAACAAGTTGCGCCTCGTCCACGCGGTGTTCCTCCTCCACTCGGGGTTGGAGGGGCACCATAACGCCACCGTGCACCGGTGCATCTGCATCAGGCTGCTCCCACTCTTCCTGCTCCTCTCCCTCCTCCTCTTCCTCCTCCTCCTCCTCCTCCTCCTCCCCTCCCTCTTCCTCCATATCCTCCCCCCTCCTCCTCCATATCCTCTCCCTCCTCCTCCTCCTCCTCCACCATATCCTCTCCCTCCTCCTCCTCCTCCTCCTCCATGTCCGCCTCCATGTCCACTCCCTCCTCCTCCTCCTTCTCCTCCCCTCCCTCTTCCTCCATCTCCCCTCCCTCCTTCTCCTCCTCCATCCCCTCTCCCTCCTCATTCTCCCCCTCTCCATCCTCCTCCATATCCTTATCCTTGTTCTCTAACAACGACAACAAGGAGGACCTCCAGTCGATGCCCGGGGACTCATGTGCGTCCACGACGACGTCGACCTCCGTCCTAATTTCGACCCCGTGCATGGCCTCGGCCATGCGGTGTTCCTCCTCCACTTGTGGTTGGAGAGGCACCATGACCCCACCGTGCACTGCCGCGTCGGCATCAGGCTGCTCCCACTCTTCCTGCCCCTCTCCCTCCTCCTCCCCCATCTCCTCACCCTTCTTCTCCAACGATGGCGTTAAGGATGACTTCCAATCGGCGGCCGAGGCCTCATGTGTAGCAACGATTTCGTCGACCTCCGCTGTGATTTTCGCCACATAGTGTTCCTCCTCCACTTGCGGTTGGAGGGGCACCATGATGCCATCGTGCACCGGCGCCTCGTTGGCATCAGGCTCCTCGCACTCTTCCCGCTTCTCTCCCGCTTCCTCAATCTCCTTCTCTCCCTCCTCATCCATCTCCTCCCCCTCGTCCTCCTTCTCCTCCTCTCCCTCCTCCTCCATATCCTCATCCTTCTCCAACAACGACAAGGAGGAGGACCTCCAATCGGCGCCCGAGGCCTCACGTGCGGCCACGATAGCGTCGACCTCCGCCGCAATTTCGGCCACGCGTATGGTGGAGAGCATATCTGGCAACGCCGGGCGTGTGCGGGCCATTGTCTGGGCTAGAGGGAGGGGGCGGGGGCAAGCAAAGCCGTGGCACACGGCGGCGCTGGGCGGCAGTGGAGGCGATTTGGGGGCAAAAGAGATGGCGGCGGGGCTCGGGTTAGGGTTGGAGAGGGGGTTGCTACCGAGTATTTATACCGGCATTAGGGGGTGACCAATCAGAAGGTTTAGGAAAATTGTGTGGGCTACTCAAATTTGAGCAGAAGAGGTAACTTTTGAGGAATAATTTCTCAAATTTTTGACAAATTATAAGTTTGAGGGATGGGTTAGCTAGGGTCTAGCTCCTCAAAATGGAATTAAAGGATTTTAAGGAAAGGGTTAGAGATGCCCTTAGGAGGTAACTCATCATGTTTCTGTTCCAAATGGTGTTATTGACTTTACATTCACAATAAATTAAGAAAACGAAATATATTAAATATCATTTTCCTTTGAAGTCCCACATATAGAAAGGATATCATATGTATGCAAATTAACTCTCGCTTTTTTCCAATTATTGCATTTCTCTTTGTTAGAACGTTTACGCACCATATATACCAACACGCCTCGAACGCACCACATTTATAGATGTGTTGGTATTTTTTAAATGGAAATGATATAGAGCGAATGTTCTCTGGAAGGGTTTTCTGAGCGAACGATCTGTAGTGCGTCTAATTGCTCGCATGAATCTCAACGTGGTGACACGTTGCAATTGTGGTGGGCACACTGTTCACTCCAATGCATCCTCCTGAGCGAATGCCACAAAACATTCACTCCCCATGGCAACCTAGGGAAACTGGGTTGCGATGACAACTAATATTAAGGAGAGGAAAACGAGATGAAATTCAAGATTCAGTACAAACTACTTCCATGGTTTTGCTTTTTTGTGTGTGTGGGTTTTAACAATATAATTTTTTATAGAATATAAAAGAATGTCCACATAATTTTAAACTAAAGTTTGCTACCTTTCAAAAAAAGTGTCTCAACATTTATATGAAAAAATTTAACATGTCCTCAAAGAATTGTTCTATTTTAAAAATATTAATCATGTATTAAAAAAATATTTAATCTGTATTAAACAAATGTTCCACATGTATACAATGAATGTACAATGTGTATTAGAAAAGGTAGACATGTATTTCAAAAATAAAAAACAAAGAAAAACATTTAAACAGAGAAAAAGAAACCGTCAAAAGGTTCTAAAATTAGTAGATATAGATAGAACCTTTCCAAAACCGTTATAATGGGCCAGCCCACTAAGATGAACGATCCAGTGCTACAAGCGAGGGGGAGCTACGTCTCGCAGAAAGCGAGACATAGGTCCCGCGAGGATATATTTCGTCTTGCATCAAGTGAGATATAAACGGGAAATGCTATGGGTTGCTTAATGCGAGAAATAAGCGGGGATTACCTATTTGACGGATTATACGTCAAATTGGCGAAGCTTCGCACAGGCAAGCGTCGCGGAGCGATCAGTGGGCCGGGCCCATTTTAGCGGTTAGCGTAGTGTTGCTGGCGGGTGGTTTTCACCTGGTTTTGGGAAATTTCTAGAAAGTTCCCTGAAAAGGTTTTTCTTTTTCGTTTTTTTCATTTCTGATTCTGTTTCTTTTATTTTCGTTTTCGCTTTTACCTTTTCTATTTCTTTCTCCTTTTTCCTTTCCTTTCCTTTTTCTTTTTCTTTATTCAAAAGTTAGCAAATTTCAAAAAGTTTAGAATTCAAAATTGTTCACAAATTTTAAAATATGTTTGGGTTTCCAAAAAAACTCGTGTATATAAAACAATGTTCACAAATTTGATAAAGTGTTCTTGATTTCAAAAGATGTTTCCAAATTTTATTATAGTTTTGAGTTTTTGAAAAGGTTAGTAAAGTTAAAAAATGTTCATTTTTCAAAAAAATGTTCGTATATTTCGAAAATATTTCACGTTTTTCAACATAATGTTCGAAATTTGAAAAAATATTCTCGATTTCAAAAAAATGTTTCAATTTTTTTTAAAAATGTTTAACAATTCGAAAAAATGTTCTCAAAAATAAAAATATGTTCAAAGTTATTCATCAAAATATGTTTATAAAAATGTTCACAAAAATTGTTCACGTTTTCAATTCTGTTTGGGAGTTTAAAAAACATTTCACTTTCGCGAAAAGTCTACCCATTTCGAAAATTGTTCGCAAAATATTTCAAAAATATTCCCGTGTTCCAATTTCTATGGGAGTTTAAAATTTGTTCCTTTTTTTTCAAAAACTGTTCACGTTTTCAAATTTTGTTAATAATTTTTAAAATTTACATGTACTGAAAATTGTTTTCATAATTTTCCTAATATCTTCATGTTTTTAGAAATATATTGAGGGAAAACTGTTCACGTTTCATTAAACATTCATTTTACAAAAAATCGGGTTTTTTTAATAAACATTAAATTTTTTGAAATCCTGAACCTTTTTACGAAAAAGCGAAGAAGTGTTGATTTTTTTTTGTAAAATACAAACAAGTTTTGAAAACAAGATCATTTTTTGATGTTTGCAAAAAAAGAAAACAAAACACGAATATTTTTTGAATTTGTGAACAAATTTCAGGTTCGAGAACATATTTTGGAATTTCGAACAAAGAACTAAAAAACACGAAAAAAGGGAAATATTTGGATCTACGTTGGTAACGGTTCTTATAAGCTGTCGCTGCTATGTAATCACTAGCTCACATTATCTATGTTGGCTATCACGAAAAGTTTTTTTGCAAGAGGTCTCATGTTCAACCCTCGGTAATGCTCAATATTTTTGCGAATTTATAGTCTCTACAGTGGACAATCGCTGGCACATCCACTCGCTTCGCTCGGCATTAGGCCGGCCGAGTCGGGGCTGCCTGTGTGTTTGTCCGGCATTCTGCCGCAAGAAGCGGCAGATAGGAGCTCCCAAATAAGCGGCCGATCATCTGCAGCATTAGATCGCACGAGCTTGTGGGACGGGTTCTTTCTCAGCCGGTTTTGGGAACTTCTAGCAGGTTTCAAGCTGGTTTTTAATCGGTTTTGGGAACCTTCTCTAATCTTCCTGAATCGGTTTGTTCTTTTCCAGGTTTATCGGTTCACTTTTTTCTAAGGTTCTTTTTATTTTCTTCTTCAAAAATTTATGAATATCATCAAATTGTGTTCAAATTTAAAATATCGTCAAAATTACTTTGAACTTTCCTTTATTCGTTTTCCCATTCTTCTTTTCCCCTTTTCATTTTTTTCTGTTGCCCTTTTTTATTTTCCCTTTAATTCATGAATTTCAAAAATTGTTTTCATTTTTGAGATTTGTTCCCATGTTTCAAAAAAAATTGCGTTCGAAAAAGAGTTTGGATTTGTTTTTGGAATTTAACAAAAATCCCGATTCCAAATTTCTCTACATATTCAAAAATCATTAGTGAAATTTCAACAAATGCTTGCGTTCTAAAAATTGTTTCAAATTTAGAAAACTGTTCGCCTTTTAAAATTATTTTCAAAAATTCAAATATTGTTCATGTCTTGGAAAATGTTCAGGATTTCAAAATTTGGTTTGAATTCAAGAAATATTCTTGCTTTCAAAAAACTGTTCATACATTTGAAAAATGTCCAATTTCTTTTAAAAAATGTTTGCTCCCAAAAATATTGAATTAGTGAAATATTTCGGTTTTTAAAATACGTTCACATACTAAAAAAATCAAACTTTTAAAAATTCTTTGCGTTTTCGAAAATATAGTCCCATTTTTAAAATTTTGTTCACACATTCAATGAATGTACAGAGAGTTTCCAAAAATGCTCGTATTTCAATTTTTTAACAATTGAAAAAACTCCCATTTTCAAAGTTTCTTCATTGTTTTTTCATTTTTCTTTAAATGTTTGGACTTTCCAAAATTGTTCCTGTTTACCAAAAAAAAATAGATTTTCTTCAAAATTTCAAATAATGTTCACAGATACAAACAAATTCAATTTCTTATGAACTTATTTCTGAATGTTTGTTTCGAATCATTGACCTTTTTTTGAATTCATCAAAATTATTCCAATATGTGAATTTGATTTTTGAATTAATGACTTTTTTATTTCACATTTTTTGGATTGTTAATATTTCCATACTTACGAACATTTTTAAAAATTTGTGAACATATTTGAATTCGTGAGCATCTTTTGAATTTTTGTTCTTAGAATTGCAATCAGTTCTTATTTCACGAACAATATTTGAATTCAAGAATATATTTTTGTAATTCGGAAACATGTTTCGTAATTTTGTGACATTTTTTTAATTAGAAACCGACCTAGCTAAAAACGCGACTAAGTAAAAAAGGCGACCTAGTGAACTAACCTGCGGTTGGATGGTTACTAAGACAGTGATATGCCCAGTCTTCCAGAGGTCAAGTCCTAAACTTGATATTGGTGCTCACATTTTCCCGAATGTATTTTAGGCAGCCCTGCAAGAAAAAGAATGTATTTCAGTTCTTTCGGCAATGTGCAGTCAGTGCAAGGAGACAGTTCCCGTTAACTACAAAGGCAAGTGTAGTGATTTCGTCAATCTCAAGATAATGTGCCGACACCGTTTCTCGGGAATGCTCATAGGGATAGGGTATGCGTGCGTGATTCGTAGGACGAGTGTATGTACGTATGTATAAGAGTATATGTGTATATTGTGTTAAAAGAGAGTAAAATCAACCTTGGAAAAAACGAGGAAAAAATGAACATTACTACTGGGCCAGACTATTAGCAGGAGACTGCCAGCAGCGGGCCAACAGCCGAATATAAACGAGACTTATTCTGGGTCCAACTCTCGTGTCCTTGCATGGTGCATTATATTGACATGATGACTTGTAGAGTTCAGTACGTTCAGTGAAAGGAGACGTTCCCGTCGACGACGAGGCGTCTACGGTGACTTCGTAAATCTCAAGATGATATGCCGCTCAGTTTTTCGGAGATGCTCATAGGAATAGGATGTACGTGTGTGCGTTCATAGGAATGAATGTATGCACATATATATGAGCGTTTGCGTTTGTACCGTGTTAAAAAAAACTTATAAAGACAGATTTATTATTAAAGAAAACTTGAGGCAGATAACGATTCACGACTTCTCGACGGATCGTTGTGCCGCGCACCGCCATGCCCTGGCCTAAAAGCGTCCGCCATGCCAGCGCTCCGACGGCCGTCGCCGCTGCATCGTTGCCGGATGAGCTCATCTTCGACGTCCTCTCCTGGCTGCCAGTGAAATCAGTGTGCCGCGTCCGCTGCGTGTCCAAGGGATGGAGCACCCTCATCTTTGATCCGGCCTTTGTCACGGCGCACAGATCACGCCACGCCGAACCGCTTCTTGTCTTCACCTTCTCGGATGAAAGCCCTAACGCAGGCCTGCAGCTGACGGACATGGACGACAAGTTGTAGGGACGACGAAAGGTGTATTCGGCACCAGCCGCACCATGTTGGAATCCATGAGCATGGACGACCTCGTCTTGCTCACCGACACCAAATCCGGCGGTGTCTGTGTGATTGATCCGGCAAAGGTAAGGTGCTCCTGGACTGCCCAAAGAAGATGCACGACGACGACGAGGGTGACGCCGTGGACACCATCTTCGGTTTTGGACGTGCCGTCTCATCCGGCACGTACAAGGTGCTCCGTCTCATGACCGATGTACCTTATCACTACGAGATACTCACTGTAGGAGGCGACACCGGATGGAGGCGGTCAGTGTTGCCCCTAACTTGTGTCCGCTGCAAGCGGCACTCCTCGTCCTCGGTCTCTCTCAACGGCGTCAAGTCTATCAAGTCCTCGTGGCATAACATGTTAGAATTAATCTTGACATGTACCTTGTGCACGTTGCATGTGTGCACATCGTGTAAGTGTTAGCCGGACAATGCGTGTGTCCATAGCTGAGTAGTATATGTTGTTAGCTGCATGCACTACTAGTCTTTGGGATCCTTGAGAGATTCTAGGAAAAGATAAGGCCACACTAGTGCATGGAATTAGTTGGTTAGTGGGCTAGCTAATTGTGTTGTGCATGTTGGTTGAGCAGCCGGTCAAGTTAGTAGCTTAGTTATCTAGACCTGGAGTGCTTCTAGGAGGTAAGTTGATGGACGTGTGTTAGTGAGTGGGTTAGTGTGGCGGCATGCCTAACCTCCCGTGTATATATGTGATGCATTGGTTTAATGAGAAAAAGGCCGTGAGGGCTGAGGAAAGAATGTAGCCACGATGTGCATCAAGGAGGTGTCTATTGGCAAAGCCATGTGTTCTTCTTCCTTGGTGCTTGTGTGTGTGCGTGGGTGTTCAAGTCTCACACAATTGTTCATGAGAGAAGAGAGAGAGTTGTGTGATAGAGCTTGAGGTTGAAGAAGAAGAGCGGCGCTGCGAGAGGCGGCACTAACAATTGGTATCAGAGCCTTGTTGATCCGTGACGGCGACAGCGGTGGCGGCAGCTATGGTGGCCAGCGTGGCAGTAATGGACACTACTAGGAAAAAGCCTAGTAGTAGCGTGGGTTTGACGCCTACTAGTAGCGCGGGTGCCTGCGCTACTAGTAAGGCGCTACAGCTATAGCTTAGCAGTAGCGCTGGTTACACGCGCTGCTGCTAAGACGTATAGCGGTAGCGTGTATAATTACCAGCGCTGCTGCTAAGCTAACTATTAGTAGCGTCCTTCCAAAACCGTGCTACTAGTATTCTGTTTTTCATTTTTTTTAATTTTATTGTATTTATACGCCATTATACAAATTTTGATACAGTACCAATTCAACTTATGGTCACTTCTGATCCATCCACATGGATTAGATTCATTTGGATGAATCAAAAGTGATCAAAAGTTGAATTAGGACGACGATCCTACTAATTCAACTTTAGCTAGCTAATAATAATCATTATAGTCATCACCACCAAAAGTGATCAAAAGTGTAGCTATCTCATCACCACCAACACTAGCTAATAATAATCATTAGTCATTACCACCAACACTAGCTATTTAATCATCATAGTCATCACCACCAACACTAGCTATTTAATCATCATAGTCATCACCACCAACACTAGCTAGCTAATCACTTTTACTGTTCTCTCAGGTAAAATAGCATAAAACATTTGTAGCACTCCTGCTTCATCATATTGGAGCATGCAGATGAACCTGTCTTCTAAATGTGGGTTGCGCTTGTGATTGCTGTCCCCTAGTACTTCTCTGCGATCCTTCACAATTTTGCTCCAGTCTTTGACTATTAAGACTTGCTCGCTTTCAGAAATGCAGAATGCACTCATGTGCATTGTAGGATGTCTTAGCCGTAAGCTAATCATTCTCATGTGACCTTTATGCTCGATCCAACGAGGCACAACACTCATCGGGAGTCCGTCCCTGTTGAAGAACATCGTAGTAACATACTTAGCAATGAAGTTTAGCTTAAAAATAATGTATGCAAAAGATGCACTGAGGACAAATAGTAAAAAATCTTACCATCTTTCCTAGATAGATGTGACCGTAGTTCAATACGCACACTAGTGGTCGCATGTATTGCGTACTAATATCTCGAAGTCCAGGAAAATAATTTGTCTTGACAAGATCAAGATCCTCAAGCCATGAAACATAATGACTTATCTCCTCGCAGTTTAGTTCAGCCCCGGGACAGTAGTAGGTGTTGTCTACCAAGAGCCGGACATGTTTACTTGAATGGAAATAAGCTGTCAATAGAAATTAGTTGTCAACTATTTTCAAATAAACAATATAATTTACTTAATAAATATGGTTGAGAAACTCACATAGAGGTAGAACTGGAGGCGTCTGCACATCGACCCAGATGTCGATATTACCTTCATATTAATCTTCAGGACGAATATCAAAGGTGATAAGCATATTAGGCTCAAATGCATACGCCTTGCATAGTGCTCTCCAATTTGAGCATTCAAAATAGGAGTAGTTCTCTGCATTGTATAATTTTACGGAAAAATCATAGCCATGCTCGGTCCTCAAGTGAACTCTCTTTACCTCCATACTGCACATATCTGAGAAACCAATCTTATCCAAGACATAATGTCTTGCATGGCAGGGGATACGCTAGTAGAATTGTAAAAAATTAAAATTATAAGTTGAAGCAAAAGAAGCAGAAGTCATGCTTAATTACGGAAAAAAGACTTGTCATTGTGACTTACTGTATCCACTTCGAAGTTCTCATCCAACATGATGCTGAATCGCCTACCATCTTCTAGGTGAGGCCTGTCGCACAGACCGCGCTCGTCTTCGCAGTATTGGCACATACCGAATTTCCTTTCGCTATCGTCGTCAGACATTTCCTATGTTCATAGTTGAAACAGATGTGCATTCAATAAGCAAAACTAAATCATAAAACAAATTAGTATTCAAATTATCATGCATTCAATAAGCAAAACTAAATCATCTCTTGCGTCCGTACATCGTCAAATATTATCACTAATACATCTCGAAAAGTATCATACATATAACATCACTAATACAGTTAGAACCGTAGCGAACGACGGGTATCGGCGCGGGCGGTGGACACCCAAAGAGAAGGAACCATCACAGGATCATAGCTCCAGTGAGATCTCTGAAGAACCTGCCAGGTATTGTCGAACCTGCCCTCCAACGCAACCATGTAGCGACGGACGTGCTCGTCCTCCTCGCTGACACGGTGACGTACCACCTCCGCGGGGGATGAAAGCCTCCACACCATCACTGGCCCATGCGACCACCACCGAAGAAGGTCTGGGTCGACGACGGGCTGCCTCCTCACCAAGCTGCGCGCCCCGGAAGGTAGCACCTCCCAGTACCAGCCCGGCGGAGCCCAGTCCCGGACATGGCCCCTATAATCAAGCAGGCCTCCTCCGTCGAGTCGACGACGAGGATGCGGGCCAGGCATCGTCGACGTCGAGAACAAATGCTTAATTATGAAAACAAAATTAATAAACACTTAGCATACCTAAAGTCAACCCGTTCCATATATCGAGCAATGACATAGAAAAAATGCCTTTTCTTAAATTAATAAACATCTAATATTATGCTAAAATTCATGAAAAAAAATCGGCATGACCTTTGCTTAAAACAGGACATATCGAGCGCCTGAAATTTGCCGGAATGGAAACGAATCAACATTCCGGCAAAACATAGGCCACTCGGAGGTACATTGCAAACAAGAACACCAAGACATCCTCTATATTCAGAATGCATCATCATCGACATCAATGACATCAACGACGGTGGTCGGGGAACGGCGGCGGCGGCGGACGACGGGGGGTGCGGGGGAGAGTGAGATGAGTGGCGCGGTTTTCCTGTTTGTTTCTTCTATTGTCTTTTCCTTTATTTTCTCTTCCTTTTCTTTTCTTCTTTTTCTTTTCTTTTCTTTTCTTTTCTTTTTCTTTTCTTTTCTTTTCCTTTTTTCCGCGACGATTTTACGACCGTCGATGATGGTCGCTACTCCTCCTTCCCCTAGTGCATAACAAATATCTAGCACAAGGAGAAGAAGGAGAAGCGACCCCCACGACAACAGTCGGCATTCTTCTTCTCTCATATATGGTGGACACTCCCTCACCGATTTTTCGACCGTCGATGATGGTCGCTACTCCTTCTTCCCCTAGTGCATAACAAAGGTCTATTAAGCACTTACTATAAATAAACTATTTCTATTAAACACTTATAAAAAACAGTAAAAAAACTACATTATACAAGAACAGTAAAAAACAGTTTAGGGTTTAGGAGAGATGGAGGGAGGAGTGGGTGGGAGGAGGGAGGAGAGAGGAGGGCGGTGGTAGGAGGGAGGAGGAGGAATGAGGAGGGGGTGAGAGGAGGGAGGAGAGAGGAGGAGGGGGAGGAGGGCGGTGGGAGGAGGGCTGCCGGCGGTGGGCTTGGCCGGAGGAGGAGGGAGGAGGGGGCGGCCGGAGGAGGAGGGAGGGGCGCGGAGGGGGAGGAGGGCGGTGGGAGGAGAGAGGAGGAGGAGGGAGGAGGGAGGAGGAGGGATGGAGGGACTACCTCAGTGGAGGAGGACCAGGAGCGTCGGCGGCGGCGGGCGACGACGGTGGTCGGGGAACGGTGGCGGCGGCGGACGACGGGGGGTGCGGGGGAGAGTGAGAGTGGAGTGGAGAGGGGAGAGTGAGGGGCGGCCGGTTGGAGGAGTTGGAGAAGATAGGCTTTAGCGGTAGCTCTCTTTGGAATAAAGCGCTGCTGCTAAACGACATAGCAGTAGCGCGTTTATAAAATAGGCGCTACCGCTATACCTAGTCTGGCGGCAAGGTCGTGGCAATTGTAGCAGTAGCGATGTTTCCTCCTGACGCGCTACTGCTATGCGGGTATCAGTAGCGCGTTCTTTTGTAGCGCGCTACTGATAAGTAGCAGTAGCGCCTTATTTTACACCGCGCTACTGGTAAGATTCTGTCTATAAGGTTTTCCCTAGTAGTGGGAGGTTACGGCTGCTGTGGCAGCAACATGGCGGACTCCATGTGAGGCGGAGGTCGATGACGCGAGGTGGAGGCCGTCGGCGGCGCGATGCCGCTGGTGGCCGGTTGTGGTGCGATGCCACTAGAAGGAGAAGGTGTTGTGGAGGCGTCGTCCACGACAGGGAGGTGTTTGGCGGTGTGACGCCGTGTGAACATGTGGCTGCGGTGCGATACCGCAAGAGGAGACGGCAGTGTGATGCTGCCACAACGACGGTGAGATGTCGTTACAAGGTGAGGCGGTGAGATGCCGCTAAGAAGGTGTACGGCGGCGCGATGTTGTCACTCAGGTCGGTGCGATGCTGACGACGATGGTGCGATGCCATCGTCATCATGGAGAGTTGGTGCGAATCCAACAAAAGTTGCAGCGTGATGTTGCGGCAAGACGGCGATGGTGCGATGCCATCGTCATCATGGAGAGTTGGTGTGAAGCCAACAAAAGTTGCAGAGTGATGCTGCGGCAAGACGGCGGTGGTGCGATGCCATTGTCATCATGGAGAGTTGGTGCGAAGCCAACAAATGTTGCAGTGCGATGTTATGGCAAGGTGGGCAAATATGTCAAGATTAGGAGGGAAAATGTTAGAATTAATCTTCACATGTACCTTGTGCACGTGCATCTGTGCACATCGTGTAAGTGTTAGCCGAACAATGCGTGTGTCCATGGCCGAGTAGTATAGGTTGTTAGTTGCATGCACTACTAGTCTTTGGGATCCTTGAGAGATTCTAGGAAAAGATAAGGCCACACTAGTGCATGGAATTAGTTGGTTAGTGGGCTAGCTAATTGCGCCGTGCATGTTGGTTGAGCAGCCGGTCAAGTTAGTAGCTTAGTTATCTAAACCTGGAGTGATTCTAGGAGGTAAGTTGATGGACGTGTGTTAGTGAGTGGGTTAGTGTGGCCTGGTGTGGCGGCATGCCTAACCTCCCGTGTATATATGTGATGCATTGGTTTAATGAGAAAAGGGCCGTGAGGGTTGAGGAAAGAATCTAGCCACGGTGTGCATCAAGGAGGTGTCTATTGGCAAAGCCATGTGTTCTTCTTCCTTGATGCTTGTGTGTGCGTGGGTGTTCTAGTCTCACACAACTGTTCATGAGAGAAGAGAGAGAGTTGTGTGAGAGAGCTTGAGGTTGAAGAAGAAGAGCGGCGCTGCGAGAGATGGCGCCAACATAACAATGGCACCTTGCTTTGCTTCGACATCGAGAAGGAAGTGTGGAGGTGGAAGATCGAAGGCCCATCAAAAGGCCCGGTGCGTTGGAATAGGACCCTCCGCATAACCGAGCTCAATGGTGCTCTATGCATGGCTGTGTTGGAGAAGCCCAATCACAAATCAGCGAGCTATCACGGACATGCCAGCATCTGGCTCTTAACCAATTCAGACGAAAACACATGGATCAAGGCGTACACGATCTTTTTCGCAAAAAAAAAAGAAAGGCGTACACGATCCCTATTTCCCCATACACCTATGAATATATTCCTTTGAGAGGGTGACACCTGACGGTGGTAAATTGATCCTCTACTGTTTTAATCACGAATTAAGAAAGGTACTTCAAGTCTACAATCCTCACACGGAAATATGCACGACAATGCATAAGCTCATTTACATCGTCGAAAACATTGGGTCTGCAGCTTGCGCTTGGACCGTTTCATCCCGGCCACTATCTAATACAGTATAATGCTCTTGTAGTTGAGTCCAATTCTTAAGTGTTTTTTTATAACTAGCAAATATTAGTTGTCTATTAATGTTTTTTTATAGCCTCTAGAAAACTCGCCTCAACTCTCGCTCAGTTGTGACACATATCTTATCAGAAATAGGAGAGCTAGTTATTAGTTTTACGCAGTTTGTAATTCACATGTAAACATGTCAGCTAACAGTCCACATCCTTTGTGTGCCAAGCGAGCTTCTACATTGGCTAGCCAACTAAGACTCTCAGCTTCCTGACAAGCAGCCTCCTGGCTGATTGTTCAGCGAACGCCTTTGCATAATAAAGATCTCTAAATTTCCTGCAAAAAAACAAAAAAGCTATCAGTGTCCACGTTGAAACATAGAAAGATACTCAGCCTATGCAGTTGTGTTTCAGCTGATCACCAATATAATCGTTCATTTTTTTCGTTTATCACTTTAGATGTTAACTCCTTATGAGTATATGTGAGTATCATCGTTGTGTAGACATGTAAAAATATTCATATTAGCAACTGTTTAGTTTAATGTGTGACTGGTACCCAATTACTCTCCATGTTGCCCTCGCCCCTAACTCATGTCGCCTGCAAGCGGAACTTCTCGGTCTCTCTCAACGACGCCATGTATATCTTGCATAACAATGGCATCTTGCTTTGCACTACTAGAAAAAGGCCTATCCCCAATATGTCTACTAGTAGCGCACCATGATGGTGGTGCGCCACTGCTATATAGCAGTGGCGCACCAGAAGCAGGTGCGCCACCACTAGGTAAGTTACTAGTGGCGCACCTTTAGTCCAATGCGCCATTGCTATTTTTTTTCCTGGGTCCACCCCCTCCCCAGGCTTACCAGTGGCGCACCTTTGCCGGGTGCGCCACTGCTATTTTAGGTATCAGTGGCGCACCCGGCAAAGGTGCGCCACTGGTAAGCTTGGGGAGGGTGTGGAAATTTTGGGCAGCACTTAGCAGTGGCGCACCAGTGGCGCACCAAGACATGGTGCGCCACTGCTAAGTGCTGCCCAAAATTCCCACACACACAGACACACCCCCATGGATCGCCTTTTCAGTTAAAAAAAAAGAAAATGATAGAAATTTCAAATTTCAAAATCCTTCGAGATGCCCATGTGTTATGTGTTCTACTCCCTCCGTCCCATAATTCTTGTCATGGTTTTAGTTCAAATTTGAACCAAAATCATGACAAGAATTATGGGACGGAGGAAGTAGTTGTTAGGAAAATTAACAAACATGAATTTCGAATTTTTTTGCAAAATGGCGCCATGTTTCGGTAAAATGGCTCTAGACTTTGCATACGACCTCCGATGAAAAAGTTTTTTATATGAAAAATCATCTACACAAAAAGTTATATCCGAATTTGACAGCCTACGGCCGTTACGGATTTTCTAGAATCCTCAAAATCAAAACAAAAAAAAGATATGATGCTTTTAAGATTTGGAGGCCAAAATAATTATACTACATAATTATAATTATTTGTGCTTATTTGTTTAAAAGATATTATATTATTTTAAATATACTACATAATTATAATTATTTGTGATTATTAATTTTAGAGTATTTGGATATTTAAAATAAAAAGAAAAACAAATATTTGTGGCGCACCAGGGTAACGTGCGCCATTACTAGCTATGTGTGGCGCACCAGGGAAGGTGCGCCATTGCTATCTCTACTTGTGGCGCACTAGGGGAGAGGTGCGCCATTGCTAACCCTCCCCCTGACCTACACTTCAGCAATCCTCCCCTGACCCTCCCCCCGTATACCTCACTCATCTCCTCCCCTGACCCTCGATCCCCTCCGCCACCCTCCCCCGACCGCTGCCCTCCCCTCCGCCGTCGCCCTCTGCGCCCCGCTCGTCGCGCGCGAGGCCTTCGCCGTCGCCCTCCCCTCCGCCGCCCTTCCCCGACCGCCGCCCTTCCCCGACCGCCGCACCAACGCCCCGCCCCGTGCTAGAGCTTGTCGCCGCCGTCCACGCTAGGGTTCGGGGCCACCGCCGTCTCCAGCCTCCAGCTCCGTCGTCGACCTGCCCCGCAGCGGCCAGGACCTCCACATCCTCGTCTTCGAGGCCGGGACACCAGGTGAGAGGCCCTCTCCATTTCCTCAACTTCCTACTTGTCTCCTTTGGGAAGAATGTTTACTGAAATTGCTTACTGAAACTGCCTCTAATCTGATTCAGTTAGGAAATATATACATAGTTTTGTTTGTACTGGATAATAAGTAAAAGTGGTTGAATGGAAACAGTAGGTTATTTGCATTGTGACTGTTGGATTAATCTGCCAATTTACAAATGCTAGAATGTTATCCGAAGTAAGTTGGTTGTTGAAGAAAAATCGATTTATAAATCAAATGTTCACACTCTTGGAATCTGAAAACCCAAATCAGTTCAGTCATCTCAGTTTGAGCTTCATAGAGAAGATACTAATTTCTAAAAGATTTAGCCAATTGAAATTCACATTACATTGTGCCTGTCTCGCTGAAGTTGTTAGTCTGAAAAACAGTGTACTGAAATTGGTAGTCTGAAAAACAGTTTACTGAAACTGCAGCTAATCTGGTTCAGTTAGGACTTGACAATTGTTTGTATTAGACATAAGTAAGTAAATTCACAGATAAGTTAAATGTTCAGTAAGAAAATTCGGTTACAATAAAATTCAGAGATAAGCAAATTCAGTTACAATAAAATTCAGAAATAAGCAAATTCAGTTACAAACTTACAATAAAATTCAGAGATAAGCAAATTCAGTTACACTAAAATTCAGGCATAAGCAAATTCAAAGATAAGTTAAATGTTCAGTAAGAAAATTTAGTTTCCCTCACTCACTGGGATGTTGATCTTATTCTCATAGATGATAAATTATATCATGTCATTGTTTGCCTTGATATTTTTACAGATCCTCAAGTACAAGCAGATCACGCCCTCCGTCCTCTCCGAGCGCCTCAGGGTAATCTTCCTTCTTCTTTCTTCCTTCCTTCCTGTTGAATTGTGTGATGAATTGAACAATTGTGATATGAATTGACTGCATGTCCTCTTGAATTGTTGTGTAAATCTGACATCCTCAGATTTTGCTTGGTGTGCCAACTGCAAAGTTATAAGCAGGATTTGATATGCCCATCTGGTGACCATTTATGTCTACTGTCGTAGATTTTGACATATGCAAGTGTCAATGATTATTTTATAAACAAGATGAGCTTATGTCTTTGCTCCTAGCGATGTACAGAAGATGGTAGATAATACCTATTATAATCATGGCTTGGAGCTAACTATGGATGAACAAGATGTTTTTATCGAAGTTCTTAAAAATTTACATATGGCTGCGGACTTTTTTAATGCTGACGCATCTTTTACACCATACGTGTCCTTTGTCCTTTAGCTGATCAAGAATAACATTAGTGAAATTAGCATGGTAAGATTTTTACTATTCTGTCAGTAGTCCATCTTTTTTAGAAATGCATTCTTATTAAGTAAACTACATTGCTAACTATGTTACTAATATGTTCTTGAATAGAGGCTCCCGAAAGATGTTGTGACTAGGTGGATGCCTGACAGAGGCAAGCTCACAATTGTTTGTGCACATCCATGGGGTGAATCTTTCAAACATGACTACTCAACTGAAAGTGGAAGAAATGGCTGCGTAAGAATCAAAGGATGGAGAAAGATAGTGGTTCGGAAGAATCCAAAAGCTGGAGACAAGTTGTTCTCTATTTTACATAAGGGAGCAGGAGGTGTTTTTTGGTTTTATTTCCTTTTACCTTTGCGTGAGGAGTAGGTCCTACTAGTCATGTGCTCGGAGTAGGTCCTAGCTAGTAGTAGTGGATGTGAACAATTAGGTATTATACTATGCTCAAAAGTTTCTTCTTGTTGTTATCGTGACATATTGTTACTTGTGATGTACTTGAGAGAGGAGGGAGCGGAGGAGGAACCGGATGAAGACCAGTTTCATCGCGATGATGCTCATGGTGACCTCAACTCTCTTCTATGTGATGGTAGTTTAGATGATCGACTTTGTAATGTGACGACAAATTCGCTACTCGGTCTCGAGACCTAAACTCACTACTAGAAAAAAGGCTATTAGTGGCGCATCATATATTGCTATTAGTGGCGCACTATGGGTGCGCCACTACTAACACGCCACTGGTAATGGTTAGCAATGGCGCACCTCTGGTGCGCCACTGGTAACCCAAATACCAGTGGCGCACCTACTGGTGCGCCACTGGTAACACTGCTGGTGTGCCACTGCTAACACTACTTGTGCGCCACTGGTAACACTACTGGTGCGCCGCTGCTAACCCTACTGGTGCGCCACTGCTAACCGTACTGGTGCGCCTCTGGTAATGTAGCAGGGCCCCTACTGGTGCGCCACTGGTAACCCTATGGGTGCGCCACTGGTAAGGTAGCAGGGTGCGCCACTAATGTGAAAGGTGGTGCGCCACTACTATTAATTCAAGGATTTTTTTTTCTGCTTTTCTAGTATTTGCACAGATTACAGAATACAATAATACAGCACAGAATATACAGTTTGCAATACAGTATTAACTACAATTAGTCAAGTATAAACATCACATAATATATACAATTCATCACATTAGTCTCCGAATTCGAAATAGCGAACAAAGTTCAAACATTAGCGAAGTTTAGGTCTCGAGACCGCGAGTAGCGAGTTTGTCGTCATATTACAAAGTCGATATCGATCATCTAAACTACCATCACATAGAAGAGAGATGCGGTCACGATGAGCATCATCGCGATGAAACTGGTCTTCATCCGGTTCCTCCTCCGCTCCCTCCTCTCTCCCGCTAGATAGCGCGCGTATCTAGATTCCGCCTCCGCCCTAGTGGGGTACCCTTTGTAACTGTTCCCGCTGAAACGGTGAACCTGTCTCCGACACTCCTCCCAGTCGTCGTAGACTCCGGGAACCTCACCCTTGTACACGACATACGACGGCATCTCTATGCACTAGACAAACAAAACGTTAGTAGCAATTCACAGATAATATATAAGCAATATATAAGCATGCAACAAAAGGATCGAAAGAGAAAAGCAACACATTAATAGCACGGTTCATGGTCCTACTAATAAATAGCATCGATTACATATAAGTTGAACGAATGTCCAAACTGAAGAGACATACAAGTTCATTAAAGTTTAATTACAACATGAGCTAATCGATATTTCAGAACTACATAGCATCAATACTTTCGACTCGACTCAGGGACCGGAGCATGGATGAAGCCGCCGTCTTTCGTGATGGTCATGAATGTGCGGTCGTTGTCAGCCTGCATTTGTAGCGTTGTTTCTATGTCACTGTTGGACGGTTGATAGTTGAGGTAGAACTGCCCCGAGGTACGAAGGACATCTTCATAGATGATTTCCGCCAACTCCGACTGGATGCGAAAGAATTCTTGTCTGATGTCCTCGTCCTGGATTGCCGACAAGCGTGCGGCCCATTCTTTGAGCTCATTTGGTAGCATACGCTGATGATGGTTCCGTACGATCGCCCGCATGTGATGGAGGGCGTAGTAGGCATCCTTCTGACTGCCAGGCGGCTGCTTGACGCAGGGGAACGTCGTTGTGTGGGTGAACACGTGCTTGCCGTACCTACAAATTGGCCTCTTGAAGGTGCCTCCAGATTTGGCGTAGACGGGGAGAACATCATCAAGAACTTTCTTAATATTTGTGTAGTCTTTCTTCGACTGACGGTCCGAGTCGAAATACGTGGCCGTGGAATATTTCGGGCTTAAGAGGATGAGTGTGCAATGTGTGTCACTGCACAAAACACGGAATGTTAGAAAAAAAAAAGAACGATCGAAATCTAAGAAATCATATGTTACGGGGCGGTGAGGGGATGACTTACTCGGAAAAGTAAGGCACGAGGAAGTTATCCTTATCCTGGTTCGCCAGGATGACGCCTTCGAGGTATGAACTCGCGACTTGCCGGTCCCCAGCGCTGCCCAAGATCTTGGCACGCATGTAGAAGGGGTCGACTATCACGATGTCCGGGGTCTTGTCTCTAATGATCCGCATCTCCATACTGAGCGAAAATAGCCGAATGAAGGTGTAGTGCAGCGGATAAAGGTTAAACATAGCGAAGATGTCATCAAACCGCAGGACGATCATACGCCCCATGGTGCTATCGACAAAGCCCCTGCCCTCTGGCACCTTGGCCACGAAAACCGGGTATGCCACATCTTTCTCGGAGAGACGCCGCTTCTCCATAGTAAGAACACCGTCATGCAGATTCCGCATAGCAGGGGTTGCAGCATTGAGCAGATTAGTCGGTAGCATCGGCCTACCCGCCACATGCACCCTCCTCGAGATATCCTTGGATATTGGTGGCCCGTCCTGAGCACGGATCGTAGTCGGTGCCGGCTGGCTCGCACCCTTGCCACTTTTTCTTTTCCGTCCCTTCTCCTTCTTCTTCTGCTGTAATGGGATCGAGTTCTGCTCAGAGACCACCTTCTTGAGTGTGTTGGGGCTGATAATGTTTCGCACCTCGGCTGTTCGAGTCTCAGTGAAGGCGTCAGCTGGAGGCGTCTCCTGAGAACTGAACAGACGACGCCTGTTGCAATTGGGTTTCTCCGCGGTACCAGCTAGATAGCGATCGTCTTTTGCAGGGTTGGGTTCTTGAGAAGGAGGCCCCGCCAAGAAGTCGTCATCGTACCCATGTTCGTTAAAGTACTTATCGACGTTGGAAACTGTATCGTCGTCGCCGTCCGGATCCTGTGCCATATGCATGTCCGGATCAGCTGACGGCGGTAGAGTTGCGGCGGTCTTGCCATGGCTTGGCGACGGCACGACTGGCGGTGTTGTCTGTGGGGTGGTGTCCCCCGCCCCCAAACGAATCTGGCTCTTCGGCCAAAGCAAGGACCAGTTGTAGGAGGCGCTGAGGGTCATCACATCATCATCGTCGGCCCCAGGGGGTCGATACGGAGGTAACACGTCGTCGCAGCCCCGCAGCACCCGAACCAGTTGAACCCTATACACGGCGGGTGGCATCGGATTACCGTGGAACAAGCGGTTGCCCGGTTCAACGATTTTGGCCTTGGCGACATCGATCAACTCGCCGTTCACGAAGTGCAGGAGAGTGCATGGAACGTTGGCGGCGCCCTGCGAAAACATGTAGGGCGTCAGGGATGCCCAGTCAAAGGCAAGGAGATGAAGTCATCGGCCGAGGCTTAGTTACCGTGATGGCGTCGAGCTCGGCTAATGTCGAGGCACCGCCAACGGCGGGCGTGCAAGTGACGGAGGGGCCGCTTGTTGCCGAGGTGTCGGCCGGCGTATTCTTCCCACACCCGGGTGCATTAAGCTCCAATACTGGTGCCGGCCCCGGAGTCACCAACGCCGCCTCCGCCGGAGACACCAATGCCGGCGCGTTGTGCGAGTTGCTGCCCGTGAAGCTGGGAATCGGGGGCGGCCCCTGTTGGCCGCCCGCAATCCACCCCCGCAGCCCGGCAAGCAAGGTAGGCATAATGGCGGTGATCGTCGCTCCCAATTGGTCTCGCACTTGCTCTTGGACCATCTCCGGAATCCGCGCCACTTGTGCCTTGAGTTCTTTAACCTCGCGCTCCTGGCTTTCCGAGCTGGTCTTTTTCTCCTTTCGCCCAGCCTTATAGTATTCCGACCATTTCATGGACAAGCCTTCGCCGGCCACACGACCAGCTGACGATGGCTTACTGAACTTATCCTTGTGTTTCATTACGTTCAACGCCCTATTTAAAGTGCTGTCCCAAGGGGCAGACGGGGAGCTCTGAGACCCCGCGCTACTGCTTTCAGTTTCCTGCGGAAGGAACGTGAACCATTAATTAGAATGCAACCATATGGAGCTAATTACGCGGGGGTGTATTCCTTACCAGAACACGCTCAAGATCCTTCACCTTCGGATCCGTGGTAAGCTCCTTTGTTACCGGGTCCTCCTTGTACCGGGCCCTGACATAGTTCCTGGTCTGCTTTTCATGGTATTTATCGAAGAGGGGCGGTAGGCCTTGCGCGGCACGCTCCGCGTCCTCCTTGTCCCATTTAGGTTCCGCCACTCTGTAACCACCGGGACCGAGTTTGTGGACCCCTAAGTTCAAGTCCCGCATATCTTTCCCCCACTGACTTGATTCCGCGGATGCGGTGCTCTCGCACTTGATCTTGAACTCCAGGTAGTCAGCTTCGCTGATCGAAGGATTTTTCTCCTTGATCTTCTCATAACTATCACCTCTTAGAATCATTTTCTTCACCGCGGCTCTCCAAGTAGCCAGGGCCGTGCTCATCTTCGTGAGGGCGGCACTGTTCACTTTATTCCCTGAGAGGCGTGTGTTTGCGAAGTCACCGGGGAACTTGTATCGTTCGTGCAGCTTCGTGAAGAGGAGGTTGCGCAAATTCCCTCGGTCACGATGCCTTAGGTTCTCGGTGTTGATCGAGACGGTGCTCCGGAGAATGCACCCGAGTTGTGCCGCGTACCCACCGACTAATTTTTTGGGCGTCGTTGGATGCCCAGTGGAGGACACTTCAGTAAATTCCTCCTTGACGGTGCCGAGCACGTTCGGGCGCCGGTCCTTCCGTTGCCTCTTCGGTTGGCTGCCATCTGTGCGTTCGCTGCCATCATCAGTGGTGGCATCCCCGGTGGCACCATCAGTGGTGTCATCCCCGACGCCACTAGGGGTTGTGTAGTCGGGATCGGTGTCTTCCGCGGCGTCCTCATAGCGGTGAGGTTCTTCCTCCATCTCCTGGGACAGCTCCCAGAATTGCTTGCCCGAACCGCCGGCCTCATCGTTGTTGGCCATGTTCGCACTAAAATAGGAAAAAATGGATAACTTAGCTAAACAAACATGGGTCATTTTAGTGGTAATGGGTGGATAACTTAGCCCAATGGATAACTCTTAATAGTTAATAGCATGCCTAGGACCAGTCGGAATAAGATAAGGACTGATGTGATATTAGCAAGCATTTTTTTTGCGAGGATATTAGCAAGCATTGTATAGATATTTATTATCCTAAGGGAAGGGATTTGGAATAAAGGAGAAGTTGGTTGATTTTGTTCCAAGGAGAAGTTGTTTGTTGTCTATATGTTTATTTGAAGCAAGTGAATTGATGCAAGTCTGCATTTTCCGGATTTCTTCTTGTTTAAGTAGTTGAGTAGTATTTGTCGTTGATGATGTTGCCATGGGCCGGCCTTTATGAATTCGCAGCGCGCGGTCGCGGCTTAATTTGTGGCGGCTTAATTTTCCGCTTCAGTTCAATTTTTGTTTCGGTTGAGAATCGGGCACCTTCTAGGTCAAGAAAATTGGGCATGACCTTTGCTAATTTTCTTGACCTAGGAGTGCCCCATTCTCAACCGAAACGGAAATTAATCAACATTTCAGGAGAAAGGGGTCATTTCAGAAGATCACAAGTAGCAGCAGCATCACAAGTTGACAAAATCACAAGTAGCAGCAGCATCACAAGTAGTACATCAGCAGCAGCATCACAAGTAGTACAGCAGCATCATCACAAGTAGTACAGCAGCATCATCACAAGTAGCAGCAAAATCACAAGTAGCAGCAGCATCACAAGTAGTACAGCAGCAGCAAAATCACAAGTAGCAGCAGCATCACAAGTAGTACAGCAGAGAAAGGAGAGGAAGTACCCTAGCAATTTATGAAAGTGTCCAGTACACTAAACTCCAACTCCAGTACCAGAGGAAATGGGCAGTAGATGGGCAGCCTACAACAGATGCAGCTCCAGCTCCTTGACGTACAGATGCAGCTCTAGCTCCCTGGAACCAACAAACAAAATACAATTATCGAATGCCAAAAGAGAAAAGGGATGAAGCTTTTGAAATAATCCTAGGTTACTTAATAATGCCATAAGTAGCAGCTAGACCATTTTTGCTGGATATGGCCTCGACAGGTTCGTCATACTGTGCTGTGCTGTGAAAACTGATTTAAAATAGTAAACATTCATAAGTATTTATATAGGATTGTTAAACCAAAAAAGACCCACCCAAACATTAATATCCAGTCTCCCTCCAACAACTAATTCAGTACATGTTAGGAAAAGATGCCTACATCATTATCTATTAGCAAAGAGCACGATAGTACATGGAAGAAAACATCTCTTTTAATCAAATGTCTATTAAATAAGAGAAGTTTCAAGCCCTACAAAAAAATCTCTAGGTCTGCAGCTTGCGCAAACTGCAGTCTCCGCATGCTTTTGACCTTCAAATTCAGCTAGCAATCAAAGTTTAATTCAGAAAATTATTAATAAAGTAGGAGATTTCTGCAGGCAGGATGGATCTACTACTATACAAACAGAGTAAGGTCGATGCTTAGAAACCCTCCCAAACACTACTTTCAGTCTCCCCTCCAACAACTAATTCATTAAAATGTTAGGAAAAAATGCCTACATACAGGGGACAGATCACGAAACCTAGGCCGAGACGTCCCGAGCGGCGAGCCGGCGTAGACCTCCTTGGAGAGCGACCCCGCCTCGATCACCACGGCGATCTCCTTCAGATCTGGAGCACCAGCAAATCAGAACACTGCGTCGGAGGGAGAGAGAGGGGGAGGGGGGTGGGAGAGAGAGAGAGAGAGGGAGGTGACGGCGCACGGAAGGTATTGGGGCTGGGGACGCGGCGTACCGGCGGGGAGAGAGAGGGGGAGGGGGGAGGGAGCTCACCTGCGTCGCCGCCGACCTCCTCCTCTGCGTCGAGTGGGGAAAAGGGGTGAGGGGCTGGGGGCGGCGGCACTGGAGGGTGGGTGGGGGGCTGGGGGCGGCGGCACTGGAGGGTGGGTGGGGGGCTGGGGGCGGCGGCACTGGAGGGTGGGTGGGCGGCTGGGGGCGCGGGGAGCGGCGGCGGCACTGGAGGGTGGGGGCGCGGGGAGCGGCGGCGGCAGCGGCACTGGAGGGTGGGGGCGGCGCGGGCAAACTGCGGCGCGGGCAAATTGCAATTTTGGCTATGTATCCTCGCATAGCAATGGCGCACCTCTTAGGGGTGCGCCATAAGTATCCTCATAGCAATGGCGCACCTCTTAGGGGTGCGCCATTACTAAGGCCAGTTTCTGTGTGTGTTTTTCTCTGTTGTTTCCCCCTTCTGGTCAAGTACTCGTGCAGTGGCGTAGTGGTAGCAGTGCGGGCGCGCAACCAGGGGGTCGTGGGTTCGAGCCCCGTTTCCCCCAACCTTTTTTTTCTTGCTGTTGTTTTAATTTTTGCAACAGTAGTACAAATATACATAGTACATGAATATACATAGTATAAATAACTTTTTTTTTGAATTTTTTTGAGAAAGTTCATAAATATACATAGTACAAATATTCACTAGATGTGCCCACCTTTGTAGCAATGTCATGCAATAAAACAAAGATGACCAGATTGGTCAATAGCCTATAACTCACTAGAACTCGTCCACAGAAATGAACAAGGGGGTCGTGGGTTCGAGCCCCGTTTCCCCCAACCTTTTTTTTCTTGCTGTTGTTTTAATTTTTGGGCAAAATAGCCTACAATTCTGGAGCAGTATAGTGCACTAGCATAACATCAATTCTAGCATAACATCAATTCTACTACTAACATTTTTTCACAATCTTCTTGCCCTTCTTTCTCGCGGTTGAATAATTTAGCCCCGGAACCCCTTGATTTCTTCTCTTGAACGGACGTCCTTTAGGTAGGGTGGTCCGGCTTCTTCTTGTGGTGTGTGGTACTTCATCGTCGTCGTCATCTTCCATCTTCGGGTCGCCGTACTTGTCGAAGTCTTGCTCATTGGCGACTCCATCCATTCCGATGATGTTCCTTTTGCCTCTCCTCACGACAACACGACTGGGCTTTGACGGGTCGGTAATGAAGAAGCATTGGTCCACTTGGCACGCCAGTACCCATGGCTCATTTTTCGCGGTGACGTTTGCGCCCGCGGTCTTGGATTTGGCTTCGGGTATAACCATGGTGGTGAAATACCGGTCTTCTTTTAGGACGCTCTTGGCCCATCTGACACGGAACATCGGGACCTTCTCTCCAGCGTAGCTCAGCTCCCAGATCTCCTCGATCCTTCCGTAGTATCTGTCCTTGTCGTTACCGGTGTAGGATTCCATCGTTACCGCGGAGTTCTGATAATCGCTCTTCATGTCCTTTTCCTCGGTGTAGAATGTGTAGCCGTTGATATCGTACGCCTCATAGGTCATCAGGTTGTGCTCGGCGCCCTGTGACAAGGCGAATATGAGTTTTTCTTCCGCGGAAGAATCCTCATGTAAAGGGTACGACAGAAGCTTGTCCTTGAACCAACGCGTGAAACATGAGTTGTGCTCTTTGAGTACATCTCCGTCCGTCCACTGTTGACCTCGGTCACTGTATGTCTTCTCAATAGAGGTTTTGTGCTCTACCACCCAAGGATCGACCACGTCAATGTGTTGCAGCGCGACTAGGTTTGCTCTTTCAAAGTCGGCGAGTCGACCCTTGAAGTCTACATGCATTTCGCGGCGACCCTCGCGGTGACCACATCCAGCGAGCCTGCCGAGGTGCCTGTTGACGGGCAGACCAACGGGGTTCTCGATGCCTAGATAATTCGTGCAGAAGGAGATGCACTCTTCGGTCAGAAAGCCCTTGGCTATGCTTCCATCTGGACGTGCCCTGTTGCGAACGTATCCTTTGATGACACCATTCATCCTTTCGAACGGCATCATGCTGTGCAGGAACGTCGGCCCGAGTTGGATGATATCCTCCACGATATGGACCAGCAGATGCACCATAACGTCGAAGAATGCGGGCGGGAAGTACATCTCAAGCTCGCATAGTATCACCACGATCTCTTCCTGTAGCCTTCTGAGTTGCCTCATGCCAACCGACTTCCGAGAGATGACGTCGAAAAAGTTGCATAGGCCAAATAGCGTTTCACGGACGTGCGCGTCCATGATCCCACGGATTGCAACTGGAAGTATCTGCGTCATCAGCACGTGACAGTCGTGAGACTTCATCCCGCTGAACTTCTGCTTCGCTGAGTCTAGGTATCTGCTTATCTTCCCCGCGTAACCGTAAGGAAGTTTTACTCCTACGAGGCAGGCAAAAAACTGCTCGATCTCCTTCTGACTTAGAGTGAAGCACGCGGGAGGGCAGTCATATTCGATCTTCTTGGCCTTTTTGCCTTTGCGACGACTTTCCGTGTCCTTCGCCTCATCATCATCATCATCATCATCATCATCATCATTAGGGCGTTTTGCGTGAAGCTCCTCCCTGATGCCCATTGATTGCAAGTCTGCCCTTGCTTTCGGCCCATCTTTGGTCCTCTCTGGCATGTTGAGCAGGGTACCAAGCAGACTCTCGCACACGTTCTTCGTGATATGCATGACATCAAGGCTGTGAGGCACATGGAGGATCTTCCAGTACGGCAAGTCCCAGAAAACGGACCTCGTTTTCCATACCTTCAGCAGCGGCTCTGGCGCCTTTCGCTTCTTTCCCGGCGGTGGGCACTCTTTCCAATTTTCCAACAGCTCATCTATTTCCTCGCCGCTCCTCGTACGTGGGGGTCTTCGGGGTTCGGTTTCACCATCGAACAGATCCTTGCGTTTTCTCCATGCGTCATCGTCGCGAAGCCACCTTCGATGTCCCATGAACACGGTTTTCGAAGACCCGGGATCTCTATCTAGCTGGCGATACGTTGTGTCATCCATGCACCTGACGCATGCACAAAATCCGTGGACCACCTGCCCCGCGACATATCCGTAACCGAGATAGTCGTGCACCGTCGTGAGCAGTGCGGCTCTCATAGGGAAATATTCTTTCGCTGCGGCGTCCCACGTATTGGCTGGCGTTTTCCACAGCGTGTCTAGCTCCTCTTTCAGCAGCCCCAGATACAGATTGATGTCGTTCCCTGGTTGTTTCGGCCCTTCAATTAGCATACTCATGTGAATGTACTTCCTCTTCATGCACATCCAGGGGGGAAGGTTGTACATCCACACAAACACAGGCCAGGTGCTATGTGTGCTTCTCTGGCTGCCAAACGGATTGACTCCATCGGTGCTCGCGCCCAGCATGATGTTCCTTGGATCGTCCCCAAATTCTGGGTGTTCGAAGTTCAACGCTTGCCACTGGCTCGCATCCTTAGGGTGACTCAGCATCTTGTCTTTTTTATTTATCTCCGGATCATTTCCGTCATCTTCTCGCTTCTTCTTCTCCCTATCCGCGTGCCAACGCAGGAGCTCTGCTAGCTTAGGGTCCGCGAAATACCTCTGCAGACGAGGAGTGATCGGAAAGTACCACACCACTTTTCGAGGAGCTTTCTTCCTCTTCTTGTATCGAGTGACGCCGCACACCGGACATATGGTAGACTTCGCGTGCTCGTCCCGATAAATGATGCAATCGTTCATGCACACATGGTATTTCACGTGCGGTAAATCCAGAGGACACACGATTTTCTTCGCCTCCTCGAAACTGGTCGGGCACTTGTTCCCCTTGGGAAGACGTTCGTGCCAGAATGACATGTTCTCGTCGAAGCATGCGTCGGTCATTTTGTGTTTTACCTTCATCTCCAGAGCCATGAGCGTTACTTTCAGGCGGGTATCCTCGGGCCTGCATCCTTCATACAATGGAGTAACCGCGTCTATCTCCAGTTGATCCAGCTTGGCTTTCTCTCGGGCGGCAGCTCTTGCGTTACCCGTCTGCTTGAGAAGCAGCTCTTGAATATGAGGGTCCTGCACCCAGCCCATCGATGGTCCATCGTCGTCTGCTCCGGCATCTTCATCTTCATGATCATGCCCTTCGTCTTGATCTTCCTCATCATCATGTCCGGCATCTTCTACATGATGACTGTGCCCTGCATCTACTTCGTGATCATGTCCTGAAGATTCTTCGTCTTCTCGCCCGCCCTCGCCGCTGTTGTCTTGCTGCCCTTCCTTATTTCTTGCCCGGCCCCCATGGACGACTTCATAATCATCTTCATCACCTTGCCACCGATAGCCATCCATGAAACCACGCACGAGCAGGTGGCCCCGCACCTGTCTGGAATCCGGGTCCATAAGGCCCGTCAGCTTGCATCTTCGACACGGACATCTTATCTCCGTCTCGTTCTTTTGAAGCATCTCGGCCTTCGCGGATCTCAAAAACCTATTCACGATGCCTTCGGTCATCGTGCGGACCATGGTCGCCTGCGGGGTAGAGCAAAACGATATTTTAGAACCAAAAAAAATTTGGCATGACTTTGCCTAAAAATAGGACCTATGCGTAATGCCCGATTTTCGCCGAAACGGAAATCAATCAACATTTCGGCAAAATATTGGTAACTCGCATTTCAAATCCCTGCAAACAAAAACACATGCAACACCTTGATCACATAAAACATGTGCAAGCTTCGCACACAACACACGTGCAAGCTTCGCATAACATATAACATGTGTGCAAGCTTCGCATGCATACAATTAACGTACACGTACACGTGCAAGCTTCGCATAAAATCAACACACGTGCAAGCTTCACATACAACACACGTGCTAGCTTCACATAAAGTTACCGATACGATCGCGAGACCGAGAGAGAGTGTTGGAGGTAGAAAAGAAAGTAGATCTAGGATTAAGAGAGCTTCCCCTTGCTTACCTATCAATAAAAGTAAGTTTAACAACTCAAATTGGGTGAATCAAGGGTGGAAATGAGGTGAGGAGGAGGAGCAACACGACCAGATTTGGTGGGAGGTGGTGAGTGATGGGGGGGGGGGGAGTGAGTGTGTGTGGTGGCTGCCCATATAGTGCTCCCAGATTACCAGTGGCGCACCAATAGTAAATGCGCCACTAATAGCCAGGCTTACCAGTGGCGCACCGGGAGTGGAGTGCGCCACTGCTATTTTTTTTGGGCTGGGGCCACCCCTCCTAGGGTTACCAGTGGCGCACCACTTCACGGTGCGCCACTGGTAAGCCTGGCTTACCAGTGGCGCACCGGTAGAGGCGTGCGCCACTGCTATTTATTTGGGGCTGGGACCACCCCTCCTAGGGTTACCAGTGGCGCACCCCTTCACGGTGCGCCACTGGTAAGCCAGGCTTACCAGTGGCGCACCGGGAGTGGAGTGCGCCACTGCTATAATTTTGGGCTGTGGCCACCCCTCCCCAGGCTTACCAGTGGCGCACCAGAATGACAGTGCGCCACTAGTAACTTACCTAGTAGTGGCGCACCATATACTGGTGCGCCACTGCTATATAGCAGTGGCGCACCAGAGTCACAGTGCGCCACTAGTAGGGATATTGGGGATAGCCATTTTTCTAGTAGTGACTTGTCTAGTATTTGAACTTTGTTCGCTATTTCGAATTCGGAGACTAATGTGATGAATTGTATTCTTTGCTGTTTATACTTGACTAATGGTAGTTTATACTATATTGCAAACTGTATATTCTGTGCTGTATTGTATTCTGTAACCTATGCAAATACCAGAAAAGCAAAAAAAAATTACTCGAATTATTAGTAGTGGGGCACCAGCTTGAACTTTAGTGGCGCACCCTGCTACATTACCAGTGGCGCACCCATAGGGTTAGCAGTGGCACACCAGTAGGGCCCCCTGCTACATTACCAGTGGCGCACCTTAAGGGATAGCAGTGGCACACCAGTAGGTGCGCCACTGGTATTTGGATGACCAATGGCGCACCAGAGGTGCGCCATTACTAACAATTACTAGTGGCGTGGTAATAGTGGCGCACCCACGGTGCGCCACTAATAGCCATATGTGGTGCGCCACTAATAGCCTTTTTTCTAGTAGTGTTGCTTCGACATCGAGAAGGAAGTGAAGAGGCGGGAGATCGAAGGCCCATCAAAAGGCTTGGTGCATTGGAATAGGACCCTCCGCATTTTTTATTTAGAAAAATGATTACCCCCGGCCTCTGCATCTAGGCGATGCATGCAGCCATTTTATTAATTATTCGTAAAGACCTTACAAAGTAGTACATCAGGTAGTCTGAAGTTACCATCTTAGCAACAACTATCGCTACTCCTATCCACTTGATGAGGGGGTGCCGATAGTCCGAGCCTAATACCAAACAGACATTGCACCAAAGCCTAACATCTAAAACTGGAGGCCCCAACCAAGCCACATACTAGGTTTGGGGTACAGACTGGTCCGACGCACTCTCGTGTCGTCGCCGTCATTTTCCACCAATCCATCTTCAGAACAGAAACTAACGCACCGACCTTGCCAGGCCTCTCTACCATCGACACCACCATGACGCCAAACAACATCCTCCTCCTGCGCGAGTCCATCTCCACGCATCGGACTCTGAGTCTCCACTGCGCCACGCCGCCGAGATCCACCGCCATCAATGTGTAAGATGAAGCACCGCTCCACCAAAGAAGCCATCCACTGGTCCCTCGAGCCCGTGTACTCCTTCAAGAATGACGTCCCCAAGGGGGAAACGACATCAAAGTGATGCTGTCATCCGATCTACTGATCTAGGGTTTCCCCCAAAGGTAATGGATAGAGGTCTGGAGTTTCTCCATGACGATGCCTTCAAGAAGGTAACGACAAAAAATAGTGCCGCCGGCGCCGGTCTTGGCAACAAGCTAAGAACGAGGTTTTCACCTAGATTCGCTCGACGAACCTCCATCAAGCATCGTGTGCACGGGTCGTCATCGATCGAAGCCGTCGCGCAGCGAGCAGACCGCACCGGCCAGATCAGATCTGTCCGGAGGCCAAACCACTCATGGCGCCGACCCGTTCACCAGGCCCTTCATGCTGCCATCGTCGACCCGAGGTCAGATGGCCCATTGTCGCAAATCCGGTCCCCGCCTGTCGTGGTTTTGTCACGGCAGATGTCCTCGTGAGAGAACTTAGGTATGAGGCCATCGCAACTAGGTGGTGGCTTGAAGGGGTTGGACGGAATCAAGAGACGCGAGTTTTACCCAGGTTCGGCCCCTCTTGGTGGAGGTAAAAGCCTACATCCTGCTTGATTGCTATTGATGATGATGGTGATCTCGATTACAAGGATGCTATTTTGCTACCTCTAGTCTCGAGGGTTTCTAATCTGTCTATCTCTAATGACTTGACTTCTCCCTCTTGGGGCGTCTTGCCGGGTCATTGGACATAGTGGATGCTGAATTAAGATGAAAATATTGCTGATTTATGGATGTAGAAATTGCCAATTGATACGTCTCCAATGTATCTATAATTTTTAACTGTTCCATGCTGATATATTATCATTCTAGGATATTTTTTGGGTCATCATTTACCAATTTATAATATTTTTGAGCACTAACCTATTGACCCAGTGCCCAATGCCAGTTGCTGTTTTTTGCGTGTTTTTGCCTTTGCAGGTTTACTGTACCAAACGAAGTCCAATTGCCACGAAACTTTTTGATGATTTTTTCTGGACCATATGAAGACCTAGAAGCTTTAGAAGGAAGCCGGGAGGCACACGAGGGCCCCACCACACATCAGGGCGCACCCTGGGGGCGCGCGCCCTGATATGTGGCGGCCCCCTCGGGCACCTCCCGACGTCCCTCTTCGGCCTATAAATTCTCTAATATTCTGAAAACCCTGGAGGCAGTCCCGAAACCCTTTTTCTGCCGCCGCAAGTCTCTATTCCGTTGCGAGGCCATCTGGAGCTTCGTTCCAGCACCCTGCCGGAGGGGGGATCGATCACGGAGGGCCTCTTCATCAACCTTGCTTCCCTCATGATGATGTGTGAGTAGTTCAACACAGACCTACGGGTCCATAGCTAGTACCTAGATGGCAATCTCTCTCTCTTATGATCTTCAATACAATGGTCATCGCATCTTCGCTTTGATCTATCTGATGTAATCCTATTGTGCGGTGTGTTTGTTGGGATCCGATGAATTGTGGGTTTATGTTCAGATTATTCATGAAAAGTATTTGAGATACCTCTGAATTATATTATCTCTTATGTACATGATCATTATAGCTTCGTAATGCTCTCCGATCTATTGATATGCTTTGGCCAAGTAGATTGATATTTCATCGGTGGGAGTGGTGCGTTGTGGTAGGTTCAACCTGGCGAGTTTCTATATCCCAGTGACAAAGTAGGGGACAAGATGCGTCTTTGTGTTGTTGCTACTAAGGATAAAACGATGGGGTTTTCATATTGTTTCAGTTTACTTTGTCTACATCATGTCATCATTCTCCAAGCATTACTCTGTTTTACTTAATACTCTAGATGCATGCTGGATAGCGGTTGATGAGTGGAGTAATAGTAATAGGTGCGGGCAGGAGTTGGCCTATTTGCTTATGGACGTGATGCCTATATATACACGATCATTGCCGTGAAGATCGCATAACTATCCGGTTTTCTATCAATTGCCCAACAGTAATTTGTTTACCCATCGTATGTTGTCTACATGAGAGATGTCGTTAGGAAACACTATGGCCCCCGAGTCTATTCACTTATATATTCGCAAACGCTATATTTACCTTGCTGCCTTTATTTACTTTTTATTAATTTTGCAATTTATATCTATCAACAATTATCTACACAACTAATTTGCTTGCAAATAACGAGATCAAGGGGATTGACAACCCTCTTGCCCGCGTTGGGTGCCAGTTGTTTGTTCATTTGTGTGCAGCCGCTGAAGACGGTTGAGGATTGATATTCCTATTGGTTCGATAAACCTTGGTGTGATAACCGAGGGAAATACTTATCCGCTTTGTGCTGCAATTACCCGTTCCTCTTCACGGAAAAACCAACGCAGATCATAAGTATTAGGAAGGATTTCTGGCGCGGTTGCCGGGGAATATCATCATCAACTACCAAGTAACTTCACACAAATTTTCATTCACTTGTTCTTCTTTTTATTTGCTGTTATATTTAGCTTGTCACATAAAAATCAAAAATACAAAAAAAATTACCTTTGCTTGTTACTAGTTTACTTCTTCGCTTGCTAGTTTGCTTGCTTTGCTTGTTCGGTCACCATGTCTCAAGATACTACTAAGTTGTGTGACTTATCAAATATTAATAATAATGATTTTATTAGTACACATATACCACCCGCCACTAGTGCGGAGGCTTTTGATATCAATGTTGCATTGCTAAACCTTGTCATGAAAGATCAATTTTAGGGAAGTCCTAATGAGGATCCCACGTCACATATTAATACCTTTGTTGAATTATGTGACATGCAACAGAAAAAGGATATGGATAATTATATTGTGAAATTAAAATTATTTCCTTTTTCACTAAAAGATAAAGCTAAAGCTTGGTTTTCATCTTTACCACGTAATAGTATTGGAACATGGGATAAGTGTAAAGATGCATTTATTGCCAAGTATTTTCCTCCTGCTAAGATCATCTCCCTTAGAAATCAAATAATGAATTTTAAACAGCAAGATCAAGAGAATGTTGCACAAGCTTGGGAGAGAATGAAATTAATGATAAGGAATTGTCCAACTCATGGTTCAAATATGTGGATGATTATCCAAAATTTCTATGCTGGACTGAACTTTGTGTCTAGAAATCTGCTAGATTCTGCTGCAGGTGGTACCTTTATGGATGTGACTTTAGGAGAGGCCACAAAACTTCTGGACAACATCATGACAAATTATTCTCAATGGCATACCGAAAGGGCTCCAACCGGTAAGAAGGTAAATTTTGTTGAAGAAATCGCTACTTTGAGTAAAAAAGTGGATGCTCTTATGAATATGGTTGCTAGTAAAAATGCTCATGTTGATCCCAATGATGTTCCCTTGTCTACTTTGATTGAGAAAAATAATGATGCTATTGATGTGAACTTTGTCTCGCGAAATAATTTCAATAACAATGCTTATAGAGGAAATTTCAATTTTAGGTCATATCCCGGTAATTCCTCTAACAACTATGGAAACTCTTATGGAAATTCTTATGGAAATTCTTCTACAAATGCTAATAGGATACCCTTGTCCTCATGAATGAATTTGATCACGTAGTACGGGAAGCTTGGGAGATCTTTGATTTCTTTGGTATGAGCCGTGAAAACCGGTAATAGGAGAGATCCTTTACAATAGTGATTACATGTTGAGACATTTGCTTGGAAATAATCAATTTTTTGATGAGAATCTTAAGAAGGAAGTCCCGTTTTAGATATGATCCAACAAGTTTTCAGTGATGTAAATCGACAATATTCTTGGATTGTGGCTGGGAATCAAAGAGGGTACGTAGATGGACAACTTGATAGTGCTAAGATTTCTATGGATGATGTGTTTCAAGTTTTATTTGCAAAACCTCTTGACAAAAACACCTCTACCAAAACCAAAGATGACAACACTTGAATCTATGCGCTTGTTGGGAGGCAACCCAATGAATAAATTTATTTTTGTCTTCTCCTTTCTATTTTTGAGTGTTGACACAATTATGCCTCTGTTATGATTGCGTTTTTAAGTTTTATTTAGTGTTTGTGCCAAGTAGAGCCTTTAGGATGATTCATAAGATGAGTAGAAACAATGCTGAATCTGAAACAGAAACTTTGCCTCCAGTGTTCAAATTTTCATTTTTTACTGGAACGTGATATTGAGCTGAAATTTTAACACAGTGTTGCTATACAAATTCTTTACGTTTTTCTAATGTTTCAGAATTTTTAGAGTTACATAAGTATGGTTAGAGTACAGATTACTACAGACTGTTCTGTTTAAGACAGATTCTGTTTTCGTTGCATTGTGTGCTTGTTTTGATGAATCTATGGGTTGTATTGAAGGGTATGAGCCATGGTAAATTTAAAATACAGTAGGTATAATGCAATAATAAAATATGAATTGGTTTGCAACAGTACTTAAAGTAGTGATTTGCTTTATTATACTAACGGATCTCACGAAGATTTTGTTGAGTTTTGTGTGATTGAGGTTTTCAAGTTTTGGGTGAGATCACGATGGATGAAGGAATAAGTAGTGAAAAGAGCCTAAGCTTGGGGATCCTACAACACCCCCAAGATATATCCAAAGAGAAACAAGCAAATAAGCTTGGGGATGCCCCGGGTGGCATCCCCTCTTTCTTCTAACAACCATCGGTATTTTACTTGGAGCTATATTTTTATTCGTCACATATCATGAGTTTTGCTTGGAGCGTCTTGTATCATTTGAGTCTTTGCTTGCTTTGCTTGTTAGTTTTTCACTTGTATCCTTGCTGGCCACACCTATTTGAGAGAGCCAAAATTATGCTATGATTTGTTAGAATTGCTCTATATACTTCACTTAAACTTTTTGAGCTATAGAATTGCTCTAGTGCTTCGCTTATATCTTTTTGAGCACGGTGTTCTTGGAAATTTTTGTAGAAATACGCGCATGCTTCACTTAGATAAATTTGAGAGTTAGTAAATTTTGAAGAAATCCTCTCATGCTTCACTTATACTATTTTGAGAGATGAAATCTCGATGCTCATGTGCTTCACTTAAATTTGTGTGAGCTTGTCAAAAGCAATGGCAGTATATGAAACTAGTCCCAAAGTGATAGATATCCAAGGAGGATATAATAAAAACTTTCATGAAGATCATTGGACAAATTAAACTTGATTACTTGTAATAGTTTTGAGACACGATGATAGTAATATGTGAGTCATGTTAGTGAGTAATTATGCTTTAGTAAGAATATATGTGTTAAGGTTTGTGATTACCTATGCATGCACGAAAATCAATAGTTATGCAATGAAATTACATCCTACTTATGGTGCATTATTCGGTGTTAGTTATGCTCAATGCTCGCTTATGTGAATTTTCGTTTCTTGGTTGGTTGCTTCTCAATCTATTTGCTAGCCTCCACTTGTACTAAGTAGAAATACTACTTGTGCATCCAAAATCCTTAAACCCAGTTTTGCCTTATGAGTCCACCATACCTACCTATATGCGGTATTTCCATGCCGTTCTAAGCAAATTTGTATGTGCCATCTCTAATTTTCAAAATAAATTTTCTTTTTGTGTGCTCGTACCGCTCATGAAACGATTGGGGGTGTCCAATATTTTTCCATGCTAGATATGTTATTCTCAAGATGAGTGTTTATTCACTTGTCATTGCACGAGAGTACGGCGGTAACAGGGATGCCCATTCCCGAAATGAAAAAGAAAAAAATTACTTTATGTTGTCAAATAATAAATTCCTTGGAAAGTGTTGGTATGGAAGGCAACCGTGGATACGGCCAGCCATGGATTGTGAAAGAATGGTGGAAAAAGGAATAAACTTTATTTTCTATTTGGGAACCGCCTATGATATATCTAGCATGGAAAGTATTGTGAACTACTTTGTCGTTTTCGTTAACATGAAAGGCATGCCACTCAAAATATTTCTCTCTCTAAATTTTAAACTTCGAGCTCTTGCACCTCTACAAATCCCTACTTCCCTCTGCGAAGGGCCTATCTATTTACTTTATGCAATTTTTATTTTTACTTTGAGTCTCCATCTTCTCTTATAAAGCACCAACTAGGGGGCACTGTGATCGTACTTGAGCATTGGGTGTAGCTAATATTTGAGTGTGTTTCATGAATGGATCAATGATTGAGCAAAATGGGCTAGGGATAACTTTCTTTAGTGTTGATATTTCGAAAGACATGGTTGCTTGTTGGTATGCTTGAGTATTGAAGTCATTATGTTAAAACTAGACTATTTCTTTGAACCATCTAAAGTCCAAATGTCCATGCTACAAAAAAAAGATTATGTGATGAACATGTTAGGCAGCATTCCACATAAAAAATTCTATTTTTATCATTTACCTACTCGAGGACGAGTAGAAATTAAGCTTGGGGATGCTGATACGTCTCCAACGTATCTATAATTTTTGCTTGTTCCATGCTGTTATATTATCGTTCTTGGATGTTTTACAATCATTTTATAACAACTTTATATCATTTTTGGGGACTAACCTATTGACATAGTGCCAAAGTGCCAGTTGCTGTTTTTGCTTGTTTTTTACTTCGCAGTATATCAGTACCAAACGGAGTCCAATCGCGACGAAACTTTTTGGAGATTTGTTTTGGGCCACAAGACATCCAGTGGGCCAAAGAAGTGCTAGAGGGGAGGGTCGAGGAGACCACAACCCACCAGGGCGCACCAGAGGCCCAGGGCACGCCCTGATGGGTTGTGCCCTCGTCGGGACCGCTCTCCACCGCCTCTGATGCCTATAAATTCCCAAATATTCCAGAAACCCTAGAGGAGTCGACGAAAAACACATCCAGCCGCCGCAAGTTCCAGAACCTCGAGATCCAATCTAACACCATCACGGAGGGGTTCATCATCCTCATTGGTGCCTCTCCGATGACGCATGAGTAGTCCACCATAGACCTATGGGTCTGTAGGCAGTAGCTAGATGGCTTCCTCTCTCTCTTTTGATTCTCAATACAATGGTCTCTTGGAGATCTATTTGATGTAAACTTTTGCAGTGTGTTTGTTGGGATCCGATGAATTTTGAGTTCATGATCAGTTTCTATCTATGAATATTATTTGAGTCTTCTTTGATCTCTTATATGCATGATTACTTATAGCCTCGTATTTCTTCTTCAAATCTTTGGTTTAGTTAGGCCAACTAGATCGATTTTTCTTGCCATGGGAAGAGGTGCTTTGTGATGGGTTCGATCTTGCGGTGTCCTCTCCCAGTGACAGAAGGGGCAGCGAGGCACACATGTATCATTGCTATTAAGGATAAAAAGATGGGGTCTATTCCTACATGAATAGATCTTGTCTACATCATGTCACCGTTCTTATTGCATTACTCCATTTTCCCATGAACTTAATACACTAGATGCATGCTGGATAGCGGTCGATGTGTGGAGTAATAGTAGTAGATGCAGGCAGGAGTCGGTCTACTTATCTTGGATGTGATGCCTATATAATGATCATCGCCTTGGATATCGTCATGATTATTTGATCTTCTATCAATTGCCCAACAGTAATTTGTTCACCCACCGTGTGCTATACTCATGAGAGAAGCCACTAGTGAAACATACGGCCCCCGGGTCTACTTTTCCAACATATTGCTTTCCGATATATCTTTTTGCCGCTTTTGTTTTCAGATCTATTATTCCAAAAACCCAAAAATACCTTGCTGCACTTTTTATTTGCCCTTTTTATTTTGTGTTCTTGAGAGATCTATCTCTCCAATCTATCATATCCTAATCTATCTTTTTACCATAGAGAGATTGACAACCTCTCTTTCGCGTCAGGTTGCAAGTATTTGTTCTTTGTGTGCAGGTGCTGTTTATTAGGTGGTGGTGATCCTCCTACTGGTTCGATACCTTGGTTTCATAACTGAGGGAAATACTTACCGTCGCTGTGCTGCATCATCCCTTCCTCTTTGGGGAAATACCGACGCAGTCTCAAGCCACGTCAGCTACTAAGGATAAAATGATGGGGTTCATTCATATTGTTTCAGTTTACTTTGTTTACATCATGTCATCGTTCTCCAAGCATTACTCTATTTTACTTAATACTCTAGATGCATGCTCGATAGCGGTCGATGAGTGGAGTAATAGTAATATGTGCAGGCAGGAGTCGGCCTATTTGCTTATGGACGTGATGCCTATATATACATGATCATTGTCGTGAACATCGCATAACTATCCGCTTTTCTATCAATTGCCCAACAGTAATTTGTTTACCCACCGTATGCTGCCTACACGAGAGATGTCGCTAGGGAACACTATGGCCCCCGGGTCTATTCACTTATATATTCGCAAACGCTATATTTACCTTGCTGCCTTTATTTACTTTTTATTTATTTTGCAATTTATATTTATCAACAATTATCTACACAACTCATTTGCTTGCAAATAACAAGATCAAGGGTGTTGACAACCCTCTTGCCCGCGTTGGGTGCAAGTTGTTTGTTCATTTGTGTGCAGCCATTGAAGACGGTTGAGGATTGATATTCCTATTGGTTCGATAAACCTTGGTTTCATAACTGAGGGAAATACTTATCTGCTTTGTGCTGCAATTACCCGTTTCTCTTCACGGAAAACCCAACGCAGATCACAAGTATCACCAACTTGTGAAGTCGGGTTGCATATATAGACTCGGCCGGTTCTTGAACATTGATGATAACGGGTCATGATCGTTGGTGCTGCCAGGTCTAACAACTGGACTCGAGTTGACTTGATAAATTATTGGGAATAAAGAAATCCGTGTGATGTTGATCCGTCTTTCAATTCTTCGGCTAGATATAATTATTAGGAATAAAAGATCCATTTGATGTTGGGCCGGCTTCTGGGCCTTTCTATGAATAACTTCCACCAAGAAATGAGATCCGTCTTGCTAAAAAGTGACAGCTTGAAGGTGTTCTTCTATTTTTTATCTCCATATTACCTGTAGCCCCCAAGCTCCGAGTTTATCAGTTCATGATGACTTGGTGTTTTGCAATAATATCTTTGACTGTGTAGCCCCCAAGTGCCGGGTTGTCTTGCCTGCAGCAGCTTGAGACTTGTAATTGTCTTATACTTATAAAACTTCAGCCAGTGTAGCCCCCAAGGGCCGGGTTGTTTTGCCTGCAACAACCTGGGACTGAATCTTTTGCATTTCACATGTGTAGCCCCCAAGGGCCGGCTTATCAGTATGTGATGGGTCAGGTCTTCAATTTGGACCTTATAATCTGTTTAAACAACTGGATATTGTAGCCCCCAAGTGTCGGGTCGCATGCCTGCAACGACTTGGGACTTTTAAAAAATTGATCTGAGTAGTGTAGCCCCCAAGTGCTGGGTCGTTTGCCTGCAGCGACTCGGGACTTACATGTACTTCTCCTTTTATAAAAAAAACAGCATATGATGTAGCTCCCAAATGCCGGGTCGTATGCCTGGAGCGACTTGGGACTGTGTGAGAATAATATAACCCATCATAATGCACTTTAGAAGTTCTCTTGAACTGATATTGATCTGATTTGAATGAAATCCTTGACAGTGGTTGTAATGCAACCCGGTAATTTATCATTAGTACGAATATCCTGAAATAATGCCTTTGTGCTTGAAATGAAATCCCCGTCTGTGGTTGCGGTGCAACCCGGCAAATATATGTCTGAGAAATCTGTAAGTGATGTAGTTTACTACAAACCACAAGTTGAAAAAATTCAAGAGCCGGTCAATTAAATGACCCGGCATTATATGTGATAGGCCGGCTCAGCAATATGTGATAGGCTCTTCGAGAATAGTCATTTCTTCTAAGCCGCCTTGGAAACCCCAATCATTTAATACTTGTTATGATAAACCATGATGAAGATCTGGCCATTTTGGCTATCAAAGATTTTTTTGTTCCTACAGAAGTTACGATGTAACCCGGTTTGAAGACCGGCTTTCCACAACATAAACAAATATAGATATGTATGTATGATGCATTGTGCAATGATGCAATGCAGGATGATGTATGTATATGATAACATCGTATAAAAATGCTGGCTTTCGAGGCTCGACATAAATACCGGCTCTCACGTGAAGCCCATGGTTTCAATGAAGCCGGCTTTCGAGGCTCGACATAAATACCGGCTCTCACAAAATGTTTCACTGAAGTTGCGTGATAGCCCATGGTTTATCCTCGCTTTCTGTAAGCCGGCTCTCATGTGACTCCAATCGATGTTTTAACCTGGATAAGTTCAGGGTCCATTTGGATTGACTTATCGAGAGTACACAAGGTCATTTTTTTCGGAGTAGGATCTTGCAAACAGGCAGGTTTAACCAAGTTTGTAATGGCGTTTAGCTGAGTCAAGAGGGATATTATTAATGGCTAACTCGTTGAGTCGGGAGCCCCCAAGTGACTTTATGATCATGGAAAAGCTCAGCATAGGATATACATGAGACAATGCTGCTACTGCAAAACATCTCGGGTCCAGATAAGCCGGCTTTATTCCATTGATCATAATATGATGAGCCAATAAGGCAGGATACCTATGTTTGAATAGCGCATCGTGATAGCTAGTCCTCTTTGGCAACCTTTAATTTTTCGCCAATAAGACAGGACATCCATGTTTGAACTATGCATCGTGGCAGCTAGTCCTCTTGAACGACCATTAAGTTTTTGCCAATAAGGCAGCAGCCCCCGGGACCGGGTTATCTTCCCTGCAATGACCCGGGGTTCTTGAATTTTTTAACCCGGTTGAATCTGCCGAGTCATGTCTGTGTAGCCCCTGAGTCTTAAGTCGACTCGAGGAGTTGGCTTGAGAATCTTCATACTTGACCATTGCATAAGCCGTCATAGAGTTGTCAGCTGAAATATATTGAAGCCAGAGGTCGGCGAGTTGATGATTTCCTCGGTGCTCATCGTATGTCCTTGGCAAATCTCATGGCCAAATTGAGTTCATATGCCTCTTGACCCATTCTTTGCTATTCTCACTTTGTCCGGCTCTCCTGGCTCCTCTAGGGCCTTTTTTCTGCTGGCTTTTGATTTGCCGGCTCAATGGTGGCCGGCTCAAATTGTAGCTTCTCCAGGGATGTTTCCTCCGTGTCTGACTCTCTTATTTTCTTTGATGTGCTGAAGCAGACCGGACCGGGGGATGGTAAGGCAGTGCGCCTATCCATTAGGCAACCCGGTGCGAGTGGGGGCTGGCGCTGGCTTTGGCAACCATGCGTAAGACATGATTCCAAATGTCACTTTTTTCTTTGCTCCTATATTGTTGGAGGAGACCGGGCCGCGGGGGCGGCGGCTTGCACGCATCCATTTGGCTGCTCATACGGGCGGACGCGGCCCCGACGTGTTGATGCAGACCAAACCACGGGGGAGGTGGCTTGCGCGCGTCCGTTGGGCGGCTCATGCGGGTATGTGCGGCTCCGACGTGTTGACGTAGAGGCGAGAGCTGGCCGGTAACTTGGCGCAGACAGCGTGGTCGGCGTTGTAAGCCGGTGCGGACACGAGAGTCGGCCGCAGCGTTTGTAAGCTGGCGCGGTCGCGCGAGTTGGTCATGGCACGTTGATGTAGATCAGATCACACGGGCGTCGGCCTACACGCATGTCCGTCGGGCAATGCAACGTGGACGGAAGCTGGCGCCTAATGATATTAGCGCGAGCTCTGTATTTACAGTATAACGCCATTTTTGTAATGAATAATTGTCCTGCGTAGAAAAATACCATAGGGCAGGGTAGTTGTTCTCGAAGGACATAATATGTAGTGATAAAAATAGACTAGATGGATTTCACCTGATGTGTATATTATTATTTGCTCCAGGAGTAGACCAGGCCGTAGTGGCGGTGGCTTGCACGCGTCCTTTAAGCAGCTCGTGCATACAGGCATAGCTTCGACATGTTGATGTAGACACGCAAGTCGACCGCGGCATTCTAAGCCGGTGCGGACGTGCGAGTCGGCCACGGTGTTGATGTAGACTGCACCCACGGCCGGCGACCTGCACGCGTGTCCGTCGGACATTGCAACGTGGACGAACGCTGGCGCCTCATGATATTGCTGCGAGCCCCGTATTCGTGATGTAACGTTATTTTTTGTAATGAATAATTGTCATGATATTTTTGTTGGATGAATGCAGAAGCGGCCTCGGGTCGTTGTTGACTAGTCCACAAGACGGTGGCTTGCACGCCTGTCCACCGGACAGCACGACACGGACTGACGCTCTGCTTCTGGTTTCAGTGATGATTTTGTATTCCGTCGTTGCATTTTGCTGGTACTTGTGTTTGGCTGATCAAACGAAAGTAGTACTGGTAGTACTTGTTGTACTAGACGGTGAGTAGTACTTCCGTTGTTATCTCCTTGGGTATTGAGCCTTGAGGAGTAATTTTCTCGAGTCTGGCTCCTTCCTCGATGTAGTGCATTGAGCTTCTTTTGGAGAACATCCATGACAGACCCAAGGTCAAGCTTCACACTGATGGGTGGATTAGCATACTGGCACAACATGTCTTTGATGCTCTTATCATGGTAGTCAATCTTTGATTGTGTGAACTTTAGGCCGTGTGCTGTGCTAAAAACCACCGTGCGGTCGTTAGTGCCAATTATACCCTGGTCACGTAGCTTGAACAGAGCAGCAAGTGCAACCCTAGTGTGTGGTCAAGCAAACATCCCAGTGAGGTCAGCAAGCGCCGTAGCATCCATGAATTCCTCCTCTGTAGCTTCCTCGACGATTCCATCAGTTGCCCAGACTTGTAATACCGGTATAGTGGTTTTGCGTTGGCGGCCTGTGCACAAACAAGGCGTGGAACACGATCAACTAGCCCAAGAAAACGACACATCTCAAAGACTCAAACCCCTTGTAGAAAGCACAAATGTTTCCCAGATTGTCTCCGGGGATAATGACCCAGTCCGGCACCTGCCAATTGAACTGTTGTAATATCTCGATGGCTGTAGTCTTCTGCCCCTCCAGCCGAAGCGAGTTGAGTGAGTTTGCGAGGTGGGCCGGCGGCAGAGGCGAGCGAGGTGGAGGGGAGCGAGGTGGGCCGGCGGCTCGCGTGCTGCGAGCGGGCGAGGCGAAGTCGGGGCGAGGCGAGGCCGCGGCGGCGGCAGAGGAGAGTGAGGCGGGGCGAAGCGGAGCGGGCCGGCGGCTCGCGTGCTGCGAGCGGGCGAGGCGAAGCCATGGCGGAGGCGACGCACCGACAAGAGGAGGTCGGCAAGACGAGGCCTCGGCGGCGGAGACGCGCCAGCCAGAGGAGGCCACGGTGGCGGAGGCGAGCCGGCGTCATGGTCGGTGGAGGCCGAGTCCAGGAAGGACGGCCAGCTGCTGTGATTCCTTTTTTTTGAGCTATTGGTCCCACGTCCGTCCTATCCATCCATCAACAAGTATCTTGCCGCATTGCTTCCTGTCTCCGACTCCCTCTCCCTTTCTTTTTTTTCTCTTCTATTTTCATCCAAATCTGACTCCCTCTACTTTTTTTTGTCTCATGCTGGCATGGTCTTCTTAAAAATTATGGACACTTCCGATGACTTGATGGATTGCTGGTAGTTTGCTTGGACGATTGATATGGGGCGGGGCGTTTACTTGAAAATGACAACCGCATGTTCCAGCAGCGGGGGCCTTGCACGAAAGCAAACCTACGATTAAGTAGCAGTTGCTTTCGCTGATGGGCCCAGTGAGGGGTCCTTCTTTTTTTTCCTGACTGATGAAGGTCGAAACTGAAGATCGAATCAAGCGAAGCATTTAAAGTGGCATATCGATGCGTACCATTTTGGTTACTTACGTGGGTAACCATCAAGTACTTTTGTCCTTCGGGCACTTTTTTCTCTTGATTCCCACATGAGGTAGATGAATTCTCTACATGGGCTCTCTTTTCCTTTTGTCTTGGACTACTGTTGTTGCAGCGTATACATGTGCAGCTCGCCTTGGGACTTGGAGTTTCCCGGTCGTCCCGGACTCGGCGGATAACATGGGCGCGTGCGGTGGCTGCACAACACGCAACCCTAAAATTTCTTAGTCTCAATCTTGTACACGCCGTTCCAACTGCTTCTCAATGCTATAGATCCTTACGTGCTGGCTTTTCTTCATCCGGCACATCGCGAGCTTCTCAATCCCTGAAGAACTCCCTCCAAGACACAACACCATCGTGCGCTGGCCCCACGGTGGGCGCCAACTGTCATGGTTTTGTCACGGCAGATGTCCTCACGAGAGAACTTAGGTGTGAGGCCATCACAACTAGGTGGCGGCTTGAAGGGGTTGGACGGAATCAAGAGACGCGGGTTTTACCCAGGTTCGGCCCCTCTTGGTGGAGAAAAAAACCTACGTCCTGCTTGACTGCTATTCATGATGATGGTGATCTCGATTACAAGGGTGCTATTTCGCTACCTCTAGTCTCGAGGGCTTCTAATCTGTCTATCTCTAATGACTTGACTTCTCCCTCCTGGGGCGCCTTGCCCCTCCTTATATAAGTTGAAGGGGCCGGCTTACATGTAGAGTCCTAGTAGGATTAGGACTAGTCTCTCTTTTATTACAAGTTGAATCCTAGTCCAGGTCTTGCTTCCCTTAATTGGAGTCCTACTCTAAGCCTTGTAGGTCATCTTTGTCTTCCAAGTTAAGGATCCCGCTTGAGTATTCTCCATGAGCCGGCCCTTCGGGGTCCCTCCATGAGCCAGCCTTCGGCCAGGTCTCATTCTGGGCCTTTGGGCCTGCCCATACAAGCCGGCATATTGGGCTCCTTGTCAAGCCGGCCTCCTGCCGGGTCTCGTCACTGAGTCCTGGATTCTTCCTTGTCATGTTTATCTTAACCCGGAAAATGGGACGACCCATAGAGCTATCAAGTTGTAGGTCGGGTCAAACCTTGAGTCGGGCTATAACCGTGGGTAATATCCCTGACACCGCCGCACGCAGCCAAACCGCTGGCCGAAGCAAGGCCGGCCGCCGCGCCCGCAGTCATCGCCGCCCAAGGCAGAGCCGGCCGACGCGCCGCTGCCGGTCAAGGCAGGGACGCCCGCCGTGCCGCCAAGGCCAGATCGGCCGCGCCTCCTCACGCCACGGGGCTCCGCACCATCCCCATGACGTAGGAGAGAGGGAGGCCTCCGTCACCGCCGTCGGCCCCCGGCCTAAAGACCGGCGGCGTCCTTCGGCGACGGCGAAGAGTGGGAGAAAAAGAAGGAGAGCCTCCGGCGGCTAGGATTTCATCCCCGCTCGGGCAAGGGGGAGGGAGAGGGGGGTTCACTAGTAGAAAATGGCCCATTTGTCCCGGTTCCAGAGGCCCATTAGCCCCGGTTCTGGAACCGGGACTAAAGGGTCGGGACTAAAGCCCAAAACCTTTAGTCCCGGTTCGCTTACCAACCGGGACAGAAGGGGCTCCACGTGGCCGCTGCGGGGAGCCCAGGCAGGAGGACCTTTAGTCCCGGTTGGTCACACCAACCGGGACCAAAGGGCATCCACGCGTCAGCATCTGGCAGGAGCTGGGGGTTTTGTTTTTTTTTGAAGGGGGGGGGGGGGGTTGGGGGGTTTTGGAGGGTTAATTTAGGGGTTTCATATTGTGTTAGCTAGCTAATAGAGAGAAGTGTCCTCTCTTTCTCCGTGCTTGGTCGACGCTAGCTACTATACATATAGAGAGAACTTGACGCTAGCTAATAAGAAAATGAAGGAAACCATTAATTACACAAGATCGTCATGCTGAACATATATAGAGAGAAGTGACATCTCTTTCTCCGTGCTTGGTCGAACAACAAGTTTTCTTATATCTATCCGACGCTACTACATATATACAATATAACATCTTTTACAATCCCTAACATCATCTACCTAAGATCCAATCACAAATCCACATGGTATTCTCCGTCTTTAGGTATGACGTGGTCAAGAAAGAATCCCGCCAATTCCTCTTGAATTGCTTGTATGCGATCATGTGGTAGGAGTTCATCCCGCATCTGCCAGATCTAATTTAAAGAAGGGGGTCAATACATGCATATATATGAATAAAACTCAACACAATTGATGGTAATATATAAAATAAAATTGTGAATATTATTTACGTACTTCAAATTGTTTGTCAGAGAAGCCCCGCTCAGAGGTCGAGTGGCGAATGAACTCTCATACGTAGTATGCACATAAAACAGTCCCTTCTTTCTGGTACAAGCACTTTACGAGAATAGAGTTCAATCAAACTGATAAGCAAGCATGGTAATGATATATTGATGAAAATTTGAATCAATTAGAGATGCGTGGAACTAGCTAGTACTACTTACTTTGGGGTGCATAAATCGCAACTCTTTGTTTAGATCGGGAACCTTTCGGGTGAACTTCTTCCAAACCCTGCCAGGCAAAGAAAATGATTACTTGATATCAGGAAATTAACGAAAGTTGCATGCTGATATGGTCCCGGTATTGACTGAACTTACTTCTTGAGCATTGCAGTCATGTCCGCATAATCCTCGGGATCTTTACGTCTCGAGTCTAAGACAGTTACTAATGCCCGTCAAGCTTAATGGATAGCAGAATAAAGTGGAAACTGCGCACGCATATATAACTCATCAATTACATTACTTAACCTCGAGTAAGGGAAACCGAGTATACAGAGAAGACAGCAACACTCACTTGAAGTTGTAAGGAAAGAGTATTTCCCTTTTGTTTTGATGTATAAGGAACGACTTTAGCAAGTTCTCCTTGGTCTCTTTGATTGAGTTTCGTACCGTCCATTCATTTACGGCATCTGGGCTAATGAACCCAACGTCGAAGATTCCTGCTTTTTTGCATTCGACGATCTTCAATCTGCATAATATAGTGAGGATAATTATATATACATGCAATGAACGAGCTGAGCTAGAGACTTAACTATAGAAGTAATACTTACAGACAGTAGAAAGTCATGAGTTGTTTGTCGAGGGCCAGTTGATTGTATAACTGAAATAACTCCACAAATTCAATAGGCATCACGGGAAGTCCAATGAATTCGTGCTCTAGTTTCACTGCCACATACATAGTGTCTTTCCCAGACTCCCTGCAGGTTTTCATGTACCACTCATGCAATTTGTACATCATCGTTGTTAGAGGAGGATGCTCAGGTTTGACGAGAGGCTTCCCGTGCACGTATTTATATTCTTCTTTTGTTACCTCAGCCATTTCAAAAATTACATCATCCCCCAAGTAATCACCAGGATTGGTACCGGGCACCATCCCCGGATGATTAGCGACGATATCGCTAGACACCTTGAGCGGGGGGCACGATTGCTTCTCCTGTTCGCCGAGCTGGGGAATTGTTTTTCCACTTCTTTGTTCTGCTAACCTTGCATCACTGGAAGTACTTCCCGACCGCCGCGCTTCTTCATATGTCTTTTTAAGAATGCGGACATAGTTGGAATCCGGCGGAGACGGTGGTGGTCGCTTCAGGGCATTGATAGTGCGCTTCACTTTCACCGGATCTAGCTTCTCCTTCGGAGGTGGAGTTTTCTTTGCAAAATGGTCCCTCACTTGGGCACGACATATGTCCTCGTTTTCCTGCTCGGTCCTCTCATATGGTAACTTTTCCAGAGGCTTGAGAGATGGACCGTATCTGAATTGCCTCCCGCCTCTGCTTGTACTGCTAGCCGCCGGAGCGGCGGCGTCTCTCTTCCGTCGTTGCTGATGAGGCGAAGAAGGAGGCGGAGTGCTCCGACGCGCCGGAGGAGCCGGAGCGGCGGCGTCTGTCTTCCGCCGTTGCCGACGAGGCGGAGGAGGAGGCGGACTGCTCCGACGCGCCGGAGTAGGCGAAGGAGGAGGCGGAGTGCCCTCACACATTGGAGGAGCCGGAGAAGGAGGCGGAGTGCCCTGATCACTCGTCGGAGGAGGAGGAGGAGGAGGAGGCGGAGTGCCCTGACTCGCCGGAGGAGGAGGAGGAGGCGGAGGCATCCAGTTTGGAAGCTTGATGTACTCCTTCTGCCATAGACATGTACTCCTCAGAGCACGAACCAGCTGATTCTCCCCTTCACCTGTAGAGTGGTCAAGCTCGAGCTCCTCAAATCCCTCCATTACTTCATCCACCATCACAACAGCATAGCCATGTGGAATCGGAAGGCAGTGAAAAGTTCCGTTGGGTTGAGGAGGTGCAACAGAGCCGACAGCCACCTTGAAAGTGAGGTTCCAGCATTTCGGGATAAGCTCGCAATGTTGAGCCTCCGTGATAGTATCCACGGGGTAGCTAGGAGCCGTGAAGTCAGGCTGAACGGGCTCCGTGGAAGCCACGCTGCTTCTCCGCTGAGATGGCGGGGTAGCTTCTGGGGTAGCTTCGTGCCGCTGAGATGGTTGGCCGGCAGCTCGCTGGCTCTCAAGTTCCTCTAGCTTTTGTAGTCTTGCATTGATCTTCTGCATGTCGCTCAGCTCCGCTTTCCTCTTTCTCTCCCGGCTTCTGTAACCGCCTGCGTCGGGAAACCCAACCTTCCACGGAACGGAGCCTGGTGTGCCTCGTGTTCGTCCAGGGTGCTCAGCATTCCCTAGGGCCCCAGTCAGCTCGTCCTTCTCTCTGTCGGGAATGAACGTCCCTTCCTGCGCTGCGGTGATATACTTCTGAAGCTTCTTGACGGGTATTGCAAGTTGCTCGTCCATCCAACGGCACTTCCCTGTTTCAGGGTCCAAAGTTCCCCCAACCGCGAAGAACCAAGTCCTTGAACGGTCTGGCCAGTTCAACGTCTGTGGTTCGACCCCTTTAGCAATCAGGTCATTCTCAGCTTTGTCCCACAACGGCCGGGCTTTGAGGTAGCCACCTGACCCCATGTGATGGTGATACTGCTTCTTTGCAGCATTGTTCTTGTTTGTCTCTGACATTTTCTTACTCTTGTCCGATGTCTTGTAGGCCACAAATGCGGGCCAGTGATCTCTTATCTTCTCAAATCAGCCGATGAATTCTGGAGTCTTCCCTTTGTCGACAAACTTTGATTTCAACTCATTCTTCCACCTCCTGAATAGATCTGCCATCTTCTTAAGAGCACACGCCTTGACCAGTGGCTCTATAACTGGCTTATTTGGATCCTCCTCTGGCGGTAGGGTGAAATTTGCCTTCAGCGCGGTCCAAAGATCATCTTCCTGTCTATCGGTGACATAAGAAGGGTCGTCGTCCTTAGGCTTATTCCATTGCTTGATGCTGATCGGGATGTTGTCCCTAACAATAGCTCCGCACTGAGCAGAAAATGCGTCCTTGGTCCGCTTGGGTTCAATCGGTAGGCCATCGTCCGCGAGTGCTGTGATCGTGAACCTTTCATCCTTGCGCAACCTTCTCTTCGGGCCTCGTCTCGTTACCGAAGTTTGGCTCGATCCGGAGGGCTATAAAAGAAGAAAGAAGAGTAAATATATGTACATACCAAAACAATTAATGCATCAATTAGCTAGTCAGCACAGGCTTAATTAATATATATACCTCGCCGGACTTTGCAACAGCTCCCTCCTCCGTTCGGTCACCGGAGCCGTCATCATGGTCTCCTTCTTCCTCCGGCATTCGGTCACCGGAGCCATCATGATCATGTCCTTCCTCCTCCATTGTTCGATCACCGGAGCCGTCATCCTCTCCTTCCAGACCATCGGTGTCGTTGAGATACGACAAGACATCACGTCCGGCGAGGATTATCTCCCCCAACAACTGTTCTTGTTCCAAGTCTCTTTGATCCATAGTTTCTGCAAATATTACAACATGGCAATTAATATACAAACATGAATGTCCGACGTCCGGACCGCCTCTCTCATGAATGAAAACAAGGGATTCTCTTAACCTTTAAGGGATTTAATTAACAAAATGGCACCATTCTGGATGTGCAGAAAATGGTCCATATTTTTCCTGATCTCATCTACCCTTCTATATGTCACGTTGTCTAGTGTCAAAGGATTCAAGAAAACCATGGCTTCATCATTAGCCGGAAGTAACAGGCACATAATGGTACGAAGCTCTCCAAAATTGTTTTGGAACGGAGTCCCGGATAGGATAATTAATTAGCTTTTTGGTACGAAGTTCAGCAAGAGCCTTCCGAATATCGCTATTTGGAAGGCCTTTACTGAAATTCGTACCAAAAAGCGAATTATTCTATCCGGAACTCCGTTCCAAAACAACTTTGAAGAGCTTCGTAGCATCATATGCCTATTACTTCCGGCTAATGATGAAGCCATGGATTTCTTCAATACTTTGACAGACAACGTGACATATAGAAGAATATATATATAGATGAGATCAGAAAAAAATTGGATCAACTTGTGCACATCCATAATGGGGGCATTCTTGATAAATCTATGTTACCGGAGTTTTCTATATGAACATAAAAAAATTCCACATGACATGTCCGACGTCCCCCCTCATGTCGAAGTTATCGGGGAGGGGGTAGACGACAACGACGCTCACCCTTCATGTCATGTCCGACGTCCCCCCTCATGTCGAAGTTATCGGGGAGGGGGTAGACGACAACGACGCTCACCCCTCATGTCCGACGTCCGAAGTCCCCCCTCATGTCATGTCCGACGTCCCCCTCATGTCGAAGTTATCGGGGAGGTGGCATCGACAACGCTCTTTTAACTTGGTAAATTTGGGTGGCCTCGACAACTCTTCTAGGGTTTGGGGTGGCCTCGACAACGCTCTTTTAACTCATTTAACTCATTTAACTTGGTAAATTTGGGTGGCCTCGACAACGCTTCTAGGGTTTGGGGTGGCCTCGACAACGCTCTTTCAGTCCCAGTTTGGGTGGACTCGAGAGTTTCTATGAGCATAAAAAAAAATCTATACAAAAAACTTTCTTCTATGAACAAAAAACTTTCTTCTATGAACAAAAAACTTTCTATGAACATCATTGCTCATATATCAATGCATACATCCATGGATCATCATTGCTCATATATCCATGGATCATATATAAAAACTTTCTATGAACAAAAAAAAGTTCTATGAACAAAACAAAATTCTATGAACAAAAAAAAGTTATATGAACAAAAAAAAGTTATATGAATATACATCAATGCATACATATCCATGGATCATCCATATACATCTGCATACACATCTGCATACATATACATCAATGCATACATATGAACAAAAAAAAAGGCAGAGGCGGCGGCGGCACGGCAAGCAGAGCGCGGCCGGGGCGGCGGCGGCGGCGCGGCAAGCAGAGCGCGGGCGGCGTCGGCATCGCGGTGGGCGGCGGCGTCGGGGCGCGGGGGGGGGGGGGGGGGAGAGGAGAGTAGGGGAACGGCGCGGCGGCTCACAGTGGGAGCGGGGACGGCGTCGGGGCAGCTCGGCGACGGCGACGACGGCGAGGTGGAGCAGCCTGATGGCGTTGGGGCAGGGCTCGGCGGCGACGGCGACGAGGAGCAGCCTGGGGGCGTCGGGCGGAGAAGAACAAGTGATTTCGAGAAACTGCTAAGTGTGGGCTTATATACACAGAGCATTGGTCCCGGTTCGTGGTACCAACCGGGACCAATGCCACCCTTTTGGTCCCGGTTGGTGCCACCAACCGGGACTAAAGGTCATTTTCAGCAGCCCAAAGGGCGGGAAGCAGAGACCTTTGGTCCCGGTTGGTGGCACGAACCGGGACGAAAGGGTGGCATTGGTCCCGGTTGGTGCCAGCAACCGGGACGAAAGGGCTGCGGCTGGCACGGCGTCGGGCGGGTGGATGTTTAGTCCCACCTCGCTAGCTGAAGGGCGCCGATAGTGGTTTATAAGCGCTGGTGCGCCTCCCATTTTGAGCTCCTCTCTTATGCAGGCCTACAGGCCTAAACGCGTCTCTCTGCCTGTGGGCCTACTGGGCCTGCTGTGGGCCTGCATCCTGGCCCAACTAACGGATCCCAGTAGGCGGCATTTTTTTAAATTTTTTCCAGTATTTTTGTTTTGTTTTTTTCTTTATTTATTTTCTTTTGTTTCTACTTACAGCTAAATACTTAGAGTTTTTGAGTGATTCTTTTTGCTTTAGGTCACAAAAATTATAAACTTTTGTTAGTGCCATTAGTTTTCAAATTTGAATAGTTTAAATTTCAATTCTTTGAAATTTGTGTGAATCACTAGTTTGTGAATAACTTTACTTTAAAAATAGATTTTTGAGTGATTCTTTTTCCTGCTATTTAATATTAGTGTGTTTTATCATTATATTCAATTTGGTAATTTTTAGGTTATTTTAAATGGGTGTTTTAATCAAAAACAGATTTTGTTATTTTAGTTTGCTATTAAAGTTTCTAACAAAAAAATACTTTATGAAAATTCTTTTTGCTATTAATGTTTTGAACAAAAAATACTTTGATAATTTTACTTGCATAAATTTTATATAATTTTAGTTTCAAAAATACTAGAGGTTTATAAAAGCTTTTTAGTTGATTCTTTTTGCTATTAGAGTTTTATAAAAGCTTTTTAGTTGATTCTTTTTGCTATTGAAGAATATTATAGTTTTTTTAGTTGATCATAACAGAATATTTTAATTGATTATTTTTAGTTCATTATTTTTGCTATTAGAGTTTCATAAAAGTTTTCTAGTTCATTCTTTTTGCTATTAGTTCATTCTTTGAGCTAAATAACGCTGAAATTGAAAAGCACTACAAATGAACTCTGAAAAGGTTGAAAGTTGGCATGGTATCATCATTTCACCCACATAGCATGTGCTAAAAAGTTGAGAGGGTTACGGCAAAAACTGGATGCACTTCGTGTACAAAATGGACAATCTCTTTCGAAGTATCAGGGTTTCGGACGAAAACTCATCTGTTACAAAGGGATTTCATTTTTTTGAACTCCAGACTTTTTGTGTGTTCAAAATGCACCATTCAAAGCCATATCATCAATTTTCAACCCTTTCTAACTTCATTTGGTATTTTTCATGCATTTACTGATTTTTTGAGCTAAATGACCATGAAATTGAAAAGCACTACAAATGAACTCTGAAAAGGTTGAAAGTTGGCATGGTATCATCATTTCACCCACATAGCATGTGCTAAAAAGTTGAGAGGGTTACGGCAAAAACTGGATAAACTTCGTGTACAAAACGGACAATCTCTTTTGAAGTATCAGGGTTTCGGACGAAAACTCATCTGTTACAAAGGTATTTCATTTTTTTGAACTTATTTGAACTCCAGACTTTTTGTGTGTTCAAAATGAACCATTCAAAGCCACATCATCAATTTTCAACCCTTTCTGACTTCATCTGGTATTTTTCATGCATTTACTGATTTTTTTGAGCTAAATGACCATGAAATTGAAAAGCACTACAAATGAACCATGAAAAGGTTGAAAGTTGGCATGGTATCATCATTTCACCCACATAGCATGTGCTAAAAAGTTGAGAGGGTTACGGCAAAAACTGGATGCACTTCGTGTACAAAACGGACAATCTCTTTCGAAGTATCAGTGTTTCATACGAAAACGCATCTGTTACAAAAGGCATTTCATTTCTTCACATGTAACTGCAGTGATATTCTAGATCAAAGGCATCATCATACTAGTTGTGGAGAGAAGCGGACACCGCTGTTTCCCCTCTTGGTTGCTGCATCAAAGCGGACACCGCTGTTTTGGTTGGTGCTCTTTTGATCTTGGGCGATCGTGTAAAATGTATTCCCATTTATCTCGTACCCTTTGTAAGTCAATACAGTCAAAGATGGTCCCCTGGCCAACGAGTACAGCTCATCAGAAACAGTGTTGTCACCCATGAGACGTTTTTGCAACCAACTGACGAAAGTCCTGATGTGTTCATATGTAATCCAGTCGTCACACTGCTCCGGGTGTTTGGAGCGCAGAATATTCTTGTGTTCATCGACATACGGGGTCACCAAGGTAGAATTCTGTAGAACTGTGTAGTGTGCTTGAGACCAAGAATGCCCGTCCCTACATATTATTGAGTCCGCTCCTAGCGTGCCTTTTCCAGTCAGTCTCCCCTCATACCGCGATTGAGGGAGACCAATCTTCTTAAGGTCAGGAATGAAGTCAACACAAAACCCAATGACATCCTCTGTTTGATGGCCCATGGAGATGCTTCCTTCTGGCCTAGCGCGGTTACGAACATATTTCTTTAAGACTCCCATGAACCTCTCAAAGGGGAACATATTGTGTAGAAATACAAGGCCCAGAACGACAATCTCGTCGACTAGATGAACTAGGACGTGCGTCATGATATTGAAGAAGGATGGTGGGAACACCAGCTCGAAACTAACAAGACATTGCACCGAATCACTCCTTAACCTTGGCAGGATTTCTGGATCGATCACCTTCTAAGAGATTGCATTGAGGAATGCACATAGCTTCACAATGGCTAATCGAACGTTTTCCGGTAGAAGCCCCCTCAATGCAAACGGAAGCAGTTGCGTCATAATCACGTGGCAGTCATGAGACTTTAGGTTCTGGAACTTTTTCTCTGCCATATTTATTATTCCCTTTATATTAGACGGGAAGCCAGACGGGACCTTCATACTAAGCAAGCATTCAAAGAAGATTTCCTTCTCTTCTTTGGTAAGAGCGTAGCTGGCAGGACCTTCATACTGCTTTGGATGCATGCCGTATTTTTCATGCACACGTTGCTGTTCCTCTTGTGCCTCCGGTGTATCTTTTGTCTTCCCATACACTCCCAAGAAGCCTAGCAGGTTCATGCAAAGATTCTTCGTCACGTGCATCACGTCGATTGCAGAGCGGACCTCTAGGTCTTTCCAATAGGGTAGGTCCCAAAATATAGATTTCTTCTTCCACATGGGTGCGCGTCCCGCATCGTCAGTCAGAACAGATAGTCCGTCAGGACCCTTTCCAAAGATTACTTGTAAATCATTGACCATATCAAGTATGTGATCACCAGTACAGAGGGCTGGCTTCTTCCGGTGATCTGCCTCACCTTTGAAATGCTTTCCTTTCTTTCGACATTGATGGTTGGTCGGAAGAAATCGACGATGCCCCAGGTACACATTCTTCCTGCATTTGTCCAAATATATACTGTCGGTGTCATCTAAACAGTGTGTGCATGCGTGGTATCCCTTGTTTGTCTGTCCTGAAAGGTTACCGAGAGCAGAACAATTGTTGATGGTTACAAACAGCAATGCATGTAGGTCAAATTCCTCCTGTTCGTTCTCATCCCACACATGTACACCTCTTCCATTCCATAGTTGTAAAAGTTCATCAACTAATGGCCTTAGGTACACATCAATGTCATTGCCGGGTTGCTTAGGGCCTTGGATGGGCACTGGCATCATAATGAACTTCCGCTTCATGCACAACCAAGGAGGAAGGTTATACATACATAGAGTCACAGGCCATGTGCTATGCTTGCTGCTCTGCTCCCCAAAAGGATTAACGCCATCTGCACTTAAACCAAACCATATGTTCCTTGGGTCACCTGTAAAGTCGCTCCATTTTCTCTCGATCTTTCTCCACTGCGACCCATCAGCGGGTGCTCTCAACTTCCCGTCTTTCTTACGGTCTTTTATGTGCCATTGCATCAACTCGGCATGCTTTTTGTTTCTGAACAGACGTTTCAACCGTGGTATTATAGGAGCATACCACATCACCTTGGCAGGAACCCTCTTCCCGGTGCGCTGGCCCTCAACATCACCAGGGTCATCTCTTCTGATCTTATACCGCAATGCACCGCATACCGGGCATGCGTTCAAATCCTCGTACGCACCGCGGTAGAGGATGCAGTCATTAGGGCATGCATGTATCTTCTGCACCTCCAATCCTAGAGGGCATAGAACCTTCTTTGCTTCGTACGTACTGCCGGGCAATTCGTTATCCTTTGGAAGCTTCTTCTTCATTATTTTCAGTAGCGAACTAAATCCCTTGTCAGATACACCATTGTCTGCCTTCCATTGCAGCAATTCCAGTGTGGTACCGAGCTTTCTGTTGTCATCTTCGCAATTTGGGTACAACCCTTTTTTGTGATCCTCTTAACATGCGATCGAACTTCAACTTCTCCCTTTCACTTTCGCATTCTCTCTGTGCATCAACAATGACCCGGCGAAGATCATCATCGGGCACATCGCCTGGTTCCTCTTGATCTTCAGCTTCCCCCATTGTAGCATCACCGTATTCAGGGGGCGGGTAGTTGTCATCATCCTCTTCTTCTTCGTTGTCTTCCATCATAACCCCTCTTTCTCCGTGCTTGGTCCAAACATTATAGTGTGGCATAAAACCCTTCTCAAGCAGGTGGAAGTGAAGGGTTTTAGAGTTGGAGAAAGCCTTCGTATTCTCACAGACAGTACATGGACAATGCATAAAACCATTCTGCTTGTTTGCCTCAGCCGCTTCGAGAAAATTATGCAGGCCCTTAATATACTCGGAGGTGCGTCGGTCACCGTACATCCATTGCCGGTTCATCTGCGTGCGTTATATAATAAAGTGTATTAAAAACCATTACATCATATCATGAATAGAGAAGTGACCAAATTAATAGAAATTCATCATCACATTAAAGCCAAAGTACAGTAGTGACCAAAATAAATACATAACGTTCATACATAGTTCTCATTATTGAACAACATATAGCTCTCTAGAGCATCTAATTAAAACATACATTGAAACTATAAAATTTAAATGCAACAACAAATGCGATCATAACCGCAACTAAGGTACCAATTGATCCAACGGCATAATGATACCAAGCCTCAGTATGAATGGCATATTTTCTAATCTTTCTAATCTTCAAGCGCATTGCATCCATCTTGATCTTGTGATCGTCGACGACATCGGCAACATTCAACTCCAATTTCATCTTCTCCTCTTCAACTCTTTGTAATTTTTCTTTCAAGTAATTGTTTTCTTTTTCAACCAAATTTAACTTCTCGACAAGAATTTCTATGTCGGTTAGAATATCCGGTTCACATACCTCCCAGATTAAAAAATCTATGTCACGTTGGTCGGCATAATTGTCATAAACACTAAATAAAACAAATAGTTATAAAAGATAATATATACCACATCCGAATCATAGACAGGACGAGGGCCGACGGAGGCGGATACCAAAACCATCGCACTATATAATAACAAACAATAATAAAAGTAAGAAAATTACACAAGTATCTATCTAAATCATACAAGTAAGAACTTTTTTCTTTTAGAAAGAAGATAAGAAGAAGAGGCTAACCACGGTGGTGCCGGCGCCGAGATGGGCGCGGGCGATCGACGGCGGTGAGGACGGGGACGGGACAGGACGAACCGCCAAACCTAGACAAATCTTGAGGAAAATGGAGCTTGGACAAGGAGCTTCGAGAGGAGAAAGCTTAAGTGTGTCTCGGGCATTTCATCGAACACCTCATGTGCATAGGAGGTGAGCTAGAGCACCACAAAGCTCTCCCACGGCCGGCCAAAAAAACAGAGCAGTGCACTGCTCTGCTCGCGGGCAGGGGGTATATATAGGCCAACCATTGGTCCCGATTTGTGGCTGGAACCGGGACCAAATGAACCCATTTGGTCCCGGTTCCAGCCACAAACCGGGACCAATGGTTGTGGGCCAGGAGCAAGGCCCATTGGTCCCGGTTCGTGTCTGGAACCGGGACCAAAGGGGTCAGACGAACCGGGACCGATGCCCCCATGGGTTCCGGTTCGTGAGTGAACCGGGATTAATGGAATTTCAGGCCTGGACCAAAGCCCTGTTTTCTACTAGTGGTTGACTCCTGTGGATGGCTCACTGACCGAGCTCAGGGGTGCTCTATGCATTTTTTTAGAAAAAGAGGAAGACCCCCGGCCTCTGCATCTGGAAGATGCATGCAGCCACATGGTGCTCTATGCATGATTGTGTTGGAGACGCGCAAGTACTACTACGGAGACACGAGCCATGACGGACGCGCCAACATCTGGCTCTTAACCAGTTCAGACGAAAACACAGGGATCAAGGAGTGCACGATCGCGGTGGCCCCATCCACCTACAAATGTTTTTCTTTGAGGGTGACACCTGATGGTGGTAAATTGATCTTCTATTGTCTTAGTCGTGAACTAGGAGATGTACTTCAACTCTTCAAGTATACAATCCTTACACGAAGACATGCACGACACTGCGTAAACTAAGACTACGTAGTCCAAAAAATCGGCCTCTGCAGCTTGCATTTGGACCGTTTCGTGTTGACCAAAAGGTAGTTGAATCCGCTCTCTGGTTGAGGAGATCTTTTTTAATAACTAGCACATGCTAGTTGTGACACAATTTTTCTTCAAGATAGCAATCCTTTGTTGTTTAAGTCTTCTTGTTTACTAAAAGTTGCTGCTAGGATCCATTTGCATATTTGGAGGTTGCATCATATAACAATACCGGCGAAACATCCGACATTGACGCTTGCATCAAGATTCGTAAAGAGGTCATGTAGGATTTGATTCTTCGTGTTGTACAAAAGGAATACGAGACGCAATACCAAAGATGGGACCCTTGGCAGAATAAATACCAAAGATGGGACTTTTAGTTGTGACACAATTTTTCTTCAAGATAGCAATCCTTTGTTGTTTAAGTCTTCTTGTTTACTAAAAGTTGCTGCTAGGATCCATTTGCATATTTGGAGGTTGCATCATAAAACAATACCGGCGAAACATCCGACGTTGACGCTTGCATCAAGATTCGTAAAGAGGCCATGTAGGATTTGATTCTTCGTGTTGTACAAAAGGAATACGAGACGCAATACCAAAGATGGGACCCTTGGCAGAATAAATATCTTGCATCTCACCCCTATCTCCCCCCCCCCCCCCCTTTCTCTCTCGAGACGAGCCCTGACTGGTGGCGGCGACGCTGTACCACGAGGCCGGCGAGGAGCATGGCTGGATCATGCCGGCGGACGCCGGATCCACGGCCGTCGACGTTGGGGAGACCTGCATCGGCGAGGCTCCTTGATCCCGCCCACCACAAGGCCGTCCTGCGGCATCCTACCTGCCTGGCCGCCGTAGTCGCCGTGGGCACCTCAACGGCCACCCACCATGACGGGTCCGCGGACGGTCGTCGCCGGATCCGGCGACTTCAAGCACTTCCACCACCAGATACCTCTGGTGAGTCATGAAGCCCAGCACCCCTAACCTCTTTGCATCTGTTCTTCATTAGTCCGTTTTTTTTTGCATGATTTGAACATCCCTTGTTTCTTTAACGGCCGGCCTCCCCGCTCCTTCAATTTCAGGTCTTTGTATGTTTGTGTCAGAGAGCATTGGTTCTCTTTTTTTTTGGAGCAGAAGTGAGATTGAATAGGTTTATTTGTTGTGGAACGTGTGTGAAATCCATTGAAACATGATTCTGCAAGACATGATTTATGAATTGTGTGATATAGTGAAATCAAATTATATAATTGAGAAGGTGATGAATAAATCCATTTTTTTGTTATTTGATTGTGGGAAATCATGTTAATTTTGTTTCTGAAATTGTGTGATAATGGGACATGTGTGATATGTTGAACCAGTGAAATATGTATTTGACATGTCTGTGCTAAAAGGAATATACTAGAGCTGGTTTTTTTTCTGTGTATGTGATATATGAAATCTTCATTAAGTGAAACAAAATATTTCTGAAATAAGTGAAATTAGGTTTCTGAAATAAGTGGAACATGTCCTTTGAAAAAAAATGAAATTAGTTTTCAAATTATTTGAAATAGTTATTTTGACGTGATGGAAATTATTATTTTTAAATATGCCAATCTGTTCTTCCAATAATTGAAATATAGTTCTCAAAAAATAACTGAGAAGATGATATATGAAATCGACTTTGTGAAGCGTGTGAAATTACTTTCTGAATAATTGAAATCGATTTTATGAAATGTGTGAAATTGGTTTTGCAAAGAATTGAAACCTGTTGTTTGAAAGACTTCAAAATTAAATTTGAAATTTGTGTTCTCTTGTAAGAATTGAAATCAGTTTCTACAAATTTATGAACTTAGGTTTAAAATATTTGAAATATGGTATTTCAAGGACTTGAAATCAACTTTGAAGTTACTGTAATATTTTTTTCAAAGACCTGAAATTACTTTTTAAAATTTTATGAAATTATGTTTTTGAAATAATTGAAATTGGTTCTTTACAGGACCTGAGCTCATTTTTTGGTGAAATAATTGAAATCATTTTCTTAACCAATTAGAATTGCTGGAATAATTCAAATATGTTTTCCCGAAGCGTCACGATTACTTTTGTTGAAGCAGTTTTTTTAACATTTCAAAATGCTTAATTGTGTTTCATTAGGTGAAATAAATATGTTGCAAATGGCTAAGCACATCGGCTAAAACGACAATTATTTGACAATTGTTTGAACCGCGGGATACTGCAACGGTGGCTCAAGAGGTGTCAGGTTGTGTCACGTGGTAGGGCCTTTGGCTGACCAGAAATACAGAAGTTAGTAAACTGAAAAGCAGTGAAATACATGGAATACGTGGCCCACACAAAGTTAGTTGGCAGCTCTTTATTGGTTGGCACTTCACCGGTAGCTACCGGAACCGGTAAATTTACTTATTTGGGGTATGGGCCTTTCTCTCCTTCAGTCCAATTAGGCGAGATCAACTCTTACGTAACTTTATGCCAAAACTATATGAGATTAGAGCAACTCTAGCAGATTCGCCGTATCAAGACCACTTGAAGTTTCCTTCACGCCAAACGAAATTACACATTAACTGCCACATAGAGGGCGCTCTAGAAGGCAGCACCGAGACGTGATATATGTTGACTGGGAGGCTGGATATGGAGGGCAATTCATAACCTATTGTGATCCCTGACAAGATGGCAACTCTGCTAGAGTGCCTTTTTAGGCTAAAATTGTCATAGTAGTGGTTATTATGACGATTAGACCAACATAACGACACTGCTAGAGTTACTCTTGTCTTGTTGTCGTTGTTTTATACTTTTGTGTCAATAGTCAAACCTTTAAATTAAAAATTGAATGCTCGGCATTAAAAAGAAAACCGCCTCCAACGGCCCTCCTAGATAGAAACCTCAAAAGTAAGAGCCTCTCAAATTTGCATGAGAATATTCAGTTGAAGGGGGCACTTCTGCAAGACTGCAACCCATAGTCCTTCACAACCCATCCCCGTTTGCATCGTTGTCAGTGTCACCGGCTCACTCCTCCTTATTGCCTCATGTTATGTGCTGCCACCTCGTGCTACCACTCCACACCTCCGTGCTCACGATGCTGCATCACACAACTTTGCGCCACTACACGCATGCACATTCCCGCACCATAACGGTCATGGCAAGTTATGTAGTACAAACAACCTCTCTCACGGACGCGGTCATGCCTACCTCCCACCTCACTATCACCTCGCCATGGTCGGTTGCCCCGTCGTGGCTCTACCAGCTCGAACGCTCACCACGTATTTAACATGTTGCCTCCGTGTGTTTTTTTAAATGTGTTAAAAGTGCAGTATTTTTGCAAAATTTCAGTGTTAATTTTAAAATTGGAATTTGAAATATGGAGTTTAACATTACAAATATAAACAATGTTGAAATTTATGTATTATAAATATTATAATTGAATTATCATGGTGTTGTGCAAGTAAACGAGAAAAGAGATTTGGAAAGTGTGTGGCGCGGGGCATTGTTGTAGTTGAGGGCAAGATTTGATGGGCGCAAAAATAAAAGAGCCCTTAAATCACTTTTGTGCTCGATTTGAGGCTCCCGTTGGAGATGCTCTACAATGCCCCTTATTTTGTCATTCAGTGTGCATACTTAACTATCCATTCATGTAGGTCTTCATCTTCACCGTGTAATGAGATGCATATAAACACTAAGTCAACTCCTCGTTGCCCCGTCCTCTCCCACATCGACGAACTGCAGATGAGTGTAGGTCCCATCTAGTTGTCTTTCATTGCTCCTTGCAAGCGGTACCGTCTAGTTGTGTTGTACTCTCTTCGTCCCGTGAAAAGTGTGCGTTTGATTTTAGAATTTTTCCACAAAAAAGTGTACTTTTATCTTCTCAATTCAGTTTAAAGTAGAAAAAATGATTCTTTCTCATCACACAATAATCAAAACCAATAACATTCTACATGTCCTTAATTTTTACATGCACTTAGCTCATTGGGGGTTGGTTAATTAAAGTGGAAAGATGTGATGGTTTGCACCTTTCCAATGCATTTTTTATTTCACTTCATAATTTGTCTTAAAAATTTAATATGTACACTTTTCATCGGACATGGGAGTACTGTCTTAACCCAACATAATAATTTCCTCACTAGTTTGCTACCATCCAAACTATCACTTTACACCCCCGGGAAGGTGAATTGTTCTGAAGGGAGAGTTATGGAATTTTTTAGACAATCTTGTAAAGTTTTATTCAAACTGTCACAATGTTACACCTGGAAGCAGTTAGACTGCGCTATGAGCTAGCTCACCAACACCAAGGCGAACTGGGCTTGAGACATGCACGGCTGTCAGTGACGGGTTTAGGAGGCCTATGGCTACCTTTACAAAGGTCAAATCCCTACCCACTTGTACTAGCTAGCTACACCTCCGAGCACCTTGCGGCAAGGCTGCGCATTTGTACTTTGGGCTTTCTCGCAAATAATTCCATCAAAACAGGAGTAGGACTCAGCCATCTTCTCGGCTTGTGTGACGGTGAACTCCGCCTCCGCCTCCACCATGTTGGAAGCCCTGAGCAGGCTGCTCCGCCTCGGACACCTCCATCGGCTTCGGCAGCTCCTCCAACGAGTCCGGAGGCAGACCCGTAGCGATGCGGGCGACGCGCCTAGCCTAGATCTCCGTCTCGATCTGCATTCGACGCTATGGCAAGAGCATCGCGTAGGTGGTGATCCTACGGCGGACCATATCGAAGCCGGAGAGCGTGGAAGAGCAAGGGAGAGGAGGCAGACGGGCTCGAGTGGCAGCGAAGGGAGGGAGGAGGTGGATGTGCCGAATTTGGCCTCAGGCGGTGAGGCAGAGCAGCGCCACGCAACGTTCACACCACGGCGACGGTCAAGGCATCAGTCAGACCACCAAACGAGTCGGCATGAGACTCCATCATCAGGCCGACGTGGCAATTTTATTTTATTTTCAGAGCATGGCCTTTTTATAAATTTAAGTGTTTCTCTGATTACCATAGCAAAATCCATATTTGTTGCTTACAGTTTCTTTTTATTTACAAGATGGCAGTTTTAAAGTTTAGCATGTCAATTTTATTTTTATAGACCATACCTTTTTTTTATCACACATTGTAAATTTGTAAACTAGATAAATGACAATTCTATAGTAGCACAGTACTTCCCATAACTCAGAGCATGGCATTTTCTATTTAAGACTTGTTAATGAGAAATGTTTTTTGTTAATGGCATTTTTTCATTAAAAAGTTTAAATGACCTTTTGGGCCAATCAGAGATCGCACTTTTCTGCCTCATCCAAACGATTTTGGAAATGATCTGACCCATTTTTGACACATTTGTTGTAGACATTCTCCAGATTTCATAATCTAACAGTATATTACTATGTGTTTCGGAAATGATTTCTTTCAAAGATACATATCTCATTACAACCGCAAATGTTCATCTGAACAGAGCAAATTCTGAGGCAATGTCCCAAGAGAACATTGTTAACAAAACAATGTTTGTATTACAAACAAGGGCAATAACAGCTACGACAGCGAAGCCTGTTCTTCTGGCCGATTCACACAGAATGGTGAGAATAGACTATTTGGACCACAGATTCTCCCAGAGTTTTCAACCTATTAGTGGTTTTGATGATCCTAGCTATTTAGACCATAACTATCTAGAATTGTCAAAATATATGGGTTCAAGATACTAGAAATAGGTCCGATTCTCAAGACTCGAGAGAATTAGGCCAAAAGAACTGGGCCTGAATCTCAGTCGATGACAAACAGATCATTAATATGCAATCAATCCCCTGGCCAAAAAGAACATCGCCTCATGCCACCAACAGTCTTGCACGTTCGACCTCATACAGCCTACAATTTGAACCTATAGTAGAAGATCTGGTACATCTTAATGTTTTTCATGTGAAGCTGTCAAAAGAATCAACAAAAATAACAAAGACGGTTTACAGGGCCTCAGAGATCTTGGTGGTTGTGGTCATCAGACGGGGCCATTGCCCCATCAAGAGTAGCAAATATTTTAATACATCACTGGCTCCAAGAAAAACACAAACAAAAACAACCGGATGGCAGATTGTATGATTCGAGTCAGAAGTATCTGGTTGAAGATCTCATGTTTATTACAAATCAATGGGAATCCGAATGATTTTCTTCTTCATCCTCGCCATGCTACCGGACATGGCATCAAAACAAATCAAGAACGCAGACAAAACCCTCTAGGAAATCGAAACAAAGAGATGGCTCATGGCATGCCGTTGGGTCAGAAGTAGCTGGTTTAAGATCTCATGTTTGTTGATACAAATCTATGGGAATACGAAATTCCGAATGATTTTCTTCGTCACACCTCGCCACGCCACAGGGCGAAAACACTCAAAACAGAGAACGGACAGATCCAATACGGAAAATTTTGATTTGCAGCAAAATAAATTTATCTGCTTTGTCACCGGCAAATCCTGGATAAACAGAGGACGGCCGGAGCTTAAAAAGCAGACGGGAAGAGCTAGGAAAGTGCCCTCCCCTTTGGTTCGATCTCGCCTAAGGATAGATTCCTCGCCGTAGATTGGCAGCGAACAATTGCAATTTTAGGCCAAGAAGAGATGAACGAGACAGGGAAAGCAAATCAACGTCGGGGCGGGATAAACGATGAAACACGGCAACTGAAAATCAAGAAGAATGGAAACGAGGACTGAACCCTAGATCGGCGAGCGGGGGGACAAGCTTGGGGCTGGCGGCGGCGGCGGCGATGCAGGGCAGAGAGGTCGGGGATGCTGTATTTGTAGCCGTCCTGGCGGGTTGCTTGTGGTGGGTGCTATCGGGCTAGGGTTTGGACTCGTGGTGGATGTGTACATGGGCTGCGGCCCATGAAAGGATGGACCGAGGTGGTGGTCCGCCACGAACGCTTAGGGTGATCTAAAAAAAACGCTTAGGGCATGTCCCCTCAAAATAAAATCTCTACCCCATTCTCTAAATTTTAGAGAAATAAATGGCCGAGTATCCTTTAGAGAATTTGTAGCAGAGATGGCGTCCGCAAAATCATTTTAGGCAATTTTGTAATTTTGAGCAACATAATCTTAATACAATAGCAATATAAATTAAACTCATTAATGTTTTAGCATCGGTAAAACTGTGTCTATTATAGCTTACTACAGAACTTGTTAAGCCTCCCTAGGCTTTTAACGGTCTAAAAGTTATCAAAAAATATGAAATAAATAGTGGAGCATCACTATAATGTAATCAGATGATCCGACAAAGGGGTTATGAAAATGTACATTTATGTGTTCTTGGTAAAATAACAATCTTTTCAGCTTACTGCGACATAAATATATTACTTAATTATTTGTTTTTCTCTCCAGGACATATACAGTCGTATTTTTCAAATCGGTGATCATGTTATATTATGGATGTGTTGTTCCAATAGTTCTTCCATGATTTTTAGGAACTTTTACACCATCCAAAACCTTAACTAGTTTTGTGGCAAGCTATGATCGAAAATTCTACTCCTTTTGACATCATACAATACAATAATCATCTCAATTACAACAAATGTTCAAATCCGAATAATTAAAACAATAATGAATGGTCTAGAATGAAAAGAATTGTTCAAATATCACATGAATACAAATAATATCAAATGAATAAAATGAGAGTTTATATCACATACAGTTGCCATTGATACTCATGAGACCATCACGTAGTTGGGTGTGTTTGACATTGTTCTCAATCTGCCAGTAGGTCTCCCGAAATGCAAGGATCTGATCTGGTTTCCTGTCGGTCTTAACACGGCTACCCTCTCATTCTCGATAATCATGTTGTGCAGAAATACACATATAGTCATAATATTTGGGAGGGATTTCTTATCTCAAAAATAAACAGAACCACGAACAATGGCAAACCGAGCTTTCAACGCACCAAATGCCCTCTCAATATCCTTTCGGCATACTTCTTGTGTTTGGGCATAAATAGTTTGTTTCTTACCTTTTGGCTTACTGATGGTCTTCACAAATATTGACCATGAAGGACAGATACCGTCGACAAGGTAACACCCCTTGGTATAATCATGTCCATTTACGATGTAGTTGCAAACAGGAGCATCTCCACTAGCAAGTCGAGAAAAAATGTGTGATCTCTATAATACATTGATACCATTGAGAGAGCCTAGCAATCCAAAGAAGAAATGATAAATCCACAAGTCTTGCGAAGTCACGGTCTCACGCATAATAGCGGGATCACCTTTATAGTCGTAGGGTAGTTTTTCCACCTCCAATGCATGTGATCCTCCTAAGCATGCCCGGCCATCCTCTTAATTCATTTATCGCCATCAACTTCTTTGTGTCTCCTCGTTTGGAGCTCGGAGATACTCGGGACCAAAACCCGGATCAAAATCATAGCAAACACCCGCACGTATTTGAGCTCCACTAGCAAGCCGAGCAAAAATGTGTGATCTCTATAATACATTGATATCGTTGAGAGAGCCTAGCAATCCAAAGAAGAAATGATAAATCCACAAGTCTTGCGAAGTCACGGTCTCACGCACAATAGCAGGATCACGTTTATAGTCGTAGGGTAGTTTTTCCACCTCCAATGCATGTGATCCTCCTAAGCATGCCAGGCCATCCTCTTACTTCATTTATCGCCATCAACTTCTTTGTGTCCTCCTCGTTGGGAGCTCGGAGATACTGGGGACCAAAACCCGAATCAAAATCATAGCAAACACCCGCACGTATTTGAGCGCGGTATCTTCTCCAATGCGAAGTTACTCATTGGTGCAATCAGCTGGATTGCCATGTGCTATCACTCTCAGTGCCGCCGATATATTTTGGTATGAACTAAACCCAAGCAAACTAGCGGCATTCCTCCGGCGAGTGAAAAAACGACCTCACAAGCTTGTACAACGCGAACAAAAGGAGATCTACGCATTCGATGATGCCTACGAAAGAGGTAAGCCTGATAGGTTAATACCTCAACAAAGTAATATTTCATGAGGATGGTATGGTTGAGAACTCGGTTCTGGAATGTAAATAAGGACAACCGTCGATCCTCGGTGCTTTCTCTTTGTGTCGGCCTCAAATTTTTGAACGAGATGCAACAAGACGAGGTGATTGACATCATAGTCAAAGAGCATATCCTCTATGTCGGAATCATCCGACTCGGACGACATTGACGAACTCCAAATTATCCATCTAAAAAGGTAAATCCGTGATTTAATCTAACATATCGGCCGTCACCTGAAATTAAAATGGACTGAAACCAATAGAGTGATTACCTTTGTCCGGTAGCAAAGCCGCGCAACCAAGCTTCCTTCCCCACCGCCGACCGGTAGAAAATCCGTCGCCCCTACTTCCCCATGCTCCAAACCCGCGGTGCGGCTGCGAGGACGAATCTGCGGTTCAATCCGTTACCAACCTTCCATTTTTCTAGCTTTGAACCCTAGTTTATGTACTACTTGGTAGTTTATGTACTACTTGGTCGGCACATATATACACACGGAGGAGTTTTAAAACATAAAAAATGCACTGCTTTCAAACTAAGAGTCCAAATCAAAATATGTTTTCAGAACTGTGTTTCTCGTGATGGGATGTTCGAAACTTGGTCTTGTACATATTCCAACATTTTTTTGAAAAGCGACTTCAAGTCACAAAAAAACAAATTTTATGGTACAAACATGCTTTTCTAGTTTGGGCCAATAAGCTGAGACTTTTTTGGTTGAAAAAAATGTTCCTAGTTGTACAAGTGGCTTGTGTATCATCAAAATACCCACTAAGAAAAGTCTTTTTTTTATTTGGAGACTATGTGCCGATATTTTTAGGAAAAACAACAATGCATGTTTTTTCGTTGTCACGCGGCCTGATTTTCTCTCAGAAACTGGTAGTTTGACCATCAGTAGTGAATATTATGTGCAAAAAAGGACAAGTTCAAGTATATAGTTGCTCGTATTTCGGTAAAGAAATGTTCTTACACTATTTGTAAACTTTGCATTAATACCAATTTGCTTTGAAGTATTAGTGCATCCATGCCTTAAAATTTGCACAGAATATATTTAATTAGTGCATCCATGCCCTAAAAATATGCTATTAGCGTGTTATAGCGCGCTATAGCGTGCTATTAACGAGACATTGTACATATATCAATTTAGCGTGATGATTCTCAATATGCCATAGCGTGCTATTACCGACGCTATTCTTTTCACTGATTGCAATGCGGTGCTTGTTCATCAGCACCACCAAAAGGATCAACCGGCTTCAATGGTATTAGCTACCTCACATGTGTGTGAACAAATAGCATAGAGAAGTTAGAAAAAAAAAGGGAAACCTTCGCTTCCGGCTGCCGTGCAATCCACGTGGATCGGATGCTCGTGCCGCGTCGCCACTTGCACCTGTGGCCCACAAGCCGCCCCACCCTCTGTCCTTATCCCTTCGCGAGTATCTTTTTCCCCTCAAAATCATCCTCGCATTCAACATCTCACCCATCCCTCTCAACCTCGCAAGCTCTGCTGATTTTTTGTTGTGAGGCCGCCAGTCGCCGCCGTGCTACTGCGAGGGTTGGGGTGGGTGACGCACCCGGGAGCTGCAAGCCCCATTTGGGCGGCCACAGTTGCTTGCAACTTGGGCGGCCATGGTCGTCCCTATCCTCATCTTCCTCCCACGCAGCCCGTAGCTAGGACCGGTGAGGCTATCGACGTTTGTAGTGTTGGGGAACGTTGCATGGGAAACAAAAAATTTCCTACACACACGCAAGATCTATCCATGGTGGTGAGCATCTACGAGAGGGAGAGTGGATCTACATACCCTTGTAGATCGCTAAGCGGGAAGCGTTAAGAAATGCGGTTGATGTAGTCGAACGTCTTCGCGATCCAAATCGCAAGCCGTCCCGCGATCCAATCACGATCCGTCCCGATCTAGCGCCGAATGGACGGCACCTCCGCGTTCAGCACACGTACAGCTCGATGACGATCTCCGCCTTCTTGATCCAGCAAGAGGGGGCGGAGAGGTAGATGAGATCTCCAGCAGCACGACGGCGTGGTGGTGGTGATGATGGAGTTATCCCGGCAGGGCTTCGCCTAGCACTACCGGAATCTATTTGGTGGAGGAACTTGAGAATAGAGAACTAGCACGTGGCCGTGTGTCTTTGGGGGCTCTATTCGGGTTTCCCCTAGGGGTCAGCCGAACCAGGGCAAGGAGGAGTCCAATCCACTTCCTACTAGGAAGTGGATTCATATTAGGAAGGAGTCCTATTCCTTCCTATCTCCACTTTTTTTCCTCTTGGGCATATGGGCCCTTATGGGGTCGGTTTCCCAGCCCATTAGGGGCTGGTGCGCCACCTCTTGGGCCCATGTGCCCCCCCGGGGTGGGTGGGCCCCACCCGGTGGACCCTCGGAACCCATTCGTCACTCCCGATACACTACCGGGAATACGCGAAACTTTTCCGAAACCCAAACACCACTTTCCTATATATAAATCTTTACCTCCGGACCATTTCGGAGCTCCTTGTGATGTCCGGGATCTCATACGGGACTCCGAACAACCTTCGGTCACCAACACATATATCTCAATACTACCGAAACGTCACCGAACGTTAAGTGTGCAGACCCTGCGGGTTCGAGAACTATGTAGACATGACCGAGACACCTCTACGGTCAATAACCAATAGCGGGACCTGGATGCCCATATTGGTTCCTACATATTCTACGAAGATCTTTATCGGTTGAACCTCTATATCAAGGATTCAGTTAATCTCGTATGTTGTTCCCTTTGTTCTTCGGTATGTTACTTGCCCGAGATTCGATCGTCGGTATCTCTATACCTAGTTCAATCTCGTTACCGGCAAGTCTCTTTACTCGTTCCGTAATACAAGATCCCGTGGCTAACTCTTTAGTCACTTTTCTTGCAAGGCTTATTGTGATGTTGTATTACCGAGTGGGCCCTGAGATACCTCTCCGTCACACGGAGTAACAAATCCCAGTCTCGATCCATGCCAGCTAAACAGTCACCCTCGGAGATACCTGTAGAGCATCTTTATAGTCACCCAGTTACGTTGCGATGTTTGATACACACAAGGTATTCATCCGGTGTCAGTGAGTTGCATGATCTCATGGTCATAGGAACAGATACTTGACATGCAGAAAACAATAGCAATAAACTGACACGATCATATGCTATGTTCATAATTTGGGTCTTATCCATCACATCATTCTCCTAATGATGTGATCCCGTTATCAAATGACATCTCATGTCTATGGCTAGGAAACCTTGACCATCTTTGATCAACGAGCTAGTCTACTAGAGGCATACTTGGGACACAGTGTTGTCTATGTACCCACACATGTATTTGAGTTTCCAATCAATACAATTATAGCATGGATAATAAACGATTATCATGATCAAGGAAATATAATAATAACCATTTTATTATTGCCTCTAGGGCATATTTCCAACAGTTTCCCACTTGCACTAGAGTCAATAATCTAGCTCACATCACTATGTGATTTACATTGTTATGAATCGAACACCCAATGAGTTCTGGGGTTCGATCATGTTTTGCATGTGAGAGAGGTTTTAGTCAACGGTCTGCAACATTCAGATCCGTGTGTTCTTTGCAAATCTATATGTCATACTGCAGATGCTACCACACTCCACTTGGAGCTATTCCAAATGGCTGCTCCACTATACGTATCCGGATTGCTACTCAGAGTCATCCGGATTAGTGACAAAGCTTGTATCGATGTAACCCTTTACGACGAACTCTTTATCACCTCCATAATCGAGAAACATTTCCTTAGTCCTCTAGTTACTAAGGATAATTTTGACCGCTGTCCAGTGATCCACTCCTGGACCACTCTAGTACCCCTTGACAGACTCATGGCAAGGCACACACCAGGTGCGGTACACAGCATGGCATACTATATAGAGCCTATGAATAAGGCATAGGGGACGACCTTCGTCCTTTCTCTTTCTTCTGCCGTGGTCGAGCTTTGAGTCTCACTCAACTCCACACCTTACAAATCAGGAAAGAACTCTTTCTTTGACTATTCCATTTTGAACTCTTTCAAAATCTTGTCAAGGTATGTACTCATTGAAAGTCTTATCAGACGTCTTGAACTATCTCTATAGATCCTGATGCCCAATATTTAAGTAGCTTCATTCCAGGTTTTCCTTTGAAAAACTCCTTTCAAACAACCCTTTATGCTTTCCAGAAATTCTATATAATTTCCGATCAACAATATGTCATCCACATATACTTATTAGAAATTCTATAGTGCTCCCACTCACTTTATTGTAAATACAAGTTTCTTATAAACTTTGTATATACCCAAAAACTTTGATCACCTTATCAAAGCGTATATTCCAACTCCGAGATGCTTGTTCCAGTCCATAGAAGGATCGCTGGAGCTTGCACACCTTTTAGCATCCTTAGGACTGACAAAACCTTCTGGTTGTATCACATACAACCTTTCCTTACGGAAACCGTTAAGGAAACTATGTTTTGACATCCATCTGCCAAATTTCATAATCGAAAAATGCAGCAAGTGCTAACATAATTCCAACAGACTTTTAGCATCGCTACGGGTGAGAAAGTCTCATCGTAGTCAACTCCTTGAACTTGTCGGAAACTTCTTTGCGACAAGTCGAGCTTTATAAATGGTGACATTTACCATTAGCGTCCGTCTTCTTCTTATAGGTCCATTTGTACTCAACGGCCTGCCGTTTAACGGGCAAGTCTCCCAAGGTCCATACTTGGTTTTCATACATGGATCCTTTCTCGGATTTCATGGCTCCTAGGCATTTGTTGGAATCCGGGCCCACCATCACTTCTTCATAGCTCGTAGGTTCACTGTTGTCTAACAACATGACCTCCAAGACAGGATTGACGTACCACTCAGAGGCGGTACGAGTTCTTGTCGGCCTACGAGGTTCGGTAGTAACTTGATCCGAAGTGTCATGATCATCATCATTAACTTCCTCTTCATTCGGTGTAGGCGCCACAGAAACATCTTTCTGCGTCGTGCTACCATCCAACTGAAGTGACGGTTCAATAACCTCATCAAGTTCTACCTTCCTCCCACTCAATTCTTTCGAGAGAAACTCTTTCTTGAGAAAGGACCCGTTTTAAGCAACAAACATTTTGCCCTTGGATCTGAGATAGAAGGTATACCCAACTGTTTCCTTAGGGTATCTTATGAAGATGCACTTTTCCGCTTTGGGTTCGAGCTTATCAGTCATAAGCGTCGCATTCCCAAACTCTGAGAAATGACAGCTTAGGTTTCTGCCAAACCAAAATTCATATAGTGTCATCTCAATGGACTTAGATGGTGCCCTATTTAAAGTGAATGTAGTTGTCTGTAATGCATAACCCCCAAAACGATAGTGGCAAATCGATAAGAGACATCATAGTACGCACCATATCCAATAGAGCACGACTACGACATTTAGACACACCATCACACTATGGTGTTCCAGGCGGCATGAGTTGCGAAACAATTTCCACATTGTCTTAAGTTGCATACCAAACTCGTAACTCAGATATTTACCTCCACGATCATATCGTAGGCATTTTATCTTCTTGTCACGATGATCTCAAACTTCACTCTGAATTTGTTTGAACTTTTCAAACGTTTCAGACTTGTGTTTCGTTAAGTAAATATCCCCATATCTACTCAAATCATCAGTGAAGGTAAGAAAATAGCGATATCCACCGCACGCTTCAACACTCATTGGATCGCTACATCAACATGTATCATTTCCAATAAGTCACTTGCCCGCTCCATCATATCGGAAAACGGGGTTTTAGTCATCTTGCCCAAGAGGCATGGTCCGCATGTCTCAACCGATTTGAAATCGAGTGAGTCAAAAGATCCATCAGCATGGAGTTTCTTCATGCGCTTTACACCCATATGACCTTGGCGGCAGTGCCACAAGTATGTGGTACTATCATTATTAACTTTGCATCTTTTTGGCATCAATGAACATGTGTATTACTATGATCAAGATTCAATGAACCATTCACATTGGGTGCATGACCATTGAAGGTATTATTCATGTAAACAGAATAACCATTATTCTCTAACTTAAATGAATAACCATATTGCAATAAACACGATCGAATCACGTTTATGCTCAACGCAAACACCAAATAACATTTATTTAGGTTCATCACTAAATCCGAAGGTAGAGAGAGCGTGCGATGGTGATCACATCAACCTTGGAAACACTTCCAACACACATCGTCACCTCACCCTTAGCTAGTCTCCGTTTATTCCGTAGCTTTTATTTCGAGTTGCCAACATTTAGCAACTGAACCGGTATCTAATACCCAGGTGCTACTAGGAGTACTAGCAAGGTACACATGAATAAAATGTATATCAAATATACTTCTGTTGACGTTGCCAGCCTTCTTATCTACCAAGTATCTAGGGCATTTCCGCTTCGGTGACCGTTCTCCTCATAATAGAAGCACTTAGTCTCGGGTTTTTGTTCAACCTTGGGTTTCTTCACTGGAGCAGCAACTGGCTTGCCATCCATGAAGTTTCCCTCCTTGCCCTTGCCCTTCTCGAAACTAGTGGTTTTACTAACCATCAACACTTGATGCTCCTTCTTGATTTCTACCTTCACGGTGTCAAACATCGCGAATAGCTCAGGGATCATTATTTCCATCCCTGGCATTTTATAGTTCATCACAAAGCTCTAGTAGCTTAGTGGCAGTGACTTGGAGAACTATATCAATCACTATCTTATCTGGAAGATCAACTCCCACTTGATTCAAGTGATTGTAGCACCCAGACAATCTGAGCACATGCTCACCGATTGAGCTATTCTCCTTCATCTTGCAAGCAAAGAATCTTGTTGGAGGTCTCATACCTCTCAACATGGGGCACGAGCCTGAGATCCCAATTTCAGCTCTTAGAACATCTCATATGTTCCGTGACGTTCAAAAAACGTTTTGGAGCCGCAATTCTAAGCCATAATGCATGACGCACTGAACTATCAAGTAGTCATCAGAACGTGTCTGTCAGATGTTCACACCATCTACAGACGACGCTTGAGGGGGTGGCGCACCGAGCGGTGCATTAAGGACATAAGCCTTCTGTGCAGCAATGAGGACAATCCTCAGATCACGGACCCAGTCCGCATTATTGCTACCATCATCTTTCAACTCTATTTTCTCTAGGAACGTATAAAAAACATAGGGGAGCTACAGCGCGAGCTAGTGATCTACAACATAATTTGCAAAGACATTTTGACTATGTTCATGATAATGAGTTCAATTAATCATATTACTTAAGAACTCCCACTCAAATTGACACCCCTCCGGTCATCCGAGTGTTACATGATCCAAATTCACCAACCCAAGTCCGATCATCACGTGAGATGAGGTGGTTTCAATGGTGAACATCTCCATGTTAATCATATCTACTATATGACTCATGTTCGACCCTTCGGTCTCTTGTGTTCTGAGGCCATGTCTGTACATGCTAGGCTCGTCAAGTTTAACCCGAGTGTTCCGCACGTGCAACACTGGCTTGCACCCGTTGTATGCGAACGTAGAGTCTATCACACCCGATCATCACGTGGTGTCTCAAAACGACAAACTTTCGCAACGGTGCACACTCGGGGAGAACACAATTTTATCTTGAAATTCTAGTGAGGGGTCACCTTATAATGCTACCGTCGTCCTAAGCAAAATAAGATGCATAAAAGGATTAACATCACATGCAAATCATAAGTGACATGATATGGCCATGAACTTGTGCTTTTGATCTCCATCTTCAAAGCACCGGCATGATCTCCATCATCTCCATCATCTTGATCTCCATCAACGTGTCGCCATGAGGTTGTCGCGCCAACTATTGCTTCTACGACTATTGCTAACTCATAGCGATAAAGTAAAGCAAAAATGGCGAAAATAAATTAAAGACAACCCTATGGCTCCTGCCGGTTGCCGTACTCATCGACATGCAAGTCGTGATATTCTATACAAAACATGATCATCTCATACATCACATATATCTCATCATGTAATTGGCCATATCACATCACAACATACCCTGCAAAAACAAGTTAAACGTCCTCTAATTATTGTTCCATGTTTTACGTGGCTGCTACGGGTATCTAGCAAGAACGATTCTTACCTACACAAAAACCACAACGGTGATACACAAATTGCTATTCAACCTTCTCAAGGACCGCCTTTGTCGAATCCGATCCAACTAAAGTGGGAGAGACAGACACCCGCCAGCCATCTTTATGCAACAAAGTCACATGTCAGTTGATGGAACCGTTCTCTCGTAAGCGTATGAGTAAGGTTGGTCCGGGCCGCTTCATCCCACAATACCGCTGAATCAAGAAAAGACCAAGGGAGGAAGCAATCTGAGCATGAATGCCCACAAACTCCTTTGTGTTCTACTCGTGATCTCATCTACGCATAAACCTAGCTCATGGTGCCACTGTTGGGGAACGTTGCATGGGAAACAAAAAAATTTCCTACGCACACGCAAGATCTATCCATGGTGATGAGCATCTACGAGAGGGAGAGTGGATCTACATACCCTTGTAGATCGCTAAGCGGGAAGCGTTAAGAAATACGGTTGATGTAATCGAACGTCTTCGCGATCCAAATCGCAAGCCGTCACGTGATCCAATCACGATCCGTCCCGATCTAGCGCCAAACGGACGGCACCTCTGCGTTCAGCACACGTACAGCTCGATGACGATCTCTGCCTTCTTGATCCAGCAAGTGGGGGCGGAGAGGTAGATGAGATCTCCAGCAGCACGACGGCGTGGTGGTGGTGATGGTGGAGTTATCCCGGCAGGGCTTCGCCTAAGCACTACCGGAATCTATTTGGTGGAGGAACTAGAGAATAGAGAACTAGCACTTGGCCGTGTGTCTTTGGGGGCTCTATTCCTCTAGTATATATAGGAGGGAGGGGGGAGGGGGCAGCCTCCCTAGGGTTTCCCCTAGGGGTCAGCCGAACAAGGGCAAGGAGGAGTCCAATCCACTTCCTACTAGGAAGTGGATTCATATTAGGAAGGAGTCCTATTCCTTCCTATCTCCACCTTTTTTCCTCTTGGGCATATGGGCCCTTATGGTCGGTTCCCCAGCCCATTAGGGGCTGGTGTGCCAACTCTTGGGCCCATGTGCTCCCCCGGGGTGGGTGGGCCCCACCCGATGGACCCCCGGAACCCATTCGTCACTCCCGGTACACTACCGAAAATACCCGAAACTTTTCCGGAACCCAAACACCACTTTCCTATATATAAATCTTTACCTCCGGACCATTCCGGAGCTCCTCATGACGTCCGGGATCTCATCCGGGACTCCGAACAACCTTCGGTCACCAACACATATATCTCAATACTACCGAAACGTCACCGAACGTTAAGTGTGCAGACCCTGCGGGTTTGAGAACTATGTAGACATGACCGAGACACCTCTATGGTCAATAACCAATAGAGGGACCTGGATGCCCATATTGGTTCCGACATATTCTACGAAGATCTTTATCGGTGAACCTCTATGTCAAGGATTCAGTTAATCCCGTATGATGTTCCCTTTGTTCTTCGGTATGTTACTTTCCCGAGATTCGATCGTTGGTATCTCTATACCTAGTTCAATCTCGTTACCGGCAAGTCTCTTTACTCATTCCGTAATACAAGATACCGTGCCTAACTCTTTAGTCACTTTGCTTGCAAGGCTTATTGTGATGTTGTATTACCGAGTGGGCCCTGAGATACCTCTCCGTCACACGGAGTAACAAATCCCAGTCTCGATCCATGCCAGCTCAACAGTCACCCTCGGAGATACCTGTAGAGCATCTTTATAGTCACCCAGTTACGTTGCGACGTTTGATACACACAAGGTATTCATCCGGTGTCAGTGAGTTGCATGATCTCATGGTCATAGGAATAGATACTTGACATGCAGAAAACAATTGCAATAAACTGACACGATCATATGCCATGTTCATAATTTGGGTCTTATCCATCACATCATTCTCCTAATGATGTGATCCCGTTATCAAATTACATCTCATGTCTATGGCTAGGAAACCTTGACCATCTTTGATCAACGAGCTAGTCTACTAGAGGCATACTAGGGACACAGTGTTGTCTATGTACCCACACATGTATTTGAGTTTCCAATCAATACAATTATAGCATGGATAATAAACGATTATCATGATCAAGGAAATATAATAATAACCATTTTATTATCGCCTCTAGGGCATATTTCCAACATGTAGTGGGTGTCACGTGTTGCAATGGGCCACCGGCGCTCTATCGGAGCTACAGGGGGCATCGCCGACACTCCATTGGTGATGCAACAGGGGGTTGTGCGCTGGTGCTGAGGGCCACCATCCCTTCGTCGGTGTTGCAAACAGGGGTCGCTTCCAGTGTTGGGAGGGGTTATGCCAGTCCTCTTTCTGCGCCGCCAGGTGTAGCTCTACAACAAAGATGTGATGCACAAATTCACCGACGGAGAAAATATGGACACTAAACAACCCCTTTCACTTGCAGTGAACTTTAAGCATAGCTTCAACCAACAAGTAACCAGTGGAATAAGACAAACAACATACACATATGACACAAGATTTAACATGGAAAATCTTCTTAGAGTAAGAAACCATGGCAATGGACCAACCAGCCCACACAACTTCACCATGAGAATGGTGAATCGTCCCTGATACTTCTAGAGAGGTTCACTCTCCACGTTTGCCAACCAACAACAACAACAACCACAAGACAAGATTTCAGCAAAGTAGAGTAACACACAACAACCACAAGAGACAAGATTTCAGCAAAGTAGAGTAACACACAACTTTTGTCCCCTACTAAATTTTGCAAACCGCTCTTAAACCAATGAACCAAACATCACTAAATTTGGCAGACAAATATACACACGAGTTCCCGAGACCCCTTCAATATTTCAGCTCAATCAAACACTGTTTTCCGAACCAATTGGTTCGTCTCCCAAAGCTACTCTACAACAATCCTAATTGACAAAATCATTCTCAAACTAGATCGAATTAGTTCAAGTACTCGAAGGAAGGAACGATCTCACCAAGTTTGATGCCAATCCAAGTAAGTTTGAGCCTCCAATCCACAACTTGAACCATGTCAGTCAATGCAACAAATTTGGACATAATCACCTCTCTGACTCACTCTCACAATGGAAAACATCATCAGGTGGATGGAGTGGCTAGGGTTTTATCTGTATTGGAATTATGTTGTGATACTTGCTTTCCACCAATATATCATGCACGTTTTCCATGTGTACACTGAGTGAAGTCCGTTACTAGTTCATTAACTCAAACTTATTGCATCTTTAGGTCATTAATTCGGGACTTGATCAATTTAAACCATAAACTCATTAATTTGATCAAATAAGGCCAAAATCGAACCAGGAGAGTGAAAAAGCCCAGCCAAGTGACTGCCACGTCTCCTTGGACCGCTCGTTAATTAATTATTTTTTACATGATCTATTTACACACTGACCTTTTTTCTCACGAGCCATGCTGACAGAATAAGGAGAAAAAAGTAAAGAACTTTTCATTGCCTAGTATTCAAAACCAAGCACATGGGGTTGACAACCATCTCACCAACCATTGCAACACCTAACTCTTTTGTGAATTAATATGCACCCCAGTCAATATATTGCCAATAACCACACATATTTCATTAGACAAATGTATTACAAAGAGTACACATGTGGTCATCACAGGAGACATACATAGATGTCTTGCAATATTCAAAGACTTCAGATTCAAGGGTGCCGCTAAGACAACGTCGAAGAAAGAGGGCAATTGCCTTCATACCAAGATCTAAAGGAGCACCTTTGCATACAAGGATGCTTTTCAAACCGATGAACCGGACCGCTGCAAGCAACGAGACCAAGACTTTGTGGCACGTCGTCTTTCCTCGTGTCCACTAGATCCTAACACCATCAACTTCATTTTATGTGATAGAAGAAGAGGAACGCCGTTGCATGCCGCCATTCACGCACCCAACTGCGAAACACCACAGACAACCGCAAGAGCCGACACCAACACCACCCAAGAGTGTTGAGTTCCAACCATCAGACACAAATTTTATGGATCTGAAGACCAGCAAGAGGACTGAGCTTCTCCCCGCGCCACCCATTAGAGCATCACCGAGATAGGAGGAGGAAAAAAGCAACTTATTTCAACACGGCATCGTCCCCACCATTGATGCAACACCTCTGAAAACAAACTATGCCTATCTTATACCTCTAACAGAGAGAAATTGTCGGGGTCCCCGCCCGCTCCCGCCGTAAGAGCGGAAGACAGAGACGAACACGAGGATCCAGCATCGCCCTTGTTGAGGAAAGCAAGAGAGTCGCCTCATGTATCGCATCTCTTGTGCGGTTGCAGGTGCAAACGGGGCGGGCAATTAGATAAACACCGAGTAAATTGCATAAAACCACCACCTTGAGGGCTAGGTTTGCGAAAAACACTAGGATACAGTTTCTCTGCAGAAAACACCACGTCTTTCATAATTGTTTTGCAAAAAGCATTGATCGGCGGATCGGGACTTTTTAAGTTCTATTATGACAGGTGGGGCCCGTTTTTCGCCTACGTGGCACTCTAGGCCGTCCCGACAGCCGTCAGATAGCGTTAGACGGTGCCGTTCCTCTGTTTTCATCACCGCATCTCCATTGCCCCCTTCTCCTTCCTCCTTCCCGCTCGCTCCCGCCCCTGTCGCCCCTCGCCCCCTCGCATTACAGAGATGCCTAGTCCAGCGAAAGCTGGCGTTGCTGGTGGCGGCGCCCCGCTCGGCAATGCCGCATGCGTCGTAGGAAGAGGAGGAGGACCCGTAGTGGATCCAGGCGAGCTTTGCGGGAGCTCGAACCCTAGCAAGCCGACGGAGGAAGAGGAGGAGGACCCGCAGTATTCGGTGGAATACCGGGTGGCGAGAGCATTCGCCGTGGCGGTGAAGGCCAATCCGACTGGAAGCCAACACATCGGGCCATCTTACGGCGGCGTATGGTGAGATATCCTTCTCTTTGCTCTTCCCCTTCCCCTTCTCCATTCCATTGCGTTGCTAGGGTTAGGGTTCATATTGCTCTCGCCTATCAGATGGAGTACAAGTGTGAGATGCTCTGATTTGTTTGTCATGTGCCCTAGGGTTGACATTACTTAGATTAGTTTTGAAATTAGCTGATTTAGTTGATTTTAGGTGCTGTTTGTGTGTTGTTCAGTTTATTATAGGTACACTGTTAATTGGATGCTGTTAGACCTATGGTTAGGTTCACTGTTAATTAGATGTTTCATTTGTTTTAATTAAGCACTTTGTGAATTAGATGTTAATTAGATTCAGATTATTTTAGGTACATTGTTAATTAATCTGTTTTATAATTAACAAAGCATTGTATTAGTGCACTGACATGAGAAGTTTCACTTGTTTTATTCAGTTTTAATTAAGCACTTATACTATACTACTATGTATTTTTTATTATTTGTAGTCTGGATGATGAGGTTTGGGAATTGAGGATGCATTTCCATGACAGAGACAATATTGAGAGATCTATGATGATGTCAGACATAACCTTTTACAACCTAGTAGCACTGATAGAGGCAGAAGGTTATGGTTTTAGAGATTACATGTACTATGTCAGGGATCCTGGGCTAGGGATAGAAGGAATGGAAGAAATAAATGATGATGACAAGCTTGGGGAAATTCTAGACAGCATAGCATTGCAAAATAAGAAGATATTGAATGTGACAGTTGTTAGGGCCAATTCTCCCAATGCTGCAAATAAACACCAGTTCCAATGTTATTGAGCAGCAAAGCCCTCTAGAAGAAATTGGAGAGCCCAAACTGTATCAGATAGATGATGAAGGAGTGTTGTTCAATGCCCCAAATGTGCATGTAGCAGCAGTAAGTTCAGAAGCAGCAGAAGAGGAGCCAATGCCCATACAATTTCAAACACAGCACAACGCAAACAATTTGGAGGTGTAGCTTGCTTTAGGTTATGTAGAAGTGGAACAAAATCTTGTAAACAATTCAGAGGAGCAACTAGAAATAGAAAAGGTTATGGAGGAGACAAGGAGGAAGGAAATTGAAATGTTTAGGGAGAATAATAGAAAAAAAGGACACTTCTTTGAAAAGAAAAGCAGCAGTGATGGACAATGAAGAGGACAATGATGATGATTATTTGGTAGAATATGGTGGTATCCTTGCTAGGCTTTAGGAGATGAAAAGACAGAGGGATGATCCACTCCATCATTTTGAAGGGGACACAGATGTTGAGGAAATGTATGAGACAGAGGAGGAGGAGAATGCACTATATGAGCCTGAAGGTGAAGAAGAGGGTGTAGAGGAGGAAGAGGAGTGACGTGGCTTGAGACTGCGTCGCTATTTCCCCAAAGAGGAAGGGATGATGCAACACAGCTACGGTAAGTATTTCCCTCAGTTATGAAACCAAGGTTATCGAACCAGTAGGAGAACCACACAACACTATGTAAACGGTACCTGCACACACAGAACAAATACTTGCAACCCGACGCGTAAGAGAGGTGTCAATCTCTCCACGGTAAAAAGATAGATTAGATTATATGAGATTGGATAAATAGATCGCACAAGAACACAAAATAAAAGAGGCAGATAAAAAGTACAACAAGGTATTTTTGGGTTTTTGGAACAATAGATCTGAAAACAAAAGCGGCAAAAGATAGATCGGAAAGCAGTATATTGAAAGGGGTGGAAAAGCAGTAACGAAACGATTCTGCATCTACTACTATTACTCCACACATCAACCGCTATCCAGCATGCATCTAGTGTTTTAAGTTCATGGAGAAACGGAGTAATGCAATAAGAACGATGACATGATATAGACAAGATCTATTCATGTAGGAATAGACCCCATCTTGTTATCCTTAATAGCAACGATACATGCGTGCCTCGCTGCCCCTTCTATCACTAGGAGAGGACACCGTAAGATCGAACCCATCACAAAGCACCTCTTCCCATGGCAAGAAAAATCGATCTTGTTGGCCTAACTAAACCAAAGATTCGAAGAAGAAATACAAGGCTATAAGTAATCATGCATATAAGAGATCAAAGAAGACTCAGATATTCATGGATAGAAACTGATCATGAACTCAAAATTCATCGGATCCCAACAAACACACCGCAAAAAGTTATTACATCAAATAGATCTCTAAGAGACCATTGTATTGAGAATCAAAAGAGAGAGAGAGAGAGAGAGAGAGAGAGAGAGAGAGAGAGAGAGAGAGAGAGAAAGCCATCTAGCTACTACCTACGGACCCATAGGTCTATGGTGGACTACTCACGCATCATCGGAGAGGCACCAATGAGGATGATGAACCCCTCCGTGATGGTGTTAGATTGGATCTCGCGGTTCTGGAACTTGCGGCGGCTGGAAGTGTTTTTCGTCGACTCCTCTAGGGTTTCTGGAATTTCTAAGAATTTATAGAGCTGAGAGGCGGTGGAAAAGAGCTCTGTGGGCCCCCACAATACATCAGGGCGCGCCTGGGGCCTCTGGCGCGCCCTGGTATCTTCTGGGCCCCACGGGCCTCCTCCCGGGTGCTTCTTTGGCTCACTGGTTGTCTTCTGGCCCAAAACAAATCTCCAAAAAGTTTCATCGCGATTGGACTCCGTTTGGTACTGATATTCTGCAAAGTAAAAAACAAGCAAAAATAGCAACTGGCACTTGGCACTATGTCAATAGGTTAGTCCCAAAAAATGATATAAAGTTGCTATGAAATGATTGTAAAACATCCAAGAATGATAATATAACAGCATGGAACAATCAAAAATTATAGATACGTTGGATACGTATCAAGTAGGAGGAACTGGAGGAAAAGGAACAAGAGGAGGAGGTAGGACAAGATGGACAGAAGAAGAAAAGGGAGAAGAAACACAGAAAAGGCCCAACCAGCAGATCACATGCAAGTGTAGATCACTTGTTTGAGGAGGACTGGATACCATCATCTGATGAGGACAGGAAACTAATGGACTTGGGTGTGGAAGATGATGATGGTGTAGAGGCATTGGCATATGTTTTGCCCAATGGCAGGAAAAGCAGAGCTAAGAAGATGGAGAAAAGGATATGGTATGATGAGGAGAGAGCTCACCCAGATGAGCAATTTGTAAAGCATCTTTGCTTCATTGATGTGTACCAGTTCAGAACTGCACTTCAAACAATGCACATTTCACAGAACATGAACTATGAGTACCATATGAATTGCAGTGACAGGGTTATAGCACAGTGCATAGATGAGACATGCCCTTCTTATGTAGCAGCTTCTCAGATTGCAAATGAGAAGACATTTACCATAAGGAAGCAGTATTTGGTGCACACTTGCCCTTCTATGTCAGAGAACACCAAAGTCACTGCTAAGTGGGTTGCAAAATTTTGTGAGGAAGCAATCAGAAATGTCCCATGCACAACAATCACAACTATTATTAACACTGCAAAGAGCAAGTTTGGAGCGTAAATATCAACCCACATGGCATACAGGGCTAAGAAGGGAGCAAAGAATGTTGTGTTAGGAGATCAGAAGGCCCAGTACACCAGGATTAGGGATTATTTGCAGGATGTGCTAGATACTAATCCAGGATCAAGGTGTATAGTCACAACAAGATATCTGAGGGAGCATCCAAGAAAAAACCCTAGGTTTCATGGATTGTTCTTCTGCCCAAATGGATGCAAAGAAGGGTTTTTCAATGGCTGCAGACCATTCATAGGTAATTCCCTGGTATTGATATTTGTGTAACTAACGTGTGTTTTCAACTAGTTGCTGCTCACCTGTTAACTTGTTATAGGTCTGCATGGATGCTTCATAAAGCTCACTACTGGTCAACAGATTCTTGCTGCTACTGGAAGAGATGGAAACAATAATATATTTCCCATTGCTTTTGGAATTGTTGATAAGGATGACACAGATTCCTGGACTTGGTTTCTTTATCAGCTGAGGGTAGCACTAGGTGGCCAATCTGGGAAGTTTGGTAACTACACAATCATTTCTGATAGGCAGAAGGTAATGAAATCGATCAATGCTAGTTATTTTCTATGCACAATCATTTAGTTTTCCACAAAACATAATTAATTTCATTTAGTTCTTTCTAGTAGTTACTTGCATTTAGGTGTAGTCACTAAGTTGTAGTTAATTTCAAACAGGGCCTGCTTAAAGCCATAAACAGAGTCTTTCCCAATTGTCCACAAAGGTTTTGCCTCAGACATATTTACCAGAACTTCCAAAATGCTGGGTTTAGAGGGCCAGAATTAAAGAAATACATGGATGAAGCAAGTTACTCATACACTGAACATGGTTTTAATGTTGCAATGGATGAGTTGAAGAGAGAGTGTGAGGCAGCTTGGGCCCGGCTTAGTAAAATCCCAAAGCACACTTGGGCCAGACATGCCATGGACACAAATTGCAAAACAGATTTAGTAGTTAACAACTTAAGTGAGGTTTTCAACAAGTGGGTTCTAGATGTCAGGGCTAAGCCAATAAGGACCATGGTTGATGGAATTAGAACAAAGTTAATGGTCAAGTTTAATGCAAATAGAACCAAGACTCAGACTGTCAGATTGGAGATTTGTCCAACATATGCAGAGAAATTGGAGGAAGCAAAGAAGTGGTTTAGAAACCGCCAATCATTGATGGTTGGATCCAACCTTTACCAAGTTACTAGTGGGGAGAAAACTTATGCTGTGAACCTAGAACATAGAACTTGTGGGTGTAAGAAGTGGGATATGACAACAGTTCCTTGCAATCATGTTGTTTCTGCCATACACAAGGCTAAGCTTCAGCCAGAGGACTTTGCTCATGAATTCTTAAAAAAAAACAATGTACCTGGCAGCTTACAGTCCTATAATATATCCTGTACCTGGCCCTGACATGTGGCCTAGGACAGATAGTTTGGACATTGAGCCTCCCATTTTCAAAGAACACAAGGGCAGAGCACAAACTAAGAGGAGAAAGGGCCAATTTGAGAAGCAAACTCTCAAAGACACTTCAAGGATGGCCTCAATTACCTGCTCCAAATGCCAGAAGGTGGGCCATAGGTACACCAATTTCCATGATGCTTTGAAGCCTGCACTAGCTATGAGAAATAACAAGCATCAGGTAACCAATATGCTAATAGTAGGACTAAATTTCTTGGTACTTTGTTACTTACTAATATTAAATCACTTGTTTTTTCATTGCAGCCAAGCAGCAGCTCTTACCCACCTGATAGTAGATCTACACCAGCACCTGCAAGGACTGTAGCCTCTGCTGCTGCCACTGCTGGTGGATCATCAAGGAGGGCAACAACTACTGCCAGTAGACCAGCTCCAGCAAGGAGGGCAATATCTGCTGCAAGGACAACATCTGCTGCAAGGACAACATCTGCTGCTGCTGCATCAGGTGCTGCCACTACTAGTACACCAGTAAGGAGGCCAACTAGATCTGTTGCTGCTAGTGCACCAGCTTCTCCCAAGGGTAAGGCAACATCCACTAAATCTTCATCAGTTGCTCCCAAGAGTAAGGCACCAGCAACTAGATCTTCATCAGCTGCTCCCAAGAGTAAGGCACCAGCAACTAGATCTTCATCAGCTGCTCCCAAGAGTAAGGCACCAACAACTAGATATTCATCAGCTGCTGCAAAGGGACCAAGGTTAGCTTTCTTGCCTCTAAGAGCAACTAATGGTTCCCAGAGAGTCAGGAAGCCCAGCAACAGAATGAAGGGATACTTGACTGCTTCTGGTGCAAAATGGTGACTATGTTGTCTTGATGATGTGTCAAACTATAGCATTTTGGTTGTGTTGTGTCAAACTATGTTGTGGTGGTACTGTGATGATCAAGTGTTGATCAATTAATGTAGTGCTACTCGAGTTATGATCATGTTCTGTTCTACTAGTACTGTGATGATCAACTGTTAGGTTTATCTACTCTTGTGATGATCAAGTTAGGTTGCTACTCTTGGGATGATCAAGTTAGGTTGTGCTACTATTGTGATGATCAAGTAATGTTGTGCTACTCTTATGATGATGGTGTAATGTTGTGCTACTCTTGTGATGACCAAGCTAGATTCCTCGGCGTCGACAAAAAGCATAAAACCCCTAATTGACCCTACTTGATTCCTCAGCGTCGACAAAAAGTGTAAAACCCATAATTGACCCTACTAGATTCCTCGGCGTCGACAAAAAGCCTAAAACCCCTAATTGACCCTACTTAATTCCTCGGTGTCGACAAAAAGTGTAAAACCCATAATTGGCCCTACTTGATTCCTCGGCATCGACAAAAAGCGTAAAACCCATAATTGACCCTACTAGATTCCTCGGCGTCTACAAAAAGCCTAAATCCCCTAATTGACCCTACTAGATTCCTCAACGTCGACAAAAAGCCTAAAACCCCTAATTGACCCTACTTGATGCCTCCGTGTCGACAAAAAGCCTAAACCCTTAATTGACCCTACTTGATGCCTCTGCGTCGACAAAAGCCTAAAACCCCTAATTGACCCTACTTGATGCCTCCGCGTCGACAAAAAGCCTAAAACCCTTAATTGACCCTACTTAAGCTCACAATCATCAGTTGCACAGAAACATACTTAAGATCAAATTCATCAATTGTAAACAGCTTGCTTAAGATCACATTCACAAGCTCTAAATACCACCACATTCAGCATAAGTTAAAATCCATACATAATCATAGTACTAGATTAGTACATTACATATCCATAGTTCAGGAGTTAATAGAATTTAAACTACTATTAGTACAGCAAATGCCAAACCACACCCTGCAAAAGGTCAGCAAATGCCAAATGATATTGCCCATTCTTCTCTTCCACAGCCACCTGCTTATCCATTTATGATGGCCTTGATCCCCTCCAACTTCACATTGCTCTGTTCAACTGTCTTCTGGAGCTCATCAATGTGGATCTGCAAATTCTTCCTCTCTTCAGCTAGCTTGAGCTTCATGTTCCTAATTCACTTGCTTGAGCAGCTGCTAGGTTCTTAACCATGTCATACTTCTCCTGAAGTTTGCTGCTTTCATGATTTTTCCTTTCTATCTCCGCCCTCCTTTCCTGAGCATCCAAAAGTCCATTCACATCTTCAACCAACTTCTCATAGCTGGCCTGCAGCTCCTTCTTCTCTTGTGTCAGGTTATGAACAACAAATGAATTAATCAGATTTTCCTCAATCCTGTTTCTCTTACTCTCTTCATACATAAACCATAACTTGGCTAATGCATTCTCAAGGGTATTGGGCCAAGATGGATCAACCCATTCAACTAGTCCACAGTTTTTACCTTCCTGAATAAATACAGTATTAACATAAAGAAGTACAATATAGTGAAGTGCTTACAATGATGGGCTAGATTACTTATAAAGTGTCCTAAAATTTAGAGCAGGCAAGCTCAAGATAGAATATTTAAACCTATCCTAAAGTAAACATCCTAAAGGCAACAATGATTTGCTCTAAAGTAAACAATTACTAAGTAAACAATGATGTTGTGCTAACCCGTGCATCTTTTGTCTTAAATTATGCTAACATGCAACAGTTAAAAAAATGACCTAACTAAACATTGTTGCCAAATCCAGACTAAACAATGCTAACAGAGTAAACAATGACTGCATCCACTGTCCTAACTTCACAATATAATACAATGACTGCTTCCACAGTACACATCCATGGTAAACAAATGACAGATCTGCTAGGTAAATCCACAACTTCCAATTAGTTCAGTTGGAACCATACCTTCTTTGCACAACAAAGAAACCTGCTGCCAGTGTGAATCCCTTCGAAAGCAACACGCCACTCTGCTGCCTTCCCATGTCCATGGCACAAAAAAGGCAACTCAGTCTCAGGGCCCTCGAAATCCAAGTCTTCAGTGCTAGCAGGAACCTGGAGTGCAAAGGAATGATAGAGATTTGATCCACAGCTTGAGAACAAGCTCACTCGAGAAATCCCCAAATATCAAACCCTAACCCTAACCCTAACTCTCAGAACTGACCTTAATGGTGCCGTCGTCGGAAGCTGAGCTCACGTACTCGATGGTGTGCTCGCTGCTATCCGACCCATCACTCCACAACACCATGGCGCTGCGGCGGCGGCGCGGTGTGGCGGCGGCGGATGCGGCGAGCAAGAACAGAGCGAGAGAGAGCAACCGAGCGAGAGAGGAGTGAGCGAGCAGAGTGGATAAGAGGAGTAACGGTTCACTCTTTTGACCGGGAGGACCGAACGGCACCGTCTAACGCCGTCTGACAACTGTCGGGATGGCCTGGAGTGCCATGTAGGCGAAAAACGGGCCCCACCTATCATAATAGCACTTAACACGGCCCGATCCACTGATCAGTGCTTTTTGCAAAACAATTACAAAAGATGTGGTGTTTTCTGTAGAGAAACTGTATCCTAGTGTTTTTCACAAACCTAGCCCTCAAAGTGGTGGTTTTATGCAATTTACTTGATAAACACCGGGTTTAGGAAGTTGGGATATGAGGAAACATGAGAACGTAATATATGGTGTGTGTGTATATGTTGTTTCAAACACAAATAGTTTAGCCCTCTACTGGTAGAGGGCCCAATTCCCAGGTTGACGGCGTGCGTTCAAAACGCCTAAAATGTGCAATTAGTTTGGTTTTCTTTGAATGTTAGAACCGATATTACATGGATACGCTAGATCATCCATTTTCCCTATCATATGAATCAAGGTGCACCAAGAGGCCATTCGATTGCTCAAAGAGTCAATGATATTCATAACGAATTAGGAAACATAATCATCTACTACCCCTAAAAAAGGACGAGAGGGCAGATCCAATTTAAAATCTGGACCATCTAATCACATCATCAAGGGTCTAAAAACGCTGTTAACGAAATTGGTTTCGTTAACAAAACTCGCTTAGTTAGCGAAACGCTAGCCCGCATCGCGCACGTCTCACATCGCCCAGCCAACCGCTCCAGCATCCACAACACAGCCCCGCACGGCCGCACCCGCCCAGCCGCTGCCCAGCGCCGACGCCGCTGCCCAGCCTCCACGCCACAGCCCCGCGTGGCCGCGCCCGCCCCGCCGCCGCCCAGCCTCTACGCCCCGCCGGCACGCCCCACCCCAGCCCATCCGGCCCCTGCCCCGGCCACTGCGCCCAGCCCCGTCGGCGCCCTGCATGCCCCCAACATAGGCAGCCCCCGCTCTGTCCCTCCGCCCCCGAGCCGGCCGCACCTGACAAGGGCGAGCCGCAAAAATTCTGCCGTGAGTCACCTATCTCTCTCTTTTCTCTTCAACTATTTGCTTCTTCAATTGTTAGCTTAAAATGATTCTGATACGTCCATTTTGCATCATGATTTCCTACTGTTATTTATTATGTTTTGTCAAATAATAATGCTTTAAGGAGTGATTCTAATGCCTTTTCTCTCATAATATGCAAGGTTTACACAAAGAGGGAGAATACCTGTGACACTCTGGATTTAGTGCTACAGTGATCATTGTAATTAAGCTACAGTGATGGCCAAGATTAAGCTAATGCTTTTGCTAATCCATGTGTGATCACTTTTGAAATCAAAGCTCAATTCAAATTCCTTTGCAATTCCAATTCATTTGAAAGGTGGTTTTAAAAGTTTTGCAAACTTCAATTTAAAAATCATGCTTAGGTTGCAATTATTCCCTAAGCTATTCTAAAAATGGAACCAACATTTTATCATGTGGTTTTGTGCCTCAAAACTATTTTAGCAGAGCCCAAAACAATTAATTAAATGCCTTTTGCTTTTTGAAAATACAAAATTAATCCAAAGGCCCCCCCAAACTTTTTGTGTCAGTACCTAATATTGCAATGCAAATATTAGGCCAAGTGCCATATTTTACTAAAGTCATCTAGCCCTAAAATTAAATAAGTAACAGAAAGATTCAAAACAGAAAAATAAAAAGAAAGGAAAAAGGAAAAAGGCCCCCTCCCTCTGCCCTGGACCTTAGGCCACAGTGGCAGGACCAGGTCGTCCCAGCCTGCCCCCCCTCGTCCCCTACCTCCGTCCTCCACCTGGCGAAGGGCGACCGAGCGTGGCGTCGTCCCCGCCGGGCCAGCTCGCCGCCCACGTCGCTACAGCGACCCCTGGAGGGGATAAGGCCGCCCCCGCACCCCCCTTGGCAAACCCTAGCCCCAGATTCCCCCCTAGCTCTCTCCTCGCGCCGCTGCTCTCCTCCCTCACCTGCATCCGAGCGCCGTCGTCGCCATGGCCGCCGGATAGCCGCGGCCACCGTGCCTCCCAAGCAACGCCACCGCGCCAGGAAGAACCACCGCGAGCCCCTGCGTCGACCACGCCCTGCCGTTCGAGCTCAACGCCGCTGCATCCTCGCCCCCGAGCTTCTTCTTCCTCGGATCGCCGCCACGCTCCGGCGACTGTTCCGGCTACTCCAGGCCTCCCCCGAGCCCGCTAAGCACAACTACGGGACCGCTGTGAGTCCCTGGACCTTTTCCCCCTCCTAACTAGCTCGATTGCGTGCTCTAGCCACCGTTTTCACCGGAGCCCGAACGCTCCTCCGCCTGAGCTCGACGCCGGCGACCATATGGTGACCATTTGGTCCCGCCGTCGCTACCGTTCGACTCCACGCACTGCGTAGGCTCGCGTAGTACCCGTAGTTAGCCCGAAATCGCGCTGGTTTGCCACTTGCCATCGGCGCCCGAAGCTCTGCTCCGCCGCCATCGACGTAGCACTCGCTACCGTCCGCCATTGCTCGCCCTGATGGCCGGGATGGATCGGCGGCGACCTCTGCTCGCGAACGCAAGAAACGGCGACCGATTTGGTGCCCTGTACGCGAAACCCGAGCCCTGTCGCCGCTCCTGGTGCTCGCCGGAGCTTCTCCGGTGGCCGGACGGCGCCGCCGCCTACGTGGCCAGGCCGGGGCCACTGCCAGAGACACTGGCCAGTGGGTCCCACGGGCCCAGTTGACCTGTTGACCAGGTCAACCTGCTGACTGGACCTGGTCCAGTCAATGGCAGGTGGGTCCCAATCCCCCTGTGTGTATGACAGTGGGCCAGCCCTGTCATTAGCTAATCTAGCTAATTAGATTAATAAAAATGATTAATTAAACCCTAATGTCTCACTGACAGATGGACCCCACCCTATTAATTAAACCTGTTTAGATTAAATTAACACTGGATTAATTCCGAGTCACTGACATGGGGGTCCCACATGTCAGGTTTGACCAGTCAACTGAGACTGTTGACTGCTGACGTCATCGTGACCTCATGCTGACGTCAGAAATGCTTTTTCGAATTAAATTAAATCTATTAAGTTCAGAATATTAATAAAACTTTAAAAATTAATATAAAATAATCCGTAACTCGGATGAAAATAATTTATACATGAAAGTTGTTCAGAAAAATCCCACGGTTCCGAATACGCAGTCCGTTAGTCTGTCACGTGCTCCTATCATAGCGAACATGGAACTTTTCCATCGTTTTCGCTTGTCCGGTAGTAGCCCGAGACCTGGAAAATATCGTCAGATATTCTTCCGCCCCATCTGCGACGTGTAATACTGCATTAGTGCATGCCTAGCTCTGCATATTGCCATGTCATGCATTGTGTTGCATCTGTGCGTTATATTTATTGTTTCTTCCCCCCTCTTCTCTCCGGTAGACCCCAAGACTGACGGTGCTGCCGGGTACGACTACACCGTTGACGATCAGGCCTTTGCAGCAGAGCAGCAAGGCAAGCAACCCCCCCTTGAGCATTCCAATATCGCCCATTTCTTTCCCTCTCATTCTTGCATTAGATTTTGCTACTGTATTAGCTAGTTCCTATTTCTGATGCATAGCCTGCTTTTGATAAACTGCTACCATACCTGCAATCATATCAACTGCTTAGTATAGGTTGATCAATGAATCCCCTGTGACCCCCTTAGTCCCAGTTGCCCCTGCTTCTTCATCGACGACTCGACGACTCGAAGACTCGGTCAACCGACCGACAAGCCAAGCCCCTCACATCACCGCACCCCCCTTAGTTGTACGACTCTGCAGCGCTACTATCGAGTACCGAGGGTGACACCTCGTGAAGTACTGATGATGCTAGCCCTGTAGTGCAGCTAGTCGGTCGTGGTTATCGAGGGTGATTCCTCCTTCACCATTCCCGACGTTGACTCTGTCGTGCAACCCCTCAAGTGCCGAGGAAGATTCTCTGGGCGTGGTTACTTAATAAATTTTTTCTACAATAATATTGTTATATATGAGATACCAGTCTACTCTCTTCTAATGCTGCAAGATGCTGAAGATGCTAGTCTTCGATAGGACTAGGCCTTCCCCTTATTCTTGCTTTCTGCTGTCAGCCCAGATATAACCCCATTCCTTGATACTGATGCATACCTAGCTTAGTCCTGATGTCAGTCTTGCGAGTACTTTGGATAAGTACTCACCGCTTCTTTGCTTTCTCTTTCCCCCTCGATACGATTCTGCGTTCAGATGATGGAGCCCAGGAGATGGAGTACGCCGGAGACGACTACTACACCACCGCTGGAGCCTACTACTACGTGGAGAGTGCCGACGCTCAGGAGTAGTTAGGAGGTTCCCAGGCAGGAGGCCTCGCCTCTTTCGATCCGCTGCTTATGTTTGTGCTAGCCTTCTTAAGGCAAAACTTGTTTAACTTATGTTTGTACTCAGATATTATTTGCTTCCGCTGACTCGTGCTTGTCGAGCTTTGTATTCGAGCCCTCGAGGCCCGTAGCTTGTAATATGAAGCTGTATGATTTTAATTTGTGTCTAGTGTTGTGTTGTGATATTGATTAGTGAATATCTAATCTTGGTCATACGCATTTGCATGTATGATTAGCGTACGGTCGAAATTGGGGGCGTCACAATACCGGCAGCTGGAATTCTGGACCTGAAAAAAGCACATCAGAGATACATATTCTGCACAACTCCAATGAAGCTGAAATTTTACGGAGATTATTTTTGGATTAAATAAAAAAATACTAGAGCAGAAAACTACCGGAGGGGGCAAACCTGGTGGGCACAACCCACCAGGGCGCGCCAGGCCCCCCTGGGCGTGCCCTGATGGGTTATGGCCCCCACGGCCCACCTCCTGTGCCCATCTTCTGGTATATAGTCACATTCGACCTAGAAAAAAAATTAGAGGATGACTTTCGGGACGAAGCACCGCCGCCTCGAGGCGGAACTTGGGCAGGAGCACTTTTGCCCTCCGGCGGAGCAATTCCGCCGGGGGGAACTTCCCTCCCGGAGGGGGAAATCGAAGCCATCGTCATCACCAACACCCCTCTCATCTTTGGGAGGCCAATCTTCATCAACATCTTCAACAACACCATCTCCTCTCAAACCCTTGTTCATCTCTTGTGTTCAATCTTTGTACCGGAACTTCAGATTGGTACCTGTGGGTGACCGATGTCTACTACGCAACTTTATTCTTGTAGACTTTGTTGGGCCTCCAAGCATAGAGTTTTGTAGGATAGTAGCAAATTTCCCTCAAATGGATGACCTAAGGTTTATCAATCCGTGGGAGGTGTAGGATGAAGATGGCCTCTCTCAAACAACCCTGCAATCAAATACAAGAAATCTCTTGTGTCCCCAACACACCCAATACAATGGCAAATTGTATAGGTGCACTAGTTCGGCGAAGAGATGGTGATACAAGTGCAATATGGATGGTAGATATAGGTTTTTGTAATATGAAAATATAAAAACAGCAAGGTAGCAAGTACCAAAAGTGAGCACAAACGGTATTGCAATGCTTGAAAACAAGGCCTAGGGTCCGTACTTTCGCTAGTGCAATCTCTCAACAATGCTAATATAATTGGATCACATAACCATCCCTCAACGTGCAACGAAGAATCACTCCAAAGTTCTTATCTAGCGGAGAACATAAGAAGAAATTGTTTGTAGGGTACGAAACCACCTTAAAGTTATCCTTTCCAATCGATCTATTCAAGAGTACGTACTAAGATAACATCAAATTATCCTTTCCGTTCGATCTTTCTAAGAGTTCGTACTAGAATACCACCATATGATACGCAACAACCAACTCTAATGTCACCTAGATACTCCTATGTCACCACAAGTATCCATGAGTTAATTATACGATACGCATCAAACAATTTTAGATTCATAATACTCAATCCACACAAAGAACCTCAAAGAGTGCCCCAGGATTTCTATCGGAGAAAGTAGGACAAGAATGTGTATCAACCCCTATGCATAGATTACCCCAATGTCACCGCAGGAATCCGCAAGTTGAGTACCAAAACATATATCAAGTTAATCAATAGGACACCCCATTGTCACCACGGGTATCCACATGCAAGACATACATCAAGTGTTCTCAAATCCAATATTCAATCCAACATAACGATATCTCAAAGGGAAAGATTCAATTCATCACAACATGATAGCAAGGGAATAACATCATATGATCTGACTATATTAACAAAGCCCGTGATACATCAAGATCGTGACATCTCAAGAACACGAGAGAGAGAGAGAGAGATTGAACACATAGCTACTGGTACATACCCTCAGCCCCGAGGGTGGACTACTCCCTCCTTGTCATGGCCTCCGCCGGGATGATGAAGATGGCCACCGGAGATGGATTCCCCTCTCCGGCAGGGTACTGGAACGTCTCCAGATTGGTTTTTCGTCGATACAGAGAGTTGCGGCGGCGGAGCGGAGAGTCCAGGGTTATTTTTGGTGGTTTCCGAATGTTTGGGAATTTATAGGCATCAGAGGCGATGGAGGGGGTACCCGAGGTGCCATCCTCCACCAGGCCGCGCCAGGGGGCCTCTAGCGCGCCCTGGTGGAGGATGGCCACCCTGGGCCCCCTCTTCCGGTATTCTTTGGCCCATCTTCTTTCTTCTGGTCCATAAAAAATCCATAAAAATCCCCGCAGCGTTTGGGCTCCTTTTGGTACTGATTTTCTGTGAAGTAAAAAAACAAGCAAAAATAGCAACTGGCACTTTGGCACTATGTCAATAGGTTAGTCCCAAAAAATGATATAAAGTTGTAATAAAATGATTGTAAAACATCCAAGAATGATAATATAACAGCAAGGAACAAGCAAAAATTATAGATACGTCGGAGACGTATCAGCATCCCCAAGCTTAATTCCTACTCGTCCTCGAGTAGGTAAATGATAAAAATAGAATTTTTGATGTGGAATGCTGCGTAGCATGTTCATCACATTCTTTTCTTTTGTATAGCATGGACATTTGGACTTATAATGATTCAAAGCAATATTCTAGTTTTAACATAATGACTTCAATACTCAAGCATGTCAACAAGCAACTATGTCTTCCAAAATATCAACACTAAAGAAAGTTATCCCTAGCCCATCATGCTCAATCATTGATCCATTCATGAGACACTCAAATATTAACTATGCCCAATGCTCAAGTACGATCATAGTGCCCCCTAGTTGGTGCTTATAAGAGAAGATTGCATAAAGTAAATAGATAGGCCCTTCACAGAGGGAAGTAGGGATTTGTAGAGGTGCCAGAGCTGTTTAAATTGAGAGAGAAAAATATTTTGGGTGGCATGCTTTTCCTGTCAACGAAAATGACAAAGTAGCTCACAATGCTTTCCATGCTAGATATATCATAGGCGGTTCCCAAACAGAAAATAAAGTTTATTCCTTTTTCCACCAAACTTTCACTTTCCATGGCGGGCTGTGTCCACGGTTGCCTTCCATACCAACACTTTCCAAGGAATTTATTATTTGACAACATAAAGTAAATTTTTTTTCTTTTTCATTTCGGGAATGGGCATCCCTATTACCGCCGCACTCTCGTGCAATGACAAGTGAATAAACACTCATCTTGAGAATAACACATCTAGCATGGAAAAATATTGGACACTCCCCACCGTTTCATGAGCGGTACGGGCACACAAAAGAGAAAATTTATTTTGAAAATTTAGAGATGGCACATACAAATTTGCTTGGAACGGCATGGAAATACCGCATATAGGTGGGTATGGTGGACTCATAAGGCAAAACTTGGTTTAAGGATTTTGGATGCACAAGTAGTATTTCTACTTAGTACAAAATGAAGGCTAGCAAATAGATTGGGAAGCAACCAAACCAAGAAACGAAAAATCACATAAGTGAGCATTGAACATAACTAACACCAAATAATGCACCACAAGTAGGATGTAACTTCATTGCATAAATATTGACTTTTGTGCATGCATAGGGAATCACAAACCTTAACACCAATATTCCTACTAAGCATAATTACTCACGAACATGACTCACATATTACTATCATCATGTTTCAAAACTATTACAAGGAATCAAGTTTAATTTGTCCAATGATCTTCATGAAAGTTATTATTATATCCTCCTTGGATATCTATCACTTTGGGACTAGTTTCATATATTGTCATTGCTTTTTTGACAAGCTCAAACAAATATAAATGAAGCACATGAGCATAAAGATTTCATCCCTCAAAAAGGAAGTGAAGCATGAGAGGAAATGACAAGCTACTCTCAAAAGATATAAGTGAAGATCAATGAGTAGTCAAACAATTAAGTAGCTATGTGAGGACTCTCTCTCTCTCTCTCTCAATAAATATTTTCAGATCTGAGTATTTTATTCAAACATCAAACTAAACAAAAATAGAACTCCAAGGATAGCACGCATCATGTGAACGAATAAAAATTTAGGCTCAACATAGGCTAACCGATAGTTGACGAAGAGAGGTGTGATGCATAGCATCCCCAAGCTTAGATGCTTGAGACTTCTTGAAATATTTACTTGGGGTGCCTTGGGCATCCCCAAGCTTGAGCTTTTGTATGTCGTTCAATCCTCTCATATCCCGGTTTCACCTATTCTCAAAAACTTCGTCCACACAAAACTCGAAAAGAACTCGTGAGATAGGTTAGTACACATAAGAACAAATCGACACTTCATGTGCTGCCAAGACAAGTTGCACAATAATTTTCAAATATCATCTACTGTTTACTATCGTTTCCACAATTTATATCTACTAATATAGGGTATTGAAACTATAGGATAAGTAGATAACGAAACAATGACAGCAATCTGTCCAAATAGAACAGTCTGTAGTAATCTATTAAACTAGTGTACTTATGTAACTCAAAAAATTATGAAACATTAGGACATGCTAATGAATTTATATTACAACACTTTGTAAAAATTTCAGAAACTTTACATGTTCCAGTAAAATATGAAAATTCAAACACTACAGCAAAAGTTTCTGTTTTTACACAGCACACATCAAAACATGCAATGCAAGCATCCTAAGACAATTCTTGGAACTTTTTATTGAAAAACAAGATTATAAATAATACCTAACATAAAATAACAAAATATAATGACGATCCAAGAAAAGCACATATTATGTGACAAATAAAAATATAGCTCTAAGTAAGATATACCGATAATGTTGAAGACGAAAGAGGGAATGCCTTCCGGGGCATCCCCAAGCTTAGGCACTTGAGTCTTCCTTGGATATTACCTTGGGGGTGCCTTGGTCATCCCCAAGCTTAGGTTCTTGTCACTCCTTATTCTCCTCATATCGGTGTCTCACCCAAAACTTGAAAACTCCAATCACACAAAACTTAACGGAACTTCGTGAGAAGGGTTAGTGTAATAAAGATAGATCATTCACTTAGGTACCGTCAAGACAAGATTCATAATTGTTACCACATGATACCTACTGTATTCTATCATTCCCATAATTTATACCACTAAGTATAAGCTATGGAAACACTAAAACAAACAAACTATGCATGCAAAACAGAATCTGTCAAAAACTGGAAAGTCTGTGAAGATCTGTAGTATAGCCATACTTCCCTATATTTAACAATTTTGAAAAATTAGTACAACCTGAAGAATTAGTATATGAAGACTGTGTAAAAATTTCAGATCATTATCACGCTCCAGTAAGAAATTAAAATTCCTGTACTGGAGTCAAAAGTTTCTGTTTTGGTTCAGCATCAATTCTACTCATCTTGTGAGTCATCCCAAAGGCTTTACTTGGCACTTTATTGAAATAAAAGACACAAAACATGATTACTACAGTAGTTTAATCATGTGAACGCACAAAAACATAAAGTAAAAGTGTTGGATTGTCTCCCAACAAGCGTTTTTCTTTAAAGTCTTTTAGCTAGGCATGATGATTCCAATGATGCTAAAAAAGTAGTAAATGAAACATGCAAGAGAGCATCATGAATCTCATGACAAGCACATTTAAGTCTAACCCACTTCCTATGCATAGGGATTTTGTGATCAAACAATTTATGGGAGCAACAATCAACTAGCATAGGAAGGCAAAACACGCATAACTTCAAAACTTTGAACACATAGGGAGGAAACTTTATATTATTGCAATTCCTACACGCATATGTTCCTCCCTCATAATAGTTTTTAGTAGCATCATGAAGGAATTCCACAATATAACTATCACATAAAGCATTCTTTTCATGATGAACCAGCATAGAATTTTCATTACTCTCCACATAAGCAAATTCCTTCTCATTCATAATAGTGGGAGCATCAAATGAAACTCGAATACTATAAATTGTTTCCACATTAAAAGAGTAATGTTCAGTAAAAGGATATTCAAAATTATGACAATAATTATCACTACTTTTTATAACATAAGTATCATCACAATAATCATCATAAGTAGCAACTTTGTTCTCATCATAGTCAAGTGAAACCTCTTCCAAAATAGTGGAATCATTACTAAATAAACCCATGACCTCTCCAAATCCACATTTATCATTATAATAAAATTCAACACCCACCAAAATAGTGGGATAATAATTATCTAAAGTTTACACTCTTCCAAACCCACTTTCATAAATATCACAATCATCATAAATAGGAGGCATGCAATCATCATAACAAATTTGATCATTCAAAGTAGGGGAACTAAAAAGAACATCTTCATTAAGCATAGCATCCCCAAGCTTGTGGCTTGGCATATCATAAGCATAATCACTCTCATCATTAATAGTATGAATAGAACCAATAGTATAACAATTATTATCATCATAATTTACCAAGTTAGTGCCAAAAAGATTTTCAAGATTATAAGAAGTATCATTTTCTTCCCAATCATAGTCATCACAACAAGCAATAGGCATAACAAAATCATCATCAAGTGTATCATCTTCCACAATTATTTTTGATACATCCTCGTGAGGCACAACAATAATAGGAGCAACATCATTTGGGAGAGATACCTTTTTACCTCTACTCTTTCTTCTTTTCTTCTTCTTTACCACATCATGTGTGGGTTTAATTAATTTTTTCGAGCTTCTTATTGATGAGATTGGTTGAATAGGGAGCTCCTCCTCGTCACCTATTACATCATGAGAGACAATAGGAGGGAAAGTGGAATTCTTTACCCTTTCATTAGTATTTCTTTTATATTCTATTGGTTTTCCCATCTTTCTATAGTTGGCAATATAAGCATTCTCATTGCAATTTACCATGGAAAACATATAGATATTTTTTAGATTAGTTTCAATGTCGTCCGTGAGAATGAATACTTAAAACCAACTATTTTATGTGTTAATTCTTCACTCCCCAAAAATAGAGAAAGCTCATCATAAAGTTCAAGGGTGATCAAGTCATTACAATATTTGGCCACGATTTGATCATGAAAAAGTTTGCATTGGAAATTAAGATGACCAACTTTATTGCAAAGTTCACAAGTAATAGGACAAAGAGAACATAATTTTGTAGCAAATTCATCTATCACTTTGAGCAAAGAATGGGTTCTATCATGTTTATGCTTCTTACAAAATCTATCATCCCTATAAGGCACGTCTTCACAAACTTTATGCACTCCACAAAGATTGACATGCTTATAGGAAACATTTTTATCATGACTAGTGCAATCATCATTATCATTTTGGATATTCATAGAGTTCATACTAACAACATTGAAATCATGCTCATCATTCAAGGAATTCTCATTAAGTATTTTCATAGTTTCTTCCTCTACCAATTGAGCACAATTTTCTGAATCCTTATTTTCACGAAAGACATTATAAAGATGAAACAAATGATGCAACCTAAACTCCATATTTTTTGTAGTTTTCTTTTATAAAACCAAACTAGTGAAAAACAAGAAACTAAAAGATTTAATTGCAAGATCTAAAGATATACCTTCAAGCACTCACTTCCCCGACAACGGCGCCAGAAAAGAGCTTGATGTCTACTACGCAACTTTATGCTTGTAGACTTTGTTGGGCCTCCAAGCATAGAGTTTTGTAGGACAGTAGCAATTTTCCCTCAAGTGGATGACCTAAGGTTTATCAATCCGTGGGAGGTGTAGGATGAAGATGGTCTCTCTCAAACAACCCTGCAATCAAATACAAGAAATCTCTTGTGTCCCCACCACACCCAATACAATGGCAAATTGTATAGGTGCACTAGTTCGGCGAAGAGATGGTGATACAAGCGCAATATGGATGGTAGATATAGGTTTTTGTAATCTGAAAATATAAAAACAGCAAGGTAGCAAGTACCAAAAGTGAGCACAAACGGTATTGCAATGCTTGAAAACAAGGCCTAGGGTCCGTTATTCGCTAGTGCAAGCTCTCAACAATGCTAATATAATTGGATCACATAACCATCCCTCAACGTGCAACGAAGAATCACTCCAAAGTTCTTATCTAGCGGAGAACATAAGAAGAAATTGTTTGTAGGGTACGAAACCACCTTAAAGTTATCCTTTCCGATCGATCTATTCAAGAGTTCGTACTAAGATAACATCAAATTATCCTTTCTGTTCAATCTATCTAAGAGTTCGTACTAGAATAACACCATATGATACGCATCAACCAATTCTAATGTCACCTAGATACTCCTATGTCACCACAAGTATCCATGAGTTAATTATACGATACCCATCAAACAATTTCAGATTCATAATACTCAATCCACACAAAGAACCTCAAAGAGTGCCCCAAGATTACTATCGGAGAAAGTAGGAAAAGAACGTGTATCAACCCCTATGCATAGATTACCCCAAGGTCACCGCGGGAATCCACAAGTTGAGTACCAAAACATATATCAAGTGAATCAATAGGACACCCCATTGTCACCACGGGTATCCGCATGCAAGACATACATCAAGTGTTCTCAAATCCAATATTCAATCCAACATAACGATACCTCAAAGGGAAAGATTCAATTCATCACAACATGATAGCAAGGGAATAACATCATATGATCTGACTATATTAACAAAGCCCGTGATACATCAAGATCGTGACATCTCAAGAACACGAGAGAGAGAGAGATTGAACACATAGCTACTGGTACATACCCTCAGCCCCGAGGGTGGACTACTCCCTCCTTCTCATGGCCTCCGCCGGGATGATGAAGATGGCCACCGGAGAAGGATTCCCCTCTCCGGCAGGGTACTGGAACGTCTCGAGATTGGTTTTTCATCGATACAGAGAGTTGCGGCGGCGGAGCGGAGAGTCCAGGGTTATTTTTGGGGGTTTCCGAATATTTAGGAATTTATAGGCATCGGAGGCGGTGGAGGGGGTGCCCGAGGTGCCCATCCTCCACCAGGCCGCGCCAGGGGGCCTCTAGCGCGCCCTGGTGGAGGATGGCCACCCTGGGCCCCCTCTTCTGGTGTTCTTTGGCCCATCTTATTTCTTCTTGTCCATTAAAAATCCACAAAAATTCCCGCAGCGTTTGGGCTCCGTTTGGTACTGATTTTCTGCGAAGTAAAAAAACAAGCAAAAACAGCAACTGGCAATTTGGCACTATGTCAATAGGTTAGTCCCAAAAAATGATATGAAGTTGTAATAAAATGATTGTAAAACATCCAAGAATGATAATATAACAGCATGGAACAAGCTAAAATTATAGATACGTTGGAGACGTATCAGTGACTAGTAGTGTTGATTACCTTGCGTAGTTGATTACTATATGGTTTATTTGGTGGAAGATTATATGTTCAGATCCATTATGCTATTCAATACCCCTCTGATCTTGAGCATGATTGTTATTTGTGAGTAGTTACCTTTGTACTTGAGGTCACGGGAGAAGTCATGTTGCAAGTAATCATGTGAATTTGATATGTGTTCAATATTTTGATGATATGTATGTTGTGATTCCTTTAGTAGTGTCATGTGAACGTCGACTACATGACAGTTCACCATTCATGGGCCTAAGGGCATGCATTGTGGAGTAGTTATTAGATGATGGGTTGCTAGAGTGATAGAAGCTTAAACCCTAGTTTATGCGCTACTTCGTAAGGGGCTGATTTGGATCCAAACATTTAATGCTATGGTTTGATTTTATCTTAATACTTTTCTCGTAGTTGCGGATGCTTACGAGGGGGTTAATCATAAGTGGGAGGTTGTTCAAGTAAGAACAGCACCCAAGCGCCGGTCCACCCACATATCAAATTATCAAAGTAGCGAACACGAATCAAACCAACATGATAAAACTGACTAGATTAAATTCCCGTGTACTGACGTGGCTTGAGACTGGGTCGGTATTTCCCCAAAGAGGAAGGGATGATGCAGCACAACGACGGTAAGTATTTCCCTCCGGTATGAAACCAAGGTTATCGAACCAGTAGGAGGATCACCACCACCCAATAAGCAGCACCTGCACACAAACAACAAATACTTGCAACGCGACGCGAAAGAGAGGTTGTCAATCTCTCTACGGTAAAAAGATAGATTAGGTAGTGATATATAGGAGAGATAGATCTCTGAAGAACACAAAATAAAGAAGGCAAATAAAATATGCAGCAATATATTTTTGGTTTTTTGGTTTTGTAGATCTGAAAACAAAGATGCAAAAAGATAGGTCTAAAAGCAATATGTTGGAAAAATAGACCCGGGGGCCGTAGGGTTCACAAGTGGATTCTCTCATGAGTATAGCGCACGGTGGGTGAACAAATTACTGTTGGGCAATTGATAGAAAATCAAATAGTCATGACGATATTCAAGGCGATGATCATTATGTAGGCATCACGTCCAAGATAAGTAGACCGACTGCTGCCTGCATCTACCACTATTACTCCACACATCGACCACTATCCAGCATGCATCTAGTGTATTAAGTTCATGGAAAAATGGAGTAATGCAATATGAACGATGACATGATGTAGACAAGATCTATTCATGTAGGAATAGACCCCATCTTGTTATCCTTAATAGCAACGATACATGCGTGTCTTGCTGCCCCTTCTGTCACTGGGAAAGAACACCGCAAGATCGAACCCATCACAAAGCACCTCTTCCCATGGCAAGAAAAACCGATCTAGTTGGCGTAACTAAACCAAAGATTCGAAGAAGAAATACGAGGCTATAAGTAATCATGCATATAAGAGATCAAAGAAGACTCAAATAATATTCATGGATAGAAACTGATCATGAACTCAAAATTCATCAGATCCCAACAAACACACAGCAAAAGTTTACATCAAATAGATCTCCAAGAGACCATTGTATTGAGAATCATAAGAGAGAGAGAGAGAGGAATCCATCTAGCTTCTGCCTACGGACCCATAGGTCTATGGTGGACTGATGACCCACAAGTATAGGAAATCAATCGTAAGTCCTTTCGATAAGTAAGAGTGTCGAACCCAACGAGGAGCAGAAGGAAATGACAAGCGGTTTTCAGCAAGGTAATTTCTGCAAGCACTGAAATTGTAGGTAACAAATAGTTTGATAGCAAGGTAATTCGTAACGAGCAAGTAACGGTAACGGTAAACAAGGTGCAGCAAGGTAGCCCAGTCCTTTTGAGGCAAAGGACAGGCCAGAACAATCACTAGTAATAGGCAAAGTGTTCTTGAGGGTACACGGGAATTTCGTCTAGTCACTTTTATCATGTTGGTTTGATTCATGTTTGCTACTTTGATAATTTGATATGTGGGTGGACCGGTGCTAAGGTTCTGTTCTTACTTGAATTAACAACCTACTTATGATTAACCCCCTCGCAAGCATCCGCAACTACGAGAAAAGTATTAAGACAAAGTCTAACCATAGCATTAAACATGTGGATCCAAATCAGCCCCTTACGAAGTAGCGCATAAACTAGGGTTTAAGCTTCTGTCACTCTAGCAACCCATCATCTAATAACTACTCCACAATGCATTCCCTTAGGCCCATGAATGGTGAAGTGTCATGTAGTCGACATTCACATGACACCACTAAGGGAATCACAACATACTTATCATCAAAATATCGAACACATATCAAATTCACATGATTACTCGCAACATGACTTCTCCCGTTGACGGTGTCCTGGACTAGGGGGTACTCACCACGTTGTCTCCCGACCAGTGGGTCGGGCCGAGGACCCCCGTGATGATTCACTAATGGGCCACTTCGAGCAGCCCATGCCGAATACGAGGATTCCACAAGACTTGGCGCACAAGACAAGGACTCCTCTAAACCCTAGGTCTACCTCGCATATATAAACCGAGGCCAGGCTAGTCAATAGATCAATATATTACATATCATAATCTTGTGGTTGATACATGTACTCTGTACTATCCCCCATATCAATACAATCAAAAGCAGGACGTAGGGTATTATCTCTTCAAGAGAGCCCGAACCTGGGTAAAATCCTGTGTCCGTGTTACCATCGCTCCAAGACGCCTAGCTTAGGACCCCTACTACGAGATATGCCGGATTTGACACCGACACCCGTGACCTCAAGAACAAAGGTAACTAATCACAAATAATAATCATGCTCAAGATCAGAGGAGTAATGAATAGCATAATGGATCTGAATATATAATCACTAGTAGAAAACAGGGTACTAGTCCCGGTTCCAGAGGGCCTTTAGTCCCGGTTCTGGAACCGGGACAAACCAAACGAGACTATTACCCAAAACCTTTAGTCCCGGTTTGCTTACGAACCGGGACCAAAGGGGCTCCACGTGGCCGCTTCGGGGCGCCCAGGCAGGAGGACCTTTAGTCCCGGTTGGTAACACCGACCGGGACTAAAAGGCAGCCACGCGTCAGCACCTGCCAGGCGCTGGTTTTTTTTTGAAAGGAGGGGTTTAGGGGTTTTCCTATTGTGTTTCCCCCTTTTTATTTTTGTGTTTACCATTTTTATTTTATGCTTTTCATTCAACTCGGCGCTAGCTACTACATATAGCAATGAAGGAACCATTACACAACATCGTCATGATCAATATATAGAGAGAAGTAACCTCCCTTTCTCCGTGCTTGGTCGAACAATATGCAACAAGTTTTCGTAAATCTATTCGACGCTATTACATATAGTACACATTCATGCATATATACAATATAACATCTCTTACGATCCTAACTTCTATTTCCAATCCTGATGGCATTCTCCATCTTTAGGTATGACATGCTCAACAAAGAATCCCGCCAATTCCTCTTGAATTGCTCATATGCGATCAGTTGGTAGGAGTTCGTCCCGCTTCTGCCAGATCTAATTTAAAGATGGGGGCCAATAAAACTCAACACAATTGATGGTAATAAAATAAAAATGTGAATATTGTTTACGTACTTCAAATTGTTCTAAAGATATGCCCCGGCCCCGCTCAGTGGTCGAGTGGCGAATGAACTCGCAAACGTAGTAAGCACATAAATTAGTCCCGGGTGCCTGCCACAAGCACTTTACGAGAATAGAGTTCAATCAAAATGATAATCAAGCATGATAATGGTATTGAAACTAGAATCAATGAGAGATGCGCGGTACTAGAGTAGTACTTACTTTGGGGTGTAAAAATTGCAGCTCTTTTTTCCATTTGACACCCTTAACCTGTTTGGTGAACTTTTTCCAAACCCTGCCCAGCAAAGAAAATGATTACTTGATATCAGGAAATGAACGAAAGTTGCCGATATGGTGCGATAACGATTGAACTTACTTCTGAAGCATTTCCCTCATGCTCGTCCACTCCTTAGGGTCTTTACGTCTCGAGTCCAAGACAGCTACTTTTCCATCTTCAAGCTGAATGTCTAGCAGAATAAAGTGGAAACTGCGCACGCATAACTCGTTAATTGCACTTAACCTCGAGTAAGCGAAACATAATGTGCACAAGATAGTAACACTCACTTGAAGTTGTAAGGAAATAGTATTTCCTTTCTGGTTTGTTGTCCAAGTAACACATCTAGCAAGTTTTTCTCTGTATCGGCAGGAAATTCTTTTAACATATGTTCATTTATGAAATTTGGGTCAATGAACCCAATGTCATAGATTTGTAGTTGTTTGCATTCGAGGATCTTCATTCTGCATAATATAGTGTGAGGATAATTAATACATGCAATGAACGAGCTGAGCTAGAGACTTAATTACAGACAATAGGAACCGACGATAGTTTTGTCGAGCTCCTTTTGGGTGTATAAGTAAAAAAATTCTTCAAATTCAATGAACAACATCTGCTTTCCATTGAAGAAGTGCTCATTTTTTATTCCCACCAAGATATTGTTGTTCCCCTCCTTGCAGGCTTCCAAGTACCATTCATGCAAATGTCGCATCCTCGTTGGTAGACCCTTGAGCTCCTCACGTGTGATGAGAGGCTTCCCGTGCTCGTATCTTAAGGATGGTACTACCTTAGCTGTTTCGAACTGTACCGAATCGGGTAAGTAATCATCAGCAGTGATAGCAAGACCATTGGCCGCTTTCTCTGGATCATTAGCGATATCGGTAACCACCTTGAGCGGAGGGCACGATTGCAGTTCTTGTTCGCCGAGCTGGGGAATTGTTTTCCCACTTCTTGAGCCACTTCTACTTAAGCTTCCCGACCACCTCGCTTGATCATATTTCTTCTGAATACATCGGTCATAGTTTGATGGCAGCGGAGGCGGTGGTGGTCGCCTAAGGGCATCCAGAGTTCGCTTCGCTTTCACCGGATCTATTTTCTCCTCTTCAGGTGGGCGTTTCGGTGCGAGCTGGCGTTTCACATCGGCATCCATGATCTCATTGAGTTCCTCCTCAGACCTCTCGTAGGGTAACTTGGGAAGAGGCTTGACACTTGGGCCGTATCTGAATCTCCTCTGTTTCATACTGCTGCTAGCCGCCGGAGCGGCGGCGACTCTCTTCCGCTATTGCTTAGGTGGCGGAGGAGGCGGAGTCCGATGACGCGGCGGAGACAGCTGAGGCGGAGAAGGATTCTGCTGAGGGGCCTCCTCCGTCGGAGTCCGCTGAGGCGGCGGAGATGGCTGACGCACCGGAGACGGTTGATGCACCGGAGACGGTTGACGCACTGGAGACGGCTGACGCACCGGAGACGACTCGGGCACCGGGGCCTCCTCCGCCTGAGTCTGTTGAGGCGGAGTCCAGTATGGAAGCACGATGTGTTCCTTTCTCCATAGACAGGTAGTCCTTAAGGCATATCGAAGAAGAAGCTCCCCTTCACCTGTAGCGTACTCAAGCTCCAGCCCATCAAATCCGTCCATTATTTCATCCACCCCGACAATAGCAAAGCCAGCTGGAACCGGAGTGCAATGGAAAGTTGCATCAGGTCTAGGAGGTAAGACATGGCCGACTGCCGCCTTGAAGGTCAGGTTATGACATTTCGCCATTAGCACACAATGTTCATTTTGCGTGATATAATCCATGGGGTAGCGAGGAGCCGTTCTATCAGGATGAACGAGCTCAGTGGAAGCCACGCTGCTTCTCCGCTGAGATGGTGGGGTAGCATCGTGGGTAGTCTCCAATGAAGGATCTTCGTGCCGCTGAGATGGTTGGCCGGTAGCTCGCTGGCTCTCAAGTGCCTCTAGTTTCGCTAATCTTTCATTCAACTTCTGCATTTCGCTTGCTTCCTCTTTCTTCTTTCTCTATCAGCTTCTGTAACCAGCGCTGTCGGGAAACCCAACCTTCCACGGAACGGAGCCTGATGTGCCTCGTGTTCGTCCATGGTGTTCAGGATTCCCGAGGGCAAATGACAGCTCGTCCTTCTCTCTGTCGGGAACGAACGTCCCTTCCAGCGATTTCTTGATTGTTTCCTCAAGCTTTTTGAATGGTATTGCAAGTTGAGATTTCGTCCAGACACACTTCCCTGTTTCAGGGTCCAAAGTTCCCCCAACCCCGAAGAACAAAGTCCTTGCCCGATCTGGCCAGTGCAATGTCGCTGGTTGGACATCTTTAGCAAGCAGGTCTTGCTCAGCTTTGTCCCACGTAGGCCGGGCTTTGCTGTAGCCACCTGACCCCATAACATGGTGATACTCCTTCCTTGCGACATTTTTCTTATTTGTAAGTGACCTGTTCTTTGCCTCTCCGATTTCTTGTAGGCCACAAATGCAGGCCAGTGATCTCTCATCTTCTCATATTGATCTCTGAATTCTGGAGTCTTGTCTTTCTCGACAAACTTCCTGTTCAATACTTTCTTCCAGTTCTTGAATAGTTCTGCCATCTTCTTAAGAGCAAACGCCCTGACCTTTCGCTGTATAACTGGGTTATTCGGATCCTCCTCTGGCGGTAGACTGAAATTTCTCATCAGATTGGTCCAAAGATCATCTTTCAGTCTATCGTTGACATAAGGAATTTGAGGGTCCTTCTTCTTATTCCATTCTTGGCAGCTGATCGGGACGATGTCCCTTACAACCACTCCGCACTGATGTATAAATTTGTTCTTGGTCCGGTAGGGAGCAATCGGTTGGCCTTCTGGAGAGACTTCTTCGATCGTGAACCTTTCTTGCGTGTCCAACCTTCTCATCGGGCCTCCTCTCCTTACCGAAGTGGAGCTCGATCCGGATGGCTAATTAAAAGAAGAAAGAAGCATTAATATATGTACATACAAAAAAATTAATGCATCTAGTCAGCAGAGGATTAATTAATATATACCTCGCCGGACTTTGAAGCAGTTATGGCTCCCTTCTCCATTCGATCACCGGAGCCGTCATGATCTCCTTCGTCCCCAGTTCGATCACTGGAGCAGTCATGATCTCCTTCCTCCTCACCGGAACCGCCATCCTCTCTTTCCTCACCATCGGTCTCGTTGAGAAACGACAAGCAGGTGAGATCGAAATCACCTCCGTCGCGGATTATATCCCCCAACAACTCTTCTTTTTCTAAGTCTCTGTCGGCCATAGTTTCTGCAAATATTACAATGTGGCAATATACAACCATGAGAGATGGATTAGTGGCAAACATAGACTTAATCACAACAAGGAATCATATGCATATGAGCAATGGATTAGTGGGAAACATCATGCAAAGGTCACAAGTTTTATAACAGTCAGTTTCAGACGATCGTCGAGGACTCCTCCCCCCTCATGTCTGATGAGTCGCCCTATCTTTCGAGAGAGGATACTTTGCGGACCGCCTCTCTCATGGTCGTTTGTAGTGAAGGCTGAATGGCCCAATATGCTTAGCATAGTATTTTGACGGGGATGGTGGGTTTCGGGTTCGGGTATTACTGAAACGGGTTTGAACCCGTGACCGCCTCTCTCATGGTCCTCGAGGATACTTGCGGACCCCCACCCCCTCATGTCGAAGTTATCATTCTATGAACATATGAAAATTCTCAAGTGCATTATGTTCATATGGTGGGACTGGCAACCTACGAAGCACCGATAGAGCGACATTGATACGGTGATACGGGTACGGCGATACGGGATATGTCAATTTCTAAAAACAGCAATAAGGCGATACGGTAAACATATATAAGTAATAATAAAATGACATGGACTGTCTCATTTTAAAAATCTCACAATCATCAATGGGGATAAAAATCTCACTATCATCAATGCAAAGCTCACTGTGGGGGCAGGGGCCGGCGCGGCGACGTCGAGGCCGGCAGGGGCGCGGCGACGGCGATGGGGCAGGGGGAGGTGACGGTGGGGAAGGGCGAGGCGACGGCGACAGCGGGGCATGGCGAGGCGACGGTGACGGCGACATAGGGGCAGGGCGTGACGACGGCGACGACGACGTAGGGGCAGGGGCGCGACGACGGGCGGGGCAGGGCGAGGCGACGGCGACGGCGGGGCAGGGCACGGCGACGGCGACGGTCAGCGGGCTCGGGGATGGCAGGGCGTCGGCAAGGGCGATGGCAAAATCCGGCAGCCTGGCGGCGTCGATGTCGTCGTCGGCGCCGAGGAGAGAAGAAACTGCAATGGATTGGAAATTTTTCTAAGTGCCCTTTATATAGCCCCCCCTTTAGTCCCGGTTGGTGGCTCCAACCGGGACTAATGCCCCCTTTTAGTCCCGGTTGTAGCCACCAACCGGGACTAAAGGTCAATTTCCAGCAGCCCAAAGGGCGGGAAGCAGAGCCCTTTAGTCCCGGTTGGTGGCACCAACCAGGACTAAATGGGGGCATTAGTCCCGGTTGGAGCCACCAACCGGGACTAAAGGGCTGTGCTTCCCGTACCAAAAGTTTAGTCCCACCTCGCTAGTCGAGAGGGGCTCGGAGTGGTTTATAAGCGCTGCTGCCGCTGCCCTCTCGAACTCCTCTCTAATGCAGGCAGTACATACCTATTTGACGCCCTGTTGGGCCTGCTAGCATTGCGGGCCTGTATCCTGGCCCATTTGTAGGGTTTCTAGTCGTATGCAGGCCGTCGTGCCTAGTAGGCGGGCCTTTTTTTGCATATATTATGATTTTTAATGTTATTTTTTGCATATGTTATTTTTAGTTATATAACTTTAGTTGCATAAATTTTATATAATTTTAGTTGCATAAGTTTTATTTTTTATTGATTCTTTTTAGCTGATTGCTTTTGCTATTAGAGTTTTATAAAAGCTTTTTAGTTTCTATTAAAGCTTGTAACAAAATATTTTAACTCAAGACTTTTTTTGCATTCAATATGCACCATTCAAAGCTACATCATCACTTTTCAACCCTTTTCTGACTTCATTTGCTATTTTTCATGCATTTCATGATTTATTTTGAGCTAAGAAGACCCTGAGATTGAAAAGCACTGCAAATGAACTCTGAAATGGTTGAAAATTGGCATGGTATCATAATTTCACCCACATAGGTTGAGAGGGTTACGGGAAAAACTGGATGCACTTCGTGTACAAACTGGACAATCTCCTTCGAAGTATCAGGGTTTCGGACGAAAACTCGTCTATTACAAAGGGATTTCATTTTTAAACATATTTTAACTCAAGAATTTTTCTGTATTCAATACGCACCATTCAAAGCCACATCATCACTTTTCAACCCTTTTCTGACTTCATTTGCTATTTGTCATGCATTTCATGATTTATGTTGAGATAAGAAGACCCTGAGATTGAAAAGCATTGCAAATGAACTCTGAAATGGATGAAAATTGGCATGGTATCATAATTTCACCCACATAGCATGTGCTAAAAAGTTGAGAGGGTTAAGCTAAAAACTGGATGCACTTCGTGTACGAACTGGACAATCTCTTTCGAAGTGTCAGGGTTTTGGGCGAAAGCTCTTCTGTTAGAAAAGGATTTCAATTTTTTAAACATATTTGAACTCAAGACTTTTTCAACTCAATATGCACCATTCAAAGCCACATCATCACTTTTCAAACCTTTTCTCACTTCATTTGCTATTTTTCATGCATTTCATGATTTATTTTGAGCTAAAATGACCCTGAATTGAAAAGCACTGCAAATGAACTCTGAAATGGTTGAAAGTTGGCATGGTATCATCATTTCACCCACATAGCATGTGCTAAAAAGTTCAGAGGGTTACGACAAAAACTGGATGCACTTCGTGTACAAACTAGACCATCTCAACTTTTTAGCACATGCTATGTGGGTGATTTTAGTTAATATTTTAGTTGATTTTTTTAGTTCATTCTTTTTAACAAATAAATACTTTGATAATTTTAGTTAATATTATTTTGATTCTTTTTAGTTAATGTTTTAGTTGATTCTTTTTAGTTAATATTTTAGTTGATTCTTTTTAGTTCATTCTTTTTAACAAATAAATACTTTGATAATTTTAGTTAATATTATATTTAACTACAGTTATATTCTAGATCAAAGCCATCATCAGAATAGTTGTGGAGAGAAAGTCTTCACTTTTTAGCACATGCTATGTGGGTGATTTTAGTTAATATTTTAGTTGATTTTTTTAGTTCATTCTTTTTAACAAATAAATACTTTGATAATTTTAGTTAATATTAGTTAGATTATTTTTAGTTCATTCATTTTAGTTAATGTTTTAGTTGATTCTTTTTAGTTCATTCTTTTTAGTTAATATTTTAGTTGATTCTTTTTAGTTCATTCTTTTTAACAAATAAATACTTTGATAATTTTAGTTAATATTATATTTAACTGCAGTGATATTCTAGATCAAAGCCATCATCAGAATAGTTGTGGAGAGAAAGTCTTCACTTTTTCTTCGCGTGTGTCCCTTGCTTATTGCGCCGTAACCATGGACAATCTTCATCACATACATCACAATGCTTCAGAAAGCTTGCTCACATCATACTAAATATTCTTACACACAAACCGTACTTAAACAGGGACATAATAGAAATAATAGTTCAGATATCCATTACAGAAAGTGCTGCATAATTGAAGATACCAATCCTACTCTTCTGGATTGCAAACCTACTCGTCCGAATCAGGAGACCCCCAAGCACTACATAATAGAGATAAAAGTGTTCGCCATTGCAAACACTACTCGTCGTCCGGATCAGAATACCCACAAGCAGGAGATACTAGCGGTACAAGGTGACGCTGCCCATAATTGAAGATTCCAATCCTGCGGTACAACTCGTATGCAACGTACCCATCTATTGTTGCATACTCAATGTTGATAGGGTCAAGTGGGGTCTTCTCCCAATGTTGGTGCCCTGACTTGGGGAATTCTGTCTTCATATCAGCGTAGTCCTCGTCGATCAGGGCGGCTGCCATATCAGCCATTGAAGTCTTGTCATGCTCAAGCCTGAACCTGCCCCGAAGATCAATGTGGCATTCAGCTGGTATCTCAATACCCCAGGTGCGCCTCATCTTGATCTTGTCATTCGTTATATCAACGCTAGCAAAATATATGCCGCTGCGAAGGAACTCCATGAGTTTTGGACAGTGCTTGTCACTACTGCAACAACAAAATGGAACAAATGTGTTAAATACTGCTGCAACAAGTATATTTTAGAACAAGTATAATAAGAATCATAACAAGTATATTTTAGAACAACTATAATAAGAATCATAACAAGTATATTTCGGCACAAGTATAATAAGAATCATAACAAGTATAATAAGAATCATAACAAGTATAATAATTAAGAGTCATAACAAGTATAATTCGGAACAAGTATAATAAGAATCATAACAAGTATAATCAGAATCATAGCAAGTTTCCTATTCCTATGCATTTCCTACCCTATGAATCAAAAGAAGCCCCTAAACTATGACATGTTCTCCCACGATGGCCAATATGCAACTACAAGGAAAATTCTTATGCAATTTTCCTGTCCTATTCCTATCCTCCTATTCCTATTCCTATGCAATTTTCCTAATCCTCCTATTGCTATGCAATTTTCTATTCCTATGCAATTTTCCTATGAATCAAAGAAAAGCCCCAATTTTCCTATGAATCAAAGAAAAGCCCCAATTTTCCTATGAATCAAAGAAAAGCCCCAATTTTCCTATGCATTTTTCCTATGAATCAAGGAAACTATGACATGTTCTCAACATTCCCAATCCTCCTATTCCTATGCAATTTTCCTATCCTATGAATCAAAGAAAAGCCCCAATTAAAACTATGACAAGTCTCGTTTTACCTTGCCCACTGGAAGACCATGACATGTTGCTTCAAACAAAGTTGGACGATGGCAACATTGCGACCATCGACCGTGTACTCCAGATCGAGGACCATGAACTTGTGTTTCTCCTCTTGAAGCCATTCCTTGAACATGGAAAGAAAACCCTCGACTTTGGTGCTGTCGTTCGTGTAGACGACATGGAGATTGGTCGTGCCATGTGCGAGCACGTTCCCGTAGTGAGTGATTGGATTCATGGTGGAGGATGGGGAAGAAGAGAGGAGAGGGAGACGAACAGAAATTGAGGCCGGTCGCGTTACTGTAGCGTTCCCCATGTATGATCTCGCGCGGAACAACTTCCAAGGCATGGGATTTGAATGGTTGGGACCTTTAGTCCCGGTTTGAGCCATGAACCGGGACTAAAAGGGCTCGCCCCAGGCGAACGGTTGCCACCACCCCTTTAGTCCCGGTTGGTGTCACCAACCGGGACTAAAGGTCACGTTCCAACCGGGACTGATGTGTGACGAACCCCGACCGGCGTCCTAGCCGCTCGAACCGGGACTAATGCTCACATTAGTCCCGGTTCGTAACACGACCGGGACTAAAGCTCTGATCCTGGCCTCAACCAAAGCCTTGTTTTCTACTAGTGAATCTTCCACCAAATAAACCATATAGTAATCAACTACACAAGGTAATCAACACTACTAGTCACCCACAGGTACCAATCTGAGGTTCCGGTACAAAGATTGAACACAAGAGATGAACTAGGGTTTGAGAGGAGATGGTGCTATTGAAGATGTTGATGAAGATTGGCCTCCCATAGATGAGAGGGGTGTTGGTGATGACGATAGCTTCGATTTCCCCCTCCGGGAGGGAAGTTCCCCCGGCGGAATCGCTCCGCCGGAGGGCAAAAGTGCCCCTGCCCAAGTTCCGCCTCGAGGCGACGGTGCTTCATCCCGAAAGTCCTGTTCCTGGCTTTTTTAGGTTTTTTGGGAATATATACCAGAAGATGGGCTCCGGAGGTGGGCCAGGGTGAGCACCACCCACCAGGCCGTGCCAGGGGGCGCGCCCTGATGGGTGCTCCTCACCAGGTGGCCCCCCTCCGTTAGATTTTTGCTCCAGTATTTTTTATTAATTCCAAAAGTATTCTCCGTAAAGCTTTAGCTTCATTGGAGTTGTGCATAATAGGTATCTCTGACATGCTTTTCTTGGGTCCAGAATTGCAGCTGCCGGTATTCCCCCTCTTTGTGTAAACCTTGCATATTATGAGAGAAAAGGCATTAGAATCACTCCCCAAAGCATTATTATTCAACAAAACAAAGTAAATAACAATAGGAAATCATGATGCAAAATGGACGTATCAACTCCCCCAAGCTTAGACCTCGCTTGTCCTCAAGCGAAAGCCGATATTGAAAAGCATGTCCACATGGTTTGAGAGAGAGGTGTCGATAAAAACAAAATACGGACATAGAAGCATCATGCTTATTAACAGAACAGTAACAAACTCTAACATAAGAACTTATTTCAATATATTTTTATCATAAAGCTTCTCATGAACAAGTAACAATTCATCACAACATAGACGTATGAAGCATAAACCTTATTGGAAACCAACAAACTGTTTTCTTAGTCAACTTTGCAACTACAATTCATCATATTTTCAGGAAGGGTCTCATGTCAGAGCCTTTTGGCAAGTCCACATACTCAACCATCATTTGGTCTTCTATGATTGCTAATGCTCACGGCATACCCATGAACAAAAAGTTTCAACCGGACACATAGGAAGATAGGGGCTTATAGTTTTGCCTCCCAACTCACTCACCTCAAGGGTGATGTCAACAATAATAACTCATGCCCACTCATATCCAACTGGATATATGTGCCTAGATCTTTCCTCACCACATGATGCTTGCAAAGGAAAAAGTAAAAAGGAATAGAGAAGAATACTTTGACTCTTGCATAAAAGTAAGTGCATAAAAGTAAAAGATAGGCCCTTCGCAGAGGGAAGCAGAGGTTGTCATGCGCTTATTGGTTTGTATGCTCAATCCCTTAATGTAAAAGAACGTCACACTATATTGCCCCCTATGATAGCAACCTTTATTATGTAGTCCGTCGCTTTTATTACTTTGCCATCATAAGTTCGTATAACGCTCAATTTTCTCTTACACTAATTGATCAAAACACTTTTAGAAGCAATCTTTATTGCCTAGTTGCACCGATGGCAAATTACTTGAAGGTCTTTCTTGATCCATAGGTAGGTATGGTGGACACTCAAGCAAAGAGTTTGGGTTTGGGTTTTGGATGCACAAGTAGTATCTCTACTTAGTCCGGAATTTTTTGGCTAGCAAAGATATTGAGCAAGCACCACATGTTAAAGGATCTATGACAATATAACTTCTATGTGGATACGAACAAACATAAATCATTACGTTGTCTTCCTTGTCCAACGTCAACAATTTTGACATATAATATTTGATGGGGGCTCACAATCATAAAAGATGTCCAAGATAGTGTATTTGCATGTGAATCTTCTCTTTCCTAATTAATTATTTCATGAATTGCATCATTGACCAATGCTATGTTTGTCAATCTCCAATAAATTTTACTACTTATACTTTTCCTTATGTGGTGTCATTACTCACCATAAGATTAGCATATGATTCTTTTCATTTATTGCCTTTCTTTTATTTGATTGCAACAAGAAAGTAGAGAAGCAAAAACTCAAACTAAACTTTATTATATAACTTTCACTCGATTACATAGATAGGTAGACCACGAAACTAACACACGAAAATAGATCTCGCTAAACTTTTATTCAACTAAGGCAAAGGGAAACTAAAGATAGAACCAAAATAGGTAAATGTGAATAAAAGTGATGGTGATACGATACCGGGGCACCTCCCCCAAGCTTGGCTCAAGCCAAGGGGAGTGCCCATACCCGTGTACTCAAGTCTCCTTTGGTGGTGGTGATGAAGAAGGTGGAGGTGTTGATGCAGGTGGTGGTGATGCGGAAACCTTCTTCTTCAATTTATATTTAACCATAAACTTTTCCTCCCTTAGATCATTATTCTCCAATTCAAGCTTTAATATCCTTTGGCATATGGCCTCCTTGTTTTCCTGCAGAAAACGAGACGGGATAAATTGGACCTTAGGTTTGTATATTCTAGGGAGGCTTGACTTCTTGAATTCCACATGCATGTCTCCGGGTTGAGGCAATGGATCATCCTCTTCCTAAGAGCGGTCATCTTTTGTTTCCTGCATGGTAGAATCTTCTTCCTCCTCCGAGGTCCATAGATAGGGGTAAATCTCCCTAAAGATCTTCGGATCTGGAACATAGGGATCAACATGGCTCTCCCCCTCTGAATCTTGAGACGACATATATTCAGATCTATCAGGAAAACAACACGAAACAAGAACAGGGGATTTCTCTGCGATACGGTCGTCAAAACAATCGGGGGTATATATAGAGAATTTTTATTCTTGGGAAACAAGTATTTGGAAAGAAAACGGAGTCGGGAAGGCATCCGAGGTGGGCAGCACCCACCAGGGCGCGCCCAGGGGTGCCTGGCGCGCCCAGGGGTGCCTGGCGCGCCCTGGTGTATCGTGCTCACCTCGATCACCTTCCGATTTATTTTTTTATTTCTAAAATTCTAAAATATTCCAAAACTGATAGAAAATATTTTTGCGGATTTTTCGGAGTCCGTTTACTTACCGTATCATGTACCTCCTATTTTTAAGTATTCTGGAGTGTTCCGGAAGGTTTCTTTTACGTGTTCCTCCGGTGTCATGGTTTGGATAACATTGCTTTCAACATTAATAGGCGTACCTGAGATATAATGCTTAATTCTTTGGCCATTGACCACCTTCGGGTTAGTACCTTCGGCGTTATTAATCTTGATAGCTCCAGAACGATAAACCTCTTCAATAATATATGGTCCTTCCCATTTAGAGAGAAGTTTTCCTGCAAAGAATCTTAAACGAGAGTTGAATAAAAGAACATAATCTCCTATTTTGAATTCCCGCTTTTGGATTCTTATGTCATGCCATCTTTTTACCATTTCTTTGAATAGCTTGGCATTTTCATGCGCTTGGGTTCTCCATTCATCTAGTGAACTAATATCAAATAGCCTCTTCTCACCGGCAAGTTTGAAATCATAATTGAGTTCTTTAATTGCCCAAAATGCTTTGTGTTCTAGTTCTAGAGGCAAATGACAAGCTTTCCCATACACCATTTTGTATGGAGACATACCCATAGGATTTTTATAAGCTGTTCTATAGGCCTGATACGTCTCCAACGTATCTATAATTTTTGCTTGTTCCATGTTGCTATATTATCATTCTTGGATGTTTTACAATCATTTTACTACAACTTTATATTATTTTTGGGACTAACCTATTAACCTAGAGCCCAGGGCCAGTTCCTGTTTTTTCCGTGTTTTTGAGTTTTACAGAAAAGGAATATCAAACGGAGTCCAAACGGAATAAAAATTTACGGTGATTTTTATGGACCAGAAGAGACCCACGGAGCATCGGAGTTGGGCCAGAAGATCCACGAGGCAGTCACAAGCCACAGGGGTGCGCCCCCCCTAGGGCGCGCCCCCTGGCTTGTGACTCCCTCGTGGCCTCCCTGGACTTGTTTCCACCGCCATAAATTCCTATAAATATAGAAACCTCCGAAAATAAACCTAGATCGGGAGTTCCGACGCCACAAGCCTCCAGAGCCACGAAAAACCAATCGGGAGCCTTTTCCGGCATCCTACCGGAGGGGGAAACCATTACCGGAGGCCATCTTCATCATCCCGACGGTCTCCATGACGAGGAGGGAGTAGTTCACCCTCGGGGCCGAGGGTATGTACCAGTAGCTATGTGTTTGAGCTCTCTCTCTCGTGTTCTTGAGATGGCACGATCTTGATGTACCGCGAGCTTTGTTAATATAGATGAATCATATGGAGTGTTTCCCCTCTCTATTTAGTTGTGATGAATTGAGTTTTCCCTTTGAAGTTTACTTATCGGATTGAGTCTTTAAGGATTTGAGAACACTTGATGTATGTCTTGCGATGGGATATCTGTGGTGACAATGGGATGTTCTATTGATCTACTTGATGTATGTTTTGGTGATCAACTTGCGGGTTCCGTGACCTTGGGAATCTATGCATAGGGGTTGGCACACGTTCTTGTCTTGACTCTCCGGTAGAAACTTTGGGGCACTCTTTGAAGTTATTTGTGTTGGATTGAATATGATGAATCTGAAATTATGTGATGCATATCGTATGATCAAGCCCATGGGTACTTGTGGTGACATTGGAGTATCTAGGTGACATTAGGGTTTTGGTTGATATGTATCTTAAGGTGTTATTTTAGTACGAACTCTAGGGCTGTTTGTGACACTTATAGGAATAGCTCATATGATTGATCGGAAAGGATAACTTTGAGGTGGTTTCGTACCCTACAATAATTTCTTTGTTTGTTCTCCGCTATTTGTGACTTTGGAGTGAACTCTTTGTCGCACGTGAGGGATTTATATATGATTCAACTATGTTAGTATTGTTGAGAGAATTTGCACTAGTGAAAGTATGAACCCTAGGCCTTGTTTCCAAGCATTGCAATACCGTTTGTGCTCACTTTTGTTACTTGCTACCTTGCTGTTTTTATATTTTCAGATTACAAAAACCTATATCTACCATCCATATTGCACTTGTATCACCATCTCTTCGCCGAACTAGTGCAGCTATACAATTTACCATTGTATTGGGTGTGTTGGGGACACAAGAGACTCTTTGTTATTTGGTTGCAGGGTTGTTTGAGAGAGACCATCTTCATCCTACACCTACCACGGATTGATAAACCTTAGGTCATCCACTTGAGGGAAATTTGCTACTGTCCTACAAAACTCTGGGCTTGGAGGCCCAACACGAGTCTACAAGAAGAAGGTTGCATAGTAGACATCAAGCTCTTTTCTGGCGCCGTTGCCGGGGAGGTGAGTGCTTGAAGGTATATCTTTAGATCTTGCAATTGAATCTTTTAGTTTCTTGTTTTATCACTAGTTTGGCCTATAAAAGAAAACTACAAAAAAATGGAATTGAGGTTGCCTCATATGCTTCATCTTTTTAATGTCTTTCGTGAAAATGATGGAAAGGAAAATTGTTCTCAAGTCTTAGAAGAAGAAGTTATTAAAATGTTTGGCACTAAATCTTTGAGTGATGAGCATGATTGCAATGTTGTTAGTATGAATTCTTTGAATATCCATAGTACTAATGATGATTGCACTAGTCATGATAAAAATATTTCATTATAAGCATGTTAATTTTTGTGGAGTGCATAGAGTTTGCGTAGACATGCCTAAAAGGGAAGATAGATTTTGTAAGAGGCACAAGTATTTAGAAACTAAATGGTTGCAAGAGAGGCTATATGTTTGTGCTGAAAGACTTTATATTTCTCGCCGTCCTTGTGAACTTTGCAATGAACGTGGTCATTATAATTTCCAATGTGAATTATTTCATGATCGAATTGTGTCCAAAAAATGTGATAACCTCATTACCCTTGAGCATCATAATGAACTTAGTCTATTTTTGGGGTATGAAGAAATGAAACGTGAAACTAAGGATGTTCCAGCATGGGCTCTTATGAAAATGAGTGATTTTGATCTAAATGAAATCTATATGTATTGCATGGTAAATTGCATTGAGAATCCTTATATTGCCAATTACTTAAAGACAAGGAAACAAATAGAAGATGAAGAGAATACTAATGAAGGGGAAGAGGTCTCCCAATATCCTCCTATTTTTTCTTATGATGAATCAGGTAATGAGGAGGAGCTTTTTATTCAACCAATCTCTTCGAAAAGAAGCTTGGAGAAATTAAATAAACCCTCACATAATGTGGTGAAGAAGAAGAAAAGAAGGAAAAGTAAAGGTAAAGAGGTATCTCACCCAAATAATGACACCCCTTATAATCTTGAAAATCTTTTTGGCACCAACTTAGGAAATTGTGATAACAATTGCTATACTATTGGTGCTATTCATACTATTAATGAGGAGAGTGATTATGCTTATGTTATGCAAAGCCACGAGCTTGGGGATGCTATGTTTGATGAGAATGACATGTTTGAGAATTTATTTGCTGCAATTAATGTTTGTCCCAAGCTTGGGGATGCTATGTTTAATGAAGATGATGTTTTTAGTCCCCCAAGTTTTGATGAGCAAAACTATTATGATGATAGCATCCCCCCTATTTACGATGATTGCAATATTTATGAAAGTGGGTTTGGAAGAGTGTCAACTTTAGATAATAATTATCCCACTATTTTGGAGGGAGTTGAATCTTATTATAATGATAAAAGTGGATTTGGAGAGGTCACGACTTTATTTATTAATGATTCCACTATTCTGGAAGAGGTTTCAATTGACTATGATGAGAACAAAGTTGCTACTTATGATGTTTATTGTGATGATACTTATGCTATAAAGAGTAGTGATAATTATTGTCATATTTTTGAATATCCTTTTACTGAACATTACTCTTTTAATGTGGAAACAATTTTTAGTATTCGAGCTTCATATGATACTCCCACTATTAGTCATGAGAAGAAATTTTCTTGTGTGGAGAGTAGTGAAATTTCTATGCTTGTAGATCATGAAAAGAATGCTTTATGTGCTGGTTATATTGTGAAATTAATTCATGATGCTACTGAAAATTATTATGAGAGAGGATCTTATGCTCCTACATATTTCAATAATATCAAGTTTCCTCTCTATGTGTTGAAAGTTTAGAAGTTATGCTTGTTTTGCCTTCCTATGCTAGTTGATTCTTGTTCCCATAAATTGTTTGCTCACAAAATCCCTATGCATAGGAAGTGGGTTAGACTTAAATGTGCTTGTCTTGAGATTCATGATGCTCTTTTGCATGTTTCAATTATTATTCCTATGTGAGCATCATTGAAATCATCATGCCTAGCTAAAAGGCATTAAAGAAAAGCGCTTGTTGGGAGACAACCCAACACTTTTACCTTATGTTTTGGTGTGTTCACATGATTAAGCTACTATAGTTATCATGTTTTATAGATTTTGTTTCAATAAAGTGCCAAGTAAAGCCTTTGGGATAGTATGGATGATAGTTGACTTGATTCTGTGCAAAAACAGAAACTTTTGCTCTCAGTCCAGGAATTTTGTAAATTCACTGGAAAGTTCTTTTAATATGAATTTTTTACACAGTCTTTATATACAAATTTCCTAGATTTTCCTAAATTTTAAGAATTTTTAGAGACAGGGAAGTAAGGCTATACTACAGATCTTCACAGACTGTTCTGTTTTTGACAGATTCTGTTTTGCATGCATAGTTTGCTTGTTTTAGTGTTCCCATAGCTTATATTCAGTGATATAAATTATTGGAATGATAGAATACAGTATATATAATGTGAGAACAATTATGAATCTTGTCTTGACAGTACCTAAGTGAATGATCCATCTTTATTATACTAACCCTTCTCAAGAAGTTCCGTTAAGTTTTGTGTGATTGAAGTTTTCAAGTTTTGGGTGAGACACCGATATGAGGAGAATAAGGAGTGACAAGAACCTAAGCTTGGGGATGACCAAGGCACCCCCAAGGTAATATCCAAGGAATACTCAAGCGCCTAAGCTTGGGGATGCCCCAGAAGGTATCCCCTCTTTCGTTTTCAACACTATCGGTATATCTTACTTAGAGCTATATTTTTATTCGTCACATATTATGTGCTTTGATTGGATCGTCATTATATTATGTTTTTATCTGTTAGGTGTTATTTATAATCTTTTTTTTCAATAAAAAGTTCCAAGAATTGCCTTAGGATGCTTGCATTGCAAATTTTTGATGACTGTTGTGTAAAAACGGAAACTTTGGCTGTAGTGCTTGAATTTTGATATTTTACTGGAACGTGGAAAGTTTCTGAAATTTTTACACAGTGATGTCATATAAATTTTATAGCATGTCCTAAATTTTCATAATTTTTTGAACTACAGAAGTACACTGTTTTCATAAATTTCTACAGACTGTTCTGTTTGGACAGATTGCTGTCATAGTTTTGTTATCTACTTATCCTATAGTTTCCATAGCCTATATTGGTAGATATAAATTATGGAAATGATAGTATACAGTACCTAATGTTTGAAAATTATTATGCAACTTGTCTTGGCAGTACATAAAAGAGTTGATTTATTATTATGTGTACTAACCTATCTCACGAGTTCTTTTCGAGTTTTGTGTGGATGATGTTTTTGAGAATAGGTGAAACCATGATATGAGAGGATTGAATGAGATACAAAAGCTCAAGATTGGGGATGCCCAAGGCACCCCAAGTAAATAATTCAAGAAGTCTCAAGCATCTAAGCTTGGGGATGCTACGCATCCCACCTCTCTTCATCAAATTATCGGTTAGCCTATGTTGAGCCTAAATTTTTGTTCGTTCACATGATGCGTGCTATTCTTGGAGTCATATTTTTGTTTTGCTTGATGTTTAATAAATTACTTAAGATCTGAAAATATTTATTGAGGGAGAGAGAGTCCTCACATAGCTACTTAATTGTTTGACTTCTCGTTGATCTTCACTTATATCGTTTGAGAGTAACTTGTCATTTCCTCTCATGCTTCACTTATACCTTTTTGAGGGATGAAATCTTTATGCTCATGTACTTCACTTAAATTTGTTTGAGCTTGCCAAAAAGCAATAGCAACATATGAAACTAGTCCCAAAGTGATAGATATCCAAGGAGGATATAATAAAAACTTTCATGAAGATCATGGGACAAAATAAACTTGATTCTTTGTAATAGTTTTGAAACATGATGATAGTAATATGTGAGCCATGTTAGTGAGTAATTATGCTTTAGTAGGAATATTGGTGTTAAGGTTTGTGATTCCCTATGCATGCACGAAAGTCAATAGTTATGCAATGAAGTTACATCCTACTTGTGGTGGTATTATTCGGTGTTAGTTATGACTCAATGCTCACTTATGAGATTTTTCGTTCCTCGGTTTGGTTGCTTCCCAATCTATTTGCTAGGCTTCATTTGTACTAAGTAGAAATACTACTTGTGCATCCAAAATCCTTAAACCAAGTTTTGCCTTATGAGTTCACCATACCTACCTATATGCGGTATTTCCATGCCGTTCCAAGCAAATTTGTATGTGCCATTTCTAAATTTTCAAAATAAATTTTCTCTTTTGTGTGCCCGTACCGCTCATGAAACGGTGGGGAGTATCCAATATTTTTCCATGCTAGGTGTGTTATTCTCACGATATGTGTTGATTCACTATCATTCACGAGAAAGTGGCTGGTATTCGGGATGCCCAGTCCCATGCTCAAATTTCAAATCAAAAAAATAATGAAACAAAACTCCCCCAGGAATGTTGTTGGTATGGACGGTACCCGTGGATTCGGCTTGCCGTGGAGTGTGATTGATTGGTGGAGGGGGAGTAAAAACTTTACTATTCTATTTGGGAACCGCCTATAATGTATCTTGCATGGAAAGTATTGTGAGCTACTTCGTCGTTTTCGTTGACAGGAAAAGCATGCCACTCAAAATATTTTTCTCTCTCAATTTAAACCTTGAGCTCTGGCACCTCTACAAATCCCTACTTCCCTCTGCGAAGGGCCTATCTATTTACTTTATGCAATTTTTATTTTTGCTTTGAGTCTCCATCTTCTCTTATAAGCACCAACTAGGGGGCACTATGATCGTACTTGAGCATTGGGCATAGCTAATATTTGAGTGTGTTTCATGAATGGATCAATGATTGAGCATGATGGGCTAGGGATAACTTTCTTTAGTGTTGATATTTTGAAAGACATGGTTGCTTGTTGACATGCTTGAGTATTGAAGTCATTATGTTAAAACTAAACTATTGCTTTGAATCATTTACAAGTCCAAATGTCCATGCTACACATAGAAGAAAAGAATATGATGAACATGTTAGGCAGCATTCCACATCAAAAATTCTCTTTTTATCATTTACCTACTCGAGGACGAGCAGGAATTAAGCTTGGGGATGCTGATACGTCTCCAACGTATCTATAGTTTTTGCTTGTTCCATGCTGCTATATTATCATTCTTGGATGTTTTACAATCATTTTACTACAACTTTATATTATTTTTGGGACTAACCTATTAACCTAGAGCCCAGGGCCAGTTCCTGTTTTTTCCGTGTTTTTGAGTTTTACAGAAAAGGAATATCAAACGGAGTCCAAACGGAATAAAAATTTACGATGATTTTTTATGGACCAGAAGAGACCCATGGAGCATCGGAGTTGGGCCAGAAGATCCACGAGGCAGTCACAAGCCACAGGGGCACGCCCCCCTGGCTTGTGACTCCCTCGTGTCCCCCCTGGAGTTGTTTCCACCGCCATAAATTCCTATAAATACAGAAACCTCCGAAATAAACCTAGATCGGGAGTTCCGCCTTCGCAAGCCTCCAGAGCCACGAAAAACCAATCGGGAACCTTTTCCGGCACCCTGCTGGAGGGGGAAACCATCACCGGAGGCCATCTTCATCATCCTGGCGGTCTCCATGACGAGGAGGGAGTAGTTCACCCTCGGGGCTGAGGGTATGTACCAGTAGCTATGTGTTTGAGCTCTCTCTCTCGTGTTCTTGAGATGGCACGATCTTGATGTACCGCGAGCTTTGTTAATATAGATGAATCATATGGAGTGTTTCCCCTCTCTATTTAGTTGTGATGAATTGAGTTTTCCCTTTGAAGTTTACTTATCGGATTGAGTCTTTAAGGATTTGAGAACACTTGATGTATGTCTTGCGATGGGATATCTGTGGTGACAATGGGATGTTCTATTGATCTACTTGATGTATGTTTTGGTGATCAACTTGCGGGTTCCGTGACCTTGGGAATCTATGCATAGGGGTTGGCACACGTTCTTGTCTTGACTCTCCGGTAGAAACTTTGGGGCACTCTTTGAAGTTATTTGTGTTGGATTGAATATGATGAATCTGAAATTATGTGATGCATATCGTATGATCAAGCCCATGGGTACTTGTGGTGACATTGGAGTATCTAGGTGACATTAGGGTTTTGGTTGATATGTATCTTAAGGTGTTATTTTAGTACGAACTCTAGGGCTGTTTGTGACACTTATAGGAATAACTCATATGATTGATCGGAAAGGATAACTTTGAGGTGGTTTCATACCCTACAATAATTTCTTCGTTTGTTCTCCGCTATTTGTGACTTTGGAGTGAACTCTTTGTTGCACGTGAGGGATTTATATATGATTCAACTATGTTAGTATTGTTGAGAGAATTTGCACTAGTGAAAGTATGAACCCTAGGCCTTGTTTCCAAGCATTGCAATACCGTTTGTGCTCACTTTTGTTACTTGCTACCTTGCTGTTTTTATATTTTCAGATTACAAAAACCTATATCTACCATCCATATTGCACTTGTATCACCATCTCTTTGCCGAACTAGTGCACCTATACAATTTACCATTGTATTGGGTGTGTTGGGGACACAAGAGACTCTTTGTTATTTGGTTGCAGGGTTGTTTGAGAGAGACCATCTTCATCCTGCACCTCCCACGGATTGATAAACCTTAGGTCATCCACTTGAGGGAAATTTGCTACTGTCCTACAAAACTCTGCGCTTGGAGGCCCAACACGAGTCTACAAGAAGAAGGTTGCGTAGTAGACATCAAGGCCCAAAGTGCATCATCTAATTTCTTAGACCTATTCTTACGAGACCTATTGACACTTTTTTGTAATATTAATTTTATTTGTCTATTGCTAAGTTCTACCTGACCACTAGATTGAGGATGATAGGGTGGTGCAATTCTATGGTTAACATCATATTTAGCAAGCATCTTACGGAAAGCACCATGAATAAAGTGTGAACCACCATCGGTCATTAAATATCTAGGGACTCCAAACCTCGGGAAGATTACCTCTTTAAGCATTTTAATGGAAGTATGGTGATCAGCACTACAAGTTGGAATAGCTTCTACCCACTTCGTGACATAATCAACTGCAACTAAAATATGAGTGTACCCGTTAGAGGAAGGAAAAGGCCCCATGTAATCAAAACCCCACACGACGAATGGTTCAACAACAAGTGAATAATTCATAGTCATTTCTTGACGCTTACCGATATTACCAATTCTTTGACATTCATCACAACACAAGACAAACTTACGAGCATCTTTGAGAAGAGTAGGCCAATAAAATCCGGATTGCAATACCTTATGAGTAGTTCTATCTCCCGCATGATGTCCTCCATAAGCTTCGGAATGACATTTCCGTAGGATCTATTCCTGTTCATGCTTACGTACACAATGCCTAATAATACCATCTACTCCTTTATTAAGATGTGGGTCATCCCAAAAGTAATGTCGCAAGTCATAGAATAATGTTTTTCTTTTGTTGGTATGTGAAACTAGGTGGTATATATTTAGCAACAATGTAATTAGCATAGTCAGCATACCAAGGTGTGTTGTGTGAGACACTTATTGCAGCTAGCTGTTCGCCAGGGAAACTATCATCAATAGGTAGTGGGTCATCAAGAATATTTTCTAACCTAGACAAGTTATCAGCTGCGGGGTTCTCAGCTCCTTTCCTATCAACAATATGCAAGTCAAATTCTTGAAGCAAGAGAACCCACCTAATGAGTCTAGGTTTAGCATCTTTCTTTTCCATAAGATATTTTATAGCAGCATGATCGGTGTGAACAATAACTTTGGAGTCAACGATGTAGGATCTAAATTTATCACAAGCAAACACAACTGCTAATTTTTTTCCAGTGGTGGCATAATTTCGTTGGGCACTGTCTAGAGTTTTACTAGCATAATGGATAACATTCAATTTCTTATCTACTCTTTTTCCTAGGACAGCACGAACAGCATAATCACTAGCATCACAGATAATTTCAAAAGGCAAGTTCCAATCAGGTGGTCGAACGATAGGTGCAGAGGTTAAGGCTTTCTTGAGTGTTTCAAAGGCTTCCACACAATCATCATCAAAGACAAAAGGAATATCCTTTTGCAAAAGATTAGTAAGAGGCCTAGAAATTTTGGAGAAGTCTTTAATGAACCTCCTATAAAAACCAGCATGACCAAGGAAACTTCGAATACCTTTAATATCTTTAGGACATGGCATTTTCTCAATTGCATCAACCTTAGCTTTATCCACCTCAATACCTCGCTCAGATATTTTATGCCCCAAGACAATACCTTCATTAACCATAAAGTGGCACCTCTCCCAATTCAAGACAAGATTAGTTTGTTCACATCTCTGCAAAACTCGATCAAGGTTGCTTAAAGAATCATCAAAAGAAGTTCCGTAAATGTCAAAATCATCCATGAAAACCTCCACAATTTTTTCACAAAAATCAGAGAATATAGCAGCCATACATCTTTGAAAGGTAGCAGGTGCATTGCATAAACCAAAAGGCATACGTCTATAAGCATAAGTTCCAAAAGGGCAAGTAAAGGTGGTTTTCTTTTGATCAGATTGTGACACAGGTATTTGAGAGAAACCAGAATATCCATCTAGGAAACAAAAGTGTGTGTGCTTAGATAGTCTCTCTAGCATTTGATCAGTGAAAGGCAAAGGGTAATGATCTTTTCTAGTAGCTTTATTTAATTTTCTAAAATCAATTACCATTCTATAGCCAGTGACAACTCTTTGTGGAATGAGTTCATTCTTATCATTAGGAACAATGGTAATACCTCCTTTCTTTGGGACACAATGAATGGGACTTACCCATCTACTATCAGCTATGGGATAGATTATACCTGCTTCCATAAGCTTTAATATTTCAGTTCTTACCACTTCTTTCATCTTAGGATTCAACCGTCGTTGGTGATCAACAACGGGTTTAGCATATGGTTCCATATTGATCTTGTGCTGACATAGAGTGAGACTAATGCCCTTAAGATCATCAAGAGTATGTCCAATAGCAGCCCAGTGCTTCCTTAGAACTTTCAATAATCTTTCTTCTTCATGTTCTGAAAGGTTAGCACTAATAATAACAGGATATATCTTTTTCTCATCAGGATAAGCATACTTCAAAGTGTCAGGCAATTGTTTCAATTCAAACACGGGATTACCTTTAGGTGGAGGAGGACCTCCAAGAGTTTCAATAGGCAAATTGTGTTTTAATAGAGGTTGTTGTTCGAAGAAAATTTGATCTATTTCATTTCTTTCACGCATGTGCATATCATTTTCATGGTCGAGCAAATATTATTCTAAAGGATCAGTAGGAGGCACAACAATAGAAGCAAGACCAATTATTTCATCTTCACTAGGTAACGCTTTATCGCGAGGTTGTCTACTAAACTTGGAAAAATTAAATTCATGAGACACATTACCAAAACTGACACCGACAGTTTGTTTTTCACAATCTATCATAGCATTGACGGTGCTCAGGAAAGGTCTACCAAAGATAATGGGACAAAAGTCATCTTGTGGGGAACCAAGAACTAGAAAATCAGTAGGGTATTTTACTTTCCCACACAAGACTTCAACATCTCTAACAATCCCAAGTGGTGTGATAGTATCTCTATTAGCAAGCTTAATAGTAACATCAATATCTTCCATTTCAGCAGGTGCTATTTCATTCATAATTTCTTGGTATAAGGTAAAAGGGATAGCACTCACACTAGCACCTAAATCACATAAACCATGGTAGCAATGATCTCCTATTTTAACTGAGATAACGGGCAAGCCTTCTAAAGGTCTATGTTTATCTTTCTTATCAGGCTTAGCAATTCTAGCAGCTTCATCACAAAGGTAAATGACATGCCCATCAATATTTTCTTCCAAGAGATCTTTAACCATAGCAACACTAGGTTCTACTTTAATTTGCTCAGGGGGTTTAGGTGCTCTTATATTACTCTTACGAACCATGGTTGATACCTTAGAATGTTCCTTTATCCTAACAGGGAAAGGTGGCTTTTCAATATAAGCAGTAGGCACAACTGGATCAACATTGTAAAAGATAGTTTCTTGTTTGGCTATGACCGGTTCCTTAATTTGTTCTTTAACAGGGTGATGATATTTAAACCACTTCTCCTTAGGGAGATCAACGTGAGTAGCAAATGCTTCGCAGAAAGAGGCTACTATCTCAGAGTCAAGTCCATATTTAGTGCTAAATTTGTGAAAAGTATCATTATTCATAAAAGATTTAACACAATCAAATTCAAGCTTTATACCTGACTCATTACCTTCGTCGAGTTCCCAATCTTCAGAGTTGTGTTTAATTCTTTCCAAGAGATCCCACTTGAAATCAATGGTCTTCTTCATATAAGAACCAACACAAGAACTATCGAGCATGGATTGATCATTATGAGAAAGCCGAGCATAAAAATGCTGAATTATAACTTCCCACGGAATGTCATGATTGGGGCATGAATATAACATTGACTTAAGCTTCCCCCAAGCTAGAGCGATACTTTCTCCTTCACGAGGCCAAAAATTATATATATAATTCCGATCACGATGAACTAGATGCATAGGATAAAACTTTTGATGGAATTCCAATTGCAAACGATTCCAGTTCCAAGATCCAAGATCATCACATAGCCTATACCATGTCAATGCTTTTCCCTCCAAAGATAAAGGGAAAACCTTCTTCTTAACTTCATCTCCGGGTAAACCTGCAAGCTTAAATAATCCACATATTTCGTTCACATATATAAGATGCATATCAGGATGTTCAGTTCCATCTCCTGCATTTGGTTTAGCAAGCAAGTGTTCTACCATACCCGAAGGAATTTCATAAGCAACATTTTCAGTAGGTGCTGTAGGTTGAGGGGTAACTAATTGTGGTTCCGGTCGAGGTGAAGATACCCCGAACAAACCCTTCAAAGGATTGTTCTCCATAGTAGCAAGTAGCAATAAATTTCAGCACGTAGTATAAGTTTTTCCTTACCGATTTCCACTTACCAAGAGCGCTTCACTCCCCGGCAATGGCACCAGAAAAGAGTCTTGATGACCCACAAGTATAGGGGATCAATCGTAGTCCTTTCGATAAGTAAGAGTGTCGAACCCAACAAGGAGCAGAAGGAAATGACAAGCTGTTTTCAGCAAGGTAATTTCTGCAAGCACTGAAATTGTAGGTAATAGATAGTTTGATAGCAAGGTAATTTGTAACGAGCAAGTAACGGTAACGGTAAACAAGGTGAAGAAAGGTAGCCCAATCCTTTTGAGGCAAAGGACAGGCCAGAACAATCACTTGTAGTAGGCAAAGTGTTCTTGAGGGTACACGTGAATTTCGTCTAGTCACTTTTATCATGTTGGTTTGATTCGTGTTCGCTACTTTGATAATTTGATATGTGGGTGGACCGGTGCTAAGGTGCTGTTCTTACTTGAACTAACAACCTACTTATGATTAACTCCCTCGCAAGCATCCGCAACTACGAGAAAAGTATTAAGACAAAGGCTAACCATAGCATTAAACATGTGGATCCAAATCAGCCCCTTACGAAGTAGCGCATAAACTAGGGTTTAAGCTTCTGTCACTCTAGCAACCCATCATATAATAACTACTCCACAATGCATTCGCTTAGGCCCATGAATGGTGAAATGTCGTGTAGTCGACGTTCACATGACACCACTAAGGGAATCACAACATACATATCATCAAAATATCGAACACATATCAAATTCACATGATTACTCACAACATGACTTCTCCCGTGACCTCAAGAACAAAGGTAACTACTCACAAATAATAATCATGCTCAAGATCAGAGGAGTAATGAATAGCATAATGGATCTGAACATATAATCTTCCACCAAATAAACCATATAGTAATCAACTACACAAGGTAATCAACACTACTAGTCACCCACAGGTACCAATCTGAGGTTCCGGTACAAAGATTGAACACAAGAAATGAACTAGGGTTTCAGAGGAGATGGTGATGTTGAAGATGTTGATGAAGATTGGCCTCCCAAAGATGAGAGGGGTGTTGGTGATGATGATTGAGGGAGTCCCGGACTAAGGGGTCCTCGGGCTGTCGGCTCAACTCTCGATAGGCCGGCTCGATGGGCCATTCTCTGAAGAAGGGCCGGACACATCAATACTCCACGTTCCAGAAGGAAGCGCCGAAGGTGCATCGTGCACTCCAAGTCAAGATGAGGAAATCACCATCTCCATCCTCGGTAGGAGGCCCACCATGTGTAAACCCTAGTACCCCCCGGTGTCTATATAAACCGGGAGGGTTTTAGATCATAGGACACAGAAACTCATCTAGGGTTTTAGCTAGTTGATCTCGAGGTAGATCAACTCTGTAACCTTCATACTATCAATATAATCAAGCAGGACGTAGGGTTTTACCTCTATAGGAGGGCCCGAACCTGGGTAAACATCGTCTCCTTCGTCCCTTTGTTACCATCGATCCTAGTCTCACAGCTCGGGACCCCCTACCCGAGATCCGCTAGTTTTGACACCGACATTGGTGCTTTCATTGAGAGTTCCGCTGTGATTGCCCAAGGAATCGATGGCTCGCGTCTTCATCAACGAAGAGGTCCACAGCATGGACTCGTTTGTCCCTGGACAGATCTTCGCTTTCGGCAGCATCGTGCTGCACGCTGACCCGACCAGCCGCCTTGGCCGGGTTGGGAGTTTCGCCCCTGATCAATAAGTCAGATTCGGGTACTTAGAGTTCTCCGTCGACCCTCGGGGCAATCTCTTGCTCACCGGGCTCGCAGTCCCACCTGACGCGCCCGAGGACTCTGAGGCCTTAACCTCGGATGCCGTTTTCAATCCCGCTCACGGGGCCAATCCCGGTGACGATCTGGACTTAGGTCCGGATCCGGCTATAGCGCCAGATCGCCGGGCACCAACTCCTGCCGAATACACTTCTCGTTCGGACGCGTCAGAGGTTAACTCCAGACGCGCCGGGCAGATTGACCCGATCGAGCTCTCGACACTCTGCGAGGCTCTAGATCGGATCTCCTTGATGAATACTACTGATGACCCAATCCCGATCCACACTCAGATCGGTCTTGAGGCGGGTCAAGAGGGACTTTTCGTCCCACCCACCACCCATTTAGTAGCCACTATTGAAGACTTAACCGATATGTTGGACTACGCCTCCGAGGAGGCAGACGACATGGAAGAAGAGGATCGCGCTCCCACCCCTGTTAACACCGGGCGATGGACCGCCACCTCCACCTACGACGTCTACATGGTGGACACGCCATCCGGTAACGGCGAGCGCACACCAGCGAACAATGGTGATGACTCGGGTGAGGCACCGTCAAGACGTCGGAAACCGCGATCAAAGACAAAAAAAGGGAAGGGAAGCTATTGCCGGCACCGGGGAAAACGATACCGCGGAAGACCTCGGCAATCGCGATATCCCCGAGTATCCATTGGAGGACCAGGAAAGGCCGGAGGACCAGCGCGACCCCGAAGATCCGAATGACTCCGAGGATGACAACTACCTCCCCCCTGTAGAGGAGGAGGATAGCCCGGACGACGAGGACATCATTGTCCCTGAAACCATTGAGGATCATGAACGGTTCAGGCAACAGCTTTTAGCGACTGCCCGAAGCCTAAAGGCAAAAGCACGGCAACTCAAGGCCGAACAAGACACCCTCAACGATAGATGGACAAGGGTTCTATCAGCCGAGGAAGAACACGACGCTGGTGTATGGGACCAACCCAAAAGTTATCCCCACCGGCGGCTGCTGCCACAATTCGATGACGAACTCCCCAATACGCCGTCCCCCAAGCACACTCCATATGACCAGCCGGACCGCCCTCCCTGAGGACGAGATAGGACGGCTGGCGAGGCCGGTTATAGGCCGGCGATACCCCGCAGAAGGGGAAAAGAGCCAATGCAGCCTGACGACAGGTATGACCTGTGACACGACCTGGATGATAGAACAGGTCGCACGAGATCCATCTACGGATCTAGAGGGTACTCCCCGGGTAGACGGGACGAGTACCGACCCTGGCACGACCGAACCAATAGAGTTCGAGACCAAAACCGGGCCAGAACAGACGCCGACTACCGGCGTGATATAGCAAGGGTCAGAGGCGCTGCCCACCCACTGTGCTTCACTGACGAGGTGATGCAGCATCAGTTCCCGGAAGGGTTTAAACCCGTGAACATCAAACAATACGACGGAACAACTGACCCAACAGTGTGGATCGAAGATTTCCTCCTTCAAATTCACATGGCATGAGGAGACGACCTCCACGCCATCAAGTACCTACCCCTTAAACTTAAGGGGCCAGCTCGACACTTGTTAAATAGTCTCCCCGAAAACTCTATCGGGAGCTGGGAGGACCTCGAGGATGCATTCCGATCTAACTTCCAGGGCACCTATGTACGGCCCCCGGACTATTCCGACCTAAGCAATGTCGTGCAAAACGCAGGAGAGTCCGCTCGACAATTCCGGAACCGGTTCTTGACCAAGAAAAACCAGATCGTCGATTGCCCAGATGCCGAAGCTATAGCCTCTTTCAGGCATAATATTCGGGACGAGTGGCTGGCTTGCCAGCTCGGTCAGGATAAACCCAGGACCATGTCCGCCCTCACATCGGTCATGACCCACTTTTGCGCAGGCGAGGATAACTGGCTAGCAAGGCGAAGCCACAACTCCGAAGACCCCGGTACTTCCGAAGTCCGGGATGGAAACGGGAAACCACGACGTAACAAAAACAAAACGCCGGCACAGCACTAGCGACGCCGATGACACGACCATTAACGCCGGTTTCCGTAACCCAAGATCCGGGCAACGGAAGAAGCCTCCTAAAGGCAACCGCGACGGACCCACCCCGCTGGACAAGATCATGGAGAGGCCTTGCCAGATCCATGGCACTCCGGACAAGCCCGCCAACCACACCAACCGTAACTGTTGGGTGTTTAAACAGGCCAGCAAACTCGCAGCCGAGGGCCAGGGCAAAGGCCCATGCAGCGAGGACGACGAGGAGCCCCGCGGTCCAAGCAATGGAGGTCAGAAGAAATTCCCTCCAGAAGTGAAAATTGTGAACATGATATATGCCACTCATATACCTAAAAAGGAGAGGAAGCGCGCCCTTCGAGAGGTCTACGCCGTAGAGCCTGTAGCCCCGAAGTTTAACCCATGGTCGGCCTACCCGATCACTTTTGATTGACGAGATCACCTGACCAGTATCCGTCACGGAGGTTCGGCGGCCCTCGTCCTAGACCCCATTATCGATGGGTATCACCTCACTAAAGTCCTAATGGACGGAGGAAGTAGCCTCAAACTGATCTACTCAGATATGGTGAAAAATATGGGCATAGACCCGTCAAGGATAAAGCCTGGCAACACTACCTTTAAAGGAGTGATCCCAGGTGTCGAAGCCCGGTGCACAGGCTCTGTTAGCCTGGAAGTAGTGTTCGGTTCGCCCGACAACTTCCGCAGCGAGGAATTGATCTTCGACATCGTCCCCTTCCGCAGCGGCTATCACGCCCTGCTCGGCCATACATCGTTCGCCCACTTTAATGCCGTCCCACATTACGCATACCTCAAGCTCAAGATGCCTGGTCCCAAGGGGGTCATCACCGTCAACGGCAACACAGAGCGTTCCCTCCGAACTGAGGAGCATGCATTGGCCCTGGCGGCCGGATTCCATTATGAGGATGGTCGGCAAACACCCAAATCGGCCATAAAGGCCCGTAAGGTCGACAAACGACTTCGGTTTCAATCCGAACTCCCAGACTCTTCCGCCTCCCAGAAATAGGGATACGCCCCCCATTCCACAGCCCTAACGACCGCCAAACACGTGCCAAGAAGGCACAACTTTGCGCTCAAGATTCCATGGGTAGCAATGGGGAGCAACCATCAAATGATACGTGTTCGGCTGGACCGACCAATAGCAATACACGTCCTCGGACAAAACACAGGTACCATCAAGGACCTGCTAAAAAGCGTAAAGCTCATCGATACTTCGGCGACTTCTCAAGACCTTTTTCCCAAGGTCCGCTCGGCGACAGCATCACTCTTAATGGGATGCAACCCCCACAGAGGAACATGAACGGACAGGTGACAAGGCACATCGAAGACGTCATGTCATCAATCGAAGACTCCTGGTACAGCCTCCCCTCTATAAATTTTATATTTCATCTACCTGTAAACAGTTGCTTCGACAATCCAAGATATAAGAATTATTGAGCAAGTACAAAACCATTATATATGGCCACTTCGTTGTCTTTTATACATTCTCTGTTCTTCTCTTGGACATGCTTCTTGCGAAAACTGTTCGGTATATATTATGATGCAACCGGCTAATAGACCGGGGGCTCGAATTTAAAATCACCTTGAACATCACCAGTACAACTGATCGTGTGTTCGGCGTCTTGGGTTTTGCTTTATATGCATCGGATCCGAACTATGTCTTGGGTCAATAGTTGGGTTGCCCGGCTCCTGTGCTTGCCCTCTTACGTCCCGCTCGTTCGGCTAAAAGGGCAAAGGGAGAACCACTGCGATTGTGCTTCCAACTCATCTGGTCAAGCACCTCAGCGGAGAAAGCCGAAAACTGACCGTCATAGTAAGCGAGAACCGGTCTGCAAATCCGAGCATTAGTGTCATACTAAAAGATCGATAGAGGTCATTCCGTGTTATACGATGGGTTTCGTTCTAGTACAAACCATGTGATGCCGGCTTCGGCCCTGAACGTCACACTGGGGGCTGGTTATCAGCCCCCCCGCATTTTTCTACACTCCCACGGCTAAGTGAAAGCGATAGAGCACCATAGTCCGATTACCTTGTCCCGCTCGCACTACCGCCTTCGGGCGCCGATACTTTGGCTAAGGGTAGAAGTGCGGATACAGGGACACCCCGCGTAGTATCTACGTGGGGGCTAAAGCTGACGACTCGCTGCTTTTAGATAAACCGGCCACATAGGAGTCTAAACAAACATAAACTACTTATAAGACATGATAAACCATGCAACACTAATTATAAAGCGTTAAAGTCTTCGGACATATTACACCACGCTCATTCATACAAAACATCCTTGGAGCACTGAGCCTCTATTGCCCGAGCACCCTCCATTACATGGGGGAAGTACAGCTCGGGGCACCTATGACTCTTGTCAGGAGGCGGAGGTGCGGTGGCCATCTTGGTCGGCTGGAGCGTTGGCCAGTGCACCATGGTCCTTGCAAAGGCCATCCGCGCGCCCTCGATGCACGTAGAGCACTTCAGCACGTCAACCCGAGGCGCAGCATCACGTAACTTCTGCACCAGGCCGAAATAGCTGCTCGGCAACGACTCATCGGGCCACAGACGGATGCAGAGGTCCTTCATGGCCGGCTCCGCCATTCTGTGCATCTCCATCAGTTGCTTCATATGGTCAACGAGGAGGGGAGAGCGCTCGGGGGACTCAAATTGCGCCCAGAATAGCCGGGCCTCATCATCCTCTGCCCGCGAAGCATAAAGCTTGTTCGCATCCATAGCACTCCTCTGGAGATCTGCACGAATGCCTAAGGAACGCCACACCTGGGTGAGCAAAGCAAATTTGCTACCACCAAAGGTGCATCGTAGCGAATATGGCTTACCATCGATGACCGCCGCAACTTGGCGAACCTCCTCTTCGAAGGACCGCCTGTCCACTTGCTCCTTCTAGAGCTCGGATTTCAGCATGGCTAGCTCGGCGGCTTGTTCCTTGCCTTTCTGCTCAAGGGCCTCGCACTTCGTGCCGGCATCCTTGAGCTCCTGCTGCACCTCCTCCACCCGGGCCTCATGCTTGGCGCTTGCGGCCTTCAAACTGGAAAGCGCGGCTGCTGCTTCTTCGGCGGCCGTCTTCTCCTCCTCGGCCTTTTGTTTCATTTTCTAAAGCTCGGCCTTAAGTTTCTCAACCTCTGCAGCTAAAGCTATGGAAGAAATCATAAACAAGTCACACTGGGTCACCAGTGCGGATCATTACCAAAACATAGCTCGGATATTAGAATTCGGCTTACCTTGTGCCTCGTCGAACCTCTCGTTCAGGCTAGCAAGCTCCTCGTCAGAGATCTTGAGCTTCCGATTTAGCTCGGTCAGCTCAGCGGCATTAACGGCCGCCGCCGATGACGAGGCCTGCAAAAAACAAAAAAAAATACGCATCCAGTTATGTGCGATTCAAACCCCCAAACTATGAAGGATATGGCTCTATGTTCGGTCCTCATAAAGGCTTTTAGAACATGGCAGGACTAAACGGTGACTCGTGCATCATTGTTCATTTCATCTTGTTGGGCCCCCAGATGCGTTTTTGCAAACCCATCCGGGGCTCGGGGGCTACTACATATATAAAGATAGCACAAACTTACAATTTAAGTTGTTCGGGAAAAAGGTATTACATGACTCACCTGGAAGCCTGCCAAGAGACCGTTGAAGGCCTCCTTCATTCCGTTGTCAACGGACTGAATTCCTCGTAAAACCGCACCCATAAGAGTGCGGTAATCCTCGGAGATGGGGGCGCTTGCTAGCGCCTCCTCCATAACCGGACACCCGGCCGTTGGTGGTATCGGTGGTGACCGGGCAATCCGATCTCTGATCGGGGACTGAACCAGTAACTCCGGAGGCACAGAGTGCTCCGGAGACGTCCTCGGAGGGGACTGGGCATTTCTTCGCCCTTCCTCTTCGGCGACTGGGGGAGCATTCTCCCCCTGGTCCTCAGCAGCCTGGGGAGTTTTCTCTCCCTGGCCTTCGGCGGCCGTGGCATCAGCCTCGGCCATGGCATGGTCACCTCCTCCACCCGTGTTCGGCTTCAACGGAGCCTGGCTTCATGACACCTCCGTGGTATCCTTTGCAACCCCCGAAGGTGTTGGGTGCGATGCGGTCCTGCTCTCTGCCAGTTCGGCGGGTGGGGACTCCCCGTCCAATATCTGGTCGGTGGGGAGAACGCGTGGTGGGCTGCAGATCAAAAGACGCGCTTGTGTTTAAAACATTGAAAAACCCTGCATAAATAACCCGGGAGTTTTCGGACTCATACCTTTGGGCGGGGGGCTTGACCCTCAGGCTCCTTCGTGGAACTCTCTCAAACTCCTCGGATTCTGCATCAGAATCCGAGCTATCATCGGGCAAGATCAACCTCGCCTGACGCGCCCTCTTTAGGGAAGGAGGGGCAGCATCCTCCACGGCGTCCGTTGACGCTGCCCTTTTCCTCGCGAGGGGGGAAAGGCCTTCCCCACGTCTTCAAGCTCTTCCTCATGACTGGACGAGGCAGGCGTCTCCTCGGACGCAGCATCTGGCTGGTCCTTAATGCGGAGGCCCTCTCTGGCCTTCTTCTTCTTCTCTTTCTTTTCGGGCGCCGAATACGGCGCCACGACGAGCATCGCCGCCAACAGCTCCGACCTGGGTCTTTGGGTTGTGGAGCCGGGCAGTTAATCTTCGCGGCTTTGCTCAGCCACTTCTGCGAAAGTAGGAGAGAAGGCGTTCAGACTTTTTGCTGAAGAAACAGAGTCAATGAATTGAAATTATACCATACCTTGGTCGGTGGGTTGATGGTGCTTAGGCCCGTATCCTCTTCCTTGGCTGGCCAGCTCTTTTGAGGCTTGAACAAGGCCCTTCACAGCTTCTCCGGGGTGGTGCGGAAGAATTGGCACATGGTAGGCTCGTCGTCAGGACGGTAAGCCCACATGGGGGATGCCCGGCGCTGGCAGGGGAGGATACGGCGGTGGAGCATGACTTGGACCACGTTGACCAGCTCCACCTTGGCCTCGATCACCGATGTAAGGCGCTTCTGCAGCCGCTTCACCTCAACATCCGACCCCCAGTCGAGGCCCTTCCTGAGCCATGAGGTCAATCTCATTGGGGGTCCGGATCTGAATTCGGCAGGCGCCGCCCAGCTCTCATCCCTAGGCTCGGTGATGTAAAACCACTCTTTCTGCCAGATCTTGATTATGTCGATGAAGGTGCCGGTAGGCCACTCGACGCGGGGGAGCTTGCTGATTACCGCCCCTCCGCAGTCTGCGTGCTCACTGGCCACGGTCTTCGGCTTGACATTGAAGACCTTGAGCCATAAGACGAAGTGCGGTTCAACCCGCAGGAAGGCTTCGCAGATGATGATGAATGCCGATATGTACATGAAGGAGTTCGGCGGAAGGTCGTGGAAGTCCAGCCCGTAGAAAAACATGAGACCCCTGACAAAGGGGTGGAGCGGAAAGCTCAGTCCACGGATAAAGTGGGGGACGAACACCACCCTCTCGCCTGCTTTGGGGGTGGGAACCACCTGGTTCTTCTCCGGGGCACGGTGGAAGACGTTGGCGGGGAGGTAGCTGGCCTGCTTCAGGTCCCGGATATCCTGGTCAGTGACCGTGGAGGCCTACCACTTGCCATTGGAGCCAGAACCCGCCATGGCTAAGCTCGGAGGAAAGGGTGAGGAAGAACTGAATCTGGGCTCTCGGAGCTTAGAGAGATTGAGGAGGCGAAGGATGCGAATGCGAAGCGTGAATAGGCCTTGGGGTTTTTTCCCTTTTTATGGGACGTGTCACCGATTAGCCTCGCCTACCGCGCCACAAATCCCTCCGCTTCCCAAGACATGCGTGCTGTTATGCACGTGTGGAGATTAATCATATCCCGTGTGAAACGGAGCACGATCTGCACATTGATAAGTCGTGTCGCTGAAAAAACAGCCCCGAACCGCGAATCGAGTTCTCATAACTGGTTCAGTGGTCGTGGTAGGCCACGACCCTTCGTTAGAGGGGGGTGTCAGAAAACACTGTTTACACTTTGGCGATTGGCCTTCGGGGCTAAGCAATTCGTGGTGTTTGGTCAATCATATGATCGGGAGAAATGCGTGTCATCGGAAACCGAACTAGTCTTAGCCGATCATGGAAAGGGAAGAAGAACTCACCCTGCAAGCCGAAGACTCTGATCATACGAAGCAGCTGGAGCTGAGACCCTTGGCGTTGGGGGCTAGTTCGGGGGCTACTGAGGGAGTCCCGGACTAAGGGGTCCTCGGGCTGTCGGCTCAACTCTCGATAGGCCGGCTCGATGGGCCATTCTTTGAAGAAGGGCCGGACACATCAAGATTCCACGTTCCAGAAGGAAGCCCCGAAGGCGCGTCGTGCACTCCAAGTCAAGATGAGGAAATCGCCATCTCCATCCTCGGTAGGAGGCCCACCATGTGTAAACCCTAGTACCCCCCGGTGTCTATATAAACCGGGAGGGTTTTAGATCATAGGACACAGAAACTCATCTAGGGTTTTAGCTAGTCGATCTCGAGGTATATCAACTCTGAAACCTTCATACTATCAATATAATCAAGCAGGACGTAGGGTTTTACCTCTATAGGAGGGCCCGAACCTGGGCAAACATCGTTTCCTTTGTCCCTTTGTTACCATCGATCCTAGTCTCACAGCTCGGGACCCCCTACCCGAGATCCGCCGGTTTTGACACCGACAACGATAGCTTCGATTTCCCCCTCCGGGAGGGAAGTTCCCCCGACGGAATCGCTCCGCCGGAGGGCAAAAGTGCTCCTGCCCAAGTTCGGCCTCGAGGCGGTGGCACTTCGTCCCGAAAGTCCTCTTCCTGGCTTTTTTAGGTTTTTTTGGAATATATACCAGAAGATGGGCTCCGGAGGTGGGCCAGGGTGAGCACCACCCACCAGGCCGCGCCAGGGGGTGCCTGGCACGCCCTGGTGGGTGCTCCTCACCAGGTGGCCCCCCTCCGATAGATTTTTTCTCCAGTATTTTTTATTAATTCCAAAAATATTCTCCGTAAAGTTTCAGCTTCATTGGAGTTGTGCAGAATAGGTATCTCTGACGTGCTTTTCTTGGGTCCAGAATTCCAGCTGCCGGTATTCTCCTTCTTTGTGTAAACCTTGCATATTATGAGAGAAAAGGCATTAGAATCACTCCCCAAAGCATTGTTATTCAACAAAACAAAGTAAATAACAGTAGGAAATCATGATGCAAAATGGACGTATCATGGACTACTCACGCATCATCGGAGAGGCACCTATGAAGAAGATGAACCCCTCCGTGATGGTGTTTTGATTGGATCTCGAGGTTCTAGAATTTGCGGCGATTGGAATTGTGTTTCGTCGACTCCCCTAGGGTTTTTGGAATATTTGGGAATTTATGGGCATCAGAGGCGGTGGCGGAGAGGGGCCCCGAGGGGCCCCGGCGCGCCCTGGTGGGTTGTGGTCTCCTCGGCCCACTCCCCCGGCACTTCTTTGGCACACTGGGTCTCTTCTGGTCCAGAAAAAATCTCCAAAAAGTTTCATCACGATTGGACTTCGTTTGGTTTTGATTTTCTACGAAGTAAAAAACAAGCAAAAACAACAACTAGCACTTTGGCACTATGTCAATAGGTTAGTCCCAAAAAATGATATAAAGTTTCTATAAAATGATTGTAAAACATCCAAGAATGATAATATAACAGCATGGAACAAGCAAAAATTATAGATACGTTGGAGACGTATCATGTACCCTCAAGAACACTTTGCCTATTACTAGAGATTGTTTTGGCCCGTCCTTTGCCACAAAAGGATTGGGCTACCTTGCTGCACCCTATTTACCGTTACCGTTACTTGCTCATTACCAATTATCTTGCTATCAAACTATCTGTTACCTACAATTTCAGTGCTTGCAGAAATTACCTTGCTGAAAACTGCTTGTCATTTCCTTCAGCTCCTCGTTGGGTTCGACACTCTTACTTTTCAAAAGGACTACGATTGATCCCCTATACTTGTGGGTCATCAAGACTCTTTTCTGGCGCCGTTTTCGGGGAGTGAAGCACTCTTGGTAAGTGGAAATCGGTAAGGAAAAACTTATACTACGTGCTGAAATTTATTGCTACTTGCTACTATGGAAAACAATCCTTTTAGGGGTTTGTTCGGGGTATCTTCACATCGACCGGAACCACAATTAGTTGCCCCTCAACCTACTGCACCTACTGAAAATATTGGTTATGAAATTCCTTCGGGTATGGTAGAACAACTGCTTGCTAAACCTTATGCAGGAGATGGAACTGAACATACAGATATGCACCTATTATATGTGAACGAAATTTGTGGATTATTTAAGCTTGCAGGTTTACCCGGAGATGAAGTTAAGAAGAAGGTTTTCCCTTTATCTTTGAAGGGAAAAGCATTGACATGGTATATGCTATGTGATGATCTTGGATCATGGAACTGGAATTGTTTGCAATTGGAATTCCACCAAAAGTTTTATCCCATGCATCTTGTTCATCGTGATCGGAATTATATATATAATTTTTGGCCTCATGAAGGATAAACCATTGCTCTAGCTTGGGGGAGGCTTAAGTCAATGTTATATTCATACCCCAATCATGACATTCTGAGAGAAGTTATTATTCAGAATTTTTATGCTCGGCTTTCTCATAATGATCAATCCATGCTCGATACTTCTTGTGTTGGATCTTATATGAAGAAGACTAGTGAATTCGAGTGGGATCTCTTAGAAAGAATTAAATGCAACTCTGAAGATAGGGAACTCGACGAAGGTAATGAGTCAGGTATAAAGCTTGAGTTTGATTGTGTTAAATCTTTTATGAATACCGATACTTTTCACAAGTTTAGCACTAAATATGGACTTGACTCTGAGATAGTAGCCTCTTTCTGCGAAGAATTTGCTACTCACATTGACCTCCCTAAGGAGAAGTGGTTTAAATATCAACCCCCTATTAAAGAAGAAATTAAAGAACCGGCCATAGCTAAAGAAGAAACCATCTTTTACAATGTTGATCCAGTTGTGCCTACCGCTTATATTGAAAAACCACCTTTCCCTGTTAGGATAAAGGAACATGCTAAGGTATCAACTGTGGTTTGTAAGAGTAATATAAGAGCATCTAAGCCCCCTGAGCAAATTAAAGTAGAACCTAGTGTTGCTATGGTTAAAGATCTCTTGGTAGAAAATATTGATGGGCATGTTATCTACTTCTGTGATGAAGCTGCTAGAATTGCTAAACCCGATGAAAAAGATAAACATAGACCCATAGAAGGCATGCCTGTTGTCTCAGTCAAAATAGGAGATCATTGATATCATGGTTTATGTGATTTGGGTGCTAGTGTGAGTGCTATCCCTTTTACCTTATACCAAGAAATTATGGATAAAATAGCACCTGCTGAAATAGAAGACATTGATGTTACTATTAAACTTGCTAATAGAGACACCATCACACCACTTGGGATTGTTAGAGATGTTGAAGTATTGTGTGGGAAAGTGAAATACCCTACTGATTTTCTAGTCCTTGGTTCCCCACAAGACGACTTTTGTCCCATTATCTTTGGTAGACCTTTCCTGAGCACTGTCAATGCTAAGATAGATTGTGAAAAATAAACTGTCGGTGTCAATTTTGGTAGTGTGTCTCATGAGTTTAATTTTTCGAAGTTTAGTAGACAACCTCATGATATAGCGTTATCTAGTAAGGTTGAAATAATGGGTCTTGCTTCTATTGCTGTGCCTCCCACCGATCCATTAGAACAATATGTGCTTGACCATGAAAATGATATGCACTTGCGTGAAAGAAACGAAATAGATCAAATTTTCTTTGAACAACAACCTCTCCTGAAACACAATTTGCCTATTGAAACTCTTGGAGGTCCTCCTCCACCTAATGGTGATCCTGTGTTTGAATTAAAGCAATTAGCTAACACTTTGAAGTATGCTTATCTTGACGAGAAAAAGATATATCCTATTATTATTAGTGCTAACCTTTCAGAACATTAAGAAGAAAGATTATTAAAAGTTCTAAGGAAGCACCGGGCTGCTATTGGATATACTCTTGATGATCTTAAGGGCATTAGTCCCACTCTATGTCAGTACAAGATTAATATGGAACCGGATGCTAAACCCGTTGTTGATCACCAACGGCGGTTGAATCCTAAGATGAAAGAAGTGGTAAGAACTGAAATATTAAAGCTTCTAGAAGCAGGTATAATCTATCCTATAGCTGATAGTAGATGGGTAAGTCCCGTTCATTGTGTCCCTAAGAAAGGAGGTATTACCGTTGTTCCAAATGATAAAAATGAACTCATTCCACAAAGAATTGTTACTGGCTATAGAATGGTAATTGACTTTAGAAAGTTAAATAAAGCTACTAGAAAAGATCATTACCCTCTGCCTTTCATTGATCAAATGCTAGAAAGATTATCTAAGCACATACACTTTTGCTTCCTTGACGGATATTCTGGTTTCTCTCAAATGCCTGTGTCACAATCCGATCAAGAGAAAACCACCTTTACTTGCCCTTTTGGAACTTATGCTTATAGACGTATGCCTTTCGGTTTATGCAATGCACCTGCTACCTTTCAAAGATGTATGACTGCTATATTCTCTGATTTTTGTGAAAAGATTGTGAAGGTTTTCATGGATGATTTTTCCATTTACGGAACTTCTTTTGATGATTGCTTAAGCAACCTTGATCGAGTTTTGCAGAGATGTGAACAAACTAATCTCGTCTTGAATTGGGAGAAGTGCCACTTTATGGTTAATGAAGGCATTGTCTTGGGGTATAAAATATCTGAACGAGGTATTGAGGTGGATAAAGCTAAAGTTGATGCAATTGAGAAAATGCCATGTCCTAAAGATATTAAAGGTATTCGAAGTTTCCTTGGTCATGTTGGTTTCTATAGGAGATTCATTAAAGATTTCTCTAAAATTTCTAGGCCTCTTACTAATCTTTTGCAAAAGGATATTCCTTTTGTTTTTGATGATGATTGTGTGGAAGCCTTTGAAACACTCAAGAAAGCCTTAACCTCTGCACCTATTATTCAACCACCTGATAGGAACTTGCCTTTTGAAATTATGTGTGATGCTAGTGATTATGCTTGTAGCGTCCCGACTCAAAACGAGTCAAGCCTCTGTGTGTCAGTGCCATCCCTGGATCAGTATGCTGGCACACACAGTACATCAATGTATATATCAAAGTGCAATCACATGTAAATAACGTAAAATTGATATATACCTCTTAAATCTCAGCGGAAACAGTCAATGGAAGTGGAGTCCCAATAAACACCAACGACAGGTTGAGTGCAGACCGTAACCCTGAATCGTACTCTTACTCGTCGTCGAAAAGTATCTGCAACATAAGACGTTGCAGCCGTGTAGGTCAGTACATTGGATGTACCAGCAAGATCACCATAGAATGAAATGATAAAGACTATTCTATATGCAAAAGGCTTTGTGGCTCTGTGTCTGAGTTTTTGCAGAAAAGCTGGTTTTATTTTCCCTACAACAAAGGCGTCAAACGGAAATCACTATAAAAGTTGGTTGTTAATGAGATGGTTCCACCAACCAATTCTCATGTCCCAAAAATTATTAATAGACCCACTCATCATAATTTATTAATTTTGTTGAGACTGGCTGATAGTATCATCTCCGGTGCTCATGTTGTCCGTAACCAGGGACACGGCTAATCGATTAGTTTGACACTCTGCAGAGGTTTGTACACTTTACCCGCAAGATTCGATCCCTCCCGTTTTGTCCTCGCACTGCCTGGTGTTTGAGAACGAGACAATCGAAACATGGTCTTCCAAAGCGATCCTCCGATAGAAAGTCAGTGCCCATCCAATCCTACCGTTCTTCTACATCTCATAGCAATCTGACCTACCAGAGTCACCACTAAGGTTAACCAAGCCAGAGCCCATATTGACTTGCGGTTGCACACGTAAGCTTTCCGGCCTTGAAGTATCCATCCATCTCTTTGAGCCTGGGTGGCATTCCGTTGGGATGATCACATGTAGATACCAGGATTCCCAGCATAACCATGATAGATATCAGGCTGCCAAAATGCATGTCCAATCCACCCAAAGGTATATTGAGTCCTTGAAGTCTTGATCATCATGCAGGTCTTGAAATAATTAATTAACCTCACAACACTCCTGAATCTCACAACCAAACCCCGTCTACTAAAGCGTAGCAATTGGGAAGTAACGTCCCTTCCCGGGCAATGGTAACAGGGTGTTGGATTTTTTCCTATCTCATGATACTACCACAAGTTCAAGCTCAATATCCTACTGGATGTATGATGGAGAGATTGATTCTAATGCAAATAAAACATAGGTAATGTAAGATGATCAAAGTGAACTTGCCTGTACTGTTGATGAAGACAAATATCGCTCTCAGAAATAACTTGATAGAACTATTCGTCACTCTCCGATGAAATCTATATAATCAAACATGGCACTCATATAAGCAATCATACTAGCAATCAATACTAACAATCAAAGAGCAACTCAAAAACCAAACACAAAAGTGTTGTGATGAAGGAAATACTTAAGACAAAAGTTAAAACAACAAAACTTCATCACAACAACCAAAGGTAGTTTTCCCTACATATAACCTATTTTCAAAAGCAACAAAACAATAACAAAGCAAAATCTAACAAAAGTATTTTAGTAATTATTTTACTAGCAAAAGGATTACTTTTGAAGAACAACTAAGAACTATGAAAACAACACCCTAAACAATATAAGTTTTCTAGCTAATAAACTTAACAACAAGAAAAACAAATAAAATACTAAAATAATAGAAAACAAAATTATAAAACAAATAAATAAAAAGAAAGTATTTTCTCATAAATTTTTATTTAACAAAAGGAACTAATTGGCAAGCTTTCATTAAACACCTCTTATGACCTAATCAAAAATTCACCTAGAGTTAAACCACAAACAATTTCAACTATAATACAAATTGTTTCTGGTCTAAACTAGACTTAAAAGAAAAATAAAACTTATAAAACAATTTATGGAAAATATTTTCAAAAAGGAAATCAAACTAGCAATGAAATCAATTTGCAAGTTATGATTTAACTAGAATTGATTTTTCATGCAAGCAAAAATAAAAAATAAAATAAAAAAATAGTTTTGGTTGAAATACTACTGTTAACTAACAGAAAAAAATAAAACTTGTCAACTAATATAAAACAAAACAAATTAAAAACAATTAAAACAAAACAAATAGAAATAAACCTAAAAGGAACTAAAACAGAATTTGTTTTGCTTGAAACATTAATAAAAATTATCCTAAAAATTCTCATATTGAACAGGGTGATAAAAATAACTAATACAAAACAGTAATAAAAAGAATCACTCAAAAATATGTTTTTAAACTCAAGTTATAAACAAATTAGTGTTTGAATCAAATCTGTTTGAATTCAAATTTAACTTTTCAAACATGGTCAAACTTTATATCTACAAAACTAGATAAAATTTGTGACACAATGCAAAAAGAATCACTCAAAAAAATTTAAAAACATAAAAGATATAAAGAAAACAAAAACAGAACTATTCTGTTTCTAAAACAGAAAACAGAAAAGAAGAGAAAAACTTAAATAGCGAACGGGATACGTGGTCGAATGCCATTGGCTACGGTTGTGCGCCTGTGGGTGCTAACGAGCGAACATGCACAAATTAAAAGAAAAACGATTCGGCTAAAACTACAAAAGAAAACCGCCCGGTTCTTTTAACTAAACCGAAGGGGTAAGTTGATTCTAATCTACGATGTTGAACGAGATCAGACGGAGGAGAGCTCACCAAGGTGGTGGACGGCGGCGAGCTCGTCGGGCGTCGATGGCGGCGGCGCTCCGGTGGTCTTCGGCGTCGGGGGAGGGGTCCGGTCGATGCAGGCGAGCAGGACGATCATGTAGGTGGTCTTGGCGTCGGCGGAGGTGGTCGGAGGCATCGGCGGCGAGCTAGGGCGCGGCGGTGGCGCTCGGTCGTTGGCGGTGAGAGAGCTCCGGTGAGCTTTAGGCACGGGTGTGTATACGGTTGGGTTCAGTGGATCAAGGCGAGGCGAGTGGTGGTGGTGATGGTTGGGCTCTGGGCGGTCGGGGCGAGGCAATGGCGACGACGGCGGAGCTCTGCTCCGGCGAGCAATTGCGAGCAGAGGAGAGGGTCGGGCGAGGGGGACTCGGGCGGAACGAGGTGCGGGGGTCCTCCTTTTATAGGGGGGGCTCGACTTGGAGCAGGGGCAGCGTCTGCGCTCGGATTCGAGGAGATCCGGCGAATCTCCGGTGAGAAGGAAGGAGGTGACCGGCAGGATCTGTGGTCGGGCGGTGGGGCCAGGGTGACAGAGAGAGAGAGGGGATCGCGCGGAATCGGTTGGCCGATCCGATGCGATTCGGATCTGGCGAAGAGATGCTGGGCCGGCACTATTCCAAATGGGCTTCGGGGAATTTTCCTAATAAAGCGCATTTCCCTTTTTACAAAAACAGGAAAGAAGAAAATAGAAAAGGAAAATAAATAATAATCCAAAAATAGAAGTTTTACACACCACAATTATCAGAACAATAAATGCAATAAGATGAACATTTTTACACGGCCAAAATAAGTACTTTAAAAAAATATTTTTCAGAAAAATGCCTAAATTGGTTTTATGTCTTTTTGCAAATAATTTTCAAATAACCCCCTGGGTTTTATGGTTCAAATATTTCACAAAAATACCCATGGCATGGAGGGTCATGTTCCTCCTTTCATATTTTCAAAGTTTGGTCAGGCATTTGAATCCATCCAAACTTGGAAAAATAAAATAAACTCCAAGTAGAACTTTTTCAGTAGTTTTCAAATCCAAGATTTTTAAATCCATCATTTGAAGAAGTCATGTCATCTTCTCTCATTGTTCTAGATTGGATGAAATTGAATTAAAAAACAAAAGGGGAAAGCCATGTTATTCCCTCTCATTCAAAAGTTTCAAAAAGTTTCAAATTTCACTTAATTTTCAATCACTCAATCAAACAATCAATCATTCTATTGATTAATATAACATTCCAAATTTTGGGATGTTACAATGTTGTTGGTGTTGTTCTAGGACAAAGAGTTAATAAGAAATTGAATGTTGTCCATTATGCTAGTAAAACTCTAGATGGTGCCCATTGAAATTATGCTACTACTAAAAATGAATTTTTAGCAGTTGTGTTTGCCTGTGATAAATTTAGATCCTATATCGTTGATTCCAAAGTTATTGTTCACACTGATCATGTTGCTATAAAATACCTTATGGAAAAGAAAGATGCTAAACCTAGACTCATTAGGTGGGTTCTCTTGCTTCAAGAATTTGACTTACACATCGTTGATAGGAAGGGAGCTGAGAACCCCGTAGCTGATAACTTGTCTAGGTTAGAAAATATTCTTGATGACCCACTACCTATTGATGATAGTTTCCCTGACGAACAGTTAGCTGCAATAAGTGTTTCACAAAACACCCCTTGGTATGCTGATTATGCTAACTACTCGCTAAATATATACCACCTAGCTTCACATACCAACAAAATAGAAAAAAATTCTATGACTTGAGACATTACTTTTGGGATGACCTACATCTTTAAAAAGAAGGAGTAGACGGTATTATTAGACGTTGTGTACCTGAGCATGAATAGGAACAAATCCTATAAAAATGTCATTCCGAAGCTTATGTAGGACATCATGCGGGAGATAGAACTGCTCATAAGGTATTGCAATCTGGTTTTTATTGGCCTACTCTCTTCAAGGATGCCCGTAAGTTTGTCTTGTCTTGTGATGAATGTCAAAGAATTGGTAATATCGGTAAGCGTCAGGAAATGCCTATGCATTATTCACTTGTTGTTGAGCCATTTGATGTTTGGGGTTTTGATTATATGGGGCCTTTTCCTTCCTCTAACGGGTACACTCATATTTTGGTTGCTGTTGATTATGTCACTAAGTGGGTAGAAGCTATTCCAACTAGTAGTGCTGATCACCACACCTCCATTAAAATGCTTAAAGAGGTTATATTCCCGAGGTTTGGAGTCCTAAGATACTTAATGACTGATGGTGGTTCACACTTTATTCATGGTGCTTTCCGTAAGATTCTTGCTAAATATGATGTTAACCATAGAATTGCATCACCCTATCATCCTCAATCTAGTGGTCAAGTTGAACTTAGCAATAGAGAAATAAAATTAATATTACAAAAAACTATCAATAGGTCTCGTAAGAATTGGTCTAAGAAATTAGATGATGCACTTTGGGCCTATAGAACAGCTTATAAGAATCCTATGGGTATGTTTCCATACAAAATGGTGTATGGAAAAGCTTGTCATTTGCCTCTAGAATTAGAACACAAAGTATTTTGGGCAATTAAAGAACTTAACTATTTTTTCAACCTTGCCGATGAGAAGAGGCTATTTGATATTAGCTCACTAGATGAATGGAGAACCCAAGCCTATGAAAATGGCAAACTATTTAAAGAAAAAGTAAAAACATGGCATGACAAAAGAATCCAAAAGCGGAAATTCAAAATAGGAGACTATGTTCTTTTGTTCAACTCTCGTTTAAGATTTTTTGTAGGTAAGCTTCTCTCCAAATGGGAAGGACCATATATTATCGAAGAGGTTTATCGTTCTGGGGCTATCAAGATTAATAATGCCGAAGGTACTAACCCGAAGGTGGTCAATGGACAAAGAATTAAGCATTATATCTTAGGTACGCCTGTTAACGTTGAAAGCAATGTTATTCAAACCATGAGACCGAAGGAACACATAAAAGAAACCTTCCGGAACACTCCAGAATTCTGAAATAAATAGGAGGTACATGATACGGTAAGTAAACAGACTCCAAAAAATCCGCAAAAATATTTTTTGTCAGTTTTGGAATATTAGAAAATTTTGGAAATAAAGAAATAAACCGGAAGGTGATCGAGGTGAGCACAATACACCAGGGCGCGCCAGGCACCCCTAGGCGCGCCCTGGTGGGTTTTGCCCACCTCGGACACCTTCCCGACTCCGTTTTCCTTCCATATGCTTGTTTCCAAAGAATAAAAATTCTCTATATATAACCCCGACTGTTTTGACGACCGCATCGCAGAAAAATCCTCTGTTCTTGTTTCGTGTTGTTTTACTGACAGATCTGAGAATATGTCGTCTCAAGATTCGGAGGGGGAGAGCCATGTTGATCACTATGTTGCAGACCCAAAGATCTTTAGGGAAATTTACCTCTATCTATGGACCTCATAGGAGGAGGAAGACACTGCCATGAAGGAAACAAAAGATGATAGCTCTGAGGAAGAGGATGATCCATTACCTCAACCCGGAGACATGCATGTGGAATTCAAGAAGTCAAGCCTCCATAGAAGATACAAATGTGAGGTCCAATTCATCCCATCTCATTTTCTGCAGGAGAGCAAGGCGGCACTATGCAAAAATATATTAAAGCTTGAGTTGGAGAATGATGATCTAAGGGAGGAAAATTTTATGCTTAAATATAAGTTGAAGAAGAAGGCTGCATCATCATCACCACCTTCTTCATCACCACCACCAAAGGAGACTTGAGCACATGGGTATGGGCAGTCCCCTTGGCTTGAGCCAAGCTTGGGGGAGGTGCCCCGGTATCGTATCACCACCGCTTTTATTCAACTTTACCTATCTTAGTTCGCTCTTTAGTTCCCTTTGCTTTAGTTGAATAAAAGTTTAGCATGATCTATTTTCGTGTGTTAGTTTTGTGGCCTATCTATCTATGTAATCGAGTGAGAGTTATATAATAAAGTTTAGTTTGAGTTTTTGCCTCCCTACTTTCTTGTTGCAATCAAAATAAAGGAAAAAAGAAATGAATGAAAAGAATCATATGCTAATATTATGGTGAGTAATGACATCACATAAGGAAAAGTATAAGTAGTACAATTTATTGGAGATTGACAAACATAGCATTGGTCAATGATGCAATTCATGAAAGAATTAATAAGGGAAGAGAAGATTCACATGCAAACACACGATCTTGGACATCTTTTATGATTGTGAGCCCCCATCAAATATTATATGCCAAAATTGTTGACGTTGGACGAGGAAGACAACGTAATGATTTATGTCTGTTCATATCTACATAGAAGTTATATTGTCATAGATCCTTCAACATGTGGTGCTTGCTTAATATCCTTGCTAGCCAAAAATTCCGCACTAAGTAGAGATACTACTTGTGCATCCAAAAACCCAAACCCAAATTCATTCTTTGAGTGTCCACCATACCTACCTATGGATCGAGAAAGATCCTTCAAGTAAGTTGTCATCGGTGCAATAAGGCAATAAAAATTGCTTCTAAAAGTGTTTTGATCAATTAGTGTAAGAGAAAATTGAGCGCTATACGAACTTATGATGGCAAAGTAATAAAAGCGACGGACTGCATAATAAAGGTTGCTATCATAGGGGACAATATAGCGCGACGTTTTTTTACATTAAGGGATTGGGCATACAAACCAATAAGCGCATGACAACCTCTGCTTCCCTCTGCGAAGGGCCTATCTTTTACTTTCATGTATTTACTTTTATGCAAGAGTCAAGTATTCTTCCCTATTCCTTTTTACTTTTTCTTTTGCAAGCATCATGTGGTGAGGAAAGATCTAGGCACATATATCCAGTTGGGTATGAGTGGGCATGAGTTATTATTTTTGACATCACCCTTGAGGTGAATACATTGGGAGGCGAAACTATAAGCCCGTAACTTCCTATGTGTCCGGTTGAAACTTTTTGTTCATGGGTATGCCGTGAGTGTTAGCAATCATAGAATACTAAATGATGGTTGAGTTTGTGGACTTGCCAAAAGGCTCCGACATGAGACCCTTCCTAAAAATATGATGAATTGTAGTTGCAAAGTTGACTGAGAACATAGTTTGTTGGTTTTCAATAAGGTTAATGCTGTATACTTCTATGTTGTGATGAATTGTTACTTGTTCATGAGAAGCTATATGATAGAAATGTATTGAATAAATTTTATGATAGAGTTTATTGCTGTCATATTAATAAGCATGATGCTTCTATGTCCGTATTTTGTTTTTATCGACACCTCTCTCTCAAATCATGTGGACATGCTTTTTAATATCGGCTTTCGCTTGAGGACAAGCGAGGTCTAAGCTTGGGGGAGTTGATACGTCCATTTTGCATCATGATTTCCTACTGTTATTTACTTTGTTTTGTTGAATAATAATGCTTTGGGGAGTGATTCTAATGCCTTTTCTCTCATAATATGCAAGGTTTACACAAAGAGGGAGAATACCAGCAGCTGGAATTCTGGACCTGAAAAAAGCACATCAGAGATACCTATTCTGCACAACTCCAATGAAGCTGAAATTTTACGGAGATTATTTTTGGATTAAATAAAAAATACTAGAGCAGAAAACTACCGGAGGGGGCAAACCTGGTGGGCACAACCCACCAGGACGCGCCAGGCCCTCCTGGGCGCGCCCTGATGGGTTGTGGCCCCCACGGCCCACCTCCGGTGCCCATCTTCTGGTATATAGTCACATTTGACCTAGAAAAAAAATCGGAGGAGGACTTTCGGGACGAAGCGCCGCCGCCTCGAGGCGAAACTTAGGCAGGAGCACTTTTGCCCTCCGGCGGAGCGATTCCGCCGGGGGAACTTCCCTCCCGGAGGGGGAATCAAAGCCATCGTCATCACCAACACCCCTCTCATCTTTGGGAGGCCAATCTTCATCAACATCTTCAATAGCACCATCTCCTCTCAAACCCTAGTTCATCTCTTGTGTTCAATCTTTGTACCGGAACCTCAGATTGGTACATGTGGGTGACTAGTAGTGTTGATTACCTTGCGTAGTTGATTACTATATGGTTTATTTGGTGGAAGATTATATGTTCAGATCCATTATGTTGTTCAATACCCCTCTGATCTTGAGCAAGATTATTATTTGTGAGTAGTTACCTTTGTTCTTGAGGTCACGGGAGAAGTCATGTTGCAAGTAATCATGTGAATTTGATATGTGTTCTATATTTTGATGATATGTATGTTGTGATTCCCTTAGTGGTGTCATGTGAACGTCGACTACATGACACTTCACCACTCATGGGCCTAAGGGAATGCATTGTGGAGTAGTTATTAGATGATGGGTTGCTAGAGTGACAGAAGCTTAAACCCTAGTTTATGTGCTACTTCGTAAGGGGCTGATTTGGATCCAAACGTTTAATGCTATGGTTAGATTTTATCTTAATACTTTTCTCGTAGTTGCGGATGCTTGCGAGGGGGTTAATCATAAGTGGGAGGTTGTTCAAGTAAGAACAGCACCCAAGCACCGGTCCACCCACATATCAAATTATCAAAGTAGCGAACACGAATCAAACCAACATGATAAAAGTGACTAGATGAAATTCCCGTGTACCCTCAAGAACACTTTTCCTATTACTAGAGATTGTTTTAGCCTGTCCTTTGCCACAAAAGGATTAGGCTACCTTGCTGCACCCTATTTACCGTTACCGTTACTTGCTCGTTACCAATTATCTTGCTATCAAACTATCTGTTACCTACAATTTCAGTGCTTGCAGAAATTACCTTGCTGAAAACTGCTTGTCATTGGATGAGCAACCTCCCAATGTATTTTCAAGAGGTTGATAATTGTTTTTACTATTCTGAGTTTTGAAGCACAACAATACCAAATTATCATAATTCCAAATTCTTACTGCTATTTGAACGTGTCATAATGATGTTTCAATTGCTTAGCACCATGATTGTGTTAATGAAAATATATACATTCTTCTGCTAATGTACCAATCATGAAAATAGGCTGGACTATAATTGATAGTTTATCTAGACCTTCATTTATGTGCTCAACTATATGTGACGTGCTCCAAATAGATGGATTGTAATCCTGCATCAGATCCATTAATTAACTATATATGTGCTCAGCTATATGTGACATGCTCCACATATATGGATTGTACTCCTGCATCAGATCGATTAACTATATGTTTCTTGTTACATATTTCTATTTACAGATGGACAATCGTAATCCGGACGCAACTTTGTCAGGAACCGGTGAACATTCCCATTTTAAAGAGCTGGGGAACATGCATGTTCATCGGAATATAAATCACACGAGTGAAAATCAGCGAGAACAAAATTCAAAGGGTGCTCAGAGTTGGTATGCACAACTGCCCAATGAGAAAAGAGCGGAATACAACCTGAAGCGGCGTACATTATACAAAGAAAAGAAGTCAGCAGCGATGGATATAGTTAACCATGAGCAAGTGTCGCAAGCATATGCTTCTTCCTTGCTTGGTGTGCAACGTACCCCTTTCAGCAACATAATGAACACACTCGATAATGGTACGTTCGTTAACTTCGAGCCTACTGTATCGATGGATGCCACTATCACCAGTAATGTGTGCTTCATTTCCTCTTGTGTGCTAGGTATATGTACGGCAGCAACCTCGGCGAGTACTGACCATCAGACCGAAGATACAAATGTTGGATGCTAGAAGCAAATGGTTCCAAACATGAAAGTAGGCACAACAATACTTGACAGTATATCCAGACCTTCATTTATGTGACGTGTTCCAAATCTAGGGAGTGTACTCCTGCATCACCGTCATTACTATATGTTTCTTCTTACAAATTGATATTTACAGAAGGACAATCGTAATCCAGCCACATCTCCGCCAGGAAACGGAGAACGTTCCCCTGTTAAGGACCCGGAGAACAGGCTGGCTCATATTCATTGCTTAGCCAAGGTTCAGGGAGGTGATCCAAGTTTCCAGGAAGGTTAGTTGCTTGTGCAATTCAGTTCAAATGTATCTTGTTGCTGGAAAGAGTAGAGTTTGATTAGATTGGATGAACGTTATTTGGTATTTTGGTAGTGGTTAAGTATGGGATATGCACCTGCCATTTGTCTAACATTATCTCTTTATTCTTGCATCTTATACCCTCAGCTTCAGAAAAACAAACCTTACATTTACATTTGTAGAATTAATATCATATTGGAGGGATCAGTTGGCACTGATGCCTAAAATGTGTTTTTTTTCATGCTTAATTGTGGTGTGCTTATGTAAACAATCATACCTGATACCTTTTAAAGCAAAGTAATCTGTAGAACTTGCACTGAAAGTGAGGCTTATCATTCAGGTTAATTGTTGTGACCTGTGAAAGAAAAGCTACCATCACAACTTTTGTTGTGATGGTAGCTTTTAAGGCCCGATTAGTCCGGTTGATCTTATCAATGTATGAGGGCAAATTTTTCTGCTTCCAGTGTGAGATATTTGTTTCTCATTTTAGACTCTGTTCGGAACCTCTCCAGTTTCAGAACTCCGCTGCACGAGGAGCTTGCTTTGAGCCACTCCTTGACATTGTGCGGCTGTCGCTCCCTCCGCTCCGGGAGCTGCAGAGCGGAGAGAATCCAAACAGGGGCTTGGTAGTCGTTCAAGTGTGGTTTCTGTTTATTTGTAGCACGTAATTGACTGTCGGAAATTTCATAATACCTCATATTATAGTATCTGTTGATTTAGCTATCTCTTTATATATTTTTGTCAGATTTTTTGTTATCCATTGCTTACATGATATTTAGACAAATTGTTGGATTGCATCTCCACATACTAAACACAATGCAAGTTTGCTTTTCAATCATAACTATATTTCTTTCTATCTTATAGCCTATCAGAACACATTAAACAATATAGCATGACCGCAATGATGTCTCATTTTTGGAAAAAACAACTTAAAGTGAGATAACAACATTGTGTATTAATCAAATTCATATATTTTTGATGAACGTTTAACGTGCGTTGCACATGCAAATTTACTAGTGAGGCAAAGCATCACAGCTCACCGGCGCAGAAGTGCTGAAGTCGCCAAACACATTTATTATTAGGGTATCACAAGGGAAGCAATAACACTTTTAAGTCTCAGGCTTTAGCATTAGCACTCTGGAAGCTACAGCCATTGCCACAATAGTTGCCAAAGAAAATTAGCGCACACCCTCAATGGTGCCAGAGCCGAAGCAAACCGCAGATCTTTCAATGGGAGAATGTCAAGAGTGAGTATGGTGGTCAGAGGAAAATGCCATCTCTTTCGCTGATCCAGCCGTGCCGCTCTTCTGGCTATGTTGAAACCGCTACGGTGCCCTCAGGAAGAGCAGAGATGTGCACAACAGGTGTATGCGATTTTAATGGTATGTCCGAGCCGGTAACCTTCTTCTCCGTCGACCTGCTCAGCACCTTCCTCACCTCATCGGCAAGCACAATGATCGAGTCGTCTTCATGGCCTGAAGAAATCCACATAGCGCCGTTTGTAAGGGATTGATGATATGACTCCAGTGCAGTTTTGTTCTGCTAATATGCAAGGTGGAGGACAGACAACCAGAACAAACTACTGCTGACAACTAGACTGTCGTGTTTGGAATGTCAAACAGAATACAGATAAGAAACAAGTGCATCCTACATGCTTGATCAAATAACATGAGTGCGAATAGACGGATGACAACATGAGAAACAATTCCTTACTTATATTGGACAGTGCCTTCTCCATTGAGAACAGGTAGTCCCTATTATACCCATTAGGGCCACTGGCTGTAGCAATTTGCCTGTTTTGTAAACAAGACAATTGGAAAGGAAGTCAGAAATGCTCTTAATGAATCAGAGTATTCATAAAATAGGATCGAAGGGTTCAACAGCGCACCTTGCCATATCCTCCAAAGCAGCAGGGCCAAGATAATATTTGTTGCCAACTGGATCAGGAGTGGATACGAAACTGTACATTGACCAAGTAAGTTTGGCAGTGATTCAACATGGAATGTGAACAAAAGTAACTAGTCAAGCTCGATCCTTACACTAGTACGTCCGTCACAGCTGGTTCCAGAGAATTTCCATCCTAAACAGTGAAGTTCAGCAAGAGCAATGAGAGTACTGAAGAAAAAAGAAAGAGAAACATGTCAAAATATACGCCTTGCATTTATACCTTGTAGAAATCCACAGAGATCTTCTGGTCATACTCGCATTCTCTTCTCTCCAAGTACTGTGGAAATACATACATCATCAATTTAATTCTAGCATGATAAATCCAATCTTTCTTTCAAGTAAATAAACAAGAAATAAAATCACTGCACCTGCATTGCTTCTCGCTCTTTTTCTAGACCACCTTTGACACAATAAGCAATTCCCCACTGTAAAAAGGATGAGATGTAAATGTAAATACCATAGGAACAAGGAAACCAAAAGCAAGAGCAAAGTCATGGCATTCCAGAAAGCATATCAATATTGGATAATGAACAAAAGTAAATCTTTATGGCGATGGTGCAGTTGTAACGACATTATACATATTTGCCTACTCTTTTTGGCAAATAGAACTGCTAATACAGCGGATATACTTGAGTACTGGATAATAAATAAAGTACCATTTTTACGCCATGGGCGCAGTTGTAACAGCATTATGCACTTTGGCCTACTCATTTGGCGAATAGAACTTCTAATGCAAGTATGCATCGAATATACTTTTGGGTATGTGTACAAACACTTGCACAATGAATCCTATTTAAACAATCAGCATTAAAGTGGATGGTTGAGGAACCAGCCAATATCAGTGTAAGTTTCTAAGGTGGAGAAACTGCCAGAACATTATTTTGGTGACAAAAACTGGGCAATTTTATCCGGAAACGATTTAGTCAATTTCATCTGAATAGTCCTACAGGGATGGCGAATAAGGAGGATACGACAAAACAAGACTCAGGAATATCAAGTTTTCATGCTTGGACAGAAATGCAGCAAAAGCACTGAAAATGAAGAACAAATGAGCAAGAAAATAGGATGTATTTGGATTGAGCCCAAGGTTGCCCTACCAAAAAATTATGCCAAGGTTTTGCTTGCCCATGATTTGGCCAAGGATAGCAATAAAATGATGTATAGTGGGCAAAGAAGTTTTGGCATGCCAAGAAATTGGCAACGATCCATACAAAGACTGGGTATTTTTGTCATATAAAAACATTTGCACGGGAGTAGGATGTGTTCGGACTGAGTCCAAGCTTGCCATAGTAAAAAGATCAGTTCAGGAATTGCTTGCCCATGAGTTGGTCAATTTTAGCAAGACAAATGAAGTAGCTTGGGCAAAGAAGAGGTGCAGTCAAACTTACGCATATGGCTTCATCTTCGGACTCAAGGGTGCAGGTCCTGGCTGGATGCTGTGGCGTGCCTCTATGGTCAATGCAAGCTGCGGAGAAAGAAAAGGTGAGATGCGAGTCTTCAAACCAAAAACGTACGGTAACAGGTTCAGATTTGTTGCAAATCAGGCGCAACCAAGCATACTTACCAAGATTAAAGGTCCGCTTGTAGCCCTTGATGAATCCCAGGATCTTGTCGTCGAAATCGAAGCCGGGGTTCCAGATCAGGGACCCATACCCGAAGACCCAGAGCACCATCGTGCTGCTTCTTTTTTCCCCTGCAGGCACAACAAACTGAGCCCAAATCAAAGATACTAGCAGTACTAAATATCTTAATCACTTCATCGCACAAGGAGCCATTCAGAAACCGTTCCCCGAGCTCGAACTGTCGTGTCAACATCGCCCCCAAATCAAAATCCCCAAAAAGAAAGCACCTTTGGATGGATTCAGTTACCTGGCCGGAGGAGGGGCGCCGGAGAGAATGCCGAAGGCGGGGTCGGCGGCGCGGGAGGAGGGATTTGACTCCTGTTGCCTCGCCCGCGTCTCCTCTCCTCCGCCGGCGGTCTTCTCCCCGGGGCGGACGGATGGGGGCTTCGGGTCGGAGAGGGGGGAGGGGAAGACGGTGGCGGTGGTGGGGGAGCACTTATACCGAGGGCGGATAGTCGTGGGCTCGTCTGGGGATTGGGGTCGCGGGCGGTGGGTGGCACGTGAGGCCGCGCGCGCGTGGCAGTCGCTCCCGCCGTGGCCGGCCGCGGGTTCCGACGGTTTCTCGGTGCGGTGTACGTCACGTCAGCGGGCACGGGGATATGGGCGCGATGCCGACGCGGCTGCTTGCGGAGGGAAGGGTTTATTGGCCGGGACCGATGCTGCCGGTGGGATGGACCTGGACGGGTTAGTGGGCCGGATAGGGGGAGACGGGGCCAGGTTCGATGAACTGAAACGTTTAGTCAAGCCTCAGCCTCAAATCGACAGACGTTTTGAGGCATTGTACATGCAAGATGTCTAGTGAAGGCGTTTAGATAAATAAACTAATTTTTTGAAGCACTGGTGTCTATTTATGTAGGACAGACGTTTAGTTAAGCCTCTCTTATATAAAGATGAGTATTGGTGCTTAGAAAAAGCTTGGTTTATTTTATTAAGCACCTCCCCTAAACACTTTGCATTGTACAAGGCCTCCTGAGGGGTTTGAACAACCGTCGTGTTGGACTTTGACGTCCCGGATCGACTGTAGAAATCATATCCATATCGCTCTAGGACCCTTCGTAAGTTGCTTCTGGCGATACGCCGCCTGCCTACTCGCATTCATGTTGGCGTGACAACCAAGAAGCCCGTGGCTTTAAGGCCAGTCCTCCTCCTCCTCGCAAAGCTTACTTCCGTGTCTACATTAAAATGTGGCAATATTTATTTGAATAAGTTATAATGAGACCATACTTCCGCTCGCTGAGAGCTTCAAACACCCGTGGTAGTTTCTTTCAACACTTTTTTTGTTGCTTTTTGTTTGAATTTTCTTCACTGGTTGCATCCTTTTTAAGTTAGTTTTTAAAAACCAAAAAATACAAAAATAGAATAAAATCTCCTTCGCTTTGATCTTTTTCTTTTGCCCTGGATTTTCCTTCGCATTTTCTTTCTAATATTCTCTGCAGCAAAGTTGGTCTACGATGGGCGGCGAGAAACATACCTTAAAGAAGAGAAGCATCAACATTCATGACCGTGAAAGTATGTCCTATGACTCCCGTATTTTTGAACTTGAGATAATTAGCACAGTTTTAGTAGTAGTATGTGTGAAGTATTCAAGTGGGAGTAAGTCTTAATATTTAAAACACGGGTTTGTTCTTGTCAATAAAATAATTAAGTATTCTTTGTTCTATTTGTTCTAAATAACAAAGACTTGTCGTGCGGCAAGTCTTTAAAAGAAAGTGATGATAACAAAGAATAACCATGCATATGAGAAAGTCTCTAGAAATGCTTGGGTGTTAAGAAAATTTGTAAGAGAAGATGATATTAGCGATAATTTACCCTAGTGTTTAATTTGATAGACTTAATAGCATTTGTGGATAAATATATCAAGACGACCCCATTTGAAAGGTGATCGAGATTATGCCAAAATATGTTTTGCGACACATGTTCTTCAGTTTCTTGCTAGATCCATGGCTATGTCATTATATGTTGCTTTATGCACGTAAGCGTGACTTCGTCACCTCTCTTGATGTTACACCGAGGACTTCGCTTGAACAATCCACCAGAGTTTTGAGTCGGATTTCGGATATGAGTTCGTTAACTTTCATAGTGGCGACACTACAATGAATATTATTTGGCTTTCTCTTGAGAGTGTGTATGTGGAAATAAAAAAATATTGATCATGATCATAGGGCCGGAAAGAGACAACATGGTCCATGGTATTCAAACGTAAGCCACAACGAAACCCCCTACTTGCATGTATCATTTCTTTGGCATAACCCCGTCGACAATGAAAGTTTCATCAAACAATGAGCAAAGGAAGTGTTTACAAGCCTTGATGAGATGACACTCATGGGTGTTAGCAAGTTACTCTAGTACCACATTGTCTTTTACATGCCTTTCACTCCCATAATACATGTTTTCATTGCAAAAGAAATAGAAGCTCTTCTGAAGTGTTCCCGATAAGGAAATGCTAACTAGCATAAATAAATTAACAATATTGTTTAATTTATCTTTGCTTCGCTTCACTTGAATAATATCCATACCAATGCTACAACTATACTAAGTTTTCAGGTGAAGAAAGCGAAGGGCCATCTAGGTGTATCGATCGTAAGTGAACCAAAACGTCCTTGTTATTTCGGTTTAAGTAACTGAGTTTCTTACAGTTGAGTTATTGTTTGTTGCTCGAGGACAATCAAGGTTTAACCTTGGGGAGGTTGATGACTAACAATTTTGCGCTCATCACGCCGTTTTATGAACCAGATAATTTCGAATTTTCCGTGAAAATCACTCCAATATTGTCACCAATGAATAATGAATGCGAGATACAACGGAATCCTGTGTTTAATGTGTTTTCACAGAAAATGTCCTACACATGGAAGGATCGGATATCATCTTATACAAGGAAATATGAGGTTTGGTGGAAGAGACAAGTCAATTGGAGGCGCACCAGGCTCAACAGAGTGCATATATGGCGTACAGTACAACCGCAACCGCCCGTACCACCTGCCATCAACACCAAATGGTCCACCTGACCAGGTTCTATAAAGGGGTCGACACCAGAATATCAATAGGGAGAGCGCCATTCGCAAAAACGGAGAACCAAAACCAATCTACCAACCGTAGTTGCCGCAATTTTCCATCGGTATCTCATCTTCAAAGCCGCCACCACCATCATATCCACAACCATTCTTTCCAAGTTAGTCATAATTGTAATCGGTGTATCGCATCCGGCAACTATTGTAAGACATATTATTAATCATCCATCTTTATCTCGTCCTCAATTAGTTCATCTTGCGATCCGATCGTCATGTGTGACTAATTCGTTAAGGCAATGGATCGAGGCAAGGTCTTGCAACCCGGTGTATTTGTGAAAGGGTTTGTTCGAATGACTTTGTGTATTTGACATTATTTGTGTGTGTCAATTTTGGAATGACTTTGTGTATTTGACATTATTTGTATGTGTCGATTGCAACCGAGTTGTCTCTTGTCTTCTTCTTGTTCCAAGGCCCTGCCGGTAACTAGAACATGGTAGATCGATCAACGAGAAGGTAAAGAGCAAGAAGGACGTGGAACGCTATCCCGAACAGAAGTGGGAGAAGGGGTTAGTACGGTGGCGTAAAGCTATTCCTTGGTGATGAATGAGGTGTTGTCATTAAAGTCCCCATATTTTTCTCTCAATTTTTATTTTCAATAAGCAAAGTAGTCCCATGAGACAGTAAGGGTCATCCGTTGGACAACTAACTCTTGATGCAGGTCGTGCAACAGTCAAGACATACTTTGGACACATCCGCCATATCATCATATTGCAAGCACATCATAGTGTTGTCTCCAAAGCTATGTTTATTATCAAGATGAGATCTCAGACACAAATATAAGGTTGTGAGAGTAAAACTTCATACCCCATGCATGGTTTAATATTCGTGTTTACACTTAAATGGTTCTTAAAGGTTTGGTTGAACAACTATAATTTAATTCGCTAGCAATAGCTTGTCAGTTGTCGTATGGCACATCCTCTCGTGGGTTCGATAACTCAGGGTCACTCATTGGTGAAAAGGCATGAGAACCTTTTACTATCCAAACCGGATCTCAAAGGGACCACCTACCTATCCGAAAGGCCCCGAGCCAACCTACCCCCGCTGACTGTTGTCGAGGTATGCACTCGACTTAGTCTGCATGGAGTGGGGCCCCCATCTTCATATGCCCGACACTCACCGTCACTCGAGCTCTGATGCTGCATGATGATTCCGGTCATGCACCACATCTCCGCCTCCTCGTCGCGTGGGTCTGAAACCTCCATCGCTCGGACGACTGCCCCTGTCGGCGACCTCGAGCTCTCCTTCTTCGCCACCGCCAGGCCATTCCCGCTCGTGCTCCACTGCCACCTTAGAACTCCATCGTGACCGACCGTCGCCACCTCTTTAGCTCCACTTTGACTGACCGCCATCGCCATTTTTTCAGGGACATGATCGCTTCATTCTTTTTGTGTGTGAGCGCTTAAAAAAACAATGGCATTTGCCTAGTTATTGAAACTAATGCAGTACCAAGTTGAAAATATGGGTATCCGGATATGGACATGCTATAAAAGCAGAAAAAAGATTGGCTACCCAATTTCTATCTCTCCTCTATTATAATTTACTTGGGTTGCCAACATATGCACATGCTGATGGAGATGTTGTTAGCTAATAAGATTGTCTCTTTCATCGCAAGTAATTAAGGTCAGTCCTAAATCCAATCCACTCCATGTGTATACAACCTCTTGATGATTGGGAAAACATCCACCACAACATTCAACCACTCTTCAAAAAATCGTTCTATTTATCGCTACTCGGGGGATGACCAATAAGATTATGCGTTATCTTCATCGTTTATCGTTTTGGCCGATTTATCACCCTAACAAGCGATTTATAGGGAATCTACCGATAAATCGGGCCTATTTCTAGCACTATGTTTGAAAAAACATATGCTTATTTGTCTTTTGTGGACTTTGTTATGCAATATGTACTATTATACTATTTATTTGTCATTATACGAGGATTCAAAGGCTAGGAATCAAGGTAACACTTCTGTCTAATATTGTTTTGGTATTGAATATAGCATATATTTTTTTGTTGAGAACCTGAAATTTGCAAAAGATAATCGATTAATAGTCGACTGATAAAACCGGTTAATCGCCCGATTTCCGATTAATCTCTAATCCCTAGCTGACCGAGACGCTAACGATAAGCGATATCCTCAACATTGCATTCAACCATGCATGGAAAATATGTTTCATATAACTATTCTACTTATATTTAATCAATACATTTATACATATCAAATATAATAAGTCAGATGTAATTGTAATTTTGATTTTCATGTTATCAACCCAAATTTTCATCATCAGTTTCCCGCAACAACGCACATGGTATCCTCTAGTTTCTACAAAATCAACACATATACAAATGTTTCAGAATACAAGGGAGCACTGTGGGTTCATTGTGATTTAATAGTTGGACTTTTTTGCGAATGAGCCAACAACCAATCTTCTCGCCAAGTATTGTCCATAGATTGGTCCGTTTGCAAGGGATCCGTCAGACATATATATGCATCTCGCATATCTATACCTAGTAATAAAGGGGCTATTGCTTCTAGTGGTATGTCATGGAAATTGTCCCTAAAGTTGCGAAAACATTACCCACCAATGTCATCTATAATTTTTTTTTAAGAATCACCGTCCAACTTTATTGCATAATGTTTTCAGGAATTACAGTGATAGACGGAGGGGAAGTTAGCCAAACATGACGACCCACCCCTAAAGAAACTGCATCTTTAACCAGATTGTGAGCCTCAAAGTTTGATGATCTCTTCTCATGTGATAAATGACGCACTACCAAATACGCGCTGTGAAAGGATCGATATGGTTGACTAGAGGGGGGGGGTGAATAGGCAACTACCAATTTTTAACTTTTCTTTAACAATTTATGCTTAGCAACAAATAGGTTGGCTAGATATGCAACTAGGTGAGCAACCTATATGATGCTAAACACAACAAGCAACTCAAGCAAGCAAGATAAACAATGTAAGTAGCTTGCGTGAAGTAAAGGCAAGAAATAACCACAAGAGGAACCGATGGAGACGAGGATGTGTTACCGAAGTTCCTTCCCGGTAAAGGGACGTACGTCTCCGTTGGAGCGGTGTGGAGGCACAATGCTCCCCAAGAAGCCACTAGGGCCATGATACGTCTCCAACGTATCTATAATTTTTTATTGTTCCATGCTATTATATTATCTGTTTTGGATGTTTTATATGCATTAAAATATGCTATTTTATATTATTTTTGGGACTAAGCAATTAACCTAGTGCCCAGTGCCAGTTTCTGTTTTTTCCTTGTTTTTGAGTATTGCAGAAAAGGAATATCCAACGGAGTCCAAATGGAATAAAATTCTACGCTGATTTTTCTTGGACCAGAAGGAACCCAGGAGGCTTCGAGAAGAGGCCAGAAGACCTACGGGTGGGCCACAAGCCACCAGGGCGTGCCCTTGGGGGGGGGCGCCCCCCTGGCTTGTGGGCCCCCCGTAGCTCCTCCAACCCTAATTCTTCGCCTATAAATTCAGGAATATTCCCTCAATACCAAAGAGAGCCAGGATAATACTTTTCCGCCGCCGCAAGCCTCTGTTCCCGTGAGATCCCATCTTGGGGCCTTTTCCGTTAATCTGCCGGAGGGGGATTCGATCACGGAGGGCATCTACATCAACACCATTGCCCTTCCGATGATGCGTGAGTAGTTCACCTCAGACCTTCGGGTCCATATCTAGTAGCTAGATGGCTTATTCTCTCTCTATGATCTTCAATACCATGTTCTCCATGATCTTCATGGAGATCTATCCGATGTAATACTCTTTTGCGGTGTGTTTGTCGAGATCCGATGAAATGTGGGTTTATGATCAGATTATCTATGAATATTATTTGAATCTTCTCTGAATTCTTATATGCATGATTTCATATCTTTGCAAGTATCTTCGAGTTATTGGTTTGGTTTGGCCAACTAGATTGGTAATTTTTGCAATGGGAGAAGTGCTTAGTTTTGGGTTCAATCTTGCGGTGTCCTCACCCAGTGACAAAGTAGGGGTAGCGAGGCACGTATTTGTATTGTTGCCAACAAGGATAAAAAGATGGGATTTTCATCATATTGCTTGAGTTTATCCCTCTACATCATGTCATCTTACTTAATGCGTTACTCTATTCTTCATGAACTTAATACTCTAGATGCAGGCAGGAGTCGGTCGATGTGTGGAGTAATAGTAGTAGATGCAGAATCGTTTTGGTCTACTTGATATGGACGTGATGCCTATATGCATAATCATTGCCTTGGATATCGTCATAACTATGCGCTTTTCTATCAATTGCTCGACAGTAATTTGTTCACCCACCGTATTATTTTCCTTCAAGAGAGAAGCCTCTAGTGAAACCTATGGCCCCGGGTCTATTTTCCATATTATATTTTCAGATCTATAAACCAAAAATACCAAAAATACTTTGCTGCAATTTATTTACTTTTATTTTAGTTTTCGTTTTAGTAATCTTTTATATCTATCTCTATCAGATCTCATCCTTGCAAGTAACCGTGAAGGGATTGACAACCCCTTTATAGCATTGGGTGCAAGTGTTTGATTGTTTGTGCAGGTGCATAGATTGGGGCCTTGCTTGTACCTCCTACTAGATTGATACCTTGGTTCTCAACAACTGAGGGAAATACTTATCTACTTTGCTGCATCACCCTTTCCTCTTCAAGGGAAAACCAACGCAAGCTCAAGAAGTAGCAAGAAGGATTTCTGGCGCCGTTGCCGGGGAGGATACATAGCAAGAAGGATTTCTGGCGCCGTTGCCGGGGAGGATACATAGCAAGTCAAGACAAGAACTCTCCCATCAACTTGCCAATTTTTGGCGTGGTTGTCGGAGGGATCTACATCAAGCCTACCAAGTACCCATCACAAACTCATCTCTTGCATTTACATTATTTGCCATTTGCCTCTCGTTTTCCTCTCCCCCACTTCTAAAACGATTTTCAGAAAAAACCAAAAATGTTTGCCTTTTTATTCGCCCTTCTTCCGTTCGTCTTTTCATTTGCTTTTTGTTTGCTTGTGTTGCCATGTGCCTTCTATTTGCTTGCATCTTCGCTTGCTAAAAATCTATTGATATGGATCCTCATCCACTTGCTAATCTTTTCAAAAGACCAAATTATGATGAACCAATTGCTAGTGAGTTGAGTGCACTTGATTATCTCTATGAAGTTTTGCTTGAAAATCATGAAAATTTTGATGAAGTGTTGAAAGAAGAAATTTATAAGGTGATTCATGATATCTCCTTGATTGGAAAGCATGATTGCAATGATGTTACTATCAATTCTATTAATTTCCATTATGTTAATGATATGCAAAGCCACAAGCTTGGGGATGCTATGTTTGATGAAGATGATATTTTTAGTCCCCCAAGTTTTGATGAGCAAATTTATTATGATGTTTGCATGCCTCCTATTCATGATGATGGTGAAACTTATCATCATGGTTTTAATTTGCAATCTGGTTATGTCAATCAAGTGTCTCATGATAGTTATTTTGTTGAGTTTGCTCCCACTACTATGGATAAAAAGGAATTTGCTTATGTGGAGAGTAATGAAAATTCTATGCTTGTGCATCATGAAAAGAATGATTGTTGTGATAGTTATATTGTTGAATTCCTTCATGATGCTACTGAAATTTATTATGAGGGAGGAACATATGCTTGTAGGAATTGCAATAATATCAAGTTTCCTCTCTATGTGTTCAAAGTTTTGAAGTTATGCTTGTTTTGCCTTCCTATGCTAGTTGATTCTTGTTCCCATAAATTGTTTGCTCACAAAATCCCTATGCATAGGAAGTGGGTTAGACTTAAATGTGATTGTCATGAGATTCATGATGCTTTCTTGCATATTTCAATTACTACTTTTTATGTGAGCATCATTGAAATCATTATGCCTAGCTAGGGGCGTTAAACAATAGCGCTTGTTGGGAGGCAACCCAATTTTATTTTTATGTTTTTGTTTTAGTTTATGTTCTTGAGTGATTTACACATTATTACCACTGTAGTAATTGTGTTTTAGTGTTTTAATTAGTGTTTGAGCCAAGTAAGACCTTTGGGATGGTCTACGGTGATTGTTGATTTGATCTTGCTGAAAAACAGAAACTTTTGCGCTCAGTCCAGGAATTTTATAAATTCACCAGAGCGTCGAATGAGTCTGAAATTTTTACACAAGATTGATATACAAATTTAACAGATTTTCCTAATTTTTCAGAATGTTTTGAGTTACAGAAGTATTCGAAGTTTACAGATTGCTACAGACTGTTCTGTTTTTGACAGATTCTGTTTTCTTTGTGTTGTTTGCTTATTTTGATGTATCTATGGGTTGTATCGGGGGGTATGAACCATGGAGAAGTTGGAATGCAGTAGATATTACACCAATATAAACAAAGAATGAGTTCACAACAGTACCTAAAGTGGTGATTTATTTTTCTTATACTAAAAGATCTCATAAGTTTTCTGTTGAGTTTTGTGTTGTGAAGTTTTCAAGTTTTGGGTAAAGATTTGATGGACTATGGAATAAGGAGTGGCAAGAGCCTAAGCTTGGGGATGCCCAAGGCACCCCAAGGAATATTAAAGGATACCAAAGAGCCTAAGCTTGGGGATGTCCCGGAAGGCATCCCCTCTTTCGTCTTCAATCCATCGGTAAATTTACTTGAGGCTATATTTTTATTCACCACATGATATGTGTTTTGCTTGGAGCGTCTTGTATGATATGAGTCTTTGATTTTTAGTTTGCCACAATCATCCTTGCTGCACACATCTTTTGAGAGGGACACACATAAATCGTGAATTTATTAGAATACTCTATGTGCTTCACTTATATCTTTTGAGCTAGGCAATTTTGCTCTAATGCTTCACTTATATCTTTTTAGAGCACGGTGGTGTTTTATTTTATAGAAATAATTGAACTCTCGTACCTCACTTATATTATTTTGAGAGTCTTTAAACAGCATGGTAATTGGTTTAGGTTATGAATTTAGTCCTAATATAATGGGCATCCAAGAGGGATATAATAAAAACTTTCATATAAAGTGCATTGAATACTATGAGAAGTTTGATTCCTCGCATATAGTTTTGAGATATAAAGATGGTGATATTAGAGTCATGCTAGTGAGTAATTGTGGATTGGTAGAAATACTTGTGTTAAAAGTTTGTGATTCCCGTAGCATGCACATATGGTGAACCGTTATGTAACGAAGTCGGAGCATGATTTGTTTATTGATTGTCATCCCTTGTGTGAGGGTCGGGAGCGCGCGATGGTTAACTCCTACCAACCTCTCCCCTAGGAGCATGCGTCTAATACTTTGCTTCGATAACTAATAGACTTTTGCAATAAGTATGTGAGTTCTTTATGACTAATGTGAGTCCATGGATTATACGCACTCTCACCCTTCCACCATTGCTAGCCTCTCTAGTACCGCGCAACTTTCGCCGGTGCATTAAACCCACCATATTCCCTTCCTCAAAACAGCCACCATACCTAACTATTATGGCATTTCCATAGCCATTCCGAGATATATTGCCATGCAACTTCCACCGTTCTGTTTATCATGACACGCACCATCATTGTCATATTGCTTTGCATGATCGTAAGATAGCTAGCATGATGTTTTCATGGCTTGTCCGTTTTTTGATGTCATTTGCTATGCTAGATCGTTGCACATCCCGGTACACCGCCGGAGGCATTCATATAGAGTCATATTTTGTTCTAAGTATCGAGTTGTAATTCTTGAGTTGTAAGTAAATAAAAGTGTGATGATCATCATTATTAGAGCATTGTCCCATGTGAGGAAAGGATGATGGAAGCTATGATTCCCTCACAAGTTGGGATGAGTCTCCGGACTTTACAAATAATAAAAGAGGCCAATGAAGCCCAAATATAAAAAAAGAGGCCAAAGATGCCCACCAAAAAAAATGTGAGAGAAAAGAGAGAAGGGACAATGCTACTATCTTTTTTCCACACTTGTGCTTCAAAGTAGCACCATGATCTTCATGATAGAGAGTCTCCTATTTTGTCACTTTCATATACTAGTGGGAATTTTTCATTATATAACTTGGCTTGTATATTCCAATGATGGGCTTCCTCAAATTGCCCTAGGTCTTCGTGAGCAAGCGATTTGGATGCACACCCACTTAGTTTCTTTTTGTGCTTTCATACACTTATAGCTCTAGTGCATCCGTTGCATGGCAATCCCTACTCACTCACATTGATATCTATTGATGGGCATCTCCATAGCCCGTTGATACGCCTAGTTGATGTGAGACTATCTTCTCCTTTTCCTCACAACCTCCACCATATTCTATTCCACCTATAGTGCTATATCCATGGCTCACGCTCATGTATTGCGTGAAAGTTGAAAAGGTTTGAGAACATAAAAATTGTGAAACAATTGCTTGACTTGTCATCGGGGTTGTGCATGATTTAAATACTTTGTGTGGGGAAGATGGAGCATAGCCAGACCATATGATTTTTTTGGGATAACTTTCTTTGGCCATGTTATTTTGAAAAGACACGATTGCTTTGTTAGTATGCTTGAAGTATTATTGTTTTTATGTCAACATTAAACATTTGTTTCGAATCTTATGGATCTGAACATTCATGCCACAATAAAGAATATTACATGGATAAATATGTTAGGTAGCATTCCACATCAAAAATTCTGTTTTTATCATTTACCTACTAGAGGACGAGCAGGAATTAAGCTTGGGGATGCTGATACGTCTCCAACGTATCTTTAATTTTTGATTGTTCCATGCTATTATATTATCTGTTTTGGATGTTTTATATGCATTAATATGCTATTTTATATTATTTTTGGGACTAACCTATTAACCTAGTGCCCAGTGCCAGTTTCTGTTTTTTCCTTGTTTTTGAGTATTGCAGAAAAGGAATATCCAACGGAGTCCAAACGGAATAAAATTCTACGCTGTTTCTTGGACCAGAAGGAACCCAGGAGGCTTCGAGAAGAGGCTAGAAGACCTACGGGTGGGCCACAAGCCACCAGGGCGTACCCCTGGGGGGCGCCACCCTGGCTTGTGGGCCCCCCGTAGCTCCTCCAACCCTAATTCTTCGCCTATAAATTCAGGAATATCCTCCCAATACCAAAGAGAGCCACGATAATACTTTTCCGCCGCCGCAAGCCTCTGTTCCCGTGAGATCCCATCTTGGGGCCTTTTCCGGTAATCTGCCGGAGGGGGATTCGATCACGGAGGGCATCTACATCAACACCATTGCCCTTCCGATGATGCGTGAGTAGTTCACCTCAGACCTTCGGGTCCATAGCTAGTAGCTAGATGGCTTCTTCTCTCTCTATGATCTTCAATACCATGTTCTCCATGATCTTCATGGAGATCTATCCGATGTAATACTCTTTTGCGGTGTGTTTGTCGAGATCCGATGAATTGTGGGTTTATGATTAGATTATCTATGAATATTATTTGAATCTTCTCTGAATTCTTATATGGATGATTTCATATCTTTGCAAGTCTCTTCGAGTTATTGGTTTGGTTTGGCCAACTAGATTGGTAATTCTTGCAATGGGAGAAGTGCTTAATTTTGGGTTCAATCTTGCGGTGTCCTCACCCAGTGACAAAGTAGGGGTAGCGAGGCACGTATTTGTATGGTTGCCATCAAGGATAAAAAGATGGGGTTTTCATCATATTGCTTGAGTTTATCCCTCTACATCATGTCATCTTACTTAATGCGTTACTTTGTTCTTCATGAACTTAATACTCTAGATGCAGGCATGAGTCGGTCGATGTGTGGAGTAATAGTAGTAGATGCAGAATTGTTTCGGTCTACTTGATACGGACGTGATGCCTATATGCATAATCATTGCCTTGGATATCGTCATAACTATGCGCTTTTCTATCAATTGCTCGACAGTAATTTGTTCACCCACCGTATTATTTTCCTTCAAGAGTGAAGCCTCTAGTGAAACCTATGGCCCCCGGGTCTATTTTCCATATTATATTTTCAGATCTATAAACCAAAAATACCAAAAAATACTTTGCTGCAATTTATTTACTTTTATTTTAGTTTTCGTTTTAGTAATCTTTTATATCTATCTCTATCAGATCTCATCCTTGCAAGTAACCGTGAAGGGATTGACAACCCCTTTATAGCGTTGGGTGCAAGTGTTTGGTTGTTTGTGCAGGTGCATAGATTGGGGCCTTGCTTGTACCTCCTACTGGATTGATACCTTGGTTCTCAACAACTGAGGGAAATACTTATCTACTTTGCTGCATCACCCTTTCCTCTTCAAGGGAAAACCAACGCAAGCTCAAGAAGTAGCAGGCCACCGTATTCTCCTCACGCCCTCACACAATGCGAGGTGCCGTGATTCCACTAGTGGTGCACTTGGAGGCGGCAGCCGGACCTTTACAAACAACATTGGGGCAATCTCCACAACTGAATTGGAGGCTCCCAACGACACCACGAAGCTTCACCATAATGGACTATGGCTTCGAGGTGACCTCTTCCGTGTAAGGTGCTCAAACACCCAAGAGTAACAAGATCCACAAGGGATTAGTGGGGGGAATCAAATTTCTCTTGGTGGAAGTGTAGATCGGGGCCCTCTCAACCAAACCCTAGAGTATCAACAAGTTTTGTTGGCTAGGGAGAGAGATCGGGCAAGAATGAGCTTTGGGCAACAATGGAGCTTGGGGAAGGATAAGAGGTAGGACTTCTTGGAGAAGAAGACCCTTTATATAGAGGAGAGGGGAATCTGCCCGTTACCCACCAACCAGCCGCACTTCAGCGGTAGTACCGCTGGTTGGGGCGGTACTACCGCCCAACACAGAACCAGTAGAAGGGGCGGCGGTAGTACCGCTTAGTACTACCGCCCCTACTACCGCTGCGGCTGGGTGCTGGCGCGGGGCACCAGCCACTCCCAGATATACGTCTGATGCCACGCGCGAGGTGCCCAACCCTCCCTTCTTTCCCTAAGCGGTACTACCACCGGCTGGGGCGGAAGTACCGTCTGCGCGTGGTACTACCGCTTCCCAGAGCGGTACTACCGCTGAGAGAAAGAAAGGGAGAGTAGGGCAAGGACAGATACTCCATGTTGCCGGGAAACGAATGGGGGTGCGAGTGTGTACGTGATGATTCCTCCCAAACTTTCCCACCGCGGACCCCCTCTTGATAGTACGGATTTTCCTACGACTTAAGTCCACCGACACTAAATCATCGAAAAGACACCGTCTTCTTTTTAGCTTCCAGAGGGGTAAGATAATCGTCTTGTGCCACCTGATATTCTCTGAAAGCTTAATGCACATGATTAGTCCGCAAACGCATTGTCATCAATCACTAAAACCATTAGGGTATAAATATGCCTTTACAATCTCCTCCTTTTTGGTGGATTGATGACAACACTGGATTTGCATAGAAAATAAATAAGAGAAAGACAGCAAACCCAAAAGTCTACAAAAATATAGACGGGCTCCCCCTAGATGTGTGCTATATTTGATATGCTTTTGGAATGCAAAACACACATGCTAGGATCAAAACCCCCCCTATATTTTGGAGACGAATACTCCTTGCAACAATATATAATATGACATAGATAACTAAGCAAGGAACACTATGTGAGAGTATAACACAGATGGTATAATGAAACTAACTCACAAAACGAGACATATAAGGATAATTAAGGGTAGAATATGTCTTACACCATACGACGAAGTGACAGAAGTCTCACAACCATAAGCAAAGCAAATCAATGCAACTAGAAAGAGTTCACGAGCAATGACATAAAAGAAAGCAACTCGGAAAGCAAACGCATGCTCGTGACTCGGCAAATCCCTACACTCTCTCCCCCTTTGGCAGCGAGACACCAAAAGGGTAGGGAGGACTAAGACACACAGGTGGCAGAACACGAGGACCCATCATCAGTACTCTCCGGACTCTGGAGTGTGGGAAAGGGTGCCAGGCGGAGCTAGAGCAGAAGAGCCAGGCAGATCATCATCAGAGTCCTTGCAGTGCCGTGAGATCCAGACCTCCTCATCAGTAATGACCTCCTCAGAACCACTGGCAACCTCCAACCCAACGTGTCTGCCAAGAGCCTTGTGATGCCGTCTAGCTTCCTTCTCAGCAACATGAGCCCTGTACTGACCCTTAGCCTGTAAACAGAACAACTTCTTCATCTTCTCCTTGAGCTTCTTAGCCCAAGATGGTTCAGCCAGAGAAGGTGCAGAACGAGGAGCCGCACCACCCTGGACCACAAAGTCCTCATCATCCTCGTCATCCTCATCTTCATCCTCAACCTCATCATCAGCCAGAACAGCCTCGGGAGCAACATAGTTTGCCCATTTGTCCTTCTGACGAAGCTGCACAACCTTATGAGTAACCACCTCACCATGCTCAAAGATGATGCCTGGATGGGTCTTAGGCCACGTGCTCTCAAGAAGAAGCATCAAGTACGGGCCATAAATAGGAACCTTATGATCAAAGACAGCAGAGTGGAGTTCAGAACACATGATGTGAGAAATATCCAGAGCAGGCACCACAGCAGACTCCTTCATATGCTGACAGAAGAGCAACAGATCCACAAGGTAGGAGTGCACCATGTCCAAGTTGCCAACACAAGGAAACAAGGTGTTCCGGAATATGCGGTGCATAATATCAAGGAACGGCTGCAGAACATAAGTAGCTTTGCCAGTAGTGGAGGATACCTTCTCAGTGGAGTAGGGCCAATGTTGGCGCTTGTGTGTTGCCGTAGGTTCCTTGTGTGGGCGAAAACCGACAGGGTCATCGAGCCCCCTGTCCTCAACGTGAAGAAGGTCCATGAACTCCTTCCATGTAGCAGACAACTTCCTCCCATTAGACATCCAAGTCATAGTCATGTCATCATCAGTCCCAAAGTGAACGGTAGCATAAAACACAGCAATCATCTCAGCATCAAAATCCTTGTTGAATTCCATGAGATGGGTGATCTGAAGCTTCTAACAGAGCTCAATAGCCTGGCCAAAGTATTGGGCATTCTTTTCCAAGCATTCCATATCAATTGACTTGACATTTGGCACATAGATGTTTTCCTTACCTAGAAGCACGTCATTGTAAATACACAACTGCTGCTTGGTCCAGAAGGGACGGTTGCGAACAACATTCTCTTGAGGAGTGACATATGGATCGTGACGGCGAATGGCCCAGTAATCTTTGAGAGGGATCTTGTCCAGGGATGGTTGCGACCTTTTGGAGGCAGCCTTCTTCGTTTGCTGCTTGGGAGGGTTGACAGAGCTGTCTTCTTCTGTGGTGCATGGTCGCTTGGATCCTGTCTCATGGCTTGGGTTCCTCCTACTACCACCTGGAAACCAAACGAGAGAAAAAAATGTGTAAACCAGTTTGCATAAGCCACAAAAAAATGAAGCAATTCTGAAGATTTAAGAGAAAAACATGGGCAGTTGGCATCACCAGCGGTAGTACCGCTGTCACCAGCGGTAGTACCGCTTAGTACTACCGCTTAGTACTATCGCTCCAAGGGGCGGTAGTACCACTCAGGCGAAAACTGCAGGGTAACCTACAGCCGCCGGTGAGATCCGGTACTACAGCGGATGTCAAATGCACATATTTGACTACTAAACGTTGAGAAATACTTCCTAGCAATCGTTTATAAAAGAAACACGCCCGGATTTGACCAAAAAAAAAGGATGGAAACACCATGCATTGTCCAAGACCTAGATTCAAAAGAGGAGAACCCAGGGAGAGAAAATGGGACAATACCAGCGTCCATGGCGAGAGGGGGGTTGGAGATAAACTCCTCCGGACGGTTTGGCGAAAGATTGGTCGGAATTGGAGGCCCGGCGGTGGCCTCCGCGGCCTTGGATGCGCCTGGAGAGAGAGAGCCGCGAGAGAAAGGGGGTGAATGGGTATGGGGAGGTAGAAACTTCCCCTGCCCCACCCCATATCCCTTCGTGGGAACTCACAGGCGGTAGTACCGCCCGGGTGGGCGGTAGTACCACCCCGATGCTACCCAGCGGCAGGAGGCCCGGTAGAACCGCTCCGGCGGTAGTACCGCTTAGTACTACCGCCTAAGCCAGCGGTAGTACCGCTCTGGGCAACACCAAGGCAGGAAATAAAACCAAGAGTGTGGCTTATGCAAGATTTTGTTTGGTTAAAAAGGTTGGAGACAACAAAACCATCCAAAAATCAGGAAACACTCCGATGATGCCAATCCAAAACAAATCAAAAAGGTTGGAGTGACCCCGAAAACACAAAAACGTTCTTCTCAAAAGCAAATGCCTCGCTAGGAGGGGCGGTGGCCCAGGCCACATATGTTTGATTCAATTGGTATGGCACCGCGAAGATTTGAACCTTGGGCCCATGACCAAAACTCGTCTTTGAAGCACAGAAAACCATCAAAAATGGCAGATGTGAAAGACTTTGATTAGTTTATGCATAATAGGAGGAGGGATAGTTCATTGAGAGAACTAGACTCCCCCTAAATCCATGCCTATATCTAGACAAGACATAATGATGAGTGTGGAGGGGTGTGCACTAAGTCAAGCCACATTGCTCGAATCAATGATATTTAGCTCATGCCTTAACTCGCGAAATCTTACTCCATCCAATGGCTTCGTGAATATATCTGCAAGCTGTTCCTTGGTATAAAGATGAATAAGATCAATTTCTCCACGCTTGATGTGGTCCCGGATGAAGTGGTGACGAATCTCAATATGCTTCGTCTTGCAGTGTTGAACCGGGTTGTTGGAGATCTTGATCATGCTCTCATTGTCGTAGTAAATAGGCACTTTGTCACAGTTGACACTATAATCCTTTAAAGTTTGCCTCATCCAAAGAATCTGAGCACAGCAGCTTGCGGCGGCTACGTACTCGGCCTCGGTGGACGAGAGAGAAACACAGTGCTGTTTCTTTGAAGACCAACTTACCAAAGAGCGACCAAGAAATTGGCAGCCTCCGGAAGTGGACTTCCTTTCCACATGGTCTCCCGCCCAGTCCGAGTCAGTATATCCAATGAGATCAAATGAAGCACCTTTGGGGTACCATAAGCCAAAGTTTGGGGTATGAACCAAATATCGAAAGATTCGCTTGACAGTCACATAGTGACTCTCCTTAGGTGCAGCTTGAAATCTTGCACAAATTCCCACACTCAACATAATATCTGGTCTAGATGCACAAAGGTAAAGCAGAGATCCAATCATGGAGCGATATACCTTTTGATCCACAGCTTTACCATTGGGATCACTGTCAAGTTGGCATTTGAGCGGCATTGGAGTATTGGCCTTGGGAGGATTGAGATCATCCAACTTGAACCTCTTGAGCATGTCTTGAGTGTATTTTGCTTGGTTGATGAAGGTTCCTTGGCTTCGTTGCTTAACTTCGAATCCAAGGAAGAACTTCAACTCTCCCATCATAGACATCTCAAACTCTTTGGTCATTAGTGCGGCGAACTCATCATTAAAAGCTTTGTTAGAAGAACCAAATATAATATCATCTACATATAGTTGGCATACGAACAAGTTCCCGTTAACCCTCTTAGTAAAAAGAGTGGGATCGATTTTCCCAATTTCAAACCCACGATCTTGCAACATCTCGGTAAGGTGCTCATACCACGCACGTGGGGCTTGTTTAAGGCCATAGAGTGCCTTATCGAGAACATATACATGATTGGGGAACTTGGGATCCTCAAACCCCGGGGGTTGCTTGACATATACCAACTCCTTAAGTGGACCATTAAGAAAAGCACTCTTCACATCCATTTGATATAATTTGAAATGAGGCATAAGCAAGCAACATGCGAATAGATTCGAGGCGAGCAACAGGGGCAAAGGTTTCACCATAGTCGATGCCCTCGACTTGGAAGTATCCTTGAGCCACCAGTCTTGCCTTGTTGCGAATAATAATGCCATTTGCATCTTGCTTGTTCTTAAAGATCCATTTGGTTCCAATGACATTTTGCTTCTCCTTTGGTCTTGGTACTAACCGCCACACTTTGTTGCACTCGAAGTTGTTGATTTCATCATGCATGGCTTCAAGCCATTCCTCGTCTTCGAGCGCATCTTGTACCTTGAGAGGTTCAAAGCAAGAAACAAATGCATGATGTGCACAAAAGTTTGTTAATTGACGACGAGTAGTTACCCCTCTTTTCAAGCTTCCGTAGACGTTCTCTAGGAGGTGTTGCTTGGTTTTAAGCTTGGAAGCAATCTTGGCAGCTCGTCTTTCAAGAACTTCCTCAATGGAAAGTTGAGGCTTGGTAACTGATACGTCTCCATCGTATCTACTTTTCCAAACTCTTTTACCCTTGTTTTGGACTCTAATTTGCATGATTTGAATGGAACTAACCCGGACTGACGCTGTTTTCAGCAGAATTGCCTTGGTGTTATTTTTGTGCAGAAATAAAAGTTCTCGGATTGACCTGAAATTTACGGAGAATATTTCTGGAATTAATAAAAAATACTGGCGGAAGAATCAACCGGAGGGGGTCCACCACCTGGCCACAAGCCAGGGGGGCGCGCCCCCCCTAGGACGCGCCCCCTGTCTTGTGGGCCCCCTGGAGCTCCTCCGACCTCAATTCCAACTCTATATATTCCTATTCGGGGAGAAAAAAATCAAGGAGAAGAGTTCATCGCGTTTCATGATACGGAGCCGCCGCCACCTCCTGTTCTTCCTCGGGAGGGAAGATCTGGGGTCCGTTTTGGGCTCCGGAGAGGGGAAATCGACGCCGTCATCATCACCAACCATCCTTCATCACTAATTTCATGATGCTCTCCGCCGTTCGTGAGTAATTCCATCGTAGGCTTGCTGGACGGTGATGGGTTGGGTTTGATCCCTAGTATCCACTATGTTCTGAGATTGATGTTGCTATGACTTTGCTATGCTTAATGCTTGTCACTAGGGCCCGAGTGCCATGATTTCAGATCTGAACCTATTATGTTTTCATGAATATATATGTGTTCTTGATCCTATCTTGCAAGTTGTAGACACCTATTACGAGTTATGATCCGCATCCCCCAGGGTGACAATAACTGGGATTCTTTCCGGTGATTACCGTAGTTTGAGGAGTTCATGTATTCACTAAGTGCTAATGCTTTGGTCCGGTTCTCTATTAAAAGGAGGCCTTAATATCCCTTAGTTTCCATTAGGACCCCGCTGCCACGGGAGGGTAGGACAAAATATGTCATGCAAGTTCTTTTCCATAAGCACGTATGACTATATATGGAATACATGCCTACATTACATTGATGAATTGGAGCTAGTTCTGTGTCACCCTATGTTATAACCGTTGCATGATGAATGCCATCCGACATAATTATCCATCACTGATCCATTGCCTATGATTTTTTCATATATTGATCTTTGCTAAGTTACTTTTCCATTGCTACTGTTACAATCACTACAAAACTGCTACTGTCACGTTTGCCATCGTTACCGTTACTTCCATACTACTTTGCTACTAAATACTTTGCTGCAGATATTAAGTCTTTCAGGTGTGGTTGAATTGACAACTCAGCTGCTAATACTCGAGAATATTCTTTGGCTCCCCTTGTGTCGAATCAATAAATTTGGGTTGAATACTCTACCCTCGAAAACTGTTGCGATCCCCTATACTTGTGGGTTATCAAGACCTTTTTCTGGCGCCGTTGCCAGGGAGCATAGCTCTATTCTCCGAGTCACTTGGGATTTATATCTGTTGATCACTATGAAGAATCTGAAAGACCCAAAAACCAAGATCTATCCCTCTACTACGAGGGGAGGTAATGAACTGCCATCTAGCTCTGCACTTGATTCACCTTCTGTTATGAGTAAATTTGCGACACCACCCCCTGCTATTGATTCTGATATGTCACAAGTAATTGATGATGCCACTTCTGCTATGCATGATGCTTATGATGATACTTTGCTTGATAATACTGTGCCACTGGGTGAATTTCTTGATGAACAAATTGCTAGAGTCAATGCTGAAACTGATGATATTTCTGAAACTGATGAAATTATTGAAACTGAACACTATGAGACACCTGTTAGACCTTGCTCTCCTAGATATGAATTGCCTAATATACCTAAGGGTTATGTTATGGAGGGAGAGGCAGCTAGGGACTTTCTTGCTTGTAAGGATAGAGAAGATCTTAAGAAATTGCTATGCAAGTGGAAGGAAAAATCTTTGAATGCTAGAATGCAATATGATCCTAAGTTTGCTACTTCACCTATCTTTGTTACTGATAAGGATTATGAATTCTCTGTCGATCCTGAGTTAATTACTTTGGTTGAATCTGATCCTTTCCATGGTTATGAATCTGAAACTGTTGTGGCACATCTTACTAAATTGAATGATATAGCCACCCTATTCACTCATGAGGAAAAAATTCGTTATTACTATATTCTTAAGTTGTTTCCTTTCTCATTAAAGGGTGATGCTAAGATATGGTTTAATTCTCTTGCTCCTGGTTGTGTGCGTAGTCCCCAGGATATGATATATTACTTCTCTGAAAAATATTTTCCTGCCCATAAGAAACAAGCTGCCTTGCAGGAAATATTTAACTTTGTGCAAATTGAAGAAGAGAGTCTCCCACAAGCTTGGGGGAGGCTTCTCCAATTACTTAATGCTTTGCCTGATCATCCTCTCAAGAAAAACGAAATACTTGATATCTTTTATAATGGACTAACCGATGCTTCTAGGGACCACCTAGATAGTTGTGCTGGTTGTGTTTTCAGGGAACGAACTGTTGAACAAGCTGAACTACTATTGAATAATATATTGAGCAATGATAATGATTGGACTATTCCCGAACCACCTCCAAAGCCAATTCCGAAGAAAAGAGGTATTCTATTTCTCAGTCCTGAAGATATGCAAGAGGCAAAGAAATCTATGAAAGAAAAAGGTATTAAACCTGAAGATGTTAAGAATCTACCACCTATTGAAGAGATACATGGTCTTGATACCCCGACACAGGTAGTAGAGGTAAATTCTCTCCGTAGATTTGATGAAGGTGATATTCCCTATAATAAGTCTGCTACCCAATGCTTGGATGAGTTTGATAACTTTATTGTCAAGCAAGAGAATTTCAATGCTTATGTTAGTAGACAATTGAAACATAATGCTTACATGCTTGATCGCTTAGGTGATTATATGAGTAGAACTATCAATGATCTTAAGCTTATTAGTAAACATGCTTCCATGGTAACTACTCAAGTAGAACAAGTACTTAAGGCACAAAATGATTTGCTTAATGAGATGAATGGTAAGAACAATGATCATTCTGTTAGAGTTGTGACTAGAGGTGGTAAAATAACTTAGGAACCTTTGTATCCCGAGGGCCATCCTAAGAGAATCAAGCAAGATTCTCAGAGAATTAATACTGATGCACCTAGTTGTCCCAGTAATAAAAGGAAAAAGAATGACGATAGGACTTTGCATGCTGCTAGTGAACCTGTTATAGATACTCATGAAAACCCAAATGATATTTCTATTTCTGATGCCGAGACACAATCTGGTAATGAACATGAGCCTAGTGATAATATTAATGATGATGTTCATGTTGATGCTCAACCTAGTAATGATAATGATGTGGAGATTGAACCTGCTGTTGATCTTGATAACCCACAACCTAAGAATAAAAGATATGATAAAAGAGACTTCGTTGCTAGGAAGCATGGTAGAGAAAGAGAACCTTGGGTTCAGAAACCCATGCCCTTTTCTCCTAAGCCATCCAAGAAAAAGGATGATGAGGACTTTGAGCATTTTGTTGAATTGCTTAGACCTGTCTTTTTGCGTATGCGCTTGACTGATATTCTGAAAATGTCTCCTTATGCTAAGTATATGAAAGATATTGTGACAAATAAAAGAAAGATACCGGAAGCTGAGATTTCCACCATGCTTGCTGATTATACCTTTAAGGGTGGAATACCAAAGAAACTAGGGGATCCCGGAGTACCTACTATACCTTGCTCTATTAAAAGAAACTATGTTAAAACTGCTTTATGTGACCTTGGAGCTAGTGTTAGTGTTATGCCTTTCTCTTTGTATCGTAGACTTGATTTGAATAAGTTGACACCTACTGAAATCTCTTTGCAAATGGCTGATAAATCAACTGCTTTACCCATCGGTATCTGTGAGGATGTGCCTGTCGTAGTTGCAAATGTTACTATCCTAACGGACTTTGTTATTCTTGATATTCCCGAGGACGACAGTATGTCGATTATCCTTGGTAGACCTTTTTTGAATACTGCAGGGGCTGTTATTGATTGCAACAAGGGCAATGCCACTTTTCATGTTAATGGTAATGAGCATATGGTACACTTTCCGAAGAAACAACCTCAAGTTCATAGTATCAACTCCATTGGAAAAATTTCAACGATTATTATTGGAGATTTTGAATTCCCTCTCCCTACTGCAAAAAAGAAATATGATATACTTATTGTTGGGGACATGCATATCCCCATTGAGGTAACCTAGTGTTATTCGAAAATTCTCCGGTTCCGTGTCATTCGAAAAGGTTTGTCAATAAGACTTGATCAACCTTATTGATGGATTCTTTTTGATGAGCATGAGATGGATGAATTTAGGAGGCACAACCTTCTGTACCCAACTTTTACTTTCTGTTGTTTAGATTAAATAAAGTAAAAAATGTTATTATTCTTCTGTTTTCCGATTTACCCGTGCAATAGAAAAATGACTTGAAAATAAAAGTTCTCCAAATGCCCTGAAAATGTAGTATGATTTTTTCTGGAATATTTAAGAATTTCTGGCACTGAGAACACATCAGGAGGCTGCACCAGTGGGCCACAAGCTTACAGGGCGCGCCCACCCCCCTAGGCGCGCCCCCCTGGCTTGTGGGTCCCACAAAGGCCCCCCTCACTTATTCCAGCACCCATCCACTTCGTCTTCCTCTAGAAAAAATCCCACCATTGCTCAAACCCATGTTCTAGCTCATTTTGCTGCCATTTTCGATCTCCTTGTGCAAAGCTCCAATTGCAAAACTGTTTTGGGGGACTAATCTTCGGTATGTGACTCCTCCAATGGTCCAATTAGTTTTTGCCTTAGTGCTTTATATATTGCAAATTTTTGCTGCTGTGGTGACCTTGTTCTTGAGCTTGCATGTCAAATTTGTATGGTCCCAAGTAGTTTTGATGCATGATATAGCCTCTAGGCACTTGTGGGAGTAGTTGCTATAAGTTTTGTTGAGTTTTGTTCACTTTTATTTTGAGTCACTAAAAATTTCAGAATTTTTTCACAGAAAGAAATGATGAGGAGATTGTTAAGAGGCTCTTCAAGTCGGGGTTCTAAAGAAAATGAAAATGAGAAGCCCAAATACAATATTCCCCGCACCGTGGAGGTTCGGCCATGTGAATGGCCAAGTGATGCATTCTTGAGGGCGGCTGGAATTTATGAAGATTTCTATTATTTGGCAGAGAATGCAGGCATCACCGACTTCCTCAACGATAAGTGTGACCAGTACCTCCTACTCACTAATATCTTCGTGCAAAACTTTCACTTTTATCCTAGGAAGGATCCTCCCATGGTAGAGTTTTACTTGTATGATGTGCCTAAGAAGATGTCACTTTACGATTTTTGCAAAATTTGCAAAATACCTTATGAGGGCAGCATCGGTGAACCACGTCCTAGAGACATGGAGGACTTTATTGCCGCAACCACTATGGGGGAAGAGAGAGGGGTGTCAAAGGCAAGAGCAGCTAGTTTACATTTTCCTGTTCTATGCTATTATTCATTATTTGCGGGGAGATGTTTAGTTGGTCGTGGGGAGAGTGGAAGCCTTAGTGCTCCCGACCTCGCCATTCCGCGCCACGCTTTACTTGCTGATAGAACTTTTAGTCTAGGCGCTATGGTGGCCCAACGGTTGAACTTAAACCGTTCGAAGGGTCCCATATGCGGAGGTATCTATGCATCTCGTCTAGCCAAACACTTTAAGATACCCATTAGGCTTGACGAGGAAGAGGAAATGCTGCTACCTACAAGATATTTAGACTATGACAGTATGGTAGCACATGATTTTATTAGGAAGGATAATGATAAGAGGCTGCTTTACAACTTAGTATTTAGTCAGGGTACTTGTGAAATTGTTGCTCTGCCTGCTTCTTCTTTGTTCGATATCCATTCCGGCAGGTACACTATTATGCCCGAGGACATCTACAAATATTGGGGTCTGTCGCAACCCCCAGCACCTGAGCCAGCACCAGCCCTTGATCCGTATCAGGATCCGGTTTTTCAGTGGGAGCCACAGGAGGTCGCCAACCAGTGGAACCCTCAGGACCCTCCGGAGTATCCAGGAGATGGTTATTTCCAGCCATGGCACTAGACCAACTTAGGCCAAAAGCCTAAGCTTGGGGGCGTACGTATTTCTCACCGACATTACATTCATGTTCACACACTCATCTCAGTTGTCGGTGTTCATACTTTTTCATTGTATCATCCATGGCATTTTATTTCTTCTTTCCGCTTTCTTCTTGTGTGTTTAATTAACCTTGAGAAAAATCCAAAAAAAATTAGTTCTAGCTTTACCTTTTAGTTTGTCTAGTTGTAGTATTAAAAGAAAACCCAAAAAGATTTCTCGTTCTTCTTTTGCTTGTTGGGAGCTTTCCCGTGTAAATAGTTTTTCTCGTTCTTGTTTTGAAATTTCTTTCTTTGGGTCGTAAGGAGAAGACCACAATGAAAATGTTGAGTGGCTCTCATTTGCTTTATTGTTTATCTTACAGAGTGCCCATATTACCTTGCCTTCTCCTTTGAGTTATTGTTTGCAGATTCCAGCTTAGTCCAATGCACGTGCACTCTTATTATTATTCACACCGTTCGGTCGTGCAAGTGAAAGGCAATAATGACGATATATGATGAAGTGATTGAGATGGGGAAAAGCTGGTATGAACTCTACCTATTTTGTTTTTGTAAATATGATTAGCTCATCGTTCTGGATTCAGCTCATTATGGAAGAAACATGTTTGCAATGACAAGTAGAGATTATAGTTACTCATACATGCTTAATTAGCTAAGAGTGTATAATGTTTTGTCTTGAGTGCCAACATGCATTTTAAAATGGTTGTGATGTAGTATGATAGGATGGTATCCTCCTCTGAATGATTCAAGTGGCTTGACTTGGCACATGTTCACGCATGTAGTTGAAACAAAATCAACATAGCCTCCACGATAGTTATGTTCATGGTGATTTATATCCTACTCATGCTTGCATTCAATGTTGGTTAATCTCAATGCATGTTTATGACTGTTGTCGCTCTCTAGTTGGTCACTTCCCAGTCTTTTGCTAGCCTTCACCTGTACTAAGCGGGTATACTGCTTGTGCATCCATTTCCATAAACCTAAAGTTGTTCCATATGAGTCCACCATACCTACCTATATTGTAACACCCAAAAATTTTAACCATATTTTTATTAATTAAAATTTGGCCAGAAATAAAACTTTTTATTATATTGGTCTTTTACTGATTTCAGAATCACTCCTTTTCTGTGTATTGCAAAATTCTTCCCTCCTATTAGAAACTTTTGAAATATATTGTGGGACTTGGATGTCTTCTTAAAACATTTGATTTTTGTTTGGTATACAAAGTGGAAGCATTTGCATAATATTTTTGCCAAGCTTTATTTCTTTTAAAATGGCATTTTCATTCTTTTAAGGGTCTCCATTACACTACAACCATTTTAAATATTTCTTTAAAAATTCCATAAAAATTTGGGGATGTCAGTAGATGTATATAACTCATTTTTATACAAAAATCCATTTGTGTTCTTTGAAAAATTTGAGCAAAACATCCTCATTTATCTCCTGGTCCAGCTGGGCAGTTTGAACTGCAACCCTATTCTATTTTCCCCTAATGACCATGAGATTCTTCCTGCTCATAGTACATCCAATCAAACCCTTAAGTCCAGAAGATCAGATCCAATCTCATCTTTTTAGTCCACCAAAACACCCTCTCTAGATTCTGTCCAGAATTGTTTTTCACCAAAACTTGCACTATCAAGTTTCTTGTTTTTCCAATATAACCTTACCACTCTCTTTAGATTCTAAAGAGACCCCATCCTGCCAATTTTCTTTTTCAGAAAAGCTCCATAGGTGGCTCTGTCTTTTTGTCGAACAGCTGGAGAGCAGGATCAGATTTGGCATGGTTTTATTATTGCATTAGGAACTTGCCTTCCAGGCCAAACCAGCATGTCCACTAGTCTTCCCTCTACCGCTAAACCAGTCCTGTTAAATTTTGTTTGCATCCAAGCCCTCTAGATCACCCTGGCATTCTGTCGAACAGGAGCCGTGCATGCCCGGAGCGCGAGCAGAGCGCGCGTTTTGCACGTGCTCGCGCCCGAGCCGACGCGTCTCTGGATAAGACCTCCCCGAGCTCATCCTGATCCTCTGCCACTCGCGGAGTAGCGCCAAAGCTCTGACCTGCACTCACTCACGAGCTCTACAGCCCCGACACGCCCGCAAGCCGCCATGACCGGCCGCAGCGAGCACCTGACATGGCCGGCGCCGCCCAAGCCCCTCCCACTCGACAGCTGCCTCTGCGAACAGCGCGGCCTCATCCTCAAGCCGTCCGCTAGCTCCTGTCGCCAGCCAAGCTTCGCCAGCCAGCCCCACCTCCCCTGTGTTGCAATAGTGGCCGCCGCCGCCGTGCTTATCCTTCTGCCCCGACGAACCGACCTACTCTGTCAATTTAAACCCCCTCCGAGCTCGTATGGGTCATCGACCACCTCCCCTTCTCCCTTCAGGAACCGTTCCGAGCAGCAGAACGGCCGAAGCCATCGTCTCCCTCCCTCTGACATGCTTCTGCCGCCAAAGCCTCCCCGCTAAATTACCCTCGTACAGAGCTCCCCTCTCTGCATTGCCTTTGCCAATAGCATTCCGGTGACTCCCCGAACCCATTCCCCCTCTTAATTCCATCGAAAACCAACCGGAGGTAGAAGCCCCATCCATCGGAATCTTCCTCCGCTATAGCCTATGCCCCGCACGATTTCGAGCTCGTCGGGACCCCTCTCCGCTCCAGCAGGTGCGGCATCCCCTCCTGAGCGTGTGGATGTGCCGAGCATTCAGAACGCCTCCCCGTAGCGCTGGCATTCGTCGCTGGGAGGACGCCTCTGTTCTGTCTAGGCTCGCGGGAGGAGGAGGGCGAACCCGACAGGTGGTCCCCACCTGTTGGTGAGACACCTGACCTCCCCAGTGGCGCTGGCCCTGTGGTGCTCCTTCTTCGCGAGTAAGCGCCTTCTCATGTTTACGCTTTCAGCTCTGAAAAAAACGTATTCGTTCCCGAAACGTTTTCTTTTATCTACTTTTATAAAAAACAGAAGTTTGACCAGACTTTGACTGCTTATAACTTTTTAACTACATCTTCAAATCAATTGATTCTTTTTCTGTTTTCACCAAAATTTTCTCTAGTTTATTTACAGATTTATTTCAAAAATATTCCAACAACTTTTCTGCACTGTTTTGGAAATGTGTTTTGATTCCGATAATTTCAAAAATAGGAAAAATGGAGGGAAGAATACTTTCAATTTTTGTGGAGTGCACCCCCACCCTTCTGCAACCCCAAGGCAAGCATCTTGAACACCTGATATGATATTTTGTTGGTTGAATGCTTGCTAGGAGAAGTAAGCCATGCTTATGTCACATGAAATAATGAGTTTTGCATATGAAGATAAGTCATGCATGAATGCATATGATGAGAAGTTGATTTGCTGTGATCATGTGATACACATGTGAAGTGGTTACTGCCTCATGCCACGTATGCCTGAGCTGGTCCGGACAAACTTCAGGGAGAAGCTTTGTCGTGGATAAAGTATGACCGTGAAAAATGGTATCTCGTGGTGACGAGAGAAATCAGTAAGGGCATGACGAGGCATGATGGGTGGTGAACCTGTTGGTAATTGAACAGAAGTATTTGCTGTGCTAACCTTTGCAGGGAAAGTTGAACCTCCTGAGTCGACCGTAGATCGAGTCTTGCACCAGTAACCCCCATACTTGAATCGTGCTACCACTTGTCCCTGCCATGGGTAGGGTATGGTCGAGTAAGTCGTCAACCCCTTTCCTTGCACACACCGTACAGAGAGGCCATAGTGAAAGATACCACTGATCCTGGTAGGCATGTCACTTGGTCCGGGGGCATGGGTGTTTCCGGTTGGGGCCGAGAGGGGGGCACCCCTTAGTAGCGCGCGGTATAAATTTGATCCCATGCTAATCGAGGTTGTAGCCTCCCCACTTAGAGTTTTGCTTAACGAATGTTGTGGGTGATTCCAGGCATCGGTAAGTTAAGCCGGTGTGTGCGGGTCAGGTGTGTTTTCAATTAAAAGACCGTAAGCAGAATTAGTCCCGCTGGACTAAAGGAATCCGTTACTCGTGGGTAAAGAGTACACCCTCTGCAGAGTTTATATCTATTCGAATAGCCGTGTCCGCGGTTAAGGACTACAGTCTGGGATGGGTCAAGTGTCGGTCTTAGGGTCGGTCTTTGGAGGAAAACTTTCAAACCAGAATTCTGGTCATGAATGGTGACGGATGATGTCGATAATTATTATTGTTATGGACTAACCATTTCTATTATGTGAATTGTGGAGTATCATCTGGGATGGTCCTACCTCCTGGATACTCCTGCTATTATTTATTTTCATTATAAGCCCTTTATGTGGCGTCGCTCAGACGCCCGACTGTGGCACGCTTGTTATTTATTTTTATTATAAGCCCTTTATGTGGCGTCGCTCAGACGCCCGACTGTGGCATGCTTGTTATTTATCTTTATTATAAGCCCTTTATGTGGCGTCGCTCAGATGCCCGACTGTGGCACGCTTGTTATTTATTTTCATTATAAGCCCTTTATGTGGCGTCACTCAGACGCCTGACTGTGGCACGCTTGTTATTTATTTTCATTATAAGCCCTTTATGTGGCGTCGCTCAGACGCCCGACTGTGGCACGCTCGTTATTTATTTTCACTATAAGCCCTTTAAGTGGCGTCGCTCATACGCCCGACTGTGGCACGTATGTTATCTGCTTTCATTATAAGCCCTTTATGCGGCGTCGCTCAGACGCCCGACTGAGGCATGGTTTATATTCTTAACCTCTCGAGGCATAGCTCCAGACACCCGATTGGATCATCTTATTTTCATTCCTTGATTACTTATTTATTTTTATATGAATTATCTGCTTGCATGCATCATACATTTATCTCGTGAATGATTGAATGATCATAAATTATTTCAGTGCATGATTATCATCTGATTTATTGTATCTGTTTTCATGATGTTTGCGAGTACATTCATAGTACTCACTGGCATGTCCCTGGCTATTGTCTTGGCCAGATCGCATATTTGGAGAGGAGCACGATGATGACAGCCCCGGAACCTAGGTAACGAAGGTAGCAACCACGCGAAGATAGGAGTTATCCAGGTCAGCTATTCCTATGGGAAATGGAGTCCCATAGACGCTGATGATCTGCAAACCGCTTCCGCCGTCAACCACTAGAAACCTTTTGTTGTACTCGTAGACCATCATGGTCTTGTACTTCAGATTTTGTATCTTGCTTGGAATTTCTGTATCAAGAATGTGCCTCACCAGCTAACAGTAATCCTGGGGCTGATGGCCACAAGGACCATTTGCTAGGAAATTAATATCCTGGAAAACCGGTCCTGACAACCTTGGTATCAGAGCCAGGCTGATCATTGGCCAACCCTATCTTAGCCAGGTCGCTAAACTTAGGTTCCCACCCCACCCGGATATTTTATATCCGCACCCAAGCCTATCCTATCCCAATAGCCTCCACAGTGGCCACCCGACGCCTTTTTGGTAGTCGGTGCCTAACCTGTTAGCCCAACCCATGGGTAGTGTGTCTGTGACTGACACTGGAGTTGTCGCATCCCCTAGCGTGCGATGGAAGACTCCTTAGCCTATAAAGGAAAGCTGTGCCTCAACCCAGCACACCACAACCTTCAGTCCCATACCTATAACCCCAGCCTAGCAAGATGCCCGGTCCCGTCATTTGCAACAGAACCACTGCATCTGAACCTGGAGACTTCGTAGCCATCCTCGCCGACCTCACCCGCCAAGCTCTTGGCATAGAAGAACCCCCAGAGTATGTTGTGCACGACGAGCCTGCGAGTGATACTACCCGTCACTTTTGGGCCACGGTGTACATCTACGGAAGGAGTACCTCACCGGAGCGCCCTTTCCATTTTACTGGAAGAGCGGCCACCGGTGAATCCCAAGCCTGCCAGCTTGCAGCCCGAGAAGCTATAGTCCAGCTTCGACATTTGTCACCGAGGGCAAATAGCCGCCCGTTCGTATACTATCCTAGCCGTGAAAGCTATGGTAGCCCAACCCAACTCGCCAACGGAGACCTTGAGACAGACCTGCACCGGTGTATGTAGTGCGCTACTTGACAGCGCAAGAGGCACTAATTGATCAGGTCACCCTTGATCTGGCCACAAACCGCATGTCATTTGCTCACCGAGTTCTGATAAGCAGTGAAGCTGCGACCGCCCCCAGAAATCAACCAGTGTTATTAGGAAGACCTGTTGGATCCCTGAGGTCTGTTCCAGTCTACCCTTTAGACGGCCCGATCTTGACACCGGAAGAGCTTCACCGCAGGCAGGATGCTTACTGCAATGAGGCTGTGCCCAGGTCATCCCGCCCGAGACGTCGTCGCAACCGCACCCCTGTAACTCCGTCCCATGGCCCCGCCAACCCTTGAGCTATGGCAACCAAGGAAAACCCCGTCGGCTGCTGAGCACGTCCGCTCAGAAGTCACTGAAGGCAGAGCTAGTCTACCAGAGTAGTTGTCAGCCCTAGTGGTCGTGTTGCCCTGTAATGCTATGTTCGCGTATTTCCTCGAAGTTGTAGTAAGGACGCCTTTAATAATATTGCAAGATGCCCGCTTGTTGTTATTTAAAGGAATAATAATTTTTACTCCCAAGCCGCGCAGCCCCAGAGAAGGACCCGCGTTTCCTCGCGGCCCTATGTAAATAGGCCAATCTTGTCCAATATGTCATCGCCACGAGCGTTTGACCCAGCAACTGATGGATTACTTCCACACTTTTGTTGTTGTGAATCCTCGGATCACCCCGATAGACTGCTATTGCCAGACCAGAGAAGGCACGTTCTCCGAATTCCTCCGAGGAGGAGCAGGAAGTGTCCCTATGACTGGGGATATTCCCTCGGAGCCCTATCGCTCGTGCCTTGTTAATGCCCATCGGAGTGTTCATTAGTTTAGCAATTATTTGCATGATGCGATATGAGCGACTGTGTGAAATAAATGATTGTCTTGATTGCACCTGCATGTGAGTGATTTTGTTGCCGTGTTTTATAAGTAATTTCTTTTCTTTCCTTAGCAAATCTCGAGGACGAGATTTTTCTTTAAGGGGGGTAGAGTTTGTAACACCCCAAAATTTTAACCATATTTTTATTAATTAAAATTTGGCCAGAAATAAAACTTTTTATTATATTGGTCTTTTACTGATTTCAGAACCACTCCTTTTCTATGTATTGCAAAATTCTTCCCTCCTATTAGAAACTTTTGAAATATATTGTGGGACTTGGATGTCTTCTTAAAACATTTGATTTTTGTTTGGTATACAAAGTGGAAGCATTTGCATAATATTTTTGCCAAGCTTTATTTCTTTTAAAATGGCATTTTCATTCTTTTAAGGGTCTCCATTACACTACAACCATTTTAAATATTTCTTTAAAAATTCCATAAAAACTTGGGGATGTCAGTAGATGTATATAACTCATTTTTATACAAAAATCCATTTGTGTTCTTTGAAAAATTTGAGCAAAACATCCTCATTTATCTTCTGGTCCAGCTGGGCAGTTTGAACTGCAACCCTATTCTATTTTCTCCTAATGACCATGAGATTCTTCCTGCTCATAGTACATCCAACCAAACCCTTAAGTCCAGAAGATCAGATCCAATCTCATCTTTTTAGTCCACCAAAACACCATCTCTAGATTCTGTCCAGAATTGTTTTTCACCAAAACTTGCACTATCAAGTTTCTTGTTTTTCCAATATAACCCTACCACTCTCTTTAGATTCTAAAGAGACCCCATCCTGCCAATTTTATTTTTCAGAAAAGCTCCATAGGTGGCTCTATCTTTTTGTCGAACAGCTGGAGAGCAGGATCAGATTTGGCATGGTTTTATTATTGCATTAGGAACTTGCCTTCCAGGCCAAACCAGCATGTCCACTAGTCTTCCCTCTACCGCTAAACCAGTCCTGTTAAATTTTGTTTGCATCCAAGCCCTCTAGACCACCCTGGCATTCTGTCGAACAAGAGCCGTGCATGCCCGGAGCGCGAGCAGAGCGCGCGTTTTGCACGTGCTCGCGCCCGAGCCGACGCGTCTCTGGATAAGACCTCTCCGAGCTCATCTGATCCTCTGCCGCTCGCGGAGTAGCGCCAAAGCTCTGACCTGCACTCACTCGCGAGCTCTACAACCCCGACACGCCCGCAAGCCGCCATGACCGGCCGCAGCGAGCACCTGACATGGCCGGCGCCGCCCCAGCCCCTCCCACTCGACAGCTGCCTCTGCGAATAGCGCGGCCTCATCCTCAAGCCGTCCGCTAGCTCCTGTTGCCAGCCAAGCCTCGCCAGCCAGCCCCACCTCCCCTGTGCTGCAATAGTGGCCGCCGCCGCCATGCTTATCCTTCTGCCCCGACGAACCGACCTACTCTGCCAATTTAAACCCCCTCCGAGCTCGTATGGGTCATCGACCACCTCCCCTTCTCCCTTCAAGAACCGTTCCGAGCAGCAGAACGGCCGAAGCCATCGTCTCCCTCCCTCCGACATGCTTCTGCCGCCAAAGCCTCCCCGCTAAATTACCCTCGTACAGAGCTCCCCTCTCTGCATTGCCTTTGCCAATAGCATTCCGGTGACTCCCCGAACCCATTCCCCCTCTTAATTCCATCGAAAACCAACCGGAGGTAGAAGCCCCATCCACCGGAATCTTCCGCCGCTATAGCCTATGCCCCACACGATTTTGAGCTCGTCGGCGACCCCTCTCCGCTCCAGCAGGTGCGGCATCCCCTCCTGAGCGTGTGGATGTGCCGAGCATCCAGAATGCCTCCACGTAGCGCTGGCATTCGTCGCCGGGAGGACGCCTCTGTTCTGTCCAGGCTCGCGGGAGGAGGAGGGCGAACCCGTTAGGTGGTCCCCACCTGTCAGTGAGACACCTGACCTCCCCAGTGGCGCTGGCCCTATGGTGCGCCTTCTTCGCGAGTAAGCGCCTTCTCATGTTTACGCTTTCAACTCTGAAAAAACGTATTCGTTCTCGAAACGTTTTCTTTTATCTGCTTTTATAAAAAATAGAAGTTTGACCATACTTTGACTGCTTATAACTTTTTAACTACAACTTCAAATCAATTGATTCTTTTTCTGTTGTCACCAAAATGTTTTCTCGTTTATTTACAGATTTATTTCAAAAATATTCCAACAACTTTTCTACACTATTTTGGAAATGTGATTTGATTCCGATAATTTCAAAAATAGGAAAAATGGAGGGAAGAATACTTTCAAAAATTTTGGAGTGTACCCCCACCCTTCTACAACCCCAAGGCAAGCATCTTGAACACCTGATATGATATTTTGTTGGTTGAATGCTTGCTAGGAGAAGTAAGCCATGCTTATGTCACATGAAATAATGAGTTTTGCATATGAAGATAAGTCATGCATGAATGCATATGATGAGAAGTTGATTTGCTGTGATCATGTGATACACATGTGAAGTGGTTACTGCCTCATGCCACGTATGCCTGAGCTGGTCCGGACAAACTTCAGGGAGAAGCTTTGTCGTGGATAAAGTATGACCGTGAAAAATGGTATCTCGTGGTGACGAGAGAAATCAGTAAGGGCATGACGAGGCATGATGGGTGGTGAACCTGTTGGTAATTGAACAGAAGTATTTGCTGTGCTAACCTTTGCAGGGAAAGTTGAACCTCCTGAGTCGACCGTAGATCGAGTCTTGCACCAGTAACCCCCATACTTGAATCGTGCTACCACTTGTCCCTGCCATGGGTAGGGTATGGTCGAGTAAGTCGTCAACCCCTTTCCTTGCACACACCGTACAGAGAGGCCATAGTGAAAGATACCACTGATCCTGGTAGGCATGTCACTTGGTCCGGGGGCATGGGTGTTTCCGGTTGGGGCCGAGAGGGGGGCACCCCTTAGTAGCGCGCGGTATAAATTTGATCCCATGCTAATCGAGGTTGTAGCCTCCCCACTTAGAGTTTTGCTTAACGAATGTTGTGGGTGATTCCAGGCATCGGTAAGTTAAGCCGGTGTGTGCGGGTCAGGTGTGTTTTCAATTAAAAGACCGTAAGCAGAATTAGTCCCGCTAGACTAAAGGAATCCGTTACTCGTGGGTAAAGAGTACACCCTCTGCAGAGTTTATATCTATTCGAATAGCCGTGTCCGCGGTTAAGGACTACAGTCTGGGATGGGTCAAGTGTCGGTCTTAGGGTCGGTCTTTGGAGGAAAACTTTCAAACCAGAATTTTGGTCATGAATGGTGACGGATGATGTCGATAATTATTATTGTTATGGACTAACCATTTCTATTATGTGAATTGTGGAGTATCATCTGGGATGGTCCTACCTCCTGGATACTCCTGCTATTATTTATTTTCATTATAAGCCCTTTATGTGGCGTCGCTCAGACGCCCGACTGTGGCACGCTTGTTATTTATTTTTATTATAAGCCCTTTATGTGGCGTCGCTCAGACGCCCGACTGTGGCATGCTTGTTATTTATTTTTATTATAAGCCCTTTATGTGGCGTCGCTCAGACGCCCGACTGTGGCACGCTTGTTATTTATTTTCATTATAAGCCCTTTATGTGGCGTCGCTCAGACGCCCGACTGTGGCACGCTTGTTATTTATTTTCATTATAAGCCCTTTATGTGGCGTCGCTCAGACGCCCGACTGTGGCACGCTCGTTATTTATTTTCACTATAAGCCCTTTAAGTGGCGTCGCTCAGACGCCCGACTGTGGCACGTATGTTATCTGCTTTCATTATAAGCCCTTTATGCGGCGTCGCTCAGACGCCCGACTGAGGCATGGTTTATATTCTTAACCTCTCGAGGCGTAGCTCCAGACACCCGATTGGATCATCTTATTTTCATTCCTTGATTACTTATTTATTTATATATGAATTATTTGCTTGCATGCATCATACATTTATCTCGTGAATGATTGAATGATCATAAATTATTTCAGTGCATGATTACCATCTGATTTATTGTATCTGTTTTCATGATGTTTGCGAGTACATTCATAGTACTCACTGGCTTGTCCCTGGCTATTGTCTTGGCCAGATCGCATATTTGGAGAGGAGCACGATGACGACAGCCCCGGAACCTAGGTAACGAAGGTAGCAGCCGCGCGAAGATAGGAGTTATCCAGGTCAGCTGTTCCTGTGGGAAATGGAGTCCCATAGACGCTCATGATCCGCAAACCGCTTCCGCCGTCAACCACTAGAAACCTTTTGTTGTACTCGTAGACCATCATGGTCTTGTACTTCAAATTTTGTATCTTGCTTGGAATTTCTGTATCAAGAATGTGCCTCACCAGCTAACAGTAATCCTGGGGCTGATGGGCACAAGGACCATTTGCTGGGAAATTAATATCTTGGAAAACCGGTCCTGACATATATGCGGTATTTACCTGCCGTTCCAAGTAAATTTGCATGTGCCAAACTCTAAACCTTCAAATAATATTCTATTTTTTATGCCCGAATCTCTCATGTAGTGACTAGGGGCTATCAGTATCTTCCATGCTAGGTGGGTTATTCTCACGATATGTGTTGATTCACTATCATTCACAAGAAAGTGGCTGGTATTCGGGATGCCCAGTTCCATGCTCAAAAATCAAATCAAAATATAATGAAACAAAACTCCCCCAGTATTGTTGTTTGTATGGATGGTACCCGTGGATTCGGCTCGCCGTGGAGTGTGATTGATTGGTGGAGGGGGAGTGAAAACTTTACTTTTCTGTTTGGGAACCGCCTATAATGTATCTAGCATGGAAGATACCGAGATCTCTTGGTTGTTATGTTGACAATGAAAGCATACCGCTCAAAATTATTATTCATCCCTGTTTTAAAAGCTCGAGCTCTGGCACCTCTGCAAGTCAATGCTTCCCTCTGCGAAGGGCTTATCTATTTTACTTTACTGTTGAGTCATCATCCTCTTATAAAAAGCACCAGTTAGAGAGCACCACCGTCATTTGTGTGCTTTGTTATTAATTGATATTGAGTATGACTGTGACTGGATCTCTTTTACCATGAATTACAATGTCTTGTCAGTCCTTGTTCTTCAGAGGTGCTCTGCATTTATGTTTTGCGGTCTTAGAAAGGGCTAGCGAGATAGCATTATATCATATTGTATCATGATTGTTTTGATAAAATTGTTGTCATCTGAGATTTATTATTATTGCTCGCTAGTTGACTATGCCATTAATATGAGTAAATGTGAGACCTAAATGTTATTGTGAATGTGGTTAGTCTATAATCTTTGCCGAAAATCTGAACATCAGTTAGACATATTTACAACAACAAGATCAAACAGAGTTTGTAAAAGTTTTTCTTTGTCACTTTTAGTTTGTCAACTGAATTGCTTGAGGACAAGTAATGGGTTAAGCTTGGGGGAGTTGATACGTCTCCATCGTATCTACTTTTCCAAACTCTTTTGCCCTTGTTTTGGACTCTAATTTGCATGATTTGAATGGAACTAACCCGGACTGATGCTGTTTTTAGCAGAATTGCCTTGGTGTTATTTTTGTGCAGAAATAAAAGTTCTCGGATTGACCTGAAAATTTACGGAGAATATTTCTGGAATTAATAAAAAATACTGGCAGAAGAATCAACCGGAGGGGGTCCACCACCTGGCCACAAGCCAGGGGGCTCCCCCCCAGGGCGCGCCCCCCTGTCTTGTGGGCCCCCTGGAGCTCCTCCGACCTCAATTCCAACTCTATATATTCCTATTCAAGGAGAAAAATCAAGGAGAAGAGTTCATCGCGTTGCACGATACGGAGCCGCCGCCACCTCCTGTTCTTCCTCGGGAGGATAGATCTGGGGTCCGTTTTGGGCTCCGGAGAGGGGAAATCGACGCCGTCATCATCACCAACCATCCTTCATCACCAATTTCATGATGCTCTCCACCGTTCGTGAGTAATTCCATCGTAGGCTTGCTGGACAGTGATGGGTTGGGTTTGATCCCTAGCATCCACTATGTTCTGAGATTGATGTTGCTATGACTTTGCTATGCTTAATGCTTGTCACTAGGGCCCGAGTGCCATGATTTCAGATCTGAACCTATTATGTTTTCATGAATATATATGTGTTCTTGATCCTATCTTGCAAGTTGTAGACACCTATTATGAGTTATGATCCGCATCCCCCAGGGTGACAATAACTGGGATTCTTTCCGGTGATTACCGTAGTTTGAGGAGTTCATGTATTCACTAAGTGCTAATGCTTTGGTCCGGTTCTCTATTAAAAGGAGGCCTTAATATACCTTAGTTTCCATTAGGACCCCGCTGCCACGGGAGGGTAGGACAAAAGATGTCATGCAAGTTCTTTTCCATAAGCACGTATGACTATATATGGAATACATGCCTACATTACATGATGAATTGGAGCTAGTTCTGTGTCACCCTATGTTATAACCGTTGCATGATGAATGCCATCCGACATAATTATCCATGACTGATCCATTGCCTACGAGTTTTTCATATATTGATCTTTGCTAGGTTACTTTTCCATTGCTACTGTTACAATCACTACAAAACTGCTACTGTCACGTTTGCCATCGTTACCGTTACTTCCATACTATTTTGCTACTAAATACTTTGCTGCAGATATTAAGTCTTTCAAGTGTGGTTGAATTGACAACTCAGCTGCTAATACTCGAGAATATTCTTTGGCTCCCCATGTGTCGAATCAATAAATTTGGGTTGAATACTCTACCCTCGAAAACTGTTGCGATCCCCTATACTTGTGGGTTATCAGTAACTTGACCAGCTTCGGTACTAGCACCGGCTTGCTCATGATCTTGAGCATGATCTTGATCTTTAGCTTGACCTTGATCTTGAAGTTGATCTTGGTCCTGGGATTCATCTTGATCTTGAGCTTGCATGGGGGTGTGAACAAGATCTTGAGCATCATGTGAAGTAGAAACATCACTAGCAAGTTGATCTTGCCCTTGATCTTGATCACGGGGTTGAGGGCCTTCACTTTGTTCTTCGGAAGCGTGTGGGTCGTGCGTCGGTGATGGTTCCACTTGAGTGGAACATTGTCCTTCTCCTTCAGCCACAAGGGGTTCCTCAACGGGTAGGAAGTATCCCACACCCATTCTTCTTATGGCTTGGGGAGGAATTTCATCACCTACATCACAAATACCACTTTGCTCCACTTGGGAGCCATTATTTTCCATCAAACTCTACGTTACTCGTCTCCTCAATGAGTCCGGTGGACTTGTTGAGGACACGGTAAGCATGAGAGTTTGCAGCATAACCAACAAATATGCCCTCATGGGCTCTAGATTCAAATTTAGACAAACAAACACCTTTCTTGAGAATGAAACACTTACAACCGAACACCGGAAGTATTTGAGGTTGGGCTTGTTCCCGGTAAGAATCTCATAAGGAGTCTTGTTCAAGCCTTTACGGAGATAGAGCCGATTTGATGCATGACACGCGGTGTTGATGGCTTCGGCCCAAAAGTTGTACGGAGATTTAAACTCTGCCATCATGGTTCTTGCCGCATCGATCAACGTCCGGTTCTTCCTCTCCGCAACACCATTTTGTTGAGGGGTGTAAGGTGTGGAATATTGGTGCTTTATCCCCTCATCACTAAGAAACTCATCTAGGGTGTAGTTCTTGAACTCAGTGCCGTTGTCACTTCTAATCATCAAAATCTTTGCTTCATGTTGACGTTGGACTTCATTTGCAAAGTTGATGATGGTCTGTTGGGTCTCACTCTTCCTCTTGAAGAAATATACCCATGTGTATCTTTAGTAATCATCCACAATCACCAAGCAGTACCTTCTTCCTCCAAGGCTGTCAAAAGATGGAGGCCCGAAGATATCCATGTGAAGGAGCTCTAAGGTCCTCTTCGAGTAGATTGTAGTAGTTGGACGATGAGCCTTTTCATGTAGCTTTCCTTCGATACAAGCACTGCAAGCACGATCTTTGGCAAAACTCACATTTGTTAGTCCAAGAATGTGATCCCCTTTGAGGAGACTTTGCAAAGATCTCATATTGACATGGGCTAGTTGGCGATGCCAAAGCCATCCCACATCAACTTTAGCCATTAGACATGTTGCAGTGTTAGTGGGTCGCTCCGAGAAGTTAATCACACAAAGACCGTTTTCGACATGCCCAACGAAGGCTACTTTAAGAGTCTTGCTCCACAAAAGGGTCACGGTATCAATGCCAAAGAAGGTACTAAAGCCCATGAGTGCAAGTTGACGAACGGAAAGTAAATTGTATGCAAGGGTCTCAACAAGCATGACTTTCTCAATGGTTAAGGTCGGAGAGATAACCACCTTGCCAAGACCCAATACCTTTGAGATTGCGTCATCGCCAAAGGAGACTTGGGTGGCCACGGATGCATCGGGTCGAACATCCACCACCAAGTCCTTGCTTCCGGTCATATGATTTGTTGCTCCGCTATCGAGCAACCATGAGACTCCCCCGGAAGCAAAGTCCTACAATAGATCAATGCTTGGATTTAGGTACCCATTCTCGAATGGGTCCTTTCATGTTAGTGACAAGGGTCTTAGGTACCCAAATAGACCACTCAATGTACTCATAAGAAGAACCAACATATTTGGCATAAACATGCCCATCACTAGCACGACACAAAACATAGGAGGGGTTAAAATCGCCGGCCCTGTTGGAGGGAGTGATCTTGCCCTTCTTGGCACTATCACTCACAACCTTGTCCTTCTTCTTCTCATGAGTAATGTTCCCCGCTTTGACAAATGTTTCCTTGAGCGGGGGAACCTGCGTGGTCTTCATCTTCTTCTTCTTCTTGGACTTGGGTGCAAACCCAACTCCTTCCTTTGCAACCACTTCCTTTTGATTGCTCAAAAGGTTATTGAGATTCTTCTCACCTTGGATACATGTCACAAGGCCTTTCTCAAGCTGCTCTTTCAGCTTGGCATTTTCCTCCACAAGATGTGCATGCTCACAACACGGGTTAGTAGCAGAGGGATTATCAATTAAAACAAAAGGAGGACATGTAGCAATTTCCTTAGTGAGTTTAACTTGGAGTTGATCATGTGACTCCTTAAGAGAAGCATGAACACACTTCAATGCCTTGTGAGCCTTGTCAAGTGTGTCAAACTCATCCTTGAGACGATCATGCCCAATCCCAAGTGCAACCTTTTCAGATTTGAGCACACGGTTAAGAACAACATCATGATCATAATCTTTACGTAATTTAGCAAGGTCATCATTTTGTGACTCCTCAAGAGTCAAACGAAGACCTCGCTCTTCCTCAAGAGTAATAGAAAGATCTACTATTTCGTCGGCATAATCACGACTATGCCCTCTCAACTCCTCAAGATGTTCTTCTTGAGACTCAATCGTGTCATTGGCCTCACCAAGTTGTTCCAAGAGAGCAACGAAGTGCTTCTTAGATTCTCCCTTGAGTTTGCACAAGAACTTGTCAAACTCATTCTCGCCCTCTTTCGCCTCCTCATTTTCATCCACACAATCTAAAAAAGATGGAATGGAAGAAATAGAAGTCTTAATGTTTGAGGTTTTGACGTTGGAGGTTACCTTGGTGATACCTTTGGCCATGAGACACCTAGCAATGTGGTTCTCGTTGGGAGTGTCGAAGAGTGACACCTTTGTTGGGGTACTCGATGCAATAGCCACAGATGCCATTGCCATTCCTTCACCACTTGTGTCTTCGTCATCCACATCATCATCGGAGACATACTCTTCTTGAGACACCAACACTTTGTGAGGAGCCTTCTTGGTGAAGTTGGACTTGTTGGGAAAAGACTTGGCCTTATCTTTGCGGATGAGCTTGCCACCATTGTCTTCCCTCTTCTCATAAGGACAATCTACCACGAAGTGACTCACATTACCACAGTTGTAGCAGGTTCTCACACGTTGCTTGCCCTTTGACCCGCTTGAGTTGTTCTTGGAGAAGTTGGGCCTTGTGTTTCTCTTGTTGCCCCAGAATTGCCTAGACGCTAGAGCCATATGCTCATGGTAAGCATATTTGGTGTCCTCGAGGCAACCCTCCTCCTCCTCTTCTTCTTCTTCTTCTTCTTCCTCTTGACTGACCTTGGCCTTCAAAGCAAGGTTGGGAGATGCTTTCTTTGACCGTTGCACGCGAGCAAGGGCATTGTCTGTGGTCGTGTTCAAGATGTTCATTGCAATAAATTCATCCAACACATCCCCAGATGACAAAGTGTGAAAGTCCGGTCTTTGACGGATGACGGCGGACATGGTCTTGTTGTAGGGCATGATGACCTTCAGAAACTTACGCTTGACCCAGGTGTCATCCACATCCTTGCTGCCATGATCTTTGAGGGCAACGGCAAGAGCAGTCACCCTCCTATAGAGCTCACACGGTTCCTCATCTTCTACCATTACAAACTCATCTGACTGATCAAGGACAACTTCATAGTTTGACCGTTGAATGTTTGAGCTGCCCTTGTACATGGAGACAATGTGTTCCCAACACTCTTTAGCAACAGTAAAGGGACACAGGTGAGGTAGGTCTTCGATAGGAACAACAGCTTGGAGTATGAACAAGGCAGAGGAATTTAGCTGTTTATCCGCTTCTTCTCTTTGAGTGAGGTTGCGTGGATCACGAGGGTAGTATCCTTCTTCAATGACTCGCATGAGTTGAATTGAGCTGTGATCCAAATGAGACTTGATACGAAATATCCAATTAGCAAAATCATTCTTAACAAGTTTAGGAGGAGGACCGAGATTAACTATATGAGGTGGGTGCACCGGTCCTCCATGGAACAAGGGAGGGGGAACCGAGGCAAAGGTCCCCGACCCATTAATTCCTTGAGAACGATTATCCTTATTAGCACTAGCCCCCTCCTTACCAGAGTTGACATCCGATGTCGAGTTAGTGGGATTAACCACTTGCACCGCATCGGTGGAAAGTTTAAGAGTATCAAGGAATTCTTTAAACATGGATTTGACCTCGGTCGTCATGGAGGATTTAAGCGAGGACATGACCTCATTTAAATCCTGACGAGAGACCGTGCTCACACCCATGGCCTCGGGGAGTTCAACCGGCCGGTCCCCGTCGTTAACCATACTCTTCGGGTACCCTTAATAAAGAGACGAGGCTCTGATACCAATTGAAAGGATCGATATGGTTGACTAGAGGGGGGGGGGGTGAATAGGCAACTACCAGTTTTTAACTTTTCTTTAACAATTTATGCTTAGCAACAAATAGGTTGGCTAGATATGCAACTAGGTGAGCAACCTATATGATGCTAAACACAACAAGAAACTCAAGCAAGCAAGATAAACAATGTAAGTAGCTTGCGTGAAGTAAAGGCAAGAAATAACCACAAGAGGAACCGATGGAGACGAGGATGTGTTACCGAAGTTACTTCCCGGTAAAGGGAAGTACGTCTCCGTTGGAGCGGTGTGGAGGCACAATGCTCCCCAAGAAGCCACTAGGGCCACCGTATTCTCCTCACACCCTCACACAATGCGAGGTGCCGTGATTCCACTAGTGGTGCACTTGGAGGCGGCAGCCGGACCTTTACAAACAAGGTTGGGGCAATCTCCACAACTGAATTGGAGGCTCCCAACGACACCACGAAGCTTCACCACAATGGACTATGGCTTCGAGGTGACCTCTTACGTCTAGGGTGCTCAAACACCCAAGAGTAGCAAGATCCGCAAGGGATTAGTGGGGGGAATCAAATTTCTCTTGGTGGAAGTGTAGATCGGGGCCCTCTCAACCAAACCCTAGAGTATCAACAAGTTTTGTTGGCTAGGGAGAGAGATCAGGCAAGAATGAGCTTTGGGCAACAATGGAGCTTGGGGAAGGATAAGAGGTAGGGCTTCTTGGAGAAGAAGACCCTTTATATAGAGGAGAGGGGAATCTGCCCGTTACCCACCAACCAGCCGCACTTCAGCGGTAGTACCGCTGGTTGGGGCGGTACTACCGCCCAACAGAGAACCAGTAGAAGGGGCGGCGGTAGTACCGCTTAGTACTACCGCCCCTACTACCGCTGCGGCTGGGTGCTGGCGCGGGGCACCAGACACTCCCAGATGTGCGTCTGATGCCACGCGCGAGGTGCCCAGCCCTCCCTTCTTTCCCTAAGCAGTACTACCGCCGGCTGGGGCGGAAGTACCGACTGTGCGTGGTACTAGCGCTTCCCATAGCGGTACTACCGCTGAGAGAAAGAAAGGGAGAGTAGGGCAAGGACAGATACTCCATGTTGCCGGGAAACGAATGGGGGTGCGAGTGTGTACGTGATGATTCCTCCCAAACTTTCCCACCGCGGACCCCCTCTTGATAGTACGGATTTTCCTACGACTTAAGTCCACCGACACTAAATCATCGAAAATACGTCATCTTCTTTTTAGCTTCCTGAGGGATAAGATAATCGTCTCGTGCCACCTGATATTCTCTGAAAGCTTAATGCACACGATTAGTCCGCAAACGCATTGTCATCAATCACCAAAACCAATAGGGTATAAATATGCCCTTACACGCCGCTTCTCTAAGAACTCCCTGATGATGACAGCTTAGGCACAAGGATTGTTCTCTTTGACGTTTTCCACCACTTCTAGACAGTTGGTGACAATCTGAATATGATATAGGCTCAGGTCAAGAGCAAGTGATAGTGCTTCGCTGCAAGCTACGTCCTCCAACATCGCTAGATCGGTGAGTCCTTCCATTTCCACAACCGGCGCCCCCAGAAATTTTCCTGTCGCATCTCTGCACATGGCACTGATAGCTCCCTAGTAGCATGCTCTCGGCAGACCGACGTCCACATTAAATTTTGCTAATCTAGTTTCAGGCGGGATCCACTTTCCTTGTACAACAGGTGACCTGATCGCTGAAGCTTGTTGCCTATGACACGTTTGGACCGCATCTAACATCTCAAGATTAGCAAGAAATCTTTGGATGAACAAGTAAGTTGACATAGGGCCTTGAAACTCCTTTTCATGGACTGCCTTTCTCTTAGCTCACCAGATTGCCCACATGGTGAAACGGCTTTGACAACATTCGTGTGTGGTAAAGAGTCACTCAAACTAAAAAGCCAAAGCTTCGGATCCTCCTCTTTGGTTGATGCAATGTACTCAACAATGTCATCGTCCGTCAGTGCCCTTACTCCTTTGGCTAAGTTACAGTCAAAGAGAGAGTGTCATCATGAATCCGTTGCTCCATTACACACAACACAAGCATCATTGTTCGCCATGTTCTTGCGAGCACGTATCAATGCCATCTATAAGTCATACAAAACATTTCACGCAGGGGAATCCCCTGCCTGGGCCAGCCCATGCAGAGGGACCTCCTATACAGCGCTCTGCGCGTCTCGAGAAGACACATCGCGTCCGTTTGGGTTGGCCCATGTTCGTGCGGCCTGCTTTTTAAATTTTATTTTTTATTTTTCTTTTTCATTTTACTTTTTTTTCCACTTTAAAAAATTTGGGAACTCAAAAGAGTTCCAAAAAATTAATAAAAATGAGAATTTTGAAATAATTTTTTAATAAATCATAAAATGTTTGTGGATTCAAAAAATGATCGGATTTTGTAATAAAATGTTTGTTTATTAAAACAACGTTCAAATTTTTTAAAAACAAATGTTTGGGAACTAGAAAAAGTTCCATGATTTTTTAAAAGTTCATGTATTAAAACATGTTAATGAAACTGGACAAAATTTCGAATATTCAAAAAATGTCCATGAATGGGAAAATATCCTAAAAATTCAAAAACTGACCATGACTTACAAAATAGTTTATTCATTCATAAAATGTTCGCTAACTCAAAAAATGATAATAGATTTTAATAAATGTTCGTTAAATCAAAAAAAATATTCGTTAAATAAAAAAATGTTCGGGAATTTTCAAAATTATTCCACCAATTTCTCAAAAAATGTTCATCGATTCTGAAATGTTCGAAAATTCAAAAAATATATAAAAAATGTTTGCAATTTAAAAAATATGTTTGCAAATAGTGTAAAATGTTTATGAATTCAAAAATGTTCCTAATTTTAGAAAATGTTCGAAAATTTGTAAAAGAGTTCACGATTTCAAATATGTGGACGAGTTTTAAAAGATGTTCATGATTTCAGAAATTGTTCATAATTTCAGGAAAATGAAAGTGATTGTGTATCTCGGTGATGCAACAAAGTGTGGTCATAGCCATTGAAGATTATAAATTTTTTCTTCCGTTACAAAACACGAGCCTTTTTGCTAATACTACCAACACAATCTTTTTTTGCTCAAAAGAACAAAAATAATCCCAATGCAATCTCTTACTTTGAGAGACGTTCTCTTACTTCCAATCCACAACGTCTACGTGTGCATGAAAATAGCGGACACGAGTTTGACTACTATACAACATCTTTGTTTTTCCGCTCCCACAAAAAAGAAAAGGCAACGGTACGCGTCGGTCGGATCTTTCTTAAAGATCCGTCGGCTCACGAGCGATTGGATTTTACATGAGATGACCGTCGCAATGAAATGAAATGAGTGGAATACATCTAGTATAATAGAATGGGTCATTTAAATAATTAGGCATACGAAATGATATTTTAATGCAAATAAACCATTGGCATTGCTATGCCATCCTTGCAAATGAATGTTGTGGCTTGCCTTAGTTTAGAGAAGTGTTACAATACTCCTAGTCTTCTCCAAGGCAATTAGTTTCTTCTGAAAATGATTTAGATACAAAAAAATGTCACATAAAGCATTTTATTGCACCACAAATTCTAAACAGCAAAGAAATTTCTCAAATTTGGCATACAGGAACTTTAGCTCAAGACAAAACTAATGCAAAAAAGTTTCGACTCATTTGGACTTGTGGTTTAAAAGATATGCTTGGTCAAAGTCTGGTCAAAATATATGAATTTAAACAGAAATTAGGAAAATACGTTGATCTGCATTAGATCAGTTATTACGATGGTAAAATTACGACAATGGGCTAGTTGCAAAACTAGTGGTTGTGGCCCATGGGGGCACGTGGCATGTGGCGGATATGGGAACAACGATCCATCATCGGTTGATTACAAGGGTTTTCCAAAAAGAAAAACACCTTTGTTTTCCGGTCCGTTGGTGATAATCTCGATCCGATCTTAACGCCGAGGCTGACCTCCTCCACGGGTCAAGTCCTCCTCCTGCTCAATCGATTGCTCTCCACCGTATCCACGCTGCAGCACCAGCGCACCGCCATGACGCCAGAGCAGTCGCCCGAGCACCGCCGCCTCCTCAGCTCCCGTCCGGCCGCGACCAGCACGCTTCCACCGGCCACCACGGACGCTGCTTCCATGTCCTTGCCAGACGACGTCGTCTCTGACATCCTCTCCAGGCTGCCGGTGAAGTGCGTGAGTCGTCTCCAGTGTGTCTGCAGAGGGTGGCGCGCCCTCGTCTCCGACCCGGGCTTCGCCACCCTGCATAGATCTCGCCAGGCCGAGCCCCTCATCATCCTCAGCGTCTACCAGGAGTATCCCTGGGGATCCCGCGACCTACAGCTGATGGACATAGATGGCAATGTCGTGAAGGTGATAAAGGGCGGAGGCAGCATCGGGTTGCTCTCCACAAGCATGGACGCCATAGTCTGCGTCACCGATGCTTTCTCCTATGACGCTCACGTGATTGACCTCGCCACGGGGGATGTGCTCGTAGACTGCCCTAAATCTAGACCTAAATCAAGAGGCGGCATGTTGACATGTTTCTGTGGATTTGGTCGCGCCATGCCGTCGCGCACGTACAAGGTGGTCCGCCTTTGGTCGGATCAAACCTGCGAGATCCTCACCGTAGGAGAAGACATAGATTGGAGGTGGACGCAGCCGTCTCCAACCCGTATCTATGCTGGGGTAAGCTCTCCTCTTGCTGTCAATGGCAACATTTACTTCTTGATCTCATGGGATCTAGCTCGTGACTGCTTGGTTTGCTTCGAGCTCGAGACCGAACAGTGGAAGGAACCAATCAGAGGCCCAATGAGCATAATGGGTTCCGGGCCATGCAGTAGGAGGGGAGAAGTTTGCATAACTGAGCTCAACGGTTCTCTATGTGTGGTTCAGTTATTGGTGAAGCGAATGACAATATGGCTCATGACCGAATCCAATGAAGATAGGTGGATCAAAATCTACACGATCACAATTGCCCCATCCACCTATTCTGCTAGGCCTTTGTGGGTTACACGTGATGGTGGAAAATTGATCTTCTACTCTTGGCTGCATGGACAAGCACCGGTGCTCCAAGTTTATGATCCTCGCTCCGAGACATGTTCAACGCTACGGGAACTAGAATATGACGTTGAGGTAATTCGTCTTTGCAGCTTGCAGTTGAACCCTTTTGTCACGAGCAAGATTTGAGGCGCACGGTAGGGTTTTTTATGCAATGCCCATAACAGTTGAATCCACTTTTGAAGTGTGCCTCTGAATTAAAATAAGGACCCTGATAAGTGCCATACGTGTGGCACGATGTAATTTCGCCCTAACGTTTTTTGATAGCAACTTTAGTTACCCGAGATGACAACTTTAGTTGTGAAACATGACAACGTTCTGTTTCGATGGCAACCGTTTTTTATTTTATTTTACAGATGGCTATTTTAGTTGTAGAAACGTCAGGATGTTATTACTTCATGTCACACGTGTAGCACTTATCATTTCGATAAAATAACACATGTCAATCTCAACGCATATGATTTGCGTAGACATTGCCAGACTCGTTGCTGATTTTTATGTGTGTTTCTTTACAAGTTCTTGCTTGTACAATGCGTTTATGTATTTGGAGTATGCGATGTGAAAGAAGATCTATAGTAAATGTAATAACATCAGTTTTGCCACCACGTATCAATCCGTCGATCAAGCTGATTTTGAGAGGATGACTTCTTTGTAACCTCCTTTCGTATTCGAGAGCTATATATCCCGCGGCTTCACACGAGTGGGTACATTCTCTTCTTACGTAGCAACTGGACCAGCATGTTTCTCTGTTTTTTCCGCTCTTTTTTTCTTGTTTCTTTTCAGTTTCTTTGTTTCCTTGTTGGTTTTCTCTCTCTTCATTTTCACTGGTTTTATTCATTTCTTTACATGTTTTTTATTTTATTTTTAGTTTTTTCTTTGTTTTATGTCTTTTTATTTCTTTCTTGGTATTCATTGCTTTTTTGTTTCCTTCTTCTTCCTTTTGATTTTCTTTTCGCATGTTTCTTGTTTTTCATCGGTTTTCTTTATTTTCTTGTTTCCATACTTTTCCTAGTTTTTCATTGTTTTTTGTTGGTTTTTTATTTTGATTCATTTGTTTTCGTTGGTTTTTTATTTATCCAGCACAATCGTAAAGCTGTGTTCCCTTGCGTCAGGGCAAACTCTAGCACCACCAGGTACACGACCCTCCGCAACCTATCCTCTTCATCGCCTCCGTCGGAGAGCGCCGCTAGACAAAGGCCGGTCGGTGTCGATGGCGGCGGGCCCCCTTCTTCTCTCCTCGACAAGCAGCGTGCAACGCGAGGTGCGGTTCACCGTGTACTATTAGGGAAAAGCTTATAGGTAGCCGCTTACTAGTAGCGCGTGTTTATACCCCTCGCTACTGCTACTTACTAGTAGCGCGCTATATTGACACGTGCTACAACTAAGTTGATAGTAGTAGCGTGGGTTTGGCCATAGTAGTAGCGAGGGGTATGAACCCGCGCTACTACTAAGTTGATAGTAGTAGCGCGGGTTTATACCCCTCGCTACTACTAAGTACAAGGTAGGTTAACAGCCCTGAAGTCCCCGTATCCTCCTCGAAATCCCTCCTTTCTCCCGTCACTCTCCCCCCTCTGTTCATAGGCTCTCCCATGGTGCTCGTTTCCAAGCACACTCCTCCTCCATGGCGCCCAACAAGGCCGCCGCCTCGCGTTGCGGGCGTCCAGGAGCTCGCTGGTCTCCCCCCGCGCCTCCATGGCACCATGACGGAGCATCTCACCACCGACGACGAGCCCCGATGCACCCTCCATCTCCTTTCACTCTCCCTCGTTTCTCTTTTTCCCTCTCCCCCTCCCTCTGGTTTTACTCACCTCCCATGCCCATGCGTGCGCAAGTCATCGACATGGCCAACCCGGAGCTCTCTGCCTTGGCCGTGAAGAGGATCCTCACACCATCATCTTGCTCTGCCCTGGATCCGGTCCCTCTCCAACAGCCGTCGCCGGATCTGGTCTGCCGTTACCCGTCTGCGCTTTCGGCGACCCCTGTCATCACTGGATCGAACCATTAACACTATTGACAGCACGCACAGGATCGAGATATTTTTTGGTTTTTGAAATTAATAGTAGTAGCGCGGGTCACAGACACGCGCTACAAATAGTTAGTATTAGCGCGTGTGGCACCCGCGCTACTACTAACACACGTACTAGTAGTGCGGGATGCACCCGCGTTACTACTACCAGTTAGTTGTAGCGCCCTAGTAGTAGCGCGGGCACCCACGCTACTACTAGCTGTTTAACCCGCGCTACTACTAGGCTTTTTCCTAGTAGTGGTGACATGTCGCATAGGAGCGTAGGCGTCACATGGATCATATCCCCACGCGTTGCCCTCACTAGTGCCAGCCTCTGCCGCCCAATGGCACTACTAGGGAAAACCCTATAGGCAACCACTTAATATTGGCATTCCTTAATATGATCCAGTCACCTATCCTCAACATGATAACGAAATTTGGGTGGATCTGGACATGATTTCAATTCTACCTTCGTGTGAGTTTGTTAAACAAATTTTTTTAAAAAACTATATTTTTTATTTAAAAACATTTGTTATTCACCCTTGCTTAACTTGTTTATTTATAATTGACAACTTATTTTCTATCTTCAAGAAATACACGGAAGATAGTAGATGACACCTATGACACTCCTGGCTCAGAGCTGACTTGGGAGTAGAAGAATTCTCTTGTCTCCTTTGTTAATGATGTTTTGTCTTTTAAAAGCATCTATGAAGCTGGCCAATATACTGCAGGATACATGCGACCATTCCACAAGTTGAGCGATGCTAAAATTCATAGAAATAGCATTGTAAGATTTTTTACTATTGTGTCACTAGTCCATCTTCCTCATACACTATTATTAAGTAAACTATATTGCTAACTATGGAGAATGGCATTTTGGCACTTGGCCTCCATGGAGGCCGAATTTTTGAAAAATTCATAATTTGAAAATTTTGGTTTTAGAAAAATCTGAAAAAATTTGTACAACTAAACAAGGATGTGAGTCGTATTTGTGTAAAATTTCAGGTTGAAATATTTTGAAACGCGACCTGTACAAAAAAGACAAATTCATGGTGTGAAAATATGAATAGTATCATGTGTTAAAAAACCTTAGATTTTTGTTTTTTGCACAGCCTTCATTTCAACGTATTTAGTCCTGAAAATTTACATACTTGTGCATTATACTTTCAACCATCTATGTATTGGTTTTAAGATATTTTTGAAATGTAAAAATACGAATTTTCACGTAATTTTAATTTTGCATTTGGAGGCCTCCATGGAGCTCGGCCTCCAAAAGAAATTTCCGCTAACTATGTTACTATTATGTTCTTCAATAGAAGCTCCCAAACGTTGTTGTGCCTCTGCTCATGGATGTTGAAGGTGAGATGATAATTGTTTACCCTTAGAAGACATGTTTCAAATATAGATACTCGACTGAACGCAAACCACATGGATGCCTTAGAATTGAATATAGATACTCGACTGAACGCAAACCACATGGATGCCTCAGAATTGAAGGATGAAGGCAAATAGTGAATGAGGGCATGCGACAAATCGGAGATTGGTGGATCTCCGCGCTTTATCATGGAGATGGACGGATTTTTTGTTTCATTCTATTTTACCAAAGAGAGAGGAGTAGGTCACAGTACTTGTCATGTGCTCGGAAGTTATTTACGTAGGATGATAACAATTAGCTAGTAGTGTTTAACTTATGATGATGATGAGTTGTTATATCATTATGATGAGTTGTTATATTACTACGATGATGATGAGTTGTCATATCACTACGATGATGATGAGTTTTTATATCATTATGATGATGAGTTGTTATATTATTTTGATGATGATGAGTTGTTATATCATTTTGATGATGATGAGTTGTTATATAAATACGATGATGATGAGCTTCGTATCATTATGATGATGATGATGAGTTGTTATATCATTGCTGGTGTATAAAAATATGTATAATTGTTGTATAAGTACAACATTAGCATGTAGAAAAGAAATACACATACTTAGTAGTGACGCGGGGTTCACAACCAGGCTACAACTAGTTAGCAGTAGCGCCGCGCTAGTGCTAACGTAACTAGTAGTAGCACGGGTCCAGACCCGCGCTACTACTAACTAGTTAGCTACAACGCGCTAGCAGTAGCGAGGGCACCCACGCTACTGCTAGTCACTTACCCCACCATTACTAGGATTTTCCCTAGTAGTGTGGGTTTTCCTACTGTCACCAGTGCATGTGTTGGATTCATGGAACCTGGGCACCAACCCATGGGCTTCTAGGTGGCATCGACTGTCCATGGCCATGTGTACAGTGCAGTGCTCATATTTGATGTCAGGCGGTCGCTGCTTCGGTGTTGTCCATGGTCGACCCGGCGTGGTTGCCTTGCTTCAGATCTGGAGAGCTTGGTGGTGGTGATCCGGATCCGGTCGGACGGGTGGTGGTGGCTGCAAACCGTGCTACACATCGTCTTGTGGCTCCACGACGACGATGGTCACCAAAAGATCTTCTAGAGGTGAGGGAGTCCGGAATTAAGGGGTGCTCGGGCTACCGGCCTATTTCTATGGGCCGGACAGTGGGCCACTTTGTGATAATCGATGAAGGCCCGAAGACTATGACGCCGTGACCAAGATGGAAGCCTCTCAAGCCGCGACGTGTACTCCACGAACACGATGATGAGTTCGGCATGTTCTCTTCCTGATGTAACCGACACTGTGCGAACCTAGATACCCCCGGTGTCTATATAAACCAGAGGGTTTTAGTCCGTAGGGAAGATTAAGTTCATTACTAGTAGGGTTTTAGACCACATCATACGATCTCGAGGTAGATCAACTCTGTACTCGATACTTCATCATCAATACAAAGAAAGCATCCATCAAGAGGGCCCGAACCTGGGTAAATATCATCTCCCTTGTCTCCTGTTACCCATCGATCCAAGATTCACAGTTCAAGACCCCTATCCGAGATCTGCCGGTTTTGACACCGACATTGGTGCTTTCATTGAGAGTTCCACTGTGGGATCGCCAAGAGGATCAATGCCCCGCTTAATCATCAGTAGTGAAACCTATAACAAGGACGTTTTCGTCCCCGAACAAATGTTCATGTTCGGCAGCGTCGTGCTGCATGCGGATCCGACCGGCCGCCTTGGCCAGGTCGAAAGCTTCGCCCCCGATCAGGAGTTCAGGTTCGAGAACCTAGAGTTCGCCGCTGTCTCCTGGGGGGATCTTGTCTTAAATAAGTTCTCGGCTCTTCTTAAAGAACTCACGAGCCCCAGTACCACAACTTCAACAACGGAGGACCACGCTATAGAGGCGCCATGTACCCTGGGTCTGGCCCTAAAGCCCGATCTAGTGAACACATCCGGATCCTTACCAGCCGAGTAGCACCCGGGCGTATCCTTAGAGACCGCGAGGATAGCAGCAGTGCGGTCAACCCCACGTACTCCGGGAACATGGACCCCGTGGACGTCTTGTCTTTGGACGAGTTACTGGGACGGATCCAAGACATGGGAATAACTAACGACCAACCCTCAATCTATGACCAGATCGGGTTTAAACCCGATGACAGGGAAATTCATGTCCCACCTGTCACGCATCTGGTAGCCACCATCGAGAGTTCGGTCGAAGGCTCGCCCTCTAAACGTCTGGAGTTGAGGACGATTTATGTTCTGGTATCCGACCACCACAGCTGCTCACTTAGTTTGAAATCCAGACTCGGCCCCGTGGATTGTTCGGGAGAAGTTCCCGATCTGGCATCCGACCTTGAGTCAGGAAAGAAGAGTCCGGCTGACAATCCGGACCATGACCCCGGTGCGCCGAAAATCGCAAGGACACAAGACTCGGTCGTCGTATCTCCGGACTCACGACCTATTGGGATAAGAATTTTTTTCCCACCCACCACCCACGTCGAGTACTCTCCAACCAATCCGGGGAAGCCCGACATATGGGATTTGCTGTATGTCATACAACAGCCGAGGGAAACAGTCCACCATTACTGGGCTCGATTCCTCCTTACCAAAAACAAGATGGCAGACTGTAGCGACCAGTAGATCATAGCAGCCTTCCGGCATAACTACCGGGACGACGGGATCCTAAACGCCCTCGCTCGTCGCCACATCCGAGAATTCACCGAGCTGTCGAATCTAGTGCGCAAGTACTACGCCATGGAAAGCACCTGGCAGGCTCAACGACTGGAGTCAACCCACGCCAAGGAATCTAGAGGAGCTTGGAGGAAGCGTATATCTCCACGACGGTCAGCCGAACACGAGCCCAATGAGAAAAAGACTAAACCCCTTGAAGGATGCTTGACTGTTCTTGACGAACTATTGAACAATCCATGCCCCATACACTCCTCTTTGCTGAATACAAATCCGACTCACAGCCTCCGAGCTTGCTGGGTCATGAGGCAAGTCGTGAAGACCGGGGAGGCCATCCTCGGTACCTCATTCCCAAACAGACGTCTAGCCACACCATCCGATAACAACGCCAAGATCCTAACAATCTACGAAATGTTCGCCTCGAAAAATCAGAGGAAGAGAGCTCTTCGAGACCTCGATCAGATATACCACGTGGTAGCAGCGAATTAGTGGACAAATACAACCATAACTTTTGGCGAGGAAGACCAGTCAAGAATCTGCTCCAACCGAACACCGGACGCTCTAGTTCTCAGCCCCATAATAGACGATTTTCAGCTCCACAAGGTGCTAATGGACGGTGGCAGCGGCTTAAACCTCATTTATGAGGATACGTTGGACAAAATGCAGTTCGACAGATCTCGCGTCGTACACAGGTCCACCACCTTTCAGGGGATTATCCCCGGAAGAGAGGTGCGATGCACAAGATGAGTTACCCTAAATGTGGTATTCGGTACCCCTGAGAACTATAAGTCCGAGGAACTTGTCTTTCATATCGCACCCTTTCGCAGGGGCTATCACGCCCTGCTAGGGCGCGAAGCCTTCACTAGGTTTCAGGCCATACCACACTATGGGTAGACGAAACTCAAATTGCCAGGGCCCAATGGTGCCATTACAATTATAAGTGATGCGGATAGAGCCCTTCGGGCCGAAAATAAAACCGCATCGTTCACCCTCGAGGCACTATCCGAAGCCCTCGCGAAGAGTTAACCGCACTCCGATCAATGGTAGATAAGGATGACGTAACCCTCAACAAGAGGCCCAAGTCCACTTCCTTTAAGCCAGCGGACAAGATAGTCAAATTCCAGGTACATCCAACGGACCCCACTAAAACAACACCAATTGGTGCTTAGATGGACCCCGCGATCGACGAAGCGTTGCGATTCTTACGCGAAAACTGGGGCATATTCGCGTGGCACCCTGCAGATATGCTAGGAATCCCACTAAGACTCGCAGAGCACAGCCTGCACACAATTGCAGGCTTTAAACCAGTCAAACAGGCGCTGCGCTGATTCTCTGAACCTAAGCGTCAAGCCATGGGTACCGAATTAGCAAAATTGCTTGAGGCCAGATTCATTCGCGATATGAAACACCCGGAGTGGTTTGCAAATTTGGTCATGGTGCAAAAGAAGGACAAATCTTGGTGGCTGTGTCGATAGGCGGGCACGACTCGCTGTGCTTCCTTGACGCCTACTCCGGATACCACCAAATAAAAATGAAGGAGTCCGACCAAGCCGCAACTGCCTTCATAACTCCCTACGGGCCATTCTGCTTCAATACATTGCTTTCGGGTTGAAAAACATAGGCGCCACGTATCAACGCATGATTCAGACATGCCTCGAAAAACAAATTGGCAAAACAGTCGAAGCATACATGGATGATGTGGTCATCAAGACCAAACAAGTCAGCCAGCTGGTGGAATATCTCCGAACAACCTTCGATAATCTGTTGACTTATGATATACGGCTTAACCCGAACAAATGCGTGTTCGGAGTTCCTGCGGGTAAACTACTCGTATTCATCGTCTCCCATAGGGGAATAGAGGCCAATCCGACTAAAATCCAAGCCCTATCCTAGCTAGCAATCCCGACGGAGTTGAAGCACGTACAAACACTGGCGGGCTGCATTGCGGCTTTAAGCCGCTTCATCTCCTGCCTCAGTGAAAAGGTGCTGCCACTCTACAAACTGCTCAAACGGACCAAAAACTTCGAGTGGACCGACGAGGCAATAGTCGCATTGGAAGAAATTAAAACACTATTGGCTAGCAATCCCATACTAACGGCACCTGCTACAGGTGAACCAATGTTGTTGTACATCTCGGCCACTAATCAAGTGGTCAGTGCAGTTCTTGTTGTGGTACGAGAGGCTGAAGGCCACAATCTCCGGGTGAAGAAGCCAGTCCACTACGTGTCAGAAGTGCTCACCCCGTGCAAAACTCGCTACCTGCACTACCAGAAGATAGCCTATACAGTTTTTATGGCATCCCGAAAGCTCCGACACTACTTTCAAGAGTGTTCGGTTACGGTAGCTTACGAAGTACCCCTCAATCATATAATCAACAACAGGGACGCCACGGGACACATAGCCAAATGGGCCATTGAGCTCCTACCTTTTGAAATCATGTACCAACCACGCCGAGCTATTAAATCTCAGGTGCTGGCTGATTTTCTTGCCGAATGGACAGTGGCCGAGCTCCCTAAAGAGTACAATACATATTCCCACCGGACGATGTACTTTGACGGCTCCAAAATGCTTGCCGGACTGGGGGCTGGTGTCATACTTACATCCCCCACCGGCGACAACGCTCGGTATGTACTACAGATCATGTACACCGATTCCAATAACGCGGCCCAATACGAGGCTCTACTACACAGACTTCGGATGGCAACTTCAATGGGCGTGCAACGGCTCGAGGTACGAGGGGACTCCAACCTTGCCATCTCGCAAATCAACGATGAATTTGACGCCAAAAACCAAAAAATGGCGGCATACATGAACGCCGTTCTTAAAATTTCAGCATGGTTCAAAGGTCTCAAATTCCATCATGTCTCCAGAGACAACAATCAGGCTGTCGATGTTCTCGCCCGCTTGGGTGCTAAACGAGACCCGGTTCCTAAGAATACCTTTTTGGAACGGCTCTTCAAGCCATCCGTGGTATGGCAGGACGAGGAAAATATTGCTGGATCCTGTGACCAGGAGCAGGTCATCCCTCCTATAATCGAACCAGATGAACAAATTATTGGCGGCACGATACTCGAAGAAACACCTTTGGCTCACGAAGTCATGGCAGCAATCACGCCATGAACCGAGCCCTTCCTCGCCTATCTGCTCTGCCAAGAGCTCCCCGATGACCAAACAGAGGCAAGACGAATAGTTTGGCGATCCAAGGCCTACAAGGTCCACGAGGGTGAGCTATATAAGATAAGCACCACTGGGGTTCTCCAACGGTGCATTTCCGAAGAAGAAGGTAAACAACTCCTGTCCGAAATACATGCAGGTATGGGTGGCCATCATGCAACAGCTCGGGCCCTGGTAAGCAAGGCCTTCCGGGCTGGCTTCTTTTGGCCCACGGCTTGCGTTGACGCTCACATGCTCGTCCAACATTGTGTTGGTTGCCAGCTCTTTCCAAATCAAAACCACATGCCTGCAACGGGTCTTCGGACAATACCGATTACCCGGCCTTTTGCGGTCTGGGGGCTGGACATGGTCGGACGACTTAAAGGGGGGACCAGGAAAAAGAAATATTTACTCGTAATGGTCGACAAATTCACCAAGTGGATTGAAGCAAAACCTGTAACTTCTGCTAAGTCTGGCCCACTTATCAATTTTATATCTGGCTTGGTTCACCATTATGGTGTTCCTCATAGTATAGTAACAGATAACGGATCAAATTTCACAGCTCAGGAAGTTAAGGACTGGTGCACTAATTTAGGCATCAAGCTTGACTACGCCTGCGTATATCACCCACGAACCAATGGACAGGTTGAACGAGCAAACCGACTTATTATGAGCGGCATCAAACCACGCTTGTTCCGTTCTCTGACTAAATCTGATTGCCATTGGGTGTAGGAGCTTGACTCCGTACTGTGGGGTTCTGTGCACCACTCCTAACTGATCAACGGGATATACACCATTTTTTATGGTATATGGCGCAGAAGCGGTCCTACCCTACGATATCATCCATGATGCACCTCGAGTACGAATGTACGAGGAAAAGGAAGCTGAGCTAGATCGGCAGGACAACCTAGACACCTTGGAGCAAGAGCGCGATATAGCTCTGGCACGATCTACCTTTAATCAACAAAGGCTCGACGCTACCAGAGCAGGGAAGTTCAGGCTAAAGCGCATAATGTGGGCGAGCTGGTGCTACGCCTCCCCGAGAAAAAGAAAAATAAACTTTCACTCAAATGGGAGGGCCCTTTCATCATTGATGAAGTCCTGACAGGAGGGGCATATCGCCTACGCAACCCATCAGATAATCGCCTCGAACCGAATCCATGGAACGCAGCTTGTCTTCGGCGCTTCTACGGATAAGACTGGTGTTGTCAAACAAAACCAGTTTTCCTTATTTTTCCTTTTTAGTTCCTTACTCTTTTTTCTCTTAGATTAATTAACTTGCACCAGGTTATGTTCGGCTAGACCGAGCTATATTCACAAATTCTTGGGCATACATCTTTAAATGTATATTCGGGGAAACACCTGGGGGCTTTTTGATAAATCCGATTAATATACTATTGTGCACCAATTTTTCGCCTTTGTCGTGTGTGCACCCTTCCTATATTGTTTTAAAAGCCATTATATGCATCAATTTGACTTAAGATTTGGCCAAGATGGGTTGCTTGGCTCCTATGTTTACCCTCTACCTTCCCGATTGTTCGGCTAGAGGGTAAAGGGAGCACCTCTCCGATTGTTACGACCGGGTAACCCGGGTATGTACTGTTGGGTAACATTGCATGGGAAACAAAAAATTTCCTATGAACACCCAAGATCTATCTATGGAGATCAACAGCTATGAGAGGGGGAGTGCATCTAAATACCCTTATAGATTGCTAAGCGGGAAGTGTTAAGAAGCATGGTTGATGTAGTCAAACGTCTTCGCGATCCAATCACGATCCGTCCCGCGATCCAATCTTGTTCCGTTCCGATCTAGCGCCGAACGGACGACACCTCCGCGTTCAGCACACATATAGCTCGATGACGTCTCCGCCTCCTTGATCTAGCAAGCGAGGGCGGAGAGGTAGATGAGATCTCCGGCATCACGACGACATGGTGGCGGTGGTGGTGGAGCTGTTCCGGCAAGGCTTTGCCAAGCACTACCGAAACCAATCTAGAGGGAGAGAGAGGGTTGCGCCGTGGCCTTAGGGTGCGGCTGCTCTCTCCTCCCTCCAGTATATATAGGGGAGGGGTGGAGGTGCAGCCGTCATAGGGTTTCCCCTAGGGTTGGGCGGCGGCCAAGGGGGCTGCCTTGGCCCCCAAGGCAAGGGGGCGGTGGCCACCCTTGGGCCAGCTCTTGCCCTGGACGCATGGGCCTTGGGGTGGTGGGTGTAGCCAGCCCACCAGGGGCTGGTGCGATCCCTTCTCAGCCCATGGGGCCCTCCGGGCCGGTGGACCCTCCCGGTGGACCCCCGGAACCCTTCGGGCACTTCCGAAGAAACCCGGGCAAACTGATACGTCTCCAACGTATCTATAATTTTTGCTTGTTCCATGCTGTTATATTATCATTCTTGGATGTTTTACAATCATTTTATAGCAACTTTCTATCATTTTTTGGGACTAACCTATTGACATAGTGCCAAGTGCCAGTTGTTGTTTTTTTGCTTGTTTTTTACTTCGCAGAATTTCAGTACCAAACGAAGCCCAAACATCGCGAAACTTTTTGGACATTTTTTGGGCCAGAAGACACCAGGAGGACCAAAGAATCATCTGGAAGGAGGGCCGAGGAGGCCACGATAGACCAGGGCATGCTAGAGGCCTCTAGCACGCCCAGGTGGGTTGTGCCTTCCTCGGGGCCCCTCTCCACCGCCTCTTAGCTTTATAAATACCCCAATATTCTAGAAACCCTAGGGGAATCGACGAAAAATACATCCAGCCACCGCAAGTTCCAAAACCTCGAGATCCAATCTTACACCATCACGGAGGGGTTCATCATCCTCATTGGTGCCTCTCCGATGATGTGTGAGTAGTCCACCATAGACCTACGGGTCCGTAGGCTGTAGCTAGATGGCTTCTTCTATCTTTTTGATTCTCAATACAATGGTCTCTTGGAGATCTATTCGATGTAATGACTTTTGCGGTGTGTTTGTTGGGATCCGATGAATTTTGAGTTCATGATCAGTTTCTATCCATGAATATTATTTGAGTCTTCTTTGATCTCTTATATGCATGATTACTTATAGCCTCGTATTTCTTCTTCGAATCTTTGGTTTAGTTAGGCCAACTAGATTTATTTTTCTTGCCATGGGAAGAGGTGCTTTGTGATGGGTTCGATCTTGCGGTGTCCTTTCCCAGTGACAGAAGGGGCATCAAGGCACGTATGTATCGTTGCTATTAAGGATATCTAGATGGGGCCTATTCCTACATGAATAGATCTTGTCTACATCATGTCACAGTTCTTATTGCATTACTCCGTTTTCCCATGAACTTAATACACTAGATGCATGCTGGATAGCAGCCGATGTGTGGAGTAATAGTAGTAGATGCAGGCAGGAGTCGGTCTACTAATCTTGGACGTGATGCCTATATAATGATCATTGCCTTGGATATCGTCATGACTATTCGATTTTCTATCAATTGCCCAACAGTAATTTGTTCACCCACCATGTGCTATACTCATGAGAGAACCACTAGTGAAACCTACGGCCCCCGGGTCTACTTTTCCAACATACTGCTTTCCGATCTATATTTTTGTTGCTTATGTTTTTAGATCTATTAAATCCAAAAACCCAAGAATACCTTGCTGCACTTTTTATTTGCCTCTTTTGTTTTGTGTTCTTGAGCGATCTATCAATCCAATCTATTACAATCTAATCAATCCTTTTACCGTAGAGAGATTGACAACCTCTCTTTCGCGTCGGGTTGCAAGTATTTGTTTTGTGTGTGCAGGTGCTGCTTACATAGTGTTGTGTGATCCTCCTACTGGTTCGATACCTTGGTTCCATAACTGAGGGAAATACTTACCGTTGTTGTGCTGCATCATCCCTTCCTCTTTGGGGAAATACCGACGCAGTCTCAAGCCACGTCAAAGGAATTTCTGGCGCCGTTGCCGGGGAGGAAGCAGTCTCTTCAACGTGCCAATCTCTGGCGCCGGGGAGACATCATCAACATCTATCAGGTTCCTAATCACAAATCTCATCTCCTTGCAATTACATTATTTACCATTTTCCTCTCGTTTTCCTCTCCCCCACTTCACAAATTTGCCATTTTATTCGCCCACTTTTCCATATGCCCTTTTGCTTGTTTGCTATCTTTGCTTGTGTTGCCATGTGCCTTCTATTTGCTTGCATCTTCGCTTGCTAAAAATCCATTGATATGGATCCTCATCCACTTGCTAATCTTTTCAAAAGGCCAAATTATGATAAACCAATTGCTAGTGTGTTGAGTGCACTTGATTATCCCTATGAAGTTTTGTTTGAAAATCATGAATCTGAAAATTTTGATGAAGTGTTGAAAGAAGAAATTTATAAGGTGATTCATGATAGCTCCTTGATTGAAAAGCATGATTGCAATGATGTTACTGTAAATTCTATTAATGTCAATTATGTTAATGATATGCAAAATTACAATCTTGGGGATGATAATTTTGCCATGTCCACTTCTTATTGCAGTGATCATGATTGGGGTGATAATGCTTCTTATGATCTTGAAAAATTATTTAAGCCTCATGATGAATATGTTATTAATAATAATGTTAGCAATAGTATCGAAAGTGGGTTCGGGAGAGCGTCAACTTTAGGTAAAAAGAATCCCACATATTTGGAGAGTTTTCAATCTTATGTTTTTTGAATAAAAGTGGGTTTGGAGAGGTCATAACTTTAGTTGATGAGAATCCCACTATTTTGGAAGATGATAAAAACTTTATGCATGTTGATCATAAAGAGAGTATTGTTTATGATAGCTATATTGTTGAATTTGATTATGATCCTACATGTAATTATTATGAGAGAGGAAATTATGGCTGCAGAAATTTTCATGATACTAAATTACCTCTCTTCATGTTGAGATTGCTATTGTCTCTTTCTTCTTCCTTCCATATGCTAGTTTTTGCTTGTCTTGATAATTTGTTTGCTTATAAAATGCCTATGCACAGGAAGTATGTTAGACTTAAGTGTGTTTTCCTTATGATTCATGATTCTCTCTTTGTGTTTCTATTATTATCTTTCAAGAGGGCACCATTGAAATCTCAAGCCTATCTTAATGGCTATAAAGAAAGAGCTTGTTGGGAGGCAACCCAATGAATAAAATTTATTTTACTTTTATTTATTTATGTTTTTGAGTGTTGACACAGTTATGCTACTGTTATGATTGTGTTTTTATGTTTTATTTAGTGTTTGTGTCAAGTAAATCCTTTAGGATGATTCATAAGATGAGTAGAAACAATGCTGAATCTGAAACAGAAACTTTGACTCCAGTGCGTGAATTTTCATTTTTACTGGAGCGTGATAATGAGCTGAAATTTTAACACAGTATTTCTATACAAATTCCTTACGTTTTCCTAATTTTTCAGAATTTTTAAACTTCCAGAAGTACGGTTAGAGTACAGATTACTACAGACTGTTCTGTTCTTGACAGATTCTGTTTTCATTGCATTGTGTGCTTGTTTTGATGATGGCTTGTACTGGGGGGTATAAGCTATAGTAAAGTTAGAATACAGTAGGTATAATGCAACAATAAAATATGAATGGGTTTGCAACAGTACTTAGTGTGTTGATTTGCTTTACTATACTAACGGATCTCACGAAGATTTGTTGAGTTTTGTGTGATTGAGGTTTTCAAGTTTTGGGTGAGATCACGTGGATGAACGAATAAGGATGAAAATATCCTAATATTGGGGATTCCCATGGCACCTCAAGGTATTATCCAAAGAGAAACAAGCAACTGAGCTTGGGGATGCCCCGAGTGGCATCCCCTTTTTCTTCTAATAACCATCGGTATTTTACTTGGAACTATATTTTTATTTGTCACATATCGTGAGTTTTGCTTGGAATGTCTTGTATTATTTGAGTCTTTGCTTGTTTTACTTTTTAGTTTATCATTAGTATCCTTGCTGAACACACCTATTTTGAGAGAGCCAAATTATGCTATGATTTTTTAGAATTGCTCTATATGCTTCACTTAAAGTTTTTGAGCTATGGAATTGCTATAGTGCTTCACTTATATGTTTTTGAGCATGGTGTGCTTTAGAATTTTGAAGAAATACTCTCATGCTTCACTTAGATTAATTTGAGAGTTAGTAAATTTTGAATAAATTCTCTCATGCTTCACTTATATTATTTTGAGAAATGAAATTTTTATGCTCATGTTCTTCACTTAAATTTATTTGAGCTTGTCAAAAGCAATGGCAATATATGAAACTAGTCCCAAAGTGATGGATATTCAAGAAGGATATAATAAAAACTTTCATGAAGATCATTGGACAAATTAAACTTGATTCCTTGTAATAGTTTTGAGACATGTTGATAGTAATATGTGAGTCATGTTAGTGAGTAATTGTGCTTTAGTAAGAATATTGGTGTTAAGGTTTGTGATTCCCTATGCAAGCACGAAAGTCAATAGTTATGCAATGAAATTACATCGTACTTATCATGCATTATTCGGTGTTAGTTATGCTCTGCCCATTTATGTGAATTTTCGTTTCTTGGTTGGTTGCTTCTCAATCTATTTGCTAGCCTCCACTTGTACTAAGTAGAAATACTACTTGTGCATCCAAAATCCTTAAACCCAGTTTTGCCATATGTGTCCACCATACCTACCTATATGCGGTATTTCCTTGCCGTTCTAAGCAAATTTGTATGTGCCATCTCTAATTTCCAACATAAATTTCCTTTTTGTATGCTCGTACCGCTCATGAAACGGTTGGGGGTATCTGATATTTTTCCATGTTAGATGTGTTATTCTCAAGATGAGTGTTTATTCACTTGTCATTGCACGAGAGTACGGCGGTAATAGGGATGCCCAGTGCCGAAATGAAAAATAAAAAAATTACTTTATGTTGTCAAATAATAAATTCCTTGGAAAGTGTTGGTATGGAAGGCACCCGTGGATACGACTAGCCATGGATTGTGAAAGAATGGTGGAAAAAGGAATAAACTTCATTTTCTGTTTGGGAACCGCCTATGATGTATCTAGCATGGAAAGTATTGTGAAATTCTTTGTCATTTTCGTTGACAGGAAAGGCATGCCACCAAAAATATTTTCTCTCTCAATTTAAGCTTTGAGCTCTGGCACCTCTACAAATCCCTACTTCCCTCTGCGAAGGGCGTATCTATTTACTTTATGCAATTTTTATTTTCAATTTGAGTCTCCATCTTCTCTTATAAAGCACCAACTAGGGGCACTATGATCATACTTGAGCATTGGGTGTAGTTAATATTTGAGTGTGTTTCATGAATGGATCAATGATTGAGCATGATGGGCTAGGGATATCTTTCTTTAGTATTGATATTTTGAAAGACATGGTTGCTTGTTAGTATGCTTGAGTATTGAAGTGTTCATGTCAAAACTAGACTATTGCTTTGAACCATCTATAAGTCCAAATGTCCATGTTACAAAGAAAAGAATATGTGATGAACATGTTAGGCAGTATTCCACATCAAAAATTCTGTTTTTATCATTTACCTACTCGAGGACGAGTAGGAATTAAGCTTGGGGATGCTGATATGTCTCCAACGTATCTACAATTTTGCTTGTTCCATGCTGTTATGTTATCATTCTTGGATGTTTTACAATCATTTTATAGCAACTTTATATCATTTTTTGGGACTACCCTATTGACATAGTGCTAAGTGTCAGTTGCTGTTTTTTGCTTGTTTTTTACTTCGCACAATTTCAGTACCAAACGAAGCCCAAACATTACGAAACTTTTTGGAGATTTTTTTGGGCAGAAGACACCTGAAGGACCCAAGAAGCATCTGGAAGGAGGGCCGAGGAGACTGGTGTCGTCAAACAAAACCAAAATTTCCTTCTTTTTCCTTTTTAGTTCTTTACCCTTTTTTCTCTTAGATTAATTAACTTGTACCAAGTTATGTTTGGCTAGACCGAGCTATATTCACAAATTCTTGGGCATACATCTTTAAATGTATATTCGGGGAACACCTGGGGGCTTTTTGATAAATCCGATTAATATACTATTGTGCACCAATTTTTCGCCTTTGTCGTGTGTGCACCCTTCCTATATTGTTTTAAAAGCCATTATATGAATCAATTTGACTTAAGATTTGGCCAAGCTGGGTTGCCTGGCTCCTATGTTTACCCTCTACGTTCCTGATTGTTCGGTTAGATGGTAAAGGGAGCACCTCTCCGATTGTTACGACCGGGTAACCCGGGTACGTACTGTTGGGGAACATTGCATGGGAAACAAATTTTTTCCTACGAACACCCAAGATCTATCTATGGAGATCAACAGCTATGAGAGGGGGAGTGCATCTAAATACCCTTGTAGATTGCTAAGCGGGAAGCATTAAGAAACGCGGTTCGTGTAGTCGAACGTCTTCGCAATCCAATCACGATCCATCCCGCGATCAAATCTTGTTCCGTTCCGATCTAGCGCCGAACGGATGACCCCTCGACATACAACTCAATGACGTCTCCGCCTCCTTGATCTAGCAAGCGAGGGCGGAGAGGTAGATGAGATCTTCGGCAGCACGACGACGTGGTGGCGGTGGTGGTGGAGCTGTTCCGGCAGGGCTTCGCCAAGCACTACCGAAACCAATCTAGAGGAGAAAACTGATCTAGAGGGAGAGAGAGGGCGGTGCCGGGGCCCTAGAGTGCAGCTGCCCTATCCTCCCTCAAGTATATATAGGGGAGGGGTGGAGGTGCAGCCGCCCAAGGGTTTCCCCTAGGGTTGGGCGGCGGCCAAGGGGGCTGCCTTGGCCCCCAAGGCAAGGGGGCGGCGGCCACCCTTGGGCCAGCTCTTGCCCTGGCCGCATGGGCCTTGGGGTGGTGGGTGTAGCCAGCCCACCAGGGGCTGGTGCGCCACCCCTCTCAGCCCATGGGGCCCTCCGGGTAGGTGGACCCTCCCGGTGGACCCCCGGAACCATTCCGACACTTCCGATGAAACCCGGGCAAACTGATACGTCTCCAATGTATCTATAATTTTTGCTTGTTCCATGCTGTTATATTATCATTCTTGGATGTTTTACAATCATTTTATAGCAACTTTATATCATTTTTGGGGACTAACCTTGTCGGGGCACGGATGCTCACGATCACCTATGGGACCAGAGGTCCCTTGTGGTTCGGCAAGGGGGGTCACGTTGCACGAAGAGCGGAGAGCATGAGACGGCGCAACGATCAGGGCATAGGAAATTTACCCAGGTTCAGGCCGCTGCTAAGCGTAAAACCCTACTCCTGCATTTTGGTGGATTGATTGGAGGAACATGAAGAACACACATCGTCTAACCCCGGCAAGGACTACTGTTGGGGAAGAGTGGCTACGCGAGTACAAGTGTCCGGGGGTTCGAGTTGCCAACCTTGAGCTAGGTTGCCTTGGGCCTCCTTTTATAGTGCAAGAGGTTACCACAATGGCAAAATAGTCATTATCTATTGACTAGATAGCTAAGCAGAGCTATCGTACCTAACTCTGGCATTTAGGACAAAACGCCATGATTACCTGCCTAGGTGGCGCTCGGGGGTGCATCCCCGGCAAGCTCTTGCCACCGCTTGGCCGGTCGTCGCCTATGGTCTTGACACGCTGCAGGGCGGGTGTCAATAGAGCGTAACTTGCATTCTGATGTGTCGCCACGTGCTTAGCGAGAGCTGATTAGCCGCCTGTGGGCTCGACACCGCATCGATAAGTGACAGGCGTAGCGATGCGGTGGAGCGGTGGCTGGTTGGCTCGCGCCTGTCGAGGAATGGCTTGCCGGGTCTTCTGGAAAGTATGCATGTCCTGGTCCCCGGCAAGCATCGGGGGCATGCTTGGCACGTTGCAGTCTGGGCTTGGGCTGCCGCGTTGAGCTTATTGGAGTCTTGTCTTGATTGCTCGCCGAGTTTTTGCTTCTACCGCCTATGCAGAAGTTAGGGGCACTGGGTACCCATGTTCTAGTGCACCGACAGGAGCCCCCGGGACTGGCCCACACGTGCCCGCCAAGTGCCGTTGGGTCAGGCCCAAATTTGATGCACATGCGCGCAATGTGAGGGAGTAACTGCCAATTTATTGGTCAACACTGACCCCCCACCTTAGGCTGTTTCAGCCACGCGCACCGCATGCATAGCGGGGAGTTAGCGACGGGCGCACGTGACTTAAGGCGCCGGTCGTGGCAGAAACCGCAGCGCCATGGATTGGAGCAATGGGGCGGTTTCCTGTTCCCCCATGATCGTGGGCGATGGAATTGGCGGAGATGGGCGACGACCGTTGGAGTGGAGGAGAGCTAGCCCCCGCACTCTCCCCTATAAATTGGGGGTCGCGAGGGGCGATGCTCATCCATCCTTTCTTCCTCCTCGAATGCGAACCCACAGAGCTCACCCTTCTGCTTCTTCTTCTTGAGTCGCACTCCCTCCCAGCATGCCTAGGGGACGAGGGCGTCCTCCGGCCTCCGCCTCAACGGCGAAGGGTTGTCATCGGGGTCACGCCACCGCTTCAGGTGCTGAGGAGGAGGGTGGCTCTAGCGCGCGCGGCGGAGGAGTTGGGAGGGGCCGAGGTCGACGCGGGGTCCGTGGTCGGGGGAGACGGAGCGCCGCTTCGCCATAGCCTCCGCCACCAGACCTTCTCCTTGAGGAGACCCATGCCGATGGAATGGCGCTGAAGTTCGTCATCAGGTTGCGTGGTCCTCTCCGAAGCCACCTACGCCTCCCTCACCCTTTCGCTCGGGTGATGGAGGTTGACAAACCGCACGTCCTGTGGTTGCGGGCGCATGGTTACTGTAATGGCGCTGTGCGGGTGGATGTCGAGTACCCGGAGCATCGCGTCATGCTTCTCAGGCACGGGTGGAAAACCTTCGCCCGTGCTCACAATCTCATGGATGGGCACGTCCTCCGCTTCAAGATGATGGAGGCCGACCTGCTATCTGTCAAGATTTACGGGCGTTCGGGTGCTCGCCTTGGCTGCTGCGAGGAGAGCTCGAGCTATGTCGAAAGCTCCTTCTCGAGCGATAGCGACGAGGAGGATAGTGTCGGTGAAGACGACGACGACGAATCCCAGGCCGTCAAGTCAGAGTACGACGACCTGGGCTCCGGCTGAGCATCGGTCGCACCATCACCGTCATCATGATCCTCCTCCTCCTCCCGGCAGAGCGATTTGCCGGGGGTCCTCGACTTGGGCGCCGCCTCTCCTTCTCAGCTGGACCCCGGCAGGCTCGTGGACTTCGGTTTCGTCTTCTTCTCTGGTGGGCCTGCCGTCCATGCAATGCTGGTCCTGACGGGGTCAGGCTGGGCTTCTGTTGGGGCCCTTCCTTTGTTCTTTTTCTCTTTTAATCTACCCCTAGGGGAGAAAGCCAAATAAACGGTTATTAAAAAGGAGTGCCCTCTCATGTAATCTTTATCTCACTTGTATTGGAAATGAATGAGAATAAAACGCCATTTTCTTCCTGCAAGTACTGTCCTTTTCCTTTCCTTATTTATACTGCATTAGTATGTTTTGTCTCTGCTGCACGGAGCTACCTGCCGGGTCATCAATCAAACCACGAGTGCCAAAGTGGGGGAACGAGCCCCCGGCAACAGGCTGGCATTGTTCCCCGGCAGGGCTCCTTGTCGTTCTCGGCGCTGCCACCCTTATAAGCAAGGACAAGGGGGATGGCTCGTCCCGACAAGGATTTTCGCCCCGTGGATGACTCCACAACCTGCAGTAAGGAAAATACCACTACTAGGAAAAACCTTATAGGTAGGACACTATTAGTAGCGCTGGAAAATAACAAGCGCTGCTGATAATTAGCTGTAGCGCTGGCTTCTCTCAGCGCTACAAGTGAAGACTTAGCAGTAGCGCTGGAAACAGAAAGAGCGCTACTGCTAAGCTGGACCCGATGAGCCCACCGACACTATTTGTAGTAGCAGCGCTCGACGCAAAAAAGCGCTACTGCTAAAATCTTAGCAGTAGCGCTGGAAACAGAAAGAGCGCTACTGCTAAGCTGGACCCGACGAGCCCACCGACACTATTTGTAGTAGCATCACTCGCCGCAAAAAAGCGCTACTGCTAAAATCTTAGCTATAGTGCTGGGCCGAACCCAGCGCTAGTGCTATTTTGAGTTAACCCCGCGCGGGCCGGCTCAAAATTTCCTAAGTCCCCCACTACTCCCCCCTCTCCCCCCTCTCCCCCACTCCTCTCTGTCGCCACCGTCGCCGTCGACCTCACCGCCGCAGCCCAAGGCCGCCCTCGACCTCACCGCCGCCGCCGCCGCTCCCCTCCCTGAGACCACCGCCGCCGCAGCAGCCCTCTCCCCTGCCGCCGCCGCTCCCCTCCCCGAGACCACCGCCGCCGTAAGCCTCTCCCCTGCCCTCCTTTCTCTCTCTCTCTCACGTCACTCTCCCCCTCTCTCAAATTGATTCCTCCCCTCCCCTCTCCTCATGCATTGGCGCCGCCACCCAACACCTTCCCATCTCCTCTTAACCTCGCCGCCGGCGGCAATGCCGCTCGCTCTCTCCTTCACCGCTGTCGCTGCCCCACCCTCTTCTCCTCCCATCCCATCCCATCCCATCCTATACCCTCCCCTCCCCTCGAGCTGCGAGAAGGTCAGGCGGCGGCCATGGCGCCCGCCTGCAGATCCGCCATGGGCTTATCTCCTCCCCATCTCCGGCCGGCGGTGCACAGGACCTACTCCTCGAAGGGGCCCATCTCCGGCCGGCGGTCACGATTTTTTTGGTTTTTGAAATTAATAGTAGTAGCGCGGGTCACGGGCACGCGCTACAGATAGTTAGTAGTAGCGCGTGTGGCACCAGCGCTACTACTAACACATGTACTAGTAGCGCGGGATGAACCAGCGCTACTACTACCAGTTAGCTGTAGCGCGATAGTAGTAGCGCGGGCACCCGCGCTACTACTAGCCGTTTAACCAGCGCTACTACTAGGCTTTTTCCTAGTAGTACTAAGGATTTCCTTGAGAAATCGAGAAGTACTGGACTGGAAATATGCGATATACTTATCTTTTCCAAGCAGTATCTTCTTTTTGAGCGTGATGGGTCTCCATCCTTGTTTCTTTGTTCACCTTCCCTATTTTCTCGATGGTAAAACATGTAGGATGAGAACAGTAACAAAGATTACGGCTTCATCAAGTATCCTAGCAAATATTTATAACTTAAAAGCAATAACATTGCAGTCATAAATAATGCGTAATGAGCATGTAAGGATGATGATATGATGCAATGCCTAGCTTTGTTATTGTTGCACAGGGTCTGCGCCTGGCTTTGTACAAAGGGTTACTGATACGTCTCTAACGTATCTATAATTTATAAAGTATTCATGCCATGTTTACAATAATTTTATATGATTTTATTAGAACTAACCCGGACTGACGTTGTTTTTAGCAGAACTACCATGGTGTCGTTTTTTGTGCAGAAATAAAAGTTCTCGGAATGGGCTGAATATTTACGGAGAATATTTTTGGAAAATATAAAAAATACTGGAGCAAAAGGATACCGGAGAAGAGTCCCGAGGCAGCCACAAGCCTAGGGGGCGCCCCCCTAGGGCGCGCCCCCCTGGCTTGTGGGTCCCTCGGGAGTCCCCTTGACGTGAGACCGACGCCAAAAATTCCTATAAATACCAAAACCCCCAGAAAGAAAGCTAGATCGGGAGTTCCGCCGCCGCAAGCCTCTGTAGCCACGAAAAACCAATTGGGAGCCCGTTCCGATACCCTGCCGGAGGGGGAAACCATCACCGGAGGCCATCTTCATCATCCCGGCGGTCTCCATGACGAGGAGGGAGTAGTTCACCCTCAGGGCTGAGGGTATGTACCAGTAGCTATGTGTTTGATCTCTCTCTCTCCCTCTCGTGTTCTTGAGATGACACGATCTTGATGTACCGCGAGCTTTATTAATATAGATGAATCATATGGAGTTTTCCCCTCTCTATCTTCTTGTGATGAATTGCCTTAGGATGCTTGCATTGCATGTTTTGATGAGTGCTGTGTAAAAACAGAAACTTTGGCTGTAGTGTTTGAATTTTCATATTTTACTGGAACGTGGAAAGTTTATGATATCATATAAATTATTTAGCATGTCCTAAATTTTCATAATTTTTTGAGTTACAGAAGTACACTGTTTTCATAAATTTATACAGACTGTTCTGTTTGGACAGATTGCTGTCATAGTTTCGTTATCTACTTATCCTATAGTTTCCATAGCCTATATTGGTAGATATAAATTGTGGAAATGATAGTATACAGTACCTAATGTTTGAAAATTATTATGCAACTTGTCTTGGCAGTACATAAAGAGTTGATTTATTATTATGTGTACTAACCTATCTCACGAGTTCTTTTCAAATTTTCTGTGGATGATGTTTTTGAGAATAGGTGAAACCATGATATGAGAGGATTGAACGAGATACAAAATATCAAGCTTGGGGATGCCCAACGCACCCCAAGTAAATATTTCAAGAAGTCTCAAGCATCTAAGCTTGGGGATGCTACGCATCCCACCTCTCTTCATCAACAATTATTGGTTAGCCTATGTTGAGCCTAAATTTTTATTCGTTCACATGATGCGTGCTATTCTTGGAGTGCTATTTTTCTTTTGCTTGCTGTTTAATAAAATGCTTAAGATCTGAAATTCTTAGATGAGAGAGTCCTCACATAGTTATTTAATTGTTGGCTACTCATTGATCTTCACTTATATCTTTTTGTAGTAGTTTGTCATTCACTCTCGTGCTTCACTTATATCCTATGAGTAAATGGTTGAATGAATTGAATATCATAAATATGAAATTAAATATGCTTCATATACTTATCCCATGGGGAGTAACGACTTCACACATAATAAGTATATAGGTGGTAAAATTTATTGAAAGTTAGCAAACACCGCATTGGTCACTTGAACAATTCATGAAAGAATATTGAAGGAAGAGAGATTCCACATATAAATATACTATCTTGGACATCTTCTATGATTGTGAGCTCATTAATTATTTTCAAACTCGAGCAAATTAGTTAAAATTGGACAAGGAAGACAACTTAATGAGTTATGTTTGGGTATATTTGTATAGAAGTTATATTGTTATGGATCCTCCAACATGTGGTGCTTGCTTCCACCTCATACTAGCCAAAACTTCCGCACCAAGTAGAAATACTACTTGTGCATCCAAACACCCTTAAACCAGTTTTGCCATGAGAGTCCACTATACCTACCTATGGATTGAGTAAGATCCTTCAAGTAAGTTGTCATCGGTGCAAAAAGCAATAAAAATTGCTCCTAAATATGTATGATCTTTTATTATAAGGGAAAATAAGCGTTGTATGAACTTGTGATGGTAAAGAAATAAAAGCGACGGACTACATAATAAAGGTTGCTATCACAAAGGGCAATACAATGTGACGTTCCTTTGCATTAAGGGTTTGCACATCCAAAAACAAAAAGCGCATGACAACCTCTGCTTCCCTCTGCGAAGGGCCTATCTTTTACTTTCTAGTACTTACCTTTATGCAAGAGTCATGGTGATCTTCACCACTTCCTATATTTCGCCTTTTTCTCTTGGCAAGAGTCATGTGTTGGGGAATGATCTAGACATATATATCCACACAAATATATTTGATCATGAATTTCTATTGTTGACAATTATCTATATGATAAATAAGTTGGGAGGCGAAACATTAAGCCCCTATCTTTCTCTGTGTTCGATGGATGCTATTTGTTCTAAAAATATGCTTTGAGTGTCAATAATCATGGAAGACTATATGATAGTTGAGTATGTGGAATTTGCTAAATCAAAGCTCTTACATAGACCCTTCCTGAAAATAAGATGAATTACAATTGTTTGATGACTCGGAATATGGTTTGTTAGTTTTCAAGAAACTTTCTGGTCTATACTTTAACATGTAAATAGCTTGTTACTTGATCATGAGAAGTTTTATGAGATGAGCTACTGTTTATGGTTTATATTGATGCTAGAAAAAGTGATTGGAATTATCATTGATAAAACTTGTGCACTTGCTAGCATTCACACTTCATAAATTATTTCTTTTATCATTTACCTACTCGAGGACGAGCAGGAATTAAGCTTGGGGATGCTGATACGTCTCCAACGTATCTATAATTTATGAAGTATTCATGCCATGTTTACAATAATTTTATATGATTTTGGTATGATTTTATTAGAACTAACCCATACTGACACTGTTTTCAGCAGAACTACCATGGTGTCGTTTTTTGTGCAGAAATAAAAGTTCTCGGAATGGGCTGAAAATTTATGGAGAATATTTTTGGAAAATATAAAAAATACCAGAGCAAAAAGATACCGGAGAAGAGTCCCGAGGAATCCACAAACCTAGGGGGCGCGCCCCCCTGGCTTGTGGGTCCCTCGGGAGTCCCCTTGACGTGAGACCGACGCAAAAAATTCCTATAAATACGAAAACCCCCAGAAAGAAACCTAGATTGGGAGTTCCGCCGCCGCAAGCCTCTGTAGCCACGAAAAACCAATCGGGATCCCGTTTCGGCACCCTACCGGAGGGGGAAACCATCACCGGAGGCCATCTTCATCATCCCGGCGGTCTCCATGACGAGGAGGGAGTAGTTCACCCTCGGGGCTGAGGGTATGTACCAGTAGCTATGTGTTTGATCTCTCTCTCTCGTGTTCTTGAGATGACACGATCTTGATGTACCGCGAGCTTTATTAATATAGATGAATCATATGGAGTTTTCCCCTCTGTATCTTCTTGTGATGAATTGGGTTTTCCCTTTGAAGTTTACTTATCGGATTGAGTCTTTAAGGATTTGAGAACACTTGATGTATGTGTTTCGATGGGATATCCATGGTGACAATGGGATGTTCTATTGATCCACTTGATGTATGTTTTGGTGATCAACTTGTGGGTTCCGTGACCTTGGGAATCTATGCATAGGGGTTGACACACGTTTTCGTCTTGACTCTCCGGTAGAAACTTTGGGGCACTCTTTGAAGTTTTTTGAGTTGGATTGAACATAATGAATCTGAAATTGTGTGATGCATATCGTATAATCAAGCCCATGGGTACTCGTGGTGACATTGGAGTATCTAGGTAACATTAGGGTTTTGGTTGATGTGTATCTTAAGGTGTTATTTTAGTACGAACTCTAGGGCTGTTCATGACACTTATAGGGATAGCTCATAAGATTGATCGGAAAAGATAACTTTGAGGTGGTTTCATACCCTATAATTTCTTCGTTTGTTCTCCGCTATTTGTGACTTTGGAGTGAACTCTTTGTCGCACGTGAGGGATTTACATATGATTCAACTATGTCAGTATTGTTGAGAGAACTTGCACTAGTGAAAGTATGAACCCTAGGCCTTGTTTCGAAGTATTGCAATACCGTTTTTGCTCACTTTTGTTACTTGCTACCTTGCTGTTTTTATATTTTCAGATTACAAAAACTTATATCTACCATCCATATTACACTTGTATCACCATCTCTTCGCCGAACTAGTGCACCTATACAATTTACCATTGTATTGGGTGTGTTGGGGACACAAGAGACTCTTTGTTGTTTGGTTGCAGGGTTGGATGAGAGAGACCATCTTCATCCTACGCCTCCCACGGATTGATAAACCTTAGGTCATCTACTTGAGGGAAATTTGCTACTGTCCTACAAAACTCTGCGCTTGGAGGCCCAACACGAGTCTACAAGAATAAAGTTGTGTAGTAGACATCAGTTACATGCAACATCGACAAGGCTTGTACAAAAGGTGGCTGCCGGGGACTGAGCCCGACAGCCGCGCCTTACGGGTAGAACTTACGAAGATGCTCAATGTTCCATGAGTTTTGCACCTTGGTGCCATCTTCGGTCTTCAGATGGACTGCGCCAGGTCTGGTGACTCGTACTACCCGGTAAGGGCCTTCCCACTTTGGCGTCAACTTGTTTGTACCCTTGGCAGACTGAACACACCGAAGGACAAGGTCGCCTTCCTCAAGGCTCCGGGCGTGAACTCTGCGGCTATGGTAGCGGCGCAGAGCTTGCTGGTAGCGTGCTGCACGCACAGCAGCCCGGAGACGGTCTTCCTCGAGGAGCGTGTCATTGTCATGCCACAGCTGCTGTTGCTCTACTTCATCGTAGGCAAGCACTCGAGGTGACCCGTATATGAGTTCCGTGGGGAGCACTGCTTCCGCCCCATACACTAGGGAGAATGGCATCTGGCCGGTAGCTCGATTTGGTGTCGTTCTGAGGGACCAAAGAATCACCGGCAACTCATCTATCCAACACCTGCCGCTCTTCTGCAGCCTATCAAAAGTCCTTGTCTTGACTCCTCTCAGCACTTCAGCATTCATCCTCTCGACTTGCCCGTTGCTCCTTGGGTGAGAAACAGAGGCGAAGGAGACCTTGCTTCCAAGGCTTTGGATGTATTGAATGAAGGCGCGGCTCGTGAACTGGGTGCCGTTGTCAGTGATCACTATGTTAGGCACTCCAAAACGGCACACCAGTCCTTTCATGAACTTGATAGCTGCTTGTGCGGTCACCTTTCTCACTGGTTCCACCTCAGGCCACTTTGTGAACTTGTCGGTTGCCACGAACAAGAACTCAAAGCCCCCGACAACACGGGGGAAGGGGCCCAGGATATTGAGCCCCCAGACCGAGAATGGCTAGGATAGAGGGATTGTTTGCAGGGCTTGCGCTGGTTGATGAATGTTCTTGGAATGGAACTGGCAGGCTTCACATTTGGTGACCAGCTCAGTAGCATCCTGGAGGGCAGTGGGCCAATAGAAACCCTGTCGGAAAGCTTTCCCGACGAGGGCCCTTGATCCAATGTGGGAACCACATACCCCTCCGTGAATCTCCGCCAACAGCTTTAGTCCATCCTCCCGGCAGATACACCTTAATTTCACACCGTTTGGTCGTCTTTTGTACAAGGTGTCATCAACAAACTGGTACATACTTGACCGCCGGGCTACTCTTTCGGCTTCCTCTTGCTCTTCGGGGAGTTCTCCTGTTTGGAGAAAATGGACTATATGCTGTGCCCAGGTTGGAGCCTGTGGCTCGACAACAAGAACTAAAGGCATCTCACCATCTCCGGGAGGGCTTGCCTCAACCGTTAGACCCTTAGGTCCTACGGGAGGGAGCTGCTCGTTAATCGGAAAGGGATTTTCCCCGGCAGCATCTCTACCAGCGGCTTCGGAAAGCTCTGCCGGGAAATGCTTGCCAGAGTTCAGCTTTCTTCTCTTCATGGACATCGTTGATGGAGATACTGATGGTTGAGTGAGGTGGAGAGAACAAACGTTCCTAGTTGCACAGGAAGCTTCTGCACAGCGCACTTTGATAGGTGGTCAGCAATGCTGTTTTCCGCTCGCGGCACATGCTCTGTTTGCAGCCCATCGAAGTGCTCCTCCAATTTCCTCACTTCTTCAACGTAAGCTTCCATCAACGGGCTCTGGTAATCCTTGTTGACTTGCTTTACCACAAGCTGAGAATCTCCTCGAACGACCAGCCTCTTTATTCCTAACTCTACCGCGATTCTGAGTCCGGCAAGGAGCCCCTCATATCCAGCGGTATTGTTAGTGGCTTCCTCCCGGGGAAAGTGCATCTGGACAACGTACTTGAGGTGCTCTCCGGTTGGGGCGATGAGGAGCACGCCTACTCCAGCGCCCTGGAGTGAGAAAGCACCGTCAAAGTACATGGTGCAATCCTTGGGTGCCTCTTTGCCGGGGAGGATCGTCTCCGGAGCTTCATCATCTGGCATGGGTGTCCATTTTGCGATAAACTCTGCCAACACCCTGCTTTGAATGGTGGAAGTGCTCTCATACTTTAATCCGAAGCTTGACAATTCCAGTGCCCACTCAACTATCCTGCCAGTGGCTTCAAGGTTTCTCAGTATGCGTTGCAATGGGAAACGGGTGACGACCACTATCTCGTGGGCTTGGTAGTAGTGGCGCAGCTTCCTCGAGGCCATAATGAGGCCGAAGATCAGCTTTTGTACTCCAGAGTACCTTGATCTAGCCCCCTGTAGCAGGGAGCTGACAAAGTACATGGGCCGCTGCACCATTTTCTTCTTTGCCACTTCTTTGGATCCGTCGCCAATCGCCTGCTGAGATTCCCCTTGATCTGTGCTGTGTCCTGCCACGGATGTTTCTTCCTCGCTCCCGGCAGCATCAGCAGCGACTGTTGAATCTCCATCTACTCCCCGCTGCGCCACCAGCGCTGCACTAACCACTTGATTCGTCGCTGCCAAATATAGCAGCAACGGCTCTTGCGGTTTAGGAGCGACTACGGTGGGGGCAGAGGATAGGTATCTCTTCAAGTCTTCCACAGCTGCATCTGCCTCCGGGGTCCACTTCATCGGGCCAGCCTTCTTCAAGATTTTGAAGAACGGCAAGGCGCGTTCAACGGACTTGGAGATGAACCTACTCAACGCGGCAACACATCCGGTCAAGCGTCTGATATCCTTGATGGTCTTGGGTGCCTGTATCTGTTCGATCGCCTTGATCTTGTCGGGATTGGCTTCTATTCCTCGTTGAGATACGAAGAACCCAAGTTGCTTGCCAGATGGGACACTGAACACACACTTTTCAGGGTTGAGCTTCAGGTTGATCTTGTGCAAGTTTGTGAAAGTTTCCTCCAGGTCTTGTATGAAGGTGGCTTCATCCTTGGTCTTGACCACGATGTCATCCATGTAGGCCTCCACACTTCTATGCAGCTGAGGTCTAAAACCAATTTGAACAGCCCTGGCGAAGGTCGAACCAGCACTCTTTAACCCGAAGGGCATGCGCACAAAGCAGTACATGCCATAGGGGGTTATGAATGCGGTCTTCTCCTCATCTTCCTTAGTCATAAATATCTGGTGGTAGCCGGAGAAGGCATCCAAAAAGGAGAGCAAGTCACATCCGGAGGTGGAATCAACAATTTGATCTATGCGCGGCAAGGGGAAAGGATCCTTCGGGCAAGCCTTGTTCAAGTCAGTGAAGTATATGCAAAGCCTCCATTTTCCATTTGCCTTTCGTACAACCACCGGGTTTGCCAACCAAGTTGGATGCAACACTCCTCTGACCAGACCAGCTGCTTCAAGCTTCTTGATTTCCTCGGCAATGAACTGTTGCCGCTCCAAGGCCTGTTTCCTAACCTTTTGCTTGACGGGTCAGGCATGAGGACAGATAGCAAGGTGGTGCTCAATTACATCCCTGGGAACACCGGGGATGTTAGATGGTTGCCAGGCAAACACATCGACATTCTCCCGCAGGAAGGTAACGAGCGCGCTTTCCTATTTGTCAGTAAGGGTAGCACTGATGGTGAAGGTACCACCAGTGCCATCCTCCCTTGCGGGGACTTTCTTTGTCTCAGGATAGGCGGCCCTGGTCTTACCGCTATCAGAACTCTCCGGCAGGTCATCGTCGGGCGCAGCGCACTCCGAAGAGGCGCGCTTCCCGGAGTCCTTGCCGGGGTTTCTGCTAGCCTTCTTCATTTTCTTTGTGTCCTTGGCGGGAGCTGGGATTTCTGTGGCTTCAGCTGCTACCGCGTCACGATACATCTGGTCCACGCAGATAACTGCGTTCTTCTTGTCGGATGGGATGGAAATGACCCCAATGGGCCCTGGCATCTTCAAGGTATTATAGGCATAGTGGGATGCTGCCATGAACTTTGCCAGAGCTGGGCGACCGAGGATTCCGTTGTAGGGCAGCGGGATTTCGGCTACGTCGAACACTATCCTCTCTGTCCGGAAGTTCAACTCTCCGCCAAATTTCACCGGCAGGGCGATCTTTCCCTTGGGTCGGCTCCTGCGGGGGTTGAGTCCTTGGAATGTACCCATCGGTTCGAGCTCTTCATCAAGGATCTGCAGTTTCTCAGCCACCCTAGGGGAGATCAAGTTCAATCCGGCCCCGCCGTCAACTAACATCCTAGACACCTTGAGGTTACGGATTGTCGGGGAAACCAACAATGGCAAACATCCGACCATAGTGGTACGGTCAGGATGGTCCTCTTCGTCAAAGATGATAGGCGTGCGGGACCATCTGAGTGGCTTCCTAGATTCTACAGTAGGCTCCACAACATTTACCTCGCGTGCCCACTGCTTGAGCTGGCGGCGAGAGGAATTCAAAGACACACCCCCGTCAACGCACATGGCTTCAGTCGCTCTCTGGAACTCCCTGTCGGTGGAATCCTCAACATCATCCTCATCTTTGCTCATCTCATCAGCTTCCTTCTTCTCTCGGCCTCTGGCGGGTTTTTCCCTTTGATGCGGGGTCTTGCCGTGGCGACCTCCTCTTCCGCCACGGCCCTTCCCGGCAGCGCCGTCCTGGCCCTTTTCTTTGTCGCGCTTCTCGTATTCGGCCCTCTGTTTCTCAACAAGCTGCTCGACCTGTCGGCGTTCTTGGAGATCATGGCCCTTGGTGCGGTGAATTTTGCAGTACGGCCCGTCGGACTTCCCGGTCTTCTCAGCGGCAGCAGCCTCCCGGCAATCAGTACACGCGGCAGCTCCCTTGCCGGGGTTTTTAGCTTTTGCATTCTTGCCTGCACTGAGGTCTCCGGAGCTCTCGACAGCCAATACTGCTTTTCCTTTAGGCTTCTTGTTGCGCTTCCTGCTTCTTCCCTTCGGGTCGAGGGCGTCGTCGTCATCATCAGAATCCACTTCGACGTCCGCCTCCTCCCCGGGAAGTCGCCTTCCTTCTTCAGCTTGAGCACACTTGTCCGCCAAGGTGTATAGTTCATTAACGGTCTTGGGGAGCTTGACGTTCATCTTGGCACGCATCCTTCTGTTGTGCACGTTCGAGTGGAATGCGGCAATCACTGCTGCGGGATGGATCTCTGGGATGTTGCGGTGCACACAGCTAAATCTTTGGATATACTTCCTCAAGGTTTCTCCCTCCTTTTGCAGGAGGAGTTGGAGATCGCTGGGCTGGCCTGGTTCTTGATGACCTCCAGTGAAGGCGCCAATGAACTCGTTGCATAGATCAGCCCAAGTCGAAATGGAATTCTCCGGCAGGTGCATCATCCATGACCTCACGTTTGGTTTGAGTGCCAAAGGGAAATAGTTGGCGAGCACCTTTTCATCTCTCCCTCCCGCAGCTTGGACAGCTAACGTGTAAATGCCCAAGAACTCCGCAGTGTTCAGCTTCCCGTCGTATTTCTCGGGTAGCTCAGGCTTGAAAGCTCGGGTCAACGGCCAGCGGACCCGTCGCAGCTCGATAGTGAAGGCAGGGCAACCAACCTCGTAAGGAAGGTACCAGGCAGCACTGGGCGCGGGGTCGCCGACGTCTGGACCATTGCGCTTGTCAGATTGACGGTGCGCTTCCCGGCGCCCCTCGATGGTGATGCGCGCGTCCTCTTTCCGCCGGTCTTCAAGGACACGCCGTTGATCCTGGCGGCTGTGTGGGCCAGACGAGACTATGGACGCCTCGTCGTGCTCATCAGCACGTGAAGTTTGCTGCGGCCGCCTCTGGGCTTGTTGTCGCAGAGGGGACTGCACCGTCGGGGTGCCCCCTTCGACGCGCTCGCCGCCCCGGGTTGCCGCTACTGTTCGCGTGCGTCGCGATGGCTCTGCATGCTGGGCCTTGTTGGCTTCAACGAAAGAAACCAAACTCTGAATGGTGGCCCTCCATTCGTCCATCTTATCGTCCGCCGACATGAAGTTGAGTAGCATCTGGACTCGCACCATGGCCTCCTCTGCGGTACCTGGAATGGTGAAAGACACCGACCGCGACGTTGCTTGACTCCTGGTAGGGCCAAGAGAAGCGCCGCTGCGTTCTTGACATGGCGCTCCACTCGCCGGAGCTTTCTGGTGGGCAGAGTGCCGATCTTGCAGGGCCGTGGCCCCGTTGGGCGCCCCGTCTCATTCTGCATGAAGTGCATGCCCAACGATCTCGCTGGCGACAGGTGCGGCCGGAGGGTCACAGCTCGCACCGGACCGGGCGCCGCCGAAGCGGCTCCGGCTATCCGCACGGTGGGGAGGCGATGAACGGATGTTTCCCTCGCCCATAGCGTCGGGGCCGGGCTCGCCATGTTGTTGTTGTAGTTGCTCCTCTCCGGCACCTCCTGCTCCATCTCCGGCCGTGAAGGATCGGACGAGGGCGCCGCCTGCATCGACCGTGTCGTCCACGATGCCCGCCTCGCCCGCAGCCGCCGCGGCGTCCACGGTGCCGGCGGCTGCGTGTGAGGGAGCCTTCGAAATGGAGGGGTGTGTAGCTGCACCGGATTTCTTCTTGGGAGCCATTGTTGAAGAAGATGATGACGAAGATCGATTCCCCGTTCACGAACTCGGGTTCACGCAAATGATGCATGCCCCCTACCTGTCGCGCCAAAGATGTCGGGGCACGGATGCTCACGATCACCTATGGGACCAGCGGTCCCTTGTGGTTCAGCAAGGGGGGTCACGTTGCACGAAGAGTGGAGAGTATGAGACGGCGCAACGATCAGGGCACCGGCAATTTACCCAGGTTCGGGCTGCTACTAAGCATAAAACCCTACTCCTGCATTTTGGTGGATTGATTGGAGGAACACGAAGAATGCACAACGTCTAACCCCGGCAAGGACTGCTGTCGGGGAAGAGTGGCTACGCGAGTACAAGTGTCCGGGGGTTCGAGTTGCCAACCTTGAGCTAGGTTGCCTTGGGCCTGCTTTTATAGTGCAAGGGGTTACCACAATGGCAAAACAGTCATTATCTATTGACTAGATAGCTAAGCGGAGCTATCATACCTAACTCTGGCATTTAGGACAAAACGCCATGATTACCTGCCTAGGTGGCGCTCGGGGGTGCATCCCCGGCAAGCTCTTGCCACCGCTTGGCCGGTCGTCGCCTATGGTCTTGACACGCTGCAGGGCGGGTGTCAATAGAGCGCAACTTGCATTCCTATGTGTCGTCACGTGCTTAGCGAGAGATGATTAGCCGCCTGCGAGCTCGACACCGCATCGATAAGTGACAGACGTAGCGGTGCGGTGTAGCGGTGGCTGGTTGGCTCGCGCCTGCTGGGGAATGGCTTGCCGGGTCTTCTGGAAAGTATGCATTTCCTGCTCCCCGGCAAGCGTCGGGGGCGTGCTTGGCACGTTGCAGTCCGGGATTGGGATGCCGCGTTGAACTTGTTGGAGTCTTGTCTTGATTGCTCGTCGGGTTTTTGCTTCTACCGCGTGTGCATAAGTCAGGGGCACTGGGTACCCACGTTGTAGTGCACAGACAAACCTATTGACATAGTACCAATTGCCAGTTGTTGTTTTTTGCTTGTTTTTTACTTTGCAGAATTTTAGTACCAAACGAAGCCCAACCATCGCAAAACTTTTTGGAGATTTGTTTTGGGCCAGAAGACACCCGAAGGACCAAAGAAGCATCTGGAAGGAAGACCGAGGAGGCCACGATACACCAGCGCGCGCCAGAGGTCCCTGGCGCGCCCAGGTGGGTTGTGCCTTCCTCGGGGCCCCTCTCCACTGCCTCTAAGCTCTATAAATAACACAATATTCCAGAAACTCTAAGGGAGTCGACGAAAAACACATCCAGCCGCCGCAAGTTCTAGAACCTCGAGATCCAAGCTAACACCATCACGGAGGGGTTCATCATCCTCATTGGTGCCTCTCCGATGATGTGTGAGTAGTCCACCATAGACCTACGGGTCCGTAGGCTGTAGTTAGATGGCTTTTTCTCTCTTTTTGATTCTCAATACAATGGTCTCTTGGAGATCTATTTGATGTAATGACTTTGGCGGTGTGTTTGTTGGGATCCGATGAATTTTGAGTTCATGATCAGTTTCTATCCATGAATATTATTTGAGTCTTCTTTGATCCCTTATACGCATGATTACTTATAGCCTCGTATTTCTTCTTCGAATCTTTGGTTTAGTTAAGCCAGCTAGATCGATTTTCCTTGCCATGGGAAGAGGTGCTTTGTGATGGGTTCGATCTTGCGGTGTCCTTTCCCAGTGACAGAAGGGGCAGCAAGGCAAGCATGTATCGTTGCTATTAAGGATAACAAGATGGGGTCTATTCCTACATGAATAGATCTTGTCTACATCACGTCACCGTTCTTATTGCATTACTCCGTTTTCCCATGAACTTAATACACTAGATGCATGCTGGATATCGGTCGATGTGTGGAGTAATAGTAGTAGATGCAGGAAGGAGTCGGTCTACTAATCTTGGACGTGATGCCTATATAATGATCATTGCCTTGGATATCGTCATGACTATTCGATTTTCTATCAATTTCCCAACAGTAATTTGTTCACCCACCATGTGCTATACTCATCAGAGAAGCCACTAGTGAAACCTACGGCCCCCGGGTCTACTTTTCCAACATATTGCTTTCCGATCTATATTTTTGTTGCTTTTGTTTTCAGATCTATTAAATTCAAAAACCCAAAAATACATTGCTGCACTTTTTATTTGCCTATTTTATTTTGTGTTCTTGAGCGATCTATCAATCCAATCTATTACAATCTAATCAATCTTTTTACCGTAGAGAGATTGACAACCTCTCTTTCGCGCCGGGTTGCAAGTATTTGTTCTTTGTGTGGAGGTGCTGCTTACATAGTGTTGCTTGATCCTCCTACTCGTTCGATACCTTGGTTTCATAACCAAGGGAAATACTTGCCGTAGCTGTGCTGCATCATCCTTTCCTCTTTGGGGAAATTCCGACGCAATATCAAGCCACGTCACAAACCCCAAAAGTATTCCGGTGCCCGAATACCAACTTCCCATATTTGAATCTTTACCTCCGAACCATTCCGGAACTCCTCGTTACGTGCGGGATGTCATCCGAGACTCTAAAAAAATTTTGGTCACCAACATATACATCTCAACAATACCAAATCGTCACCGAACGTTAAGTGTGCAGACCCTGCGGGCTCGTGAACTATGCAGACATGAACGAGACACCTCTACGGTCAATAACCAATAGCGGGACCTGGATGCCCATATTGGTTCCCACATATTCTACGAAGATCTTTATCGGTCGAACCACGATGTCAACGATTCAACCAATCCCGTATACAGTTCCCTTTGTCTGTCGGTATGTTACTTGCCCGAGATTCGATCGTCGATATCTCCATACCTAGTTCAATCTCGTTACCAGCAATTCTCTTTACTCGTTCGGTAATACAAGATCCCGTGACTAACTCCTTAGCCACTTTGCTTGCAAGCTTACTGTGATACTGTATTACCGAGTGGGCCCTGAGATACCTCTCCGTCATACGGAGTGACAAATCCCAGTCTCGATTCACGCCAACCCAACAGACACCATCGAAGATACCTGTAGATTACCTTTATAGTCACTCCGTTACGTTGCGACGTTTGATACACACAAGGCATTCCTCCGGTGTCAGGGAGTTGCATGATCTCATGGTCGTAGGAACAGATACTTGACATGGATAAATCATTAGCAATAAACTAACATGATCAAATGCTATGCTTACTGTTGGGTCTTGTCCATCACAACATTCTTCTAATGATGTGATCCCGTTATCAAACGACAACTCATGTCTATGGCCAAGAAACCTTGACCATCTTTGATCAACGAGCTAGTTGGTAGAGGCTCACTAGGGACATAGTGTTTGTCTATGTATCCACACATGTATCTGAGCTTCCGATCAATACAATTATAGCATGGATAATAAATGATTATCATGAACAAGGAAATATGATAATAACCACTTTATTATTGCCTCTAGGGCATATTTCCAACAGTCTCCCACTTGCACTAGAGTCAATAATCTAGCTCACATCACTATGTGATTTACATTGTAATAAACTAACACCCATAGAGTTCTAGTGCTGATCATGTTTTGCTCGTGGAAGAGGCTTAGTCAACGGGTCTGCGACATTCAGATCCGTGTGTAATTTCCAAATATTTATGTCCTCCTCCTTGATGTAATCGCGGATGGAATTGAACTGGCGCTTTACGTGTCTGGTCCTCTTGTGAAACCTGGGTTCCTTGGCTAGAGCAATGGTACCAATGTTGTCACACAAGAGAGTCATCGAATTTAGTGCACTGGGCACAACTCCAAGATCTGTCATGAACTGCTTCATCCAGACTCCTTCCTTTGCCGCTTCCGAAGCAGCGATGTACTCCGCCTCACATGTAGAATCTGCTAGCACGCTTTGCTTGGAACTACACCAGCTTACCGCTCCACCATTCAGAATATATACGTATCCGGTTTGAGACTTAGAATCATCCGAATCTGTGTCAAAGCTAGCTTCGACGTAACCCTTTACGACAAGCTCTTGATCACCTCCATAAACAAGAAACATTTCCTTAGTCCTTTTTAGGTACTTAAGGATATTCTTGACCGCTGTCCAGTGTTCCATTCCTGGATCACTTTGAAACCTTCCGGCCATACTTATGGCAAGCTGACATCTGGTCTTGTACACAACATTGCATACATGATGGAGCCTATGGCCGAGGCATAGGGGATGACACTCATCTTTTCTCTATCTTCTGCAGTCATTGGGCATTGAGTCTGACTCAACTTCACACCTTGCAAGATAGGTAAGAACCGCTTCTTGGATTGATCCATTTTGAACTTCTTCAAAACTTTATCAAGGTATGTGCTTTGTGAAAGTCCAATTAAGCGTCTTGATCTGTCTCTATAGATTTTGATTCCTAATATGAAAGTAGCTTCTCCGAGGTCTTTCATTGAAAATATCTTATTCAAATACATCTTCATGGTTTCCAAAAATTCTATATTGTTTCCAATCAACAATATGTCATCCAGATATAATATTAGAAACGCTATAGAGCTCGCACTCACTTTCTTGTAAATACAAGTTTCTCTATAAACTTGTATGAACCCAAACGCTTTGATCACCTCATCAAAACGCTGATTCCAACTCCGAGATGCTTGCACCAGTCCATAAATGGATCGCTGGAGCCTGCATACTTTGTCAGCATTTTTTGGATCGACAAAACCTTCCGGTTGTATCATATACAACTCTTCCTTAAGGAAACCATTGAGGAACGCTATTTTGACATCCATGTGCCAGATCTCGTAATCTAAAAATGCAGCTATTGCTAACATAATCCTGACGGACTTAAGCATCACTACGGGAGAGAAAGTCTCATCGTAGTCAACTCCTTGAACTTGTGAATACCCTTTTGCAACAAATCAAGCTTTATAGACGGTGACATTACCGTCCGCGTCCGTCTTTTTCTTAAAGATCCATTTATTCTGTATGGCCTTACGATCATATGGTAAGTCCTCCAAAGTCCACACTTTGTTCTCATACATGGATCCTATCTCGGATTTCATGGCCTCTAGCCATTTGTTGGAATCTGGGCCCACCATTGCTTTTTCATAGTTCCTAGGTTCACCGTTGTCTAACATCATGACCTCCAAGACAGGACTGCCGTACCACTCAGGGGTGGTACGATTCGTTGTCGACCTACGAGGGTCACACTAGTGCGGGCGCCTGCTATACAAACGATTTTTAACCCCTTTCCGTGACGTAGTTTCAAACCACCGCCTTGCATGTGTGGGCGATAGGGGGGGTCTATCGCACACGACACGAAAAACCCGTTGGCGATGCCTGCTCCCGGTCACACACGATAGGCAAAATTATGTCATGTGCGATTGGAAGGACTATCACAAACAGGTATTTAGGAGAAATCGTGTGAGATGTGCATACCATCACACACAGTGAAACCCAAACATATGTTTCCGTTCGTATTGTACATCACACACAATTTTCTGCTTAACATCGTCTGTGTTACGGGTGGCCATCACGCACGGTGCCTAGAAGAAACTGTTTGGCATAGGGCTGTCCATCACACACACGTTTTATGTTAAAACATTTGCGAATGGGTTTTCTAACACACACAGTTTGCGCCTGGAAATCGTGTGTGATTGTTCACTGATCCAACACGCCAATTTTCTAGCAAGCGTGTGGGTTTGTTGAGGTCATCGCTGATGGTGTTCTATGACAAACCGTCTGCAATATGAAACCCCAATAATCAGGCTAATTGCTCTATTATTTATAATCCATCTAGTAAACAAATTGATACTTCAGATCAAGCGCACAATATATTTTATTTCATATTACGGTAACCAGGATTTCATAATTGAAATACATCAGAGTACAACATCATATAGGCATATACTACCTACCTACCCAATTAAACGACAGGATCGAGTTTGACATGCAACATCTAAAACCTTAGGAAAATAGCATCATATATGGTAAATAGACAGTTGAATCTCGTCTAGAAAACTGTTGAAGCGGAAGGCAAATATTGAGCCTTCACAGATGTCGAAGGTTCTTGCAACTTTATGCCAGTGCCTGTGGATGGTTGCCCGCCCATCCTTCATCCTCTTGAGGAAGACTTCAAGATTATACCGTGGGTGCTGTATGAATACCTTCCTCGCCTCTTGACCATACAGGTGGTTTTATATGTACTCATCAATGAACTGCTTTGGAAAGGACTGGAAACCAAGATATGCGTAAATTTTGTTTCTAAAAATTGAAATGTCACAAAGGGAAAAAAGACAAGGTAAAAGAGATAGTACCATCCTATAGTTCACTAATGTCTTCTTCCTTGTGCAGACAAACAACCTATTGTTTTTCATCGCAAGTTTCTTTATCTTAACAATCTTTCTGAGTTTCTTGATTTAACTGATATTCATGAACACATCATTCCCCACATGCAAAATGGGATGAATAGTGGGTCTAAACCTCTTACGGTAGGACCTACATGTGCAAGACCAAATTATTGTTAGAAACCTAAATATTAGAATGGTTCCTGCAATTGCACAATAATGTGCTATTAGCCAAAGGATCGTGAAAGTGCAAACCTCGATGGTAAACCTCAGTGTCTCCCATTGTTCCCCCTGTAACGTGTTTAAGAATAGATATTGATTAGTAAAATCTGTTAATGAAAGATAAACGCATTGCATACCCAACATATGAATTCAAGCCACATGGAAAAGACAAGCATGCTAAGAACTATGAAATATAGCAATTGTAGGTTTCACGTGCATAACAAAACAAAATTGTACCAACAATAATTGAACATGACATTGCAGATGATCACCAAAACAACTGAACGAGACAGTTAACTAAGAATCACATTGCACAATACAACATAGTAGTAGAAGGTCTAATTACATAGTAGCATTACATTGCATATTTCACTAGAGTTTCTTAAGGAAAGGCAGGAGCAGCACATGCAGCAGGTAAAACAAACATGCGTAACAGGCGTAGCTAGGTGAACATAGGTCATTAGTAATTAAGCTTAAAAAAAAGATATTCCTCGTCGTTGGAGATATCGATAATGATGGGCTTGGACGAGGGAGAGGCCTCCACATCGTGGGTGCCCTACTCGTAGTGCTGAGTTGCCTCAGCCTGTCCGGGCACCAACCTGCCTGTTATGGAGTTGAGGAAAGCACGGGCACGCTGAGAAAACAATACGGAGTCGTCGTCGAAGGCAATAGCGAAGCCCTGGAGAAAACAATACGGAGTCCGCGCGCGAGGCGTCGACGGTGGCCTCGACATCTAGATGTTGCTCCAAGATCTGGGGGTCAGCATGCATGGCAGCCATCGGGGACTCATCCGCGTGTGCGGTCGCGATTTGCTTCTCCGCTGCCAGGTGCTCCTTGAGATCCTGGCTATACTGCGTGCACCATGTATTTCGGCGGCGATTATGTGGGGGGTGGGCCGGTGATTTTGGTGGAATGTGTCGCGCCGGTGGTCGGGCCATGTGGAATGGAGGAGGAGGGGGTGGAGGGGGGAGGGGGTATGGGGAAGGTTTGGATTACCTGACTATGACTAGATGGATGAGGCCGAGCAGCAGGAAGGAGCATCGCTGGTGAGGAGGCGGCGCTGGAAGCAAGCAGTGAAGGTTTGAACTTAGGAAATGCAGGGGGAGCAGGGGGGATGGGAAATGTGTCTTTTGGTTGGTACGAGGGGCTGGGGAGGTAGATATTTGCGCGGCAGCCCAAAATTTCGTTCGGTGCGGCAAAAAAGTAGCGCGCACAGTCACATCGGACACGGTACCTTTACCATAACTGTGTGCGATATTCAACAACACAAACATATGCTATAGTTTATCCCGTGTGTGATGAGACTGAACGTGGAAATTTTGGTCTCCAAGCTTCCGGCGTAAGATATCGGATAGTACATTGCACACGGTACTTGCATTTCATGTTAATTTGGAAGAAAAATTAGGGATACGGCGGCAAATTTTGGTCCGAATTTCGCTTGTTACATTGGTCATTGCTTAGTTTAACAACACTTGCAAATTTGAGTAGTACTACACAAAAGAGCCTACAACACCGCCCGCGCTTACTTAATCGAGCAACTAATAAACATTAGTTAATTGACTTAAACGTTACTCTAACAAAACACCATCGCTCTAGACAGAGACTAATATTCCTCCTGGCATTCGTCAATCTCCGCCGCTTCCTCGATGACCAGCTCCCGCTCGACGAACTCTGGGGAAAGGAGATCCATCGCCACATACTCCAGCATCTCGCAGTCTTCGTCCACCATATCTTTGGATAAGGCCGCCATGAGCCGGGCTTGGGCGGCCTTGCTTCGGGCGTGGACGGCCACAATCTTGGCTAGGGAGGCCGCCGACGAATGGACGCCTGCTCGAGCACACTCAGCGATTACCAACTCAACGGAGGTGGGTTGTCGACCGGTCTCGGAGAAGGCAGATGTGATTTGTGCAGCGATCGACATGAGATGGGCGTGGGCGGCCTCGAGATGGGACTGGGCGTCCGGCATCAGGGCTACAGTGACCTTCGAGGGACTGACAGCTGATGTGCCATTGTCGCCATTTGCTATCCCCATCGCAGTTGTTGCTGCTGCCCTCTCACCTGCAGCAGCTGCCCTTTCGGTTGCTGCAGCCACTCTGTCGGAGGTAGCGGCCGCGTTCAAGCATGTTGAGAGCACGCTCATGGCTGATGCGGCCGCGCTCGGGCCGGAGTCGGTTGCCGAAGTTGACCTCATGATGGGAATCCACGTCCCCATCTTTCACCTGCGACGATTGAAAAGTAAAATGGTCTGAGGAGTTAGTGCGGTAAACTGCCCGACGGTGTACTGTAGCCGACGAAGCTTCCGGCCTAAGCCATGCATTTCGAGGATTGGCCCAAGATATTTTGTACTGCATCACACACGATTCTAGAACGTCAACTGTTTGTGAAAGACTTAATTTTCAAAATGTTTAAAAAAAATGAGGTTAATTCGACAAAGGACGGTGTTTGGATTGCAATAAGATTTATGTGCAGTTAACAGTGACCAATAGCTGTGTCATGCTAAAGTATGGAATTATTCAGGGCCTGATTGCCATTTTTATAAATTAATTTAGTTTTCTAGACATTTAATGTGTATAATTCAAATTTAAACTATCGTCCCAATGTCCATGCATCAAAATGGGATGAAAAATCATATTAGTGTCCATGGCTTCATCTTCAGGTCACGGGCAATAAATGGGAATGAACTTCAAACATCTCGGCATGTTGGCTCGGCCACAAACGTTGAGAAACTTGGTTTTTAAATTACTGTAAATCCAAAATGAGTCAGAAATTCTAAAAACTTGGCATGTTGTCATGACATGCCACATATGTGCCATGGTAAAAAAATTGTACAACATGGGACAATTTTAGCCACAACTCCCTTACAAAGCAGAGCTTCTCACTTCAATCTTTGAGGCCCCGATAAGGAAAACGTCACCTTACGTAGGCAAAACGACATCCTCTCATTTTCTCGCCATGACCTTTTGTTAGAGGTAACTCGCACCAGTAAGAGTGTCTTGCTAAAATATGGAATTATTCAGGGTTCTTTTCTCATTTTCATACGTTAATTGAGTTCTCTAGGCATACAATGTGGATAATTAAAATTTAAACTAAAATCACAAGGTCCGGTGCATCAAAATGGGTTGAAAAATCATATAAGTGTCCATGGCTACTTTGGGCCCCATGCAAGATATGGGAATGGATTTCAAACATCTTGGGGTCTTGGCTCGGCCACATACATTGAGAAACTTGGTTTTACATTCATCTATAAATCAAAAACTCGTCAGAAATTCAGGAAACTTGGCATGGTGTCATCGCATGGCTCATATGTGTCCTGATGATAAATTGTCCGATTTGGGACAGGTTTTGGCACAAGCTCTTACAAACCTTAGCAACTCACGGGAAGCTAGCTTTTGTGGTTTCGATAAGGAACGCGTCACCTTATGTGGGCGAATCGATATCCGCTGCCTCTTCTCGTCTTGAACTATATATTTCTAGAGGCAACATATACCAAAATGAGTGTCGTTCCAAAATATGAAAGTATACATGGTTTGTTTGCGCTTTTTATACATTAGTGGACTTTTATATGCATTATTTAACGTGCATAATTCAAATTTGAACTACATTCACATGGTACGGTGCATCAAAATGGGTTGAAAACCGTATAAGTGTACATGCATCTTTAGGATCCCATGCAATATATGAGAATGAATTTCAAACATCTCGCGGTCTTGGCTCGGCCATACAAACATTGAGAAACACGGGTTTTAAATCATGTGTAAATCAAAAACTAGTCAGAAAATTCATGAAACTTGGCATGGTGTCATAACATGCTGGCTCATATGTGCCCTGGTAAAATAATGTCCAATTTGGGACAAATTTTGGCACGAGCCCCGCACAAACCAAAGATTAATTATCACGTGAAGCTTTGTTGTTTCGATATGGAATGTGTCGCCTTATGTGGGCGAATCGACATATGTTGCCTCTTCTCGTCTTGAACTATATCTATAGGCATCATATACCAAAATGAGAGTGTCATGCCAAAATATGATATTATACATGGTTCGTTTGGCCTTTTTATACATTATTTGACTTTTATATGCATTATTTAACGTGCATAATTCAAATCTGAACTACAATCAGAAGGTCCGGTGCATCAAAATGGGTTGAAAACCATATTAGTGTGGATGCATCTTTAGGTCCCATGCAAGACATCTGAATGAGTTTCAAACATCTCGGGCCACAGAAACATTGAGAAACTATAGGGTTTTAAATCATGTAAATCAAAAACTCATTAGGAGATTCATGAAACTTGGCATGGTTTCATGAACATGGCACATAACGGCGTCATAACATTTTGTTTTCCTATCCGAGACTCGTTTTTTAGTATATATTTTCTTTTGGAGCCAACGTTGAGAATATTAGTTAAATTATAGTAAATCTAGAACTCACAGAAAATTCAAGAAATTTGGCATGGCAGCTTTATATAGCACAAATATGTTGTGGTATTTTTCGTGTCATTAATAGCAAACCAAAGCTTTTTGGAACAAAGAACTGTCACGTTTCCAAGCAAACGGTTGCATTATTTTCAAACCGTTGGCGTTCTACTGCCCTTTACGTTCTGCCAAGCATCACACTCTTTTATTGGCTAGGGCTTAGGTGCCGTGCGAGTAGCTGCTTGAGTTGACAGGAGGCGTGCGAGCTGGCATCCGCCGCGCAGGCTCACAGGGAGGCGTGCGGGCAATACGCAGAAGACTCACCGGGAAGCGAGCCCTTTGACCTCCGTATCCGCCCTCCTCACTTCCAACCTGTCCATCAATGCCTCCCGAGCCGCTGTTTAATAGGCGGCTTTACTGCCCACTCACTCACAATCCTCCATATATCTTCGCCTCACATTCCCCTCCATCTTCAGACCTCCACGACGACCTACTCCATGCTGCAGAAGGATCATATGCCACTAGTCTTCCGGTTTGGTGAAGTTGACACCGAGCCGGAAGAGATAGAACATGAAGAAAAATGGGATGCCATGGACATGGCCCTGGAAGAACTGCATGCCGCAGCGGATGCTGCCCCGACGCACTCGCCATCAACCATCACCGCGCCCGCGCCAGCAACCATCCCCGTGGCATTGACGGGCTAGTCGCCCAGCATCATCGCAACGCTGGAAACCGCGGGCGTCAGGGAGGTCCCCGCCGACCCGCGTGAGCTCATCTATGTGCAAGCTCCAGCGCCTCCTCCTGCCCCCGTGCTCGTGCTTGCCCTTGCACACGCCACGCCGGTCCTAGTGCGCGTGCCCGCACCGACGGCGCCCGACCCCTTGCGTGCGCCTGCACCCACCGTGCCCGTGCCCGTGTGCGCCTGCACCCACCGCACCCGTGCCTGTGCGCGCGCCTGCACCCGTCATAACCCCCTCAGCGGATTGGACCGTCGCCGTCGACAACTTTCTCGCAGCGCCGCTAGTCGCCGCCCCACGGCCCCGCGCCTGTCGATCGCGCGACGACCGACTCTTTGATTGTGAAGTCCATAACATTCTGGTCTCGGTTGAAGAACTGTACAACTGCACCCCGGAGCATGAGAACGCCGCCGCAGGAGGCCGCCGCCGCCGCCGCAACTAGTTTTCTTTATATTGTATCTCGATTGTATGAATGTAAAGTGAAAGCTTGACTGAATGAAATCTATGGTTTGATGAACAAAGTATTTATCTCTGAATTCACGTAGCAAACAAAAAACCATCATAGTTTTATCTGAATGAACACACATCACAAACGGTTCAGGGTGAATACCCATTTGAAGATCGACAACTATCTTTCCTTCGACCGTAAGCCAAGTCAAAATATTGGCGCGAAGGATTGGTCCAATGCGTCATCGCAAACGTTTCTTGAATATGATCCGTGTGCATAGTACAGACAATCCAGGAAGATTTGCATCTATCATACTGGGTAAATTGCCATGTCAAATCGGAAACATTGGCATCTGTCGATCTAGTAACACTGGCATTTGTCAACATTGTAGCACTGGCATTTGGCAAGTATTGCAGAAACAAAATCACAATTAGGGTGTAATTTTGCAACTGAAATTTACTTTAAACATGGATTTCATTCATACATTAAGCACTGGTCTTCGTACAATAAAGTTCAACTCGACAGCTGAACCGAACAAACATTTCCCCAATTGTTGCCAACCACGTACTGAATTAGCTAGTTCAACTATATAATAGCTAATTAAAGTACGTGGTAAAGTTCAACCATATCTATAGTTAGATGAACTAAACAAAATAGCCCCTAAATACTTGTACTACGGAGGGGCATTGTACTACTTCCAGCAGAATCGAGCGCACTCAGTAAGAGCAAGTGGACGAGGAGCCTGCCGACGAGTTGGCGGAGACGTGTCCGTTGCCTGACAGTGCTGCCCTCCGACGCTCAAGACGCCCCTCCTCGAAGCGACGGGACTCTGCGTAGATCTCCGCATTCCGCGCCACCGCTGCGGCTTCTCCTCAGGCCACGGCGTCGGTGAGATTCTTCGCGTGCGCGACCTGGCGCTCCACCTCCTTCTCTAGGAAGTAGATGTAGCGTGCAACGGTTGCGACGCAGAAGCCTGGCAGCGTGCCTTTGGTGGACTCCACCTCTCGCATTCGGGGCTTGGTGGCGGCGCGGGTTATGACCCCGCAGCCTCACGGTGGGGTCGTGGCAAAGACGGACGAGGGTGGAGTGGCGGCACCGGCGGCGAAACGCGTGGTGGCGGCCGCGGCGGCCACCAGCAGCAGCTGCCTTCGGGCAGCGGTGGTGGAGTGTGTAGTTGGTGGCATGCGCACACCCACCAGGGACGCCACGTGCACTACACGCTTCAGAGGGCTGCCGCGCCGATGCTGTGAAGCCTTCCAGCTGGAGCTGTCCTCTGGCGGAGTGGCTGGGTGACGACGAACGGCTGGTGCCATTGGCGATTGGGGGAGAAGCAAACTAGACAAGTTACGGGGAGGGGGGATGAAGGCAATGTGGAGTCGCCGGCCGTGAGGGTTTATATAGCAGGCCGGCAAGCACTGGGGATTTCACCGATCATGGCGGGAAGCTAGAGCCGTAGAACGGTTTTGCGCATGGGAACCTGCGTGGCTCTGAGCGGGAACGAAATCATCGAGCGGGCGTGTGGCCAAAACCCAAAAGCAGTGCCGAAGCGTGCACTGGAATACTCGGGCGGCAACACGGTGACAAGACGTGAGAGGGGAGGACGGACTGATGTGGAGGCACACACGTCAAAATAATAAAACGTCTGCGATATTAATATAGGCAAACGACACTTCCCAACGTAGCGTTTGTAATGATCTCATCCATCGCTGACAAGTACTTGATAGCAACCGTCTGCCCACAACACACACAGCTTGTCAGTATGAATCGTTTGTGTTATTTCTGGTGTCGCACACGATTCTCATTACTCACCTGTTTGCTGTATATCGCACACATCGTGTTATGTCGAGTCGTTTGTGTTCTGCTATATCAGCGCACACAGTTTATCGGAGTGAACTGTATGCCGTACTTCGCACACGTATGTAGTTTTGGTAACCGTTTCTGTTATCTTATCAAATCACAAACGGTTCATAAGAACAAACTGTCTGCCATAGATCGCACACACAACTACTTTCTGAATCGTATTTGACGGATCCGCCTTCACACACAGTTCGTGCCATTAGCGACGGAGCTTGCACTATACCGTTTGCGATTCATGCATCGCACACAGTTTCGTCGAAAGGTCTCTGATTGATGTGTCGTGTTTGGACCATTCTGTAGTAGTGTCAGTATTAACTTGATCTAAAGTTTCATGATCATCATCATTAGCTTCCTATTCATTTGGTGTAGGCGCCATAGAAACAACTTTTTGCGTCATGCTAGTATCCAACTGAAGTGACGGTTCAATAACCTCATCAAGTTCTACCTTCCGCCCACTCAATTCTTTCGAGAGAAACTCTTTCTCGAGAAAGGACCTGTTCTTAGCGACAAACACTTTGCCCTCGGATCTGAGATAGAAGGTATACCCAACAGTTTCCTTAGGGTATCCTATGAAGATGCATTTGTTCGCTTTGGGTTCGAGCTTATCAGGTTGAAGCCTTTTTACATAAGCGTCGCAGCCCCAAACTTTAAGAAAGGACAACTTCGGTTTCTTGCCAAACCATAATTCATACGGTGTCGTCTCAACGGACTTTGATGGTGCCCTATTTAAAGTGAATGCTGCTTTCTCTAATGCATAACCCCAAAATGATAGTGGCAGATCAGTGAGAGACATCGTAGATCGCACCATATCCAATAGAGTACGACGGCGATCACATGAACCTTGGAAACATTTCCAACGCGCATCGTCACTTCATCCTTCGCCAACCTCCGTTTATTCCGTAGTTCCTGTTTCGAGTTACAAATGTGAGCAATCGAACCGGTATCAAATACCCAGGCACTACTACGAGAGCTAGTGAGGTACACATCAATAACATGTATATCAAATATACCTTTGTTGACATTGCTAGCCTTCTTATCAGCTAGCTACTTGGATCAATTTCGCTTCCAGGGGCCAGTCCCCTTGTAATAGAAGCACTCAGTCTCAGGTTTGGGTCCAACCTTGGGTTTCTTCACGGGAGCGGCAACTTGCTTGCCACCCTTCTTGAAGTTTCCCTTCTTTCCCTTGCCTTTATTGAAACTAGTGGTTTTATTCACCATCAACACTTGATGCTCCTTTTTGATTTCTACTTCTGCGACTTTCAGCATCGCAAACAGCTCAGAGGCAGAGTTGTCCATTCCTTGCATGTTATAGTTCATCACAAAGCCTTTGAAGCTAGGTGGCAGTGACTGGAGAATTCTGTCAGTGACCATGTCGGGCGGAAGCTGAACTTGCTGATCAGTGAAACGGTTGTAGTACCCAGACATTCTGAGTAGGTGCTCACTGACAGAACCATTCTGTTCCATCTTGCAGGCAAAGAATTTATCGGAGGTCTCATACATCTCGATCCGGGCAGTTGCTTGAAATATCAACTTCAACTATTGGAACATCTCATATGCTCCAAGGTGTTCAAAACGTTTTTGAAGTCCCAATTCTAAGCCGTACAACATGTCGCACTGAACTATCGAGTAGTCATCAGAACGCGCCTGCCAGGCGTTCACAACATCTGCACACGACACTGGAGGGGGTGGCGCACCGAGTGGTGCATCACAGACATAAGCCTTCACGAAGCTGTGAGGATAATCCTCAGATTACGTACCCAGTCCGCATAGTTACTTCCATCATCTTTCAGCTTAGCTTTCTCTAGGTATTCATTAAAATTTAGGGGAGCTACTGCGCGAGCCATTGATGTACAACAAAATTTTGCGAAGACAACTTAGACTATGTTCATGATACAAGAGTTCAATTAATCATATTACTTAAGAACTCCCACTCAAATCAACATCCCTCAGGTTGTCTAAGTGTGACATGATCCAAATCCACCAACCCAAGTCCAATCATCACGTGAGATGAGGTGGCTTCAATGGTGAACATCTCCATGTTGATCATATCTACTATATGACTCATGTTCGACCTTTCGGTCTCCGGTGTTCCGAGGCCATGTCTGTAAATGCTAGGCTTGTCAAGTTTAACCCAAGTATTCCGCGTGTGTAAATCTGGCTTATACCCGTTGTATGCGAACGTAGAGTCTATCACACCCGATCATCACAAGGTGCTTCAAAACGACGAACCTTCGCAATGGTGCATACTTGGGGAGAACACATTTTATCTTGAAATTTTAGTGAGGGATCATATTATAATGCTACCGTCGTTCTAAGCAAAATAAGATGCAAAAATAAGATAAACATCACATGCAAATCATATAATTGACATGATATGGCCATCATCATCTTGTGCTTTTGATCTCCATCTCCAAAGCACCGGTATGATCTCCATCGTTACTGGCATGACACCATGATATCCATCATTGTGTCGTCACGAGGTTGTCTCGCCAACTATTGCTTCTACATCTATTACTAACGCATAGCGATAAAGTAAAGCAATTACATGGCGTTTAATGATTGACACGTAGGTCATACAATAAATTAAGGACAACCCTATGGCTCCTGCCGGTTGTCGTACTCATCGACATGGAAGCCGTGATAACTAATACAAAACATGATCATCTCGTACATCAACATATATAAAGTCACGTCTTGGCCATATCACATCACAACATGCCCTGCAAAATCAAGTTAGACGTCCTCTACTTTGTTGTTGGAATTTTTACGTGACTGCCATGGGCAACTAGTAAGAACCGTTCTTACCTACGCAAAGCCACAACGGTGATATTCAAGTTGCTATTTAACCTTCTACAAGGACTGCCTCTGTCGAATCCGATTCAACTATAGTGGGAGAGACAGACACCCGCCAGCCATCTTTATGCAACAAGTTGCATGTTAGTCGATGGAACCGGTCTCTCTCGTACGTGGACGAGTAAGGTTGGTCCGAGCCGCTTCATCCCACAATACTGAAGAATCAAGATAAGACTAAGGAAGGAAGCAATCTGAACATCAACACCCACAAACTCTTTTGTGTTCTACTCATGCATGTTATCTACGCATAGACATAGCTCCGATACCAATGTTGGGGAACATTGCATGGGAAACAAAAAATTTCCTACGAACACCCAAGATCTATCTATGGAGATCAACAACTACGAGAGGGGGAGTGCATCTACATACCCGTGTAGATCGCTAAGCGGGAAGCGTTAAGAAACGCAGTTGGTGTAGTCGAACGTCTTCACGATCCAATCACGATCCGTCTCGCGATCCAATCTTGTTCCGTTCCGATATAGCGCCGAACGAACGGCACCTCCGCGTTCAACACATGTACCGCTCAATGACGTCTCCACCTCCTTGATCCAGCAAGTGAGGCGGAGAGGTAGATGAGATCTCCAGCACCACGACGGTGTCGTGGCTGTGGTGGTGGAGCTGTTCCGACAGGGCTTCGCCAAGCACTACCGAAACTAATCTAGAGGAGAAAACTGATCTAGAGGGAGAGAGAGGGCTGCCCCGTGGCCTTAGGGCGTGATACATCTCCAATTTATGTATAATTTTTCCTTGTTTCATGCTGTTATATTATCATTCTTGGATGTTTTACAATCATTTTATAGCAACTTTATATCATTTTTTAGGACTAACCTATTGACATAGTGCCATGTGCCAGTTGCTGTTTTTTCTTTGTTTTTTACTTCGCAGAATTTCAGAACCAAACGACCCCCAAACATCGCGAAACGTTTTGGAGATTTTTTTGTGCTAGAAGACACCCGGAGGACCAAAGAAGTATCTGAAATAAGGGCCGAGGAAGGCACGATACACCAGGGCGCGCCATAGGCCCCTGGGGTGCCCAGGTGGGTTGTGCCGTCCACGGGGCTCTTTTCCACCACCTCCCAGCTCTATAAATACCCCAATATTCCAGAAACCCTAGGGGAGTCGATAAAAAACATATCCAGCCGCCTCAAGTTCCAGAACCTCGAGATCCAATCTAACACCATCACAAAGGGGTTCGTCATCCTCATTGGTGCCTCTCCGATGATGCGTGAGTAGTCCACCATAGACCTACGGGTCCGAAGGCTGTAGCTAGATGGCTTCTTCTCTCTTTTTGATTCTCAATACAACGGTCTCTCTTGGAAATCTATTTGATGTAATGACTTTTGCGGTGTGTTTGTAAGGATCCTATGAATTTTGAGTTCATGATCAGTTTCTAGCCATGAATATTATTTGAGTCTTCTTTGATCTCTTATATGCATGATTACTTATAGCCTTGTATTTCTTCTTCGAATATTTGGTTTAGTTAGGCCAACTAGATCGATTTTTCTTGCCATGGGAAGAGGTGCTTTGTGATGGGTTCGATCTTGTGGTGTCCTTCGACAGAAGGGGCAGCAAGGCACGCATGTATCGTTGCTATTAAGGATAACAAGATGGGCTCTATTCCTACATGAATAGATCTTGTCTACATCATGTCACCATTCTTATTGCATTACTCTGTTTTCCCATGAACTTAATACACTAGATGCATGCTGGATAGCGGTCGATGTGTGGAGTAATAGTAGTACATGCAGGCAGGAGTCGGTCTACTAATCTTGGACGTGATGCCTATATAATGATCATTGCCTTGGATATCGTCATGACTATTCAATTTGCTATCAATTGCCCAACAGTAATTTGTTCACCCACCGTGTGCTATACTCATGAGAGAAGCTACTAGTGAAACCTACGGCTCCCGTGTCTACTTTTCCAACATATTGCTTTCCGATCTATTTTTTTGTTCCTTTTGTTTTCAGATCTATTAAATCCAAAAACCCAAAAATACCTTCCTGCACTTTTTATTTGCCTCTTTCATTTTGTGTTCTTGTGAGATCTATCAATCCAATCTATCACTACCTAATCTATCTTTTTATCGTAGAGAGATTGACAACCTTTCTTTCGCGTCGGGTTGCAAGTATTTGTTCTTTGTGTGCAGGTGCTGCTTACATAGTGTTGCATGATCCTCCTACTGGTTCAATACCTTGGTTTCATAACTGAGGGAAATACTTACCGTCATTGTGCTGCTTCATCCCTTCCTCTTTGGGGAAATACCGACGCAGTCTCAAGCCACGTCAAAGGAATTTCTGGCGCCATTGCCGGGGAGCAAGCAGTCTCTTCAACGTGCCAATCTTTGGCGCCGGGGAGACATCATCAACATCTATCAGGTTCCTAATCACAATGTCATCTCCTTGCAATTACATTATTTGCCATTTGCCTCTCGTTTTCCTCTCCCCCACTTCACCACATTTGCCATTTGCCTCCTGTTTTCCTCTCCCCCACTTCACCAATTTGCCGTTTTATTCGCCCTTTTTTCGTTTGCCTTTTTCTCGTGAGATCTCTTGTTTGCTTGCAACCTTGTTTGCGTAGTCACGGTGACTCAAGAGAATACCCAGGTTTGTGATTTTTCCAATACCAATAACAATGATTTTATTAGTACTCCGATTGCTCCTCCCGCCACTAGTGCGGAGTCTTGTGATATTAATGCCGCTTTGTTGAATCTCGTCATGAAAGATCAATTTTTCGGTACTCCTAATGAGGATGCCGCGTCCAATCTAAACACATTCGTAGAATTGTGTGATATGCAAAAGAAAAAAGATGTGGACAATGATATAGTGAAGTCGAAATTTGGTTTTCTTCTTTGCCTCGCAATACAGTGGTGCAGCGACGTACTATACAAACGGTTTTTAATCCATTTCCGCGACGTAGTTCCAAACCGTCGCCTTGCATGTGTGGGCGATAGGGGGGTCCATCCCACACGACACTGCAAACCCGTTGGCGATGGTGGCCAACGAACGCAAACGATCTGCAAATATAATCGGGTGCGGTGCAGGAACAGATCGCACACATAATCTTTTGGGCGTACATGTGGGATTTGGGATCAATCACACACGTCCAAGACGAGTGAAACATGTCTAATTGCTGATGGAAAACAAACGGAGTTTGACCTTTGACCGTTTGCGAAACCTTACCAGAAAAATGTACATGTATAACATCATCGGACACGTTTCCCAAAAAATGTAGGCATGGGATGGTCTTTGCATCGGGCACGGTTTCCTGTTGGCTGACGTGTGAGATACGGTGCTATCGCAAACGATTGAGTAGCTCCTACGCACACGTACAAGTGTTGCAAACCGTTCGCGATTTCTTATGTATCATCAACGTTTTAGATTATATCTCGTGTCCTTTTCCTGTGTATCACAGGCGGTTGCGCAACGAGTTGCGTGTGCTTTCCGTTCTGGACCGACACGCTTAGTTGCTTGAACTGTGTGCGCTGAAAGTGCCAGGTTATTGTGAAATATCGCATTTAATTCACCGTGCAAATAGCAAATTCGCCACAATATGCAATCGACAAATAGTGTCCACATGAAGAACGTTCATCATAATTCGCCACAATATGCAATTAAACGAATAGTGTCCACAAGGAGAGGATTCATTTTAATTCATGACAATATGCAATTGAGAAAATGCTAGCTAAATTCCACAGCTGTTCAACCGACATATCTAGTACATAATCATAGTGTACGAAATACGAAGACATGATCACATGGAAAATAATGCATCCATGTGTATATGTTTAGCTGATAACACTATGAATGCGTACTTATTTTTAGGAGATTTGATTCCTGAAATCTTCGTCGTCTTTAGAGGGATTGATGTAGTGTTTCACAAAGAAGGTGCTGATAAATTTCCTAACAGACAACAATTCATCGGCGGCGAGCGGCTCAGAAGTCATCGGTATGAAGATCAGCTGCATGACTTTTAGATCAGAATGTGACATACGTGTGGACTAGAAGATAGTAATTAAGAAGCACACGTACTGGTTTTATCTTGTCAGCATCGACACCACATTGAGCATGTCTGCATAGGTTGATCATGTGCGCACAAACGTAGTATCCACATAGGCTGGTACCTTGTTGTTGTTGAGGACACTGAATTTTTTTGTACAGTATTAGTCATGTATTTGCCCTGCTAGGAACAACCTAACAGGTGTAAGTTTTTTTTTCTATCGAGAGAAATAGATAGAGGTTTACTTAGAAACTTGAACATCTGACTAGCATTTTCTGAAAATAACGGATTTCATTGTCTTACCGGAGAAACGATCACATGCTGTAGAGGTAGTTGGCGGTCGAATCTTACCCCCCCCCCCCCTAAAGTTATGCACCTGGACAATACACTGCAAATGAAGATGAATTTTCACATACTCAATTCTGGAACCAGATATGAACACAACGCATTTACATCAAAGAATTCAATACCTATCCTTGAAATCCTGAAGATGACTCAGATCCTAAGACGCATTTGACTCTCTGAGAGAATCCATGTAGTAAGCTGTGTTGCGTTTTGGAACAATGACCACCAAGATCCAGTGACCTCTACAATTTAAGAAAACCATGAACGTACAAACCATGTCTAAAACTGAAAGACGATCAATGTACGCGTGGTTGTATATTTAACTTACTCTTCATAATATGGCCAATGAAGAATTCGCGTATCTGTAAGTCGAACAAGATCTTGGCGACACAATCAATGGAAGCCTTGCGTGAGCAATTATTTTTTAACAAAACGCCGTTTGCTAAATCAGGATCTACGAAATATGCATGCGTCCTTGGTTTTCTCTGTGTCGTCAATCCCCTAAGAGGAATACAATACAATTAGCTTTTTTGTGATTTACAACCTTGTATGGAGAAGTTGATCAGAGTTTGTGAAGTACTTACAACATCAAGCATTTGACAAGAGTGGCAGCAAGCTCATCGAAGTTGAAGAAGAAATGAAAGTCCTCGAATTCCACACTTATGGTACCTGGAACGTGAGAGAAATGATGATGGTCGTACTGCAATTCCACAATGTTATGATCTTCTCCTTTTGACATTATGTCCATGCAATATTTATGTAACTTGCGACAACTGGAAGTGCACTCATCAAGGTATTCACCAAAAAGAAATGGCTGGCCATGCTAGTACTTGCGTGCTTCAAATGGGTCTTCATCAAAACCGGGATTCCATGGGTCTTCATCGGCAATGCCATGGTTCTGCTCGAAGAGTCTTCGTAGTAGGATTCTCTGGTACTCGTCCCTCCTCTGTTTCTGTCATGGTTAATAAATGTAACAGTCTTTGTAGTACAGGACACTCATCGGCAGTGTTTGAATGAAAACAAATTAATAGTGACAGCTATGTACGTTCTATTGTCAAACATTCCAATCTGTTAAAAACTACTGTCTTGCACCATGTTTTTTTTTTCATTAAGTCTGAGAACCTGTTTATTTCAGATTGCCATGTTGTGTTGATGCTAGCCATGTTTCTGTGCATAATTAGACCTTGCTCGTGCTGAATGAAATGAAGTGCTTCATGTGTACTACCTTTCAGTAATTTTTCATGCAATGATAAGTCATGTCACATATAGTTTTCTTGCTGTCAATATGGCTTCAGGTTAGAACTATGATAGTGTCTTAATCACATCCAAAATCAAATAGCACACGGGAATTCTGAATCACAACTAATATAACAAATGATTTCTAACAACGAGAGTTAGGCTTACCTTCTTTGCACGTCGCAGAAACTTCCTCCCACTGTACCCAGATTCAAAAACTCGTAACTTCACGGATTGAAATTGATGTTGACCATGAACAGGCAGGTCTTCAGCTACCCCTCTCCATTCGTTGGAAGTGATTGTCCTAGGGTGCTACAAGAGAAAGAAATGGCAGAAATGGACCTGCCGCTTTAAAATCCCCAATTCCAAAACAAAACCCTAAGCCTAGTTGAGCCAGAGAGAAGAGAGACGAATACCTGGCTGGTGAGAGATTCGTCGTCGTCGGAGATACCACTTGAGTGGTCACTCGAGGAGACCATGGCATGTCCGCGGCGGTCGGACGCGAGAGGGAGAGATGTGGGCAGCGGCGGCAGGGGGTGAGTGGGTGGAGGGGTTGCAGAGGAAATGTGGCCCTTTGGCAGGGGGGAGGGGGGAGGCAGATATTTCGGCAGTCGGTGAATTTTTTTGCTCATTGCAGGGAATCTTGGCGCGCGAAGATTCATCAGACACGGTCTTTCATCTTTTATCGTGTGCAATGATACAGAACATACAAAAATTCGCCCCTCCCCACGTATTCCCTGGTTATAGTGCACATCCACGTCATTGCATAATGTAACATCAACTGCTAACTTGGGTATAGAAAATAGCGGACACACATAGCTCACAGGTACTAAACCGAGCAAGTTCACTAAATAATCAAGCTGCTTGAACTAGACATAGCCCTTACAAAAGACCGGCTCTCTGAACAAATGCTATTAGTAATACGCATAATTTTAACAAAGACGCCGACGAGCAGCCGCCCTATGCCTCGCCGCTGTTCGATGAGATGTCGACGACTTGTCCGGGCGACACTTCAACCGTGCTGGACTCCGCGTCCCCCAGGCTGACTTCGACCACGACGACGTGCTCATCCTCGGCGTTGTCCTCATCATTGGCGTCGCCCTCATCTTCGTAGTACTCGTAGTAGTGGCACCGCCAAAGCTCGTGTTTGTACTCCACCGCCGATTCCTCGATGGACAGGCGCTTCTCGACCTCCTCCTAAGCCACGCGGAATTCCTCCCAGCACTCAGCAATCTCGGACGGCTCCCGCATCTCCCGATCTCGCTCGGAGATCTCGTGCGGATGGGGATCCATGGCCTCCGCCGCCGCATCGTCGGCATTCATCTCAACATCTGCAGCAGCCGCCTCTTCGGACGTGTGGTGGATGCTGGATTCCGGTGAAGCTTGGAGTATCTTGGCGTTGGCGTTCTCGATGATATAGGCCTGGATGGCCTCGACCCGGGTGATGTCTACTACGCAACCTTTTTCTTGTAGACTCGTGTTGGGCCTCCAAGCGCAGAGTTTTGTAGGACAGTAGCAAATTTCCCTCAAGTGGATGACCTAAGGTTTATCAATTCGTGGGAGGCATAGGATGAAGATGGTCTCTCTTAAACAACCCTGCAACCAAATAACAAAGAGTCTCTTGTGTCCCCAACACATCCAATACAATGGTAAATTGTATAGCTGCACTAGTTCGGCGAAGAGATGGTGATACAAGTGTAATATGGATAGTAGATATAGATTTTTGTAATCTGAAAATATAAAAACAGGAAGGTAGCAAGTAACAAAAGTGAGCAAAAAACGGTATTGCAATGCTTGAAAACAAGGCCTAGGGTTCATACTTTCACTAGTGCAAGTTCTCTCAACAATACTGACATAGTTGAATCATATGTAAATCCCTCATGTGCGACAAAGAGTTCACTCCAAAGTCACAAATAGCGGAGAACAAATGAAGAAATTATTGTAGGGTACGAAACCACCTCCAAGTTATCTTTTCCTATCAATCGTATGAGCTATCCCTATAAGTGTCACGAACAGCCCTAGAGTTCGTACTAAAATAACACCTTAAGATACACATCAACCAAAACCCTAATGTCACCTAGATACTCCAATGTCACCACGAGTACCCATGGGCTTGATTATACGATATGCATCACACAATTTCAGATTCATCATGTTCAATCCAACAAAAAGAACTTCAAAGAGTGCCCCAAAGTTTCTACCGGAGAGTCAAGACGAAAACATGTGCCAACCCCTATGCATAGATTCCCAAGGTCACGGAACCCGCAAGTTGATCACCAAAACATACATCAAGTGGATCAATAGAACATCCCATTGTCACCACGGATATCCCATCGCAAGACATACATCAAGTGTTCTCAAATCCTTTAAAGACTCAATCCGATAAGAAAACTTCAAAGGGAAAACTTAATTCATCACAAGAAGATAGAGAGGGGAAAACTCCATATGATTCATCTATATTAATAAAGCTCGCGGTACATCAATATCGTGTCATCTCAAGAACACGAGAGAGAGAGATCAAACACATAGCTACTGGTACATACCCTCAGCCCCGAGGGTGAACTACTCCCTCCTCGTCATGGAGATCGCTGGGATGATGAAGGTGGTCTCCGGTGATGGTTTCCCCCTCCGGCAGGGTGCCGGAACGGGCTCCCGATTGGTTTTTCGTGGCTATAGAGGCTTGCGGCGGTGGAACTCCCGATCTAGGTTTCTTTCTGGAGGTTTCTGGATATATAGGGGTACTTGTCGTTGGAATCAAGTCAAGGGGGGCCACGAGGCGACGACAAGCCATGAGGGTGCGCCCTGGGGGGGGCTAGGCTTGTGGCTGCCTCGTGACTCTTCTGGCCCACCTCCAATGCTATGTGGGCTTCTTCTGGTCCATAAATGTCGTTGTTTTGTCACGGCAGATGCCATGGGTTGGCTTATCGAGAGTGGTTGGGGCCGAAGGACGCCGACGGGCTCCGGGAGCAGGGTTAGGCACAAGCGGTGGCGGACACGCGATGTACCCAGGTTTTGGGCCCTCCGAGGGATGTAACACCCCTAGTCCTGCTTGGTTGAAATTAGATAGTGGTGAGGCTACAATGGTGCTCCTAGAGCTGTATGGCTAGAGGAGGAAGAAGGGGCTGGGCTGCCCTTGCTACCTCTCTATGTGCGTGTGTGTGTGTGTGTAGAGAGTTGACCCCTTGCATGGGGGAGGCCCGGGGGGTTTTATAGGCCAACCCCCCGGAGTACAATATGAATAAGAGATCTCAGGGGCCCCTAGCCGGCAGCCTCTCCGGCCGGCCGTGGGGCCCCCGGCTGAGGGGTCCCGTCGCTGGCGGGGTCCGCCGGCTGCAGGGTCCCGTCGGGAGCTGGCGGGACCCACACGGTGGGTCCCCGTGACGGTCACGTCCCGGCACGGGTCGTCCTTCGGGGGCGTCGTTTTGTCGTGACCAGCCGAGGTCAGCGGTACGGCCGGCTGCCCTGTAGCCATGCCGGGGCAGGTAATGGAGTGGTTGGAGGCGTGCTGGCACTGTTGGAAGCCCTGTCGCAGTTGGCCGAGGTCAGCAGTCACTGTGGCCCTGCGCGCCCGTGTGTCAGCGGCCACTGAGGCCACGGCGGGATTGGTCATGGGGTCTTGTCTTGTCGCCGTACTGATGCGCAGAGAGACGGGGCGGGCGCTGGTCCGTCCGAAGGTCAGCGGAAGGGCCGTCCTGGAGGCAGCCGGCCGTAAGCCAGATGACCGGCTCCTCGCCATCCGGCTCCTTGCCAGCCGGTCTTGAGGCAACCGGCGGCCCGCCAGCTGGTCGTGGCCCAGCTGGCTCCGGGCCGGCCGGTGGTATCGATTTTCTTCGAGCGGGGGGAGGACCCCATAGCTTTGGCCTACCCGGGGGTAATAACCCCGTCAGTAGTCCCGGAAGCCGGCGGGGGCCCATGTCTGCCCGACGAGGGGGAGCTGGCGGCTTCCCTCAGGCGGCGTTTCATCTTCTCTGGAGAGCCGAACGGCTGGGCGAGGCGGCGGCCGCCCCCGACGCCTCGGGTTCCACCGCGCCGCCCCGGGCCCCGCGCCGGGCCGTGGCGCGCCACGCGGGGCGTAGTGAAGCCATGGGGCCCGCATGCGTGGGCAGACGGGACGTCGCACTGGACCTAGCCTGCTAGGCCGCGGGCGTAGCCCGGTAGGCCTCGGGCCGCAGGCCAAGATCTTCTGTGCCTAGACCGCGATGGCTGCGGCCCGAGGCGCCCACGATCTTGCGGATATCCCGGGGGAGTGGGCGCTGTTAATCCCCACTTCCCCCAGGCGTCGCCCCTTTATTTAAAGGAGAAGGGCGAGAGGCGGAGGCAGTTACGCCCCTCTCGCCCCCTCCGTTTTCTTCCTCCTTGCCTTCTTTGCTTAGCTCGCGCAGCAGCTCCGACCGCTCGCCGCTCCGCGCCGCCCCGCCGTAGCGATGGCCGACGGCCCTCATGGTAGCCGGGGAAGCTCCGTCGTCACGGAGGGGAACATCGCGATGCTCCGCCGCGCCCACATGCTGCTGTCGGAAGAGCACGTGATCGCCCGCGCTCCAGGCGGCGAGGTGGTGCCCAGACCCCAGGCGGGGGAGCACGTCGTCTTCGCCTGTCACTTTCTGCGCGGCTTCGGCCTGCCGGTGAGCCTCTTCTTCCGTCTTCTGATGGATACCTTCGATCTCTAGCCGCACCACCTCGGCCCGAACGCCATTCTCTACATCGCGAGCTTCGTGACCTTGTGCGAGGGGTATCTTGGGATGCTTCCCTTCGTGGAGCTCTTCAGGAAGCTCTTTTATCTCAAGGCCCTGAAGAACAAAGACGAGACGCCGTACGCCTGCGGGGGCGCGGTGGTGTGTTGCCGCGGCCTGCATTTTCCCCGCATCGACCTCATTGACTCCGTCAAGGGGTGGAATCGGACGTTCTTCTACGTGAAGAACGCCGACCCGCAGCGGGATTACATCCGGCTGCCGGCGTTCGTCAATGCACCGTCCATCGGAGTGAACTGGTCGGGGGTCGGAGAGCTGGGCAGACTCCAGACGATGAGGAGCGGAGAGGGGCTTGTCGCCTCTGACCTGGTGGCCGCCTTCATTGCGCGCCGGGTGCTGCCTCTCCAGTTGAGGCCGCATCGGATCTATGACATGTCCGGCCGGCGGGACCCCTGCCGGCTGTCCACCGTCGAGCTGACGCCGGCCCAAGTGGCGAAGCGGGTGAATGCCATCACGACCTTCAAGTTGGTGCTGGGGACCTGGTCCCTGGGCAAGGAGCCGTATAGCCGGCTCAATCCGGCACCCCTGGTATGCCCTGTTGAGGTGAATTTTCTTTTCCTTTTCGAATCTTTTCAACCGATGCCTAACCTCACCCGACGCGCTGACCGCAGCTTTTCGTTCGACAGAACACTCCGGACGGCCCGCACCCCCAGATTTTCGAGGCCGAGCGCGCCGAATCCGACCCCGAGGACTTCAAGACTGGAGCCGGTCCTGAAGAGGGAGGCGACTCATCGGGAGAGGCTGAGGCGGGAGGTGACCCGGGAGCCGGCGGGTCCTGACCGGCTGGTGAGTTCCCCTCCGGCCCCACGATCAAAGATTGGAGCGATGATGACGACGACGATGATGATGATGATGTCCGGATCCTAGACGCGCCTCCCCCCGCAGTTCAGTGGAGCCCTCGCGGGCGGAGCGAGGAGCGGCCGTCGCGCAGCCGGGAGGCCGGGGCCTCCCGTCGGGAGAAGAGGCCGGCTAAGGAGGAGCAGGCGGCCCAACCGCCAGCTCGCAAACGGGTGAAGGCGGTCGCGGCGAAGCCTCTGGCGCGGGCCAAACGGGTCCTGCCTGTCATCGCCGGGTAGGTCCCTTGGTTCTTGGTTCTTGATGCTCGCCTGTTCCAGGGACCCTATCGAGCTCCATGACGTGGGGTCGACGGCCGGCCCGCTGGAGCCCGCCAGCCAGCTGGCCCTGGAGCACGCTGCCACGCAGCGTGAGGAGAAGAGGAGGATCGCGGAGCTGCGAGCCTCGAAGTCAGGAGCCCATGGCGGAACCGCGCAGTCCGGGACCTCGAGCGGCGGGAGGCGGAGGCGGTCCGCGGAGCCCGCGCAGGGATCGGATTCGGCGGCCGAGTCGGCTCGCATGGCGAGACCTCCGCCGAGCGAGCCACGGAGGCCGGCTGCGGAGGCGGTCGCGACTCCGACCGGGGCGGAAGAGGCCCGGCCGGGGGGGGCAAACCCCGAGCTGGCACCGGAGGGGCCCCGGCAGGCGGAGACGGCGGTGATGCCACCCGTCACTGAGACGGCCGCGGTCGTCGTGCCGGAGGCCCCGGCGGCGTCGGAGTCGGCGTCGGAGGTGCCGGCCACGGAGACGGGAACGCCGGCCGCGACGACCGTCCCGTCGAGCCGGGCAGGAGAGGAGACGACGGCGCCGGCCGTCGGGCAGTCGGGGACTGATTCCTGAGCCCTTGTGGTCAGCAATCGCCCCCCGGCAGCCGGCGCCGCGGCGGATGCCGGAGCGAGCGACGAGGGGAGCCGGTCCGGGAGGACCATGCTGGACGTGATCCAGGACCTGGAGGCGCTGGCCCGCGTCGCAGCCGTCCTGCCTTCGTCGTTCGGCGGCCCGGTCCCTGCGCTCGACGAGCTGGACAGCGTCCTGGCGCGGTGCCGCGAGGAGCTGGCCAAGTTTGCCGAAGCAGCCGACAACGCCCTGCAGTGCGCAGAGGTAAGCCTTTTCGGTCTTCGTCGAATTTCCAGTGGGGGCGCGCAAGCGCACCCACTGGGTGTAGCCCCCGAGATGCGGGCCGACTGACCGGCTACGAGGCAGCCAGGCCGGATCTTCCTTTGCGTGTTCTTGACTGGTTTCTTGGAGCAGGCGGGGAACTCCAGGCGGCGGGAGCGCTTTGACGAGGCGGTTGCCATCCACAATCATGGCAAGCGCGGCTATTACCGTCTGGAGGTGGAGCTGAAGAAGGCACAAGGTACGTCAGTTCCAGTGGGGGCGCGCGAGCGCACCCACTGGGTGTAGCCCCCGAGAGTCGGGCCGGCTGCTCGGCAGCCGGCACGGGTCTTCTGCGTTTTGCAGATTGCGGTCGATGTTTCTGCAGGGGACCTGGACACCCTAACCTCCATCCGGGAGAAGAGGGATGAGGTGGCCGCCGAGCGGGACCGGCTGGCGCAGAACGTCCAGGCGATCTCCTCGGAGCGGGACCGGCTGGCCGGCCTGCTGGTGGACGGGCAGGCGGCCCAAGTGCGTCTGAGGGAGGAGCTGCAGCGGGAGGTGACAGCCAAGGAAAAAGCCGTCAAGGAGGCGGCCGATGCCGCCCAACAGACCGCCGCCCTCGACGTCAAGGTGACCCGCCTCGAGAAGGCGCTTGAGGCGTGCAGCGCCGCCCTTGCCCAGGCGGAGGAGCCCCTGGCACGCGAGAAGGAGGCGGGGCTGCAGTTCGCCATCGAGATGGACGACGCCTTTCAGCGTAAGTCTTGATCTTCTTCCCAGCCGTCCGTGTTTTTCTTGCCCTTGAGGTGCTTTCTGATTCCAATTTTCCTTTCTTCAGAACGGTTCCCAGAAACCTAGCGCTACGTCGAGCGAGTCGTGGCGAGCCACCGGTGGGACCTGCAGCGGCGCGGGCGAGGGCGCAAGGAGGACGCCGGCTGGGACGTGGATGAGCTTGGGTTGGCCGTGGAGAACCGGCTGATCCACCTCCAGCGCAGCGTGGAGCGGCTGAAGACGGCCGGCAAGGAGGTGATCGCCGCCTTGTGGCCGGGTCGTGGAGCCCCGGAGAACCGCGTGGCGCTGTGGCTGGAGAACGCCAGGGCCCGGCTCGAGGTCTGGAAGGCGTCGGCGGCTCGGGCCGGCGCGCAGATGGCGCTCCGGTTCGTTACATCGTGGTACCCCGGCGTTAACTTGGACCGGCTGGCCACGATGCGCGACGTCCCAGAGCCGGAGCGGGCGGCCCGTGAAGGTGCCCTTGTCCACCGGGCCAACGAGCTTGCCTCGTATGTTGACCCGGATGAGCTTCTGCCGGCGCTTGGCGAGGACGGCGAGCCGGTCGGTGAGGACTCCTTCGGCAATCCCCAAGGCCCGGATGACGAGGAGGTCGCCGGTGAGAGCACCACCTCTAGCACCGACGGTGGCACCGGTGCCACGGAGACCACGGAGGTGGACCCGAAGGCCGCAACTTCTTCCGAGCGGTCCGTCGAGCCGGCTGGCGACGCGCCGGTGGCCTGAGCCGCCTCGCATGTTTACATGCTTCTTTTGCTGCACATTATGCTTAAGACATTATCCCACCCACTGGGGTGTGGGTGTATTGTAATGAACCTTTGGCCTGTTCGCCGTTTATCGCTTTAACTTGTGCCGTTAAAAATTTGTGCGTGCCGGCTCTTCTTTCACCTTTTGCTTTCTGACTTGTGTCGCACGCCGGGATTCCTTACGGCTTCCGCCCCGCCTGCCAGCAAGCCGGGAGCCGGTCTGGGGCAGGGACGAGGCGTCGTCCATGGGAAAACAAGCGCGCCAATTAGAGTCATCTGGCTAGGACTAGGTCGAGCCGGTAGTGGCCGGTTTGCTAGAAGTAGCACAGTTCGGTTGGGTAAGTCCGGCTGCCACTCGTTGGCCGACCTTCGTGTGAGAAGTTTCCTCGTACCCAGTGGTCCCATTAGCCGGACAGCCGGGAGCCGGTTTGTGGCTGGTTAGGGGGGGTAGCGAAGGGTTGCTCGCTCACATTACTTATCCGCCTCGAAGGGGAGCCGGCGAGCCCCCGTGTCAGGGAGCCGGACCCGGGAGACGTGCTTTAAATAATAACGAAACTTTGGAAGGATTGAAAAGGGGCGTGCCCCAAGCGCCGGCTTGGGCCCCCCGTTGCATTCATAAGCCCAAAAGGGAAGGATATGTACATACACTGGTTCTTAGCAGTAAAATGGACGGAGGAGCGCCGCGTTCCACGGGCGCTCCGTTTCCTCGCCGGAGGCGTCTCTCTTGCGCTTCTGCGGCTTCTGGGCGTCTATTAGATAGTACGCGTTGTTGTGCAGTGCCCGACTGACGATGAACGGGCCCTCCCATGGGGAGGACAGCTTGTGCTAGCCGGCAGTTCGCTGGATCCGCCTGAGCACCAAGGCCCCCTCGCGGAAGGAGAGTGGCCGGATCCGCTTACTGTGGTAGTGCCGGAGCTTTTGCTGGTAGATGGCCGTCCGGCTCAGAGCCAGTTCGTGAGCCTCCTCGAGTAGGTCGACGCCGTCTTCTCTTGCTTCTCTTGCATCCTTCTCCGTATACAGGGTAACCCGAGGCGAATCGAACTCGATATCGGTGGGGATGATTGCCTCGGACCCGTACACGAGAAAGAACGGTGTGTAGCCGGTCGACCAGTTGGGCGTGGTCCTGAGACTCCAGAGGATAGCCGGAAGCTCTTCGATCTAGCAGCCGGCTGACCTGAGCAGCGGCGCCACGAGCCGAGGCTTGATCCCGGACAGGACCAGGCCGTTGGCCCTTTCGACCTGGCCGTTTGACTGCGGGTGGGCGACGGACGCCAAATCGAGCCGGATGCCTTGCTTGGAGCAGAAACGCGCTAGCGCGCCCTTGGCGAAGTTCGTGCCATTGTCGGTGATGATACTGTGGGGGACGCCGTAGCGGACCGTGATGTCTTCGATGAACCGGACGGCCGTGGGGCCGTCCAGTTTCTTGATTGGCCTGGCCTCGATCCACTTGGTGAATTTGTCGACGGCTACCAGTAGATGTGTCATGCCGCCTCGTGCGGTCTTAAATGGTCCCACCATGTCCAGCCCCCAGACGGCAAAAGGCCACGAGAGGGGGATGGTTCGGAGGGCTGAAGCCGGCTGGTGGCTCTGCGTGCTGAAGCGCTGGCAGCCTTCGCACTTGTCGACCAGCTGCCTGGCTGCCTCCAAAGCAGTCGGCCAGTAGAAGCCGTGGCGGAACGCCTTGGCCACCAGGGTCCTGGAGGCGGCATGGTGTCCGCACTCGCCCTGGTGGATGTCGAGGAGGATCTCTTGCCCTTTCTCCGGCTCGACGCAGCGTTGGAAAATGCCGGTGGTGCTGCGATGAACCAGCTCGCGGTTGATGATGCTGTAGGCCGAGGCCCGGCGCTGGATTTGCCTTACCGTGGCCTCGTTGGAGGGGAGTTCGCCGCGTTGGAGCAACGCCAGGATGGGCCGGGCCCATGAGGGAGCCGAGACGGGAGCCGGCTCGGGCTCGAGCGGGGCGTCGACGGTGGCCGCAGCCCCCGGGTCCCTCTCTCCAGCCCTCGAGTCCGGCTCGCCAGTCCCCGGGACCGGCTCGCCAGCCCCCGGGACCGGCTCGTCAGCCCCCGGGACCGGCTTGCCAGCCCCCGAGGCTGAGCCAGTGGAAGGAGCGTCGACCGACATCATGACGGCTACGGGTCCGGAGCCGGCCGCAGCAGTCACGGCTGGCTTGACAGCCGGAGTCGGCGGTGCCGGCTGGGCGGCCGGAGATGGTGGAGCCGGCGAAGTTGCTACAGCCGGCCCGGCTGGCTGGGCGGCCGGGTCTGTCGGGGGGGCGGCTGTGTTAGCCGGCACGAAAATGGACTCCGATTCGGGAGAGGGCTTGATCGACGGCCTGAGCAGCTGCTCGAGGGAGACGCCAGCTGGGTTGGCCTGCCGGGTGGATCTGATTTTTGCCAACGTATCGGCCGCCTCGTTGTCCGCACGGGGGGCATGATGGAACTCACAGCCCTCGAAGGAGCCGGTGAGCTGTTGGACGAGGAAGCGATAGATGGCCATGTTGGCGTCCTTGGCGTCCCACTCGCCAGAGACTTGCTGCACCACGAGGTCGGAGTCGCCGAAGCATATGATGCGCTGGATACCGATCTCCTTGGCGAGCCGGAGGCCGTGAACGAGGGCCTCTTACTCGGCCACGTTGTTGGAGGCGGCGAAGAGGATCTGGAGCGCGTACTTGAGCTGATCTCCCCTCGGGGAAGACAAGACGATGCCGGCTCCCAGGCCGGCTCGCATCTTCGAGCCGTCGAAGTGCATACGCCAGTGTGTGGAGTCGGGTGGAGGCGGCACGAACTGGGTTTCGGCCCAGTCGACGAGGAATTTGGTCATTGCTTGTGACTTGATGGCGGTGCGCGGCTCATACCATATCTCGTAGTCGGCGAGGGCGATGGTCCACTTGGAGATCCGGCCGGTGGTGTCCCGGCCGCACATGATTTCGCCCAGCGGTGCTGTGCTCACGACGGTGATGACGTGCTCCTGGAAGTACTGCTTGATCTTCTGGGCGGCGAAGTATATGCCGTAGCACATCTTCTGGTAGTGGGGGTAGTTCTGCTTGGAAGCGGAGAGGACCTCGCTGAGGTAGTAGACGGGGCGCTGAACCGGCAGCGTTTTGCCCTCCTCCGGCCGATCCACCACCAGGACGACGCTGATGACGCGCGTGGTCGCTGCGATGTAGGCGAGCAAAGGCTCCTTCTCAGCCGGCGCGGCCAGGATGGGCGCGCTGGTGAGGGCTCGCTTGAGGCCGTGGAACGCCTCGTCCGCCTCGTTGGACCAGTCGAACATGGCCGGCCTCTTCGAGGGATCGCGGCCCGGCTCGACCAGAGCCGTCTTGCGTAGGAGCCCGTAGAGGGGCAAGGCCTTTTCGCCCAGCCGACTGATGAACTGGCTGAGGGAGGCGAGGCAGCCGGTGAACTTTTGGACGTCACGGAGCCGGGACGGCTTGGGCATGCGCTCAATTGCCCAGATCTTCTCGGGATTAGCTACGATGCCGTGGGCGGACACGAAGAAACCCAAAAGTTGGCCGGCTGGAACGCCAAAGACGCACTTCTCCGGGTTGAGCTTGATCTTGTACTCGCGCAGGTTGGCGAATGTTTCCTGGAGATCGTCGAGGAGGCTGAAATGCTTCTTGGACTTGACGACGATGTCATCGACGTAGACTTGGACGTTCCTGCCTATCTGGGGCAGGAGGCACTTCTGCATGCAGCGCTGGAAGGTAGCGCCTGCATTCTTTAGGCCGATGGACATGGTGATGTAGCAGTAGGCCCCGAAAGGGGTGATGAAGGAGGTTTTCAGCCGGTCAGCCGGGTCCAGTTTGATCTGGTGGTAGCCTGAGTAAGCGTCCAGGGAAGACAGCAGGTCGCAGCCGGCCGTGGAGTCGATAACTTGATCGATCCGCGGCAGGGCGAACGGGTCCTTGGGGCACGCCTTGTTCAGGCTCGTGTAGTCGATACACATGCGCCAGGTCTTGTTCTTCTTCAGCACCAGGACTGGGTTGGCCAGCCAGTCCGGGTGAAAAACTTCCATGATGAAGCCGGCTGCGAGCAGCCGGGCGATTTCTTCTCCTATAGTACGCCACTTCTCCTCGGAGAAACGGCTCATGGGTTGCTTGACCGGCTTCGCGTCCGGTCATACATGAAGCTTGTGCTCGGCGAACTTCCTCGGAACACCCGGCATGTCCTTGGGAGACCATGCGAAGATGTCCCGATTCTCACGGAGGAAGTCGACGAGCTCGCCTTCCTATTTGCTGTCGAGGCGGGAGCCGATGGTGACGCACTATGTGGGGTTAGCCGGGTCAAGCGGCACCTGCGTGGTGTCCTTGGACGGCTGGAATGAGGCTTCGCCGGCCGACTGGGATGGAGGAGCCGGCATGGCCGGCTGGCCCGAGGCGTGGGCCACGAGCCGGTCGAGCTGCCGCTTCTCCTCTGCTATCTCCAGGGCTTTGGCCAGCCGGCTCCCGTCTCGTGCACACGCGATTGACATCTTGTAGTCGCCGGCTATGGTGATGATTCCCTTCGGACCCGTCATCTTGAGCTTGAGGTAGGCGTAGTGGGGGATCGCCATGAACTTGGCAAGAGCCGGCCGTCCCAGCAGCGCGTGGTAGGGACTGTCGAGGTCCACTACCTCGAACCATACTGGTTCGCGGCGGAAGTGACTATGGTCGCCGAAAAGGACGTCAAGCTTGATCTTGCCAACGGGGGTGCAGGATTTTCCTGGCACGATGCCGTGGAAAACCGTCCGGCTCGCTTGCAGGTCCTCCACCTTGAGTCCCAGCTTGCTCATCGTATCGAGGTAAAGGATGTTGATGCTGCTGCCCGCGAGAAGCGGCACGAGCACTTCTCGGAGGTGATGGTGGGATCGAGGATGAGGGCGTAACTGCCCGGGCTTGGCATCACAGCCGGGTGGTCAGCCCGGCTCCAGGTGACCGGCTTCTCGAACCAGTGCATGAACTGGGGAGTCGCGGGCACAGTGGCGTTCACCTCGCGGCAGAGCCGGCGCTGAGCGTGCTTGTCCGTCTCCTCACTGGTGAAGACGACGTAGGAACCGTCTTGGACGGGGAACTGATCGAGCAGCCGGCCGTCGTTCTGAGCCGGAGCCGGGGCCTGAGCCGAAGCGGGAGCCGGAGGCGGCACCGGCGCGCGAGGAGGTGGCGGGGGAGGACTCAGAAGACCCTCGTCCCAGGCTAACCGTTGCGAGAAGCTGCACTGCCGGAGCGTGTGCGTGGACGGCTTCGCGCCGGAATGGTATTTGCATGGAAGGTCGAGCATCTGCTCGAAAGTGAGCTTGGGCTGCCAGGTGGCCTTGCCGGTGCGCTAGAGCTGGCTCCCGTAGCGGGGGTCCGGCTGGTCGGCCTTGCGCTTGTTGTTCTACTGCTGCCGGTTGTCGGCGGCCGCCCGCGGCGCGGCGGGTGGGGGAGCCGGTTTGGCTGGCGCGGAGACCTTCATCCGCATAGCGGAGTCGGCCGTGGCGTACTTGTCCGCCTTGGCCATTAGGTCTGCCAGGGTAGCCGGCTCGGAGCACAAGAGCTTGTGCTTAAGGTGGGTGCCGTCTTGGCAACCCTCGACGAAGTATTGGATGGCCTGCACCTCGTGCACCCCCTTGCATGAGTTGCGGAGCTCGGTCCAACGCGTGAGGTATTCGCGGAGGGGTTCCTCCGGCCCCTGGACGCACATGGCCAATTCGCGGGGTCGGCCGGGCCGTTTGTAGGTGCCGGTGAAGTTGTGGACGAACGCTTCTTCGAAGTCCGTCCAGGTGTTGATGCTGCCGGCCGCCAGGCTGTTCAGCCAGGTGCGGGCCGAGCCGATCAGCATAAGGGGAGCGTAGTGAACGGCTACACGCTTGTTCCCCCTAGCGATGCCGACCGCGGTGGTGTAGTCGATCAGCCAGTCCTCCGGCTTCGCTGCCCCGTTGTACTTCGGGGTGTCGCGAGGAAGCGCGAAGCCGGGCGGGAACGGCTCGTTGCGGATCCGGGGGCCGAAGCACGCCAGGCCAATCGAGTCCTCCTCCTCGAGGAGAGCCGACTGCGCCAGCCGGTCGAGGCGAAGCCGCGCATCGATTTCGCTGTGGGGGACCCGTGGCCCGAGCCGGGCCGCAAGCTCGGGGCGGACGGCCGGCGGGATGGACCGTGCCGGTTCCTGTCATGGGGGCGGAGTGTGTCCGCGGCTGTGCCGCCTACCGCCAGTCGGGGCTTCGTCGCGGCGATTGCCGCCATCCGGGTTGTTGCTGCACTGGCTGTTCACAGCTGGCTGCTCGTTCCCGCGTGACTGGGAACGCCGAACATTGCTTCCCTCGGCGTGCCAGCCGGAGGGACGAGGGGCGCTGGAGTGCTGAGCCGGCCGACGGTCTGCAGCCCCAGTGTCCCCGCCCTCGGGGCGGGGAATCTCGGAGACGGCTCCGCCCGGGGCGAAACCGACTTGTTGCGCGTTGGCAGTGTCGATGAGGTCCTTGATGTGCCGCTCGCGCGCGGCACGTTCCTCACCCACCAAAGTAGCCAGATCCTCGTAGGCTACCTTGGCGGCCCGCAGGTTGGCTGCGGGGGTGTCGTAGACGGGAAGGCGGCTGCCAAGGATTTCCGCGACCACGCGGCCGCGGTCACGCACAGCCCCACGCCGGCTGGGCTCGGTGCTAGCCGGGGTGAGACCATACGCGGAAGTGTACTCCCGCTGCGCGGCTTCCATCCGGCGCCGCTCGGCAGCGAGGGCGCTGGCATCTTCGAACAGCAGGCGACGGGCCGCCTCCAGCTCGGCCGTGGCCGTGACCGGGTCCGCCGTCGGGGCGATGGGAGTGCCCAGACCCCGGAGGGTAGCGGCGAGCGGGTCGGAGGTTACGGCGCGGGCAGCGGCCACGTCGGCCTCGGCCTGAAGTGGTGGAGGAAACGGTGACCATTACTCCCACGCGAACGCGGGAGCCGTCAGCCTCGCCCGTGGTGAGTGCACCCACAAACGCGGGGGGATCGGTGCAGTCGAACACCCAGCTAGGGTACTCATCGGCCGCCAGCTCGCCAGCGAGGCTGAGTTTGCCGAAACGCTCAGTGAGCGCGACGACGTCAAGTGCGGGGTCGTGGCCGAGGCACTCGTTGGAGAGGCCGGCAACGTCGCCCGCAGGGCCTACCGGAGCAAGCCCCACGAGCATGCAGTTCCGCCCGGACGCGGGGCGGCCGGGGGAGGTGGTGAAGGGCCCCGCCCGGAGCGGGACTCCGACCGGCGCCGCGGACGAACCCACGGTGGGCGCCAACTATCGTCATTTTGTCACGGCAGATGCCATGGGTAGGCTTATCGAGAGTGGTTGGGGCCGAAGGACGCCGACGGGCTCCGGGAGCGTGGTTAGGCACAAGCGGTGGCGGAGAAGCGATATACCTGTTGGAAATATGCCCTACAGGCAATAATAAATTGGTTATTATTATATTTCCTTGTTCATGATAATCGTTTATTATCCATGCTATAATTGTATTGATTGGAAACTCAAATACATGTGTGGGTACATAGACAACACTGTGTCCCTAGTAAGCCTCTAGTTAACTAGCTCATTGATCAAAGATGGTTAAGGTTTCCTAGCCATGGACATAAGATGTCATTTGATAACGGGATCACATCATTAGGAGAATGATGTGATGGACAAGACCCAAACTACGAACGTAGCATATGATCGTGTCAGTTTATTGCTATTGTTTTCTGCATGTCAAGTATCTGTTCCTTTGACCATGAGATCATGCAACTCCCTGACATCGGAGGAGTACCTTGTGTGTATCAAACGTCGCAACGTAACTGGGTGACTATAAAGGTGCTCTACAGGTATCTCCGAGGATGTCTGTTGAGTTGTCATGGATCAAGACTGGGATTTGTTACTCCGTGTGACGGAGAGGTATCTCAGGGCCCACTCGGTAATACAACATCACAATGAGCCTTGCAAGCAATGTGACTAAAATGTTAGCCACGAGATCTTGTATTACGGAACGAGTAAAGAGACTTGCCGGTAACAAGATTGAACTAGGTATAGAGATACCGACGATCGAATCTTGGGCAAGTAACATACCGAAGAACAAAGGGAACAACATACGGGATTAACTGAATCCTTGACATAGAGGTTCGACCGATAAAGATCTTCGTAGAATATGTAGGAGCCAATATGGGCATCCAGGTCCCGCTATTGGTTATTGATCGTAGAGGTGTCTCGGTCATGTCTACATAGTTCTCGAACCCGCAGGGTCTACACACTTAACGTTTGGTGACGATTAGTATAGTTGAGTTATTTTGTTGTTGACCGAAGGTTGTTCGGAGTCCCGGATAAGATCCCGGACATGATGAGGATCTCCGGAAGAGTCCGGAGGTAAAGATTGATATATGTGATAATGGTGTTTTGGTCTCCGGAAGGGTTCCGGAGTTCACCGGAAGGAGTTCCGGATGTTTACCGAAGTGTTCGGGTGCAACAACACTCTATACGGGCCAAAGGGGTAAAACCCACGAGGTATTGGAAAGTGCCAAAGGAAGTTTTGCTACTGCCTTAAGCAGTACTACCGCTGGTAAAGGCAGTACTACCGCATATGCGGTACTACCGCTTGTGTGAAGCGGTACTACCGCCCAAGCGATACTACCGCTTGTGTGAAGCGGTACTACCGCTCAAGCGATACTACCGCTCGTGAGCGGTACTATCGCTTGTGCGCGGTACTTGCAGGGATCCGAGTTGGACTCTTTCCCTGCGGGCCAAACCGACCTTGTGCGGGCAAAACCGACTTAGAGGAGGCTTTTACTCCAAGTTTAGACCCCAAGGCTCAACATATAAATAGAGGGGCAGGGCTCGCACACGGGACACATTAAGATTTCCCAAGCCGTGTGTCGGCAACCCTAACCCTCTAGTTCTCCCGTCATAATCTCCGTAGTGCTTGGCGAAGCCCTGCAGAGATTGTTCCTCACCACCATCACCACGCCGTCGTGCTGCCGGAACTCATCTACTACTTCACCATCGCTCGCTGGATCGAGGAGGTGAAGGCGTCATCAAGCCGTACGTGTGTTGAACGCGGAGGTGCCGTCCGTTCGGCACTAGTTCGTGATCGGATCGAGGGACGACTTGCGATTTGGATCGCGGAGACGTTCGACTACATCAACCGCGTTTCTTAACGCTTCCGCTTAGCGATCTACAAGGGTATGTAGATTCACTCTCCCTCTCATAGATGCTCATCACCATGGATAGGTCTTATGTGTGCGTAGGAAATTTTTTGTTTCCCATGCAACGTTCCCCAATAGTGGCATCTGAGCTAGGTCTATGCGTAGATGAGATCTCGAGTAGAACACAAACGAGTTGTGGGTGTGGGTGTATACATATTGCTTGCCGTTACTAGTTGATACTTGATTCGGCGGTATTGTGAGATGAAGCGGCCCGGACCGACATTACGCGTACGCTTACGCGAGACAGGTTCCTTCAACGGACATGTAACTTCGTTGCATAAAGATGGCTAGCGGGTGTCTGTCTCTCTCACTTTAGTTGAATCGATTTCAATGAAGAGGGTTCTTTTAGAAGATCAAAAAGCAATCACTACACCATGTTGTGGTTTTGCGTAGGTAAGAACGGTTCTTGCAAACCCGTAGCAGCCACGTAAAATTTGCAACAACAATTAGAGGACGTCTAACTTGTTTTTGCAGGGTATGTTGTGATGTGATATGGCCAATTACATGATGAGATATATGTGATGTATGAGATGATCATGTGTTGTATAGAATCACGACCTGCATGTCGATGAGTACGGCAACTGGCAGGAGCCATAGAGTTGTCTTTAATTATTTTCGCCGTTTTTGCTTTACTTTATCGCTATGAGTTAGCAATAGTCGTGGAAGCAACAGTCGGCGCGACAACCTCATGGCGACACGTTGATGGAGATCAAGATGATGGAGATCATGGTGTCATGCCGGTGACGATAGAGATCATGCCGGTGCTTTGGAGATGGAGATCAAAAGCACGAGTTCATGGCCATATCATGTCACTTATGAATTGCATGTGATGTTAATCCTTTTATGCATCTTATTTTGCTTAGGACGACGGTAGCATTATAAGGTGATCCCTCACTTAAATTTCAAGATAAATTGTGTTCTCCCCGAGTGTGCACCGTTGCGAAAGTTCGTCGTTTCGAGACACGCCGTGATAATCGGGTGTGATAGACTCTACATTCACATACAACGGGTGTAAGCCATGTTGCACGTGCGGAACACTCGGGTTAAACTTGACGAGCCTAGCATGTACAGACATGGCCTCGGAACACAAGAGACCGAAAGGTCGAACATGAGTCATATAGTAGATATGATCAACATGAAGATGTTCACCATTGAAACCACCTCAACTCACGTGATGATCGGACTTGAGTTGGTGGATTTGGATCATGTTACACTCGAATGATTGGAGGGATGTCAATTTGAGTGGGAGTTTTTAAGTAATATGATTAACTAAACTCATTATCTAGAACAATAGTCTAAGTTGTCTTTGCTATATTTATGTTGTAGATCATGGCTCGCGCAGTAGCACCCCTGAATTTTAATGCGTTCCTAGAGAAAGCTAAGTTGAAAGATGATGGAAGTAACTTTGTGGACTGGGCCCGTAATCTAAGGATTATCCTTACGGCTTCCCAGAAGGCTTATGTCCTTGATGCACCGCTTGGTGATCCACCCGCTCTAGTTGAGTCTCTAGACGTTGTGAACGCCTGGCAGGCTCGTTCTGAAGATTACTCAATAGTTCAATGTGCAATATTGTATGGCTTAGAACCGGGACTTCAAAGACGTTTTGAACGTCATGGAGCATATGAGATGTTCCAGGAGTTGAAGTTTATCTTTCAGAAGAATGCCCGGATCGAGAGATATGAGATCTTCGATAAGTTCTGTGCTTGCAAGATGGAGGAGAACGGGTCTATCAGTGATCACGTACTCAGAATGTCTGTGTACTCCACCCGTCTGGCTGGATTGGGGATGCCCCTTCCACCAGAGGCTATCACTGACAGAGTTCTTCAATCATTGCCACCAAGCTACAAGAGCTTCGTGTTGAACTATAACATGCACGGGATGAACAAGTCAGTCGCCGAGCTGTTTGCGATGCGGAAAGCCACTGAGTCTGAAATTCAGAAGGAGCATCAAGTGTTGATGGTCAATAAAACCACTAGTTTCAAGAAAAATGGCAAGGGTAAGAAGGGTAACTCCAAGAAGAGTGGCAAAGCAGTTGCTCCTCTCGTGAAGAAACCCAAGGCTGGACCCAAACCAGAAACTGTGTGTTTTCATTGCAAGGGAACTGGACACTAGAAGCAGAACTGCCCCAAGTATTTGGCTGACAAGAAGGCGGCCAACAACAAACAAGGTATATATGATATACATGTTATTGATGTGTACCTTACCAACTCTCGTTGTAGTGCCTAGGTATTTGATACCGGTGCGGTTGCTCATATTTGCAACTCAAAACAGGAACTGCGGAATAGACGGAGGCTGGCTAAGGACGAAGTGACGATGCGCGTGGGAAATGGTTCCAAGGTTGATGTGATTGCCGTCGGCACGCTCGCTCTTCGATTACCATCGGGATTAATGATGAACCTGAATAATTGTTATTTAGTGCCTGCGTTAAGCATGAACATTATATCTGGATCTTGTTTATTGCGAGACGGTTACTCATTTAAATCAGAGAATAATGGTTGTTCTATTTATATGAGTAATATCTTTTATGGTCATTCACCCAATGTGAGGGGTTTATTCTTATTGAATCTCGATAGTAATGATACACATGTTCATAACATTGATGCCAAAAGATGTAGAATTGATAATGATAATACCACTTTCTTGTGGCACTGCCGTTTAGGTCATATTGGCGTAAAACGCATGAGGAAGCTCCATGCTGATGGACTTTTGGAGTCACTTGATTTTGAATCACTTGACACATGTGAGCCATGCCTCATGGGCAAGATGACTAAAACGCCGTTCTCTGGAACAATGGAACGGGCAAGTGACTTATTGGAAATCATACATACTGATGTGTGCGGTCCGATGAGTATTGAGGAGCGCGGTGGTTATCGTTATTTTCTCACCTTCACTGATGACTTAAGTAGATATGGGTATATTTACTTAATGAAACACAAGTCTGAAACATTTGAAAAGTTCAAACAATTTCAGAGTGAAGTTGAGAATCATCGTAACAAGAAGATTAAATTCCTACGATCTGATCGAGGAGGAGAATATCTGAGTTATGAGTTTGGCAGTCACTTAAGACAATGTGGAATTGTTTCACAACTAACACCGCCTGGAACACCACAGCGTAATGGTGTGTCCGAACGTCGTAATCAAACCTTATTGGATATGGTGCGATCTATGATGTCTCTTGCCGATTTGCCACTATCGTTTTGGGGTTCTGCATTAGAGACAACTGCATTCACTTTAAATAGGGCACCATCGAAATCCGTTGAGACGAGGCCATATGAACTTTGGTTTGGCAAGAAGCCAAAGCTGTCGTTTCTTAAAGTTTGGGGATGTGATGCTTATGTCAAAAAAGCTTCAGCCTGAAAAGCTGGAACCCAAAGCGGAGAAATGCGTCTTCATAGGATACCCAAAAGAGACAGTTGGGTATACCTTCTACCTCAGATCCGAAGGCAAAGTGTTTGTCGCTAAAAACGGAACATTTCTTGAGAAAGAGTTTCTCTCGAAAGAATTGAGTGGGAGGAAGATAGAACTTGATGAGGTTGTTGAACCTTTACTTCAACCTGAAAGTAGCGCAACGCAGAAAGATGTTTCTATAGAGCCTACATCAGCTGAAGAGGAAGTTAATGATGATGATCATGAAGCTTTGGATCAAGTTGCTATCGAACCTCGTAGGTCGACAAGGACGCGTACTGCTCCTGAGTGGTACGGCAACCCTGTCTTAGAAGTCATGTTGTTGGACAACGATGAACCTACGAGCTATGGAGAAGCGATGATGGGCCCAGATTCCGAGAAGTGGTTAGAGGCCATGAAATTCGAGATGGGATCCATGTATGAAAACAAAGTGTGGACTTTGGAAGTATTACCTGAAGGGCGTAAGGCCATTCAGAACAAATGGATCTTTAAGAGGAAGACGGACGCGGACGGTAATGTCACCGTCTATAAAGCTCGACTTGTGGGAAAGGGTTTTTCACAAGTTCAAGGAATTGACTACGATGAGACCTTCTCACCCGTAGCAATGCTTAAGTCCGTCAGAATCATGTTAGCAATAGCTGCCTTTTTCGATTATGAAATTTGGCAGATGGATGTCAAAACAGCGTTCCTTAACGGTTTCCTTAAGGAAGAGTTGTATATGATGCAACCAGAAGGTTTTGTCGATCCAGAGAATGCTGACAAAGTTTGCAAACTCCAGCGATCCATTTATGGACTGGTGCAAGCATCTCGGAGTTGGAATCTTCGCTTTGATGAGGTGATCAAAGCGTTCGAGTTTATACAAGTTTATGGAGAAGCTTGTATTTACAAGAAAGTGAGTGGGAGCTCTATAGCGTTTCTAATATTATATGTGGATGACATATTACTGATTGGAAACAATATAGAAATGTTGGAAAACGTGAAGGAATATTTGAACAAGAGTTTTTCAATGAAGGACCTAGGAGAAGCTGCTTTCATATTAGGCATCAAGATCTATAGAGATAGATCGAAACGCTTAATAGGACTTTCACAAAGCACATACCTTGACAAAGTTTTGAAGAAGTTCAAAATGGATCAGTCCAAGAAGGGGTTCTTGCCTGTTTTGCAAGGTGTGAAGTTGAGTAAGACTCAATGCCCAGTGACTGCAGGAGATAGAGAAAAGATGAGTGTCATCCCCTATGCTTCAGCCATAGGCTCTATCATGTATGCAATGCTGTGCACAAGACCCGATGTCAGCCTTGTCATAAGTATGGCCGGAAGGTTTCAAAGTGATCCAGGAATGGAACACTGGATGGCGGTCAAGAATATCCTGAAGTACCTGAAAAGGACTAAGGACATGTTTCTCGTTTATGGAGGTGATCAAGAGCTTTGACACTGATCCGGACGACTCTAAGTCGCAAACCGGATACGTATTTATTCTTAATAGGGGTGCGGTTAGCTGGTGCAGTTCCAAGCAAAGCGTGGTAGCTGATTCTACATGCGAAGCGGAGTACATCGCTGCCTCGGAGGCGGCGAAGGAAGGTGTCTGGATGAAGGAGTTCATGACAGATCTTGGAGTAGTGCCTAGTGCGCTTAACCCAATGACTCTGTTTTGTGATAATACTGGTGCCATTGCTCTAGCCAAGGAACCAAGATTTCACAAGAGGACCAGACACATAAAGCGACGTTTCAATTCCATCCGCGATTACATCAAGGAGGACGACATAAATATTTGCAAAGTACACATGGATCTGAATGTTGCAGATCGGATGACTAAACCTCTTCCAAGGGCTAAACATGAACAACACCAGAACTGCATGGGTGTTCGATTCATTACAATGTAAATCACATAGTGATGTGAACTAGATTATTGACTCTAGTGCAAGTGGGAGACTGTTGGAAATATGCCCTAGAGGCAATAATAAATTGGTTATTATTATATTTCCTTGTTCATGATAATCGTTTATTATCCATGCTATAATTGTATTGATTGGAAACTCAAATACATGTGTGGGTACATAGACAACACTGTGTCCCTAGTAAGCCTCTAGTTAACTAGCTCATTGATCAAAGATGGTTAAGGTTTCCTAGCCATGGACATAAGATGTCATTTGATAACGGGATCACATCATTAGGAGAATGATGTGATGGACAAGACCCAAACTACGAACGTAGCATATGATCGTGTCAGTTTATTGCTATTGTTTTCTGCATGTCAAGTATCTGTTCCTTTGACCATGAGATCATGCAACTCCCTGACATCGGAGGAGTACCTTGTGTGTATCAAACATCGCAACGTAACTGGGTGACTATAAAGGTGCTCTACAGGTATCTCCGAGGATGTCTGTTGAGTTGGCATGGATCAAGACTGGGATTTGTTACTCCGTGTGACGGAGAGGTATCTCAGGGCCACTCGGTAATACAACATCACAATGAGCCTTGCAAGCAGTGTGACTAAAATGTTAGCCACGAGATCTTGTATTACGGAACGAGTAAAGAGACTTGCCGGTAACAAGATTGAACTAGGTATAGAGATACCGACGATCGAATCTCGGGCAAGTAACATACCGAAGAAAAAGGGAACAACATACGGGATTAACTGAATCCTTGACATAGAGGTTCGACCAATAAAGTTCTTCGTAGAATATGTAGGAGCCAATATGGGCATCCAGGTCCCGCTATTGGTTATTGATCATAGAGGTGTCTTGGTCATGTCTACATAGTTCTCGAACCCGCAGGGTCTACACACTTAACGTTTGGTGACGATTAGTATAGTTGAGTTATTTTGTTGGTCACCGAAGGTTGTTCGGAGTCCCGGATAAGATCCCGAACATGACGAGGATCTCCGGAAGAGTCCGGAGGTAAAGATTGATATATGTGATAATGGTGTTTTGGTCTCCGGAAGGGTTCCGGAGTTCACCGGAAGGAGTTCCGGATGTTTACCGAAGTGTTCGGGTGCAACAACACTCTATACGGGCCAAACGGGTAAAACCCACGAGGTATTGGAAAGTGCAAAAGGAAGTTTTGCTACTGCCTTAAGCGGTACTACCGCTGGTAAAGGCAGTACTACCGCGTAAGCGGTACTACCGCTTGTGTGAAGCGGTACTACCACCCAAGCGGTACTACCGCTTGTGTGAAGCGGTACTACCGCTTGTGCGCGGTACTTGCAGGGATCCGAGTTGGACTCTTTCCCTGCGGGCCAAACCGACCTTGTGCGGGCAAAACCGACTTAGAGGAGGCTTTTACTCCAAGTTTAGACCCCAAGGCTCAACATATAAATAGAGGGGCAGGGCTAGCACACGGGACACATTAAGATTTCCCAAGCCGTGTGTCGGCAACCCTAACCCTCTAGTTCTTCCATCATAATCTCCGTAGTGCTTGGCGAAGCCCTGCAGAGATTGTTCCTCACCACCATCACCACGCCGTCGTGCTGCCGGAACTCATCTACTACTTCACCATCGCTCGCTGGATCGAGGAGGTGAAGGCGTCATCAAGCCGTACGTGTGTTGAACGCGGAGGTGCCGTCCGTTCGGCACTAGTTCGTGATCGGATCGAGGGACGACTTGTGATTTGGATCGCGGAGACGTTCGACTACATCAACCGCGTTTCTTAACGCTTCCGCTTAGCGATCTACAAGGGTATGTAGATTCACTCTCCCTCTCGTAGATGCTCATCACCATGGATAGATCTTATGTGTGCGTAGGAAAATTTTTGTTTCCCATGCAACGTTCCCCAACAATACCCAGGTTCGGGGCCCTCCGAGGGAGGTAACACCCCTAGTCCTGCTTGGTTGAGTTTAGATAGTGGTGAGGCTACAATGGTGCTCCTGGAGCTGTATGGCTAGAGGAGGAAGAAGGGGATGGGCTGCCCTTGCTACCTCTCTATGTGCGTGTGTGTAGGTAGAGAGTCGACCCCTTGCATGGGGGAGGCCCGAGGGGTTTTATAGGCCAACCCCCCGGAGTACAATATGAATAAGAGATCTCAGGGGGCCCCAGCCGGCTGAGGGGTCCCGTCGCTGGCGGGGTCCGCCAGCTGCAGGGTCCCGTCGGGAGCCGGCGGGACCCGCACGGTGGGTCCCCGTGACGGTCACGTCCCGGCACGGGTCGTCCTTCGGGGGCGTCGTCTTGTGGTGACCAGCCGAGGTCAGCGGTACGGCCGGCTGCCATGTAGCCATGCCGGGGCAGGTAATGGAGTCGTTGGAGGCGTGCCGGCACTGTTGGAAACCCTGTCGGAGTCGGCCGAGGTCAGCAGTCACTGTGGCCCTGCGCGCCCGTGTGTCAGCGGCCACTGTGGCCACGCCGGGATTGGTCATGGGGGTCTTGTCTTGTCGCCGTACTGATGCGCAGAGAGACGGGACGGGAGCTGGTCCGTCCGAAGGTTAGCGGAAGGGCCAGCCTGGAGGCAGCCGGCCGTAAGCCAGATGACCGGCTCCTCGCCATCCGGCTCCTTGCCAGCCGGTCTTGAGGCAACCGGCGGCCCGCCAGCCGGCCGTGGCCCAGCCGGCTCCGGGCCGGCCGGTGGTATCGATTTTCTTCGAGCGGGGGGAGGACCCCACAGCTTTGGCCTACCCGGGGGTAATAACCCCGTCAATAAATTATCACCGTAAATTTTTATTCCGTTTGGACTCCGTTTGATATTCCTTTTGTGTAAAACTCAAATATAGGGAAAAAAACAGAAACTAGCACTGAGCTCTAGATTAACAGGTTAGTCCCAAAAATAATATAAAATAGCATATTAATGCATATAAAACATCCAAAACAGATAATATAATATCATCGAACAATAAAAAATTATAGATACGTTGGAGACATATCAAGCATCCCCAAGCTTAATTCCTGCTCGTCCTCGAGTAGGTAAATGATAAAAACAGAATTTTTGATGTGGAATGCTACGTAACATTTTTATCAATGTAATCTTTTTTTATTGTGGCAAGAATATTCAGCTCCATAAGATTCAAAACAAGAGTTTAATATTGACATAAAAACAATAATACTTCAAGCATACTAATAAAGCAATCATGTCTTCTCAAAATAACATGGCCAAAGAAAGTTATCCCTACAAAATCATATAGTCTGGCTATGCTCCATCTTCATCACACAAAGTATTAAATCATGCACAACCCCGGTTTTAGCCAAGCAATTGTTTCATACTTTAGTATTCTCAAACCTTTTCAACGCTCACGCAATACATGAGCGTGAGCCATGGATATAGCACTATAGGTGGAATAGAATATGGTGGTTGTGGAGAAGACAAAAAGAAGGAGATAGTCTCACATCAACTAGGCGTATCAATGGGCTATGGAGATCCCCATCAATAGATATCAATGTGAGTGAGTAGGGATTGCCATGCAACGGATGCACTAGAGCTATAAGTGTATGAAAGCTCAAAAAGAAACTAAGTGGGTGGGCATCCAACTCGCTTGCTCACGAAGACCTAGGGCAATTTGAGGAAGCCCATCATTGGAATATACAAGCCAAGTTCTATAATGAAAAATTCCCACTAGTATATGAGAGTGACAAAATAGGAGACTCTCTATCATGAAGATCCTGGTGCTACTTTGAAGCACAAGTGTGGAAAAAGGAATAGTAGCATTGCCCCTTCTCTCTTTTCTCTCATTTTTTTGGTGGGCTTCTTTGTCCTCTTTTTTTTATTTGGGCTTCTTTGGCCTCTTTTATTTTTTGTAAAGTCCAGAGACTCATCCCAACTTGTGAGGGAATCATAGCTTCCATCATCCTTTCCTCTCATGGGACAATGCCCTAATAATGATGATCATCACACTTTTATTTACTTACAACTCAAGAATTACAACTCGATACTTAGAACAAAATATGATTCTATATGAATGCCTCCGGCGGTGTACTGGGATGTGCAATGACTCAAGAGTGACATGTATAAAAAATATGAACGGTGGCTTTGCCACAAGTACGATGTCAACTACATGATCATGCAAAGCAATATGACAATGATGATGCGTGTCATAAACGGAACGGTGGAAGTTGCATGGCAATATATCTCGGAATGGCTATGGAAATGCCATGATAGGTAGGTATGGTGGCTGTTTTGAGGAAGGTATATGCTGGGTTTAATGCACCGGTGAAAGTTGCGCGGTACTAGAGAGGCTAGCAAGGGTGGAAGGGTGAGAGTGCGTATAATCCATGGACTCAACATTAGTCATAAAGAAATCACATACTTATTGCAAAAGTCTATTAGTCATCGAAACATAGTACTATATGCATGCCCCTAGGGGAAGGGTTGGTAGGAGTTAACCATCACGCGAACCTGACCTCCACACAAAGGAAGGCAATCAATAAATAAATCATGCTCCGACTTCGTCACATAATGGTTCACCATACATGCATGCTACGGGAATCACAAACTTTAACACAAGTATTTCTACCAATCCACGATTACTCACTAGCATGTCTCTAATATCACCATCTATATATCTCAAAACAATCATAAGGAATCAAACTTCTCATAGTATTCAATGCACTTTATATGAAAGTTTTTATTATATCCCTCTTGGACGCCCATTATAATAGGACTAAATTCATAACCTAAACCAATTACCATGCTGTTTAAAGACTCTCAAAATAATATAAGTGAGGTACGAGAGTTCAATTATTTCTATAAAATAAAACACCACCGTGCTCTAAAAAGATATAAGTGAAGCACTAGAGCAAAATTGCCTAGCTCAAAAGATATAAGTGAAGCACATAGAATATTCTAATAAATTCACGATTCATGCGTGTCCCTCTCAAAAAGTGTGTACAGCAAGGATGATTGTGGCAAACTAAAAATCAAAGACTCATATCGTACAAGACGCTCCAAGCAAAACACATATCATGTGGTGAATAAAAATATAGCCTCAAGTAAATTTACCGATGGATTGAAGACGAAAGAGGGGATGCCTTCTGGGGCATCCCCAAGCTTAGGCTCTTGGTTGTCCTTGAATATTACCTTGGGGTGCCTTGGGCATCCCCAAGCTTAGGCTCTTGCCACTCCTTATTCCATAGTCCATCAAATCTTTACCCAAAACTTGAAAACTTCACAACACAAAACTCAACAGAAAACTCGTGAGATCCGTTAGTATAAGAAAATAAATCACCACTTTAGGTACTGTTGTAAACTCATTCTTTATTTATATTGTTGTAATATCTACTGTATTCCAACTTCTCCATGGTTCATACCCACCGATACTACCCATAGTTTCATCAAAATAAGCAAACAACACATAGAAAACAGAATCTGTCTAAAACAGAACAGTCTATAGCAATATGTAAACTTAGAATACTTCTGTAAATCCAAATATTCTAAAAAATTAGGAAAACGTAAGGAATTTGTATAGAAACACTGTGTTAAAATTTTAGCTCAAAATCATGTTCCAGTGATTTATAGAATTTTCTGCACTGGAAGCAAAACTTTCTGTTTTTGCACAGAATCGAGTCGACTACCATCCACACTACCCCAAAGGATTTACTTGGCACTTTATTGAAACAAAAGCTATAAAACATGATTACTACAGTGGCTTAATCATGTGAACACACAAAAACAGTAGGTATAAATATTGGGTTGTCTCCCAACAAGCACTTTTCTTTAATGCCTTTTAGCTAGGCATGATGATTTCAATGATGCTCACATAAAAGATAAGAATTGAAACATGCAAGAGAGCATCATGAAGCATATGACTAGCACATTTAAGCCTAACCCACTTCCTATGCATAGGGATTTTGTGAGCAAACAACTTATGGGAACAAGAATCAACTAGCATAGGAAGGTAAAACAAGCAAAACTTCAAGATTTTCAACACATAGAGAGGAAACTTGATATTATTGCAATTCCTACAAGCATATACTCCTCCCTCATAATAATTTTCAGTAGCATCATGAAGTAATTCAACAATATAACTATCACATAAATCATTCTTTTCATGATTCATAAGCATAGAAATTTTACTACTCTCCACATAAGCAAATTTATTCTCATCAATAGTAGTGGGAGCAAACTCAACAAAATAACTATCATGTGAGGCATAATCCAATTGAAAATTAAAATCATGGTAACAAGTTTCATGATTATCATTATTCTTTATAGCATACATGTCATCACAATAATCATCATAAATATGAGGCATGCTTTCATCATAATAAATTTGCTCATCAAAACTTGGGGGACTAAACATATCATCTTCATCAAACATAGCATCCCCAAGCTTGTAGCTTTGCATATCATTAGCATCATGAATATTCAAGGAATTCATACTAACAACATTCCAATAATGCTCATCATACAAAGATTTAGTGCCAAACATTTTATTGACTTCTTCTTCTAACACTTTGGCACAATTTTCCTTTCCATCATTTTCACGAAAGACATTATAAAGATGAAGTATATGAGGCAACCTCAATTCCATTTTTTTTGTATTTTTCTTTTATAGACTAAACTAGTGCTAAAACAAGAAACTAAAAGATTCAATTGCAAGATCTAAAGATATACCTTCAAGCACTCACCTCCCCGGCAACGGCGCCAGAAAAGAGCTTGATGTCTACTACGCAACCTTCTTCTTGTAGACTCGTGTTGGGCCTCCAAGCGCAGAGTTTTGTAGGATAGTAGCAAATTTCCCTCAAGTGGATGACCTAAGGTTTATCAATCCGCAGGAGGCGTAGGATGAAGATGGTCTCTCTCAAACAACCCTGCAACCAAATAACAAAGAGTCTCTTGTGTCCCCAACACACCCAATACAATGGTAAATTGTATAGGTGCACTAGTTCGGCGAAGAGATGGTGATACAAGTGTAATATGGATAGTAGATATAGATTTTTGTAATCTGAAAATATAAAAACAGCAAGGTAGCAAGTAACAAAAGTGAGCAAAAACGGTATTGCAATGCTTGAAAACAAAGCCTAGGGTTCATACTTTCACTAGTGCAAGTTCTCTCAACAATACTGACATAGTTGAATCATATGTAAATCCCTCACGTGTGACAAAGAGTTAACTCCAAAGTCACAAATAGCGGAGAACAAACAAAGAAATTATTGTAGGGTACGAAACCACCTCAAAGTTATCTTTTCCGATCAATCGTATGAGCTATCCCTATAAGTGTCACGAACAGCCCTAGAGTTCGTACTGAAATAACATCTTAAGATACACATCAACCAAAACCCTAATGTCACCTAGATACTCCAATGTCACCACGAGTACCCATGGGCTTGATTATACGATATGCATCACACAATTTCAGATTCATCATGTTCAATCCAACACAAAGAACTTCAAAGAGTGCCCCAAAGTTTCTACCGGAGAACAAGACGAAAACATGTGCCCACCCCTATTCATAGATTCCCAAGGTCACGGAACCCGCAAGTTGATCACCAAAACATACATCAAGTGGATCAATAGAATATCCCATTGTCACCACGGATATCCCATCGCAAGACATACATCAAGTGTTCTCAAATCCTTTAAAGACTCAATCCGATAAGAAAACTTCAAAGGGAAAACTCAATTCATCACAAGAAGATAGAGAGGGGAAAACTCCATATGATTCATCTATATTAATAAAGCTCGCGGTACATCAAGATCGTGTCATCTCAAGAACACGAGAGAGAGAGATCAAACACATAGCTACTGGTACATACCCTCAGCCCCGAGGGTGAACTACTCCCTCCTCGTCATGGAGACCGCCGGGATGATGAAGATGGCCTCCGGTGATGGTTTCCCCCTCCGGCAGGGTGCCGGAACGGGCTCCCGATTGTTTTTTCATGGCTATAGAGGCTTGCGGCAGCGGAACTCCCGATCTAGGTTTCTTTCTGGTGGTTTCTCGATATATAGGGGTACTTGGCGTTGGAATCAAGTCAAGGGGGGCCACGAGGCGACGACAAGCCAGGGGGGCACGCCCTTTGGGGGGCGCGCCCCCTAGGCTTGTGGCTGCCTCGTGACTCTTCTGGCCCACCTCCAATGCTCTGTGGGCTTCTTCTGGTCCATAAATGATCACCGTAAATTTTTATTCCGTTTGGACTCCGTTTGATATTCCTTTTCTGTAAAACTCAAAAACAGGGAAAAAAATAAAAACTGGCACTGGGCTCTAGATTAACAGGTTAGTCCCAAAAATAATATAAAATAGCATATTAATGCATATAAAACATCCAAAACAGATAATATAATAGCATGGAACAATCAAAAATTATAGATACGTTGGAGACGTATCACCGGGCCAGGGCGGCCTCTGCGGCACGGCACGCTGCTCGAGCGCTCTTAGCGTTTGCAGCCGCCGTCTTAGCAGCTGCAGCTGCCATCTCCGCGGCTACAGATGCCATTTCGGCCGCCGCAGAAGCCATGTCTGCCGCCGCAGAGGCCCTTTCGGCGGATGCGGCCGCGCTTAAGGTGGATGCGGCTGCGCTCTCGGCCGAGGTGGCCGCGTCCTTGTGAGAGGCGGGAGCGCTCGGGGCCAAGGGGGCGGTCGTACGCACCCTTACGAAGCGTTCCCACGGCGTCATTCTTTGCACAGAGGGTTTGTTGGGGAATGGGGGTCGAGGGTGAACGGAATCCGAGCTAGACGAAGCCGACGAAGCTTCCCTCGTAAGACATAAATAGATCCGTGAATTTTCATCGCAAACGGTTTCCGTATGGAACCGTGTGTATGCAATTCACTTTTTGTTTTGAATTGTAAAACTATTTTTGGGTACAGCGGTAACGGATATTGTTTTATTTGTAAGAAAAAGATCCCTGCCGTCAAAATCCACCGAAGGCATCCTAAAATTAGGAAATATTCGGGGTACAATTGGCATTTTTATACATTAGTAACACACGGTTCCATATTTATGTATAGATTTTACGGCCATAATTCAAATTTGTAACACACGAACATGCAAGATGAAGCAAAAACTTCTGGAAAAATAATATTTATGTACTACGTGCTTCCCTATATATGCCGCTTGCAATAAATTTTAAGGAGTTCCAAACGTCTTGGGTAACGGTTTGGACACACGTGCATGCATTGGGGATCTAGGTTTTAAAATTCTAAAAATGAAAAAAATGCTCCGAAGTACATGATAATAATCTGCATGATTTCCCGACATGGGGCCAAGATGACGTGGTCAAAGTAACGGCTTGTTCGAGATAAGCTTTGAGACACACCTCTCACAAAACGTAGCATCACACGAAGGGTCGTGGTTCCGAGAGGGGACATGAGCTTTGTTTGATGACGAGCCGCTAGTCATTGTCTCATTTGGCCTACCTTTTTTTGAATTCGTTACAATGCACGAATACGTCCGGCAACCTGAAATTTGGACATTTTCGGGGTTCAATGAGCATTTTTTTACATGAAGTTAGTTTCAAGATATCTAGTGGCCATAATTCAAAACTAAAACACATGGACATGTTCAACATGATGCAAAAACCGCAAGAGAAATCATTTTTATGTATGTACAAGTGCTTCCGTCTATATGCCGCGTGCAATAAATTTGAAGGAGTTCCAGGCATCTTGAGTAACGGTTTGGACATAAGCATTGAGAATATTCTAGGTTTTTAAATACAAAAAATAAATAAAAATGCTATGAAGTACATGAAAATCAGCATGATTTCCCGACATGGGGCCAAGATGTCGTGGTCAAAGTGACGACTTGTTCGAGATAAGCTTTGACACATGCCTCTCACAAACCGGAGCACCACGAGCATGCTCGTATAGTTCCGAGAGGGGACGTGGGGGGTGTTGTGTGATGACGAAATGGATCGCCGCCTCATTCGGCCTACTTTTTTTTCATCGATGCAATGTACGAATACGACCGTCATCCTGAAATCTGAAAAAAAAATTACGGCATTCAATTGGCATTTTTATACATGAAGTTAGTTTCGAGAAATTTAATGGCCATAGTTCAAAACTGAAACAGTTTAACAAGCAAGATAAAGCACCGCTGGAAAATCATATTTATGTACTACTTGCTTCCGTATATATGCCACATGCAATAAATTTGAAGGAGTGTTCCAAACATCTTGAGTGACGGTTTTGACACAAAAGCATTGGGAATCTAGGTTTTTAAAGTCAAAAGTTGAAAAATGCTCCGAAGTACATGAAAATATGCATGATTTCCCGACATGGGGCCAAGATGTCGTGATCAAAGTAACAGCTTGTTCGAGATAAGCTTTGACACATGTCAAAACTAGCAATGCATGGTTAACTGTTACATGCGCCCCCATGGGTAATTACTCTATTAGGGCACGGGTGCGATCTTGAATGCCCATCTGGAAGTTGGTGGGTCAAATACCTTACGTACCGAGCGTGCAGGACGGGGATGAGGATGGGAGAGCATTACCTGCCATACCCATGAATTGAAGTACTCCCTCCGTCTCTGTGTATAAGTCATCTTACGAAAACCAAATAATACCAAAACACATAGGCGCGGTGCATTAACTTTCACCTCCTTTCTTGTTTTCTGACATGAATAAAGGAATCAACCAATAAGAGACGTGGGGCATGTATTTTTTAAATGACTCGAGACTAACTAGCACGGCATGCAGTGGTCAATTCATTGCATGCAATGATATTAATTAGCAAATTAATATTAAATTCTCTCGTTTTCTTCTCCGTCTTGGTCACGGTGCACAACCTAAGATGACTTATACACCGAGGCGGAGGGAGAGTACTTACATGTGTGGAATCTGAAATTAGTAGACCCCATGTAATTTGGGGCCCTCGGTCACCCGAATTTACACACATCCCACCCCTTTGGCCCAAAATTCCCTAAGAAATCACAAACCTAGCCACAACATATTGTTTTTTGCGTTGAAATACTATTTTTGTACTGAAATACGTGAAGGTTGTTCTTAAATGAATGTGCGAGTTTCCCCACGGTGATAAAGAACTCGATACGTAGACGGGGACGGGGATGGGAGGGCGGTGATGGGGACGGAGATGGGACTCCAATACTCACCTAAGAAATCCCCAGCTTTAGACACAAGCCTCTCACAAAACGGAGCATCACACGAAGGCACGTGGTTCCCAGGGGGGACGTGGGGCATGTGTGATGACAAACCGCCAATCGCTGTCTCATTCGACCTAGTTTTTTTTCATCGATACAATGCACGAAAATGACCGGCATCCTATTTTTTTCAATGGCGTTCTATTGGCAATTTTACACATTAAGTTAGTTTATAGAAATTTAATGGCCATACTTCAAAACTAAAACACATGAACAAGCTAGATGAAGCAAAAACCACTCGAAAATCAGATTTATGTACTACTTGCCTACATATATATGCAACGTGCAATAAATTTGAAGGAGTTCCAAACATCTTGAGTAACGGTTTGGACACAAAAGCATTAAGAATGTAGGTTCTAAATTCAATAATAATAATAATCAATTCTCTTATTTCTGAAGTACATGAAAATATGCATGATTTCCCTCCCTGGGGCCAAGATGTCGTGGTTACTGCTGTCGGACATGCTTCCGTAACACAAATGGCAGGCATGCATTACATTTGGATAGCAAATGTAAATATTTGGCAAAAGAAACGGCTCCCACATGATTGGAGGCTGTTTCGCATTTTGAGTTTTGAAAGCCAATTTTCGCGGGCTATTAATCACACGTGGTCATGCATTGGGAACCATCGGTGATGTTAATTCACACACGGTTGTTGAGTAGGAAATCGTGTGCAATTACTGCTGGCGTCGATCAAGATTCCAGCCACCTATAAATGTTGCCCCTCACGACCGTCATCCCGCTTGCATTCTCTCATCTCTCTATGGCGTGGCTGGTCTGTGTACAAGCAGAGGAGGAGGCGCCACCCCGCGAGGACATGGCGAAATGCGGTGACGAGGAGGACCCCTTCATGCCCCCAGACGAGGTCGCGCCAGACCCCCCAACTGAAGATTGGTTTTGGGGCCAGTACAATCTGGCTTTGTGGAAGGCGCTGCCGCCGGCTGAGAGAGCCAGGCAGGTGGCGTTCAAAAAGGAGTGTGCTGAGGAGCGTGCCAGGAACCTCGTGGCCTGGTATGCCCTTAGTGCCGCAAGGGAAAGGAGGAGCTGCAACTTTGGCGACGGGCGAGTCGACGAGAGGTCGAGGTGTACGAAGACGGCCGGTACCACGCAATTAAAGGCAGAGGCGCTAGGCGCCTCACCGCTGCGTGGGCGTGGGCCGGTAAGCTCGAGCGTGCCACCGCCAAAGAGCTCCAGTGGGCGCCTAGTGAACTGTCCTGCATGGTCGCGCGCCTCCGCCAGCAAGAGGCTGATCGGCACGTCAAACGCTACGAGGCGGAGGAGGCGGCGAACTCCCTCTGTGTTGGGAAGCCACCGCGCACCAGGGAGCTGATGGCGAGTGGCTCTCATTTTACTGCTCCCCACTCAAGGAGGGGTTATTATTAGTTTACTTTTTATTCATTGTACGTATTAGTTAAGTACTATCATCACGTATATGTGATGATATGTATTGTATATGTATCATGTCTTCAATGAGCTATTCAACAATTAATATATATTATTAGTTTCACATTTCTATATATCTGTTTTCATACTGATTTTCTGGCTCTAACTGTTAGCCTTTTATACATAGTGAAACATAACAATAGAACATAAATCATAAACACATCCAAACATATCAATATTGTGATTGTTGTCCAGACATTGGGATTGACATCTAAACAGTTCAACAAAATAAAACGCGTCCATGACTAGTTGACTACACCCTATCCTACGGAAGCTCTTGGCTGTGACTGAACTTGGTCAGGCATTCGTACATGCGGTTTACACGCTCGCGGTATAGCTGGAGCGCGATCTCGAGCTCCAAGCTGGCTATTTCGTCGGAGATTACCATCCCGAGGATGCGACGGCCATTTTGTTCTACCACTCCCCACTGGACACCTGGGCCAAGGAGGCGCTCGAGCCTACCGATGAGCCCGTCAGCATCAAGGGGGCCGCGGACAAGGCGAACGGCACGACCCATGCGAACGGCGCGACTGGCATCTGGGGCAAGCACGGTGCGGCCGGGCTTTGGTGCAAATACGGCGCAGATCGCCGCTGCCCATTCCTGGCGAGAAATAGGGCTACTCACGTACCTTGGACACAGCTGCAACATCATGACGGGTGGGATAGCAGGCAAGCGGGGATAGAACCGCTCTTGCTCTGTTGCGCACCGCGCCTCTCGCTCTGTGGCCCTCCATCGGTCTTGCTGTGCGGCGCGCCTTGCCCTCTCGGCGCGAACGCCCATGTTTTGCTCTACGAAGCACCACCGAAGATCTTCTTGTGCGGCACACTGCAGCCTCTCGGCGGTGAGGCGGCTATGTTGCTCGGCGGCGTTGCCGCCCCTGGCTCCAAGGGTCTGCTTAACCCTTGCGATGACGCGCAGCATAGTATTGTCCGGCGCATCGCCGGACACGCCATCGGCCTCGACAGGCCGTTGCGCCTGCACCAGATCATTTCTGTCATCGAGGAGGTTGATGGCAGAGGCGAAGCTTGGTCGGGTTGGCATGCTTCTTAGATGGGCTAGGCTGCACTACATATGCATCCGCGTGTGAACGCGCGCACATGCTCTTATGCTCATTAGCTTCTGGCGGGAAACCAATGCGGAAGCTTGCATGGGAACATGCGCGGTTTCGCGCGGGAACGTGGCCAAAAGAAACGCCGGTGCGGTGCTGAAGCGTGCACTGGAATCCTCGGGCGAAAACGCGGTGACAAGACGTGAGAGACGAAGAAGCGGTGATGCGTAGTCAGACGGGTAATAATAATAGAACGTCTGCGATATTAAGACGGGCAAATGGCACTTCTGTACGTACCATCGGTAATGATTTCATCAATTGCTGACAATTGTTTGGTAGCAACCGTCTGCGCACAACACACACAACTTGTCCGGATGAATCGTTTCAGTTATTATTGGTCTTCCCACACAATTTTGTTGAATGAACCGATTGCTGCGGATCACACAAACCTTCTTACGCTAACCCGTTTGTGTTCTGCTGGATCAGCGCAAACAGTTTATCCGAGTGAACTGTGTGCCGTACTTCGCACACGTACATAGTTTTGTTAACTGTTTCTGTTATCTTAGCTAATCCCAAACAGTTCATAAGAATAAACTGTCTGCCGTGGATCGCACACGCAACTACTCTCTGAATCGTATTTGATTGATACGCCATCGCACACGGTTCGTGCCATTGGCGACGAAGGTTGAACAATACCGTTTGCGATTGGTGGATCGCACATAGTTTTGTCGAAGGGTCACTGATTGATGTGTCGCGTTAGCAGCATCCTGCAGTAGTGATAGTATCGATTCTTGTGATAAGTGCAAGGATGCTTTTGTTACTAAGTATTTTCCTCCCGCGAAAATTATATCCCTTAGAACTCAAATCATGTATTTTAAGCAACTCGAGCATGAACATGTTGCACAATCTTGGGAAAGAATGAAATTGATGCTAAGAAATTGTCGTACTCATGTTTTAAATCTTTGGATGATCATACAATTTTTTTATGTGGGATTGAATTTTGTCTCTATAAATCTTTTAGATTCTGCCACAGGTGGTACTTTTATGGAAATTACTTTGGGTGAAGCTACTAAATTGCTAGATAATATTATGGCAAATTATTCTCAATGGCATACTAAAAGGGCACCTACTAGTAAAAAGTTTAATTCGGTTGAAGAAATTAGTACTTTGAGTGGAAAAGTTTATGCTCTTATGAAGTTGGTTGCTAGTAAAAATGCTCCTATTGATCTTAATGATGTGCCTTTGTCTACTTTGATTGAGCAAACTAGTGAATCCGTAGATGTGAATTTCATCTCGCGTAACAATTTCGATAACAATGCTTACAGAGGTAATTTTAATCCTAGGCCTTTTCCTGGAAATTCCTCTAATAATTATGGTATTTCCTATGGTAATTCTTCTTACAATAATAATAGGAAGACCTCTGATCTTTAGAATAATATTAAAGAATTTATCAATGCTCAAAAAGTTTTCAATACTACGATAGAAGAAAAGTTGAATAAGATTGATGTTATGTCTAGAAGCATTGATAGAATTTCCCATGATGTAGAAAATCTCAAGTTGAAAGCTTTTGCACCTAATATTGATGAATCAATTAAAGCTTTATATGTTTCTATGGATGAAAGTAAGAAAAGAACCGCTATGCTTAGAGCTAAAAGAGAATTTTTAGAAAAAGCGTTCTCTTGTGTTTTCTTTCATAAAAATGATGGAGATCTTAAAGTGATTGGTGTTTCTTCTATTGATTCCTTTTTTAGTAATATTAAAATTTATGATAAAGGGACTTAAGAAGAGTCAACTTTAGTTAGTAGGCGTCCCAATAATTTGGAGGGTGAAAATCTTGATAATTTTTTTGATGAAAGTGGGTTTGAAGAGGTCAAAACTTTAACTTGTGATGTGCCCACTATTTTGGATTGCAAAGACTTTAATTATTATGGTTGCTCTTTGATTGAATCTATTTATTTGCTACAATCCGTGTTAAATTTGCCCCATGCTTATGAACAAAATAAAGCTTTTACTAAATATATCGTTGATGCCATGATGAAATCTTTTGAAGAAAAGTTGGAGTTAGAGATTTCAATTCCTAGAAAATTACATGATGAGTGGGAACCTACCATTAAGGTGAAGATTAAAAATTATGAGTGTTTTTCTTTGTGTGATTTGGGTGCTAGTGTTTCCTAAATTCTGAAATCTCTATGTGATGTGCTTGGTCTTACCAATATTGAAGAATGTTCTCTTAATTTGCACTTGGCGGATTCTACTATTAAAAAGCCTTTGGGAAGAATTAATGATGTTCTTATTCTTGCAAATAGGAACTATGTGCCCATAGATTTTATTGTTCTTTATATTGATAGCAATCCATCTTGTCCTATTATAATTGGTAGACCATTTTTACACACTATAGGTGCCGTGATTCATATGAAAGAAGTTAATATTAAATTTCAATTTCCTGTAAGGAAGGGTATGGAACACTTCCCTAGAACAAGAATTAAGCCACCCTATGAATCAATCATGAGAGCATCCTATGGAGCAAAATCTAAAGATGATAATACTTGAATCTATGATTTATGCATAGCTAGGGGCTTAAAACGATAGCGCTTGTTGGGAGGCAACCCAATGAATAAAATTTATTTTATCTTTTTCTTTCTGTTTTTAAGTGTTGACACAATTGTGCCTCTGTTATGATTGTGTTTTTATGTTTTAATTATTGTTTGTGCCAAGTAAAGCCTTTAGGATGATTCATAAGATGAGTAGAAAAAATGCTGAATCTGAAACAGAAACATTGACTCCAGTGCGTGATTTTTCATTTTTTTTACTGGAGCGTGATAATGAGCTTAAATTTTAACACAATATTGCTATACAAATTCCCTGCGTTGTCCTAATTTTTCAGAATTTTTAGAGTTCCATAAGTATGGTTATATTACATATTACTACAGACTGTTCTGTTTTTAACAGATTCTGTTTTTGTTGCATTTGTAGGAGATGTGCCCTAGAGGCAATAATAAATGTTATTGATTATCTCCCTGTTCATAATTAGGTTTATGTTCCATGCTATAACTGCTATGGTTCTCGAGTTTACAATAACCACGAGGCTCGGAGGAAGACTCATATGCACGTGTGGAATAATATACGGTAAAATGTATTCCTAGTCTGGCCTCTAAGATTGGCTCAAGTATTGCATGATGATCCTGTTTTCCTGATCATGGGCATGGCTATGCCGGCAATTTTGAGGGCACAATGTTAGAAGAACATTTGTGTTGAATCGACCCGAATTGATGTTATGCTATGAGATACATTCGTCATAAGTTAAGGGTTAATAACACAGAGATGGCTAAAGTTTGCATGATTCCTTAGACCATGAGAGTATCGAGTTTCTTTATGCTTGCTTCATGAACTTTGGGGTTTGTTAAACGTCATCCGTAAATGGGTGGCTATTACGGCGGCTTACGGGTTCATGGAAAAGTGTGTCAAGTAACTTGATAGCTCAAGATTGGGATTTGCTCCTCCGACGATGGAGAGATATCTCTGGGCCCTCTCGGTGTTACGGTATCCATCATCGTCTGGCCAGACACTTTGTGATTTGATCACGGGGATGCCGGAACACGGGAACGAGAAAAGAGAACAATACCGGTAACGAGGTAACTGGCATAGTGGACAAGTTGTTGATCCACGGGGATGCCAACATGTCTCACCTCGGGTATTTGTAACATATCGCGAAGCAACAGGAATAGCACGCGGCAACTGGAGGTTCACTCGAATATTCATTCGTGTGGGTATAGGGGTCAATATGGGTGTCCACGGCTCCGATGTTGATCATTGATCGGAAGGGGTTCCGGGTAATGTCTATACTTCACCGAACGTATAGGGTCACACGCTTAAGGGTCGTCTATCTGCTGAATACTAGACAGGGAGTCTGAGAGAAAATCACCGAAAAAGTTTCGGACACCGGAAAAGTTTCGGACAGCGGAAAAGTTCCGCAGAGCGAACACCGGAACAGTTTCGGTAAAACTGAAAAGTTGTTTCAGGGGATACCATTAAGTCAAAATGGTTTCGGCACATGCCTGATAATTCTTGGAGGGTGCCAGAATCATTCTGGAAACTTCTGGGAATTTTCCGGAAGAAAAACCGGAAATGTTCCGGAGCTGCCGGAACCGCTTCAGATGCTTTGCGCAGATGAAAATCACTAATCCGGAATTGTTCCGGATCGCATTGAAAATTATTTTAGTGGGGTACTGGAAATGTTCTAAGCCCACATAAATATTTTCAGTTCGACCGGACGTTGAAAAATGTCATCGTGAATAGTGAAAGTGCTTTTTGGATATTTATGGAAAAGCACCTTTTTGGATATTTCCAAAAAGGCTTCTAGAAGAGATTGGGGAGCAAGGCACCTCATGGGGGGGAACCCCCTTGTGTTGGCCAGCCAAGGTGGGCATGCTCCATGGGAGCTCCACATGGCACCCCTTTTCCCTTTTATTCTTTTTATGTGAGACATAAAGTGGGGGTACTTTGGTATTTTCAAGTGGCCACTTTACCCCTTGGTTTTCCTATAAATAGAGGTGAGTGGGCTGCCCACAAACTCACTCTTACTCTCATACAAATGCCATGCATGATCTGGCTCTCTCTCTCCCTCCCAGCCAAATAGTTTCGTAGAGCCGAAAGGCTGTCTGGGTTCCGGCAGGAATTAGTTCTGGACGGCGAAGCCCTGCCAGATAGATGACACCGTATGTGTGCAACTCTGTAGAGAGATTGTAGTTTTGGTCTTAGTTCGAGAGTGCCTCCCGAAGGGCTGTCCGTGTGACCGTCCGAGTTTTGGAGGTCCTCCCGAAGGGTTGTCCGAGTGACAGTCCGAGTTTCGGAGGTCCTCCCGAAGGGCTGTCCGCGACACCGTCCGGGGGACTCTCCGACCGCCTCCCGGAGGGCTGTCCGCGGGGCAGATGAGGGTATACATCCTCGCGGTTGGGAGGTTGTAAATCCTAGCTGCGGGGATCTGCACCGCCGTTCGTCATCGACTCTACTTCCGCTGCGCTACGAGTCGGTAACGAAAAGGATCAAACCTTGTATGCAGTCTCCATAGTAATCCTGGGCTGGTGCGTAGGTTGGAAATTTTTGTTTTCTGCTGCGTTACCCTACAGTGGCATCAAGAGCCGTGCTATGCGTAGATGCAGGTTGCGATCTAGAATACATAGAGATGTATGGGTGTTGCACAATATAATTAGGTAGTAGATGAGATCTATTGCTGAAAATTATTTGTGCGGGTAGCAGATGAAATCTGTTACCCGATGTTCCTGTTGTTTCCCCTGAATTTGCGTAGTCTTGATCTTGACGGCATGGTGGAATCTCACAAAGTTCTGGCAATCCGCGATCCTTTCATGCTGCTCCTGAGTATGCTGATTGACAGATCAACGAAGTGCTAACAGTTCTTTGGGTTCCACCATAGTTGAGAAAGATGGATATTTTGCAGACGAAAGGGCAATGCAGATGTGATCTGCACGGGGGTCACGCGTATGACGAAGTTTAGTATGGGGCTCGAGATTTTATTATCTCGTGTTTCATACACCCTGGAAGGTTAATCTAGCAACTTCGATTATCATGCTTAATGATGGACGTTGGTAGCTTCGGTTTGTTTTGAAACCTTAGAAGCCACGAAAAACAAGTTTTTGCATGAACCGATTAGAGGCGTCTAACTTGGTTTTGCATGATGGTTTGCATGTGCATATGATGTGGTATAGCAGTGCTCATATTAATTTGATTATGTATGAGATGACTATATGATGTAATATTAACATGACCTGCGTGTCATGATTCGGCATGATGGCTGGAGCCATATGATTGCACTTTAATGACCTGCGTGTCAACCTTATGTAATGCACTTATTTTATTAGCTATAGAGATAGCTATATTATTTGGTGCATCGACAAGGTGGTGGCAATCTTCGCGAAGGTGAACACCAACGCGAATGCCGAAGACGAAGAAATGAAAGACTTCTCCATCAGAAAGGGCTATACCATATCATGCTATTATGAATTGCCTGAGATGTTTATCCCTTATGATGCACCCTTCTTGATTGCGCGGTAGTCACTTTTATTAGGGTGATCTCTCACTAAAAATATCAAGTAGTCAGTTTTCTCCCAAGTGTAGCACCGTCACGGCACCTAACTTTTCGGGGTGCGCCATGCTAACATGGGTACGAACGATTAGGGATGTGTGAGGCGGGTGAGTTAAGACCTCGCAGCAAGATCACTTGGTTGTCTTGACGTTCAGGCATGAAAGTCATGAGCTCGGAACACACCCATCGAAAGATGAACAAGTGTCACATAGAGATGTGATCGGCAAGTTTGCCTAACGATTGAAGTTCTCGTCATCAGTAATGCTCACCATCAATGGCGTTGAATTTAAATTCGTGTCTTGAATCATTCATAATCAATTTTGATAGATATTGATTTGAGTGGGAGTGCACTGTTGAATTAACTTGTTTAATTCTCAGTGCAATTAATTTTGAACACTGTCTAAGTGTGGTTTGCATAATAGTTGTAGAATAATGGCTCGCGTTTCCACCTTCCCTATTAAAATTGAATAGCTGTTAAATATCTGGTTAAAACTTTACGGTTGGTGACGTAATGTGAGGATTGTCCTCAAGAGTGCCGAGAAGGACTTTGTCCTATCGCATACTTTCGGTATTCTCCTGCTAATGCTATGGATCATGTGACTCTCGTCCTTCGATCCAAAAGCTAGAATTCTGTTTCAGTCAAATGCAATACGTTTGCTTCCATAAGACCCGAACTTCGTAAGTTTGGATAGTTATGTGATATTCATGGAATCTGAAAATCATTTTCAGAGACAGACAAAGGTTAAAAGATATGAGATAGCCAAAGCAGTGTTTGTTTGCAAACTACTAGTAAAGAAGTTTACTATGCATTAGACTGATAAGAGAGGGATCCAGGAGAACGCCTATCATATGATGAAGGGTGAATAAAACAACAACTTAAAGAGAAAGGAAGTGTCCGAAGGGTGTTAGTAAGATTTTCACGCCTAGGAAATCCGGGGCTAACGCCACTCTTAAGTTGGATGCTTCTTCTGAGAGTAGGTGAAATACTAAAAGTTAAACTGTTAGAAGTATAAAGGCAAAAGGAAAGAAGACTGGAATATCCAGCTCATGTCTGAATGTCATACAGGTTTTTGATGTATAGAAGGCTGGTCAAAGATATAGTTCTTGGGAATTATGGTTAAACATGTTAATCACTAATTCTTGGGTATTGTGAGTTAATCACAAAGATACCCGCTCGATTGCGTTCTGTTGCAACTCGATGTAAGAACTACTATGGCCTGAAAGACTAGCCAGGAATGAGGTTTAGATACATGCAAGGAACATAGTAAATGTTACTATGCCTTCCATATGTGTATTCCCTATGTATTTACTTTCATAATTCATTTTAGAGTTTCACACTCTAGCCCTTTGCATAAGGTATCTTGCAAGAAGGTTGTTCATAAGAGAACTTTTAATGTTCGGTATTATGAATAACATAAGGGCCATACTTTCATTATGAATGAGATGTATGTTATGAATATTGATAATAATACATTACCTCTGGGTTTACTTTCATATTTCATTTTATAGTTTCATACACTCTAGCCCATTGCACAATGTTTGTTGCAAAAGAGTTGTTCATGAAAACAACAATTGTTGTTCAGTATTATGAATAACATGAAGGGCCATGCTTCCATCCTAGATGGGATGTATGTTATGAATATTGATGGAAATATGATACATCCAAAACACTGACGCTAAATGTCGCAAGACTAAAAGAAAACCACACAAGTGTGGCACTGCATTTGGTCACATTGGAGAAACCCGCATGGAAAATTCCATTATGATGGATTTTGAAGTCGTTTGATTTTGAATCATCTGACACTTGCAACTTTCCTCTAAAAAGTGAAGTGACTGAAATACCGTTCACAGGCCATAAGGAACGAGCAAAGAACATATTGGTGATCATACATTATGATGTGTGTAGTCCAATAAATGTTGTTGCAAGTAGTGGATTCATCTATCTTCAGAAATGACTCAAGTAGATATATGGATGTTTACTTGTTGAGACATAAGTTTGGATCTTTTAAATTCATTCATAAGGTTTTCAAAAATGAAGTAGAAGTTGTTGTAACAAGAAAATTATGTTTCTACAATTCGATTGCAGAAAGGAATATTTGAGTTACAAGTTTAGCGAATGTCTGATGAGTTGTGAAAGGGGTTTCATAACTTGCACCTCCCGGAACACCACTGCAAGTGGACAGTCCGTGTAGATGTGATCGAACCATTTATGACATGGTAAGATCAAAGATGACATAAATAGATTTGCCATTATCACTTTTAAAGTGATGCTTTAGAGACTGCGGCTTTTACACTGAAAAGAGATCCATCGGGTCTGTTGAAATGACGCCATGGTATGGTACGCCCAACCATGTTATATCTTTTCTTAACATTTGGAATATGGGGCTTGTGTAAAAGGTTACAAACCTATTCCAAATCAGACAAGTGCTACTTTGTAGGTTATCCCAAGTAAATGGGTATTCCTCCCTCACAATACCGAGGCAAATAGGTTTGCCACAAAGGACGGTATGCTTTTTGAAGGAAATGGTTCTTTCAAAAAGGGTGAGAGGGAGAACACTGCAACTCGACGAGATAAACAGTATCTTCGTCATCAGTTCAAAGGAAAGGAACCTTGGAAGTGATTCCAAGGTTTTCCTACTGCAACTGATACGGAAGTCTCTACAATAAGATGTATGGACTTCGGTCGAACTTGCAGCTGAACCTCGTAGGCAAGGCTCGTGCAAACCTCTCAGGTGCGCAAACGAGATATTGTTGTTGGACAACAGTATACCTACGATACACAAGGAAGCGGTGATGGGCCCTGACTCCGGAATTGGCTAAATGCCAATACAATCCGAGATAGTTTCCATATAAATGTTTCAAGATTAAAATCTTGATACACCTTTCAGAAGGCTTAGAGTCTAACGAATATTTATGGAACTAAAAACTGATACGGATAAAAATGTTTTATCCATAAAGCTTGACTTGTTGAAATAACAAGTTCAAGGAGTTGACTACGATGAGGTTATTTCACCGTAGCGATGCTTAAAGTCGGTTCGGGTTGAACTGGCAATTAATACATATTTCAATCATGAGATATGAAACATGGATGACAAAAGGATTTCCATCTGATGGAAATAAAACCTAGGACTTGTATGTGATACAGTCCAAAGTAATTTGTCGATCCAGAGGATGCTAGTAAGTATGCAAACTTTAGAGTTCCAGCGATGGACAGAAGAGAGCAAACTGGAGTTGGAATCTTCGTTTTTGATGGAATTGTCAAAGGGGTTTGACTTCATCAAATGGGTATCGAAGATGCTTGTGATTCAAGAAAGTAAGTGGGAGCATAATAATATTTCTAAAAACCTTGTGTACTTGACACATTGTTAATTGGAAATAAATTTCTTGACACGAATAAGGACTTCATTTAAAATAGTTTTTCGATGAAGTACTTAGGCTAAATAGCATCAATATTAGGCATGATAATCTATGGAGATAGATTTACCTAATAGGGCTAAGCTATGAATACATATTGACAAGGTGCTAAAACCTTCTAGCATTTAAAACGCCAAGGAGTGATTCTTGCCGAAGTCACATGGGAAGAGTTTTGCAAGACTCGGTGTCTCAAAACACAGATGAGCAAAAATACATGATGGTGATTCCACACAGTCTTGTGTTTGGATTAAACATGTATTCCATGGTATGTAAAAACATCCAGATATGTCCAATACTCCAAAGTTGTTGCGAGTATAGATACCAAAGTGATCAAAAGTACTGATCATGGGACAACAGTGAAAGATGTCATTAGGTACTAGAGTAGTACTGATGACATGTTTTCTCGCAAGCAGCGATTATGAAGTGCTCGTTGTAAGTAATTACATCGATACAGTCTTCATCAATGCTCCATGCAATTTTCGATTTAAGTTAAGGGTTTTGTGTAATACACAACATAGTGGCACGGTAGTTGGAAATTGTTCCAAACAAGATACTGTGGCGAATTCTATAACAAAGGCAAAGTATGTTGACCCTTTAGAAGCGACAAAGAAGTTGTTGAATCATATAGTTCATTCATGAACTTAGTATGGTTCCAAGATGGCTTTGGTCTATGGGATACTATTGCAGATAGTTGCTCCATAGCTCAGTCTGAGGAATCAGGTTTCGACCGATGATTCACACATATGCAAAGCCAAGTCCACACAAAATATGAATTTTGTGAAAGCGTGAAAACGCGAGGATATGCAAAGTTATACACGGAGCTGAAGTCGTCAGATCCGTTGGACATCAGGCTATTTTACACCAGTATGCCATAGGTGTAAAGTGCATTAGCGTTGACTAGATTATTGACTCTAGTGCAAGTGGGAGTCTGTAGGAGATATGCCCTAGAGGCAATAAAAAATGTTATTGATTATCTCCCTGTTCATAATTAGGTTTATGTTCCATGCTATAACTGCTATGGTTCTCGAGTCTACAATAACCACGAGGCTCGGAGGAAGACTCATATGCACGTGTAGAATAATAAACGGTAAAATGTATTCCTAGTCTGGCCTCTAAGACTGGCTCAAGTATTGCATGATGATCCTGTTTTCCTGATCATGGGCATGGCTATGCCGGCAATTTTGAGGGCACAATGTTAGAAGAACATTTGTGTTGAATCGACCTGAATTGATGTTATGCTATGAGATACATTCGTCATAAGTTAACGGTTAATAACACAGAGATGGTTAACGTTTGCATGATTCCTTAGACCATGAGAGTATCGAGTTTCTTTATGCTTGCTTCATGAACTTTGGGGTTTGTTAAACGTCATCCGTAAATGGGTGGCTATTACGGCGGCTTACGGGTTCATGGAAAAGTGTGTCAAGTAACTTGATAGCTCAAGATTGGGATTTGCTCCTCCGACGATGGAGAGATATCTCTGGGCCCTCTCGGTGTTACGGTATCCATCATCGTCTGGCCAGACACTTTGTGATTTGATCACGGGGATGCCGGAACACGGGAACGAGAAAAGAGAACAATACCGGTAACGAGGTAACTGGCATAGTGGACAAGTTGTTGATCCACGGGGATGCCAACATGTCTCACCTCGGGTATTTGTAACATATCGCGAAGCAACAGGAATAGCACACGGCAACTGGAGGTTCACTCGATTATTCATTCGTGTGGGTATAGGGGTCAATATGGGTGTCCACGGCTCCGATGTTGATCATTGGTCGGAAGGGGTTCCGGGTCATGTCTATACTTCACCGAACCTATAGGGTCACACGCTTAAGGGTCATCTATCTGCTGAATACTAGACAGGGAGTATGAGAGAAAAGCACCGAAAAAGTTTCGGACACCGGAAAAGTTTCGGACAGCGGAAAAGTTCCGCAGAGAGAACACCGGAACAGTTTCGGTAAAACTGAAAAGTTGTTTCAGGGGATACCATTAAGTCAAAATGGTTTCGGCACATGCCTGATAATTCTTGGAGGGTGCCAGAATCATTCTGGAAACTTCTGGGAATTTTCCGGAAGAAAAACCGGAAATGTTCCGGAGCTGCCGGAACCGCTTCAGATGCTTTTCGCAGATGAAAATCACTAATCCGGAATTGTTCCGGATCGCATTGAAAATTATTTTAGTGGGGTACTGGAAATGTTCTAAGCCCACATAAATATTTTCAGTTCGACCGGACGCTGAAAAATGTCGTCGTGAATACTGAAAGTGCTTTTTGGATATTTATGGAAAAGCACCTTTTTGGATATTTCCAAAAAGGCTTCTAGAAGGGATTGGGGAGCAAGGCACCTCATGGGGGGGGGGACCCCCTTGTGTTGGCCGGCCAAGGTGGGCATGCTCCATGGGAGCTCCACATAGCACCCCTTTTCCCTTTTATTCTTTTTATGTGAGACATAAATTGGGGGTACTTTGGTATTTTCAAGTGGCCACTTTACCCCTTGGTTTTCCTATAAATAGAGGTGAGTGGGCTGCCCACAAACTCACTCTTACTCTCATACAAATGCCATGCATGATCTGGCTCTCTCTCTCCCTCCCAGCGAAATAGTTTCATAGAGCCGAAAGGCTGTCTGGGTTCCGGCAGGAACTAGTTCTAGACGGCGAAGCCCTGCCGGATAGATGACACCGTATGTGTGCAACTCTGTAGAGAGATCATAGTTTCGGTCTTAGTTCGAGAGTGCCTCCCGAAGGGCTGTCCGTGTGACCGTCCGAGTTTTGGAGGTCCTCCCGAAGGGCTATCCGAGTGACAGTCCGAGTTTCGGAGGTCCTCCCGAAGGGCTGTCCGCGACACCGTCCGGGGGACTGTCCAACCGCCTCCCGGAGGGCTGTCCGCGGGGCAGATGAGGGTATACATCCTCACGGTTGGGAGGTTGTAAATCCTAGCTGCGGGGATCTGCACCGCCGTTCGTCATCGACACTACTTCCGCTGCGCTACGAGTCGGTAACGAAAAGGATCAAACCTTGTATGCAGTCTCCATAGTGATCCTGGGCTGGTGCGTAGGTCAGAAATTTTTGTTTTCTACTGCGTTACCCTACAGCATTGTGTGCTTGTTTTGATGAATCTATGGCTTGTATTGGGGTGTATAAGCTATGGTAAAGTTAAAATACAGTAGGTATAATGCAATAATAAAATAAGAATGGGTTTGCAACAGTACTTAGAGTGGTGATTTGCTTTATTGTACTAACGGATCTCACGAAGTTTTGTAGAGTTTTGTGTGATTGAAGTTTTGAAGTTTTGGGTGAGATCACGATGGATGAAGGAATAAGGAGTGAAAAGAGCCTAAGCTTGGGGATGCCCATGTCACCCCAAGATAATATCCATAGAGAAACAAGCAACTAAGCTTGGGGATGCCCCGAGTGGCACTCCCTCTTTCTTCTAACGACCATCGGTATTTTACTTGGAACTATATTTTTATTCATCACATATCATGAGTTACGCTTGGAGCGTCTTGTATTATTTCAGTCTTTGCTTGTTTTTCTTTTTAGTTTGTCTTTAGTATCCTTGATGGACACACCTATTTTGAGGGAGCCAAATTATGCTATGATTTGTTAGAATTTCTCTATGTGCTTCACTTAAACTTTTTGAGCTATGGAATTGCTCTAGTGCTTCACTTATATCTTTTTGAGCATGGTGTGCTTTAGAATTTTGAAGAAATACTCTCGTGCTTCACTTAGATTAATTTGGGAGTTAGTATATTTTGAAGAAATTCTCTCATGCTTCACTTATACTATTTTGAGAGATGAAATCTTTATGATCATGTTCTTCACTTAAATTTATTTGAGCTTGTCAAAAGCAATGGCAATATATGAAACTAGTCCCAAAGTGATAGATATTCTAGAGGGATATAATAAAAACTTTCATGAAGATCATTGGACAAATTAAACTTGATTCCTTGTAATAGTTTTGAGACATGTTGATAGTCATATGTGAGTCATGTTAGTGAGTAATTGTGCTTTAGTTAGAATATTGGTGTTAAGGTTTGTGATTCCCTATGCAAGCACGAAAGTCAATAGTTATGCAATGAAATTACATCTTACTTATGGTGCATTATTCAGTGTTATTTATGCTCAATGCCCGTTTATGTGAATTTTCGTTTCTTGGTTGGTTGCTTCTCAATCTATTTGCTAGCCTCCATTTGTACTAAGTAGAAATACTACTTGTGCATCCAAAATCCTTAAACCCAGTTTTGCCATATGAGTCCACCATACCTACCTATATGCGGTATTTCCTTGTTGTTCTATGCAAATTTGTATGTGCCATCTCTAATTTTCAAAATAAATTTCCTTTTTGTGTGCTCGTACCGCGCATGAAACGGTTGGGGGTATCCAATATTTTTCCATGCTAGATGTGTTATTGTCAAGATGAGTGTTTATTCACTTGTCATTGCACGAGAGTACGGCGGTAATAGGGATGCCCAGTCCCGAAATGAAAAAGAATTTTTTTACTTTATGTTGTCAAATAATAAATTTTTTGGAAAGTGTTGGTATGGAAGGCACCCGTGGATACGGATAGCCATGGATTGTGAAAGAATGGTGGCAAAAGGAATAAACTTTATTTTCTGTTTGGGAACCGCCTATGATGTATCTAGCATGGAAAGTATTGCGAAGTTCTTTGTCGTTTTCGTTGACAGGAAAGGCATGCCACCCAAAATATTTTCTCTCTCAATTTAAGCTTTGAGCTCTGGCACCTCTACAAATCCCTACTTCGCTCTACAAAGGGCCTATCTATTTACTTTATGCAATTTTTATTTTTTTTAATTTGAGTCTCCATCTTTTCTTATAAAGCACCAACTCGGGGCACTATGATCATACTTGAGCATTAGGTGTAGTTAATATTTGAGTGTGTTTCATGAATGGATCAATGATTGGGCATAATGGGCTAGGGATAAATTTCTTTAGTATTGATATTTTGAAAGACATGGTTGCTTGTTAGTATGCTTGAGTATTGAAGTCTTCATGTCAAAACTAGACTATTGCTTTGAACCATCTATAAGTCCAAATGTTCATGCTACAAAGAAAAGAATATGTGATGAACATGTTAGGCAGCATTCCACATCAAAAATTCTGTTTTTATCATTTACCTACTCGAGGACGAGTAGGAATTAAGCTTGGGGATGCTGATACGTCTCCAACATATCTATAATTTTTGCTTGTTCCATGCTGTTATATTATCATTCTTGGATGTTTTACAATCATTTTATAGCAAATTTATATCATTTTTTGGGACTAACCTATTGACATAGTGCCAAGTGCCAGTTGCTATTTTTTCCTTGTTTTTTACTTCGCAGAATTTCAGTACCAAACGAAGCCCAAACATCGCGAAACTTTTTGGAGATTTTTTTTGGGCTAGAAGACACCCAAAGGACCAAAGAAGTATCTGGAAGGAGGGCCGAGGAAGGCACGATACACCAGGGTGCACCAGAGGCCCCTGGCGCGCCCAGGTGGGTTGTGCCCTCCTCGGGGCCCTTCTCCACCGCCTCTCAGCTCTATAAATACCCCAATATTCCAGAAACCCTAGGGGAGTCGACGAAAAAATCATCCAGCCGCCGAAGTTCCAGAACCTCGAGACTCAATCTAACACCATCACAGAGGGGTTCATCATCCTCATTGGTGCCTCTCCGATGATGCGTGAGTAGTCCACCATAGACCTACAGGTCCGTAGGCAGTAGCTAGATGGCTTCTTCTCTCTTTTTGATTCTCAATACAATGGTCTCTTGGAGATCTATTTGATGTAATGACTTGTGCGGTGTGTTTGTTGGGATCCGATGAATTTTGAGTTCATGATCAATTTCTATCCATGAATATTATTTGAGTCTTCTTTTCATCTCTTATATGCATGATTACTTATAGCCTCATATTTCTTCTTCGAATCTTTGGTTTAGTTAGTCCAACTAGATCGATTTTTCTTGCCGTGGGAAGAGGTGCTTTTTGATGGGTTCGATCTTGCAGTGTCCTTTCTCAGTGACAGAAGGGGCAGCAAGGCATGCATGTATCATTGCTATTAAGGATAACAAGATGGGGTCTATTCCTAAATGAATAGATCTTGTCTACATCATGTCACCGTTCTTATTGCATTACTGCGTTTTCCCATGAACTTAATACACTAGATGCATGCTGGATAGCGGTCGATATGTGGAGTGATAGTAGTAGATGCAGACAGGAGTCGGTCTACTAATCTTGGACGTGATGCCTATATAATGATCATCGCCTTGGATATCGTCATGACTATTCCATTTTCTATCAATTGCCCAACAGTAATTTGTTCACTCACTGTGTGATATACTCATGAGAGAAGCCACTAGTGAAACCTACGGCCCCCGGGTCTACTTTTCCAACATATTGCTTTCCGATCTATATTTTTGTTGATTTTGTTTTCAGATCTATTAATTCCAAAAACTCAAAAATACCTTGCTGCACTTTTTATTTGCCTCTTTTATTTTGAGTTCTTGCGAGATCTATCAGTCCAATCTATCACTACCTAATCTATATTTTTACCGTAGAGAGATTGACAACCTCTCTTTCGCGTCGGGTTGCAAGTATTTGTTCTTTGTGTGCAGGTGCTGCTTACATAGTGTAGCGTGATCCTCTTACTAGTTCGATACCTTGGTTTCATAACTGTGGGAAATACTTACTGTCGCTGTGCTGCATCATCCCTTCCTCTTTGGGGAAATACCGACGCAGTCTCAAGCCACGTCAGGGCGCGGCTGCCCTCTCCTCCCTCAAGTATATATAGGGGAGGGGTGGAGGTGCTGCCGCCCTAGGGTTTCCCCTAGGGTTGGGCGGCGGCCAAGGGGGCTGCCTTGGCCCCCAAGGCAAGGGGACGGCGGCCACCCTTGGGCCAGCCCTTGCCCTGGCGGCATGGGCCTTGGGGTGGTGGGTGCTGCCAGCCCACCAGGGGCTAGTGCGCCACCCCTCTCAGCCCATGGGGCCCTCTGGGCAGGTGGATCCCCGGAACCCTTCCGGCACTTCTAATAAAACCCGGGCAAACCCCAAAACTATTCCGGTGCCCGAATACCAACTTCCCATATATGAATCTTTACCTCCGGACCATTCCGGAACTCCTCATCATGTCCGGGATCTCATCCTGGACTCCAAACAACTTTCGGTCACCAACATATACATCTCAACAATACCAAATCGTCACCAAACGTTAAGTGTGCAGACCCTGCGGGCTCGTGAACTATGCAGACAAGAATGAGACACCTCTACGGTCAATAACCAATAGCGGGACCTCGATGCCCATATTGGTTCCCACATATTCTACGAAGATCTTTATCGGTCGAACCACGATGTCAAGGATTCAACCAATCCCGTATATAGTTCTCTTTGTCTGTCGGTATGTTACTTACCCGAGATTTGATCGTCAGTATCTCCATACCTAGTTCAATCTCATTACCGGCAAATCTATTTACTAGTTCCGTAATACAAGATCCCGTGACTAACTCCTTAGTCACTTTGCTTGCAAGCTTACTGTGATACTGTATTACCGAGTGGGCCCTGAGATACCTCTCCGTCATACGGAGTGACAAATCCCAGTCTCGATTCACGCCAACCCAATAGACACCCTCCGAGATACCTGTAGATTACCTTTATAGTCACTCAGTTACGTTGTGACATTTGATACACACAAGGCATTCCTCCGGTGTCAGGGAGTTGCATGATCTCATGGTCGTAGGAACAGATCTTGACATGGATAAATCATTAGCAATAAACTAACATGATTAAATTCTATGTTTACTATAGGGTCTTGTCCATCACAACATTCTTCTAATGATGTGATCCCGTTATCAAACGACAACTCATGTCTTTGGCCAGGAAACCTTGTGTTGGGGAACGTTGCATGGGAAACAAAAAATTTCCTACGAACACCCAAGATCAATCTAGGAGATGAGCATCTACGAGAGGGGAGATTGGATCCACATAGCCTTGTAGATCGCTAAGCGTGAAGCGTTAAGAAACGCAGTTGATGTAGTCGAACGTCTTCGCGATCCAAATCGCAAGCCGTCCCGCGATCCAATAACGATCTAGTGCTGAACAGACGTCACCTCTGCGTTCAGTACCCGTGTGGCTCGATGACGATCTCTGCCTCCTTGATCCAGCAAGCGAGAGCAGAGAGGTAGATGAGTTCTCCGTCAGCACAACGATGTGGTGGCGGTGGTGGTGAACTAATCCGGCAGGGCTTCGCCGAGCTCCGCCGAACTAATCTAGAGGAGAATATGATCTAGAGGGAGAGAGGGCAGCTCGTGGCTTTTCAGATTAGGGGCTGCCCTAAAAAATCCTCTAGTATATATAGGAGGAAGGGAGGGGAGGAGGCAGCCCTAGCCCCTCCACCAAGGAGGGGTTCGGCCGAACCAGGGGGAGGAGTCCTCCCCGCACTAGGATTCCTCCTCCCACAAGGGAGGTGGAGTCCTAGGAGGACTCCCCACTTGGCCATCCTCTCTCCTCTTCGCATGGGCCCTTAGGGGCTGGCTTGATCAGCCCACTAAGGGCTGGTACGCCACCCCTAAGGCCCATGTGGCCCCCGGAGTGGGTGGGCCCTCCCGATGGACCCCCGGAACCCTCCTGGCACCCTCGGTACACTACCGGTGACGCCCGAACTTTTTCCGGTGATCAAAACGGGACTTCCTATATATCAATCTTTACCTCCGGAGCTCCTCGTGACGTCCGGGATCTCAACCGGGACTCCGAACAACCTTCGGTCACGAACATACATAACTCAATAATACCGAAACGTCACCGAACGTTAAGTGTGCAGACCCTGTGGGTTCGAGAACTATGTAGACATGACCGAGACACCTCCACGGTCAATAACCAATAGCGGGACCTGTATGCCCATATTGGTTCCTAAATATTCTACGAAGATCTTTATCGGTTGAACCTCTATGTCAAGGATTCAGTTAATCCCGTATGATGTTCCCTTTGTTTATCGGTATATTACTTGCCCGAGATTCGATCGTCGGTATCTCCATACCTAGTTCAATCTCGTTACTGGCAAGTCTCTTTACTCGTTCCATAATACAATATCCTTTGGCTAAATCTTTAGTCACTTTGCTTGCAAGGCTCATTGTGATGTTGTATTACCGAGTGGGCCCTGAGATACCTCTCCGTCACACGGAGTAACAAATCCCAGTCTTGATCCATGTAAACTCAACAGACACCCTCGGAGATACCTGTAGAGCATCTTTATAGTCACCTAGTTACGTTTTGACATTTGATACACACAAAGCACTCCTACGGTTTCAGTGAGTTACATCGTCTCATAGTCATAGGAACAGATACTTGACATGCAGAAAACGATAGCAATAAACTGACACGATCATATGCTACGTTCGTAGTTTGGGTCTTGTCTATCACATCATTCTCCTAATGATGTGATCGCATTATCAAATGACAACTCTTGTCTATGGCTAGGAAACCATTACCATCTTTGATCAACGAGCTAGTCAACTAGAGGCTTACTAGGGACACATTTTTGTCTATGTACCCACACATGTATTTGTGTTTCCAGTCAATACAGTTATAGCATGGATAATAAACATTTATCATGAAAAAGGAAATATAATAATAACCATTTTATTATTGCCTCAAGGGCATATTTCCAACATTCTCCCACTTGCGCTAGAGTCAAAAATCTAGCTCACATCACCATGTGATTTACATTGTAATGAATCTAACACCCATACAGTTTTGGTGTTGATCATGTTTCCCTCGTGGAAGAGGTTTAGTCAACGGATCTGCAACATTCTGATCCGTGTGTACTTTGCAAATATTTCTGTCACCCTCCTCGATGTAATCGCGGATGGAGTTGAAGCGTCACTTTATGTGTCTGGTCCTCTTGTGAAACCTTGGTTCCTTGACTAGAGCAATGGCACCAGTGTTGTCACAGAACAAAGTCATTAGGTCCAGTGCACTGGGCACAACACCAAGATCCGTCATGAACTGCTTCATCCAGACACCTTCCTTTGCCGCCTCTGAGGCAGCTATGTACTCCGCTTCGCATGTAGAATCAGCTGCCACATTTTGCTTGGAACTGCACCAGCTTACCGCTCCCCCATTGAGAATATATACGTATCCGGTTTGAGACTTAGAGTCATCCGGGTCAGTGTCAAAGCTTGCATCAACGTAATCCTTTACGACGAGCTCTTGATCACCTCCGTAAAAGAGAAACATCCGCTGTCCAGTGATCCACTCCTGGATTACTTTGAAACCTTCCGGCCATACTTATGGCAAGGCTGACGTCTGGTCTTATGCACAACATTGCATACATGATAGAGCCTATCGCAAAAGCATAGGGGATTGATACGTCTCCAACGTATCTATAATTTATGAAGTATTCATGCCATGTTTACAATAATTTTATATGATTTTGGTATGATTTTATTAGAACTAACCCGGACTGACGTTGTTTTCAGCAAAACTACCATGGTGTCGTTTTTTGTGCAGAAATAAAAGTTCTCGGAATGGGCTGAAAATTTACGGAGAATATTTTTTGGAAAATATAAAAAATACTGGAGCAAAAAGATACCGAAGAGGAGTCCCGAGGCAGCCACAAGCCTAGGGCGCGCCCCCCCTAGGGCGCGCCCCCTGGCTTGTGGGCCCCTCGGGAGTCCCCTTGACGTGAGACCGACGCCAAAAATTCTTATAAATACCCAAACCTCCAGAAAGAAACCTAGATCAGGAGTTCCGCCGCCGCAAGCCTCTGTAGCCACGAAAAACCAATCGGGAGCCCGTTCCGGCACCCTGCCGGAGGGGCAAACCATCACTGGAGGCCATCTTCATCATCCCGGCGGTCTCCATGACGAGGAGGGAGTAGTTCACCCTCGGGGGTGAGGGTATGTACCAGTAGCTATGTGTTTGATCTCTCTCTCTCTCGTGTTCTTGAGATGACACGATCTTGATGTACCGCGAGCTTTATTAATATAGATGAATCATATGGAGTTTTCCCATCTCTATCTTCTTCTGATGAATTGAGTTTTCCCTTTGAAGTTTTCTTATCGGATTGAGTCTTTAAAGTATTTGAGAACACTTGATGTATGTCTTGCGATGGGATATCCATGGTGACAATGGGATATTCTATTGATCCACTTGATGTATGTTTTGGTGATCAACTTGCGGGTTCCGTGACCTTGGGAATCTATGCATAGGGGTTGGCACACGTTTTCATCTTGACTCTCCGGTAGAAACTTTGGGGCACTCTTTTAAGTTCTTTGTGTTGGATTGAACATGATGAATCTGAAATTGTGTGATGCATATCGTATAATCAAGCCCATGGGTACTCGTGGTGACATTGGAGTATCTAGGTGACATTAGGGTTTTGGTTGATGTGTATCTTAAGGTGTTATTTTAGTACGAACTCTAGGGCTGTTCGTGACACTCATAGGGATAGCTCATACGATTGATCGGAAAAGATAACTTTGAGGTGGTTTCATACCCTACAATAATTTCTTCGTTTGTTCTCCGCTATTTGTGACTTTGGAGTGAACTCTTTGTCGCATGTGAGGGATTTACATATGATTCAACTATGTCAGTATTGTTGAGAGAACTTGCACTAGTGAAAGTATGAACCCTAGGCCTTGTTTCTAAGCATTGCAATACCGTTTGTGCTCACTTTTATCATTAGTTACCTTGCTGTTTTTATATTTTCAGATTACAAAAACCTATATCTACCGTCCATATTACACTTGTATCACCATCTCTTCGCCAAACTAGTGCACCTATACAATTTACCATTGTATTGGGTGTGTTGGGGACACAAGAGACTCTTTGTTATTTGGTTGCAGGGTTGTTTGAGAGAGACCATCTTCATCCTACGCCTCCCACGGATTGATAAACCTTAGGTCATCCACTTGAGGGAAATTTGCTACTGTCCTACAAAACTCTGCGCTTGGAGGCCCAACACGAGTCTACAAGAAGAAGGTTGTGTAGTAGACATCAAGCTCTTTTCTGGCGCCGTTGCCAGGGACGTGAGTGCTTGAAGGTATATCTTTAGGTCTTGCAATTAAATGTTTTAGTTTCTTCTTTTTGACAAGTTTGGTGTATAAAAGAAAACTACAAAAAAATGGAATTGAGGTTGCCTCATATGCTTCATCTTTTTATTGTCTTTCGTGAAAATGATGGAAAGGAAAATTGTGCTCAAGTGTTAGAAGAAGAAGTTATTAAAATGTTTGGCACTAAATCTTTGAGTGATGAGCATGATTGCAATGTTGCTAGTACGAATTCTCTAAATATCCATGATGCTAGTGATATGCAAAGCCACAAGCTTGAGGATGCTATGTTTGATGAAGATGATATTTTTAGTCCCCCAAGTTTTGATGATCAAATTTGTTATAATGACTGCATGCCTCCTACTTATGATGATTATTGTGATGATACTTATGCGATGAAAAAGAGTGATGATTACTATTATGATACTTGTCATAATTATGAATATCCTTTTACTGAATATTACTCTTTTAATGTGGAACCAATTTGTAGTATTCAATTCTTTTATGATACTCCCACTATTAGTCATGAGAAGAAATTTTCTTGTGTGGAGAGTAGTAAAATTTCTATGCTTGTAGATCATGAAGATAATGCTTTATGTGATAGTTATGTTGTGAAATTCCTTCATGATGCTACTGAAAATTATTATGAGGGAGGAACATATGCTTGTAGGAATTGCAATAATATCAAGTTTCCTCTCTATGTGTTCAAAGTTTTGAAGTTATGCTTGTTTTGCCTTCCTATGCTAGTTGATTCTTGTTCCCATAAATTGTTTACTCACAAAATCCCTATCCATAAGAAGTGGGTTAGACTTAAATGTGCTTTCCATGAGATTCATGATGCTCTTTTGCATGTTTCAACTACTATTCTTATATGAGCATCATTGAAATCATCATGCCTAGCTAAAAGGCATTAAAGAAAATCGCTTGTTGGGAGACAACCCAACACTTTTACTTTCTGTTTTTGTGTGTTCACATGATTAAGCTACTGTAGTAATCATGTTTTGTGCCTTTTATTTCAATAAAGTACCAAGTAAAGCCTTTGGGATGACTCAAAAGATGAGTAGAATTGATGCTGAACCAAAACAGAAACTTTTGACTCCAGTATAGGAATATTCATTTTTTACTGGAGCGTGATAATGATCTGAAATTTTTACACAGTCTTGATATAGAAATTATTCAGGTTTTCCTAATTTTTCAGAATTGTACAGGGAAGTATGGTTACACTACAGATATTCACAGAATGTTCTGTTTTTGACAGATTCTATTTTGCATGCATAGTTTGCTTGTTTTAGTGTTTACATAGCTTATATTTAGCGGTATAAAATATGAGAATGATAGAATACAGTAGGTATCATGTGGGAACAATTATGAATCTTGTCTTGACAGTACCTAAGTGAATTATCTTTATTTATTATACTAACCCTTGTCACGAAGTTCCATTAAGTTTTGTGTGATTGAAGTTTTCAAGTTTTGGGTGAGACACCGATATGAGGAGAATAAGGAGTGACAAGAACCTAAGCTTGGGGATGCCCAAGGCACTCCCAAGTTAATATCCATGGAAGACTCAAGCGCCTAAGCTTGGGGATGCCCCGGAAGGCATCCCCTTTTTCGTCTTAAACACAATCGGTATATCTTACTTGGAGCTATATTTTTATTCGTCACATAATATGAGTTTTGCTTATAGCATCATATTATTTTGTTGTTCTCTGTTAGGTGTTATTTATAATTTTGTTTTTCAATAAAAAGTTCCAAGAATTGTCTTAGGATGCTTGCATTGCATGTTTTGATATGTGCTGTGTAAAAACAGAAACTTTTATTGTAGTGTTTGAATTTTCATATTTTACTGGAACGTGGAACGTTTTTGAAATTTTTACACAGTGTTGTCATACAAATTCTTTAGCATGTCCTAAATTTTCATAATTTTTTGAATTCCGGAAGTACACTGTTTTCATAAATTTCTACAGACTGTTCTGTTTGGACAGATTGCTGTCATAGTTTTGTTATCTACTTATCCTCTAGTTTCCATAGCCTATATTGGTAGATATAAATTGTGGAAACGATAGTAAACAGTAGATGATGTTTGAAAATTATTGTGCAACTTATCTTGGCAGTACATAAAGAGTTGATTTATTATTATGTGCACTAACTTATCTCACGAGTTCTTTTCAAGTTTTGTGTGGATGAAGTTTTTGAGAATAGGTGAAACCGGGATATGAGAGGATTGAACGAGATACAAAAGCTCAATATTGGGGATGCCCAAGGCACCCCAAGTAAATATTTCAAGAAGTCTCAAGCATATAAGCTTGGGGATGCTACGCATCCCACCTCTCTTCATCAACAATTATCGGTTAGCCTATGTTGAGCCAAAAAAATTATTCGTTCACATGATGCGTGCTATTCACGGAGTGCTATTTTTCTTTTGCTTGCTGTTTAATAAAATACTTAAGATCTGAAATTCTTAGATGAGAGAGTCTTCACATAGTTATTTAATTGTTGACTACGCATTGATCTTCACTTATATATTTTTGGAGTAGTTTGTCATTCACTCCCGTGCTTCACTTATATCCTATGAGTAAATGGTTGAATGAATTGAATATCATAAATCTGAAATTAAATATGCTTCATATACTTATCCCATGGGGAGTAATGACTTCACACATAATAAGTATAGGTGGTAAAATTTATTGAAAGTTAGCAAACACCGCATTGGTCACTTGAACAATTCATGAAAGAATATTGAAGGAAGAGAGATTCCACATATAAATATACTATCTTGGACATCTTCTATGATTGTGAGCTCATTAATTATTTTCAAACTTGAGCAAATTAGTTAAAATTGGATAAGGAAGACAACTTAATGAGTTATGTTTGGGTATATTTGTATAGAAGTTATATTGTTATGGATCCTCCAACATGTGGTTCTTGCTTCCACCTCATACTAGACAAAACTTCCGCACCAAGTAGAAATACTACTTGTGCATCCAAACACCCTTAAACCAGTTTTGCCATGAGAGTCCACTATACCTACCTATGGATTGAGTAAGATCCTTCAAGTAAGTTCTCATCGGTGCAAAAAGCAATACAAATTGCTCCTAAATATGTATGATCTTTTATTGTGAGGGAAAATAAGCGTTGTACGAGCTTGTGATGGTAAAGAAATAAAAGCAACGGACTGCATAATAAAGGTTGCTATCACAAAGGGAAATACAACGTGACGTTCCTTTGCATTACGGGTTTGCACATCCAAAAACGAAAAGCGCATGACAACCTCTGCTTCCCTCTGCGAAGGGCCTATCTTTTACTCTCTAGTACTTACCTTTATGCAAGAGTCATGGTGATCTTCACCACTTCCTATATTTCGCCTTTTTCTCTTGGCAAGCATCATGTGTTGGGGAATGATCTAGACATATATATCCACACAAATATATTTGATCATGAATTATTATTGTTGACAATTATCTATATGATAAATAAGTTGGGAGGCGAAATATTAAGCCCCTATCATTCTCTGTGTTCGATGGATGCTATTTGTTCTAAAAATATGCTTTGAGTGTCAATAATCATGGAAGAATATATGATAGTTGAGTATGTGGAATTTGCTAAATCAAAGCTCTTACATAGACCCTTCCTAAAAATAAGATGAATTGCAATTGTTCGATGACTAGGAATATGGTTTGTTAGTTTTCAAGAAACTTTCTGGTCTATACTTTATCATGTGAATAGCTTGTTACTTGATCATGAGAAGTTTTATGAGATGAGCTACTGTTTATGGTTTATATTGATGCTAGAAAAAGTGATTGGAATTATCATTGATCAAACTTGTGCACTTGCTAGCATTCACACTTCATAAATTATTTCTTTTATCATTTACCTACTCGAGGACGAGCTGGAATTGAGCTTGGGGATGCTGATACGTCTCCAACGTATCTATAATTTATGAAGTATTCATGCCATGTTTACAATAATTTTATATGATTTTGGTATGATTTTATTAGAACTAACCCGGACTGATGCTTTTTTCAGCAGAACTACCATGGTGTCGTTTTTTGTGCAGAAATAAAAGTTCTCGGAATGGGCTGAAAATTTACGGAGAATATTTTTGGAAAATATAAAAAATACTGGAGCAAAAAGATACTGGAGAGGAGTCCTGAGGCAGCCACAAGCCTAGGGGGCGCCCCCCTCCCAGGGCGTGCCCCCTGGCTTGTGGGCCCCTCGGTAGTCCCCTTGACGTGAGACCGACGCCAAAAATTCTTATAAATACCCAAACCTCCAGAAAGAAACCTAGATCGGGAGTTCCGCTACCACAAGCCTCTGTAGCCACGAAAAACCAATCGGGAGCCCGTTCCGACACCCTGTCGGAGGGGGAAACCATCACCGGAGGCCATCTTCATCATCCCGGTGGTCTCCATGACGAGGAGGGAGTAGTTCACCCTCGGGGCTGAAGGTATGTACCAGTAGCTATGTGTTTGATCTCTCTCTCTCGTGTTCTTGAGATGACACGATCTTGATGTACCACGAGCTTTATTAATATATATGAATCATATGGAGTTTTCCCCTCTCTATCTTCTTGTGATGAATTGAGTTTTCCCTTTGAAGTTTTTTTATCGGATTGAGTCTTTAAAGTATTTGAGAACACTTGATGTATGTCTTGCGATGGGATATCCGTGGTAACAATGGGATGTTCTATTGATCCACTTGATGTCTGTTTTCGTGATCAACTTGCGGGTTCCGTGACCTTGGAAATCTATTCATAGGGGTTGGCACACGTTTTCGTCTTGACTCTCCGGTAGAAACTTTGGGGCACACTTTGAAGTTCTTTTTGTTGGATTGAACATGATGACTCTGAAATTGTGTGATGCATATCGTATAATCAAACCCATGGTTACTCGTGGTGACATTGGAGTATCTTGGTGACATTAGGGTTTGGGTTGATGTGTATCTTAAGGTGTTATTTTAGTACGAACTCTAGGGCTGTTCGTGACACTTATAGGGATAGCTCATACGATTGATCGGAAAAGATAACTTTGAGGTGGTTTCATACCCTACAATAATTTCTTCGTTTGTTCTCCGCTATTTGTGACTTTGGAGTGAACTCTTTGTCGCACGTGAGTTATTTACATATGATTCAACTATGTCAGTATTGTTGAGAGAACTTGCACTAGTGAAAGTATGAACCCTAGGCCTTGTTTCTAAGCATTGCAATACCGTTTGTGCTCACTTTTATCATTAGTTACCTTGCTGTTTTTATATTTTCAGATTACAAAAACCTATATCTACCATCCATATTACACTTGTATCACCATCTCTTTGCCGAACTAGTGCACCTATACAATTTACCATTGTATTGGGTGTGTTGGGGACACAAGAGACTCTTTGTTATTTGGTTGCAGGGTTGTTTGAGAGAGACCATCTTCATCCTACGCCTCCCACGGATTGATAAACCTTAGGTCATCCACTTGAGGTAAATTTGCTACTGTCCTACAAAACTCTGCGCTTGGAGGCCCAACACGAGTCTACAAGAAGAAGGTTGCGTACTAGACATCAAGCTCTTTTCTAGCGCCGTTGCCGGGGAGGTGAGTGCCTGAAGGTATATCTTTAGATCTTGCAATTAAATCTTTTAGTTTCTTATTTTTCACTAGTTTGGTCTATAAAAGAAATCTACAAAAAATATATGGAATTGAGGTTGCCTCATATGCTTCTTCTTTTTAATGTCTTTCGTGAAAATGATGGAAAGGAAAATTGTGCTCAAGTGTTAGAAGAAGAAGTTATTAAAATGTTTGGCACTAAATCTTTGAGTGATGAGCATGATTGCAATGTTGCTAGTATGAATACTTTTAATATCCATGATGCTAGTGATATGCAAAGCCACAAGCTTGAGGATGCTATGTTTGATGAAGATGATATTTTTAGTCCCCCATGTTTTGATGATCAAATTTCTTATAATGACTGCATGCCTCCTACTTATGATGATTATTGTGATGACACTTATGCGATGAAAAAGAATGATGATTACTATTATGATACTTGTGTGGAGAGTAGTACAATTTCTATGCTTGTAGATCATGAAGATAATGCTTTATGTGATAGTTATGTTGTGAAATTCCTTCATGATGCTACTGAAAAATATTATGAGGGAGGAACAAATGCTTGTAGGAATTGCAATAATATCAAGTTTCCTCTCTATGTTTTCAAAGTTTTGAAGTTATGCTTTCTTTGCCTTCCTATGCTAGTTGATTCTTGTTCCCATAAATTGTTTACTCACAAAATCCCTATGCATAGGAAGTGGGTTAGACTTAAATGTGCTTTCCATGAGATTCGTGATGCTCTTTTGCATGTTTCAATTACTATTCTTATATGAGCATCATTGAAATCATCATGCCTAGCTAAAAGGCATTAAAGAAAAGCGCCTGTTGGGAGACAACCTGATGGGGTTATGTACCTAGGGTAGGGTCATAGGCCTGACCTACATACCCTACCTAAGGACATTACCTTAGAGAGCTTAAGGATTACAAGGAAGACTCCGACTGAAATCACCAAGGCATATGAGTCACTCGACAACATCCACTCGGAGGTCTCTTCCTCCACTCGACGGTTATCTTTCACTCGGAAGAACCAGAAGACGGTCGACCGCAGAAGGCCAGAAGCCACTCCGGGGAGGCTAACGGGCAGGCGTTCGGCTGGACCATTAGTAGCATTTATTACATACGTTTCCAGTAACGTCCATCTTTATTGCCACGATCGAACCCTTGGTTGCTGGGTATTGATGAGGGGCAGCGCACTCTATATAAGCCACCCCTCCCCTCTGGCACAAGGGTTCACACCCCCTGTAACTCTCATATTCCACACGACAAAGCTCCCGAGCATCTGAGACGTAGGGCTGTTACCTCCACGAGAGGGGCCTGAACTCATACATCTGTGGGTACATCCTCGCCGTAGCTAGGACTCTGCCCTCTCCTTTCGTACCCCTTCCTTCTACTGTCAGGCTCGTTCCCACGACAGTTGGCGCCCACCTTGGGGAAGGCATCTACGCGACTTCTGGCGAGGTTGAATTTTCTCTCCTTCGTCATGTCTTCCGGCGGTGATTTGTTCCTGGGCCACGAGATCTGTCTCGGAGCGCTCACCTTCATCGCCGATGATTCGGCATGGCTCCAGGAAGCGCCTCTAGATGTGGAGGCGCTCCCGATCCGCGGGGCGACGCACTTCTGCGCAAGCTCCTACAGCGTTCTTCTACTACAGCTGTCGACTCCATACTTGTCGGCTCTCCCCGCTGTTCATCGCCGCAAGCAATTCGGTCGTTCGTGACTCCAACGTTGGGTGAGACATGCGGCGGCTCGCCAAACTTCGTCTCCACAGATTGCGGCTATCGAGCCCGCCGAATCACTGCATGGCGTGTTCGACTCGGCGTCGGATCCGTCTGACGTTCCCTCCGAGTGTGAGAGCTGCGATCCTACGGCTGAGGTTCTCATGGCTGGTTCGCATCAGAGTCTGCCGCCTGGCTTTGGCCGCGGCAGACGCGAGGTTGGAGGTCCGTCGGATGAGCAGCAGCGCCGGGATGAGGAGATTCGCCATACTCCCATCGTCGGTGCGACTGCTGAGGCCCAGGCCATGGAGGCCACGCGCCTTCGGCTCAAAGAGATGCAGGAGGCACACGACGAGCATGCCCGCCAGCGTCCACCCGTTTCCAGTCGACGTCAGCGACAATTGTTTCCGAGTGGATCTCATAACAACATCAAGGTATTCCGTACTCCAATTCTGAATGTTGCAGAAGCTGCTAAGATTGCAGATTGCAGATTCCATTCAGCCGTCCCGTTCAGAGGCTGGCAGAGGTTTGCAGCAGATCCGAGTGTTGCTTGATGCAGCGCAACAACAGAATTCGGTTGTTTCTCAGTCGCACAATAGATTACATAGTAACTCTCCCAGAGCAGACACAGTTCAGTCGGCACATAGTCCGGGGTCGCCTCTGCATCGCGGGGGCGAAGGTTACCGTGAAGATCAGTACCAAGATCAGGGCCGAGATCATTTTGCTCCTCGTTATCACCGTGATGACCGCCGTCGAGTGCTTACTCCTCCGTGGAGTGGTTCATATGTGCCCCGGCACTATGACGATAGGCGCCCGTTCGGCGATGAGTGGAATCCTGGGTTCGATGCAAGGAATGTCCTCGCACAAAGGCGGATCGACAGAGGCAGGGCCCACAGAGATGGTAATGACAGAGACTATCCGAGTGGAAGTGGTACCGTTGTTTCTGGTCCCGAATGTTTTAGCAGGGCCATTCGCTCTGCAGAGATTCCCCCCAACTTCAGGTTGGCGGCTGGAATAAGCAAGTTCTCCGGCGAGTCAAAGCCGGAAACATGGTTAGATGATTACCGAGTGGCTGTGCAGATTGGTGGAGGAAATGACAATGTAGCCATGAAGCATTTATCCTTGATGTTGGATGGTTCGGCCTGAGCATGGTTGAACCGTTTGGCTCCTTCTAGCATCTATTGCTGGGAGGATCTTGCCCGAGTGTTCATCAGTACCTTCGAAGGCACTTGCAAACGTCATGTGGGTTTGATCGATTTGCAGCACTGTGTTCAGAAGCCCAATGAGTCCTTGAGAGATTACATTCAGCGTTGGTCCACCTTGCATCACACAGTGGAGAATGTTTCCGAGCATCAAGCTGTTCGTGCTTTCAAGGCCGGTGTGAAGTACAGAGAGCTTTACCTGAAGTTTGGGCGAACAGGTGATATTTCCCTGAGCAAGATGATGGAGATTGCCACTCGGTACGCCAATGGCGAAGAGGAAGACCGCCTCCGCAGCGGCAAAGGAAAAGCAGTCGACAACGATGCCGGCGGTGGCAATTCCAGTAGGAAGCAGAAACGCAAAGCTGATGGCCTTGTTCAGGCAGAGGCGACTGCTCTAGCGGCACAAGGAAAAAATAAGGGGAAGTCCAACGGGCAGTTTACCCCCAAGAAAGGAAAGAATCTGTCAGGAACAGACGTTTTGGATTTACCATGTGCGATTCACACGAAGAAAGATGAGGAGGGCAATTTGATATTTCCTAAGCATACCACTCGACAGTGCCGTTTACTGATCCAGCAGTGCAAGGAAGGTCAGTCGAGTGAAAAAGCTCCTGAAAAGGAGGATGATGAAGACAAAGAAGAGTTTCCTGAGGTGAATGCCACTCTGTTGATTTTTGCTGATGTTGAAAGCAAGAGTCGACTGAAAGTAATCAACGGAGAAGTCAACATGGCTGTTCCTGCTACCCCCACATACCTCAAGTGGTCTCAGACTGCTATCACATTCGACCAGTCAGATCACCCAGCTCATATCGCTACCCCCGGTCGGCAAGCGCTGGTGGTGGACCCGGTTGTGGGAGGCACTCGACTCCGCAAAGTCCTGATGGATGGTGGGAGCGGTCTGAACATCTTGTATGCGGATACCCTAAAGGGGATGGGCATTCCGATTTCCCAACTCAGCGAAAGCAACATGCAGTTCCACGGAGTAATCCCTGGGAAGAAGGCCAAATCACTCGGCCAGATAGCGTTAGATGTGGTATTCGGCACCGACAAGAATTTTCGCAAAGAGAAATTGACGTTTGAAGTGGTGGACTTCGAGAGCGCATACCACGCCATCCTTGGCCATCTGGCTTATGCCCGTTTCATGGCCCGTCCATGCTACGTGTATCTAAAGCTGAAGATGCCTGGGCCCAAGGGTGTGATCACAGTCACTGGCAATCGACAGAGGGCTGAGGAGTGCCTTCAGCAGGGCTCCAAAATTGCCGATCATCAGATGGCTGTGGTCGAGTTGGAGGAGTACAAGAAGAGTGTTGATCCTGCCGATCTGCTGCGTGCCAAGAAGCCCACCTCTGAGTCAGCTTTCCAGTCGGCAGGCGAAGTGAAGCAGGTGCACATTCACCCGACAGATCCGAATGCTGCCCCGACCAACATCGCAACGACACTCGACAGCAAATAGGAAGCCGAGCTCATCCAGTTCCTCTGTGAGAACTGGGACAGCTTCGCATGGAAGCCTGCTGACATGCCTGGTGTACCCTGGGAACTGGCTGAGCACCGACTGAGAGTCGACCCGAAGGCCAAGCCTGTAAAGGAGCACTTGCGTCGGTCGGCAGCAGAGAAGCGGAAGGCAATCGGCGAGGAGGTGGCTCGTCTCTTGGCGGCTAAGTTCATACGCGAGATTTACCACTCCGAGTGGCTCTCGAACGTCGTTATGGTCCCCAAGAAAGATAAGTCACTCCGCATGTGTATTGACTTCAAACATATCAATCGGGTCTGCCCGAAAGATCATTTTCCGCTCCCCCGCATCGATCAGATTGTCGATTTGACTGCGGGGTGCGAGCGTTTATCTTTTCTTGATGCATACTCCGGTTACCATCAGATCCATCTTTTGGTCCGGATGAAATAAAGACAGCCTTCATCACCACATTTGGGTGTTTCTGTTATATCACCATGCCTTTTGGTTTGAAAAATGCTAGTGCTACTTTTATGCACATGATTCAAAAATGCCTGCTTGATCAGATCCCTCGGAATGTTGAAGCATACATGGATGATATTGTCGTCAAGTCTCGCAAAGGTTCTGACCTGCTAACTGACTTGGCTGAGACATTTGCCAACTTGAGGAGGTATGATATCAAGTTAAACCCGACTAAGTGCACTTTCGGTGTTCCTGGTGGCAAGTTACTCGGTTCTCTCGTTTCCGAACGAGGAATCGACGTCAATCCTGAAAAGATCAGTGCCATTACCCGAATGAAGAGCCCTGAGCATGTGCATGATGTCCAGAAACTCACAGGTTGCCTGGCGGCGTTGAGTCGATTCATTTATCGTCTTGGTGAGAAGGCATTGCCTTTATACCGATTGATGAAGAAGTCTGATATGTTCGAGTGGACTCCAGAAGCTGAAGCAGCGTTTGTCGAGCTCAAAGCCCTGCTTTCCACCCAGCCGGTGCTTGCTACTCCGCACAGCAAAGAGCCCTTGCTCCTATACATCGCGGCCACTAATCAGGTCGTTAGTACAACTCTCACTGTCGAGCGGGAAGAGGAAGGCAAAGCTTACAAGGTCCAGCGTCCCGTTTATTACATTTCTGAAGTGTTGACTCCTTCAAAGCAAAGGTACCCACATTACCAGAATCTCGTATATGGTATATATCTATCAGCGAAGAAGGTGGCACACTACTTTCAAGATCACTCAATTTCAGTTGTCAGTGATGCTCCGTTGTCTGAGATCCTCAACAATCGAGATGTGACTGGTCGAGTGGCCAAATGGGCTATTGAGCTCCTTTACTTTGATATCAAGTTTGAAGCGAAAAAGGCAATCAAGTCTCAAGCACTTGCTGATTTCCTGGCCGAGTGGATAGAACATCAACAGCCAATCCAAATTCACTCGGCACACTGTACCATGTTCTTTGATGGCTCGAAGATGCTGAATGGGTCTGGTGCTGGTGTAGTATTGGTGTCCCCAAAAGGCGACAAACTCAGTTATGTCCTGCAGATTCACTTTGATTCTTCCAATAACGAAGCTGAGTATGAAGCACTCCTATATGGGTTGCGTATGGCCATCTCACTCGGCGTCCGGCGCCTGATGGTATACGGTGACTCTGATTTGGTGGTCAATCAGGTGATGAAAGAGTGGGATGTCAGGAACCCTGCTATGACTGGATATTGCAATGCAGTAAGAAAGCTTGAGAAGAAGTTTGAAGGTTTGGAACTCCATCATGTTCCCCGAGTGAAGAATCAGGCAGCTGATGAGCTAGCAAAGATTGGATCAACTCGGAAGCCTGTCCCCAGCAATGTGTTTCTAGAACACCTACATACTCCTTCAGTGCAGGAAGATCCCTTCACTGAAGAGCCCCCGCAAGCAAAGAGCGCCTCTGATCCGACTGAAGTTGATGTCCCAGCAGTCATAGATTTGGTCATGGAGATTTTGGTGATCACGCCCGACTGGACAGTACCTTATATTGCATACATTCTGATGCAAGAACTCCCAGATGACGAAGATGAAGCTCGACAGATAGTCCGCAGATCCAAGGCCTTTACTATTATGTATGGACAACTCTACAGGGAAAGCGTAACTGGCGTGACTCAGCGGTGTATCTCTCCTGAAGAAGGTCGACTGATTTTGGAGGAAATTCACTCGGGGACCTGTGGTCATCATGCGTCCTCTAGGACGATTGTTGCCAAAGCATACCGAGCTGGTTTCTTCTGGCCGCATGCCAACGAGATGGCTAAGGAGATTGTTGATCACTGTGAAGGGTGCCAGTTCTATTCAAACTTGTCGCACAAGCCTGCATCTGCCTTGAAGACTATTCCACTCGTCTGGCCGTTTGCTGTATGGGGTTTGGATATGGTTGGACCCCTTCGAACAGGCCAGAGCGGATTTACTCACTTGCTTGTAGCAGTCGACAAGTTCACTAAGTGGATTGAGGCTAAACCCATAAAGAAGCTGAACTCGCGCACTGCTATCAAATTCATGAAAGAGATAACATTCCGATATGGAGTTCCCCACAGTATCATTACAGACAACGGCTCAAACTTTGACTCAGAAGAGTTCAGATACTTTTGCTCCTCCCAAGGCACTCGGGTGGATTACGCATCTGTTGCGCACCCCCAGTCTAACGGTCAAGCTGAGCGAGCAAATGGCATTATCCTTCAAGGGTTGAAACCTCGAATCATGCAAGATCTTGATCATGCAGCTGGTGCTTGGGTCACTGAATTGCCGTCTGTTCTGTGGGGCTTGAGGACGACTCCTAACCGGTCGACGCGGCGCACCCCTTTCTTCATGGTGTATGGAGCCGAAGCAGTTTTGCCAAGTGATGTCCTCCACAATTCCCCCCGAGTAGACCTGTACTCTGAGGTTGAGGCTGAGCAGGCACGACAAGATGGTGTTGATCTCCTGGAAGAAGAACACGAGATGGCTCTGATTCGGTCGACTGTATATCAGCAAGATCTGCGCCGCTTCCATGCGAGACACGTCAAGAGTCGGTCGTTCCATGAAGGTGATCTTGTGCTCCGAGTGAATCAGCAGCGACCTCACAAGCTTGCCCCAGCATGGGAAGGCCCTTTCGTCGTCACCAAAGTACTGAACAATGGAGCCTACCACCTCTTCAACCTCAAGAAGAAAATCGACGAGCCGCGCACCTGGAACGCGGATTTACTTCGACGTTTTTATACTTGATGACTGAGTTGTTTTGATGTAATAAGAGTACTCCAGACAGTTCCGTTTGTTAAAGTTATGACTCCTGCAGTCTATTGTTGATTCCGATCGCATAATTTCGCATTCAAAAACTGCTCCGAGTGACGAGCGATCCTCTCACTCGGGGGCTTAGCTGCGAACCAGTTTTCGCTTAAGTTCAAAACCCTTCCGAGTGGATAGTAGTCCATTCACTCGGAAACTTAGCTGTGAACCAGTCTTCGTCTAAGTTCAAACCTACTCCGAGTGACGAGCGATCCTCTCACTCGGGGGCTTAGCTGCAAACCAGCTTTCGCCTAAGTTCAAAACCCTTCCGAGTGGATAGTATTCCATTCACTCGGAAACTTAGCTGCGAACCAGTCTTTGTCTAAGTTCAAACCTTCTCTGAGTTACGAACGATCCTCTCACTTGGGAGCTTAGCTGCGAACCAGTTTTCGCCGAAGTTAAAAACCTTTCCGAGTGGATAGTATTCCATTCACTCGGAAACTTAGCTGCGAACCAGTCTTCGTCTAAGTTCAAACCTTCTCCGAGTGACGAGCGATCCTCTCACTTGGGGGCTTAGCTGCGAACCAGTTTTCGCCTAAGTTAAAAACCTTTCCGAGTGGATAGTATTCCATTCACTCGGAAACTTAGCTACGAACCAGTCTTCATCTAAGTTCAAACCTTCTCCGAGTGACGAGCGATCCTCTCACTCGGGGGCTTAGCTGCGAACCAGTTTTCGCCTAAGTTGAAAACCTTTCCGAGTGGATAGTATTCCATTCACTCGGAAACTTAGCTACGAACCAGTTTTCGCCTAAGTTGAAAACCTTTCCGAGTGGATAGTATTCCATTGACTCAAAAACTTAGCTGTGAACCAGTTTTCATCTAAGTTCAAAACTTCTCCGAGTGACGAGCAATCCTCTCACTCGGGGACTTAGCCGCGAACCAGTTTTCACCTAAGTTCGAAATCCTTCCGAGTAACGAGCAAAATTAACCAAGCAAGAGATCGGAAAGCAAAATGCAGATAAATCCAGAATCTCTAGCGCGGTTAAAAGTTATTCGCGCAAAGGAAAGTACTCAGGCCCAAGGCCCAAACGAAGTTTTAATCGGTTACACCATCACTCGGCATACCGAGGCAAATAAAGTTTTAACTGCGAGCAAAGTATTTTTCAAGCATCAGTGGGGCTCGCGGGCTCGACGAAGGTGTCCAGATCAATCCCGTCAGCGCTCCGAGTGGTTGCTTCGATGAAGGTCTCCATGAAGTCTTCAAATTGAAGTTTCTTTGTGTTGATCACTCGGAGAGCCTTCAGTTTGTCCTCCCTGGCCTCCTTGCAATGAACCCGGACGAGTGAAAGTGCCACATCAGCACCGCAGCGAGCGGCAGATTTCTTTCATGCCTGCACTCGACCAGGAATCTCATTGAGGCGGGTCATCATCGACTCGAGGTCAGTCTGGAGGGAGTCCACTGGCCACGGTTCTTTGTCGACCTTCTCCAGCGCAGCCCTCAGTCGAGTGACATATCCTTGGACACTCCTGAGACGAGCTTCAAGTCGAAACATGTCCATGGCCATGGCGTCCCTGACAGGTGATTTGGTGGGGTCCAGATTTGGCTCGATCTCCTCAGTTTCCTTTTCAAAATCTTGACAGAATTCTGCGCGAAGAGAAAATGAAAAGATGATCACACTGCCGTTCTTAAGAAATCAAAGAAATTCACTCGACGGAAGAAAGTCACCTTCAAGCATGTCGAACATCTTCTTCGCGAAGTCTCCCAAGTATTTCTCCAGGGTGCTCCTTCTCTTGGTCAGCTGCTCAAACTTCTGGATCCAGTCGGCTTTTTCTTGCTTGAGTTTGTCGTTTTCTTCCTCCAACTTATTGGCTGCAGCAAGCTTCTTCTCAGCAGCCTCGGTTTTCTCCCTCGCCACCTTCTGAGCATCGGCGAGTGCCTTGTCCTTGTCTTCAAGCGCCTTCTTCATGGTATCTAAAGAAATAGCATTGTTGAGTCGCGCTTGGAGTCGGCGGTTCTCGTCACGTACGTCTGTTCGAGTGGATACACTCAGTTCAAAGGATGGAAGATGAAAGTGATAGTACAGCTGGTCGACAAAAATTACCTCCCAGGGTCCTCAGCTCAGTCTGCACACGGTCCAGATTGTTCTTAGACACCTCCAGATCCTGTTCGAGCTGATTCTTCTCCTTCTCCAGGTCGACGTACTTGGTCCCGAGTTCACAGGCTTTCTGAAATCAGCAAAGAAGTAGTTCAGTCGACATGAATATTTCTCTACTCCCGAGTGGAAAGGTACAAGTTCAGTCGACTGGAAGGTGGCCCGCCGCCCCAACCCACACCCCTATACAGCGTCATATCATGGTTGATGGAAATGATGTCCATGAAACCTGCAGTATAGTTCTTAAGACTACTGCCCATCATAAACGATCGACAGTAGTCTCGGGGACTACACCCAGTGGGTGCACTCAGCGTGCCCCCACTGGACCAGAGATCACTCGACCAGGTCCGACCTGTCCGAGTATAAAAAAAAAGCAAACAAGCGAACATCGTCTCTATCAGACCCCAACCGATGCAAGCACTCGACGGCGGTCTCGGGGATTACACCCAGTGGGTGCACTCAGCGTGCCCCCACTAGACCTACTATCACTCGACCAGGTCCGTCCTGTCGAGTGACAAGCAACTATCAAAACGAATTTAAGACCCCTTCCGATGTCTTCGCCATTCGACAGCGGTCTCGGGGACTACACCCAGTGGGTGCACTCAGCGTGCCCCCACTGGACCAAAAACCACTCGACTAAGACCCGATCTACTCGAGGAAAAAACAAGCAAGTATGCATCTGAAGAAAACACTGAGTGGGTGTAAAGTCAAGATGGACAGGAATTCAATCGAAAATGAACTTACAATCTCACTTACTCGGACATTGGCTTGAAGCGCTGAACTGGCATCATAGGCTAGCTTGCTGGCCTCGTACGCCTCCTTCGTTCGTAGCATCTTTTGCCCAGCCTGGATCATGGCCTCTTTGGCAGCTCCAGTCCGGTCTTCTGGAACATGGTACAGAGGGTATGCAGGCGCCAGATGAGTCGGTGCTGCAGTTGAGGTCATGAGAGGTGCTCGAGGTTGCCCAATCGGCGCTAAAACCACAAGAGTTGAAGTCGCTGGTGGGGCACTCGACAGTGGAACCACAGGATCAGTTCTGGTCCGGGAAGAATCACCAAGCTCTTGAGAGGACGCAACAGTCGACCTACGAGGTACTTGTCCCGATGATGTCCTCCAAGTGCGTATGCGTGGAGTGTCCAAAGGCACGATGTCACCCTCTGCACCCCGCTGCGGTTCCTCATCATCTTCCAAATGGATGACGTCGTCAACTGTCAATCGTCAACATTAATTTATTCATTCGACGAGTTGCCTTCAAAAAATCAGTCTACAGTGAAGATTTATTATACCTCGTTGGGAGGTGGCCGCGTCAGCCGTGTCCACTTCCATATGATCCTCCTCATCCCGCAGAGGCGACGTCACCGAGGTAGCCGCTCTGGCGAATAAATTTCACTCGGTCAGTAAAGACATGAAGTTTCACAATAGTAGAAAAAGGAAAATGAATACTCACATTGAGGCGATAGGCACGGTGATCTTCATGCGCGGCAGAACCTTCCGAGGTTTGGGCGTGTCCGACCTGGGCTGTTTCGCGACCTTTTCAGTCGACTCAGGTGTCGCCACTCGGTCGCGCTTTGGATTCCTGGTGCTCGATGCCAAGGTTTAGCTTGGGGCAGTTTCTGGATCTTCACGCTGCTTGGTACGACGCTCGATGTGCGGAAGAGCTTGGACCTCTACCTCGCCTTCCTCCAGGTCGTCATCGCTGCCTTCACTGTCATCGGCGTAATCGACATCCGCGCTGCCGCCTGCGCTCTCTTCTCCGTCATCAGGCTGTGCTCCATTCGGCACTGGCGAATACATGTTCGTAAACTCCTGCAAGATACAAACTGTAAAGTCAGTCGACTGAAGACCCAACCACTCGACGGAACATGAAAACATTCGACAAAGATATAACTCACCAGGTTCGTCGGTGGGTTCAAAGCAAAGAAGGGCAAGATTCGCTTGGCTCCCAGAGGATTGTCGCACGCCCCAGTGATGCTTCTGAGCCACTGTGCGACAGTCTCCTCGGAGACTTCCTCTGGATGTGTCCGAGTGGTGTCTTCGGGTCCTGAATAATGCCACATAGTGTGGTCCCTCGCCTGAAGGGGCTGGATTCGCCGACTGAGAAATGCCTCTAGAAGGTCCATTCCAGTCACTCCACCACGGATCAGATCTATTACAGCATTCACTAAGATTCCTACCTGGACTTTCTCTCCATCTGTCACGGACAAGGTTCTGGGAGTAGTGGGTCGATCCAATGTGAAGGGAGGAAGTCCAGTCGACATATTGGGAGAGGCAACATCTTTGCAGTAAAACCATGTCGACTGCCAGCCCCGAACAGATTCAGGAAAGGTCAGCGACGGAAACGCACTCCTACCTCTCTTTTGGATTCCCAGGCCACCGCACAGCTGGATGACATGGGTTTTGCTATCACTAGGATTGGCCTTTTTGACACATTGGGATCGGATGGTGAATATATGTTTGAACAAACCGCAATGAGGAGAACAGCCCAAAAAGCACTCGCACAAGGTGATGAAAGCGGCAAGGTATGAAATGGTATTCAGAGGAAAGTGGTGGAGTTGCGCTCCGAAAATGTTCAAAAACCCGCGAACGAATGGATGAGGGGGCATAGAAAAACCTCGCTCGATGTGGGTGGGGAGGAGGACTCGCTCCCCTTCGCGCGGTTCCGGCTCGATCTCCCCCTCCGACAGCCTCCACGAGCCTTCGGCTACGAGCCCGTCGGCGACGAGGTTCTCGACGTCCCCCGCCGTGACCGTCGACGGAAGAAAATCTCCCTGGATCCACCCCGGCGGCGCCGTGAATCGGGCGCCCGACGGCTTCTTCGCCTTGACCCCTCCCTTCTTGGCGCACTCGAGCTTCTCCGTCTTGCTTTTCGTCATTGCGACGGCGGTCGTCGAGGCAGAGCTGAGCAGCGCGCGTGGAGCAGGGGAGGCGGAGGAAAAGAGAGGATTTGGGGGAGATGTACTGTACCGACCCCGGTGCCGTCGCGTCTTATATCTACCCGAGTGAGTCACTGACTTGTGGGCTCGCCAGATCTCTGGATATCCCGGTTTCAGAGGAAGAGCGGTACATGGCGGTAATGACGGCGCAAAAATCGAGGCGTCATGCCCCCACTTGCCCCGGTCATTGCGTCATCGTCGCGCGGCGCGCGCCTACCCAATTTTCGAATCCCGTGAAATTCGGGCCTGACGAAACGACCCGTCGCATCAGAAGGCCCTGCTGACCGCTCGGACCTGATTCCGCGCTCAACTTCACTCGGACGCATTTCAAGACAGAATCGATCAGGGTGAATGACAAAGACTCCAATCGATGCAGACTCCTGTGAATCCTTAAAATGCACTCAGAGTTTTTGTGTCTTATCAGAATCCGCATCGATCCCTTTTCACTCGAACCCCGATCCATTCGGGGGCTAATGATGGGGTTATGTACCTAGGGTAGGGTCATAGGCCTGACCTACATACCCTACCTAAGGACATTACCTTAGAGAGCTTAAGGATTACAAGTAAGACTCCGACTGAAATCACCAAGGCGTATGAGTCACTCGACAACATCCACTCGGAGGTCTTGCTACTTCTCAAGCATGCGTTGGTTTCCGTGAAGAGGAACGGATGATGCAGCAAAGTAGATAAGTATTTCCCTCAGTTGTTGAGAACCAAGGTATCAATCCAGTAGGAGATACAAGCAAGTCCCCAATAGGTGTACCTACACAAAGAATCAAACACTTGCACCCAACGCTATAAAGGGGTTGTCAATCCCTTCATGGTTACTTGCAAGGATGAGATCTGATAGAGATAGATAGAATAGATTGCTTGAACGGAAAGTAAAACAAAAGTAAAAAGATTGCAGCAAGATATTTTTGGTATTTTTGGTTTTAGATCTGAAAGTATAATATGGAAAATAGACCCGGGGGCCATAGGTTTCACTAGAGGCTTCCCTCATGATGGCAAGTATTACGGTGGGTGAACAAATTACTGTCGAGCAATTGATAGAAAAGCGAATAATTATGAAGATATCCAAGGCAATGATTATGCATATAGGCGTCACGTCCATGTCAAGTAGACCGAAACGATTCTGCATCTACTACTATTACTCCACACATCGATTGACTCCTGCCTGCATCTAGAGTATTAAGTTCATGAAGAACAGAGTAACGCATTAGGTAAGATGACATGATGTAGAGGGATAAACTCAAGCAATATGATGAAAACCCCATCTTTTTATCCTCGATGGCAACAATACAATACGTGCCTCGCTACCCCTACTATGTCACTGGGTGAGGACACCGCAAGATTGAACCCAAAACTAAGCACTTCTCCCATTGCAAGAATTACCAATCTAGTTGGCCAAACCAAACCAATAACTCGAAGAGACTTGCAAAGATATGAAATCATGCATATAAGAATTCAGAAAAGACTCAAATAATATTCATAGATAATCTGAACATAAACCCACAATTCATCGGATCTTGACAAACACACCGCAAAAGAGTATTACATCGGATATGTCTCCATGAAGATCATGAAGAACATGGTATTGAAGAGCAAAGAGAGAGAAGAAGCCATCTAGCTACTAGCTATGGACCCGAAGGTCTGTGGTGAACTCGTGACGCATCATCAGAGGGGCAATGGAGTTGATGTAGATGCCCTCCGTGATCGAATCCCCCTCCGGCAGATTACCGGAAAAGGCTCCAAGATTGGATCTCACGGGAACCGAGGCTCCTGGCGGCGGAAAAGTGTTTTCGTGGCTCTCTCTGGTATCCAGGGAATATTTGGGAATTGATAGGCCAAAGATTAGGGTTGGGGGAGTTGCCGTGGGCCCACAAGCCAGGGGGGCGTGCCCTACCCCCCTGGGCGCGCCCCTGTGGCTTGTGGCCACACGGCGGCTCCTCTGCCTTGGTCTCCAAGCTTGGTAGTTGTCTTCTGGTCCAAGAAAAATTATTCCGAAGATTTTATTCCGTTTGGACTCCGTTTAAAATTCCTTATCTGCAATACTCAAAAACAAGGAAAAAACAAAAACTGGCACTAGGCTCTAGATTAATAGGTTAGTCCCAAAACTAATATAAAATAGCATATTAATGCGTATAAAACATCCAAAACAGATAATATAATAGCATGGAACAATCAAAAATTATAGATACGTTGGAGACGTATCAGGTCTCTTCCTCCACTCGACGGTTATCTTTAACTCGGAAGAACCAGAAGGCAGTCGACCGCAGAAGGCCAGAAGCCACTCCGGGGAGGCTAACGGGCAGGCGTTCGGCTGGACCATTAGTAGCATTTATTACATACGTTACCAGTAACGTCCATCTTTATTGCCACGATCGAACCCTTGGTTGCTGGGTATTGATGAGGGGCAGCGCACTCTATATAAGCCACCCCTCCCCTCTGGCACAAGGGTTCACACCCCCTGTAACTCTCATATTCCACACGACAAAGCTCCCGAGCATCTGAGACGTAGGGCTGTTACCTCCACGAGAGGGGCCTGATCTCATACATCTGTGGGTACATCCTCGCCGTAGCTAGGACTCTGCCCTCTCCTTTCGTACCCCTTCCTTCTACTGTCAGGCTCGTTCCCACGACAGTTGGCGCCCACCCTGGGGAAGGCATCTACAGAATAATACTCAGGTTGCGGGGAAGGACGGTTAACCATTTCAATCCAGTGCCTCTAGTCCTGTTCGGGAAAATCCCAACCGACTCAATTAGTCAAAAACTAATATAAACGTCTGGCGTCTGGGAATAGGATCAGACTCACCCATTTAATGGGATTATTGTTCGAATATCCATCCCTAAAATTCACATGGATGAACCCTTCCTTTTCTCATTTAAAGTGATCTGCCAGTATCACGACCATTGCTTCTTGATCGATGGGACCTTTTCGCTTTTAGCGTGTCGCATCGCTTGCACCATTATAGCACCATAAAGGATGCATCCTTTGTTGAAGGGGTTGGACACACCGTCTAATGATTGTGGCAATCACGTCAACGATGGTCAACTTGCTGTGTACTAATAACTTCACCTTGGCGACCATCTGTATCACTTTTGTACTGTCCTCTTAAGGAGATCTCTTCGAACGCCAGTTGAATCGTTTATTCAAGGGAGCGGTTGAGAATTCGGGAAGATCCCCCCCCCCCCCCGAGCTGGATCGAATAGGGGAGCATCCTCAATATAAAACCATTCAGAGGTCCACTCTTCTGGGACTTTCTTTGGGGTGCCCACAGGGTATCCCGACCCAGCTATGCGCCACACTATGGCTCCGCCAACTTCAAAAATCGACCCCCCTTGAGTACGGGGGACGAGGCAGAAAAACTTCCTCCGCAGCTCGAAATGGGCTTCCCAGCCCAGAAGCATCTCACAAAGGGCAACGAAACCCGAGATATGGAGAATCGATCCGGAGGTGAGGTGGTGGAGCTGCATCCCATAAAACTTTAATAAACCCCTTAATAAAGGATGAATGGGAAAGCCCAGGCCTTGTAAGAGGAAGGGCACAAAGCATACCCTCTCTTCCTTGCGAGGAGTAGGGGATTTCTCCGTGAAAGCCTCACTGTTTGCGGAAGTTAATCCGGAACATGAGGGCGTTAGATCTGAGGAGGGAAGATATCCCTGCACCTCTAAGTCGCGCAGGTGGAGACGAGAAATAGAACAACTTGCCAAGTTGCCTGGGAGAGAGCCGTGAGGACGCGAGGAGGAGCCTGGAACATTCGCCATGACTCCCTGATGTTCTTCTTGATAGATGGGAAGCGGGATCGATTGCTCGAAGCAAGCCATCTCTATTTAAAGGATGGTTCTTCCACCCCAAATCCTGGAAGGGCATTTTTGGAATTGCCTGTCTCTGGTTGGCACGAGGGGTTGCAGAAAGGTTGAAAGTTGTGGGCCATGCGACGTTTCAATGTTTGAGAACAGGTCATAGGCCGAATTGGAGTCAGCCGGACTATGGAGAAGAGGGGAACTTGCCCCGCAAGCCGAAGACTTTGGATGCGGGGGAATACTAAATCAAGATTGCGGCATTGGATGCCGGTTCGGGGGCTACTGAGGGAGTCCGGGATTAAGAGGTCCACGGGCTGCCGACATATTTCTATGGGCCGGACAGTGAGCCACTTTGTGATAATCGATGAAGGCCCGAAGTCTATGACGCCGTGACCAAGATGGAAGCCTCTCGAGCCATGACGTGTATTCCAAGACCACGATGATGAGTTAGGCATGTTCTCTTCGTGATGTAACTGACATTGTGCAAACCTAGATACCCATGGTGTCTATATAAATCATACGGTTTTAGTCCGTAGGGTAGATTAAGTTCATTACTCCTAGGGTTTTAGACCACATCATACGATCTCGAGGTAGATCAACTCTGTACTCGATACTTCATCATCAATATAAACAAAGTAGGACGTAGGGTTTTACCTCCATCAAGAGGGTCTAAACCTGGGTAAATATCGTGTCCCTTGTCTCCTGTTACCCATTGATCCAAGATCTACAATTCGGGACCCCCTACCCGAGATCTGCAGGTTTTGACACCGATGATAACCCACAAGTGTAGGGGATCATTTGTAGCATTTTCGATAAGTAAGAGTGACGAACCCAACGAGGAGCTAAAGGTAGAATTAATATTCTCTCAAGTTCTATCGACCACCGATACAACTCTACTCACGCTAACCCTTACTTTACCTAGAACAAGTATGAAACTACTTTGCGGGAAAGAAACTAAAGTACTTAGTAGGTGTGATAGATAGGTTTAGAAGGTCATAAAGGACAAGTAAATAAAAGTTAGTTGTTGTTTTAATAAAGAACAATAAAGTAAATTGTTTAGTAGAAAGGTTTTTGTGTAACGCAAGAGAAAGATTTGTCCCTAGGCAATCGATAACTAGACCGGTATCATTGTTGCAGTTTTATATGAGGGAGAGGCATATTCTAACAAACTTTCCATACTTGGACCATATGCACTTATGATTGGAATTCTAGCAAGCATCCGTAACTACTAGAAATTCATTAAGGTAAAACCCAACCATAGCATTAACACATCAAGTCCCCTTTATCCCATACATAAATAATCCGCTTACTCGTGTCTGAGTTTCTGTCACTCTCGCCACCCACTATAAGCGAATCATGAACATATTGCTAACCCTCCAGCTGGATTCTTTCACGTGTGCGCCTCACGGAAGGCATCTTAGGACAGCACCAAAATAGAACATACAACTCAAACCAATCACGATCATCAATCAACCCATAGGACAAAAAAATCTACTCAAACATCATAAGATAGCCACAGATCATTGGATAATAATATCTAGCATTAAGCACCATGTTCAAGTAGGGGGTACATCGGGATGCGGGAGAGTGGACCGCTGTAGATAGATGAGGGAAGGTGATGGTGGTGGTGACGACGGCGGCGAAGTTGTTGGTGTAGATCGCCGTCACGATGGTTGCCCAGGCGGCGCTCCGACGCCATCGGGGGAGAGGGGGAGAGAGACCCCCTCCTTATTATTCTTCCTTGGCCTCCTCCCTAGGTGGTAGGAGGGTTTCCCCTCAGGTCCATGGCCACCATGGCTCCCGGAGGGCATGAGCCCTCCGAGATTAGGTCAATCTCTCTGTTTCTCTTCTGTTTTCGCATCTGGTTTCTGAACCCTTCACCGTTTCTTAAATATCCGGAGATTCGTAACTCCGACCGGGCTGAAATTTTGAGGGGATTTTTATCGCGAAAATATCTTCCCTGCGGCGAAAGAAGGGTGCCAACCGACGTAAGGGCTGGCCACAAGCCATCAGGGCGCGACCACCCGGGGCCCCGCCCTGGTGGCTTGTGGGGCCCTCGGGCACCATCTTGTGTTGATTCCGACTCCCAAAAATCACATATATTCCAAAAAAAATCTCCGTAAATTTTTATCGTGTTTGGACTTTGTTTGATATGGATTTTTTGCGAAACAAAAAACACACAAAAAACAGGAACTGACACTGGGCACTGGTCAATAGGTTAGTACTCAAAAATAATATAAATTGGTAAATAAATACTCAAAAAGTATCCTAGAATGATAATATCATTGCATGGAACAATAAAAAAAATATAGATACGTTGGAGACATATCAACCGACAAGAGGGTTCAACTCTCCACTTCAGTGGTTGAGTTCGATTGTGAGACGCAAACTATGCATAACAACTTGATGTAGAGAGATGGTTGTGCAACGGCGATGATCGCACATCGGATGTAGCAGCTGGGATCACGAAAAAGTGGTGGCGACAACACATGAGTGACTTCGATGGTGGTGCTGCGCGAGCACTCGGTGTTGATGTCCGGGGTGAAAGCCTAGGTCTGACCGGAGTTAGTTAAACCAGGCAATGGCGATATGTTTTCTACGTCGTTATCTTGTTGAAGGCATTGCTTCGATATGCTTGGACTGATTTTACAGGGTGAAAACCTAGATTCCGGCCCTCGTGCCTGGATCCACTAAAAGTGGTGCTTGAGCGTCGCTCCCTTTTTGAATGCGTTACTATTGAAGAACCTTGTCATCTATGTGTTTTCATGATATGGTTGGTGTGGATATGATCATCGTCATAGTTAACCGATCGCAAATCTGATAGCTTTTTCTTTCTTTTTCCTTTTTTCCACCTACACATAGCCTTGGTCTTATATAACTTTGCTAGTTGTTGTGGGGTTTATGTCTATGTTTGTGTAGGTTGTATAAATTCTAGCTATGCAGAGGACAGGTGTGTTCTCTTCGTTTCTGTATTTTCTTGATGCTTTATTTTGAGCCAATAAATCCACCCTTTTTGAAAAAATAATATACAAATGTTCACCAAGTATACCAAAAATAAACAACGTACATCTAGTAAAAGTAGACACCATATAACATATATTTAAAAGAAAGTTAATTCCATATTTGATAAATGTTAAACATGTATCATAATGTTCCCAATGTATCCAGAAAATGTACATTGTATGGAAAAATATTATTGCCATTAAAAAACGTTCAACACATGATCAATACATGTTTAATATTTTTAAAATCCATGATCATCATTTTTAAATAGATGATCAACATTCTTTCCATACACATTATATATTTTTTGTATTCATTTTTCGTATACATGAGAAACATTTTTATGTACACATTGAACATTTTTTAAATTCTTGATTAACATTTTTTAAATACTTGATTAACCTTTTTTCATATGCTTTATTAACATTTTTAAATAAGTAATCTACTTTTTTCATGCACATTCTATATAGTTTTTGTATACATGAGAAACATTTTTTCTATACATATTTAACATTTTTCAAAAGCTTGATTACCAATTTCCAAATTTTTATGTAAAATATTTTTTAGAATATTTGGAAGTATAGTCAGAGAAAACACAAGGCTATGGCATGTGAGTTGAGGCGTCCCGCGCGCCTGGGCCAGCCCAGTCTGGCACTCTCCTTCAGGCGAAGCAAGACATAGAGGCACTCCCTCTCCTATACTGTAGTCAGCGGCTCCCGATCGTGACATAGGACAGGCCAGCATGGAGGTCCATGGAACCAGTTGTTTAGAGAAAGCTTTAACAAACTGTCTATAAAAACCTGCATGCCGAAGGAAATTCTGCATGCATTTGACATCTTCAAGATAAGATAGCATCTCCATAGCCATGACCCGTCACGTATCATGGAAAAATCCTACAGTAGCTGATTCCGAGTCTCAAAATTTGAGAGCCGTATCAACCACATTGGTGCACACATACATCTCCAACCGTTGAAAGGAGAAGAGATGACCAGGATCAAGTTATTCTTATTTATGAAAAAAAAACCATGCATTTTATTAAAACTAGTCATCAACCCATGCACCTGCACGGGCTAGTAACTTCAATTAAGAATTACATATTTAATTTTTTTAGAAATGCTGATACATTTATTGTAAAAACAAAATTTTTACATTGGGAAATTAAATATAACACGTGTTATGGAATTTTGAAACTGAGCCACATCTTCTTAGATTTATGATAACACAGGGTGTGCACGAATTGAATAACCATAATTTCTAGTAATAATCAATATATAATGCCTATTGCATGTACTAATTTAACCATTATGTCTAGCAATTTTAAAATCTGGTCCCTATATGAAACAGTCATGCGAACAGGCGTGTTTACAAAGGCACCCCTAGAGGGTATGGTGATTCACCATAATTTTTAACTTAGACGAAATCAGGTTTGCAACTAAGCCCCCGAGTGTGGGGGGATGTCCTCACTCGTAGTAATATTTAACTTAGGCGAAATCAGGTTCGTATCTAAGCCCCCGAGTGTGGACGATGTCCTCACTTGGAGTAGTTTTTAACTTAGATGTCCTCACTCAGAGTAGTATTTAACTTAGGAGAAATCAGGTTCACAACTAAGCCCCCGAGTGTGGACGATGACCTCACTCGGAGCAGTTTTTAACTTAGGCGAAATCAGGTTTGCAGCTAAGCCCCCGAGTGTGGACGATGTCCTCACTCGGAGTAGTTTTTAACTTAAGCGAAATCAGGTTCGTAGCTAAGTCCCCGAGTGTGGACGATGTCCTCACTCGGAGTAGTATTTAACTTAGGCGAAATCAGGTTCGCAGCTAAGCCCCCGAGTGTGGACGATGTCCTCACACGAAGTAGTATTTAACTTAGGCGAAATCAGGTTCGGAGCTAAGTCCCCGAGTGTGGACGATGTCCTCACTCGGAGTAGTATTTAACTTAGGCGAAATCAGGTTCGCATCAAAGCCCCTGAGTGTGGACGATGTCCTCACTCGGAGTAGCATTTAACTTAGGCGAAATCAGGTTCGCAGCTAAGCCCCCGAGTGTGGACGATGTCCTCAGTCGGAGTAGCATTTAACTTACGCGAAATCATGTTCACAGCTAAGCCCCCGAGTGTGGGCGATGGCCTCACTCGGAGCAGTTTTTAACTTAGGCAAAATCAGGTTCACAGCTAAGCCACCGGGTGTGGACGATGTCATCACTCGGAGTAGTATTTAACTTAGGCGAAATTAGGTTCGCAGCTAAGCCCCCGGGTGTGGACGATGGCCTCACTTAGAGCAGTTTTTAACTTAGGCGAAATCAAGTTCGCAGCTAAGTCCCCGACTGTGGACGATGTCCTCACTCGGAGTAGTTTTTAACTTAGGCGAAATCAGGTTTGCAACTAAGCCCTCGAGTGTGGACGATGTCCTCACTATGAGTAGTATTTAACTTAGGCGAAATCAGGTTCGCAGCTAAGCCCGCGAGTGTGGACGATGTCCTCACTAGGAGCAGTTCTTAACTTAGATGTCCTCACTCAAAATAGTATTTAACTTAGGCGAAATCAGGTTCGCAGCTAATCCCTCGAGTGTGGACGATGGCCTCATTCGGAGCAGTTTTTAACTTAGTCGGAATCAGGTTCACAGCTAAGTCCCCGAGTGTGGACGATGTCCTCACTCGGAGTAGTTTTTAACTTAGGCGAAATCAGGTTTGCAACTAAGCCCCCGAGTGTGGATAATGTCCTTACTCGAGTAGTATTTAACTTAGGTGAAATTAGGTTCGCAGCTAAGCCCCCGAGTGTGGATGATGTCCTCACTCGGAGCGGTTTTTAACTTAGGCGAAATCAGGTTCGCAGCTAAGCCCCCGAGTGTGGACGATGTCCTCACTCGGAGCAGTTCTTAACTTAGGCGAAATCAGGTTCGCAGCTAAGTCCCCGAGTGTGGACGACGTCCTCACTCGGAGCAGTTTTTAACTTAGGCGAAATCAGGTTCACAGCTAAGCCCCGGAGTGTAGACGATGTCCTCACTCGGAGCAGTTCTTAACTTAGGCAAAATCAGGTTCGCAGCTAAGTCCATCCACGCACCCACTTGGAGTGAGGAAAGCGAACAAAAGTGAAAGACTTTTAACAAGGAGTAGGAAAAGTAAAAACATTTATTCATCAAATTCACTCACAGGCTCATTACAGGAATGACAGAGTGTTTTCTAGATTAAGTCTAGAACTTGTGGAGGAGAACCGCATTACACGCTCGGGGTTCTTCCGCATTGGTGGTGAAATTATACAACCGATAAGCTCCATTGTTAAGGACTTTGGAGATCGCGTAAGGCCCTTGCCACGAAGGCGCCAACTTGTGTGGCTTCAGTTGATCCAGTCGGAGAACGAGGTCGCCTTCCTGGAAAGCACGCCCTCTGACTTGTCTATCATAGTAGCGCCTCAGGTCTTGCTGATAAAGTGTCAACCTGACCAGAGCTAGCTCTCTCTCCTCTTCCAAGAGGTCCAGACCGTCTTGATGTGCTACTTCCGCTTCATCTTCATTGTAAAGTTCCACTCGGGGAGCATTGTGGCGTACGTCACTCGGCAAGACGGCTTCAGATCCGTATACCATGAAGAAAGGAGCTGCTTGGTTGAACGGTTCGGGGTCGTTTGAATGCCCATAAGACAGATGGCAGTTCTTCGACCTAGGCACCAGCGGCGTACTCCAGATCTCTCATCAATCGGGGTTTCAACCCTTGAAGAATCATCCCATTAGCTCGCTCTGCTTGCCCATTCGACTGCGGGTGAGCCACGGTAGCATAGTTCACCTGAGTGCCTTGGGAGTAGCAGAATTCACGGAACTCCCCTGAATCAAAATTCTTCCCGTTATCAGTGATGTTATCATGGGGGACTCCGAATCTGAAGATGATGTGCCGAATGAAACTGACGGCGGTAGATGAATCCAAGATTTTGATGGGCTTTGCCTCGACCCACTTGGTGAACTTATCCACTCCCACCAACAGATGGGTAAACCCACTCGACCCGGTACGTAGGGGGCCCACCATGTCGAGGTCCCACACGGCAAACGACCAGGTGAGCGGGATGGTCTTCAGTGCGGATGCAGGCTTCACTACTAGGGAAAAGCCTAGTAGTAGCGCGGGTTTGACGCCTACTAGTAGCGCGGGTGCCTGCGCTACTAGTAAGGCGCTACAGCTATAGCTTAGCAGTAGCGCTGGTTACACGCGTTGCTGCTAAGACGTATAGCGGTAGCGTGTATAATTACCAGCGCTGCTGCTAAGCTAACTATTAGTAGCGTCCTTCCAAAACCGCGCTACTAGTATTATGTTTTTCATTTTTTTTAATTTTATTGTATTTATACGCCGTTATACAAATTTTGATACAGTACCAATTCAACTTATGGTCACTTTTGATCCATCCACATGGATTAGATTCATTTGGATGAATCAAAAGTGATCAAAAGTTGAATTAGGACGACGATCCTACTAATTCAACTTTAGCTAGCTAATAATAATCATTATAGTCATCACCACCAAAAGTGATCAAAAGTGATCAAAAGTGTAGCTATCTCATCACCACCAACACTAGCTAATAATAATCATTATAGTCATTACCACCAACACTAGCTATTTAATCATCATAGTCATCACCACCAACACTAGCTATTTAATCATCATAGTCATTACCACCAACACTAGCTAGCTAATCACTTTTACTGCTCTCTCAGGTAAAATAGCATAAAACATGTGTAGCACTCCTGCTTCATCATATTGGAGCATGCAGATGAACCTGTCTTCTAAATGTGGGTTGCGCTTCTGATTGCTGCCCCCTAGTACTTCTCTGCGATCCTTCACAATTTTGCTCCAGTCTTTGACTATTAAGACTTGCTCGCTTTCAGAAATGCAGAATGCACTCATGTGCATTGTAGGATGTCTTGGTCGTAAGCTAATCATTCTCATGTGACCTTTATGCTCGATCCAACGAGGCACAACACTCATCGGGAGTCCCTGTTGAAGAACATCGTAGTAACATACTTAGCAATGAAGTTTAGCTTAAAAAATAATGTATGCAAAAGATGCACTGAGGACAAATAGTAAAAATCTTACCATCTTTCCTAGATAGATGTGACCGTAGTTCAATACGCACACTAGTGGTCGCACGTATTGAGTACTAATATGTCGAAGTCCAGGAAAATAATTTGTCTTGACAAGATCAAGATCCTCAAGCTATGAAACATAATGACTTATCTCCTCGCAGTTTAGTTCAGCCCCGGGACAGTAGTAGGTGTTGTCTACCAAGAGCCGGACATGTTTACTTGAATGGAAATAAGCTGTCAATAAAAATTAGTTGTCAACTATTTTCAAATAAACAATATAATTTACTTAATAAATATGGTTGAGAAACTCACGTAGAGGTAGAACAGGAGGCGTCTGCACATCGACCCAGATGTCGATATTACCTTCATATTCATCTTCAGGACGAATATCAAAGGTGATAAGAATATTAGGCTCAAATGCATACGCCTTGCATAGTGCTCTCCAATTTGAGCATTCAAAATAGGAGTAGTTCTCTGCATTGTATAAGTTTACGGAAAAAGCATAGCCATGCTCGGTCCTCAAGTGAACTCTCTTTACCTCCATACTGCACATATCTGAGAAACCAATCTTATCCAAGACATAATGTCTTGCATGGCAGGGGATACGCTAGTAGAATTGTAAAAAATTAAAATTATAAGTTGAAGCAAAAGAAGCAGAAGTCATGCTTAATTACGAAAAAAGACTTGTCGTTGTGACTTACTGTATCCACTTCGAAGTTCTCATCTAGCATGATGCTGAATCGCCTACCATCTTCTAGGTGAGGCATGTCGCACAGACCGCGCTCGTCTTCGCAGTATTGGCACATACCGAATTTCCTTTCGCTATCGTCGTCGGACATTTCCTATGTTCATAGTTGAAACAGATGTGCATTCAATAAGCAAAACTAAATCATAAAACAAATTAGTATTCAAATTAGCATGCATTCAATAAGCAAAACTAAATCATCTCTTGCGTCCGTACATCGTCGAATATTATCACTAATACATCTCGAATAGTATCATACATATAACATCACTAATACCGTTAGAACCGTAGCGAACGATGGGTATCGGCGCGGGCGGTGGACACCCAAAGAGAAGGAACCATCACAGGATCATAGCTCCAGTGAGATCTCTGAAGAACCTGCCAGGTATTGTCGAACCTGCCCTCCAACGCAACCATGTAGGGACGGATGTGCTCGTCCTCCTCGCTGACACGGTGACGTACCACCTCCGCGGGGGACGAAAGCCTCCACACCGTCACTGGCCCACGCGACCGCCACCAAAGAAGGCCGGGTCGACGACGGGCTGCCTCCTCACCAAGCTGCGCGCCCCGGAAGGTAGCACCTCCTAGTACCAGCCCGGCGGAGCCCAGTCCCGGACATGGCCCCTATAATCAAGCAGGCCTCCGCCGCCGAGTCGACGACGAGGATGCGGGCCAGGCATCGTCGACGTCGAGAACAAATGCTTAATTATGAAAACAAAATTAATAAACACTTAGTAGACCTAAAGTCAACCCGTTCCATATATTGAGCAATGACATAGAAAAAATGCCTTTGCTTAAATTAATAAACATCTAATATTATGCTAAAATTCATGAAAAAAATTCGGCATGACCTTTGCTTAAAACAGGACATATCGAGCGCCTGAAATTTGTCGGAATGGAAACGAATCAACATTCCGGCAAAACATAGGCCACTCGGAGGTACATTGCAAACAAGAACACCAAGACATCCTCTATATTTAGAATGCATCATCAACGACATCAATGACATCAACGACGGTGGTCGGGGAACGGCGGCGGCGGCGGACGACGGGGGGTGCGGGGGAGAGTGAGATGAGTGGCGCGGTTTTCCTGTTTGTTTCTTCTATTTTCTTTTCCTTTATTTTCTCTTCCTTTTCTTTTCTTCTTTTTCTTTTCTTTTCTTTTCTTTTTCTTTTCTTTTCTTTTCCTTTTTTCCGCGATGATTTTTCGACCGTCGATGATGGTCGCTACTCCTCCTTCCCCTAGTGCATAACAAATATCTAGCACAAGGAGAAGAAGGAGAAGCGACCCCCACGACAATAGTCGGCATTCTTCTTCTCTCATATATGGTGGACACTCCCTCACCGATTTTTCGACCGTCGATGATGGTCGCTACTCCTTCTTCCCCTAGTGCATAACAAAGGTCTATTAAGCACTTACTATAAATAAACTATTTCTATTAAACACTTGTAAAAAACAGTAAAAAACTACATTATACAAGAACAGTAAAAAACAGTTTAGGGTTTAGGAGAGATGGAGGGAGGAGGGGGTGGGAGGAGGGAGGAGAGAGGAGGGGGAGGAGGGCGGTGGGAGGAGAGAGGAGGAGGAGGGAGGAGGGAGGAGGAGGGATGGAGGGACTACCTCAGTGGAGGAGGACCAGGAGCGTCGGCGGCGGCGGGCGACGACGGTGTTCGGGGAACGGCGGCGGCGGCGGACGACGGGGGGTGTGGGGGAGAGTGAGAGTGGAGTGGAGAGGGGAGAGTGAGGGGCGGCCGGTTGGAGGAGTTGGAGAAGATAGGCTTTAGCAGTAGCGCTCTTTGGAATAAAGCGCTGCTGCTAAACGACATAGCAGTAGCGCGTTTATAAAACAGGCGCTACTGCTATACCTAGTCTGGCGGCAAGGTCGTGGCAATTGTAGTAGTAGCGCTGTTTCCTCCTGACGCGCTACTGCTATGCGGGTATCAGTAGCGCGCTATTGATAAGTAGCAGTAGCGCCTTATTTTACACCGCGCTACTGGTAAGATTCTGTCTATAAGGTTTTCCCTAGTAGTGCTTGTGCGTCTTATTCTTATAAAACTGACACCCAACACAGAGGTCGACCAAGTCCTTTGCTGCTTCATTGGCTCGGGGCCAATAAAAACCTACACGAAATGCCTTCGCGACCAATGTCCGAGAGGACGCATGATGGCCGCAGGTTCTCGAGTGAATCTCGTGTAGGATCTGCAGCCCTTCCTCTGGGGAAATGCATTTCTGCGTTACGCCTGTAGTGCTTTTCTTGTATAGCTGTTCTCCCATCACATGAAAGGATTTGGATCGCCGGACGATCCGTCGGGCCTCCTCTTTGTCTTTCGGGATCTCTTGCCGGAGCAAGTATGCTAAGTAAGGTTGGGTCCACTTGGGAGTGATTACCAATATCTCGTGGACGAGATCCACCACGGTTGGAATGTCAACCACAGTCGGATTCGAAGGTCCGATTACTTGCGGGGGCTCTTCAGTGAATGGATCCTCTTTGACTAAAGGAGAACGTAGGTGCTCAAGAAATACGCCTTTCGGCACGACCCCCCGAGTGGAGCCGATCTTAGCTAGGTCGTCAGCAGCCTGGTTCTTCGCTCGGGGTATATGATGCAGCTGCAAGCCTTCAAAGTTCTTCTCCAATTTCCGGACTGCATTGAAATACCCAATCATAGCAGGACTCCGGATATCCCATTCTTTCATCACTTGATTGACCACGAGGTCCAAGTCCTCGAATATCATCAAGCGTCGGATACCGAGCGAGATAGCCATTCTGAGCTGAAAGGACGTGGATGTCGCCTAGAGGGGGGGGTGAATAGGCGCTTTAAAATAATTACGGTTTAGGCATGAACTAATGTGGAATAAAACTAGCGGTTAATTTGTTAAGCACAAAACCTAAAACACCTAGGCTCACCTATGTGCACCAACAACTTATGCTAAGCAAGATAAACAACTAAGTGATAGCAAGATATATAACAAGAAACAATATGGCTATCACAAAGTAAAGTGCATAAGTAAAGGGCTCGGGTAAGAGATAACCGAGGTACGTGGAGACGATGATGTATCCCGAAGTTCACACCCTTGCGGATGCTAATCTTCGTTTGGAGCGGCGTGGAGGCACAATGCTCCCCAAGAAGCCACTAGGGCCACCGTAATCTCCTCACGCCCTCGCACAATGCAAGATGCCGTGATTCCACTAAGGGACCCTTGAGGGCGGTCACCGAACCGGTACAAACAAGGTTGGGGCAAATTCCACAACTTAATTGGACGCCCCCAACAACACCACGAAGCTTCACCGCAATGGATTGTGGCCCCGAGGTGACCTCAAATGCTCGGGGCAATGTCCACAACCTAATTGGAGACCCCGACGCTTGCCCGGAGCATTACACCACAATGATTGAGCTCTGACGCACCACCAACCGTCTAGGGCGCCAAAGCACCCCAAGAGGAACAAGCTCTAGGGTGCTCAAACAGCCAAGAGTAATAAGATTCTCAACTCCTCACTTCCTTGTATCACCATGGAGAACTCAAACCGATGCACCTAATGCAATGGCAAGAACACACGAAGTGGTCAAGTCCCTGACTACCAAATCACATCACAGCAACAAAAGCTATGGAGGAATATGAGAGGAAGAACAAGGAGCTCACAAAGAACTCCAAGATCTAGATCCAAATGTTCCCCTCACATAGAGGAGAAAGTAATTCGTGCAAATGTGGATCTAAATCTCCTCTCTCTTTTTCCTTAAGAACTAGCAAGAATCATTGGAGGGATTGAGAGTTAGCAAGCTTGAAGAAGGTCAACAATGGGGGGCAAACACGAGCTCAAAGTATAAGAACCACTGGGGAAGAAGACCCCCTTTTATAGGTGAAAAAAAATCCAACCGTTACCCCCTCAGCCCGCACACGAGCGGTACTACCGCTCCGGAGAGTGGTACTACCTCTTATAAGCGGTACTAGACAGCGGTACTACCTCTTATAAGCGGTAGTAGACATTGGTACTACTGCCTGAGCACTAAAACTGCCACAACTTTTGCGTACCAGCTCCAAATTGAGAAAACTCAAGCTTGTTGGATAGAGGACGACAAGAGCTATCCAAAAACTATAGAAAAATCATAGAAGAGGCAATATAAAATGCCAATGATATAGAGATGTGAAACCTCTATGAATGAAGAACCAACAAAAACTCCAACATCGAAAACATCATAGAAGATGCATATGGACTCCGTTTTCGATGAACTCGAGCTTTTCATGAAGATGACCATAAGCTCTAAACCTCACAAAGATAAAAACCAAACAAGAACCAAGAAAGATGATGCAAGGATGCAAATGGTTTGAGCTCTCAACGAATTATACGATCAAACTACTCACTTGAGAGCCCCCCTTGATAGTACGGAAATCGATCCTATAACCCGGTTTCCCAACTGCCACAATGAGACCGGTAAAATAGAAAACCTATCAAGGTAAAACCTATACCTTGCACATAGTCCACTTGAGCTAGATGATGACGATCTTGACTTCCTCAAGATGGACCACCTTGCTTGATTGCATTGGCTCGTTGAAGACTAGTTGATTGCTCCCCCATACTCCACTATGGGTGAGCCACCCTTCGGCACATCTTCACAAGTCCATTGTCCCCACAATGGATGGCAAGCTTCAATTATGATCTCTTCATGATGCTCCACTTGTACTTGCACACCGCAATCTTGATGACAATCACCACTTGATGTCATCCTCCATGGGTTGTATGAGATCTTCCTCTTGATGCAAGCCCACGGAAACATACCTAACCCCACATAGAACTCTCACGTAGACCATGGGTTAGTACACAAAGCGTAATGAACAATGCTTACCATACCATGGGATCACTTGATCCCTCTCGGTACAACTTGAACGCTTTGTATGTTGATCAACTTGATTCACTCTTTGACTTAGTCTTGATCAGCCTTGTATCTTATCTTCTCTCTTCATAAGGATGATGTCTTGAAGGTAAACATGGATGCTCACACGATCTTCTTCTTAAAGACATGCTTGCAATAAGCTCGACTCTCACATGACCAATCTTTGGATAAAACCTTGAATACCACCTTGGTCAACATATAAACTCCTTGAAACCAACAGATGGACTTCAAGAAGTGCCTATGGACAAATCCTTCGAATATAACTCAGGGCAACCATTAGTCCATAGGGATTGTCATCAATTACCAAAACCACACATGGAGAAATGTGCTCTTACAGGAGCCCGTACAGGAGGTTTTCGTGCTCGGCCTCATTGTTAGACGAATCGAAATGGATTTGAAGGACGTAGCTCAATTGGTCTCTCCTTGGGAAAACGAGAACCAATCCGGCTCTAGGTCCTTGGAGCATCTTGGATCCATCAAAAACATGGTCCAGTGTTCGTGGATACTTGGGGCTGGTTGTTCCTATTCTATCCACTCGGCCAAAACTTCCACGAGTGCTTGAGACTTGATCGCTTTCTTGGCTTCAAACTTGATCTCCAACGGGAGGAGCTCAATTGCCCATTTTGCCGCCTGACCCGTGGCGTCTCTATTATGCAGGATTTCCGATTAGGGGCATCGCTAATAACAGTGAACGAGTGCTCTTGGAAGTAATGAACCACCTTCTTAACAGTGTGGTAAATGTTGTAAACCAACTTTTGGTAGCGTGGGTACCTTTGCTTGGAAGGAGTCAATACTTATGAGATGTAATAGACGGGTCTTTGCACTTTCAATGCTTTTCCCGATTCCTCGCGCTCCACAGTGAGGACAGTGCTGACCTCTTGGCTGGTAGCCACGATGTACAAGAGCAAAGGCTCTTGGCTGCTCGGAGCAGCTAACACCGGCTGGGTGGAAAGCAAGGCCTTGAGCTGATCGAATGCGGCTTGCGCTTCAAGGGTCCATTGAAAGCTATCGGACTTCTTCATCAATCTGTAAAGAGGTAATTAATGGCTTCTCACCAAGACGACAGATGAATCTTCTCAGTGTTGCAAGGCACCCCGTGAGCTTTTGCATGTCATGCAGACGGACTGGTTTCTTCATTCGGACGATGACGCCGATTTTGTCGGGATTAGCATCGACCCCCCGTTCAGAAACAAGAAAACCGAGTAACTTACCCGATGGCACTCCGAATGTACATTTTACAGGATTAAGTTTTATTGGAAAGCGCCGCAGGTTTGTGAAGGTTTCGGTGGTCTGTCAGGACGTCGAAACCTTTCCTGGACTTGACCATGATGTCATCTATATAAGCCTCCACGTTCCGACTGATTTGCTTTTGCAAGCATTTTTGTATCATGCGCACTAAGGTTGCCCCAGCATTCTTGAGACCGAATTGCATAGTCATATAGCAGAACCACCCGAATGGGGTGATGAAGGCTGTTTTTATTTCATCTAGTCCATACATTCAGATCTGGTGGTACCCGGAGTATGCATCCAGGAACGACAGGCGTTCACATCCAGCAGTGGAGTCTACTGTCTGATCTATGCGGGGAAGGGGAAAATGATCTTTCGGGCAGGCCCGATTGAGGTGCTTGAAGTCGATGCACATCTGGAGGGACTTGTCCTTCTTGGGCACCAACACTGGGTTGGCCAGCCATTCGGAATGGTAGACTTCACGAATGAACTCGGCAGATAGGAGCCAAGCGATTTCTTCACCAATCGCCTTGCGCTTCTCGACGGAGGATCGACGCAAGTGCTCGTTGACCGGTTTGATATTCGGATCGACTCGGAGTCGGTGTTCAGCTAGCTCCCTGGGAACCCCCGGCATGTCAGACAGCTTCCACGCGAAGATATCCCAGTTCTCACAGAGGAACCGGATGAGCTCGGCTTCCTATTTTTCACCGAGTGTCGTCGAGATGTTAGTAGGAGCGGCACTCGGATCATTCGGGGGAATGTGAACTTGCTTGGTCTCACCGGCCGACGGGAAAGCTGATTCCGCTACCGGCCGTTTGGACTTGAGCAAGTCTGCAGTGTCGACCGCTTTCTTGTACCCGTCGAGTTTGACTGCGAGCACTTGTTCATTGGCAATCTTGGAGGCCCGCTGGAGGCACTCCTGGACGACTATCCGATCACCGGTCACTGTGATCAGTCCTTTCGGCCCTGGCATCTTAAGTTTAATATACATGTAACATGGACGGGCCATGAAACGCGCGTAGGCAGGCCTACCCAGGATGGCGTGATAAGCGCTCCGAAAGTCCACCACTTCGAATGTCAAGCGTTCTTTTTGGAAAATTTTCTCCCCTCCGAACACGACGTCTAGAGCGATTTGACCGAGTGACTCCGCTTTCTTCCCAGGGATGACCCCATGGAAATGCATGTTACTCTTGCTCAGTCGGGACATCGGAATGTTCATTGCTCTGAGCGTGTCTGCGTAGATTATGTTGAGCTCACTGCCTCCATCCATCAGAACTTTGCGCAGTCGGACTCCATTGACGGCTGGGTCAACAACCAGCACCTGCTTCCCAGGGGTGGCTATGTGGGCTGGGTGATCAAATTGGTCGAAGGTAACGGGAGTCTTCGCCCAGTTGAGGTACTTGACAGCAGTCAGAGCTGCCATGTTCACCTCTCGATTGACGACCTTCAACCGGCTCTTGCTTTCGACATCATCAATGATCATGTTTAGGACCTTGTCGACGTTAGGATACTCGGGAGCATCCTCACCTTCCTCGTCATCATCCTTCTCAGCAGATGTCTCTCTACCCATCTCTTGCTTGAGCATTCGGCACTCCTGAGTGGTGTGCTTTGGGTAGATCATATTTCCCTCTTCGTCTTTCTTAGTATGGAGAAAACAAGGTTGATCCAATACCTCGGTTTTGTACTTAGGCTTCTTCTTATTAGCCCAATCCTTCTTCCTATTTTTCTTCGGCTTAGGCTTCCGTTGGCCAGGAACCGCAGCAACTTCTGCCTTTCCCGAAGGATCGGCTTTCCATTTCTTCTTTTTGCCTGTGTTTCCCCCCGATTGAGGGGCGTTGCCGGCTCGCCCTTTGCCGCTTCGGAGGCGGTCTTCTTCCTCTCCATTGGCGTACTTATTAGCAATATCCATGGCCCGACTGAGAGACAGATCCCCCTATCGACCGAACTTCAGGATGAGCTCTCGGTACCGAGTGCCTGCCTTGAAGGTGCAGACAACCTGATACTTGGTAACGTTCTCCACTGCATTGTGCAGCGTAGTCCAACGCTGAATGTACTCTCGGAGAGTTTCATTGCTCTTTTGGACACAATGCTGCAATTCTGTCAGCCCACCCGGACATTTGTAGGTGCCTTCAAACGTCTTGATGAACACCTGCGCCGGGTCCTCCCAGCAGTAGATGCTGCTAGAGGGCAATTGGTTCAACCAGGCTCGTGCAAAACCCTCCAACATGAGAGGAAGATGCTTCATCGCAACGAAGTCGTCGCCGCCACCAATCTGGACGGCCGCTTGGTAATCCTCGAGCCATGTTTCTGGCTTGCACTCACCGTTAAACTTCCCGATTCCCGTTGCCAACCTATAGTTCGAGGGGATCTCGACCTTAAGGGTGTACCTACTGAAACACTTGAGCCCTGAAGTTCCTCATCCACTCACTCGGTCTCTGACCAATTGGTTTTTGTCCACCACGTTCTGCGTGATGATAGATCTGGCGTTAAGCAGAGGGGGTCGCCGGCCACCTTCTTTGTATCCCCTGGGACGAGCTGGACTCCGATTGCGGTCCTCTCAGTGAGGTCACCCTCCGTCATAGGGTCGCTTGCCATACGAACCGCCCCTCGGAGGGGCGTCCGACTGACGTCCCGGTCGTCACGCCAACGCCCTCCATGCTGGCCTCTCGGAGGAGGAGGAGAATGTCGACGTTTTCCATAAGCATACGGGTTGTACGCGGACTGAACTATGTCAGCCCGAGCAGACTTGCTATAAATGCGTTGATGCGACTGGGACACCTCCGAATTCTGCCTCAGAGCTGTCTTCAGCAGAGTCTGGATCTGCCGAATGCCCTCTCCAGCTGCAGAACCGGACGGCTGAATTGATTCCGCTATCCGAGTGGTTGCGGCCAGATTCTCCATCGGTGTGCGCATCATCGGGATCTTGGACGGTTTGTCATCCGGAAATAACCGCCGCCGACTGTGACTGGAGCTGGGTTGCTCCCTTGCTGCGCGGTCATCGTGTGACCGCTGGAGTCGCTCAAGACGGTCGCGCTCAGCCAAGGTGGCTTGGCGCATAGCCTCCAAAGCTATCTCCTCTGGGGATGTTCCCGTGATGGGGATGAGTAGGACTTCGTCGTCCCTCCTCTTCCTCTCCTCCCGCTGCTCCCGACTGAGAGGCTAGGGAAAATAGGCATCGGTGTGGCCGTCGTCGCGGCCACGCTCTCGGCCTGCGGAGTACCCAAGAGGCATGTGGTTGGTGGTGTGTGCCATCAATATCTCTGCAGCGTTCCGGCTGCTTTCACACTCGGACCCATCAGACAACTCGTCGCCCGACGTGGGGGACAAGCTGACGGTAGGTTCACCGGAGTCGAGCACGGCGGCCTGCTCGGAAGTAGGCTGACACACCATGACGTGTTTGAGCCACCGCTGCAGCCGCGAACGCCCGGAGCGCTTGCGGCGGCAAGTCACCGGACGGGCCGGTTCAGAGCCGTAGGGCTCCGATGGCTATCGCAGAAGAACATCGTGCGCCGCCTCGCTGAAGCGTGTCACACCACGGGCGGGGAACGCGTCTGGGTCCAATGGTGCCTCGTGCAACCAAGCCGAACAGTCGGCGATGAAGCGGAGGCTGCCGAAAAGGATCTCACCCCCGAGTGCCAACATGATGACCGGGAAAACTAAATCTCTACTTACGTCAGAGTTTGCTAGACGTGCTGCCCCACGGTGGGCGCCAACTATCGTGGGAGTAATACTGACAGTAGTACAGGGGGTACGTATGAGTAAGGGCGAAGCCTAGCTACGGAGCAAGTGTAACACTCGGATGTACGAGTTCAGGCCCCACTCGGAAATGGTAAAGACCCTATGTCTCGAGCCTGGGGGCTTAGTGTTTGTTTTATGTGTGTATCTGATTACAAGGAGTTCGTAACCCTCGCTCTTGCGCCAGGGGGCGGCTTATATAGAGTGCGCCACCTCCAGCCGAGCGCCATTACTAGGGTAATAAATGACGGTAACTGCTGGAGTTACTAGAAATGACTGTGTTAACTAGAGGCGTTACAGGTAACGTAGTCTTCACATCACTTTATACGACTTAAGTCCCTCGAACGTTGTAGCTCCCACGTCGCCTCTGCTTCTTCTCGTCCGAGTGTCAAAGCTTGGCCGATTGGCTGATGACGTCCGAGTGACTTCTTAGGATCCAAGTGGATCTAGTTCATTCGTCCAAATGCTAAAGTAGCCCAGAGACTTCCATGGACTTGTAGGACCCCAGGTGTGCCCTTAGATGTGAGGTCTATGACCCTACCTTGGCTAGGTGACCTCATCACATGGCATCTTCATTGTCGTCGTCTCGGTGCGAGGCGCTGGAGAGACGAACAAGGAGACCGAGAGCTGGGAGTGCCGCTATATCTGTAGTGCTTTGTTTGATGTGGAACTATCTTTGTACGCGTGTATACGTTGTAGTGATTTGTATTGCCTATTAATGATTCCATGTTAAATTTCTACTCAATATGAAATGAATAATTTGTCAGTGCCACAATTAGCTATCAGTTAGTTGCACTAAGCGTTCATGCAATTGTGTTTCACAAATCAAAAAATGCTACTAACAGAAATGGATGCATACATTAGTACATAAGTATAAGAAGGTGAAAGGGGTGCATCCCACCTGGCACCGCACCAGCTTCTTTTCAGGCGGCGCACCAGGGGTGCGCCCCAACCACTAGTACGTGTATACACATCGAAGAGGAAGTCTAGATTGGATTGGAAGAGGAAGCCTATCTACCAATCCAATCTTACGCAGCCCCGTCGTCGGTTATCTACCAATCCAATCTTACGCGGAGCCCTCAACAAATATCCTGGACGTACGGGTCAAGTCCTCCTCCTCGATCAACGCCCATCGATCGAAAAAATATTCAATCTGCACGGGGACAACGCCGCCGCATGCCATGGCGCCACCGCTGTCACCCAAACGCCGCTGTTGTCCGGCAGCCACGGTGTCGTTGCCAGACGAGCTTGTCTTCAACATCCTCTCCAGGGTGCCTGTGAATTCCGTCTGTCGGTTTCGGTGCGTGTCCAGAGGGTGGCATGCCCTCGTCTCCGACCCAGCCTTCATCGCCGCGCATAGATCTCGCAAAGCAGACCCTCTCCTTGTCGTCAGACCCCCCCCTAGGAAAACCCCGGGGGAGGCCACGACCTGCACCTGATGGACATGGACGGCAATGTTGTGTGGGTGATGAAAGGCATAGGAGGCCTCGGGTCGCTCTCCACGAGCGTCGACGACCACGTCTGCATCACCGACTATCTCTCCGGTAACGCCCATGTGATCCACCTCGCCACCGGGGAGGTGGTGGTGGACTGCCCGAAACCGGAAGAGAAGCTGCACCACCTCTTTGGTTTCGGCCATGCGCTACCATCCGGCAAGTACAAGGTGGTCCGCCTCCGAAGTTGGTACTGCGAGGTCCTCACGGTAGGAGACGGCGTCGGATGGAGGTGGGCGCTGCCACCTCCCAACGGTGTCTCCTTCGTCCGGAGCTCCCCTGTCACTGTCAATGGCGCCATGTACTTCTTGAGCTCAGATGCGCGAAGCGATGACGCATTACTTTGCCTTGACCTCGAGAGTGAACAATGGATGGAACCGCTGAAAGGCCCAATGAACACGATGGTGCCCGAGAGGTGGAAGAGTGGGATAGTTCGGATAACCGAACTCAATGGCTGTTTCTGTGTGGTTCATCTGGAGACGCACGTGACCGTGTGGCTCATGACCGAATCGGAAAATGAGAAGTGGGTCAAGGCGTACACGATCCCAGTGGATCCGTCCACCAGGTATTGTACGCCACTCAGTGTGACAAGTGATGGTGCGAAATTGATCTTCTACTCTTCGTGTTACGGACAAGACTCTGCTGTACTCCGAGTTTACGATCCTAGCATCGAGACATGCACAACGCGATGGTCGCTAGGCTGCCGTGGAGACACAGTTCGTCTTTGCAACTTGCAGTTGGAACATTTTGTCCCACCGTAATATCCACTTTACTTTTGATGTGCTTTACTGTATAACTATAACAGATGTTATATTCTTCAATGTGTATGCATGATTTGTATGGAGAGCGCCGGACTTGACGCTCTCAAAGCCTTCATGGTTCTCTACAAGTTCTTACTAGAATGAATTTTCATATTCAGAGTGTATATATACATTGCGGAAATGAAAAGCTAGAGGCGTCCGTTTTTACCGGGGTCCTGCATGCTCCCCATGTGTACAACTGTACACAATGCATACGAGTATTCTACTACTGTTTTGTATTCTTTTGATGGGACAATCCATTGTATAGGAACATGATATTTATTGCACTCGGACTATTTTACTTTTTCATTTCACGGTCCATCCACCCATACTTTTAGTCCGATTCTAAATTTTGTACTCCCTCCATTCCAATATATACTGTGCATAAGCTTTTTGAGGAAATTCCGATATGTGGTGCGTATTAGCAGCCGCACGCTCATTTGGACGAAACTTCCCTCGACTTGCAACAGGGGGAATCGGAGGAGATGGAGATGGAATATGCATGCATCACCTCCCTAGATTTATCCTTTTATGAAACACATCGGTCGGGCGGCGCTCTCCTGGTCACGCGTCGTGTTCGTGATCAGCGGTGGGAGAGGCGGCAGCGTCGCAACGGTAAGGGCGTGATGGATGGAGGAGGTGAGGGGTGGAGAGGAGGAAGCTAGTGCCGCCATCAGAGAAGGCAATGGCGGCCATGCAGACTGTCGGGATTGGACAAACGGCATACTAGCGTCCACGAAAATTCACGGAGATGGCAGAAGAAGATGATAGATGGCACGGAAGAAGAGGAGTTGTGCGACGGTGGCGACGCTGGGGACTGGCTGGACGGCCACACATGCCTCTGCCTCGGCCACGACCATGTCCGGCCTCACCTCGTCCACGGAAAGCATCTCTTGCATCACCGCGTCCCCGGCAGCTGCATGCCCACATCTGCAGCCGGCGTCACCACGTCCGAGTTCGGCGCCTCCGTATCCAGCCAGACCAAGTCGCGAGGGCTCGCCGCCGGCATGACATCGCGACGACGGCGCTACTACTTTCTTCTCAACTCGCGAGACCAAGTAATACTCCTTTTGGAACATGGGCATGGGACAAAAGTGTGGGGAGCTCGGGGCTTTCTCGTCCAAATTTTAGTGCCAGCACATGCATTGGTATCTGGGTAAAAATCTATGCGCATTAGATTGAGGAATGAAGGGAGTAACAATTTTAACATTTGCAGATTAGTGTCCATGATTTCATAATTTGAATTTGATTTTATGTTCATAATTGATCTTGTTTTGAAGATTTAAATATCATGAATACTAATATTCAAACAGTTTGTTAATCGGATATTTGATTCAAAAGATATAATTGGAAGAAACTATATAATTAAATTGAAAAGCGTGGGTGGGTGAGATGTAGCTCTGATGTGGGTTTGTTCAAAAGATGTTATACTAACTTTTAACTACAAAACAAACCCACTAGCCACTTTGTTGTGGGGGTCTCCTTGCTAGTTGTCCCACATGTTACATACAGAAGGTAATATGTACATGAGTCACATAATGCATAGTACAGCAGTACACAATACGTATCTTATATGTGTACATGCAGACATGGCGTGCATGCAGAACCACGGTAGAAACCGGCACCGCTAGAAAAATCACTCTCCATTGCCATTGTGGAAACATATAGGTAGATATAGTACCAGCGACTTAGTGTTGTAGATGTTTTTGTCTTGCTTTTTCATTGAGGGTCAAACCTAAAAATTATATTTGAATATATGATCTGGTGATGGACCTCTCTCCAAACAGCCAGCGAGATCTCATTTGGGCATCATTTGACTGGTGTGTTGCAGAAAGCAGAAGATTTTATGAAGACTATATGACTGCTATATGCAAAACTTCCGCTGGAGTTAGTAATAGCCGTCTTGTATACAGAATCACAATTTTTTCATGCAACCTTATCGATGTTTCATATATAGCATACTGCGTGTCTTAGATATTAATATGAGCAAACAAGTGACCATGCAACAATGACTTTCATCACACATGAGTGAACCTTAAGAATAGCACAACTTCTACCGGCTTCCCTAGGTGTGAAAACCGTTTTATTGTGTGTCGTAAACTCTTTCCCATCGGAATATTCTGCTGCAACAGAAATTTTGAGTTCACCCTTAATTTCAACGCAAGCAACATGGCGTGCGAGATTGACCATACCATCAGTGGTAACCGGTAACTTGTCATCTTCAAGAGAGAGCAGCAAGACTTTCCTGCCATCTAGACTTCTGGTACTTGCACTAAATATACCTCAGCCCGTCTGGCCATGAGCCATGAATAACTTGTATATTGATTGTAGCCTCCACAGATTTAAGAAGGCGAACGAATGTCCATTCTAGTCTGGAAAGTTTGCTAGTGGCAACAAGGTTAATCACGCGTGAAGGATTCCATCCAAATGTTTTGTACTTTGCTGCTAAGAAGCTCAAATCTTTATCTTCAGATTCGTTAATGCCGCTCTTCACTTTCAGCACAACTTCGAAGCGCACAGAATTCGACACATCAGATAACACAACAGCTCTAGTTGGGCCTGTTAGTGTTAAATAAGGATTCTGCATGCACCAAATAATTAAAGTAGATATTAATTTGACATGCTAAATATGGTAAGTGTAGAACTTTTTTTATAACACCAATATGAAATATAGCCAACCTAATATAAGTAAATTGCGGTAACAAGGATAAGCAGAAAAAAAAAGATAACATTCGACCATTGCTAGAAAATTGCGATATCGAGAATAAGAGGAGAAGGCGATAGGTGACCATCGTTACATAACTCATTTAACAACTATTACAAATAAATTGCAAAAATAGGAGTTAAAATTATTTAGTGTCATAAGCAAAAAAAAAAAAAACAGTACTAGCACATGACGACAGTGGCTTGTTATTTAGCAAGGATGTCTAAATCTCGAGAACCCTTGCAAGAAAGCAATGTTTTCTTTAGATTCCCATGTAAGAGATCTAAAGCCCCCATATATAAAATGAATAGTGAGTAGATCACAACAACAAAACTTAGAAAACAGTGACTATTGAATGCAAGGGAAAGGTGGTTTAAAACACTGCGATGACAGGTGCATACCACAAATAAATGAAGAAAGCATTATAGTGTCTTGATGTTTTGGTGAACGACAAGAAAAGATATGCTTATTATCAAGGCGTGCGCACACACCAACACACCTAGCATGTCCTGTTTAAAACAATTATTTTGCATATGCCATTTAACAGTTTTAGAAAAGCTTAACAAAAATCAATCAACCAAAAACACACCATAGAACGTAATACATATAAGAAAGGGAGTATCCGGCCAAGCACACGAACCTCCGAACTGATGGTTTGACATTTATCCCTCGCGCGAGCAAAGATAATATTGCGGTTGCGGTCTAGGTGGTCTCTTATCGCGATCAGGCCATACACATCTAGTGGCCACTGTAATTCCTCTGCGATTGCCGCGACTTTGAAGGAAAAGATCTGCAAAGTTCCTGTCGGACCAGCGGAACACCAAGCTGGCTTGACGTCCGTGAAACGCATGGCCGGGGTAGCCGCTGTATGGTTGCATGCCGTGGTAACTTATAAGCAAGATTTGAACGAATGTAGGCACTAATCAACAGGTCGATGAAGAGATCTTTGGATGGAATTTGAAGTCAGAATCAGGGGGGCGTCTACTGAGTTAGTACTTACTGGTGTCCTCGTAGGTGCCTCGTTGGCATGCCCACATTTTGTTCCAGCCGTTGCGGTAGCTACGAGCGCATACGGCCCTCTCGTCGGGCGACGACCAGTCGTCCAGTCGGGCATGCCTCTCCTCCGTCTGCCTCCTCGTGAACAACTCCATCTGTTCATTAGGCAGCAGGCTCCGGTACGCCGCCGCCTCGGGATCCCCCATCGCCGCCAACTTATCCACAGCCGCCCGCTCCTCCTTCGGCCGGTTCTTCCGGCGCGCCTCCTCCTCCGCTGAACGACTCCGCCGATGTATACGACTCGCCACCGACCGATGAAATCATCTTCAGATCTATCGTTCTCGCCAAGGATTGTGTTTGTCAGCAGACCCTCCCAGCGCGAGCCCCAGCAGCCCGACAGGCCTTTTGGCCCAATCATCATTTATGTGCAGAATAAAAAAAATCATAATTGTGAAATTGCCATGAGACTATATGAAAACACTGTTAAAAATTGCAAATTGCCATGTGGCCAAAAAGATAAAATTACAAAAAATTCATGATTTTGAAGGAGCAAAAAACGCCATGTCATGCATAAAAAGTACCATATTAAAAAAAAACTGTACAATACCCATGGCAATTTTGCCATGACATTTTGTTCTAAGGAAAATTATTTTTTTGTGAAATTTGCCATGATCTAAAATGTAAATTTTCTGTGCTATATAACTAAAATTTCCATGCTCCAAAACTAAAATTCCATGCCAAAAAATAAATTGCCTTGGCCAAACAACTTAAATTTGCAATGGTCGAAAACTAAAATTGCCATGGTCTATTGTATAAAGTTGCCATGGTAAAGTATGGAAAATAATTAATAAAATTGCATGGACAAATTTAAAAATTCAAAATAAAGAAAGAAATTTGCCATGCACGTGAAACTTTTTTTTGCATATTTTTGCCATCTATGAAAAAAGGGAAAAATGTTGTAAATTTGCCATGTGTCTAAAACTTTTTTTTTTGCAAAAATTGCCCCTCAATGTTGAAAAAAACAAAAAAGGGGGTTTAAGTGGGATTCAAACTCAGGTCTCCCGGAGGAAGCTTCAGGCACTAGTCAATTTGATGGGCACGTGGTTTTGTTGAGGAAAACACTCGTGCCCATTTTATGTTGTAGCGAACGAATAAAAAACAGTGACGTGGCTTCCCCCTCTGCTCCGAGATCCGTGAAGAGGAACGGACAACGCAAAGGCAGTTCACGCCAACGAACAAAATATCTGATGTCGGATATATATCCATTGTTTTTTCTCCTCAAAGGGAGAGGGCGTTCTATTATAGAGAACACTTTAAATCCAGAAAAACACTTTGTTCCACCCGATTGATCCGACTCACTACATCAACCACGTAGTCCGTTTGACGTGTGTCCATGTGGGCCCCGCTGCATCTCTATCCTATCCTTTTGCTGGATTATTCTCCTTTGTCTTCCTCGTTCCAGTAAATAGCATAAAACTACCACAACTTTGGGTTCCAAAAAACCACTCCCCGTGTCCAAAATAATTATCGTGTTGGAACACAGGGAGTACCACTTTTTGAAAAGTTCCAAAAACATACCACAAAATTGAATTGTTGTTTCAAAAAAGTACCATGTAGCAGTGATGAGTTGTTTGATTAAGTTTAAACCATGTTATGATAGCTGGTGCCCGGCCATCATGTCCACATGGCACAAAAGTCAACACTGTTACATGAACAGTTAAGTTTGGATGTTTAATGACCGATGGAACCACATGTCAGCCTCACTAAAATCCCTAATGAGAAATATTCCCAAATGAACAGGAACCCTGCCTCTTTTCGGAACCCTAGCCCGAATTATGGTAGTCATATGCTATTTACTCTCCTCGTTCCGCAAATTGTTTCTCCATAGAACCCTACCATAAAATCATAAACCTGAGATTGCATTTGATTATTATATAGTTGTAAATATTAGTAAGATATAATAAGTAGTATTTATCATGCATGTTGAGAAAAAAAAGAAGTAGTGGGGTTGATGATGTGAGATGTGAACATGTTGAAAGAAATATTCTGATACCATTTTTCCATGCATGTACAGATAAACATATAAGTAGTGAAGTTGATGAGAGGTTGACGAGGTGGCATAGGTGTATTATGTGCATTTTGAGATAAATAGGAGCGACTACTTAAGTACTCTCTCTGTAAATAAATATAAAATGTTTTAGGTCACTAAATACATACATGATTCATTTACACTTTTGGGCAGAGCAAAAATGCTCTTCAGGATCTTAAGATCTGGGAAGAAAGCGCGGGAAAAGATGAAGACATACATGGTTGTGTTTGTTTGGGCTTCAGTTTCGACAGATTCAGCTGTGAACTTGTTGTGCTGACAAAACTGCTGTGCTGAGGAAACAGCTGCAGTGAAGGTTAGCTGTTTGGCAACGTAGCTGTGGAAACGACTGTGGCCTGGTGAAAACGCTATGTTTCAGGAGGAGGGGCGAAGGGAGAGATAGGTCGTGCCTGCGGCGACATTTATGACATAATTACGACCAAACGCCAAAAGCAGAGGAGCTAGGGAAACAACTTTGGCTGTGAAGTATCCCGAGACGTGCTTTGGGCTGTTACACTGAAAATAGTCCGAAACAGTTTTGGGTTGTGGTTCCACAACTGTTCTAAAATAGCTGTTTGTTTCAGTTTCAGCTTTTTCCAATCCAAAAACTGCTCCCAAAGCTGAAACAAACAGGGCCTATAGTGCTGTGTAGGCCTACTCAAAAAACGCACTCGTATCATGCATACGTACAGTAGACCTCCTGCGATAACTGTGCTTTCCAGTCAGCATTTACTATGCACAATTGGATGATGGATCGCTGCCCAACTACATCTGAAAGATTCCTGGATCACAGACTGCCCTGCGTTTCTCTGCCGTCCGTGATAATCCATCCGTGGCACGACCTGTGTCTGTCTGTATGCATGTAGACAATGGAGGACCCGTGAGTGACACCGGCCAACCTTGGCACCTTACCTACTAGTACTACATCGTTCCAGTGGTAGCACCGAGGGAGCAACGGTGGGGGACAGCCGCGGCGACCCACACCAGAGGAGATGGAGATGGAGGCCAAGTATGCCGATCTGAGGCGCGCGGCGGAGGAAACAGCGGTGGTGGACGCGCACGCGCACGACCTCGTCGCCGCCGGCTCCAGCCTGCCCTTCATCCGCTGCTTCTCCGAGGCCGACGGCGACGCGCTCACCTTGGCCCCCCACTCCCTCCCTTTCAAGGTAACCAGTGTCATTTCCTGGTAATAAGCATGCATGCACCGATGGTTGGCCGCGTTAACAGATGCAAGAAGCCCCCGTGATCACACAGAGCATGCACGAACTCATCCGCAATCCACGGACTATACACAGTTTGGTGGTTGCTTTATCTCAGCAGGGCGAAAGCCTATTTCATGGCCCTTCCCTGTTAGAGTTCATATTTTTTTTTACTAGGTAAGAGATCAAATCTATCCAGTGTTGAAAGTTAAATGTCAAGCTTTTCTGGATTTCGATTGAAAGGATTAAAACGAAACTCCATGCGGTGGATGGGCCGGGGAGGGGAGGAGCAGACGAGCTAGCTGATGGGGCTGTTTCTTGTGTGGTTCTTGCTTCTGGTGTCGAGGACTTTTTGTGTGGCGTCCTGCCAAATGTTCCCTGCTGTCATTGTTGTGTTCCGTTTGGGCGGTGCTCTGTGAGACTATTCCAAGCTAGTGCCATTACATTATCTGTTTTTTGAAATAAGGGAAATGTTGTTCCAAATGTTGTGTTACGTACATAGTCACGGACTCACGGCATGGCATATCAAGGGCTCTAATTAAGCACATACTTTCCCTGTCTCGTACATTTTTTGCAACCAATACTAATTTAATGCAGCGAAGCCTGAGGGAGATTGCTGCATTGTACGACTGTGATGCCTCATTTGAGAAGGTGGAGGAGTTCAGAAGGGCTCAAGGCCTGTCATCTATCACTTCAAAATGCTTCCAAGCTGCCAATATATCCGCGCTTGTTGTAGATGATGTCTCCACATTTAACAAAATCCTTGAATTGGAATCTCACAACGCATTTGCTCCCAAGGTTTATAGAGTTGTCGGAATCGAGACGCTGGCGGAAACAATTATTAATGAGGTGAGTCTGCCTTTATTAATGCTATTTGTGTTTTTTTTGTGAATGCCATTTTCGTAATAAATGATTATGGTGTTTTGAGGCATTCTGTTCCGAATTTAGATGCATGTTTGCCAATATATTTGACTATGAAGGATTAAACATATTGAAGGGGGGGGGGGGGGGGGGGTATATATGCACCAAGGCAAATTGCTTGCAGGAGAATTGTGTGAGAAGGGTACCACTCTTGGTATCCCAATTTTCTTATCAGATTGGGAAAGTAGTGGCTGCACCCACGCAAGAAAACATATCAAAACATTTCAAAAAAAGTCGAAATTTTGTGGAAATGATTTTGAACAAATGTTATGGGCACCTGCAAAGTTTGGTGGTCAAACAACATTCGAAGAACTCTGCACAAAAAAGACAAATTTACAAAATCTGCTCAAACAGTACACTTACATTTTGACTAATTTTCAGTGATTTTGTCTTTTTTGTACAGAGTTCTTCGAGTGTTATTTGACCACCAAACTTTGCAGGTGCCCATAACATTTGTTCAAGCTCATACCCACAAAATTTCAGATTTTTTTGAAATGTTTTGATACGTTTTCTTGCGTGGGTGCACCGTGGGTGCACCGAAGGTGGGTGCAGCAAAACCACTCTCTATTAGATTACAAGTTCGATTTTCGGCCAAGACCTCTTATAAGCCCGTGATGATCTCTTGTTGGGCCTGGTTGGTGGTTGAGACCAAGGCTTTTTTACTATTTTCATTTTTTCAGCAGAGGACGGAATATCCGGTTTTCGAAAAATCTTGGTTGTACTCACTCCATTCAACAATGTATTTTCGATACGAATTCGGTGGTATAAATTTTGTTGCCGACGCTGTTGGTCTCGTTGGTTAAATTTATGGTCAAACTGAGATCCCGGGAAGAGCGGGCGCACTACATTGTGGAATGGAGGGAGTAGTAAATATGCATATACGATGCCTATTTGACATTATTCTGTCATTTAAATTCAAAATATTCAGTGCCCATGGCGCATGTGGGTTGGAAACGCTGATGGATGGACCCCGAACTGCATGCCTCACAACCCGTTTCGCGACCAAGCTAACGAATAGGTGCGCTATCTCCTTGTCAGTTGCCCATTCTCTCGACAGGTTTGGCATGACATTCTCACCTGGTGTTTCTCATGGGCTCGGCCACCCATGCCCGACAATTGTTTCCTTCACTGGTGGTCTGCCTCCCATTGCTTCCCTGGCCATCCACATGATGCTTGGTCGATCTGAACCCATCGGAACACCTACGTGTTCGACGTCTGGCAGACACCGATCTCCCGCCTGACTCATGTCATCCAAGAGGAGGGGTGCTCCTGGGTGAAGGCCGGTGCCAAAGAACAAGCCAACTTGCTACCATAGTAGTTTTCGTGATGTTTGGGGCTGCTTCTTCCTATATCAATGAACCTTGCGTATTCGCGAAAAAAAGAACTAGTGAATTAAATCCTCATGATAGCCATGGAAACACGAGACAGAAATCACTCAATAGTTCATAACCCTAGCAATACTCTAATAAAGATCATTGATCCTCATGTTGATCCCAATGGCACCCGAACAACCATTCCAGCAACAAACTCTCACATATACTCAATTATTTGGCTAACACAAGTAGGTAGAGTTCTCTAGTACTTCATCTGAGCACTTAGCATGAATTCACCTTGCTTGTTGTTGCCAAGCTCCTACCTTGATAATATGATTTTGATGTTACTCAATATGATAACTAGACCACCAAAAGATATTGAAAATGTCCTTAATCTTCTTGATTTCAAATTGTACCCTATTCAATGTTGATATGTTTCATCGATGATAGTCCCAACTAGGACTTGGGACTAAGTTTTGTTCAATACTTACTTATAATTAGTGTCTTAATCATCTTATTACTGATCATCCAAACCCACAAGGGGGCCTATAGTGGCACTTTTGGATTGACTTAAATGACATTTGAGTCTAAATAGCAGATTGATTACCTAGTTAAAGAGCGATCTTCACTACATTAGTATGTCAACCTATTTTTACTGCAATTCTTGAGTCATATGAATAATGTCAAGTGCTTTTGACTAAATAGTGACAAAGTGAATACTATTTCAGGAGTCAGTTGTTGGATCAAGCTGGACACTGAACTCATTCACTGAAGCATTTGTGGCAAAGCTCAAATCATATCCTCCTCAATTTTGGATGTTGTGTGTTTGTGTTTGTGTGCGCGCGCCAGCGCATGTTTGTTTGTTTGTTTGTTTGTTTGAACTCTGTAAATATCCTTAACAAATTCCTCACAGTTGCCAACAAAATTGTTGGATTGAAAAGCATAGCAGCACATAGAAGTGGCTTGGATATCGATCCAAGTGTTAGCAAGGTGGATGCAGAAGATGGTCTTCAAAAGGAGCTACCAAGTAAGCATATTTTTTGTTGGGAGATAGAAACGTGTAAGCCGATAAAACATGGTTGCTAGTTAATAACTACAATGGCCCATTAAGCTTATTAATCCTCAATGCTTTTCAGCTCGGAGGCCTCTTCAGATTACAAACAAAAACCTGGTTGACTATATATTTATTCTTAGTCTTGAAATTGCTGTGGATTTTCATTTGCCAATGCAGATTCATACAGGGTAAGGACAAAGTTTTAAATCCTCTATATCAAAGCATGGTGATGTAATTTTAATATGTATCTCTAGTATATATATATATATGGTTGTGTGCATCAGTTAATGCAGAGGCCGAGGGTCATCCCCTCTTCTCGGGAAAAAAATGTTCAATATATATGGCATATGTTTTCCACGCAATTTCAGGTTTGGAGACAGGAATCTGGAATTACAAAATTGCACCCCTTTTCATCTGCGTGCTGTTCTTGAAGACAAAAGATTTGCCAAGTGCCAAATAGTTCTTCTAAATGCTTCATATCCATTTTCGAGGGAAGCATCCTATCTTGCATCTGTTTACTCCCAGGTGGAACCTCATTTTTACTATTCCCTCTGATCCATATTAATCGTCGCAGCTTTAGTACAAAGTTGTACTAAAGCTGCGACAATTAATATGGATCGAAGAAAGTAACAAATTATACATTGTCCATTTTATTTGCTTATTTTTAAGTTTTTAACCATTTTACATAAACCACAAATAGGTCTACCTTGATTTTGGCTTTGCATTTCCAAAACTTAGTGTTCAAGGAATAACATCATCACTTAAAGAGCTCCTGGAGCGAGCCCCCATAAAGAAGGTAAAATATCTGTCTTCTGAATAGCTGTTTCTAGAAAGGTCATTGTTACGAATACATCTTTTACTTTACTTTTCATGGATAGTGCTGAATACAAACTGAGGATTCTCATGCTGTTGGAACCAATACCAACTCAAAGGTAGTACTCCTTCTAGTCACCACTTGTCTTAGTGGATACCGACATAGTGCCAAAACTCCTTTGACCCCATGAAATATTTATAAATATAGTAAGGTTACATTATTAAGAAAATATTTGTCAAGGCAAAACGCCTCACACTTTATCCAGATGCTCAATTTTAAATTTTTAATATTCACACAGATATTTATAGATAAAGTAATTAAAATTGACTGCATCTATATCAAGACCCTTGTCAATCCTCGTCTAGTACCACTCTCAAGATTCCTCTGAACAGAAGTCCATTGCTATCAATTCTGCTCATATTTGATGCATGTATTTTATCTGATGTTTGCCACTTCTGGAAATACTATACTCTGATACACCTAGCAATTTTTAACATTAATTTCAGGTCATGTTTAGCACAGATGGATATGCTTTTCCCGAGACATACTATCTAGGTATATTTATTCATCTTATCTATATGAAGTATTAAATAAGGTGAATCTTATAAGTCAATACGAATGTATATGCTTATAAAAAATAAGGGACTTTGAATTGAATAAGGTAGGAAGAAATTTTTTAAGCTTGTCACCAATATATTTGATGTGATACAGAGCCTATTGATATACACATTTCCTAGTTCAATTAGGAGTTTAGGACCGTAGACGTACAGTTATTTCTTTTAGGTACTGATTTTTAGCTTGGGCTGATTTACAGGTGCAAAATTGGCACGTGATGTCATTTACCGTGTCCTGTCAGCTGCATGTGAAGATGGTGATCTTACCATTCAGGAAGCTATCGAAGCAGTTGAGGATATCCTCAGAAGAAATGCACTGCATGTGTACAAGTTGAATGTCGTCCATGAAAAAGCTATCAATATTGATGATAATAGCATATCATCGTCATCCTGTGTCAAGAAAGATGATGTGATGCTTGTTCGAATGGTCTGGAATGATGCTTCAGGTCAACATAGATGCCGTGTAAGCATATCTTCCTGACCACATACAACATTGTTAAGTTTTTTTCCCCTTAGAATCGTTACTATTTTTAGCAGGTAGTCTTGAGAAATGGAAACTTTACTTTCAGGCCTTGCCAGCCGAGAGATTTTACGGCATTGCACGGAATAAGGGTGTTGGTCTGGGTATTGCAGCAGTGGGGTTTACTTCCTTTAGAGATGCCCCAGCAGCTGGGACAAGCCTTACTTGTGCAGGGGAGGAAATCAGGCTTGTGGCAGATATGTCAACACTTTTGAGGATCCCATGGTGAATATCCTTAATTAATTTATTTTTGAACAATTTATTGTTATATTTTATATATAAATTGGGTCAAACCTTAATTTTTGAACAATTTATTTATTTCTTATAATCGTTTCTCTCTCACACACACCCAACTTTCCTTTTAGATCAACCACCCCCAACTTGTACATAAGCATGCCGATTTGTTGCTTCTATCCGGCGAAGGGTATCCTTATGGTTTCTGTTCTGTATATAACTGCTAGTCCCTCTGTATCACAATATAAGAGGTTTTTTTATACTCCCTTTGTATCAAAAAAATCTTATATTTTGATATAGAGGGAGTAATTACTTGGTTCTTATCAGGCATTGGCATTTCCAGATTGTTCACAACCTACCCGGACAAACCGAGAATTCACTAAGACATAGTCTTAACAATGGCAACCTGAATTTTTTGAAGGAATAACATTAGCTTGGGATTGTACTAATTGCACTTTACACTTCTTACAAGGTCAAGAAACGAAGAAATGGTGATGGCTGACATGATAACAGGTTCCGGCGAAGCCTCCGAATACTGTCCTAGAAATGCTTTAAGAAAAGTGACAAAAGTTCTGCTAGATGAATTCAATGTGGTAAGAATAAACCTATAAAAATGTAGTTGATGTATTTTTGTTGATGCTTAGTTTCTTTTTCTAGACAGTGAAGGCAGGTTTCGAGAATGAATTTTATCTCCTCAGAAAATCATTCAGGTAGCTTTTCCTGACTCTGTAGTCTGTGTAAAAATAATCGTGGTAGGATCTATCTGCTCGTTCTTTATATGTACTGAAAACTCATGCAGTGAGGGCCATGAACAGTGGGTTCCGTATGATAATAGCAGTTACTGCTCGACTTCAGCATTTGATGGTGCATCATCTATACTGAAAGAAGCATATTCCTGTCTTAAAGCTGCAGAAATTGTGGTTGAGCAGGTAACAAGTGACTTTTGTAGATGTGAAGAACTTCTGGTGTCAAATTGGTTACCCTTTTTGTGTGTATTGATTTAGCGATTGTTTTTTTTTTCTGTTTTCACCTATATTCTTCCTCCTGCAAATATAACAGATGCATGCTGAAGGTGGTAATGGGCAGTTCGAGATAGCCTTAAAGTATGTGTTATGCACTCTTGCTGCTGATAATCAGATATATGCCCGAGAAATTATTAAATCTGTCGCTCGAAAACACGGGGTGATAGCAACATTTCTACCAAAGTAAGTCAACAGATTAACATATCGTAAGCCATCTTGTTCAATGAGTACGTTTAAATTTCATATGTATCTGTGCACACTATATTCTCTGTTAAAACAGTATCATTACCCAGAGAATGGGTACAAATTATACATTCGATGCTGGTTTGTTTCGATGCAAATTTTCAAAGCTACGCCTATTTACCAGCTAGCTAGATCATCAAACATGTATTGTTTCGACCTGCGAAACGACACAATCTTGTGTTCTTGGTATCTAGTATGATGCAATGTTTTCATTGGCAATTTCCAGACCAGACCTGAATGAACTTGGATCCGGTTGTCATGTGCACCTGAGCTTATGGGAGAATGACCAAAATGTTTTTATGGGCTCAAGTAAATATAGTTACCATGGGATGTCAAATACCGGTGAACGGTTCCTTGCTGGAGTTTATCATCATCTTCCATCGATCTTGGCATTTACTGCCCCTCACCCACACAGGTACTAGTTCAATCATAAGCAGGAGATGTTGTATATATAGTCTCCAATGCGATCGAATACACGATCACTACTTTTTTAGGCATATGTTGGTAGAACATTTATGGTTTTTTCTATCCTGAAAATACTTTTCATGGCAAAGTTATTGATTTTTCTAGGCTTACCAATCTAAATATTTTTGTAAATACATATACTTTTTTATTTGTTTACGGAAGAGGAGGGGTATGATGATGGTTTTCTTTTTGTGCTTACATATACAGCTACGACCGAATTCAGCCAAACACATTCACTGGAGCATATCTTTGCTGGGGGAAAGAGAACCGGGAGGCTCCGTTGAGGACCTCCTGCCCACCCGGCGTGCCTCCTGAATTTGTCAGCAACTTCGAGGTCAGATCGTTCGACGGGTGCGCGAACCCTCACCTAGGCCTCGCCGCCATCGTCAGCGCCGGCATCGACGGACTAAGGAGAGGCCTCAAGCTGCCTCCACCAACTGGTAAGCACTAATTTTTCATTGCTCTCTTGAGCTTTTAACACTTTAACCACCGGTGTTTCACTCAGGGAAATGTGTCTCTTGGCTCTTGCAGAACTGAATCCTGCAGATTGCGCTTCACACGAGAGGCTACCGCATGACTTGCTGGGATCTGCGGAGGCACTTGCAGCAGACAAGATTTTGCATGAACTGATGGGTGATAAACTTGTTACTGCTGTTATAGCTATGCGAAAGGTAACTAGGAGACACACTCCAGTTTACTGTTTCCATCTGCTCTTGATATAACTAATCTTCGTGATCTGCAGGCTGAGATCGAGCACTACGCGAATAACCCAGGGGCAGTCCACCATCTCATTCACCGTTACTAGCGATTGCTATTCGCACGCGATGCTATTTTGCCTTGCTTGGTGATCGATCGGGTTGAAGAAGCACTGCTCTGCTTTCAGACTTTGCTCTGTTCTCAGCGCTTCACATGTAGGAGTATGTTGATGAGTAAATGTTGTCCGGACGATTTCTGGTGAACTCGGCAGTTCTCCGACTTTTTCAGTTAATAAGTGGTAGAGACAAGGGTTTAGATTTTGGTAGCATACAAAATATTTGAATCTCTCCGAGATTTCGGAATCTCTTCCGGATTTTGATGTATCAAAGTTCGCCAAACAAAAGCGAGATTTGACCCTAATTTAAATTTACTTTAAAATTAGTTTGAGTCTCATTCAAAAACTTTAGGTTAAAAGTATTTTGGTTAGATTGTTTGTGCTAGAGCCACCCACCCACCAGTGTTCAAATCCTAAATTTAGCACCGGCGCTCGCATTTTTCCGGATTTATTTCAGATTTTTTAGTGGTGTTCTTTTAGTGGGAGGAGACACTCCCATCGTCTATGAGACGTCTGTGGTGACTTCGCTAATCTTAAGATGTTGTTCCGGGTTAGTATCTCAAAAGGGACGGGTTTGCGTGCGTTCATAAGAGCAAGTGCGTGTAAGCATCAGCGTTGTACTGTGTTTAAAAATAGTCCTTTTTAGAGAAGAAAAGAATATTTTTTGAGAGAGGAAATGATTTTTTTGTGCAAGGAAATGGATTTGCCTTTTTAACAGAAGTCAGGAATTGTATTTACTTTTTTTAGTAAAAGGAAATATATTTACTCTGCGTCCTCGAAGCAGGAACCAGGTGGGCCGCTCCAAGTAATTGCGGCATGCCGGGCCTCCGGGTTGGCCCAGTCGTCGTTTCGATTGTCCTCGTCCGCCAGCATCGCTATCTATCTTCTACTAGTATTGCGCCGCCTCGGGGACAGGGGTCGCGGGTCATGACCCACTTCTTGATCGTGCGCGCTTCCTCCGTACGTGTGCGCCCTGTAGGCTTCCCGTCGTCTCTGTTCCAACCTACCCTACAGAGGGACAGCACAACGACGTCTGCTCCAAGCCCAATGGAGCCGTTCCTCATCTCCAGCTTTACGACGACGACCACTAAACAAGACGAAAAAGTATTCGGCCAAGCCTGCGACCTGCGGATTATGGATCTTTTTTTTTTTGGAGAAGGAGGAACGGAGCCCCCGGCCTCTGCATCAACAGTGGAGAAGGAGGATTATGGATCTAGATGGCAACGCCCTGAGAGAGTTCAAGGGCATAGGCGGCTACGGGATGCGGTGCACGAGCGCCGACCATCTCATCTGCATCACCGGCGATTCTAACGGTGGCGCCCGCGTCATCGACCCGGTCACCGGGGAGATGCTCCTGACCTGCCCAAAAACAGATGTGAGATCACGCGACGTGTACCCGTTCGTCGTCATGCACTACTACTCCACCTTCGGGTTTGGACGGGCTGTTCCGTCTGGCCCATACAAGGTGGTCCGTCTCATCGACGACAGGGCGTGCGAAATCCTCACTTTAGGGCACAGCGACGGGTGGAGGGAGGTGCAGCCACCCCCGATCGTCGTCCCCGGTGACCGAGGCTCCCCTATTTGTATCAACGGTGTCCTGCACTTTTTGGCCAAATCAAGTATGTCTAACGATTTGTTGCTCTGCTTCGACCTCGATAGCGAGCAGTGGGACATGATGGAAGGTCCCCGGAGATTCGTGGACGCGGAGGAGTGGAAGAGGACATCTTCAGTACGTATGACTGCGCTCAACGGCAATCTTTGCATGGTTCTAACGGAGCTACACATGACCTACAAACTGTGCACCAGCATATGGCTCCTCACTGATCAGAAAAAGGGCACCTGGACCAAGGCGTATACGATACCAATGGCTCCGAACACCTCCTTATATGTGCCCATATGGGTGCTAGGTGATGATGATCGGAAGCTACTCTTCCACTGTTGCAGTTGGTCTTCCCATGATGATAGTCAAGAACGACGCCTGCTCCAAGTCTACGATCCTTGTACCAAGACATGCGTTGATGTCAGGGAGATACCAGATGACCTTGTTGGAAGAATTAGGGTTTGCAGCTTGCACCTGGACCGTCCTGTCAAGGTCTAGTTGCATAGCTGGTCATCAGTCCTATCTTCGTTCTCTTAACAAAATTGATACATCCTTAACATCGGTTATTGGTGTCGAAGAAGGTGGATGTTGTCACAATATGTTAGCATTTATCTTCTAGAAAATCGAGTCAAATTTTGGTAGTCTAGGGGATGAAAGTAGAGTTCTATGTGGTTAAAAGTTCATTTCAGGTAAAGATTTTTGAGTCAAAATTTTGATTTAAAGTTGGTGGATCTATTTAGCATGTGGTCATTTCTCAGCTTATTAACTGGTATGTTTGATGAGAAACTTGTTTTCTTTTGGTCGAACTTGGTTGAAAATTGTTTAAATTTGAGTTGAAAGCTGATGTGTGTGAGTCAACTGTGTGAGGTAGAAACCTTGATTTGCTTATGGAAATTCTATATCTTGGTAGAAAATGAAATCCATTTATATATGGGTTGAATGTTGGAACTTGCAATCCCTTTTTTCTCCTTCATTTTGAAAAAGGGCTAGCTGAAACTTGTTGCACTCAAACCACCCTACCGTACACACGCTTTCAGTAATGAGAGAAAGACCTATAGGAAGACAGAGATATGAGCATTTTATTAACAAGAGTCTCTTCGGCACCAAATATATTAACTTAATTATTGGAAACACTCTTAATTAGTTAGTTGAGGTTGGTTATTGGAGGTTCTCTTATAGGCAATTCAAATACTATTGAAATGAAGTGTGCTTGGGTACACACTCCTTAGGCTGGTCCTAATGGTGACTATCATATTTACTAGTATCATGCATATGATACTAGTGTATGATACTACATCCGTAGTGCATAGCATCATATATTAGTATCATAAGATAGTTTATTTATTGACATACAAGACACATAGTAACATATCAATTAATATGATACGGTATCATGATATGATACTCAACCCTCTCCTTTTTAATTTAATTCTATGTCACCTCATCAAAATTATCAAGTTGGCATGCATGATACTACCTATGATACTTCCATTACGAACAACCTTAGGAGAGTTGTTTTCGAGGCAAATCTACGGTGTGGTAGTATAGACAATTTATCCATTGTCGGGATTGGTCGTCTGTATTGATGCCGCCGCCAAGGTAGTCGCACGACACGGACTGGAGCCAGGTCATCTCCTAGGAGTGCATCAATTCATGCTGAGCTCCGAGAAAAAGCTGTCTCACATCACATGACCACTTCAAACGCCTCGAGGAGTATAGTCCTGTATGCGGCGACCTGTACATGAATCGGTCTTCCCTGTGACGATGCAGAACCGTCACACCATGGCCTGGGTACCAAAGGATTTATGTGGATGGAAAAAATTGCCCTTTTGAAAAAATAGGATGAGTGTACGGAAGCAAGCCCGTTATACATATCATCTATATCTATATCTATATCTATATCTATATCTATATCTATATCTATACCTACTAATAAAGCAAGGTGATATTCTTGGTTTCGTCCCGCTTACATTTTTTCTTTTTGGTTTTTCAAAATCCTACGTTGCGTTTCGTCGAGCACGCTCACGTGGGCCTGCTATGGCCCAACGAAACCACCTCGTACACAAACCGGTAGCGACCCGGAGGCACGTAAAAAGGTAGGCTTTCTATGAACCACAAAAATCCCACCAGAGATCAGCCTGTCCCCTAAAAAAGGAAACATCAACTTGTCCCTTATCCAAGCGAGATGTAGAGATAGGCGAGCAGGATTAGGGTTCGGCAACCGCCACCGGCATCGCCTCTCCTGCCATGCATCAGCCCAAAAACACGCCACCGATCATGCTCTCTCCTTTGTCATGTCCACTGCTAGGCGAAGGAATCTCGACGAGGCGAGGTGAGGGAAGAAGATCCCCATCGGCTTCAACTTCATCCCCTTCTTCTCCAAGCCCAAGTGGAGATGACCCCGACGCCTCAGCCTTGATTCCCTCCCTTCATGCGCACGATGGCAAGATTGAGCTTGGTAGTGTGCGGGAACCCAGGCGTGGATCACAGCACTAAGAGACACCCAAGCCGGCAGAGCAGGCTGGCGACGCCCTCTACTCAAGCCCCACGGGCATGCTGGCGGCGCGACGGGAGACTTCGACCCATCCGTGGGCGTGGGGATGCAGATAGGCGTTGCCATCTTACACAAGGCCATTGTCGACGCGGCGAGGTAGGGATGACCATCCAGCTTCGTCAGGTAAGCAGATCGATCCACCTTTACTCTTTCATCAGATCCGTTTGTTGTGCATTGTTTGTTTCCACGTATCCTCTTCACGGCGCCCTCCTCGAATATGGCAGCCCTTCTCTATTCCTAGGCAAGTATATGTAATTATGTATCCCAGGTTTGCCCTCACGTGTTGTTCCAAGAGCGCCATGCATGCCACCGAGAATCGACATGTCTTCAGCTTCCACTAAGTCCCTCTGTTGTTCCTTTTCAGGTGATTATTTCATGCGATTTCTACTTCCAGAAAGTAGAAAATACCCTGTAGATCAAAGCAATGGATTTGTGGATTTCTGGGAATTGTTGCTGCTTCATCTCCATCTTGCCAGCTGTCTTTGGTCACTAATTGTGAGGTAAGATGTTGTTTTATGTTAAATCCCATTTGGCTGATTGATATGATATACTGCTTAATTTTTTTAATTAGTGGTATGGTCATCTGACCTAATTACAATTAACTCCCCAAAGATCTTTGCTCCTCAATAACATCCGAGGTCATGGTGTGCTCTATGTGCGTGTTTATGTGTGCTCTGCCTACGTCTGTGTGTCTGTGTGGTGCGTGCTTGCTGATGGAAACTACTGCTATCTGGCCGGCCCGTCATGACGCTGGGTGTTTGCTACTGTCGCTAATTTTTCTATTGCTTAATCCTTCCCTATACAGTAGATAGAAGATGATCTGTATGTTTTAAAATTCATGCAAATTGAACTGACTATTTGTTATCTCTTCTCTAATATGTCTAAAGATCAGCTTCTATTTTGTGTGTTCTCTATTGCAAAATTTCTCTGTATACAATGTGTTCAGTGAAAATCATAAAACCTAGCTCCTTATTGATTCAACTGTCCCTTCTCCTTACCGAAGATATTATTATTTTTCTGAAAAAGGAAAGTAGGATTTCAAAGCCATCCGCCTGTGCTCCACCTGAGGTACGCCATTGTACAACATGAGTACTACTCCCTCTGTTCCATATTAGTTGTCATTGAGGGAGTAGAATTTATATGATCATATCATGAATAGCCTTGAAGTAGCACGCTCCCTTGTTATTGTTACTCTTACATCGTTGTACAACATGAGTACTAGATTACGTATTATTATACCATGAATAGCCCTAAAGTAGCATGCTCCCTTACTGTTGTAACTCTCAACAATATGGAGTTTTGTTGTTGTGCTATTGCTTGAAACGATTTATGATCGGTAGTAACTGTGTGATTTGTATTTAGGTGATCTTAGTTTGATACAACTGGAATTCGTAGTGTCCAAGAATGATGCCTCATGATGTAAACAAGTTCAATTTAAGTGATTTTATGCATGCTTTTCATTGAAATTTTGTTGTTCTTGCACCACTAGTGCAGAATCGGCCTATAGTGCCGGTTCGTAAGGGCCTTTAGTGCCGGTTCTCCAACCGGCACTAAAGGGTGGGGACTAAACCCCCCCCCCCCCTTAGTCACCGTTCATCACGGCCCGGCACTAAAGGCCCACCACGTGGCACCTGCCGGTGCCGTGGGCTGGGGTAACACCAACCGGGACTAAAAGTATTTAATTATTTTAATTTTGGTTTATTTTTCTTTTTAATCCTTTAGGGGTTTATGAATTAATTATGGTTTATTTTTCCTTTTAATTTTGTGTTTTTCATTTAATTATTTTTCATTTCAAACATATATTACGCTACTACATACTGTACATGTTGTGCATATATATATATATATATATATATATATATATATATATATATATATATATATATATATATATATAAATAGAATTTCTCGTAGAACCGATCATATATATATATCATCGAATTTCTCGTACGACGACCATTCACATACATATATATATATATATACAATTTGGTATATACAATTTCTCCTACAATTTACGGATCATTACATATGCAGGCATTACTGCTTGATCTTGTAATGGTATTCTCCTTTGGGATCTATGACCTGGTCGACCAGAAATCCAGCTATTTCCTCTTGAATTGCTCGTACGCAAGCCGTTGGTAGGAGCTGGCCCCGCATCTCCGTCAGTTATAAGAAGGAGATCAAGATGAATATATTAGTTGTGTGTATATATATTAGCTAGATCATGATAAAAAATATATGGATAGTGTTCTGGCAAACGTACCTAAAGATTTCTTTCGTTTCTGCTCCTTTCAGACGTGATCATGCGAATGTTCTCGCAAACGTAGTATGCGCATAAACTATTCCCCTGCTCCTACCTCATACACTTTACGAGAATAAAATTCAATCAGGTAATAATTAATCAAGCATGATAATGGTATTGAAACTAGAATTAAAGAGATGCACGGACGTAGCTAGCTAGTACTACTTAATTATCTTGGGTCGCACCCATGTCAGCTTTTGTTCCCAGTCGCCTGGGACCAGTTTGACGAACTTGGCCCAAGCCCTACCCGCTGGCAAAGAAAATGAATAAAGGAGTTATTAACTAGTTGATATCAGGAAATGAAGTAAAGAGGCCGACATAGTGCGATAATGATTGAAATTACCTGTCGACCATCCCCCTCGCGGTTGCGTATTCGGATGGATTCTTATATAGTGAGTCCAGCACTTCAACTTTTCCCTTGTCAACTTCAATGATTAACAAGATCCAGTGGTAACTGCATGCGCACACGTTTTGTATAATTAAGCGGGCATGTGCATAACTCATCAACTACACTTATTAACATCTAGTAATCAAAAAATAGAATTTGTAGTACAAGATATAGTAACACTCACCCGAAGTTGTAAGGAAGTAGTATTTCTGGTTGGGTGTTTAGTTGCTTCAAAAACTCTAGCAGGAATCTCTCTGTGTCTTTTCTCGAATGTTCAGTTTCCCATATCGCCTGATTAACCGTATTTGGGTCAATGAACCCAATGCCATAGCGTCCAGCTTTTTTCATTTCATACATCTTCATTCTGCATAATACCACAGAAAAGAATATAGTGAGGATAATTACACGTAATGAACGTGAGCACAGCTACCTAGCTAGAGACTTAAATTACAGAAAGAAATCACTTACAGACAATAGCAACTGACGATAGATTTGTCGAGTGCGTCTTGATTGAATAACTGAAACAACTCTGAATAATGAATCCACAAATCTTTTTTATGGAAGTAATGTTTTTTCTTGACTTTCACCATGAGGGACTCTTGATTGGTATTTGATGTTTCTTGCATGTACCACGTATGCAAATTGTACAATCTCATTGGTAGAAGCTTGACATCGTCAGGCTTGACCAAAGGTTTGTCGCGGACATATTGGTATTTTAGTTCCTCCTCTATAATCCCGGGGATTTCCTCAAGGCCTAGGAGTTGTTCAACAGTGACACCGGCCTCTTTAGCCTGCCTTTTATGATCGTCGGTTATTACCAGCCGATCGGCGGTACTCACAGGTGTTTCTACATTGAGCGGGGGGATCGATTGCACTGCCCGTTCTCCCAGCTGGGGAACAGTTTTCCCGCTTTTTTTGCCAACTGCTTGGCTCGAGCTCGAGCTCGACTCCTTTTGTCCTGCAAAATATGACTTCTTGATAGACCGCACATAGTCGGAGTCCTTCTGATTGTCAGCCGGTCGAGCCATATCAATACAGTGTTGTGAGACATGCTCAGGTACTTTCTCCTTTGGCGGCGGGGGCGGTTTCGGTCCAAAATGGGCCTTCAATTGGGCATTCACTACGGTGTTGAGTTCCTCCTCAGTCAGGTGGTAAGACAACTTCGGAAGAGGCTTGAGGTTTGGACCATATTTGAATTTCTTGCCTGTTGTACCGCTAGCCGTCGTAGCTGCGGCCTCTCTCTTCCGCTGTTGCTTAGGCGACGGAGCACGCTGAGTCGGCCGAGACGGCAGACGCGGTGCCGGACTTGGAGGAGGAGGAGGAGGCTGACGCCGTGCCGGACTTGGAGGAGGAGTCGGCTGACGCGGTGCCGGACTTGGAGGAGGAGGAGTTGGCTGACGCCGTGCCGGACTTGGAGGAGGAGTCGGCTGACGCGGTGCCGGACTTGGAGGAGGAGGAGTCGACTGACGCGGCGGCGGACTTGGAGGAGGAGGAGTTGATGGCCTTGGAAAGACGATGCAATCCTTTTTCCATAGAATGATACGATGTATGGCCTCTCCCAGTGTTCTCTCCTCGTCACCTCCAAGAATGTCAAGTTGTAGCTCGTGATATCCTGACATCACTTCATCAACCCCGACACGAGCATAGCCAGCTGGAATGGGATTCCAATGGAAGGTTGCTTCAGGGGGATTTGCTAAAGCATAGCCGTCCGCCACCTTCATGGATAAGTTCTTCACTTTCATGTGTAGCTCACAGTTAGTCTTGTCTTTGATATCATCCACAGGGTAGCTAGCTAGAAGTGCATCATCGATATCGGCCAGGGCAGAACCCACGCTGCTTCTCGGCATAGATGGGACGGTGCTATCCAATGCTGGATCGATCTGCTCATGCTGTCGCTGAGACGCCCTTTCCTGGCTGAGTGAGTCGATCTGCTCCTGCTGCCGCCTGAAAGCGCGTTCCAACTCCAGGTGCTTTGATTCTAGGCCTTCAAGGCGGAGTGCTTCCTCCTTCTTCTTCTGCTCCTCCTGCTTCTTATTTCTCGCACGGCTTCTATAGTCGTCGTTCCAATCCGCAAACCCCTCAAACCACGGAACAACGCCTTTGCCTCGTGTTCTTCCCGGATGTTCAGGATTCTTCAGGGCGCGCGTAAGCTCGTCGTTCTCTCTGTTGGGCGTGAACACCCCGTTCGAGCTTCTTCTATTGCAATAAGTATTTCGTCTGTCGCTTCTTTAAGACTTGCCTTCACCATAACCAGCCCTGTCTCTGGGTCCAACTTCCCCCCATGCGCATAAAACCATGTCCTGCACCTGGGGGCCCATGTCAATGTAACTAGAGTGACCCCTGCACTAATCATCTCTTGCTCAGATTGATCCCACTTTGGCAGGGCCACCTGGTAGCCACCTGGCCCCAAAGTATGGTGCCACTTCTTTTTCGCAGCATTAATCTTGTTTTTTCTCGACCGTTCCTTAGCTTCTTCCGATTCCTTGAACTTCACGAAAGCGTCCCAGTGATCTTTTGCCTTCACCAGTGCTCCCTTGAATTCTGGAGTTTTCTTTTTTGATTTGACGTACTTAGTCCATGTATTTTTCTTGAAGGTGTTGAATGCGATCGCCGTCTTTTTAAGAGCATAGTTTCTGACTTTCTTCAGATCTGCATCTGTCAAATTATCTGGTAGGGTGAAATGTGACATGAGCGATGTCCAAAGCACATCTTTTGCTCTTTCGTCGACAAAAGTAACTCCTGCTCGATCTCCCTTTGCTGCCTTTTTCCATTCTTGAACAGAGATCGGGATTTGGTCCCTGACAATAACTCCGCATTGATTCTTGAACTTGGTCGCATTTTATCTAGGTTCAAGCGGTTCGCCATTTGATGTTTTGATGGAATCGATGTTGAACTTTACGCCAGGATCCAACTTTCTGGTCGGGCCTCGAACTAGCCTGTCGCTTGTAGAAGATTTGCTCGACCCGGAGGCCTAAAAGAAGAAAGATCGATTCGTTAATACATACAAATCAATTAAGACATGTAATGATCACCGGATGGCTTATATAATAAATATACCTCGCCGGTCTTTGTTATTTGAAGAACATTTTCTTCGTCAACATCGTTGTCGTCGCCTTCATCTATTCGTTCGTCTTCATCAAATATCATACAACCCTCACCGGAATTGTTTAGATATTGCGAGCCGTCATCATCTTCAGGTTCATGCTCTGGGCTCGGGGAGCGTATGATGTCGAACAGAGCCTCTTCTCCTTCTCTGCCGGTATTGTCCATAGCTTTTATTTAACTAATCCAGAAGAAAGATAAAACAATTTAGTATTCAAATTAGAATGCATGCAATCAATAAGGAAAAACTGAATCATAGTACATAATATGCATCTCGAATAATTCATATAATATGCATCATCGAATATAATCTCGAATAAATCGTCTCGAATATTATCGAATATAATCTTGAATACATCTCGATTATTATCACTAATACATCTCGAATATTATCATATATATAACATCAGTAGCTAATACAGATCGAATATTATCGAAGAATCTAGTTCACTCGCGGTTCCTGAGGCGCGGGCGGTGGACACCCAAAGAGAAGGAACCATCACGGGATCATAGCTCAGGTGAGATCCCTGAAGAACCTGCCAGGTATTGGAGAACCTGACGTCCAACGCACCCATGTAGCGACGGACGTGCTCGTCCTCCTCCCTGACACGGCGACGTACCACCTCCGGCGGGGCCGGCTGCATCCACATCGAAAGTGGCTCACGCGAACGCCACCAATGAAGCTCCGGGTGGGGCCGGGTTCCTCACCAAGCTGCGCGCCCCTGAAGGTAGCACCTCCCAGTGCCAGCCCGGCGGAGCCCAGTCCCAAACGTTGCCCCTCTGAAGCAGGACGTCGTCGCGAACGAGTCGACGACGAGTATGCGGGCCGGGCATCGTTGACTCCGAGAAGAAATTCTTATGAAAAAAAATTCCTATATATGCAATGTCATTTTATTAGGAAATTTTGAGCAAAATATCCTCTTTTCAATTATAATGCCCCATTCCTAGGTTATAACTACCCTAATAATATTCCTTTCTCAAAAAATTCCGAAACTTTTCCCACTTATATATAGTCCTTCTAACAAATATATATATGGTCAACTTTTTCCTATGCAACTTTTTTATATGCAAATTTTTTCTATACTATGATATACAACATTATATAAAATTAAAAAACAGAAAAAGAAACACTAATTAAGCATACTTCTATACATCCATTAAAAAACAGAAAAACAACATTATATAAAAAAAATCTATACTAATTAAACACTAATTATATCCATCTAACATGCATTCATACATACATATATACTAGTGAAAAACAACTAAAACATCTAAATAGAAAATGTGTGTGTGTGTGTGTGTTCATGCATGTGTGTGTGGGGGGGGGGGGCTCGGGGCCGGAGGGGCAGCCATGGCAGCAGGGGGCGAGGGAGAGGGGGGAGAGGGAGGAACTGAGCTCACAGCGGGGCGACGGCGAGGCGAGGCGAGTCGGGGGCAGCGACGGCGTCGGGGCAGGCGGCGCAGCGAGGAGCGGGCACGGGCGGTGCCGTCGGGGATCGGCGAGGAGGACGCGTCTGGAGTAAGGGTCGACGAGGAGGCACGGGCGGCCGGCGTCGGGGGCGGCGACGGCGTCGATCGGGGCAGGCGGCGGCGCGCAGCACCCTGGCGGCGTCGTCTGTGTTTGGCGTCAAGAGAATGGAGAGGATGGGGGATGTTTTGTAAGTGGCGCTATATATATGAGAGCCTTTAGTCACGGTTGGTGGCTCCAACCGCGACTAAAGGCCACCTTTAGTCGCGGTTGGAGCCACCAACCGCGACTAAAGGTATTTTTCGCCAGGCGAAGCGGCGGGAAGCGCAGACCTTTAGTCGCGGTTGGTGGCACCAACCGCGACTAAAGGTCTCGTGCTGCCATAGCAGCGGTGCAAAAAGTTTAGTCCCACCTCGCCCAGCGAAGGGCAGCCGCACTGGTTTATAAGCCCCGCTGCGGCTGCTCCCTCGAGCTCCTCTCTAAGCAGGCCTGTGTGGGCCTATTGAACCTGTGCTGCCCTGTTGGGCCTACTGGGCCTTGTGAGCCTGCGGTTGGGGCCCAGTAGGCGGGCTTTTTTTTTTTACTTTTCAGTTTTTTTAATTTCTGTTTTATTTATTTTCTTTTGTTTCTGAGTTTTTTTTGCTTTATTTAGAGTTAATGAGTGAATCTTTTTGCGTTAGGTCAAAAAAATTATAAACTTTCTGTTAGTGGCAGTAGTTTTCAAATTTGAATAGTTTAAATTTGAATTATTGGAAATTTGTGTACATCACTAATTTGTGAATAACTTTACTTTAAAAATAGATTTTGCAGTGATTCTTTTTTCTGCTGTTCAATATTCGCGTGTTTTATCATTATATTCAATTTGGTAATTCTTATGTTATTTAAAAAATGAAATGCCTTTGTAACAGACGAGTTTTCGTCTGAAACCCTTATACTTCGAAAGAGATTGTCCATTTTGTACACGAAGTGCATCCAGTTTTTGCCGTAACCCTCTCAACTTTTTAGCACATGCTATGTGGGTGAAATGATGATACCATGCCAACTTTCAACCCTTTCAGAGTTCATTTGTAGTGCTTTTCAATTTCAGGGTCATTTAGGTAAAAAAATCAGTAAATGCATGAAAAATAGCAAATGAAGTCAGAAAGGGTTGAAAATTGATGGCGTGGCTTCGAATGGTGCATACTGAACACACAAAAAGTCTGGAGTTGAAATAAGTTTAAAAAAATGAAATGCCTTAGCAACACACGAGTTTTCATCTGAAACCCTGATAATTCGAAACAGATTGTCCATTTTGTACGCGAAGTGCATCCAGTTTTTGCCGTAACCCTCTCAACTTTTTAGCACATGTTATGTGGGTGAAATGATGATACCATGCCAACTTTCAACCTTTTCAGAGTTCATTTGTAGTGCTTTTCAATTCCAGGGTCATGTAGCTCAAAAAAATCAGTAAATGCATGAAAAATAGCAAATGAAGTCAGAAAGGGTTGAAAATTGATGGCGCGGCTTCGAATGGTGCATACTGAACACACAAAAAGTCTGGAGTTGAAATAAGTTTAAAAAAATGAAATACCTTAGTAACAGATGAGTTTTCGCCTGAAACCCTGATACTTCGAAAGAGATTGTCCATTTTGTACATGAAGTGCATCCAGTTTTTTCCGTAACCCTCTCAACTTTTTAGCACATGTTATGTGGGTGAAATGATGATACCATGCCAACTTTCAACCTTTTCAGAGTTCATTTGTAGTGTTTTTCAATTCCAGGGTCATTTAGCTCAAAAAAATCACTAAATGCATGAAAAATAGCAAATGAAGTCAGAAAGAGTTGAAAATTGATGGCGTGGCTTCGAATGGTGCATACTAAACACCCAAAAAGTCTGGAGTTGAAATAAGTTTAAAAAAATGAAATACCTTAGTAACAGATTAGTTTTCTCCTGAAACCCTGATACTTCGAAAGAGATTGTCCATTTTGTACACGAAGTGCATCCAGTTTTTTCCGTAACCCTCTCAAATTTTTAGCACATGTTATGTGGGTGAAATAATGATACCATGCCAACTTTCAACCTTTTCAGAGTTCATTTGTAGTGCTTTTCAATTTCAGGGTCATTTAGCTAAAAAAAATCAGTAAATGCATGAAAAATAGCAAATGAAGTCAGAAAGGGTTGAAAATTGATGGTGTGGCTTCGAATGGTGCATACCGAACACACAAAAAGTCTGGAGTTGAAATAAGTTTAAAAAAATGAAATGCCTTAGCAACACACGAGTTTTCATCTGAAACCCTGATAATTCGAAACAGATTGTCCATTTTGTACGCGAAGTGCATCCAGTTTTTGCCGTAACCCTCTCAACTTTTTAGCACATGTTATGTGGGTGAAATGATGATACCATGCCAACTTTCAACCTTTTCAGAGTTCATTTGTAGTGCTTTTCAATTCCAGGGTCATGTAGCTCAAAAAAATCAGTAAATGCATGAAAAATAGCAAATGAAGTCAGAAAGGGTTGAAAATTGATGGCGCGGCTTCGAATGGTGCATACTGAACACACAAAAAGTCTGGAGTTGAAATAAGTTTAAAAAAATGAAATACCTTAGTAACAGATGAGTTTTCGCCTGAAACCCTGATACTTCGAAAGAGATTGTCCATTTTGTACATGAAGTGCATCCAGTTTTTTCCGTAACCCTCTCAACTTTTTAGCACATGTTATGTGGGTGAAATGATGATACCATGCCAACTTTCAACCTTTTCAGAGTTCATTTGTAGTGCTTTTCAATTTCAGGGTCATTTAGCTCAAAAAAATCAGTAAAGGCATGAAAAATAGCAAATGAAGTCAGAAAGGGTTGAAAATTGATGGCGTGGCTTCGAATGGTGCATACTGAACGCACAAAAATTCTGGAGTTGAAATAAGTTTAAAAAAATGAAATGCCTTAGTAACACACGAGTTTTCGTCTGAAACCCTGACAATTCGAAAGAGATTGTCCATTTTGTACGCGAAGTGCATCCAGTTTTTGCCGTAACCCTCTCAACTTTTTAGCACATGTTATGTTGGTGAAATGATGATACCATGCCAACTTTCAACCTTTTCAGAGTTCATTTGTACTGCTTTTCAATTCCAGGGTCATGTAGCTCAAAAAAATCAGTAAATGCATGAAAAATAGCAAATGAAGTCAGAAAGGGTTGAAAATTGATGGCGTGGCTTCGAATGGTGCATACTGAACACACAAAAAGTCTGTAGTTGAAATAAGTTTAAAAAATGAAATGCCTTAGTAACACACGAGTTTTCGTCTGAAACCTTGATACTTCGAAAGAGATTGTCCATTTTGTACACGAAGTGCATCCAGTTTTTGCCGTAACCCTCTCAACTTTTTAGCACATGCTATGTGGGTGAAATGATGATACCATGCCAATTTTCAACCTTTTCAGAGTTCATTTGTAGTGCTTTTCAATCCAGGGTCATTTAGCTCAAAAAATCAGTAAATGCATGAAAAATAGCAAATGAAGTCAGAAAGGGTTGAAAATTGATGACGTGGCTCTGGACATAATATTTCGACGCGTTTCAAATGCCAAAACACATAAGTACACTACTATTACAAAGATTCCCTCCGATTTGTCCGAAGTGGGACTTTCCAGATATATAAGTCCGGAAACTAACTAGAGAAGCCGGTCACATCCCAGAGTGGGATCTTTGGGTATAAAACTTTTTCTTCGCGTGTGTCCCTGTGCGTCGTAACCATGGACAATCTTCATCGTTTAACTTGATGCTCGGGTCAACATTCACTCTGAAGGGAGCAATTTCATGAAACTTTTCATAATCTTCTGACATGTCTGTCTTGTCCTCCACTCCCACGATGTTTATTTTCCCTGAAAGAACTATGTGGCGCTTTGGCTCATCGTATGATGTATTCGCTTCCTTATCTTTTCTTTTTCTCGACTTTGTAGACATGACCTTCACATAGAAAACCTGCGCCACATCATTGGCCAGGACGAATGGTTCGTCTGCGTACCCAAGATTGTTGAGATCCACTGTTGTCATTCCATACTGCGGGTCTTCCTTTACCCCGCCTCCTGTCAGATTGACCCATTTGCACCGAAACAAAGGGACCTTCAAACCAAGTCCATAGTCAAGTTCCCATATCTCCTCTATGTAACCATAATATGTGTCCTTTGGCCTATTGGTGTTTGCTGCATCAAAGCGGACACCACTGTTTTGGTTGGCGCTCTTTTTATCTTGGGTGATCGTGTAAAATGTATTCCCATTTATCTCGTACCCTTTGAAAGTCAATATAGTCGAAGATGGTAACTTGGATAGCAAGTACAGGTCATCTGCAACAGTGTCGTCATGCATGAGACGTGTTTGCAACCAACCGGCGAAAGTCACCGTTTGTTCATGTGTAATCCAGTCGTCAGACTTCTCCGGGTGTTTGGAGCGTAGAATATTCTTGTGTTGCTCGATATACGGAGCCAGCAAGGCGGAACTTTGTAGAACTGTGTAGTGTGCTTGCGCCAAAGAATGCCCGTCCTGGCATATTAGTGAATTCTTTCCTAGCGTGCCTTTTCCACCCAGTCTGCCCTCATGCCGCGATTCAGGAACACCAATCGGCTTAATGTCAGGAATAAAGTCAACACAAAACTCAATGACCTCCTCTGTTTCATGGCCCTTGGAGATGCTTCCTTCTAGCCTAGCACGATTATGAACATATTTCTTTAAGACTCCCATGAACCTCTCAAAGGGGAACATATTGTGTAGAAATACAGGACCCAGAATGGCAATCTCCTCGACTAGGTGAACTAGGACGTGCGTCATGACATTGAAGAAGGATGGTGGGAACACCAACTCGAAACTGACAAGACGTTGCACCAAATCATTCTCTAACCTTGGTAGAATTTCTGGATCGATTACCTTCTGAGAGATTGCATTGAGGAATGCACATAGCTTCACAATGGCTAATCGAACGTTTTCCGGTAGAAGCCCCCTCAATGCAACCGGAAGAAGTTGCGTCATAATCACGTGGCAGTCATGAGACTTTAGGTTCTGGAACTTTTTCTCTGCCATATTTATTATTCCCTTTATATTCGACGAGAAGCCAGACGGGACCTTCATACTGAGCAGGCATTCGAAGAAGATTTCCTTCTCTTCTTTGGTAAGAGCATAGCTGGCATGACCCTGAAACTGCTTTGGATCCATGCCGTCTTCTCTGTGCATACGTTGCTGGTCCTCCCGTGCCTCCGGTGTATCTTTTGTCTTCCCATACACGCCCAAGAAGCCTAGCAGGTTCACGCAAAGATTCTTCGTCACGTGCATCACGTCGATTGCAGAGCAGACCTCTAGGTCTTTCCAATAGGGTAGGTCCCAAAATATAGATTTCTTCTTCCACATGGATGCGCGTCCGTCAGCGTCATTCGGAACAGATTGTCCGCCAGGACCCTTTCCAAAGATTACTTTTAAATCCTTGACCATATCAAGTATATCATCACCTGTACGGTGGCGAGGCTTCTTCCGGTGATCTGCCTCACGTTTGAAATGCTTGCCTTTCTTTCTTACGGGATGCCTGCTCTGAAGAAATCGACGATGCCCCAGGTACACATTCTTCTTACATTTATCCAAATATATACTGTCGGTATCATCTAAACAGTGCGTGCATGCGTGGTATCCCTTGTTTGTCTGTCCTAAAAGGTTACTGAGAGCAGGCCAATCATTGATGGTTACAAACAGCAACGCATGTAGGTCAAATTCCTCCTGTTCTTTCTCATCCCACGCACGTACACCTTTTCCATTCCACAACTGTAAAAGTTCTTCAACTAATGGCCTTAGGTACACATCAATGTCGTTGCCGGGTTGCTTGGGGCCTTGGATGAGAACTGGCATCATAATGAACTTCCGCTTCATGCACAACCAAGGAGGAAGGTTATAGATACATAGAGTCACAGGCCAAGTGCTATGATTGCTGTTCTGCTCCCCAAAAGGATTAATGCCATCTGCACTTAAACCAAACCATACGTTCCTTGCGTCCTTTGCAAAGTCCTTCCACTTTCTCTCGATTTTTCTCCACTGCGATCCGTCAGCGGGTACTCTCAACTTCCCATCTTTCTTACGGTCTTCGTTGTGCCATCGCATCAACTTGGCATGCTCTTTGTTTTGGAACAAACGTTTCAACCGTGGTATTATAGGAGCATACCACATCACCTTGGTAGGAATCTTCTTCCTGGGGCGCTCGCCCTCAACATCACCAGGGTCATCGTGGCCGATCTTATAGCGCAATGCACAGCATACCGGGCATGCATTCAAATCCTCGTACTCACCGCGGTAGAGGATGCAGTCATTAGGGCATGCATGTATCTTCTACACCTCTAATCCTAGAGGGCAGACAGCCTTCTTTGCTTCGTACGTACTGTCGGGCAATTCGTTGTCCTTTGGTAGCTTCTTCTTTAACATTATCAGCAACTTTTCAAATGCCTTGTCAGATACACCATTCTCTGCCTTCCATTGCAGCAATTCCAGTGTGGTACCCAGCTTTTTCTTGTCATCTTCGCAATTTGGGTACAACAATTTCTTGTGATCCTCTAGCATGAGCTGCAACTTCAGCTTCTCCTTTTCACTTGCGCAGTTTCTCTTTGCATCGGCAATGGCCCAACCAAGATCATCAGCGGGCTCATCTGATGCCTCTTCTTCAGCTCCTTCCCGCATTGCCGGCTCAGCTTCTTCCCCCGTTGTTGTACCATCGTATTCATGGAACCCATGGCCAGGATAGCTGTCGTCATCCTCTTCTTCTTCATTCTCTTCCATTAGGACCCCTCTTTCTCTGTGCTTGGTCCAACAGTTATAGCCGGACATGAAACCGGACTCAAACAGGTGGACGTGAATGGTTCTTGAGTTAGTGTAATTTCGATCATTCCTACAGCCAGCACATGGACAATACATAAAACCATCCGCCCGCTTGTTTGCCTCAGCCGCAACCAGAAAAGTATGCACGCCATTAATGAAATGGGGAGAGCATCGGTCATCGTACATCCATTGCCGGCTCATCTTCATTACACAACACCGAAAAGACCAAATTAATACAAGTTCATACACACTTGTTCTCATAAAACAACATACAAACTCTCTAGCTAAAGCATTTAAATGCAACAACAAATGCGGTCAAAATCGCAACTAAGGTAACAATTGATCCAACAACATAGTGATACCAAGCCTCACTATCAATGGCATATTTTTTAAATTTTCTAATCTTCAAGCGCATTGCATCCATCTTGATCTTGTGATCATCGACGACATCGGCAACATACAACTCCAGTTTCATCTTCTCTTCTTCAACTCTTTTCAATTTTTCTTTCAAATACTCGTTTTCTTTTTCAACTAAATTTAACTTCTTGACAAGAATATCTATGTCGGTTGCAATTTCCAGTTCACATACCTCCTAGATAAAAATATCTATGTCAACTTGATGGGCATAATTGTCATAAACACGAAATGCAACAAATAGTTATAAAAGAGAGTATATACCACATCCGAATCATAAACCGGACGAGGGCCGACGGGGACGGATATCAAAACCATGCCACTATGTATAACAAACAACCATATAGGTAAGAAAACTATACAAGTAACTATCTAAATCTTACAAACATGATTTTTTTTATAAAAATGATAAGAACAAGAGGCTCACCAAGGTGGTGCCGGTGACGGGACGGTGCGGGCGATCGACGGTGGTTAGGACGGGGACGGGAAGGCACTAAGTAAACCACACCTACACATGCAAAGTAAGAAGTTAATTTGAGCTCAAATTGCATATAAATCAAATAAACTACCACATATAAATACTCCCAAACTAAAACCCACAAATCACTATACTTATAGAGCATTGCAAGAGCTAATCTAGCAATGAGAGATGAAAGGACAAAGTTGCTAACCTTTGTGAACATTTGGATGGATGGGGTGCCTCCAAATCTTGACAAATTTTGGCAAAAATGGAGGTGAGCTCGAGCAAGGGGAAGAACAAATGAGAGGAAGAAGGGGAAAAACAGGGAGGAGTATGCTTGGGCTGGCCGAAGGGTTCATATAGGGGATCTTTAGTCCCGGTTCGTGACAGAAACCGGGACTAAAGGTGCGCCTATAGTCCCGGTTCGTGCCACGAACCGGGACTAAAGGTGATCGTGGGGCCCCAGGCTGACACCAGCCTGCCACCACCCCTTTAGTCCCGGTTCGTGTTACGAACCGGGACTAGAGGTCAGGAACGAACCGGGACTAATGATGCCCGTCCCGAACCGGGACTAATGGTCACATTAGTGCCGGTTCAAAACTAGACCGGGACTAATGCTTTGGACAAAAGGTCTGTTTTCTACTAGTGCACATTGATCAATGACAAGCAGGCTGGGGTGTTGTTGCATACTCTTTGTATTTCACATTATTTTGCTTAATTATGTACGGATATTTCACTAAATGACTAATTTAAATCATGCCTAATATCATTAAAATTTGGTACCCATAGCATATCCCACAGCAAGAAATTTGCAATCAATTATCAACTGTCTTGCAGATATTGAGTTCAGCACTTCGGCTACCTAAACTACACATGAGAAAAAGGAATGCTTGGAAGTTCTCAAAATGAGTTATTTCCACTAAATAACTTAGTTTTTGTTATTATTGAGCATGCTCTTCATTTCCCTTCCAGAGATGCCTCTTCATTTGTTGAACATGTTCCTGGTGAATATGAGATTGGCCCATCAATATGGCATAGAAGTTGTACTTTTGAACACTTCCATTTGCTACTTGCAAAGTTGTCTGAGTGTTAAGTTGGATTCAAATTTTGAGCCACATATTTGTTTTGTACCCGTTGCAACGCACGGGCATTTGTGCTAGTATATCCTATATACCTAACTATCTCAATTCTCTTAACATGCACACATGCCACCTTACCCCACATGCCCCCTCATTACCCCACTAACTATTTCTTAACATGCATGGGAAATGATATTTATATTGCACAGATCCCAACTCACCGCACATGCCACTTCATCAATCACACTAATTATAACTCTCTTAACATGCATAAAAAATGCAACTTATGTTCTACATATGTTTACAACTGTATAGTAATCAAATATACAATATACATAATTTCATCAAAAATATTGCCCGCGCAGCAATACGCGGGGTATCATCTACTTGATACTTTTTTTTGTTGTAGCCACTACTTTATATATATCTCAAGTCTCAAGTCAAAGCTAAAAAAAACCAATCATCATCTTTATAAATACAGCAGTAATAAATTGTTGGAGCATTGAGTTAATAGATGGTTTGGCATGTAACCTTGTTTATGGCCCATACCGTACATTGTTGTGTCTAGAAATCAATACGAACAAACAACTGACCACGCAACAACGACTTTCATCACACATGAGCAAATATTAAGAATAGCACAACTTCTACCGGCTTCTCTGGGTGTGATGACAATTTCATCTTTTGCACTAACCAATTTCCCTTCTGCATTTCCTGTCGCAACCACAATTTTCAGCCCTCCCTTGATTTCAACAGAAACAACATGGCATGACAGATTGATCATACCATCAACAGTAATGGGCAACTTGTCATTTTGAAGAGAGAGCAGCAAGACTTTCATGTCATCTAGACCACTAGTACATAACAGGGCTTTGGTCCAGCCCTGAGAAGCCCATTAATCCCGGTTCACTCACGAACCGGGACCCATGGGGGCATTGGTCCCGGTTCGTGAGGCCAGGGCGCCGGCCGGGCCTCGTGGGCCATTGGTCCCGGTTCGTCTGACCCCTTTGGTCCCGGTTCCAGACACGAACCGGGACCAATGGGCCTGGCTCCTGGCCCACAACCATTGGTCCCGGTTTGTGGCTGGAACTGGGACCAAATGGTGTCCCTTAGTCCCGGTTCCAGCCACAAACCGGGACCAATGCTCGGCCTATATATACCCCCTGCCCGCGAGCAGAGCAATGCACTGCTCACTTTTTTTGGCCGGCCATGGGAGAGCTTTGTGGTGCTCTAGCTCACCTCCTATGCACATGAGGTGTTCAATGAAATGCCCGAACCACACTTAAGCTTTCTCCTCTCGAAGCTCCTTGTCCAAGCTCCAGTTTCCTCAAGATTTGTTTAGGTTTGGCTGTCCGTCCTGTCCCGTCCCCGTCCTCACCGCCGTCGATCGCCCGCGCCCATCTCGGCACCGGCACCACCGTGTTTAGCCTCTTCTTCTTATCTTCTTTCTAAAAGAAAAAAGTTCTTACTTGTATCATTTAGATAGATACTTGTGTAATTTTCTTACTTTTATTATTGTTTGTTATTATATAGTGCCATGGTCATGGTATCCGCCCACGTCGGCCCTCGTCCGGTCTATGATTCGGATGTGGTATATATTATCTTTTATAACTATTTATTTTATTTAGTGTTTATGACAATTATGCCGACCAACGTGACATAGATTTTTTAATCTAGGAGGTATGTGAACCGGAAATTCCAACCGACATAGAAATTCTTGTCGAGAAGTTAAATTTGGTTGAAAAAGAAAACAATTACTTGAAAGAAAAATTACAAAGAGTTGAAGAGGAGAAGATGAAGTTGGAGTTGCATGTTGCCGATGTCGTCGACGATCACAAGATCAAGAAGGATGCAATGCGCTTGAAGATTAGAAAGATTAGAAAATATGCCATTCATACTGAGGCTTGGTATCATTATGCTGTTGGATCAATTGGTACCTTAGTTGCGGTTATGATCGCATTTGTTGTTGCATTTAAATTTTATAGTTTCAATGTATGTTTTAATTAGATGCTCTAGAGAGCTATATGTTGTTCAATAATGAGAACTATGTATGAACGTTATGTATTTATTTTGGTCACTACTGTACTTTGGCTTTAATGTGATGATGAATTTCTATTAATTTGGTCACTTCTCTATTCATGATATGCACGCAGATGAACCGGCAATGGATGTACGGTGACCGACGCACCTCCGAGTATATTAAGGGCCTGCATAATTTTCTCGAAGCGGCTGAGGCAAACAAGCAGAATGGTTTTATGCATTGTCCATGTACTGTCTGTGAGAATACGAAGGCTTTCTCCAACTATAAAACCCTTCACTTCCACCTGCTTCAGAAGGGTTTTATGCCACACTATAATGTTAGGACCAAGCACGGAGAAAGAGGGGTTATGATGGAAGACAACGAAGAAGAAGAGGATGACGACAACTACCCGCCCCCTGAATACGGTGATGCTGCAATGGGGGAAGCTGAAGATCAAGAGGAACCAGACGATGTGCCCGATGATGATCTTCGCCGAGTCATTGTTGATGCACAGAGAGAATGCGAAAGTGAAAGGGAGAAGTTGAAGTTCGATCGCATGTTAGAGGATCACAAAAAAGGGTTGTACCCAAATTGCGAAGATGACAACAGAAAGCTCGGTACCACACTGGAATTGCTGCAATGGAAGGTAGACAATGGTGTATCTAACAAGGGATTTAGTTCGCTACTGAAAATAATGAAGAAGAAGCTTCCAAAGGATAACGAATTGCCCGGCAGTACGTACGAAGCAAAGAAGGTTCTATGCCCTCTAGGATTGGAGGTGCAGAAGATACATGCATGCCCTAATGACTGCATCCTCTACCGCGGTGCGTATGAGGATTTGAACGCATGCCCGGTATGCGGTGCATTGCGGTATAAGATCAGAAGAGATGACCCTGCTGATGTTGAGGGCCAGCGCACCGGGAAGAGGGTTCTTGCCAAGGTGATGTGGTATGCTCCTATAATACCATGGTTGAAACATCTGTTCAGAAACAAAAAGCATGCCGAGTTGATGCAATGGCACAAAAAAGACCGTAAGAAAGACGGGAAGTTGAGAGCACCCGCTGACGGGTCGCAGTGGAGAAAGATCGAGTGAAAGTGGAGCGACTTTACAGGTGACCCGAGGAACGTATGGTTTGGTTTAAGTGCAGATGGCGTTAATCCTTTTGGGGAGCAGAGCAGCAAGCATAGCACATGGCCTGTGACTCTATGTATGTATAACCTTCCTCCTTGGTTGTGCATGAAGCGGAAGTTCATTATGATGCCAGTGCTCATCCAAGGCCCTAAGCAACCCGGTAATGACATTGATGTGTACCTAAGGCCATTAGTTGATGAACTTTTACAGCTATGGAATGGAAGAGGTGTACGTGTGTGGGATGAGAACGAACAGGAGGAATTTGACCTACATGCGTTGCTGTTTGTAACCATCAACGATTGGCCAGCTCTTAGTAACCTTTCAGGATAGACAAACAAGGGATACTATGCATGCACACACTGTTTAGATGACACCGACAGTATATATTTGGACAAATGCAGGAAGAATGTGTACGTGGGGCATCGTCGATTTCTTTCGACCAACTATCAATGTCGAAAGAAAGGAAAGCATTTCAAAGGTGAGGCAGATCACCGGAAGAAGCCCGCCCTCCGTACTGGTGATCACATACTTGATATGGTCAATGATTTACATGTAATATTTGGGAAGGGTTCTGGCGGACTATCTGGTCCGACTGACGATGCGGGACGCGCACCCATGTGGAAGAAGAAATCTATATTTTGGGACCTACCCTATTGGAAACACCTAGAGGTCCGCTCTGCAATCGACGTGATGCACGTGACGAAGAATCTTTGCGTGAACCTGCTAGGCTTCTTGGGAGTGTATGGGAAGACAAAAGATACACCGGAGGCACGGGAGGAACAGCAACGTGTGCATGAAAAAGACGGCATGCATCCAAAGCAGTATGAAGGTCCTGCCAGCTACGCTCTTACCAAAGAAGAGAAGGAAATCTTCTTTGAATGCCTGCTCAGTATCAAGGTCCCGTCTGGCTTCTCATCGAATATAAAGGGAATAATAAATATGGCAGAGAAAAAGTTCCAGAACCTAAAGTCTCATGACTGCCACGTGATTATGACGCAACTGCTTCCGGTTGCATTGAGGGGGCTTCTACCGGAAAACGTTCGATTAGCCATTGTGAAGCTATGTGCATTCCTCAATGCAATCTCTCAGAAGGTGATCAATCCAGAAATCCTGCCAAGGTTAAGGAGTGATTTGGTGCAATGTCTTGTTAGTTTCGAGCTGGTGTTCCCACCGTCCTTCTTCAATATCATGACGCACGTCCTAGTTCATCTAGTCGACGAGATTGTCGTTCTGGGCCCTGTATTTCTACACAATATGTTCCCCTTTGAGAGGTTCATGGGAGTCTTAAAGAAATATGTTCGTAACCGTGCTAGGCCAGAAGCAAGCATCTCCATGGGCCATCAAACAAAGGATGTCATTGGGTTTTGTGTTGACTTCATTCCTGACCTTAAGAAGATTGGTCTCCCTCAATCGCGGTATGAGGGGAGACTGACTGGAAAAGGCACGCTAGGAGCGGACTCAATAATATGTAGGGACGGGCATTCTTGGTCTCAAGCACACTACACAGTTCTACAGAATTCTACCTTGGTGACCCCGTATGTCGATGAACACAAGAATATTCTGCGCTCCAAACACCCGGAGCAGTGTGACGACTGGATTACATATGAACACATCAGGACTTTCGGCAGTTGGTTGCAAACACGTCTCATGGGTGTCAACACTGTTTCTGATGAGCTGTACTCGTTGGCCAGGGGACCATCTTCGACTGTATTGACTTACAAAGGGTACGAGATAAATGGGAATACATTTTACACGATCGCCCAAGATCAGAAGAGCACCAACCAAAACAGCGGTGTCCACTTTGATGCAGCAACCAATAGGGGAAAGGACACATATTATGGTTACATAGTGGACATATGGGAACTTGACTATGGACATGATTTGAAGGTCCCTTTGTTTCAGTGCAAATGGGTCAATCTGTCAGGAGGCGGGGTACAGGAAGACCCACAGTACGGAATGACAACAGTGGATCTGAACAATCTTGGGTACATAGACGAACCATTCGTCCTAGCCAATGATGTGGCGCAGGTTTTCTATGTGAAGGACATGTCTACCAAACCGAGAAAAAGAAAAGATAAGGAAGCGAATGCATCATACAATGAGCCAAAGCGCCACATAGTTCTTTCAGGAAAAAGAGACATCGTGGGATTGGAGGGCAAGACAGACATGTCTGAAGATTATGAAAAGTTTCATGAAATTCCTCCCTTCAAAGTCAAGGCTGACCCAAGCACCCTGTTAAACGATGAAGATTATCCATGGTTACGGCGCAATAAGCAAAGGACACAAGCGAAGAAAAAGTGAAGACTTTCTCTCCACAACTATATCATTGCAGTTACATGTGAAGAAATGAAATGCCTTTTGTAACAGATGAGTTTTCGTCCGAAACCCAGATACTTCGAAAGAGATTGTCCGTTTTGTACACGAAGTGCATCCAGTTTTTGCCGTAACCCTCTCAACTTTTTATAACATGCTATGTGGGTGAAATGATGATACCATGCCAACTTTCAATCTTTTCAGAGTTCATTTGTAGTCTTTTCAATTTCAGGGTCATTTAGCTTAAAAAAATCAGTAAATGCATGAAAAATACCAGATGAAGTCCGAAAGGGTTGAAAATTGATGATGTGGCTTTGAATGCTTCATTTTGAACACACAAAAAGTCTAGAGTTCAAATAAGTTTAAAAAAATGAAATCCCTTTATAACAGATGAGTTTTCGTCTGAAACCCTGATACTTCGAAAGAGATTGTCCGTTTTGTACACGAAGTGCATCCAGTTTTTGCCGTAACCTTCTCAACTTCTTAGCACATGCTATGTGGGTGAAATGATGATACCATGCCAACTTTCAACCTTTTCAGAGTTCATTTGTAGTGCTTTTCAATTTTAGGGTCATTTAGCTTAGAAAAATCAGTAAATGCATGAAAAATACCAGATGAAGTCAGAAAGAGTTAAAAATTGATGATGTGGCTTTGAATGGTGCATTTTGAACACACAAAAAGTCTGGAGTTCAAATAAGTTCAAAAAAATGAAATCCCTTTGTAACAGATGAGTTTTCGTCCGAAACCCTGATACTTCGAAAGAGATTGTCCATTTTGTACACGAAGTGCATCCAGTTTTTGCCGTAACCCTCTCAACTTTTTAGCACATGCTATGTGGGTGAAATGATGATACCATGCCAAGTTTCAACCTTTTCGGAGTTCATTTGTAGTGCTTTTCAATTTCAGGGTCATTTAGCTCAAAGAATGAACTAATAGCAAAAAGAATGAACTAGAAAACTTTTATGAAACTCTAATAGCAAAAAGAATGAACTAAAAATAGTCAATTAAAATATTCTGTTATGATCAACTAAAACAAAACTATAATATTCTTCAATAGCAAAAAGAATCAACTAAAAAGCTTTTATAAAACTCTAATAGCAAAAGGAATCAACTAAAAAGCTTTTATAAACCTCTAGTATTTTTGAAACTAAAATTATATAAAATTTATGCAACTAAAATTATCAAAGTATTTTTTTGTTCAAAACATTAATAGCAAAAAGAATTTTCATAAAGAATTGTTTTGTTAGAAACTTTAATAGCAAACTAAAATAACCAAATCTGTTTTTGATTAAAACAGAAATTTAAAATAACCTAAAACTTACCAAATTAAATATAATAATAAAACACAGTAATATTAAATAGCAGGAAAAAGAATCACTCAAAAATCTATTTTTTTAGTAAAGTTATTCACAAACTAGTGATTCACACAAATTTCAAAAAATTCAAATTTAAACTATTCAAATTTGAAAACTAATGGCACTAACAGAAAGTTTATAATTTTTGTGACCTAAAAGCAAAAAGAATCGCTGAAAAACAGTAAGTAGGAATAAAATAAAATAAATAAAGCAAAAAACAAAACAAAAAAAACTGGATTTTTTTTAAAAAAAATGCCACCTACTGGGCCACCACGGCCTGAATACGACTAGACAACCAACCGGCTTGTTGGGCCAGGATTCAGGCCCGCAGAAGGCCCAATAGGCCCACAGGGAGTGACAGATTAGGCCCGGAAGCCTGCAGTTGAGAGGAGCTCGAGAGGGTGTGCGCAGCAGCGCTTATAAACCACTCTCGAGCTCCCTCGGCTAGCGAGGTGGGACTAATAATTTGGCCCCGGGCAGCACAACCCTTTGGTTCCGGTTGGTGCCACCAATCGGGACCAATGCACCCCTTTAGTCCCGGTTGGTGCCACAAACCGGGACCAATGCACCCCTTTAGTCCCGGTTGGTGCCTTCAACCGGGACCAAAGGTCCCTGTTTCCCGCCCTTTGGGCTGCTGAAAACTAACCTTTGGTCCCGGTTGGTGGCACCAACCGGGACTAAAGGGGTGCATTGGTCCCGGTTGGTGCCACCAACCGGGACCAATGCTCTGTGTATATAAGCCCACACTTAGGAATTTTCAGCATTCTCATCTCACCCCCGACGACGCCGATGAAATCGACGCTGCCAGGCTGCCCGCCCGCCGCCCGCCGTCGCCCCAGCCGTCGCCGCCGCCCGCCGCCCCCATCGTCGCCGTCGCTCGCTGCCCCCGTCGTCGCCCGCCGCCCCCATCATCGCTTGCCGTCGTCGCCCTCGCCCGCCGACCCCATCGTGCTCGCCGTCGCCTCGCCGTCGTCCTCGCCCTCGCCGTCGCCGTCGCCTCTTCCCCGTCGTCGCCGTCGCCGTCGTCGTCCACCGCTCCCTGCCCCGACACACCGACCCCCAGTGAGCTCCCCTTCCCCTGCGCTGCCGCCGCCGCCGCCGTCCTCGTCGCCGGCCTCGTCGCCTCCCCGAGTCGCCGTCCTCGTCCCCGTCGCCGCCGTCCTCGTCCCCGTCGCCGCCGTCCTCGTCCCTGTCGCCGCCGTCCTCGTACTCGTCGCCGCCGTCCTCGTCCCCGTCGCCTCCCCGTCGCCGCCGTCCTCGTCCCCGTCGCCTCCGCGTCGCCTCCCCAAGCCGCCGTCCTCGTCCCCGTCGCCGCCGTCCTCGTCCCCGTCGCCTCCCCGAGCCGCCGTCCTCGTCCCCGTCGCCGCCGTCCTCATCCCCGTCGCCGGCCTCCAGCCATCGCCGCCCCCCCAGTGAGCCCCCCCTTTCCCATGGTGTGCCGCCCCGTCATCGTTTAGGTTTTTTTTGCGGGCATGTATATGTGTATATGTTCATGTATATGTTTTTTTTCATGTATATGTATATATGTTCATGTATATGTGTGTATATGTTCATGTAAAAAGTCTTCGTTGTTTTTCATATGTACGAAAATGTAGAGTGAAAACGAAAACAGACATATAAGAAAAAACAAAGGAAAAAATGAAGAAGGAAAAGAAAACCGCCCGGCCCGGCCACCACCGCATTTTCATAAAGTTTTTCCACCAAGTCCACGTCGCACCGAGCACCCGCGGCGAAGCAAGTCTTTTTTTGAAGGTAGTTTTTTTGTTAAATGAAAATGTTGGCATCGGCTCTATCATCACGTTGGCATCGGCTCTATCTATCAACAAGGCCACGGGAGCACCCCGGCCCCCTATCATCACGTTGGCTTTCCAACGGATCCGGAATGTATGTCGTTGTTGATATACCCCCTCCCCGATAACTTCGACATGAGGGGGGGGGGTCGATATACCCCCTCCCCGATAACATTTTTTTTCTAAGTTACTAAGGTAAAATGTTCACCCCCCTCTCGATATACCGGGCGACCAACTCTCGAGGCCACCCAAACCCTAGAAAAAAAGCATTGTGGATATACCCCCTCCCCGATAACATTTTTTTTCTAAGTTACTAAGGTAAAATGTTCATATAGAAAACTCCGGTAATATAGATTTATCAAGAATGCCCCCATTATGGATGTGCACAAGTTGATCCAATTTTTTTCTGATCCCATCTATATATATATTCTTCTATATGTCATGTTGTGTGTCAAAGTATTGAAGAAATCCATGGCTTCATCATTACCCGGAAGTAACCGGCGTATGATGTTACGAAGCTCTTCAAAGTTGTTTTGGAACGGAGTTTCGGATAGAATAATTCACATTTTGTTAAATCCCTAAAAGGTTAAGAGAATCCCGGCCCTCTCGCCCTACCCAATAAACTCTCGAGGCCACCCAAACCCTAGAAGAAAGAGCGTTGTCGATCTCCTACCCCCTCCCGTCCCTACCCGATAAACTCTTGACGCCACCCAAACCCTAGAATAAAGAGCATTGTCGAGGCCACTCCAAACCCTAGAAGTGTTGTCGAGGCCACCCCAAACCGGACGTCGGACATTCATGAGAGAGGCGATCCGGACGTCGGACGACATTCATGTTTGTATATTAATTGCCATGTTGTAATATTTGCAGAAACTATGGATCCAAGAGACTTGGAACAAGAACAGTTGTTGGGGGACATAATCCACGGCGGACGTGATATCTTGTCATTTCTCAACGACACCGATGGTCTGGAAGGAGAGGATGACGGCTTCGGTGATCGAACAATGGAGTAGGAAGGACATGATCATGATGGCTCCGGTGACCGAATGCTGGAGGAAGAAGGAGACCATGATGACGGCTCCGGTGACCGAACGGAGGAGGGAGCTGTTGCAAAGTCCGGCGAGGTATATATATTAATTAAGCCTGTGCTGACTAGCTAATTGATGCATTAACTGTTTTTGTATGTACATATATTAATTAACTCTTCTTTCTTCTTTTATAGCCCTCCGGATCGAGCCAAACTTCGGTAACGAGACGAGGCCCGAAGAAGAGGTTGCGCAAGGATGAAAGGTTCACGATCACAGCACTCGCGCACGATGGCCATCCGATTGAACCCAAGCGGACCAAGGACGCATTTTCTGCTCAGTGCGGAGCTATTGTTAGGGACTACATCCCGATCAGCATCAAGCAATGGAATAAGCCTAAGGACGGCGCCCCTGATGGTGATTATGTCACCGATAGACAGAAAGATGATCTTTGGACCGCGCTGAAGGCAAATTTCACCCTACCGCCAGAGGAGGATCCGAATAAGCCAGTTATAGAGCCACTGGTCAAGGCGTGTGCTCTTAAGAAGATGGCAGATCTATTCAGGAGGTGGAAGAATGAGTTGAAATCAAAGTTTGTCGACAAAAGGAAGACTCCAAAATTCACCGGCTGATTTGAGAAGATAAGAGATCACTGGCCCGCATTTGTGGCCTACAAGACATCGGACAAGAGTAAGAAAATGTCAGAGACAAACAAGATCAATGCTGCAAAGAAGCAGTATCACCATCACACGGGGTCAGGTGGCTACCTCAAAGCCCGGCCGTTGTGGGACAAAGCTGAGAATGACCTGATTGCTAAAAACTTCGTACCACAGACATTGAACTGGCCAGACCGTTCAAGGACTTGGTTCTTCGGGGTTGGGGGAACTTTGGACCCTGAAACAGGGAAGTGTCGCTGGACGAACGAACAACTTGCAATACCCATGAACAAGCTTCAGGAGTATATCACCGCAACGCAGGAAGGGACGTTCATTCCCGACAGAGAGAAGGACGAGCTGACTGAGGCCCTAGGGAATGCTGAGCACCCTGGACGAACACGAGGCACACCAGGCTCTGTTCCGTGGAAGGTTGGGTTTCCCGACGCAGACGGTTACAGAAGCCAGGAGAGAAAGAGGAAAGCGGAGCTGAGCGAAATTCAGAAGCTCAATGCAAGACTACAAAAGCTAGAGGAAGCTGAGAGCCAGCGAGCTGCCGGCCAACCATCTCAGCGGCACGAAGCTACCCCAGAAGCTACCCCACCATCTCAGCGGAAAAGCAGTGTCGCTTCCACGGAGCCCGTTCAGCCTGACTTCACGTCTCCTAGCTACCCCGTGGATACTATCACGGAGGCTCAACATTGCGAGCTTATGAAGAAATGCCGGAACCTCACTTTATTGGCGGCTGTCGGCTCTGTTGCACCTCCTCAACCCAACGGAACTTTTCACTGCTGTCCGATTCCACATGGCTATGCTGTTGTGATGGTGGATGAAGTAATGGAGGGATTTGCGGAGCTCGAGCTTGACCACTCTACAGGTGAAGGGGAGAATCGGCTGGGTCGTGCCTTGAGGAGTACATGTCTATGGCAGAAGGAGTACATCAAGCTTCCAAACTGGACGCCTCCGCCTCCTCCTCCTCCTCCGGCGAGTCAGGGCACTCCGCCTCCTCCTGCTCCTCCTCCTCCTCCTCCTCCGGCGAGTGATCAGGGGACCCCGCCTCCTTCTCCGGCTCCTCCGACGCATGAGGGCACTCCACCTCCTCCTTCGCCTACTCCGGCACGTCGGAGAAGTACGCCTCCTCCTCAGCCTCGTCGGCAACGGCGGAACACAGACGCCGCCGCTCCGGCTCCTCCGGCACGTCGGAGCACTCCGCCTCCTTCTCCGCCTCGTAAGCAACGACGGAAGAGAGACGCCGCCGCTCCGGCGGCTAGCAGTACAAGCAGAGGCGGGAGGGAATACAGATACGGTCCATCTCTCAAGCCTCTAGAAAAGTTACCATATGAGAGGACCGAGTCTGAAAACGAGGAGATATGTCAGGAGCAATTGAGGGCCCATTTTGCAAAGAAAACTCCACCTCCGAAGGAGAAGCTAGATCCGGCGAAAGTGAAGCGCACTATCGATGCCCTGAAGCGACCACCACCGCCTCCGCCGGATTCCAACTATGTCCGGATTATTAAAAAGACATATGAAGAAGCGCGGCGGTCGGGAAGTACTTCTAGTGATGCAAGGTTAGCAGAACGAAGAAGTGGGAAAACAATTCCCCAGCTCGGCAAACAGGAGAAGCAATCGTGCCCCCCCGCTCAAGGTGTCTAGCGATATCGTCGCAAATCATCCGGGGATGGTGCCCAGTACCAATCCTGGTGATTACTTGGGGGATGATGTAATTTTTCAAACGGCTGAGGTAACAAAAGAAAAATATGAATACATGCACAGGAAGCCTCTCGTCAAACCTGATTATCCTCCTCTAACAACGATGATGTACAAATTGCATGAGTGGTACATGAAAACCTGCAGGGAGTCTGGGAGAGACACTATGTATATGGTAGTGAAACCAGAGCACGAATTCATTGGACTTCCCGTGATGCCTGTTGAATTTGTGAAGTTATTTCAGTTATACAATCAACTGGCCCTCGACAAACAACTCATGACTGCCTACTGTCTGTAAGTATTACTTCTATAGTTAAGTCTCTAGCTCAGCTCGTTCATTGCTTGTATATATAATTATCCTCACTATATTATGCAGATTGAAGATCGTCGAATGCAAAAAACTAGGAATCTTCGACGTTGGGTTCATTAGCCCAGATGCCGTAAATGAATGGACGGTACGAAACTCAATCAAAGAGACCGAGGAGAACTTGCTAAAGTCGTTCCTTATACATCAAAACAAAAGGGAAATGCTCTTTCCTTACAACTTCAAGTGAGTGTTGTTGTCTTCTCTGTATACTCGGTTTCGCTTACTCGAGGTTAAGTAATGTAATTGATGAGTTATATATGCGTGCGCAGTTTCCACTTTATTCTGCTATCCATTAAGCTTGACGGGGCATTAGTAACTGTCTTAGACTCGAGACGTAAAGATCCCGAGAATTATGCGGACATGACTGCAATGCTCAAGAAGTAAGTTCAGTCAATACCGGGACCATATCGGCATGCAACTTTCGTTAATTTCCTGATATCAAGTAATCATTTTCTTTGCCTGGCAGGGTTTGGAAGAAGTTCACCCGAAAGGTTCCCGGTCTAAACAAAGAGTTGCGATTTACGCACCCCAAAGTAAGTAGTACTAGCTAGTTCCGCGCATCTCTAATTGATTCAAATTTTCATCAATATATCATTACCATGCTTGCTTATCAGTTTGATTGAACTCTATTCTCGTAAAGTGCTTGTACCAGAAAGAAGGGACTTCTTTATGTGCATACTACGTATGCGAGTTCATTCGCCACTCGACCTCTGAGCGGGGCTTCTCTGACAAACAATTTGAAGTACGTAAATAATATTAACAATTTTATTTTATATATTACCATCAATTGTGTTGAGTTTTATTCATATATATGCATGTATTGACCCCCTTCTTTAAATTAGATCTGGCAGATGCGGGATGAACTCCTACCACATGATCGCATACGAGCAATTCAAGAGGAATTGGCGGGATTCTTTGTTGACCACGTCATACCTAAAGACGGAGAATACCATGCGAATTTGTGATTGGATCTTAGGTACATGATGTTAGGGATTGTAAAAGATGTTATATTGTATATATGTAGTAGCGTCGGATAGATATATGAAAACTTGTTGTTCGACCAATCTCTCGGAGAAAGAGAGGTCGATCACTTCTCTCTGTATATGTTCATGACGATCTTATGTACTTAATGGTTCCTTCATTTGCTTACTAGCTAGCGTGTCGAGTTCTCTCTATAGTAGCTAGCGTCGACCAAGCACGGAGAAAGAGAGGACACTTCTCTCTATTAGCTAGCTAACACGATATGAAACCCCTAAATTAACCCTACAAAACCCCCTAAGCCCCCCCCCCCCCCTTTCAAAAAAAAAAAACCCTAGCTCCTGCCAGATGCTGACGCGTGGATGCCTTTTGGTTCCGGTTGGTGTTACCAACCGGGACTAAAGGTCCTCCTACCTGGGCTCCCCGTAGCGGCCACGTGGAGGGCCTTTGGTCCCGGTTCGTAAGCAAACCAGGACTAAAGGTTTTGGGCTTTAGTCCCGACCCTTTAGTCCCGGTTCCAGAACCGGGACAAATGGGACTCTGGAACCGGGACAAATGGGCCTTTTTCTACTAGTGGACCAACAGTAATTGCAGTAAAGACACCGTGACAACCATCTGGCCATGACCCATGTATAACTTGTATATCAATTGTTGCCTCCACAGATTTAGCCAGGTAACCGAATGTCCACTCAAGTTTGCTGAGCCTGCTAGTGCCAACAAGATTAATCACACGCGAATGGTTTGCTCCGTGTCCCCTATACTTCCGAGCTAAGAAGCTGAAATCTTTATCTTCAGATTCATTAGTACCCTTCACTTTCAGCACAACCTCAAAGCGTACAGTATCTGACACACTGGATAACACAACAGCACGGGTTGGACCTATCAAGGATAAATATGGATCCTGCATGCAACAATTACTTAATGTAAATATTAATAGATAGGTTTTTAAATGGTAAATATATACTTTTATTTAGTTCAGTAAGACAAGAGTATATTAAATTCAAAATATAAAAATTGTGTGACAATTGGGACTTAATTAATTCATGAACCAAGTATAAGTAAGTTACAATAACATAAATTACAATATGCTAGAGGTGCACAAAGAATAAGTAAAAATTGACAAGCAATACTTGCTAATTAAGCATGTCTAAATCTGGAGAGCCTTAATTCACAGTGAAGTAATCTAAAACCCAACGAGGTCAACATTGAGAGGAGCCACAGATAAAAGCATTGATGGCATATTGAATGTGAGGATCATAACATAAAATGTCGGCATGTGCATATATAACTCAAATATAATGAAGAAAATATAAAAGTTTTCCACATACCAACACGTTTAAAAATACGAACCTCCTCAGTGATGGTTTGACAGTTATCCCTCGACCGAGCGAAGATGATATTGCGGTTGCGGTCTAGCTTGTCCCGTATGGCGATCAAGCCATACACATCCAGAGGCCACCGAAGTTCCTCTGCTATTTCTGTGACTTTGACAGAAAAGATCTGTAGGGTTTCATTCGGCCGGTCGAAACGGTCAGCTGGCTCGTCAGTGAAACGCATGGCCGGGATGGGCGCTGCATTATTCAAACATATACGGATTAATTCAGATCGTTATGTGAGAGCCGATATTGGATGTACGAGTCTGGGATCAATGCATGGAAAGAGAGACACATGTGCACTCACTGGTTTGCTCGAAGTTGCCGTGGGGATGACCCGCCCACACGTAGTTCCAGTAACGGCGGTAATTACCAGCTTCGAGGGCCTCCCAGTCAGATATGTCCTGCTCCGCGGCGGGATCGTCGTCCTCATCCGAGCTCCTCTTATACATCTGGTAGTCCTCCTCGCCCAGCCGCTTCTGGTACGCCACCGCCTCAGGGTCCCCCGTCGCCACCCACTTCCTCACCGCCGCCAGCTCCTCATCCCGACGGTACTTCCTGCGCGCCTCCTCCGCCGCCGCTCTGTGCTCCTTCCTCCTCGCGTTGTCGAAGTCTAGGTCGGCTCGCATCCTCGCCTCCTTGGCGTCCATGGGGATCGAGTATGTCCTCCTCAGCGCCCAGGCGCGTCCAGCCATAGTTTTAAATAGCCCGCTATAGCCCCGCTATAGCCTTGCTATAGCCTTTTCAACAGGGTGTCGCTAAATGGTCTCATGTACAAAATGCACGCTATAGCCTGCTATATCTCCGCTATAGCCTTTTTGAAGGTCCGCCGCTATTTGCCATAGCCCGCTATTTAAAACATTGGTCCAGCCACCATGCCCAGGACTTGTATGACTCGCCGTCCGTTGAACCCATCTCCCGACCGATCGTCCTCGATCGCCGCCTCTTGCTTTCCTTCGTTCTGAGAGAGAGCGGGCTTTGCTAAAAGAAAGGATTCGGTGGATGTTTTGTTAATTCAGTTTCGGTATATGTTTGCATCGCATGGGGTTTACTTGTACGATTAGGACTCTGCACGATAAAGAAAAGAGGTAAATACATCACAGGTGCCTAAACTTGTCCGGCGCGATCACTTTAGTGCCTAAACTTGCAAACTGTGCAAAAGTGGTGCCCTAACTTGTCCATTTGGTGCATATACGGTGCCTCGCTCGTACGCCGCCGTATTTGCTTGCTTCGTGGCTTGACAGCTGGCGTGTGGCCCACGAGTCAGCGGGTGTGAGCGTAGGCAGAGCTCGGTGCGACGCGCGCCGTGGTTATTATGTAGAAAACCCCCCGGGCTTTAATTAATTATCGCAGAAAAATCCTGTATTATTAAGTACAAAATAAATATTCAGATAACTATGCTGCACAAATATTCCGCACAAATTTCACTTAAGTACAAAACAATCAGTTACCTATTCAGTACACAACATCCATCTATCCAGTTAAGTATGCAGTTAAATGAAGAACTATTTAGTTTACTAAACACTTAACAAATCAGTTCAGTACTTTACACATAACTGCACACATTCACTACATCTGTACTGCATAGCACAAATTCAGCACATATATTCAGTTCTGTGCAGTGCGCACATTCAGCCAAAATTCAGTTTAAGTGTACATCAGGTGTCACCAAAATTCAGTTAACTGTACACTAACTGAAGACAAAATTCAGTTACAAATCTCTCAAAAAATTTGTGTTAACTGTACACTTACTGTGTACGTCATGGTTTCGATGTAGCTTTTGTAGCTCTGTGATCCCATGTCGGTGGCCAGGTTGGCCGGTGGTACCCACGTTGTGTGGGTTGAATTGTATCGGTTTTAGCCCGTTTTTCCGTTAATTAACCGGGCAATTCTCACTCCTTCTTAATCAATGAAAATGGCAAGTCTTTTGCCTCGTTTCAAAAAAAAAAAAGAAAACAAAAAGCAGAGACAGGGATATGAACCGGCGGGGAGTTAGACTGAAGTGGAACGGCTTTGCGGGTACCTATGCGCAAATGTAACAGGCAATCCCTTCCCGCCGTTGGAGGGATTTTTTTGCAACAATTAATTAAAGCCCGGGGGGTTTTCTGCATAATAACCACGGCGCGCGTCGCATCGAGCTCTATCTACGCTCACACCCACTGACTCGTGGGCCACACGCCAGCTGTCAAGCCACGCGGCAAGCAAATACGGCGGCGTACGAGCGAGGCACCGTATATGCACCAAATGGACAAGTTAGGGCACCACTTTTGCACAGTTTGCAAGTTTAGGCACTAAAGTGACCGTGCCGGACAAGTTTAGGCACCTGTGGTGTATTTACCTCTAAAGAAAAAGTAGTACAAGTATATTGATTACCCTATTTTATGTTTTGTTCTCCTTTTGTGTGTTCGGCCAGCCGTCATTATTTTCTGAATGAAAAAAAAATACGCCCCACCTGTGGTTGTAAACAAGAAATTGCAACGGATGCAACATGCAGCAAACTGTTGCATCAAAGAACAGTTTTCCAATATATAATTTTCAAAACAGGCTTACGCCTCATTTTATAAATAAAGCAACCAACACGTCCATACAATCACTAGTGGAAAAAACGGGATTTAGTCCCGGTTTAAAACGGCCTTTAGTGCCGGTTCAGGAACCGGCACTAAAGGGTGGGGACTAAAGGCTGTTGGGGAACGTTGCATGGGAAACAAAAATTTTCCTACGCACACACAAGATCTATCCATGGTGATGAGCATCTACGAGAGGGAGAGTGAATCTACATACCCTTGTAGATCGCTAAGCGGAAGCGTTTAAGAAACGCGGTTGATGTAGTCGAACGTCTCCGCGATCCAAATCGCACGTCGTCCCTCGATCCGATCACGAACTAGTGCCGAACGGACGGCACCTCCGCGTTCAACACACGTACGGCTTGATGACGCCTTCACCTCCTCGATCCAGCGAGCGATGGTGAAGTAGTGGTTGAGTTCCAGCAGCACGACGGCGTGGTGATGGTGGTGAGGAACAATCTTTGCAGGGCTTCGCCAAGCACTACGGAGATTATGACGGAGGAACTAGAGGGCTAGGGTTGCCGGCACACGGCTTGGGAAATCCTGATCACTCCCGTGTGCTAGCCCTGCCCCTCTATTTATATGTTGAGCCTTGGGGTCTAAACTTGGAGTAAAAGCCTCCTCCAGGTCGGTTTTTCCCGCACAAGGTCGGTTTGGCCCGCAGGAAAAGAGTCCAACTCGGATCCCTGCCGAACCGCGCACAGCCGCGCACAAGCGGTAGTACCGCTCACAAGCGGTAGTACCGCTTCACACAAGCGGTAGTACCGCTCGGGCGGTAGTACCGCTTCACACAAGCGGTAGTACCGCTTACGCGGCAGCAAAACTACTTTTTGCACTTTCCAATACCTTGTGGGCTTTTATCCCTTGGCCCATATAAAGTGTTGTTGCACCCGAACACTTCGGTAAACATCCGGAACCCCTTCCGGTGAACTCTGGAACTCTTCCGGAGATCGAAACACTATTATCACATATATCAATCTTTACCTCCGGACTCTTCCGGAGATCCTCGTCATGTCCGGGATCTTATCCGAGACTTCCGAACAACTTTCGGTCACCAACATAATAACTCAATTATACTAATCGTCACCAAACGTTAAGTGTGTAGACCCTGCGGGTTCGAGAACTATGTAGACATGACCGAGACACCTCTACGGCCAATAACCAATAGCGGGACCTGGATGCCCATATTGGCTCCTACATATTCTACGAAGATCTTTATCGGTCGAACCTCTATGTCAAGGATTCAGTTAATCCCGTATGCTGTTCCCTTTGTTCTTCGGTATGTTACTTGCCCGAGATTCGATTGTCGGTATCTCTATACCTAGTTCAATCTCGTTACCGGCAAGTCTCTTTACTCGTTCCGTAATACAAGATCCTGTGGCTAACTCTTTAGTCACTTTGCTTGCAAGGCTCAATGTGATGTTGTATTACCGAGTGGGCCCTGAGATACCTCTCCGTCACACGGAGTAACAAATCCCAGTCTTGATCCATGCCAACCCAACAGACACCCTCGGAGATACCTGTAGAGCACCTTTATAGTTACCCAGTTACGTTGCGACGTTTGATACACACAAGGTATTCCTCCGGTGTCAGTGAGTTGCATGATCTCATGGTCAAAGGAACAGATACTTGACATGCAGAAAACAATAGCAATAAACTGACACGATCAAATGCTACGTTTACAGTTTGGGTCTTGTCCATCACATCATTCTCCTAATGATGTGATCCCGTTATCAAATGACATCTCATGTCAATGGCTAGGAAACCTTAACCATCTTTGATCAACGAGCTAGTCAACTAGAGGCTTACTAGGGACACAGTGTTGTCTATGTACCCACACATGTATTTGAGTTTCCAATCAATACAATTATAGCATGGATAATAAACGATTATCATTAACAAGGAAATATAATAATAACCAATTTATTATTGCCTCTAGGGCATATTTCCAACAGTCTCCCACTTGCACTAGAGTCAATAATCTAGTTCACATCACTATGTGATTTACATTGTAATGAATCGAACACCCATGCAGTTCTGGTGTTGTTCATGTTTAGCCCTTGGAAGAGGTTTAGTCATCGGATCTGCAACATTCAGATCCGTGTGTACTTTGCAAATATTTATGTCGTCCTCCTTGATGTAATCGCGGATGGAATTGAAACGTCGCTTTATGTGTCTGGTCCTCTTGTGAAATCTTGGTTCCTTGGCTAGAGCAATGGCACCAGTATTATCACAAAACAGAGTCATTGGGTTAAGTGCACTTGGCACTACTCCAAGATCTGTCATGAACTCCTTCATCCAGACACCTTCCTTCGCCGCCTCCGAGGCAGCGATGTACTCCGCTTCGCATGTAGAATCAGCTACCACGCTTTGCTTGGAACTGCACCAGCTAACCGCACCCCCATTAAGAATAAATACGTATCCGGTTTGCGACTTAGAGTCATCCGGATCAGTGTCAAAGCTTGCATCGACGTAACCCTTTACGACGAGCTCTTGATCACCTCCATAAACGAGAAACATGTCCTTAGTCCTTTTCAGGTACTTCAGGATATTCTTGACCGCCGTCCAGTGTTCCATTCCTGGATCACTTTGAAACCTTCCGACCATACTTATGGCAAGGCTGACATCGGGTCTTGTGCACAGCATTGCATACATGATAGAGCCTATGGCCGAAGCATAGGGGATGACACTCATCTTTTCTCTATCTTCTGCAGTCACTGGGCATTGAGTCTTACTCAACTTCACACCTTGCAAAACAGGCAAGAACCCCTTCTTGGACTGATCCATTTTGAACTTCTTCAAAATCTTATCAAGGTATGTGCTTTGTGAAAGTCCTATTAAGCGTCTTGATCTATCTCTATAGATCTTGATGCCTAATATGAAAGCAGCTTCTCCTAGGTCCTTCATTGAAAAACTCTTGTTCAAATATTCCTTTACGCTTTCCAGCATTTCTATATTGTTTCCAATCAGTAATATGTCATCCACATATAATATTAGAAACGCTATAGAGCTCCCACTCACTTTCTTGTAAATACAAGCTTCTCCGTAAACTTGTATAAACTCGAACGCTTTGATCACCTCATCAAAACGAAGATTCCAACTCCGAGATGCTTGCACCAGTCCATAAATGGATCGCTGGAGTTTGCAAACTTTGTCAGCATTCTCTGGATCGACAAAACCTTCTGGTTGCATCATATACAACTCTTCCTTAAGGTAACCGTTAAGGAACGCTGTTTTGACATCCATCTGCCAAATCTCATAATCGAAAAAGGCAGCTATTGCTAACATGATTCTGACGGACTTAAGCATCGCTACGGGTGAGAAGGTCTCATCGTAGTCAACTCCTTGAACTTGTGAAAAACCCTTTGCCACAAGTCGAGCTTTATAGACGGTGACATTACCGTCCTCGTCCGTCTTCCTCTTAAAGATCCATTTTTTCTGAATGGCCTTACGCCCTTCAGGTAATACTTCCAAAGTCCATACTTTGTTTTCATACATGGATCCCATCTCGGATTTCATGGCCTCTAACCACTTCTCGGAATCCGGGCCCATCATCGCTTCTCCATAGCTCGTAGGTTCATCGTTGTCTAACAACATGACCTCTAAGACAGGGTTGTCGTACCACTCGGGAGCAGTACGCGTCCTTGTCGACCTACGAGGTTCGATAGCAACTTGATCCAAAGCTTCATGATCATCATCATTAACTTCCTCTTCAGCTAATGTAGGCTCCACAGAAACAACTTTCTGCGCTGCGCTACTCTCAGGTTGAAGTAAAGGTTCAACAACCTCATCAAGTTCTATCTTCCTCCCACTCAATTCTTTCGAGAGAAACTATTTCTCAAGAAATGTTCCGTTTTTAGCGACAAACACTTTGCCTTCGGATCTGAGATAGAAGGTATACCCAACTGTCTCTTTTGGGTATCCTATGAAGACGCATTTCTCCGCTTTGGGTTCCAGCTTTTCAGGCTGAAGCTTTTTGACATAAGCATCACATCCCCAAACTTTAAGAAACGACAGCTTTGGCTTCTTGCCAAACCAAAGTTCATATGGTGTCGTCTCAACGGATTTCGATGGTGCCCTATTTAAAGTGAATGCAGCTGTCTCTAATGCATAACCCCAAAACGATAGTGGCAAATCGGCAAGAGACATCATAGATCGCACCATATCCAATAAGGTTCGATTACGACGTTCGGACACACCATTACGCTGTGGTGTTCCAGGCGGTGTTAATTGTGAAACAATTCCACACTGTCTTAAGTGACTGCCAAACTCATAACTCAGATATTCTCCTCCTCGATCAGATCGTAGGAATTTAATCTTCTTGTTACGATGATTCTCAACTTCACTCTGAAATTGTTTGAACTTTTCAAATGTTTCAGACTTGTGTTTCATTAAGTAAATATACCCATATCTACTTAAGTCATCAGTGAAGGTGAGAAAGTAACGATAACCACCGCGCGCCTCAATACTCATCGGACCACACACATCAGTATGTATGATTTCCAATAAGTCACTTGCCCGTTCCATTGTTCCAGAGAACGGCGTTTTAGTCATCTTGCCCATGAGGCATGGCTCACATGTGTCAAGTGATTCAAAATCAAGTGACTCCAAAAGTCCATCAGCATGGAGCTTCTTCATGCGTTTTACGCCAATATGACCTAAACGGCAGTGCCACAAGAAAGTGGTATTATCATTATCAATTCTACATCTTTTGGCATCAATGTTTTGAACATGTGTATCATTACTATCGAGATTCAATAAGAATAAACCCCTCACATTGGGTGCATGACCATAAAAGATATTACTCATATAAATAGAACAACCATTATTCTCTGATTTAAATGAGTAACCGTCTCGCAATAAACAAGATCCAGATATAATGTTCATGCTTAACGCAGGCACCAAATAACACTTATTTAGGTTCATCTCTAATCCCGACGGTAATCGAAGAGCGAGCGTGCCGACGGCGATCACATCAACCTTGGAACCATTTCCCACGCGCATCGTCACTTCGTCCTTTGCCAGCCTCCGTCTATTCCGCAGTTCCTGTTTTGAGTTGCAAATATGAGCAACCGCACCGGTATCAAATACCCAGGCACTACAACGAGAGTTGGTAAGGTACACATCAATAACATGTATATCATATATACCTTGTTTGTTGTTGGCCGCCTTCTTGTTAGCCAAATACTTGGGGCAGTTCCGCTTCCAGTGTCCAGTTCCCTTGCAATGAAAACACACAGTTTCTGGTTTGGGTCCAGCCTTGGGTTTCTTCACGAGAGGAGCAACTGCTTTGCCACTCTTCTTGGAGTTACCCTTCTTACCCTTGCCATTTTTCTTGAAACTAGTGGTTTTATTGACCATCAACACTTGATGCTCCTTCTGAATTTCAGACTCAGCGGCTTTCAGCATCGCAAACAGCTCGGCGACTGACTTGTTCATCCCGTGCATGTTATAGTTCAACACGAAGCTCTTGTAGCTAGGTGGCAATGATTGAAGAACTCTGTCAGTGATAGCCTCTGGCGGAAGGGGCATCCCTAACTCAGCCAGACGGGTGGAGTACCCAGACATTCTGAGCACGTGATCACTGATAGACCCGTTCTCCTCCATCTTGCAAGCATAGAACTTATCGGAGATCTCATATCTCTCGATCCGGGCATTCTTCTGAAAGATAAACTTCAATTCCTGGAACATCTCATATGCTCCATGACGTTCAAAACGTCTTTGAAGTCCCGGTTCTAAGCCATACAACATTGAACATTGAACTATTGAGAAATCATCAGAACGAGCCTGCCAGGCGTTCACAACGTCTAGAGACTCAACTGGAGCAGGTGGATCACCAAGCGGTGCATCAAGGACATAAGCCTTCTGGGAAGCCGTAAGGATAATCCTTAGATTACGGGCCCAGTCCACAAAGTTACTTCCATCATCTTTCAACTTAGCTTTCTCTAGGAACGCATTAAAATTCAGGGGTGCTACTGCGCGAGCCATGATCTACAACATAAATATAGCAAAGACAACTTAGACTATTGTTCTAGATAATGAGTTTTAGTTAATCATATTTAAAAAACTCCCACTCAAATTGACATCCCTCCGGTCATTCGAGTGTAACATGATCCAAATCCACCAACTCAAGTCCGATCATCACGTGAGTTGAGGTGGTTTCAATGGTGAACATCTTCATGTTGATCATATCTACTATATGACTCATGTTCGACCTTTCGGTCTCTTGTGTTCCGAGGCCATGTCTGTACATGCTAGGCTCGTCAAGTTTAACCCGAGTGTTCCGCACGTGCAACATGGCTTACACCCGTTGTATGTGAACGTAGAGTCTATCACACCCGATCATCACGGCGTGTCTCGAAACGACGAACTTTCGCAACGGTGCACACTTGGGGAGAACACAATTTATCTTGAAATTTAAGTGAGGGATCACCTTATAATGCTACCGTCGTCCTAAGCAAAATAAGATGCAAAAAAAGGATTAACATCACATGCAAATCATAAGTGACATGATATGGCCATGAACTTGTGCTTTTGATCTCCATCTCCAAAGCACCGGCATGATCTCCATCGTCACCGGCATGACACCATGATCTCCATCATCTTGATCTCCATCAACGTGTCGCCATAAGGTTGTCGCGCCGACTGTTGCTTCCACGACTATTGCTAACGTTTAGCGATAAAGTAAAGCATTACATAGCGCTTAATGATTGACACGCAGGTCATACAATAATTAAAGACAACTCTATGGCTCCTGCCAGTTGCCGTACTCATCGACATGCAAGTCGTGATATTCTATACAAAACATGATCATCTCATACATCACATATATCTCATCATGTAATTGGCCATATCATATCACACCATACCCTGCAAAAACAAGTTAGACGTCCTCTAATTGTTGTTGCAAATTTTACGTGGCTGCTACGGGTTTGCAAGAACCGTTCTTACCTACGCAAAACCACAACGTGGTGTAGTGATTGCTTTTTGATCTTCTAAAAGAACCCTCTTCATTGAAATCGATTCAACTAAAGTGAGAGAGACAGACACCCGCTAGCCATCTTTATGCAACGAAGTTACATGTCAGTTGAAGGAACCTGTCTCGCGTAAGTGTACGCGTAATGTCGGTCCGGGCCGCTTCATCTCACAGTACCGCCGAATCAAATATCAACTAGTAACGGCAAGCAATATGTATACACCCACGCCCACAACTCGTTTGTGTTCTACTCGAGATCTCATCTACGCATAGACCTGGCTCATGATGCCACTGTTGGGGAACGTTGCATGGGAAACAAAAAATTTCCTACGCACACACAAGATCTATCCATGGTGATGAGCATCTACGAGAGGGAGAGTGAATCTACATACCCTTGTAGATCGGTAAGCGGAAGCGTTTAAGAAACGCGGTTGATGTAGTCGAACGTCTCCGCGATCCAAATCGCACGTCGTCCCTCGATCCGATCACGAACTAGTGCCGAACGGACGGCACCTCCGCGTTCAACACACGTACGGCTTGATGACGCCTTCACCTCCTCGATCCAGCGAGCGATGGTGAAGTAGTGGTTGAGTTCCAGCAGCACGACGGCGTGGTGATGGTGGTGAGGAACAATCTCTGCAGGGCTTCGCCAAGCACTACGGAGATTATGACGGAGGAACTAGAGGGCTAGGGTTGCCGGCACACGGCTTGGGAAATCCTGATCACTCCCGTGTGCTAGCCCTGCCCCTCTATTTATATGTTGAGCCTTGGGGTCTAAACTTGGAGTAAAAGCCTCCTCCAGGTCGGTTTTTCCCGCACAAGGTCGGTTTGGCCCGCAGGAAAAGAGTCCAACTCGGATCCCTGCCGAACCGCGCACAGCCGCGCACAAGCGGTAGTACCGCTCACAAGCGGTAGTACCGCTGGGGCGGTAGTACCGCTTCACACAAGCGGTAGTACCGCTCGGGCGGTAGTACCGCTTCACACAAGCGGTAGTACCGCTCGGGCGGTAGTACCGCTTCACACAAGCGGTAGTACCGCTTACGCGGCAGCAAAACTACTTTTTGCACTTTCCAATACCTTGTGGGCTTTTATCCCTTGGCCCATATAAAGTGTTGTTGCACCCGAACACTTCGGTAAATATCCGGAACCCCTTCCGGTGAACTCTGGAACTCTTCCGGAGATCGAAACACTATTATCACATATATCAATCTTTACCTCCGGACTCTTCCGGAGATCCTCGTCATGTCCGGGATCTTATCCGAGACTTCCGAACAACTTTCGGTCACCAACATAATAACTCAATTATACTAATCGTCACCAAACGTTAAGTGTGTAGACCCTGCGGGTTCGAGAACTATGTAGACATGACCGAGACACCTCTACGGCCAATAACCAATAGCGGGACCTGGATGCCCATATTGGCTCCTACATATTCTACGAAGATCTTTATCGGTCGAACCTCTATGTCAAGGATTCAGTTAATCCCGTATGCTGTTCCCTTTGTTCTTCGGTATGTTACTTGCCCGAGATTCGATCGTCGGTATCTCTATACCTAGTTCAATCTCGTTACCGGCAAGTCTCTTTACTCGTTCCGTAATACAAGATTCTATGGCTAACTCTTTAGTCACTTTGCTTGCAAGGCTCAATGTGATGTTGTATTACCGAGTGGGCCCTGAGATACCTCTCCGTCACACGGAGTAACAAATCCCAGTCTTGATCCATGCCAACCCAACAGCCACCCTCGGAGATACCTGTAGAGCACCTTTATAGTCACCCAGTTACGTTGCGACGTTTGATACACACAAGGTATTCCTCCGGTGTCAGTGAGTTGCATGATCTCATGGTCAAAGGAACAGATACTTGACATGTAGAAAACAATAGCAATAAACTGACACGATCAAATGCTACGTTTACAGTTTGGGTCTTGTCCATCACATCATTCTCCTAATGATGTGATCCCGTTATCAAATGACATCTCATGTCAATGGCTAGGAAACCTTAACCATCTTTGATCAACGAGCTAGTCAACTAGAGGCTTACTAGGGACACAGTGTTGTCTATGTACCCACACATGTATTTGAGTTTCCAATCAATACAATTATAGCATGGATAATAAACGATTATCATTAACAAGGAAATATAATAATAACCAATTTATTATTGCCTCTAGGGCATATTTCCAACAAAGGCCCCCCCCCCTCTAGTCCCGGTTCAACACGGCCCGGCACTAAAGGCCCTCCACGTGGCACTGTCTAGGGCGGGGGAAGCCTTTAGTTCCGGTTGGTAACACCAACCGGGACTAAAGGAAAAAATTTTGATATTTTTTTTGAAATTTATTTTTGAATTTTTATTTTTTTATTTTTTTCCTGATTTTCGAATCTTTGAATTATTTGACAATTTAATCTCTAATCACCCCTCCTCAGTGCTCCACACTCATTCCAAATCGTCTAACTTCCCGGCCTGTCACCCATCCTCTCACTACTCCAGCCCCAACACGCTTAAGTTTCAGGTTCTATCTCCCCTAATTTCCAAGTCTCCACTTGTTGTTTTCCTGACAATAGTAAGCTATCAATCCTATTAATCCTTAGGTCTTGATGTCACATGATTTAATTTTTTGAACTCCAAACAATTATTAAAATAAACAACAATGATTAACAAACAACAATGATTAATTTAAAAATTCAAAAAAAGGAATTTTTTTAAAAAAAAATCAAAAATTATCAAAAAACAAAAAAAATAAAAAAATCCAAAATAATACAAAAAGGTCAAAATAAAATAAGTAATAATAATATTGAATTTCAATGAAAATAAAATAAGTATTATTATTATTATTATTATTTTTCCATTTATTCATTTAAAATGGCATAATTAATATCTTTAAATCTATAAATCAAAATTCGACAAATAATATATCCATTATTATCAGACAAATATGAGCATGATGTCACACGCTTCACCGTTTGAGTTTGAAACTATTATTCTAAAAAATAATAATTATTTAATAACACTAATATTTATTGAATAAGTAGTTTGACCACAGTTTGACCAGAGTTTGACCACATTTCATTTTTTTAAACTTATATTAACTGAAGAATTTTTGTGTGTTCAATATGAACCATTCAAAGCCACATCCTCAAATTTCAACCCTTTCTGACTTCATTTGCTATTTTTCATGTATTTAATGATTTTTTAAGCTAAATTAGGCCGAAATTGAAAAGCACTACAAATGAACTCTGAAAAGGTTAAAACTTGGCATGGTATCATCATTTCACCGAAATAGCTTGTGCTAAAAAGTTGAGAGGGTTATGGCAAAAACTGGATGCACTTTGTGTACAAACTGGACCATCTCTTTCGAAATAACAGGGTTTCAGACGAAAACTCAGCTGTTATAAAGACATTTCATTTTTTTAATCTTATTTCAACTCCAGAATTTTTGTGTGTTCAATATGAACCGTTCAAAGCCACATCCTTAAATTTCAACCCTTTTTGACTTCATTTGCTATTTTTTCATGGATTTAATGATTTTTTGAGCTAAATTAGCCTGAAATTGAAAAGCACTAAACCCGGGACTTAAAACGTCCGAAAACCCTAAACCCGGGACTTAAAACGTCTGAAACTCTATTATAAACAGTAAAATTAAATGTTCAAACCCTAAAACCTAACCCTAAACTTAGAAATCTAAACCCTAGCCCCTAAACCCTAAAACGTCTAAAACGTCCAAAAACTCTATTTTCCCTTTGGAATTTGGTGATTTTAAAAAATTGTCGAAACGGAAAACTTGTTATTTCTTCGGACAAATCTTTTTTTTCCTTCAAATTTTGATATATTATTTGTATTTTTCTGAATTAGAATGATTTAGCTATGATTTTTCTAAGATTTAGGGCTCGCAGCCCCCCCCTTTAGTCCCGGTTGGTATCTCCAACTGCGACTAAAGATAGACCTTTAGTCCCGGTTGAAGACACCAACTGGGACTAAAGGGCTGGGAAAAAATTTTGAGAAAAAATTTTGAAAAAAAAAATTTGAATTTTTTTTCAGTCCCGGTTGGTATCTCCAACCGGGACTAAAGGGGGGGCCTTTAGTACCGGTTGGTGATACAAACCGGGACTAAAGGGGCTCGTGGGGGCCCCAGCTGACACCAGCCTGCCACCACCTCTTTAGTCCCAGTTTGTATCACAAACCGGGACTATAGGTAGCAAATGAACCGGGACTAATGATGCTGAAATCAAACCGGGACTAATGGTCACATTAGTCCCGGGCCGTAATCAAACCGGGACTAAAGGGGCGGACGAAAGGTCTGTTTTCTACTAGTGAATAAATATAAGTATCACACTAAAAATTAAGAAGCCAGTTAGGGCAACAACACAAACATGCCCAAAAAGAAGCAGAAACTAAAGATGAAAGAGACCACAAAGTGTCAGAAGCTCAGGAGATCTACTATGTGAGTCCACTATGAGTCCAAGTCGACCGTGATTCTGTTGTCTAGAGAGTAGGTGCCCATGTTGCAAGAATGCAAGGAATTTGAAAATAAAGTCAGAGGCCCGCTGAAGAAAGACCCACTCAATCACCGTCTTGTTACCCATCGTCCACAAATTCCAAGCTAAGGCATCGACCAAAAGCCAGAAGTGGCATCTCCTCGTCCGGTCTGGTTGGCACAGGTTTGTCGGAATCAGGACAGGTCAGGGACCTCCTAGTCAGGCCCTAGAGCCTCACGAACAAAGCTCCACATGAATATCGCCCCAGTGCAGGAGAAGAAGATGCGTGTCCCCGTCTCTGGAACACCACAAAGGGGGCAAAATTGGTTACCAGGGTTGTATCTCTTGAGAACCTCTGTCCCCAGGTGGAAGGCGATGCCTCAACAGTTGTCAAACAAAAATATTGATCTTCAACGGAATGGGCGCTTTCCATAGCGGAAACGTCGGCGGAGGCATAAGGCATGGCCTGCTGAGCAACCAAGAAGATCCCCGAGGGGGTCATCCGCCAAGACATGGTGTCTGGATAATCCGCGAGCACCGACGGGATGGCAACCCATAAGTTGGCCCACTCAACGGTCTCCACGGCCAAAAATGTCCATAGGAACAAGATGTTCCACCGGCCATTATGGGCCGCTGTAACCAACGTCATAGGATCTACGCGAATAGCGAACACGTTGGGGAATTACATATACACACTGAAGAGCCGCCAACCCACGAGTCAAACCAGAAGAGGGTCCCCTCATCGTTGCCTATGGATATAGAGAGTCCAACTAATGTGGATCTCATGTTGGATATGTTGGATGGATGTCCGTAATTGAGACCATTCCCTGCGCTCACATGGAATTTTAAAGATTGGTAAATATTTTTCGAGATTTATTGCCCCATATGGCAATTGAAAAAAAAAATGTTTTGCTTCCGAAAATTGCATTGTTGTAGGTGTGATTGTTGGATATTTGGAGTATACATGTCTCAGGGACCTGTTGCAATTTTTGGAGGATTTTATTTCAGGAGGAACAACTGGATCTATTTTCCAAATGCAAGATTAGAGTTTCTAATTCCAAATATTGAAATTAGGGCTTCAAGTGGATTTAGTTTATGCAAGTGGGGTCGATGCATCTACTAGAGATGGTACAACATATGCAAAGCTTGATAGGGTAGAGGTTTACAAATTTCACCTCCACTAAACTCTAAATGAAAGACAAGAAACAGATAAGAGCTAAAAACAACACAAAATCAGTAAGAAGAATGGTAACGGAATCACAAATTAGTTGTTTAACCTTATATAGGTCTAACTTGTAGTAACAAGTGACCATGCAACAATGACTTTCATCTCACATGAGCAAACCATAAGGCTAGCACAACTCCTACCAAGTTCCCTAGGTCTGAAAATAGTTTCAGCTTCTACAGTAAACTGTTCCCCGTTTGTGTATTCTGCTGCGACAGAAATTTTTAGCCTTCCATTGATTTCTACGCAAGCAACATTTCGTGAAAGATTGATCATACCATCAGTGGTAACCGGCAACTTCCCATCTTCAAGAGAGAGAAGGGGGACTTTCCTGCCATCTAGACTAATCGTGCTTGCACTAAATATACCTCGACAACCATCTGGCCAAGATCCATGAATAACTTGTATATTGATTGTTGCCTCCACTGATTTAGCAAGAACGGCGAATGCCCATTCTAGTCTTGATAGCTTGCTAGTGGCAACCCTCTTAATCACACGTGAATAATTTGGATAGAATGTTCTGAACTTTTCAGCTAAGAAACTTAAATCTTTATCTTCAGATTCATTAGTGCCACTCTTGACCTTTAACACAACCTCGAATCGCACAGAATTTGACACCTCGGACACCACTGGAGCACGAGTTGGACCTGCTAGTGTTAAATATGGATCCTGCATGGAATAACTAATTGCATAAATATTACTATTGTAAAATAAGGATGGCATATATTGATTTTTGTAATAAGACCAACATGAAATATGGCCAACCTATATATAAAGGTTTCTCTAAGTAAATGGCAATAAATATGAATTATGATAATATTAGTGCCACAAGGAGAAAAGGCAACACAATATGAGGAGAACTTGCTAATCAAACAAAGCAACGTCTAAATAAACAACAACAAACAAGAGATAAAAATCGAGCACCACAGAAACAAAACTTAGAAGACACTGAATCAAGTTTCAAGCAGCATTCACCATAAACATACGCAACATAGATATTCGTCGAGACCATTCTTGTTTATACGAACCATGGATGTGATCGTTTGGCAGTTATCCCTTCCGCGACCAAAGATAATATTGCGTCTGCGGTCCAGGTGGTCTCTTATCGCGATCAAGCCGTACACCTCCAGTGGCCACCGCAGGTCCTCTGCAACGTTCCTGTCGGGCGGGCATTCCAAGGATGGGCTGGCTCCGCGTCGGTAAATCGCATGGCAGGGATAGCCGCTGCATTATTATTACAGATCGTTACAGTACTCTAGCTTAATTACAAGCAATGTTTGAACCGGCGCTGGTCAAATTTCGATCAATGGACAGAGTACTTACTGGTGTCCTCGTACGAGCTACCTGCGCCGCTCCGATGCGCCCAGCTCCATATATGTCGATAGCAAGCAGCCGAGAAGGCCTTCTGGTCGGGCGTCATCGACCAATGGTCTCTCTCCTCCGAGGACATCCTCCCGTACATATCTAGCTGTTCCTGGTCCAGCCCAGGGCCGTCTCCAGGATTTTGGGGGCCCGGTGCAAAATGTTAAATGGGGCTCTGGATTTTCAAAAGTGCTATTGCTATAACTAAAGAACTAATATAATCAAATCATACTTTCATTTTATGTATAACTTGTATTATGCTTTATTTCACACAAATATGGGTTACTTCATTAAAAAGTTAGAAATAGATCAAACATGAGTGCTAAAAGAGGAAAGGTAGAGCTAAATTAATAAACTGGTGTTAAAAAAATGGATGTATGAGCGAATAATGCTACAGTTGATTAATTATCAGTTATGCCACTGGTGTATTGCACATTGTTAAAAAAAAAGCTAGACAATCTACAAAGGCTCGTCAGAACACAAAAAGGCTACAGATTGATAACATATAACACTTGTCTCATACTCACATAGAGAAAAGAAATTCAGCCGAACAAGTCTATATTGCACGAATTCATAAATCCCATCAATAGATCTGATCATGTGTGTGTACCGAATTTGAGGTAGAAAGGGGAAACTGGAGATTAAGAAATCATCTTACGGGACGGGCGGCGGCAGACAGGGGCGCCCTTGATCAACCGCTCGTCACGCAGCGGCGCACTAGGGCAAGGCGGGCACGAGATGGAGAGGGAACAGCCAAATCGCGAGCGGGCGAAGCGAGCAAGCTGCAGGCCTGTAGCGATCGATGCATGCAGGCCGGCTGGGTGCTCGCTAATTCGCTGTTGGTTTTTTCTTTCTGATTAAGCCTATACAAAATCCAGTGATTTGGGGGCCCTAAAAATTTGGGGGCCCTGTGCGGTCGGCCATTTTGGCCTGCCTTGTCGACGGGCCTGGTCCAGCCCCACCTGGTACGCCTTCGCCTCGGGGTCTCCTGTCTTCGCCCAACGCCGCACCGCCTCCAGCTCCTCCCGGAGCTGATCCCTCCTGCGCGCCTCCTCCGCTGCAGCTCTGCACTCCTTCCTCCTCGCGTTGTCGAAGTCTACGTCTGCACGTATCCTCGCCTCCTTGGCGTCCATGGGGATCTTGTATGTCCTCCTCATCGCCAGCAGCGCGTCCAGCCACCATGCCCAAGACCTGTACGACTCGCCGTCCTCCATCGGTGAATCGATCGGGGCGCTTTTCCTTTCGTTTCCAATCGCTGCTAATCTCTGCCTTAACCTAACGGTGGATGGATGATGTATCCAAAAGAGATCGTGGAGTCACAGATTTGTTGTCTTTGTTGGATCGTGGATGGATGATGTATCCGCTGACTACTTTTTTATTTATTTATGTGCATGGATTAGGGCTTAGGACTCTCTGCACGGTTAATAAACAAGTCTGATTCTAGGTTCAAAAAAACAAAAACAAAAACTCTGATTCTATTTAAAAAAAAAACAAGTCTGATTCTCATGACACGTACAGCGTGTACGCTACGTACACGTACAGCGTGTACGCTACGCTACGTACATGTTGTGTTTAGATTTAGAGAGATCGATCAGCCCTAATCGGCAGCCGTGCGGGTGGCTGATGATAGACCTTCTTTGATCGGATCGGTGTGAGGTTTCGGTAGTGGTGAGAAGCGGACGGGGTTTTACCTTCTCCTTGACTTGAGCTGCCCACTCCGGTGGCCATGGAGGAGGGGGGCGACGGCGTGGGCGTGCGTGTGCGAGGGCAGTGGCGGCGGAGCTTCCCGTCGGCCTAGCGCTAACCTAGATCGGATTGGGGTGTCGGTGGGGGTTGTGGCGCACGGTCAACCTCGTGATCTGTGCGTCCGGCCCCCCACCTCTCTTTATAGCGCTGGCGACAGGGGCCCACCAACCAGATAAGGGTTGGGCGCCCCCAATCAGGGCGCGAGGCAAGGGCCCGATCGTGCCGTTGGGCCCGATCGGGAGGAGATCAACCTAACATTCTTTCCCTTGATCTCAACTTTACTTTTAACTTTATACTTTTTATTTTATTCGTTTCATTACAGATCAATACATATAACATGTTTCATCGTCACATCTCGATTGCCGATAGAATCAGACAGCTACAACATACTGTTGGAAATATGCCCTAGACGCAATAATAAATTAGTTATTATCATATTTCCTTGTTCATGATAATCGTTTATTATCCATGCTATAATTATATTGATTGGAAACTCAGATACATGTGTGGGTACATAGACAACATTGTGTCCCTAGTATGCCTCTAATAAGACTAGCTCGTTGATCAAAGATGGTTAAGGTTTCCTAGCCATAGACATGAGATGTCATTTGATAACGTGATCACATCATTAGGAGAATGATGTGATGAACAAGACCCAAACTGTGAACGTAGCATATGATCGTGTCAGTTTATTGCTATTGTTTTCTGCATGTTAAGTATCTGTTCTTATGACCATGAGATCATGCAACTCACTGACACCGGAGGAATACCTTGTGTGTATCAAACGTCACAACGTAACTGGGTGACTATAAAGATGCTCTACAGGTATCTCCGAAGGTGTCTGTTGAGTTGGCATGGATCAAGACTGGGATTTGTTACTCCGTGTGACGGAGAGGTATCTCAGGGCCCACACGGTAATACAATATCATAATGAGCCTTGCAAGCAAAGTGACTAAAGTGTTAGCCACGGGATCTTGTATTACGGAACGAGTAAAGAGACTTGCCGGTAACGAGATTGAACTAGGTATGGAGATACCGACGATCGAATCTCGGGCAAGTAACATACCGATGAACAAAGGGAACATCGTACGGGATTAACTGAATCCTTGACATAGAGGTTCAACCGATAAAGATCTTCGTAGAATATGTAGGAACCAATATGGGCATCCAGGTCCCGCTATTGGTTATTGACCGTAGAGGTGTCTCGGTCATGTCTACATAGTTCTCGAACCCGCAGGGTCTGCACACTTAACGTTCGGTGACGTTTCGGTAGTATTGAGTTACGCATGGTGGTGACCGAAGCTTGTTCAAAGTTCCGGATGAGATCCCGGACGTCACGAGGAGCTCCAGAATGGTCCGGAGGTAAAGATTTATATATGGGAAGTCATATTTTGGTGACCGGAAAAGTTTTCGGGTTTTTCCGGTATTGTACCGGGAAGCTTCTAGAAGGTTCCGGAAACTTCCGGAGGAGTCTGGAAGTCCACCAAGGGTTCCACCACGTCCCAAGGGTTTGCATGGGCTGAGGGGAGGCGCCCTGGCCTTATTGGGCCAGGCGCACAAGTCCCTCAAGGCCCATGTGGCTTGGGAGAGGTGGAAAGTCCACCTGTTTATGGAAAGGGAGGGAATTGGACTAGGAGTCCAACTCCTCCCCCTTGGCTGCGCCCTAGGGCTTGGAGGGGCTGATCTCCACGCCCCTCCACCTATATATAGAGGGGAGGGGGCGCCCCAAGAGCACACACGAAGCCCTTGGCGCCCCTCTCTCTCCCTAGATCGTTTTCTCCTCCGTTCGCGGTTTCGGTATCGCTAGGCGTAGCCCTGCCGGGATAGCACCACCACCGCCGCCACCACGCCGTCGTGTTGCCGGAGAACTCATCTACCTCTCCGCTCTAACTTGCTGGATCAAGGAGGCGGAGATCGTCATCGAGCTGTACGTGTGCTGAACGCGGAGGTGCCGTCCGTTCGGCGCTAGATCGGAAGGACCGTGATTGGATCGCAGGACGGATCGTGATTGGATCGCGGGACGCTCGGCGATTTGGATCGCGAAGACGTTCGACTACATCAACCGCGTTTCTTAACGCTTCCCGCTTAGCGATCTACAAGGGTATGTGGATCCACTCTCCCTCTCGTAGATGCTCATCACCATGGATAGATCTTGCGTGTGCGTAGGAATTTTTTTTGTTTCCCATGCAACGTTCCCCAACAGTGGTATCATGAGCTAGGTCTATGCATAGATGAGATCATGAGTAGAACACAAAGGAGTTTGTGGGCGTTGATATTCAGATTGCTTCCTCCCTTGGTATTTTCTTGATTCAGCGGTATTGTGGGATGAAGCGTCCCGGACCAACCTTACTCGTACGCTTACGAGAGACCGGTTCCATCAACTGACATGTAACTTTGTTGCATAAAGATGGCTGGCGGGTGTTTGTCTCTCCCACTATAGTTGGATCGTATTCGACAAAGGCAGTCCTTGAGAAGGTTGAATAGCAATTTGTGTATCACCGTTGTGGTTTATGCGTAGGTAAGAATCGTTCTTGCTAGATACCCGTAGCAGCCATGTAAAACATGCAACAACAATTAGAGGACGTCTAACTTGTTTTTGCAGGGTATGTTGTGATGTGATCTGGCCAATTACATGATGAAATATATGTGATGTCTGAGATGATCATGTATTGTATAGAATATCACGACTTCATCGCCAGCCATCTTTATGCAACGAAGATACATGTCAGTTGATGGAACCGGTCTCTCGTAAGCGTACGAGTAATGTTGGTCCGGGCCGCTTCATCCCATAATACCGCTGAAACAAGAAAAGACCAAGGGAGGAAGCAATCTGAATATCAACGCCCACAAACTCGAGATCTCATCTACACATAGACCTAGCTCATGATGCCACTGTTGGGGAACATTGCATGGGAAACAAAAAATTTCCTACGCACACGCAAGATCTATCCATGGTGATGAGCATCTACGAGAGGGAGAGTGGATCTACATACCCTTGTAGATCGCTAAGCGGGAAGCGTTAAGAAACGCGGTTGATGTAGTCGAACGTCTTCGCGATCCAAATCGCCGAGCATCCCGCGATCCGATCACAATCCATCTCGCGATCCAATCACGATCCGTCCCGCGATCCCATCACGATCCGTCCCGCGATCCTGATCACGGTCCTTCCGATCTAGCGCCGAACAGACGACACTTCCGCGTTCAGCACACGTACAGCTCGATGACGATCTCTGCCTTCTTGATCCAGCAAGAGGGAGCGGAGAGGTAGATGAGTTCTCCAGCAGCGCGACGGCGCGGCGGCGATACTGGTGGAACTATTCCGGCAGGGCTTCGCCTAAGCACCGCCGAAATTAGACTAGAGGAGAAAATGATCTAGAGGAAGTAGAGGGAGCACGTGGCAATTAGGGTTAGCTCTCCCCTCTAAATCCTCTAGTATATATAGGAGGGAGGGAGGGGAGGAGGCAGCCTCAAACCCTCAAGGGCTGGCCGAAATTGGAGGTGGAGGAGTCCTACTCCAATCCTATTAGGAGTAGGATTCCTCCTCTCCACTTGGAAACCCTTTCCACCTTTCCCCCTTTGGGTTTTCCCCACCCCTAGCCGCATGTGCCTTAGTGGGGGGCTCGGCCAGCCCACTAAGGGCTGGCTTGACTCCTCCCATAGCCCATGAGGCCCTTTGGGTCGTGACACCCCTACCGATGGTCCCAGGTATCCCTCCCGGCACTCCCGGTACACTACCGAAATACCCGAAACTTTTCCGGTGACCAAAACGGGACTTCCTATATATCAATCTTTACCTCCGGACCATTCCAGAGCTCCTCATGACATCTAGGATCTCATCCGGGACTCCGAACAACCTTCGGTCACCACCATACATAACTCTACTATACCGAAACGTCACCGAACCTTAAGTGTGCAGACCCTGCGGGTTCGAGAACTATGTAGACATGACCGCGACACCTCTACGGTCAATAACCAATAGAGGGACCTTGATGCCCACATTGGTTCCTACATATTCTATGAAGATCTTTATCGGTTGAACCTCTATGTCAAGGATTAAGGTAATCCCGTATGATGTTCCCTTTGTTCTTCGGTATGTTACTTGCCCGAGATTCGATCGTCGGTATCTCTATACCTAGTTCAATCTCGTTACCGGCAAGTCTCTTTACTCGTTCCGTAATACAAGATCCCGTGGCTAACACTTTAGTCACATTGCTTGCAAGGCTTGTTGTGATGTTGTATTACCGAGTGGGCCCTGAGATACCTCTCCGTCACACGGAATAACAAATCCCAGTCTTGATCCATGCCAGCTCAACAGACACCCTTGGAGATACCTGTAGAGCATCTTTATAGTCACCCAGTTATGTTGCGATGTTTGATACACACAAGGTATTCCTCCGGTGTCAGTGAGTTGCATGATCTCGTGATCATAGGAACAGATACTTGACATGCAGAAAACAATAGCAATAAACTGACATGATCATATGCTATGTTCATAGTTTGGGTCTTGTCCATCACATCATTCTCCTAATGATGTGATCCCGTTATCAAATGAAATCTCATGTCTATGGCTAGGAAACCTTGACCATCTTTGATCAACGAGCTAGTCTATTAGAGGCATACCAGGGACACAGTGTTGTCTATGTACCCACACATGTATTTGAGTTTCCAATCAATACAATTATAGCATGGATAATAAACGATTATCATGAACAAGGAAATATGATAATAACTAAATTATTATTGCCTCTAGGGCATATTTCCAACAGTCTCCCACTTGCACTGGAGTCAATAATCTAGTTCACATCACCATGTGATTTACATTGTTATGAATCTAACACCAATTGAGTTCTGGGGTTCGATCATGCTTTGCATGTGAGAGAGGTCTTTAGTCAACGGTCTGCAACATTCAGATCCGTGTGTTCTTTGCAAATCTATACATCATACTGCAGATGCTACCACGCTCCACTTGGAGCTATTCCAAATGGTTGCTCCACTATACGTATCCTGACTGCTACTCAGAGTCGTCCGGATAGGTGTCAAAGCTTGCATCGACGTAACCGTTTACGACGAACTCTTTACGACGTAATATTTCCTTAGTCCTCTAGTTACTAAGGATAATCTTGACCGCTATCCAGTGATCAACTCCTGGACCACTCTTGTACCCCTTGACAGACTCATGGCAAGGCACACACTAGGTGCGGTACACAGCATGGCATACTATACAGAGCCTATGGATAAGGCATAGGGGATGACCTTCGTCCTTTCTCTTTCTTCTGCCGTGGTCGAGCTTTGAGTATCACTCAACTCCACACCTTACAAATCAGGCAAGAACTCTTTCTTTGACTGATCCATTTTGAACTCTTTCAAAATCTTGTCAAGGTATGTACTCATTGAAAGTCTTATCAGACGTCTTGATCTATTTCTATAGATCCTGATGCCTAATATTTAAGTAGCTTCATTCCAGTTTTTTCTTTGAAAAACTCATTTCAAACAACCCTTTATGCTTTCCAGAAATTCTACATCATTTTCGATCAACAATATGTCATCCACATATACTTATCAGAAATTCTATAGTGCTCCCACTCACTTTATTGTAAATACAAGTTTCTCATAAACTTTGTATAGACTCAAAAACTTTGATCACCTCATCAAAGCGTATATTCCAACTCCGAGATGCTTGCTCCAGTCCATAGAAGGATCGCTGGAGCTTGCATATATTTTAGCATCCTTAGAACTGACAAAACCATCCGGTTGTATCACATACAATCTTTCCTCGCGGATACCGTTAAGGAACCAATGTTTTGACATCCATCTGCCAGATTTCATAATCGAAAAATGCAGCAACTGCTAACATAATTCCAACAGACTTTAGCATCGCTACGGGTGAGAAAGTCTCATCGTAGTCAACTCCTTGAACTTGTGAAAAACCCTTTGCCACAAGTCGAGCTTTATAGACGGTGACATTACCGTCCGCGTCCGTCTTCCTTTTAAAGATCCATTTGTTCTGAATGGCCTTTCGCCCTTCAGGTAATAGTTCCAGAGCCCATACTTTGTTTTCTTACATGGATCCCATCTCGGATTGCATGGCCTCTAACCATTTCTCGAAATCCGGGCCCATCATCGCTTCTCCATAGCTCGTAGGTTCATCGTTGTCGAACAACATGACCTCTAAGACAGGGTTGCCGTACCACTCAGGAGCAGTACGCGTCCTTGTCGACCTACGAGGTTCGATAGTAACTTGATCCGAAGCTTCATGATCATCATCATTAACTTCCCCTTCAACTAACGTAGGCTCCACAGGAACAACTTTCTGCGCTGCGCTACTCTCTGGCTGAAACAAAGGTTCAACAACCTCATCAAGTTCTATCTTCCTCCCACTCAATTCTTTCGAAAGAAGCTCTTTCTCGAGAAAGGACCCGTTTTAGCAACAAACACTTTGTGCTTGGATCTAAGATAGAAGGTTTACCCAACTGTTACGTTAGGGTATTCTATGAAGATGCATTTGTCCGCTTTGGGTTCGAGCTCATTAGGTGAAAACCCTTTTTCACATAAGCGTCGCAGCTCCAAACATTAAGAAATGATAGCTGAGGTTTCCGCCAAAACCAAAATTCATACGGTGTCATATCAACGGACTTAGATGGTGCCCCTTTTAAAGTGAATGTGGTTGTTTCTAATGCATAACCCTAAAACGATAGTGGTAAATCGATAAGAGACATCATAGTTCGCACCATATCCAATAGAGCACGACTACGACGTTCGGACACACCATCACACTATGGTGTTCCAGGTGGCGTGAGTTGTGAAACAACTTCCACATTGTCTTAAGTTGTATACCAAACTCGTAACTCAGATATTCACCTCCACGATCATATCGTAGACATTTTATCTTCTTGTCACGATGATCTCAAACTTTACTCTGATTTTGTTTGAACTTTTCAAACGTTACAGACTTGTGTTTCATTAAGTAAATATCCCCATATCTACTCAAATCATCAGTGAAGGTAGGAAAATAACGATATCGACCTCACGCTACAACACTCATTGGACCGAATACATCAACATGTATTATTTCCAATAAGTTACTTGCCCGCTCCATCATACCGGAAAACGGGGTCTTAGTCATCTTGCCCATGACGCATGGTCCGCATGTCTCAACCGATTCGAAATCAAATGAGTCCAAAGATCCATCAGCATGGAGTTTCTTCATGCGTTTTACACCAATATGACATTTAGCGGCAGTGCCACAAGTATGTGGTACTATTATTATTAACTTTGTATCTTTTGGCATCAATATTATGAACATGTGTAGCACTACGATCAAGATTCAATAAACCATTCTCATTGGGTGCATGACCATTGAAGGTTTTATTCATGTAAACAGAATAACCATTATTCTCTAACTTAAATGAATAACCGTATTGCAATAAACATGATCTAATCACGTTTATGCTCAACGCAAACACCAAATAACACTTATTTAGGTTCATCACTAATCCCGAAGGTATAGAGAGCGTGCGATGGTGATCACATCAACCTTGGAAACACTTCCAACACTCATCGTCACCTCACCCTTAGCTAGCCTCCGTTTATTCCGTAGCTTTTATTTCGAGTTACTAACATTTAGCAAACGAATCGGTATCTAATACCCAGGTGCTACTAGGTGTACTAGTAAGGTACACATCAATAACACGTATATCAAATATACTTCTGACGACGTTGCCAGCCTTCTTATCTACCAAGTATCTAGGGCAGTTCCGCTTCAGCGACCGTTGTCCTCATAATAGAAGCACTCAGTCTCGGGTTTGGGTTCAACCTTGGGTTTCTTTACTGGAGCAGCAACTGGCTTGCCATCCATGAAGTATCCCTCCTTGCCCTTGCCCTTCTCGAAACTAGTGGTTTTACTAACCATCAACACTTGATGCTCCTTCTTGATTTCTACCTTCGCGGTGTCAAACATCGCGAATAGCTCAGGGATCATTATTTCCATCCCTGGAATTTTATAGTTCACCACGAAGCTCTTGTAGCTTAGTGACAATGACTTGGAGAACTATATCAATCACTATCTTATATGGAAGATCAACTCCCACTCGATTCAAGCGATTGTAGCACCTAGACAATCTAAGCAGATGCTCACCGATTGAGCTATTCTCCTTCATCTTGCAGGCAAAGAATCTTGTTGGAGGTCTCATACCTCTCAACACAGGCACGAGCCTGAGATCCCAAGAACATCTCATATGTTCCGTGACGTTCAAAACGTTTTGGAGCCTCAATTCTAAGCCGTAAATCATGACGCACTGAACTATTAAGTAGTCATCGGAACGTGCCTGTCAGATGTTCACAACATCTACAGACGACGCTAGAGGGGGTGGCGCACCGAGCGGTGCTTTAAGGACATAAGCCTTCTGTGCAGCAATGAGGACAATCCTCAGATCACGGACCCAGTCCGCATTATCGCTACCATCATCTTTCAACTCTATTTCTCTAGGAACATAAAAATTCAAGGGAGCTACAGCGCGAGCTAGTAATCTACAACATAATTTGCAAAGACATTTTGACTATGTTCATGATAATGAGTTTAGTTTATCATATTACTTAAAAAGTCCCACTCAAATTGACATCCCTCCAGTCATTCGAGTGTCACATGATCCAAATCCACCAACTCAAGTCCGATCATCATGTGAGTTGAGGTGGTTTCAATGGTGAACATCTTCATGTTGATCATATCTACTATATGACTCATGTTCGACCTTTCGGTCTCTTCTGTTCCGAGGCCATGTCTGTACATGCTAGGCTCGTCAAGTTTAATCCGAGTGTTCCGCACGTGCAACACTGGCTTGCACCCGTTGTATGCGAACGTAGAGTCTATCACACCCGATCATCACATGGTGTCTCGAAATGACAAACTTTCGCAACGGTGCACACTCGGGGAGAACACAATTTTAAGTGAGGGATCACCTTATAATGCTATCGTCATCCTAAGCAAAATAAGATGCATAAAAGGATTAACATCACATGCAAATCATAAGTGACATGATATGGCCATGAACTTGTGCTTTTGATCTTCATCTCACAATACCGCGGAATCAAGCATCAACTAGTAACGGCAAGCAATATGTATACATCCACGCCCACAACTCGTTTGTGTTCTACTCGAGATCTCATCTACGCATAGACCTGGCTCTGATACCACTGTTGGGGAACGTTGCATGGGAAACAAAAATTTTCCTACGCACACATAAGATCTATCCATGGTGATGAGCATCTACGAGAGGGAGAGTGAATCTACATACCCTTGTAGATCGCTAAGCGGAAGCGTTAATAAACGCGGTTGATGTAGTCGAACGTCTTCGCGATCCAAATCGCCGAGCGTCCCGCGATCCAATCACGATCCTTCCGATCTAGTGCCGAACGGACGGCACCTCCGCGTTCAACACACGTACGGCTTGATGACGCCTTCACCTCCTCGATCCAGCGAGCGATGGTGAAGTAGTGGTTGAGTTCCAGCAGCACGACGGCGTGGTGATGGTGGTGAGGAACAATCTCTGCAGGGCTTCGCCAAGCACTACGGAGATTATGACGGAGGAACTAGAGGGCTAGGGTTGCCGGCACACGGCTTGGGAAATCCTGATGTGTCCCGTGTGCTAGCCCTGCCCCTCTATTTATATGTTGAGCCTTGGGGTCTAAACTTGGAGTAAAAGCCTCCTCCGGGTCGGTTTTGCCCGCACAAGGTCGGTTTGGCCCGCAGGGAAAGAGTCCAACTCGGATCCCTGCCGAACCGTGCACAGCCGCGCACAAGCGGTAGTACCGCTTCACACAAGCGGTAGTACCGCTTGGGCGGTAGTACCGCTTCACACAAGCGGTAGTACCGCTCGGGCGGTAGTACCGCTTCACCAAGCGGTAGTACCGCTTACGCGGCAGCAAAACTACTTTTGCACTTTCCAATACCTTGTGGGCTTTATCCCTTTGGCTCATATAAAGTGTTGCTGCACCCGAACACTTCGGTAAACATCCGGAACCCATTCCGGTGAACTCCGGAACCCTTCCAGAGATCAAAACACTATTATCACATATATCAATCTTTACCTCCGGACTATTCCGGAGATCCTCGTCATGTCCGGGATCTTATCCGAGACTCCGAACAACTTTCGGTCACCAACATAATAACTCAATTATACTAATCGTCACCAAACGTTAAGTGTGTAGACCCTGCGGGTTCGAGAACTATGTAGACATGACCGAGACACCTCTACGGCCAATAACCAATAGCGGGACCTGGATGCCCATATTGGCTCCTACATATTCTACGAAGATCTTTATCGGTCGAACCTCTATGTCAAGGATTCAGTTAATCCCGTATGCTGTTCCCTTTGTTCTTCGGTATGTTACTTGCCCGAGATTCGATCGTCGGTATCACTATACCTAGTTCAATCTCGTTACCGGCAAGTCTCTTTACTCGTTCCGTAATACAAGATCCTGTGGCTAACTCTTTAGTCACTTTGCTTGCAAGGCTCAATGTGATGTTGTATTACCGAGTGGGCCCTGAGATACCTCTCCGTCATACGGAGTAACAAATCCCAGTCTTGATCCATGCCAACCCAACAGACACCCTCGGAGATACCTGTAGAGCACCTTTATAGTCACCCAGTTACGTTGCGACGTTTGATACACACAAGGTATTCCTCCGGTGTCAGTGAGTTGCATGATCTCATGGTCAAAGGAACAGATACTTGACATGCAGAAAACAATAGCAATAAACTGACACGATCAAATGCTACGTTTACAGTTTGGGTCTTGTCCATCACATCATTCTCCTAATGATGTGATCCCGTTATCAAATGACATCTCATGTCAATGGCTAGGAAACCTTAACCATCTTTGATCAACGAGCTAGTCAACTAGAGGCTTACTAGGGACACAGTGTTGTCTATGTACCCACACATGTATTTGAGTTTCCAATCAATACAATTATAGCATGGATAATAAACGATTATCATTAACAAGGAAATATAATAATAACCAATTTATTATTGCCTCTAGGGCATATTTCCAACAGTCTGTACATGCTAGGCTCGTCAAGTTTAATCCGAGTGTTCCGCACGTGCAACACTGGCTTGCACCCGTTGTATGCGAACGTAGAGTCTATCACACCCGATCATCACATGGTGTCTCGAAATGACAAACTTTCGCAACGGTGCACACTCGGGGAGAACACAATTTTAAGTGAGGGATCACCTTATAATGCTATCGTCATCCTAAGCAAAATAAGATGCATAAAAGGATTAACATCACATGCAAATCATAAGTGACATGATATGGCCATGAACTTGTGCTTTTGATCTCCATCTTCAAAGCACCGGCATGATCTCCATCGTCACCGGCATAACACCATGATCTCCATCATCTTGATCTCCATCAATGTGTCACCATGAGGTTGTCGCGCTGACTATTGCTTCCACGACTATTGCTAACTCATAGCGATAAAGTAAAGCAAAAATGGCAAAAATAATTAAAGACAACCCTATGGCTCCTGCCAGTTGCCGTACTCATCGACATGCAAGTCGTGATATTCTATACAATACATGATCATCTCATACATCACATATATCTCATCATGTAATTGGCCATATCACATCACAACATACCCTGCAAAAACAAGTTAGACGTCCTCTAATTGTTGTTGCAAGTTTTACGTGGCTGCTACGGGTATCTAGCAAGAACAATTCTTACCTACGCAAAAACCACAATGGCGATACAAAAATTGCTATTCAACCTTCTCAAGGACCGCCTTTGTCAAATCCGATCCGACTAAAGTGGGAGAAACAGACACCCGCCAGCCATCTTTATGCAACGAAGTTACATGTCAGTTGATGGAACCGGCCTCTCGTAAGCGTACGAGTAATGTTGGTCCGGGCCGCTTCATCCCACAATACCGCTGAATCAAGAAAAGGCCAAGGGAGAAAGCAATCTGAATATCAACGCCCACAAACTCCTTTGTGTTCTACTCGAAAACTCTTCTACACATAGACCTAGCTCATGATGCCACTGTTGGGGAACGTTGCATGGGAAACAAAAAATTTCCTATGCACACGCAAGATCTATCCATGGTGATGAGCATCTACGAGAGGGAGAGTGGATCTACATACCCTTGTAGATCACTAAGCGGAAGCGTTAAGAAACGCGGTTGATGTAGTCGAACGTCTTCGCGATCCAAATCGCCGAGCGTCCCGCGATCCCATCATGATCCGTCTCGCGATCCAATCACGGTTCGTCTCACGATCCCATCATGATCCGTCTCGTGATCAAATCACGAACCATCTCGTGATCCTGATCACGGTCCTTCCGATCTAGCGCCGAACGGACGGCACCTCCGCGTTCAACACACGTACAGCTCGATGACGATCTCCGCCTTGTTGATCCAGCAAGAGGGAGTGGAGAGGTAGATGAGTTCTCCGGCAGCGCGACGGCGTGGCGGCGGTGGTGGTGGAACTATTCCGGCACGGCTTCGCCTAAGCACCGCCGAAACTAGACTAAAGGAGAAAACGGTCTAGAGGAAGTAGAGTGAGCACGTGGCTATTAGGGTTAGCTCTCCCCTCTAAATCCTCTAGTATATATAGGAGGGAGGGAGGGGAGGAGGCAGCCAGGGGTTTCCAAGCCGAAACTAGACTAAAGGAGAAAATAGTCGGAGTTGAAAGGAAAGGGTTGGCCGAAATAGGAGGTGGAGGAGTCCTACTCCAATCCTACTAGGAGTAGGATTCCTCCTCTCCACTTGGAAACCCTTTCCACCTTTCCACCTTTGGGTTTTTCCCACCCCTAGCCGCATGGGCCTTAGTGGGGGGTTTGGCCAGCCCACTATGGCTGATTTGACTCCTCCCACAGCCCATGAGGTCCTTTTGGTCGAGACACCCCTCCCGATGGCCCCCGGTACCCTCCCGGCACTCCCGGTACACTACCGAAGTACCCAAAACTTTTTCGGGACCAAATCAGGACTTCCTATATATCAATCTTTACCTCCGGACCATTCCGGAGCTCCTCGTGACGTCCAGGATCTCATCCGGGACTCCGAACAACCTTCGCTCACCACCATACATAACTCTACTATACCGAAACATCACCGAACCTTAAGTGTGCAGACCCTGCGGGTTCGAGAACTATGTAGACATGACCGAGACACCTCCACGGTCAATAACCAATAGCGGGACCTGGATGCCCATATTGGTTCCTACATATTCTACGAAGATCTTTATCAGTTGAACCTCTATGTCAAGGATTCAGTTAATCCCGTATAATGTTCCCTTTGTTCTTCAGTATGTTACTTGCCCAAGATTCGATCGTCGGTATCTCTATACCTAGTTCAATCTCGTTACCGGCAAGTCTCTTTACTCGTTCCGTAATACAAGATCATGTGGCTAACTCTTTAGTCACTTTGCTTGCAAGGCTCATTGTGATGTTGTATTACCGAGTGGGCCCTGAGATACCTCTCTGTCACACGGAGTAACAAATCCCAGTCTTGATCCATGCCAACCCAACAGACACCCTCGGAGATACCTGTAGAGCATCTTTATAGTCACCCAGTTACGTTGCGACGTTTGATACACACAAGGTATTCCTCCGGGGACAGTGAGTTGCATGATCTCATGGCCATAGGAACAAATACTTGACATGCAGAAAACAATAGCAATAAACTGACACGATCATATGCTATGTTCATAGTTTGGGTCTTGTCCATCACATCATTCTCCTAATGATGTGATCCTGTTATCAAATGACATCTCATGTCTATGGCTAGGAAACCTTGATCATCTTTGATCAACGAGCTAGTCTATTAGAGGCATACTAGGGACACAGTGTTGTCTATGTACCCACACATGTATTTGAGTTTCCAATCAATACATTTATAGCATGGATAATAAACGATTATCATGAACAAGGAAATATGATAATAACTAAATTATTATTGCCTCTAGGGCATATTTCCAACAGTGTCAACAACCCAGTCCACCTCAACACAGACAAAGGCCAAATCAACTTTCTTTTTCCATTCGGTGTAGTTATCACCTCTGAGTGTGGGAACATCCTTTAGGCAACTCATCAAGTGGTAACCACCTGAAATCACAATGAAGTGAGATCATAGCAACAATTGCATGCATTAATCCAACGTTGGTCAAAATTAAACATACAACTGTTTGTGCATTTAAACTATATCACCGTTGGGCAGAAAATAGAATTAAATGCACATATAACAATAATAAATCATGATTATGTTATTAACAACATTGGGCATAAAAATAACAAAATCATATTTATATCATTAATCTCTTTAACATGCTCTTAAAATTTAATTCACATTAAACTTTTATTTTCTTTAAAAAGAGCATTTATATTTATTTTTCATGAATAAAAAATCATGAACTTTACTATTTTCAGAAACTTTTATTTTCTTTTACAAGAACACTTTTATTTATTTATTTTTGCAGCGGAAAAACATGAATAAAAATTCATGAAATTTATTCTGTTCAGAAACTTTTCTTTTACTTTTCTATTTTCTAAACAGAATTTTCGTTGGAAAAATTGAATAGAAAAAAGAAAAAGAAAACTGGATGAAATTTGTCCAGAATTGGACAAAATAAAAAACAAAAAACAATAAATAAACTATAGCCCAGCCCCGGTTGAGGCCTAGCGGAGCGTCTGCCTCGCCTCCGCATGCAGCCCATAAGACCCACTCGGGGCGTGCGGGACTACCGGCCTGGTTCGCCGCCCCTTTTCTCTTTTTTTTGTTTCCGGCCCAACAGGCCCGTGGGGCAGCCTAGGGTTAATCCCGACCGTAGGGATCCATTCGATGGTCGAGCGGACCGTTTGGAGGCAAAAAAACGGGTCGAGACGTCGGGGTGGAAAACCCTAGTTCATTCCCCCCTCGCACGCGCCGCTCGCCTCCACTTCTTCACTCGAACGCGCCGACGGCGAGCGACCGGCGGCGCTTGGTCCGGCAGCCGGCGACGGGGTCGAAGACCTCCGCGCTGCGCGCGCCTCTCCTTCCTCCCCCCGTTCCCCCTACTTTCCTTTCTCCACCACCCACGCCTCCTCTTTCCGATCTTGACGACAACGGCGATGGTTGAGCACACGACGGCGCGAAGCTGCGGCGCCCCCTCTGTTTCCCTTGCCGGTGTGCACGAGCTCCCGAGGGAGAGCGTGCCGCCGTCAAGCGGCACAGCTATGGTGCCTCTTTGCCCCCTCTGGGGTGTTCTTCGTCCTTGCACCTCGGCTTGCCGATGCGTGTGGGGATCGAGAGGAACTTGCGCGGCCATGCGGCGGCGCTCTTTGCCGGCGAGGCCCGAGGCCCTTCTCCGGTGAGTACTCTCTTCTCTTCCCTTCTCTAGGGGTCTTGGGGGGTGAGAAAAATTTCTGTTTTTTCTGTTGCTACCGAAAAAATCCAAACCGAATGGCTCTAATACCATTGATAGACCTTCTTTGATCGGATCGGTGTGAGGTTTTGATAACCCACAAGTATAGGAGATCTATCATAGTCCTTTCGATAAGTAAGAGTGTCGAACCCAACGAGGAGCAGAAGGAAATGACAAGCAGTTTTCAGTAAGGTATTCTCTGCAAGCACTGAAATTATCGGTAACACATAGTTTTGTGATAAGATAATTCGTAACGGATAGCAAGTAACAAATGTAGAAAAGGTGCAGCAAGGTGGCCCAATCCTTTTTGTAGCAAAGGACAAGCCTGGACAAACTCTTATATAAAGCAAAGCGCTCCCGAGGACATATGGTGTTGGGGATATAACCCCGTGGTAAGACCCGCCCAGAAGGGGCCGGGTCATACCTGGCGGCTCATAGCCCAAGATCCATAAGGTGGGCCGGAAGATAAGGCCAGGCCGCGTGGCGGCTCACCTGATGAGCTAAGACGGGGGCCCAGAGACAGAAGATGGTAAGAAGACCCGGGTGGTTAAGCCGCCTGGAGACGGCTTGCCCAAGATGGCAAGGCGGCTTAGAGACAGAATAGACTACGTAGTATGAGTCGGTTTATGACTCGTGTAACCCGGGGCCATGACCTCCTATATAAAGGCGAGTCCCTGGGGCGGCTTAGACAGAAAACCAACAAGTCGAGAACTAGGTCAAGCGAAACCGCTCCCTTGTAATCGATACTCCAATCAATACAATACAAGCAGGACGTAGGCCTTTACCTCTTCCGGAGGGGCTGAACCTGGGTAAACTCGTGTCCCTCATCTCGATCAACCCCTTTGAGTCCACCCCTTTGGCGATGGCCTCGAACCTAAGTCTTCGGACATCTGCCGTGATAAAACTACGACAGTTGGCGCCCACCGTGGGGCTTGCGCTCGGTGGCGTTGAGTTCTCAAAGGGCTCTCTCCCAGGGATCGAGGGGTACGCTGTTGGCAGGATGATCAAGAGTCGCCGTGGCCGGCTCTACATCGACGACGCCGGCTGGGGCCCTGAGGCTGACTCCATTGAGTACGGTTTCCGGGTCCCCTTCAGCGGGATTCACGTCTTCATCGTCAAGATCGGCGGATCTGAACCCGGGCCGGACACCTGCACCGACATCGTCGAGCCGGCCCGGCGCGAGCAACCCACCCGACGCGTGCAACCCGTCCGTGCTAAGCCGGGCAGGAAGCATGTCTTCGTCGGCTTCACTCAGGGCATGGATCTCGAAGGATCTATGTCACAGGAGGAAACTCTCATCGGCTTCGAGGATGGATCCTCGAGCGGTGAGATGGAATCAATCTACCAGCTCCACGATGGCGGGCTCGGGGGCTACGTCGGGCCTTACACCGAGTCGGAGTTCCATAAGCCGGAGGAGTATGAGCCGCCGAACCGCGCTGCCGTCTTCATGGCCGGTTCAGCGGCAGCTCCTGGCAGTTCAGCCGCCGGTGCGACTGGATCTGGGGCTGGCAGGCCACCGGCTCAGGTTCTTCTGGATCTGATGAGCGAGCTTACAACCCTGATGGCAACTGAGGTCACGCCTGAAAACCAAGCGGCCCGTAACACGGAGATTGAAGGTTGAAGAACCAGATGACTGAGGTCCAACAGGAAATCAATGCGGTGAAGGCTCAGATGGATGCTGAGGCGGAACGCCTTAGGGAAGATGCTTTTTGTCTTGAGTTAGAGCAGCAATCAGCAGCGGCGGTTCAGCAGATGAGGCATCAATCCCGTTTGCCGGATCAGTATGAAGCAAGGAATCTCTTCAACACGCCAGGGACGGGACGGAACGTGCCTTTGACCGTAACCCGGACGGCGGAAGTACCTGGAAGCCGGGCGGCGGATCAGCATCAACGGATTAACCCGCCCCGGCAGAACCAGACTCCACCCTCTTTCCCAACACTGGCGGGTCATTATTCTAACCCGGCGGAGAACTTGGTGGCGGCGGCTACCAGGCATGATACAATTCCCATCCCCGATGAGGCGCCTTTTGCAGAAGAGGTGCGGAACGCTATTGGATATCTGCGGACGGCGGTGGCCCAGCAGGAGAAATATACTTACAGCCGGAGTCGCGTGCATTCAACCCCCATCCCCAGTCGCAGCTACAGCCGGCGTTATGAGTCGCCGGCGGTTTCTAGCAGTGAACGGCATCGGAATCCGCCACGAGCCGATCAGGCGGCTCTGGATGCTCAGGCACTGGTGGATCGAGCGAGAGCACAGCGAGAGGCGGAGGCTCACCAAGAACCCTCCGTCTCAGTTGGAGCAGGCTTAACTTCCAGGGCCGTGGGAGTGCCATGTTTAACGCCAGCTTTGCGGAATGAGCGTCTGCCAAAGGATTTCAAGGGCCCTCGCAAGGTGCCCAACTACACAGCTGACTTACCTCCAGAGGCTTGGATTGAAAGCTATGAGCTGGCCATGGAGATGTTGGATGTTAGTGATGCAGTATGTGCCAAATACTTTATCATGATGCTGGAAGGGCCGGCTCGCACGTGGTTAAAGGGATTGCCACCCAACACCATCAATTCCTGGGCTGAGTTGAAGGCGAAATTCATAAAAAATTTCAAAGGAACATGCAAGCAGCCCATGACGATCGTGGATTTGGATCATTGTGTGCAACAGGCGGACGAGTCGGCTCATCATTGGGTCCGGCGGGTCTCAACCATCATCCACTCTTCAGAACAGATTACGGTGGCTCAAGCGGTTTTGATTCTGGAGAAGAATTGCCACTTTACGCCTTTGAAGCAGAAGCTTGGCCGGCTTAAACGCTCGTGTCAAGACATGGGGGAGCTCATGGCGGCTCTCACTAAATATGCAGATTCTGACAACACGAAGGACCCGGGCTCTGATGATGAAAAATCAGGTCAGGGGAAGAAGGGTAACAACGGAAAAGGCCAGCAGCAAAACGCAGCTGGAAACGGCAATTCTGGCAAGCGAAAGAACCCGGAGGGCGGGTCAGAACTGGTGGCGAACACTAGCGCTGGAAACGGCCGTACTATGGGCAACGGGAATTTCATGGCGCCCTTTAACAAGGGTAAAGCTCCTTTTAACCTGGAAGAGCTGCTCAATAAGCCTTGTCCGGAGCATAGTCAGCCTGATAGACCGGCAGGCCATACATGGAGGAATTGCAGCATCATGCGACAGTTTCGAGATTACAACCTTCAACAGCACCGCAATAACGGTAATGGTTCGTCTGGCGGCTTAGGACCAGGCGGGTCAGGGGCCGGCTTTGGCGCTGGCGGCTCAGGGTCCGGTTACTAGGGTCAAGGCAATCAAGGAGGTCATCATCAACAATCTGGTGGTGGAGGCCAGCAGCAGCATAACCAGTCGGGGTTCTAGACTAACCCAAAACAGCTCAGTCGGGGTCAGTATCATGTTTTTACAACCAGCCTTGACAAGCAAGACCGAAAGGTACGCAAGTGGGCGGTTAATGCAGTCATGCCGGCTCTCCCGTAGTATTTGAAGTGGTCTGAGTATGACATAACTTGGAGCCGGGCGGATCACCCGCCGCGTGTTGATAACCCGGGGCAACTGGCCTTGGTGGTTGCCCCCCAAGTCGGAGGGTATGTGTTCACTAAGGTTCTTATGGATGGTGGCAGCAGCATCAACATCCTATATTACGACACTTTCAGCCGGATGGGTCTGCTTGATAAGGATCTTAAGCCCTCTTCAACAGTTTTTCATGGAGTGGTACCTGGCAAGTCGGCTTATCCAGTGGGGAAGATTTCTTTGGAAGTTGCTTTTGGTGATGAATTTAACTACAGGGTGGAATCTTTGTGGTTTGAGGTGGTCAAGATCAAGAGCCCATATCATGCTCTGTTTGGACGGCCGGCTTACGCCAAGTTCATGGCTAGGCCTTGCTATGTTTACTTACAGCTCAAGATGCCCGGGTTGAACGGGACGATCACTGTGCATGGCGATCGGAAGACGGCTCTCGAGTGCGAGGAAGGGGACGCAGCTTACGCAGAGTCAAGTCGTGCTGAGGCAGAGCTCAAGTTCTATACGGAGAACGTTGACCCGGAAGACATGACTCCGCTCAAGAAACCTAACACGGAATCGGAGCCGCCCCTCAAGTTTGCGGCGGATGATACCAAGCTGGTGGATTTCACTGAGGGCGACTCGTCACAGCAGTTCACTATTGGGGCTAACATGGACCCCGCATAGGAATGCGCGCTCATCAAATTCATCCGTGAGAATCGGGACATCTTTGCATGGAAGCCGTCTGACATGCCGGGTGTACCGAGAGAATTTGCTGAGCACCATCTTAATGTGGATCCTAAGTTCAAGCCGATCAAGCAGTTCCTTCGTCGTTTCAATGAAGAGCGGCGCAAAGCTATTGGAGAAGAGGTGGCCTAGCTCTTGGCAGCAGGGTTCATCGTGGAGGTTTTTCACCCGGAGTGGTTAGCCAACCCGGTGCTGGTGCTTAAGAAGAACGGCACTTGGCGTATGTGTGTGGATTACACGGACCTTAACAAGGCCTGTCCAGTTGACCCGTTTGCTCTCCCCCGTATCGACCAGATTATTGATGCAACGGCGGGTTGCGAGAGTTTATGCTTCCTGGACGCCTATTCAGGTTATCACCAGATCAAGATGGCAGTCAAAGACCAAGAGAAGACGGCTTTCATCACGCCTTTTGGTGCTTTCTGCTATGTGTCTATGCCCTTCGGGCTCAAGAGTGCCCAGGCGACTTATCAGCGTTGTGTGCAGAACTGTCTTCATAGTCAAATTGGGCGCAACGTTCATGCTTATGTGGATGATATTGTGGTCAAGTCAAGAAAGAAGGAGACTCTACTTGACGACCTGAAGGAAACGTTCGACAACTTGCGGGTCTACAAGATGATGCTTAACCCGGCCAAGTGTGTCTTCGGAGTCCTCGCCGGCAAGCTCTTGGGATTTCTGGTCTCTGAGCGTGGTATTGAAGCTAACCCGGACAAGATAAAGGCCATTACTTCCCTGTCTGAGCCGGCATGCATCAATGACGTTCAGCGCCTGGCGGGTCGGATCGCTGCTTTAAGCTGGTTCATAAGCCGCCTGGGTGAGAAGGCTATCCCTTTGTATCAAATGATGAAGAAAACAGACAACTTTGTCTGGAGCAAGGCGGCGGGTGAGGCGTTCGAGGCGCTCAAGAAGCAACTGACTGAGCCGCCAATCTTGGCCACTCCGGCTGAGAAGGAACCTTTGCTCCTCTATGTGGCGGCTAATAACACAGCAGTTAGCGCTGCGATTGTTGTGGAGCGCAAGGAGGCAGGGAAGAAATATCCGGTTCAGAGGCCGGTTTACTATGTCAGCGAAGTCTTGATTGAGTCCAAGCAAAGGTACCCACATTGGCAGAAGCTAATATATGGGGTGTAAGTTGAAGCATTACTTCCTGGGACACCAGATCACGGTGGTTAGCTCTGCCCCGTTGGGAGACATAATTCAAAACAGAGAAGCCACTGGCAGGATTGCTAAGTGGGCATTGGAGCTTGGTCCTCTTAATCTGAAATACGTGCCTCGCACGGCGGTTAAGTCTCAAGTCTTGGTGGACTTTATAAACAACTGGACAGAGTGTCAGTCGCCCGAGGAGAAGCCGGATAACACATACTGGACGATTCACTTCGACGGGTCTAGGCAGTTGGAAGGCTCGGGGGCTGGAGTTGTCTTAACTTCCCCTAAAGGTGATAAGTTCTGTTATGTGCTAAGGTTGATGTTTCCATGTACTAACAATGCAGCTGAATATGAGGCCTTGCTACATGGCCTCCGGGTGGCTAAGGAGATGAATCTGAGCCGGGTTAGATGCCTCGGCGACTCAGACCTCGTGGCTCAGCAAGTTTCAGGCACGTGGGATTCCAAAGACCCACGGATGGCGGCTTATCGTCAAACGGTGGATATAATTGCAGGTCACTTCAAAGGTTATCAGGTGGATCATATTGACCGTTGCAAGAACGAGGCGGCTGATGCTTTGTCCAGGCTAGGCTCTCAGCGTAAGCCAGTGCTGCCTAACGTGTTCTTGGACGTGTTATACCACCCGTCAGTGAAGCTACCTTCGGAGGAGGATCTGGCCGTGCCTGACCCGGAGGGGCAGCTAGTGGCGGCTTTGCGTGCTATTCCTGACTGGACGTTACCCTATATGGCGTACTTAACTCGCGGCGAGTTACCGGAGGACGAGACCTTGGCAAGGCAAATCATCAGGCGATCTAAGTCCATGACGATCATCAATGGCGAGTTGCATAAGCGCAGCGTTACCGGCGTTTTTCAACGTTGTGTTTCACCTGAGGAAGGCAAGGAGATCTTGAATGAAATCCACGCCGGAGATTGTGGTCATCATGCCGGCTCAAAATCTCTGGTGGCCAAAGCTTTTCGACATGGTTTCTTCTGGCTGACGGCTCATAAGGACGCAGAAGACTTGGTTCTCAAGTGTGATGGATGTCAGAAGTTCGGGCGACGTGCTCACGTGCCGGCTCAGGAATTGCGCATGATCCCAATTACCTGGCCGTTCGCAGTCTGGGGGCTTGACATGGTCGGGCCCTTCAAAAGATCCAAAGACAAGAAGACCCACCTTCTGGTGGCGGTGGATAAGTTTACCAAGTGGGTGGAGGCTGAGCCGGTCAGCAAGGGTGACGTAGCTACGGCGGTTCAGTTTGTCAAAAAACTGATCTATCGTTTTGGTTACCCTCATAGTATCATCACAGACAATGGCACAAACCTCTCCAAAGGGGCTATGCAAGTGTTCTATGAAAGTGAACACATCCGGCTTGACGTCTCTGCTGTGGCTCATCCACAGTCCAACGGTCAGGCGGAGCGTGCTAACCAGGAGATCCTGAGAGGTATCAAGCCCCGGCTTATGGTTCCCCTACAGAGAATGCCGGGTTGTTGGGTTGAGGAGTTACCATCAGTTCTATGGAGCATTAATACAACTCCCAACAGGTCTACTGGCTAGACGCCTTTCTTCATGGTTTACGGTGCAGAAGCCGTGTTACCAAGTGGTATACGTCATGACTCGCCAAGAGTGGCGGCTTACGTTGAGGCAGACAATGAGGCAGCGCGCCAGGACGCGTTAGATGCTTTGGATGAAGAGCGTGATTTGGCGGCGGCTCGATCAGCGATTTATCCACAAGACCTGCGTCGCTATCACAGCCGCAGGGTCAAGACCCGGACGTTTCAAGAAGGCGACTTAGTGTTGCACCTGATTCAAGATCAGACGGACGCGCACAAGTTGTCTCCTCCATGGGAAGGGCCTTTTGTAGTTAGCAGAAACCTCAACAATGGGTCATACTATCTCCTCGACGTACGGGACGAGTCATGCACTTCTGGGCAGGAGACCCACCGACCGTGGAACATCGCTCATCTACGACCTTACTATACTTAGAGTCATTGACTCCCCCATTGTCTATCGTCATTGTATATATCACATATATATATATAATAAAGTTGGCATCCCTGCAAGCCGGGGCCTCTGCCGTTTTACATATCTCACATTGCTCAAAGATGGATATAATCATACGATCACTTGGGGGCTTCTAACCCGCCGGGTTAAGCTTCAACCCTCTTGATCAGCTCTTCAGCCAAAATAGCACCATCATATGGCGGCTTACAAAACGGCGGCTTACAAGATGGTGTGCAAGTTGATATCATCGACAAGGTCGTTTGGGGGCTTTCAACCCACCGGGTTAAGCTTCAACCCTTTCGATCAGGCTTCTCAGCCACTGTAAGGCGGGTCGTGGACCCAAAAAGTTAACTCCGTCAACAAGATCGTTTGGGGGCTTTCAACCCACCGGGTTAAGCTTCAACCCTTTCGATCAGGCTTCTCAGCAACTGTAAGGCGGGTCGTGGACCCAAATGTTGACTCCGTCAACAAGGATCACTAGGGGTGCAGTGAGTTGTGAGCTTAACCCCTTTTCGATTTGCAAGGCCGGGTTATACCTGCCTATAAGTTGCTGCCACTTTGCCAGGAGTGCAGCGAGTTGTAAACTTACCCCCTGCAAGGGCCTCTTACAGCGGCGAGGCAAACTCTCCCATCTGCTGCGTACTCTCCGCCAAGTGGCCCGTCGTACCCTTGAGGTTCAAACGATGGATTTACGTCACGTGAGAAGTAGCTTATGGGTTCTAAGGGTATTCACCCCCTGCTGCGTCTCTTTCTGGTTCGCTACGCTCTTATCAGTTAATCTCGCCTAGAGACCCTGAGCCGGTCAAAGAATTGACGGTCATTCTCACTAGAGACCCTGTACTGTTAAGAGTTCAAGTAGTGAGACTACCCAGAGGAACGGGTTTATGAGTTTTTGGAAAAAAGGAATGATCATGAGATTTAACGTCGCCGGGTTGTGCTTTTTCAAGCCGCCCTTATAGCAAAACAGAGCATATTCTGTCTTGTTTATTTTTTACAGGGTTTATCTAAGCCGGACAAAGACAAACAAGGCATATATCAAGTTAGGCAAAAGATTCATACGTGCACGATGGCACGGCTCAGACAGTTAAAGTTTTTCTAAGCCTATTACAAAGCTCTCCACGAGAGCCCAAAAGGCAACAAACTTTTGTACAACTTTCAGTTTGGCGGCTCAGGCGGCCGAGTTATCAAATTTACAGTGTTCAGCTCGATGGCGGGTCATCCTGCGCCGGGTCTTCGACCTCTTCTATCTGAAGATTGTCCACATCCCAGTTGCAGTTTCTTAGAGCTTCAAACTGAGCCTCTTCGAAGAGGGCAGATGGGTCAATCTCAGGGGCGAAAAGGTGCTTACGGCGTGCAGGAGTCAAGTTTTTGGCTTCAAAAGTCGGACCGCGCACTCTCTTGCTGGGCTCGCTGTAAGCCGCCTGGTATGTTGATAGATCAAGTTCATCCACCAGCGTTGATGCAAGCACCCTGGAAGCTTTCCTGCATCGGGCATAGTCTTCTGCTGTGAGTTCTGAGCCGTCATCTTTTCTGGATGGGAACCCGTCCATCATCTCTTCAGCAGTCAGCTCAGGAGCAAAGGCTAGACATCGGCTTAGCGCGGCCATAGCTCCCTGCCGGGCGGCTGATCGTCTAAGCTCTTCAACCTGCTTGGGCAGTGTGGATAAGAGTTCGAGGACTCCCTTCATATGCTGAGGGATGCTCTTCTCAGTTAACATCGCCTTGATGGTGCACAGAGTCCCACAGTAGAGTTGTTCTGCTAAGGAGTATACTGCCTTCAATCTCAGTAAGCTGTCAGACGAAAACCGGCGGCTCCTTTCACCCGCAAAGAAAGATTTGGTGGTATAAGCCGCCAGCAAGGTTATTAAACATGGCAAGAAAATTCGTTAAGTATTAAGTGCTTACCAAAGATAGCAGAAGTCATCCTGGAGATATGGCATTTTAGAGCTTGCAATTCTTCTGACACAAGCTTAAGCCGCCCTTCAGCATCGTCTGCGCGTTTGGTCAGGGCGGCCTGTTCAGTTTCAGCAGTCTTCTTGAAAAGAGCAAAATCCACTTGCGTCTTTTCAAGGTCTTTGATGGCAACCCGCCAGTTGTTTTCCGCCTCTGACCGAGCGGTTTGTTGTGAAGCAAGGTTTTCCTTCAGACCTGTCATCTCAGACTCGGCTGTCTCCAAAGCATCCTGTGTCAAACACAAGCAAAAAGGTTTAAGTCGCCAGAATGAGCTATTGGAAAATCGTTGAAGCTACTATGTTATAAAGTCTCAAGCAGATTGCAAGCAATATACTCGACACTTGGGGGCTAATGTCTGTGTTTTCTCCAAGTCTACCATGAAGCTCCGGCTCATCTTCTTCAAGATAAGCCGGCACTTGGGGGCTACACAACGCTTTCCAAGTTCTATAATGAAGCTCCGGCTCATCTTCTTCAAGATAAGCCGGCACTTGGGGGCTACACAGCGCTTTCCAAGTTCTATAATGAAGCTCCGGCTCATCTTCTTCAAGATAAGCCGGCACTTGGGGACTACACGCGGAGCTCTTCACGTCTAAAATACAGTCCCGGCTCATCTTTGTCAAGATAAGACGATATTTGGGGGCTACAACCAGTGATTTCCAAGTTTTCTAAGTAAAGTTTCGGCTCATCATTTTAATACTGACCCAAACTTGGGGGCTACCATTGATCAACTTTGCACAATGAGTATCGGTTTACTATCTATACTAACCCAATACTTGGGGGCTACAGGCTAAGCAAGTTGCAGTGTGACATAGTTTGGAAGACCTGGTCTACCATTTGCAATACTAAACCAGCTCTTGGGGGCTACGTAAGGGTACAAGGAAAAAAGTAGGCAAAGAGATTACCTCATATTTTTTCTTCATCAGACCAACAAGCTTAAGCTCCATATTCCGGCTTGTAGTCAGGCGGTTCAGATAACCAGCGTGAAGCTCGTCGGCAGTCAGCTTCTCCAGCACAGGGAATTCAAACTCAAGTTTCTCAGGAGAGGAAGTTCCAGCCTTGCCGGAATGCCTTATCAATACGTGAGGCTCGAGAGATTGATGACCCATCCCAGTGAAGATAACATCTGGAAGAGTTGTGTCTTCGACGGCTGTTGAAGGGCTGGGCGGCTTAAGATCGTCCCTGGCAGGGTCTTCAGGTGCCATGTCAGGATCGGCCGGCTCAGAGGGCTGAGGAGCGTCTTCAGGTACATTTCTTGTCATATCAGCTGGCTCAGCGTGAGTTGAAGGAGCGGCCGGCTTAGTCATCTCCGGCTCTCGGGCAGTTGGGGCGGCTTTAGGCCCGCTGGTCTTCCTTCGTTTTGCTTGGGCCCTGGAAGACGTGAAAGATTGTTACATACATGACAAGGGTATTAAAATGTATGGTGCAAAGGTAAAGATACGCACTCTGGGTTGATCTTCATTGGAGGCAGTTTGGTGGCAGTCGAGTCGCCAGATGAAGCTGTAGAATCCTGAGGACAGTTAAGTCAATGCAAAACAGAGTAAGATTACAATGCGAAATTGTTAAAATTACACCTAAGTTAAAAGAATACCTCAGCTGGCCGCTTCCGCGGAGCCGGAGCATGCGATAACCCGGCCACAAGATCTTCAGAGCCGGCGCTCCGGGTCTGACGTCGAGAGTTGTGCTGTTGCGTTTTCAAAATAAAATTGGGGTCTAAATGAGCAAGAGGATGAGAAAAAGGGACTTTTCGGATGACCCGCCGCACTTTCTCTGGTGGAAGGTTTTCTGAGTCAGAAGAAATGTAAGTTACCTCAGGGGCGTCTGCGTGGCTGGTCTCCGTTTCCTCCTGTGAATAATTATTGTCAATAAGTTGCATAAAGAGACGGCCAAGGGAATCAAGTTCTACCTTTGATTCGTCAAGCTTAGGCGGGTCTTGAGTGGCGGTTTTCTTCTTTTGAACGCGAGTCTTAGCCGCCTTAGGCTTCCTCACAGGAGGATTATAATTCTTTTTCCAGAAAGAAGAGCCGGCATGTGCATAAGCCTCCAGTAAAGGTAAGAAGGGGCAAGACAAGTAAAAATAAATTTGACCTGTTTGATGGAAAAGGGGGTTTCTTACGGCTGGAGCTGGGTTCTTGACGCAAAAGGGTTCTAACCCAACTTTGTTGCAAACCGCTTGCTTTTCGCCAAGGAGGCCCTTGACGGAGGAGTTGATGTTCTCTTCGGTCAGAGGAACGGTGCTGAAGCAGAGCGGATCATTAGGTTCACCCGTGTATTGGTACATGAGACGGTCACGCCGGCTCAGCGGCAAGATCTTCCAGCTAACCCAGCAGTGGGTTAGGTCGACACCAGTCAAGCCATTGGCCATCAAGGCCCTGACGTTCGCGAAAGCCGGAGCATATTTTGCTCGTTCTGCGGCGGACATCCGGTCTGGGAGTTCGGTGTAGCAAAGCCGAGTGGGACGATAACCTGGCAGTGGATTCTCTTCTTCAGGGGAAGTGTCTTTGCAGTAAAACAAAGTCTTGTTCCAATCCTTGGGGTGGCTTGGTAAGGTAGCTGATGGGTAGGGCAAGTCTCTCCGCTTTTGGATGGAGACGCCGCCAAGTTCTAAGCTCGGTCCAGCCGCCACTTCGGTTTGGCGGTTGACATAGTAGTAGTCATGGAAGAGGTCGACGGACGGCTCTTCTTGCAAGTAAACTTCACATAACACTTGGAACTGACACATGTTGGTGACAGAGTTCGGACCAATATCTTGAGGATGAAGCTTGAAAAAATGAAGAACATCCCGGAAGAATTTTGACCCGGGTGGGCTGAAGCCGCGTAGGAGGTGATCAGTAATCACGATAACTTCTCCTTCTTTAGGCTCAGGTCTTTTCTCTGATCCTCGAACCCGCCAGTGTATGACATCCTGAGCCGGCAGGATACCAGATTCTACGAAGTCGAGTAAGAGCTGTTCGGTGACCCCGGAGCTAACCCAATCACAAGACGAAGGTGCTCTCGACATGATGACGGGTCAAACTGCGAAAAAGTCCAAAGTATGGCGGCTTAGAAAAATAATCAGCAGTCAAAGCAACTGTGGTCAGCATAATGGTAAGGTGCTAAGCCGTCAGAATATGTCCTCGAGAGTCGCCAATGCAATGGCGTGTTAGGTGGGCAAGGCAACGCTGGAAAATACAGCTAAGTGTGGACAAACAGGTTTCACATATCGTCATTATAGCTGCACGATCAACGGGCGAAGGTAAACGGAAATATATTCATGACCTAAAGATGGCAGTGGAAGGGCAAGGTAATCAGCACGCGAAAATAAGTGCTATACAGATCTGACCCAGATGGGCATTGGTACTAAAGGGAAAACCGCAATAGATAGGCAGTGCCGCTGGACGCAAGGTGGTGCTCAGTGGCCTGTGTTATGATGAACTTGAAGAACAGCGAAGAGTACTAGAAAGGACGAGGAACTCGGGAACCCTAATGGGGGAAGTACAGATTAAAGGAGAGCTAAGGACGATATCTTGCGAGTGCGGACGCGCTGGCGAAGCTCTGGTCTAGTTCAGGCCAATGCAGCGGCCAGCGATGGGGACGACGGCGAGGTCCAGTCGGCGGTGGCGGAGCTCTGGAGGCGCGGTCGTTTGAAGGAGGAGGATGACAGCGACAGCAGAGGAGGGGAAAAGAACACCACGTGTCCCTATTTATAAGTTGGAACGGCAAACCGTGCACGCGAAAATCGAGGAATTGCAGTGATGATGGACCGAGGGTGGCGCCTCGATTTTTGGGATGACCCTTCAATGCGAGGATCCGTTGAAACGTCACAGAATCTTTTCAGGATATCCGATATGACGTCATGGCGGGTTATAAGCTTCTTTTAGAAGACATAATGGTGAGACTCGACGCCAAGTGAGTTTGAAGATTGACATGAGCTGGCTCAAATCAACCTGGGGCCTAATGTTGGGGATATAACCCCGTGGTAAGACCCGCCCAGAAGGGGCCGGGTCATACCTGGAGGCTCATAGCCCAAGATCCATAGGTGGGCCGGAAGATAAGGCCAGGCCGCATGGCGGCTCACCTAATGAGCTAAGACGGGGGCCTAGAGACAGAAGATGGTAAGAAGACCCGGGTGGTTAAGCCGCCCGAAGACGGCTTGCCCAAGATGGCAAGGCGGCTTAGAGACAGAATAGACTACGTAGTATGAGTCGGTTTATCACTCGTGTAACCCGGGGCCTTGACCTCCTATATAAAGGCGAGTCCCTGGGGCTGCTTAGACAGAAAACCAACAAGTCGAGAACTAGGTCAAGCGAAACCGCTCCCTTGTAATCGATACTCCAATCAATATGATACAAGCAGGACGTAGGCCTTTACCTCTTCCAGAGGGGCTGAACCTGGGTAAACTCGTGTCCCGCATCTCGATCAACCCCTTTGAGTCCACCCCTTTGGAGATGGCCTCGAACCTAAGTCTTCGGACATCTGCCGTGATAAAACCACGACACATGGGAATTTCTGTCAAGCTAGTTTTCATCATGCTCATATGATTCGCGTTCGTTACTTTGATAATTTGATATGTGGGTGGACCGGTGCTTGGGTGCTGCCATTACTTGGACGAGCCTCCCACTTATGATTAACCTCTCTCGCAAGCATCTGCAACTACGAAAGAAGAATTAAGATAAATCTAACCATAGCATGAAACATATGGATCCAAATCAGCCCCTTACGAAGCAACGCATAAACTAGGGTTTAAGCTTCTGTCACTCTAGCAACCCATCATCTACTTATTACTTCCCAATGCCTTCCCCTAGGCCCAAATAATGGTGAAGTGTCATGTAGTCGACGTTCACATAACAGCACTAGAGGAGAGACAACATACATCTCATCAAAATATCGAACGAATACCAAATTCACATGATTACTTATAACAAGACTTATCCCATGTCCTCAGGAACAAACGTAACTACTCACAAAGCATATTCATGTTCATAATCAGAGGAGTATTAATTATCATTAAGGATCTGAACATATGATCTTCCACCAAGTAAACCAACTAGCATCAACTACAAGGAGTAATCAACACTACTAGCAACCCACAGGTACCAATCTGAGGTTTTGAGACAAAGATCGGATACAAGAGATGAACTAGGGTTTGGAGAGGAGATGGTGCTGGTGAAGATGTTGATGGAGATTCACCCCGTCTCGATGAGAGGATTGTTGGTGATGATGATGGCTTCGATTTCCTCCTCCGGGAGGGAAGTTTTACCGGCAGAACAGCTCCGTCGGAGCCCTAGATTGGTTCTGCCCAAGTTCCACCTCGAGACGGCGGCGCTTCGTCCCGAAAGCTCTCTTATGATTTTTTTTTCTAGGTAAAAACCCTCCATATAGCAGAAGATGGGCACCGGAGGGCTGCCAGGGGGCCCACAAGCCACAGGGGCGCGCCCTGGGGGGTAGGGCGCGCCCCCCAGGCTTGTGGCCTCCTGGTGGGTCCCCTCAGGTATTTCTTTCGCCCAATATTTTTCATATATTCCCAAATAATTCTCCGTAACTTTTCAGGACTTTTGGAGTTGTGCAGAATAGGTCTCTCATATTTGCTCCTTTTCCAGTCCAGAATTCCAGCTGCCGGCATTCTCCCTGTTCATGTAAACCTTGTAAAATAAGAGAGAAAAGGCATAAGTATTGTACCATAATGTGTAATAATAACCCACAATGCAATAAATATCAATATAAAAGCATGATGCAAAATGGACGTATCAACTCCCCCAAGCTTAGACCTCGCTTGTCCTCAAGCGAAAGCCGAAATCGATAAATATGTCCACATGTTTAGAGATAGAGGTGTCGATAAAATAAAATACGGACATGAAACCATCATGATCATCTTTAGAACAGCAGTACTTATTGACATATAATTTCTTATGCTAAAGTAACAATTCATTCACAAGGTAAAGTATGAATCAAGAACTCTATTGAGAACCAACAAACTATGATCTCAGTCATTGAAGCAATTGCAATTTATCATAACATCGGAAAGAGTCAATATAAGAGCTTGTAAAGCAAATCCACATACTCAATCATCTTTTAGTCTTTCGTAATTGCTAACACTCACGCGGTACTTATGAGGTCAAAGCTTTAATTGGACACAGAGAAAGATAGGGGCTTATAGTTTTGCCTCCCAACTATTTACCTCAGGGGTAATGTCAACAGAAATAACTCATGATCACCCACATCCGAGTGGATATATGTGTGTAGATCATTCCCCAACACATGACGCTTGCCAAGAGAGAAAGGCGAAATAAAGGAAGTGGTGAAGATCACCACGACTCTTGCATAAAGGTAAGTACTAGAAAGTAAAAGTAACAGATAGGCCCTTCGCAGAGGGAAGCAGAGGTTGTCATGCGCTTTTATAGTTGGATGTGCAATCCCTTAATGCAAAAGAACGTCACTTTATATTGCCGCTTGTGATAAAGAACTTTATTATGCAGTCTGTCGCTTTTATTTCTTCCAAATCACAAGTTCATATAAAGTTTGTTTTCCTCACACTAATAGATCATACATATTTAGGGAGCAAATTTTTTTATTGCTTGCACTGATGACAACTTACTTGAAGGATCTTACTCAATCCATAGGTAGGTATGGTGGACTCTCATGGCAAAATTGGTTTTAAGGGTGTTTGGATGCACAAGTAGTATCTCTACTTGGTGCGGAAGTTTTGGCTGATATGGGGTGGAAGCAAGCGTCACATGTTAAAGGATCTATAACAATATAACTTCTATTCGGAAATAAGCAAACATAACCCATTATGTTGTCTTCCTTGTCCAACATCAACTTCTTAGCATATAATATTTTAATGAGTGCTCACAATCATAAAAGATGTCCAAGATAATATATTTATATGTGAACCTCTCTTTCTTTATTACTTCCTTTTAAATTGCAACAATGACCAATCGCTATGTTTGTCAACTCACAACAAATTTCAATCGACATACTTCTTATATGTGAAGTCATCACTCCCCATAAGATCATCATATATACTCTTTGCTTTTATTCTATACTTCTTTCTATTTCTTTTTCTCAAGATTATAGCAAGCAAGCAAAGCCCTCAACTCAAAACTACTTTTTATTATATAACTCTCGGACTCGCTTACATAGGGGGAACATAAAGCAAAACTCAAAACTAGATCACACTAAAAACTTTATTCTACGAGATCAAGATATAACCAAAATGATCGAACTGAGAAAAACGATGAAAGTAAAAGATGTGATGGTGATACGATACCGGGGCACCTCCCCCAAGCTTGGCACAAGCCAAGGGAGTGCCCTATACCCATGTGTTTAGTTGTCTTTCTTCAGAGGTGGTGATGTTATATTCTTGGCGATGATGCCCCTCAGAATGCGATTCTCTTCCTCAAGCTTGTTATTTTGCCGTCTAAGATCCATTATTTCCTTGCGAAGTTTTCCAGTGACGGTTAGAGCTCCCATCACCCATGGATGTTTCATTGCTGCGGGGGAAGAAGCAACACTCTTTTTCATATTTTCATAAGTAAGAAATTTAGCATTGAGAGGGATGACCGAATTCGGAATTGCTGAGCTCTGAAGTTCCTCCAAGATGACTCCAGGTTGTAGACGAGAGGTAACTTCTTGGTCTTCCTCTATGGCATCCACCCTTTTCAAGTCGGCCTCCATCTCTTCCTCCGTGTCCTGCCCGAAGTGGTTGGCTTTGCTGTATACTCAGGGCCCCGGTGTCAGGTGAGAGGCACGGCTCTCCCCGACAGACTCTTGCGAAGACATCTTGCTCTAAATCTGCTACAGAAAAAGCTCAAAATGAAAACAGGAGGTATTGTCATGATACGAAGGTCCAAACCTTTGGGAGTTTATATAATGAATTTTTACCAACCTAAAGGAGTATACCACAAGAAAACGGAGTCCGGAGGGTACACGGGGTGGCCACAAGCCATAGGGGCGCGCCCAGGGGGGTAGGGCGCGCCCCCTGGCTTGTCGCCTCCTCGTGCACTTTTCGGACTACTTTAAATTTTCCTATTTTTTTAAATATTCCAAAACGGAGAAAAATTGCTATTGGAAAAGTTTTGGTGTCGGTTTACTTACCGTACCACATACCTATTCCTTTTCAGAGTATGAAACGTTCTGGTAGGTCTCCCTAATGTACTCCTCCGGAGTTATGGTATTGATAATATTGGTTTCAACATTTATGGGAGTACCTGAGATATAATGTTTGATTCTTTGCCCGTTTACCACCTTCGGACTTGTGCCTTCGGCGTTGTTGATCTTGATGGCACCGGAACTATATACTTCCTCGATAATATAAGGTCCTTCCCATTTAGAGAGGAGTTTTCCTGCAAAAAATCTTAAACGAGGATTGTATAGCAAGACATGATCACCTACATTGAATCCACGATTTTGTATCCTTTTATCATGCCATCTCTTAACCTTTTCTTTAAACAACTTGGCATTCTCGTAGGCCTGGGTTCTCCATTCATCGAGTGAGCTAATGTCAAATAACCTCTTCTCACCAGCAAGTTTGAAATCATAGTTGAGCTCTTTGATGGCCCAATAAGCTTTATGTTCTAGTTCAAGAGGTAAGTAACATGCTTTACCATAAACCATTTTATACGGAGACATACCCATAGGGTTTTGGTAAGCAGTTCTATAAGCCCATAATGCATCATCAAGTTTCTTAGACCAATTCTTTCTAGATCTATTAACAGTCTTTTGCAAGATCAATTTAATTTCTCTATTGCTTAATTCTACTTGACCACTAGACTGAGGATGATATGGAGATGCAATTCTATGATTAACATCATACTTAGCAAGCAATTTACGGAAAGCACCATGAATAAAGTGTGAACCACCGTCAGTCATTAAATATCTAGGGACTCCAAATCTAAGGAAAATAACTTCTTTCAGCATTTTAATAGAGGTGTTATGATCAGCACTACTAGTTGGAATAGCTTCTACCCACTTAGTAACATAATCAACAGCAACTAGAATATGAGTATACCCGTTGGACTTTGGAAAAGGTTCCATATAATCAAAACCCCAAACCTCAAATGGTTCAATAACAAGTGAGTAATTCATAGGCATTTCCTGACGTCTACTAATATTACCAATTCTTTGACATTCATCACAAGACAAGACAAACTTACGAGCATCCTTGAAGAGAGTAGGCCAGTAAAAACCAGATTGTAATACCTTGTGTGCAGTTCTATCTCCAGCGTGGTGTCCTTCGTAGGCCTCGGAGTGACACTTGTGTAGGATATGTTCCTGTTCATGCTCAGGTACACAACGCCTAATAACACCATCTACTCCTTCTTTATAAAGGTGTGGATCATCCCAAAAGTAATGTCTTAAATCATAGAAGAACTTTTTCTTTTGTTGGTATGTGAAACTAGGTGGTATAAATTTAGCAACAATATAATTAGCATAATCAGCATACCATGGAGCCTTACGTGAAGAATTTATGATAGCTAATTGTTCATCAGGAAAGCTATCATCAATAGGTAGTGGGTCATCAAGAACATTTTCTAACCTAGACAAGTTGTCTGCTACGGGGTTCTCAACTCCCTTTCTATCAATAATATGCAAATCAAATTCTTGTAGCAGAAGAACCCATCTAATAAGTCTAGGTTTAGCATCTTTCTTTTCCATAAGATATTTAATAGCAGCATGATCAGTGTGAACAGTTACTTTGGAATCGACAATATAAGGTCTGAACTTATCACAAGCAAACACAACTGCTAAAAATTCCTTTTCAGTGCTAGCATAGTTTCTTTGAGCACTGTCTAGAGTTTTACTAGCATAATGGATAACATTTAATTTCTTATCAACTCTTTGTCCTAGAACAGCACCAATGGCATAATCACTAGCATCACACATAATTTTAAAGGGTAGGTTCCAATCAGGTGGTTGAACAACAGGTGCAGTGATCAAGGCTTTCTTAAGAATTTCAAATGCTTCTACACAATCATCGTCAAAAACGAATGTAACATCTTTTTGCAAAAGATTAGTGAGAGGCCTAGAAATCTTTAATAAACCTCCTATAGAAACCAGCATGACCAAGGAAACTTCTTATACCTCTGATATCTGTAGGACACGGCATTTTTTTAATAGCATCAACTTTAGCTTTATCAACTTCAATACCTCTTTCGGAGATTTTGCGCCCCAAGACAATACCTTCATTAACCATAAAGTGGCACTTTTCCCAATTCAAGACAAGATTAGTTTCTTCACATCTATGCAAAACTCGATCAAGGTTGCTCAAGCAATCATCAAAAGAAGTTCCGTAAACTGAGAAATCATCCATGAAAACCTCAACAATCTTTTCACAAAAGTCAGAGAATATAGCAGTCATACATCTTTGAAAGGTAGCAGGTGCATTGCATAAACCAAAAGGCATACGTCTATAAGCAAAGGTACCGAAAGGACAAGTAAAAGTGGTCTTCTCTTGGTCCTCTTTTGACACAGGTATTTGCGAAAAACCAGAATAACCATCTAGAAAGCAAAAGTATGTGTGTTTGGATAGTCTTTATAGCATTTGATCAATAAAAGGTAGAGGGTAATGATCTTTCCTAGTAGCTTTATTTAATTTCCTAAAATCAATTACCATTCTATATCTTGTAACAATTGTTTGCGGGATCAATTCATTTTTATAATTAGGAACAACGGTAATACCTCCCTTCTTAGGGACACAATGAACGGGACTAACCCATCTACTATCAGCAATAGGATAAATTATACCTGCCTCCAGAAGCTTTAACATTTCATTTCTTACCACTTCTTTCATTTTAGGATTTAACCGTCGTTGGTGATCAACAACTGGTTTAGCATCAGGCTCCATATTAATTTTATGCTGACATAGAGTGGGACTAATGCCTTTAAGATCATCAAGAGTATATCCAATAGCAGCACGGTGCTTCCTCAGAGTTTTCAATAATCTCTTTTCTTCATGCTCCGAAAGGTTAGCACTAATAATAACAGGATATATCTTCTTTTCATCAAGATAGGCATATTTCAGAGTATCCGGTAATTGTTTAAGCTCAAACACGGGATCACCCTTGGGTGGAGGAGGATCCCCAAGTATTTCAACATGCAAGTTGTGTTTCAAAATAGGGTGTTGATCAAAGAAAATCTTATCTATTTCATTCCTTTCATTCATATGCATATCATTTTCATGGTCTAGCAAATATTGTTCTAAGGGATCAGTAGGAGGCACAGCAATAGAAGCAAGACCAATAATTTCATCCTTACTAGGAAATTCTTTATCATGGGGTTGTCTACGAAATTTAGAGAAATTGAACTCGTGAGACACATCCCCAAAACTTACACTAACAGTTTCTTTCTCACAATCTATCTTAGCATTAACAGTATTCAAGAAAGGTCTGCCAAATATAATGGGACAAAAATCATCTTGTGGAGAACCAAGAACAAGAAAATCAGTAGGATATTTTATTTTCCCACACAAGACTTCAACATCTCTAACAATCCCAACTGGTGCTATAGTATCTCTATTAGCAAGCTTAATGGTAACATCAATTTCTTCTAATTCAGCTGGTGCAATATCATTCATAATTTCTTGGTATAAGGTAAAGGGAATTGCACTCACACTAGCACCCACATCACATAAGCCATGATAACAATGATCTCCTATTTTAACAGAAACAACAGGCATGCCAACAATAGGTCTATGTTTATTTTTAGTATCAGGTCTAGCAATTCTAGCAGCTTCATCACATAAGTGAATAACATGCTCATCAATATCATCAACCAAGAGATCTTTAACCATAGCAATACTAGGTTCAACTTTGATTTGTTCAGGGGGTGTAGGTGTTCTAGTACAACTCTTACGAACCACAGTTGAAGCTTTAGCATGTTCCTTTATTCTAACAGGGAAAGGTGGTTTCTCAATATAAGCAGCAGGGATAACAGGATCAACATTATAAATAATAGTTTCTTCTTCAACTTTAATAGGTTCCACTACTTTCACTTCAATGGGAGGATGATATTTAAACCACTTCTCCTTAGGGAGATCAACTTGAGCAGCAAAAGATTCACAGAAAGAAGCTACTATATCAGAGTCAAGTCCATATTTAGTGCTAAATTCACGAAAAGCATCGGTGTCTATAAATGATTTAACACAATCAAACTTAAGATTTATACCCGACTCCTTACCTTCATCGAGTTCCCAATCTTCAGATTTGTGCTTAATTCTTTCCAATAAGTCCCATTTGAATTCAATATCTTTCTTCATAAAGGAACCAGTACAAGAAGTATCAAGCATGGATTGATCATTACGAGAAAGCCGAGCATAAAAATTCTGAATAATAATTTTTCTTGAGAGCTCATGATTGGGGCATGAATATAACATTGACTTAAGCCTCCCCCAAGCTTGAGCGATACTTTCTCCTTCACGAGGCCAAAAATTATAAATATAATTCCGATCACGATGAACCAGATGCATAGGATAAAACTTCTGATGAAATTCCAATTTCAATCAGTTGTAGTTCCATGATCCAATATCATCACATAGCCTATACCATGTCAATGCCTTCTCCTTAAAAGATAAAGGAAAGACCTTCTTCTTGACATCATCCTCGGGCAAACCTGCAAGCTTAAATAATCCACAAACTTCATCCACATAGATTAGATGCAAATCAGGAAGTATTGTTCCATCTTCTGCATAAGGATTAGCTAGCAGTTTCTCTATCATACCCGAAGGAATTTCATAATAAATATTTTCAATAGGTTCAGTAGGTTGAGGAGAAACTCTTTGTGCTTCCGGTCGAGGTGAAGATACCCCGAACAAGCCCCTCAAAGGATTATTTTCCATAGTAACAACTGACAGTAAATTTCAGCACACTATATAAAATTTCCTTACCAAATTCCACTCACCAAAGGCGCTTCACTCCCCGGCAATGGCACCAGAAAAGAGTCTTGATTACCCACAAGTATAGGGGATCTATCGTAGTCCTTTCGATAAGTAAGAGTGTCGAACCCAACGAGGAGCAGAAGGAAATGACAAGCAGTTTTCACTAAGGTATTCTCTGCAAGCACTGAAATTATCGGTAACAGATAGTTTTGTGATAAGATAATTCGTAACGGATAGCAAGTAACAAATGTAGCAAAGGTGCAGCAAGGTGGCCCAATCCTTTTTGTAGCAAAGGACAAGCCTGGACCAACTCTTATATAAAGCAAAGCGCCCCCGAGGACACATGGGAATTTGTCAAGCTAGTTTTCATCATGCTCATATGATTCGCGTTCGTTACTTTGATAATTTGATATGTGGGTGGACCGGTGCTTGAGTGCTGACCTTACTTGGACGAGCCTCCCACTTATGATTAACCTCTCTCGCAAGCATCCGCAACTACGAAAGACGAATTAAGATAAATCTAACCATAGCATGAAACATATGGATCCAAATCAGCCCCTTACGAAGCAACGCATAAACTAGGGTTTAAGCTTCTGTCAGTCTAGCAACCCATCATCTACTTATTACTTCCCAATGCCTTCCCCTAGGCCCAAATAATGGTGAAGTGTCATGTAGTCGACGTTCACATAACACCACTAGAGGAGAGACTACATACATCTCATCAAAATATCGAACGAATACCAAATTCACATGATTACTTATAACAAGACTTATCCCATGTCCTCAGGAACAAATGTAACTACTCACAAAGCATATTAAGTATCATAATCAGAGGAGTATTAATTATCATTAAGGATCTGAACATATGATCTTCCACCAAGTAAACCAACTAGCATCAACTACAAGGAGTAATCAACACTACTAGCAACCCACAGGTACCAATATGAGGTTTTGAGACAAAGATCGGATACAAGAGATGAACTAGGGTTTGGAGCGGAGATGGTGCTGGTGAAGATGTTGATGGAGATTGACCCCCTCTCGATGAGAGGATCGTTGGTGATGACGATGGCTTCGATTTCCCCCTCCGGGAGGGAAGTTTCCCCGGCAGAATAGCTCCGTCGGAGCCCTAGATTGTTTCTTTCCAAGTTCCGCCTCGAGACGGCGGTGCTTCGTCCCGAAAGCTCTCTTATGATTTTTTCCAGGTCAAAACCCTCCATATAGCAGAAGATGGGCACCGGAGGGCTGCCAGGGGGCCCACAAGCCACAGGGGCGCTCCCTGGGGGGTAGGGCGTGCCCCCCAGGCTTGTGGCCTCCTGGTGGGTCCCTCCGGTATTTCTTTCGCCCAATATTTTTTATATATTCCAAAATAATTCTCCGTAACTTTTCAGGACTTTTGGAGTTGTGCAGAATAGGTCTCTCATATTTGCTCCTTTTCCAGTCCAGAATTCCAGCTGCCGACATTCTCCCTCTTCATGTAAACCTACTAAAATAAGAGAGAAAAGGCATAAGTATTGTACCATAATGTGTAATAACAGCCCACAATGCAATAAATATCAATATAAAAGCATGATGCAAAATGGACGTATCAGGTTTCGGTAGTGGTGAGAAGGGGACGGGGTTTTACCTTCTCCTTGACTTGAGCTGCCCACTCCGGTGGCCATGGAGGAGGGGGCGACGGCATGGGCGTGCGTGTGCGAGGGTAGTGGCGGCGGATCTTCCCGTCGGCCTAGCGCTAACCTAGATCGGATTGGGGTGTCGATGGGGGTTGTGGCGCACGGTCAACCTCGTGATCTGTGCGTCCGCCCCCCACCTCTCTTTATAGCGCTGGCGACAGGGGCCCACCAACCAGATAAGGGTTGGGCGCCCCCGATCAGGGCGCGAGGCAAGGGCCTGATCGTGCCGTTGGGCCTGATCGGGAGGAGATCAACCTAAAAGTTGATGCTCGTTGCCAGTTCCATGTTCCAAGAAGAAGAAGAAGAAGAAAAATCCTCGATCCAAAAAGAGGAGGAGGAGGAGGAAGAGGAGGAGGAGGAGGAGAAAGAAGAAGAAGGAGAAGAGGAGGAGGAAGAAAAAGAGGAGGAAGAAGAAGAAGAATAAGAAGAAGAAGATGAGGAGGAAGAAGAAGTAGAAGAAGAGGGGGAGGACGACGAGGACGAGGAAGAAGTAGTAGTTGAAGAAGGAGAAGAGGAGGAAGAGGAAGAAGTAGTAGTTGAAGAAGAAGAAGAGGAGGAGGAGGAGGAAGAGGAAGAAGATCCACCGGCCATTAAACACCATGATCTGCACCTGATGGACATGGACGGCAACGTCGTGAGGGTGTTCAAAGGCATGGGTGGCAATGGGATCGTGTGCACCAGCGTTGACGACCACATTTGCGTCACCGGCGGTTCTTCCGGAGGCGCCCACGTGCTCGACCCGGCTACTGGGAAAATGCACATGGCGTGCTCCGAAGTAGAAGTGAGATCCCATGACAAGGATCCCTACATCATCACGCCCTACTTCACGACTTTCGCCTTAGGCCGCGCCACCGGCCAGCCACATGCTTACAAGGTGGTGCGCCTCACCAACGATGGTGCTTGTGAGGTCTTCACATTAGGGGATGGTGCCAGGTGGAGGAACCCACACACGCCCCCAGTCGTGATCCCAAATAACCGGGGCTCTCCGGTCTGTATCAACGGTGTCCTGCACTTTTTAGCAGGGAAGAAGGTTGAGGAAGACTCATTACTCCCCTTTGACCTCGAGACCGAGCAATGGAGGAATCAGCTTATTGAAGGCCCACGAAAATTGGTGGCTGCTGAGGAGTGGCAGAAGACCTCATTGATACATATAACCGAGCTTAACGGCGACCTTTGCATGATTCAATCGTTATTGCAGATGACTGTCCGCCCACGCGCCAACATTTGGATTCTAACCGATCCCAATGCAGGCTCCTGGATCAAGGCGTACACCATACCCATGGCATACTCAACATGTCTTTACATGCCATTGATGGTACGCCATGATGGAAAACTGCTCTTGTACTGTATTACTGGTTGTGCTGCACACAGAACATCACTGGTATTGCAACTCTATGACCCCTGCACCGGGGAATGCTCGGATATCATGAAGCTGCCTGACAATATCGTCGAAAGAATGGGCATTTGTAGATGGCGAATGGACGGTCCTGTCCAATAAGACATATTTGTCTTTACATGCTTGTAACCTCTTTAGTTATTTCTCACATGCCAGTTTCCTACATTAGTAGAGTTTCTGGAGATCGTGGTTGCCTATAATTGCATCAATTATTATGTTGTAAACTCTGTGTGAAAATATGTAGGTTGCTGGAAATTGGGATGGTGATGGCTTAATAAAAGTGACTGGCGCAAATAGTAACTGCAACCTCATCAAGTTTAGGTTTTCTCTCATAGTTCTTTTAAGTCCATGCATAGTATATACATGTGGTGTGTTGGTCGCCAACACCGTCACCTGTGCCTCCCGGTTCGTTGCAATCGATCCAACACATCCTACTAAACATCTAGTTGTCTCTGTCATGTTTACGTATCAATACATAACTCATGTTTCTGTAATTTTTACAATCCTCAGTCCTTAATATTGTGACTAGAGCTGAGCAAAGAGAAAAGAGACAACTAGATGGGAGATTAGCTACAGTTTCAATAAAGTACAATCCTCAGTGCATCCAGTAATTTTTACAATCCTCGGTGCAACCAGTAAAGTACTCGTAGTTCAGAGATTAGCTACAGTTTTAGTTTAGCTTAATAATCTGATAATACACCGAGTTCTAAATTTCAGTTTCCCGAATCACCCATTTTACTGGTGTGCTATGCTAGGATCAGGATGTGCTTGCAGACAAGAACACTGAGAAATTAGTTTCAGGTTTTACATCAGGACATTGTAAGTGCTTCAGTTTTGGGAGAGGCAATCAGTGCGTGGACATGAAGCACACATGCTATAATCTCATCTTTTAGTTACATGCTGCACGCATGCTATAATCTCATCTTTTAGTTACATGCTGCATACATGCAAAGATGGCATCAACTGAAGCATCTAGAGACAGTGACTTCTTTCATTTTCCTTTATCTTAGTGACCGGAATTAACCAAAGCAATGGGGGTGAATAGCTCTTGTGCGAAGTTTTTGACGTGAATTGGAACGAACGCAACGTACTTCAAAGAAACAGCTCCCGTGCGACATTTTACATGGCAATAATTAATAGCCGGCACGTGACACGGGCCTTAAGCACAAGACAGATCGTTATCCATTTGGATTATGGGAATCAGGACCCACAACTTATCCACATCAGCGCTGGAACCACAACTTAACCACTGACCGTGGGACCCACCATATCACATGAGCCCGAGCCATCGCCGCCCCCATGCCAGCCCGCCGCCCCCATCTCCGATGACGAAGCCTGCCAACGCCGGCGGCCGGCGAGAGACGAGAGATGTCGATGTCCAGATCAGCCTCTCGCCCCTCATGGCCGCGGTATGGTGCAGTGCCGATGACCAGGTGCCCGGACTGCCCACGCATCGCGCCATTGAAGCATTTGACAACCAAATCGGAGGACAATGGAAACTATAGGCGCGAATTTGTGAAATGTGAGAGCAAAGAAGAGGCGGGCAAGGTTTGATCTATGTTCTCCCACAACTTTTTTCTTTGATTTCTTCCCCTAGATTTGTTGTTTTTTCCCTCAGATTTGGGATTCATAGTTTCGCTTTCATTTTCAGACTCTGAAGAGATGCAATCATTTTGAGTGGCCAGATGAATACATTGAGAGGCTTCAACTGGAGAGCTCAACTTATTTAAGGCAGGGCGCAACCCAAGAGCTCGATCTGTCGTCGGCAGTGGAGAAATTTGGCTCGAACAGCGTCGTTCCGATGGTGGGGAGTGCAGAACTAAAGGTGGAATTGAAGAAGGTGAACAATAACTAAGGTAGTTGATCGATCTGAAGAAGCAGGCAAATCTACTGGTTGCAGGACTTTATTTCTGTATAATTTCTTTGGGATTTGTTTACTTGCTGATCAGTAGTCGTTAGAAATTGTCATTAGTGTTTCAGTTAGCTTGTATGTGCGCAATGTCATGTAAGCTTAATTGGATGGAAAATTTCCCCTCTTTGGCTTTCCCTAATGTATCAAAGGATGTAGTAATTCGAATGAATTTCTCTTTGTAGTTTCAGTTCGACAGAGGGCAGGACAGATTGCAAGAAGAGTTCTCCAGTCATTTTTTAAGAATCAGTTCTGCAGTTGTTGGGCCGTGTTGTGGAGATGAGTGTGAGAAAGGCCTGGAGAGAAACTAAGCCCACATACTTTGGGTCCAAAGTAAAAACAAACGCACATACTAAACAGTTTCTGTTCTAAAAAAGAAGAAGAACTAAACAGCCTCTGCACCCATTTTGCTATGACCAAAAAATACTGCACAATATTTTTTTCCTTTGTGGCTGCATGGATTAGGTGGCTCCATATGTTGATTCTTTGCGGCTTGTGTAAATATAGTGTATTATTTGCCAAAAAAAATCAAATATAGAGTATTGTTTGCAAATAGTTAGCACTAAAAAGAAATATTTTTGGCTTGTGTAAAAAAGAGATTTTTGTTTTGCTTGTGTAAAAAAAGAATTTGTTTTTTACTTTTCATGAGTCATTTTTTTGTCTTATTTACACAGTATACAAAAAATGCATTTTTTGACGTTTTGAATTGCATTTTTTTATAATGGGTGTATCTAGACCTACAAGCCAAAACATCGTGTACAAAATGAGCACAATATTGCACGAACGAAGCATGTAGCTCTCTCAAAAAACAATCAACAACTAAAAAAGTTCAAATATAGTAGCAACTTTATAATAGAAATTAAGACACATAACAAATATAGATAGTTCGGGCCAACCAAGCCCACAGCACGAACATAGTACGCTTACAACTTCAGATAACATAGATGGGTCGATCTAGATGCCTAGCCGCCGCCTTCTCCACCTTGCTCATTCTCGCTCCTCCTCCACCTAGCTCCTCCTCCGGAAGCCCTTCACTGCTCCTCCAGGGTGTTATCGATGGGGTACGACAGAGTGTGCATGCGGTCCGTGGTGGGAAATATGTTGGTGTAGTCCGTGAAGATGTTGTGGGTGGTGAAAGCGATGAACTCGCAGCCACACCAGAACACGCGACCAAGGAGGTAGAACACATCGAAGGTGTTGGTGAAGTGGACAAGGCTAGCAACCACAATGCCATTGTGGGTAACCTCCTCGACTCGGTACATCCTTGGAGATCCCCGGGAAGGTGGCGGTAGCTTGCCGCAAGGAAGAAGTCGGTGAAGTCTGTTGAGCCCCTCCACCTTGACATGGACCACACACGCATGGTGCGCTCAACATACACCCTGGCAGGGTAGAGCATCTCTGACATAGTGGGGGTCATGCGGTAGGTTGGCCCGTTGTTTTGCATGGCTGTGGCGGGCTTGTTCTGCTGGTCTTCACGGCTGTTTGTGGTGAAGAAGAGCAAGGGCAAATGTAAGATGGGAGATGGATGAGGGGTGTGAGAGGAAGAGGAAGATGATAAGCGGTTTAAATCGCCGTAGTGCGACGTGTTAATCACTGCGGCATTAATGGGGTTAAATGTGAACAAGTGCTGCACTCTGTCGTCGCTCGTTCACGGGTGGGGGTAGTGTACACGCGTGGGAAACTACAGTCTCAATCATTTGGAGCACATTTTTTCATGACTAGTTTTTCACTCAACGAAAAGTGTTGGATTGATCACCTAACATCCATAATATTTGAGAAAGTATTGTAACATCAATATCCATACTAAACGGATTTGAATTTGAATTTGGGATCAAATTTGAAATTTGGCCAGAATTTAAATAGTTTTACACAAGTACGCATCAAAGTATAAATAGCATTACACAAATCCAGGGAAGTTTTTTACACAAATTCAGGCAAGTGTTTTTATTCAGACAAGAACAATATTTCACTTCTTCTTCTTCTTCTTCTTGCCACTCGATTTCTTCTTGTTGTTGTTGTCACTTGTTGATCCTACGACGGGTACGAGACCTAGTTCACTCAAGCTCTTGGTTTTCTTCACAGGACAATCTAAAATAGCATGTAAATGAGGCTTAGTTTGCACACCATCAACTAAAGCAGCTTCCATTTGTAACACAACTTCCAATATGGGCTCAGTTTGCACATCAGCCACAGCAGCTTCAGTTCCAGTTTGCACCATATCCAAATCTTGCTCATTTTGCACCACATCCAAAACTTGCTCATTTTGCACCTCATCCGAACGTTGATCATTTTGCACCCCCAACGACATCCAAGTTTGTCTCATTTTGCACCACAACATCATCCAAGTTTGGCACAATTTGCAGCCGGACATCATCCAACTCTGGTTCATCTTGCACCACAACATGCAAGTGTGGTTCTGTGTGCACTCTTTCACCAAAACTTCTCTTTTTCTACACCCATTGATTCTTGCCTTTTTGGTTGACCAGCAATCTTCAACAACAAGGGGCTGACCTCCACGCTTCCTCCTAGCAAACAAAGCATATAATTTGGTCAGTATCTAAAAATAACATCCAAATAAAAAAACACAAACACAAACATACTTTGTCCTTTAAGGAGTGTACCGACATTTTGGAGATCCTTTTCGGTGCCCAAGGTCCTAGCACAACTTGCATCCATTTTTGTTACCTTTTTGTGACCTTTTTGGCTTTGCACCCTCTTTCTTTCCCTTCTTACTAATCCCACCTTTCTCAAACCATGCCTTGAATCTGCTCTCTTTAGGCCTGCCAGCCTTTCTTTTTGTCATGGAATTACGAAATTGCACACCTTTTCATCTGTGCGCTCTTCTTGAAGACAAAAGATTTGCCAAGTGCCAAATAGTTCTACTAAATGCTTCATATCCATTTTCGAGGGAAGCATCCTATCTTGCATCCGTTTACTCCCAGGTGGAACCTCATTTTTACTACTCCCTCCGATCCATATTAATCGTCGCAGCTTTAGTACAAAGTTGTACTAAAGCTGTGATAATAAATAATGATCGAAGGGAGTAACAAATTATACATTGTACATTTTATTTGCTTAATTTAAAGTTTTTAACCATCTTACACAAACCACAATAGGTCTACCTTGATTTTGGCTTTGCATTTCCAAAACTTAGTGTTCAAGGAATAACATCATCACTTAAAGAGCTCCTGGAGCGAGCTCCGATAAAGAAAGTAAAGTATCTGTCTTCTGAATAGCTCTTTCTAGAAAGGTCATTGTTACGAATACATATTTTACTTTACTTTTCATGGATAGTGCTGAATAAAAACTGAGGATTCTCATGCTGTTGGAATCAAAACCAACTCAAAGGTAGTACTCCTTCTAGTCACCACTTGTCTTAGTGGATACTGACATGGTGCCAAAACTCCTTTGACCCCATGAAATATTTATAAATATAGTAAGATTACATTATTAAGAAAATATTTGTCAAGGCAAATCATCTCACACTTTATCCAGGTGCTCAATTTTAAAGGAGTGATCTCTCTCTTGCCCTTGGCAGCAATCAACATGTCATCAAAATATAACAACAAGCATATAGGTGATACATCAACAAATTTCATGTAAACACAACTATCATATGCAGACCTCTTAAATCCATGTGCAATCATAAATGAATCAAACCTTTTATACCACTATCTCGGAGACTGTTTCAAACCATATAGGGACCTCTTTAATTTGCAAACAAGTTTCTCCTTACCAGGCACTATGAAACCTTCTGGTTGGTCCATACAAGTTTCCTCCGCTAGTTCTCCGGCAGATTAGCAGTCTTGACATCTAACTGCTCAAGCTCAAGATCATTCATAGCAACAATACTGAAAAATGCACGAATGGAACTATGCTTGACAACTGGAGAGAACATATCATTATAATCAATACCTGGTATCTGACTAACCTTAGCCACCAACCTTGCCTTAAACCTTGCGGGATCACTAGGAGATAAACCTTCCTTTCTTTTGAAGATCCATTTGCAACGAACGGTCTTCTTTTGTTTAGGCAAGCGCACAACATCCCATGTGCTATTTTTCTCAAGTGGTTGCATCTCTACCTACATAGCAGCAATCCACTTCTCGCGGTCACTGGAAACAACGGCTTCAGTGTATGTGGATGGCTCATGGATGTTCTCAATCTGTTCTGCACAACTAAAAGCATAATGAACAATGTCACACTTCTCAATTAGGCGTTTAGGTTTGTTAATGACTCTCTTTCTCCTGCCATCTACAAGAGACTGAATTTGTGGATGCAAAACAGGGGGTGAGCGTTGCACAACATCATCAACATGATTCTCTGTGTCTGGAGCATCATCAACATTATCATGGACCTGTGCATCTGGAGTAGCAACATTATTATCAACAATTTCGTTTTCCTCCTCATCCAAATGCTCCACCTGCATAGTAACTCGTTGTGGCTCCACATCAAAACTATCTATGGACAAATCATCATTATACATAACAGATTCATTTAAAACATAGCTCATGCTCACAAAAACCTTATTAGTTTCAGGATTCCATAACCGGTATCCCGTTACTCCTGAACCATATCCAACAAACACACACTTAATAGCTCTAGGCTCTAGTTTTCCATTATCAACATGTGCATATGCATTGCAACCAAAAACTCTAAACTGTGAATAGTCAGCTGGTGTACCAGACCACACCTCAATGGGATTTTTTTATTAAGTGCAATGGATGGAGACCTGTTGATGAGGTAGTAGGCGGTGGAGATTGCTTCAGGCCAAAAATGTTTGCCCATGCAAGCATTGGAAAACATGCAACGAGCCCTGGAGATGATGGTTCTGTTCATACGCTCATGCACACCATTCCGTTGAGGAGTGTATGGGACGGTGTGGTGCCTGACGATACCCAAGTTTCTACAATACTTGTTAAAAGCTTTTGAACAGAATTCCATACCATTGTCAGTGCGAAGTATTTTTACCTTCCTCTCAGTTTGCCTTTCTACCATAACTTTCCAATCGTTAAAAGCATCAAACACATCATATTTATTTTTCAGAAAATAAGACCATACTTTTCTGGAGTAGTCATAAATAATTGTAAGCATATAACGAGCACCAGCAAGCGAGGGTTTACGGGAAGGCCCCCCCAAATCAGCATGTACATAATCTAATATACCTTCTGTGGTATGAACAACAACATTGAACTTTACCCTCTTGTGCTTACCAAAGATGCAGTGCTCACAGAACTCCAAGTCACTTACGTTGGAGCCATCCAGGAATTCCCTCTTAGTCAATTCTGCCATGCCAAGTTTACTCATATGCCCAAGGCGCATATGCCAAATATTAGTTTTACTGGATTTATCAGAAGTAACAACAACAGCAGTAGTACCAGTAATAGTGCTTCCTCTAAGAACATAAACTACTGCAGGATGGTCCAAAGATGACACATCAATCAGAGACCCTTCGACAAAACTGTGTGCGATCCATCAATCGCAAACGGTATAGTTCAAGCTCCGCCGCCAATGACGAAAACCGTGTGCGATGGAGGAACCATCAAATACGATTCAAAAAATAGTTGCGTGTGTGATGCATCGCACACAGTTTGTTCTTATGAACTATTTTTGATTATGGAATATAACAGAGACGGTTAACAAACTACATACGTGTGCGTGGTGCGGCATACAGTTCACTCGGACAAACTGTTTGCGCTGATCCAGCAGAACACAATCGAGTTAGCCTAAGATGGTGTGTGTGATACCCGGTAAACAGTTCATTCATCAGAATTGTTTGGGAAGACCAATAATAACCCAAACGATTCATCCTGACAACCGTGTGTGTTGTGGGTACCCGGCAAACAGTTCATTCCTCAGAATTGGTTGGGAAGACCAATAATAACCCAAACGATTCATCCTGACAACCGTGTGTGTTGTGGGTACCCGGCAAACAGTTCATTCATCAGAATTGTATGGGAAGACCAATAATAACCCAAACGATTCATCCTGACAACCTGTTTGTGTTGGGGGCAGACGGTTGCTGCTATTAATTGTATGAGATGTGATTTGCTCTATTTGCACAACATCTATATGCTCTGTCTACAGAACACCAACATTATTTTTGCATAACCAACTTGAACATCCAGTTACATAAGTGATACGTCTCCAACGTATCTATAATCTTTTATTGTTCCATGCTGATATATTGTCATTCTAGGATACATTTTGGTCATTATTTACCAATTTATAATATCTTTTAGCACTAACCTATTGACCCAGTGCCCAGTGGCAGTTGTTATTTTCTGCTTGTTTTTTACTTTGCAGATTTCCTTTACCAAACGATGTCCAATTGTCACGAAACTTTTTGATGATTTTTCTAGACCAATAAAGACATAGAAGTTTCAGGAGATGGCCAGGAGCCGCACGAGGGCTCCACAAGCCATCAGGGTGCGCCCAGGGGGGTCGCACCCTGTTGGCTTCTGGGCCCTGATGTCTACTATGCAACTTTATTCTTGTAGACTATGTTGGGCCTCCAAGCGCAGAGTTTTGTAGGACAGTAGCAATTTTCCCTAAAGTGAATGACCTAAAGTTTATCAATCCATGGGAGTTGTAGGATGAAGATGGTCTCTCTCAAACAACCCTGCAATCAAATATAAGAAATCTCTTGTGTCCCCAACACACCCAGTACAATGGTAAATTGTATAGGTGCACTATTTCAGCGAAGAGATGGTGATACACGTGTAGTAATGATAGTAGATATGGATTTTTGTAATAGTAACAATATAAAACAGCAAGGTAGCAAGTAACAAAAGTGAGCACAAATGGTATTGCAATGCTTAAAAACAAGCCCTAGGGTCCGTACTTTCGCTAGTGCAATCTCTCAACAATGCTAATATAATTCGATCACATAACCATCCCTCAACGTGCAACAAAGAATCACTCCAAATTTCTTATCTAGCAGAGAACATAAGAAGAAATTGTTTGTAGGGTAGAAACCACCTTAAAGTTATCCTTTCCGATCGATCTATCCAAGAGTCGTACTAAAATAACACCAAGTTATCCTTTCCGATCGATCTGATGTTAGAAACAAATGGTGGTTGTTGTAGGGAGTGGCGGACGATGACGATATCTAGAGTTCGTACTAAAATAACAACATATGATACACATCAACCAACTCTAATGTCACCTAGATACTCCAATGTCACCACAAGTATCCATGAGTTAATTAAATGATACGCATCAAACAATTTCAGATTCATAATACTCAATCCAACACAAAGAACCTCAAAGAGAGCCCCGAGATTTCTATCGGAGAAAGTAGGACGAAAACGTGCATTAACCCCTATGCATAGATTACCCAAATGTCACCTTGGGGATCTGCGAGTTGGGTGCCAAGACATATATCAAGTGCTCTCAAATCCATAAAAGTATTCAATCCGGCAATAACGAAATCTCAAAGGGAAAACTCAATTCATCACAACAAGATAGAGAGGGGAAAACACCATATGATCCAACTATATTAACAAAGCCCGCGATACATCAAGATCGTGCCAAATCAAGAACACGAGAAAGAGATTAAACACATAGCTACTGGTACAAATCCTCAGCCCCAAGGTTGGCCTACTCCCTCCTCATCATGGAGACCATAGGGATGGGGTCTAGATTGGTTTTTCGTGGCTACAGAGGCTTGCGCCAGCAGAACTCATGATCTAGGGTTATTTCTGGGGGTTTCTGAATATATAGGATTTTTGGGCTTCGGTTTCACGAGAAGATGGGCCACGAGGGGCCCACAAGACATCAGGGCACGCCAAAGGGGGCTGGCGCGCCTTGGTGGGTTGTGGCCACCTCGTGGCTCTTCTGGCCTCCCACGAAGCTTCTAGTGCCTCTTTTGTTCCAAAAACATCGTCAAAAAGTTTCGTTGCATTTGGAGAAATTTTATTTCTGCACAAAAAACAACACCACGGTAGTTCTGCTGAAAACAACGTCAGTCCGGGTTAGTTCCATGCAAATCATACCAAAACCACATAAAATTGCTGTAAATATGGCATGGATACTTCATAAATTATAGATACATTGGAGACATATAAGGCCCCCTATGGCTCTCCCGACCTCCCTCTCTAGCCTATAAATTGTCTAATATTCCAGAAACCCTGAAGGGAGTCCCGATAACCTTTTTCCGCCGCCGCAAGTCTCTGTTTCGCCGTGATCCCATCTGGAGCTCCGTTCCGGCACCTTGCCGGAGGGGGGATCGATCACGGAGGGCCTCTACATCAACTTTGCTGCCCTCATGATGATGTGTTAGTGGTTCACCATAGACCTACGGGTTCATAGCTAGTACCTAGATGGCAATCTCTCTCTCTTATGATCTTCAATACAATGATCATCACGTCTTTGCTTTGATCTATCTGATGTAATTCTTTTGTGCGGTGTGTTTGTTGGGATCCGATGAATTGCGGGTTTATGTTCAGCTTATTCATGAAAAGTATTTGAGATATCTTTGATATATATTGTCTCTTAATTGCATGATCATTATAGCTTCGTAATGCTCTTCGATTTATTGATGTGCTTTGGGCAAGTAGATTGATATTTCATCGGTGGGAGTGGTGCGTTGTGGTAGGTTCAACCTGACGGGTTTCTATATCCCAGTGATAGAAAGGGAGAAGATACGTCTTTGTGTTGTTGCTACTAAGTATAAAACGATGGGGTTTATTCATATTGATTGAGTATACTTTGTCTACATCATGTCATTGTTCTCCAAGCATTACTCCGTTTTACTTAATACTCTAGATGCATACTGGATAGCGGTCGATGAGTGGAGTAATAGTAATAGGTGCAGGCAGGAGTCGGACTATTTCCTTATGGACGTGATGCCTATATACACATGATCATTGCCGTGAACATCGCATAACTATCCGCTTTTTATCAATTGCCCAACAGTAATTTGTTACCCACCGTATGTTGCCTACATGAGAGATGCCACTAGAGAACACTATGGCCCCCGGGCCTATTCACTTATAAATTTACAAACACTATTGCTACCTTGCTGCCATTATTTAACTTTTATTTTATTTTGAAATTTATATTTATCAACAATTATCTACATAACTCGCTTTCTTGCAAATAACGAGATCAAGGGGATTGACAACCCTCTTGGCCGCATTGGGTGCAAGTTGTTTGTTCTTTTGTGTGCAGGCTGCTGAAGACAGTTGAGGATTGATATTCCTATTGGTTCGATAAACCTTGGTTTCGTAACTGAGGGAAATACTTACCCATCTTGTGCTACAATAACCCGTTCCTCTTGACGGAAAACCCAACGCAGATCACAAGTATCATGAAGGATTTCTGGCGCCGTTGCAGGGGAATATCGTCATCAACTATCAAGTAGATTCTCACAAATTTTCATTCACTTGTTCTTCTTTTTATTTTCTGTTATCTTTAGCTTGTCTCATAAAATAAAAAATACAAAGATATTTATCTTTGCTTGTTGCTTGTCACTATGTCTAGTTCTTCTTTTGTCTATGTTACTTCCGAAAATGAGGTGTTCACCTTTAAACAAAGGGGAGGAGAAAATTTAAAAGATGTTTGGTATAGGATTTGCAATCCTCAAAATAATTCAATTCGTAAGCAATACACTACTACCTTGCTTCACAATTTTTATGCGGGTGTGACAACTTGGCATAGATTCGTTCTTGACACCATCACCGGTGGTAATTTCTTAATGTGTCACACTTTGGATGCTTATAATGCTATTGAAAATCTTGCAGGGTCACCTCCCATTATTGTTAATGGAACCATTTTGACATTGGAAGATGTATGCGGAGGCTAGATGCTATGAAAAATAAAATAGCCACTAAAGAACAAATTGAGGAGTTGGATAAAAAGACTCATAATCATATCACTCAATTTGGTTCGAGGGTAGGAAACACTTTGAAGGAACTAAAGGGGAAAGATACAACCTTTAATGAAAAGATAGAACTAGCTTTTAGTAGAATTGAGAAGATGGAAGAAGTCATTGATAAAATGGGTACCGTATTTTTCCCTTCCAAAACATCAAGGGGGTAGTTTCAAGACTATGTATGTTCCTAAGGATAATAGTGTTTCAACTATCAAAAGAAATGAGGATCTTAAGATGATTCGTGTGCACACCGACTTTATATATATCATAAAAGGACCCATTATCCAGACCCCTAATAAATGTGCGTGTGTTATTGAGGAGCTTGATGTCAAAGATGGCAACACATGGAACTATGCATTATGCCTAGCTAGGGGCATAAAACAATAGCGCTTGTTGGGAGGCAACCCAATAGTTATCTTACTTTTTTCTTTAAATTTCTGTTTGTTTGAGATAGCATGATTATTGCCTATGTAATGATTATCTTTTTATGTTTTAATTAGTGTTTGTGCCAAGTAAAGCCTGTGGGATGACTCGCATGATGAGTAGAATTGATACGGTGCAAAAATAGAAACTTTTGCGTTAAGTACAGGAATTTTCATTTTTTACTGGAATGTGATAATTATCTGAAATTTTTACACAGTATTACACTGCAAATTCTTCAGGCTATCCTAATTTTTAAGAACGTTTAGAGTTATAGAAGTATACGTGTCCACAGATCTTTACAGACTGTTCTGTTTTAGACAGATTCTGTTTTTGCTTGCATAGTTTGCTTGTTTTGATGATGCTATGGATTGTATTAGTGGATACAAGCCATAGAGAAGTTAGAATACAGTACCTATTATGCAATTATAAAATAATAAGAAATTTATAACAGTACCTAAAGTATTTGATATGTTGCTTATACTAACGGATCTCATGAGGTTTTGTTGAGTTTTGTGTGATTCAAGTTTTCAAGTTTTGGGTGTTATCACGATGGACAAAGGAATAAGGAGTGGCAAGAGCCTAAGATTGGGGATGCCCAAGGCACCCCAAGATAATATTCTAAGAAAGACTCAAGCGTCTAAGCTCGGGGATGCCCCGGAAGGCATCCCCTCTTTCGTCTCAATCCATCGGTATGCCACTTGAAGCTATACTTTAATTCGTCACATGATATGAGTTTTGCTTGGAGTGTCGTTTTCTTTTGTTTGCTTATACTTTCAGTTTGCCACAATAATTGTTTGCTGGACACACCTATCTGAGAGAGACACACCTTCATCATAATTTGTTTGAATACTCTATGTGTTTCACTTATATCTATTGAGCTCGGCAGTCACTCTAGTACTTCACTTATATCTTTTTGAGCACGGTGGCGTGTAGATTTTATAGAAATAATTTTACTCTTGCTCTTAACTCATATTTGTTTGATATTAATAAATAGTGATGGTAATTTGCATGGGTCAGAAGACTAATCTAAAAATGTTAGGTATTCAATGAGTGATAATGAATACCATCATGTAGCACATAGAGAAGTTGAGGATTAATAATATTGACATAATAATCTGAAAAAGTGTGAGTTCAATATTATTAATTTGTAAAAGTGTCGATATTCAGAGGGGTTAACTTTTTATTTGTCTAAAAATTAAAGAGGCATGGTGATGATGTGTGAGCATTTCTCTTCCTCGTTGAAATCCTAGTGTTGTTTCGGGTCGGAAGCACGCGACGGTTAACTCCTACCAACCTCTTCCCTTGAGGCATGCGGGGAGTACTTTGATTTGTGATAAAACTAATAAAACTTTGCAATACGTATATGAGTTCTTTATGACTAATGTGAAACCATGGACATACGCAATCACACCTTCTCATATTTGCTAGCCTCTTTGGTACCATGCATAGCCCGTTCTCACCTTGAGGATCGGTGCAACTTTCGTCAGTGCATCCCAACTCCGTGACATGATACGCTATGTTGCTCATAAGCCTCATTATATCTTCCTAAAAACAGCCACCACACCTACCTATCAGCATTTCGATAGCCATTCCGAGATATATTGCCATGCAAATTCCATCGTTACTTCACATGACTAGTTGTTCATCATCATATTGCTTTGCATGATCATATAGAGCTGACATAGTATTTGTGGCAAAGCCACCATTCATCATATTTTTGATACATGTCACGCTAGATCATTGCACATCCTGGTACACTGCCAGAGGCATTCATATAGAGTCATATCTTCATTTCAGTTTTTCATATTGAGTTGTGAATAAAATAAAAGTGTGATGATCATCATTATTAGAGCATTGTCCCTGTGAGGAAAGGATGATGGAGACTATGATTCCCCCATAAGTCCGGAAGAGTCTCTGGACGAAAAATAAAAAAATGGGGGAGGCCAAATGAGCTCACCATTTAAAAAAATGATGAGAGAAAATGAGAGAAGGGACTTTGCTACTATCCTTTACCACATTTGTGTCTCAAAGTGGCACCTTGTTCCTCACATGTCGAGAGTCTCATGTTATGTCATTTTCATATTGCTATTGGGAATTTCATTATTATAAACTTGGCTTATATATTCCTATGACGGGCTTTCTCAAATGCCCGAGGTCTTCATGAGCAAGCAAGTTAGACGCACACCCACTTAGCTTCATTTTAGCTTTCATACACTTATAGATCTAGTGCATCACATTTGCATGGCAATACCTACTCCTTTCATTGACATCTATCGATGGCCATCTCCATAGCCCGTTGATACGCCAAGTTGATGTGAGATTATCTTTTCCACTTTTTACCCCGTTGATATCTACCACCATCACTGGTGCAGCGACGTGCTATACAAACGGTTTTAACCCCTTTCCGCGACGTAGTTCCAAACCGTCGCCTTGCATGTGTGGGCGATAGGGGGGTCCATCCCACACGACACCGCAAAACTGTTGGCGATGGTGGCCAACGAACGCAAACGATCTCCAAATATAATCGTGTGCGGTGCAGGAATAGATCGCACACATAATCTTTTGGGCGTACGTGTGGTATTTGGGTTCAATCACACACGTCCAAGACGAGTGAAACGCATCTAATTGCTCATGGAAAACAAACGGAGTTTGACCTTTGACCGTTTCTGAAACATTAAGTAATCCACACGGGCCATGGTAGACATTGTGTGTGATATCTTCATCATCGCACATGAGATTTCCCTTGGAACCGTGTACCATATATAACATCATCGGACACGTTTCCCGAAAAATGTATGCGTGGGATCGTCTTTGCATCGGGCACGGTTTCCTGTTGGCTCACGTGTGAGATACGGTGCTATCGCAAACAATTGAGTAGCTCCTACGCACACATACAAGTGTTGCAAACCGTTTGCGATTCCTTATGTATCACAAACGTTTTAGATTATATCTCGTGTGCTTTTCCTGTGGACCATAGGCGGTTGCGCTACGAGTTGCGTGTGCTTTCCGATCTGGACCGCACACGCTTAGTTGCTTGAACCGTGTGCGCTGAAATTGCCTGGTTATTGTAAAATATCGCATCTAATTCACCCTGCAAATAACAAATTCGCCACAATATGCAATTGACAAATAGTGTCCACATGAAGAACATTCATCATAATTCGCCACAATATGCAATTGAACGAATAGTGTCCACAAGCAGAGGATTCATCATAATTCACGACAATATGCAATTGAGAAAATGCTAGCTAAATTCCACAGCTGTTAAACCGACATATCCAGTACATAATCATAGTGTACGAAATACGAAGACATGATCACATGGAAGATAATGCATCCATGTGTATATGATAACACTATATGAATGCGTGCTTATTTTTAGGAGATTTGATTCCGGAAATCTTCGTCGTCTTTAGAGGGCTTGATGTAGTGTTTCACAAAGAATGTGCTGATAAATTTCCTAACAGACAACAATTCATCTGCGTCGAGCGGTGAAGAGGTCATCGGTTCGAAGATCACCTGCAGGACTTTTAGATCAGAATGTGACATACGTGGGGAGTAGAAGATAGTAATTAAGAAGCAGACTTACTGGTTTTATCTTGTCAGCCTCGACACCACATTCAGCATGTCTGCATAGGTTGATCATGTGTGCACAAACGTAGTATCCACATAGGTTGGTACCTTGTTGTTGCTGAGGACACTGAATTTTTTTGTACAGTATTAGTCATGTATTTGCCCTGTTAGGTACAACCTAACCGGTGTAAGTTTTTTTTTTCTATGGAGAGAAATAGAAAGAGGTTTACTTAGAAACTTGAACATCTGACTAGCATTTTTTGAAAATAACGGATTTCGTTGTCTTACCGGAGAAACGATCACGTGCTGCAGAGGTAGTTGGCGGTCGAACATATTCCCCCCTAAAGTTATGTTCTTTGACAATACACTGCAAATGAAGATGAATTTTCACACACTCAATTCTGGAACCAGATATGAACACAACGCCTTAACATCAAAGAATTCAATACCTATCCATGAAATCCTAAAGATGACTCAGATCCTGAGGCGCATTTGACTCTCTGAGAGAATCCATATAGTAAACTGTGTTGCGTTTTGGAACAATGACCACCAAGATCCAGTGACCTCTACAGTTTAAGAAAACCATGAACGTACGAACAATGTCTAAAACTGAAAGATGATCAATGTAGGCGTGGTTGTATATTTATACTTACTGTTCATGATATGGCCACATGAAGAATTCTCCTATCGATAAGTCGAACAAGATCTTGGCGACATGAGCAATGGAAGCCGTGCGTGAGTCATTATTTTTTAACAAAACGCCGTTTGCTAAATCAGGATCTATGAAATACGCATGCACCCTTGATTTTCTCTGCGTCGTCAATCCCGTGAGAGGAATACAGTACAGTTAGCTTTTTTGTCATTTACAGCCTTGTATGGAGAAGTTGATCAGAGTTTGTGAAGTACTTATAACATCAAGCATTTGACAAGAGTGGCAGCAAGCTCACCGAAGTTGAAGAAGAGATGAAAGTACTCGAATTCCACACTGATGGTACCTGGAACGTGAGAGAAATGCCATTTGTCGTAGTGCAATTCCACAATGTTAGTATCTTCTCCTTCCGACATTCTGTCCATGCAATATTTATGTAACTTGCGAGTACTAGAACTGCACTCCTCCCAGAAAACGCCAACAAGGAATGGCTGGCCATGTTTGTACTCGCATTTCTCATATGTGTCTACTTCTGTACTAGCAAGAAGCTTTTGAAGGTCTGCTTCAGCCATGTGGTCAGAACCGGGATTGTCCAGCCCTTCGAAAACATTATTGTTAATTTGGGTACGGCCGATGATTCCTTGTAGAATGAGGCTCTTGGTCCTATCCCTCCTCGCACTTTGGAGGCCCAACTTCCTATGTGCAACCCTGCCCGCTTGTGTCTTCTTAGCTGAAGCACTTCTTGTTTGACGCCTGGTTTCATCAACGACATGCTGCTGAGAAGTGTGTGAAGGTACGATGGACTGCTAAACAGATGATGCCGCTGTGGCGGACTGCTGAGCTCTAGTGCCAGAGTCGACGGACTGATGAGCACACGTTCAAGCTGGTGCCAACGTGTCGGTGTGTTGATGCGGCTATGACAGCGTGTTGGTTTGTTGAGCAGGCAGTGCCGACACATCGGTATGCTTAACAGGCTGCTGCGAACCACTGGACTGATGAGCAGGTGGTTCCTGACTTTCGGAGTGCTTAGCAGGCGGTCCCGGACTTTCGGCATTCTTAGCAGGCGGTTCCAGACATTCAGACTCCTTAGCACGCGGTTCGGTCGGGTTTATCTGGTGAGAATGCAATGCCGATGTCTCTGCACTTTCTGCTTTAGTGGCTGGCATCTGAACCGATGATACGTCTTCAGCAATTGTTGGCCTTGCCCCAGGCTGCTCAGGATGGGACGATTACCTGGCATCTATGGCAGGAAGTCGGCCGGGCTGATCACAGGTTGATGCCTCGGGTATCGGATTCCCAAGAGTATGTTCATTGGGGGAATCACACAATATCTGCTGTGGCGAGATGACAGTCACCGGTTCGAGGGCGACATTGGTTGCTTTTGGGGGGGCTGGAGGGGGCTCATCCAGGAACTATATTTCTTTCCATGGCCACTTGATATGATTTAACCGTGTCTCTTGCAAGGTCCTCTGCTCATCAGGGTCTTGAAGGACATTTTCAGGGGAAATTCACTGAATCCAGGCTTTATTTCAGTCACGCAGCACTTCATACAATCCTCCTTCAATGGGACATTGTCCAACAAGCGACCCCCGTCAAAGTCAGGGTTGTAAACCCACGCAGTTGCACATTTTAAAGAACCACCATAATGTGTAAGCACGACCCTCACTCTCTCCTCCTGTCCATATAGATCAGATATAGCACCATCATGTCCAGATGCAGCATCATTGTCGCCGGGGTCAGCTGATGCACAACTACTCTTGTGCGGTGTTGCCATACAATAGGTGGCATCATCCATGCCGAGACCCCCTTGCGTCTCCCGACTATCTCTCAGCATTAGTGTCTTCTCCTGCATATATGACTCCTCAACTTCCTTTCAAACTACATGATGCATGTCCCTCTTGATCTTTTCGCACAAGTCTCTCTGCCTATAATCACTCCTAGCTTTTTTCATGCTGAGCATCTCTTCTTTGCTTAGTGAGAAAGCCCTCTTGTGTGGGACATTGACACCAATACTATAGGAGATATGCCCTAGAGGCAATAATAAATGTTATTGATTATATCCCTGTTCATGATTAGGTTTATGTTTCATGCTATAACTGCTATGGTTCTCGAGTCTGCAATAACCACGAGGCTCGGACGAAGACTCATATGCACGTGTGGGATAATAAACGGTAAAAAGTATTCCTAGTCTGGCCTCTAAGACTAACTCAAGTGTTGCATGATGGTTCTGTTTTCCTGATCATGGGCATGTCTATGCTAGCAACTTTGAGGGCACAATGCTGGAAGAACATTTGTGTTGAATCGACCCGAATTGATGTTATGCTATGAGATACATTCATCACAATTTAATGGTTAATAACACAGAGATGGTTATCGTTTGCATGATTCCTTAGACCATGAGAGTATCGAGTTTCTTCATGCTTGCTTCATGAACTTTGGGGTTTGTTAAACGTCATCCGTAAATGGGTGGCTATTACAGCAGCTTACGGGTTCATGGAAAAGTATGTCAAGTAACTTGATAGCTCAAGATTGGGATTTGCTCCTCCGACGATGGAGAGATATCTCTAGGCCCTCTCGGTGTTACGGTATCCATCATCGTCTGGCCAGACACTTTGTGATTTGATCACGGGGATGCCAGAACACGGGAACGAGAAAAGAGAACAATACCGGTAACGAGGTAACTGGCATAGTGGACAAGTTGTTGATCCACGGGGATGCCAACATGTCTCACCTCGGGTATTTGTAACATATCGCAAAGCAACAGGAATAGCACACGGCAACTGGAGGTTCACTCGAATATTCATTCGTGTGGGTATAGGGGTCAATATGGGTGTCCAAGGCTCCGATGTTGATCATTGATCGGAAGGGGTTTCGGGTCATGTCTATGCTTCACCGAACCTATAGGGTCACACGCTTAAGGGTCATCTATCTGCTGAATACTAGACAGGGAGTCTAAGAGAAAATCACCGGAAAAGTTTCAGACACCGGAAAAGTTTCGGACAGCGGAAAAGTTCCGCAGTGAGAACACCGGAACAGTTCTGGTGAAACTGAAAAGTTGTTTCAGGGGATACCATAAAGTCAAATTGGTTTCAGCACATGCCTGATAATTCTTGGAGGGTGCCAGAATCATTCTGGAAACTTTCTGGAATTTTCCGGGATGAAAACCGGAAATGTTCTGGAGCTGCCGGAACCGCTTCAGATGCTTTTCGCAGATGAAAATCACTAAACCGGAATTGTTTCGGAAAGCATTGAAAATTATTTTAGTGGGTACTGGAAATGTTCTAAGCCCACATAAATATTTTCAGTTCGATCAGACGCTGAAAAATGTCGTCGTGAATAGTGAAATCAGCTTTATGGTTACTTTTTGGAAAGCCACCTTTTTGGGCTTTTGCTCCAAAATATCTTGGAGATGACATGGATGGATGTGGCTGAAATTTCAGCCCCTCCACCCCTCCTTCTCCTATAAATAGAGGTGGAGAGGGCAGCCCAAAACTCATCCCTTCTCACATACAAGTGCCATGCATGATCTGGCTTTCTCTCTCCCTCCTAGCGAAATAGTTTCGTAGAGCCGAAAGGCTGTCTGGTTTCCGGTGGGAACTAGTTCTGGACGGCGAAGCCCTGCCGGATAGATGACACCGTTTGTGTGCAACTCTGTAGAGAGATCGTAGTTTCGGTCTTAGTTCGAGAGGTCCTCCCGAAGGGCTGTCCGAGTGACTGTCCGAGTTTCGTGGGTACTCCCGAAGGGCTGTCCGAGTGACTGTCCGAGTTTCGTGGGTCCTCCCGAAGGGCTGTCCGAGTGACTGTCCGAGTTTCAATGGTCCTCCCGAAGGGCTGTCCGAGTGACTGTCCGAGTTTCGATGGTCCTCCCGAAGGGCTGTCCGTGACACCATCCGGGGGACTGTCCGACCGCCTCCCGGAGGGCTGTCCGGGGGGCAGATGAGGGTATACATCCTCGCAGTTGGGAGGTTGTAAATCCTAGCTGCGGGGATCTGCACCGCCGATCGTCATCGACTCTACTTCCGCTGCGCTATGAGTCGGTAACGAAAAAGATCAAACCTTGTATGCAGTTTCCATAGTGGTCCTGGGCTGGTGCGTAGGTCAAAAAAAATTTGTTTTCTGCTGCGTTACCCTACAATGGCATCATGGGCCGTGCTATGCTTAGATGCAGGTTGCGATCTAGAATACATAGAGATGTATGGGTGTTGCACAATATAATTAGGTAGTAGATGAGTTCTATTACTGAAAATTATTTGTGCGGGTAGCAGATGAAATCTGTTACCCGATGTTCTTGTTGCTTCCCTGGAATTTACATATTTCTGATCTTGATAACAGCTTGGTGGAGTTTCAATGTTCTGGCAATCCACGATCCTGATTGATCAACGAAGTGCTAAAAGTTCATTGAATTCCACCGTAGTTAAAAAGAAAGATGGAATTTCGCAGACGAAAGGGCAATGCAGATATGATCTGCACGGGGGTCATGCGTCTGACGAAGTTTAGTATGGGGCTCGAGATTTTATTATCTCGTGTTTCATACACCCCGCAATGTTAATCTAGAGACTTGGATTATCATGCTTGATGATGGACGTTGGTAGCTTCGGTTTGTTTCGAAACCTTAGAAGCCACATAAAACAAGTTTTTTGCATGAACCGATTAGAGGCATCTAACTTGGTTTTGCAGGATGGTTTGCATGTGCATATGATGTGGTATAGCAGTGCTCATATTAATTTGATTATGTATGAGATGACTATATGATGTAATATTAACATGACCTGCGTGTCATGATTCGGCATGATGGCTGGAGCCATATGATTGTCACTTTAATGACCTGCGTGTCAACCTTAAGTAATGCACTTATTTTATTAGCTATAGAGATAGCAATATTATCTGGTGCATCGACAAGGTGGTGGCAATCTTCGCGAAGGTGAACACCAACGTGAATGCCGAAGACGAAGAAATGAAAGACTTCTCCGTCAGAAAGGGCTATACCATATAATGCTATTATGAATTGCCTGAGATGTTTATCCCTTATGATGCACCCTTTTTGATTGCGCGGTAGTCGCTTTTATTACGGTGATCTCTCACTTAAAATATCAAGTAGTTAGTGTTCTCCCAAGTGTAGCACCGTCACGGCACCTATCTCTTCGGGGCATCACATGATCTGCATGGGTGCGAACGATTAGAGAAGTGTGAGGCGGGTGAGTTGAGACCTCGCAGCGAGATCACTTGGTTGTCTTGACGTTCAGGCAGGACAGTCCTGAGCTCGGAACACACGCATCGAAAGATGAACAAGAATCACATAGAGATGTGATCGGCAAGTTTGCCTACCGATTGAAGTTAGCGCCATTTTAGTTCATCTCGAACCGTGGCGTTGAATTGAAATGCGGATCTTGAATCACTCACGATAAATAATGAGAGATATTGATTTGAGTGGGAGCGCCCTTTAGAATTAATTCTGTTAATTCTTAGTGCAATTAATTATGGACACTGTCTAAGTGTGATTTGCATAATAGTTGTAGAAAAATGGCTCGCGTTTCCACCTTCCCTGTTAAAATTGAATAAGCTGTTAAATATCTGGTTAAAACTTTACGGTTGGTAACGTAATGTGAGGATTGTCCTCAAAAGTGCCGAGAAGGACTTGTCCTATCGCATGCTTTCGGTATTCTCCCGCTAATGCTATGGATCATGTGACTCTCGTCCATCGATCCAAAAGCTAGAATTCCGTTTCAGTCAAGTGCAATATGTTTGCTTCCACGAGACCCGAACTTCGAAAGTTTGGATAGTTATGTGACATTCATGGAATCTGAAAATCATTTTTAGAGACAGACAAAGGCTAAAAGATATGAGATATCCAAAGCAATGTTTGTTTGCAAACTATTAGTAAAGGAGTTTACTATGCATTAGACTGATAAGAGAGGGATCCAGAAGAACGCCTGTCATATGATGAAAGGTGAATAAAACAAACAACTTAAAGAGAAAGGAAGTGTCCGAAGGGTGTTAGTGAAACTTTCACGCCTAGGAAGTCTGGGGCTAACGCCACTCTTAAGTTGGATGCTTCTTCTAAGAGTAGGAGAAATACTGAAAGTTAAACTGTTAGAAGTATGAAGGCAGAAAGAAAGAAGACTGGAATATCCAGCTCATGTATGAATGTCATACAAGTTTTTGATGTATAGAAGGCTAGTCAAAGATATAGTTCTTGGGAATTATGGTTAAACATGTTAATCACTAATTCTTGGGTATTGTGAGTTGATCACAAAGATACCCGCTCGATTGCATTCTGATACAACTCGATGCAAGAACTACTACGGCCTAAAAGACTAGCCAGGAATGAGGTTTAGATACACACAGGGAACATAGTAAATGTTACTATACCTTCCATTGGTGTATTCCCTATGTATTTACTTTCATAATTCATTTTAGAGTTTTACACTCTAGCCCATTGCATAAAGTATCTTGCAAGAAGGTTATTCATAAGAGAACTTTTGATGTTCGATGTTATGAATAACATAAGGGCCATACTTTCATTATGAATGAGATGTATGTTATGAATATTGATAATAATACATTACCTCTGTATTTACTTTCATAATTCATTTAGAGTTTCATACACTCTAGCCCTTTGCATAAGGTATTTTGCAAGAAGGTTATTCATAAGAGAACTTTTGATGTTCGGTGTTATGAATAACATGAAGGGCCATGCTTCCATCCAGGATGGGATGTATGTTATGAATATTGATGGTAATATGATACATCCATAACACTGACGCTAAATGTCGCAAGACTAAGATAATACCACACATGTGTGGCACTGCATTTGGTCACATTGGAGAAACCCGCATGGAAAATTCCATTATGATGGATTTTGAAGTCGTTTGATTTTGAATCATCTGACACTTGCAACTTTCCTCCGAAAAGTGAAGTGACTGAAATACCGTTCACAGGCCATAAGGAACGAGCAACAAACTTATTGGTGATCATACATTATGATGTGTGTAGTTCAATAAATGTTGTTGCAAGTAGTGGATTTAGCTATCTTCAGAAATGACTCAAGTAGATATATGGATATTTACTTGATGAGACGTAAGTCTGGATCTTTTGAAATCATTCGAAAGGTTTTCAAAAATGAAGTAGAAGTTATTGTAACAAGAAAATTATGTTTCTACAATTCGATTGTAGAAAAGAAAATTTGAGTTACAAGTTTAGCGAATGTCTGATGAGTTGTGAAAGGGGTTTCATAACTTACATTTCCCGGAACACCACTACAAGTGGAAAGTCCGTGAAGATGTAATCGAACCATTTATGACATGGTAAGATCAAATATGACATAAATAAATTTGCCATTATCCCTTTTAAAAGTGATGCTTTAGAGACTGCGGCTTTTACACTGAAAAGAGCTCCATCGGGTCTGTTGAAATGACGTCGTGGTATGGTACGCCCAACCATGTGATATCTTTTCTTAAACATTTGGAATATGGGGCTTGTGTAAAAGGTTACAGACCTATTCCAAATCAGACAAGTACTACTTTGTAGGTTATCCCAAATTATTGGGTATTCCCCCACCACTATACCGAGGCAAAGGATTTTGCCACAAAACAGTATGCTTTTAAAGAGAATGGTTCTTTCAAAAAGTCGGTGGGAGAATAGTGCAACTCGACGAGATAAACAGTACCTTCATCATCAGATCAAAGGAAAGGAACCTTGGAAGTGATTCCAGAGTTTCCTACTGCGACTGATACGGAAGTCTCTACAATAAAATGCATGTACTTCGATCGAACTTGCAGCTGAACCACGTAGGCAAGGCTCGTGCAAACCTCTCAGGTGCGCAAACGAGATATTGTTGTTGGACAACAGTATACCTACGATACACAAGGAAGTGGTGATGGGCCCTGACTCCAGAATTGGCTAAATGCCAATACAATCCGAGATAGTTTTCATATAAATATTTCAAGATTAAAATCTTGATACACCTTTCGGAAGGCTTAGAGTCTAACGAATATTTATGGAACTAAAAACTGATACGGATAAAAATGTTTTATCCATAAAGCTCGACTTGTTGAAATAACAAGTTCAAGGAGTTGACTACGATGAGGTTGTTTCACCGTAGCGATGCTTAAAGTCGGTTCGGGTTGAACTAGCAATTAATACATATTTCAATCATGAGATATGAAACATGGATGACGAAAGGATTTCCATCTGATGGAAATGTGACCAAGGACTTGCATGTGTTACAGTCCAAGGTATTTTGTCAGTCCAGAGGATGCTGGTAAGGGTGCGAACTTCAGAGTTCCAGCGATGGACAGAAGAGACCAAAATGGAGTTGGAATCTTCGTGTTTTGATGAAATGGTCAAAGGGGTTTGACTTCATCAATGGGTAAAGAAGATGCTTGTAATTCAAGAAAGTAAGTGGGAGCATAATAATATTTCTAAATATGTTATGTGCTTGACACATTGTTAATTGGAAATAAATTTCTTGACACGAATTAGGACTTCATTTGAAAATAGTTTTTTCGATGAAGTGCTTGTGCTAAATAGCCTTGATATTAGGCATTACGATCTATGGAGATAGATTTGCCTAATAGGGCTAAAGCAATGAATACATATTGACAAGATGCTAAAACTTTTTAGCATTTAAAATGCCAAGGAGTGATTCTTGCCGAAGTCACATGGAAAGAATTTTGCAAGACTCGGTGTCCCAAAACACTGATGAGTAAAACACATGATGGAGATTCCACACACTTGTGTTTGGATTAATCATGTATTCCATGGTATGTAAAACAACCAGATATGTCCAATACTCCAAAGTTGTTGCGAGTATAGATACCAAAGTGATCAAAGTACTAATCATGGGACAACAGTGAAAGATGTCATTGAGTACTAGAGTAGTACTGATGACATGTTTTCTCGCAAGCAGAGATTATGAAGTGCTCGTTGTAAGTAATTACATCAATACAGTCTTCATCAATGCTCCATGCGATTTTCGATTTAAGTTAAGGGTTTTGTGTAATACACAAAATGGTGGCACGGTAGTTGGAAATTGTTCCAAACAAGATACTGTGGCGAATTCTATAACAAAGGCTAAGTATGTTGACGCTTTAGAAGCGACAAAGAAGTTGTTGAATCATATAGTTCATTCATGAACTTAGTATGGTTCCAAGATGGCTTTGGTCTATGGGATACTATTGCAGATAGTTGCTCCATATACCAGTCTGAGGAATCAGGTTTCGACCAATGATTCACACATATGCAATGCCAAGTCCACACAAAATATGAATTTTGTGAAAGCGTGAAAACGCAAGGATATGCAAAGTTACACACGGAGCTGAAGTCGTCAGATCCATTGGACATCAGGCTATAACACATGCGAAGCATATTTTACACCAGTATGCCATAGGTGTAAAGTGCATTAGCATTAACTAGATTATTGACTCTAGTGCAAGTGGGAGTCTATAGGAGATATGCCCTAGAGGCAATAATAAATGTTATTGATTATCTCCCTGTTCATGATTAGGTTTATGTTTCATGCTATAACTGCTATGGTTCTCGAGTCTGCAATAACCACGAGGCTCGGAGGAAGACTCATATGCACGTGTGGGATAATAAACAGTAAAAAGTATTCCTAGTCTGGCCTCTAAGACTAGCTCAAGTGTTGCATGATGGTTCTGTTTTCCTGATCATGGGCATGTCTATGCTAGCAACTTTGAGGGCACAATGTTGGAAGAACATTTGTGTTGAATCGACCCGAATTGATGTTATGCTATGAGATACATTCGTCACAAGTTAATGGTTGATAACACAGAGATGGTTATCGTTTGCATGCTTCCTTAGACCATGAGATTATCGAGTTTCTTCATGCTTGCTTCATGAACTTTGGGGTTTGTTAAACGTCATCCGTAAATGGGTGGCTATTACGGCGGCTTACGGGTTCATGGAAAAGTATGTCAAGTAACTTGATAGCTCAAGATTGGGATTTGCTCCTCCGACGATGGAGAGATATCTCTAGGCCCTCTCGGTGTTACGGTATCCATCATCATCTGGCCAGACACTTTGTGATTTGATCACGGGGATGCCGGAACATGGGAACGAGAAAAGAGAACAATACCGGTAACGAGGTAACTGGCATAGTGGACAAGTTGTTGATCCACGGGGATGCCAACATGTCTCACCTCGGGTATTTGTAACATATCGCGAAGCAACAAGAATAGCACACGGCAACTGGAGGTTCACTCGAATATTCATTCGTGTGGGTATAGGGGTCAATATGGGTGTCCACGGCTCCGATGTTGATCATTGATCGGAAGGGGTTCCGGGTCATGTCTATGCTTCACCGAACCTATAGGGTCACATGCTTAAGGGTCATCTATCTGCTGAATACTAGACAGGGAGTCTGAGAGAAAATCACCGGAAAAGTTTCGGACACCGGAAAAGTTTCGGACACCGGAAAAGTTTCGGACAGCGGAAAAGTTCTGCAGAGAGAACACCGGAACTGTTCCGGTGAAACTGAAAAGTTGTTTGAGGGGATACCATAAATTCAAATTGGTTTCGGCACATGCCTGATAATTCTTGGAGGGTGCCAGAATCGTTCTGGAAACTTTCTGGAATTTTCCGGGATGAAAACCGGAAATGTTCCGGAGCTGCCGGAACCGCTTCAGATGCTTTTCGCAGATGAAAATCACTAAACTGGAATTGTTTCGGAAAGCGTTGAAAATTATTTTAGTGGGTACTGGAAATGTTCTAAGCCCACATAAATATTTTTAGTTCGATCCGACGCTGAAAAATGTCGTCGTGAATAGTGAAATCAGCTTTATGGTTACTTTTTGGAAAGCCACCTTTTTGGGCTTTTGCTCCAAAATATCTTGGAGATGACATGGATGGATGTGGCTAAAATTTCAGCCCCTCCACCCCTCCTTCTCCTATAAGTAGAGGTGGAGGGGGCAGCCCAAAACTCATCCCTTCTCACATACAAGTGCCATGCATGATCTGGCTTTCTCTCTCCCTCCCAGCGAAATAGTTTCGTAGAGCCGAAAGGTTGTCTGGGTTCCGGTGGGAACTAGTTCTGGACGGCGAAGCCCTGCCGGATAGATGACACCGTATGTGTGCAACTCTGTAGAGAGATCGTAGTTTCAGTCTTAGTTCGAGAGGTCCTCCCGAAGGGCTGTCCGAGTGACTGTCCGAGTTTCGTGGGTACTCCCGAAGGGCTGTCCGAGTGACTGTCCGAGTTTCATGGGTCCTCCCGAAGGGCTGTCCGAGTTACTGTCCGAGTTTCGATGGTCCTCCTGAAGGGCTGTTCGAGTGACTGTCCGAGTTTCGATGGTCCTCCCGAAGGGCTGTCCGTGACACCATCCGGGGGACTGTCCGACCGCCTCGCGGAGGGCTGTCCGGGGGGCGGATGAGGGTATACATCCTCGCGGTTGGGAGGTTGTAAATCCTAGCTGCGGGGATCTGCACCGCCGATCGTCATCGACTCTACTTCCGCTGTGCTATGAGTCGGTAACGAAAAAGATCAAACCTTGTATGCAGTCTCCATAGTGGTCCTGGGCTGGTGCGTAGGTCGAAAAAAATTTGTTTTCTGCTACGTTACCCTACAAATACCCCTAGCACGGCCAGGGGGCTCTTTGGTAGTCAGAGCCTCGGACATAATGTCACGTGGCCCTAAGTTCCTGTACACCCTTCCAGTGTTTTTGGAAGCCTTTGCCATCACATCATACAGTTCTTGGTGTTGAGTTTTCAAAGTAATAAGAACCGTCTCCATGCCTCTTTGCACATGCCCGCAAGCAGTCCCTAGCACGAGTGCCCCTAATTTCACTAAAGTCCGGTTTGCCACCCGCAGCTACTGCTTCTTTGTCCTCCTACTCCCATATCAGTTTCATGCCGTAGTATCCTGCCACACCCATACGGTGGGGATGTGTGTTCTACTTCTGAAGTTTTGATTGCATGGCACTCCTCTTAATAAACTCTTCACTGGCCCTGACCCTTTTGAATTCTGTCCAATCTTCCTTTGTGATTTGGGGGTACGAGGGGATTGGGTCCTTGCCTTGACTCAAGAACTTCTTGTACAACACATGCTTCCAGTTTCTCCAAGCATCCCTGGACTTCTTCAGTGCAGCGTGTTCCACCTGCTCTCTCCACTCCTCAGGAACATTAAAGTACGCCATGATCTCACAGACTATCCTCTGTCGTGTTTCAGTACCAGCCTTCCGAAACCCCGGCAGATTAATGTTGAGCCTTGCCCTGCCAACAAATCCACACACACTCCTAAACCTCGTGCGTGCTTTATCAAGTTTAGTTGGAGCCCAAGACTTCAAATCGATGTCAGTTACTTCGTATACACCTTTAGGCTGGTGTGTGGGCTTTCTTGGATTGCCCTTCCGTCTCTTGACCGGATGGGTGATTGTGGCAGCTCTATCCCGTTCATCATTTCTTGGTACACGATCATCTGTTGCAGACATGTCGGCTTCGGACTCAGATGAAGATACATCGCCAGAAGTATGACTGTCGTCGCTGCTAATAGACATCTACAGAGTACACATGCAAAATTCAGAAAAGGGTGATAATCATAAAAAATGTAACAGCTTGGAAGCTAGCTGTCTAAACATGGCATGTGATCATTTGGAAATGTACGGCTAATCTGTTCATTTAGTATGACTCGTGCGCACATGATATGTAATTCGACAATAACTAATTGGAACAAATACGGCTTATAAGTTAGAAGGTAGATGATGAACATAAATACGCTCTCCATTATTTTATAATCATTTTGGGGACAAACCGAACCAAATAGGAAAAGGGATCGCAAGATAATAGACCTCACCGCGACGAAGGGCAGCAACTGACCATTTTTTTCTGTGCAAATCCGGCAGGAGAGGCGAGGGTACAGGATCGATATGCTCGACGGCGGCTGGCGAGCAAATGAAGACGGCGAGGCATGGGCAGCCGCGTGTTCGGAGCGGCAGTGAAGGGTAAGGTTGACACCGGGAAGCGGGTACACGGCTGGGTTGAGCACGACGGCGCCGGAAAGGGTTCTGGTGTGGATCTGGGGGACGGGAGGGGGAGGGAGCTAGCTGTCGATGGAGTTTGGGTAGAATATGCGGACAGATGAGCGAAACAGGGGAGGGCGCGGGTTTGGGGGGAGGGGAGGGGGGCATGTTGGCGGCTTCGGTGAAAAGGGTGAAAAAAGATCGCCCTTTGCCCGCGGAAAAAACTTTGCAAACGGTTTCATATAGTAACCTGTGTGCACAAGCATCGCAAATCTGTTCGAAATGAAAACCTGAAAACTTTGAAATGTAGACGTGACCTCGTCGTTTTGTCTCGAAATTTTTCCCACGGTACGCAGCTATATAGTAACCCGTTGTACCCTAATATTGATTTTGTGCCGCATTTTTGGGCTCGCCTGCTATATTTTTCAGGATTTTTTACCATTTACAGGGCATTTATTGCATACAAACCAAATCCCAACTACAACAGCGATTGTTGACGAGATGTATAAGGACTGCCGTTCGATCTGGGTGAATCCTATGGTGCAGACGCACGATCCGTGTGGTTTGGGTTTTGTCCAATCAGAAAGCAGGACTCACGTTGCGCGCACTAGGTTTCATAGGCCGCGGTTTAGAAAGCACACAGTTCTAGTTAACGAACCGTGTGCTATTTGTCCATGCAGAACAGTCAAATTTTCATTTCAAATGAATTTGGGACACCATCATTTCTCCTCGAATTATTTTCATCCGCAGACAATCAACTATTAGCCCATGTATTTATTTCCGACCGCATTTCATGACTTGTTAGCTAATTTGAAGACATTTTTTCCACCAACATGGGGCTTTTTAGTAATTTAATTGGAGGAAATGCAGATGTATTACGAATATTACAAAAATGGGTCTGTCACCGTGGCATGATGTGAAGACCCCGTGCGAGAAAATTGGTAATGTCTGGCGGAAGTTGTGATGGCCTGCCCTTTGAAAAGGAATGCATCTCGCACAAAGGATCATGGTTTACGAAAAGTAGAGTTGGCATTTCGGACTCCAATCAGTATCAATCTCATCCTTTAGCCTTGGTTTTTCCCATGGTATGCAAACATCATTGTACTCCTAATATTGATCTTCTGGTAGATTACATGTCTCGTTTGCTATATCTAAGTCATATTTTTGCAGTTACCATGTTAATTAGTTCTTATAAATAAAACATCACAACATGAATTACGTGTGGATGGTGGCAAAGAATCTCTTACAAATCATTTGTGTGTCACTTTGCGTGGTTTTCGTCATTGTGCAATGAATGAGAAGAATTGTCAAGCATTTCGGACGGGACATGTGTCCACCTAAATAAATGCCAGTAATTTAATTACAGGAAATGCAGACGGACTCAGAAAATCATGAAAATCGGTGTGTCATCGTGGCGTGATCTCGAGACACCGTGGAAAAAATTTGGTAAAATTTGGCACAAGCTACAATGATCGCTAATTGGAAACCATGGCATCTGAGTAGAAGGATCATAGTTCCAAGGGGAGAAGTGGCAAATCGAACTCCAATCGACGGTGTCTTCATCGCCTCTCCTCCAAATTTTATCCCACGGTAGTCAATCATAATTATACGCCAGGGTTGATTTTTTGGCGCATTTTTGGGCTCGTTCGATATTTTTCAGCATTTTTTATCATTTACGGGGCATTTATTGCATACAAATCAAATCCCAACTTCAACAGCGATTGTTGACGAGAGGTATAAGGACCGCCGTTCGATCTGGGTGAACCTACAGTGCAGACGCACAATCCGTGTGGTTTGGGTTTTGTCCAATAAGAAAGTAGGACTCACGTTGCGCGCACTAGGTTTCATAGGCCGCGGTTTAGAAAGCACACGATTCTAGTTAACGAACCGTGTGCTATGTGTAAACCAAACTGCGGATGTTCAGTTCGTACGTATCGGAGTGAGATGAACTGAGCGTTCTACCTATAAAGTAAATTATCATGAACATTTCAAATTCATTGCTACAGGGGACAACATATTAATCTAGATGAACATAAGGCCGTGCATACCTGGCAATACAGTACATGCGAAACTTATAACAGAACGAACTCAGTACACATCCCTCACAATTCAGTACATGCAACAATGTAGTACAGTTGACATAATGACTACTTTTTTAAATCAAATCCCATGTACATGTTGTGATCGCGATCATTAGGTTGACCCCTATTGAACTTAGGATTTCTGATGATTTTACGCTTCTCCTCTGTTATTTCGCGTGGCCCCTGAGGTGGCAACTCATCATATTGATTTTACTCCTCCTCATCACCAACATTATCGATGCCTAGTACCCTCCTCTTCCCATACATCACTACATGGCAGTGCGTATGCAAGAGGTCTGGCACAAAGAAAATCTGGGTAGTATCGCTGGCAATAATAAATAGGTCCTTGTGATATGCCATAACTCTGCGGTGAACATATGTCTTCCTACTGTAAGCATCAACCTTTACGCTACTAAGAGGGACCCATCTGCACTTGAATAATGCCACCTTCATTTCCACATAGTAAAGCTCCCAAATCTCTTCAATGGTTCCATAGTACACCTGTTTATCATCTTCCTCTACAGTTAGGCATTCTATTCGAATAGAGCTGTTCTGATACGAGGTCTTAGCATCACGTTCCTCAGTTGGAACGTGTTGCCATTTATGTCGTACGCTTGGTACTTCATAATCGCCGTTGATGGCTTTTGTGCCAACCACGTTGCAAGGTCTTCTTGGGGTCCGTTTGCCAAACAATCCTTCAGCCATCTTATATAGTCCCTATTGTGTGCATTTGTCTCGGTAGCTAGTGACAGCACATTGGGTAAGTTGCTTTGTCGTATCTCCTCCATGTGTTATGCAGCATAAACGTCGAGTACCAGGCTGTTAAGCAGTACCGTCAAATGGGCTTGATCGTACATATCTCTAGGTGCAAGAGTCTTATTGCCAGCAAGGACCGGCTTAACAGCCAGCCTTCCCTCATGGCGAGAGAGGGGCACACCTATAGGTCTAAGTTTCATGTATTCGGTGCAAAACTCAACCACCTCCTCTGCGGTATAACCTTGTAGGATTCTTGCCTCTGGATGACATCGGTTCCGACAATAGCGCTTCAATATTCCCATGTACTGCTCGAAGGGATACATGTTGCAAAGAAACACAGGACCACAATACTTTATCTCGTCCACAAGGTGCACGGTGAGATGGACCATGACATCAAAGAATGACGGTGGGAAGAACATCTATAAGTTTGACAATATCCTTGCAATATCAGCTTGCATATTATCCAACTCTTCAACATCTACCACCTTCTGCCATAGTTTGTTGAAGAAATCATAGAGATCAATCAATGTGTTTCTTATGTCTGTGTCCATCATATTTCTTATGGCCACCGAGAGGATTTGTGTCAACATTACGTGGCAATCATGTGACTTCATGTAAGACAACTTCTTTTTACCCAAGCTATCATCCGCGAGACTTCTGATGTTTGCGGAGTAGGAAGAGGGTGTCTTAATTGACAACAAAACTGCGAAGAACTCTTTTACTTCTGCTGCAGTTAAATTGTAACTCTGGTGTTGGTGGAGCAATTTGTCATCATCTTCTGCTTCATCCATGCGTTGTGATTGATCACCAAGCATATCGAGTCGTGCACCATCACCATCTTTTCTTTTGCCTTTAATCTTGAGCAGAGTACCAAGGATGCTTTCACAGACATTCTTCTCTACGTGCATGACATCAATGAAATGACGTACACTTAGGAACTCCCAGTAAGGTAATTCCCAGAACACTGATTTCTTTTTAAACACTTGGTCCCTGGGTGTTATTTTTGACGTCGAACCACATCCCTTGCCAAGCACAACATTAATTCCTTTAACCATGTTGTGGACTTCTTTCCCATCATAGGGTCTTGGGCCCATTCCTTTCTCTACCGTACCATCAAATTCAGCAGTCATTTTTCGGTAAGGGTGATTTCTCCTTAAGAACCTACGATGACACAAATACATGGTTTTGCGCGAGTTGGAAAGGAATCTACTCTCGGTCCTATCCATGCATGTGACACATCCTACTGGTGCCTTTATTTTCTGCCCCGAACTGTTGCCTAATGCCGGCATATCTTGAATGGTGTGCAGCAGCAACACATGTAGCCGGAAAAACTCCTTTGCGTTGGCATCATAACAGTTCACACCAGACGTCCACAAAGTCTTAAGTTCTTCTACCAGTAGCTCAAAGTAAATGTCGATATCATTTCCAGGTTGCTTCGGGCCTTGGATAATCATCGACATCATGATGTATTTTTTCTTCATACACAACCAAGGAGGAAGGTTATATATGCACAGAAGCACCGACCAAGTGTTGTGTTTGGTGTTCATATCGCCAAATGGATTAAATCCATCAGTACACTCCCCTAGCCATATATTTCTAGGATCCTTTGCAAAATCTTTAAACCTTTTAGTGATTTGTTCCCACTGAGCCCCGTCTTTCAGCTGCCTCATATACTTATCCACAATTTGCTCATCATGGTGCCACCGCAACCTCTTTGCCTCTCTAGGGTTTGCAAATAAACGCATCAACCTTGGAATTATAGGCAAGTACCAAACAACCTTGAATGGGATTCCTGTCTCGATCTCTTCGTCCAATTTGTACTTGTCCTGTGTTCTCCTGCGCTTGTATCGTGCGTGCTTGCATATGCGGCAAGAACGCAAATCTTTGTAATCACCGCGGTACAACATACAATCATTCACACAAGCGTGTATCTTCTGGACTTCAAGTTCCAATGGACAAACAATTTTCTTCGCTTCGTTCGTGCTTCTGCTTTAAATCTGAGAAGCGCCAGTGTGACACTCAACTTGGAATGTTTCTTTTTGCAACCTGGATACAAATCTTTCTTGGAGGCCGCAGCAATGCTTGGCAACTCCTTGTACCCGGCTAAATCTTTCACTGGGCCCTGGAAATCTGCAATCATAGCAGCAAAATCTGGCATATCATCAAGGTCGGTGTTGTCTGCTTCACACTCTTGGTTTTTCTTTGGGTTTTTTGGCATGCTAGTGTTCTGTCTGTAGCTTGACGTCTGAGCCCCGAGGTTATATTCATCACCCCTGCGACTCTGATCGGGGTTTGGCACCTCGCCGACAGGTAGGTTATTACATTCATCCATAACAGGCTCTTCACCATGTTTAGTCCATCTTATGTATCCACCCACGAATCCCCTTTTGTGTAAGTGTAACTTGACCTCATCAATTGGAAATGACACTGTATTGCCACAATCCTTGCATGGACAGAGGACGTAATATTGTTTGCAAATTCTCTTCTTTGTCCGTTCAGCCAAAGCCATGAACTCCTTCACGCCATCCCTATACCTAGAGCTTGTCCGATCCCCCATCCATTCATATCGTTCCATCTGCACACGTTGCATCCATTAGATGGGTGAATAAATCACAAGATTTTATTTTCATAATTTATGGAGGGCGCTGCATAATGTTACCCAGCCGTGCAATGACACTAATCAACCAGTCAATTTACATGCATCGTCAGTACTGCCATTATATGAATTTAATACCTTAATTAGGCCACTCAAGGAAAATTATACCTTAATTAATTAGCAGCGGCACGGCGAGACAGCAGGGTCGAGGAGCAGAGCTTAGCGGGGCACCTGCCTGTAGTCCGGGCTCCACTATCCCGCCTACGACCGCGAGGGACGTGCTCCAGTCACGCCGGCGCCGACCACGAGGATTGAGCTCCTCCTATATCTCCCGCCGCCGACCGAGGATTGACCTCCTGTCACGCCGCCACCGCCGACCGAGGATTGACCTCCTATAACACCGCCACCGCCGACCGACCGAAGATGGACTCCCTATAATGCCGACACCGGATTGACCTCCTATCCGTCAGCCGCTGCCTCCGTCGCCGCCAACATCTATATGAGCATAACGTTTTTTTTTGGGGGGGGGGGATTCCGGAGAGCGGCTGTTTACCGCACCCATATGTACCGGGAAGCACATCACAAACGGTCATGTTATGGAAACCGTGTATCACGCACGTTCTATCTCACACGATTTGATTTGGGAAACCGTGTGCCGTATACAACAGAATGGGATAAATAGTTCACCCGACCGTTATCATCAGATCCCCATAGTTTCCCCGTCTTCCCCAAATCCCTAAATAGCTTCAAAATCCCTCGCGCCCAAATTCCCTAGCATGGATCTGACATTGGGGAAATGCGGACGAGTGGTGATGATGGTTTCAGTGCGGCTGCACCGGTTCGTACAGTCGCTCTTGGCATCTCCATTGGCGGCGCAACCACGACGGCGGTCACCGCCGAGCACTTGCCTAAGGTCACCAGGAGGCCGATGTACTACGGATCCGAATCGTCTTGTTAGGTCCCAATCATTCCTCATCTATTTAGCGTGACACACACACAGGAAATCAATCAAATGCCGGATCCAGAGTTTGACTCCAGCAGACTCCCGCAACATGAGTTCGATTCCGAGTTTTGCGCCACCGAGAAGTACCAAAAGCTGAGTTGTGTGCACGGATACACTCCCGCTCGACGTGTATGCACGGAGGGATTCGACATTGGCAGGCGGTTTCTCGGTTGCCCCTTAGAGGTTAGTGATAAGTTCATCCCTTAAGTTCAGTTAATGCCCCCACTCATCCTGATTATTTAACATTCGCAGGGATATGAGGCGTGTGCCTTTGTTAACTGGCTGGATGATGAATGGCATGGCAGGGCTCGGAGTGTTATCGCCAAGCTTGCAGAAGATAACGTAAAGCTGAAGAAGAAACTGACTAATCTGGAGTGTACAATCACTACGATGAAGCAAGAAAGAATCAATCACAGGCAACAGATGAAAGCAAGAGACAAGAAGGAACAAGCATGTGTAGTTGTAGTTGCAGCATTAGCCATCTTCTATGCGTTGTTTGCAATGATCATTAGGGGTTTCGTTTGATTATTAATGGCTACATCAATAAGCCGAGCTCATCTATTGCTTACCAACTGTCCTATGTTAAATGCTTACTATTTCACACCTGTTGTGTTTCATATAAGCGTGTGTGTAGTTAAACAATGCATCTAGCGAACCGTGTGAAGTCCTAAAATGTACACATGTGAAACATTTGGCATATTGAGAACTGCACAATAGCGGGAATTTAGAGCGATGGACCGGGTGCACACAATTGTGGTTGATTATATCGGAATTCTAACCACATGCCAAGGCGCCAATTGATAACCCACAAGTATAGGGGATCGTAACAGTTTTCGAGGGTAGAGTATTCAACCCAAATTTATTGATTCGACACAAGGGGAGCCAAAGAATATTCTCGAGTATTAGCAGCTGAGTTGTCAATTCAAGCACACCTGAAAGACTTAATATCTGTAGCAAAGTATTTAGTAGTAAAGTAGTATGGAACTAATGGTAACGGTAGCAAAAGTAACAGTAGCAGTTTTGTAGCAATCGTAACAGTGGCAACGGAAAAGTAACTTTAGCAAAGATCAATATATGAAAAGCTCATAGGCAACGGATCAGTGATGGATAATTATGTCGGATGGCATTCATCATGCAACGGTTATAACATAGGGTGACACAGAACTAGCTCCAATTCATCAATATAATGTAGGCATGTATTCCATATATAGTCATACGTGCTTATGGAAAAGAACTTGCATGACATCTTTTGTCCTACCCTCCCGTGGCAGCGGGGTCCTAATGGAAACTAAGGGATATTAAGGCCTCCTTTTAATAGAGAACCGGACCAAAGCATTAGCACTTAGTGAATACATGAACTCCTCAAACTACGGTAATCACCGGAAAGAATCCCAGTTATTGTCACCCTGGGGGATGTGGATCATAACTCGTAATAGGTGTCTACAACTTGCAAGATAGGATCAAGAACACATATATATTCATGAAAACATAATAGGTTCAGATCTGAAATCATGGCGGTCGGGCCCTAGTGACAAGCATTAAGCATAGCAAAGTCATAGCAACATCAATCTTAGAACATAGTGGATACTAGGGATCAAACCCTAACAAAACTAACTCGATTACATGGTAAATATCATCCAACCCATCACCGTCCAGCAAGCCTACGATGGGATTACTCACGAACGGCGGAGAGCATCATGAAATTGGTGATGAAGGATGGTTGGTGATGACGACGGCGTCGATTTCCCCTCTCCGAAGCCCAAAACGGACCCCAGATCTGCCCTCCCGAGGAAGAACAGGAGGTGGCGGTGGCTTCGTATCGTGAAACGCGATGAACTCTTCTTCTTGATTTTTTTCTCACCGAATAGGGTTATATGGAGTTGGAGTTGAGGTCAGAGGAGTTGCAGGGGGCCCACAAGCCACCTGGGCGCGCCCTAGGGGGAGCGCGCCCCCCTGGTTTGTGGCCAATGGGTGGACCCCCTCTGGTTGATTCTTTCGCCAGTATTTTTTATTAATTCCAAAAATATTCTCCGTAAATTTTCAGGTCAATCCAAGAACTTTTATTTCTGCACAAAATAGCACCAAGGCAATTCTGCTGAAAACAGCGTCAGTCCGGGTTAGTTCCATTCAAATCATGCAAATTAGAGTCCAAAACAAGGGCAAAAGAGTTTGGAAAAGTAGATACGATGGAGACGTATCAACTCCCCCAAGCTTAACCCATTGCTTGTCCTCAAGCAATTCAGCTGACAAACTGAAAGTGACAAAGAAAAACTTTTACAAACTCTGTTTGATCTTGTTGTTGTAAATATGTCTAACTGATGTTCAGATTTTTAGCAAAGATTATAGACTAACCATATTCACAATAACATTTAGGTCTCACATTTACTCATATCAATGGCATAATCAACTCGCGAGCAATAATAATAAATCTCGGATGACAACAATTTTATCAAAACAATCATGATACAATATGATATAATGGTATCTCGCTAGCCCTTTCTGAGACCGCAAAACATAAATGCAGAGCACCTCTGAAGAACAAGGGCTGACTGGAAATTGTAATTCATGTTAAAAGAGATCCAGTCATAGTCATACTCAATATCAATTAATAACAAAGCATACAAATGACGGTGGTGCTCTCTAACTGGTGCTTTTTATAAGAGGAGGATGACTCAACAGTAAAGTAAAATAGATAGGCCCTTCGCAGAGGGAAGCATTGATTTGCAGAGGTGCCAGAGCTCGAGCTTTTAAAACAGGGATGAATAATAATTTTGAGCGGTATGCTTTCATTGTCAACGTAATGACCGAGAGATCTCACCATCTTCCATGCTAGATTCATTATAGGCGGTTCCCAAACAGAATGCTAAAGTTTTTACTCCCCCTCCACCAATCAAACACACTCCACGGCGAGTCGAATCCACGGGTACCGTCCATACAAACAACAATCCTGGGGGAGTTTTGTTTCATTATATTTTGATTTGATTTTTTAGCATGGAACTGGGCATCCCGATCACCAGCCACTTTCCCGTGAATGACAAGTGAATAAACACTCATCGTGAGAATAACCCACCTAGCATGGAAGATACCGACAGCCCCTAGTCACTACATGAGCGATTCAGACATACAAAACAGAATATTATTTGAAGGTTTAGAGTTTGGCACATGCAAATTTACTTGGAACGGCAGGTAAATACCGCATATATGTAGATATGGTGGACTCATATGGAACAACCTTGGGTTTATGGAACTGGATGCACAAGCAGTATTCCCACTTAGTACAGGTGAAGGCTAGCAAGAGACTGGGAAGCGACCAACTAGAGAGCGACAACGGTCATAAACATGCATTGAGATTAACCAACATTGAATGCAAGCATGAGTAGGATATAAATCACCATGAATATAAACATCGTGGAGGCTATGTTGATTTTGTTTCAACTACATGCGTGAACATGTGCCAAGTCAAACCACTTGAATCATTTAGAGGAGGATACCATCCTATCATACTACATCACAACCATTTAAAAAAATGCATGTTGGCACTCAAGACAAACCATTATACACTCTTAGCTAATTAAACATGGCATGAGTAACTATATTCTCTAATTGTCATTGCAAACATGTTTCATCCATAATGAGCTGAATCCAGAACGATGAGCTAATCATATTTACAAAAACAAAAATAGGTCGAGTTCATACCAGATTTTCTCCATCTCAATCACTTCATCATATATCGTCATTATTGCCTTTCACTTGCACGACCGAATGGTGTGAATAATAATAAGAGTGCACGTGCATGGGACTAAGCTGGAATCTGCAAACAATAACTCAAAGGAGAAGGCAAGGTAATATGGGCTCTCTTATAGATAAACAATAATGCATATGAGAGCCACTCAACATTTCATTGTGGTCTTCTCCTTACGACCCAAAGAAGAAAGGAAAACTATTTACACGGGAAAGCTCCCAAAAAGCAAAAGAAGAACGAGAAATCTTTTTGGGTTTTCTTTTAATGCTACAACTAAACACCCTAAAAGGTAAAGCTAGAACTAGTTTTTTTTTATTTTCTCAAGGTTAATTAAGCACACAAGAAGAAAGCGGAAAGAAGAAATAAAATACCATGGATGATTCAATGAAAAGGTATAAGCACCGACTACTAAGATTAGCGTGTGAACATGAATGTAATGTCGGTGACAAATACGTACTCCCCCAAGCTTAGGCTTTTGGCCTAAGTTGGTCTAGGGCCATGGCTGAAAATAACCATCTCCTGGATACTCCGGAGGGTCCTGAGGGTTCCACTGGTTGGCGAGCTCCTGTGGCTCCCACTGAAAAACTGGATCCTGATACGGATCAAGGGCTGGTGCCGGCTCAGGTGCTGGGGGTTGCGACAGACCCCAATATCTGTAGGTGTCCTCGGGCATAATAGTGTACCTGCCTGAATGGATATCGAACAAAGAAGAAGCAGGCAGAGCAATAATCTCACAAGTACCCTGACTAAATACTAAGTTGTAAAGCAGCCTCCTATCATTATCCTTCCTAATAAAATCATGTGCTACCATACTGTCATAGTCTAAATATCTTGTGGGTAGCAGCATTTCCTCTTCCTCGTCAAGCCTAATGGGTATCTTAAAGTGTTTGGCTAGACGAGATGCATAGATACCTCTGAATATGGGGCCCTTCGAACGGTTTAAGTTCAACCGTTGGGCCACCATAGCGCCCAGACTAAAAGTTCTATCAGCAAGTAAAGCGTGGCGCAGAATGGCGAGGTCGGGAGCACTAATGCCTCCACTCTCCCCACGACCAACTAAATATCTCCCCGCAAATAATGAATAATAGCGTAGAATAGGAAAATGTAAACTAGCTGCTCTTGCCTTTGACACCCCTCTCTCTTCCCCCACAGTGGTTGCGGCAATAAAGTCCTCCATGTCTCTAGGACGTGGTTCACTGATGCTGCCCTCATAAGGTATTTTGCAAACATTGCAAAAATTGTAAAGTGTCATCTTCTTAGGCACATCTTACAAGTAAAACTCTACCATGGGAGGATCCTTCCTAGGATAAAAGTGAAAGTTTTGCACGAAGATATTAGTGAGTAGGAGGTACTGGTCACACTTATCGTTGAGGAAGTCGGTGATGCCTGCATTCTCTGCCAAATAATAGAAATCTTCATAAATTCCGGCCGCCCTCAAGAATGCATCACTTGGCCATTCACATGGCCGAACCTCAGCGACGCGAGGAATATTGTATTTGGACTTCTTCTTCACCTCATTTTCATCTTCTTTAGAGCCCCGGCTTGAAGAGCCTCTTAACAATCTCCTCATCATTTCTTTCTTTGAAAAAAATCTGAAATTTTTAGTGACTCAAAATAAAGGTGAACAAAACTCAACAAAACTTATAGCAACTACTCCCACAAGTGCCTAGAGGCTATATCATGCATCAAAACTACTTGGGACCATACAAATTTGACATGCAAGCTCAAGAACAAGGTCACCACAGCAGCAAAAATTTGCAATATATAAAGCGCTAAAATAAAAACTAATTGGACCACTGGAGGAGTCACATACCGAAGATCAATCCCCCAAATCAGTTTTGCAAACGGAGCTTTGCACAAGGAGATCGAAAATGGCAGCAAAATGAGCTAGAACACGGGCTTGAGCAATGGTGGGATTTTTTCTGGAGGAAGACGAAGTGGATGGGTGCTGGAATAAGTGAGGAGGCCTACGTGGGACCCACAAGCCAGGGGGGCGCGCCCAGGGGGGTGGGCGCGCCCTGTAGGCTTGTGGCCCACTGGTGCAGCCCCTTGATGTGTTCTCAGTGCCAGAAATTCTTAAATATTCCAGAAAAAATCATACTACGTTTTCAGGGAATTGGAGAACTTTTATTTTCACGTCATTTTTTGTTGCACGGATAATTCAGAAAACAGAAGTATAATAGTATTTTTTATTTATTTAATCTAAATAACAGAAAGTAAAAGTTGGGTACAGAAGGTTGTGCTTTCTAAATTCATCCATCGCATGCCCGTCAAAAGGAATTCATTAAAAAGGTTGATCAAGTCTTATTAACAAACTTCTTTCGAGTAACATGAAACCGGAGAATTTTCGAATAACACTAAGTTACCTCAACGGGGAAAGGCATGTCCCCTACCATGATTATTTCATATTTCTTCTTGACAGTAGGGAGAGGGAATTTAAAACCTCCAATAGCAATTGTTGGAGTTTCTCCAATAGAGTTGATACTATGAACTTGAGGTTGTTTCTTCAGAAAGTGCACCGTATGCTCATTACCATTAACTTGAAAAGTGACATTACCTTTGTTGCAATCAATAACAGCCCCTACAGTTTTCAAAAAAGGTCTACCAAGGATGATCGACATACTGTCGTCCTCGGTAATATCAAGAATAACAAAGTCTGTTAGGATAGTAACATTTGCAACTATGACAGGCACATCCTCACAAATACCGATGGGTAAAGCAGATGATTTATCAGCCATTTGCAAAGAGATTTCAGTAGGTGTCAACTTATTCAAATCAAGTCTACGATACAAAGAGAAAGGCATAACACTAACACTAGCTCCAAGGTCACATAAAGCAGTTTTAACATAATTTCTTTTAATAGAGCATGGTATAGTAGGTACTCCGGGATCTCCTAGTTTCTTTGGTATTCCACCCTTAAAGGTATAATTAGCAAGCATGGTGGAAATCTCAGCTTCCGGTATCTTTCTTTTATTTGTCACAATATCTTTCATATACTTAGCATAAGGAGACATTTTCAGAATATCAGTCAAGCGCATACGCAAAAAGACAGGTCTAAGCAATTCAACAAAACGCTCAAAGTCCTCATCATCCTTTTTCTTGGATGGTTTAGGAGGAAAGGGCATGGGTTTCTGAACCCATGGTTCTCTTTCTTTACCATGCTTCCTAGTAACAAAGTCGCTTTTATCATATCTTTTATTCTTAGGTTGTGGGTTGATATGTCTCCATCGTATCTATAATTTTTAATTGTTTGATGCCAATATTCTACAACTTTCATATACTTTTGGCAACTTTTTATACTATTTTTGGGACTAACATGTTGATCCAGTGCCCAGTGCCAGTTCCTGTTTGTTCCATGTTTTTTGTTTCGCAGAAAATCCATATCAAATGAAGTCCAAACGGGATAAAAACTTACGGAGATATTTTTTGGAATATATGTGAATTTTGGGAAGTGCAATCAATAGAAGGCGGTGCCCGAGGGGCCCACAAGCCATAGGGGCGCGCCCCAGGGGGTAGGGCGCGCCCTGGATCCTTGTGGTCACCCCGTAAGGCGGTTGGTGCCCTTCTTTCGCTGCAAGAAAGCTAATATCCGGATAAAAATCGAGTTAAAATTTCAGCCCAATCGGAGTTACGGATCTCCGGGAATTTAAGAAACGGTGAAAGGCCAGAATCTAAAAGGCAGAAAAAGAAGGAAACAGAGAGAGAGATCCAATCTCGGAGGGGCTCTCGCCCCTCCGCCTCCATGGAGGCCATGGACCATATGGGAAACCCTTCTCCCATCTAGGGGTAAGGACAAGGAAGAAGAAGAAGGAGGGGGGCTCTCTCCCCCTCTCCCCCGGTGGCGCCGGAACGCCACCGGGGCAATCATCGTGACGGCGATCTACACCAACAACTTCGCCGCCGTCATCACCAACTCTCTCCCCCTCTATGCAGCGGTTCAACACCTCTTCTCCCGGCTGTAATCTCTACTTAAACATGGTGCTCAACACTATATATTATTTCCCAATGATGTATGGCTATCCTATGATGTTTGAGTAGATCCGTTTTGTCCGATGGGTTGATTGATGATCATGATTGGTTTGAGTTGCATGTTTTATTATTGGTGCTGTCCTATGGTGCTCTCCATGTCGTGCAAGCGTGAGGGATCCCTGCTATAGGGTTTGCAATATGTTCATGATTCGCTTATGGTGGGTGGCGTGAGTGACGGAAGCACAGACCCGAGTAAGTAGATTGTTTGCGTATGGGAATAAAGAGGACTTGATACCTTATAATGCTATGGTTGGGTTTTACCTTAATGATCTTTAGTTGGTTAGGATGCTTGCTAGAGTTCCAATCATAAGTGCATATGATCCAAGTAGAGAAAGTATGTTAGCTTATGCCTCTCCCTCATATAAAATTGCAATAATGATTACCGGTCTAGTTATCGATTGCCTAGGGACAAATAACTTTCTTGTGAAAAAAAACTCTCTACTAAGACTAACTTAGTTGTTTATCTAAGCAGCCCCTAGTTTTTATTTACATGCTCTTTATTATCTTGCAAACCTATCCTATCACACCTACAAAGTACTTCTAGTTTCATACATGTTCAAGGTAAAGCGAACGTTAAGCGTGCGTAGAGTTGTATCGGTGGTCGATAGAACTTGACGGAATATTTGTTCTACCTTTAGCTCCTCGTTGGGTTCGACACTCTTACTTATCGAGAAAGGCTACAATTGATCCCCTATACTTGTGGGTTATCAAGACCTTTTTCTGGCGCCGTTGCCGGGGATTAATAGCGTGGGGTGAATATTCTCGTGTGTGCTTGTTTGCTTTATCAGTAAGTAGATTTTATTTGTTGTTCTAAGCTGTTCTCTATCTTTAGCTATGGATATGGAACACGAAATACCAAAAAAATAGGTGTACTTGCTACTCATGGAGATGGGGAACCTCCTAAAACCCTCGATGCTCGTTATGTGGAAAATATTATGCACTACTTTGATAATCCTGAGAAAACCCCATTCAACTTGATAATGGGATACACGTTGGATCAACGTGAATACTTTAGGGATTATCGCTTGACTCAAAAAGGGAAACTGTTATGGGATCAAATTCATATGTTGAAATGGTATACTTGGAATCTATGCTTGAGATATGATATTACTTGTTGCTCTAGGATGAAGGCTAAACACCTTCGCTTTTCATGTAAATTTAATGATAATGAAACCTTGGCTTCTTATGCTAATAGTATATATGATTACTATGATGTGGAACAAATAGAAGAGTTTGTTGCTTTTAAGGGTGCTTATGAAATTGAAGCTTTGTTTGAAAAGTATGCAGATTATGATGATGCTGTTTACCGATCTCAAAATTTGGCTATGCTTCGTTATTGTTATGCCAATTATGAATATAATGCCTATATTGATCAATTTAATGAGAAAGTCTCCGCTATCCAAGAAGAGACTAATATTTTGCAGGAATCTATGGAAGAAGAAATTGATGACACTGTGAGCTCATTGGATGAAAAAGATGAGGAGGAGAGCGAAGAACAAAAGGAGGAAGTGCGGATTAGCTACCCATGCCCACCTTCTAATGAGAGTAACTCTTCAACTCATACATTGTTTAATTTCCCTTCATTCTTACTGAAGGATGAATGCTATGATAATTGCTATGATCCCTTGGATTCGTTTGAAATATCCCTTTTTGATGAACTTGATGCTTGCTATGCTTGTGGCCATGGTGTCAATATGAATGATGCTTATGGAGATGAACTTGCTATAGTTCCTTATGTTAAACGTGAAATTGTTGCTATTGCACCCACACATGATAGTCCTATTATCTTTTTGAATTCTCCCAACTACACTATATCGGAGAAGTTTGCACTTATTAAGGATTATGTAGATGGGTTGCCTTTTACTATTACAAATGATGATTTTGATAGATATAATATGCATGTGCTTGCTGCTCCTACTTGCAATTATTATGAGAGAGGAACTACATCTCCACCTCTCTATGTTTCCAATATGATAAAATTGCAAGAAACTGCTTATGCTATGTATTGGCCTTTACTTGATGTGCATGAATTGTTCTTTTATGATATGCCGATGCATAGGAAGAGAGTTAGACTTCGTTGTTGCATGATATATGTCACTTTGTGCTCACTACTAAATTACAACTCATTGTTAATTAAAATTGGCTTTGATATACCTTGGGATCCGGGTGGATCCATTACTTGAGCACTTTATGCCTAGCTTAATGGCTTTAAAGAAAGCGCTGCCAGGGAGACAACCCGGAAGTTTTAGAGAGTCATTTTATTCTGTTGTGTGCTTTTATATAGTTTAAAAAACAAAAAAATAAAGAGAGGAACCTAAAACTTTTTCAAAAAGAGAAGTGAAAGTAAGAAGGACGAGCACCGTTGAAGTGGGGGAGCTCCTTGAACTTTGTTCATGCCCATGGAAACTTTGCAAATCTTGATTACAGAAAATTTTCAACAAAAATAATCATCCCCTTGTATAAATCCATTGTATTATAAAAATAATGTGCCAAGATTTGCCTTTAGGATGATTAGATTGCTTGTTTGGTGTGTGCAGTGCAAAAACAGAAACTTTGGCTGTAGTGTGTGAATTTACATTTTTTACTGGAATGTCAAAAGTTTCTGCAATTTTTACACAGTACTGCTATGCAAATGTTTTATTTGTTCCTATTTTTTCAGAATTTTTAGAGTTACACAAGTATGGTATATGTTCAGATTACTACAGACTGTTCTGTTTTTGACAGATTCTGTTTTTGATGCATTGTTTTGCTAGTTTTGATGAAACTATTGATTTTATCGGTGGTATAAGCCATAAAGAATTTATAATACAGTAGATAAAATACAAAAATAAAATGTGAATGGGTTTTCAACAGTACTTAAAGTGGTAATTTGCTTTATTATACTAACGGATCTCACGAGGGTTTTGTTAAGTTTTGTGTGATTGAAGTTTTCAAGTTTTGGGTGAGATCACGATGGATGAAGGAATAAGGAGTGGAAAGAGACTAAGCTTGGGGATGCCCTAGGCACCCTAAGGTAATATTCAAAGACTCCCAAGAAACTAAGCTTGGGGATGCCCCGGAAGGCATCCCCTCTTTCTTCTAACAACCATCGATAATTTTACTTGGAGCTATATTTTTATTCGTCACATGATATGCGTAAATCTTGGAGCGTCGTGTGCTTTTCATTTTTCTTTTAATAATGCACCATGCTGTTATGATAAATTCCTTGGTTTATTTATAGAAGGCTCTTTGCACCTCACTTATATCTTTTGAGTATGGCTTTATAGAATGCTTCATGTGCTTCACTTATATCATTTGAAGTTTGGATTGCCTGTTTCTCTACACATAGAAAACCGCCATTTGTAGAATGCTATTTTGCTTCACTTATATTTGTTAGAGCGTGGTCATATCTTTTGTAGAAAGAATTAAACTCTCATGCTTCACTTATATCTATTTAGAGAGTCAACAGGAATTGGTCATTCACATGGTTAGTCATAAAATCCTACATAAAACTTGTAGATCACTGAATATGATATGTTTGATTCCTTGCAATAGTTTTGCGATAAAAAGATGGTGATACTAGAGTCATGCTAGTGGGTAATTGTGGATTGGTATAAATACTTGTGTTAAAGTTTGTGATTCCCGTAGCATGCACGTATGGTGAACCGTTATGTGATGAAGTCGGAGCATGATTTATTTATTGATTGTCATCCTTTGTGCGGAGGTCGGGATCGCGCGATGGTTAACTCCTACCAACCCTTCCCCTAGGAGCATGCGTGTAGTACCTTGTTTCGATGACTAATAAATTTTTGCAATAAGTATGTGAGTTCTTTATGACTAATGTTGAGTCCATAGATTATACGCACTCTCACCCTTCCACCATTGCTAGCCTCTCTAGTACCGCGCAACTTTCGCCGGTGCATTACACCCACCATATATCCTTCCTCAAAACAGCCACCATACCTACCTATTATGGCATTTCCATAGCCATTCCGAGATATATTGCCATGCAACTTCTACCGTTCCGTTTATTATGACACGCACCATCATTGTCATATTGCTTTGCATGATCGTAAGATAGCTAGCATGATGTTTTCATGGCTTGTCCGTTTTTTGATGTCATTGCTACGCTAGATCATTGCACATCTCGGTACACTGCCGGAGGCATTCATATAGAGTCATATTTTGTTCTAGTATCGAGTTGTAATTCTTGAGTTGTAAGTAAATAAAAGTGTGATGATCATCATTATTAGAGCATTGTCCCATGTGAGGAAAGGATGATGGAAGCTATGATTCCCTCACAAGTTGGGATGAGTCTCCGGACTTTAAAAATAAATAAAAGAGTCCAAAGAAGCCCAAAAAAAGAGGCCAAAGAAGCCCATAAAAAAACAAAAAAATGAGAGAAAAGAGAGAAGGGGCAATGCTACTATTCCTGTTTCCACACTTGTGCTTCAAAGTAGCACCATGATCTTCATGATAGAGACTCTCCTATATTGTCACTTTCATATACTAGTGGGAATTTTTCATTATAGAACTTGGCTTGTATATTCCAATGATGGGCTTCCTAAAATTTCCCTAGGTCTTCGTGAGCAAGCGAGTTGGATGCACACCCAATTAGTTTCTTTTTGAGCTTTCACACACTTATAGCTCTAGTGCATCCGTTGCATGGCAATCCCTACTCACTCACATTGATATCTATTGATGGGCATCTCCATAGCCCGTTGATACACCTAGTTGATGTGAGACTATCTCCTTCTTTTTGTCTTCTCCACAACCACCATATTCTATTCCACCTATAGTGCTATATCCATGCCTCACGCTCATGTATTGCGTGAAAGTTGAAAAAGTTTGAGAATACTAGAGTATGAAACAATTGCTTGGCTAAAACCGGGGTTGTGCATGATTTAATACTTTGTGTGATGAAGATGGAGCATAGCCAGACTATATGATTTTGTAGGGATAACTTTCTTTTAGCCATGATATTTTGAGAAGACATGATTTCTTTATTAGTATGCTTGAAGTATTATTTTCTTAATGTCAAATGATAGACTATTGCTTTGAATCACTCGTGTCTTAATATTCATGCCATGATTAGATTGTATGATCAAGATTATGCTAAGTAGCATTCCACATCAAAAATTATCTTTTTTTATCATTTACCTACTCGAGGACGAGCAGGAATTAAGCTTGGGGATGCTGATACGTCTCCGTCGTATCTATAATTTTTGATTGTTTCATGCCAATATTCTACAACTTTCATATACTTTTGGCAACTTTTTATACTATTTTTGGGACTAACATATTGATCCAGTGCCCAGTGTCAGTTCCTGTTTGTTGCATGTTTTTTGTTTCGTAGAAAATCCATATCAAATGAAGTCCAAACGGGATAAAAACTTACGGAGATTTTTTTTGGAATATATGTGAATTTTGGGAAGTGGAATCATCAGAAGGCGGTGCCCGAGGGGCCCACAAGCCATAGGAGCGCGCCCCAGGGGGTAGGGCGCGCCCTGGACCCTTGTGGTCACCCCGTAAATAGGTTGGTGCCCTTCTTTATCCGCAAGAAAGCTAATATTCGGATAAAAATCGTGTTAAAATTTCAGCCCAATCAGAGTTACGAATCTCCGGGAATTTAAGAAACGGTGAAAGGCCAGAATCTAAGAGGCAGAAACAGAAGGAAACAGAGAGAGAGATCCAATCTCGGAGGGGCTCTCGCCCCTCCGCCTCCATGGAGGCCATGGACCAGAGGGGAAACCCTTCTCCCATCTAGGGGGAAGGTCAAGGAAGAAGAAGAAGGAGGGGGGCTCTCTCCCCCTCTCTCCCGGTGGCGCCGGAACGCCGCCGGGGCCATCATCGTGACGGCGATCTACACCAACAACTTCGCTGCTGTCATCACCAACTCTCTCCCCCTCTATGCAGCGGTTCAACACCACTTCTCCCCGCTATAATATCTACTTAAACATGGTGCTCAATGCTATATATTATTTCCCAATGATGTATGGCTATCCTATGATGTTTGAGTAGATCCGTTTTGTCCTATGGGTTGATTGATGATCACGATTGGTTTGAGTTGCATGTTTTATTATTGGTGCTGTCCTATGGTGCTCTCCATGTCACGCAAGCGTGAGGGATCCCCGCTGTAGGGTTTGTAATATGTTCATGATTCGTTTATGGTGGGTGGCGTGAGTGTCGGAAGCACAGACCCGAGTAAGTAGGTTGTTTGCGTATGGGAATAAAGAGGACTTGATACCTTATAATGCTATGGTTGGGTTTTACCTTAATGATCTTTAGTAGTTGTGGATGCTTGCTAGAGTTCCAATCATAAGTGCATATGATCCAATTAGAGAAAGTATGTTAGCTTATGCCTCTCCCTCATATAAAATTGCAATAATGATTACCGGTCTAGTTATCGATTGCCTAGGGACAAATAACTTTCTTGTGACAAAAAACTCTCTACTAAGACTAACTTAGTTGTTTATATAAGCAGCCCCTAGTTTTTATTTACGTGCTCTTTATTATCTTGCAAACCTATCCTATCACACCTACAAAGTACTTCTAGTTTCATACTTGTTCTAGGTAAAGCGAACGTTAAGCGTGCGTAGAGTTGTATCGGTGGTCGATAGACTTTGAGGGAATATTTCTTCTACCTTTAGCTCCTCGTTGGGTTCGACACTCTTACTTATCGAGAAAGGCTACAATTGATCCCCTATACTTGTGGGTTATCATGGGTTATCAAGATCAACAGCAGGTTCAATCTCCACATCATTATCATTGCTAGGTTGAGCATGAACATGAACATCATCATTAATATTATCACCCAGTTCATGTTCATCACCAGGTTGTGTTTCAGCATCAGAAATAGAAATATCATTTGGATTCTCATGTGTATCTATAACAGGTTCACTAGCAGCATGCAAAGTCCTATCATCATTCTTTTTCCTTTTATTACTGGGACGACTAGGTGCATCAGTATTAATTCTCTGAGAATCCTGCTCAATTCTCTTAGGATGGCCCTCAGGATACAAAGGTTCCTGACTCATTTTACCACCTCTAGTCACAACTCTAACAGAATGATCATTGTTCTTACCATTCATCTCATTAAGCAAATCATTTTGTGCCTTAAGTACTTGTTATACTTGAGTAGTTACCATGGAAGCATGTTTACTAATAAGCTTAAGATCATTGATAGTTCTACTCATATAATCACCTAAGCGATCAAGCATGTAAGCATTATGTCTCAATTGTCTACTAACATAAGCATTGAAATTTTCTTGCTTAACAATAAAGTTATCAAACTCATCCAAACATTGGCTAGCAGACTTATTATAAGGACTATCACCTTCATCAAATCTACGGAGAGAATTTACCTCTACTACATGTGTCGGGGTATCAAGACCATGTATTTCTTCAATAGGTGGTAAATTCTTAAAATCTTCAGCTTTAATACCTTTTTCTTTCATATATTTATTTGCCTCTTGCATATCTTCAGGACTGAGAAATAGAATACCTCTTTTCTTCGGAGTTGGCTTTGGAGGTGGTTCGGGAATAGTCCAATCATTATCATTGCTCAATATATTATTCAATAGTAGTTCAGCTTGTTCAACAGTTCGTTCCCTGAAAACACAACCAGCACAACTATCTAGGTGGTCCCTAGAAGCATCGGTTAGTCCATTATAAAAGATATCAAGTATTTCGTTTTTCTTGAGAGGATGATCAGGCAAAGCATTAAGTAATTGGAGAAGCCTCCCCCAAGCTTGTGGGAGACTCTCTTTTTCAATTTGCACAACGTTAAATATTTCTTGCAAGGCAACTTGTTTCTTATGGGCAGGAAAATATTTTTCAGAGAAGTAATATATCATATCCTGGGGACTACGCACACAACCAGGAGCAAGAGAATTAAACCATATCTTAGCATCACCCTTTAATGAGAAAGGAAACAACTTAAGAATATAGTAATAATGGATTTTTTCCTCATGATTAAATAGGGTGGCTATATCATTCAATTTACTAAGATGTGCCACAGCAGTTTCAGATTCATAACCATGGAAAGGATCAGATTCAACCAATGTAATTAATTCAGGATCGACAGAGAATTCATAATTCTTATCAGTAACAAAGATAGGTGAAGTAGCAAACTTAGGATCATATTGCATTCTAGCATTCAAAGATTTTTCCCTCCACTTGCATAGTAATTTCTTAAGATCATCTCTATCCTTACAAGCAAGAAAGTTCCTAGCTACCTCTCCCTCCATAACATAACCCTTAGGTATATTAGGCAATTCATATCTAGGAGAGCTAGGTCTAACAGGTGTCTCATAGTGTTCAGTTTCAATAATTTCATCAGTTTCAGAAATATCATCAGTTTCAGCATTGACTCTAGCAATTTGTTCATCAAGAAATTCACCCAGTGGCATAGTATTCTCAAGCAAAGTATCATCATAAGAATCATGCATAGCAGAAGTGGCATCATCAATTGCTTGTGACATATCAGAATCAATAGCAGGTGGTGGTGTCGCAAATTTACTCATAACAGAAGGTGAATCAAGTGCAGAGCTAGATGGCAGCTCCTTACCTCCCCTCGTAGTAGAGGGATAGATCTTGGTTTTTGGGTCTTTCAGATTCTTCATAGTGATCAACAGATATAAATCCCAAGTGACTCAGAGAATAGAGCTATGCTCCTCGGCAACGGTGCCAGAAAAGGGTCTTGAATACCCACAAGTATAGGGGATCGCAATAGTTTTCGAGGGTAGAGTATTCAACCTAAATTTATTGATTCGACACAAGGGGAGCCAAAGAATATTCTCGAGTATTAGCAGCTGAGTTGTCAATTCAACTACACCTAAAAGGCTTAATTTCTGCAGCAAAGTATTTAGTAGCAAAGTAGTATGGAAGTAATGGTAACGGTAGCAAAAGTAACAGTAACGGTTTTGTAGCAATCGTAACAGTGGCAACGGAAAAGTAACTTTAGCAAAGATCAATATATGAAAAGCTCGTAGGCAACAGATCAGTGATGGATAATTATGTCGGATGGCATTCATCATGCAACGGTTATAACATAGGGTGACACAGAACTAGCTCCAATTCATCAATATAATGTAGGCATGTATTCCATATATAGTCATACGTGCTTATGGAAAAGAACTTGCATGACATCTTTTGTCCTACCCTCCCGTGGCAGCGGGGTCCTAATGGAAACTAAGGGATATTAAGGCCTCCTTTTAATAGAGAACCGGACCAAAGCATTAGCACTTAGTGAATACATGAACTCCTCAAACTACGGTAACCACCGGAAAGAATCACAGTTATTGTCACCCTGGGGGATGCGGATCATAACTCGTAATAGGTGTCTACAACTTGCAAGATAGGATCAAGAACACATATATATTCATGAAAACATAATAGGTTCAGATCTGAAATCATGGCACTCGGGCCCTAGTGACAAGCATTAAGCTTAGCAAAGTCATAGAAACATCAATCTCAGAACATAGTGGATACTAGGGATCAAACCCTAACAAAACTAACTCGATTACATGGTAAATCTCATCCAACCCATCACCGTCCAGCAAGCCTACGATGGGATTACTCACGAACGGCAGAGAGCATCATGAAATTGGTGATGAAGGATGGTTGGTGATGACGACGGCGTCGATTTCCCCTCTCCCGAGCCCAAAACGGACCCCAGATCTGCCCTCCCGAGGAAGAACAGGAGGTGTCGGTGGCTCCGGATCGTGAAACGCGATGAACTCTTCTTCTTGATTTTTTTCTCCCCGAATAGGGTTATATGGAGTTGGAGTTGAGGTTGGAGGAGTCGCAGGGGACCCACAAGCCACCTGGGCGCGCCCTTGGGGGGGGGCGTGCCCCCCTGGCTTGTGGCCAATGGGTGGACCCCCTCTGGTTGATTCTTTTGCCAGTATTTTTTATTAATTCCAAAAATATTCTCCATAAATTTTCAGGTCAATCCAAGAACTTTTATTTCTACACAAAAATAGCACCAAGGCAATTCTGCTGAAAACAGCATCAGTCCGGGTTAGTTCCATTCAAATCATGCAAATTAGAGTCCAAAACAAGGGCAAAAGAGTTTGGAAAAGTAGATACGATGGAGACGTATCACCAATATAATCCGTCAATCCCCCGCTTCAATAGCCATTCCTCTTGTCTTCACACCATGCTTCAGTTGCCACCATCTTCATCGTCCCGGCCGGCCACTCTACACTTCCACGCACTCTGCAATCTCGCTTTCTCGCCAGTTGTTTAATTACGTAGCGCAGCAATGTCGAGTGACAGCGAGGACGACAGTTCCGCCAGTCTGGGGTCAACCACAGAATCATCGCGCTCGTCTTCCATGAGTCCGGCATCAAGCCCTGACCTCCATTTTATCCGGCTCATGGAAGGGACGCCGCCGCCGGAGTCATCAGTCGACAACCAGACGGACGAGGAGCCGTCGAAGGACAAAGAAGACGACAATGATGAGGAGGAGGAGAAATGTTCGAACAAGGAGGAGGACGCCGAGGAGCCTCAGCAGAAAGAAGAAGACGACGACGATCATTAGGAGGAGGAATGGTCGAACAAGGAGAACGACAACAAGGACATCAACGACGATGGCGATGAAAATCCAGCGGTCAGTGGCAGGAAGCGTCCACGTCAAGACGATGGCGCGGGGCCATCTAACAACAAGAAGAAGTAAAACAGACCGTAATCCTTAAACCTATAGTCGTTTTCTCATATTTATTCCTTAACTCTGTCTACCTTCTCGATCTCATCGCAAATGGTTAAGAATACAGATTCGTCAGTGATCATTCACAATATCGCACACATTTGGTTTCTTGAATTGTGTGCCATGTCGAGCACACAATTCAGAACAAGAAATCGTATGCGTTGTCCAAAATTATAGCACACGGTTCTGATTATCGAACTGTTTGCAGCCTATCACACACACCTTGTTACGCCGCACCGTTTGTGTTCTTACGTATCATCGCAAACAGTTCATATGAGGGACCTGTATGCCGTACATCACACACATCTATATTTGATTAACCGTTTGTGCCATTTCGCCTCATCACAAACAGTTCTTAAAAGTTAACTGTCTACCGTAGATCGCACACGCAAATATTTTCTGAATCGTATTTGATGGATCCTACATCGCACACAGTTCGTGTCATTGGCGACGGAGCTTGAACTATACCGTTTGCGATTCATGCATCGCACACAGTTTCGTCGAAGGGTTTCTGATTACAGTGTCGCGTTAGCAGCATCCTGCAGTAGTGCATATTCTATTCCACCTAAATGTTATGTCCAATGGTTCACGCTCATGTCTTGCGTGAAGAATAAAAAGTTGATGCACCTTGAAAAACTCCGATCCAATTGCCTGACTTGGGCACCGTGGTGCTTAACATTTGTATTAATGTGGTGAAGATGGAGCCATACCATGCTAATTTAATAAGACGAATAAGGGTAAACATTTCTTGAAGATCGTATGCTTTGAAAAAATTAATGATCTTGTTTCTTATACTTATAAGTATTACTATGTTAATGTTCACGGATTCATCGTTTCTCATTGACCATACATGCATAAAGATTACATAATGGATAGCATGCCACACAAAAAATTCTGTTTTTATCATTTACCTACTCGAGGACGATTAGGAATTAAGCTTGGGGATACTTCATACGTCTCCAACCTATCTATAATTTTTTATTGTTTCATGCTGATATATTATCATACTAGGATACTTTTTGGGTCATTATTTACCAATTTATTATAATTTTTTAGCACTAATCAATTGACCCAATGCCCAGTGCCAGCTGCTGTTTTCTGCTTGTTTTTTTACTTTGCAGATTTCCTTTACCAAACGAAGTCCAATTGTCACAAAACTTTTTTAAGATTTTTTCTGGACCAATACAAGATATAGAAGCTTAGGGAGATGACCGGGAGCTGCACGAGGGCACCACAAGCCATCAGGGCGCGCCCCAGGGGGTCGCGCCCTGTTGGCTTGTGGGCCCCTATGGCTCTCCCGACCTCCCACTCTGGCCTATAAATTGTCTAATATTCCAGAAACCCTGAAGGGAGTCCCGAAAACCTTTTTGTGCAGCCGCAAGTCTCTGTTCCACCGTGATCCCATCTGGAGCTCCGTTTCGGCACCCTGTCGGAGGGGGGATCGATCACGGAGAGCCTCTACATCAACCTTGCTGCCCTCATGATGATGTTTGAGTAGTTCACCATAGACCTACGGGTCCATAGCTAGTACCTAGATGGCAATCTCTCTCTTATGATCTTCAATACAATGATCATCGCACCTTCGCTTTGATCTGTCCGATGTAATCCTTTTGTGCGGTGTGTTTGTTGGGATCCAATGAATTGTGGGTTTATGTTCAGATTATTCATGAAAAGTATTTGACATATCTCTGATATATATTGTCTCTTAATTGCATGATCATTATAGCTTCGTAATGCTCCCCGATTTATTGATGTGCTTTGGCCAAGTAGATTGATATTTCATCCGTGGGAGTGGTGCGTTGTGGTAGGTTTAACCTGACGGGTTTCTATATCCCAGTGATTGAAAGGGAGAAGATATGTCTTTGTGTTGCTGCTACTAAGGATAAAACGATAGGGTTTATTCATATTGATTGAGTATACTTTGTCTACATCATGTCATTGTTCTCCAAGCATTACTCTGTTTTACTTAATACTCTAGATGCATGCTGGATAGCGGTCGATGAGTGGAGTAATAGTAATAGGTGCAGGCAGGAGTCGTCCTATTTCCTTATGGACGTGATGCCTATATACACATGATCATTGCGGTGAACATCGCATAACTATCCGCTTTTCTATCAATTGCCCAACAGTAATTTGTTACCCACCGTACGTTGCCTACATGAGAGATGCCACAAGAGAACACTATGGCCCCCAGGTCTATTCACTTATAAATTTACAAACGCTATTGCTACCTTTCTGCCATTATTTACCTTTTATTTATTTTGCAATTTATATTTGTCAACAATTATCTACACAACTCACTTGCTTGCAAATAACGAGATCAAGGGGATTGACAACCCTCTTGCCCGCGTTGGGTGTAAGTTGTTTGTTCTTTTGTGTGCAGCCACTGAAGAGGTTGTGGATTGATATTCCTATTGGTCCGATAAACCTTGGTTTCATAAATGAGGGAAATACTTGCCCATCATGTGCTGCAATAACCCGTTCCTATTCACGAAAAACCCAACGCAGATCACAAGTATCAATAAGCGAGTACACAACACAAGTACATTCCTCAATATAAATTTACAAGAAGTAGATGATTACCAAATCATACTGTTCCTTTGACGACGGTTGACGACACTGCTCTGCTTGTGTCTATCCCTCGCTGTCTGCAGGAAGGAGGCACTTCCTCATGTCAATGATCCTCCTGTACAGCTCGTAGCTTGTGTACGCGTCCTTGGCCGCATACTTGATGTGTTCTTCATCCAGTTCGTTCACCCAGGCCTTGTGCCAGGCAGACTTGTCCTTGTGGCACTCAGCCTTCATGTCTTTGTAGTAGGGGTCGATGATGGCCGCGGCAAGGTCAACCAGGGAGTCGTTCTGCTTCTTCTTCTCGCCGCCCCAGACCATGTGCTGACCTTGGATGTTGACAAGCTTCTGGCAGGACAAGCCCGATGTCTTGAGAACCTTTAGATTGTTGGTGGTGTCCACGGTTGCAAACCTATAGTGAATGTTGTCGACAAACCTGGCGAAATGCTCGCAAGGCCATGTGGCCAGGCAGTAGTGGTAGACGAGCACGTGATGGTGCACGCACAACTGGGCGACGGCAACCTTCTGATCATGCTCAGCACGACCGCCGGTGTACTCGAGGTTGAAGCCGACCACTTTGTACTTGTCATCCTCAGCAAGCAGCTGCTCCAACGTGTTGATGGAAGTCACCACCACGACCGGGTCATTGGTGTACACCATCGAGAGGTCTGTCTTCCTGATGTGGGTGTCCACTTTGACAATTTTGGCGAACTGCCGCTCGGCGTCTGCAGCCGCCATTGGATCCGCACGGGAAGGTTGAAGCGATGAAGAGATCGTGGGTGTGCTTCTTGTGTTGTGTGGCGCGATCGGAAGGAGGAAGAGACAAAGGTAAATGGTCGCGGGAATAAATTGCGCCGGACAGCCTGGAATTTCGGCACGCCCGCATGGCAGTTTTTGCAGCGCTTAACTGCATGGTGGCACCGGGAGCGGCGCAGCCGCATGCATATGGCCACTACTAGGGAAAACCTTATACACAGAATCTTATCAGTAGCGCTTGTTAAAAGGAGGCGCTACTGCTAATGAGCAGTAGCGTGTGGTCGCAAAGGGCGCTACTGGTATCCACATAGCAGTAGTGCGGCTGGAATAAAATGCTCTACTAATATAATTGCCACACCGTTGCCGACATGCTAGGTATAGTAGTAGCGCCCTTATGCAAACCGCGCTACTGATAACACAATAGTAGTAGCGCTCTTCTCTGCCCCACGCTACTGCTAATCGGTCCCCTCGTGGACTTATCCTCTTCCCCTCGCACGCCCGGCCCTCACTCTCTCCCTCTCTCCCTCCTCACTCCCTCCCTCTCGACTTCGCCGCCGCCGCCAGTCCTCCCACTCTCTGCTGCCCCCGACCTCGACCCCGACCATGACCCCGGCAACCCCGACCCTGCCGCCGACCCTGACCCCAGCCCTGACCCCGACCCCGGCCTCTGCTTCTCCTCCGGCTGCCTCCTCCGCGCGCCGGCTGTCTCCTCCGCGCGCTGGCCGTCTCCTTCTCTGGTGAGATATCCCTAGGCTCCTCCGCCTGTTTGATTGCTAGGTTTAATTTCGGTGGATTGATAGGGTTGTGGTTAGGACATTGCTAGGGCTAATTTCTAGGGTTCTTGCTAGGATTGCTAGGGTTTCTAAAATTGTTAATGAAATTAGATAGTTAATAAGAAAACCTAGTCAAAAATGACTCAAAATGAGTTTCGAGCATGTTTTATATAATGTTTTTATGAGAAAAAAGAAATTGTTCGTGTATTTCTAAGAATATAACCAGAAAGTAAAACATTAAATGATAAGAAAATGTTTTCGAAGGAATTTGTTCTCAACGTCGACCATGCCAGGCCCGCATCCTCGTCGTCGACTCGGCGGCTACATCCTTGAGAGGCGCCATGTCCGGGAATGGGCTCCGCCGGGGTGGCAGTGGGACGTGCTACCTTCCGGGGCGCGCCGCTTTGTGAGGAATCCGGGTCTTGTCGTCGACCCGGAGCTTCTTTGGTGGTGGTCGCGTGGGCCACTATCGGTTCGGTGGGAGCGGGCCCCTGCGGAGGTGGTACGTCGTCGTGTCAGGGAGTAGGACGAGCACGACCTTCGCTACATGGCTGCGTTGGATGCCAGGTTCTCCAATACCTGGCAGGTTCTTCAGGGATCTCACCCGAGTTATGATCCTGTGATGGTTCCTTCTCTTTGGGTGTCCATCGCCCGTGGCTCAAGAACCGCGAGTCAATTAGATAGTTCGATAATATTCGATCTGTATTAGTGATATTATATGATAAAATTTGAGACGTATTAGTTATAATATTCGATGATGCATTAACTGGATTATTCGAGAAGATGTATTAGTGATATTATATTCGAGTTCATTATAAATGTATTCGAGATGTATGAGTTATAAATTTTTTGTAAAAAAATCAGATACTTTCGGTCTGTCGTTGCTCCTTGTGTGACTTTCATGTGTGTTCTTGATGGAGGAATCCTGACTGTTGTCGTGGGGGCGCTTCCTCCTCTTCTCTTCTTGCGATATATACCTCGGTATAATGCGCAAGGAGAGGAGAGGGGGTGCGTCCATCACCGACGGTCGAACTATTACTGTGAGAGAGTGTCCACCAACATATATACACCACCATATCAGTGTGAGAGATTGCGCACGAACACGCCATGAGATATGAAAGTTATTTAAGGAAAGCCTCGATAGACCGAAAGTCAACTGATATTGAATTAGGTCTATTTGGACATGTGTGTATGTTATTGCAGGGAACACCTCCTAGTGCCTGTGTTTTGCTGGAATGTTGATTCGTTTCCGCTCCGGCAAATTTCAGGCGCTCAATATGTCTTATTTTAATAATGGTCATGCCGAATTTTTGAATCATGAACACAGGAAATGTCTGACGACGATAAGATCCCTGTGTGTGATTACTGGGGCGATGATCGGGGTTTGTGCGACAGGCCTCACCTATGAGACGGCAGGTTCTTCACCATCAAGCTTGACGAGACCTTTGATGTTTGTACGGTACGAAACTATGACAAGTGTTTTTTCATAATTAAGCATGACTTCTGTTTCTTTGCTTCAACGTGTAATTTTTTGTTTTATACAATTTAACTAGTTCACCCCCTGCCATGCAAGACGGTATGTCTTGGAGAGGCTCGGTTTCGAAGACCACAAGAGTATGGAGATGAGGAGAGCTAACCTGAGGACTAAACATGGTCACACATTTCTGGTCAATGTAATGAATGCAGTTAATAACATAGAATTAGGGTGCTCAAATTGGGAAGCTCTAGCCAAGGCATATGGATTTCAGGAGGATATGGAAATAACCTTCGATCTTCGTCCTGAAGATCATATTGAAGGTAACATCAACATTTGGGTGGATGTCGATATGCTTCATGTTTTACCTCCATGTGAGTTTGTCAACCATATTTGTCAAGTAATTTGCATTCTATATTTTAAAATAGTTGGTGTTCATCCATACTAAATTTGTTAATTTGTAATTTACAGCTTATTTCGTTTCTTCGGGTGAAACACGGAAATTAATTGACACGACACACTACACTTATGGATCGCATCTAACTTGGGAGGAGAAGTATGTTCTTGTCACCTTTGTTATTGGTGTCCCCGTTTGGTAGGGACGACTTTCCGTATAATATGGGACCTGGCCCAAATTATACATTTTACATGCCACTAGTGCATTGGTTGAGGGCGGATGACATTCACGCAAATATCTTGGTAAGAGTTGCTAATTAAGTACACTACTATTGCGTAAATGGTGTTGATTACATTGCTAACTAGGCTACTATTATGTTCTTCAACAGAAACTGCCAAATGATGTTGTGCCTCCCTTGATGCATGGCGAAGGTTATATGACAATTAAAAGCCCTATGAGGGCTCAGATCTCTTTTTCATACTCGACTGAGCGCAAACCACAAAGACGGCTCCAAATTGAAGCATGGGGAGAAATAAAGAAGGATCGCAAGACACAAGTTGGAGACCATTGGATCTCTTTGCTTCATCATGGAGACATAGGTGTTATTCTGTTTTATGACATTTTACCTAGGAGGGAGGACTAGGTCCTATGAGAGAAAAGTTTTTCTGGTTTATATTAACTCGGCATGATTGATTAGGATGAGTTGTTAGATGATTAAGATTAGGATGAGTGGTTAGATAATTAAGATGATGATGAGTTGTTAGATGATTAAGAGGATGATGTGTTGTTAGATTATTAAGATGATGATGAGTTGCCAACTGGGGTTATTCTAAATGTTGTTGTTTGCACAATTATTAATTATGTTCTATATTAATATGTATAACCGTGTGTAAATACAATGTGTAAATATATAAAAAGAAACATGCGCAATTAGTAGTGGCGCGGGTTAGATAACGGCGCTACTAATAGTTATCAGTAGCGCTTGTTCTGAAACAAGCTACTACTACTATACTTACCAGTAGTGGTTGTGTACACGCGCTACTGATACAAGTTAGCTATGGCGCCGTATCAGTAGTGCGGTACCCCGCGCTACTGATAGGTTCTTAACCCGCGCTACTGCTAGGCTTTTCCCTAGTAGTGTATGCCACTATTATGTAAATTACATTGCTAACTAGGCTATCCCTCGCCATCTGCAGGAAGGAGGCACTTCCTCATGTCAATGATCCTCCTGTATAGCTCGTAGCTTGTGTACGCGTCCTTGGCCGCGTACTTGATGTGTTCTTCATCCAGTTCGTTCACCCAGGCCTTGTGCCAGGCAGACTTGTCGTTGTGGCACACAGCCTTCATGTCTTTGTAGTAGGGGTCGATGATGGCCGCGGCGAGGTCAACCAGGGAGTCCTTCTGCTTCTTCTTCTCGCCGCCCCAGACCATGTACTGAGCTTGGATGTTGACAAGCTTCTGGTAGGACAAGCCCGATGTCTTGAGAACCTTTAGATCGTTGGTGGTGTCCATCGTTGCTAACCTGTAGTCAAGGCTGTTGACAAACCTGGCAAAACGCTCGCAAGGACTTGTGGCCAGGCAGTAGTGGTAGACGAGCACGTGATGGTGCACGCACAACTGGGCGACGACAACCTTCTGATCATGCCCGGCACGATCGCCGGTGTACTCGAGGTTGAAGCCGACCACTTTGTACTTGTCATCCTCAGCAAGCAGTTGCTCCAACGTGTTGATGGAGTTCACCACCACGACCGGGTCGTTGGTGTACACCACCGAGAGGTCTGTCTTCCTGATGTGGGTGTCCACTTTGACAATTTTGGCGAACTGCCGCTCAGCGTCGGCAACCGCCATTGGATCCACACGGGAAGGTTGAAGCGATGAAGGGATCATGGGTGTGCTTCTTGTGTTGTGTGGCGTGATCGGAAGGTGGAAGAGACGAAGGTAAATGGTCGTGGGAATAAATTGCGACGGACGGCTGCTACTTCTTGAGCTTGCATTGGTTTTCCCTTGAAGAGGAAAGGGTGATGCAGCAAAGTAGATAATTATTTCCCTCAGTTGTTGAGAACCAAGGTATCGATCCAGTAGGAGATACAAGCAAGTCCCCAATAGAAGTACCTACACAAATAATCAAACACTTGCACCCGACGCTATAAAGGGGTTGTCAACCCCTTCACGGTTACTTGCAAGGATGAGATCTGATAGAGATAGATATAAAAGATTACTAAAACGAAAAGTAAAACAAAAGTAAAAAAGATTGCAGCAAAGTATTTTTGGTATTTTTGGTTTATAGATCTGAAAATATACTATGGAAAATAGACCCGGGGGCCATAGGTTTCACTAGAGGCTTCTCGCTTAAAGTAAAATTATACGGTGGGTGAACAAATTACTGTCAAGCAATTGATAGAAAAGCGCATAGTTATGACGATATCCAAGGCAATGATTATGCATATAGGCATCACGTCCGTGTCAAGTAGACCGAAACGATTCTGCATCTACTACTATAACTCCACACATCGACCGACTCCTGCCTGCATCTAGAGTATTAAGTTCATGAAGAATAGAGTAACGCATTAAGTAAGATGACATGATGTAGAGGGATAAACTCAAGCAATGTGATGAAAACCCCATCTTTTTACCCTTGATGGCAACAATACAAATACGTGCCTCGCTACCCCTACTTTGTCACTGGGTGAGTGAGGGAGTCCTGGTTTAACGGGTCCTCGGGAGGTCGACCTATTGCTTATGGGCCGGACTATATGGGCCACTTGCCGAATACTGGATGGATTGAAGACCCTGTCTCCAGGAAGGAGGCTTCGAGAATTATGGCGTGTCCTCCATGTTTAAGTAGTGAATAGGCATGTTTATCCCTTCGACGTGTAACCGACCATGTGTAAACCCTAGGTACCCTCGGCGTCTATATAAGCCGAAGGGTTTTAGGTTGTGTGCCAAGAGAACTCATCTAGGGTTTTAGTCATACGATCTCGTGGTAGATCAACTCTGTAATCCTCATACTATCAATATAATCAAGCAGGACGTAGGGTATTACCTCCATAGGAGGGCCCGAACCTGGGTAAAACCTTGTCCCCTTCGTCTCTTGTTACCATCGATCCTAGTCTCACAGCTCGGGACCCCCTACCCGAGATCCGCCGGTTTTGACACCTACATTGGTGCTTTCATTGAGAGTTCTGCTGTGATCACCAGAAGGAATCGATGGCTCGCCTTGTCATCAACGAAGAGGTCCATAACCCGGGCAGTTTCGTCCCCGGACAGATCTTCGCTTTCGGCAGCATTGTGCTGCACGCGGACCCGACCGGCCATCTAGGCCATGTCGGAAGTTTTGCCCCTGATCAAGAGGACAGATTCAGGAGCTTAGAGTTCTCCGTAGACTCCCGGGGTGATCTATCTCTAACAGGGCTCGCAGTCTCGCCTGCCACGCCCGAAGACTCTGAGGCCTTAACCTCAGATCCATCTTTCGGCCCCGCCCACGGGATTCACCCCGGCGAGGGCCCGGCTATCAGTCCGGACCCGGTCATAGTGCCAGACGCCCGGACATTTGTTCTTGCTGAACGCTCTCCCCGCGCAGACGCATCGGAGGTTCGCTCCGGAAGCTCTGGGCAGGCCGATCCGATCAGGCTTTCGATACTGAACGAGGCTCTAGATCGGATCTCGTCGATGAAGATTACCGACGGCCCAACCCCGATCTGTTCTCGGATCGGGCCTCAGATGGGTCAGGACGAATTTTTCGTCCCACCCACCACCCACTTGGTAGCCACTGTCGAGGATTTAACCGACATGCTAGACTATGCTTCTGAGGAAGCAGACTACATGGATGAGGAGGATCGCACACTCACCCCCGTTAACACCAGACGGTGGACTGCCACCTTCACATACGACGTCTACATGGTAGACACTCCGAAAAATGATGGCAACAAATCGGATGAAGCGCCGTCAAGATGCTGAAAGCCGCATAAACGGTCAAAAGGAAAAAAGGGACAAAAATCTATCGATGGCACCGGGGACGGAGACACCCCGGAAGACATCGGCGATCCCGAAATCCCCGAACACCTATTAGAGGGTCAGGAGAGGCCCGAAGACCGGCGCAACCCCGATGATCCAGATGATCCCAAGGATGACGGAAGCCGATGACTTCGCCATCCCTGATAATCCTGAAGACCAGGAGCTGTTCAGGCAGCAGGTTATAGCCACGGCCCGCAGCTTGAAAGCAAAAGAACGGCAGCTTAAAGCCGAGCAAGATGACCTCAACGATCGATGGACGAGAGTCCTCTCAGCTGAGGAAAGGTATGGTACCGGTTTATCGGACCAACCTAAGAGCTATCCGCACAGAAGGCTACTGCCACAATTCGATGACGAGCTCACTGATACGCCGTCCCCCAAGCATACCCCATACGACAAGCCAGACCGCCCTCCTCGGACCGACAATACCCCGAAGACGGGGAAAAGAGCCACTAGAGCCTGATGACAGGTTCGACCTGCGACACGACCTTGACCATAGAGCAGGTCGTACGCGATCCATCTACGGATCCAGAGGATACTCACCCGATGGACGGGAAGGGTACATGCCTCGGTTCGACCACAGCAATGAAGGTCGAGAATGAAACTGAGCTAGGACAGACGCCGATCACCGGTGCGACATAGCTTGGGTTAGAGGCGCTGCTCACCCACTGTGTTTTACGGACGAGGTGATGCGGCATCAGTTCCCGGATGGGTTTAAACCCGTAAACATAGAGCAATACGATGGGACAACTGACCCAACCGTATGGATCGAGGATTTCCTCCTCCACATCCACATGGCGCAAGGAGATGACCTCCACGCCATCAAGTACTTACCCCTGAAGCTCAAGGGACCAGCTCGGCACTGGTTAAATAGCCTCCCCGAAAACTCCATTGGTTGTAGGGAGGACCTGGAAGACGCATTCCGATCTAACTTCCAGGGCACTTATGTTCGGCCGCCGGACTCCTCCGACTTGAGCAACGTCGTCCAGAAGCCAGGAGAATCTGCGCGGCTATTCTGGAATCGGTTTTTGACCAAGAAAAACTAGATAGTTGACTGCTCGGACGCTGAAGCAATAGCCTCCTTTAGGCACAATATTTGGGATGAGTGGCTGGTTCATCAACTCGGCCAGGATAAACCAAGGACAATGTTCGCTCTCACAGCACTCATGACTCGCTTTTGCACGGACAAAGATAACTGGCTCGCAAGACGTAGCCACAACCCCGAAAACCCCGGAACCTCCGAAGTTCGGGACGGAAACGGGAAACCGAAGCGCAACAAGAACAAGCGCCGGCATAATAACAGTGATGCCGATGACACGGCCGTTAACGTCGGCTTCCGTAATTCATGGCCTGGGCAGCGGAAGAAGCCTCCTAAAGGCAAACACAATGGACCCACCCTGCTGGATAAGATCCTGGAGAGGCCTTGCCAGATCCACGGCACTCACGAGAAGCCCGCCAACCACACCAACCGTAACTGTTGGGTCTTCAAACAGGCCGGCAAGCTCGCATCCGAGGACCAAGGCAAGAGCCCACGCATCGAGGACGAGGATGAACCCCGCGTTCCGATAGGTGGCGGACAAAAGAAACTCCCTCCAGAGGTGAAAACGGTAAATATGATATACACCACCCATATACCCAAGAAGGAGAGGAAGCGCGCCCTTCGGGATGTCTACGCCAAAGAGCCTATAGCCCCAAAGTATAACCCATGGTCGGCATACCCGATCACCTTCGACCGGCATGACCACCCGACCAGTATCCGTCATGGGGGTTCGGCCGCCCTAGTCCTAGACCTGATCATAGACGGGTACCACCTCACTAAAGTCCTAATGGACGGAGGAAGTAGCCTCAATCTGATTTACTCAGACACGGTGAAAAAGATGGGCATAGATCCATCAAGGATCGAGCCCAGCAACACTACCTTTAAAGGAGTGATCCCAGGCGTTGAAGCCCGGTGCACAGGCTCTGTAAGCCTGGAGGTAGTGTTCGGCTCGCCTGATAACTTTCAAAGCGAAGACTTGATCTTCGACATCGTACCTTTCCGCAGCGGCTATCACGCCCTGCTCGGCCGAACAGTGTTCGCTCGCTTTAACGCCGTCCCGCACTACGCATACCTCAAGCTCAAGATGCCCGGCCCCAGGGGGGTCATTACTGTCAATGGCAACACAGAGCGCTCCCTCTGAACTGAGGAACATGCGTTGGCCCTGGCGGCCGAATTCCATTACACTGATGATCGGCAAGTACCGACATCCGCCGTAAAGGCACCCAAGGCTGGGAAGCGAGCTCGGGCTCAACCCGAAGTACCAGAACCTTCTTCTCCCCATAAATAGGGATTCGCCCCCCATCGCACTGCCCTAGAACCGGCAAAGTACGTGCCGAGGAGGCACAACTTCACGCTTAAAATTCCATGGGCAGCGGTGGGAAAAAATTATTAAATGGTAAGTGTTCGGCTGGACCGAACTATCACCACCAAAATGTCTTCGGACACACTACAGGTACCATAAAGTACCTGCTACGGCGTAAAGCTCATTCATATTCCGGCAACTTCTCAAGACTGTTCTCCAAAGTCCGCTCGCCGAACATTACACCCATCGCGGTATACAACCCCTTGGGAGACGCAGGAGCGGACAAGCGACAGGGCACATCGACGACGTCAGGTCACCTATCGAAGACCCTTGGTACAACCCCTCCTGTAAGGTTTATATTTCATTTTTAATACCTGTAAACAGTTGTATCGGCAATTCGAATAATAAGAGTTGATGAGTAAAATACAGATGTATCTTGCATGATCGTTTCGCTGTTTTTGGCGCACTCTTTATTTTCCCTCTCTTCTTGCGAACCTGTTTGGTATAATATACGATGCAACCGGCTAATAGACCGGGGCCTCGAACTAAAAGAAAATCGCATTAAGCACAACTGATTTTTGCGTTCGGCGTCTTGGAATTCCGCTTTATATGCATTGGTTCCGAACTATGTCTTGGGCCAATAGTTGGGTTGCCCGGCTCCTGTGCTTGCCCCTTTATGTTCCGCTCGTTCGGCTAAAAGGGCAAAGGGAGAACCACTGCGATTGTGCTTCTAGCTAGCCTGGTCAAGCACCTCAGCGGAGAAAGCCGAAAACTGACTGTCATGGTATGCGAGAACTGGTCTGCGAATCCGAGCTTGACTAAATCTCGTCAGAGGTTATTCCGTGTCATACGATGGGTTTGGTATTAGTACAAGCCATGTGATATAGGCTTCGGCCACGGCTCATCCGGACATCACAAACACCTGGGGGCTAGTCATCAGCCCCCCGCACTCCTTTCTTGCGCCCCTACGGCTAAGTGAAAGCAATAAAGCATTATGGTCTGATCGCCTTGTCCGCCCCACACTACCGCCTTCGGGTACCGATAGTTCGGCTAAGGGTCACAGTGCGTTGGCAGAGACACCCCGTGTAGTATCTACATGGGGGCTGAAGCCGACGACTAGCCGCTTTCAGTTTGAACGGCCACACAGGAGTTATAAAGGATGCAAAACATATAAGACATGATAAACCATGCATCTTAAATATAAACGCGTTAAAGAGTCTTCGGACATATTACAACGCCTCTACTCATACACATTTTCTCTCGAACATTGCGCCTCTATTGCCCGAGCACCCTCCATTACGCCGGAGAAGTACAGCTCGGTGCGCCTATGCTCTTTTCCGGTAGGCGGAGGAGCGGTGGCTATCTTCATTGGATCCAGCCCCGGCCAGTGCACCTTGGCCTTTGCAAAGGTCATCCGAGCTCCCTCGATGCAGGAAGATCGCCTTAGCGCGTCGATCTGGGATGAGGCGTCGCTCGGCTTCCGCACCAGGCCAAAGTAGCTGCCCGGCAATGGCTCATTGGGCCATAGCCGGATGCAGAGATCCTTCATGGCCGGCTCCGCCATCCGGTGTAGCTCCATCAGCTGCTTCAGCTGCTCAACAAGGAGAGGAGAGCGCTCGGGGGCTTCAAACTGCGCCCAGAACAGCCGAGCTTCATCTCCTTCTCCCCGCGAACCATAGAACTGGTTCGCGTCCGCTGCACTCTTCTAGAGATCTGAGCAGGCACCTGAGGAACGCCATACTTGGGTAAGCAACTCAAACTTGCTGTCCCTGTAGACACACTTCAATAAATATGGCTTACCATCCATTATAGCCTTGGCCTGGCTAGTTTCCTCCTCAAAAGATCATCTATCCACCCGCTCCTTTTGGAGGTTGGTTTTCTGGGTGGATAGTTCGGCGGCCTGCTCCTTGCCTTTCCGCTCAAGGTCTTCGCACTTTTGGCCGGCGTCCTTAAGCTCCTATTGGATCTCCTCCACCCGAGCCTCGTGCTTGTCGCTGGTGGCTCTTAGGGCAGAGAGCGTGGTAGCTGCTTCTTTGGCCGCCGCCTTCTCAACCACAGCCTCCTGCTTTGCCTTCTCAAGCTCGGCTTTGAGCTTCTCAATTTCTTTTGCCGAGGCTGCGTAAGCATTAAAACACATCAAACTTACTGCGTCGACAGTACGGTGATGATGAATTTGGATATTCTAGTCCGTCTTACCTTGCGCCTCGTCAAATCTCTAATTCAGAGCTTCGAGCTCATCTTCGGAGCTCTTCAGCTTCCGATTCAGCTCGTCCAGCTCGGCTGCATTAACGGCCGCCGCCAATGACGAAGCCTGTATAAAACAAAACCATATCAAATTACACGGGTTCACAACTTCGGAACTATCATAAATATGATCCTATGTCCGGTCCCCCTAAAGACTGGTAGACCGTCCCGAACAAATATTGTTTTATACATAGTTTGGATAATGATCTATGCTTGACCCCCAGGTAAGTTTTTCCAAACTTACCTAGGGCTCGGGGGCTGCCGTGTATATAATCATAACTCATAGAAATTAATATTTCAAAGAACAGAGCATTACGTGGCTTACCTGAAAGCCCGTCAGGAGACCATTGAAGGCCTCCTTCAGTCCGCTGTCCACGGACTGAATGCTCTGCAATACCGCACCCATAAGGGAGCGGTGCTCCCCGGAGAGGGAGGCGCTTGACAGAGCCTCCCCCATAGCCGGCCACCCATTGGTCGGTGGTGCCGGTGGGGATCGGTTGACCCGATCTCCGATCGGGGATTGAACCGATGCCTCCAAAGGCACAGTGTGCTCCGGAGACAACCTTGAAGGTGACTGAACATCTCCTCGTCCGGTCTCCTCAGGGTCCGGGAGGGGCTCGTCCCCCCGGTCTTCGGGGGCCGAAGTGTTAGCCTTGACCATGACGTCGTCGCCCCCACCTCCAGTGTCCGGCTCCAAAGGAGCCTGCTGGGAGGACACCTCCGCGGCATCCTTCGCGGCGCCTGGAGGGGAGGGGTGCGACGCGGTCCCGCTCGTCGCTAGCTCGGCGGGAGGGGTCTCCCCGTCCGAAACTTGATCGGTGGGGAGAACTCGCGGTGGGCTGCAAGTCAATAAGGCGCTCACATGTTAATCATATTCAAAACTCAGTGCTAACAGCTCAGGAAGTCTTCGGATCTTTACCTTCGAGCTGGGGGGCTTGACCCTGAGGTTCCTTTGCGGAACCCTCTTGAACTCCTCGGACTCGGTATCCGAGTCCGAACTGTCGTCGGACAGGACCACCTGTGCCCGGCGCACTTTCTTCGGCGCGGGAGGAGGTATGTCCTGTGTGGCGTCCGGTGACGCCGCCCTCTTTCTTGCGAGGGGGGAATCGCCTCTGCCCTCGCCCTCGCCTTCACCCTCGTGCTCCTCCTCTTGATTCAAGGAGGCGTGGGTTTCTTCGGACGCAGCCCCCGGCTGGTCCCTGATGCGCAGGCCTTCTCGGCCTGGTTTCTTCTTCTTTTCTTTCTTTTCTGGCACCTTGTAAGGCGCCACGACAAGCATCTCCGACAGCAGCTGGGACCTAGGGTCTTTGGGCTGTGGAGCCGAGCACTTGATGCCCGTGGCCTTGTTCAACCATTCCTCGGAGGGGGGATTATCGGCGCGCAGGCCCTGGTCCTCCTTCTTGGCCGGCCAGTTCTCCTGCGCCTTGAATAGCACCTTCCATAGCTTCTCCCGTGTGGTGCGGAAGAGTTGACGAATTGTAGGCTCATCATCAGTCCGATAAGTCCACATGGGAGAGCCCCGGTGCTGGCAGGGGAGGATGCGCCGCCGAAGCATAACCTGGACCACGTTGGTCAGCTCGACTCCGTCCTTGATCATGGAGGCTATGCCCCTCTGCAGGTCATCCACCTCGGTATCCGACCCCCAGTCGAGGCTCTTTCGGACCCATGAAGTCAATCTGGTTGGGGGGGTGGATCTGAATTCGGCAGGAACAGTTCCGCCCTCCTCCCTTGGCTCGGTGATGTAAAACCACTCTTTTTGCCAAGTCTTGATAGTATCGATGAATGTGCCGGACGGCCATACTGCGCGTGGAAGCTTGCTGATGACCGCCCCGCCGCAGTCTGCGTGTGCGCCTGCGACACACTTCGGCTTGATGTTGAAGATCTTGAGCCATAGTCCGAAGTGTGGTTCGACCTGCAAGAAGGCCTCGCAGACGATGATGAAGGCCGATATATGCATGAAAGAGTTCGGCGGGAGGTCGTGGAAGTTGAGTCCATATAAGAACATGAGGCCCCTCACGAAGGGGTGGAGCGGAAAGCTCAGTCCTCGGATGAAATGAGGAATGAAAACCACCCTCTCGCCTGGTTTGGGGGTGGGGATCAGCTGGCCCTCCTCTGCGGCGCGGTGTAAGATGTTGGCGGGGAGGTAGCCGGCCTCCTTGAGATCTCCAATGTCCTGGTCTGTGACCGTGGAAGCCTCCCACTTGCCGTTGGATCCTGAGCCAGCCATGGCTAAGCTCGGAGGAGGAAAGGTGGAAAACCTAGATATGGGCTCTGGAGGCTCAGGAGATTGGGGAGGTGGGGATGCGAACGGGAAGTGCGGTTAAGCCTTGGGGTTTTCTTCCCCTTTTATTGGACTTGTCGCTGGTTAGCCTCCCTTCACCGCGCCGTGAATCCCTTCACTTCCTGAGACGTGCGTGTCGTTGTACGTGCATGATTAAACATATCCCGTGTAAAACGGAGCACGGTCTGAGCATTAATGGGTCGTGCTGATGGAAACGGCCTCGAACCGCGAATTGAGTTGTTACGACTGGTTTAGTGGTCGTGGCGGGCCGTGACCTTTCATCTGTAAGGTTGTCAGAGAGTACTATTGACTCCCTGACATTTGGCCTTCAGAGCCAAATTATTCCTGATGTTCGGACGATCTATGATCAGAAAAAACTACACGTCGTCGGAGGCCGAGCTAAACTCGGCCGACCACTATTCGGAAGAAGGAACTCGCCTGGCAAGCCGAAGACTCTGATCATTTGAAGCAGCTGGAGCATGGACCCTTGGCGTTGGAGGCTAGTTCGGGGGCTACTGAAGGAGTCCTGGTTTAAGGGGTCCTCGGGAGGTTGACCTATTGCTTATGGGCCAGACTATATGGGCCACATGCCGAATACTGGATGGATTGAAGACCCTGTCTCCAGGAAGGAGGCTTCGAGAATTATGGCGTGTCCTCCACGTTTAAGTAGTGAATAGGCATGTTTATCCCTTCGACGTGTAACCGACCATGTGTAAACCCTAGGTACCCTCGGCGTCTATATAAGCCGAAGGGTTTTAGGTTGTAGGCCAAGAGAACTCATCTAGGGTTTTAGTCATACGATCTCGTGGTAAATCAACTCTGCAATCCACATACTATCAATATAATCAAGCAGGACGTAGGGTATTACCTCCATAGGAGGGCCCGAACCTGGGTAAAACCTTGTCCCCTTCGTCTCTTGTTACCATCGATCCTAGTCTGACAGCTCGGGACCCCCTACCCGAGATCCGCCAGTTTTGACACCGAAAGTGAGGACACCGCAAGATTGAACCCAAAACTAAGCACTTCTCCCATTGCAAGAATTACGAATCTAGTTGGCCAAACCAAACCAATAACTCGAAGAGACGTGCAAAGATATGAAATCATGCATATAAGAATTCAGAGAAGATTCAAATAATATTCATAGATAATCTGATCATAAACCCACAATTCATCGGAACTCGACAAACACACCGCAAAACAGTATTACATCGGATAGATTTCCATGAAAATCATGAAGAACATAGAGAGAGAAGAAGCCATCTAGCTACTAGCTATGGACCCGAAGGTCTGAGGTGAACTACTCACGCATCATCGGAGGGGCAATGGAGTTGATGTAGATGCCCTCCGTGATCGAATCCCCCTCCGGCAGATTACCGGAAAAGGCTCCAAGATGGGATCTCACGGGAACAGAGGCTTCCGGCGGCGGAAAAGTATTATCCTGGCTCTTTTTGGTATTGGGGGAATATTTGGGAATTTATAGGACGAAGATTAGGGTTAGGAGGCCTGCAGGGGGGGCACAAGCCAGGGGCCCCCCCTAGGGCACACCCTGCAGGCTTGTCGTCTCCCGGCAGGTCTTCTGCCCCCCTCTCCAAGTCTGGTAGGTTTCTTCTGGTCCAAGAAAAATCATCGCGAAGATTTTATTCCGTTTGGACTCCGTTTAATATTCCTTATCTGCAATACTCAAAAACAAGGAAAAAACAGAAACTGGCACTAGGCACTAGATTAATAGGTTAGTCCCAAAAATAATATAAAATAGCATATTAATGCATATAAAACATCCAAAACAGATAATATAATAGCATGGAACAATCAAAAATTATAGATACATTGGAGCCGTATTAAGCATCCCCAAGCTTAATTCCTGCTCGTCCTCGAGTAGGTAAATGATAAAAACAGAATTTTTGATGTGGAACGCTACCTAACATATTTATCCATGTAATATTCTTTATTGTGGCATGAATGTTCAGATCCGTAAGATTCAAAACAAAAGTTTAATATTGACATAAAAACAATAATACTTCAAGCATACTAACAAAGCAATTGTGTCCTATCGAAATAACATGGCCAAAGAAAGTTATCCCTACAAAATCATATGGTCTGGCTATGCTCCATCTTCCCCACAAAAAGTATTTAAATCATGCACAACCCCGATGACAAGTCAAGCAATTGTTTCACACCTTTTATGTTCTCAAACCTTTTCAACTTTCACGCAATACATGAGCGTGAGCCATGGATATAACACTATAGGTGGAATAAAATATGGTGGAGGTTATGAGGAAAAGGAGAAGATAGTCTCACATCAACTAGGCGTATCAATGGGCTATGGAGATGCCCATCAATAGATATCAATGTGAGTGAGTAGGGATTGCCATGCAACGGATGCACTAGAGCTATAAGTGTATGAAAGCTCAAAAAGAAACTAAGTGGGTGTGCATCCAACTCGCTTGCTCACGAAGGCCTAGGGAAATTTGAGGAAGCCCATCATTGGAATATACAAGCCAAGTTATATAACGAAAAATTCCCACTAGTATATGAAAGTGACAAAATAGGAGACTCTCTATCATGAAGATCATGGTGCTACTTTGAAGCACAAGTGTGGAAAAAGGATAGTAGCATTGTCCCTTCTCTCTTTTCTCTCATTACTTTTTTTATTTTGGTGGGCATCTTTGGCCTCTTTTTTATTTGGGCTTCATTGGCCTCTTTTATTATTTGTAAAGTCCGGAGACTCATCCCAACTTGTGAGGGAATCATAGTTTCCATCATCCTTTTCTCTCATGGGACAATGCTCTAATAATGATGATCATCACACTTTTATTTACTTACAACTCAAGAATTACTAGAACAAAATATGACTCTATATGAATGCTTCCGGTGGTGTACCGGGATGTGCAACGATCTAGCATAGCAAATGACATCAAAAAACGGACAAGCCATGAAAACATCATGCTAGCTATCTTCGATCATGCAAAGCAATATGAAAATGATGGTGCGTGTCATAATAAACGGAACGGTGGAAGTTGCATGGCAATATATCTCGGAATGGCTATGGAAATGCCATAATAGGTAGGTATGGTGGATGTTTTGAGGAAGGAATATGGTGGCTGTTTTGAGGAAGGTGGGTTTAATGCACCGGCGAAAGTTGTGCGGTACTAGAGAGGCTAGCAATGGTGGAAGGGTGAGAGTGCGTATAATCCATGGACTCACATTAGTCATAAAGAACTCACATACTTATTGCAAAAGTCTATTAGTTATCGAAGCAAAGTATTAGATGCATGCTCCTAGGGGAGAGGTTGGTAGGAGTTCACCATCGCGCGCTCCCGACCCTTACACAAAGGATGACAATCATTAAACAAATCATGCTCCGACTTCGTTACATAACGGTTCACCATACGTGCATGCTACGGGAATCACAAACCTTAACACAAGTATTTCTACCAATCCACAATTACTCACTAGCATGACTCTAATATCACCATCTTTATATCTCAAAACTATATTCAAGGAATCAAACTTCTCATAGTATTCAATGCACTTTATATGAAAGTTTTTATTATATCCCTCTTGGATGCCCATTATATTAGGACTAAATTCATAACCTGAACCAATTACCATGCTGTTTAAAGACTCTCAAAATAATATAAGTGAGGTACGAGAGTTCAATTATTTCTATAAAATATAACGCCACCGTGCTCTAAAAACATATAAGTGAAGCACTAGAGCAACATTGCCTAGCTCAAAAGATATAAGTGAAGCACATAGAGTATTCTAATAAATTCACGATTAATGCGTGTCCCTCTCAAAAGATGTGTGCAGCAAGGATGATTGTGGAAAACTAAAAAGAAAAGACTCATATCATACAAGACGCTCCAAGCAAAACACATATCATGTGGTGAATAAAAATATAGCCACAAGTAAATTTACCGATGGATTGAAGACGAAAGAGGGGATGCCTTCCGGGGCATCCCCAAGATTAGGCTATTTGGTATCCTTGAATATTTCTTGGGGTGCCTTGGGCATCCCCAATCTTAGGCTCTTGCCACTCCTTATTCCATAGTCCATCAAATCTTTACCCAAAACTTGAAAACTTCACAACACAAAACTCAACAGAAAACTCGTGAGATCCGTTATTATAAGAAAAATAAATCACCACTTTAGGTACTGTTGTAAACTCATTCTTTATTCATATTGGTGTAATATCTACTGTATTCCAACTTCTCCATGGTTCATACCCCCCGATACAACACATAGATACATCAAAATAAGCAAACAACACAAAGAAAACACAAAATGTCAAAAACAGAACAGTCTGTAGGAATCTGTAGACTTCGAATACTTCTGTAACTCCTAAAATTCTGAACAATCAGGAAAACCTGGGAAATTTGTATATAAATCTTGTGTAAAAATTTCAGACTCATTCGACGCTCTGGTGAATTTATAAAATTCCTGGACTGAGCGCAAAAGTTTCTGTTTTTCAGCAAAATCAAATCAACAATCACCGTAGACCATCCCAATGGTCTTACTTGGCTCAAACACTAATTAAAACAATAAAACACAATTACTACAGACGTAATAATCTGTAAAACACTTGAAAACAGAAGCAAAACAAAATAAAAACAGAAAATAAAATTGGGTTGCCTCACAACAAGCGCTATTGTTTAACGCCCCTAGCTAGGCATAACGCAATAGATCTAGGTATTGTCATAATAGTAAGGAAGATCATCCATGCTCATATCATACTCCCTTCTCTCAGCGGCAAGTTTCCTTTGTGGAAAGACAAAGTAATCAAAAGGGCTGAATTTAATAGGATAAGGATCCTTAAGATCAAGTGCGGGAGGGATAGGTTCCTCCTTCGGCCCCCTATAGTGTATAATCAATTCATCATTGTAAGCTTTCCTTTGGTGGAAAGTCATAAGCCTATCTCTTAATATGAACTCTAGTCCGTTGTTTTGTATAGAAAAATTATCATTGAGTTCAGAAATCTTATCAACCAAAACCTCGGTAGGGACCCTTTTTCTCAAATTTTCATTATAGGCAACATAATCCGGAGATTGCAATCTCAATATTTCTTCTTGATTAAAAAGGATCTCCTCTATAGGGGGACATCCACCATTAATTTTATAATGAGCAAAAATTTCACTAGCCTCTTTCATGATGAATCTAAACTCGTGGGCTAGAAATATAGTGGCGGCACGCTTAACGGAAGAATGCTGGATATTAGAGAACTCTAGAAAAATCCTTTGTATGCAAGGATGCATATGAACAAATTGCCTCTCAAGTTCAATTATTAACAGTGTTATTACATCCGCAAGACTATTAGTTTTATTGAGAATAGACCCTCCTAAGGTAGGTAGCATACCAGCACAAGTAAAGAAATCTTGAATAACACCTTTTCCAATAATATTACCGCTACCTATGCGGAATTTTTTTGTATGTGTGATAGTAGGTTCTTCATGGGGGTTGGTATTAGCAAAGTCATCAAAATTCCCCTCAAGATTATTACTATCCTTTTCAATGAAAACCTCCACAGATTCAGACATGGTGGCAATGAAGCGATCTAGCACACAAGCAAACAAAAAGCAAAAGAAAGGACGAACGGAAGAAGGGCGAATAAAAAGGCAAATCTTTTTGGTTTTTTCTGAAAATCGTTTTAGAAGTGGGGGAGAGGAAAACGAGAGGCAAATGGAAAATAATGTAAATGCAAGAGATGAGTTTGTGATGGGTACTTGGTAGGCTTGATGTAGATCTCCCCGGCAATGGCGCCAGAAATCCTTCTTGCAACTTCTTGAGCTTGCGTTGGTTGTCCCTTGAAGAGCAAAGGGTGATGCAGCAAAGTAGATAAGTATTTCCCTCAGTTGTTGAGAACCAAGGTATCAATCCAGTAGGAGATACAAGCAAGTCCCCAATAGATATAAAAGATTACTAAAAGAAAAAGTAAAACAAAAGTAAAAAGATTGTAGCAAAGTATTTTTGGTATTTTTGGTTTATAGATCTGAAAATATAATATGGAAAATAGACCCGGGGGCCATAGGTTTCACTAGAGGCTTCTCTCTTAAAGGAAAATAATATGGTGGGTGAACAAATTACTGTCAAGCAATTGATAGAAAAGCGCATAGTTATGACGATATCCAAGGCAATGATTATGCATCTACTACTATTACTCCACACATCGACCGACTCCTACCTGCATCTCGAGTATTAAGTTCATGAAGAACAGAGTAACGCATTAAGTAAGATGACATGATGTAGAGGGATAAACTCAAGCAATATGATGGAAACCCCATCTTTTTACCCTTGACGGCAACAACACAAATACGTGCCTCGCTACCACTACTTTGTCACTGGGTGAGGACACCGCAAGATTGAACCCAAAACTAAGCACTTCTCCCATTGCAAGAATTAGCAATCTAGTTGGCCAAACCAAACCAATAACTCGAAGAGACTTGCAAAGATATGAAATCATGCATATAAGAATTCAGAGAAGATTCAAATAATATTCATAGATAATCTGATAATAAACCCACAATTCATCGGATCTCGACAAACACACCGCAAAAGAGTATTACATCGGATAGATCTCCATGAAGATCATGAAGAACATGGTACTGAAGAACATAGAGAGAGAAGAAGCCATCTAGCTACTAGCTATGGACCCGAAGGTCTGAGGTGAACTACTCACGCATCATCGGAGGGGCAATGGAGTTGATGTAGATGCCCTCCGTGATCGAATCCCCCTCTGGCAGATTACCGGAAAAGGCTCCAAGATGGGATCTCACGGGAACAGAGGCTTCCGGCGGCGGAAAAGTATTATCGTGGCTCTTTTTGGTATTGGGGGAATATTTGGGAATTTATAGGATGAAGATTAGGGTTAGGAGGCCTGCAGGGGGGCCACAAGCCAGGGGGGCGCCCCCCCCCCCCCCTAGGGCGCACCCTGCAGGCTTGTCGTCTCCCGGCAGGTCTTCTGCCCCCCTCTCCAAGTCTGGTCCAAGAAAAATCATCGCGAAGATTTTATTCCGTTTGGACTCCGTTTGATATTCCTTATCAGCAATACTCAAAAACAAGGAAAAACAGAAACTGGCACTAGGCACTAGATTAATAGGTTAGTCCCAAAAATAATATAAAATAGCATATTAATGTATATAAAACATCCAAAACAGATAATATAATAGCATGGAACAATCAAAAATTATAGATACGTTGGAGACGTATCAACGGCTTGGAATTTTGGCACGTCCGCATGGCAGTTTTTGCAGCGCTTAACTGCATGGTGGCGCCGGGAGCGGCGCAGCCGCATGCATATGGCGCCCCGAATGTACGTGACCGTTCGTGCGTGGACGCCGGCAGAGCGAGCACGCACGGACGTGAGCACAGCGTGCCGTGGCTGCATCAACCGCCTCATGTGTAGATTAATTCGCGACGGTGCGTACAGAACGACCGTTTGCTTTGTAGTAAAACGCAAACATTTATTATTATTAACTGTTTGTGTAGTTGTCACTTCTCCCACCTCCGTCCCATCTTGTCATCGCGTTGCCACCCGAGGATTCCAATGCATGCTTCGGGAGTGCGTCGGTTCCGGCGCAAGATTCCCGCCCGGCTCGCCGAAAGCCCCCAAACACCCAATGCTTCGGGAGTGCGCAGCGTTTCTTTTGGGCTTCCCGTTCCCGCGCAACCGCGCAGGAACGCGCGCAAGCTTCCCGCCCGACTCGCCTTGGCCGCCTGCTTTATAAACCCTCACGGCCGGCGCCTCCATATCGCTTGCATCCCCTCCCTACCCGTAGCTTCCCAAGTTTGCTTCACCCCCAACAAATGGGGAAAAGATTGTTCGATTCAGCTGTCGAGTTGAACTATTTTTTACAAAGAACAATGGTTAATCTATGAATCAAATCTATGTTTTCCGAATTTTAGTTGCAAAAGTGCATCGTAATAGTGATTTTGTTTCTGCAAAATTCGACAAATGATAGTGTTCCCAATTTAACAAATGAAGATTTACCCAATATGACAGAGTCGAATTTTACCTGACTGCTGCTACCAATGCATCGATCGGTGCTTAGATGGGGTGCTTAGTGTATTAAATGTCTTAGCAACTCAAGTCCACAATGCATTGTTGCTAAGGTCCCTGCATTTAATGATTTAGCAACTAAACTCTTGCATGCATTGGTGACTTTCCTTCATTTAAGTGTTTTGCCAAGGTTCACGCGCTTGGCATTGTTTCTTCATGTGGCCAGCAAACTCATATCTCTCGTCTTAATTACCTTCCCACATCAGATTTTTTTTGCATACATGGCAACCTTAGCAGTTAGCACCAATACAAGGTGTAGCATTGGGAAGGGCACACGGGTCACCATTCACAACCGTTTGCGATGACACACTGAATAAATTCCTTCGCGCCAGATTTTCACTTGGCTTAGTAGGGTAGGAACCATTGTCCTCGGTCTGCATACGGGTATTCAATCTGAAACGTCTTTGATGACTGGCAAAGGACAAGCCTCCCCGATGAGTGTGCGGAGGACACTCCTCCCATGCCAATCGTCTACTCAAACACCTGTCCACAGGCTACCTCCTTGCCAATACAGAGAGCGACACGTGGCAGCACGTAAATGGAATGTAGAACGTCCACGAATTATAAATAATACGCCCGTTTGCGATGGTAACGTGACAGATTTTTGTTCCAAAATGCCTTTGTTGGCTATTAATAATGCTTGCTCTTTCTCTCAAAGTGGACACTAAAAAATACCACAGCACATTTGTGTTGGAAATATGCCCTAGAGGCAATAATAATTTAGTTATTATCATATTTCCTTGTTCATGATAATCGTTTATTATCCATGCTATAATTGTATTGATTGGAAACTCAAATACATGTGTGGGTACATAGACAAACAATGTGTCCCTGGTAAGCCTCTAGTTAACTAGCTCGTAGATCAAAGATGGCGAAGGTTTCCTAGCCATAGACATGAAATGTCATTTGATAACGGGATCACATCATTAGGAGAATGATGTGATGGACAAAACCCAAACTATGAACATAGCATATGATCGTGTCAGTTTATTGCTATTGTTTTCTGCCTGTCAAGTATCTGTTCCTATGACCATGAGATCATGCAACTCACTGACACCGGAGGAATACCTTGTGTGTATCAAATGTCGCAACGTAACTGGGTGACTATAAAGATGCTATACAGGTATCTCCAAGGGTGTCTGTTGAGTGGGCACGGATCAAGACTGGGATTTGTTACTCCGTGTGACGGAGAGGTATCTCCGGGCCCACTCGGTAATACAACATCACAACAAGCCTTGCAAGCAATGTGACTAAAGTGTTAGCCACGGGATCTTGTATTACGGAACGAGTAAAGAGACTTGCCGGTAACGAGATTGAACTAGGTATAGAGATACCGAAGATCGAATCTCGGGCAAGTAACATACCGAAGAACAAAGGGAACAGCATACGGGATTAACTGAATCCTTGACATAGAGGTTCAACCGAGAAAGATCTTCGTAGATTATGTAGGAACCAATATGGGCATCCAGGTCCCGCTATTGGTTATTGACCGTAGAGGTGTCTCGGTCATGTCTACATAGTTCTCGAACCCGCAGGGTCTGCACACTTAAGGTTCGGTGACGTTTCGGTATAGTAGAGTTATGTATGGTGGTTACCGAAGGTTGTTCGGAGTCCCGGATGAGATCCTGGACGTCACGAGGAGCTCCGGAATGGTTCGGAGGTAAAGATTGATATATATATAGGAAGTTCCGTTTTGGTCACCGGAAAAGTTTCGGGTATTTCGGTAGTGTACCGGGAGTGCCGGGAGGGGTACCGGGGACCATCGGGAGGGGTATGTCGACCCAAAGGGCCTCATAGGCTGTGGGAGGAGTCAAGCCAGCCCTTAGTGGGCTGGCCGAGCCCCCCACTAAGGCCCATGCGGCTAGCGGTGGGTAAAACCCAAAAGGGGGAAAGGTGGAAAGGGTTTCCAAGTGGAGAGGAGGAATCCTACTCCTGATAGGATTGGAGTAGGACTCCTCCACCTCCAATTTCGGCCAGCCCTTGAGGGTTTGAGGCTACCTCCTCTCCTCCCTCCCTCCTATATATACTAGAGGATTTAGAGGGGAGAGCTAACCCTAATGGCCACGTGCTCCCTCTACTTCATCTAGATCGTTTTCTCCTCTAGTCTAGTTCAGCGGTGCTTAGGCGAAGCCCTGCCGGAATAGTTCCACCACCATCGCCGCCACGCCGTCACGCTGCCGGAGAACTCAGCTACCTCTCCGCTCCCTCTTGCTGGATCAAGAAGGCGGAGATCGTCATCGAGCTGTACGTGTGCTGAACGCGGAGGTGCCGTCCGTTCGGCGCTAGATCGGAAGGACCGTGATCAGGATCGTGAGACGGTTCGTGATTTGATCGCGGCTCGGATCGTGATGGGATCGCGGGACGGATCGTGATTGAATCGCGAGACCGGTCGTGATTGGATCACGGGACGCGCGGCGATTTGGATCGCGAAGACGTTCGACTACATCAACCGCGTTTCTTAACGCTTCCCGCTTAGCGATCTACAAGGGTATGTAGATCCACTCCCCCTCTCGTAGATGCTCATCACCATGGATAGATCTTGCGTGTGCGTAGGAAATTTTTGGTTTCCGATGCAACGTTCCCCAACAGTGGCATCTGAGCTAGGTCTATGTGTAGATGAGATCTCTAGTAGAAACACAAAGGAGTTTGTGGGCGTTGATATTCGGATTGCTTCCTCCCTTGGTCTTTTCTTGTTTCGGCGGTATTGTGGGATGAAGTGGCCCAGACCAACATTACTCGTACGCTTACGAGAGACCGGTTCCATCAACTGACATGTAACTTCGTTGCATAAAGATGGCTGGCGGGTGTCTGTTTCTCCCAATTTAGTCGGATCGGATTTGACAAAGGCGGTCCTTGAGAAGGTTGAAAAGCAATTTTTGTATCACCGTTGTGGTTTTTGCGTAGGTAAGAATTGTTCTTGCTAGATACCCGTAGCATCCACATAAAACTTGCAACAACAATTAGAGGACGTCTAACTTGTTTTTGCAGGGTATGTTGTGATGTGATATGGCCAATTACATGATGAGATATATGTGATGTATGAGATGATCATGTATTGTATAGAATATCACAACTTGTGCGTCGATGAGTACGGCAACCGGCAGGAGCCATAGGGTTGTCTTTAATTATTTTCACCGTTTTGCTTTACTTTATCGCTATGAGTTAGCAATAGTCATGGAAGCAACAGTCGGCGCGACAACCTCATGGCGACACGTTGATGGAGATCAAGATGATGGAGATCATGGTGTCATGCCGGTGACGATGGAGATCATGCCAGTGCTTTGGAGATGGAGATCAAAAGCACAAGTTCATGGCCATATCATGTCACTTATGATTTGCATGTGATTTTAATCCTTTTATGCATCTTATTTTGCTTAAGACGAAAGAGGGGATGCCTTCCGGGGCATCCCCAAGATTAGGCTATTTGGTATCCTTGAATATTTCTTGGGGTGCCTTGGCCATCCCCAAGCTTAGGCTCTTGCCACTCCTTATTCCATAGTCCATCAAATCTTTACCCAAAACTTGAAAACTTCACAACACAAAACTCAACAGAAAACTCGTGAGATCCGTTAGTATAAGAAAAATAAATCACCACTTTAGGTACTGTTGTGAACTCGTTCTTTATTCATATTGGTGTAATATCTACTGTATTCCAACTTCTCCATGGTTCATACCCCCCGATACAACCCATAGATACATCAAAATAAGCAAACAACACAAAGAAAACAGAATCTGTCAAAAACAGAACAGTCTGTAGCAATCTGTAGACTTCGAATACTTCTGTAACTCCTAAAATTCTGAAAAATTAGGAAAACCTGGGAAATTTGTATATAAATCTTGTTTAAAAATTTCAGACTCATTCGACGCCCTGGTGAGTTTATAAAATTCTTGGACTGAGCGCAAAAGTTTCTGTTTTTCAGCAAAATCAAATCAACAATCACCGTAGACCATCCCAAAGGTCTTACTTGGCTCAAACACTAATTAAAACAATAAAACACAATTACTACAGAGGTAATAATGTGTAAAACACTCGAAAACAGAAGCAAAAACAAAATAAAATTGGGTTGCCTCCCAACAAGCGCTATTGTTTAACGCCCCTAGCTAGGCATAACGCAATAGATCTAGGTATTGTCATAATAGTAAGGAAGATCATCCATGCTCATATCATACTCCCTTCTTTCAGCGGCAAGTTTCCTTTGTGGCAAGCAAAAGTAATCAAAAGGGCTGAATTTAATAGGATAAGGATCCTTAAGATCAAGTGCGGGAGGGATAGGTTCCTCCTTCGGCCCCCTATAGTGTATAATCAATTCATCATTGTAAGCTTTCCTTTGGTGGAAAGTCATAAGCCTATCTCTTAATATGAACTCTAGTCCGTTGTTTTGTATAGCAAAATTATCATTGAGTTCATAAATCTTATCAACCAAAACCTCGGTAGGGACCCTTTTTCTCAAATTTTCATTATAGGCAACATAATCCGGAGATTGCAATCTCATTATTTCTTCTTGATTAAAAAGCATCTCCTCTATAGGGGGACATCCACCATTAATTTTATAATGAGAAAAAATTGCACTAGCCTCTTTCATGATGAATCTAAACTCGTGGGCTAGAAATATAGTGGCGGCACGCTTAACGGAAGAATGCTGAATATGAGAGAACTCTAGAAAAATCCTTTGTATGCAAGGATGCATATGAACAAATTGCCTCTCAAGTTCAATTATTAACAGTGTTATTGCATCCGCAAGACTATTAGTTTTATTGAGAATAGACCCTCCTAAGGTAGGTAGCATACCAGCACAAGTAAAGAAATCTTGAATAACACCTTTTCCAATAATATTACCGCTACCTATGCGGAATTTTTTTGTATGTGTGATAGTAGGTTCTTCATGGGGGTTGGTATTAGCAAAGTCATCAAAATTCCACTCAAGATTATTACTATCCTTTTCAATGAAAACCTCCCCAGATTCAGGCATGGTGGCAATGAATCGATCTAGCACACAAGTAAACAAAAAGCAAACGAAAAGACGAACGGAAGAAGGGCGAATAAAAAGGCAAAACTTTTTGGTTTTTTCTGAAAATCGTTTTAGAAGTGGGGGAGAGGAAAACGAGAGGCAAATGGAAAATAATGTAAATGCAAGAGATGAATTTGTGATGGGTACTTGGTAGGCTTGATGTAGATCTCCCCGGCAATGGCGCCAGAAATCCTTCTTGCTACTTCTTGAGCTTGCGTTGGTTGTCCCTTGAAGAGCAAAGGGTGATGCAGCAAAGTAGATAAGTATTTCCCTCAGTTGTTGAGAACCAAGGTATCAATCCAGTAGGAGATACAAGCAAGTCCCCAATAGATGTACCTACACAAATAATCAAACACTTGCACCCAACGCTATAAAGGGGTTGTCAATCCCTTCACGGTTACTTGCAAGGATGAGATCTGATAGAGATAGATATAAAAGATTACTAAAACAAAAGGTAAAACAAAAGTAAAAAGATTGTAGCAAAGTATTTTTGGTATTTTTGGTTTATAGATCTGAAAATATAATATGGACAATAGACCCGGGGGCCATAGGTTTCACTAGAGGCTTCTCTCTTAAAGGAAAATAATACGGTGGGTGAACAAATTACTGTCAAGGAATTGATAGAAAAGCGCATAGTTATGATGATATCCAAGGCAATGATTATGCATATAGGCATCACGTCCGTGTCAAGTAGATCAAAATGATTCTGCATCTACTACTATTACTCCACACATCGACCGACTCCTGCCTGCATCTAGAGTATTAAGTTCATGAAGAACAGAGTAAGGCATTAAGTAAGATGACATGATGTAGAGGGATAAACTCAAGCAATATGATGAAAACCCCATCTTTTTACCCTTGACGGCAACAACACAAATACGTGCCTCGCTACCACTACTTTGTCACTGGGTGAGGACACCGCAAGATTGAACCCAAAACTAAGCACTTCTCCCATTGCAAGAATTGCCAATCTAGTTGGCCAAACCAAACCAATAACTCGAAGAGACTTGCAAAGATATGAAATCATGCATATAAGAATTCAGAGAAGATTCAAATAATATTCATAGATAATCTGATAATAAACCCACAATTCATCGGATCTCGACAAACACACCGCAAAAGAGTATTACATCGTATAGATCTCCATGAAGATCTTGAAGAACATGGTATTGAAGAACATAGAGAGAGAAGAAGCCATCTAGCTACTAGCTATGGACCCGAAGGTCTGAGGTGAACTACTCACGCATCATCGGAGGGGCAATGGAGTTGATGTAGATGCCCTCCGTGATCGAATCCCCCTCCGGCAGATTACCGGAAAAGGCTCCAAGATGGGATCTCACGGGAACAGAGGCTTCCGGCGGCGGAAAAGTATTAACGTGGCTCTTTTCGGTATTGGGGGAATATTTGGGAATTTATAGGATGAAGATTAGGGTTAGGAGGCCTGCAGGGGGGCCACAAGCCAGGGCCCCCCCCCCTAGGTTGCTCCTGTAGGCTTGTCGTCTCCCGGCAGGTCTTCTGCCCCCCTCTCCAAGTCTGGTAGGTTTCTTCTGGTCCAAGAAAAATCATCGCGAAGATTTTATTCCGTTTGGACTCCGTTTGATATTCCTTATCTGCAATACTCAAAAACAAGGAAAAAACAGAAACTGGCACTAGGCACTAGATTAATAGGTTAGTCCCAAAAATAATATGAAATAGCATATTAATGTATATAAAATATCCAAAACAGATAATATAATACCATGGAACAATCAAAAATTATAGATACGTTGGAGACGTATCAACGGCTTGGAATTTTGGCACGTCCGCATGGCAGTTTTTGCAGCGCTTAACTGCATGGTGGCGCCGGGAGCGGCGCAGCCGCATGCATATGGCGCCCCGAACGTACGTGACCGTTCGTGCGTGGACGCCGGCAGAGCGAGCGCGCACGGACGTGAGCACAGCGTGCCATGGCTGCATCAACCGCCTCATGTGTAGATTAATTCGCGACGGTGCGTACAGAACGACCGTTTGCTTTGTAGTAAAACGCAAACGTTTATTATTATTAACCGTTTGTGTAGTTGTCACTTCTCCCACCTCCGTCCCATCTTGTCATCGCGTTGCCACCTGAGGATTCCAATGCACGCTTCGGGAGCGCGTAGGTTCCGGCGCAAGATTCCCGCCCGGCTCGCCGAAAGCCCCCAAACACCCAATGCTTCGGGAGTGCGCAGCGTTTCTTTTGGGCTTCCCGTTCCCGCGCAACCGCGTAGGAACGCGCGCAAGCTTCCTGCCCGACTCGCCTTGGCCGCCTACTTTATAAACCCTCACGGCCGGCGCCTCCATATCGCTTGCATCCCCTCCCTACCCGTAGCTTCCCAAGTTTGCTTCTCCCCCAACAAATGGGGAAAAGTTTGTTCGATTCAGCTGTCGAGTTGAACTATTTTGTACAAAGAACAATGGTTAATCTATGAATCAAATCTATGTTTTCTGAATTTTAGTTGCAAAAGTGCATCGTAATAGTGATTTTGTTCCTGCAAAATTCGACAAATGATAGTGTTCCCAATTAACAAATGAAGATTTACCCAATATGACTGAGTCGAATTTTACCTGACTGATGCTGCCAATGCATCGATCGGTGCTTAGATGGGGTGCTTAGTGTATTAAATGTCTTAGCAACTCAAGTCCACAATGCATTGTTGCTAAGGTCCCTGCATTTAATGATTTAGCAACTAAACTCTTGCATGCATTGGTGACTTTCCTTCATTTAAGTGTTTTGCCAAGGTTCACGCGCTTGGCATTGTTTCTTCATGTGGCCAGCAAACTCATATCTCTCGTCTTAATTACCTTCCCACATCAGATTTTTTTTGCATACATGGCAACCTTAGCAGTTAGCACCAATACAAGGTGTAGCATTGGGAAGGGCACACGGGTCACCATTCACAACCGTTTGCGATGACACACAGAAAAAATTCCTTCGCACCAGATTTTCGCTTGGCTTAGTAGGGAAGGAACCATTGTCCTCGGTCTGCATATGGGTATTCAATCTGAAACGTCTTTGATGACTGGCAAAGGACAAGCCTCCCCGATGAGTGTGCGGAGGACACTCCTCCCATGCCACCCGTCTACTCAAACACCTGTCCGCAGGCTACCTCCTTGCCAATACAGAGAGCGACACGTGGCAGCACATAAATGGAATGTAGAACGTCCACGAATTATAAATAATACGCCCGTTTGCGATGGTAACGTGACAGATTTTTGTTCCAAAATGCCTTTGTTGGCTATTAATAATGCTTGCTCTTTCTCTCAAAGTGCACACTAAAAAATACCACAGCACATTTGTGTTGGAAATATGCCCTAGAGGCAATAATAATTTAGTTATTATCATATTTCCTTGTTCATGATAATCGTTTATTATCCATGCTATAATTGTATTGATTGGAAACTCAAATACATGTGTGGGTACATAGACAAACAATGTGTCCCTAGTAAGCCTCTAGTTAACTAGCTCGTAGATCAAAGATGGCGAAGGTTTCCTAGCCATAGACATGAAATGTCATTTGATAACGGGATCACATCATTAGGAGAATGATGTGATGGACAAGACCCAAACTATGAACATAGCATATGATCGTGTCAGTTTATTGCTATTGTTTTTTACATGTCAAGTATCTGTTCCTATGACCATGAGATCATGCAACTCACTGACACCGGAGGAATACCTTGTGTGTATCAAATGTCGCAACGTAACTGGGTGACTATAAAGATGCTCTACATGTATCTCCGAGGGTGTCTGATGAGTGGGCACGGATCATGACTGGGATTTGTTACTCCGTTTGACGGAGAGGTATCTCCGGGCCCACTCGGTAATACAACATCACAACAAGCCTTGCAAGCAATGTGACTAAAGTGTTAGCCACGGGATCTTGTATTACGAAACGAGTAAAGAGACTTGCCGGTAACGAGATTGAACTAGGTATAGAGATACCGACGATCTAATCTCGGGCAAGTAACATACCGAAGAGCAAAGGGAACAGCATACGGGATTAACTGAATCCTTGACATAGAGGTTCAACCGAGAAAGATCTTCGTAGAATATGTAGGAACCAATATGGGCATCCAGGTCCCGCTATTGGTTATTGACCGTAGAGGTGTCTCGGTCATGTCTACATAGTTCTCGAACCCGCAGGGTCTGCACACTTAAGGTTCGGTGACGTTTCGGTATAGTAGAGTTATGTATGGTGGTGACCGAAGGTTGTTCGGAGTCCCGGATGAGATCCTGGACGTCACGAGGAGCTCTAGAATGGTCCGGAGGTAAAGATTGATATATAGGAAGTCCCGTTTTGGTCACCGGAAAAGTTTCGGGTATTTCGGTAGTGTACCGGGAGTGCCGGGAGGGGTACCGGGGACCATCGGGAGGGGTGTCTCGACCCAAAGGGCCTCATGGGCTGTGGGAGGAGTCAAGCCATCCCTTAGTGGGCTGGCCGAGCCCCCCACTAAGGCCCATGCGGCTAGGGGTGGGAAAAACCCAAAAGGGGGAAAGGTGGAAAGGGTTTCCAAGTGGAGAGGAGGAATCTTACTCCTAATAGGATTGGAGTAGGACTCCTCCACCTCCAATTTCGGCCAGCCCTTGAGGGTTTGAGGCTGCCTCCTCCCCTCCCTCCCTCCTATATATACTAGAGGATTTAGAGGGGAGAGCTAACCCTAATTGCCACGTGCTCCCTCTACTTCATCTAGATCGTTTTCTCCTCTAGTCTAGTTCGGCGGTGCTTAGGCGAAGCCCTGCCAGAATAGTTCCACCACCATCGCCGCCACGCCATCGCGCTGCCGGAGAACTCATCTACCTCTCTGCTCCCTCTTGCTGGATCAAGAAGGCGGAGATCGTCATCGAGCTGTACGTGTGCTGAACGCGGAGGTGCCGTCCGTTCGGCGCTAGATCGGAAGGACCGTGATCATGATCGCGAGACGGCTCGTGATTTCATCGCGGGACGGATCGTGATGGGATCGCAGGACGGATCGTGATTGGATCGCGAGACGGATCGTGATTGGATCGCGGGACGTTCGGCGATTTGGATCGCGAAGACGTTCGACTACATCAACCGCGCTTCTTAACGCTTCCCACTTAGCGATCTACAAGGGTATGTAGATCCACTCTCCCTCTCGTAGATGCTCATCACCATGGATAGATCTTGCGTGTGCGTAGGGAAATTTTTGTTTCCCATGCAATGTTCCCCAACAATTTGTGCTTTATATGACGAGGCCCTGCCCAACATAGACCTTGTGACTGTAGATCATATTTGAATTATGTACATTAAATGCACATAAAACTCAATTAGTGTATAAAAAATCCATACGAACCCTTAATAATTTCATATTTTTCCAGCACACACCTATTGCTTTATGTTGTTTCTAGAAAAATATTAAGGAGAGAAGAGGCATCGGATGTCTTTTCACCCGCAGATGTGGCATGCATATTTTCCCTATCGGAACCATGTAGCTTATTGTGTGAGAAGCTCCGGCTTGTAAGAGGCTTGTGACAAAATATGTCCAAGTTGTTATTATTTTTTACCACGGCATATGTGTGCCTTGTCATAACACCATTCCTAGTTTCATGAATTTCTGACAGAGTTTTGGATTTACAAAAATTTAAAAACCAAGTTTCTCGATGTTTGTGGACGAGCCAACATGCTGAGATGTTTGAAATTCGTTATCATTTCTTGCATGTGACCTTACACATGCATCCAGGGACACATATAAGGTTTTTCAACCCATTTTGCTGCCCCGTACCTTGTGATTAGAGATCAAATTTGAATTATGCACATTATATAATGCACCGAAAACTCAATTAATGTATTTAAAAGCCAGATGATCCCTTAATTTATTCATATTTTTGCACTTCGCACGTACATGTCTGTTGTGTTGTTTCTATAAAACAAATCAAGGAGAGAAGAGGCATCAGATGTCTTTTCGCCCGCATATGTGACATGCATATATAATATGTTCCCTACCAAAACCACAAAACTTCTTGTGAGGAGCTCCGATTTGTAAGGAGATTGTGCAAGAACATGTCCAATTTGGACAATTTTTTACCACGGCGTATGTTTGCCCTTGTCACGACACCATGCCAAGTTTCATGAATTTCTGACAAGTTTTGGATTTACGGGAATTTGAAAAAACCAAGTATCTCAATGTTTGCGGCCGAGCCAACCAACAATGATATGTTTGAAATTCATTCCCATTTCTTGTGTGGGACCTAAACATGCATGCATCCACGGAAAGGCATATGATTTTTTTAACCTATTTTTCATGCGTTGGACCTTGTGATTGTAGTTCAAATTTGAATTATGCACATTAAACGGCTAGAAAACTCAATTAATGTATTAAATAGGTCTCACGAACCCTGGAAAAATCCATAGTTTAGCATGACTGTCATGTTGCTCTATGGTGACTCTAGAAATAAATCCAAGGCGAGAAGAGACAACGGATGTCGCTTCGCACATAAAAGGTGAACTTTCCCTATCGGAACACACGACTTTCTTGTGAGAATCGCCGGTTTGTAAGAGGCTTTGTGCCAAAACCTGTCCAAAATAGGGCAATCTTTTTACCACAACACACACAACAGGGCAATTGATTACACCATGCCCAAATTTCATGAATTTCTATCGATGTTTGCATTTACATGAATTGAAAAAGTAAGTTTCCCAATGTTTGCGGTCGAGCCAGGAAGATGGTATGTTTGAAATTCATTCCCATTTCTTGCTTGGGACCAAAATATGCAGCCAGGGAAACGTGTATGATTTTTTGACCAATTTTCATGCGCTCGACCGTGTGATTGTAGTTCAAATTTGAATTATGCACATTACATGCCTAGAAAACTCAATTAATGTACTAAAAAGGCCAAACGAACTCTATAATATTCCATTGTTTAGCACGACACATTCATGTTGCTCTATGGGGACTCTAGAAATAAATTGAAGGCGAGAAGAAACATCGGATGTTGTGTCGCACCAAATTTTTAGTTTATTGTTCATAGCACGGTCACAATTTTTGTTCATCATAATTTTAATTTTGGTGCTGGAGTCAAAATTTTGGTTCGGTTTACTTAAAGAATGTGTCCACTACACTTAATTTTTTTGTTTTTTTTTTGTTCATTGCGGTAAGAAAAACTTGTCCGCCGCAATCCAATCTTCCATTCTCATAGTTTTATTTCCTTTCTTTTCACGTTGAAGTTTTGTCCACTCTACTTAAAGCATGTATTAACTTTCAAATAGATCGCTAACTCTCTTGTTGACGCCCGAAATTTATGTACTTGTCAAGAATGAATTGTTCCCGAGTAGAGAGGGCAGTATAAGGATTCTGTAAGGAGAGTCTACTTATGGAAATGTCATCCTCTCCTTTTTTGTTCATGATAGTTAAGCTTATTGTTCACTAACTTATAATTTTTGTTCCGAAGCCAAAAGAAATATATACTACGGTAGCAAAAATAGTTCACGACTAGAAATTTGGTTTATGGTAGTCAAATGTTTTGTTTGCAGTGGTTTTAATTTCTACTCTGGAGACAATATTTATAACTTATTCGGTGCACTTAAATCTTTGCTCACTTTGATGGGCGCGGGGCGAAGGTGTGGTGGCCGGGGTGGTGCGGAACTGTCCCACCTCCCATCTTGTCCATCTTGCGATTGGTCATGTATACCAAAGGAAGCTTTGGTTTAGTGCATTTACAAAATGAGAGAAAGAGAGAGATAGGTAACTTTGTGTATAGTTTTACTGGAAACAATTCCTTTTTGCGGTGATTCTCATCCGTCGATGGTGATGCCGGCTGGGTTCGGTCACCAACGGGCCCGGGCGGCTGTGGGTGGGGGTGTAAACTTTTCTTGGCAGGTGCATTGGCCGATAATGATGTGTTTCCAAACAATTGTAACAATATTGATATCCAATAACAATGTGTTTTCAAATAATGTTAATGGTATCAATATCCAATAATATTGAGTTTCCAAATAATGGTAATTATTACTTATTTGGTACTCCATAATGATTTTTTGGTATACATTATCCAATAATAAATGTCTTTCCAAATAATGGTAATGATATTGATATGAAGTCCTCTACAAAAGGATTGCCTTCTTATTTGTTCTCCTTCACAACTCAAAAGTTTCATAGCTCTCAACAACTGTAGATATTAATACTATATACGGCAAAAATGAGGAGAAGTACTGTGACGCAACTCCTAGTCCTCGGCTTCCTTCTGCTAACATATGGTGCCCATTTTCTTCTGTAATGCGTATCTCATAAACTCACTTATTAAATTATGGTCATGATGTGTGACCCGTGTTCTTTTCGTGTTGATATCTTGTAGGTGCAACGGCATATAAAGATTGCAAGAGAAAAGTCATCCCACAGCCGGGTGGTCATGATTGTGATATAAGTGAATGCCAGAATCAAGTGGGCCAAGAGCTCTTGAAGTTTCACTGCCCTCCAAATTGCGCGTGCAATGCCAGTGCGAAGTGTGTTTCTTTTGGGTGTGAGTGCACAATATGCATATACGCTAATAAGCAAAGTACACCTCTCCAACAAATAGATGGATCTAGCTGATGTACAAGGACATGTTCCCTGAAATAAATGTGATCGGGATATTTGAAAAATGATTTCGGTATTGCCTTGCGGATTATATGAAATTAGAAATTATATGCAATATTTACGTATGGTTTTCACAAGTATATCTACCATATTATTAGTAAAACATTTAGCTGGACATAAGAATAAGAAAATATCACTCAAATTTGACTTATGAATAGGAAAAACAAAAATTAATTGTTGACAAAAGGCTTCCATGCCATGATTGGTTCACAGAAAACAGAGCAAGGGCCACATGATGTTATTAGGGCAGCACAAAATTAAAACTTGCATCAACATGTAACTAAGTGTTGGACTTCTGTTGTTCACTCTCAGCCCTAAAATAAATAAGAAATTTATCTTAAAAACATGGATTTAATTACAGTCCATTAAATAATTGCATATGTGTTGCAACGAAGGTGCACATAAATGTTTGCAATGACCGTGGTTTAGCAACAGTTTTATTATTAATGGATTACATACTAAAAATAGATAATTGTCTGTTAATTGAATCATAACTTATTGGCTCACCAATGCAACAGGTTTTTATTAGGTAAGTCAATGAGATGTGCCCTTCAAAAAAAAGTCAATGAGATGTGGGGAAAAACACTTTAGTCGTGGATCAGTGGCTAGACGACCTGCGCATGGCTCATCCCACACACCCGTTAGGTGGTGGCCGCTCTGAATCGAGCAAGGACATGCGTCGAGGATCCCTACGTTGGGCACCCAACACGCCCCCCCCCCCTCCCATAGCCATTTGGAACATGTCGACAGCGGCACGTCTAGGCCCTAAAGTAGAATAAGAAAAAAGTCCAAAACAAATCTTGAACTTGTACACGAAAGCTAAATCAAACCTTGAACTTACAATCCGTGAAATCAGCACACCAAACTCTCCGATCCCGGTCTATTTTCAACCTTGAGAGCGCTTCCAAACAGGGATTGTCGACGTGGCAGGTCGAATCCCGGGATTCTTGACTGTGGACTCTATTGGGCCGGCCCAACATGCGCAGAGCGAGATTTTTTTTCTCCTTTTTATTTCATTTTCGTAATACGCGATGTAAAAACCAGAAAATAGACAATTCTCGATTCCGGACGCCACTTGGCCGGCCCACCACGTGCGAAGCATTTTTTTTCTTTTTTTCATTATAACACGCGAAGTATTAAAATACAAAGAAATAGAAAATCATGTGAAGTCGAACTTGTGACCTGCAGTTGCTTAACTCCTCGCACAACCACTAGAACAAACAGTGGTTCGTGATTTGATGAGAGACCTGAAACTTTAAACACATACCAAAAATTCAAGATTAGAAAAAATAAACTTTTTTTAAGGGCACACAAATATGAAAAACGTAAAAAAATGTGAAATCTCCGTAAAAATATAGTGCGAATACTTTTTGAAACATAAACATTTTTTCAATAAATGGGAACAAATTTTGAAGCCTGAATAAATCTGGACACGTGAGCAACTTTTGAAACCTGAACAAATTTGGAAACCTGAGAAACTTTTGAAACCTGAACAAATGTGTGAGAAAAATAGACATGTATGAAAAATAAAATCGGTTAAACCGACAAAGAAACATAAAGAAAAGAAAAGGCAAGCAATATGAAAAAATCAAGAAAGAAACAAAAAAGTATATTGAAGAAATAAAAACTAAATAGAACTAGTGAAAAGATAAAATATAAGGAAGGAAAAAAAGAAAATCGACTAGAAATAAAGAAACTCAAATAGAAAAAACAAAAGAAAATGAAAAAGGAAAAAAATGAAAACCATTGCAAATCGGGGGCGCGAGCGACTGGAAAACGGTCGGCCCGATTTGACTTGCCACGTCAGCAAATCCCAGCGAAACACTGTCAATGTTCAAAATAGACTGGAATCGAAGAGTTTGGTCTGCTGATTTCAGGGATTGTAAGTTCAGGATTTGATTTAGCTTTTGTATGCAAGTTCAAGGTTTGTTTTGGATTTTTTCCAAATTGTTTAGAAGTTAAGAAATATTCATGTTTTCTAAATTTGGCCCAAATTCAATTTAATTTTGTATTTTCGAAAAAAAGATTGGTATTTTGAAATTATATTCAAAATTTGAAATGTTCAGAATTCCAACAGTTTTTCACATGCTATGAAAAATGTTTCGGATTTTCATAAATTGTGTCACATTTTTCAAATAATAATTTTAGAATTTCATAAATTGTTTGTGTTTTCGAAAACTCGGTATTTTAAATTGTTCAAAAAGAATTAAGAAATGTTTTGATATTTTTGAGGAAGTTTAAAAAAGCTTACCATGTTTTTAGGGATGTTTTTAGAAGTTTCTGAGGTAAGATTAAAAAATGTAACAGTGTATTAGAGAATATGTTTTTACGGAATTTTTTAGGGAAGTTTAAAAATATTGTTTGTTGTCATGAAGAAAATGAACAACGTCTACTTCAAATGATGTCACTGTGTATTCAAAAAGTGCTGAAAACATGTATTAAGAAAATGTTATAGGCGCAAAGTGGGATGTTTTTTTCGTTTTCATTTTTTCCGTGTCTTTTTTATATTTTGTAATACGCGACCGTGCGCGACTTAAAAATACACAAAAAATATACAATCCGGAGACTTGAACTTGCGACCAGCTGCAGCTGAATTCCTCGCACAAGCCACTGGAACAAATGATTTTCAGTGACTTAGTGACAGGCCCGAAGTTTAACCATCCATTTTGAAAAAGTGAACACCTTTTGAAATCTGAACATTTTTTTTCAATAAACGGGAACAAAATTCGAAAACTGATGAAATTTTTAAAGTCCAAACACTTGTTGAAAATTTTGAAAACGGGAGCAACTTTTAAAACCCAAACATTGTATTAAAAAAATGTTAAATGTGTATTTGGAAAAACGTTAATATATTTGAAAATGTTAAACATGCATTTGGCAAAACATTACTGTGTATCTCAATGTTTTGGATTTACGGGATTTTGGAAAAGTATCTCAATGTTTTCGGCCGAGCCAACAAACAATGAGATGTTTGAAATTCATTCCCATTTCTTGTGTGGGACCTAAACATACATGCATCGAGGGAAAGGCATATGATTTTTTTAACCTATTTTTCATGCGTTGGACCTTGTGATTGTAGTTCAAATTTGAATTATGCACATTAAACGGCTAGAAAACTTAATTAATGTATTAAATAGGTCTCACAAACCCTGGACAAAATCTATAGTTTAGCATGACTGTCATGTTGCTCTATGGTGACTCTAGAAATAAATCCAAGGCGAGAAGAGACAATGGATGTTGTTTCGCACATAAAAGATGAACTTTCCCTATCGGAACACACGACTTTCTTGTGAGAATCGCCGGTTTGTAAGAGGCTTTGTGCCAAAACCTGTCCAAAATAGGGCAATGTTTTTACCACAACACACATAATAGGGCAATTGATGACACCATGCCCAAATTTCATGAATTTCTATCGATGTTTGCATTTACATGAATTTAAAAACTAAGTTTCTCAATGTTTGTGGTCGAGCCAGGAGGATGATATGTTTGAAATTCATTCCCATTTCTTGCTTGGGACCTAAACATGCAGCCAGGGAAACGTGTATGATTCTTCGACCAATTTTCATGCGCTCGACCGTGTGATTGTAGTTCAAATTTGAATTATGCACAATAAATGCCTAGAAAACTCAATTAATGTACTAAAAAGGCCAAACGTACTTTATAATATTCCATTGTTTAGCACGACACATTCATGTTGCTCTATGGGGACTCTAGAAATAAATTGAAGGCGAGAAGAGACATCGGATGTTGTGTCGCATATAAAATGTGAGCTTTTCCTATCGGAACCACATGACTTCTTGTGAGAATCTTTGGTTTGTAAGAGGTTTGTGCCAAAACTTGTCCCGAAGTGGGCGGTTTTTTTACCATGACACCATGCAAAGTTTCATGAGTTTCTGAAGATATTTGCATTTACTAGAATTTGAAAAGGCGGCTTCTCAAAGTCTACGACCGAGTCAAAATACCGAGAGGTTTGGAATTCGTTTAATTTCCATTTCTTGCCATGGACCAAAACATGTATCCAGTGACACTCTAGTATGTGCTTAACTGCAGTTCAAATTTGAAGTATGCACATCTCTTTAAATGTTTAAAAGGGCCTAAACAACCCTAAATAATTCCATATTTAACAGACACTCCTATAGTTGCACGTTCACTGCAGATAAATGGTATTGCCATCAAAACACCTTCAATTGCCAATGTAACTTCATTTTTCGTTTCAAAGCAATATGAATCAAATACATCGCAAACAGTTCTTGATCATGAAACGTGTGTTATGTAGTATAAAAATATCTTGGGCCAATTCTCATATATGGCTTAGGCCGGAAACTTCAGTCCACCGCCGACGCGCCAACCACACAGTCACACTTGTTCACCCAGACCACTATACTGTTCAAGCGCCGCCGGTGAAAGATGGGAATGTGGATCCACGTCGTGAGGGCAACTTCGGTGACCCACTCTGGCCCGAGCACGGATGTATCAGCCATGAACGCGCTCACAACATACTTGAGCGAGGCCGCAAACTCCGACAGGTTGGCTGCAGCCACCGAAAGGGCAGTTGCTGCATCTGAGAAGGCGACAGCAACATCCGCCACCGGGATAGCAAATGGCGAGAACGGCACCTCAGCTGTCCGTTCCTCGATGGCCGCCGTAGCCCTGATGGCGGCTGCCCACGGCTATGCCGAGGCCGCCCACGCCCAGCTCATGCGGTCACCGCACAAATAGCAGCGGCCTTCTCCGACAATGGTCGGCAACCTACGTCCAAAGATTTGGCAATCGTCGAGAGCACTCGGGCAGCCTTCCATTCGTCGGCAGCCTCGCTTGTCGAGATGGAGGCAGTCAATGCTCGAACCGCGGCCGCCCACACCAGACTTGTGGCGGCCTTTTCCAAAGAGATGGCGGACGCGGACTGCAAGATGCTTGCAGATTATGTGGCGATGGATGCCATGGAGCCCCTTCCCCTGGAGGTCGTCGAGCCCGAGCTGGTCATGGTGGATGCAACGGAGATCGGCGAGCGTCAGGCAGAACATTAGTCATTGTTTAGAGCGTTGGTCTTTTGTTAGAGTAATGTTTAGGTCAACCAGCTCTGTTTAATTGCTCGATTAAGTAAGTGAGGGCTGTGGTGTAGGCTCTTTTATGTAGTACCCAAATTAGCAATTGATGTTAAATTATGCGACAACGTGGATGACCATTGTAACTAGGGAAATTCGGACCAAAAATTTGCCGCCATATCCCCATTCCATCTTCCAATTGAAAATGAAATTGAAGTTCATCACACACAATTTTTGGCATGAATTGTGTGATATGTAGTACCCAATATTACGTCGGAAGCTTGGAGACAAACATTTGCACGTCCCAGTTCATCACACACTGGGTATAGCACAGGCTTCATTGGTGGTGTGTTGATATCAAGAACTATTCTGAAAAATTTGCACGTTCAAGTTCATCACACACGGGGTATAACACAGGCATCGTTTGTGATGTTTTGATATCGCACGCGGTTATTAATAAGGGACTGTGTCCGATGGTGCTTTCCGCGCCAGTTTTTTGCCGCACCGAATGAAAATTTTGGGCTGCCGTGGAAATATCTACCTCTCTCCCTCGCCCCCGGTACCAATCAAAAGCCACATTTCCCCCTTTTCCTCTACCTTTCCAAGTCCAAACCTTCACTGCCTGCTTGCAGCGCCGCCTCCTCGTCGGCGACGCTCCTTCCTGCTGCTCGGCCTCGTCCATCTATTCAGGTAATCGTCACCTCCCCAATACCCCCTCACCCACTCCTCCATCCCACATGGCCCGACCGCCGGCGAGACACCTTCCACCCAAATCACCACCCCATCCTCCAAATATTCACCGCCGAAAGCCATGGTGCACGCAGTATAGCCAGGATCTCAAAGAGCATTTGGCAGCGGAGAAGCAAATCGCGGCCGCACGCGTAGATGAGGCAGCGATGCATTCAATGTGTGCCGACCCCCAGATCTTGGAGGAGCACCTCGCCGTCGAGGCCACCGTCGACGCCTCGCGTGCTGATGCAGCCACGCGGTTGGCTTCTATAAATGACAGCTCGTGGTCTTTTCTCAAGGTCACCGCCGGTGCGTTCGACGAAGACTTTGATGTGTTTTCTCAACGTGCCCGTGCTTACCTCAACTCCAGAGCCGGCATGTTGGTGCCGGGGCAGGATCAGGCCACTCACCACTACGAGGGGTGCACCCATGGTGCGGAGGCCTGACCCTCTTCCAAGTTGAAGGAGCCCATCATCATCGATATCTCCAACGATGAGGAATAGCTTGTTTTTCTTAGCTTTATCACGAAGGACCTATGTTCACCTAGCTACGCCAGTTAAGCATGTTTTTTTACCTGTTGCGTGTGCCGCTACTGCCTTTCATTTAAAAATTCTAGTGAAATGTCCAATGTAATGCTACTGCAACCTGACCTTTTAGTATGTTCTATTGTGCAATGTGGTGCTTAGTTAACTGTTTCGTTCATTTGTTGGGGTGATCATTTAACTATTTAGTTCAATTCTGCAATGTGATGTTCGATTGTTGTTGGTACAATTTTGTATTGTTATGCATGTGATGAATAAATCGAATTTAGATGTACTAAATACATGTGAAATATTTCCTATTGTACAATTCTGCAATATTTCCTAGTTCTTAGCACGCTTGGTTTAGATAACTGGCTTTTTCATGTGCCTCAAATTAATCTGTTGGATACACAATGTGTTTATTTTCCATTAACATATTTCACTGATAGTATGCCAAATATCACTTATAACCTGATCAATATTTGTCTTAAATATGTTGCAGGGGGAAACAATGGGGGACACTGAAGTTTACCATCGAGGTTTGCACATCCATGGTCGTTTGGCTAATAGCACATTATTGTGCAATTGCGGGAACCATTGTAATATTAATGTTTGTAATAATTTGTTCTGGCACATGTAGGTCCCGCTGTAAGAGGTTTAGACCCACTCTTCGACCCTTTTTGCATGTGGGGAAATGAAGTGTCCTTGAATATCAGTCAAATCAAGAAACTCAAAAAGATTGCTATGATAAAGAAACGAGCTACAAAAAACAACAAGATGTTTTTCTGCATAATGAAGAAGACATCAGTCAACTATAGGATGGTACCATCTCTTTCACCCTTTTCCCTTTGCGCCATTTCAAATTTTAGAAAAAATATTTATGTGTATGTTTGTTTTCAGTCCTTCTCAAGGCAGTTCATCGATGATTACGTCTCAAACCACCTGTATGATCAAGAGGCGAGGAAGGTATTCATACAGCACCCATGGTATAATCTTGATGTCTTCCTCAAGAGGACGAAGGATGTGCGGGCAATCATCCACAGGCACTGGCCTAAAGTTGCGAGGACCTTCAACATCATTGAAGGCTCGATATTTGCCTTCCGCTTTAACAGTGTTCTAAATGAGACTCATCTGTCTATTTACCGTCTATGATGATACTTAATTTCCAAAGGTTTTAGATGTTGCATTTGAAACTTTGTCTTGTTGTGCAATTGGGTAGCTAGGCAGTATATGCCTATATGATGTTGTACCCTGATGTAATTTAATTATGAAATCCTGGTTGCCGTACTACGAATAAGAAATATATTCTGTGCTTGATATGAAATGTTAATTTGATTACTAAATGGATTATAAATAATAGAGCAATCAGGCTTATTATTGGGGTTCCCATTCCAGATGGTTTCTAGGACTACACTGTGGGCGCTAACCTCAACAAACCCACACGGTTTCTACAAAGTTGGCGTGTTGGATCGGTGAGCAATTACACACGAATTCTGGCTGACAACTGTGTGCGTTAGGACACCCAATCACAAAAGTTTTCTCATAGCAAGTGTGTGTGATGGGCAGCCCAATGCCAAACAGTTTCTTCTAGACACCATGAGTGATGTTTTGAATAACGCAAACGACAAAATTATAACTATCGTGTGTGATGACCAACCCTATCACAAACGATGTTATGGAGAAAATTGTGTGTGATCTGCAATACGAACGGAGACGTAACCTTGGGATTCCCTATGTGCGATGATAAGCTCATCTCACACGTCTTCCCCAATATGTCTGTTTGTGATGGCCCTTCGAATCGCAAACGATATATTTTTGCCCATCGTGTGTGACCGGGTGCAGGCATCGCCGACAGATTTTCCCTGTCATGTGGGATAGCCCCCCCCCCCCCCCCCCCACCATCGCCCACACATGCAAGGCGACGGTTTAAGATTACGTCACGAAAAGCGATTAAATACCGTTTGTATAGTGCGCGGCTGCACTAGTGATATAACTTGGCAGAATTCATGTCACCTATTATATGAATGAGGGAACCTTTTGTTACCTTCAAAACTCCACCTGAACCGGAGTGTTTAACCTTTGACGTCAAGAGTACTCAACGAGATGAGGTTTCTGGCCATGCCTGGTATATGTCTCGCATCTGTCGACGTGTGTATCATGTCGTCATGTGTCCTGATCCGAACAGAACCAATGCCCACGATCTCACGTGAGTTGTCATCTCCCATACGCACAACATCTCCACTCTGCACAAACTTATGAGTACTGAACCAATCTCTGTTACAGCATATATGAAACGAACATTCAGAATCAAATAACATTCATCATGACATCAAATACAACCAGCAAAAACAACTAGAGCATCATCTGAATCAGATTTATTACCAGATGTAATATTGACCTTACCACCACCTTCAGATTTGTTTCTAGGTTTCCACGTACCGTTCCTTTTCTCCTTATTTTCCAGCTTCCAACATTCATCATTGACGTGACCCTGTTTCTTACAACACCTGCAGAACTTTTCTTTCCCAGATCCTCTGGACTTCGAACGACCTCTTACGTTCTTACTTTTATCTCTATTGTTGGGGTTGTATGTTTTCTGCTCAGGCTTGCCTCGTACCTGCAATGCTTCTCCTTTGGAGGACGATTCCTGAGATTGCAACATATCTTTCATCTTTTCCTTTTGTTGAAGGGCCTCATATACTTCCGCAACAGTTAGTTCATCACGGCTATATAATAGCGTATTGCGGAAATTTGCAAACGAACTAGGCAGCGAGCATAAAAGTAGAAGACCTAAATCTTCATCATCATACTGTACCTCCATAGACTGTAAGTTAGAAACAATCTCCTTGAAGATTGATAAGTGATTCAGCACCGAACCACCTTCTTGCAACTTGTGTGTGAACAACTTCATCTGCATGTGCATCTTACTAGTCAGATCATTGGACATGCAGATCGATTCCAGCTTGAGCCAGAGGCCTGCTGCCGGTTTTCTCTGACAACACTTCTTGCAAAATATTGTTTGATAGATGAAGATGAATCAGAGACATAGCCTTACAATCTCTACGCTTCTCATCAGCGGTCGAAGTCTTCTGTTCTTTACCACCGAATCCATCGAGCACCTCATCCAGATCAGGATGCGCCAGCACTGCCCGCATCTTCACTTGCCACAAAGAAAATCTGGTGTCGTAGTCCAGCAGTGGAAGATCGTACTTCATCGATGCCATTTCATCGAAGAAACCCTAAATAGAAACAAGGCTCTGATGCCACTTTTTAGAGATACGACACGCAATCGATACGATGAAGAACGAAATCAAGCAAAAGGGACACGGGAATTTAACGTGGAAAACCCCTCCAACACGAAGGGGAAAAACCACGGGCGCCAGCCAGCCAAACTTCACTATATCGGGAGAGGTTAAAAACGCCGGGGATTTACAACTGATCCACTTATCCCGTGCGGCGCTGGCCCAAGCCAATCGACGACGGGCCTCGCTCCGCTCGCTCGACAGAAGTTGGCCGTTCTCTTTATATTGGAATTTGGAGCATAACATAACATAATTTAATGCGTGAGGTCCGCTCTAATTTTTGAATCATTTGGACATCTGAGCAGCTCTCAGCAAAAAAAGAAAAATTCGGGGTGTCTAAACAAATTTACTGTTCATGCACTGTTTTGACCCGATTTGTCTTTTTTCTGAGAGCTGCTCAGATGTTCAAATGAGACAAAAATTGGAGCGGACCTCACGCATCAAATTATCTACCACCCTAAAAAATTGTGGAATGTTTTGAATTTCTTACTATTTGTTTTGATTTTTCTTCTGACCAAGTGCAGATGAGCCTGGGCACCGAAACGCTGCACTCAGTTTTCCAATATATATTTTCAAAACAGGCTTACACCTCGTTTTATAAATAAAGCAACAAACACGTCCATACAATAAATGCAAGTATCACACTAAAAATTAAGAAGCCAGTTAGGGCAACAACGTAAACATGCCCAAATAGAAGCATAAAATTAAGATGAAAAGAGACCACAAAGTGTCAGAAGCTAAGCTTAGGAGATCTACTATGTGAGTCCACTCTGAGTCCAAGTCGGCCATGATTCTGTTGTCTAGAGAGTAGGTGCCAGTGTTGCAAGAATGTAAGGAATTAAAAAATAGAGTCAGAGCCTGCTTAAGAAAGACCTGCTCAATCACCATCTTGTTACCCGTCGTCCACAAATTCCAAGCTAAGGCCTCGACCAAAAGCAAGAGGTGGCATCTCCTCGCCACGGTCTAGTTGGCATGGGTTTGTAGGAATCCGGCCAAGTCAGGGACCTCCCAGTCAGGCCCCAGAGCATCACGAACAAAGCTCCACATGAATATCGCCGCAGTGCACAGGAGAAGAAGATGCACGTCTCCGTCTCTGGAACACCACAAAGGGGGGGAAATCGGTCACCAGGGTTGTATCTCTTGAGCACCGATGTCCCAGGTGGGAGGCGATCCCACAACAGTTGTCAAACAAAAATCCTCATCTTGAGCGGAATGGGCGCTTTCCATAGTGGAAACGCCGTCATCTGCATAAGGCATGGCATGCCGAGCAACTGACAAGATCACCGAGGGGGTCATCCGCCAAGACACGGTGTCTATATAATCCGCGAGCACCGGCGAGAGGGCAACCCGCAAGTTGGCCCACTCAACGGTCTCCACGGGCTGAAATGTTCGTCGGAACAAGATGTTCCGGTGGCCATTATCGGCCGCCGTAACCTACGTCATAGGATCTGCGCGAATAGCAAACACATTGTGGAATTCCATACACAGTGCAGAGCCGCCAACCCACGAGTCAAACCAAAAGAGGGTCCCCTCGTCGTCGTTGCCTATGGATACAGAGAGTCCAATTAACGTGGATCTCATGTTGAATATGTTGGATGGATTTCCGCAATTGAGACCATTCCCAGCGCTCATAGGGAATTTTAAAGATTGGTAAATATTTTTGGAGATTTATTGCCCCATATGGCCTTTGAAAAAAATTGTTTTACTTCCGAAAGTTGCATTGTGGTAGGTGGGATTGTTGGATATTTGGAGTATACATGTCTCAGGGACCTCTTGCAATTTTTGGAGGATTTTATTTCAGGAGGAACAACTTGATTTGTTTTCTAAAGGCAAGATTAGAGTTTCTAATTCCAAATATTTAAATTAGGGCTTTAAGTGGATTTAGTTATGCAAGTGGGGTCGATGCATCTACAAGAGATGGTACAACATATACAAAGATTGATAGGGATAGAGGTTTACAAAATTTCACCTCTACTAAACTCTAAATGAAAGACAAGAAAAATATAAGAGCTAAAAACAGCACAAAATCAGTAAGAAGAATGATCACGGTATCACAAATTAGTTGTGTAACCTTAAATAGGTCTAACTTGTAGTAACAAGTGACCATGCATCAATGACTTTCATCTCACATGAGCGAACCATAAGGATAGCACAACTCCTACCACCTTTCCTAGGTCTGAAAATAGTTTCATCTTCTGCAGTAAACTGTTCCCCGTTTGTGTATTCTGCTGCGACAGAAATTTTCAGCCTTCCATTAATTTCAACGGAAGCAACATTTCGTGAAAGATTGATCACACCATCGGTGGTAACCGGTAACTCGCCATCTTCAAGAGAGAGAAGGGGGACTTTCCTGCCATCTAGACTAATCGTGCTTGCACTAAATATACCTTGACAACCATCCGGCCAAGATCCATGAATAACTTGTATATTGATTGTTGCCTCCACTGATTTAGCAAGAACTGTGAATTCCCATTTTAGTCTTGATAGCTTGCTAGTGGCAACCATCTTAATCAAACGAGAATAATTTGGATAGAATGTTCTGAACTTTTCAGCTAAGAAACTTAAATCTTTATCTTCAGAGTTATTAGTGCCACTCTTGACCTTTAACACAACCTCGAATCGCACAGAATTTGACACCTGAGACACCACTGGAGCACGAGTTGGACCTGCTAGTGTTAAATATGGATCCTGCATGGAATAATTAATTACATAAATATTACTATTGTAAAATAAGGATGGTAAATATTGATTTTTTTTATAAGACCAACATGAAATATGGCCAACCTATACATAAAGGTTTTTCTAGGAAAATGGCATGAAAGATGAATTATGATTGTGTTAGTGCTACAAGGATAAAAGGCAACACAAGATGAGGAGAACTTGCCAATCAAACAAATAAACATCTAAAGAAACAATTAAGAAGAGATGAAAATCAAGCACCACGGAAAACAAAAGTTAGAAGACACTGAATCAAGTTTGAGGCAACATATATTCACCATAAACATACGCTATATATATATAATGTCCAGACCATTCGTGTTTATACGAACCATGGATGTGATCGTTTGGCAGTTATTCCTTCCACGAGCAAAGATAATATTGCGGCTGCGGTCTAGCTGGTCTCTTATCGCGATCAAGCCATACACCTCCAGTGGCCACCACAGCTACTCTGCTATTGCCGCGACTTTGAAGGAAAAGATCTGCAACGTTCCTGTCGGGCGGGCATTCCAAGGATGGGCTGGCTCCGCGTCGGTAAATCGCATGGCAGGGATAGCCGCTGCGTTATTATTACAGATCGTTATAATACTGTAGCTTAATTGTAAGCAATGTTTGAACCAGTGCGCAGATCAAATTTCGATCAATGGACAGAGTACTTACTGGTGTCCTCGTACGAGCTACCAGCGCGGCTACCATGTGCCCAGCTCCATTTATGCCGGTAGCAAGCAGCCCAGAAGGCCTCCCGGTCGGGCGTCGTCGACCAATGGTCTCTTTCCTCCGAGGACATCCTCTGGTACACCTCCAGCTGCTCCTTGTACAGCTCCTCCTGGTACGCCTTCCCCACGGGGTCTCCCGTCTTTGCCCAACGCCGCACCGCCTCCACCTCCTCCCGGAGCTGATCCTTCCTGCGCGCCTCCTCCGCCGCCGCTCTGCACTCCTTCCTCCTCCGCGTGTTGAAGTCTACGTCTGCACGTATCCTCGCCTCCTTGGCGTCCATGGGGATCTTGTATGTCCTCCTCATCTCCTGCAGCGCGTCCAGCCACCATGCCCAGGACCTGTACGACTCGCCATCCCCCATCGGTGAATCGATCGTGGATGGATGGTGTATCCAAAAGAGATCGTGAAGTCACAGATTTGTTTTGGGTTCGGTTAGGGCTTAGCTGACTCCTTTTTTTTTGCATAAATTAGGGCTTAGGACTCTGCACAGTTTTCCCTCAGAAAAAAAAGGACTCCGCACAGTTATAAACAAGTCTGATTCTGTTCTACTCCGTAAAAAAAAGTCTGATTCTCATGACACGTACAGCGTGTACGCTACGTATATGTTGTGTTTAGATTCAGAGATCGATCAGCCCTAACATCTGGCCAAATCTTAAACCTCGCGAGGACCAGAGGCGGAGGCATGGAGCGTTCGTCAATCTCAGAGCCGGACTCCGCGGCGGCGGATCGGCAGCCGCGCGGGGGGCTGATGCTCGTTGCCAGCTCCATGTTCCAAGAAGAAGAAGAAGAAAATTCCTCGATCCAAGAAGAAGAGGAGGAGCAGGAGAAAGAAGAAGGAGAGGAAGAGGAGGAGGAAGAAAAGGAGGAGGAAGAAGAAGAGGAGGAGGAAGAAGAAGAAGTAGAAGAAGAGCAGGAGGAGGAAGAAGAAGAAGAGGAGGAGGAAGTAGAAGAAGAGGAGGAGGAAGAGGAAGAAGAGGAGGAGGAGGAAGAGGAAGAAGTAGAAGAGGAGGAGGAAGTAGAAGAAGAGGAAGAGGAAGAGGAAGAAGTAGTAGTCGAAGAAGAGGAGGAGGAGGAGGAGAAGGAAGAAGAAGATCCACCGGCCATCAAACACCATGATCTGCACCTGATGGACATGGACGGCAACGTCGTGAGGGTGTTCAAAGGCATGGGTGGCAATGGGATCGTGTGCACCAGCGTTGACGACCTCATCTGCGTCACCGGCGGTTCTTCCGGAGGCGCCCACGTGCTCAACCCGGCTACCGGGAAAGTGCTCATGGCCTGCTCCGAAGTAGAAGTGAGATCCCATGACAAGGATCCCTACATCATCACGCCCTACTTCACGACTTTCGGATTAGGCCGTGCCGCCGGCCAGCTACGTGCTTACAAGGTGGTGCGCCTCACCGCCGATGGCGCTTGTGAGGTACTCACATTAGGAGATGGTGCCAGGTGGAGGAAGGCACATCCGCCCCCGGTCATGGTCCCAAATAACCGGGGCTCTCCAGTTTGTATCAACGGCGTCCTGCACTTTTTAGCAGGCAAGAAGCTTGAGGAAGACTCATTACTCTGCTTTGACCTCGAGAGTGAGCAATGGAGGAATCAGCTTATTGAAGGCCCACGAAAATTGGTGTCTGCTGAGGAGTGGCAGAAGACATCCTTGATACGTATAACCGAGCTCAACGGCGACCTTTGCATGATTCAGTCGTTATTGCAGATGACTGTCCGCCCACGCGCCAACATATGGATTCTAACCGATCCCAATTCAGGCTCCTGGATCAAGGCGTACACCATACCCATGGCTTACTCGACATGTCTTTACACGCCATTGATGGTACGCCATGATGGAAAGCTGCTCTTGTACTGTATTACTGGTTGTGCTGCTCACAGAACATCACTGGTATTGCAACTCTACGACCCCTGCACCGGGGCATGCTCGGATGTCATGAAGCTGCCCGACAATATCATCGAAAGAATGGGCATTTGCAGATGGCGCTTGGACGGTCCTGTCCAATAAGACAGATTTGTCTTTACATGCTTGTAACCTCTTTAGTTACTTCTCACATGCCACTTGCCTACATTAGTAGAGTTTCTGGAGATCATGGTTCCCTATAATTGCATCAATTATTACGTCGTAAACTCTGTGTGAAAATATGTAGGTTGCTGGAAATTGGGATGGTGATGGCTTAATAAAAGTGACTGGCGCAAATAGTAACTGCAAACTCGTCAAGTTTAGGTTCTTTTAAGTCCATGCATAGTATATACATGTGGTGTGTTGGTCGCCAACACACTCACCTGTGCCTCCCGATTCATTGCAATCAATCAAACACATCCTACTAAGCATCTAGTTATCTCTGTCATGTTTACATATCATACGCAACTCATGTTTCTGTAATTTTTACAATCCTCAGTGCTTAACATTGTGACTAGAGCTGAGCAATGAGAAAAGAGAGCAATGATGATAAAGTGTAAACTCTGTTTTGTTAGGTGAAGAGGGGGGGGGGGGGGGGGGCGGGGGGTCCAGTAAAGTACTCTAGTTGAGAGATTAACAACAGTTTCAGTTTAGCTTAATAATCAGATAATACACCAACTCCTAAATTTCAGTTTCCCGAATCATCCATTTTACTGGTGTGCTATGCTAGGATCAGGATGTGCTTACAGACAAGAACACTGAGAAATCAGTTTCAGGTTTTACATCAGGACATTGTAAGAGCATCTCCAATAGAAGATGTAGATGTAAAAATAACTACTTTTGGCATCTTCGACGCCCAAAAACACCTCTTTAACAGATGATGTAGATGCAAAAAAAATACATCTCCGTCTCTTGGAGATGTAAAATACAACACCTCGTGGTACAAATTTGCATCTCCATCATATGGAGATGTAAAAAACGCAGCCGCCCGTCAACCCATCAATTGTCGTTCATTTCACTTCGCCGCGACCAGCCGCCACCCGACTCCCGCCCGTCCGATGACCCCGCCGCCTTCTCCGACTCCGCTGCCGGTGCCCTGACCCATCTCGCCACGACCGCCACCTCCGCGCCAACTTTCCCCAATGCGGCCGCCTCTACCTCCATGTCGCCGCCGCCATGCCTCCGCCTTGGATTTGCCCCACCCCGGCCGGTCGCCGTCGTGCCGGAGGCTCCAAAGAAGCTGTGGTCCGCCAAGCCACGCGGTGGAGGCGTGAAGCGGCCGATGACGCGGGGCCGCAGCCCGGTGGGGAACCAACCTCAGCCGGCCAAAATCTCGAAGCGGGACGCGGCTACGACGGGTGATTTGCAGCCGCCGACGACCTTGGCGTCCTCCTCCGGTCACGGAGCTCCTCATCCACCTCCACCGCCGCCACTGACGGCCATGGAGGAAGATGTGACCACGGCGACGGCAACCGCATCCAACGTGTTCGACGATATGTCGCATGGTAGGCGGCTGGTTTTAAATCTCGAGATTGCATCTTCTATTTGAGTTGCTCTTTTACATCTTCGTTTTGTATTGTCTGTTAGAGTTGGCACTTTTTTTAAGATGCAAAAGGCACTTTTGAAGATGTAAATTTTTACATCTCCTGTTTTACATCTTCAAATTTGCATCTTTTATTGGAGATGCTCTAAGTGCTTCAATTTTGGGAGAGACAATCGTGCTTGGTTAGGCACAAAGTACTGCACTAGGAATGGCACAGCTACAATCTCATCTTTTAGTAACATGCTACACACATGCAAAGATGGCGTCAACTGAAGCATGTAAGACAGTGACTTGTTTCATTTTCCTTTATCTTAGTGACCGGAATTAACCAAAGCAATGGCTCAAATTAAACAAAACAAGGTTATTACCACTGATTCGGCAATTCTGGAGGAGCTACCGGCTGTGGTGGCGGAACTGGAGCCCCTAGCGGTGTCTCCCTGCTTGCTTTGTAGCCAAGTGAGCGTTTATGTACTGTTAGACAGTTCACTATTTACGCTTTCAGATTTCAAAATACTTCCCGTCCACTATTGTTGTGTACACAATAACCTCTTAAATAATAGGTTTTGTGGACGTCAACGACCTTATGTTAATTTCAAATGTTTGTATTGATATTTTGATGATTTTATATGTATGTTTTTGTTCATTGTGTTTAAATTTTGTTCTTAGTAATTTTCAGTTTTGTTTTCAGGACAAGAATTTGCTCACTGTGCATGCTTCAAATTTATGACATTTACAAGCCTTCCGATTTGGCTCATCTGTCTCTTGCCATGGCCTGATGTGACGCGCCCTTGTGAAATTTGTTGAGCCATGGCCCATGGGTTGTGGAGTATCTTTATTGGGCCTGCTGTGTGGCATCGCTCTACATGCACGTCCTAATAGTTTATTGTGCATAGCACAGTCACAATTTTTGTTCATCATAATTTTAATTTTGGTGCTGAAGTCAAACTTTTGGTTCGGTTTACTTAAAGAATGTGTCCACTACACTTAAATTTTTGTTTTTTTTTTGTTCATTGCGGTAAGAAAAAATTGTCCGCCGCAATCCAATCTTCCATTCTTCATAATTTTATTTCCTTTCTTTTCATGTTGAAGTTTTGTCCACTCTACTTAAAGCATGTATTAACTTTCAAATATATCGCTAACTCTCTTGTTGACGCCCGAAACTTATGTACGAGTCAAGAATGAATTGTTCCCAAGTAGAGAGGGCAGTATAAGGATTCAGTAAGAAGGAGAGTCTACTTATGGAAATGTCATCCTCTCCTTTTTTGTTCATGATAGTTAAGCTTATTGTTCACTAACTTATAATTTTTGTTCCGAAGCCAAAAGAAATATATATTACGGTAGCAAAAATAGTTCACGACTAGAAATTTGGTTTATGGTAGTCAAACGTTTTGTTTGCAGTGGTTTTAATTTCTACTCTGGAGACAATTTTTATAACTTATTCGGTGCACTTAAATCTTTGGTCACTTTGATGGGCGCGGGGCGAAGGTGTGGTGGCCGGGGTGGTGCGGAACTGTCCGACCTCCCGTCTTGTCCATGCGATTGGTCATGTGTACCAAAGGAAGCTTTGGTTTAGTGTATTTACAAAATGAGAGAAAGAGAGAGATAGGTAACTTTGTGTATAGTTTTACTGGAAACAATTCCTTTTTGCGGTGATGCTCATCCGGCGATGGCGATGCCGGCTGGGGTCGGTCACCAACGGGCCCGGGCGGCTGTGGGTGGGGGTGTAAACTTTTCTTGGCAGATGCATTGGCCGATAATGATGTGTTTCCAAATAATTGTAACAATATTGATATCCAATAACAATGTGTTTTCAAATAATGTTAATGGTATTGATATCCAATAATATTGTGTTTCCAAATAATGGTAATTATTACTTATTTGGTACTCCATAATGACTTTTTGGTATACATTATCCAATAATAAATGTCTTTCCAAATAATGGTAATGATATTGATATGAAGTCCTCTATAAAAGGATTGCCTTCTTATTTGTTCTCCTTCACAACTCAAAAGTTTCATAGCTCTCAACAACTGTAGACATTAACGCTATATACGGCAAAAATGAGGAGAAGTACTGTGACGCAACTCCTAGTCCTCGGCTTCCTTCTGCTAACATATGGTGCCCATTTTCTTCTGTAATGTGTATCTCATAAACTCATTTATTAAATTATGGTCATGATGTCTGACCCGTGTTCTTTTCATGTTGATATCTTGTAGGTGCAACGGCATATAAAGATTGCAAGAGAAAAGTCATCCCACAGCCGGGTGGTCATGATTGTGATATAAGTGAATGCCAGAATCAAGTGGGCCAAGAGCTCTTGAAGTTTCACTGCCCTCCAAATTGAGCGTGCAACGCCAGTGCGAAGTGTGTTTCTTTTGGGTGTGAGTGCACAATATGCATATACGCTAATAAGCAAAGTACACCCCTCCAACAAATAGATGGATCTAGCTGATGTACAAGGACATGTTCCCTAAAATAAATGTGATCGGGATATTTGAAAAATGATTTCGGTATTGCCTTGTGGATTATATGAAATTCGAAATTATATGCAATATTTAAGTATGGTTTTCACAAGTATATCTACCATATTATTAGTAAAACATTTAGTTGGACATAAGAATATGAAAATATCACTCAAATTTCACATATGAATAGGAAAAACAAAAATATTGGTTGACAAAAGGCTTCCATGCCATGATTGGTTCACAGGAAACAGAGCAAGGGCCACATGATGTTATTAGGGCAGCACAAAATTAAAACTTGCATCAACATGTAACTAAGTGTTGGACTTCTGTTGTTCACTCTCAGCCCAAAAATAAATAAGAAATTTATCTTAAAAACATGGATTTAATTACAGTCCATTAAATAATTGCATGTGTGTTGCAACGAAGGTGCACATAAATGTTTGCAATGACCGTGGTTTAGGAACAGTTTTAGTATTAATGGATTACATACTAAAAATAGACAATTGTCTGTTAATTGAATCAGAACTTATTGGCTCACCAATGCAACAGGTTTTTATTAGGTAAGTCAATGAGATGTGCCCTTCAAAAAAAAGTCAATGAGATGTGGGGAAAAACACTTTAGTCGTGGATCAGTGGCTAGACGACCTGCGCATGGCTCATCCCACACACACGTGAGGTGGTGGCCGCTCCGAATCGAGCAAGGACACATGCGTCGAGGATCCCTACGTTGGGCACCCAACACGACACCCCCCCCCCCCCTCCCATAGCTATTTGGAACATGTCAACAGCGGCACGTCTAGGTCCATACAGTAGAATAAGGAAAAAGTCCAAAACAAACCTTGAACTTGTACACGAAAGCTAAATCAGACCCTGAACTTACAATTCCTGAAATCGGCACACGAAACTCTCCGATCCCAGTCTATTTTGAACCTTGAGAGCGCTTCCAAACAGGGATTGTCGACGTGGCAGGTCGAATCCCGGGATTGTTGACTGTGGACTCTATTGGGCCGGCCCAACATGCGCAGAGCGAGATTTTTTTTCTTTTCTTCTTTTTATTTCATTTTCGTAATATGCATATGTAAAAACCAAAAAATAGACTATTCTCGATTCCGGACGCGACTTGGCCGGCCCACCACGTGCGAAGCATTTTTTTTCTTTTTTTACAAAGAAATAGAAAATCATGTGGAGTCGAACTTGCGACCTGCTGTTGCTTAACTCCTCGCACAACCACTAGAACCAACAGTGGTTCGTGATTTAATGAGAGACCCGAAACATTAATCACATACCACAAATTCAAGATTAGAAAAAATAAACTTTTTTAAGGGCACACAAATATGAAAAACGTAAAAAAAATTGTGAAATCTCCGTAAAAATATAGTGCGAATACTTTTTGAAACATAAACATTTTTTCAATAAATGGGAACAAATTTTGAAGCATGAACAAATTTGGACATGTATTTTAAAAAAGTTGGCACTTTAAATGGGAACAAATAAAGTTCAAAACATGTCTTTTAAAAAAGTTGAAAACATGTATTTTAAAAAAGTTGAAAACATGTATTTCAATAAATGGGAACAAATAAAGTTGAAAACATGTATTTTTAAAAAGTGTATATAATATATTTGAAAAATCTCGAAAGTGTATCAAAAATATTTCATGTGTGTGTTAAAAATGTACTTTGTGTACTGAGAAAAATTAGACATGTGTAAAAAAATTGGTTAACCATGGCAAAGCGGCCTCGCGAGCGACTGGTCTAATGGGCTGGCCCGATTTGACTTGCCACATTAGTGATTCCAGTGAAGCACTCTCAATGTTTAAAATAGACTGGGATTAGAGAGTTTGATGTGCTGATTTCCGGGATTAGGAATTCAGGTTTCAATTTATCTTTCGTCTACAAGTTCAAGATTTATTTTGGACTTTTTTCAAACAATTTTAGAAATGTGCAAACATTTTTTATACTTCATGAATTCTTGTTGTGGTATAGTGGGCCGGCTCAAATTCTCGCCCGTGAGAGTAGCAAATTGTCCCAATCGGCATTTATAGTAATCCCAGTGTGCCAAATAGGTCTAGGGTTCAAAATAGACGGGAATTACAAGTTCAGAGTGTCAATTTCCGGGATTCAAAATTTAGGGTTTGATTTAGCTTTCGTCTACAACTTCAAGGTTTGTTTTGGACTTTTTCCGTAGAATAATCACAGGCGTTGGATCTAGAACGGGTGGCATCCAACACTAATGCAGAAAAACCTAGCCGTGATGTGTCAAAAATAGCCCTATTGGCGTGGACACCCACCAATATGACGTTATTGCTGAAAAATAGTGGTGGCGTTGGAGCCCACGCCAGGGCTAACAAGCATGCTAATGACGTGCCACGTGGCCAACGCCAGCGGTAACTCTACGTTACAACTGTCATACCTTGTTGGCCAACGCTAGCAAATTGATTTTTAGGTAATAAAAAACTAGCTAGTTAAAGAACTACATAATTTAACATCACAACTTACTAAGTAGTTAAAATAACCACATAATTAAACATCACGAAAGTTACTAGCTAGTTAAAGAACTAGATACTACTCATCAACCTAACAATTTCAAATTCACAAAAGTTACTAGCTAGTTAACCTATTCAACTTGGCAAATTAAATAGTCTAATCTTCATCAAGGATTAACTTCAACTGATGAATCTTCTTTCTGTTCTTCTCTCCGTCCTTTCTGAAATGATCTATCTTCATCTTGAGGGCAGCCCTCTCGCTCCTAAGTTGTTTTCTTTCATTCTTCAGCTAGTCCCTCTCCTCGGCCAGCTAATCTCTCTTGTCCTTCATCACATTAGTCTTTGCGAAGACATCAACACGCTGTTAAAACAGCTGACACGTCTCCTCCTTCAGCGAGGCATTCACCACTTGCAAGTTTTTGATGGTATACTAATGCGCCTCTAACATGTCGCAGTTGAGCATGTCCACATCGTATACCTTCTCTCAGTTGCCTCCAGAATTGGCCATGACCAGCTGCAAATTGTTTTTAAAGTATGTAAAAATACTACACTAAATACCTATAACATGACATTTGGCAATTGGACAATAGCAATCGGATTCTACACAATAGCAATCTACAAAATATATAGCAATTGGATTCTACACAATACATGAAACTAACAAAGTAATCGGATTCTACACAATATATAGTAATTGCAATCTACATCATGAAAATTTCTACACAAAGCAATCCATGAAACTAACTTAATTGCAATCTACATCACGAAAAATTCTACACAAACAATCCATGGAACTAACTTAATTGAAATCTACATCACGAAAATTTCGACACAAATAATCCATGAAACTAACTTAATTAGAATCTACATCACGAAAATGTTTATTCAACACTACTCCAATTTTACATAAAACAAGAAATAGGTCCACAAATCCCATGGATTCCTAGGCGTGCGCGGACGGAGGAGGTGCGAGTGAGAGGGGAAGGGAAGGAGAGGATCAAACCTTAGCAGGTGCGACAACGGGCGGCGAGGTAGAGGCTGGTTGTGGGGAGGAGTGTGCGTGTGTGGGTGAAATGTGGGGAGGAGGTAGCTATTGGGGAACGTTGCATGGGAAACAAAAATGTTCCTACGCACACCCAAGATCTATATATGGAGATCAACAGCTACGAGAAGGAGGATGGATCCACATACCCTTATAGATCGCTAAGCGGGAGGCGTTAAGAAACGCGGTTGGTGTAGTCGAACATCTTCGCGATCCAATCACAATCCGTCCCGCGATCCAATCTTGATCTGTTCCGATCTAGCACCGAACGGACGGCACCTCCGCGTTCAGCACACGTACAGCTCGATGACATCTCCGCCTTGTTGATCCAGCAAGCGGGGGCGAAGAGGTAGATGAGTTCTCCGGCAGCGCAACGGTGCGGTGGCGATGGTGGTGGAGTTGTCCCAGCAGGGCTTCGCCAAGCACTACCAAAACAATCTAGAGGAGAAACAGATCTAGAGGGAGAGAGAGGCAGCCCGTGGCTTTTCAGGTGTGGCTGCCCTCTCTCCTCTCCACTATATATAGGGGGAGGGGTGGAGGCGCCAACCCCTAGGGTTTCCCCCTTGGGCCGGCGGCCAAGGGTTGAGGCGCCCTAGAGGTGGCTTGCCACCCAAGGAAAGGTGGCCCCACCCCTAGGGTTGGCCCTCCCACCAGCCTAGTCGCATGGGCCTGAGTGGGGAGGTGCGCCCAGCCCACCAGGGGCTGGTGTGCACCCCTCACAGCCCATGTGATCCCTCTGTGGCTGATGGGCCCCTTCTAGTGGACCCCGGAACCCTTCGACACCCCCGGTACGCTGCAGGTGACGCCTGAATTCTTTCTGGTGACCAACACGGAACTTGCCGTATATCAATCTTTACCTCCGGATCATTCCGGAACTCCTCGTGACATCTGGGATCTCATCCGGGACTCCGAACAACCTTCGGTCACCAGCATATATAACTCAACAATACCAAATCGTCACCGAACATTAAGTGTGCAAACCTGATAACCCACAAGTGTAGGGGATCGTTTGTAGCCTTTTTCGATATGTAAGAGTGTCGAACCCAACGAGGAGCTAAAGGTAGAACAAATATTCCCTCAAGTTCTATCGACCACCAATACAACTCTATGCACACTTTAACGTTTGCTTTACCTCGAACAAGTATGAAACTACTTTGCGGGAGTAAAACTAGGGGATTTATATTCTTGTGCCCCTGGTTCCTTAGTTGTACTCATTCATCCCCACACTCTTAACTTTTGCTCACTTTTCCCCATTCCTTAGTCCGAAACCCTCAGAAATTGTCACACGGGGGGGATGTCGTCGGGTCAATGGTTTGACCATTAACTCTGGCGTGTGGGGCCGCGCTGGACTGTGTCGCCCGTTGGACCTGCCAAGTGGGGCCGCGTTGGAGTGTGTCGCCCTCCTTTGACCATTCTGAAGTGTGGGGCCGCGCTGGACTGTGTCGCCCGTTGGACCTGCCAAGTGGGGCCGCGTTGGACGGTGGCGCTGGTTGGACCGTTGGGCCATGGTTTCGTTTGGGCCGTTGCATTAAACGCCCGCGTGCATGCACTAATGCACGCCGCCACGATAAGCCTGCTCTGCATGCGCGACATGATCCAGCCAGCCTACCTGCATGCGCCGATGCGTGCCGCCACGAACGCAACCTTCCTGTGAGCCGCCATGGACGCAGCGTCTGTCGCTGCTGCCGGTTCGTCCCTTCTCGCACGCGCCTCCTCGATCGATTCACAGTTCATAGTTCACACCGTCTCAGCCTTTGACCTCCGGCAGCATCAATTCAGCGTGGCAATTAAAGTCTAGGGCATACCGATCGACGTGCGGCGTTTGAATGTAGCAAACATGCGGCCGATGCCCTTATTTAAACCGCCCACCCCTCCACCTATTCCCCACACATCCATTTGCACCGCTCCCCTTCTCTTCTTCACCCCAATCCAGAGCCCTCTCCAAGCTAGGTGAAGATGCAGTACTACGGCCCCACCTTCCAGATGCCACCAGTTAGGCCGGAGGCGCGGTACCCTGCCGGCGTCGTCGTCGAGAAGATGCTTCGCATGTGGATGATCTCACGCAGGAGGACTGGCTGGAATTTGGCCCAGTGGTTCCTCCGTGCGAGCTTCGCCCACCTCCCGGCGGGCTCGCCGGTCATGTTCCTACTGGAGGAACTGCGTCCAAACTCCAGCTCTCCGCCGTCAGGGCTCATCGCCACCTTCAACAACAGGTTCGATGCGTTCCACCTGCTCGGGAAGGTGTTTTGGTGTGGGTGCGAGCTCATCGCATTCACAACCTACAACATCTTCACGGATGTGGATATGATCTTCTCCAACCGCAACGTCATCCACAGCCTCCCCTACCTCCTCGGCGAGAACGGCAGGGAGGTAGAGGAGTGAAGAGGAGGCGCGGAGCAGCGAAGAGGAGGCGCAGAGAAGCTTGTCTTGCCCTAGGGTGTTAGACCCTAGGGCTTTATTTCTATGTTATTTTATGTACGTCGTGTTATATAATGTTTTATGTAAGAACTATCTATCTATGTTATGCTTGCTACCCTAAATGAAGAACTATCTATCTATGTTATGCTTGCTAGTTTTCTTTGTTATTTTGTAGCCCATTCGGTGATATTTAGACCTTGGCTTCAAACAACGCATAAAACATGTTCCCTCACCGTATCAAAACATCAAGCAGAGGAGTCCTCTTCTTCAAAAATGATAAAACCTCAAAACATCACCGTATCAACGCATAAAACCTTTTGAACTGTCGCCGGCGGTCTAGGTTTGTAGATCCTGCCGGGGGTGTAGGGGACAACTGCAGGCTGGGCTTTGGAAGGGTGGAAGCTACTCCCTCTGTCCACTCGTTTGCATACAACCTGTGCATGCGAACGGCAACCGGTAGTGCATTGTCCCAAAATAGTTCATTAAGTGCGCGTAAAAACACATGCTAATTAATGTTTTTAGTCCAATCCATACCATACATGCCTAGGCTATGCACCTGGACAGAGTACTGTCCACGGTTTCCACTCAAAGAAGAACGACGACCCGAACATGGGTGGCTGACTACCGGGGCCCGCCGCGTGTGCGCATTTACTTCGGGCTGTGGGTGTAGTTGGAAGGCCGCCACGCGTCCCCGAGGCGGACGAGGAGAAACGCGTGCACGCATGAATCAAATCAATAAGCCAAAAAAACAGAGCCAGCGCGTGCACTATTTTGTAGGCCTCTTTTTTCTATGGGCCTTCAACATCCAACGCCATGCGACGGCCCAACTAGAGCTGGAGACAGTGACATAGTTTTAGCAACACAGAGAGCACATGATCCACAAATTAAGCTTACACCACACTAATAACATCTCTAACGAGTGATGACTAGCAAGTAAGGAAATCCTAGGGAAACTATACAAAAATAAAATCCTAAAGCTATCAGATTCGCCGGCTTGTCCAATTGAATCATCTGCCTCAAGTTCTTGTTCGTCTTCTTTGATTCTCCCTTCAGATCCGCATCCCCAACTGTCGGAGCAGCACTTTCAGAGACCAAATTCCGCACGGCTGACGACAGATTGAGCTCCCGGGTTGCGGCCCCATTGAATTGAATCAAGCCCTCCCCTTGAAGCCTTAGAACGTAGTCATCCAGCCATTCAAAATGTGTGCACTTCTTCACGATCTGAAACGAAATCATGAGCCCTAAATCCCAGATCCAACAAAAAATAATTAAAAGCAATGAGGAAAATCATGAGATCTAACCTGCCCCTCTGGCTTGCTCTCGCATTTCACGAACTCGCGCCCAAAGTTGTCGTTCCTGTCCTCCTTCAAAGTCAACCGTTTCAGTGGCGCGGTGCGTGGGCAGACAGGACATGGCTGCTTGGGCAGTTGACCATACTGGGTCCACGCGGGGCGGGAGGCTGAGGTGGAGCTTGACATATCTCGTCACCGGGGAAGACGAAGCAGACGAGGGGCTCCTGTCGTCGCCGCAGAAGAAGAAGCTGAGGAAAGGGGAGGCAATGCCGCATTTGTGGGCGAGCAGAACCAACCTCTCGCCATCTCACGGATCGCCCAACGATCCAACGATGCGGAGCAGTCCATGTGATCCAACGGCGCGTAGCCTGCCCTCGGAATTCCTTCTAGAAGACCATATCTAAGGGCTCATGCTTGGCGCTAGGGTATGATCGGACGGCTGCAGTTCGACGCTAGGGTTTGGAGAGATGATGCGGGGTTTTGAGCCGGTCAGCGGGGTTATTTTAGGTTTGACCAACTTTTCAAATGACCTTAACTAAATAAAAAAAAATCAAAAAAATATGAAACCTTCGCGGATCGTCGTTTTATAATACATATTTACCATTAAAAAAATATAAACTTGGTTTAGGGTCATTTTATGAAAAATCTTTTTTTGAGGTGAGCTACCATTTCCAAGTTCAAATGAGCATAACTAATTCAAAAAAAAATCAAAAAAATGGAAGACATGCGCACAATGCCGTTGTATGTGACATGGTTATGACAAAAAATAATAACATTGGTTTATGAAAATTTTCATGAAAACTCCTTCACAAAAATGAGCTATCACGTACGAGGTTGTATAGAGTTCGAGAAGAGAGTGATAGTGGGTTTAGGTTTGCGAATTTTTTTAAAAAAATCAAGAAAATCACCAAAGCTTCTTCTTAGTGTCAATAAGAAGGATGTGAACTTATTTTTTCATTATTCAAATTTTGTCACGTGTAACAATTCAAATTTTGCCGACATCATCATCATCAACAACAACAACAAAGCCTTTAGTCCCAAACAGTAATTCAAATTTTGCAAACATCACATCACAAATGGACTTCAAATGTTGTCTTCAATTTCGAATTATTACAAATCCTTCAAATTGAAAGGTTAGTTCAAATTCAAATTTTGCCTCTAATTTTGAAGGGACCCAATTTTAAATTATTACAAAGCCTAAAAGTTCAAAGTTTACAACTTGCATTCAACGTTCAAAGTTCACATCTTTGCCTTGCTCCTTGTGTTCCTAGACGGTTTAACAGACTTGCTCCTGGTTTCCCTATGAAAGGACGTGGATGTCGCCGAGAGGTGGGGGGGTGAATAGGCGCTTTAAAATAATTACGGTTTAGGCTTGAACTTATGCGGAATAAAACTAACGTTTAACTAGACAAGCACAAAACCTAAAACAACTAGGCTCACCTATGTGCACCAACAACTTATGCTAAGCAAGATAAACAACTAAGTGATAGCAAGATATATAGCACGAACCAATATGGCTATCACAAAGTAAAATGCATAAGTAAAGGGCTCGGGTAAGAGATAACCGAGGCACGCGGAGACGACGATGTATCCCGATGTTCACACCCTTGCGGATGCTAATCTCCGTTCGGAGCGGTGTGGAGGCACAATGCTCCCCAAGATTCCACTAAGGCCACTATAATCTCCTCACGCCCTCGCACAATGCAAGATGCCGTGATTCCACTAAGGGACCCTTGAGGGAGGTCACCAAACCCATACAAATGGCAACCCTTGGGGGCGGTCACCGGTACCCGTACACTTTGGCAACCCTTGGGGGCGGTCACCGGTACCCGTACAAATTGCTCGGGGCAATCTCCACAACCTAATTGGAGACCCCGATGCTTGCCCGGAGCTTTACACCACAATGATTGAGCTCCGAGGCACCACCAACTGTCTAGGGCGCCAAGGCACCCAAGAGGAACAAGCTCTAGGGTTCTCAAACACCCAAGAGTAATAAGCTTCTCAAACTTCACTTCCACGTATCACCGTGGAGAACTCAAACCTATGCACCAAATGCAATGGCAAGGGCACACGGAGTGCCCAAGTCCTTCTCTCCCAAATCCCACCAAAGCAACTAGTGCTAGGGAGGAAAATGAGAGGAAGAACAAGGAAGAACATGAAGAACTCCAAGATCTAGATCCAAGGGGTTCCCCTCACATAGAGGAGAAAGTGATTGGTGGAAATGTGGATCTAGATCTCCTCTCCCTTTTCCCTCAAGAAGTAGCAAGAATCATTGGAGGGATTGAGAGATAGCAAGCTCAAAGAAGGTCAACAATGGGGGGCAAAAACGAGCTCAAAGGGTTAGAGAGCAATGGGGAAGAAGACCCCCTTTTATAGGCCTCCCCAAATCCAACCGTTAAGTGCACAGGTCGTGCACAAGCGGTACTACCGCTCGGCTGAGTGGTACTAGCGCCCGCGCGGTAGTTTTAGGGAAAACGTGCAAAATGGCAGAAACCTCGAGGCGGTAGTGCCGCCAGAGCGGTACTACCGCCCTATGATGTCTACTACGCAACCTTCTTCTTGTAGACTCGTGTTGGGCCTCCAAGCATAGAGTTTTGTAGGACAGTAGCAAATTTCCCTCAAGTGGATGACCTAAGGTTTATCAATCCGTGGGAGGCGTAGGATGAAGATGGTCTCTCTCAAACAACCCTGCAACCAAAAAACAAAGAGTCTCTTGTGTCCCCAACATACCCAATACAATGGTAAATTGTATAGGTGCACTAGTTCGGCGAAAAGATGGTGATACAAGTGCAATATGGATGGTAGATATAGGTTTTTGTAATCTGAAAATATAAAAACAGCAAGGTGGCAAGTAACAAAAGTGAGCAAAAACGGTATTGCAATGCTTGGAAACAAGGCCTAGGGTTCATACTTTCACTAGTGCAAGTTCTCTCAACAATACTGACATAGTTGAATCATATGTAAATCCCTCTCGTGCGACAAAGAGTTCACTCCAAAGTCACAAATAGCGGAGAACAAATAAAGAAATTATTGTAGGGTACGAAACCACCTCAAAGTTATCTTTTCCGATCAATCATATGAGCTATCCTTATAAGTGTCACGAACAGCCCTAGAGTTCGTACTAAAACAACACCTTAAGATACACATCAACCAAAACCCTAATGTCACCTAGATACTCCAATGTCACCACGAGTACCCATGGGCTTGATTATACGATATGCATCACACAATTTCAGATTCATCATGTTCAATCCAACACAAAGAACTTCAAAGAGTGCCCCAAAGTTTCTACCGGAGAGTCAAGACGAAAACGTGTGCCAACCCCTATGCATAGATTCCCAAGGTCACGTAACCCGCAAGTTGATCACCAAAACATACATCAAGTGGATCAATAGAACATCCCATTGTCACCACGGATATCCCATCGCAAGACATACATCAAGTGTTCTCAAATCCTTAAAGACTCAATCCGATAAGAAAACTTCAAAGGGAAAACTCAATTCATCACAAGAAGATAGAGAGGGGAAAACTCCATATGATTCATCTATATTAATAAAGCTCGCGGTACATCAAGATCATGTCATCTCAAGAACACGAGAGAGAGAGATCAAACACATAGCTACTGGTACATACCCTCGGCCCCGAGGGTGAACTACTCCCTCCTCGTCATGGAGACCGCCGGGATGATGAAGATGGCCTCCAGTGATGGTTTCCCCCTCTGGCAGGGTGCCGGAACGGGCTCCCGATTGGTTTTTCGTGGCTACAGAGGCTTGCGGTGGCGGAACGCCCGATCTAGGTTTCTTTCTGGGGGTTTTGGTATTTATAGGAATTTTTGGCGTCGGTCTCACATCAAAGAGACTCCCGAGGGGCCCACAAGCCAGGGGGGCGTGCCCTAGGGGGCGCGCCCCCCTAGGCTTGTGGCTGCCTCGGGACTCCTCTCCGGTATCTTTTTGCTCCAGTATTTTTCATATTTTCCAAAAATATTCTCCGTAAATTTTCAGCCCATTCCGAGAACTTTTATTTCTGCACAAAAAACGACACCATGGTAGTTCTGCTGAAAACAGCGTCAGTCAGGTTAGTTCTAATAAAATCATACCAAATTCATATAAAATTATTGTAAACATGGCATGAATACTTCATAAATTATAGATACGTTGGAGACGTATCAGCATCCCCAAGCTTAATTCCTGCTCGTCCTTGAGTAGGTAAATGATAAAAGAAATAATTTATGAAGTGTGAATGCTAGCAAGTGCACAAGTTTGATCAATGATAATTCCAATCACTTTTTCTAGCATCAATATAAACCATAAACAGTAGCTCATCTCATAAAACTTCTCATGATCAAGTAACAAGCTATTCACATGTTAATGTATAGACCAGAAAGTTTCTTGAAAACTAACAAACCATATTCCTAGTCACCGAACAATTGCAATTCATCTTATTTTCAGGAAGGGTCTATGTAAGAGCTTTGATTTAGCAAATTCCACATACTCAACTATCATATAGTCTTCCATGATTATTGTCACTCAAAGCATATTTTTAGAACAAATAGCATCCATCGAACACAGAGAAAGATAGGGGCTTAATGTTTCGCCTCCCAACTTATTTATCATATAGATAATTGTCAACAACAATAATTCATGATCAAATATATTTGTGTGGATATATATGTCTAGATCATTCCCCAACACATGACGCTTGCTAAGAGAAAAAGGCAAAATATAGGAAGTGGTGAAGATCACCATGACTCTTGCATAAAGGTAAGTACTAGAAAGTAAAAGATAGGCCCTTCGCAGAGGGAAGCATTGATTTGCAAAGGTGCTAGAGCTCGAGCTTTTAAAACAAAGATGAATAATAATTTTGAGCGGTATGCTTTCATTGTCAACATAACAACCGAGAGATCTCGGTATCTTCCATGCTAGATACATTATAGGCGGTTCCCAAACAGAATGGTAAAGTTTTTACTCCCCCTCCACCAATCAATCACACTCCACGGCGAGCCGAATCCACGGGTACCGTCCATACAAACAACAATCTTGAGGGAGTTTTGTTTCATTATATTTTGATTTGATTTTTGAGCATGGAACTGGGCATCCCGAATACCAGCCACTTTCTCGTGAATGATAGTGAATCAACACATATCGTGAGAATAACCCACCTAGCATGGAAGATACTGACAGTCCCTAGTCACTATATGAGCGATTCGAGCAAACAAAACAGAATATTATTTGAAGGTTTAGAGTTTGGCACATGCAAATTTACTTGGAACGACAGGTAAATACCGCATATAGGTAGGTATGGTGGACTCATATGGAACAACCTTGGGTTTAAGGGTGTTTGGATGCACAAGTAGTATTTCTACTTGGTGCGGAAGTTTTGGCTAGTATGAGGTGGAAGCAAGCACCACATGTTGGAGGATCCATAACAATATAACTTCTATACAAATATACCCAAACATAACTCATTAAGTTGTCTTCCTTGTCCAATTTTAACTAATTTGCTCGAGTTTGAAAATAATTAATGAGCTCACAATCATAGAAGATGTCCAAGATAGTATATTTATATGTGGAATCTCTCTTCCTTCAATATTCTTTCATGAATTGTTCAAGTGACCAATGCGGTGTTTGCTAACTTTCAATAAATTTTACCACCTATACTTATTATGTGTGAAGTCATTACTCCCCATGGGATAAGTACATGAAGCATATTTAATTTCAGATTTATGATATTCAATTCATTCAACCATTTACTCATAGGATATAAGTGAAGCAAGAGAGTGAATGACAAACTACTCCAAAAAGATATAAGTGAAGATCAATGCGTAGCCAACAATTAAATAACTATGTGAGGACTCTCTCATCTAAAAATTTCAGATCTTAAGTATTTTATTAAACAGCAAGCAAAAGAAAAATAGCACTCCAAGAATAGCACGCATCATGTGAACGAATAAAAATTTGGGCTCAACATAGGCTAACCGATAATTGTTGATGACGAGAGGTGGGATGCGTAGCATCCCCAAGCTTAGATGCTTGAGACTTCTTGAAATATTTACTTGGGGTGCCTTGGGCATCCCCAAGCTTGAGCTTTTGTATCTCGTTCAATCCTCTCATATCATGGTTTCACCTATTCTCAAAACCATCTTCCACACAAAACTTGAAAAGAACTCGTGAGATAGGTTAGTACACATAATAATAAATCAACTCTTTATGTACTGCCAAGACATGTTGCACATTAATTTCAATCATCATCTACTGTTTACTATCATTTCCACAATTTATATCTACCAATATAGGCTATGGAAACTATAGAATAAGTAGATAACAAAACTATGACAGCAATCTGTCCAAACAGAACAGTCTGTAGCAATTTATGAAAATAGTGTACTTCTGTAACTCAAAAAATTATGAAAATTTAGGACATGCTAAATAATTTATATGAAATCACTGTGTAAAAATTTCAGAAACTTTCCACGTTCCAGTAAAATATGAAAAATCAAATACTACAGCAAACGTTTCTGTTTTTACACAGCACGTATCAAAACATGCAATGCAAGCATCCTAATACAATTCTTGGAACTTTTTATTGAAAAACAAGATTATAAATAACACCTAACATAAAATAACAAAATATAATTATGATCCAAGCAAAGCACATATTATGTGACGAATAAAAATATAGCTCCAAGTAAGATATACCAATAGTGTTGAAGACGAAAGAGGGGATGCCTTCCGGGGCATCCCCAAGCTTAGGCGCTTGAGTCTTCCGTGGATATTACCTTGGGGGTGCCTTGGGCATCCCCAAGATTAGGTTCTTGTCACTCCTTATTCTCCTCATATTGGTGTCTCACCCAAAACTTGAAAACTTCAATCACACAAAACTTAACGGAACTTCATGAGATGGGTTTGTATAATAAATAAAGATCATTCACTTAGGTACTGTCAAGACAAGATTCATAATTGTTCTCACATAATACCTACTGTATTCTATCATTCCCATAATTTATATCACTGAATATAAGCTATGGGAAACCTAAAACAAGCAAACTATGCATGCAAAACAGAACAATCTGTGAAGATCTGTAGTATAACCATACTTACCTGTCTCTAAAAATTCTGAAAAATTAGGACAACCTGAAGGATTTGTATATTAAGACTGTGTAAAAATTTCAGATCATTATCACGCTCCAGTAAAAAATGAATATTCTTGTACTGGAGTCAAAAATTTCTGTTTTGGTTCAGCATCAACTCTACTCATCTTGTGAGTCGTCCCAAAGGCTTTACTTGGCACTTTATTGAAATAAAAGGCACAAAACATGATTACTACAGTAGCTTAATCATGTGAACACACAAAAACAGAAAGTAAAAGTGTTGGATTGTCTCCCAACAAACGCTTTTCTTGAATGCCTTTTAGCTAGGCATGATGATTTCAATGATGCTCACATAGGAATAATAATTGAAACATGCAAAAGAGCATCATGAATCTCATGAAAAGCACATTTAAGTCTAACCCACTTCCTATGCATAGGGGTTTTGTGAGCAAACAATTTATGGGAACAAGAATCAACTAGCATAGGAAGGCAAAACAAGCATGACTTCAAAACTTTCAACACATAGAGAGGAAACTTGATATTATTGCAATGTGTAGATGCATATGTTCCTCCCTCATAATAATTTTCAGTAGCATCATGAATGAATTCAACAATATAACTATCACATAAAGCATTATCTTCATGGTCCACAAGCATAGAAAATTTTTCACTCTCCACATAAGCAATTTTCTTCTCATTCATAATAGTGGGAGCAAACTCAACAAAATAACTATCATGAGATACTTGATTGACATAACCACTTTGAATATTAAAATCATGATGACAAGTTTCATAGTTACTATCACTCTTTATAGCATACATTTCATCATCATAATCATCATAGATAGGAGGCATGCCATCATCATAATAAATTTGATCATCAAAACTTGGGGGACTAAAAATATCATCTTCATCAAACATAGCATCTCCAAGCTTGTGGGTTTGCATATCATTAGCATCATGGATATTCAAAGAATTTATACTAACAACATTGAAATCATGCTCATCACTCAAAGATTTAGTGCCAAACATTTTAATAACTTCTTCTTCTAACACTTGAGCACAATTTTCCTTTCCATAATTTTCACGAAAGACATTAAAAAGATGAAGCATATGAGGCAACCTCAATTCCATTTTTTTGTAGTTTTCTTTTATAAAACCAAACTAGTAATAAAACAAGAAACTAAAAGATTCAATTGCAAGATCTAAAGATATACCTTCAAGTACTCACCTCCCCGGCAACGGTGCCAGAAAAGAGCTTGATGTCTACTACACAACCTTCTTCTTGTAGACTCGTATTTGGCCTCCAAGCGCAGAGTTTTGTAGGACAGTAGCAAATTTCCCTCAAGTGTGTGACGCCCAGATAGTTAAGCTACAGTAACCCTCTGCTAATGATGCCACGTCACCACGATTACTGTTGTTAAACTCGCGTTGATTCAAACCTCGGTCAAATTCAAATTTAAAATAAAGTCAAACGATAAATTTTTTTCAATTATTAAAACTAAAGTGTTCGGGTTGTGCCAAATATTGCATAGGTAATTATGGTAAAGAAACCACACTTTTATAAAATGTTTAAATACTCTAGAATAAATAAAACAGTAGGTAAAACAATTGAATAAATGCCTTTTGTATTTTATAAAATATTAAAATACTTTAATTAATTGCCCAAAAATTAATGTGGCAGTGATATATTTCTAAATACTAATTTAGGGGCTAGTGGTATATTTTTAAAAACAAAATAGAACAAAACTAAAAAGGAAACAAAATAACAGAAAATAAACAAAAGCTAAAAATAAAACAGACAAAAATAAAAAGAGGCCCCCTGGCCCAACCGGCCAGCCCAGCTGACCGGTCCAGCCGCTCCCGCGGGGCCATAACCCCCCCCCCCCCCCGGAGCCGAAACCTAGCCCCCGACCCCCACTCCCCCCTCGCTCCTCTCTCCTCCCCCTTCGGCGCCCGATCCAGATCGGGGCCTCCCCGCGCCCCTGCCCGGCGCCACCCGGCGCCGTCCGCCTCTCCGACCTCCTCCTCACCGCCGGCTACCCCGAGCCGAGCCGAACCCGCCTCCCTACGCCGGATGTGAGCCCCGGGCTCCTCCCCCCTCCCCTCTTCCTTCCCCCCCCCCCCTCGGCCCCGGCTCTCCGCGCCGGCACCGCCATGCGCCGCCGCACCCGCTGCGGCCGCGGACCGCTCCCCACCCCGCCGTCGAGCGCGCCATCCCCCCCCCCCCCCCCCCCCCGCCCACGCGCTCTTGCCAAGCGCCGCCTGCGCAGCCACTGGCCCTGGCGCCTGCGCCCCGCCGCGGCCGCCCATCGCTGCGCCCCGCCGCGCCCTCGCTGCGGCCACGCCACCGCGCCCCGCACACCCGCGCCGTCCTGGCCTCCCCCCCCCCCCCCCTCGCGGCCCCACGCACTCGTGGCCGTCACCACGCCATGTACGCCCGCGCCCCTGCACCACCGCCGCATGCTCGCCCCCACGGCCCCCTCACCACGCGCCCGCTAGCCACCCCCCCTCCCCCCATGAACGCCGCCGCCGCTGGCCACCCCACCGCCGGCGGGCCGCCAGCTACCCATGCCATGCCTCTGGCCGACCCCTCTGGATTAGTGGGATAACCCCCCTCCCACTAATCCCCCCTTTACAGGATGACAGGGAGGCCCCACACCCCCCTGTTAAAAATAGAACGTTAAAAAAATTAATTAAAAAGAAAAATAAATAAATAAAAATTAGTTAAATTAATTAATTAGTGAATTAATTAATTAGTTAATTAGATGATTAAGGCTAATTAGATTAATTAATTAACCTGTTAATTAATCGACTAATTAATTAGTTTAAACAGTGACTGACAGGTGGGACCCACCCCCTTAATTAATTGTGATTAATAATAATTAAACATAACTAATACTGTGACACTGACAGGTGGGGCCCACTGGTCAGGTTTGACCAGACAGCCCCACTGTTGACTGCTGACGTCATCCTGATGTCATGCTGACGTCATAAATGCTTTTTCGAATTAAATTTAATCTGTTTTATTTCAGAATATGTTTAAATCTTTAGAAAATCATATAAAATAATCCGTAACTCGGATGGAAATACTTTATACATGAAAGTTGCTCAGAACGACGAGACGAATCCGAATACGCAGTCCATTAGTCTTTCACGTGCTCCTATCATAGTGAACATGGACATTTAGCATTAGGGTCATCTGTCCGGTAGTAGCCCGAGACCTGGGAAATATCGTCAGATATTCTCCCGCTCCATCTGCGACGTATAGTACTGCGTTAGTGCATGCCTAGCTCTGCATATTGCCATGTCATGCATCGTGATGCATTTTGTCTGCTTTATATTTATTGTTTCTCCCCCCCCCCCTCTTCTTACCGGTAGACCCCGAGACTGACGCTGTTGCCGGGACGACTACACGCCTGACGATCAGGCCTTTGCCGCAGAGCAGCAAGGCAAGAAACCCCCCTTGAGCATTCCGATATTGCCCATTCTTCCCTCTTATTCTTGCATTAGTTTTTGCTACTGTATTAGTTAGCTCCTATTCTGATGCATAGCCTATTTTTGATAAACTGCTACTATACCTGCAATCATATCAACTGCTTAGTATAGGTTGATCAGTGAACCCTAGTGAGCCCTTATTCCCAGTTGCCCCTGCTTCTTCATCAACGACTCGCCGACTCGAAGACCCGAAGACTCGATCAACCGACCGACGAGCCAGGCCCCTCACATCACCGCACACCCCTTAAGTATGGCACTGCAGAGCTACTACCGAGTGTCGAGGGTGATACCTCACTTAGCACTCCCGGTGTTAATTTTGTAGCATAGCTAATCGGTCGTGGGTATCGAGGGTGATTCCTCCTTCCCATTTATCGATAGCGACTCTTGTCATACACATACCTCGAGTGGGATCCATCGAGGGTGATTCCTCGGATATCCACCTGGTGTATAAACACACAGTTACTTTAACTTGACATTGTTTACATGTGAAAGACGGGATTGGAGGGACAGGTGGTACCACCCTGGTTGAGGTGGACCTGAGTTCCTGACAGTCTTGAGACGGGTCGGCCCCAAGGGTACCCGTGTGTGAGATGTGCTGGGATGCGCCGGTAAGGCATCCGAAGGATTATGTTGAGGCGTGGACGGGCAGGAGAGGCCCTTGCCACACATCCTCGAGACGGGGTGACGGGACCGCACTTCATGGGTCGCGCTTTCCCCGCATCAATAAAATCCTAATGGGTTGGGTATTTGATCTGAGTTGGGTCGTTGGCCTTTTTACGCACCAAACCATCGCGTGGGAGAAGTTATGGGTACTCGGCGTCGTTGTATCTGCCGAAGCTCTTCGGACGTCAGCAATGGAGCGGCGCGCGCCCGAGTGGCCCGCAACGGCACCGCGCTTGTTAATAAGGGGTGATAGGACTGACCTCGGCCGCCCTCGCATCGTGCAGGTGTGCAAAGGGCGATTGGCCCATGACCCCTGCGCGCTTAGGATTTAGACCGGCGGGCTGGCCTCTTCGTTGAGCCTAGGTAGGGCTACGACGTGCTGCTATCCTGAGGCCGGGCATGACCCAGGAAAGTGTGTCCGGCCGGAGGTGATCAGGCGTGTTGGAAATGCGGTGCACCCCTGCAGGGATGAACAAACTATTCGAATAGCCGTGTCCACGGTAACAGGACGACTTGGAGTTATACTTTGACCTTATACAACTATAATTGTGATTTAAATTTGAAATGAATGTGGCTCCGAGATTGCTTCCTCACAGGGAGTCGAGGAAGAATCTCTGGGCGTGGTTACTTAATAAAATTGCTACAATAATATGACTATATATGAGATGCCAGTCTACTCTCTTCTAATGCTGCAAGATGCTGAAGATGCTAGTCTTCGATAGGACTAGGCCTTCCCCTCATTCTTGCTTTCTGCAGTTAGTCCAGATATAACCCCATTCCTTTGATACTGATGCATACTTAGCATAGTTCTGATGTCAGTCTTGCGAGTACTTTGGATGAGTACTCACCGCTGCTTTGCATTCTCTTTCCCCCTCGATACGATGCTGCGTTCAGACGACGGAGCCCATGAGATGGAGTACGCCGGAGACGACTGCTACACCACCGCTGGAGCCTACTACTACGTGGAGAGTGCCGACGCTTAGGAGTAGTTAGGAGGTTCCCAGGCAGGAGCCTCGCCTCTTTCGATCCATTGTTATGTTTGTGCTAGCCTTCTTAAGGCGAAACTTGTTTAACTTATGTCTGTACTCAGATATTCTTTGCTTCCGCTGACTCGTGCTTTGTCGAGCTTTGTATTCGAGCCCTCGAGGCCCCTGGCTTGTAATATGAAGCTGTATGACTTTAATTTGTGTCTAGTGTTGTGTTGTGATATCGATCAGTGAGTCCCTAATCTTGGTCGTACGCATTGCGTGTATGTTTAGCGTACGGTCGAAATCGGGGGCGTCACAGGATGACCTAAGGTTTATCAATCCGTGGGAGGCGTAGGATGAAGATGGTTGTAGGAGATATGCGCTAGAGGCAATAATAAATGTTATTGATTATCTCCCAGTTCATAATTAGGTTTATGTTCCATGCTATAACTGCTATGGTTCTCGAGTCTACAATAACCACGAGGCTCGAAGGAAGACTCATATGCACGTGTGGAATAAGAAACGGTAAAATGTATTCCTAGTCTGGCCTCTAAGACTGGCTCAAGTATTGCATGATGATCCTGTTTTCCTAATCATGGGCATGGCTATGCCTGCAATTTTGAGGGCACAATGTTAGAAGAACATTTGTGTTGAATCGACACGAATTGATGTTATGCTATGAGATTCATTCGTCACAAGTTAATGGTTAATAACACAGAGATGGTTAACGTTTGCATAATTCCTTAGACCATGAGAGTATCGAGTTTCTTCATGCTTGCTTCATGAACTTTGGGGTTTGTTAAACGTCATCCGTACATGGGTGGCTATTACGGCGGCTTACGGGTTCATGGAAAAGTGATTTGCTCCTCCGACGATGGAGAGATATCTCTGGGCCCTCTCGGTGTTACAGTATCCATCATCGTCTGGCTAGACACTTTGTGATTTGATCACGGGGATGCCGGAACACGGGAACGAGAAAAGAGAACAATACCGTTAACGAGGTAACTGGCATAGTGGACAAGTTGTTGATCCACGGGGATGCCAACATGTCTCACCTCGGGTATTTGTAACATATCGCGAAGCAACAGGAATAGCACACGGCAACTGGAGGTTCACTCGAATATTCATTCGTGTGGGTATAGGGGTCAATATGGGTGTCCACGGCTCCGATGTTGATCATTGATCGGAAGGGGTTCCGGGTCATGTCTATGCTTCACCGAACCTATAGGGTCACACGCTTAAGGGTCATCTATCTGTTGAATACTAGACAGGGAGTCTGAGAGAAATTCACCGAAAAAGTTTCGGAGACAACGGAAGAGTTCCGGAGAGAGAACACCGGAAGAGTTTCGGTAAAACCGAAAAGTTGTTTCGGAGTGTACCATAAAGTCAAATTGGTTTCGGCACATGCCTGGAAATTATTGGAAGGTACCAGAATTGTTCCGGTAACTTCTGAGATTTTTCAGAGACAAAAACCGGAAATGTTCCGGACTGCCGGAACCGCTTTATTTGCTTTTCACAGATGAAAATCACTAAACCGAAAAGTTGTTTCGGAGTACACCATAAAGTCAAATTGGTTTCGGCACATGCCTGATAATTCTTGGAGGGTGCCAGAATCGTTCTGGAAACTTTCTGGAATTTTCCGGGATGAAAACCGGAAATGTTCCGGAGCTGCCGGAACCGCTTCAGATGCTTTTTGCACATGAAAATCACTAAACCGGAATTGTTTTGGATCGCGTTGAAAATTATTTTAGTGGGTACTGGAAATGTTCTAAGCCCACATGAATATTTTCAGTTCGAACGGACGCTGAAATATGTCGTCGTGAATAGTGAAAGTGCCTTTTGGATTACTTTATGGAAAACCACATTTTGGGGCTTTACTCACAAATATCTTTAGGGATGACATGGAAGGATAAGGGCTGCCCACTTGCTTTTACCTTTGTGCCCTTATGAAGGGCATTTTGGGTATTTCAAGTGTCACCCTACCCCTTGGGTTTTCCTATAAATAGAGGTGGAGATGCACTCTCCACACTCACTCTTTCTCACATACACATGCCATCTGATGTTATCTGGCTTCTCTCTCCCTCCCAGCGAAATAGTTTCGTAGAGCCGAAAGGCTGTCTGGGTTCCGGTGGGAACTAGTTCTGGACGGCGAAGCCCTGCCGGATAGATGACACCGTATGTGTGCAACTCTGTAGAGAGATCGTAGTTTCGGTCTTAGTTCGAGTGTGCCTCCCGAAGGGCTGTCCGAGTGACTGTCCAAGTTTCGTGGGTCCTCCCGAAGGGCTGTCCGAGTGACTGTCTGAGTTTCATTGGTCCTCCCGAAGGGCTGTCCGCGACACCGTCCGGGGGACTGTCCGACCGCCTCCCGGAGGGCTGTCCGAGGGGCGAATGAGGGTTTACATCCTCGCGGTTGGGAGGTTGTAAATCCTAGCTGCGGGGATCTGCACCGCCGATCGTCATCGACTCTACTTCCGCTGCGCTATGAGTCGGTAACGAAAAGATCAAACCTTGTATGCAGTCTCCATAGTGGTCCTGGGCTGGTGCGTAGGTCGGAATTTTTTGTTTTCTGCTGCGTTACCCTACAATGGTCTCTCTCAAACAACCCTGCAACCAAATAACAAAGAGTCTCTTGTGTCCCCAACACACCCAATACAATGGTAAATTGTATAGGTGCATTAGTTCGGCGAAGAGATGGTGATACAAGTGCAATATGGATGGTAGATATAGGTTTTTGTAATCTGAAAATATAAAAACAACAAGGTGGCAAGTAACAAAAGTGAGCAAAAATGGTATTGCAATGCTTGGAAACAAGGCCTAGGGTTCATACTTTCACTAGTGCAAGTTCTCTCAACAATACTGACATAGTTGAATCATATGTAAATCCCTCTCGTGCGACAAAGAGTTCACTCCAAAGTCACAAATAGCGGAGAACAAATGAAGAAATTATTGTAGGGTACGAAACCACCTCAAAGTTATCTTTTCCGATCAATCGTATGAGATATCCCTATAAGTGTCACGAACAGCCCTAGAGTTCGTACTAAAATAACACCTTAAGATACACATCAACCAAAACCCTAATGTCACCTAGATACTCCAATGTCACCATGAGTACCCATGGGTTGATTATAAGATATGCATCACGCAATTTCAGATTCATCATGTTCAATCCAACACAAAGAACTTCAAAGAGTGCCCCAAAGTTTCTACCGGAGAGTCAAGATGAAAACGTGTGCCAACCCCTATGCATAGATTCCCACGGTCACGGAACCCGCAAGTTGATCACCAAAACATACATCAAGTGGATCAATAGAACATCCCATTGTCACCACGGATATCCCATCGCAAGACATACATCAAGTGTTCTCAAATCCTTAAAGACTCAATCCGATAAGAAAACTTCAAAGGGAAAACTCAATTCATCACAAGAAGATAGAGAGGGGAAAACTCCATATGATTCATCTATATTAATAAAGCTCGCGGTACATCAAGATCGTGTCATCTCAAGATCATGAGAGAGAGAGAGAGATCAAACACATAGCTACTGGTACATACCCTCAGCCCCGAGGGTGAACTACTCCCTCCTCCTCATGGAGACCGCCGGGATGATGAAGATGGCCTCCGGTGATGGTTTCCCCCTCCGGCAGGGTGCCGGAACAGGCTCCCGATTGGTTTTTCGTGGCTACAGAGGCTTGCGGCGGCGGAACTCCCGATCTAGGTTTCTTTCTGGGGGTTTTGGTATTTATAGGAATTTTTGGCGTCGGTCTCACATCAAGGAGACTCCCGAGGGTACCACAAGCCAGGTGGGCGCGCCCTAGGGGGGGCTCGCCCCCTAGGCTTGTGGATGCCTCGGGACTCCTCTCCGGTATCTTTTTGCTCCTGTATTTTTATATTTTCCAAAAATATTCTCCGTAAATTTTCAGCCCATTCCGAGAACTTTTATTTCTGCACAAAAAACGACACCATGGTAGTTTTGCTGAAAACAGCGTCAGTCCGGGTTAGTTCTAATCAAATCATACCAAAATCATATAAAATTATTGTAAACATGGCATGAATACTTCATAAATTATAGATACGTTGGAGACGTATCACCCTACCCAGCGGTACTTCCACTGGGATGCAGTAAGACGCCAGACCCCAGAAATAAGCGGTAGTAGCCCTAGTACCGCCCACTACTACCATCCAGAAAACCACCCTGACCAGAGAACAAAATATAAGCGGAAGTAGAGCGGTAGTACATAGTGGAAGTACCGCCCAAGCGGTACTACCGTGGTACCGAGCGGTACTACCGCCTGTTCAGAGAAAAACAGCTCTTGCACTAAAACTGCCATAACTTTCGCATACGAGCTCCGAATTGAGCAAACTCAAGCTTGTTGGATAGCACACGACAAGTACTATCCAAACAGCAACTGGATATCCTAAGAAGAGGCAGTATGAAAATGACAATGGTATAGAGATGTGAAACACCTCTATGAATGAAGAGCCGGCAAAAACTCCAGCATCGAAAACATCATAGAAGATGCATATGGACTCCGTTTTCGATGAACTTGAGCTTGTCAGGAAGCTGACCATAAGCTCAAGAACCCACAAAGAGAAAAACCAACCAAGAACCAAGAAAGATGATGATGCCAAGAATGCTATGGTTTGAGCTCTCAACGAACGATACGATCAAGCTACTCACTTGAGAGCCCCCCTTGATAGTACGGCTATCGATCCTATAACCCGGTCTCCCAACTACCACCATGAGACCGGTAAAATAGAAAACTCTATCAAGGTCAAACCTTTGCCTTGCGCATAGTCCACTTGAGCTAGATGATGACGATCTTGTCCTTCTCAAGATGGACCACCTTTCTTGATTGTGTTGGCTCGATGAAGACTAGTTGATTGCTCCCCCATACTCCACTATGGGTGAGCCACTCTTTGGCACATCTTCACAAATCCATTGTCACCACAATGGACGGCAAGCTTCAAGCATGATATCTCCGTGATGCTTCACTTGAACTTGCACACCGCAACCTTGATGACGATCACCACTTGATGTCATCCTCCATGGGTTGTATGAGATCTTCCTCTTGACGCAAGCCCATGGAAATATACCTAACCCCACAATGAACTCTCACGTAGACCATGGGTTAGTACACAAAGCGTAATGGACAATGCTTACCATACCATGTGATCACTTGATCCCAGTTGGTACATCTTCTACGCTTTGTGTGTTGATCAACTTGAATCATTCTTTGCCTTAATCTTGATCAACCTTGTGTCTTTTCTTCTCTCTTCACAAAGATGATGTCTTGAAGGTAAACATGAATGTTCACACAATCTTCTTCTTCACGACATGCTTGCAATGAGATCAACTCTCACATGACCAATCTTTGGATAAAACCTTACATACCACCTTGGTCACCATATAAACTCCTTGAAACCAACACATGTACTTCAAGAAGTGTCTATGGACAAATCCTTCGAATATAACTCAAGGCAACCATTAGTCCATAGGGATTGTCATCAATTACCCAAAACCACACATGGAGAAATGTGCTCTTACACCCTAGCTGGGATATCCACCCTTTTCTTCTTCCTTTTGGTCTTCACTTCGGTTGGTTGCTGTCGAGATGATGGCTGAACCGAAGTTTCATTCTCTCTTGGACTTTTCTCTCCTTTTCCTTTAATTTCCCTAGAGCTAGATCAAACAGAAAAAAGAGTATAAGCCATCGATAAAAAACAGAAGAAATGCACAAAAAGGGAAGGTTGTTGCACACATACCAAGCTGCCGGCAGTGCTAATTTAGTTGCTTCATTCTCCTCTAATGCTGCATTATCCTCTGGATTAGGTGTAATCTGCTCTATTGCTTCATCCTCCTCTGGATTAGCTGCAATATGCTCTAATGCTTCATCCTCCCCTGCATTAGCTGCAATCTGCTCTAATCTTCATGTAAGGTACAACAATCTTGTACTTATCAAATAGCTTCCCTTGGAGTTCTGTTGGACCAAGTGTTGGTTTTTCTCTCAACCAATCCAAAATTGCATCTGCCACCCATCTACTCTTTGCTAGCTTTGTTTTAGCCTTCCCCATTCCCCCTGTAGGTGGACAAGTGTGCTGGTGTGGTTTCCTTTTTATCTGAAAAAATATGATCTGAAAACATTACACAATGATCTGAACATAGAATCTGTATATACTGAAATACACAAACCTGAATGAACTTGCTCCTCAACATACGTGATGCATGCAACCTCCATCTACACCTATCATATGGGCAACGAACAGTGAACCTTGATGGCTCACTCCTTTCAATCACATATGTATTTTGTGTGAGAATGCAGTATGTAGTCACTGCATTACGGCAGTCCACCATCGACTGGAATATGGTGCCGACACCAAGCTGAGGATCTTCCCTGTTTCACTCAATTGTTGGCATGTCCTCACCATCATATTCATCTACAACTAAGTTGTCGATGTTCTCCTCCCTCCCTTCATCGTCATTGTCATCAAATCTAGCACGGCTGATAGGTTGCTCCTGAAATTCGTCTCCCATTGCTTGTTTACTAGCAATATCTACAAGATCAGGGAACATATTCTCATCCTCGTCATCATGTTGAGGCACCTCTTCGTCTGGATCTCCATCCTATACTACATCGGGTGTGGCAGCGACAGGAGAAACGGCACAAGAAACAGCAGCAGATATATTGTGACTTTCAGAACCACTAGCTCTGCTTGGTTTTGACCTACAAGGAGTGCCGGGGCGCTCTCCATTAGTAGAGGCAGAAGATTCCTGAACACTCTTCCCCTTCCCACGTTCATTGCCTGGCTGAAGCACCTCGATATGGATTTTACCGAAGCGGCTTTTGGCATTCAAAGAAAAGAGCAATCCCAGATGCTCATCGCAAGTTAGTGGTATAAATTTTTGCTCGGTACTGCTTAAATATTTTAGTTCAACAGCATCGGCAGGGCTCCATCCATATGAAGAATTTTGGAGTGCCGCGAGCAAATCTTTGAACGACATACTGGTTTCTACCACCTTCGGATAGTAAAATCCAGTAAGCAATTGTGGTTTTCTACCGCGCAGCACACTAACTTCCATCCTAACCGACAGCCGAAAAGTGATACATCTCCAACGTATCTATAATTTTTGCTTGTTCCATGTTGTTATATTATCATTCTTGGATGTTTTACAATCATTTTATAACAACTTTATATCATTTTTTGGGACTAACCTATTGACATAGTGCCAAAGTGCCAGTTGTTGTTTTTGCTTGTTTTTTACTTCGCAGAATATCAGTACCAAACGGAGTCCAATCGCGATGAAACTTTTTGGAGATTTTTTCTGGACCAGAAGACACCCAGTGGGCCAAAGAAGTGCCCTCCTCGGGGCCCCTCTCCACCACCTCTGATGCCTATAAATTCCCAAATATTCCAAAAACCCTAGGGAAGTCGATGAAACACAATTCCAGCCGCCGCAAGTTCCAGAACCTCGAGATCCAATCTAAACACCATCACGGAGGGGTTCATCTTCTTCATAGGTGCCTCTCCGATGATACGTGAGTAGTCCACCATAGACCTACGGGTCTGTAGGCAGTAGCTAGATGGCTTCCTATATCTCTCTTATGATTCTCAATAGAATGGTCTCTTGGAGATCTATTTGATGTAAACTTTAGGGTGTGTTTGCTGGGATCCGATGAATTTTGAGTTCATGATCAGTTTCTATCCATGAATATTATTTGAGTCTTCTTTGATCTCTTATATGCATGATTACTTATAGCCTCGTATTTCTTCTTCGAATCTTTGGTTTAGTTAGGCTAACTAGATCGATTTTTCTTGCCATGGGAAGAGGTGCTTTGTGATGGGTTCGATCTTGCGGTGTTCTTTCCCAGTGATAGAAGGGGCAGCAAGACACGCATGTATCGTTTCCATTAAGGATAACAAGATGGGGTCTATTCCTACATGAATAGATCTTGTCTACATCATGTCATCGTTCTTATTACATTACTCCGTTTTTCCATGAACTTAATACACTAGATGCATGCTGGAGAGCGGTCAATGTGTGGAGTAATAGTGGTAGATGCAGGCAGGAGTCGGTCTACTTATCTTGGACGTGATGCCTATACAATGATCATTGCCTTGGATATCGTCATGATTATTTGATCTTCTATCAATTACCCAACAGTAATTTGTTCACCCACCGTGCGCTATACTCATGAGAGAAGCCACTAGTGAATCCTACGGCCCCCGGGTCTACTTTTCCAACATATTACTTTCCGATCTATCTTTTTGCTTCTTTATTTCAAATCTACAAAACCAAAAACCCAAAAACATATTGCTGCATATTTTATTTGCTTTTTTTATATTGTGTTCTTGAGAGATCTATCTCTCCTATCTATCACTACCTAATCTATCTTTTTACCGTAGAGAGATTGACAACCTCTCTTTCGCGTCGGGTTGCAAGTATTTGTTGTTTGTGTGCAGGTGCTGCTTATTGGGTGGTGGTGATCCTCCTACTGGTTCGATAACCTTGGTTTCATAACAGAGGGAAATACTTACCGTCGCTGTGCTGCATCATCCCTTCCTCTTTGGGGAAATACCGACGCAGTCTCAAGCCACGTCAAAGGTATTTCTGGCGCCGTTGCCGGGGAGGAAGCGGTCTCTTCTACGTGCCTATCATAGGCGCCGAGGGGACTCCATCATCATCTACCAGGTTCCTAATCACAAATCTCATCTCCTTGCAATTACATTATTTGCCATCTGCCTCTCGTTTTACTCTCCCCCACTTCACCAATTTGCCGTTTTATTCGCCCTCTTTTTCGTTTGCCTTTTTCTTGCCGGGTCTCTTCCTTGCTTGCAATCTTGTTTGCATAGTCACGATGACTCAAGAGAACACCAAGTTGTGTGATTTTTCCAATACTAATAACAATGATTTTATTAGTACTCCGATTGCTCCTCCCGCCACTAGTGCGGAGTCTTGTGATATTAATGCCGCTTTGTTGAATCTTGTCATGAAAGATCAATTTTCCGGTAATCCTAATGAGGATGCCGCGTCCCATCTAAACACGTTCATAGAATTGTGTGATATGCAAAAGAAAAAAGATGTGGACAATGATATAGTGAAGTTGAAATTATTTCCTTTTTCCTTGCAGGATCGTGCAAAAAATTGGTTTTCTTCTTTGCCTCACAATAGTATCGATTCTTGGAATAAGTGCAAGGATGCTTTTATCACTAAGTATTTTCCGCCCGCGAAAATTATTACCCTTAGGACACAAATCATGAATTTTAAGCAACTTGAGCATGAGCATGTTGCACAATCTTGGGAAAGAATGAAGTTGATGCTAAGAAACTGTCCTACTCATGGTTTAAATCTCTGGATGATCATACAAAAAAATTATGCGGGGTTGAATTTTGTCTCTATAAATCTTTTAGATTCCTCCGCGGGTGGTACTTTTATGGAGATTACTTTGGGTGAAGCTACTAAATTGCTAGATAATATCATGACAAATTATTCACAATGGCATACCGAAAGAGCATCTACTAGTAAAAAAGTTAATTCGGTTGAAGAAATTAGTACTTTGAGTGATAAGGTTGATGCTTTGATGAAATTGGTTGCTAGTAAAAATGCTCCTATTTATCTTAACGATGTGCCTTTGTCTACCTTGATTGAGAAAAATAGTGATTCCGTAGATGTGAACTTTGTCTCGCGAAACAATTTCAATAACAATGCTTATAGAGGTAATTTTAATCTTAGGCCTTTTCCTGGAAGTTCCTCTAATAATTATGGTAATTCTTTTTACAATAATAATAGGAACTCCTCTGATCTTGAGAGTAATATTAAAGAATTTATCAATGCGCAAAAGGCTTTCAATACTACAATAGAAGAAAAGTTGAATAATATTGATGATATGTCTAGAAGCATTGATAGAATTTCTCATGATGTTGAAAATCTCAAGTTGAAAGCTTTTGTGCCTAAGATTGATGAATCAATTAAAGCTTTATATTTCCCTATGGATGAAAGTATGAAAAGAACCGCTATGCTTAGAGCTAAAATTATGAGTGCTTTGCTTTGTGTGATTTGGGTGCTAGTGTTTCCACGATTCCGAAATCTCTATGTGATGTGCTTGGTCTTACCAATATTGAAGAATGCTCTCTTAATTTGCACTTGGCGGATTCTACTATTAAAAAGCCTTTGGGAAGAATTAATGATGTTCTTATTATTGCAAATAGGAACTATGTGCCCATAGACTTTATTGTGCTTGATATTGATTGCAATCTGTCTTGACCCATTATACTTGGTAGACTGTTTTTACGCACTATAGGTGTCGTGATTGATATGAAAGAAGGCAATATTTGTTTTCAGTTTCCCTTGAGAAAGGGTATGGAACACTTCCCTAGAACAAGAACTAAGCCACCATATGAATCAATCATGAGGGCATCCTATGGATCTAAAACCAAAGATGACAATACTTGAATCTATGCGTTATGCCTAGCTAGGGGCGTAAAACGATAGCGCTCGTTGGGAGGCAACCCAATGAATAAATAAATTTTTTCTTTTTCCTTTCTGTTTTTGAGTGTTGACACAATTATGCCTCTGTTATGATTGTGTTTTTATGGTTTATTTAGTGTTTGTGCCAAGTAAAGCCTTTAGGATGATTCATAGGATGAGTAGAAGCGATGCTGAGTCTAAAAAAGAAACTTTGCGTCCAGTATATGAATTTTCATGTTTTACTGGCACGTGATCTTGAGCTGAAATTTTAACACAGTGTTGCTATACAAATTCCTAACGTTGTCCTAGTTTTTTAGAATTTTCAGAGTTATATAAGTATGGTTAGAGTACAGATTACTACAGACTGTTCTGTTTAAGACAGATTCTGTTTTCGTTGCATTGTGTGCTTGTTTTGATGAATCTATGGGTTATATTGAAGGGTATGAGCCATGGTAAAGTTAAAATACAGTAGGTATAATGCAATAATAAAATATGAATAGGTTTGCAACAGCACCTAAAGTAGTGATTTGCTTTATTATACTAACGGATCTCACGAAGATTTTGTTGAGTTTTGTGTGATTGAAGTTTTCAAGTTTTGGGTGAGATCACGATGGATGAAGGAATAAGGAGTGAAAAGAGCCTAAGCTTGGGGATGCTACCGCACCCCCAAGATATATCCAAAGAGAAACAAGCAACTAGGCTTGGGGATGCCACCGAGAGGCATCCCCTCTTTCTTCTAACAACCATCGGTATTTTACTTGGAGCTATATTTTTATTCGTCACATATCATGAGTTTTGCTTGGAGAGACTTGTATCTTTGCTTGCTTTGTTTGTTAGTCTTTCACTTGTATCCTTGCTGGAAACACCTATTTGAGAGAGCCAAAATTATGCTATGATTTGTTAGAATTTCTCTATGTGCTTCACTTAAACTTTTTGAGCTATAGGATTGCTCTAGTGCTTCACTTATATCTTTTTGAGCACGGTGTGCTTGGAAATTTTTGTAGAAATACTCTCATGCTTCACTTAGATTAATTTGAGAGTTATTAAATTTTGTATAAATACTCTCATGCTTCACTTATACTATTTTGAGAGATGAAATTTTTATGCTCGTGTGCTTCACTTAAATTTGTTTGACCTTGCCAAAAAGCAATGGCAATATATGAAACTAGTCCCAAAGTGATAGATATCCAAGGAGGATATAATAAAAACTTTCATGAATATCATTGGACAAATTAAACTTGATTCTTTGTAATAGTTTTGAAATATGATGATAGTAATATGTGAGTCATGTTAGTGAGTAATTGTGCTTTAGTAGGAATATTGGTGTTAAGGTTTGTGATTCCCTATGCATGCACGAAAGTCAATAGTTATGCAATGAAGTTATATCCTACTTATGGTGCATTATTCGGTGTTAGTTATGCTCAATGCTCTCTTATGTGAATTTTCGTTTCTTGGTTTGGTTGCTTCCCAATCTATTTGCTAGCCTCCATTTGTACTAAGTAGAAATACTACTTGTGCATCCAAAATCCTTAAACCAAGTTTTGCCTTATGAGTCCACTATACCTACCTATATGCGGTATTTCCATGCCGTTCCAAGCAAATTTGTATGTGCCATCTCTAAATTTTCAAAATAAATTTTCTCTTTTGTGTGCTCGTACCGCTCATGAAACGGTGGGGAGTGTCCAATATTTTTCCATGCTAGATGTGTTATTCTCAAGATGAGTGTTTATTCACTTGACATTGCACGAGAGTGCGGCGGTAATAGGGATGCCCATTCCCGAAATGAAAAAAATATTTACTTTATGTTGTCAAATAATAAATTCCTTGGAAAGTGTTGGTATGGAAGGCAACCATGGATACGGCCTGCCATGGAAACTGAAAGTTTGGTGGAAAAAGGAATAAACTTTATTTTCTGTTTGGGAACTGCCTATGATATATCTAGCATGGAAAGTATTGTGAGCTACTTTGTCATTTTCGTTGACAGGAAATGCATGCCACCCAAAATATTTTTTCTCTTTCAATTTAAACTTTGAGCTCTGGCACCTCTACAAATCCATACTTCCCTCAGCGAAGGGCCTATCTATTTACTTTATGCAATTTTTATTTTTACTTTGAGTCTCCATCTTCTCTTATAAAGCACCAACTAGGGGGCACTATGATCGTACTTGAGCATTGGGCATAGCTAATATTTGAGTGTGTCTCATGAATGGATCAATGATTGAGCATGATGGGCTAGGGATAACTTTCTTTAGTGTTGATATTTTGAAAAACATGGTTGCTTGTTGACATGCTTGAGTATTGAAGTCATTATGTTAAAACTAGACTATTGCTTTGAATCATTTACAAGTCCAAATGTCCATGCTATACAAAAGAAAATATTGTGAGATGAACATGTTAGGCAGCATTCCACATCAAAAATTCTGTTTTTATCATTTACCTACTCGAGGACGAGTTGGAATTAAGCTTGGGGATGCTGATACGTCTCCAACGTATCTATAATTTTTGCTTGTTCCATGCCGTTATATTATCATTCTTGGATGCTTTACAATCATTTTATAACAACTTTATATCATTTTTTGGGACTAACCTATTGACATAGTGCCAAAGTGCCAGTTGCTGTTTTTGCTTGTTTTTTACTTCGCAGAATATCAGTACCAAACGGAGTCCAATCGCGACGAAACTTTTTGGAGATTTATTCTGGACCAAAAGACACCAAGTGGGCCAAAGAAGTGCCCTCCTCGGGGGGCCTCTCCACCGCCTCTGATGCCTATAAATTCCCAAATATTCCAAAAACCCTAGGGGAGTTGACAAAACACAATTCCAGCCGCCGCAAGTTCCAGAACCTCGAGATCCAATCTAAACACCATCACGGAGGGGTTCATCTTCTTCATAGGTGCCTCTCCGATGATGCGTGAGTAGTCCACCATAGACCTACGGGTCCGTAGGCAGTAGCTAGATGGCTTCCTCTCTCTCTTATGATTCTCAATACAATGGTCTCTTGGAGATCTATTTGATGTAAACGTTTGCGTTATGTTTGTTGGGATGCGATGAATTTTGAGTTCATGATCAGTTTCTATCCATGAATATTATTTGAGTCTTCTTTGATCTCTTATATGCATGATTACTTATAGCCTCGTATTTATTCTTCGAATCTTTGGTTTAGTTAGGTCAACTAGATCGTTTTTTCTTGCCATGGGAAGAGGTGCTTTGTGATGGGTTCGATCTTGCGGTGTTCTTTCCCAGTGACAGAAGGGGCAGCAAGACACACATGTATCGTTGCCATTAAGGATAACAAGATGGGGTCTATTCCTACATGAATAGATCTTGTCTACATCATGTCATCATTCTTATTGCATTACTCCGTTTTTCCATGAACTTAATACACTAGATGCATGCTGGATAGCGGTCAATGTGTGGAGTAATAGTGGTAGATGCAGGCAGGAGTCGGTCTACTTATCTTGGACGTGATGCCTATATAATGATCATCGCCTTGGATATCGTCATGATTATTTGATCTTCTATCAATTGCCCAACAGTAATTTGTTCACCCACAGTGTGCTATACTCATGAGAGAAGCCACTAGTGAATCCTACGGCCCCGGTTCTACTTTTATAACATATTGCTTTCCGATCTATCTTTTTTCTTCTTTGCTTTCAGATCTACAAAACCAAAAACTCAAAAACATATTGCTGCATATTTTATTTGCTCTTTTTATATTGTGTTCTTGAGAGATCTATCTCTCCTATCTATCACTACCTAATCTATCTTTTTACCGTAGAGAGATTGACAACCTCTCTTTCGCGTCGGGTTGCAAGTATTTTTTATTTGTGTGCAGGTGCTGCTTATTGGGTGGTGGTGATCCTCCTACTGGTTCGATAACCTTGGTTTCATAACTGAGGGAAATACTTACCGTCACTATGCTGCATCATCCCTTCCTCTTTGGGGAAATACCGACGTAGTCTCAAGCCACGTCAGAAAGCAAGCGCAGGATCAATCCTATTCGATTCAAATAAGGGGTGTTGTTAGGCCGGGAACAATTCAGCAAAATTTGAATGATTCAAGCGACTAGCGGTCAAAAAGGGCCGAATTTATGAATCAGCAAATCAGTTAGGGGGGAAAACGACGCTTACCCATGTGTAATCCATGAATTATCCGCCGCCGATTCAACCCAATCCTCTCCACGGTCCATGGGCTTGAGAGCTTGCTCCCCCGACATCGCTGCTTGATCCAGATGGGGATGTGGGGGTATATCTGGCGGAGGGCACGACGGCGGCGGGGGCGGAATGGGGTTAGAGGTTGGAGGGCACGGAGGCGGCGGAGGGGGCGGAGCACGGCGGTGGAGGGGGCGGAGCGACGCGGTGCTGTAGGGCTCGAACTCGAGGACCAGACAAGCCCATCCGACGTGTCTCAATGCGGCCCCACGCATCAGAATGGGCAAAGGAGGAGCCGTTCCGACACGGCCCCACTCGTCAGGGTTAACAGTCAAACCATTGACCAGACGGCATCCTCTGTTGTGATCATTTCTGAGGGTTTCGGACAAGGGAGTGGGGAAAAGTGAGCAAAAGTTAAGAGCGTGGGGATGAATGAGTACAACTAAGGAACCAAGGGCACCGATGTAAAACACCCTAAAACTAGAAGTATTTTGCAAGATACTAAAGAAAGTAGAAATAAAATTTAAGTGTTGTTTTAATAAAAGAACAATAAAAGTAAATAGCTTAGCAGAGAGCTTTTGGTGTAACGCAAGAGAAAAATTGTCCCTTGGCAATTGAATATAATATGATAGATACTTGTTATATGCAATGAGGGAGAGGCATACGCTAACACACTTTCCGTACTTGGATCATATGCACTTATGATTGGAACTCTAGCAAGCATCCGCAACTACCAAAGTTCATTAAGGTAAAACCCAACCATAGCATTAAGTATCAAGTCCTCTTTACTCCCATACGCAACAACCCACCTACTCGGATTTGTGCTTCTGTCACTCAGGCAACCCACCATAGGCAAATCATAAACATATTGCAACACCCTACAGCGGGGATCCCTCACGTTTGCGCGACACGAAGGGCACCATAGGACAACACCATATCAACATACAACTCATATCAATAACATTATACCACAATTAACCCATAAGACAAAACAGATCTACTCAAACATCATAGGATAGCCAAATATCATTGGGAAATAATATATGGAGTTGAGCACCATGTTTAAATAGAGATTACAGCAGGGAAGAGAGGTGTTACACCGCTGCATAGAGGGGGAGAGAGTTGGTGTTGATGGCGGCGAAGTTGTTCGTGTAGATCGCCATCACGATGATTGCCCCGGCGGCGTTCCGGCGCCACTGGGAAAGAAGGGGAGAGAGCCCCCTCCTTCTTCTTCTTATTCCTTGGCCTCCCCCCTAGATGGGAGGAGAGTTCCCCCTCTAGTCCATGGCCTCCCTGGCGGTGGAGGGGCAGGAGCCCCTCCGAGATTGGATCTCCCTCTCTGTTCTCTTTTGTTTCGCGTTCCTATTTTCTGGCCGAAAACTGTTTCTTATATTCCTGGAGATCTGTAACTCCGATTGCGCTGAGATTTTAACACGATTGTTTTCCGGATATAAGCTTCCTTGCGCCCGAAGGAGAGCTCCAACCGACTTACGAGGAGGGCACTACCCACCACCACGCGCCAGGGCCCTAGGGCGCACCCTGGTGTCTTGTGGTGGCTGTGGGCCCCCTTTTGCGTTGATTCCAACTCCCAAAAATCACATATATTCCAAAATAATTCTCCGTAATTTTTATCGCAGTTGGACTTCATTTGATATGGATATTCTGTGAAACAAAAAACATGCAACAAACAGGAACTGGCACTGGGCACTGGATTAATATGTTAGTCCAATAAATCATATAAAATGTTGCCAAAAATATGTGAAAGTTGTATAATACTGGCATGAAATAATCAAAAATTATAGATACGACGGAGACGTATCAGCATCCCCAAGCTTAATTCCTGCTCGTCCTCGAGTAGGTAAAGATAAAAAAGATAATTTTTGATGTGGAATGCTACCTAGCATGATCTTGATCATATATCTAATCATGGCATGAATATTAAGACATGAGTGATTCAAAGCAATAGTCTAGTTTTGACATGAAGACAATAATACTCAGGCATCCCAACAAACAATCATGTCTTTAAAAATATCAAGGCTAAAGAATGCTATCCCTACAAAATCATATAGCCTTGTCATGCTCTGTCTTCTTAACACAAAGTATAAATCATGTACTACCCCAGTGTCAGCCAAGCAATTGGTTCATACTTTTTAACGCACTTCAGCATTTTCAACTCTCACGCAATACATGAGCGTAAGCCATGGATATAGAACTATGGGTGAAATAGAATGCGGTGGTAGACATTAATATAGAGAATACAAAAACAAAGATAGTCTCACATCGAAGCGGCTAATCAACGGGCTATGGAGATGCCCATCAATTGATATCAATCTGAGGAGTAGGGATTGCCATGCAACGGATGCACTAAGAGCTATAAGTGTATGAAAGCTCAAACTGAAACTAAGTGGGTGTGCATCTAACTCTATAATGAGAAATTCCCACTAGTATATGAAAGTGACAACATAGGAGACTCTCTATATGAAAAACATGGTGCTACTTTGAAGCACAAGTGTGGAATTAGCATGCCTCTTCTCTCTTTGTCTCTTTTTTTTCTTTTTTTCCCTTTTTTTTCTTTTTATATTTGTCCTGAGCCTCATCCCGACTTGTGGGCGAATCATAGTTTCCATCATCCTTTCCTCACTGGGACATGCTTTAATAATGAATAATGATGATCATCACACTTCTATTTACTTACAACTCAATAGTAGAACAAAGTATGACTCTATATGAATGCCTCTGGCAGTGTACCAGGATGTGCAATGATCTAGCGTAGCAAAGATATCAAAAAACAGACAATCCATGGAAACATCATGCTAGCTATCTTACGATCATGTAAAGCAATATGACAATGAATGCTCAAGTCATCAAAACGGAGGTGGTGGAAGTTGCATGGCAATATATCTCAGAATGGCTATGGAAATTCCATAATAGGTAGGTATGGTGGCTGTTTTGAGGAAGATATAATAAGGCTTATGTGTGATAGAGCGTATCATATCACGGGGTTTGGATGCACCGGTGAAGTTTGCACCGACTCTCGAGGTGAGAAAGGACAATGCACGGTACCGTAGAGGCTAGCAAATTACGGAAAGGTAAGAGTGCGTATAATCCATGGACTCACATTAGTCATAAAGAACTCACATAGTTATTGCAAAAGTTTGTTAGCCCTCGAAGCAAAGTACTACTATGCATGCTCCTAGGGGGGAGGTTGGTAGGAGTTAACCATCGCACGGCCCCGACCTTCACACAAAGATAGACAATCAAGGATAAATTGTGCTCCAACTTCCTGGCATAACGGGAGACTATACGTGCATGCTTCAGGAATCACAAACCTTAACACCAATATCTTACTAAACACGATCATCCACTAGTACCTCCCACATATTATCATCTCTATATCGCAAAACTATTGCAAGGAATCAAACATATCATATTCGGTGATCCATAAGTTTTATGTAGGATTTTATGACTAACCATGCAAATGACCAATTCCTATTGACTCTCTAAATAGATATAAGCGAAGCAATAGAGTTTAATTCTTTCTACAAAATACCATGCTCTAATAAATATAAGTGAAGCAAAAGAGCATTCTTCAAATAACGGTTTTCTATGTGAAACAGGTGATACGTCTCCAACGTATCTATAATTTTTGATTGTTCCATGCTATTATATTATCTGTTTTGGATGTTTTATATGCATTAATATGTTATTTTATATTATTTTTGGGACTAACCTATTAACCTAGTGCCTAGTGCCAGTTTCTGTTTTTTCCTTGTTTTTGAGTATTGCAGATAAGGAATATCAAACGGAGACCAAACGGAATAAAATTCTACGATGATTTTTCTTGGACCAGAAGGAACCCAGGAGACTTGGAGAAGAGGCCAGAAGACCCACAGGTGGGCCACAAGCCACCTGGGCACGCCCCTGGGGGGCCGCCCCCTTGGCTTGTGGGTCCCCCCGTGGTTCCTCCAACCCTAATTCTCCGCCTATAAATTCAGAAATATTCCCCCAATACCAAAAAGAGCCACGATAATACTTTTCTGCCGCCGAAAGCCTCTGTTCCCATGAGATCCCATCTTGGGGCCTTTTCCGGTAATCTGCCGGAGGGGGATTCGATCATGGAGGGCATCTACATCAACTCCATTGCCCCTCCGATGATGCGTGAGTAGTTCACCTCAGACCTTTGGGTCCATAGCTAGTAGCTAGATGGCTTCTTCTCTCTCTATGTTCTTCAATACCATGTTCTCCATGATCTTCATGGAGATCTATCCGATGTAATACTCTTTTGCGCTGTGTTTGTCGAGATCGGATGAATTGTGGATTTATGATCAGATTATCTATGAATATTATTTGAATCTTCTCTGAATTCTTATATTCATGATTTCATATCTTTGCAAGTCTCTTCGAGTTATTGGTTTGGTTTGGCCAACTAGATTGGTAATTCTTGCAATGGGAGAAGTGCTTAGTTTTGGGTTCAATCTTGCGGTGTCCTCACCCAGTGACAAAGTAGGGGTAGCGAGGCATGTATTTGTATTGTTGCCATCAAGGGTAAAAAGATGGGGTTTTCATCATATTGCTTGAGTTTATCCCTCTACATCATGTCATCTTACCTAATGCGTTACTCTGTTCTTCATGAACTTAATACTCTAGATGCAGGCAGGAGTCGGTCGATGTGTGGAGTAATAGTAGTAGATGCAGAATCGTTTCGGTCTACTTGACACGGACGTGATGCCTATATGCATAATCATTGCCTTGGATATCGTCATAACTATGCGCTTTTCTATCAATTGCTCGACAGTAATTTGTTCACCCACCGTATTATTTTCCTTCAAGAGAGAAGCCTCTAGTGAAACCTATGGCCCCCGGGTCTATTGTCCATATTATATTTTCAGATCTATAAACCAAAAATACCAAAAATACTTTGCTGCAATCTTTTTACTTTTGTTTTACTTTTCGTTTTAGTAATCTTTTATATCTATCTCTATCGGATCTCATCCTTGCAAGTAACCATGAAGGGATTGACAACCCCTTTATAGCATTGGGTGCAAGTGTTTCATTGTTTGTGTAGGTGCAAAGATTGGGGCCTTGCTTGTACCTCCTACTGGATTGATACCTTGGTTCTCAACAACTGAGGGAAATACTTATCTACTTTGTTGCATCACCCTTTCCTCTTCAAGGGAAAACCAACGCAAGCTCAAGAAGTAGCAAGAAGGATTTCTGGCGCCGTTGCCGGGGAGGATACATAGCAAGTCAAGACATCAAGCCTACCAAGTACCCATCACAAACTCATCTCTTGCATTTACATTATTTGCCATTTGCCTCTCGTTTTCCTCTCCCCCACTTCTAAAACGATTTTCAGAAAAAACCAAAAAGATTTGCCTTTTTATTTGCCTTTCTTCCGTTCGTCTTTTCGTTTGCTTTTTGTTTGCTTGTGTGCTAGATTGCTTGCTTTGTCACGATGACTCAAGAGAATACCAAGTTGTGTGACTTCTCCAATACTAATAATAATGATTTTATTAGTACTCCGATTGCTCCCGCCACTAGTGCAGAATCTTATGAAATTAATGCCGCTTTGCTTAATCTTGTTATGAAAGAACAATTTTCCGGCCTTCCTAGTGAAGATGTTGCATCCCATCTAAATACTTTCATTGAGTTGTGTGATATGCAAAAGAAGAAAGATGTTTAATGATATTGTTAAATTGAAGCTATTTCTGTTCTCACTACGAGATCGTGCTAAAACTTGGTTTTCATCTTTGCCTAAAAATAGTATTGATTCATGGAATAATTGTAAAGATGCTTTTATTTCCAAGTACTTTCCGCCCGCTAAGATCATCTCCCTTAGGAATGATATAATGAATTTTAAGCAACTTGATCATGAGCATGTTGCACAATCTTGGGAGAGGATGAAACTAATGATTAGAAATTGCCCCGCACATGGTTTGAGTTTATGGATGATTATACAAATTTTTTATGCGGGATTGAATTTTGCTTCTAGAAATCTTTTAGATTTCGCCGCGGGTGGTAATTTTATGGAAATCACATTAGGAGAAGCTACTAAACTCCTAGATAATATTATGGCAAATTACTCTCAATGGCATACCGAAAGATCTCCTACTAGTAAAAAAGTGCATGCTATTGAAGAAATAAATACTTTGAGTGAAAAGATCGATGAATTAATGAAATTGTTTGCTAGTAAGAGTGCTCCTATTGATACTAATGATATGCCTTTGTCTTCTTTGATTGGAAATAATAATGAATCTATGGATGTGAATTTTGTTGGTAGGAACAATTTTGGTAATAACGCGTATAGAGGTAATTTCAACCCTAGGCCGTTTCCTAGTAATTCCTCTAATAATTATGGTAATTCCTACAACAATCCTTATGGAAATTATAATAATATGCCCTCTGATCTTGAGAATAATATTAAAGAATTTATTAGTTCGCAAAAGGTTTTCAATGCTATGATTGAAGAAAAATTGCTCAAGATTGATGATTTGGCTAGGAACGTTGATAGGATTTCGCTTGAGATTGATTCTTTGAAAATTAGATCTACTCCACCCAAGCATGATATTAATGAGTCTTTAAAAGCTATGAGAACTTCTATTGATGAGTGTAAGGAAAGAACCGCTAGAATGCGCGCTAAGCGTGAATGGCTTGAAAAAGTGTGTTCTCGTGATAATAATGATGAAGATCTTAAAGTGATTGATGTGACTCCTATTGAATCTTTGTTTTCTAATAAAAATCTTGATAAATATGGTACTGGAGATAAGTCAACTTTAGTTAAAAGCCGTCCCCATGATTCGGAGTTTATAGATCTTAATGCTAAGATTGATAAAAGTGGGATTGAAGAGGTCAAAACTTTAAATAGCAATGAACCCACTATTTTGGATTTCAAGGACTTTAATTATGATAGTTGTTATTTGATTAATTGTATTTCCTTGTTGCAATCCATGTTGAATTCTCCGCATGCTTATAATCAAAATAAAGCTTTTACTAAACATATCGTTGATGCTATGATGAAATCTTTTGAAGAAAAACTTGAGTTGGAAGTTTCTATACCTAGAAAGCTTTATGATGAGTGGGAACCTACTATTAAGATTAAAATTAAAGATTATGAGTGCCATGCTTTGTGTGATTTGGGTGCTAGCGTTTCCACGATTCCGAAAACTTTATGTGATGTGCTAGGTTTCCATGATCTTGATGATTGCTCTTTAAATTTGCATCTAGCAGATTCCCCTATTAAGAAACCTATGGGAAGGATTAATGATGTTCTTATTGTTGCAAATATGAATTATGTGCCTGTAGATTTCATTGTTCTTGATATAGATTGCAATCCTACATGTCCTATTATTCTTGGTAGACCTTTCCTTAGAACGATCGGTGCAATTATTGATATGAAAGAAGAAAACATTAGATTCCAATTTACGTTAAGGAAAGGCATAGAACACTTTCCTAGAAATAAAATTAAATTATCTTATGAATCTATTATGAGAGCTACTTATGGATTGCATACCAAAGATGACAATACCTAGATCTATTGCGTTATGCCTAGCTAGGGGCGTTAAACAACAGCGCTTGTTGGGAGGCAACCCAATTTTATTTTATGTTTTTTTTGTTTCTGTTTTTGAGTGCTTTACACATTATTACCTCTGTAGTAATTGTGTTTTATTGTTTTAATTAGTGTTTGAGCCAAGTAAGACCTTTGGGATGGTCTACGGTGATTGTTAATTTGATTTTGCTGAAAAACAGAAACTTTTGCGCTCAGTCCGGGAATTTGATAAATTCACCAGAGTGTCGAATGAGTCTGAATTTTTTACACCAGATTGATATACAAATTTCCCAGATTTTACTAATTGTTCAGAATTTTTGGAGTTACAGAAGTATTCGAAGTTTACAGATTGCTATAGACTGTTCTGTTTTTGACAGATTCTGTTTTCTTTGTGTTGTTTGCTTATTTTGATGTATCTATGGGTTGTATCGGGGGGTATGAACCATGGAGAAGTTGGAATACAGTAGATATTACACCAATATAAATAAAAATGAGTTCACAACAGTACCTAAAGTGGTTATTTATTTTTCTTATACTAACGGATCTCACGAGTTTTCTGTTGAGTTTTGTGTTGTGAAGTTTTCAAGTTTTGGGTAAAGATTTGATGGTCTATGGAATAAGGACTGGCAAGAGCCTAATCTTGGGGATGCCCAAGGCACCCCAAGAAATATTCAAGGATACCAAAGAGCCTAAGCTTGGGGATGCCCCGGAAGGCATCCCCTCTTTCGTCTTCAATCCATCGGTAAATTTACTTGAGGCTATATTTTTATTCACCACATGATATGTGTTTTGCTTGGAGCGTCTTGTATGATATGAGTCTTTGCTTTTTAGTTTGCCACAATCATCCTTGTTGCACACATCTTTTGACAGGGACACGCATGAATCGTCAATTTATTAGAATACTCTATGTGCTTCACTTATATCTTTTGAGCTAGGCAATTTTGCTCTAGTGCTTCACTTATATCTTTTTAGAGCACGGTGGTGTTTTTATTTTATAGAAATAATTGAACTCTTGTACCTCACTTATATTATTTTGAGATTCTTTAAAAAGCATGGTAATTGATTTAGGTTATGAATTTAGTCCTAATATAATGGGCATCCAAGAGGGATATAATAAAAACTTTCATATAAAGTGCATTGAATACTATGAGAAGTTTGATTCCTTGCATATAGTTTTGAGATATAAAGATGGTGATATTAGAGTCATGCTAGTGAGTAATTGTGGATTGGTAGAAATACTTGTGTTAAAGTTTGTGATTCCCGTAGCATGCACGTATGGTGAACCGTTATGTAACGAAGTCGGGGCATGATTTGTTTAATGATTGTCATCCTTTGTGTGAGGGTCGGGAGCGCGCGATGGTTAACTCCTACCAACCTCTCCCCTAGGAGCATGCGTCTAATACTTTGCTTCGATAACTAATAGACTTTTGCAATAAGTATGTGAGTTCTTTATGACTAATGTGAGTCCATGGATTATACGCACTCTCACCCTTCCACCATTGCTAGCCTCTCTAGTACCGCGCAACTTTCGCCGGTACATTGAACCCACCATATACCCTTCCTAAAAACAGCCACCATACCTACCTATTACGTAATTTCCATAGCCATTCCGAGATATATTGCCATGCAACTTCCACCGTTCCGTTTATTATGACACGCACCATCACTTTCATATTGCTTCGCATGATCATAAGATAGCTAGCATGATGTTTTCATGGCTTGCCGTTTTTTGATGTCATTTTCTATGCTAGATCATTGCACATCCCGGTACACCACCGGAAGCATTTATATAGAGTCATATTTTGTTCTAGGTATCGAGTTGTAATTCTTGAGTTGTAAGTAAATAGAAGTGTGATGATCATCATTATTAGAGCATTGTCCCATGAGAGGAAAGGATGATGGAAGCTATGATTCCCTCACAAGTTGGTATGAGTCTCCGGACTTTACAAATAATAAAAGAGGCCAATGAAGCCCAAATAAAAAAAAGAGGCCAAAGATGCTCACCAAAAGAGAGAGAGAGAGAGAGAGAGAGAGAGAGAGAGAGAGAGAGAGAGAGAGAGAGAGAGAAAAGAGAGAAGGGACAATGTTACTATCTTTTTTTCCACACTTGTGCTTCAAAGTAGCACCATGATCTTCATGATAGAGAGTCTCCTTTTTTGTCACTTTCATATAACTAGTGGAAGTTTTCATAATGCACACCCACTTAGTTTCTTTTTGAGCTTTCATACACTTATAGCTCTAGTGCATCCGTTGCATGGCAATCCCTACTCACTCACATTGATATCTATTGATGGGCATCTCCATAGCCCGTTGATACGCCTAGTTGATGTGAGACTATCTTCTCCTTTTCCTCACAACCTCCACCATATTCTATTCCACCTATAGTGCTATATCCATGGCTCACGCTCATGTATTGCGTGAAAGTTGAAAAGGTTTGAGAACATAAAAGGTGTGAAACAATTTCTTGACTTGTCATCGGGGTTGTGCATGATTTAAATACTTTGTGTGGGGAAGATGGAGCATAGCCAGACCATATAATTTTGTAGGGATAACTTTCTTAGGCCATGTTATTTTGAAAGGACACAATTGTTTTGTTAGTATGCTTGAAGTATTATTGTTTTCTATGTCAATATTAAGCTTTTGATTTGAATCTTACGGATCTGAACATTCATGCCACAATAAACAATATTACATGGATAAATATGTTAGGTAGCATTCCACATCAAAAATTCTGTTTTTTATCATTTACCTACTCGAGGATGAGCAGGAATTAAGCTTGGGGATGCTTGATATGTCTCCAACGTATCTATAATTTTTTATTGTTCCATGCTATTATATTATCTGTTTTGGATGTTTTATATGCATAATATGCTATTTTATATTATTTTTGGGACTAACCTATTAACCTAGTGCCCAGTGCCAGTTTTTGTTTTTTCCTTGTTTTTGAGTATTGCAGATAAGGAATATCAAACGGGGTCCAAACGGAATAAAATTCTACGATGATTTTTCTTGGACCAGAAGGAACCCAGGAGACTTGGAGAAGAGGTCAGAAGACCCACGAGTGGACCACAAGCCACCTGGGTGCGCCCCCCTGGCTTGTGGGCCCCCCGTGGCTCCTCCAACCCTAATTCTCCGCCTATAAATTTAGAAATATTCCCCCAATACCAAAAAGAGCCACGATAATACTTTTCCGCCGCCGAAAGCCTCTGTTCCCGTGAGATCCCATCTTGGGGCCTTTTCCGGTAATCTGCCGGAGGGGGATTCGATCACGGAGGGCATCGACATCAACTCCATTGCCCCTCCGATGATGCGTGAGTAGTTCACCTCAGACCTTCGGGTCCATAGCTAGTAGCTAGATGGCTTCTTCTCTCTCTATGTTCTTCAATACCATGTTCTCCATGATCTTCATGGAGATCTATCCGATGTAATACTCTTTTGCGGTGTGTTTGTCGAGATCTGATGAATTGTGGATTTATGTTCTTCAATATTTTTTTTGTTGAAAAGTTTCTGTGATTCAAGATTCACAAAGTTTCCATGGGCATGAACAAAGTTTAAGGCTAGCCCCCACTTCAACGATGCTCATCATCTCCCTCACTTTCACCTTTCTTTTTGTGAAGTTTTAGGTTCCCCTCTATATTTTTTGTTTTTAAACTTTATAAAAGCACTCAACATAATAAAATTACTTTCTAAAACTTCCGGGTTGTCTCCCTGGCAGCGCTTTCTTTAAAGCCATTAAGCTAGGCATAAAGTGCTCAAGTAATGGATCTACCCGGATCCCAAGGTATATCAAAGCCAATTTTAGTTAACAATGATTTGTAATTTAGTAGTGAGCAAAAAGCAACATATATCATGCAATGACGAAGTCTAACTCTCTTCCTATGCATCAGCATGTCATAAAGGAACAATTCATGCACATCAAGTAAAGGCCAATGCATAGTATACACATTTTCTTGCAATTTTATCGTATTGGAAACATAAAGAGGTGGAGATGTAGTTCCTCTCTCATAATAATTGCAAGTGGGAGCAGCAAGCACATGCATATTATATTCATCAAAATCATCATGTCTAGTAGCAAAACACAACCCATCAATATAATCCTTAATAAGAGCAAACTTCTCTGATATAGTGTAGTTGGGAGAATTCAAAAAGATAATAGGACTATCATGTGTGGGTGCAATAACAACAATTTCATTCTTAACATAAGGAACTATAGCAAGTTCATCTCCATAAGCATAATTCATATTAGCATCATGGCCACAAGCATAGCAAGCATCAAGTTCATCAAAAAGAGATATTTCAAATGAATCCAAGGGATCATAGCAATCATCATAGCATTCATCTTTCGGTATGAGCGAAGGGTAATTAAACAATGTATGAGTTGAAGAGTTACTCTCATTAGAAGGTGGGCACGGGTAGCTAATCCGCTCTTCCTCCTTTTGTTCTTCGCTCTCCTCCCCATCTTCTTCATCTAATGAGCTCACAGTTTCGACAATTTCTTCTTCCATAGATTACTGCAAAATTTTAGCCTCTTCCAAGGCAGCGGACATTCTCTCAATAAATTCTTTAACATAAGCATTAGAAGCATAGTTTTCATAGCAATATTTAAGTATGGCAAAAAAAATTAGATTCGTAAAGAGTAGCATCATACTTTTCGATCAAAGAAGCAATTTCATAAGCACCCTTAAAAGCAACAAATTCTTCAATTTGTTCAACATCATAATAACAATAGGCTTCCTTGGAATAAGAAGATAGTATTTCATTATCATTAAACACACATTGGTAGGGAAGGTGTTTTTTAGTTTCTTCAGAACAACAAGTAAAATCATGTATTTCGCATAAATTCCAAGCATAGCAACACAAAGTATTAATTTGATGCCACAAGAGTTTCCCTTTTTGAGATATGCGGTGTCGCACATAATAAGCATGCTCATTTAATGATTTTCCCTCAACTAAGCTAGTTGGGTTTTCAGCACGAGCACAAATGGATCAAAGATGATCCAAGTAATACTCTTCGGTAGTACGGAACACTAGTGGTTCCTCAACTTTTGGAGCAGCAAGTACATCTAATGTTTTTAGTATTTTGCGTTTCCTACCCATATCTAAAGATAGAAAACAAGAGCACAAAATAAAAACTACTTAGTGATAAAGCAAACAAGCACACACGAGAATATTCACCCCACGCTATTGCTCGCCGCAACGGCGCCAGAAAAAGGTCTTGATAACCCATAAGTGTAGGGGATTGTTTGTAGCCTTTTTCGATAAGTAAGAGTGTTGAACCCAATGAGGTGATAAAGGTAGAACAAATATTCCCTCGAGTTCTATCGACCATCGATACAACTCTACACACACTTTAACGTTTGCTTTACCTAGAACAAGTATGAAACTACTTTGTGGGAGTAAAACTAGAAGTACTTTGCAAGATACTAAAGAACGTAGAAATAAAAGTTAGGTGTTGTTTTAATAAAAGAAAAATAAAAGTAAATAGCTTAGCAGAGAGCTTTTGGTGTAATGCAAGAGAAAGATTGTCCCTTGGCAATTGAATATAATATGATAGATACTTGTTATATGCAATGAGGGAGAGGCATACGCTAACACACTTTCCGTACTTGGATCATATGCACTTATGATTGGAAATCTAGCAAGCATCCGCAACTACCAAAGTTCATTAAGGTAAAACCCAACCATAGCATTAAGTATCAAGTCCTCTTTACTCTCATACGCAACAACCCACCTACTCGGGTTTGTGCTTCTGTCACTCACGCAACCCACCATAGGCAAATCATGAACATATTGCAACACCCTACAGCGGGGATCCCTCACGTTTGCGCGACACGAAGGGCACCACAGGACAGCACCATATCAACATACAACTCATATCAATAACATCATACCACAATTAACCCATAAAACAAAACAGATCTACTCAAACATCATAGGATAGCCAAATATCATTGGGAAATAATATATGGAGTTGAGCACCATGTTTAAGTAGAGATTACAGCGGGGAAGAGAGGTGTTACACCGTTGCATGGAGGGGGAGAGAGTTGGTGTTGACGGCGGCGAAGTTGTTGGTGTAGATAGCCGTCATGATGATTGCCCCGGCGGCGTTCCGGCGCCACCGGGGGAGAGGGGAGGAGAGCCCCCCTCCTTATTCTTCTTCCTTGGCCTCCCCCCTAGATGGGAGGAGAGTTACCCCTCTGGTCCATGGCCTCCATGGCGGCGGAGGGGCAGGAGCCCCTCCGAGATTGGATCTCCCTCTATGTTCTCTTCTGTTTCGCGTTCCTGTTTTCTGGCCGAAAACTGTTTCTTATATTCTCGGAGATCCGTAACTCCAATTGCGCTGAGATTTTAACACGATTTTTTTTCTGGATATAAGCTTCCTTGCGCCCGAAGGAGAGCTCCAACCGACTTACGAGGAGGGCATAACCCACCACCACGCGCCAGGGCCCTGGGGCACGCCCTGGTGTCTTGTGTAGGCTGTGGGCCCCCTTTTGCATTGATTCCAACTCCCAAAAATCACATATATTCCAAAATAATTCTCCGTAAATTTTTATCGTGTTTGGACTTTGTTTGATATGGATATTCTGTGAAACAAAAAACATGCAACAAACAGGAACTGGCACTGGGCACTGCATCAATATGTCAGTCCAATAAATCATATAAAATGTAGCCAAAAATATGTGAAAGTTGTATAATATTTGCATGAAACAATAAAAAATTATAGATACGACGAAGACGTATCAAAACCCTGCGGGTTCGAGAACTATTCAGACATGACCAAGACAACTCTATGGTCAATAACCAATAGCAGGACCTGGATGCCCATATTGGTTCCTACATATTCTACGAAGATCTTTATCGGTCGAACCACGATGTCAAGGATTCAGTCAATCCCGTATGAAGTTCCCTTTGTCCATCAGTATGTTACTTGCCCGAGATTCGATCGTCGGTATCTCCATACCTAGTTCAATCTCGTTGCCGGCAAGTCTCTTTACTCGTTCCGTAATACAAGATCCCATGACTAACTCCTTAGTCACATTGCTTGCAAGCTTATTGTGATGTTGTATTACCGAGTGGGCCCAGAGATACCTCTCCGTCATACGGAGTGACAAATCCCAGTCTCGATTCACGCCAACCCAACAGACACCCTCGGAGATACCTATAGAGCACCTTTATAGTCACCCAGTTATGTTGTGACGTTTGATACACACAAGGCATTCCTACGGTGTCCGGGAGTTGCATGATCTCATGGTCATAGGAACAGATACTTGGCATGGATAAAGCAGTAGCAATAAACTGACACGATCAACTGCTATGCTTACGGTTGGGTCTTGTCCATCACATCATTCTCCTAATGATGTGATCCCGTTATCATATGACAACTCATGTCTATGGCCAGGAAACCTTGACCATCTCTGATCAACGAGCTAGTCTAGTAGAGGCTCACTAGGGACATGGTGTTGTCTATGCATCCACACATGTATCTGAGTTTCCGATCAATACAATTCTAGCATGGATAATAAATGATTATCATGAACAAGGAAATATGATAATAACTAATTTATTATTGCCTCTAGGGAATATTTCCAACAGTCTCCCACTTGCACTAGAGTCAATAATCTAGTTCACATCACTATGTGATTAACACCCAATGAGTTCTGGGGTTTTATCATGTTTTGCTTGTGAGAGAGGTTTTTAGTCAACGGGTCTGCAACATTCAGACCCGTGTTCACTTTGCAAATCTCTATGTCATACTGTAGATGCTGCTACCACGCTCCACTTGGAGCTATTCCAAATGGTGCTCCACTATACGTATCCAGATTGCTACTTAGAGTCATCCGGATTGGTGTCAAAGCTTGCATCGACGTAACCCTTTACGACGAACTCTTTATCACCTCCATAATCGAGAAATATTTCCTCAGTCCTCAAGTTACTAAGGATAATTTTGACCGATGTCCAGTGATCCACTCCTGGATCACTCTTGTACCCCTTGACAGACTCATGGCAAGGCACACACCAGGTGTGGTACATAGCATGGCATACTATATAGAGCCTACGGCTAAGGCATAGGGGATGACCTTCGTCCTTTCTCTCTCTTCTGCCGTGGTCGAGCTTTGAGTCTTACTCAACTTCACACCTTACAAATTAGGCAAGAACTCTTTCTTTGACTGATCCATTTTGAACTCCTTCAAAATCTTGTCAAGGTATGTACTTATTGAAAGTCTTATCAGGCGTCTTGATCTATCTCTATAGATCTTGATGCCCAATATTTAAGTAGCTTTATCCAGGTTTTCCTTTCAAAAACTCCTTTCAAACAACCCTTCATGCTTTCTAGAAATTCTACATTATTTCCGATTAACAATATGTCATCCACATATACTTATCAGAAATTCTATAGTGCTCCCACTCACTTTATTGTAAATACAAGTTTCTTATAAACTTTGTATAAACCCAAAAACTTTGATCACTTTATCAAAGCGTATATTCCAACTCCGAGATGCTTGCCCCAGTCCAACGACGGATCGCTGGAGATTGCATACCTTTTAGCATCCTTAGGACTGACAAAACCTTCTGGTTGTATCACATACAAAACCTTCTGGTTGTATCACATACACCTTTCCTCACGGAAACCGTTTAAGGAAACTCTGTTTTGACATCCATCTGACAGATTTCATAATCGAAAAATGCAGCAACTGCTAACATAATTCCAACAGACTTTAGCATCGCTACGGGTGAGAAAAACTCATCGTAGTCAACTCCTTGAACTTGTCGGAAACTACTTTGCGACAAGTCAAGCTTTACAAATAGTGACAATAACCATCAGCGTTTGTCTTCTTCTTAAAGGTTCATTTGTACTTAACGGCCTGCCGTTCATCGGGCAAGTCTACCAAAGTCCATACTTGGTTTCCATACATGGATCCTATCTCGGATTTCATGGCTCCTAGCCATTTGTTGGAATCCGAGCCCACCATCGCTTCTTCATAGCTCGTAGGTTCATTGTTGTCTAACAGCATGACCTCCAAGACAGGATAGTCGTACCACTCAGGGGCGGTGCGATTCCTTGTCGACCTACAAGGCTTAGTAGTAACTTGATCTAAAGTTTCATGATCATCATCATTAGCTTCCTCTTCATTTGGTGTAGGCGCCGCAGAAACATCTTTTTGCGTCGTTCTACCATCCAACTGAAGTGACAGTTTTAACAACCTCATCAAGTTCTACCTTCCTCCCACTCAATTCTTTCGAGAGAAACTCTTTCTCGAGAAAGGACCCGTTTTTAGCAACAAACACTTTGCCCTAGGATCTAAGATAGAAGGCATACCCAACTTTTTCCTTAGGGTATCCTATGAAGACGCATTTGTCCGCTTTGGGTTCGAGCTTATCAGGAAAGTCTTTTCACATAAGCATCACATTCCCAAACTCTAAGAAATGATAGCTCAGGTTTCTGCCAAACCATAATTCATACGGTGTCATCTCAACGGATTTAGATGGTGCCATATTATAGTGAATGTAGTTGTCTCTAATGCATAACCCCCAAAATGATAGTGGCAAATCGGTAAGAGACATCATAGTATGCACCATATCAAATAGAGCACGGCTACGACGTTTGGACACACCATCACACTATGGCGTTCTAGGCGGCGTGAGTTGTGAAACAATTTCCACATTGTCTTAAGTTGCATACCAAACTCATAACTCAGATATTCACCTCCACGATCATATCGTAGACATCTTATCTTCTTGTCACGATGATCTTCAACTTCACTCTGAAATTGCTTGAACTTTTCAAACATTTCAAACTTGTGTTTCATTAAGCAAATATACCAATATCCACTCAAATTATCAGTGAAGGTAAAAAAACTAACGATATCCACCGCACGCTTCAACACTTATTGGACCGCATACATCAACATGTATTATTTCCAATAAGTCACTTGCCCGCTCCATTGTACCGGAAAACGGGGTCCTAGTCATCTTGCCCATAAGTCATGGTTCGCATGTCTCAACCGATTCGAAATCGAGTGAGTCCAAAGATCCATCAGCATGGAGCTTCTTCATGCGCTTTACACCAATATGACCTTAGCGGCAGTGCCACAAGTATGTGGTACTATCATTATTAACTTTGCATCTTTTGGTATCAATATTATGAACATGTGTATCACTACGATCGAGATTCAATAAACCATTCACATTAGGTGCATGACCATTGAAGGTATTATTCATGTAAACAGAATAACCATTATTCTCTGATTTAAATGAATAACCGTATTGCAATAAACATGATCTAATCATGTTCATGCTCAACGCAAACACTAAATAACATTTATTTAGGTTCAACACTAATCCCGAAGGTAGAGGGAGCGTGCGATGGTGATCACATCAACCTTGGAAACACTTCCAACACATATCATCATCTCACCCTTTAGCTAGTCTCCGTTCATGCCGTAGCTTTTATTTCGAGTTACTAACATTAGCAACTGAACCGGTATCTAATACCCAGGTGCTACTAGGAGTACTAGTAAGGTACACATCAATAACACGTATATCAAATATAATTCTGTTTGACGTTGCCAGCCTTCTTATCTGCCAAGTATCTGGGGCAGTTCCGCTACCAGTGACCGTTCCCCTTATTATAGAAGCACTTAGTCTCGGGTTTGGGTTCAACCTTGGGTTTCTTCACTGGAGCAGCAACTGGCTTGCCATTCATGAAGTTTCCCTTCCTGCCCTTGCCCTTCTCGAAACTAGTGGTTTTACTAACCATCAACACTTGATGCTCCTTCTTTATTTCTACCTTCGCGGTGTCAAACATCGTGAATAGCTCAGGGATCATCCATCCCTGGCATGTTATAGTTCATCACGAAGCTTTAGTAGCTTGGTGGCAGTGACTTGGAGAACTCTGTCAATCACTATCTTATCTGGAAGATCAACTTCCACTTGATTCAAGCGATTGTAGCACCCAGATAATCTGAGCACATGCTCACCGATTGAGCTATTCTCCTTCATCTCGTAGGCAAAGAATCTTGTTGGAGATCTCATACCTCTCAACACGGGCACGAGCATGAAATCCCAATTTCATCTCTTGGAACATCTCATATGCTCCGTGACGTTCAAAACGTCTTTGGAGCCTCAATTCTAAGCCGTAAAGCATGACACACTGAACCATCAAGTAGTCATAAAAACGTGCATGTCTGATGTTCTCAACACCCACAGACAACGCTTGAGGGGGTGGCACATCGAGCGGTGCATCAAGGACATAAGCCTTCTGTGCAGCAATGAGGACAATCCTCAGTTTACGGACCCTGTCCGCATAATTGCTACCATCATATTTCAACTTACTTTTTCTCTAGGAACGTATCAAAATACAGGGGAGCTACAGCGTGAGCTATTGATCTACAACATAATTTGCAAAGACATTTTGACTATATTCATGATAACAAGTTCAATTAATCATATTACTGAAGAACTCCCACTCAATTCAACATCCCTCAGGTTGTCTAAGTGTGACATGATCCAAATCCCCCAACCCAAGTCTGATCATCACGTGAGATGAGGTGGTTTCAATGGTGAACATCTCCATGTTGATCATATCTACTATATGACTCATGTTCGACCTTTCGGTCTCCTGTGTTCCGAGGCCATGTCTGTACATGCTAGGCTCATCAAGTTTAACCCAAGTGTTCTGCATGTGCAAAACTGGCTTACACCCGTTGTATGCGAACGTAGAGTCTATCACACCCGATCATCACGTGGTGCTTCGAAACGACGATCCTTCGCAACGGTGAACACTTGAGGAGAACACAATTTTATCTTGAAATTTTAGTGAGGGATCATCTTATAATGCTACCGTCGTTCTAAGCAAAATAAGATGCATAAATAGGATAAACATCACATGCAAATCATATAAGTGACATGACATGGCCATCATCAACTTGTGCTTTTGATCTCCATCTCCAAAGCACCGGCATGATCTCCATCATTACCGGCATGACACCATGATCTCCGTCATCACGATCTCCATCATTGTGTCATCATGCGATTGTCTCGCCAACTATTGCTTTTGAAACTATTGCTAACTCACAGCGATAAAGTAAAGCAATTACATGGCGTTTAATGATTGACACGCAGGTCATACAATAAATCAAAGACAACCCTATGGCTCCTGCCAGTTGCCGTACTCATCGACATGCAAGTCGTGATAATCTATACAAAACATAATCATCTCATACATCACATGTATCAAATCATGTCATTGGCCATATCACGTCACAACATGCCCTGCAAAAACAAGTTAGACGTCCTCTATTGTGTTGTTGCATGTTTTACGTGGCTGCTATGGGCAACTAGTAAGAACCGTTCTTACCTACACATAGCCACAACGGTGATATTCAAGTTGCCTTTTAACCTTCTATAAGGACCGCCTCTGTCGAATCCGATTCAACTAAAGTAGGAGAGACAGACACCCGCCAGCCATCTTTATACAACAAGTGCATGTCAGTCGATGGAACCGGTCTCTCGTACGTGGACGAGTAAGGTTGGTCCGAGCCGCTTCATCCCACAATACCCGCCGAATGAAGATAAGACTAAGGAGGTAAGGAATCTGAATACCAACGCCCACAAACTCTTTTGTGTTCTACTCGTGCATGTTACCTACGCATAGACCTAGCTCATGATGCCACTGTTGGGGAACGTTGCATGGGAAACAAAAAAATTCCTACGCACACCCAAGATCTATCTATGGAGATCAACAACTACGAGAAGGAGAGTGGATCAACATACCCTTGTAGATCTCTAAGCGGGAAGCGTTAAGAAACACGGTTGGTGTAGTCGAATGTCTTCACGATCCAATCACGATCCGTCCCGTGATCCAATCTTGATCCATTACGATCTAGCGCCGAACGGACGGCACCTCCGCGTTCAGCACACGTACAGCTCGATGACGTCTCCGCCTTCTTGATCCAGCAAGCGAGGGCGTAGAGGTAGATGAGTTCTCCGACAGTGCAACGGCTTGGTGGCGGTGGTGGTGGAGCTGTCCCGGCAGGGCTTCATCAAGCACTACCGAAACAATCTAGAGGAGAAATAGATCTAGAGGGAGAGAGAGGCAACCCGTGACTTTTCAGGTGTGGCTGCCGTCTCTCCTCTCCATTATATATAGGGGGAGGGGTGGAGGCGCCAACCCCTAGGGTTTCCCCCTTGGGGCGGCGGCCAAGGGTGGAGGCGCCCTAGAGGTGGCTTGCCACCCAAGGAAAGGTGGCGCCACCCCTAGGGTTGTCCCTCCCACCAGCCCAGCCGCATGGGCCTGAGTGGGGAGGTGCGCCCAGCCCACCAGGGGCTGGTGCGCAACCCTCACAGCCCATGTGGTCCCTCCGGGGCTGGTGGGCCCCTTCCGGTGGACCCCCGGAACCATTCGGCACCCCCGGTACGCTGCCGGTGACGCCCGAATTCTTTTCGGTGACAAACACGGAACTTCCCATATATCAATCGTTACCTCTGGACCATTCCGGAACTCCTCGTGATGTACGGGATCTCATCTGGGACTCCGAACAACCTTCGGTCACTAACATATATAACTCAACAATACCAAATCGTCACCGAACGTTAAGTGTGCAGACCCTGCGGGTTCGAGAACTATGCAGACATGACCGAGACAACTCTACGGTCAATAACCAAGCGGGACTTGGATGCCCATATTGGTTCCTACATATTCTACGAAGATCTTTATCGGTCGAACCACGATGTCAAGGATTCAGTCAATCCCGTATGCAGTTCCCTTTGTCCATCGATATGTTACTTGCCCAAGATTCGATCGTCGGTATCTCCATACCTAGTTCAATCTCGTTGCCGGCAAGTCTCTTTACTCGTTCAGTAATACAAGATCCCATGACTAACTCCTTAGTCACATTGCTTGCAAGCTTATTGTGATGTTGTATTACCGAGTGGGCCTAGAGATACCTCTTCGTCATACGGAGTGACAAATCCCAGTCTCGATTCACGCCAACCCAACAGACACCCTCGGAGATACCTATACAACACCTTTATAGTCACCCAGTTACGTTGTGACGTTTGATACACACAAGGCATTCCTACGGTGTCCGGGAGTTGCATGATCTCATGGTCGTAGGAACAGATATTTGATATGGATAAAGCAGTAGCAATAAACTGACACGATCAACTGCTATGCTTACGGTTGGGTCTTGTCCATCACATCATTCTCCTAATGATGTGATCCCGTTATCAGATGACAACTCATGTCTGGAAACCTTGACCATCTCCGATCAACGAGCTAGTCTAGTAGAGGCTCACTAGGGACATGGTGTTGTCTATGTATCAACACATGTATCTGAGTTTCCAATTAATACAATTCTAGCATGGATAATAAACGATTATCATGAACAAGGAAATATGATAATAACTATTTTATTATTGCCTCTACGCATATTTCCAACAGTAGCTAGGGCTTTTAGACAGTTATGACTGAGGTGGGCCAGTGTTGGTGTGGGCCAACAACGCAACGTCATTGCTAAATACAATCCAAATAAAAAAAGACTAAGATTAATAAAAGACTACAAGACCCCCAAAAAAGACTACAAGTAATAAAAAACTCAATATAATAAAAGACGCATAATAACAAAAGATTCCAAATAATAAAATACTGAGAATAATAAAAATCAAATATAATATAAAATATTCATTATATTTTCACTAATCTTTACCTACTAATAGAGGAAAGAGTGCTTCTGCTCGACCGTCATCACTTTTGCCGAAAAGCCCTGCTCTTCCTCGAAATTAACCCGTGGTACTATGTTAAGTGAGAAAAAAACGGTTCCTTTTCCTTTTCTAAAAAATCCCATGTGCTTTTAGTTAATTAACCCGCCGTACTATTTCAAGTGGGAAAAAACAATCCGCTTTTTTCGAAGAACACCGTGATCTTATGTTTAATCAAGCCATCGTCCATCTATTATTTTTTGACAGATTCAAATGCTTTAAAAAATATCCATATATTTTAAATCATAACTCTGATTTTGACATGTTATATATGAAAATTGATTAGAAAAGTGTGTAAAATCTAAATACGATATTATTTTACCTATTAAATATTAAAAAAATGTGATTCAAATGCTTTTCAAAATATTCATGTCTTTAAATCCCTAACTCCAATTTTGACATGTTATATATGCAAAATTGCAAATTGATTAGAAAAATGTGTGGAATATGAATATGATGTTTTTTACCTGTTAAATATTTTAAGTGGTATTTGGGGGATAACCTTAATCAATAGCGCACGATTTGTCTTTGTTTCGTACCGTTGTACATAGAGCTGGATTGGAAATCAACACCTTAGCAAAATCAGTTTGGAAAAGAAAGAAACCATCTAATAACCTCACTTGCAAGCTTCGGCAAAACCTCCAGGTGAAAAAGTAAATTTCTCATATTACGCGGAGAAAAAAAGAGACACCTTAGAATTGACCACATTCTATGTTGTGATTGTGTGAGCACTGAGGACACCGTCTATAAGGGTGGGAAGGAGGATAAGCGACAACATAGATGGGATGCATGTGAACCCACTGAGGTCTTTAGTCATGATTATTGTGTTAGGGACATGTGGTATTTTTTACTGTTGCAACGCACGAGCTCTGTTGCTAGTATAATTATTAAATACTTAAAACACTTGATAAAATATATTTTTTATTTCTGGCATCACATATGTTAGGACGTCAGCAATATCTAATTAACTATGGCGTACACAAAAAATACGATGCCACCACTATTTTCCAACGATGGAGTACATCTGGACATATATTTGTGACATGTTAAATATAGCCCACGTCAATACTAGTCTTATAAAGTTGACGTACCAAATATAATTGCACCACCACCACTATTTGATAAAATAGTGTTGGCGTTGGTTGAAAATGACGCGCTACCAATGAAAGTTGTGGCTATCCATTTTTCTACTAGTGTAAGATAGATAAATAACAAATATCTTTTTATAAGGAGTTAAAAAATATAGGAGTTTGGTTAAGTCCGACCTTTATCTTAACTTCTCAGTTTCCTAGTCAATTTCATTTCTCGTTTTTTAGTTAAGATTTGAGCGAGCATTTGAAAAGTTATATGATGGTGGTTCGGTTAGAGATGCCATGTACCTCCTCCTCTGTCCCTTAGTATAAGACATTTTTGCAGTTCACGGAGGGACGAGTACATTTTATTTTGCTGAAGCGACCATGATACTACGATATATATACAATTTTCCTTTTATATCATCAAAATTTACGATATACCGAAAATTCATTTCTGACCCAGGCTCATCTGCACCCACGCTGAATAAAACAAATCAAAATAAATACTAAAAAAAATCAAGAAATTCCAATTTTTTTCTCATGGTAGATAATTTGATGCGTGAGATCCGCTCCAATTTTTGGATCATTTGAACATCTCATCAGCTCTCGGGAAAAAAGTAAAATTGAGAGTCTCTAAAAAAGTTTACTGTTCATGCACTGTTTTGCCCCAATTTGTCTTTTTTCGGAGAGCTGCTCAGATGTTTAAATGGTCCACAAATTCGAGTGGACCTCACACATCAAATTATCTACCATAGAAAAAAAGATTGGAATTATTTGAATTTGTTTAGTATTTATTTTGTTTTTTTCTGACCAGGTGCAGATGAGCCTGGGCACCGAAACGCTGCACTGATGATATCTATATCTATACGTACTACGGAGTGCTTCTTCCCGTACGTCATCGAAAATGCCCCTGAAGTTGCAAAATATTACCCACCAATGACACCTATAAGTTATAAAAAACGTTTCACAAGGAAAAATCTCAGACTGGGCCGACCCATATAGAAACCTCCTATATCGCGCTCTGCGCGCTAGAAAAAGACACAACTCATCAGTTTGGGCCGGCCAATGTATGGGCGATCAATTTTCAATTTTTCTTTTCCGTCGTTGTTTTTTTCTACTTTAAATAATTTGAGAATTTAAAACAGTTCTGATAATTAAAAAAATGAGAATTTTGAAATAAATATTTAACAATTCATAAATCTTTGTGGCTTCCGAAAATGTTTGCGATTTTTAAAAAATATTCCCAAATTTTATAATAAATATTCGGAAAATAAAATCTGTTCATGAGTTTGTCTAAAAAGTTCGTGTATTGAAAATGTTTTGAAATTTTACAAATTTCACCAATTCAAAAAATATTCTCGTATTGAAAAATATCATAAAAATTCAAAAACTGAAATTATATAGTTTGTTGATTCATAAAATATTCGCTGATTCAAAAAATATCATGCAGTTGAAAAAATATTCATTGATTTTGAAAATTGTTCCATCAAATCCCAAAAAATTGTTGGTCGCTTCTAGAATGTTCGCCAATTAAAGAAAAAAGTTTTTTAAATGTTTGCAAATAGTATAATACTAGAAGGGCAGTGCGCGCTTTGTCGCGCCGCTTATGTTCTTGGAGTTGTATATGTTTTATTTTTACGTGGTAATTTTTTCGAAGTTGTGAAATTTATTTACGTGTTAGTTGGTTTGGCGTGTGGGAGATACAATCAAGTGTGTTGTTTATCAGATATGCTACTCCTACGGACATATTTTACGGAATCATGGTTATGGATGGATGTGTCAATTTATGGTCAGAAGTTAGGGGAAGAGTGGACCAACGGTGAAAATCTGGAAAGCGATTGGTGGGAGAATGTTGGGTATAACCAATTCATAGTGAATCGTTCGTGAGTGTATCATTTTTCTTTTTTATTGTGGTGTTTTGGGTGGACACTTTTGATTGTGTGATTGGAGGATGTCTTTTAATTAATACAAATACATGAGAAAGTTACGAAATCATGGGCGACACTTTCGTTCTATCAACCAAGGCCACACCACCTAGGTACTTACGAAGAGACCCATTCATCGAGAGATCCCACCATGAAACGTGGGTCAACGACCCAATCAACTGTGTATTCAATCCAAATTGAAGACCTCAGTTGACTTAGGGGGCTTTACAACGAGGGTGCTTTAACGAAGTTAGAGATTTCATTGCCACAATCAACGATTGACCGAGTCAAAATTAAGGCACTGGAATTATATAGCTCAATCGAAGGTAAAGCTAGGGAGCATAATTTTAAATTGGAGACCTCAATTGATTGTGAGGCTTAAAAACCAGGGGGGTTAGTGTTATAGAGGATTAGGAAGCATAGTGTATTGTATAAAAAATTAAATAAAAGGTTTGAGAAATTGTTGACCGGATCAAAATCGGACGACCAAATTCCAATTGGAGACCTCAATTTATTGTGAGGCCTCCAATCCTAGGGAAATTAGTGATATAGTATATGTTAATGAATTCAAAAAATGTTCTTGATTTCATAAAATATTTGCAAATTTAAAAAATGTTTATAATTTCAAATATGATCAAGAGTTTAAAACAATGTTCAAGATTTTCATAAATTGTTCATGATTTCACGAAAATAGAGCGATAGTGTGTCTCAATGATGTAGTAAAATGTGATCAATACTATCGAGATTATGATTTTCTTTATTCCGTTGGAACACACGGGCGTTTTACTAGTGCTGCCTATGTAAACAAATAAACTATTTGACGGAGGGGGAGAGAGAGTGTCAGACGCGGGCCGCGATCCCATCCCCTCCCCCCGGCGTGCACATATTCCTTGCCCCTCGCACCCAAACACAGCACAATTCTTTACTTAACCTCGGCGCGCTCTTATCCACCCGAGGCCACCCACTGACACAGGGGCCCGCCGCACCCGAGCTAACCCGAGCCCGCACGGGTACAAGAGCCGACGCGTGCGCCGCACACCTCCGACCCCCGCACACCAGAACGGCACAAGCACAACGGCGCCGCGCACCTCTGCCGCGCCCACCCACCCACCCGAGCCGACAGCAGCAAACTAAACGCAGCAGACAGGTGGGACCCGCCAAGTCCGGGCCCAGCTGTCCGCGGATCAGACGGGTAAGCACAACCGTGGGCGTGGGACGCTATGCGGCGGTTTCTGACGGCGATTTCCTCGCCCCCTTGTATCCCCAAACCCGAAGGCAAACCCCTCTTTTGAATTCCCTCCCCCCTCCCCTCCCCTCCCCTCGGCCGCCTCGCCTCGCCGCCGACCCGGCCCGGGACGGAGGTCCCCCCTCCCTCCCGGAACCTTCTGGAAGCTTCCGCACCTCCCGCCCCTGCTCCGGCGAGAGCCCGCGTCGCCGCCGCCGCCGCCGCCGAGGGCCAGCGCCTCGCGCGCGCTGCCGGCCCGTTGCTTGCAGCGGGAGGAAAGGTATTCGTTCCCCGCCCCACTTTGCTTCGATTCGGTCCTTCTGTAGCGGCGGCACCGGCGCCGGCCCCCGTTCCGTCTCCGCCCGCTAGGGGTTACCTTCTCCCCGTACACGCTACCTCGCTACGGGTATGCTGTTAGGTTGTTTCGGTTATGGATTAGGCCGCGGCTGTTCGCGTCCCGTATCCCGTTCGATTCTCTGCGCTGCTGCTCCGGTGCCGTTCGGGGGCCGCGACCGCGCGGTGCGTGGCGCCGAGGGGTTGCGGGCCGCTCGCATTTGGAGGGATTTGCGAGCTTGATGTAGCGTTCCCTCTGTGCCGTGTTGATTTGGGTTTCGTGGTAGGCTGAGACTGATCTGGTTGGGTTTGCGCGAGGTGCTTTTGGCTGCTCGTATGAATTGATTTCTATCGGGTGCCTCTGTTTAATTTGCTTGGTCTTCTTATGAGAGCATAGGTGTACTTTTGCCTGCTCGTTTGAATTGATCTGTATCGGGTGCCTCCATTGAATTTTCTTCCCAGTTCATGTTCAGATTGGTTTGCTTGGCCATTTTCGTAGAGCAGAGGAGGTCTACCTTCTGCTGTCACGTACCAAAGCCGAAATGTAACAGTAAATTATTTGGTCTGACTGGGAACAAGTAATTGTCTGGATTTCAACCTATTCTGTGTAGTGTTTGTTGTAACAAAATGGAATTCTAGCAAAACGGGCTCATATGAACTTATGATGCACCTCCTATTCTATATATCTAGACCCAACTTTAACAGAAATTTTGTTTGGTGTGGCCAGAACAGGTAGTCGTTAGGTTTCCCCTACTCTTTGCAGCCTCTGTTATAACAAAATCGAACTCTAACCAAATGATTTTGTATCACCTATGAACTTAGGATAGCACTTTCTAGATGTGTGATGTCTGAAGTAATTAGCAAGATCAAGGCTTAACTCTGTCATGCAGTGCCTATTTCCATCTTTGTGTGTTCTGTTTTGCTGATGTGAAGGAGCGTGCGAAAGTATATGGCATAATGGCTACTAGCCTGTTATAGATTTGACCCTCATAGGGCATCTATCAATGTTGCTTTTGGCAATTGACAACATATGTAATTGTTGATTCTGTGGTGTAGGGGTCAAGATGGTTGTCGGATCATTCATTACCAGAGCTTTAATGTAAGCTGCCATCAATTCTTAATTAATCACAGCAATCGTGTGATTTTCTTGTTTACCACCCGCAATGTTTCTGCAATTTATCTATTGTGCAGACTTGTTCTTGGATATGCATATCCGGCTTATGATTGTTACAAGACAGTGGAGCTGAATAGGCCTGAGATTGAGCAGTTGCGGTTCTGGTGTCAGTACTGGTATGTCTTTGACGCCCTTTCATTTTATTTCTGGGCTATCATTCTTTCTTGCAATTCTGGTCTCAGATGCATGACCTTGGTTTTGCAGGATTTTACTTGCAATGCTTACTGTTTTCGAGAGAGTTGGGGATAATTTCATATCATGGTAATGTGACTTATTTGAATTAGGGTTTTTGGTGATTACAGTTGGGGGACTTTATCTGCTTGATGGTTGATAGTTCCATTTTCATACAGGTTGCCAATGTATAGTGAAGCAAAGCTGGCTTTTATCGTGTACTTGTGGTATCCCAAGACACAGGTTTGATTTTCTGCTTTTTCTGTTGCCCTGACATGTTTATGTCTTGTCGCTTTTCTGTAACAAAGGATTATTCCAGGGGACTTCTTATGTCTATGAGTCATTCTTCAAGCCGTATATCGCAAAACACGAATCTGAGATTGATCGTAATCTTCTTGAGTTGAGGACAAGGGCTAGTGATATGGCTGTTATTTACTTCCACAAGGTTGCAGACTACAGCCAGTCAAGGTTCCATGAAATCTTGCAATATATTGCTTCTCAATCACAAAGATCTCGTCCTCAGGTACTTTCAAACTTTAAAGTTTGCTTGCTAACCATTTTGTACTACTTCTGTGTCCATTTTAGCGAGAAGTGTAACGCTACGTACTGCACTTATTCCCTTGCCAGTTCTCACTATATGATTTTCTGAACTTCTATATTTTGTAGTATATGATATAATCTGGGGGCTTCTTTCATAATGGTAGTGCTATTTAGGTTTTCTTCTATTTGAGCCCAATGTTGTAGGCTGGATATCCTGCCTTAACATAGAATTTTAAATGATAGGGCAGGAATTTCTTCACATGTTGAATTGATAATGATCCATGTATTGCATCTGACCACCACATATTTTTTTCTTGTTAAAATGTTCTTTAATTCACATTGATCCCTGATTTCTAGTGGAAGTTAGAAAAGCATGAATAATACCCTGTTCTATGTTCCTTTTCGCAGCACGTATTTTTACATTTCGCATCTCGTCTACAAGTGGTGCTTTTATTGCTAACTGGATAATAATTATTTTTTGTAGTTAGTAGTTACAGTTGGACCCTTCCCCGGACCCTGTGCAAGCGGGGGATACGTTCACCGGGCTGCCCTTTCTTTAGTAGTTATAGTTGGAGTTAAATAATACTGTGTTTGGGTAAAGGAAATATAATATGAAACTCAGAGATCATATGCACCAAAATTTTGGCATATGCATCTACCTTTCATTTATAATAGGGGGATTATGCATCTAATTTTTTCCTAGTTTTTAGAATTTATGTGAAAGTGTGAATGATCGATACATTTGTGAAATTGGCTTTGGTCTTCTAGGAGCACTACTACTGAAGATTAATTTCACACCATATTGTGAAACTCTAGAAATATCTTCACCTAGTGTTCAGTTGAATATTCTTCCTGGTTTGCACCCTTTGGAAGAATTTGTGTGTATGTCCTGCTTGCACCCTTTGGAAGAATTTGTGTGTTGCACAAGTTCTGCTATGTCATCAACTCATCACCATCTAGTTGCATTATAGCACTATGCCTTTTTCTTTTCACCAATCAGGATGCAGATTAGTCAAATCAATTGTTCTACCAAATCAAACTGGCTTAAGGCATTGTACTTGGATTTATCAGTATTCTGTAATCTCTGTTGGTACTTGGTAGGAAATGGCATTTGTTTCTCTGGTTTATTTTACAGCTTAGGAGCCTGAGTTGTGGTTAATGGTGGCATTTGTGTGGAGAAAGTTAGGTAGCAATGATTTTGTAGTATCATGTCATTCATTTACCATACTTCTGTACCGATTTTCTTGCAAGAATTATCGCCATAGGATTATTCATGGTATCCTCTAGGTTTATTAGCTCTTATTCATTTCGGCACACATACAAAAGCAAACTTATCCAGAATTACCTTGTCATGCTTAATGCTTTACAGATCTTGTTAAAGACAACATAGATGTTTGATCGTTTACTGACACGGTGATCAAGTAGGCGACCTACAATTTAGTTTTGCTCCATGCCCCTTCTCTTCTACTGAAGTTTGATCTATAGTTCTGTATATAGTTTGTATCATCTTGAATGAATTCCATTCTTGTTACATCCTTTGTTAGAGTTAGTGACTTGAGAAGCACATAGAAGTATATAATCTCCATGTCAGTGTCAGCTGTATATGTCTCATGTGCTGACTTTACTGTCTCTGTCTCTGTGCAGGCACAGCAGCAGCAGCAGCGTCCACCACCTCCACGTACTCGGATGGCGAACCCTGCACCACCACCTGTTCCTGCACCAACGGCACCACCGATGCCACCACAGCCCGCCCAAGTTCCTCCTACTCCACCAAGGATGCAGGTGCAAGATAAGGGCCCAGTTCCAGTTGCCCCTCCTGGCGCAGTGCCTCCTGTGCAGCAACAAGCACCTTCCGGTTCTGGCCCTGTTGCCGGCAACAGCTCCCCAAACAGTGAAGAAATGCAGGTTGATCAAGCTGGGCCATCGACAAGCAACGTGCCATCACGCCCAACAATGCCCGAAGACGAGGAGACGCTCATCCATGAGGCTATTCGGTTGACTCGGGGCCGGCTCAGGAGGCGCATGGGTGGATCTGGACCTCCATCCAACTAGCTCTTCTCGCACTTGTGACGATGGCAGGGGAAATGCTGGGTTGGTCCGTCAGACATGGCTGAATTTCCTCGCACGGTTGCGCAGGCACGCTCACGTTCACCTTGTAAACCGACGAATCCTGGTTCCTGTTGTTTCACAGCCCAGATTGTGTATATAAACCCACCCCACACCAGGGGTATGAACGCTGGGATGTCAGTGGACCACCAGTTTAGCTAGGCGGTAGCAGAAGATGTTAAGATGCTCGGCGAAATCGGTTCCAACTTACTAGTTCTGTTGAAATTCGTTGGGTAGTGACTTCGTCTGTACTGGAAAGCGGTTCAGGTGAAGTGAAACAATCATCGGCTGTGCTGGGAAGGTAGAGCCTTCGCCGGCCTCCTTAGCACGTTCTGCTGCTGCTTCTACACATTTATTTAGCTTCTTGATGAGTTTGCTTTCGTTTTCATTTTGTTGAGCTGTAGAGTTTGCTTTCCTAGAGCTGATTTTTCTGAGCCTGCTTCCGCGGCGGATGCATTATCTATCACCTCTATCCACCAACAAATCTTTGTTGGCCCTTTTCAGGTTCTGTATGCATGCGTGACTTGTGCATCATGGTATTGACTTTCTCAGACTTACAATACTGGATGAATACTAGGAAATGAGTAAAATGCACTCTAGGTCATTAAACTTGATCAACAAAGATTTGGTCACTGTATTCAGAGAATGGTGTTTTCTGTAATTATACTTGCTGTCGGAGGCTCATATGGTCACACTGTATTTGATCCTGGGACGTATCGTGTACGTACTTTGCCATTGTGGCGCTTTTTGACTGGTCCACGCGTCTACATAGCTCCTTGTGGTCATCTCTTATCTGCCTCTAACCCATTTCTCCTTGCAATCTCATACCCAGTCTCTTCAACCAAGTGCTCCACAAAAAGATTTGACCAATCGTCAATATGGAGGTTATCATACCAAATTGCCTTCCCATTCACGTATGAGATGTTTCTTCATGTACCTAGAAAGTAGCCCCCTCCGTTGAACTCCACTGAGAAATTTAAGTTGCGGGAACCTACAATATGCAAGGCAAACATAATGAAACTAGATTGAAGCAATTAATTACCCTAAACATCCATCAATTAACCCCCTAAAATCTTAACCAACTACCTTCATTGCAAGGAAGTCCATCATCAAAACAAGTTTTGATCAACAATGTGACCACATATATGAAAGGATCATGGCTGAAATCACCAAAATCGACTCAAAATCGTCACCTTTTCTTTTCAAAATAGGGGAAAAGGGGAGAGGGCGCACGACTTACTGTATACGAGTGGGTGAGCTTCGTCGCGCCGACGAATTGCGGTCATGGCGTCTTCCTCCTCACCAGCGACAAAGGCTGCCGCACCACCTATCAACCTCCGCCTCGGGTTCTTGAGCTCCCTGCCCCTGAATCAACCGAGTCGACGGCGTCACCAGTAGTGGCCTTTCCTCCCCCTCAACCAACCGATGCACGATCAATGCGTCTGGAATTGCAATAATCGAGAGTCACGAGGGCTTATTTACAAAAACACAAGTTGTTCGATGTGCTTTATGCCAGCTCAGCTCTTGGACCAGTCAAATATTGTCACAACAACATAAATGGACAATATGTCCCAGAATCGAATACAATGACCGTTTGAGTGCCCGACAACAAGCATAATTACTGTAACACACCATTCGATGAATATAATAACCAAAGTGAGTTTGTAGATCAAGTTTAGTGTCTCGGAGTGCTTTTTACTCCAAATCAAATCAAATAAAATATGTCGTGATGTTTTTCCAATAAAAACTACACTGACATACTGCTGAAATTGTAGATCCGCGTTACTGCAATTTTAAGTAACCATAAGTTTTCAAATACCCCACTCAAGTGAGTAGTAGCAAGAGTGATCCATAACAGCTAGAAAAACAAGCTCCAACTATGGAAAACTTCGATTCTTTCTTTTCTGCTATGGGCAAACTTGGATCTTGTTCTAGATAAAATGGTTCAAGCGGCCAGGGTCGTCTATAGGTGCTGGGGTGTGGACCGGACCGGTTTCGGTTGGGTTTTCTGTTTTTTCTTTGGTCGTGTTTTTTGTGTATTTTTGTGATGGTTTGTATCTGTTTTTTCTCTTGGTTTTCCTGTTTGTTTTTTTCTTTCTTCCCTTTTTCTTTTCGTTTTTGCATGTCTTTTCTATTTTATGTTTCATTTTTTGTTTGAAAAATGTATTATCATTTTTAAAAAATATGAGATTTAAAAAATATACACGAATACTACACTATTTTAACTTGACAACCACATTTTTAAGAACATCAACATTTTTTCAAATGGATGAGCACTTTCTTTAGTGCATGATCATTTAAAAAAAAGATGCATGAACACTTTTTAAAAGTATATGAACATGTTTTCAAATGCGTGAACACTGTTTAAAACTACATGAACTTTAGATGAATACGTTTTAATTACATGAATATTAAGTAAAAAAGAGTGGAACACTATAAAATTCATTTACTTTCTAAAATCGTATTTAAGAAAAATGTGTCAGCATGTTTTTCAATTATATGAATACTTTTTAAAACTACATGATTTTTTTAAATATGGAGTAAAAATTGTCACATTTTTTTTGTAAAAAAATGTTTATCTAAAATCAATGAAGTTTTTATCTTTTTGCCATGTGCGAATTTCAGGAAAATAAATTGCACCTTGACGCCCCCACGTTTTATACTACGCAAAGGCCATAGTTGAACTCGGTGTTTTTTATACCCAAATGATTAGTGCCACTTGTAGCACGAAGCACTCTGGCCCTGACGTTTTTACAACTAAAGTTGTCATCCGGAAAGAATAAAAACAAAACCAAAAACACTGGAATTTATCATCCGATTTCTTTGGCATGCTTAACAACTAAAGTTGCCATCCTCGCATCAGTAAACTTGCTAACAAAAACGTTCGGAGTTGCCATGTGTTTGCATCATACGTGTGACACTTATCATGGTCCTTTTTGTAAGCTCGACATGTCTGGCCAAATTTAATCTAATCTCAAACCAAAATTTGACTAGGTTCAATTCCATTAATTTTTTGTGAATTTCGATAGATTATGATCCGAAAGAAATTTCTGTGAAATTCAAAATCTTTATTTTGTTAAAATTTTGTACCTTAGCCACATGTACATAGAACGTCTTCTTCTCCACGTACATAGCCGTGGTCTTTCCTCTCCCTTTACCAACTGGTCAATGCGTCTGGAATTGCAATAACCGAGAGTCGCGAGGGCTTATTTGCAAAAACACCCATGGTTCGATGTGCTTTATGCCAGCTCAGCTCTTGGACCAGTCAAATATTGCCATGACAACACAAACACACAATAAGTCCCAAAATCGAATACATTGACCGTTTGAGTGCCCGACAACAAGCATAATTACTGTAACCCACCATTCTATCAATATAATGACCAAAGTGAGCTTGTCGATCAAGTTTAGTGACTCGGAGTGCTTTTTACTCCAAATCAAATCAAATATGTCGTGATATTTTTCCAATAAAATTACACTAACATCCTGTTGAAATTGTAGATCTGCGTTACTGCAATTTTAAGTAACCAAATGTTTTCAAATACTCCACTCAAGCGAGCAGTAGCAAAAGTGATCCAAAACAGCTAGAAAAACAAGATCCAAATATGGAAAACTTTGGTCCTTTCTTTTCCACGATGGGCAAACTTGGATTTTGTTCTAGATAAAGGGTCCAACCGGCCAGGGTCGTCTATAGGTGCGGGGGTGTGGACCGGACCCGTTTCGGTTGTGTTTTCTGATTTTCTTTGGTCGTGTTTTGTGTTGTATTTTTGTGATGGTTTGTATCTGTTTTTTTTCTTGGTTTTCTTGTTTATTTTTCCTTCTTTCCTTTTCATTTCCGTGTTTGCATGCCTTTTCTATTTTATGTTTGAAAAATATATTATCATATTTGATAATATGGGATTTTTAAAATACAAAAATACTATGCTATTTTAAAATAACAACCACATTTTTAATAACATGAACATTTTTTCAAATGGATGAGCACTGTCTTTAGTGCATGATCATTTTTTTAAAAGATGCATGAACACTTTTTAAAAGTATATGAACATGTTTTGAAATGCATGAACACTGTTTAAAAGTACATGAACTTTAGATGAATACGTTTTAATTACATGAATATTTAGTTAAAAATTTGGAACACTTTAAAATTCATTTATTTTCTATAATCGTATTTAAGAAAAATGTGTCAACATGTTTTTCAATTATATGAATATTTTTTAAAACTGCATGTTTTTTTTCAAAAAATTATGCAGTAAAAATTGTCACATTTTTTTTGTAAAAATGTTTATCTGAAATCAATGAAATTTTCATTTTTTTTGCGAGAAATCAATGAAATTTTCATGTGTGTGAATTTAGGGAAAATAAGTTGCACCTAGAGCCCCCCACGTTTTATACTACCCAAAGGCCATAGTTGAGCTCGGTGTTTTTTATACCCAAATGATTAGTGCTACATGTGTGGCACTAAGCACTCTGCCCCTGACGTCTTTATAACTAAAATTGTCATCCGAAAAGAAAAAAAAATCTGGAGCTTGCCATCCGAAAAGGAAATTGTCATGCTTAATAAATAAAGTTGCCATCCTCACGTTACTAAACTTGCCAACAAAACGTTCGGAGTTGCCATGTGTTCGCTACACACGTGTGACACTTATCAGGGTCCTTTTTGTAACCTCGACATGTCAGGCCAAATTTAATCCAATCTCAAACCAAAATTTGACTAGGTTCAATTCCATTAAAATGTCATGAATTTCGACAGATTATGATCCGAAAGAAATTTCCGTGAAACTCTAAATCTTTATTTTGTTGAAATTTTGAACCTGAGCCACACGTACATAGAACGTCTTCTCCCCCACTTGCAGATTCTGTGTCATTCCCATCCCGGTCATTCAGATTTCAGGGGCGGGCGCAATCTACAGTAGCAACAACAACGTAGCTCTCTCCTAGTGGGAAGCAAGCATTTTTCCTAGTAGTACATGCATATATATGGCTGCTGCTTTACCCCGTAGGCACAACATATACCCCCAGTATACATATGGGAAAGGAGCCTACGAAATCACCCTGGTCATTCAGATTCAGGGACGTGGAGAAGTTCCAGCGCAAGGCCGGCAAAAAAAATCCTACCTCCCTTTTTCTTTGGCGAGATCGGCATCCGCGCAGTACTATAAATGTTCGTGGCGGCTTGACAAGTACGGTAGTTGCTCCTTAGCCAACGGCTGTGTGATTAGAGAGGTGGGGTGATAGTAGCCACTGATCGATGGCGGCGCACGTCTTCTCCTCAGTGGAGCTACCGCTGTTTTCACCCTCGCCGGTGGCCGGAGATGGCGGCGGCCGGCGACGTCGATCCTTCCGCCCTTGCCTGGTGGCAACCCCTGCGCGGGGCTCCCATGCGATGGCCGATGGTTTCGACTTCCAGGTGAGGTGTCCGACTCGACTCGCACATTTTGGTAAATCTTTATAAGTGAAGTATTTTGGTGACAGCAAGAGAAAGAAACTTATATGATTGCATTTGTGCTAGTAACTTAGTAAGGATACGCAATTATTTAATTTGATTGTCTCGGTGATGAGCTGGAGGTGAGGAGAATATTATTATCAATTGTATTTCTGTCTAACGTTGCAATAAGTGGGGGATCTAGAAATTCATCTTAGGGGGTGCCAAGTTAAGACTCAGACATTTGAGCACCGGCAATAGACACATATTCCCTCTGTTCAAAATATGAGGTGTATTAGTTATTTACAAATGTCAAACATGTGCATGTTTGACCAAGTTTCTACAAATAAAATATTAAATCTACAGTATCAAATCTGTATCATAAGATCCATCGTGAAAAGTATTTTCATGTTTTCATTTATTTTGCATTGTAGATGCCAATATTTTAATTTATAATCTTAATCAAACATACACAAGTGTGATTTGCATGAAAATCGATACATCTTATATTCTTGAACGGAGGGAGTATTAGCATAACTAGTACTCTCTTGTTCATTAATATAAAATGTTTTGAATATTTAAATATGAACTATATACAAATTGAATGAGTGAACAAATACACTAAAACCTGTCTATATACATTCGACTCATAAATTTTTTCGAACATCTTATATTTGTGAATAGAGGGACTATATACTAAAACAGGAAAAAATTACTAGATCTGCCACTAGCTGCAATACTTAGTTTTATTACTTAATAGTTTGAGATGCAAATAGATTTTGGTCAAGTATTAGCTATAGATATTTGCATAAATATGCCAATCTATATCTATATGGACGTACTCATACATAATGTCATCACATCATGACTTATGATTTGTTATTTTTGATTTAACATTCATTACACATACACATACATACGCTTTTTTTTACACTGTTGTTATTTGGAAAGATGTTACTAGTAAATCTATGAAACCCAGTCAAATTTTCCTTATAGAAAAACAACCAATTCACTTCCAGTCTTTCACTATACTTTTATTTTCTGCAATTATTATTTCAAAAATACGAAAAAAACTTCTAAACTTTTTTTTGAAGCAAAAAAAAAAACTTCTAAACTTGACTGGCTGTTGAGTATGGAATTTGGCAGGCGCCCACCAAATAGCAGGCCCCTCGGAAAGTCGACCCTTCAGATGAACATGATTCATTTCCCGAAAGATGCACGATTTTCAAAAACTCGCTCGATTTCGGTCATGTGTTAAACTTTTGGAATATCGTTTTTGTGGAACTCTTTTCAAAATTTTGGATATTTGATCATCCCCGAATTTCCAAACAGAAATTTGAAACAATAGGAACCAAATCCAAATCCATCATTTTTTTTTCAGGGCGAAATCCATCCTCCTATCACCCATTCTCTTTCTCAAAAAAAAAATAACACACACACTAGAAAGAGTATATCTTACCCCTAAAAAAAAAAGAAAGAGAATATCTTGATCTCGAAAAAAGAAAAAGAAAATATCTCCCCTCGCTTTCTATTCTTTTTCCTCCCCTATTTGTCAAAAAAGATATTCTTTTTTCCCCCTTCACTTTCTCCTCGACTCTTCCAAATCGCACAAATCCATTCTCCGGTCTCCCAAATCTGGCGGCTATGCGGCCTCCCTCCCTCTTCTCCGGATGGAGTCCTCCGACCTGGCCGTCCGCAACGCGCGGCCGTCCTCGTTCCTCGTGGCCATGGGCACGCAAAGTTTGGGCGGCGCCGGCGGCCGGTGGTCGGCCTCCTCTCCTGTGGACAGCAACATGGAGAGACATCAGCTACGGTGGGCAAGAGGGAGCAGTCCTTGCGACTTGTGCCTTCTTATCTCTTCGTATTTTAGCAATTTTCTTATGCAACAAGATAAACTGGGAGCTTTTATTCCTGGTAGAAATTTATTCACATCACCATCAGTTTTTCAATTTGGCTTTGAGGCTTATGATTGAAATAGATATACATATATACTTCCTCTACAACTGTGTCAACAAATTGTTTCTAACCTTTATAAATTTCTGACTAACTGAATTACTCGGAAAAAAACTCACGAACTGCGCTGCTATAAGCCTTGGAGAAGATAGGAAAGTAGGCTATTTTTTGCTTTCATGAATAGAAGAATTAACCTCGCATAAGTGAAACATACAGGCTTCTGATAAATCCCATATCTCCCATTTGCGCATTTTAAATATATTTTTCTTTCCGCGTGGAACAACAGGAGGGCCTGAAGAGTGTTAAGGGAATGCTGCATCAAAACCACAAGGAAAAGAGGAAGGTGATTACTGACATTGATCACCTCAAGCGCCTCTGCATCGACCACTATTTCCAAGATGAGATCGACGAGGGCATGGATGCGTGCTTGAATCTTGTTCACAGTGATGATCTACGAGATGCAACACTTTCCTTCAGGCTACTGAGAGAAGCTGGACATGATATTTCAGCAGGTTAGTACGCTTATCATATATGCATTTTGTTTAAGGAGGTGTTCACGGGCGCATGACATTTTTCTTACTGTTCATGGTCTTCAAGTTCAGTACATGATTCATTCCATAGTTAATAATCATTATTTACTATCTATAAAACAATAAAACTGTGCCATGTGGGGCATGTTCCTTCTCAGTAATGGCTGTCACGCCTGAAATCTTGGCTTGCTGGCACTCTCCTGTTGTGGTGCGTGGTCTCTGACCTTGTCTAGAGCAATGACTGGTCTAGAGGATGTGGGAACTGTGAGGATTTGCGACCTTCTCGGGGGCTTTTGATTCGTTGGTCATGACTTTGTCATGCAGGACAGTACGCTTTTTTTTGTTAGGGTTCAGAAGTTGTTCTAGCTAGTTGTGACTAATCCACATGTGGAATTACATTTATTTTTGCCTTGTTTCCCTTTAACCTGTTATTCCAATCACAGTTTACCTTCCTGAAAACCTTTATCCTTGATGTTTTAGATGAGGTTCTTCGAAAGTTTGTCAACGAGAACGACGACTTCAACCTTGATCATACCAAAGACATCAGAGGGTTGCTCAGCTTGCAGGACATATCACACTTGAACATGGGAGAGGCATCACTATACAAGGCAAATGACTTCTCAAGAAAACACCTCACATCTGCAATTAAACACTTGGACCTAAACCTTGCAAGATATGTGAGGCATTCACTGGATCATCACTACCATGTGAGCCTGACGCAGTACAAGGCTAGACACCACCTGAGCTATCTCCAGAGCTTGCCCACTCGGAACACTGCAATGGAGGAGCTGGCACTTGCAGACTTCCAGCTTAACAAGTTGCAGCATCAGATGGAAATGCAAGAGGTTAAGAGGTACATATATAAGTTTATTCCTTGCAAACTATATGTTTTATTTGCAACTCCCAAAGAGGAATCTGGCTGGAGCATTTGTTTGTTCCCAGGTCCATCACAAAGACCACTGAGTTGAAAATTAGTACCTAATCTGTCTTCCAAGTTGATTTATCATCTTCTCATTGGATAGCAATCTCCATTTTATACATATCTTTGAGGGTATTGAGAAATTTCTCTTTTAACTTCTAAATGTCATTCTGACAGATGGTGGATGGGCCTGGGATTGGCTCAAGAAATACCAGCTACGTGTGACCAAATTCTTAAATGGTACATGTTTCCCATGACTATCCTCCAGGGGCAATCCTTCTCCAAATACCGGATTGAGATCACCAAAATCATCGCAGTTGTCAGTATTGTGGATGACATCTTTGATGTTGTTGCAACACAAGAGGAGCTTTCTCGCTTCACCGAGGCAATCAAAATGTAGGCTTTTCCTTTTTGGCTACTATAAATTCATCGCTGCTTTTGATCGACAGTAACTGTCATATAGTATTGATGGAGCCCACTTATACTTCATATGGATAAATGGTGGTGTAACTTAACTTTCATGTGACAAAATGCATTTCTTACAGGTGGGATCCTGCAGCTGCCGCGTCACTTCCAAGCTACATGAGATCATGCTACAGTGCTCTTTATACAATCACAAATGATATCGCAGATATGGCGGAAAGAGAACATGGGTTAAACCCTATTGATCATCTCAAAAAAGATGTATGTCTCTTAGAATATTTGTAGTCTTTTAGTTTACTTGATTTGCCTAGATAACGAACTAAATTGTTTATAGGACGAGCAACATATGTATCTATCCAATATATAATATTTGATAATATTTAACTTCATTCATAAATATATGAAAATAAGAAAATAATAACCGACTGACAATGGTGAATTCATTTATTTTTTTGCAGTGGGCCATGCTTTTCGATGCATTTTTGCTTGAGGCGAAATGGTTGTCTGCTAATCAGGTTCCTTCCCTAGATGACTACCTATCGAACGGCGTGGTCACTACAGGAGGACCACTTGCACTCGTGCATCTCTTTGCCATGCTAGGACATGATCCAACAAGGGACGCTACAAACCTCACGGCCGGTCACATCCCTCCGATAATCTCCTGCCCGTCAAAGATCTTGAGACTTTGGGATGACATGGGCAATGCCAAGGTCAGATACCAACTGCTGAAATCCCCCCCCCCCCCCACCCCGCTTAACTACAAACCTAGAATTTCATATGAATCTTAGCACGGCCACTCATGATCACCATTCTTGTACCAAGCAGGACGAAGCGCAAGATGGCCTGGACGGATCATACAAGGAGTTGTACCTGAAAGAGAACCCCGGTGGTGACGCAGAGGGGCACATGCTGGCGCTGATCGACAGTGAGTGGGAGGAGCTCAACAGAGAGTGCTTCTCCAGGCGAACCTTCCCGCCCAGCATGACCCGGATCTCGCTGAACCTCGCGAGGATGGTGAGGGTCCTGTTTGGCTACAGCGAAGGGCAGACACTCCCCGTCCTTGAGGAGTACATAAGGATGCTCTTGTTATGAATCATGCCCACACACCGAGGAATCTAGACGATGACAGAACCAGAGCAAAGCTGGGGTTTTCCCACGAAAATCCTTGAGGATTCTGCAGAATATACTTTGTAGAGTGGCGCAGTCAAACTTTTCTAACATTGACTACATTTTTTTTAAATAGTGGTAAAGTGGAAATTGTATGATCTTCCCAACTAGTGCCTACTCTCACGGATATGGAAGGACATTCAGATTGAAACTTATCGCACCATCCGCAGAATCTCGTAGACTCAATACCGCAGAATCTGCACAAATATCCTGCCATAGTTCAGTATCTAACTTCATAGCAGGCAAAATTAAGCAAGTGCCAGTGTCCAAGTGAAGTTTCGTGCTGGGTTGAAACAATTATAAGATGCCTTTGCTTTAGGTTCACGGGGAAAATATGTTGATAAGATGAACATAATTTATTTACCTCTTCTAGAGGTTGCACAACACGCAAGTAAGAAACTGTATCTCGTACTCTTGGAGCAGACTTTTCTGATCCTGCTTCAGCAGATGCATTATACCTTTATCCATCAACAATGCTTCATTGTCATTGTTTTGGTTCCATATACTGACTTGCATAATGAAATATTGTACTCCCTCCGTCCCGAAATACATGGAGTATAAACTGAGTCAAAAGTCAATGCTTTCTACTTTGACCAAATGTGTATATACACAAATATTATGAGAAACAATACCTAATCAATATAAATATATTCATCATTAGATATATTTTCATAATGTATTCATTCAACATTATAGTCGTTCATATTTTCTTCTATATATTTGGTCAAACTTAGAAAACATTAACTTTTTGACTAAATTTATACGTCATGTATTTGGGGACAGAGGGAGTATGTTGTATGTGGATTCCCTTTACTTTTTGCTGACTTCAAAATATTTTACCTCCCATATCCTATAACTAACTGACGGTCCGTTTTCAGTATTGGCTTCAACTAGCACAAATTTCCGTGCGTTGCAACGGGAGACATTCTTACCTGTCTCATCCGTTCACTCATTTCCGTTTGTCCCACCCTATTGTCCTCCTTCTCTTCCTCTCGAGAGCTCCTCTAGTATCCAGGACAACAAACTTCTTTGCATTCATCAATGCAGTCTTCTGTCCACCTCTGTTTAATTATGCACCACTTACTGAATCTCAATATGCACAACGTTCAACCTCCTTTAATTATGTGGCAAGCCGTTTAATTACGCATCACTTAGTTAGTCCACATATGACAACATATTCCTTTCTTCCTTTAGCATGACTCATTCTCTTCTTCTCACGTCATCATCCGCACCCTCCACTTATTGATTTCCAAGCTGACTTATTGAGTTGAACGTTAACAGGTAACTTCAAGACATATATAAATTGGTGGTTTTGGTTCTAAGGGAGAGACATGGTACTATTCAATGATAATAGGAAGAGCCGACTTATTAAGTTGGTATTTTTTTTCCAGAGCCAACAGAGGCCCAACACAGTATGTGTTATGTAATTGCAGTCTGCCTATTTGGAGCGTAGGTTACAAAGAAAACGCCTGTTTTCCTTCCTTATGGCCCAATTGAAGGAAAAAAGATGCAGCGAGGCCCCAGGTGACTGACTCCCTGTGGCCCAATTGAGTAAAAACAAAAGATGCGGAGCAGGCCCTTGACTGCACGATTTGGAGGCCCAACCCAAAAATTTATTTATGCATGGACGGACAGAAAATTTAGTATCACGTTAGATAGATACAGGAGAAACTAATTCTATATGGTAAACGGACCAAAAATTCAGACAAACACACCTCACTCTATTAATATGTACAGAGGAGATGAGATATTCAAAACTACATTATGTATTGATATATTTGGCGATATTATTTAATTGTAATTGCCTTTAGTGTCACTTACTGTTTTCCCCCGACAAAGAGTGTATTTTACTGGCTCAAAATATAGCATCAAGAGGATGCAATGAATGCACACTCAGTCTATGCATGACTAGAATGCACACAATCAACATCAATGCACACATATAAAGAAAAGCGTGAGCAAAGAGTAAAATCATACAAGACCGAAGCTCTATGCCTAGGCTAAGGAAAAAAAACTCTAAAGTGATCAAAACAACGATCGACGAACTACAACAACCATCCGCACCAGCCATCTCTTGACATCACAAAGATAATGAGGAAGGTTCTACAAAAGCAACACCTTTAGGAAGGAAGGGACGCTCAAGCGTCACCGTCGCCGGATCAAACCACCAAAGGTTAGATGATGGGTTTTCACCTTGAAGATAATGTCAGAGCAAATCCAAGTAATTCCTTCAACAAGATAAAGACGCAAAAACGTCATTGCCAGCTATAACCAATTAGGGTTAGACCTAGTGGTTTCACCCCGAAGCTCGAGACCGGGTTCTTGAGAAGCACTACCAAATCAAAGTCATCATGTGTTGTCGCCACCACCTTCCGCAATCCCACAACTACATGCATAGTAAGGTACTAACGTGAGATGCCATGCATGTGCAGACCCATGCTTGCACAGGCAGTCAGATAAGCCGCAACAAGTCCTAGTTGCCATCAACTGCTCGAACTCAGAATGTGGTCGTAGCACATATCATGAAGATTTGCGAGCGATGAAGGTCTCTAGCACCACCAAAATCCGAATCCGGGACACTTCGAGAGCCTTGCACCATCCACATGTTCGCTCCACTGTCCTCACTTGTAGCAACAGAATTGATCGACAAAACATACTTGTCGTTGCCACCGGATCTGAAGGTCCAAGACCGTCCAGCCCGTTGTGAAAACCGCCTAGAAGCGCAGGACCACATTGTCTTCCACAAGCCCAAGCGAAGGACCGGCTCGTTGGACATAGAAGGTTGTTGCTGCCGCCGCGTACCTGCAGACGGGATCCGACAGAGTAGAGACCTCCCCGCAACCACCTTCATCGAAAGGTGTCGGGGCTTTGACTTGTCACTGGTCTCTAGTAGCGGTGAGGGGAATGGATAATGGGGATGTAGGAGACGACGGTGGCGGTATTTAATCGTGAAAGGAGGACATATCATATTAAACACCATTATCCACCAATGCAAGACTTGAATTTTTGTTTTGTGGCATCTAAGAGCATATCCAATAGCTGCCATATTTTAGGGCACCACAATTGGCTTGGTGTAAAAATTTGAAAACCAAAAATTGGTTTTTATTGCACCGAAAAATGTCGATGTCCAATAGCTGCCCTAAAATAGGGCAGTAGTGCTACAACAGCTACCCTATGAATAGGGCAGCCGCACGACAACCGCTTCACAGTTTTTTTTGTCTCAAAACGCATATGTATTTAAGAAAATATGAACTATGACTAATTTAAACGTCGCAAAATCATCACATACATAATCAACAACACATCAAATTAAATATCAAATCGACATATCAATTTGAAATGCAAACCATAGCGTCATAGTGAAAAATATCAAACATACTACATCCTCAATCCAAACGAAAGTGCACAGAAACATAAAAGTAACATAGCCTCTGAATTTTCATTTTATCGGTTGTTACTTGCCACATTGTCAACATTGATCGCAGTTTCAACATTGGCCTCATGGTGAACATCGGCTTCTTTCTCTTGATTGCCGGTGTACCATCGACGTCGCCACGTATATCTCCACCGAAGCCACCTCTCATGGCACCCATCATATCACCAAAGCCACCTCCCATGGCACCCATTATACCACCAGAGCCACTACTCATAACACCAAAACCACCTTCCATAGCACACATTGTACCACCATAGCCACCTCCCATGGCGCCCATCGTGTTATCAAAGGCACCTCCCATCAATCTCATTAAACCAGCCATGAATACTCCCATGCCTCCTCCTATACCGACACCCATCATGTTCCTCACGATCATGGTCTTCTTGGCCAACATTTCATCGGGACAAATTTCAACATATGCTTTTTGGTTCACGTTGAGACCATTTATGCCCATGAACATAAGTTTTTCCTTTTTCTCCTCGGCCGGCTTGAGCTCACCGGTCGCCACCTTCTGATAACCCACAAGTATAGGGGATCAGTTGTAGCCTCTTTCGATAAGTAAGAGTGTCGAACCGAACGAGGAGCTAAAGGTAGAACAAATATTCCCTCAAGTTCTATCGACCATCGATACAACTCTACGCACGCTTAACGTTCGCTTTACCTAGAACAAGTATGAAACTAGAAGTACTTTGTAGGTGTGATAGGATAGATTTGCAAGATAATAAAGAGCACGTAAATAAAAACTAGGGGCTGTTTATATGAAGAAACAACTAAGTTAGTCTTAGTAGAGAGCTTTTTGTCACAAGAAAGTTATTTGTCCCTAGGCAATCGATAACTAGGCCGGTAATCATTATTGCAATTTTATATGAGGGAGAGGCATAAGCTAACATACTTTCTCTACTTGGATCATATGCACTTATGATTGGAACTCTAGCAAGCATCCGCAACTACTAAAGATCATTAAGGTAAAACCCAACCATAGCATTAAGTATCAAGTCCTCTTTACTCCCATACGTAAACAACCTACTTACTCGGGTCTGTGCTTCCGTCACTCACGCCACCCACCATAAGCGAATCATAAACATATTGCAAACCCTACAGCAGGGATCCCTCACGCTTGCGTGACACGGAGAGCACCATAGGACAGCACCAATAACAAAACATGCAACTCAAACCAATCATGATCATCAATCAACCCATAGGACAAAACGGATCTACTCAAACATCATAGGATAGCCATACATCATTGGGAAATAATATATAGCGTTGAGCACCATGTTTAAGTAGAGATTACAGCGGGGAGAAGAGGTGTTGAACCGCTGCATAGAGGGGGAGAGAGTTGGTGATGACGATGGCGAAGTTGTTGGTGTAGATCGCCGTCACGATGATGGCCCCGGCGGCGTTCCGGTGCCACCGGGAGAGAGGGGGAGAGAGCCCCCCTCCTTCTTCTTCTTCCTTGACCTCCCCCCTAGATGGGAGGAGGGTTTCCCCTCTGGTCCTTGGCCTCCATGGCAGCAGAGGGGCGAGAGCCCCTCCGAGATTGGATCTCTCTCTATGTTTCCTTCTGTTTCTGCCTTCCAGATTCTGGTCTTTCACCATTTCTTAAATTCCCGGAGATCCGTAACTCCGATTGGGCTGAAATTTTAACACGATTTTTATCCGGATATTAGCTTTCTTGCGGCGAAAGAAGGGCACCGACCGCCTTAAGGGGTGACCACAACCCACCCTGGCGCGCCCTACCCCCTGGGGCGCGCCCCTATGGCTTGTGGGCCCCTCGGGCACCGCCTTCTGCTGATTCCACTTCCCAAAATTCACATATATTCCAAAAAAAATCTCCGTAAGTTTTTATCCCGTTTGGACTTCGTTTGATATGGATTTTCTGTGAAACAAAAAACATGCAACAAACAGGAACTGGCACTGGGCATTGGATCAATATGTTAGTCCCGAAAAGTAGTATAAAAAGTTGCCAAAAGTATATGAAAATTGTAGAATATTGGCATGAAACAATAAAAAATTATAGATACGACAGAGACGTATCAGCATCCCCAAGCTTAATTCCTGCTCGTCCTCGAGTAGTTAAATGATAAAAAAGATACTTTTTGATGTGGAATGCTACCTAGCATAATCTTGATCATATAATCTAATCATGGCATGAATATTAAGACACGAGTGATTCAAAGCAATAGTCTATCATTTGACATTAAGACAATAATACTTCAAGCATACCAATAAAGCAATCATGTCTTCTCAAAATATCATGGCTAAAAGAAAGTTATCCCTACAAAATCATATAGTCTGGCTATGCCCCATCTTCATCACACAAAGTATTAAATCATGTACAACCCCGGTTTTAGCCAAACAATTGTTTCATACTTTAGTATTCTCCAACTTTTTCAACTTTCACGCAATACATGAGCGTGAGCCATGGATATAGCACTATAGGTGGAATAGAGTATGGTGGTTGTGGAGAAGACAAAAAGAAGGAGATAGTCTCACATCAACTAGGCGTATCAACGGGCTATGGAGATGCCCATCAATAGATATCAACGTGAGTGAGTAGGGATTGCCATGCAACGGATGCACTAGAGCTATAAGTGTATGAAAGCTCAAAAGAAACTAAGTGGGTGTGCATCCAACTTGCTTGCTCACAAAGACATAGGGAAATTTGAGGAAGCCCATCATTGGAATATGCAAGCCAAGTTCTATAATGAAAAATTCCCACTAGTATATGAAAGTGACAACATAGGAGACTCCCTATATGAAAAACATGGTGCTACTCTGAAGCACAAGTGTGGAAAAAGGAATAGTAGCATTGCCCCTTCTCTCTTTTCTCTCATTTTTTTTTGTTTTTTTTTGGTGGGCTTCTTTGGCCTCTTTTATTTTTTTGTAAAGTCCGGAGACTCATCCCAACTTGTGAGGGAATCATAGTTTCCATCATCCTTTCCTCACATGGGACAATGCTCTAATAATAATGATCATCACACTTTTATTTACTTACAACTCAAGAATTATAACTCGATACTAGAACAAAATATGACTCTATATGAATGTCTCCGGCGGTGTACCGGGATGTGCAATGATCTAGCGTAGCAATGGCATCAAAAAACGGACAAGCCATGAAAACATCATGCTAGCTATCTTACGATCATGCAAAGCAATATGACAATGATGGTGCGTGTCATAATAAACGGAACGGTAGAAGTTGCATGGCAATATATCTCGGAATGGCTATGGAAATGCCATAATAGGTAGGTATGGTGGCTGTTTTGAGGAAGGATATATGGTGGGTGTAATGCACCGGCGAAAGTTGCGCGGTACTAGAGAGGCTAGCAATGGTGGAAGGGTGAGAGTGCGTATAATCTATGGACTCAACATTAGTCATAAAGAACTCACATACTTATTGCAAAAATTTATTAGTCATCGAAACAAGGTACTACACGCATGCTCCTAGGGGAAGGGTTGGTAGGAGTTAACCATCGCGCGATCCCGACCTCCGCACAAAGGATGACAATCAATAAATAAATCATGCTCCGACTTCATCACATAACGGTTCACCATACGTGCATGCTACGGGAATCACAAACTTTAACACAAGTATTTCTACCAATCCACAATTACCCTTTAGCATGACTCTAGTATCACCATCTTTATATCGCAAAACTATTGCAAGGAATCAAACATATCATATTCAGTGATCTACAAGTTTTATGTAGGATTTTATGACTAACCATGTGAATGACCAATTCCTATTGACTCTCTAAATAGATATAAGTGAAGCATGAGAGTTTAATTCTTTCTACAAAAGATATGCCCACGCTCAAACAAATATAAGTGAAGCAAAAGAGCATTCTACAAATGGCGGTTTTCTATGTGTAGAGAAACAGGCAATCCAAACTTCAAATGATATAAGTGAAGCACATGAAGCATTCTATAAAGCCATACTCAAAAGATATAAGTGAGGTGCAAAGAGCCTTCTATAAATCAACCAAGGACTTTCTCATACCAGCATGGTGCATTATTAAAATAAAAATAAAAAGCACACGACGCTCCAAGATTTACGCATATCATGTGACGAATAAAAATATAGCTCCAAGTAAAATTACCGATGGTTGTTAGAAGAAAGAGGGGATGCCTTCCGGGGCATCCCCAAGCTTAGTTTCTTGGGATTCCTTGAATATTACCTTGGGGTGCCTCGGTCATCCCCAAGCTTAGTCTCTTTCCACTCCTTATTCCTTCATCCATCGTGATCTCGCCCAAAACTTGAAAACTTCAATCACACAAAACTTAACAAAACCCTCGTGAGATCCGTTAGTATAATAAAGCAAATTACCACTTTAAGTACTATTGCAAACCCATTCATATTTTGTTTTTGCATTGTAGCTACTGTATTATAACTTCTTTATGGATTATACCACCGATACAATCGGTAGTTTCATCAAAACAAGCAAAACAATGCATCAAAAACATAATCTGTCTTAAACAGAACAGTCTGAAGCAATCTGAACATTTACTATACTTCTGTAACTCTAAAAATTCTGAAAAATTAGGGAAAAATAAACAATTTTCATAGAAGTACTGTGTAAAAATTTCAGAAACTTTTGACATTCCAGTAAAAAATGTAAATTCACGCACTACAGCCAAAGTTTCTGTTTTTGCACTGCACACACCAAACAAGCAATCTAATCATCCTAAAGGCAAATCCTGGCACATTATTTTTATAATACAATGGATTTATACAAGGGGATAATTATTTTTGTTGAAAAGTTTCTGTAATTAAGATTCACAAGGTTTCCATGGGCATGGACAAAGTTCAAGGCATGCTCCCATTTTAACAATGCTCGTCTCTCTCACTTTCACTTTTCTTTTTGAAAAAGTTTTAGGTTCCCCTCTTTATTTTTTTGTTTTTAAACTATATAAAAGCACATAACAGAATAAAATGACTCTCTAAAACTTCCGGGTTGTCTCCCTGGCAGCGCTTTCTTTAAAGCCATTAAGCTAGGCATAAAGTGCTCAAGTAATTGATCCACCCGGATCCCAAGGTATATCAAAGCCAATTTTAATTAACAATGATTTGTAATTTAGTAGTGAGCACAAATTAACATATATCATGCAACAACGAAGTCTAACTCTCTTCCTATGCATTGGCATATCATAAAAGAACAATTCATGCACATCAAGTAAAGGCCAATACATAGCATAAGCAGTTTCTTGCAATTTTATCATATTGGAAACATAGAGAGGTGGAGATGTAGTTCCTCTCTCATAATAATTGCAAGTAGGAGCAGCAAGCACATGCATATTATATCTATCAAAATCATCATGTGTAATAGTAAAAGGCAACCCATCTATATAATCCTTAATAAGTGCAAACTTCTCCGATATAGTGTAGTTGGGAGAATTCAAAAAGATAATAGGACTATCATGTGTGGGTGCAATAGCAACAATTTCACGTTTAACATAAGGAACTATAGCAAGTTCATCTCCATAAGCATCATTCATATTGGCATCATGGCCACAAGCATAGCAAGCATCAAGTTCATCAAAAAGGGATATTTCAAACAAATCCAAGGGATCATAGCAATTATCATAGCATTCATCCTTCGGTAAGAACGAAGGGAAATTAAACAATGTATGAGTTGAAGAGTTACTCTCATTAGAAGGTGGGCACGGGTAGCTAATCTGCTCTTCTTCCTTTTGTTCTTCGCTCTCCTCCTCATCCTTTTCATCCAATGAGCTCACAGTGTCATCATTTTCTTCTTCCATAGTTTCCTGCAAAATATTAGTCCCTTCTTGGACAGCAGAGACTTTCTCAATAAAAGCATTAATACCGGCATTATATTTATAATTCTCATAGCAATATCGAAGTATAGCAAGATTTTCAGATCTGTAAACAGCATCATCATAATTTTCATACTCCTCAAACAAACATTTAATTTCACAAGCACCCATAAAAGCAACGAATTCTTCTATTCGTTCCACATCATAGTAATCATATATACCATTAGCATAAGAAACCAAGGTTTCATTATCATGAAATTTACATGAAAAGGGAAGGTGTGGAGCCTTCATCCTAGAGCAATAAGTATAATCATATCTCAAGCATAAATTCCGAGCATACCAATGTAACATATGAATTTGATCCCATAACAGTTTCCCTTTTTGAGTCAAGCGATAATCCCTAAAGTATTCATGTTGATCCAACGTGTGTCCCATTATCAAGTTGAATGGGGTTTTCTCAGGATTATCAAAGTAGTGCATAATATTTTCCACATAACGAGCATCGAGGGTTTTAGGAGGTTCCCCATCTCCATGAGTAGCAAGTACACCTAATTTTTTTGGTATTTCGTGTTCCATATCCATAGCTAAAGATAGAGAACAACTTAGAACAGCAAATAAAATCTACTTAGTGATAAAGCAAACAAGCACACACGAGAATATTCACCCCACGCTATTGCTCCCCAGCAACGGCGCCAGAAAAAGGTCTTGATAACCCACAAGTATAGGGGATCAGTTGTAGCCTCTTTCGATAAGTAAGAGTGTCGAACCAAACGAGGAGCTAAAGGTAGAACAAATATTCCCTCAAGTTCTATCGACCACCGATACAACTCTACGCACGCTTAACGTTCGCTTTACCTAGAACAAGTATGAAACTAGAAGTACTTTGTAGGTGTGATAGGATAGATTTGCAAGATAATAAAGAGCACGTAAATAAAAACTAGGGGCTGTTTATATGAAGAAACAACTAAGTTAGTCTTAGTAGAGAGCTTTTTGTCACAAGAAAGTTATTTGTCCCTAGGCAATCGATAACTAGGCCGGTAATCATTATTGCAATTTTATATGAGGGAGAGGCATAAGCTAACATACTTTCTCTACTTGGATCATATGCACTTATGATTGGAACTCTAGCAAGCATCCGCAACTACTAAAGATCATTAAGGTAAAACCCAACCATAGCATTAAGTATCAAGTCCTCTTTACTCCCATACGTAAACAACCTACTTACTCGGGTCTGTGCTTCCGTCACTCACGCCACCCACCATAAGAGAATCATAAACATATTGCAAACCCTACAGCAGGGATCCCTCATGCTTGCGCGACACGGAGAGCACCATAGGACAGCACCAATAATAAAACATGCAACTCAAACCAATCATGATCATCAATCAACCCATAGGACAAAACAGATCTACTCAAACATCATAGGATAGCCATACATCATTGGGAAATAATATATAGCGTTGAGCACCATGTTTAAGTAGAGATTACAGCGGGGAGAAGAGGTGTTGAACCGCTGCATAGAGGGGGAGAGAGTTGGTGATGACGGCGGCGAAGTTGTTGGTGTAGATTGCCGTCACGATGATGGCCCCGACGGCGTTCCGGTGCCACCGGGAGAGAGGGGGAGAGAGCCCCCCTCCTTCTTCTTCTTCCTTGACCTCCCCCCTAGATGGGAGGAGGGTTTCCCCTCTGGTACTTGGCCTCCATGGCAGCGGAGGGGCGAGAGCCCCTCCGAGATTGGATCTCTCTCTGTTTCCTTCTGTTTCTGCCTTCCAGATTCTGGCCTTTCACCGTTTCTTAAATTCCCGGAGATCCGTAACTCCGATTGGGCTGAAATTTTAACACGATTTTTATCCGGATATTAGCTTTCTTGCGGCGAAAGAAGGGCACCAACCGCCTTAAGGGGTGACCACAAGCCACCCTGGCGCTCCCTACCCCCTGGGGCACGCCCCTATGGCTTGTGGGCCCCTCGGGCACCGCCTTCTGTTGATTCCACTTCCCAAAATTCACATATATTCCAAAAAAAATCTCCGTAAGTTTTTATCCCGTTTGGACTTCGTTTGATATGGATTTTCTACGAAACAAAAAACATGCAACAAACAGGAACTGACACTGGGCACTGGATCAATATGTTAGTCCCAACAAGTAGTATAAAAAGTTGCCAAAAGTATATGAAAGTTGTAGAATATTGGCATGAAACAATCAAAAATTATAGATACGACGGAGACGTATCACCTTCCTCTCCTCAAGCTCCACCTTCCGCTGCTCGTCCGCAACATCACCTCCTCCACTGCCGCCTTGCACAGCTCGGTCTCTGCCCTCTCCTCTATTTATTTCATTATAAAAGGCCTTTTTTCTTCGGCATACTCCTTTCTTGCAATGACAATGGCTTAGAATCCTTCCTTAAGATCATTGTATCCATCCTTTGTTCGCTTTTCTTTGCAATTTTTAACTACCATCGGGCCTTCTCGTTTTGGCAACCGAGGGGGAATGGGGGCTCCTTTGGACCTCCTCATCACCACGTGATGCATTACCACATCACGATCAACAATCGAGCTCTTCCTCTTACTAGGAACTTCAAACAACTTCCGGTTGTTTCACTTATCCTCATTTTGAAGCTCTTTATAACAATGTTGGAAAGTGAATGTTTTTCCTTTCTACTTATTTTTCTTCTTCTCCCCTTTCTTCCATCTTTCTTGGATAAAACCTTGAGTAAGCATGGGCTAAGTAACACAACTGAAAAGCGTTACCTATGCATACTTAGAACAGAAAGCACTCAGATGTATTAAACAATCACATTATCAGTAATCGGTTGCTCGCTTCCGACGGCGTCATCGTGAGAGATTCTCTTCCAAGCCATACATATCAACACGTCTTAGGTGTACTTTGTGATTCTTCTCCTAGGAGCTTCAAGAAAACTCTACTCATCCATGTCAAGATTCTCATCATCATATTGCGCTTCACATTCTTGAGAGGTAAAACCTTGAGAGACAAAATCTTCATTCGCAACATTTGTGTATTGCAAAATTATATTATTAGCACTGCAAATTCACACACAAAATCTTCTCAATATGACAAAAAAACAATTGGAAAACAAGACAATCATTTTTTTACATATGCAACATTACATCAAACATGTTGTGGACGACGGCGGCGGGTGTCAACGGCTCCTCCTCCACGGTTGGCGGCGGGATGGGAGCTGAAGGGGGAGGAGGCACGACAACAGTAGCATTAGCCAATGAAGCAGCCACAGTAAGCGACAAAGTAGCAGCCGCACCTGTCTTCGTCTTCTTCGCTCGGGACAAAGCCGTGGTAGGGTCGTGTGTCGGCCTCTTCGGGATGCCACCTCATTGATTGGTAGCGGAGGCCTTTTTCCGCACCGACAGATCCTTTCCAGCCGTGACGGCTAGTCATGGGGCCGTCGTCGTGCCGAGCAAGAGAGGCCATGGCAGCGACAGCGGGAGAGAGGGGAGGGGTGAAGCTGGTCAATGCGAGGAGTGTTGGATCAATCTCGACGGCTGCGAGATCGATGGCGGGGTTGGAGAAGCAGTCCATTTGGCTCTGGTGGTGGCAGGTGCGCGGTGGGAGGCGACCGCAGCGCGGGAAACTTCTGCGCGATGGTTGGCTACTCATCACGCGTGACGCGTTTGGTTTTGCGGCAGTAGCCCAAGTGCTGTATTTTGTAGCTGTCCTAAAACATGAGTAATTATTTTTGCAGATAAAGCGGTTGTTGGAGCAGAATTTTTCTCCAATTGCCTAAAAAGCAGTTATGTCCTATTTTTTTTCTTTTTGTGGGAAAACATTCAATCTATTCATCTTCAATCATGGGAGTACAACGAACACCAAAAATAATAAAAATTACATCCAGATCTGTAGACCACCTAGTGACGACTACAAGCACTGAGACGAGCCGAAGGCGCGCCGCTGTCATCGCCCCTCCCTCACCGGAGCCGGGCAAAACTTGTTATAGTAGACAGTCAGGAAGTCGTCGTGCTAAGGCCTCATAGGAACAATGGACCAGAATAGCAACCGCCGCCGATGAAGAGTAGCGTAAATCGGAAGGATCCAACTTGAAAACACACGAACATAGACGAACGACAAACAGATCTGAGCAAACCCACCAAGAACAGATCCGTCGGAGACACACCTCCACATACCCACCGATGATACTAGACGCACCATCGAAACGGGGGCCAGGCGGAGAGAACCTTATTCCATCTTAAGAAAGTCTCCGCCATCTCGCCTTCCTGAGCAGTACACAAACCCTAACAAATCTCGAAGACACATGTAAAAACGGAGCCCTCCCACTAGCAAGGAATGGGATCCATCACGCCCCCATATGGCCCTAAGGCCACCGGAGACGAGGCAGACCGGCGGCAGCGCCGACAGGAGGCAGAGAAATTCTAATTGGGGAGGAGGCGGCTGATATCACTAGTAGAAAACAGGGTACTAGTCCCGGTTCCAGAGGGCCTTTAGTCCCGGTTCTGGAACCGGGACAAAACAAACGGGACTAATACCCAAATCCTTTAGTCCCGGTTTTCTTACGAACCGGGACCAAAGGGGCTCCACGTGGCCGCTGCGGGGCGCCCAGGCAGGAGGACCTTTAGTCCCGGTTGGTAACACCAACCGGGACCAAAAGGCAGCCACGCATCAGCAGCTCGCAGGCGCTGGGGGTTTTGTTTTTTTTGGAAGGGGGGTTTAGGGGTTTTGGAGGGTTAATTTAGGGGTTTCATATTGTGTTAGCTAGCTAATAGAGAGAAGTGACCTCTCTTTCTCCGTGCTTGGTCGACGCTAGCTACTATACATATAGAGAGAACTCGACGCTAGCTAGTAAGAAAATGAAGGAAACCATTAATTACACAAGATCGTCATGAACATATATAGAGAGAAGTGACATCTCTTTCTCCGTGCTTGGTCGAACAACAAGTTTTCGTATATCTATCCGACGCTACTACATATGTACAATATAACATCTCTTACAATCCCTAACATCATCTACCTAAGACCATTGCAATTTCACATGGTATTCTCCGTGTTCAGGTATGACGTGGTCAAGAAAGAATCCCGCCAATTCCTCTTGAATTGCTCGTATGCGATCATGTGGTAGGAGTTCATCCCACATCTGCCAGATCTAATTTAAAGAAGGGGGTCAATACATATATATGAATGAAACTCAACACAATTGATGGTAATATATAAAATAAAATTGTGAATATTGTTTACGTACTTCAAATTGTTTCTCAGAGAAGCCCCGCTCAGAGGTCGAGTGGCGAATGAACTCGCATACGTAGTATCCACATAAATGATTCCCGGGTGCCTGGTACAAGCACTTTACGAGAATAGAGTTCAATCAAACTGATAAGCAAGCATGATAATGGTATTGATGAAACTAGAATCAATGAGAGATGCGCGGAACTAGCTAGTACTACTTACTTTGGGGTGCGTAAATCGCAGCTCGTTGTTTAGACCGGGAACCATTCCGGTGAACTATTTCCAAACCCTGGCAGGCAAAGAAAATGATTACTTGATATCAGGAAATGAACGAAAGTTGCTGATATGGTCCCGGTATTGATTGAACTTACTTCTGGAGCATTGCAGTCATGTCCGCATAATACTCGGGATCTTTACGTCTCGAGTCTAAGACAGTTACTAATGCCCCGTCAAGCTTAATGGATAGCAGAATAAAGTGGAACCTCGCACGCATAACTCATCAATTACATTACTTAACCTCTAGTAAGTGAAACCGAATATGCACAAGACAGTAACACTCACTTGAAGTTGTAAGGAAAGAGTATTTCCCTTTTGTTTTGATGTCTAAGGAACGCTTCTAGCAAGTTGTCCTCAGTAACTTTGGCTCTCTTTTGTACCGACCATTCATTTACGGTATTTGGGCTAATGAACCCAATGTCATAGATTTGTTCTTTTTTGCATTCGACCATCTTCAATCTGCATAATATAGTGAGGATAATTATATATACATGCAATGAACGAGCTGAGCTAGAGACTTAATTATAGAAGTAATACTTACAGACAGTAGCAAGTCATGAGTTGTTTGTCGAGGGCCTCTTGATTGAATAACTGAAATAACTCCACAAATTCAACAGGCATCAGGTCGACTCCAATGAAGTCGTGCTCTTTTTTAATTCCGACCATCAAACTGTCGGTCCCAGACTTCCTGCAGGTTTCCATGTACCACTCATGCAATTTTTGCATCATCATTGTTAGATGAGGATGATCAGGTTTGATGAGAGGCTTCCCGTGCTCGTATCTAAAGTTCTCTACTACTACCTCAGCCATTTCAAACTGTACACCATCGCCCACGTAATCACCAACAGTGGTACCGGGCAGTAGCACCGGATGATTAGCGATATCGCTAGACACCTTGAGCGGGGGGCACGATTGCTTCTCCTGTTCGCCGAGCTGGCGAATTGTTTTCCCACTTCTTCGTTTTTTTCTCTTGCAGCACTGGAAGTACTTCCCGACCGCCGCGCTTCATCATATGTCTTTTGAATACAACGGTCATAGTTGGATTGCGGCGGAGGCGGTGGTGGTCGCTTCAGGACATCCAGAGTGTGCTTCCCTTTCACCGGATCTACCGTTTCCTTCGGAGGTGGACGTTTCCGTGCAAAATGGGCCTTCACTTCGGCTTCACTGATTTCAGCATTTTCCTTGTCAGTCCTCTCATATGGTAACTTTGGAAGAGGCTTGAGGCTTGGACCAAATATGTATTTCTTCCCGCCTATTGTACTGCTAGCCGCCGGAGCGGCAGCGTCTCTCTTCCGCCGTTGCTGACGCGCTGGAGGAGGCGGAGTGCCCTAACGCGTCGGAGGAGGAGGAGGAGGAGGCGGAGTGCCCTAACGCGCCGGAGGAGGCGAAGGAGGAGGCGGAGTGCCCTGACGCGCCGGAGGAGGAGAAGGAGGAGGCGGAGTGCCCTGACGCGCCGGAGGAGGAGAAGGAGGACGAGGCGGAGTGCCCTGACGCGCCGGAGGAGGCTGAGTCTGCTGAGGCGTCTAGTTTGGAAGCTTGATGTACTCCTTTCTCCATAGACAGGTACTCCTCGAAGCATTTTCCAGAAGAATAATATCCTCTTCACCTGTATGGTTGTCAAGCTCCAGCCCCTCAAATCCATCCATTATTTCATCCACCGTCACAACAGCATAGCCATGTGGAATCGGACGGCAATGGAAAGTTCCCTCAGCTCGAGGAGGTACAACAGAGCCGACCGCCGCCTTGAAGGTCAGGTTCTGGCATTTTGTCATTAGCTCGCAATGTTCAGCCTCCGTGATACTATCCACGGGGTAGCAAGGAGCCGTGAAATCAGGCTGAACGAGCTCCGTGGAAGCCACGCTGCTTCTCCGCTGAGATGGTGGGGTAGCTTCTGGGGCAGCGTCGAAGGAAGGATCTTCGTGCCGCTCAGATGGTTGACCGGTAGCTCGCTGGCTCTCAAGTTCCTCTAGTTTTGCTAATCTTGCACTGAGCTTCTGCATTTCGCTTGCTTCCTGTTTCCTCTTTCTCTCTCGGCTTCTATAACCACCGTTGTCGGGAAACCCATGCACCCACGGAACGGAGCCTGATGTGCCTCGTGTTCGTCCAGGGTGTTCAGGATTCCCGAGGGCCTCTGTCAGCTCGTCCTTCTCTCTGTCGGGAATGAACGTCCCTTCCTGCGCTGCCTTGATTGCTGCCTGAAGCTTCCGGAAGGGTATTGCAAGTTGCTCGTCCGTCTAAACACACTCCCTTGTTTCTGGGTCCATAGTTCCCCCAACCCCAAAGAACCAAGTCCTTGAACGATCTGGCCAGCGCAATGTCGCTGGTTGGACATTCTTAGCAAGCAGGTCTTGCTCAGCTTTGTCCCACAACGGCCGGGCTTTGTAGTAGCCACCTGACCCCGTGTGATGGTGATACTTCTTCTTTGCAGCATTTTTCTTGTTTGTCAGTGACCTTTTCTTACCCTTCTCCGATTTCTTGTAGGCCACAAATTCGGGCCATTGATCTCTTATCTTCTCATATCGACCGATGAATTCCGGAGTCTCCTCTTTCTCGACAAACTTTGTGTTCAACTCTTTCTTCCAGTTCCTGAATAGTTCTGCCATCTTCTTAAGAGCAAACGCCTTGACCTTTCGCTCTATAACTGGGTTATTCGGACCCTCCTCTCGCGGTAGGCTGAAATTTGTCATCAGCTCGGTCCAAAGATCATCTTTCAGTCTATCCTGGACATAAGAAACTTCAGGGTCCTTATTATTCTTATTCCATTGCTGGGTGCTGATCGAGACATAGTCCCTAACAACAACTCCACACTGATGTACAAATGCGTCCTTGGTCCGTTTTGGAGCAATCGGTTGGCCATCTTTCGCGACTTCTGTGATCATGAACCTTTCATCCGGTTGCAAACTTTTCTTCGGGCTTCGTCTCCTTACCTCGTCGGACTTTGCAACAGTTGAGGCTCCCTCCTCCGTTCGGTCACCGGAGCCGTGATCATGATCTCCTTCCTCCGCCATTCGGTCACCGGAGCCGTCATGATCTCCTTCCTCCTCCATTGTTGGATCACCGGAGCCGTCGTCCTCTCCTTCCTGACCATCGGTGTCGTTGAGATACGACAAGGGATCACCTCCGGCGAGGATTATATCCCCCAACAACTGTTCTTTTTCTAAGTCTCTGTGATCCATAGTTTCTGCAAATATTACAACATGACAATATACAAACATGAGATATGCAAATCAATACAAGGCAATGCAACAATACGATCATATAATATCACTAATACATCATCGAATAGTATCGCTAATACATCATCGAATATTATCATTAATACATCTTGAATATTATTATATAATATCACTAATACAGATCTAGTTGACGTCTCGCGGCGCAGGTGATGGACACCCAAAGAGAAGGAACTATGACAGGATCATAGCTCGGGTGAGATCCCTGAAGAACCTGCCAGGTATTGGAGAACCTGGCGTCCAACGCAGCCATGTAGCGTCGGACGTGCTCGTCCTCCTCCCTGACACGACGACGTACCACCTCCGCGGGGGCCGGCTCCCTCTGCACCGACAGTGGTCCACGCGACCGCCACCAAAGAACCTCCGGGTCGACGACGGGACCCTGATTCCTCACCAAGCTGGGCGCCCCGGAAGGCAGCACCTCCCAGTGCCAGCCCGGCGGAGCCCAGTCCCGGACATGGCACCTCTCAAGCAGGTGGTTGCCACCGAGTCGACGACGAGGATGCTGGCCGGGCATCGTTGACTCAATGGCTACGCTATGCAACTAAACATTTAAACATCTAATTAAACAACATATCGCGTCACCGACGATCGTCGGGGACTCCTCGATATCGTCGGGGACTCTCCCTCACCGACGATCGTCGGGGGGTACTCTCACTCACCGACGATTGTCGGGGGGTACTCTCCCTCACCGACGATCGTCGGGGACTCCTCGATATCGCGTCACCGACGACCGACGATAAAACAACTAAACATCTAAACAATAAAAACAACTAAATTAACTAAATTAACTACCGCTTTTGTATATCCTAAAACAACTAAAACAACTAAAACAACTAAAATTAACTAAATTAACTAAATCAACTAAAATAATTATAAGGGAGATCGTCGGGCGCGGGCGGCGCTGCGGGGTCGCCGGAGACGCGCGCGGGGCCAGCGGCGGTGCTGCGGTGGGCGGAGGCGGGGCCGGTGGCGGTGCTGCGCGCGGTGGGTGGGGGCGAGCGGCGGAGGCGCGCGCGCGGGGCCGACGGGGATAGAGAGGAGGGGGGAGCCTTACCAGCGAGGAGCGGCGACGGCGACGGAGCGACGGAGGAGACCGGCGAGGAGCGGCGACGGTGTCGGGTCGGGGCGGCGACGGCGACGAGCGGCGACGGAGTCGGGTCGGGGCGGCGGCAGCGCATGGCAGGGGCGGCGTCGAGGGCGTCGGGGCAGGGGCGGCGTCGGGGCAGGGGCAGCGTCGAGGGCGTCGGCGAGGGCGTCAACGGCGAGGTGGAGCAGCCTGACGGCGTCGACGGGGCAGAGGGCGGCGAGGGCGTCGACGGCGAGCTCGGGCAGCCTGGCGGCATCGATGTGCTCGGCGTCGTCGAGGGCAACTGCAGATGAAATCTGAAAAATTCCTAAGTCCCTGCTTATATACCCAACCCTTTAGTCCCGGTTGGTGGCTCCAACCGGGACGAAAGGCCCCCTTTCGTCCCGGTTGGTGTCACCAACCGGGACTAAAGGTCAATTTCAGCAGCCCAAAGAGCGGGAAGCAGAGACCTTTGGTCCCGGTTGGTGGCACCAACTGGGACTAAAGGGTGGCATTGGTCCCGGTTGGTGGCTCGAACCGGGACGAAAGGGTGGCATTGGTCCCGGTTCGAGCCACCAACCGGGACCAAAGGCCTGTGCCTGGCACAGCCGCGGTGCGGTTGGATGTTTAGTCCCACCTCGCCAAGCGAAGGGCGCCCGGACGTGTTTATAAGCCCCGCCGCGGCTGCAACGTTGAGCTCCTCTCTAAAGCAGGCATGTGGGCCTAACCGACCTCTTTCTGCTCTGTGGGGCCTACTATGTGAAAATAGATAAGAATTTAGAGAGAAAATTCAACCTAAATTCAAAGTGCTAGTTAGGCATAACTAGCACTTTAAATTTAGGTTGAATTTTCTCTGTAAATTCGCATATATTTTCACTTTTGCTATTTTTTATGTTATTTTTTTGCATATTAAAAGTTCATAACAAAAAATACTTTATGAATATTCTTTTTGCTATTAAAGTTTTAACAAAAATAACTTTGATAATTTTAGTTGCATAAATTTTATATAATATTAAGTTAAATAACTTTGATCGGACGAAAACACGTCTATTACAAAGGGATTTCAATTTTTTAAACATATTTTAACTCAAGACTTTTTCTGCATTCAATATGCACATTCAAAGCCACATCATCACTTTTCAACCCTTTTCTGACTTCATTTGCTATTTTTCATGCATTTCATAATTTATTTTGAGCTAAAATGACCCTGAATTGAAAAGCACTGCAAATGAACTCTGAAATGGTTGAAACTTGGCATGGTATCATCATTTCACCCACATAGCATGTGCTAAAAAGTTGAGAGGGTAACAGGAAAAACTGGATGCACTTCGTGTACAAACTGGACAATCTCTTTCGAAGTATGAGGGTTTTGGACGAAAACTCGTCTATTACAAAAGGATTTCAATTTTTTAAACATATTTTAACTCAAGACTTTTTCTGCATTCAATATGCACCATTCAAAGCCACATCATCACTTTTCAAACCTTTTCTGAATTCATTTGCTATTTTTCATGCATTTCATGATTTATTTTGAGCTAAAATGACCCTGAATTGAAAAGCACTGCAAATGAACTCTGAAATGGTTGAAAGTTGGCATGGTATCATCATTTAACCCACATAGCATGTGCTAAAAAGTTGAGAGGGTTACGGCAAAACCTGGATGCACTTCGTGTACAAACTGGACAATCTCTTTCGAAGTATTAGGGTTTTGGACGAAAACTCATCTGTTACAAAAGGATTTCAATTTTTTAAACATATTTGAACTCAAGACTTTTTCTGCATTCAATATGCACCATTCAAAGCCACATCATCACTTTTCAAACCTTTTCTGACTTCATTTGCTATTTTTCATGCATTTCATGATTTATTTTGAGCTAAAATGACCCTGAATTGAAAAGCACTGCAAATGAACTCTGAAATGGTTGAAAGTTGGCATGGTATCATCATTTCACCCACATAGCATGTGCTAAAAAGTTGAGAGGGTTACGGCAAAAACTGGATGCACTTCGTGTACAAACTAGACAATCTCTTTTGAGTTTTGGACGAAAACTCATCTGTTACAAAATGATTTCAATTTTTTAAACATATTTGAACTAAAGACTTTTTCTGAATTCAATATGCACCATTCAAAGCCACATCATCACTTTTCAAACCTTTTCTGACTTCATTTGCTATTTTTCATACATTTCATGATTTATTTTGAGCTAAAATGACCCTGAATTGAAAAGCACTGCAAATGAACTCTGAAATGGTTGAAAGTTGGCATGGTATCATCATTTCACCCACATAGCTTGTGCTAAAAATTTGAGAGGGTTACGGCAAAAACTGAATGCACTTCGTGTACAAACTGGACAATCTCTTTCGAAGTATCAGGGTTTTGGACGAAAACTCATCTGTTACAAAAGGATTTCAATTTTTTAAACATATTTGAACTCAAGACTTTTTCTGCATTCAATATGCACCATTCAAAGCCACATCATCACTTTTTAAACCTTTTCTGACTTTATTTGCTATTTTTCATGCATTTCATGATTTATTTTGAGTTAAAATGACCCTGAATTGAAAAGCACTGCAAATGAACTCTGAAATGGTTGAAAGTTGGCATGATATCATCATTTCACCCACAGATAGTACATGGACAATACATAAAACCATTCTGCTTGTTTGCCTCAGCCACTTCGAGAAAATTATGCAGGCCCTTAATGTACTCGGAGGTGCGTCGGTCACCGTACATCTGCGTGCATTATATAATTAAGTGTATCAAAAACCATTACAGAACATCATGAATAGAGAAGTGACCAAATTAATAGAAGTTCATTATCACATTAAAACCAAAGTACAGTAGTGACCAAAATAAATACATAAAGTTCATACATAGTTCTCATTGAACAATATATAGCTCTCTAGAGCATCTAATTAAAACATACATTGAAACTATGTAAAATATTTAAATGCAACAACAAATGCGATCATAACCGCAACTAAGGTACCAATTGATTCAACGGCATAATGATACCATTCCTCAGTATGAATGGCATATTTTCTAATCTTTCTAATCTTCAAGCGCATTGCATCCATCTTGATCTTGTGATCTTCGACGACATCGGCAACATGCAACTCCAATTCCATCTTCTCCTCCTCAATTCTTTTCAATTTTTTCTTCAAGTAATTGTTTTCTTTTTCAACTAAATTTAACCTCTCGACAAGAGGGTCGGTTCGAAATTCCGGTTCACATACCTCCTAGATAAAAACATCTATGTCACGTTGGTCGGCATAATTGTCATAAATACTAAATGAAACAAATAGTTATAAAATATAATATACCACATCCGAATCATAGACATGACGAGGGCCGACGGGGGAGGATACCAAAACCATGGCACTATATAATAACAAACAATAATAAAAGTAAAAAAATTGTACAAGTATCTATCTAAATCATACAAGTAAGAATTTTTTTTTTTAGAAAGAAGATAAGAACAAGAGACTCACCACGGTGGTGCCGGCGACGAGATCGGCGCGGGCGATCGACGGCGGTGAGGACGGGGACGGGACAGGACGGACCGCCAAACCTAGACAAATCTTGAGGAAAATGGAGCTTGGAGAGGAGAAAGCTTAAGTGTGGCTCGGACATTTCATCGAATGCCTCATGTGCATAGGAGGTGAGAGCTAGAGCAACACACTTGCACACGCCGGCCGGCCAAAAAACAGAGTGAGCGGGCAGGGCAGGGGTATATATAGGCTTATCTTTAGTCCCGGTTGGTGACTAGAACCGGGACAGAAGACCGACCTTTGGTCCCGGTTCCAGCCACCAACCGGGACTAAAGGTGCTGGGCCAGGAGAGAGGCCCATTGGTCCCGGTTCGTGTCTGGACCCGGGACCAAAAGTGTCAGACGAACCGGGACCAATGGCCCCCGAGGCCCGGCCGGCGCCCTGGCCTCACGAACCGGGACTGGTGCACCCTTTGGTCCTGGTTCGTAAGTGAACCGGGATTAATGCCCTTATCCTGGCCTCAACCAAAGCCCTGTTTTCTACTAGTCTATAGGAGACATGAGTTATCCCTATTTTAGGACAGATGCTCTAGTAATAGAAAAAACACACAAGTGATGACAATTGTTTAGTGTTTACAAGGAAAGGAGTGACTTCGCGGCGGCATTGTCAATTTACTACTCGCAAACTACATCTAAAACCGCTAGCAGCTACTGCCCGTCTTGCTGGCCGTACGTCCGAACAAGACAGACCCACAAGGCAACAACGGCAGCAACGAGGACGCCGAGAAGGCAAGCCGAGGCGATAAGCAACCACGCCTGGTCAAACAACACAACAGGGACAGAGGCTACAATGACGGCAAAGCCAATCTGCCTGAAACCGACTTCGTAGAGAGCTTCCCGCGCGGCGAAGGGTGCGTGCGGCAAGAAGAGAGTCATGTACCCCAGCGCCAACTGCACCACCGTCAGGTAGGTGCACACCAGCATGACCACCGGCAGCGACCTCGGGAAGCCGGCGCCCCACCAGGTGGGCTGGGTGAACATCTTGTAGCACAAACCTACTGCGACGACAATGAAAATAGACGGCGGAACGACAGCCGTTATCCACTGAAGATCTCGGCTCACCCTCATCTTCCTCAGCTGTTCCCCGATCGTCAGTGCCGGCGACGCCTCCGACATCGCCATTACCAGCTGAATGGCGCGGGGCACGTTCTTGTCCACCTTCGGGTTGGCTTCCTGACCGGTAGATGCCGACGGTGCCATGGTTACACCGTTACAGTCCTGGAAGAAAAACAACATAGTTTGGCATCAGCTCCTATATCCCGCAAAGAATACATGTAGTCTACGCTCTCCCGGCTACGACGGAGAAGGGAGGGAGAGTGGAGTGGAGATCCGAGCTAGAAGATGCTAGGCGAGGAGGAGCATACCGTGATCCGTTGGTCTCCGGCGCGGATGGGCAGAAAGCAGACTCGCCGTGTCGAGAAGAGGAGGGAGAGGATCAAGGGCGGAGGCGGCGGCGGAGATGCGGCGAGTTGCGACGGAATTAGACCTAGAGTCTAGACTTAAATCGACGGGCGCCGACCATACTTGGGCAACAAATCTTGTTTTTTGTCCAGCTGCATATTTCTGCTACTGCAATATCAGCGATTCCATATACAGGATCCGGATCCGAACCCAGTACGTAGACCCATCATATACAGTATATATGGAAACCACCACAAACTCTCCATATATTCTTGTTGCTTTGGAGATATGGAACCATCTACCAGAGAATTCCTCCATTTAGCTATACTAGGAAACATGCCCGTGCGTTGCAACGGCAAAAAATAAGACCCTGCAACAAAAATGAACATGTCGCTGCTTGGTCATGAACGGCAAAAATGCTTCAGATATTAGGCTCTGCCTCATTTACCTCCCGCTTAACCGTGTAGTTTGAGTGCTGACCAAACGGCATGACACTGCCAACGCCGTGCTGCTGACAAAGTGACTTTGCCGTAGAATGAACAGTCGTGCGCGTTCTGAAGAGAAGGAGAGGGGCCATGTACCGAAATGCCGAGGTCTAGAAGAACCCAGATGTTGGGCGCGCAATCAAGCGATGCGGAGCGGCCGCTTTCCAACCATCCAGCGCATCCACACCACGACTGGAGGAGCATAGTAAGATTTGATTCCCCGTGTTTCTTGCTAGCTAGCCCCTTTTTCAAGATGAACTCGTCTCAATCTCAAATTTTGTCATCATCTGTGTTAATTAGAATTGCCAAGAGTCCATCTCTGCTCGTTCGTACCGCTTCTCCTATATTAGGCAGGTCATCATGGGGTGCCATCAGGTCCACTTATCCGAGCTTAGCTTGTCTTGAGGATTTTCCACTTAGCCCTTCTTGCTCGTATATATATGCCCATACAACGATGCGTTGTTCCTTCTGCCTATCTTCTTCAGGTGGCTTGCAGATTTCACGTCGTAACTGTATTTAAATTGATGGGTCTAGATGTAAAATAGCAAGGTGGTACTATCTCAGGTGTACGCTCCCTGTTGCAATAGACCGCATGTGCCGCCTGCCAGAGCGAGGGCGATGGATGGGCTGAGGCCCAGGTGAGTCACATGATAATGAACGTAGCCCAAGCCTGTACGTGAGGAATTTTAATGAAACGTTTAGTGTGGTCGCGTGCTCGATCAGGCGACGTACGAAGCGTAAGATTAGTACCACCTCGGATATAGAAAATAATATGGGCAAAGTGGACAGACGACGGACGGACGAAAAACGGACGAAATTACGGTGGTATAAGAAGCGATCCGTGCTTAATTATTATTAATTATAATTATAATTATTATTATATTATTATTATATTATTATTATTATTATATATATATATATATATATATATATATTATTATTATTATTATTATTATTATTATTATATTATATTAGGTAAAGACTAGCAAAACGGACCGTGCGTTGCAACGGGAGGAAACAAAATCATGATCTCGAATGGCAATGATCACATTTTAGTGCATCATCGAGATACACTATCATTCTCATTTTCGTGAAATAGTGAACAATTTTTTTGAAAATCAAGAACAGTTTTTTCAAACCTGTGAACGTAGTTGAAATCGTGCACATTTTTCAAATTCGTGAACATTTTTTTAATTCTTGAACATTTTATACTATTTGCAAGCATTTGTTCAAAATATGTGAACATTTTCTAAAACCTTTTTCTTGAATCGGCGAACATTTCGAGGATCGACGAACAATTTTTTAAGATTTGATGGATCAATTTTCGCCATTAATGAACATTTATTGAACTGCATGATATTTTTTGAATCAGAAAATATTTTTTGAATCAATAAACCATATTTTTAATTTATGATTTTTTTTGAATTTTTTGAATATTTTTTAATTTATGGATATTTTTAAAATTGGCGAAATTTTGTTCAATATCATTAGCATTTATTAATACACGAAATTTTGAAAAAATTCATGGACTTTTTTATATTTTCTAAACATTTGTTATAAAATTTGCAAATATTTTTTAAAATAGCAAACATTTTCTGAAGCAACAATCATTTATAATTATTAAACATTTATTTCAAAATTTCGTTTTTTTCGATTTTTGAAACTTTATTAAATTCATATAAATTAATACAGTAAAAACAATGATGGAAAAGTAAAAACCAAAAATAATAAACGTGTCGCTCATACATGGGCTGGCCCAAATTGGTGTGTTGTGTCTTCTCCTATACTGTAGAGCGCATTATAGGAGTTTCCTACATGGACCGGCCCAATACGAGATTTCTCTGTGTTATACGTTTTTTATTACTTATAGATGACATTGGTGTGTAATATTTTGCAACTTTAGGGGCAATTTCGATGACGGACGGTCAGAAGCGATCCTTCCTTTATTAGTAGGTAAAGATTATATATATATAACAAATGTTTCGTATGACCGGGTGTAGTTACTCCCACTTTTGTTTCGTATGTTCTATATAGTTTCTATCATATCAGAGTATATGAACGCGCAGTATGTGGTATTAACAATGTTTATGTAGTATATATATTACTTTTTAGGTAATATATATACTACTTTTTAGGTAGTATGTATCATATTTTGAGCATACTTTTTTTTACGTACAAATATGTACGTATTTCATAAATCTAATAAAAACTATGGGCTCTTATAATTTTTTTAAATAACTCACTCTGGACTATCTTAGATACAGTATATGAACATACTAAAAATGATAGGGTAATATATGAGATGTGGATGTATAACTACACCCGGTCATAGGATGTATTTTCCCTATATATAAGTTTATAGTCATTTTTACTGAGAGTAAAGGAACATGCATTATTTTCACATATTCTTATTTTTAACCGTATAATTCCTAAAAGACCTTTCCTCGTTGCACTTTCTCTTTCCTGATGCTGAACCCACTCTCCTTAGCGTGCTTGTTGTAGAATACGTAGGCATCCCCTTGGGACCGGAAAGTCATAACCTTAACCTTTCAATGTGTCTCTAGCATTTGTTGCTCGTATTGAGCCTGCTTAATGTCCATCTCAGCTTCGTTGTCATCATCACTACTATCATCCTACTACAAAATTACATATAAAACCATGTCAGTATGTCATCATTTAGTTCGTACTACTGCGCGGCGTACGAAATGTTTGAACCAACCTGGCTCAAGTTATCGGCGAAAGATTCCTGAAAATCATTTTGCTCCTTATGAACGCCCACGTCTTCCTGTAAATTAAAAATCATAGCCAAATAATTAGCATGCGGTACTTTGACAATTTAAAAATGGAATCAAAATAGATGTCACTTACGTTTTCACTGTTTGCATCATGTTCATTATTTTCAAAATCTTGCAAAGGTAAGATATCATACAATGACCACGATTTTTTGTCGCTGTAGTCATCTTCATCACTAGTATCATTATCGGTCCGAGTGACGTTATCATTACTATTCTCATGGCCCGTAAATGCGGTTTCTTCATCCATTTGAACACACCTCACTAGCAACAATGCACAACATTGATAAAGAAATTTTATCTCGGTTTAAATTCAAACTTGATATAGTGGGTCATGCCGATGAATAAATTACAAGATTAAAGCTATTTTAAATCATTTTTTGCAAAAACTAAATCATTTCGGTAAGTCGTACAGGGTTTAGATGGAAAACCTTGGGTGGCAGTGTCGACGTCGCGGGTCACGGCCTAAGGGGCCTTGAGGCAGGGGCCTCCGGCGTGATTGCGGACGTCGGCGGGGGACGGGGTCGGTGAGAGGCAGAGGAGGCGGTGTGGGACATGGGGAGGTCAGTGGAGTTAGGGCCTTCAACGTGATTGCGGACGACGGTGACCTCGAAGATGTGGACGACCACTTCCGTAACTGGCGGGAAAATCAGGCGAAGCCGCGATGTGGGACAGGGGCAGTGAGAGGTGGCGTAGGACGGGGGCGAACAGAGGCGAGAGGAACGGGGTGGTGAACGGCGTCCGCAGCCCGCGGCGGTCTTTCACTCGTGAGGCCACGGGCGGCGATCAGCCAGTTGGGCAATTGGATCGCGAGTCGCATGATCGTCGGGCGGTTAGCAAGATCGTGGAAATTTCTTATTTCTTTTTGCATGAGCGGGCGGCAGGCAGGTGTATCGGTACGGCGGGCGGCTTGGCCATACGTTTACAATACGGGGTGGATATACATTTCATTGAAATGACCCAATTGCTCTTATACGATTTGTGTGTGTGTGTGCCGGGGGGGGGGGGGGGTACCGAAGCTCTTACCCAAGATTAAAAGAGCCCACAATCTGATAGAACATCACGAAAATCTGTCATATTCTTCTTAGATTTTTTGGTTAGTGAGAGGTGCTCGGATTGCCATATGGTTTCGTTGAAATCGCCTATAACAAACCAAGGAACATTCCAAGAGGGTTTTATATGTTTCAACAAGTTCCACATATTGTGACGTTCATGCGACTTCGGCTCTCCGTGATAAAAGTTCCAGGCCACTGTTGGCCATGTGGATTTAGGCGGATCAACACATCAATATATCTCAAATCCACGGCTTTAATTCAACACTCTCATCGTAAAACAGAGCAATGCCAGTTCCTTTCCCTACTCCTGTTTCTGTGATGTAGTGTTGCAAACCTAACCTCCACCTCAAATTGCTAACATACTTTTTTTTGACGGGTCAAATTATTAACATACTTATTTTTTTTGACGGATTTAGGCGGATCAACACATCAATATATCTCAAACCCACGGCTTTAGTTCAACACTCTCATCGTAAAACAAAGCAATGCCAGTTCATTTTTTTTGCTTAATGTCCATCTCAGCTTCGTTGTCATCATCACTACTATCATCCTACTACAAAATTACATATAAAACCATGTCAGTATGTCATCATTTAGTTCGTACTACTGCGCGGCGTACGAAATGTTTGAACCAACCTGGCTCAAGTTATCGGCGAAAGATTCCTGAAAATCATTTTGCTCCTTATGAACGTCCACGTCTTCCTGTAAATTAAAAATCATAGCCAAATAATTAGCATGCGGTACTTTGACAATTTAAAAATGGAATCAAAATAGATGTCACTTACGTTTTCACTGTTTGCATCATGTTCATTATTTTCAAAATCTTGCAAAGGTAAGATATCATACAATGACCACGATTTTTTGTCGCTGTAGTCATCTTCATCACTAGTATCATTATCGGTCCGAGTGACGTTATCATTACTATTCTCATGGCCCGTAAATGCGGTTTCTTCATCCATTTGAACACACCTCACTAGCAACAATGCACAACATTGATAAAGAAATTTTATCTCGGTTTAAATTCAAACTTGATATAGTGGGTCATGCCGATGAATAAATTACAAGATTAAAGCTATTTTAAATCATTTTTTGCAAAAACTAAATCATTTCGGTAAGTCGTACAGGGTTTAGATGGAAAACCTTGGGTGGCAGTGTCGACGTCGCGGGTCACGGCCTAAGGGGCCTTGAGGCAGGGGCCTCCGGCGTGATTGCGGACGTCGGCGGGGGACGGGGTCGGTGAGAGGCAGAGGAGGCGGTGTGGGACATGGGGAGGTCAGTGGAGTTAGGGCCTTCGACGTGATTGCGGACGACGGTGACCTCGAAGATGTGGACGACCACTTCCGTAACTGGCGGGAAAATCAGGCGAAGCCGCGATGTGGGACAGGGGCAGTGAGAGGTGGCGTAGGACGGGGGCGAACAGAGGCGAGAGGAACGGGGTGGTGAACGGCGTCCGCAGCCCGCGGCGGTCTTTCACTCGTGAGGCCACGGGCGGCGATCAGCCAGTTGGGCAATTGGATCGCGAGTCGCATGATCGTCGGGCGGTTAGCAAGATCGTGGAAATTTCTTATTTCTTTTTGCATGAGCGGGCGGCAGGCAGGTGTATCGGTACGGCGGGCGGCTTGGCCATACGTTTACAATACGGGGTGGATATACATTTCATTGAAATGACCCAATTGCTCTTATACGATTTGTGTGTGTGTGTGTGCCGGGGGGGGGGGGGGGGGGTACCGAAGCTCTTACCCAAGATTAAAAGAGCCCACAATCTGATAGAACATCACGAAAATCTGTCATATTCTTCTTAGATTTTTTGGTTAGTGAGAGGTGCTCGGATTGCCATATGGTTTCGTTGAAATCGCCTATAACAAACCAAGGAACATTCCAAGAGGGTTTTATATGTTTCAACAAGTTCCACATATTGTGACGTTCATGCGACTTCGGCTCTCCGTGATAAAAGTTCCAGGCCACTGTTGGCCATGTGGATTTAGGCGGATCAACACATCAATATATCTCAAATCCACGGCTTTAATTCAACACTCTCATCGTAAAACAGAGCAATGCCAGTTCCTTTCCCTACTCCTGTTTCTGTGATGTAGTGTTGCAAACCTAACCTCCACCTCAAATTGCTAACATACTTTTTTTTGACGGGTCAAATTATTAACATACTTATTTTTTTTGACGGATTTAGGCGGATCAACACATCAATATATCTCAAACCCACGGCTTTAGTTCAACACTCTCATCGTAAAACAAAGCAATGCCAGTTCATTTTTTTTGCTTAATGTCCATCTCAGCTTCGTTGTCATCATCACTACTATCATCCTACTACAAAATTACATATAAAACCATGTCAGTATGTCATCATTTAGTTCGTACTACTGCGCGGCGTACGAAATGTTTGAACCAACCTGGCTCAAGTTATCGGCGAAAGATTCCTGAAAATCATTTTGCTCCTTATGAACGTCCACGTCTTCCTGTAAATTAAAAATCATAGCCAAATAATTAGCATGCGGTACTTTGACAATTTAAAAATGGAATCAAAATAGATGTCACTTACGTTTTCACTGTTTGCATCATGTTCATTATTTTCAAAATCCTGCAAAGGTAAGATATCATACAATGACCACGATTTTTTGTCGCTGTAGTCATCTTCATCACTAGTATCATTATCGGTCCGAGTGACATTATCATTACTATTCTCATGGCCCGTAAATGCGGTTTCTTCATCCATTTGAACACACCTCACTAGCAACAATGCACAACATTGATAAAGAAATTTTATCTCGGTTTAAATTCAAACTTGATATAGTGGGTCATGACGATGAATAAATTACAAGATTAAAGCTATTTTAAATCATTTTTTGCAAAAACTAAATCATTTCGGTAAGTCGTACAGGGTTTAGATGGAAAACCTTGGGTGGCAGTGTCGACGTCACGGGTCACGGCCTAAGGGGCCTTGAGGCAGGGGCCTCCGGTATGATTGCGGACGTCGGCGGGGGACGGGGTCGGTGAGAGGCAGAGGAGGCGGCGTGGGACATGGGGAGGTCAGTGGAGTTAGGGCCTTCGACGTGATTGCGGACGACGGTGACCTCGAAGATGTGGACGACCACTTCCGTAACTGGCGGGAAAATCAGGCGAAGCCGCGATGTGGGACAGGGGCAGTGAGAGGTGGCGTAGGACGGGGGGCGAACAGAGGCGAGAGGAACGGGGTGGTGAACGGCGTTCGCAGCCCGTGGCGGTCTTTCACTCGTGAGGCCACGGGCGGCGATCAGCCAGTTAGGCAACTGGATCGCGAGTCGCATGATCGTCGGGCGGTTAGCAAGATCGTGGAAATTTCTTATTTCTTTTTGCATGGGCGGGCGGCAGGCGGGTGTATCGGTACGGTGGGCGGCTCGGCCATACGTTTACAATACGGGGTGGATATACATTTCATTGAAATGACCCAATTGCTCTTATACGATTTGTGTGTGTGTGTGCCGGGGGGGGGGGGGGGGGTACCGAACCTCTTACCCAAGATTAAAAGAGCCCACAATCTGATAGAACATCACGAAAATCTGTCATATTCTTCTTAGATTTTTTGGTTAGTGAGAGGTGCTCGGATTGCCACATGGTTTCGTTGAAATCGCCTATAACAAACCAAGGAACATTCCAAGAGGGTTTTATATGTTTCAACAAGTTCCACATATTGTGACGTTCATGCGACTTCGGCTCTCCGTGACAAAAGTTCCAGGCCACTGTTGGCCATGTGGATTTAGGCGGATCAACACATCAATATATCTCAAACCCACGGCTTTACTTCAACACTCTCATCGTAAAACAGAGCAATGCCAGTTCCTTTCCCTACTCCTGTTTCTGTGATGTAGTGTTGCAAACCTAACCTCCACCTCAAATTGCTAACGTACTTTTTTTTGACCGGTCAAATTATTAACATACTTATTTTTTTGCCGTGTCTCTGAAAGAAAAACTAGCTTAGGCTTGTAGGTGTGCACTAAGCACACAAGTTAACTGACCGGAGTTTGCCCGAGACCCCGGCAGTTCCAGCTTAGGAGTGTCATGACTCCTGGTGGGCGCCGTCTTCAGCACCCACTAGTTGACCAGGAGCCCCAGGCCTGGTTGCTTCCATTCCTCCACTTTTGTTCTTGATCTATTCATCCAACACGTCAGTCCCTTTCTGCTTCTTATGCTAGTCAGTACCCTTTTCCCAAGCACCAAGGCTGAATCTCTTGAACCTTTCTGAATGTTCCTCACTGCTGCACTTTTCTTCAGGGCCGGCTCCTTCTTTCCGCCCATCTTCCTTCGCTCCCAGGGCCACGTTCAGGTTCCCATTCACACGTGCGCCCTCTGTCGCTGGAACAGCGTTTGCATCAGAGGCCACCACCTGCACAAACATCGGTTTTGGCCCAAAGCCCGGAGGGAACTGCAGCTCTTCTGTCAACGCTGGAACTTGCTCAGTTGTCTGTAACGCAGCTCCGATCAAGGTTGTGGTAGAGACTGGCTGAATCGCAGAACCATTTTTGGGAGTCTTCTCTCCTAGGTTTGGTGCTCCGCTGCTGTTCTTCAGTGGGCTCTTGCACCTGTTTGGGCTGCCTTCGCCCACCCTGATGGCACTGACCGCAGCTATTGCAGCCTGCATCAGGGGATCAGAGAGCACATCCTCAGCGATGCCTCCATACCGTGCCTTGATGTTCTGCTTCAGTGTTCCAGTTTTCTTCCCCATCACTGGCAGACCCGGGGTTGAGGAAGCGTCGTGCACCACGTACTTCAGGGACTATGACACCACTCATACTGTTACTCTTTTGAACAGAGAGGCACGCGTCGCTGCCGTGAACCTCATCGTTTGGAGGTCCTCCGGCAGCTTATAGTCGCGTTGGCCATGTTCGATGCGCCCACCGTACACACAGAAGCGTGGGGCTCACTCGTAATTCACCTCTAATATATGCAACTCTGTTTCTTTATTTTTTCCTAACTCAACTAGCTCTCTAGTTTTTATGTTCCTCGAGAGTGGTTCATCTACTTCATGCAAAATTCTCACCCTAATGAACTCATTGCGGATTCTACCTCTCAATCTTGTCCAGTTTACAAAATCAAGCAAACAAGCATGTGATTTTCAGCGGGTAATTATCTATGACTTTCATGTCTGTTCAGAAATTGGTTCTCCGTAGAAATAGACAAGTTCTTGCAGAACATAAATTTACTAAAATCTGATAATTCATTTTTTAGAAATGAAAATCTAAAAATTCTGGTGTAGCAGCACTGTTTGGTGATATCTGGACAAACATTAAACCAAATTGAGCAAATTCAGTTTTACTGGAAAGCTGTCAACAATCACTACAACTTTAATGTTGGTGTCATCTCAAAAGTATATACGAATTACTGCCGGTTTTAAAAACACTAATCTTGTTCGATGATTCAGATATCAAAAACAATTCTGGGTATCCACTTTGATCGACAAACTAAGTTGTTTTCAACAATCCAACCTAAGTATCTAGGAACTAGAGTATAGCTTCGCAAAAAAGGAACCAGGTAACAGAAAAGAGGTAACCCTTGATCTGTAGAGCATCGATTCGAGTTCAACTCCGATCCAATCTAGCAAGATCCTTATCCCTATTCTCGGTCTATTACTCACGCCGCTCGATCAGGAGTACAACCACGGCTAGAACCCGAGAAAGCGTAGATCCGCCACGACTGTTGGCCTGACTTGAAATCAATCAATGGATAAAGCAAACCGCTTGTCATTCATCAGTGTCGTGCCATCCACTGGCAACTATGAAGAAAGTGAAAATGAGCTAGGCGCAGTGTTTGGCATCAGGTGCAAAGGCGGGGTCCCATCATGTGCAAAGATCGTGTCGCCGCTGAAGAAATAGACCTCTCGACTTAACCTGCCTTCCCATTCCAACTTGCATGTTGAACCGTTGGTTGGATCGCTCATGCATGTCATTTTACTGCCCTCGCTATGCAGCAACGGGTCAATCGTGAGGTCAACAAATTCGAATTTTGATTTATTTCAAAATAAATAAATAAATAAAGGAAAACTGTAAACAAATCTGGTATGGCAAGTATTACTGAATAGTTCATGTACATCAAATCATGTAGCTCTTCTTATTCTGTGAATCGTTATGCTTCTGTCCTGGGCTGATGTATAAATAGTCATTACTCGCACCCACCCAAGTTATGATTGATTCATATTCATATACATCAATACATTTCCGCAAAAAATAATCATATACATCAATACATGATGTTCCGTGAGGTTCCATGTCACCGTCCATCCATTTGTTTATTTATTATTTTTACATTGCGATAAACCTCTGCAGACATGCATGTAGCCGTATCGCTGGAACTGGTAGTGAAGCATGTCAGGACTGTTGGGCCTGTAAGACAGTCAAACAGTATACGGTTGGTCCATGCATCTTCTGTTGGTGTAGATGTTGAAGCAGATATAAGGTCTTTGTTTGTTCCATGCTGTTATATTATCATTTTTGGATGTTTTACAATCATTTTATAACAACTTTATATCATTTTTTGAGACTAACCTATTGACATAGTGCCAAAGTGCCAGTTGCTGTTTTTGCTTGTTTTTTACTTCGCAGAATATCAATATCAAACGGAGTCCAATCGCGACGAAACTTTTGGAGATTTTTTCTGGACCAGAAGACACCCAGTGGGCCAAAGAAGTGCCGAAGAGGTGGGCCGTGGAGACCACAACCCACCAGGGCGCGCCAGGGGGGCCCCGGCGCGCCCTGATGGGTTGTGCCCTCCTCGGGGCCCCTCTGCACCGCCTCTGATGCCTATAAATTCCCAAATATTCCAAAAACCCTAGGGGAGTCGACGAAACACAATTCCAGCCGCCGCAAGTTTCAGAACCTCGAGATCCAATCTAAACACCATCACGGAGGGGTTCATCTTCTTCATAGGTGCCTCTCCGATGATGCGTAAGTAGTCCACCATAGACCTACGGGTCCGTAGGCAGTAGCTAGATGGCTTCCTCTATCTCTCTCTCTCTTATGATTCTCAATACAATGGTCTCTTGGAGATCTATTTGATGTAAACATTTGCGGTGTGTTTGTTGGGATCCGATGAATTTTGAGTTCATGATCAGTTTCTATCCATGAATATTATTTGAGTCTTCTTTGATCTCTTATATGCATGATTACTTATAGTCTCGTATTTCTTCTTCGAATCTTTGGTTTAGTTAGGCCAACTAGATCGAATTTTTTTGCCATGGAAAGAGGTGCTTTGTGATGGGTTCGATCTTGCGGTGTTCTTTCCCAGTGACAGAAGGGGCAGCAAGACACGCATGTATCGTTGCTATTAAGGATAACAAGATGGGATCTATTCCTACATGAATAGATCTTGTCTACATCATGTCATCGTTCTTATTGCATTACTCCGTTTTTCCATGCTTAATACACTAGATGCACGCTGGATAGCGGTCGGTGTGTGGATTAATAGTGGTAGATGCAGGCAGGAGTCGGTCTACTTATCTTGGACGTGATGCCTATATAATGATCATCGCCTTGGATATCGTCATGACTATTCGATTTTCTATCAATTGCCCAACAGTAATTTGTTCACCCACCGTGCGCTATACTCATGAGAGAAGCCACTAGTGAATCCTACGGCCCCCGGGTCTACTTTTCCAACATATTGCTTTCCGATCTATCTTTTTGCATCTTTGTTTTCAGATCTACAAAACCAAAAACCCAAAAACATATTGCTGCATATTTTATTTGCTCTTTTTATTTTGTGCTCTTGAGAGATCTATCTCTCCTATCTATCACTACCTAATCTATCTTTTTACCGTAGAGAGATTGACAACCTCTCTTTCGCGTCGGGTTGCAAGTATTTGTTATTTGTGTGCAGGTGCTGCTTATTGGGTGGTGGTGATCCTCCTACTGGTTCGATAACCTTGGTTTCATAACTGAGGGAAATACTTACCGTCGCTGTGCTGCATCATCCCTTCCTCTTTGGGGAAATACCGACGCAGTCTCAAGCCACGCCAAAGGAATTTCTGGTGCCGTTGCCGGGGAGGAAGCGGTCTTTTCTACGTGCCTAACGTAGGCGCCGAGGGGACTCCATCATCATCTACCAGGTTCCTAATCACAAATCTCATCTCCTTGCAATTACATTATTTGCCATTTGCCTCTCGTTTTCCTCTCCCCCACTTCACCAATTTGCCGTTTTATTTGCTCTCTTTTTCGTTTGCCTTTTTTCTTGCCGGATCTCTTGCCTTGTTGTTATGACTAGCGCCACTACTCCCCCTTTGTCACCTGATTTTGAAGTGCCGTACTTCAAACAAAAACAAGGGGAAATTTTGAAAGATGCCTGGTGTATGCTAATGGAATCCTATCGTATTTCCAATCTAAAAGGAGACGCAAAAGTCTTGCTTAGAAATTTTTACATTGGATTGGCTTTGCATCATAGAGAGCTTTTGGATTTTGCCTCTAAGGGGAATTTTATTGAACTTGATGCAAACGCCTCTTATGAAGTTTTGGAAGGGATTTTGGGGGTTCCCCCACCCAAAAATGGGCTTGCTTTTTCACAAGAGGGGGTTCAAATTCTCGACAAATTGGGTGACTTACATAAGCACTTGGTCGAGTTACAAAAATATCATGAACCCCTCAAACATATTAGTGGGAACCTCAATCGCTTGAATACTTTGATTACCCTTTGCAATAAGCGTTTGGATATTTTGGATCTTAAGATGATTTCTTCTCCTGAAAATTTGGGGAAGCGGAAAGAGCCCCCCCGGATTCGAGAAGGCGCTCACAAAAATGGCCAAAATCAAAGATGACAATACTTGAATCTATGTGTTATGCCTAGCTAGGGGCGTAAAACGATAGCGCTTGTTGGGAGGCAACCCAATGAATAAATTTATTTTTGCTTTTTTCCTTTCTGTTTTTGAGTGATGACACAATTATGCCTCTGTTATGATTGTGTTTTTATGGTTTATTTAGTGTTTGTGCCAAGTAAAGCCTTTAGGATGATTCATAGGATGAGTAGAAGTGATGCTGAATCTGAAACATAAACTTTGTGTCCAGTATATGAATTTTCATTTTTTTGCTGGAACGTGATATTGAGCTGAAATTTTAACACAGTTTTCTATACAAATTCCTTACGTTGTCCTAATTTTTCAGAATTTTTAGAGTTACAGAAGTATGGTTAGAGTACAGATTACTACAGACTGTTCTGTTTAAGACAGATTCTGTTTTTGTTGCATTGTGTGCCTTTTTTGATGAATCTATGGGTTATATTGAAGGGTATGAGCCATGGTAAAGTTAAAATACAATAGATATAATGCAACAATAAAATATGAATGGGTTTGCAACATCACCTAAAGTAGTGATTTGCTTTATTATACTAACGGATCTCACGAAGATTTTGTTGAGTTTTGTGTGATTGAAGTTTTCAAGTTTTAGGTGAGATCACGATGGATGAAAGAATAAGGAGTGACAAAAGCCTAAGCTTGGGGATGCTACCACACCCCCAAGATATATCCAAAGAGTAACAAGCAACTAAGTTTGGGGATGCCCCCGAGTGGCATCCCCTCTTTCTCCTAACAACCATCGGTATTTTACTTGGAGCTATATTTTTATTCATCACATATCATGAGTTTTGCTTGGAGCGTCTTGTATCTTTGCTTGCTTTGCTTGTTTGTTTTTTCCTTTGTAACCTTGTTGTACACACCTATTTGGGAGAGCCAAAATTATGCTATGATTTGTTAGAATTGCTCTATGTGCTTCACTTAAACTCTTTGAGCTATAGATTTGCTCTAGTGCTTCACTTATATCTTGTTGAGCACGGTGTGCTTGGAAATTTTTCTAGAAATACTCTCATGCTTCACTTAGATTAATTTGAGAGTTAGTAAATTTTGAAGAAATCCTCTCATGCTTCACTTATACCATTTTGAGAGATGAAATCTTTATGCTCATGTCCTTCACTTAGATTTGTTTGAGCTTGTCAAAAAAGCAATGGCAATATATGAAACTAGTCCCAAAGTGATAGATATCCAAGGAGGATATAATAAAAACTTTCATGAAGATCATTGGACAAATTAAACTTGATTCTTTGTAATAGTTTTGAAACATCATGATAGTAATATGTGAGTCATGTTAGTGAGAAATTATGCTTGAGTAGGAATATTGGTGTTAAGGTTTGTGATTTCCTATGCATGCACGAAAGTCAATAGTTATGCAATGAAGTTACATCCTACTTGTGGTGCATTATTCGATGTTAGTTATGCTCAATGCTCGCTTATGTGAATTTTCGTTTCTTGGTTTGGTTGCTTCTCAATCTATTTGCTAGCCTCCATTTGTACTAAGTAGAAATACTACTTGTGCATCCAAAATCCTTAAATCAAGTTATGCCTTATGAGTCCACCATACCTACCTATATGCGGTATTTCCATGCCGATCCAAGCAAATTTGTATGTGCCATCTCTAAATTTTCAAAATAAATTTTCTCTTTTGTGTGCTCGTACCGCTCATGAAACGGTGGGGAGTGTCCAATATTTTTCCATGCTAGATGTGTTATTCTCAAGATGAGTGTTTATTCACTTGTCATTGCACGAGAGTGCGGCGGTAATAGGGATGCCCATTCCCGAAATGAAAAAGAAAAAATATTTACTTTATGTTGTCAAATAATAAATTCCTTGGAAAGTGTTGGTATGGAAGGCAACCGTGGATATGGCTGCTACTTCTTGAGCTTGCGTTGGTTTTCCCTTGAAGAGGAAAGGGTGATGCAGCAAAGTAGATAAGTTTTTCCCTCAGTTTTGAGAACGAAGGTATCAATCCAGTAGGAGGTACAAGCAAGGCCCCAATCTATGCAGCTGCACAAACAATCAAACACTTGCACCCAACGCTATAAAGGGGTTGTCAATCCCTTCACGGTCACTTGCAAGGACGAGATCCGATAGAGATAGATATAAAAGATTACTAAAACGATAATTAAAATAAAAGTAAATAAATTGCAGCAAAGTATTTTTGTGTATTTTAGTTTATAGATCTGAAAATATAATATGGAAAATAGACCCGGGGGCCATAGGTTTCACTAGAGGCTTCTCTCTTGAAGGAAAATAATACGGTGGGTGACCAAATTACTGTCGAGCAATTGATAGAAAAGCGCATAGTTATGACGATATCCAAGGCAATGATTATGCATATAGGCATCACGTCCGTATCAAGTAGACCGAAACGATTCTGCATCTACTACTATTACTCCACACATCGACCGACTCCTGCCTGCATCTAGAGTATTAAGTTCATGAAGAACAGAGTAACGCATTAAGTAAGATGACATGATGTAGAGGGATAAACTCAAGCAATATGATGAAAACCCCATCTTTTTTATCCTTGATGGCAACAATACAAATACGTGCCTCGCTACCCCTACTTTGTCACTGGGTGAGGACACCGCAAGATTGAACCAAAAACTAAGCACTTCTCCCATGGCAAGAATTACCAATCTAGTTGGCCAAACCAAACCAATAACTCGAAAAGACTTACAAAGGTATGAAATCATGCATATAAGAATTCAGAGAAGATTCAAATAATATTCATAGATAATCTGATCATAAACCCACAATTCATCGGATCTTGACAAACACACCGCAAAAGAGTATTACATAGGATAGATCTCCATGAAGATCATGGAGAACATGGTATTGAAGAACATAGAGAGAGAAGAAGCCATCTAGCTACTAGCTATGGACCCGAAGGTCTGAGGTAAACTACTCACGCATCATCGGAAGGGCAATGGTGTTGATGTAGAGGCCCTCCGAGATCGAATCCCCCTCCGGCAGATCGCCGGAAAAGGGCCCAAGATGGGATCTCACGGGAACAGAGGCTTGCGGCGGCGGAAAAATATTTTCGTGGATCTCTTTGGTACTGGGGGAATATTTCTGAATTTATAGGCAAAGAGTTAGGGTTGGAGAAGCTACGGGGGGCCCACAAACCAGGGGGCGCCCCCCCAGGGGCGCGCCCTGGTGGCTTGTGGCCCACCCGTAGGTCTTCTAGCCTCTTCTCGAAGCCTCCTGGGTTCCTTCTGGTCCAAGAAAAATCAGCGTAGAATTTTATTCCGTTTGGACTCCGTTTGATATTCCTTTTCTGCAATACTCAAAAGCAAGGAAAAAACAGAAACTGGCACTGGGCACTAGGTTAATAGGTTAGTCCCAAAAATAATATAAAATAGCATATTAATGCATATAAAACATCCAAAACAGATAATATAATAGCATGAACAGCATCCCCAAGCTTAATTCCTGCTCGTCCTCGAGTAGGTAAATGATAAAAAGAGAATTTTTGATGTGGAATGCTACCTAACATATTTATCCATGTAATATTCTTTAGTGTGGCATGAATGCTCAGATCCATAAGATTCAAAACAAAAGTTTAATGTTGACATAAAAACAATAATACTTCAAGCATACTAACAAAGCAATCGTGTCTTTTCAAAATAACATGGCCAAAGAAAGTTATCCCTACAAATCATAAGGTCTGGCTATGCTCCATCTTCCCCACACAAAGTATTTAAATCATGCACAACCCCGATGACAAGTCAAGCAATTGTTTCACACTTTTTATGTTCTCAAACCTTTTCAACTTTCACGCAATACATGAGCGTGAGCCATAGATATAGCACTATAGGTGGAATAGAATATGGTGGAGGTTGTGAGGAAAAGGGGAAGATAGTCTCACATCAACTAGGCGTATCAACGGGCTATGGAGATGCCCATCAATAGATATCAATGTGAGTGAGTAGGGATTGCCATGCAACAGATGCACTAGAGCTATAAGTGTATGAAAGCTCAAAAAGAAACTAAGTGGGTGTGCATCCAACTCGCTTGCTCACGAAGACCTAGGGCAATTTGAGGAAGCCCATCATTGGAATATACAAGCCAAGTTATATAATGAAAAATTCCCACTAGTATATGAAAGTGACAAAATAGGAGACTCTCTATCATGAAGATCATGGTGCTACTTTGAAGCACAAGTGTGGAAAAAAGATAGTAGCATTGTCCCTTCTCTCTTTTCTCTCATTTTTTTGGTGGGCATCTTTGGCCTCTTTTATTATTTTTAAAGTCCGGAGTCTCATCCCAACTTGTGAGGGAATCATAGCTTCCATCCTTTCCTCACATGGGACAATGCTCTAATAATGATGATCATCACACTTTTATTTACTTACAACTCAAGAATTACAACTCGATACTTAGAACAAAACATGACTCTATATGAATGCCTCCGGCGGTATACTAGGATGTGCCACGATCTAGCATAGCAAATGACATTAATGAAAACATCACGCTAGCTGTCTTACGATCATGCAAAGCAATATGACAATGATGGTGCGTGTCAAGATAAACGGAACGGTGGAAGTTGCATGGCAATATATCTCGGAATGGCTATGGAAATGCCATAATAGGTAGGTATGGTGGCTGTTTTGAGGAAGGGTATATGGTGGGTTTAATGCACCGGCGAAATTTGCGCGGTACTAGAGAGGCTAGCAAAAGTGGAAGGGTGAAAGTGCGTGTAATCCATGGACTCACATTAGTCATAAAGAACTCACATACTTATTGCAAAAGTCTATTAGTTATCGAAGCAAAGTATTAGACGCATGCTCCTAGGGGAGAGGTTGGTAGGAGTTAACCATCGCGCGCTCCCGACCCTCACACAAAGGATGACAATCAATAAACAAATCATGCTCCGACTTCGTTACATAATGGTTCACCATACGTGCATGCTACGGGAATCACAAACTTTTAACACAAGTATTTCTACCAATCCACAATTACTCACTAGCATGTCTCTAATATTACCATCTTTATATCTCAAAACAATCATAAGGAATCAAACTTCTCATAGTATTCAATGCACTTTATATGAAAGTTTTTATTATATCCCTCTTGGATGCCCATTATAATAGGACTAAATTCATAACCTAAACCAATTACCATGCTGTTTAAAGACTCTCAAAATAATATAAGTGAGGTACGAGAGTTCAATTATTTCTATAAAATAAAACACCACCGTGCTCTAAAAAGATATAAGTGAAGCACTAGAGCAAAATTGCCTAGCTCAAAAGATATAAGTGAAGCACATAGAGTATTCTAATAAATTCACGATTCATGCGTGTCTCTCTCAAAATATGTGTGCAGCAAGGATGATTGTGGCAAACTAAAAAGCAAAGACTCATATCATACAAGACGCTCCAAGCAAAACACATATCATGTGGTGAATAAAAATATAGCCTCAAGTAAATTTACCGATGGATTGAAGACGAAAGAGGGGATGCCTTCCGGGGCATCCCCAAGCTTAGGCTTTTTGGTATCCTTGAATATTCCTTGGGGTGGCTTGGGCATCCCCAAGCTTAGGCTCTTGCCACTCCTTATTCCATAGTCCATCAAATCTTTACCCAAAACTTGAAAACTTCACAACACAAAACTCAACAGAAAACTCGTGAGATCCGTTAGTATAAGAAAAATAAATCACCACTTTAGGTACTGTTGTGAACCCATTCTTTATTTATATTGGTGTAATATATACTGTATTCCAACTTCTCCATGGTTCATACCCCCCGATACAACCCATAGATACATCAAAATAAGCAAACAACACAAAGAAAACAGAATCTGTCAAAAACAGAACAGTCTGTAGCAATCTGGAAACTTCGAATACTTCTGTAACTCCAAAAATTCTGAAACATTAGGAAAATCTGGCAAATTTGTATATCAATCTTTTGTAAAAATTTCAGACTCATTCGATGCTCTGGTGAATTTATAAAATTCCTGGACTGAGCGCTAAAGTTTCTGTTTTTCAGCAAGATCAAATCAACAATCACCGTAAACCATCCCAAAGGTCTTACTTGGGTCAAACACTAAATAAAACACTAAAACACAATTAATACATAGGTAATAATGTGTAATTTATTCAAGAACATAAACTAAAACAAAAACATAAAAATAAAATTGGGTTGCCTCCCAACAAGCGCTATTGTTTAACGCCCCTAGCCAGGCATAACGCAATAGATCTAGGTATTATCATCTTTGGTATGCTATCCATAAGTAGCTCTCATAATAGATTCATATGGTAATTTAATTTTCTTTCTTGGGAAGTGTTCCATGCCTTTCCTTAACGGAAATTGGAATCTAATGTTTCCTTCTTTCATATCAATAATTGCACCGATCGTTCTAAGGAAAGGTCTACCAAGAATAATAGGACATGTAGGATTGCAATCTATATCAAGAACAATGAAATCTACGGGCACATAATTCCTATTTGCAACAATAAGAACATCATTAATCCTTCCCATAGGTTTCTTAATAGTGGAATCCGCTAGATGCAAATTTAAAGATCAATCATCAAGTTCATGGAAACCTAGCACATCACATAAAGTTTTCGGATTAATAGTGACTTATCTGCAGCCCAAGAAAAATCAGCGTAGAATTTTATTCCGTTTGGACTCCGTTTGATATTCCTTTTCTGCAATATACTCAAAAACAAGGAAAAAACAGAAACTGGCACTGGGCACTAGGTTAATAGGTTAGTCCCAAAAATAATATAAAATAGCATATTAATCCATATAAAACATCCAAAACAGATAATATAATAGCATGGAACAATAAAAAATTATAGATACGTTGGAGACGTATCAACGGCCCGCCATGGAAAGTGAAAGTTTGGTGGAAAAAGGAATAAACTTTATTTTCTGTTTGGGAACCGCCTAAGATATATCTAGCATGGAAAGTATTGTGAGCTACTTTGTCGTTTTCGTTACAGGAAAGCATGCCACCCAATTTTTTTTCTCTCTCTCAATTTAAGCCCTTGAGCTCTGGCACCTCTACAAATCCCTACTTCCCTCTACGAAGGGCCTATCTATTTACTTTATGCAAATTTTATTTTTACTTTGAGTCTCCATCTTCTCTTATAAAGCACCAACTAGGGGGCACGATGATCGTACTTGAGCATTGGGCATAGATAATATTTGAGTGTGTCTCATGAATGGATCAATGATTGAGCATGATGGGCTAGGGATAACTTTCTTTAGTGTTGATATTTTGAAAGACATGGTTGCTTGTTGACATGCTTGAGTATTGAAGTCATTATCTTAAAACTAGACTATTGCTTTGAATCATTTACAAGTACAAATGTCCATGCTATACAAAAGAAAAGAATATGAGATGAACATGTTAGGCAGCATTCCACATCAAAAATTCTGTTTTTATCATTTACCTACTCGAGGATGAGTAGGAATTAAGCTTGGGGATGTTGATACGTCTCCAACGTATCTATAATTTTTGCTTGTTCCATGCTATTATATTATCATTCTTGGATATTTTACAATCATTTTATAACAACTTTATATCATTTTTTGGGACTAACCTATTGACATAGTGCCAAAGTGCCAGTTGCTGTTTTTGCTTGTTTTTTACTTCGCAGAATATCAATATCAAACGGAGTCCAATCGCGACGAAACTGTTTGGAGATTTTTTTCTGGACCAGAAGACACCCACTGGGCCAAAGAAGTGTCGGAGAGGTGGGCCGTGGAGACCACAACCCACCAGGGCGCGCCAAGGGGGCCCCGGCGCGCCCTGATGGGTTGTGCCCACCTCGGGGCCCCTCTCCACCGCTTCTGATGCCTGTAAATTCCCAAATATTCCAAAAACCCTAGGGGAGTCGACGAAACACAAGTCTAGCCGCCGCAAGTTCCAGAACCTCGAGATCCAATCTAAACACCATCATAGAGGGGTTCATCTTCTTCATAGGTGCCTCTCCGATGATGCGTGAGTAGTCCACCATAGACCTACGGGTCCGTAGGCAGTAGCTAGATGGATTCCTCTCTCTCTCTTATGATTCTCAATACAATGGTCTCTTGGAGATCTATTTGATGTAAACTTTTGCGGTGTGTTTGTTGGGATCCGATGAATTTTGAGTTCATGATCAGTTTCTATCCATGAATATTATTTGAGTCTTCTTTGATCTGATATATGCATGATTACTTTTAGCCTCTTCGAATCTTTGGTTTAGTTAGGCCAACTAGATCGATTTTTCTTGCCATGGGAAAAGATGCTTTGTGTTGGAAATATGCCCTAGAGGCAATAATAAAAGTACTTATTATTATATTTCCTTGTTCATGATAATTGTTTATTATCCATGGTATAATAATTGTATTAATTGGAAACACTGATACATGTGTGGATACATAGACAACACTGTGTCCCTAGTGTGCCTTTAGTAGACTAGCTTGTTGATCAAAGATGGTTAAGGTTTCCTAGCCATAGACATGAGATGTCATTTGATAAAAGGATCACATCATTAGGAGAATGATGTGATGGACAAGACCCAAACTATGAACGTAGCATATGATCGTGTCAGTTTATTGCTATAGTTTTCTGCATGTCAAGTATTTGTTCCTATGACCATGCGATCATGCAACTCACTGACACCGGAGGAATACCTTGTGTGTATGAAACGTCACAACGTAACTGGGTGACTATAAAGATGCTCTACAGGTATCTCTGAAGGTGTCTGTTGAGCTGGCATGGATCGAGACTGGGATTTGTTACTCCGTGTGACGGAGAGGTATCTCAGGGCCCACTCGGTAATACAACATCACAACAAGCCTTGCAAGCAATGTGACTAAAGTGTTAGCCACGGGATCTTGTATTACGGAACGAGTAAAGAGACTTGCTGGTAACGAGATTGAACTAGGTATAGAGATATCGACGATCGAATCTCGGGTAAGTAGCATACCGAAGAACAAAGGGAACAGCATACGGGATTAACTGAATCCTTGACATAGAGGTTCAACCGATAAAGATCTTCGTAGAATATGTAGGAATCAATATGGGCATCCAGGTCCCGCTATTGGTTATTGACCGTAGAGGTGTCTCGGTCATGTCTACATAGTTCTCGAACCCATAGGGTCTGCACACTTAAGGTTCGGTGACGTTTCAGTATAGTTGAGTTATGTATGTTGGTGACCGAAGGTTGTTCGGAGTCCCGAATGATATTCCGGACGTCACGAGGAGCTCCGGAATGGTCCGGAGGTAAAGATTGATATATAGGAAGTTGGTGTTTGAACTCCGGAAAAGTTTCGAGCATTTCCGGCAGTGTACCGGGAGTGACGGATGGGTTCCGGGGTCCACCAAGTGGGCCCACCACACCCCAAGTGGGTCACATGGACCTGAGGGTGGCGCACCAGCCCCTGGTGGGCTGGGCGGCCGGCCCAAGAAGGCCTATGCGGCTGGGCTTGAGGGAAAGAAAAGTCCAAGTGGGGGAAGGGAAGGAATCCTACTAGGAGTAGGATTGGAGGTGGACTCCTCCACCTCCTCCTCCTTGCGGCCGACTCCTAGGAGAAGATTTCGGCCGGCCAACCCCTCCCCTCCCTCCTATATATACTAGAGGGAGAGAGGGAAAAAGCACTTCAACCCAAAAAGGCCATAGTGCAGCCCTCTCTCCCGATAGATCAAGTCCTCTAGTTTTCAGCAGCGCTTAGGCGAAGCCCTGCTGGAATAGTTCCACCACCACTGCCGCCGCGCCGTCGCGCTGCCGGAGAACTCATCTACCTCTCCACTCCCTCTTGCTGGATCAAGAAGGCAGAGATCATCGTCGAGCTGTACGTGTGCTGAACGCGCATGTGCCGTCCGTTTGGTACTAGATCATGATTGGATCGCGGGACGCTCGGCGATTTGAATCGCGTAGACGTTCGACTACATCAACCGCGTTTCTTAACGCTTCCCACTTAGCGATCTACAAGGGTATGTAGATCCACTCTCCCTCTAGAAGATGCTCATCACCATGGATAGATCTTGCGTGTGCGTAGGAAATTTTTTGTTTCCCTTGCAACGTTCCCCATCAGTGGCATCATGAGCTAGGTCTATGTGTAGATGAGATCACGAGTAGAACACAAAGGAGTTTGTGGGTGTTGATATTCAGATTGCTTCCTCCCTTGGTCTTTTCTTGATTCGGCGGTATTGTGGGATGAAGCGGCCCGGACCAACATTACTCGTGCGCTTACGAGAGACCGGTTCCATCAACTGACATGTAACTTCATTGCATAAAGATGGATGGCGGGTGTCTGTTTCTCCCACTTTAGTCGGATCGGATTTGACAAAGGCAGTCCTTGAGAAGGTTGAAAAGCAATTTTTGTATCACCGTTGTGGTTTTTGCGTAGGTAAGAATTGTTCTTGCTAGATACCCGTAGCAGCCACGTAAAACTTGCAACAACAATTAGAGGACGTCTAACTTGTTTTTGCAGGGTATGTTGTGATGTGATATGGCCAATTATATGATGAGATATATGTGATGTATGAGAAGATCATGTATTTTATAGAATATCACGACTTGCACGTCGATGAGTACGGCAACCGGCAGGAGCCATAGGGTTGTCTTTAATTATTTTCGCCGTTTTTGCTTTACTTTATCGCTATGAGTTAGCAATAGTCGTGGAAGCAACAGTCGGCGCCACAACCTCATGGCGACACGTTGATGGAGATCAAGATGATGGAGATCATGGTGTCATGCTGGTGACGATGGAGATCATGCCAGTGCTTTGGAGATGGAGATCAAAAGCACAAGTTCATGGCCATATCATGTCACTTATGATTTGCATGTGATGTTAATCCTTTTATGCATCTTATTTTGCTTAGGACGACGGTAGCATTATAAGGTGATCCCTCACTTAAATTTCAAGATAAAATTGTGTTCTCCCCGAGTGTGCACCATTGCGAAAGTTCGTCGTTTCGAGACACCACGTGATGATCGGGTGTGATAGACTCTACGTTCGCATACAACGGGTGCTAGCCATTGTTGCACAAGCGGAACACTCGGGTTAAACTTGACGAGCCTAGCATGTACAAACATGGCCTCGGAACACAAGAGACCGAAAGGTCGAACATGAGTCATATAGTAGATATGATCAACATGAAGATGTTCACCATTGAAACCACCTCAACTCACGTGATGATCGGACTTGAGTTGGTGGATTTGGATCATGTGACACTCGAATGACCGGAGGGATGTCAATTTGAGTGGGAGTTTTTAAATAATATGATTAACTAAACTCATTATCTTGAACAATAGTCTAAGTTGTCTTTGCAAAATTTATGTTGTAGATCATGGCTCGCGCAGTAGCACCCCTGAATTTTAATGCGTTCCTAGAGAAAGCTAAGTTGAAAGATGATGGAAGTAACTTTGTGGACTGGGCCCATAATCTAAGGATTATCCTTACGGCTTCCCAAAAGGGTTATGTCCTTGATGTACCGCTTGGTGATCCACCAGCTCCAGTTGAGTCTCCAGACGTTGTGAACGCCTGGCAGGCTCGTTCTGATGATTACTCAATGGTTCAATGTGCAATGTTGTATGGCTTAGAACCGGGACTTCAAAGACGTTTTGAACGTCATGGAGCATATGATATGTTCCTAGAGTTGAAGTTTATCTTTCAGAAGAATGCCCGGATCGAGAGGTATGAGACCTCCGATAAGTTCTATGCTTGCAAGATGGAGGAGAACGGGTCTGTCAGTGAACACATACTCAAAATGTCTGGGTATTCCACACGTCTAGCTGAATTGGGGATGCCCCTTCCAGCAGAGGCGATCACTGACAGAGTTCTTCAATCATTGCCACCTAGCTACAAGAGCTTCGTGTTGAACTATAACATGCACGGGATGAACAAGTCAGTCGCCGAGCTGTTTGCGATGTTGAAAGTCGCTGAGTCTGAAATTCAGAAGGAGCATCAAGTGTTGATGGTCAATAAAACCACTAGTTTCAAGAAGAATGGCAAGGGTAAGAAGGGTAACTCCAAGAAGAGTGGCAATGCAGTTGCCCCTCCCGTGAAGAAACCCAAGGCTGTACCCAAGCCAGAAACTGAGTGCTTTCATTGCAAGGGAACTGGTCACTGGAAGCGGAACTGCCCCAAGTATTTGGCTGACAAGAAGGCGGCCAACAACAAACAAGGTATATATGATATACATGTTATTGATGTGTACCTTACCAACTCTCATTGTAGTGCCTGGGTATTTGATACCGGTGCAGTTGCTCACATTTGCAACTCAAAACAGGAACTGCGGAATAGACGGAGGCTGGCAAAGGACGAAGTGACGATGCGCGTGGGAAATGGTTCCAAGGTTGATGTGATCGCCGTCAGCACGCTCGCTCTTCGATTACCATCGGGATTAGTGATGAACCTGAATAATTGTTATTTAGTGCCTGCATTAAGCATGAACATTATATCTGGATCTTGTTTATTGCGAGACGGTTACTCATTTAAATCAGAGAATAATGGTTGTTCTATTTATATGAGTAATATCTTTTATGGTCATGCACCCAATGTGAGGGGTTTATTCTTCTTGAATCTCGATAGTGATGATACACATGTTCATAACATTGATGCCAAAAGATGTAGAGTTAATAATGATAGTACCACTTTCTTGTGGCACTGCCGTTTAGGTCATATTGGTGTAAAACGCATGAAGAAGCTCCATGCTGATGGACTTTTGGAGTCACTTGATTTTGAATCACTTGACACATGTGAACCATGCCTCATGGGCAAGATGACTAAAACCCCGTTCTCAGGAACAATGGAACGGGCAAGTGACTTATTGGAAATCATACATACTGATGTGTGCGGTCCGATGAGCATTGAGGCGCGCGGTGGATATCGTTATTTTCTCACCTTCACAGATGATTTAAGTAGATATGGGTATATTTACTTAATGAAACACAAGTCTGAAACGTTTGAAAAGTTCAAGCAATTTCAGAGTGAAGTTGAGAATCATCGTAACAAGAAGATTAAATTCCTACGATCTGATCGAGGAGGAGAATATCTGAGTTATGAGTTTGGTAGTCACTTAAGACAATGTGGAATTGTTTCACAATTGACACCGCCTGGAACACCACAGCGTAATGGTGTGTCCGAACATCGTAATCGAACCTTATTGGATATGGTGCGATCTATGATGTCTCTTGCCGATTTGCCACTATCGTTTTGGGGTTATGCATTAGAGATAGCTGCATTCACTTTAAATAGGGCACCATCGAAATCCGTTGAGACGACGCCATATGAACTATGGTTTGGCAAGAAGCCAAAGTTGTCGTTTCTTAAAGTTTGGGGATGTGATGCTTATGTCAAAAAGCTTCAGCCTGAAAAGCTGGAACCCAAAGCGGAGAAATGCGTCTTCATAGGATACCCAAAAGAGACAGTTGGGTATACCTTCTATCTCAGATCCGAAGGCAAAGTGTTTGTCGCTAAAAACGGAACATTTCTTGAGAAAGAGTTTCTCTCGAAAGAATTGAGTGGGAGGAAGATAGAACTTGATGAGGTTTTTGAACCTTTACTTCAACCAGAGAGTAGCGTAGTGCAGAAAGATGTTTCTGTAGAGCCTACATCGGCTGAAGAGGAAGTTAATGATGATGATCATGAAGCTTTGGATCAAGTTACTATCGAACCTCGTAGGTCGACAAGGATGCGTACTGCTCCTGAGTGGTACGGCAACCCTGTCTTAGAGATCATGTTGTTGGACAACGATGAACCTACGAGCTATGGAGAAGCGATGATGGGCCCGGATTCTGAGAATTGGTTAGAGGCCATGAAATCCGAGATGGGATCCATGTATGAAAACAAAGTATGGGCTTTGGAATTATTACCTGAAGGGCGTAAGGCCATTCAGAACAAATGGATCTTTAAGAGGAAGATGGACGCGGACGGTAATGTCACCGTCTATAAAGCTCGACTTGTGGCAAAGGGTTTTTCACAAGTTCAAGGAGTTGACTACGATGAGACCTTCTCACCCGTAGCGATGCTTAAGTCCGTCAGAATCATGTTAGCAATAGCTGCCTTTTTCGATTATGAAATTTGGCAGATGGATGTCAAAACAACGTTCCTTAATGGTTTCCTTAAGGAAGAGTTGTATATGATGCAACCAGAAGGTTTTGTCGATCCAGAGAATGCTGACAAAGTTTGCAAACTCCAGCGATCCATTTATGGACTGGTGCAAGCATCTCGGAGTTGGAATCTTCGCTTTGATGAGGTGATCAAAGCGTTTGGGTTTATACAAGTTTACGGAGAAGCTTGTATTTACAAGAAAGTGAGTGGGAGCTCTATAGCGTTTCTAATATTATATGTGGATGACATATTGCTGATTGGAAACAATATAGAAATGTTGGAAAGCGTAAAGGAATATTTGAACAAGAGTTTTTCAATGAAGGACCTAGGAGAAGCTGCTTTCATATTAGGCATCAAGATCTATAGAGATAGATCAAGACGCTTAATAGGACTTTCACAGAGCACATACCTTGACAAAGTTTTGAAGAAGTTCAAAATGGATCAGTCCAAGAAGGGGTTCTTGCCCGTGTTGCAAGGTGTGAAGTTGAGTAAAACTCAATGCCCAGTGACTGCAGAAGATAGAGAAAAGATGAGTGTCGTCCCCTATGCTTCAGCCATAGGCTCTATCATGTATGCAATGCTGTGCACAAGACCCGATGTCAGCCTTGCCATAAGTATGGCCAGAAGGTTTCAAAGTGATCTAGGAGTGGAACACTGGACGGCGGTCAAGAATATCCTGAAGTACCTGAAAAGGACTAAGGACATATTTCTCGTTTATGGAGGTGATCAAGAGCTCGTCGTAAAGGGTTACGTCGATGCAAGCTTTGACACTGATCCGGATGACTCTAAGTCGCAAATTGGATACGTATTTATTCTCAATGGGGGTGCGGTAAGCTGGTGCAGTTCCAAGCAGAGCATGGTAGCTGATTCTACATGCGAAGCGGAGTACATCGCTGCCTCGGAGGCGGCGAAGGAAGATGTCCGGATTAAGGAGTTCATGACAGATCTTGGAGTAGTGCCTAGTGCACTAAACCCAATGACTCTGTTCTGTGATAACACTGGTGCCATTGCTCTAGCCAAGGAACCAAGGTTTCACAAGAGGACCAGACACATAAAGCGACGTTTCAATTCCATCCGTGATTACATCAAGGAGGACGACATAAATATTTGCAAAGTGCACACGGATCTGAATGTTGCAGATCCGATGACTAAACCTCTTCCAAGGGCTAAACATGATCAACACCAGAACTGTATGGGTGTTAGATTCATTACAATGTAAATCACATAGTGATGTGAGCTAGATTATTGACTCTAGTGCAAGTGGGAGACTGTTCGAAATATGCCCTAGAGGCAATAATAAATGTAGTTATTATTATATTTCCTTGTTCATGATAATTGTTTATTATCCATGCTATAATTGTATTAATTGGAAACACTGATACATGTGTGGATACATAAACAACACTGTGTCCCTAGTGTGCCTCAAGTAGACTAGCTTGTTGATCAAAGATGGTTAAGGTTTCCTAGCCATAGACATGAGATGTCATTTGATAACAGGATCACATCATTAGGACAATGATGTGATGGACAATACCCAAACTATGAACGTAGTATATGATCGTGTCAGTTTATTGCTATAGTTTTCTGCATGTCAAGTATCTGTTCCTATGACAATGAGATCATGCAACTCACTGACACCGGAGGAATACCTTGTGTGTATCAAACGTCACAACGTAACTGGGTGACTATAAAGATGCTCTACAGGTATCTCCGAAGGTGTCTGTTGAGCTGGCATGGATCGAGACTGGGATTTGTTACTCCGTGTGACGGAGAGGTATCTCAGATCCCACTCGGTAATAAAACATCACAACAAGCCTTGCAAGCAATGTGACTAAAGTGTTAGCCACAGGATCTTGTATTACAGAACGAGTAAAGAGACTTGCTGGTAACGAGATTGAACTAGGTATAGAGATACCGACGATGGAATCTTGGGCAAGTAGCATACCGAAGAACAAAGGGAACAACATACGGGATTAACTGAATCCTTGACATAGAGGTTCAACCGATAAAGATCTTCGTAGAATATGTAGGAATCAATATGGGCATCCAGGTCCCGCTATTGGTTATTGACCGTAGAGGTGTCTCGGTCATGTCAACATAATTCTCGAACCCACAGGGTCTGCACACTTAAGGTTCGGTGACGTTTCGGTATAGTTGAGTTATGTATGTTGGTGACTGAAGGTTGTTCGGAGTCCCGGATGAGATCCCGGACGTCACGAGGAGCTCCGGAATGGTCCGGAGGTAAAGATTGATATATAGGAAGTTGGTGTTTGAACTCCGGAAAAGTTTTGGGCATTTCCGGCAGTGTACCGGGAGTGACGAATGGGTTCCGGGGTCCACCAAGTGGGCCCACCACACCCCAAGTGGGTCACATGGACCTGAGGGTGGCCCAAGAAGGCCTATGCGGCTGGGCTTGAGGGAAAGAAAAGTCCAAGTGGGGGAAGGGAAGGAATCCTACTAGGAGTAGGATTGGAGGTGGACTCCTCCACCTCCTCCTCCTTGCGGCCGACTCCTAGGAGGAGATTTCGGCCAGCCAGCCCCTCCCCTCCCTCCTATATATACTAGAGGGAGAGAGGGCAAAAGTACTTCAACCCAAAAAGGCCATAGTGCAGCCCTCTCTCCCGATAGATCAAGTCCTCTAGTTTTCAGCAGCGCTTAGGCGAAGCCCTGCTGGAATAGTTCCACCACCACCGCCGCCGCGCCGTCGCACTGCCGGAGAACTCATCTACCTCTCCGCTCCCTCTTGCTGGATCAAGAAGGCAGAGATCGTCATCGAGTTGTACGTGTGCTGAACGCGGAGGCGCCGTCCGTTCGGTACTAGATCGTGATTGGATCGCGGGACTCTCGGCGATTTGGATCGCGAAGACGTTCGACTACATCAACCGCGTTTCTTAACGCTTCCCGCTTAGCGATCTACAAGGGTATGTAGATCCACTCTCCCTCTCGTAGATGCTCATCACCATGGATAAATCTTGCGTGTGCGTAGGAATTTTTTTGTTTCCCTTGCAACGTTCCCCATCACTTTGTGGTGGGTTCGATCTTGCGGTGTTCTTTCCCAGTGACAGAAGGGGCAGCAAGACACGCATGTATCGTTGCTATTAAGGATAACAAGATGGGGTCTATTCCTACATGAATAGATCTTGTCTACATCATGTCATTGTTTTTATTGCATTACTCCGTTTTTCCATGAACTTAATACACTGATGCATGCTGGATAGCGGTCGATGTGTGGAGTAATAGTGGTAGATGCAGGCAGGAGTCGGTCTACTTATCTTGGACGTGATGCCTATATAATGATTATCGCCTTGGATATCGTCATGACTATTCGATTTTCTATCAATTTCCCAACATTAATTTGTTCACCCACCGTGCGCTATACTCATGAGAGAATCCACTAGTGAATCCTGCGGCCCCTGGGTCTACTTTTCCAACATATTGCTTTCCGATCTATCTTTTTGCATTTTTGTTTTCAGATCTACAAAACCAAAACCCAAAAACATATTGCTGCATATTTTATTTGCTCTTTTTATTTTGTGCTCTTGAGAGATCTATCTCTCCTATCTATCACTACCTGATCTATCTTTTTACCGTAGAGAGATTGACGACCTCTCTTTCGCGTCGGGTTGCAAGTATTTGTTATTTGTGTGCAGGTGCTGCTTATTGGGTGGTGGTGATCCTCCTACTGGTTCGATAACCTTGGTTTCATAACTGAGGGAAATACTTACCGTCGCTGTGTTGTATCATCCCTTCCTCTTTGGGGAAATACCGACGCAGTCTCAAGCCACGTCACGGGCGAGGGCGAGTTCGCTGGCCGAACGTCGTCCCGGAGCTCATCAATCCGTCCGAGGGCAGTCGCCGGTGCCGGGTACCCTCTGAGAGCTCAGCTGGGCTCCGCATTTATAGCCGAGGCCCTCCCTCTTGCTCACCCTCACCCTCACGTGCTTGCTGCACTTGATGGCAGTCCCATGTCACGCGCTTGCTGAGTCGATAATGGCAGTCCCGTGTCATGCCGAATCTGGTTGCTGAGCCGAGAATGGCATGCAACTGGGGGGGGGGGGGTCACTCGTCTCCCTCCCTCCCACCTAGACCTCCACCTCCTATATGCGTCTAGAAGAAGAAGAAGAAGGAGACTGGGACCATGCAGAGAAAAGAGACGGGGAACCTATTCAGAGCAGGGTTTTTTGTTTTCTTGCCCAAGATTTTTGGAAACCGTTCGAAAACCGGCTTTTCCCTCACCCACCGAGAAAACTCAATCCTGAACGATTTAAAAAAAAAGAATTTGAACAGCGCGAATGGATATATAAAGTCCTTATGTTATCGTTAACAGATAGCACACTTTATTCCAATGGTAACCAGCGCCAGAACATGTAGGCGCTCGTTCTTGTGCTTAAAATTCTCAAAGAAAAATTATTTTAATATTGTTTGATTTTGAATTCAAAATTTGTTTGAATTTTTTGGACGAAAAAACACCGAAATGTCCAAGATATTTCGGAAAACGGGTCTTCCGTCCACTATCGAGAAAAAAGGGGGATCAAAAAATAAGTTCCTTGAGAGTGAGTTTCATGCTTGTTGCAGGGACGACACATGCTGTGTTGTGGGCCGGCGTTCTTGGATGAAAATTGAAAATGGATAATCATTGTCATGCCGGTTGCCGGACGACATTCTCCTCCCCTCCCTTCCCCTGCCTATATCTCCTCCTCCCTCTCCCTCACTTTTTTAGATGACCGACTTTATGTTAATAAAGCTCGGAACACACGGCAGATAACACAAAGTTCAACCCACAGGGAATAAAGTGTACAGCCTCCCTCCTTAGGTTCCTAGCCGCCCGAACAGAAAAGTTCTCCTTTGATTCTCTGTGGGTTCCTAGCCGCCCGAACAGAAAAGTTCTCCTTGGGTTCTCTGTGGGTTCCTAGCCGCTCGCCAGATCAATTCTGTTTACATGAGGATTCAGGAAGAACCCGCACACTTGAGTCGGGCGCCAAAAAGAGATCCACGAGTAATCGGATTATGTACTCGTGTTTTTTTTGCGAGATACGTGGCTTTTGCGCGCACCACACGAGTATGATGATTTTTTTTTGAACACAGTACAGACACAAGCGCTCATATACACACGCATACACTCACCCCTATGAACGCACACACGCACATCCTATTCCTATGAGCACCTCCTTGGTTCTCGCGAGGTCGAAGCCTCTCTTCTTCGGATGCACCTCCGGGGATGTTGCGCCTGCCCCGCGTCATTCGATCTTGACGGGGCGTTATAGTGGAGCGGGCTGAGACTCTGGCCGGCTGGTCGTTGCAGTGAGGGAGATTTTTTTTTTAACACAGTACAGACGCAAGCGTTCATATACACGCGCATACACTCACCCCTATGAACGCACACTATGAACACCTCCGAGAGACCGAGCCGGCATATCATCTTGAAATTTATGAAATCACCATAGGCACCTCGTCGTCGACGGGAACGTCTCCTCCCACTGAATGCACATCATCGGAAATCCTGAAATAAATCTAGAAATAAATGCGAGCACCAGGATTTGAACCCTGGTGGGCTGGGGATACCACAGTCCCTCTAACTATCCAACCACAGGTTGGTTCGCCACGAGTATGATGATTGATTGATGGATTAGCGCGAGAAAACCCGCCCGTCCGTCCCTGCTAAGACAAAATCACAAGTCCCATCACAACCACAGCTACTGTCCGGCCCTTAATTCCCGTTTTCCGTTTATCCCTCGTGACAGAAAACTGTGCAGACCCACCACTCCCGTTTTGCTATTCGTCACCCTCGTGAGAAAAATTCTGCTCAATGTACTCCGACTCCGTCGGGTCAGGCCAGAAAGACCGAGCAAGATGGACGAGTTCAGGTTTACTGCGTTAACTAAGGTGAACTAGGATTCTGGCCGGTCCTCAAATTTGACAAAGATAAACCACTATCATGGTGAATTCAACCAAAACTAGACTGTTTGAAAGCACGCGCCATGGTTGACACTTGCAAGATTGCCATCTTCACCCCTTATTTAACACGTACAAGGTCACAAAAGAACCAAACATAGAAAATTCTTCATATCGGCACATCATATCTGCCCTCGCTCCAGATCTCATCTCCCTCACTGCAACGCGAACCAACTTGTGGTTGGATGGTTAGAGGGACTGTGGTATCCCCAGCCCACCAGGGTTCAAATCCTGGTGCTCGCATTTATTTCTGGATTTATTTCAGGATTTTCGATGATGTGCATTCAGTGGGAGGAGACGTTTCCGTCGACGACGAGGCGCCTATGGTGATTTCATAAATTTCAAGATGATATGCCGGCTCGGTCTCTCGGAGGTGCTCATAGGGGTAGAGTGTGCGTTCATAGGGGTGAGTGTATGCGCGTGTATATGAACGCTTGCGTCTGTACTGTGTTAAAAAAAAAAATCTCCCTCACTGCAACGACCAGCCGGCCAGAGTCTCAGCCCGCTCCACTATAACGCCCCGTCAAGATCGAATGACGCGGGGCAGGCGCAACATCCCCGGAGGTGCATCCGAAGAAGAGAGGCTTCGACCTCGCGAGAACCAAGGAGGATATCATCGCCGCCAGTTGCTTCCGCTGCTCCCCTTTCTACCCGGCCATCCACGTCTTTGATCCGCCCTTTTTCGGTTGGTTCCTCTACGAGATCGACCTGAGGCCGCACGCTGTGCTCACCTCGCCATGGTTCTTCCTGCTGCACCCGCACCGGCGGATCTTGTACGTGTACGGCCTATGGCGTCGGCTCCACGGTGCCCGGACGCGTCTTCTGCTAGCCGCCTCCAGCAGCGGTGCCGCCACCTCACCAATGCATGCCCTCCCTACAGCCGGCGCCGACTGCGCGGGGGCTGTCCATGGCTCCACGCCCACGGCGAGGCCGTCGTCAGCCATCGACTCGCTCCCAGTGGTACGGATTACGGTGTGTGAGTACTGGCAGGTGGCAGCATGGTCACGGTCCCGATCAAAGGCCCACAGCACGCCGAGGTGGGCAATGCTAGCGGTAATGCCCTGTCGGCCCTCCAGCCGTTAGATCTCTCGTTTCTACTAGAAACAGAGACAAAAAAGAGAGAACCACCACAAGTAGAAACCTGAAAGAAATTGCAAACACAGAAGAACTTAAAACAAGTATGTTGTTATATAATCCAAGAGATCAAGCGAAAAGAAGGCAAACAAACTATTTGTTTGTTCTTCCACTGAATAGTAGGAGTGCATTAGTAGCAGTATCAATAGAATGTCAGTTCTGAACTTATGCCGCTCACGAAGGCAAGAGAACCTGAACGTGTTTGCTCACTCCAGTCATCTGTCGCTGCCATGCATGCTTGCAATCAATAGAAAATGCTACTGATTAAACACTTTGTTGACTGTGAAGTCAACAACTTAGCAATGGTGGATCTGTAGTATGTATTCAACAGAGATGCAGAACTACTGCTGCAAACAGGTAACATATATTTGAAAATCACAACTGTGTAATGCTCAGTGTAAAGAATCGGGTTATGCAGAGTTTTGAATTTTAGTTTTTCTTTCTCAGTTGAGGAGACTTGTCTACCAACTGAAGCACCGTACACAATAATCTCTCAGTGAAAATATTTTGATCAAATGCGAAACAATCAGGATGGCTGAAATACATCTAATGAGATCATCCAACATCCACTTTACCAAATATTTGAAATAGAAAGGATATCATATGTCCCTATGAATGCGTCAATTTTCATATGGTTTGTTCAGTTGGAAACATGGGTAGCGATGTAAAAATAGTGCACATGGTGGCTGAGAGGGAGCGAATGAAGGAAAAATATTTGTGTTTATAGCTAGGTGGTGAAAAACTAAACATATGTTTACGCTTGGATGCATTTGACAAATACTAGAATAAATGATGCACAAATACTTTTTTCGTTGCTCGTGAAAAATAGGGGAAGAATGCGAAACCTTGTATTCCGGCGGGGATAAGAAGAGAAAAGAAGGCACATGACAAAGAGGAACATAAACTGAGGTTATTGGGTTCCAAAGGAGAAGACATAGGAAGATTGGTCCTTGTTAAGTTGCGATTGGAAATTTAATGTGAGCAACTAAGCCTTACTAATCTATCGATCGGTCACGAAAGGTCGCTATTAAACACGAGTAGCAAGTGCGACAGATGGTGCAACTTTAAAATTCGTGTGAGGCAGCTAGGAGGGGCTGGATGTGGTCAATAAAGCAAGCGGGAGCGAGGCTGCAACGATTTGGGGTTGCGTGACTGCTCCAGGTGACCGAGAAATACGACATCCGCGATGGGTGGTGCTATAGAAGATCGGGCAGAAGGGCGCACGAGAGAAGGCTAAAGCGAGAAAAATAAATGAAATCTCACCATTATTATGCTTACTGCGATAGCAACAACAACAAAGAACGGAGAGAAAAAACTCGTCGTTAGCAGTCGACAAACTACGATAGAATAGAGGGGATCATGAGGACACACTCGAAGATGATATTTTTATCAAAACCCAGTCATAAGCCGCGTACAACATGCACGTTATAAATTGCAATGACATTTGATATCATTATCTTCACATCTAAATTTATTGCTCCGTAGCAACGCACGTGCATTAAGCTAGTATATATTACAAGTAGCTACAAGTGTATAAGCATTTTTTATTGAGATGAAGGAGCATTTTTTATTTTCCCATATACTTTTATAGCCAGAATACCTTTTTACAAAGCTTATTGGACCGGACCATGTAGCGGACCTGAGTTACAGCGAATAAAGTCGCAAAGCGCAAGGAGGCATATTAGTTTTCAGTATGAAATTTCTGTGGGAGCTACATAATTCTTATAGCGAGATGGTAGCTTCCCTCGCCCATAGCGCCCAGGCTCGCCCACCGGCCCATTACGTGCTGCTGTTTTCTCGGTTATGCGTTTCATTCGATTGCTGTTATATGCTAGTTTTTTTTTTTCACTTTCTTTTGTTTTTTGTTTATCTTTATGGTTTTTTAATTTTTATGTTTTTTGTCTTCCTTAATTTTTGTTTTGTTTTTGTTTTTTATAACTATTTTTTACTGCTTCTACATCTGTTTGACAATTTCCAACTTCTTTTATTGTTCTTACTCTTGTTTTATTTGTTTCTTCTTGCTTTTCCTTATTTTTTATGTTTTTTGTTTGCTTTCTTATTACCGGTTTTCTTCATTTATTTCTTGATTGTCACTGATTTCTTTCTTGTTTTGTTCATTCGTTGTTCCTTTCTCAGTTTTTTTAACCATTTCAGTTTCATTTTTCTTATTTGCATTGGTTTTCTCAGGTTTTTGCTTTTTCCCTTTGGTTTTCCTCTGTCTCTTTTTTTTTTCCTTTTTTCAACACATATTTACATTTTTCTTACACATTGACATTTTTTGTATACGTCATGAACATTATTCTGATATACGTTTTACATTTTTTTCAAATATATGATTACCATTTTTTCTAAAATATTTTTTTTGTGTATTGATTTCATACACGTTATACATTTTTAGTATACACCTAAAACAGTTTTTATACATTTTTAACCATTTATATATAGATCATTAACATTGGTATTGAAATATATGTTATTATGTCTACTTTTTTCACACACATCATACATATTTTTAGTACATCCAAAAAAAATTATACACATTTAATTTTTTAAAATACATTAACATGTTTATCAAATATATGTTTTGATGTCTATCTTTTGATACATATTGTACTTTTTTGGTGTCAGTATAAATCATTTTAAAGCAGGTTTAACATTTTTAATATAGATGATTAACATTTTTTTCAAGTCTAGGTTTTGGTGTCTACTTTTTTCTTACACATCGTACATTTTTCTTATACATTCGAATTTTTTTATACACGTTTAACTTTTAATTTTTATATTTTTTATTTGAAACGGAGGCAAAAGATTTGCCTCATATATTAATTAAGAAGAGGATAGAATTTTTGTTACAAGCCCGAAACTACATAGAGCTCACTGTTCCGGTACGATGGTGCCCGGTTTTTTTGCTCCTGCTACAACCCAAAGTTTGATCTCGCCTTTAATGTTGTTGAGCAAGATTGTTGTTGGCGTATTCTTGTGTTGAAAGACTCGGTCGTTCTGCTCATTCCAAATAGTCCATCCAACAAGCATTGTAAGGGACGCCAAGGCCTTCCTGTTCGGCATGCTGTCGTCCGATCTCTTGGCCCACCAGTCACTAACGGAATTCTCAAGATGCCAACCTCAAGTATCAAAATCAATCAAGTGGAGCCGGTCGTTCACCATGTTCCAAAGACGGAGTGTGAGCCGACACTTATAGAAGAGGTGAGGTCCAGACTCCTGGACTTGCTTGCAGAGTGGGCAGAGGTCGCAGTTACGCTATCCTCGCTTGGCCAGTCGGTCGGCGTTCCACATAATGTCTTGGGTAGCCAACCAGGAGAAAAACTTGACCTTGGGAGGGGCCCCAACTTCCCATATCATTTGCTCCATTGGAGCGTAGACCGTACCCAGGAATTGTAGGCGGAGGTTGCGGAGTAATGCCCACTGTTCGTGTGCTTCCACCAAATATCATCTTTAGCATGCTCATCGAGGTGTAGGCCTTGAATGGTCGTCCAGAGGGTCACAAACTATTGAATATGCTCCATGGTGAAGTTGGCCGAAACTTTGACCTTAGCTACCTATGCCCCATTATTGAGCGCCTCTGTGACCTTCCAATTTTTGCGTGATGAAGCCTCGAAAATGAGTGGAGCTATCTCCTTGGGTTTCTGGTTATTAATCCATGGAGCCTCCCAAAAAGGGGTTCTAGCACCGTTCCCCGCAGTGGTGGTGGTGGAAGCGTAGAAGAGGTTGAGGTCATGAGCGTCGCAGGGGTTGCCCATGCCAACCCACAATTTGGAAGGCTCTTTCCATTCGAACCATGGCCATATGAGTCTCAAAGCTCGCGCAAACTTGTCTGTGTTGAGCACTACAAGCCCTCCACGCTCGTATGGCCTGCATACTAAGTCCCAATTGACCTTGCATTTTATCCCTGTTGTCTTGTCGGAGCCAGCCCATAAGAAAGCTCTTTCCAATTTGTTGGTACTGTGGAGGGTGCTCGAGGGAATGATGAGAGGCATGATGTAGTATAACACTTCGGAGGAGAGGAACGATTTTACTAGTGTCGTGCGTCCAATGGCAGTGATGTTGCCACCATCCCAAGGAGTGAGCTTAGCTGCCACCTTGTTCTCCAAGAACTGAAAGTCCACCTTCTTCAGTTGCCATACAGAGAGAGGGAGCCCCATATATCTCATTGGGAAGGAGGATCTTTTGGCCGACAGGTTGTGGAGGATGGGCGTCAAGTTGATGTTGCCGCATCTGATGGGAACTACCAAACTCTTCTGGAAGTTGGTTGCAAGGCCTGTGACCTTGCCAAAGCAGTGTAGGATCTGAGATAGCCGGTCAATATCCCTCTTGATGGGCGCCATGAAGACCGCCGCGTCATCCACATAGAGAGAGGTACACATTGAGGCCCTTCGTCCCTGAATCTTGTGCAGTAGGCCCTTTGTGGTGGCGTCGTCCAGAAGCCGCTAAAGAGGATCAATGGCGATGAGAAACATGAGCGGTGATAGAGGATCTCCTTGTCGCAGGCCACACCCATGCTTGATCGGTGGACCTCGCACCCCATTGAGGAGCACCCTAGAGGAGGAGGTGCACAAAAGGGCTGTGATCCATTTTTTTGAACTTGGCGGGGAAACCTCTTTTTTGCATAAGGTTGAGGATGTATTCCCATTTTATTGAATCAAAAGCTTTACGGATGTCCAGCTTGAAAAGGAGCGATGGGGTTTTGCTCTTGTGTAGCCTTCGAGCAAGATTTCTGACGTACATGAAGTTGTCATGGATGCTCCTTCTCTTGATGAATGCACTTTGCGCATTGGAGACAAGGGCGTTCATGTGATGGCACAATCTGTTCGCTAGGACCTTTGCAATGATCTTTCCCATGGCGTGAATGAGGCTAATTGGCCTGTAATCTGATATCCCCTCGGCGCCTTCTTTTTTTGGCAGAAGTACCACATTGGCTGAATTAAGCCAGTGAAGGTTGGCATCATGAAGATCCTCAAAGCGGTGAGCCACAGTCATCACATCTTCCTTAACAGTTTCCCGACACTTTCTGAAGAAAAAGCCGGTGAAGCCCTCAGGGCCTGGAGCCTTGTCTATGGGCATGTCGTTGATCGCGGTTTTGACCTCCTCTGGAGAGATTGGGTCCTCAAGATCTTAAAGGTCGTGGGACTCCAGGTTTAGCTCACCCCATTTGAAGTCAAGGGACCTTGGTTCCCCTCTACCCAGGACTGCACTAAAATGGTCAAAAATGAGTTCCACTTTCTTTCGATGATCAATGATCCAACCGTAATTGTGTTTAAGTCTTTGGATGTGGTTTTTTCGTCTTCTCGCATTAACCTTTCGGTGGAAGTATTTGGTGTTTGCATCGCCCTCCTTCAAGTTGGTCATTTTTGCACACTAGCGCTTTCGAGCTCTCTCGATGACAGATAAGGAGATGGCCATTCTTTTTAACCTCTTGCGGAGGTTCATTTCTGCCATGGATAATGCTATGCTTTCCTAGGCTATGTCAAGGTGGAGGATGACTAGCAGAGCGGCATGAAGATGGACCTTTTATTTGGAAAATAACTTCCAACTCCACTCAGTGAGCCTGGTGCCCGTTGTTTTCAACTTGAGGTACAACACCTGACAAGGCTCGGAGTGTGAAGTTGGCTCTGACCACGGCTTTTGGACCACGTCGGCATCGAGGTCCAAAAGTTCTCAAACTTGAAGGAGCGAGTTCTCCGGGGCCCTTTGTCGTCCGTGAGCAAGAGAGGGCAGTGGTCTGAAAGGGACGAAGAAAGCGCATGGGAGGATGTGGGTGTTGAAGTGCAATGTCCCAATCGACGTTGCAGAAGAAAGAGTCTATAGCTTGCTCAACGTTGGGTTAGTTCTTTCATTGCTCCATGTGAACCGCCAATTCTGAAGATGTAATTCTTTGAGATCATAGCTGTTTAGAGTGGCCCGAAAACGATTGATGCGACCTCGGTTGATGTTTCGCTTGTTCTTATCTCGAGCACGGTAGATTTGATTAAAATCACCGTTCACCACCCACATCACTCCGTCAATGGGCTTCGCAGCTAGCAGCTCAGCGAAGAAGGCATCTTTGAGTTGAGAGGAGGTTGGCCCATAGACAGAAGTTAACTTGAAAATTCACGTTGGTGGTCCTGATGGAAACCATGGCCGAGAGGCAGTAAGTTGACAACACAATATCAGTGACCTCCAGAGCATCATCATCGCATAGCAACAAAATTCCTCCCTTCGTACCGATGGCAGGGCATTAAGCGAAGCTCCGTAGCCAATTGCCACCCAAGAATGCAGCACAATACATGTCCACAATGGCCAACTTTGTCTCATGGAGACACACAAGGTGGCAGGAAGAAGCTGCAATTGTTTCCGAGACCGTGGTGCGGCGGTTGGGGTCGTTCAATCCTCTCACATTCCAAATCAAAATGTTTGGGTTTTGATCTAACATAATTGGAGTGGCATTGACACATAAAACCGGGGCATTACATTGGCAGTAACATAGACTGCAAAGTGGAGGCACGTACATTTGCTCCTTCCAGGAGCACACTTGTTAGGACTGGACCTGACTAACATAGAAACTTAAACAACACTTGTTTGGATAAAAGTCTATATCAGGGGCAGCAACATCAGGTAACAGTGGCCGCGGCAGCGGCAGCTCCGTCATGGTCTTCAGCGTGGTCAAGGGCGCCATTGCCGCCATGGGCAATTAGGGCCTCCTCCACTTCATTCTCAAGGTCATGCTCTACCTTGAACAGGACACACATCGCCGCAAGAACATCTTGGGCCAGCTGGTCTTTGAACTTGTCTGTGAACGTTGCCAGTTCATGAGCTGTGACATCCTAACAATCCTTCACAATTCCTAGATTTTGGCAGACCAGCAGTTCAGCCACTTTGGCCACTGGGACTGGCCTGCATCTCCCCGTGGCACGCTGCCATTCACTGGTGTGCCGGAGCGATAATCCTCCCCCTGTTTGAAATTGCCACACCAACAAGTGTTTTGCGACTTGCAGTGGGTCACAAAGGAGGGGACGACATCAGGGGGGAGGAGGTGAGGGGTGCTGGCTGCAACTGAAATAGAGGTTCCAGGCCCTCAGGGATGGCCTCCTGCTTGCTGGAACATGCAAAAGAAGTGACCACTGCAGCCGGCGGAGTGTGAGGAAGCAGGGGAAGCTCGGGAGATGCTTCGAAGCTGGGGTGGGCGCACCGGAGATAGCTGGGGCAGCGGCCTGACACAACCTGTTGGGGATCATATAGCCAGCGCCGTGCATTCCTTAGCAGACTTCAGAGAAGGGGCGATGGAGTTGCACTTGGAGCTGGGGGTGCTTGGCAGTACTGAAGTTGGGGACGATGGTGGCGTAAGGTTGTCCCTCGATCTCTGCTTGTTGGCGTGTGGGGAGCTGTTACGCACAGGGCTACGACCGCTGGCTTCGGTCGAGGCGACCACGGCGTCCATGGGCACAGGAGCCGCCGGCGCCAACAGCGGAAACTCAGCCAGGACTGGGCTGGCGTCGTGATGGCGACCTCCCGAGCGGCAGTGGTTGCGACCTCCCTCGTCATGGCACTGGCGGTCCCGAGGGTTCCTCGAGAGCGAGCGGCGCACACGGTCACGCCAGCCATCCCGCGCACGGCCACTGTGACGCCCACGGTCACCGTCGCGGCCTCCCTCGTCGTTGCGCCTGTTGTGGCTGCGATCATTGTGGCCTTGGTCGCCCCTGTGGTCACAGCGAGAAGCAGTGCCGTCCACACACTTCCGGACCCAAGTATGCTCGTGGATGTCAGGGGGAGGGGGTTGCTCTCGTCGTCTTGGGCCTTGGAGTGGTCTTCGTGCATGTCCAGATGCACCAGGACACGGTGGGGCAACCCCTGGCACTCCCGACGACAGTGACCACGAGCAGGGAGGGTGAGCCACTTCACTTTGGGAATGCAGCTTGGGTCAGCCGTCCAAGCCCAGAGAGTGAGGTCGCGCGTCTCCTCCCTGCGAAGTGAAAGCTGTCGATGTAGTTGAACGAGCACCCGCTGCCGATGATGAATGCAGCGACGTAGGCGTTCCAGGCGTGGACATGGATGCCCTCGATGCATAGCCTGACATGGTGCATCATGTCCTCATTGTCCACATGAGCCTCAAGCCGCCACGCCCGGACGAAGATCTTGGAGTTGCCGCAGAGGAAGTCGCCGCGGTTGACTGCATCAGCGCAGTGGTGGGGGTACATGAAGCGGACGAAGTACTGCTCGGGGTAGTGTCAGACGACGTTGACGTCGGCCTTGTAGGGGAACGCAGCAGAAAACAAAAATTTCTGACCTATGCACCAGCCCAGGACCACTATGGAGACTGCATACAAGGTTTGATCTTTTTCGTTACCGACTCGTAGCGCAGCGGAAGTAGAGTCGATGACGATCGGCGGTGCAGATCCCCGCAGCTAGGATTTACAACCTCCCAACCGCGAGGATGTATACCCTCATCTGCCCCTCGGACAGCCCTCCGGGAGGCGGTCGGACAGCCCTTCGGGAGGACCTCCGAAACTCGGACGGTCACACTGACAGCCCTTCGGGAGGCACTCTCGAACTAAGACCGAAACTACGATCTCTCTACAGAGTTGCACACATATGGTGTCATCTATCCGGCAGGGCTTCGCCGTCCAGAACTAGTTCCCACCGGAACCCAGACAGCCTTTCGGCTCTACGGAACTATTTCCCTGGGAGGGAGAGAGAAAGCCAGATCATGCATGGCACTTGTATGTGAGAAAGAGTGAGTTTTGGGCAGCCCCCTCCATCTCTATTTATAGGAGAAGTAGGGGTGGAGGGGCTGAAATTTCAGCCACATCCATCCATGTCATCTCCAAGATATTTTGGAGCAAAAGCCCAAAAAGGTGGCTTTCCAAAAAGTAACCATAAAGCTGATTTCACTATTCATGACGACATTTTTCAGCGTCCGTTCGAACCGAAAATATTTATGTGGGCTTAGAACATTTCCAGTACCCACTAAAATAATTTTCGACGCGTTCCGAAACAATTCCGGATTAGTGATTTTCATCTGCGAAAAGCAAACAAAGCGGTTCCGGCAGCTCCGGAACATTTCCGGTTTTTCTCCCGGAAAATTCCCAGAAGTTTCCAGAATGATTCTGGCACCCTCCAAGAATTATCAGGCATGTGCCGAAACCAATTTGACTTAATGGTGTACTCCGAAACAACTTTTCGGTTTAGTGATTTTCATCTGTGAAAAGCAACTAAAGCGGTTCCAGCAGTCCGGAACATTTCCGGTTTTTGTCTCTGAAAAATCTCAAAAGTTACCGGAACAATTCTGGTACCCTCCAATAATTTCCAGGCATGTGCCGAAACCAATTTGACTTAATGGTACACTCCGAAACAACTTTTCGGTTTTACCGAAACTCTTCCGGTGTTCTCTCTCCGGAACTCTTCCGTTGTCTCCGAAACTTTTTCGGTGAATTTCTCTCAGACTCCCTGTCTAGTATTCAACAGATAGATGACCCTTAAGTGTGTGACCCTATAGGTTCGGTGAAGTATAGACATGACCCGGAATCCCTTCCGATCAATGATCAACATCGGAGCCGTGGACACCCATATTGACCCCTATACCCACACGAATGAATATTCGAGTGAACCTCCAGTTGCCGAGTGCTATTCCTGTTGCTTCGCGATATGTTACAAATACCCGAGGTGAGACATGTTGGCATCCCCGTGGATCAACAACTTGTCCACTATGCCAGTTACCGCGTTACCGGTATTGTTCTCTTTTCTCGTTACCGTGTTCCGGCATCCCTGTGATCAAATCACCCTGTGTCTGGCCAGACGATGATGGATACCGTAATACCGAGAGGGCCCAGAGATATCTCTCCATCGTCGGAGGAGCAAATCCCAATCTTGAGCTATCTTGTTACTTGCCATACTTTTCCGTGAACCCGTAAGCCACCGTAATAGCCACCCAGTAACGGATGACGTTTAACAAACCCCAAAGTTCACGAAGCAAGTACGAAGGAACTCGATACTCTCATGGTCTAAGGAATTATGCAAACATTAACTATCTCTGTGTTATTAACCATTAACTAGTGACGAAAGTATCTCATAGCATAACATTAATTCGGGTCGATTCAACACAAGTGTTCTACCAACATTGCGCCCTCAAAATTGCCGGCATAGCCATGCCCATGATCAAGAAAACAGGATCATCATGCAATACTTGAGCCAGTCTTAGAGGCAAGACTAGGAATACATTTTACCGTTTATTATACCACACGTGCAAATGAGTTTCCCTCCGGGCCTCGTGGATATTGCAGACTCAAGAATCATTGCAGTTATAGCATGGAATATAAACTTAATTAGGAACATGGGGATAAATAATAACATTTATTATTGCCTCTTGGGCATATCTCCTACAGACTCCCACTTGCACTAGAGTCAATAATCTAGTCAATGCTAATGCACTTTACACCTATGGCATACTGGTGTAAAATATGCTTCGCTTGTGGTATAGCCTGATGTCCAACGGATCTGACAACTTCAGCTCCGTGTGTATCTTTGCATATCCACGCGTTTTCATGCTTTCACAAAATTCATATTTTGTGTGGACTTGGCTTTGTATATATGTGAATCACTGGTCGAACCTTGATTCCTCAGACTGAGTTATGGAGCAACTATCTACAATAGTGTCCCATTGACCAAAGCCATCTTGGAACCATACTAAGTTCATGAACGAACTATATGATTCAACATCTTCTTTTTCTCTTCCGAAACGTCAACGTACTTAGCCTTTGTTATAGAATTCGCCACAGTAACCTGTTTAGAACAATTCCAACTTACCGTGCCACCGTATTGTGTATTACACAAAACCTTAACTTAAATCGAAAATCGCATGGAGCATTGATGAAGACTGTATCGATGTAATTACTTACAACGAGCACTTCATAATCTCTGCTTGCGAGAAAACATGTCATCAGTGCTACTTTAGTACTCAATGACATTTTTCACTGTTGTCCTATGATCAGTACTTTGATCACTTTGGTATCTATACTCGCAACAGTTTGGGAGTATCGGACATATCTGGTTGTTTTACATACCATGGAATACATGATTAATCCAAACACAAGAGTGTGTGGAATCTCCATCATGTAATTTGCTCATCAGTGTTTTGGGACACCGAGTCTTACAAAAATCTTTCCATGTGACTTCGGCAAGAATCACTCCTTGGCGGTTTTAGTGCTAAATGGTTTTAGCATCTTGTCAATATGTATTTTTGCTTCGCCCCATTAGGCAAATCTATCTCCATAGATCATTATGCCTAATAGCAAGGCTATTTAGCCCAAGCACTTCATCGAAAAACTATTTTCAAATGAAGTCCTAATTCGTGTCAAGAAATTTATTTCCAATTAACAATGTGTCAAGCACACAAGGTTTTTAGAAATATTATTATGCTCCCACTTACTTTCTTGAAAACACAAGCATCTTCATTATCCATTGATGAAATCAAACTCTTTTGATCATTTCATCAAGACGAAGATTCCAACTCCATTTTGCTCTCTTCTGTCCATTGCTGGAACTCTGAAGTTTGCATACTAACTAGCATCCTTTGGATCGACAAAATACTTTGGACTGTATCACATACAAATCCTAGTTTGTATTCCCATTTCATGGAAATTCTTTCGCCATCCATGTTTCATATCTCATGATTGAAATATGTATTAATTGCTAGTTTAACCCGAACCGACTTTAAGCATCGCTACGGTGAAACAACCTCATCGTAGTCAACTCCTCGAACTTGTTATTGCAACAAGTCGAGCTTTATGGATAAAACATTTTATCCACATCAGTTTATAGTTTCATAAATATTCGTTAGACTCTATGTCTTCCCAAAGGTGTATCAAGGTTTTAATCTTGAATCACTTATATGGAAACTATCTCGGATTGTATTGGCATTTAGCCAATTCCGGAGTCAGGGCCCATCAACGCTTCCTTGTGTATCGTAGGTATACTATTGTCTAACAACAATATCTCGTATGCGCACCTGAGAGGTTTGCATGAGTTTTTCCTACGTGGTTCAGCTGCAAGTTCGACTGAAGTCCATACATCTCATGTAGAGGTTTCCGTATCAGTCGCAGTAGGAAACTCTGGAATTACATCCAAGGTCTCTTTCCTTTGACCTGATGACGAAGATACTGTTTATCTCGTCGAGTTGCACTGTTCTCCCACTCACCTTTTTGAAAGAACAATTTTCTTCAAAAACCATACCGTTCTTTGTGGCAAAAACCTTAGCCTCGGTATAGTGGTGGGGGAATACCCAATAACTTGGGATAACCTACAAAGTAGCACTTGTCTGATTTGGAATAGGTTTGTAACCTTTTACACAAGCCCCATATTCCAAATGTTAAGAAAAGATATAACATGGTTGGGCGTACCATACCATGGCGTCATTTCAATAGACCCGATGGAGCTCTTTTCAGTGTAAAAGCCGCAGTCTCTAAAGCATCACTTTAAAAGGGATAATGGCAAATTTATTTATGTCATCTTTGATCTTACCATGTCATGAATGGTTCGATTACATCTTCATGGACTCTCCACTTGCAGTGGTGTTCCGGGAGGTGCAAGTTATGAAACCCCTTTCACAACTCATCAGACATTCGCTAAACTTGTAACTCAAATATTCCTTTCTGCAATCGAATTGTAGAAACATAATTTTCTTGTTACAACAACTTCTACTTCATTTTTGAAAACCTTTCGAATGATTTCAAAAGATCCAGACTTACGTCTCATCAAGTAAATATCCATATATCTACTTGAGTCATTTCTGAAGAGAGATAAATCCACTACTTGCAACAACATTTATTGAACTACACACATCAAAATGTATGATCACCAATAAGTTTGTTGCTCGTTCATTATGGCCTGTGAACGGTATTTCAGTCACTTCACTTTTCGGACGAAAGTTGCAAGTGTCAGATGATTTAAAATCAACCGACTTCAAAATCCATCATAATGGAATTTTCCATGCAGGTTTCTCCAATGTGACCAAATGCAGTGCCACACTTGTGTGGTATTCTTTTAGTCTTGCGACATTTAGCGTCAGTGTTATGGATATATCATATTTCCATCAATATTCATAACATACATCCCATCTTGGATGGAAGCATGGCCCTTCACATTATTCATAATACTGAACAACAATTGTTCTTTTATGAACAACCCTTTTGCAACAAACATTGTGCACTGGGTTAGAGTGTATGAAACTCTAAAATGAATTATGAAAGTAAACACAGAGGTAATATATTAATATCATTTTTCATAACATACATCTCATTCATAATGAAAGTATGGCCCTTATGTTTATTCATAACACCGAACATCAAAAGTTCTCTTATGAACAACCTTCTTGCAAGATACCTTATGCAAAGGGCTAGAGTGTGTAAAGGTCTAAAATGAATTATGAAAGAAAACACATAGGTAATACACCGATGGAAGGTATAGTAAATTTTACTATGTTCCCAGCCAGTATCAAGACCTCATTCCTGGCTAGTCTTTCAGGCCATAGTAGTTCTTGCATCGAGTCGCAGCAGAATGCAGTCGAGCGGGTATCTTTGTGATCAACTCACAATACCCAAAAATTAGTGATTAACATGTTTAACCATAATTCCCAAGAACTATATCTTTGACCAGCCTTCTATACATCAAAAACTTGTATGACATTCATACATGAGCTGGATATTCCAGTCTTCTTTCTTTCTGCCTTTATACTTCTAACAGTTTAACTTTTAGTATTTTTCCTACTCTCAGAAGAAGCACCCAACTTAAGAGTGGTGTTTAGCCCCAGACTTCCTAGGCGTGAAAGTTTCACTAACACCCTTCGGACACTTCCTTTCTCTTTAAGTTGTTGTTTTATTCACCTTCATTTACATGATAGGCGTTCTCCTGGATCCCTCTCTTATCAGTCTAATGCATAGTAAACACCTTTACTAATAGTTTGCAAACAACTATTGCTTTGGATATTTCATATCTTTCAGCCTTTATTTGTATCTGAAAATTAATTTTCAGTTCCATGAATATCACATATCTATCCCAAAACTTTCGAAGTTCGGGTCTCATGGAAGCAAACGTATTGCACTTGACTGAAACGGAATTCTAGCTTTTGGATCGAAGGACGAGAGTCACATGATCCATAGCATTAGCGGGAGAATACCGAAAGCATGCGATAGGACAAAGTCCTTCTCGGCACTCTTGAGGACAATCCTCACATTACGTTATTAATCATAAAGTTTTAACTAGATAAATAACAGCTTATCCAATTTTAATAGGGAAGGTGGAAACGCGAGCCATTATTTTACAACTATTATGCAAATCACACTTAGACAGTGTTCAAAATTAATTGCACTAAGAATTAAAAGAATTAATTCTAAAGCGCGCTCCCACTCAAAACAATAACTCTCATAATTGATTGTGAGTGATACAAGACCCGAGTTTTGATTGTTCGCCACGATGGTAGCATCACAGATGACGAAAATCTCAACCGGTAGGCCATCTTGCCAATCACATCTTTATGTGATTCTTGTTCATCTTTTGATGCATGTGTTCCGAGCTCAGGACTTTCCTGCCTGAACGTCAAGACAACCAAGTGATCTTGCAGTGAGGTCTGACCTCACACGCCTTACACTTTCCAGTCGTTCGTGCCCATGGTAGCATGTGGCACCCCGAAAGGATACATGCTGTGACGGTGCTACACTTGGGAGAACACTAACTACTTGATATTTTAAGTGAGAGATCACCCTAATAAAAGCGACTACCGCGCAATCAAGAAGGGTGCATCATAAGGGATAAACATCTCAGGCAATTTATAATAGCATGATATGGTATAGCCCCTTCTGACGGAGAAGTCAAGTATTTCTTCGTCTTCGGCATTCGCATCGGTGTTCACCTTCAAGAAGATTGCCACCACCTTGTCGATGCATCAGATAATATTGCTATCTCTATAGCTAATAAAATAAGTGCATTACTCAAGGTTGACACGTAGGTCATTAAAGTGACAATCATATGGCTCCAGCCATCATGCCGAATCATGACACGCAGGTCATGTTAATTTACATCATATAGTCATCTCATACATAATCAAATTAATATGAGCATTGCTATACCACATCACATGCTCATGCAAACCCTCCTGCAAAACCAAGTTAGACGCCTCTAATCGGTTTATGCAAGAACTTGTTTTTCGTGGCCTCTAAAGTTTCGAAACAAACCGAAGCTACCAACGTCCATCATCAAGTATGATAATTCAAGTTGCTAGATTAACTTTGCGGGGTGTATGAAACACGAGATAATAAAATCTCGAGCCCATACTAAACTTCATCATACGCATGACTCCCGTGCAGATCATATCTGCATTGCCCTTTCATCTACAAAATTTCATCTTTCTTTTTAACTACAGTGGAATTCAATGAACTGTTAGCACTTCGTTGATCAATCAGGATCGCGGATTGCCAGAACATTGAAACTCCACCATGCTGTTATCAAGATCAGAAATATGCAAATCCCAGGGAAGCAACAAGAACATCAGGTAACAGATTTCATCTGCTACCCGCACAAATAATTTTCAGTAATAGAACTCATCTACTACCTAATTATATTGTGCAACACCCATACATCTCTATGTATTCTAGATCGCAACCTGCATCTACGCATAGCACGGCTCATGATGCCACTGTAGGGGAATGCAGTAGAAAACAAAAATTTACGACCTACGCACCAGCCCAGGACCACTATGGAGACTTCATACAAGGTTTGATCTTTTTCGTTACCGACTCGTAGCGCAGCGGAAGTAGAGTCGATGACGATCGGCGGTGCAGATCCCCGCAGCTAGGATTTACAACCTCCCAACCGCGAGGATGTATACCCTCATCTGCCCCTCGGACAGCCCTCCGGGAGGCGGTCGGACAGTCCCCCGGACGGTGTCGCAGACAGCCCTTCGGGAGGACCTCCGAAACTCGGACGGTCACACGGACAGCCCTTCGGGAGGCACTCTCGAACTAAGACCGAAACTACGATCTCTCTACAGAGTTGCACACATACGGTGTTATCTATCCGGCAGGGCTTCGCCGTCCAGAACTAGTTCCCACCGGAACCCAGAAGGCCTTTCGGCTCTACGAAACTATTTCGCTGGGAGGGAGAGAGAAAGCCAGATCATGCATGGCACTTGTATGTGAGAAAGAGTGAGTTTTGGGCAGCCCCCTCCATCTCTATTTATAGGAGAATGAGGGGTGGAGGGGCTGAAATTTCAGCCACATCCATCCATGTCATCTCCAAGATATTTTGGAGCAAAAGCCCAAAAAGGTGGCTTTCCAAAAAGTAACCATAAAGCTGATTTCACTATTCACGACGACATTTCTCAGCGTCCGTTCAAACCGAAAATATTTATGTAGGCTTAGAACATTTCCAGTACCCACTAAAATAATTTTCGACACGTTCCGAAACAATTCCGGATTAGTGATTTTCATCTGCGAAAAGCAAACAAAGCGGTTCCGGCAGCTCCGGAACATTTCCGGTTTTTCTCCCGGAAAATTCCCAGAAGTTTCTAGAATGATTCTGGCACCCTCCAAGAATTATCAGGCATGCGCTGAAACCAATTTGACTTAATGGTGTACTCTGAAACAACTTTTCGGTTTAGTGATTTTCATCTGTGAAAAGCAACTAAAGCGGTTCCGGCAGTCCGGAACATTTCCGGTTTTTGTCTCTGAAAAATCTCAGAAGTTACCGGAACAATTCTGGTACCCTCCAATAATTTCCAGGCATGTGCCGAAACCAATTTGACTTAATGGTACACTCCGAAACAACTTTTCAGTTTTACCGAAACTCTTCCGGTGTTCTCTCTCCGGAACTCTTCCGTTGTCTCCGAAACTTTTTCGGTGAATTTCTCTCAGACTCCCTGTCTAGTATTCAACAGATAGATGACCCTTAAGCGTGTGACCCTATAGGTTTGGTCAAGTATAGACATGACCCGGAATCCCTTCCGATCAATGATCAACATCGGAGCCATGGACACCCATATTGACCCCTATACCCACACGAATGAATATTCGAGTGAACCTCCAGTTGCCGAGTGCTATTCCTGTTGCTTCGCGATATGTTACAAATACCCAAGGTGAGACATGTTGGCATCCCCGTGGATCAACAACTTGTCCACTATGCCAGTTACCTCGTTACCGATATTGTTCTCTTTTCTCGTTACCATGTTCCGGCATCCCTGTGATCAAATCACCCTATGTCTGGCCAGACGATGATGGATACCGTAATACCGAGAGGGCCCAGAGATATCTCTCCATCGTCGGAGGAGCAAATTCCAATCTTGAGCTATCTTGTTACTTGCCATACTTTTCCGTGAACCCGTAAGCCGCCGTAATAGCCACCCAGTAACGGATGACGTTTAACAAACCCCAAAGTTCACGAAGCAAGTACGAAGGAACTTGATACTCTCATGGTCTAAGGAATTATGCAAACATTAACTATCTCTGTGTTATTAACCATTAACTAGTGACGAAAGTATCTCATAGCATAACATTAATTCGGGTCGATTCAACACAAGTGTTCTACCAACATTGCGCCCTCAAAATTGTCGGCATAGCCATGCCCATGATAAGGAAAACAGGATCATCATGTAATACTTGAGCCAGTCTTAGAGGCAAGACTAGGAATACATTTTACCGTTTATTATACCACACGTGCAAATGAGTTTCCCTCCGGGCCTCGTGGATATTGCAGACTCGAGAATCATTGCAGTTATAGCATGGAATATAAATTTAATTAGGAACATGGGGATAAATAATAACATTTATTATTGCCTTTTGGGCATATCTCCTACAGGCCTTGCGCACACCAACCTTGGTCACGAAAGCAGCAGCAACTTCGTCGCAGTTGACATCGCGGGCATCCTCGAACCAGGTGACCGTCGCGTGCGTCGAGAGCAGCTCCGACTAGGCCTGCATCTCCGGGGTGGCCGAGACCACCACAAAGTCCTCGTCCGTCCGTGACGCGGGGTCACCCAGCCGTGGCATGACCGCAATGACGGCAGGCTGTGTGGGAGGTGGTGCGGTCGGAGCGTGCTAGAGAAGCGGCCAACCCCTTCCAGCACCAAAGCGAGGTGCTGTGCCTTGATGCGTTGCAGGAGCAGGGCGAGGTCGAGGAAGCGGAGGAGGGGGCACAACGATGCTCTGCAGATCATTGAGGGGTCTCCACTTGTTGGTGCAACCGTGCGCACGATGTCCGTTTTGAAGACAACGGGAGCAGTGTAACGGATCGCAGCATAGCACCGCCTTGTGACCGGGGAATAAGCAACGGTCACGAAGCCAGGATAGGATGGCCGGCTGAATGCGGTAGTCAAATCCGGGCGACGCGGGGCGTTCCGCGACTTAACCATCTGCCATCGACCGCCGACCGCATCTTCGCGCCCCGCGCCCGCACAGGCAGGCTGCGCGCATTGAAGGGCCAGGCGCAGCCGGCCGCGAGCGGGGGGGGGGGGGCGCGCTGGAGTAACTGCAACCACCTGCGCGAAGTGGCGTGTCCTGACGAGCTGGACGACGCCGCCAGATCTGACGGCACCGCCATCCGGGGTTGCGAGCCAGCTTGCGCGTGTGCGTCCGCCGGGATCCAGTGCGGCGGGGGCGGCAGAGGCATGTACCAGGAGGCCACATCCACTCCGGCATGGATGGCCGTCGGAGGAGCTGCCGGCGCGGATGCGGGGCCGGGGGCGCTAGGGTGGGGAAGAGGAGCGAGCTCGGGCTCGGGCTCGGACATACCTGTTTTATACACAGGTGCTTCCTTTTTATTTAATTAGATGTGCACATTTCTACATTGTATATACATTTTTTAAAATTACATTGAATGTTTTGGAAAGGCATGAACATTTGTGAGATACATTTTGTTGGAAAGCTATCAACAATTTTTAGGTTATGCTAGCAAAAAATATACACAACGTTAACATTTTTTCACATCTCGATTTTAATTATTTTTTAGGAATTAAGTTCTGAAAGAAATGTATTTAAAATATATTTGAAGACGAAAATAAAATTAAAACAAAACAAAACCAAAAGAATGAAGAAAAGTTAAAATACCTAACTAACCTAAAAGTTGGGCAGGCCCGTTACTTGCTCCTGGGAATGTTGGGCTACCCATTAGTGCATCTTTGCCGGAAACATATGCTAAGTCTATCTATAAGCGAGACATGGGAGAGCAACAAAGTGAGGGGTACGCCTTGCACGAGCCCCTAAAGTGCTATTTTTGGTGGACTGAGAGCGTGCCACTTGGAACAATCTTAGCTGCCACCACGTGTCGCATGTTGGGCACTTTCTCTGCATTTGTTTTATTTCTCTGTATGTGTTTTTGAGGTTTAGATAGTTTTCCCTATATTTGTGGCCTTTTGGTTTTCATGAGATTTTAGAATTTTTCTAAAACTCTTTTGTGCAAGAATGTGTTTTTTCTTCTTTCATGGGAGGCCTAGATTTGTTTCTTGTGAAAGCACATGTTTGCTTTCGCGATAGGCACACTCTGAAAGGGAATAAACACGTATCTTTTGCTTCCTGTGGAGGTACAAGTTTGCTTCTCTCTCGAAAAAGAAGAGAAAACATATTTTTTTACTCCACGAGATGAACAGATATGTTTCTAGTGGAGGCATATATTTGTTTCCGCGAGATGCACAGTTGTGCCTCGTGAAAAGGGAAAAACATATTCTTTTTTTCTTTCATAAGAGGCACAAGTTTGATTCTTGTGGAGGCATAGGTTTGCTTCTCGTAAGAGGCACACATTGTTTTTCGAGAGGTACAAATTTACTTTTCGTGGAAGAACATATTTGATTCCGCGAGAAGCACGGCAGTGCCTCATGGAAAGGAAAAAAATATGTTTTCAGCTATGACTTTTCTTTATCATTTTTTTAAAACAAATGCTCACCGAAACTTATATGTGATCTAGTTTTGCAAATCTTGGCGTATGAAATCCAACGGTGAAAAAGGTTAAGGATCTCGACACACGGTTTAAAAGATAAAGTGTTTTTAGTTTTCCAGTTTCCTTTTCTTTTTTGCATTTGTTTTATAGGTTTTTTCCTTTTACCTTTGGTTTTTCTTTGTCTCTTTATTTACTTTTCCCTTTTTTACAACAGATGTTTTCGTATACGTCAAGAACATTGTTTTATTACTTGTTAAACATTTTCTCAAATACATTATTACCATTTTTCCTAAATATATATTTTGATGTGTATTGTTTTCATGGACCTTGTACATTTTTATTATACATCTAAAATGGTTTTTATACAATTTATATTTTTATATAGATGATTACCATTTTTTCAAGTATATGTTTTTATGTCTACTTTTTCTGTACACATCGTTCAGTCTTCTAATACATACAAAACATGTTTTTGTACATTTAATTTTTAAAAAATATATGATTAACATTTTCATCAAATATGTGTTTTGATGACTATTTGTTCATAAATATCGTACATTTTTTGTGTAGTTATAAAACAGTTTTTAAGCAAGATTAATATTTTTCATCTATGTTATTAAGGATTTATTTCAAGTATAGGTTTTGATGTCTACTTTTTTTCGCACACATCGTATTTTTTTCTTATACATGCGAAACATTTTTTATATACGTTAAATTTTATGTAATTAGATGTACACTTTTCTACGTTGTATAACCATTTTACATATTTTGGAAACGCAAGAAAATTTTTGGTAAACATTTTGTTTGAAAGCTATGGCCATTTTTTTTACGTTATGTTAGCAAAAATGTACACAGCGTTAACATTTTATGAATTCTTGATTAAAATTATTTTAAGGAAAATTAAGTTTTGGAATATATGTATTTAAATATATTTAGAAATATAAAAAATTAATACAAAATAAAATTCAAAGAACGAAGAAACAATAAAATAACTAATTTTTTTAAAAGGTGTTAAAAGAACTAACTAACCGTAAACTTGGGCAGGCCCATTACTTGCCCCTGGGAATACAGGGCTGGCCCAATTTTGCATCTTTGATGGAAGCATATGCTAAGTCTCGTTATAAGCCACATATGGAAGAGCAACAAACTGAGGGTTACACCTTCGTGGAAATCCTCATGGGTCATTTTTGGTGGGCTTGAGCGCATCACTAGTTACGTTCTCAGCCACCGCCACGTGTCGCGTGTTGGGCACTCCATCGGGATTTTTTTTATTTTTTTGTATGTTTTTTGGCAATTAGATTGTTTTTTCCCAGTTTTTTTGGCTCATTGATTTTCACCTAGCTTTCATGAGATTTTAGAATTTTAATAAAAGGCTGAGTCAGAGGACAGTGGGAGCTAATGTGGAGCATGTGGGACTCAAGACTGAAAGAATGGCCAAGAAGAGGAACCTGCAAGGTAATGCACCATCTCCTGGTAATTCTTTTGAAGTTCTTTCAAATCTGGAAATTATTTCCAGTGCTGCACAGATGGGGGTTGATATTCCAGATGATAATTTTGATGTTATTGATGTTATTAGAGAACTAGAAAAAGCTAGGGCTAATATTGCTGAGAAAGTTGATAATAGTGAAAAACAACAAGATAAGATCTTGTTCATTACTAATGCTGCTGGTGATAAATCTCCTTTAAACACATCCTGGCTATCTGATGAGGAATTGGATGATGAGGACTTTCGGTTGTTAAGTCCAGAAAAAAAGAAAAAAAGAAAGTAAATGTGGTGATATGTAAACCTATTACTGGAAGTCAAAAAAAATAGTGAATTGTGTTGCAGGTAAGACCATGCCTCCTGGTAAACCCGGCAACAAAATTCACTCCCCAAAACAGAAGAAAAAATGATTAGTCTCTTCTGGAATTGTAGAGGAATTAGGAAGCGAGGTATGGCCACTTACTTGTCACACTTATAGAAAGATCATTGTCTTGACTTTGTTGGCTTACAAGAGACGATGAAAAAGGACTTTTCCTCTAAATTCTTGAGGAAATTTGATCCTGGAGACATGTATTGTTGGAAATGGATCCCTTCAAATGGGAAATCTGGGGGTATCTTATGTGGTGTTAAGTATAATTCCTTTGGCATCAATTCTTGCGTTGCAGGCAAGTATATCATGAAATTTGATTTGTGGGACAAGATTAAGAGAATAAATTGTTGTATTTTGGTAGTCTATGGATCTGCACATGAGGAATTTAAAGTTGAATTCCTCACGGAATTTTCTGCTATGTGTGGGGACATTTCATGTCCATACATCGTGGGGGGGGGGACTTTAATATCCTGAGATATACTAGTGAAAAAAACAAGAAAGTTAAGCTGGGGCATGCATCTGAACTTTTCAATTCCATTATCAATACTTTCTCTTTGAGAGAGGTGGATATGAGTGGAGAACAATATACCTGGTCGAACAACCATCAAAAACCAACCCCAGAAAAACTGGACAGGGTACTTATGTCCAATTCTTGGGAATGTACTTTCCCCTTTACTTTTGTCAGGAAGATAGTAAGAGAGATTTCTGATCATTGTCCCCTGATCTTGAATATTGAACAAAACATCCCTATACCCATCAAGGGGAGGGGTTTTAAATTTGATTTGAACTGGTTGAAGAATCCTGACTTCGTTCCTTTAGTTACTAGTATCTGGGTAGCCGTTGTTCAATCAAAAAATCCTATTGACATTATAAACATCAAACTGAAGAGGTTCAAGAATCATTTCAAAGGATGGGGTTCTAATATCTTTGGGAATAATAGAAAGAGGAGGAAATGGTTGAGAGATGAACTAGAACATCTGGAGAATTTAGAAGAAACATATGTCTTATCCCCTGAACTCTATTGCAAGAAATTTGAAATCTCTGTTGAACTGCACAATTTGTTAGTGGAAGAAGAAGTAGCTTGGCTACAAAAATCTCATGATAACTGGTTGCTTAAAGGGGATCGCAACACTGATTACTTTCATAGGCTTCTGAATGGGAGGAGAAGAAGAAATACTATTTTCTCTCTTAGTTATGGGGACACAGTGATTGAAGGAAATAAAAATTTACTTAAACATGCTACAGACTTCTATAGGGACCTTTTTGGTCCTGCTGATGGGAATATGTGTAAGATCAACAACAATATGTGGGGTCCTCATGAGAGGCTGTCTGATATTGACAACTTTATACTCACAAGACCTTTTTCTGAAACTGAAATAAAGTATGCTCTTTTTTCTATGAAACCAAATAAAGCCCCTGGACCTGATAACATTCCAATTGAGTTTTTTCAACGCTGCTGGGAGATTGTTAAAAAGGATGTGATGTTGATGTTTGAGTGGTTCCATGATAACAAACTAGATGTTCAAAGGCTGAACTATGGTATCATTACGCTCCTCCCAAAAATGGTCAACAATTTAGGCCTATCTACTTGCTCCGCTGCATATACAAGCTGATTACTAAAGTGCTAACTATCAGATTAGAACCTTTCGTAGATATTCTGTTTAGCAGACACCAAAATGCTTTTATAAAAAAATATATTATGGATGGCATAATGTCCTTACATGAGATTCTGCATCATTCCTATGCTCGTAAAAAAACGGGGATTGTCCTCAAGCTAGATTTCGAGAAGGCTTACGATAAGGTGAATTGGGCATTCCTATTGGAATGTCATAAAATGAGAAATTTTAATCCTCGATGGATTGAATGGGTTGAGAAAATCTTAGTCGGGGGCACTATGAGTGTAAAACTTAATGATGAAATAGGAGATTACTTTCAAAGCTCGAAGGGGGTGCGGCAAGGAGATCCTTTTTCCCCATTTCTGTTTAACTTGGCGGTGGATTGTTTAACTAAGATAGTTCTTAAAGCCCAGCAAAACGACCTGTTTACAGGGTTAGCAGCTAATTTGATACCTAATGGGGTGGCCATTTTGCAATATGCAGACGACACGATTCTGTGTTTTGAAGATAACCCTAGGAATGCCTTAAATATCAAGCTGCTGCTGTAACTCTTCGAGATCATGTCTGGTTTGAAAATCAACTTTCTAAAAAGTGAAATTTTCTCGGTTTGTGCTGATGATGAAACTATGAGATTATATGCAGATATGTTTAACTGCAATATTGGAGCTTTCCCTATCAACTATTTAGGTATACCAGTGAGCTATGCAGGGCTTAAGGGGAGTGACTGATTGTTTGTGGATGACAAATTCATTAACCAGAGTGAGTCCTGGGTTAGTGATAGTCTTTCTAGTGGGGGCAGACTTGTCAAAGTCAATGCCTCTCTATCTCATGTTCCATCATACTATATGTCCATGTTCCTTGTGAATAAAACCACTCTAGAAAGATGGGATAAGCATAGAAGAAAATTCTTTTGGCATCGTAAGGGCAAAAAAAGAGGCTATCATATGGTGAAATGGAGTCGTGTTTGTAGATCTAAAGTGAAAGGGGGACTCGGGGTGAAAGACCTTAGAAAACAAAACATAAGTTTGCTGGTGAAATGGTGGTGGAAGCTGGAAAAAAAAGAGGGCCTATGGCAGGATATTGTTAGTGCTAAATATCTGAAAAAGTCCACAGTTGCTATGGTTAAACAGAAGGCAAGTGATCCCCCCTGTTGGAAATCCTTGATGAAAATCAAGGAGTGTTACATGGCTGTTAGAGGTGTGCAAGTGAATAAAGGGGATGTAGCTAGACTCTGGATGGATGATCTAGGGGACAAATCTCTTCTAAAAGATAGATACCCTAATCTGTTTGATATATGTGTGGATCAACATTGTACTGTTGACAACTTACAGAATATGAATGTTTCTTCTTTTAGAAGAAGATTATCTACGGATTTGCTGAGGCAGTGGGAGGATTTGAGAAAATATGTGTTAAATCTTGTGCAAAGTGAATCTGGTGATGAGATTTACTGGAAACTAGATAATTCCAGAGAATATACGACGAAATCGATGTATAGATGGCTCGAAAAGATCTGGCTGGCTCTAGTTTCAAATGGATTTGGGGGGCAAAAATACCTCTTAAAATACAAATCTTTTTATGGAAGGTTTGTCAGGATGCTATTCTGACTAGAGATAATATGAAAAAAAGATTTTGGCAAGGGGACTCCCGCTGTTCCTTTTGTGATCAGCAGGAAACAGCCCAGCATTTACTTTTCTTATGCCCTGTATCCAGGGTAGTGTGGAGAACAGTTGGAGCTATGCTCGGGACTAACTACTGTCCAAATTCGATGTGGCAATATTATGTGTGGATGTATACATTCCTACCGGCTTTGAGAAGTTGTACACAACTGGCCTGGCAGCGATATGCTGGGCCATTTGGCTCGCTCGAAACCATGCAACTTTTGAACGAAAATGGATCAACACTCCTTTTGAAGTTGCTTTTACATCTTGTGCTTTTCTCAAAAATTGGGCAGGTTTACAGAAACCCGAGATGATGGAGGTGGTGAAAAAGGTGGAGAGATGCTGAAGCAGAATGCATCGCAGATGATGTTGTTGTGCGGCCCGCCGATGCATGACAGAGACGGCCACAACAACGAGTAAAAAATCAAAGGTGAGGGTGCCGAGGATGTTTTGCTGCGACCGGGAAGCAGAATCAGGGGTGCTCTGCAAAGCTTCGTCTTCGTTTCGTATTTTGGGTGCTGGACAAAGGGAGATATGATCTGTGGTAGTCTTTTGGCTGGTTGTTCTGGTCTGTACTGGTATGTTTGTGAGGTTTGTGGTTGCGATACTTGGTAGTCCTAAGTAGGTTGTAGTCAGGTTTAGAGTGATGCTCAGATTTTCGCCCCATGATCTGTGTTCCTGATGACATCCGCAGATAGTGGGTTTCCTAGCATTGCTCCGAGCTCGCTTCTTTCCTTTCCCTAGTCTTTCTGTCTGTGGTTCGAGAACTTTGTATTTCTGTTATGAAAGTAATGGAAAGGGGAGAAGCCCGGTTCGAAAAAAAAGAATTTTAATAAAAGATTCCACCGTGAAAAAATGTGTTTTTTCTTCCTTGAGAGGAACGGATTTGCTTCTTGTGGAAGCATATGTTTGCTTCTGCGAGAGGAACAAAAAACACATTTTTTTTGCTTCCTGTGGAGGCACAAGTTTGCTTCCGTCTTGGAAAAGAAAAAATGCCTTTTTTGGCTTCTACGAGAGGCATATATTTTCTTCTCATGGAGGCATAGATTTTCTTCCATAAAAGGCACAGTTATGCCTCTTGAAAAGGGAAAAACATGGTTTTCTTCTTGCATACGCGGCACACGTTTCATTCTTATGGAGACACAGGTTTGCTTCTCGTGAGAATGCATGTTTTTCCTTGAGAGGCACAAATTTACTTTTTGGGAAGGCACATATTTGCTTCTGCGAGAAGCACAACTATGTCTATCGGAAAGGAAAACGGGAGGAATTTAGCTACGGTTTATTCTATCGTTTTTTTATGAAAAATATGTTCACCGAAACCTATTAACATGTGATCTAGTTTTAAAGATCTTGATGTATGAAATCCAATGATAAAAACTGTTCAAGATTTGGATGCACGGTTAAAAGATAAATTGTTTCAAAAAAGGAGTCTACAAAAAAAAAACTCCCAGTCACTTCTCAGCCTCTAAGGAGGTGGTAGTAACTTTTGCAAAAGATACCACTTAACTAGTAATTTCGGAGACATTGGCCGCTCCCCGAACATTTGGCAATCCCAATTTGATGCACGTTCCAAGAGGCGAATTTAGGCAAGACCAGTTTGTTGTTTGTAGGCTGATATTTAGTTTACGGCCGTTGCTGCCTAGTTGGCTAGATCTGTCTTTTCGGTTCTCTTGTTGATTCTTCTTTCAGCTTTGCTGCTTGGTTTGTTTTGTTTTTTATTTCTCTTTTCTAATCTTGTTTTTTAAATTTTAGTATATATTTTATTGCTGCACCTTTTGAGTAGTTTTTTTTACTACTAAGGACTTTTATAATATATGGTAATTATTTTCAAATACAAACTGAAAATTTTCTTATATTTTTGTAATATACGGTGAATATTTTTCTTACGAACTTAACAAATTTTAATATATAGTGAATTTTTGGTAATATATGGTCCAAAAATTAAAATACATTTTGGACATTTTATAATATACATTTAACACTTTCTTAATATACGATGATTATTATTATAATACGCAGTATTTTTTGTATTATACATTGACTTTTCTATATACATACTAAATACAAACCGATTTTTTGAAAGAAAATGGACAAAAGAACTAACAAACAAAGGGAAACCCCTCAATAGTGCATGCCACATACACCAGAGTTGGTTGGCGTCCCATTACACATATAGTTGCGTGAAGATTCATCCATGGAACCCTCAAGCGTCAAGCGCAAGCTCTCACACGTTGCCATATGTCTCGGCATGTACCCTCACGTTTAGGGTTTCCCTTACGTCCCCCTGCGATCCTCTCGTCGGCGTGAGATCTTTTCCTATCGCTATCGGATCGTTGCTTCCCCACGCGGGGAGAGCATGTGGTGAGCGTTGTGTTTGGCAAGCTTCTAGGCCCTAATTCCTAGTCATGGCAGCGTAGTCTAGAACTTCATCAGGGTTGGGAAGAAGGTTGAGATTAATTTGGAGGAGATCCTCAAGAACATGGAATTGCTGGATGATGAACTGGATGACGCCGTGATTGGGAAGGAGGAGGCAAAGCACTTTTAGGAAGAAGCCAACGACGTGGTGATTAGGAAGGAGGAGGCAAAGCAATTTTAGGCATAAGTCGCATGAATGGTGACCACTTTTTTTAATACTGACATGCCCTTCAGTTCGCCCCCCTTTGATACCATGAAATTTATCTAGGGGATGGCTCAAACTCCTAAATTCCATGACGCGGGAGACAACCTTTTCATATTCCAGATGTTCTGCTTAGGCGACTGAAAGAAGGTCATGCACGGGGTTCATGGATTTTCAGGGGCTTTGGGGTCATCATTGAGGATTACGATAGAAAAATTGATCCCAAGTCTTGTGCTGGATGGTTTATATGTTTGGGCACAAATTTATAAGGTCCCAAATAAGTGGAAACACAAATGGAAAGTCATTTGTTGAAATGATGGACGTGGATCTATCAGGGTCTTGAGTCATGATTACTGGGTTAGGGGCGTGTGATATTTTTTTTCTTGTTGCAGCACACACGCCTTTTTGCTAGTACTAACATAACATAGGCGGATGGTCAAATGCCAAATGTTTTTTCACTTGACAAAAAAAAGCTACTGGTGAGTAGGTTATTGGACGAGTTGAGGGTACTTTGGCTCGTTTCTAGCAACTAGAGTTCAAAACCCTAACCCAGGAATTAAGAAAAAAAGGGTAAAAAAAGCTGCGAAACCGGGCCGGCGGCTGGTCCTGCTTCCGGGGCAGCGGACAATGGCGAAATTGGCGCCCCGGCTGCGACGGGCGGTTTCCATGGGCCGCAGCAATCGTACCCACAGCATTTGGCGTTGCAGCAGGGAGTCGGCAACACCTGGGCGTCGCTCTGGGCGAGCGCCAGCAGGAGGAGCAGCAAGAGGGCGCCAACCATCTTGGAGGCCATCGCCATCGAGATTTTGCAGCTGGTTTTGTGATGAACTCGCTTGTGCTAGGGGCCAACAACTTTGTGATGCGAGAGACGAGGGTGGTAGGGATGTCTTGTTCCCTCCTATTTATAGCCCTGATCAGCAGGTTTCCCCGAATAACGGAGATGGAAGGAATTCAATTGGAGCATTAACAACGTACCATATCTACAATCTTGGTCAAATCATGATGATAAGGATGAATTTAAGACAGGCTCCCAAACTTTTAGAATAAGATTATTGAATTCCAAAGGTGTCTAACACAAACGATGCTAGTATTTAGGAAATTATCAATGATGGTAAATCTTTGGTAGCATGCAGGACATTAAAGATAACATCTCACATGGTATAGATTTTTTTGAAATTACGCACATGCTCTGTATCATCATTTATCTCATACAGTCTGCTCCCTAATTTTAAAGGCCTCACAATAGATTGAGGTTTTCAATTCAAAATTGGGTCACTTGATTTTTGCCGGGTCAACAATTTATTGAGGAACCCGCAAAATAATAATTCTTAAGGATCTCTCTCATTCTATTCTTTTTATTCAATATGCTTCATAATTTTGGAGCTCTCCCATATCATTGAGGTATTTAATTTGGATTTGGTTCACATTTTGACCAGATCAATGATTTTCAAAATCAATTAGCAGCAAGCAGCCTATAAAAACAAATCAATGCCGCACACCCTCTCCCCACCTAAAAAGAAGCATAAACATGTGACATTGTAGGACCAATATAGTAAATGCAACTACAAACCTAGAAATTTTTTCCACATAAGTACGGGTTGATTAGCAGATAACCCAGAATCACATTGTGAATGGCCCACTAAGACATTGTATTATAAATAAAAATAAAACACACTCCATCATCTCCCCAATTCGCCAAATCTAATACTCCATCGGTTCCAAAATATAAGGTGTGTTAGTTTTTTGAAAAGGCAAATTTCTTTAACTTTGACCAAGTTTAGAGCTAAAAATATCGACATCCACAATACTAAATAAGTAAAATATGAAAATTCATTTCAGATGAATCTAATGACACGGATTTGATATTGTGGATATTGATATATTTCTTTATAATTCTGTCAAATTTAAAGAGGTTTGAATTTTCAAAAAACTAATACACATCATATTTTAAAATAGAGGAATCTTTTTAGTGAAAACTCAATAACACCAACAACACGGCAACACGCGCCCAATCCTTCTAGTTAGGATGAAACCTCATGGATAAAGATTTTCTTTAAGATGGATAGAATCGGATCCTTGTTATCCATACATCAGATTTATTAGGCTAGCGAGCCGTTTTCATTCGACGAAGGTAGAGCACACATTTTTTTTTTCAGTTTGTAAACTCACCAATAATCTATACCTATTAATAAAAGACGGATGGCTTCTTCCCATACATTGTGCCTTTTCACAGAAAACCCTCTACACTTTATTGAAATTAACCCGTAGTCCAAGTTTTAGTGAGTCCAGAAAAAATGTTTCGTTTTTGCAAAAAAAAAATTGCTGTTTGTGGAAATTAATCCGTCATCCTATTTTAAGTGAGAGAAAAATTGTTCACTGTTTTTCAGTAAGCCCACTATTCTTTTGCTTAATCAACCCGCGGTTCTATTTTAAGTGAGTTTAAAGTCTTTTTAAAATATTCATATATTTTAAACCCTAACTCCAATTATGACATGTTATATATGAAAATTGATTAGAAAATATGTGTAGAATTTAAATATGATATTGTTTTACCTATTAAACATTTTTAAAATATTGTTTATGGTGCAATCTTAATCAACTACGCACTATCCGTCTTTATTTTGTAGCAGTGTAGATCCGTATTAGAAATCAATACCTCATCAAAATATGATTGGAGACGAAAAACTCCATCTACAACCATGCATACACGCCTCGGCAAAACCTCCACGTGAAAAAAACAAAGGACATTTCTCATCTTATGCGGAGAGAGAGGGAGAGAGACGCTTTAGAATTGACTACATTCAAACATGCTGTGATTACGTGAGCACCGAGGCTACCGTTGAAGAGGGTGTGAAGGAGGATAAGCAGCAACGGATATGATATGCATGTGGACATGTTGGGTCTTTAGTCAGGGTTATTGTTTAGAGACATGTGGAATTTTTCTCTCCCAATGCAACGCACGGGCTCTTTTGCTAGTATACTTAATATTAAAATGAGGATTGTTTCTCCACTCTTTTGGTCCTTTTGTCCATTTCGTATGTTGTGGTCAAGCTGGGTATGACAATTCACTAGTAGAAAAATGGCTAGCCACAACTTTCGTTGGTGGCGTGCCATTTTCAACCAACGTCAGCACTAATTTTTTCAAGTAGTGGTGGCGTTGGAATATTTTGCATGTCAGCTGTATAAGATTAGTGTTGGCATGGGCTATATTTAACACGTCACAAATATATTGGCTCAAATGTACTCATCCGTTGAAAAATAGTGATGGCATCGTATTTCTATGTACGCCGTAGTTAATTAAATATTGTTGGCGTCCTAACATATGTGACTCCAGAATTTTTATTTTTTATTTTATCAAGTGTTTTAAGCATTTAATGATTATATTAGTGAAAATATAATGAACATTTTATATTATATTCTAACTTTCATTATTATTAGTATTATATTATTTTGACTCATTTATTATTATGAGTCTTTTATTATATTGAGTTTTTTTATTACTTGTAGTCTTTTTTAGGGGTCTTATAGTCTTTTAATAATCTTATTTTTTATTTGAGATGTACTACTAATTAGCAATGACATTGCGTTGTTGGCCCACGTCACCACCGGCCCATCGTACCGGCGAGTAGCCAACGAAGACGGCACAGGACGCACCGAGTCGAGCATTGCTGACAAATGACAAACCAGCGCAGCGTACTTCGAGCACCCACACGGAGCTCCGAAGATACAAGACCTTTCATGGCCAACGAACATGGCATGGGACGCGCCGAGTCGAGCATTAGCGACTAACAAAAAACCGGCAGAGCACGCACCGAGCACCCACCGGTGGCGCTTACCACCCCACGGGATAAACCGGGATGAGGCCACCCGACTAGAGTCTAGAGCGCGAACCCTGGGGAAATACACTTTGGTTCCTGGTTGTATATGCACCCTATATGGAGAAATTTTTTAATAATTAAATAAAAAGTCAAAATAGTTCAGAAGTATTTTTGAATTAAAGTTGACTTTGTTTTGCACTAGTATATAAATTTTCAAGAAAAAAAAACCAACATTGACTTCTGGGCAAAAAAGACAAATTTATTTGCTATTATAGCTCACTATTCATACTATTTTGACCGAAATTTTGTCTTTTTTGAAAAGAAGTCAAAGTTTAATTTCCTTTTTGTGGATTTTTTCTTACAAGTACAATGAAAGGTCAAGTTTATTTCAAAAATATTTTCAGATTTTTTTGATTTTTTGTTGAATTGCTAATTTATTTTTGCATATAAGGTGTATATACACCCAGGAACCAAAAGTTCCCTTCCGCGAACCCTGAAGCTAGCCACTTCCGCTACAACATCCACCATTTGAGCATACGCGACCATGAAGCGCTCACAAGCTGGCCCGAGTGCATGCGCATACCCGTCTAGCGCGAATAAAGCAGTCACAGGGTGCACTGCCGCATGGGTGTACCCAGATCGCACGAACCGAACAACCCATCACCAAATGAACGACGCTCACATGCCGACTCAGGCGCACGCGCATACCCAGCTCACGTGAACCAGACAACCCAGTAGGAGACGAACCACACAAAATGCCGACCTGGGCTCACTCGGCACAGGCGGAGCAACACACGAGACGGTGCACACAAGCAGGACGAAAAGCACCGCAGAATGGTGGCCTCGAGCGCATCCGTGACCCAGGTGTCATGGACCCTCAAGGAAAAAAGAGATGGTGTCGAGTGCCCGGGAAAATCGGATGGTCAGGAGCGTGTCAAGGAGCCATCGGCAAGCAGACAACACGGAGGGCACTCGCATTGGGTGGGCACAAAAACCGACGAACCGAAGACTGAACCGATGCTGAAACCGAATAAACCGAATTTTCGGTTTTTTATACCATCACAGAAAAATTCGTTTTTGAAGTTCACTAACCGGACACAATTTGCTCGGTTCAGTGTTTATCCCGGTTAACCGAAGGAAAACCGAATAGACGTGAGATAGCTTATAAAGCAGTGCAAAGTCACGCAGTACCAAATCCCGGGAGGAGCGCCCGTGTCGCTAGCGGGAGCAACTAGTTAGCGAGCACTCCCTCACAAGCGTTCCAGCGATCACTCCCACGCGCCGCCACTTGGCGCGTTCCCAGTCGCCGCCACGTGTCGCGCTCTGAGCGTTCCCTTCGGATTTTGTTTTTTTTATTTTTTCGCACGCGTTTTCGCCTTTTTGAAGTGGTTTTTTTCTGGATTTTTTTGGTGTTCCGGTTTTTCACCGGTCTTTCGTAGCTTTTGGACGAAAAAAATAAAATTTTTACGCGAAAAACCGCGTTTTCTGTTTTTTTTTCACGCGAAAAAACGCGTTTTCGGTTTTTTTTTTTCGAGAGGCACGGTTTTGCTTCCGCGACATGCACGGTTTTGCCTTCGCGAGAGGCACGGTCGTACCTCTCGGAAAGGAAAAAAAACGCGTTTTCTGTTTTTTTTTCGCGAGAAGCACGGTTTTGCATCCGCGAAAGGCACGGTTTTACCTTCGCGAGAGGCACGGCCGTGCCTCTCGGAAAGGGAAAAAAACGCGTTTTCTGCTCTCTTTTTTTTTTTCCCGCGAGAGGCACGGTTTTGCTTCCGCGAGAGGCACGGTTTTGCTATCGCGAGAGGCACGGCCGTGCCTCTCCCGAAAGGGAAAAAAACGCGTTTTCTGCTCTTTTTTTTTTTTTCCGCGAGAGGCACGGTTTTGCTTCCGCGAGAGGCATGGTTTTGCCTTCGCGAGAGGCACGACCCGTGCCTCTCGGAAAGGGAAAAAAATGTGTTTTCTGTTTTTTTTTTTATCGCGTGAGGCACGGTTTTTTCGTACGGTTTTTTTCGTGAAAAAAAAGTTCGTTAAAACCTATCAACATGAGATCTAGTTTTGAAGATCTCGACGCGAGAAAGCCAACGGTGAAAACGGTTCGAGATTTGGACGCACGGTTTAGGAGATAAAACGTTTTAAAAATACGGATCTACGAAAAAAGCAAAAACTCCCAGGTTGCGACAAGTGGCACGCATGCAGTGCGCCATTTGTCGCAACCTGGGATGCGCCACTTGTCGCAACCTGGAAAGGTGGGAGTAATCGTTGAAAGGTGTACTCGCTAACTAGTGATTTCGGTGTCGCTAGCGCCAAGAAACTACCGCGCTGCTGCCTGCGCGTGTGATAGGATGTGGGCCCTAATCCAGCACATGCAAAATGATTGAAGGCCCAACTCCACGTGAGCTGTTTTGTGAACTGTGTGCCCGTGCGTGCGAGCATGCAACAGCCACGAGGGACTTTTAGCCACACCTCGCCCAGCTGAGGAGTTTAGGATGGGATATTGGGCTATAAAATAGGCATGCCGCTGCTGCAGTTTGATCCCAATTACATGGACGTGGTCCTTCCGGTATAAACCGGAGACCGAACCGAATTAGTCGGTTAACCGAATTTTCGGTTAGCTGTTTTGAACTACGGAAATACATAGAAGTGCACGCACGCTTGTTCCACGTCCCGGGCGGCCGGGCGCAGACCTCACCCGCATGCATGTAAAATAATTTTGTCTGATAGTGCATGTATGGTGTAGCATTAAATGCGTTCACACTAGCCACCTTGATTTCCAGAAAACAGATCTACGTGTATTTATTTTGGGTTTTCAAAATTTTAAAAAGCCATATCTTTTAAACCGTATGTCCGAATTCAGATTCGTTTTCATCGTTGGAATCTTTACGACGATATCTTTGAAACTAGATCTTGCATATGTATATTTCGATGAAATTTTTTTGATGCCAACTTTTGTGCTATATAGTGCAACTCTATTACTACTTGGTGCAACTTTAATACTGCATGGTGTAATTTTTTCAAAACTAATTTTTAGAGCTGCATGATCCTACTTCCTATGAGGTTGCAACCTAACAACCATGGTAATCAATTTTTTATGATGTGCAAGTACTTTACTGCCCTGGCTAACTACTTAGGAGTCGATGTGCAACCCCCTCCCTACTAGTGGATTTATAATTTTTCATGCAAACCCTGCCCAACCGCTCCACTAACAATATGTGCAACTTAATCTGTTGTTCCAGCCAACTGCCTAGTAGTCGATGTGCAACTCCTTTATCTTTCTATTTGTGCATATGTAGTTTCAGTTGGCAGGGGCAACATATTGAGTTGCACATAGTCTGCTAGGCAGTTGGCCGTGCAACATACGAAGTTGCACACTCTCATCGGCCTAGTCGCATACGCATGGCCGCGGAGTTGCACACTCTCATCGGCCTAGTCGCGCATACGTGGCTGCGGAGTTGCACATTCTCATCGGCCTAGTCGCACATGCATGGTCGTGGAGTTGCGCACTCTCATCGGCATAGTCGCACATGCATGGTCGTGGAGTTGCGCACTCTCATCGACCATTAACCACACGCACGACTGCAGAGTTGCACACCATCGTCGACAGAGTCGTACATGAGTGACCGTGGAGTTGCACACTCCCGTCTGCATAGTCGCACAACATGCATGGACGTAGAGTTGCACACTCTTGACGGTATAGTCGCACATGCGTAGCCACTGAGTTGCACAATCTCGTACGCACAGTCGCACATGAGTTATTGTAGGAGGTGCTCACACTTGGTCACGGAGTTGCACATTCTCGTTGACATAGTCGCACATGCGTGGCCGCGGAGTTGCACACTCCTGTTCACATAATCGCACACGCAATGTTGTGGGAGTTGCACATGCACAACGGGGTAGTTGCTCACGCGCAACTGTGGAGTTGCACACCACGACCGACATAGTTGCTCACACACGGACTGCGGGTTGGCACGCCCTTATAGGGTAGTCCCTCACGCGCGGTTGTGTGGAGGCCATTCACACGTGCGGCAACTACCATGCAGTTGGTCATGATAGTTAGCCGGGGCAGTAGACGAAATTGCACATTTCACTGTTTGAGAGTAGTATTGGATGGTGCCATCAGTTAATGGGAAAAGTTGCACATCGCCTGTCAACTAGTTGCACATCGACGGCTAAACAGTTGCACCAAACGGAGACTAAATTGCACACTAAAAAGTTCGTCGAAATATACCCATGCGGGATCTAGTTTCGAAGAGCACGCCGCAAAGGTTCCAACGGTGAAAACGGATCTGAATTCCGACGGGCAGTTTAAAAGTTATGACTTTTTAAATTTTTGAAAACTCAAATTAAATGGGTTCACACTTAATTGCGTTAATGCTTTCGTAATACTTTTCTGTTACATAATATTTTTTCTAATATATAGATTAAAATTATTTTTCTCATATCAATTAAAGGGACAGATGATTACCTTTTATAGATTAGGGGACAAAATATTTCTATTTTAGGCTGGCCGCTCGCGAAGGCCAGCGAGCAGCCGGCCGCTGCCTAGACTCGTCCTTTGAACTATAATTTTCGGTTTTTCAATTTCCTAACCGAATTTTAAAAAACACCGAACAATAGAAACCGAAATTTCGGTTTATACCGAACGCCCACCCCGTCGATGCCCCCAGGAGGCGGGTACTCTAGCGTGCACCCTGTTCGGCCATGCAATGCTCACGCGCTGAGCCGGGTGCACGCGCGACAAGCTACGCTGACACATCCACCTGGGCTTACCCGATGCAGGCGGAGCAACGCACGAGACAGCGTGCACCGGTGCAACAAAAAGCACCACAGTAAGATGGCCCCAAGCGTGCCTCGGGATGTAGGTGTTTGCATTGAACCTCGCCAACAAATATTGGTGTTGTATTTGTTAATATTGTTGTTGTGTTTGTCATTATTTGCCCTCGTATGATCGACATGCACCTCAGATTTCTAAGACTCTGGGACACCCCATTTGTTGGTAAAAATGTGCCCAAGTAAAGTAAATATTGCTCTGCTATTTAAAAAAAAATGAGGCAAAAGATTTGCCATTTTCATTGATTAAGAGGGAAGTTTTAGAGGTTTAAGGCCCATGGCCGAATTACAACAATCACTCTCACGGCATTACATTACTTAAGTCCTTCGCTCCCGCGAGGCCTCATCTTTTACCCAAGCGACGACGACACCCACTGGGACGACATTACTGCGGAAGATCCTTGCAATCCTCTCTTTCCACACCTTCCAAGAAATAAGCAACATCAAGGAAGCAAGAGGCTTTCGCGATTGGGTTTTCTTATTGGCGTTGTGGTTCCAACACTCTTTAATGGAGGTCGCGTCACTCCGATCAGAAGGATGCACATCATGGTGACCCAGCCAATCTTTGACCATGTGCCAAACTCTGATACTGTATCGACACTGGAATAAAAGGTGGGCCGCGACTCCTGGACCTGTTTGCATAGGGGACAAAGATAGCAGTTTGGCCAGTCACGACGTTGTAGCTTGTCTGCCGTCCATATCCTATTGTTGATTGCCAGCCATGCGAAGTGATACGGGGCAAACCCGAGGGTGGCCCGATCTTCACGAATTGGAGGTGGATTCGAGGAAGAACACGAAGAACACGAAGAACACGAGGGGAAACGTGGAGAATACAAAAGGCAAAACACTCTAATGGACAAGATCCACACCAAGTACTCCTCAAATCACAAGCAATGCACGGGATGCATCAAGATCCAAGAACAACAACGGAAATAAAGATACATGGATAGTTCATCCAAATCTCTAGGAGAGATGGGCCTTGAAATCCGTAGACGGATCTTCCCTCGAAGGGGCCTTGACATCCTCTAGGGATCTTCTCCGGTGGAGGCCTCGGTCTCCATGTGAGAAGTAGAGGAAGGAGCAAAACTCATCTATGAATGAGCTATCACTTTGCTAACCCTAGGAAGGAGGTAGGGGAAGAGTATATATAGTCTTAGCCACGAAGGGGTAAGTGAGAGAGAGATACAAGGCCAAAGGCCAACGGCTGTGCACAGGCGGTGCCGGACGTCCGGAGATTGTCGGACGTCCGACGGCTCGCGAAGGAACGGACGTCCGGATGGCGTCGGTCATCCGAGGCTCGGTCGTCCGAAGGCTTCGGAAATCCGAGAGTTCGGTGTGGGTATCTTGGTTCCGGATTTCCAGAGGGGCTCGGACGTCCGGAGGCTGGGATGTGTCGGACGTCCGGGCGGCATCGGTCGTCCGGCCGCTGTAGAGCTCTGTCCGTCCTCTGGCTGAGCTGGACTCCAGGCGTCGATCGTCCGGAAGACGTCGGACGTCCGGAAGACGTCGGACGTCCGGCTGCTGTAGACTCCGCAGCTCCGTCTTCTTTCGTCTCCGCTTCCAAGCTTCCCTCTCGGATGGTGTAGGTGTACACTTGCGCTCGCACTCCTCCTCATCCTCCATGAAGCTTCGACAATACCTATGCATGCACACGAGAGGAGTGTCAAGTAGTATACCATCCTCGAAGGGGTCAAGTGAGCACGTGTAAAGGAGATGATTCACCTTTATGTATGTGGAGTTGATGTGGCACGTGTCACTTGCCAAACGGACTCTTTTCATGATGATGTCCGTAGGATGCTCCGCATCATCCCCTCCCCCTTGGGAAAGATCCGTCCTCGGATCAAAATCCAAATCACCATGGGAAAGAGATGGCGTCGCCGTGGAAAAGTGGACGATCACCAAGCACTCATCATCATCAAACTCGAAAGTGGCACTCTCCAATGTCGCATCGTCTTGTAATTCTTTCAAAAGGAGCAAATACGACAAACACTTGGAAAAACAAATGTGGTTAGCGTTAGTGCAAAAGCAAGCATTCAAGCGGTTATTCACCGAACAAGTGTCGTCATCATGCATAACATATGGTGTGACAAGGGATTGTGTCATGACATGTAAGCATATGAATTTAGCACAATCTAAGGCATCATGGAGACAAGCATGAAAATGTGAGGTAGTGATGCAAATATGTGTGACGATAGAACAAGCATCTACCTCAAGGTCATAGCACGCATGCACAAAGCAATCAATGAAAGGTCTATGGTAGGCATATGAATCATTCACAACACCAAGTAAAATGAAGTGTCTAAACACATGGCGCAAGTGCAAGACAATCCAAGAATAATGTGCACATGGTGTAGTGAAGATAGTGAGACACTCAACACAATAGAAAGAGCAATTGGTCATTATGTGTTTGGAAACAAGTCAAGCATGTAGCAAGCAACCGGGCATGGCAAATGTGAAGAATGGACATTGTTGCAACCAAGCATATGATAAGAGAAAACAATCCACAAGTTGGATGCAACACACAAGGCATATATGTCATGATGCATGGTAATGTGGCAATCGTAAGGAAAAGCAATATTACTAACATGTGCGCAAGTAGGTGGTCCAAGATGACCAATATATGTCATAGTACAAGCAACACAAATAGGATGATCCACAATATCCATGCTCAAGAAGGATGTCACCTTGAAAACTTGTCCTTGTGCGTCCTTCACAATGTCGATGCGCAAGCAAGTGCGATGTAGAATCGCGTTGGTGTAGCATGGCTCGCTCTCAAGAGCTCGAATGGTCAACTCACGTGAAGTGGAAGTTGACATGTAGTCGAAGTATCCTACACATACACACAACAAAGGAAACAATGTATGTGCATGGTAGACAAACATATCATCCATCATGATGGTTCTCTTCTCTTGCACATAACCGTTAGTATCACAAGTGCATGAATAATATGATGCAACATTGGCTATATTCATGGCACTAGGCGTATGGTGCAAAGAAAGATTGCAAGCATGCTTCACATGAAAGATGTCAAAAGCTCCAATAATATGAGAGAAAGCTATGGGGGCAATCTCATTAGCAAAATTAAAAGCAGTGTTGCACTCAATACATGGCAAAGCATCGAGCATGAGAGAGGACACGTATGGAGACATATGACAATAAGCAGTATCACTCATGTGCAAAGCATGGCAATGGTTGTCATCAACCGCATAAAAGGAGCACATCGGTGATGCAACACAAGCAAGCATAGTGATCATGTCGTGCAAACTGGTAGTGCGAAGATGCAAGATACTAGAGGAAATCATGGCAATCATGTCATGTGAGCAAATAGTGGGCATAAGTAATGCACATGACATATCGCGAGCATGAACACAAAACAAGATCAATGTAGCATCATAGGCATGGAGCACAAAGCAAACATGACAATGGCAATTAATATCTCCACCAAGCTTGCAAATACACATATAGATACAAGAATCATGGGTCATGTGTAATGCAAAGCATGGGCCACAAATGCATGGCAAGGGCATAGAAATGAGCATATCATGCAAAGTGAACATGGCAATATGTGCATAATAAGTGTAATGAGAAAGAAGCCATATCCATGTGAGAGCCATGTAGAAGAAATTCGCGAAGTATTTGCGCAAAGAGGGTGGGAGGAGGGTAAGCACTCCATGGTGGCGCACGTCTTCATTGCTCTCTAGAGCTCGTTTCGTCAACTCGTGCGCTTGCGAGGTTGACAAAGAATCATGTGTACCTACACAAGAAGGAGACACACGAAACAAAGTGTGTGCGTGGTAAATGTACACATCATCCATCATGATGTGTATGTGCACGTGATAGTTAGCACAAGGTAAGCAATGCTCAAAGAAATTTGATGCATGGTATAGGAACATGTCATCCATCATGAAAGAATAGTTATTGTGTATAACATGATGGGGACACAAATTGAGCGTACAACTATATGGCACATCAATAGCATTTTTACTCATGGGAAGCCTATTGTGCACACATTTATGGGGATCATGCAAAGTGTAGGATGGATCAAAATCTCCTAATAGATATGAGGAAACTATGGGGGTCTCCTCATGTGCAATAGCGGAAGCATAATTCGGAGAGTATGGGCAACATCCAAAACAATGCATATTCGTAGCTTGGTGGTCATGGCATGGAAATAGTGAACAATTGCCCAAATGATGCAAAGGAAGCATGGCAATATCATCACAAGAAAAGCAAATGCCAATAATCATGGGCTTGTCGTCTATGCCATATGAGCAAATGGGATTGATTTTTATGGTATATGCATAGTCGCTACGATGAGATTGCAAAGATGCAATATGGGAAATTTCACGCATAGCATATGACAAGTTTAGCGGGTTGTCGAACATGATGTGACCAATAGAATTTTCACATGGTATCCTATGGAGTATAGCATCACAACTAGGTAAGTCAACATGCTCCTCATTATATTCATCAACATTTGGTGGCATATCTAAGCATGAAGAAGACATAGCATGTGGTGTGTCCATAAGGTGATCAACATCATGTAAGAAATCAATGGCAAGATAGTCCACTAGCGGGACAAGCAAAGAACCTTCACCTATGTTACCTTTAGAGCTCCGCTCATGTGATGTAGGTGAGGTGGGAATGACCAACTCGTGGTCAACATCATGATGGAACCATGTGGGGGGTGCGTCATCGTCCACCATGGCCATCGTCTTGTCCAAAGGAAGGACGAAGTCGTCGAGGATCGGCGCGTCATCAAATATGGGACCTTGCACCAAATGAGAAGACACAATAGAGGAAGAGGTTAAGTTGTTAGAAATCGAAATGGTCTCACATGCCTCATCAACTACCTCACTCTCTCTATGTGGTGGCTCACACACTCCCTCAAGGTAGGTGCACTCAAACTCACATATGGTGGAGTCACTCATCTCACTCAAGTGGTGGGGTTTGTGGCTCTCCTCACATGGGAATTGAGGCAACTCATCATATATGGAGCTAGTGGTGAAGTTACTCTCACTCTCAATATGGTGGCCTAAGTCTCTGAACTCATCTCCAGACACCGCCGTGGTCGAAGGGAAAATCCCATGCTCAACCATCTTGTCACCGTCGCCGTGGATGAAGGCCGAAGATGGCTCAACATCACTCTCGCCTCCAAAGATGGAAGCTTCATCCTTGCTCGCCACCTTGTCGCTCGCCTCCAAAGCATGTTCCTTGAGTGGCTTCGTAGTCGTGGTCGTCGCCGCGCCGTCTTCAAAAAGAGTTGTGGTAGACTCGGCATCGTCAATGCCACAAAGAGGGATGGTGGTGAAGTCGGACTTGGGAGCGTCGTCTTGGAGCTCGTCAGGCTTGGACATCTTGGTGGTACCATCCTTATGCTCATCGTCATGGAGTTTGGTCGTCCTGAAGTGTGCTCGGGGTCGAGTAGCCTTGGCCTTGAGTTCATGTTCCGCCATGAGAGCACCAATGTAGAGGTCTTCGAGAGACTCGTAGTTGTTGTGGAAGATAGTCTTGGCGATGTCGTTGTTCAATCCCATATTGAAGTGGAACTTCATCCAAATGGGGTCGTCCAGACCGTCTCGTCGCAAGGCTTTCTTCATCTTCATGAAGTACTCATCGAGGGACTTGGATCCTTGTATGGTGTTCTCCAATTGGCGTTGAAGATGTTCCGTGTATGTAGAAGGCACAAACTCTCGCCGTAACGCTTTCTTCAACTTGGACCAACTCATGTCGAAGCTCCTTGAAGATGTGTGAAGCCACCATGATGACACGTAGTCATGGAAGTTTCGTGTGGCACACTTCACTTGATCTTCGGGAGGGACTTGAAGTAGCTTGAGGTAGGTGTCCATCTTGTGCTCCCACGCGAGATACTCCTCGGGGTCTTGACTCCCATAGAAAGGAATCTCATGGTCGATGTCGAGGTCGTAGTAGCTCGTGGAAGTCGTGGACTTGAGCTTGGGGAGCTTCTCTTGAAGTACTTGTCGGCGAAGATGCCGCATATCCAAAGGCGAAGATGCCTTGGTAGGTGGTGAAGTCATCGAGCGGTGGTTGGTGTCGAGCTCGTGACCTTCACACTTGTTCTTTGTTGGACGTCTTGATGTTGGCGTTGTTATTTCTTCATGTCGTTGATGTTGCCGATGTCGAGGTGATCTTGCCGGAGATGGTAGCTCGGAAGCATGTGCACTTGGGCGTCTTCTTGAAGATGAGGAAGACCGCTTGCCGGTGTTGATGAGGACCTTGAGCTCCTCCATTTGAGCATCCAACTTGGCGTCGATGGTTTTCTTCATGGCATCGAACTCGTCATTGTTGTTGTAGACCGAAGGAGATGTGTCGTCCCTATCCATGGAAGCAATCGAGGAGGCGTGAGAACGAGATGGGATGAACATACCAAAGTTACCTCTTTCCGAAGTTGTGGATGGATCTCAAAAGACCAAAATGTAAGCAAGTAAAAGAGTGCACTTTGTGAAAAACCCTCTCCAATTCTCAAAACCTACACAAATGGCTTATAGTGGAGCTCGGTAGGGTTAGTGGCACAAATTCATGCAAATCGAAGTCCAAGATATTGTAAATGTTGAAATAAATCCAAAGGACTCAAAATGCAAAGCAACTGATCACAAATATAGAGGAAGGCAATAAAGAAACACACACGGTGGGATAATGGGGTTTGTGCAACTATAGGGATGAGCAATACAAAATTGCCTAACGAAGACTATGCTCGTGTTGCACAAACACAAGGAGAGACACTAGCTTGATTGCACGTTTGGGCACGATTCACCACTTGGGACCAATCCTATTTATGCAAGCAAAACGTTTCCTATTCCATGTATCCTCATGTACAAATATCTCTTTTCATGCTCAACTCTTTGCTTATAAGCTTATGATCTTTCTTTCTTGCTTAGAGGCTGTTTTTTTACTCTTCTCTTCACTTCCTGTCCACTATTCTTATTGAGCCTCAACCAACTATATGACACAAGTATCACAAGATATGCACGGGAGCAAGCAATTGCACTATATGATATTTCAAATGATGCAACAATATGATATCGTATCACTATGGTGCACAAGTTGTCGCGAAGCCCGGCAATACTCGGATAGCTAGTCTCAATAGGTATGAAGGTATTCGCAAAGATGGTGTGGCTATCAAGGAGTAATGGCAAGGAAGAAAAAGTGTATGATGGAATGGATACCTTCGTCACACTTAACCTTTCACGAAGTCAGGAGTAACCGGCCTTGCTTCCGGTTGAAGATGGTCTCAAAGGATGAATGGTCGTCGTCGATGTGAACGTCGGTGGTCGATGTAGATGATGGACCGATACAAGTCGTCGGTGGTCGATGGTGAAGTAACCGTCCCTAAGTAGCCGAAACACCTTAGGAGACTCAAATCACAACTCAAGCAACCAAAAATCCAATGGGAACCAAAATGGGTTAGGTTGCGGAAGTCTATGGTGGTAATGCGGATGATATGGTGGAGGGCCTAGGCAAAGTTGCCAAAATTCAAAATATTTGATGGTGTCAAATGGTTTTGGAAGTATTTTTGTGGTATGGAGGGTGTCAATAGCTACAAAACGAGCTAAATAACGTCAAAATCGGAGTTCGGATGAATTAGTTATGGCCGAAACATGAATCCGCCGAAGTCAGTTTCTACAGGTTACGGACGTCCGAGAAGTGACGGACATCCGGGGGTCGGACGTCCGGAAGGTCCGGAAATCCGAGATTTCGGTGCTGTTTAGGTGTTCCGGACGTTCGGAAATGGTCGGACGTCCGGTGCTTTGGACGGGTCCGGACGTCCGTAAGGTGTCGGTCGTCCGGTGGGTCGGGGTCAACGCGAGATTTGAGATTGAGCTCGAAATTGAAGGGGAAAAAGAAAAATTGGGGCTAGGGAACACCAAGGGAAGTAGATCCACTTGCCAAACACTAGATTCACGGATCAAAATCAACAAAAACTCACTAGAACAACAAATCACAAGAAATTTTTTGGGGCTATTTTTTGGGATAGATTTTCAAAATAGGCAAGAAAAATTCAAATCAAGGGATAGAAAGTTGGGGGTAGGGCTCCAAATTCGTGGCAACGTGGCACTTGATACCAATATGATACGGGGCAAACCCGAGGGTGGCCCGATCTTCACGAATTGGAGGTGGATTCGAGGAAGAACACAAAGAACACGAGGGGAAAACGTGGAGAAATCAAAAGGGAAAACACTCTAATGGACAAGATCCACACCAAGTACTCCTCAAATCACAAGCAATACACGGGATGCATCAAGATCCAATAACAACAACGGAAATAAAGATACATGGGTAGTTAATCCAAATCTCTAGGAGAGATGGGCCTTGAAATCCGTAGACGGATCTTCCCTCGAAGGGGCCTTGACATCCTCTAGGGATCTTCTCCGGTGGAGGCCTCGGTCTCCATGTGAGAAGTAGAGGAAGGAGCAAAACTCATCTATGAATGAGCTATCACTTTGCTAACCCTAGGAAGGAGGTAGGGGAAGAGTATATATAGTCTTAGCCACGAAGGGGTAAGCGAGAGAGAGATACAAGGCCAAAGGCCCACGGCTGTGCACAGGCGGTGCCGGACGTCCGGAGGTTGTCGGACGTCCGACGACTCGCGAAGGACCGGACGTCCCGATGGCGTCGGTCGTCCGAAGGCTTCGGAAATCCGAGAGTTCGGTGCGGGTATCTTGGTTCCGGATTTCCGGAGGGGCTCGGACGTCCGGAGGCTGGGATGTGTCGGACGTCCGACCGGCGTCGGTCGTCCGGCCGCCGTAGAGCTCTTTCCGTCCTCTGGCTGAGCTGGACTCCAGGTGTCGATCGTCCGGAAGACGTCGGACGTCCAGCTGCTGTAGACTTCGCAGCTCCGTCTTCTTTCGTCTCCTTCCAAGGTTCCCTCGCGGATGGTGTAGGTGTACACTTGCGCTCGCACTCCTCCTCATCCTCCATGAATCTTCGACAATACCTATGCATGCACACGAGAGGAGTGTCAAGTAGTATACCATCCTCGAAGGGGTCAAGTGAGCACGTGTAAAGGAGATGATTCACCTTTATGTATGTGGAGTTGATGTGGCACGTGTCACTTGCCAAACAGACTCTTGTCATGGTGATGTCCGTAGGATGCTCCGCATCATGAAGAACTTACATTTAGGAGGCGCCCAAATCTTCCAAATGGTCGGGATCATGGCCGTGTCAGTATGGCCCAAGAATTGGCCTTGTAGGCCGTCGCGGTGGAGTAGAGTCCGTCAGTAGTGAATTTCCATGTCATCGTGTCTCGTGTGTGGACGTCGAGGTGAACATGGGAGACCCTCTCCCAAAGGGAGACAAACTCGGAGAGGTGTTCGACGGTGATGCCCTGAACAATGTTGACCTGGGAAGTCCTTTTGTTTTATTAATGTAGAAGGGATAGAGAGGGATTGATAGAATCATTGATGTATTGCTTAAGCCTTGTGGGCATATATATAGGAGTACACGACCAACTTGAAGTACAAGATAAGGTAGAAATAAATCCTAGTGTATCCTATACTTCCTAATAATCATAATACTCAACATCCCCCGCACTCACAACGGTAGCGACGCAGGCGGTGAGACTGGAGAAGAATCCGAAGGTAAGCCCACGGACATCCCCCCACAGTCGTAATGGTCGATGCATCATGGAAGTCGTGGCTGAAGTGGAAACCAATGAGGTTTCTCAAGCAAAGCGGTAACCCTTTGTGCCGTTATCGAGGTAGCCGAGAGCCTAGGACGGTGTAGCCGTGGTAGAGGTAGTCGTGCAAAGAACGCCATAGTCGATGTCGAGTCGGGGTGGTCGGTGTCGAGGAAGTCGTCGAGGAGCCGCGGGCACAAGGAGGCGCCAAATTAGTCATAGGCACGGTGGTGTTGAAGTAGTGGTGCGTCGGGAATAAGACGTTGTTGACGACGCATTGTGCCAGGTTTGCCAAGCCCGGTGACACATTATGGACGAAGGCACACATCAGTGTTGCCAGGACCGGGCATGCGTAGGCAGGCGAAGGTGATATTAACGATGTGCCGCTCCAGGCTTGCCAGGCCTGAGAACACATCGACGACGAAGGCACGCATCCGTTTTGCCAGCACTGGGCATGCATAGACGGGGACCTGCACAAGTTTGTACGCCATGGCGAGGGGGCTGGCAGAGAAGGACTCAACGACGGTTGCAGCGCAAATCGGCGGGGAGGGGGGGCGATGTCGCCCGCGGTTGTCGGAGTAGACAAAGTGGTCGGGGGTAGATGACAACGATGCTGGCGATGAGCTGGTTCTGGTCGAAGATGAAGGGGTGGACGGGCGGCGTGGCTCGGGTGAGCCAGCAGCAGCGGCGGCGGCCTAACGGCAGCGGCGGCGGCTGGGTTAGTAGCACGTCGGCGATGCTGGAAGTAGGCGAGGAAGAACCCGACAGCGTGACAAAGAACGTCGCAGATGGTGGCGATCCCGCGCCGAGGGAAGTGGTGCGGCACATACCATGGGAAGTCAATGCGCAGGGATGGTTGAGTGGACCGCGGGCCTCGGCGATGCGGCTGAAGGGCCGGCGCAGCGGTAGCAGGCGGGTAAGGGCGACGGCGGGAAGACCTCAGGGTGGCGGCTTTGACCGCGTACCGCGACACTATGACTCAAATAGGTGATGGAGCAGCGGCGGCGTGTGGGTCAGTGCAACCGGGGAGATGACCTCGGGGCGGCGGCGTGTACCGCATTTCACGGCACTACGGCCCAAAGGGGCGACGAAACGGCAACGCGCGAGTCGGTGCAGCCGCGGGGAGAAACATGGTGCGGCGGCCCTATGGCCCGACGGGGCGACACAGCGGCAGCCCGTTGCTCGATCGGTGGAGGGGCGCGCTGCACTCGGGAATATCCTTCATGGGACCTGCGGAGGCGCGTGCAACCGACTGATTGCGCAACGCAGATGGAGCGGATCGCAACGGGCGGGTGATCAATCCGATCGCACACGAGGCCGAGGGCGCTCCTCGGTGATGATGACGGCGTCATGGACGGTGAAGCGGGGTGGTCGAGCAGACCAAGGCGACGACGACTGGAGGGGAACGACATGGCGGAGGAGGCCGTTGAGCCGAAGGAGGCCGGTGAGCCCGAGGCAGCCGAGAAGCCCGAGGCAGCCGAGAAGCCCGAGGCAACCGGCGAGCCCAGCAGTGGGCGAAGGGCCGGTAAGCCCGAGGCAGCCGGAGAACCTAACGCAGCGGTGATCCCGAGGCAGTCGGCGAGCGGCAGCGGAGACTGTAGGTGATGCAAGAGTCCTGTTCGGAGCGGGGCGGCGACGACCGGCGCAGAACGATGTAGTGGGAAGATGGGCGAACAACGGCCGTGACTTGCCGCCGGGTCAGAGAAGAGGCCGGATGGTCGCGCCGGTGTCGGAGTAGAGGTGTGTGGTCGACGACGACGGCAAGCAACGCAAACCGATATTAGATTTGAAAATAGAAAAGAAACGCCGATCGAAGCAATCGACGAGAGAGAGAAAAATCTTGATCAAGGGACCGGGAAAAAGAATTTCTAGGGCAGCAGACCAACACAGTCGACGGACGAACCCTAGGTATGGGCGGCACGGCCCCCGGCGGCGCTCATGGAGGCCGACCGCCCTAGGGGCGGCGCGCGGGACGGAAGCGGCGGGCGACGGCTAGGGTTTGGATCAGTTAGGCTGATACTATGTAGAAGGGATAGAGGGGATTGATGAAATCATTGATGCATTGCTTGAGCCTCATGGACATATATATATAGAAATATATAGGAGTACATGATGGGGATATGTACCTAGGGTAGGTTCATAGGCCTGACCTACATACCCTACTCAAGGGTACTACCTTAGAGAACTTAAGGATTACAAGGAAGTCTCCGACTGAAATCACCATGGCGCATGAGTCACTTGACAACATCCACTCGGAGGTTTCTCCATACACTCGACAGTTGCCTTTCACTCGGAAGAACCAGAAGAAGTCGACCACAGAAGACCAGAAGCCACCCCAGGGAGGCCAACAGGCAGGCGTTCAGCTTGTCGTCATAAGTAGCCTTTATTACATACGTTATCAGTAAAGTTCACCTTTATTGCCACGACCGAACCCTTGGTTGCCGGGTATTGATGAGGGGCAGCGCACTCTATATAAGCTATCCCTCCCCTCTGGCACAAGGGTTCGCACCCCCTGTAACTCTCATATTCCACACGACAACCTCCCGAGCACTGAGACGTAGGGCTGTTACCTCCATGAGAGGGGCCTGAACTCATACATCTGTGTGTACACTCTCGCCGTAGCTAGGACTCTGCCCTCTCCTTTCGTACCCCTACCTTCTACTGTCAGGCTCGTTCCCACGACAGTTGGCGCCCACCGTGGGGCAGGCGTCTAAGCGACTTCCGGCGAGGTTGCATTTTTTCTCCTTCGTCAAGTCTTCCGGCGGTGGTTTGTTCCTGGGCCACGAGATCCGTCTCGGAGCACTCACCGTCATCGCCCACGACTCGGCATGGCTCCAGGAAGCGCCTCTAGATGTTGAGGCGCTCCCGATCCGCGGGGCAGCGCAATTCCGCGCAAGCTCCTGCGGTGTTCTTCTCCTACAGCCGTCGACTCCGTATTTGTCGGCCCTCCCCGCTGTTCATCGCCGCAAGCGATCCGGTCATTCGCGGCTCCAGCACTGGGTGAGGCATGCGGCGGCCCACCAAACTTCGTCTCCGCAGATTGCGGATATCGAGCCCGCCGAATCACTTCACGGCGTGTTCGACTCGGCGTCGGGTCAGTCTGACGTTCCCTCCAAGTGTGAGAGCTGCGATCCTGCGGCTAAGGTTCTTATGGCTGGTTCGCATTAGAGTCCGCCGCCCGGCTTCGGCCGCGGTAGATGCGAGGCTGGAGGACCGTCGAATGAGCAGCAGCACCGGGATGAGGAGATCCTCCATACTCCCATCGTCGGTGCGACTGCTGAGGCCCAGGCCTTGGAGGCCACGCGCCTTCGGCTCAAAGAAATTCAGAAGGAACTTGACGAGCATGCTCGCCAGCGTCCACCCGTTTCCAGTCGACGTCAACGACAGTTGTTTCCGAGTGGATCTCATAACAACGTCAAGGTATTCCGTATCCCCGTTTTGAATGTTACAGCCACTGCTAAGATTGCAGATTCCATTCAACCATCGCGTTCAGAAGCTGGTAGTGGTTTGCAGCAGATCCGAGCGTTGCTTGATGCAGCGCAACATCAGAATTCGGTTGTTTCTCAGTCGTGCAACAGATTACATAGTAACTCTCCCAGAGCAGACACAGTTCAGTCGGCGCACAGTCTGGGGTCACCTCTGCGTCACAGGGGCGGAGGTTACCGTGAAGATCAGTACCAAGATCAGGGGCGAGATCATTTTGCTCCTCATTATCACCGTGATGACCGACGTCGAGTGCCTACTCCTCTGCGGAGTGGTTCATATGTGCCCCGGCACAATGACGATAGGCGCTCGTTAGGCGATTAGCGGAATCCTGGGTTCGACGCAAGGAATGTCCTCGCACAAAGGCGGATCGACAAAGGCAGAGCCCACAGGGATGGTTATGACAGAGACTATCCGAGTGGAAGTGGTACCGTTGTTTTTGGCCCCGAATGTTTTAGCAGAGCCATTCGCTCTGCAGAGATTCCCCCCAACTTCAGGTTGGCGGCTGGAATAAGCAAGTTCTCCGGTGAGTTGAAGCCGGAAACATGGTTAGATGATTACCGAGTGGCTGTGCATATTGGTGGAGGAAATGAGAACATAGCCATGAAGCATTTATCCTTAATGTTTGGTGGTTCGGCCCGGCCGTGGTTGAATCGTTTGGCTCCTTCTAGCATCTATTGCTGGGAAGATCTTGCCCGAGTGTTCATCAGAACTTTCGAGGGCACTTGCAAGCGTCCTGCAGGTTTGATCGATTTGCAGCACTGTGTTCAGAAGCCCAATGAGTCCTTGAGAGATTACATTCAGCGTTGGTCCACCTTGCATCACACAGTGGAGAATGTATCTGAGCACCAGGCTGTTTGTGCTTTCAAGGCCGGTGTGAAGTACAGAGAGCTTTACCTGAAGTTTGGGCGGACGGGTGATATTTCCCTGAGCAAGATAATGGAGATTGCCACTCGGTACGCCAATGGCGAAGAGGAAGACCGCCTCCGCAGCGGCAAAGGAAAATCAGTCGACAATGATGCCGGCAGCAATTCCAGTCGTAAACAGAAGCGCAAAGCTGATGGCCCTGCTCAGGCAGAGGCGGCCGCTCTGGCGGCGCAAGGAAAAAATAAGGGGAAGTCTAAAGGGCAGTTTACCCCCAAGAAAGGAAAGAATCAGTCGGGAACAGACATTTTGGATTTACCGTGTGCAATCCACACGAAGAAAGATGAGGAAGGCAATTTGATATTGCCTAAGCATACCACTCAACAGTGCCGTTTACTGATCCAGCAGTTCAAGGAAGGTCAGTCGAGTGAGAAAACTCCTGAAAAGGAGGATGATGAAGACAAAGAAGAGTTTCCTGAGGTCAATGCCACTTTGTTGATTTTTGCTGATGTAGAAAGCAAGAGTCGACTGAAAGTTATCAACAGAGAAGTCAACATGGCCGTTCCTGCCACCCCCACATACCTCAAATGGTCTCAGACTACGATCACATTCGACCAGTCAGACCACCCTGCTCATATCGCTACCCCCGGTCGAAAAGCGCTGGTGGTGGACCCGGTTGTGGGAGGCACTCGACTCCGCAAAGTCCTGATGGATGGTGGGAGCGGTTTGAACATCTTGTATGTGGATACCTTAAAGGGGATGGGCATTCTGATGTCCCGACTCAGCGAAAGCAACATGCAGTTCCACGGAGTCATCCCTGGGAAGAAGGCCAAGTCACTCGGCCAGATTGCATTGGATGTGGTGTTCGGCACCGACAAGAATTTTCGCAAGGAGAAATTGACGTTTGAAGTTGTGGACTTCCAGAGCACATACCACGCCATCCTTGGTCGTCCGCCTTATGCCCGTTTCATGGCCCGTCCATGCTACGTGTATCTCAAGTTGAAGATGCCCGGGCCCAAGGGTGTGATCACAGTCACTGGCAATCGACAGAGGGCTGAGGAGTGCCTTCAGCAGGGCTCCAAAATTGCCGATCATCAGATGGCTGTGGTCGAGTTAGAGGAGTACAAGAAGAGTGCTGATCCTGCTGACCTGCTGCGTGCCAAGAAGCCCGCCTCTGAGTCAGCTTTTCAGTCGGCATGTGAAGTGAAGAAAGTGCACGTTCACCCGACGGATCCAAATGCTGCCCCGACCAACATCTCAACGACACTCGACAGCAAATAGGAAGCCGAGCTCATCCAGTTCCTCCGTGAGAACTGGGACATCTTCGCATGGAAGCCTGCTGACATGCCGGGTGTACCCATGGAACTGGCTGAGCACCAACTGAGAGTCGACCCGAAGGCCAAGCCTGTGAAAGAGCACTTGCGTCGGTCGGCAGTAGAGAAGCGGAAGGCAATCGGCGAGGAGGTGGCTCGTCTCTTGGCGGCTAAGTTCATACGCGAGATTTACAACTCCGAGTGGCTCTCGAACGTCGTCATGGTCCCCAAGAAAGACAAGTCGCTCCGCATGTGTATTGACTTCAAACATATCAATCGGGTCTGCCCAAAAGATCATTTTCCGCTCCCCCGCATCGACCAGATTGTCGATTCAACTGCGGGGTTCGAGCGTTTATCTTTTCTTGATGCGTACTCCGGTTACCATCAGATCCGTCTGTTTGGTCCGGATGAAATAAAGACAGCCTTCATCACCCCATTCGGGTGTTTTTGTTATATCACCATGCCTTTTGGTTTGAACAATGCTGGCGCTACTTTCATGCGCATGATTCAAAAATGCCTGCTTGATCAGATCCCTCGGAATGTTGAAGCATACATGGATGATGTTGTCGTCAAATCTCGCAAAGGTTCCGACCTACTGTCTGACTCGGCTGAAACATTCGCCAACCTGAGGAGGTATGCTATCAAGTTAAACCCGACTAAGTGCACTTTTGGTGTTCCTGGTGGCAAGTTGCTCGGTTTTCTCGTTTCCGAACGAGGAATCGACATCAATCCTGAAAAGATCAGTGCCATTACTTGAATGAAAAGCCCTGAGCATGTGCACGATGTCCAGAAGCTCACAGGTTGCCTGGCGGCGTTGAGTCGATTCATTTCTCGTCTCGGTGAGAAGGCATTGCCTTTATACCGACTGATGAAGAAGTCTGATATGTTCGAGTGGACTCCAGAAGCTGAAGCTGTGTTTGTCGAGCTCAAAGCCCTGCTTTCCACCCAGCCGGTGCTTGCTGCTCCGCATAGCAAAGAGCCCTTGCTCCTGTACATCGCGGCCACTAATCAGGTCGTTAGTACAGTTCTCACTGTCGAGCGGGAAGAGGAAGGCAAAGCTTACAAAGTCCAACGTCCTGTTTATTATATTTCTGAAGTGCTGACTCCTTCAAAGCAAAGGTACCCACATTACCAGAAGCTTGTATATGGTATATATCTGTCAGCGAAGAAGGTGGCACACTACTTTCAAGATCACTCAATTTCAGTCGTCAGTGATGCTCCATTGTCTGAGATCCTCAACAATCGAGATGCGACTGGTCGAGTGGCCAAATGGGCTATTGAGCTCCTTTACTTTGATATCAAGTTTGAAGCGAAAAAGGCAATCAAGTCTCAAGCACTTGCTGATTTCCTGGCCGAGTGGATAGAATAGCAGCAGCCAATCCAAATCCACTCGGCACACTGGACCATGTTCTTTGACGGCTCGAAGATGCTGAATGGGTCTGGTGCTGGCGTAGTATTGGTATCCCCAAAAGGTGACAAACTCAGTTATGTCCTGCAGATTCACTTTGATTCCTCCAATAACGAAGCTGAATACGAAGCACTCCTATACGGGTTGCGTATGGCCATCTCACTCGGCGTCCGGCGCCTGATGGTGTACGGTGACTCTGATTTGGTGGTCAATCAGGTGATGAAAGAGTGGGATGTCAGGAACCCTGCTATGACTAGATACTGCAATGCAGTAAGAAAGCTTGAGAAGAAGTTCGAAGGTTTGGAACTCCATCATGTTCCCCGAGTGAAGAATCAGGCGGCTGATGAGCTAGCAAAGATTGGATCCACTCGGAAGCCTGTCCCCAGCAATGTGTTTCTGGAACACCTACATTCTCCTTCAGTGTAGGAAGATCCCTTCGCTGAAGAGCCCCCGCAAGCAAAGAGCGCCTCTGATCCGACTGAAGTTGATGTCCCAGCGGTTATAGATCTGGTCATGGAGATTTTGGTGATCACGCCCGACTGGACAGTGCCTTATATCGCATACATTCTGAGGCAAGAACACCCAGATGACGAGGTTGAAGCTCGACAGATCGTCCGCAGATCCAAGGCCTTTACTGTTATGGATGGACAACTTTACAAAGAAAGCGTAACTAGCGTGACTCAGCGGTGTATCTCTCCTGAAGAAGGTCGATTGATTTTGGAGGAAATCCACTCGGGGACTTGTGGTCATCATGCGTCCTCTAGGACGATTGTTGCCAAAGCATATCGAGCTGGTTTCTTCTGGCCGCGTGCCAACGAGATGGCTAAGGAGATTGTTGATCACTGTGAAGGGTGCCAGTTCTATTCAAACTAGTCGCACAAGCCTGCATCTGCCTTGAAGACTATTCCACTCGTCTGGCCGTTCGCTGTATGGGGTTTGGATATGGTCGGACCCCTTCGAACAGGCCAGAGTGGATTTACTCACTTGCTTGTAGCAGTCGACAAGTTCACTAAGTGGATTGAGGCTAAACCCATAAAGAAGCTGAACTCGCGCAGTACTATCAAATTCATGAAAGAGATAACATTCCAGTATGGAGTTCCCCACAGTATCATTACAGACAATGGCTCAAACTTTGACTCGGAAGAGTTCAGACACTTTTGCTTCACCCAAGGCACTCGGGTGGATTACGCATCCATTGCGCACCCCCAGACTAATGGTCAAGCTGAGCGAGCAAATGGCCTTATCCTTCAAGGGCTAAAGCCTCGACTCATGCGAGATCTTGAGCATGCAGCTGGAGCTTGGGTTACTGAATTGCCATCTGTTCTGTGGGGTTTGAGGACGACTCCTAATCGGTCGATGGGACGCACTCCTTTCTTCATGGTGTATGGACCTAAAGCTGTTTTGCCGAATGATGTCCTTCACAATTCCCCTCGTGTAGAGCTTTACTCCGAGGTTGAGGCTGAGCAGGCACGACAAGACGGTGTAGATCTCCTGGAAGAAGAACGCGAGATGGCTCTGATTCGGTCGACTGTATATCAGTAAGATCTGCGCCGCTTCCATGCGAGGCACGTCAAGAGTCGGTCGTTTCATGAAGTTGATCTTGTGCTTCGAGTGGATCAGCAGCGACCTCACAAGCTGGCCCCAGCATGGGAAGGCCCTTTCGTCGTCACCAAAGTACTGAACAATGGAGCCTACCACCTCTTCAACCTCAAGAAGAATATCGACGAACCGCGCGCCTGGAACGCAGATTTACTTCGACGTTTTTATACTTGACGACTGAGTTGTTTTGATGTAATAAGAGTACTCCAGACAGTGTCGTTTGTCAAAGTTATGGCTCCCGCAGTCTATTGTCGATTCCGATCGTGAAATTTCACATTCAAAAACTACTCTGAGTGACGAGCGATCCTCTCACTCGGGGGCTTAGCTGCGAACCAGCTTTCGCCTAAGTTAAGAACCCTTCCGAGTGGATAGTATTCCATTCACTCAGAAACTTAGCCACGAATCAGTCTTCGTCTAAGTTCGAAACTTCTCCGAGTGGCGAGCGATCCTCTCACTCGGGGGCTTAGCTGCGAACCAGCTTTCGCCTAAGTTAAAAACCCTGCCGAGTGGATAGCAGTCCATTCACTCGGAAACTTAGCTGCGAACCAGTCTTCGTCTAAGTTCAAAACTTCTCCGAGTGGCGAGCGATCCTCTCACTCGGGGGCTTAGCTGCGAACCAGCTTTCGCCTAAGTTAAAAACCCTTCCGAGTGGATAGTATTCCATTCACTCAGAAACTTAGCCACGAATCAGTCTTCGTCTAAGTTCAAAACTTCTCCGAGTGGCGAGCAATCCTCTCACTCGGGGGCTTAGCTGCGAACCAGCTTTCGCCTAAGTTAAAAACCCTTCCGAGTGGATAGTATTCCATTCACTCGGAAACTTAGCCACGAATCAGTCTTCGTCTAAGTTCAAAACTTCTCCGAGTGGCGAGCAATCCTCTCACTCGGAGGCTTAGTTGCGAACCAGTTTTCGCCTAAGTTCAAAATTCTTCCTGGTAATGAACATTCAACTCACTCGGAAATCAAACAAATTAAGCCAAGCAAAAGGTCTGAAAGCAAAATGCAAGTAAGACCAGAATCTCTAGTGCGGCAAAAAGTGGCCCACACAAAGGGAAGTACTCAGGCCTAAGGCCTGAACAAAGTTTTAAGTGGCTACATCATCACTCGGCATACCGAGGCAAATAAAGTTTCAAGTGCAAGCAAAGTATTTTTTAAGCACCAGTGGGGCTCGAGGGCTCGACGAAGGTGTCCAGGTCAATCCCATCGGCGATCCGAGTGGCTGCTTCGATGAAGGTCTCCATGAAATCTTCGAATTGAAGTTTCTTCGTGTTGATCACCCGTAGATCCTTCAGTTTATCCTCCTTGGCCTCCTTGCAATGGACCCGGACGAGTGAAAGCTCCATGTCAGCTCCGCAGCGAGCAGCAGATTTTTTCCACGCCTGCACTCGACCAGGAATCTCATTGAGGCGGGTCATCATCGACTCGAGGTCAGTCTGGAGGGTGTCTTCTGGCCACAGTTCTTTGTCGACCTTCTCCAGCGTAGGCCTCAGTCGAGTGATATATCCTTGGACACTCCTGAGACGAGCTTCAAGTCGAAACATGTCCATGGCCACGACGTCCCCGACCGGTGACTTGGTGGGATCCAGATTTGGCTCGATCTCCTCAGTCTCCTTTTCAAAATCTTGGCAGAATTCTGCACGAAGAGAAAATGAAAAGGTGGTCACACTGCAGTTCTGAAGAAATCAAAGAAATTCACTCGACGGAAGAAAGTTACCTTCAAGCATGCCGAACATCTTCTTCGCGAAATCTCCCAAGTATTTCTCCAGAGTGCTTCTTCTCTTGGTCATCTCTTCAACCTTCTGGATCCAATTGGCCTGTTCCTGCTTGAGATTGGCGTTCTCTTCTTCCAACTTATTGGCTGTAGCAAGCTTCTTCTCAGCAGCCTCGGTTTTCTCCCTCGCCACCTTCTGAGCATCGGCGAGTGCCTTGTCTTTATCTTCAAGCGCCTTCTTCATGGTATCTAAAGAAATAACATTGTTGAGTCGCGCTTGGAGTTGACGGTTCTCATCACGTACGTCTGTTCGAGTGAGGACACTGGGTTCAAAGGATAGAAGATGAAAGTGATAGTGCAATTGCTCAACAAGGATTACCTCCCAGGGTCTTCAGCTGAGTCTGTGCACGGTCTAGATCATTCTTGGTCACCTCCAGATCCAGCTGAAGTTGATTTTTCTCCTTCTCCAGGTCGACGTACTTGGTCCCGAGCTCACAGGCTTTCTGAAATCAGCAAAGAAGTAGTTCAGTTGACATCAACATCTCTCCACTCCCGAGTGGAAAGGAACACGTTTAGTCGACTGGACGGCGGCCCACGGCCCCACCCCACACCCCTACAAAGTGTCATATCATGGTTGATGGAAATGATGTCCATGAAACCTGCAGGATAGTTCTTAAGACTACTGCCCATCGTAAACGATCGACAGTAGTCTCGGGGACTACACCCAGTGGGTGCACTCAGCGTGCCCCCACTGGACCAGAGACCACTCGACCAGGTCCGACCTGTCCGAGTATAAAAAAAACAAACATGCAAATATTGCCTCTATCAGACCCCCGCCGATGCAAGCACTCGACGACGGTCTCGGGGACTACACCCAGTGGGTGCACTCAGCGTGCCCCCACTGGACCTACTTTCACTCGACCAAGATGTCGAGTGACAAGCGACTATCAAAACATATCTAAGACCCCTGCCGATGTCTTTGTCATTCGACAGTGGTCTCGGGGACTACACCCAGTGGGTGCACTCAGCGTGCCCCCACTAGATACAAACCACTCGACTAAGACCTGATCTATTCGAGAAGAAAGCAAGCAAGTATGCGTCCAAAGAAAACACCCAGTGGGTGTAGAGTCAAGATGGACAGGAATTCAATCGGAAATGAACTTACAATAGCACTTACTCGGACATTGACAGGAAGCGCTGAACTGGCATCATAAGCCAACTTGCTAGCCTCATACACCTCCTTCGTACGCAGCATCATTTGTCCAGCCTGGATCATGGCTTCTTTGGCAGCTCCAGTCTGGTCCTCTGGGACGTGGTACAAAGGATATGCATGCGTCGGATGAGTCGATGCTGCAGCTGAGGTAGCAAGAGGTGCTTGAGGTTGCCCAGTCGGCGCTGAAACCACCAGAGTTGAAGTTGCTGGCGGAGCACTCGACAGTGGAACCACAAGATTAGCTCTGGCTCGGGAAGAGTCGCCAAGCTCTTGAGATGGCGCAACAGTCGACCTATGAGGTGCCTATCCTGATGATCTTCTCCGAGTGCGTACGCGTGGAGTGTCCAAGGCCACAACTCCACCCTCAGCACCCTGCTGTGGCTCCTCATCGTCTTCCACATGGATGACGTCGTCAACTGTCAATCGACAACGTTGACTTATTCATTCGACGAATTGCCTTCAAAAAATCAGTCTACAGTGAAGATTTATTATACCTCGTTGAGAGATGGCCGCGTCAGCAGTGTCCACTTCCATATGATCCTCCTCATCCTGCAGAGGCGACGTCACCGAGGTAGCAGCTCTGGCGAATAAATTTCACTCGGCCAGCAAAGACATGAAGTTTCACAACAGCAGAAAAAAGAAAATGAACACTTACGTTGAGGCAACAGGCACAACGATCTTCATGCGAGGCAGAGTCTTCCGAGGTTTTGGTGCGTCAGACCTGGGCTGTTTCGCGACCTTTTTAGTCGACTCAGGTGTCGCCGCCCGGTCACGCTTCGGATTCCTGGTGCTTGATGCCAAGGTTCTGCTTGGAGCAGCTTCTAGGTCTTCACGCTGTTTGGTTCGACGCTCGATGCGCGGAGGAGCCTGGGCTTCTTCCTCGATCTCCTCCAGGTCGTCGTCGCTGCCGTCACTGTCGTCAGCGTAGTCGACGTCTGCGCTGCCGCCTGTGCTCTCTTCTCCGTCTTCAGGCTGCTCTCCATTCGGCACGGGCGAATACATGTTCGTAAACTCCTGCAAGATACAAACTGTAAAGTCAGTCGACTGAAGACCCAATCACTCGACGAAACATGAAAGCACTCGACAAAGATATAACTCACCAGGTTCGTCGGTGGGTTCAAAGCAGAGAAGGGCAAGATTCGCTTGGCTCCCAGACGGTTATCACAGGCTCCGGTGATGCTTCTGAGCCACTGGGCAACAGTCTCCTCGGAAACTTCCTCTGGGTGTGTCCGAGTGGTGTCTTCGGGGCCCGAATAATGCCACATAGTGTGGTCCCTGGCTTGAAGAGGCTGGATTCGTCGACTGAGAAACGCCTCTAGTAGGTCCATACCAGTCACTCCACCACGGATCAGATCTACTACTGCATTCACTAAGATTCCTACCTAGACCTTCTCTCCCTCTGTCACGTTCAGTGTTCTGGGAGTAGTGGGTCGATCCAATGTGAAGGGGGGAAGGCCAGTCGACATTTTGGGAGATGCAACATCTTTGCAGTAAAACCATGTCGACTGCCAGCCCCGAACAGATTCAGGAAAGGTCATTGACGGAAACGCACTCCTACCCCTTTTTTGGAGTCCCAGGCCACCGCATAGCTGGATGACATGGGTCTTACTATCACTAGGATTGGCCTTTTTGACACACTGAGATCGGATGGTGAATATGTGTTTGAACAAACCCCAGTGAGGAGAACAACCCAAGAAGCATTCGCACGGAGTTATGAAAGCAGCGAGATACGCAATGGCATTCGGAGGGAAATGGTGAAGTTGTGCCCCGAAGTAATTCAAGAATCCGCGAATGAATGGATGGGGAGGCAGAGAAAAACCTCGCTCGACATGGGTGAGGAGGAGGACTCGCTCGCCTTCGCGCGGCTCCGGCTCGGCTTCTCTCTCCGACAGCCTCCACGACCCGTCGGCTATCCGCCCGTCGGTGACGAGATTTTGGACGTCCTCCGCCGTGATGGTCGACCGGAGGAAATCCCCTTGGATCCACCCCGGCGGCACCGCGGACCGGGCGCCCGACGGCTTCTTCGCCTTGGCTCCCTTCTTGGCGTGCTCGAGCTTCTCCGTCTTCCCCTTCGTCATCGCGGCGGCGGTGGTTAGGGCGGAGCAGAGCGGCGCGCGTGGAGCAGGGGAGGCGGAGGAAAAGAGGGGAATGGAGGAGAAACACTGTACCGGCCCTCGCATTGCTCAGTCTTATAACTGCCCGAGTGGGTCACTGACCTGCGGGCCCGCCGGATCCCTGTAATCCCGATTACAGAGGAAGCGCGGTACGTGGCGATAAAGGCGGCGCGATAATCGAGGCGTCCTGCCCCCACTTGCCCCAGTCGTCGCGTCATCATCGCGCAGCGCGTACTTCCCAAATTTTCAAATCCCGCAAATCCGGCCCTGGCGAAGCGACCCGTCGCATCAAGAGGTTCCGTTGATCACTCAGATCTGAGTCAGCGCTCAAGTTCACTCGGACACATTTCAAGACAGAATCGATCAGGGTGAATGACAAAGACTCCAATCGACGCAGCCTTCTGCGAAGACCTAATATGCATTCGGAATTTGTGTGTCTAGTCAGAGCCTGCTTCGACCCCCCTTTTTTCACTCGAACCCCGATCCATTCGGGGGCTAATGATGGGGATATGTACCTAGGGTAGGGTCATAGGTCTGACCTACATACCCTACTCAAGGGTACTACCTTAGAGAACTTAAGGATTACAAGGAAGTCTCCGACTGAAATCACCATAGCGCATGAGTTACTCGACAACATCCACTCGGAGGTTTCTCCCTACACTCGACAGTTGCCTTTCACTCAGAAGAACCAGAAGACAGTCGACCGCAGAAGACCAGAAGCCACCCCAGGGAGGCCAACAGGCAGGCGTTCAGCTGGTCGTCATAAGTAGCCTTTATTACATATGTTATCAATAACGTTCACCTTTATTGCCACGATCGAACCCTTGGTTGCCGGGTATTGATGAGGCGCAGCGCACTCTATATAAGCCACCCCTTCCCTCCGGCACAAGGGTTCGCACCCCCTGTAACTCTCATATTCCACACGACAAGCTCCCGAGCACTGAGACGTAGGGCTGTTACCTCCACGAGAGGGGCCTGAACTCATATATCTGTGTGTACACTCTCGCCGTAGCTAGGACTCTGCCCTCTCCTTTCGTACCCCTACCTTCTACTGTCAGGCTCGTTCCCACGACAGTACATGATTAACTTGGAGTACAAGACAAAATAGGAATGAATCCTAGTTTATCCTATACTTCCTAATAATCATAACACTCAACAATTAAAATATATGGAGATGATTATATGCAAACAACACCAGAGAGTTGATCATCCTCATATCTAATTGTTGATTGCAGAGGAGCTTCGGAAACGTTTGCATGCTAAACGACTACCGAGTGTGAAGTGTCAACCATTACAAAGATCTGTTAATAAAGAAAAGAAATTAATCCTTGCTTTTTCACCTGTCCAAAACTATATGAAGAGATGGTTAACAAAGGAGAAGCACTACTTCCAGGAGGAGAAGCTGATGAGCACGATGTGTCCGACGATGGAGACGAGACGACACGAATCAAGACGAGATGTTTTCTTTTCTTCGTAAAGGAGATAGATCATCTGGCCCATACACTCCTAAGAACCAAGACAGAAAAAGGGGCAAATTAATGCTTACAGCGCAATGACACACAAGAGAGAACCAGAAAAAACACTGAATGCTCAGCCTCAAATGTGCTGCACACAAACGCTAGATCCGTCTTCAATCCTGACACTGTAGCAAGGATATATAGATCACAGATCATAATCAAGAGACATGCAAATCAACAGAGCACACTAAGATCACTTGACAGTTGACACACACACAACATCTTCTGGGGCATAACATCGAACTTCGGTAGGATCGACAGAAGGAACTAGCTAGCGACAGATTAACTCATCAACAGATCTAGTACACTGACAATAAAAGATAAATCAACACACCCACCATTTTTTAGAAGACAAAGACAACACTGACTTCAGTAGATAGACTGAAGGGACATGCATGCATGCATGCATGTGCTGCGCTTCCCTACTAAAGGAAGGCGGCGACCGCTGCCTTGACTCCGTTAGTGCGCAGGAGATGGAAGTAGAGCTGCGGGTTGGCAAGGAAGGCCGCGCGTGAGATGACGAACCCTGCCGCGCCTGGGGCCTTCATCATGGCGCCGGCAGCCGCACCGGCAGGCCAGAAGAAGTAGGCGCCCACTGAGCCGGCGACCACCGCCAAGGCTCCCAGCACGCCCTCGCGCGTGGTGACCATGTCCTTGGCCTTCTGCTTGAGCGCGTCAATCTTGGCTGGCTTGTTTCTTTTTTAGAGGATTGGGAGAAGGCAGGACTTGTTGGCGAGACAGGGCGAGCTGGGTGGGGGTTTATAAAGACGGAGGTACCTCCCCGATCTAGTACTCCTCGCTTCCTCTCAGTTAATCTCGTGTTAGTTGCTGAGTGTGCTTGGTCTTAACACGATTCGCCGTTTAGGGTTTTTCCGTTTGAACTGGGGAGCATTATCCGATAAAAAATGTAAAGGGTAACTATGCAAGCTTGGGAAGTGGATGATGAGCTTTGGTTCAATGCTGTTCTGACGTTCTGTACAGCGCCGCACCATGCGCCAATCGGGCTTTCATGGGGAAGGATGGCAGCCGGAGACCCGCGCGCATGCGTACTGCAATTCGTGGGCGCGTTTGAGAAAAATAGTGCCTCGCACCCGATTGGAGGAGACGCGCGGCGGCATCGGCCTGAGGAACTATCGACACTTGTCATCTCGCATGCGCGTCCGAGCGGCCGATGCATGCATGTCACGATTCCGTTGTATTCAAATAGATATTGGTTCAGATTTGTGAAATAAAGTTATTCTGATCTAGATATGTGAAATACAGTATGAAATATGTTATGTGGAAGTGTTTTTGTTGGTATGTGAAATATTATTTATGTTTTGTCACCCCAAATAATAATCTTAGGCTAGAAACTGGAATAATTGATGTTTTATTTTTTTCAATTATTTTGCATTTGAACAAAATAATTAATATATTTCAACATTTATAACATTATTTCTATATTAGATTGAATCAATGGATGTCAAGAGATAATAAGTTAAGTTCCCCGCAAAAAAAAAAAAGTTAAGTTGGAGCGTCACCGACGAAATATATGTGAGCTCACCGAACGTGGTAGGTCCCACAACTCCCATTGATATGACTTAATTGGTCAGATACTAGCTGAATATGTCACACTAAAGAGGTTGTCCAGCCGTTGCACGAATCACCACACGAATAATAGGTCGATAGACCCCTGGTACATACTGGAACCGACAGAATTGCTTATTCGGAGTACAATATGTCCAGATCAGATGCAACGATACAAAAAGACGCCGGTTCCTACTGAAGAGACATTGCGTCTCTTTAGGTCGGTCAAAGTTGGAATTAAGTTAGATTAGTAACATACATATGTTACTAGTTTTTGTTACAATCTTCATATTGTGTATTAACATACTTCGTCCGTCTGGAAAAGGCCGTTCGATTGAAGATTTACAAATAGATCAAGAAAATAGCCGACTTACCCTAAATAAGAACCGACTTTTCTCGGTGGCCTAATCTTCTATATCTAAATAGCTAGTCCCCACTAACCTATTTCTCTTAACATGCAAGCATGACACCCCATCAACAAAACATGCATTAGAAAAGGCCCACCTCAACATTCAATGAGTCATAGGAAAAGGTTCACCTCAACATGCAAACATGCATGATATAAACCATATGTATTTTTACTTTTAGCTCTCATATTATTTCTAAAATATTGTTATTTCCATAAAAACCAATATCTTTGAAATATATTGCAAAGTATCCCGCAACAACGTGCGGGGCTTCATCTAGTTAACACAGAAACGCAGGAGACACATGCGTGCATGCAACTATTAAGGGAAGACCATTAAATAAGTGTAGCTTGCGTGCAGTAATTAAGGGAAAAACCAAAGGGACTCTACTGAGAAAGCAACAAAAAAGGGAAAATACAATAAGGTGACGTAAGTGAGCTGTAAGATCTTAAATATTGTATTTTTGCTAACTTGGAGGAGAGAAGAAAAGCGGACTATAGATTAACAGCCGGCTGCAACACATTCTCATAGACACGATATATGTGAGAGAGAGGTGGGCCATGTATTCATAAAATAATACATATTTATATCCGACTATACACGTTGGTTATAGGATGGCAACATCATATAGCCAGCAGTTGACAGTACTATTAACCATGCTCTAACTAGACCACGTGTTGCTGCATGAGTCAATTAAGTACTAGATTAAAGGCAATGTCTATTGTGAGTGTAGATTGACACTGAAAAATTGTGTATCCTAGATGTGCACTCTTTCGCGGACAGAGGGAGTATGTGTGGTGTTATGCAAGATTTCATTTATTTAGATCAACATTCGTTTTTCTTTCGGGTGCATTATGTTAAACGAACATATTATGTTACCACAAACACATCTCTCCTCATTAACTGCATGCTACATAACCAAACTTGTCTTAAGGTGTGTTATGTTACTATCTAAGTTACCCCAACGATGATCAGCCTTGGCGTAACAACATGCCATCTATGATAAGGATAGATTCCTCTTTAATTATACCTAGTTAACTAAATTTTAACAGTTCCCCAATCTACATTTGTCCAGGTAATATCATCATTTTGAAAGGTTTGTTCAGAAGCATCATTACCTTGAAAGGCCCCCCTCCAAAATCATCTTCATTAAAATACCTGATGAGAATCTAAACATGTAACTCACAAAAGAAGAGTATAATATGATGCTTTGAACATAAATAGTTCAGGTAGATACTCCCTGATTCTTGAAGTTGCGAAGTTGTCACATACCAATTCCATGAACATTTTTTAACACAATACATACACCGACACTCATACATACGCACATACACTCATTCATATGGACACATTCACACACACTACCCCTGTTTATAGGATGAGGATAAATTACTTTAAAAGTGGTATTATCCCTATAGGACTGTCTCCTGAGGAGAGTATTTTTCTTTACCCATGGGCTGCACTGTAGGCGCTTTCACATTAACTAGCTTGGAATTTCTCTCCATTATGATAATCTTAGAAGATGGGACATTCATTCTTTGATAGACCAAACCATTAAGGGGATGTCTAGCTAGCTGGAGAGGAATTATTATTTTACTACTCTGCCAGATTAAATCTAATCAAACCATCTCCATCTAGTATCCCTATACATATACCGTTTATCCTTCTTTAAATTTCTCAGATGGGATTTAGACCTTATAAATAGCTAATTAGATGACTGTCTATGGAGTGATTTTAAGGGGGCAGGAAGTTACACCTTGCTAAGTGGCATCTAGTTTGTATGAAAAAAGAGCATGGAGGCCCGGGGTGCATAACATCAGAGATGTAAACCTTTGCCATCATCCCTATAGGACTGTCTCCTAAGGAGACTAGTATTTTTGCTTTACTCATAGGATGCACCGTAGGCGCTTTCCACATTAAATAGCTAGGGATTCCTCTCCATTATGATAAGCATAGAAGAGGGGACATTAATCCTTTGATAGACAAAACCCTTAAGAGGATGTCTAGCTAGAGGGGGAAATTATTTTACAACTCTTCCAGATTAACTCTAATAAAAGCATGTCTATCTAGCATCCCTATACATATATCTTTTATCCTTCTTTAAATTTCTTAGATGGGATTTAGAGATCTTATAAATAGTTAACTAGATGACTGTTTATGGAGTGATTTTAAGGGGTGCAGGAAGTTACACATAGCTAACTGGCATCTAGTTTGTATGAAAAAAGAGCATGGAGGCCTGGGTGTGCATAACATCAGAGATGTAAACCTCTGCCTAATAGATAACTGTGTTAAATGATAACTTAAGGATGAGGATAAAATCTAGAAGATCATAGTTGATGTGAAATATTTGGAAAACTCCCCAGACATTTTTGCCTGCAAAACATATAATCCTCCAGGTTTTGGGAAGGGGTCATGTGTGCCGTTAAAACACTAAAGTTTGGATATAGATGGGTTGTTGGACATGGTTAACAAATTGGCTTTGGGAGAATATTTGGTTAGGTACCTTTCCCTTATCTGTAAAATTTTAGCCCCTATATACCATCTGCCACCAAACAATGTGCAACTTTTGGTGAGGTATGGGACATGAGTGAAATTAGATTAACATTTAAAAGAGTCTTCACACCATCTGTGATGGAAATCTGGTATTGTCTTGAACAAATAATCAAGGGTACTAACTTCCCAGGATGTGAAGACTTTTGATATGGCAGTATGAGTATAAAGGGGAATACACAATTGGATCTTTATATAGAATTATTAACTTTAGCGGTGTACAACGTGTGTACATCCCTTCTATTTAGTCCATTGTTCCCCCACCTAGGGTCCAGGTGTTCTTGTGGTTGCTTTCTCACAACAAAGTTATGACTAAAGATAACCTAGCGAAGAGAGGTATTGAGAAACCACCCAGATATGTTTACTACACTAAACAAGAGACGATATAACATCTTTTTTTGGGTGTGTAGTTGCAGAGCAGATCTGGAGAATTGTTTGAGAGTTCTTCTCCTATGGTCTAAGTGTATATTTTCTCTCCATTGCCAAGTTTTGGCCTGCTGATGAGTGATATTTTTACACTCATTTCACCTATGTTTAAACCGATATATTTCTCTAAATCGAGTTATTCGCTCCAATATTGGTACTAATGATTAATGAATGCAAAGGATTCCACAAATCCTCTCTTTGTTGTGTATCTACAGGAAATGGGCTATAAATGGACTAAATCAAGTCAAAACATGGAAAGAAGTAAAAGAGGAAATAGAGGGGATCCACAGGAGGCGTAGCAGAGCAACCAGAGCAGAAGACGGTGTTTCATATTACCGCGACCGCTTATTTGAGCAGTCGTATGGTGTGGAAATCGAGGCACTTCGTCCACCTGAACAACATTTATAAAGGGGACCCATCCGAAATGTCAACATAACATCATGCAAGTCGTCCACAACAGAGCCATATTCATGGTTGAGTCTGAGCCTCAACCAGCCTTTGTGAAAAAACTAGATTGCAGCTGATTTTTATGCTTGAAAGCCCTGTATTAGAGTTACGACCGTCCACCAATAGAATAGAGACAATGAAAAAAGGGACAATATATTGGAATCTAAAGCCAGGGAGCTTCTAAATAGCCAGGGAATTAGCCTGGATGATGATGAAGACATCTCCCGGGCAGCATATCTTATTTTATATGGGAAAAGGCGCGATCAAGTCAACTATGCGATCCGGGCCTTAAACCGTGTAACCTCCAAAACCTGGAAGGACTTCCTGGATGAATTAAGAAAGTTGAGTGGACCGTTTAGTTTATATAGATGAAATAGAATATATAAAAAGTTTAATCTATTCTGTTGAAATAGAATACCCTAAAAATGTTTTCTAAACGTGGGCCACCATTTGTATCCCCTTCATCAATCCTAGCCATCGCTATCTCATCTCCATTGCCACCATCACCGCCATAGTTCATCTTCACCTAGTCCATACTTGTAATTGTGCATCGCACAAGGCAACCATTGTAAGACATATTACCAATCAATCAATCTTAAAGATGTCTTCTTCATGTGATCTGATTTTCATGTGTGAGTAGTTCGATAAAGTATGGGTTGAGGCATGGTCCTTGCGACCCTCTTTATTTGTTGTGGGGATGAATGGAAGAGCTTTGAATTAATGTCCCATATGTGTGACATAAAATTGTTTCGTAGATGTTTCTTGTCTTGTCCGTGTTCTTCATCCCTGTAGGTACCCAGGATCATGAAGAGCGAGCCACGGTGAGACTAGGAGCAAGGAGAACGTGAGGTGTTATTACGAACACACGTAGCTTCTTTTTATTATAAGTGTTAAATCAGTACTAGCTTGATTTATCCGGTCAAGAGCTGGAATTAATCCTTTAACAATTGCTTGCTAGAGACCATTGCTTCAAGGGAACCTTCCTCTCGCGGGTTCGATAACCCAGGTCGCTTATTGGGGAAATAGGTGTGGAGTACTTTCTAATTCGTTAGGAGATCATACAAAAAGGAAGTATCAAGCCCTTTTTCCGGCGGCGTTGCCGTGGAGGAGTTTAATGTCTCTAGTCTTTGTGTTCAGAGTTTTTGTTAAAGTTTAGCTTCTGTCTTCCTTTTAGTTTTGTTTTAGTTTTTATTTTTGCAAGTCTTGTCAGTTGAAAATACCAAAAATATTACCATGGCTCGTAATCTTGGAAGTTTTGCTACTCCCAGCAATAACTTCATGCATGTGCCTATAGCACAACCCAAGGTTGCAGCCGCTGAGTATCAGAGCAAACCAAAATTAGTTTCCATGGTTCAATATGACCAATTTGGAGGCTTTGTTTCTGAAGATGCCGGTATGCATTTACATAATTTTACTGAATTGTGCAATATGACACGCATTAGGGATTATGATTGCATCTATTACCTTTCTCCTTGAGAGGAAAAGGAAAAGAGTGGGTTTTATAGCTCTACCTAAAGGCAGGATAATTTCTTGGGCTGATTGTTGCAGCAAATTTTTATCTAAGTTTATCCACCTGCAAAAATTATGCAATTAGGTTTTCAGATTACATGTTTCAAGCAAGAGGGACGTGATCCACTAGCACTTGCATGGAAAAGAATGAAGGAAGCTATAAGAACTTCCCTAACCATGGAATGGGGAGTGGTTAATCCATCATATGTTTTATAATTGTCTAAATCATATGTCAAGAACTATGCTATCATGGAAAAGCTCATAGACGATATTCAAGAGAACCATGCCCAATGGCATGTTGAAAGAAACACCACCAAAAGGGTGAACGCAATTAAAGAAAATAATGCGGAGTTGACAGCCAAGCTTGAAGAACTCATCTCCGTCATGAAGGGTACATAAGAGGTAAACGTGTATGGCAAAATAGACATAAAAAATGTGTAATCTGTATTAAAAAATAGACATAAAATTATATGTTTCTAAACAGATTAACTATGTATTTTGGAAATTTTAAATGTGTATACAAAAAATGTTATAATGTATACAAAAAAAATGTACAATGTGTATGGAAAAAATGGACATAAAAACTATTTGTTCAAAGAAATGAATAATGTAATTGACAAATGTGAAACGGGTATAGCTAATTTTACCCGATTTAGACAATTGTTTTACAACGTTTGTGGAAAAAATACATATAAAAAATATATGTCTTAACAAATGTTAAGCATGTACTATTTTCAAAATGAGAAATGTGTATATAAAAATGTTTTGATGTGTACCAAAAATTTACATTTTGTATGTAAAACATAAAAATCAAAACAAAACAGGTATAAAAAATGTTAATCATGTATTTGGAACATGTTAAACTTATGTATACATAATGTCCTGATCCATAAAAAAAATACAAAGGAAAACGAGAAAAATGAATAAAAACCAAAAAATAAAAATGAAATAAAGCGAACAAAGGAAACAAAATAACAGTGGGAACCGAGAAATAAATATAAAAAACCAGGAAATCGAAAGAAAAACCTAAAAAAGCATGGGAGAAATGAAAAAGGGGTGAAAAACAAAGTAAACCGTGAAGAAACATAGAAAACGAAGAAGGAAAAAAACAAAGCAAAACAGAAGAAACCCTAGAAAAAAACCGAAGTGTACGAAGAAAAAAAGAAAACCCGTGAAAGAAATAAAAGAAACCCGAAAAAAAATAAAAAGAAAAAAAAGAAAAAAATGTGCAAACAACCACGAATGGTCAAAAAAATGTAGAAAACATAGGGAGAAAAATTGCACTCAAAAACCTGTTGTGCAGTAATCTGAAATTGGCTGGCCCGCAGTGTAGGTACTCAAAAAACCTTGAGGTGAGGGAGGTTCTATCTCGCTATAAGTCAGATATAACTCTAGTTGTTAAGCTGAGGACCAACTAGATCGATGATGGTTGTGGGCTCGGTTCGTATGATCATGTCGATGGCCCAATAAGATTCACACGCCAGTAACACACGACACGTTGATATATATCTGGCTTTCTTGTGAGGGCACCTAACTAAATGGTACCCCTTGCGGGAGCCCCACAAGGGTCATTGTTGTGGGCCGAGAGCATGTCAAATGGTGTGTCACATCGCCGCCTTGTGTCACGTGTTGAATGCTCTCTTTATATTTAGTTTTTTACATTTCCGTAGAAGTTTTCAGGTTCTAGATGGGGTTTTTTGGCTTTTTGGTTTACCCCTGGTTTTAGGTTTTGGAAAAAAAATTAGTGAGTTATTTTTTGCTTTCACGTGAAGCACATATTTACTTTTCATTGTGCTTCACACAAAAGGGAAAAAATCATGACTTGTTTTTGTGTGAATTTTGTTTGGCTTCCACGAGAAGCATAGATTTGCTTCCCATGGAGGTACCCTTTTTTTGTGAGAGTAGCACAACTGTGCATCTCGAAAAGGGAAAAAACCATGATTGTTTTTGCTTTCACGAGAAGCACAATATTGCTTCACGTGAAGGCACAATTTATTTTTCGCAAACTGTGCTTCTTGGAAAGGAGAAACGGTTGACTATTTTTTGCATGATTTTTTTTCTTTCGTGATTTTCTTCTCCTGGATGCACACATATTTGTTTCTGTGAGAAGCATAATTGTGCTTATCTAAAAGAGAAAAAAATCACATTTTTTTTTGCTTACATAGAAAGTACATATTTGCCTCTCAGTGGTGGCACAAATTTAGTTTCGCCAGAAAGCACAACTATGCCTCTTCGGAAAGTAAAAACATAATTTGAATTTTTAACGTATTTTGTGCTTTCACGAGAAGCACAAATTTGCATCTCGTGGAGGCACATATCTCTATCTCGAAAAAGGAGAAAAAAAGTGGGGGAAAAACCCTGCTCCTGGCTCAGTTTTTTTACTTTTGTTTTTTTTCATGAAAAAAGTTCATCGAAACTTAGGCCCCGTTCGGAAGTCCGCTAGCTTCCCAAGCTAGCCAGCTTCTTGAGGGACCAGCGCAAGCCATCTTCCAATGGGAGCCAGGAGCGTTCGGCAGCACGGGGAGGAGTCGTGCAAGCCGCTGTGGTCGGGCCCGCCAGGATGGATTTTGAGAGAAGTGGCAAACGGTTCGACCAGTACTTCGGGGTGGCAGCGGGGTGTAATTTGTGGGAACTCCTACTTCTGGTTTTAGTGAAGCTATGCTTCCGTCGCTTCTCAACAGTGCCGTACGTAGGACTCCATGCCTGATCAACAATTATTTTTTCGAAACGGAGGCAAAATATTTTCCTCATATATCAATTAAGGCGAGGATAGAGTGTTGGGGAACGTTGCATGGGAAACAAATTTTTTCCTACGAACACCCAAGATCTATCTATGGAGATCAACAGCTACGAGAGGGAGAGTGGATCTACATACCCTTGTAGATCGCTAAGCAGGAAGCGTTAAGAAACGCGGTTGATGTAGTCAAACGTCTTCGCGATCCAAATCGCAATCCGTCCCGCGATCCAATCAGGATCCGTCCTGATCTAGCGCTGAACGGACGGCACCTCCGGGTTCAGCACACGTACAGCTCGATGACGATCTCCGCCTCCTTGATCTAGCATGGGAGAGCGGAGAGGTAGATGAGTTCTCTGGCAACATGACGGCGTGGTGGCGGTGGTGGTGGTGCTATCCCGGCAGGGCTACGCCTAGCGCTACCGAAACCGCGAACGGAGGAGAAAACGATCTAGGGGGAGAGAGGTGCGCCAAGGGCTTCGTGTGTGTGCTCTTGGGGCGCCCCCTCCCCTCTATATATAGGTGGAGGGGCGTGGAGATCAGCCCCTCCAAGCCCTAGGTCGCAGCCAAGGGGGAGGGGTTGGACTCCTAGTCCAATTCCCTCCCTTTCCATAAACAGGTGGACTTTCCACCTCTCCCAAGCCACATGGGCCTCGAGGGACTTGTGCGCCTAGCCCAATAAGGTCAGGGCGCCTCCCCTCAGCCCATGCAAACCCTTGGGACGTGGTGGAACCCTTGGTGGACTTCCGGACTCCTCCAGAAGTTTCCGGAACCTTCTAGAAGCTTCCCGGTACAATACCGAAAAAACTTGAAACTTTTCCGGTCGCCAAAATATGACTTCCCATATATAAATCTTTACCTCCGGACCATTCCGGAGCTCCTCGTGATGTCCGGGATCTTATCCGGGACTCCGAACAACCTTAGGTTACCAACATACATAACTCAATAATACCGAAACGTCACCGAACGTTAAGTGTGCAGACCCTGCGGGTTCGAGAACTATGTAGACATGACTGAGACACCTCTACGGTCAATAACCAATAGCAGGACCTGGATTCCCATATTGGTTCCTACATATTCTACGAAGATCTTTATCGGTCGAACCACGATGTCAAGGATTTAGACAATCCCGTATGCAGTTCCCTTTGTCCATCGGTATGTTACTTGCCCGAGATTCGATCGTCGGTATCTCCATACCTAGTTCAATCTCGTTATCGGCAAGTCTCTTTACTCATTCCGTAACACAAGATCCCGTGACTAACTCCTTAGTCACATTGCTTGCAAGCTTATTGTGATGTTGTGTTACCGAGTGGGCCCAGAGATACCTCTCCGTCATACGGAGTGACAAATCCCAGTCTCGATCCATGCCAACTCAATAGACACCCTCGGAGATACTTGTAGAGCACCTTTATAGTCACCCAGTTAAGTTGTGACATTTGATACACACAAGGCATTCCTTCGGTGTCCGGGAGTTGCATGATCTCATGGTCGTAGGAACATATACTTGACATGGATAAAGCAGTAGCAACAAACTGACACGATCAACTGCTATGCTTACGGTTGGGTCTTGTCCATCACATCATTCTCCTAATGATGTGATCCCGTTATCAGATGACAACTCATTGTCTATGGTAAGGAAACCTTGACCATCTCTGATCAACGAGCTAGTCTAGTAGAGGCTTACTAGGGACACAGTGTTGTCTATGTATCCACACATGTATCTGAGTTTTCGATCAATACAATTCTAGCATGGATAATAAACGATTATCATGAATAAGGAAATATGATAATAAACATTTTATTATTGCCTCTAGGGCATATTTCCAACAGTCTCCCACTTGCACTAGAGTCAATAATCTAGCTCACATCGCTATGTGATTTACATTGTTATGAATCTAACACCCAATGAGTTCTGGGGTTCGATCATGTTTTGCATGTGAGAGAGGTTTTAGTCAACGGTCTGCAACATTCAGATCCGCGTGTTCTTTGTATATCTATATGTCATACTGTAGATGCTGCTACCACGCTCCACTTGGAGCTATTCCAAATGGCTGCTCCACTATACGTATCCGGATTACTTACTAAGAGTCATCCGGATTGGTGTCAAAGCTTGCATCGACGTAACTCTTTACGACGAACTCTTCATCACCTCCATAATCGAGAAACATTTCCTTAGTCCTCTAGTTACTAAGGATAATTTTGACCGCTGTCCAGTGATCCACTCCTTGATCACTCTTGTACCCCTTTGTCAGACTCATGGCAAGGCACACACCAGGTGCGGTACATAGCATGGCATACTATACAAAGCCTGTGGATAAGGCATAGGGGACGACCTTCGTCCTTTCTCTTTCTTCTGCCGTGGTCGAGCTTTGAGTCTTACTGAACTTCACACCTTACAAATCAGTCAAGAACTCTTTCTTTGACTGATCCATTTTGAACTCTTTCAAAATCTTGTCAAGGTATGTACTCATTGAAAGTCTTATTAGGAGTCTTGATCTATCTCTATAGATCTTGATGCCCAATATTTAAGTAGCTTTATCCAGGTCTTCCTTTGAAAAACTCCTTTCAAACAACCCTTTATGCTTCCAGAAATTCTACATTATTTCCGATCAACAATATGTCAACCACATATACCTATCAGAAATTCAATAGTGCTCCCACTCACTTTATTGTAAATACAAGTTTCTTATAAACTTTGTATATACCCAAAAACTTTGATCTCCTTATCAAAGCATATATTCCAACACCGAGATGCTTGCCCTAGTCCATAGAAGGATCACTGGAGTTTGCACACTTTTTAGCATCCTTAGGATCGACAAAACCTAGTGGTTGTATCACATACAACCTTTCCTCACGGAAACCGTTAAGGAAACTCTGTTTTGACATCCATCTGCCAGATTTCATAATCGAAAAATGCAGCAACTCCTAACATAATTCCAACAGACTTCAGCATCGCTACGGGTGAGAGAGTCTCATCGTAGTCAACTCCTTGAACATGTCGGAAACTACTTTGCGACAAGTCGAGCCTTATAAATGGTGACAATTACCATCATCGTCTGTCTTCTTCTTAAAGGTCCATTTGTACTTAACGACCTGCCGTTCATCGGGCAAGTTTACCAAAGTCCATACTTGGTTTTCATACATGGATCCTATCTCGGATTTCACGGCTCATAGCCATTAGTTGGAATCCGGGCCCACCATCGCTTCTTCATAGCTCACAGGTTCACTGTTGTCCAACAACATGACCTCTAAGACAGGATTCCGCACCACTTAGGGGCGGTACGATTCCTTGTCGACCTACGAGGCTCAGTAGTAACTTGATCTGAAATTTCATGATCATCATCATTAGCTTCCTCTTCATTTGGTGTACGCACCGTAGAAACATCTTTCTGCGTTGTGCTACCATCCAACTGAAGTGACGGTTCAATAACCTCATCAAGTTCTACCTTCCTCCCACTCAATTCTTTCGAGAGAAACTCTTTCTCGAGAAAGGACCCGTTTTTAGCAACAAACACTTTGCCCTTGGATCTGAGATAGAAGGTATACCCAACTGTTTCCCTAGGGTATCCTATGAAGACGCATTTGTCCGCTTTGGGTTCAAGCTTATTAGGTTGAAGTCTTTTCACATAAGCATCGTATTCCCAAACTCTAAGAAATGACAGCTTAGGTTTCTGCCAAACCATAATTCATACGGTGTCATCTTAACGGATTTAGATGGCGCCCTATTTAAAGTGAATGTAGTTGTCTCTAACGCATAACCCCAAAACGATAGTGGCAAATCGGCAAGAGACATCATAGAACGCACCATATCCAATAGAGTACGGCTACGATATTCGGACACACCATTACACTGTGGTGTTCCAAGTGGCATGTGTTGTGAAACAACTTCCACATTGTCTTAAATATATACCAAAACTCGTAACTCGGATGTTTACCTCCACGATCATATCGTAGACATTTAATCTTCTTGTCACGATGATCTTCAACTTCACTCTGAAATTTCTTGAACTTTTCAAAAGTTTCAGACTTGTGATTCATCAAGTAAACATACCAGTATCTACTCAAATCATCTGTGAAGGTAAGATAATAATGATATCCACCGCGTGCTTCAATGCTCATTGGATATCATACATCAATATGTATTATTTCCAATAAGTCACTTGCCCACTCCATCGAACTGGAAAACGGGGTCTTAGTCATCTTGCCCAAGAGGCATGGTTCGCATGTCTCAAGAGATTCAAAATCGAGTGAGTCCAAAGATCCATCAGCATGGAGCTTCTTCATGCAATTTACACCAATATGACCTTAGCAGCAGTGCCACAAGTATGTGGTACTATCATTATCAACTTTGCATCTTTCGGCATCAATATTATGAACATGTGTATCACTACGATCGAGATTCAATAAACCATTCACATTGGATGCATGACCATTGAAGGTATTATTCATGTAAACAGAACAACCATTATTCTCTGACTTAAATGAATAACCGTATTGCAATAAACACGATCTAATCATGTTCATGCTCAACGCAAACACCGAATAACATTTATTTATGTTCAACACTAATCCCGAAGGTAGAGGGAGCGTGCAATGGTGATCACATCAACCTTGGAAACACATCCAACACACATCATCACCTCACCCTTAGCTAGTCTCCGTTTATTCCGTAGCTTTTACTTCGAGTTACCAATATCAGCAACTGAACCGGTATCTAATACCCAGGTGCTACTAGGAGTACTAGTACGGTACACATCAATAATATGTATATCAAATATACTTTTGTTGATGTTGCCAGCCTTCTTATCTGCCATGTATCTGGGGTAGTTCCGCTTCAGTGACCGTTCCCCTCATAACAGAAGCACCCAGTCTCGGGTTTGGGTCCAATCTTGGGTTTCTTCACTGGAGCGACAACTGGCTTGCCATTCTCGAAGTTTCCCGTCTTGCCCTTGCCCTTCTTGAAACTAGTGGTCTTACCATCAACACTTGATGCTCTTTCTTGATTTCTACCTTTCGCGGTGTAAAACATTGCGAATAGCTCAGGGATCATTTTCTCCATCCCTGGCATGTTATAGTTCATCACGAAGCTTTAGTAGCTTGGTGGCAGTGACTTGGAGAAGTATGTCAATCACTATCTTATCTGGAAGATCAACTCCCACTTGATTCAAGCGATTGTAGCACCCAGACAATCTGAGCACATGCTCACCGATTGATCTATTCTCCTTCATCTTGTAGGCAAAGAATCTTGTTGGAGGTCTCATACCTCTCAACACGGGCACGAGCCTAAAATCCCAATTTCAGCTCTTGGAACATCTCATATGATCCGTGACGTTCCAAACGTCTTTGGAGCCTCAATTCTAAGCCGTGAAGCATGACGCACTGAACTATCAAGTAGTCATCAAAAACGTGTCTGTCTGATGTTCTCAACACCCACAGACGACGCTTGAGGGGGTGGCGCACCGAGCGGTGCATCAAGGACATAAGCCTTCTGTGCAGCAACTGAGGACAATCCTGAGATTACGGACCTAGTCCGCATAATTGCTACTACCATCTTTCAACTTAGTTTTCTCTAGGAACGTATCAAAAAAACAGGGGAGCTACAGCGAGCTATGATCTACAACATAATTTTGCAAAGTCAACTTTAGACTATGTTCATGATAAAAAGTTCAATTAATCATATTACTTAAAGAACTGCCACTCAAATTGACATCCCTCCGGTCATCCGAGTGCTACATGATCCAAATTCACCAACCCAAGTCCGATCATCACGTGAGATGAGGTGGTTTCAATGGTGAACATCTCCATGTTGATCATATCTACTATATGACTCATGTTCGACCTTTCGGTCTCCTGTGTTCCGAGGCCATGTATGTACATGCTTGGCTCGTCAAGGTTAACCCGAGTGTTCCTCATGTGCAAAACTAGCTTGCACCCGTTGTATGCGAACGTAGAGTCTATCACACCCCATCATCACGTGGTGCTTCGAAACGACGAACTTTCGCAACGGTGCACACTCGGGGAGAAAACAATTTTTTTCTTGAAATTTTTGCGATGGATCACCTTATAATGCTACCGTCGTCCTAAGCAAAATAAGGTGCATAAAAGGATTAACATCACATGCAAATCATAAGTGACATGATATGGCCATGAACTTGTGCTTTTGATCTCCATCTCCAAAGCACCGGCATGATCTCCATCATCACCGGCATGACACCATGATCCCCATCATCATGATCTCCATCATCGTGTTGCCATTGGGGTTGTCACGCCAACCATGCTTGTACTACTATTGCTACCGCTTAGCGATAAAGTAAATCATTACATAGCGCTTAATGAGTGACACGCAGGCCACATAATAATTAAAGACAACCCTATGGCTCCTGCTGGTTGCCATACTCATCGACATGCAAGTCGTGATAATCTATACAAAACATGATCATCTCATACATCACATATATCTCATCATGTTTCTGGCCATATCATATCACATCATACCTTGCAAAAACAAGTTAGACGTCCTCTAATTGTTGTTGCATGTTTTACGTGGCTGCTATGGGTATCTAGCAAGAACGATTCTTACCTACGCAAAACCACAACAGTGATATTCAAGTTGCTATTTAACCTTCTCCAAGGACCGCCTCTGTCGAATCCGATTCAACTAAAGTGGGAGAGACAGACACCCGCCAGCCATCTTTATGCAACAAAGTTACATGTCAGTCGATGGAACCGGTCTCTCGTACGTGGACGAGTAAGCTTGGTCCGGGCCGCTTCATCCCACAATACCACCGAATCAAGATAAGACTAAGGAAGTAAGCAATCTGAACATCAACGCCCACAAACTCTTTTGTGTTCTACTCGTGCATGTTATCTACACATAGACCTAGCTCATGATGCCACTGCTGGGGAACGTTGCATAGGAAACAAAATTTTTCCTACGAACACCCAAGATCTATCTATGGAGATCAACAGCTACGAGAGGGAGAGTGGATCTACATACCCTTGTAGATCGCTAAGCGGGAAGCATTAAGAAACGCGGTTGATGTAGTCGAACGTCTTCGCGATCCAAATCGCAATCCGTCTCGCGATCCAATCACGATCCGTCCCGATCTAGCGCCGAACGGACGGCACCTCCGGGTTCAGCACACGTACAGCTCGATGATGATCTCCGCCTCCTTGATCTAGCAAGGGAGAGCGGAGGGGTAGATGAGTTCTCCGGCAACACGACGGCGTGGTGGCGGTGGTGATGGTGCTATCCCGGCAGGGCTACGCCTAGCGCTACCGAAACCGCGAACGGAGGAGAAAACAATCTAGGGAGAGAGAGGGGCGCCAAGGGCTTCGTGTGTGCTCTTGGGGCGCCCCCTCCCCTCTATATATAGGTGGATGGGCGTGGAGATCAGCCCCTCCAAGCCCTAGGTTGCAGCCAAGGGGGAGGAGTTGGACTCCTAGTCGGTTTCCTTCCCTTTCCATAAACAGGTGGACTTTCCACCTCTCCCAAGCCACATGGGCCTTGAGGGACTTGTGCGCCTGGCCCAATAAGGCCAGGGCGCCTCCCCTCAGCCCATCCAAACCCTTGGGACGTGGTGGAACCCTTGGTGGACTTCCGGACTCCTCCGGAAGTTTTCGGAACCTTCTAGAAGCTTCCCGGTACACTAGTAGAAAACAGGGCATCAGTCCCGGTTCCAGAGGGCCTTTAGTCCCGGTTCTGCAACCGGGACAAAACAATCGGGACTAAAGGCCCCCGCTTTTAGTCCCGGTTGGATTACGTACCGGGATTAAAGGGGCTCCGCGTGGCAGCTTTCTGGAGCGGGGGCTGGAGGACCTTTAGTCCCGGTTGGTGGTATTTTTTTGAAAAAAAAAATTATTATTTTTTCGAATTTTTTTTATTTTTTTTTCAACATTTTTTTGATTTGTTTTAATTTTTTTCTTCTGATTTTCAAATCTTTGAATTATTTGACAATTTAATCTCTAATCACCCCTCCTCACTGCTCCAGCGTGGAGCATTCATTCCAAATCGTCTAACTTCCTGGCCGGTCACCCATCCTCTCACTGCTCCAACCCCAGCACGCTTAACTTTCGAGTTCTATCTCCCTAGTTTCCAAGTTTGCACTTGTTGTTTTCTTGACAATAGTAAGCTATCAATCCTTTTAACCCTTAGGTCTTGATGTCACATGATTTAATTTTTTGAATTCCAAACAATTATTAAAATAAACAACAATGATTAACAAACAACAATGATTAATTTAAAAACTCCAAAAAACTTCAAAAAAGGCAAAAATTATCAAAAAAATAAAAAATTATCAAAAAAAAATCCAAAATAATAAAAAGTTTAAAATAAAATAAGTAATAATAATATTGAATTTAAATGAAAATAAAATAAGTAATAATATTATTTTATTTATTTTTTGTCATTTATTCATTTAATATGGCATAATTAATATCTTTAAATCTGTAAATTGAAATTCGACAAATAATATATCCATTATTATCAGAAAAATGTGAGGAATCCAAATATGACATCATTTATTTTTGATGCATTTTTCATGCATTTATTAATTTTTTTGAGCTAAATGATCCTGAAATTGAAAAGCACAACAAATGAACTCTGCAAAGGTTGAAACTTGGCATGGTATCATCATTTCACCCACATAGCATGTGCTAAAAAGTTGAGAGGGTTACGGCAAAAACTGGACGCACTTCGTGTACAAACTGGACAATCCCTTTCGAAGTGTCACGGTTTCGGACGAAAACCCATCTGTTACAAAGGCATTTCATTTTTTTAAACTTATTTGAACTCCAGACTTTTTGTGCGTTCAACATGCACCATTCAAAGCCACATCATCAATTTTCAACCCTTTCCCACTTCATTCGCTACTTTTCATTCATTTATTGATTTTTTGAGCTAAATGACCCCGAAATTGAAAAGCACTACAAATGAACTCTGAAAAGGTTGAAACTTGGCATGGTATCATCATTTCACCCACATAGCATGTGCTAAAAAGTTGAGAGGGTTACGGACAAAACTGGACGCACTTCGTGTACAGACTGGACAATCCCTTTCGAAGTATAAGGGTTTTAGACGAAAACTCATCTGTTACAAAGGCATTTCATTTTTTTAAACTTATTTCAACTCCAGACTTTTTGTGCGTTCAACATGCACCATTAAAAGCCACATCATCAATTTTCAACCCTTTCCCACTTCATTCGCTATTTTTCACGCATTTATTGATTTTTTTGAGCTAAATGACCCTGAAATTGAAAAGCACTACAAATGAACTCTGAAAAGGTTGAAACTTGGCATGGTATCATCATTTCACCCACATAGCATGTGCTAAAAAGTTGAGAGGGTTACGGCAAAAACTGGATGCACTTCGTGTACAAACTGGACAATCCCTTTCGAAGTATCAGGGTTTCGGACGAAAACTCATCTGTTACAAATGCATTTCATTTTTTTAAACTAATTTTAACTCCAGACTTTTTGTGCGTTCAACATGCACCATTAAAAGCCACATCATCAATTTTCAACCCTTTCCCACTTCATTAGCTATTTTTCATGCATTTATTGATTTTTTTGAGCTAAATGACCCCGAAATTGAAAAGCACTACAAATGAACTCTGAAAAGGTTGAAACTTGGCATGGTATCATCATTTCAACCACATAGCATGTGCTAAAAAGTTGAGATGGTTACGGCCAAAACTAGATGCACTTCGTGTACAAACTGGACAATATCTTTCGAAGTATCTGGGTTTCGGACGAAAACTCATCTGTTACAAAGGCATTTCATTTTTTTAAACTTATTTCAACTCCAGACTTTTTGTGCGTTTAACATGCACCATTAAAAGCCACATCATCAATTTTCAACAATTTCCCAGTTCATTTGCTATTTTTCATGCATTTATTCATTTTTTGAGCTATAAAACTAAAAGAGCTAAACATAATCTGTTTTTGATTAAAACACCTATTTAAAATAACCTAAAAATTACCAAATTGAATATAATGATAAAACACACTAATATTAAACAGAAGGAAAAAGAATCACTCAAAAATCTATTTTCAAAGTAAAGTTATTCACAAACTAGTGATTCACACAAATTTTGCTCAAAAACTCTAAATATTTCGCTGTAAGTAGAAACAAAAGAAAATAAATAAAGCAAAAAACAAAAAAAAAACTGGAAAAGTACCTTTAGTAACTAAACCAGTTTCTCGTGCTGAACATTTTGATATATTAAAGTTTTTTTTTTGACATCGTATGCAAAAGTTATAGCCGTTTTACTTTTTCATAACACTTTAGTCCCGGTGGGAGACACCAACCGGGACTAAAGGGGGTGATACCCTTTAGTCCCGGTTGGTGTATCCAACCGTGACTAGAGATAGGCCTTTAGTCCCGGTTGGGGACACCAACCGGGACTAAAGGGTATCACCCCCTTTAGTCCCGGTTGGTGTCTCCAACCGGGACTAAAGGTCCCATTCGAACCGGGACTGATGCCTGCCGAGCCCCGTCCGGCGTCCTAGCCGCTCGAACCGGGACTAATGCTCACATTAGTCCTGGTTCGTAACGCAACCGGGACTATTGCTCCGATCCGGCTAGGACGAAAGCCCTGTTTTCTACTAGTGGTACAATACCGGAAAAAGTCGAAACTTTTCCGGTCGCCAAAATATGACTTCCCATATATAAATCTTTACCTCCGGACCATTCCGGAGCTCCTTGTGACATCCGGGATCTCATCCGGGACTCCGAACAACCTTCGGTCACCAACATACATAACTCAATAATACCGAAACGTCACCGAACGTTAAGAATGCAGATCCTGCGGGTTCGAGAACTATGTAGACATGACCGAGACACCTCTACGATCAATAACCAATAGCGGGACCTGGATGCCCATATTGGTTCCTACATATTCTACGAAGATCTTTATCGGTCGAACCACGATGTCAAGGATTCAGACAATCCTGTATGCAGTTCCCTTTGTCCATCGGTATGTTACTTGCCCGAGATTCGATCGTCGGTATCTCCATACCTAGTTTAATCTCGTTACCGGCAAGACTCTTTACTCGTTCCATAACACAAGATCCCGTGACTAACTCCTTAGTCACATTGCTTGCAAGCTTCTTGTGATGTTGTGTTACCGAGTGGGCCCAGAGATACCTCTCCATCATACGGAGTGACAAATCCCAGTCTCGATCCATGCCAACTCAATAGACACCCTCGGAGATACCTGTAGAGCACCTTTATAGTCACCCAGTTACGTTGTGACGTTTGATACACACAAGGTATTCCTCCGGTGTCTGGGAGTTGCATGATCTCATGGTCGTAGGAACATATACTTGACATGGATAAAGCAGTAGCAACAAACTGACACGATCAACTGCTATGCTTACGGTTGGGTCTTGTCCATCACATCATTCTCCTAATGATGTGATCCCGTTATCAGATGACAACTCATTGTCTATGGTCAGGAAACCTTGACCATCTCTGATCAACGAGCTAGTCTAGTAGAGTCTTACTAGGGACACAGTGTTGTCTATGTATCCACACATGTATCCGTGTTTCCGATCAATACAATTCTAGCATGGATAATAAAAGATTATCATGAACAAGGAAATATGATAATAACCATTTTATTATTGCCTCTAGGGCATATTTCCAACATAGAGTTTCTTACAATTCACCGATAAAGGTGATATGAAGGATTACTCTCGCAAACCAATTGACCCTAGCTTCTTTGCCTCGACGATATGCCCCAAAGTTTTGCCTCTTCCAAGATGATATTTACCATGATTGGTGTGGGCGCGCTTTTCTGACAAACACCCGTGCATTTCACTCATTCCATATGTTCCCTGATACGAGCATAGTAAGTGAGGACATTGCTTTTCTATTGCATGTACGTACATTAGTTCAACTTTCCCACCAATCCTCAACGGTGCCCTCCATATGCCATGTGGAGGTGTCCCAATCCTCAAGGAGAGATTTCTCGATTACGAAGTTCCAAATCCCAAGAGAGAAACGACATTTGAAGAAGATATGGGATCCACATTATTGCACCTTCCCGCAAAGGGGGAAAGGCCGCTGTTCGGCCACCCTTGTTTGGCCGACCTATCGGCTGTCCAAATTCGATCTTGGAGGGTAAACCAAGGGAAGAACTTGACTTTTGGCAGCGCAGAAACCTTCCGCATCATTTGGTCCATGGGAGAGAGGACCATGTCCAGGAATTGCGCTTTGTAGGCAGAAGCTATCGAGTAGTGGCCACTAAGTTTATGCTTAGACAATGTCATCCTCGGCAAGCTCATTAAGATGAATCTCATGAACAAGCATCCAAACATGCAAAGTTGACAAATGTGCTCAGCAGTAACAACGGTCGAAGGGTTCATCTTGAGAGTCCACATGTTGTTTTTCAGTGCCTCCCACACCTTCGATTATTTCTCGATGAGGCCTCGAAGAGGGGCGGAGCAATATCTACGGACTTACACCCAAGTAGCCAGGGAGCGTCCTAAAATGGGGTCCTCGCGCCGTCATCCCATGTGATGATTGTTGAGGTGTAGAAGAAGTTGAGGTCGTCCTCATCAAACGGGTTTCCCATCCCCACCCACGTCTTACTTGGCTCCTATCATTCGAACCATGGTCATCTCAATCTTAATGCACACGCAAAATTGTCAGTGTTGATAACCCCAGGGCCTCCATATTAATGCGGTTGGCAAACTATCTCCCAATTCACCTTGCACTTTTCCCCGGTCGTCGTATCGGAGCCGAACCAAAGAAATGCTCATTCTAGCTTATTGACATTATGTAGTGTGCTTGGTGCAACAACGAGGGAAGTGATGAGGTAGACCACTTGGGAGGTGCTCACGGATTTCACTAGGGCCGTGTGATCAATGGTAGTGATCAACTTGACCTCCACTTTGTCCTCAAGGAATTGTAGATCCACCCTGCCAACTTGCCACATGGAGAGAATGACCCCCAACTACTTCATAAGGAAAGATACTCTAGTGGCAGGCAAGCTTTGTATGATGCACTCCAAGTTTAGGTGGTTGCACCTAATGGGTACCATCAATCTCTTACGGAAGTTGGTGCATAAGTTCGTGACCTCTCCAAAGATTTTCAAGATGACCGAAAGATTATCAGTATCCCTTTTGATAATAACCATAAACACCGCTGCGTCATCCGCATAGAGGGAGGTGCGCACCATGACACCTCTTCCCGGGATCTTAGAAGGAACCCTCTTCATGTTGTCAGCTCTAGGATTTGTTGGAATGGCTCAATGGCGATGACAAAGAGGAGGGGGAGAGGGTATCTCCCTGCCGAAGGCCCCTCCCATGCTTGATTAGTGGGCCGGCCACTCCATTCAAGAGGATCCTGGGAGAGGATGGGCAGAGGAGTGACGCAATCCAATTTCTCAATTTGCTTGGGAACCCTTGCCATTGGAGGAGATCAAGGATATACAACCATTTCACCGAATAAACAATTTTCTGAATATCAAGCTTGAAGAGGAGCGATCGAGTCTTCCGCTTGTGGAGCCGCCGGGAAAGGTTCTACACGTACATGAACTTGTCATGAATACTTCTCATCTTGATGAAGGAACTTTGGGAATATGAAAGGCGTTCATGTGCGGGCCTAGTTGAAAATAGAGCACCTTAGCAATGGTTTTGGCAACCGCATGCATGAGACTAATGGGCCTATAGTCAGAGATCCCTCTTCCCCTTCCTTCTTGGGTAAGAGCGCAATGTTTGTGGAGTTGAGTGAATGGAGGTTTGGCATGTGCAAAGAGTCAAATGAGTGGACCACCCTCATGAAGTCATGCTTTATGGTGCCCCAACACTTCTTGAAGAAGGCCCTGGAAAATCTATCCAGCCCGGGCACCTTATCACATGGCATGTCATTCATGGCCACACAAACCTCCTTCTCAGTTATTGGCGATTCCAAATCTTGCAAATCATGAGCCACCAAGTTGAGCTCCTCCCAGTTGAAATCTTCTGTGCCTGTGCACCCTTTTTTCGTGACGTCGGAGACGTGGGTGTGTATTATACGCTCTTTTCATTCATGCTCGGTGACCCAACCGTGGTCATGCTTGATCCTGTGAATGTGATTTCTTCTTCTTCTTCTAGCATTGATCCGACGATGGAAGAATTTCGTATTCGCATCTCCTTCCGTGAGGTTTGAAATTCTCGCACATTGCTTCTTGCGAGCTCGGTCCAACATGGCCAAACTCATGACCCTTCTCTTCAGGCGAGCCAGGATATCATGCTCTACGGGGAACAATTGTCTCTCCGCTTGCGCGATGTCGAGGTGTAGGATCACCATGGTGCGACATGAAGATGAAATTTTGCCTTAGAGAAGAGGCTCGTACTCCATTCGCTGAGATGTATTGCCGTCTTTTTGAGCTTATGGAACAAGATATGGTATGGCTCGGTGTGCTCAACATGCTCTGTCCATGCGTTGTTAACCAAGTCACTGAAATTGGGCATTGATATCCAAAAGTTCCTGATTTTGAAGGTCCTAGGCCTCCTAGGCCCCTTATCTTCGGCAAGCAATAGTGGACAATTGTCGGAGAGGGAGGATGAAAGGTCATGAACCACATGGCTGTTGAAGATTGCAAAATAACGAGTTGAGCTTACACAAAGTTGGGGATTGCTCTCGTTGCTCCAAGTGTACCCGCGATTTTGAAGATGTATCTCTTTTATCTCATATAAGCATGCAGTGTTGCAAGAAACCGGTTGATTCTATTTCAGTTAGCATTTCTCATGTTTTTATCTCTCGCACGGCAGATTTGGTTAAAGTCCCGGAGGCAAGTCAAGCCACTCCGGGCGGTGATTTTTGACCAGTGAGCTCAGGAAAGAACGTGTCTTTGCAGGAGGCATCGGTTCGCCCATAGACAGAGGTGATCTTGATTTCCACGTTGGAGTCGTGGATGCATACCATGACGGAGGGGCAGAACCAGGTTGTGGTGATGTTAAAAAAGTCCAGCATACTATTGTCCCACAACAAGAGGATTCCCCCTGGTTCCATCCGCCTGTCTTTGAGCAAAATTGCGCTGCCGATTACCTCCCAAGAAGGCAGCGATGAATTGGTCCACATTGTCGAGCTTTGTCTCTTGGAGACACATGATATGGCATGAAACGGTAGCGATGGTAGCGCTGACCGTCGAGCGACGGTCTGGGCAATTGAACCCCCGAACATTCCAACTCAGTACGTTTATAGGTTGTTCTAACATACTGAAACATGGCCCACCCTGATACATGGCTAAGACAACAGCTAAAGAGACATGGTTCACCTTGGTACATGCATGGCACTCTGCCTAAGACAACAGCTAACACAGCGCTTACAACCAGACCAAGCTTGAAACACACCATCAAGCCAACACACAGAATCAAACTACGATTCCAGGACAGCAACCCGAGCTGCAAAGAACGCCCTGGTACAAAATGTTATACTAACATGGGAACCTTGGTAACCCCAGGACAGCAGCACCACATGAGGTGTCCGCCGGCTGCGACGCAGAACCTCCATCAGCCGTCCCCAGGTCCAGCGGTGCAGCTCCCCCATGAGGAACGAGAGCCTCCTCGACCACAGTCGCCTGTCCGTCATCAAGCTTGAAAAAATCGTGCATGGGTACAATCACCTCCAGTGGAAGCTTCTCCTTGAACCGACCCGTGGAGGCGTCGAGGGTTGCCTTCGTGCCATTTTCTTCATCCTTGACAATTCCCAAACTACGGTAGACAATCACCTCTGCAGCCCTGATTCTGGCGCTTGCTCTCTACAGCGCGACGTACGAGCACAATAGTCGACCAGACCATCAGATGGGAGCCACGCCAAAACTTGCCCATCGAGAGACTATTCATATGTCCTAACCTCGAGGAATCGACGACACCTCCGTCATATCAGAGGAGGAACATGTACCGTCGTTACAAACGTGCCATCTGATGGCGACTCCGGTTGAGATTCCGGGCTAGGTAGCTAGCTAGGCCGCAAAGTGGGATCACTGGTCAGTTTCGCTACGACTGAAATGGCTTTGGACGATCGGTCCGCGTCCCAGCTGTCTCCACTGCCCAGGATGGACGGATGGTTGGCCAAGAACGAAGGGCAATATCAGCCGCAGCAGGCTCACCACCGACACTAGGCGCCAAATTATGTCCGTAGCAACGACGTACGTGGACAAGCTAAACCACGCATATTTTTCACACATATCCAGCGATCGCACCTAGGTGTTATGTACATACTATATCCTACGTGTCTGTTAATTACTTCCTCGGTCCCATAATATAAGAACGTTTTTGATGCTACACTAGTGCTAAATAAAAACACTCTATTATATTATATTAATTATACGTAGAACAAAGGGAGTAGAAACTAGATACACGGGTGCATGCATACCTTGCTAGCTAGCCGCACTAGTAAATGTAGGTAAGAATCCTAGCTTCATTTCGCTAGCTCGCAACTTTATTTTGATGACATGTCATATGTATGTGACATACAGTTCTTTCCTAGATATAAATAGTATTTCGATCACCCAGGGGAGCACCAATCTAGCGAAACACCGTGATTTTCCGCTTTGAACGGCCCCTGCCGAATACCATGGCTAGAAAATCGCCGTGGACGTGCTCCTATGGCGTTGGCACTCCTCCTGCTCCAGCTACAAGTCTATCCTCAAAGCATGGGTGACCATTGAATCTGATTGCGCTGAAGTGATCCATACATATAATATGTAAAGCTGGGACGCCTCGTGTCCCTTGTTCACCGGTGGCCAACGAACTCATTCCCGAGTAGCAGGTGTGGAGCCGGGCAAGACAAAGAGAGGATGTAAGAGGTTCTATAGCAGGATCCTGGTCGGACACCTCAAACCGGTCCTATACGTCTATGCTGGCCGGCACCCCACAAACTCAGTCATATATCTGGGATGGATCCGACGTGAAGGATGCTTCTGGGCGTGCCCGGGCCTCCTCATATCTGATGTGTGAGGGTGAAGGCGCGGAACGCCGTCGAGGTCAAGTTGCGCCTCACCGCGCTGGACAAGGCCTTGGAGGCAAAGCCTCGGATGCCCAGGCCGCCAAAGACGCCCGTGCCCGCATCTTGGCGAAGTGGCAAGCCCGGACCACCATGGATGAACTTTCTGCATATCTCTAGGTTTTAGAACGTGCCATTTTTTTATAATCCCATGGCATGTATGATGAACTATCCTGTGTGATCTAGATAATCTACGTGTGTTTATTTCATGTTGCATGAAAGTTTATGGATTTCAAAATTTGCTAATGACGACACGACTGTGGAAGTAGATGTTTGAGGTGTCAAATTTGAGAGCCTAATTTTAGATGCTTGAATAGGGTAGGCCATCCTTTAGCTCGACTGGGAATGAAATCGAGTTCTTCGACAAAGTGGATTATTCAAGGCCCTATAAAATTATTCACCAGGAGTGTAAATCTATTTTTGTTGTTTAATGATATCCTCTAGTTATCATAATCTTGTTAACATGGTCACTCTTATCCCCTCTTCTCACATGGGAAGTAAGAGGATAAGAGTTACTCACACAGACGTGGAGTTTCTACACCTATGCTCAAATGCTCCTGGTGTGAAAAGTAAAATAAAAATAGAAAGAAAATAAAAAAATTCTAATTTTTTGTGGCATACTGTAAGAAATGTTTGTTTTTCATATAAAATTTCATCACGAAGTCACACTAGTGGAAGGCGTGGTAAAAAAACAAAATCAATGCTCTAAAAATATTACTTTCAAACGCATTTTGGAGCTCTTTTATTTTCTGCCACGACTTTCACCAATGTGATTTCGTGATGAAATTTTGCATGAAGAACAAACATTTCTTCAAGTATGCCACCGAAAAAATTCAGAATTTTTTGAATTTGTTTTTTTTACTGTTCACACTAGAAGCATTTGAGCCGGGCGTAGAAAGGTACTTTCGTACTCGGACCCACTACTTCATCAAATCAATGGCTTAGATTTATTATATACTCTTAACTTTTGTATGAAAAAGAAGGTAAAACAGACCATGTTAAAAATCACGGTTCTTATTACTTCACCTAAATTTTTATATAGGTATAGCCAACTACTACTTGTATAAAACATTCAAGCCTACTCAAATTAAGCTCAGACTCCCAAATATATATGCTATCATAAGTGTGAGGTGACTTCTGTCTTAAGGGCATCTTCAAGGCGGGCCCTCAAACCTCTGTATCTGTCCGAACCACAGTGCCAACATTACTTTTGCTATCCTGCCGAGTCTCTAAAGTGTCTGTAGACTAGTTGCATATCCGAAATTATATATAGTGGAAGCAAATATGTGGCTGGTTTGCGAGTTTCTCGACATCCACTTGACCAAGAAACACTAACCACGTGGTCTTCCTCTCTTTTCTCTCTTCCCTCTCTCCTCCCAACAGCACACCACACACACATATACCCAACAAAAAGCAACCAAATGGCTGGCCCCTCTCTCCTCTCTCTCCTCCCAACCGGGCAAATGGAGATTATTAGTGAATAAGGGTTGGATGGTTTCCTCCTGCATCATTTTCCACAGACAGATCATCACCAATCCGTGGACAAATACGGTGTCCTTCAGTTTCTGCGATGGAGATGCTTTAATTTCTTCATCCATGGCAACATACAGAAGTCACAAAGTATACATATGGAAGATTTATTACCAGCTGGCAGCCCACATCATACACCATGTTTCCGCCTCCTCGTCACTTAAGACGCAGAGTAAATAGCATAAAAGTACTACATTTGGGGCTAGGGTTTTGAAAAACTACCAGTTTTTTTAAATTTCCTAAAACCTACCACTTTTTTGGTTTATTGTCTTAAAAACACAAGTGATTGAACGTTTATGTCTTAATCCGATTTATGACATGGAGAACCCGATCGTCAGCTCCACGTGGGAAAAAGAATTCAACACCGTTATCTAAACAACTAAGTTGACCTTTATGACCAGGTGGGGCTCACATGTGAACTTATTCTCGGCTCTCTCTTCTCTTCTCTCTATCCCAACACCCACCCGATGCACCTCGCTCTGTCAACTTCCACTACTAGGAGAAAGGCTAGTAGTAGCGCTGGAAATAGAGCTAGCAGTAGCGCGGGTGCCAGCGCTACTAGTACGGCCCTACAGCTAACCTGTAGCAGTAGCGTTGGTGTGCCCGCGCTACTGCTATACCTACTTAGCAGTAGCGTAGTTCCGGCCAGCGCTACTCCTACTTAGCTGTAGCGTAGGCCCCACAAGCGCTACTGGTAATTGTGCATGTTTCTTTTTTTTATATTTATACATTGTATTTACACACGGTTATATATATTAATATAGAACATAATTAATAATTGTGCAAACAACAACATTTAGAATAACACCATTTGGCAACTCATCATCATCTTAATCATCTAAGAACTCATCATCCTCTTAATCATGAAACAACTCATCATCCTCTTAATCATGTAACAACTCATCATCATCTTAATCATCTAACAACTCATCCTAATCGATCATGGCAAGTTAATATAAACCAAAAAAACTTCTTTCTCATAGGACCTAGTCCTCCCTCCTAGGTAAAATGTCATAAAAAAGAATAACACCTATGTCTCCATGATGAAGCAAAGAGATCCAACGGTCTCCTACTTGTGGCTTGCGATCCTTCTTTATTTCTCCCCATGCTTCAATTTGGAGCCGTCCTTGTGGTTTGCACTCAGTCGAGTATTGAAAAGCGAACTGGACCCTCATAGGGCTTTTAATTGTCACATAACCTTTGACATGCATCAATGGAGGCACAACATCATTTGGCAGTTTCTGTTGAAGAACATAATAGTAGCCTAGTTAGCAATGTAATCAACACCATTTACGCAATAGTAGTGTACTTAATTAGCAACTCTTACCAAGATATTTCCGCGAATGTCATCCGTCCTCAACCTATGCACTAGTGGCATGTATAATGTATAATTTGGGTCAGGTCCCGTATTATACGGGAAGTCGTCCCTACCAAACAGGACACCCATAATAAAGGTGACAAGAACATCCTTCTCCTCCCGAGTTAGATGTGATCCATAAGTGTAGTGTGTCATGTCAATCATTTTCCGTGTTTCACTCGAAGAAAGGAAATAAGGTGTAAATTATAAATTAACAAATTTAGTATGGATGAACACCAACTATTTTTAAATATAGAATGCAAATTACTTGACAAATATGGTTGACAAACTCACATGGAGGTAAAACTGGAAGCATATCGACATCCACCCAAAGGTTATTTCCATATCGTCCTCAAATCCATATGCCTTGGCTAGAGCTTCCCAATTTGAGCACCCTAATTTTGTGTTATTAACTGCATTCATTACTTTGACCAGAAATGTGTGACCATATTTAGTCCTCAGGTTACCTCTCCTCGTCTCCCTACTCTCGTGGTCTTCGAAACCGAGCCTCTCCAAGACATACCGCCTTGCATGGCAGGGGATGAACTAGTCGAATTGTATAAAATAGAAATTACACGTTGAAGCAAAGAAATAGAAGTCATGCTTAATTACGAAAAAACACTTGTCATCATTGCGTACCGTACAAACATCGAAGGTCTCGTCAAGCTTGATGGTGAAGAACCTGCCGTCTCGCAGGTGAGGCCTGTCGCAGAGACCGTTATCTGCGCCGCAGAGATGACACTCAGGGATCCTATCGTCGTCAGACGACATTTCCTGTGTTCATGATTCAAAAATTCGGCATGACCATTATTAAAATAAGACATATTGAGCGGCTGAAATTTGCCGGAACGGAAATGAATCAACATTCCGGCAAAACATAGGCACTAGGAGGTGTTCCCTGCAATAACATACGCACATGTCCAAATACACCTAATTCCATATCGGTTGACTTTCGGTTTGTCGAGGCTTTCCTTAAATAACTCTCATATCTCATGGTGTGTTGGTGCGCACTCTCTCACACTGATATGGTGGTGTATATATGTTAGTGGACACTCTCTCACGTTAATAGTTCGACCGTCGGTGATGGACGCATCTCCTCTCCTCTCCTTGCGCATTATACCGAGGTATATAACGCAAGAAGAGAAGAGGAGAAAGCGCCCCCCACGACAACAGTCGGGATTTCTCCATCAAGAACACACATGAAAGTCACACAAGGAGCAACGACAGACCGAATGTACCTGATTTTTTTTACTAAAAATTTCTACAGCTATTTTTATGCAATTGCTAATCAATTTATAATGAACTCGAATATAATATCACTAATACATCATCTCGAATAATCCAGTTAATGCATCAACGAATATTATCACTAGTACATCTCGAATATTATCATATAATTTCACTAATACAGATCGAATATTATCGAATAATCTAGTTGACTCGCGGTTCCTGAGCCGCGGGCGCTGGACACCCAAAGAGAAGGAACCATCACAGGATCATAACTCGGGAGAGGTCCCTGAAGAACCTGCCACGTATTGGAGAACCTGGCGTCCAACGCAGCCATGTAGCGACGGACGTGCTCATCCTCCTCCCTGACACGGCGACGTACCACCTCCGCGGGGGCCGGCTCCCTCCGCACCGATAGTGGCCCACGCGACCGCCACCAAAGAAGCTCCGAGTCGACGACGAGACCCCGATTCCTCACCAAGTTGCGCGCCCCGGAAGGAAGCACCTCCCACTGCAGCCCGGCGGAGCCCAGTACCGGACATGGCGCCTCTCAAGGCTGTCGCCGCCGAGTCGACGACGTGGATGCGGGCCAGGAATCGTCGACGTCGAGAACAAATTCCTATCAGAGCATTTTCTTATCGTTTAATGTTTTACTTTCTGGTTATCTTCTTAGAAATACACGGACAATTTCTTTTTTCTCATAAAAAACATTATATAAAACATGTTCAAATTAATATTGCATGCCAAATTAATACTAACTAGCCGTAGACCCGTGCATTCGCACGGGCACAATTATAATCGTGACAATGCTAATATTTGAAAATTTAACTTGGAATGCAAAAATAAATATGGCTATGAATTACAATTTTGTTTTGTTTATTACCATCCAAGAGAATAAATGAAAATCACTGCCAAAAATAACAACTAAAAGGAAAAGAAAACCCTTTCTCAATCCAATGAGATGTTGGTCGAAAGTACATACACAAAATATGAATTGACGAAAGGATTATGAGAAACAATAGGATATTTGTTTCGTTCAAAAAAACCATTACAGAGCAATCAGTGAGATTATTTGCACGTACATCACACAGTTCAATATCATCTTGAAAGGACAGACATGAAGCATGTATAACAACTAAGATAAATCAATTTTGGTTTTTTCGAAGAGCTTAGATATCAGCAACATTATATAAAATAGAATATATGCTATATATAATAACCAAGATTAAAACTTAATTCTATATGCATTTGATATCATGCATAAATTACATATAAGTAGGTCGATATAATACTTACATGTAAAACAAAGGGTAGCTGCACTTCAGAAGCAAGCTTGGTAGCTCTGTACACATGCCACATAGGTATGCACCATGATTTTGAGTATTAAGCAACCCCAACACACTAAATTAATACAAAAAGCAAAAAGAGAAAATCGTGTGACAAAACATCTCTATATATCATTAATATTAGCCGACATTGTTGGTATATCCACTAAAGGTCACCACATGAGTTGTCCGAAGCCGATACACTTAGGAGCAACAAAAAATTGAATAAGTTGTAGTAGCTAGTTAAATGCAGGTGAAACGTTATAGAAGATAGTGGTCTTGGCCTAGTTGACTTAACTTATACTGCTCCGGTTGCCTAATGTTTTTATAAAGAAACATTAAATTTCCTAAATTTTAATCATTGTCAGCTAAAATCAAATAATAAGCTAAGGCTGGAAGCAAGGTTCGTATGCCATGACATAGCAAACAAAATAAATTTCCAACTAATTTTTTCTTTGATATCGTGTGGAAAAACCACAGACCAATAATTGAAAATATGTTAAAAGGTTCCCTACTAAATTAATGAAGCAATTGATCTGCACACATAAGTAGTAGAAAAAAAAAACTAATCTTAATGATCTTACGAATTATTTACTTTTGTACTACCATAGCTTAAATATTACTTCATGTGTTAAGAAATATATGTTCCAACCTTGATCCAGATTTCTGCCAGCAAAATCATACTCTCGACAAATAACTAAGATATTTAATAATGGTGCATGTCAAATATTTGACATTGATTATGTCCACAGCTTGTATCAGTCGTCCCTGAAAGAAAACAACATACTGTTTTAGAATACATTAAAACAATGCTTTCAAGATGTATGTCCTAAGGGGTCGTCCCTATTAGTAAAACCATTTGTTATTTTTGGAAACTAAAATTAAACGTAGAATTTTTTTGAGCCCAGACCAAGCGGTCCAAATGTCCTAAAGGATTCATGTATAGAAAAGTATACGACTACTTGAATGCGGCTTATTTAAAAATATCATAGGTATGGCACAAAAAACATGATTTGGAGTTCGGGATAGTCTTACCTCACGTGGATGGTGGAACCAATTCTTATTCCATTTGTTAAGCACATAGCTAGCTAGTCATGCATGGATCTTAACACCAGTCACCCATTCATACTGCAGCCCTGAATGGATCCATCGTCATTAGCACGGGTGACATACGTAGCCAGGTATATAGTGATGACACATTGCCGTAGTTGGTATTGGACATTGGCACAGCCCCGATGTAAGCCGCCGAACTTCCATTATTACGCGAGCTGCACTATATGGTCTCATTGCTGGCAGGTGCTTTTAGCCTGGAAAATAGCACGCACATATAGTAACCATGTTAATGGATACCTTCGTGGAATAGCTAGCTAGCTGATTGATGAATTTCACCGGATATACATCAAACATCTCCAACCGGCCGAATTTGACGTAGACGCAGTTTGCCGAACTGGGTCCGCCCAGCCGTATGCGGACTGCCCTATGGAATCTCCTCGCTCGCCGGTGGTCTTGGCCGAGGTAAATAAGATGTACAATACGCAACCAGGTTGATCGATTCCTACGTGGGCTAGCTAGCTAGCTTTAGCTGATTGATGGATTCTACTTGGAAACACAAACGTATATGAGTAAAGCGCGTAGCACAGATCGATTTTATCACTGGTGCCTCGTAGTTAAAGGAAGGAGGACAAATCAAGGAAAACATAGGTAGACAGAGATGGGTTAGATGTAAACCTTAAGATCGATTCGGTCGCTGGCGTCTCATAGTTGAACGGAAGCAGGGAAAATTGAGAGAGGATAAATGGCGGCGCCTAGGTTAGATGTAAACCTTGTGATGGTAGAACGGTGGAACATCAACCTTCTTTTATTTGTTCGCTAGGCTTCAATTGTTTTTTTTTTCTCATATAAGAGTACATCTATACCGTAATAATTCGGTCCCACCAGATTAACGGCTCATAAATTGTAATTAACGTGGGAATTTTCAGGGAGTCCATAATTAGTATAAGTATATAGAAGTATATAGATATAGATTTTCATTTGGACAGCAAGCATCTCATTTGAATTTGGGCATCAAAACCATTTTTCTGACTCATTTTTGACTCAGTTTTGCTAGCTATTTCAGAAATGCTTAATTTCTGAAACTCATTTTTGACTCATTTTTGACTCAGTTTTCTTATTAACTATCTAATTTCACAATCAATGTCCTAGCAAGAACCCTAGCAAGCAGCCCTAGCAATGTCCTAGTAAGAACCCTAGCAATCCACCGAAACCCTAGTAAGCAAACGGGCGGAGGAGGCGTGGGGATGTCTCACCAGAGAAGGAGACGGCCGGCGCGCGGAGGAGACGGCCGGAGGAGAAGTAGAGGCCGGGGTCGGGGCTGGGGTCAAGGTCGCCGGGGCAGCAGAGTGGGTCGGGGTTGGGGTCAGGGTCACTGGGCAGCAGAGAGTTGATGACCCACAAGTATAGGGGATCAATCATAGTCGTTTCAATAAGTAAGAGTGTCGAACCCAACGAGGAGCAGAAGGAAAGGACAAGTAGTTCTCAGCAAGGTAATTTCTGCAAGCACTGAAATTGTAGGTAATATATAGTTTGATAGCAAGATAATTGGTAACGAGCAAGTAACGGTAACGGTAAATAAGGTGCAACAAGGTAGCCCAATCCTTTTGTGGCAAAGGACAGGCCAGAACAATCTCTAGTATTAGGCAAAGTGTTCTTGAGGGTACACGGGAATTTCATCTAGTCACTTTTATCATGTTGATTTGATTCGTGTTCGCTACTTTGATAATTTGATATGTGGGTGGACCGGTGCTTGGGTGTTGTTCTTACTTGAACAACCTCCCACTTATGATTAACCCCCTCGCAAGCATCCGCAACTACGAGAAAAGTATTACGATAAAATCTAACCATAGCATTAAACGTTTGGATCCAAATCAGCCCCTTACGAAGTAGCGCATAAACTAGGGTTTAAGCTTCTGTCACTCGAGCAACCCATCATCTAATAACTACTCCAAAATGCATTCCCTTAGGCCCATGAATGGGGAAGTGTCTTGTAGTCGACGTTCACATGACACCACTAAGGGAATCACAACATACATATCATCAAAATATCGAACACATATCAAATTCACATGATTACTTGCAACATGACTTCTCCCGTGACCTCAAGAACAAAGGTAACTACTCACAAATAATAATCATGCTCAAGATCAGAGGGGTATTGAATAGCATAATGGATCTGAACATATAATCTTCCACCAAATAAACCATATAGTAATCAACTACGCAAGGTAGTCAACACTACTAGTCACCCACAGGTACCAATCTAAGGATCCGGTACAAAGATTGAACACAAAAGATGAACTAGGGTTTGAGAGGAGATGGTGCTGTTGAAGATGTTGATGAAGATTGGCCTCCCAAAAATGAGAGGGGTGTTGGTGATGACGATGGCTTCGATTTCCCCCTTGACGTGGCTTGAGACTGCGTCAGTATTTCCCCAATGAGGAAGGGATGATGCAGCACAGCGACGGTAATTATTTCCCTCAGTTATGAAACCAAGGTTATCGAACCAGTATGAGGATCATCACCACCCAATAAGCAGCACCTGCATACAAATAACAAATACTTGCAACCCGACGCGAAAGAGAGGTTGTCAATCTCTCTATGGTAAAAAGATAGATTAGGTAGTGATGGATAGGAGAGATAGATCTCGCAAGAGCACAAAATAAAAAGGGCAAATAAAAAGTGCAGCAATATATTTTTGGGTTTTTGGTTTTGTAGATCTGAAAACAAAGAAGCAAAAAAGATAGATCAGAAAGCAATATGTTCGAAAAGTAGACCCGCGGGCCGTAGGATTCACTAGTGGCTTCTCTCATGAGTATAGCACACGGTGGGTGAACAAATTACTGTTGTGCAATTGATAGAAGATCAAATAATCATGACGATATCCAAGGCGATGATCATTATATAGGCCTCACGTCCAAGATAAGTAGACCGACTCCTGCGTGCATCTACCACTATTACTCCACACATCGACCGCTATCCAGCATGCATCTAGTGTATTAAGTTCATGGAAAAATGGAGTAATGCAATAAGAACGATGACATGATGTAGACAAGATCTATTCATGTAGGAATAGAACCCATATTGTTATCCTTAATGGCAACGATACATGTGTGCCTTGTTGCCCCTTCTGTCACTGGGAAAGGACACCGCAAGATCGAACCCATCACAAAGCACCTCTTCCCATGGCAAGAATAATCGATCTAGTCGGCCTAAATAAACCAAGATTCGAAGAAGAAATACGAGGCTATAAGTAATCATGCATATAAGAGATCAAAGAAGACTCAAATAATATTCATGGATAGAAACTGATCATGAACTCAAAATTCATCGGATCCCAACAAACACACCGCAAAAGTTTACATCAAATAGATCTCCAAGAGACCATTGTATTGACAATCATAAGAGAGAGAGGAAGCCATCTAGCTACTGCCTACGGACCCGTAGGTCTATGGTGGACTACTCACGCATCATCGGAGAGGCACCTATGAAGAAGATGAACCCCTCCGTGATGGTGTTTAGATTGGACCTCGAGGTTCTGGAACTTGCGGTGGCTGGAATTGTGTTTCGTCAACTCCCCTAGGGTTTTCGGAATATTTGGGAATTTATAGGCATCAGAGGCGGTTGAGGGGGCTTCCGTGGAGGGCACAACCCATAAGGGCGCGCCGGAGCCCCCTGGCACGCCCTGGTGGGTTGTGGCTCCACAGCCCACCTCTCCGGCACTTCTTTGGCCCACTGGGTGTCTTCTGGTCCAGAAAAAATCTCGAAAAAGTTTCGTCGCGATTGGACTCCTTTTGGTACTGATGTTCTGCGAAGTAAAAAACAAGCAAAAATAGCAACTGGCACTTTGGCACTATGTCAATAGGTTAGTCCCAAAAAATGATATAAAGTTGTTATAAATATGATTGTAAAACATCCAAGAATGATAATATAACAGCATGGAACAAGCAAAAATTATAGATACGTTGGAGACGTATCAGCATCGCCAAGCTTAATTCCTACTCGTCCTCGAGTAGGTAAATGATAAAAACAGAATTTTTGATCTGGAATGCTGCCTAACATGTTCATCATATTCTTTTCTTTTGTATAGCATGGACTTTTGGACTTGTAGATGATTCAAATCAATAGTCTAGTTTTAACATAATGACTTCAATACTCAAGCATGTCAACATGCAACCATGTCTTTCAAAATATCAACACTAAAGAAAGTTATCCCTAGCCCATCATGCTTAATCATTGATCCATTCATGAAACACACTCAAATATTAGCTATACCCAATGCTCAAGTACGATCATAGTGCCCCCTAGTTGGTGCTTCATAAGAGAAGATGGAGACTCAAAGTAAAAATAAAAATTGCATAAAGTAAATAGATAGGCCCTTAGCAGAGGGAAGTAGGGATTTGTAGAGGTGCGAGAGCTCAAAGTTTTAAATTGAGAGAGACAAATATTTTGGGTGGCATGCTTTTCCTGTCAACGAAAACGACAAAGTAGCTCACAATACTTTCCATGCTAGATATATCATAGGCGGTTCCCAAACAAAAAATAAAGTTTATTCCTTTTTCCACCAAACTTTCACATTCCATGGCGGGCAGTATCCACGGTTGCCTTCCATACCAACACTTTCCAAGGAATTTATTATTTGACAACATAAAGTAAATATTTTTTTATTTTTCATTTCGGGAATGGGCATCCCTATTACCGCCGCACTCTCGTGCAATGACAAGTGAATAAACACTCATCTTGAGAATAACACATATAGCATGGAAAAATATTGGACAATCACCACCGTTTCATGAGCGGTACGAGCACACAAACGAGAAAATTTATTTTGAAAATTTAGAGATGGCACATACAAATTTGCTTGGAACGGCATGGAAATACCGCATATAGGTAGGTATGGTGGACTCATACGGCAAAACTTGGTTTAAGGATTTTGGATGCACAAGTAGTATTTCTACTTAGTACAAATGGAGGCTAGCAAATAGATTGAGAAGCAACCAAACCAAGAAACGAAAATTCACATAAGCGAGCATTGAGCATAACTAACACCGAATAATGCACCATAAGTAGGATGTAACTTCATTGCATAACTATTGACTTTCGTGCATGCATAGGAAATCACAAACCTTAACACCAATATTCCTACTCAAGCATAATTACTCACTAACATGACTCACATATTACTATCATCATGTTTCAAAACTATTACAAGGAATCAAGTTTAATTTGTCCAATGATCTTCATGAAAGTTTTTATTATATCCTCCTTGGATATCTATCACTTTGGGACTAGTTTCATATATTGCCATTGCTTTTTTGTTGACAAGCTCAAACAAATCTAAGTGAAGCACATGAGCATAAAAGATTTCATCTCTCAAAAAGATATAAGTGAAGCATGAGAGGATATCTTCAAAATTTACTAACTCTCAAATTAATCTAAGTGAAGCATGAGAATATTTCTACAAAAATTTCCAAGCACACCGTGCTCAAAAAGATATAAGTGAAGCACTAGAGCAATTCTATAGCTCAAAAAATTTAAGTGAAGCATAGAGAGCGATTCTAACAAATCATAGCATAATTTTGGCTCTCCCAAATAGGTGTGTACAGCAAGGATACAAATGAAAAACTAACAAGAAAAGCAAGCAAAAATACAAGACGCTCCAAGCAAAACTCATGATATGTGACGAATAAAAATATAGCTCCAAGTAAAATACCGATGGTTGTTAGAAGAAAGAGGGGATGCCACTCGGGGGCATCCCCAAGCTTAGTTGCTTGTTACTCTTTGGATATATCTTGGGGGTGCGGTAGCATCCCCAAGCTTAGGCTCTTATCACTCCTTATTCCTTCATCTATTGTGATCTCACCCAAAACTTGAAAACTTCAATCACACAAAACTCAACAAAATCTTCGTGAGATCCGTTAGTATAATAAAGCAAATCACTACTTTAGGTGCTGTTGCAAACCCATTCATATTTTGGTATTGCATTATACCTACTGTATTTTAACTTTACCATGGCTCATACCCTTCAATATAACCCATATATTCATCAAAACAAGCACACAATGCAACGAAAACAGAATCTGTCTTAAATAGAACAGTCTGTAGTAATCTGTACTCTAACCATACTTGTGTAACTCTAAAAATTCTGAAAAATTAGGAAAACGTAAAGAATTTGTATAGAAACACTGTGTTAAAATTTCAGCTCAATATCACGTTCCAGAAAAAAATTAAAATTTAAATATTGGACGCAAAGTTTTGTTTCAGATTCAGCATCGCTTCTACTCATCTTATGAATCATCCTAAAGGCTCTACTTGGCACAAACACTAAATAAACCATAAAAACACAATCATAACAGAGTCATAATTGTTTCAACACTCAAAAACAGAAAGGAAAAAGCAAAAATAAATTTATTCATTGGGTTGCCTCCCAACAAGCGCTATCGTTTTACGCCCCTAGCTAGGCATAACACATAGATTCAAGTATTGTCATCTTTGGTTTTGGACACTTTTGTGAGGGCCTTCTCGAATCCGGGGGGCTCTTTACGCTTCCCCAAATTTTCGGCAGAAGAAACCATCTTGAGATCCAAAATATCCAAACGCTTATTGCAAAGGGTAATCAAAGTATTCAAGCTATTGAGATTCCCACTAATATGTTTGAGGGGTTCGTGATATTTTTGTAACTCGACCAAGTGCTTATGTAAGTCACCCAGTTTGTCGATAATTTGAACCCCCTCTTGTGTAAAGGCAAGCCCCTTTTTTGATGGAGGAACCCCCAAAATCCCTTCCAAAACTTCATAAGCGGTGTTTGCATCAAGCTCAATAAAATTCCCTTTAGAGGCAAAATCCAAAAGCTCTCTATGATGCAAAGCCAACCCAATGTAAAAATTTCTACGCAATTTTTTTGCATCTCCCTTTAGATTGGAGATACGATAGGATTCCATAGCCTATACCAGGCATCTTTCAAAATTTCCCCTTGTTTTTGTTTGAAGTACAACACTTCAAAATCTGGTGACAAAAGGGGGAGTAGTAGCGCTAGCCATAACAACAAGGCAAGAGATCCGGCGAGAAAAAGGCAAACGAAAAAGAGGACGAATAAAACGGCAAATTGGTGAAGTGGGGGAGAGAAAAACGAGAGGCAAATGGCAAATAATGTAATTGCATGGAGGTGAGATTTGTGATTAGGAACCTGGTAGATGATGATGGAGTCTCCTCGGCGCCGGAGATAGGCACGTAGAAGAGGCCGCTTCCTCCCCGGCAGCGGCACCAGAAATTCCTTTGACGTGGCTTGAGACTGCGTCGGTATTTCCCCAAAGAGGAAGGGATGATGCAGCACAGCGACGGTAAGTATTTCCCTCAGTTATGAAACCAAGGTTATTGAACCAGTAGGAGGATCACCACCACACAATAAGCAGCACCTGCACATACAATACAAATACTTGCAACCCGACGCGAAAGAGAGGTTGTCAATCTCTCTACGGTAAAAAGATAGATTAGGTAGTGATGGATAGGAGAGATAGATCTCTCAAGAGCACAAAATAAAAAGGGCAAATAAAAAGTGCAGCAATATATTTTTGGGTTTTTGGTTTTGTAGATCTGAAAACAAAGAAGCAAAAAGATAGATCGGAAAGCAATATGTTCGAAAAGTAGACCCGGGGGCCGTAGGATTCACTAGTGGCTTCTCTCATGAGTATAGCACACGGTGGGTGAAAAAATTACTGTTGGGCAATTGATAGAAGATCAAATAATCATGACCATATCCAAGGCGATGATCATTATATAGGCATCACGTCCAAGATAAGTAGACCATCTCCTGCCTGCATCTACCACTATTACTCCACACATCGACCGCTATCCAGCATGCATCTAGTGTATTAAGTTCATGGAAAAACGGAGTAATGCAATAAGAACGATGACATGATGTAGACAAGATCTATTCATGTAGGAATAGACCCCATCTTGTTATCCTTAATGGCAATGATACATGCGTGCCTTGCTGCCCCTTCTGTCACTGGGAACGGACACCGCAAGATCGAACCCATCACAAAGCACCTCTTCCCATGGCAAGAAAAATCGATCTAGTCGGCATAACTAAACCAAAGATTCGAAGAAGAAATATGAGGCTATAAGTAATCATGCATATAAGAGATCAAAGAAGACTCAAATAATATTCATGGATAGAAACTGATCATGAACTCAAAATTCATCGGATCTCAACAAACACACCGCAAAAGTTTACATCAAATAGATCTCCAAGAGACCATTGTACTGAGAATCATAAGAGAGAGAGGAAGCCATCTAGCTACTGCCTACGGACCCGTAGGTCTATGGTGGACTACTCAGGCATCATCGGAGAGGCACCTATGAGGAAGATGAACCCCTCCGTGATGGTGTTTAGATTGGATCTCGAGGTTCTGGAACTTGTGGTGGCTGGAATTGTGTTTCGTTGACTCCCCTAGGGTTTTCAGAATATTTGGGAATTTATAGGCATCAGAGGCGGTTGAGGGGGCTCCCGTAGAGGGCCCTGGTGTTGGAGATATGCCCTAGAGGCAATCATGTATGATGATATTTCCTATGTGTTTATGAATAAAGATAGTCCTTGGACATTATCATTGATGTGTATTAACAAGTACGTGACTTGTTTGTGAGACTATGCATTGTATGATGACTGTCCTAAATTGTAACTAGTCGAAAGGGTTGTGTGGACACGCAACCAGTCAGACTAGCATATGACACAGTGGATGGTTCGGTCTTACTGACCATGTAGCATTGGATGCTAGCCGGATAATATGGACTCAGAAAGATCTGGTCGGATTCGACGTAGTCGCATCCGAGTCGAGATAAGGTCTGAGTTGGACAGACCCAACTATGAGATGCAGCGATAGGTCATCTATGAGTCTCTAGTACAACATACGTTGTGTGTCCTCAGACCTGAGCTGGCGCATGTACTCGGGATGGTGACAGACTTGCTTTGGGCCGACCAAACGCTACTCCGTGACAGGGTAGTTATAAAGGTAGGTTTCGGGCTTGTCTAGACCCATGCTGCGAGACATTGTTGTGCAAGATGGGATTTGCCCCTCCGATGAGGAGAGATATACTCTGGGGCCCTCGGGTGATCCGACCTAGATAAGCATGGCCATGTGATGAGGATTATGAGATAATCCGAAGTGTTGGTCGGATTCACCGGAACGAGAAAGAGGTCGTGTTGCAACAAGGATGACCATGTCGCCTTGAGCATGATAACATATATCGTGTTTCAAAGGGAACAGAAGTGTGAAGTACAGGTTCGCATAACCAGCTTCATCGGACACATGGAGTCGGCACGCTTTGCTAGAGGCCGCTACTGACTTGTCGAGTCGGATGTTATCTAACTCGCGACCAAGTGAACGAGAACCTAAGGGGTCGTGCGCTTAAGGGAAGGAACTACACGTGGGCTTTAGGATCCGTGCGAGGCCCAAGAGTTGAGCCCGGGCCGGATGCCTATATATAGTGGAGGTGCGGCACACCCATCTGGTTGATTGCTTCGGCGTCGTCATTAGGGCTTTGCATGTGTTGCAACTAGCCACCTTCACTTGCCGCCGCCGACTTTGTGATCGGACCTAGCAGTCCGCCACACAGTGTTCCTCCTGCACGCGCGGATACCGTTAGAGGCGGTGCACTTGCACCGCTCCGGCGAACCTGTACGTGGGATCCGACGACCGGATGCGCGAGGGAGATCGGATCGGCTGTTCGAGGGAGATCGGACGAGGAGAAGATGGACCACGCGAACGCGCTGCCCCAACTCTACTTCCGCTGCACGGCACTGCGCGTCTAGTGGTAACAATATGTGATCCATCTCCGTCGCATGTTCTTGGTTGTTCTGCGCGTAGGAAATTTTTAATTCACATGCGATGCACCTACGGTAGAACCTCACAGTGGTATCCGAGCCTCTGCTATAGGATTTGGATTCAGATCGGATGCATATTTGATATGTGGAGGCGGCGGATGAGATCTGTCGTCGTTCATGAGATCCGCTATGTGCACGGTTGATGAGATCGACTGCACATCGAGGTAGTTGAGGCTATATTTTCTGTCCATCGGAATCGATGAGGTCGTGACACAACCTACCCCTACCGGTCGGTATCCACCATCGGGGTTAACTATGAAACGTAAATCCGAATCGGGTTCGTAATGATCGATGAGATCGATGACATTGGTCAGATCAGAAAATCCGAAGCAGGACCGCCGTTTGCGTAGCGTCTTGTATTTCATACACGATACACAAACCGGTAGAATGCGATTCTATGCATAACTTTGTTTTGCAGGTTTGATGTGAATAGTATGGCTCATATGTATGTGATGCATGTGTGTAATTTAACATGACCCGCGTGTCATGATTGTCAGCCGGCAGGAGCCAAAGTGCTGTCATTATATTGTATAACGACCTGCGTGTCGACTTGTGATTCTCTGTAAATTCATTACTAGTTGTAGTAGTTGGAGAACAGAGATCAAGTTCGAGGCTTTGGCTTCCCGGTGTGACGAACAAGATGGAGTTCCGCCTTGGTCATCGGAGTTGGAGCTAGCCTGGAAGGACATCCATGAAGGATCCATACTATTTCACATATTTATTTTATATGTGATTGATATTGCTTCTTGTTTCTATGCATGTTAGAATGATAGAAAGATCCCTCGTTAATATCAAGCACATTGCCATTCCGGATGTTGCACCTTCGCACGTCAAGTACGTCTAGTGGTGGGCTCATAAAATTGAGGTGCCACTAGGTGTCCTTGAACTGGAGGGTTCGTGGCGGACACGGACATGCACTGCATCAGGTTAACTTGACAAGGCTATAAAAACAGTTTTGGGCCTTGTGGCAAAGAAGGTTGGGAGCCGGGGTATAAGATACCTACCCGACCGACAGGAGTCGTATAGAGATACGATTAGCAAGGAGTTGCTTACCGAATAGGCAAGTTGGCTAGCAGTGATGCTAAAGCTCACTAGTCGCTCGCGCTAGACGGGTCCTGAATCACTGAGAGTTTGCGGAGGGATGCCAACTTCAGTGGGAGTAGTTCTGTTTAAGGCTTGAATTACTCTACATAAACACATTGCTTAGTGATTGCATATTTTCTGTTGTAGATCAATGGCACCACCTGCTCAACCCAACTTTGCATTGAAATCAATTCTGGAAAAGGATAAACTGAATGGAACAAACTTTACCACCTGGTATAGAAATTTGAGAATTGTTCTCAAGCACGATAAAAAGGAACATGTTCTAGAGGATCCACTTCCAGAGGAACCTGCCAAGAATGCTAGCGCCACAACCAAGAATGCCCATCAGAAACTCGTTGATGAATCAAACGAGATCAGCTGCCTCATGCTGGCTTGTATGGAGCCCGATTTGCAACAACATTTCGAAAACGTTGACGCTTTTGATATGAGCGAGAGTCTCAAGAGCATGTTTCAGGTGCAGGCTAGGACCGAAAGGTTCAATGTCTGACAATCATTGATGGATTGTAAGCTGAAAGAGGGTGATCCACTGAGCCCGCATGTGATCAAGATGATCGGGTACGTGCAAGTTTTGGATCGGTTAGGCTTCCCACTTGGGGATGAGCTGTCCACCGATGCAATTCTGGGTTCTCTTCCACCTAGCCATGGGACGTTCGTCTCGAACTATCATATGCACGACATGGATAAGAAACTCACTGAATTGCATGGGATGCTTAAGGTGGCAGAGCAAGATATTAAGAAAGGCACACATCAAGTGTTGATGGTGCATAACTCGGCTAAGTTCAAGAAGAGTTGGTCCAAGACAAAGGGTAAGGCAAAGGGCACGGGGAAGGTTGTCTTCGCCGCTGCGCCGAAGCCGGGACCGGACTCAAAGACCGTGTGCTTTCATTGCAAGGAAACTGGTCACTGGAAGAGGAACTGTAGCAAGTGGCTTGCTGAGCATGGCAAGAAGGCCGGAAATGCTTCTTCAGGCAAAGGTACACTTGTTACATATGTTATAGACATTTACCTTGCTGACATACCTAGTAGCTCTTGGGTATTTGATACCGGATCGGTTGTTCATATATGCAACTCGATACAGGGCTGATAAGAATTAGGCGTGAGGCACAATGGGAGATTGACATCAGGGTCGGCAACAAAGCAAGAGTTGCTACGTTGGAGGTCGGCACGATGCAGCTCAAGCTTCCTTCTGGATTTATTTTGGAATTGAATAATTGTTATTATATTCCCGCACTTAGTCAGAACATTATTTCTGCCTCATGCTTGATGAGTCAGGGTTATGAATTCAGTTTAAAGGACAATGGTTGTTCATTTTATTTGAATGGAATGTTCCACGGCTATGCACCCATTGTGGATGGGCTATTTATTTTAAATCTAGAAACGGAACTAGTCTATAACATGAATGTCAAGAGGCATAAGCCTAATGAGATAAATCCGACAGACTTCTGGCACTGCTGGCTTGGACACATTAGTCTGAAACGCATGAAGAAGCTCCATGATGATGGACTCCTAACTTCGTCCGACTTTGGGTCGTTCGAGACATGCGAATCATGCTTGCTAGGCAAGATGACTAAGTCTCCTTTTGCAAAGAGTTGTGAAAGGGCGTCCGAGCTGTTGGAGCTTATACACAGTGATGTGTATGGTCCAATGAGCACAACTGCCAGAGGTGGCTATCAGTACTTCGTGACTTTTACCGACGACTTGAGTAGATATGGATATATCTATTTGATGAGGCACAAGTCGGAAACTTTTGAAATGTTCAAACAGTTTCAGAACGAGGTTGAAAATCAGCTCGGCAAGACAATAAAGCTTCTACGATCAGATCGTGGAGGTGAGTACATGAGGCAAAAGTTTGATGATCATCTGAAAAGCCGAGGTATAGTACCTCAGCTCACACCTCCAGGAACGCCACAGAGAAACGGCGTGTCAGAACGGAGAAATCGAACCTTGTTGGACATGGTCCGATCGATGATGAGCAAATCAGATCTACCCTTGTCATTCTGGGGATACGCTCTAGAAACTGCAGCTTTCACACTAAACAGGGTACCATCAAAATCCGTAGACAAGACACCACATGAGATGTGGATTGGGAAGAGTCCTAGTTTGTCTTTTCTAAAGATTTGGGGTTGTGAAGCATTTGTCAAGCGACTCATGTCGGACAAGCTTACTCCTAAGTCGGATAAATGCATATTCGTGGGTTATCCAAAGGAAACCTTGGGATACAGCTTCTACAACCAGGAAGAGAACAAAGTGTTTGTTGCTCGGAACGAGGTTTTCCTAGAGAAAGAGTTTATCAGTCGGGAAGCCAGTGGGAGAACGGTGCGACTCAAAGAAATTCGAGAGCCACTTGGGGACAACTCGGCTGGTGATGAGATCATACCGGAGTTGGTCAGGGAACCCGTAGTGGAATCGGCACCGGAGCCACGGAGGTCGGAAAGATTGCACAGAGTGCGCGATGTGTTGTTGCTAGAAAGCGACGAGCCGGCCACGTATGCGAAAGCAATGGTGAGCCCAGATTCCGAGGCATGGCTGGAGGCCATGAGATCCGAGTTAAAGTCCATGGATGATAATCAAGTCTGGGACTTGGTTGATCCGCCACCTAGCGTAATTGCCATTGGTTGCAAATGGGTCTTTAAGAAGAAAACCGATGTGGATGGAAATGTTCAGATCCACAAAGCTCGGCTTGTCACTAAAGGTTATGGACAAGTTCAAGGAATTGACTACGACGAGACCTACTCGCCGGTACCGATGCTAAAGTCGGTGAGGATCATACTAGCTATAGCTGCATATTTCGATTATGAGATATGGCAGATGGATGTCAAAACGGCTTTCCTTCATGGAAATTTAAAGGAGGATGTATACATGATACAGCTTGAAGGTTTTGTCGATCCAAATAATGCTAGTAAAATATGCAAGCTCAAGAGATCCATTGATGGATTGAAGCAAGCAGGTCGGAGTTGGAACATTCGTTTCGATGAAGTCATCGTTGACCTTGGTTTCATCAAGAACGAAGAGGACTATTGTTTATACAAAATGTTTAGTGGGAGCTCGGTAGTATTTTTGATCCTGTATGTGGATGACATACTGCTGATAGGAAATGGTGTTTCGATGCTGAACTCAGTCAAGGAATCATTGAATGGCAAGTTTTCGATGAAAGACCTTGGAGAAGCAGTGTACATTTTAGGCATCAAGATCTATAGAGATAGATCGAGAAGGCTGCTCGGCTTAAGCTAGAGCACGTACATAGACAAAGTGTTGAAGCGGTTCAACATGAGTGAGGCCAAGAAAGGGTTCTTGCCCATCTCACATGGTATAAGGCTAAGCAAGACTCAGAGTCCTACGACTTCTGATGAGCGAAACCGGGTGAGTAGGATTCCGTATGCTTCAGCAATAGGATCCATCATGTATGCCATGCTATGTACTCGACCTGATGTTGCCTAGGCAATAAGCTTAACAAGCATATACCAGGCTGACCCAGGTGAGAGTCACTGGGCAGCGGTGAAAACTATCCTGAAGTACCTGAAAAGGACTAAAGAGATGTTCCTAGTTTATGGAGGTGAGGAGGAGCTCTGCGTAAAGGGTTACGCTGATGCTAGTTTCCAAACCGACAGGGATGATTGTCGATCGCAAACTGGATTCATGTATATCATGAATGGAGGAGCAGTGAGCTGGACGAGTTCCAAGCAAGATACAGTGGCCGACTCCACAACAGAGGCCGAATACATTGCAGCTTGTGAAGCCGCAAATGAAGGTGTTTGGATTCAGAAGTTCCTAGAGGATCTTGGTGTGTTCCCGGGCTGGGCAAAACCGTTGGACCTGTATTGCGACAATTCAGGTGCCATCGCACAGGCCAAGGAGCCGAGACAACACCACAAGACCAGGCACATTGACCGAAAGTATCACTTGATACGAAAGCTCGTAACGAATGGTGATACTAATTTATGCAAGATTCATACGGATGAAAATGTTGCAGATCCGTTGACTAAGCCTCTTCCACAACCCAAGCATGAGGGGCACGTTAGTGCTATGGGCATTCGATGTCTATTTGATTGACTCTAGTGCAATTTGGAGACTGTTGGAGATATGCCCTAGAGGCAATCATGTATGATGATATTTCCTATGTGTTTATGGATAAAGATAGTCCTTGGACATTATCATTCATGTGTATTAACAAGTACATGACTCTCAAAGAATGAATTTGGCTTTGGGTTTTTTGGATGCACAAGTAGTATCTCTACTTAGTGCGGAATTTTTGGCTAGCAAAGATATTGGGCAAGCACCACATGTTGAAGGATCTATGACAATATAACTTCTATGTGGATATGAACAAGCATAAATCATTGCGTTGTATTCCTTGTCCAACGTCAACAATTTTGACATATAATATTTCATGGGGGCTCACAATCATAAAAGATGTCCAAGATAGTGTATTTGCATGTGAATCTTCTCTTCCCTTATTAATTCTTTCATGAATTGCATCATTGACCGATGCTATGCTTGTCAATCTCCAATAAATTTTACTACTTATACTTTCCCTTATGTGATGTCATTACTCACCATAAGATTAGCATATGATTCTTTTCATTTATTTCTTTTTCCTTTATTTTGATTGCAACAAGAAAGTAGAGAGGCAAAAACTCAAACTAAATTTTATTATATAACTCTCACTCGATTACATAGATAGATAGGCCACGAAACTAACACAACAAAATAGATCATGCTAAACTTTTATTCAACTAAAGCAAAGGAAAACTAACGATCGAGCTAAAAAGGTAAAGGTGAATAAAAGTGATGGTGATACGATACCGGGGCACCTCCCCCAAGCTTGGCTCAAGCCAAGGGGAGTTCCCATACCCGTGTGCTCAAGTCTCCTCTGGTGGTGGTGATGAAGAAGGTCGTGGTGATGATGGGGTAGGCTTGTCCTCCCGCTTCCATGGCAAGGGTTCCCCATCAAAAGTTGACGCAAGAGTCCCCTGAGTCCTGCAACTGGCAACTAAACTCATACCTTTAAATCTCGCTTCATATTCAATAACTTGGTTTTGCAGATCATAAACTTGGCTTTGTAGAAAATTAATTTGCTCGTTGAGGGTGGAGATGATGTCCTTCACAGACCGGCCATCCACCATCTGATCACGGGTGAATTCCATGATCATGGAGTGATTGGAACTAAGTCCACGCTCCACCATCCTTTGGCACTTGAAGATGTCTTGTTCCATCGCCTCGAGCCTAGCCTCCACGCTTCCGGTCCTCTTGGGTCCCTGAACATCACGGATGTGGAGCACCCCCTCACGCATCTCAATAGATTGAGGGTGCTTCATCACCTCCGGCATGTACGGGTTGATGACCTTCTCGAAGAACTTGTCCTTGGAGGAGCTTGGTGGAGCTATGGAGATCTAGATCTGACGAGAAAACAACAAGAAACAAGAACAGAATATTTTCCGCGATGCGGTCATCAAAACAGTCGAGGGTATATATAGAGAATTTTTATTCTTGGAAAACAAGCATATGGAAGGAAAACGGAGAAAACAAGCATATGGAAGGAAAACGGAGTCGGAAAGGTGTCCAAGGTGGGCACAACCCACCAGGGCGTGCCCAGGGGGGCCTGGCGCGCCCTGGTGTATCGTGCTCACCTCGATCACCTTCTGGTTTATTTCTTAATTTCCAAAATTTTCTAATATTCCAAAACTGACAAAAAATATTTTTGCAGATTTTTCGGAGTCCGTTTACTTACCGTATCACGTACGTCCTATTCTTTTAGAATTCTGGAGTGTTCCGGAAGGTTTCCTTTATGTGTTCCTCCGGTGTCATGGTTTGGATAACATTGCTTTCAACGTTAATAGGCGTACCTGAGATATAGTGCTTAATTCTTTGTCCATTGACCACCTTCGGGTTAGTACCTTCGGCATTATTAATCTTGATAGCTCCAGAACGATAAACCTCTTCAATAATATAAGGTCCTTCTCATTTGGAGAGAAGCTTACCTACAAAAAATCTTAAACGAGAGTTGAACAAAAGAATATAGTCTCCTATTTTGAATTCCAGCTTTTGGATTCTTTTGTCATGCCATCTTTTCTCTTTTTCTCTGAATAGTTTAGCATTTTCATAGGCTTGGGTTCTCCATTCATCTAGTGAGCTAATATCAAATAGCCTCTTCTCACCGGTAAGTTTGAAATCATAGTTCAGTTCTTTAATTGCCCAAAATGCTTTATGTTCTGATTCTAGAGGCAAATGACAAGCTTTTCCATATACCATTTTGTATGGAGACATACCCATAGGATTTTTATAAGCTGTTCTATAGGCCCAAAGTGCATCATCTAATTTCTTAGACCAATTCTTACGAGACCTATTGCCAGTTTTCTGTAATATTAATTTTATTTCTCTATTGCTAAGTTCAACTTGACCACTAGATTGAGGATGATAGGGTGATGCAATTCTATGGTTAACATCATATTTAGAAAGCATCTTATGGAAAGCTCCATGAATAAATTGTGAACCACCATCAGTCATTAAATATCTAGGGACTCCAAACCTCAGGAAGATAACCTCCTTAAGCATTTTAATGGAGGTGTGGTGATCAGCACTACTAGTTGGAATAGCTTCTACCCACTTAGTGATATAATCAACAGCAACCAAAATATGAGTGTACCCGTTAGAGGAAGGAAAAGGTCCCATATAATCAAAACTCCAAACATCAAATGGTTTGGCAACAAGTGAATAATTCATAGGCATTTCCTGACGCATACCGATATTACCAATTCTTTGACATTCATCACAAGACAAGACAAACTTATGGGCATCCTTGAAGAGAGTAGGCCAATAAAAACCAGATTGCAATACCTTGTGAGCAGTTCTATCTCCCGCATGATGTCCTCCATAAGCTTCGGAATGACATTTCCGTAGGATTTGTTCCTGTTCACGCTCAGGTACACAACGTCTAATAATACCATCTACTCCTTTATAAAGATGTTGGTCATCCCAAAAGTAATGTCTTAAATCATAGAAGAATTTTTTCTTTTGTTGGTATGTGAAGCTAGGTGGTATATATTTTGCGACAGTGTAATTAGCATAATCAGCATACCAAGGGGTGTTTTGAGAAACATTTATTGCAGCTAACTATTCGTCAGGGAAACTATCATCTATTGGTAGTGGGTCATCAAGAATATTTTCTAACCTAGACAGGTTATCAGCTACAGGGTTCTCAGCTCCCTTTCTATCAACGATATGTACGTCAAATTCTTGAAGCAAGAGAACCCACCTAATGAGTCTAGGTTTAGCATCTTTCTTTTCCATAATATATTTTATAGTAGCATGATCAGTGTGAACAATAACTTTGGAGTCAACAATATAGGATCTAAATTTATCACAGGTAAACACAACTGCTAAAAATTCTTTTTCAGTAGTAGCATAGTTTCGTTGGGCACTGTCTAGAGTTTTACTATCTTAGTGGATAACATTCAATTTCTTATCAACTCTTTGTCCTAGAACATCACCAACATCATAATCACTAGCATCACACATAATCTCAAAAGGCAAGTTCCAATCAGGTGGTTGAACAATAGGTGTAGAGGCTAAGGCTTTCTTGAGTGTTTCAAAGGCTTCCACACAATCATCATCAAAAACAAAAGGGATATCCTTTTGCAAAAGATTAGTAAGAGGCCTAGAAATTTTAGAGAAGTGTTTAATGAACCTCCAATTGAAACCAGCATGACCAAGGAAACTTCGTATACCTTTAATATCTTTAGGACATGGCATTTTCTCAATTGCATCAACTTTAGCTTTGTCCACCTCAATACCTCGTTCAAATATTTTATGCCCCAAGACAATGCCTTCATTAACCATAAAGTGGCACTTCTCCCAATTCAAGACAAGATTAGTTTATTCACATCTCTGCAAAACTCGATCAAGGTTGCTTAAGCAATCATCAAAAGAAGTCCCGTAAACGGAAAAATCATCCATGAAAACCTCCACAATCTTTTCACAAAAATCAGAGAATATAGCAGTCATACATCTTTGAAAGGTAGCAGGTGCATTGCATAAACCAAAAGGCATATGTCTATAAGCATAGGTTCCAAAAGGGCAGGTAAAGGTGGTTTTCTCTTGATCGGATTGTGAAACAGGTATTTGAGAGAAACCAGAATATCCATCCAGAAAACAAAAGCGTGTGTGATTAGATAATCTTTCTAGCATTTGATCAAGGAAAGGCAGAGGGTAATGATCTTTTCTACTAGCTTTATTTAATTTTCTAAAGTCAATTACCATTCTGTAGCCAGTGAATATTCTTTGTGCAATGAGTTCATTTTTATCATTAGGAACAACGGTAATACCTCCTTTCTTAGGGACACAATGAACGGGACTTACCCATCTACTATCAGCTATGGGATAGATTATACCTGCTTCTAGAAGCTTTAATATTTCAGTTCTTACCACTTCTTTCATCTTAGGATTTAATTGCCGTTGATGAATAAACAACGGGTTTAGCATCAGGGTCCAAATTAATTTTGTGCTGACATAGAGTGGAACTAATTCCCTTAAGATCATCAAGAGTATATCCAATAGCAGCCCGGTGCTTCCTTAGAACTTTTAATATTCTTTCTTCTTCATGTTCTGAAAGGTTAGCACTAATAATAACAGGATATATCTTTTTCTCATCAAGATAAGCATACTTCAAAGTATCAGGCAATTGCTTTAATTTGAGCACAGGATCACCTTTAGGTGGAGGAGGGCCTCCAAGAGTTTCAATAGGCAAGTCGTGTTTCAGGAGAGGTTGTTGTTCAAAGAAAATTTGATCTATTTCGTTTCTTTCACGCAAGTGCATATCATTTTCATGGTCAAGCATAAATTGTTCTAATGGATCAGTAGGAGGCAAGGCAATAGAAGCAAGACCAATTATTTCATTCTTACTAGATAATGCTCTATCACGAGGTTGTCTACTAAACACGGAAAAATTAAACTCATGAGACACACAACCAAAACTGACACCGACAGTTTGTTTTTCACAATCTATCTTAGCATTGACGGTGCTCAAGAAAGGTCTACCGAAGATAATGGGACAAAAGTCATCTTGTGGGGAAACAAGAACTAGAAATCGGTAGGGTACTTTACTTTCCCACACAAGACTTCAACATCTCTAACAATCCCAAGTGGTGTGATGATGTCTCTATTAGCAAGTTTAATAGTAACATCAATGTCTTCTATTTCAGCAGGTGCTATTTCATCCATAATTTCTTGGTATAAGGTAAAAGGGATAGCACTCACACTAGCACCCAAATCACATAAACCATGATAGCAATGATCTCCTATTTTAACTGAGACAACATGCATGCCTTCTATGGGTCTATGTTTATCTTTTTCATCGGGTTTAGCAATTCTAGCAGCTTCATCACAGAAGTAGATAACATGCCCATCAATATTTTGTACCAAGAGATCTTTAACCATAGCAACACTAGGTTCTACTTTGATTTGTTCAGGGGGCTTAGGTGCTCTTATATTAATCTTACGAACCATAGTTGATACCTTAGCATGTTCCTTTATCCTAATAGGGAAAGGTGGGTTTTCAACATAAGCGATAGGCACAACTGGATCAACATTGTAAATGATGGTTTCATCTTTAGCTATGACCGGTTCTTTAATTTCTTCTTTAATAGGGGGATGATATTTAAACCACTTCTCCTTAGGGAGATCAACGTGAGTAGCAAATGCTTCACATAAAGAGGCTACTATCTCAGAGTCAAGTCCATATTTAGTGCTAACCTTATGAAAAGTATAGGTATTCATAAAAGATTTAACACAATCAAACTCAAGCTTTATATCTGACTCATTACCTTCGTCGAGTTCCCAATCTTCAGAGTTGCGTTTAATTCTTTCCAAGAGATCCCACTTGAATTCAATAGTCCTCTTCATATAAGAACCAACACATGAAGTATCGAGCATGCATTGATCATTATGAGAAAGCCGAGCATAAAAATTCTGAATAATAACTTCTCTCGGGATGTCATGATTGGGGCATGAATATAACATTGACTTAAGCCTCCCCCAATCTAGAGCGATGCTTTCTCCTTCACGAGGCCAAAAATTATATAGATAATTCCGATCACGATGAACTAGATGCATGGGATAGAACTTTTGGTGGAATTCCAATTGCAAATGATTCCAGTTCCATGATCCAAAATCATCACATAGCATATACCATGTCAATGCCTTTTCCTTCTAAGATAAAGGGAAAACCTTCTTCTTAGCTTCATCTCCGGGTAAACCTGCGAGCTTCAATAATCCACAAACTTCGTTCACAAATAATAGGTGCATATCAGGATGTTCAGTTCCATCTCGTGCATAAGGTTTAGCAAGCAGTGGTTCTACCATACCCGAAGGAATTTCATAACCAATATTTTCAGTAGTGTAGTAGGTTGAGGGACAACTAGTTGTGGTTCCGGTCGAGGTGAAGATACCCCGAACAAACCCCTCAAAGGATTGTTTTCCATAGTAGCAAGTAACAAAAAAATTCAGCACGTAGTATAAGTTTTTCCTTACCGATTTCCACTTACCAAAAGCGCTTCACTGCCCGGCAACGGCGCCAGCAAAGAGTCTTGATGACCCACAAGTATAGGGGATCAATCGTAGTCCTTTCGATAAGTAAGAGTGTCGAACCCAACGAGGAGCAGAAGGAAATGACAAGCAGTTCTCAGCAAGGTAATTTCTGCAAGCACTGAAATTGTAGGTAATATATAGTTTGATAGCAAGATAATTGGTAACAAGCAAGTAACGGTAATGGTAAATAAGGTGCAGCAAGGTAGCCCAATCCTTTTGTGGCAAAGGATAGGCCAGAACAATCTCTAGTAATAGGCAAAGTGTTCTTGAGGGTACACGGGAATTTCATCTAGTCACTTTTATCATGTTGGTTTGATTCGTGTTCCTTACTTTGATAATTTGATATGTGGGTGGACCGGTGCTTGGATGCTGTTCTTACTTGAACAACCTCCCACTTATGATTAACCCCCTCGCAAGCATCCACAACTACGAGAAAAGTATTAAGATAAAATCTAACCATAGCATTAAATGTTTGGATCCAAATCAGCCCCCCACGAAGTAGCGCATAAACTAGGGTTTAAGCTTCTGTCACTCTAACAACCCATCATCTAATAACTACTCCACAATGCATTCCCTTAGGCCCATGAATGGTGACGTGGCATGTAGTCGACGTTCACATGACACCACTAAGGGAATCACAACATACATATCATCAAATATCGAACACATGTAAAATTCACATGATTACTTGCAACATGACTTCTCCCGTGACCTCAAGAACAAAGGTAACTACTCACAAATAATAATCATGCTCAAGATTAGAGGGGTATTGAATAGCATAATGGATCTGAACATATAATCTTCCACCAAATAAACCATATAGTAATCAACTACGCAAGGTAATCAACACTACTAGTCACCCACAGGTACCAATCTGAGGTTCCGGTACAAAGATTGAACACAAGAGATGAACTAGGGTTTGAGAGGAGATGGTGGTGTTGAAGATGTTGATGAAGATTGGCCTCCCAAAGATGAGAGGGGTGTTGGTGATGACGATGGCTTCGATTTCCTCCTCCGGGAGGGAAGTTCCCCCTGCGGAATCGCTCCGCCGAAGGGCAAAAGTGCTCCTGCCCAAGTTCCGCCTCAAGACGGCGGCGCTCCATCCCGAAAGTCCTCCTCTTATTTTTTCTAGGTTAAAAGTGAATATATACCAGAAGATGGGCACCGGAGGTGGGCCGAGGAGGGCACAACCCACCAGGGCACGCCCAGGGGGGACTGGCGCGCCCTGGTGTCTTGTGCCCACCAGGGTGGTTCCCTCCGGTACTTCTTTGCTCCAGTATTTTTTATTAATTTCAAAAAAAATCTCCGTATAATTTCAGCTCCATTGGAGATGTGCAGAATAGGTATCTCCGATGTGCTTTTCTTTGGTCTAGAATTCCAGCTGCCGGTATTCTCCCCCTTTATGTAAACCTTGCATATTATGAGAGAAAAGGCATTAGGATCACTCCCTAAAGCATTATTATTCAACAAAACATTATAAATAACACTAGGAAATCATGATGCAAAATGGACGTATCAAAAGTCGCCGGGAGCAACAGAGAGTCGCTCGGGGTCGTGTTGGGAGGACCGGCGGCGGCGCAAGGGAGTGGAGAGGGAGGGAGTGAGTAGGGAGAGAGGGAGAGAGTGAGGGGCGTGCATGGGGAAGATGATAAGTCCACGAGGGCGCTAATTAGCAGTAGCGCGGGGCGGAGAAGGGCGCTACTTCTACGGCTTTAGCAGTAGCGTTGCTCACTGACAACCGCTACTACTACAGGTCGCCCCAGTCAGTCGCGATGGGACCGATTAGCAGTAGCACCGGTTGAATATCCAGTGCTGCCGCTAACTGGATACCTGTAGCGCATGTCTCTGCCCGCACTACTACTACTTAGCAGTAGCGATGTCCTTTTAACCGGCGCTACTTCTAAAATTCTATCTTTAAGCATTCTCCTAGTAGTGTTCTCCTCTGCCTCTCTCTGTCTCTCTCCCGTAGCCCCGACGCCATGGCCGGAAACTGTCGCTACCGCTGCTCTCCGCCGCTGCTGCGTGATGCTGCTTCCCAACATTGTTGCTGCTTGCCACAGTTGCCCGTTGATGCGGCAGCCACGACCAGCTAGCACCACGGCCAACAAAGCCAAGGGCAACATTTTATTTTGCAGCTCCTCCCGAGCGTCGAGAGCCTCAACATCCATGACAATGGCAGCGAAAGGGGGCTCCATGTGGGCGATAGCTTGGTGCCGCAGAGGCCAAGGAAGGGAGGGTTGGAGCTCCCTTGCCATCCCTGTATCTTCCTAGCTCCCTCGATGGCGAGTGGAAGGTGCGCAGCCGACGTTGGCCGTGATGGTGACCCCATTCCACGGTAGAGGTCGCCGACGGCCAAGTAGGGACCCGATTCCTTTTTTCCTTTTTGTAGGGACCTGATTGGTTTTTTTAATTTTTAGGACCTTTTTTTCAAAAGCTACAGGGACCCGATTGTGTTTTCTAAAATGTTACAGGGACCTAATTGCTTTTTTTATGGCACCGACATGTGGACTCCACCTGTCATAACGGTCAACCTGACAGTCAAAACTAACGATGTTGAATTTTATGCCACATCAGACTTGACAAGTGGAACCAATCTGTCATAAACGTAATTAAAATGAACTAACATATCCGCTAGTGCAACATGCTAGATTTTTGAGACAACGAACCAAAAAAGTTATAGGTTTTAGGAAATTTTAGAAAAGTGGTAGTTTTTGACAACCCTAGCTCTAACTGTGATAGTTTTATGCTATTACTCTAAGGCGCAAGTACACGACCAATGGGGAGTCGGTGCAAGGCCAGCCATAGAGAGCTTACCGTGTGAGCTGGGCCAGGGAGAGAGGATATCAAGCAACCAATAGGAGAAGCTCCTTATCTTCACTGCGTATGTTCTTTCCAACCTGGAATCCCTCGTTTCTACAAGATGGGGGGATATCTGAGGATCAAAATGCCATATATGGGCAAGGACCAGAAAATGGGTGAATCTACACTTTAAAATATGTCTATATACATCCGTATGTAGTCGTCTAGTGAAATCTCTAGAAAGACTTATATTTAGGAACGGAGGGAGTAGTAATTATGTAGGTGCAATGCACACCTTAATATTAGGCAAGATATAAATTATACATTAGTATTAGACAACATATGAATTGTCCGTTAATATTAGCTAGGATATAATTATTTAGTAATGGTTACGTTGATATTGGACATGATATTAATAAGGAAAGGATGCTAAAGGTGCTTAGTGGAAACATATTTAGCGGGCAAACATCGGATCGACATACACTGTTGGATAGACACAACTGAACAGGTAACATTGTTAGATCTCCGCAACTTGCACTTTCTATATTATTATAGATATATAGTATTTAGAATGTACATTACCTAATAAAAATAAAATGCTACTCCCTCCATCTCTGCGAAGAAAGCTTAGGGCCGGTTCTTTTGGGGCTTAGGGGTTTATGGCTTGCCGTGAAAATAAGTTGCCCCCTTATCAGTTTATTCTAGAAGGTCAAAATTTATTTGAGAAGTCTACTATTTAACCCTTGACTAATAGGCTTCTAAAATGAAAAATTAGATTGGGATTCTATAGTAAGCTGGGGAGGGGCCGCTTATTTCCATAGCCAGCCATAAGCTCAAAAGAACTAACACTTATAAAAAAATTCAAAGACAAATAACACATAAGTTGACCAACTTTGTAGAAAAATAGGCACAAATTACAATTCTAAATAAAATAAAATATGAAATTATATTTGATTATGTAAGTAATTAAATTAATTTAGAATCACAAGTCCTGATAGTTTGCTACCCTTTGCACCTTTTGACTTAAAGAAAAATTGTAGGCCTTCTTTTCATAGATGGAGGGAGAAGTTTTTAGGCATTTTGGTCGTGGTTTTCTAGCTTTTTGTAGTCTATTTTGAATTTCTAGCTTTGGAGTTTTTTTATTTCTAGCTGGACTACAGCCGAATAAGTAGAGTATGAGCTCGATCACCTAGATGCCAGGCTTTGGGGCCTAGGCCTGGGCCACGCTGCCCATGCTCCGGTCGAGAGCCACTAGTAGAAAACTGGTCTTTGGACCGAAGCATTAGTCCCGGTTGGCTATTGGACCAGGACTAATGCTGCCAATAGTCCCGGTTCATTAGTCCATGTATTAGTCCCGGCTCATGAGGACCCTATAGTCCCGGTTGGTGTTACAAACCGGGACTAAAGGGGTGGTGGCAGGGTTGCGTCAGGCTGGGGCCCCCACGAGACCCTTTGGTCCCAGTTTGTAACACCAACCGGGACTAGAGATGGACCTCTAGTCCCGGTTGGTGTAACCAACCAGGACTAAATGTATCCCTATATATAGTTGGTTCTTCCAGCCCGAGCTCATCCTCTCCATTCTCTGTTCTTCCCTAGCTCGAGCTCATCCCTCCATTTTTCCCAAGATTTGTCAAGATTTGAGGCACCCCAATCCATCCAAGTGTCCACAAAGGTTAGCAACTTTGTCCTTTCATCTCTTATTGCTAGATCAGCTCGTGCAATGCTTTATAAGTATAGTGATTTGTAGGTTTTTGTTTGGGTGTAATTATGTGGTAGTTTTTTTGATTTGTATGCAATTTGAGCTCAAATTAACTTCTTAGTTTGCATATGTGTAGGTGTGGTTTACTTAGTGTGCCTTCCCGTCCCCGTCCTAACCACCGTCGATCGCCCGCACCGTCCCGTCACCGGCACCACCTTGGTGAGCCTATTCTTGTGTTCATATCCTTTTTATATAAAAAACGTATTTCTATGATTTAGATAGTTACTTGCATAATTTTCTTACTTGTATGATTGTTGTTATATATAGTGCCACGGTTATGATATCCGTGCCCGTCGGCCCTCGTCCGGTTTATGATTCGGATGTGGTATATTCTCTTTTATAACTATTTGTTGCATTTTGTGTTAATGACAATTATGCCCATCAAGTTGACATAGATATTTTTATCTAGGAGGTAGTTGAACCGGAAATTCCAACCGACCCTATTGTCGAGAAGTTAAATTTAGTTGAAAAAGAAAACGAGGATTTGAAAGGAAAATTGAAAAGAGTTGAAGAAGAGAAGATGAAATTGGAGTTGTACGTTGCCGATGTCATCGATGATCACAAGATCAAGATGGATGCAATGCGCTTGAAGATTAGAAAGATTAGAAAATATGCCATTAATAAAGAGGCTTGGTATCATTATGCAGTTGGATCAATTGTTACCTTAGTTGCAATTTTGATCGCATTTGTTGTTGCATTTAAATGTTTTAGCTAGATAGTTGTATGTTGTTTTATGACAATAAGTGTGTATGAACTTTATGTATGAACTTGTATTAATTTGGTATTTTCGGTGTCGTGTAATGAAGATGAACCGGCAATGGATGTACGATGACCGACGGTCTCCCCAGTTCATTAATGGCGTGCATAGTATTCTGCGTGCGGCAGAGGCAAACAAGCGGGATGGTTTTATGTGTTGTCCATGTGGTGTGTGTAAGAATGATAAGACTTACTCTAGCGCAAAACAAATTCACGTCCACCTTATTACGTCTGGTTTCATGTCCGGCTATAATTGTTGGACCAAGCATGGAGAAAGAGGGGTTCTAATGGAAGAGAATGAAGAAGAAGAGGATGATGACAACTATCCTGGGTTTCCTGAATATGATGCTACTACAATGGGGGAAGAGAATGAAGAAGAAGAAGCTGAGGCATCAGATGAGCCCGCTGATGATCTTGGTCGGGCCATTGCTGATGCAAAGAGAAACTGCGAAAGTGAAAAGGAGAAGTTGAAGTTGCAGCGCATGTTAGAGGATCACAAAAAAGGGTTGTACCCTAATTGCGAAGATGACAACACAAAGTTCGGTACCACACTGGAATTGCTGCAATGGAAGGCAGAGAATGGTCTATCTGACAAGGGATTTGAAAAGTTGCTGAAAATAATGAAGAAGAAGCTTCCAAAGGACAACGAATTGCCAGACAGTACATACGAAGCAAAGAAGGTTGTCTGCCCTCTCGGATTAGAGGTGCAGAAGATACATGCATGCCCTAATGACTGCATCCTCTATCGCGGTGAGGAGTACGCGAATTTGAATGCATGTCCGGTATGCGGTGCATTGTGATATAAGATCAGTCGCGATGACCCTGGTGATGATGTTGAGGGCGAGCGCCCGAGGAAGAGGATTCCTGCCAAGGTGATGTGGTATGCTCCTATAATACCACAGTTGAAACGTTTGTTCCAAAACAAAGAGCATGCCCAGTCATTGCGATGGCACAAAGAAGACCGTAAGAAAGACGGGAAGTTGGGAGTACCCGCTGATGGGTCGCAGTGGAGAAAAATCGAGAGAAAGTGGCCGGACTTTTGCAGATGACCCAAGGAACGTATGGTTTGGTTTAAGTGCAGATGGTATTAATCCTTTTGGGGAGCAAAGCAGCACGCATAGCACATGGCCTGTAACTCTATGTATCTATAATCTTCCTCCTTGGTTGTGCATGAAACGGAAGTTCATTATGATGCCAGTGCTCATCCAAGGCCCTAAGCAACCCGTCAACGACATTGATGTGTACCTAAGGCCATTAGTTGATGAACTTTTACAGCTGTGGAATAAAGAAGGCATACGTGTGTGGGATGAGCACAAACAGCAGGAATTTGACCTACGAGCGTTGTTGTTTGTAACCATCAATGATTGGCCTGCTCTTAGTAACCTTTCAGGACAGACAAACAAGGGATACAATGCATGCACGCACTGTTTAGATGATACCCAAAGTATATATTTGGATAAATGCAAGAAGAATGTGTACCTGGGACATCGTCGATTTCTTCCGACCAAGCATGCCTTAAGAAAGAAAGGCAAGCATTTCAATGGTGAGGAAGATCACCAGAAGAAGCCCGTCCTCCGTACTGGTGATGATATACTTGATATGGTCAAGGATTTACAAGTAATCTTTGGAAAGGGTCCTGGCGGACAATCTGTTCCGAATGACGCTGACGGACACGCCCCCACGTGGAAGAAGAAATCTATATTTTGGGAGCTATAATATTGGAAAGTCCTAGAGGTCCGCTCTGCAATTGACGTGATGCACGTCACAAAGAATCTTTGCGTGAACCTGCTAGGCTTCCTGGGAGTGTATGAGAAGACAAAAGATACACCGGAGGCATGACAGGACCAGCAACGTATGAACGCATAAGACGGCATGCATCCAAATCAGTATGAAGGTCCTGCCAGCTATGCTCTTACCAAAGCAGAGAAGGAATTTTTTTTTGAATGCCTGCTCAGTATGAAGGTCCCGTCTGGCTTCTCGTCGAATATAAAAGGAATAATAAATATGGCAGAGAAAAATTTTCAGAACCTAAAGTCTCATGACTGCCACGTGATCATGACACAATTGCTTCCGGTCGCGTTGAGGGGGCTTCTACCAGAAAATGTTCGATTAGCCATTGTGAAGCTATGTTCATTCCTCAATGCAATTTCTCAGAAGGTAATCGATCCGGAAATCCTACCAAGCTTACAGAATGATTTGGTCCAATGTCTTATCAGTTTTGAGTTGGTGTTCCCACCATCCTTCTTCAATATTATGACGCACATCCTAGTTCACCTAGTCGAAGAGATTGCCATTCTGAGTCCTGTATTTCTACACAATATGTTCCCCTTTGAGAGGTTCATGGGAGTCTTAAAGAAATATGTTCATAACCGTGCTAGGCCAGAAGGAAGCATCTCCAAGGGCCATGAAACAGAGGAGGTTATTGAGTTTCGTGTTGACTTTATTCCTGACATTAAGCCGATTGGTGTTCCTCAATCGCGGCATGAGGGGAGACTGCGTGGAAAAGGCACGCTTGGACCAAAATCAATAATATGTAGGGACGGGCATTCTTGGGCGCAAGCACACTACACAGTTCTACAGAATTCTACCTTGGTGACCCCGTATATCGAGAAACACATGGATATTATACGCTCCAAGAACCCGGAGCAGTCTGACCCCTGGATTAAACGTACACACATTGAGGCTTTCGGCGGTTGATTGCAAACACATCTCATGAATGACGACATTGTTGAAGATGACTTGTACTTGTTGGCCAAGAGACCATCTTCGACTATATTGACTTTCCAAGGGTACGAGATAAATGGGAATACATTTTACACGATCGCCCAAGATAAAAAGAGCACCAACGAAAACAGTGGTGTCCGCTTTGATGCAGCAAACACCAATAGGGAAAAGGACACATATTATGGTTACATAGAGGAGATATGGGAACTTGACTATGGAGGTGATTTGAAGGTCCCTTTGTTCTGGTGCAAATGGGTCAATCTGACTGGAGGAGGGGTAATGGTAGACCCGCAGTACAGAATGACAACAGTGGATCTCAACAATCTTGGGTACACAGACGAACCATTCGTTCTAGCCAATGATGTGGCGCAAGTTTTCTATGTGAAGGACATGTCTACCAAACCGAGAAAACGAAAAGATAATAAAGCGGATACATCATACGATGAGCCAAAGCGCCACATAGTTATTTCTGGGAAAAGAAACATCGTGGGAGTGGAGGACAAGACAGACATGTCACAAGATTATGAAAAGTTTGATGAAATTCCTCCCTTCGCAGTGAAGACTGACCCAAGCATCCTGTTAAATGATGAAGATTGTCCATGGTTATGGTGCAATAATCAAGGGACACACGCGAAGAAAAAGTTTTATACCCCAAGATCCCACTCTGGGATGTGATTGGCTTCACCGTCATCACTTTTCTTCTCTAGTGAGTAGCCGGGATGGTCCAGTTTGTACACGAAGTGCATCCAGTTTTTGTTGTAACCCTCTCAACTTTTTACCACATGCTATGTGGGTGAAATGATGATACCATGCCAAGTTTCAACCTTTTTCAGAGTTCATTTGTAGTGCTTTTTCATTTCAGGGTCGTTTAGCTCAAAACAATTCATTAAATGGATGAAAATAGCAATTGAAGTTAGAAAGCGTTGAAATTTGAGAATGTGGCTTAGAATGGTTCATATTGAATGCACAAAAACTCTGGAGTTGAAATAAGTTTAAAAAATGAAATGCCTTTGTAACAGATGAATTTTCGTCCGAAACCCTCATACTTCGAAGTAGATGGTCTAGCTTGTACACGAAGTGCATCCAGTTTTTGCCGTAACCCTCTCAACTTTTTTACCACATGCTATGTGGGTGAAATGATGATACCATGCCAAGTTTCAACCTTTTCAGAGTTCATTTGTAGTGCTTTTTAATTTCAAGGTCATTTAGCTCAAAACAATTCATTAAATGGATGAAAAATAGCAATTGAAGTTAGAAAGCGTGGAAATTTGAGGATGTGGCTTAGAATGGTTCATATTGAATGCACAAAAAGTCTGGAGTTGAAATTAGTTAAAAAAATGAAATGCCTTTGTAACAGATGAGTTTTCGTCCGAAACCCTCATACCTCGAAGTAGATGGTCCAGTTTGTACATGAAGTGTATCCAGTTTTTGCCGTAACCCTCTCAACTTTTTAGCACAAGCAATGTGGGTGAAATGATGATACCATGCCAAGTTTCAACCTTTTCAGAGTTCATTTGTAGTGCTTTCTAATTTCAGGGTCATTTAGCTCAAAAAAATTCATTAAATGCATGAAAAATAGCAAATGAAGTTAGATAGGGTTGAAATTTGAAGATGTGGCTTAGAATGGTGCATATTGAATGCACAAAAAGTCTGGAGTTCATTTGGGTGATTTTGATTAAAACAAATGAAGGTATACAACTAAAAGAGTTAAACAGAATCTGGTTTTTATTAAAACACCTATTTAAATTATCCTAAAAATTCCCAAATTTAACAGAATGATAAAAAATACTAATATTAAACAACAGGAAAAACAATCACTCAAAAATCTATTTTTAAACTAAAGTTATTCACAAAATAGTGATTCACACAAATTTCAAAAGAATTCAAATTTAAATTATTTCAATTTGAAAACTACTGGCACTAACAGAAAGTTTGTAATTGTTTTGACCTAAAGAAAAAAGATTCATTCAAAAACTATAAATATTCTAAAAGTTATACCAAATCTAAAAAACAGAAATTAGAAAAACAAAACAAAACAAAAAAGAGAAAAACCCCCTTTAGTCCCGGTTGGTATCACCAACCGGCACTAAAGGTCCCCTTCCCGCGCGGGAATTTGGGCCGCCGAAAAGGTGGCCTTTAGTCCCGGTTGGTGATACCAACCGGGACTAAAGGGGGCCTTTAGTCCCGGTTGGATCCACCAACCGGGACTAAAGGTCCCTCTATATTAGTAGGGACTTAGCCATTTCTTCCCCATTTTCCCCCCGCCCGACGGCGACACCCTTGCCCACTCCGCTTGGCTGCCGCGCGACTCCGACGAAATCGCCGCCCCCTGCTGCTCCTAACCGCCGACGACTCCGACGAAATCGCCGCCCCCCTGCTGCTCCTAACCGCCGACGAAATCGCCGCCCCCCTGCTGCTCCTAACCGCCGGCGACTCCGACGAAATCGCTGCCCCCCTGCTGCTCCTAACCGCCGACGAGCCCCACGGTGAGCCCGCCGCCTCGTTCCTCCCGCTCCTACCCGTCGACGAGCCCCAGCAGGGCCATGGCGCGCTCGCCCGGCCCTCGCCCAACTCTCGCCGTTGCCGCGGAACTCTGCTCGAGCACGGCTGCGCCATGGCCGCCGGCCTGCCCGAGCGAGGCGGTGCCATGGCCCTCGCCGTGGCCTCCTCTGCCCAATTTTTCTTATGTTTTTGATATTCCTATGAATATGAAATCTATGAATTAACATATAGGTTTTTTTATATTCCTATGAATATGAAATCTATTAATCTATATAGGTTTTTTTAGACAATCTCGCGAAACTTTATTGATCAATGTTAAGGGTACAAAAGATAAGTTTCCGGGGTTGACATGTTTTGCTAAATTGTGAGCCTCGACATTCGAGCTCCTATTGGGGGAGGCAAGGGTCCCCGAGATTGTAGTGATATTCGACATTCGACATTGTAGCTAGTGATATTCGAGATGTAGGGCCACCACGAGGAACCTAATGGGGGAGGGAAGGGTCCCCGACGATTATTAGTGTTTCATGTAGAAGTGAGATTATTAGTGTTTCATGTAGAAGTGAAGAGTCCCCGACGATCGCCGGAGGAGTCCCGGATGATCGCCGGTGATTACTATATAGTTGTAAAAGTTTATTAAATATGAGTATCATAATAAAATGATAATTATTGCATAGGAATTTGTTTTCATAAGAATTTGTTCTCGAAGTCGACGATGCCCGGCCCGCATCCTCGTCGTCGACTAGGCGCCGGCGACCACCTGCTTGAGAGGCGACAACATGTCCGGGACTGGGCTCCGTCGGGCTGGCGCTGGGAGGTGCTGCCTTCCGGGGTGCGTAGCTTGGTGAGGAATCAGGGTTCCGTCGTCGACCCGGCGGTTCTTTGGTGGCGGTCGCGTGGACCACTGTCGGTGCAGAGGGAGCCGGCCCCTGCGGAGGTGGTACGTCGCCGTGTCAGGGAGGAGGACGAGCACGTCCGACGCTACATGGCTGCGTTGGACGCCAGGTTCTCCAATACCTGGTAGGTTCTTCAGGGATCTCACCCGAGCTATGATCCTGTCATAGTTCCTTATATTTGGGTGTCCACCGCCTGCGCCGCGAGACGTCAACTAGATCTGTATTAGTGATATTATATTCGAGATGTATTAGTGATAACATTCGATGATGTATTAGTTATATTATATAATAATATTCGAGATGTATTAGTGATACTATTCGATGATGTATTAGTGATATTATATGATCATATTGTTGCATTGCCTTGTATTGATTTGCATATCTCCGGTTTTGCTTATTGAATGCATTCTAATTGTTTTATATTTGTTCCGGATTAGTTAAGCTATGGACGGTAGAGACAGAGACCGTGATCAAGATAATGCCATGTACGACTTGACACGCTTCGGAAACGAAGAGAATGAAGAAGTAGATGATGGGTCACAATACCTTAACCCGTCCGGTGAGGGAATTGAGGAAGAACAACCAAGAGACGAAGGGGAACCAACTGACAATGATGGCGAAGAAATTTTTCTCCATCATCTGAAGTCCGACGAGGTATTAATTTGCCCTCTAGTGATCATCAGAAGTATTGATTGATTTGTATATATTAATGAATCTTTCTTCTTTTAGCCCTCCGGATCGAGCAAATCTTGTACAAGGGTTAAACGTGGCCCGACAAAACCATTGAAACAAGGCATAAAGTACAACATTTATCAAATCAGAGCAGATGGCGAACCGATTGCTCCTAAAATTAATGCAAACAAATTTATACGTCAATGTGGAGTTATCGTTGGGGACCAAATCCCGATCACCGCTCAAGAATGGAATCAGCCAAAAGATCGCGGAGTTCCTTTTGTTAGCCAAAGAGCAAAAGATCTGCTTTGGGAGGAGCTCATGAAACATTTCACCCTACCAGAGGGTCTCACAGATCTCCAACAGGAGAAAGTCAAGAAGTGTGCTCTTAAGAAGATGGCCACACAATTCCAGACTTATAAGAAAAGATTATGGACCAATTACGTGAAAGGAGGAAAGAAGACTCCAGAATTCAAAGGAGAATATACGAAGTTAAAAGATGACTAGGACAGATTTGTGCAGTTCAAGGAATCAGAAGAAGCTAAGAAACGGTCGAGAGTAAACAAGAAAAATGCCGAGAAAAAAACGTGGCACCATCATCTGGGGCCAGGTGGCTACAAGTCTGGGTTGCCTAAGTGGGATGAATCCGAGAGAAACATGAAGGCTGCAGGGGTCACTCCAGAAACAGAGAATTGGCCCGACAGGTGCAGGACTTGGTTTTATGCACATGGGGGAAAGTTGGACCCAAAGACAGGGAAGGTTCTTGAACAGGCAAGTCTTAAAGAAGCCACGGACGAGTTACTTAAAGCAATAACAGAAGCTCAAATGGGTCTGTACCAGCCCGAGAGAGAGAACGACGAGCTTACACGCGCCCTCAAGAATCCTGAACACCCGGGACGAACACGAGGCAAAGGCCTTGTTCCGTGGCTTCTGGGGTTTGCGGATTGGAACGACAGTTACAGAAGCCGTGAGAGATAGAAGAAGCATGAAGTAGATTGGATTCAGATGGTAGAAGCAAAGAACGCGGACTTGGAACGCAAATACATGCTGCAGCAGGAGCAAATCAACAAACTAAGCCAGCAAGGCGCGTCTCAGCAGCAGGAGCATCCAGATGCAGCATTGGATGGTGCCATTCCATCATCTATGCCGAAAAGCAGCGTGGGTTCCATGGGGGTCCCGGCCGATGATGCACTGCTGGCTTGCTACCCCGTGGATGATATCCTAGAGTCGACAGCTTGTGAGCTACACGTGAAACTGAAGAACATATCCATGAAGGCGGCGGACGGCTTTGCTTTACCGAGTGGACCTGAAGCAACTTTCCACGGCAATACGATTCCACCTGGCTATGCTCGTGTCGGGGTGGATGAAGTTGTGTCGGCATATGAATCACTAGATCTTGACTACCTTGGAGGTGAAGGGGAGCGGACACTGGGAGAAGCCAGGCGTTGTGTCATTTTATGGAAAAAGGAATGCATCGTGTTTCCAAACTCGGTGCCAAGGCCACCGACTCCTCCTCCAAGTCCACCGCGTCAGCAGACTCCAACCCACCTCGAGACGGAGCGCAGGGCGAGTCCTCCAAGTCCACCGCGTCAGCTGACTCCAACCCACCTCGAGACGAAGCGCAGGGCGAGTCCGCCATATCGATCTCCACCACGTCAGCATAGTCAATCCCACCCCGAGACGGAGCCTAGGGCAAGTCCGCGATATCGATATCCGCCGTCTCCCAAGGGGAAGAGAGCACAAAATAAGAAACCCGAGCCTCCTGCCAAAAAGAAGTTCGCTTACGAGAAGACTGACGAGGAAATCGATGAAGAAGTGGCTAAGGAATTGCAGGCTCATTTTGGACCGAAACCGCCCCCGCCGCCAAAGGAGAAAATACCTGAGGAAGTCGTACAACACTTTTTGAATGCAGCTAAACCGGCGGAGAAAAGGATGCTATCAAACTATGAATGCTCTATTAGCAAGTCCTATCATAAACAAAAAAAAAACAGAAGTCGAGCGGTAGTAGCAGTAAATGCGGGAAAACTGTTCCCCAGCTCGGAGAACAGGCGGTGCAATCGATCACCCCGCTCAAGGTGACTACCGATAAGGTGGTAATAACCGACGCTGATAGAGAGAATGATAGACAGCTCGGTATCACTGTTGAACAACTCCTAGAGATCGAGGAATTCCCACTGACGGATCCGAAGGAACTAGAATGGGCATATGTCCTCGGGAACCCTCTTGTGAGTCCTGAAGATGAGAAGCTTCTATCAACGCAAATGTACAGCTTGCATCAGTGGTACATGAGAGAAGTAAAGGTCGGGCGAGAGAGCCTCATGGTGAAAGTCAAGCCAGAGCATTACATCCATGAAAATGATTTGTGGATTGAAAATGAAGAATTATTCCAGTTATTCAATCAAAAAGCACTCGACAAATCTATCGTCAGTTGCTACTGTCTGTAAGCGATTTCTTTCTGTAATTTGATTAAGTCTCTAGCTCATCTTGTTCATTGCCTGTAATTATCCTCACTATATTCTTTTTTGTGGTATTGTGCAGAATGAAGATTTTTGAATTGGAAAGAGATGGAGTCTATGTCATTGGGTTCATTGACCCAAATACCGTTAATGAAAAGGAGTTAAGTACTTACCCTAAAGACACGGAGAAAATGTTGCTAAGGTTTTTGAAGGACCTAAATACCAAACCAGAAATACTTTTACCTTACAACTTCAAGTGAGTGTTACTTTTACCTTACTTTTACCTTATATATATATACTCGATGTTAAGTGTAGTTGATGAGTTATGCATGCCCGCTTATACAAATCGTGTCCGCAGCTACCACTGGATCCTGCTAATCATTAGAATTGACGATGGAACTGTTGAAGTACTCGACTCACTAAGTAAAGACCCTGAACAATACAGAAGCCTGCATTTGATGCTCGACTGGTAATTTCAATCATTTACGCACTATGTCGGCCTCTTTAGTTCGTTTCCTGATATCAAGTAATTAGTAACTCCTTTATTCATTTTTTTGCCGGGCAGGGTTTGGAAAAAGTTCACCAAAGATGTTAGAGGTGAATGGAAAGAGGAGCTGAAATGGCGAAGGTCCAAGGTATTTATGTAGTACTAGCTACGTCCGCGCATCTCTTTAAGTATAGTTTCAATACCATTATCATCCTTGATTATTATCTGATTGAATTATATTCTCGTAAAGTGCATGAGGCAGCAACAAGGGACTTCTTTATGTGCATATTACGTTTGCGAGAACATTCGTTTTATGACCGAACGGACCAAAAACAGAAGAGATCTTTGGGTACGTAAACACCATTCACATTTTTTTATCATGATGTAATATATATATATATATATATATATATATATATATATATATATATATATATATATATATATATATATATATATATATATATATATATATATATATATACAGACAACTAACATGTTCATATTGATCTCCTTCTTTAAAGATGCACGAGATACGGGAGAAGCTCCTACCAAAGGACCGCATACGAGCAATTCAAAAGGAAATTGCTGGTTTTTTGCTTGAGCAGGTCATATCTCCCGAAGGAGAATACCATTACACCTAATGCCTGCATGTAATGATTTGCAAATTGTAGGAAAAATTGTATATACCAAATTGTACATATGTGTATGCATGGTCATACAAAAAGTTCTATGTATATGATTGGTTCTACGAGATATTATATATGCATAACGTGTACGGTATGTAGCAGCGTAAAATATGTTTGAAATGAAAAAGACTTAAATCGAATACACAAAACGAAAAGGAAAAATAAACAATAAAACCTAAACCCATAAACCCCAAAGCCCCTAAATCTCCCCATCCCCCGGGCGCGCTGCCATCCCACGTGGCAGGGATTTAGTCCCGGGTCGTAGACAACCGGGACTAAAGGGTTGTACCCTTTAGTCCCTATACATTAGTCCCGGTTGGGGAACCGGGACTAAATGCCCTTCCTAACCGGGACTATTGGCATGTTTTCTACTAGTGAGCATTGGTCTTGTTCTAATACACCGAGGTGTTTGCGCAAAAAAAAAAAAAGAGACCGAGGTGTGGAGTTGCTTCTCCGTACAGTTTGTCCTAACAAACCGAAACTCATCTTCTACTTGCGAGCTAAAATGAGCTCATGATGAACAGTAAATTCCAAGAATGTAGAAAGCAAATTCAAAAAATTCGGAAATTTTTTGCGGTGAACTTTGACAGATGTTTATAGTATTTGCTCCATCATGAAATGAGATTCGTGGAAGTCGTGGAGAAAAATCAACACTCTAAAATGCTTTCGAAAATAGCACTTTTGGAACATCGATTATTTTTGTCATGACTTCGATGAATGTCATTTCATGATGAAATTTTGTGGGCACTCAAAACATTTGTCAATGTTTACCATAAAAATATTAAAATAGTTTCTGTTTTGCATTTTTTGGATTTTACTATTCACTGACACATTTGAGCTCGAGCTCAGAAACACCGCGTCCCTAAACAAAACTCCTATTAGAGTCAGGCGTATTCCTTGGTGACGTGGCGGCGAGGACCTTGTTTTTTTTAACACAGTACAGACGCAAGCGCTCATATACATGCGCATACACTCACCCCTATGAACACACATACGCACACCCTACCGCTATGAGCACCTCCGAGAGACTGACCTGGCATATCATCTTGAGATTTACGAAGTAACCGTAGGTGCCTCGTCGTCGACGGAAACATCTCCTCCCACTGAATGCGCATCGCCGGAAATACTGAAATAAATCCAGGAATAATGCGAGCACCAGGGACTTGAACCCTGATGGGTTGGAGATACCACTATCCCTCTAACCATCCAACTACAACTATAGGTTGGTTTGCGGAAGGACCTTGTTGCAAGGTGTGCTTGTTCTTTATTCCTTGTACATTAGTATGCCTACCACCTTTGTATTTTGTAGTTGTACGATTTCGTCGACTATCTGAGTAAGCGTATCGTTTCTGAAGACAGGTCCTTCACTCAGTGGCGATGAAATCAGCTCGGATATGGCTCCCACCGCAGACAGTCTCCGGGATGGTTGGCCACTGAACGAACTGCATCGTGAACCACATGCTGTCCAGAGTCCAGACAGGAATATATCTGAGGCAGCGACTCTAGTTGTGGCCAAACAATACTTTAGTCGCCTAGTCAGATGCTTCATGCATGACGACCATACATGTATATATCATCATGCTTTTCACGCACTGTTTGTCATGTCTGTATATGCCGACGGACATCGCATGACTAAACGCACGAGATCCACAAGTGCTCAGCTAGCTAGCCATTAGCTAGAAAGTAGAGACATCATTGTATGCCATGGAGTACATTTGTAGATTCTCGGAAATATCACTTGGGGACCAACTAGCTAGCGACGCCCGAGATATAAATTTTAGAAAACTATGGAAGATTTTATTGTCTTCAACCTCATTTATTACAAATTTAAGTTCCCCGCAAAAAAAAAAAAATTAAGTTCATCTCACTACTTTTTTTTTTGTGAATTAAGTTCATCTCACTACAATCATTTAATGAAGCCATATCGTAAACGTGTGACATTCACACTCAAAAAAAGTGTGACATTCTACATTGATAAAATTTTATTGTAAGTCATTTCTATTGTAAAAAGCCTAGTGGCAGTGCACGATCCAATCCGGGCATAATTCTATTGTAAGCCATTTCTTGGGGCCAAGCTCTGTCTAACCTTTGATCTGAAAACGGTGTAGGATAGCCCACAATCATAGCTAACCGAGACACGGTAGCAAAACCTGCACAGGGAGAGAAGATTTTTCCTGTCATCGGTTAAATCATTTTGCATAAGCGACTGAAGATACTTTCTAACATCCTGGAGTCAATACCCAAAATTAAGAGGCATGCTACGAAGAGGAGTAATAGTAAATGCAAAATAAACAATACACCAAGCAACTCAGTCCACAGGACAATCTGAAAAATACATGATGAATAGTTCTTGTTCAAAACCAAATGAATAACTCATATCCCCAAGCCAGTTACATTTAAATGAATTTCTTTAGTGTGGATAACCTCCAGAGAGAGAAAACATAGGAATACTTTTATTTCAACAGTTAATGTAAGCCTCCAATGTCCATCATATAATTGAGCATCAGACATAGCTTCGTACATATAATGCATAGAGAAGGCTTCAATAGCACGAAGGTCCCAGTAAAAGATATCACCCTCCGGAGAGAGTATGGTATCCGTGACCCTAAGCACAATTTCATGCCAAATTGTCAAATTTTGCCCCATTAGTGTTCGACAGGACTCTATACGTAAAAGGCAATCTGTTTACAGAATTTGATGACCCATGATATTTCCACCAATACAATATGATGGAATATAACATGGCATAACTGCCTAAAACATAATAAGTACAGGTTATTTGTTTCCATATATACTTCGCGATGTGAATGTCACCTGTTTTTAAGTTCATGGGGGGTTGTAAATAACAGCCCAAAATACAACGAGCTAATTGGAAGGTCAAGGTCAGAATTTTCCTTCATTTTATAATACGATATAATTATGCAAACAATTTTGTATTAATTACCGTCTATGATAGATAGTAGAAAACTTGTTTATAAATGACATTATTGCACTACATGCCCAATATTAAATTTTGCAACAGCCCCCAATTTCTAGGTATAGCGTCGAGGTGTGGTGGCCACCCAGCGCAAAAATGCTCAGATCAGATCCATGTAGCTTCCAGAACAAGATGTCATTGTCGGTCCAGTGAACATGCATATCATTTTCTATATCCCTCTCCTCTACATGTTTATGTCCTTTATATATGGAACCTCTCCCTTATACGAGAATCCTTTTCTTCTGGTAGAATGCCCATGAGACAGGGATGGCATTTCCATGGACCAATACCTGAGTGCAGTTGTGTGGTGTAATTTAAGGCTACATTAGTACCATTTTAAAAACACATATGGCTCAGTAGATTGAGAATTAACTTATCCTCGGTTGATATTACAAATTTGTTCATAGAAGTCTGAAAACATATTCACCATGGTACAAAACTTTATGAATCTAGCGCTAAATAAATTATAGCATTCATTTTCACGGCTCAGAAAAAATGCACAAATCTCAATGCCTTGCGATAGGGAGAAGAGTCTCCCTGACACTGATGTCGGGTGGGCTTGGTGTCAAGGAGCCCTCCAGCGGTGGCCAGGGGAGGAGGGTGGGGTGTGGTGGTTGGCAGGTGACTAAGGTTTGCTCCCGGGCAGCCCTAGCGGCACCAGAACGAGGTTGGTACAACAACACGGTAACTCTGCTAAATGTTGCATCTTCTGATTGTGTTGTTTGGAATCTATATGTTTTAGAAACTGAGATAATTATCTTTTCTTTGGTCTCCCATTTTCTCACTGTTGCTGAAGATATCTCTGCCCAGATCTCAACCTTCACTTCCTAGAATTTCTTGATACTGTCACCTTAAAACAGGTGCTCGTTGTTCTTTTTCTATGAAGATCACGTTAAAACAGGTGCCCGCCGGAATCATTTCATCTTCTAAGGGATACTTCCTAGCCCTAGTTAGGAACTTTCAAAATATAATTCATATACCGTCTAATTCCGTTATCATTTGATAATGGAACCCGATCCTCTTACAGGTTGTATGGAAGAAAAGCATACGGGGTCTAATTGTTTGGTTAAATAGGTTCATGTAACTTCTTTTCTTTTGCTCCAATCTTTTCTACTTCACTAAAGTTTTGCACTAGATAATTAATTCACGTACGGTTCCGTAGAAGGTACTCCATCCGTACCGGTGTATAAAAATCATCTTACGTTGTGCACCATGACCAAGACGGAGGAGAAACGAGAGAACTTAATGATTATTTGCTAATTAATACAATTGCATGCAATGAACTAACCATTGCATGTAGTGCTAGGTAGCGTAAAGTCATTAAAAACATACACACCTCACGTTTCTTGTTGGTTGATTCCTTCATTCATGTCAAGAAACAAGAAACGAGGTGTGACTTAATGCACCGCGCCTAAGTGTTTTGAGATTATTTGATTTTCATAAGATGACTTATACACCATTACAGAGGGAGTAACCAATTACTCCGGTGATAACAATTTAGAGAAGAATTCGTGGATGCTCCACGTACACACGCATCGCCAATACGAGTCGTGTACACACATGTCACATGTTTGGGGGTTGTTTTTCCTTGACCGCTCTCTATCACACTAGTGCAGAATCGGCCTATAGTGCCGGTTCTCCAACCGGCACTAAAGGTTGGGAACTAAAGCCCCCCCCCCCCCCCCCCCCCCCCCCCCCGTAGTCCCGGTTCAACACGGCCCGGCACTAAAGGCCCACGACGTGGCACCTGCCGGCGCCGTGGGCTGGGGGACCTCTAGTCCCGGTTGGTAACACCAACCGGGACTAAAAGTATTTAATTCTTTTAATTTTGGTTTATTTTTCCTTTTAATCCTTTAGGGGTTTATGAATTAATTATGATTTATTTTTCCTTTTAATTTTGTGTTTTCCATTTAATTATTTTTCATTTCAAACATATATTACGCTACTACATACTATACACGTTGAGCATATATATATATAAATAGAATTTCTCGTAGAACCGATCATATATATATATATCATCGAATTTCTCGTACGACGACCATTCACATACATATATATATATATACAATTTGGTATATACAATTTCTCCTACAATTTGCGGATCATTACATATGCAGGCATTACTGCTTGATCTTGTAATGGTATTCTCCTTTGGGATCTATGACCTGGTCGACCAGAAATCCAGCTATTTCCTCTTGAATTGCTCGTACGCGAGCCGTTGGTAGGAGCTGGCCCCGCATCTCCGTCAGCTATAATCAGGAGATCAAGATGAATATATTAGTTGTGTGTATATATATATTAGCTAGATCATGATAAAAAAATTATGGATAGTGTTCTGGCAAACGTACCCAAAGATTTCTTTCGTTTCTGCTCCTTTCAGACGTGATCATGCGAATGTTCTCGCAAACGTAGTATGCGCATAAACTATTCCCCTGCTCCTGCTTCATGCACTTTACCAGAATAAAATTCAATTAGGTAATAATTAATCAAGCATGATAATGGTATTGAAACTAGAATTAAAGAGATGCACGGACGTAGCTAGCTAGTACTACTTAATTACCTTGGGTCGCACCCATGTCAGCTTTTGTTCCAAGTCGCCTGGACCTGTTTGACGAACTTGGCCCAAGCCCTGCCCGCCGGCAAAGAAAATGAATAAAGGAGTTATTAACTAGTTGATATTAGGAAATGAAGTAAAGAGGCCGACATAGTGCGATAATGATTGAAATTACCTGTCGACCATCCCCCTCACGGTTGCGTATTCGGATGGATTCTTATATAGTGAGTCCAGTACTTCAACTTTTCCCTTGTCAACTTCAATGGTTAACAAGATCCAGTGGTAACTGCATGCGCACACGTTTTGTATAAATAAGTGGGCACGTGCATAACTCATCAACTACACTTTATTAACATCTAGTAATTAAGCAAAAAAATAGAATTTGTAGTACAAGATATAGTAACACTCACCCGAAGTTGTAAGGAAGTAGTATTTCTGGTTGGGTGTTTAGTTGCTTCAAAAACTCTAGCAGGAATCTCTCTGTGTCTTTTCTCGAATATTGATCTTCCCATATCGCCTGATTAACCGTATTTGGGTCAATGAACCCAATGCCATAGCGTCCAGCTTTTTTCATTTCATACATCTTCATTCTGCATAATACCACAGAAAAGAATATAGTGAGGATAATTACAGGTAATGAACGAGAGCACATCTAGCTAGCTAGAGACTTAAATTACAGAAAGAAATCACTTACAGACAATAGCAACTAACGATAGATTTGTCGAGTGCGTCTTGATTGAATAACTGAAACAACTCTGAATAATGAATCCACACATCTTTTTTATGGAAGTAATGCTTTCTCTTGACTTTCACCATTAGGGACTCTTCATTGGTATTTGTTGTTTGTTGCATGTACCACGTATGCAAATCGTACATTCTCGTTGGTAGAAGCTTGACATCGTCAGGCTTGACCAGAGGTTTGCCGCGGACATATTGGTATTTTACTTCCTCCTCTGGAATCCCGGGGATTTCCTCAAGGCCTAGGAGTTGTTCAACAGTGACACCGGCCTCTTTAGCCTGCCTTTTATGATCTTCGGTTATTACCAGCCGATCGGCGGTACTCACAGGTGTTTGTACAATGAGCGGGGGGATCGATTGCACTGCCTGTTCTCCCAGCTGGGGAACAGTTTTCCCACTTTTTTTGCTAACTGCTTGGCTCGAGCTCGAGCTCGACTCCTTTAGTCCTGCCAAATATGACTTCTTGATAGACCGCACATAGTCGGAGTCCTTCTGATTGTCAGCCGGTCGAGCCATATCAATAAAGTGTTGTGAGACATGCTCAGGTACTTTCTCCTTTGGCGGCGGGGGCGGTTTCGGTCCAAAATGGGCCTTCACTTTGGCATCCACTGCGATGTCGAGTTCCTCAGGAGTCAGGTGGTAAGGCAACTTCGGAAGAGGCTTGAGGTTTGGACCATATTTGAATTTCTTGCCTGTTGTACCGCTAGCCATCGTAGCTGCGGCCTCTCTCTTCCGCTGTTGCTTAGGCTGACGCGGTGCCGGACTTGGAGGAGGAGGAGTCGGCTGACGCCGTGCCGGACTTGGAGGAGGAGTCGGCTGACGCGGTGCCGGCGGACTTGGAGGAGGAGGAGTTGGCTGACGCCATGCCGGACATGGAGGAGGAGTCGGCTGACGCGGTGCTGGACTTGGAGGAGGAGGAGTCGACTGACGCGGCGGCGGACTTGGAGGAGGAGGAGTCGGTGGCCTTGGAAAGACGATGCAATCCTTTTTCCATAGAATGATACGATGTATGGCCTCTCCTAGTGTTCTCTCCTCGTCACCTCCAAGAATGTCAAGTTGTAGCTCGTGATATCCTGACATCACTTCATCAACCCCGACACGAGCATAGCCAGCTGGAATGGGATTGCAATGGAAGGTTGCTTCAGGGGGATTTGCTAAAGCATAGCCGTCCGCCACCTTCATGGATAAGTTCTTCACTTTCATGTGTAGCTCACAGTTAGTCCTGTCTTTGATATCATCCACAGGGTAGCTAGCTAGCAATGCATTATCGATATCGGCCGCGGCGGAACCCACGCTGCTTCTTGGCATAGATGGGACGGTGCTATCCAATGCTGGATCGATCTGCTCATGCTGCCGCTGAGACGCCCTTTCCTAGCTGAGTGAGTCGATCTGCTCCTGCTGCCGCCTGACAAATCGTTCCAACTCCAGGTGCTTTGATTCTAGGCCTTCAAGGTGGAGTGCTTCCTCCTTCTTCTTCTTCTCCTCCTGCATCTTCTTTCTCGCATGGCTTCTATAGTCGCCGTTCCAATCCGCAAACCCTTTAAACCACGGAACAACGCCTTTGCCTCATGTTCTTCCCGGGTGTTCACGATTCTTCAGGGCGCGCGTAAGCTCGTCGTTCTCTCTGTTGGGCGTGAACACCCCCGTTCGAGCTTCTTCTATTGCAATAAGTATTTCGTCTGTCACTTCTTTAAGACTTGCCTTCACCATAACCAGCCCTGTCTCTGGGTCCAACTTCCCCCCATGCGCATAAAACCATGTCCTGCACCTGGGGGGCCATGTCAATGTAACTGGATTGACCCCTGCACTAATCATCTTTTGCTCAGATTGATCCCACTTAGGCAGGGCCACTTGGTAGCCACCTGGCCCCAGAGTATGGTGCCACTTCTTTTTCGCAGCATTAATCTTGTTTTTTCTCGACCGTTCCTTAGCTTCTTCCGATTCCTTGAACTTCACGAAAGCGTCCCAGTGATCTTTTGCCTTCACCAGTGCTCCCATGAATTCTGGAGTCTTCTTTTTTGATTTGACGTACTTAGTCCATGCATTTTTCTTGAAGGTGTTGAATGCGATCGCCATCTTTTTAAGAGCATAGTTTCTGACTTTCTTCAGATCTGCATCTGTCAAATTATCTGGTAGGGTGAAATGATCCATGAGCGATGTCCAAAGCACATCTTTTGCTCTTTCGTCGACAAAAGTAACTCCTGCTCGATATCCCTTTGCTGACTTTTTCCATTCTTGAACGGAGATCGGGATTTGGTCCCTGACAATAACTCCGCATTGATTCTTGAACTTGGTCGCATTTTTCCTAGGTTCAAGCGGTTCGCCAGTTGATGTTTTGATGGAATCGATGTTGAACTTTACGCCAGGATCCAACTTTTTGGCCGGGCCTCGAACTACCCTGTCGCTTCTAGAAGATTTGCTGGATCCGGAGGCCTAAAAGAAGAAAGATCGATTCGTTAATACATACAAATCAATTAAGACATGTAATGATCACCGGATGGCTTATATAATAAATATACCTCGCTGGTCTTTGTTATTTGAAGAACATTTTCTTCGTCAACATCGTTGTCGTCGCCTTCATCTATTCGTTTGTCTTCATTAAATATCAAACAACCCTCACCGGAATTGTTCAGATATTGCGAGCCTTCATCATCTTCAGGTTCATGCTCTGGGCTCGGGGAGGAGCGTATGATGTCGAACAGAGCCTCTTCTCCTTCTCTGCCGGTATTGTCCATAGCTTTTATTTAACTAATCCAGAAGAAAGATAAAACAATTTAGTATTCAAATTAGAATGCATGCAATCGATAAGGAAAAACTGAATCATAGTACATAATATGCATCTCGAATAATTCATATAATATGCATCATCGAATATAATCTCGAATAAATCGTCTCGAATATTATCGAATATAATCTCGAATACATCTCGAGTATTATCACTAGCTAATACAGATCGAATATTATCGAAGAATCTAGTTCACTCGTGGTTCCTGAGGCACGGGCGGTGGACACCCAAAGAGAAGGAACCATCACAGGATCATAGCTCGGGTGAGATCCCTGAAGAACCTGCCAGGTATTGGAGAACCTGACGTCCAACGCATCCATGTAGCGACGGACGTGCTCGTCCTCCTCCCTGACACGGCGACGTACCACCTCCGGCGGGGCCGGCTGCCTCCGCCCCGAAAGTGGTCCACACGAACGCCACCAAAGAAGCTCCGGGTCGACGACGGGACCCGGGGTCGGGTTCCTCACCAAGCTGCGCGCCCCTGAAGGTAGCACCTCCTAGTGCCAGCCCGGCAGAGCCCAGTCCCGAACGTTGCCCCTCTGAAGCAGGACGTCGTCGCGAACGAGTCGACGACGAGGATGCGGGCCAGGCATCGTTGACTCCGAGAAGAAATTCTATGCAAATTTAACATTTTTATAACTAAAAGTATAAAAAACTAACATTTCATCTAACATTTCATCTAAAAGTATAAAAAATGTCAAAATTCCTCAAATGTCAAAATTCCTCAAAATTTCTATACATACATTATACTAATTAATTCCTCAAATGTCAAAATTCCTCAACTTTTTTCTATACATCTAATCATCTAGTGAAAAAAAATGTCAAAATTCTTCTGAAAAATGTCAAAATTGCTATACATATATACTAAAACATAAAAAATACATATAAATCATCTAACTTAAGAAAATGTGTGTGTGTGTGTGTGTTCATGCATGTGTGTGTGGGGGGGGGCTCGGGGAGGGGCGGCCATGGCGGCAGGGGGCGAGGGAGAGGGGGGAGAGGGAGGAAAGGAGCTCACAGCGGGGCGACGGCGAGGCGAGGCGAGTCGGGGGCGGCGACGGCGTCGGGGCAGGCGCTGCAGCGAGGAGCTCGGGGAGGAGCGGGCGCGGGCGGCGTTGGGGATTGGCAAGGAGGGCGCGTCCGGCGTCGGGGATCGGCGAGGAGGCAGGGGCGGCCGGCGTCGGAGGCGGCGACGAGCTCCGGCGTCGGGGGAAGCGAGACGGCGTCTGGGCAGGCGCGTACGGCGGCAGCCTGGCGGCGCGGCGATCTCCTCGCGGCGTGGTCGAAGAAGCAGAGAACGAACTGTGAAAAAATTTCAAGTGTTGTATATATATATGAGAGCCTTTAGTCGCGGTTGGTGGCTCCAACCGCGACTAAAGGCCACCTTTAGTCGCGGTTGGAGCCACCAACCGCGACTAAAGGTATTTTTCGCCAGGCGAAGCGGTGGGAAGCGCAGACCTTTAGTCGCGGTTGGTGGCTCCAACCGCGACTAAAGGTGGCCTTTAGTCGCGGTTGGAGCCACCAACCGCGACTAAAGGTCTGGCTTCCCGTGTCGAATGTTTAGTCCCACCACGCTAGTTGAGAGGAGCTCGCACCAGTTTATAAGCCCCGCCGTGGCTACCGTGTCGAGCTCCTCTCTAATGCAGGCCTTCTGGGCCTACCGCACCTGTGCTGCCCTGTTGGGCCTATTGGGCCTGCATCCTGGCCCAATACTCCGTGGCGGCCCAGTAGGCGGGCTTTTTTTTATTTACTTTTCGGTTTTTTTTAATTTCTGTTTTATTTATTTTCTTTTGTTTCTGAGTTTTTTTTGCTTTATTTAGAGTTAATGACTGAATCTTTTTGCGTTAGGTCAAAAAAATTATAAACATTCTGTTAGTGGCAGTAGTTTTCAAATTTGAATAGTTTAAATTCGAATTATTTGAAATTTGTGTGAATCACTAGTTTGTGAATAACTTTACTTTAAAAATAAATTTTGCAGTGATTCTTTTTTCTGCTGTTTAATATTAGCGTGTTTTATCATTATATTCAATTTCGTAATTCTTAGGTTATTTAAAAAATGAAATGCCTTTGTAACAGACGAATTTTCGTCTGAAACCCTGATACTTCGAAAGAGATTGTTCATTTTGTACACGAAGTGGATCCAGTTTTTGTCGTAACCCTCTCATCTTTTTAGCACATGCTATTTGGGTGAAATGATGATACCATGCCAACTTTCAACCTTTTCAGAGTTCATTTGTAGTGCTTTTCAATTTCAGGGTCATTTTGCTCAAAAAAATCAGTAAATGCATGAAAAATAGCAAATGAAGTCAGAAAGGGTTGAAAATTGATGACGTGGCTTCGAATGGTGCATACTGAGCACACAAAAAGTCTGGAGTTGAAATAAGTTTAAAAAAATGAAATGCCTTAGTAACAGACGAGTTTTCGTCTGAAACCCTGATACTTCGAAAGAGATTGTCCATTTTGTACACGAAGTGCATCCAGTTTTTGCCATAACCCTCTCAACTTTTTAGCACATGCTATGTGGGTGAAATGATGATACCATGCCAACTTTCAACCTTTTCAGAGTTCATTTGTAGTGCTTTTCAATTTCAGGGTCATTTTGCTCAAAAAAATCAGTAAATGCATGAAAAATAGCAAATGAAGTCAGAAAGGGTTGAAAATTGATGACGTGGCTTCGAATGGTGCATACTGAACACACAAAAAGTCTAGAGTTGAAATAAGTTTAAAAAAATGAAATGCCTTAGTAACAGACGAGTTTTCGTTTGAAACCCTGATACTTCGAAAGAGATTGTCCATTTTGTACACGAAGTGCATCCAGTTTTTGCCGTAACCCTCTCAACTTTTTAGCACATGCTATGTGGGTGAAATGATGATACCATGCCAACTTTCAACCTTTTCAGAGTTCATTTGTAGTGCTTTTCAATTTCAGGGTCATTTTGCTCAAAAAAATCAGTAAATGCATGAAAAATAGCAAATGAAGTTAGAAAGGGTTGAAAATTGATGACGTGGCTTCGAATGGTGCATACTGAACACACAAAAAGTCTGGAGTTGAAATAAGTTTAAAAAAATGAAATGCCTTTGTAACAGACAAGTTTTCGTCTGAAACCCTGATACTTCGAAAGAGATTGTCCATTTTGTACACGAAGTGCATCCAGTTTTTGCCGTAACCCTCTCAAATTTTTAGCACATGCTATGTGGGTGAAATGATGATACCATGCCAACTTTCAACCTTTTCAGAGTTCATTTGTAGTGCTTTTCAATTTCAGGTTCATTTTGCTCAAAAAAATCAGTAAATGGATGAAAAATAGCAAATGAAGTCAGAAAGGGTTGAAAATTGATGACGTGGCTTCGAATGGTGCATACTGAACACACAAAAAGTCTGGAGTTGAAATAAGTTTAAAAAAATGAAATGCCTTAGTAACAGACGAGTTTTCGTTTGAAACCCTGATACTTCGAAAGAGATTGTCCATTTTGTACACGAAGTGCATCCAGTTTTTGCCATAACCCTCTCATCTTTTTAGCACATGCTATTTGGGTGAAATGATGATACCATGCCAACTTTCAACCTTTTCAGAGTTCATTTGTAGTGCTTTTCAATTTCAGGGTCATTTTGCTCAAAAAAATCAGTAAATGCATGAAAAATAGCAAATGAAGTCAGAAAGGGTTGAAAATTGATGACGTGGCTTCGAATGGTGCATACTGAGCACACAAAAAGTCTGGAGTTGAAATAAGTTTAAAAAAATGAAATGCCTTAGTAACAGACGAGTTTTCGTCTGAAACCCTGATACTTCGAAAGAGATTGTCCATTTTGTACACGAAGTGCATCCAGTTTTTGCCATAACCCTCTCAACTTTTTAGCACATGCTATGTGGGTGAAATGATGATACCATGCCAACTTTCAACCTTTTCAGAGTTCATTTGTAGTGCTTTTCAATTTCAGGGTCATTTTGCTCAAAAAAATCAGTAAATGCATGAAAAATAGCAAATGAAGTCAGAAAGGGTTGAAAATTGATGACGTGGCTTCGAATGGTGCATACTGAACACACAAAAAGTCTAGAGTTGAAATAAGTTTAAAAAAATGAAATGCCTTAGTAACAGACGAGTTTTCGTTTGAAACCCTGATACTTCGAAAGAGATTGTCCATTTTGTACACGAAGTGCATCCAGTTTTTGCCGTAACCCTCTCAACTTTTTAGCACATGCTATGTGGGTGAAATGATGATACCATGCCAACTTTCAACCTTTTCAGAGTTCATTTGTAGTGCTTTTCAATTTCAGGGTCATTTTGCTCAAAAAAATCAGTAAATGCATGAAAAATAGCAAATGAAGTCAGAAAGGGTTGAGAATTGATGACGTGGCTTCGAATGGTGCATACTGAACACACAAAAAGTCTGGAGTTGAAATAAGTTTAAAAAAATGAAATGCCTTTGTAACAGACGAGTTTTCGTCTGAAACCCTGATACTTCGAAAGAGATTGTCCATTTTGTACACGAAGTGCATCCAGTTTTTGCCGTAACCCTCTAAACTTTTTAGCACATGCTATGTGGGTGAAATGATGATACCATGCCAACTTTCAACCTTTTCAGAGTTCATTTGTAGTGCTTTTCAATTTCAGGTTCATTTTGCTCAAAAAAATCAGTAAATGCATGAAAAATAGCAAATGAAGTCAGAAAGGGTTGAAAATTGATGACGTGGCTTCGAATGGTGCATACTGAACACACAAAAAGTCTGGAGTTGAAATAAGTTTAAAAAAATGAAATGCCTTAGTAACAGACGTGTTTTCGTTTGAAACCCTGATACTTCGAAAGAGATTGTCCATTTTGTACACGAAGTGCATCCAGTTTTTGCCGTAACCCTCTCAACTTTTTAGCACATGCTATGTGGGTGAAATGATGATACCATGCCAACTTTCAACCTTTTCAGACTTCATTTGTAGTGCTTTTCAATTTCAGGGTCATTTTGCTCAAAAAAATCAGTAAATGCATGAAAAATAGCAAATGAAGTCAGAAAGGGTTGAGAATTGATGACGTGGCTTCGAATGGTGCATACTGAACACACAAAAAGTCTGGAGTTGAAATAAGTTTAAAAAAATGAAATGCCTTAGTAACAGACGAGTTTTCGTCTGAAACCCTGATACTTCGAAAGAGATTGTCCATTTTGTACACGAAGTGCATCCAGTTTTTGCCGTAACCCTCTCAACTTTTTAGCACATGCTATGTGGGTGAAATGATGATACCATGCCAACTTTCAACCTTTTCAGAGTTCATTTGTAGTGCTTTTCAATTTCAGGGTCATTTTGCTCAAAAAAATCAGTAAATGCATGAAAAATAGCAAATGAAGTCAGAAAGGGTTGAAAATTGATGACGTGGCTTCGAATGGTGCATACTGAACACACAAAAAGTCCGGATTTGAAATAAGTTTAAAAAAATGAAATGCCTTAGTAACAGACTAGTTTTCGTTTGAAACCCTGATACTTCGAAAGAGATTGTCCATTTTGTACACGAAGTGCATCCAGTTTTTGCCGTAACCCTCTCATCTTTTTAGCACAAGCTATGCGGGTGAAATGATGATACCATGCCAACTTTCAACCTTTTCAGAGTTCATTTGTAGTGCTTTTCAATTTCAGGGTCATTTTGCTCAAAAAAATCAGTAAATGCATGAAAAATAGCAAATGAAGTCAGAAAGGGTTGAGAATTGATGACGTGGCTTCGAATGGTGCATACTGAACACACAAAAAGTCTGGAGTTGAAATAAGTTTAAAAAAATGAAATGCCTTAGTAACAGACGAGTTTTCGTCTGAAACCCTGATACTTCGAAAGAGATTGTCCATTTTGTACACGAAGTGCATCCAGTTTTTGCCGTAACTCTCTAAACTTTTTAGCACATGCTATGTGGGTGAAATGATGATACCATGCCAACTTTCAACCTTTTCAGAGTTCAATTGTACTGCTTTTCAATTTCAGGGTCATTTTGCTCAAAAAAATCAATAAATGCATGAAAAATAGCAAATGAAGTCAGAAAGGGTTGAAAATTGATGACGTGGCTTCGAATGGTGCATACTGAACACACAAAAAGTCTGGAGTTGAAATAAGTTTAAAAAAATGAAATGCCTTAGTAACAGACGTGTTTTCGTCTGAAACCCTGATACTTCGAAAGAGATTGTCCATTTTGTACACGAAGTGCATCCAGTTTTTGCCGTAACCCTCTCAACTTTTTAGCACATGCTATGTGGGTGAAATGATGATACCATGCCAACTTTCAACCTTTTCAGAGTTCATTGGTAGTGCTTTTCAATTTCAGGGTCATTTTGCTCAAAAAAATCAGTAAATGCATGAAAAATAGCAAATGAAGTCAGAAAGGGTTGAAAATTGATGACGTGGCTTCGAATGGTGCATACTGAACACACAAAAAGTCTGGAGTTGAAATAAGTTTTAAAAAATGAAATACCTTAGTAACAGACGAGTTTTCGTTTGAAACCCTGATACTTCGAAAGAGATTGTCCATTTTGTACACGAAGTGCATCCAGTTTTTGCCGTAACCCTCTCAACTTTTTAGCACATGCTATGTGGGTGAAATGATGATACCATGCCAACTTTCATCCTTTTCAGAGTTCATTTGTAGTGCTTTTCAATTTCAGGGTCATTTTGCTCAAAAAAATCAGTAAATGCATGAAAAATAGCAAATGAAGTCAGAATGGGTTGAAAATTGATGACGTGGCTTTGAATGGTCCATACTGAACACACAAAAAGTCTGGAGTTGAAATAAGTTTAAAAAAATGAAATGCCTTAGTAACAGACGAGTTTTCGTCTGAAACCCTGATACTTCGAAAGAGATTGTCCATTTTGTACACGAAGTGCATCCAGTTTTTGCCGTAACCCTCTCAACTTTTTAGCACATGCTATGTGGGTGAAATGATGATACCATGCCAACTTTCAACCTTTTCAGAGTTCATTTGTAGTGCTTTTCAATTTCAGGGTCATTTTGCTCAAAAAAATCAGTAAATGCATGAAAAATAGCAAATGAAGTCAGAAAGGGTTGAAAATTGATGACGTGGCTTCGAATGGTGCATACTGAACACACAAAAAGTCCGGACTTGAAATAAGTTTAAAAAAATGAAATGCCTTAGTAAAAGACGAGTTTTCGTTTGAAACCCTGATACTTCGAAAGAGATTGTCCATTTTGTGCACGAAGTGCATCCATTTTTTGCCGTAACCCTCTCATCTTTTTAGCACAAGCTATGCGGGTGAAATGATGATACCATGCCAACTTTCAACCTTTTCAGAGTTCATTTGTAGTGCTTTTCAATTTCAGGGTCATTTTGCTCAAAAAAATAAGTAAATGCATGAAAAATAGCAAATGAAGTCAGAAAGGGTTGAGAATTGATGACGTGGCTTCGAATGGTGCATACTGAACACACAAAAAGTCCGGATTTGAAATAAGTTTAAAAAAATGAAATGCCTTAGTAACAGACGAGTTTTCGTTTGAAACCCTGATACTTCGAAAGAGATTGTCCATTTTGTACACGAAGTGCATCCAGTTTTTGCCGTAACCCTCTCATCTTTTTAGCACAAGCTATGCGGGTGAAATGATGATACCATGCCAACTTTCAACCTTTTCAGAGTTCATTTGTAGTGCTTTTCAATTTCAGGGTCATTTTGCTCAAAAAAATCAGTAAATGCATGAAAAATAGCAAATGAAGTCAGAAAGGGTTGAGAATTGATGACGTGGCTTCGAATGGTGCATACTGAACACACAAAAAGTCTGGAGTTGAAATAAGTTTAAAAAAATGAAATGCCTTAGTAACAGACGAGTTTTCGTCTGAAACCCTGATACTTCGAAAGAGATTGTCCATTTTGTACACGAAGTGCATCCAATTTTTGCCGTAACCCTCTAAACTTTTTAGCACATGCTATGTGGGTGAAATGATGATACCATGCCAACTTTCAACCTTTTCAGAGTTCAATTGTACTGCTTTTCAATTTCAGGGTCATTTTGCTCAAAAAAAATCAATAAATGCATGAAAAATAGCAAATGAAGTCAGAAAGGGTTGAAAATTGATGACGTGGCTTCGAATGGTGCATACTGAACACACAAAAAGTCTGGAGTTGAAATAAGTTTAAAAAAATGAAATGCCTTTGTAACAGACGAGTTTTCGTCTGAAACCCTGATACTTCGAAAGAGATTGTCCATTTTGTACACGAAGTGCATCCAGTTTTTGCCGTAACCCTCTCAACTTTTTAGCACATGCTATGTGGGTGAAATGATGATACCATGCCAACTTTCAACCTTTTCAGAGTTCATTTGTAGTGCTTTTCAATTTCAGGGTCATTTTGCTCAAAAAAATCAGTAAATGCATGAAAAATAGCAAATGAAGTCAGAAAGGGTTGAAAATTGATGACGTGGCTTCGAATGGTGCATACTGAACACACAAAAAGTCCGGACTTGAAATAAGTTTAAAAAAATGAAATGCCTTAGTAAAAGACGAGTTTTCGTTTGAAACCCTGATACTTCGAAAGAGATTGTCCATTTTGTGCACGAAGTGCATCCATTTTTTGCCGTAACCCTCTCATCTTTTTAGCACAAGCTATGCGGGTGAAATGATGATACCATGCCAACTTTCAACCTTTTCAGAGTTCATTTGTAGTGCTTTTCAATTTCAGGGTCATTTTGCTCAAAAAAATCAGTAAATGCATGAAAAATAGCAAATGAAGTCAGAAAGGGTTGAGAATTGATGACGTGGCTTCGAATGGTGCATACTGAACACACAAAAAGTCCGGATTTGAAATAAGTTTAAAAAAATGAAATGCCTTAGTAACAGACGAGTTTTCGTTTGAAACCCTGATACTTCGAAAGAGATTGTCCATTTTGTACACGAAGTGCATCCAGTTTTTGCCGTAACCCTCTCATCTTTTTAGCACAAGCTATGCGGGTGAAATGATGATACCATGCCAACTTTCAACCTTTTCAGAGTTCATTTGTAGTGCTTTTCAATTTCAGGGTCATTTTGCTCAAAAAAATCAGTAAATGCATGAAAAATAGCAAATGAAGTCAGAAAGGGTTGAGAATTGATGACGTGGCTTCGAATGGTGCATACTGAACACACAAAAAGTCTGGAGTTGAAATAAGTTTAAAAAAATGAAATGCCTTAGTAACAGACGAGTTTTCGTCTGAAACCCTGATACTTCGAAAGAGATTGTCCATTTTGTACACGAAGTGCATCCAATTTTTGCCGTAACCCTCTAAACTTTTTAGCACATGCTATGTGGGTGAAATGATGATACCATGCCAACTTTCAACCTTTTCAGAGTTCAATTGTACCGCTTTTCAATTTCAGGGTCATTTTGCTCAAAAAAAATCAATAAATGCATGAAAAATAGCAAATGAAGTCAGAAAGGGTTGAAAATTGATGACGTGGCTTCGAATGGTGCATACTGAACACACAAAAAGTCTGGAGTTGAAATAAGTTTAAAAAAATGAAATGCCTTTGTAACAGACGAGTTTTCGTCTGAAACCCTGATACTTCGAAAGAGATTGTCCATTTTGTACACGAAGTGCATCCAGTTTTTGCCGTAACCCACTCAACTTTTTAGCACATGCTATGTGGGTGAAATGATGATACCATGGCAACTTTCAACCTTTTCAGAGTTCATTTGTAGTGCTTTTCAATTTCAGGGTCATTTTGCTCAAAAAAATCAGTAAATGCATGAAAAATAGCAAATGAAGTCAGAAAGGGTTGAGAATTGATGACGTGGCTTCGAATGGTGCATACTGAACACACAAAAAGTCTGGAGTTGAAATAAGTTTAAAAAAATGAAATGCCTTAGTAACAGACGAGTTTTCGTCTGAAACCCTGATACTTCGAAAGAGATTGTCCATTTTGTACACGAAGTGCATCCAGTTTTTGCCGTAACCCTCTAAACTTTTTAGCACATGCTATGTGGGTGAAATGATGATACCATGGCAACTTTCAACCTTTTCGGAGTTCAATTGTACTGCTTTTCAATTTCAGGGTCATTTTGCTCAAAAAAATCAATAAATGCATGAAAAATAGCAAATGAAGTCAGAAAGGGTTGAAAATTGATGACGTGGCTTCGAATGGTGCATACTGAACACACAAAAAGTCTGGAGTTGAAATAAGTTTAAAAAAATGAAATGCCTTTGTAACAGACGAGTTTTCGTCTGAAACCCTGATACTTCGAAAGAGATTGTCCATTTTGTACACGAAGTGCATCCAGTTTTTGCTGTAACCCACTCAACTTTTTAGCACATGCTATGTGGGTGAAATGATGATACCATGGCAACTTTCAACCTTTTCAGAGTTCATTTGTAGTGCTTTTCAATTTCAGGGTCATTTTGCTCAAAAAAATCAGTAAATGCATGAAAAATAGCAAATGAAGTCAGAAAGGGTTGAAAATTGATGACGTGGCTTCGAATGGTGCATACTGAACACACAAAAAGTCCGGAGTTGAAATAAGTTTAAAAAAATGAAATGCCTTTGTAACAGACGAGTTTTCGTCTAAAACCCTGATACTTCGAAAGAGATTGTCAATTTTGTACACGAAGAGCATCCAGTTTTTGCCGTAACCCTCTCAACTTTTTAGCACATGCTATGTGGGTGAAATGATGATACCATGCCAACTTTCAACCTTTTCAGAGTTCATTTGTAGTGCTTTTCAATTTTAGGGTCATTTTGCTCAAAAAAATCAGTAAATGCATGAAAAATAGCAAATGAAGTCAGAAAGGGTTGAAAATTGATGACGTGGCTTCGAATAGTGCATACTGAACACACAAAAAGTCTGGAGTTGAAATAAGTTTAAAAAAATGAAATGCCTTAGTAACAGACGAGTTTTCGTCTGAAACCCTGATACTTCGAAAGAGATTGTCCATTTTGTACACGAAGTGGATCCAGTTTTTGCCGTAACCCTCTCAACTTTTTAGCACATGCTATGTGGGTGAAATGATGATACCATGCCAACTTTCAACCTTTTCAGAGTTCATTTGTAGAGCTTTTCAATTTCAGGGTCATTTTGCTCAAAAAAATCAGTAAATGCATGAAAAATAGCAAACGAAGTCAGAAAGGGTTGAAAATTGATGACGTGGCTTCGAATGGTGCATACTGACACACAAAAAGTCTGGAGTTGAAATAAGTTTAAAAAAATGAAATGCCTTTGTAAAAGACGAGTTTTCGTCTGAAACCCTGATACTTCGAAAGAGATCGTCCATTTTGTACACGAAGTGCATCCAGTTTTTGCCGTAACCCTCTCAACTTTTTAGCACATGCTATGTGGGTGAAATGATGATACCATGGCAACTTTCAACCTTTTCAGAGTTCATTTGTAGTGCTTTTCAATTTCAGGGTCATTTTGCTCAAAAAAATCAGTAAATGCATGAAAAATAGCAAATGAAGTCAGAAAGGGTTGAGAATTGATGACGTGGCTTCGAATGGTGCATACTGAACACACAAAAAGTCTGGAGTTGAAATAAGTTTAAAAAAATGAAATGCCTTAGTAACAGACGAATTTTCGTCTGAAACCCTGATACTTCGAAAGAGATTGTCCATTTTGTACACGAAGTGCATCCAGTTTTTGCCGTAACCCTCTCAACTTTTTAGCACATGCTATGTGGGTGAAATGATGATACCATGCCAACTTTCAACCTTTTCAGAGTTCATTTGTAGTGCTTTTCAATTTCAGGGTCATTTTGCTCAAAAAATCAGTAAATGCATGAAAAATAGCAAATGAAGTCAGAAAGGGTTGAAAATTGATGACGTGGCTTCGAATGGTGCATACTGAACACACAAAAAGTCCGGAGTTGAAATAAGTTTAAAAAAATGAAATGCCTTTGTAACAGACGAGTTTTCGTCTGAAACCCTGATACTTCGAAAGAGATTGTCAATTTTGTACACGAAGTGCATCCAGTTTTTGCCGTAACCCTCTCAACTTTTTAGCACATGCTATGTGGGTGAAATGATGATACCATGCCAACTTTCAACCTTTTCAGAGTTCATTTGTAGTGCTTTTCAATTTCAGGGTCATTTTGCTCAAAAAAATCAGTAAATGCATGAAAAATAGCAAATGAAGTCAGAAAGGGTTGAAAATTGATGACGTGGCTTCGAATGGTGCATACTGAACACACAAAAAGTCCGGAGTTGAAATAAGTTTAAAAAAATGAAATGCCTTAGTAACAGACGAGTTTTCGTGTGAAACCCTGATACTTCGAAAGAGATTGTCCATTTTGTACACGAAGTGCATCCAGTTTTTGCCGTAACCCTCTCAACTTTTTAGCACATGCTATGTGTGTGAAATGATGATACCATGCCAACTTTCAACCTTTTCAGAGTTCAATTGTACTGCTTTTCAATTTCAGGGTCATTTTGCTCAAAAAAATCAGTAAATGCATGAAAAATAGCAAACGAAGTCAGAAAGGGTTGAAAATTGATGACGTGGCTTCGAATGGTGCATACTGAACACACAAAAAGTCCGGAGTTGAAATAAGTTTAAAAAAATGAAATGCCTTTGTAACAGACGAGTTTTCGTCTGAAACCCTGATACTTCGAAAGAGATCGTCCATTTTGTACACGAAGTGCATCCAGTTTTTGCCGTAACCCTCTCAACTTTTTAGCACATGCTATGTGGGTGAAATGATGATACCATGCCAACTTTCAACCTTTTCAGAGTTCATTTGTAGTGCTTTACAATTTCAGGGTCATTTTGCTCAAAAAAATCAGTAAATGCATGAAAAATAGCAAATGAAGTCAGAAAGGGTTGAAAATTGATGACGTGGCTTCGAATGGTGCATACTGAACACACAAAAAGTCCGGAGTTGAAATAAGTTTAAAAAAATGAAATGCCTTAGTAACAGACGAGTTTTCGTGTGAAACCCTGATACTTCGAAAGAGATTGTCCATTTTGTACACGAAGTGCATCCAGTTTTTGCCGTAACCCTCTCAACTTTTTAGCACATGCTATGTGGGTGAAATGATGATACCATGCCAACTTTCAACCTTTTCAGAGTTCAATTGTACTGCTTTTCAATTTCAGGGTCATTTTGCTCAAAAAAATCAGTAAATGCATGAAAAATAGCAAACGAAGTCAGAAAGGGTTGAAAATTGATGACGTGGATTCGAATGGTGCATACTGACACACAAAAAGTCTGGAGTTGAAATAAGTTTAAAAAAATGAAATGCCTTTGAAAAAGACGAGTTTTCGTCTGAAACCCTGATACTTCGAAAGAGATCGTCCATTTTGTACACGAAGTGCATCCAGTTTTTGCCGTAACCCTCTCAACTTTTTAGCACATGCTATGTGGGTGAAATGATGATACCATGACAACTTTCAACCTTTTCAGTGTTCATTTGTAGAGCTTTTCATTTTCAGGGTCATTTTGCTCAAAAAAATCAGTAAATGCATGAAAAATAGCAAATGAAGTCAGAAAGGGTTGAAAATTGATGACGTGGCTTCGAATGGTGCATACTGAACACACAAAAAGTCCGGAGTTGAAATAAGTTTAAAAAAATGAAATGCCTTTGTAACAGACGAGTTTTCGTCTGAAACCCTGATACCTCGAAAGAGATTGTCCATTTTGTACACGAAGTGCATCCAGTTTGTGCCGTAACCCTCTCAACTTTTTAGCACATGCTATGTGGGTGAAATGATGATACCATGCCAACTTTCAACCTTTTCAGAGTTCAATTGTACTGCTTTTCAATTTCAGGGTCATTTTGCTCAAAAAAATCAGTAAATGCATGAAAAATAGCAAATGAAGTCAGAAAGGGTTGAAAATTGATGACGTGGATTCGAATGGTGCATACTGACACACAAAAAGTCTGGAGTTGAAATAAGTTTAAAAAAATGAAATGCCTTTGTAAAAGACGAGTTTTCGTCTGAAACCCTGATACTTCGAAAGAGATCGTCCATTTTGTACACGAAGTGCATCCAGTTTTTGCCGTAACCCTCTCAAGTTTTTAGAACATGCTATGTGCGTGAAATGATGATACCATGCCAACTTTCAACCTTTTCAGAGTTCAATTGTACTGCTTTTCAATTTCAGGGTCATTTTGCTCAAAAAAATCAGTAAATGCATGAAAAATAGCAAATGAAGTCAGAAAGGGTTGAAAATTGATGACGTGGCTTCGAATGGTGCATACTGAACACACAAAAAGTCCGGAGTTGAAATAAGTTTAAAAAAATAAAATGCCTTTGTAACAGACGAGTTTTCGTCTGAAACCCTGATACTTCGAAAGAGATCGTCCATTTTGTACACGAAGTGCATCCAGTTTTTGCCGTAACCCTCTCAACTTTTTAGCACATGCTATGTGGGTGAAATGATGATACCATGCCAACTTTCAACCTTTTCAGAGTTCAATTGTACTGCTTTTCAATTTCAGGGTCATTTTGCTCAAAAAAATCAGTAAATGCATGAAAAATAGCAAATGAAGTCAGAAAGGGTTGAAAATTGATGACGTGGCTTCGAATGGTGCATACTGAACACACAAAAAGTCCGGAGTTGAAATAAGTTTAAAAAAATGTAATGCCTTTGTAACAGACGAGTTTTCGTGTGAAACCCTGATACTTCGAAAGAGATTGTCCATTTTGTACACGAAGTGCATCCAGTTTTTGCCGTAACCCTCTCAACTTTTCAGCACATGCTATGTGGGTGAAATGATGATACCATGCCAACTTTCAACCTTTTCAGAGTTCAATTGTACTGCTTTTCAATTTCAGGGTCATTTTGCTCAAAAAAATCAGTAAATGCATGAAAAATAGCAAACGAAGTCAGAAAGGGTTGAAAATTGATGACGTGGCTTCGAATGGTGCATACTGACACACAAAAAGTCTGGAGTTGAAATAAGTTTAAAAAAATGTAATGCCTTTGTAAAAGACGAGTTTTCGTCTGAAACCCTGATACTTCGAAAGAGATCGTCCATTTTGTACACGAAGTGCATCCAGTTTTTGCCGTAACCCTCTCAACTTTTTAGCACATGCTATGTGGGTGAAATGATGATACCATGCCAACTTTCAACCTTTTCAGAGTTCAATTGTACTGCTTTTCAATTTCAGGGTCATTTTGCTCAAAATAATCAGTAAATGCATGAAAAATAGCAAATGAAGTCAGAAAGGGTTGAAAATTGATGACGTGGCTTCGAATGGTGCATACTGAACACACAAAAAGTCCGGAGTTGAAATAAGTTTAAAAAAATGTAATGCCTTTGTAACAGACGAGTTTTCGTGTGAAACCCTGATACTTCGAAAGAGATTGTCCATTTTGTACACGAAGTGCATCCAGTTTTTGCCGTAACCCTCTCAACTTTTCAGCACATGCTATGTGGGTGAAATGATGATACCATGCCAACTTTCAACCTTTTCAGAGTTCAATTGTACTGCTTTTCAATTTCAGGGTCATTTTGCTCAAAAAAATCAGTAAATGCATGAAAAATAGCAAACGAAGTCAGAAAGGGTTGAAAATTGATGACGTGGCTTCGAATGGTGCATACTGACACACAAAAAGTCTGGAGTTGAAATAAGTTTAAAAAAATGAAATGCCTTTGTAAAAGACGAGTTTTCGTCTGAAACCCTGATACTTCGAAAGAGATCGTCCATTTTGTACACGAAGTGCATCCAGTTTTTGCCGTAACCCTCTCAACTTTTTAGCACATGCTATGTGGGTGAAATGATGATACCATGCCAACTTTCAACCTTTTCAGTGTTCATTTGTAGAGCTTTTCAATTTCAGGGTCATTTTGCTCAAAAAAATCAGTAAATGCATGAAAAATAGCAAATGAAGTCAGAAAGGGTTGAAAATTGATGACGTGGCTTCGAATGGTGCATACTGAACACACAAAAAGTCCGGAGTTGATATAAGTTTAAAAAAATGAAATGCCTTAGTAACAGACGAGTTTTCGTGTGAAACCCTGATACTTCGAAAGAGATTGTCCATTTTGTACACGAAGTGCATCCAGTTTTTGCCGTAACCCTCTCAACTTTTTAGCACATGCTATGTGGGTGAAATGATGATACCATGCCAACTTTCAACCTTTTCAGAGTTCAATTGTACTGCTTTTCAATTTCAGGGTCATTTTGCTCAAAAAAATCAGTAAATGCATGAAAAATAGCAAACGAAGTCAGAAAGGGTTGAAAATTGATGACGTGGCTTCGAATGGTGCATACTGAACACACAAAAAGTCTGGAGTTGAAATGAGTTTAAAAAAATGAAATGCCTTTGTAAAAGACGAGTTTTCGTCTGAAACCCTGATACTTCGAAAGAGATCGTCCATTTTGTACACGAAGTGCATCCAGTTTTTGCCGTAACCCTCTCAACTTTTTAGCACTTGCTATGTGGGTGAAATGATGATACCATGGCAACTTTCAACCTTTTCAGAGTTCATTTGTAGTGCTTTTCAATTTCAGGGTCATTTTGCTCAAAAAAATCAGTAAATGCATGAAAAATAGCAAATGAAGTCAGAAAGGGTTGAAAATTGATGACGTGGCTTCGAATGGTGCATACTGAACACACAAAAAGTCCGGAGTTGAAATAAGTTTAAAAAAATGAAATGCCTTTGTAACAGACGAGTTTTCGTCTGAAACCCTGATACTTCGAAAGAGATTGTCCATTTTGTACACGAAGTGGATCCAGTTTTTGCCGTAACCCTCTCACCTTTTTAGCACATGCTATGTGGGTGAAATGATGATACCATGCCAACTTTCAACCTTTTCAGAGTTCAATTGTAGTGCTTTTCAATTTCAGGGTCATTTTGCTCAAAAAAATCAGTAAATGCATGAAAAATAGCAAATGAAGTCAGAAAGGGTTGAGAATTGATGACGTGGCTTCGAATGGTGCATACTGAACACACAAAAAGTCTGGAGTTGAAATGAGTTTAAAAAAATGTAATGCCTTAGTAACAGACGAGTTTTCGTCTGAAACACTGATACTTCGAAAGAGATTGTCCATTTTGTACACGAAGTGCATCCAGTTTTTTCCGTAACCCTCTCAACTTTTTAGCACAGGCTATGTGGGTGAAATGATGATACCATGCCAACTTTCAACCTTTTCAGAGTTCATTTGTAGTGCTTTTCAATTTCAGGGTCATTTTGCTCAAAAAAATCAGTAAATGCATGAAAAATAGCAAATGAAGTCAGAAAGGGTTGAAAATTGATGACGTGGCTTCGAATGGTGCATACTGAACACACAAAAAGTCCGTAGTTGAAATAAGTTTAAAAAAATGAAATGCCTTTGTAACAGACGAGTTTTCGTCTGAAACCCTGATACTTCGAAAGAGATTGTCAATTTTGTACACGAAGTGCATCCAGTTTTTGCCGTAACCCTCTCAACTTTTTAGCACATGCTATGTGGGTGAAATGATGATACCATGCCAACTTTCAACCTTTTCAGAGTTCATTTGTAGTGCTTTTCAATTTTAGGGTCATTCTGCTCAAAAAAATCAGTAAATGCATGAAAAATAGCAAATGAAGTCAGAAAGGGTTGAAAATTGATGACGTGGCTTCGAATGGTGCATACTGAACACACAAAAAGTCTGGAGTTGAAATAAGTTTAAAAAAATGAAATGCCTTAGTAACAGACGAGTTTTCGTCTGAAACCCTGATACTTCGAAAGAGATTGTCCATTTTGTACACGAAGTGGATCCAGTTTTTGCCGTAACCCTCTCAACTTTTTAGCACATACTATGTGGGTGAAATGATGATACCATGCCAACTTTCAACCTTTTCAGAGTTCATTTGTAGAGCTTTTCAATTTCAGGGTCATTTTGCTCAAAAAAATCAGTAAATGCATGAAAAATAGCAAATGAAGTCAGAAAGGGTTGAAAATTGATGACGTGGCTTCGAATGGTGCATACTGAACACACAAAAAGTCCGGAGTTGAAATAAGTTTAAAAAAATGAAATGCCTTAGTAACAGACGAGTTTTCGTGTGAAACCCTGATACTTCGAAAGAGATTGTCCATTTTGTACACGAAGTGCATCCAGTTTTTGCCGTAACCCTCTCAACTTTTTAGCACATGCTATGTGGGTGAAATGATGATACCATGCCAACTTTCAACCTTTTCAGAGTTCAATTGTACTGCTTTTCAATTTCAGGGTCATTTTGCTCAAAAAAATCAGTAAATGCATGAAAAATAGCAAACGAAGTCAGAAAGGGTTGAAAATTGATGACGTGGCTTCGAATGGTGCATACTGAACACACAAAAAGTCCGGAGTTGAAATAAGTTTAAAAAAATGAAATGCCTTTGTAACAGACGAGTTTTCGTCTGAAACCCTGATACTTCGAAAGAGATCGTCCATTTTGTACACGAAGTGCATCCAGTTTTTGCCGTAACCCTCTCAACTTTTTAGCACATGATATGTGGGTGAAATGATGATACCATGCCAACTTTCAACCTTTTCAGAGTTCATTTGTAGTGCTTTTCAATTTCAGGGTCATTTTGCTCAAAAAAATCAGTAAATGCATGAAAAATAGCAAATGAAGTCAGAAAGGGTTGAAAATTGATGACGTGGCTTCGAATGGTGCATACTGAACACACAAAAAGTCCGGAGTTGAAATAAGTTTAAAAAAATGAAATGCCTTAGTAACAGACGAGTTTTCGTGTGAAACCCTGATACTTCGAAAGAGATTGTCCATTTTGTACACGAAGTGCATCCAGTTTTTGCCGTAACCCTCTCAACTTTTTAGCACATGCTATGTGGGTGAAATGATGATACCATGCCAACTTTCAACCTTTTCAGAGTTCAATTGTACTGCTTTTCAATTTCAGGGTCATTTTGCTCAAAAAAATCAGTAAATGCATGAAAAATAGCAAACGAAGTCAGAAAGGGTTGAAAATTGATGACGTGGATTCGAATGGTGCATACTGACACACAAAAAGTCTGGAGTTGAAATAAGTTTAAAAAAATGAAATGCCTTTGAAAAAGACGAGTTTTCGTCTGAAACCCTGATACTTCGAAAGAGATCGTCCATTTTGTACACGAAGTGCATCCAGTTTTTGCCGTAACCCTCTCAACTTTTTAGCACATGCTATGTGGGTGAAATGATGATACCATGACAACTTTCAACCTTTTCAGTGTTCATTTGTAGAGCTTTTCAATTTCAGGGTCATTTTGCTCAAAAAAATCAGTAAATGCATGAAAAATAGCAAATGAAGTCAGAAAGGGTTGAAAATTGATGACGTGGCTTTGAATGGTGCATACTGAACACACAAAAAGTCCGGAGTTGAAATAAGTTTAAAAAAATGAAATGCCTTTGTAACAGACGAGTTTTCGTCTGAAACCCTGATACCTCGAAAGAGATTGTCCATTTTGTACACGAAGTGCATCCAGTTTGTGCCGTAACCCTCTCAACTTTTTAGCACATGCTATGTGGGTGAAATGATGATACCATGCCAACTTTCAACCTTTTCAGAGTTCAATTGTACTGCTTTTCAATTTCAGGGTCATTTTGCTCAAAAAAATCAGTAAATGCATGAAAAATAGCAAATGAAGTCAGAAAGGGTTGAAAATTGATGACGTGGATTCGAATGGTGCATACTGACACACAAAAAGTCTGGAGTTGAAATAAGTTTAAAAAAATGAAATGCCTTTGTAAAAGACGAGTTTTCGTCTGAAACCCTGATACTTCGAAAGAGATCGTCCATTTTGTACACGAAGTGCATCCAGTTTTTGCCGTAACCCTCTCAACTTTTTAGAACATGCTATGTGCGTGAAATGATGATACCATGCCAACTTTCAACCTTTTCAGAGTTCAATTGTACTGCTTTTCAATTTCAGGGTCATTTTGCTCAAAAAAATCAGTAAATGCATGAAAAATAGCAAATGAAGTCAGAAAGGGTTGAAAATTGATGACGTGGCTTCGAATGGTGCATACTGAACACACAAAAAGTCCGGAGTTGAAATAAGTTTAAAAAAATGAAATGCCTTTGTAACAGACGAGTTTTCGTCTGAAACCCTGATACTTCGAAAGAGATCGTCCATTTTGTACACGAAGTGCATCCAGTTTTTGCCGTAACCCTCTCAACTTTTTAGCACATGCTATGTGGGTGAAATGATGATACCATGCCAACTTTCAACCTTTTCAGAGTTCAATTGTACTGCTTTTCAATTTCAGGGTCATTTTGCTCAAAAAAATCAGTAAATGCATGAAAAATAGCAAATGAAGTCAGAAAGGGTTGAAAATTGATGACGTGGCTTCGAATGGTGCATACTGAACACACAAAAAGTCCGGAGTTGAAATAAGTTTAAAAAAATGTAATGCCTTTGTAACAGACGAGTTTTCGTGTGAAACCCTGATACTTCGAAAGAGATTGTCCATTTTGTACACGAAGTGCATCCAGTTTTTGCCGTAACCCTCTCAACTTTTCAGCACATGCTATGTGGGTGAAATGATGATACCATGCCAACTTTCAACCTTTTCAGAGTTCAATTGTACTGCTTTTCAATTTCAGGGTCATTTTGCTCAAAAAAATCAGTAAATGCATGAAAAATAGCAAACGAAGTCAGAAAGGGTTGAAAATTGATGACGTGGCTTCGAATGGTGCATACTGACACACAAAAAGTCTGGAGTTGAAATAAGTTTAAAAAAATGTAATGCCTTTGTAAAAGACGAGTTTTCGTCTGAAACCCTGATACTTCGAAAGAGATCGTCCATTTTGTACACGAAGTGCATCCAGTTTTTGCCGTAACCCTCTCAACTTTTTAGCACATGCTATGTGGGTGAAATGATGATACCATGCCAACTTTCAACCTTTTCAGAGTTCAATTGTACTGCTTTTCAATTTCAGGGTCATTTTGCTCAAAAAAATCAGTAAATGCATGAAAAATAGCAAATGAAGTCAGAAAGGGTTGAAAATTGATGACGTGGCTTCGAATGGTGCATACTGAACACACAAAAAGTCCGGAGTTGAAATAAGTTTAAAAAAATGTAATGCCTTTGTAACAGACGAGTTTTCGTGTGAAACCCTGATACTTCGAAAGAGATTGTCCATTTTGTACACGAAGTGCATCCAGTTTTTGCCGTAACCCTCTCAACTTTTCAGCACATGCTATGTGGGTGAAATGATGATACCATGCCAACTTTCAACCTTTTCAGAGTTCAATTGTACTGCTTTTCAATTTCAGGGTCATTTTGCTCAAAAAAATCAGTAAATGCATGAAAAATAGCAAACGAAGTCAGAAAGGGTTGAAAATTGATGACGTGGCTTCGAATGGTGCATACTGACACACAAAAAGTCTGGAGTTGAAATAAGTTTAAAAAAATGAAATGCCTTTGTAAAAGACGAGTTTTCGTCTGAAACCCTGATACTTCGAAAGAGATCGTCCATTTTGTACACGAAGTGCATCCAGTTTTTGCCGTAACCCTCTCAACTTTTTAGCACATGCTATGTGGGTGAAATGATGATACCATGCCAACTTTCAACCTTTTCAGTGTTCATTTGTAGAGCTTTTCAATTTCAGGGTCATTTTGCTCAAAAAAATCAGTAAATGCATGAAAAATAGCAAATGAAGTCAGAAAGGGTTGAAAATTGATGACGTGGCTTCGAATGGTGCATACTGAACACACAAAAAGTCCGGAGTTGATATAAGTTTAAAAAAATGAAATGCCTTAGTAACAGACGAGTTTTCGTGTGAAACCCTGATACTTCGAAAGAGATTGTCCATTTTGTACACGAAGTGCATCCAGTTTTTGCCGTAACCCTCTCAACTTTTTAGCACATGCTATGTGGGTGAAATGATGATACCATGCCAACTTTCAACCTTTTCAGAGTTCAATTGTACTGCTTTTCAATTTCAGGGTCATTTTGCTCAAAAAAATCAGTAAATGCATGAAAAATAGCAAACGAAGTCAGAAAGGGTTGAAAATTGATGACGTGGCTTCGAATGGTGCATACTGAACACACAAAAAGTCTGGAGTTGAAATGAGTTTAAAAAAATGAAATGCCTTTGTAAAAGACGAGTTTTCGTCTGAAACCCTGATACTTCGAAAGAGATCGTCCATTTTGTACACGAAGTGCATCCAGTTTTTGCCGTAACCCTCTCAACTTTTTAGCACTTGCTATGTGGGTGAAATGATGATACCATGGCAACTTTCAACCTTTTCAGAGTTCATTTGTAGTGCTTTTCAATTTCAGGGTCATTTTGCTCAAAAAAATCAGTAAATGCATGAAAAATAGCAAATGAAGTCAGAAAGGGTTGAAAATTGATGACGTGGCTTCGAATGGTGCATACTGAACACACAAAAAGTCCGGAGTTGAAATAAGTTTAAAAAAATGAAATGCCTTTGTAACAGACGAGTTTTCGTCTGAAACCCTGATACTTCGAAAGAGATTGTCCATTTTGTACACGAAGTGGATCCAGTTTTTGCCGTAACCCTCTCACCTTTTTAGCACATGCTATGTGGGTGAAATGATGATACCATGCCAACTTTCAACCTTTTCAGAGTTCAATTGTAGTGCTTTTCAATTTCAGGGTCATTTTGCTCAAAAAAATCAGTAAATGCATGAAAAATAGCAAATGAAGTCAGAAAGGGTTGAGAATTGATGACGTGGCTTCGAATGGTGCATACTGAACACACAAAAAGTCTGGAGTTGAAATGAGTTTAAAAAAATGTAATGCCTTAGTAACAGACGAGTTTTCGTCTGAAACACTGATACTTCGAAAGAGATTGTCCATTTTGTACACGAAGTGCATCCAGTTTTTTCCGTAACCCTCTCAACTTTTTAGCACAGGCTATGTGGGTGAAATGATGATACCATGCCAACTTTCAACCTTTTCAGAGTTCATTTGTAGTGCTTTTCAATTTCAGGGTCATTTTGCTCAAAAAAATCAGTAAATGCATGAAAAATAGCAAATGAAGTCAGAAAGGGTTGAAAATTGATGACGTGGCTTCGAATGGTGCATACTGAACACACAAAAAGTCCGTAGTTGAAATAAGTTTAAAAAAATGAAATGCCTTTGTAACAGACGAGTTTTCGTCTGAAACCCTGATACTTCGAAAGAGATTGTCAATTTTGTACACGAAGTGCATCCAGTTTTTGCCGTAACCCTCTCAACTTTTTAGCACATGCTATGTGGGTGAAATGATGATACCATGCCAACTTTCAACCTTTTCAGAGTTCATTTGTAGTGCTTTTCAATTTTAGGGTCATTCTGCTCAAAAAAATCAGTAAATGCATGAAAAATAGCAAATGAAGTCAGAAAGGGTTGAAAATTGATGACGTGGCTTCGAATGGTGCATACTGAACACACAAAAAGTCTGGAGTTGAAATAAGTTTAAAAAAATGAAATGCCTTAGTAACAGACGAGTTTTCGTGTGAAACCCTGATACTTCGAAAGAGATTGTCCATTTTGTACACGAAGTGGATCCAGTTTTTGCCGTAACCCTCTCAACTTTTTAGCACATACTATGTGGGTGAAATGATGATACCATGCCAACTTTCAACCTTTTCAGAGTTCATTTGTAGAGCTTTTCAATTTCAGGGTCATTTTGCTCAAAAAAATCAGTAAATGCATGAAAAATAGCAAATGAAGTCAGAAAGGGTTGAAAATTGATGACGTGGCTTCGAATGGTGCATACTGAACACACAAAAAGTCCGGAGTTGAAATAAGTTTAAAAAAATGAAATGCCTTAGTAACAGACGAGTTTTCGTGTGAAACGCTGATACTTCGAAAGAGATTGTCCATTTTGTACACGAAGTGCATCCAGTTTTTGCCGTAACCCTCTCAACTTTTTAGCACATGCTATGTGGGTGAAATGATGATACCATGCCAACTTTCAACCTTTTCAGAGTTCATTTGTAGTGCTTTTCAATTTCAGGGTCATTTTGCTCAAAAAAATCAGTAAATGCATGAAAAATAGCAAATGAAGTCAGAAAGGGTTGAAAATTGATGACGTGGCTTCGAATGGTGCATACTGAACACACAAAAAGTCCGGAGTTGAAATAAGTTTAAAAAAATGAAATGCCTTAGTAACAGACGAGTTTTCGTGTGAAACCCTGATACTTCGAAAGAGATTGTCCATTTTGTACACGAAGTGCATCCAGTTTTTGCCGTAACCCTCTCAACTTTTTAGCACATGCTATGTGGGTGAAATGATGATACCATGCCAACTTTCAACCTTTTCAGAGTTCAATTGTACTGCTTTTCAATTTCAGGGTCATTTTGCTCAAAAAAATCAGTAAATGCATGAAAAATAGCAAACGAAGTCAGAAAGGGTTGAAAATTGATGACGTGGATTCGAATGGTGCATACTGACACACAAAAAGTCTGGAGTTGAAATAAGATTAAAAAAATGAAATGCCTTTGAAAAAGACGAGTTTTCGTCTGAAACCCTGATACTTCGAAAGAGATCGTCCATTTTGTACACGAAGTGCATCCAGTTTTTGCCGTAACCCTCTCAACTTTTTAGCACATGCTATGTGGGTGAAATGATGATACCATGACAACTTTCAACCTTTTCAGTGTTCATTTGTAGAGCTTTTCAATTTCAGGGTCATTTTGCTCAAAAAAATCAGTAAATGCATGAAAAATAGCAAATGAAGTCAGAAAGGGTTGAAAATTGATGACGTGGCTTCGAATGGTGCATACTGAACACACAAAAAGTCCGGAGTTGAAATAAGTTTAAAAAAATGAAATGCCTTTGTAACAGACGAGTTTTCGTCTGAAACCCTGATACCTCGAAAGAGATTGTCCATTTTGTACACGAAGTGCATCCAGTTTGTGCCGTAACCCTCTCAACTTTTTAGCACATGCTATGTGGGTGAAATGATGATACCATGCCAACTTTCAACCTTTTCAGAGTTCAATTGTACTGCTTTTCAATTTCAGGGTCATTTTGCTCAAAAAAATCAGTAAATGCATGAAAAATAGCAAATGAAGTCAGAAAGGGTTGAAAATTGATGACGTGGATTCGAATGGTGCATACTGACACACAAAAAGTCTGGAGTTGAAATAAGTTTAAAAAAATGAAATGCCTTTGTAAAAGACGAGTTTTCGTCTGAAACCCTGATACTTCGAAAGAGATCGTCCATTTTGTACACGAAGTGCATCCAGTTTTTGCCGTAACCCTCTCAACTTTTTAGCACATGCTATGTGGGTGAAATGATGATACCATGCCAACTTTCAACCTTTTCAGAGTTCAATTGTACTGCTTTTCAATTTCAGGGTCATTTTGCTCAAAAAAATCAGTAAATGCATGAAAAATAGCAAATGAAGTCAGAAAGGGTTGAAAATTGATGACGTGGCTTCGAATGGTGCATACTGAACACACAAAAAGTCCGGAGTTGAAATAAGTTTAAAAAAATGAAATGCCTTTGTAACAGACGAGTTTTCGTCTGAAACCCTGATACTTCGAAAGAGATCGTCCATTTTGTACACGAAGTGCATCCAGTTTTTGCCATAACCCTCTCAACTTTTTAGCACATGCTATGTGGGTGAAATGATGATACCATGCCAACTTTCAACCTTTTCAGAGTTCAATTGTACTGCTTTTCAATTTCAGGGTCATTTTGCTCAAAAAAATCAGTAAATGCATGAAAAATAGCAAGTGAAGTCAGAAAGGGTTGAAAATTGATGACGTGGCTTCGAATGGTGCATACTGAACACACAAAAAGTCCGGAGTTGAAATAAGTTTAAAAAAATGTAATGCCTTTGTAACAGACGAGTTTTCGTGTGAAACCCTGATACTTCGAAAGAGATTGTCCATTTTGTACACGAAGTGCATCCAGTTTTTGCCGTAACCCTCTCAACTTTTCAGCACATGCTATGTGGGTGAAATGATGATACCATGCCAACTTTCAACCTTTTCAGAGTTCAATTGTACTGCTTTTCAATTTCAGGGTCATTTTGCTCAAAAAAATCAGTAAATGCATGAAAAATAGCAAACGAAGTCAGAAAGGGTTGAAAATTGATGACGTGGCTTCGAATGGTGCATACTGACACACAAAAAGTCTGGAGTTGAAATAAGTTTAAAAAAATGAAATGCCTTTGTAAAAGACGAGTTTTCGTCTGAAACCCTGATACTTCGAAAGAGATCGTCCATTTTGTACACGAAGTGCATCCAGTTTTTGCCGTAACCCTCTCAACTTTTTAGCACATGCTATGTGCGTGAAATGATGATACCATGCCAACTTTCAACCTTTTCAGTGTTCATTTGTAGAGCTTTTCAATTTCAGGGTCATTTTGCTCAAAAAAATCAGTAAATGCATGAAAAATAGCAAATGAAGTCAGAAAGGGTTGAAAATTGATGACGTGGCTTCGAATGGTGCATACTGAACACACAAAAAGTCCGGAGTTGATATAAGTTTAAAAAAATGAAATGCCTTAGTAACAGACGAGTTTTCGTGTGAAACCCTGATACTTCGAAAGAGATTGTCCATTTTGTACACGAAGTGCATCCAGTTTTTGCCGTAACCCTCTCAACTTTTTAGCACATGCTATGTGGGTGAAATGATGATACCATGCCAACTTTCAACCTTTTCAGAGTTCAATTGTACTGCTTTTCAATTTCAGGGTCATTTTGCTCAAAAAAATCAGTAAATGCATGAAAAATAGCAAACGAAGTCAGAAAGGGTTGAAAATTGATGACGTGGCTTCGAATGGTGCATACTGAACACACAAAAAGTCTGGAGTTGAAATGAGTTTAAAAAAATGAAATGCCTTTGTAAAAGACGAGTTTTCGTCTGAAACCCTGATACTTCGAAAGAGATCGTCCATTTTGTACACGAAGTGCATCCAGTTTTTGCCGTAACCCTCTCAACTTTTTAGCACTTGCTATGTGGGTGAAATGATGATACCATGGCAACTTTCAACCTTTTCAGAGTTCATTTGTAGTGCTTTTCAATTTCAGGGTCATTTTGCTCAAAAAAATCAGTAAATGCATGAAAAATAGCAAATGAAGTCAGAAAGGGTTGAAAATTGATGACGTGGCTTCGAATGGTGCATACTGAACACACAAAAAGTCCGGAGTTGAAATAAGTTTAAAAAAATGAAATGCCTTTGTAACAGACGAGTTTTCGTCTGAAACCCTGATACTTCGAAAGAGATTGTCCATTTTGTACACGAAGTGGATCCAGTTTTTGCCGTAACCCTCTCAACTTTTTAGCACATACTATGTGGGTGAAATGATGATACCATGCCAACTTTCAACCTTTTCAGAGTTCATTTGTAGAGCTTTTCAATTTCAGGGTCATTTTGCTCAAAAAAATCAGTAAATGCATGAAAAATAGCAAATGAAGTCAGAAAGGGTTGAAAATTGATGACGTGGCTTCGAATGGTGCATACTGAACACACAAAAAGTCCGGAGTTGAAATAAGTTTAAAAAAATGAAATGCCTTAGTAACAGACGAGTTTTCGTGTGAAACGCTGATACTTCGAAAGAGATTGTCCATTTTGTACACGAAGTGCATCCAGTTTTTGCCGTAACCCTCTCAACTTTTTAGCACATGCTATGTGGGTGAAATGATGATACCATGCCAACTTTCAACCTTTTCAGAGTTCATTTGTAGTGCTTTTCAATTTCAGGGTCATTTTGCTCAAAAAAATCAGTAAATGCATGAAAAATAGCAAATGAAGTCAGAAAGGGTTGAAAATTGATGACGTGGCTTCGAATGGTGCATACTGAACACACAAAAAGTCCGGAGTTGAAATAAGTTTAAAAAAATGAAATGCCTTAGTAACAGACGAGTTTTCGTGTGAAACCCTGATACTTCGAAAGAGATTGTCCATTTTGTACACGAAGTGCATCCAGTTTTTGCCGTAACCCTCTCAACTTTTTAGCACATGCTATGTGGGTGAAATGATGATACCATGCCAACTTTCAACCTTTTCAGAGTTCAATTGTACTGCTTTTCAATTTCAGGGTCATTTTGCTCAAAAAAATCAGTAAATGCATGAAAAATAGCAAACGAAGTCAGAAAGGGTTGAAAATTGATGACGTGGATTCGAATGGTGCATACTGACACACAAAAAGTCTGGAGTTGAAATAAGTTTAAAAAAATGAAATGCCTTTGAAAAAGACGAGTTTTCGTCTGAAACCCTGATACTTCGAAAGAGATCGTCCATTTTGTACACGAAGTGCATCCAGTTTTTGCCGTAACCCTCTCAACTTTTTAGCACATGCTATGTGGGTGAAATGATGATACCATGACTACTTTCAACCTTTTCAGTGTTCATTTGTAGAGCTTTTCAATTTCAGGGTCATTTTGCTCAAAAAAATCAGTAAATGCATGAAAAATAGCAAATGAAGTCAGAAAGGGTTGAAAATTGATGACGTGGCTTCGAATGGTGCATACTGAACACACAAAAAGTCCGGAGTTGAAATAAGTTTAAAAAAATGAAATGCCTTTGTAACAGACGAGTTTTCGTCTGAAACCCTGATACCTCGAAAGAGATTGTCCATTTTGTACACGAAGTGCATCCAGTTTGTGCCGTAACCCTCTCAACTTTTTAGCACATGCTATGTGGGTGAAATGATGATACCATGCCAACTTTCAACCTTTTCAGAGTTCAATTGTACTGCTTTTCAATTTCAGGGTCATTTTGCTCAAAAAAATCAGTAAATGCATGAAAAATAGCAAATGAAGTCAGAAAGGGTTGAAAATTGATGACGTGGATTCGAATGGTGCATACTGACACACAAAAAGTCTGGAGTTGAAATAAGTTTAAAAAAATGAAATGCCTTTGTAAAAGACGAGTTTTCGTCTGAAACCCTGATACTTCGAAAGAGATCGTCCATTTTGTACACGAAGTGCATCCAGTTTTTGCCGTAACCCTCTCAACTTTTTAGCACATGCTATGTGGGTGAAATGATGATACCATGCCAACTTTCAACCTTTTCAGAGTTCAATTGTACTGCTTTTCAATTTCAGGGTCATTTTGCTCAAAAAAATCAGTAAATGCATGAAAAATAGCAAATGAAGTCAGAAAGGGTTGAAAATTGATGACGTGGCTTCGAATGGTGCATACTGAACACACAAAAAGTCCGGAGTTGAAATAAGTTTAAAAAAATGAAATGCCTTTGTAACAGACGAGTTTTCGTCTGAAACCCTGATACTTCGAAAGAGATCGTCCATTTTGTACACGAAGTGCATCCAGTTTTTGCCATAACCCTCTCAACTTTTTAGCACATGCTATGTGGGTGAAATGATGATACCATGCCAACTTTCAACCTTTTCAGAGTTCAATTGTACTGCTTTTCAATTTCAGGGTCATTTTGCTCAAAAAAATCAGTAAATGCATGAAAAATAGCAAGTGAAGTCAGAAAGGGTTGAAAATTGATGACGTGGCTTCGAATGGTGCATACTGAACACACAAAAAGTCCGGAGTTGAAATAAGTTTAAAAAAATGTAATGCCTTTGTAACAGACGAGTTTTCGTGTGAAACCCTGATACTTCGAAAGAGATTGTCCATTTTGTACACGAAGTGCATCCAGTTTTTGCCGTAACCCTCTCAACTTTTCAGCACATGCTATGTGGGTGAAATGATGATACCATGCCAACTTTCAACCTTTTCAGAGTTCAATTGTACTGCTTTTCAATTTCAGGGTCATTTTGCTCAAAAAAATCAGTAAATGCATGAAAAATAGCAAACGAAGTCAGAAAGGGTTGAAAATTGATGACGTGGCTTCGAATGGTGCATACTGACACACAAAAAGTCTGGAGTTGAAATAAGTTTAAAAAAATGAAATGCCTTTGTAAAAGACGAGTTTTCGTCTGAAACCCTGATACTTCGAAAGAGATCGTCCATTTTGTACACGAAGTGCATCCAGTTTTTGCCGTAACCCTCTCAACTTTTTAGCACATGCTATGTGGGTGAAATGATGATACCATGCCAACTTTCAACCTTTTCAGTGTTCATTTGTAGAGCTTTTCAATTTCAGGGTCATTTTGCTCAAAAAAATCAGTAAATGCATGAAAAATAGCAAATGAAGTCAGAAAGGGTTGAAAATTGATGACGTGGCTTCGAATGGTGCATACTGAACACACAAAAAGTCCGGAGTTGATATAAGTTTAAAAAAATGAAATGCCTTAGTAACAGACGAGTTTTCGTGTGAAACCCTGATACTTCGAAAGAGATTGTCCATTTTGTACACGAAGTGCATCCAGTTTTTGCCGTAACCCTCTCAACTTTTTAGCACATGCTATGTGGGTGAAATGATGATACCATGCCAACTTTCAACCTTTTCAGAGTTCAATTGTACTGCTTTTCAATTTCAGGGTCATTTTGCTCAAAAAAATCAGTAAATGCATGAAAAATAGCAAACGAAGTCAGAAAGGGTTGAAAATTGATGACGTGGCTTCGAATGGTGCATACTGAACACACAAAAAGTCTGGAGTTGAAATGAGTTTAAAAAAATGAAATGCCTTTGTAAAAGACGAGTTTTCGTCTGAAACCCTGATACTTCGAAAGAGATCGTCCATTTTGTACACGAAGTGCATCCAGTTTTTGCCGTAACCCTCTCAACTTTTTAGCACTTGCTATGTGGGTGAAATGATGATACCATGGCAACTTTCAACCTTTTCAGAGTTCATTTGTAGTGCTTTTCAATTTCAGGGTCATTTTGCTCAAAAAAATCAGTAAATGCATGAAAAATAGCAAATGAAGTCAGAAAGGGTTGAAAATTGATGACGTGGCTTCGAATGGTGCATACTGAACACACAAAAAGTCCGGAGTTGAAATAAGTTTAAAAAAATGAAATGCCTTTGTAACAGACGAGTTTTCGTCTGAAACCCTGATACTTCGAAAGAGATTGTCCATTTTGTACACGAAGTGGATCCAGTTTTTGCCGTAACCCTCTCACCTTTTTAGCACATGCTATGTGGGTGAAATGATGATACCATGCCAACTTTCAACCTTTTCAGAGTTCAATTGTAGTGCTTTTCAATTTCAGGGTCATTTTGCTCAAAAAAATCAGTAAATGCATGAAAAATAGCAAATGAAGTCAGAAAGGGTTGAGAATTGATGACGTGGCTTCGAATGGTGCATACTGAACACACAAAAAGTCTGGAGTTTAAATGAGTTTAAAAAAATGTAATGCCTTAGTAACAGACGAGTTTTCGTCTGAAACACTGATACTTCGAAAGAGATTGTCCATTTTGTACACGAAGTGCATCCAGTTTTTTCCGTAACCCTCTCAACTTTTTAGCACATGCTATGTGGGTGAAATGATGATACCATGCCAACTTTCAACCTTTTCAGAGTTCATTTGTAGTGCTTTTCAATTTCAGGGTCATTTTGCTCAAAAAAATCAGTAAATGCATGAAAAATAGCAAATGAAGTCAGAAAGGGTTGAAAATTGATGACGTGGCTTCGAATGGTGCATACTGAACACACAAAAAGTCCGGAGTTGAAATAAGTTTAAAAAAATGAAATGCCTTTGTAACAGACGAGTTTTCGTCTGAAACCCTGATACTTCGAAAGAGATTGTCAATTTTGTACACGAAGTGCATCCAGTTTTTGCCGTAACCCTCTCAACTTTTTAGCACATGCTATGTGGGTGAAATGATGATACCATGCCAACTTTCAACCTTTTCAGAGTTCATTTGTAGTGCTTTTCAATTTTAGGGTCATTCTGCTCAAAAAAATCAGTAAATGCATGAAAAATAGCAAATGAAGTCAGAAAGGGTTGAAAATTGATGACGTGGCTTCGAATGGTGCATACTGAACACACAAAAAGTCTGGAGTTGAAATAAGTTTAAAAAAATGAAATGCCTTAGTAACAGACGAGTTTTCGTCTGAAACCCTGATACTTCGAAAGAGATTGTCCATTTTGTACACGAAGTGGATCCAGTTTTTGCCGTAACCCTCTCAACTTTTTAGCACATACTATGTGGGTGAAATGATGATACCATGCCAACTTTCAACCTTTTCAGAGTTCATTTGTAGAGCTTTTCAATTTCAGGGTCATTTTGCTCAAAAAAATCAGTAAATGCATGAAAAATAGCAAATGAAGTCAGAAAGGGTTGAAAATTGATGACGTGGCTTCGAATGGTGCATACTGAACACACAAAAAGTCCGGAGTTGAAATAAGTTTAAAAAAATGAAATGCCTTAGTAACAGACGAGTTTTCGTGTGAAACGCTGATACTTCGAAAGAGATTGTCCATTTTGTACACGAAGTGCATCCAGTTTTTGCCGTAACCCTCTCAACTTTTTAGCACATGCTATGTGGGTGAAATGATGATACCATGCCAACTTTCAACCTTTTCAGAGTTCAATTGTACTGCTTTTCAATTACTGGATCATTCTGCTCAAAAAAATCAGTAAATGCATGAAAAATAGCAAATGAAGTCAGAAAGGGTTGAAAATTGATGACGTGGCTTCGAATGGTGCATACTGAACACACAAAAAGTCCGGAGTTGAAATAAGTTTAAAAAAATGAAATGCCTTTGTAACAGACGAGTTTTCGTCTGAAACACTGATACTTCGAAAGAGATTGTCCATTTTGTACACGAAGTGCATCCAGTTTTTTCCGTAACCCTCTCAACTTTTTAGCACATGCTATGTGGGTGAAATGATGATACCATGCCAACTTTCAACCTTTTCAGAGTTCATTTGTAGTGCTTTTCAATTTCAGGGTCATTTTGCTCAAAAAAATCAGTAAATGCATGAAAAATAGCAAATGAAGTCAGAAAGGGTTGAAAATTGATGACGTGGCTTCGAATGGTGCATACTGAACACACAAAAAGTCCGGAGTTGAAATAAGTTTAAAAAAATGAAATGCCTTTGTAACAGACGAGTTTTCGTCTGAAACCCTGATACTTCGAAAGAGATTGTCAATTTTGTACACGAAGTGCATCCAGTTTTTGCCGTAACCCTCTCAACTTTTTAGCACATGCTATGTGGGTGAAATGATGATACCATGCCAACTTTCAACCTTTTCAGAGTTCATTTGTAGTGCTTTTCAATTTTAGGGTCATTCTGCTCAAAAAAATCAGTAAATGCATGAAAAATAGCAAATGAAGTCAGAAAGGGTTGAAAATTGATGACGTGGCTTCGAATGGTGCATACTGAACACACAAAAAGTCTGGAGTTGAAATAAGTTTAAAAAAATGAAATGCCTTAGTAACAGACGAGTTTTCGTCTGAAACCCTGATACTTCGAAAGAGATTGTCCATTTTGTACACGAAGTGGATCCAGTTTTTGCCGTAACCCTCTCAACTTTTTAGCACATACTATGTGGGTGAAATGATGATACCATGCCAACTTTCAACCTTTTCAGAGTTCATTTGTAGAGCTTTTCAATTTCAGGGTCATTTTGCTCAAAAAAATCAGTAAATGCATGAAAAATAGCAAATGAAGTCAGAAAGGGTTGAAAATTGATGACGTGGCTTCGAATGGTGCATACTGAACACACAAAAAGTCCGGAGTTGAAATAAGTTTAAAAAAATGAAATGCCTTAGTAACAGACGAGTTTTCGTGTGAAACGCTGATACTTCGAAAGAGATTGTCCATTTTGTACACGAAGTGCATCCAGTTTTTGCCGTAACCCTCTCAACTTTTTAGCACATGCTATGTGGGTGAAATGATGATACCATGCCAACTTTCAACCTTTTCAGAGTTCAATTGTACTGCTTTTCAATTACTGGATCATTCTGCTCAAAAAAATCAGTAAATGCATGAAAAATAGCAAATGAAGTCAGAAAGGGTTGAAAATTGATGACGTGGCTTCGAATGGTGCATACTGAACACACAAAAAGTCCGGAGTTGAAATAAGTTTAAAAAAATGAAATGCCTTTGTAACAGACGAGTTTTCGTCTGAAACCCTGATACTTCGAAAGAGATTGTCCATTTTGTACACGAAGTGGATCCAGTTTTTGCCGTAACCCTCTCAACTTTTTAGCACATGCTATGTGTTTGAAATGATGATACCATGCCAACTTTCAACCTTTTCAGAGTTCATTTGTAGAGCTTTTCAATTTCAGGGTCATTTTGCTCAAAAAAATCAGTAAATGCATGAAAAATAGCAAATGAAGTCAGAAAGGGTTGAAAATTGATGACGTGGCTTCGAATGGTGCATACTGAACACACAAAAAGTCCGGAGTTGAAATAAGTTTAAAAAAATGAAATGCCTTAGTAACAGACGAGTTTTCGTGTGAAACCCTGATACTTCGAAAGAGATTGTCCATTTTGTACACGAAGTGCATCCAGTTTTTGCCGTAACCCTCTCAACTTTTTAGAACATGCTATGTGGGTGAAATGATGATACCATGCCAACTTTCAACCTTTTCAGAGTTCAATTGTACTGCTTTTCAATTACTGGATCATTTTGCTCAAAAAATCAGTAAATGCATGAAAAATAGCAAATGAAGTCAGAAAGGGTTGAAAATTGATGACGTGGCTTCGAATGGTGCATACTGAACACACAAAAAGTCCGGAGTTGAAATAAGTTTAAAAAAATGAAATGCCTTAGTAACAGACGAGTTTTCGTCTGAAACCCTGATACTTCGAAAGAGATTGTCCATTTTGTACACGAAGTGCATCCAGTTTTTGCCGTAACCCTCTCAACTTTTTAGCACATGCTATGTGGGTGAAATGATGATACCATGCCAACTTTCAACCTTTTCAGAGTTCAATTGTACTGCTTTTCAATTTCAGGGTCATTTTGCTCAAAAAAATCAGTAAATGCATGAAAAATAGCAAACGAAGTCAGAAAGGGTTGAAAATTGATGACGTGGCTTCGAATGGTGCATACTGACACACAAAAAGTCTGGAGTTGAAATAAGTTTAAAAAAATGAAATGCCTTTGTAAAAGACGAGTTTTCGTCTGAAACCCTGATACTTCGAAAGAGATCGTCCATTTTGTACACGAAGTGCATCCAGTTTTTGCCGTAACCCTCTCAACTTTTTAGCACTTGCTATGTGGGTGAAATGATGATACCATGGCAACTTTCAACCTTTTCAGAGTTCATTTGTAGTGCTTTTCAATTTCAGGGTCATTTTGCTCAAAAAAATCAGTAAATGCATGAAAAATAGCAAATGAAGTCAGAAAGGGTTGAAAATTGATGACGTGGCTTCGAATGGTGCATACTGAACACACAAAAAGTCCGGAGTTGAAATAAGTTTAAAAAAATGAAATGCCTTTGTAACAGACGAGTTTTCGTCTAAAACCCTGATACTTCGAAAGAGATTGTCCATTTTGTACACGAAGTGGATCCAGTTTTTGCCGTAACCCTCTCACCTTTTTAGCACATGCTATGTGGGTGAAATGATGATACCATGCCAACTTTCAACCTTTTCAGAGTTCAATTGTAGTGCTTTTCAATTTCAGGGTCATTTTGCTCAAAAAAATCAGTAAATGCATGAAAAATAGCAAATGAAGTCAGAAAGGGTTGAAAATTGATGACGTGGCTTCGAATGGTGCATACTGAACACACAAAAAGTCTGGATTTGAAATGAGTTTAAAAAAATGAAATGCCTTTGTAACAGACGAGTTTTCGTCTAAAACCCTGATACTTCGAAAGAGATTGTCCATTTTGTACACGAAGTGGATCCAGTTTTTGCCGTAACCCTCTCACCTTTTTAGCACATGCTATGTGGGTGAAATGATGATACCATGCCAACTTTCAACCTTTTCAGAGTTCAATTGTAGTGCTTTTCAATTTCAGGGTCATTTTGCTCAAAAAAATCAGTAAATGCATGAAAAATAGCAAATGAAGTCAGAAAGGGTTGAAAATTGATGACGTGGCTTCGAATGGTGCATACTGAACACACAAAAAGTCTGGAGTTGAAATGAGTTTAAAAAAATGAAATGCCTTAGTAACAGACGAGTTTTCGTCTGAAACCCTGATACTTCGAAAGAGATTGTCCATTTTGTACACGAAGTGCATCCAGTTTTTGCCGTAACCCTCTCAACTTTTTAGCACATGCTATGTGGGTGAAATGATGATACCATGCCAACTTTCAACCTTTTCAGAGTTCAATTGTACTGCTTTTCAATTTCAGGGTCATTTTGCTCAAAAAAATCAGTAAATGCATGAAAAATAGCAAACGAAGTCAGAAAGGGTTGAAAATTGATGACGTGGCTTCGAATGGTGCATACTGACACACAAAAAGTCTGGAGTTGAAATAAGTTTAAAAAAATGAAATGCCTTTGTAAAAGACGAGTTTTCGTCTGAAACCCTGATACTTCGAAAGAGATCGTCCATTTTGTACACGAAGTGCATCCAGTTTTTGCCGTAACCCTCTCAACTTTTTAGCACTTGCTATGTGGGTGAAATGATGATACCATGGCAACTTTCAACCTTTTCAGAGTTCATTTGTAGTGCTTTTCAATTTCAGGGTCATTTTGCTCAAAAAAATCAGTAAATGCATGAAAAATAGCAAATGAAGTCAGAAAGGGTTGAAAATTGATGACGTGGCTTCGAATGGTGCATACTGAACACACAAAAAGTCCGGAGTTGAAATAAGTTTAAAAAAATGAAATGCCTTTGTAACAGACGAGTTTTCGTCTAAAACCCTGATACTTCGAAAGAGATTGTCCATTTTGTACACGAAGTGGATCCAGTTTTTGCCGTAACCCTCTCACCTTTTTAGCACATGCTATGTGGGTGAAATGATGATACCATGCCAACTTTCAACCTTTTCAGAGTTCAATTGTAGTGCTTTTCAATTTCAGGGTCATTTTGCTCAAAAAAATCAGTAAATGCATGAAAAATAGCAAATGAAGTCAGAAAGGGTTGAAAATTGATGACGTGGCTTCGAATGGTGCATACTGAACACACAAAAAGTCTGGATTTGAAATGAGTTTAAAAAAATGAAATGCCTTAGTAACAGACGAGTTTTCGTCTGAAACCCTGATACTTCGAAAGAGATTGTCCATTTTGTACACGAAGTGCATCCAGTTTTTGCCGTAACCCTCTCAACTTTTTAGCACATGCTATGTGGGAGAAATGATGATACCATGCCAACTTTCAACCTTTTCAGAGTTCATTTGTAGTGCTTTTCAATTTCAGGGTCATTTTGCTCAAAAAAATCAGTAAATGCACGAAAAATAGCAAATGAAGTCAGAAAGGGTTGAAAATTGATGACGTGGCTTCGAATGGTGCATACTGAACACACAAAAAGTCCGGAGTTGAAATAAGTTTAAAAAAATGAAATGCCTTTGTAACAGACGAGTTTTCGTCTAAAACCTTGATACTTCGAAAGAGATTGTCCATTTTGTACACGAAGTGGATCCAGTTTTTGCCGTAACCCTCTCACCTTTTTAGCACATGCTATGTGGGTGAAATGATGATACCATGCCAACTTTCAACCTTTTCAGAGTTCAATTGTAGTGCTTTTCAATTTCAGGGTCATTTTGCTCAAAAAAATCAGTAAATGCATGAAAAATAGCAAATGAAGTCAGAAAGGGTTGAAAATTGATGACGTGGCTTCGAATGGTGCATACTGAACACACAAAAAGTCTGGAGTTGAAATGAGTTTAAAAAAATGAAATGCCTTAGTAACAGACGAGTTTTCGTCTGAAACCCTGATACTTCGAAAGAGATTGTCCATTTTGTACACGAAGTGCATCCAGTTTTTGCTGTAACCCTCTCAACTTTTTAGCACATGCTATGTGGGAGAAATGATGATACCATGCCAACTTTCAACCTTTTCAGAGTTCATTTGTAGTGCTTTTCAATTTCAGGGTCATTTTGCTCAAAAAAATCAGTAAATGCATGAAAAATAGCAAATGAAGTCAGAAAGGGTTGAAAATTGATGACGTGGCTTCGAATGGTGCATACTGAACACACAAAAAGTCCGGAGTTGAAATAAGTTTAAAAAAATGAAATGCCTTTGTAACAGACGAGTTTTCGTCTAAAACCCTGATACTTCGAAAGAGATTGTCAATTTTGTACACGAAGAGCATCCAGTTTTTGCCGTAACCCTCTCAACTTTTTAGCACATGCTATGTGGGTGAAATGATGATACCATGCCAACTTTCAACCTTTTCAGAGTTCATTTGTAGTGCTTTTCAATTTTAGGGTCATTTTTCTCAAAAAAATCAGTAAATGCATGAAAAATAGCAAATGAAGTCAGAAAGGGTTGAAAATTGATGACGTGGCTTCGAATGGTGCATACTGAACACACAAAAAGTCTGGAGTTGAAATAAGTTTAAAAAAATGAAATGCCTTAGTAACAGACGAGTTTTCGTCTGAAACCCTGATACTTCGAAAGAGATTGTCCATTTTGTACACGAAGTGGATCCAGTTTTTGCCGTAACCCTCTCAACTTTTTAGCACATGCTATGTGGGTGAAATGATCATACCATGCCAACTTTCAACCTTTTCAGAGTTCATTTGTAGAGCTTTTCAATTTCAGGGTCATTTTGCTCAAAAAAATCAGTAAATGCATGAAAAATAGCAAATGAAGTCAGAAAGGGTTGAAAATTGATGACGTGGCTTCGAATGGTGCATACTGAACACACAAAAAGTCCGGAGTTGAAATAAGTTTAAAAAAATGAAATGCCTTAGTAACAGACGAGTTTTCGTGTGAAACCCTGATACTTCGAAAGAGATTGTCCATTTTGTACACGAAGTGCATCCAGTTTTTGCCGTAACCCTCTCAACTTTTTAGCACATGCTATGTGGGTGAAATGATGATACCATGCCAACTTTCAACCTTTTCAGAGTTCAATTGTACTGCTTTTCAATTTCAGGGTCATTTTGCTCAAAAAAATCAGTAAATGCATGAAAAATAGCAAACGAAGTCAGAAAGGGTTGAAAATTGATGACGTGGCTTCGAATGGTGCATACTGACACACAAAAAGTCTGGAGTTGAAATAAGTTTAAAAAAATGAAATGCCTTTGAAAAAGACGAGTTTTCGTCTGAAACCCTGATACTTCGAAAGAGATCGTCCATTTTGTACACGAAGTGCATCCAGTTTTTGCCGTAACCCTCTCAACTTTTTAGCACATGCTATGTGGGTGAAATGATGATACCATGCCAACTTTCAACCTTTTCAGTGTTCATTTGTAGAGCTTTTCAATTTCAGGGTCATTTTGCTCAAAAAAATCAGTAAATGCATGAAAAATAGCAAATGAAGTCAGAAAGGGTTGAAAATTGATGACGTGGCTTCGAATGGTGCATACTGAACACACAAAAAGTCCGGAGTTGAAATAAGTTTAAAAAAATGAAATGCCTTTGTAACAGACGAGTTTTCGTCTGAAACCCTGATACTTCGAAAGAGATTGTCCATTTTGTACACGAAGTGCATCCAGTTTTTGCCGTAACCCTCTCAACTTTTTAGCACATGCTATGTGGGTGAAATGATGATACCATGCCAACTTTCAACCTTTTCAGAGTTCAATTGTACTGCTTTTCAATTTCAGGGTCATTTTGCTCAAAAAAATCAGTAAATGCATGAAAAATAGCAAATGAAGTCAGAAAGGGTTGAAAATTGATGACGTGGCTTCGAATGGTGCATACTGACACACAAAAAGTCTGGAGTTGAAATAAGTTTAAAAAAATGAAATGCCTTTGTAAAAGACGAGTTTTCGTCTGAAACCCTGATACTTCGAAAGAGATCGTCCATTTTGTACACGAAGTGCATCCAGTTTTTGCCGTAACCCTCTCAACTTTTTAGCACATGCTATGTGGGTGAAATGATGATACCATGGCAACTTTCAACCTTTTAAGAGTTTATTTGTAGTGCTTTTCAATTTCAGGGTCATTTTGCTCAAAAAAATCAGTAAATGCATGAAAAATAGCAAATGAAGTCAGAAAGGGTTGAAAATTGATGACGTGGCTTCGAATGGTGCATACTGAACACACAAAAAGTCCGGAGTTGAAATAAGTTTAAAAAAATGAAATGCCTTTGTAACAGACGAGTTTTCGTCTGAAACCCTGATACTTCGAAAGAGATCGTCCATTTTGTACACGAAGTGCATCCAGTTTTTGCCGTAACCCTCTCAACTTTTTTGCACATGCTATGTGGGTGAAATGATGATACCATGCCAACTTTCAACCTTTTCAGAGTTCAATTGTACTGCTTTTCAATTTCAGGGTCATTTTGCTCAAAAAAATCAGTAAATGCATGAAAAATAGCAAATGAAGTCAGAAAGGGTTGAAAATTGATGACGTGGCTTCGAATGGTGCATACTGAACACACAAAAAGTCCGGAGTTGAAATAAGTTTAAAAAAATGTAATGCCTTTGTAACAGACGAGTTTTCGTGTGAAACCCTGATACTTCGAAAGAGATTGTCCATTTTGTACACGAAGTGCATCCAGTTTTTGCCGTAACCCTCTCAACTTTTCAGCACATGCTATGTGGGTGAAATGATGATACCATGCCAACTTTCAACCTTTTCAGAGTTCAATTGTACTGCTTTTCAATTTCAGGGTCATTTTGCTCAAAAAAATCAGTAAATGCATGAAAAATAGCAAACGAAGTCAGAAAGGGTTGAAATTTGATGACGTGGCTTCGAATGGTGCATACTGACACACAAAAAGTCTGGAGTTGAAATAAGTTTAAAAAAATGAAATGCCTTTGTAACAGACGAGTTTTCGTCTGAAACCCTGATACTTCGAAAGAGATTGTCCATTTTGTACACGAAGTGCATCCAGTTTTTGCCGTAACCCTCTCAACTTTTTAGCACATGCTATGTGGGTGAAATGATGATACCATGCCAACTTTCAACCTTTTCAGTGTTCATTTGTAGAGCTTTTCAATTTCAGGGTCATTTTGCTCAAAAAAATCAGTAAATGCATGAAAAATAGCAAATGAAGTCAGAAAGGGTTGAAAATTGATGACGTGGCTTCGAATGGTGCATACTGAACACACAAAAAGTCCGGAGTTGAAATAAGTTTAAAAAAATGAAATGCCTTTGTAACAGACGAGTTTTCGTGTGAAACCCTGATACTTCGAAAGAGATTGTCCATTTTGTACACGAAGTGCATCCAGTTTTTGCCGTAACCCTCTCAACTTTTTAGCACATGCTATGTGGGTGAAATGATGATACCATGCCAACTTTCAACCTTTTCAGTGTTCATTTGTAGAGCTTTTCAATTTCAGGGTCATTTTGCTCAAAAAAATCAGTAAATGCATGAAAAATAGCAAATGAAGTCAGAAAGGGTTGAAAATTGATGACGTGGCTTCGAATGGTGCATACTGAACACACAAAAAGTCCGGAGTTGAAATAAGTTTAAAAAAATGAAATGCCTTAGTAACAGACGAGTTTTCGTGTGAAACCCTGATACTTCGAAAGAGATCGTCCATTTTGTACACGAAGTGCATCCAGTTTTTGCCGTAACCCTCTCAACTTTTTAGCACATGCTATGTGGGTGAAATGATGATACCATGCCAACTTTCAACCTTTTCAGAGTTCAATTGTACTGCTTTTCAATTTCAGGGTCATTTTGCTCAAAAAAATCAGTAAATGCATGAAAAATAGCAAACGAAGTCAGAAAGGGTTGAAAATTGATGACGTGGCTTCGAATGGTGCATACTGACACACAAAAAGTCTGGAGTTGAAATAAGTTTAAAAAAATGAAATGCCTTTGTAAAAGACGAGTTTTCGTCTGAAACCCTAATACTTCGAAAGAGATCGTCCATTTTGTACACGAAGTGCATCCAGTTTTTGCCGTAACCCTCTCAACTTTTTAGCACTTGCTATGTGGGTGAAATGATGATACCATGGCAACTTTCAACCTTTTCAGAGTTCAATTGTACTGCTTTTCAATTTCAGGGTCATTTTGCTCAAAAAAATCAGTAAATGCATGAAAAATAGCAAATGAAGTCAGAAAGGGTTGAAAATTGATGACGTGGCTTCGAATGGTGCATACTGAACACACAAAAAGTCCGGAGTTGAAATAAGTTTAAAAAAATGAATTGCCTTTGTAACAGACGAGTTTTCGTCTGAAACCCTGATACTTCGAAAGAGATCGTCCATTTTGTACACGAAGTGCATCCAGTTTTTGCCGTAACCCTCTCACCTTTTTAGCACATGCTATGTGGGTGAAATGATGATACCATGCCAACTTTCAACCTTTTCAGAGTTCAATTGTAGTGCTTTTCAATTTCAGGGTCATTTTGCTCAAAAAAAATCAGTAAATGCATGAAAAATAGCAAATGAAGTCAGAAAGGGTTGAAAATTGATGACGTGGCTTCGAATGGTGCATACTGAACACACAAAAAGTCTGGAGTTGAAATGAGTTTAAAAAAATGTAATGCCTTAGTAACAGACGAGTTTTCGTCTGAAACCCTGATACTTCGAAAGAGATTGTCCATTTTGTACACGAAGTGCATCCAGTTTTTGCCGTAACCCTCTCAACTTTTTAGCACATGCTATGTGGGTTAAATGATGATACCATGCCAACTTTCAACCTTTTCAGAGTTCAATTGTACTGCTTTTCAATTTCAGGGTCATTTTGCTCAAAAAAATCAGTAAATGCATGAAAAATAGCAAACGAAGTCAGAAAGGGTTGAAAATTGATGACGTGGCTTCGAATGGTGCATACTGACACACAAAAAGTCTGGAGTTGAAATAAGTTTAAAAAAATGAAATGCCTTTGTAACAGACGAGTTTTCGTCTGAAACCCTGATACTTCGAAAGAGATCGTCCATTTTGTACACGAAGTGCATCCAGTTTTTGCCGTAACCCTATCAACTTTTTAGCACATGCTATGTGGGTGAAATGATGATACCATGCCAACTTTCAACCTTTTCAGAGTTCAATTGTACTGCTTTTCAATTTCAGGGCCATTTTGCTCAAAAAAATCAGTAAATGCATGAAAAATAGCAAACGAAGTCAGAAAGGGTTGAAAATTGATGACGTGGCTTCGAATGGTGCATACTGACACACAAAAAGTCTGGAGTTGAAATAAGTTTAAAAAAATGAAATGCCTTTGTAACAGACGAGTTTTCGTCTGAAACCCTGATACTTCGAAAGAGATCGTCCATTTTGTACACGAAGTGCATCCAGTTTTTGCCGTAACCCTCTCAACTTTTTAGCACATGCTATGTGGGTGAAATGATGATACCATGGCAACTTTCAACCTTTTAAGAGTTTATTTGTAGTGCTTTTCAATTTCAGGGTCATTTTGCTCAAAAAAATCAGTAAATGCATGAAAAATAGCAAATGAAGTCAGAAAGGGTTGAAAATTGATGACGTGGCTTCGAATGGTGCATACTGAACACACAAAAAGTCCGGAGTTGAAATAAGTTTAAAAAAATGAAATGCCTTTGTAAAAGACGAGTTTTCGTCTGAAACCCTGATACTTCGAAAGAGATCGTCCATTTTGTACACGAAGTGCATCCAGTTTTTGCCGTAACCCTCTCAACTTTTTAGCACATGCTATGTGGGTGAAATGATGATACCATGCCAACTTTCAACCTTTTCAGAGTTCAATTGTACTGCTTTTCAATTTCAGGGTCATTTTGCTCAAAAAAATCAGTAAATGCATGAAAAATAGCAAATGAAGTCAGAAAGGGTTGAAAATTGATGACGTGGCTTCGAATGGTGCATACTGAACACACAAAAAGTCCGGAGTTGAAATAAGTTTAAAAAAATGAAATGCCTTTGTAACAGACGAGTTTTCGTGTGAAACCCTGATACTTCGAAAGAGATTGTCCATTTTGTACACGAAGTGCATCCAGTTTTTGCCGTAACCCTCTCAAGTTTTTAGCACATGCTATGTGGGTGAAATGATGATACCATGCCAACTTTCAACCTTTTCAGAGTTCAATTGTACTGCTTTTCAATTTCAGGGTCATTTTGCTCAAAAAAATCAGTAAATGCATGAAAAATAGCAAACGAAGTCTGAAAGGGTTGAAAATTGATGACGTGGCTTCGAATGGTGCATACTGACACACAAAAAGTCTGGAGTTGAAATAAGTTTAAAAAAATGAAATGCCTTTGTAAAAGACGAGTTTTCGTCTGAAACCCTGATACTTCGAAAGAGATCGTCCATTTTGTACACGAAGTGCATCCAGTTTTTGCCGTAACCCTCTCAACTTTTTAGCACATGCTATGTGGGTGAAATGATGATACCATGGCAACTTTCAACCTTTTCAGAGTTCAATTGTACTGCTTTTCAATTTCAGGGTCATTTTGCTCAAAAAAATCAGTAAATGCATGAAAAATAGCAAACGAAGTCAGAAAGGGTTGAAAATTGATGACGTGGCTTCGAATGGTGCATACTGACACACAAAAAGTCTGGATTTGAAATAAGTTTAAAAAAATGAAATGCCTTTGTAACAGACGAGTTTTCGTCTGAAACCCTGATACTTCGAAAGAGATCGTCCATTTTGTACACGAAGTGCATCCAGTTTTTGCCGTAACCCTCTCAACTTTTTAGCACATGCTATGTGGGTGAAATGATGATACCATGGCACCTTTCAACCTTTTAAGAGTTTATTTGTAGTGCTTTTCAATTTCAGGGTCATTTTGCTCAAAAAAATCAGTAAATGCATGAAAAATAGCAAATGAAGTCAGAAAGGGTTGAAAATTGATGACGTGGCTTCGAATGGTGCATACTGAACACACAAAAAGTCCGGAGTTGAAATAAGTTTTAAAAAATGAAATGCCTTTGTAACAGACGAGTTTTCGTCTGAAACCCTGATACTTCGAAAGAGATCGTCCATTTTGTACACGAAGTGCATCCAGTTTTTGCCGTAACCCTCTCAACTTTTTAGCACATGCTATGTGGGTGAAATGATGATACCATGCCAACTTTCAACCTTTTCAGAGTTCAATTGTACTGCTTTTCAATTTCAGGGCCATTTTGCTCAAAAAAATCAGTAAATGCATGAAAAATAGCAAATGAAGTCAGAAAGGGTTGAAAATTGATGACGTGGCTTCGAATGGTGCATACTGAACACACAAAAAGTCCGGAGTTGAAATAAGTTTAAAAAAATGAAATGCCTTTGTAACAGACGAGTTTTCGTGTGAAACCCTGATACTTCGAAAGAGATTGTCCATTTTGTACACGTAGTGCATCCAGTTTTTGCCGTAACCCTCTCAACTTTTTAGCACATGCTATGTGGGTGAAATGATGATACCATGGCAACTTTCAACCTTTTCAGAGTTCATTTGTAGTGCTTTTCAATTTCAGGGTCATTTTGCTCAAAAAAATCAGTAAATGCATGAAAAATAGCAAATGAAGTCAGAAAGGGTTGAAAATTGATGACGTGGCCTCGAATGGTGCATACTGAACACACAAAAAGTCCGGAGTTGAAATAAGTTTAAAAAAATGAAATGCCTTTGTAAAAGACGAGTTTTCGTCTGAAACCCTGATACTTCGAAAGAGATCGTCCATTTTGTACACGAAGTGCATCCAGTTTTTGCCGTAACCCTCTCAACTTTTTAGCACATGCTATGTGGGTGAAATGATGATACCATGCCAACTTTCAACCTTTTCAGTGTTCATTTGTAGAGCTTTTCAATTTCAGGGTCATTTTGCTCAAAAAAATCAGTAAATGCATGAAAAATAGCAAATGAAGTCAGAAAGGGTTGAAAATTGATGACGTGGCTTCGAATGGTGCATACTGAACACACAAAAAGTCCGGAGTTGAAATAAGTTTAAAAAAATGAAATGCCTTTGTAACAGACGAGTTTTCGTGTGAAACCCTGATACTTCGAAAGAGATCGTCCATTTTGTACACGAAGTGCATCCAGTTTTTGCCGTAACCCTCTCAACTTTTTAGCACATGCTATGTGGGTGAAATGATGATACCATGCCAACTTTCAACCTTTTCAGAGTTCAATTGTACTGCTTTTCAATTTCAGGGTCATTTTGCTCAAAAAAATCAGTAAATGCATGAAAAATAGCAAACGAAGTCAGAAAGGGTTGAAAATTGATGACGTGGCTTCGAATGGTGCATACTGACACACAAAAAGTCTGGAGTTGAAATAAGTTTAAAAATATGAAATGCCATTGTAACAGACGAGTTTTCGTCTGAAACCCTGATACTTCGAAAGAGATCGTCCATTTTGTACACGAAGTGCATCCAGTTTTTGCCGTAACCCTCTCAACTTTTTAGCACATGCTATGTGGGTGAAATGATGATACCATGGCACCTTTCAACCTTTTAAGAGTTTATTTGTAGTGCTTTTCAATTTCAGGGTCATTTTGCTCAAAAAAATCAGTAAATGCATGAAAAATAGCAAATGAAGTCAGAAAGGGTTGAAAATTGATGACGTGGCTTCGAATGGTGCATACTGAACACACAAAAAGTCCGGAGTTGAAATAAGTTTTAAAAAATGAAATGCCTTTGTAACAGACGAGTTTTCGTCTGAAACCCTGATACTTCGAAAGAGATCGTCCATTTTGTACACGAAGTGCATCCAGTTTTTGCCGTAACCCTCTCAACTTTTTAGCACATGCTATGTGGGTGAAATGATGATACCATGCCAACTTTCAACCTTTTCAGAGTTCAATTGTACTGCTTTTCAATTTCAGGGTCATTTTGCTCAAAAAAATCAGTAAATGCATGAAAAATAGCAAATGAAGTCAGAAAGGGTTGAAAATTGATGACGTGGCTTCGAATGGTGCATACTGAACACACAAAAAGTCCGGAGTTGAAATAAGTTTAAAAAAATGAAATGCCTTTGTAACAGACGAGTTTTCGTGTGAAACCCTGATACTTCGAAAGAGATTGTCCATTTTGTACACGAAGTGCATCCAGTTTTTGCCGTAACCCTCTCAACTTTTTAGCACATGCTATGTGGGTGAAATGATGATACCATGGCAACTTTCAACCTTTTCAGAGTTCATTTGTAGTGCTTTTCAATTTCAGGGTCATTTTGCTCAAAAAAATCAGTAAATGCATGAAAAATAGCAAATGAAGTCAGAAAAGGTTGAAAATTGATGACGTGGCTTCGAATGGTGCATACTGAACACACAAAAAGTCCGGAGTTGAAATAAGTTTAAAAAAATGAAATGCCTTTGTAAAAGACGAGTTTTCGTCTGAAACCCTGATACTTCGAAAGAGATCGTCCATTTTGTACACAAAGTGCATCCAGTTTTTGCCGTAACCCTCTCAACTTTTTAGCACATGCTATGTGGGTGAAATGATGATACCATGCCAACTTTCAACCTTTTCAGTGTTCATTTGTAGAGCTTTTCAATTTCAGGGTCATTTTGCTCAAAAAAATCAGTAAATGCATGAAAAATAGCAAATGAAGTCAGAAAGGGTTGAAAATTGATGACGTGGCTTCGAATGGTGCATACTGAACACACAAAAAGTCCGGAGTTGAAATAAGTTTAAAAAAATGAAATGCCTTTGTAACAGACGAGTTTTCGTGTGAAACCCTGATACTTCGAAAGAGATTGTCCATTTTGTACACGAAGTGCATCCAGTTTTTGCCGTAACCCTCTCAACTTTTTAGCACATGCTATGTGGGTGAAATGATGATACCATGCCAACTTTCAACCTTTTCAGAGTTCAATTGTACTGCTTTTCAATTTCAGGGTCATTTTGCTCAAAAAAATCAGTAAATGCATGAAAAATAGCAAACGAAGTCAGAAAGGGTTGAAAATTGATGACGTGGCTTCGAATGGTGCATACTGACACACAAAAAGTCTGGAGTTGAAATAAGTTTAAAAAAATGAAATGCCTTTGTAAAAGACGAGTTTTCGTCTGAAACCCTGATACTTCGAAAGAGATCGTCCATTTTGTACACGATGTGCATCCAGTTTTTGCCGTAACCCTCTCAACTTTTTAGCACTTGCTATGTGGGTGAAATGATGATACCATGGCAACTTTCAACCTTTTCAGAGTTCATTTGTAGTGCTTTTCAATTTCAGGGTCATTTTGCTCAAAAAAATCAGTAAATGCATGAAAAATAGCAAATGAAGTCAGAAAGGGTTGAAAATTGATGACGTGGCTTCGAATGGTGCATACTGAACACACAAAAAGTCCGGAGTTGAAATAAGTTTAAAAAAATGAAATGCCTTTGTAACAGACGAGTTTTCGTCTGAAACCCTGATACTTCGAAAGAGATTGTCCATTTTGTCCACGAAATGGATCCAGTTTTTGCCGTAACCCTCTCACCTTTTTAGCACATGCTATGTGGGTGAAATGATGATACCATGCCAACTTTCAACCTTTTCAGAGTTCAATTGTACTGCTTTTCAATTTCAGGGTCATTTTGATCAAAAAAATCAGTAAATGCATGAAAAATAGCAAACGAAGTCAGAAAGGGTTGAAAATTGATGACGTGGCTTCGAATGGTGCATACTGACACACAAAAAGTCTGGAGTTGAAATAAGTTTAAAAAAATGAAATGCCTTTGTAACAGACGAGTTTTCGTCTGAAACCCTGATACTTCGAAAGAGATCGTCCATTTTGTACACGAAGTGCATCCAGTTTTTGCCGTAACCCTCTCAACTTTTTAGCACATGCTATGTGGGTGAAATGATGATACCATGCCAACTTTCAACCTTTTCAGAGTTCAATTGTACTGCTTTTCAATTTCAGGGTCATTTTGCTCAAAAAAATCAGTAAATGCATGAAAAATAGCAAATGAAGTCAGAAAAGGTTGAAAATTGATGACGTGGCTTCGAATGGTGCATACTGAACACACAAAAAGTCCGGAGTTGAAATAAGTTTAAAAAAATGAAATGCCTTTGTAAAAGACGAGTTTTCGTCTGAAACCCTGATACTTCGAAAGAGATCGTCCATTTTGTACACGAAGTGCATCCAGTTTTTGCCGTAACCCTCTCAACTTTTTAGCACATGCTATGTGGGTGAAATGATGATACCATGCCAACTTTCAACCTTTTCAGTGTTCATTTGTAGAGCTTTTCAATTTCAGGGTCATTTTGCTCAAAAAAATCAGTAAATGCATGAAAAATAGCAAATGAAGTCAGAAAGGGTTGAAAATTGATGACGTGGCTTCGAATGGTGCATACTGAACACACAAAAAGTCCGGAGTTGAAATAAGTTTAAAAAAATGAAATGCCTTTGTAACAGACGAGTTTTCGTGTGAAACCCTGATACTTCGAAAGAGATCGTCCATTTTGTACACGAAGTGCATCCAGTTTTTGCCGTAACCCTCTCAACTTTTTAGCACATGCTATGTGGGTGAAATGATGATACCATGCCAACTTTCAACCTTTTCAGAGTTCAATTGTACTGCTTTTCAATTTCAGGGTCATTTTGCTCAAAAAAATCAGTAAATGCATGAAAAATAGCAAACGAAGTCAGAAAGGGTTGAAAATTGATGACGTGGCTTCGAATGGTGCATACTGACACACAAAAAGTCTGGAGTTGAAATAAGTTTAAAAAAATGAAATGCCTTTGTAAAAGACGAGTTTTCGTCTGAAACCCTGATACTTCGAAAGAGATCGTCCATTTTGTACACGAAGTGCATCCAGTTTTTGCCGTAACCCTCTCAACTTTTTAGCACTTGCTATGTGGGTGAAATGATGATACCATGGCAACTTTCAACCTTTTCAGAGTTCATTTGTAGTGCTTTTCAATTTCAGGGTCATTTTGCTCAAAAAAATCAGTAAATGCATGAAAAATAGCAAACGAAGTCTGAAAGGGTTGAAAATTGATGACGTGGCTTCGAATGGTGCATACTGAACACACAAAAAGTCCGGAGTTGAAATAAGTTTAAAAAAATGAAATGCCTTTGTAACAGACGAGTTTTCGTCTGAAACCCTGATACTTCGAAAGAGATCGTCCATTTTGTCCACGAAGTGGATCCAGTTTTTGCCGTAACCCTCTCACCTTTTTAGCACATGCTATGTGGGTGAAATGATGATACCATGCCAACTTTCAACCTTTTCAGTGTTCATTTGTAGAGCTTTTCAATTTCAGGGTCATTTTGCTCAAAAAAATCAGTAAATGCATGAAAAATAGCAAATGAAGTCAGAAAGGGTTGAAAATTGATGACGTGGCTTCGAATGGTGCATACTGAACACACAAAAAGTCCGGAGTTGAAATAAGTTTAAAAAAATGAAATGCCTTTGTAACAGACGAGTTTTCGTGTGAAACCCTGATACTTCGAAAGAGATTGTCCATTTTGTACACGAAGTGCATCCAGTTTTTGCCGTAACCCTCTCAACTTTTTAGCACATGCTATGTGGGTGAAATGATGATACCATGGCAACTTTCAACCTTTTCAGAGTTCATTTGTAGTGCTTTTCAATTTCAGGGTCATTTTGCTCAAAAAAATCAGTAAATGCATGAAAAATAGCAAATGAAGTCAGAAAAGGTTGAAAATTGATGACGTGGCTTCGAATGGTGCATACTGAACACACAAAAAGTCCGGAGTTGAAATAAGTTTAAAAAAATGAAATGCCTTTGTAAAAGACGAGTTTTCGTCTGAAACCCTGATACTTCGAAAGAGATCGTCCATTTTGTACACGAAGTGCATCCAGTTTTTGCCGTAACCCTCTCAACTTTTTAGCACATGCTATGTGGGTGAAATGATGATACCATGCCAACTTTCAACCTTTTCAGTGTTCATTTGTAGAGCTTTTCAATTTCAGGGTCATTTTGCTCAAAAAAATCAGTAAATGCATGAAAAATAGCAAATGAAGTCAGAAAGGGTTGAAAATTGATGACGTGGCTTCGAATGGTGCATACTGAACACACAAAAAGTCCGGAGTTGAAATAAGTTTAAAAAAATGAAATGCCTTTGTAACAGACGAGTTTTCGTGTGAAACCCTGATACTTCGAAAGAGATTGTCCATTTTGTACACGAAGTGCATCCAGTTTTTGCCGTAACCCTCTCAACTTTTTAGCACATGCTATGTGGGTGAAATGATGATACCATGCCAACTTTCAACCTTTTCAGAGTTCAATTGTACTGCTTTTCAATTTCAGGGTCATTTTGCTCAAAAAAATCAGTAAATGCATGAAAAATAGCAAACGAAGTCAGAAAGGGTTGAAAATTGATGACGTGGCTTCGAATGGTGCATACTGACACACAAAAAGTCTGGAGTTGAAATAAGTTTAAAAAAATGAAATGCCTTTGTAAAAGACGAGTTTTCGTCTGAAACCCTGATACTTCGAAAGAGATCGTCCATTTTGTACACGAAGTGCATCCAGTTTTTGCCGTAACCCTCTCAACTTTTTAGCACTTGCTATGTGGGTGAAATGATGATACCATGGCAACTTTCAACCTTTTCAGAGTTCATTTGTAGTGCTTTTCAATTTCAGGGTCATTTTGCTCAAAAAAATCAGTAAATGCATGAAAAATAGCAAATGAAGTCAGAAAGGGTTGAAAATTGATGACGTGGCTTCGAATGGTGCATACTGAACACACAAAAAGTCCGGAGTTGAAATAAGTTTAAAAAAATGAAATGCCTTTGTAACAGACGAGTTTTCGTCTGAAACCCTGATACTTCGAAAGAGATTGTCCATTTTGTCCACGAAATGGATCCAGTTTTTGCCGTAACCCTCTCACCTTTTTAGCACATGCTATGTGGGTGAAATGATGATACCATGCCAACTTTCAACCTTTTCAGAGTTCAATTGTACTGCTTTTCAATTTCAGGGTCATTTTGATCAAAAAAATCAGTAAATGCATGAAAAATAGCAAACGAAGTCAGAAAGGGTTGAAAATTGATGACGTGGCTTCGAATGGTGCATACTGACACACAAAAAGTCTGGAGTTGAAATAAGTTTAAAAAAATGAAATGCCTTTGTAACAGACGAGTTTTCGTCTGAAACCCTGATACTTCGAAAGAGATCGTCCATTTTGTACACGAAGTGCATCCAGTTTTTGCCGTAAGCCTCTCAACTTTTTAGCACATGCTATGTGGGTGAAATGATGATACCATGCCAACTTTCAACCTTTTCAGAGTTCAATTGTAGTGCTTTTCAATTTCAGGGTCATTTTGCTCAAAAAAATCAGTAAATGCATGAAAAATAGCAAATGAAGTCAGAAAAGGTTGAAAATTGATGACGTGGCTTCGAATGGTGCATACTGAACACACAAAAAGTCCGGAGTTGAAATAAGTTTAAAAAAATGAAATGCCTTTGTAAAAGACGAGTTTTCGTCTGAAACCCTGATACTTCGAAAGAGATCGTCCATTTTGTACACGAAGTGCATCCAGTTTTTGCCGTAACCCTCTCAACTTTTTAGCACATGCTATGTGGGTGAAATGATGATACCATGCCAACTTTCAACCTTTTCAGTGTTCATTTGTAGAGCTTTTCAATTTCAGGGTCATTTTGCTCAAAAAAATCAGTAAATGCATGAAAAATAGCAAATGAAGTCAGAAAGGGTTGAAAATTGATGACGTGGCTTCGAATGGTGCATACTGAACACACAAAAAGTCCGGAGTTGAAATAAGTTTAAAAAAATGAAATGCCTTTGTAACAGACGAGTTTTCGTGTGAAACCCTGATACTTCGAAAGAGATCGTCCATTTTGTACACGAAGTGCATCCAGTTTTTGCCGTAACCCTATCAACTTTTTAGCACATGCTATGTGGGTGAAATGATGATACCATGCCAACTTTCAACCTTTTCAGAGTTCAATTGTACTGCTTTTCAATTTCAGGGTCATTTTGCTCAAAAAAATCAGTAAATGCATGAAAAATAGCAAACGAAGTCAGAAAGGGTTGAAAATTGATGACGTGGCTTCGAATGGTGCATACTGACACACAAAAAGTCTGGAGTTGAAATAAGTTTAAAAAAATGAAATGCCTTTGTAAAAGACGAGTTTTCGTCTGAAACCCTGATACTTCGAAAGAGATCGTCCATTTTGTACACGAAGTGCATCCAGTTTTTGCCGTAACCCTCTCAACTTTTTAGCACTTGCTATGTGGGTGAAATGATGATACCATGGCAACTTTCAACCTTTTCAGAGTTCATTTGTAGTGCTTTTCAATTTCAGGGTCATTTTGCTCAAAAAAATCAGTAAATGCATGAAAAATAGCAAACGAAGTCTGAAAGGGTTGAAAATTGATGACGTGGCTTCGAATGGTGCATACTGAACACACAAAAAGTCCGGAGTTGAAATAAGTTTAAAAAAATGAAATGCCTTTGTAACAGACGAGTTTTCGTCTGAAACCCTGATACTTCGAAAGAGATCGTCCATTTTGTCCACGAAGTGGATCCAGTTTTTGCCGTAACCCTCTCACCTTTTTAGCACATGCTATGTGGGTGAAATGATGATACCATGCCAACTTTCAACCTTTTCAGAGTTCAATTGTACTGCTTTTCAATTTCAGGGTCATTTTGATCAAAAAAATAAGTAAATGCATGAAAAATAGCAAACGAAGTCAGAAAGGGTTGAAAATTGATGACGTGGCTTCGAATGGTGCATACTGACACACAAAAAGTCTGGAGTTGAAATAAGTTTAAAAAAATGAAATGCCTTTGTAACAGACGAGTTTTCGTCTGAAACCCTGATACTTCGAAAGAGATCGTCCATTTTGTACACGAAGTGCATCCAGTTTTTGCCGTAAGCCTCTCAACTTTTTAGCACATGCTATGTGGGTGAAATGATGATACCATGCCAACTTTCAACCTTTTAAGAGTTCAATTGTACTGCTTTTCAATTTCAGGGTCATTTTGCTCAAAAAAATCAGTAAATGCATGAAAAATAGCAAACGAAGTCAGAAAGGGTTGAAAATTGATGACGTGGCTTCGAATGGTGCATACTGACACACAAAAAGTCTGGAGTTGAAATAAGTTTAAAAAAATGAAATGCCTTTGTAACAGACGAGTTTTCGTCTGAAACCCTGATATTTCGAAAGAGATCGTCCATTTTGTACACGAAGTGCATCCAGTTTTTGCCGTAACCCTCTCACCTTTTTAGCACATGCTATGTGGGTGAAATGATGATACCATGGCAACTTTCAACCTTTTAAGAGTTTATTTGTAGTGCTTTTCAATTTCAGGGTCATTTTGCTCATAAAAATCAGTAAATGCATGAAAAATAGCAAATGAAGTCAGAAAGGGTTGAAAATTGATGACGTGGCTTCGAATGGTGCATACTGAACACACAAAAAGTCCGGAGTTGAAATAAGTTTAAAAAAATGAAATGCCTTTGTAACAGACGAGTTTTCGTCTGAAACCCTGATACTTCGAAAGAGATCGTCCATTTTGTACACGAAGTGCATCCAGTTTTTGCCGTAACCCTCTCAACTTTTTAGCACATGCTATGTGGGTGAAATGATGATACCATGCCAACTTTCAACCTTTTCAGAGTTCAATTGTACTGCTTTTCAATTTCAGGGTCATTTTGCTCAAAAAAATCAGTAAATGCATGAAAAATAGCAAATGAAGTCAGAAAGGGTTGAAAATTGATGACGTGGCTTCGAATGGTGCATACTGACACACAAAAAGTCTGGAGTTGAAATAAGTTTAAAAAAATGAAATGCCTTTGTAACAGACGAGTTTTCGTCTGAAACCCTGATACTTCGAAAGAGATCGTCCATTTTGTACACGAAGTGCATCCAGTTTTTGCCGTAAGCCTCTCAACTTTTTAGCACATGCTATGTGGGTGAAATGATGATACCATGCCAACTTTCAACCTTTTAAGAGTTCAATTGTACTGCTTTTCAATTTCAGGGTCATTTTGATCAAAAAAATCAGTAAATGCATGAAAAATAGCAAACGAAGTCAGAAAGGGTTGAAAATTGATGACGTGACTTCGAATGGTGCATACTGACACACAAAAAGTCTGGAGTTGAAATAAGTTTAAAAAAATGAAATGCCTTTGTAAAAGACGAGTTTTCGTCTGAAACCCTGATACTTCGAAAGAGATCGTCCATTTTGTACACGAAGTGCATCCAGTTTTTGCCGTAACCCTCTCAACTTTTTAGCACATGCTATGTGGGTGAAATGATGATACCATGCCAACTTTCAACCTTTTCAGAGTTCAATTGTACTGCTTTTCAATTTCAGGGTCATTTTGCTCAAAAAAAATCAGTAAATGCATGAAAAATAGCAAACGAAGTCAGAAAGGGTTGAAAATTGATGACGTGGCTTCGAATGGTGCATACTGACACACAAAAAGTCTGGAGTTGAAATAAGTTTAAAAAAATGAAATGCCTTTGTAACAGACGAGTTTTCGTCTGAAACCCTGATACTTCGAAAGAGATCGTCCATTTTGTACACGAAGTGCATCCAGTTTTTGCCGTAACCCTCTCAACTTTTTAGCACATGCTATGTGGGTGAAATGATGATACCATGGCAACTTTCAACCTTTTAAGAGTTTATTTGTAGTGCTTTTCAATTTCAGGGTCATTTTGCTCATAAAAATCAGTAAATGCATGAAAAATAGCAAATGAAGTCAGAAAGGGTTGAAAATTGATGACGTGGCTTTGAATGGTGCATACTGAACACACAAAAAGTCCGGAGTTGAAATAAGTTTAAAAAAATGAAATGCCTTTGTAACAGACGAGTTTTCGTCTGAAACCCTGATACTTCGAAAGAGATCGTCCATTTTGTACACGAAGTGCATCCAGTTTTTGCCGTAACCCTCTCAACTTTTTAGCACATGCTATGTGGGTGAAATGATGATACCATGCCAACTTTCAACCTTTTCAGAGTTCAATTGTACTGCTTTTCAATTTCAGGGTCATTTTGCTCAAAAAAATCAGTAAATGCATGAAAAATAGCAAACGAAGTCAGAAAGGGTTGAAAATTGATGACGTGGCTTCGAATGGTGCATACTGACACACAAAAAGTCTGGAGTTGAAATAAGTTTAAAAAAATGAAATGCCTTTGTAAAAGACGAGTTTTCGTCTGAAACCCTGATACTTCGAAAGAGATCGTCCATTTTGTACACGAAGTGCATCCAGTTTTTGCCGTAACCCTCTCAACTTTTTAGCACATGCTATGTGGGTGAAATGATGATACCATGCCAACTTTCAACCTTTTCAGAGTTCAATTGTACTGCTTTTCAATTTCAGGGTCATTTTGCTCAAAAAAATCAGTAAATGCATGAAAAATAGCAAATGAAGTCAGAAAGGGTTGAAAATTGATGACGTGGCTTCGAATGGTGCATACTGAACACACAAAAAGTCCGGAGTTGAAATAAGTTTAAAAAAATGAAATGCCTTTGTAAAAGACGAGTTTTCGTCTGAAACCCTGATACTTCGAAAGAGATCGTCCATTTTGTACACGAAGTGCATCCAGTTTTTGCCGTAACCCTCTCAACATTTTAGCACATGCTATGTGGGTGAAATGATGATACCATGCCAACTTTCAACCTTTTCAGAGTTCAATTGTACTGCTTTTCAATTTCAGGGTCATTTTGCTCAAAAAAATCAGTAAATGCATGAAAAATAGCAAACGAAGTCAGAAAGGGTTGAAAATTGATGACGTGGCTTCGAATGGTGCATACTGACACACAAAAAGTCTGGAGTTGAAATAAGTTTAAAAAAATGAAATGCCTTTGTAACAGACGAGTTTTCGTCTGAAACCCTGATACTTCGAAAGAGATCTTCCATTTTGTACACGAAGTGCATCCAGTTTTTGCCGTAACCCTCTCAACTTTTTAGCACATGCTATGTGGGTGAAATGATGATACCATGGCACCTTTCAACCTTTTAAGAGTTTATTTGTAGTGCTTTTCAATTTCAGGGTCATTTTGCTCAAAAAAATCAGTAAATGCATGAAAAATAGCAAATGAAGTCAGAAAGGGTTGAAAATTGATGACGTGGCTTCGAATGGTGCATACTGAACACACAAAAAGTCCGGAGTTGAAATAAGTTTTAAAAAATGAAATGCCTTTGTAACAGACGAGTTTTCGTCTGAAACCCTGATACTTCGAAAGAGATCGTCCATTTTGTACACGAAGTGCATCCAGTTTTTGCCGTAACCCTCTCAACTTTTTAGCACATGCTATGTGGGTGAAATGATGATACCATGCCAACTTTCAACCTTTTCAGAGTTCAATTGTACTGCTTTTCAATTTCAGGGTCATTTTGCTCCAAAAAATCAGTAAATGCATGAAAAATAGCAAATGAAGTCAGAAAGGGTTGAAAATTGATGACGTGGCTTCGAATGGTGCATACTGAACACACAAAAAGTCCGGAGTTGAAATAAGTTTAAAAAAATGAAATGCCTTTGTAACAGACGAGTTTTCGTGTGAAACCCTGATACTTCGAAAGAGATTGTCCATTTTGTACACGAAGTGCATCCAGTTTTTGCCGTAACCCTCTCAACTTTTTAGCACATGCTATGTGGGTGAAATGATGATACCATGGCAACTTTCAACCTTTTCAGAGTTCATTTGTAGTGCTTTTCAATTTCAGGGTCATTTTGCTCAAAAAAATCAGTAAATGCATGAAAAATAGCAAATGAAGTCAGAAAGGGTTGAAAATTGATGACGTGGCTTCGAATGGTGCATACTGAACACACAAAAAGTCCGGAGTTGAAATAAGTTTAAAAAAATGAAATGCCTTTGTAAAAGACGAGTTTTCGTCTGAAACCCTGATACTTCGAAAGAGATCGTCCATTTTGTACACGAAGTGCATCCAGTTTTTGCCGTAACCCTCTCAACTTTTTAGCACATGCTATGTGGGTGAAATGATGATACCATGCCAACTTTCAACCTTTTCAGTGTTCATTTGTAGAGCTTTTCAATTTCAGGGTCATTTTGCTCAAAAAAATCAGTAAATGCATGAAAAATAGCAAATGAAGTCAGAAAGGGTTGAAAATTGATGACGTGGCTTCGAATGGTGCATACTGAACACACAAAAAGTCCGGAGTTGAAATAAGTTTAAAAAAATGAAATGCCTTTGTAAAAGACGAGTTTTCGTCTGAAACCCTGATACTTCGAAAGAGATCGTCCATTTTGTACACGAAGTGCATCCAGTTTTTGCCGTAACCCTCTCAACTTTTTAGCACATGCTATGTGGGTGAAATGATGATACCATGCCAACTTTCAACCTTTTCAGTGTTCATTTGTAGAGCTTTTCAATTTCAGGGTCATTTTGCTCAAAAAAATCAGTAAATGCATGAAAAATAGCAAATGAAGTCAGAAAGGGTTGAAAATTGATGACGTGGCTTCGAATGGTGCATACTGAACACACAAAAAGTCCGGAGTTGAAATAAGTTTAAAAAAATGAAATGCCTTTGTAACAGACGAGTTTTCGTGTGAAACCCTGATACTTCGAAAGAGATTGTCCATTTTGTACACGAAGTGCATCCAGTTTTTGCCGTAACCCTCTCAACTTTTTAGCACATGCTATGTGGGTGAAATGATGATACCATGCCAACTTTCAACCTTTTCAGAGTTCAATTGTACTGCTTTTCAATTTCAGGGTCATTTTGCTCAAAAAAATCAGTAAATGCATGAAAAATAGCAAACGAAGTCAGAAAGGGTTGAAAATTGATGACGTGGCTTCGAATGGTGCATACTGACACACAAAAAGTCTGGAGTTGAAATAAGTTTAAAAAAATGAAATGCCTTTGTAAAAGACGAGTTTTCGTCTGAAACCCTGATACTTCGAAAGAGATCGTCCATTTTGTACACGAAGTGCATCCAGTTTTTGCCGTAACCCTCTCAACTTTTAAGCACTTGCTATGTGGGTGAAATGATGATACCATGGCAACTTTCAACCTTTTCAGAGTTCATTTGTAGTGCTTTTCAATTTCAGGGTCATTTTGCTCAAAAAAATCAGTAAATGCATGAAAAATAGCAAATGAAGTCAGAAAGGGTTGAAAATTGATGACGTGGCTTCGAATGGTGCATACTGAACACACAAAAAGTCCGGAGTTGAAATAAGTTTAAAAAAATGAAATGCCTTTGTAACAGACGAGTTTTCGTCTGAAACCCTGATACTTCGAAAGAGATTGTCCATTTTGTACACGAAGTGGATCCAGTTTTTGCCGTAACCCTCTCACCTTTTTAGCACATGCTATGTGGGTGAAATGATGATACCATGCCAACTTTCAACCTTTTCAGAGTTCAATTGTAGTGCTTTTCAATTTCAGGGTCATTTTGCTCAAAAAAATCAGTAAATGCATGAAAAATAGCAAATGAAGTCAGAAAGGGTTGAAAATTGATGACGTGGCTTCGAATGGTGCATACTGAACACACAAAAAGTCTGGAGTTGAAATGAGTTTAAAAAAATGAAATGCCTTAGTAACAGACGAGTTTTCGTCTGAAACCCTGATACTTCGAAAGAGATTGTCCCTTTTGTACAGGAAGTGCATCCAGTTTTTGCCGTAACCCTCTCAACTTTTTAGCACATGCTATGTGGGAGAAATGATGATACCATGCCAACTTTTAACCTTTTCAGAGTTCATTTGTAGTGCTTTTCAATTTCAGGGTCATTTTGCTCAAAAAAATCAGTAAATGCATGAAAAATAGCAAATGAAGTCAGAAAGGGTTGAAAATTGATGACGTGGCTTCGAATGGTGCATACTGAACACACAAAAAGTCCGGAGTTGAAATAAGTTTAAAAAAATGAAATGCCTTTGTAACAGACGAGTTTTCGTCTAAAACCCTGATACTTCGAAAGAGATTGTCAATTTTGTACACGAAGAGCATCCAGTTTTTGCCGTAACCCTCTCAACTTTTTAGCACATGCTATGTGGGTGAAATGATGATACCATGCCAACTTTCAACCTTTTCAGAGTTCAATTGTACTGCTTTTCAATTTCAGGGTCATTTTGCTCAAAAAAATCAGTAAATGCATGAAAAATAGCAAACGAAGTCAGAAAGGGTTGAAAATTGATGACGTGGCTTCGAATGGTGCATACTGACACACAAAAAGTCTGGAGTTGAAATAAGTTTAAAAAAATGAAATGCCTTTGTAAAAGACGAGTTTTCGTCTGAAACCCTGATACTTCGAAAGAGATCGTCCATTTTGTACACGAAGTGCATCCAGTTTTTGCCGTAACCCTCTCAACTTTTTAGCACTTGCTATGTGGGTGAAATGATGATACCATGGCAACTTTCAACCTTTTCAGAGTTCATTTGTAGTGCTTTTCAATTTCAGGGTCATTTTGCTCAAAAAAATCAGTAAATGCATGAAAAATAGCAAATGAAGTCAGAAAGGGTTGAAAATTGATGACGTGGCTTCGAATGGTGCATACTGAACACACAAAAAGTCCGGAGTTGAAATAAGTTTAAAAAAATGAAATGCCTTTGTAACAGACGAGTTTTCGTCTGAAACCCTGATACTTCGAAAGAGATTGTCCATTTTGTCCACGAAGTGGATCCAGTTTTTGCCGTAACCCTCTCACCTTTTTAGCACATGCTATGTGGGTGAAATGATGATACCATGCCAACTTTCAACCTTTTCAGAGTTCAATTGTACTGCTTTTCAATTTCAGGGTCATTTTGATCAAAAAAATCAGTAAATGCATGAAAAATAGCAAACGAAGTCAGAAAGGGTTGAAAATTGATGACGTGGCTTCGAATGGTGCATACTGACACACAAAAAGTCTGGAGTTGAAATAAGTTTAAAAAAATGAAATGCCTTTGTAACAGACGAGTTTTCGTCTGAAACCCTGATACTTCGAAAGAGATCGTCCATTTTGTACACGAAGTGCATCCAGTTTTTGCCGTAAGCCTCTCAACTTTTTAGCACATGCTATGTGGGTGAAATGATGATACCATGCCAACTTTCAACCTTTTCAGAGTTCAATTGTACTGCTTTTCAATTTCAGGGTCATTTTGCTCAAAAAAATCAGTAAATGCTTGAAAAATAGCAAACGAAGTCAGAAAGGGTTGAAAATTGATGACGTGGCTTCGAATGGTGCATACTGACACACAAAATGTCTGGAGTTGAAATAAGTTTAAAAAAATGAAATGCCTTTGTAACAGACGAGTTTTCGTCTGAAACCCTGATACTTCGAAAGAGATCGTCCATTTTGTACACGAAGTGCATCCAGTTTTTGCCGTAACCCTCTCAACTTTTTAGCACATGCTATGTGGGTGAAATGATGATACCATGGCAACTTTCAACCTTTTAAGAGTTTATTTGTAGTGCTTTTCAATTTCAGGGTCATTTTGCTCATAAAAATCAGTAAATGCATGAAAAATAGCAAATGAAGTCAGAAAGGGTTGAAAATTGATGACGTGGCTTCGAATGGTGCATACTGAACACACAAAAAGTCCGGAGTTGAAATAAGTTTAAAAAAATGAAATGCCTTTGTAACAGACGAGTTTTCGTCTGAAACCCTGATACTTCGAAAGAGATCGTCCATTTTGTACACGAAATGCATCCAGTTTTTGCCGTAACCCTCTCAACTTTTTAGCACATGCTATGTGGGTGAAATGATGATACCATGCCAACTTTCAACCTTTTCAGAGTTCAATTGTACTGCTTTTCAATTTCAGGGTCATTTTGCTCAAAAAAATCAGTAAATGCATGAAAAATAGCAAATGAAGTCAGAAAGGGTTGAAAATTGATGACGTGGCTTCGAATGGTGCATACTGAACACACAAAAAGTCCGGAGTTGAAATAAGTTTAAAAAAATGAAATGCCTTTGTAACAGACGAGTTTTCGTGTGAAACCCTGATACTTCGAAAGAGATTGTCCATTTTGTACACGAAGTGCATCCAGTTTTTGCCGTAACCCTCTCAACTTTTTAGCACATGCTATGTGGGTGAAATGATGATACCATGCCAACTTTCAACCTTTTCAGAGTTCAATTGTACTGCTTTTCAATTTCAGGGTCATTTTGCTCAAAAAAATCAGTAAATGCATGAAAAATAGCAAACGAAGTCAGAAAGGGTTGAAAATTGATGACGTGGCTTCGAATGGTGCATACTGACACACAAAAAGTCTGGAGTTGAAATAAGTTTAAAAAAATGAAATGCCTTTGTAACAGACGAGTTTTCGTCTGAAACCCTGATACTTCGAAAGAGATCTTCCATTTTGTACACGAAGTGCATCCAGTTTTTGCCGTAACCCTCTCAACTTTTTAGCACATGCTATGTGGGTGAAATGATGATACCATGCCAACTTTCAACCTTTTCAGTGTTCATTTGTAGAGCTTTTCAATTTCAGGGTCATTTTGCTCAAAAAAATCAGTAAATGCATGAAAAATAACAAATGAAGTCAGAAAGGGTTGAAAATTGATGACGTGGCTTCGAATGGTGCATACTGAACACACAAAAAGTCCGGAGTTGAAATAAGTTTAAAAAAATGAAATGCCTTTGTAACAGACGAGTTTTCGTCTGAAACCCTGATACTTCGAAAGAGATTGTCCATTTTGTACACGAAGTGCATCCAGTTTTTGCCGTAACCCTCTCAACTTTTTAGCACATGCTATGTGGGTGAAATAATGATACCATGCCAACTTTCAACCTTTTCAGAGTTCAATTGTACTGCTTTTCAATTTCAGGGTCATTTTGCTCAAAAAAATCAGTAAATGCATGAAAAATAGCAAATGAAGTCAGAAAGGGTTGAAAATTGATGACGTGGATTCGAATGGTGCATACTGACACACAAAAAGTCTGGAGTTGAAATAAGTTTAAAAAAATGAAATGCCTTTGTAAAAGACGAGTTTTCGTCTGAAACCCTGATACTTCGAAAGAGATCGTCCATTTTGTACACGAAGTGCATCCAGTTTTTGCCGTAACCCTCTCAACTTTTTAGCACATGCTATGTGGGTGAAATGATGATACCATGCCAACTTTCAACCTTTTCAGAGTTCAATTGTACTGCTTTTCAATTTCAGGGTCATTTTGCTCCAAAAAATCAGTAAATGCATGAAAAATAGCAAATGAAGTCAGAAAGGGTTGAAAATTGATGACGTGGCTTCGAATGGTGCATACTGAACACACAAAAAGTCCGGAGCTGAAATAAGTTTAAAAAAATGAAATGCCTTTGTAACAGACGAGTTTTCGTCTGAAACCCTGATACTTCGAAAGAGATCGTCCATTTTGTACACGAAGTGCATCCAGTTTTTGCCGTAACCCTCTCAACTTTTTAGCACATGCTATGTGGGTGAAATGATGATACCATGCCAACTTTCAACCTTTTCAGAGTTCAATTGTACTGCTTTTCAATTTCAGGGTCATTTTGCTCAAAAAAATCAGTAAATGCATGAAAAATAGCAAATGAAGTCAGAAAGGGTTGAATATTGATGACGTGGCTTCGAATGGTGCATACTGAACACACAAAAAGTCCGGAGTTGAAATAAGTTTAAAAAAATGTAATGCCTTTGTAACAGACGAGTTTTCGTGTGAAACCCTGATACTTCGAAAGAGATTGTCCATTTTGTACACGAAGTGCATCCAGTTTTTGCCGTAACCCTCTCAACTTTTCAGCACATGCTATGTGGGTGAAATGATGATACCATGCCAACTTTCAACCTTTTCAGAGTTCAATTGTACTGCTTTTCAATTTCAGGGTCATTTTGCTCAAAAAAATCAGTAAATGCATGAAAAATAGCAAACGAAGTCAGAAAGGGTTGAAAATTGATGACGTGGCTTCGAATGGTGCATACTGACACACAAAAAGTCTGGAGTTGAAATAAGTTTAAAAAAATGAAATGCCTTTGTAAAAGACGAGTTTTCGTCTGAAACCCTGATACTTCGAAAGAGATCGTCCATTTTGTACACGAAGTGCATCCAGTTTTTGCCGTAACCCTCTCAACTTTTTAGCACATGCTATGTGGGTGAAATGATGATACCATGCCAACTTTCAACCTTTTCAGTGTTCATTTGTAGAGCTTTTCAATTTCAGGGTCATTTTGCTCAAAAAAATCAGTAAATGCATGAAAAATAGCAAATGAAGTCAGAAAGGGTTGAAAATTGATGACGTGGCTTCGAATGGTGCATACTGAACACACAAAAAGTCCGGAGTTGATATAAGTTTAAAAAAATGAAATGCCTTAGTAACAGACGAGTTTTCGTGTGAAACCCTGATACTTCGAAAGAGATTGTCCATTTTGTACACGAAGTGCATCCAGTTTTTGCCGTAACCCTCTCAACTTTTTAGCACATGCTATGTGGGTGAAATGATGATACCATGCCAACTTTCAACCTTTTCAGAGTTCAATTGTACTGCTTTTCAATTTCAGGGTCATTTTGCTCAAAAAAATCAGTAAATGAATGAAAAATAGCAAACGAAGTCAGAAAGGGTTGAAAATTGATGACGTGGCTTCGAATGGTGCATACTGACACACAAAAAGTCTGGAGTTGAAATAAGTTTAAAAAAATGAAATGCCTTTGTAACAGACGAGTTTTCGTCTGAAACCCTGATACTTCGAAAGAGATCGTCCATTTTGTACACGAAGTGCATCCAGTTTTTGCCGTAACCCTCTCAACTTTTTAGCACTTGCTATGTGGGTGAAATGATGATACCATGGCAACTTTCAACCTTTTCAGAGTTCATTTGTAGTGCTTTTCAATTTCAGGGTCATTTTGCTCAAAAAAATCAGTAAATGCATGAAAAATAGCAAATGAAGTCAGAAAGGGTTGAAAATTGATGACGTGGCTTCGAATGGTGCATACTGAACACACAAAAAGTCCGGAGTTGAAATAAGTTTAAAAAAATGAAATGCCTTTGTAACAGACGAGTTTTCGTCTGAAACCCTGATACTTCGAAAGAGATTGTCCATTTTGTACACGAAGTGGATCCAGTTTTTGCCGTAACCCTCTCACCTTTTTAGCACATGCTATGTGGGTGAAATGATGATACCATGCCAACTTTCAACCTTTTCAGAGTTCAATTGTAGTGCTTTTCAATTTCAGGGTCATTTTGCTCAAAAAAATCAGTAAATGCATGAAAAATAGCAAATGAAGTCAGAAAGGGTTGAAAATTGATGACGTGGCTTCGAATGGTGCATACTGAACACACAAAAAGTCTGGAGTTGAAATGAGTTTTAAAAAATGTAATGCCTTAGTAACAGACGAGTTTTCGTCTGAAACCCTGATACTTCGAAACAGATTGTCCATTTTGTACACGAAGTGCATCCAGTTTTTTCCGTAACCCTCTCAACTTTTTAGCACATGCTATGTGGGTGAAATGATGATACCATGCCAACTTTCAACCTTTTCAGAGTTTAATTGTACTGCTTTTCAATTTCAGGGTCATTTTGCTCAAAAAAATCAGTAAATGCATGAAAAATAGCAAATGAAGTCAGAAAGGGTTGAAAATTGATGACGTGGCTTCGAATGGTGCATACTGAACACACAAAAAGTCCGGAGTTGATATAAGTTTAAAAAAATGAAATGCCTTAGTAACAGACGAGTTTTCGTGTGAAACCCTGATACTTCGAAAGAGATTGTCCATTTTGTACACGAAGTGCATCCAGTTTTTGCCGTAACCCTCTCAACTTTTTAGCACATGCTATGTGGGTGAAATGATGATACCATGCCAACTTTCAACCTTTTCAGAGTTCAATTGTACTGCTTTTCAATTTCAGGGTCATTTTGCTCAAAAAAATCAGTAAATGCATGAAAAATAGCAAACGAAGTCAGAAAGGGTTGAAAATTGATGACGTGGCTTCGAATGGTGCATACTGACACACAAAAAGTCTGGAGTTGAAATAAGTTTAAAAAAATGAAATGCCTTTGTAAAAGACGTGTTTTCGTCTGAAACCCTGATACTTCGAAAGAGATCGTCCATTTTGTACACGAAGTGCATCCAGTTTTTGCCGTAACCCTCTCAACTTTTTAGCACTTGCTATGTGGGTGAAATGATGATACCATGGCAACTTTCAACCTTTTCAGAGTTCATTTGTAGTGCTTTTCAATTTCAGGGTCATTTTGCTCAAAAAAATCAGTAAATGCATGAAAAATAGCAAATGAAGTCAGAAAGGGTTGAAAATTGATGACGTGGCTTCGAATGGTGCATACTGAACACACAAAAAGTCCGGAGTTGAAATAAGTTTAAAAAAATGAAATGCCTTTGTCTCAGACGAGTTTTCGTCTGAAACCCTGATACTTCGAAAGAGATCGTCCATTTTGTACACGAAGTGGATCCAGTTTTTGCCGTAACCCTCTCACCTTTTTAGCACATGCTATGTGGGTGAAATGATGATACCATGCCAACTTTCAACCTTTTCAGAGTTCAATTGTAGTGCTTTTCAATTTCAGGGTCATTTTGCTCAAAAAAATCAGTAAATGCATGAAAAATAGCAAATGAAGTCAGAAAGGGTTGAAAATTGATGACGTGGCTTCGAATGGTGCATACTGAACACACAAAAAGTCTGGAGTTGAAATGAGTTTAAAAAAATGAAATGCCTTTGTAACAGACGAGTTTTCGTGTGAAACCCTGATACTTCGAAAGAGATTGTCCATTTTGTACACGAAGTGCATCCAGTTTTTGCCGTAACCCTCTCAACTTTTTAGCACATGCTATGTGGGTGAAATGATGATACCATGCCAACTTTCAACCTTTTCAGAGTTCAATTGTACTGCTTTTCAATTTCAGGGTCATTTTGCTCAAAAAAATCAGTAAATGCATGAAAAATAGCAAACGAAGTCTGAAAGGGTTGAAAATTGATGACGTGGCTTCGAATGGTGCATACTGACACACAAAAAGTCTGGAGTTGAAATAAGTTTAAAAAAATGAAATGCCTTTGTAACAGACGAGTTTTCGTCTGAAACCCTGATACTTCGAAAGAGATCGTCCATTTTGTACACGAAGTGCATCCAGTTTTTGCCGTAACCCTCTCAACTTTTTAGCACATGCTATGTGGGTGAAATGATGATACCATGGCAACTTTCAACCTTTTCAGAGTTCAATTGTACTGCTTTTCAATTTCAGGGTCATTTTGCTCAAAAAAATCAGTAAATGCATGAAAAATAGCAAACGAAGTCAGAAAGGGTTGAAAATTGATGACGTGGCTTCGAATGGTGCATACTGACACACAAAAAGTCTGGAGTTGAAATAAGTTTAAAAAAATGAAATGCCTTTGTAACAGACGAGTTTTCGTCTGAAACCCTGATACTTCGAAAGAGATCGTCCATTTTGTACACGAAGTGCATCCAGTTTTTGCCGTAACCCTCTCAACTTTTTAGCACATGCTATGTGGGTGAAATGATGATACCATGGCAACTTTCAACCTTTTAAGAGTTTATTTGTAGTGCTTTTCAATTTCAGGGTCATTTTGCTCAAAAAAATCAGTAAATGCATGAAAAATAGCAAATGAAGTCAGAAAGGGTTGAAAATTGATGACGTGGCTTCGAATGGTGCATACTGAACACACAAAAAGTCCGGAGTTGAAATAAGTTTAAAAAAATGAAATGCCTTTGTAACAGACGAGTTTTCGTCTGAAACCCTGATACTTCGAAAGAGATCGTCCATTTTGTACACGAAGTGGATCCAGTTTTTGCCGTAACCCTCTCACCTTTTTAGCACATGCTATGTGGGTGAAATGATGATACCATGCCAACTTTCAACCTTTTCAGAGTTCAATTGTAGTGCTTTTCAATTTCAGGGTCATTTTGCTCAAAAAAATCAGTAAATGCATGAAAAATAGCAAATGAAGTCAGAAAGGGTTGAAAATTGATGACGTGGATTCGAATGGTGCATACTGACACACAAAAAGTCTGGAGTTGAAATAAGTTTAAAAAAATGAAATGCCTTTGTAAAAGACGAGTTTTCGTCTGAAACCCTGATACTTCGAAAGAGATCGTCCATTTTGTACACGAAGTGCATCCAGTTCTTGCCGTAACCCTCTCAACTTTTTAGCACATGCTATGTGGGTGAAATGATGATACCATGGCAACTTTCAACCTTTTAAGAGTTTATTTGTAGTGCTTTTCAATTTCAGGGTCATTTTGCTCAAAAAAATCAGTAAATGCATGAAAAATAGCAAATGAAGTCAGAAAGGGTTGAAAATTGATGACGTGGCTTCGAATGGTGCATACTGAACACACAAAAAGTCTGGAGTTGAAATAAGTTTAAAAAAATGAAATGCCTTTGTAACAGACGAGTTTTCGTCTGAAACCCTGATACTTCGAAAGAGATCGTCCATTTTGTACACGAAGTGCATCCAGTTTTTGCCGTAACCCTCTCAACTTTTTAGCACATGCTATGTGGGTGAAATGATGATACCATGGCAACTTTCAACCTTTTCAGAGTTCAATTGTACTGCTTTTCAATTTCAGGGTCATTTTGCTCAAAAAAATCAGTAAATGCATGAAAAATAGCAAACGAAGTCAGAAAGGGTTGAAAATTGATGACGTGGCTTCGAATGGTGCATACTGACACACAAAAAGTCTGGAGTTGAAATAAGTTTAAAAAAATGAAATGCCTTTGTAACAGACGAGTTTTCGTCTGAAACCCTGATACTTCGAAAGAGATCGTCCATTTTGTACACGAAGTGCATCCAGTTTTTGCCGTAACCCTCTCAACTTTTTAGCACATGCTATGTGGGTGAAATGATGATACCATGGCAACTTTCAACCTTTTAAGAGTTTATTTGTAGTGCTTTTCAATTTCAGGGTCATTTTGCTCAAAAAAATCAGTAAATGCATGAAAAATAGCAAATGAAGTCAGAAAGGGTTGAAAATTGATGACGTGGCTTCGAATGGTGCATACTGAACACACAAAAAGTCCGGAGTTGAAATAAGTTTAAAAAAATGAAATGCCTTTGTAACAGACGAGTTTTCGTCTGAAACCCTGATACTTCGAAAGAGATCGTCCATTTTGTACACGAAGTGGATCCAGTTTTTGCCGTAACCCTCTCACCTTTTTAGCACATGCTATGTGGGTGAAATGATGATACCATGCCAACTTTCAACCTTTTCAGAGTTCAATTGTAGTGCTTTTCAATTTCAGGGTCATTTTGCTCAAAAAAATCAGTAAATGCATGAAAAATAGCAAATGAAGTCAGAAAGGGTTGAAAATTGATGACGTGGATTCGAATGGTGCATACTGACACACAAAAAGTCTGGAGTTGAAATAAGTTTAAAAAAATGAAATGCCTTTGTAAAAGACGAGTTTTCGTCTGAAACCCTGATACTTCGAAAGAGATCGTCCATTTTGTACACGAAGTGCATCCAGTTCTTGCCGTAACCCTCTCAACTTTTTAGCACATGCTATGTGGGTGAAATGATGATACCATGGCAACTTTCAACCTTTTAAGAGTTTATTTGTAGTGCTTTTCAATTTCAGGGTCATTTTGCTCAAAAAAATCAGTAAATGCATGAAAAATAGCAAATGAAGTCAGAAAGGGTTGAAAATTGATGACGTGGCTTCGAATGGTGCATACTGAACACACAAAAAGTCTGGAGTTGAAATAAGTTTAAAAAAATGAAATGCCTTTGTAACAGACGAGTTTTCGTCTGAAACCCTGATACTTCGAAAGAGATCGTCCATTTTGTACACGAAGTGCATCCAGTTTTTGCCGTAACCCTCTCAACTTTTTAGCACATGCTATGTGGGTGAAATGATGATACCATGGCAACTTTCAACCTTTTCAGAGTTCAATTGTACTGCTTTTCAATTTCAGGGTCATTTTGCTCAAAAAAATCAGTAAATGCATGAAAAATAGCAAATGAAGTCAGAAAGGGTTGAAAATTGATGACGTGGCTTCGAATGGTGCATACTGAACACACAAAAAGTCCGGAGTTGAAATAAGTTTAAAAAAATGTAATGCCTTTGTAACAGACGAGTTTTCGTGTGAAACCCTGATACTTCGAAAGAGATTGTCCATTTTGTACACGAAGTGCATCCAGTTTTTGCCGTAACCCTCTCAACTTTTCAGCACATGCTATGTGGGCCAAATGATGATACCATGCCAACTTTCAACCTTTTCAGAGTTCAATTGTACTGCTTTTCAATTTCAGGGTCATTTTGCTCAAAAAAATCAGTAAATGCATGAAAAATAGCAAACGAAGTCAGAAAGGGTTGAAAATTGATGACGTGGCTTCGAATGGTGCATACTGACACACAAAAAGTCTGGAGTTGAAATAAGTTTAAAAAAATGAAATGCCTTTGTAACAGACGAGTTTTCGTCTGAAACCCTGATACTTCGAAAGAGATCGTCCATTTTGTACACGAAGTGCATCCAGTTTTTGCCGTAACCCTCTCAACTTTTTAGCACATGCTATGTGGGTGAAATGATGATACCATGGCAACTTTCAACCTTTTAAGAGTTTATTTGTAGTGCTTTTCAATTTCAGGGTCATTTTGCTCAAAAAAATCAGTAAATGCATGAAAAATAGCAAATGAAGTCAGAAAGGGTTGAAAATTGATGACGTGGCTTCGAATGGTGCATACTGAACACACAAAAAGTCCGGAGTTGAAATAAGTTTAAAAAAATGAAATGCCTTTGTAACAGACGAGTTTTCGTCTGAAACCCTGATACTTCGAAAGAGATCGTCCATTTTGTACACGAAGTGGATCCAGTTTTTGCCGTAACCCTCTCACCTTTTTAGCACATGCTATGTGGGTGAAATGATGATACCATGCCAACTTTCAACCTTTTCAGAGTTCAATTGTAGTGCTTTTCAATTTCAGGGTCATTTTGCTCAAAAAAATCAGTAAATGCATGAAAAATAGCAAATGAAGTCAGAAAGGGTTGAAAATTGATGACGTGGATTCGAATGGTGCATACTGACACACAAAAAGTCTGGAGTTGAAATAAGTTTAAAAAAATGAAATGCCTTTGTAAAAGACGAGTTTTCGTCTGAAACCCTGATACTTCGAAAGAGATCGTCCATTTTGTACACGAAGTGCATCCAGTTCTTGCCGTAACCCTCTCAACTTTTTAGCACATGCTATGTGGGTGAAATGATGATACCATGGCAACTTTCAACCTTTTAAGAGTTTATTTGTAGTGCTTTTCAATTTCAGGGTCATTTTGCTCAAAAAAATCAGTAAATGCATGAAAAATAGCAAATGAAGTCAGAAAGGGTTGAAAATTGATGACGTGGCTTCGAATGGTGCATACTGAACACACAAAAAGTCTGGAGTTGAAATAAGTTTAAAAAAATGAAATGCCTTTGTAACAGACGAGTTTTCGTCTGAAACCCTGATACTTCGAAAGAGATCGTCCATTTTGTACACGAAGTGCATCCAGTTTTTGCCGTAACCCTCTCAACTTTTTAGCACATGCTATGTGGGTGAAATGATGATACCATGGCAACTTTCAACCTTTTCAGAGTTCAATTGTACTGCTTTTCAATTTCAGGGTCATTTTGCTCAAAAAAATCAGTAAATGCATGAAAAATAGCAAATGAAGTCAGAAAGGGTTGAAAATTGATGACGTGGCTTCGAATGGTGCATACTGAACACACAAAAAGTCCGGAGTTGAAATAAGTTTAAAAAAATGTAATGCCTTTGTAACAGACGAGTTTTCGTGTGAAACCCTGATACTTCGAAAGAGATTGTCCATTTTGTACACGAAGTGCATCCAGTTTTTGCCGTAACCCTCTCAACTTTTCAGCACATGCTATGTGGGCCAAATGATGATACCATGCCAACTTTCAACCTTTTCAGAGTTCAATTGTACTGCTTTTCAATTTCAGGGTCATTTTGCTCAAAAAAATCAGTAAATGCATGAAAAATAGCAAACGAAGTCAGAAAGGGTTGAAAATTGATGACGTGGCTTCGAATGGTGCATACTGACACACAAAAAGTCTGGAGTTGAAATAAGTTTAAAAAAATGAAATGCCTTTGTAAAAGACGAGTTTTCGTCTGAAACCCTCATACTTCGAAAGAGATCGTCCATTTTGTACACGAAGTGCATCCAGTTTTTGCCGTAACCCTCTCAACTTTTTAGCACATGCTATGTGGGTGAAATGATGATACCATGCCAACTTTCAACCTTTTCAGTGTTCATTTGTAGAGCTTTTCAATTTCAGGGTCATTTTGCTCAAAAAAATCAGTAAATGCATGAAAAATAGCAAATGAAGTCAGAAAGGGTTGAAAATTGATGACGTGGCTTCGAATGGTGCATACTGAACACACAAAAAGTCCGGAGTTGATATAAGTTTAAAAAAATGAAATGCCTTAGTAACAGACGAGTTTTCGTGTGAAACCCTGATACTTCGAAAGAGATTGTCCATTTTGTACACGAAGTGCATCCAGTTTTTGCCGTAACCCTCTCAACTTTTTAGCACATGCTATGTGGGTGAAATGATGATACCATGGCAACTTTCAACCTTTTAAGAGTTTATTTGTAGTGCTTTTCAATTTCAGGGTCATTTTGCTCAAAAAAATCAGTAAATGCATGAAAAATAGCAAACGAAGTCAGAAAGGGTTGAAAATTGATGACGTGGCTTCGAATGGTGCATACTGACACACAAAAAGTCTGGAGTTGAAATAAGTTTAAAAAAATGAAATGCCTTTGTAAAAGACGAGTTTTCGTCTGAAACCCTGATACTTCGAAAGAGATCGTCCATTTTGTACACGAAGTCCATCCAGTTTTTGCCGTAACCCTCTCAACTTTTTAGCACTTGCTATGTGGGTGAAATGATGATACCATGGCAACTTTCAACCTTTTCAGAGTTCATTTGTAGTGCTTTTCAATTTCAGGGTCATTTTGCTCAAAAAAATCAGTAAATGCATGAAAAATAGCAAATGAAGTCAGAAAGGGTTGAAAATTGATGACGTGGCTTCGAATGGTGCATACTGAACACACAAAAATTCCGGAGTTGAAATAAGTTTAAAAAAATGTAATGCCTTTGTAACAGACGAGTTTTCGTGTGAAACCCTGATACTTCGAAAGAGATTGTCCATTTTGTACACGAAGTGGATCCAGTTTTTGCCGTAACCCTCTCACCTTTTTAGCACATGCTATGTGGGTGAAATGATGATACCATGCCAACTTTCAACCTTTTCAGAGTTCAATTGTAGTGCTTTTCAATTTCAGGGTCATTTTGCTCAAAAAAATCAGTAAATGCATGAAAAATAGCAAACGAAGTCAGAAAGGGTTGAAAATTGATGACGTGGCTTCGAATGGTGCATACTGAACACACAAAAAGTCTGGAGTTGAAATGAGTTTTAAAAAATGTAATGCCTTAGTAACAGACGAGTTTTCGTCTGAAACCCTGATACTTCGAAACAGATCGTCCATTTTGTACACGAAGTGCATCCAGTTTTTTCCGTAACCCTCTCATCTTTTTAGCACATGCTATGTGGGTGAAATGATGATACCATGCCAACTTTCAACCTTTTCAGAGTTCAATTGTACTGCTTTTCAATTTCAGGGTCATTTTGCTCAAAAAAATCAGTAAATGCATGAAAAATAGCAAATGAAGTCAGAAAGGGTTGAAAATTGATGACGTGGCTTCGAATGGTGCATACTGAACACACAAAAAGTCCGGAGTTGATATAAGTTTAAAAAAATGAAATGCCTTAGTAACAGACGAGTTTTCGTGTGAAACCCTGATACTTCGAAAGAGATCGTCCATTTTGTACACGAAGTGCATCCAGTTTTTGCCGTAACCCTCTCAACTTTTTAGCACATGCTATGTGGGTGAAATGATGATACCATGCCAACTTTCAACCTTTTCAGAGTTCAATTGTACTGCTTTTCAATTTCAGGGTCATTTTGCTCAAAAAAATCAGTAAATGCATGAAAAATAGCAAACGAAGTCAGAAAGGGTTGAAAATTGATGACGTGGCTTCGAATGGTGCATACTGACACACAAAAAGTCTGGAGTTGAAATAAGTTTAAAAAAATGAAATGCCTTTGTAAAAGACGAGTTTTCGTCTGAAACCCTGATACTTCGAAAGAGATCGTCCATTTTGTACACGAAGTGCATCCAGTTTTTGCCGTAACCCTCTCAACTTTTTAGCACTTGCTATGTGGGTGAAATGATGATACCATGGCAACTTTCAACCTTTTCAGAGTTCATTTGTAGTGCTTTTCAATTTCAGGGTCATTTTGCTCAAAAAAATCAGTAAATGCATGAAAAATAGCAAATGAAGTCAGAAAGGGTTGAAAATTGATGACGTGGCTTCGAATGGTGCATACTGAACACACAAAAAGTCCGGAGTTGAAATAAGTTTAAAAAAATGAAATGCCTTTGTAACAGACGAGTTTTCGTCTGAAACCCTGATACTTCGAAAGAGATTGTCCATTTTGTACACGAAGTGGATCCAGTTTTTGCCGTAACCCTCTCACCTTTTTAGCACATGCTATGTGGGTGAAATGATGATACCATGCCAACTTTCAACCTTTTCAGAGTTCAATTGTAGTGCTTTTCAATTTCAGGGTCATTTTGCTCAAAAAAATCAGTAAATGCATGAAAAATAGCAAATGAAGTCAGAAAGGGTTGAAAATTGATGACGTGGCTTCGAATGGTGCATACTGAACACACAAAAAGTCTAGAGTTGAAATGAGTTTTAAAAAATGTAATGCCTTAGTAACAGACGAGTTTTCGTCTGAAACCCTGATACTTCGAAACAGATTGTCCATTTTGTACACGAAGTGCATCCAGTTTTTTCCGTAACCCTCTCAACTTTTTAGCACATGCTATGTGGGTGAAATGATGATACCATGCCAACTTTCAACCTTTTCAGAGTTCAATTGTACTGCTTTTCAATTTCAGGGTCATTTTGCTCAAAAAAATCAGTAAATGCATGAAAAATAGCAAACGAAGTCAGAAAGGGTTGAAAATTGATGACGTAGCTTCGAATGGTGCATACTGACACACAAAAAGTCTGGAGTTGAAATAAGTTTAAAAAAATGAAATGCCTTTGTAACAGACGAGTTTTCGTCTGAAACCCTGATACTTCGAAAGAGATCGTCCATTTTGTACACGAAGTGCATCCAGTTTTTGCCGTAACCCTCTCAACTTTTTAGCACATGCTATGTGGGTGAAATGATGATACCATGCCAACTTTCAACCTTTTCAGAGTTCAATTGTACTGCTTTTCAATTTCAGGGTCATTTTGCTCAAAAAAATCAGTAAATGCATGAAAAATAGCAAACGAAGTCAGAAAGGGTTGAAAATTGATGACGTGGCTTCGAATGGTGCATACTGACACACAAAAAGTCTGGAGTTGAAATAAGTTTAAAAAAATGAAATGCCTTTGTAACAGACGAGTTTTCGTCTGAAACCCTGATACTTCGAAAGAGATCGTCCATTTTGTACACGAAGTGCATCCAGTTTTTGCCGTAACCCTCTCAACTTTTTAGCACATGCTATGTGGGTGAAATGATGATACCATGGCAACTTTCAACCTTTTAAGAGTTTATTTGTAGTGCTTTTCAATTTCAGGGTCATTTTGCTCAAAAAAATCAGTAAATGCATGAAAAATAGCAAATGAAGTCAGAAAGGGTTGAAAATTGATGACGTGGCTTCGAATGGTGCATACTGAACACACAAAAAGTCCGGAGTTGAAATAAGTTTAAAAAAATGAAATGCCTTTGTAACAGACGAGTTTTCGTCTGAAACCCTGATACTTCGAAAGAGATTGTCCATTTTGTACACGAAGTGCATCCAGTTTTTGCCGTACCCCTCTCAACTTTTTAGCACATGCTATGTGGGTGAAGTGATGATACCATGGCAACTTTCAACCTTTTCAGAGTTCATTTGTAGTGCTTTTCAATTTCAGGGTCATTTTGCTCAAAAAAATCAGTAAATGCATGAAAAATAGCAAATGAAGTCAGAAAGGGTTGAAAATTGATGACGTGGCTTCGAATGGTGCATACTGAACACACAAAAAGTCCGGAGTTGATATAAGTTTAAAAAAATGAAATGCCTTAGTAACAGACGAGTTTTCGTGTGAAACCCTGATACTTCGAAAGAGATTGTCCATTTTGTACACGAAGTGCATCCAGTTTTTGCCGTAACCCTCTCAACTTTTTAGCACATGCTATGTGGGTGAAATGATGATACCATGGCAACTTTCAACCTTTTAAGAGTTTATTTGTAGTGCTTTTCAATTTCAGGGTCATTTTGCTCAAAAAAATCAGTAAATGCATGAAAAATAGCAAACGAAGTCAGAAAGGGTTGAAAATTGATGACGTGGCTTCGAATGGTGCATACTGACACACAAAAAGTCTGGAGTTGAAATAAGTTTAAAAAAATGAAATGCCTTTGTAAAAGACGAGTTTTCGTCTGAAACCCTGATACTTCGAAAGAGATCGTCCATTTTGTACACGAAGTCCATCCAGTTTTTGCCGTAACCCTCTCAACTTTTTAGCACTTGCTATGTGGGTGAAATGATGATACCATGGCAACTTTCAACCTTTTCAGAGTTCATTTGTAGTGCTTTTCAATTTCAGGGTCATTTTGCTCAAAAAAATCAGTAAATGCATGAAAAATAGCAAATGAAGTCAGAAAGGGTTGAAAATTGATGACGTGGCTTCGAATGGTGCATACTGAACACACAAAAATTCCGGAGTTGAAATAAGTTTAAAAAAATGTAATGCCTTTGTAACAGACGAGTTTTCGTGTGAAACCCTGATACTTCGAAAGAGATTGTCCATTTTGTACACGAAGTGGATCCAGTTTTTGCCGTAACCCTCTCACCTTTTTAGCACATGCTATGTGGGTGAAATGATGATACCATGCCAACTTTCAACCTTTTCAGAGTTCAATTGTAGTGCTTTTCAATTTCAGGGTCATTTTGCTCAAAAAAATCAGTAAATGCATGAAAAATAGCAAACGAAGTCAGAAAGGGTTGAAAATTGATGACGTGGCTTCGAATGGTGCATACTGAACACACAAAAAGTCTGGAGTTGAAATGAGTTTTAAAAAATGTAATGCCTTAGTAACAGACGAGTTTTCGTCTGAAACCCTGATACTTCGAAACAGATCGTCCATTTTGTACACGAAGTGCATCCAGTTTTTTCCGTAACCCTCTCATCTTTTTAGCACATGCTATGTGGGTGAAATGATGATACCATGCCAACTTTCAACCTTTTCAGAGTTCAATTGTACTGCTTTTCAATTTCAGGGTCATTTTGCTCAAAAAAATCAGTAAATGCATGAAAAATAGCAAATGAAGTCAGAAAGGGTTGAAAATTGATGACGTGGCTTCGAATGGTGCATACTGAACACACAAAAAGTCCGGAGTTGATATAAGTTTAAAAAAATGAAATGCCTTAGTAACAGACGAGTTTTCGTGTGAAACCCTGATACTTCGAAAGAGATCGTCCATTTTGTACACGAAGTGCATCCAGTTTTTGCCGTAACCCTCTCAACTTTTTAGCACATGCTATGTGGGTGAAATGATGATACCATGCCAACTTTCAACCTTTTCAGAGTTCAATTGTACTGCTTTTCAATTTCAGGGTCATTTTGCTCAAAAAAATCAGTAAATGCATGAAAAATAGCAAACGAAGTCAGAAAGGGTTGAAAATTGATGACGTGGCTTCGAATGGTGCATACTGACACACAAAAAGTCTGGAGTTGAAATAAGTTTAAAAAAATGAAATGCCTTTGTAAAAGACGAGTTTTCGTCTGAAACCCTGATACTTCGAAAGAGATCGTCCATTTTGTACACGAAGTGCATCCAGTTTTTGCCGTAACCCTCTCAACTTTTTAGCACTTGCTATGTGGGTGAAATGATGATACCATGGCAACTTTCAACCTTTTCAGAGTTCATTTGTAGTGCTTTTCAATTTCAGGGTCATTTTGCTCAAAAAAATCAGTAAATGCATGAAAAATAGCAAATGAAGTCAGAAAGGGTTGAAAATTGATGACGTGGCTTCGAATGGTGCATACTGAACACACAAAAAGTCCGGAGTTGAAATAAGTTTAAAAAAATGAAATGCCTTTGTAACAGACGAGTTTTCGTCTGAAACCCTGATACTTCGAAAGAGATTGTCCATTTTGTACACGAAGTGGATCCAGTTTTTGCCGTAACCCTCTCACCTTTTTAGCACATGCTATGTGGGTGAAATGATGATACCATGCCAACTTTCAACCTTTTCAGAGTTCAATTGTAGTGCTTTTCAATTTCAGGGTCATTTTGCTCAAAAAAATCAGTAAATGCATGAAAAATAGCAAATGAAGTCAGAAAGGGTTGAAAATTGATGACGTGGCTTCGAATGGTGCATACTGAACACACAAAAAGTCTAGAGTTGAAATGAGTTTTAAAAAATGTAATGCCTTAGTAACAGACGAGTTTTCGTCTGAAACCCTGATACTTCGAAACAGATTGTCCATTTTGTACACGAAGTGCATCCAGTTTTTTCCGTAACCCTCTCAACTTTTTAGCACATGCTATGTGGGTGAAATGATGATACCATGCCAACTTTCAACCTTTTCAGAGTTCAATTGTACTGCTTTTCAATTTCAGGGTCATTTTGCTCAAAAAAATCAGTAAATGCATGAAAAATAGCAAACGAAGTCAGAAAGGGTTGAAAATTGATGACGTAGCTTCGAATGGTGCATACTGACACACAAAAAGTCTGGAGTTGAAATAAGTTTAAAAAAATGAAATGCCTTTGTAACAGACGAGTTTTCGTCTGAAACCCTGATACTTCGAAAGAGATCGTCCATTTTGTACACGAAGTGCATCCAGTTTTTGCCGTAACCCTCTCAACTTTTTAGCACATGCTATGTGGGTGAAATGATGATACCATGCCAACTTTCAACCTTTTCAGAGTTCAATTGTACTGCTTTTCAATTTCAGGGTCATTTTGCTCAAAAAAATCAGTAAATGCATGAAAAATAGCAAACGAAGTCAGAAAGGGTTGAAAATTGATGACGTGGCTTCGAATGGTGCATACTGACACACAAAAAGTCTGGAGTTGAAATAAGTTTAAAAAAATGAAATGCCTTTGTAACAGACGAGTTTTCGTCTGAAACCCTGATACTTCGAAAGAGATCGTCCATTTTGTACACGAAGTGCATCCAGTTTTTGCCGTAACCCTCTCAACTTTTTAGCACATGCTATGTGGGTGAAATGATGATACCATGGCAACTTTCAACCTTTTAAGAGTTTATTTGTAGTGCTTTTCAATTTCAGGGTCATTTTGCTCAAAAAAATCAGTAAATGCATGAAAAATAGCAAATGAAGTCAGAAAGGGTTGAAAATTGATGACGTGGCTTCGAATGGTGCATACTGAACACACAAAAAGTCCGGAGTTGAAATAAGTTTAAAAAAATGAAATGCCTTTGTAACAGACGAGTTTTCGTCTGAAACCCTGATACTTCGAAAGAGATCGTCCATTTTGTACACGAAGTGCATCCAGTTTTTGCCGTAACCCTCTCAACTTTTTAGCACATGCTATGTGGGTGAAATGATGATACCATGCCAACTTTCAACCTTTTCAGAGTTCAATTGTACTGCTTTTCAATTTCAGGGTCATTTTGCTCAAAAAAATCAGTAAATGCATGAAAAATAGCAAATGAAGTCAGAAAGGGTTGAAAATTGATGACGTGGCTTCGAATGGTGCATACTGAACACACAAAAAGTCCGGAGTTGAAATAAGTTTAAAAAAATGAAATGCCTTTGTAACAGACGAGTTTTCGTGTGAAACCCTGATACTTCGAAAGAGATTGTCCATTTTGTACACGAAGTGCATCCAGTTTTTGCCGTAACCCTCTCAACTTTTTAGCACATGCTATGTGGGTGAAATGATGATACCATGCCAACTTTCAACCTTTTCAGAGTTCAATTGTACTGCTTTTCAATTTCAGGGTCATTTTGCTCAAAAAAATCAGTAAATGCATGAAAAATAGCAAACGAAGTCTGAAAGGGTTGAAAATTGATGACGTGGCTTCGAATGGTGCATACTGACACACAAAAAGTCTGGAGTTGAAATAAGTTTAAAAAAATGAAATGCCTTTGTAAAAGACGAGTTTTCGTCTGAAACCCTGATACTTCGAAAGAGATCGTCCATTTTGTACACGAAGTGCATCCAGTTTTTGCCGTAACCCTCTCAACTTTTTAGCACATGCTATGTGGGTGAAATGATGATACCATGGCAACTTTCAACCTTTTCAGAGTTCAATTGTACTGCTTTTCAATTTCAGGGTTATTTTGCTCAAAAAAATCAGTAAATGCATGAAAAATAGCAAACGAAGTCAGAAAGGGTTGAAAATTGATGACGTGGCTTCGAATGGTGCATACTGACACACAAAAAGTCTGGAGTTGAAATAAGTTTAAAAAAATGAAATGCCTTTGTAACAGACGAGTTTTCGTCTGAAACCCTGATACTTCGAAAGAGATCGTCCATTTTGTACACGAAGTGCATCCAGTTTTTGCCGTAACCCTCTCAACTTTTTAGCACATGCTATGTGGGTGAAATGATGATACCATGGCACCTTTCAACCTTTTAAGAGTTTATTTGTAGTGCTTTTCAATTTCAGGGTCATTTTGCTCAAAAAAATCAGTAAATGCATGAAAAATAGCAAATGAAGTCAGAAAGGGTTGAAAATTGATGACGTGGCTTCGAATGGTGCATACTGAACACACAAAAAGTCCGGAGTTGAAATAAGTTTAAAAAAATGAAATGCCTTTGTAACAGACGAGTTTTCGTCTGAAACCCTGATACTTCGAAAGAGATTGTCCATTTTGTACACGAAGTGGATCCAGTTTTTGCCGTAACCCTCTCACCTTTTTAGCACATGCTATGTGGGTGAAATGATGATACCATGCCAACTTTCAACCTTTTCAGAGTTCAATTGTAGTGCTTTTCAATTTCAGGGTCATTTTGCTCAAAAAAATCAGTAAATGCATGAAAAATAGCAAATGAAGTCAGAAAGGGTTGAAAATTGATGACGTGGCTTCGAATGGTGCATACTGAACACACAAAAAGTCTGGAGTTGAAATGAGTTTTAAAAAATGTAATGCCTTAGTAACAGACGAGTTTTCGTCTGAAACCCTGATACTTCGAAACAGATTGTCCATTTTGTACACGAAGTGCATCCAGTTTTTTCCGTAACCCTCTCAACTTTTTAGCACATGCTATGTGGGTGAAATGATGATACCATGCCAACTTTCAACCTTTTCAGAGTTCAATTGTACTGCTTTTCAATTTCAGGGTCATTTTGCTCAAAAAAATCAGTAAATGCATGAAAAATAGCAAACGAAGTCAGAAAGGGTTGAAAATTGATGACGTAGCTTCGAATGGTGCATACTGACACACAAAAAGTCTGGAGTTGAAATAAGTTTAAAAAAATGAAATGCCTTTGTAACAGACGAGTTTTCGTCTGAAACCCTGATACTTCGAAAGAGATCGTCCATTTTGTACACGAAGTGCATCCAGTTTTTGCCGTAACCCTCTCAACTTTTTAGCACATGCTATGTGGGTGAAATGATGATACCATGCCAACTTTCAACCTTTTCAGAGTTCAATTGTACTGCTTTTCAATTTCAGGGTCATTTTGCTCAAAAAAATCAGTAAATGCATGAAAAATAGCAAACGAAGTCAGAAAGGGTTGAAAATTGATGACGTGGCTTCGAATGGTGCATACTGACACACAAAAAGTCTGGAGTTGAAATAAGTTTAAAAAAATGAAATGCCTTTGTAACAGACGAGTTTTCGTCTGAAACCCTGATACTTCGAAAGAGATCGTCCATTTTGTACACGAAGTGCATCCAGTTTTTGCCGTAACCCTCTCAACTTTTTAGCACATGCTATGTGGGTGAAATGATGATACCATGGCAACTTTCAACCTTTTAAGAGTTTATTTGTAGTGCTTTTCAATTTCAGGGTCATTTTGCTCAAAAAAATCAGTAAATGCATGAAAAATAGCAAATGAAGTCAGAAAGGGTTGAAAATTGATGACGTGGCTTCGAATGGTGCATACTGAACACACAAAAAGTCCGGAGTTGAAATAAGTTTAAAAAAATGAAATGCCTTTGTAACAGACGAGTTTTCGTCTGAAACCCTGATACTTCGAAAGAGATCGTCCATTTTGTACACGAAGTGCATCCAGTTTTTGCCGTAACCCTCTCAACTTTTTAGCACATGCTATGTGGGTGAAATGATGATACCATGCCAACTTTCAACCTTTTCAGAGTTCAATTGTACTGCTTTTCAATTTCAGGGTCATTTTGCTCAAAAAAATCAGTAAATGCATGAAAAATAGCAAATGAAGTCAGAAAGGGTTGAAAATTGATGACGTGGCTTCGAATGGTGCATACTGAACACACAAAAAGTCCGGAGTTGAAATAAGTTTAAAAAAATGAAATGCCTTTGTAACAGACGAGTTTTCGTGTGAAACCCTGATACTTCGAAAGAGATTGTCCATTTTGTACACGAAGTGCATCCAGTTTTTGCCGTAACCCTCTCAACTTTTTAGCACATGCTATGTGGGTGAAATGATGATACCATGCCAACTTTCAACCTTTTCAGAGTTCAATTGTACTGCTTTTCAATTTCAGGGTCATTTTGCTCAAAAAAATCAGTAAATGCATGAAAAATAGCAAACGAAGTCTGAAAGGGTTGAAAATTGATGACGTGGCTTCGAATGGTGCATACTGACACACAAAAAGTCTGGAGTTGAAATAAGTTTAAAAAAATGAAATGCCTTTGTAAAAGACGAGTTTTCGTCTGAAACCCTGATACTTCGAAAGAGATCGTCCATTTTGTACACGAAGTGCATCCAGTTTTTGCCGTAACCCTCTCAACTTTTTAGCACATGCTATGTGGGTGAAATGATGATACCATGGCAACTTTCAACCTTTTCAGAGTTCAATTGTACTGCTTTTCAATTTCAGGGTTATTTTGCTCAAAAAAATCAGTAAATGCATGAAAAATAGCAAACGAAGTCAGAAAGGGTTGAAAATTGATGACGTGGCTTCGAATGGTGCATACTGACACACAAAAAGTCTGGAGTTGAAATAAGTTTAAAAAAATGAAATGCCTTTGTAACAGACGAGTTTTCGTCTGAAACCCTGATACTTCGAAAGAGATCGTCCATTTTGTACACGAAGTGCATCCAGTTTTTGCCGTAACCCTCTCAACTTTTTAGCACATGCTATGTGGGTGAAATGATGATACCATGGCACCTTTCAACCTTTTAAGAGTTTATTTGTAGTGCTTTTCAATTTCAGGGTCATTTTGCTCAAAAAAATCAGTAAATGCATGAAAAATAGCAAATGAAGTCAGAAAGGGTTGAAAATTGATGACGTGGCTTCGAATGGTGCATACTGAACACACAAAAAGTCCGGAGTTGAAATAAGTTTTAAAAAATGAAATGCCTTTGTAACAGACGAGTTTTCGTCTGAAACCCTGATACTTCGAAAGAGATCGTCCATTTTGTACACGAAGTGCATCCTGTTTTTGCCGTAACCCTCTCAACTTTTTAGCACATGCTATGTGGGTGAAATGATGATACCATGCCAACTTTCAACCTTTTCAGAGTTCAATTGTACTGCTTTTCAATTTCAGGGTCATTTTGCTCAAAAAAATCAGTAAATGCATGAAAAATAGCAAATGAAGTCAGAAAGGGTTGAAAATTGATGACGTGGCTTCGAATGGTGCATACTGAACACACAAAAAGTCCGGAGTTGAAATAAGTTTAAAAAAATGAAATGCCTTTGTAACAGACGAGTTTTCGTGTGAAACCCTGATACTTCGAAAGAGAATGTCCATTTTGTACACGAAGTGCATCCAGTTTTTGCCGTAACCCTCTCAACTTTTTAGCACATGCTATGTGGGTGAAATGATGATACCATGGCAACTTTCAACCTTTTCAGAGTTCATTTGTAGTGCTTTTCAATTTCAGGGTCATTTTGCTCAAAAAATCAGTAAATGCATGAAAAATAGCAAATGAAGTCAGAAAGGGTTGAAAATTGATGACGTGGCTTCGAATGGTGCATACTGAACACACAAAAAGTCCGGAGTTGAAATAAGTTTAAAAAAATGAAATGCCTTTGTAAAAGACGAGTTTTCGTCTGAAACCCTGATACTTCGAAAGAGATCGTCCATTTTGTACACGAAGTGCATCCAGTTTTTGCCGTAACCCTCTCAACTTTTTAGCACATGCTATGTGGGTGAAATGATGATACCATGCCAACTTTCAACCTTTTCAGAGTTCATTTGTAGTGCTTTTCAATTTCAGGGTCATTTTGCTCAAAAAAATCAGTAAATGCATGAAAAATAGCAAATGAAGTCAGAAAGGGTTGAAAATTGATGATGTGGCTTCGAATGGTGCATACTAAACACACAAAAAGTCCGGAGTTGAAATAAGTTTAAAAAAATGAAATGCCTTTGTAAGAGACGAGTTTTCGTGTGAAACCCTGATACTTCGAAAGAGATTGTCCATTTTGTACACGAAGTGCATCCAGTTTTTGCCGTAACCCTCTCAACTTTTTAGCACATGCTATGTGGGTGAAATGATGATACCATGCCAACTTTCAACCTTTTCAGAGTTCAATTGTACTGCTTTTCAATTTCAGGGTCATTTTGCTCAAAAAAATCAGTAAATGCATGAAAAATAGCAAACGAAGTCAGAAAGGGTTGAAAATTGATGACGTGGCTTCGAATGGTGCATACTGACACACAAAAAGTCTGGAGTTGAAATAAGTTTAAAAAAATGAAATGCCTTTGTAAAAGACGAGTTTTCGTCTGAAACCCTGATACTTCGAAAGATATCGTCCATTTTGTACACGAAGTGCATCCAGTTTTTGTCGTAACCCTCTCAACTTTTTAGCACTTGCTATGTGGGTGAAATGATGATACCATGCCAACTTTCAACCTTTTCAATGTTCAATTGTACTGCTTTTCAATTTCAGGGTCATTTTGCTCAAAAAAATCAGTAAATGCATGAAAAATAGCAAATGAAGTCAGAAAGGGTTGAAAATTGATGAAGTGGCTTCGAATGGTGCATACTGAACACACAAAAAGTCCGGAGTTGAAATAAGTTTAAAAAAATGAAATGCCTTTGTAACAGACGAGTTTTCGTCTGAAACCCTGATACTTCGAAAGAGATTGTCCATTTTGTACACGAAGTGGATCCAGTTTTTGCCGTAACCCTCTCACCTTTTTAGCACATGCTATGTGGGTGAAATGATGATACCATGCCAACTTTCAACCTTTTCAGATTTCAATTGTAGTGCTTTTCAATTTCAGGGTCATTTTGCTCAAAAAAATCAGTAAATGCATGAAAAATAGCAAATGAAGTCAGAAAGGGTTGAAAATTGATGACGTGGCTTCGAATGGTGCATACTGAACACACAAAAAGTCTGGAGTTGAAATGAGTTTAAAAAAATGAAATGCCTTAGTAACAGACGAGTTTTCGTCTGAAACCCTGATACTTCGAAAGAGATTGTCCATTTTGTACACGAAGTGCATCCAGTTTTTTCCGTAACCCTCTCAACTTTTTAGCACATGCTATGTGGGTGAAATGATGATACCATGCCAACTTTCAACCTTTTCAGAGTTCAATTGTACTGCTTTTCAATTTCAGGGTCATTTTGCTCAAAAAAATCAGTAAATGCATGAAAAATAGCAAACGAAGTCAGAAAGGGTTGAAAATTGATGACGTGGCTTCGAATGGTGCATACTGACACACAAAAAGTCCGGAGTTGAAATAAGTTTAAAAAAATGAAATGCCTTTGTAACAGACGAGTTTTCGTCTGAAACCCTGATACTTCGAAAGAGATCGTCCATTTTGTACACGAAGTGCATCCAGTTTTTGCCGTAACCCTCTCAACTTTTTAGCACATGCTATGTGGGTGAAATGAGGATACCATGCCAACTTTCAACCTTTTCAGAGTTTATTTGTAGTGCTTTTCAATTTCAGGGTCATTTTGCTCAAAAAAATCAGTAAATGCATGAAAAATAGCAAATGAAGTCAGAAAGGGTTGAAAATTGATGACGTGGCTTCGAATGGTGCATACTGAACACACAAAAAGTCCGGAGTTGAAATAAGTTTAAAAAAATGAAATGCCTTTGTAACAGACGAGTTTTCGTCTGAAACCCTGATACTTCGAAAGAGATTGTCCATTTTGTACACGAAGTGCATCCAGTTTTTGCCGTAACCCTCTCAACTTTTTAGCACATGCTATGTGGGTGAAATGATGATACCATGCCAACTTTCAACCTTTTCAGAGTTCAATTGTACTGCTTTTCAATTTCAGGGTCATTTTGCTCAAAAAAATCAGTAAATGCATGAAAAATAGCAAATGAAGTCAGAAAGGGTTGAAAATTGATGACGTGGCTTCGAATGGTGCATACTGAACACACAAAAAGTCCGGAGTTGAAATAAGTTTAAAAAAATGAAATGCCTTTGTAACAGACGAGTTTTCGTCTGAAACCCTGATACTTCGAAAGAGATTGTCCATTTTGTACACGAAGTGCATCCAGCTTTTTCCGTAACCCTCTCAAATTTTTAGCACATGCTATGTGGGTGAAATGATGATACCATGCCAACTTTCAACCTTTTCATAGTTCAATTGTACTGCTTTTCAATTTCAGGGTCATTTTGCTCAAACAAATCAGTAAATGCATGAAAAATAGCAAATGAAGTCAGAAAGGGTTGAAAATTGATGACGTGGCTTCGAATGGCTCATACTGAACACACAAAAAGTCCGGAGTTGAAATAAGTTTAAAAAAATGAAATGCCTTTGTAACAGACGAGTTTTCGTCTGAAACCCTGATACTTCGAAAGAGATTGTCCATTTTGTACACGAAGTGGATCCAGTTTTTGCCGTAACCCTCTCACCTTTTTAGCACATGCTATGTGGGTGAAATGATGATACCATGCCAACTTTCAACCTTTTCAGATTTCAATTGTAGTGCTTTTCAATTTCAGGGTCATTTTGCTCAAAAAAATCAGTAAATGCATGAAAAATAGCAAATGAAGTCAGAAAGGGTTGAAAATTGATGACGTGGCTTCGAATGGTGCATACTGAACACACAAAAAGTCTGGAGTTGAAATGAGTTTAAAAAAATGAAATGCCTTTGTAACAGACGAGTTTTCGTCTGAAACCCTGATACTTCGAAAGAGATTGTCCATTTTGTACACGAAGTGCATCCAGTTTTTTCCGTAACCCTCTCAACTTTTTAGCACATGCTATGTGGGTGAAATGATGATACCATGCCAACTTTCAACCTTTTCAGAGTTCAATTGTACTGCTTTTCAATTTCAGGGTCATTTTGCTCAAAAAAATCAGTAAATGCATGAAAAATAGCAAACGAAGTCAGAAAGGGTTGAAAATTGATGACGTGGCTTCGAATGGTGCATACTGACACACAAAAAGTCCGGAGTTGAAATAAGTTTAAAAAAATGAAATGCCTTTGTAACAGACGAGTTTTCGTCTGAAACCCTGATACTTCGAAAGAAATCGTCCATTTTGTACACGAAGTGCATCCAGTTTTTGCCGTAACCCTCTCAACTTTTTAGCACATGCTATGTGGGTGAAATGAGGATACCATGCCAACTTTCAACCTTTTCAGAGTTTATTTGTAGTGCTTTTCAATTTCAGGGTCATTTTGCTCAAAAAAATCAGTAAATGCATGAAAAATAGCAAATGAAGTCAGAAAGGGTTGAAAATTGATGACGTGGCTTCGAATGGTGCATACTGAACACACAAAAAGTCCGGAGTTGAAATAAGTTTAAAAAAATGAAATGCCTTTGTAACAGACGAGTTTTCGTCTGAAACCCTGATACTTCGAAAGAGATTGTCCATTTTGTACACGAAGTGCATCCAGTTTTTGCCGTAACCCTCTCAACTTTTTAGCACATGCTATGTGGGTGAAATGATGATACCATGCCAACTTTCAACCTTTTCAGAGTTCAATTGTACTGCTTTTCAATTTCAGGGTCATTTTGCTCAAAAAAATCAGTAAATGCATGAAAAATAGCAAATGAAGTCAGAAAGGGTTGAAAATTGATGACGTGGCTTCGAATGGTGCATACTGAACACACAAAAAGTCCGGAGTTGAAATAAGTTTAAAAAAATGAAATGCCTTTGTAACAGACGAGTTTTCGTCTGAAACCCTGATACTTCGAAAGAGATTGTCCATTTTGTACACGAAGTGCATCCAGCTTTTTCCGTAACCCTCTCAAATTTTTAGCACATGCTATGTGGGTGAAATGATGATACCATGCCAACTTTCAACCTTTTCATAGTTCAATTGTACTGCTTTTCAATTTCAGGGTCATTTTGCTCAAACAAATCAGTAAATGCATGAAAAATAGCAAACGAAGTCAGAAAGGGTTGAAAATTGATGACGTGGCTTCGAATGGTGCATACTGACACAGAAAAAGTCTGGAGTTGAAATAAGTTTAAAAAAATGAAATGCCTTTGTAACAGACGAGTTTTCGTCTGAAACCCTGATACTTCGAAAGAGATCGTCCATTTTGTACACGAAGTGCATCCAGTTTTTGCCGTAACCCTCTCAACTTTTTAGCACATGCTATGTGGGTGAAATGATGATACCATGGCAACTTTCAACCTTTTAAGAGTTTATTTGTAGTGCTTTTCAATTTCAGGGTCATTTTGCTCAAAAAAAGCAGTAAATGCATGAAAAATAGCAAATGAAGTCAGAAAGGGTTGAAAATTGATGACGTGGCTTCGAATGGTGCATACTGAACACACAAAAAGTCCGGAGTTGAAATAAGTTTAAAAAAATGAAATGCCTTTGTAACAGACGAGTTTTCGTCTGAAACCCTGATACTTCGAAAGAGATAGTCCATTTTGTACACGAAGTGCATCCAGTTTTTGCCGTAACCCTCTCAACTTTTTAGCACATGCTATGTGGGTGAAATGATGATACCATGCCAACTTTCAACCTTTTCAGAGTTCAATTGTACTGCTTTTCAATTTCAGGGTCATTTTGCTCAAAAAAATCAGTAAATGCATGAAAAATAGCAAATGAAGTCAGAAAGGGTTGAAAATTGATGACGTGGCTTCGAATGGTGCATACTGAACACACAAAAAGTCCGGAGTTGAAATAAGTTTGAAAAAATGAAATGCCTTTGTAACAGACGAGTTTTCGTGTGAAACCCTGATACTTCAAAAGAGATTGTCCATTTTCTACACGAAGTGCATCCAGTTTTTGCCGTAACCCTCTCAACTTTTTAGCACATGCTATGTGGGTGAAATGATGATACCATGCCAACTTTCAACCTTTTCAGAGTTCAATTGTACTGCTTTTCAATTTCAGGGTCATTTTGCTCAAAAAAATCAGTAAATGCATGAAAAATAGCAAACGAAGTCAGAAAGGGTTGAAAATTGATGACGTGGCTTCGAATGGTGCATACTGACACACAAAAAGTCTGGAGTTGAAATAAGTTTAAAAAAATGAAATGCCTTTGTAAAAGACGAGTTTTCGTCTGAAACCCTGATACTTCGAAAGAGATCGTCCATTTTGTACACGAAGTGCATCCAGTTTTTGCCGTAACCCTCTCAACTTTTTAGCACATGCTATGTGGGTGAAATGATGATACCATGCCAACTTTCAACCTTTTCAGTGTTCATTTGTAGAGCTTTTCAATTTCAGGGTCATTTTGCTCAAAAAAATCAGTAAATGCATGAAAAATAGCAAACGAAGTCAGAAAGGGTTGAAAATTGATGACGTGGCTTCGAATGGTGCATACTGAACACACAAAAAGTCCGGAGTTGAAATAAGTTTAAAAAAATGAAATGCCTTTGTAACAGACGAGTTTTCGTGTGAAACCCTGATACTTCGAAAGAGATTGTCCATTTTGTACACGAAGTGCATCCAGTTTTTGCCGTAACCCTCTCAACTTTTTAGCACATGCTATGTGGGTGAAATGATGATACCATGCCAACTTTCAACCTTTTCAGAGTTCAATTGTACTGCTTTTTAATTTCAGGGTCATTTTGCTCAAAAAAATCAGTAAATGCATGAAAAATAGCAAATGAAGTCCGAAAGGGTTGAAAATTGATGACGTGGCTTCGAATGGTGCATACTGAACACACAAAAAGTCCGGAGTTGAAATAAGTTTTAAAAAATGAAATGCCTTTGTAACAGACGAGTTTTCGTCTGAAACCCTGATACTTCGAAAGAGATTGTCCATTTTGTACAGGAAGTGCATCCAGCTTTTTCCGTAACCCTCTCAAATTTTTAGCACATGCTATGTGGGTGAAATGATGATACCATGCCAACTTTCAACCTTTTCATAGTTCAATTGTACTGCTTTTCAATTTCAGGGTCATTTTGCTCAAACAAATCAGTAAATGCATGAAAAATAGCAAACGAAGTCAGAAAGGGTTGAAAATTGATGACGTGGCTTCGAATGGTGCATACTGACACAAAAAAAGTCTGGAGTTGAAATAAGTTTAAAAAAATGAAATGCCTTTGTAACAGACGAGTTTTCGTCTGAAACCCTGATACTTCGAAAGAGATCGTCCATTTTGTACACGAAGTGCATCCAGTTTTTGCCGTAACCCTCTCAACTTTTTAGCACATGCTATGTGGGTGAAATGATGATACCATGGCAACTTTCAACCTTTTAAGAGTTTATTTGTAGTGCTTTTCAATTTCAGGGTCATTTTGCTCAAAAAAATCAGTAAATGCATGAAAAATAGCAAATGAAGTCAGAAAGGGTTGAAAATTGATGACGTGGCTTCGAATGGTGCATACTGAACACACAAAAAGTCCGGAGTAGAAATAAGTTTAAAAAAATGAAATGCCTTTGTAACAGACGAGTTTTCGTCTGAAACCCTGATACTTCGAAAGAGATCGTCCATTTTGTACACGAAGTGCATCCAGTTTTTGCCGTAACCCTCTCAACTTTTTAGCACATGCTATGTGGGTGAAATGATGATACCATGCCAACTTTCAACCTTTTCAGAGTTCAATTGTACTGCTTTTCAATTTCAGGGTCATTTTGCTCAAAAAAATCAGTAAATGCATGAAAAATAGCAAATGAAGTCAGAAAGGGTTGAAAATTGATGACGTGGCTTCGAATGGTGCATACTGAACACACAAAAAGTCCGGAGTTGAAATAAGTTTAAAAAAATGAAATGCCTTTGTAACAGACGAGTTTTCGTGTGAAACCCTGATACTTCGAAAGAGATTGTCCATTTTGTACACGAAGTGCATCCAGTTTTTGCCGTAACCCTCTCAACTTTTTAGCACATGCTATGTGGGTGAAATGATGATACCATGCCAACTTTCAACCTTTTCAGAGTTCAATTGTACTGCTTTTCAATTTAAGGGTCATTTTGCTCAAAAAAATCAGTAAATGCATGAAAAATAGCAAACGAAGTCTGAAAGGGTTGAAAATTGATGACGTGGCTTCGAATGGTGCATACTGACACACAAAAAGTCTGGAGTTGAAATAAGTTTAAAAAAATGAAATGCCTTTGTAAAAGACGAGTTTTCGTCTGAAACCCTGATACTTCGAAAGAGATCGTCCATTTTGTACACGAAGTGCATCCAGTTTTTGCCGTAACCCTCTCAACTTTTTAGCACATGCTATGTGGGTGAAATGATGATACCATGGCAACTTTCAACCTTTTCAGAGTTCAATTGTACTGCTTTTCAATTTCAGGGTCATTTTGCTCAAAAAAATCAGTAAATGCATGAAAAATAGCAAACGAAGTCAGAAAGGGTTGAAAATTGATGACGTGGCTTCGAATGGTGCATACTGACACACAAAAAGTCTGGAGTTGAAATAAGTTTAAAAAAATGAAATGCCTTTGTAACAGACGAGTTTTCGTCTGAAACCCTGATACTTCGAAAGAGATCGTCCATTTTGTACACGAAGTGCATCCAGTTTTTGCCGTAACCCTCTCAACTTTTTAGCACATGCTATGTGGGTGAAATGATGATACCATGGCACCTTTCAACCTTTTAAGAGTTTATTTGTAGTGCTTTTCAATTTCAGGGTCATTTTGCTCAAAAAAATCAGTAAATGCATGAAAAATAGCAAATGAAGTCAGAAAGGGTTGAAAATTGATGACGTGGCTTCGAATGGTGCATACTGAACACACAAAAAGTCCGGAGTTGAAATAAGTTTTAAAAAATGAAATGCCTTTGTAACAGACGAGTTTTCGTCTGAAACCCTGATACTTCGAAAGAGATCGTCCATTTTGTACACGAAGTGCATCCAGTTTTTGCCGTAACCCTCTCAACTTTTTAGCACATGCTATGTGGGTGAAATGATGATACCATGCCAACTTTCAACCTGTTCAGAGTTCAATTGTACTGCATTTCAATTTCAGGGTCATTTTGCTCAAAAAAATCAGTAAATGCATGAAAAATAGCAAATGAAGACAGAAAGGGTTGAAAATTGATGACGTGGCTTCGAATGGTGCATACTGAACACACAAAAAGTCCAGAGTTGAAATAAGTTTAAAAAAATGAAATGCCTTTGTAACAGACGAGTTTTCATGTGAAACCCTGATACTTCGAAAGAGATTGTCCATTTTGTACACGAAGTGCATCCAGTTTTTGCCGTAACCCTCTCAACTTTTTAGCACATGCTATGTGGGTGAAATGATGATACCATGGCAACTTTCAACCTTTTCAGAGTTCATTTGTAGTGCTTTTCAATTTCAGGGTCATTTTGCTCAAAAAAATCAGTAAATGCATGAAAAATAGCAAATGAAGTCAGAAAGGGTTGAAAATTGATGACGTGGCTTCGAATGGTGCATACTAAACACACAAAAAGTCCGGAGTTGAAATAAGTTTAAAAAAATGAAATGCCTTTGTAAAAGACGAGTTTTCGTCTGAAACCCTGATACTTCGAAAGAGATCGTCCATTTTGTACACGAAGTGCATCCAGTTTCTGCCGTAACCCTCTCAACTTTTTAACACATGCTATGTGGGTGAAATGATGATACCATGCCAACTTTCAACCTTTTCAGTGTTCATTTGTAGAGCTTTTCAATTTCAGGGTCATTTTGCTCAAAAAAATCAGTAAATGCATGAAAAATAGCAAATGAAGTCAGAAAGGGTTGAAAATTGATGACGTGGCTTCGAATGGTGCATACTGAACACACAAAAAGTCCGGAGTTGAAATAAGTTTAAAAAAATGAAATGCCTTTGTAACAGACGAGTTTTCGTGTGAAACCCTGATACTTCGAAAGAGATTGTCCATTTTGTACACGAAGTGCATCCAGTTTTTGCCGTAACCCTCTCAACTTTTTAGCACATGCTATGTGGGTGAAATGATGATACCATGCCAACTTTCAACCTTTTCAGAGTTCAATTGTACTGCTTTTCAATTTCAGGGTCATTTTGCTCAAAAAAATCAGTAAATGCATGAAAAATAGCAAACGAAGTCAGAAAGGGTTGAAAATTGATGACGTGGCTTCGAATGGTGCATACTGACACACAAAAAGTCTGGAGTTGAAATAAGTTTAAAAAAATGAAATGCCTTTGTAAAAGACGAGTTTTCGTCTGAAACCCTGATACTTCGAAAGATATCGTCCATTTTGTACACGAAGTGCATCCAGTTTTTGCCGTAACCCTCTCAACTTTTTAGCACTTGCTATGTGGGTGAAATGATGATACCATGCCAACTTTCAACCTTTTCAATGTTCATTTGTAGTGCTTTTCAATTTCAGGGTCATTTTGCTCAAAAAAATCAGTAAATGCATGAAAAATAGCAAATGAAGTCAGAAAGGGTTGAAAATTGATGACGTGGCTTCGAATGGTGCATACTGAACACACAAAAAGTCCGGAGTTGAAATAAGTTTAAAAAAATGAAATGCCTTTGTAATAGACGAGTTTTCGTCTGAAACCCTGATACTTCGAAAGAGATTGTCCATTTTGTACACGAAGTGGATCCAGTTTTTGCCGTAACCCTCTCACCTTTTTAGCACATGCTATGTGGGTGAAATGATGATACCATGCCAACTTTCAACCTTTTCAGATTTCAATTGTAGTGCTTTTCAATTTCAGGGTCATTTTGCTCAAAAAAATCAGTAAATGCATGAAAAATAGCAAATGAAGTCAGAAAGGGTTGAAAATTGATGACGTGGCTTCGAATGGTGCATACTGAACACACAAAAAGTCTGGAGTTGAAATGAGTTTAAAAAAATGAAATGCCTTAGTAACAGACGAGTTTTCGTCTGAAACCCTGATACTTCGAAAGAGATTGTCCATTTTGTACACGAAGTGCATCCAGTTTTTTCCGTAACCCTCTCAACTTTTTAGCACATGCTATGTGGGTGAAATGATGATACCATGCCAACTTTCAACCTTTTCAGAGTTCAATTGTACTGCTTTTCAATTTCAGGGTCATTTTGCTCAAAAAAATCAGTAAATGCATGAAAAATAGCAAACGAAGTCAGAAAGGGTTGAAAATTGATGACGTGGCTTCGAATGGTGCATACTGACACACAAAAAGTCTGGAGTTGAAATAAGTTTAAAAAAATGAAATGCCTTTGTAACAGACGAGTTTTCGTCTGAAACCCTGATACTTCGAAAGAGATCGTCCATTTTGTACACGAAGTGCATCCAGTTTTTGCCGTAACCCTCTCAACTTTTTAGCACATGCTATGTGGGTGAAATGATGATACCATGGCAACTTTCAACCTTTTCAGAGTTTATTTGTAGTGCTTTTCAATTTCAGGGTCATTTTGCTCAAAAAAATCAGTAAATGCATGAAAAATAGCAAATGAAGTCAGAAAGGGTTGAAAATTGATGACGTGGCTTCGAATGGTGCATACTGAACACACAAAAAGTCCGGAGTTGAAATAAGTTTAAAAAAATGAAATGCCTTTGTAACAGACGAGTTTTCGTCTGAAACCCTGATACTTCGAAAGAGATTGTCCATTTTGTACACGAAGTGCATCCAGTTTTTGCCGTAACCCTCTCAACTTTTTAGCACATGCTATGTGGGTGAAATGATGATACCATGCCAACTTTCAACCTTTTCAGAGTTCAATTGTACTGCTTTTCAATTTCAGGGTCATTTTGCTCAAAAAAATCAGTAAATGCATGAAAAATAGCAAATGAAGTCAGAAAGGGTTGAAAATTGATGACGTGGCTTCGAATGGTGCATACTGAACACACAAAAAGTCCGGAGTTGAAATAAGTTTAAAAAAATGAAATGCCTTTGTAACAGACGAGTTTTCGTCTGAAACCCTGATACTTCGAAAGAGATTGTCCATTTTGTACACGAAGTGCATCCAGCTTTTTCCGTAACCCTCTCAAATTTTTAGCACATGCTATGTGGGTGAAATGATGATACCATGCCAACTTTCAACCTTTTCATAGTTCAATTGTACTGCTTTTCAATTTCAGGGTCATTTTGCTCAAACAAATCAGTAAATGCATGAAAAATAGCAAACGAAGTCACAAAGGGTTGAAAATTGATGACGTGGCTTCGAATGGTGCATACTGACACACAAAAAGTCTGGAGTTGAAATAAGTTTAAAAAAATGAAATGCCTTTGTAACAGACGAGTTTTCGTCTGAAACCCTGATACTTCGAAAGAGATCGTCCATTTTGTACACGAAGTGCATCCAGCTTTTTCCGTAACCCTCTCAAATTTTTAGCACATGCTATGTGGGTGAAATGATGATACCATGCCAACTTTCAACCTTTTCATAGTTCAATTGTACTGCTTTTCAATTTCAGGGTCATTTTGCTCAAACAAATCAGTAAATGCATGAAAAATAGCAAACGAAGTCACAAAGGGTTGAAAATTGATGACGTGGCTTCGAATGGTGCATACTGACACACAAAAAGTCTGGAGTTGAAATAAGTTTAAAAAAATGAAATGATTTTGTAACAGACGAGTTTTCGTCTGAAACCCTGATACTTCGAAAGAGATCGTCCATTTTGTACACGAAGTGCATCCAGTTTTTGCCGTAACCCTCTCAACTTTTTAGCACATGCTATGTGGGTGAAATGATGATACCATGGCAACTTTCAACCTTTTAAGAGTTTATTTGTAGTGCTTTTCAATTTCAGGGTCATTTTGCTCAAAAAAATCAGTAAATGCATGAAAAATAGCAAATGAAGTCAGAAAGGGTTGAAAATTGATGACTTGGCTTCGAATGGTGCATACTGAACACACAAAAAGTCCGGAGTTGAAATAAGTTTAAAAAAATGAAATGCCTTTGTAACAGACGAGTTTTCGTCTGAAACCCTGATACTTCGAAAGAGATCGTCCATTTTGTACACGAAGTGCATCCAGTTTTTGCCGTAACCCTCTCAACTTTTTAGCACATGCTATGTGGGTGAAATGATGATACCATGCCAACTTTCAACCTTTTCAGAGTTCAATTGTACTGCTTTTCAATTTCAGGGTCATTTTGCTCAAAAAAATCAGTAAATGCATGAAAAATAGCAAATGAAGTCTGAAAGGGTTGAAAATTGATGACGTGGCTTCGAATGGTGCATACTGAACACACAAAAAGTCCGGAGTTGAAATAAGTTTGAAAAAATGAAATGCCTTTGTAACAGACGAGTTTTCGTGTGAAACCCTGATACTTCAAAAGAGATTGTCCATTTTGTACATGAAGTGCATCCAGTTTTTGCCGTAACCCTCTCAACTTTTTAGCACATGCTATGTGGGTGAAATGATGATACCATGCCAACTTTCAACCTTTTCAGAGTTCAATTGTACTGCTTTTCAATTTCAGGGTCATTTTGCTCAAAAAAATCAGTAAATGCATGAAAAATAGCAAACGAAGTCAGAAAGGGTTGAAAATTGATGACGTGGCTTCGAATGGTGCATACTGACACACAAAAAGTCTGGAGTTGAAATAAGTTTAAAAAAATGAAATGCCTTTGTAAAAGACGAGTTTTCGTCTGAAACCCTGATACTTCGAAAGAGATCGTCCATTTTGTACACGAAGTGCATCCAGTTTTTGCCGTAACCCTCTCAACTTTTTAGCACATGCTATGTGGGTGAAATGATGATACCATGCCAACTTTCAACCTTTTCAGTGTTCATTTGTAGAGCTTTTCAATTTCAGGGTCATTTTGCTCAAAAAAATCAGTAAATGCATGAAAAATAGCAAACGAAGTCAGAAAGGGTTGAAAATTGATGACGTGGCTTCGAATGGTGCATACTGACACACAAAAAGTCTGGAGTTGAAATAAGTTTAAAAAAATGAAATGCCTTTGTAACAGACGAGTTTTCGTCTGAAACCCTGATACTTCGAAAGAGATCGTCCATTTTGTACACGAAGTGCATCCAGTTTTTGCCGTAACCCTCTCAACTTTTTAGCACATGCTATGTGGGTGAAATGATGATACCATGGCAACTTTCAACCTTTTCAGAGTTTATTTGTAGTGCTTTTCAATTTCAGGGTCATTTTGCTCAAAAAAATCAGTAAATGCATGAAAAATAGCAAATGAAGTCAGAAAGGGTTGAAAATTGATGACGTGGCTTCGAATGGTGCATACTGAACACACAAAAAGTCCGGAGTTGAAATAAGTTTAAAAAAATGAAATGCCTTTGTAACAGACGAGTTTTCGTGTGAAACCCTGATACTTCGAAAGAGATTGTCCATTTTGTACACGAAGTGCATCCAGTTTTTGCCGTAACCCTCTCAACTTTTTAGCACATGCTATGTGGGTGAAATGATGATACCATGCCAACTTTCAACCTTTTCAGAGTTCAATTGTACTGCTTTTCAATTTCAGGGTCATTTTGCTCAAAAAAATCAGTTAATGCATGAAAAATAGCAAATGAAGTCAGAAAGGGTTGAAAATTGATGACGTGGCTTCGAATGGTGCATACTGAACACACAAAAAGTCCGGAGTTGAAATAAGTTTAAAAAAATGAAATGCCTTTGTAACAGACGAGTTTTCGTCTGAAACCCTGATACTTCGAAGGAGATTGTCCATTTTGTACACGAAGTGCATCCAGTTTTTGCCGTAACCCTCTCAACTTTTTAGCACATGCTATGTGGGTGAAATGATGATACCATGCCAACTTTCGACCTTTTCAGAGGTCAATTGTACTGCTTTTCAATTTCAGGGTCATTTTGCTCAAAAAAATCAGTAAATGCATGAAAAATAGCAAATGAAGTCAGAAAGGGTTGAAAATTGATGACGTGGCTTCGAATGGTGCATACTGAACACACAAAAAGTCCGGACTTGAAATAAGTTTAAAAAAATGAAATGCCTTTGTAACAGACGAGTTTTCGTCTGAAACCCTGATACTTCGAAAGAGATTGTCCATTTTGTACACGAAGTGCATCCAGTTTTTGCCGTAACCCTCTCAACTTTTTAGCACATGCTATGTGGGTGAAATGATGATACCATGCCAACTTTCGACCTTTTCAGAGGTCAATTGTACTGCTTTTCAATTTCAGGGTCATTTTGCTCAAAAAAATCAGTAAATGCATGAAAAATAGCAAATGAAGTCAGAAAGGGTTGAAAATTGATGACGTGGCTTCGAATGGTGCATACTGAACACACAAAAAGTCCGGAGTTGAAATAAGTTTAAAAAAATGAAATGCCTTTGTAACAGACGAGTTTTCGTCTGAAACCCTGATACTTCGAAAGAGATTGTCCATTTTGTACACGAAGTGCATCCAGTTTTTGCCGTAACCCTCTCAACTTTTTAGCACATGCTATGTGGGTGAAATGATGATACCATGCCAACTTTCAACCTTTTTAGAGTTCATTTGTAGTGCTTTTCAATTTCAGGGTCATTTTGCTCAAAAAAATCAGTAAATGCATGAAAAATAGCAAACGAAGTCAGAAAGGGTTGAAAATTGATGACGTGGCTTCGAATGGTGCATACTGAACACACAAAAAGTCCGGAGTTGAAATAAGTTTAAAAAAATGAAATGCCTTTGTAACAGACGAGTTTTCGTCTGAAACCCTGATACTTCGAAAGAGATTGTCCATTTTGTACACGAAGTGCATCCAGTTTTTGCCGTAACCCTCTCAACTTTTTAGCACATGCTATGTGGGTGAAATGATGATACCATGCCAACTTTCGACCTTTTCAGAGGTCAATTGTACTGCTTTTCAATTTCAGGGTCATTTTGCTCAAAAAAATCAGTAAATGCATGAAAAATAGCAAATGAAGTCAGAAAGGGTTGAAAATTGATGACGTGGCTTCGAATGGTGCATACTGAACACACAAAAAGTCCGGAGTTGAAATAAGTTTAAAAAAATGAAATGCCTTTGTAACAGACGAGTTTTCGTCTGAAACCCTGATACTTCGAAAGAGATTGTCCATTTTGTACACGAAGTGCATCCAGTTTTTGCCGTAACCCTCTCAACTTTTTAGCACATGCTATGTGGGTGAAATGATGATACCATGCCAACTTTCAACCTTTTTAGAGTTCATTTGTAGTGCTTTTCAATTTCAGGGTCATTTTGCTCAAAAAAATCAGTAAATGCATGAAAAATAGCAAACGAAGTCAGAAAGGGTTGAAAATTGATGACGTGGCTTCGAATGGTGCATACTGAACACACAAAAAGTCCGGACTTGAAATAAGTTTAAAAAAATGAAATGCCTTTGTAACAGACGAGTTTTCGTCTGAAACCCTGATACTTCGAAAGAGATTGTCCATTTTGTACACGAAGTGCATCCAGTTTTTGCCGTAACCCTCTCAACTTTTTAGCACATGCTATGTGGGTGAAATGATGATACCATGCCAACTTTCAACCTTTTTAGAGTTCATTTGTAGTGCTTTTCAATTTCAGGGTCATTTTGCTCAAAAAAATCAGTAAATGCATGAAAAATAGCAAACGAAGTCAGAAAGGGTTGAAAATTGATGACGTGGCTTCGAATGGTGCATACTGAACACACAAAAAGTCCGGAGTTGAAATAAGTTTAAAAAAATGAAATGCCTTTGTAACAGACGAGTTTTCGTCTGAAACCCTGATACTTCGAAAGAGATTGTCCATTTTGTACACGAAGTGCATCCAGTTTTTGCCGTAACCCTCTCAACTTTTTAGCACATGCTATGTGGGTGAAATGATGATACCATGCCAACTTTCGACCTTTTCAGAGGTCAATTGTACTGCTTTTCAATTTCAGGGTCATTTTGCTCAAAAAAATCAGTAAATGCATGAAAAATAGCAAATGAAGTCAGAAAGGGTTGAAAATTGATGACGTGGCTTCGAATGGTGCATACTGAACACACAAAAAGTCCGGACTTGAAATAAGTTTAAAAAAATGAAATGCCTTTGTAACAGACGAGTTTTCGTCTGAAACCCTGATACTTCGAAAGAGATTGTCCATTTTGTACACGAAGTGCATCCAGTTTTTGCCGTAACCCTCTCAACTTTTTAGCACATGCTATGTGGGTGAAATGATGATACCATGCCAACTTTCAACCTTTTTAGAGTTCATTTGTAGTGCTTTTCAATTTCAGGGTCATTTTGCTCAAAAAAATCAGTAAATGCATGAAAAATAGCAAACGAAGTCAGAAAGGGTTGAAAATTGATGACGTGGCTTCGAATGGTGCATACTGAACACACAAAAATTCCGGAGTTGAAATAAGATTAAAAAAATGAAATGCCTTTGTAACAGACGAGTTTTCGTCTGAAACCCTGATACTTCGAAAGAGATTGTCCATTTTGTACACGAAGTGCATCCAGTTTTTGCCGTAACCCTCTCAACTTTTTAGCACATGCTATGTGGGTGAAATGATGATACCATGCCAACTTTCAACCTTTTCAGAGTTCAATTGTACTGCTTTTCAATTTCAGGGTTATTTTGCTCAAAAAAATCAGTAAATGCATGAAAAATAGCAAACGAAGTCAGAAAGGGTTGAAAATTGATGACGTGGCTTCGAATGGTGCATACTGAACACACAAAAAGTCTGGAGTTGAAATAAGTTTAAAAAAATGAAATGCCTTTGTAACAGACGAGTTTTCGTCTGAAACCCTGATACTTCGAAAGAGATTGTCCATTTTGTACACGAAGTGCATCCAGTTTTTTCCGTAACCCTCTCAACTTTTTAGCACATGCTATGTGGATGAAATGATGTTACCATGCCAACTGTCAACCTTTTCAGAGTTCAATTGTAGTGCTTTTCAATTTCAGGGTCATTTTGCTCAAAAAAATCAGTAAATGCATGAAAAATAGCAAATGAAGTCAGAAAGGGTTGAAAATTGATGACGTGGCTTCGAATGGTGCACACTGAACACACAAAAAGTCTGGAGTTGAAATAAGTTTAAAAAAATGAAATGCCTTTGTAACAGACGAGTTTTCGTGTGAAACCCTGATACTTCAAAAGAGATTGTCCATTTTGTACACGAAGTGCATCCAGTTTTTGCCGTAACCCTCTCAACTTTTTAGCACATGCTATGTGGGTGAAATGATGATACCATGCCAACTTTCAACCTTTTCAGTGTTCATTTGTAGAGCTTTTCAATTTCAGGGTCATTTTGCTCAAAAAAATCAGTAAATGCATGAAAAATAGCAAACGAAGTCAGAAAGGGTTGAAAATTGATGACGTGGCTTCGAATGGTGCATACTGACACACAAAAAGTCTGGAGTTGAAATAAGTTTAAAAAAATGAAATGCCTTTGTAACAGACGAGTTTTCGTCTGAAACCCTGATACTTCGAAAGAGATCGTCCATTTTGTACACGAAGTGCATCCAGTTTTTGCCGTAACCCTCTCAACTTTTTAGCACATGCTATGTGGGTGAAATGATGATACCATGGCAACTTTCAACCTTTTCAGAGTTTATTTGTAGTGCTTTTCAATTTCAGGGTCATTTTGCTCAAAAAAATCAGTAAATGCATGAAAAATAGCAAATGAAGTCAGAAAGGGTTGAAAATTGATGACGTGGCTTCGAATGGTGCATACTGAACACACAAAAAGTCCGGACTTGAAATAAGTTTAAAAAAATGAAATGCCTTTGTAACAGACGAGTTTTCGTGTGAAACCCTGATACTTCGAAAGAGATTGTCCATTTTGTACACGAAGTGCATCCAGTTTTTGCCGTAACCCTCTCAACTTTTTAGCACATGCTATGTGGGTGAAATGATGATACCATGCCAACTTTCAACCTTTTCAGAGTTCAATTGTACTGCTTTTCAATTTCAGGGTCATTTTGCTCAAAAAAATCAGTTAATGCATGAAAAATAGCAAATGAAGTCAGAAAGGGTTGAAAATTGATGACGTGGCTTCGAATGGTGCATACTGAACACACAAAAAGTCCGGAGTTGAAATAAGTTTAAAAAAATGAAATGCCTTTGTAACAGACGAGTTTTCGTCTGAAACCCTGATACTTCGAAGGAGATTGTCCATTTTGTACACGAAGTGCATCCAGTTTTTGCCGTAACCCTCTCAACTTTTTAGCACATGCTATGTGGGTGAAATGATGATACCATGCCAACTTTCGACCTTTTCAGAGGTCAATTGTACTGCTTTTCAATTTCAGGGTCATTTTGCTCAAAAAAATCAGTAAATGCATGAAAAATAGCAAATGAAGTCAGAAAGGGTTGAAAATTGATGACGTGGCTTCGAATGGTGCATACTGAACACACAAAAAGTCCGGACTTGAAATAAGTTTAAAAAAATGAAATGCCTTTGTAACAGACGAGTTTTCGTCTGAAACCCTGATACTTCGAAAGAGATTGTCCATTTTGTACACGAAGTGCATCCAGTTTTTGCCGTAACCCTCTCAACTTTTTAGCACATGCTATGTGGGTGAAATGATGATACCATGCCAACTTTCAACCTTTTTAGAGTTCATTTGTAGTGCTTTTCAATTTCAGGGTCATTTTGCTCAAAAAAATCAGTAAATGCATGAAAAATAGCAAACGAAGTCAGAAAGGGTTGAAAATTGACGACGTGGCTTCGAATGGTGCATACTGAACACACAAAAAGTCCGGAGTTGAAATAAGTTTAAAAAAATGAAATGCCTTTGTAACAGACGAGTTTTCGTCTGAAACCCTGATACTTCGAAAGAGATTGTCCATTTTGTACACGAAGTGCATCCAGTTTTTGCCGTAACCCTCTCAACTTTTTAGCACATGCTATGTGGGTGAAATGATGATACCATGCCAACTTTCGACCTTTTCAGAGGTCAATTGTACTGCTTTTCAATTTCAGGGTCATTTTGCTCAAAAAAATCAGTAAATGCATGAAAAATAGCAAATGAAGTCAGAAAGGGTTGAAAATTTATGACGTGGCTTCGAATGGTGCATACTGAACACACAAAAAGTCCGGACTTGAAATAAGTTTAAAAAAATGAAATGCCTTTGTAACAGACGAGTTTTCGTCTGAAACCCTGATACTTCGAAAGAGATTGTCCATTTTGTACACGAAGTGCATCCAGTTTTTGCCGTAACCCTCTCAACTTTTTAGCACATGCTATGTGGGTGAAATGATGATACCATGCCAACTTTCAACCTTTTTAGAGTTCATTTGTAGTGCTTTTCAATTTCAGGGTCATTTTGCTCAAAAAAATCAGTAAATGCATGAAAAATAGCAAACGAAGTCAGAAAGGGTTGAAAATTGATGACGTGGCTTCGAATGGTGCATACTGAACACACAAAAAGTCCGGAGTTGAAATAAGTTTAAAAAAATGAAATGCCTTTGTAACAGACGAGTTTTCGTCTGAAACCCTGATACTTCGAAAGAGATTGTCCATTTTGTACACGAAGTGCATCCAGTTTTTGCCGTAACCCTCTCAACTTTTTAGCACATGCTATGTGGGTGAAATGATGATACCATGCCAACTTTCGACCTTTTCAGAGGTCAATTGTACTGCTTTTCAATTTCAGGGTCATTTTGCTCAAAAAAATCAGTAAATGCATGAAAAATAGCAAATGAAGTCAGAAAGGGTTGAAAATTGATGACGTGGCTTCGAATGGTGCATACTGAACACACAAAAAGTCCGGACTTGAAATAAGTTTAAAAAAATGAAATGCCTTTGTAACAGACGAGTTTTCGTCTGAAACCCTCATACTTCGAAAGAGATTGTCCATTTTGTACACGAAGTGCATCCAGTTTTTGCCGTAACCCTCTCAACTTTTTAGCACATGCTATGTGGGTGAAATGATGATACCATGCCAACTTTCAACCTTTTTAGAGTTCATTTGTAGTGCTTTTCAATTTCAGGGTCATTTTGCTCAAAAAAATCAGTAAATGCATGAAAAATAGCAAACGAAGTCAGAAAGGGTTGAAAATTGATGACGTGGCTTCGAATGGTGCATACTGAACACACAAAAATTCCGGAGTTGAAATAAGTTTAAAAAAATGAAATGCCTTTGTAACAGACGAGTTTTCGTCTGAAACCCTGATACTTCGAAAGAGATTGTCCATTTTGTACACGAAGTGCATCCAGTTTTTGCCGTAACCCTCTCAACTTTTTAGCACATGCTATGTGGGTGAAATGATGATACCATGCCAACTTTCAACCTTTTCAGAGTTCAATTGTACTGCTTTTCAATTTCAGGGTTATTTTGCTCAAAAAAATCAGTAAATGCATGAAAAATAGCAAACGAAGTCAGAAAGGGTTGAAAATTGATGACGTGGCTTCGAATGGTGCATACTGAACACACAAAAAGTCTGGAGTTGAAATAAGTTTAAAAAAATGAAATGCCTTTGTAACAGACGAGTTTTCGTCTGAAACCCTGATACTTCGAAAGAGATTGTCCATTTTGTACACGAAGTGCATCCAGTTTTTTCCGTAACCCTCTCAACTTTTTAGCACATGCTATGTGGATGAAATGATGTTACCATGCCAACTGTCAACCTTTTCAGAGTTCAATTGTAGTGCTTTTCAATTTCAGGGTCATTTTGCTCAAAAAAATCAGTAAATGCATGAAAAATAGCAAATGAAGTCAGAAAGGGTTGAAAATTGATGACGTGGCTTCGAATGGTGCACACTGAACACACAAAAAGTCTGGAGTTGAAATAAGTTTAAAAAAATGAAATGCCTTTGTAACAGACGAGTTTTCTTCTGAAACCTTGATACTTCGAAAGAGAGTGTCCATTTTGTACACGAAGTGCATCCAGTTTTTTCCGTAACCCTCTCAACTTTTTAGCACATGCTATGTGGGTGAAATGATGATACCATGCCAACTTTCAACCTTTTCAGAGTTCAATTGTACTGCTTTTCAATTTCAGGGTCATTTTGCTCAAAAAAATCAGTAAATGCATGAAAAATAGCAAACGAAGTCAGAAAGGGTTGAAAATTGATGACGTGGCTTCGAATGGTGCATACTGAACACACAAAAAGTCTGGAGTTGAAATAGGTTTAAAAAAATGAAATGCCTTTGTAACAGACGAGTTTTCGTCTGAAACCCTGATACTTCGAAAGAGATTGTCCATTTTGTACATGAAGTGCATCCAGTTTTTGCCGTAACCCTCTCAACTTTTTAGCACATGCTATGTGGGTGAAATGATGATACCATGCCAACTTTCAACCTTTTCAGAGTTCAATTGTAGTGCTTTTCAATTTCAGGGTCATTTTGCTCAAAAAAATCAGTAAATGCATGAAAAATAGCAAATGAAGTCAGAAAGGGTTGAAAATTGATGACGTGGCTTCGAATGGTGCATACTGACACACAAAAAGTCCGGAGTTGAAATAAGTTTTAAAAAATGAAATGCCTTTGTAACAGACGAGTTTTCGTCTGAAACCCTGATACTTCGAAAGAGATTGTCCATTTTGTACACGAAGTGCATCCAGTTTTTGCCGTAACCCTCTCAACTTTTTAGCACATGCTATGTGGGTGAAATGATGATACCATGCCAACTTTCGACCTTTTCAGAGGTCAATTGTACTGCTTTTCAATTTCAGGGTCATTTTGCTCAAAAAAATCAGTAAATGCATGAAAAATAGCAAATGAAGTCAGAAAGGGTTGAAAATTGATGACGTGGCTTCGAATGGTGCATACTGAACACACAAAAAGTCCGGACTTGAAATAAGTTTAAAAAAATGAAATGCCTTTGTAACAGACGAGTTTTCGTCTGAAACCCTGATACTTCGAAAGAGATTGTCCATTTTGTACACGAAGTGCATCCAGTTTTTGCCGTAACACTCTCAACTTTTTAGCACATGCTATGTGGGTGAAATGATGATACCATGCCAACTTTCAACCTTTTTAGAGTTCATTTGTAGTGCTTTTCAATTTCAGGGTCATTTTGCTCAAAAAAATCAGTAAATGCATGAAAAATAGCAAACGAAGTCAGAAAGGGTTGAAAATTGATGACGTGGCTTCGAATGGTGCATACTGAACACACAAAAAGTCCGGAGTTGAAATAAGTTTAAAAAAATGAAATGCCTTTGTAACAGACGAGTTTTCGTCTGAAACCCTGATACTTCGAAAGAGATTGTCCATTTTGTACACGAAGTGCATCCAGTTTTTGCCGTAACCCTCTCAACTTTTTAGCACATGCTATGTGGGTGAAATGATGATACCATGCCAACTTTCGACCTTTTCAGAGGTCAATTGTACTGCTTTTCAATTTCAGGGTCATTTTGCTCAAAAAAATCAGTAAATGCATGAAAAATAGCAAATGAAGTCAGAAAGGGTTGAAAATTGATGACGTGGCTTCGAATGGTGCATACTGAACACACAAAAAGTCCGGACTTGAAATAAGTTTAAAAAAATGAAATGCCTTTGTAACAGACGAGTTTTCGTCTGAAACCCTGATACTTCGAAAGAGATTGTCCATTTTGTACACGAAGTGCATCCAGTTTTTGCCGTAACCCTCTCAACTTTTTAGCACATGCTATGTGGGTGAAATGATGATACCATGCCAACTTTCAACCTTTTTAGAGTTCATTTGTAGTGCTTTTCAATTTCAGGGTCATTTTGCTCAAAAAAATCAGTAAATGCATGAAAAATAGCAAACGAAGTCAGAAAGGGTTGAAAATTGATGACGTGGCTTCGAATGGTGCATACTGAACACACAAAAATTCCGGAGTTGAAATAAGTTTAAAAAAATGAAATGCCTTTGTAACAGACGAGTTTTCGTCTGAAACCCTGATACTTCGAAAGAGATTGTCCATTTTGTACACGAAGTGCATCCAGTTTTTGCCGTAACCCTCTCAACTTTTTAGCACATGCTATGTGGGTGAAATGATGATACCATGCCAACTTTCAACCTTTTCAGAGTTCAATTGTACTGCTTTTCAATTTCAGGGTTATTTTGCTCAAAAAAATCAGTAAATGCATGAAAAATAGCAAACGAAGTCAGAAAGGGTTGAAAATTGATGACGTGGCTTCGAATGGTGCATACTGAACACACAAAAAGTCTGGAGTTGAAATAAGTTTAAAAAAATGAAATGCCTTTGTAACAGACGAGTTTTCGTCTGAAACCCTGATACTTCGAAAGAGATTGTCCATTTTGTACACGAAGTGCATCCAGTTTTTTCCGTAACCCTCTCAACTTTTTAGCACATGCTATGTGGATGAAATGATGTTACCATGCCAACTGTCAACCTTTTCAGAGTTCAATTGTAGTGCTTTTCAATTTCAGGGTCATTTTGCTCAAAAAAATCAGTAAATGCATGAAAAATAGCAAATGAAGTCAGAAAGGGTTGAAAATTGATGACGTGGCTTCGAATGGTGCACACTGAACACACAAAAAGTCTGGAGTTGAAATAAGTTTAAAAAAATGAAATGCCTTTGTAACAGACGAGTTTTCTTCTGAAACCTTGATACTTCGAAAGAGAGTGTCCATTTTGTACACGAAGTGCATCCAGTTTTTTCCGTAACCCTCTCAACTTTTTAGCACATGCTATGTGGGTGAAATGATGATACCATGCCAACTTTCAACCTTTTCAGAGTTCAATTGTACTGCTTTTCAATTTCAGGGTCATTTTGCTCAAAAAAATCAGTAAATGCATGAAAAATAGCAAACGAAGTCAGAAAGGGTTGAAAATTGATGACGTGGCTTCGAATGGTGCATACTGAACACACAAAAAGTCTGGAGTTGAAATAGGTTTAAAAAAATGAAATGCCTTTGTAACAGACGAGTTTTCGTCTGAAACCCTGATACTTCGAAAGAGATTGTCCATTTTGTACATTAAGTGCATCCAGTTTTTGCCGTAACCCTCTCAACTTTTTAGCACATGCTATGTGGGTGAAATGATGATACCATGCCAACTTTCAACCTTTTCAGAGTTCAATTGTAGTGCTTTTCAATTTTAGGGTCATTTTGCTCAAAAAAATCAGTAAATGCATGAAAAATAGCAAATGAAGTCAGAAAGGGTTGAAAATTGATGACGTGGCTTCGAATGGTGCATACTGACACACAAAAAGTCCGGAGTTGAAATAAGTTTTAAAAAATGAAATGCCTTTGTAACAGACGAGTTTTCGTCTGAAACCCTGATACTTCGAAAGAGATTGTCCATTTTGTACACGAAGTGCATCCAGCTTTTTCCGTAACCCTCTCAAATTTTTAACACATGCTATGTGGGTGAAATGATGATACCATGCCAACTTTCAACCTTTTCATAGTTCAATTGTACTGCTTTTCAATTTCAGGGTCATTTTGCTCAAACAAATCAGTAAATGCATGAAAAATAGCAAACGAAGTCAGAAAGGGTTGAAAATTGATGACGTGGCTTCGAATGGTGCATACTGACACACAAAAAGTCTGGAGTTGAAATAACTTTAAAAAAATGAAATGCCTTTGTAACAGACGAGTTTTCGTCTAAAACCCTGATACTTCGAAAGAGATCGTCCATTTTGTACACGAAGTGCATCCAGTTTTTGCCGTAACCCTCTCAACTTTTTAGCACATGCTATGTGGGTGAAATGATGATACCATGGCAACTTTCAACCTTTTAAGAGTTTATTTGTAGTGCTTTTCAATTTCAGGGTCATTTTGCTCAAAAAAATCAGTAAATGCATGAAAAATAGCAAATGAAGTCAGAAAGGGTTGAAAATTGATGACGTGGCTTCGAATGGTGCATACTGAACACACAAAAAGTCCGGAGTTGAAATAAGTTTGAAAAAATGAAATGCCTTTGTAACAGACGAGTTTTCGTGTGAAACCCTGATACTTGGAAAGAGATCGTCCATTTTGTACACGAAGTGCATCCAGTTTTTGCCGTAACCCTCTCAACTTTTTAGCACATGCTATGTGGGTGAAATGATGATACCATGCCAACTTTCAACCTTTTCAGAGTTCAATTGTACTGCTTTTCAATTTCAGGGTCATTTTGCTCAAAAAAATCAGTAAATGCATGAAAAATAGCAAACGAAGTCAGAAAGGGTTGAAAATTGATGACGTGGCTTCGAATGGTGCATACTGACACACAAAAAGTCTGGAGTTGAAATAAGTTTAAAAAAATGAAATGCCTTTGTAAAAGACGAGTTTTCGTCTGAAACCCTGATACCTCGAAAGAGATCGTCCATTTTGTACACGAAGTGCATCCAGTTTTTGCCGTAACCCTCTCAACTTTTTAGCACATGCTATGTGGGTGAAATGATGATACCATGCCAACTTTCAACCTTTTTAGTGTTCATTTGTAGAGCTTTTCAATTTCAGGGTCATTTTGCTCAAAAAAATCAGTAAATGCATGAAAAATAGCAAACGAAGTCAGAAAGGGTTGAAAATTGATGACGTGGCTTCGAATGGTGCATACTGAACACACAAAAAGTCCGGAGTTGAAATAAGTTTGAAAAAATGAAATGCCTTTGTAACAGACGAGTTTTCGTGTGAAACCCTGATACTTGGAAAGAGATTGTCCATTTTGTACACGAAGTGCATCCAGTTTTTGCCGTAACCCTCTCAACTTTTTAGCACATGCTATGTGGGTGAAATGATGATACCATGGCAACTTTCAACCTTTTAAGAGTTTATTTGTAGTGCTTTTCAATTTCAGGGTCATTTTGCTCAAAAAAATCAGTAAATGCATGAAAAATAGCAAACGAAGTCAGAAAGGGTTGAAAATTGATGACGTGGCTTCGAATGGTGCATACTGACACACAAAAAGTCTGGAGTTGAAATAAGTTTAAAAAAATGAAATGCCTTTGTAAAAGACGAGTTTTCGTCTGAAACCCTGATACTTCGAAAGAGATCGTCCATTTTGTACACGAAGTGCATCCAGTTTTTGCCGTAACCCTCTCAACTTTTTAGCACATGCTATGTGGGTGAAATGATGATACCATGCCAACTTTCAACCTTTTTAGTGTTCATTTGTAGAGCTTTTCAATTTCAGGGTCATTTTGCTCAAAAAAATCAGTAAATGCATGAAAAATAGCAAACGAAGTCAGAAAGGGTTGAAAATTGATGACGTGGCTTCGAATGGTGCATACTGACACACAAAAAGTCTGGAGTTGAAATAAGTTTAAAAAAATGAAATGCCTTTGTAACAGACGAGTTTTCGTCTAAAACCCTGATACTTCGAAAGAGATTGTCCATTTTGTACACGAAGTGCATCCAGTTTTTGCCGTAACCCTCTCAACTTTTTAGCACATGCTATGTGGGTGAAATGATGATACCATGGCAACTTTCAACCTTTTAAGAGTTTATTTGTAGTGCTTTTCAATTTCAGGGTCATTTTGCTCAAAAAAATCAGTAAATGCATGAAAAATAGCAAATGAAGTCAGAAAGGGTTGAAAATTGATGACGTGGCTTCGAATGGTGCATACTGAACACACAAAAAGTCCGGAGTTGAAATAAGTTTAAAAAAATGAAATGCCTTTGTAACAGACGAGTTTTCGTCTGAAACCCTGATACTTCGAAAGAGATCGTCCATTTTGTACACGAAGTGCATCCAGTTTTTGCCGTAACCCTCTCAACTTTTTAGCACATGCTATGTGGGTGAAATGATGATACCATGCCAACTTTCAACCTTTTCAGAGTTCAATTGTACTGCTTTTCAATTTCAGGGTCATTTTGCTCAAAAAAATCAGTAAATGCATGAAAAATAGCAAATGAAGTCAGAAAGGGTTGAAAATTGATGACGTGGCTTCGAATGGTGCATACTGAACACACAAAAAGTCCGGAGTTGAAATAAGTTTAAAAAAATGAAATGCCTTTGTAACAGACGAGTTTTCGTGTGAAACCCTGATACTTCGAAAGAGATTGTCCATTTTGTACACGAAGTGCATCCAGTTTTTGCCGTAACCCTCTCAACTTTTTAGCACATGCTATGTGGGTGAAATGATGATACCATGCCAACTTTCAACCTTTTCAGAGTTCAATTGTACTGCTTTTCAATTTCAGGGTCATTTTGCTCAAAAAAATCAGTAAATGCATGAAAAATAGCAAACGAAGTCAGAAAGGGTTGAAAATTGATGACGTGGCTTCGAATGGTGCATACTGACACACAAAAAGTCTGGAGTTGAAATAAGTTTAAAAAAATGAAATGCCTTTGTAAAAGACGAGTTTTCGTCTGAAACCCTGATACTTCGAAAGAGATCGTCCATTTTGTACACGAAGTGCATCCAGTTTTTGCCGTAACCCTCTCAACTTTTTAGCACATGCTATGTGGGTGAAATGATGATACCATGCCAACTTTCAACCTTTTTAGTGTTCATTTGTAGAGCTTTTCAATTTCAGGGTCATTTTGCTCAAAAAAATCAGTAAATGCATGAAAAATAGCAAACGAAGTCAGAAAGGGTTGAAAATTGATGACGTGGCTTCGAATGGTGCATACTGACACACAAAAAGTCTGGAGTTGAAATAAGTTTAAAAAAATGAAATGCCTTTGTAACAGACGAGTTTTCGTCTGAAACCCTGATACTTCGAAAGAGATCGTCCATTTTGTACACGAAGTGCATCCAGTTTTTGCCGTAACCCTCTCAACTTTTTAGCACATGCTATGTGGGTGAAATGATGATACCATGGCAACTTTCAACCTTTTAAGAGTTTATTTGTAGTGCTTTTCAATTTCAGGGTCATTTTGCTCAAAAAAATCAGTAAATGCATGAAAAATAGCAAATGAAGTCAGAAAGGGTTGAAAATTGATGACGTGGCTTCGAATGGTGCATACTGAACACACAAAAAGTCCGGAGTTGAAATAAGTTTAAAAAAATGAAATGCCTTTGTAACAGACGAGTTTTCGTCTGAAACCCTGATACTTCGAAAGAGATCGTCCATTTTGTACACGAAGTGCATCCAGTTTTTGCCGTAACCCTCTCAACTTTTTAGCACATGCTATGTGGGTGAAATGATGATACCATGCCAACTTTCAACCTTTTCAGAGTTCAATTGTACTGCTTTTCAATTTCAGGGTCATTTTGCTCAAAAAAATCAGTAAATGCATGAAAAATAGCAAATGAAGTCAGAAAGGGTTGAAAATTGATGACGTGGCTTCGAATGGTGCATACTGAACACACAAAAAGTCCGGAGTTGAAATAAGTTTGAAAAAATGAAATGCCTTTGTAACAGACGAGTTTTCGTGTGAAACCCTGATACTTGGAAAGAGATTGTCCATTTTGTACACGAAGTGCATCCAGTTTTTGCCGTAACCCTCTCAACTTTTTAGCACATGCTATGTGGGTGAAATGATGATACCATGCCAACTTTCAACCTTTTCAGAGTTCAATTGTACTGCTTTTCAATTTCAGGGTCATTTTGCTCAAAAAAATCAGTAAATGCATGAAAAATAGCAAACGAAGTCAGAAAGGGTTGAAAATTGATGACGTGGCTTCGAATGGTGCATACTGACACACAAAAAGTCTGGAGTTGAAATAAGTTTAAAAAAATGAAATGCCTTTGTAAAAGACGAGTTTTCGTCTGAAACCCTGATACTTCGAAAGAGATCGTCCATTTTGTACACGAAGTGCATCCAGTTTTTGCCGTAACCCTCTCAACTTTTTAGCACATGCTATGTGGGTGAAATGATGATACCATGCCAACTTTCAACCTTTTTAGTGTTCATTTGTAGAGCTTTTCAATTTCAGGGTCATTTTGCTCAAAAAAATCAGTAAATGCATGAAAAATAGCAAACGAAGTCAGAAAGGGTTGAAAATTGATGACGTGGCTTCGAATGGTGCATACTGACACACAAAAAGTCTGGAGTTGAAATAAGTTTAAAAAAATGAAATGCCTTTGTAACAGACGAGTTTTCGTCTAAAACCCTGATACTTCGAAAGAGATCGTCCATTTTGTACACGAAGTGCATCCAATTTTTGCCGTAACCCTCTCAACTTTTTAGCACATGCTATGTGGGTGAAATGATGATACCATGGCAACTTTCAACCTTTTAAGAGTTTATTTGTAGTTCTTTTCAATTTCAGGGTCATTTTGCTCAAAAAAATCAGTAAATGCATGAAAAATAGCAAATGAAGTCAGAAAGGGTTGAAAATTGATGACGTGGCTTCGAATGGTGCATACTGAACACACAAAAAGTCCGGAGTTGAAATAAGTTTAAAAAAATGAAATGCCTTTGTAACAGACGAGTTTTCGTCTGAAACCCTGATACTTCGAAAGAGATCGTCCATTTTGTACACGAAGTGCATCCAGTTTTTGCCGTAACCCTCTCAACTTTTTAGCACATGCTATGTGGGTGAAATGATGATACCATGCCAACTTTCAACCTTTTCAGAGTTCAATTGTACTGCTTTTCAATTTCAGGGTCATTTTGCTCAAAAAAATCAGTAAATGCATGAAAAATAGCAAATGAAGTCAGAAAGGGTTGAAAATTGATGACGTGGCTTCGAATGGTGCATACTGAACACACAAAAAGTCCGGAGTTGAAATAAGTTTGAAAAAATGAAATGCCTTTGTAACAGACGAGTTTTCGTGTGAAACCCTGATACTTGGAAAGAGATTGTCCATTTTGTACACGAAGTGCATCCAGTTTTTGCCGTAACCCTCTCAACTTTTTAGCACATGCTATGTGGGTGAAATGATGATACCATGCCAACTTTCAACCTTTTCAGAGTTCAATTGTACTGCTTTTCAATTTCAGGGTCATTTTGCTCAAAAAAATCAGTAAATGCATGAAAAATAGCAAACGAAGTCAGAAAGGGTTGAAAATTGATGACGTGGCTTCGAATGGTGCATACTGACACACAAAAAGTCTGGAGTTGAAATAAGTTTAAAAAAATGAAATGCCTTTGTAAAAGACGAGTTTTCGTCTAAAACCCTGATACTTCGAAAGAGATCGTCCATTTTGTACACGAAGTGCATCCAGTTTTTGCCGTAACCCTCTCAACTTTTTAGCACATGCTATGTGGGTGAAATGATGATACCATGCCAACTTTCAACCTTTTTAGTGTTCATTTGTAGAGCTTTTCAATTTCAGGGTCATTTTGCTCAAAAAAATCAGTAAATGCATGAAAAATAGCAAACGAAGTCAGAAAGGGTTGAAAATTGATGACGTGGCTTCGAATGGTGCATACTGACACACAAAAAGTCTGGAGTTGAAATAAGTTTAAAAAAATGAAATGCCTTTGTAACAGACGAGTTTTCGTCTGAAACCCTGATACTTCGAAAGAGATCGTCCATTTTGTACACGAAGTGCATCCAGTTTTTGCCGTAACCCTCTCAACTTTTTAGCACATGCTATGTGGGTGAAATGATGATACCATGGCAACTTTCAACCTTTTCAGAGTTTATTTGTAGTGCTTTTCAATTTCAGGGTCATTTTGCTCAAAAAAATCAGTAAATGCATGAAAAATAGCAAATGAAGTCAGAAAGGGTTGAAAATTGATGACGTGGCTTCGAATGGTGCATACTGAACACACAAAAAGTCCGGAGTTGAAATAAGTTTAAAAAAATGAAATGCCTTTGTAACAGACGAGTTTTCGTCTGAAACCCTGATACTTCGAAAGAGATTGTCCATTTTGTACACGAAGTGCATCCAGTTTTTGCCGTAACCCTCTCAACTTTTTAGCACATGCTATGTGGGTGAAATGATGATACCATGCCAACTTTCAACCTTTTCAGAGTTCAATTGTACTGCTTTTCAATTTCAGGGTCATTTTCCTCACAAAAATCAGTTAATGCATGAAAAATAGCAAATGAAGTCAGAAAGGGTTGAAAATTGATGACGTGGCTTCGAATGGTGCATACTGAACACACAAAAAGTCCGGAGTTGAAATAAGTTTAAAAAAATGAAATGCCTTTGTAACAGACGAGTTTTCGTCTGAAACCCTGATACTTCGAAAGAGATTGTCCATTTTGTACACGAAGTGCATCCAGTTTTTGCCGTAACCCTCTCAACTTTTTAGCACATGCTATGTGGGTGAAATGATGATACCATGCCAACTTTCGACCTTTTCAGAGTTCAATTGTACTGCTTTTCAATTTCAGGGTCATTTTGCTCAAAAAATCAGTAAATGCATGAAAAATAGCAAATGAAGTCAGAAAGGGTTGAAAATTGATGACGTGGCTTCGAATGGTGCATACTGAACACACAAAAAGTCCGGAGTTGAAATAAGTTTAAAAAAATGAAATGCCTTTGTAACAGACGAGTTTTCGTCTGAAACCCTGATACTTCGAAAGAGATTGTCCATTTTGTACACGAAGTGCATCCAGTTTTTGCCGTAACCCTCTCAACTTTTTAGCACATGCTATGTGGGTGAAATGATGATACCATGCCAACTTTCAACCTTTTCAGAGTTCATTTGTAGTGCTTTTCAATTTCAGGGTCATTTTGCTCAAAAAAATCAGTAAATGCATGAAAAATAGCAAACGAAGTCAGAAAGGGTTGAAAATTGATGACGTGGCTTCGAATGGTGCATACTGAACACACAAAAAGTCCGGAGTTGAAATAAGTTTAAAAAAATGAAATGCCTTTGTAACAGACGAATTTTCGTCTGAAACAGTGATACTTCGAAAGAGATTGTCCATTTTGTACACGAAGTGCATCCAGCTTTTTCCGTAACCCTCTCAACTTTTTAGCACATGCTATGTGGGTGAAATGATGATACCATGCCAACTTTCAACCTTTTCAGAGTTCAATTGTACTGCTTTTCAATTTCAGGGTCATTTTGCTCAAAAAAATCAGTAAATGCATGAAAAATAGCAAACGAAGTCAGAAAGGGTTGAAAATTGATGACGTGGCTTCGAATGGTGCATACTGAACACACAAAAAGTCTGGAGTTGAAATAAGTTTAAAAAAATGAAATGCCTTTGTAACAGACGAGTTTTCGTCTGAAACCCTGATACTTCGAAAGAGATTGTCCATTTTGTACACGAAGTGCATCCAGTTTTTTCCGTAACCCTCTCAACTTTTTAGCACATGCTATGTGGATGAAATGATGTTACCATGCCAACTGTCAACCTTTTCAGAGTTCAATTGTAGTGCTTTTCAATTTCAGGGTCATTTTGCTCAAAAAAATCAGTAAATGCATGAAAAATAGCAAATGAAGTCAGAAAGGGTTGAAAATTGATGACGTGGCTTCGAATGGTGCACACTGAACACACAAAAAGTCTGGAGTTGAAATAAGTTTAAAAAAATGAAATGCCTTTGTAACAGACGAGTTTTCTTCTGAAACCTTGATACTTCGAAAGAGAGTGTCCATTTTGTACACGAAGTGCATCCAGTTTTTTCCGTAACCCTCTCAACTTTTTAGCTCATGCTATGTGGGTGAAATGATGATACCATGCCAACTTTCAACCTTTTCAGAGTTCAATTGTACTGCTTTTCAATTTCAGGGTCATTTTGCTCAAAAAAATCAGTAAATGCATGAAAAATAGCAAATGAAGTCAGAAAGGGTTGAAAATTGATGACGTGGCTTCGAATGGTGCATACTGAACACACAAAAAGTCCGGAGTTGAAATAAGTTTAAAAAAATGAAATGCCTTTGTAACAGACGAGTTTTCGTGTGAAACCCTGATACTTCGAAAGAGATTGTCCATTTTGTACACGAAGTGCATCCAGTTTTGGCCGTAACCCTCTCAACTTTTTAGCACATGCTATGTGGGTGAAATGATGATACCATGCCAACTTTCAACCTTTTCAGAGTTCAATTGTACTGCTTTTCAATTTCAGGGTCATTTTGCTCAAAAAAATCAGTAAATGCATGAAAAATAGCAAACGAAGTCAGAAAGGGTTGAAAATTGATGACGTGGCTTCGAATGGTGCATACTGACACACAAAAAGTCTGGAGTTGAAATAAGTTTAAAAAAATGAAATGCCTTTGTAAAAGACGAGTTTTCGTCTGAAACCCTGATACTTCGAAAGATATCATCCATTTTGTACACGAAGTGCATCCAGTTTTTGCCGTAACCCTCTCAACTTTTTAGCACTTGCTATGTGGGTGAAATGATGATACCATGCCAACTTTCAACCTTTTCAATGTTCATTTGTAGTGCTTTTCAATTTCAGGGTCATTTTGCTCAAAAAAATCAGTAAATGCATGAAAAATAGCAAATGAAGTCAGAAAGGGTTGAAAATTGATGACGTGGCTTCGAATGGTGCATACTGAACACACAAAAAGTCCGGAGTTGAAATAAGTTTAAAAAAATGAAATGCCTTTGTAACAGACGAGTTTTCGTCTGAAACCCTGATACTTCGAAAGAGATTGTCCATTTTGTACACGAAGTGGATCCAGTTTTTGCCGTAACCCTCTCACCTTTTTAGCACATGCTATGTGGGTGAAATGATGATACCATGCCAACTTTCAACCTTTTCAGATTTCAATTGTAGTGCTTTTCAATTTCAGGGTCATTTTGCTCAAAAAAATCAGTAAATGCATGAAAAATAGCAAATGAAGTCAGAAAGGGTTGAAAATTGATGACGTGGCTTCGAATGGTGCATACTGAACACACAAAAAGTCTGGAGTTGAAATGAGTTTAAAAAAATGAAATGCCTTAGTAACAGACGAGTTTTCGTCTGAAACCCTGATACTTCGAAAGAGATTGTCCATTTTGTACACGAAGTGCATCCAGTTTTTTCCGTAACCCTCTCAACTTTTTAGCACATGCTATGTGGGTGAAATGATGATACCATGCCAACTTTCAACCTTTTCAGAGTTCAATTGTACTGCTTTTCAATTTCAGGGTCATTTTGCTCAAAAAAATCAGTAAATGCATGAAAAATAGCAAACGAAGTCAGAAAGGGTTGAAAATTGATGACGTGGCTTCGAATGGTGCATACTGACACACAAAAAGTCTGGAGTTGAAATAAGTTTAAAAAAATGAAATGCCTTTGTAACAGACGAGTTTTCGTCTGAAACCCTGATACTTCGAAAGAGATCGTCCATTTTGTACACGAAGTGCATCCAGTTTTTGCCGTAACCCTCTCAACTTTTTAGCACATGCTATGTGGGTGAAATGATGATACCATGGCAACTTTCAACCTTTTCAGAGTTTATTTGTAGTGCTTTTCAATTTCAGGGTCATTTTGCTCAAAAAAATCAGTAAATGCATGAAAAATAGCAAATGAAGTCAGAAAGGGTTGAAAATTGATGACGTGGCTTCGAATGGTGCATACTAAACACACAAAAAGTCCGGAGTTGAAATAAGTTTAAGAAAATGAAATGCCTTTGTAACAGACGAGTTTTCGTCTGAAACCCTGATACTTCGAAAGAGATTGTCCATTTTGTACACGAAGTGCATCCAGTTTTTGCCGTAACCCTCTCAACTTTTTAGCACATGCTATGTGGGTGAAATGATGATACCATGCCAACTTTCAACCTTTTCAGAGTTCAATTGTACTGCTTTTCAATTTCAGGGTCATTTTGCTCAAAAAAATCAGTAAATGCATGAAAAATAGCAAATGAAGTCAGAAAGGGTTGAAAATTGATGACGTGGCTTCGAATGGTGCATACTGAACACACAAAAAGTCCGGAGTTGAAATAAGTTTTAAAAAATGAAATGCCTTTGTAACAGACGAGTTTTCGTCTGAAACCCTGATACTTCGAAAGAGATTGTCCATTTTGTACACGAAGTGCATCCAGCTTTTTCCGTAACCCTCTCAAATTTTTAGCACATGCTATGTGGGTGAAATGATGATACCGTGCCAACTTTCAACCTTTTCATAGTTCAATTGTACTGCTTTTCAATTTCAGGGTCATTTTGCTCAAACAAATCAGTAAATGCATGAAAAATAGCAAACGAAGTCACAAAGGGTTGAAAATTGATGACGTGGCTTCGAATGGTGCATACTGACACACAAAAAGTCTGGAGTGGAAATAAGTTTAAAAAAATGAAATGCCTTTGTAACAGACGAGTTTTCGTCTGAAACCCAGATACTTCGAAAGAGATCGTCCATTTTGTACACGAAGTGCATCCAGTTTTTTCCGTAACCCTCTCAACTTTTTAGCACATGCTATGTGGGTGAAATGATGATACCATGGCAACTTTCAACCTTTTCAGAGTTTATTTGTAGTGCTTTTCAATTTCAGGGTCATTTTGCTCAAAAAAATCAGTAAATGCATGAAAAATAGCAAATGAAGTCAGAAAGGGTTGAAAATTGATGACGTGGCTTCGAATGGTGCATACTGAACACACAAAAAGTCCGGAGTTGAAATAAGTTTAAAAAAATGAAATGCCTTTGTAACAGACGAGTTTTCGTCTGAAACCCTGATACTTCGAAAGAGATTGTCCATTTTGTACACGAAGTGCATCCAGTTTTTGCCGTAACCCTCTCAACTTTTTAGCACATGCTATGTGGGTGAAATGATGATACCATGCCAACTTTCAACCTTTTCAGAGTTCAATTGTACTGCTTTTCAATTTCAGGGTCATTTTGCTCAAAAAAATCAGTAAATGCATGAAAAATAGCAAATGAAGTCAGAAAGGGTTGAAAATTGATGACGTGGCTTCGAATGGTGCATACTGAACACACAAAAAGTCCGGAGTTGAAATAAGTTTTAAAAAATGAAATGCCTTTGTAACAGACGAGTTTTCGTCTGAAACCCTGATACTTCGAAAGAGATTGTCCATTTTGTACACGAAGTGCATCCAGCTTTTTCCGTAACCCTCTCAAATTTTTAGCACATGCTATGTGGGTGAAATGATGATACCATGCCAACTTTCAACCTTTTCATAGTTCAATTGTACTGCTTTTCAATTTCAGGGTCATTTTGCTCAAACAAATCAGTAAATGCATGAAAAATAGCAAACGAAGTCACAAAGGGTTGAAAATTGATGACGTGGCTTCGAATGGTGCATACTGACACACAAAAAGTCTGGAGTTGAAATAAGTTTAAAAAAATGAAATGCCTTTGTAACAGACGAGTTTTCGTCTGAAACCCTGATACTTCGAAAGAGATCGTCCATTTTGTACACGAAGTGCATCCAGTTTTTGCCGTAACCCTCTCAACTTTTTAGCACATGCTATGTGGGTGAAATGATGATACCATGGCAACTTTCAACCTTTTAAGAGTTTATTTGTAGTGCTTTTCAATTTCAGGGTCATTTTGCTCAAAAAAATCAGTAAATGCATGAAAAATAGCAAATGAAGTCAGAAAGGGTTGAAAATTGATGACGTGGCTTCGAATGGTGCATACTGAACACACAAAAAGTCCGGAGTTGAAATAAGTTTAAAAAAATGAAATGCCTTTGTAACAGACGAGTTTTCGTCTGAAACCCTGATACTTCGAAAGAGATCGTCCATTTTGTACACGAAGTGCATCCAGTTTTTGCCGTAACCCTCTCAACTTTTTAGCACATGCTATGTGGGTGAAATGATGATACCATGCCAACTTTCAACCTTTTCAGAGTTCAATTGTACTGCTTTTCAATTTCAGGGTCATTTTGCTCAAAAAAATCAGTAAATGCATGAAAAATAGCAAATGAAGTCTGAAAGGGTTGAAAATTGATGACGTGGCTTCGAATGGTGCATACTGAACACACAAAAAGTCCGGAGTTGAAATAAGTTTGAAAAAATGAAATGCCTTTGTAACAGACGAGTTTTCGTGTGAAACCCTGATACTTCAAAAGAGATTGTCCATTTTGTACACGAAGTGCATCCAGTTTTTGCCGTAACCCTCTCAACTTTTTAGCACATGCTATGTGGGTGAATTGATAATACCATGCCAACTTTCAACCTTTTCAGAGTTCAATTGTACTGCTTTTCAATTTCAGGGTCATTTTGCTCAAAAAAATCAGTAAATGCATGAAAAATAGCAAACGAAGTCAGAAAGGGTTGAAAATTGATGACGTGGCTTCGAATGGTGCATACTGACACACAAAAAGTCTGGAGTTGAAATAAGTTTAAAAAAATGAAATGCCTTTGTAAAAGACGAGTTTTCGTCTGAAACCCTCATACTTCGAAAGAGATCGTCCATTTTGTACACGAAGTGCATCCAGTTTTTGCCGTAACCCTCTCAACTTTTTAGCACATGCTATGTGGGTGAAATGATGATACCATGCCAACTTTCAACCTTTTCAGTGTTCATTTGTAGAGCTTTTCAATTTCAGGGTCATTTTGCTCAAAAAAATCAGTAAATGCATGAAAAATAGCAAACGAAGTCAGAAAGGGTTGAAAATTGATGACGTGGCTTCGAATGGTGCATACTGACACACAAAAAGTCTGGAGTTGAAATAAGTTTAAAAAAATGAAATGCCTTTGTAACAGACGAGTTTTCGTCTGAAACCCTGATACTTCGAAAGAGATCGTCCATTTTGTACACGAAGTGCATCCAGTTTTTGCCGTAACCCTCTCAACTTTTTAGCACATGCTATGTGGGTGAAATGATGATACCATGGCAACTTTCAACCTTTTCAGAGTTTATTTGTAGTGCTTTTCAATTTCAGGGTCATTTTGCTCAAAAAAATCAGTAAATGCATGAAAAATAGCAAATGAAGTCAGAAAGGGTTGAAAATAGATGACGTGGCTTCGAATGGTGCATACTGAACACACAAAAAGTCCGGAGTTGAAATAAGTTTAAAAAAATGAAATGCCTTTGTAACAGACGAGTTTTCGTGTGAAACCCTGATACTTCGAAAGAGATTGTCCATTTTGTACACGAAGTGCATCCAGTTTTTGCCGTAACCCTCTCAACTTTTTAGCACATGCTATGTGGGTGAAATGATGATACCATGCCAACTTTCAACCTTTTCAGAGTTCAATTGTACCGCTTTTCAATTTCAGGGTCATTTTGCTCAAAAAAATCAGTTAATGCATGAAAAATAGCAAATGAAGTCAGAAAGGGTTGAAAATTGATGACGTGGCTTCGAATGGTGCATACTGAACACACAAAAAGTCCGGAGTTGAAATAAGTTTAAAAAAATGAAATGCCTTTGTAACAGACGAGTTTTCGTCTGAAACCCTGATACTTCGAAAGAGATTGTCCATTTTGTACACGAAGTGCATCCAGTTTTTGCCGTAACCCTCTCAACTTTTTAGCACATGCTATGTGGGTGAAATGATGATACCATGCCAACTTTCGACCTTTTCAGAGGTCAATTGTACTGCTTTTCAATTTCAGGGTCATTTTGCTCAAAAAAATCAGTAAATGCATGAAAAATAGCAAATGAAGTCAGAAAGGGTTGAAAATTGATGACGTGGCTTCGAAATGCCTTTGCCCTCTCAACTTTTTAGCACATGCTATGTGGGTGAAATGATGATACCATGCCAACTTTCAACCTTTTTAGAGTTCATTTGTAGTGCTTTTCAATTTCAGGGTCATTTTGCTCAAAAAAATCAGTAAATGCATGAAAAATAGCAAACGAAGTCAGAAAGGGTTGAAAATTGATGACGTGGCTTCGAATGGTGCATACTGAACACACAAAAAGTCCGGAGTTGAAATAAGTTTAAAAAAATGAAATGCCTTTGTAACAGACGAGTTTTCGTCTGAAACCCTGATACTTCGAAAGAGATTGTCCATTTTGTACACGAAGTGCATCCAGTTTTTGCCGTAACCCTCTCAACTTTTTAGCACATGCTATGTGGGTGAAATGATGATACCATGCCAACTTTCAACCTTTTCAGAGTTCAATTGTACTGCTTTTCAATTTCAGGGTCATTTTGCTCAAAAAAATCAGTAAATGCATGAAAAATAGCAAACGAAGTCAGAAAGGGTTGAAAATTGATGACGTGGCTTCGAATGGTGCATACTGAACACACAAAAAGTCTGGAGTTGAAATAAGTTTAAAAAAATGAAATGCCTTTGTAACAGACGAGTTTTCGTCTGAAACCCTGATACTTCGAAAGAGATTGTCCATTTTGCACACGAAGTGCATCCAGTTTTTTCCGTAACCCTCTCAACTTTTTAGCACATGCTATGTGGATGAAATGATGTTACCATGCCAACTTTCAACCTTTTCAGAGTTCAATTGTACTGCTTTTCAATTTCAGGGTCATTTTGCTCAAAAAAATCAGTTAATGCATGAAAAATAGCAAATGAAGTCAGAAAGGGTTGAAAATTGATGACGTGGCTTCGAATGGTGCATACTGAACACACAAAAAGTCCGGAGTTGAAATAAGTTTAAAAAAATGAAATGCCTTTGTAACAGACGAGTTTTCGTCTGAAACCCTGATACTTCGAAAGAGATTGTCCATTTTGTACACGAAGTGCATCCAGTTTTTGCCGTAACCCTCTCAACTTTTTAGCACATGCTATGTGGGTGAAATGATGATACCATGCCAACTTTCGACCTTTTCAGAGGTCAATTGTACTGCTTTTCAATTTCAGGGTCATTTTGCTCAAAAAAATCAGTAAATGCATGAAAAATAGCAAATGAAGTCAGAAAGGGTTGAAAATTGATGACGTGGCTTCGAATGGTGCATACTGAACACACAAAAAGTCCGGACTTGAAATAAGTTTAAAAAAATGAAATGCCTTTGTAACAGACGAGTTTTCGTCTGAAACCCTGATACTTCGAAAGAGATTGTCCATTTTGTACACGAAGTGCATCCAGTTTTTGCCGTAACCCTCTCAACTTTTTAGCACATGCTATGTGGGTGAAATGATGATACCATGCCAACTTTCAACCTTTTTAGAGTTCATTTGTAGTGCTTTTCAATTTCAGGGTCATTTTGCTCAAAAAAATCAGTAAATGCATGAAAAATAGCAAACGAAGTCAGAAAGGGTTGAAAATTGATGACGTGGCTTCGAATGGTGCATACTGAACACACAAAAAGTCCGGAGTTGAAATAAGTTTAAAAAAATGAAATGCCTTTGTAACAGACGAGTTTTCGTCTGAAACCCTGATACTTCGAAAGAGATTGTCCATTTTGTACACGAAGTGCATCCAGTTTTTGCCGTAACCCTCTCAACTTTTTAGCACATGCTATGTGGGTGAAATGATGATACCATGCCAACTTTCAACCTTTTCAGAGTTCAATTGTACTGCTTTTCAATTTCAGGGTCATTTTGCTCAAAAAAATCAGTAAATGCATGAAAAATAGCAAACGAAGTCAGAAAGGGTTGAAAATTGATGACGTGGCTTCGAATGGTGCATACTGAACACACAAAAAGTCTGGAGTTGAAATAAGTTTAAAAAAATGAAATGCCTTTGTAACAGACGAGTTTTCGTCTGAAACCCTGATACTTCGAAAGAGATCGTCCATTTTGTACACGAAGTGCATCCAGTTTTTGCCGTAACCCTCTCAACTTTTTAGCACATGCTATGTGGGTGAAATGATGATACCATGGCAACTTTCAACCTTTTCAGAGTTTATTTGTAGTGCTTTTCAATTTCAGGGTCATTTTGCTCAAAAAAATCAGTAAATGCATGAAAAATAGCAAATGAAGTCAGAAAGGGTTGAAAATAGATGACGTGGCTTCGAATGGTGCATACTGAACACACAAAAAGTCCGGAGTTGAAATAAGTTTAAAAAAATGAAATGCCTTTGTAACAGACGAGTTTTCGTGTGAAACCCTGATACTTCGAAAGAGATTGTCCATTTTGTACACGAAGTGCATCCAGTTTTTGCCGTAACCCTCTCAACTTTTTAGCACATGCTATGTGGGTGAAATGATGATACCATGCCAACTTTCAACCTTTTCAGAGTTCAATTGTACCGCTTTTCAATTTCAGGGTCATTTTGCTCAAAAAAATCAGTTAATGCATGAAAAATAGCAAATGAAGTCAGAAAGGGTTGAAAATTGATGACGTGGCTTCGAATGGTGCATACTGAACACACAAAAAGTCCGGAGTTGAAATAAGTTTAAAAAAATGAAATGCCTTTGTAACAGACGAGTTTTCGTCTGAAACCCTGATACTTCGAAAGAGATTGTCCATTTTGTACACGAAGTGCATCCAGTTTTTGCCGTAACCCTCTCAACTTTTTAGCACATGCTATGTGGGTGAAATGATGATACCATGCCAACTTTCGACCTTTTCAGAGGTCAATTGTACTGCTTTTCAATTTCACGGTCATTTTGCTCAAAAAAATCAGTAAATGCATGAAAAATAGCAAATGAAGTCAGAAAGGGTTGAAAATTGATGACGTGGCTTCGAAATGCCTTTGCCCTCTCAACTTTTTAGCACATGCTATGTGGGTGAAATGATGATACCATGCCAACTTTCAACCTTTTTAGAGTTCATTTGTAGTGCTTTTCAATTTCAGGGTCATTTTGCTCAAAAAAATCAGTAAATGCATGAAAAATAGCAAACGAAGTCAGAAAGGGTTGAAAATTGATGACGTGGCTTCGAATGGTGCATACTGAACACACAAAAAGTCCGGAGTTGAAATAAGTTTAAAAAAATGAAATGCCTTTGTAACAGACGAGTTTTCGTCTGAAACCCTGATACTTCGAAAGAGATTGTCCATTTTGTACACGAAGTGCATCCAGTTTTTGCCGTAACCCTCTCAACTTTTTAGCACATGCTATGTGGGTGAAATGATGATACCATGCCAACTTTCAACCTTTTCAGAGTTCAATTGTACTGCTTTTCAATTTCAGGGTCATTTTGCTCAAAAAAATCAGTAAATGCATGAAAAATAGCAAACGAAGTCAGAAAGGGTTGAAAATTGATGACGTGGCTTCGAATGGTGCATACTGAACACACAAAAAGTCTGGAGTTGAAATAAGTTTAAAAAAATGAAATGCCTTTGTAACAGACGAGTTTTCGTCTGAAACCCTGATACTTCGAAAGAGATTGTCCATTTTGCACACGAAGTGCATCCAGTTTTTTCCGTAACCCTCTCAACTTTTTAGCACATGCTATGTGGATGAAATGATGTTACCATGCCAACTGTCAACCTTTTCAGAGTTCAATTGTAGTGCTTTTCAATTTCAGGGTTATTTTGCTCAAAAAAATCAGTAAATGCATGAAAAATAGCAAATGAAGTCAGAAAGGGTTGAAAATTGATGACGTGGCTTCGAATGGTGCACACTGAACACACAAAAAGTCTGGAGTTGAAATAAGTTTAAAAAAATGAAATGCCTTTGTAACAGACGAGTTTTCTTCTGAAACCTTGATACTTCGAAAGAGAGTGTCCATTTTGTACACGAAGTGCATCCAGTTTTTTCCGTAACCCTCTCAACTTTTTAGCACATGCTATGTGGGTGAAATGATGATACCATGCCAACTTTCAACCTTTTCAGAGTTCAATTGTACTGCTTTTCAATTTCAGGGTCATTTTGCTCAAAAAAATCAGTAAATGCATGAAAAATAGCAAACGAAGTCAGAAAGGGTTGAAAATTGATGACGTGGCTTCGAATGGTGCATACTAAACACACAAAAAGTCTGGAGTTGAAATAGGTTTAAAAAAATGAAATGCCTTTGTAACAGACGAGTTTTCCTCTGAAACCCTGATACTTCGAAAGAGATTGTCCATTTTGTACATGAAGTGCATCCAGTTTTTGCCGTAACCCTCTCAACTTTTTAGCACATGCTATGTGGGTGAAATGATGATACCATGCCAACTTTCAACCTTTTCAGAGTTCAATTGTAGTGCTTTTCAATTTCAGGGTCATTTTGCTCAAAAAAATCAGTAAATGCATGAAAAATAGCAAATGAAGTCAAAAAGGGTTGAAAATTGATGACGTGGCTTCGAATGGTGCATACTGACACACAAAAAGTCCGGAGTTGAAATAAGTTTTAAAAAATGAAATGCCTTTGTAACAGACGAGTTTTCGTCTGAAACCCTGATACTTCGAAAGAGATTGTCCATTTTGTACACGAAGTGCATCCAGCTTTTTCCGTAACCCTCTCAAATTTTTAGCACATGCTATGTGGGTGAAATGATGATACCATGCCAACTTTCAACCTTTTCATAGTTCAATTGTACTGCTTTTCAATTTCAGGGTCATTTTGCTCAAACAAATCAGTAAATGCATGAAAAATAGCAAACGAAGTCAGAAAGGGTTGAAAATTGATGACGTGGCTTCGAATGGTGCATACTGACACACAAAAAGTCTGGAGTTGAAATAAGTTTAAAAAAATGAAATGCCTTTGTAACAGACGAGTTTTCGTCTAAAACCCTGATACTTCGAAAGAGATCGTCCATTTTGTACACGAAGTGCATCCAGTTTTTGCCGTAACCCTCTCAACTTTTTAGCACATGCTATGTGGGTGAAATGATGATACCATGGCAACTTTCAACCTTTTAAGAGTTTATTTGTAGTGCTTTTCAATTTCAGGGTCATTTTGCTCAAAAAAATCAGTAAATGCATGAAAAATAGCAAATGAAGTCAGAAAGGGTTGAAAATTGATGACGTGGCTTCGAATGGTGCATACTGAACACACAAAAAGTCCGGAGTTGAAATAAGTTTAAAAAAATGAAATGCCTTTGTAACAGACGAGTTTTCGTCTAAAACCCTGATACTTCGAAAGAGATCGTCCATTTTGTACACGAAGTGCATCCAGTTTTTGCCGTAACCCTCTCAACTTTTTAGCACATGCTATGTGGGTGAAATGATGATACCATGCCAACATTCAACCTTTTCAGAGTTCAATTGTACTGCTTTTCAATTTCAGGGTCATTTTGCTCAAAAAAATCAGTAAATGCATGAAAAATAGCAAATGAAGTCAGAAAGGGTTGAAAATTGATGACGTGGCTTCGAATGGTGCATACTGAACACACAAAAAGTCCGGAGTTGAAATAAGTTTGAAAAAATGAAATGCCTTTGTAACAGACGAGTTTTCGTCTGAAACACTGATACTTCAAAAGAGATTGTCCATTTTGTACACGAAGTGCATCCAGTTTTTTCCGTAACCCTCTCAACTTTTTAGCACATGCTATGTGGGTGAAATGATGATACCATGCCAACTTTCAACCTTTTCAGAGTTCAATTGTACTGCTTTTCAATTGCAGGGTCATTTTGCTCAAAAAAATCAGTAAATGCATGAAAAATAGCAAACGAAGTCAGAAAGGGTTGAAAATTGATGACGTGGCTTCGAATGGTGCATACTGACACACAAAAAGTCTGGAGTTGAAATAAGTTTAAAAAAATGAAATGCCTTTGTAAAAGACGAGTTTTCGTCTGAAACCCTGATACTTCGAAAGAGATCGTCCATTTTGTACACGAAGTGCATCCAGTTTTTGCCGTAACCCTCTCAACTTTTTAGCACATGCTATGTGGGTGAAATGATGATACCATGCCAACTTTCAACCTTTTTAGTGTTCATTTGTAGAGCTTTTCAATTTCAGGGTCATTTTGCTCAAAAAAATCAGTAAATGCATGAAAAATAGCAAACGAAGTCAGAAAGGGTTGAAAATTGATGACGTGGCTTCGAATGGTGCATACTGACACACAAAAAGTCTGGAGTTGAAATAAGTTTAAAAAAATGAAATGCCTTTGTAACAGACGAGTTTTCGTCTGAAACCCTGATACTTCGAAAGAGATCGTCCATTTTGTACACGAAGTGCATCCACTTTTTGCCGTAACCCTCTCAACTTTTTAGCACATGCTATGTGGGTGAAATTATGATACCATGGCAACTTTCAACCTTTTCAGAGTTTATTTGTAGTGCTTTTCAATTTCAGGGTCATTTTGCTCAAAAAAATCAGTAAATGCATGAAAAATAGCAAATGAAGTCAGAAAGGGTTGAAAATTGATGACGTGGCTTCGAATGGTGCATACTGAACACACAAAAAGTCCGGAGTTGAAATAAGTTTAAAAAAATGAAATGCCTTTGTAACAGACGAGTTTTCGTCTGAAACCCTGATACTTCGAAAGAGATTGTCCATTTTGTACACGAAGTGCATCCAGTTTTTGCCGTAACCCTCTCAACTTTTTAGCACATGCTATGTGGGTGAAATGATGATACCATGCCAACTTTCAACCTTTTCAGAGTTCAATTGTACTGCTTTTCAATTTCAGGGTCATTTTGCTCAAAAAAATCAGTTAATGCATGAAAAATAGCAAATGAAGTCAGAAAGGGTTGAAAATTGATGACGTGGCTTCGAATGGTGCATACTGAACACACAAAAAGTCCGGAGTTGAAATAAGTTTAAAAAAATGAAATGCCTTTGTAACAGACGAGTTTTCGTCTGAAACCCTGATACTTCGAAAGAGATTGTCCATTTTGTACACGAAGTGCATCCAGTTTTTGCCGTAACCCTCTCAACTTTTTAGCACATGCTATGTGGGTGAAATGATGATACCATGCCAACTTTCGACCTTTTCAGAGTTCAATTGTACTGCTTTTCAATTTCAGGGTCATTTTGCTCAAAAAATCAGTAAATGCATGAAAAATAGCAAATGAAGTCAGAAAGGGTTGAAAATTGATGACGTGGCTTCGAATGGTGCATACTGAACACACAAAAAGTCCGGAGTTGAAATAAGTTTAAAAAAATGAAATGCCTTTGTAACAGACGAGTTTTCGTCTGAAACCCTGATACTTCGAAAGAGATTGTCCATTTTGTACACGAAGTGCATCCAGTTTTTGCCGTAACCCTCTCAACTTTTTAGCACATGCTATGTGGGTGAAATGATGATACCATGCCAACTTTCAACCTTTTCAGAGTTCATTTGTAGTGCTTTTCAATTTCAGGGTCATTTTGCTCAAAAAAATCAGTAAATGCATGAAAAATAGCAAACGAAGTCAGAAAGGGTTGAAAATTGATGACGTGGCTTCGAATGGTGCATACTGAACACACAAAAAGTCCGGAGTTGAAATAAGTTTTAAAAAATGAAATGCCTTTGTAACAGACGAATTTTCGTCTGAAACCCTGATACTTCGAAAGAGATTGTCCATTTTGTACACGAAGTGCATCCAGCTTTTTCCGTAACCCTCTCAACTTTTTAGCACATGCTATGTGGGTGAAATGATGATACCATGCCAACTTTCAACCTTTTCAGAGTTCAATTGTACTGCTTTTCAATTTCAGGGTCATTTTGCTCAAAAAAATCAGTAAATGCATGAAAAATAGCAAACGAAGTCAGAAAGGGTTGAAAATTGATGACGTGGCTTCAAATGGTGCATACTGAACACACAAAAAGTCTGGAGTTGAAATAAGTTTAAAAAAATGAAATGCCTTTGTAACAGACGAGTTTTCGTCTGAAACCCTGATACTTCGAAAGAGATTGTCCATTTTGTACACGAAGTGCATCCAGTTTTTTCCGTAACCCTCTCAACTTTTTAGCACATGCTATGTGGATGAAATGATGTTACCATGCCAACTGTCAACCTTTTCAGAGTTCAATTGTAGTGCTTTTCAATTTCAGGGTCATTTTGCTCAAAAAAATCAGTAAATGCATGAAAAATAGCAAATGAAGTCAGAAAGGGTTGAAAATTGATGACGTGGCTTCGAATGGTGCACACTGAACACACAAAAAGTCTGGAGTTGAAATAAGTTTAAAAAAATGAAATGCCTTTGTAACAGACGAGTTTTCTTCTGAAACCTTGATACTTCGAAAGAGAGTGTCCATTTTGTACACGAAGTGCATCCAGTTTTTTCCGTAACCCTCTCAACTTTTTAGCACATGCTATGTGGGTGAAATGATGATACCATGGCAACTTTCAACCTTTTCAGAGTTCAATTGTACTGCTTTTCAATTTTAGGGTCATTTTGCTCAAAAAAATCAGTAAATGCATGAAAAATAGCAAACGAAGTCAGAAAGGGTTGAAAATTGATGACGTGGCTTCGAATGGTGCATACTGAACACACAAAAAGTCTGGAGTTGAAATAGGTTTAAAAAAATGAAATGCCTTTGTAACAGACGAGTTTTCGTCTCAAACCCTGATACTTCGAAAGAGATTGTCCATTTTGTACATGAAGTGCATCCAGTTTTTGCCGTAACCCTCTCAACTTTTTAGCACATGCTATGTGGGTGAAATGATGATACCATGCCAACTTTCAACCTTTTCAGAGTTCAATTGTAGTGCTTTTCAATTTCAGGGTCATTTTGCTCAAAAAAATCAGTAAATGCATGAAAAATAGCAAATGAAGTCAGAAAGGGTTGAAAATTGATGACGTGGCTTCGAATGGTGCATACTGAACACACAAAAAGTCTGGAGTTGAAATAAGTTTAAAAAAATGAAATGCCTTTGTAACAGACGAGTTTTCGTCTGAAACCCTGATACTTCGAAAGAGATTGTCCATTTTGTACACGAAGTGCATCCAGTTTTTGCCGTAACCCTCTCAACTTTTTAGCACATGCTATGTGGGTGAAATGATGATACCATGCCAACTTTCAACCTTTTCAGAGTTCAATTGTACTGCTTTTCAATTTCAGGGTCATTTTGCTCAAAAAAATCAGTAAATGCATGAAAAATAGCAAATGAAGTCAGAAAGGGTTGAAAATTGATGACGTGGCTTCGAATGGTGCATACTGAACACACAAAAAGTCTGGAGTTGAAATAAGTTTAAAAAAATGAAATGCCTTTGTAACAGACGAGTTTTCGTGTGAAACCCTGATACTTCGAAAGAGATTGTCCATTTTGTACACGAAGTGCATCCAGTTTTTGCCGTAACCCTCTCAACTTTTTAGCACATGCTATGTGGGTGAAATGATGATACCATGCCAACTTTCAACCTTTTCAGAGTTCATTTTTAGTGCTTTTCAATTTCAGGGTCATTTTGCTCAAAAAAATCAGTAAATGCATGAAAAATAGCAAATGAAGTCAGAAAGGGTTGAAAATTGATGACGTGGCTTCGAATGGTGCATACTGAACACACAAAAAGTCCGGAGTTGAAATAAGTTTAAAAAAATGAAATGCCTTTGTAACAGACGAGTTTTCGTCTGAAACCCTGATACTTCGAAAGAGATTGTCCATTTTGTACACGAAGTGCATCCAGTTTTTGCCGTAACCCTCTCAACTTTTTAGCACATGCTATGTGGGTGAAATGATGATACCATGCCAACTTTCAACCTTTTCAGAGTTAAATTGTACTGCTTTTCAATTTCAGGGTCATTTTGCTCAAAAAAATCAGTAAATGCATGAAAAATAGCAAACGAAGTCAGAAAGGGTTGAAAATTGATGACATGGCCTCGAATGGTGCATACTGAACACACAAAAAGTCTGGAGTTGAAATAAGTTTAAAAAAATGAAATGCCTTTGTAACAGACGAGTTTTCGTCTGAAACCCTGATACTTCGAAAGAGATTGTCCATTTTGTACACTAAGTGCATCCAGTTTTTGCCGTAACCCTCTCAACTTTTTAGCACATGCTATGTGGGTGAAATGATGATACCATGCCAACTTTCAACCTTTTCAGAGTTCAATTGTAGTGCTTTTCAATTTCAGGGTCATTTTGCTCAAAAAAATCAGTAAATGCATGAAAAATAGCAAATGAAGTCAGAAAGGGTTGAAAATTGATGACGTGGCTTCGAATGGTGCACACTGAACACACAAAAAGTCTGGAGTTGAAATAAGTTTAAAAAAATGAAATGCCTTTGTAACAGACGAGTTTTCTTCTGAAACCTTGATACTTCGAAAGAGAGTGTCCATTTTGTACACGAAGTGCATCCAGTTTTTTCCGTAACCCTCTCAACTTTTTAGCACATGCTATGTGGGTGAAATGATGATACCATGGCAACTTTCAACCTTTTCAGAGTTCAATTGTACTGCTTTTCAATTTCAGGGTCATTTTGCTCAAAAAAATCAGTAAATGCATGAAAAATAGCAAACGAAGTCAGAAAGGGTTGAAAATTGATGACGTGGCTTCGAATGGTGCATACCGAACACACAAAAAGTCTGGAGTTGAAATAGGTTTAAAAAAATGAAATGCCTTTGTAACAGACGAGTTTTCGTCTGAAACCCTGATACTTCGAAAGAGATTGTCCATTTTGTACATGAAGTGCATCCAGTTTTTGCCGTAACCCTCTCAACTTTTTAGCACATGCTATGTGGGTGAAATGATGATACCATGCCAACTTTCAACCTTTTCAGAGTTCAATTGTAGTGCTTTTCAATTTCAGGGTCATTTTGCTCAAAAAAATCAGTAAATGCATGAAAAATAGCAAATGAAGTCAGAAAGGGTTGAAAATTGATGACGTGGCTTCGAATGGTGCATACTGAACACACAAAAAGTCTGGAGTTGAAATAAGTTTAAAAAAATGAAATGCCTTTGTAACAGACGAGTTTTCGTCTGAAACCCTGATACTTCGAAAGAGATTGTCCATTTTGTACACGAAGTGCATCCAGTTTTTGCCGTAACCCTCTCAACTTTTTAGCACATGCTATGTGGGTGAAATGATGATACCATGCCAACTTTCAACCTTTTCAGAGTTCATTTTTAGTGCTTTTCAATTTCAGGGTCATTTTGCTCAAAAAAATCAGTAAATGCATGAAAAATAGCAAATGAAGTCAGAAAGGGTTGAAAATTGATGACGTGGCTTCGAATGGTGCATACTGAACACACAAAAAGTCTGGAGTTGAAATAAGTTTAAAAAAATGAAATGCCTTTGTAACAGACGAGTTTTCGTCTGAAACCCTGATACTTCGAAAGAGATTGTCCATTTTGTACACGAAGTGCATCCAGTTTTTGCCGTAACCCTCTCAACTTTTTAGCACATGCTATGTGGGTGAAATGATGATACCATGCCAACTTTCAACCTTTTCAGAGTTCATTTTTAGTGCTTTTCAATTTCAGGGTCATTTTGCTCAAAAAAATCAGTAAATGCATGAAAAATAGCAAATGAAGTCAGAAAGGGTTGAAAATTGATGACGTGGCTTCGAATGGTGCATACTGAACACACAAAAAGTCCGGAGTTGAAATAAGTTTAAAAAAATGAAATGCCTTTGTAACAGACGAGTTTTCGTCTGAAACCCTGATACTTCGAAAGAGATTGTCCATTTTGTACACGAAGTGCATCCAGTTTTTGCCGTAACCCTCTCAACTTTTTAGCACATGCTATGTGGGTGAAATGATGATACCATGCCAACTTTCAACCTTTTCAGAGTTCAATTGTACTGCTTTTCAATTTCAGGGTCATTTTGCTCAAAAAAATCAGTAAATGCATGAAAAATAGCAAACGAAGTCAGAAAGGGTTGAAAATTGATGACATGGCCTCGAATGGTGCATACTGAACACACAAAAAGTCTGGAGTTGAAATAAGTTTAAAAAAATGAAATGCCTTTGTAACAGACGAGTTTTCGTCTGAAACCCTGATACTTCGAAAGAGATTGTCCATTTTGTACGCTAAGTGCATCCAGTTTTTGCCGTAACCCTCTCAACTTTTTAGCACATGCTATGTGGGTGAAATGATGATACCATGCCAACTTTCAACCTTTTCAGAGTTCAATTGTAGTGCTTTTCAATTTCAGGGTCATTTTGCTCAAAAAAATCAGTAAATGCATGAAAAATAGCAAATGAAGTCAGAAAGGGTTGAAAATTGATGACGTGGCTTCGAATGGTGCATACTGAACACACAAAAAGTCTGGAGTTGAAATAAGTTTAAAAAAATGAAATGCCTTTGTAACAGACGAGTTTTCGTCTGAAACCCTGATACTTCGAAAGAGATTGTCCATTTTGTACACTAAGTGCATCCAGTTTTTGCCGTAACCCTCTCAACTTTTTAGCACATGCTATGTGGGTGAAATGATGATACCATGGCAACTTTCAACCTTTTCAGAGTTCAATTGTAGTGCTTTTCAATTTCAGGGTCATTTTGCTCAAAAAAATCAGTAAATGCATGAAAAATAGCAAATGAAGTCAGAAAGGGTTGAAAATTGATGACGTGGCTTCGAATGGTGCACACTGAACACACAAAAAGTCTGGAGTTGAAATAAGTTTAAAAAAATGAAATGCCTTTGTAACAGACGAGTTTTCTTCTGAAACCTTGATACTTCGAAAGAGAGTGTCCATTTTGTACACGAAGTGCATCCAGTTTTTTCCGTAACCCTCTCAACTTTTTAGCACATGCTATGTGGGTGAAATGATGATACCATGCCAACTTTCAACCTTTTCAGAGTTCAATTGTACTGCTTTTCAATTTCAGGGTCATTTTGCTCAAAAAAATCAGTAAATGCATGAAAAATAGCAAATGAAGTCAGAAAGGGTTGAAAATTGATGACGTGGCTTCGAATGGTGCATACTGAACACACAAAAAGTCTGGAGTTGAAATAAGTTTAAAAAAATGAAATGCCTTTGTAACAGACGAGTTTTCGTCTGAAACCCTGATACTTCGAAAGAGATTGTCCATTTTGTACACGAAGTGCATCCAGTTTTTGCCGTAACCCTCTCAACTTTTTAGCACATGCTATGTGGGTGAAATGATGATACCATGCCAACTTTCAACCTTTTCAGAGTTCATTTGTAGTGCTTTTCAATTTCAGGGTCATTTTGCTCAAAAAAATCAGTAAATGCATGAAAAATAGCAAATGAAGTCAGAAAGGGTTGAAAATTGATGACGTGGCTTCGAATGGTGCATACTGAACACACAAAAAGTCTGGAGTTGAAATAAGTTTAAAAAAATGAAATGCCTTTGTAACAGACGAGTTTTCGTCTGAAACCCTGATACTTCGAAAGAGATTGTCCATTTTGTACACGAAGTGCATCCAGTTTTTGCCGTAACCCTCTCAACTTTTTAGCACATGCTATGTGGGTGAAATGATGATACCATGCCAACTTTCAACCTTTTCAGAGTTCATTTTTAGTGCTTTTCAATTTCAGGGTCATTTTGCTCAAAAAAATCAGTAAATGCATGAAAAATAGCAAATGAAGTCAGAAAGGGTTGAAAATTGATGACGTGGCTTCGAATGGTGCATACTGAACACACAAAAAGTCCGGAGTTGAAATAAGTTTAAAAAAATGAAATGCCTTTGTAACAGACGAGTTTTCGTCTGAAACCCTGATACTTCGAAAGAGATTGTCCATTTTGTACACGAAGTGCATCCAGTTTTTGCCGTAACCCTCTCAACTTTTTAGCACATGCTATGTGGGTGAAATGATGATACCATGCCAACTTTCAACCTTTTCAGAGTTCAATTGTACTGCTTTTCAATTTCAGGGTCATTTTGCTCAAAAAAATCAGTAAATGCATGAAAAATAGCAAACGAAGTCAGAAAGGGTTGAAAATTGATGACATGGCCTCGAATGGTGCATACTGAACACACAAAAAGTCTGGAGTTGAAATAAGTTTAAAAAAATGAAATGCCTTTGTAACAGACGAGTTTTCGTCTGAAACCCTGATACTTCGAAAGAGATTGTCCATTTTGTACACTAAGTGCATCCAGTTTTTGCCGTAACCCTCTCAACTTTTTAGCACATGCTATGTGGGTGAAATGATGATACCATGCCAACTTTCAACCTTTTCAGAGTTCAATTGTAGTGCTTTTCAATTTCAGGGTCATTTTGCTCAAAAAAATCAGTAAATGCATGAAAAATAGCAAATGAAGTCAGAAAGGGTTGAAAATTGATGACGTGGCTTCGAATGGTGCATACTGAACACACAAAAAGTCTGGAGTTGAAATAAGTTTAAAAAAATGAAATGCCTTTGTAACAGACGAGTTTTCGTCTGAAACCCTGATACTTCGAAAGAGATTGTCCATTTTGTACACTAAGTGCATCCAGTTTTTGCCGTAACCCTCTCAACTTTTTAGCACATGCTATGTGGGTGAAATGATGATACCATGGCAACTTTCAACCTTTTCAGAGTTCAATTGTAGTGCTTTTCAATTTCAGGGTCATTTTGCTCAAAAAAATCAGTAAATGCATGAAAAATAGCAAATGAAGTCAGAAAGGGTTGAAAATTGATGACGTGGCTTCGAATGGTGCACACTGAACACACAAAAAGTCTGGAGTTGAAATAAGTTTAAAAAAATGAAATGCCTTTGTAACAGACGAGTTTTCTTCTGAAACCTTGATACTTCGAAAGAGAGTGTCCATTTTGTACACGAAGTGCATCCAGTTTTTTCCGTAACCCTCTCAACTTTTTAGCACATGCTATGTGGGTGAAATGATGATACCATGCCAACTTTCAACCTTTTCAGAGTTCAATTGTACTGCTTTTCAATTTCAGGGTCATTTTGCTCAAAAAAATCAGTAAATGCATGAAAAATAGCAAATGAAGTCAGAAAGGGTTGAAAATTGATGACGTGGCTTCGAATGGTGCATACTGAACACACAAAAAGTCTGGAGTTGAAATAAGTTTAAAAAAATGAAATGCCTTTGTAACAGACGAGTTTTCGTCTGAAACCCTGATACTTCGAAAGAGATTGTCCATTTTGTACACGAAGTGCATCCAGTTTTTGCCGTAACCCTCTCAACTTTTTAGCACATGCTATGTGGGTGAAATGATGATACCATGCCAACTTTCAACCTTTTCAGAGTTCATTTGTAGTGCTTTTCAATTTCAGGGTCATTTTGCTCAAAAAAATCAGTAAATGCATGAAAAATAGCAAATGAAGTCAGAAAGGGTTGAAAATTGATGACGTGGCTTCGAATGGTGCATACTGAACACACAAAAAGTCCGGAGTTGAAATAAGTTTAAAAAAATGAAATGCCTTTGTAACAGACGAGTTTTCGTCTGAAACCCTGATACTTCGAAAGAGATTGTCCATTTTGTACACGAAGTGCATCCAGTTTTTGCCGTAACCCTCTCAACTTTTTAGCACATGCTATGTGGGTGAAATGATGATACCATGCCAACTTTCAACCTTTTCAGAGTTCAATTGTACTGCTTTTCAATTTCAGGGTCATTTTGCTCAAAAAAATCAGTAAATGCATGAAAAATAGCAAACGAAGTCAGAAAGGGTTGAAAATTGATGACGTGGCCTCGAATGGTGCATACTGAACACACAAAAAGTCTGGAGTTGAAATAAGTTTAAAAAAATGAAATGCCTTTGTAACAGACGAGTTTTCGTCTGAAACCCTGATACTTCGAAAGAGATTGTCCATTTTGTACACTAAGTGCATCCAGTTTTTGCCGTAACCCTCTCAACTTTTTAGCACATGCTATGTGGGTGAAATGATGATACCATGCCAACTTTCAACCTTTTCAGAGTTCAATTGTACTGCTTTTCAATTTCAGGGTCATTTTGCTCAAAAAAATCAGTAAATGCATGAAAAATAGCAAATGAAGTCAGAAAGGGTTGAAAATTGATGACGTGGCTTCGAATGGTGCATAGTGAACACATAAAAAGTCTGGAGTTGAAATAAGTTTAAAAAAATGAAATGCCTTTGTAACAGACGAGTTTTCGTCTGAAACCCTAATACTTCGAAAGAGATTGTCCATTTTGTACACGAAGTGCATCCAGTTTTTGCCGTAACCCTCTCAACTTTTTAGCACATGCTATGTGGGTGAAATGATGATACCATGCCAACTTTCAACCTTTTCAGAGTTCAATTGTAGTGCTTTTCAATTTCAGGGTCATTTTGCTCAAAAAAATCAGTAAATGCATGAAAAATAGCAAACGAAGTCAGAAAGGGTTGAAAATTGATGACGTGGCCTCGAATGGTGCATACTGAACACACAACAAGTCTGGAGTTGAAATAAGTTTAAAAAAATGAAATGCATTTGTAACAGACGAGTTTTCGTCTGAAACCCTGATACATCGAAAGAGATTGTCCATTTTGTACACGAAGTGCATCCAGTTTTTGCCGTAACCCTCTCAACTTTTTAGCACATGCTATGTGGGTGAAATGATGATACCATGCCAACTTTCAACCTTTTCAGAGTTCAATTGTAGTGCTTTTCAATTTCAGGGTCATTTTGCTCAAAAAAATCAGTAAATGCATGAAAAATAGCAAATGAAGTCAGAAAGGGTTGAAAATTGATGACGTGGCTTCGAATGGTGCATACTGAACACACAAAAAGTCTGGAGTTGAAATAAGTTTAAAAAAATGAAATGCCTTTGTAACAGACGAGTTTTCGTCTGAAACCCTGATACTTCGAAAGAGATTGTCCATTTTGTACACTAAGTGCATCCAGTTTTTGCCGTAACCCTCTCAACTTTTTAGCACATGCTATGTGGGTGAAATGATGATACCATGGCAACTTTCAACCTTTTCAGAGTTCAATTGTAGTGCTTTTCAATTTCAGGGTCATTTTGCTCAAAAAAATCAGTAAATGCATGAAAAATAGCAAATGAAGTCAGAAAGGGTTGAAAATTGATGACGTGGCTTCGAATGGTGCACACTGAACACACAAAAAGTCTGGAGTTGAAATAAGTTTAAAAAAATGAAATGCCTTTGTAACAGACGAGTTTTCTTCTGAAACCTTGATACTTCGAAAGAGAGTGTCCATTTTGTACACGAAGTGCATCCAGTTTTTTCCGTAACCCTCTCAACTTTTTAGCACATGCTATGTGGGTGAAATGATGATACCATGCCAACTTTCAACATTTTCAGAGTTCAATTGTAGTGCTTCTCAATTTCAGGGTCATTTTGCTCAAAAAAATCAGTAAATGCATGAAAAATAGCAAACGAAGTCAGAAAGGGTTGAAAATTGATGACGTGGCTTCGAATGGTGCATACTGAACACACAAAAAGTCTGGAGTTGAAATAGGTTTAAAAAAATGAAATGCCTTTGTAACAGACGAGTTTTCGTCTGAAACCCTGATACTTCGAAAGAGATTGTCCATTTTGTACATGAAGTGCATCCAGTTTTTGCCGTAACCCTCTCAACTTTTTAGCACATGCTATGTGGGTGAAATGATGATACCATGCCAACTTTCAACCTTTTCAGAGTTCAATTGTAGTGCTTTTCAATTTCAGGGTCATTTTGCTCAAAAAAATCAGTAAATGCATGAAAAATAGCAAATGAAGTCAGAAAGGGTTGAAAATTGATGACGTGGCTTCGAATGGTGCATACTGAACACACAAAAAGTCTGGAGTTGAAATAGGTTTAAAAAAATGAAATGCCTTTGTAACAGACGAGTTTTCGTCTGAAACCCTGATACTTCGAAAGAGATTGTCCATTTTGTACATGAAGTGCATCCAGTTTTTGCCGTAACCCTCTCAACTTTTTAGCACATGCTATGTGGGTGAAATGATGATACCATGCCAACTTTCAACCTTTTCAGAGTTCAATTGTACTGCTTTTCAATTTCAGGGTCATTTTGCTCAAAAAAATCAGTAAATGCATGAAAAATAGCAAATGAAGTCAGAAAGGGTTGAAAATTGATGACGTGGCTTCGAATGGTGCATACTGAACACACAAAAAGTCTGGAGTTGAAATAAGTTTAAAAAAATGAAATGCCTTTGTAACAGACGAGTTTTCGTCTGAAACCCTGATACTTCGAAAGAGATTGTCCATTTTGTACACTAAGTGCATCCAGTTTTTGCCGTAACCCTCTCAACTTTTTAGCACATGCTATGTGGGTGAAATGATGATACCATGCCAACTTTCAACCTTTTCAGAGTTCAATTGTACTGCTTTTCAATTTCAGGGTCATTTTGCTCAAAAAAATCAGTAAATGCATGAAAAATAGCAAACGAAGTCAGAAAGGGTTGAAAATTGATGACGTGGCTTCGAATGGTGCATACTGAACACACAAAAAGTCTGGAGTTGAAATAAGTTTAAAAAAATGAAATGCCTTTGTAACAGACGAGTTTTCGTCTGAAACCCTGATACTTCGAAAGAGATTGTCCATTTTGTACATGAAGTGCATCCAGTTTTTGCCGTAACCCTCTCAACTTTTTAGCACATGCTATGTGGGTGAAATGATGATACCATGCCAACTTTCAACCTTTTCAGAGTTCAATTGTACTGCTTTTCAATTTCAGGGTCATTTTGCTCAAAAAAATCAGTAAATGCATGAAAAATAGCAAATGAAGTCAGAAAGGGTTGAAAATTGATGACGTGGCTTCGAATGGTGCATACTGAACACACAAAAAGTCCGGAGTTGAAATAAGTTTAAAAAAATGAAATGCCTTTGTAACAGACGAGTTTTCGTCTGAAACCCTGATACTTCGAAAGAGATTGTCCATTTTGTACACGAAGTGCATCCAGTTTTTGCCGTAACCCTCTCAACTTTTTAGCACATGCTATGTGGGTGAAATGATGATACCATGCCAACTTTCAACCTTTTCAGAGTTCAATTGTACTGCTTTTCAATTTCAGGGTCATTTTGCTCAAAAAAATCAGTAAATGCATGAAAAATAGCAAATGAAGTCAGAAAGGGTTGAAAATTGATGACGTGGCTTCGAATGGTGCATACTGAACACACAAAAAGTCTGGAGTTGAAATAAGTTTAAAAAAATGAAATGCCTTTGTAACAGACGAGTTTTCGTCTGAAACCCTGATACTTCGAAAGAGATTGTCCATTTTGTACACGAAGTGCATCCAGTTTTTGCCGTAACCCTCTCAACTTTTTAGCACATGCTATGTGGGTGAAATGATGATACCATGCCAACTTTCAACCTTTTCAGAGTTCATTTGTAGTGCTTTTCAATTTCAGGGTCATTTTGGTCAAAAAAATCAGTAAATGCATGAAAAATAGCAAATGAAGTCAGAAAGGGTTGAAAATTGATGACGTGGCTTCGAATGGTGCATACTGAACACACAAAAAGTCCGGAGTTGAAATAAGTTTAAAAAAATGAAATGCCTTTGTAACAGACGAGTTTTCGTCTGAAACCCTGATACTTCGAAAGAGATTGTCCATTTTGTACACGAAGTGCATCCAGTTTTTGCCGTAACCCTCTCAACTTTTTAGCACATGCTATGTGGGTGAAATGATGATACCATGCCAACTTTCAACCTTTTCAGAGTTCAATTGTACTGCTTTTCAATTTCAGGGTCATTTTGCTCAAAAAAATCAGTAAATGCATGAAAAATAGCAAATGAAGTCAGAAAGGGTTGAAAATTGATGACGTGGCTTCGAATGGTGCATAGTGAACACACAAAAAGTCTGGAGTTGAAATAAGTTTAAAAAAATGAAATGCCTTTGTAACAGACGAGTTTTCGTATGAAACCCTGATACTTCGAAAGAGATTGTCCATTTTGTACACGAAGTGCATCCAGTTTTTGCCGTAACCCTCTCAACTTTTTAGCACATGCTATGTGGGTGAAATGATGATACCATGGCAACTTTCAACCTTTTCAGAGTTCATTTGTAGTGCTTTTCAATTTCAGGGTCATTTTGCTCAAAAAAATCAGTAAATGCATGAAAAATAGCAAATGAAGTCAGAAAGGGTTGAAAATTGATGACGTGGCCTCGAATGGTGCATACTGAACACACAAAAAGTCTGGAGTTGAAATAAGTTTTAAAAAATGAAATGCCTTTGTAACAGACGAGTTTTCGTCTGAAACCCTGATACTTCGAAAGAGATTGTCCATTTTGTACACTAAGTGCATCCAGTTTTTGCCGTAACCCTCTCAACTTTTTAGCACATGCTATGTGGGTGAAATGATGATACCATGCCAACTTTCAACCTTTTCAGAGTTCAATTGTACTGCTTTTCAATTTCAGGGTCATTTTGCTCAAAAAAATCAGTAAATGCATGAAAAATAGCAAATGAAGTCAGAAAGGGTTGAAAATTGATGACGTGGCTTCGAATGGTGCATACTGAACACACAAAAAGTCTGGAGTTGAAATAAGTTTAAAAAAATGAAATGTCTTTGTAACAGACGAGTTTTCGTCTGAAACCCTGATACTTCGAAAGAGATTGTCCATTTTGTACACGAAGTGCATCCAGTTTTTGCCATAACCCTCTCAACTTTTTAGCACATGCTATGTGGGTGAAATGATGATACCATGCCAACTTTCAACCTTTTCAGAGTTCAATTGTACTGCTTTTCAATTTCAGGGTCATTTTGCTCAAAAAAATCAGTAAATGCATGAAAAATAGCAAATGAAGTCAGAAAGGGTTGAAAATTGATGACGTGGCTTCGAATGGTGCATACTGAACACACAAAAAGTCCGGAGTTGAAATAAGTTTAAAAAAATGAAATGCCTTTGTAACAGACGAGTTTTCGTCTGAAACCCTGATACTTCGAAAGAGATTGTCCATTTTGTACACGAAGTGCATCCAGTTTTTGCCGTAACCCTCTCAACTTTTTAGCACATGCTATGTGGGTGAAATGATGATACCATGCCAACTTTCAACCTTTTCAGAGTTCAATTGTAGTGCTTTTCAATTTCAGGGTCATTTTGCTCAATAAAATCAGTAAATGCATGAAAAATAGCAAATGAAGTCAGAAAGGGTTGAAAATTGATGACGTGGCTTCGAATGGTGCATACTGAACACACAAAAAGTCTGGAGTTGAAATAAGTTTAAAAAAATGAAATGCCTTTGTAACAGACGAGTTTTCGTCTGAAACCCTTATACTTCGAAAGAGATTGTCCATTTTGTACACTAAGTGCATCCAGTTTTTGCCGTAACCCTCTCAACTTTTTAGCACATGCTATGTGGGTGAAATGATGATACCATGGCAACTTTCAACCTTTTTAGAGTTCAATTGTAGTGCTTTTCAATTTCAGGGTCATTTTGCTCAAAAAAATCAGTAAATGCATGAAAAATAGCAAATGAAGTCAGAAAGGGTTGAAAATTGATGACGTGGCTTTGAATGGTGCACACTGAACACACAAAAAGTCTGGAGTTGAAATAAGTTTAAAAAATGAAATGCCTTTGTAACAGACAAGTTTTCTTCTGAAACCTTGATACTTCGAAAGAGAGTGTCCATTTTGTACACGAAGTGCATCCAGTTTTTTCCGTAACCCTCTCAACTTTTTAGCACATGCTATGTGGGTGAAATGATGATACCATGCCAACTTTCAACCTTTTCAGAGTTCAATTGTAGTGCTTTTCAATTTCAGGGTCATTTTGCTCAAAAAAATCAGTAAATGCATGAAAAATAGCAAACGAAGTCAGAAAGGGTTGAAAATTGTTGACGTGGCTTCGAATGGTGCATACTGAACACACAAAAAGTCTGGAGTTGAAATAGGTTTAAAAAAATGAAATGCCTTTGTAACAGACGAGTTTTCGTCTGAAACCCTGATACTTCGAAAGAGATTGTCCATTTTGTACATGAAGTGCATCCAGTTTTTGCCGTAACCCTCTCAACTTTTTAGCACATGCTATGTGGGTGAAATGATGATACCATGCCAACTTTCAACCTTTTCAGAGTTCAATTGTAGTGCTTTTCAATTTCAGGGTCATTTTGCTCAAAAAAATCAGTAAATGCATGAAAAATAGCAAACGATGTCAGAAAGGGTTGAAAATTGATGACGTGGCTTCGAATGGTGCATACTGAACACACAAAAAGTCTGGAGTTGAAATAAGTTTAAAAAAATGAAATGCCTTTGTAACAGACGAGTTTTCGTCTGAAACCCTGATACTTCGAAAGAGATTGTCCATTTTGTACATGAAGTGCATCCAGTTTTTGCCGTAACCCTCTCAACTTTTTAGCACATGCTATGTGGGTGAAATGATGATACCATGCCAACTTTCAACCTTTTCAGAGTTCAATTGTAGTGCTTTTCAATTTCAGGGTCATTTTGCTCAAAAAATCAGTAAATGCATGAAAAATAGCAAATGAAGTCAGAAAGGGTTGAAAATTGATGACGTGGCTTCGAATGGTGCATACTGAACACACAAAAAGTCCGGAGTTGAAATAAGTTTAAAAAAATGAAATGCCTTTGTAACAGACGAGTTTTCGTCTGAAACCCTGATACTTCGAAAGAGATTGTCCATTTTGTACACGAAGTGCATCCAGTTTTTGCCGTAACCCTCTCAACTTTTTAGCACATGCTATGTGGGTGAAATGATGATACCATGCCAACTTTCAACCTTTTCAGAGTTTATTTGTAGTGCTTTTCAATTTCAGGGTCATTTTGCTCAAAAAAATCAGTAAATGCATGAAAAATAGCAAATGAAGTCAGAAAGGGTTGAAAATTGATGATGTGGCTTCGAATGGTGCATACTGAACACACAAAAAGTCTCGAGTTGAAATAAGTTTAAAAAAATGAAATGCCTTTGTAACAGACGAGTTTTCGTCTGAAACCCTGATACTTCGAAAGAGATTGTCCATTTTGTACACGAAGTGCATCCAGCTTTTGCCGTAACCCTCTCAACTTTTTAGCACATGCTATGTGGGTGAAATGATGATACCATGCCAACTTTCAACCTTTTCAGAGTTCAATTGTACTGCTTTTCAATTTCAGGGTCATTTTGCTCAAAAAAATCAGTAAATGCATGAAAAATAGCAAACGAAGTCAGAAAGGGTTGAAAATTGATGACGTGGCTTCGAATGGTGCATACTGAACACACAAAAAGTCTGGAGTTGAAATAAGTTTAAAAAAATGAAATGCCTTTGTAACAGACGAGTTTTCGTCTGAAACCCTGATACTTCGAAAGAGATTGTCCATTTTGTACATGAAGTGCATCCAATTTTTGCCGTAACCCTCTCAACTTTTTAGCACATGCTATGTGGGTGAAATGATGATACCATGCCAACTTTCAACCTTTTCAGAGTTCAATTGTAGTGCTTTTCAATTTCAGGGTCATTTTGCTCAAAAAAATCAGTAAATGCATGAAAAATAGCAAATGAAGTCAGAAAGGGTTGAAAATTGATGACGTGGCTTCGAATGGTGCATACTGAACACACAAAAAGTCCGGAGTTGAAATAAGTTTAAAAAAATGAAATGCCTTTGTAACAGACGAGTTTTCGTCTGAAACCCTGATACTTCGAAAGAGATTGTCCATTTTGTACACGAAGTGCATCCAGTTTTTGCCGTAACCCTCTCAACTTTTTAGCACATGCTATGTGGGTGAAATGATGATACCATGCCAACTTTCAACCTTTTCAGAGTTTATTTGTAGTGCTTTTCAATTTCAGGGTCATTTTGCTCAAAAAAATCAGTAAATGCATGAAAAATAGCAAATGAAGTCAGAAAGGGTTGAAAATTGATGACGTGGCTTCGAATGGTGCATACTGAACACACAAAAAGTCTGGAGTTGAAATAAGTTTAAAAAAATGAAATGCCTTTGTAACAGACGAGTTTTCGTTTGAAACCCTGATACTTCGAAAGAGATTGTCCATTTTGTACACGAAGTGCATCCAGTTTTTGCCGTAACCCTCTCAACTTTTTAGCACATGCTATGTGGGTGAAATGATGATACCATGCCAACTTTCAACCTTTTCAGAGTTCAATTGTACTGCTTTTCAATTTCAGGGTCATTTTGCTCAAAAAAATCAGTAAATGCATGAAAAATAGCAAATGAAGTCAGAAAGGGTTGAAAATTGATGACGTGGCTTCGAATGGTGCATACTGAACACACAAAAAGTCCGGAGTTGAAATAAGTTTAAAAAAATGAAATGCCTTTGTAACAGACGAGTTTTCGTCTGAAACCCTGATACTTCGAAAGAGATTGTCCATTTTGTACACGAAGTGCATCCAGTTTTTGCCGTAACCCTCTCAACTTTTTAGCACATGCTATGTGGGTGAAATGATGATACCATGCCAACTTTCAACCTTTTCAGAGTTCAATTGTACTGCTTTTCAATTTCAGGGTCATTTTGCTCAAAAAAATCAGTAAATGCATGAAAAATAGCAAACGAAGTCAGAAAGGGTTGAAAATTGATGACGTGGCCTCGAATGGTGCATACTGAACACACAAAAAGTCTGGAGTTGAAATAAGTTTTAAAAAATGAAATGCCTTTGTAACAGACGAGTTTTCGTCTGAAACCCTGATACTTCGAAAGAGATTGTCCATTTTGTACACTAAGTGCATCCAGTTTTTGCCGTAACCCTCTCAACTTTTTAGCACATGCTATGTGGGTGAAATGATGATACCATGCCAACTTTCAACCTTTTCAGAGTTCAATTGTACTGCTTTTCAATTTCAGGGTCATTTTGCTCAAAAAAATCAGTAAATGCATGAAAAATAGCAAATGAAGTCAGAAAGGGTTGAAAATTGATGACGTGGCTTCGAATGGTGCATACTGAACACATAAAAAGTCTGGAGTTGAAATAAGTTTAAAAAAAATGAAATGCCTTTGTAACAGACGAGTTTTCGTCTGAAACCCTGATACTTCGAAAGAGATTGTCCATTTTGTACACGAAGTGCATCCAGTTTTTGCCGTAACCCTCTCAACTTTTTAGCACATGCTATGTGGGTGAAATGATGATACCATGCCAACTTTCAACCTTTTCAGAGTTCAATTGTACTGCTTTTCAATTTCAGGGTCATTTTGCTCAAAAAAATCAGTAAATGCATGAAAAATAGCAAATGAAGTCAGAAAGGGTTGAAAATTGATGACGTGGCTTCGAATGGTGCATAGTGAACACACAAAAAGTCTGGAGTTGAAATAAGTTTAAAAAAATGAAATGCCTTTGTAACAGACGAGTTTTCGTATGAAACCCTGATACTTCGAAAGAGATTGTCCATTTTGTACACGAAGTGCATCCAGTTTTTGCCGTAACCCTCTCAACTTTTTAGCACATGCTATGTGGGTGAAATGATGATACCATGGCAACTTTCAACCTTTTCAGAGTTCATTTGTAGTGCTTTTCAATTTCAGGGTCATTTTGCTCAAAAAAATCAGTAAATGCATGAAAAATAGCAAAGAAGTCAGAAAGGGTTGAAAATTGATGACGTGGTTTCGATTGTTGCATACTGAACACACAAAAAGTCCGGAGTTGAAATAAGTTTAAAAAAATGAAATGCCTTTGTAACAGACGAGTTTTCGTCTGAAACCCTGATACTTCGAAAGAGATTGTCCATTTTGTACACGAAGTGCATCCAGTTTTTGCCGTAACCCTCTCAACTTTTTAGCACATGCTATGTGGGTGAAATGATGATACCATGGCAACTTTCAACCTTTTCAGAGTTCATTTGTAGTGCTTTTCAATTTCAGGGTCATTTTGCTCAAAAAAATCAGTAAATGCATGAAAAATAGCAAACGAAGTCAGAAAGGGTTGAAAATTGATGACGTGGCTTCGAATGGTGCATACTGAACACACAAAAAGTCCGGAGTTGAAATAAGTTTAAAAAAATGAAATGCCTTTGTAACAGACGAGTTTTCGTCTGAAACCCTGATACTTCGAAAGAGATTGTCCATTTTGTACACGAAGTGCATCCACCTTTTTCCGTAACCCTCTCAACTTTTTAGCACATGCTATGTGGGTGAAATGATGATACCATGCCAACTTTCAACCTTTTCAGAGTTCAATTGTAGTGCTTTTCAATTTCAGGGTCATTTTGCTCAAAAAAATCAGTAAATGCATGAAAAATAGCAAACGAAGTCAGAACGGGTTGAAAATTGATGACGTGGCCTCGAATGGTGCATACTGAACACACAAAAAGTCTGGAGTTGAAATAAGTTTAAAAAAATGAAATGCCTTTGTAACAGACGAGTTTTCGTCTGAAACCCTGATACTTCGAAAGAGATTGTCCATTTTGTACACGAAGTGCATCCAGTTTTTGCCGTAACCCTCTCAACTTTTTAGCACATGCTATGTGGGTGAAATGATGATACCATGCCAACTTTCAACCTTTTCAGAGTTCAATTGTAGTGCTTTTCAATTTCAGGGTCATTTTGCTCAAAAAAATCAGTAAATGCATGAAAAATAGCAAATGAAGTCAGAAAGGGTTGAAAATTGATGACGTGGCTTCGAATGGTGCATACTGAACACACAAAAAGTCTGGAGTTGAAATAAGTTTAAAAAAATGAAATGCCTTTGTAACAGACGAGTTTTCGTCTGAAACCCTTATACTTCGAAAGAGATTGTCCATTTTGTACACTAAGTGCATCCAGTTTTTGCCGTAACCCTCTCAACTTTTTAGCACATGCTATGTGGGTGAAATGATGATACCATGGCAACTTTCAACCTTTTCAGAGTTCAATTGTAGTGCTTTTCAATTTCAGGGTCATTTTGCTCAAAAAAATCAGTAAATGCATGAAAAATAGCAAATGAAGTCAGAAAGGGTTGAAAATTGATGACGTGGCTTCGAATGGTGCACACTGAACACACAAAAAGTCTGGAGTTGAAATAAGTTTAAAAAAATGAAATGCCTTTGTAACAGACGAGTTTTCTTCTGAAACCTTGATACTTCGAAAGAGAGTGTCCATTTTGTACACGAAGTGCATCCAGTTTTTTCCGTAACCCTCTCAACTTTTTAGCACATGCTATGTGGGTGAAATGATGATACCATGCCAACTTTCAACCTTTTCAGAGTTCAATTGTAGTGCTTTTCAATTTCAGGGTCATTTTGCTCAAAAAAATCAGTAAATGCATGAAAAATAGCAAACGAAGTCAGAAAGGGTTGAAAATTGTTGACGTGGCTTCGAATGGTGCATACTGAACACACAAAAAGTCTGGAGTTGAAATAGGTTTAAAAAAATGAAATGCCTTTGTAACAGACGAGTTTTCGTCTGAAACCCTGATACTTCGAAAGAGATTGTCCATTTTGTACATGAAGTGCATCCAGTTTTTGCCGTAACCCTCTCAACTTTTTAGCACATGCTATGTGGGTGAAATGATGATACCATGCCAACTTTCAACCTTTTCAGAGTTCAATTGTAGTGCTTTTCAATTTCAGGGTCATTTTGCTCAAAAAAATCAGTAAATGCATGAAAAATAGCAAATGAAGTCAGAAAGGGTTGAAAATTGATGACGTGGCTTCGATTGGTGCATACTGAACACACAAAAAGTCTGGAGTTGAAATAAGTTTAAAAAAATGAAATGCCTTTGTAACAGACGAGTTTTCGTCTGAAACCCTGATACTTCGAAAGAGATTGTCCATTTTGTACACTAAGTGCATCCAGTTTTTGCCGTAACCCTCTCAACTTTTTAGCACATGCTATGTGGGTGAAATGATGATACCATGCCAACTTTCAACCTTTTCAGAGTTCAATTGTACTGCTTTTCAATTTCAGGGTCATTTTGCTCAAAAAAATCAGTAAATGCATGAAAAATAGCAAACGAAGTCAGAAAGGGTTGAAAATTGATGACGTGGCTTCGAATGGTGCATACTGAACACACAAAAAGTCTGGAGTTGAAATAAGTTTAAAAAAATGAAATGCCTTTGTAACAGACGAGTTTTCGTCTGAAACCCTGATACTTCGAAAGAGATTGTCCATTTTGTACATGAAGTGCATCCAGTTTTTGCCGTAACCCTCTCAACTTTTTAGCACATGCTATGTGGGTGAAATGATGATACCATGCCAACTTTCAACCTTTTCAGAGTTCAATTGTAGTGCTTTTCAATTTCAGGGTCATTTTGCTCAAAAAAATCAGTAAATGCATGAAAAATAGCAAATGAAGTCAGAAAGGGTTGAAAATTGATGACGTGGCTTCGAATGGTGCATACTGAACACACAAAAAGTCCGGAGTTGAAATAAGTTTAAAAAAATGAAATGCCTTTGTAACAGACGAGTTTTCGTCTGAAACCCTGATACTTCGAAAGAGATTGTCCATTTTGTACACGAAGTGCATCCAGTTTTTGCCGTAACCCTCTCAACTTTTTAGCACATGCTATGTGGGTGAAATGATGATACCATGCCAACTTTCAACCTTTTCAGAGTTTATTTGTAGTGCTTTTCAATTTCAGGGTCATTTTGCTCAAAAAAATCAGTAAATGCATGAAAAATAGCAAATGAAGTCAGAAAGGGTTGAAAATTGATGACGTGGCTTCGAATGGTGCATACTGAACACACAAAAAGTCTGGAGTTGAAATAAGTTTAAAAAAATGAAATGCCTTTGTAACAGACGAGTTTTCGTCTGAAACCCTGATACTTCGAAAGAGATTGTCCATTTTGTACACGAAGTGCATCCAGTTTTTGCCGTAACCCTCTCAACTTTTTAGCACATGCTATGTGGGTGAAATGATGATACCATGCCAACTTTCAACCTTTTCAGAGTTCATTTGTAGTGCTTTTCAATTTCAGGGTCATTTTGCTCAAAAAAATCAGTAAATGCATGAAAAATAGCAAATGAAGTCAGAAAGGGTTGAAAATTGATGACGTGGCTTCGAATGGTGCATACTGAACACACAAAAAGTCCGGAGTTGAAATAAGTTTAAAAAAATGAAATGCCTTTGTAACAGACGAGTTTTCGTATGAAACCCTGATACTTCGAAAGAGATTGTCCATTTTGTACACGAAGTGCATCCAGTTTTTGCCGTAACCCTCTCAACTTTTTAGCACATGCTATGTGGGTGAAATGATGATACCATGCCAACTTTCAACCTTTTCAGAGTTCAATTGTACTGCTTTTCAATTTCAGGGTCATTTTGCTCAAAAAAATCAGTAAATGCATGAAAAATAGCAAATGAAGTCAGAAAGGGTTGAAAATTGATGACGTGGCTTCGAATGGTGCATAGTGAACACACAAAAAGTCTGGAGTTGAAATAAGTTTAAAAAAATGAAATGCCTTTGTAACAGACGAGTTTTCGTATGAAACCCTGATACTTCGAAAGAGATTGTCCATTTTGTACACGAAGTGCATCCAGTTTTTGCCGTAACCCTCTCAACTTTTTAGCACATGCTATGTGGGTGAAATGATGCTACCATGGCAACTTTCAACCTTTTCAGAGTTCATTTGTAGTGCTTTTCAATTTCAGGGTCATTTTGCTCAAAAAAATCAGTAAATGCATGAAAAATAGCAAAGAAGTCAGAAAGGGTTGAAAATTGATGACGTTGTTTCGATTGTTGCATACTGAACACACAAAAAGTCCGGAGTTGAAATAAGTTTAAAAAAATGAAATGCCTTTGTAACAGACGAGTTTTCGTCTGAAACCCTGATACTTCGAAAGAGATTGTCCATTTTGTACACGAAGTGCATCCAGTTTTTGCCGTAACCCTCTCAACTTTTTAGCACATGCTATGTGGGTGAAATAATGATACCATGGCAACTTTCAACCTTTTCAGAGTTCATTTGTAGTGCTTTTCAATTTCAGGGTCATTTTGCTCAAAAAAATCAGTAAATGCATGAAAAATAGCAAACGAAGTCAGAAAGGGTTGAAAATTGATGACGTGGCTTCGAATGGTGCATACTGAACACACAAAAAGTCCGGAGTTGAAATAAGTTTAAAAAAATGAAATGCCTTTGTAACAGACGAGTTTTCGTCTGAAACCCTGATACTTCGAAAGAGATTGTCCATTTTGTACACGAAGTGCATCCACCTTTTTCCGTAACCCTCTCAACTTTTTAGCACATGCTATGTGGGTGAAATGATGATACCATGCCAACTTTCAACCTTTTCAGAGTTCAATTGTAGTGCTTTTCAATTTCAGGGTCATTTTGCTCAAAAAAATCAGTAAATGCATGAAAAATAGCAAACGAAGTCAGAACGGGTTGAAAATTGATGACGTGGCCTCGAATGGTGCATACTGAACACACAAAAAGTCTGGAGTTGAAATAAGTTTAAAAAAATGAAATGCCTTTGTAACAGACGAGTTTTCGTCTGAAACCCTGATACTTCGAAAGAGATTGTCCATTTTGTACACGAAGTGCATCCAGTTTTTGCCGTACCCCTCTCAACTTTTTAGCACATGCTATGTGGGTGAAATGATGATACCATGCCAACTTTCAACCTTTTCAGAGTTCAATTGTAGTGCTTTTCAATTTCAGGGTCATTTTGCTCAAAAAAATCAGTAAATGCATGAAAAATAGCAAATGAAGTCAGAAAGGGTTGAAAATTGATGACGTGGCTTCGAATGGTGCATACTGAACACACAAAAAGTCTGGAGTTGAAATAAGTTTAAAAAAATGAAATGCCTTTGTAACAGACGAGTTTTCGTCTGAAACCCTTATACTTCGAAAGAGATTGTCCATTTTGTACACTAAGTGCATCCAGTTTTTGCCGTAACCCTCTCAACTTTTTAGCACATGCTATGTGGGTGAAATGATGATACCATGGCAACTTTCAACCTTTTCAGAGTTCAATTGTAGTGCTTTTCAATTTCAGGGTCATTTTGCTCAAAAAAATCAGTAAATGCATGAAAAATAGCAAATGAAGTCAGAAAGGGTTGAAAATTGATGACGTGGCTTCGAATGGTGCACACTGAACACACAAAAAGTCTGGAGTTGAAATAAGTTTAAAAAAATGAAATGCCTTTGTAACAGACGAGTTTTCTTCTGAAACCTTGATACTTCGAAAGAGAGTGTCCATTTTGTACACGAAGTGCATCCAGTTTTTTCCGTAACCCTCTCAACTTTTTAGCACATGCTATGTGGGTGAAATGATGATACCATGCCAACTTTCAACCTTTTCAGAGTTCAATTGTAGTGCTTTTCAATTTTAGGGTCATTTTGCTCAAAAAAATCAGTAAATGCATGAAAAATAGCAAACGAAGTCAGAAAGGGTTGAAAATTGTTGACGTGGCTTCGAATGGTGCATACTGAACACACAAAAAGTCTGGAGTTGAAATAGGTTTAAAAAAATGAAATGCCTTTGTAACAGACGAGTTTTCGTCTGAAACCCTGATACTTCGAAAGAGATTGTCCATTTTGTACATGAAGTGCATCCAGTTTTTGCCGTAACCCTCTCAACTTTTTAGCACATGCTATGTGGGTGAAATGATGATACCATGCCAACTTTCAACCTTTTCAGAGTTCAATTGTAGTGCTTTTCAATTTCAGGGTCATTTTGCTCAAAAAAATCAGTAAATGCATGAAAAATAGCAAATGAAGTCAGAAAGGGTTGAAAATTGATGACGTGGCTTCGAATGGTGCATACTGAACACACAAAAAGTCTGGAGTTGAAATAAGTTTAAAAAAATGAAATGCCTTTGTAACAGACGAGTTTTCGTTTGAAACCCTGATACTTCGAAAGAGATTGTCCATTTTGTACACGAAGTGCATCCAGTTTTTGCCGTAACCCTCTCAACTTTTTAGCACATGCTATGTGGGTGAAATGATGATACCATGCCAACTTTCAACCTTTTCAGAGTTCAATTGTACTGCTTTTCAATTTCAGGGTCATTTTGCTCAAAAAAATCAGTAAATGCATGAAAAATAGCAAACGAAGTCAGAAAGGGTTGAAAATTGATGACGTGGCTTCGAATGGTGCATACTGAACACACAAAAAGTCTGGAGTTGAAATAAGTTTAAAAAAATGAAATGCCTTTGTAACAGACGAGTTTTCGTCTGAAACCCTGATACTTCGAAAGAGATTGTCCATTTTGTACATGAAGTGCATCCAGTTTTTGCCGTAACCCTCTCAACTTTTTAGCACATGCTATGTGGGTGAAATGATGATACCATGCCTACTTTCAACCTTTTCAGAGTTCAATTGTAGTGCTTTTCAATTTCAGGGTCATTTTGCTCAAAAAAATCAGTAAATGCATGAAAAATAGCAAATGAAGTCAGAAAGGGTTGAAAATTGATGACGTGGCTTCGAATGGTGCATACTGAACACACAAAAAGTCCGGAGTTGAAATAAGTTTAAAAAAATGAAATGCCTTTGTAACAGACGAGTTTTCGTCTGAAACCCTGATACTTCGAAAGAGATTGTCCATTTTGTACACGAAGTGCATCCAGTTTTTGCCGTAACCCTCTCAACTTTTTAGCACATGCTATGTGGGTGAAATGATGATACCATGCCAACTTTCAACCTTTTCAGAGTTTATTTGTAGTGCTTTTCAATTTCAGGGTCATTTTGCTCAAAAAAATCAGTAAATGCATGAAAAATAGCAAATGAAGTCAGAAAGGGTTGAAAATTGATGACGTGGCTTCGAATGGTGCATACTGAACACACAAAAAGTCTGGAGTTGAAATAAGTTTTAAAAAATGAAATGCCTTTGTAACAGACGAGTTTTCGTCTGAAACCCTGATACTTCGAAAGAGATTGTCCATTTTGTACACGAAGTGCATCCAGTTTTTGCCGTAACCCTCTCAACTTTTTAGCACATGCTATGTGGGTGAAATGATGATACCATGCCAACTTTCAACCTTTTCAGAGTTCATTTGTAGTGCTTTTCAATTTCAGGGTCATTTTGCTCAAAAAAATCAGTAAATGCATGAAAAATAGCAAACGAAGTCAGAAAGGGTTGAAAATTGATGACGTGGCTTCGAATGGTGCATACTGAACACACAAAAAGTCCGGAGTTGAAATAAGTTTAAAAAAATGAAATGCCTTTGTAACAGACGAGTTTTCGTTTGAAACCCTGATACTTCGAAAGAGATTGTCCATTTTGTACACGAAGTGCATCCAGTTTTTGCCGTAACCCTCTCAACTTTTTAGCACATGCTATGTGGGTGAAATGATGATACCATGCCAACTTTCAACCTTTTCAGAGTTCAATTGTACTGCTTTTCAATTTCAGGGTCATTTTGCTCAAAAAAATCAGTAAATGCATGAAAAATAGCAAACGAAGTCAGAAAGGGTTGAAAATTGATGACGTGGCTTCGAATGGTGCATACTGAACACACAAAAAGTCTGGAGTTGAAATAAGTTTAAAAAAATGAAATGCCTTTGTAACAGACGAGTTTTCGTCTGAAACCCTGATACTTCGAAAGAGATTGTCCATTTTGTACATGAAGTGCATCCAGTTTTTGCCGTAACCCTCTCAACTTTTTAGCACATGCTATGTGGGTGAAATGATGATACCATGCCTACTTTCAACCTTTTCAGAGTTCAATTGTAGTGCTTTTCAATTTCAGGGTCATTTTGCTCAAAAAAATCAGTAAATGCATGAAAAATAGCAAATGAAGTCAGAAAGGGTTGAAAATTGATGACGTGGCTTCGAATGGTGCATACTGAACACACAAAAAGTCCGGAGTTGAAATAAGTTTAAAAAAATGAAATGCCTTTGTAACAGACGAGTTTTCGTCTGAAACCCTGATACTTCGAAAGAGATTGTCCATTTTGTACACGAAGTGCATCCAGTTTTTGCCGTAACCCTCTCAACTTTTTAGCACATGCTATGTGGGTGAAATGATGATACCATGCCAACTTTCAACCTTTTCAGAGTTCATTTGTAGTGCTTTTCAATTTCAGGGTCATTTTGCTCAAAAAAATCAGTAAATGCATGAAAAATAGCAAATGAAGTCAGAAAGGGTTGAAAATTGATGACGTGGCTTCGAATGGTGCATACTGAACACACAAAAAGTCTGGAGTTGAAATAGGTTTAAAAAAATGAAATGCCTTTGTAACAGACGAGTTTTCGTCTGAAACCCTGATACTTCGAAAGAGATTGTCCATTTTGTACACGAAGTGCATCCAGTTTTTGCCGTAACCCTCTCAACTTTTTAGCACATGCTATGTGGGTGAAATGATGATACCATGCCAACTTTCAACCTTTTCAGAGTTCAATTGTAGTGCTTTTCAATTTCAGGGTCATTTTGCTCAAAAAAATCAGTAAATGCATGAAAAATAGCAAATGAAGTCAGAAAGGGTTGAAAATTGATGACGTGGCTTCGAATGGTGCATACTGAACACACAAAAAGTCTGGAGTTGAAATAAGTTTAAAAAAATGAAATGCCTTTGTAACAGACGAGTTTTCGTTTGAAACCCTGATACTTCGAAAGAGATTGTCCATTTTGTACACGAAGTGCATCCAGTTTTTGCCGTAACCCTCTCAACTTTTTAGCACATGCTATGTGGGTGAAATGATGATACCATGCCAACTTTCAACCTTTTCAGAGTTCAATTGTACTGCTTTTCAATTTCAGGGTCATTTTGCTCAAAAAAATCAGTAAATGCATGAAAAATAGCAAACGAAGTCAGAAAGGGTTGAAAATTGATGACGTGGCTTCGAATGGTGCATACTGAACACACAAAAAGTCTGGAGTTGAAATAAGTTTAAAAAAATGAAATGCCTTTGTAACAGACGAGTTTTCGTCTGAAACCCTGATACTTCGAAAGAGATTGTCCATTTTGTACACGAAGTGCATCCAGTTTTTGCCGTAACCCTCTCAACTTTTTAGCACATGCTATGTGGGTGAAATGATGATACCATGCCTACTTTCAACCTTTTCAGAGTTCAATTGTAGTGCTTTTCAATTTCAGGGTCATTTTGCTCAAAAAAATCAGTAAATGCATGAAAAATAGCAAATGAAGTCAGAAAGGGTTGAAAATTGATGACGTGGCTTCGAATGGTGCATACTGAACACACAAAAATTCTGGAGTTGAAATAAGTTTAAAAAAATGAAATGCCTTTGTAACAGACGAGTTTTCGTCTGAAACCCTGATACTTCGAAAGAGATTGTCCATTTTGTACACTAAGTGCATCCAGTTTTTGCCGTAACCCTCTCAACTTTTTAGCACATGCTATGTGGGTGAAATGATGATACCATGCCAACTTTCAACCTTTTCAGAGTTCAATTGTACTGCTTTTCAATTTCAGGGTCATTTTGCTAGAAAAAATCAGTAAATGCATGAAAAATAGCAAACGAAGTCAGAAAGGGTTGAAAATTGATGACGTGGCTTCGAATGGTGCATACTGAACACACAAAAAGTCTGGAGTTGAAATAAGTTTAAAAAAATGAAATGCCTTTGTAACAGACGAGTTTTCGTCTGAAACCCTGATACTTCGAAAGAGATTGTCCATTTTGTACATGAAGTGCATCCAGTTTTTGCCGTAACCCTCTCAACTTTTTAGCACATGCTATGTGGGTGAAATGATGATACCATGCCAACTTTCAACCTTTTCAGAGTTCAATTGTAGTGCTTTTCAATTTCAGGGTCATTTTGCTCAAAAAAATCAGTAAATGCATGAAAAATAGCAAATGAAGTCAGAAAGGGTTGAAAATTGATGACGTGGCTTCGAATGGTGCATACTGAACACACAAAAAGTCCGGAGTTGAAATAAGTTTAAAAAAATGAAATGCCTTTGTAACAGACGAGTTTTCGTCTGAAACCCTGATACTTCGAAAGAGATTGTCCATTTTGTACACGAAGTGCATCCAGTTTTTGCCGTAACCCTCTCAACTTTTTAGCACATGCTATGTGGGTGAAATGATGATACCATGCCAACTTTCAACCTTTTCAGAGTTTATTTGTAGTGCTTTTCAATTTCAGGGTCATTTTGCTCAAAAAAATCAGTAAATGCATGAAAAATAGCAAATGAAGTCAGAAAGGGTTGAAAATTGATGACGTGGCTTCGAATGGTGCATACTGAACACACAAAAAGTCTGGAGTTGAAATAAGTTTAAAAAAATGAAATGCCTTTGTAACAGACGAGTTTTCGTCTGAAACCCTGATACTTCGAAAGAGATTGTCCATTTTGTACACGAAGTGCATCCAGTTTTTGCCGTAACCCTCTCAACTTTTTAGCACATGCTATGTGGGTGAAATGATGATACCATGCCAACTTTCAACCTTTTCAGAGTTCATTTGTAGTGCTTTTCAATTTCAGGGTCATTTTGCTCAAAAAAATCAGTAAATGCATGAAAAATAGCAAATGAAGTCAGAAAGGGTTGAAAATTGATGACGTGGCTTCGAATGGTGCATACTGAACACACAAAAAGTCCGGAGTTGAAATAAGTTTAAAAAAATGAAATGCCTTTGTAACAGACGAGTTTTCGTATGAAACCCTGATACTTCGAAAGAGATTGTCCATTTTGTACACGAAGTGCATCCAGTTTTTGCCGTAACCCTCTCAACTTTTTAGCACATGCTATGTGGGTGAAATGATGATACCATGGCAACTTTCAACCTTTTCAGAGTTCATTTGTAGTGCTTTTCAATTTCAGGGTCATTTTGCTCAAAAAAATCAGTAAATGCATGAAAAATAGCAAACGAAGTCAGAAAGGGTTGAAAATTGATGACGTGGCTTCGAATGGTGCATACTGAACACACAAAAAGTCCGGAGTTGAAATAAGTTTAAAAAAATGAAATGCCTTTGTAACAGACGAGTTTTCGTCTGAAACCCTGATACTTCGAAAGAGATTGTCCATTTTGTACACGAAGTGCATCCACCTTTTTCCGTAACCCTCTCAACTTTTTAGCACATGCTATGTGGGTGAAATGATGATACCATGCCAACTTTCAACCTTTTCAGAGTTCAATTGTAGTGCTTTTCAATTTCAGGTTCATTTTGCTCAAAAAAATCAGTAAATGCATGAAAAATAGGAAACGAAGTCAGAACGGGTTGAAAATTGATGACGTGGCCTCGAATGGTGCATACTGAACACACAAAAAGTCTGGAGTTGAAATAAGTTTAAAAAAATGAAATGCCTTTGTAACAGACGAGTTTTCGTCTGAAACCCTGATACTTCGAAAGAGATTGTCCATTTTGTACACGAAGTGCATCCAGTTTTTGCCGTAACCCTCTCAACTTTTTAGCACATGCTATGTGGGTGAAATGATGATACCATGCCAACTTTCAACCTTTTCAGAGTTCAATTGTAGTGCTTTTCAATTTCAGGGTCATTTTGCTCAAAAAAATCAGTAAATGCATGAAAAATAGCAAAGAAGTCAGAAAGGGTTGAAAATTGATGACGTGGTTTCGATTGGTGCATACTGAACACACAAAAAGTCCGGAGTTGAAATAAGTTTAAAAAAATGAAATGCCTTTGTAACAGACGAGTTTTCGTGTGAAACCCTGATACTTCGAAAGAGATTGTCCATTTTGTACACGAAGTGCATCCAGTTTTTGCCGTAACCCTCTCAACTTTTTAGCACATGCTATGTGGGTGAAATGATGATACCATGGCAACTTTCAACCTTTTCAGAGTTCATTTGTAGTGCTTTTCAATTTCAGGGTCATTTTGCTCAAAAAAATCAGTAAATGCATGAAAAATAGCAAACGAAGTCAGAAAGGGTTGAAAATTGATGACGTGGCTTCGAATGGTGCATACTGAACACACAAAAAGTCCGGAGTTGAAATAAGTTTAAAAAAATGAAATGCCTTTGTAACAGACGAGTTTTCGTCTGAAACCCTGATACTTCGAAAGAGATTGTCCATTTTGTACACGAAGTGCATCCAGCTTTTTCCGTAACCCTCTCAACTTTTTAGCACATGCTATGTGGGTGAAATGATGATACCATGCCAACTTTCAACCTTTTCAGAGTTCAATTGTAGTGCTTTTCAATTTCAGGGTCATTTTGCTCAAAAAAATCAGTAAATGCATGAAAAATAGCAAACGAAGTCAGAAAGGGTTGAAAATTGATGACGTGGCCTCGAATGGTGCATACTGAACACACAAAATGTCTGGAGTTGAAATAAGTTTAAAAAAATGAAATGCCTTTGTAACATACGAGTTTTCGTATGAAACCCTGATACTTCGAAAGAGATTGTCCATTTTGTACACGAAGTGCATCCAGTTTTTGCCGTAACCCTCTCAACTTTTTAGCACATGCTATGTGGGTGAAATGATGATACCATGCCAACTTTCAACCTTTTCAGAGTTCAATTGTAGTGCTTTTCAATTTCAGGGTCATTTTGCTCAAAAAAATTAGTAAATGCATGAAAAATAGCAAATGAAGTCAGAAAGGGTTGAAAATTGATGACGTGGCTTCGAATGGTGCATACTGAACACACAAAAAGTCCGGAGTTGAAATAAGTTTAAAAAAATGAAATGCCTTTGTAACAGACGAGTTTTCGTGTGAAACCCTGATACTTCGAAAGAGATTGTCCATTTTGTACATGAAGTGCATCCAGTTTTTGCCGTAACCCTCTCAACTTTTTAGCACATGCTATGTGGGTGAAATGATGATACCATGCCAACTTTCAACCTTTTCAGAGTTCAATTGTACTGCTTTTAAATTTCAGGTTCATTTTGCTCAAAAAAATCAGTAAATGCATGAAAAATAGCAAATGAAGTCAGAAAGGGTTGAAAATTGATGACGTGGCTTCGAATGGTGCATACTGAACACACAAAAAGTCTGGAGTTGAAATAAGTTTTAAAAAATGAAATGCCTTTGTAACAGACGAGTTTTCGTCTGAAACCCTGATACTTCGAAAGAGATTGTCCATTTTGTACACTAAGTGCATCCAGTTTTTGCCGTAACCCTCTCAACTTTTTAGCACATGCTATGTGGGTGAAATGATGATGCCATGCCAACTTTCAACCTTTTCAGAGTTCAATTGTACTGCTTTTCAATTTCAGGGTCATTTTGCTCAAAAAAATCAATAAATGCATGAAAAATAGCAAATGAAGTCAGAAAGGGTTGAAAATTGATAACGTGGCTTCGAATGGTGCATACTGAACACACAAAAAGTCTGGAGTTGAAATAAGTTTAAAAAAATGAAATGCCTTTGTAACAGACGAGTTTTCGTCTGAAACCCTGATACTTCGAAAGAGATTGTCCATTTTGTACACGAAGTGCATCCAGTTTTTGCCGTAACCCTCTCAACTTTTTAGCACATGCTATGTGGGTGAAATGATGATACCATGGCAACTTTCAACCTTTTCAGAGTTCATTTGTAGTGCTTTTCAATTTCAGGGTCATTTTGCTCAAAAAAATCAGTAAATGCATGAAAAATAGCAAATGAAGTCAGAAAGGGTTGAAAATTGATGACGTGGCTTCGAATGGTGCATACTGAACACACAAAAAGTCCGGAGTTGAAATAAGTTTAAAAAAAATGAAATGCCTTTGTAACAGACGAGTTTTCGTCTGAAACCCTGATACTTCGAAAGAGATTCTCCATTTTGTACACGAAGTGCATCCAGTTTTTGCCGTAACCCTCTCAACTATTTAGCACATGCTATGTGGGTGAAATGATGATGCCATGGCAACTTTCAACCTTTTCAGAGTTCATTTGTAGTGCTTTTCAATTTCAGGGTCATTTTGCTCAAAAAAATCAGTAAATGCATGAAAAATAGCAAACGAAGTCAGAAAGGGTTGAAAATTGATAACGTGGCTTCGAATGGTGCATAGTGAACACACAAAAAGTCTGGAGTTGAAATAAGTTTAAAAAAATGAAATGCCTTTGTAACAGACGAGTTTTCGTTTGAAACCCTGATACTTCGAAAGAGATTGTCCATTTTGTACACGAAGTGCATCCAGTTTTTGCCGTAACCCTCTCAACTTTTTAGCACATGCTATGTGGGTGAAATGATGATACCATGGCAACTTTCAACCTTTTCAGAGTTCATTTGTAGTGCTTTTCAATTTCAGGGTCATTTTGCTCTAAAAAATCAGTAAATGCATGAAAAATAGCAAACGAAGTCAGAAAGGGTTGAAAATTGATGACGTGGCTTCGAATGGTGCATACTGAACACACAAAAAGTCCGGAGTTGAAATAAGTTTAAAAAAAATGAAATGCCTTTGTAACAGACGAGTTTTCGTCTGAAACCCTGATACTTCGAAAGAGATTGTCCATTTTGTACACGAAGTGCATCCAGTTTTTGCCGTAACCCTCTCAACTTTTTAGCACATGCTATGTGGGTGAAATGATGATACCATGGCAACTTTCAACCTTTTCAGAGTTCATTTGTAGTGCTTTTCAATTTCAGGGTCATTTTGCTCAAAAAAATCAGTAAATGCATGAAAAATAGCAAATGAAGTCAGAAAGGGTTGAAAATTGATGACGTGGTTTCGATTGGTGCATACTGAACACACAAAAAGTCTGGAGTTGAAATAAGTTTAAAAAAATGAAATGCCTTTGTAACAGACGAGTTTTCGTGTGAAACCCTGATACTTCGAAAGAGATTGTCCATTTTGTACATGAAGTGCATCCAGTTTTTGCCGTAACCCTCTCAACTTTTTAGCACATGCTATGTGGGTGAAATGATGATACCATGCCAACTTTCAACCTTTTCAGAGTTCAATTGTACTGCTTTTCAATTTCAGGTTCATTTTGCTCAAAAAAATCAGTAAATGCATGAAAAATAGCAAATGAAGTCAGAAAGGGTTGAAAATTGATGACGTGGCTTCGAATGGTGCATACTGAACACACAAAAAGTCTGGAGTTGAAATAAGTTTAAAAAAATGAAATGCCTTTGTAACAGACGAGTTTTCGTCTGAAACCCTGATACTTCGAAAGAGATTGTCCATTTTGTACACGAAGTGCATCCAGTTTTTGCCGTAACCCTCTCAACTTTTTAGCACATGCTATGTGGGTGAAATGATGATGCCATGGCAACTTTCAACCTTTTCAGAGTTCAATTGTACTGCTTTTCAATTTCAGGGTCATTTTGCTCTAAAAAATCAGTAAATGCATGAAAAATAGCAAACGAAGTCAGAAAGGGTTGAAAATTGATGACGTGGCTTCGAATGGTGCATACTGAACACACAAAAAGTCCGGAGTTGAAATAAGTTTAAAAAAAATGAAATGCCTTTGTAACAGACGAGTTTTCGTCTGAAACCCTGATACTTCGAAAGAGATTGTCCATTTTGTACACGAAGTGCATCCAGTTTTTGCCGTAACCCTCTCAACTTTTTAGCACATGCTATGTGGGTGAAATGATGATACCATGGCAACTTTCAACCTTTTCAGAGTTCATTTGTAGTGCTTTTCAATTTCAGGGTCATTTTGCTCAAAAAAATCAGTAAATGCATGAAAAATAGCAAATGAAGTCAGAAAGGGTTGAAAATTGATGACGTGGTTTCGATTGGTGCATACTGAACACACAAAAAGTCTGGAGTTGAAATAAGTTTAAAAAAATGAAATGCCTTTGTAACAGACGAGTTTTCGTCTGAAACCCTGATACTTCGAAAGAGATTGTCCATTTTGTACATGAAGTGCATCCAGTTTTTGCCGTAACCCTCTCAAATTTTTAGCACATGCTATGTGGGTGAAATGATGATACCATGCCAACTTTCAACCTTTTCAGAGTTCAATTGTACTGCTTTTCAATTTCAGGTTCATTTTGCTCAAAAAAATCAGTAAATGCATGAAAAATAGCAAATGAAGTCAGAAAGGGTTGAAAATTGATGACGTGGCTTCGAATGGTGCATACTGAACACACAAAAAGTCTGGAGTTGAAATAAGTTTAAAAAAATGAAATGCCTTTGTAACAGACGAGTTTTCGTCTGAAACCCTGATACTTCGAAAGAGATTGTCCATTTTGTACACTAAGTGCATCCAGTTTTTGCCGTAACCCTCTCAACTTTTTAGCACATGCTATGTGGGTGAAATGATGATACCATGCCAACTTTCAACCTTTTCAGAGTTCAATTGTACTGCTTTTCAATTTCAGGTTCATTTTGCTCAAAAAAATGAGTAAATGCATGAAAAATAGCAAATGAAGTCAGAAAGGGTTGAAAATTGATGACGTGGCTTCGAATGGTGCATACTGAACACACAAAAAGTCCGGAGTTGAAATAAGTTTAAAAAAAATGAAATGCCTTTGTAACAGACGAGTTTTCGTCTGAAACCCTGATACTTCGAAAGAGATTGTCCATTTTGTACACGAAGTGCATCCAGTTTTTGCCGTAACCCTCTCAACTTTTTAGCACATGCTATGTGGGTGAAATGATGATACCATGGCAACTTTCAACCTTTTCAGAGTTCATTTGTAGTGCTTTTCAATTTCAGGGTCATTTTGCTCAAAAAAATCAGTAAATGCGTGAAAAATAGCAAATGAAGTCAGAAAGGGTTGAAAATTGATGACGTGGTTTCGATTGGTGCATACTGAACACACAAAAAGTCTGGAGTTGAAATAAGTTTAAAAAAATGAAATGCCTTTGTAACAGACGAGTTTTCGTCTGAAACCCTGATACTTCGAAAGAGATTGTCCATTTTGTACACTAAGTGCATCCAGTTTTTGCCGTAACCCTCTCAACTTTTTAGCACATGCTATGTGGGTGAAATGATGATACCATGCCAACTTTCAACCTTTTCAGAGTTCAATTGTACTGCTTTTCAATTTCAGGTTCATTTTGGTCAAAAAAATCAGTAAATGCATGAAAAATAGCAAATGAAGTCAGAAAGGGTTGAAAATTGATGACGTGGCTTCGAATGGTGCATACTGAACACACAAAAAGTCTGGAGTTGAAATAAGTTTAAAAAAATGAAATGCCTTTGTAACAGACGAGTTTTCGTCTGAAACCCTGATACTTCGAAAGAGATTGTCCATTTTGTACACGAAGTGCATCCAGTTTTTGCCGTAACCCTCTCAACTTTTTAGCACATGCTATGTGGGTGAAATGATGATGCCATGGCAACTTTCAACCTTTTCAGAGTTCAATTGTACTGCTTTTCAATTTCAGGGTCATTTTGCTCTAAAAAATCAGTAAATGCATGAAAAATAGCAAACGAAGTCAGAAAGGGTTGAAAATTGATGACGTGGCTTCGAATGGTGCATACTGAACACACAAAAAGTCCGGAGTTGAAATAAGTTTAAAAAAAATGAAATGCCTTTGTAACAGACGAGTTTTCGTCTGAAACCCTGATACTTCGAAAGAGATTGTCCATTTTGTACACGAAGTGCATCCAGTTTTTGCCGTAACCCTCTCAACTTTTTAGCACATGCTATGTGGGTGAAATGATGATACCATGGCAACTTTCAACCTTTTCAGAGTTCATTTGTAGTGCTTTTCAATTTCAGGGTCATTTTGCTCCAAAAAATCAGTAAATGCATGAAAAATAGCAAATGAAGTCAGAAAGGGTTGAAAATTGATGACGTGGCTTCGAATGGTGCATACTGAACACACAAAAAGTCTGGAGTTGAAATAAGTTTAAAAAAATGAAATGCCTTTGTAACAGACGAGTTTTCGTCTGAAACCCTGATACTTCGAAAGAGATTGTCCATTTTGTACACGAAGTGCATCCAGTTTTTGCCGTAACCCTCTCAACTTTTTAGCACATGCTATATGGGTGAAATGATGATGCCATGGCAACTTTCAACCTTTTCAGAGTTCAATTGTACTGCTTTTCAATTTCAGGGTCATTTTGCTCTAAAAAATCAGTAAATGCATGAAAAATAGCAAACGAAGTCAGAAAGGGTTGAAAATTGATGACGTGGCTTCGAATGGTGCATACTGAACACACAAAAAGTCCGGAGTTGAAATAAGTTTAAAAAAAATGAAATGCCTTTGTAACAGACGAGTTTTCGTCTGAAACCCTGATACTTCGAAAGAGATTGTCCATTTTGTACACGAAGTGCATCCAGTTTTTGCCGTAACCCTCTCAACTTTTTAGCACATGCTATGTGGGTGAAATGATGATACCATGGCAACTTTCAACCTTTTCAGAGTTCATTTGTAGTGCTTTTCAATTTCAGGGTCATTTTGCTCAAAAAAATCAGTAAATGCATGAAAAATAGCAAATGAAGTCAGAAAGGGTTGAAAATTGATGACGTGGTTTCGATTGGTGCATACTGAACACACAAAAAGTCTGGAGTTGAAATAAGTTTAAAAAAATGAAATGCCTTTGTAACAGACGAGTTTTCGTCTGAAACCCTGATACTTCGAAAGAGATTGTCCATTTTGTACATGAAGTGCATCCAGTTTTTGCCGTAACCCTCTCAACTTTTTAGCACATGCTATGTGGGTGAAATGATGATACCATGCCAACTTTCAACCTTTTCAGAGTTCATTTGTAGTGCTTTTCAATTTCAGGGTCATTTTGCTCAAAAAAATCAGTAAATGCATGAAAAATAGCAAATGAAGTCAGAAAGGGTTGAAAATTGATGACGTGGTTTCGATTGGTGCATACTGAACACACAAAAAGTCTGGAGTTGAAATAAGTTTAAAAAAATGAAATGCCTTTGTAACAGACGAGTTTTCGTCTGAAACCCTGATACTTCGAAAGAGATTGTCCATTTTGTACATGAAGTGCATCCAGTTTTTGCCGTAACCCTCTCAACTTTTTAGCACATGCTATGTGGGTGAAATGATGATACCATGCCAACTTTCAACCTTTTCAGAGTTCAATTGTACTGCTTTTCAATTTCAGGTTCATTTTGCTCAAAAAAATCAGTAAATGCATGAAAAATAGCAAATGAAGTCAGAAAGGGTTGAAAATTGATGACGTGGCTTCGAATGGTGCATACTGAACACACAAAAAGTCTGGAGTTGAAATAAGTTTAAAAAAATGAAATGCCTTTGTAACAGACGAGTTTTCGTCTGAAACCCTGATACTTCGAAAGAGATTGTCCATTTTGTACACTAAGTGCATCCAGTTTTTGCCGTAACCCTCTCAACTTTTTAGCACATGCTATGTGGGTGAAATGATGATGCCATGGCAACTTTCAACCTTTTCAGAGTTCAATTGTACTGCTTTTCAATTTCAGGTTCATTTTGCTCAAAAAAATCAGTAAATGCATGAAAAATAGCAAACGAAGTCAGAAAGGGTTGAAAATTGATGACGTGGCTTCGAATGGTGCATACTGAACACACAAAAAGTCTGGAGTTGAAATAAGTTTAAAAAAAATGAAATGCCTTTGTAACAGACGAGTTTTCGTCTGAAACCCTGATACTTCGAAAGAGATTGTCCATTTTGTACACGAAGTGCATCCAGTTTTTGCCGTAACCCTCTCAACTTTTTAGCACATGCTATGTGGGTGAAATGATGATACCATGGCAACTTTCAACCTTTTCAGAGTTCATTTGTAGTGCTTTTCAATTTCAGGGTCATTTTGCTCAAAAAAATCAGTAAATGCATGAAAAATAGCAAATGAAGTCAGAAAGGGTTGAAAATTGATGACGTGGTTTCGATTGGTGCATACTGAACACACAAAAAGTCTGGAGTTGAAATAAGTTTAAAAAAATGAAATGCCTTTGTAACAGACGAGTTTTCGTCTGAAACCCTGATACTTCGAAAGAGATTGTCCATTTTGTACATGAAGTGCATCCAGTTTTTGCCGTAACCCTCTCAACTTTTTAGCACATGCTATGTGGGTGAAATGATGATACCATGCCAACTTTCAACCTTTTCAGAGTTCAATTGTACTGCTTTTCAATTTCAGGTTCATTTTGCTCAAAAAAATCAGTAAATGCATGAAAAATAGCAAATGAAGTCAGAAAGGGTTGAAAATTGATGACGTGGCTTCGAATGGTGCATACTGAACACACAAAAAGTCTGGAGTTGAAATAAGTTTAAAAAAATGAAATGCCTTTGTAACAGACGAGTTTTCGTCTGAAACCCTGATACTTCGAAAGAGATTGTCCATTTTGTACACTAAGTGCATCCAGTTTTTGCCGTAACCCTCTCAACTTTTTAGCACATGCTATGTGGGTGAAATGATGATACCATGCCAACTTTCAACCTTTTCAGAGTTCAATTGTACTGCTTTTCAATTTCAGGTTCATTTTGCTCAAAAAAATCAGTAAATGCATGAAAAATAGCAAATGAAGTCAGAAAGGGTTGAAAATTGATGACGTGGCTTCGAATGGTGCATACTGAACACACAAAAAGTCTGGAGTTGAAATAAGTTTTAAAAAATGAAATGCCTTTGTAACAGACGAGTTTTCGTCTGAAACCCTGATACTTCGAAAGAGATTGTCCATTTTGTACACTAAGTGCATCCAGTTTTTGCCGTAACCCTCTCAACTTTTTAGCACATGCTATGTGGGTGAAATGATGATGCCATGCCAACTTTCAGCCTTTTCAGAGTTCAATTGTACTGCTTTTCAATTTCAGGGTCATTTTGCTCAAAAAAATCAGTAAATGCATGAAAAATAGCAAATGAAGTCAGAAAGGGTTGAAAATTGATAACGTGGCTTCGAATGGTGCATAGTGAACACACAAAAAGTCTGGAGTTGAAATAAGTTTAAAAAAATGAAATGCCTTTGTAACAGACGAGTTTTCGTTTGAAACCCTGATACTTCGAAAGAGATTGTCCATTTTGTACACGAAGTGCATCCAGTTTTTGCCGTAACCCTCTCAACTTTTTAGCACATGCTATGTGGGTGAAATGATGATACCATGGCAACTTTCAACCTTTTCAGAGTTCATTTGTAGTGCTTTTCAATTTCAGGGTCATTTTGCTCAAAAAAATCAGTAAATGCATGAAAAATAGCAAATGAAGTCAGAAAGGGTTGAAAATTGATGACGTGGCTTCGAATGGTGCATACTGAACACACAAAAAGTCCGGAGTTGAAATAAGTTTAAAAAAAATGAAATGCCTTTGTAACAGACGAGTTTTCGTCTGAAACCCTGATACTTCGAAAGAGATTGTCCATTTTGTACACGAAGTGCATCCAGTTTTTGCCGTAACCCTCTCAACTATTTAGCACATGCTATGTGGGTGAAATGATGATACCATGGCAACTTTCAACCTTTTCAGAGTTCATTTGTAGTGCTTTTCAATTTCAGGGTCATTTTGCTCAAAAAAATCAGTAAATGCATGAAAAATAGCAAATGAAGTCAGAAAGGGTTGAAAATTGATGACGTGGCTTCGAATGGTGCATACTGAACACACAAAAAGTCCGGAGTTGAAATAAGTTTAAAAAAAATGAAATGCCTTTGTAACAGACGAGTTTTCGTCTGAAACCCTGATACTTCGAAAGAGATTGTCCATTTTGTACACTAAGTGCATCCAGTTTTTGCCGTAACCCTCTCAACTTTTTAGCACATGCTATGTGGGTGAAATGATGATGCCATGGCAACTTTCAACCTTTTCAGAGTTCAATTGTACTGCTTTTCAATTTCAGGTTCATTTTGCTCAAAAAAATCAGTAAATGCATGAAAAATAGCAAACGAAGTCAGAAAGGGTTGAAAATTGATGACGTGGCTTCGAATGGTGCATACTGAACACACAAAAAGTCTGGAGTTGAAATAAGTTTAAAAAAAATGAAATGCCTTTGTAACAGACGAGTTTTCGTCTGAAACCCTGATACTTCGAAAGAGATTGTCCATTTTGTACACGAAGTGCATCCAGTTTTTGCCGTAACCCTCTCAACTTTTTAGCACATGCTATGTGGGTGAAATGATGATACCATGGCAACTTTCAACCTTTTCAGAGTTCATTTGTAGTGCTTTTCAATTTCAGGGTCATTTTGCTCAAAAAAATCAGTAAATGCATGAAAAATAGCAAATGAAGTCAGAAAGGGTTGAAAATTGATGACGTGGTTTCGATTGGTGCATACTGAACACACAAAAAGTCTGGAGTTGAAATAAGTTTAAAAAAATGAAATGCCTTTGTAACAGACGAGTTTTCGTCTGAAACCCTGATACTTCGAAAGAGATTGTCCATTTTGTACATGAAGTGCATCCAGTTTTTGCCGTAACCCTCTCAACTTTTTAGCACATGCTATGTGGGTGAAATGATGATACCATGCCAACTTTCAACCTTTTCAGAGTTCAATTGTACTGCTTTTCAATTTCAGGTTCATTTTGCTCAAAAAAATCAGTAAATGCATGAAAAATAGCAAATGAAGTCAGAAAGGGTTGAAAATTGATGACGTGGCTTCGAATGGTGCATACTGAACACACAAAAAGTCTGGAGTTGAAATAAGTTTAAAAAAATGAAATGCCTTTGTAACAGACGAGTTTTCGTCTGAAACCCTGATACTTCGAAAGAGATTGTCCATTTTGTACACTAAGTGCATCCAGTTTTTGCCGTAACCCTCTCAACTTTTTAGCACATGCTATGTGGGTGAAATGATGATACCATGCCAACTTTCAACCTTTTCAGAGTTCAATTGTACTGCTTTTCAATTTCAGGTTCATTTTGCTCAAAAAAATCAGTAAATGCATGAAAAATAGCAAATGAAGTCAGAAAGGGTTGAAAATTGATGACGTGGCTTCGAATGGTGCATACTGAACACACAAAAAGTCTGGAGTTGAAATAAGTTTTAAAAAATGAAATGCCTTTGTAACAGACGAGTTTTCGTCTGAAACCCTGATACTTCGAAAGAGATTGTCCATTTTGTACACTAAGTGCATCCAGTTTTTGCCGTAACCCTCTCAACTTTTTAGCACATGCTATGTGGGTGAAATGATGATGCCATGCCAACTTTCAGCCTTTTCAGAGTTCAATTGTACTGCTTTTCAATTTCAGGGTCATTTTGCTCAAAAAAATCAGTAAATGCATGAAAAATAGCAAATGAAGTCAGAAAGGGTTGAAAATTGATAACGTGGCTTCGAATGGTGCATAGTGAACACACAAAAAGTCTGGAGTTGAAATAAGTTTAAAAAAATGAAATGCCTTTGTAACAGACGAGTTTTCGTTTGAAACCCTGATACTTCGAAAGAGATTGTCCATTTTGTACACGAAGTGCATCCAGTTTTTGCCGTAACCCTCTCAACTTTTTAGCACATGCTATGTGGGTGAAATGATGATACCATGGCAACTTTCAACCTTTTCAGAGTTCATTTGTAGTGCTTTTCAATTTCAGGGTCATTTTGCTCAAAAAAATCAGTAAATGCATGAAAAATAGCAAATGAAGTCAGAAAGGGTTGAAAATTGATGACGTGGCTTCGAATGGTGCATACTGAACACACAAAAAGTCCGGAGTTGAAATAAGTTTAAAAAAAATGAAATGCCTTTGTAACAGACGAGTTTTCGTCTGAAACCCTGATACTTCGAAAGAGATTGTCCATTTTGTACACGAAGTGCATCCAGTTTTTGCCGTAACCCTCTCAACTATTTAGCACATGCTATGTGGGTGAAATGATGATACCATGGCAACTTTCAACCTTTTCAGAGTTCATTTGTAGTGCTTTTCAATTTCAGGGTCATTTTGCTCTAAAAAATCAGTAAATGCATGAAAAATAGCAAATGAAGTCAGAAAGGGTTGAAAATTGATGACGTGGCTTCGAATGGTGCATACTGAACACACAAAAAGTCCGGAGTTGAAATAAGTTTAAAAAAAATGAAATGCCTTTGTAACAGACGAGTTTTCGTCTGAAACCCTGATACTTCGAAAGAGATTCTCCATTTTGTACACGAAGTGCATCCAGTTTTTGCCGTAACCCTCTCAACTTTTTAGCACATGCTATGTGGGTGAAATGATGATACCATGGCAACTTTCAACCTTTTCAGAGTTCATTTGTAGTGCTTTTCAATTTCAGGGTCATTTTGCTCAAAAAAATCAGTAAATGCATGAAAAATAGCAAATGAAGTCAGAAAGGGTTGAAAATTGATGACGTGGATTCGAATGGTGCATACTGAACACACAAAAAGTCCGGAGTTGAAATAAGTTTAAAAAAAATGAAATGCCTTTGTAACAGACGAGTTTTCGTCTGAAACCCTGATACTTCGAAAGAGATTCTCCATTTTGTACACGAAGTGCATCCAGTTTTTGCCGTAACCCTCTCAACTTTTTAGCACATGCTATGTGGGTGAAATGATGATACCATGGCAACTTTCAACCTTTTCAGAGTTCATTTGTAGTGCTTTTCAATTTCAGGGTCATTTTGCTCAAAAAAATCAGTAAATGCATGAAAAATAGCAAATGAAGTCAGAAAGGGTTGAAAATTGATGACGTGGCTTCGAATGGTGCATACTGAACACACAAAAAGTCCGGAGTTGAAATAAGTTTAAAAAAATGAAATGCCTTTGTAACAGACGAGTTTTCGTCTGAAACCCTGATACTTCGAAAGATATTGTCCATTTTGTACATGAAGTGCATCCAGTTTTTGCCGTAACCCTCTCAACTTTTTAGCACATGCTATGTGGGTGAAATGATGATACCATGCCAACTTTCAACCTTTTCAGAGTTCAATTGTAGTGCTTTTCAATTTCAGGGTCATTTTGCTCAAAAAAATCAGTAAATGCATGAAAAATAGCAAATGAAGTCAGAAAGGGTTGAAAATTGATGACGTGGCTTCGAATGGTGCATACTGAACACACAAAAAGTCTGGAGTTGAAATAAGTTTAAAAAAATGAAATGCCTTTGTAACAGACGAGTTTTCGTCTGAAACCCTGATACTTCGAAAGAGATTGTCCATTTTGTACACGAAGTGCATCCAGTTTTTGCCGTAACCCTCTCAACTTTTTAGCACATGCTATGTGGGTGAAATGATGATACCATGGCAACTTTCAACCTTTTCAGAGTTCATTTGTAGTGCTTTTCAATTTCAGGGTCATTTTGCTCAAAAAAATCAGTAAATGCATGAAAAATAGCAAATGAAGTCAGAAAGGGTTGAAAATTGATGACGTGGCTTCGAATGGTGCATACTGAACACACAAAAAGTCCGGAGTTGAAATAAGTTTAAAAAAATGAAATGCCTTTGTAACAGACGAGTTTTCGTCTGAAACCCTGATACTTCGAAAGAGATTGTCCATTTTGTACACGAAGTGCATCCAGTTTTTGCCGTAACCCTCTCAACTTTTTAGCACATGCTATGTGGGTGAAATGATGATACCATGGCAACTTTCAACCTTTTCAGAGTTCATTTGTAGTGCTTTTCAATTTCAGGGTCATTTTGCTCAAAAAAATCAGTAAATGCATGAAAAATAGCAAATGAAGTCAGAAAGGGTTGAAAATTGATGACGTGGTTTCGAATGGTGCATACTGAACACACAAAAAGTCCGGAGTTGAAATAAGTTTAAAAAAATGAAATGCCTTTGTAACAGACGAGTTTTCGTCTGAAACCCTGATACTTCGAAAGAGATTGTCCATTTTGTACATGAAGTGCATCCAGTTTTTGCCGTAACCCTCTCAACTTTTTAGCACATGCTATGTGGGTGAAATGATGATACCATGGCAACTTTCAACCTTTTCAGAGTTCATTTGTAGTGCTTTTCAATTTCAGGGTCATTTTGCTCAAAAAAATCAGTAAATGCGTGAAAAATAGCAAATGAAGTCAAAAAGGGTTGAAAATTGATGACGTGGTTTCGATTGGTGCATACTGAACACACAAAAAGTCTGGAGTTGAAATAAGTTTAAAAAAATGAAATGCCTTTGTAATAGACGAGTTTTCGTGTGAAACCCTGATACTTCGAAAGAGATTGTCCATTTTGTACATGAAGTGCATCCAGTTTTTGCCGTAACCCTCTCAACTTTTTAGCACATGCTATGTGGGTGAAATGATGATACCATGCCAACTTTCAACCTTTTCAGAGTTCATTTGTAGTGCTTTTCAATTTCCGGGTCATTTTGCTCAAAAAAAATCAGTAAATGCATGAAAAATAGCAAATGAAGTCAGAAAGGGTTGAAAATTGATGACGTGGCTTCGAATGCTGCATACTGAACACACAAAAAGTCTGGAGTTGAAATAAGTTTAAAAAAATGAAATGCCTTTGTAATAGACGAGTTTTCGTGTGAAACCCTGATACTTCGAAAGAGATTGTCCATTTTGTACACTAAGTGCATCCAGTTTTTGCCGTAACCCTCTCAACTTTTTAGCACATGCTATGTGGGTGAAATGATGATACCATGGCAACTTTCAACCTTTTCAGAGTTCATTTGTAGTGCTTTTCAATTTCAGGGTCATTTTGCTCAAAAAAATCAGTAAATGCATGAAAAATAGCAAATGAAGTCAGAAAGGGTTGAAAATTGATGACGTGGCTTCGAATGGTGCATACAGAACACACAAAAAGTCCGGAGTTGAAATAAGTTTAAAAAAATGAAATGCCTTTGTAACAGACGAGTTTTCGTTTGAAACCCTGATACTTCGAAAGAGATTGTCCATTTTGTACACGAAGTGCATCCAGTTTTTGCCGTAACCCTCTCAACTATTTAGCACATGCTATGTGGGTGAAATGATGATACCATGGCAACTTTCAACCTTTTCAGAGTTCATTTGTAGTGCTTTTCAATTTCAGGGTCATTTTGCTCAAAAAAATCAGTAAATGCATGAAAAATAGCAAACGAAGTCAGAAAGGGTTGAAAATTGATGACGTGGCTTCGAATGGTGCATACTGAACACACAAAAAGTCCGGAGTTGAAATAAGTTAAAAAAAATGAAATGCCTTTGTAACAGACGAGTTTTCGTCTGAAACCCTGATACTTCGAAAGAGATTCTCCATTTTGTACACGAAGTGCATCCAGCTTTTTCCGTAACCCTCTCAACTTTTTAGCACATGCTATGTGGGTGAAATGATGATGCCATGGCAACTTTCAACCTTTTCAGAGTTCATTTGTAGTGCTTTTCAATTTCAGGGTCATTTTGCTCTAAAAAATCAGTAAATGCATGAAAAATAGCAAACGAAGTCAGAAAGGGTTGAAAATTGATGACGTGGCTTCGAATGGTGCATACTGAACACACAAAAAGTCCGGAGTTGAAATAAGTTTAAAAAAAATGAAATGCCTTTGTAACAGACGAGTTTTCGTCTGAAACCCTGATACTTCGAAAGAGATTGTCCATTTTGTACACTAAGTGCATCCAGTTTTTGCCGTAACCCTCTCAACTTTTTAGCACATGCTATGTGGGTGAAATGTTGATACCATGCCAACTTTCAACCTTTTCAGAGTTCAATTGTACTGCTTTTCAATTTCAGGTTCATTTTGCTCAAAAAAATCAGTAAATGCATGAAAAATAGCAAATGAAGTCAGAAAGGGTTGAAAATTGATGACGTGGCTTCGAATGGTGCATACTGAACACACAAAAAGTCTGGAGTTGAAATAAGTTTAAAAAAATGAAATGCCTTTGTAACAGACGAGTTTTCGTCTGAAACCCTGATACTTCGAAAGAGATTGTCCATTTTGTACACTAAGTGCATCCAGTTTTTGCCGTAACCCTCTCACCTTTTTAGCACATGCTATGTGGGTGAAATGATGATGCCGTGCCAACTTTCAACCTTTTCAGAGTTCAATTGTACTGCTTTTCAATTTCAGGGTCATTTTGCTCAAAAAAATCAGTAAATGCATGAAAAATAGCAAATGAAGTCAGAAAGGGTTGAAAATTGATGACGTGGCTTCGAATGGTGCACACTGAACACACAAAAAGTCTGGAGTTGAAATAAGTTTAAAAAAATGAAATGCCTTTGTAACAGACGAGTTTTCGTCTGAAACCCTGATACTTCGAAAGAGATTGTCCATTTTGTACACGAAGTGCATCCAGTTTTTGCCGTAACCCTCTCAACTTTTTAGCACATGCTATGTGGGTGAAATGATGATACAATGGCAACTTTCAACCTTTTCAGAGTTCATTTGTAGTGCTTTTCAATTTCAGGGTCATTTTGCTCAAAAAAATCAGTAAATGCATGAAAAATAGCAAATGAAGTCAGAAAGGGTTGAAAATTGATGACGTGGCTTCGAATGGTGCATACTGAACACACAAAAAGTCCGGAGTTGAAATAAGTTTAAATAAATGAAATGCCTTTGTAACAGACGAGTTTTCGTCTGAAACCCTGATACTTCGAAAGAGATTGTCCATTTTGTACACGAAGTGCATCCAGTTTTTGCCGTAACCCTCTCAACTATTTAGCACATGCTATGTGGGTGAAATGATGATACCATGGCAACTTTCAACCTTTTCAGAGTTCATTTGTAGTGCTTTTCAATTTCAGGGTCATTTTGCTCTAAAAAATCAGTAAATGCATGAAAAATAGCAAACGAAGTCAGAAAGGGTTGAAAATTGATGACGTGGCTTCTAATGGTGCATACTGAACACACAAAAAGTCCGGAGTTGAAATAAGTTTAAAAAAATGAAATGCCTTTGTAACAGACGAGTTTTCGTGTGAAACCGTGATACTTCGAAAGAGATTGTCCATTTTGTACACGAAGTGCATCCAGCTTTTTCCGTAACCCTCTCAACTTTTTAGCACATGCTATGTGGGTGAAATGATGATACCATGCCAACTTTCAACCATTTCAGAGTTCAATTGTAGTGCTTTTCAATTTCAGGGTCATTTTGCTCAAAAAAATCAGTAAATGCATGAAAAATAGCAAACGAAGTCAGAAAGGGTTGAAAATTGATGACGTGGCCTCGAATGGTGCATACTGAACACACAAAAAGTCTGGAGTTGAAATAAGTTTAAAAAAATGAAATGCTTTTGTAACAGACGAGTTTTCGTCTGAAACCCTGATACTTCGAAAGAGATTGTCCATTTTGTACACGAAGTGCATCCAGTTTTTGCCGTACCCCTCTCAACTTTTTAGCACATGCTATGTGGGTGAAATGATGATACCATGGCAACTTTCAACCTTTTCAGAGTTCATTTGTAGTGCTTTTCAATTTCAGGGTCATTTTGCTCAAAAAAATCAGTAAATGCATGAAAAATAGCAAATGAAGTCAGAAAGGGTTGAAAATTGATGACATGGCTTCGAATGGTGCATACTGAACACACAAAAAGTCCGGAGTTGAAATAAGTTTAAAAAATGAAATGCCTTTGTAACAGACGAGTTTTCGTCTGAAACCCTGATACTTCGAAAGATATTGTCCATTTCGTACACGAAGTGCATCCAGTTTTTGCGGTAACCCTCTCAACTTTTTAGCACATGCTATGTGGGTGAAATGATGATACCATGGCAACTTTCAACCTTTTCAGAGTTCATTTGTAGTGCTTTTCAATTTCAGGGTCATTTTGCTCAAAAAAATCAGTAAATGCATGAAAAATAGCAAACGAAGTCAGAAAGGGTTGAAAATTGATGACGTGGCTTCGAATGGTGCACACTGAACACACAAAAAGTCCGGAGTTGAAATAAGTTTAAAAAAATGAAATGCCTTTGTAACAGACGAGCTTTCGTCTGAAACCCTGATACTTCGAAAGAGATTGTCCATTTTGTACACGAAGTGCATCCAGTTTTTGCCGTACCCCTCTCAACTTTTTAGCACATGCTATGTGGGTGAAATGATGATACCATGGCAACTTTCAACCTTTTCAGAGTTCATTTGTAGTGCTTTTCAATTTCAGGGTCATTTTGCTCAAAAAAATCAGTAAATGCATGAAAAATAGCAAATGAAGTCAGAAAGGGTTGAAAATTGATGACGTGGCTTCGAATGGTGCATACTGAACACACAAAAAGTCCGGAGTTGAAATAAGTTTAAAAAAATGAAATGCCTTTGTAACAGACGAGTTTTCGTGTGAAACCCTGATACTTCGAAAGAGATTGTCCATTTTGTACACGAAGTGCATCCAGTTTTTGCCGTAACCCTCTCAACTATTTAGCACATGCTATGTGGGTGAAATGATGATACCATGCCAACTTTCAACCTTTTCAGAGTTCAATTGTAGTGCTTTTCAATTTCAGGGTCATTTTGCTCAAAAAAATCAGTAAATGCATGAAAAATAGCAAACGAAGTCAGAAAGGGTTGAAAATTGATGATGTGGCTTCGAATGGTGCATACTGAACACACAAAAATTCTGGAGTTGAAATAAGTTTAAAAAAATGAAATGCCTTTGTAACAGACGAGTTTTCGTCTGAAACCCTGATACTTCGAAAGAGATTGTCCATTTTGTACACGAAGTGCATCCAGTTTTTGCCGTAACCCTCTCAACTATTTAGCACATGCTATGTGGGTGAAATGATGATACCATGGCAACTTTCAACCTTTTCAGAGTTCATTTGTAGTGCTTTTCAATTTCAGGGTCATTTTGCTCAAAAAAATCAGTAAATGCATGAAAAATAGCAAACGAAGTCAGAAAGGGTTGAAAATTGATGACGTGGCTTCGAATGGTGCATACTGAACACACAAAAAGTCCGGAGTTGAAATAAGTTTAAAAAAATGAAATGCCTTTGTAACAGACGAGTTTTCGTCTGAAACCCTGATACTTCGAAAGAGATTGTCCATTTTGTACACGAAGTGCATCCAGCTTTTTCCGTAACCCTCTCAACTTTTTAGCACATGCTATCTGGGTGAAATGATGATGCCATGCCAACTTTCAACCTTTTCAGAGTTCAATTGTAGTGCTTTTCAATTTCAGGGTCATTTTGCTCAAAAAAATCAGTAAATGCATGAAAAATAGCAAACGAAGTCAGAAAGGGTTGAAAATTGATGACGTGGCCTCGAATGGTGCATACTGAACACACAAAAAGTCTGGAGTTGAAATAAGTTTAAAAAAATGAAATGCCTTTGTAACAGACGAGTTTTCGTCTGAAACCCTGATACTTCGAAAGAGATTGTCCATTTTGTACACGAAGTGCATCCAGTTTTTGCCGTAACCCTCTCAACTTTTTAGCACATGCTATGTGGGTGAAATGATGATACCATGGCAACTTTCAACCTTTTCAGAGTTCAATTGTAGTGCTTTTCAATTTCAGGGTCATTTTGCTCAAAAAAATCAGTAAATGCATGAAAAATAGCAAATGAAGTCAGAAAGGGTTGAAAATTGATGACGTGGCTTCGAATGGTGCATACTGAACACACAAAAAGTCTGGAGTTGAAATAAGTTTAAAAAAATGAAATGCCTTTGTAACAGACGAGTTTTCGTCTGAAACCCTGATACTTCGAAAGAGATTGTCCATTTTGTACACTAAGTGCATCCAGTTTTTGCCGTAACCCTCTCAACTTTTTAGCACATGCTATGTGGGTGAAATGATGATACCATGGCAACTTTCAACCTTTTCAGAGTTCATTTGTAGTGCTTTTCCATTTCAAGGTCATTTTGCTCAAAAAAATCAGTAAATGCATGAAAAATAGCAAACGAAGTCAGAAAGGGTTGAAAATTGATGATGTGGCTTCGAATGGTGCATACTGAACACACAAAAATTCTGGAGTTGAAATAAGTTTAAAAAAATGAAATGCCTTTGTAACAGACGAGTTTTCGTCTGAAACCCTGATACTTCGAAAGAGATTGTCCATTTTGTACACGAAGTGCATCCAGTTTTTGCCGTAACCCTCTCAACTATTTAGCACATGCTATGTGGGTGAAATGATGATACCATGGCAACTTTCAACCTTTTCAGAGTTCATTTGTAGTGCTTTTCAATTTCAGGGTCATTTTGCTCAAAAAAATCAGTAAATGCATGAAAAATAGCAAACGAAGTCAGAAAGGGTTGAAAATTGATGACGTGGCTTCGAATGGTGCATACTGAACACACAAAAAGTCCGGAGTTGAAATAAGTTTAAAAAAATGAAATGCCTTTGTAACAGACGAGTTTTCGTCTGAAACCCTGATACTTCGAAAGAGATTGTCCATTTTGTACACGAAGTGCATCCAGCTTTTTCCGTAACCCTCTCAACTTTTTAGCACATGCTATCTGGGTGAAATGATGATGCCATGCCAACTTTCAACCTTTTCAGAGTTCAATTGTAGTGCTTTTCAATTTCAGGGTCATTTTGCTCAAAAAAATCAGTAAATGCATGAAAAATAGCAAACGAAGTCAGAAAGGGTTGAAAATTGATGACGTGGCCTCGAATGGTGCATACTGAACACACAAAAAGTCTGGAGTTGAAATAAGTTTAAAAAAATGAAATGCCTTTGTAACAGACGAGTTTTCGTCTGAAACCCTGATACTTCGAAAGAGATTGTCCATTTTGTACACGAAGTGCATCCAGTTTTTGCCGTAACCCTCTCAACTTTTTAGCACATGCTATGTGGGTGAAATGATGATACCATGCCAACTTTCAACCTTTTCAGAGTTCAATTGTAGTGCTTTTCAATTTCAGGGTCATTTTGCTCAAAAAAATCAGTAAATGCATGAAAAATAGCAAATGAAGTCAGAAAGGGTTGAAAATTGATGACGTGGCTTCGAATGGTGCATACTGAACACACAAAAAGTCTGGAGTTGAAATAAGTTTAAAAAAATGAAATGCCTTTGTAACAGACGAGTTTTCGTCTGAAACCCTGATACTTCGAAAGAGATTGTCCATTTTGTACACTAAGTGCATCCAGTTTTTGCCGTAACCCTCTCAACTTTTTAGCACATGCTATGTGGGTGAAATGATGATACCATGGCAACTTTCAACCTTTTCAGAGTTCATTTGTAGTGCTTTTCCATTTCAAGGTCATTTTGCTCAAAAAAATCAGTAAATGCATGAAAAATAGCAAACGAAGTCAGAAAGGGTTGAAAATTGATGACGTGGCTTTGAATGGTGCATACTGAACACACAAAAATTCCGGAGTTGAAATAAGTTTAAAAAAATGAAATGCCTTTGTAACAGACGAGTTTTCGTGTGAAACCGTGATACTTCGAAAGAGATTGTCCATTTTGTACACGAAGTGCATCCAGCTTTTTCCGTAACCCTCTCAACTTTTTAGCACATGCTATGTGGGTGAAATGATGATACCATGCCAACTTTCAACCATTTCAGAGTTCAATTGTAGTGCTTTTCAATTTCAGGGTCATTTTGCTCAAAAAAATCAGTAAATGCATGAAAAATAGCAAACGAAGTCAGAAAGGGTTGAAAATTGATGACGTGGCCTCGAATGGTGCATACTGAACACACAAAAAGTCTGGAGTTGAAATAAGTTTAAAAAAATGAAATGCCTTTGTAACAGACGAGTTTTCGTCTGAAACCCTGATACTTCGAAAGAGATTGTCCATTTTGTACACGAAGTGCATCCAGTTTTTGCCGTACCCCTCTCAACTTTTTAGCACATGCTATGTGGGTGAAATGATGATACCATGGCAACTTTCAACCTTTTCAGAGTTCATTTGTAGTGCTTTTCAATTTCAGGGTCATTTTGCTCAAAAAAATCAGTAAATGCATGAAAAATAGCAAATGAAGTCAGAAAGGGTTGAAAATTGATGACGTGGCTTCGAATGGTGCATACTGAACACACAAAAAGTCCGGAGTTGAAATAAGTTTAAAAAATGAAATGCCTTTGTAACAGACGAGTTTTCGTCTGAAACCCTGATACTTCGAAAGATATTGTCCATTTTGTACACGAAGTGCATCCAGTTTTTGCGGTAACCCTCTCAACTGTTTAGCACATGCTATGTGGGTGAAATGATGATACCATGGCAACTTTCAACCTTTTCAGAGTTCATTTGTAGTGCTTTTCAATTTCAGGGTCATTTTGCTCAAAAAAATCAGTAAATGCATGAAAAATAGCAAACGAAGTCAGAAAGGGTTGAAAATTGATGACGTGGCTTCGAATGGTGCATACTGAACACACAAAAAGTCCGGAGTTGAAATAAGTTTAAAAAAAAGAAATGCCTTTGTAACAGACGAGCTTTCGTCTGAAACCCTGATACTTCGAAAGAGATTGTCCATTTTGTACACGAAGTGCATCCAGTTTTTGCCGTAACCCTCTCAACTTTTTAGCACATGCTATGTGGGTGAAATGATGATACCATGGCAACTTTCAACCTTTTCAGAGTTCATTTGTAGTGCTTTTCAATTTCAGGGTCATTTTGCTCAAAAAAATCAGTAAATGCATGAAAAATAGCAAACGAAGTCAGAAAGGGTTGAAAATTGATGACGTGGCTTCGAATGGTGCATACTGAACACACAAAAAGTCCGGAGTTGAAATAGGTTTAAAAAAATGAAATGCCTTTGTAACAGACGAGTTTTCGTCTGAAACCGTGATACTTCGAAAGAGATTGTCCATTTTGTACACGAAGTGCATCCAGCTTTTTCCGTAACCCTCTCAACTTTTTAGCACATGCTATGTGGGTGAAATGATGATGCCATGCCAACTTTCAACCTTTTCAGAGTTCAATTGTAGTGCTTTTCAATTTCAGGGTCATTTTGCTCAAAAAAATCAGTAAATGCATGAAAAATAGCAAACGAAGTCAGAAAGGGTTGAAAATTGATGACGTGGCCTCGAATGGTGCATACTGAACACACAAAAAGTCTGGAGTTGAAATAAGTTTAAAAAAATGAAATGCCTTTGTAACAGACGAGTTTTCGTCTGAAACCCTGATACTTCGAAAGAGATTGTCCATTTTGTACACGAAGTGCATCCAGTTTTTGCCGTAACCCTCTCAACTTTTTAGCACATGCTATGTGGGTGAAATGATGATACCATGCCAACTTTCAACCTTTTCAGAGTTCAATTGTACTGCTTTTCAATTTCAGGGTCATTTTGCTCAAAAAAATCAGTAAATGCATGAAAAATAGCAAATGAAGTCAGAAAGGGTTGAAAATTGATGACGTGGCTTCGAATGGTGCATACTAAACACACAAAAAGTCTGGAGTTGAAATAAGTTTAAAAAAATGAAATGCCTTTGTAACAGACGAGTTTTCGTCTGAAACCCTGATACTTCGAAAGAGATTGTCCATTTTGTACACGAAGTGCATCCAGTTTTTGCCGTAACCCTCTCAACTTTTTAGCACATGCTATGTGGGTGAAATGATGATACCATGGCAAATTTCAACCTTTTCAGAGTTCATTTGTAGTGCTTTTCAATTTCAGGGTCATTTTGCTCAAAAAAATCAGTAAATGCATGAAAAATAGCAAATGAAGTCAGAAAGGGTTGAAAATTGATGACGTGGCTTCGAATGGTGCATACTGAACACACAAAAAGTCCGGAGTTGAAATAAGTTTAAAAAAAATGAAATGCCTTTGTAACAGACGAGTTTTCGTCTGAAACCCTGATACTTCGAAAGAGATTGTCCATTTTGTACACGAAGTGCATCCAGTTTTTGCCGTAACCCTCTCAACTATTTAGCACATGCTATGTGGGTGAAATGATGATACCATGGCAACTTTCAACCTTTTCAGAGTTCATTTGTAGTGCTTTTCAATTTCAGGGTCATTTTGCTCTAAAAAATCAGTAAATGCATGAAAAATAGCAAACGAAGTCAGAAAGGGTTGAAAATTGATGACGTGGCTTCGAATGGTGCATACTGAACACACAAAAAGTCCGGAGTTGAAATAAGTTTAAAAAAATGAAATGCCTTTGTAACAGACGAGTTTTCGTCTGAAACCGTGATACTTCGAAAGAGATTGTCCATTTTGTACACGAAGTGCATCCAGCTTTTTCCGTAACCCTCTCAACTTTTTAGCACATGCTATGTGGGTGAAATGATGATACCATGCCAACTTTCAACCATTTCAGAGTTCAATTGTAGTGCTTTTCAATTGCAGGATCATTTTGCTCAAAAAAATCAGTAAATGCATGAAAAATAGCAAACGAAGTCAGAAAGGGTTGAAAATTGATGACGTGGCCTCGAATGGTGCATACTGAACACACAAAAAGTCTGGAGTTGAAATAAGTTTAAAAAAATGAAATGCCTTTGTAACAGACGAGTTTTCGTCTGAAACCCTGATACTTCGAAAGAGATTGTCCATTTTGTACACGAAGTGCATCCAGTTTTTGCCGTACCCCTCTCAACTTTTTAGCACATGCTATGTGGGTGAAGTGATGATACCATGGCAACTTTCAACCTTTTCAGAGTTCATTTGTAGTGCTTTTCAATTTCAGGGTCATTTTGCTCAAAAAAATCAGTAAATGCATGAAAAATAGCAAATGAAGTCAGAAAGGGTTGAAAATTGATGACGTGGCTTCGAATGGTGCATACTGAACACACAAAAAGTCCGGAGTTGAAATAAGTTTAAAAAAATGAAATGCCTTTGTAACAGACGAGTTTTCGTCTGAAACCCTGATACTTCGAAAGATATTGTCCATTTTGTACACGAAGTGCATCCAGTTTTTGCGGTAACCCTCTCAACTTTTTAGCACATGCTATGTGGGTGAAATGTTGATACCATGGCAACTTTCAACCTTTTCAGAGTTCATTTGTAGTGCTTTTCAATTTCAGGGTCATTTTGCTCAAAAAATCAGTAAATGCATGAAAAATAGCAAACGAAGTCAGAAAGGGTTGAAAATTGATGACGTGGCTTCGAATGGTGCATACTGAACACACAAAAAGTCCGGAGTTGAAATAAGTTTAAAAAAATGAAATGCCTTTGTAACAGACGAGCTTTCGTCTGAAACCCTGATACTTCGAAAGAGATTGTCCATTTTGTACACGAAGTGCATCCAGTTTTTGCCGTAACCCTCTCAACTATTTAGCACATGCTATGTGGGTGAAATGATGATACCATGGCAACTTTCAACCTTTTCAGAGTTCATTTGTAGTGCTTTTCAATTTCAGGGTCATTTTGCTCTAAAAAATCAGTAAATGCATGAAAAATAGCAAACGAAGTCAGAAAGGGTTGAAAATTGATGACGTGGCTTCGAATGGTGCATACTGAACACACAAAAAGTCCGGAGTTGAAATAAGTTTAAAAAAATGAAATGCCTTTGTAACAGACGAGTTTTCGTCTGAAACCGTGATACTTCGAAAGAGATTGTCCATTTTGTACACGAAGTGCATCCAGCTTTTTCCGTAACCCTCTCAACTTTTTAGCACATGCTATGTGGGTGAAATGATGATACCATGCCAACTTTCAACCATTTCAGAGTTCAATTGTAGTGCTTTTCAATTTCAGGATCATTTTGCTCAAAAAAATCAGTAAATGCATGAAAAATAGCAAACGAAGTCAGAAAGGGTTGAAAATTGATGACGTGGCCTCGAATGGTGCATACTGAACACACAAAAAGTCTGGATTTGAAATAAGTTTAAAAAAATGAAATGCCTTTGTAACAGACGAGTTTTCGTCTGAAACCCTGATACTTCGAAAGAGATTGTCCATTTTGTACACGAAGTGCATCCAGTTTTTGCCGTACCCCTCTCAACTTTTTAGCACATGCTATGTGGGTGAAGTGATGATACCATGGCAACTTTCAACCTTTTCAGAGTTCATTTGTAGTGCTTTTCAATTTCAGGGTCATTTTGCTCAAAAAAATCAGTAAATGCATGAAAAATAGCAAATGAAGTCAGAAAGGGTTGAAAATTGATGACGTGGCTTCGAATGGTGCATACTGAACACACAAAAAGTCCGGAGTTGAAATAAGTTTAAAAAAATGAAATGCCTTTGTAACAGACGAGTTTTCGTCTGAAACCCTGATACTTCGAAAGATATTGTCCATTTTGTACACGAAGTGCATCCAGTTTTTGCGGTAACCCTCTCAACTTTTTAGCACATGCTATGTGGGTGAAATGTTGATACCATGGCAACTTTCAACCTTTTCAGAGTTCATTTGTAGTGCTTTTCAATTTCAGGGTCATTTTGCTCAAAAAATCAGTAAATGCATGAAAAATAGCAAACGAAGTCAGAAAGGGTTGAAAATTGATGACGTGGCTTCGAATGGTGCATACTGAACACACAAAAAGTCCGGAGTTGAAATAAGTTTAAAAAAATGAAATGCCTTTGTAACAGACGAGCTTTCGTCTGAAACCCTGATACTTCGAAAGAGATTGTCCATTTTGTACACGAAGTGCATCCAGTTTTTGCCGTAACCCTCTCAACTATTTAGCACATGCTATGTGGGTGAAATGATGATACCATGGCAACTTTCAACCTTTTCAGAGTTCATTTGTAGTGCTTTTCAATTTCAGGGTCATTTTGCTCTAAAAAATCAGTAAATGCATGAAAAATAGCAAACGAAGTCAGAAAGGGTTGAAAATTGATGACGTGGCTTCGAATGGTGCATACTGAACACACAAAAAGTCCGGAGTTGAAATAAGTTTAAAAAAATGAAATGCCTTTGTAACAGACGAGTTTTCGTCTGAAACCGTGATACTTCGAAAGAGATTGTCCATTTTGTACACGAAGTGCATCCAGCTTTTTCCGTAACCCTCTCAACTTTTTAGCACATGCTATGTGGGTGAAATGATGATACCATGCCAACTTTCAACCATTTCAGAGTTCAATTGTAGTGCTTTTCAATTTCAGGATCATTTTGCTCAAAAAAATCAGTAAATGCATGAAAAATAGCAAACGAAGTCAGAAAGGGTTGAAAATTGATGACGTGGCCTCGAATGGTGCATACTGAACACACAAAAAGTCTGGATTTGAAATAAGTTTAAAAAAATGAAATGCCTTTGTAACAGACGAGTTTTCGTCTGAAACCCTGATACTTCGAAAGAGATTGTCCATTTTGTACACGAAGTGCATCCAGTTTTTGCCGTACCCCTCTCAACTTTTTAGCACATGCTATGTGGGTGAAGTGATGATACCATGGCAACTTTCAACCTTTTCAGAGTTCATTTGTAGTGCTTTTCAATTTCAGGGTCATTTTGCTCAAAAAAATCAGTAAATGCATGAAAAATAGCAAATGAAGTCAGAAAGGGTTGAAAATTGATGACGTGGCTTCGAATGGTGCATACTGAACACACAAAAAGTCCGGAGTTGAAATAAGTTTAAAAAAATGAAATGCCTTTGTAACAGACGAGTTTTCGTCTGAAACCCTGATACTTCGAAAGATATTGTCCATTTTGTACACGAAGTGCATCCAGTTTTTGCGGTAACCCTCTCAACTTTTTAGCACATGCTATGTGGGTGAAATGTTGATACCATGGCAACTTTCAACCTTTTCAGAGTTCATTTGTAGTGCTTTTCAATTTCAGGGTCATTTTGCTCAAAAAATCAGTAAATGCATGAAAAATAGCAAACGAAGTCAGAAAGGGTTGAAAATTGATGACGTGGCTTCGAATGGTGCATACTGAACACACAAAAAGTCCGGAGTTGAAATAAGTTTAAAAAAATGAAATGCCTTTGTAACAGACGAGCTTTCGTCTGAAACCCTGATACTTCGAAAGAGATTGTCCATTTTGTACACGAAGTGCATCCAGTTTTTGCCGTAACCCTCTCAACTTTTTAGCACATGCTATGTGGGTGAAATGATGATACCATGGCAACTTTCAACCTTTTCAGAGTTCATTTGTAGTGCTTTTCAATTTCAGGGTCATTTTGCTCCAAAAAATCAGTAAATGCATGAAAAATAGCAAATGAAGTCAGAAAGGGTTGAAAATTGATGACGTGGCTTCGAATGGTGCATACTGAACACACAAAAAGTCTGGAGTTGAAATAAGTTTAAAAAAATGAAATGCCTTTGTAACAGACGAGTTTTCGTCTGAAACCCTGATACTTCGAAAGAGATTGTCCATTTTGTACACGAAGTGCATCCAGTTTTTGCCGTAACCCTCTCAACTATTTAGCACATGCTATGTGGGTGAAATGATGATACCATGGCAACTTTCAACCTTTTCAGAGTTCATTTGTAGTGCTTTTCAATTTCAGGGTCATTTTGCTCTAAAAAATCAGTAAATGCATGAAAAATAGCAAACGAAGTCAGAAAGGGTTGAAAATTGATGACGTGGCCTCGAATGGTGCATACTGAACACACAAAAAGTCTGGAGTTGAAATAAGTTTAAAAAAATGAAATGCCTTTGTAACAGACGAGTTTTCGTCTGAAACCCTGATACTTCGAAAGAGATTGTCCATTTTGTACACGAAGTTCATCCAATTTTTTCCGTAACCCTCTCAACTTTTTTAGCACATGCTATGTGGGTGAAATGATGATACCATGGCAACTTTCAACCTTTTCAGAGTTCATTTGTAGTGCTTTTCAATTTCAGGGTCATTTTGCTCAAAAAAATCAGTAAATGCATGAAAAATAGCAAACGAAGTCAGAAAGGGTTGAAAATTGATGACGTGGCCTCGAATGGTGCATAGTGAACACACAAAAAGTCTGGAGTTGAAATAAGTTTAAAAAAATGAAATGCCTTTGTAACAGACGAGTTTTCGTCTGAAACCCTGATACTTCGAAAGAGATTGTCCATTTTGTACACGAAGTTCATCCAATTTTTGCCGTAACCCTCTCAACTTTTTTAGCACATGCTATGTGGGTGAAATGATGATACCATGGCAACTTTCAACCTTTTCAGAGTTCATTTGTAGTGCTTTTCAATTTCAGGGTCATTTTGCTCAAAAAAATCAGGAAATGCATGAAAAATAGCAAATGAAGTCAGAAAGGGTTGAAAATTGATGACGTGGTTTCGAATGGTGCATACTGAACACACAAAAAGTCCGGAGTTGAAATAAGTTTAAAAAAATGAAATGCCTTTGTAACAGACGAGTTTTCGTCTGAAACCCTGATACTTCGAAGAGATTGTCCATTTTGTACACGAAGTGCATCCAGTTTTTGCCGTAACCCTCTCAACTTTTTAGCACATGCTATGTGGGTGAAATGATGATACCATGCCAACTTCAACCTTTTCAGAGTTCATTTGTAGTGCTTTTCAATTTCAGGGTCATTTTGCTCAAAAAAATCAGTAAATGCATGAAAAATAGCAAATGAAGTCAGAAAGGGTTGAAAATTGATGACGTGGCTTCGAATGGTGCATACTGAACACACAAAAAGTCTGGAGTTGAAATAAGTTTAAAAAAATGAAATGCCTTTGTAACAGACGAGTTTTCGTCTGAAACCCTGATACTTCGAAAGAGATTGTCCATTTTGTACACTAAGTGCATCCAGTTTTTGCCGTAACCCTCTCAACTTTTTAGCACATGCTATGTGGGTGAAATGATGATACCATGCCAACTTTCAACCATTTCAGAGTTCAATTGTAGTGCTTTTCAATTTCAGGGTCATTTTGCTCAAAAAAATCAGTAAATGCATGAAAAATAGCAAATGAAGTCAGAAAGGGTTGAAAATTGATGACGTGGCTTCGAATGGTGCATAGTGAACACACAAAAAGTCTGGAGTTGAAATAAGTTTAAAAAAATGAAATGCCTTTGTAACAGACGAGTTTTCGTCTGAAACCCTGATACTTCGAAAGAGATTGTCCATTTTGTACACGAAGTTCATCCAATTTTTTCCGTAACCCTCTCAACTTTTTTAGCACATGCTATGTGGGTGAAATGATGATACCATGGCAACTTTCAACCTTTTCAGAGTTCATTTGTAGTGCTTTTCAATTTCCGGGTCATTTTGCTCAAAAAAATCAGTAAATGCATGAAAAATAGCAAACGAAGTCAGAAAGGGTTGAAAATTGATGACGTGGCCTCGAATGGTGCATACTGAACACACAAAAAGTCTGGAGTTGAAATAAGTTTAAAAAAATGAAATGCCTTTGTAACAGACGAGTTTTCGTCTGAAACCCTGATACTTCGAAAGAGATTGTCCATTTTGTACACGAAGTTCATCCAATTTTTGCCGTAACCCTCTCAACTTTTTTAGCACATGCTATGTGGGTGAAATGATGATACCATGGCAACTTTCAACCTTTTCAGAGTTCATTTGTAGTGCTTTTCAATTTCAGGGTCATTTTGCTCAAAAAAATCAGTAAATGCATGAAAAATAGCAAATGAAGTCAGAAAGGGTTGAAAATTGATGACGTGGTTTCGAATGGTGCATACTGAACACACAAAAAGTCCGGAGTTGAAATAAGTTTAAAAAAATGAAATGCCTTTGTAACAGACGAGTTTTCGTCTGAAACCCTGATACTTCGAAGAGATTGTCCATTTTGTACACGAAGTGCATCCAGTTTTTGCCGTAACCCTCTCAACTTTTTAGCACATGCTATGTGGGTGAAATGATGATACCATGCCAACTTCAACCTTTTCAGAGTTCAGTTGTAGTGCTTTTCAATTTCAGGGTCATTTTGCTCAAAAAAATCAGTAAATGCATGAAAAATAGCAAATGAAGTCAGAAAGGGTTGAAAATTGATGACGTGGCTTCGAATGGTGCATACTGAACACACAAAAAGTCTGGAGTTGAAATAAGTTTAAAAAAATGAAATGCCTTTGTAACAGACGAGTTTTCGTCTGAAACCCTGATACTTCGAAAGAGATTGTCCATTTTGTACACTAAGTGCATCCAGTTTTTGCCGTAACCCTCTCAACTTTTTAGCACATGCTATGTGGGTGAAATGATGATACCATGCCAACTTTCAACCTTTTCAGAGTTCAATTGTACTGCTTTTCAATTTCAGGGTCATTTTGCTCAAAAAAATCAGTAAATGCATGAAAAATAGCAAATGAAGTCAGAAAGGGTTGAAAATTGATGACGTGGCTTCGAATGGTGCATAGTGAACACACAAAAAGTCTGGAGTTGAAATAAGTTTAAAAAAATGAAATGCCTTTGTAACAGACGAGTTTTCGTCTGAAACCCTGATACTTCGAAAGAGATTGTCCATTTTGTACACGAAGTGCATCCAGTTTTTGCCGTAACCCTCTCAACTTTTTAGCATGTGCTATGTGGGTGAAATGATGATACCATGGCAACTTTCAACCTTTTCAGAGTTCATTTGTAGTGCTTTTCAATTTCAGGGTCATTTTGCTCAAAAAAATCAGTAAATGCATGAAAAATAGCAAATGAAGTCAGAAAGGGTTGAAAATTGATGACGTGGCTTCGAATGGTGCATACTGAACACACAAAAAGTCCGGAGTTGAAATAAGTTTAAAAAAATGAAATGCCTTTGTAACAGACGAGTTTTCGTCTGAAACCCTGATACTTCGAAAGAGATTGTCCATTTTGTACACGAAGTGCATCCAGTTTTTGCCGTAACCCTCTCAACTATTTAGCACATGCTATGTGGGTGAAATGATGATACCATGCCAACTTTCAACCTTTTCAGAGTTCATTTGTAGTGCTTTTCAATTTCAGGGTCATTTTGCTCAAAAAAATCAGTAAATGCATGAAAAATAGCAAACGAAGTCAGAAAGGGTTGAAAATTGATGACGTGGCTTCGAATGGTGCATACTGAACACACAAAAAGTCTGGAGTTGAAATAAGTTTAAAAAAATGAAATGCCTTTGTAACAGACGAGTTTTCGTCTGAAACCGTGATACTTCGAAAGAGATTGTCCATTTTGTACACGAAGTGCATCCAGCTTTTTCCGTAACCCTCTCAACTTTTTAGCACATGCTATGTGGGTGAAATGATGATACCATGCCAACTTTCAACCATTTCAGAGTTCAATTGTAGTGCTTTTCAATTTCAGGGTCATTTTGCTCAAAAAAATCAGTAAATGCATGAAAAATAGCAAACGAAGTCAGAAAGGGTTGAAAATTGATGACGTGGCCTCGAATGGTGCATACTGAACACACAAAAAGTCTGGAGTTGAAATAAGTTTAAAAAAATGAAATGCCTTTGTAACAGACGAGTTTTCGTCTGAAACCCTGATACTTCGAAAGAGATTGTCCATTTTGTACACGAAGTGCATCCAGTTTTTGCCGTAACCCTCTCAACTTTTTAGCACATGCTATGTGGGTGAAATGATGATACCATGGCAACTTTCAACCTTTTCAGAGTTCATTTGTAGTGCTTTTCAATTTCAGGGTCATTTTGCTCAAAAAAATCAGTAAATGCATGAAAAATAGCAAATGAAGTCAGAAAGGGTTGAAAATTGATGACGTGGCTTCGAATGGTGCATACTGAACACACAAAAAGTCCGGAGTTGAAATAAGTTTAAAAAAATGAAATGCCTTTGTAACAGACGAGTTTTCGTCTGAAACCCTGATACTTCGAAAGATATTGTCCATTTTGTACACGAAGTGCATCCAGTTTTTGCGGTAACCCTCTCAACTTTTTAGCACATGCTATGTGGGTGAAATGATGATACCATGGCAACTTTCAACCTTTTCAGAGTTCATTTGTAGTGCTTTTCAATTTCATGGTCATTTTGCTCAAAAAAATCAGTAAATGCATGAAAAATAGCAAACGAAGTCAGAAAGGGTTGAAAATTTATGACGTGGCTTCGAATGGTGCATACTGAACACACAAAAAGTCTGGAGTTGAAATAAGTTTAAAAAAATGAAATGCCTTTGTAACAGACGAGTTTTCGTCTGAAACCCTGATACTTCGAAAGAGATTGTCCATTTTGTACACGAAGTGCATCCAGTTTTTTCCGTAACCCTCTCAACTTTTTAGCACATGCTATGTGGGTGAAATGATGTTACCATGCCAACTTTCAACCTTTTCAGAGTTCAATTGTAGTGCTTTTCAATTTCAGGGTCATTTTGCTCAAAAAAATCAGTAAATGCATGAAAAATAGCAAACGAAGTCAGAAAGGGTTGAAAATTGATGACGTGGCCTCGAATGGTGCATACTGAACACACAAAAAGTCTGGAGTTGAAATAAGTTTAAAAAAATGAAATGCCTTTGTAACAGACGAGTTTTCGTCTGAAACCGTGATACTTCGAAAGAGATTGTCCATTTTGTACACGAAGTGCATCCAGCTTTTTCCGTAACCCTCTCAACTTTTTAGCACATGCTATGTGGGTGAAATGATGATACCATGCCAACTTTCAACCATTTCAGAGTTCAATTGTAGTGCTTTTCAATTTCAGGGTCATTTTGCTCAAAAAAATCAGTAAATGCATGAAAAATAGCAAACGAAGTCAGAAAGGGTTGAAAATTGATGACGTGGCCTCGAATGGTGCATACTGAACACACAAAAAGTCTGGAGTTGAAATAAGTTTAAAAAAATGAAATGCCTTTGTAACAGACGAGTTTTCGTCTGAAACCCTGATACTTCGAAAGAGATTGTCCATTTTGTACACGAAGTGCATCCAGTTTTTGCCGTAACCCTCTCAACTTTTTAGCACATGCTATGTGGGTGAAATGATGATACCATGGCAACTTTCAACCTTTTCAGAGTTCATTTGTAGTGCTTTTCAATTTCAGGGTCATTTTGCTCAAAAAAATCAGTAAATGCATGAAAAATAGCAAATGAAGTCAGAAAGGGTTGAAAATTGATGACGTGGCTTCGAATGGTGCATACTGAACACACAAAAAGTCCGGACTTGAAATAAGTTTAAAAAAATGAAATGCCTTTGTAACAGACGAGTTTTCGTCTGAAACCCTGATACTTCGAAAGAGATTGTCCATTTTGTACACGAAGTGCATCCAGTTTTTGCCGTAACCCTCTCAACTTTTTAGCACATGCTATGTGGGTGAAATGATGATACCATGCCAACTTTCAACCTTTTCAGAGTTCATTTGTAGTGCTTTTCAATTTCAGGGTCATTTTGCTCAAAAAAATCAGTAAATGCATGAAAAATAGCAAATGAAGTCAGAAAGGGTTGAAAATTGATGACGTGGCTTCGAATGGTGCATACTGAACACACAAAAAGTCCGGAGTTGAAATAAGTTTAAAAAAATGAAATGCCTTTGTAACAGACGAGTTTTCGTCTGAAACCCTGATACTTCGAAAGATATTGTCCATTTTGTACACGAAGTGCATCCAGTTTTTGCGGTAACCCTCTCAACTTTTTAGCACATGCTATGTGGGTGAAATGATGATACCATGGCAACTTTCAACCTTTTCAGAGTTCATTTGTAGTGCTTTTCAATTTCATGGTCATTTTGCTCAAAAAAATCAGTAAATGCATGAAAAATAGCAAACGAAGTCAGAAAGGGTTGAAAATTTATGACGTGGCTTCGAATGGTGCATACTGAACACACAAAAAGTCTGGAGTTGAAATAAGTTTAAAAAAATGAAATGCCTTTGTAACAGACGAGTTTTCGTCTGAAACCCTGATACTTCGAAAGAGATTGTCCATTTTGTACACGAAGTGCATCCAGTTTTTTCCGTAACCCTCTCAACTTTTTAGCACATGCTATGTGGGTGAAATGATGTTACCATGCCAACTTTCAACCTTTTCAGAGTTCAATTGTAGTGCTTTTCAATTTCAGGGTCATTTTGCTCAAAAAAATCAGTAAATGCATGAAAAATAGCAAACGAAGTCAGAAAGGGTTGAAAATTGATGACGTGGCCTCGAATGGTGCATACTGAACACACAAAAAGTCTGGAGTTGAAATAAGTTTAAAAAAATGAAATGCCTTTGTAACAGACGAGTTTTCGTCTGAAACCGTGATACTTCGAAAGAGATTGTCCATTTTGTACACGAAGTGCATCCAGCTTTTTCCGTAACCCTCTCAACTTTTTAGCACATGCTATGTGGGTGAAATGATGATACCATGCCAACTTTCAACCATTTCAGAGTTCAATTGTAGTGCTTTTCAATTTCAGGGTCATTTTGCTCAAAAAAATCAGTAAATGCATGAAAAATAGCAAACGAAGTCAGAAAGGGTTGAAAATTGATGACGTGGCCTCGAATGGTGCATACTGAACACACAAAAAGTCTGGAGTTGAAATAAGTTTAAAAAAATGAAATGCCTTTGTAACAGACGAGTTTTCGTCTGAAACCCTGATACTTCGAAAGAGATTGTCCATTTTGTACACGAAGTGCATCCAGTTTTTGCCGTAACCCTCTCAACTTTTTAGCACATGCTATGTGGGTGAAATGATGATACCATGGCAACTTTCAACCTTTTCAGAGTTCATTTGTAGTGCTTTTCAATTTCAGGGTCATTTTGCTCAAAAAAATCAGTAAATGCATGAAAAATAGCAAATGAAGTCAGAAAGGGTTGAAAATTGATGACGTGGCTTCGAATGGTGCATACTGAACACACAAAAAGTCCGGAGTTGAAATAAGTTTAAAAAAATGAAATGCCTTTGTAACAGACGAGTTTTCGTCTGAAACCCTGATACTTCGAAAGATATTGTCCATTTTGTACACGAAGTGCATCCAGTTTTTGCGGTAACCCTCTCAACTTTTTAGCACATGCTATGTGGGTGAAATGATGATACCATGGCAACTTTCAACCTTTTCAGAGTTCATTTGTAGTGCTTTTCAATTTCATGGTCATTTTGCTCAAAAAAATCAGTAAATGCATGAAAAATAGCAAACGAAGTCAGAAAGGGTTGAAAATTTATGACGTGGCTTCGAATGGTGCATACTGAACACACAAAAAGTCTGGAGTTGAAATAAGTTTAAAAAAATGAAATGCCTTTGTAACAGACGAGTTTTCGTCTGAAACCCTGATACTTCGAAAGAGATTGTCCATTTTGTACACGAAGTGCATCCAGTTTTTTCCGTAACCCTCTCAACTTTTTAGCACATGCTATGTGGGTGAAATGATGTTACCATGCCAACTTTCAACCTTTTCAGAGTTCAATTGTAGTGCTTTTCAATTTCAGGGTCATTTTGCTCAAAAAAATCAGTAAATGCATGAAAAATAGCAAACGAAGTCAGAAAGGGTTGAAAATTGATGACGTGGCCTCGAATGGTGCATACTGAACACACAAAAAGTCTGGAGTTGAAATAAGTTTAAAAAAATGAAATGCCTTTGTAACAGACGAGTTTTCGTCTGAAACCGTGATACTTCGAAAGAGATTGTCCATTTTGTACACGAAGTGCATCCAGCTTTTTCCGTAACCCTCTCAACTTTTTAGCACATGCTATGTGGGTGAAATGATGATACCATGCCAACTTTCAACCATTTCAGAGTTCAATTGTAGTGCTTTTCAATTTCAGGGTCATTTTGCTCAAAAAAATCAGTAAATGCATGAAAAATAGCAAACGAAGTCAGAAAGGGTTGAAAATTGATGACGTGGCCTCGAATGGTGCATACTGAACACACAAAAAGTCTGGAGTTGAAATAAGTTTAAAAAAATGAAATGCCTTTGTAACAGACGAGTTTTCGTCTGAAACCCTGATACTTCGAAAGAGATTGTCCATTTTGTACACGAAGTGCATCCAGTTTTTGCCGTAACCCTCTCAACTTTTTAGCACATGCTATGTGGGTGAAATGATGATACCATGGCAACTTTCAACCTTTTCAGAGTTCATTTGTAGTGCTTTTCAATTTCAGGGTCATTTTGCTCAAAAAAATCAGTAAATGCATGAAAAATAGCAAATGAAGTCAGAAAGGGTTGAAAATTGATGACGTGGCTTCGAATGGTGCATACTGAACACACAAAAAGTCCGGAGTTGAAATAAGTTTAAAAAAATGAAATGCCTTTGTAACAGACGAGTTTTCGTCTGAAACCCTGATACTTCGAAAGATATTGTCCATTTTGTACACGAAGTGCATCCAGTTTTTGCGGTAACCCTCTCAACTTTTTAGCACATGCTATGTGGGTGAAATGATGATACCATGGCAACTTTCAACCTTTTCAGAGTTCATTTGTAGTGCTTTTCAATTTCATGGTCATTTTGCTCAAAAAAATCAGTAAATGCATGAAAAATAGCAAACGAAGTCAGAAAGGGTTGAAAATTTATGACGTGGCTTTGAATGGTGCATACTGAACACACAAAAAGTCTGGAGTTGAAATAAGTTTAAAAAAATGAAATGCCTTTGTAACAGACGAGTTTTCGTCTGAAACCCTGATACTTCGAAAGAGATTGTCCATTTTGTACACGAAGTGCATCCAGTTTTTTCCGTAACCCTCTCAACTTTTTAGCACATGCTATGTGGGTGAAATGATGTTACCATGCCAACTTTCAACCTTTTCAGAGTTCAATTGTAGTGCTTTTCAATTTCAGGGTCATTTTGCTCAAAAAAATCAGTAAATGCATGAAAAATAGCAAACGAAGTCAGAAAGGGTTGAAAATTGATGACGTGGCCTCGAATGGTGCATACTGAACACACAAAAAGTCTGGAGTTGAAATAAGTTTAAAAAAATGAAATGCCTTTGTAACAGACGAGTTTTCGTCTGAAACCGTGATACTTCGAAAGAGATTGTCCATTTTGTACACGAAGTGCATCCAGCTTTTTCCGTAACCCTCTCAACTTTTTAGCACATGCTATGTGGGTGAAATGATGATACCATGCCAACTTTCAACCATTTCAGAGTTCAATTGTAGTGCTTTTCAATTTCAGGGTCATTTTGCTCAAAAAAATCAGTAAATGCATGAAAAATAGCAAACGAAGTCAGAAAGGGTTGAAAATTGATGACGTGGCCTCGAATGGTGCATACTGAACACACAAAAAGTCTGGAGTTGAAATAAGTTTAAAAAAATGAAATGCCTTTGTAACAGACGAGTTTTCGTCTGAAACCCTGATACTTCGAAAGAGATTGTCCATTTTGTACACGAAGTGCATCCAGTTTTTGCCGTAACCCTCTCAACTTTTTAGCACATGCTATGTGGGTGAAATGATGATACCATGGCAACTTTCAACCTTTTCAGAGTTCATTTGTAGTGCTTTTCAATTTCAGGGTCATTTTGCTCAAAAAAATCAGTAAATGCATGAAAAATAGCAAACGAAGTCAGAAAGGGTTGAAAATTGATGACGTGGCCTCGAATGGTGCATACTGAACACACAAAAAGTCTGGAGTTGAAATAAGTTTAAAAAAATGAAATGCCTTTGTAACAGACGAGTTTTCGTCTGAAACCGTGATACTTCGAAAGAGATTGTCCATTTTGTACACGAAGTGCATCCAGCTTTTTCCGTAACCCTCTCAACTTTTTAGCACATGCTATGTGGGTGAAATGATGATACCATGCCAACTTTCAACCATTTCAGAGTTCAATTGTAGTGCTTTTCAATTTCAGGGTCATTTTGCTCAAAAAAATCAGTAAATGCATGAAAAATAGCAAACGAAGTCAGAAAGGGTTGAAAATTTATGACGTGGCCTCGAATGGTGCATACTGAACACACAAAAAGTCTGGAGTTGAAATAAGTTTAAAAAAATGAAATGCCTTTGTAACAGACGAGTTTTCGTCTGAAACCCTGATACTTCGAAAGAGATTGTCCATTTTGTACACGAAGTGCATCCAGTTTTTGCCGTAACCCTCTCAACTTTTTAGCACATGCTATGTGGGTGAAATGATGATACCATGGCAACTTTCAACCTTTTCAGAGTTCATTTGTAGTGCTTTTCAATTTCAGGGTCATTTTGCTCAAAAAAATCAGTAAATGCATGAAAAATAGCAAATGAAGTCAGAAAGGGTTGAAAATTGATGACGTGGCTTCGAATGGTGCATACTGAACACACAAAAAGTCCGGAGTTGAAATAAGTTTAAAAAAATGAAATGCCTTTGTAACAGACGAGTTTTCGTCTGAAACCCTGATACTTCGAAAGATATTGTCCATTTTGTACACGAAGTGCATCCAGTTTTTGCGGTAACCCTCTCAACTTTTTAGCACATGCTATGTGGGTGAAATGATGATACCATGGCAACTTTCAACCTTTTCAGAGTTCATTTGTAGTGCTTTTCAATTTCATGGTCATTTTGCTCAAAAAAATCAGTAAATGCATGAAAAATAGCAAACGAAGTCAGAAAGGGTTGAAAATTTATGACGTGGCTTCGAATGGTGCATACTGAACACACAAAAAGTCTGGAGTTGAAATAAGTTTAAAAAAATGAAATGCCTTTGTAACAGACGAGTTTTCGTCTGAAACCCTGATACTTCGAAAGAGATTGTCCATTTTGTACACGAAGTGCATCCAGTTTTTTCCGTAACCCTCTCAACTTTTTAGCACATGCTATGTGGGTGAAATGATGTTACCATGCCAACTTTCAACCTTTTCAGAGTTCAATTGTAGTGCTTTTCAATTTCAGGGTCATTTTGCTCAAAAAAATCAGTAAATGCATGAAAAATAGCAAACGAAGTCAGAAAGGGTTGAAAATTGATGACGTGGCCTCGAATGGTGCATACTGAACACACAAAAAGTCTGGAGTTGAAATAAGTTTAAAAAAATGAAATGCCTTTGTAACAGACGAGTTTTCGTCTGAAACCGTGATACTTCGAAAGAGATTGTCCATTTTGTACACGAAGTGCATCCAGCTTTTTCCGTAACCCTCTCAACTTTTTAGCACATGCTATGTGGGTGAAATGATGATACCATGCCAACTTTCAACCATTTCAGAGTTCAATTGTAGTGCTTTTCAATTTCAGGGTCATTTTGCTCAAAAAAATCAGTAAATGCATGAAAAATAGCAAACGAAGTCAGAAAGGGTTGAAAATTGATGACGTGGCCTCGAATGGTGCATACTGAACACACAAAAAGTCTGGAGTTGAAATAAGTTTAAAAAAATGAAATGCCTTTGTAACAGACGAGTTTTCGTCTGAAACCCTGATACTTCGAAAGAGATTGTCCATTTTGTACACGAAGTGCATCCAGTTTTTGCCGTAACCCTCTCAACTTTTTAGCACATGCTATGTGGGTGAAATGATGATACCATGGCAACTTTCAACCTTTTCAGAGTTCATTTGTAGTGCTTTTCAATTTCAGGGTCATTTTGCTCAAAAAAATCAGTAAATGCATGAAAAATAGCAAATGAAGTCAGAAAGGGTTGAAAATTGATGACGTGGCTTCGAATGGTGCATACTGAACACACAAAAAGTCCGGAGTTGAAATAAGTTTAAAAAAATGAAATGCCTTTGTAACAGACGAGTTTTCGTCTGAAACCCTGATACTTCGAAAGATATTGTCCATTTTGTACACGAAGTGCATCCAGTTTTTGCGGTAACCCTCTCAACTTTTTAGCACATGCTATGTGGGTGAAATGATGATACCATGGCAACTTTCAACCTTTTCAGAGTTCATTTGTAGTGCTTTTCAATTTCATGGTCATTTTGCTCAAAAAAATCAGTAAATGCATGAAAAATAGCAAACGAAGTCAGAAAGGGTTGAAAATTTATGACGTGGCTTCGAATGGTGCATACTGAACACACAAAAAGTCTGGAGTTGAAATAAGTTTAAAAAAATGAAATGCCTTTGTAACAGACGAGTTTTCGTCTGAAACCCTGATACTTCGAAAGAGATTGTCCATTTTGTACACGAAGTGCATCCAGTTTTTTCCGTAACCCTCTCAACTTTTTAGCACATGCTATGTGGGTGAAATGATGTTACCATGCCAACTTTCAACCTTTTCAGAGTTCAATTGTAGTGCTTTTCAATTTCAGGGTCATTTTGCTCAAAAAAATCAGTAAATGCATGAAAAATAGCAAACGAAGTCAGAAAGGGTTGAAAATTGATGACGTGGCCTCGAATGGTGCATACTGAACACACAAAAAGTCTGGAGTTGAAATAAGTTTAAAAAAATGAAATGCCTTTGTAACAGACGAGTTTTCGTCTGAAACCGTGATACTTCGAAAGAGATTGTCCATTTTGTACACGAAGTGCATCCAGCTTTTTCCGTAACCCTCTCAACTTTTTAGCACATGCTATGTGGGTGAAATGATGATACCATGCCAACTTTCAACCATTTCAGAGTTCAATTGTAGTGCTTTTCAATTTCAGGGTCATTTTGCTCAAAAAAATCAGTAAATGCATGAAAAATAGCAAACGAAGTCAGAAAGGGTTGAAAATTGATGACGTGGCCTCGAATGGTGCATACTGAACACACAAAAAGTCTGGAGTTGAAATAAGTTTAAAAAAATGAAATGCCTTTGTAACAGACGAGTTTTCGTCTGAAACCCTGATACTTCGAAAGAGATTGTCCATTTTGTACACGAAGTGCATCCAGTTTTTGCCGTAACCCTCTCAACTTTTTAGCACATGCTATGTGGGTGAAATGATGATACCATGGCAACTTTCAACCTTTTCAGAGTTCATTTGTAGTGCTTTTCAATTTCAGGGTCATTTTGCTCAAAAAAATCAGTAAATGCATGAAAAATAGCAAATGAAGTCAGAAAGGGTTGAAAATTGATGACGTGGCTTCGAATGGTGCATACTGAACACACAAAAAGTCCGGAGTTGAAATAAGTTTAAAAAAATGAAATGCCTTTGTAACAGACGAGTTTTCGTCTGAAACCCTGATACTTCGAAAGATATTGTCCATTTTGTACACGAAGTGCATCCAGTTTTTGCGGTAACCCTCTCAACTTTTTAGCACATGCTATGTGGGTGAAATGATGATACCATGGCAACTTTCAACCTTTTCAGAGTTCATTTGTAGTGCTTTTCAATTTCATGGTCATTTTGCTCAAAAAAATCAGTAAATGCATGAAAAATAGCAAACGAAGTCAGAAAGGGTTGAAAATTTATGACGTGGCTTCGAATGGTGCATACTGAACACACAAAAAGTCTGGAGTTGAAATAAGTTTAAAAAAATGAAATGCCTTTGTAACAGACGAGTTTTCGTCTGAAACCCTGATACTTCGAAAGAGATTGTCCATTTTGTACACGAAGTGCATCCAGTTTTTTCCGTAACCCTCTCAACTTTTTAGCACATGCTATGTGGGTGAAATGATGTTACCATGCCAACTTTCAACCTTTTCAGAGTTCAATTGTAGTGCTTTTCAATTTCAGGGTCATTTTGCTCAAAAAAATCAGTAAATGCATGAAAAATAGCAAACGAAGTCAGAAAGGGTTGAAAATTGATGACGTGGCCTCGAATGGTGCATACTGAACACACAAAAAGTCTGGAGTTGAAATAAGTTTAAAAAAATGAAATGCCTTTGTAACAGACGAGTTTTCGTCTGAAACCGTGATACTTCGAAAGAGATTGTCCATTTTGTACACGAAGTGCATCCAGCTTTTTCCGTAACCCTCTCAACTTTTTAGCACATGCTATGTGGGTGAAATGATGATACCATGCCAACTTTCAACCATTTCAGAGTTCAATTGTAGTGCTTTTCAATTTCAGGGTCATTTTGCTCAAAAAAATCAGTAAATGCATGAAAAATAGCAAACGAAGTCAGAAAGGGTTGAAAATTGATGACGTGGCCTCGAATGGTGCATACTGAACACACAAAAAGTCTGGAGTTGAAATAAGTTTAAAAAAATGAAATGCCTTTGTAACAGACGAGTTTTCGTCTGAAACCCTGATACTTCGAAAGAGATTGTCCATTTTGTACACGAAGTGCATCCAGTTTTTGCCGTAACCCTCTCAACTTTTTAGCACATGCTATGTGGGTGAAATGATGATACCATGGCAACTTTCAACCTTTTCAGAGTTCATTTGTAGTGCTTTTCAATTTCAGGGTCATTTTGCTCAAAAAAATCAGTAAATGCATGAAAAATAGCAAATGAAGTCAGAAAGGGTTGAAAATTGATGACGTGGCTTCGAATGGTGCATACTGAACACACAAAAAGTCCGGAGTTGAAATAAGTTTAAAAAAATGAAATGCCTTTGTAACAGACGAGTTTTCGTCTGAAACCCTGATACTTCGAAAGATATTGTCCATTTTGTACACGAAGTGCATCCAGTTTTTGCGGTAACCCTCTCAACTTTTTAGCACATGCTATGTGGGTGAAATGATGATACCATGGCAACTTTCAACCTTTTCAGAGTTCATTTGTAGTGCTTTTCAATTTCATGGTCATTTTGCTCAAAAAAATCAGTAAATGCATGAAAAATAGCAAACGAAGTCAGAAAGGGTTGAAAATTTATGACGTGGCTTCGAATGGTGCATACTGAACACACAAAAAGTCTGGAGTTGAAATAAGTTTAAAAAAATGAAATGCCTTTGTAACAGACGAGTTTTCGTCTGAAACCCTGATACTTCGAAAGAGATTGTCCATTTTGTACACGAAGTGCATCCAGTTTTTTCCGTAACCCTCTCAACTTTTTAGCACATGCTATGTGGGTGAAATGATGTTACCATGCCAACTTTCAACCTTTTCAGAGTTCAATTGTAGTGCTTTTCAATTTCAGGGTCATTTTGCTCAAAAAAATCAGTAAATGCATGAAAAATAGCAAACGAAGTCAGAAAGGGTTGAAAATTGATGACGTGGCCTCGAATGGTGCATACTGAACACACAAAAAGTCTGGAGTTGAAATAAGTTTAAAAAAATGAAATGCCTTTGTAACAGACGAGTTTTCGTCTGAAACCGTGATACTTCGAAAGAGATTGTCCATTTTGTACACGAAGTGCATCCAGCTTTTTCCGTAACCCTCTCAACTTTTTAGCACATGCTATGTGGGTGAAATGATGATACCATGCCAACTTTCAACCATTTCAGAGTTCAATTGTAGTGCTTTTCAATTTCAGGGTCATTTTGCTCAAAAAAATCAGTAAATGCATGAAAAATAGCAAACGAAGTCAGAAAGGGTTGAAAATTGATGACGTGGCCTCGAATGGTGCATACTGAACACACAAAAAGTCTGGAGTTGAAATAAGTTTAAAAAAATGAAATGCCTTTGTAACAGACGAGTTTTCGTCTGAAACCCTGATACTTCGAAAGAGATTGTCCATTTTGTACACGAAGTGCATCCAGTTTTTGCCGTAACCCTCTCAACTTTTTAGCACATGCTATGTGGGTGAAATGATGATACCATGGCAACTTTCAACCTTTTCAGAGTTCATTTGTAGTGCTTTTCAATTTCAGGGTCATTTTGCTCAAAAAAATCAGTAAATGCATGAAAAATAGCAAATGAAGTCAGAAAGGGTTGAAAATTGATGACGTGGCTTCGAATGGTGCATACTGAACACACAAAAAGTCCGGAGTTGAAATAAGTTTAAAAAAATGAAATGCCTTTGTAACAGACGAGTTTTCGTCTGAAACCCTGATACTTCGAAAGATATTGTCCATTTTGTACACGAAGTGCATCCAGTTTTTGCGGTAACCCTCTCAACTTTTTAGCACATGCTATGTGGGTGAAATGATGATACCATGGCAACTTTCAACCTTTTCAGAGTTCATTTGTAGTGCTTTTCAATTTCATGGTCATTTTGCTCAAAAAAATCAGTAAATGCATGAAAAATAGCAAACGAAGTCAGAAAGGGTTGAAAATTTATGACGTGGCTTCGAATGGTGCATACTGAACACACAAAAAGTCTGGAGTTGAAATAAGTTTAAAAAAATGAAATGCCTTTGTAACAGACGAGTTTTCGTCTGAAACCCTGATACTTCGAAAGAGATTGTCCATTTTGTACACGAAGTGCATCCAGTTTTTTCCGTAACCCTCTCAACTTTTTAGCACATGCTATGTGGGTGAAATGATGTTACCATGCCAACTTTCAACCTTTTCAGAGTTCAATTGTAGTGCTTTTCAATTTCAGGGTCATTTTGCTCAAAAAAATCAGTAAATGCATGAAAAATAGCAAACGAAGTCAGAAAGGGTTGAAAATTGATGACGTGGCCTCGAATGGTGCATACTGAACACACAAAAAGTCTGGAGTTGAAATAAGTTTAAAAAAATGAAATGCCTTTGTAACAGACGAGTTTTCGTCTGAAACCGTGATACTTCGAAAGAGATTGTCCATTTTGTACACGAAGTGCATCCAGCTTTTTCCGTAACCCTCTCAACTTTTTAGCACATGCTATGTGGGTGAAATGATGATACCATGCCAACTTTCAACCATTTCAGAGTTCAATTGTAGTGCTTTTCAATTTCAGGGTCATTTTGCTCAAAAAAATCAGTAAATGCATGAAAAATAGCAAACGAAGTCAGAAAGGGTTGAAAATTGATGACGTGGCCTCGAATGGTGCATACTGAACACACAAAAAGTCTGGAGTTGAAATAAGTTTAAAAAAATGAAATGCCTTTGTAACAGACGAGTTTTCGTCTGAAACCCTGATACTTCGAAAGAGATTGTCCATTTTGTACACGAAGTGCATCCAGTTTTTGCCGTAACCCTCTCAACTTTTTAGCACATGCTATGTGGGTGAAATGATGATACCATGGCAACTTTCAACCTTTTCAGAGTTCATTTGTAGTGCTTTTCAATTTCAGGGTCATTTTGCTCAAAAAAATCAGTAAATGCATGAAAAATAGCAAATGAAGTCAGAAAGGGTTGAAAATTGATGACGTGGCTTCGAATGGTGCATACTGAACACACAAAAAGTCCGGAGTTGAAATAAGTTTAAAAAAATGAAATGCCTTTGTAACAGACGAGTTTTCGTCTGAAACCCTGATACTTCGAAAGATATTGTCCATTTTGTACACGAAGTGCATCCAGTTTTTGCGGTAACCCTCTCAACTTTTTAGCACATGCTATGTGGGTGAAATGATGATACCATGGCAACTTTCAACCTTTTCAGAGTTCATTTGTAGTGCTTTTCAATTTCATGGTCATTTTGCTCAAAAAAATCAGTAAATGCATGAAAAATAGCAAACGAAGTCAGAAAGGGTTGAAAATTTATGACGTGGCTTCGAATGGTGCATACTGAACACACAAAAAGTCTGGAGTTGAAATAAGTTTAAAAAAATGAAATGCCTTTGTAACAGACGAGTTTTCGTCTGAAACCCTGATACTTCGAAAGAGATTGTCCATTTTGTACACGAAGTGCATCCAGTTTTTTCCGTAACCCTCTCAACTTTTTAGCACATGCTATGTGGGTGAAATGATGTTACCATGCCAACTTTCAACCTTTTCAGAGTTCAATTGTAGTGCTTTTCAATTTCAGGGTCATTTTGCTCAAAAAAATCAGTAAATGCATGAAAAATAGCAAACGAAGTCAGAAAGGGTTGAAAATTGATGACGTGGCCTCGAATGGTGCATACTGAACACACAAAAAGTCTGGAGTTGAAATAAGTTTAAAAAAATGAAATGCCTTTGTAACAGACGAGTTTTCGTCTGAAACCGTGATACTTCGAAAGAGATTGTCCATTTTGTACACGAAGTGCATCCAGCTTTTTCCGTAACCCTCTCAACTTTTTAGCACATGCTATGTGGGTGAAATGATGATACCATGCCAACTTTCAACCATTTCAGAGTTCAATTGTAGTGCTTTTCAATTTCAGGGTCATTTTGCTCAAAAAAATCAGTAAATGCATGAAAAATAGCAAACGAAGTCAGAAAGGGTTGAAAATTGATGACGTGGCCTCGAATGGTGCATACTGAACACACAAAAAGTCTGGAGTTGAAATAAGTTTAAAAAAATGAAATGCCTTTGTAACAGACGAGTTTTCGTCTGAAACCCTGATACTTCGAAAGAGATTGTCCATTTTGTACACGAAGTGCATCCAGTTTTTGCCGTAACCCTCTCAACTTTTTAGCACATGCTATGTGGGTGAAATGATGATACCATGGCAACTTTCAACCTTTTCAGAGTTCATTTGTAGTGCTTTTCAATTTCAGGGTCATTTTGCTCAAAAAAATCAGTAAATGCATGAAAAATAGCAAATGAAGTCAGAAAGGGTTGAAAATTGATGACGTGGCTTCGAATGGTGCATACTGAACACACAAAAAGTCCGGAGTTGAAATAAGTTTAAAAAAATGAAATGCCTTTGTAACAGACGAGTTTTCGTCTGAAACCCTGATACTTCGAAAGATATTGTCCATTTTGTACACGAAGTGCATCCAGTTTTTGCGGTAACCCTCTCAACTTTTTAGCACATGCTATGTGGGTGAAATGATGATACCATGGCAACTTTCAACCTTTTCAGAGTTCATTTGTAGTGCTTTTCAATTTCATGGTCATTTTGCTCAAAAAAATCAGTAAATGCATGAAAAATAGCAAACGAAGTCAGAAAGGGTTGAAAATTTATGACGTGGCTTCGAATGGTGCATACTGAACACACAAAAAGTCTGGAGTTGAAATAAGTTTAAAAAAATGAAATGCCTTTGTAACAGACGAGTTTTCGTCTGAAACCCTGATACTTCGAAAGAGATTGTCCATTTTGTACACGAAGTGCATCCAGTTTTTTCCGTAACCCTCTCAACTTTTTAGCACATGCTATGTGGGTGAAATGATGTTACCATGCCAACTTTCAACCTTTTCAGAGTTCAATTGTAGTGCTTTTCAATTTCAGGGTCATTTTGCTCAAAAAAATCAGTAAATGCATGAAAAATAGCAAACGAAGTCAGAAAGGGTTGAAAATTGATGACGTGGCCTCGAATGGTGCATACTGAACACACAAAAAGTCTGGAGTTGAAATAAGTTTAAAAAAATGAAATGCCTTTGTAACAGACGAGTTTTCGTCTGAAACCGTGATACTTCGAAAGAGATTGTCCATTTTGTACACGAAGTGCATCCAGCTTTTTCCGTAACCCTCTCAACTTTTTAGCACATGCTATGTGGGTGAAATGATGATACCATGCCAACTTTCAACCATTTCAGAGTTCAATTGTAGTGCTTTTCAATTTCAGGGTCATTTTGCTCAAAAAAATCAGTAAATGCATGAAAAATAGCAAACGAAGTCAGAAAGGGTTGAAAATTGATGACGTGGCCTCGAATGGTGCATACTGAACACACAAAAAGTCTGGAGTTGAAATAAGTTTAAAAAAATGAAATGCCTTTGTAACAGACGAGTTTTCGTCTGAAACCCTGATACTTCGAAAGAGATTGTCCATTTTGTACACGAAGTGCATCCAGTTTTTGCCGTAACCCTCTCAACTTTTTAGCACATGCTATGTGGGTGAAATGATGATACCATGGCAACTTTCAACCTTTTCAGAGTTCATTTGTAGTGCTTTTCAATTTCAGGGTCATTTTGCTCAAAAAAATCAGTAAATGCATGAAAAATAGCAAATGAAGTCAGAAAGGGTTGAAAATTGATGACGTGGCTTCGAATGGTGCATACTGAACACACAAAAAGTCCGGAGTTGAAATAAGTTTAAAAAAATGAAATGCCTTTGTAACAGACGAGTTTTCGTCTGAAACCCTGATACTTCGAAAGATATTGTCCATTTTGTACACGAAGTGCATCCAGTTTTTGCGGTAACCCTCTCAACTTTTTAGCACATGCTATGTGGGTGAAATGATGATACCATGGCAACTTTCAACCTTTTCAGAGTTCATTTGTAGTGCTTTTCAATTTCATGGTCATTTTGCTCAAAAAAATCAGTAAATGCATGAAAAATAGCAAACGAAGTCAGAAAGGGTTGAAAATTTATGACGTGGCTTCGAATGGTGCATACTGAACACACAAAAAGTCTGGAGTTGAAATAAGTTTAAAAAAATGAAATGCCTTTGTAACAGACGAGTTTTCGTCTGAAACCCTGATACTTCGAAAGAGATTGTCCATTTTGTACACGAAGTGCATCCAGTTTTTTCCGTAACCCTCTCAACTTTTTAGCACATGCTATGTGGGTGAAATGATGTTACCATGCCAACTTTCAACCTTTTCAGAGTTCAATTGTAGTGCTTTTCAATTTCAGGGTCATTTTGCTCAAAAAAATCAGTAAATGCATGAAAAATAGCAAACGAAGTCAGAAAGGGTTGAAAATTGATGACGTGGCCTCGAATGGTGCATACTGAACACACAAAAAGTCTGGAGTTGAAATAAGTTTAAAAAAATGAAATGCCTTTGTAACAGACGAGTTTTCGTCTGAAACCGTGATACTTCGAAAGAGATTGTCCATTTTGTACACGAAGTGCATCCAGCTTTTTCCGTAACCCTCTCAACTTTTTAGCACATGCTATGTGGGTGAAATGATGATACCATGCCAACTTTCAACCATTTCAGAGTTCAATTGTAGTGCTTTTCAATTTCAGGGTCATTTTGCTCAAAAAAATCAGTAAATGCATGAAAAATAGCAAACGAAGTCAGAAAGGGTTGAAAATTGATGACGTGGCCTCGAATGGTGCATACTGAACACACAAAAAGTCTGGAGTTGAAATAAGTTTAAAAAAATGAAATGCCTTTGTAACAGACGAGTTTTCGTCTGAAACCCTGATACTTCGAAAGAGATTGTCCATTTTGTACACGAAGTGCATCCAGTTTTTGCCGTAACCCTCTCAACTTTTTAGCACATGCTATGTGGGTGAAATGATGATACCATGGCAACTTTCAACCTTTTCAGAGTTCATTTGTAGTGCTTTTCAATTTCAGGGTCATTTTGCTCAAAAAAATCAGTAAATGCATGAAAAATAGCAAATGAAGTCAGAAAGGGTTGAAAATTGATGACGTGGCTTCGAATGGTGCATACTGAACACACAAAAAGTCCGGAGTTGAAATAAGTTTAAAAAAATGAAATGCCTTTGTAACAGACGAGTTTTCGTCTGAAACCCTGATACTTCGAAAGATATTGTCCATTTTGTACACGAAGTGCATCCAGTTTTTGCGGTAACCCTCTCAACTTTTTAGCACATGCTATGTGGGTGAAATGATGATACCATGGCAACTTTCAACCTTTTCAGAGTTCATTTGTAGTGCTTTTCAATTTCATGGTCATTTTGCTCAAAAAAATCAGTAAATGCATGAAAAATAGCAAACGAAGTCAGAAAGGGTTGAAAATTTATGACGTGGCTTCGAATGGTGCATACTGAACACACAAAAAGTCTGGAGTTGAAATAAGTTTAAAAAAATGAAATGCCTTTGTAACAGACGAGTTTTCGTCTGAAACCCTGATACTTCGAAAGAGATTGTCCATTTTGTACACGAAGTGCATCCAGTTTTTTCCGTAACCCTCTCAACTTTTTAGCACATGCTATGTGGGTGAAATGATGTTACCATGCCAACTTTCAACCTTTTCAGAGTTCAATTGTAGTGCTTTTCAATTTCAGGGTCATTTTGCTCAAAAAAATCAGTAAATGCATGAAAAATAGCAAACGAAGTCAGAAAGGGTTGAAAATTGATGACGTGGCCTCGAATGGTGCATACTGAACACACAAAAAGTCTGGAGTTGAAATAAGTTTAAAAAAATGAAATGCCTTTGTAACAGACGAGTTTTCGTCTGAAACCGTGATACTTCGAAAGAGATTGTCCATTTTGTACACGAAGTGCATCCAGCTTTTTCCGTAACCCTCTCAACTTTTTAGCACATGCTATGTGGGTGAAATGATGATACCATGCCAACTTTCAACCATTTCAGAGTTCAATTGTAGTGCTTTTCAATTTCAGGGTCATTTTGCTCAAAAAAATCAGTAAATGCATGAAAAATAGCAAACGAAGTCAGAAAGGGTTGAAAATTGATGACGTGGCCTCGAATGGTGCATACTGAACACACAAAAAGTCTGGAGTTGAAATAAGTTTAAAAAAATGAAATGCCTTTGTAACAGACGAGTTTTCGTCTGAAACCCTGATACTTCGAAAGAGATTGTCCATTTTGTACACGAAGTGCATCCAGTTTTTGCCGTAACCCTCTCAACTTTTTAGCACATGCTATGTGGGTGAAATGATGATACCATGGCAACTTTCAACCTTTTCAGAGTTCATTTGTAGTGCTTTTCAATTTCAGGGTCATTTTGCTCAAAAAAATCAGTAAATGCATGAAAAATAGCAAATGAAGTCAGAAAGGGTTGAAAATTGATGACGTGGCTTCGAATGGTGCATACTGAACACACAAAAAGTCCGGAGTTGAAATAAGTTTAAAAAAATGAAATGCCTTTGTAACAGACGAGTTTTCGTCTGAAACCCTGATACTTCGAAAGATATTGTCCATTTTGTACACGAAGTGCATCCAGTTTTTGCGGTAACCCTCTCAACTTTTTAGCACATGCTATGTGGGTGAAATGATGATACCATGGCAACTTTCAACCTTTTCAGAGTTCATTTGTAGTGCTTTTCAATTTCATGGTCATTTTGCTCAAAAAAATCAGTAAATGCATGAAAAATAGCAAACGAAGTCAGAAAGGGTTGAAAATTTATGACGTGGCTTCGAATGGTGCATACTGAACACACAAAAAGTCTGGAGTTGAAATAAGTTTAAAAAAATGAAATGCCTTTGTAACAGACGAGTTTTCGTCTGAAACCCTGATACTTCGAAAGAGATTGTCCATTTTGTACACGAAGTGCATCCAGTTTTTTCCGTAACCCTCTCAACTTTTTAGCACATGCTATGTGGGTGAAATGATGTTACCATGCCAACTTTCAACCTTTTCAGAGTTCAATTGTAGTGCTTTTCAATTTCAGGGTCATTTTGCTCAAAAAAATCAGTAAATGCATGAAAAATAGCAAACGAAGTCAGAAAGGGTTGAAAATTGATGACGTGGCCTCGAATGGTGCATACTGAACACACAAAAAGTCTGGAGTTGAAATAAGTTTAAAAAAATGAAATGCCTTTGTAACAGACGAGTTTTCGTCTGAAACCGTGATACTTCGAAAGAGATTGTCCATTTTGTACACGAAGTGCATCCAGCTTTTTCCGTAACCCTCTCAACTTTTTAGCACATGCTATGTGGGTGAAATGATGATACCATGCCAACTTTCAACCATTTCAGAGTTCAATTGTAGTGCTTTTCAATTTCAGGGTCATTTTGCTCAAAAAAATCAGTAAATGCATGAAAAATAGCAAACGAAGTCAGAAAGGGTTGAAAATTGATGACGTGGCCTCGAATGGTGCATACTGAACACACAAAAAGTCTGGAGTTGAAATAAGTTTAAAAAAATGAAATGCCTTTGTAACAGACGAGTTTTCGTCTGAAACCCTGATACTTCGAAAGAGATTGTCCATTTTGTACACGAAGTGCATCCAGTTTTTGCCGTAACCCTCTCAACTTTTTAGCACATGCTATGTGGGTGAAATGATGATACCATGGCAACTTTCAACCTTTTCAGAGTTCATTTGTAGTGCTTTTCAATTTCAGGGTCATTTTGCTCAAAAAAATCAGTAAATGCATGAAAAATAGCAAATGAAGTCAGAAAGGGTTGAAAATTGATGACGTGGCTTCGAATGGTGCATACTGAACACACAAAAAGTCCGGAGTTGAAATAAGTTTAAAAAAATGAAATGCCTTTGTAACAGACGAGTTTTCGTCTGAAACCCTGATACTTCGAAAGATATTGTCCATTTTGTACACGAAGTGCATCCAGTTTTTGCGGTAACCCTCTCAACTTTTTAGCACATGCTATGTGGGTGAAATGATGATACCATGGCAACTTTCAACCTTTTCAGAGTTCATTTGTAGTGCTTTTCAATTTCATGGTCATTTTGCTCAAAAAAATCAGTAAATGCATGAAAAATAGCAAACGAAGTCAGAAAGGGTTGAAAATTTATGACGTGGCTTCGAATGGTGCATACTGAACACACAAAAAGTCTGGAGTTGAAATAAGTTTAAAAAAATGAAATGCCTTTGTAACAGACGAGTTTTCGTCTGAAACCCTGATACTTCGAAAGAGATTGTCCATTTTGTACACGAAGTGCATCCAGTTTTTTCCGTAACCCTCTCAACTTTTTAGCACATGCTATGTGGGTGAAATGATGTTACCATGCCAACTTTCAACCTTTTCAGAGTTCAATTGTAGTGCTTTTCAATTTCAGGGTCATTTTGCTCAAAAAAATCAGTAAATGCATGAAAAATAGCAAACGAAGTCAGAAAGGGTTGAAAATTGATGACGTGGCCTCGAATGGTGCATACTGAACACACAAAAAGTCTGGAGTTGAAATAAGTTTAAAAAAATGAAATGCCTTTGTAACAGACGAGTTTTCGTCTGAAACCGTGATACTTCGAAAGAGATTGTCCATTTTGTACACGAAGTGCATCCAGCTTTTTCCGTAACCCTCTCAACTTTTTAGCACATGCTATGTGGGTGAAATGATGATACCATGCCAACTTTCAACCATTTCAGAGTTCAATTGTAGTGCTTTTCAATTTCAGGGTCATTTTGCTCAAAAAAATCAGTAAATGCATGAAAAATAGCAAACGAAGTCAGAAAGGGTTGAAAATTGATGACGTGGCCTCGAATGGTGCATACTGAACACACAAAAAGTCTGGAGTTGAAATAAGTTTAAAAAAATGAAATGCCTTTGTAACAGACGAGTTTTCGTCTGAAACCCTGATACTTCGAAAGAGATTGTCCATTTTGTACACGAAGTGCATCCAGTTTTTGCCGTAACCCTCTCAACTTTTTAGCACATGCTATGTGGGTGAAATGATGATACCATGGCAACTTTCAACCTTTTCAGAGTTCATTTGTAGTGCTTTTCAATTTCAGGGTCATTTTGCTCAAAAAAATCAGTAAATGCATGAAAAATAGCAAATGAAGTCAGAAAGGGTTGAAAATTGATGACGTGGCTTCGAATGGTGCATACTGAACACACAAAAAGTCCGGAGTTGAAATAAGTTTAAAAAAATGAAATGCCTTTGTAACAGACGAGTTTTCGTCTGAAACCCTGATACTTCGAAAGATATTGTCCATTTTGTACACGAAGTGCATCCAGTTTTTGCGGTAACCCTCTCAACTTTTTAGCACATGCTATGTGGGTGAAATGATGATACCATGGCAACTTTCAACCTTTTCAGAGTTCATTTGTAGTGCTTTTCAATTTCATGGTCATTTTGCTCAAAAAAATCAGTAAATGCATGAAAAATAGCAAACGAAGTCAGAAAGGGTTGAAAATTTATGACGTGGCTTCGAATGGTGCATACTGAACACACAAAAAGTCTGGAGTTGAAATAAGTTTAAAAAAATGAAATGCCTTTGTAACAGACGAGTTTTCGTCTGAAACCCTGATACTTCGAAAGAGATTGTCCATTTTGTACACGAAGTGCATCCAGTTTTTTCCGTAACCCTCTCAACTTTTTAGCACATGCTATGTGGGTGAAATGATGTTACCATGCCAACTTTCAACCTTTTCAGAGTTCAATTGTAGTGCTTTTCAATTTCAGGGTCATTTTGCTCAAAAAAATCAGTAAATGCATGAAAAATAGCAAACGAAGTCAGAAAGGGTTGAAAATTGATGACGTGGCCTCGAATGGTGCATACTGAACACACAAAAAGTCTGGAGTTGAAATAAGTTTAAAAAAATGAAATGCCTTTGTAACAGACGAGTTTTCGTCTGAAACCGTGATACTTCGAAAGAGATTGTCCATTTTGTACACGAAGTGCATCCAGCTTTTTCCGTAACCCTCTCAACTTTTTAGCACATGCTATGTGGGTGAAATGATGATACCATGCCAACTTTCAACCATTTCAGAGTTCAATTGTAGTGCTTTTCAATTTCAGGGTCATTTTGCTCAAAAAAATCAGTAAATGCATGAAAAATAGCAAACGAAGTCAGAAAGGGTTGAAAATTGATGACGTGGCCTCGAATGGTGCATACTGAACACACAAAAAGTCTGGAGTTGAAATAAGTTTAAAAAAATGAAATGCCTTTGTAACAGACGAGTTTTCGTCTGAAACCCTGATACTTCGAAAGAGATTGTCCATTTTGTACACGAAGTGCATCCAGTTTTTGCCGTAACCCTCTCAACTTTTTAGCACATGCTATGTGGGTGAAATGATGATACCATGGCAACTTTCAACCTTTTCAGAGTTCATTTGTAGTGCTTTTCAATTTCAGGGTCATTTTGCTCAAAAAAATCAGTAAATGCATGAAAAATAGCAAATGAAGTCAGAAAGGGTTGAAAATTGATGACGTGGCTTCGAATGGTGCATACTGAACACACAAAAAGTCCGGAGTTGAAATAAGTTTAAAAAAATGAAATGCCTTTGTAACAGACGAGTTTTCGTCTGAAACCCTGATACTTCGAAAGATATTGTCCATTTTGTACACGAAGTGCATCCAGTTTTTGCGGTAACCCTCTCAACTTTTTAGCACATGCTATGTGGGTGAAATGATGATACCATGGCAACTTTCAACCTTTTCAGAGTTCATTTGTAGTGCTTTTCAATTTCATGGTCATTTTGCTCAAAAAAATCAGTAAATGCATGAAAAATAGCAAACGAAGTCAGAAAGGGTTGAAAATTTATGACGTGGCTTCGAATGGTGCATACTGAACACACAAAAAGTCTGGAGTTGAAATAAGTTTAAAAAAATGAAATGCCTTTGTAACAGACGAGTTTTCGTCTGAAACCCTGATACTTCGAAAGAGATTGTCCATTTTGTACACGAAGTGCATCCAGTTTTTTCCGTAACCCTCTCAACTTTTTAGCACATGCTATGTGGGTGAAATGATGTTACCATGCCAACTTTCAACCTTTTCAGAGTTCAATTGTAGTGCTTTTCAATTTCAGGGTCATTTTGCTCAAAAAAATCAGTAAATGCATGAAAAATAGCAAACGAAGTCAGAAAGGGTTGAAAATTGATGACGTGGCCTCGAATGGTGCATACTGAACACACAAAAAGTCTGGAGTTGAAATAAGTTTAAAAAAATGAAATGCCTTTGTAACAGACGAGTTTTCGTCTGAAACCGTGATACTTCGAAAGAGATTGTCCATTTTGTACACGAAGTGCATCCAGCTTTTTCCGTAACCCTCTCAACTTTTTAGCACATGCTATGTGGGTGAAATGATGATACCATGCCAACTTTCAACCATTTCAGAGTTCAATTGTAGTGCTTTTCAATTTCAGGGTCATTTTGCTCAAAAAAATCAGTAAATGCATGAAAAATAGCAAACGAAGTCAGAAAGGGTTGAAAATTGATGACGTGGCCTCGAATGGTGCATACTGAACACACAAAAAGTCTGGAGTTGAAATAAGTTTAAAAAAATGAAATGCCTTTGTAACAGACGAGTTTTCGTCTGAAACCCTGATACTTCGAAAGAGATTGTCCATTTTGTACACGAAGTGCATCCAGTTTTTGCCGTAACCCTCTCAACTTTTTAGCACATGCTATGTGGGTGAAATGATGATACCATGGCAACTTTCAACCTTTTCAGAGTTCATTTGTAGTGCTTTTCAATTTCAGGGTCATTTTGCTCAAAAAAATCAGTAAATGCATGAAAAATAGCAAATGAAGTCAGAAAGGGTTGAAAATTGATGACGTGGCTTCGAATGGTGCATACTGAACACACAAAAAGTCCGGAGTTGAAATAAGTTTAAAAAAATGAAATGCCTTTGTAACAGACGAGTTTTCGTCTGAAACCCTGATACTTCGAAAGATATTGTCCATTTTGTACACGAAGTGCATCCAGTTTTTGCGGTAACCCTCTCAACTTTTTAGCACATGCTATGTGGGTGAAATGATGATACCATGGCAACTTTCAACCTTTTCAGAGTTCATTTGTAGTGCTTTTCAATTTCATGGTCATTTTGCTCAAAAAAATCAGTAAATGCATGAAAAATAGCAAACGAAGTCAGAAAGGGTTGAAAATTTATGACGTGGCTTCGAATGGTGCATACTGAACACACAAAAAGTCTGGAGTTGAAATAAGTTTAAAAAAATGAAATGCCTTTGTAACAGACGAGTTTTCGTCTGAAACCCTGATACTTCGAAAGAGATTGTCCATTTTGTACACGAAGTGCATCCAGTTTTTTCCGTAACCCTCTCAACTTTTTAGCACATGCTATGTGGGTGAAATGATGTTACCATGCCAACTTTCAACCTTTTCAGAGTTCAATTGTAGTGCTTTTCAATTTCAGGGTCATTTTGCTCAAAAAAATCAGTAAATGCATGAAAAATAGCAAACGAAGTCAGAAAGGGTTGAAAATTGATGACGTGGCCTCGAATGGTGCATACTGAACACACAAAAAGTCTGGAGTTGAAATAAGTTTAAAAAAATGAAATGCCTTTGTAACAGACGAGTTTTCGTCTGAAACCGTGATACTTCGAAAGAGATTGTCCATTTTGTACACGAAGTGCATCCAGCTTTTTCCGTAACCCTCTCAACTTTTTAGCACATGCTATGTGGGTGAAATGATGATACCATGCCAACTTTCAACCATTTCAGAGTTCAATTGTAGTGCTTTTCAATTTCAGGGTCATTTTGCTCAAAAAAATCAGTAAATGCATGAAAAATAGCAAACGAAGTCAGAAAGGGTTGAAAATTGATGACGTGGCCTCGAATGGTGCATACTGAACACACAAAAAGTCTGGAGTTGAAATAAGTTTAAAAAAATGAAATGCCTTTGTAACAGACGAGTTTTCGTCTGAAACCCTGATACTTCGAAAGAGATTGTCCATTTTGTACACGAAGTGCATCCAGTTTTTGCCGTAACCCTCTCAACTTTTTAGCACATGCTATGTGGGTGAAATGATGATACCATGGCAACTTTCAACCTTTTCAGAGTTCATTTGTAGTGCTTTTCAATTTCAGGGTCATTTTGCTCAAAAAAATCAGTAAATGCATGAAAAATAGCAAATGAAGTCAGAAAGGGTTGAAAATTGATGACGTGGCTTCGAATGGTGCATACTGAACACACAAAAAGTCCGGAGTTGAAATAAGTTTAAAAAAATGAAATGCCTTTGTAACAGACGAGTTTTCGTCTGAAACCCTGATACTTCGAAAGATATTGTCCATTTTGTACACGAAGTGCATCCAGTTTTTGCGGTAACCCTCTCAACTTTTTAGCACATGCTATGTGGGTGAAATGATGATACCATGGCAACTTTCAACCTTTTCAGAGTTCATTTGTAGTGCTTTTCAATTTCATGGTCATTTTGCTCAAAAAAATCAGTAAATGCATGAAAAATAGCAAACGAAGTCAGAAAGGGTTGAAAATTTATGACGTGGCTTCGAATGGTGCATACTGAACACACAAAAAGTCTGGAGTTGAAATAAGTTTAAAAAAATGAAATGCCTTTGTAACAGACGAGTTTTCGTCTGAAACCCTGATACTTCGAAAGAGATTGTCCATTTTGTACACGAAGTGCATCCAGTTTTTTCCGTAACCCTCTCAACTTTTTAGCACATGCTATGTGGGTGAAATGATGTTACCATGCCAACTTTCAACCTTTTCAGAGTTCAATTGTAGTGCTTTTCAATTTCAGGGTCATTTTGCTCAAAAAAATCAGTAAATGCATGAAAAATAGCAAACGAAGTCAGAAAGGGTTGAAAATTGATGACGTGGCCTCGAATGGTGCATACTGAACACACAAAAAGTCTGGAGTTGAAATAAGTTTAAAAAAATGAAATGCCTTTGTAACAGACGAGTTTTCGTCTGAAACCGTGATACTTCGAAAGAGATTGTCCATTTTGTACACGAAGTGCATCCAGCTTTTTCCGTAACCCTCTCAACTTTTTAGCACATGCTATGTGGGTGAAATGATGATACCATGCCAACTTTCAACCATTTCAGAGTTCAATTGTAGTGCTTTTCAATTTCAGGGTCATTTTGCTCAAAAAAATCAGTAAATGCATGAAAAATAGCAAACGAAGTCAGAAAGGGTTGAAAATTGATGACGTGGCCTCGAATGGTGCATACTGAACACACAAAAAGTCTGGAGTTGAAATAAGTTTAAAAAAATGAAATGCCTTTGTAACAGACGAGTTTTCGTCTGAAACCCTGATACTTCGAAAGAGATTGTCCATTTTGTACACGAAGTGCATCCAGTTTTTGCCGTAACCCTCTCAACTTTTTAGCACATGCTATGTGGGTGAAATGATGATACCATGCCAACTTTCAACCATTTCAGAGTTCAATTGTAGTGCTTTTCAATTTCAGGGTCATTTTGCTCAAAAAAATCAGTAAATGCATGAAAAATAGCAAACGAAGTCAGAAAGGGTTGAAAATTGATGACGTGGCCTCGAATGGTGCATACTGAACACACAAAAAGTCTGGAGTTGAAATAAGTTTAAAAAAATGAAATGCCTTTGTAACAGACGAGTTTTCGTCTGAAACCCTGATACTTCGAAAGAGATTGTCCATTTTGTACACGAAGTGCATCCAGTTTTTGCCGTAACCCTCTCAACTTTTTAGCACATGCTATGTGGGTGAAATGATGATACCATGGCAACTTTCAACCTTTTCAGAGTTCATTTGTAGTGCTTTTCAATTTCAGGGTCATTTTGCTCAAAAAAATCAGTAAATGCATGAAAAATAGCAAATGAAGTCAGAAAGGGTTGAAAATTGATGACGTGGCTTCGAATGGTGCATACTGAACACACAAAAAGTCCGGAGTTGAAATAAGTTTAAAAAAATGAAATGCCTTTGTAACAGACGAGTTTTCGTCTGAAACCCTGATACTTCGAAAGATATTGTCCATTTTGTACACGAAGTGCATCCAGTTTTTGCGGTAACCCTCTCAACTTTTTAGCACATGCTATGTGGGTGAAATGATGATACCATGGCAACTTTCAACCTTTTCAGAGTTCATTTGTAGTGCTTTTCAATTTCAGGGTCATTTTGCTCAAAAAAATCAGTAAATGCATGAAAAATAGCAAACGAAGTCAGAAAGGGTTGAAAATTTATGACGTGGCTTCGAATGGTGCATACTGAACACACAAAAAGTCTGGAGTTGAAATAAGTTTAAAAAAATGAAATGCCTTTGTAACAGACGAGTTTTCGTCTGAAACCCTGATACTTCGAAAGAGATTGTCCATTTTGTACACGAAGTGCATCCAGTTTTTTCCGTAACCCTCTCAACTTTTTAGCACATGCTATGTGGGTGAAATGATGTTACCATGCCAACTTTCAACCTTTTCAGAGTTCAATTGTAGTGCTTTTCAATTTCAGGGTCATTTTGCTCAAAAAAATCAGTAAATGCATGAAAAATAGCAAACGAAGTCAGAAAGGGTTGAAAATTGATGACGTGGCCTCGAATGGTGCATACTGAACACACAAAAAGTCTGGAGTTGAAATAAGTTTAAAAAAATGAAATGCCTTTGTAACAGACGAGTTTTCGTCTGAAACCCTGATACTTCGAAAGAGATTGTCCATTTTGTACACGAAGTGCATCCAGCTTTTTCCGTAACCCTCTCAACTTTTTAGCACATGCTATGTGGGTGAAATGATGATACCATGCCAACTTTCAACCATTTCAGAGTTCAATTGTAGTGCTTTTCAATTTCAGGGTCATTTTGCTCAAAAAAATCAGTAAATGCATGAAAAATAGCAAACGAAGTCAGAAAGGGTTGAAAATTGATGACGTGGCCTCGAATGGTGCATACTGAACACACAAAAAGTCTGGAGTTGAAATAAGTTTAAAAAAATGAAATGCCTTTGTAACAGACGAGTTTTCGTCTGAAACCCTGATACTTCGAAAGAGATTGTCCATTTTGTACACGAAGTGCATCCAGTTTTTGCCGTAACCCTCTCAACTTTTTAGCACATGCTATGTGGGTGAAATGATGATACCATGGCAACTTTCAACCTTTTCAGAGTTCATTTGTAGTGCTTTTCAATTTCAGGGTCATTTTGCTCAAAAAAATCAGTAAATGCATGAAAAATAGCAAATGAAGTCAGAAAGGGTTGAAAATTGATGACGTGGCTTCGAATGGTGCATACTGAACACACAAAAAGTCCGGAGTTGAAATAAGTTTAAAAAAATGAAATGCCTTTGTAACAGACGAGTTTTCGTCTGAAACCCTGATACTTCGAAAGATATTGTCCATTTTGTACACGAAGTGCATCCAGTTTTTGCGGTAACCCTCTCAACTTTTTAGCACATGCTATGTGGGTGAAATGATGATACCATGGCAACTTTCAACCTTTTCAGAGTTCATTTGTAGTGCTTTTCAATTTCATGGTCATTTTGCTCAAAAAAATCAGTAAATGCATGAAAAATAGCAAACGAAGTCAGAAAGGGTTGAAAATTGATGACGTGGCCTCGAATGGTGCATACTGAACACACAAAAAGTCTGGAGTTGAAATAAGTTTAAAAAAATGAAATGCCTTTGTAACAGACGAGTTTTCGTCTGAAACCCTGATACTTCGAAAGAGATTGTCCATTTTGTACACGAAGTGCATCCAGTTTTTTCCGTAACCCTCTCAACTTTTTAGCACATGCTATGTGGGTGAAATGATGTTACCATGCCAACTTTCAACCTTTTCAGAGTTCAATTGTAGTGCTTTTCAATTTCAGGGTCATTTTGCTCAAAAAAATCAGTAAATGCATGAAAAATAGCAAACGAAGTCAGAAAGGGTTGAAAATTGATGACGTGGCCTCGAATGGTGCATACTGAACACACAAAAAGTCTGGAGTTGAAATAAGTTTAAAAAAATGAAATGCCTTTGTAACAGACGAGTTTTCGTCTGAAACCGTGATACTTCGAAAGAGATTGTCCATTTTGTACACGAAGTGCATCCAGCTTTTTCCGTAACCCTCTCAACTTTTTAGCACATGCTATGTGGGTGAAATGATGATACCATGCCAACTTTCAACCATTTCAGAGTTCAATTGTAGTGCTTTTCAATTTCAGGGTCATTTTGCTCAAAAAAATCAGTAAATGCATGAAAAATAGCAAACGAAGTCAGAAAGGGTTGAAAATTGATGACGTGGCCTCGAATGGTGCATACTGAACACACAAAAAGTCTGGAGTTGAAATAAGTTTAAAAAAATGAAATGCCTTTGTAACAGACGAGTTTTCGTCTGAAACCCTGATACTTCGAAAGAGATTGTCCATTTTGTACACGAAGTGCATCCAGTTTTTGCCGTAACCCTCTCAACTTTTTAGCACATGCTATGTGGGTGAAATGATGATACCATGGCAACTTTCAACCTTTTCAGAGTTCATTTGTAGTGCTTTTCAATTTCAGGGTCATTTTGCTCAAAAAAATCAGTAAATGCATGAAAAATAGCAAACGAAGTCAGAAAGGGTTGAAAATTGATGACGTGGCTTCGAATGGTGCATACTGAACACACAAAAAGTCCGGAGTTGAAATAAGTTTAAAAAAATGAAATGCCTTTGTAACAGACGAGTTTTCGTCTGAAACCCTGATACTTCGAAAGATATTGTCCATTTTGTACACGAAGTGCATCCAGTTTTTGCGGTAACCCTCTCAACTTTTTAGCACATGCTATGTGGGTGAAATGATGATACCATGGCAACTTTCAACCTTTTCAGAGTTCATTTGTAGTGCTTTTCAATTTCAGGGTCATTTTGCTCAAAAAAATCAGTAAATGCATGAAAAATAGCAAACGAAGTCAGAAAGGGTTGAAAATTTATGACGTGGCTTCGAATGGTGCATACTGAACACACAAAAAGTCTGGAGTTGAAATAAGTTTAAAAAAATGAAATGCCTTTGTAACAGACGAGTTTTCGTCTGAAACCCTGATACTTCGAAAGAGATTGTCCATTTTGTACACGAAGTGCATCCAGTTTTTTCCGTAACCCTCTCAACTTTTTAGCACATGCTATGTGGGTGAAATGATGTTACCATGCCAACTTTCAACCTTTTCAGAGTTCAATTGTAGTGCTTTTCAATTTCAGGGTCATTTTGCTCAAAAAAATCAGTAAATGCATGAAAAATAGCAAACGAAGTCAGAAAGGGTTGAAAATTGATGACGTGGCCTCGAATGGTGCATACTGAACACACAAAAAGTCTGGAGTTGAAATAAGTTTAAAAAAATGAAATGCCTTTGTAACAGACGAGTTTTCGTCTGAAACCGTGATACTTCGAAAGAGATTGTCCATTTTGTACACGAAGTGCATCCAGCTTTTTCCGTAACCCTCTCAACTTTTTAGCACATGCTATGTGGGTGAAATGATGATACCATGCCAACTTTCAACCATTTCAGAGTTCAATTGTAGTGCTTTTCAATTTCAGGGTCATTTTGCTCAAAAAAATCAGTAAATGCATGAAAAATAGCAAACGAAGTCAGAAAGGGTTGAAAATTGATGACGTGGCCTCGAATGGTGCATACTGAACACACAAAAAGTCTGGAGTTGAAATAAGTTTAAAAAAATGAAATGCCTTTGTAACAGACGAGTTTTCGTCTGAAACCCTGATACTTCGAAAGAGATTGTCCATTTTGTACACGAAGTGCATCCAGTTTTTGCCGTAACCCTCTCAACTTTTTAGCACATGCTATGTGGGTGAAATGATGATACCATGGCAACTTTCAACCTTTTCAGAGTTCATTTGTAGTGCTTTTCAATTTCAGGGTCATTTTGCTCAAAAAAATCAGTAAATGCATGAAAAATAGCAAATGAAGTCAGAAAGGGTTGAAAATTGATGACGTGGCTTCGAATGGTGCATACTGAACACACAAAAAGTCCGGAGTTGAAATAAGTTTAAAAAAATGAAATGCCTTTGTAACAGACGAGTTTTCGTCTGAAACCCTGATACTTCGAAAGATATTGTCCATTTTGTACACGAAGTGCATCCAGTTTTTGCGGTAACCCTCTCAACTTTTTAGCACATGCTATGTGGGTGAAATGATGATACCATGGCAACTTTCAACCTTTTCAGAGTTCATTTGTAGTGCTTTTCAATTTCATGGTCATTTTGCTCAAAAAAATCAGTAAATGCATGAAAAATAGCAAACGAAGTCAGAAAGGGTTGAAAATTTATGACGTGGCTTCGAATGGTGCATACTGAACACACAAAAAGTCTGGAGTTGAAATAAGTTTAAAAAAATGAAATGCCTTTGTAACAGACGAGTTTTCGTCTGAAACCCTGATACTTCGAAAGAGATTGTCCATTTTGTACACGAAGTGCATCCAGTTTTTTCCGTAACCCTCTCAACTTTTTAGCACATGCTATGTGGGTGAAATGATGTTACCATGCCAACTTTCAACCTTTTCAGAGTTCAATTGTAGTGCTTTTCAATTTCAGGGTCATTTTGCTCAAAAAAATCAGTAAATGCATGAAAAATAGCAAACGAAGTCAGAAAGGGTTGAAAATTGATGACGTGGCCTCGAATGGTGCATACTGAACACACAAAAAGTCTGGAGTTGAAATAAGTTTAAAAAAATGAAATGCCTTTGTAACAGACGAGTTTTCGTCTGAAACCGTGATACTTCGAAAGAGATTGTCCATTTTGTACACGAAGTGCATCCAGCTTTTTCCGTAACCCTCTCAACTTTTTAGCACATGCTATGTGGGTGAAATGATGATACCATGCCAACTTTCAACCATTTCAGAGTTCAGTTGTAGTGCTTTTCAATTTCAGGGTCATTTTGCTCAAAAAAATCAGTAAATGCATGAAAAATAGCAAACGAAGTCAGAAAGGGTTGAAAATTGATGACGTGGCCTCGAATGGTGCATACTGAACACACAAAAAGTCTGGAGTTGAAATAAGTTTAAAAAAATGAAATGCCTTTGTAACAGACGAGTTTTCGTCTGAAACCCTGATACTTCGAAAGAGATTGTCCATTTTGTACACGAAGTGCATCCAGTTTTTGCCGTAACCCTCTCAACTTTTTAGCACATGCTATGTGGGTGAAATGATGATACCATGGCAACTTTCAACCTTTTCAGAGTTCATTTGTAGTGCTTTTCAATTTCAGGGTCATTTTGCTCAAAAAAATCAGTAAATGCATGAAAAATAGCAAATGAAGTCAGAAAGGGTTGAAAATTGATGACGTGGCTTCGAATGGTGCATACTGAACACACAAAAAGTCCGGAGTTGAAATAAGTTTAAAAAAATGAAATGCCTTTGTAACAGACGAGTTTTCGTCTGAAACCCTGATACTTCGAAAGATATTGTCCATTTTGTACACGAAGTGCATCCAGTTTTTGCCGTAACCCTCTCAACTTTTTAGCACATGCTATGTGGGTGAAATGATGATACCATGGCAACTTTCAACCTTTTCAGAGTTCATTTGTAGTGCTTTTCAATTTCAGGGTCATTTTGCTCAAAAAAATCAGTAAATGCATGAAAAATAGCAAATGAAGTCAGAAAGGGTTGAAAATTGATGACGTGGCTTCGAATGGTGCATACTGAACACACAAAAAGTCCGGAGTTGAAATAAGTTTAAAAAAATGAAATGCCTTTGTAACAGACGAGTTTTCGTCTGAAACCCTGATACTTCGAAAGAGATTGTCCATTTTGTACACGAAGTGCATCCAGTTTTTGCCGTAACCCTCTCAACTTTTTAGCACATGCTATGTGGGTGAAATGATGATACCATGGCAACTTTCAACCTTTTCAGAGTTCATTTGTAGTGCTTTTCAATTTCAGGGTCATTTTGCTCAAAAAAATCAGTAAATGCATGAAAAATAGCAAATGAAGTCAGAAAGGGTTGAAAATTGATGACGTGGTTTCGAATGGTGCATACTGAACACACAAAAAGTCCGGAGTTGAAATAAGTTTAAAAAAATGAAATGCCTTTGTAACAGACGAGTTTTCGTCTGAAACCCTGATACTTCGAAAGATATTGTCCATTTTGTACATGAAGTGCATCCAGCTTTTGCCGTAACCCTCTCAACTTTTTAGCACATGCTATGTGGGTGAAATGATGATACCATGCCAACTTCAACCTTTTCAGAGTTCAGTTGTAGTGCTTTTCAATTTCAGGGTCATTTTGCTCAAAAAAATCAGTAAATGCATGAAAAATAGCAAATGAAGTCAGAAAGGGTTGAAAATTGATGACGTGGCTTCGAATGGTGCATACTGAACACACAAAAAGTGTGGAGTTGAAATAAGTTTAAAAAAATGAAATGCCTTTGTAACAGACGAGTTTTCGTCTGAAACCGTGATACTTCGAAAGAGATTGTCCATTTTGTACACGAAGTGCATCCAGCTTTTTCCGTAACCCTCTCAACTTTTTAGCACATGCTATGTGGGTGAAATGATGATACCATGCCAACTTTCAACCATTTCAGAGTTCAATTGTAGTGCTTTTCAATTTCAGGGTCATTTTGCTCAAAAAAATCAGTAAATGCATGAAAAATAGCAAATGAAGTCAGAAAGGGTTGAAAATTGATGACGTGGTTTCGAATGGTGCATACTAAACACACAAAAAGTCCGGAGTTGAAATAAGTTTAAAAAAATGAAATGCCTTTGTAACAGACGAGTTTTCGTCTGAAACCCTGATACTTCGAAAGATATTGTCCATTTTGTACATGAAGTGCATCCAGTTTTTGCCGTAACCCTCTCAACTTTTTAGCACATGCTATGTGGGTGAAATGATGATACCATGCCAACTTCAACCTTTTCAGAGTTCAGTTGTAGTGCTTTTCAATTTCAGGGTCATTTTGCTCAAAAAAATCAGTAAATGCATGAAAAATAGCAAACGAAGTCAGAAAGGGTTGAAAATTGATGACGTGGCTTCGAATGGTGCATACTGAACACACAAAAAGTCTGGAGTTGAAATAAGTTTAAAAAAATGAAATGCCTTTGTAACAGACGAGTTTTCGTCTGAAACCGTGATACTTCGAAAGAGATTGTCCATTTTGTACACGAAGTGCATCCAGCTTTTTCCGTAACCCTCTCAACTTTTTAGCACATGCTATGTGGGTGAAATGATGATACCATGCCAACTTTCAACCATTTCAGAGTTCAATTGTAGTGCTTTTCAATTTCAGGGTCATTTTGCACAAAAAAATCAGTAAATGCATGAAAAATAGCAAACGAAGTCAGAAAGGGTTGAAAATTGATGACGTGGCCTCGAATGGTGCATACTGAACACACAAAAAGTCTGGAGTTGAAATAAGTTTAAAAAAATGAAATGCCTTTGTAACAGACGAGTTTTCGTCTGAAACCCTGATACTTCGAAAGAGATTGTCCATTTTGTACACGAAGTGCATCCAGTTTTTGCCGTAACCCTCTCAACTTTTTAGCACATGCTATGTGGGTGAAATGATGATACCATGGCAACTTTCAACCTTTTCAGAGTTCATTTGTAGTGCTTTTCAATTTCAGGGTCATTTTGCTCAAAAAAATCAGTAAATGCATGAAAAATAGCAAATGAAGTCAGAAAGGGTTGAAAATTGATGACGTGGCTTCGAATGGTGCATACTGAACACACAAAAAGTCCGGAGTTGAAATAAGTTTAAAAAAATGAAATGCCTTTGTAACAGACGAGTTTTCGTCTGAAACCCTGATACTTCGAAAGAGATTGTCCATTTTGTACACGAAGTGCATCCAGTTTTTGCCGTAACCCTCTCAACTTTTTAGCACATGCTATGTGGGTGAAATGATGATACCATGGCAACTTTCAACCTTTTCAGAGTTCATTTGTAGTGCTTTTCAATTTCAGGGTCATTTTGCTCAAAAAAATCAGTAAATGCATGAAAAATAGCAAATGAAGTCAGAAAGGGTTGAAAATTGATGACGTGGCTTCGAATGGTGCATACTGAACACACAAAAAGTCCGGAGTTGAAATAAGTTTAAAAAAATGAAATGCCTTTGTAACAGACGAGTTTTCGTCTGAAACCCTGATACTTCGAAAGATATTGTCCATTTTGTACACGAAGTGCATCCAGTTTTTGCGGTAACCCTCTCAACTTTTTAGCACATGCTATGTGGGTGAAATGATGATACCATGGCAACTTTCAACCTTTTCAGAGTTCATTTGTAGTGCTTTTCAATTTCATGGTCATTTTGCTCAAAAAAATCAGTAAATGCATGAAAAATAGCAAACGAAGTCAGAAAGGGTTGAAAATTGATGACGTGGCTTCGAATGGTGCATACTGAACACACAAAAAGTCTGGAGTTGAAATAAGTTTAAAAAAATGAAATGCCTTTGTAACAGACGAGTTTTCGTCTGAAACCCTGATACTTCGAAAGAGATTGTCCATTTTGTACACGAAGTGCATCCAGTTTTTTCCGTAACCCTCTCAACTTTTTAGCACATGATATGTGGGTGAAATGATGTTACCATGCCAACTTTCAACCTTTTCAGAGTTCAATTGTAGTGCTTTTCAATTTCAGGGTCATTTTGCTCAAAAAAATCAGTAAATGCATGAAAAATAGCAAACGAAGTCAGAAAGGGTTGAAAATTGATGACGTGGCCTCGAATGGTGCATACTGAACACACAAAAAGTCTGGAGTTGAAATAAGTTTAAAAAAATGAAATGCCTTTGTAACAGACGAGTTTTCGTCTGAAACCCTGATACTTCGAAAGAGATTGTCCATTTTGTACACGAAGTGCATCCAGTTTTTGCCGTAACCCTCTCAACTTTTTAGCACATGCTATGTGGGTGAAATGATGATACCATGGCAACTTTCAACCTTTTCAGAGTTCATTTGTAGTGCTTTTCAATTTCAGGGTCATTTTGCTCAAAAAAATCAGTAAATGCATGAAAAATAGCAAATGAAGTCAGAAAGGGTTGAAAATTGATGACGTGGCTTCGAATGGTGCATACTGAACACACAAAAAGTCCGGAGTTGAAATAAGTTTAAAAAAATGAAATGCCTTTGTAACAGACGAGTTTTCGTCTGAAACCCTGATACTTCGAAAGAGATTGTCCATTTTGTACACGAAGTGCATCCAGTTTTTGCCGTAACCCTCTCAACTTTTTAGCACATGCTATGTGGGTGAAATGATGATACCATGGCAACTTTCAACCTTTTCAGAGTTCATTTGTAGTGCTTTTCAATTTCAGGGTCATTTTGCTCAAAAAAATCAGTAAATGCATGAAAAATAGCAAATGAAGTCAGAAAGGGTTGAAAATTGATGACGTGGCTTCGAATGGTGCATACTGAACACACAAAAAGTCCGGAGTTGAAATAAGTTTAAAAAAATGAAATGCCTTTGTAACAGACGAGTTTTCGTCTGAAACCCTGATACTTCGAAAGATATTGTCCATTTTGTACACGAAGTGCATCCAGTTTTTGCGGTAACCCTCTCAACTTTTTAGCACATGCTATGTGGGTGAAATGATGATACCATGGCAACTTTCAACCTTTTCAGAGTTCATTTGTAGTGCTTTTCAATTTCATGGTCATTTTGCTCAAAAAAATCAGTAAATGCATGAAAAATAGCAAACGAAGTCAGAAAGGGTTGAAAATTGATGACGTGGCTTCGAATGGTGCATACTGAACACACAAAAAGTCTGGAGTTGAAATAAGTTTAAAAAAATGAAATGCCTTTGTAACAGACGAGTTTTCGTCTGAAACCCTGATACTTCGAAAGAGATTGTCCATTTTGTACACGAAGTGCATCCAGTTTTTTCCGTAACCCTCTCAACTTTTTAGCACATGATATGTGGGTGAAATGATGTTACCATGCCAACTTTCAACCTTTTCAGAGTTCAATTGTAGTGCTTTTCAATTTCAGGGTCATTTTGCTCAAAAAAATCAGTAAATGCATGAAAAATAGCAAACGAAGTCAGAAAGGGTTGAAAATTGATGACGTGGCCTCGAATGGTGCATACTGAACACACAAAAAGTCTGGAGTTGAAATAAGTTTAAAAAAATGAAATGCCTTTGTAACAGACGAGTTTTCGTCTGAAACCCTGATACTTCGAAAGAGATTGTCCATTTTGTACACGAAGTGCATCCAGTTTTTGCCGTAACCCTCTCAACTTTTTAGCACATGCTATGTGGGTGAAATGATGATACCATGGCAACTTTCAACCTTTTCAGAGTTCATTTGTAGTGCTTTTCAATTTCAGGGTCATTTTGCTCAAAAAAATCAGTAAATGCATGAAAAATAGCAAACGAAGTCAGAAAGGGTTGAAAATTGATGACGTGGCCTCGAATGGTGCATACTGAACACACAAAAAGTCTGGAGTTGAAATAAGTTTAAAAAAATGAAATGCCTTTGTAACAGACGAGTTTTCGTCTGAAACCCTGATACTTCGAAAGAGATTGTCCATTTTGTACACGAAGTGCATCCAGTTTTTGCCGTAACCCTCTCAACTTTTTAGCACATGCTATGTGGGTGAAATGATGATACCATGGCAACTTTCAACCTTTTCAGAGTTCATTTGTAGTGCTTTTCAATTTCAGGGTCATTTTGCTCAAAAAAATCGGTAAATGCATGAAAAATAGCAAATGAAGTCAGAAAGGGTTGAACATTGATGACGTGGCTTCGAATGGTGCATACTGAACACACAAAAAGTCCGGAGTTGAAATAAGTTTAAAAAAATGAAATGCCTTTGTAACAGACGAGTTTTCGTCTGAAACCCTGATACTTCGAAAGATATTGTCCATTTTGTACACGAAGTGCATCCAGTTTTTGCGGTAACCCTCTCAACTTTTTAGCACATGCTATGTGGGTGAAATGATGATACCATGGCAACTTTCAACCTTTTCAGAGTTCATTTGTAGTGCTTTTCAATTTCATGGTCATTTTGCTCAAAAAAATCAGTAAATGCATGAAAAATAGCAAACGAAGTCAGAAAGGGTTGAAAATTGATGACGTGGCTTCGAATGGTGCATACTGAACACACAAAAAGTCTGGAGTTGAAATAAGTTTAAAAAAATGAAATGCCTTTGTAACAGACGAGTTTTCGTCTGAAACCCTGATACTTCGAAAGAGATTGTCCATTTTGTACACGAAGTGCATCCAGTTTTTTCCGTAACCCTCTCAACTTTTTAGCACATGATATGTGGGTGAAATGATGTTACCATGCCAACTTTCAACCTTTTCAGAGTTCAATTGTAGTGCTTTTCAATTTCAGGGTCATTTTGCTCAAAAAAATCAGTAAATGCATGAAAAATAGCAAACGAAGTCAGAAAGGGTTGAAAATTGATGACGTGGCCTCGAATGGTGCATACTGAACACACAAAAAGTCTGGAGTTGAAATAAGTTTAAAAAAATGAAATGCCTTTGTAACAGACGAGTTTTCGTCTGAAACCCTGATACTTCGAAAGAGATTGTCCATTTTGTACACGAAGTGCATCCAGTTTTTGCCGTAACCCTCTCAACTTTTTAGCACATGCTATGTGGGTGAAATGATGATACCATGGCAACTTTCAACCTTTTCAGAGTTCATTTGTAGTGCTTTTCAATTTCAGGGTCATTTTGCTCAAAAAAATCAGTAAATGCATGAAAAATAGCAAATGAAGTCAGAAAGGGTTGAAAATTGATGACGTGGCTTCGAATGGTGCATACTGAACACACAAAAAGTCTGGAGTTGAAATAAGTTTAAAAAAATGAAATGCCTTTGTAACAGACGAGTTTTCGTTTGAAACCCTGATACTTCGAAAGAGATTGTCCATTTTGTACACTAAGTGCATCCAGTTTTTGCCGTAACCCTCTCAACTTTTTAGCACATGCTATGTGGGTGAAATGATGATACCATGCCAACTTTCAACCTTTTCAGAGTTCAATTGTACTGCTTTTCAATTTCAGGGTCATTTTGCTCAAAAAAATCAGTAAATGCATGAAAAATAGCAAATGAAGTCAGAAAGGGTTGAAAATTGATGACGTGGCTTCGAATGGTGCATAGTGAACACACAAAAAGTCCGGAGTTGAAATAAGTTTAAAAAAATGAAATGCCTTTGTAACAGACGAGTTTTCGTCTGAAACCCTGATACTTCGAAAGAGATTGTCCATTTTGTACACGAAGTGCATCCAGTTTTTGCCGTAACCCTCTCAACTTTTTAGCACATGCTATGTGGGTGAAATGATGATACCATGGCAACTTTCAACCTTTTCAGAGTTCATTTGTAGTGCTTTTCAATTTCAGGGTCATTTTGCTCAAAAAAATCAGTAAATGCATGAAAAATAGCAAATGAAGTCAGAAAGGGTTGAAAATTGATGACGTGGCTTCGAATGGTGCATACTGAACACACAAAAAGTCCGGAGTTGAAATAAGTTTAAAAAAATGAAATGCCTTTGTAACAGACGAGTTTTCGTCTGAAACCCTGATACTTCGAAAGAGATTGTCCATTTTGTACACGAAGTGCATCCAGTTTTTGCCGTAACCCTCTCAACTTTTTAGCACATGCTATGTGGGTGAAATGATGATACCATGGCAACTTTCAACCTTTTCAGAGTTCATTTGTAGTGCTTTTCAATTTCAGGGTCATTTTGCTCAAAAAAATCGGTAAATGCATGAAAAATAGCAAATGAAGTCAGATAGGGTTGAAAATTGATGACGTGGCTTCGAATGGTGCATACTGAACACACAAAAAGTCCGGAGTTGAAATAAGTTTAAAAAAATGAAATGCCTTTGTAACAGACGAGTTTTCGTCTGAAACCCTGATACTTCGAAAGAGATTGTCCATTTTGTACACGAAGTTCATCCAATTTTTGCCGTAACCCTCTCAACTTTTTTAGCACATGCTATGTGGGTGAAATGATGATACCATGGCAACTTTCAACCTTTTCAGAGTTCATTTGTAGTGCTTTTCAATTTCATGGTCATTTTGCTCAAAAAAATCAGTAAATGCATGAAAAATAGCAAACGAAGTCAGAAAGGGTTGAAAATTGATGACGTGGCTTCGAATGGTGCATACTGAACACACAAAAAGTCTGGAGTTGAAATAAGTTTAAAAAAATGAAATGCCTTTGTAACAGACGAGTTTTCGTCTGAAACCCTGATACTTCGAAAGAGATTGTCCATTTTGTACACGAAGTGCATCCAGTTTTTTCCGTAACCCTCTCAACTTTTTAGCACATGATATGTGGGTGAAATGATGTTACCATGCCAACTTTCAACCTTTTCAGAGTTCAATTGTAGTGCTTTTCAATTTCAGGGTCATTTTGCTCAAAAAAATCAGTAAATGCATGAAAAATAGCAAACGAAGTCAGAAAGGGTTGAAAATTGATGACGTGGCCTCGAATGGTGCATACTGAACACACAAAAAGTCTGGAGTTGAAATAAGTTTAAAAAAATGAAATGCCTTTGTAACAGACGAGTTTTCGTCTGAAACCCTGATACTTCGAAAGAGATTGTCCATTTTGTACACGAAGTGCATCCAGTTTTTGCCGTAACCCTCTCAACTTTTTAGCACATGCTATGTGGGTGAAATGATGATACCATGGCAACTTTCAACCTTTTCAGAGTTCATTTGTAGTGCTTTTCAATTTCAGGGTCATTTTGCTCAAAAAAATCAGTAAATGCATGAAAAATAGCAAATGAAGTCAGAAAGGGTTGAAAATTGATGACGTGGCTTCGAATGGTGCATACTGAACACACAAAAAGTCTGGAGTTGAAATAAGTTTAAAAAAATGAAATGCCTTTGTAACAGACGAGTTTTCGTTTGAAACCCTGATACTTCGAAAGAGATTGTCCATTTTGTACACTAAGTGCATCCAGTTTTTGCCGTAACCCTCTCAACTTTTTAGCACATGCTATGTGGGTGAAATGATGATACCATGCCAACTTTCAACCTTTTCAGAGTTCAATTGTACTGCTTTTCAATTTCAGGGTCATTTTGCTCAAAAAAATCAGTAAATGCATGAAAAATAGCAAATGAAGTCAGAAAGGGTTGAAAATTGATGACGTGGCTTCGAATGGTGCATAGTGAACACACAAAAAGTCCGGAGTTGAAATAAGTTTAAAAAAATGAAATGCCTTTGTAACAGACGAGTTTTCGTCTGAAACCCTGATACTTCGAAAGAGATTGTCCATTTTGTACACGAAGTGCATCCAGTTTTTGCCGTAACCCTCTCAACTTTTTAGCACATGCTATGTGGGTGAAATGATGATACCATGGCAACTTTCAACCTTTTCAGAGTTCATTTGTAGTGCTTTTCAATTTCAGGGTCATTTTGCTCAAAAAAATCAGTAAATGCATGAAAAATAGCAAATGAAGTCAGAAAGGGTTGAAAATTGATGACGTGGCTTCGAATGGTGCATACTGAACACACAAAAAGTCCGGAGTTGAAATAAGTTTAAAAAAATGAAATGCCTTTGTAACAGACGAGTTTTCGTCTGAAACCATGATACTTCGAAAGAGATTGTCCATTTTGTACACGAAGTGCATCCAGTTTTTGCCGTAACCCTCTCAACTTTTTAGCACATGCTATGTGGGTGAAATGATGATACCATGGCAACTTTCAACCTTTTCAGAGTTCATTTGTAGTGCTTTTCAATTTCAGGGTCATTTTGCTCAAAAAAATCGGTAAATGCATGAAAAATAGCAAATGAAGTCAGATAGGGTTGAAAATTGATGACGTGGCTTCGAATGGTGCATACTGAACACACAAAAAGTCCGGAGTTGAAATAAGTTTAAAAAAATGAAATGCCTTTGTAACAGACGAGTTTTCGTCTGAAACCCTGATACTTCGAAAGAGATTGTCCATTTTGTACACGAAGTGCATCCAGTTTTTGCCGTAACCCTCTCAACTTTTTAGCACATGCTATGTGGGTGAAATGATGATACCATGGCAACTTTCAACCTTTTCAGAGTTCATTTGTAGTGCTTTTCAATTTCAGGGTCATTTTGCTCAAAAAAATCAGTAAATGCATGAAAAATAGCAAATGAAGTCAGAAAGGGTTGAAAATTGATGACGTGGCTTCGAATGGTGCATACTGAACACACAAAAAGTCTGGAGTTGAAATAAGTTTAAAAAAATGAAATGCCTTTGTAACAGACGAGTTTTCGTTTGAAACCCTGATACTTCGAAAGAGATTGTCCATTTTGTACACTAAGTGCATCCAGTTTTTGCCGTAACCCTCTCAACTTTTTAGCACATGCTATGTGGGTGAAATGATGATACCATGCCAACTTTCAACCTTTTCAGAGTTCAATTGTACTGCTTTTCAATTTCAGGGTCATTTTGCTCAAAAAAATCAGTAAATGCATGAAAAATAGCAAATGAAGTCAGAAAGGGTTGAAAATTGATGACGTGGCTTCGAATGGTGCATAGTGAACACACAAAAAGTCTGGAGTTGAAATAAGTTTAAAAAAATGAAATGCCTTTGTAACAGACGAGTTTTCGTCTGAAACCCTGATACTTCGAAAGAGATTGTCCATTTTGTACACGAAGTGCATCCAGTTTTTGCCGTAACCCTCTCAACTTTTTAGCACATGCTATGTGGGTGAAATGATTATACCATGGCAACTTTCAACCTTTTCAGAGTTCATTTGTAGTGCTTTTCAATTTCAGGGTCATTTTGCTCAAAAAAATCAGTAAATGCATGAAAAATAGCAAATGAAGTCAGAAAGGGTTGAAAATTGATGACGTGGCTTCGAATGGTGCATACTGAACACACAAAAAGTCCGGAGTTGAAATAAGTTTAAAAAAATGAAATGCCTTTGTAACAGACGAGTTTTCGTCTGAAACCCTGACACTTCGAAAGAGATTGTCCATTTTGTACACGAAGTGCATCCAGTTTTTGCCGTAACCCTCTCAACTTTTTAGCACATGCTATGTGGGTGAAATGATGATACCATGGCAACTTTCAACCTTTTCAGAGTTCATTTGTAGTGCTTTTCAATTTCAGGGTCATTTTGCTCAAAAAAATCGGTAAATGCATGAAAAATAGCAAATGAAGTCAGATAGGGTTGAAAATTGATGACGTGGCTTCGAATGGTGCATACTGAACACACAAAAAGTCCGGAGTTGAAATAAGTTTAAAAAAATGAAATGCCTTTGTAACAGACGAGTTTTCGTCTGAAACCCTGATACTTCGAAAGAGATTGTCCATTTTGTACACGAAGTGCATCCAGTTTTTGCCGTAACCCTCTCAACTTTTTAGCACATGCTATGTGGGTGAAATGATGATACCATGGCAACTTTCAACCTTTTCAGAGTTCATTTGTAGTGCTTTTCAATTTCAGGGTCATTTTGCTCAAAAAAATCAGTAAATGCATGAAAAATAGCAAATGAAGTCAGAAAGGGTTGAAAATTGATGACGTGGTTTCGATTGGTGCATACTGAACACACAAAAAGTCTGGAGTTGAAATAAGTTTAAAAAAATGAAATGCCTTTGTAACAGACGAGTTTTCGTCTGAAACCCTAGTACTTCGAAAGATATTGTCCATTTTGTACACGAAGTGCATCCAGTTTTTGCGGTAACCCTCTCAACTTTTTAGCACATGCTATGTGGGTGAAATGATGATGCCATGGCAACTTTCAACCTTTTCAGAGTTCATTTGTAGTGCTTTTCAATTTCAGGGTCATTTTGCTCAAAAAAATCAGTAAATGCATGAAAAATAGCAAACGAAGTCAGAAAGGGTTGAAAATTGATGACGTGGCTTCGAATGGTGCATACTGAACACACAAAAAGTCTGGAGTTGAAATAAGTTTAAAAAAATGAAATGCCTTTGTAACAGACGAGTTTTCGTGTGAAACCCTGATACTTCGAAAGAGATTGTCCATTTTGTACATGAAGTGCATCCAGTTTTTGCCGTAACCCTCTCAACTATTTAGCACATTCTATGTGGGTGAAATGATGATACCATGGCAACTTTCAACCTTTTCAGAGTTCATTTGTAGTGCTTTTCAATTTCAGGGTCATTTTGCTCAAAAAAATCAGTAAATGCATGAAAAATAGCAAATGAAGTCAGAAAGGGTTGAAAATTGATGACGTGGTTTCGATCGGTGCATACTGAACACACAAAAAGTCTGGAGTTGAAATAAGTTTAAAAAAATGAAATGCCTTTGTAACAGACGAGTTTTCGTGTGAAACCCTGATACTTCGAAAGAGATTGTCCATTTTGTACATGAAGTGCATCCAGTTTTTGCCGTAACCCTCTCAACTTTTTAGCACATGCTATGTGGGTGAAATGATGACACCATGCCAACTTTCAACCTTTTCAGAGTTCAATTGTAGTGCTTTTCAATTTCAGGGTCATTTTGCTCAAAAAAATCAGTAAATGAATGAAAAATAGCAAATGAAGTCAGAAAGGGTTGAAAATTGATGACGTGTCTTCGAATGGTGCATACTGAACACACAAAAAGTCTGCAGTTGAAATAAGTTTAAAAAAATGAAATGCCTTTGTAACAGACGAGTTTTCGTCTGAAACCCTGATACTTCGAAAGAGATTGTCCATTTTGTACACTAAGTGCATCCAGTTTTTGCCGTAACCCTCTCAACTTTTTAGCACATGCTATGTGGGTGAAATGATGATGCCATGCCAACTTTCAACCTTTTCAGAGTTCAATTGTAGTGCTTTTCAATTTCAGGGTCATTTTGCTCAAAAAAATCAGTAAATGCATGAAAAATAGCAAATGAAGTCAGAAAGGGTTGAAAATTGATGACGTGGCTTCGAATGGTGCATAGTGAACACACAAAAAGTCTGGAGTTGAAATAAGTTTAAAAAAATGAAATGCCTTTGTAACAGACGAGTTTTCGTTTGAAACCCTGATACTTCGAAAGAGATTGTCCATTTTGTACACGAAGTGCATCCAGTTTTTGCCGTAACCCTCTCAACTTTTTAGCACATGCTATGTGGGTGAAATGATGATGCCATGGCAACTTTCAACCTTTTCAGAGTTCATTTGTAGTGCTTTTCAATTTCAGGGTCATTTTGCTCAAAAAAATCAGTAAATGCATGAAAAATAGCAAATGAAGTCAGAAAGGGTTGAAAATTGATGACGTGGCTTCGAATGGTGCATACTGAACACACAAAAAGTCTGGAGTTGAAATAAGTTTAAAAAAATGAAATGCCTTTGTAACAGACGAGTTTTCGTCTGAAACCCTGATACTTCGAAAGAGATTGTCCATTTTGTACACGAAGTGCATCCAGTTTTTGCCGTAACCCTCTCAACTATTTAGCACATTCTATGTGGGTGAAATGATGATACCATGGCAACTTTCAACCTTTTCAGAGTTCATTTGTAGTGCTTTTCAATTTCAGGGTCATTTTGCTCTAAAAAATCAGTAAATGCATGAAAAATAGCAAACGAAGTCAGAAAGGGTTGAAAATTGATGACGTGGCCTCGAATGGTGCATACTGAACACACAAAAAGTCTGGAGTTGAAATAAGTTTAAAAAAATGAAATGCCTTTGTAACAGACGAGTTTTCGTCTGAAACCCTGATACTTCGAAAGAGATTGTCCATTTTGTACACGAAGTTCATCCAATTTTTTCCGTAACCCTCTCAACTTTTTTAGCACATGCTATGTGGGTGAAATGATGATACCATGGCAACTTTCAACCTTTTCAGAGTTCATTTGTAGTGCTTTTCAATTTCAGGGTCATTTTGCTCAAAAAAATCAGTAAATGCATGAAAAATAGCAAACGAAGTCAGAAAGGGTTGAAAATTGATGACGTGGCCTCGAATGGTGCATACTGAACACACAAAAAGTCTGGAGTTGAAATAAGTTTAAAAAAATGAAATGCCTTTGTAACAGACGAGTTTTCGTCTGAAACCCTGATACTTCGAAAGAGATTGTCCATTTTGTACACGAAGTTCATCCAATTTTTGCCGTAACCCTCTCAACTTTTTTAGCACATGCTATGTGGGTGAAATGATGATACCATGGCAACTTTCAACCTTTTCAGAGTTCATTTGTAGTGCTTTTCAATTTCAGGGTCATTTTGCTCAAAAAAATCAGTAAATGCATGAAAAATAGCAAATGAAGTCAGAAAGGGTTGAAAATTGATGACGTGGTTTCGAATGGTGCATACTGAACACACAAAAAGTCCGGAGTTGAAATAAGTTTAAAAAAATGAAATGCCTTTGTAACAGACGAGTTTTCGTCTGAAACCCTGATACTTCGAAGAGATTGTCCATTTTGTACACGAAGTGCATCCAGTTTTTGCCGTAACCCTCTCAACTTTTTAGCACATGCTATGTGGGTGAAATGATGATACCATGCCAACTTCAACCTTTTCAGAGTTCAGTTGTAGTGCTTTTCAATTTCAGGGTCATTTTGCTCAAAAAAATCAGTAAATGCATGAAAAATAGCAAATGAAGTCAGAAAGGGTTGAAAATTGATGACGTGGCTTCGAATGGTGCATACTGAACACACAAAAAGTCTGGAGTTGAAATAAGTTTAAAAAAATGAAATGCCTTTGTAACAGACGAGTTTTCGTCTGAAACCCTGATACTTCGAAAGAGATTGTCCATTTTGTACACTAAGTGCATCCAGTTTTTGCCGTAACCCTCTCAACTTTTTAGCACATGCTATGTGGGTGAAATGATGATACCATGCCAACTTTCAACCTTTTCAGAGTTCAATTGTACTGCTTTTCAATTTCAGGGTCATTTTGCTCAAAAAAATCAGTAAATGCATGAAAAATAGCAAATGAAGTCAGAAAGGGTTGAAAATTGATGACGTGGCTTCGAATGGTGCATAGTGAACACACAAAAAGTCTGGAGTTGAAATAAGTTTAAAAAAATGAAATGCCTTTGTAACAGACGAGTTTTCGTCTGAAACCCTGATAATTCGAAAGAGATTGTCCATTTTGTACACGAAGTGCATCCAGTTTTTGCCGTAACCCTCTCAACTTTTTAGCACATGCTATGTGGGTGAAATGATGATACCATGGCAACTTTCAACCTTTTCAGAGTTCATTTGTAGTGCTTTTCAATTTCAGGGTCATTTTGCTCAAAAAAATCAGTAAATGCATGAAAAATAGCAAATGAAGTCAGAAAGGGTTGAAAATTGATGACGTGGCTTCGAATGGTGCATACTGAACACACAAAAATTCCGGAGTTGAAATAAGTTTAAAAAAATGAAATGCCTTTGTAACAGACGAGTTTTCGTCTGAAACCCTGATACTTCGAAAGAGATTGTCCATTTTGTACACGAAGTGCATCCAGTTTTTGCCGTAACCCTCTCAACTATTTAGCACATGCTATGTGGGTGAAATGATGATACCATGCCAACTTTCAACCTTTTCAGAGTTCATTTGTAGTGCTTTTCAATTTCAGGGTCATTTTGCTCAAAAAAATCAGTAAATGCATGAAAAATAGCAAACGAAGTCAGAAAGGGTTGAAAATTGATGACGTGGCTTCGAATGGTGCATACTGAACACACAAAAAGTCTGGAGTTGAAATAAGTTTAAAAAAATGAAATGCCTTTGTAACAGACGAGCTTTCGTCTGAAACCGTGATACTTCGAAAGAGATTGTCCATTTTGTACACGAAGTGCATCCAGCTTTTTCCGTAACCCTCTCAACTTTTTAGCACATGCTATGTGGGTGAAATGATGATACCATGCCAACTTTCAACCATTTCAGAGTTCAATTGTAGTGCTTTTCAATTTCAGGGTCATTTTGCTCAAAAAAATCAGTAAATGCATGAAAAATAGCAAACGAAGTCAGAAAGGGTTGAAAATTGATGACGTGGCCTCGAATGGTGCATACTGAACACACAAAAAGTCTGGAGTTGAAATAAGTTTAAAAAAATGAAATGCCTTTGTAACAGACGAGTTTTCGTCTGAAACCCTGATACTTCGAAAGAGATTGTCCATTTTGTACACGAAGTGCATCCAGTTTTTGCCGTAACCCTCTCAACTTTTTAGCACATGCTATGTGGGTGAAATGATGATACCATGGCAACTTTCAACCTTTTCAGAGTTCATTTGTAGTGCTTTTCAATTTCAGGGTCATTTTGCTCAAAAAAATCAGTAAATGCATGAAAAATAGCAAACGAAGTCAGAAAGGGTTGAAAATTGATGACGTGGCCTCGAATGGTGCATACTGAACACACAAAAAGTCTGGAGTTGAAATAATTTTAAAAAAATGAAATGCCTTTGTAACAGACGAGTTTTCGTCTGAAACCCTGATACTTCGAAAGAGATTGTCCATTTTGTACACGAAGTGCATCCAGTTTTTGCCGTAACCCTCTCAACTTTTTAGCACATGCTATGTGGGTGAAATGATGATACCATGGCAACTTTCAACCTTTTCAGAGTTCATTTGTAGTGCTTTTCAATTTCATGGTCATTTTGCTCAAAAATATCAGTAAATGCATGAAAAATAGCAAACGAAGTCAGAAAGGGTTGAAAATTGATGACGTGGCTTCGAATGGTGCATACTGAACACACAAAAAGTCTGGAGTTGAAATAAGTTTAAAAAAATGAAATGCCTTTGTAACAGACGAGTTTTCGTCTGAAACCCTGATACTTCGAAAGAGATTGTCCATTTTGTACACGAAGTGCATCCAGTTTTTTCCGTAACCCTCTCAACTTTTTAGCACATGCTATGTGGGTGAAATGATGTTACCATGCCAACTTTCAACCTTTTCAGAGTTCAATTGTAGTGCTTTTCAATTTCAGGGTCATTTTGGTCAAAAAAATCAGTAAATGCATGAAAAATAGCAAACGAAGTCAGAAAGGGTTGAAAATTGATGACGTGGCCTCGAATGGTGCATACTGAACACACAAAAAGTCTGGAGTTGAAATAAGTTTAAAAAAATGAAATGCCTTTGTAACAGACGAGTTTTCGTCTGAAACCCTGATACTTCGAAAGAGATTGTCCATTTTGTACACGAAGTGCATCCAGTTTTTGCCGTAACCCTCTCAACTTTTTAGCACATGCTATGTGGGTGAAATGATGATACCATGGCAACTTTCAACCTTTTCAGAGTTCATTTGTAGTGCTTTTCAATTTCAGGGTCATTTTGCTCAAAAAAATCAGTAAATGCATGAAAAATAGCAAATGAAGTCAGAAAGGGTTGAAAATTGATGACGTGGTTTCGAATGGTGCATACTGAACACACAAAAAGTCCGGAGTTGAAATAAGTTTAAAAAAATGAAATGCCTTTGTAACAGACGAGTTTTCGTCTGAAACCCTGATACTTCGAAAGATATTGTCCATTTTGTACATGAAGTGCATCCAGTTTTTGCCGTAACCCTCTCAACTTTTTAGCACATGCTATGTGGGTGAAATGATGATACCATGCCAACTTCAACCTTTTCAGAGTTCAGTTGTAGTGCTTTTCAATTTCAGGGTCATTTTGCTCAAAAAAATCAGTAAATGCATGAAAAATAGCAAATGAAGTCAGAAAGGGTTGAAAATTGATGACGTGGCTTCGAATGGTGCATACTGAACACACAAAAAGTCTGGAGTTGAAATAAGTTTAAAAAAATGAAATGCCTTTGTAACAGACGAGTTTTCGTCTGAAACCCTGATACTTCGAAAGAGATTGTCCATTTTGTACACGAAGTGCATCCAGTTTTTTCCGTAACCCTCTCAACTTTTTAGCACATGCTATGTGGGTGAAATGATGATACCATGCCAACTTTCAACCTTTTCAGAGTTCAATTGTAGTGCTTTTCAATTTCAGGGTCATTTTGCTCAAAAAATCAGTAAATGCATGAAAAATAGCAAATGAAGTCAGAAATGGTTGAAAATTGATGACGTGGCTTTGAATGGTGCATAGTGAACACACAAAAAGTCTGGAGTTGAAATAAGTTTAAAAAAATGAAATGCCTTTGTAACAGACGAGTTTTCGTCTGAAACCCTGATACTTCGAAAGAGATTGTCCATTTTGTACACGAAGTGCATCCAGTTTTTGCCGTAACCCTCTCAACTTTTTAGCACATGCTATGTGGGTGAAATTATGATACCATGGCAACTTTCAACCTTTTCAGAGTTCATTTGTAGTGCTTTTCAATTTTAGGGTCATTTTGCTCAAAAAAATCAGTAAATGCATGAAAAATAGCAAATGAAGTCAGAAAGGGTTGAAAATTGATGACGTGGCTTCGAATGGTGCATACTGAACACACAAAATGTCCGGAGTTGAAATAAGTTTTAAAAAATGAAATGCCTTTGTAACAGACGAGTTTTCGTCTGAAACCCTGATACTTCGAAAGAGATTGTCCATTTTGTACACGAAGTGCATCCAGTTTTTGCCGTAACCCTCTCAACTTTTTAGCACATGCAATGTGGGTGAAATGATGATACCATGCCAACTTTCAACCTTTTCAGAGTTCAATTGTAGTGCTTTTCAATTTCAGGGTCATTTTGCTCAAAAAAATTAGTAAATGCATGAAAAATAGCAAACGAAGTCAGAAAGGGCTGAAAATTGATGACGTGGCTTCGAATGGTGCATACTGAACACACAAAAAGTTTGGAGTTGAAATAAGTTTAAAAAAATGAAATGCCTTTGTAACAGACGAGTTTTCGTCTGAAACCCTGATACTTCGAAAGAGATTGTCCATTTTGTACACGAAGTGCATCCAGTTTTTGCCGTAACCCTCTCAACTTTTTAGCACATGCTATGTGGGTGAAATGATGATACCATGGCAACTTTCAACCTTTTCAGAGTTCATTTGTAGTGCTTTTCAATTTCAGGGTCATTTTGCTCAAAAAAAATCTGTAAATGCATGAAAAATAGCAAATGAAGTCAGAAAGGGTTGAAAATTGATGACGTGGCTTCGAATGGTGCATACTGAACACACAAAAAGTCCGGAGTTGAAATAAGTGTAAAAAAATGAAATGCCTTTGTAACAGACGAGTTTTCGTCTGAAACCCTGATACTTCGAAAGAGATTGTCCATTTTGTACACGAAGTGCATCCAGTTTTTGCCGTAACCCTCTCAACTTTTTAGCACATGCTATGTGGGTGAAATGATGATACCATGCCAACTTTCAACCTTTTCAGAGTTCAATTGTAGTGCTTTTCAATTTCAGGGTCATTTTGCTCAAAAAAATCAGTAAATGCATGAAAAATAGCAAACGAAGTCAGAAAGGGTTGAAAATTGATGACGTGGCTTCGAATGGTGCATACTGAACACACAAAAAGTCTGGAGTTGAAATAAGTTTAAAAAAATGAAATGCCTTTGTAACAGACGAGTTTTCTTCTAAAACCCTGATACTTCGAAAGAGATTGTCCATTTTGTACACGAAGTTCATCCAATTTTTGCCGTAACCCTCTCAACTATTTTAGCACATGCTATGTGGGTGAAATGATGATACCATGGCAACTTTCAACCTTTTCAGAGTTCATTTGTAGTGCTTTTCAATTTCAGGGTCATTTTGCTCAAAAAAATCAGTAAATGCATGAAAAATAGCAAATGAAGTCAGAAAGGGTTGAAAATTGATGACGTGTTTTCGAATGGTGCATACTGAACACACAAAAAGTCTGGAGTTGAAATAAGTTTAAAAAAATGAAATGCCTTTGTAACAGACGAGTTTTCGTCTGAAACCCTGATACTTCGAAAGAGATTGTCCTTTTTGTACATGAAGTGCATCCAGTTTTTGCCGTAACCCTCTCAACTTTTTAGCACATGCTATGTGGGTGAAATGATGATACCATGCCAACTTTCAACCTTTTCAGAGTTCAATTGTAGTGCTTTTCAATTTCAGGGTCATTTTGCTCAAAAAAATCAGTAAATGCATGAAAAATAGCAAATGAAGTCAGAAAGGGTTGAAAATTGATGACGTGGCTTCGAATGGTGCATACTGAACACACAAAAAGTCTGGAGTTGAAATAAGTTTAAAAAAATGAAATGCCTTTGTAACAGACGAGTTTTCGTCTGAAACCTTGATACTTCGAAAGAGATTGTCCATTTTGTACACGAAGTGCATCCAGTTTTTTCCGTAACCCTCTCAACTTTTTAGCACATGGTATGTGGGTGAAATGATGATACCATGCCAACTTTCAACCTTTTCAGAGTTCAATTGTAGTGCTTTTCAATTTCAGGGTCATTTTGCTCAAAAAAATCAGTAAATGCATGACAAATAGCAAACGAAGTCAGAAAGGGTTGAAAATTGATGACGTGGCTTGGAATGGTGCATACTGAACACACAAAAAGTCTGGAGTTGAAATAAGTTTAAAAAAATGAAATGCCTTTGTAACAGACGAGTTTTCGTCTGAAACCCTGATACTTCGAAAGAGATTGTCCATTTTGTACACGAAGTGCATCCAGTTTTTGTCGTAACCCTCTCAACTTTTTAGCACATGCTATGTGGGTGAAAAGATGATACCATGGCAACTTTCAACCTTTTCAGAGTTCATTTGTAGTGCTTTTCAATTTCAGGGTCATTTTGCTCAAAAAAATCAGTAAATGCAAGAAAAATAGCAACTGAAGTCAGAAAGGGTTGAAAATTGATGACGTGGCTTCGAATGGTGCATACTGAACACACAAAAAGTCCGGAGTTGAAATAAGTTTAAAAAAATGAAATGCCTTTGTAACAGACGAGTTTTCGTCTGAAACCCTGATACTTCGAAAGAGATTGTCCATTTTGTACACGAAGTGCATCCAGTTTTTGCCGTAACCCTCTCAACTTTTTAGCACATGCTATGTGGGTGAAATGATGATACCATGGCAACTTTCAACCTTTTCAGAGTTCATTTGTAGTGCTTTTCAATTTCAGGGTCATTTTGCTCAAAAAAATCAGTAAATGCATGAAAAATAGCAAATGAAGTCAGAAAGGGTTGAAAATTGATGACGTGGTTTCGAATGGTGCATACTGAACACACAAAAAGTGCGGAGTTGAAATAAGTTTAAAAAAATGAAATGCCTTTGTAACAAACGAGTTTTCGTCTAAAACCCTGATACTTCGAAAGAGATTGTCCATTTTGTACACGAAGTGCATCCAGTTTTTGCCGTAACCCTCTCAACTTTTTAGCACATGCTATGTGGGTGAAATGATGATACCATGGCAACTTTCAACCTTTTCATAGTTCATTTGTAGTGCTTTTCAATTTCAGGGTCATTTTGCTCAAAAAAATCAGTAAATGCATGAAAAATAGCAAATGAAGTCAGAAAGGGTTGAAAATTGATGACGTGGCTTCGAATGGTGCATACTGAACACACAAAAAGTCTGGAGTTGAAATACGTTTAAAAAAATGAAATGCCTTTGTAACAGACGAGTTTTCTTCTGAAACCCTGATACTTCGAAAGAGATTGTCCACTTTGTACATGAAGTGCATCCAGTTTTTGCCGTAACCCTCACAACTTTTTAGCACATGCTATGTGGGTGAAATGATGATACCATGGCAACTTTCAACCTTTTCAGAGTTCATTTGTAGTGCTTTTCAATTTCAGGGTCATTTTGCTCAAAAAAATCAGTAAATGCATGAAAAATAGCAAATGAAGTCAGAAAGGGTTGAAAATTGATGACGTGGCTTCGATTGGTGCATACTGAACACACAAAAAGTCCGGAGTTGAAATAAGTTTCAAAAAATGAAATGCCTTTGTAACAGACGAGTTTTCGTCTGAAACCCTGATACTTCGAAAGAGATTGTCCATTTTGTACACGAAGTGCATCCAGTTTTTGCCGTAACCCTCTCAACTTTTTAGCACATGCTATGTGGGTGAAATGATGATACCATGGCAACTTTCAACCTTTTCAGAGTTCATTTGTAGTGCTTTTCAATTTCAGGGTCATTTTGCTCAAAAAAATCAGTAAATGCATGAAAAATAGCAAATGAAGTCAGAAAGGGTTGAAAATTGATGATGTGGCTTCGAATGGTGCATACTGAACACACAAAAAGTCTGGAGTTGAAATAAGTTTAAAAAAATGAAATGCCTTTGTAACAGACGAGTTTTCGTCTGAAACCCTGATACTTCGAAAGAGATTGTCCATTTTGTACACGAAGTGCATCCAGTTTTTGCCGTAACCCTCTCAACTTTTTAGCACATGCTATGTGGGTGAAATGATGATACCATGGCAACTTTCAACCTTTTCAGAGTTCATTTGTAGTGCTTTTCAATTTCAGGGTCATTTTGCTCAAAAAAATCAGTAAATGCATGAAAAATAGCAAATGAAGTCAGAAAGGGTTGAAAATTGATGACGTGGCTTCGAATGGTGCATACTGAACACACAAAAAGTCCGGAGTTGAAATAAGTTTAAAAAAATGAAATGCCTTTGTAACAGACGAGTTTTCGTCTGAAACCCTGATACTTCGAAAGAGATTGTCCATTTTGTACATGAAGTGCATCCAGCTTTTTCCGTAACCCTCTCAACTTTTTAGCACATGCTATGTGGGTGAAATGATGATACCATGCCAACTTTCAACCTTTTCAGAGTTCAATTGTAGTGCTTTTCAATTTCAGGGTCATTTTGCTCAAAAAAATCAGTAAATGCATGAAAAATAGCAAACGAAGTCAGAAAGGGTTGAAAATTGATGATGTGGCTTCGAATGGTGCATACTGAACACACAAAAAGTCTGGAGTTGAAATAAGTTTAAAAAAATGAAATGCCTTTGTAACAGACGAGTTTTCGTCTGAAACCCTGATACTTCGAAAGAGATTGTCCACTTTGTACACGAAGTGCATCCAGTTTTTGCCGTAACCCTCTCAACTTTTTAGCACATGCTATGTGGGTGAAATGATGATACCATGGCAACTTTCAACCTTTTCAGAGTTCATTTGTAGTGCTTTTCAATTTCAGGGTCATTTTGCTCAAAAAAATCAGTAAATGCATGAAAAATAGCAAATGAAGTCAGAAAGGGTTGAAAATTGATGACGTGGCTTCGAATGGTGCATACTGAACACACAAAAAGTCCGGAGTTGAAATAAGTTTAAAAAAATGAAATGCCTTTGTAACAGACGAGTTTTCGTCTGAAACCCTGATACTTCGAAAGAGATTGTCCATTTTGTACACGAAGTGCATCCAGTTTTTGCCGTAACCCTCTCAACTTTTTAGCACATGCTATGTGGGTGAAATGATGATACCATGGCAACTTTCAACCTTTTCAGAGTTCATTTGTAGTGCTTTTCAATTTCATTGTCATTTTGCTCAAAAAAATCAGTAAATGCATGAAAAATAGCAAACGAAGTCAGAAAGGGTTGAAAATTGATGACGTGGCTTCGAATGGTGCATACTGAACACACAAAAAGTCTGGAGTTGAAATAAGTTTAAAAAAAATGAAATGCCTTTGTAACAGACGAGTTTTCTTCTGAAACCCTGATACTTCGAAAGAGATTGTCCACTTTGTACACGAAGTCCATCCAGTTTTTGCCGTAACCCTCACAACTTTTTAGCACATGCTATGTGGGTGAAATGATGATACCATGGCAACTTTCAACCTTTTCAGAGTTCATTTGTAGTGCTTTTCAATTTCAGGGTCATTTTGCTCAAAAAAATCAGTAAATGCATGAAAAATAGCAAATGAAGTCAGAAAGGGTTGAAATTGATGACGTGGCTTCGAATGGTGCATACTGAACACACAAAAAGTCCGAAGTTGAAATAAATTTAAAAAAATGAAATGCCTTTGTAACAGACGAGTTTTCGTCTGAAACCCTGATACTTCGAAAGAGATTGTCCATTTTGTACACGAAGTGCATCCAGTTTTTGCCGTAACCCTCTCAACTTTTTAGCACATGCTATGTGGGTGAAATGATGATACCATGGCAACTTTCAACCTTTTCAGAGTTCATTTGTAGTGCTTTTCAATTTCAGGGTCATTTTGCTCAAAAAAATCAGTAAATGCATGAAAAATAGCAAATGAAGTCAGAAAGGGTTGAAAATTGATGACGTGGCTTCGAATGGTGCATACTGAACACACAAAAAGTCCGGAGTTGAAATAAGTTTAAAAAAATGAAATGCCTTTGTAACAAACGAGTTTTCGTCTAAAACCCTGATACTTCGAAAGAGATTGTCCATTTTGTACACGAAGTGCATCCAGTTTTTGCCGTAACCCTCTCAACTTTTTAGCACATGCTATGTGGGTGAAATGATGATACCATGGCAACTTTCAACCTTTTCATAGTTCATTTGTAGTGCTTTTCAATTTCAGGGTCATTTTGCTCAAAAAAATCAGTAAATGCATGAAAAATAGCAAATGAAGTCAGAAAGGGTTGAAAATTGATGACGTGGCTTCGAATGGTGCATACTGAACACACAAAAAGTCTGGAGTTGAAATAAGTTTAAAAAAATGAAATGCCTTTGTAACAGGCGAGTTTTCTTCTGAAACCCTGATACTTCGAAAGAGATTGTCCACTTTGTACATGAAGTGCATCCAGTTTTTGCCGTAACCCTCACAACTTTTTAGCACATGCTATGTGGGTGAAATGATGATACCATGGCAACTTTCAACCTTTTCAGAGTTCATTTGTAGTGCTTTTCAATTTCAGGGTCATTTTGCTCAAAAAAATCAGTAAATGCATGAAAAATAGCAAATGAAGTCAGAAAGGGTTGAAAATTGATGATGTGGCTTCGATTGGTGCATACTGAACACACAAAAAGTCCGGAGTTGAAATAAGTTTCAAAAAATGAAATGCCTTTGTAACAGACGAGTTTTCGTCTGAAACCCTGATACTTCGAAAGAGATTGTCCATTTTGTACACGAAGTGCATCCAGTTTTTGCCGTAACCCTCTCAACTTTTTAGCACATGCTATGTGGGTGAAATGATGATACCATGGCAACTTTCAACCTTTTCAGAGTTCATTTGTAGTGCTTTTCAATTTCAGGGTCATTTTGCTCAAAAAAATCAGTAAATGCATGAAAAATAGCAAATGAAGTCAGAAAGGGTTGAAAATTGATGATGTGGCTTCGAATGGTGCATACTGAACACACAAAAAGTCTGGAGTTGAAATAAGTTTAAAAAAATGAAATGCCTTTGTAACAGACGAGTTTTCGTCTGAAACCCTGATACTTCGAAAGAGATTGTCCATTTTGTACACGAAGTGCATCCAGTTTTTGCCGTAACCCTCTCAACTTTTTAGCACATGCTATGTGGGTGAAATGATGATACCATGGCAACTTTCAACCTTTTCAGAGTTCATTTGTAGTGCTTTTCAATTTCAGGGTCATTTTGCTCAAAAAAATCAGTAAATGCATGAAAAATAGCAAATGAAGTCAGAAAGGGTTGAAAATTGATGACGTGGCTTCGAATGGTGCATACTGAACACACAAAAAGTCCGGAGTTGAAATAAGTTTAAAAAAATGAAATGCCTTTGTAACAGACGAGTTTTCGTCTGAAACCCTGATACTTCGAAAGAGATTGTCCATTTTGTACATGAAGTGCATCCAGCTTTTTCCGTAACCCTCTCAACTTTTTAGCACATGCTATGTGGGTGAAATGATGATACCATGCCAACTTTCAACCTTTTCAGAGTTCAATTGTAGTGCTTTTCAATTTCAGGGTCATTTTGCTCAAAAAAATCAGTAAATGCATGAAAAATAGCAAACGAAGTCAGAAAGGGTTGAAAATTGATGATGTGGCTTCGAATGGTGCATACTGAACACACAAAAAGTCTGGAGTTGAAATAAGTTTAAAAAAATGAAATGCCTTTGTAACAGACGAGTTTTCGTCTGAAACCCTGATACTTCGAAAGAGATTGTCCACTTTGTACACGAAGTGCATCCAGTTTTTGCCGTAACCCTCTCAACTTTTTAGCACATGCTATGTGGGTGAAATGATGATACCATGGCAACTTTCAACCTTTTCAGAGTTCATTTGTAGTGCTTTTCAATTTCAGGGTCATTTTGCTCAAAAAAATCAGTAAATGCATGAAAAATAGCAAATGAAGTCAGAAAGGGTTGAAAATTGATGACGTGGCTTCGAATGGTGCATACTGAACACACAAAAAGTCCGGAGTTGAAATAAGTTTAAAAAAATGAAATGCCTTTGTAACAGACGAGTTTTCGTCTGAAACCCTGATACTTCGAAAGAGATTGTCCATTTTGTACACGAAGTGCATCCAGTTTTTGCCGTAACCCTCTCAACTTTTTAGCACATGCTATGTGGGTGAAATGATGATACCATGGCAACTTTCAACCTTTTCAGAGTTCATTTGTAGTGCTTTTCAATTTCATTGTCATTTTGCTCAAAAAAATCAGTAAATGCATGAAAAATAGCAAACGAAGTCAGAAAGGGTTGAAAATTGATGACGTGGCTTCGAATGGTGCATACTGAACACACAAAAAGTCTGGAGTTGAAATAAGTTTAAAAAAAATGAAATGCCTTTGTAACAGACGAGTTTTCTTCTGAAACCCTGATACTTCGAAAGAGATTGTCCACTTTGTACACGAAGTCCATCCAGTTTTTGCCGTAACCCTCACAACTTTTTAGCACATGCTATGTGGGTGAAATGATGATACCATGGCAACTTTCAACCTTTTCAGAGTTCATTTGTAGTGCTTTTCAATTTCAGGGTCATTTTGCTCAAAAAAATCAGTAAATGCATGAAAAATAGCAAATGAAGTCAGAAAGGGTTGAAATTGATGACGTGGCTTCGAATGGTGCATACTGAACACACAAAAAGTCCGAAGTTGAAATAAATTTAAAAAAATGAAATGCCTTTGTAACAGACGAGTTTTCGTCTGAAACCCTGATACTTCGAAAGAGATTGTCCATTTTGTACACGAAGTGCATCCAGTTTTTGCCGTAACCCTCTCAACTTTTTAGCACATGCTATGTGGGTGAAATGATGATACCATGGCAACTTTCAACCTTTTCAGAGTTCATTTGTAGTGCTTTTCAATTTCAGGGTCATTTTGCTCAAAAAAATCAGTAAATGCATGAAAAATAGCAAATGAAGTCAGAAAGGGTTGAAAATTGATGATGTGGCTTCGAATGGTGCATACTGAACACACAAAAAGTCTGGAGTTGAAATAAGTTTAAAAAAATGAAATGCCTTTGTAACAGACGAGTTTTCGTCTGAAACCCTGATACTTCGAAAGAGATTGTCCATTTTGTACACGAAGTGCATCCAGTTTTTGCCGTAACCCTCTCAACTTTTTAGCACATGCTATGTGGGTGAAATGATGATACCATGGCAACTTTCAACCTTTTCAGAGTTCATTTGTAGTGCTTTTCAATTTCAGGGTCATTTTGCTCAAAAAAATCAGTAAATGCATGAAAAATAGCAAATGAAGTCAGAAAGGGTTGAAAATTGATGACGTGGCTTCGAATGGTGCATACTGAACACACAAAAAGTCCGGAGTTGAAATAAGTTTAAAAAAATGAAATGTCTTTGTAACAGACGAGTTTTCGTCTGAAACCCTGATACTTCGAAAGAGATTGTCCATTTTGTACATGAAGTGCATCCAGCTTTTTCCGTAACCCTCTCAACTTTTTAGCACATGCTATGTGGGTGAAATGATGATACCATGCCAACTTTCAACCTTTTCAGAGTTCAATTGTAGTGCTTTTCAATTTCAGGGTCATTTTGCTCAAAAAAATCAGTAAATGCATGAAAAATAGCAAACGAAGTCAGAAAGGGTTGAAAATTGATGATGTGGCTTCGAATGGTTCATACTGAACACACAAAAAGTCTGGAGTTGAAATAAGTTTAAAAAAATGAAATGCCTTTGTAACAGACGAGTTTTCGTCTGAAACCCTGATACTTCGAAAGAGATTGTCCACTTTGTACACGAAGTGCATCCAGTTTTTGCCGTAACCCTCTCAACTTTTTAGCACATGCTATGTGGGTGAAATGATGATACCATGGCAACTTTCAACCTTTTCAGAGTTCATTTGTAGTGCTTTTCAATTTCAGGGTCATTTTGCTCAAAAAAAATCAGTAAATGCATGAAAAATAGCAAATGAAGTCAGAAAGGGTTGAAAATTGATGACGTGGCTTCGAATGGTGCATACTGAACACACAAAAAGTCCGGAGTTGAAATAAGTTTAAAAAAATGAAATGCCTTTGTAACAGACGAGTTTTCGTCTGAAACCCTGATACTTCGAAAGAGATTGTCCATTTTGTACACGAAGTGCATCCAGTTTTTGCCGTAACCCTCTCAACTTTTTAGCACATGCTATGTGGGTGAAATGATGATACCATGGCAACTTTCAACCTTTTCAGAGTTCATTTGTAGTGCTTTTCAATTTCAGGGTCATTTTGCTCAAAAAAATCAGTAAATGCATGAAAAATAGCAAACGAAGTCAGAAAGGGTTGAAAATTGATGACGTGGCTTCGAATGGTGCATACTGAACACACAAAAAGTCCGGAGTTGAAATAAGTTTAAAAAAATGAAATGCCTTTGTAACAGACGAGTTTTCTTCTAAAACCCTGATACTTCGAAAGAGATTGTCCATTTTGTACACGAAGTGCATCCAATTTTTGCCGTAACCTTCTCAACTTTTTTAGCACATGCTATGTGGGTGAAATGATGATACCATGGCAACTTTCAACCTTTTCAGAGTTCATTTGTAGTGCTTTTCAATTTCAAGGTCATTTTGCTCAAAAAAATCAGTAAATGCATGAAAAATAGCAAATGAAGTCAGAAAGGGTTGAAAATTGATGACGTGGTTTCGAATGGTGCATACTGAACACACAAAAAGTCTGGAGTTGAAATAAGTTTAAAAAAATGAAATGCCTTTGTAACAGACGAGTTTTCGTCTGAAACCCTGATACTTCGAAAGAGATTGTCCATTTTGTACATGAAGTGCATCCAGTTTTTGCCGTAACCCTCTCAACATTTTAGCACATGCTATGTGGGTGAAATGATGATACCATGCCAACTTTCAACCTTTTAAGAGTTCAATTGTAGTGCTTTTCAATTTCAGGGTCATTTTGCTCAAAAAAATCAGTAAATGCATGAAAAATAGCAAATGAAGTCAGAAAGGGTTGAAAATTGATGACGTGTCTTCGAATGGTGCATACTGAACACACAAAAAGTCTGCAGTTGAAATAAGTTTAAAAAAATGAAATGCCTTTGTAACAGACGAGTTTTCGTCTGAAACACTGATACTTCGAAAGAGATTGTCCATTTTGTACACGAAGTGCATCCAGTTTTTTCCGTAACCCTCTCAACTTTTTAGCACATGCTATGTGGGTGAAATGATGATACCATGCCAACTTTCAACCTTTTCAGAGTTCAATTGTAGTGCTTTTCAATTTCAGGGTCATTTTGCTCAAAAAAATCAGTAAATGCATGAAAAATAGCAAACGAAGTCAGAAAGGGTTGAAAATTGATGACGTGGCTTCGAATGGTGCATACTGAACACACAAAAAGTCTGGAGTTGAAATAAGTTTAAAAAAATGAAATGCCTTTGTAACAGACGAGTTTTCGTTTGAAACCCTGATACTTCGAAAGAGATTGTCCATTTTGTACACGAAGTGCATCCAGTTTTTGCCGTAACCCTCTCAACTTTTTTAGCACATGCTATGTGGGTGAAATGATGATACCATGGCAACTTTCAACCTTTTGAGAGTTCATTTGTAGTGCTTTTCAATTTCAGGGTCATTTTGCTCAAAAAAATCAGTAAATGCATGAAAAATAGCAAATGAAGTCAGAAAGGGTTGAAAATTGATGACGTGGTTTCGAATGGTGCATACTGAACACACAAAAAGTCTGGAGTTGAAATAAGTTTAAAAAAATGAAATGCCTTTCTAACAGACGAGTTTTCGTCTGAAACCCTGATACTTCGAAAGAGATTGTCCATTTTGTACATGAAGTGCATCAAGTTTTTGCCGTAACCCTCTCAACATTTTAGCACATGCTATGTGGGTGAAATGATGATACCATGCCAACTTTCAACCTTTTAAGAGTTCAATTGTAGTGCTTTTCAATTTCAGGGTCATTTTGCTCAAAAAAATCAGTAAATGCATGAAAAATAGCAAATGAAGTCAGAAAGGGTTGAAAATTGATGACGTGTCTTCGAATGGTGCATACTGAACACACAAAAAGTCTGCAGTTGAAATAAGTTTAAAAAAATGAAATGCCTTTGTAACAGACGAGTTTTCGTCTGAAACACTGATACTTCGAAAGAGATTGTCCATTTTGTACACGAAGTGCATCCAGTTTTTTCCGTAACCCTCTCAACTTTTTAGCACATGCTATGTGGGTGAAATGATGATACCATGCCAACTTTCAACCTTTTCAGAGTTCAATTGTAGTGCTTTTCAATTTCAGGGTCATTTTGCTCAAAAAAATCAGTAAATGCATGAAAAATAGCAAACGAAGTCAGAAAGGGTTGAAAATTGATGACGTGGCTTCGAATGGTGCATACTGAACACACAAAAAGTCTGGAGTTGAAATAAGTTTAAAAAAATGAAATGCCTTTGTAACAGACGAGTTTTCGTTTGAAACCCTGATACTTCGAAAGAGATTGTCCATTTTGTACACGAAGTGCATCCAGTTTTTGCCGTAACCCTCTCAACTTTTTTAGCACATGCTATGTGGGTGAAATGATGATACCATGGCAACTTTCAACCTTTTCAGAGTTCATTTGTAGTGCTTTTCAATTTCAGGGTCATTTTGCTCAAAAAAATCAGTAAATGCATGAAAAATAGCAAATGAAGTCAGAAAGGGTTGAAAATTGATGACGTGGTTTCGAATGGTGCATACTGAACACACAAAAAGTCTGGAGTTGAAATAAGTTTCAAAAAATGAAATGCCTTTCTAACAGACGAGTTTTCGTCTGAAACCCTGATACTTCGAAAGAGATTGTCCATTTTGTACATGAAGTGCATCAAGTTTTTGCCATAACCCTCTCAACATTTTAGCACATGCTATGTGGGTGAAATGATGATACCATGCCAACTTTCAACCTTTTAAGAGTTCAATTGTAGTGCTTTTCAATTTCAGGGTCATTTTGCTCAAAAAAATCAGTAAATGCATGAAAAATAGCAAATGAAGTCAGAAAGGGTTGAAAATTGATGACGTGTCTTCGAATGGTGCATACTGAACACACAAAAAGTCTGCAGTTGAAATAAGTTTAAAAAAATGAAATGCCTTTGTAACAGACGAGTTTTCGTCTGAAACCCTGATACTTCGAAAGAGATTGTCCATTTTGTACACGAAGTGCATCCAGTTTTTTCCGTAACCCTCTCATCTTTTTAGCACATGCTATGTGGGTGAAATGATGATACCATGCCAACTTTCAACCTTTTCAGAGTTCAATTGTAGTGCTTTTCAATTTCAAGGTCATTTTGCTCAAAAAAATCAGTAAATGCATGAAAAATAGCAAACGAAGTCAGAAAGGGTTGAAAATTGATGACGTGGCTTCGAATGGTGCATACTGAACACACAAAAAGTCTGGAGTTGAAATAAGTTTAAAAAAATGAAATGCCTTTGTAACAGACGAGTTTTCGTTTGAAACCCTAATACTTCGAAAGAGATTGTCCATTTTGTACACGAAGTGCATCCAGTTTTTGCCGTAACCTTCTCAACTTTTTAGCACATGCTATGTGGGTGAAATGATGATACCATGGCAACTTTCAACCTTTTCAGAGTTCATTTGTAGTGCTTTTCAATTTCAGGGTCATTTTGCTCAAAAAAATCAGTAAATGCATGAAAAATAGCAAATGAAGTCAGAAAGGGTTGAAAATTGATGACGTGGCTTCGAATGGTGCATACTGAACACACAAAAAGTCCGGAGTTGAAATAAGTTTAAAAAAATGAAATGCCTTTGTAACAGACGAGTTTTCGTCTGAAACCCTGATACTTCGAAAGAGATTGTCCATTTTGTACACGAAGTGCATCCAGTTTTTGCCGTAACCCTCTCAACTTTTTAGCACATGCTATGTGGGTGAAATGATGATACCATGGCAACTTTCAACCTTTTCAGAGTTCATTTGTAGTGCTTTTCAATTTCAGGGTCATTTTGCTCAAAAAAATCAGTAAATGCATGAAAAATAGCAAACGAAGTCAGAAAGGGTTGAAAATTGATGACGTGGCTTCGAATGGTGCATACTGAACACACAAAAAGTCCGGAGTTGAAATAAGTTTAAAAAAATGAAATGCCTTTGTAACAGACGAGTTTTCTTCTAAAACCCTGATACTTCGAAAGAGATTGTCCATTTTGTACACGAAGTGCATCCAATTTTTGCCGTAACCTTCTCAACTTTTTTAGCACATGCTATGTGGGTGAAATGATGATACCATGGCAACTTTCAACCTTTTCAGAGTTCATTTGTAGTGCTTTTCAATTTCAAGGTCATTTTGCTCAAAAAAATCAGTAAATGCATGAAAAATAGCAAATGAAGTCAGAAAGGGTTGAAAATTGATGACGTGGTTTCGAATGGTGCATACTGAACACACAAAAAGTCTGGAGTTGAAATAAGTTTAAAAAAATGAAATGCCTTTGTAACAGACGAGTTTTCGTCTGAAACCCTGATACTTCGAAAGAGATTGTCCATTTTGTACATGAAGTGCATCCAGTTTTTGCCGTAACCCTCTCAACATTTTAGCACATGCTATGTGGGTGAAATGATGATACCATGCCAACTTTCAACCTTTTAAGAGTTCAATTGTAGTGCTTTTCAATTTCAGGGTCATTTTGCTCAAAAAAATCAGTAAATGCATGAAAAATAGCAAATGAAGTCAGAAAGGGTTGAAAATTGATGACGTGTCTTCGAATGGTGCATACTGAACACACAAAAAGTCTGCAGTTGAAATAAGTTTAAAAAAATGAAATGCCTTTGTAACAGACGAGTTTTCGTCTGAAACACTGATACTTCGAAAGAGATTGTCCATTTTGTACACGAAGTGCATCCAGTTTTTTCCGTAACCCTCTCAACTTTTTAGCACATGCTATGTGGGTGAAATGATGATACCATGCCAACTTTCAACCTTTTCAGAGTTCAATTGTAGTGCTTTTCAATTTCAGGGTCATTTTGCTCAAAAAAATCAGTAAATGCATGAAAAATAGCAAACGAAGTCAGAAAGGGTTGAAAATTGATGACGTGGCTTCGAATGGTGCATACTGAACACACAAAAAGTCTGGAGTTGAAATAAGTTTAAAAAAATGAAATGCCTTTGTAACAGACGAGTTTTCGTTTGAAACCCTGATACTTCGAAAGAGATTGTCCATTTTGTACACGAAGTGCATCCAGTTTTTGCCGTAACCCTCTCAACTTTTTTAGCACATGCTATGTGGGTGAAATGATGATACCATGGCAACTTTCAACCTTTTCAGAGTTCATTTGTAGTGCTTTTCAATTTCAGGGTCATTTTGCTCAAAAAAATCAGTAAATGCATGAAAAATAGCAAATGAAGTCAAAAAGGGTTGAAAATTGATGACGTGGTTTCGAATGGTGCATACTGAACACACAAAAAGTCTGGAGTTGAAATAAGTTTCAAAAAATGAAATGCCTTTCTAACAGACGAGTTTTCGTCTGAAACCCTGATACTTCGAAAGAGATTGTCCATTTTGTACATGAAGTGCATCAAGTTTTTGCCATAACCCTCTCAACATTTTAGCACATGCTATGTGGGTGAAATGATGATACCATGCCAACTTTCAACCTTTTAAGAGTTCAATTGTAGTGCTTTTCAATTTCAGGGTCATTTTGCTCAAAAAAATCAGTAAATGCATGAAAAATAGCAAATGAAGTCAGAAAGGGTTGAAAATTGCTGACGTGTCTTCGAATGGTGCATACTGAACACACAAAAAGTCTGCAGTTGAAATAAGTTTAAAAAAATGAAATGCCTTTGTAACAGACGAGTTTTCGTCTGAAACCCTGATACTTCGAAAGAGATTGTCCATTTTGTACACGAAGTGCATCCAGTTTTTTCCGTAACCCTCTCAACTTTTTAGCACATGCTATGTGGGTGAAATGATGATACCATGCCAACTTTCAACCTTTTCAGAGTTCAATTGTAGTGCTTTTCAATTTCAGGGTCATTTTGCTCAAAAAAATCAGTAAATGCATGAAAAATTGCAAACGAAGTCAGAAAGGGTTGAAAATTGATGACGTGGCTTCGAATGGTGCATACTGAACACACAAAAAGTCTGGAGTTGAAATAAGTTTAAAAAAATGAAATGCCTTTGTAACAGACGAGTTTTCGTTTGAAACCCTAATACTTCGAAAGAGATTGTCCATTTTGTACACGAAGTGCATCCAGTTTTTGCCGTAACCTTCTCAACTTTTTAGCACATGCTATGTGGGTGAAATGATGATACCATGGCAACTTTCAACCTTTTCAGTGTTCATTTGTAGTGCTTTTCAATTTCAGGGTCATTTTGCTCAAAAAAATCATTAAATGCATGAAAAATAGCAAATGAAGTCAGAAAGGGTTGAAAATTGATGACGTGGCTTCGAATGGTGCATACTGAACACACAAAAAGTCTGGAGTTGAAATAAGTTAAAAAAATGAAATGCCTTTTTAACAGACGAGTTTTCGTCTGAAACCCTGATACTTCGAAAGAGATTGTCCATTTTGTACACGAAGTGCATCCAGTTTTTGCCGTAACCCTCTCAACTTTTTAGCACATGCTATGTGGGTGAAATGATGATACCATTGCAAATTTCAACCTTTTCAGAGTTCATTTGTAGTGCTTTTCAATTTCCGGGTCATTTTGCTCAAAAAAAATCAGTAAATGCATGAAAAATAGCAAATGAAGTCAGAAAGGGTTGAAAATTGATGACGTGGCTTCGAATGTTGCATACTCAACACACAAAAAGTTTGGAGTTGAAATAAGTTTAAAAAAATGAAATGCCTTTGTAACAGACGAGTTTTCGTCTGAAACCCTGATACTTCGAAAGAGATTGTCCATTTTGTACACGAAGTGCATCCAGTTTTTGCCGTAACCCTCTCAACTTTTTAGCACGTGCTATGTTGGTGAAATGATGATACCATGGCAACTTTCAACCTTTTCAGAGTTCATTTGTAGTGCTTTTCAATTTCAGGGTCATTTTGCTCAAAAAAATCAGTAAATGCATGAAAAATAGCAAATGAAGTCAGAAAGGGTTGAAAATTGATGACGTGGCTTCGAATGGTGCATACTAAACACACAAAAAGTCCGGAGTTGAAATAAGTTTAAAAAAATGAAATGCCTTTGTAACAGACGAGTTTTCGTCTGAAACCCTGATACTTTGAAAGAGATTGTCCATTTTGTACACGAAGTGCATCCAGTTTTTGCCGTAACCCTCTCAACTTTTTAGCACATGCTATGTGGGTGAAATGATGATACCATGCCAACTTTCAACCTTTCCAGAGTTCAATTGTACTGCTTTTCAATTTCAGGGTCATTTTGCTCAAAAAAATCAGTAAATGCATGAAAAATAGCAAATGAAGTCAGAAAGGGTTGAAAATTGATGACGTGGCTTCGAATGGTGCATACTGAACACACAAAAATTCTGGAGTTGAAATAAGTTTAAAAAAAGGAAATGCCTTTGTAACAGACGAGTTTTCGTCTGAAACCCTGATACTTCGAAAGAGATTGTCCATTTTGTACACGAAGTGCATCCAGTTTTTGCCGTAACCCTCTCAACTTTTTAGCACGTGCTATGTGGGTGAAATGATGATACCATGGCAACTTTCAACCTTTTCAGAGTTCATTTGTAGTGCTTTTCAATTTCAGGGTCATTTTTCTCAAAAAAATCAGTAAATGCATGAAAAATAGCAAATGAAGTCAGAAAGGGTTGAAAATTGATGACGTGGCTGCGAATGCTGCATACTGAACACACAAAAAGTCCGGAGTTGAAATAAGTTTAAAAAAATGAAATGCCTTTGTAACAGACGAGTTTTCGTCTGAAACCCTGATACTTCGAAAGAGATTGTCCATTTTGTACACGAAGTGCATCCAGTTTTTGCCGTAACCCTCTCAACTTTTTAGCACATGCTATGTGGGTGAAATGATGATACCATGCCAACTTTCAACCTTTTCAGAGTTCAATTGTACTGCTTTTCAATTTCAGGGTCATTTTGCTCAAAAAAATCAGTAAATGCATGAAAAATAGCAAATGAAGTCAGAAAGGGTTGAAAATTGATGACGTGGCTTCGAATGGTGCATACTGAACACACAAAAAGTCTGGAGTTGAAATAAGTTAAAAAAAATGAAATGCCTTAGTAACATTTTGCTCAAAGCGGACACCACTGTTTTGGTTGGCGCTCTTTTTATCTTGGGCGATCGTGTAAAATGTATTCCCATTTATCTCGTACCCTTTGAAAGTCAATATAGTCAAAGATGGTAACTTGGACAGCAAGTACAGGTCATCTGCAACAGTGTTGTCATGCATGAGACGTGTCTGCAACCAACCGGCGAAAGTCACCGTTTGTTCATTTGTATCCAGTCGTCAGACTGCTCCGGGTGTTTGGAGTGTAGAATATTCTTGTGTTGCTCGATATACGGAGCCACCAAGGCGGAACTTTGTAGAACTGTGTAGTGTGCTTGCGCCAAAGAATGCCCGTCCCAGCATATTACTGAATTCTTTCCTAGCGTGCCTTTTCCACCCAGTCTGCCCTCATGCCGCGATTCAGGAACACCAATCGGCTTAATGTCAGGAATAAAGTCAACACAAAACTCAATGACCTCCTCTGTTTCATGGCCCTTGGAGATGCTTCCTTCTGGCCTAGCACGATTATGAACATATTTCTTTAAGACTCCCATGAACCTCTCAAAGGGGAACATATTGTGTAGAAATACAGGACCCAGAATGGCAATCTCCTCGACTAGGTGAACTAGGACGTGCGTCATGATATTGAAGAAGGATGGTGGGAACACCAACTCAAAACTAACAAGACATTGCACCAAATCATTCTCTAACCTTGGTAGGATTTCTGGATCGATTACCTTCTGAGAGATTGCATTGAGGAATGCACATAACTTCACAATGGCTAATCGAACGTTTTCCGGCAGAAGCCCCCTCAATGCAACCGGAAGCAGTTGCGTCATAATCACGTGGCAGTCATGAGACTTTAGGTTCTGGTAGGTTTTCTCTGCCATATTTATTATCCCCTATATATTCGACGAGAAGCCAGACGGGACCTTCATACTGAGCAGGCATTCGAAGAAGATTTCCTTCTCTTCTTTGGTAAGAGCGTAGCTGGCATGACCCTGAAACAACTTTGGATCCATGCCGTCTTCTCCGTGCATACGTTGTTGGTCCTCCCGTGCCTCCAGTGTATCTTTTATCTTCCCATACATGCCCAAGAAGCCTAGCAGGTTCACGCAAAGATTCTTCGTCACGTGCATCACGTCGATTGCAGAGCGGACCTCTAGGTCTTTCCAATAGGGTAGGTCCCAAAATATAGATTTCTTCTTCCACATGGGTGCGCGTCCGTCAGCGTCATTCGGAACAGATTGTCCGCCAGGACCCTTTCCAAAGATTACTTTTATATCCTTGACCATATCAAGTATATCATCACCAGTACGGTGGCGAGGCTTCTTCCGGTGATCTGCCTCACCTTTGAAATGCTTTCCTTTCTTTCTTACGGGATGCCTGCTCTGAAGAAATCGACGATGCCCCAGGTACACATTCTTCTTACATTTATCCAAATATATACTCTCGGTATCATCTAAACAGTGCATGCATGCGTGGTATCCCTTGTTTGTCTGTCCTGAAAGGTTACTGAGAGCAGGCCAATCATTGATGGTTACAAACAGCAACGCATGTAGGTCAAATTCCTCTTGTTCTTTCTCATCCCACACACGTACACCTTTTCCATTCCACGGCTATAAAAGTTCTTCAACTAATGGCCGTAGGTACACATCAATGTCGTTGCCGGGTTGCTTGGGGCCTTGGATGAGCACTGGCATCATAATGAACTTCCGCTTCATGCACAACCAAGGAGGAAGGTTATAGATACATAGAGTCACAGGCCATGTGCTATGATTGCTGTTCTGCTCCCCAAAAGGATTAATGCCATCTGCACTTAAACCAAACCATACGTTCCTTGCGTCCTTTGCAAAGTCCTTCCACTTTCTCTCGATTTTTCTCCACTGCGATCCGTCAGCGGGTACTCTCAACTTCCCGTCTTTCTTACGGTCTTCGTTGTGCCATCGCATCAACTTGGCATGCTCTTTGTTTTGGAACAAACATTTCAACCGTGGTATTATAGGAGCATACCACAACACCTTGGCAGGAATCTTCTTCCTGGGGCGCTCACCCTCAACATCACCAGGGTCATCGTGGCCGATCTTATAGCGCAATGCACAGCATACCGGGCTTGCATTCAAATCCTCGTACTCACCGCGGTAGAGGATGCAGTCATTAGGGCATGCATGTATCTTCTGCACCTCTAATCCTAGAGGGCAGACAGTCTTCTTTGCTTCGTACGTACTGTCGGGCAATTCGTTGTCCTTTGGTAGCTTCTTCTTTAACATTATCAGCAACTTTTCAAATGCCTTGTCAGATACACCATTCTCTGCCTTCCATTGCAGCAATTCCAGTGTGGTACCCAGCTTTTTCTTGTCATCTTCGCAATTTGGGTACAACAATTTCTTGTGATCCTCTAACATGCGCTGCAACTTCAGCTTCTCCTTTTCACTTGCGCAATTTCTCTTTGCATCGGCAATGGCCCGACCAAGATCATCAGCGGGCTCATCTGATGCCTCTTCTTCAGCTCCTTCCCGCATTGCCGGCTCAGCTTCTTCCCCCATTGTTGTACCATCGTATTCATGGAACCCATGGCCAGGATAGCTGTCGTCATACTCTTCTTCTTCATTCTCTTCCATTAGGACCCCTCTTTCTCCGTGCTTGGTCCAACAGTTATAGCCGGACATGAAATCGGACTCAAACAGGTGGACGTGAATGGTTCTTGAGTTAGAGTAATTTCGATCATTCTTACAGCCAGCACATGGACAATACATAAAACCATCCGCCTGTTGGAAATATGCCCTAGAGGCAATAATAATTTAGTTATTATCATATTTCCTTGTTCATGATAATCGTTTATTATCCATGCTATAATTATATTGATTGGAAACTCAAATACATGTGTGGGTACATAGACAACACTGTGTCCCTAGTATGCCTCTAATAGACTAGCTCGTTGATCAAAGATGGTCAAGGTTTCCTAGCCATGGACATGAGATGTCATTTGATAACGGGATCACATCATTAGGAGAATGATGTGATGGACAAGACCCAAACTATGAACATAGCATATGAACGTGTCAGTTTATTGCTATTGTTTTCTGCATGTCAAGTATCTGTTCCTATGACCATGAGATCATGCAACTCACTGACACCGGAGGAATACCTTGTGTGTATCAAACGTCGCAACGTAACTGGGTGACTATAAAGATGCTCTACAGGTATCTCCGAGGGTGTCTGTTGAGTTGGCATGGATCAAGACTGGGATTTGTTACTCCGTGTGACGGAGAGGTATCTCAGGGCCCACTCAGTAATACAACATCACAACAAGCCTTGCAAGCAATGTGACTAAAGTGTTAGCCACGGGATCTTGTATTACGGAATGAGTAAAGAGACTTGCCGGTAACGAGATTGAACTAGGTATAGAGATACCGACGATCGAATCTCGGGCAAGTAACATACCGAAGAACAAAGGGAACAACATACGGGATTAACTGAATCCTTGACATAGAGGTTCAACCGATAAAGATCTTCATAGAATATGTAGGAACCAATATGGGCATCCAGGTCCCGCTATTGGTTATTGACCATAGAGGTGTCTCGGTCATGCCTACATAGTTCTCGAACCCGCAGGGTCTGCACACTTAAGGTTCGATGACGTTTCGGTATAGTAGAGTTATGTATGGTGGTGACCGAAGGTTGTTCGGAGTCCTGGATGAGATCCTGGACGTCACGAGGAGCTCTGGAATGGTCCGGAGGTAAAGATTGATATATAGGAAGTCCTGTTTTGGTCACCGAAAAAGTTTCGGGTATTTCGGTAGTGTACTGGGAGTGCCGGGAGGGGTACCGGGGACCATCGGGAGGGGTGTCTCGACCCAAAGGACCTCATGGGCTGTGGGAGGAGTCAAACCAGCCCCTAGTGGGCTGGCCTAACCCCCCCACTAAGGCCCACGTGGCTTTGGGTGGAAAAATCCAAAGGAGGAAAGGTGGAAAGGGTTTCCAAGTGGAGAGGAGGAATCCTACTCCTAATAGGATTGGAGTAGGACTCCTCCACCTCCAATTTCGGCAAAACCTTGAGGGTTTGAGGCTGCCTCCTCCCCTCCCTCCCTCCTATATATACTAGAGGATTTAGAGGGAAGAGCCAACCCTAATTGCCACGTGCTCCCTCTACTTCATCTAGATCGGTTTCTCCTCTAGTCTAGTTTCAGCGGTGCTTAGGCGAAGCCCTGCCGGAATTGTTCCACCACCATAGCCGCCACGCCGTTGCGCCGCCGGAGAACTCTTCTACCTCTCCGCTCCCTCTTGCTGGATCAAGAAGGCGGAGATCGTCATCGAGCTGTACGTGTGCTGAACGCGGAGGTGCCGTCCGTTCGGCGCTAGATCGGAAGGACCGTGATCAGAATCGCGAGACGATTCGTGATTTGATCGCAGGACGGATCGTGATGGGATCGCGGGACGGATCGTGATGGGATCGCGGGACGGATCCTGATGGGATCGCGGGACGGATTGTGATTGGATCACGAGACAGATCGTGATTGGATCGCGGGACGCTCGGCGATTTGGATCGCGAAGATGTTCGACTACATCAACCGCGTTTCTTAACGCTTCCCGCTTAGCGATCTACAAGGGTATGTAGATCCACTCTCCCTCTCGTAGATGCTCATCACCATGGATAGATCTTGCGTGTGCGTAGGAAAATTTTTGTTTCCCATGCAACGTTCCCCAACACCGCCCGCTTGTTTGCCTCAGCCGCAACAAGAAAAGTATGCACGCCATTAATGAACTGGGGAGAGCATCGGTCATCGTACATCCATTGCCGGCTCATCTTCATTACACAACACCGAAAAGACCAAATTAATACAAGTTCATACATAATGTTCATACACACTTGTTCTCATAAAACAACATACAAACTCTCTAGCTAAAGCATTTAAATGCAACAACAAATGCGATCAAGATCGCAACTAAGGTAACAATTGATCCAACAACATAGTGATACCAAGCCTCACTATCAATGGCATATTTTTTAAATTTTCTAATCTTCAAGCGCATTGTATCCATCTTGATCTTGTGATCATCGACGACATCGGCAACATACAACTCCAGTTTCATCTTCTCTTCTTCAACTCTTTTCAATTTTTCTTTCAAATACTCGTTTTCTTTTTCAACTAAATTTAACTTCTTGACAAGAATATCTATGTCGGTTGCAATTTCCGGTTCACATACCTCCTAGATAAAAATATCTATGTCAACTTGATGGGCATAATTGTCATGAACATGAAATGCAACAAATAGTTATAAAAGAGAGTATATACCACATCCGAATCATAAACCGGACGAGGGCCGACGGGGACGGATATCAAAACCATGCCACTATGTATAACAAACAACCATATAGATAAGAAAACTATACAGTAACTATCTAAATCTTACAAACATGATTTTTTTTATAAAAAGGATAAGAACAAGAGGCTCACCAAGGTGGTGCCGGCGACGGGACGGTGCGGGCGATTGACGGTGGTTAGGACGGGGACGGGAAGGCACTAAGTAAACCACACCTACACATGCAAAGTAAGAAGTTAATTTGAGCTCAAATTGCATATAAATCAAATAAACTACCACATATAAATACTCCCAAACTAAAACCCAGAAATCACTATACTTATAGAGCATTGCAAGAGCTAATCTAGCAATGAGAGATGAAAGGACAAAGTTGCTAACCTTTGTGAACACTTGGATGGATGGGGTGCCTCAAATCTTGACAAATTTTGGCAAAAATGAAGGATGAGCTCGAGGAAGAGGGAAAGAACAGAGAGGAGAGGAAAGGGGAAGAAGAGAGAGCTCGGGGTAGGGTTTATATAGGGGTATCTTTAGTCCCGGTTCGTGACACAAACCGGGACTAAAGGTGAGCCTATAGTCCCGGTTCGTGTCACGAACCGAGACTAAAGGTGATCGTGGGGCCCCAGGCTGACACCAGCCTGCCATCACCCCTTTAGTCCTGGTCGTGTTACGAACCGGGACTAAAGGTCCGAAACGAACCGGGACTAATGATGCCCGCCCCCCTAGCCGTTGGAACCGGAACTAATGGTCACATTAGTGCCGGTTCAAAATCAGACCGGGACTAATGCCTTGAACAAAAGATCTGTTTTCTACTAGTGTCAGTAGCTTGGTAGTACGCATGTATATGGTTCTCCGGCAAACGTACGTAGACTTTCCGGTGAGCTCGACGGGCTGCGAGCTATGCAACAGCCGATCGAAAACGCGCCCATCAGTAGACTTTTCCATTGCCCTCTCGACCAACCAACTCTCTCTCTCCACGCCGCAGATCGAGACGTTGCCCATCAGTAGACTTTTCCATTGCCCTCTCGACCAACCAACTCTCTCTCTCCACGAGGCAGATCGAGACGTTCACGTGGCAGAACGCGCCATGCGATAATGACTCGTGTTCCTTTGTAGTATATTGCTACAGGGGCTGGACGTACGCGTGTATATACGTACATGAGATGTGTGGATCTACGCATTTAAGTAGTTGTGGCTGCAGGGACAAACCGTACGTACGTACTTCTGTGTGCACGATGTCGCCATATTTGTCCGGTCAATCAAGACCATGCCTACACACATCGTATTCGTACGTACACGCGCTCAAAGCAAGAGGAAACCGATGAACTTATATGATGGACTTGTTGCTCGTAGAAATACCAGAAGAATGCTCATCGTAATTTCTTGACGCTTGTTGCTCCTGGCAGCAGAGATGCATGGTGTGCCCGCCAAGCTAAGAGCAACTCCACCAGTTTCTTTATCTTTAGATTAATTAACCATCGTTTACAAAAAGTAAGGCTAAAAAACCTCATCAACAGTTTTTTTAAACCTTGCTTAACTTTAAAGGATCCCGTAAAAATGACCTTTTCCCTGCATGTTCATGAAAAAACCATCTTCCCTCGTCTTTTTGGCGGGCTCATAACTGCCTGAAACTTCTGCATTAGGCCCGCCGAAACGTCCCGCACCGCCCCCACCGCTTGCGCCGTCCCTTGCCGGTGGCTACCATGCGCCTGTGGCGACGCCCAACGGCGGCCATCGCACCACCCCGCGTCGCCTCCCGCCGTTATGCGTGTCACTGACTGGTGAGCCCTAGAACATTTAGCTAGTTTTGTTTATTGAAAAATAAAATAAAAGTAGATTTAGAGGAAGAAGTTTACGGGAACTTTCCAGACAACTTTCTCTAAAAGTTACAGCAAGCCTAAAAAACCGGGTTTACTGGGAGATTTTTCGGGAAGCTGTTGGAGTTGCTCTAAGAATATATATAGTACTCCCTCCATTTCTTTTTAGTCTGCATATAAATTTTGTCTGAAGTCAAAGTATCTCTAGTTTGACCAAACTTATAGGAAAAAGTATCAACATTCACAACAGCAAATCAATATCATTATATTCTTTATGGAATGTAGTTTCATATTATATATATTTTGTATTGTAGATGTTGATATTTTTTAATACAAATTTGGTCAAACCTTTTAAATTTGACTCGACATAAATCTTATACGCCGAGTCAAAAGAAACGGAGAGAGTACTAGCTCTAGACAAAAAACTAAATTTGATTGATGCATGCATCACGTGACGGGTGTGAGCGAAGTGAATTAATAATCTTGCCTTGTCTATATTAATTGAATATGCATGTAGTTATGGAACTATAACTAGTTAACTGATCATGCATGACGTATGTTACAATGGTACACGTTTAGTGAGTTTTGCACATGACTCACCTGTGGCGCATGCACAGTCCAACTTCATGCACCATTCACTCGGTGTAGGATGGCTCGACGCATCGGCAACACCTCCTATCCCACTCCTATAAATCCAGAGGGCATGCCTTCTCATATTCAAAGACATAGCAGCAGCAGCTACTTGTTCATCTCATATCACCCAGGTGTGCATCTCATAGCACCCAGGCCACACTTAGCTAGTGAGCCTACTTAGTCGATCTGTAGCACGCCACACTTAGCCAGTCAGCCCCCATTAATTAAGCAACCGATGGGTTCTGTGAATGTCTTCGCCTCCTTCTCAGTTCAGCAACTGCACCATTCGGCTTCACCGGTGGCCGGGAATGGTGGCCGTAGAGGACACAACCATGCCTTCTTTCGCCCATCAACCGGGCGGGAGCCTGTGTTACATGAGCTGTCCGATGATTTTGACTTCCAGGTATATATGGCTATCGCCCGTATATGCAATTAGCATGCATGTTTATGTCCTTTTCTAATTGCACAAGGGATCGACTTCAAGCCTATCAGAGCTATAATGTTGAGCCTAGCGAAAGTCTGTGGTCATAAACGTCACCTTCCACCAAAAGGAAAAAAATGACTTGGTCCTAGGAGGAACCAGGAACCAGATTATCCCATTAATTTCTGAAAGATGTTTATAAAATATAAACATACATTATCATGAAAGTATTCTTAATGGAAAATCTAAATATTGTAAGTGCTATCACCCAACTCCATATATTAATAATCAAAGTTCTGTAAACTTTGTATTTTAAAGAAGAAGTTTGCTCTCTCTGTGCACCACCAGGAAAGCCTAACGAATGTTCAAGCATTGCTGCATCACCATTCAACGAGTAGACGAGGCTTATTGACCACTGTTGATCACCTCAAGCGCCTCTGCATCGACCACCATTTCCAAGACGAGATCGACACCGTCATGGACTCGTGTGCGGATCTCATCCATAGTGATGATCTGCTTGAAGCAACCCTTTCCATGAGGTTGATGAGAGAAGCTGGATATTATGTTTCGGCAGGTCAGTAAAATAGAAGTTTAGCATGTCGAGACAGATAAAAAAACAAGTTTGGGAAGGTTGAATGCAATTTGGTCTATGAAATGAATTGTAGGCGATTACTTTGCTGGAAAAATATCTTAGAGTAGCCAAGTCTAAAATAAGTATTAATGTTTCCTTGTGGAGTGTATAAGCACCTCCCTCGAGTCGTATTGTACTCATTATTTATAACCTGTGCCTAAGACTGCTTCTCCACGACTTGGCAGATGATGTTCTTCAGAAGTTCGCAAACAATAATGGTGAATTCACCCTTGGGCTCAGCAAAGACATCGGAGGGCTGCTGAGCTTGCAAGATATGTCACACCTTAACATGGGAGAATCATCACTCTACCAGGCAAATGAATTCTCAAGCAAGCACCTTAGATTCGCAATTGAGTATTTGGAGCCAAACATTGCAAGCTATGTGAGACGGTCACTTGACCATCCCTATCATATGAGCCTGATGCAATACAAGGCAAGGCATCATTTGAGCTACCTCCAGAACTTGCCCATTAGGAACACGTCAATTGAGAATCTGGCACTTGCAGAATTTACCTATAGGAAGTTGCAGCATCAAAGGGAAATGCAAGAGGTTAAGAGGTATAAATATAATAAACTACTAGCATCCTGTGATTAATTTTGTATAAAGTGGAAAATATGTGGATTCTCATGATAAGAGGGAAACACTGGGCCAAATTTAAAAAATTAACATTTTTTATTACTCACGTATTCCCACAATTAAATGAGTGGTTGTTTTAACTATATGAAAACTTCCTTTTCACACAGATGGTGGATGGATCTAGGATTGGCTAAAGAAATACCGGCCGCAAGGGACCAAGTTCTTAAATGGTACATGTGGACCATGACCATTCTCGAGGGTTTATCCTTCTCTAGATATCGGATTGAGATCACAAAAATCATCTCCATGGTTTACATTGTCGATGACATCTTTGACCTTGTCGCCACAAAAGAGGAGCTCTGCCTCTTTAATGAGGCGATCAAGATGTGAGCATTGTTGTTTCCATAATATATAAGATTAAAAAAATTGATGGAAGCAATATAGTTGCCTTTTTCAAAAGGAAATGACATATTCAATATGTCCAATCAGATATTCAAACTTATTTAACTTTGACATATAATATATGTAGATGCTTTAAGATTGGCTTGAAATAAACATTATGTCTTTATGAGAAACATTTTTAAATATTAATAGTTTTCTAATTATTTATTGTAAATTCATACACAAAATAAGATATTTTATATTAGAGATGGTTTATGCACCCCCTCCACCCCCTATTTTTCTAATGGAATAAAAATTCATGGATTAGTTAAGTTTAAGACCTTATACATGATATAAAAATATTCTTTTATCGAAGTTTCACACAAAAATTGCACATTATTGGCAGGTGGGATCTTGCAGCTGTTGATTCACTTCCGAACTACATGGTATCATGTTACAAGGCTCTTTACACAATCACAAGTGATATCGCCGATATGGTCAAACAAGAGCATGGATTAAGCCCAATCAATCATCTCAAGAAAGCGGTATGTCTACTATGGAATGGTACTTCATTTCGCTTTAGTTAGATTATCCTAAGCAACTAAATATAACAAGGTTACCACCTGTAATATATATATATATATTTTTGTGAGTAATCTGTTCTATATAAGGTTCTATGACGTTCCTATCTTTCGTCCATCCTATCCATCCCCACGCCACCTCCTACTTGCCCGTTTTTACTGATTTTCGAGACAAATTTTCCTTGAAAATCCTCTATATTATCCAACGTTTTATTGGCTTATCATATAAAATCGCATTATTTTCTTTGGTAAGACAATAGGTATAAAGTATTGGTTCAATTATTAGCTAAAGACGCATTTTCTATGTAAGCGCAGTAACACTAAAAGGGCAGGTAAATGAGGATGATTAGATACAAAATATATGTTCCCGTGTTGCAACACATGTGCAATTACCTAGTGGTATTTACAAAACTAATAGAGAGTAAAATAAAAGTGGAAGAATTAATCTTACCTGCCGACCTTTTCATTCTTGCAGTGGGCTACTTTGTTTGATGGATTCATGATCGAGGGACAATGGTTATCCACTAATCAGGTCCCTACATCCGAGGATTACCTAAGAAATGGGATTATTACATCAGGAGCTCCACTTGTATTCCTGCATATTTTCTTTATGTTGGGGCATGATTTACAAGTGGGCAAATCTCACGACATCCATCGGGTCATCTCCTGCCCTGCGAAGATCATGAGGCTCTGGGATGACATGGGCAGTGCAAAGGTCCGAACACACCAAGAAATTTATCACATAAAACTTCAGGACTAGAAATAACAATAATTTTAGATAAATGTATTCAGTTCATATTATGGTGGGAGAATATCTTCGTCAATATTGACCAAATAGGTATGTACATTTTTATTCTTTGTCTCATGCAGGATGAATCGCAAAATGGACTAGACGGATCATACAAGGAGTTGTACCAGAGAGAAAATCCTCGTGCTGACGTGGAGAAGCACATGTTGGACATGATCGCGAGTGAATGGGAGGGTCTAAATAGGGAATGCTTCTCTAGGACAAAGTCAACACTATCGCAAAGCTTCATCACTGCATCACTAAACTTTGCAAGGATGGTGAGTGTCATGTATGGCTACGATGAACAACAGAAGCTCCCCGTCCTTGAGGATTATGCCAGGATGTTGCTCTTATAAATCGTGCATCCTAACACATTACATTGTACATAAGTCTTATAAATTTAGTGCATTAGTTTTTGGTAGGGTTGTCTTGTAGGATGTGGACTAGCATCCTGCACAATTAGCTTATGTGTTTCAAGTGATAAGACTATACATGGAAAAAAGTTGTGAACCGCCTACAACACCATGCACTTATGCAACGATAGATGAGATGCATATGAATTTATAGGAATTGGTACTGTGAAATACTTTGCGTATGAAACTGTGAATGTATGAGAAGATTGTCGGGTTGCGCAACTTTCTAAAAATATGCATATAGTTCTGATGCCAGAGGTGGCTTACATTTAGTTCTAGCAATGCTCTCTGTGGACATAGAGGCATATGGGTAAACACAGAAAAAAACTATGAAGGACACCAATCTCAGTGGGGCAAAGGACAACACCCGTTTGCGGAAGCCGCACACTAGAAATAGGGTTTTACATTTTCTAATTTCATGATAACGACATTCATAGACAGGTGAAATAAATTGAAGAGCTGACACCCACATGACTGAGAACCTTCTATGGTTGTTTTTTTGGCTCGTCAAAGACAAAATCTATTAGACAGAATTACCCACACACGTAGCAAAGAAGTGTAAACCGGATGGTAAACTTAAAATTCACTAGAGTGCAAATATATTATAGAAAGAAATACCTGATTTCTATCTAGCATTTCACATCAGCTAGAATTATGAGCACAATCGTTCAATCTAGCGCAAATATATTGGCTATTTGTTTGAACACATTTTACATGTATGAAGATTTCTTACATCACTAAGAGCACCCTAGTGTTGAAACTCCAAGGAATCGATTGAGGCCAATCGATTTCGCTGGGTGGGCCTGATTTTGACAGGGTCATGCACCCTTTACGCCTCTGCTCTAACCTCCCTTCCTTTCCTCTGAAAAACTCCATCCTTTTCAACCTAATCCAACACCGTCTATACCTTTGGCTCGTCGTCCTCTCTCCAGCCCGCCTTTATCTTATGTATTTGCCACCCACATTTCTCTACCCTGCTCGCTACATTCCCCTCCTTCTGTCGATTGCCATTCTATCCTCGAGCCACAAACTCGACATCCCATTATAGGAACATCTTCCTGAAACTAGCCAGATGACCCCTCCTCCACGTAAAACCTCCATTATAAATTTTCCAAATTTATTCCAATCTGTCTATCACACTTTTCATCCTCTTGATTTCGAGTTGTTTCCTTCCCTGATTTCAGGGTTCTAGATAGCCATGTCTTCATGAAGTTTGTCCAGAGATCCATTCTTTGATAAGATCCTCAACCCTTACTGCAAGACCCTGATGATGCACACCAAGATCATCCAACTCAAGGATGGAGAGCTCCATATCCAAGAGGTTGAAGAACTGAAGAATGTGGGAGATGTGAAGCACAGGCTTGGTAAGTTGAGCAAGACGTCTATGTTTTCAAAAGTATTCTTGAGCATGGCCTAAAGGAAAATCACTCCTTGATTACAGATATGGCCAAGGCCTTCGATATGAAAGTTATGGAGCTTTGAGAGGAGAATTATCGTCTTGGTAGTAAAGTGGATGACTTCTGAACACAACTCTATGATGTCTAGAATCAAAACGGTGAGAATGAAACCAATGTTAATATGATGGGATTAGCATCGAGGTACAGGGCTTCGTAGACTTCCTCATCTTTCGTTGAATATGGCCCTATGCTTTGGAAGCTAGATAATCCCGCTCCTGTGCCACCATCATCAGCACCAAAGGACCCGGCTTGAGTATATGGTTTTAAGGCACTTTCCTTAGCTTGTTCCAAGCTAGAGGGGGTGTTGTGGTATCTTACACCTTTTTCATTATATTTATTTTCATATTAGTTATATATTGAGACTTAGAGATCTTTGTAGTTTGCAATATTAATTATGAAGTATGCTATTAGTTCTTTAGAGCAATCTATTAATGTATCCATTTGTGTGAGGCCGTCTAATAAATAAATGGAATGAGATTTTTCTTTTGCTTTTCATTATTATATATTATAATATTGCAATTAGATCTTATATAAGTATCTTATGAGAGCTCATGACTAATCTATTGAGAAATAGCAAACAAGCATTGATCACTTGCAAAAATTCATGAAACTTAGTACAAGGAAGAGAAATAGTCATATGAAAATACACTAGCATGGACATCTTTAACGATTTTGAGTTATCATGGTGTATTTTAAATCTTGAATAATTAGCTTTGGCTAGACATGGAATACAACGTAATAAATGCATGGTAGGATTTCATAAATTTGTATGTCATGGATCCTCTAACATGCATGATTTATTTTCATCCTTTTCTAGCGAACAACAATGTACTAAGCATCAATTACGCATGTGCATCCAACCTCCTTGAACCTACTCACTCCCATAAGTCTCACCATACCTACCAATTCGATTGAGTAAGACCGTTCCAAGTAAATTTTCATCGGTGGTTGTAAAAAATTACACGGTTTTAATATAAATTTAATGGCCTGTAATTGAAGTTTTCCATGAACTTGTGATTGTGTGGAAAACCATAATAACAATGCAAATGAGCATCATCATAAGGGGTGAAGTAAGTTCCAATTCATCAAGGTTTGACACTAAAAAGCACATAAAAATCACAGATTTCCTTCTGTGAAGGGCATAATGTGTACTTTATATGTTGGGTCAATAATCTTGCTAAGCTATTCTATAAAGTAAACATAGCATGTTGGAGAAATATTCATGATAATATAATTGTTAATATTGTGATCACGTTTATTTATTTTTGTTGACATTATCCTTCAAATGAGTAAGTAAAAATCTAAGCATTTGCTAAACTTCAATCTTCCTCTGTGTCCCGCTGAAGTGAGGTACTATAAAAAAGTTCTTATAACATATGATTAATTGTTAAATACTAAGAGATAGTTGAGCATGTGATTTTTATTTAAAAATATCTGACATAGACCCTTCTAAAAAACGAGGATAACAAACCTTTTAAATGGCTGAAAACATGGTTTTGAATGATCAATAAATTTTTAGTTGTTGAACTTTTTCATCTAAAGGGTGTGATGAACCCCTCGTAAGAACTTTTGTAAGTGGGTTGTTTATAATGTTTGAAAATGAATGTAGTAGTGATGTTGTCATGTCTATATTCTTCATTATTAAGCTCGATACTCGTTTGGGAACAAATGGTGACTAAGCTTGGGGGAGCTGATACGTCCCACTACAACACTACAACATGACAGAGCTTTGGTAATACCATCTAATGTTACTTGTGACGCCCCCATTTTGATCGTACGCTAATCATACATGCAAGTACGCACGATCAAGATTAGGGACTCACTGGAAGATATCACAACACAACTCTAAACACAAATTAAAGTCATACAAGCTTCATATTACAAGCCAGGGGCCTCGAGGGCTCGAATACATAAGATCGAACACATACGAATCAGCGGAAGCAATAATATCTGAGTACAAGTTTTCCTTAGGAAGGCTAACACAAACATCATCAATGGATCGAAAAGGCAAGGCCTCCTGCCTGGGAGCCTCCTATCCTACTGCTGGTCGGGTGCAGTCTCCACGTAGTAGTAGGCTCCGTCCTGGTATTAGTAGTCGTCGACGGGATCGCCTGTCTCCTGGGCTCCGTCATCTGGTCGCGACAATCATATCAAGAGGAAAAGGGGAGAAAAGCAATGGTGAGTACTCATACAAAGTACCCGCAAGACTGAAATCGGGTCTATGCTAAGTATACATCATTATCAAAGGAATGGGGCCATATCTTTGGACTGACTGCAGAAATGCCAGAATAGAAGGAGGGCCTAGTCCTATCGAAGACTAGCATCTTCAGTGTCTTGCAGCATTAGAAGAGTGTAGATTAGCATATTATAAGTAACAAGTTCATTTAGTAACGCCCAGAGACTCTCCCACAACTCCCTGCGAGAAAGCAATCTCGGAGCCAACAATTTCATTTCACTTCACAAGTATCCACTTCTAGTTGTATAGATCGGGATACAACTCTGAGCGTCTATTACTGTGGACACGGCTATTCGAATAGATATACTTCCTTGCAGGGGCGCACAAACTTACCCAACACGCTCGACTAACTCTGGCCGGACACACTTGTTTGGGTCATGCCCGGCCTCGGCTAATCGACACGCCGTAGTCCTACCTAGGCTCAACAGAGAGGCCACACGCCGGTCTACATCCTAATCGCAAAGGGGTCATGGGCCAATCTCCCTTCACAATCCTGCGCGTTACGTGGACGGCCGGTGTCAGTCCTGGCACCTCTTTAAACGAAGACGGTGCTTACGCGGGCCACCCAGGAGCGTGCCGCTCAACTGTGACATCTGAAGAGCTTTCGGGCGAATGTACGACGTAGAGTGCCCATACTTATTCCCACGTGGTGGTCAGTGCGAAACAGGCCAGAGGCCGTCTCAGATCACATGTCCAAACCCATTAATGTTTTGTTAACTGCGGTGACAATCGACGATCCACGATATGTGGTCCCGTCGCCCCGTCTCGAGGACTTGTGCAAGGGCCAAGAATGCCCGGCCACGCCTCGTCATTATTACACCAACACCCTCCAGGTAATCCTGACCTCAACATGTTTCTGTAGCAAAGTTAATGTAACTGTGTGTCCATAACATCAAGGGGAAACCTGAGGAATCGACCTCGATGGATCCCACCCGATGTAATCATCAAGGTGACCAGAGAGAAATCACCCTCAATGGTTCACGCTTGAGGAGTTGCAGGACAGAGTCGTTGTCGGGACTGCCGAAGGAGGAATCACCCTCCGAGATCCACGGTCGACTAGCTACACTACATAGTTATCATCATGAGTACGTTACGAGGTATCACCCTCGGTACTCGATAGTAGCTCTGCAGAGTCGTACAACTAGGGGTGTGAGGTGAATGTGACGGGCATGGCTTGTTGATCGGTTGATCGAGTCTTCGAGTCGTCGATGATGAGGACAAAGTGAGGTCACCAGGGGTCACTAACCAACCTATACTAAGCATTTAACAAAAACAGGCTATGCATCAGGAATAGGAGCTATCTATAACAGTAGCAAAATCTAATTCAAGCATGAGAGGGAAAGAAATGGGCAATATCAGAATGATCAAGGGGCGGGGGGGTTGCTTGCCTGGTTGCTTTGCTGAAAAGGACTGGTCATCGTCGACGTAGTCGTACTCGGAGTCAACAACTGTCTCGGGGTCTTTCGCAACATCAAGGTCTACCGGAAAAGAAGTAACGGAGGGGGAACAAATAAATAAGGGAGCAATCAAATGCAACACAAATGCAATGTCATGGCAAGATGTGTGGGTGACATGCTCTAATGCATCCCTAAGCATTTTAAAAGAAGGGGGAACCGGCTCCAGGTATTTTTCGGACAGATGATCCTAACGTAAAATGTCCATGTTCATTATGTTAGAGGGGTCTGACAGGCATGTGGATTGCATAATCGGATTCGTTATATTTTTCCGAACATTTTTCATATATAAATTATTTTCATCTGACTTATGGTTTATTTTCTATGAATTTCCAAAGGTTTAACACTATTCTGGAATTGCTGAAATTATATTAATTCGAAATATTAAATGGGTAAATTGCTCTGTGTACTTAGTGCATATCCAGCCAGAGAGGCTGACTGGTGGGCCGTGTCAACTGCAGACTCAGAAGTTGATTGGTAAATGTGTTGACTGGTCAAAATGTTGACTGGGTCCACCTGTCATAGACTAAAGTTCTAACCAGAGTTTATTTAGATAGTTTAACTTAAATGGGACCCACACGCCATAGACTATTGACTAACCTAAATAGTGATTAACCCTAAACCAATTGAACAGGGCCGGCCACACACGGTTGTGCCACAGCCGGCCACACATACCACACACACATACGACACACACACACAGATCGACTATGGCCATGGCCATGGCCAGCCGTAGCAGCGGCGGGCAACAACAACGAAGTAGCAGCAGGCAGCGGCAGAGTAGCTGCAACAACAGAGCAGCTGCGGCGCCAAGCGGTGTGAACTGTTATGATTTGTGGGAAACTGCTCGACACCCCAATAGGGTGTGGCTATCTCATATATATAGGAGTACACAAAGTGTACGTATACAAGATACAAGGGTATATACAGAAGCTACGTATAAACATTGTCTAACACCCTCCCTCAATCTTAACTGTGACCTGAAGTACAAAGCAAGTTAAGATTGCGCCTACATCCTTCAAACTGAGGCTGTGGAAGAGGCTTCGTGAAGATGTCAGCAAGTTGATCTTTAGAGAAGATGAACTTGATATGAAAAAGCTTCTGTGCAACATGTTCCCTCACAAAGCGATAGTCAACTTCGATGTGCTTGGTGTGAGCATGAAAAACTGGATTAGATGAAAGGTATGTTGCACCAATATTATCACACCAAAGAACTGGCGGCTGCTTTTGAGAGACTCCCAATTCTCTCAAAAGAGACTGTACCCAAATGAGTTAAGCAGTGGCATTGGCGACTGCCTTGTACTCTGCTTCAGTGCTGCTCCGAGATACCGTGGCCTGCTTGCGCGCACTCCAGGCGATCAAGTTGTGACCAAAAAAGACAGCATAGCCCCCCGTTGATCGCCGATCATCAAGGCTCCCAGCCCAATCCGCATCAGAAAACGCCGAAAGAGCAGTCGAGGAAGTAGACCGAAGATGCAAGCCATAGGAGACCGTATGAGAAACATAACGTAGTATACGCTTCACAACTGACCAATGTGAAGTCCGAGGAGCATGAAGATACTGACACACACGGTTCACCGCATAAGAGATATCCGGCCGTGTGATCGTCAAGTACTGCAAGCCACCAACAATACTGCGATACTCTGTAGCATCATCTGAAGGAAGCAAGACACCATCCAAAGCTGATAACCTATCAGTGGCCGACATGGGCGTGGCAGCATGCCTGCATTGCAGCATACCAGCACGGCGAAGCAAATCCAAGGAATATCGATGCTGAGTGAGAGTCAGGCTAGCAGGAGTCTGTGTAACCTCCAAACCAAGGAAGTAATGGAGAGCACCCAGATCCTTGATAGCAAAGTGACCACCCAGAGCAGACAGCAGACGATCAGCAGCAGCCTCTGAGGAGCTGATAAGAATGATATCATCAACATAAACCAGCAGATACATAGTCACCTCAGGACGATGAAACAGGAACAGAGACATGTCAGCAAGAGACGAGGTAAATCCAAGACGTCGAAGTACCGAGCCAAGTCTGGCATGCCATGCACGAGGAGCCTGCTTGAGTCCATAAAGCGCCTTAACAAGATGACACAAATGATGTGGACGAGCAGGATCAACAAAGCCTGGAGGTTGCCGCATGTAAACTTCTTCCTCCAAAACTCCATGAAGAAAAGCATTCTGAACATCAAGCTGACGAAGAGACCACCCTTTGGTGACAGCCAAGGATAAAAGCAAACAAATGGTGGTAGGTTTGACAACCGGACTGAAAGTATCCTCATAATCAAGACCATACCGTTGTTTGAAGCCTTTAGCCACCAAGCGTGCCTTATATCGCTCAATAGACCCATTAGCATGCTTCTTTACTTTAAACACCCACTTGGAGTCAATGATGTTAACACAAGTCACAGGAGGAACCAGGCGCCAAGTATCGTTCTTCAGTAGCGCCTGAAACTCCTGCTCCATGGCACTGCGCCAATGACGAACCCGAAGAGCTGCCTAAAAATGCCGAGGTTCAGCAGTGGGATCAGCATCTGTCTGTGCTACACACACTGCAATCCACGCAACGGTGCGGTCAGTGCGCTCCTTTGGCCGAACAATACCACTCTGAGTACGTGTACGAGGACGCGAAGGAGCAGCCGGTGGCAAAGGTGGCGACGGTGACGGAGTCGATGATGCTGGTGGGGACGAAGCAGATTGCCTCCCAGACACAGAAGACCAGTCCGGCGAGGCAGCCGTGGACACCGAAGTAACCGGCATGGGCGTGGCCCCCGCGATAGGGGCTGGCTCGGGAGAAGCTGGCTCAGCCAGCACGGGCGGTTCAGCCGGCGCGGGCAGTGCAGCCGACGCGGGCGAGGCCAACACAGGCGAGCCGGGCTCAGCCGACGAGGGAGATTCAGCCGACGCGGTCTGTTTAGCCGGCGCGAGCGGTTTAGCTAGCGCAGTCGGCGAGACCGAGGAGACGCGCGCGACCGCTAGCGGCCGCTTATCCTGAAGCTCGAGACGTGCTCCTCGCCCAGTACCTGCACCATGGTTAGGCAACAACGACGGGGTATATGTAGCATCAACAAATTGACCAGGCATAGGTAAATTAGATTTCTCAAGTGCAACAGGAGTGGTGGAAGTGACCGAAGGTGTAGCAAAAGGAAAGACATTCTCATCAAACACCACAGCACGAGAGATGTAGACGCGGTTAGAGGAAACATGAAGACATTTGTATCCTTTATGAAGAGAACTATAACCAAGAAACACACACTGTTTAGACCGGAACTCCAACTTGCGCTGGTTATACGGACGAAGATGTGGCCAACACGCACACCCAAAGACTTTGAGAAACGTATAATCAGGAACCTCATTCAACAATACTTCAAGTGGTGTTTTCATCTGACGGAGACGTGTAGGGAGTCTGTTAATGAGAAAGCATGCGGTGGAAAACGCATCACTCCAGAATCTGAATGGAACGGAGGCATGGGAAAGCAAAGCAAGACCAGTCTCCACGATGTGGCGATGCTTACGCTCAGCTACACCATTTTGCTGATGTGTGTGTCGACAAGACACACAATGTGTAATTCCAATCTTATTAAAGAATGCATTAAGGTTGTGATACTCACGCCCCCCCCCCAATCAGACTGCACATGAATTATTTTGTGGTCGAGCAGACGCTCAACATGCGCTTGGAATTGTAAGAAAACATTAAACACATCAGACTTGCGTTTAAGAAGATAAAGCCAGGTGAACCGACTGTAAGCATCAATGAAACTAACATAGTAATTATGACCACTAACAGAGGTTTGGGCATGACCCCATACATCCGAAACCACAAGTTCAAGTGGTTTATTGACTACACGTCTCGATTCACAGAAAGGAAGTTGATGACTCTTGCCTTGCTGACAGGCATCACAAACTGCATCAACATGTTTATTGGACACTACTGGAAGCTCATGATGATGAAGTACATGATGAATGATAGGAGTGGCAGGATGACCAAGGCGTGCATGCCAATGTGAAGGAGACACACGAACGCTGCTGAAAGCACTAGGAGCTGGCGGCACATCAAGTGCGTAGAGACCATTGTTGCGCAGTCGACCTCTAAGAAGTACGTCCCTCGTGTCCCGATCCTTTACAAAAAATTGAAAAGGATGAAATTCAGCAAGAACATTATTATCACGTGTAAGCTTAGAACTGAAAGTAAACTACGTGAAACAGAGGGAACATGAAGGACATTAAGAAGACGAAGCTGTGTGGATCTACGCGTAAGAAGAGATGCCTGACCAATATGTGAGATGTGCATACCTTCCCCATTCGCAGTGTGAACCAGATCATGGCCACGGTACGGCTCCTGAGTAGAGAGCTTTCCCATATCACTCGTCAGGTGATTGGTAGCTCCCGTATCCATGTACCAAGATGCATCAACTGGATAAGAAGGAGTATTCCCCTGCTCATGACTCGCCAGGGCAGCCTACTTCTCATTCCCTTTGCCATTGTTCCCAATGCCTAAGAACTCCTTCTTGAAGTTACGATGGCAACGGGAAGCAAGATGACCATCAATCCCACAAAGCTGGCAAGGAACCTGGGCGCCGCACGAGGCACAGCAGCCACGGATACGACCACTAACAGTTGTAGTGATGTTCCGCAGGTTGGGCGCAGCCGGTGGCTTGCCACCAGGTGGTGGCATGTAGGGCTTGCCCTTGCCACGCGTTGCAGCGTTGGTGGAAGGGAAAGTCGGAGCAGAGCGACGAGCCTGGATACGCTGTTCTATGGCAAGAAGACGCGCATACAACTCACGTGGCTGAATGGGAGTGTCACGACCATTGATATTTTCAACCAAGTTATCATAGTCGTCACTCAATCCATTAATCACGTAAGAAGTGAACTCCTCCGGACCAAGAGCCTTGCCAATGGAGGCAAGTGTGTCAGCCATGCCCGTCACCTTGTTGAAGTATGCAGTGATGGTGAGGTCATGAAGCTTCACCTCCCCAAGCGCAGTGCGGATAGCATGAGCACGTGCCTGGGACTGCGAAGCAAAGCTGGTATGAAGGGCCCTCCACGCATCGTGAGATGTGGCGGCAAAGATGACCAACGACGAGACCCCCTCCGTGAGAGAGGACTGGATAGCAGAGAGGATGGCTTGATCCTGAGCCACCCAAGCATGATGCGCCGGATGATGTGGTGGAGGGCACGGTAATGTGCCATCAACATAACCCTCCAGATAGCGACTGCGAAGAAGCGGTAGTACTTGAGCACGCCACGACAAGTAGTTGTCCGTTGTCAGCTTCACCGGGAAGAGGTGCGCGAAGTAGAATGGCACAACATGATCTGGCGACGGCGGTGGCGCATAGAAGCCCGGGAACGAGTTAGCCTCCGGGAATCTGGACTGCGGCACCAACGCCGACGGCCCACTGTAGGGCTGCGGCACCAACACTGACGGCCCACTGTAGGGCGCCCCGTAGGCATAGGGGGCACCGGGAGGAGGCGCGGTCGCCAGCGCTGGAGAGTACTGGGAATAGCCCGACGGGGCTGGCGCTCCATAGGAAGCCGACGGCGGCAGAGCAGAGACCCCATGGGGCGCCGGGGACGCGGGTGGGGCGCCGTTTGGCGCCATCGGCGCAAGAGGATACCCCATCCAAGGGTTAGCTGCGGGAGCCACATAGGCCGGCGGCGGTGCCGAGGGGTAGCCAGGAGGCGGGAACTGAGCCATGGCTTCGTAGGGAACCGGCGACGGCGGGCCACGCGGAGGGACGGCGAATGGCTCAGCAGCAGGTGGGGCGGCGGCACCGGTCAAGGAGACAAGGCGCTGTGACGCCAAAAACGGAGAGGCACCACCGGCCTGAGCGCCAAGGGCCAGAGCCGTGGGCGGAGCGGCAGCACACGGAGCGGCGGTGGCCGAGACAGATGAGATCGGGGTAGCAGCGGCGGCGGCGGAAGACATGTTCGTAACCTAATCTGATACCATGTGAACTGTTATGGTTTGTGGGAAACTGCTCGACACCCCAATAGGGTGTGGCTATCTCATATATATAGGAGTACACAAAGTGTACGTATACAAGATACAGGGGTATATACAGAAGCTACGTATAAACATTGTCTAACAAGCGGCATTAGCAGCAGGCCGCAGCGCAGCAAGCATCAGCGGGCTAGGCGAGCGTGCGCACGGCAGTGGCGCGGGCGGACGTGCAGCGGTAGCAGCAAGAGGCAACGGCAGTAGAAGAGAGCAGCAGTTAGCGAGCAGCGGCAATAGCAGCTAGCAACATCAGAGCAGCGTGGTGTCATGCAGCAGCAGCAGTTAGCAGAGCAGCGGCAATAGCAGCGCAACAGTAATGCAGTAGCGGCAGCGGCGGCGCGCGAGTGGCTGTGTGGGCGCGGCCAGGGGCGCGCAAGAGCGCGAGCGGGCGGGCGACACGGGGCTTGGCTGGGTGCGGCCGCAGGAAGCAGGGGCATGCGGGCGCGCGCGAACGTGAAGCTTCGGCCATGGCGGCCTCTGATATGTCTCTAACGTATCTACTTTTCCCATGTTTTGGACTCTAATTTGCATGATTTAAATGAAACTAACCCGGACTAACGCTATTTTCAGCAGAATTACCATGGTGTTATTTTTGTGCAAAAATAAAAGTTCTCGGAATGGAACGAAACGTTTTGGAGAATTATTTCAGAATATATAAGAATTATTGGAGCTAGAATCTACTTAAGAGGGGGGCCAGGGTGGCCAGCACCCACCAGGGCGTGCCAGGCCCCCTGGGCGCGCCCTGGTGGGTTGTGCCCACCTCGTGGCCCCACTGACCTTAATTCCGCCACGATATGGAGCCGCCGCCACCTCCTGTTCTTCATCGGGAGGCCAGATCTGTATCCCGTTTGGAGCTCCGGAGAGGGGAATCTTTGGTCTTCGTCATCACCAACCCTTCTCCATCGCCAATTCCATGATGCTCCCCACCGGGAGTGAGTAATTCCTTCGTAGGCTTGCTGGTCAGTGAGGAGTTGTATGAGATTTATCATGTAATCGAGTTAGTTTTGGTAGGGCTTGAACCCTAGTATCCATTATGTTCTGAGATTGATATTGCTATGACTTTGCTATGACTAATGCTTGTTAGTAGGGCCCGACTGCCATGATTTTAGATCTGAACCGTTTATGTTATCATCTCTATATCCATGTTCTTGATCCGATTTTGCCTAGTCATATGCACCTATTACGTGTTATGATCCGTCAACCCCATAGTGACAATATTTGGGATACTTCACGATGATGACCGTAGTTTGAGGAGTTCATGTATTCACCATGTGTTAATGCTTTGTTCCGGTTCTCTATTAAAAGGAGGCCTTAATATCCATTAGTTTCCTTATGGACCCCACTGCCACGGGAGGGTAGGACAAAAGATGTCATGCAACTTCTTTTCCATAAGCACGTATAACTATTTATGGAATACATGCCTACATTACATTGACGAACTGGAGCTAATTCTATGTCGCCCTAGGTTATGACTGTTATATGATGAATATCATCCAAAGAGTTCACCGATCCAGTGCCTACGAGTTTTCCACTTATTGTTCTCGCTAAGTCACTATTGCTACTACTGTTCCAACTGCTACAAAACTATTGCTACTACTGTTACCGCTGCTGTTATTATTGCTATTGCTATCAAAACTATCATATTACTGTGCTACTGATCACTTTGCTGCAGATATTTAATCTCCAGGTGTGGTTGAATTGACAACTGGAATGCTAATACTCTCAAGTAGTCTTTGGCTCCCCTTGTGTCAAATCTATAATTTTGGGTTGAATACTCTACCCTCGAAAACTGTTGCGATCCCCTATACTTGTGGGTTATCAAGACCTTTTTCTGGCGCCATTGCCGGGGAGCATAGCTATGTTTGTTGAGTCACTTGGGATTTATATCAATTGATCACTATGAAGAATCTGAAGGATCCAAAGACTAAGATTTTTCCCTCTAAGACGAGGGGAGGTAAGGGACTGCCATCTAGCTCTGCACTTGATTCACCTTCTGTTATGAGTAAGCTTGCAACACCACCACATGCTAGTAATGCTGATATGTCGCAAGTTATTGATGATGCTACCTCTGCTATGAATTATGCTATTGATGATGCTACTAACATGCTTGATGATAATGTGCCACTAGGAGAATTTCTTGATGAACAAATTGCTAGACCTAAAGAGAATCAAACTACCGAAACTGATGATATTGTTGAAACTGATGAAGCTTACGAAACTGATGATGACTATGAAACACCTATTAGTCCTAGCTCTCCTAATTTTGAAATGCCTAAGATACTTGAAGGTTATGTTATGGACGAAGAGGTAACTAGAGAAATTCTTTCTTGCAAGGATAGAAACGATCTTAAAAAATTGCTACGCAAGTATAAGGAAAAGACTTTGAATTCTAGAATGAAATGTGATCCTAAGTTTGCTACTTCACCTATCTTTGTTACCGATAAGGATTATGAGTTCTCTGTCGACCCAGAGTTAATTATTTTGGTTAAATCTGATCCTTTCCATGGCTATGAAACTAAAACTGTAGTGGCACACCTCACTAAGCTGAATGATATAGCCACCCTCTTTCCTCATGATGAGAAATTCGCTACTATTACATTCTTATGTTATTTCCGTTCTCATTAAAGGGTGATGCTAAGACATGGTACAATACTCTTGCTCATGGTTGTGTGCGTAGTCCCCAGCATATGATTCACTACTTTTCTGAAAAATATTTTCCTGCTCATAAGAAACAAGCTGCCTTACAGGAAATATTTAACTTTGTGCAAATTGAAGAGGAGAGTCTCCCACAAGCTTGCGGGAGGCTTCTCCAGTTGCTTAATGCTTGATCATCCTCTCAAAAAAATGAAATACTTGATATCTTCTATAATGGACTAACCGATGCTTCTAGGGAATTCCTAGATAGTTGTGCTAGTTGCGTTTTCAGGGAACGAACTGTTGAACAAGCTGAGGAATTATTGAATAACATATTGAAGAATTATGATGATTGGACTCCTCCTGAACCACCGCCTAAACCCACTGCGAAGAAGAAGGGTATCTTGTTTCTCAGTCCTGAAGATATGCAAGAGGCAAAGAAATCTATGAAGGAAAAAGGATTAAAGCTGAGGATGTTAAGAATTTTCCACCTATTGAAGAAATACATGGCCTTGACACACTACCACCTCCACAAGTGGTAAAGGTAAATTCTTTATTAAGGTTTGATGAAGGTGATATCCCTCAGAATAAACATCCTAGTCAATGCTTATATGAGTTTGACAACTATATTATGAAGCAAGATCATTTCAATGCACATGTTCTGAAACAATTGAAATATAACTCTGATATGATTGCTCTCTTGAGTGACTTGCTATTTAGAATCAGTAATGATGTTAGAGGTGTAGGAAAGCATGCCTCTATGGTTCAGACCCAGTTAGAACAAGTTGCTAAGTCCCAAAAATAATTGCTTGATGAAATGAATAATAATATGCATGATTTTGCTGCTAGAGTAGTAACTAGAGGAGGTAGAATGACCCAAGAACCACTCTATCCTGAGGGTCATCCTAAAAGAATTGAACAAGACTCTCAGAGAAGTAATACTGATGCACCTAGTCCTTCTAAGAAGAAAAATAAAAGGAAAATGATAGGACTTTGCATACCTCTAGTGAACCTGAGATACAAAAACCTCCTGATAATAATGATGTCTTTATTTATGATGCTGAAACTCAGTCTGGTAATGAACATTCACCTAGCGATAAGGAAAATGATAACGATGATGTTCATGAACATGCTCAACCTAATAATGATAAAGAACCAGATAATGATGTTGAAATAGAGCCTGCTGCTGATCTTGATAACCCACAACCTAAAAATAAACGTTCTGATAAAAGAGACTTTGTGCCTAGGAAACATGGTAAAGAAAGAGAGCCATGGGTTCAGAAACCCATGCCATTTCCACCTAAGCCATCTAAGAAAAAGGATGATGAAGAATTTGAGCGCTTTGCTGAGATGATTAGGCCAGTCTTTTTGCGTACCCACTTAACCAATATCTTAAAGATGGCCCCTTATGCAAAGTATATGAAAGACATCATCACAAATAAAAGAAAGATACCTAAAGATGAAATCTCCACCATGCTTGCTAATTATTTTTTTAAGGATGGAGTTACTAAAAAACTTGGAGATCCTGGAATACCAACTATACCTTGCTCAATTAAAAGAAACTATGTCAAAACTGCTTTGTGTGATTTGGGAGCCGGTGTTAGTGTTATCCCTTTCTCCGTATATAAAAGACTTGATTTGAATAAACTCACACCTACCAAGATATCATTGCAAATGGCTGACAAATCAACTGCCATCCCTATCGGTATTTGTGAGGATGTGCCCGTTATTGTTGCAAATGATACTATCTTAACGGACTTTGTTATTCTTGAGATGCCCGAGGACGACAACATGTCGATTATCCTTGGTAGACCCTTTTTGAATACTACAGGGGCTGTTATTGGTTGCAATAAAAGCAAAGTCACTTTTCATATCAATGGTAATGAGCACACGGTGCACTTTCCGAAGAAACAATTCCAAGTGAACGGTATAAATGTTATTGAAGAATCTCCGACCATCACTATTGGAAGTTTTCAATTACCTCTTCCTACTGCCAAAAAGAAATATGATATACTTATTGTTGGGGATATGCACATCCCCATTGAGGTAACTTAGTGTTTTATGAAAGTTCTTCAGTTTCATGCTAATCGCGAGTGGTTGTTAATAAGACTTGATCAACCTTATTAATGAATCATTTTTGAGAGGTATGAAGTTGATGAATTTAGTAAGCACAACTCCCTGCGCCCACCTTTTATTTTCTATTTTAGTTAGTTAAATAAAATAAAATGTCAAGATTATCCTGTTTTCTGTTTTCTCCGTGCAATAAAAAATGACCCAAAAATAAAAATTCTCGGAATGTCCTGAAAATTTGATACGATTTTTTTTCGAATATTTCTGAATTTTTGGTGCAAATAATACCAGAGGGGGGTGCACCTGGTGCCCAGAAAACACCAGGGTGCACCAGCACCCCCAGCCGTCGCCCTGGTGGGTTGTGGCCCCCACGTGGGCCCCCTCACTTATCTCTTTAGCCCACATCATCCCCTACCTCCAGAAAAAAGTCACCACAACCACCATTCCCGTGTTCTTGCTCTCAAACCCGCGGATTTCGATCTTATAGCTTGAAGCTCCATTTCTAAAACTGTTTGGAGGGATTGCTACTTGGTATGTGACTCCTCCATTGCTCCAATTATTTTTTGATTTAGTGGGTTGTTTCTTAAGTAATTAGCTACTCTTGGTGCTGCTGTAGATGAGCTTGCATGTTTAATTGTTAGAGTTCTAAGTAGTTTGAATGCTCAATATGGCCTCTATGCATGCTTAGGAGTAGTTCCTAACAATCTTACAAAGTTTTGTTGACAAAATTTTTGTGGACTAATTTTTTTTCAGAATTTTTATAGGAATAAAAATGCAATTCTTTAGGAGTTCTTCGGGGAGGAGATCCTCGGTGGCCTCATCAAGTGGAAGCTCAGTTCGACAATCTTATGTTGAGCCAAGCGAAAGCTCAATGCGAGACGCCGCCACTAAATCATGCTTGTGGCCGTGCGACGAGTTCATGGCAGGTGCAGGTATTAAGGAGGAATTTGACCAATTTATCCACGACAAAGAGCTTGCTCCCTTCATCGCAGATAAGTGCCCCCAACACCTCGAACTCACGAAAACCTTCACAAAGAAATTTAAATATTTTTCTCGTGAGTCTAGAGTTTCATTCAACCTTTATGACCGTTCCTTCACCATGCCGTTAGAAATGTTCAGTGAAGCATGCAAACTTCCATATTGGGGTTCACTCGATGAACCAACAAAATCAGAATACGAGTCATTTTTAGTTAATCTTTGCTTTGGTGAAGATAGAGGGGTAACACAAGGGAGAATTAACAGCATCCATTTCCCATCAATACAATATTTCACGCTCTTTAACGGTAAATGTATCGTAGGCAAACAAGATTGTAGCACACTATGTGCTCATGATTTGAGTCTCTTACACACTGCCATAACTGGAAATAAATATTATAATCTTGGTGCAATTGTTACACGGAGGCTGCAGCTCAATGCTGCTAATGGTAATTTTTATGGAGGAATCTATGCCTCCCGTGTAGCGGAGAGATTAAATGTCTCACCATGGCCTAATGACCCCATCTTACCTACTCAGTATTTAGACTTTGATGCCATGAAGCGTCATAAGTTCCTTATGGGTACGGCCACTAACTACACCTATAACTTGAGATTTAATAAAAAACCGGTTGTGCCTGTCGCTTTGCCTACTCCTGCTCTCTTTCATTTTCACAGTAGGGGAAGATACTATGTCCTTGAGAGCGAGGCCCATGCGTACAATGCGGAAGTTGAAGCTTCCAGGAGGGCCGCGGAGTTTGCGCCGAGGGCCTCGGTGAGCCATTGCCCAGATTATAATTCATACGGATGGTGATTACCAAGCTAGGCCAAAAGCCTAAGCTTGGGGGAGTACGTATTTCCACCGACATTACATTCATGTTCACACATTTCATTCCAGTTATCAGTGTTCACACTTTTTCATTGTAATATCCATGCTAGATTTGTTTTCTCGCTTTCTTCTTGTGTGTTTGAAAACTTTGAGAAAACCCAAAAATATTTCCTACTTGTTTTTAGTTTTTCTTTCTAGCTTAGTTTTATTGTAGCATCAAAAGAAAACCCAAAAAGAATTCTCGCTTCTTATTTTACTTGTTGGGAGCTTTCCCTTGTAAATAGTTTTTCTCGTTTTTGTTTTTCCTCTTTAATTTGCTTTCTTCAAGAAAAACCAAAAACTCCAAAAATATTTCAGTGTGTTTTTCTAAAATTCTTTTCCTTTTAATTGAGTCGTACCAAGGAGAAGACCACAATGAAATTTTTGAGTGGCTCTCATTTGCATCATTGTTAATCTAATGAAGAGCCCGTATTACTTTGTCTTCTCCTCTTGAATAAAATGTTTGCAGATTCCATCTTAGTCCACGGCACTCTTGGACTATTATTATCTTCTTATCATTCGGCCGTGCAAGTGAAAGGCAATAATGACGATATTTGATGAATTGACTCTAGCAGAGAAGAGCGGGTATGAACTCAACTTGTTTTTGTTTTTGTAAATATGTTTAACCTAGTGTCCTTGATTCGGCATATTATGATCAAACATGTTTGCAATGACCCTTAGAGATTATAGTTGTTCATGCCATGCTTAAGTAGCTAGGAGTGGATAATGATTTATCTTGGGTGTCAACATGCACTAAAATGATTGTGATGTGGTATGATGATATGGTATCCTCCTCTGAATGTTTCAAGTGGCTTGACTTGGCACATGTCCACGCATGTAGTTGAATCAAAACCAACATAGCCTTCATGATATTTATGTTCATGGTGTCCATATACTACTCATGCAAGTATTCAATGTTGATTATATGTAATGCATGTTCATGACCGTTTTCGCTCTCTAGATGGCCGCTTCTCAATCTATTTGCTAGCCTTCGCCTGTACTAAGCGAGAATACTGCTTGTGCATCAAAACCCTTAAACCAAGTTGTGCCAGATGAGTCCACTATAACTACCTATATGCGGTATTACCATGCCGTTCCAAAGTAAATTTGCATGTGCCATCTCTAAAAATTCAAATGAACATCTGTTTTGTATGCCTGGACCGCTCATGGAGCGACAGGGGGCGGTCAGTATCTTCCATGCTAAGCGAGTTATTCTCATGATGATTGTTTATTCACTTGTCCTTACACGAGAGGGGCGGTAATAGGGATTCCCAGTCCCGAAATCAAAAATCAAAAATAACTAAACAAAACTCCCCCAGGAATGTTGTTGGTTTGGACGGTACCCATGGATGCGGCTAGCCATGGAGTGTGACTATTGGTGGAGGGGGAGTAAACCTTTACTTTTACCGCTTGGGAACCGCCGCTAATTTGTTTAGCATGGAAGATATTGATAACTCTTGGTCGTGACGTCGACAGGAAGGGTGTACCTCCCAAAATTATATCTATCTCTGTTTTAAGCTTTGAGCTCTGGCACCTCTGCATATCCATGCTTCCCTCTGCGAAGGGACTATCTATTTACTTTTATGTTGAGGCATCACCTTCTGAAATAAGCACCAGACCAGAGAGCACTATTGTCATCCTCATGCATTGTGTATAGTTGATGTTGGGTGCAGCATGACTAGATCGTTTCTACCATGAATTACAATGTTTAGTCGCTGCTTGAACTTTGGAGGTGCTCTGCATTTATGTTTTGCGGTCTCAGAAAGGGCTAGCGGGATACCACTATTGTCATATTGTATCATGATTGTTTTGACAAAGTGTTGGCGCTTGAGATATCTTATTATTGCTCGCTAGTTTCTTATGTTATTGTTATGATTTAATATAATTTCTAAGAGTTATTGTTGGCATGGTTAGTCATAATCTTTGCTAAAAACCTGGGCACTACTTAAGCATATATATGTAAACAAGAACAAAAGAGTTCATAAAAGTTTTTCTTTATCATTTTCAGTTTGTCAACTGAATTGCTTGAGGACAAACAAAGGTTTAAGCTTGGGGGAGTTGATACATCTCCAACGTATCTACTTTTCCTCACTCTTTTGCCCTTGTTTTGGACTCTAATTTGCATGATTTGAAAGAAACTAACCCGGACTAACGCTGTTTTCAGCAGAATTACCATGGTGTTGTTTTTGTGCAGAAATAAAAGTTCTCAAAATGGAACGAAACTTTTTAGAGAATTATTTCAAAATATATAAGAATTATTGGAGCCAAAATCTACCGAAGAGGGGGGCCAGGGTGGCCAGCACCCACCAGGGCGCGCCAGGCCCCCTGGGCACGCCCTGGTGGGTTGTGCCCACCTCGTGGCCCCATTGACCATAATTCCGCCACTATAAATTCCTACTTTCGGAGAAAAAAATCAGAGAGAAAGTTTCATCGCGTTTTACGATACAGAGCCGCTGCCACCTCCTCTTCTTCATCGGGAGGCCAGATCTGGAGCCCGTTTGGGGCTCCGGAGAGGGGAATCTTCGGTCTTCGTCATCACCAACCCTTCTCCATCCCCAATTCGATGATGCTCCCCACCGGGAGTGAGTAATTCCTTCATAGGCTTGCTAGTCGGTGAGGAGTTGGATGAGATTCATCATGTAATTGAGTTAGTTTTGTTAGGGCTTGATCCCTAGTATCCATTATGTTCTGAGATTGATGTTGCTATGACTTTGCTATGCCTAATGTTTGTCACTAGGGCCCTAGTGCCATGATTTCAGATCTGAACCATTTATGTTATCATCTCTATATCCGATCTTGCCTAGTCATATGCACCTATTACGTGTTATGATCCGTCAACCCCATAGTGACAATATTTGGGATACTTCACGGTGATGACCGTAGTTTGAGGAGTTCATATATTCACCATGTGTTAATGCTTTCTTCCGATTCTCTATTAAAAGGAGGCCTTAATATCCCTTAGTATCCTTATGGACCCCGCTTCCATGGGAGGGTAGGACAAAAGATGTCATGCAAGTTATTTTCCATAAGCACGTATGACTATTTACGGAATACATGCCTACATTACATTGACGAACTGGAGCTAGTTCTGTGTCGCCCTAGGTTATGACTGTTATATGATGAATATCATCCAACGAGTTCACCGATCCAGTGCCTACGAGTTTTCCACTTATTGTTCTCGCTAAGTCACTATTGCTACTACTGTTCCAACTGCTACAAAACTGTTGCTACTACTGTTACCGCTGTTGTTACTGTTGCTACTGCTATCAAAACTATCATATTACTTTGCTACTGATCACTTTACTGCAGATATTTAATCTCCAGGTCTGGTTGAATTGACAACTGGAATGATAATACTCTCAAGTATTCTTTGGCTCCCCTTGTGTCGAATCTATAAATTTGGGTTGAATACTCTACCCTCGAAAACTGTTGTGATCCCCTATACTTGTGGGTTATCAGCCTCAGGCGGGCATGGGGCTACGGCGACAGATCGACATCAGGGTGAGGGGGAGATGAAGGAGGAGCTCACCACGGTTCCAACGGAGGCGACGGGGAGGCCGGAGGTGGACCGGAGACGAAGCAATTGACGACGGCGGCCGGCGATGTACGCGGGGAAGACGAACTCGATGGCGAGTGTGCAGTCTGCCTCGGCTCGATTCTGTGCTCTGAATGGACGAAGCCGGACGCGGCGGAGCTTCGGGACACCTGGGCGGGGCGCGGGGACGATGGTGGCCGTGGGATCGACGGCAGCGTGCACGGGCGGTCTCGGGTGGTGGCGGGCAGAGGGGAAGAAACGCGCGAGGGGGCGACGGGAGAGCAGCTAGTGTTCGGGGGGCCGCGGGCATCGTCTTTGGAGGCGCAGGGGGCGCGGCCGATGGCTGGCACGTGGCCATGGCCGACAATGGCGTCTGGGGATGCCTGCCAGGATCCCCTCCTATGAACTAGAGGTGGAAGATGAGGGGGAGAGATGGGTTGGGCCTCACTATGCTCGTAGAGCCCAAGGGCACAGTAGGTTCTTTCTCTTTTCTTTATGATTTTTGTTTTACTATATTTCAATCTGTTTTCTATTTAGTTAACTGACCAAATAATTTTTTGTAACAGATAAAACTTTGCGCAAAAATGGTATGTAATATTCTAGGGTTGCACAAAAAGTTTTGAGGGAATTTCCCTTTATTTGAAATTTGGTCTTGAATCTAAAAGTGTTGGATAGATGTTGCGGGGTCAGTTTTAAATACTTTAAGGGCATTTTAGTAACTCAAGTAATGTTAGATTCTACATGAAAATTATATAGTGATTATTTTCAAACATTTTTGTTTCGTAGTTTGAAGAAATAAAATTTGACTTTCATTTTGAAATTTGAATTTGACTTGGGTTTGATCAAGTGACAATTAAGCTTGGCAATTCACGATGACATGGCATCATTAGATGGGAGATTACTGTAGCTTGACACTGGGGGTGTTACATTACTACAGGCCCAAAAGAGTGTTACTAGGCCATATAGTAACACCGTTTTAAATGTGTTCCATTAGACCGTGTTACTAAGTAGTGTCAACTGTCACATATAGAAATTGTTACCATATAATAAAAATTGTGTTACAATCACATTACAGTAACATGTGTATTATGTGTTACCAAACACGTTGGTAACACATATTTGTAATTGTTGTAACACCCATAGTAACACATTTTTGTAGACATAGCACACTGGTGGTAACATGTTTCTATAACTACAGTAACATGACTAGTAACACATTCTTTTTAGCGTCAAAACATGACTAGTAACATAATGTCCTAGTATCGTAACACTACCATTTATAGTTGTCAACTACGTTAGTAACAAATTTTGTGACCAGAGTAACACCATTGGTAACACTTTTACATCAAGATGGCAACATAATTACTGTATTTCTTTTGCCATTGTTAACAACAAAATTTGATACACATTTTATGAAATATACATTTATTCAATAAAACTGATGCAGTTGCGCAAATAGTTAATTATTTCATTATTATGCTTGGCACAATTAAAATGATATAGAAATTGAAGCACACCACATAGAGATTCAAAATATGAATATATTTATTATGAACATACAACTGTATGATACATATGCATTACAAAAAAATAACAAATATTACTAGTGCAACATGGTATCATTTTGAGTATACAAAACACAACTATGGAGAATATTACACCATATCATGCATCAACTCGACCAAAGAAAAAGATTTTGTGAATGGTATAGCATTTTCCATCTAACAATGTAAACTATGGCTATTGGTAAAATCGTATTGAACCAACCGGATAATTCAGCTACAACTCAACCCATTTTCTCGAATCTGCAAAAGAAAATTGCACCTTGGAGTCATGTGATTCAATGTACACAAATATGATTTCAGAATGTGGAAGAGAAGATTTTAACTGACAAAAGTTGAAGGCCAAGCAATTAAGTATCCTGAAGAGAAAGCATCACCAATTGTCTTGACATCACAAACTTCCCTTACTAACTCCTCACTATCAAAAACAGGTTGATCTATGGGCACAAGGGAAAAATTAGCACCTAACTCTATACGACCAGCCTTAGTTCCCGAATCAATACTCCGAATAGTACCGTACGCGGTTGTAGTGATCCATTTTGCATCACTTTGTATGAATTGCTTCTTATTAATGATATTTTGCACATTATAACATCAATCTAATGCCCTTTTACTCTTCATTTACATGTTACACTTGAGGAGGGAAAATTACTAAAATGCGACAGAAAAGCACCAAAATAAGGAACAATGACGAAATTAATTTCTGAAGAACAAGAAATGAAAGAAAAATACCAGAGAAGTTTTCATGGGGGAAGAGAGCCAGGGGCCAGGGCACACTTGAGGATGTGCCTGTGGGAGCCACATGGCCCCACTATGTGGCTAGCCCCTGGTTCGTGCCAACAAGGTGTATAGGGCTCACATGACATCTCCATGCTCCTTCTTGACACCCCTAGTCCTATAGTACCCCAAAGGCCCTAGGTTCATTGTACATGATTTTTTTCTCCACCATCTACGAGGCGGAAACATAGCGGAGCACTTTCTTCCTCCCGAAGGCTATTTCTTCAAGATCATTCTCCTCCTGTTTGGTGAAACTGATGTTGGAAATATGCCCTACAGGCAATAATAAACTGGTTATTATCATATTTCCATGTTCATGATAAACGTTTATTATCCGTGCCAGAATTGTATTGACCGGAAACTTAAATACATGTGTGGATATATAAACAACACCGTGTCCCTAGTGATCCTCTACTAAACTAGCTCGTTAATCAAACATGGTTAAGGTTTCCTAACCATATACACGAGTTGTCATTTGATAACAGGATAACATCATTAGGAGAATGATGTGATGGACAAGACCCAACTATAAGCTTAGCATATGATCGTATCACTTAAGTTTATTGCTACTGCTTTCTTCATGTCAAGTATTTGTTCCTAAGACCATGAGATCATGCAACTCCCTGACACCGAAGGAATATCTTGTGTGCTATCAAACATAATTTCATAACTACGTGATCATAAAGGTGCTCTATGGGTATCTCCAAAGGTGTCTATTGGGTTGGCATGGATCGAGATTGGGATTTGCCACTTCGTATGACGGGGAGGTATCTATGGGCCCTCTCAGCAATACAACATCAAAATAAGCTTGCAAGCAATGTAAGTAGTGGGTTAGTCGCGGAATCTTGTATTACGGAACGATTAAATAGACTTGCCAGTAACGAGATTGAACTAGGTATGGAGATACCGACAACTGAATCTCGGGCAAGTAACATACCGATGGACAAAGGGAACTACATACGGGATTGAATGAATATTTCACATCGTGGTTCAACCGATAAAGATCTTCGTGGAATATTTAGGAACCAATATGGGCATCCAGGTCCTGATATTGGTTATTGATTGGAGAGGTGTCTCGGTCATGTCTACATGATTCTCGAACCCGTAGGGTCCACACGCTTAACGTTCGATGACCCGTTGGTGACCGAATGTTGTCCAGAGTCCTAGATCAGATCCTGGACATCACGTGAAGCTCCGAAATTGTCCAGAGGTAAATATTTATATGTGGGAAGAAATATTTTAGCTACCGGAAAAGTTCCGAGTTTTGCCGGTATTGTACCTGGAAGCTTCCGGAGGATTCCAGAAGGGTTTTCCGCGAAGATAAGTATTTCCATCAGTGATAACCAAGGTTATCGAACCAATAGGAGTGGCACGCAACCCCCATCTTCAGCGAGTGTACATAAAAAAGCAAACACTTGCACCCAACGCGGAAAAGGGGGTTGTCAATCCCCTTGGAGTCGTTATTTGCAAGCAAATGAAGTGTGTAGATGATAGTTGATAATAATTGTAAATTGCAAAGTAAATAAAATATAAATAAATGGTAGCATGGTAATGCAAACTTTTGTAAATATATAAGTGGATAGACCCGGGGGCCATAGTTTTCCCTAGTGGCATCTCTCATGTAGTAGGCATACGGTGGGTAAACAAATTATTGTTGGGCAATTGATAGAAAAGCGCATAGCTATGCAATATTTATTCACGGCAATGATCATGTATATATAGACATCAAGTCCATAAGAAAATAGGCCGACTCCTGCCTACACCTATTACTATTACTCCACGTCGAGAGCACTTCTATGATTGCATGTCTATGTATTAAGTTCATGACAAACAGAGTAATGCTTAGAGAACGATGACATGATGTAGACAAAGAGAATTCAAGTAATATGAATTAGCCCCATTATTTTATCCTTAGTGGCAAAAATACAAAGACATGTCTTGTCCCTTTCTGTCACTGGGATATAGAGCACGGCCAGATTGAACCCACTACAACGCACCCCTCTCACTGAAGAAATATCAATCTAGTTGGCCAAACTATTTCAATAGATGAGAGAGATTTACAAAGCTATAATAATGATGCAAATAAGAATAATAATATAATTTAGAGAAGACTCAAAAAAATTCATGAATAATCTGAACATAAGCCCACAATTCATCCAATCCCAGCAAACGCACCACACAAAGTGATTACATCGAATAAATCTCCCCTAAGATGCGGTGAAGTTTGTATTGAAGATCAAGAGATAGAGATAGCCATCCCCTCCGAGATCGATCCCCCCCTCTGGCAGGGCATCGAAACAGGCTCCAGATGGGCACACAGAGGAACATAGAATTGCGGCAGAGGAAAAAGTGTTTCGGGAGGCTCCATAGGGTTTTTGGGAAATATTAGAATTTATAGGCCAGAGAGGGATGTCGGGAGGCGCCAGGAGGGGCCACCACACAACAGGGTGCCCCCTGGACGTGCCCTGATGTTTGGTGTGATAGGTCAATTTTGCATCATGAATTATTATTGATATTGATGTTATTCTTTTATATTATTCCTCATTATGATACAATTCGTATGCTTTCTCTCTTTGAATATGCAAGGTACATCCCAAAGAGGGAAATCACTAGAAAGTGGAATTCTGGACCCGAAAACCAAGAAAATGGATGAAAATTCACTGGACTCCAAATGACCTAAATCTTCACGAAGAATTTTTATCGAATATATAAGAATTATTGGGCCACAAATATCCCAGAGGGGGGTCACCTGCTGGCCACAAGGCAACAGGGCGCACCCACCCCCCTGGGCACGCCATGTTGCCTTGTGGGGCCCCAGCAGGTCTCCCGACCCCCTCTGCTCCTATATGCTATGTTTTACCCTAGAAAATATCATAAGGATACTTTCGGGACCAAACGCCACCGTCTCGAGCAGGAAACCTGGGCAGAGGCCCTTTTGATCCCCGGTAGAGAGATTCTACTGGGGAAACTTCCCTCCGGGAGGGGGAGATCAAAGCCATCGTCATCACCAACACTTCCTCCTTCGTGGGAGGACCAATATTCATCAACATATTCACCAGCACCATCTCATCTCAAACCCTAGTTCATCTCTTGTATTCAATCTTTGTCTCAAAACCTCTGATTGGTACCTGTGGGTTACTAGTAGTGTTGATTATATCTTGTAGTTGATTCTTGTTGGCTTACTTGGTGAAAGATATTATGTTCAGATCCTTGATCTCCATTATTGCAACTCTGATATTGAACATGTTGATGATATGTGAGTAGTTACTTTTGTTCCCGAGGACATTGGAGAAGTCTTGTTATAAGTAATCATGTGAAGTTGGTATTTGTGTGATATTTTGATGATGTGTATGTTGTTGCTTCTCTTAGTGGTGTCATGTGAACGTCGACTACATGACACTTCACCATGTTATGGGCCTAAGGGAAGGCATTTTGGAGTAACAAGTAGATGATTGGTTGCAAGAGTGACAAAAGCTTAAACCCCATTTTATGCGTTACTTCATAAGGGGCTGATTTGGATCCACACGTTTCATGCTATGGTTAGACTTATCTTAATTCTTCTTTCGTAGTTGTGGATGCTTGCGAGACGGGGTAATCATAAGTAGGTTTTTTTCAAGTAAGAACGAACACATTAGAACCAGTCCACCCACAAATCAAATTATCAAAGTAACGACCGCGAATCAACTCAACATGATGAACATAACTAGACAGTAATTCCCATGTGTCCTCATGAGTGTTTGCTTAATATAAGAGTACTTTCAGGCCTATCCTTTGCTAAAAAAAGGATTGGGCTACCTTGCTGCACCTTTGTTACTATTGCTATTTGTCACTTGTTAAGAATTACTTTGCTACAAAACTATTTATCACTATTACTTGCAGCACCTACAGAGAATACCTTACTGAAAATTGCTTATCATTTCCTTCTGCTTCTTGTTGGGTTCGACACTCTTACTTATTGAAAGGACTAAGATTGATCCCCTATACTTGCGGGTCATCAAGACTCTTTTCTAGCGCCGTTGCCAGGGAGAAGCACCTTTGGTAAGTGGAACTTGGTAAAGAAACATTTTCGATACGTGCTGAGATTTACTATTGCTTGTTACTATGGACGGTCACCCTTTGAGTGGCTTGTTCTAGGCATCTTCGCCTCGAACGGAAATGGAAAAGGTTGCCTGTCAACCTACTAAACCTACTGTAAATATTTATTATGATATTCCTTCGGGTATGGTAGAGAAACAGCTAGCTAATCCTTATGATGGTACAACTGATCTTGATTACCACTTGATATATGTAGATGAGATTTGTGCATTTTTTAAGCTTGCAAGTTTATTTGGAGACAAAGTTAAGAAGAATGTTTTCCCTTTATCTTTGCAGGGAAAAGCATTAATGTGGTACATGCTATTGGATGATATTAGATCATGGTACTGGAATCACTTGAAGCTGGAATTTCATCAAAAGTTTTATCCTATGCATCTAGTCCATCGTAATCGGAAATTTATATATGATTTCTGGCCTCATGAAGGAGAAAGCATTGCTCAAGCTTGGGGGAGACTTAAATCTATGATGCACACTTGCTCCAACCTTGACCTCTCAAGAGAAATGATTATACAAAAAATGTTTGCTCGGCTTTCTCATGATGATCAACTACTACTCGATTCTTCTTCTATTGGTTCCTACATGAAGAGGACAACTGAATTCAAATGGGATCTTCTAGAAAGAATTAAACACAACTCTAAAGATTTGGAATATGACAAAGGTAAAGAGTCAGGCATAAAGCTTAAGTTTGATTGTGTTAAATCTTTTATTGAAACTGATACTTTCCATGGGTTTAGCAATAAATATGGGTTGACTCCAAGATAGTAGCTTCTTTCTGTGAATCATTTTCTACTCATGTTGATCTCCCTAAGGATAAGGGGTTTAAATATCATCCACCTATTGAAAAATCATTAGACCAACCTGGTAAAGTTGAAGAGGAAACAATTGTTTATCATGTTGATCCAGTTTTGCCTACCGCTTACATTGAGAAACCTCATTTTCCCGTCAGGATTAAGGAACACGCTAAAGCTGCAACTGTGGTTAATAAGAGTTATATTAGAACACCTAAAGCCTCTGTACAAATAAATGTTGAGCCTAATATTGCTATGTTAAAGATCTCCTAGCTGATAATATTGATGGTCAGGTTATCTATTCCTGTGATGATGCTGCTAGAATTGCAAAACCTGTTAGAAACAAGCAGGATGAGCTAGATAAAAATAAACCAGTTACTCACATGCCTGTTGTTTCTGTTAAAATTGGAGATCATTGTTATCATGGCTTATGTGACATTGGTGCTAGTGTTAGTGCTATACCATTTACTTTATACCAAGAAATTACGAATGACATAGCACCATCTGAGATTGAAGATATTGATGTCACTACTAAACTTGCAAACAAAGACACCATTGCACCACTTGGGATTGTTAGAGATGTTGAGGTCTTGTGTGGAAAAGTAAAGTACCATACGGATTTCTTAGTAGTTTGTTCACAACGAGATAGTTTTTGTCCCATCATATTTGGTAGACCTTTCTTGAATACTGTTAATGCTGAAATTAATTGTGTTACTCATAAAGTCAAGGTAAGCTTTGGTGATGAGTATCATGAATTTAATTTCTCTAAGTTCGGCAGAAAACAATATGAAAAATAATTACCTAGTAAGGATGAAATAATTGGTCTTGCTTCCATTGTCATGCCTCCAACTAATCCACTAGAACAATATTTGCTAGACCATGAGAATGATATTGGTATGAATGCAAGAAATGAGATAGATGATAAACTTCTTAAACCAACACCTATTCTTAAACACAACTTGCCTGTTAATATTTTAGGGGATCCTCCTCCACCCAAGGGAGATCTTGTGTTTGAATTAAAAACATTACCTGATACATTGAAATATGCTTATCCTGATGACAAGAAGATATATCCTGTTATTATTAGTGCTAACGTTTCAGAGCATGAAGAGAAGAGATTACATAAAACTCTGAAGAAGCACAGGGCTGCTTGATGACCCACAAGTATATGGGATCAATCGTAGTCCTTTCGATAAGTAAGAGTGTAGAACCCAACGAGGAGCAGAAGGAAATGACAAGCGGTTTTAACCAAGGTATTCTCTGCGAGTGCTGTAAGTAGGATGTAATTTCATTGCATAACTATCGACTTTCGTGCTTTCATAGGGAATCACAAACCATAACACCAATAATCTTACTAAAGCATAATTACTCAGCAACATGACTCACATATCACTATCATCATGTCTCAAAACTATTACAAGGAATCAAGTTTAATTTGTCCAATGATCTTCATGAAAGATTTTATTATATCCCCCTTGAATATCTATCACTTTGGGACTAGTTTCATATATTGCCATTGCTTTTGACAAGCTCAACTAAATTTAAGTGAAAAACATGAGCATAAAAATTTCATCTCTCAAAATAATATAAGTTACGCATGAGAGAATTTTTTCAAAATTTACTAGCTCTCAAATTAATCTAAGTGAAGCATGAGAGTATTTCTTCTAAAATTAAAGCATACCATGCTCAAAGAGATATAAATGAAGCACTAGAGCAATTCCATAGCTCAAATTTTTTTAAGTGAAGCATATAGAACAATTCTAACAAATCATAGCATAAATTTGGCTCTCTCAAATAGGTGTGTCCAGCAAGGATACTTGTGACAAAGTAAAAAGCAAATCAAGCAAAGACTCAAATAATACAAGACGCTCCAAGCAAAACTCATGATATGTGACGAATAAAAATATAGCTCCAAGTAAAATACCGATTGTCATTAGAAGAAAGAGGGGATGCCACTCGGGGCATCCCCAAGCTTAGTTGCTTGTTTCTCATTGGATATTATCTTGAGGGTGCTGTAGAATCCCCAAGCTTAGGCTCGTTTCACTCCTTGTTCCTTCATCCATCGTGATCTCACCCAAAACTTGAAAACTTCAATCACACAAAACTCAACAAAACCTACGTGAGATCCGTTAGTATAATAAAGCAAATCACCACTCTAAGTATTGTTGCAAACCCATTCATATTTTATTATTGCATTATAACTACTGTATTTTCACTTTACCAAGGCTTATACCCTTCAATATAAACCATAGATTCATCAAAACAAGCACACAATGCAATGAAAACAGAATTTGTCAAAAACAGAACATTCTGCAGTAATCTGTATTCTGACCATACATCTGTAACTCTAACAATTCTGAAAAATTCGGACAATGTAAAGAATTTGTATAGAAATACTGTGTTAAAATTTCAGCTCATTATTACGCTCCAGTAAACAAAGAAAATTCATGCACCGGAGTCAAAGTTTCAGTTTCGGATTCAGCATTGTTTCTACTCATCTTATGAATCATCCTAAAGGCTTTACTTGGCACAAACACTAAATAAAACATAAAAAACACAAACATAAAAGTAGCATAATTGTGTCAACACTCAAAAACAGAAAGAAAAAGATAAAAATAAATTCTATTCATCGGGTTGCCGCCCAACAAGCGCTATCTTTATAGCCATTAAGATAGGCTTGAGATTTCAATGATGCCCTCATGAAAGATAATAATAGCAACACAAAGAGAGCATCATGAAGCATATGGAAAACACACTTAATTAAGTCTAACATACTTCCTATGCATAGGCATTTAATAAGCAAACAAATTATCAAGGCAAGCAAAAACTAGCATATGGAAGGAAGAAGAAAGAGACAATAGCAATCTCAACATGAAGAGAGGTAATTTAGTATCATGAAAACTTCTACAACTATAATTTCCTCTCATAATAATTACATGTAATATCATAATCAAATTCAACAATATATCTATCATAAAAAATACTCTCTTTATGATCAATATGCATAAAGTTTTTATCATCTTCCAAAATAGTGGGATTGTCATCAACTAAAGTTATGACCTCTCCAAACCCACTTTTATCAAAAAATTCGTAAGATTGAACACCCTCCAAATACGTGGGATTCTTTTTACCTAAAGTTGACGCTCTTCTAAACCCACTTTCGATACTATTGCAAACATTATTATCAATAACATATTCAACATGAGGCATAAATAAATTTTCAAGATCATAAGAAGCATTATCACCCCAATCATGATCATTGCAATAAGAAGTGGACATGACAAAATTATCATCCCCAAGCTTGTAGTTTTGCATATCATTAACATAACTGACATTAATAGAATTTATAGTAACATCATTGCAATCATGCTTTTCAATCAAGGAGATATCATGAATCACCTTATAAATTTCTTCTTTCAACACTTCATCAAAATTTTCAGATTAATGATTTTCAAGAAAACTTCATAGAGATAATCAAGTGCACTCAACTCACTAGCAATTGGTTCATCATAATTTGTCCTTTTGAAAAGATTAGCAAGTGGATGAGGATCGATGTCAATAGATTTTTAGCAAGCGAAGATGCAAGCAAATAGAAGGCACATGGCAACACAAGCAAAGATAGCAAACAAGCAAAAAGGCAAACGGAAAAGAGGGCGAATAAAACGGCAAATTTTTGTGAAGTGGGGGAGATGAAAATGAGAGGCAAATGGCAAATAATGTAATTGCAAGGAGATGAAATTTGTTATTAGGAACGTGATAGATGTTGAAGATGTCTCCCCAGCAACGGCGCCATAAATTCCTTTGATGTGGCTTGACACTGCGTCGGTATTTCCCCAAAGAGGAAGGGATGCTGCATCACAGCGATGGTAAGTATTTCCCTCAGTTATGAAACCAAGGTTATCGAACCAGTAGGAGAACCACGCAACACTATGTAAACGGTACCTACACACAAAGAACAAATACTTGCAACCCGACGCGAAAGAGAGGTTGTCAATCTCTCGGGTAAAAAGATAGATTAGATTGTAATAGATTGGATAGATAGATCGCACAAGAACACAAAATAAAAGAGGCAAATAAAAAGTGCAGCAAGGTATTTTTGGGTTTTTGAAATAATAGATTTGAAAACAAAAAGCAGCAAAAGATAGATCGGAAAGCAATATGTTGGAAAAGTAGACCCGGGGGCCATAGGTTTCACTAGTGGCTTCTCTCATGAGTATTGCACACGGTGGGTAAACAAATTATTGTTGGGAAATTGATAGAAGATCAAATAAGCATGACGATATCCAAGGCGATGATGATTTATATAGGCATCACGTCCAAGATTAGTAGACCAAAATGATTCTGCATCTACTACTATTACTCCACACATCGACCGCTATCCAGCATGCATCTAGTGTATTAAGTTCATGGAAAACGGAGTAATGCAGTAAGAACGGTGACATGAGGTAGACAAGATCTATTTATGTAGGAATAAACCCCATCTTGTTATCCTTAATAGCAACGATACATGTGTGCCTCGCTGCCCCTTCTGTCACTTGGAGAGGACACCGCAAGATCGAACCCATCACAAAGCACCTCTTCCCGTGGCAAGAAAAATCAATCTAGTTGGCCTAACTAAACCAAAGATTTGAAGAAGAAATACGAGGCTATAAATAATCATGCATATAAGAGATCAAAGAAGACTCAAATAATATTCATGGATAGAAACTGATCATGAACTAAAAATTCATCGGATGACAACAAACACACCGCAAAAAGGCATTACATCAAATAGATCTCCAAGAGACCATTGTATTGAGAATCAAAAGAGAGAGAGGAAGCCATCAAGCTACTGGCTATGGACTCGTAGGTCTATGGTGGACTACTCACGCATCATCGGAGTGGCACCAATGAGGATGATGAACCCCTCCGTGATGGTGTTAGATTGCATCTCGCGGTTCTAGAACTTGCGGTGGCTGGAAGTATTTTTCGTCGACTCCTCTAGGGTTTCTAGAATATTTGGGTATTTATAGAGCTCAGAGGCGGTGGAGGAGGTTCCCGAGGCGGCCACAACCCACCAGGGCACGCCCGGGGCCTGTAGCGCACCCTGGTGTCTTGTGGGCCGCCAGGGCTCCCTCCTGGGTAAAAAAATAATCTCCAAAAAGTTTCGTCGCAATTGGACTCTATTTGGTACTGATATTCTGCGAAGTAAAAAACAAGCAAAAAATAGCAACTCGCACTTGGCACTATGTCAATAGGTTAGTCCCAAAAAATAATATAAAGTTGCTACAAAATGATTGTAAAACATCAAAGAATGATAATATAACAACATGGAACAATAAAAAATTATAGATACGTTGGAGACGTATCAACCCTAATGTCACCTAGATACTCCAATGTCACCTCAAGTATCCATGGGTAAATTATGCGACATGCATCAAACAATTTCAGATCTATCATATTCAATCCAACACAAAGAACTTAAAGGAGCACCCCAAGATTTCTATCGGAGAACGTGGTATGAAAATGTGCAATCAACCCCTATGCATAGATCCCCTAGGTCACCGAAATCCGCAAGTTGTTGCCTCAACATATATAAAGTGAATCAATAGAATACGCCAATGTCCCTACGAGTATCCCATGCAAGACGTATATCAAGTGTTCTCAAACCATAATATTCAATCCAACATAATGAGGTCTCAAAGGTAAAGATTCAATTCATCACAACAAGGTAACAAGGGAATAACATCATATGATTTGATAACCCACACGTATAGGGGATCGCAACAATTTTCGAGGCTAGAGTATTCAACCCAAATTTACAGATTCGACACAAGGGGAGCCAAAGAATATTTGAAAGTATTAGCAGTTGAGTTGTCAATTCAACCACACCTAGAGATTAAATATCTGCAGCAGAGTGATCAGTAGCACAGTAGTATGATAGTTTTGATAGCAGTAGTAGTAGTAACGGTAACAGTAGCAGTGATAGCAATAGTTTTGCAGCAAGTGTAACAGTAGCAGCAGCAGTAGTAACTTAGCAAGAACAATATGTGGAAAACTCGTTGGCACTAGATCGGTGAACTCGTTGGATGATATTCATCGTATAACAGTCATAACATAGGGCAACATAGAACTAGCTCCAGTTCATAAATGTAATGTAGGCATGTATTCCGTAAATAGTCATACGTGCTTATGGAAAAGAACTTGCATGACATCTTTTGTCCTACCCACCCGTGGCAGCGGGGTCCATAAGGAAACAAAGGGATATTAAGGCCTCCTTTTAATAGAGAACCGGAACAAAGAATTAACACATGGTGAATACATGAACTCCTCAAACTACGGTCATCACCGAAAAGTATCCCGACTATTGTCACTCCGGGATTTGCGGATCAGAACACGTAATAGGTGCATATGACTAGCAAGATCAGATCAAGAACATAGATATAATGGTGATAACATAAACAGTTCAGATCTGAAATCATGCCACTCGGGCCCTAGTGACAAGCATTAAGCATGGCAAAGTCAACGCAACATCAATCTCAGAACATAGTGGATACTAGGGATCAAGCCCTAACAAAACTAACTCGATTACATGATGAATCTCATCCAACTCCTCACCGGCCAGCAAGCCTACGAAGGAATTACTCACTCCCGGTGGGGAGCATCATGGAATTGGCGATGGAGAAGGGTTGATTATGACGAAGACCGAAGATTCCCCTCTCCGGAGCCCCAAACGGGCTCCAGATCTGGCCTCCCGATGAAGAACAGGAGGTGGCAGCGGCTCCGTATCGTAAAACGAGATGACACTTTCTCTCTGATTTTTTTCTCCGAAAATAGGAATTTATAGTGCCGGAATTAGGGTCACTGGGGCCACGAGGTGGGCACAACCCACCAGGGCGTGCCTGGGGGGGCTGGAGCGCCCTGGTGTATCGTGCCCAGCTAGGGGCCCCCCTCTGGTGGTTCTTGGCTCCAGTAATTTTTATTTATTCTAAAATAAATCTCCAAAAAATTTCGTCCAGTTCCGAGAACTTTTATTTCTGCACAAAAACAACTCCATGGTAGTTCTGCTGAAAACAGCGTCAGTCCGGGTTAGTTTCATTCAAATCATGCAAATTAGAGTCCAAAACAAGGGCAAAAGTGTGAGGAAAAGTAGATACGACGGAGACGTGTCATGTTCCGACTATATTAACAAAGCCCGTGATACAACAAGATCGTGCCATCTCAAGAACACGAGAGAGAGAGAGAGAGAGAGAGAGAGATTGAACACCTTGCTACTGGTACATACCCTCAGCCCCGAGGATGGACTACTCCCTCCTCGACATGGCCTCCGCCGGGATGATGAAGATGGCCACCTGAGATGATCTACACTCTCCGGAAGGGTACTAGAATGCCTCCAGATTGGTTTTTTGTCGATACAGAGAGTTGCGGCGGCGGATCAAGGAGTCTCTCTTTATTTCTGGGGTTTCTGGTATTTATGGGATTTTTCAGCGTCAGAATCACCCCATATGGGGCTACGAGGGGCCCACAAGCCATCTGGCGCGCCCCCCCCAAGGGTTGTGGCCGGTTGCATGGTGGCCTTCTGGTCCACCCCCTCCGGTGGTTCTTCGCTCCAATTGTCGGGGATATACCCCGCGGTATGACCCGGAATGGTTATGACCCGGTTACAGTTATGACCCGGAATGGTTATGACCCGGTTATAGTTATGACCCGGAAATGTTATGACCCAATTACAGTTATGACCCGGAATGGTTATGACCCGGTTACAGTTATGACCCGGAATGGTTATGACCCGGCAGACAGTTATGACCCGGCAGACAGTTATGACTGACAGACAGTTAAGTCCCTGAAGATGAGTCCCTGGAGATGAGTCCCGGAAGATGAGTCCCCGAAGATAAGTCCGTGAAGATGAATCCCTGAAGATGAGTCGTGAAGATAAGCCCGGCTGTAAGCTCCCGGCTGTAAGCCCCCGGTTGTAAGCCGCCCGACGGTAAGCCTCTGGCTGTAAGCCGCCCGGGACTCAGAAGCCCACGAAGAGAAGCCCGTGATGGAGAGTCATAATAGGTTAAGTCATGATCCGACTTGGACTCTATATGTAAACCGCCCCTTCAACTTATATAAGGAGGGGCAGGTCACCCCTAGAGGGGGAAGTTTTTTAGACGTCTCAATAGACAGGTCTTAGATAGACAAGTCATGAGAGATACACAAATTAGAGACTCTCGAGATTAGAGGTAGTGATTCCGCACCCTTGTAACCGAGATCGTCATCATCATCAATATAGACACAAAGCAGGACGTAGGCTTTTACCTCCGTGAGGAGGGGCCGAACCTGGATAAACTCGCGTCTCTCGATTCCGACCAACCCCTCTCAAGCCACCACATAGTTGTGATGGTCTCACACCTAAGTTCTCTCAACGAGGAAATCTTGCCATGACAAATCGACGACAGTTGGCGCCCACCTTGGGACGAACGTACGGTGGTTTGTGTTCTTGGAGGGATCTCTCTCAAGGATCGAGAAGCCTGCGATCGATTGGATGAAGAAAAATTCAAGAAATTAGGGTGGCGTCAGTCGCGCGTCGACGAGACCGACTGGATTTCCATCAAGCCGGCGCCTCGCTTCTGTCGCTGTGGCCTTGACCCGCCTCGTTGCTCCGCCCCGGCCGGAGCTTCTGCTACGAGCCGCTAACCGTCGCTGCCGAATTGGCGAGGCTCACCGTTTCGCTGTTTCAAACCGCTGTGGACTCGCCTCTGCTTCAAAGCCGCCAGAAGGTAAACACCGCCGCTGAAGCAGTCTATACAACAGTCAAACCAAAATATGGGTAGCAACAAGGTTGTTTCCGATTGGAAACAGGAGGCACGTGATGCCAAAGGCAGCTAGGAAAAAAATACTATTAGTACTAGTAGTATTACCCGGTCAAATCTGGGCACAAGTTCCAAAGGAAAGGTCAAATCTGTGTGCCCTCACGTGGAGCATCACCCATGAAACTCCGTCTCTGCCTCCACTATTCCAAAATAAATCAGGCATAGCACCACCTGTGTAAGGGGCTAGGTGCATCAGTTTTCATCTGAGCCAACGAGAGTCGCTGTCGTGTAAAAAAAAAGAGGGTCAAATCGGATACTTGTTTGACTCCCATACAGATGCATGGAAGCAGAATCAATTAGTACTATATAAGAGCAGAGAGTACTACTACGTACGACCCACATGGAGATCTAGCAAGAGAAGGAAAAGGAAGAGAAGAAAAAAAAGGGGAGGCTACCTCACGACCAAAGGAGGACACGGATGACAAATCGCCCTCGCTCGGCCTCTGCTCCGACTCATCTCCGCATCCTCACTACTGTTGCGGCCTCGGCATGCCTCGAGACGATTCTTCTTCCGCCGCCTCACCACGAGCAGTCGCCGCCTCCCTCCTGCGTCGAGCCGCCACGCTGGCCTGCCTCCTCACCTCTGCGGTGATACGTTGACACGCCTCGCCGGATTCATCGACACCTCAAGTAGCCGCGCAGGCCTCACGCCCGTTCCGTACTGCCCAGGCGCCCTGGCTGGTTCGCCACACCCGGCTGCTTCCGAGCGTACCTGCCGGTCCTGTGTCAACTCACCTTGAGCCGCCGCCGGGGGCCTCCACGGTATCAAGACGCCTTCGCTTCCCCGAGCGGCCGCCGCAGCTCTCCGCCTGGCTGCCTCCGCTATTTTGAGCCGTTACCCTGGCCGAGCGGCCTCGCCAAACACCGGCCTCCGTCTCCTCCGCCTCACCGGCTCTCCTCCGTAGCCCCAGGCTTCGCCTCACGCCACCTCCGAGGCCTCAATCGCTCGCCCGCAACCCGGCCGCGGCAGCTGTGAGCCACCTCTGTTACAAGTCGCCAGCGCACCTCTACTACGACCGTGCTCCATTTCCACCGAGCGGTCCAACCTCGCCATCTCCGCCAGCCGCCTTTGCCGCTCTCGCCATCTCCGCCAGCCGCCTTTGCCGCTCTCGCCATCTCCGCCAGCCGCCGGCTCCCGCTGCTCCGAACCACTCCGCCGCCCGGTGGCACGGCCCCGAGTTGCCGGCCTTCGCCACCACAGCCGCTGCGCCGCCTTCCTGAGCCACCCTCTGTTCGGCCTCGACCTTTCCTGCTCCAAAATCGGCTCTACATCGCCGCTCCGACCACGCCGCTGAGCCGCCCAGGCCGGGCAGCTTCGCCCTGAGCCACCTCCGCCTCGAGCCGGATCCGCCTTCGAGCCGGCCGGTCTCCGCCGTCGCCACCTCGGCCTTGCTCTGAGCCGCCGGGGGGGCCTCGCTCCGAGTCGCTCCGAGCCGCCGCCGCTGGCTCGCCTCCGCCCATGAGCCGCCTCACTCAGCCGTCTCCACGTCCAGTGCCGGCCGGCTAGCCGCTGCCGCCTCCCGCTTGCCGGTTTGCCCGCCAGCTCTGGCCCGAGCGCCTCCAGCCGTTGTCGCCCGCCTCGCCGTGCCTCGCTCCGGCGCCCCGCCTCTAGGCCCGCCTGGCGTGCCACAGGCCGACGTGCCTTGCTCCTGCTCCGCCCTACGCCGGCTCACCGCTCCTGCGTCGCCTGTCGCCCGTCGCGCCGACTGCTGCCTTCGCAGGTCCAGCTGCCCGATAAAGGAAGAAGAGATGGGGGGCTGGCTGTCCGTGTGAAGATGAATTAAAAGTCAAGGGACCGGGTGCTTGGTAAAAAAAAAACGATTACATCCGCGCACGGATCATCGGTAGTTTCTACAAAGATCATCGGGTGATATGTATTTTATCTATTTTTTAGTACATATTATTTTCTGTGAAGAACAGTTACTTTGACCTGCAATATTTTACGTAGGGCAATTACTCAAGTGGCATCATACCGCGGAGATGGAGCGCATGACAGCATCGTTATGTACTGGTGTTCGTCTGTGGCGCGTTGCTCAATAGACGAGCGCAAGCCGCCGCTGCCGCGGCCCGGTTTACATCAACATGTCGGTACCGCGCACGCTCACCCGCCAGTATGAGCCGCCCAATGAGTGCGGCAAGCCGCCGTAGCCGCGGCATGGTTTTCACCAACAACACCACGACCGTCTCTCGCGACCGCACCGGCTTACAACGCTGTGGCCGTCTCTCACGACCGCGCCGTCTTCAGACGCTGCGGTTGACTTCTACATATACATCAACACGCCAGGGGCCGCATACACCAGTACGAGCCGCCCAACGGACACTTATGAGCTACCGCCCTGTGGTCTGATCTACATCAACATACCAGTGCGGTGCTCGCCTATACGAGCCGCCCAACGGACGCACGAAAGACGCGGCCCCCGTGGTCTGGTCTACATCAACACGCTGGTGCCGCGCCTGCTCACTTGAATCGCCCAACGGACGCGCGCAACCCGCCGTGCCCGCGGTCCGGTTTACATCGACTCATCGGTGTAGGGCTCGCCTATCTGAGCCGCCCAACAGACGCGCCTTCAGCACATTCAAGTGTTTCCGGTGTCAACAATATGCCGGTTTATGCCACGGTCAAGTATGGAGAAACTCAAGCCAACTCTTCGAGTCGACTTAAGACTCGGGGGCTACAGACATGGCTCGACACATTTGGTCGTTTTCAACAAGAACCCCGGGTCATTGCAAGGAAGTTAACCCGATCCCAGGGGCTACTACATTATTGGCGGAACAATTAAAAGTCGCCCAAGAGGACGAACCGCCGTGATGCACCATTCAAACATGGGGGCCCAGATTTATTGGATCATCATAAAGTCACTTGGAGGCTTCTGCCATTTCTTCATACAAGATGGCGGCTTACAAGATGGTGCAAAAAGTTGACTCCGTCGACAAGGTCATTTGGGGGCTTCCAACCCGCCGGGTTTAGCTTACACACCCTCTTGATCGGCTCTTCAGCCACCGTAAGGCCGGGTTGTATACCCAAAAGTTGACTCTGTCAACAAGGTCATTTGGGGGCTTGCAACCCACCGGGTTTAGCTTACACACCCTCTTGATCGGCTCTTCAGCCACCGCAAGTTCGAGTTAAACCTGCCTGTATGCTGCTGCTGCTCCGCTAGGTGACCCGCCGAACTCTTACCAGTTAATCTCGACTAGAGACCCTGTACTGGTCAAGGTTAAACCGGCGGCTCTTGTCACGTGAGGGCCGGCTTACGGAAAGCGAGGATAAACTCACCCATCTGCTGCATACTCTCCGCTATGTGGCCCGTTCGTACTCTTAAACAGTTACTCTTTTAAAGACCCTGCACTGTTTACGGTTCAAACGACGGATTTATGTCACGAGAGAAGTCGCTTATGGGCCCGGGGGGTACTCATGCCCTGCTGCGCCTCTCTATGGTATGTTGTGCTCTTACTAGTTAATCTCGCCTAGAGAACCTGAGCCGTTCAAACGAGTTGACGGTCACTCTCACTAGAGACCCTGTACTGTTAAGAGTTGAAACAACGAGTTCATGCCAGGAGAGCCGGCATATGAGTTTTCGAAAAAGAAAAAGCAAGAACATATACAAGAGTTGATCTCTTCTGGTTGTGCCTTCAAAGCAAGAACATCATACATTGCATCATACATTGCATCATCATTGCATCATCTTACCATGCATCATATATGCATGGATATCCTGGTCTACATTGCAGGAACTGGTTCTTTCAAACCGGGTTATATTATTCAAATCTCAAATAGCCAACATGGCTGGATTTTGCATTATGGTTGTCATAAACCAGCATTGGATGATTGAGGTTTTCAAAGTCCCTTCAGAGTAATGGATATTATTCCTTCATCCCAAAAATACCAGCTTACAACAAGGAGCGTGGTTCAACATTGATATGCAAGGTTTTCAGCAAACATCATTTGGACAGTGGATAAAATTTTATTCTACAATGGAAGGAATAGTCCCGAATCGTTGCAGGCATACGACCGACACTTGGGGGCTACATTATTCAAGTCCTGTTTATATCAAGTATGCAAGTCCCATGTCACTGCAAGCATGCACCACGACACTTGGGGGCTAATGCAAGTTGCTTTTCAACTCATCACATTATCAACGAACCCGGTTATCTCAGGAAGATGAGCCGGCCTTTCTATCTTTTTCTAAGTCCCAGCCCAGTATTGTCTTACTGAGCCGGCCCTTGGGGGCTACACATTGCTCCTCAAGTCTATATGATCAGATCTATAAAAAGTTCTTGCTCATTATTGCATAATGACCCGGCCCTTGGGGGCTACACTGGCTGAAGTTTTATGAGCATAAGATACTTACAAGTCCCAGGTTGCTGCAGGCAAGACAACCCGGTACTTGGGGGCTACATATGTGGAACATTCAACTTATGACTGGGAACTCAGATAAACAATCAGGATTTCTTTAGGGTTGCAATATTTTGAAGCAAGTCTTAAGGCTATCACTACGTTTCCCCTCCTAAGACTTGGGGGCTACAAGTAATATGGATATAAGGAAGTCTGAAGTATTGAAAGTTGGCACAACATCAGACGAATTTTGATCAAGACAAGGCAGCGAGCAGTAATGATTATTTTTTTCTCCAAAGAGCCAGCGTCAGTGAATTGTATGACAGAGTTTCAGAATTTTCAGGAACTGATCAATTGGTCTTTTAGAGTGGGCCGGTCCCTTTACATATTCTTATTTCAGGAGCTTACCATGAATAAATTCAAGCTAACCTGGGGGCTAATGTCGGGGATATACCCCACGGTATGACCCGGAATGGTTATGACCCGGTTACAGTTATGACCCGGAATGGTTATGACCTGGAAATGTTATGACCCGATTACAGTTATGACCCGGAATGGTTATGACCCGGTTACAGTTATGACCCGGAATGGTTATGACCCGACAGACAGTTATGACCCGACAGACAGTTATGACTGACAGACAGTTAAGTCCCTGAAGATGAGTCCCTGGAGATGAGTCCCCGAAGATGAGTCCCTGAAGATGAGTCCCTGAAGATGAGTCGTGAAGATAAGCCCGGCTGTAAGCTCCCGGCTATAAGCCGCCCGGCGGTAAGCCTCCGGCTGTAAGCCGCCCGGCTGTAAGCCGCCCGGGACTCTGAAGCCCACGAAGAGAAGCCCCGTGATGGATAGTCATAATAGGTTAAGTCGTGATCCGACTTGGACTCTATATGTAAACCGCCCCTTCAACTTATATAAGGAGGGGCAGGTCACCCCTAGAGGGGGAAGTTTTTTAGACGTCTCAATAGACAGGTCTTAGATAGACAAGTCATGAGAGATAGACAAATTAGAGACTCTCGAGATTAGAGGTAGCGATTCCGCACCCTTGTAACCGAGATCGTCATCATCATCAATATAGACACAAAGCAGGACGTAGGCTTTTACCTCCGTCAGGAGGGGCCGAACCTGGGTAAACTCGCGTCTCTCGATTCCGACCAACCCCTCTCAAGCCACCACATAGTTGCGATGGCCTCACACCTAAGTTCTCTCAACGAGGAAATCTTGCCGTGACAAATCCACGACACCAATATTGCTTATTTGGTCCGGAAAAAATCACCAAAAAGTTTCGGGCAATTCTGAGAACTTTCATTTTCTGCACAAAAAACAACACCACGGTAATTCTGCCGAAAACAGTGTCAGTCCGGGTTAGTTCTAAATAAATCATATAAAGTGCATCAAACCCATATAAAATTATTGTAAACATAAGTGAATATGGCATGAATACTTCATAAATTATCGATATATTCGAGACATATCAGCATCCCCAAGCTTAATTCCTGCTCGTCCTCGAGTAGGTAAATGATAAAAGAAATAATTTTTGAAGTGTAAATGCTAGCTTAGTGAATAGTTTTTATCATTGATAATTTCGGTCACTTTTCTAGCATCAGAACCGGCAACTTTTTCTCATAAAAATCATCATGATAGAGTAGCAATCAATTCACATGTCATGGTTCAAACAATGCATTCTATTGAAACTTAACAATCTATGTTCTTGGTCACCAAACAACTTCAATACATCATCAAGTCTAAGTAAGAGCTCCACATACTCAATTATCATATAGTATTTTATGATTGCTAACACTCAAGGCATATTATTAGAACAAACAACATCTATCGAACACAGAGAAAGATAAGGGCTTGATGTTTCGCCTCCCAACACACTTATCACAAAGATAATTGTTAACAATAAAGAATCATGATCAAATATATTTGAGTGGATATATATGTTTGGGCCCCCACTACATGGTGCTTGCCAACTAATAGATTGAGGTTGGAATAAGAAGTTGACTCAACATGAAAGCAAGTAACATGAAAGCAAATAGATTGTCCCTTCGCAGAGGGAAGCAGGGATTTGCATATGTGCTAGAGCTCACTATTTAAAACAGAGATGAATATGTAATTTTGAGTGGTGTGCCTTTCATTTCAATGTCACAACAGAGTATTCAATATCTTCCATGCTAATCACATTATTGGCGGTTCCCAAACATAATTTAAATTTTTACTCCCCCTCCACCATTCAAACGCATTCCATGGCTGGCCGAATCCAATGTTGCCCTCCAAACAATCAACATTCTATAGGGAGTTTTTGTTTATTTATGCAGGACTGGGAATCCTTTTTACCAGCCTCTCTCGTGCAATGACAAGTGAATAAACACTCATCTTGAGAATAACTCGCTTAGCATGGAAGATAATGACCGCCCCATCGCTCCATGAGCGGTACGAGCACACAAAATGGATGTTTATTTGAATGTTTAGAGGTGGCACATGCAAATTTACTTGGAATGGCAGTGAAATACCATAAATAGATAGGTATGGTGCACTCTCATGGAAGAAACTTGGCTCAAGGATTTGGATGCACAAGTAGTATCTCTACTTAGTACGAATTTTGGCTAGCAAAAGGTTCTAAACAAGCACCACGTTCTTGGAGGATCCATTACAATATAACTTCTATGAAAATATACACAAACATAACCATTACGTTGTCTTCCTTGTCCAACTTCAACTATTTGATCAAGGTTGAAAATAATGGATGGCTATTCACAGTCATAAAAGATGTCCCAGATAATATATTTGTATGTGAAATTTCTCTTTCTTATACTAATCATTCATGAATTGCTTGTGTGGCCAATTTGAGGATTACCAAACTTCAATAGATTTCATTTTATAAACCAGATGTGAAGCTACTACTAAGAATGAAGCACATTGATAATTTCATATTTATGATATTCAATTCATTCACAATTTACTCTCCGGATATAAGTGAAGCACATGAGTAAACCTCAAACTACTCTAAAAAGATATAAGTGAAGATCAATGAGTAGGTAAACAATCAAGTAGCTATGTGAGGGCTCTCTCTCTCAATAAATATTTTCAGATCTGAGTATTTTATTTAAACAGCAAGCAAAAGAAAAATAGCACTCCAAGAATAGCACATATCATGTGGACAAATAAAAATTTAGGCTCAACATAGGCTAGCCGATAATTGTTGATGAAGAGAGGTGGGATGCGTAGCATCCCCAAGCTTAGATGCTTGAGATTTCTTGAAATATTTACTTGGGGTGCCTTGGGCATCCCCAAGATTGAGCTTTTGTATCTCGTTTAATACTCTCATATCACGGTTTCACCTATTCTCAAAAACTTCATCCATAAAAACTTGAAAATAACTCGTGAGATAGGTTAGTACACATAAAAACAAATCAACACTTCATGTACTGCCAAGACAAGTTGCACAATAATTTTCAAACATAATCTACTGTTTACTATCGTTTCCACAATTTATATCTACCAATATAGGCTATGGAAACTATAGGATAAGTAGATAACAAAACTATGACATCAATCTATCCAAACGGAACAGTCTATAGCAATTTATGAAACCAGTGTACTTCTGTAACTCAAACAATTCTCAAACTTTAGGACGTGATAAAGAATTTATATGAAAATACTGTGTAAAAATTTCAGAAACTTTCCACGTTCCAGTAAAATATGAAAATTCAAACACTACAGCAAAAGTTTCTGTTTTTACACAGCACACATCAAACATGCAATAGAGACATCTTAAGGCAATTCTTGGAACTTTTTATTCAATAAAAAGATTATAAATAACACCTAACATAAAATAACAAAATATAATGATGCTCCAAGCAAAACACATATCATGTGATGAATAAAAATATAGCTCCAAGTAAGATGTACCGATAGTGTTGAAGACGAAAGAGGGGATGCCTTCCGGGGCATCCCCAAGCTTAGGTGCTTGAGTATTCCTTGGATATTACCTTGGGGGTTCCTTGGGCATCCCCAAGCTTAGGTTCTTGTCACTCCTTATTCTTTTTATATCGGTGTCTCACCCAAAACTTGAAAACTTCAATCACACAAAACTTAATGGAACTTCGTGAGATGGGTTAGTATAGTAAATATAGATCATTCACTTAGGTACTGTTAAGACAAGATTCATAATTGTTCTCACATAATACCTACTGTATTCCAACATTTCCATAATTTATATCACTCAATATAAGCTATAGAATCACTTGAAACAAGCAAACTATGCATGCAAAACAGAATCTATCAAAAACAGAACAATCTATGAAAATCTGAGTGAACACCATACTTCCCTGACTCTAAAAATTCTAAAAATTAGGACGACGCATAGAATTTTCATATAAAGTTTGTCTAAAAATTTCGGAATTGTTTGACTCTCCAGTAAAATCAGATAATTCATATACTGGACGCAAAACTTTCTGTTTTTGCACAGAATCAAACAAACAAGTTTCCACACTATCCCAAAGGCTTTACTTGGCACTTTATTGAAATAAAAGACACAAAACTTGATTACTACATTAGCTTAGTCATGTGAACACACGAAAACAGAAAGTAAAAGTGTTGGGTTGTCTCCTAACAAGCGCTTTTCTTTAATGCCTTTTAGCTAGGCTTGATGATTTCAATGATGCTCACATAAGAATAATAATTGAAACATGCAAAAGAGCATCATGGATCACGTGGCAAGCACATTTAATTCTAACCCACTTCCTATCCATAGGGATTTTGTGAGCAAACAATTTATAGGAGAAAAAATCAACTAGCATAGGAAGGCAAAACAAGCATAACTTCAAAACTTTGAACACATAGGGAGGAAACTTGATATTATTGCAATTCCTACAAGCGTATGTTCCTCCCTCATAATAATTTTCAGTAGCATCATGAAGAAATTCCACAATATAAATATCACATAAAAGCATTCTTTTCATGATCTACACACATAGAAAATTTATTACTCTCCACATAAGCAATTTTCTTCTGATTCATAGTAGTCGGGGCAAACTCAACAAAATAACTATCATGAGGCACTTGATTGGCATAACAAAATTGAACATTGAAATCATGATGACAAGTTTCATGATTACTATCACTCTTTATAGCATACATGTCATCATCATCATAATCATCATAGATAGGTGGCAGGCCATCATCATAATAAATTTGCTCATCAAAACTTGGGGGACTAAAAATATCATCCTCATCAAACATAGCATCCCCAAGCTTGTGGCTTTGCATATCATTAGCATCATGGATATTCAGAGAATTCATACTAACAATATTGCTATCATACTTTTCATTCAAGGAACTATCATGAATCACTTTATAAATTTCACAATTTTTAGACTCGTGATTTTCAAGCAAGACATCATAAAGATAATCTAGTGAACTCTAACTAGCAATTGTTCCAACATAATCGGGTCTTTTGATAAGATTAGCAAGTGGGTGAGGATCCATTTATCTTTATTTTGTAATTTTCTTTTATAAAACAAAACTAGTGAAAAACAAGAAACTAAAAGATTTAACTGCAAGATCTAAAGATATACCTTCAAGCACTCACCTCCCCGGCAACGGCGCCAGAAAAGAGCTTGATGTCTACTACGCAACTTTATTCTTGTAGACTCGTGTTGGGCCTCCAAGCGTGGAGTTTTGTAGGACAGTAGCAATTTTCCCTCAAGTGGATGACCTAAGGTTTATCAATCGTGGGAGGTGTAGGATGAAGATGGTCTCTCTCAAACAACCCTGCAATCAAATACCAGAAATGTCTTGTGTCCCCAACACACCCAATACAATGAAAAATTGTATAGGTGCACTAGTTCGGCGAAGAGATGGTGATACAAGTGCAATATGGATGATAGATACAGGTTTTTGTAATCTAAAAATATAAAAACAGCAAGGTAGCAAGTGTAAAACAACGAGCAAAACAGTGTATAAATGCTTGGAAATAAGGCCTGGGGTTCAAACTTTCACTAGTGCAATCTCCCAACAATGCTAACATAGTTGAATCATATAATCATCCCTCTACGTGCAACAAAGAATCACTCCAAAGTTCCTATCTAGCGGAGAACAATAAGATGAAATTGGTGTAGGAAGTAGAACCACCTCAAAGTTATTCTTTCCGATCAATCTATTGGGGTATTCCTATAAGTGTCACAAACAGCCCTAGAGTTCCTACTAGAATTACACCAATGATACAAATCAATCAACCCTAATGTCTCCTAGATACTCCAATGTCACCTCAATTACTTGTGGGTAAATTATGCGACATGCATCAAACAATTTCAGATCTATCATATTCAATCCAACACAAAGAACTTCAAGGAGCACCCCAAGATTATTTCTATCGGAGAAGGTGGTATGAAAACGTGCAATCAACCCCTATGCATAGATCCCCTAGGTCAATAAAATCCGCAAGTTGATGCCTCAACATATATCAAGTGAATCAATAGAATACCCCAATGTCATTACGGGTATCCCACGCAAGACCTACATCAAGTGTTCTCAAACCATAATATTCAATCCAACATAACGAGGTCTCAAAGGTAAAGATTCAATTCATCACAACAAGGTAGCAAGGGAATAACATCATATGATCCAACTATATTAACAAATACCATGATAAATCAAAATCGTGCCATCTCAAGAACACGAGAGAGAGAGAGAGATTGAACACATAGCTACTGGTTGTTAGTCAAATGCACGAGCTCACACGAGAGGCTGACAATGGAGGTTTTTGTGCTGCATATCATCTTACAGCTTTTCTTCTGCTTTTATTCAGTCTGTTACAGAGACTAACTGAAACCGAAAATCAAGCCACGCCCGGGTCGTGAGCGCTGCCATCCCAGCGTTCCCCGCGCGTCGCTCGTGATGCGGCCGTGACCATCTACTTCGTGCCATCCCACTATCTGGTCAGGGCCGCGAAAAAAGCTAACAAACTATGGCCGAGTCGCAGCTCAGCTTATTCCTGCTAACTGAAGAAAACTGACGAAATTGACAGAAAGAACACCTACACCTAAGACTGACGAAACTGAATATCTTCTTCAGCAGCTGTTAACTGACACGGGTACATACCCTCAGCCCCGAGGGTGGACTACTCCCTCCTCAACCTGGCCTCCGCTGGATGATGAAGATGGCCACCAAAGATGATCTACCCTCTCCGGCAGGGTACTAGAACGCCTCCAGATTGGTTTCTCATCAATACAGAGAGTTGCGGCAGTGGAACGAGGAGTCTCTCTTTATATCCGGGGTTTCTGCTATTTATGGGATTTTTCAGCGTTGGAATCACGCCAAACGGAGCTACGAGGGCCCCACAAGCCATCTGGTTGTGCCCCCCCTTGGGGCGCGGCCAGTTACGTGGTGGCCTTCTGGTCCACACCCTCCGGTGGTTCTTCGCTCCAATATTGCTTATTTGGTCCAGAAAAAATCACCAAAAAGTTTCGGGAAATTCCGAGAACTTATATTTTCTGCACAAAAAACAACACCACGGTAATTTTGCTGAAAACAACGTCAATCCGGGTTAGTTCTAAATAAATCATATAAAGTGCATCAAAACCATATAAAAGTATTGTAAACATAGGTGAATATGTCATGAATAATTCAAAATTATCGATAGGCTGGCGACGTATCACTTAACATAATATCTTCCACCAAGTAATCCAACAAGCATCAACTACAAGATGTAATCAACACAACTAGTAACCCACAGGTACCAATCTGAGGTTTGGAGACAAAGATTGAATATAAGAGATGAACTAGGGTTGGAGATGAGATGGTGCTGGTGAAGATGTTGATGAGGATTGGTCCTCCCATGAAGGAGGAAGCATTGGTGATGACGATGGCTTCGATCTACCCCTCCCGGAGAGGAATTTCCCTGGCAGAATTTGATTGCCGGAGTGCAAAAGGGCCTCTACGCAGGTTTCCGCCTCGAGAAGGCGACGCTTCATTCCGACAGGTTGCTTATGCTTTTTTTCTAGGGTAAAACACACCATATAGGAGAAGAGGGAAGTCGGGAGGCCAGCAGGGGCCCATAAGCCATCTGGCGGGCCTAGGGGCGCCCTGTTGGCTTGTGGCCGGCTGGTAGCCCCCCTCTGTTATATTTTTGGCCCGGAAATTCTTAAATATTCAATAAAAATTCTCCGTGAAGTTTTAGGTCATTTGGAGTATGGTGATTTTTTTGCCTTTTCCTCGGTTTTCAGTCCAGAATTCTAGTTCTCAGATATTTCCCTCTTTGTGATGTACCTTGCACACACAGAGAGAAAGAGCATAAGAATTGTATGATAATAGGGAATAATGGACAACAATAACATAAATATGAATAAGAAATCATGATGCAGAACGGACGTATCAACTCCCCCAAGCTTAGACCTCGCTTGTCCTCAAGCGAAAGCCGAGCTCGAGAATAATGACCACATAATTTGAGACAGAGGTGTCGATAAAAACAGAATACGGACATGAGAGCATCAGGAATATCATTATAGCAGCAAGCATTTCATCATATAACTTCTCATAAACAAGTAAAGATCTATTCACAATTATCGAAGTATGAAGCATAAGCCTTATTGACAACCAACAAACGGGGCTTTTAGTCATGGAGATAACCGTAATTCATTATATTCAAGAGAAGAGTCTCTGTAAGAGCTTTCATTCTTGCAAATCAACATACTCAACTATCACTTAGCCATCTATGATTGTTTACACTCATTGCATATTTTTAGAGCTAATATTTTTGCCGGAAACATAGGAAGATAGGGGCTTTATTTGCCACCCAACTCGTTTATCTCAAGGATAATGTCAACAATAGTGAATCATGATTTCTTACATTCAACTGGATATATATAACTGGATCGTTCCTCAACACGTGATGCTTGCCAACTAAGAGAGTTTATAAATTAAAAGAAGGGAAGGTATTAATGAATCTTGAGTGAAAGTAAAATCTTTATGAAAGTAAAAGATAGGCCATTCGCAGAGGGAAGCAGAGGTTGTCATGCGCTTTTATTTGTTTAGATGTGCAATCTCTTAATGCAAATGAACGTCACTTTATATTCCCCCTTGTGATAGCGAACTTTATTATGCACTACGTCGCTTTTATTTCTTCGTTATCACAAGATCGTACAAAGATTATTTTCCCTTTCAATAAAAGAGCATGCATGATTATAGGCAATTTTTATTGCTTGTGCACTGATGACAACTTACTTGAAGGATCTTATTCAATCCATAGGTAGGTATGGTGGACTCTCATGGAAAGAAACTGGGTTTAAGGGGTTATGGATGCTCAAGTAGTATCTCTACTTGATGCGGAAATTTTGGCTAGCAAAAGATCTAAAAGAAACATCACATGTTAAAGGATCCATGACTATATAACTTCTATGCAAATGTAAGCAATCATGACCATTAAGTTTTCTTCTATGTCCAACTTCAACTCTTGATCATTATTTAATATTTGGTGATAGTTCCCAACCATAGATGATGCCCAAGATAGTGTATTTGTATGTGGATCTTCTCTTCTCTATCATAGTCTTGCATAGATTATAACAATGACTAAGGCTATGTTTGTTTTATTCCCAACAATTTTCATCGCTGATACTTTCTTTTTATGTGAAATCATTACTCCCCATGAGATAACCACATGATCTTTCTATTTTTCTTACATCCTTACTATGGTGTAGGGTGCAATGAGGGTAAGGCACACGAACCCAACTAACTTTATTAAATAACTCTCACACTCGGTTACAAGGATAGGTAGAACTCAAAGCAAAATACTAAGCAAAGCAAATCTTGAAACTTTATTTCTCTAAACCATGAAATAACTAAGGATCGAACTAAGACAAAAGATGATGGTAAAAAATGATGGTGATACGATACCGGGGCCCCTCCCCCATGCTTGGAACAAGCTAGGTGTTGTGCCCATACCCATGTACTCAAGTGTTCTTCGGTGATGGTGGTGGTGATGAAGTAGTGGTACCCTTCTTCTCCAGCTTACGCCTGAGGATGAAGTTTTCCTCTCTTAAATCATAGTTTTCTTGATTGAGCTTCAAGACCTTTTTGCATAAAGCTGCCTTGCTTTCCTGCAGAAAATGAGACGAGATAAATTGGATCTTAGATTTGTTTACTCCGTTAGGGAGGCTTAACTTCTTGAATTCCACATGTATATCTCCAGGTTGAGGTAGCGGATCTTCATCTTCATCCGAACTGGCATGTAGACCATCATCTTCCGTCTCCTCCAGATCAGTATCTCCCTCCTCCTCCGTGGACCATAGGTAGAGGTAAATATCCCCAAAGATCTTTGGGTATGCCACATAGTGGGAGACATAGCTCTCTCCATCCGAATCTTGAGACGATATATTCTCAGCTCTGCGAGAAAAATAGCTAGAAACAAGAACAGAGGAGAAACTCGCGATACGGTGGTCAAAACATACGGGAGTATATATAATGATTTTTCTAGGTCAGAATACGTGTTCGGGAAGAAATCAGAGTCCAGGAGGCACACGAGGGCTCCACAAGCCACCAGGGCGCGCCCTAGGGGGGCCGCGCCCTATTGGCTTGTGCCTCCCTCATGGGTCCCCATGACTCCTTTTTATTTTTGGAATTTTTCTAAAATACCAAAACCAACAGAAACTATTTTTTTGGAATTTTTGGAGTCGGTTTACTTACCGTACCACATACCTACCCCTTTTCAGGTTTCTGGAGTGTTCCGGAAGGCCTCCCGTATGTGTTCTTCTGGTGTTATAACTTGAATGACATTGGTCTCTTCATTAATGGGTGTACCTGCAATATAATGCTTGATTCTTTGCCCGTTCACCACTCTCGGGTTTTTGCCTTCGAAGTTATTAATTTTTATAGCACCGGAGCGATAGACCTCTTCGACAACATATGGACATTCCCATTTGGATAAGAGTTTTTCTACAACCAATCTGAAACAAGAATTGTACAAAAGCACAAGGTCTCATACATTGAATTCCCAATTTTGAATCCTTTTGTCATGCCATATTTAAACCTTTTCTTTAAACAATTTAGCATTTTTATAGGCCTGTGTCCTCCATTCATGTAATGAGCTTATATCAAATAACCTCTTCTCTCCGGTAAGCTTAAAGTCATAATTAAGTTCTTTGATTGCTCAATAAGCCTTATGTTCTAACTCAATAGGTAAATGAAAAGCTTTTCCATACACCATTTTATATGGGGACATCCCCATAGGGTTCTTATAAGCAGTTCTATAAGCCCATAAAGCATCATCTAGTTTCTTAGACCAATTCTTCCTCGATCTATTGACAGTCTTTTGCAAGATTAATTTTATTTTTTGATTGCTCAATTCAACTTGGCCACTAGACTGAGGATGATAAGGTGATGCGATTCTATGGTTAACATCATATTTAGCTAGAAATTTATGGAAAGCACCATGAATAAAATGTGAACCACCATCAGTCATTAAGTATCTAGGGACTCCAAACCTCGGAAAAATAATTTCCTTAAGCATTTTAATAGAAGTGTTATGATCATCACTACTAGTTGGAATATCCATTTGAGGAAGGAAAAGGTTCCATGAAGTCAAAACCTAAAACATCAAATGGTTCAATGGCAAGTGAATAGTTCATAGGCATTTCCTGACGTTTACCAATGTTACCAACTCTATGGCATTCATTACATGAAAGAACATACTTACAAGCATCTTTGAAAAGAGTAGGCCAATAAAAACCAGATGATAATACCTTGTGTGCAATTCTGTCAGCAGCATGGTGTCCTCTGTAAGCCTCGGAGTGACACTTCCGTCGGATCTGTCCCTGTTCATGCTTAGGTACACAACATCTAATAACACCATCTACTCCTTGTTTATAAAGATGTGTGTCATCCCAAAAGTAATGTCGTAAATCATAAAAGAATTTCTTATTTTGTTGGTAGGTGAAGTTAGGTGGTATATATTTAGCGACAATATAGTTAGCATAATCAACATACCAAGGAGTACTATGTGAAGTATTTATAGCAGCAAGTTGTTCATCAGGAAAATTATCATCAATAGGCAGTGGGTCATTAAGAACATTTTCCATTCTAGACAAGTTATCTGCTATCGGGTTTTCAGCTCCCTTCCTATCAACGATGTGCAAATCAAACTCTTGAAGTAAAACGACCCACCTAATAAGTTTAGGTTTAGCATCTTTCTTTTCCATAAGGTATTTAATAGCAGCACGATCAGTGTGAATAGTAACTTTGGAATCAACAATATAAGGTCTAAACTTATCACATGCGAAGATAACTGCTAAAAATTCCTTCTCAGTAGTGGCATAATTTCTTTGGGCAACATCTAGAGTTTTACTAGCATAATGAATAACATTCAATTTCTTGTCTACTCTTTACCCTAGTACAGCACCAACAGCATAATCACAAGCATCACAATAATTTCAAACGGTAAGTTCCAATCAGGTGGTTGAACAATGGGTGCAGAAATCAAAGATTTCTTAAGTATTTCAAAAGCTTCTGCACAATCATCATCAAAAACAAAAGGAATATCTTTTTGAAGAAGATTAGTTAACGGCCTAGAAATCTTTGATGAAACGCCTATAGAAACAAGCATGACCAAGGAAACTTGTTATACCTTTGATATCTTTTGTGCATGGCATTTTCTCAATTGCATCAACTTTAGCTTTGTCCACTTCAATACCTCGTTCAGAAATTTTATACCCAAGCACTAGGCCTTCATTCACCATAAAATGGCACTTCTCCCAATTCAAGACAAGATTAGTTTCTTCACATCTTTACAAAACTCGATCAAGGTTGCTTAAGCAATCATCAAAAGAAGTCCCATAAACGGAAAAATCATCCATGAAAACCTCAACAATGTTTTCAAAAAAATCACAGAATATAGGAGTCATACATGTTTGAAAGGTAGCAGGTGCATTACATAAACCAAAAGGCATACGTCTATAAGCATAAGTTCCAAAAGGGAAAGTGAAGGTAGTTTTCCCTCGATCCTCTTTTGACACATGTATTTGGGAAAAACCAGACTATCCATCAAGAAAACAAAAGTGTGTGTGTTTAGATAATCTTTCTAGCATTTGATCGATAAAAGGCAAAGGGTAGTGATCTTTCATAGTGCCTTTGTTTAATTTCCTGAAATCAATCACCATCCTATAACCAGTTACTACTCTTTGTGGAATAAGCTCATTTTTATCATTAGGTACAACGGTTATACCGCCTTTCTTAGGGACACAATGAACATGACTTACCCATCTACTATCAGCAATAGGATAAATTATACATGCTTCCAGAAGTTTTAATATTTCGGTTCTTACCACCTCCTTCATCTTAGTATTGAGACGACGTTGGTGGTCAACAACAGGTTTAGCGTCTGGTTCCATATTAATCTTGTGTTGACATTGCGTAGGGCTTATGCCCTTAAGATCATTGAGAGTATATCCAATGGCTGATACGTCTCCATCGTATCTATAATTTTTGATTGTTTCATTCCAATATTATACAACTTTCACATATTTTTGGCAACATTTTATATGATTTATTGGACTAACATATTGATCCAGTGCCCAGTGCTAGTTCCTGTTTGTTGCATGTTTTTTGTTTCACAGAATATCCATATCAAACAAAGTCCAAACGCGATCAAAATTTATGGAGAATTGTTTTGGAATATTTGTGATTTTTGGGAGGTGGAATCAACGCAAAAGGAGGCCCACAGCCACCACGAGACACCAGGACGTTCCCCAGGGCCCAAGCGCGTGAAGGTTGGTTGTGGTCACCTCGTAAGTCGGTTGGAGCTCTACTTCGAGCACAAGGAAGCTTATATCTGGAAAAACTCGTGTTAAAATCTCAACGCAATCGGAATTACGGATCTCCGGGAATATAAGAAATGGTTTTCGGCCAGAAAACAGGAACGCGAAATAGAAGAGAATATAGAGGGAGATCCAATCTTGGAGGGGCTCCTGCCCCTCCGCCGCCATGGATGCCATGGACCAGAGGGGAACTCTCCTCCCATCTAGGGGGGAGGCAGATACGTCTCCCACGTATCTATAATTTTTGCTTGTTCCGTGCTGTTATATTATCATTCTTGGATGTTTTACAATCATTTTATAACAACTTTATATCATTTTTTGGGACTAACCTATTGACATAGTGCCAAAGTGCCAGTTGTTGTTTTTTACTTCACAGAAAATCAATACCAAACAGAATCCAATCGCGACGAAACTTTTTGGAGATTTTTTCTGGACCAGAAGACACCCAGTGGGCAAAAGAAGTACCGGAGAAGTGGGCCGAGGAGACCACAACCCACCAGGGTGCACCAAGGGGGACCTGGCGCGCCCTGATGGATTTTGCCCTCCTCGGGGCCCCTCTCCACCGCCTCTGATGCCTATAAATTACCAAAATTTTACAAAAACCCTAGGGGAGTCGACGAAACACAATTCCACCCGCCGCAAGTTCCAGAACCTCGAGATCCAATCTAAACACCATCACAGAGGGGTTCATCTTCCTCATAGGTGCCTCTCCGATGATGCGTGAGTAGTCCACCATAGACCTACGGGTCCGTAGGCAGTAGCTAGATGGCTTCCTCTCTCTCTCTTATGATTCTCAATACAATGGTTTCTTGGAGATCTATTTGATGTAAACTTTTCCGGTGTGTTTGTTGGGATCCGATGAATTTTGAGTTCATGATCAGTTTCTATCCATGAATATTATTTGAGTCTTCTTTGATCTTTTATATGCATGATTACATATAGCCTCATATTTCTTCTTCGAATCTTTGGTTTAGGTAGGCCAACTAGATCGATTTTTCTTGCCATGGGAAGAGGTGCTTTGTGATGGGTTCGATCTTGCGGTGTTCTTTCCCAGTGACAGAAGGGGCAGCAAGACACGCATGTATCGTTGCTATTAAGGATAACAAGATGGGGTCTATTCCTACATGAATAGATCTTGTCTACATCATGTCATCGTTCTTATTGCATTACTCCGTTTTTCCATGAACTTAATACACTAGATGCATGCTGGATAGCGGTCGATGTGTGGAGTAATAGTGGTAGATGCAGGCAGGAGTCGGTCTACTTATCTTGGACGTGATGCCTATATGATGATCATCGCCTTGGATATCGTCATGACTATTCGATTTTCTATCAATTGCCCAACAGTAATTTGTTCACCCACCGTGCGCTATACTCATGAGAGAAGCCACTAGTGAACCCTATGGCCCCCGGGTCTACTTTTCCAACATATTGCTTTCCGATCTATCTTTTTGCCTCTTTGTTTTTAGATCTACAAAACCAAAAACCCAAAAATATATTGCTGCACTTTTTATTTGCCCTTTTTATTTTGTGTTCTTGAGAGATCTATCTCTCCTATCTATCACTACCAAATCTATCTTTTTATCGTAGAGAGATTGACAACCTCTCTTTCGCGTCAGGTTGCAAGTATTTGTTGTTTGTGTGCAGGTGCTGCTTATTGGGTGGTGGTGATCCTCCTACTGGTTCGACAACCTTGGTTTCATAACTGAGGGAAATACTTACCGTTGCTGTGCTGCATCATCCCTTCACTACTGGAATTCAGTTATTTGCTGTCTGCCAGGTCTTTGCCGTCTGCTGGTAGATGGCAAAGAAGATCTTTGCCATCTGCTGCCATAAAGCAGACGGCAAAGAGCTGGCTGACGGCAACGGTTCTGTTTGCCATCTGCTGGTCCTTTGCCGTCTGCCAGCAGACGGCAAAGACCGTAAAGGCAGACGGCAAAGAGGCTAGATAGGTCCCACTGGCAAAGAGGTATGCCGTCCTCCTGGTCTTTGCCGTCTGCCGTGCTCGGCTTTCCCGTCCACAAGCAAACGGCAAAGGGGATGCCCCTTAACGGCCGTTTTCCCCCCGGCCCAATTATTCCCGCACTCTCTCCTCCCGGGCGCGGCCAGCTCCCTGCGGCGAGCCCCCTCCCCCCATCGCCGCCCCCTCTCACCCGCGGCGCCCCCACCACCGCAGCTCCCACCCTCCCCCCTCGCCGCCCCCCTCCCCCGCACCGCCCCCACCACCACAGCTCCCAGCTGCGAGCCCCTCCCCCCTCGCCGCCCCCTCCCCCGCGCCGCCCCCACCACCGCAGTTCCCCACGGCGAGCCCCCTCACCCCCTCGCCGCCCCCTCCAACGCGCCGCCCCACCTCCACGGCGGGCCCCCACACCCGCGCCGAGCCCCGTCCCCCCCTCTCCGCCCCACTCCCCCGCGTCGACCCTCCTCCACCCGTGCCTCCCCGCGTCGCCCCACCGCCGGAGCAGGACGCGGCGCCGCACCCCTCTCCGCGGCCCTCCTCCACCACCGCGCCGGCCCTCCTCCACCGGCCCTGCGAGGTGAGATATTTTCTTTTTTTTTCTGTTTTTTACAGTTTAGTTTAGGTTACTAGTGCTAGTTTAGTTTAGTTTACTGTTTTTTATCTCTTTTTATTTGTTTAGTTTAGGTTAGTGCTAGTGCTTGTTTAGTTTAGGTTAGTGCTAGTGCTTGTTTAGTTTAGGTTAGTGCTAGTGCTTGTTTAGTTTAGGTTAGTGCTAGTGTTTGAAAAGAAGAATAAGTAGAAGAAGAGGAAAAAGGAAAAGAAGAAGAAGAAGAAGAAGAAGAAGAAGAGAGGAGGAGGAGGAGGAGAAGAATAAGAAGAAGAAGAAGAAAACTGACCCCCGACCCCCCCCATCGACCCCCGACCCCACTGACCCCCGACCCCCGACGCCACTGACCCCCGACGCCACTGATCCCCGACGCCATCGACCCCCGACGCCACTGACCCTCGACGGCACTGACTCCCGCCCCCCGACACCTCTTCTGCCTCCTGTTGACCGGGAAGGTGCTTTTCGGCCTTCCAGAGGCCGACGGGGTCATAGTTTTGTAAAATATGAGTTAGGTCACATATTTTCCGATTTTCTTATAAAAAACATCATATTTGTGTTGATCGGGTGGATTTCAATGTGCAGTTGTTCGACGACCTCCCCGTGTGTTGGACGAGCTCCGCCCCTGCGTTCGTGGGTCAGCACAAATGACTTCTCCTCCTCCGCCCTTAATTTGCTATGTTCCGGTCTTCGTGCCGATGAAACGTGCTAGCTATAGGTGTCTTCAATCATCAGTATGCGTGACCAGTATGCGTCTCCCGTTCGAAAGGACGACATCTATAAATATGCATGTCTTTGCATATTTATAACCGCCGTCCTTTCAAATTGTCCAACATTATCCATGGACAGCCCGAGTATGTGTAGATTGGGTTCGTTTTCCCGTATGCTCTGCTTCGGATCCTATGCATAATTTCGTCAGTGCCTCCCTGTTGTTCTCCGGGTACACATCCTCTCTGCTTATTGCCAAGACGTGTATCAGGAGAACAGCGGGGAGGTGCTGTCGAAATTCTGTGTCAGATCCGGAGCAGTGCATGGGAAAACGAACCCAATCTACACATACTCGAGTGGGATTAGGAGCTATCTTAACCTATTAGCATGTAGGTTGCATGGACGTAATAAAACTGACAAACTTGATTAACTGATGAATATATATGCTGAATTATATATATATATATTTCTTGCGTGTCCAGTAGCTAGGCAAGATGACTGATCGTGCGTGGATGTACACCGGTCACACCAGTCAGAACGACATGACCAAAGAATGGTTTACAAATACCAAGGGGTTTGTGAGAGCCGCATTTGCAAATGGCCAGGAAAAAACATGGTGTCCCTGTCCCCAGTGCGACAACTTTAAAAGGCAGACAGAGGGTGAAATGGTTAAACACCTGCAGAAGTGGGGTTTTAGGCCTAATTATACGTTGTGGACTTTTCATGGTGAGTCTGCCCAACGTGCCAGAGCTGAGGTGGTTCGTCATCGCACCGACGAGCATGGTACCGGGATCGAAGACATGGTGCAAGACTTTGATGATGCTCGGGATTCGGACGATGAGATGGAGGAATCTGCAAAGGCATTCTATGAAATGTTGGAGTCTTCAAAACGTCCTCTCCACGAGCACACTGAGATTTGTCAGCTGGATGCCATCGCGCAAGTAATGGCTCTGAAGGCTCAATTCAACCTGGGCAGAGAATGCTACGACGCGATGATGACAATATTTGGACGCTTTCTACCCAAAGGCCATGTGCTGCCTCCAAACTTGGACCAGTCGGACAAAATTCTCCGTGTACTTAAGATGCCCTATGAGAAGATAGATGCCTGTGAGAGTGGATGTGCCTTATTTAGGCTTTAGTATGCGGACTTGAACTATTGTCCCATTTGCAAGTCTTCCAGGTATGTTGTCGTAGACAACGGTATGGGTGAGAAGATGCAGACAAAAATTCCTGTTAACGTTCTTTGCTATATGCCAATCATACCAAGACTTCAACGTCTTTTCATGGTCGAAGAGACGGCCAGACAGATGACATGGCATAAATTGGGCAAAAGAACCGAACTAGATGCAGATGGGAAACAGATGTTGGTACACACTTCAGACGCTTTTGCGTGGAAGCACTTCGATGCATTACATAACGATAAAGCGGCAGATCCAAGGCATCCTCGAGTCGCCATCAGCACGGATGGATTCAATGTTATTCGTATGACGGCAACCCAATACAGTTGTTGGCCTGTATTTGTCATTCCACTCAACCCGCCCCCCCAGAGAGATTATGAAAAGAAAGAACATTTTCCTGATGTTGATAATTCCAGGGCCCAACTATTTCTGGGAAGAATATGAATGTGTACATGCAGCCGCTTAAGGATAAATTGCAACAAGCTTGGGATAATGGGATCAAGACATACGACGCCGCTACCAAAAAAACCTTCAAAATGCATGTGTGGTACATGTACTCGATGCATGACTTGCCGGCGTATGCCCTATTCGTTGGCTGGTGTGTGCATGGAAGGTTCCCGTGCCCCACGTGCAAGGCAGCTCTTGACTTCCATTGGCTGCAGGCGGGTCGCAAGTATTCTTGCTTCGACATGCATAGACAGTTCCTGGATCCTCGCCATAAGTTCAGAAAAGACAAGAAGAATTTCATCAAAGGTAGAGTTGTCAAAAACTCTGCACCACCCGCGTTGACAGGCCAACAGATGTTGGATCAGTTAAACGCTCTCGAGCCGGATCCAAATCGTCCTGGGTATTTCAAAGGGTATAATACGGAACACACATGGACTCACAAGTCATGCTTATGGGATCTGCCTTACTTCAAAGACCTCCTTTGCCCACACAACATCGACGTGATGCACACTGAAAAGAATATCGCCGAGGCCATTTTTGGTACATTGTTCGGCATAGAGGGGAAGTCAAAGGATAATCCTAAGGCTAGAATCGATCAGGAGGCTCTATGTGACAGACTGTTACAAAACATGCGACAAGCGAAAGGAAAGTAGAACTGGTCAAAGCCAAAGGCATGGTTCAATCTTGGAAGGCCGGCTATGAGAGAAATGATCTTGTGGGTGAAAATGCAGTTGATGTTCCCCGATGGTTATGCAGCGAATCTAAAGAGGGGAGCGAGTCTTGACAAACTGAAGATATTTGGTCTCAAGAGTCATGATTGGCACATATGGCTTGAGCGGGTAATGCCGGTGATGCTGCGTGGCTTTATCCCTGAGGATGAATGGCTAGTATTGGCAGAGCTGAGCTATTTCTTCCGTTCTCTTTGTGCGAAAGAACTATCGCCTGGCGTGCTAGATGAAATGGAAGAGTTGGCGTCGGAGTTGATATGCAAGTTAGAGAAGATCTTTCCACCGGGCTTCTTTAATCCAATGCAGCATTTGATATTGCATCTCGCGACCGAGGCAAGATTGGGGGGGGCCGTGCAAAACCGTTGGTGCTTCGCAACTGAGAGGATGTAGAACACGCTTCGAGCAAAATGCAAAAATAAACGTAGAATTGAAGCATCGATGGCCGAGGCATTCATTACTGAGGAGGCGGCAAACTTCGTGACAGCACACTACGAAGCCAAAAATCGTCATTTGCATATTCCGAAGCCTCGGTACAATGATGGCGACCCAAAAAAAAGTCGATCCAACCTCAGCCTATTCAAAGGGAAGCTCGCACCAGCCGGTGCTTCTAAAGCAAAAGCGTTGGATGTCGATGAATGGCGGACCATTTCGTTGTATATCTTCAACAACCTAACAGAAGTGCGGCCCTACATCGAGTAAGTTGTCGGTACATTATTGTTTCGCAACTTGTAATTCCTTAGAACTGCTCTTATTCCTAGATATTTGATATAGTCGATACGTCGCCAAATTCTCGGATGGAGTGGTCATCCAAAAGGATTCCGTCGAAGAGTATGAGCTCCTGGCGAAGCATGGAGGCGGCTATCCCGGTTTCATCTCTTGGTTCAAACAAACGGTAATTAATTACCATTAATGGACCATTTCATTTCTTCGTCTTATTTGCGGCTAATGCAACAATCCTTTCGTATTAAACTTGTAGGCTAATTCAGAGTCTATGGACGCCGAGCTGAGACAAGTCGCTAATGGTTTTGACTATAAGGTCTGTTCATTTGACAGATACGACATCAACGGGTATCGCTTTCGTACCTTTGGCAAAGAGCTATCTATGCCCGACCTGAAGACTACAAATTGTTGTGTCTCTGCTATCGGCGAAGGAGGTACAGAGTGCTATGGAAGAGTTGAAGCAATTTATGAACTTCTATTCTATGGTGAAAACCCACCGAACGTCGTAGTCTTCAAATGTCATTGGTTCCAGCCGAAGGAGACTAGAAGGACTCATGAACATATAGGGCTAGTCAAAATCAAACAAAGCACCCATTTAGATGTTCCCGATGTCTATATTACGGCTCAACAGGTGACCCAAGTTTTCTATCTACCGTGGGCCTGCCAAACTGATCCAAATCTGAAAGGTTGGGATGTCGTTTATGACCACCTCCCCTCAATGAAGAGGATTATGAACCTCACATTAACAGAGACACATATGAAGGAGAATTCTCCCAAGCAACACGTATTTCCACAAAACGTTTCAAGAACCGATCTACTTCACCCCGGAACATTGAAGTAGACAGCGACAATGAATCCGACTTAACCCCTGAGCCGGAACAGGAAGAGCCGGAACAAGAAGAGGTTACTGATGCGGATGACCTGTCAATGCTTAACCGATTACATGAAGGAGGCCTTCCACACGTTGTTCCTGATAGTGATGATGATGATGCATTTATTGATGATAGTGATGATGATGATGCATTTATTGATGATAGTGATGATGATGATGCATTTATTGATCCCGGAGAATATATAGACGATCAAGATTATTATTAATTCATGTCAGGTAATCAACTTTTAGTTCATGTTAGGTATATGATGATACACTTAAATTATATACATTTTATTATTCATGTCGGTATTCAATTTTATGTTGTACTAATTTTGTTTACTATTTGTCATGGCAGTTGTTGAAAGATGGTGGGAAAGGGTCGAGAGCACTCCGCGGCTCCTTCGTCGGAGGGTGGTGGGATGGGTACTTCCATTCCTGCCGACTCTCTCCGGAGAGCGTTGCTCTCTAGTCTGCATACACCGGTGGCCGCTTCTTCGTCGACCCCCGTGAGAAGAGGTCGGGGGAAGAAGAGAGGTAGTAGAGGTGGGAGAGGAGGGAGAGGAGGCCGCGGAAAAGGTAGGGTGGCTGCTACGCCTTCCTCGCCGCCACCCCCAGCTGATTCACCCGAGCACAGGACTGCTAGGGTGGACCTGTCTGAGGACGAGTCTACGCGGACTCCGGTCCACGAGCCTCGGGTCGACGAGCCTTCGACCTACACGACTCCTGTCCCAGAGGCTTCGTCCCACGAGACTCCGGAGCAAAGTAGGGATGAGGGCACGTCCCGGCAGACCCCATGGGATACCTGGCCGGAGGAGCCTAGTGGCCATGCTGATGGTGGCGGGGATCGTTTTTCTGATAGCGACGTGGAGCTGCCTGAGGGCGCCACCGTCTACCAGCGTGGTATGACACGGCTACCGCATGTGCCGGCGACCCGCGAGCTGAGGTGGTTGATTAGGCCTGATGGGGAGAGGTAAGTGCATGTACTCTTTTTTAACCTTTTGCCTTCACGTTTTTTCAAATATCTAATGTGTTGGCTTTGTCATACTGCAGGGGTTGGCATCATCCCAAGGATGCCCGCAGGCCCAACAGCATCCTTGGTGTCCTTGTCAGGCAAAACTTCCCGGGGTTTGTCACGTTGCCCGGTGAGGGTCAGGTTCGAGAGTTAGGACTGACCTGGGAGCACTACTTGGCTGCACCGGCCCCACCTGAGGAGAGGATCGACGGTGTTTTGTGCCACACGAGGGCGGAGATGGTGATCAGGCATTTTTGGGTAATTTCTACTTTACACAATTAAAAATCAACAATAGCTAGTTATTGTACTAATAAGTGTTGTGTCGTTTGATTGCAGACCTTCTACAGGTGTCAGGAGGGATACGAGGAGGCCGCGGCAAAGGTTATCGATCAGCAATGCAGGCGCCTACTGCAAAACTTTCGGCACGAGGCTCGGGTGCAGGCTGTTCGAGACTACTACGCCTCGCGGCGTATTAGGAAGGAGAAGTCGACGTGCCGCGGAAAGAAGATGGAGAAGGAGCATTACATGAAGGTAATTACGTATTCTTAAGGCCTTGTACTTAGTTTCCTTCATTTGATTCCTACGCGTAGCGCTCAAATATCTCTTTATTAACTTAGGTGCCCCCAAGATGGTGTGCGGATATGATGGATTGTTGGGAGGCGTTGGTGGATGAGTGGTGCTCAGAACAATGGCTATCCGTCCACAACAATGCCAAGGACCGGCGTAACAAAATGGTTGGTGTGCCACACCATCAAGGGAGCGCCAACTTAAATCAGTTTGGTCTGAACAGGGTATGTGGTTAGCTTCATGAGTCATGCAATTCATTCTTGATTCTAGCTTGAGCCCTTTACTAATACTTTGTTCCTCTCTCTATCTTTTAGGCGCATCAAAATAAAACGGAGGTGCCACAGATGTATGACCTCTATGTGATGGCCCATACTGCCTCGTACAAGAAGGTCAAGGCATTCTCTGAGTCTGACCTTGATGATCCCTTGAAGTTCAGCAACATCTCCTCCCACAACAAGCTCGTGAGGTACAGAGATGAGGGGAAGGCGAGGAAAGGGGAGGACTTTAACCCGAGCCAGGAGCCTATTGATCCAGAGCTGGTGATGATAGCTGGCGGCGGGAGGCCCCATGGCTCGATTGCCATTATAGATGGCCTTATACGTTGTCCTAGCAACCTCCGGGAGATCAAGGCGCGCCAAACGAGCTCCTGTCCTGAGATAAGGCCTCGTCCACGGCCAGTCGAGCTCGCCATCGAGGTTAGTTATACAAACTTAGCACTTAGACAAACTTAGCTCCTTCCGAAATATTTGTGTTCTTCATGTTCTTCTTCTTATTCTAGTCTTCTTCATCTAACTTTCCCCCGAATGACACAAATAAGCAATAAGAAGAAGAAAACAAGAGGAGAAAGATAGAGAGAAGAAAACCGCTTCTTCATCATCTTCTTCTTATTCTAGTCTTCTTCATCTAACTTTCGTATTTCCCATTTTTCAGATTAGAGTCACTTCACGGAAGCTTGCATTGATGGAGTGCTTGTGATTTTGTATCGATGAACAATGTTAAACTTGCTACATATGTGAAACTTGTTACTATTGTAATATGGTGAACAATGTGACATTTGTTTTGGTATGTTTGTTGGATAATTGTGCTTGTGCTTGTTGTTGGATGATCATCACTAGGGTTATTGTGAAATATATACATATATAGCATATTTTGCCTGTGAAAATTGGATATTAGAAAAAACAGAAAAAACTGGGGCAATATTGCCACTTTGCCGATGGCCACCGTCGGCATAGTTTCTTTGCCGTCCGGCACCGACGGCAAAGGCGACACGTGGCACGCACCTGTGCATCCTGGCAGTGCGCCTGATGCCATTTGGTACATTTGCCGTCCGGGGGCGGACGACAAAGAATCTATGCCGACGGCCACCGTCAGCATAGCAGTGGCACTGTAGCAAAGGAGGGTGGCGGGGGTGGCGTACGGCAAAGAAGATATGCCGACGGTGGCAGACGGCATAGGGTGCGGACGGCAAAGGGGAGTGGCAGACGGCAAAGGCTCCGTTAGCCACTAACGGGCCTAACTCAAGTTTAGGCCGTCCAGTCGCTTTGCCGTCTGCTGCCTGACGGCAAAAACACTTTGTCGTCCACTGTATAAAGGCAGACGGCAAAGCACTCCTTTACCGGAGTTCTCAGTGCCGGAAATTTTGCCGTCTGCTGCCCGACGGCAAAGGCTTTGCCGTCGGTGGTCCTGTCCTATGCCGTCCGCTATGGCAGACGGCAAATAACTGAATTCCAGTAGTGCTTCCTCTTTGGGGAAATACCGACGCAGTCTCAAGCCACGTCAAAGGAATTTCTGGCGCCGTTGCCGGGGAGGAAGCGGTCTCTTCTACGTTCCTATCGTAGGCGCCGAGGGGACTCCATCATCACCTACCAGGTTCCTAATGACAAATCTCATCTCCTTGCAATTACATTATGTGCCATTTTCCTCTCGTTTTCCTCTTCCCCACTTCACAAAATTTGCCATTTTATTAGCCCTCTTTTTCGTTTGCCTTTTTTGCTTGTTTGCTATCTTTGCTTGTGTTACCATGTGCCTTCTATTTGCTTGCATCTTCGCTTGCTAAAAATATATTGATATGGGTCCTCATACACTTGCTAATATTTTCAAAAGACCAAATTATGATGAACCAATTGCTAGTGAGTTGAGTACACTTGATCATCTCTAAGAAGTTTTGTTTGAAAATCATGAATCTGAAAATTTTGATGAAGTGTTGAAAGAAGAAATTTATAAGGTGATTCATGATAGCTCCTTGATTGAAAAGCATGATTGCAATGTTGCTAGTATGAATTCTCTAAATATCCATGATGCTAATGATATGCAAAGCCACAAGCTTGGGGATACTATGTTTGATGAAGATGATATTTTTAGTCCCTCAAGTTTTTATGAGCAAATTTATTATGATGATTGCATGCCTCCTATTCATGATGATGGTGATGACACGTATGCTATAATGAGTAATGATAACCATGAAACTTATCATCATGGTTTTAATTTGCAATGTGGTTATGTCAATCAAGTGTCTCATGATAGTTATTTTGTTGAGTTTGCTCCCACTACTATGGATGAAAAGGAATTTGCTCATGTGGAGAGTAATGAAAATTCTATGCTTGTGCATCATGAAAAGAATGATTTATGTGATAGTTATATTTTTGAATTCCTTCATGATGCTAATGAAATTTATTACGAGAGAGGAACAATGCTTGTAGGAATTGCAATAATATCAAGTTTCCTCTCTATGTGTCCAAAGTTTTGAAGTTACATGTTTTGCCTTCCTATGCTAGTTGATTCTTTTTCCCATAAATTGTTTGCTCAAAAAATCCCTATGCATAGGAAGTGGGTTAGGCTTAAATGTGCTTGTCATGAGATTCATGATTCTCTCTTGCATATTCCAATTACTACTTTTTATGTGAGCATCATTGAAATCATCATTCCTAGCTAAAAGGCTTTAAAGAAAAGCGCTTGTTGGGAGGCAACCCAATGAATAAATTTATTTTTGCTTTTTCCTTTCTGTTTTTGAGTGTTGACACAGTTATGCCTCTGTTATGATTGTGTTTTTATGGTTTATTTAGTGTTTGTGCCAAGTAAAGCCTTTAGGACAATTCATAGGATGAGTAGAAGCGATGCTGAATCTGAAACAGAAACTTTGCATCCAGTATATGAATTTTCATTTTTTGCTGGAACGTGATCTTGAGATGAAATTTTAACACAGTGTTTATATACAAATTCCTTACGTTTTCCTAATTTTTCAGAATTGTTGGAGTTACATAAGTATGGTTAGAGTACAGATTACTAAAGACTTTTCTGTTTAAGACAGATTCTGTTTTCGTTGCATTGTGTGCTTGTTTTGATGAATCTATGGGTTATATTGAAGGGTATGAGCCATGGTAAAGTTAAAATACAGTAGTTATAATGCAATAATAAAATTTGAATGGGTTTGCAACAGCACCTAAAGTAGTGATTTGCTTTATTATACTAACGGATCTCACGAAGAGTTTGTTGAGATTTGTGTGATTGAAGTTTTCAAGTTTTGGGTGAGATCACGATGGATGAAGGAATAAGGAGTGATAAAAGCCTAAGCTTGGGGATGCTACCACACCCCCAAGATATATCCCAAGAGTAACAAGCAACTAAGCTTGGGGATGCCCCCGAGTGGCATCCCCTCTTTCTTCTAATGACCATCGGTATTTTACTTGGAGCTATATTTTTATTCGTCACATATCATGAGTTTTGCTTGGAGCGTCTTGTATCTTTGCTTGCTTTGCTTGTTTGTGTTTACTTTGTATCCTTGCTGTACACACCTATCGGGGAGAGCCAAAATTATGCCATGATTTGTTAGAATTGCTCTCTATGCTTCACTTAAACTTTTTGAGCTATAGAATTGCTCTAGTGCTTCACTTGTATCTTTTTGAGTGCGGTGTGTTTGGAAATTTTTGTAGAAATACTCTCATGCTTCACTTAGATTAATTTGAGAGTTAGTAAATTTTGAAGAAATCCTCTCATGCTTCACTTATACCTTTTTGAGAGATGAAATCTTTATGCTCATGTGCTTCACTAAAATTTGTTTGAGCTTGTCAAAAAGCAATGGCAATATATGAAACTAGTCCCAAAGTGATAGATATCCCAGGAGAATATAATAAAAAATTTCATGAAGATCATTGGGAAAATTAAACTTGATTGCTTGTAATAGTTTTGAAACATGATGATAGTAATATGTGAGTCATGTTAGTGAGTAATTATGCTTGAGTCTCCATCTTCTCTTATAAAGCACCAACTTGGGGGCACTATGATCGTACTTGAGCATTGGGTATAGCTAATATTTGAGTGTGTTTCCTGAATGGATCAATGATTGAGCATGATGGGCTAGGGATAACTTTCTTTAGTGTTGATATTCTGAAAGACATGGTTGCTTGTTGACATGCTTGAGTATTGAAGTCATTATGTTAAAACTAGACTATTGCTTTGAATCATTTAGAAGTCCAAATGTCCATGCTATACAAAATAAAAGAATATGATGAACCTGTTAGGCAGCATTCCACATCAAAAATTCTGTTTTTATCATTTACCTACTTGAGGACGAGTAGGAATTAAGCTTGGGGATGCGGATACGTCTCCAACGTATCTATAATTTTTGCTTGTTCCATGCTGTTATATTATCATTCTTGGATGTTTTACAATCATTTCATAACAACTTTATATCATTTTTTGGGACTAACATATTGACATAGTGCCAAAGTGCCAGTTGCTGTTTTTGCTTGTTTTTTACTTCGCAGAAAATCAATACCAAATAGAGTCCAATCACGACGAAAATTTTTGGAGTTTTTTTCTGGACCAGAAGACACCCAGTGGGCCAAAGAAGTACCGGAGATGTTGGCCGAGGAGACCACAACCCACCAGGGCGCGCCAGGGGGGCCCCGGCGCGCCCTGATGGGTTGTGCTCTCCTCGGGGACCCTCTCCACCGCCTCTGATGCCTAAAAATTCCCAAATATTCCAAAAACCCTAGGGGACTCGACAAAACATAATTCCAGCCACTGCAAGTTCCAGAACCTCGAGATCCAATCTAAACACCATCACAGAGGGGTTCATCTTCCTCATAGGTGGCTCTCCGATGATGCGTGAGTAGTCCACCATAGACCTACGGGTCCGTAGGCAGTATCTAGATGGCTTCCTCTCTCTCTCTCTTATGATTCTCAATACAATTGTCTCTTGGAGATGTATTTGATGTAAACTTTTGCGGTGTGTTTGTTGGGATCCGATGAATTTTGAGTTCATTATCAGTTTCTATCCATGAATATTATTTGAGTCTTATTTGATCTCTTATATGCATGATTACTTATAGCCTCGTATTTCTTCTTCGAATCTTTGGTTTAGTTAGGCCAACTAGATCGATTTTTCTTGCCATGGGAAGAGGTGCTTTGTGATGGGTTCGATCTTGCGGTGTTCTTTCACAGTGACAGAAGGGGCAGCAAGACACGCATGTATCGTTGCTATTAAGGATAACAAGATGGGGTCTATTCCTACATGAATAGATCTTGTCTACATCATTTCATCGTTCTTATTTCATTACTCCGTTTTTCCATGAACTTAATACACTAGATGCATGCTGGATTGCGGTCGATGTGTGGAGAAATAGTGGTAGACGAAGGCAGGACTCGGTCTACTTATCTTGGACGTGATGCCTATATAATGATCATCGCCTTGGATATCGTCATGACTATTTGACTTTCTATCAATTGCCCAACAATAATTTGTTCACCCACCGTGCGCTACTCATGAGAGAAGCCACTAGTGAACCCTACGGCCCCCGGGTCTAATTTTCAGACATATTGCTTTCCGATCTATCTTTTTGCCTCTTTGTTTTCAGATCTACAAAACCAAAAACCCAAAAATATATTGCCGCACTTTTTATTTGCCCCTTTTATTTTGTGTTCTTGAGAGATCTATCTCTCCTATCTATCACTACCTAATCTATCTTTTTACCGTAGAGAGATTGACAACCTCTCTTTCGCGTCGGGTTGCAAGTATTTGTTGTTTGTGTGCAGGTGCTGCTTATTGGGTGGTGGTGATCCTCCTACTGGTTCGATAACGTTGGTTTCATAACTGGGGGAAATAGTTACCGTCGTTGTGCTGCATCATCCCTTCCTCTTTGGGGAAATACCGATGCAGTCTCAAGCCATGTCAGTGGCCAAGGAAGAAGAAGAAGGAGGGGGGCTCTCCCCCCCCTCTCCCGGTGGTGCCGGAACGACGCCGGGGCAATCATCGTGACGACGATCTACACCAACAACTTCGCCTCCATCAACACCAACTCTCTCCCCCTCTATGCAGCTATGTAACACCTCTCTTCCCCGCTGTAATCTCTACTTAAACATGGTGCTCAACTCCATATATTATTTCCCAATGATATGTGGCTATCCTATGATGTTTGAGTAGATCCGTTTTGTCCTATGGGCTAATTGATGATCATGGTTGGTTTCAGTGTATATTTTAATATGGTGCTGTCCTACGGTGCCCTCCGTCTCGCGCAAACGTGAGGGATCTCCGCTGTAGGGTGTTGCAATATGTTCATAACTTGCATATGGTGGGTGGCGTGAGTGACAGAAGCACATATCCGAGTAGGTGGGTTGTTGCATATGGGAGTAAAGAGGACTTGATACTTAATGCCATGGTTGGGTTTTACCTTAATGATCTTTGGTACTGCGGATGCTTGTTAGAGTTCCAATCATAAGTGCATATGATCCAAGTACGGAAAGTATGTTTGCTCATGCCTCTCCCTCATATAAAATTACAAGAATGATTACCGGTCTAGTTATCAACTGCCTAGGGACAAATAACCTTCTTGTTTGACAATAGCTTTCTACTAAACAACTAACTTTTATTATCTTGCAATTTACTCGTAGTCTTATTCCCCTAAGTACTTCTAGTTTTATTCGTGCAAACTATCCTATCACCTACAAATTAGTTTCATACTTGTTCTAGGTGAAGCAAACGTTAAAGTGTGGGTAGAGTTGTACGGTTGTCGATAAAACTTCAGGGAATATTTGTTCTACCTGTAGCTCCTCGTTGGGTTCGACACTCTTATTTATCGAAAAAGGCTACAAATGATCCCCTACACTTGTGGTTTATCAAGAAATTTTTCTAGCGCCGTTGCCGGGGAGCAATAGCGTGGGGTTAATATTCTCTTATGTGCTTGTTTTCTTTATCACTAAGTAATTTTTATTTTCTTTTATTAGTTGTTTTATATCTTTAGTTATGGATATGGAACACGAAACACCAAAAAAATTAGTGGTACTTGCTACTCATGGAGATGGGGAACCTCCTAAAACCCTTGATGCTAGTTATGTGAAACATGTTAATTACTCCTTTGATAATCCTGAGAAATCCTGATTGAACTTTATAATGGGAGACATGTTGGATCAACGTGAGTACTTTAGGGATTATAGCTTATGTCAAAAAGGGAAACACTTATGGGATCAAATTAGAATATTGCAATGGTTTGCTTGGGATGCATGTTTGAAATGTGATTACACTTGTTGCTCTAAGATTGAGGGTCTTCACCTTCCCTTTCAATGTAAATTTAACAATAATGAAACCTTGGCTTCTTATGCTAATGGTATTTATGATTACTATGATGTGGAACGAATAGAAGAATTTGTTGCTTTTAAAGGTGCTTATGAAATGGCTTCTTTGCTTGAAAAGTATGATGATGTTCCTTAAAAATCTGAAAATTTATCCATACTTCAATATTGCTATGATAATTATGAATACAATTATGATATTATTGAATTTATTGAGATAATGTCCGCTGCCTTGGAAGAGATTAAAATTTTACAGGAATCTATGGAAGAGGAAGTTGCTGAAATTGTGAGGTCATTAGATGAAAAAGATTAGGAGGAGAGTGAAGAACAAAAGTAGGAAGAGCGGATTAGCTACCCGTGCCGACCTTCTAATGAGAGTAACTCTTCAACTCATACATTATTTAATTTCCCTTCGTGCTTACCGAAGGATGAATGCTATGATAATTGCTATGATCCCGTGGATTCTTTTGAAATATCCCTTTTTGATGAAGTTGATGCTTACTATGCTTGTGGCCATGATGCCAATATGAATTATGCTTATGAAGATGAACTTGATATAATTCCTTATGTTAAGCATGAAATTGTTGCTATTGCACCCACAGATGATAGTCCAATTATCTTTTTGAATTCTCCCAACTACACTATATCGGAGAAGTTTGCTCTTATTAAGGATTATATTGATGGGTTGCGTTTTGCTACTACACATGATAATTTTGATGAATATAATATGCGTGTGCTTGCTTCTCCTACTTGCAATTACTATGAGAGAGGAACTACATCTCCACCTCTTTATGTTTCCAATACGTTAAAATTGCAAGAAACTGTTTATACTATGCATTGGCCTTTACTTGATGTGCATGAATTGTTCTTTTATGACATGCCGATGCATGGAAAGAGAGTTAGACTTCGTCATTGCATGATATATGTTGCTTTGTGCTTACTACTAAATTACAAATCATTGTTAACTAAAATTGGCTTTGATATACCTTGGGTTCCGGGTGGATCCATTACTTGAGCACTTTATGCCTAGCTTAATGCCTTTAAAGAAAGCACTGCCAGGGAGACAACCCATAAGTTTTAGAGCGTCATTTTATTCTGTTGAGTGCTTTTATAAAGTTTAAAAACAAAAAATATAGAGGGGAACCTAAAACTTCACAAAAAGAAAGGTGAAATTGAGAGAGATGATGAGCATCGTTGAAGTGGGGGCTAGCCTTGAACTTTGTTCGTGCCCATGGAAACTTTGTGAATATTGAATCACAGAAACTTTTCAACAAAAATAATTGTACCCTTGTACAAATCCATTGTATTATAAAAATAATGTGCCAAGATTTGCCTTTAGGATGATTAGATTGCTTGTTGGTATGTGCGGTGTAAAAACAGAAACTTTGGCTGTAGTGCGTGAATTTACATTTTTTTACTGGAACATCAAAAGTTTCTGCACTTTATACACAGTATTTTTATACAAATGGTTTAATTCTTCATTATTTTTCAGAATTTTTGGAGTTACAGAAGTATGGTCAAAGTTCAGATTACTACAGACTATCCTGTTTAAGACAGATTCTGTTTTTGATGCATTGTTTTGCTTGTTTTGATGAAACTATCGATTTTATCACTGGTATAAGCCATGGAGAAGTTATAATACAGCAGGGATAATTAAAATATAAAATATGAATGGGTTTGCAACAGTACTTAAAGTAGTAATTTGCTTTATTATACTAACGGATCTCACCAGTTTTCTGTTAAGTTTTGTGTGGATGAAGTGTTCAAAGATCGAGGAGGTCTCGATATGAGGAGAAGGAGGAGAGGAAAGAGTTCAAGCTTGGGGATTCCCAAGGCACCACAAGTAAATATCCAAGGAGACTCAAGCGTCTAAGCTTGGGGATGCCCCGGAAGGCATCCCATCTTTCTTCAACAAGTATCGAGATGTTTTCGTTTTCGTTTCGTTCATGTGATATGTGTAAATCTTGGAGCGTCTTTTTTGTTTAGTTTTCACTTTTCTTTTATGCACCATGCTGGTATGAGATAGTACATGGTTGATTTATAGAATGCTCATTGCACTTCACTTATATCTTTTGAGTATGGCTTTATAGAATGCTTCATGTGCTTCACTTATATCATTTGAAGTTTGGATTGCCTGTTTCTCTTCACATAGAAAACCATTATTTGTAGAATGCTCTTTTGCTTCACTTATATTTATTAGAGTATGGTCTTTCGTAGAAAGAATTAAACTCTCTTGCTTCACTTATATCTATTTAGAGAGTCAACAGGAATTGGTCATTTGCATGGTTGGTCATAAATCCTACATAAAACTTATGGATCACTGAATATGATATGTTTGATTCCTTGCAATAGTTTTGCGATATAGAGATGATAATATGTGGGAGGTACTAGTGGATGATCGTGTTTAGTAAGATATTGGTGTTAAGGTTTGTGATTCCCAAAACATGCACGTATAGTCTCCCGTTATGCCAGGAAGTTGGAGCACAATTTATCCTTGATTGTCTATCTTTGTGTGCTAGTCGGGGGCGCGCGATGGTTAACTCCTACCAACCTCCCCCTTAGGAGCATGCGTAGTAATACTTTGCTTTGAGTGATAATAAACTTTTGCAATAAGTATGTGAGTTCTTTATGACTAATGTTAGTCCATGGATTATACGCACTCTTACCTTTCCGCAATTTGCTAGCCTCTACGGTACCATGCATTGGCCTTTCTCACCTCGAGAGTCGGTGCAAACTTCGTCGGTGCATCCAAACCCCGTGATATGATACGCTCTGTCACACATAAGACTTATTATATCTTCCTCAAAACAGCCACCATACCTACCTATTATGGCATTTCCATAGCCATTCCGAGATATATTGCCATGCTACTTCCACCGCTTCCGTTTTAATGACTTGAGCATTCATTGTCATATTGCTTTACATGATCGTAAGATAGCTAGCATGATGTTTCCATGGCTTGTCCGTTTACTGATATCTTTGCTACGCTAGATCATTGCACATCCTGGTACACTGCCAGAGGCATTCATATAGAGTCATACATTGTTCTACTATCGAGTTGTAATATTGAGTTGTAAGTAAATATAAGTGTGATGATCATCATTATTCATTATTCATTATTAGAGCATGTCCCAGTGAGGAAAGGATGATGGAAACTATGATTCCCCCACAAGTCGGGATGAGGTTCCGGAAATATATAAAAAAAGAGAAGAAAAAAAAGAGGAAGAAAAAAAAGAAGAAGAAAAAAAAGAAAAAGAAAAAAAAGGAAAAAAAAGAGAGAGGCAAAGAGAGAAGGGGCATGCTAATTCCACACTTGTGCTTCAAAGTAGCACCATGTTTTTCATATAGAGAGTCTCCTATGTTGTCACTCTCATATACTAGTAGGAATTTCTCATTATAGAGTTAGATGCACACCCACTTAGTTTCAGTTTGAGCTTTCATACACTTATAGCTCTTAGTGCATCCGTTGCATGGCAATCCCTACTCCTCGCATTGATATCATTTGATGGGCATCTCCATAGCCCGTTGATTAGCCGCTTCGATGTGAGACTATCTTCCTTTTTTTGTCTCTCTATATTAATGTCTACCACCGCATTCCATTCCACCCATAGTGCTATATCCATGGCTTGCCCTCATGTATTGCGTGAGAGTTGAAAATGCTGAAGCGCGTTAGAAAGTATGAACCAATTGCTTGGCTGACACCGGGGTAGTACATGATTTATACTTTGTGTTAAGAAGACAGAGCTTGACAAAGCTATATGATTTTGTAGGGATAGCGTTCTTTAGCCTTGATATTTTGAAAGACATGATTACTTGTTGGGATGCCTGAGTATTAATGTCTTTCTGTCAAATTATAGACTATTGCTTTGAATTACTCATGTCGTAATATTCATGCGATGATTAGATATATGATAAAGATTATGCTAGGTAGCATTCCACATCAAAAATTATCTTTTTATCATTTACCTACTCGAGGACGATCAGGAATTAAGCTTGGGGATGCTGATACGCCTGCGTCGTATCTATAATTTTTGATTGTTTCATGCCAATATTATACAACTTTCACATATTTTGGCAACATTTTATATGATTTATTGGAATAACATATTGATCCAGTGCCCAGTGCTAGTTCCTGTTTGTTGCATGTTTTTTGTTTCGCAGAATATCCATATCAAACGAAGTCCAAACGCGATAAAAAAATTATGGAGAATTATTTTGGAATATTTGTGATTTTTGGGAGGTGGAATCAACGCAAAAGGAGGCCCATAGCCACCACGAGCCACCAGGGCCCAGGCACGTGGTGGTGGTTTGTGGTCACCTTGTAAGTCGGTTCGAGCTCTACTTCGGGCGCAAGGAAGCTTATATCCGGAAACAAATTGTGTCAAAATCTCAACGCAATTGGAGTTACGGATCTCTGGGAATATAAGAAACGGTTTTCGAGCAGAAAACAGGAACTCAAAACAGAAGAGAACAGAAAGGGACATCCAATTTCGGAGGGGCTCCTGCCCCTCCGCCGCCATGGACCAGAGGGGGAACTCTCCTCCCATCTAGGAGGGAGGCCAAGGAAGAAGAAGAAGGACCCCCCTCTCTCCCGGTGGCGCTGGAACGCCGCCGGGGCAATCATCGAGACGACGATCTACACCAACAACTTCGCCGACGTCAACACCAACTCTCTCCCCCTCTATGCAGCGGTGTAACACCTCTCTTCCCCGCTATAATCTCTACTTAAACATGGTGCTCAACTCCATATATTATTTCCCAATGAGATGTTGCTATCCTATGATGTTTGAGTAGACCCGTTTTGTCCTATGGGCTAATTGATGATCGTGGTTCGTTTGAGTGTATATTTTATTATGGTGTTGTCCTACGGTGCCCTCCGTCTCGCGCAAACATGAGGGATCCCCGCTGTAGGGTGTTGCAATATGTTCATAACTTGCTTATGGTGGGTGGCGTGAGTGACAGAAGCACAGATCCGAGTAGGTGGGTTGTTGCATATGGGAGTAAAGAGGACTTGATACTTAATGCTATGGTTTTGTTTTACCTTAATAATCTTTCGTACTTGCGGATGCTTGCTAGAGTTGCAATCATAAGTGCATATGATCCAAGTACGGAAACTATGTTAGCTCATGCCTCTCCCTCATATAAAATTGCAAGAATGATTACCGGTCTAGTTATCAATTGCCTAGGGACAAATAACCTTTTTGTTTGACAAAAGCTTTCTACTAAACAACTAACTTTTATTATCTTGCAATTTACTCGTAGTTTTATTCTCGCTAAGTACTTCTAGTTTTATTCGAGCAAACTATCCTATCACCTACAAAATAGTTTCATAGTTGTTCTAGGTAAAGCAAACGTTAAAGTGTGCATAGAGTTGTATCGGTGGTCGATAGAACTTGAGGGAATATTTTTTCTACCTTTAGCCCCTCTTTGGTTTCGACACTCTTGTTTATCGAAAAAGGCTACAAACGATCACCTAGACTTGTGGGTTATCAATGGTAGCCATGTGCTTCTTTAGAGTTTTAAGTAATCTTCTTTCTTCATGCTCTGATAGGTTAGCACTGATAATAACAGGATATATCTTGTTTTCATCAAGGTAAGCATATTTCAAAGTGTCAGGTAAAGTCTTTATCTCAAACACGGTATCTCCCATGGTTGCAGGAGGATCTCCTAAAATATCAACTGGTAAGTTGTGTTTAAGAGTAGGTGTTTGTTTAAGAAATATGTCATCTATTTCATTTCTTTCATTCATATGCATATCATTTTCATGGTCTGGTAAATATTGTTCTAATGGATCGGTAGGAGGTAGGACAATGGAAGCAAGAGCATTTACTTGGTAATTCTTTCTCATGTGGTTGTCTACCAAACTTGGAGAAATTAAATTCATGAGACACATCACCAAAGCTTACCTTGACCTTCTCAGTAACACAATTAATTTCAGCATTAATAATATTTCAGAAAGGTCTACCAAATATAATGGGACAAAAGTTATCTTGTTTTGAACCAAGTACTAAGAAGTCAGTTGGGTACTTAATTTTTCCACACAAGTCTTCAACATCTCAAACAATCCCAAGTGATGTAATAGTGTCTCTGTTTGCAAGTTTAATAGTGACATCAATGTCTGCAAGCTCGGAGGGTGCTATGCCATTCATAATTTCTTGGTATAGGGTAAAAGGTATAGCACTAACACTAGCACCAATGTCACACAAGCCATGGTAACAATAATCTACAATTTCAACGGAAACAACCGGCATGCCGACAACTGGTTTATTTTTATCTAGCTCATCCTGCGCGTTTCTAGCAGGTTTTGTAATTCTGGCAGCTTCACCACAGAAGTAAATAACCTAACCCTCAATATTATCGACTAGAAGATCTTTGACCATAGCAACATTAGGCTCAATGTTTATTTGTTCAGCAGGTTTAGGTGTTCTAACATAACTTTTATTAACCATAGTTGTAGCCTTAGCGTGTTTCTTAATCCTAACAGGGAAAGGTGGCTTCTCAATGTAAGCAATGGGAACAATTGGATCAACATGGCTAACAATTATTTCTTCCTTCTCAATTTCAATAGATTCCTCTAATTGCTTTTCAATGGGTGGATGATATTTAAACCATTTCTCCTTAGGGAGATTAACATGAGTAGCAAATGAGTTACAAAAAGAAGCTACTATCTCACAGTAGCTTGGCCATATTTATTGCTAAAATTATAGAAAGCATTGGTTCCCATAAAAGATTTAACACAATCAAACTTAAGCTTTATACCTGACTCCTTACCTTTGTCGAGTTCCCCATCTTCAGAGTTACATTTAATTCTTTCCAGAAGATCCCATTTGAATTCAATAGTCCTATTCATAAAGGAACGAGTAGAAGAAGAATTGAGTAGTACTTGATCATCATGAGAAAGCCGAGCATAAAAATTTTGTATAATATTTTTTCTTGAGAACTCATGGTTGGGGCAGGTGCGCATCATAGATTCAAGCCTCCCCAAGCTTGAGTGATGCTTTCTCCTTCACGAGGCCAGCAATTATAAATAAAGTTCCAATCACGAAGGACTAGATGCATAGGATGAAACTTCTGATGAAATTCCAGCTTCAAGCGATTCCAGTCCCATGATTCAATATCGTCCAATAGCATGTACCACATTAATGACTTTCCCTCCAAAGATAAAGGGAAAACTTTCTTCTTAACTTTGTCTTCAGACAACCCTGCTAGCTAAAATAATCCTCAAACTTCATTGATAAATATCAAATGGTAATCAGGATGAGTCGTTCCATCATATGGATTAGATAACCGTTTTTCAAGCATACCCGAAGGAATCTCATAATAAATATTTTCAGTAGGTTCAGTAGGTTGTGGAACAATTTACTCATCTTCAGTTTGAGGTCAAGATGCCCCGAACAAGGCACTCAAAGGGTGACCGTTCATAGCGACAAGCAACATTAAATTTGAGCACGTTTAGAAAATGTTTCCATATCGACTCCACTTACCAAAGGCGCTTCACTCCCCGGCAATGGCGCAAGAAAAGTGTCTTGATGACCCACAAGTATAGGGGATAAATTGTAGTCCTTTCGATAAGTAAGAGTGTCGAACCCAACGAGGAGCAGAAGGAAATGACAAGCGGTTTTCAGCAAGGTATTCTCTCCCAATGCTGTAAGTAACAATAGTAGATAGTTTTATAGCAAGATAATTCGTAAAAACTAATGAGTGACATTAGTAACAAAGGTGAAGCAAGGTAGCCCAGTCCTTTTTATAGCAAAGGACAGGCCTAGAAGTACTCTTATATTAAGCAAGCACTCCCGAGGACACATGGGAATTTCTGCCTGGTCATGTGCATCATGTTGAGTTGATTCGCGTTCGCTACTTTGATAATTTCATATGTGGGTGGACCGGTGCTAAGGTGTTGTTCTTACATGAACTAACAACCTACTTATGATTACCCCCTCTCGCAAGCATCTGTAACTACGAAAGAAGAATTAAGATAAATCTAACCATAGCATGAAACATGTGGATCCAAATCAACCCCTTATGAAGCAACACATAAACTGAGGTTTAAGCTTCTGTCACTCTAGCAACCAATCATCTACTTGTTACTCCACATTGACTTCCCTTAGGCCCATAACATGGTGAAGTGTCATGTCGTCGACATTCACATGACACCACTAAGAGAAGTAACAACATACATATCATCAAAATATCGAACGAATACCAACTTCACATGATTACTTATAACAAGACTTCTCCCATGTCCTCGGGAACAATAGTAACTACTCATAACTCATCAACATGTTCAAGATCAGAGGTGCAATAATAATGATTAAGGATCTGAACATAATATCTTCCACCAAGTAATCCAACAAGCATCAACTACATGATGTAATCAACACAACTAGTAACCCACAAGTACCAATCTGAGGTATGAGACAAAGATTGAATACAAGAGATGAACTAGGGTTGGAGATGAGATGGTGCTGGTGAAGATCTTGATGAGGATTGGTCCTCCCACGAAGGAGGAAGCGTTGGTGATGACCATGGCTTCGATCTCCCCCTCTCGGAGAGGAATTTCCCCGACAGAATCTGACCGTCAGAGTGCAAAAGGGCCTCTGCCCAGGTTTCCACCTCGAGACAGCGGCGCTTAGTCCCGAAAGGTTGCTTATTATTTTTTTTCTAGGGTAAAACACATCATATAGGAGAATAGGGACATCGGGAGGCCAGCAGGGGCCCCACAAGCCATCAGGGCGCGGCCTCGAGGGGCGTGCCCTATTGGCTTGCGGCCAGCTGGTGGCTCCCCTCTGGTATATTTTTGGCCTAGAAATTCTTAAATATTCAATAAAAATTCTCCATGAAGTTTCAGGTCATTTGGAGTCCGGTGATTTTTTTCCTTTTCCTCGGTTTTCAGTCCAGAATTCTAGTTTTCAGATATTTCCCTCTTTGTGATGTACCTTGCACATTCAGAGAGAAAGAGTATAAGAATTGGATTATAATAGGGTATAATGGACAAAAATAACATAAATATGAACAAGAAATCATGATGCAGAATGGACGTATCACTGCTATTGCATATACGCTTGATGATCTCAAGGGTATTAGTCCCACTCTATATCAGGACAAGATTAATATGGAACTGGATGCTAAACCTGTCGTTGATCATCAACGCCGCTTAAATCCTAAGATGAAGGAAGTGGTAAGAACTGAAATACTAAAGCTTATGGAGGCAGGTTTAATCTATCCTATTGCTGATAGTAGACGGGTAAGTCCTGTTCATTGTGTTCCTAAGAAAGGAGGTATAACTGTTGTTCCTAATGATAAAAATAAACTTATCCCACAAAGAATCGTAGCTGGTTATAGGATGGTAATTGATTTTAGGAAAATAAACAAAGCTACTAGAAAAGATCATTACCCCTTGACTTTTATCGATCAAATGTTAGAAAGGTTATCTAAGCACACACACACTTTTGTTTTCCTGATGGATATTCTGGTTTCTCTCAAATACCTATGTCAAAAGAGGACCAAGAGAAAACTACTTTCACATGCCCTTTTGGAACTTATGCTTATATACGTATGCCTTTTGGTTTACGCAATGCACCTGTTACCTTTCAAAGATGTATGACTGCTATATTCTCTGATTTTTGTGAAAAGATTGTTGAGATTTTCATGGATTACTTTTCCGTTTACGGGACTTCTTTCGATGATTGCTTGAGCAACCTTGATTGAGTTTTGTAGAGATGTGAAGAAACTAATCTTGTCTTGAATTGGGAGAAGTGCCACTTTATGGTGAATGAAGGTATAGTACTTGGGCATAAAGTCTCTGAACAAGGCATTGTGGTAGACAAAGCTAAATTTGATCCAATAGAGGAAATGCCATGTCCTAAAGATTTTAAAGGTATTAGAAGTTTTCTTGGTCATGCTGGTTTTTATAGGTGTTTTATTAAAGATTTCTAGGCCACTAACTAATCTTCTTAAAAAAGATATTCCTTCTGTTTTTATGTTGATTGTGTAGAAGCCTTTGAAATACTTAAGAAAGCCTTGATTTCTGCACCAACTGTTCAACCACCTGATTGGAATTTACCATTTCAAATTATGTGTGATGCTAGTGATTATGGTGTTGGTGCTTTTCTAGGGCAAAGAGTAGAAATTGAATGTTATTCATTATGCTAGTAAGACCCTAGACAATGCTCAAAAGAATTATGCTACTACTGAGAAGGAATATTTAGCAGTTGTCTTTGCATGTGATAAGTTTAGACCTTATATTGTTGATTCCAAAGTTACCATTCACACTGATCATGCTTCTATTAAATACCTTATGCAAAAGAAAGATACTAAGCCTAGGCTGATTAGGTGGGTGCTTTTACTTCAAGAATTTGACCTACAAATTGTGGATAGGAAGGGAGATGAAAACCCCATAGGAGATAATTTGTCTAGGATGGAAAATGTTCTGGATGACCCACTGCCTGTTGATGATAATTTTTATGATGAGAAACTTGTTGTTATAAATGCTTCTCATAGTACTCCTTGGTATGCAGATTATGCTAATTACATTGTTTCTAAATATATATCACCTAGTTTCACCTACCAACAAAAGAAAAAAAAAATCTATGATTTAAGACATTAATTTTTGGATGACCCACATCTTTATAAAGAAGGAGTAGATGGTGTTATTAAACGTTGTGTACCTGAGCATGAACAGGGACATATCCTATGGAAGTTTCACTCTAAGGCCTGTGGAGGGCACCATGCTAGTGACAGAACTACACACAAGGTATTACAATCCGGTTTCTATTGGCCTACTCTTTTCAAAGATGCTCGTAAGTATGTCCTTTCTTGTGATGAATATCAAAGAATTGGTAACATTAGTAGACGTCAATAAATGCCTATGAACTATTCACTTGCTATTGAACCATTTGATGTCTGGGGCTTTGATTATATGGGACCTTTTCCTTCCTCTAATGGGTGTACTCATATTATAGTTGTTGTTGATTACGCTACTAAGTGGGTAGAAGCTATTCCAACTAGTAGTGCTGATCATAACACTTCTATTAAAATGCTTAAAGAAGTTATTTTCCCGAGGTTTGGAGTCCCTAGATATTTAATGACTGACGGTGGTTCACATTTTATTCATGGTGCTTTCTGTAAACTTTTAGCTAAATACGATGTTAACCATAGGATTGCATCACCTTACCATCGTCAGTCTAGCAGTCAAGTTGAGATAAGAAATTGATAAATAAAATTGATATTGCAAAAGACTGTTAATAGATCTAGAAAGAATTGGTCTAAGAAACTCGATGATGCTTTATGGGCTTATAGAACTACTTATAAAAACCCTATGGGAATGTCCCCATATAAAATGGTCTATGGAAAAGCATGTCATTTACCTCTTGAGTTAGAACATAAAGCTTATTGCGCAATTAAAGAACTTAGCTGTGATTTCAAACTTGCCGGTGAAAAGAGGTTATTTGATATTAGAGCGTTAGATGAATGGAGGACACAAGCTTATGAAAATGCCAAGTTGTTTAAATAAAAAGTTAAAAGATGGCATGATAAGAGAATCCAAAAACGGGAATTCAATTTAGGAGACCTAGTGCTTTTGTACAATTCTCGTTTCAGGTTTTTTGTAGGTAAGCTTCTCTCCAAATGAGAAGGCCCTTATGTGGTCGAGGAGGTCTATTGCTCCGGTGCTATCAAGATTAACAACTTCGAAGGAAAAAATTTGAGAGTGGTAAATGGGCAAAGAATTAAACACTATATCTCAGGTACACCTGTCAATGTGGAAACTAATATAATTCAAGTTATGACTCCAGAGGAACACACACGAGCGACCTTCCAGAACACTCTAGAAAGCTGAAAAGGAGAAGGTATGTGATACGGTATGTAAACCGACTCCAAAAATTCCAAAAAATATGCTATGTTGGTTTTGGTATTTTAGAAAAAATTCTAAAAATAAAAATAAGTCAGGGGGACCCACGAGGGAGCCACAAGGCAACAGGGCGTGCCCACCCCCTGGGCGCACCCTAATAGCTTGTGGGGCCCTCGTGTGCTTCCCGGACTCAGTTTTCTTTCTGGAGACGTACTCTGACCTAGAAAAATCATTATATATACTCCCATATGTTTTGACCACCACATCGCAAGTTTCTCCTCTATTCTTGTTTTGGCCTATTTTTCTAACGGGTTTCTCATGGCGGGGGAGCTATGTCTTCATCCTCCACCAAAACATTGATGGCCAAGCTTGGCTGATGCAGATAGAACTTGAACGAGAAGATCCGAGGAAGTTATCTCGGGAGAGGAACCTATGGACTCTATGGAAGTGCATCCCCTGGCCTCCAAACTTGGGACCCTAGAAGGCATCTCCACTTATCCTAACCCTTGCCCAACAATGGGGAGGAGAGCTCAGCTAGCTCAGAAAGCGCAAGGTGAATCTACTCCGAGGAGGCCCCTCGGCAGGTTACATACAAACAACTTTCACAATTTGATTCACAATTATAGAGTTGAGAATATCTCTCGCTCGCATATGCCGTCTAATTGGGACATATCTCATCCAAGTGAAAGTGATGAAGGAAAAGGCTCTTGTTGGCCGGATAATAAACATATTACGGTGGAAGTACAAAAGAACACTGTAATGATTCAGCAGTTACTCCATGAGATAAGGGAGTTAAGGGCTATCCTGTTATCCATTGCAATGGACCAACCTACATCATCATCACCATCATCACCCAAGAAGGAGGCTCGAGTACATGGGTATGGGAACCACCCTTAGCTTGTTCCAAGCTTGGGGGAGGTGCCCCGCATCGTATCACCATCACTTTTACCATTATCATCTCTTTTAGTTCGATCTTTAGTTATGTCGTGATTTAGAGAAATAGAATTTCAGATTTGCTTTGATTAGAGTTTTTGCTTTGAGATCTACCTATCCTTATAATCGAGTATGAGAGTTATATAATAAAGATTAGTTTGAGTTTGCTTGCTTTACTCTCATACATATATCATAGCAATGAAATAAAAGAAATAGAAAAATCATATGCTAATCCCATGGGCAGTAATGCCTTCACATAGAAGAAGTATGTTCGATAAAATTTGTTGGGAATAAACAAACATAGAATTAGTCATTCATACAATCTATGCAAGATTATGATAGAGGAGAGGAGATTCACATATAAATACATTATCTTGGACATCTTTTATTATTGTGAGCCCCCTGTGGCACCCCGGCTCAACGAACCGGATTACCAGTGTTTCCAACCCAGAGATCATGTCTTCTGGAAACACACACCAACTTGGAACAGAACATAACTGAACTTTATTGATAAACTTCGGGTACAAGCTCATATTTTACATCGATAGCGAGGCCAAAGGCACACCTGGTGCTATGACAATATCTACATTATTTATGAAACATAGTGGGCCTCGAAACAACTAGGGAAACTCTAGGGCGTAGCGGAACATAGCGGAAACTCCATCCACAGGGACACTACTGGGACACAGCCTAGTTAGCGTAGCACGAACCATCGGGACCTCCGTCCTCGGCTTCTCCTGCATCTGGCATAATATGCCAGGTGAGTACTTTGAATGTACTCACAAGCTCACGACAACCAAGTAATGCAGCAAACAATAGCATGGCAATCAACATGTTAAATTCTTAAGTGATTCACTTACAATCATCAGTTATCAACTTACTCTCTTTCGGGTTGTCCCACAACCCCCGGAATGCTCATAAGCCATCGAGTACTTCCGAACACAAGACGAGTTCTTCCATCACTATAATCACGGTTACGGTTGACCACCTAGTGAGGCCTGGACGGACTGTCCAATACCGTGGATGCGGCTATTCGAATAGATTTTTCACTCTGTAGAGATTGCGCTCTTTACCCACATCATCAAGCACCTGGCCTCGTGATCCCATTCGGGTGGACCAGCGTTGCTCCAACGAAACCCACCTGACCCGTGACTCTCCCATCGTACCACCGGCATTCATCCTCCCCCGGAGTCCTGCCTTGGGTGGCCCCTGTGTCACCTCGTGACACCTGCCACCGTCGTGGCCAAACTAAACTGTCCCAAACGGGTACGCCGGCACAATACACAACTGGGCTCACAGGGTTACCGCCGTCTACCTGATCAGGGCAGCACGCACGCATAACCCTCCCTGTCTGGAGGTACCGGTGAAAGAGCACGGAGCCAGACCAAGTGAAGGCCATCCCATACCGGCAAATGTGGTTGCACGGATAAGCCCGAACAGGTGACTCCAGATCAACCGACTAAGTTTCATTAAGCAAGCATGTGGTTTATCACAATAACTTAAAATGGCAGCAACTAAGCATTTAAATTAAATTGCAATGAATTATTATATAGCAAATAAATGAACATAATGCATTGAAATATGCAATGCTATTGAAATGCTTCAAAAGATGGATGTCCTGGCTTGCCTTGCTCTGTTGGGTTGCCCAAGAACTCCTGGTCTTCAAAGTTACCAAAGTTTCCCTCTGAAAATATTTTTAAACAACAATTTAAAATGTAACATAACACTGTTTTGGCTACCAAAAATTCTGTGAGTAAGAGAAAAATACCAAACTTTACCAGAAACTAGAAGAGCTCAAGACAAACCAAGTGCAAAAAGAATCAATCAATTTGGGCTTAGGAATAAAAAGATATGGCCAGTCAAAGGTACTAGTCAAACTGGAAATTTAAATAAAAACAGAAAAACCTGACAGGGGGCCACGTCGAAGGCGTAAAGTGGAGAGGCGTCTCCACTTACCGCTTCGAGCGCGCACATCTAAGCCGCTGACGGGTGGGGTCCGCTCGTTTTAAAACAGAGAAGGGAGAGAGGGAACAGAGGGAGGCGGGGCTCCGGCGATCACCGCCGGCGATCCAGGCAGCGGTGAGGTCGAGAGAGAGTGGGGATGGGACGAGCTCACTGTGGCGAACCCGCACGTACCCGCAGATCAGCAAGAGGTGGCCGGATGGCATCGTCCCCTTCTTCTCCGGCGGCGGCAGCTTTCAGAACTCGTCGGCGGTGGCGAATCCGGCAAGGATTCGGCTGGGCAAGGGGTCGAGGAGGACCAAGGGACCTCACTGAGCTCGTGGGAGCAGTCGGACGAGGTTGGAATGGGGTGGAAGGTACTGGTGGTGGAGCTCCTTCTCGCGGCAGAACTCCGGCGAGGGTGCGAGGCCAGAGGGCCTCTCGGCCATGGCTCAGCGCTCTGGGAGTCGATATGTGGTGGAGGGAGTGGGATAAGGAGCTCGGAGGACTGGCCGTGGCTTTATATAGGCCGGAGCGGAGCTCGGGCGAGCTCTCTGGAAACGGCGAGGTGCGGGACACGTCGCCGGCGAGAGGACGCCGCCCTGGCTGGCTGCTTGCGGGCGACGGGATGGGAGAGTGCAGGAGGGAGTAATGGCGCGGTGGAGGCTAGCGGGGGAAGAAGACAAGCGCCAGAGCCACTGTGGCCGCACGGGCGCCACAGTGCCCGAGTGCATGGCGGCCATCGGGGAGGATTCCGGCGAGGGGAGGCTTCGGTAGAGGTGTGCGTGTATGGCATCGGCGAAGTCGGCACCAGCGGACACCATCTGGCCACGCGGGATGGCTGGAATGACAGCACTCGACGCGGGCGAGCTACAGAGCACGCGCACTGACATGCCATCGTCGTGCTCACCACTGTGTCCGGCGCCTAGAGGCCGTGCAGGTCCAGCGCACCATGTCCATTGCCTTCTCCTTTGATCACTTAGCGCCCCTGCATGCTTGGTTTGGCTAGGTTCAATCTGCTGTGAAGTGTAGCTTCAGCTACAGTTTCTGACAGCAATATTGAGAGAGATCTAGAGGAGAGGTGAGCTGGAGATAGGGCCAATGGAGATGTCTGGAGTGGTTTAGGTTGGAAGGACTACAGGCTGACCAGATTTGTAGTTGTTTGGAAAAGTGTTGAATAGGGTTCATGTGTAAACTGCCATACTGGTCCAGAAACTTGATCTGCTCGTGGCACTCCTATGGTAGATCTGATGGAGCTGAAATTTGGCATGGTGGAGTCATATGAGGTAGAGAGGATGCCATAAAAATTTCATGGTAGTTGGCCGCTCCTAGCTGGCACTTCCTTCACAAGGGTTTCAGAAATGCAGTAACTTGGCAAAGCCTTGTTGCTAAAAAGTTGTAATGGCCAATGTGATATTCTTGGATATTGTGGCTAGATAGGATCCCTAATATCTCAGGAAATTTATTGGGAATTTTCTTAGTTAGGAAAATAGGGGTTGCTTCACAATTGACCAATTCTGACCAGAGAGAAAATAATTATTCTGGCCAAAATTTTGTATTGGACAAAGGAATATTTTTGAAGATTATGGGATTATATGATGATAAGAAGGTGTGACAAGAGTTTGGGATTTTATTGATCATCCAAACTATAGGTTGCTTCACAACCCATAGTGATGACATAATTCCCAAAGGAATAAAAGAATTATTGGAAAGTATTAGAAAAATGGATTGTGGTCCAGAAGGTGTATGACATGGTGTTGGCAAGATTTAGACAAGGTGATAAGAGCTTTGGGTTACTTAGGAAAAGATTCAAGGATTCATAAGTCCATAGTTGACTGAAAAACCAACCAAAATGCAAATAAAACCAAAAAGATTTCGAAAAGAAAAAGTTGCCAAAAACCAGGGTGTCACACCCCCACCTAATATTATATAATGATCAAGTGTTGATGTTGGACATGGAAGTTATATTGTCATGGATCCTTTAACATGTGGTGCTTTCTTTAGATCTTTTGCTAGCTAAAAAAATTCTGCACTAAATAGAGATACTACTTGTGCGTCCAAAACCCCTTAAACCTAGTGTCTTTCCATGTGAGTCCACCATACCTACCTATGGATTTAATAAGATCCTTCAAGTAAGTTGTCATTGGTGCATGAAGCGATGATTTTTTTTCTTAAATATGTATCTTCTTATATTGTAAGGGAAAATAAAATTTGTACGATCTTATGATGGCAAAGAAATAAAAGCGACATATTGCATAATAAAGTTTGCTATCATAAGAGGCAATATAAAGTGACGTTCCTTTTCATTGAGAGTTTGCACATCCGAAACTAAAAAGCGCATGACAAGCACTTCTTCCCTCTACGAAGGGCATATCTTTTACTTACATGTATTTACTTTCGTACAAGAGTCGATAATGTTTATTCCTTTTCCTACCTAGTAATTCTATAGTTCGCAAGCATTATGTGTTTAGGAAAGATCCATATATATATATATATATATATATATATATATATATATATATATATATATATATCTGTGTGTGTGTGTGTGTGTGTGTGTGTGTGTGTGTGTGCGTAGGTGATCATGATTCATTATTGTTGACAGTAACCTTAAGGTAAATGAGTTGGGTGGCAAATACTATGAATCCCCCATCTTCCTATGTGTCCGATGGAAACATTAGCTCCAAAAATATGCAATGAGTGTCAGCAATCGTATAAGACTAAATGATAGTTGAGTATGTGAACTTGCTAGAATAAAAGCTCTTACATAGACTCTTCTCTCGAATATGATGATTGTGATTGTCTCAATAGCTAAGAACATAGTTTGTTGATTGTTAATAAAGTTTTCCTTCATATTTCAACAATTGTGGATAGATTGTTACTTGTTTATGGGAAGTTATATGATGAAAAACTTGCTGCTATGTTAACATTCATGATGCTTTCATGTTTGTATTCTATTTTTATTGACACCTCTCTCTCAAATGATGTGATCATTATTATTGAGATCGGCTTTCGCTTGAGGACAAGCGAGGTCTAAGTTTGGGGGAGTTGATACGTCCATTTTGCATTATGAATTCTTATTGATATTTATGTTATTTTGGTCTAGTATTCCTCATTATGATACAATCCTTATGCTTTTTCTCTCTGAATATGCAAGGTCTACCACAAAGAGGGAAATCACTGGAAATTGGAATTCTGGACCTGAAAAGCCAGAAAATGTTTGAAAATTCAATGGACTCCAAATGACCTGAAACTTCACGGTTTTTTATGGAATATATAAGAATTATTGGGCCAAAATTATATCTGAGGGGGGCCAACTGCTGACCACAAGCCAACAAGGCGCGCCCACCCCCCAAGGCGCGCCATGTTGCCTTGTGGGGCCCCAACAGGTCTCCCGACCCCCTCTTCTCCTATATGGTGTGTTTTACCCTAGAAAAAATCATAAGGATACTTTCGGGACAAAGCGCCGCCGTCTCGAGGCGAAGACCTGGGCAGAGTACATTTTGATCTCCGGCAGAGAGATTCTACCGGGGAAACTACCCTCTGGGAGGGGGAGATCGAAGCCATCGTCATCACCAATGCTTCTTCCTTCGTGGGAGGACCAATATTCATCAACATCGTCACCATCACCATCTCATTTCAAACCCTAGTTCATTTCTTGTATTCAATCTTTGTCTCAAAACTTCAGATTGGTAACTGTGGGTTACTAGTAGTGTTGATTACATCTTGTAGTTGATGCTTGTTAATTTTCTTGGTGAAAGATAATATGTTTAGATCATTGATCTTCGTTATTACACCTCTGATCTTGGACATGTTGATGATGTGTGAGTAGTTACTTTTGTTCTTGAGTACATGGGAGAAGTCTTGTTATAAGTAATCATGTGAAGTTGGTATTTGTTCGATATTTTGATAATGTGTATGTTGTTGCTTCTCTTAGTGGGGTCGTGTGAACGTCGAGTAGATGATGGATCTAAGGGAAGGCATTGTGGAGTAACAAGTAGATGATGGGTTGCGAGAGTGCTAGAATCTTAAACCCTAGTTTATGCGTTACTTCATAAGGGGATGATTTGGATCCACACGTTTCATGCTATGGTTAGATTTATCTTAATTCTTCTTTCGTAGTTGCGGATGCTTGTGAGCGGGGGTAATCATAAGTAGGTTGTTTGTTCAAGTAAGAACGAACATCTTAGCACCGGTCCACCCACATATCAAATTATCAAAGTAACGAATGCGAATCAACCCAACATGATGAACATGACTAGAAAGTAATTCCCATGTGTCGTCGGGAGCGCTTGCTTAACATAAGAGTACTTTCAGGCCCGTCCTTTGCTAAAAAAAGGATTGGGCTACCTTTATGAACCTTTGTTACTATTTCTATTTGTCACTTGTTACGAATTACTTTGCTACAAAACTATTTATCACTATTACTTGCAGCACCTATAGAGAATACCTTACTGAAAACTGCTTATCATTTCCTTCTGCTCCTCGTTGGGTTCGACACTCTTACTTATCGAAAGGACTACCGTTGATCCCCTATACTTGTGGGTCATCATGGTGCCTCTCTTTTGTGGCCTCCGGTCTCCTCCGAAGCCTTTAGGTCTCCTCCGAAGCCTTTAGGTCTTCTTTTGGTCAGAAAAAATCATAAAAAAAGTTTTGTGGCAATTGGACTTCGTTTGGTACTCTAAACCTGAAAAGTCAAAAACATGCAGAAAAAGGAAACTAGTACTAGGCACTGGGTTAATAGGTTAGCGCTAATCAGTAATATGAATTGGTAAACAAGTACCTAAAAAGTATCCTAGAATGATAATATTATAGCATCGAACAATCAAAAATTATAGATACGTTGGAGACGTATCAGACTCCTCCCTATTAGCCGCCAGCCCTCCCTTGGAGGAGGGGACAAGGCTGGGCGCCCCTACTCCCCCTTGCCTCCTATAAATAGTGGAGGGGAGGGGAGGGCTGAATACAACAATTCCTCTCTCTAAAGGCAGTCCTCTCCCTCCCGTCTCTCCCGTTCTTCCTCGTTCGCTGTTACGGAGGCGCTTCGCGAAGCCCTGCTAGCACTGCTGCACCACCATATCCACCATGCCGTCATGCTGGTCGAGATCCCATATACTTCTTTTCCCTAGCTTGCTCGATCAAGGAGGTGGATACGACATCGAGCCGCACGTGTGTTGAACATGCAGGTGTCGTCCGTTCGGCGCTGGATCGGATTAGATCACGTTTGGGTCGTGAAGAGTACAACTACATCAACCACGTACTATACGCTTCCGCTTAACGGTCTACGAGGTTACATAGACACACTCTCCCCTGTCGTTAATATCCATCTCATAGATTAGATCTTGGGTGTATCGTAGAATTGTTTTTCGATTTTCATGCTATGTACCCAATAGTGCCATCATGGGTTAGGTTTATGCATAGATGATATTCGCGAGTAGAACACAAAGAAGTTATGGGTGTGTTGATGTTCAGGTTTCTTACCTCCCTTATGTTATTTTTGTTTGGCGGTACTGTGGGATAAAGCGGCCCAGACCAACTTTACTTGTCCTAGCACAAGAGAACGGTTCCACCGACTGACATGCAACTTGTTTTGCATAAGGTGGCTGGCGGGTGTATGTCTCTCCCACTTTAGTTCAATCAGATTTGACGTAGGCAGTCCTTGTAGAAGGTTAAAAGCAAATTTGATTATCACCGTAGTGGCTTTGCGTAGGTAAGAACGGTTCTTGCTAGTTGCCCATAGCAGCCACGTAAAACTTGCAACGACAAAGTAGATGATGTCTAACTTATTTTTACAGGGCATGTTGTGATGTGATATGGCCAAGACATGATTTGATATATTTTGATGTATGAGATGATCATGTTTTGTAATAGTTATCACGACATGCATGCTGAAGGGAATGACAACCGGCATGAGCCATAGGGTTGTCTTTAATTTATTATATGACCTGCGTATCAATTATTAAACGCCATTTAATTGATTTAATTTATCACTATGCGTTAGCAATAGTTGTAGAAGCAAGAGTTGGCGAGACAGCCACGTGAAGACATGATGATGGAGATCATGGTGTCATGCCGATGACGATGGAGATCATGTCGGTGCTTTGAATGTGGAGATCAAAAGCACAAGGTGATGATGGCCACATCATGTCACACATAGATTTAAATGTGATGTTTATGCTTTTATGCATCTTATTTTGCTAAGGACGACAGTGGCATTATAAGATGATCCCTTCACTTAATTTCAAGGAGAATGTGTTCTCCCTAAGTATGCACCGTTGCAAAAGTTCGTCGTTTCGAAGCACCTCGTGATGATCGGGTGTGATAGACTCTTCGTTCACATACAACATGTGTAAGCCAGTTTTTGCACATGCAGAATACTTGGGTTAAACTCGATGAGCCTAGCATGTACAGACATGGCTTCGGAACACGGAAGACCGAAAGGTCGAACATGAGTCATATAGTAGATATGATCAACATGGAGATGTTCACCATTGGAACCACCTCATCTCACGTGATGATCGGACTTGGGTTGGTGAATTTGGATAATGTATCACTTAGACAACTTGAGGGAAGTTGATTTAAGTGGGATTTCATTAGTAATTTTATTAACTTAACTGATTATCATGAACATAGTCTAAGGTCTTTACAAATTATGTTGTAGGTCAATAGCTCGCGCTACTCCCCTAAGTTTTTATACGTTCCTAGAGAAAGACTAAGTTGGAAGATAGTGTAAGAAATTATGCGGACTGGGTCCGTAATCTGAGGATTGTCCTCACTACTGCACAGAAGGCTTATGTCCTTGATGTATCGCTCGGTGTGCCAACCCCTTTAGCGTTGTCTATGGAAGTTGTGAACGTCTGGCAGACACGTTTTGATGACTACTCGATAGTTCAGTGCGCCATGCTTTATGGCTTAGAAATCGGGGCTCCAAAGATGTTTTGATCACAATGGAGCATATGAGATGTTCCAAGAACCAAAATTGGTATTTCAGGCTCATGCCCGTGTTGAGAGGTATGAGACCTCAGACAAGTTTTGTGCCTGCAAGATGGAGGAGAATAGCTCAGTTAGTGAGCATGTGCTCAGAGTGTCTCGGTGCTACAATCGCTTTGATCAAGTGGGAGTTAATCTTCTAGATAAGACAATGATTGACAGAGTTCTCCAGTCACTACCACCTAGCTGCTAGAACTTCGTGATGAACTATAACAAACAAGGGATGGAGAAGACGATCCGTGAGCTATTCGCTATGCTTAAGGCCGCCGAGGTAGAAATCTAGAAGGATCATCAAGTGTCAATGGTTAATAAGACCACTAGTTTCAAAAGGGCAAGAGCAAGAAGGGAAACTTCGAGAATGGCAAGCCAGTTGCCGCTCCAGTGAGGAAACCCAAGACTGGATCCAAATCCGAGACTGAGTGCTTATATTATAAGGGGAACGGTCACTTGAAGCGGAACTGCCACAAATACTTGGCAGATAGGAAGGCTGGCAAAGTCAACAAAGGTATATTTGATACACATGTTATTGATGTGTGCCTTATTAGTGCTCGTAATAGCGCCTGGGTATTTGATACCAGTTCAGCTGCTAATATTGGTAACTCGAAGCAAAAGCTATAGAATAAACAGAGACTAGCTAAGGGTGAGCTGACGATGTGTGTTGGAAGTGTCTCCAAGGTTTATGTGACCACCATCGCATGCTCCCTCTACCTTCGGGATTAGTTGTAAACCTAAATAAATGTTATTTGGTGTCTGCGTTGAGCTTGAACATTATATGGATCTTGTTTATTGTGAGACAGTAATTCATTTAAGTCAGAGAATAATGGTTGTTCTGTTTACATGAATAATATATTTATGATCATGCACCCAATGTGAATGGTTTATTGAATAATCGATCGTAGTGATACACATGTTCATAATATTGATGCCAAAAGATGCAACGTTAATAATGATAGTACCACATACTTGTGGCACTTCTGCTAAGGTCATATTGGTGTAAAGCGCATGAAGAAACTCCATGCTGGTGGATCTTTCGACTCACTCGATTTCGAATCGGTTGACACATGCGAACCATGCCTCATGGGCAAGATGACTAAGACTCCGTTTTCCGGTACGATGGAGCGGGCAAGTGACTTGTTGGAAATAATACATACTGATGTATGTAGTCCAATGAGTTTTGAAGCACGCGGTGAATATCGTTATTTTCTTACCTTCACAGATGATTTGAGTAGTTACAGTATATTTACTTGATGAAACACAAGTCTGAAATTTTGAAAGGTCCAAGCAATTTCAGAGAGAAGTTGGAGATCATCATGACAACAAGATAAAATGGCTAAGATATGATCGTAGAGGTGAATATCTGAGTTACGAGTTTGGTATGCAATTTACGACAATGTGGAAATTGTTTCACAACTCACGCCACCTGGAACACCATAGCGTAATGGTGTGTCTGAATGTCGTAATCGTACTGTATTGGATATGGTGTGTTCTATGATGTCTCTTACCGATTTGCCACTATCATTTTAGGGTTATGCATTAGAGACACCTACATTCAGTTTAAATAGGGCACCATCTAAATCCGTTGAGACAACACCGTATGAATTATGGTTTGGCAAGAAACCTAAGATGTCGTTTCTTAAAGTTCGGGGTTGCGACGCTTATGTCAAGAGGCTTCAGCCTAATAAGCTCGAACCCAAAGTGGAGAAGTGTGTTTTCATAGGATACCCTAAGGAAACGATTGGGTATAGCTTCTATCTCAGATCCGAAGACAAGGTATTGGTTGCTAAGAATGGATCCTTTCTAGAGAAGGATTTTCTCTCGAAAGAATTGAGTGGGAGGAAGGTAAAACTTGATGAGTTTATTGAACCATCACTTCAATTGGAGAGTACCGCAGCACGGAAATATGTTCCTATGATGCCTACACCAGTTGAAGAGAAAGCTAATGATCATGATCATGAAGCTCCAGATCAAGTAACTACCAAACCTCGTAGCTTGACAAGGACATTATCTACCCCGAGTGGTACGGTAATCCTGTCTTGGAAATCATGTTGTTAGACAACGATGAGCCTATGAACTACGAGGAAGCAATGATGGGCTCGGATTCTGATGAATGGCTAGAGACCATGAAATCCAAGATAGGATCCATGTATGAAAACCAAGTATGGACTTTGGTAGACTTGCCCAATGACCGGCAGGCCATTAAGTACAAATGGATCCTTAAGTATAAGGTAGACGCTGCTGGTAATGTCGCCATCTATAAAGCTTGACTCGTCGCAAATAAGTTTTCGAGAAGTTCAAGGAGTTGACTATGACGAGACTTTCTCACCCGTAGTGATGCTCAAGTCTGTTAATATTATGTTAGCAGTTGCTGCAGTTTTTGATTAAGAAATATGGCAGTTGGATGTCAAAACAATGTTTCCTTCACGGTTTCCTTAAGAAAAGGTTGTATTTTGTACAACCAAAAGGTTTTGCCATCCTAAGGATGCTAAAAGGTATGCAAGCTCAATCGATCCTTATGGACTGGTGCAAGCATCTCGGAGATGGAATCTATGCTTTGATGAGGTGATCAAAGCTTTTGGGTTTATACAAGTTCATGGAGAAACTTGTATTTACAAGAAAGTTAGTGGGAGCTCTATAGTATTTCTGATAGGTATGTCTGGATGACATATTGTTGATTGGAAATGATGTAGAATTTATGGAACGCATAAAGGGTTGTTTGAAAGGAGTTTTTCAAAGGAAGACCTGGGTAAAAGTGCTTACATATTAAGCATCAAGATATACAGAGATAGATCAAACGCTTGACAAGACTTCCACAGAGCACACACCTTGACAAGATTTTGAAGGAGTTCAAAATGGATCGGTCAAAGGAGTTCTTGACTGTATCGTATGGTGTGAAATTGAGTAAGACTCAAAGCTCGACCACGGCAGAAGAAAGAGAAAGGATGAAAGTCGTCCCCTACGCCTCAGTCATATTTAAACCATACCTGATGTGTGCCTTGCCATGAGTCTGGCAAGGGGGCACAAGAGTGATCGAGGAGTGGATCACTGGGCAACAGTCAAAATTATACTTAGGTACCTAAACAGGACTAAGGAAATGTTTCTCGGTTATGGAGGTGATAAACAGTCATAAAGGGTTATGTCGACGCAAGCTTTGACACCGATCCGGATGACTTTGAGTCGAAAACCGGATACGTATAGTGGAGTAGTCATTTGGAATAGCTCCAAGTGGGGCGTGGTAGCAGAATCTACACTATGACATAGAGATCTGCAATGTACACACGGATCTGAATGTTGCAGACCCGTTGACAAAACCCTCTCTCACAAAAAAAAACATGATCAAACCCTAGAACTCATTGGGTGTTAATCATGGCGATGTGAACTGGACTATATATTGACTCTAGTGCAAGTGGGAGATTGTTGGAAATATGCCCTAGAAGCAATAATAAATTGGTTATTATCATATTTCCCTGTTCATGATAAACGTTTATTATCCATGCTAGAATTGTATTGACAGGAAACTTAAATACATGTGTGGATATATAAACAACATTGTGTCCCTAGTGAGTCTCTACTAGAATAGATCATTGATCAAAGATGGTTAAGGTTTCCTAACCATAGACATGAGTTGTCATTTGATAATGGGATCACATCTTTAGGAGAATGATGTGAGGAAAAGACCCAACCGTAAGCTTAGCATATGATCGTATCACTTACGTTTATTGCTACTGCTTTCTTCATGTTAAGTATTTGTTACTAAGAACATGAGATCATGCAACTCCCTGACACCAGAGGAATACCTTATGTGCTATCAAACGTCATTTCATAACTGGGTGATCATAAAGGTGCTCTACAAGTATCTCCGAAGGTGTCTGTTTGGTTGGCATGGATCAAGATTAGGATATGTCACTTCGTATGACGGAGAGGTATCTCTGGGTCCTCTGGGTAACACAACATCACAAGAAGCTTGCAAGCAATGTGACTAATTAGTTATTCGCTGGATCTTGTATTATGGAACAAGTAAATAGACTTCACGGTAACGAGATTAAACTAGATATGGAGATACCGACGATCGAATCTCGGGCAAGTAACATGCCGATGAACAAAGGGAACTGCATACGGGATTGACTAAATCCATGACATCGTGGTTCGACCGATAAAGTTCTTCATGGAATATGGAGGCACCAATATGGGCATCCAACTCCCGCTATTGGTTATTGACCGGAGAGGTGTCTTGGTCATGTCTACATGATTCTCGAACCCGTAGGGTCCGCATGCTTAACGTTTGATGCCGCTAGAGTAGTATTGGGATATGTACGTTGGTGAACGAATGTTGTTCAAAGTCCCGAATGAGATCCTGGATGTCACGAGGAGCTCCAGAATGGTCGGGAGGTAAATATATATATATATGGGAAGTCTATTTTGGCTACTGGAAAGTTTCAGGTATTGTTGTTATTGTACCGGGAAGCTTAAGCTTTCAGAAGGTTCCAGAGGATTCCAGGGGGGGGGGGGTCCTGAGGTCCATGGAGGGTGCTACCCCGCCCCTTTGGCCATCATGGTCTGTAAGGGGGCACCCTATACTTATTGGTCCATCCCCCAAGGGCCCATGCGGCTAAGGGGTTAGAAACCTTGAGGGGCAAGGCACCTTGGAGGTGCCTTGGGGAGGGAGGATTCCTCCCTCCTGGCCGCCCCTACTCCCCCTTGCCTCCTATAAATGGTGGAGGGGAGGGGCGGGCTGAATACAACAAGTCCTCTCCCTTGAGGCAGCCCTCTACCCCCCCCCCCCCCCCCCCCGTCTCTCCCGTTCTTCCTTTTTGGCAGTTGCGTAGGCGCTTGGCGAAGCCCTACTAGCACTGCTCCACCACCATCTCCACCTTGTCGTCGTGCTGGTCAAGATCCCATCTACTTCTCCATCCTCGCTTGCTGGATCAAGGAGGCGGAGATGTCATCGAGCCACACATGTGCTGAACACTGAGGTGCCATCCATTCGGCGCTAAATCGGATTGGATCACGATTGGATTGTGAAGAGTACAAATACATCAACTGCATAATATACACTTCCGCTTAGCGGTCTACGAAGGTACATAGACACACTCTCCTCTCTCGTTGCTATGCATCTCATATTATATCTTGGGTGTATCATAGGGTTTTTTTTCATGCTATGTTCCCAACAACTGAAGCCTCACCAGCACTCTGTTCATAGTGTAGACCATTAATATCCTGCAAGTGCACAAGTTTTAGTTGTAGACTTTGTGAAGTAAGAGTATCAATCAGACAGAGTGCACAAGAATCATTATTTTCCTCTTGAAAGGTTTAAATATTGTGCCTGCAAGTTGAGAGTGATCCAAAGAAATAGTAATGTGATTAAAATAGTGAAGCGAGTATAAAACTAAAATGCAGAAATGAAGTTTAGTGACAAGTATTGTGAGCAAGAGTTTTGTAACCAAAAGAATTAAAGCGCTCCCAGTGGTCTGGATTCCCCTCTAGCATGCATCTATATATATAGCGGTGCCTAAACTAAATGCGACGTCAGATTTCTAAGCCACTTAGCATATTTCTATTCATGGGCGGAGTAGGTACAGATACGTGCATACATGCGGCAACCCCGTATCACATACGCCACCACCGTTCTTCATCACTCTAGTTAACAAATAGTGATTAAGGGGGAAAATGTCCCCGTGGACGCAGCCTATAGGTGGTCTCTGTTTTGCCCTACTACAACTGTTCAGGACGAAGGGAGATAGGGCATGTCACGCACCTACTTCCACAACCAGTCGGTCCGACAATAGTAATAACCTTTTGTCCAAAGTTGGCACATGTTAGATGGTTGACTTCACCCAATGTCAAGAAGACTATTAACATAAACATGCAATGAGGATAATAAAATCCTAATATCAGACAACCTATTACATTCTAGGTTTCCTCCATATCCCCAGGAACGATCGGAATTACTCACACGTGGAGCTAACAAACATCATTAATACAGTGATGACAAACGTGAATGGAGTAAATGAGTAACACCCAAGTTGATCCACTTGTGTTCGTGAGGTTACAAAAAGATGTATGTGGATGATGATGATGACAATGGTGATGATGGTGATGACGATGATGATGATGTTGTGATGATGACGGCGATTCCCCCTTGCCAATTCCCCCTACGGATTGTTTCGTGGGTTAGGGTTCCACCTTCTGGGCGAGTTTCTAGTGTCTACCCATGTCTGATCTCAGATTCAATTTCATGGGGTGGAAATAGTTGACGACGCGGTTCCCCAGGCACCTCGTACGACCACCAATACGAGTGGGAGTACTCGTATGGCTGGTCGTCTCTTGGTTGGGAGGCTCTGCTGGTGCCTCTCCTCTGGTCCCTATGCTTGATTCTTTTATAGTAGATAATTATCACATTAAATAACGTGATTCCACCATAATTCTCTGGGGTTACTTCTGTATACATTTATTTGCTCCAAAAGTGTTTCATGAGGAATAATGACAAAAGGAGGTGCGTGAACGCAGTAAAATTCCAAAAAGCCTATCACGTAGGCACAAAATAACCACCAAACTTATCACGTAAATCAGACTCATCAATCATCATCACCATCATAACCATCATCATCATCATCACACTCTTTATCATTATCCATGTCCAATCTAGAGTTCAAATGATGAACTATTCTCTCATATTAGTTGCTATGATCACTTGTTGTTGTTATTTGATGCTTAGTAGTTGATTCTTAGTGATTTTGGTAGAGGGGGTTGCAAGTTTAGATTTGTAAGGCATATCATTACCCCACTGATCATGATCTATATGTTGCCTTGTGCGTAATCTGTTTACATTCTTCAAGACTTGGGAGACACCTTGTTGCTAGTAACCATGTGAAATTGAGTAAATTTCAGTGTTTGTTATAAAATTATGAATAATTCTAGTGGTGATGTGCAAACAATGACTACATATCACTTCACCTTTATGGGACCGGAGAAGAGCATTATGTCATAAATTTCCTTACGATGGATGGCGAGAGTGACAAATATTTAACGTTTCCCGAGTTTGTGAAGTTACTGCATAAGGAGTAAATGGTGACCCAAAAGTTCAATGCGATGGTTAGATTATCTTAAGTATTATCTTATATTTGTGGGTGCTTGCATGAAGGGTATAATCATAAGTATGTGTTTCGTTCATGTAAGAACAACACATAAGTTTACCACTCAACACTTATCAATATAATGAAATTTAATATCAGTGGAACTAGGTAAAAACAACTAGCTGAAATTTCCATCGTCCTCGAGAACGATTTGATCCCTATAAGTAATATCACTGACTTGTCCTTCACACAATAAAGGATGGAACCACTTGCTGCATGGTTCACTCCTTTACTTCAATTTACATTCTTCCAGTTACTCCTCTTTTCAATCTACGTTTGTAGCCTAAGTTGAAAAAGTCGACTATTAATTTGCAAATTTGTCGATGCAGACTTAACTGCATGAAAAACACCGTTTGCAACCTTTTTATTATGTTTATATATTAGTCTAGAATGAAAACGACGACTATTAGTTGCTTGTCTGCCATCCACACTCAACTAACTACAAGAAATCTATTAATCCATGATGGTTTTAATCAGTCACAGCTCAGTGCAAAATTTTCATACATGGGCATCGATGACGGATTTTAAATCCGTCATATATATCGCGCCATAATTTTGACAACCGTGCATACCATGATGGAAATCCAAAACTGTCATCAATTTTTGTCCAAATCAGGACAACTCATGACTGTCACAATTGACATGGTGATAACGGCTTTAACATGCCAGACACATCATCATATGACACGGTATCCAACATGGATCTGATGTGGCGGCCCATGTGATAACACTACTGGAATCAGGAACTTTGCCGTCTGCCATGGCAGACGGCAAAGGATAGGACAGCGGACAACAAACCTCTTTGCCGTCCGCCGGCAGACGGCCACATTTTCGGCACTGTGAACTCCGGTAAAGGAGTTCTTTGCCATCTGCCTAGGCTCACCGGACGGCAAAGATTGTTTGCCGTCAGGGGGCAGACGGCAAAGACGCTCGGCGGTGTAGCACTGACGTTATCCCCGTTAGGTGGCTAACGACCCCCTTTGCCGTCCGCCCCCTTTGCCGTCTGCCCCCCCTTCCCGTCGGCCCCCTTTGCCGTCTGCCCCCCCCCCCCCCACCCCTTTGCCGTCCGCCGCCTTTGCCGTCTGCCCCCCCCCCCCTTGCCGTCGGCAACCTTTGCCGTCTGCCCCCTGACGGCAAAGGGGACAAATGGCCCCAGGCCTGGTGTTCGCAGGTTGCATAGGAGGCTGCCATGTGTCAGCTTTGCCGTCGGTGGCATAGGGCAAAGGTCGCTTTGCCGTCGGTGGCAGACGGCAAAGGTCGCTTTGCCGTCGGTGGCAGACGGCAAAGTGACCATATTGCCTCTTTTATATTTATTTTTGATACATCCAAGCATTTTCACAAGCAAAATTCATGACATACATATATATTTCACAAAACCCATATCCATGCCATATGAATAAGATCATCCAACAAACATATGAAATCAAAAGTGCAAGTTTCACCATATTACAATAGTTTCATCCATACATACATAGTTTCATCCATATTACAATAGTTTCATCCATAGGTAGAAAGTTTCACATAAGTTCATCGATACAAAATGAAAACAGAAAGTAAACACTAGCACTCCATCAAAGCAAGCTGCCGTGAAGTGAATCAAATCTGCAAAATTGGAAATGAGAAAGTTAGAAGAAGAATACTAGAAGAAGTAGAAGAAGATCTAGAAGAAGAAGAAGACGATGATGATGAAGGAGCGTTTTTCTTCTCTTTCTCTTTCTCCTCTTGTTTTTCTTCTTCTTATTGCTTATTTGTGTCATTTTAGAGCTAACCTAGGTAATTATGCCATTTTTCACCTAACTAAGCTTATTGTGTCATTTTACAAGATAATAAGCTAAATATATGGCATTTATGAGGTTACGAAGGCTATTATGCCATTTTTGAGTTAACTAAGCTTATTATGTCATTGTGGAGGAAACAAAGCTAAGTATAGGTCATTTTAGAGCTAACCTAGGTAAAATAGGTCATTTCGGAGCTAATCAGGTAAGTAAGCTTACAATGTCATTTTGGAGAGAACAATGCTAAGTATAGGTCATTTTAGAGCTAACTTAGGTAAAATATGTCATTTTGGAGGTAAGTAAGCTTACTATGTCATTTTAGAGGAAACAAAGCTAACTTAGGTAAAATATGACATTTATGAGCTAACTAAGGTTGTTATGCCATTTGTTGAGCTTGACTTTCGGTCTTTCGAGGTTTTCCTTACAAAAGCTCTCATGCCTCATGGTGTGTATGGTGCGCACTCACTCACACTTATATGGTGGTGTATGTTGGTGGACACTACCTAACACTAATATTTCGACTGTCGGTGATGGTCGTTTCCCCTTCTCCTCTTCCGCAATATACCAAGGTCTATATGGAGAGAAGGAGAAGAAGAAACGACCCCCGCGACAACAGTCGGGATTCCTCCATCAAGAAGAGGCATGAAACTCTCACAAGAAGCTCCGACAGACCGAAAGTACGTAATTTTGTCTAAGTCCTAAGTTTGTCTTTGAGAAAATGAGCCAAGTAAGTGGCATATTAGGGCTTACCGTCCTCGTCATCATGGAGGTGAAGCACCGGGGTTGCTCGGGCCTGGAGAAGGATGCCCTGGAGAAGGATGCCCTAGAGAAGGGTCGTGCGATGCGGCTCGGGAGTTATGCTACACCAAAGATCATTTGCAAAGTCTCGTTAGCATGATGACACTGAAATGTTAAGACTAGTAACTAATGACCATTAAAATGAAACTCACCATTCCCGCCGTGGTAATGACTGTCATCGGCGGAGGGGTCTGGCCGGACTTCTCGCACATAGACTGCACATTTGGTTTTGACAAGTCAATCATATTGGTTATTAATGAAACGAACCTGTAGTGCATGATTTGGCTAATATGAAGAAGAAACTTACCACGATGAGCTCATACATGGCCCGGTTAAACGCATCATTTCGGGCCCTCTCCTCCTCCAACAACTTATCCGTCCTCTCCTCCAAATCCCTCTTCTCCTCCGCCGCCCGCCGGGCCTGTTCCTCCAGAAGCGCCTGGGTTGCCTCTCTCTCTTTCTGCAGAGCAGCCTGCAACACAACTCCTCGTTAGCATCGTAATCATCTTTGTTCGCACACACAATGTAATGGAGGAAAGCTATCTGAGTCCGTATGACTAACCTCGATGGCGAGCTCGACTGGCCGTGGACGAGGCCTTATCTTAGGACAGGAGCTCGTTTGGCGCGCCTTGATCTCCCGGAGAGTGCGAGAAGACCGTATAAGTCCATCTCCAATGGCTATCGAGCCATGGGGCCTCCTGCCGCCAGCCACCATCACCAGCTCTGGATCAATAGGATGCTGGCTCGGGTTGAAGTCCTCCCCATTCACCATCTTCCGCACATCTCTGTACCTCACGAGCTTGTGGTGGGAGGATATGTTGGTGAATTCTCAGGATGATCGAGGTCAGACTCAGAGAATGCCTTCGCCTTCTTGTACGAGGCAGTATGGGCCATGGCATAGAGGTCGTACATCCCTGGCACCTCCGTGTTATTGTGATGCGCCTAAAAAAGAGAGAGAGGAACAAAGTATTAGTAAAGGGCTCAAGCAAGCATCAAGAATGAATTGCATGAATAATGAAGCAAACCACATACCCAGTTCTCTCCGAACTGATATAGGTCGGCGCTGCCTTGATGGTGTGGCACACCAACCATTTTCGCACGCCGGTCCTTGGCGTTGTCGTGGACGGCTCGCCATTGCTCTGAGCACCACTCATCCACCAATGCCTCCCAACAATCCATCTTATCCGCACACCATCTTGGGGGCACCTAAGTGAGTAAAGATTAATTTGAGAACTAGGCCTACGAATCAAATCAAGGAAACTAAGTACAAGGCATTAAGAAAAGGTGATTACCATCATGTACTGCTCCTTCTCCAGAAACTTTCCGCGGCACTTCGTCTTTTCCTTCTTAACTTTCAATGAGGCGTAGTAGTCTCGAACAGCCTGCGGTCGAGCCTCGTGCCGTAAGTTCTGTAGTAGGCGCTTGCACTCGCCTTCGATAACCTTTGCCGCGGCCTCCTCGTACCCCCCCTCACACATGTAGAAGGTCTGCAATCAAACGAGACAACACTGATTAGTACAATAAATAGCTATTGTTAATTTTTAATTGTGTAAAGGAAAACTTACCCAAAACTGTCTGATCACCATGTCGGCCCTCGTGTGGCACAAGACACCGTTGATCCTCGTCTCCGGCAGGGCCGGGGCAGCCAAGTAGTGCTCCCAGGTCAATCCTAGCTCTCGAACCTAGCCCTCACCAGGCAACGTGACAAACCCCGGAAAGTTGTGCCGGCAAATCACACCAAGGACGGAGTTGGGCCTGCGGGCACCCTTGGCATGTGTCCAACCCCTGCAGTATGACAAAGCCAACGCATTAGATATTTGAAGAAACGTGAAGGCAAAAGGTTAAAAAAGAGTAAATGCACTTACTTGTCCCCCTTAGGCCTAATCAACCACCTCTGCTCGCGGGTCGCCGACACGGGGGGGAGCCATGTACCACCACGTTGGTAGACCTTCCCCCCCTCAACCACCTCGTCCTCGCTATCAGGAAACCCATCCCCACCACAATCAGCATGGCCACTCGGCTCCGGCCAGCTATCCCATTGGGTCTGCTGGGACGTACCCTGATCCCTGCTCTGCCCCGGAGTCTCGTGGAACGAAGCCTGTGGGACAGGAGTCTCGTGGGACGAAGCCTGTGGGACAGGAGTCTCGTGGGAGGAAGCCTGTGGGACAGGACTCTCGTGGGACGAAGGATCGTCGACCCTAGGCTCGTGGACCAGAGTCCGCCTAGCCTCCTCCTCAGACGGGTCCACCCTAGGCTCGTGGACCGGAGTACGCGTAGCCTCCTCCTCAGACGGGTCCACCCTAGCAGTCTTGTGCTCGGGTGAATCAGCTGGGGGTTTCGGCGAGGAAGGCGTAGCAGCCTTCCTACCTCTCCGCGTAGCACCAACGATTTTGTATGGGCCCCCCCAATCTTGCCTCGGTCGGGAGATGCAAAATCAAATGCTTCATTGGATTAAAGAAGCCCGGTGGAAAGATCTTCTCTAACTTGCAAATCAACCCCGGCGCCAACTCTTCCATTTTAGATAGCACGACAGGCGATAGTTCTTTTGCACAAAGAGAACGGAAGAAATAGCTCAGCTCTGCCAGTACTAGCCATTCATCCTCAGGGATAAATCCACGCAACATCACCGGCATTACCCGCTCAAGCCATATGTGCCAATTATGACTCTTGAGACCAAATATTTTCAGTTTGTCAAGACTCGCTCCCCTCTTTAGATTCGCTGCATACCCATCGGGGAACATCAACTGCATTTTCACCCACAAGTTCATTTCCCTCATAGCTGACCTTCCAAGATTGAACCATGCCTTTGGCTTTGTCCAGTTCTGCTTTCCTTTCGGTTGTCGCATGTTTTGTAACGGTCTATGACATAGAGCTTCCTGATCGACTCTAGCCTTAGGATTATCCTTTGACTTCCCCTCTATGCCGAACAATGTACCAAAAAGGGCCTCGGCGATATTCTTTTCAGTGTGCATGACGTCGATGTTGTGTGGGCAAAGGAGGTCTTTGAAGTAAGGCAGATCCCATAAGCATGTCTTGTGAGTCCAGGCGTGTTGCGAATTATACCCTTTGAAATACCCTGGACGCTCTGGATCAGGCTCGAGAGCGTTTATCTGATCCAGGGTCTATTGGCCTGTCAATGCAGGTGGTGCAGAGTTTTTCACAACTCTACCTTTGATGAAATTCTTCTTGTCTTTTCTGAACTTATGGCGAGGATCTAGGAACTGTCTATGCAAGTCGAAGCAAGAAAACTTGCGACCCGCCTGCAGCCAACGGAACTGAAGAGCTGCCTTGCATGTGGGGCACTGGAACCTTCCATGCACACACCAGCCAACGAATAGCGCATACGCCGGCAAGTCATGCATCGAGTACATGTACCACACATGCATCATGAAGTTTTGTTTTGTAGCGGCGTCGTATGTCTTGATCCCATTATCCCAAGCTTCTTGCAATTCATCCTTAAGCGGCTGCATGTACACATTCATATTCTTCCTCGGATAGTTGGGCCCTGGAATTATCAACGTCAGGAAAATGTTCTTTCTTTTCATAATCTCTCCAGGGGGAGATTGAGTGGAATGACAAATACAGGCCAACAACTGTATTGGGTTGCCGTCATACCAAACACATTGAACTCATCAGTGCTGATGGCGACTCGAGGATGCCTTGGATCTGCCGCTTTATCCTTATGTAATGCATCGAAGTGCTTCCAGGCAAAAGCGTCTGAAGTGTGTACCAACATCTGATTCCCATCTGCATCTAGTTTGGTTCTTTTGCCCAATTTGTGCCATGTCATCTGTCTGGCCGTCTCTTCGACCATGAAAAGGCGTTGAAGTCTTGGTACGATTGGCATATAGCGAAGAACATTAACGGGGATTTTGGTCTGATTCTTCTCACCCATACCGTTGTCTACAAGAACATACCTGGAAGACTTGCAAATGGGACAATAGTTCAAGTCCGCATACTCAAGCCTAAATAAGGCACATCCATTCTCACAGGCATCTATCTTCTCATAGGGCATCTTAAGTACACGGAGGATTTTTTCCGAATGGTACAGGTTTGCAGGCAGTACATGGCCTTTGGGTAGAAAGTGTCCAAATATTGTCATCATCGCGTCGTAGCATTCTCTTCCCAGGTTGAATTGAGCCTTCAGAGCCATTACTTGCCCGATGGCATCCAGCTGACAAAGCTCAGTGTGCTCGTGGAGAGGACGTTTTGAAGACTCCAACATTTCATAGAATGCCTTTGCAGATTCCTCCATCTCATCGTTCGAATCCCGAGCATCATCAAAGTCTTGCACCATGTCTTCGATCCCGGTACCATGCTCGTCGGTGCGACGACGAAACACCTCAGCTCTGGCACGTTGGGCAGACTCACCATGAAAAGTCCACACCGTATAATTAGGCATAAAACCCCACTTCTGCAGGTGTTTACCCATTTCACCCTCTGTCTGCTTTTTAAAGTTATCGCACCGGGGACATGGGCACCATGTTATATCCTGACCATTTGCAAATGCGGCTCTCACAAACCCCTTGGTATTTGTTAACCATTCCTTGGTCATGTCTTTCTGACTAGCGTGACCGGTGTACATCCACGCACGGTCACTCATCTTGCGTAGCTACTAGACACACAAGAAATATATATATAATTCAGCATATATATTTATGAGTTAATCAAGTTTGTCAGTTTTATTACGTCCATGCAACCTACACGCTAATAGGTAAAGATAGGGCCTAATCCCACCCGAATATGTGTAGATTGGGTTCGTTTTCCCATGCTCTGCTACGGATCCGACACAGAATTTTGGCAGCACCTCCCCGCTGTTCTCCTGATACACGTCTCGGCAATAAACAGAGAGGATGTGTACCCGGAGAACAACAGGGAGGCACTGACGAAATTCTGCATCGGATCCGGAGCAGACCATATGGGAAAACAAACTCAATCTACAAATACTCGGGCTGTCCATGGATAACGTTGGACAAGTCGAAAGGATGACGGTTATAAATATGCAAAGACATGCATATTTATAGATGCCGCCCTTTCGAACGGGAGACGCGTACTGGTCACGCATACTGATGATTGAAGACACCTATAGCTAGCAAGTTTCATCGGCACGAAGACCGGAACAGAGCAAATTAAGGGGGGGGAGGAGATGTCATTTGTGCTCACCCACGAATGCAGGGGCGGAGCTCGTCCAACGCACGGGAAGGTTGTCGAACACCAGACCCTCGCAGTGACAAAACAACTGCACATTGAAATCCACCCGATCAACACAAATATAATTTACAAAACTTCTCTCTCCTCTTCTTCTTCTCCTCCTCCTCTCTCCTCTTTTTCTTCTTCTTCTTTTCCTTTTTCCTTTTCTTCCTCTCCTCCTCTCTCCTCCTCCTCCTCCTGCTCTTCTTCTTCTTCTTCTTCTTCTTCTTCTTCTTCTTCTTCTTTCTTCTCCTCCTCCTCCTCTTCTTCTTCTTCTTCTTCTTCTTCTTCTTCTTCTTCTTCTTCTTTCTTCTCCTCCTCCTCCTCTTCTTCTCCTTCTTCTTTTTCTTCTTCTCCTTCTTCTTTTCCTTCTTCTTTTCCTTCTTCTTCTTTTCCTTCTTCTTCTTCTTCTTCTTTTCTTCTTTTCCTTTTTCCTTTTTCATTTTTTCCTTCTTCCTTTCTTATTTTTTCTCTTCTAACCTAACTAACTAACCTAATAAACCAACCTAACTAACTAACCTAATAAACTAAAAAACTAACCTAATTAATTTAACAGAAATAAAAAACAGAAAAAACAAAATAAAAAAAGGGGCGGCCGGCGGGGGGACTCACCGGCGGGGGCGGCGAGGCGCCGGGGCGGCTGGTTGCGGGGACGACGGGGCGGCGGGGCGTTGGGGCGCCGGGCCGGCGAGGCACCGGGACACCGGGGAGGACGGGCGCGACGGGGGCGGTGGGGTGGTGGGGCGATGGGGCGACGACGGCAGTGGGCGCGGCGATGGCGGCGGTGGACATCGGGGAGGACGGGCGCGACGGGGGCGGTGGTGCGGCGGCGCGATGGGGGCGGTGGGGCGGCGGCGCGACGGGGGCGGTGGGACGGCAGGCGTGACGGGGGCGGTGGGGCGACGACGGCGGTGGGCGCGGCGGTGGCGGCGTTGGGCGTCGGGGAGAGATGGGAGTGCGAGTGGGAGTGGGAGTGAGAGTGAGAGAGAGAGGGGGTGGGGGCGGGACGGCCGTTAGTAGCATTAGGGCATTGTCGTCTGCTGCCGGACGGCAAAGAGGCTAGCCTCTTTGCCGTCTGCTTTAGTACTCTTTGCCGTTCGCTAGCGGACGGCAAAGAAGGGGCCAAATTTCACCTAACCACCCCGCGGTCACGTGGGGCCCGGCTATCACTTTGCCGTCTGCTGTGCGGATCTTTGCCGTCGGCGAGCGGACGACAAAGAGCTGACTGATGGCAAAGACCCTCTGTGCCATCTGCCAACTCTTTGTTGTCTGTTTTCTGGCAGCTGACGGCAAAGACCCTCTTTGCCATCTGCCAGCTGACGGCAAAGAACTGGCATATGGCAAATTACCTGAATCCAGTAGTGTAACCAGTCCACTTCTATTTCAACCCATATAGTAATCGGCCAAATCAGGATTTTAGCCTAATAAATTCAATTATGGCCCATAATGTATTCAGCCTAATTATGTTTACACCCCATTGGGGCCAGTACATTTGGCCCATTCATTTTAGTCCATATAAGTAGACCACTAATTTTCTTTCCCTCAAAACAAATAGTACACTACTGGAATTCAGTTATTTGCCGTCTGCCAGGTCTTTGCCGTCTGCTGGCAGATGGCAAAGCAGATCTTTGCCGTCCGCTGCCATAAAGCAGACGGCAAAGAGCTGGCTGACGGCAACGGTTCTGTTTGCCATCTGCTGGTCCTTTGCCGTCTGCCAACAGATGGCAAAGACCGTAAAGGCAGACGGCAAAGAGGCTAGATAGGTCCCACTGGACCTTGGTCCCACTGGCAAAGAGGTATGCCGTCCTCCTGGTCTTTGCCATCTGCCGTGCTCGGCTTTGTCGTCCACAGGGGATGCCCCTTAACGACCGTTTTCCCCCCGGCCCAATTATTCCCGCACTCTCTCCTCCCGGGCGCGGCCAGCTCCCCGCGGTGAGCCCCCTCCCCCCATCGCCGCCCCCCTCCCCCACGCTGCCCCACCACTGCAGCTCCCCCCTCCCCCCTCGCCGCCCCTCCCCCGCGCCGCCCCCACCACTGCAGCTCCCTGCTGCGAGCTCCCTCCCCCTCGCCGCCCCCTCCCCCGCGCTGCCCCCACCACCACAGCTCCCCGCGGCGAGCCCCCTCACCCCCTCGCCGCCCCCTCCCCCGCGCCGCCCCCACCGCCGCGGCGAGCCCCCACCACCCGCGCCGAGCCCCGTCCCCCCCCCTCTCCGCCCCACTCCCCCGCGCCGACCCTCCTCCACCCGCGCCTCCCCGCGACGCCCCACCGCCGGAGCAGGACGCGGCGCCTCCCCCCTCTCCACAGCCTTCCTCCCCCGCGCCGACCCTCCTCCACCACCGCGCCGGCCCTCCTCCACCGGCCCTGCGAGGTGAGATATTTTCTTTTCTTTTTCTTTTTTTACTGTTTAGTTTAGGTTACTAGTGCTAGTTTAGTTTAGTTTACTGTTTTTTATCTATTTTTAATTGTTTAGTTTAGGTTAGTGCTAGTGCTTGTTTAGTTTAGGTTAGTGCTAGTGTTTGAAAAGAAGAATAAGTAGAAGAAGAGGAAAAAGGAAAAGAAGAAGAAGAAGAAGAAGAAGAAGAAGAGAGGAGGAGGAGGAGAAGAAGAAGAATAAGAATAAGAAGAAGAAGAAGAAGAAGAAGAAGAAGAAGAAAACTGACCCCCGACGCCACTAACCCCCGACCCCCCCACCGAACCCCGACCCCACTGACCCCCGACCCCCGACGCCACTGACCCCCGACGCCACTGATCCCCGACGCCATCGACCCCCGACGCCACTGACCCTCGACGGCACTGACTCCCGCCCCCCGACACCTCTTCTGCCTCCTGTTGACCGGGAAGGTGCTTTTCGGCCTTCAAGAGGCCGACGGGGTCATAGTTTTGTAAAATATGAGTTAGGTCACATATTTTCCGATTTTGTTATAAAAAACATCATATTTGTGTTGATCGGGTGGATTTCAATGTGAAGTTGTTCGACGACCTCCCCGTGCGTTGGACGAGCTCCGCCCCTGTGTTCGTGGGTGAGCACAAATGACTTCTCCTCCTCCGCCCTTTATTAGCTCTGTTCCGGTCTTCGTGCCGATGAAACGTGCTAGCTATAGGTGTCTTCAATCATCAGTATGCGTGACCAGTATGCGTCTCCCGTTGGAAAGGACGACATCTATAAATATGCATGTCTTTGCATATTTATAACCGCCGTCCTTTCGAATTGTCCAACGTTATCCACAGACAGCCCGAGTATGTGTAGATTGGGTTCGTTTTCCCATATGCTCTGCTCCGGATCCTATGCATAATTTCGTCAGTGCCTCCCTGTTGTTCTCCGGGTACACATCCTCTCTGCTTATTGCCGAGACGTGTATCAGGAGAACAGCGGGGAGGTGCTGCCGAAATTCTGTGTCGGATCCGGAGCAGTGCATGGGAAAACGAACCCAATCTACACATACTCGGGTGGGATTAGGACCTATCTTAACCTATTAGCATGTAGGTTGCATGGACGTAATAAAACTGACAAACTTGATTAACTGATGAATATATATGCTGAATTATATATATATATATATATATATATATTTCTTGTGTGTCCAGTAGCTAGGCAAGATGACTGATCGTGCGTCGATGTACACCGGTCACACCAGTCAGAACGACATGACCAAAGAATGGTTTACAAATACCAAGGGGTTTGTGAGAGCCGCATTTGCAAATGTCCAGGAAAAAACATGGTGTCCCTGTCCCCGGTGCGACAACTTTAAAAGGCAGACAGAGGGTGAAATGGTTAAACACCTGCAGAAGTGGGGTTTTAGGCCTAATTATATGGTGTGGACTTTTCATGGTGAGACTGCCCAACGTGCCAGAGCTGAGGTGGTTCGTCATCGCACCGACGAGCATGGTACCGGGATCGAAGACATGGTGCAAGACTTTGATGATGCTCGGGATTCGGACGATGAGATGGAGGAATCTGCAAAGGCATTCTATGAAATGTTGGAGTCTTCAAAACGTCCTCTCCACGAGCACACTGAGCTTTGTCAGCTGGATGCCATCGCGCAAGTAATGGCTCTGAAGGCTCAATTCAACCTGGGCAGAGAATGCTACGACGCGATGATGACAATATTTGGACGCTTTCTACCCAAAGGCCATGTACTGCCTCCAAACTTGTACCAGTCGGACAAAATTCTCCGTGTACTTAAGATGCCCTATGAGAAGATAGATGCCTGTGAGAGTGGATGTGCCTTATTTAGGCTTGAGTATGCGGACTTGAACTATTGTCCCATTTGCAAGTCTTCCAGGTATGTTGTCGTAGACAACGGTATGGGTGAGAAGATGCAGACAAAAAATCCTGTTAACGTTCTTCGCTATATGCCAATCATACCAAGACTTCAACGTCTTTTCATGGTCGAAGAGACGGCCAGACAGATGACATGGCATAAATTGGGCAAAAGAACCGAACTAGATGCAGATGGGAAACAGATGTTGGTACACACTTTAGACGCTTTTGCGTGGAAGCACTTCGATGCATTACATAACGATAAAGCGGCAGATCCAAGGCATCCTCGAGTCGCCATCAGCACGGATGGATTCAATGTGTTTGGTATGACGGCAACCCAATACAGTTGTTGGCCTATATTTGTCATTCCACTCAATCTCCCCCCCGAAGAGAATATGAAAAGAAAGAACATTTTCCCGACGTTGATAATTCCAGGGCCCAACTATCCGGGGAAGAATATGAATGTGTACATGCAGCCGCTTAAGGATGAATTGCAACAAGCTTGGGATAATGGGATCAAGACATACGACGCCGCTACCAAAAAAACCTTCAGAATGCATGTGTGGTACATGTACTCGACGCATGACTTGCCGGCGTATGCCCTATTCGTTGGCTGGTGTGTGCATGGAAGGTTCCCGTGCCCCACATGCAAGGCAGCTCTTGAGTTCCGTTGGCTGCAGGCGGGTCGCAAGTATTCTTGCTTCGACATGCATAGATAGTTCCTGGATCCTCGCCATAAGTTCAGAAAAGACAAGAAGAATTTCATCAAAGGTAGAGTTGTCAAAAACTCTGCACCACCCACGTTGACAAGCCAACAGATGTTGGATCAGTTAAACGCTCTCGAGCCGGATCCAAATCGTCCTGGGTATTTCAAAGGGTATAATATGGAACACGCATGGACTCACAAGTCATGCTTATGGGATCTGCGTTACTTCAAAGACCTCCTTTGCCCACACAACATCGACGTGATGCACACTGAAAAGAATATCGCCGAGGCCATTTTTGGTACATTGTTCGGCATAGAGGGGAAGTCAAAGGATAATCCTAAGGCTAGAATCGATCAGGAGGCTCTATGTGACAGACCGTTACAAAACATGCGACAAGCGAAATGAAAGCAGAACTGGATAAAGCCAAAGGCATGGTTCAATCTTGGAAGGCCGGCTATGAGAGAAATGATCTTGTGGGTGAAAATGCAGTTGATGTTCCCCGATGGTTATGCAGCGAATCTAAAGAGGGGAGCGAGTCTTGACAAACTGAAGATATTTGGTCTCAAGAGTCATGATTGGCACATATGGCTTGAGCGGGTAATGCCAGTGATGCTGCGTGGCTTTATCCCTGAGGATGAATGGCTAGTATTGGCAGAGCTGAGCTATTTCTTTCGTTCTCTTTGTGCGAAAGAACTATCGCCTGGCGTGCTAGATGAAATGGAAGAGTTGGCGTCAGAGTTGATATGCAAGTTAGAGAAGATCTTTCCACCGGGCTTCTTTAATCCAATGCAGCATTTGATTTTGCATCTCGCGACCGAGGCAAGATTGGGGGGGCCCGTGCAAAACCGTTGGTGCTTCGCAACTGAGAGGATGCAAAAGACACTTCGAGCAAAATGTAAAAATAAACGTAGAATTGAAGCATCGATGGCCGAGGCATTCATTACTGAGGAGGCGACAAACTTCGTGACAGCACACTACGAAGCCAAAAATCGTCATTTGCATAATCCGAAGCCTCGGTACAATGATGGCGACCCAAAAAAAAGTCGATCCAACCTCAGCCTATTCAAAGGGAAGCTCGCACCAGCTGGTGCTTCTAAAGCAAAAGCGTTGGATGTCGATGAATGGCGGACCATTTCGTTGTATATCTTCAACAACCTAACAGAAGTGCGGCCGTACATCGAGTAAGTTGTCGGTACATTATTGTTTCGCAACTTGTAATTCCCTAGAACTGCTCTTATTCCTGGATATTTGATATAGTCGATACGTCGCCAAATTCTCGGATGGAGTGGTCATCCAAAAGGATTCCGTCGAAGAGTATGAGCTCCTGGCGATGCATGGAGGCGGCTATCCCGGTTTCATCTCTTGGTTCAAACAAACGGTAATTAATTACCATTAATGGACCATTTCATTTCTTTGTCTTATTTGCGGCTAATGCAACAATCCTTTCGTATTAAACTTGTAGGCTAATTCAGAGTCTATGGACGCCGAGCTGAGACAAGTCGCTAATGGTTTTGACTATAAGGTCTGTTCATTTGACAGATACGACATCAACGGGTATCGCTTTCGTACCTTTGGCAAAGAGCTATCTATGCCCGACCTGAAGACTACAAATTGTTGTGTCTCTGCTATCGGCGAAGGAGGTACAGAGTACTATGGAAGAGTTGAAGCAATTTATGAACTTCTATTCTATGGTGAAAACCCACCGAACGTTGTAGTCTTCAAATGTCATTGGTTCCAGCCGAAGGAGACTAGAAGGACTCATGAACATATAGGGCTAGTCGAAATCAAACAAAGCACCCATTTAGATGTGCCCGATGTCTATATTACGGCTCAACAGGCGACCCAAGTTTTCTATCTACCGTGGGCCTGCCAAACTGATCCAAATTTGAAAGGTTGGGATGTCGTTTATGAAGTGCCGCCACATTTTAGACCACCTCCCGTCAATGAAGAGGATTATGAACCTCACATTAACCAAGACACATATGAAGGAGAATTCTTCCAAGAAACACGTATTTCCAAAAAACATTTCAAGAACCGCTCTACTTCACCCCGGAACATTGAAGTAGACAGCGACAATGAATCCGACTTAACCCCTGAGCCGGAACAGGAAGAGCCGGAACAAGAAGAGGTTACTGATGCGGATGACCTGTCAATGCTTAACCGATTACATGAAGGAGGCCTTCCACACGTTGTTCCTGATAGTGATCATGATCATGCATTTATTGATGATAGTGATGATGATGATGCATTTATTGATCCCGGAGAATATATAGACGATCAAGATTATTATTAATTCATGTCAGGTAATCAACTTTTAGTTCATGTTAGGTATATGATGATACACTTAAATTATATACATTTTATTATTCATGTCGGTATTCAATTTTATGTTGTACTAATTTCATTTACTATTTGTCATGGTAGTTGTTGAAAGATGGTGGGAAAGGGTCAAGAGCACTCCGCGGCTCCTTCGTCGGAGGGTGGTGGGATGGGTACTTCCATTCCTGCCGACTCTCTCTGGAGAGCGTTGCTCTCTAGTCTGCATACACCGGTGGCCGCTTCTTCGTCGACCCCCATGAGAGGAGGTCGGGGGAAGAAGAGAGGTAGTAGAGGTGGGAGAGGAGGCCGCGGCAAAGGTAGGGTGGCTGCTACGCCTTCCTCGCCGCCACCCCCAGCTGATTCACCCGAGCACAGGACTGCTAGGGTGGACCTGTCTAAGGACGAGGCTACGCGGACTCCGGTCCACGAGCCTCGGGTCGACGAGCCTTCGACCTACACGACTCCTGTCCCAGAGGCTTCGTCCCACCAGACTCGGGAGCAGAGTAGGGATGAGGGCACGTCCCGGCAGACCCCATGGGATACCTGGCCGGAGGAGCCTAGTGGCCATGCTGATGGTGGCGGGGATCGTTTTTCAGATAGCGACGTGGAGCTGCCTGAGGGCGCCACCGTCTACCAGCGTGGTATGACACGGCTCCCGCCCGTGCCGGCGACCCGCGAGCTGAGGTGGTTGATTAGGCCTGATGGGGAGAGGTAAGTGCATGTACTCTTTTTTAACCTTTTGCCTTCACGTTTTTTCAAATATCTAATGTGTTGGCTTTGTCATACTGCAGGGGTTGGCATCATCCCAAGGATGCCCGCAGGCCCAACAGCATCCTTGGTGTCCTTGTCAGGCAAAACTTCCCGGGGTTTGTCACGTTGCCCGGTGAGGGTCAGGTTCGAGAGTTTGGACTGACCTGGGAGCACTACTTGGCTGCACCGGCCCCGCCTGAGGAGAGGATCGACGGTGTTTTGTGCCACACTAGGGCGGAGATGGTGGTCAGGCATTTTTGGGTAATTTCTACTTTACACAATTAAAAATCAACAATAGCTAGTTATTGTACTAATAAGTGTTGTGTCATTTGATTGCAGACCTTCTACAGGTGTCAGGAGGGATACGAGGAGGCCGCGGCAAAGGTTATCGATCAGCAATGCAGGCGCCTACTGCAAAATTTTCGGCACGAGGCTCGGGTGCAGGCTGTTCGAGACTACTACGCCTCGCGGCGTATTAGGAAGGAGAAGTCGACGTGCCGCGGAAAGAAGATGGAGAAGGAGCATTACATGAAGGTAATTACGTATTCTTAAGGCCTTGTACTTAGTTTCCTTCATTTGATTCCTACGCGTAGCGCTCAAATGTCTCTTTATTAACTTAGGTGCCCCCAAGATGGTGTGCGGATATGATGGATTGTTGGGAGGCGTTGGTGGATGAGTGGTGCTCAGAACAATGGCTATCCGTCCACAACAATGCCAAGGACCGGCGTAACAAAATGGTTGGTGTGCCACACCATCAAGGGAGCGCCAACTTAAATCAGTTTGGTCTGAACTGGGTATGTGGTTAGCTTCATGATTCATGCAATTCATTCTTGATTCTAGCTTGAGCCCTTTACTAATACTTTGTTCCTCTCTCTCTCTCTTTTAGGCGCATCACAATAAAACGGAGGTGCCACAGATGTACGACCTCTATGCGATGGCCATACTGCCTCGTACAAGAAGGTCAAGGCATTCTCTGAGTCTGACCTCGATGATCCCTTGAAGTTCAGCAACATATCCTCCCACAACAAGCTCGTTAGGTACAGAGATGAGGGGAAGGCGAGGAAAGGGGAGGACTTTAACCCGAGCCAGGAGCCTATTGATCCAGAGCTGGTGATGATAGCTGGCGGCGGGAGGCCCCATGGCTCGATTGCCATTGGAGATGGCCTTATACGTTGTCCTAGCAACCTCCGGGAGATCAAGGCGCGCCAAATGAGCTCCTGTCCTGAGATAAGGCCTCGTCCACGGCCAGTCGAGCTCGCCATCGAGGTTAGTTATACGGACTCAGATATCTTTCCTCATTACGTTGTGTGTGTGAACAAAGATGATTAAAATGCTAACGAGGAGTTGTGTTGCAGGCTGCTATTCTGAAAGAGAGAGAGGCAACACAGGCGCTTATGGTGGCGAAGGAGAAGGAGATGGAGGAGAGGACGGCAAGGTTGTTGGAGGAGGAGAGGGCACGGTCCGTTGCGTCTTACCGGGCCATCTACGAGCTCTTCGTGGTAATATTCTTCTTCATATTTGTCAAATCTTGCATATAATGTTCCTTTCATTAATAATGAATATCGTTGACTTGTGAAAACCAAATGTGCAGACTATGTGCGAGAAGACCGGCCAGGCCGCTCCGTCGATGCCAGTCATTACCACGGCTGCAACGGTGAGTTTCATTTCAATGCAATGATCTTTTCAGTGTCATCATGCTAACGAGACATTGCAAATCATCTTTGGTGCAGCTTAACTCCGGAGTCGCATCGCACGACCCTTCTCCAGGGCAGCCTTCTCCAGGTGAAACCGGTCCGATCAACCGCGGTGCCTCTCCTCCGTGATGACGAGGACGGTAAGCCCCAAACTTAGCTCGTTTTTCATCTTCTTAGCACTTAGACAAACTTAGTACTTAGACAAACTTAGCTCCTTCCGAAATATTAGTGTTCTTCATGTTCTTCTTCTTATTCTAGTCTTCTTCATCTAACTTTCGCCCGAATCACACAAATAAGCAATAAGAAGAAGAAAACAAGAGGAGAAAGATAGAGAGAAGAAAACCGCTTCTTCATCTTCTTCTTCTTATTCTAGTCTTCTTCATCTAACTTTCGTATTTCCCATTTTGCAGATTAGAGTCATTTCACGGAAGCTTGCATTGATGGAGTGCTTGTGATTTTGTATCGATGAACAATGTTAAACTTGCTACATATGTGAAACTTGTTACTATTGTAATATGGTGAACAATGTGACATTTGTTTTGGTATGTTTCTTGGATACTTGTGCTTGTTCTTGTTGTTGGATGATCATCACTAGGGTTATTGTGAAATATATACATATATAGCATATTTTGCCTGTGAAAATTGAATATTAGAAAAAACAGAAAAAACTGGGGCAATATTGCCACTTTGCCGACGGCCACCGTCGCCATAGTTTCTTTGCCGTCCGGCACCGACGGCAAAGGCGACACGTGGCACGCACCTGTGCATCCTGGGAGTGCGCTTGATGCCATTTGGTACATTTGCCGTCCGGGGGCGGACGGCAAAGAATCTATGCCGACGGCCACCGTCGGCATAGCAGTGGCACTGTAGCAAAGGAGGGTGGCGGGGGTGGCGTACGGCAAAGAAGATATGCCGACGGCCACCGTCGGCATAGAAGTGGCCGTCAGCAAAGGAGGGTAGCGGGGGGGCGGACGGCAAAGAAACTATGCCGACGGTGGCCGTCGGCAAAGGAGTGGCCGTCGGCAAAGGAGGGGAGGCAGACGGCATAGGGTGCGGACGGCAAAGGGGGAGTGGCAGACGGCAAAGGCTCCGTTAGCCACTAACGGGCCTAACTCAAGTTTAGGCCGTCCAGTCGCTTTGCCGTCTGCTGCCTGACAGCAAAAACACTTTGCCGTCCGCTGTATAAAGGCAGACGGCAAAGCACTCCTTTACCGGAGTTCTCAGTGCCGGAAATTTTGCCGTCTGCTGCCCGACAGCAAAGTCTTTGCCGTCGGTGGTCCTGCCCTTTGCCGTCCGCTATGGCAGACAGCAAATAACTGAATTCTAGTAGTGGTAGGCCACTAATTTTGGTTTGTGAACATTTTGATACAGTGCATTTTTTAACATTTCTGCTCATATCTAACAGAAGACTGCCCTCGAAAAAACTTAATAAAAGATAAATTACAAAAATAAAAATTACAACTAGGATCATAAACCAAATGGATCCTTGTAAAAATAAAATAAAAATTACAAAAATGCCCCAAACAACCCCATGCACGACCACTTGTCTGGTCCAACACTGTAATGCTCGTTGGAGGTCCACGACACCCCATCCTTCCATTGTGCACCACACGACTCTGGTGACCAGGGTGGCGGTTTATTTAGTATCCAAATATCATCAGAGGTCCATGGTCATCCAGATTTGCGATGCAACAACACAACAATAGTGTAACACCATGGTTTTCGCTCCTATTTTTTTTCCTTTGCGGAATTCAACTCCCGTCCTTTTTCTCGGTGTTATCGGATTTCTCCAGTTCTTGGGTATAGGAAGATGGTCATTTAGCCTTGCCTTCCCTATCCAACCAAAGATTCTCTCAAGTCCAATCTTGCCATCCAAGATCCATCTCAGGACTTTGTCATCAAAACCCTACCTTCCGAGTTGCCGGAAGGGAAACCCTGATCCTTCCAGTTACAAAGGAACCCCAATTTCCTTTGATCTGCTGACTCCCAAACTTTTCCCAGTGATCATCCTTCATCTATAAACCCTGGATATGCAAAAATATTGCCAAGTCATTTGCAATATTTTTCATTTATAATTAATTCCTTTTTCTGCCAGTTAAGGGAATTAAATCCAGGAAAATATCTATCCATCTCCAAAGCTCATGAAAACTTGTGGAGATATTCTTTGTGATCATTCTGAGCTCCCATAAAAATATTGGCCATAATTAAATAAGGGAAATTGCCTTTTCCTATTTAATGCCAATATTGCATTTTGGGCACTTTCTAAAAGAACTACCATTTTGGTAGCCAGGAAAAATCCCAAATAAATTTTGGAGCTTGTCATATCCATATCTTCCCCATTTCCATAAAGATTCCAAGTTCCATAGTTCAAATTTTGAGCACAACATCAATTTGCAATTTCTGTCCAGTTGGGCAAATTGCAAAGGAAGTGCTTTATTCATTGACCCATTTGAGCTGCAATTTTTCATGGTGACTAACATGGATAAATCACTCATGGAAACCAGAAATCAGCTCAATCTATCTATCCATTCATCCATAGCATTTTTCCTAATTTTCTGTCCATTTGGAAGCTTTGTGAAGGAAGTACCATTTTGATATTTCGAAATGGCATGAAACTTTTTTAGAGTCTTAGTATCATCAAATTATTGGTCTCCACCAAATTCCAGCTGTTTTCATCTAGCCAATTTTCCCCAGCACCCTCTTTTGCATTTCTGGCCAGTTTGCCATGTTACAAAGGAAGTGCCACTTATCATCATCCTGATGAGCTGCAAATTTGTAGAGAGGATCATCTTAGTGATCGATCGCTCTCAGCCCAAAAACTAGAGCCTGTCTCCTGCTCAATCCCTCTCACCTCACTACAAACACCTTCATGTCAGGACCATTGTGAGCTCAAATCAGTCATTCCTTGCCTCCACTTCCACCCAAAATCTCATAACTAGACTCCCTGGCCTTTGACTCATCGTTGTGACAAGGTGTGACAGCTCATGGGTAGCCTGGACACGTGGTTCCCGGGGTGACCACGCAGAGAGCATGCCAAAATGGCGCTCTACACTTCGTCAGCCCCGTTCGGTCACCTCCGGCCATCTTGGGCTCGTCCGGGCATGCCGACCAGCTCCCCTACGTCCACGCGCTCCCCTCCAGACCCTTCTCCACTCCTCTTTCTTCCTCCCCACGCCATGGCAACGCCGCCATGGCTACTGTCCGTCCGTGACCGTCGTCGCTTCCCTCTCCCGTTGGCTCCTTCCTCCCGAGTTGTCGCCTCTCCCTGCCTCTCGTCAGGTCAGCCGCTCTCCGACGCCCGCAACCAGCCAGCCACGCCACCCGCGAGCAACAGCACGCCGATAAGGCCGCCACGGCGGCTGTGCTCATCCGAGCGCCTCGGCCACCTATATATAGGCCACCCCCGAGCCATTCTACCTCACCCTCAGCCTTCCCTCTCCCTCCTAGTCCCGCCCAAGCTCTGAACCGAGCTCGAAGAGCTCTCGTTCCTCCCCACCGTCGCCATTGCTGCCGCCTTTACCCGACTCAAATTTGAGCTGTCCGTAGCCTCCCCGAGCCCACTCTCTCCACCAGAAGAAGCCCCGCAGCCCGGCGAAGCTTCACCGCCCTTCGCCTCCTCCTCCGGTGCACCACAGCCCCGGGGCTCGAGCTCCCTCCCTCCACTGTTGGCCTCCTCTCTTGCAGCACTCCGGCCACCCCCACAGCCAAGAAGACCTTCCCCGGGTGCGGAGTGAGGTGGGGAACCCATCCCCGTCGACACCCGGAGCAGCCACAGCCTCCATCGTCGGGAAGCCCGCCGATCGGCGTCCCTGCTGCTGAATCGAGAGGAAGAAGAAGACAGAGGCGAGGAGGAGAGAGAAGAGCCCGGCGGACCCCACCTGTAAGTGGGACAGCGAAGGGGTGCGTGCCGCTGACAGCTGGGCCCGATTCCTTTAGTGGAAGCGTATTTCTGAAAATACACTTTCCTTTTGAGAAAGCGTACACTTCTGCTGCTTCGGATAAATATACGCTTTCCCTGCTATAAAAGCGTATTTCCCGAAAAGGCGCCACCTGTTTCTAGCCGCCGGCCGAAATCCCTAAATTGCGGACGTTCGCTAGTTAACAGCAGAAATGAACACACTTTTGTTTATTTTCTGCCTAACGAACGAACGGCCATAACTTTTCGCTCGTAACTCCGATTCAGGTGAAACCAACGCTCACATCTTCGCCTCGTCGAACCCGTTCTTTTCGCACCACTTTCACAATGTGTTCACACTGTAAAAATGACCCTTTTGCCCTTGCCCTTCATTCCCTCCGAGAGGGAATCCTTTCCGGCGGATTATCCTGTGAGGCAACCGCACTCTTTTCCGGAGTATTCCTTCACCCCCAGGCAAGCCGACCATCTGATATATGCCCTAAAGCATTGCTCTGTGTTATTCTTGCGTGTTTAATCAATGATATGCTTGTGCTAGAAATAATTAAACTCCTACCATTTCGATATTGTCATTTACATTACCTGGTACTGCTCATCCTATCATTGCACTAATGACTTGTCATGATATTATATGGAGATAGGTGGTTATGTTTTTATCATGCTTAGTTGCTGCCATTTTTAAGTTATTGTGAGAAACCACATGCTTAATGAAACGTAGTTGGTTGATCTGGAGTCACCTGTCCGGGCTTATCTGTGCAACCACATTTGCCGGTATGGGACGGCCTTGACTTGGTCTGATCGCGTGCTCTTTCACCGGTACCTCCAGACGGGGAAGGTTATGCGCGCGCACTACCCTGTCCCCGTAGGCGGCGATAACCTTGTGAGCCCAGTTGAGTTTTGTGTCGGCGTCCCCGTTTGGGACAGTTTAGTTTGGCCACGACGGTGGCAGGTGTCACGAGGTGACACAGGGGCCACCCAGGGCAGGACTCCGGGGGAGGATGAATGCCGGTGGTACGATGGGAGAGTCACGGGTCAGGCGGGTTTCATTGGAGCAACCCTGGTTCACCCGAATGGGATCACGAGGCCAGGTGCTCCATGGTGTGGGTAAAGTGCGCAACCTCTGCAGAGTGAAGAATCTATTCGAATAGCCGCGTCCACGGTATTGGACAGCCCGTCCAGACCTCACTAGGTGGTCAACCATAATAATGATAATAATGATGGAAGAACTCGTCTTGTGCAGACATCAGATGATGTCAGGAATATGATATGTTAGCCATGGGATGGCTATGAAATGAGTGGTTGGATGACCACATGATTTGGACTGGATTTGGATCAGATTCAGATTGGATTGTGAGAATGTTCGGAGTACGAAATATTTACCTAGTATGCTTTACTTTACTGTATTTACTTCAGTAGTTATCTTGCTAGATAATTCTGTTATGCCGTGATAATTAATATTGCCTTAATAACAAATGCATGCTTGAATGCCATGGATTGCTTTGCTTGGTGTATATGTCAGTTTGGTTTGCTTGCGAGTACATTCAAAAGTACTCAGCGGCCTTTAACATGGCCAGGTTCACATAAGGATCCGTCGTCCGTCGTCGAGGAGCCAGAGCGTTCGCGAGCTAGGAGAGTAACCCAGTCAGATCCCTGTGGATTGGAGCCGCACCAAGACCATGCTGCCTTAGATAGAGCTTTCCGCTGCCATCACCTCTTGTAACGTATCATGTGAGACTTATATATCCATTAATAGAAATGCTTGTGTTCATGATACTTGTTGTAAATGCGCATGCCAGAGTGATTTCCTGGGCTGGTATGCGCGGCGACCGTCTGGCTACAGTGGTAATTAGGCGGGGCGCCATAAATAGCCTACAAACAAAAGGTTCTTTAGAATCTAATAACGCCAAATCATAATCATCGCTAGTAATCATAATTTGAACAAAGTAGTGTAGACACAAAAAACAGTTGCATATAAGCTTTTATTTATTACTAAAGTTAGGGCAACATAACTGATATGTAGTGAAATATAGTTATAGTTGTGTATATTATGATTTTTTTCAAATCAAAAGGAACCCCAAATTCTGTGGAAACACCTCACAAGTATTTACACTACATAAGAATGTCTCCATCCTTCTAGTTAATCTCTTCATTGTTCGAAATCTCCTCTACAAATGATCTTCTCTCTACAATGATATGGAAAAGCTGAAGCAAACATATACTTACTGGCCCTCCTAGTAAGTGAAAATTATATTTACATGCCAATAGGTAAGGTGTTCTTTCCTCCCTTTTGTAAGTACCACCTAGACTAAATAAGATGCTCAAATAGACGAAAGTTATAATCCACATGTATGGTCCTTAATTATCATATTCTAGCATAAGAAAAAAATCTGAAGAATATATTCACAATGTACAACCCACCTGTATAAAGACCGGTGTGAATATCACTGAACCAAGCACATATAGGCAGCAAAGTATATATTTTTACATGGAAAATACCTACAGGACCAAAGATAGCATATTTTCATGTTACCATCAAGGAACATATATTGGACACTTCCAGGTAGAATAGACTGAAAACACCAATCTAACGATTGATTTGATTTTTTGAACAACTTGTTTATATCTTACAGTTGACAGGTATATGGCATAATTATCTTGCTATTGCAAATCCGTGATCTTCTTCTGGCAGTCATCTGAAAAAGGGAAACGTTCTCTATTAGCTTTGCTACTTCCTAAAAGTTGGCACACTACCAAAACATTTGCTCTTAACTCGAATGACACCCACGAACTAATTTGATACCAATTGCCCCATTTAGTGTACAAATGAAAAACAGTAAGGATTAGGAGTAGGCCCCAACAATTTGCAATAAAATGCATTTTTATGATGCATTTATCAGAGGAAGTAAGGATGAAAAAGAATAAGGATCCTAAAATAGCAATAGTATTAATTTAACTAACAATCAAACTTCAGATTTTTTGTCGCTTTTGAGTATTCCCACGAGACAACAGCTTTGCATAGAACATGCATCACATATACTGACTTGCAGTATGACGTGCTGAATTTGAGCTCCACCTACTTAACTATTCAGGCAGGTTGTATTCATGTGTATATCATAGATCGAACATGAATCAAGAATCAACTATCCAAATACGCATCTATGATTAAGTACTATCTAAATAGGAACAAGGGGGGTTGACAAATAAGCTAAACCAAGGGCCAAAAGTAGGTCCACATCTCAACTAAACCGAGGATCACCAAAGAATCTAACATTGCAAGTGAAATAAGTACGATAGTATACATCGATTGGAAAAAGCGCATCAATAAGTTGTAACTTGGTGCAGTTGCATTCAGTTGTCACTATCAATGGGGCATTCTGAAACAAAATTGCTCTAGTGCAGTTGTTGATCCAATTGAGGTGTTCCCTATAGTCTTACAAAAGGCGAACTAACTAATAAAGGTTCAGCAACAAGCAGTTGCAAAACTACATCACTCCATGTCTCCCTCTCTTAGATACATCAGCGATTGAAAACAAAAACGTAATGAATCAGACGAGTGACCAACACACTCTAAACCCAAAGATAACATACGGAATTTATGAACTATGGGGAGAGCAGGGGAACAAGGGTGTACCGGCCATGCCGTGAGGACGGAGGCGATGGAGGTGCTGACGGTGAAGACGACGTAGTGGATCTCGAACACTTCCTGCACGCATCGAGGGATCATCTCAAATCACGAGAGGCGGGTCGGGGAGCAGCAAGGATGGGCTTAGTTTGATCTGGGTTGGGCGGGTAGCTAACCTTGGTGGAGAAGAGGGTGTCGCGGACAGTGGCCAGGAGGTGGTTGCCTGCTGCCGGACATTGCACAACGACTGCAGCGTGCAGCCCACGAGGTGGGCGATTCACTTCCTTGTCACTGTTATGAGTGCACGACTGAGGGGAAACGGCAGTCCCTGTCACGGTGTGACCGACGAGGGACGGCGACAAGAGATGAGTGGTGGTGGTCAGCGTCTCTAGTTGAGGTCGGGGGCTTCCGAACAGATCTGGGGAGAAGGAGTCCCCGACGACGAGATCCATGAGCACCTGGACGAGAAGGAGGGGAAGAGCACGTCCGCGTTGATTCGGTGAGAGGCACGGCGGGAAGGAGATGACGTGTGCCTCGATCCGGATCGGGGGATTAGCTTCGGGAGCGAGCAGCCACCGACTTGGGGTGGAGGAAGAAAGAAGAGAGAGAGAGGGGCGAGTGTGCCTACCGTTGGATCTAGGAGGGATGGGCGGTGCTTGTGAGCGATCCGTGGGATGGTTATATCAATCAATCAGAAATCAGCTTTGGCCGCACATCGGATAGATGGAAGCAGGACACATCAGCAAGGTTCGTTTGTGACGGTCTAACTAGTCCTAGGTGGTCGACCCATGACAGTTCATTGATTTCCGTCATAAAGGGACTATTGTTTTGGGTCCATTCGCTTATTGCTCGATTGTGACAATTTTCATGACGGTTTTCGAAAACGTCACCACGAATCCGTCATGGATTAACAAGTTTCTTGTAGTTGCATGTGTTTAGCCTCAAATGGAATTAAGTCATCTATTTAGCCTCAAATGAAAAAAAAACAATTGTCACTTGTATGTCTCCTTATCCGCGTGCAACTATCTCCACCACACCCCATATGCAAGTAGATATTGCTTTGCTTTATTTCATTAGACTCTAATGAAAAAATGACTATAAGTTACATGCCCCTGCGTGCACGTAACTGTATGTGTTGCACCTCGCATACAAACACATATGGAACAAAGGGTAGTGTGGTGGGTCGCCTTAACAGAATCCCCATTATTTTCTCTGTTTTTGGCGTATTTTCCACAACTCGTGGAACAAAGACATTTAACTCCTTCGCAGGTTTTATCTCCACATAGAGCTTCATGCACCACACCCGTATTACATTAGGTTTTTTGGTGTCGAACGAAAAAATCTGATTAGCAGTTCTATGTCCATCCGTTAGTGTGCAACTACACATTTCGCACCCGCTGAGCAACTAGGATTTTTCTAGCCTCGAATGAAAAAGGCCATTATTAGTTTCATGTCCATCAATCCGTGCAACTAGGCAGGGCCATCTCCAGAAATTTTAGCTCCATGTTCGAAATGCAAAGTAGGGCCCTAAAACTGAAAATGTCGTGCACATCCCTATGACCCGGGAGATGAAGATCGTTTTTCTATATACCAATGAACTTTCAGGGTTTTTTCGTACATACTTACCTTGATAATTTGCATGTTATTTAGAATGAACTTGAATTAAGGCAGTTGGATGGTATTTGTTTGGATTGCAACCACATGATCGAATAAAACAAACATCATAAATAGATGAAATTACTGGGATTACAAACAGAAGCATATCTGCTTGTTACATGGACAAAATAGCTAGTTTCATCTAAATCTGAATGTACATATAGTGGCCTTGGGCAAGTCGCACTAGAAAACTAAAATAACACATCTGCTCGTATGCTCTGGAAACTAGAGGTTTAGTTTAACATTGACAGGGTTATAGATCTGAACCTATATGCACTAGTTCTTTTCCTCGCTCCTATCAGCATCTTAGTGCCCCCTATGTACTAATTCAAATCGGAGATCCTCTGATGTGAGTATAAACAAGATAATTCGATGGAGTATGGGAGAGTGTCGGTAAAGGAGACGTACCGCCCAGCTTCTGCTTCTTGACGACGGACTACAGCGGCGGTGTTGTGACGATGCTCCAGCGCTCCACTAGCGATATATTGGACCTCCCCGCCCTAGAACTCACCTCCACGAAACTCTAACAGCGCCCTCGTCGGTGCCGCCGTCAGGCGGGACCACGCCGCCCCTCCATTGCTCGTACCGGCTCACACACACATTAGAGCATCTCTAGCAGACCCCGTATATCGCCGACCCGCAAAATTCGTTTCTAGTTCGCTGAAAAATGGTTTTGCGGGCCGGGGCAGGCTGCTGTGGAGCAGACCCCGCATAGCGGACCTGTAAAATGGAATATCCGCGGATATTCTGTTTTAAAGGTCCGCTATACGGGGTCTGCTCCGCAGCAGCCCGCGCCGGCCCGCAAATCAGATGGAGTTTTATCTGAATTTGACACATATGATACATATTTAGAATTATGAATTCAATATAAGATAAGATGTCAATATTACAAAACAGCAGTTATCCAAATTACAATAATTATTGAAATCATCAAAGCAAACTAAATAATTCAATACAAAAGTTGTCCCGAATACAAATCACACATGAATTAAATAAAAAGAATGCAAAAATGGAATGTGTTACTGCCCAGCCCTTTGCCAATGGTGCTCAATGAGATTCTCCTGAAGCTGATAGTGGGTGTTTGCATGTTCAATCTCCCGGTAGGTCTGAAGAAATGCTCTAATGCGGTTAGGGTGTCTAGCTGGTTTGACACGGCTTCCCACATTGTCGTAGAAGAACTCCAAGTTCATGTCTCTCTCATCTTCGAGTATCATATTGTGAAGAGTCACACAACATGTCATGATGTTTTTTAGGGACCGCTTGTCCCAAAAACGAGTAGGACCACGAACAATGGCAAACCTTGCTTGCAAAATCCCGAATGCTCTTTCAATATCTTTTCGAGGCTGCTTCTTGTAGCCTCGCAAATTCACATTCTTTCCTGTTTTTGGGCTCTTTGATGCTCTTCACAAATATGCACCAAGAAGGGTAGATACCATCTACCAGATAGTACCCCTTCGTGTATTCATGCCCATTGATAGTGTAGTTGCAAGCAAGAGCATCACCACTAGCAAGTCTAGCAAACAAATGAGACCGTTGCAACAGATTGACATCATTGAGAGTACCCGGCATATCAAAAAAACAATGCAAAATCCATAAATCCTCGGATGTTATGGCCTCTAGCACAATTGTTGCATCACGACCCTTGCCACAATACATTCTCTGCCATGCCTTCGGGCAGTTTTTCCATTTCCAATGCATACAATCAATGCTTCCTAGCATGCCTGGCCAACCTCTTCTCTCACTTGATGCCATCAACTTTTTTGTGTCTTCTTCGTTGGGTGTCCGAAGATATTGAGGACCAAAGACAAGGACGATCACTTTGGCAAACCTACGCACTGACTCACTTGTAGTATCTTCACCAATCCGAAGGTACTCATCGGCATAGTCAGTCGGAATGCCGTATGCAATTACCCTCATAGCTGCCGAGATTTGTTGATATGCACTAAATCCCTTCAAGCCCGCCGCATTTCTTCTTTGGGTAAAATACCGACAATTGGCCTCGCAAGCTTGCACTAATTTAACAAAGAGGGATCGGCGCAATCGGTACCTTCTACGGAAGAGGTGCGGCGGATATGTTGGATTGTCCACGAAGTAGTCTTGCATCAACATCTCGTTCCCGAGATGGCGATTGCGGGGACTGCAAAGACGGCCGACGGTCGATCCTCGCCGTCTCTTTCGGTTCTCATCTTCGTGCTCCTTCACGGCGAGTCATCACCAACATCTACTGCCGCTGGTTCGCAAGCAGCATCTCAACATTCGAATCATCTGAATCGGATGAATCCTCGAGCAAAAACTTCTCGCAAGGGCTTAGTTCCATCTAAAATCATAAAAACAAACGCCTCATAAACTAAAGTATGCACAAGCACAAGCACATCCGAAAGCAAAAGCACAAGTACTCACCTGCGGCTACGGCGACTCCGGGCGGCTCGGCTCGGTGGATCCGAGACCGGCGAAGCAGCTAGGGGAACCGGGTGAGGGGAGGCCCGGCGGCGTGATTCCACCCATAGATATGGCCGGAATCGCCGGCGGCGGACGGGCGGAACCGATGGCGGGCGGATGCAGACGGGGGTGGGGAACGCACACTGGCTGAAATGTCCCTTCCGCCAACCGCTTTTCTCAGATATGGGGCACCTTCGGGCCAAGGGGGAAACCTATGTTTTCGCGGGTCGGAGGTGGGATTTTACCGCGCCCCTCAAATTTTTTTAAGGGTCCGACGCGTTTGCGGGGTCTGTTCGGACGGATTTTTTTGTGCGGACCCGTATTTTGACGGTTATTTTGCGGGTCGGGCATTATACGGAGTCTGCTAGAGATGCTCTTAGAAATCTGGTTTGTGGTTCGTGGCCTGCGAGAAACGGTGGAGTCGCACCAGTTTAATTGGTAGAACCGGACCAGACACTTACACATTCGCCAATGAGACCCACAACTTAGGTTTGTCTCCTTCCTTTTTTTTTTTTTGCGAGAATGTCTCCTTCCTTTTCCCTTCTTCCCGAACGACAACGAACAGTTGTGCGTTCTCAGATCCATGGCCGACAAGGTCTGCATACAAGTGTGTTTGGTTGCATTCTCATCTTAGCATAGTTGTTCCTTTTTTGTGCATGCTCATCTCAGCACCCCTCCTCATGAATGTTCTCTTCATGCATGCTCTTAGTGTATTTGTGCCAAGCTAGTGTGAACTCATGCACCCTTCATACACTCTATCAAACACCAAAAAACGGACCGAGAAGGAAACTTTTGGACTCATGCATCCTTCATGTATCCTACCAAACACACACGCGTATATAAGATTTTGGGGCCTGTGTGGTCGTCCACCTCGCACACCCCGGTTGTCGACGGCCGTACAACTGGTCTTTTTTTTTCCAGCCAAGAATAAAAAAGCAACTATAAATTGCATGCACGTCCACACATGCCGACATGTGCACTGTATACGCGGTACCTCACAGTCAACATGAAGAATGAAACATGAAAATTATTAGGGGGGATATTAGTATGGTGGGCCGGCCCGATAGGTGGGTGACTTTTCTGCCCCTAAACTGGACCATTTCTTCCCGATGTGTATAAACAGCATGATTTTTCACTGAGAGCAACAGTTGTAAAAAATGGCTTAATATATAAAAATAGTTTAGAATTTAGAAAGAAATATTTTAAATTATTTTCCTCTATGCAACTTGTTTTTATTTTAATTTTATATTAAAATACATTCGCATCATAAAAATATAATGTTTATCTGTACATAAAAAATGTTCAAAAGTTTCAAAAGATGTTCACTAATATATAAAAAACATTCATTAATTTAAAAAGTGTTCACAAATATTAAAATAATGATAATATATGATAAATTCTCATATTTTAACAATATTTGTGCAATTTTCTTTAAAAGATCACGAGTTAAAAATAATTGTTCATATAAGTTAAAAACTGTCATACATTTATGAATGTTATTCAGTACATTAAAAAGTATTCACATATGCACAAAAGATTTGTGGATATAAAATAATCTTCACTTGTTTTCTCAAATGTATGTTAAAAATAGAAATAGAAAAGAAACAAACAAATAATAAATAAATAAATAAAGGTGGAATGGAAAAATAGGAATAATAAGAAAAATAGTAAAATGAAATAAAAGATAATTGAAAAAAAAATGAAAATTAACATGTCCATGTTGAAGTAATCGAACATGTGACATAATTTAAGTAATATATCCTAACACTAAAAGAGTGAACAACATTCATTTTTAGGTAAACCAAAGTGAACAACAGAACAAGCGCTATTGCTTGCTTTTTTTTTTTTTTTTGAGGAGTTGAAGCACTTTATTCATTCAAAATGTTCTACGGAATTACAATAAAATCTGGTCTAACTGACAGCCAAATATGCCGTCCAAAAACTAAAGTAGTAGTAGCTCTAGCTAACATATGCTTCAACATTCAGACTTCGATTCTCATGAGTAATTTCTACCGAGGCAAAACCTGCACACTTCAAATTGATCTTGGCTTCCGATGGTCCTTTGTACATACCCTTGACATGCTTCACCGTGGATTTACAGTCCGTTGCAATAACTACCCGGTGGCACGAAATATCAGCTGCCAACGAGAGAGCTTCACCATAACCCATGAAGTCACCACTTTTTTCACAAAAATCTCATGTCCCATGGACTCCTGAAGCTCAAACAGCCACAAACGTGCATCTTCAATTCTGCACTCGATCAGGTGCTGCAACAATTCATCATCCACCAGGGACCAAACACACTTTGCCATCATGCATTCGACCAGCGCATGTTTCCTAGTGTCCTCATAAGCAGTACAGATCTCGCACACACTTTGACTCCGTCATATGCATGTCCGTCCGAACAGTTTGTTGGAATTAAATTTCTCGCCAATCGCCACACAATTTTTTTGAGCTTTCCTGGTACCATAAGTTTCCACAGCGTCGCCCATTGTTTCTTGGTTCTCTCAAGTTCTAAATTGTAAGCGCGGTGCGTAAGCCAGTCTTCCCTCCTTCTCTTCGTTTCCATGATCCTTCTATATGCAGACCGTACCGTGAACATTCCTGTTTTTTCATAGTGCCATGCTCAAGTATCTGCAAAATTATAGGAACTCAAGTATTTGTAGAGTACAGGAAAAGGTCTTAAGATGGCCTCCCGTCGGAATAGAGGCTTGCGTTGGCGGAAAAAGTGCTTCGGGTGGCTCTCTGTTGGTTTCCCGATTTTACAGAATTTATGGAGGTGGAATTAGGTCATACGGAGCCACGAGGGACCCACAAGGCATCAGGGTGGGCCTACCCCCTGGGTGCGCCATGTTGCCTTGTCGTCTCCCCGTCTCGCTTCCTGACTCCTCCCGGAACTTCCTGGGTCTCTTTTGTCCAGAAGAAAGTCGTCAAAAAGTTTTGTACCATTTGGACTTCGTTTGGTAGAGATTTTCTGGAAGACCAAAAACAGGCAAGAAAAAAACAATTGGCACTTAGCACTGGGTTAATAGGTTAGTTCTCAAAAATGATATAAAATAGCATATAATTGCATATAAACTATTCTAAATTGATAATATAATAGCATGGAACAATAAAAAATTATAGATACGTTGGCGACGTATCATAGGTCTGTGGTGAACTACTCACCACATCATTATGGAGGCAACAAGGATGATGTACACTGCCTCCGTGATGGATTCCCCCTTGGGCATAGTACCGGAAAAGGCCTCCAGATGGGATCGTGGAAGAACAGACACTTGCGGCGGCGGGAAAATTGTTTTCGGGTGGCTCTCTGATGTTTTTGGGATAATTGGGAATATATAAAAGTGGAATTAAGTCAGGAAGTGCCAGGGGCCCCACGGGCGCGTCGGCCAAGCTCGTGGCCACCCCGTGGGTCTTCTGGCCACCTTCCGAAGCTTTCTTGGTCTTTTCTAGTCCAAAAATAACTCCTGTAAATTTTTATCCAATTTGCACTCCGTTTGGTATTGATTTTCTGAAAAATCCAAAAATAGGTAAAAAAAACAGAAACTAGCACTAGGCACTGAGTAAATAGGTTAGTCCCAAAAATGATATAAAATAGCATATAATTGCATATAAAGTATTTAAGATAATAAATAATATAATAGGATGTAACAATAAAAAATTATAGATACGTTGGAGACGTATCACTACCCCCAGGGTGCCCCCTGTTGTCTTGTGGGGCCCTTGTGGGTCTTCTAGCACTCCCTCGAAGCTTATCGGGTCTCTTTTCTTCCAGAAAAAATCGTTAAAATGTTTCGTCGTGTTTGGACTTCGTTTGGTATGGATTTTCTGAAAAAACCTAAAACATGCAGAAAACAACAACTAACAATAGGCACTATGTTAATAGGTTAGTTCCCAAAATCATATAAAACTGCACCAAAACAATATAAAATTATGGTAAACATGTCATGAATACTTTATAAATTATAGATACGTTGGACATGTATCAGATACATCCTCCTAACTTCTTTTTCTGTATATGCCTCACACAACATCATGTTCACTTCATCATCCACCTAACAAGGAATGTGGGAGAAAACCCCTTCCAAGCCAATAGTAGGCTCAGACTCATAGAGATTTTTCTAAAAATCAGTTGCCAACTTACCTATTTCCTCTTCGTCTGTGCAAATTGAACCATCCTCTTTGTTTAGGAGACGAAAACATGGGTTCGCCCACTCAGGAGCAAGGACATCAATATACATGGAATAAATATGTTCTTTCTCTTGACGGTGCTCCCAGGCTGTAGAACGTGTCCATTTAGACCTTCAAAAAATGTGAGCCCCTAAATTTTTGTGGACGCATTTGGACTTGTTTATAGACATTCCTTGGTTACCCCTCAAATGTCAAAGTCGACAATCGTCTTTCTCATTTAGCGAATCCTTGAATCCATATATTCTCATGCAACATTAAAATAACACACATAGTAAATCTAGATCAACACACACATATCATAGAGGAGTCCAGACATGCCACCAGACTAGCAAAAACTGGTATGTTCTACTAGATATATATAAATCATATGACTATGGAAATTAACCAATGGCCGCCCTTACCGTTGCCCTTTTCCCTTGTCTTCTTTGTCGTGAATGTAACGGGCGGAAACACAATATGGATAGAACCAGATCTGCTCACTGCCAGAGTTGTCTGATCCGTCACCGGCCTCCTCCTTCTACCTCTCTTTGGGGGGTAGTCCGGCCAAGGCGAGGACCACCCCGATTTGCTCCTTTGCAAGGGCACGCACCATACGGGCTTTCCGCTTCAAGAGGACGCGAGCACGAAGGTCATCCTCAGTCTTTTATGATGTGGCCTGCAACTCGGCCTTCGCTGAGTGGCCTGCAGTCACATGCCTCGAGCCTCACGCATCGTGGGATCCAAGCACCTCTTGCGCGTAAATAATAGATTCCTTCTGAAGTGGCTCTGACTATGAAGCTTGGGTTTCCTCCCGGGACAGGCAGATAACCAGCTTGAGGATCGCTTGCTCCTCCTCGTCCCCGCATGCATGTGACGAGGTCCCAGTCGAAATATTCAGAGTTGCGGACTCGGATCCACTTCCCGCCATGCTGAAGAAGGCCGGAGATCGCATGGTGGTATTTGTGGTGTGGTGTCCGGTTGGGAAGCCAAAGAGGAGAGGGGATGTGCATATGAAGAGAGGTAAAAGAGATGAGGATCATGATGAGGCTTTTGGTTGGTCTAGTGGATGTCCGGACTCTGGCACAACCCCCCACGTTTGTCTCCAGGATACCGGAATCCGTAAGTCCGGACAGCAAAGCAAACATATACATGTCCCCGTTGGATGACAAAAGTGATCTGGACACTGTGATCCATACATATAGTGGAGGTCTAAGGGTCCTCTTTGAAGATGCCCTAATGAAGTAGGCACACCAAGGAGTAACAGATCACATAGTGATACAGACAAAAAGCAAATATACATATAGGTTGGCTGACACAAGCCGACTAGGATTTAGTTAAATCTTAGCGCTAGTCAAATCTTTTTAGAACCCATGGTATTAAATACATTAATGTGTTTCACGTCAGTAAATGGCAGTTTAATAAGCCTTGGTATCTCTAACACCATGCCTTTCGTCTTAGTATTTGAGAGAGAAATCTAACCCCTCGATAAATTGTGTTGTTATAAGCTGAAATATTGATTGCCCTAGAATTGTAATAGTAAGAGCATCTACAGTCGGGCTCCCCAAACTCTACCCCACTATAAGTCCTGGCGGATGGCCTCGTGAATCGTCGGTCAAGAAAATCGGATTCAGATGGATGCCTTATACCGGCCCCAAATTCCCTGTCAGACCGGCACCCCACATACTCGGATAGAGGCCCGAGCATGTCCGCCACACTAGACTGTTCGCTGGGACCCATGCGGATACACTCTGAAACCCTTCGGTCCACCAGGCATGTCGTCAAATTCTTGATGGCCCCGCGTGGCACCACTCCGGCGTGCCACCTGAGTGCCCTAGTACAGCTATTTAAGCCAGACACCGGCACCCAAACCCTACCCCCTCCACATATCCCTCCCTTCCCATCCACCAATGCCACATTCCACTTGTCGCCACCGCTATCCATGCCCCGGCGTCGGGTGATGCTGGAGTGGCGCCTCAAGCTCCCTGAGTAGATCCGGGCTAGGCACCAAGCCCGGATCGCAGCCGGCATACCTTCTGGCTTGCCGTAGCTGAAGGAGGAGGAGCAGGTGGAGTAGGTGTCGTTTGATTATGATGAGAGGAGTTGGAGAAGGATGAGGGTCAGCACACGACCATGGCAGACATGGAGCCAGAGGAGGAGGCAGATCTGGCAGCCTCTGACGAAGAGCCGGAGGATGAGGTGGCCATCCACCCGGAAGCAGGGCCATCCAGCACTGCCCATACAGAGGTCGTTGACATCTCCAACGATGACGAATAGCGTATGCTATCTTAGGTTATCTATGCAATACATAGATTTTTTTGCATGATTCATATGGATTTGAGGTATCAAATATGTGATAGCTGGTTGCTGGGAAGGGAAAACGAGGGGTGCCAACGGACACGCCTGGGCACGTCCGCGAGTGTTTGAAGGGCCGGATTAGATATATAAAGGACTATATAGATGCTCTAAGGCCCAGTTTGGAATATAGAGAAATGCATGAATTTTAGAGCATTGGATTCCTAAAGGAAAATTTCATTTTGTGTCCCTTGGAAGAAAGGAATTGCTATCCTATATTCATTTAAGAATCTATAGAATGGGGGTATTTCATTGAAATTTTGGAGGATACCAAACAATGAGGTCCTACCTCATGTTTCTTTTCTTCATGTCTACAACTCCTTTATTTTTGTTGGTGACTTTCAAATGGAAGTTTTGAAGTTTTCTATATTTTTGGTTCATGTTGGAGTTCATGGTACATGACATCCCAATTCATGTGTTTTACGTGTTCCTACATTTTGAGTTCATGTGTTCCAAACGGACCTAAGGTTTTGCATTACAATGATTTATGAGCGGTGTCTCCCCCTCGATACGGCTTTCGTCCTGGTCAAGAACAAAAGATATGTTTCTTTCAATGTTTGCTATTGGCCAACATTTGAAAGTATTTCATATTATCAGCACCTTGACAAGCGAGTCGGCTTTTTAACAATGGTACTCCCTCCGTCTCAAAATAAGTGACTCAACTTTGTACTAACTTTAGTACAAAGTTGAGTCACTTATTTTGAGACGGAGGGAGTACCATTTAATCTCTTCCTTGCGTAAAAGGTGGGCAATCGACTCGTCTAGATGGTTCTGTTGCTCAACCTCAACAGCAGAAAGAGGCCTCACCTTTGCAATTATATGAAGGGTATCGATTACGGTAGATAGTTGCAATTTTTCTTTTTTGTATATTCCGGCGGTGTGTTTAGCCCATCCATGGAGGAATCGACGAAGGCGCGAATTCGAATTTTCCATCATTGAATGTGCATGTTACCCCGAGGTTGACATGCCCATGCTTTCTTAACTAGGTCGTGGAATCCCTCTCGAGTGAGCCATCCGAGTTCAAATTTGAACTGTGGATGGTTAGAGCTTGAAGTTGTTTGTCCAAAATAGGTTAGCAATGAAGCATGATTTGATAAGGCCTCAATTTTTTCTAGCGCCGTAGCAAGGCAAGTGGATATTTATATTCCCATTCGGTGGTTAGTAGTGGTCAGTCAAGTTTATCATAAATTGGAATTGATTGGTTATTGTCCTAGGTGTATATGCAACCAGACATAGTAAGCCCCCACAAGTCCATGTTATCAATAACATCATTGAAATGACCCTGCAAAAAGAAACATTATTGAAGTGGAAAGGTCACCTCGTGCCAAATCAATCATTTTTTCTTCTTCTGGTATCGTTACAACTTTCTTTGGAGCCTAGTGGCTGTATGCCGCCGTCCAAGAGGAGTTTAGGTTCACTTTTCTTAAAAGAATTTGTTAATACCTGTCCGGCCAATCCCCATCCGATTTTAATTGATGGGATTTTGATATTTTTCTTGTATCTCGGAATGGATGTTTTACGTGCATGATCATTTATAGATAAGAAAAACAAAGTGAACTATTGCACGGCGGTCTGCATCATGTAGCCATGGCGGTGAGCCGCGCCGTATGTAAGACTCCACGCCTGATCAGCAGTAACTTCGTACTAGCACAATCTATATGTTCGGTCAGAGCATCAAATGGGAGCCACGCCAAAACTTGCGCATCGAGAGACTATTCCTGTGTCCTCGAGGAACTGACGACACCTCCGGCACATCAGACGAGGAACACGTACGCGCGTTACAAACGTGCCATCTGATGGCGACTCCGGTTGTGATTCCGGCCTAGGTACTTAGCTAGGCCGCAAACTGAGAATACCGGCCACTGGCGCTAGCACTGAAATAGCTTTGGACGATGGCTCCGGGTCCCTGTAGTCTCCGCTCTCCAGGATTGATGCATGGTTGGCCAAGAACGAAAGACAATATCAGCCGCAGCAGGATCACCTCACGGACAAGGCACCAAATATGCGGGTAGCAAATAACGTACGAACTCAAGCTTTTTCTTTTCTTTTTTGGAAAAGGAGGAATACCCCTGGCATCTGCATCTGAATGATGCATGCAGGCATATTAGGGCATCTCTAAGGGGAATCCGCCAACCTCCGACAATGCTCCGGACCGCGGAAGCCATCCAACGCGGTCCTGTAGAAGTTTGCGGAGCGGTCCGGATACGATTTCTCCCGTAAACCAAAGGCAAACGTGGGGGAGTTTGCGGGAGTCCAGACCACTACTTCGCACGATTCTCCTGGCTCAACAAAAAAAACCACCCATCCTTCCCGCGCTTTTTATCCTACGCGCCTCGCCGCTTGCACCGCCGCAATGATGCCGGCCCAGAGCATGCAGCGGTCATAATTGAAATCGTAATTTGACCGGACGGGAAGGCGGCGCATACGGACGCGTCTTCTCGGGCCTCGCCGCTTCAATGCGGACGTCCCGTTCCGAGAAACCAACTTCGGCAGCTACTCCGTCTTGAAGCGGGCTGACCGTCCCACCGCCTAGCCTGGCCGCGGCTATTTAAGCCGCGCTCCGACGCCGTCCAGAGCACTGGACCTTCCTGCTCTCTCCCCCTCCCCGCGTCTTTCCTTCTCTACATCCTCTCCGAGCCAAGCCAGCGGCAGTGCCGAAGTCCTGGTTCTCCATGCCGGCAGGCGACCCAGTGGGAGCTCGTTGTCTGGCGGATTGTTGCGTCGCCGCCCTCGGTCACCATGGCCATCGTCATCCACGGCGGCGGGCTCCTCCGACCACAGGAGGAGTAGCCGCAGCAGCGGACACGTCTGCTGTCGGAGACGGTTGTGACGGACAAAGAATTCGTCCGTCAGATGGAGATCATGACGGAGCGTTTGCTCCATCAGATGGGACCGGCGCCACCATCACCGCCATGTGAAGGACGAGCTACCGTCCCGCCGCGGTCCGTGTAAAGAACTAGCCGGCATCCCCGCTCCGGCTGGTCAAGGACGAGCCGACGTCCCCATCGCACAAATTCAACCTCCACATCGGCGGTCGCATGAAGCAGGAGCGCGCGTCCCCGAGCGCATCCGCCACGTGAAGCATGAGCCGACGTCGCCACCGCACAGCAGCTACGCATGGATCAACTTTCTATCGTCGCCACCTCGACACCACGCCGCCAAAGGGTGCCGCTCATGATCGGCAAGGTGTGTGGCCGCATCCTCCACTACCTATGAGGCGGAAGCTTCAGCGGTACCTCCGGCTCTCAGGGCGTGGTGTCCAAGGCCGAGCGCGCGACACAGCATCAGGTGAGGTACGACCGGCACAATGCCGGTCGCCGCTCTGCGTTCACCAAGACGGACGTGGCGCCGGAATGGGTCCGCAATGACCCAGACCTCCCCGCGGCGTGGGCGCTCGACCACTCTGTCACCACCGTGGAGATGTCCGCGAGGCGGCGTCGCCGCCTTGACGGTGAGCTCGTCAAGATTGACGAGGAGTGGTCGCTTAGTAATCGCTCTGCCTGCGGCGGTCGCGGCAAGGCTGCCGTCAGGGCTCCGAAGTCCACGTTGTCAATGGCCGCGGCGAAACTGTGGACTACGCAGCAGGAGACGGACTGGCTGCTCTGCGAGCGGCAAGCAACCGCCGGACAAGGCTGCCGCGGTCCTCCGACGTCGTTCCGCCGCCGGAGGGACCATCACGATGACGGCACGGATGGAGATGGCGGTGTGGCAGCGCAGGACGGCCACGCGTACAGGTGGTCGTCCAGTTAGGGTTTATGTTTTTGTTTCTTGTTTTTTAGTTAAACGGTCAAAATATCGATTTTTTATGTAAATTATCTTCGAACTTGAATGCAATTCGTCCTTTTGATCGAATTTCGTCAGGTTGGTTCGAATTGTTGAGCGGATGTATGCGGCTACGGTTGGATGTCGTCCTTTTGCATCCGTGTTCACGGACTGATTTTCTTTGTCTATGAATGAATGCGGAAGAAAATATACGGGTTGCTGTTGAAGACGCCCTTATTTAAGCAACATGCCAACTGCTAAGCCATGTATATTTTTCATTCATATCTATAGCGACCGCCCCAAGGTATATACATATCGCACATTTTCTGGTTAACTTGACTTTTATTAATAAAGTAGATAATAGACGGGTGGATGCTCCCTGACAAAGCATCATAGTCCATATTATACTAGATTCCACTTAGTTGGACCTAAAACGAAATATACTAAAGTTAACAACACACTAATCCAAGTCGAAGTTAAGGTTGATCACCGACAACTTGTTAGAGTCCGGCGATTCTTCTACGTGGATGCCCTGCCATGGCATAGACGCATCACCAGAGTCATTTGCGTTGAGTTAGTCAAAGAGAGCATCACCACACTTGCTCTGCCTCAATCAATAACTGTTGGTTTGCCCCCGCCTCACACTCGTGGATCATCCTGAGTGTTCGGGTATCTCGGTTATTTCGATTCGGCTAATTCGGTTTATGGGTAATTCGGGTATTCAAAAACGAGAACCGAAACTCTTTCTATCAAAAAAAAAAACCCAAACCCAAATTACCAAAAATTTGGTTCGGGTAATTTGGGTACCCAAAAAACCCGAAATATTTGGAGCACACATCAACTTTTGGTATGAATAATTTGGGTGTAAGGGTATTTCGGATAGTATGGGTATTTTAGTTAGTATGGGTAACATGACAGTGTAATAACAGTATGAATAATTTGGATAGTATGAATAATTCGGGTAGTATGGGTATTTCGGGTTTTCTAGACTGGAACCCCAACCCTAACCCGAAAACCGAATAGCCAGGAAATGAGAACCGAACCCAGACCCGATACCCGAATTACCCGACAATGGAAACTAGCCGTGGATAATGGACCGTGCGAAAGCAAGCGAGAACGCCATCACCTCCAGGCCAGTGGCAAGCCTGGCAACCTCCTCCCCGATAAGCACATCCATCTTCCAGTGTTCCTCCTCCTCAAGCAACACTCGATAATAGTCCCGTTCCACCATCACACCTAGGTCGCCGGTGACGTCCTAGTTGTCGGCTTCCGATGCCGCCGGCTCATCTCCTGCTTTGCCTTGTCCCCTCTCTTCCTCGGCTAACTCGGCTATGGCCACCACGAACTGTGCCTCCTCGCAGTCGTTGTCGGAGTCATCTTCCGAGGATGTAAATTTGATATGGATGACATCCGCCGCGGCGACACCCCACCGCACTGCCCACAACAGGCGGCGAGCCATGGCAATCTGAGAGGTGGTGATTTGGGGCGTCGTCGGTGACGAGTTGGGGAGAAATGGGCGGCATTGGGGAAAGGTTAGGGTCTGGTTGGGGCATCGACATGATTTTATAACCAGGGCGACGGGACTATTTGACGGCTTGTTGCAGGTTGAGCCGTTTTTCAAGTGAGCGGAGCCAAGAGGAGATTTGAGGAGAATGAATATAAGCTAGTACTAATAAAAAAATAATGATAAAATAAGGGTAAGCTTCTCGAATTTAAGCAGAAAAGGCATTTTTTGGTTACTCGAGGGGACCCATACACGTCGTCATCGTCTTCACGAGCGATCCAGCGTGTGGTTGGATGGTTAGCAGCAGGGGCGGACCTAGAGAGTATTTTGATTGGGGCAAACTATTTGAGTGGGGGCATATTCTGTAAAAACTCAAAGAATTTCAGCAAACGTTTCAAAAATCAGAATCAAATCTTACTGGAATATCACATTTTTTGTGGGGGCATGGCCCCACTCACCTCAAAGTTGGTCCGCCGCTGGTTAGCAGGACGGTGGTATCCCAAGCCCATCAGAGTTCAAGCCTTATCCTTGAGATTTGGTCCTCGCATTTTTTGAATTTATTTTAGATCTTGCGACGATGTGCGTTTAGTGAGACGAGATGTTTTTGTCTACTACAAAGACGTCCATGGTCAATCTTAAAATGATATCTTGGCTCAGTCTTTTGGATGTGCTCATAGGCTAGTGTATACCTACGTGTGTTCTTATAGGCGTATGTGCGTATGAGCATACTTGGTTGTATTGTGTTAAAGAAAATCATCGTCTTTACATCCCCTGCTTCTATTTTTCTTGGCAACACGTCTGCAAGTATACACGTGGTTAAATTACAAGCAGCTGGCAGCTGACGTCATACACCACGTCGCGGCCCCGGCGTCACTCTGAGACGCAAATACACGGTTGACGACGGCCACACATCGGTGAAACGCTCTTCCCTTGTGACCAGTAAAAGAAAATATCAAGCAACCAATAGAAGATCACGAGCTTCTTATCCTCACTCCGTGTATGGGAGGGGATTTGGAGCATGCAATTGTGGGGGCAACGAGTCCTTCCCTTGTTTTTTTTTTTTACTTTTGATCTTCAATTTTTCATATATTTTGATAAAATTTCAAATTAAGTATTATTTTTATATTTGTATTTCTCGTGACGACGGATTCGAAATGAGATATATTTTGAATATGTTTTGATGATTTTGAAAATAATGTAAGTTTTAACTCTTGAAACTTAGTATGAGCGATCGATAAAATCATGATTTTTTTGCCCACGACGTACAAAAAAAACATCTTAGAAATTTATCTATGAAACTTGGTAAAAACGAGCTAGAAAATCGCAAGTTTTAGTTGAAAAATTGTAAGATTCAACGACCGAAACTTCAAACTTATTGCGCCCTCGCGCGGGATCCAATTACTTCGCGAATCACAAGGCAATCGAGCGGATGGTCAGGTCTTGGCTTGTGCGTGCCCCACACCTGCATGCCCTGGAATACCTAGTTCCTACAAGATGGAAAGATATATATCCCAGGATGAAGATGCCATATGTATTGCCAAGGATGAGAAAATATCAGGTGTATCTAAAATATCTGTGAAACTTGTGAAAATATTGGAAATGGAGAAACAACCAAGGATGGAGATGCCATATACCGTATTACCAAGAGCAAGAAAATATCTAGTGTATCTGGGGTTATGGTGCAACCAGTTGTATCATGCTCACAAATCAATTTTAAAGCTGTTAAAAATTCTTACATGTTTTAGTGACACAATAGCAATACAATCAATATAGACCGGGGAAATTCCAAATTTGTAGCACAGCTCAAGAAATAAAAATGACCATTGACAGTGTGGATAGCTGTAAATTCATGGCTGATCTGAAGAATATTGGTTTGTTACTATAACAAGCTGAATTTATTTCATGCGGTTTTTATTTCAGAATTTTTTTAGAAACAAATTACGAAGGCAAATGCTCATTACATGCATGCGCACTCATCCTTATGAAAACAAGCATGCACCCTACCCGATGACCATATTCGAAAGACTGAGTCGGCATATCTTAAGATTGATGAAGTTGTAGACGCCTTGTAGTCGAGAAGCAGACCATACCACCGAACAAATAGCGCTGAAGTGCCTGGAATAGATCCACGTAATACGGGAGTATTCGTGTCAAATCTATGACTTGAACTGAGGTGGATGAGTTTCATGTACCACAAAGAACTCAACCATCTAAGATAGGCTCCGATTTACTTCTGAATTTTATGACAATCGAGTGTGGTCTATACATGTCCTACCATGTTTTCTCCTAGAAATTTTTATGACTACCAGAAGTTGCCTTTTTAAGATTTGGTGTACCACATACCACAAGGCCAGCTAAATCATCACTATTCAATTTGTGATAACACGCCATCATGCACAATTCACTCATACCTCGTGTCATGGTTTTATCAACCCGGCAGATGTCCTCCTAACAGGACTTACGTGTGAGGCCATCGCCGCTTGGTGGCGACTCGAAGGGGTTAAGCGAGAGAAAGAGTCGGGTTTACCCAGGTTCAGCCCCTCCTATGGAGGTAATAGCCTATGTCCTGCTTTTCGTGTATTGGATTGATGGATCTCGATTACAAGGCTGCGGAATCGCTAACGTAGCTATCGAGAGATTGTGACTTGAAAGTTTTGGTCCTAGGAGCCTGCCTTTATATACAGGTCAAGCACTAGGTTTTACAACAGTGTTCTGCTTCTACACTTGTCATTTTTCCGCTGCTTATTTATCATGACGTCACCTGTCGTCAATCTGAAAAACAATGATGACATCTTGGCGGATCTTGTCGTATCCGCTTATCCCAAAAATCGAGGCGTTTTCATCTCCCGAAATTTACTGTGTTCCCTCGATTGTCGTGCCTGTCAGTTGCCTCTTCAGGCTCCCTTCCTTTAAATATTCACCGAAGGGCCCTGGATTTGCTTTCCACTTCCCTTTCCTGCTTCTTCTTCTTCCTCGAATCCGGGAGCTCCTCGCGCCACTACCGCAACTTCCTCATCTCGTCGAGCTTTCTTGCGGTCGTCGCGGCGTTCCTTCGCCAGTCGATTCTTCGCGTGTTTTCTCCATCATCGGTCGACTGCTTCGAGTAAGTTATCATTCTTCCAACTAGATCCATTAGAGCACCTCGAGGTCCTTCGAGTTCCTGGACAACTTTCCTCCGGTTCATCACCATTTGCTAGCTCTGTAAACAGATTCCACGAACGTGTTCATCAAAATAGAATGGTAGAAATGCCAACTCCGCTTTGCATATGACATGTCTTAAACCTTCCATGTATTAGATGAACCGTAATGTCATTACTTCCATTCCCCCCTGCTAGGGTTAGAAAATATTTTCGCCTTTTTGAACCATTTTTAGATCCGAAATTGTTGGTGCTTCAGGACAAACTTGTTCGTCTCATACTTAGTAAAAATTTCCTAGAACCAATTGCCTTAACAAGCCGCCTTTACTGTTGCCGGCTCAGTATTTGTAACTCGCCATGCATTTTAGGCCATTGTAGAGATTCTGTTCTTTTACCAAACTTGTCCTTTTTATTGCCAATACTTAGATCACTTTACTTGAACCATTTACTTAAGCCGTCTTGTTTTTACTTTTATCCAGGCGACTCATTATGTCGGAGTCAAAAGCCTGCAACTGGGCGGCGACTCAAGTTTCTGATATCCATTTAAGGGATTATGATGATCATGGGTTTCTGCCGCCTCAAAATGTAGTAGGCTGGCGAGTCATCCTCGGAGAGGAGATCCCACACCCCCAGGAGGGAGAAGTGGTGATATTTTTGGATCACCTCCTTTTTATTGCCTTCATCCTCAAGATCTTGCCCCTAATTCCATATCGAACCTGTTCGAGTTCCAAGTATTTTGTGAGGTGTATCTGCAAACAGATCCCATCGTTTCCCTCTTTAGGGAATTCTTCTATTTGAACCAGCAGACAGAGTGCGCAGATGGTCCCGGCTGAGAACTTCGCGGGGTTTCAATTCAAAGGTGGAAAGACATCCTCTTCCCTGTTGCCACCTTACCAAGCCACCCTAAAGGGTGGATCAAGACTTGGTTTTTCTGCCGAAACACTGCTCCTGCCGAGGAAAATCCTTTGCCGGGTTACAGGCCCAACCGCCTTCCCATGGATCTTGAGCTTCCGGGTTGGGCTTCCCCAGAAGAGCGCTCCCAACATGCCCATGTCTATCCAAAGTTGAGGGCTCTGCTGGCCAACGGGTTGACAGGGGTTGATCTGACCCGTTGTTGGGTATCCTGGAGGATTCTTCCATTAAGCCTGTGAAGTGGCTTAATGTGCACCTATTCTGGCAATTTGAACGATCCTCTAAGGTATAGCAACTTCTCCTTGGAGGCCAATGAAATAAATCGGATCGTGAAGAAATTGCTGGGCGAAAGCCTGGAGACTTGCAGCGAAGACAGGTTGAAACCCTTCTACGCCCTCAACCCGGCTCCTCCGGTATAAAGTTTAAGATATTGACCCGGTTTTCAAACGCACTTTGAGCTTTTACCTTCTTAGTCTTAAGTATTTGATTTCGCATGCCACCTCTTCTTTCTGGAATCGGAGACGCCTCAAGGCAACGGCTAACAAGCCTAAAGCCGCCCCAAGCAAGAAGAAAAGCAAGGCTGCTGCAGAAGGTCCATCTCAAATGGACGAAACAACCGCTACTGATACCCGATCAGAGGTAAAATTAAACTTTTGTTTATATTTCCTTGAACTCATCTGACGCCTTTTCCTTCTCAGGGTGATGTTGAAACAAGCCATGCAGACGATGTTGAGGTAATTTCCATATCTTCCGACTCAGATCCTCTGCCTCCATTGAAAACAAGGCGGGTTGTTCGGAAGGTAGGCTTTTCTCACCCAGACGCTCATCTGGATCCTTGCTTTATTTTGAAGAAAACCTAGCACCAATCTAGGCGTCAAACCCGAAGTGGGAGTGGCGATCTTGTTGAAGGTTTGTCCGATAAATCAATCGCCAGGAAGCGATCAGCTAAGGTACTAAAAATTCCAAAATTTCCAAAGAAAACTCCGGCTTGATATGTCAATATTTTGACTCTTATGCCTTTGTTAATCAGGAGACGCCACCTTCGTCGGACGACTCAACTGCGTCCAAACTGGTGCCCTTTGTCATTAATCAAGGGTAACTTCCTCATTAATTCATCCATTTGAGTAAGCTATTGCTTTTTCCATTTTTTATATCATAATTTTATAACCTGGCAGGGCCAAAGCCAAGAAGAGGAAGACTGACGGGTCTTCTGCTAACCTTGAGACTCCTGAGCCGGAACTTCCTGATCCGGCGGCTCATGAAGTTCATGTTGATCATCCTGAAGACCTTCAGGATATCCAAGATAATTTGGCTCCTTCATCTGAACCAATCAATACTGATGCCGTAACTGTTGAAGCCACATCAACAGTTAACCTTGACCCGCCAAATCCTCTAGCAACAAACAAAGATGCCCCAGAAGTTGTCATTACTGGGACGGCTTATGCTGCTCCCGAGATTTCCAGGGTGTTGACAAAAGTTGTTGCTAAAGATGAGGCGGTACTACAAGAAAAAGGGAAGGCCAAGTTTGAGCTTCCAAATTATGAGAGCTTTAGTGTCGAAGATCTTCATGCTGCCTGCTTGGACCGCTTGGCTACAAGCCGTGAAATGGAAATCGGACTTGTAAGCATGATGAAAAATAAATATGAGGTATGTTCTCCTTTTGCCATTATCTTGCATACCATCATTAGCTTCCAAAAACCAGCTTGTTATAATAAGCCGGTTTTATAAAACAACTGAAAGCTTGTAATATCCATGTAGCCCCCAAGGGCCGGCTCATCTTCTTGAGATGAGTCGGGTCTTTGTAATAACTTTAAAGAACTTTCGACCTGTAGCCCCCAAGGGCCGACTCATCTTCTTGAGATGAGTCCGGTCTTTGTAATAACCTTAAAGAACTTTCGACCTGTAGCCCCCAAGGGCCGGCTCATCTTCTTGAGATGAATCGAGTCTTTGTAATAACTTTGATGTTAGAAAAGAGCTGAGATACATTAGCCCCCAAGTGCGAAATACATTGCTTCGCAATTTGTTTTGGACTTGATGTAAATTTCATTCATGATGCAGGAAGCTCTGAAGACAGCCGAATCCAGTGCGCCCAATTTGAAAAAGGACCTGGAAAAAAGCCAGACTTCCCAGGCAGAAGTTGAAGAGAAACTTTGCCTTTCTTTGATTGAGCTAGAAAACACCAAGGCGGGCTTCTTAAAAGAGAAAAAATCCTTTGAAGATGAGAAGACAGCTTTGGTTAAACGTGCCGAGGATGCTGAGAGCCGGCTCAAACCTGTTACCGAAGAATTATCCGGGTTAAAGCGACAGATTGCCCAGATGGCTCAAGCTGTTTTTGGTAAGTGTAAATACATATCATCCTGTCCTGTTTGGAACATAGGTATAATGTGCTTGGTGACTCATGTATTGATTCTATCGTGCAGGTCCCCGGACCAGCGGCTTTTACGATAACAGTTTGCTCATGCTCAAGGTTGTGTACTCGCTGACGGAGCAGCTCTACACTGGGAGTCATCTCGCAATTAAGGCAACACTGGGGGAGAAGCAGCCCTTAAAATATATCAAGAACGTATTGGAAAATCTCTCCATCATCCCGCAGCATATTCCAGAACTGAAAGGATCAGCCACCCGATCGGGCACCATCTATGCCTTGAGTCGAGCTCTGGCTTACGGAGAAGAGCTTGACCCGCCTGAGCTGGCAAAAGGCTTTCCCGAATTTAAAAATGATAGGTCAGAATTCTCCCAGCAAGATTACGCGGCTTGTGTCAAGGACGCTCAAATTCTGTCGACTCGGCTAGTCTCCGAGATGAAGCTGAGGAGCTACCAGGCGGCTTATGGTGCGAACCATACTCGGATTCCACCACCTGATCTGATAACGAAAAATCTGGCTCCTCAACGGCACGAGCACATTTTTGCCCCTGAAGTCGACCCGTCTTCAATTCTTAACAACGAAGCTGTGTTCCAGGCTTTAACTCATTGCAACTGGGATGCAGATAATCTTCAAATTCAGGAACCAGAAGACCAGTCGATGGACAACCCGGAGGTGTCTCATGCGCGAGATTAAGTGCTACTTACCTAGATCATGTGGTCGGTGATTTGAGCTTCCCGAACTGTCAACTTAAGCCCCCATGTACGGGCAGAAAAAAATCAATTTGTGGCCTCATGTAATAGGGATAGCTGAACATTTGTCATGCCATCGTGCATGTTTTGCACCTTTGATGCTAGATACCTTATCTGATGCTTTTTTACTCCTCTATGCAATCCTTCCACTGACGAGCCTTTTGATAAGATACAGCTGGGCAAAATGACCCGGTCTTTAATTTTGATTTTAACAACTTATTCCTCTTTCAACAATGTTGAATTTGTAGGATAGTTCGTCAATTGGTTGCTCATGCAAACTTCAATTGGTTTAACCCGGTCTTTGGAAATGGGGGCGGGTAACAAGTTTTGTACCTGAGACTTTGCTGTAATAAACAAGGCAAATTAAAACAAAAGTTGGTAAGCCGATTCAATGAATCTTGGCTAAAAAATTGATGTCAAACTTGAGGTCCTATGTTAGCCTCTTCAAGCAATAACATAATTGTCGGTGTCATGCAGCCGGTAACTCGGTTATAGGGTCACGCTGAAAGTATTTTCATCGGATAGCTATTCATGTTGGGGGTTGTTTCCTGAAGGTTGGAAAAAATAAGATAGCCCCCCTTGAAGGTACTTTTAGTAGTCATCAGCCTTAGGGGACACATAATTATGACGCTGGCTTTCAAGGCTCGACAGAAAAAGACCGGCTTTCGAGGCTCGGCTCTTGCTTCAATGACGCGGGTATGATAACCCATGGTTTATCCTAGCTTTCCGTATGCCGGCTCTCACATCACTCAAACCGGTGTTTTAACCTTAACAAGTTCAGGGTCCATGAAGGGATTGACTTGTAAGAGTTCATGGGGTCATCTGATCGGAGTCGCATCAAACATACATGCATGTTTAACCATACATGGCGTTTATTTTTGCCGGCTCAAGAGGGTGAGAAAGCTAAGCCCGATGGGCTGGAAGCCCCGAAATGCCCTTAATTAGGTGGCATTGATATTCCGGGTCACAAGGGTGAGAAAGCTAGACTCGGTGAGTCGGAAGCCCCCAAGCGCCCATTGTTCCAGAAAATAAAGACTCAAACTCATCTTGTTGAAACGACAAAATACGTCGGCTTTATTCATAACTGAAACATAAAGAAGTATATATAGAATTCTGCAAGGGGGAGGAAATTACAAAAAAGGAGCTGGCGGAGCTAGATTTTGATAAGGCCACTGGTGTCCCAAGGCCGACTTATTTCCCTTCTTGGGGGCATGATATTTCTTCTCTGTTACTCTCCAGAATTATAAATTTCATCCAGGGTTTCGAGGGCTAGTTATACTGACCGTTATTCAGCTGCTTGGGATTACTTTGAAATCCCCCTTGGTTATTATGTTGATTGCCTTGGCTAGGATGTTGCTCATTACCATGATTTGCTTGATGTTGAAACCCAGCTCCTGGGCCACCTTGTGACCCGCCGGATCCATGTTGACCCGGATGTCCTCCACCATTGCCTCCTGGATTATTCTGGAAAGCCCGGCAATGGAATTCTTGCATGATATAACAATTCTCCCAAGAGTGACTAGCCGGCTTATCTGGGGTGCTATGTTTTGGACAAGGTCCTTTAAGTGCCTCCTCATAATTGCGAGGTTTATTCCCATTGTAAGCTCCTCCGGGTCGACCGTTCCGGCGCTGGTTCTTGAAGTCTGTATTGGTGTTGGCCACGAAATCGGACCCACCATCCGGATGCTTCCGCTTATTGCTATTCTGAGCCCCCTGGTTACCTCCATGGCTGTGCTGGCCTTTTCCTCCTTCAACTTTTTTGCCCTTGGGGGTTTTGTCCTCGTCTGACCTGGGGTCCTTCGTGCTATCTGACTCTGCATCAAGTCGCCCATGTCTTGCACCTTTCGCTTGAGCCGCCCGAGCTTCTGGACCAAAGGCTGAAAGTGACAGTTCTTTTCCAGTATCAGGACTGCCTGAGCCACCGTGATGCTATCTGATGAGTGGATAATTTCTGCGACCCAGCGTGTCCAATGGTGTGCCGACTCATCCACTCGTTGAACGCAATGTTGTAGATCCACTATCGTCATAGGCTTCTTGCAGGTCCCTTGGAAATTCTTGATGAATCGCTCTTTCAACTCGGTCCATGTGTTGATGGAGTTAGGCGGCAAATTTTTCAACCACGTCTGAGCCGGGCCTTCCAACATCATGGTTTAATATTTAGCACACACAGCATCGCTGACATCCAGCATGTCCATTGCCAACTCGTAACTCTCAATCCAAGACGCCGACTCAAGATCTGCCGTGTAGTTTGGTACCTTACGAGGTCCCTTGAAATCCTTGGACATGCGCTCAATGCGTAGCGTCGGGGATAAGCATGGTATGCCAATTGTTCTACTATTGGACCCACCCCCCAAACTTGTTGCGCACCTCTCGCCGCGTCAACAACTGCCTGGGCGTCTGATGGCAGGGGACGAGTCGGAGAAACCTGATGCTGCTACCTTCGCCCACTGCTAGAGACGGCCGGGGATTCCACATGATGGCCCTTGCTTGCATAGGGGGTGGAATGCATCCGATCCTGACTATACGAATATTGTGCTTGTTGAACCACAACAGTTTTCAGTATTTGGATGGCATTTCTGGCTTCAACCTCGAGCTGTGAGTTTCCATTAATGCGCAATGCTTCCAAATTCCGGGTTGCAGCCAACATATTATCAACAGGATTTGAAAAGTGGCCCCGCGGTGTCTGAAATCGCTGAGGGGGAAGTTGAGTCGGCGGGGGTTGAGCCGGTTCCTCCTGCCGATTCCCAGGTTGGTGAACAGTTCCTGGTGTCTGATGTGGGGTATTAAAGAGCTGTTGAGGCTCAAGGTTCGGGGGAAGCCCTCAGTGGTGTCCCCTCTCGTAAACCGCCTCCAATGCTTCTCTCCGGACCCCTAACCGCCAGGCCTCAGCCTTAAGGCGTTCCGTCTCCTGATGTATGTGCATCTGTAGATCCGCCATCCATGCGTTTTCAGCATCTATCTCCTTTTGCACCTCAATCATTTAAGCACGCAATTTAGCTAGCTCCACATTGCGCTCCTCTTGGTTTTCCATAGTGACTGGGGAATCCACGAGTTTTGCCATCTCGGCCATAAGTTCGGTCATGGCCTGAGCCGGCGTTTTGGTTGACCCGCCAGAACCTCCAGCCGCGGCTGGATCTGGAACCGCCGTAGCTCCCGCCATGTAAATAGCGACTTGTCATAGCGACTCATTGTATTCCTCAGGGGCTTTGACTCCCAAGGAGCCCCCAAGTCCGCCATCGTAAAGGGGGCAGATTGACTCTATATCTCCCGTAGATGACGTGCCGTCCGAATTAACGAGGATGTCTCCCCTGGAGGCCGGCTCATCCGAAAGGCTGACTCCTTGCGTGAAACCAACGAACATGTGACGAAGACCTTCCTGACGTTGATTGGATCGGGCGCTCCGAGCCGGCTCGCCGATGTCCTAGAGGCAGTAATATCAGTTACTTTTGTATCTCAGAGTTTGTAATGAATGTTTATGATCCATGCTATAACTGCAATGATTCTTGAGTCTACAATAACCACGAGGCTTGGAGGGAAACTCATGTGCACGTGTGGTATAATAAACGGTAAATTGTATTCCTAGTCTTGCCTCTAAGACTGGCTCAAGTATTGCATGATGATCCTGTTTTCCTGATCATGGGCATGGCTATGCCGGCAATTTTGAGGGCACGATGTTGGTAGAACACTTGTGTTGAATCGACCCAAAATTGATGTTATACTATGAGATATATTCGTCACAAGTCATGGTTAAATAACACAGAGATAGTTAATGTTTGCATGATTCCTTAGACCATGAGAGTATCGAGTTTCTTCATGCTTGCTTCATGAACTTTGGGGTTTGTTAAACGTCATCCGTAAATGGGTGGCTATTACGGCGGCTTACGGGTTCATGGAAAAGTATGTCAAGTAACTTGATAGCTCAAGATTGGGATTTGCTCCTCCGACGATGGAGAGATATCTCTGGGCCCTCTCGGTGTTACGGTATCCATCATCGTCTGGCCAGACACTTTGTGATTTGATCACGGGGATGCCGGAACACGGGAACGAGAAAAGAGAATAATACCGGCAACGAGGTAACTGGCATTGTGGACAAGTTGTTGATCCATGAGGATGCCTACATGTCTCACCTCGGGTAATTGTAACATATCGCGAAGCAACAGGAATAGCACACGGCAACTGGAGGTTCACTCGAATATTCATTCGTGTGCGTATAGGGGTCAATATGGGTGTCCACGGCTCCGATGTTGATCATTGATCGGAAGGGGTTCCGGGTCATGTCTATGCTTCACCGAACCTATAGGGTCACACGCTTAAGGGTCATCTATCTGCTGAATACTAGACAGGGAGTCTGAGAGAAAATCACCGAAAAAGTTTCAAACGCCGGAAAAGTTTCGGACAACGGAAAAGTTCCGCAGAGAGAACACCGGAACAGTTTCGGTAAAACTGAAAAGTTGTTTCAGGGGATACCATTAAGTCAAATTGGTTTCGGCACATGCCTGATAATTCTTGGAGGATGCCAGAATCATTCTGGAAACTTTCTGGAATTTTCCGGGATGAAAACCGGAAATGTTCCAGAGCTGCCGAAACCGCTTCAGATGCTTTTCGCAGATGAAAATCACTAAACCGGAATTGTTCCGGATCGCATTGAAAATTATTTTAGTGGGGTACTAGAATTGTTCTAAGCCCACATAAATATTTTCAGTTCGACCGGACGCTGAAAAATGTCGTCGTGAATAGTGAAAGTGCTTTTTGGATATTTATGGAAAAACACCTTTTTGGATATTTCCAAAAAGGCTTCTAGAAGGGATTGGGGAGCAAGCAAGCTCCTCATGGGGGGGGGGCAAGGGGTGGCCGGCCAAGGGTGGAGCTCCTCCATGGAGCTCCACATGGCACCCTTTTTCCTTCTTATGTTTTTTATGTGTGACATAAAGTGGGGGTAATTTGGTATTTTCTAGTGCCAACCCTACCCCTTGGTTTTCCTATAAATAGAGGAGATGTTGGCTGCCATCTCTTCATCCTTTGCTCTCATACACATGCTTTGCTTTGCAAGCTCTCTCTCTCCCTCCCACGAAAAGAGTTTTTCGTAGAGTCGAAAGGCTGTCTGGGTTCCGGCAGGAACTAGTTCAGGACGGCGAAGCCCTGCCAGATAGATGACACCGTATGTGTGCAACCCCGTAGAGAGGTCGTAGTTTCGATCTTTTGCCCGAGGGGCTGTTCGTGTGTCCTCCCGAAGGGCTGTCCGAGTCTCCGTTCGAGTTTCGAGGGTCCTCCCGAAGGGCTGTCCGCGACATCGTCCGGGGGACTGTCCGACCGCCTCCCGAAGGGCTGTCCGACGACGGAGTACATCCTCGCGGTTGGGAGGTTGAAAAATCCTAGCTGCGGGGATCTGCACCAACGATCTCCACCGACTCTTCTTCCGCTGCGCTTCGAGTCGGTACGGATCAGATCAAACCTTGTATGCAGTCTCCATAGTGGTCCTGGGCGTGCTCGCTATACCGGAAATTTTTATTTTCTGTCGCGTTCCCCAACAGTGGCATCAAGAGCCAGGCTATGAGTAGATGCATGTTATGATCTAGAATACATGAGATGTATGGGTATTGCATAGTATAATTTTGTAGTAGATGAGATCTATTGCTGAAAATTATTTGTGCGGGTAGCAGATGAAATCTGTTACCCGATGTTCCTGTTGCTTCCCTTGAATTTGTGTAGTCCTGATCTTGACGGCATGGTGGAATCTCACAAAGTTCTGGCAATCCGCGATCCTTTCATGCTGCTCCTGAGTATGCTGATTGACAGATCAACGAAGTGCTAACAGTTCTTTGGGTTCCACCATAGTTAAAGAAAGATGGATGTTTCGCAGACGAGAGGGCAATGCAGATATGATCTGCACGGGGGTCACGCGTATGACGAAGTTTAGTATGGGGCTCGAGATTTTATTATCTCGTGTTTCATACACCCTGGAAAGTTAATCTAGCAACTTGAATTATCATACTTGATGATGGACGTTGGTAGCTGCGGTTTGAGTAAAAACCTTAGAAGCCACGTAAAATAAATTTTTGCATAAACCGATTAGAAGCGTCTAACTTGGTTTTGCAGGATGGTTAGCATGTGATGTGGTATAGCAGGTCTCATATTAATTTGATTATGTATGAGATGCCTATATGATGTAATTAACATGACCTGCGTGTCATGATTCGGCATGATGGCTGGAGCCATATGATTGCACTTTAATGACCTGCGTGTCAACCTTATGTAATGCACTTATTTTATTAGATATAGAGATAGCAATATTATCTGGTGCATCGACAAGGTGGTGGCAATCTTCGCGAAGGTGAACACCGACGCGAATGCCGAAGACGAAGAGATACTTGACTTCTCCGTCAGAAAGGGCTATACCATATCATGCTGATTATGAATTGCCTGAGATGTTTATCCCTTATGTTGCACCCTTCTTGATTGCGCGGTAGTCGCTTTTTATTAGGGTGATCTCTCACTAAAAATTACAAGTAGTTAGTGTTCTCCCAAGTGTAGCACCGTCACAGCATCCTTCCTTTCGGGGTGCGCCATGATCTATATGGGTACGAACGATTGTACGGGTGTAAGGCGGGTGAGGTCAGACCTCGCAGCAAGATCACTTGGTTGTCTTGACATTCATGGTAGGATTGTCCTGAGCTCGGAACACACGCATCGAAAGATGACCAAGAGTCACATGGAGATGTGATCGGCAAGTTTGCCTACCAATTGGAGTTCGCGACATCGCTGTTCATCTCGAACAATGGCGTTGAATTACAATTTGGATCTTGAATCACTCACAATCAATTATGAGAGATATTGATTTGAGTGGGAGCGCTTTTTAGAATAAAATTGTTTATTCACTAGTGCATAAATCATTATGAACAAAGTCTAAGTGAACTTGTGTTTTCCGTTGTAGATCAAATGGCTCGCAATAGCGCGTTCAACTTAGGCCCGATGTTAGAGAAAGAGAAGTTAGTTGCGAATGGAAACAACTATGCAGACTGGGTCCGTGCCCTGAGGATTGTCCTCAGGAGCGCTAAGAAAGTGTACGTGCTTGACGGACCTCTTCCACCTAAGCCGGTGGAAACAGCCGCGGCAGACATACAAAATGTCTGGGCCACTAAGGATGATGATTTCAACTTAGTGCAGTGCCTCATGCTGTCTTGCATGAGTTCAGAGCTTCAAAAACGTTTTGAATTCCATAACTCCTTTGATATGATCAAAGATCTGGATGCTCTGTACAAGTTTAATGCACGGTCTGAACGTTTTGATATCATGAAAATGATGGCGGAGACCAAGATGGCTGAGGGCAGTTCAGTTGGCGAGTACGTAGTCAATATGATTGGCTACGCTGAAAGGCTTAAAACCCTGGAATTCCCACTTCCGAAAGAGCATGTTATGGACTTGTTGCTAGGTTCACTCCCCCCGTCTTATGGCGGTTTTATCATGAACTACAACATGAATGGGTTGGACAAAACTGCAAATGAGGTGCTTGCCATGCTGAAAACTGCTGAAGGAGGAATGCAGAAAAATCGCAAGCAAGTGTTGCTTGTGAATAAAACTGCCAGTTTCAAAAAGAAAGGCAAGCCAAAGAAGGGCAAGGGCGCCGGTAAGACCGGCTTCCAATGCAAATCTAAGGGCGGAGCCAAGAATGAAACTGAGTGCTTCTACTGCAAGGGCACAGGTCACTGGAAGAGAAACTGCAAGAAGTATCTGGAAGATAAGAAGTCCGGAAAAACCGAAAAAGGTATAATTGTTATACAAGTTAATGTCATTGACGTTTTGCTTGCTAGCGAAAATTCCAAGTCTTGGGTATTTGATACCGGATCGGTTGCTGACATTTGCAACTCGATACAGGGGCTTTAGAAGGTGCGCAAGCTGGAAAAGAATGAAGTCGTGATGCGTGTCGGGAACGGCGCTGGGATCGCCGCTCAATCCGTCGGCATTATGCCTCTACGTCTCCCTTCAGGATTTATTTTGGAACTAAGTAACTTTTATTTTGTTCCGGCATTGTGTAGAAACATTATCTCTGGATCATGTTTGGTACACGATGGGTACTCCTACAAGTCTGAGAACAATGGTTGTTCACTTTATTGTAAGGACATATTTTATGGATTTGCACCCATTGTTGGGGGCCTTTTCATACTAAATCTTGAATGTGAAAATGATGTCTTTAACGTGAATGCTAAACGCCTTAAGAAAGCTGATACCACCACCACTTTCATGTGGCACTGTCTGTTGGGGAACGTTGCATGGGAAACAAAAATTTTCCTACGCACACACAAGATCTATCCATGGTGATGAGCATCTACGAGAGGGAGAGTGAATCTACATACCCTTGTAGATCGCTAAGCGGAAGCGTTAATAAACGCGGTTGATGTAGTCGAACGTCTTCGCGATCCAAATCGCCGAGCGTCCCGCGATCCAATCACGATCCTTCCGATCTAGTGCCGAACGGACGGCACCTCCGCGTTCAACACACGTACGGCTTGATGACGCCTTCACCTCCTCGATCCAGCGAGCGATGGTGAAGTAGTGGTTGAGTTCCAGCAGCACGACGGCGTGGTGATGGTGGTGAGGAACAATCTCTGCAGGGCTTCGCCAAGCACTACGGAGATTATGACGGAGGAACTAGAGGGCTAGGGTTGCCGGCACACGGCTTGGGAAATCCTGATGTATCCCGTGTGCTAGCCCTGCCCCTCTATTTATATGTTGAGCCTTGGGGTCTAAACTTGGAGTAAAAGCCTCCTCCGGGTCGGTTTTGCCCGCACAAGGTCGGTTTGGCCCGCAGGAAAAGAGTCCAATTCGGACCCTGCCGAATCGTGCACAGCCGCGCACAAGCGGTAGTACCGCTTCACACAAGCGGTAGTACCGCTTGGGCGGTAGTACCGCTTCACACAAGCGGTAGTACCGCTCGGGCGGTAGTACCGCTTCACCAAGCGGTAGTACCGCTTACGCGGCAGCAAAACTACTTTTGCACTTTCCAATACCTTGTGGGCTTTATCCCTTTGGCTCATATAAAGTGTTGCTGCACCCGAACACTTCGGTAAACATCCGGAACCCATTCCGGTGAACTCCGGAACCCTTCCAGAGATCAAAACACTATTATCACATATATCAATCTTTACCTCCGGACTATTCCGGAGATCCTCGTCATGTCCGGGATCTTATCCGGGACTCCGAACAACTTTCGGTCACCAACATAATAACTCAATTATACTAATCGTCACCAAACGTTAAGTGTGTAGACCCTGCGGGTTCGAGAACTATGTAGACATGACCGAGACACCTCTACGGCCAATAACCAATAGCGGGACCTGGATGCCCATATTGGCTCCTACATATTCTACGAAGATCTTTATCGGTCGAACCTCTATGTCAAGGATTCAGTTAATCCCGTATGCTGTTCCCTTTGTTCTTCGGTATGTTACTTGCCCGAGATTCGATCGTCGGTATCACTATACCTAGTTCAATCTCGTTACCGGCAAGTCTCTTTACTCGTTCCGTAATACAAGATCTCGTGGCTAACACTTTAGTCACATTGCTTGCAAGGCTCATTGTGATGTTGTATTACCGAGTGGGCCCTGAGATACCTCTCCGTCATACGGAGTAACAAATCCCAGTCTTGATCCATGCCAACCCAACAGACACCCTCGGAGATACCTGTAGAGCACCTTTATAGTCACCCAGTTACGTTGCGACGTTTGATACACACAAGGTATTCCTCCGGTGTTAGTGAGTTGCATGATCTCATGGTCAAAGGAACAGATACTTGACATGCAGAAAACAATAGCAATAAACTGACACGATCAAATGCTACGTTTACAGTTTGGGCCTTGTCCATCACATCATTCTCCTAATGATGTGATCCCGTTATCAAATGACATCTCATGTCCATGGCTAGGAAACCTTAACCATCTTTGATCAACAAGCTAGTCAACTAGAGGCTTACTAGGGACACAGTGTTGTCTATGTACCCACACATGTATTTGAGTTTCCAATCAATACAATTATAGCATGGATAATAAACGATTATCATGAACAAGGAAATATAATAATAACCAATTTATTATTGCCTCTAGGGCATATTTCCAACAGTCTCCCACTTGCACTAGAGTCAATAATCTAGTTCACATCACTATGTGATTTACATTGTAATGAATCGAACACCCATGCAGTTCTGGTGTTGTTCATGTTTAGCCCTTGGAAGAGGTTTAGTCATCGGATCTGCAACATTTAGATCCGTGTGTACTTTGCAAATATTTATGTCGTCCTCCTTGATGTAATCGCGGATGGAATTGAAACGTCGTTTTATGTGTCTGGTCCTCTTGTGAAATCTTGGTTCCTTGGCTAGAGCAATGGCACCAGTATTATCACAAAACAGAGTCATTGGGTTAAGTGCACTAGGCACTACTCCAAGATCTGTCATGAACTCCTTCATCCAGACACTTTCCTTCGCCGCCTCCGAGGCAGCGATGTACTCCGCTTCGCATGTAGAATCTGCTACCACGCTTTGCTTGGAACTGCACCAGCTAACCGCACCCCCATTAAGAATAAATACGTATCCGGTTTGCGACTTAGAGTCATCCGGATCAGTGTCAAAGCTTGCATCGACGTAACCCTTTACGACGAGCTCTTGATCACCTCCATAAACGAGAAACATGTCCTTAGTCCTTTTCAGGTACTTCAGGATATTCTTGACCGCCGTCCAGTGTTCCATTCCTGGATCACTTTGAAACCTTCCGACCATACTTATGGCAAGGCTGACATCGGGTCTTGTGCACAGCATTGCATACATGATAGAGCCTATGGCCGAAGCATAGGGGATGACACTCATCTTTTCTCTATCTTCTGCAGTCACTTGGCATTGAGTCTTACTCAACTTCACACCTTGCAAAACAGGCAAGAACCCCTTCTTGGACTGATCCATTTTGAACTTCTTCAAAACTTTGTCAAGGTATGTGCTTTGTGAAAGTCCTATTAAGCGTCTTGATCTATCTCTATAGATCTTGATGCCTAATATGAAAGCAGCTTCTCCTAGGTCCTTCATTGAAAAACTCTTGTTCAAATATTCCTTTACGCTTTCCAGCATTTCTATATTGTTTCCAATCAGCAATATGTCATCCACATATAATATTAGAAACGCTATAGAGCTCCCACTCACTTTCTTGTAAATACAAGCTTCTCCGTAAACTTGTATAAACTCGAACGCTTTGATCACCTCATCAAAACGAAGATTCCAACTCCGAGATGCTTGCATGATTCTGACGGACTTAAGCATCGCTACGGGTGAGAAGGTCTCATCGTAGTCAACTCCTTGAACTTGTGAAAAACCCTTTGCCACAAGTCGAGCTTTATAGACGGTGACATTACCGTCCGCGTCCGTCTTCCTCTTAAAGATCCATTTGTTCTGAATGGCCTTACGCCCTTCAGGTAATACTTCCAAAGTCCATACTTTGTTTTCATACATGGATCCCATCTCGGATTTCATGGCCTCTAACCACTTCTTGGAATCCGGGCTCATCATCGCTTCTCCATAGCTCGTAGGTTCATCGTTGTCTAACAACATGATGTCTAAGACAGGGTTGCCGTACCACTCGGGAGCAGTACGCGTCCTTGTCGACCTACGAGGTTCGATAGCAACTTGATCCAAAGCTTCATGATCATCATCATTAACTTCCTCTCCAGCTAATGTAGGCTCCACAGAAACAACTTTCTGCGCTGCGCTACTCTCAGGTTGAAGTAAAGGTTCAACAACCTCATCAAGTTCTATCTTCCTCCCACTCAATTCTTTCGAGAGAAACTCTTTCTCAAGAAATGTTCCGTTTTTAGCGACAAACATTTTGCCTTCGGATCTGAGATAGAAGGTATACCCAACTGTCTCTTTTGGGTATCCTATGAAGACGCATTTCTCCGCTTTGGGTTCCAGCTTTTCAGGCTGAAGCTTTTTGACATAAGCATCACATCCCCAAACTTTAAGAAACGACAGCTTTGGCTTCTTGCCAAACCAAAGTTCATATGGCGTCGTCTCAACGGATTTCGATGGTGCCCTATTTAAAGTGAATGCAGCTGTCTCTAATGCATAACCCCAAAACGATAGTGGCAAATCGGCAAGAGACATCATAGATCGCACCATATCTAATAAGGTTCGATTACGACGTTCGGACACACCATTACGCTGTGGTGTTCCAGGCGGTGTCAATTGTGAAACAATTCCACACTGTCTTAAGTGACTGCCAAACTCATAACTCAGATATTCTCCTCCTCGATCAGATCGTAGGAATTTAATCTTCTTGTTACGATGATTCTCAACTTCACTCTGAAATTGTTTGAACTTTTCAAATGTTTCAGACTTGTGTTTCATTAAGTAAATATACCCATATCTACTTAAGTCATCAGTGAAGGTGAGAAAGTAACGATAACCACCGCGCGCCTCAATACTCATTGGACCGCACACATCAGTATGTATGATTTCCAATAAGTCACTTGCCCGTTCCATTATTCCAGAGAACGGCGTTTTAGTCATCTTGCCCATGAGGCATGGCTCACATGTGTCAAGTGATTCAAAATCAAGTGACTCCAAAAGTCCATCAGCATGGAGCTTCTTCATGCGTTTTACGCCAATATGACCTAAACGGCAGTGCCACAAGAAAGTGGTATTATCATTATCAATTCTATATCTTTTGGCATCAATGTTATGAACATGTGTATCATTACTATCGAGATTCAATAAGAATAAACCCATCACATCGGGTGCATGACCATAAAAGATATTACTCATATAAATAGAACAACCATTATTCTCTGATTTAAATGAGTAACCGTCTCGCAATAAACAAGATCCAGATATAATGTTCATGCTTAACGCAGGCACCAAATAACACTTATTTAGGTTCATCACTAATCCCGACGGTAATCGAAGAGCGAGCGTGCCGACGGCGATCACATCAACCTTGGAACCATTTCCCACGCGCATCGTCACTTCGTCCTTTGCCAGCCTCCGTCTATTCCGCAGTTCCTGTTTTGAGTTGCAAATATGAGCAACCGCACCGGTATCAAATACCCAGGCACTACAACGAGAGTTGGTAAGGTACACATCAATAACATGTATATCATATATACCTTGTTTGTTGTTGGCCGCCTTCTTGTCAGCCAAATACTTGGGGCAGTTCCGCTTCCAGTGTCCAGTTCCCTTGCAATGAAAACACACAGTTTCTGGTTTGGGTCCAGCCTTGGGTTTCTTCACGAGAGGAGCAACTGCTTTGCCACTCTGCTTGGAGTTACCCTTCTTACCCTTGCCATTTTTCTTGAAACTAGTGGTTTTATTGACCATCAACACTTGATGCTCCTTCTGAATTTCAGACTCAGCGGCTTTCAGCATCGCAAACAGCTCGGCGACTGACTTGTTCATCCCGTGCATGTTATAGTTCAACACGAAGCTCTTGTAGCTAGGTGGCAATGATTGAAGAACTCTGTCAGTGATAGCCTCTGGCGGAAGGGGCATCCCTAACTCAGCCAGACGGGTGGAGTACCCAGACATTCTGAGCACGTGATCACTGATAGACCCGTTCTCCTCCATCTTGCAAGCATAGAACTTATCGGAGATCTCATATCTCTCGATCCGGGCATTCTTCTGAAAGATAAACTTCAACTCCTGGAACATCTCATATGCTCCATGACGTTCAAAACGTCTTTGAAGTCCCGGTTCTAAGCCATACAACATTGCACATTGAACTATTGAGTAATCATCAGAACGAGCCTGCCAGGCGTTCACAACGTCTAGAGACTCAACTGGAGCGGGTGGATCACCAAGCGGTGCATCAAGGACATAAGCCTTCTGGGAAGCCGTAAGGATAATCCTTAGATTACGGGCCCAGTCCACAAAGTTACTTCCATCATCTTTCAACTTAGCTTTCTCTAGGAACGCATTAAAATTCAGGGGTGCTACTGCGCGAGCCATGATCTACAACATAAATATAGCAAAGACAACTTAGACTATTGTTTTTAGATAATGAGTTTAGTTAATCATATTTAAAAAACTCCCACTCAAATTGACATCCCTCCGATCATTCGAGTGTAACATGATCCAAATCCACCAACTCAAGTCCGATCATCACGTGAGTTGAGGTGGTTTCAATGGTGAACATCTTCATGTTGATCATATCTACTATATGACTCATGTTCGACCTTTCGGTCTCTTGTGTTCCGAGGCCATGTCTGTACATGCTAGGCTCGTCAAGTTTAACCCGAGTGTTCCGCACGTGCAACATGGCTTGCACCCGTTGTATGCGAACGTAGAGTCTATCACACCCGATCATCACGGCGTGTCTCGAAACGACGAACTTTCGCAACGGTGCACACTTGGGGAGAACACAATTTATCTTGAAATTTAAGTGAGGGATCACCTTATAATGCTACCGTCGTCCTAAGCAAAATAAGATGCATAAAAGGATTAACATCACATGCAAATCATAAGTGACATGATATGGCCATGAACTTGTGCTTTTGATCTCCATCTCCAAAGCACCGGCATGATCTCCATCGTCACCGGCATGACACCATGATCTCCATCATCTTGATCTCCATCAACGTGTCGCCATAAGGTTGTCGCGCCGACTGTTGCTTCCACGACTATAGCTAACGTTTAGCGATAAAGTAAAGCATTACATAGCGCTTAATGATTGACACGCAGGTCATACAATAATTAAAGACAACTCTATGGCTCCTGCCAGTTGCCGTACTCATCGACATGCAAGTCGTGATATTCTATACAACACATGATCATCTCATACATCACATATATCTCATCATGTAATTGGCCATATCACATCACAACATACCCTGCAAAAACAAGTTAGACGTCCTCTAATTGTTGTTGCAAATTTTACGTGGCTGCTACGGGTTTGCAAGAACCGTTCTTACCTACGCAAAACCACAACGTGGTGTAGTGATTGCTTTTTGATCTTCTAAAAGAACCCTCTTCATTGAAATCGATTCAACTAAAGTGAGAGAGACAGACACCCGCTAGCCATCTTTATGCAACGAAGTTACATGTTAGTTGAAGGAACCTGTCTCGCGTAAGTGTACGCGTAATGTCGGTCCGGGCCGCTTCATCTCACAGTACCGCCGAATCAAATATCAACTAGTAACGGCAAGCAATATGTATACACCCACGCCCACAACTCGTTTGTGTTCTACTCGAGATCTCATCTACGCATAGACCTAGCTCATGATGCCACTGTTGGGGAACGTTGCATGGGAAACAAAAATTTTCCTACGCACACACAAGATCTATCCATGGTGATGAGCATCTACGAGAGGGAGAGTGAATCTACATACCCTTGTAGATCGCTAAGCGGAAGCGTTAATAAACGCGGTTGATGTAGTCGAACGTCTTCGCGATCCAAATCGCCGAGCGTCCCGCGATCCAATCACGATCCTTCCGATCTAGTGCCGAACGGACGGCACCTCCGCGTTCAACACACGTACGGCTTGATGACGCCTTCACCTCCTCGATCCAGCGAGCGATGGTGAAGTAGTGGTTGAGTTCCAGCAGCACGACGGCGTGGTGATGGTGGTGAGGAACAATCTCTGCAGGGCTTCGCCAAGCACTACGGAGATTATGACGGAGGAACTAGAGGGCTAGGGTTGCCGGCACACGGCTTGGGAAATCCTGATGTATCCCGTGTGCTAGCCCTGCCCCTCTATTTATATGTTGAGCCTTGGGGTCTAAACTTGGAGTAAAAGCCTCCTCCGGGTCGGTTTTGCCCGCACAAGGTCGGTTTGGCCCGCAGGAAAAGAGTCCAATTCGGACCCTGCCGAATCGTGCACAGCCGCGCACAAGCGGTAGTACCGCTTCACACAAGCGGTAGTACCGCTTGGGCGGTAGTACCGCTTCACACAAGCGGTAGTACCGCTCGGGCGGTAGTACCGCTTCACCAAGCGGTAGTACCGCTTACGCGGCAGCAAAACTACTTTTGCACTTTCCAATACCTTGTGGGCTTTATCCCTTTGGCTCATATAAAGTGTTGCTGCACCCGAACACTTCGGTAAACATCCGGAACCCATTCCGGTGAACTCCGGAACCCTTCCAGAGATCAAAACACTATTATCACATATATCAATCTTTACCTCCGGACTATTCCGGAGATCCTCGTCATGTCCGGGATCTTATCCGGGACTCCGAACAACTTTCGGTCACCAACATAATAACTCAATTATACTAATCGTCACCAAACGTTAAGTGTGTAGACCCTGCGGGTTCGAGAACTATGTAGACATGACCGAGACACCTCTACGGCCAATAACCAATAGCGGGACCTGGATGCCCATATTGGCTCCTACATATTCTACGAAGATCTTTATCGGTCGAACCTCTATGTCAAGGATTCAGTTAATCCCGTATGCTGTTCCCTTTGTTCTTCGGTATGTTACTTGCCCGAGATTCGATCGTCGGTATCACTATACCTAGTTCAATCTCGTTACCGGCAAGTCTCTTTACTCGTTCCGTAATACAAGATCTCGTGGCTAACACTTTAGTCACATTGCTTGCAAGGCTCATTGTGATGTTGTATTACCGAGTGGGCCCTGAGATACCTCTCCGTCATACGGAGTAACAAATCCCAGTCTTGATCCATGCCAACCCAACAGACACCCTCGGAGATACCTGTAGAGCACCTTTATAGTCACCCAGTTACGTTGCGACGTTTGATACACACAAGGTATTCCTCCGGTGTTAGTGAGTTGCATGATCTCATGGTCAAAGGAACAGATACTTGACATGCAGAAAACAATAGCAATAAACTGACACGATCAAATGCTACGTTTACAGTTTGGGCCTTGTCCATCACATCATTCTCCTAATGATGTGATCCCGTTATCAAATGACATCTCATGTCCATGGCTAGGAAACCTTAACCATCTTTGATCAACAAGCTAGTCAACTAGAGGCTTACTAGGGACACAGTGTTGTCTATGTACCCACACATGTATTTGAGTTTCCAATCAATACAATTATAGCATGGATAATAAACGATTATCATGAACAAGGAAATATAATAATAACCAATTTATTATTGCCTCTAGGGCATATTTCCAACACTGTCGCCTTGGCCACATCGGAAAGAAACGCATGCAAAGACTCCATAAAGATGGAGTTTTGCCATCCCTTGATTTTGAATCATTTGACACATGTGAAGCTTGCTTGATGGGAAAAATGACCAAGACACCGTTCACGGGTCATCCTGAACGGGCGAGTGAATTATTGGAAATAATACATAGTGATGTATGTGGTCCAATGAGCACAATCGCACGGGGTGGGTATTTCTACTTCGTAACTTTTACTGATGATTTAAGTAGGTATGGTTATATCTACTTAATGAAGCATAAGTCGGAAACCTTTGAAAAGTTCAAAGATTTTCAGAATGAGGTAGAAAATCATCGTCACAAAAAGATTAAGTTTCTGCGGTCTGATCGCGGAGGCGAATATCTTAGTCACGAGTTTGGCCAACATCTGAGTGACCGTGGAATCGTTTCACAGCTTACGCCTCCCGGAACTCCACAGCGAAACGGAGTGTCGGAACGACGTAACCGAACCCTGTTAGACATGGTAAGGTCGATGATGTCTCTTACAGATCTTCCAATATCTTTTTGGGGTCACGCACTACTCACTGCCGCTTATACATTAAACAGAGCACCGTCTAAATCTGTTGAGACGACGCCATTTGAATTATGGTATGGGAAGAAACCCATTGTGTCGCATCTCAAAATTTGGGGTTGTGAGGCATACGTAAAACGTTTACAGCCTAGCAAACTCGATCCCAAAGCAGATAAATGCTACTTTGTAGGTTATCCAATTGAGACCATTGGGTATTCCTTCTATCTTCCCTCCGAGCACAAATTGTTTGTCGCTAGAAACGGAGTCTTTCTCGAGAAAGAGTTTCTCACTAAAGAAGTAAGTAGGAGGACAATACAACTTAATGAGATTAGTGAATCTTCGGCAACCGTTGATATGGCTAAGGAACCAGAAGAAATTCTGCTAATTATCCCTACAACTGAGCCGAAAGTTGTCGCATATGATGCGGAAACTTCAGACAATGTTGTAACTGAACCGCGCAGACCAGGTAGGGCTATCCAGCCACCTGAGTGGTTTCATAACGAAATCTTCATTTTTGAAGACGATGAACCTGCGCACTACAAGGAAGCGATGGCGGGGCCTAGCTCAAGGGAATGGCACAAGGCCATGAAATCCGAAATGGAATCCATGTACGAAAACCAAGTTTGGAACTTGGAAGAACTTCTAGATGGCGTAAAACCCATTGGTTGTAAATGGATTTTCAAAAGAAAGACGGACGCGGATGGTAACATTACTGTCCACAAAGCTAGACTTGTCGCGAAAGGGTTCACGCAAGTTCCAGGAGTGGACTACGACGAGACTTTCTCGCCCGTAGCTATGCTTAGGTCTGTTCGGATATTACTAGCAATTGCTGCTTATTTCGATTATGAAATATGGCAGATGGATGTCAAAACGGCTTTCCTAAATGGAAACCTTGAAAGGGATGTATACATGATACAGCCAGAAGGTTTTGTCGATCCTAAGAATGCTGGAAAGGTATGTAAGCTTCAGAAAGCCATTTATGGTCTGAAGCAAGCATCAAGGAGCTGGAACATTCATTTTGATGAAGTGGTCAAAGAGTTTGGCTTCATCAGGAACGATGAAGAATCTTGTGTGTAGAAGAAGTTTAGTGGGAGCGCAAAAGCATTTCTAATCTTGTATGTGGATGACATATTGTTGATTGGAAATGACGTGAATTTTCTTAGCGAAATAAAAGACTCATTGAAGAAAAGTTTTTCAATGAAAGACTTAGGCGAAGCGGCATATGTATTGGGCATCAGGATCTATAGAGATAGATCAAGACGCCTGATAGCGCTTAGCCAAAGCACGTACATTGACAAGGTGTTGAAAAGGTTCAACATGGAGAACTCCAAGAAAGGCCTACTCCCCATGTCACCTGGCACTGTGCTTTGCAAGAATCAGTGTCCTCGGACCCTCGATGAGCGAGTACAAATGAATGATATTCCATATGCTTTGGCAGTTGGTTCTATTATGTATGCCATGCTATGTACAAGACCGGATGTTTCCTATGCGCTAAGTGTTAGCAGCCGGTACCAAGGTGATCCAGGATTGGAACACTGGGCCGCAGTCAAGGGTATTCTTAAGTACCTCAGAAGGACCAAGGATTTACTCCTTGTGTACGGAGGTGATGAAGAGCTCATTGTAAGTTGTTACACTGATGCAGGCTTCATGACTGACCCAGACGACTTCAAATCTCAATCTGGCTATGTTTTCATATTGAACGGTGGTGTAGTTGATTGGAAAAGTTCCAAACAAAAGACTGTAGCGGATTTTACAACGGAGGCGGAATATGTTGCTGCTTCAGAAGCCTCCAAGCAGGCTGTCGGAATCAAGCAATTCCTTGAAGACCTTGGTGTGGTTCCAAGTGCTCTGGACCCGGTGGAGATCTATTGTGATAATAGTGGCGCCGTGGCTCAGGCAAGGGAGCCATGTTCGCACCATAAGACAATGCCTATTCAACGCAAATTTAAACTCATTCGACATCATGTCGAAGAAGGTTTAGTGAAAGTACGCAAAGTTCACACGGATCTGAATGTGTCAGACCCGATGACGAAGCCTCTACCACGAGCAAAGCATGAGCAACACCGGATTGCCATTGGTGTTAGGGAAGCCATGTAACTAGATTATGACTCTAGTGCAAGTGGGAGACTGTAGGAGATATGACCTAGAGGCAGTAATATCAGTTACTTTTGTATCTCAGAGTTTGTAATGAATGTTTATGATCCATGCTATAACTGCAATGATTCTCGAGTCTACAATAACCACGAGGCTTGGAGGGAAACTCATGTGCACGTGTGGTATAATAAACGGTAAATTGTATTCCTAGTCTTGCCTCTAAGACTGGCTCAAGTATTGCATGATGATCCTGTTTTCCTGATCATGGGCATGGCTATGCCGGCAATTTTGAGGGCACGATGTTGGTAGAACACTTGTGTTGAATCGACTCAAAATTGATGTTATACTATGAGATATATTCGTCACAAGCTAATGGTTAAATAACACAGAGATAGTTAACGTTTGCATGATTCCTTAGACCATGAGAGTATCGAGTTTCTTCATGCTTGCTTCATGAACTTTGGGGTTTGTTAAACGTCATCTGTAAATGGGTGGCTATTACGGCGGCTTACGGGTTCATGGAAAAGTATGTCAAGTAACTTGATAGCTCAAGATTGGGATTTTCTCCTCCGACGATGGAGATATATCTCTGGGCCCTCTCGGTGTTACGGTATCCATCATCGTCTGGCCAGACACTTTGTGATTTGATCACGGGGATGTCGGAACACGGGAACGAGAAAAGAGAATAATACCGGCAACGAGGTAACTGGCATTGTGGACAAGTTGTTGATCCATGAGGATGCCTACATGTCTCACCTCGGGTAATTGTAACATATCGCGAAGCAACAGGAATAGCACACGGCAACTGGAGGTTCACTCGAATATTCATTCGTGTGGGTATAGGGGTCAATATGGGTGTCCACGGCTCCGATGTTGATCATTGATCGGAAGGGGTTCCGGATCATGTCTATGCTTCACCGAACCTATAGGGTCACACGCTTAAGGGTCATCTATCTGCTGAATACTAGACAGGGAGTCTGAGAGAAAATCACCGAAAAAGTTTCGGACGCCGGAAAAGTTTCGGACAGCGGAAAAGTTCCGCAGAGAGAACACCGGAACAGTTTCGGTAAAACTGAAAAGTTGTTTCAGGGGATACCATTAAGTCAAATTGGTTTCGGCACATGCCTGATAATTCTTGGAGGATGCCAGAATCATTCTGGAAACTTTCTGGAATTTTCCGGGATGAAAACCGGAAATGTTCCGGAGCTGCCGAAACCGCTTCAGATGCTTTTCGCAGATGAAAATCACTAAACCGGAATTGTTCCGGATCGCATTGAAAATTATTTTAGTGGGGTACTAGAATTGTTCTAAGCCCACATAAATATTTTCAGTTCGACCGGACGCTGAAAAATGTCGTCGTGAATAGTGAAAGTGCTTTTTGGATATTTATGGAAAAACACCTTTATGGATATTTCCAAAAAGGCTTCTAGAAGGGATTGGGGAGCAAGCAAGCTCCTCATGGGGGGGGGGGCCCAAGGGGTGGCCGGCCAAGGGTGGAGCTCCTCCATGGAGCTCCACATGGCACCCTTTTTCCTTCTTATGTTTTTTATGTGTGACATAAAGTGGGGGTAGTTTGGTATTTTCTAGTGCCAACCCTACCCCTTGGTTTTCCTATAAATAGAGGAGATGTGGGCTGCCATCTCTTCATCCTTTGCTCTCATACACATGCTTTGCTTTGCAAGCTCTCTCTCTCCCTCCCACGAAAAGAGTTTTTCGTAGAGCCGAAAGGCTGTCTGGGTTCCGGCAGGAACTAGTTCTGGACGGCGAAGCCCTGCCGGATAGATGACACCGTATGTGTGCAACCCCGTAGAGAGGTCGTAGTTTCGATCTTTTGCCCGAGGGGCTGTTCGTGTGTCCTCCCGAAGGGCTGTCCGAGTCTCCGTTCGAGTTTCGAGGGTCCTCCCGAAGGGCTGTCCGCGACATCGTCCGGGGGACTGTCCGACCGCCTCCCGAAGGGCTGTCCGACGAGGGAGTACATCCTCGCGGTTGGGAGGTTGAAAAATCCTAGCTGCGGGGATCTGCACCAACGATCTCCACCGACTCTTCTTCCGCTGCGCTTCGAGTCGGTACGGATCAGATCAAACCTTGTATGCAGTCTCCATAGTGGTCCTGGGCGTGCTCGCTATACCGGAAATTTTTATTTTCTGTCACGTTCCCCAACAGTAGGTGTCCGGCTTGGAGGTCCCTGATCCAATTCCTCCTGCGGGATCTTGGGACCTACGTCCGATCGGGTCGTCCTTGATGCTCAAAAACGGCTTGTCGACCCACGCGATGGCTCTTGATCATCTGTTTCACTGCAAACTTCCCGAATCCTGACTGGATTCCCTTTGAAAACTCAACTCCACCGGGCGAGAGCCCCACGGTGGGCGCCAACTGTCGTGGTTTTATCAACCCGGCACATGTCCTCGTAACAGGACTTAGGTGTGAGTCCATCGCCGCTTGGTGGCGACTCGAAGGGGTTAAGCGAGAGAAAGAGTCGGGTTTACCCAGGTTCAGCCCCTCCTACGGAGGTAATAGCCTACGTCCTGCTTTTCGTGCATTGGATTGATGGATCTCGATTACAAGGGTGCGGAGTCGCTAACCTAGCTATCGAGAGATTGTGACTTGAAAGTTTCGTTCCTAGGAGCCAACCTTTATATACAGGTCAAGCCCTAGGTTTTACAACAGAGTCCGGGTCATATCATGACCCGTGACTTACTACATCTCTAACTTATCTTGCTCCTTAAGGAAACTTGAACCGCCGTCCGTAGCTCCATGGGCTTTGAGCCGCCGTCCTCAGGTTGTGGGCCGCCCGGCGTCTTGATCAGGCGCCACTTTACTTAGTTTGCACTTGGGACACGGCCCACTCTGAACAGAGTCAAACAGCTGTTGACATGTTGACCCGGCCCAGTAGGGCGGGTTACACCGTCGGGTTATATCCCCAACACCTTGTCTTTTTAACACAATATAGACGCAGACGCTCATACGTACACATATACACTCATCCCAAGCTGGCACAGTAGAGACTAAGCCGGCACATCATTTTGAGATTGATGAAGTCGCCACAAGCGCCTTTGTAGTCAACAGGAAGGCCTCCTTCCACTGGACACATATCACCGGAAAGCATGAAACAAATTCAGAAAAATATGAGCACCAATGTCAAGTTTAGAACTTGAACTCTGATGGACTAGGGATACCATTGTCCTTGTAACATCCAACCACAGGTTGGTTCGCCACTCCTTCCTTATTGCTCTAGATACATCCCACCTTTCTTGTCTTTCTTCTCAAAGATTGACCATATTATGATTGAAAGTACAGTCTTAAAGTAAATCAAATTTGAAAACAATTAACAAGCAAATACAATATATATTTTCCATGTTGCTAAGTTTCAGATTTGAATTCAAATTACAACTCGTGGAATAAATAAGAGAGTCAGAACCATGTTTTGCATAGTAGTAGCTATTCGAAGTAGGTTTTAGATTTCTTGGCTGTGATCTACTCTATCTCTTCTGTGAATTTACTCTCTGAATAACATAAGACGTCAGGTTCAGAGAGGAGGAACACAGCGATAAAGAGGAAGAGTTTTTGCGACGCACAATTAGTTGCGTCTTTTCTGCCTCTTTTACTTTTATTCCATTGACTAACAGAATAGCTAAAAGATCTCCATGATCCAAACTTTGCGCGTGCCATCCCACGGGCGTTAGAACGTGCAGATGCTAAATAAAAGGAACTAGACTCTACTGGGCCGCAACGTGAACACAGCACGTTTGTGACCATGTCAATCAACTTGCAACGACCTATCATCACAAGTAATTGCCCTTATGAAAATAGAGCAGAAAATAAAAAATGTGACGGAAAACAAGACACGCTGGACAACAAGATTAAGCATCAACATTCACCTCCTTAAGCTTGTAGTCCTTCTCGCTTGCGCACGCCGATCCGGTCACGCATCTCCAAGAATTTTACCCTCCCTAACGGCTTCGCCAAGATGTCTGCAAGCTGATCATTTGTTCGAACATGCTCTACGCCAATCTGTCCATTTTCAACACATTCCCGAATATAATGATATCAGATGTGTATGTGTTTACTTCTCTCATGATGAACTGTATTCTTGGACAGCGATATGGCCGACTGATTGTCAATCTTGAGCAGCGCTGGTTGAACCTCCTCTCCCATGAGATCTGCTATGAGCCTTGCCAACCAGACACCCTGACATGCAGCTGCTGCACCCGCCATGTACTCGGCCTCGCACGACGACATGGCCACTACCTTTTGCTTCTGAGAGAACCAACTGACAGGACTTGAGCCAAGGTAGAAGATAATTAACCCCACCGGTGCTCCTCCGATCATCCAAGTCTCCTCCAAGGTCACTGTCACTGTACCCTGTCAATTTCTGCAGAGGAGTACTCCCTCTTTCATAGAAGCATCCAAGTTCTAGTGTTCCACGAACATATCTCAGAATTTGTCTTACAGCTGCATAGTGCTCTGTAGTAGGTTTCTCCATGAACCTACTGACTATTCCCACCGAGAAGGAGATGTCAGGACGTGTGTGGACTAGATACCTGAGGCTGCCAACAAGACTGCGGTACATGGTTGCATCGACAGTTGGCTTGGTACTGTCCTTTCTCAGGTGTAACCGAGCTTCCATGGGTGTTTGTGCTGAGTTACAATTCTCTAGTCCGCTCTTCTGCAGTATTTTCAGTGCATAAGCTGACTGACAAAGGAAAATTCCATCATTCTTTTGGTGTACTTCTATTCCAAGATAGTAACTCAACAAGCCCAAATCACTCATACTGAAAAGTTGTTTCATTTGCTTCTTGAACCTTTCAATTTCTTCCACACATGGCCCTGTGATGATCAAATCATCCACATAAACTCCAACAGTTAGATTTGATTTTCTATAAACTGCATGCTCAAGGGGACACTTTTCAAAACCCAGAGAGATCAATGTGCCATCAAGCTTTGCATACCAAGCCCTAGGCGCCTGCTTCAAGCCATAGAGGGCTTTGTGCAACCTGAGAACTTTGTCCTCTTGTCCACTGAGAACAAAACCTTGTGGCTGTGAGACATACACTTCCTCATTTAGTTCTCCATTCAAGAAGGCTGACTTCACATCCATGTGATGCACTCTCCATCCCTCTTGCGCTGCAATTGCAATAAGGAGACGGACAGTCTCAAGGCATGCAAGAGGAGCGAACACGTTCTGAAATTCAATTCCTTGACGCTGCACGTAACCCTTCGCTAGTAGCCTCGCTTTGTGCTTGATCACGTTGCCAGCCGGATCCTTTTTCAACTTGAATACCCACTTGAGGCCAATTGCTCTCTGACCGGGTGGTAACATTGACAACTCCCAGGTCTGATTGCTTTCAATAGAGCTGATCTCATCCACCATTGCCTTCTTCCACGCCACATCTTCTTTGCCTCCTGATATGTATCAGGTTCTTACATCCCGAGCAAACACGAGTCAGGAAGTGTACCTTCAGGTGCCTCCTCCATAAGATCTTCAATGAGGCGATCTCTGGGTGGTCCTTCTGTACACAATGGCATGGAAACATTTGTTGGTGGAGATACAAACCGAGGGCCAGCAGGTTCTTTGTCTCGGATCGGAGTGATGAAATCTTCTGCCTTGAACCCTGCCTCTATTTCTGCTGGAGTGAGCCCTTTCGTTGCCATGTGAGCTCTGTTGGCAGCTATGGTAGAGCTTTCTGTAGCAGCACGGTTCGCTCCCATGGCAGCCGTTCCGTGAAGATTTTCTTTCTGTGGCAGCCCGCAGACGGAGGGATGTATCTCCTCGAGGTGTGATGTATACTCAACAGTGTAAGCCTCATTTCTTTTCTCAACTGCATCAGAGTTCCACTCCCACTGCCTATCTACGTCGAAGACCACATCCCGCGACACACACAATTTCTTCATGTGTGGGTCGTACATTCTGTACGCTTTACTCATAGGCTCATAACCTATAAAGATCATCTCCGAGCTCCTGTCTGCCAGCTTTGTGAGATGCCCTGCCACATTCTTCACAAAACCAACACAGCCAAATGTGCGAAGGTGACTAACAGATGGTTTCTTCTTGTACAGTACCTCATATGGTGTCATGCCATGCACGCTTTTGGTTGGCTCGCGATTAAGAAGATACACAGCTGTCGACACGGCCTCTCCCCAAAACACGCCGGGTAGACCCTTTGCTTTTAGCAGGCATCTGGCCATCCCGACCGTAGTTTGGTTCCTTCTTTCAACAACACCATTCTGTTGTGGGCTGTACGGGGATGTGAGATAGTGATTGATGCCAAGACTCTCACAGAACTGTACAAACATCTTCCAGGTGAACTCTCCACCTCTGTCTGTTCGCAACGCCTTGACCTTCAGATCAAGTTCGACTTCCACTAATGCCCGAACCCTCTGTATCGCCATAAGAACTTCGTCCTTGGTGCGAATCAACACCGTCCACATGTATCGAGTGTGATCATCTACAAGAAGCAGACAATACATCTTTCTTGAGAACGTCTCTGGTGAAACTGGTCCACACAAATCCCCATGCAGTAGCTGCAGCGCAGCGTCCGCACGGTAGCTAGCTTCAGCTGGAAACGGGTTCCCTCTCTGCTTGCTCATCAAACAACTATCACAAAACCTCTCTTCCTGCTTGATTTTTGGGAGTCCCTTGACCATCTCATTCTGACCAAGTGCACGCAGTGCATGGAAACTGATGTGGCCGTACCTAGCATGCCATATCCATTGTTCTTCACTGGACCTAGCAAGCAAGCTCTCTGGGTTGGTGTGTTCAAGATCGAGCACATACAGCCGGTTCCTTGACCTTGTTACTTTGGCAAGCACCCTCATATCTCTGTCAAGCACGACCAGGAGCCCATCATCACAGGAGTACTTACAACCATTCTCGTCAAGCTGCCCCAAACTGATGATATTGCTCTTGAGTCTTGGGATGAAATAGACCTCGGTCAGAACTCGGTGCTCACTTGTGTGTGCGATGAAAAGTACTAAACCACGGCCTTCAATCTCTACGACTGACCCATCACCGAACCTTACTGTTCCTTTCACAGCCGTGTCCAATTCTGGAAAAAAATCAGCGCAACCTGTCATGTGATTACTTGCACCTGTATCTACGTACCATGCCTTGTTTGCTTCACCATTCAGCTTCGGCATGACCCTGTTTTCATGCAGCATGACTATTTCAGACTGAACTTCTGCTGTGTGTACTACCTCACAAACTTCAGCCATGAGCAGTCCCATGTCTTCATCAGTTTCTTTCCGCACAAAGTTAGCCCTTTCCTGCTTTGGCTCCGTGCACTCAGAGGCAAAATGACCATTAACATTACAGTTGAAACACTTAACTTTTGATTTATCAAACTTACGGTGCTTCTTTGGCTTTCCTTTGCCATTGTTCTGGCCATGGTCACCACGTCCCTTCTCTGAGCCGTTGTTCTCACCACCACCTTTCTTTGCACCGGAACCGGAACAACCGCTGCAATCGATGATGTTCTTCCCCTTCATCAGGGTTTCCAGCACGCGGGTCATGAGCATCAGCTGCTCAGTGTTATCTCCGCGACTCTGACGACGCCCACGCTGGTTCTCCTCAAACGCCGTAAGGTGCCCAATAGCCTCCTGCACCGTCATCTTCGTGACGTCGTCCCACTGTTCGATGGTGTTGACGATGTCAGAAAAGCGATCTGGCAAGGCACTGAAGAGTCGCTCCACCATGGCCTCCTCCTCAAGAGTGACACCGAGGGAGCGAATCCCGCTCACCAACTGTTGGATCACTAGAAGTGTGTGTCTAGAGGGGGGTGAATAGACTACTTGCAAGAATTAAAACCTAACCTTTTCCCAAGTTAATTAGTGGGCAGTTTTAGCAATTATAACAAGTCTAATGCACCCTACACATGCTAGTTAACAAGTATGGCAGCGAAAAGTAAGACAAGCACATGTAAGAGAGAGTAGAGATAGGAAGATCAAACGCAATTTGGAGACACAAGGATTTTTCCCGTGGTTCCGATAGGTGGCGCTATCGTACATCCACGTTTATGGAGTCTTCAACCCACGGAGGGTAACGGTCGCGAGAGTCCACGGAGGGCTCCTCCCATAAGGATCCACGAAGTAGCAACCTTGACTATTCCATAACGGCTTCCGTCCACGAAGGACTAGTCTCATGATACGTCCATTTTGCATCATGATTTCCTACTTTTATTTACTTTGTTTTGTTGAATAATAATGCTTTAGGGAGTGATTCTAATGTCTTTTCTCTCATAATACGCAAAGTTTACACAAAGAGGGAGAATACAAGCAACTGGAATTCTGGACCCAAGAAAAGCATTTCAGAGATACCTATTCTGCACAACTCCAATGAAGCTGAAAATTTACGGAGATTATTTTTGTATTTAATAAAAATTACTGTAGCTGAAAACTACCGGAGGAGGGCCACCAGGTGGGCACAACCCACCAGGGCGCACCAGCCCCCCCTGGGCGCGCCCTGGTGTATTGTGCCTAGCCTGGCCCGCTTCTGGTGCCCATCTTCTGGTATAAATTCCCAAAAAAGCTAAAAAAATTAGGAGGAGGACTTTCGGGACGAAGCACCGCCGCCTTGAGGCGGAACTTGGGCAGGAGCACTTTTGCCCTCCGGCGGAGCGATTCCGCCGGGGGAACTTCCCTCCCGGAGGGGGAAATCGAAGCTATCGTCATCACCAACACCCCTCTCATCTTTGGGTGGCCAATCTTCATCAACATCTTCAATCGCACCATCTCCTCTCAAACCCTAGTTCATCTCTTGTGTTCACTCTTTGTACCGGAACCTCAGATTGGTACCTGTGGGTGACTAGTAGTGTTGATTACCTTGCGTAGTTGATTACTATATGGTTTATTTGGTGGAAGATTATATGTTCAGATCCATTATGCTATTTAATAATCCTATGATCTTGAGCATGATTATTATTTGTGAGTAGTTACCTTTGTTCTTGAGGTCACGGGAGAAGTCATGTCGCGAGTAATCATGTGAATTTGATATGTGTTCGATATTTTGATGATATGTATGTTGTGATTCCCTTAGTGGTGTCATGTGAACGTCGACTACATGACACTTCACCATTCATGGGCCTACAGGAATGCATTGTGGAGTAGTTATTAGATTATGGGTTGCTAGAGTGACAGAAGCTTAAACCCTAGTTTATGCGCTACTTCGTAAGGGGCTGATTTGGATCCACATGTTTAATGCAATGGTTAGACATTGTTTTAATACTTTTCTCGTAGTTGCGGATGCTTGCGAGGGGGTTAATCATAAGTAGATTGTTAGTTCAAGTAAGAACAGCACCTTAGCACCGGTCCACCCACATATCAAATTATCAAAGTAGCGAACACGAATCAAACCAACATGATAAAAGTGACTAGACGAAATTCCCGTGTACCCTCAAGAACACTTTGCCTATTACTAGTGATTGTTATGGCCTGTCCTTTTCCTCAAAAGGATTGGGCTACCTTGCTGCACCTTGTTTACCGTTACCATTACTTGCTCGTTACAAATTATCTTGCTATCAAACTATCTATTACCTACAATTCCAGTGCTTGCGGAAATTACCTTGTTGAAAACCGCTTGTCATTTCCTTATGCTCCTCGTTGGGTTCGACACTCTTACTTATCAAAAGGACTACGATTGATCCCCTATACTTGTGGGTCATCAAGACTCTTTTCTGGCGCCGTTGCCGGGGAGTGAAGCGCTCTTGGTAAGTGGAAATCGGTAAGGAAAAACTTATACTACGTGCTGAAATTTATTGCTACTTGCTACTATGGAGAACAATCCTTTGAGGGGTTTGTTCGGGGTATCTTCACCTTGACCGGAACCACAATTAGTTACCCCTCAACCTACATCACCTATTGAAAATGTTACTTATGAAATTCCTTCGGGTATGCTAGAACAACTGCTTGTGAAACCTTTTGCAGAAGATGGAACTGAACATCCTGATAAGCATCTTTTATATGTGAACGAAATATGAGGATTATTTAAGCTTGCAGGTTTACCCAGAGATGAAGTTAAGAAGAAGGTTTTCCCTTTATCTTTGGAGGGAAAAGCATTGACATGGTATAGGCTATGTGATGATCTTGGATCGTGGAACTGGAATCGTTTGCAATTGGAATTCCATCAAAAGTTTTATCCTATGCATCTAGTTCATCGTGATCGGAATTATATATATAATTTTTGGCCTCGTGAAGGAGAAAGTATCGCTCTAGCTTGGGGGAGGCTTAATTCAATGTTATATTCATGCCCCAATCATGACATTCCGAGGGAAGTTATCATTCAGAATTTTTATGCTCGGCTTTCTCATAATGATCAATCCATGCTCGATACTTCTTGTGCTGGTTCTTATATGAAGAAGACTATTGATTTCAAGTGGGATCTCTTATAAAGAATTAAACACAACTCTAAAGATTGGGAACTCGACGAAGGTAATGAATCAGGTATAAATCTTAAATTTGATTGTGTTAAATCTTTTATGAATACCGATACTTTTCACAAGTTTAGCACTAAATATGGACTTGACTCTGAGATAGTAGCCTCTTTCTGTGAAGCATTTGCTACTCACGTTGATCTCCCTAAGGAGAAGTAGTTTAAATATCATCCCCCTATTAAAGAAGAAGTTAAAGAACCAGTCATAGCTAAAGAAGAAATCATCTTTTACAATGTTGATACAGTTGTGCCTACTGCCTATATTGAAAAGCCACCTTTCCCTGTTAGGATAAAGAAACATGCTAGGGTATCAACTGTGGTTCGTAAGAGTAATATAAGAGCATCTAAACCCCCTGAGCAAATTAACGTAGAACCTAGTGTTGCTATGGTTAAGGATCTCTTGGTAGAAAATATTGATTTGCATGTCATCTACCTTTGCGATGAAGCTGCTAGAATTGCTAAACCTGATAAAAAAGATAAACATAGACCTATAGAAGGCTTGCCCGTTGTCTCAGTTAAAATAGGAGATCATTGCTACCATGGTTTATGTGATTTAGGTGCTAGTGTGAGTGCTATCCCTTTTACCTTATACCAAGAAATTATGGATGAAATAGCACCTGCTGAAATGGAAGATATTGATGTTACTATTAAACTTGCTAATAGAGACACTATCACGCCACTTGGGATTGTTAGAGATGTTGAAGTCTTGTGTGGGAAAGTAAAATACCCTACTGATTTTCTAGTTCTTGGTTCCCCACAAGATGACTTTTGTCCCATTATCTTTGGTAGACCTTTCTTGAGAACCGTCAATGTTAAGATAGATTGTGAAAAACAAACTGTCGGTGTCCGTTTTGGTAATATGTCTCATGAGTTTAGTAGACAACCTCGTGATAAAGCGTTACCTAGTAAGGATGAAATAATTGGTCTTGCTTCTATTGATGCGCCTCCTACTGATCCATTAGAACAATATTTGCTCGACCATGAAAATAATATGCACATGCGTGAAAGAAATGAAATAGATCAAATTTGCTTCGAACAACAACCTCTCTTGAAACACAATTTGCCTATTGAAACTCTTGGAGGTCCTCCTCCACCTAAAGGTGATCCTGTGTTTGAATTGAAACAATTGCCTGACACTTTGAAGTATGCTTATCTTGTTGAGAAAAAGATATATCCTATTATTATTAGGGCTAACCTTTCAGAACATGAAGAAGAAAGATTATTGAAGTATGCTATTGGATATACTCTTGATGATCTTAAGGGCATTAGTCCCACTCTATGTCAGCACAAGATCAATATGGAACCTGATGCTAAACCCGTTGTTGATCACCAACGGCGATTGAATCCTAAGATGAAAGAAGTGGTAGGAACTGAAATATTAAAGCTTCAGGAAGCAGGTATAATCTATCCCATAGCTGATAGTAGATGGGTAAGTCCCGTTCATTGTGTCCCTAAGAAAGGAGGTATTACCGTTGTTCCTAATGATAAGAATGAACTCATTCCACAAAGAATTGTCATTGGCTATAGAATGGTAATTGATTTTAGAAAATTAAATAAAGCTACTAGGAAAGATCATTACCCTTTGCCTTTCACTGATCATATGCTAGAGAGACTATCTAAGCACACACACTTTTGTTTCCTAGATGGATATTCTGGTTTCTCTCAAATACCCGTGTCACAATCCGATCAAGAGAAAACCACCTTTACCTGCCCTTTTGGAACCTATGCTTATAGACGTATGCCTTTGGGTTTATGCAATGCACCTTCTACCTTTCAAAGATGTATGACTGCTATATTCTTTGACTTTTGTGAAAAGATTGTGGAGGTTTTCATGGATGATTTTTCCGTTTACGAAACTTCTTTTGATGATTGCTTAAGCAACCTTGATCGAGTTTGGCAGAGATGTGAACAAACTAATCTCGTCTTGAATTGGGAGAAGTGCCACTTTATGGTTAATGAAGGCATTGTCTTGGGGCATAAAATATCTGAACGAGGTATTGAGGTGGATAAAGCTAAAGTTGATGCAATTGAGAAAATGCCATGTCCTAAAGATATTAAAGGTATTCGAAGTTTCCTTGGTCATGCTGGTTTTTATAGGAGGTTCATTAAAGACTTCTCTAAAATTTCTAGGCCTCTTACTAATCTTTTGCAAAAGGATATTCCTTTTGTTTTTTATGATGATTGTGTGGAAGCCTTTGAAACACTCAAGAAAGCCTTAACCTCTGCACCTATCGTTCAACCACCTGATTGGAACTTGCCTTTTGAAATTATGTGTGATGCTAGTGATTATGCTATTGGTGCTGTTCTAGGACAAAGAGTTGATATGAAATTGAATGTTATCCATTATGCTAGTAAAACTCTAGACAGTGCCCAATGAAACTATGCCACTACTGAAAAAGAATTTTTAGCAGTTGTGTTTGCTTGTGATAAATTTAGATCCTATATTGTTGACTCCAAAGTTATTGTTCACACCGATCATGCTGCTATAAAATACCTTATGGAAAAGAAAGATGCTAAACCTAGACTCATTAGGTGGGTTCTCTTGCTCCAAGAATTTGAATTACACATAATTGATAGGAAGGGAGCTGAGAACCCCGTAGCTGATAACTTGTCTTGGTTAGAAAATATTCTTGATGACCCACTACCTATTGATGATAGTTTCCCTTACGAACAGTTAGCTGCAATAAGTGTCTCACAACGCACACCTTGGTATGCTGACTATGCTAATTATATTGTCGCTAAATATATACCACCCAGCTTTACTTATCAGCAAAAGAGGAAAAATTTCTATGACTTGAGACATTACTTTTGGGATGTCCCACATCTTTATAAAGAAGGAGTAGATGGTATTATTAGACGTTGTGTACCTGAGCATGAACAGGAACAAATCCTACGGAAATGTCATTCCGAAGCTTATGGAGGACATTATGCGGGAGATAGAACTGCTCATAAGGTATTGCAATCTGGTTTTTATTTGCCTACTCTCTTCAAAGATGCCTGTAAGTTTGTCTTGTCTTGTGATGAATGTCAAAGAATTGGTAATATCGGTAAGCGTCAGGAAATGCCTATGAATTATTCACTTGTTGTTGAACCATTTGACGTTTGGGGTTTTGATTATATGGGGCCTTTTCCTTCCTCTAACGGGTACACTCATATTCTGGTTGCGGTTGATTATGTCACTAAGTGGGTAGAAGCTATTCCAACTAGTAGTGCTGATCATCACACCTCCATTAAAATGCTTAAAGAGGTTATCTTCCCGAGGTTTGGAGTCCCTAGATATTTACTCACCGATGGTGGTTCACACTTTATTCATGGTGCCATCTGTAAGATGCTTGCTAAATATGATGTTAACCATAGAATTGCATCACCTTATCATCCTCAATCTAGTGGTCAAGTTGAACTTAGCAATAGAGAAATAAAATTAATATTACAAAAAACTGTCAATAGTTCTCGTAAGAATTGGTCTAAGAAGTTAGATGATGCACTTTCGGCCAATAGAACAGCTTATAAAAATCCTATGGGTATGTCTCCATACAAAATGGTATATGGGAAAGCTTGTCATTTGCCTCTAGAACTAGAACACAAAGCATTTTGGGCAATTAAAGAACTCAATTATGACTTCAAACTTTCCGGTGATAAGAGGCTATTTGATATTAGCTCACTTGATGAATGGAGAACCCAAGCGTATGAAAATGCCAAACTATTCAAAGAAAAAGTCAAAAGATGGCATGCCAAAAGAATGCAAAAGCGGGAATTCAAAATAGGAGATTATGTTCTTTTGTTCAACTCTCGTTTAAGATTTTTTGCAGGAAAGTTTCTCTCAAAATGGGAAGGACCATATATTATTGAAGAGGTTTATCATTCTGGAGCTATCAAGATTAATAACGCCGAAGGTACTAATCCGAAGGTAGTCAATGGACAAAGAATCAAGCATTATATCTCAGGTACGCCAATTAACGTTGAAAGTAATGTTATCCAAACCATGACACCAGAGGAACACATAAAACAAACCTTCCAGAATACTTAAAAATAGGAGGTATGTGATATGGTAAGTAAACGGACTTCGAAAAATCTGCAAAAATATTTTTTGTCAGTTTTGGAATATTTTAGAACTTTAGGAATAAAAAATTAAACCGGAAGGTGATCGAGGTGAGCACGATACACCAGGGCGCGCCAGGCACCCCTGGGCGCGCCCTGGTGGGTTGTGCCCACCTCAGATGCCTTCCCGACTCCGCTTTCCTTCCAAATACTTGTTTCCCAAGAATAAAAATTCTCTATATATACCCCCGACTGTTTTGACGACCGCATCGCAGAAAAATCCTCTGTTCTTTTTTCTTGCTGTTTTCTCGTTAGATCTAGATTTCCATGGCTCCACCAAGCTCCTCCAAGGACAAGTTCTTCGAGAAGGCCATCAACCCGTATTTGCCGGAGGTGATGAAGCACCCTCAAGCAATTGAGATGCGTGAGGGGGTGCTCCACATCCGCAATGTTCAAGGACCCAAGAAGACCGGGAGCGTGGAGGCTAGGCTTGAGGCGGTGGAGCAGGAAATCTTCAAGTGCCGGAAGTGTTGGGGAACATTGCATGGGAAACAAATAATTTCCTACGCACACACAAGATCTATCCATGGTGATGAGCATCTACGAGAGGGAGAGTGAATCTACATACCCTTGTAGATCGCTAAGCGGAAGCGTTTAAGAAACGCGGTTGATGTAGTCGAACGTCTCCGCGATCCAAATCGCAAGTCGTCCCTCGATCCGATCACGAACTAGTGCCGAACGGACGGCACCTCCGCGTTCAACACACGTACGGCTTGATGACGCCTTCACCTCCTCGATCCAGCGAGCGATGATGAAGTAGTGGATGAGTTCCGGCAGCACGACGGCGTGGTGATGGTGGTGAGGAACAATCTCTGCAGGGCTTCGCCAAGCACTACGGAGATTATGACGGGAGAAACTAGAGGGTTAGGGTTGCCGGCACACGGCTTGGGAAATCTTGATGTGTCTCGTGTGTTAGCCCTGCCCCTCTATTTATATGTTGAGCCCTGGGGTCTAAACTTTGAGAGAAAGCCTCCACAAGGTCGGTTTTGCCCGCACAAGGTCGGTTTGGCCCGCACGGAAAGAGTCCCACTCGGATTCCAGCAGTACCGCGTACAAGCGGTAGTACCGCTTCACACAAGCGGTTGTACCGCTTACGCGGTAGTACTGCCTTACCAACGGTAGTACCGCTTAAGGAAGCAGCAAAACTTCCTTTTGCACTTTCCAATACCTCGTGGGCTTTACCCCTTTGGCTCATATAAAGTGTTGCTGCACCCGAACAGTAAACATCCGGAACCCCTTCCGGTGAATTCCGGAACCCTTCCGGAGATCAACACACTATTATCACATATATCAATCTTTACCTCCGGACTATTCCAGAGATCCTCGTCATGTCCGGGATCTTATCCGGGACTCCGAACAACCTTCGGTCACCAAAAAAATAACTCAACTATACTAATCGTCACCAAACGTTAAGTGTGTAGACCCTGCAGGTTCGAGAACTATGTAGACATGACCGAGACACCTCTACGATCAATAACCATTGCGGGACCTGGATGCCCATATTGGCTCCTACATATTCTACGAAGATCTTTATCGGTCGAACCTTTATGTCAAGGATTCAGTTAATCCCGTATGCTGTTCCCTTTGTTCTTCGGTATGTTACTTGCCCGAGATTCGATCGTCGGTATCTCTATACCTAGTTCAATCTCGTTACCGCCAAGTCTCTTTACTCGTTCCGTAATACAAGATCTCGTGGCTAACACTTTAGTCACATTGCTTGCAAGGCTCATTGTGATGTTGTATTACCGAGTGGGCCCTGAGATACCTCTCCGTCACACGGAGTAACAAATCCCAGTCTTGATCCATGCCAACCCAACAGACACCCTCGGAGATACGTGTAGAGCATCTTTATAGTCACCCAGTTACGTTGCGACGTTTGATACACACAAGGTATTCCTCCGATGTCAGGGAGTTGCATGATCTCATGGTCATAGGAACAGATACTTGACATGCAGAAAACAATAGCAATAAACTGACACGATCATATGCTATGTTTATAGTTTGGGTCTTGTCCATCACATCATTCTCCTAATGATGTGATCCCATTATCAAATGACATCTTATGTCCATGGCTAGGAAACCTTCACCATCTTTTGATCAACGAGCTAGTCAACTAGAGGCTTACAAGGGACACAGTGTTGTCTATGTACCCACACATGTATTTGAGTTTCCAATCAATACAATTATAGCATGGATAATAAACGATTATCATGAACAAGGAAATATAATAATAACCAATTTATTATTGCCTCTAGGGCATATTTCCAACAGTCTCCCACTTGCACTAGAGTCAATAATCTAGTTCACATCACTATGTGATTTACATTGTAATGAATCGAACACCCATGCAGTTCTGGTGTTGTTCATGTTTAGCCCTTGGAAGAGGTTTAGTCATCGGATCTGCAACATTCAGATCCGTGTGTACTTTGCAAATATTTATGTCGTCCTCCTTGATGTAATCGCGGATGGAATTGAAACATCGCTTTATGTGTCTGGTCCTCTTGTGAAATCTTGGTTCCTTGGCTAGAGCAATGGCACCAGTATTATCACAAAACAGAGTCATTGAGTTAAGTGCACTAGGCACTACTCCAAGATCTGTCATGAACTCCTTCATCCAAACACCTTCCTTCGCCGCCTCCGAGGCAGCGATGTACTCCGCTTCGCATGTAGAATCAGCTACCACGCTTTGCTTGGAGCTGCACCAGCTAACCACACCCCCATTAAGAATAAATACGTATCCAGTTTGTGACTTAGAGTCATCCGGATCAGTGTCAAAGCTTGCATCGACGTAACCCTTTACGACGAGCTCTTGATCACCTCCATAAACAAGAAACATGTCCTTAGTCCTTTTCAGGTACTTCAGGATATTCTTCACTGTCGTCCAGTGTTCCATTCCTGGATCACTTTGAAACCTTCCGACCATACTTATGGCAAGGCTGACATCGGGTCTTGTGCACAGCATTGCATACATGATAGAGCCTATGGCTGAAGCATAGGGGATGACACTCATCTTTTTTATATCTTCTGCAGTCACTGGGCATTGAGTCTTACTCAACTTCATACCTTGCAAAACAGGCAAGAACCCCTTCTTGGACTGATCCATTTTGAACTTCTTCAAAACTTTGTCAAGGTATGTGCTTTGTGAAAGTCCTATTAAGCGTCTCGATCTATCTCTATAGATCTTGATGCCTAATATGAAAGCAGCTTCTCCTAGGTCCTTCATTGAAAAACTCTTGTTCAAATATTCCTTCACGCTTTCCAACATTTCTATATTGTTTCCAATCAGTAATATGTCATCCACATATAATATTAGAAACGCTATAGAGCTCCCACTCACTTTCTTGTAAATACAAGCTTCTCCGTAAACTTGTATAAACTCGAACGCTTTGATCACCTCATCAAAGCGAAGATTCCAACTCCGAGATGCTTGCACCAGTCCATAAATGGATCGCTGAAGTTTGCAAACTTTGTCAGCATTCTCTGGATCGACAAAACCTTCTGGTTGCATCATATACAACTCTTCCTTAAGGAAACCGTTAAGGAACGCTGTTTTTACATCCATCTGCCAAATTTCATAATCGAAAAAGGCAGCTATTGCTAACATGATTCTGACGGACTTAAGCATCGCTACGAGTGAGAAGGTCTCATCGTAGTAAACTCCTTGAACTTGTGAAAAACCCTTTGCCACGAGTCGAGCTTTATAGACGGTGACATTACCGTCCGCGTCCGTCTTCCTCTTAAAGATCCATTTGTTCTGAATGGCCTTACGCCCTTCAGGTAATACTTCCAAAGTCCTCACTTTGTTTTCATACATGGATCCCATCTCGGATTTCATGGCCTCTAACCACTTCTCGGAATCCGGGCCCATCATCGCTTCTCCATAGCTCGTAGGTTCATCGTTGTCCAACAACATGACCTCTGAGACAGGGCTGCCATACCACTCAGGAGCAGTACGCGTCCTTGTCGACCTACGAGGTTCGATAGCAACTTGATCCAAAGCTTCATGATCATCATCATTAACTTCCTCTTCAGCTGATGTAGGCTCTATAGAAACATCTTTCTGCGCTGCGCTACTTTCAGGTTGAAGTAAAGGTTCAACAACCTCATCAAGTTCTATCTTCCTCCCACTCAATTCTTTCGAGAGAAACTCTTTCTCAAGAAACGTTATGTTTTTAGCAACAAACACTTTGCCTTCGGATCTGAGGTAGAAGGTATACCCAACTGTCTCTTTTGGGTATCCTATGAAGACGCATTTCTCCGCTTTGGGTTCCAGCTTTTCAGGCTGAAGTTTTTGACATAAGCATCACATCCCCAAACTTTAAGAAACGACAGCTTTGGCTTCTTGCCAAACCAAAGTTCATATGGAGTCGTCTCAATGGATTTCGATGGTGCCCTATTTAAAGTGAATGTAGCTGTCTCTAATGCATAACCCCAAAATGATAGTGGCAGATCGGCAAGAGACATCATAGATCGCACCATATGCAATAAGGTTCGATTACGACGTTCGGACACACCATTACGCTGTGGTGTTCCAGGCGGTGTCAGTTGTGAAACAATTCCACATTGTCTTAAGTGACTGCCAAACTCATAACTCAGATATTCTCCTCCTCGATCAGATCGTAGGAATTTAATCTTCTTGTTACGATGATTCTCAACTTCACTCTGAAATTGTTTGAACTTTTCAAATGTTTCAGACTTGTGTTTCATTAAGTAAATATACCCATATCTACTTAAGTCATCAGTGAAGGTGAGAAAGTAACGATAACCACCGCGCGCCTCAATGCTCATCGGACCGCACACATCAGTATGTATGATTTCCAATAAGTCACTTGCCCGTTCCATTGTTCTAGAGAACGGCGTTCTAGTCATCTTGCCCATGAGGCATGGCTCACATGTGTCAAGTGATTCAAAATCAAGTGACTCCAAAAGTTCATCAGCATGGAGCTTCCTCATGCGTTTTACGCCAATATGACCTAAACGGCAGTGCCACAAGAAAGTGGTATTATCATTATCAATTCTCCATCTTTTGGCATCAATGTTATGAACATGTGTATCATTACTATCGAGATTCAATAAGAATAAACCCCTCACTTCGGGTGCATGACCATAAAAGATATTACTCGTATAAATAGAACAACCATTATTCTCTGATTTAAATGAGTAACCATCTCACAATAAACAAGATCCAGATATAATGTTCATGCTTAACGCAGGCACTAAATAACAATTATTCAGGTTCATCACTAATCCCGATGGTAATCGAAGAGCGAGCGTGCCGACGGCGATCACATCAACCTTGGAACCATTTCCCACGCGCATCGTCACTTCGTCCTTTGCCAGCCTCCGTCTATTCCGCAGTTCCTGTTTTGAGTTGCAAATATGAGCAACCACACCGGTATCAAATACCCAGGCACTACAACGAGAATTGGTAAGGTACACATCAATAACATGTATATCATATATACCTTGTTTGTTGTTCGCCGCCTTCTTGTCAGCCAAATACTTGGGACAATTCCGCTTCCAGTGACCAGTTCCCTTGCAATGAAAGCACTCAGTTTTTGGTTTGAGTCCAGCCTTGGGTTTCTTCACGGGAGGAGCAACAGCTTTGCCACTCTTCTTGGAGTTACCCTTCTTACCCTTGCCATTTTTCTTGAAACTAGTGGTTTTATTGACCATCAACACTTGATGCTCCTTCTGAATTTCAGACTCAGCGGCTTTCAGCATCGCAAACAGCTCGGCGACTGACTTGTTCATCCCGTGCATGTTATAGTTCAACACGAAGCTCTTGTAGCTAGGTGGCAATGATTGAAGAACTCTGTCAGTGATAGCCTTTGGCGGAAGGGGCATCCCCAATTCAGCCAGACGGGTGGAGTACCCAGACATTCTGAGTATGTGATCACTGATAGACCCGTTCTCCTCCATCTTGCAAGCATAGAACTTATCGGAGATCTCATACCTCTTGATCCGGGCATTCTTCTGAAAGATATACTTCAACTCCTGGAACATCTCATATGCTCCATGACGTTCAAAACATCTTTGAAGTCCCGGTTCTAAGCCATACAATATTGCACATTTGAACTACTGAGTAATCTTCAGAACGAGCCTGCCAGGCGTTCACAATGTCTAGAGACTCAACTGGAGCGGGTGGATCACCAAGCGGTGCATCAAGGACATAAGCCTTCTGGGAAGCCGTAAGGATAATCCTTAGATTACAGGCCCAGTCCACAAAGTTACTTCCATCATCTTTCAACTTAGCTTTCTCTAGGAACGCATTAAAATTCAGGGGTGCTACTGCGCGAGCCATGATCTACAACATAAATATAGCAAAGACAACTTAGACGATTGTTCTAGATAATGAGTTTAGTTAATCATATTACTTAAAAAACTCCCACTCAAATTGACATCCCTCCGGTCATTCGAGTGTAACATGATCCAAATCCACCAACTCAAGTCCGATCATCACGTGAGTTGAGGTGGTTTCAATGGTGAACATCTTCATGTTGATCATATCTACTATATGACTCATGTTCGACCTTTCGGTCTCTTGTGTTCCGAGGCCATGTCTGTACATGCTAGGCTTGTCAAGTTTAACCCGAGTGTTCCGCATGTGCAACACTGGCTTGCACCCATTGTATGTGAACGTAGAGTCCATCACACCCGATCATCACGTGGTGTCTCGAAACGACGAACTTTCGCAACGGTGCACACTCGGGGAGAACACAATTTATCTTGAAATTTAAGTGAGGGATCACCTTATAATGCTACCGTCGTCCTAAGCAAAACAAGATGCATAAAAGGATTAACATCACATGCAAATCATAAGTGACATGATATGGCCATGAACTTGTGCTTTTGATCTCCATCTCCAAAGCACCGGCATGATCTCCATCGTCACCGGCATGACACCATGATCTCCATCATCTTGATCTCCATCAACGTGTCGCCATGAGGTCGTCGCGCCGACTGTTGCTTCCACGACTATTGCTAACTCATAGCGATAAAGTAAAGCAAAACGGCAAAAATAATTAAAGACAACTCTATGGCTCCTGCTAGTTGCCGTACTCATCGACATGCAAGTCGTGATATTCTATGCAACACATGATCATCTCATACATCACATATATCTCATCATGTACTTGGCCATATCACATCACAACATACCCTGCAAAAACAAGTTAGACGTCCTCTAATTGTTGTTGCAAGTTTTACGTGGCTGCTACGGGTATCTAGCAAGAACGATTCTTACCTACGCAAAAACCACAACGTGGTGTAGTGATTGCTTTTTAATCTTCTAAAAGAACCCTCTTCATTGAAATCGATTCAACTAAAGTGAGAGAGACAGACACCCGCCAGTCACCTTTATGCAACGAGTGCACGTAGCGGTGAAACCTGTCTCGCGTAAGCGTACGCGTAATGTCGGTCCGGGCCGCTTCATCTCACAATACCGCCGAATCAAGTATCAACTAGTAACGGCAAGCAATATGTATACACCCACGCCCACAACTCGTTTGTGTTCTACTCGAGATCTCATCTATGCATAGACCTAGCTCTGATACCACTGTTGGGGAACGTTGCATGGGAAACAAATAATTTCCTACGCACACACAAGATCTATCCATGGTGATGAGCATCTACGAGAGGGAGAGTGAATCTACATACCCTTGTAGATCGCTAAGCGGAAGCGTTTAAGAAACGCGGTTGATGTAGTCGAACGTCTCCGCGATCCAAATCACAAGTCCTCCCTCGATCCGATCACGAACTAGTGCCGAACGGACGGCACCTCCGCGTTCAACACACGTACGGCTTGATGACGCCTTTACCTCCTCGATCCAGCGAGCGATGATGAAGTAGTGGATGAGTTCCGGCAGCACGACGGCGTGGTGATGGTGGTGAGGAACAATCTCTGCAGGGCTTCGCCAAGCACTATGGAGATTATGACGGGAGAAACTAGAGGGTTAGGGTTGCCGGCACACGGCTTGGGAAATCTTGATGTGTCTCGTGTGTTAGCCCTGCCCCTCTATCTATATGTTGAGCCCTGGGGTCTAAACTTTGAGAGAAAGCCTCCACAAGGTCGGTTTTGCCCGCACAAGGTCGGTTTGGCCCGCACGGAAAGAGTCCCACTCGGATTCCAGCAGTACCGCGTACAAGCGGTAGTACCGCTCACGAGCGGTAGTACCGCTTCACACAAGCGGTAGTACCGCTTACGCGGTAGTACTGCCTTACCAACGGTAGTACCGCTTAAGGCAGCAGCAAAACTTCCTTTTGCACTTTCAAATACCTCGTGGGCTTTACCCCTTTGGCTTATATAAAGTGTTGCTGCACCCGAACACTTCGGTAAACATCCGGAACCCCTTCCGGTGAATTCCGGAACCCTTCCGGAGATCAACACACTATTATCACATATATCAATCTTTACCTCCGGACTATTCCGGAGATCCTCGTCATGTCCGGGATCTCATCCGGGACTCCGAACAACCTTCGGTCACCAACAAAATAACTCAACTATACTAATCGTCACCAAACGTTAAGTGTGTAGACCCTGCGGGTTCGAGAACTATGTAGACATGACCGAGACACCTCTACGATCAATAACCAATAGCGGGACCTGGATGCCCATATTGGCTCCTACATATTCTACGAAGATATTTATCGGTCGAACCTTTATGTCAAGGATTCAGTTAATCCCGTATGCTGTTCCCTTTGTTTTTTGGTATGTTACTTGCCCGAGATTCGATCGTCGGTATCTCTATACCTAGTTCAATATCGTTACCGGCAAGTCTCTTTACTCATTCCGTAATACAAGATCTCGTGGCTAACACTTTAGTCACATTGCTTGCAAGGCTCATTGTGATGTTGTATTACCGAGTGGGCCCTGAGATACCTCTCCGTCACACGGAGTAACAAATCCCAGTCTTGATCCATGCCAACCCAACAGACACCCTCGGAGATACCTGTAGAGCATCTTTATAGTCACCCAGTTACGTTGCTACGTTTGATACACACAAGGTATTCCTCCAATGTCAGGGAGTTGCATGATCTCATGGTCATAGGAACAGATACTTGACATGCAGAAAACAATAGCAATAAACTGACACGATCATATGCTACGTTTATAGTTTGGGTCTTGTCCATCACATCATTCTCCTAATGATGTGATCCCGTTATCAAATGACATCTTATGTCCATGGCTAGGAAACCTTCACCATCTTTTGATCAACGAGCTAGTCAACTAGAGGCTTACTAGGGACACAGTGTTCTCTATGTACCCACACATGTATTTGAGTTTCCAATCAATACAATTATAGCATGGATAATAAACGATTATCATGAACAAGGAAATATAATAATAACCAATTTATTATTGCCTCTAGGGCATATTTCCAACAAGAAGATGGTGGAGCGTGGACTTAGTTCCAATCACTCCATGATCACGGAATTCACCCGTGATCAGACGGTGGATGGCCGGTCTGTGAAGGACATCATCTCCACCCTCAATGAGCAAATTAATTTTCTACAGAGCCAAGTTTATGATCTTCAAAACCAAGTCTTTGAGTATGAAGCAAGATTTAAAGGTATGAGTTTAGCTGCCAGTTGCAGTACTCAATGGACTCTCGCGCCAACCTTTGATGGGGAGCCTCTACCCTGGAAGCTGGAGGACAAGCTTACTACATCAACACCTCCACCTTCTTCTTCACCACCACCAAAGGAGACTTGAGCACATGGGTATGGGCACTCCCCTTGGCTTGAGCCAAGCTTGGGGGAGGTGCCCCGGTATCGTATCACCATCATTTTTATTCACCTTTACCTATTTTAGTTCGATCTTTAGTTTTCTTTTGCTTTAGTTGAATAAAAGTTTTAGTATGATCTATTTTCGTGTGTTAGTTCCGTGGCCTACCTATCTATGTAATCGAGTGAAAATTATATAATAAAGTTTAGTTTGAGTTTTTGCTTCTCTACTTTCTTGTTGCAATCAAATAAAAGAAATACAAATAAATAAAAAGAATCATATGCTAATCTTATGGTGAGTAGTGACATCACATAAGGAAAAGTATAAGTAGTAAAATTTATTGGAGATTGACAAACATAGCATTGGTCAATGATGCAATTCATGAAAGAATTAATAAGGGAAGAGAAGATTCACATGCAAATACACTATCTTGGACATCTTTTATGATTGTGAGCCCCCATCAAATATTATGTGTCAAACTTGTTGACGTTGGACGAGGAAGACAACGTAATGATTTATGTTTGTTCATATCCACATAGAAGTTATATTGTCATAGATCCTTTAACATGTGGTGCTTGCCCAATATCTTTGCTAGCCAAAATTCCGCACTAAGTAGAGATACTACTTGTGCATCCAAAAACCCAAACCAAACTCTTTCTTTGAGTGTCCACCATACCTACCTATGGATCGAGAAAGATCCTTCAAGTAAGTTGTCATCGGTGCAACAAGGCAATAAAAATTGCTTCTAAAAGTGTTTTGATCAATTAGTGTAAGAGAAAATTGAGTGCTATACAAACTTAAGATGGCAACGTAATAAAAGCGACGGACTGCATAATAAAGGTTGCTATCATAGGGGGTAATATAGCGTGACGTTCTTTTACATTAAGGGATTGGGCATACAAATCAATAAGCGCATGACAACCTCTGCTTCCCTTTGCAAAGGGCCTATCTTTTACTTTTATGCACTTACTTTTATGCAAGCGTCAAAGTATTCTTCCCTATTCCTTTTTTTACTTTTTCTTTTGGAAGCATCATGTGGTGAGGAAAGATCTAGGCACATATATCAAGTTGGATATGGGTGGGCATGAGTTATTACTGTTGACATCACCCTTGAGGTGAGTTAATTGGGAGGCAAAACTATAAGCCCCTATCTTCCTACGTGTCCGGTTGAAACTTTTTGTTCATGGGTATGCCGTGAGCGTTAGCAATCATGGAAGACTAAATGATAGTTGAGTATGTGGACTTCCCAAAAGGCTCCGACATGAGACCCTTCCTGAAAATATGATGAATTGTAGTTGCAAAGTTGACTGAGAACATAGTTTGTTGGTTTCCAATAAGGTTTATGCTTCATACTTCTATGTTGTGATGAATTGTTACTTGTTCATGAGAAGCTTTAAGATAAAAATATATTGAAATAAGTTCTTATGTTAGAGTTTTTTGTTGTTTTGTTAATAAGCATGATGCTTCTATGTCCGTATTTTGTTTTTATCGACACCTCTCTCTCAAACCATGTGGACATGCTTTTCAATATCGGCTTTCGCTTGAGGACAAGCGAGGTCTAAGCTTGGGGGAGTTGATACGTCCATTTTGCATCATGATTTCCTACTATTATTTACTTTGTTTTTTTTGAATAATAATGCTTTGGGGAGTGATTCTAATGTCTTTTCTCTCATAATATGCAAGGTTTACACAAAGAGGGAGAATACCGGCAGCTGGAATTCTGGACCCAAGAAAAGCACGTCAAAGATACCTATTCTGCACAACTCCAATGAAGCTGAAAATTTACGGAGATTATTTTTGTATTTAATAAATATTACTGGAGCTGAAAACTACCGGAGGAGGGCCACCAGGTGGGCACAAGCCACCAGGGCGCCCTGGTGTATTGTGCCCAGCATGGCCCGCTTCCGGTGCCCATCTTCTGGTATAAATTCCCAAAAAACCTAAAAAATTAGGAGGAGGACTTCCGGGACGAAGCGCCGCTGCCTCGAGGCGGAACTTGGACAGGAGCACTTTTGCCCTCCGGCAGAGCGATTCCGCCGGGGGAACTTCCCTCCCGAAGGGGGAAATCGAAGATATCATCATCACCAACACCCCTCTCATCTTTGGGAGGCCAATCTTCATCAACATATTCAACAGCACCATCTCCTCTCAAACCCTAGTTCATCTCTTGTGTTCAATCTTTGTATTGAAACCTCAGATTGGTACCTGTGGGTGACTAGTAGTGTTGATTACCTTGCGTAGTTGATTACTATATGGTTTATTTGGTGGAAGATTATATGTTCAGATCCATTATGCTATTTAATAATCCTATGATCTTGAGCATGATTATTATTTGTGAGTAGTTACTTTTGTTCTTGAGGTCACGGGAGAAGTCATGTCGCGAGTAATCATGTGAATTTGATATGTGTTCGATATTTTGATGATATGTATGTTGTGATTCCCTTAGTGGTGTCATGTGAACGTCGACTACATGACACTTCACCATTCATGGGCCTAAGGGAATGCATTGTGGAGTAGTTATTAGACGATGGGTTGCTAGAGTGACAGAAGCTTAAACCCTGGTTTATGCGCTACTTTGTAAGGGGCTGATTTGGATCCACATGTTTAATGCTATGGTTAGACTTGTCTTAATACTTTTCTCGTAGTTGCGGATGCTTGCGAGGGGGTTAATCATAAGTAGGTTGTTAGTTCAAGTAAGAACAACACCTTAGCACCGGTCCACCCACATATCAAATTATCAAAGTAGCGAACACGAATCAAACCAACATGATAAAAGTGACTAGACGAAATTCCCGTGTACCCTCAAGAACACTTTGCCTATTACTAGTGATTGTTCTGGCCTGTCCTTTGCCTCAAAAGGATTGGGCTACCTTGCTGCACCTTGTTTACCGTTACCGTTACTTGCTCATTACAAATTATCTTGCTATCAAACTATCTATTACCTACAATTCCAGTGCTTGCAGAAATTACCTTGCTGAAAACCGCTTGTCATTTCCTTATACTCCTCGTTGGGTTCGACACTCTTACTTATCGAAAGGACTACGATTGACCCCCTATACTTGTGGGTCATCACCTCACTATGGGTAGATCTTCACGAAGTAGGAGATCTCCTTGCCAGTACAAACTTCTTGGTTCAACTCCACAACACGAAGTAGGAGGCTCCCAAGCGACACCTAACCAATCTAGGAGGCACCTCCCTCCAAAAGGTAATAGGCTCGATAATGTCGATGAACTCCTTGCTCTTGTGCTTCAGGATTATAGACTCCTCAACACACAATCACTCTCTCACAGATTTGGCTTTGGTGGAAGAGATTGATTGGGTGGAAAGCAACTTGGGGAGGCTAGAGATCAAGATTCATATGGATGGAGTGGAATGGCTTGATCTCAACACATGAGTAGGTGGCTCTCTCTCAGAAAATCTGATGGGATAAGTGCAGATCTGTTCTGAGTGCTTCTGTAGCGAGTGAGTGGTGGTGGAGGGGTATATATAGGCATCTCCAAAAATCCAACCGTTACACCTAAAGTGACCAACTCGGTGACACCGAAGTATGAAACTCGGTGGTACCGAGTTGCTCCAAAGGTAGCAACTTTTGAATCTCGGTGAGACCGATACAAAGATCTCGGCAGTACCGATAAGGTGACCAACGGTCAGTTTCCACAACTCGGTGACGCCGATCCAAAATCTCAGAAATTCCGATTTTAAGAATCGAGGTAACAAAAAGTTGGCAAGCTGAACTCGGTGGCACCAAAGAGGAAACGGTTGCACCGAAGATCTAGGGTTTGGCATGGGTCTGTCTGAGGTGAGAATCGGTGGGACCGAGTGGGAAATATTGGTAGCACCGATTTTCATGATAAGCTTGGATAGACTTTTGTGGAAGAGCGTGTGGGTGTTTTTGGTGACTATCACTTGTGCACGTGGAGCATATTGTTCACCAATAGTACCTTACCCCCTTTTAATAGTATTGGCTTTCCTATGGACTCAAGGTGATTTCTCACAAAGTAAAATATAGAGTCCTCTTGCTTGAAGCTTTGCCAATCCAATTCCTTATCCTTCTTCTTCTTGGGGATGCTCTTCACAATCCTTAGCCAACCTTCTCTGTGGACTTTAACTGAAATACACTAGATAAAAGTATTAGTCCAAGAGACAATGTATGTTGTCATGAATTATCAAAACCACCAAGGGAGCATATTGTGCTTTCATTCTCCCCCTTTTTAGTAATTGATGACAACATACAATCAACGCTTCAAATAAAGATATGCATAGATATAATGAAGACTTTGAGAGACACATGACAAAGACATGCTCCCCCTAAATGTGTGCAATCCCTTTAAAGGATAGTTGCCTTGGAATGCACAGACACACATATAGTAGAGAGGATAAAATGAGTCATGTGTATCTTGGCTATATGCATCAAATATATATGAATGAGTTACACCCTTGTTCAAGACTTCACTCTTGCAAACAATATGTGCAAGAAGAAAGAGATCATATTGATCAAGGATATGATGCATATACTTACCTTGAGTTCTTGAGCATTCTAGTAGTAGAAACACACTTGAAAAAACAATGTTTGAAAACACAAGAGTATTCTATCAATCCAAAAAGCAATAGAGCTCAATAGTACCAAGATGTGGAGAACATATAGAAGATAGTATTCCTTAAGATTGATATGTCTCCAAGAACATTTAGAACTTTCTCCCTTAGATGTGAAATTGTAGATCATCCTCCCCCCCTGAATCTTAGCATTTAGATATTGGGAGTAGGTAAGGCTGAGAAAAGTATAAAGTAGATAAGAATTATATTCAACCAGATTTATTCTGCTCTCTTCTCCTGAAGAAGTGTTTCTGAGTTAAGGGATCCTTGATATTTCTCCCCCTTTATCCTTGTTAAATGTACACTTCTTCTTTTCATGATTATCTCTCCTCCTGAAGCATGAGTGCTTAAATATTTCTACCCTTTAAGCATTGTATCTCCGCCTTTGGTATGAATATCTCCCCCTTCTGTATGAATAAAAGCTATTGAAGCTTTGATATTTCTCCCCCTTTGGCATTAATTTCCAAAAAGGGTCACATAACTGGGATCATTGAGTGGGAAGGGATCCTAGAGATTGAGGGTCATTGAGAGCATTTGAGACAAGGGTTCCTTGAAAACAATTTTCTCCCCCTTAAGATCTGAAAATCTTTAAGATTTCTCCTCCTCTGATGTAGAGATCCTTGAATATTTTGATTATACCTCTTGATGTTTCTCCCCCCAACATCATTGGAATCATTGATCTGATCATAAGACCAAAACAGACAAAATGCATAGGGTCGGTGGCTCCGAGGCAAAAGGTGTCGGTAGTACCGATGAGTGGTTGTGCAGCGTAACTGCTTCATCGGTGAGACCGAGATTCATTGATCCGAGGCTCCAAGTTGTAAAACAGAAACTTGGCAAAATTGTTTTTGGCTATTTTGTCAAATGCAGTTTTTCAGAAAGTCTCAAACAGATCACAAATATTTTCAATGAATTCTCAGAAAGATTTGTAATGAATTTTCAGAAGAATTTGCAATGAATATTCATCTAGGTTGGAGTTGAATGGAAATGTCAATGATCAACAAAACAAAAGATTCTCCATTCAATTCTTATAACTAGATGATGAGCGGTGACTAGGTCACCTATGTTAGAGTATATTGACTTAAGGAGTCAAGCAAGAATACTTGATCACAGGTCATACTCACCGTTAAGCTCGAAATGGGATTACCATTTTTCGATTAAGCATTTTAATGTTTTCATATCACTTGAGTTGCTTTATCTGATGACTTGGAGTAAAGCTATATCAAGGATATGAGTACATACCTTTGAGTGATGTTGATGATGTGGCTTGTAGGTGAACTTGATGAGGATGCTCGAGGTTGATGAAGTTCATCTTGAGTTGGGAGCAATCCTTCTTGTTTTGGTTCACTTATCACCTACATAGGTTAGTCATGCAAGGAAGAACATGATATGACATGATACCAATTGTGAAATTCAAATATGTGTCAAGGATATGTTTTTGTTGTCCTCTTCCTTCCATCATCAAGAGGGGTTGTGGATACTTGGCCATGACAAGATTGCTTAAGATTTGAGTTGTTGGCAATCTTGTGGAATGTTGTTCTTCGAAGTACCTACAAAAGGGTTAGATGCAATACAAGGGAGCATAGAATTCCAAGTTATATGAGATTCATGGTAATGATAGCATGGAATGGTTAAGTAAGCTCATCCCCTTGCATGCAACCGAGTGAGCTTAGCTCAAGTTTGAAGCATCAATGATGTTCAACTCACTCCTCAAATAACAAAACACTTTCTCATCAAGTGGCTTAGTAAAGATATCGGCCAATTGCTTGTTGGTACAAACATGCTTAAGATTAATATCTTCTTTGGCAACATGATCACGAATGAAATGATGTCGAACTAGAATATGCTTGGTTCGAGAATGTTGCACGGGATTATGTCCAATCTTAATAGCACTTTCATTGTCACAAAGCAATGGAACATTTTTCACATGGATCCCATAATCCTTAAGCGTTTGTGTCATCCATAGTAATTGTGCACAACACGATCCGGCGGCAATATACTCAGCTTCGGCAGTAGATAGAGATACCGAGTTTTGTTTCTTGGAGGACCAAGACACAAGAGCTCTCCCAAGAAATTGACATGTACCCGATGTGGATTTTCTACCAACCTTGTCACTGGCATAGTCCGAATCGGAATAGCCAACAAGGTTAAAAGAAGATCCCTTGGGATACCAAGTGCCAAAGTTTGGTGTTTGTATCAGATATCTCACAATACGTTTCACGGCCAAAAGATGACACTCTTTAGGTGCAGCTTGATATCTAGCGCACATGCAAACACTAAGCATAATATCGGGACGGGAGGCACATAGATATAACAATGAACCAATCATAGAACAATAAACCTTTTGATCAACCGGTTCATCCTCCTTGGTAAGGTCAACATGTCCACTAGTAGGCATAGGAGTTTTCATACCTTTACACTCTTGCATGTTGAACTTCTTGATCAAGTCCTTGGTATACTTGGTTTGAGAGATGAAAGTTCATTCTCTCGTTTGCTTGATTTGCAAACCAAGGAAAAATTTCAGCTCACACATCATGGACATCTCATACTTCTCGGACATCAACCTTCCAAATCTTTCACTAAATTGTGGGTTAGTAGATCCAAAGATAATATCATCCACATAGATTTGGCACACAAATAATTCACCATTAACTCTCTTAGTGAATAAGGTTGCGTCAATTTTAGCAATTTCAAAACCCTTTTCAATGAGAAACTTCGTTAAGCATTTATACCAAGCACGTGGGGCTTGCTTAAGACCATAAAGAGCTTTACGAAGCTTGTAGACATGATTAGGTTTCTTGGGATTCACAAAACCAGGGGGTTGTTTGACATAGACCTCTTCTTCAATCTCACCATTTCAAAAGACACTTTTAATGTCCATTTGATAAAGCGTGATATCATGGTCATTAGCATAAGCAAGAAGAATGTGAATAGCTTCAAGTCTAGCGACGGGGGCATAGGTCTCACCGTAGTCCATACCTTCGACTTGCGTATATCCTTGGGCTACGAGATGCGCCTTGTTGCGTACGAATTGACCGTCTTCATCTTGCTTGTTCCTAAACACCCATTTGGTTCCGATGATATTGTGCTCGTCCTTGAGCTTCTCCACGAGTGTCCACACTTTGTTCCTCTCGAAGTTGTGAAGCTCTTCATGCATAGCGTTCACCCAATCTGGGTCTTCAAGTGCTTGTTCAACCTTCAAGGGTTCAATGCTAGAGATGAAGGAATAATGCTCAAAAAAATTAGCTAAGCGAGTTTTAGAGCGAGTGATTCTCCCGGTTTGTATGTCACCAAAGATTTGGTTTAGAGGATGGTTCTTGGTCACTCTTGCTCGAACTCGGGGTAGCTTCGACTTGTTGGATGGTGGAGCTTCTTCATCATCATCTCCTTCATCTTCGTTGTTGTCTAAGGGGGTTGTTTCCTTGAGGTGGTGGTGAAGGAGGTTGTGGTGGATCTTCATGATGTACTTCCTCCTCTTCATCTTGTCATGTACCGCTTGTGGATGCCTCCATGTCGTGTTGAGGATCACCTTTACGGGAAGTAGGGGCTTCCACTTGAGTTGATGAAGTACTTTCCTTCACCTCCATGGGACGAATCTTGCCGATGGACAAGTCTTGGATAGCTTCCGAAGGATCCTTATCTCCTACATCATTTGGCAATTGTTTGACTTGCGAACCATTAGATTCATCAAACTTCACATCTACCGTCTCTTCAACTTTTCGAGTGAAGTTTTTGTAGACACAGTAAGTGTGAGAGTTCGATCCGTAACCAAGTAGGAATCCTTCATGAGATTTAGGAGCAAATTTAGTACGACGATGCTAATCAAGAATGTAGAACTTTGAGCCGAATACCTGAAAGTATCCAACTTGGGGTTTGTTACCGGTGAGTAGCTCGTATGCCGTTTTGCCGAGAAGCTTGTGCAAGTAGAGTCGGTTTGTGGCATGACATGCTGTTTCCACGGCTTCTGCCCAAAAGTGTCTTGGCGTCTTGTATTCGTCAAGCATCGTTCTTGCCATCTCAATAAGAGTCCGGTTCTTCCTCTCAACCACTCCATTTTGTTGAGGCGTGTACGTAGCCGAGAACTCATGTGAAACACCTTCTTCGTCAAGAAAGGTATCTACATGGGTGTTCATGAACTCCGATCCGTTATCGCTCCGAACCTTCTTGATCTTCACCTCAAACTGATTTTGCCCTTTGCGAGCGAAGTTCTTGAAGATCTTTTGTACCTGCAACTTATCATCAAGAAAGAATACCCACGTAAATTTGGAAAAATCATCAACTATGATTAGACCATAGGAATTTCCATCGAGACTCTTGTAAGCATTGGGACCAAAAAGATCCATGTGAAGTAACTCGAGTGGTCTCCTAGTAGTCATGATATTTTTTACGGGATGACTTCCACCTACTTGCTTTCCAGCTTGACAAGCACTACAAAGTCTATCTTTGTCAAAGATAACATCTTTAACACCAAGTATATGATCACCTTTGATAAGCTTGTCTACATTACGCATGCCAACATGTCCTAGTCTTCTATGCCAGAGCCAACCTTTAGAAGATTTTGCAATAAGACAAGTATGAGGTTTGGATCTCTTATTGAAATCGACAATGTATAGATCACCTCTACGGAAACCGATAAATACCATGTTATGATTATCTTGACGAAACACTTGGCAATCTACTTTCGTGAATAGCACATTAAAACTAAAGTCGGCAAGTCTAGATACGGAAAGAAGATTGTAGCCAAGGGATTCAACAAGCATGACGTTTTGAATAGAGCTATCATGGGATATGGCCAACTTACCAAGACCAAGTACCTTACCCTTGGAGTTGTCTCCAAAAGTTACATACCTTCGCGGTCCATGGTTTGGTGTGATATCTTCAAACATGTCTTTATCTCCGGTCATCTGATCGGTGCATCCATTATCGAGAATCCACTCTTTTCCTCCGGACATGTAATCCTTGAAATTTGCCATGATACTTAGATTCTTCATGATCTTCTCATGCTCGATGTTGAACAACTCATCTTCATCATAGTAGCCGTGTTCCACATTGTTATCATCAAGTGGGAAATCCTCGTCACAAGGAACAAGAGATTCGTTAGGGTTGTGATCATGACAATGTTCAAAATTATGAATGCGAATGGCTTCTACAATGATGTTGTTGATAGTTATGACATCTCCTTTATCACGCATGAGGTCTCTAAGCTCAAATAGATAGTCATCAAACTTGGGATCACTAGGCATCATTTTGTGAAAGACAATAGTTTTATGAAGAACTTCATCAAGAGTACTTAATGAATAACTTGGATATCGTTTCTCCAAGTCATTCCACAAAGTATAAGCACTTTCAAAATTCTTCATTTGATTAAGCACAACTCTAGGCAATCCTCTAATGATAAGATTAACAGTTCTAAGATTGCATAGCATATCAATTTCCTCTTCGTGTGTGGGATGTAAAGGATCAATGGGAGGTACATAGGGCTTCTTAACATACTTGCTCAAATGAAATTCATTGAATAGCTCAAGCATCTTATATTTCCATTGACTATAGTACTCCCCGTCAAGAATAAGCATTCTACAACTCAAACTCTCCAAACTAGACACATCCATCTTCCTTCATGGTGATGAAACCAATGCAATGGAGACCAATGCTCTGATACCACTTGTTGGATCACTAGAAGTGTGTGTCTAGAGGGGGGTGAATAGACTACTTGCAAGAATTAAAACCTAACCTTTTCCCAAGTTAATTAGTGGGCAGTTTTAGCAATTATAACAAGTCTAATGCACCCTACACATGCTAGTTAACAAGTATGGCAGCGGAAAGTAAGACAAGCACATGTAAGAGAGAGTAGAGATAGGAAGATCAAACGCAATTTGGAGACACAAGGATTTTTCTCGTGGTTCTGATAGGTGGCGCTATTGTACATCCACGTTTATGGAGTCTTCAACCCACGGAGGGTAACGATCGCGAGAGTCCACGGGGGCTCCACCCATAAGGGTCCTAGAAGTACCAACCTTGACTATTCCATAACAGCTTCCCTCCACGAAGGACTAGCCTCACTATGGCTAGATCTTCACGAAGTAGGCGATCTCCTTCCCCGTACAAACTTCTTGGTTTAACTCCACAACACGAAGTAGGAGGCTCCCAAGCGACACCTAACCAATCTAGGAGGCACCACCCTCCAAAAGGTAATAGGCTCGATAATGTCGATGAACTCCTTGCTCTTGTGCTTCAAGATGATAAACTCCTCAACACACAATCACTCTCTCACAGATTTGGCTTTGGTGGAAGAGATTGATTGGGTGGAAAGCAACTTGGGGAGGCTAGAGATCAAGATTCATATGGATGGATTGGAATGGCTTGATCTGAACACATGGGCAGGTGGCTCTCTCTTAGAAAATTTGATGGGATAAGTGGAGATCTGTTCTGGGTGCTTCTGTAGCGAGTGAGTGGTGGTGGAGGGGTATATATAGGCATCTCCAAAAATGCAACCGTTACACCTAAAGTGACCAACTCGGTGACACCGAAGTAAAAAACTCGGTGGTACCGAGTTGCTCCAAAGGTAGCAACTTTTGAATCTCGGTGAGACCGATACAAAGATCTCGACAGTACCGACAAGGTGACCAATGGTCAGTTTCCACAACTCGGTGACGCCGATCCAAAATCTCGGAAATTCCGATTTTAAGAATCGAGGTAACAGAAAGTTGGCAAGCTGAACTCGGTGGCACCGAAGCGGAATCGGTTGCACCGAAGATCTAGGGTTTGGCATGGGTCTGTCTGAGGTGGGAATCGGTGAGACCGAGTGGGAAATATTAGTAGCACCGATTTTCATGATAGGCTTCGACAGACTTTTGTGGAAGAGCTTGTGGGTGTTTTTGGTGACTATCACTTGTGCATGTGGAGCATATTGTTCACCAACAGTACCTTACCCCCTTTTAATAGTATTGGCTTTCCTATGGACTCAAGGTGATTTCTCACAAAGTTAAATGTAGAGTCCTCTTGCTTGAAGATTTGCCAATCCAATTCCTTCTCCTTCTTCTTCTTGGGGATGCTCTTCACAATCCTTAGCCAACCTTCTCTGTGGACTTTAACTGAAATACACTAGATAAAAGTATTAGTCCAAGAGACAATATTTGTTGTCATGAATTATCAAAACCACCAAGGAAGCATATTGTGCTTTCACCAACGTGGTGAGTTTCCTGGCGAACTCCGGGATCGTCTCCCCATCGCCCATGTCGAGGCGATCAAACTGCCTTTTCAGTTGCCGCGCGCGTGCCTTCTTCACGCGATCCTTGCCGACCCGCGCACATCGGATCATCTCCGACGCCTCGTGCACGGTGTCACAGTCCGCAACCTGCAACATGACATGATCTGGGACGGATTGCGAGAGCGCCGCGAATGCTCCTTCGTCCGCCGCTTGGTCGTACTCGCCGGAGCCGTCGATCGCCGACCAGACACGGAGCGCCTTCATCAACACTTTCATCTTGATAGCCCACAAAGATTAGTTCGTGTCCGTCAGCATCGGGTACTGCATGGGCACGTTGCTGGCTCTTGACGATGCAGCCAGCACCCCGGCAGTTTCATCGCCTGCGCTGGGCTTCCTTGCCGCCGGTGGCGTGTACTTTCCGCCACCATCGATGCTTCTCTTCACGTCGACTTTCTTGGGAGACGTATCCCCCATCGCCGCCGCCAAACGCCCAAGGTCCTAACCCTAAAGCTCTGAATACCAATTGTTAGATTTCTTGGCTGTGGTCAACTCTATCTCTTCTCTGAATTTACTCTCTGAATAACACAAGACGTCAGGTTCAGAGAGGAGGAACACAACGACAGACAGGAAGAGTTTTTGCGACGCACAATTAGTTGCGTCTTTTCTGCCTCTTTTACTTTTATTCCATTGACTAACAGAATAGCTAAAAGATCTCCACGGTCCAAACTTTGCGCATGCCATCCCACGGGCGTTAGAACGTGCAGATGCTAAATAAAAGGAACTAGACTCTACTCGGCCGCAACGTGAACACAGCACGTTTCTGACCATGTCAATCAACTTGCAACGACCTATCATCACAAGTAATTGCCCTTATAAAATTAGAGCAGAAAATAAAAAAACGTGACAGACAGGAAGTGAAGTTTTTGAGCTCGGGCTCATTTGAGCCCTGTGAACAGTAAAATCCGAAAAAAATCATAACAAGTTCAAAAAATTCTGAATTTTTTTTGGTACAAACATTGAAAAAAAAATTACGTGCTCCCAAAATTTCATATTGAAATCACATTCCTGGAAATTGTGGCAAAAAAACAAAATTGATGCTCCAAATGTGTTATTTTCAAAAGCATTTTGGAGTGCTGATTTTTTTTTTTGGCACCACCTCCACGAATGTCTTTTGAAGATGAAATTTTGTGAGCGTGGAAAACTTTTGTCAATGTTTGCACCCAAAAAAATTCAGAATTTTTTGAATGAGTTTTCAATTTTTTTCGATTTTAATGTTCATCACGAGCTCAAATGAGCTCGGGAGCAGAAGATGATTTTCCTGACAGAAAACAAGACACGCTAGACAACAAGATTAAACATCAACATTAGGGCCTCTAACTTGGCCCATTGGCATGATCAATACTGAATTTCTTATTCTTGTTTCTCAGCCCAAGCTAGATTTTTATGTTTGTATCCGTATGATCTTATATATGTGCACTATGTCTTAACTCATAAATTATTTTCAGATTTTTCATACTTTTAAATTGTGTATTCAAAGGGGTGCATGGACTGCACCAGATGCGTTATCCAAGTACAAAGCATCTGGATGGGACAACAAAGCATCACCATGCAACTATAGGGCTGCCCACCACAAACAATATCCAAGTGCTATCCCTTCCACTTTGGCCGCTACTCGAAGGCCACAAGGAAGGGGATACCGTTGTTTTGTTTTGTGCATTCGTCAATGCTCGCCGTAGCTGGACTTAGGTATTTGGATGGTGCCAGTGAAATGGTGGCGACGCCTCTCTGTTGAAATAAGTCCACCCTTCTCCATCTCCTTTTCAGCATGGAGTTGATGGAGGTGCGGCCAGGTGGACTCATCATGGTTTGTCGACCTTCATCTACTTCGATGTAGAAGGGTGGGGGTGATGGTGGCGCATGCCCTCGAAAAATGGTGGCCTCACATGGTTTTCGAAGCAGCGAAACTACGATTGGGTCTTCATTCTATGATGAACCACGATTGGGTCTCACAAATTGGCTTGAAATCCTAGCCCATATATTAGTCTGACTTGAAACACTTGAGCATTGTATTTTTTTTAATTATTTATTCTTAGGACATAAAAAATATCTATTTTAAATAAAACACTAGGTTTTAGCTATTTCTGTATTTATTTTTTCAGTCTAGACTTCAGGTGGAAATGTAGAGCTTCAGCCCGCTTGGAAGCCGGGCTTCATGCCTAGGCTGCCCATACTTAGGTCTAGTGCGAAGGGCTGGTCTTATGGAATAAGGCGTCGAGTTGATTGTGGTTTCTGCAGTTCACCCTATGGTATGACAATCAGATAGATGCCTCAATGACGTCGACGGCAAGGACGCTGTTTCATTTTTGCGAAATGCAGTACAGATACATGCCTTCACATATGCGTATATAGATTAAGCCCTATATGGACGCACAAATGCACACCGCCTTGTTGTTGATGGAATGATGAGCACGCCGCTCACCACTATAATAATAAAGCCGTTAAATTTCAGAATAAGTCCAAGATAGTGCGAGTGCCTATCTCAAATCTAGGACTTGAACTTGAGTAAGGGACTTCAACTTGAGTGAGTAAGTTCTGCCACAAAGAACCTAATGGACTGGTGCTTGCACTTTGTTCCTATTGTATCCCTATTTACGTATACCACCTTTCTACTTTGTCCTTGTAAGCTTTCATCCAGTATCTTATTTTTTCGAAAAGGAGGATAACTCCGGCCTCTGCATCAGGATGATGCATGCAGTCATATATTATTAATAGTGCAAAATCCAGCAGCCGAACACCATCAACCCGGAAATAAAACGGAAAACAAACCCTGAGGCCATATACATCCCGACAGTATCTCCCGCAGATAGCCACTAATCCCTATGATACAAGACACAACATAAACGAAATATACACAACTCCTAGGCTACACCCTCAAGAAAGAATTGTCGCACGTGCGCCGATGATGGCGAGTCCATCATAAGGTTGAACTCCAGATTCTCATCCCCAAAGGCAAGCTTCAATTGACCACCTTCAGCAAGGACAAGACACACGTGCGCGACAACATAGTGTGATCAAAGATCTTGTGTTTCCACCGGAGTGCATAAACTCATCGTTGAAGCCGTCTGTACCATCCGCCCTTATCCGTCTACCGACACCTCGATAGCGGATACCTCTGGAGGAGACAACGGAAGACAAAGACGTCCCATACCGCCTGCCTCCCGCTACTGTCGCACCATCTTCGATCCGACAAAAACAGGCTAAAGATGACACCACTGCCAGAGCTAGCATGCATCACCTGCCAGTAGCAAGCATGACTTGACGTATCCATATAAGATGTCGTGCGTAGCATCCGCCGATAACACATCCACCGGTGGCTTCACCTGCCGACGACAGGCACCGCCCGACAACTCCAAAGGAGGCACATGTGTCACCTGCCGAGCCGCATCGAACCCGATCTGTTGATGGAAGGGACGTCCCTTACAGCCACCAGCCTCAGAAGGCCGTCACCACCTCGAGAGCCAGACTCTGAATCGCCCACACGATCTCGGAGTCTGCCACCATTGATGAAGAGGGGTCACCGCCCCGATTCCGGGCGCTACAGGGAGCACGCACCGTTGCGACAGCCGTTGTCGTCGCCCATACAACAACAACTGCCACCACGATCCCACATCATGCGCTGTCGACGCCGGAGGAAGCTCCATCTTGGGATCCCGCACCCAGCGACGTCACCGGCGCCGCCATGCATGAGGACCCACCACCTGGTCCATCATCCCCGGTGGATGGGACACAGCCGCCGCCATGTTCGGATCCAGGCCGGAGTCGCCGCTGCGTCCGCCAAGATCGGATCCGAACCGGACGCTGCCGCCGCCGCCAGCCATGCCCAACCCCACCTCCATCCTCTGGCCATCTAACCCCGCATCACCACAAATTCCCCCAGCAGGAGCCACCGCGCCGCCATGGATCGAGGAAGAGACCGCACCTCCACAGATCTGGCGCCCTCGCCGCCGTACAGTACGTAAAGGAGGAGCAGCCCTCCTCCGCCGCCGTCGAACGCATGGGCTCTATCCGGCGCTGTCCCTCGGCGCCAGTGAAGGGGAAGGAGGGATGGGTTCGAGGCGGTTGGGGGCTAGGGTGCGCCCCCCCCCCCCCCCCCCCCCGCCCGATCGCCCTGGATGGGCGAGCGACGAGGGGGTCTTTCGTCCACTATCTTCGTGAGCGTATCCTTTTTTAAGAAGTTAAGAAAGGTTCCTCACTTACTGGCGCTGAAATCAGCTCGGACATGGCTCCACTTCAGCCAGTCTCCAGCATGGTTGGCCACTGAACGAACTGCACAGTGTACCACATATTGTCCACATACAATGCTCACTTAGTCTTTCAAGTCAGACTAATATATGAGCTAGGATTTCAGGCCAATTTGTCGCTCCGCTTCCATGTGGTTTATCATAGAATGAAGACCCAATCTTAGTTTCGCTGATTCGAAAACCATGTGAGGCCTCCATTTTTTGAGGGCATGCGCCACCATCACCCCCACCCTTCTAGATCGAAGTAGATGAAGGTGGAAAAACCATGATGAGTCCACCTGGCCGCACCTCCATCAACTCCATGCTGAAAAGGAGATGGAGAAGGGTGGACTTATTTCAAGAGAGAGGCGTCGCCGGCATTTCACTAGCACCATCCAAATACCTTCCAGCTACGGCGAGCATTGACGAATGCACCAAACAAGACAATTGTATCCCCTTCCTTATGCCCCGTGATAATGGAGTAGCGGCCAAAGTGGAAGGATAGCACTTGGATATTGTTTGTGGTGGGCAGCCCTATAGTTGCATGGTGACGCTTTGTTGTCCCATTTAGATGCTTTGTACTTGGATAACGCATCTGGTGCAGTCCATGCGCCCTTTTGAATACACAATTTAGAAGTTATGAAAACTCTGAAAGAAATTTATGAGTTAAGACAAGGTGCAAATATATAATATCATAGGGGTACAAACATACAAATCTAGATTGGGCTGAGAAACAAGAATAAGAAATTCAGTATTGATCATGCCAATGGGCCAAGTTAGAGGCCCTACTTCGAATAGCTACTACTATGCAAAACATGGTTCTGACTCTCTTGTTTATTCCACGAGTTGTAGGTTGAATTCAAATCTGAAACTTAGTGACATGGAAAATATATAGTGTATTTGCGTGGTAATTGTTTTCAAATTTGATTTACTTTAAGACTGTACTTTCAATCATAATAAGATCATTCTTTGCGAAGATAGACAAGAAAGGTGGGAAATATCTAGAGCAACAAGGAAGGAGTGGCGAACCAACTGTGGTTGGATGTTACAAGGACAATGGTATCCCTAGTCCATCAGAGTTCAAGTTCTAAACTTGATATTGGTGCTGACATTTTTCTGAATTTGTTTCATGCTTTCCGGTGATATGTGTCCAGTGGGAAGAGACATTCTCGTTGACTACAAAGGCGCTTGTGGCGACTTCGTCAATCTCAAAATGATGTGCCGTCTTAGTCTCTACTGTGCTGGCTTGGGGTGAGTGTATATGTGTATGTATGAGTGTCGGCATCTATACTGTGTTAAAAATAAAAGGTAGGAGTGAATTGTGCATGATGGCGTGTTATCAGAAATTGAATAATGATGATTTAGCTGGCCTTGTGGTATGTGGTACACCAAATCTTAAAAAGGCAACTTGTGGTAGTCATAAAATTTTCTGGGAGAAAACACGGGAGGACATGTATAGACCACACCCGCTTGTCATAAAATTCAGAAGTAAATCGGAGCCTATCTTAGATGGTAGAGTTCTTTGTAGTACGTGAAACTAATCCACCTGGGTTCAAGTCGTAGATTTTACACGAGTACTCCCGTATTTTTTGCATTTATTCCAGGCTCTTCGGCGCTATTTGTTCGGTGGTATGGTCTGCTTCTCGACTACAAGGTGTCTACGACTTCATCAATCATAAGATATGCCGGCTCGGTCTCTCGAATGTGGTCATCAGGTAGGGTGCATGCGTGTTTTCATAGGGATGAGTGCGCATGCATGTAATGAGCATTTGTCTTTGTAATTTGTTTCTAAAAAAATTCTGAAATAGCAACCGAATGAAATAAATTCAGCTTGTTATAGTAACAAACCAATATTCTTCAGATCATCCACGAATTTACAGCTATCCACACTGTCAATGTTCATTTTTATTTCTTGAGCTGTGCTACAAATTTGGAATTTCCCCAGTCTATATTGTTTGTATTGCTAGTGTGTCACTAAAATATGTCAGAATTTTTAACAGCTTTAAAATTGATTTTTGAGCATGATACAACTGGTTGCACCATAACCCCAGATACACTAAATATGTTCTTGCCCTTGGTAATACTGTATATGGCATCTCCATCCTTGGTTGTTTCTCCATTTCCAATATTTTGACAAGTTTTACTGATATTTTAGATACACCTGATATTTTCTCATCCTTGGCAATACATATGGCATCTTCATCCTGGGATATATATCTTTCAATCTTGTAGGAACTACGTATTCCAGGGCATGCATGCACGTGCGGGGCACGCACAAGCCAAGACCTGCCCAGCCGCTCGATTGTCTTGTGATTTGCAAAGTAGTTGGAACCCGCATGAGGGCGCGCGCAATAAGTTTGAAGTTTCGGCCGTTGAAACTTACAATATTTCACCTAAAACTTGCGATTTTCTAGCTCGTTTTTACCAAATTTCGTAGATAAATTTCTAAGATGTTTTTTTGTGTAGGTCGTGAGCAAAAAAATCATGATTTTATCATTCGCTCGTACTACAATTGCATTTGATATTCATCAAAAGATATTCAAAATATATCTCATTTGAAATCCCTTGTCACGAGAAACACAAATATGAAAATAATACTTAATTTGAAATTTTATCAAAATATATGAAAATTTGAAGATTAAAAGTAAAAAAAAGAAAAAAAGAAAGAAGCGAAGGACTCGTTGCCCCCACAATTGCATGCCCCAAATCCCCTCCCATACACGGAGTGAGGATAAGAAGCTCGTGATCTTCTATTGGTTGCTTGATATTTTCTTTTACTGGTCCAGATCAAGGGAAGAGCGTTGCACCGATGGGTGGCCGTCGTCAACCGTGTATTTGCGTCTCAGAGTGACGACGGCGCGGCGACGTGGTGTATGACGTCAGCTGCCAGCTGCTTGTAATTTAACCACGTGTTGCCAAGAAAAATAGAAGCAGGGGATGTACAGACGATGATTTTCTTTAACACAATACAACCAAGTACGCTCATACGCACATACGCCTGTGTGAACACACGTAGGTATACACTACCATATGAGCACATTCAAGAGACTGAGCTGACATATCATTTTGAGATTGATCATGGACGTCTTTATAGCCGACGAAAACAATGTGGAAAACGCACATCGTCGCAAGATCTAAAATAACTTCACGCGGCCGCCAGTGTGGAGGTCGCAGTTGTGCGGTGGGAACATCGGCTCGTCCTTGACCGGCCGGACCGGGGATGCCGGCTCGTTCTTGATGCGGACCCGCGGTGGGACGGTAGCTCGTCCTTCACGTGGCGGTGATGGTGGCGCGGTCCCATCTGATGGAGCAAACGCTCCGTCATGATCTTCATCAAACGGACAAATTCTTCATCCATCACAACCGCCTCCGGCAGCAGGCGTGTCTGCTGCTGCGGCTGCTCCTCCTATCGCCGGAGGAGCCTGCCGCCGTGGATGCCGATGGCCCCGGTGACCGAGGGCCGCGACGCAACAATCCGCCGGACGACGAGCTCCCACCGGGGCCGCCTGCCGGCAAGGAGAACTAGGACTTCGGCATTGCCGCTGGCTTGGCACAGGGAGGATGTAGAGAAGCAAAGACGCGGGGAGGGGGAGAGAGCAGGAAGCTCCTGTGCTCTGGACGGCGCCGAAGAGCGGCTTAAATGGTCGCGGCCAGGCCAGGCGGTGGGACAGTCAACCCCCTTCAACACGACGCAGCTCCCGAAGTTGGTTTCTCTGAACGGGACGTCCGCATTGAAGCGGCGAGGCCCGAGAAGTCGCGTCCATATGCGCCGCCTTCCCGTCTGGTCAAATTACGGTTTCAATGATGACCGCTGCATGCTCTGGGCCGACATGAATGCGGTGCTGCAAGCTCGAGGCGCGTAGGATGAATAGCGCGGGAAGGACGGATGTTTTTTTTTGTTGGGCCATGGTTGTCAGAAACGTGCGAATTAGTGGTCCAGACTCCCGCAAACTCCCCCCACGTTTGCCTTCGGTTTGCGGGAGAAATCGCATCCGGATTGTTGCGCAAACCGATATAGGACCGCGTTGGATGACTTCCGCGGTCCGAAGCATTGCTGGAGGTTTGCAAGTTTGCCTTAAAGATGCCTTAATATGGCTGCATGCATTAGATGCCGGGGTATTGCTTTTTTTCAAAAAAGAAAAGAAAAAGCTTGAGTTCGTACGTTATTTGCTACCCACATACTTGGTGCCTTGTCTGTGAGGCGATCTTGCTGCGGCTGATATTGTCTTTCGTTCTTGGCCAACAATGCATCAATCCCGGAGAGTGGATACTTCTGGGACCCAGAGCAATCGTCCAAAGCTATTTCTGTGTTAGCGCCAATGACCGGTGGTCTCAGTTTGCGGCCTAGCTATCTACCTAGGCCAGAATCACAACCGGAGTCACCATCAGATGGCGCGTTTGTAACGCGCGTACGTGTTCCTCTTGTGATATGCCGGAGGTGTCGCCAGTTCCTCGAGGACATAGGAATAGTCCATCGATGCGCAAGTTTTGGCGTGGCTCCCATTTGATGCTCTGACCGAATTTGTTAAGTCCTGCATACGGCGCGAATCTGCCCGCCGCCACTGCTACACGAAGCAGACCGCCGTGCAATAGTTCACTTAATTTTTCTTATCTATAAAAAATAATCCCACGCTTAAAACATCCATTCGGAGAAAAACAAAAGTCAAAATACCAACCATTAAAATGGGATGGGGATTGCCTCGACGGGTATTAACAAATTCTTTAAGAAAGGAGAACCTAAACTCCTCTTGAGCGGCGTTATATACAGCCACCAGGCTTCAAAGAAAGTTCTCAGACTTGATGATGTTAGCATGAAAAAATGAACGATTTGACACTAGATGACCTTTCCACTTCAATGATGTTTTTTTCAAAGGGTCACTTCAATGATGTTATTGACAGCCTAGGCTTGCGGGGCTCACTATGCCGATCAATTCCAATTTATGAAAAACTTGCCTGGCTGCTACTAACCACCGAGTGGGAATACTAATATCATCTTGTTACAATACGGGCGCTAGAAAAAATAGAGGCTTTATCAGATCATGCTCCATTAGTAATCAATTTTGGACAACAACTCCAAGCTCTAAATGTCCAAAGTTCAAATTCGAACTTGGATGGCTCACTAGAGAGGGATTCCACGACCAAGTTAAGAAAGAGTGGACACGTCAACCTCGGGGTAAAATGCCCATTGAATGATGGAACGATCAAATTCGCGCCTTGCATCTATTCCTCCATGGAGGGGCTAAACACACCGCAGACATACACAAAAAGAAAAGTTGTGACTATCTACCTTAATAGATACCCTTGATATAATTCCAAAGGTGAGGCCTCTTTCTGCTATTGAGATTGAGCAAAAAAACATCCAAATGAGCAGATTGCCCGCCTTTTACGTGACAAAGAGATTAAATGGTACCGTTTTTGCAAGGTTGATTCGTTCGTTCAAGGTGTTGATAATCTGAAATGCTTTCAAATGTTGGCCAATAGCAAACACAGACAGAAACGCATCTTCGTTCTTGACCAGGACGAAAGCCGTATCGAGGGGGAGGCGCCGCTTAGAAATATCACTACTAAGTATTACTAGGAGCTTTTTGGACCTTGAGTTGAAAGTCCTTTTTGGCGGACGAGCCTATTACTCATTATATCCCTCAAGTTTCGGAGGTGGAAAATGAGTTTTTAACCTCTTTGTTCTCTGAGGAAGAAATTGGGGTCGTGGTGTTTCAAATTAAACACAACAACGCGCCCGGACCAGACGGTTTTCTCGTGGAGTTTTGTCAATGTTTTTTCGATATGAATAAATTGGAGTTTGTTCAGTTGTTTAACCAACTGCATACCAAAAATCCTGATATTTCCCGTCTACATTTTGGAAGGTATTCTACTGCCCAAGAGACTAAGAAGGTTGCAAAATATCGACCGATTTGCCCTCTATATGTTAGCTTTAAAATATTTACGAAGGTTACAACTTATCAGTTGAACGGGGTGGCTGACCATGTGGTCAAGGCCACTCGAACAATATTTATACAAGAAGTTGAGTGAAGCCATTTGCAAGATAGGCTCCGAGAAATCCTATGATAAAGTCAAATGACCCTTTCATTTTCAAAATTTATGTATGAAGGGGTTTTCGTCAAAATGGTGTTGATGGGTGGAGAGTTTCCTTTTCGAAGATAGTGTGGCTATCAAAGTCAATGATGATGTTGACAACTACTTTAAGACTGGGAAGAGGCTTCACCAAGTGGACCCTCTATCCCCTATTTTATTCAACACAGTGACCGATATGTTAGCTACCCTTGTTGAGCAGGCTAAGCTACCCAGTCAGGTTAGCGGTGTCATTTCTCATTTGGTAAAAGAAGGTTTGTCTATACTACAATATGCGGATGACAGTATAATTTGTATCGATCATGACCTAGATAAAGGAAAAAAATCAAGCTACTTTTATGTGCAATTGATGAGTTCTTTGGTCCCAAAATTAATTTCCATAAGAGCAAGCTTTTCCGTTCGGCGATGTTATAGTCCGCATTTGACTATGCTAAGATTTCCTGCTACCAGCTCGAGCCGTTCCCGATTCAGTATATGGGTATTACGATACACTATTCATGTTTAACTATCGTTGGGTGAAAGCACGTGGAAGATATTATTGAGAAACTTCTAGCTAGTTGGAAGGCCAAACTCTTTTCATATGGGCACTATTGCAGGAATGCCTAGTAGTGGCGGGCAGAAAATGCCTTGTAATGATGGACAAGGCTCTCAGGGGCGCCCACCACTGAACTTCCGCCACTGCTAAAATGCCATCAGTGGCGGGCGCCGGCCCACGAGGGGTAGAGCATATTGCGCATGGATCATATCACCAGATTGCATTTGATACATCAATTCTGGTTTTAAAATTGATCCAATATACCCACCATACTACAATGATGTCAGATTAATGAAAAGTAGTAGTTATTAAGTAAATATAACAACTACATTACAATAATAAGAACATATATGTCGCTCATCACACATAATTAATGGTTTGATGAGTTGTTTAGGAATGTAACGAGTATCAGGAGATGTTCAACACGTTCAACACGTACAATGTTATTACAAGCCGCACGTACTACATGAATTACTAGTGGATGGACCAAACAGGTAGCAACCCGCCGCTTGGTATGGAATAGGAGATTTTACCTCACAAAGCGCCCATTGAACTAACTAACACGACATCACTAGTGCAAAAATGGCTACTCCCTCCATCTCAGTTTATATGTCTTGCACGTGTATCTAGGTCGTTAATTTGACCAATATAAAATAAATTGTTTAATATAAAAATTATATCATTAGAAAATAGAACATCCAAAGTTTCAAATGATATATTTTTTGTAATATATATCTCTTATTAAGTTCGTCAAATTGATGACTTAGATACATGTACAAGACTTATAAACTGAGGTGGAGGGAGTAGTCACAACTTTTGTTCGTGGCGCGCCATATCTTACCAACACCAGCTCTAATATTTTCAAGTAGTGTTGGCGTTGGCTAAGTTCAAACGCCATAGCTATTCGATTAGTGCAGGCGTTGCACATTAGCCCCGGCGTTGCACATTAGGCCCATTAGGCTCACGCCAGCACTAATCTGTCTAATCCTCGCCCTGCGCCCTACTCCCCACTCTCTCGAGCCCCAACTCCCTCGTCCTCCTCTCGATCCCCGCCGCCGCCCCCAACGCCGCCCGTCGCCGCCTCGCCCGAGGCCTCGCCCGACGCCGCCCGTCGCCGCCGTGCCCGACGCAGCCAGTCGCCACCCAACCCGACGCCGTCTCCGCCCGACGCCCGACACCGCCCGCAGACCCTCCTCATCGCCGAGCACCTCCGCGTCTCCTTGACTGGTATTTTGCTATCTCCACTTTTTTTATGCAAAGAAAAAACTAGAATGCTAGAATGCTAGAAAATACTTTATCCACAAATTGTAGTATTATAAACTACATTATCCACAAATGCTAGAATGCTAGAAAAAACTAGAATGCTAGAAAAATTGTAGTATTATAAACTACATTATCCACAAAATCGTTTGATAGCTCGAGTGTCCATACACAACTAATCAACTATGATCAACCAAATCATTGACAGTGAATCCAACTAGCTAGGAACATGCGTGTTTGTAAATGATATCAACTGGCCAGCCACTTAGCTAACTTCGTTGCTGCATAAAGGACCAGCCAAACATGTCACAATATTTCAAATACTTCAAAATACTTTGATATGTCAACACCTTGCTATCAAACACAGCCTAAGTAATTTATTAAATTCTGTGGACTCATGTCAAATATGTATGCAACCTATTACAATTTTTCCATTTATTAACTTGACCAGTCTAATTTTGGTAGGCTCGTTCATTTCATTCTTTACGCATTAAACACTATTTTCATTATTTAGCCAAATAGTATGGCCGACTATAGCCTCTGGGTAGGCTCCTCTGATCACTGGTCGGGGTTTGCCGAAGATAAATGCGACGTGAGCACCAACCAGGTAATTAAGGTTACAAAAACATGCATTAGCATTGCAAACATCATATATATATATATATATATATATATATATAACCATTAATTATCGTTAATGATATGAAACCCTTGCCAGGCATACGTAGGAGGCCCGTCTTCGCCAGCACCCATTGTGCAGCCAACAGGTGGCGTGGACGTGCTCAGTCACGAGCTGATCGTGTCACGCCAGAGTACCATCAAGCCCCTGCAGGAGTTGAATGACTCCCTGACGAAGGAGAAGGACCAAATTATTGATAACAATGTTCTTGTCTATGATCAGATTTTCAGTCTCGAAGGTCAAATCGCGGTGTTGAACCTCGAGATAACTGAGATTAATAAGGAGACAGAAGTCCTGAAGGCCAAGAGGACTCAACTGAAGACGGAGAAAGCGCGTTACATCAAGGAGGGGAGGACGAATAGTAATAAGCTTCGTGAGCGTAAAATAATCCTTAGGAAAAAATAGGTAGTGTCGATCGAGAGAGGGGGAAGATCGATATATATACATAATTGTGAGAAGTAATTGGTACTTTCCTTTTGTGAATTGGTATCTTTTGTGAATTACTCAAATGTTTAGTATCTTTTGTGAATTACTCAAATTTTTAGTATCTTTTGTGAAGCTGGTATTTTTTTTTGTTAGCTAAATATGACAGTGCCGGCGTGCAACTGTGTCCAACGCCAACAGGTATTCTCAAAATAGTGCTGGCGTCGACTCCAACGCCACCACTAAATTCTAACAGTGGCGCCATATTGGTGGCGTCGGGTGTTCATGGCAGCAGGTCCCTTTTTTCCACGCCATAGCTACGCTTTTCTGCACTTGTGCATGGATATGGTGGTTGGACTCAGAACCGGCCAGATCATGAGCATCGCATCCGGGATCGGATCCGTAAGAATGCACACCGGCAGGTAATTGAACCGCCTCTCTGTTGTTTTCTTCATTCATGGGAGAGAAGACTGGCTCATTGGAACACTGTTGACCCAAGCTAACATCACCTCCCTGAGGTGCTCTACACGATACTTTTCCTGCTTCCATAAATACTGCTTCTCCATGTCCACCGTAGAGACCGCGTCCCACAATTCTTCTCGCGGTCCCATCTATTATTTTTAGCACACAATAACATTCAAAATATATACATAGAGAAGAGATCACACGCATTGTGTGATGACATAATTTAATGTTTTTGATGTTTTTCTAGACTAGAAAGGAGCATATATATCACCATCGCAGACGTCGCCATTTTGATGTTACATTCTCATCTCTTGTTCTTCTTGACTCTCTGCCCCACAGCATAACATCCCCTCATCCTTCGCTACATGGATATCGATGATATTCGTGAGCATCCTCTGAAGGCACTCATGCCTGTCCAAAAGTGAGCTCGCATAACTTCCTTCTCATTCTCTTCGCTCCATTTCTGCAACATTGGATCACTTCTCAGTAGTGGTCCTGCGCACACATAATCAGCCATGAAGACCATGGCATAGTACTCAGACATGTGCATGGTTTCGTCTTTCAGTTGTTGCGAACAACCGAGCCAACATTAAATGGTAGCTGCTCGGTTGGCTCGCGAGTAGGGGATTAATTGGCTAATCGACCAGTGAATCGGCCAACTAATCAATTGATCAGACGATTTATCAGTTTATCATCTACTCAGTGACCCAACGAGTAGGGATTAATTGGCAAGTTAACTGGTTAATCGGAAGAATTTTTGAACAGGAAAAATAAATGCATAGATAACCTAAGCTAGCGTACACTACTCGTCATTGTCGGAGATGTAAACAACCTCTATGCGGGCAGTGTCGGATGGCCCTGCTTCCGTTTGGATGGCCACCTCCTCCTCTTGCTCCTCGTCACAGTCAATTTCAGTTAATATCTCATCGATCTCTACATCCTGCTAGCGAAGAAAGCGGCGGTTGGCCTCCTACTCCGCCTCCGACTGGATGGAGTCAAGGATGGTGTGCTGCTCTGCCACCTCTTCTGCCTCGGACATCTCAAACTCTGCTAGTGCTTCAGGAATGCCGAAGCACGTAACTGGAGCTATCTAATCCGTATCCTCCTCGTACGGCTCCATGTCCACCATGACCATGTCCTGCTCCTCGTCCTTCTTATTCTCCTCCTAATCATCATCCTACGACGCCTCCTCCATCACCACCACCTCCTCCTCCGGTTTCGGTGAGTCTGAAGGTAGGACGTCTGTGATTCGAGTTTCACGACTAGCCCAGATCTGCTCAAGGAGCTCGAGGCAACACTCCGGCGTAAAAATGTCTTAATTCGTGACCTGGCGACGTGTCATGGATAGTGGAGAGTGACAAGTGGAATGTGGCAGTGGTGGATGGGGGTGCTACGTGTGATAAGCATTGGGATTTTCCCAAAGAGGAAGGGTGATATAGTATAGTAGCAGATAGTATTACACTCAGTTAAGAACCTAAGTTTATTGAAACAGTAGGAGACATCACACAAACAATGGTAAACCCCTCCTCCTCCAATTCTAGCGAGTCCCAAGGTAGGCCGTCTATGATCCGAGTTTCACGACTAGCCCAGATCTGCTCAAGGAGCTCGAGGCAACGCTTAGGCATGAAAATGTCTTAATTCGTGACCCGGCGACGTGTCATGGATAGTGGAGAGCGACGAGTGGAATGTGGCAGTGGTGGATGGGAGTGCTATGTGTGATAAGCATTGGGATTTTCCCAAAGAGGAAGGGTGATATAGTATAGTAGCAGATAGTATCACACTCAGTTAAGAACCTAAGTTTATTGAAACGGTAGGAGACGTCACAAAAACAATGGTAAACGGTAACTTCACACATAAAAGAAATGCTTGCACCCAACGAAAGCAAGAGCGTTGTCAATCCCCTTGTACTCATTAATTGCCAGGATGTAGAAGATAGATAAAATAAAAAGGAAAATAAAAGTAAATAAATTGAAGAAGATATCATTAGGGTTTTTGTAAATATAAAGTGTATGAACCCGGGGGCCATAGGTTCACTAGAGGCATCTCTCTCATAAGCATGTCAACGGTGGGTACACAAATTAGTGTTGGGCAGTTCATAGTATAACGCATAGTTATAATGATTCTTTATGGCTTGATCAATATATAGGCATTACGCCAGTTACAAGTTGATTGACATACACCTGCATCTACTACTATTACTCCACCCCTTGACCATTATCCAGCATGCATCGCAAGGTATTAAGTTCAAAACAAAGAAAGTAATGCTTGAAGCATGATGACGAAATGTAGACAAGGTATGACTATATATTCTCAATGAATAATCTGATCATAAACTACAATTCATTGGATACTAACAAATGCACCTCAAAATTTTACATGGATTAATCTCAGACGAGATCATTGTATTAATGATCAACTAAGAGAGGGAAAGCCATCTAGCTACTGCTATGGATCCGTAGGTCCTGTGGGAACTAGTCACACATCATGAAGGCAGCAAGGTTGATGAAGATAGCCACCATGATGGATTCCCCCTCCGGCAAAGTACCAAAAAAGGCCTCTAGATGGGATTGCGAAAGAACATAGGCTTGCGGCGGCGATACAATTATTCGGGTGCTCCCTTCGGGGTTTCTAGATATATACATACGGAAATTTATAGCGCTGGACTTAGGTTGAACCAAGCCACTGATACGTCTCCATCGTATGTATAATTTTTGCTTGTTCCATGCTGTCAAAGTATCATTTTTGGATGTTTTACAATCATTTTATAGCAACTTTATATCATTTTTTGGGACTAACCTATTGACATAGTGCCAAAGTGCCAGTTGCTGTGTTTGCTTGTTTTTTACTTCGCGGAATATCAGTACCAAACGGAGTCCAATCGCGACGAAACTTTTTGGAGAATTATTTTTGGACCAGAAGAAGGCCTGTGGACGAAAGAAGTAACCAGGAGGGAGCCCAGGCCGCCCACAACCCACCAGGGCGCCAGGGGCCCCAGGCGCGCTCTGATGGGTTGTGGTCTCCTCGGGAACCCCCTCCACTGCCTCTGAGCTCTATAAATACCCAAATATTTCAGAAACCCTAGAGGAGTCGACGAAAAATACATCCATCCACCTAAAGTTCCAGAACCGCGAGATCCAATCTAACACCATCACGGAGGGGTTCATCATCCTCATTGGTGCCTCTCCGATGATCCGTGAGTAGTCCACCATAGACCTACGGGTCCGTAGGCAGTAGCTAGATGGCTTCCTCTTTCTCTTTTGATTCTCAATACAATGGTCTCTTGGAGATCTATTTGATGCAAAGTTTTTGCAGTGTGTTTGTTGGGATCCGATGAATTTTGAGTTCATGATCAGTTTCTATCCATGAATATTATTTGAGTCTTCTTTGATCTCTTATATGCATGATTACTTATAGCCTTGTATTTCTTCTTCGAATCTTTGGTTTAGTTCGGCCAACTAGATCGATTTTTCTTGCCATGGGAAGAGGTGCTTTGTGATGGGTTCGATCTTGCGGTGTCCTCTCCCAGTGACAGAAGGGGCAGCGAGGCACGCATGTATCGTTGCTATTAAGGATAACAAGATGGGGTCTATTCCTACATGAATAGATCTTGTCTACATCATGTCACCGTTCTTATTGCATTACTCCGTTTTTCCATGAACTTAATACACTAGATGCATGCTGGATAGCGGTCGATGTGTGGAGTAATAGTAGTAGATGCAGAATCCTTCCGGTCTACTAATCTTGGACGTGATGCCTATATAATGATCATCGCCTTGGATATCGTCATGATTATTTTATCTTTTATCAATTGCCCAACAGTAATTTGTTCACCCACCGTGTGCTATACTCATGAGAGAAGCCACTAGTGAATCCTACGGCCCCCGGGTCTACTTTTCCAACATATTGCTTTCCGATCTATCTTTTTGCCTCTTTTGTTTTCATATATATTATTCCAAAAAATTCAAAAATACCTTGATGCACTTTATTTTCCTCTTTTATTTTGTGTTCTTGCGAGATCTATTTATCCAATCTTTCACTACCTAATCTATCTTTTTACCGTAGAGAGATTGACAACCTCTCTTTCACGTCGGGTTGCAAGTATTTGTTCTTTGTGTGCAGGTGTTGTTTACATAGTGTTGGTGATCCTCCTACTGGTTCGATACCTTGGTTTCATAACTGATGGAAATACTTACCGTCGCTGTGCTGCATCATCCCTTCCTCTTTGGGGAAATACCGACGCAGTCTCAAGCCACGTCAAAGGAATTTCTGGCGCCGTTGCCGGGGAGGAAGCGGTCTCTTCTACGTGCCAATCTCTGGCGCTGAGGAGACACCATCAACATCTATTAGGTTCCTAATCACAAATCTCATCTCCTTGCAATTACATTATTTGCCATTTGCCTCTCGTTTTTCTCTCCCCCACTTCACCAAATTTGCCGTTTTATTCTCCCTCTTTTTCGTTTGCCTTTTTCTCGTCAGATCTCTTGTTTGCTTGCAATCTTGTTTGCATAGTCATGATGCCTCAACAAAAGTATCATGATGTTCCTTAGCCCGATATTTTGCTTGAAATTGATAAAAGTACTAAGGAATATATGACTACACAATTTGAGCATAATAAGTATTTTACCGAGGAGCTTAAAGAACACTCTACCGTACTAGATGCCATAACGAAACAACTTTATGATATTAGTAGAGAAGTTTCCAATCTCCAATCTAAGTATGCTCATGTTGAAAATCACATTGGTAAAATTTCTGATGCACAAGCCAATTTAATAAATCAAATGCCCGCTAAACCAATCTCTCTAGAGGATAAAAATGATGAAGATCTTAAAGTGATTGGTGTTTCTTCTATTGATTCCTTGTTTAGTAATATTTAAATTGATGATAAAGGGACTGAAGTAGAGTCAACTTTAGCTAGAAGGCGTCCCAATGATTTGGAGGGTGAAAATCTTGATGAAAAAATTGATGAAAGTGGGTTTGAAGAGGTCAAAACTTTAACTAGTGATGTGCCCACTATTTTGGATTGCAAAGATTTTAATTATGATAGTTGCTCTTTGATTGATTCTATTTCTTTGCTGCAATCCATGTTGAATTCACCCCATGCTTATGAACAAAATAAAGCTTTTACTAAACATATCGTTGATGCCATGATGAAATCTTTTGAAGAAATGTTTGAGTTAGAGATTTCTATTCCTAGAAAATTACATGATGAGTGGGAACCCACCATTAAGGTCAAGATTAAAAATTATGAGTGCTTTGCTTTATGTGATTTGGGTGCTAGTGTTTTCACAATTCCGAAATCTCTATGTGATGTGCTTGGTCTTACCAATATTGAAGAATGTTTTCTTAATTTGGACTTGGCGGATTCTACTATTAAAAAGCCTTTGGGAAAATTTAATGATGTTCTTCCTCTTCCAAATAGGAACTATGTGCCCATAGATTTTATTGTTCTTGATATTGATTGCAATCCGTCTTGTCCCATTATACTTGGTAGACCGTTTTTACGTACTATAGGTGCCGTGATTGATATGAAAGAAGGCAATATTAGATTTCAGTTTCCATTAAGAAAGGGTATGGAACACTTCCCTAGAACAAGAATTAGGCCACCATATGAATCAATCATCAGATAACCCTATGGAGCAAAAACCAAAGGTGACAATACTTCAATCTATGCATTATGCCTAGCTAGGGGCGTAAAACGATAGCGCTTGTTGGGAGGCAACCCGATGAATAAATTTAATTTCATCCTTTTATTTCTGTTTTTAAGTGTTGACAAAATTATGCCTCTGTTATGATTGTGTTTTTATGTTTTATTTAGTGTTTGTGCCAAGTAAAACCTTTAGGATGATTCATAACATGAGTAGAAACAATGCTGAATCTGAAACAGAAACTTTCACTCCAGTGCGCGAATTTTCATTTTTTACTGGAGCGTGATAATGAGCTGAAATTTTCACATAGTATTGCTATACAAATTATTTACATTGTGCTATGTTTCAGAATTTTTAGAGTTACAGAAGTATGATTAGAGTACAGATTACTACAGACTGTTCTGTTTAAGACAGATTCTATTTTCGTTGCATTGTTTGCTTGTTTTGATGAATCTATGGCTTGTATTGATGGGTATAAGCCATGGTAAAGTTAAAATACAGTAGGTATAATGCAATAATAAAATTTGAATGGGTTTGCAACAGTACTTAAAGTGGTGATTTGCATTATTATACTAACATATCTCACGAAGATTTTGTTGAGTTTTGTGTGATTGAAGTTTTCATGTTTTGGGTGAGATCACGATGGATGAAGGAATAAGGAGCGAAAAGAGCCTAAGCTTGGGGATGCTACAGCACCCCCAAGATATATCCAAAGAGAAACAAGCAACTAAGCATGGGGATGCCCCGAGTGGCATCCCCTCTTTCTTCTAATGACCATCGGTATTGTACTTGGAGCTATATTTTTATTCGTCACATATCATGAGTTTTGCTTGGAGCGTCTTGTATCATTTGAGTCTTTGCTTGCTTTGCTTTTTAGTTTGTCACAAGTATCCTTGCTGGACACACCTATTTGAGAGAGCCAAAATTATGCTATGATTTGTTAGAATTGCTCTATATGCTTCACTTAAATTTTTTGAGCTATGGAATTGCTCTAGTGCTTCACTTATATCTTTTTGAGCACGATGTGCTTTGAAATTTTGGAGAAATACTCTCATGCTTCACTTAGATTAATTTGAGAGTTAGTAAATTTTAAATAAATCCTCTCATGCTTCACTTATATTATTTTGAGAGATGAAACTTTTATGCTCATGTTCTTCACTTAAATTTGTTGAGCTTGTCAAAAGCAATGGCAATATATGAAACTAGTCCCAAAGTGATAGATATTCAAGGAGGATACAATAAAAACTTTCATGAAGATCATTGGACAAATTAAACTTGATTCCTTGTAATAGTTTTGAGACATGACGATAGTGATATGTGAGTCATGTTAGTGAGTAATTATTCTTTAGTAGGAATATTGGTGTTAAGGTTTGTGATTCCCTATGCAAGTATGAAAGTCAATAGTTATGCAATGAAATAACATCCTACTTATGTTGCATTATTCAGTGTTAGTTATGCTCAATGCTCGTTTATGTGAATTTTCGTTTCTTGGTTGGTTGCTTCTCAACCTGTTTGCTAGCCTCCACTTGTACTAAGTAGAAATACTACTTGTGCATCCAAAATCCTTAAACCAAGTTTTGCCTTATGAGTCCACCATACCTACCTATATGCGGTATTTCCATGCCGTTCTAAGCAAATTTGTATGTCCATCTCTAATTTTCAAAATAAATTTCTCTTTTGTGTGCTCGTACCGCTCATGAAACGGTAGGGGGTGTCCAATATTTTTCCATGATAGATGTGTTATTCTAAAGTTGAGTGTTTATTCACTTGTCATTGCACGAGAGTATGGCAGTAATAGGGATGCCCATTCCCGAAATGAAAAAGAAAAAAAATACTTTATGTTGTCAAATAATAAATTCCTTGGAAAGTGTTGGTATGGAAGGCAACCGTGGATACGGCCAGCCATGGAATGTGAAAGAATGGTGGAAAAAGGAATAAAATTTATTTTCTGTTTGGGAACCGCCTATGATGTATCTAGCATGGAAAGTATTGTGAACTACTTTGTCGTTTTTGTTGACAGGAAAGGCATGCCACTCAAAATATTTTTCTCTCTCAATTTAAACTTTGAGCTCTGGCACCTCTACAAATCCCTACTTCCCTTTGCGAAGGGCCTATCTATTTACTTTATGCAAATTTTTATTTTTACTTTGAGTCTCCATCTTCTCTTATAAAGCACCAACTAGGGGGCACTATGATCGTACTTGAGCATTGGGTGTAGCTAATATTTGAGTGTGTTTCATGATTGGATGAATGATTGAGCATGATGGGCTAGGCATAACTTTCTTTAGTGTTGATATTTTGAAAGACATGGTTGCTTGTTGGCATGCTTGAGTATTGAAGTCATTATGTTAAAACTAGACTATTGCTTTGAATCATCTAAAAGTCCAACTGTCCATACTACAAAAGAAAAGAATATGGGATGAACATGTTAGGCAGCATTCCACATCAAAAATTCTGCTTTTATCATTTAGCTACTCGAGGACGAGTAGGAATTAAGCTTGGGGATGCTGATACGTCTCCAACGTATCTATATATTTTGCTTGTTCCATGCTGTTATAATATCATTCTTGGATATTTTACAATAATTTATAGAAAATTTATATCATTTTTTGGGACTAACCTATTGACATAGTGCCAGTTGCTATTCTTGCTTGTTTTTTACTTCGCAGAATATCAGTACCAAACGGAGTCCAATCGTGACGAAACTTTTTGGGGATTTTTTTTGGACCAGAAGACACCCAGGGGGCCAAAGAAGTGCCAGAGAGGTGGGCCGTGGAGACCACAACCCACCAGGGCGCGCCAGGGGTCCCCCGACGTGCCCTGATGGGTTGTGCCCTCCACGGGTCCCATCTACACCGCCTCTGATGCCTATAAATTCCCAAATATTCCAGAAACCCTAAGGGAGTCGACGAAAAACACATCCAGCCGCCGCAAGTTCGAGAGCCTCGAGATCCAATCTAACACCATCACGGAGGGGTTCATCATCCTCATTGGTGCCCCTCCGATGATGCGTGAGTATTCGACCATATACCTACGGGTCCGTAGGCAGTAGCTAGATGGCTTCCTCTCTCTCTCTCTTTTGATTCTCAATACAATGGTCTCTTGGAGATCTATTTGATGTAAACTTTTGTAGTGTGTTTGTTGGGTTCCGATGAATTTTGAGTTCATGATCAGTTTCTATCCATGAATATTATTTGAGTCTTCTTTGATCTCTTATATGCATGATTACTTATAGCCTCATATTTGTTCTTCGAAACTTTGGTTTAGTTAGGCGAACTAGATCGATTTTTCTTGCCATGGGAAGAGGTGCTTTGTGATGGGTTCGATCTTGCGGTGTCCTTTCCCAGTGACAGAAGGGGCAGCAAGGCATACATGTATCGTTGACATTACGGATAACAAGATGGGGTCTATTCCTACATGAATAGATATTGTCTACATCATGTCATCGTTCTTATTGCATTACTCCGTTTTTCCATGAACTTAATACACTAGACGCATGATACGTCCATTTTGCATCATGATTTCCTACTGTTATTTATTATGTTTTGTTGATTAATAATGCTTTAGGGAGTGATTCTAATGCCTTTTCTCTCATATTATGCAAGGTTTACACAAAGAGGGAGAATACCGGCAGCTGGAATTCTGGGCCTGAAAAAGCACATCAGATGTACCTATTCTGCCCATATCCAATGAAGCTGAAACTTTACGGAGAATATTTTTGGAATTAATAAAAATACTGGAGCAAAGAACTACCGGAGGGGGCCACCCTGGTGGGCACAAGACACCAGGGCGCGTCAGCCCCCCCCCCCCCCCCAGGCGCGCCCTGGTGGGTTGTGCCCTCCTCGGCCCACCTCCGGTGCCCATCTTCTGGTATATAAGGTCTTTTGACCTAGAAAAAAGAAGAGAGGACTTTCGGGATGGAGCGCCGCCGTCTCGAGGCGAAACTTGGGCAGGAACACTTTTGCCCTCCGGCGGAGCGATTCCGCTGGGGGAACTTCCCTCCCGGAGGTGGAAATCGAAGCCATCGTCATCACCAACACCCCTCTCTTCTTTGGGAGGTCAATATTCATCAACATCTTCAACAGCACCATCGCCTCTCAAACCCTAGTTCATCTCTTGTGTTCAATCTTTGTACCGGAACCTCAGATTGGTACATGTGGGTGACTAGTAGTGTTGAATACATCTTGTAGTTGATTACTATATGGTTTATTTGGTGGAATATTATATGTTCAGATCCATTAGGCTATTCAATACCCCTCTAATCTTGAGCATGATTATTATTTGTGAGTAGTTACCTTTGTTCTTGAGGTCACAGGAGAAGTCATGTTGCAAGTAATCGTGTGAATTTGATATGTGTTCGATATTTTGATGATATGTATGTTTTGATTCCCTTAGTGGTGTCATGTGAACGTCGACTACATGACACTTCACCATTCTTGGGCCTAAGGGAATGCATTGTGGAGTAGTTATTAGATGATGGGTTGCTAGAGTGACAGAAGCTTAAACCCTAGTTTATGCGCTACCTCGTAAGGGGCTGATTTGGATCCAAACATTTAATGCTATGGTTAGATTCTATCTTAATACTTTTCTCATAGTTGTGGATGCTTGCGAGGGGGTTAATCATAAGTGGGAGGTTGTTCAAGTAATAACAGCACCCAAGCACCGGTCCACCCACATATCAAATTATCAAAGTAGCGGACATGAATCAAACCAACATGATAAAAGTAACTACATGAAATTCCCATGTACCCTCAAGAACACTTTGCCTATTACTAGAGATTGTTCCGGCCTGTCCTTTGCCACAAAAGGATTTGTTTACCTTGCTGCACTTTATTTACCGTTACCGTTACTTGCTCGTTACCAATTATCTTGCTATCAAACTATCTGTTACCTACAATTTCAGTGCTTGCAGAAATTACCTTGCTGAAAACCGCTTGTCATTTCCTTCTGCTCCTCGTTGGGTTCGACACTCTTAGTTATCGAAAGGACTACGATTGATCCCCTATACTTGGGGGTCATCAATGCATGCTGGATAGCGGTCGATGTGTAGAGTAATAGTGGTAGATGCAGGCAGGAGTTGGTCTACTTATCTTGGACGTGATGCCTATATAATGATCATCGCCTTGGATATCGTCATGATTATTTGATCTTCTATCAATTGCCCAACAGTAATTTGTTCACCCACCGTGTGCTATACTCATGAGAGAAGCCACTAGTGAAACCTACGGCCCCCGGGTCTACTTTTCCAACATATTGCTTTCCGATCTATCTTTTTGCCTCTTTTGGTTTCAGATCTATTATTCCAAAAACCCAAAAATACCTTGCTGCACTTTTTATTTTGTGTTCTTGAGAGATCTATCTCTCCAATCTATCATTACCTAATCTATCTTTTTTACCGTAGAGAGATTGACAACCTCTCTTTCGCGTCGGGTTGCAAGTATTTGTTCTTTGTGTGTAGGTGCTGCTTATTAGGTGGTGGTGATCCTCCTACTGGTTCGATACCTTGGTTTGATAGCTGAGGGAAATACTTATCGTCACTGTGCTGCATCATCCCTTCCTCTTTGGGAAATACCGACGCAGTCTCAAGCCACGTCAGGTACGTATGAGTAGGGCGAAGCCTAGCTAAGGAGCAAGTGTCACACTCGGAATTTACGAGTTCGGACACCACTCGGAAGTGGTAAAGTCCTACGTCTCGAGCCCTGAGGCTAAGTGTTTCTTGGTGTATGTTTCTGATTACAAAGAGTTCGTAACTTCTCTTCTGGTGTAGGGGGTGGCTTATATAGAGTGCGCCACAACCAGCCGAGTGCCATTATGAGGGTCATTAATGCTAGTAACTGCCGGAGTTACTAGAAACTGCCGTGTTAACTACGAGCATTACAGGTAACGCAACGTCTACAGTATTCAATGCTAATTAAGTCCCATGAACATTGTAGCTCCCACGTCGCCTCTGCTTCTTCACGTCCAGGTGCTACAGCTAGGCCGAGTGGTTGATAGCGTCCGAGTGACTTCCAAGGAATCGAGTGCATCTTGTACATTCGTCCGAGTGCTAAGGTAGTCCAGGGACTTCTGTGAACTTGTAGGACCCCAGGTGTGTCCTAGATAAGAGGTCTATGACCCTACCTAGGGTAGGTGACCTCTTCAGTAGCCCTCGAATCGGTTGAGGTTTTGGGAGTCGAATGACCAATGCACTGGGCCGTTGGTAGCATTTCAGGAACACTTGGAAATGAGGCGATCATTTCTAACGCGGTACCGAAACCACGACCGGTTCAGGTTAAGTAACTGATAACCCACAAGTATAGGGGATCGCAAGAGTTTTCGAGGGTAGAGTACTCAACCCAAATTTATAGATTTGACACAAGGGGAGCCAAAGAATATTTTCGAGTATTAGCAGCAGAGTTGTCAATTCAACCACAACTGGAAATTAAATATCTGCAGCAGAGTGATCAGTAGCAAAGTAGTATGATAGTTTGATAGCAGCAGTAACAGTAACAGTAGCAGTGATAGCGGTAGTTTTGTAGCAGTTGGAACAGTAGCAGCAACAATAGTAACTTAGCAAGAGCAATAAGTGGAAAACTCGTAGGCACTGGATCGGTGAGCTCGTTGGATGATATTCATCATATAATAGTCAAAACTTAGGGCGACATAGAACTAGCTCCAGTTCATAGATGTAATGTAGGCAGGTATTCCGTAAATAGTCATACGTGCTTATGGAAAAGAACTTGCATGACATCTTTTGTCCTACCCTCCCGTGGCAGCGGGGTCTATAAGGAAACTAAGGGATATTATGGCCTCCTTTTAATAGAGAAACGGAACAAAGCATTAACACATAGTGAATACATGAACTCCTTAAACTACATTCATCACCGTGAAGTATCCCAAATATTGTCACTATGGGGTTGACGGATCATAACACGTAATAGGTGCATATGACTAGCCAAGATCGGATCAAGAACATAGATATAATGGTGATAACATAAACGGTTCAGATCTGAAATCATGGCACTCGGGCCCTAGTGACAAGCATTAAGCATGGCAAAGTCATTGCAACATCAATCTCAGAACATAGTGGATACTAGGGATCAAGCCCTAACAAAACTAACTCGATTACATGATGAATCTCATCCAACTCCTCACCAACCAACAAGCCTACGAAGGAATTACTCACTCCCAGTGGGGAGCATCATGGAATTGGCGATGGAGAAGGGTTGATGATGACGAAAACTCAGGATTCCCCTCTCCGGAGCCCCAAACGTTGGGGCTCCAGATCTGGCCTCCCGATGAAGAACAATAGGTGGTGGCGACTCCGTATCGTAAAACGCGATAAAACTTTCTCTCTGATTGTTTTCTCTGAAAATAGGAATTTATAGTGCCGGAATTAGGGTTAGTGGGGCCCCGAGGTGGGCACAACCCACCAGGGCACGCCTGGGGGGCTAGCGCGCCCTGGTGTATCTTCCCCAGCCAGGGGTCCCCCTCCGGTGGTTCTTGGCTCTAGTATTTTTTATTTATTCTAAAATAAATCTCCAAAAAGTTTCGTCCAATTCCGAGAACTTTTATTTCTGCAAAAAAACAATACCATGGTAGTTCTGCTGAAAACAGCGTCAGTCCGCGTTAGTTTCATTCAAATCATGCAAATTAGAGTCCAAAACAAGGGCAACAGTGTGAGGAAAAGTAGATACGATGGAGACGTATCAACTCCCCCAAGCTTAACCTATTGCTTGTCCTCAAGCAATTCAGTTGACAAACTGAAAGTGATAAACAAAAACTTTTACGAACTCTTTTGTTCTTGTTTACATATATATGCTTAAGTAGCACCCAGGTTTTCAGCAAAGATTATGACTAACCATGCCAACAATAACTCATAGAAATTATATTAACTCATAACAATAACATAAGCAACTAGCGAGCAATAATAAGATATCTCAAGCGCCAACACTTTGTCAAAACAATCATGATACAATATGACAATAGTGCTATCTCGCTAGCCCTTTCTGAGACCGAAAAACATAAATGCAGAGCACCTCCAAAGTTCAAGCAGCGACTAAACATTGTAATTCATGGTAGAAAAGATCCAGTCATGCTGCACCCAACATCAACTATACACAATGCATGAGGATGACAATAGTGCTCTCAGGTCTGGCGCTTATTTGAGAAGGCGATGACTCAACATAAAAGTAAATAGATAGTCCCATCGCAGAGGGAAGCATGGATTTGCAGCAGTGCGAGAGCTCAAAGCTAAAAACAGAGATAGATATAATTTTGGGAGATACACCCTTCTTGTCAACGTTACGACCAAGAGTTATCAATATCTTCCATGATAAACAAATTAGCAACGGTTCCCAAGCGGTAAAAGTAAAGGTTTACTCCCCCCCCCCCCCCCACCAACAATCACACTCCACGGCTAGCTGCATCCACGGGTACCGTCCAAACCAACAACATTCCTGGGGGAGTTTTGTTTAATTATTTTTGATTTTTGATTTCGGGACTGGGAATCCCTATTACCGCCCCTCTCATGTAAGGACGAGTGAATAAACACTCATCATGAGAATAACCCGCTTAGCATGGAAGATCCTGACTGTCCCCTATCGCTCCATGAGCGGTCCAGGCACACAAAACAGATGTTCATTTGAATTTTAGAGATGGCACATGCAAATTTACTTTGGAACGGCAGGGTAATACCGCATATAGGTAGATATAGTGGACTCATCTGGAATAACTTTGGTTTAAGGATTTTGATGCACAAGTAGTATCCCGCTTAGTACAGGCGAAGGCTAGCAAATAGATTGAGAAGCGGCTAGCTAGAGGGCGAAAATGGTCATGAACATGCATTACATACAATAAACATTGACTACTAGCATGAGTAGGATATGGACACCATGAACATAAATATCATGAAGGCTATGTTGGTTTTGATTCAACCACATGCGTGAACATGTGCCAAGTCAAGCCACTTGAAACATACAGAGGAGGATACCATATCATCATACCACATCATAACCATTTTAATGCATGTTGACATCCAAGATAAATCATTATCCACTCCTAGCTACTTAAGCATGGCACGAACAACTATAATCTCTAATGGTCATTGCAAACATGTTTGATCATAATATGCTGAATCAAGGATACTAGGTTAAACATATTTACAAAAACAAAAACAAGTTGAGTTCATACCCAGTTTTCTCTGCCACAGTCACTTCATCAAATATCGTCATTATTGCCTTTCACTTGCACGACCGAATGATAAGAAAATAGTAATAGTGCAAGAGTGTCGTGGACTAAGATGGAATCTGCAACATTTTATTCAAGAGGAGAAGACAAGGTAAAATGGGCTCTTTGTTATATTAACAATGATGCATATCAGAGCCACTCAACGTTTTCATCGTGGTGTTTTCCTTGGTACGACTCAAACAAAAGGAAAAGAATTTCAGAGAAGCACACTGAAATATTTTTGGAGTTTTTGGTTTTTCATGAAGAAAGCAAATTAAAGAGGGAAAAACAAAAACGAGAAAAACTATTTACACGGGAAAGCTCCCAACAAGTAAAAAAAGAAAAAAGAAATATTTTTGGGTTTTCTTTTGATACTACAATTAAACTAAGCTAGAAAGAAAACTAAAAAGAAATAGGAAATATTTTTTGGTTTTTCTCAAAGTTTTTCAAACACACAAGAAGAAGCGAGAAAACAAATTTAGCATGGATATTACAATGAAAAAGTATGAACACCGACAATTGGAGTGAAATGTGCGAACATGAATGTAATGTCGGTGGAAATACATACTCCCCCAAGCTTAGGCTTTTGGCCTAGCTTGGTAATCACCATCCGGTCCCAAGTCAAAGTGAGGTGGAGGCGGCACCTGAGCGTCCCACCCCTGGGGCTCCTCCTCAGCAGCTACTAGGTTGTTCCGGTAGGCTCTAATGTCATCTGGCATAATCCTGTATCCGTTCCTGGCAATTGAATCAAACAGAGCAGGTGCAGGCAACGGAAAAATATCACGGGTTTCTACGCTGAATACTAGGTTGTAATGAATGTCACGGAGAGAATCAGTTACATCAAGAAATTGGTGATCTTGCAACGACTTGTGATCTAGATAAACTTGGGACAAGAGATAATCATGTGGGCGAATCTGAACATTAAAGTGTCTCGCTAAACGAGTAGCGTAAATTTCACCATGTATCTTTCCCTTAGTCCTGTTAAGGTGTAAGCGACGTGCAATAATAGCCCCATACTAAAGGTGTGATCATCCTACAGTGCACGGCGTAAAATAGCGAAGTCGGGGGCACTGAGTGCGCCAACCTTCTCCCTAGCGGTTAAACACTTCGCGATGAACAAAGCAAAGTAATGCACTGAAGGAAACTGCAGACTGGTAGCAGTAGCGTTTGACACGCCTCTATCCCCACCCACTATTAAATTGAGGAGAAAGTCCTCAAATTCCGCTGGTCTAGGTTCTCTCAATTCCCCATCAGAGGGGATCAAGCATATGTCATAAAAGTCAGTTAGCGGCATTTTGTGAGTTTCAGCATAAAGGTTAAACTGCACCTCAGGGGGATTATTCTTTCTCAGGAAATGAAATCTTTGCACAAAGGAATTTGTAAGGATGTGATATTGGTCACACTTAGCTGCAAGGAACTCGGTCAACCTAGCATTTGCAACAAATTGAGCGAACTCTTGATGAAACCCGGCCTCCTCCATGAAGGCATCATGCGGCCATTCGCACGGTCGTACCTCCACCTTTCGTGGAGTGTGAATGTCATTATCCGACGATTCCCCAATGACTCCTTTGGCACTTTTCTTGGAGGAAAACTTCCTAAAGAAATCCATCGTATTCCTATAATAAAAATTCTAAAAAAAATTAGCCTACAAAAAAATTTGTCAACAAAACTTCGTGAAATTGATAGCAACTACTCCTAAGCATGCATAGAGGCCATATTAAGCTTTCAAACTACTTAGAGCTCTAAGAATTCAACATGCAAGCTCATCTACAGCAGCACCAAGAGTAGATCGTTACTCTAAGAATAACCCACTAAATCAAAAACTAATTGGAGCAATGGAGGAGTCACATACCAAGTAGTAATCCCTCCAAACAGTTTCAGAAACGGAGCTTTGAGCAAAGAGATCGAAATCCACGGGTTTGAGAGAAAGAACACAGGAATGGTGGCTGTGGTGATTTTTTTCTGGAGGTAGGGGATGATGTGGATTAAGGGAATAAGTGAGGGGGGCCCACGTGGGGGCCACAACCCACTAGGGCGCCCCCGGGGGTGCTGGCGCGCCCTGGTGTCTTGTGGGCACCAGGTGCACCCCCCTTTGGTATTATTTGCACCAGAAATTCAGAAATATTCGGAAAAAATCATATTAAATTTTCAGAACATTTTGAGAACTTTTATTTTTGGGTCATTTTTTTATTACACGGAGAAAACAGAAAACAGGATAAACATGGCATTTTATTTTATTTGACTATCTAAAACAGAAAATAAATGGTGGGAACAGAGAGTTATGCTTACTAGATTATCAACTTCATACCTCTCAAAAATGATCCATTAATAAGGTTGATCAAGTCTTATTAACAACCACTTCCGATTAGCATGAAATCGAAGAAGTTTCGTAAAACACTAAGTTACCTGAATGGGGATGTGCATATCCCCAACAATAAGTATATCATATTTCTTTTTGGCAGTAGGTAGAGGTAATTGAAAGCTTCCAATAGTGATGGTCGGAGATTCTTCAATAACATTTATACCATTCACTTGGAATTGCTTCTTCGGAAAGTGCACCGTATGCTCATTACCATTGATATGAAAAGTGACTTTGCGTTTATTGCAATCAATAACAGCCCCTGCAGTATTCAAAAAGGGTCTACCAAGGATAATCAACATGTTGTCGTCCTCGGGCATCTCAAGAATAACAAAGTCCGTTAAGATAGTAACATTTGCAGCAACAACGGGCACGTCCTCACAAATACCGATAGGTATGGCAGTTGATTTGTCAGCCATTTGCAATGATATTTCAGTAGGTGTGAGTTTATTCAAATCAAGTCTCTTATATAAAGAGAAAGGCATAACACTAACACCGGCTCCCAAGTCACACAAAGCAGTTTTGACATAGTTTCTTTTAATGAAGCAAGGTATAGTTGGTATTCCCGGATCTCCATGTTTTTTAGGTACTCCATCCTTAAAAGAATAATTAGCAAGCATGGTGGAGATTTCAGCTTCAGGTATCTTTCTTTTATTAGTGATGATGTCTTTCATATTCTTTGCATAGGGGGGCATCTTTAAAATATCAGTTAAGCGGGTACGCAAAAAGACTGGCCTAATCATTTTAGCAAAGCGCTCAAATTCTTCATCTTCCTTTTTCTTAGATGGCTTATGTGGAAATGGCATGGGTTTCTGAACCCATGGCTCTCTTTCTTTACCATGTTTCCTAGCCACAAAATCTCTTTTATCATAACGTTTATTTTTAGGTTGTGGGTTATCAAGATCAGCAGCAGGCTCTATTTCAACATCGTTATCTGGTTCTTTATCATTATTGGGTTGAGCATCTTCAGGAACATCATCATTATCATTTTCGTTATCACGAGGTGAATGTTCATTACCAGACTGAGTTTCAACATCGAAAACAGAGACATCATTATTATCAGGAGGTTTTTGTATCTCAGGTTCACTAGAGGTATGCAGAGTCCTATCATTTTTCTTTTTCTTTTTCTTTTTATAAGGACTAGGTGCATCAGTATTAATTCTCTAAGAGTCTTGTTCAATTCTTTTAGGATGACCTTCAGGATAAAGTGGTTCTTGGGTCATTCTACCTCCTCTAGTTACTACTCCAGCAGCAAAATCATTCATGTTATAATTCATTTCATCAAGCAATTCTTTTTGAGACTTAGCAACTTGTTCTGACTGAGTTTGAACCATATAGGCATGCTTTCCTACACCTCTAGCATCATTACTGATTCTAAATAGCAAGTTAGTCAAGCGAGCAATCATATCAGAATTATATTTCAATTGTTTCAGGACATGTGCATTGAAATGATCTTGCTTCATAATATAGTTGTCAAACTCATATAAGGACTGACTAGGATATTTATCGTAAGGGATATCGCCTTCATCAAACTTTATAAAGAATTTACCACTACCACCTGTGGAGGTGGTGGTGTGTCAAGGCCATCTATTTCTTCAATAGGTGGTAAATTCTTAACATCCTCAGCTTTAATACTTTTTTCTTTCATAGATTTCTTTGCCTCTTGCATATCTTCAGGACTGAGAATAAGATACCCCTCTTCTTCGGAGTGGGTTTAGGCACTGTTTCAGGAAGAGTCCAATCATCATAATTCTTCAATATGTTATTCAATAATTCCTCAGCTTGTTCAATAGTTCGTTCCCTGAAAACACAACCAGCACAACTATCTAGGAAGTCCATAGAAGCATCAGTTAGTCCATTATAGAAGATATCAAGTATTTCATTTTTCTTGAGAGGACGATCAGGCAAAGCATTAAGCAATTGGAGAAGCCTCCCCCAAGCTTGTGGGAGACTCTCTTCAATTTGCACAAAGTTAAATATTTCCTGTAAGGCAGCTTGTTTCTTATGAGCAGGAAAATATTTTTCAGAGACATAGTAAATCATATCCTGGGGACTACGCACACAACCAGGAGTAAGAGTATTGTACCATGTCTTAGCATCACCCTTTAAGGAGAACGGAAATAACTTGAGAATATAATAGTAGCGAATCTTCTCATCATGAGCATAGAGGGTTGCTATATCATTCAACTTAGTAAGGTGTGCCACTACAGTTTCAGTTTCATAGCCATGGAAAGGATCAGATTCAACCAAAGTAATTAACTCTGGGTCTACAGAGAATTCACAATCCTTATCAGTAACAAAGATAGGTGAAGTAGCAAACTTAGGATCACATTTCATTCTAGCATTCAAAGTATTTTCCTTATACTTGCGTAGTGTGGAGGATACACATAATAGGTAGGCCCATGAAGGCTCTAAATATCATAGAAGCATGGGTCCACACATGAGGTGGGTCCAGACAAATACATACATACTATCCACTCGGATGACAGTCGACCATTCAGACGTATGGCCCACTCGGATATGCGAAGACCAACAGTCAACAAGGCAGTCGGAGCATCATCGGAGGTTCCGTAGTGGGCTGACATTTCGCATTAACGCCACCATCTTGTAACATAAGAGGTGAGGGGGTGGCACACTCTATATAAGACACCCCCACCACATAGCTCGGGCTAGCTTCTACTCTCTCTTGGCTCTTTCGCCATTAGTCTCAATACATAGCTCTGGCATGGAGATCCGTTCTCCCCTCTCTCTCTCTCCCAAATACTCATGTAACTCCGTGTTCATGACACATAAAACAAAGCCTCTCCAGAGCACGAGACGTAGGGCTGTTATCTCCACTGTGAGAGTCCCGAACTCGCTAAAACACTCGTGTCACCCATTTGCATCTCGATAGATCATGCTCCTTTACACTACCCCTATCTATTGTCCCACGACACGTAGCAATTTCTTAAGATCGTTTCTATCCTTGCAAGAAAGAATTTCTCTAGTTACCTCCTCATCCATAACATAACCTTCAGGTATCTTAGGCATTTCAAATCAAGGAGAACTAGGACTAATAGGTGTTTCATAGTCGTCATCAGTTTCATAGACTTCATCAGTTTCAGCAATCTCATTAGTTTCAGTAGTTTCATTCTCTTTAGCTCTAGCAATTTGTTCATCAAGAAATCCTCCTAGTGGCACATTATCATCAAGCATGGTACTAGCATCATCATAAGCATCATTCATAGTAGAGGTAGCATCATCAATAACTTCCGACATATCGGGATTACTAGTATGTGGTGGTGTTGCAAGTTTACTCATAACAGAAGGTGAATCAAGTGCAGAGCTAGATGGCAGTTCCATACCTCCCCTCATCTTAGAGGGAAAATCTTGGTCTTTGGATCCTTCAGATTCTTCATAGTGATAAATTGATATAAATCCCAAGTGACTCAACAAATATAGCTATGCTCCCCGGCAACGGCGCCAGAAAAGGGTCTTGATAACCCACAAGTATAGGGGATCGCAACAGTTTTCGAGGGTAGAGTACTCAACCCAAATTTATAGATTCGACATAAGGGGAGCCAAAGAATATTTGCGAGTATTAGCAGCTGAGTTGTCAATTCAACCACACCTGGAGATTAAATATCTGCAGCAGACTGATCAGTAGCACAGTAGTATGATAGTTTGATAGCAGCAGTAATAGTAACAGTAACAGTAGCACTCATAGCAATACTTTTGTAGAAGTTGGAACAGTAGCAGCAACAATAGTGACTTAGCAAGTGCAATAAGTGGAAAACTCGTAGGCACTGGATCGGTGAGCTCGTTGGATGATATTCATCATATAACAGTCATAACCTAGGGCGACACAGAACTAGCTCCAATTCATAAATGTAATATAGGCATGTATTCCGTAAATAGTCATACGTGCTTATACAAAAGAACTTGCATGACATCTTTTGTCTACCCTCCCGTGGCAGCGGGGTCCATAAGAAAACTAAGGGATATTAAGGCCTCCTTTTAATAGAGAGCCGTAACAAATCATTAACACATAGTGAATACATGAACTCCTCAAACTACGGTCATCACCGTGAAGTATCCCAAATATTGTCACTATGGGGTTGACGGATCATAACACGTAATAGGTGCATATGACTAGGCAAGATCGGATCAAGAACATAGATATAATGGTGATAACATAAACGGTTCAGATCTGAAATCATGGCACTCGGGCCCTAGTGACAAGCATTAAGCATGGCAAAGTCATAGCAACATCAATCTCAGAACATAGTGGATACTAGGGATCAAGCCCTAACAAAACTAACTCGATTACATGATGAATCTCATCCAACTCCTCACCAACCAACAAGCCTACGAAGGAATTACTCACTCCCGGTGGGGAGCATCATGGAATTGGCGATGGAGAAGGGTTGATGATGACGAAAACTCAGGATTCCCCTCTCCGGAGCCCCAAACGTTGGGGCTCCAGATCTGGCCTCCCGATGAAGAACAATAGGTGGTGGCGGCTCCGTATCGTAAAACGCGATAAAACTTTCTCTCTGATTGTTTTCTCTGAAAATAGGAATTTATAGTGCCGGAATTAGGGTTAGTGGGGCCCCGAGGTGGGCACAACCCACCAGGGCACGCCTGGGGGGCTAGCGCGCCCTGGTGTATCTTCCCCAGCCAGGGGTCCCCCTCCGGTGGTTCTTGGCTCTAGTATTTTTTATTTATTCTAAAATAAATCTCCAAAAAGTGTCGTCCAATTCTGAGAACTTTTATTTCTGCACAAAAAATAACACCATGGTAGTTCTGCTAAAAACAACGTTATTCCGGGTTAGTTTCATTCAAATCATGCAAATTAGAGTCCAAAACATGGGCAAAAGTGTGAGGAAAAGTAGATACGATGGAGACGTATCAGTAACTTCCGAATGACTTGAACAGCCTGACTGTTCAAGTCACTCGACCTGGTCCAGATCTGTTCTCGGGAGAAATAACCTTATGACTTAGAGATGAGATTATTGAACCTTCTGTTTGACCTTCATTTGGATGCTCTCGAATTGATTTACGACTCGATCCGAGTGCTCGATGGGTCTTTTCGGTTCAGTTGGTGAGTTTTAGCGTGTCGGAACGCATCAGTGAACGCAGAATTCACTCGATGGGTTTTGGCGCATCGGAACGCACCAGCGAACACGGAGTTCACTCGGTGAGTTTTAGCGTGTCGGAACGCATCAGTGAACACGAAATTCACTCGATGGGTTTTGGAGCGTCGTAACGCACTAGTGAACACGGAGTTCACTCGGTGAGTTTCAGCATGTCAGAACGCATCAGTGCACACGGAATTCACTCGATGGGTTTTGGCTCGTCGGAACGCACCAGTGAACACGGAGTTCACTCGGTGGGTTTTGGCGTATCGGAACAAGCCAGCGAGCACGGAGCTCAATCGGTCAGTTTTGGTGGATTGGAACGCACCAGCGAACACGGAGTTCACTCGGGCAGTGGCACCGCGAAATCTCCGGCGATTTCGAAATCGTGGGGAAACGCGCGTGTGCGATTGTGACGGTTGTGTCAGGAAAGTGGGGAAAGTGGCCGCGGCGCCTCGATTTTCACACCGAGAATTTCGCCACGCGTCCCCACAATTCTGTCCCAGAGATATCACGGATATGCACCCACCCGTTAATTGCGCGGTTGCTGCAGATCCAATTACCGAGATCCCGCCGAGCCAGAGTATTAAAGAAGGCCGGGAGGGAGATAGGAAAAATCATTCCCATTCTCTGCCTCCCCGATTTCCTCCTCTACTCCGCCGAGAGCTTTGCCTCCTGCCGATTCGCTGTTGTTCCTCGTCGGAGATGATGAAGAGCGCCACCGTGAGAGCCGAGAGGGCGAAGAAGACCTCGCGCGAGTCCTCCTCAAGCGCGGGCGCTCTAGCTGGCTTCGTCCAGGGTGATTGGCTAGCCTCTCAGGTCACGGCCAGTCGGTTGGAGGACCTAGAGAGCCAGGGTCTCCTGGTCGACAGAAGCTGGAGGCTGCTGGAGAAGGGGGAGGTCGAGCCCGCGTCGCGCAGGAACGAGAGGGTCCTCCTCACAACCCACCTCGATCGAGGTTTTTCTTTGCCCCCACATCCTTTCTTCCGTGTGTTCTTGGATTTTTTTTTCGGAGCTCAACTTCATCATCTTCCCCCCAATTCCATCACCTATCTGGCCGCTTTTGTTTCCCTCTGCGAAAACTTTCTCGGTTGCAACCCACACTAGGGTTTATTCAAACACTTGTTCACATGCCGAGTGATGAGTGTGAAAAAACCCAATTTGACCAAAGAGAAGACGAACGTAGTTCAGCTGTGTCGGGGCCCGGGCATTCAATTGAGGTGTAAAAGTAGTTTCCCTTCGATGAATTTCCCGGACACTGTCAAGGGCTGGCAGTCGACTTGGTTTTATTGTGAGTACATCCTAGTTGGAGAGGGTCAGTCGGGTCTCCCACCATATTCAGACGAACGCATTCGGTGCCTCCCTAAGTTGGTATCCCTCGTGATTGCGCTGGTATCCCTCGGGAACCATGGCATTAATGGACTGGACCTGCTGGAGGTCTTCTTCTAGAGAAGGACTCAGCCGTTGCAAGCCAGAGCCCACCCTATGTGGCAGTACTCGGGTCCGGATGACCCTATGCGTACGCACCCGGAGGAGCTTAGCGAAGAGGCCGTGGCGAACAAACTCAAGGCCATTAGCCCAGCTCGAGATAACCCCAGAGGCACGAGACGTGTGCCTCCGTACTCGATGGAGAATCCGGTGAATGAGGTGAATTCCGAGTGCCATCTTGTTTCCGAGTGATGCAACTTTCGTTTACCAAACCTTGGTTGATATAACTTTTATTTTGACAGGTCTTCACGGGCATGGTGTGCTTGATACCTGTCGGTAACCATGCTCCTGCTGATGTTGCAAGCGACAACGAGCGCCAGGACAACTCGGACCGAGAGGAGGATTATGCGGAGGATAGTGAAGACGGAGGGGACGAGAAGGAATCGGAACCAGGGGACGAGGCGGAGTCTTCTCCTTCTGAGGAGGTCCTCCTTGAGCCCCACAAGAGGGGGCGCCAGGACCCTGGGGTCCATGGAGGCAACACAGGGGGACCGAGCACCGCCAAGTCCTTTGCGGTTATCCCTCCCACTCGGACTTCAAAGCGTGGGCGTTCCGAGCCTGCTCCATTTCCAGAGAAAAGCACCAAACAGCCGAAGATCACTTCCAGCAAACCTCGGAAGGCGGTTCTACCTAAGACCAAGATGAACGTGCCGGTGGACTCTGCGTAAGTACCTTCGCTCTGACTATCACTCCAAATGACTGAACGACTGAGGTAACATTCCGAGTGATGCTTCTACAGGGCTGACACTTCGACTGCTTCGCTAGAGAAGGACAAAGGCGAGGTTGACGCCGTGACTTCAAAATGAAACACTCGATTCTGATCGTATATGATCTTTGAATTCTTCATTTCCTCTTCGGACTTATTCTTGAATGATCTTCGAATATTTGCAGAAACACGTGAAGTGATTGAGATCGATGTGGAAGCAAGTAAGGAGGCTCTGATCCAACTGAGGCTGATGAACGAGAAGCTGAAGGAGGCACGCGACGCCGGCGAGGCTTTGGAGAATAATGTCCGAATAAGTACTCTTGTAAGTACCTTCTTTAGACAAAAAAAATTGCGTTGTAGATGTTTTTGGAGTTCCGAGTGGGTTTGCGTCAGGGGCACACCCACTGGATGATTGTGGGGGCGCGCTTAGCGCACCCACTGGGTGGAGTCCCCGAGACTGCCTATGACTGAAGTAGTTGGCGGAAGTCTGAGGATCCGAATGTTGTTTGTAGTAGATCTTGTGGGCATACTTGTCGAAGAAGATGCGGTGATGGTCCATGGACCAGAGCTTCTTGACGTTGACCATCGGGATGTAGAACCCGTAGTTCTCAAGTGGGAGCACGCTGAGCGCACCCACTGGGTGTAGTCCCCGAGGCTACCATCGACTGAAGCAGTCGGCGGTAGTCCCAAAATCCGAATGAAATACGATCCGATGACGAGATACTTGTCGAAGAGGATGCGGTGATGGTCCATGAACCAGAGCCTCTCGACGTTGACCGTCGGGGTGTAGAACCCGTAGTTCTCCAGTGGGGGCACGCTGAGCGCACCCACTATGTGTAGTCCCCGAGGCTGCCCTCGATTGAAGCAGTCTGCGGTAGTCTCAAAATCCGAATGAAGTACGATCCGAATGACGAGTTACTTGTCGAAGAGGATGCGGTGATGGTCCATGGACCAGAGCCTCTCGACGTTGACCGTCGGGGTGTAGAACCCGTAGTTCTCAAGTGGGGGCGCGCTGAGCGCACCCACTGGGTGTAGTCCCCGAGGCTGCCATCAACTGAAGCAGTCGGCGGTAGTCTCAAAATCCGAATGAAGTACGATCCGAATGATGAGATACTTGTCGAAGAGGATGCGGTGATGGTCCATGGACCAGAGCCTCTCGACGTTGACCGTCGGGGTGTAGAACTCATAGTTCTCCAGTGAGGGCGCGCTGTGCGCACCCACTGCGTGTAGTCCCCGAGGTTGTCGTCAACTGAAGCAGTCTGAGGTAGTCTCAGAATCCGAATGATATTTATCTTTGACCTTATACTTGAGTTTGATTATTATTACTGATGTTTCCTTGTTTCTTGTCGGTAGGGCGTGTGTGAGCTCGGGACTCGTTACAATGCCCTTGAGAAGGAGGTATAGGAGCTGCGTCGCAGTCTGGAAACTAAGAAGACCAAGAGTACTCGTCTGGAACACGAAAAGTGATCACTCGGAGGTAATCAAATCTTGACCGAGTACTTTTGGACTTGAAGCTTTTTCCCTGTTCGACTGAAAGTACTTCACCAAATGTACATAGTGAGAATCTTCAACTTACTAAGAGGCTCCAGGCTGCCATTTCTATAGAGACCATGAAGGAGGCCCTGGAGAAGAAAGACCGTGAACTGGCAACTGCCCAGAAGGAGGCCAGTCAAAAAGGAAAGGAAGCCGAAGACAAGCTGAAGTCCTTTGAGAAGTGGGAGGAGGAGAAGAAAGCCCTGGAGGATGTTGCTAGGAGGAGAACTGTGGAGGCGGTCGAGTCTGAGCCGAAACTGAAGCAAGTCGAGTCGAAGAAGCAGGAGCTGGAGAAGCTCATTGAGGACCACTGCAACGAGATGAACGACAGGCTCAAAGGTACGCATCGGGCATGACCAAGTTATGAATCATTTCACTCCAACTCTTCTCCTCCCTTAACCCCATTTTTCTGAATGATCATCCGATCTATGCTGGGATGCCGAGGAGGAAACTTCCAAAATCGAGAAGGAGCTAGATCCGAGTGCGGATCTTCTTCATGACAGCTCGGCTCTTGCACTGCTTCGACTCGACGAGCGCACTTCAGAGGCGGCTATCTGTCTCAACCGTTTACGCGAAGCAGCCAAAGAGATCGACAAGGAGGTCGCCCCTGAAGAGGAGCCCCCGAGTGACTTGGACGCCCTCATCAACCATCTGTGGGACATGCCGCGCCGAGTGCAATTGTGGAAGAAATCTGCAGCCCGCGCTAGCGCAGACATTGCACTCTCCCTTGTCCGTGTACATTGCAAGGGTGTAGACGAGGAGAAGTTGAAGTCACTGAAGGTCGTCAACCGAAAGAGCGCCAAGATTGAGGATTTCATGGAGACCTTCCTGCCGGCGGCCAATCGGATTGCAGAGGTTATCGACCTTGACAACTTCACCGACGCAGCATCCCCGACAGCAGCCGAGTGAACCTTAGATAAAAACTTTTAAGCTATATTTGCCTCGGTATGCCGAGTGATTTATGTATCCGTACATTCGTCGTGACTTTGCGACCACAACTATCTGCACTTTTTCTTTGAACTGCATGACATTCGAATGCCTTTATTTGACCGTTTTGAACATTCGTCATGATTTAATTTAGGTGAAATCAGGTTCGCAGCTAAGCTCCTGAGTGTGAACGATGTTCTCACTCGGAGTAGTTTGTAACTTAGGCGAAGTCAGGTTCGCAACTAAGTCCCTGGGTGCGGATGATGTCCTCGCTCAGAGTAGTTTTTAACTTAGGCAAAGTCAGGTTCGCAGCTCAGCCCCCGAGGGTGAACATTGTTCTCACTCGGAGTATTTTTAACTTAGGGGAAATCAGGTTCGTAGCCAAGCCCCTGAGTGTGAATGATGTTCTCACTCGGAGTAGTTTTTGACTTAGGCGAAGTCAGGTTTGCAGCTAAGTCCCCGAGTGTGGATGATGTTCTCACTCGGAATAGTTTTAAATTTAGGCGAAGTCAGGTTCGCAGCTAAGTCCCCGAGTGTGGATGATGTTCTCACTCGGAATAGTTTTTAACTTAGGCGAAGTCAGGTTCGTAGATAAGTCCCCGAGTGTGGATGATGCTCTCACTTGGAGTATTTTGTAACTTGGGAGAAATCAGGTTCGCAGCTACGCCCCCGAGTGTGAACCACACGATGTTCTCACTTGGGGTATTTTGTAACTTAGGGGAAATACGGTTCACAGCTAAGCCCCTGAGTGTGAACGATGTTCTCACTTGGGGTATTTTGTAACTTAGGCAAAATCAGGTTCGCAGCTAAGCTCCCGAGTGTGAACGATGTTCTCACTCGGAGTAGTTTTTAACTTAGGCGAAGTCAGGTTCGCAGCTAAGCCCCTGACTATGAACGATGTTCTCACTCGGAGTAGTTTTTAACTTAGGCGAAGTCAGGTTCGCAGCTAAGTCCCCGAGTGTGTATGATGTTCTCACTTGGGGTAGTTTTTAACTTAGGCGAAGTCAGGTTCGCAGCTAAGCCCCCGAGTGTGAACAGTGTTCTCACTCGGAGTATTTTGTAACCTAGGCGAAATCAGGTTCGTAAATAAGTCCCCGAGTGTGGATGATGTCCTCACTTGGGGTATTTTGTAACTTAGGCAAAATCAGGTTCGCAGCTAAGCCCCCGAATGTGAACGGTGTTTTCATTCGGAGTAGTTTTTAACTTAGGTGGAGTTAGGTTGGCAGCTAAGCCCCCGAGTGTGAACGATGTTCTCACTCGGAGTAGTTTTGTAACTTAGGTGAAATCAGGATCGTAGCTAAGCCCCCGAGTGTGAACGATGTTCTCACTCGGAGTAGTTTGTAACTTAGGCGAAATATGGTTCGTAGCTAAGTTTATCCACGCACCCACTCGGGATGAGGAAAACAAACAAAATTAAAAAAGTTTCGACAAAGAGTATGGAAAGTAAAGACTTTTATTTATCGAATTCACTCGGAAGTTCATTACAGGAATGACAGAGTGTTTTTAAACTAAGTGTAGAACTTGCGGAGTAGGTCCGTGTTCCACACTCGGGGCTCTTCCGCATCGGTTTCGAAATTGTACAACCGGTAAGCTCCATTGTTCAGGACTTTGGAGATTGCGTAAGGCTCTTGCCACGAAGGCGATGATCCAATCGGACAACAAGATCACCTTCTTGAAAAGCGCACCTTCTGACTTGTCTGTCGTAATGGCGTCTCAAGTCTTGCTGATATAGTGTCGACCTGATCAAGGCTAACTCTCTCTCTTCCTCTAAGAGGTCTAGACCAGCCTGGCGTGCCACTTCTGCTTCATCTTCATTGTAAAGTTCCACTCGAGGAGCGTTGTGGCAAAAATCACTCGACAGAACCGCCTCGGACTCGTATACCATCAAGAAAGGAGTGCGCTTGGTCGAACGATTCGGAGTCATCCGAATGCCCCAGAGGACAGACGGTAGTTCTTCAACCCAAACGCCAGCAGCAATTTTCAGATCCCTCATCAATCGGGGCTTCAATCCTTGAAGAATCATCCCGTTTGCTCGCTCTGCTTGTCCGTTCGACTATGGGTGAGCTACGGAAGCGTAATTGACCCGAGTGCCCTGAGTGTAGCAGAACTCATGGAATTCATCCGAATCAAAATTCTTCCCGTTATCAGTGATGATATCATGGGGAACTCCGAATCTGAAGATAATCTGTCGAATGAAACTGACAGAAGTAGCTGCATCCAAGCTTTTGATGGGCTTCGCTTCGACCCACTTGGTGAGCTTATCCACTGCCACCAACAGATGGGTAAACCCACTCGACCCTGTACGCAGGGGGCCGACCATGTCGAGGCCGCACATGGTGAACGGCCAGGTGAGCAGGATGGTCTTGAGTGCAGATGCAGGCTTGTGTGTCTGATTCTTGAAAAACTGACATCCAAAACAGAGATATCGACCATGTCTTTTGCAGCTGCGTTGGCTCGGGGCAAGTAAAAATCTACACGAAATGCCTTTGCGACAAACGTCCCAGAGGACGCATGATGTCCACAGGTTCCCGAATGAATCTCGTGCAAAATCTGCAGCTCTTCCTCTGGGGATATGAACTTTTGTGCCACGCCTGTAGTACTTTTCTTGTATAGCTGTTCCCCCATTACTTCAAAGGATTTGGATCGTCGAATGATCCATCGTGCTTCCTCCTCATCCTCAGGGAGCTCTTGCCGGAGCAAGTAGGCTAAATAAGGCTGGGTCCACTCGGAAGTGATCACCAACATCTCTTGAACAAGATCCACTACAGCCGGAATATCAACCTCAGTCGGATTGGAAGGTCCGACTTCCTGTGGGGGCTCTTCTGTAAAAGGGTCTTCTTTGACTGAAGGAGAGTGCAGGTGCTCAAGGAATATGCCCTTTGGGACGACCCGCCGAGTAGAGCCGATTTTGGCCAGGTCATCGGCGGCATGGTTCTTCACTCGGGGTATATGATGCAGCTCCAAGCCCTCGAAATTCTTTTCCAACTTTTGATACGTCTCCAACGTATCTACTTTTCCTCACTCTTTTGCCCTTGTTTTGGACTCTAATTTGCATGATTTGAATGGAACTAACCCGGACTAACGCTGTTTTCAGCAGAACTACCATGGCGTTGTTTTGTGCAGAAATTAAAGTTCTCGGAATGGAACGAAACTTTTTGGAGAATTATTTCAGAATATATGGGAATTATTGGAGCCAAAATCCACCAAAGAGGGGGGCCACGGTGAGCATCACCCACCAGGGCGCGCCAGGCCCCCTGGGCGCGCCCTGGTGGGTTGTGCCCACCTCGTGGCCCCACTGACCCTAATTCCGCCACTATAAATTCCTATTTTCGGAGAAAAAATCAGAGAGAAAGTTTCATCGCGTTTTATGATATGGAGCCACCGCCACCTCCTGTTCTTCATCGGGAGGCTAGATCTGGAGCCCGTTTGGGGCTCCGGAGAGGGGAATCTTCGGTCTTCGTCATCACCAACCTTTCTCCATCGCCAATTCCATGATGCTCCCCACCGGGAGTGAGTAATTCCTTCGTAGGCTTGCTAATCGGTGAGGAGTTGAATGAGATTCATCATGTAATCGAGTTAGTTTTGTTAGGGCTTGATCCCTAGTATCCAGTATGTTCTGAGATTGATGTTGCTATGACTTTGCTATGCCTAATGCTTGTCACTAGCTGCTGGATCGCTGATACGTCTCCAACGTATCTATAATTTTTGCTTGTTCCATGCTGCTATATTATCATTCTTGGATGTTTTACAATCATTTTACTACAACTTTATATTATTTTTGGGACTAACCTATTAACCTAGAGCCCAGTGCCAGTTCCTGTTTTTTCCGTGTTTTTGAGTTTTACAGAAAAGGAATATCAAACGGAGCCCAAATGGAATACAAATATACGGTGAATTTTTATGGACCAGAAGAAGCCCAGGGAGAGTTGGAGTTGGGCCAGGGGAGCCACGAGGCCACCACAAGCCTAGCCCCCCCCCCCCTAGAGCGCGCCCCCCTGGCTTGTCGTCACCTCGTGGCCCATCCTGACTTGTTTTCACCGCCATAAATTCCTATAAATATAGAAACCTCCGAAAATAAACCTAGATCGGGAGTTCCGCCGCCGCAAGCCTCCAGAGCCACGAAAAACCAATCGGGAGCCCGTTCCGGCACCCTGCCGGAGAGGGAAACCATCACCGGAGGTCATCTTCATCATCCCGACGCTCTCCATGACGAGGAGGGAGTAGTTCACCCTCGGGGTTGAGGGTATGTACCAGTAGCTATGTGTTTGATCTCTCTCTCTCGTGTTCTTGAGATGGCACGATCTTGATGTACCGTGAGCTTTATTAATATAGATGAATCATATGGAGTGTTTCCCCTCTCTATCTAGTTGTGATGAATTGAGTTTTCCCTTTGAAGTTTACTTATCGGATTGAGTCTTTAAGGATTTGAGAACACTTGATGTATGTCTTGCGATGGGATATCTGTGGTGACAATGGGATGTTCTATTGATCCACTTGATGTATGTTTTGGTGATCAACTTGCGGGTTCCGTGACCATGGGAATCTATGCATAGGGGTTGGCACACGTTTTCGTCTTGACTCTCCGGTAGAAACTTTGGGGCACTCTTTGAAGTTCTTTGTGTTGGATTGAATAGATGAATCTGAAATTATGTGATGCATATCGTATAATCAAACCCATGGGTACTCGAGGTAACATTGGGGTATCTAGGTGACATTAGGGTTTTGGTTGATGTGTATCAGGTGTTATTTTAGTACGAACTCTAGGGCTGTTCGTGGCACTTATAGGGATAGCTCATAAGATTGATCGGAAAAGATAACTTTGAGGTGGGTTCGTACCCTACAATAATTTGTTCGTTTGTTCTCCGCTATTTGTGACTTTGGAGTGAACTCTTTGTCGCACGTGAGGGATTTACATATGATTCAACTATGTTAGTATTGTTGAGAGAACTTGCACTAGTGAAAGTATGAACCCTAGGCCTTGTTTCTAAGCATTGGAATACCGTTTGTGCTCACTTTTATCATTAGTTACCTTGCTGTTTTTATATTTTCAGATTACAAAAACTTATATCTACCATCCATATTACACTTGTATCACCATCTCTTCGCCGAACTAGTGCACCTATACATTTTACCATTGTATTGGGTGTGTTGGGGACACAAGAGACTCTTTGTTATTTGGTTGCAGGGTTGTTTGACAGAGACCATCTTCATCCTACGCCTCCCACGGATTGATAAACCTTAGGTCATCCACTTGAGGGAAATTTGCTACTGTCCTACAAAACTTTGCGCTTGGAGGCCCAACACGAGTCTACAAGAAGAAGGTTGCGTAGTAGACATCAATCGCCCGTGCTACTGCCTCTGCTTCTGCCTGTCGCGCACATCTTGCAGCATCAACGACTGCCTAGGCGTCTGATGGCAGGGGACGAGTCGGAGAGACATGTTGCTGCTGCCTTCGCCCACTGCTAGATATGGCCGGGGACTCCACATAGCGGCCCTTGCTAGCATAAGGAGTGGAATGCATCCGGTCCCGGCTATACAAATACTATGCCTGTTGTACCACATCACTCTTCAGCATCTCGATGGCGTTCCTAGCTTCAACATCGAGCGGAGAGTTTCCATTGATGGGCAATGCTTCCAAATTCCAGGTTGCAGCCAACATGTTATCAACAGGATTGGAAAAGTGACCACGCGGCATCTGAAATCGCCGAGGGGGAGATTGAGCCGACGGGGGTTGAGCCAGTTCCTCTTGCCGATTCCTGGGTCGTTGAACAGTCCCTGGTGTTTGATTTGGAGTGTTAAAAAGCTGTTGAGGTTCCAGGTTCGGGGGGAGTCCATGGTGGCGCCTTCTCTCGTAAACCGCCTCCGATGCTTCTCTCTGCACCCCTAACAGCCAGGCCTCAGCCTTAAGGCATTCCGTCTCCTTATGTATGCGAGCCTATAGATCTGCCATCCGTACGTTTTCAGCATCTATCTCCTTCTGTACCTCGATCATTATAGTACGCAATTTGGTTAGCTCCACATTGCGCTCTTCCTGGTTTTCTATAGTGACTGGGGTATCCACGAGTTTCACCATCTCAGCCATAAGTTCAGACATAGCCCGAGCCGGTGTTTTGGTTTATCCGCCAGAGCCCCCAGCCCCGGCCGGATCTGGAACCACCGTAGCCCCGGCCATGTAAACGGCAACTTGGCGGGGTGGCTCATTGTTTTCCTCAGAGGTTTGAATCTCCAAGGAGCCCCCAAGTCTGCCATCATAAAGGGGGCAGATTGACTCTGTGTCTCCCATGGATGACGTGCCATCCGAATTAACGAGGATGTCTTCGCTGGAGGTCGGCTCGTCCGAAAGGCTGACTCCTTGGGTTAAGCCAACGAACACGTGGCGAAGACCATCCTGACGTTGATTGGATCGGGCGCTTCGAGGCGGATCATCGATGTCGATGTAGATGTCCGGCTCGGAGGTTTCTGATCCAATTTCTCCCGCGGGATCCCAGAACCCACGTCCGATCGAGTTGTCATTGACGCCCCAAACCGGCTCGTAGATCCTGTCATGGCGGCTCTTGATCATCTCATTTACCGCAAACTTCCCGAATCCTGACTGGATCCCCTTCGAAAACTCAACTCCACCGGGCGAGGGCCCCACGGTGGGCGCCAACTATCATGGTTTTATCAACCCGGCAGATGTCCTCATATCAGGACTTAGGTGTGAGGCCATCGCCGCTTGGTGGCGACTCGAAGGGGTTAAGCGAGAGAAAGAGTCGGGTTTACCCAGGTTCAGCCCCTCCTTTGGAGGTAATAGCCTACGTCCTGCTTTTCGTGTATTGGATGGGTAGATCTCGATTACAAGGGTCGGTATCGCTAACCTAGCTATCGAGAGGTTGTGACTTGAGAGTTTCGGTCCTACGGGCCTGCCTTTATATACAGGTCAAGCCCTAGGTTTTACAACAGAGTCCGGGTCATATTATAACCTGTGACTTACTATATCTCTACCTTACCTTGCTCCTTAAGGAAACTTGAACTGTCGTCCTTAGCTTCATGGGCTTTGAGCCGCCGTCTTCGGGTTGTGGGCCGCCCGGCGTCTTGATCAGGTGCCACTTTACTTAATTTGCTCTTGGGACACGGCCCACCCTGAACCGAGTCACACGACTGTTGGTGTGTTGACCCGGCCCAGTAGGGCGGGTTACACCATGGAGTTATATCCCCGACAAGAGGGGTTCGTGGGAGAGAGGGGGATCAAGAGACAGAGAAGGAGGAGGCACTCAGTGGATGGATGGATGAGGGGTGGAGAGATGGATATGTGCCACGTCATCGATCCGTGGAACAAACATTTCCACCAATAGGAATCAATCTCATGCAATTGTGTCCTTCCTTTTGTTTTTTTTCTAATTTTTTCTACCCTCTTGGACCGACGAAGGAGGGCAAGTACTAACCGCATCCACGACAGTGAAGGATCCAGCGGCTACTGGCCTCGACGTCGTTAGAGCAGTGCCGGAGGTGGAGGTCACCGGAACCCTAGCCACGAGGTAGGGTTGTGGTTAGACAGGAGGAGAGGATCTTGACGGATGGATGGACGCGTGATATGTCTCCAACGTATCTATAATTTTTTATTGTTCCATGCTGATATATTATCATTCTAGGATACTTTTTGGGTCATTATTTACGAATTTATAATATTTTGAGCACTAACCTATTGACCTAGTGCCCAGTGCCAGTTGCTATTTTCTGTGTGTTTTTTGCTTTGCAGGTTTACTGTACCAAACGACGTCCAATTGCCACGAAAGTTTTTGATGATTTTTTTTAGACTATATGAAGACCTAGAAGTTTCGGAAGGAAGCCAGGGGGTGCACGAGGGCCGCACCACACATCAGGGAGCGCCCTGGGGGGCACGCCCTGATATGTGGTGGCCTCCTTTGGCGCCTCCCGACGTCCCTCTTCGGCCTATAAATTCCCTAAAATCCTATAAACCCCATAAGCAAACCCGAAACCCTTTTTCCGCCACCGCAAGTCTCTGTTCCGTCGTGAGGCCATCTAGAGCTCCGTTCCGGCACCCTGCCGGAGGGAGGATCGATCACGGAGGGCCTCTTCATCAACCTTACTGCCCTCTTGATGATGTGTGAGTAGTTCACCATAGACCTACGGGTCTATAGCTAGTATCTAGATGGCAATCTCTCTCTCTTATGATCTTAATTACAATGATCATCGCATCTTCACTTTGATCTATCCGATGTAATCCTATTGTGCGGTGTGTTTGTTGGGATCCGATGAATTGTGGGTTTATGTTCAGATTATTCAAGAAAAGTATTTGAGATGCCTCTGAATTATATTATCTCTTAAATGCATGATCATTATAGCTTCGTAATGCTATCCGATCTATTGATGTGCTTTGGCCAAGTAGATTGATATTTCATTAGTGGGAGTGGTGCGTTGTGGTAGGTTCAACCTGGCGAGTTTCTATATACCAGTGACAAAGTAGGGGGAAAGATGCTTCTTTGTGTTGCTGCTACTAAGGATAAAATGATGGGGTTCATTCATATTGTTTTAGTTTACTTTGTCTACATCACGTCATTGTTCTCCAAGCATTACTCTGTTTTACTTAATACTCTAGATGCATGCAGGATAGCGGTCGATGAGTGGAGTAATAGTAATAGGTGCAGGCAGGAGTCGGCCTATTTGCTTATGGACGTGATGCCTATATATCCATGATCATTGCGTGAACATCGCATAACTATCCGCTTTTCTATCAATTGCCCAACAGTAATTTGTTCACCCACCGTATGCTGCCTACATGAGAGATGCCACTAGAGAACACTATGCCCCCCTGGTCTATTCACTTATATATTTGCAAACGCTATTATTACCTCGCTGCCTTTATTTACTTTTTATTTATTTTGCTTTTATCAACAATTATCTACACAACTCATATGCTTGCAAATAACGAGATCAAGGGGATTGACAACCCTCTTGCCCGCGTTGGGTGCAAGTAGTTTGTTCATTTGTGTGCAGCCGCTGAAGAGAGTTGAGGATTGATATTCCTATTGGTTCGATAAACCTTGGTTTCATAACTAAGGGAAATACTTATTCGCTTTGTGCTGCAATTACCCGTTCCTCTTCACAGAAAACCCAACCCAGATGACAAGTATCAGGAAGGATTTCTGGCGCCGTTGCCGGGGAATATCATCATCAACTACCAACTAACTTCACACAAATTTTTATTCACTTGTTCTTCTTTTTATTTGCTGTTATATTTAGCTTGTCTCGTAAAAATCAAAAATACAAAAATATTTATCTTTGCTTGTTACTAGTTTGTTCATCGTTATGGCTAGTTCTTCTTCCACTCACTTTACTCCCAATGATGATGTAGTGAATTTAAAACAAAGGGGAGGAGAAAGATTAAAAGATGCATGGTATAGGATTTTTTTGCTCAAAATAAAGCAACCAAAAAGTTATCTACCACTACTTTGCTTCACAAGTTTTATGTTGGTGTGACCACTTGGTATAGGTTCGTACTTTGACACCATCACCGGTGGTAATTTTTTAATGTGTCACACCTTGGATGCCTACACCGCAATTGAAAATATTGTAGGGACACCACCCATTATTGTTAATGAAACAAATTTGACCTAGGAACATGTTATGGAAAGGCTTGATGTTATTGAGAATAATATGATCTCAAACAAACCAATTGAGGAGTTCGATAAAACAAATTCATAATCATATCACTCAACTTGGGTCACGAGTAGGAATGACTTTGAACACCTTGAAGGAAAAAAAGACACTACTATTGAGAGGATAGAACAAGGTTTGAATAGAATTGATAAAATGGAAGAGGTCATTGACAAAGTAGGATCCGCCTTCACACCTTCTAAAGCTAATGCTAGTACCTCTCACAACAAAAATTGCAAGTTCATATACATTCCCAAGAATACGGGTACACCTCCTACCAAAGGGGACGAGGATCTAAAGATGATTAGTGTTCACCCCAACTTTATAAATTTGATAAATGATCCTATTTCCAAGCCTCCTATTTCCCCTACTATCCACGGTTGTATTATTGAGGAGCTTGATACCAAAGACGACAATACTTGAAAACTATGCATTATGCCTAGCTAGGGGCATAAAACAATATCGCTTGTTGGGAGGCAACCCAATAGTTATCTATAACTTTTTGCTTAGAAATTTCTGTTTATTTTAATAGCATCATTATTTCCTATATAATGATTATGTTTTTGTGTTTAAATTAGTGTTTGTGCCAAGTAAAGCCTTTGAGTTGATTCACAAGATGAGTAGAATCGGTGCTGAAACAAAACAAAAACTTTTGACTCCAGTACAGGAATTTTAATTTTTTGCTGGAGAGTGATAATGATCTAAAAATTTTACACAGTGTTTCTATATAAATTTTCGAGGCTGTCCTAATGTTTCAGAATTTTTTGAGTTAAGTAAGTATAGGGTCTCTACAGATTGCTTCAGACTGTTCTGTTTTAGACAGATTCTGTTTTTGCTTGCATAGTTGCTTATTTTGATTAAACTATGGATTGTATCGGGGGGTATAAGCCATGGAGAAGTTAGAATACAGTACCTATTATGCATTTATGAAATTAGAATCAATTTAAAACAGTACTTAAAGTATGCAATATGTTTTTTATACTAACGGATCTCACGAGGTTTTGTTGAGTTTTATGTGATTGAAGTTTTCAAGTTTTGGGTGTTATCTTGATGGACAAAGGAATAAGGAGTAGCAGGAGCCTAAGCTTGGGGATGCCCAAGGCACCCCAAGGTAATATTTTACAGGAGACTCAAGCGTCTAAGCTTGGGGATGCCCCGGTAGGCATCCCCTCTTTCGTCTCAAATCCATCGGTATGTCACTTGGAGCTATATTTTTATTCGTCACATGATATGAGTTTTGCTTGGAGCGTCGTTTGCTTTAGTTTGCTTTTACTCTCAGTTTGCCACAATCATTGTTTGCTGGACACACCTATTTAAGAGAGACACACCTTCATCATAATTTGTTAGAATACTCTATGTGCCTTACTTATACCTTTTGAGCTTAGCAGTTGCTCTAGTACTTCAATTATATCTTTTTGAGCACGGTGGCGTATAGATTTTATAGAAATGATTTCACTCTCGTTCTTCACTTATATTTGTTTGAGATTTAATAAATAGTGACGGTAATTTGCATGGGTCATACAGACTAGTCCAAAAATATTAGGTATTCAAAGAGTGATAATCAAAACCATTATGTAGCACATATAAAGAAATTGTGGGTTAATGATATTGATGTAGTAATATGAAATAGGTGTGAATTCATAATTGTTAAACCGTACAAGTGTCGATATTAAGAGGGGTTGACCTTTTTGTTCATCTAAAAATTAAAGAGGCATGGTGATGATGTGTGAGCATTTCTATTCCTCGTTGAAATTCTAGTGTTGTTTCGAGTCGGAAGCGCGCGATGGTTAACTCCTACCAACCTCTTCCCTCGGGGCATGCGATTAGTGCTTTGATTTATGATAAACTAATAAAACTTTGTAATAAGTATATGAGTTCTTTATGACTAATGTGAAACCATGGACATACGCAATCTCACCTTTTCATAATTAGCTAGCCTCTTCGGTACCGTGAATAGCCCGTTCTCACCTTGAGGATTGGTGCAACTTTCGCCGGTGCATCCAAACCCCGTGACATGACACGCTCTATTGCACATAAGCCTTATTATATCTTCCTCAAAACAGCCATCATACCTACCTATCATGGCATTTCCATAGCCATTCTGAGATATATTGCCATGCAAATTCCATCGTCACTTCACATGACTAGTTTGTTCATCGTCATATTGCTTTGCATGATCATATAGAGCTGACATAGTATTTGTGGCAAAGCCACCTTCATAATGTTTTTGATACATGTCAGGCTAGATCATTGCACATCCTAGTACACTACCAGAGGCATTCATACAGAGTCATATCTTCATACCAGTTCTCCATGTTGAGTTGTAAGTAAATAAAAGTGTGATGATCATCATTATTAGAGCATTGTCCCGGTGAGGAAACAATGATGGAGACGATGATACTCCCATAAGTCGAGATGAGATTCCGGATGAAAATAAAGATGGGGGAGGCCAAATGAGCCCACCATCCATTCAAAAAAAATGAGAGAAAATGAGAGAAGGGACTTTGCTACTATCCTTTACCACACTTATGCCTCAAAGTGGCACCATGTTCCTCATGTAGAGAGTCTCATGATATATCATTTTCATATGCTAGTGGGAATTACCTATTCATTATTTCAAACTTGGCTTGTATATTCCTATGACGGGCTTCCTCAAATGCCCGAGGTCTTCATGAGCAAGCAAGTTGGATGCACACCCCACTTAGCTTCGTTTGAGCTTTCATAACACTTATAGCTCTAGTGCATCATTTGCATGGCAATCCCTACTCCTTGCATTAACATCTATCGATGGGCATCTCCATAGCCCGTTGGTACGCCTAGTTGATGTGAGACTATCTTCTCCACTTCCTACCACTTTGATATCTACCATCATATTCTATTCCACCTAAATGCTATGTCCAATGGCTCACGCTCATGTATTGCGTGAAGAATAAAAAGTTGATGCATATTGAAAAAGTACGAACCAATTGCCTGACTTGGACACCATGGTGCTTAACATTTGTATTAATGTGGTGAAGATGGAGCCATGCCATGCTAATACAATAATATGAATGGGGGGTAAACATTTCTTACGAATCGTATACTTTTAAGAACTAACAATTCTGTTTCTTACACTTTGAATATTGCTATGTTAATATTTGTTGATTCATATTTTTCAACGAGCATACCTGGATAAGATTACATAGTGGATATCATGTCACATCAAAAATTCTGTTTTTATCATTTACCTACTCAAGGACGAGCACGAATTAAGCTTGGGGATGCTTGATACGTCTCCAACGTATCTATAATTTTTTATTGTTCCACGCTGATATACTATCATTCTAGGATACTTTTTGGGTCATTATTTACAAATTTATAATATTTTTGAGCACTAACCTATTGACCCAATGCCTAGTGCCAGTTGCTGTTTTCTGCGTGTTTTTTGCTTTGCAGGTTTACTGTACCAAACGAAGTCCAATTGCCACGAAACTTTTTGATGATTTTTTATGGACTATATGAAGACCTAGAAGCTTCGGAAAGAAGCCAGGGGGTGCACGAGGGCCACACCACACATCAGGGCGCGCCCTGGGGGCACCCTGATATGTGGTGGCCCCCACGGGCGCCTCCCGACATCCCTCTTCGGCCTATAAATTCCCTAAAATCCTAAAAACCCCAGAAGCAGTCCCGAAACCCTTTTTCCACCACCGCAAGTATTTGTTCCATCGCGAGGCCATCTGGAGCCCTGTTCTGGCACCCTGACGGAGGGGGGATCGATCACGGAGGGCCTCTTCATCAACCTCGTTGCCCTCATGATGATGTGTGAGTAGTTCACCACAGACCTACGGGTCCATAGCTAGTACCTAGATGGCATTCTCTCTCTCTTATGATCTTCAATGCAATGATCATCGCATCTTCGCTTTGATTTATCCAATGTAATCCTATTTTGTGGTGTGTTTGTTGGGATCCAATGAATTGTGGGTTTATGTTCAGATTATTCATAAAAAGTATTTGAGATGCCTCTGAATTATATTATCTCTTAAGTGCATGATCATTATAGCTTCGTAATGCTCTCCGATTTATTGATGTGCTCTGGCCAAGTAGATTGATATTTCATCAGTGTGAGTGGTGCGTTGTGGTAGGTTCAACCTGGCAAGTTTCTATATCCCAGTGACAAAGTAGGGGATAAGATGTGTCTTTGTGTTGTTGCTACTAAGGATAAAACGATGGGGTTCATTCATATTGTTTGAGTTTACTTTGTCTACATCATGTCATCATTCTCCAAGCATTACTCTGTTTTACTTAACACTCTAGATGCATGCTGCATAGCGGTCGATGAGTGGAGTAATAGTAATAGGTGCAGGTAGGAGTCGGCCTATTTGCTTATGGACGTGATGCCTATATATACATGATCATTGCCGTGAACATTGCATAACTATCCGCTTTTCTATCAATTGCCCAACAGTAATTTGTTCACCCACCGTATGCTGCCTACATGAGAGATGCCACTAGAGAACAATATGGCCCCCGGGTCTATTCACTTATATATTTGCAAACGCTATTATTACCTCGCTATCTTTATTTACTTTTTAGTTATTTTGCTTTTATCAACAATTATCTACACAACTCATTTGCTTGCAAATAACGAGATCAAGGGGATTGACAACCCTCTTACCCGCGTTGGGTGCAAGTCGTTTGTTCATTTGTGTGCAGCCGCTGAAGACGGTTGAGTATTGATATTCCTATTGGTTCGATAAACCTTGGTTTCATAACTGAGGAAAATACTTATCCGCTTTGTGCTGTAATTACCCGTTCCTCTTCACGGAAAACCCTACGCATATCACAAGTATCAACGCGGCGGCATGAGGTGTGGCAGCGCCGGCCGCCGGCACCGTGAGGGGAGAGGAGGGCGGCGAGGAGGAGATGGTGAGGTGAGGTGGGAAAGGAATGAATCGGGGAATGTTGTGTTCGGTATGACGACGATGCGTCCGGACGGGGAACTTCGGACGGTCACACGAAACATCTCTCTAGCTTTCCACGTCAAGGTTCATTCATCATCAACGACGACACGTGCGGCGTGCATCGCCATCGAACGGCGGCACCAAAAGAGGGGTAGGCGAATGTACCTCGGCGGCATGCCGAAAATCCTCGAGACCTGGCACGGTGCTGTCATATGACCCTTGTAGGGTGTGGTCAAATTTTGAGCGTGTTTCGGAGAAGCCTGACCGGAGGCCGCTTGTAAACTACACCATATCTGAGGTAGTATCCGGCTATCAAAAGGGAACGTGTCCGGTTTGTGAAGGAAGTGCGCTGCCGGTTGCTCCGTTGACCTCGAAACTTCTTGTGCTCTCAAAGAGCGGCATTACATGACAGGTGCCAGGACATGGCATTTTTCGGGTCCGCCTGGAATATTTGAGACATTTATTGCATCCATAGGGTTTCAATGCTTCAAATTGCAGATCTGCACGACGGCCACTTGGAATGATGTCCAGAAGTGGTTTGTACAATCATATATGATGTCTTTGCGGAATGTATATACCTCGTGCAACCAAAGGAGGGGCAGGACCCACCACCCAGGGACGAATGTACCTCGGCGGCATGCCGGATCTAGCCGTTAAAATCCACGAAAAATCGTACGATGCTGGAAATCATCGAGACCTAGCACGGTGCCGTCATATCACCCTACAAGGTTGTGGTAAAATTTGTCGAAATCGATGGAAGTATCAATTACTTGTGATTTTAACAAAGTATAAGGACCTATATTCAAAAGTACATGAGATCACATTTCCAACATACGCAAAAACAAAAAAAACAGATATTCATAATCTATGGAAAATTCTACCCCAAATCGATATATAATTTATGTATGTTTAAGTTTGTATAAATCATATTTAAATTAATCAAATTCTAACTTAAAAAGTAAAATAAAAACTAAAAAAACATATAATATCTATGCGTACGGCATGGCCATCGGCATAGATTTGCCACGTGGCATTTGCTGAATAGAAAAATATAATATCTATGCCGACAGCCGCCGTCAGGGTCGTCGGCATAGTTTGGATGGCGTCAACCTGCCATCTGAGCCTGGGTCGGCGGGCGCACCTATGTGCCGACGGCGACGATATGCCGATGGCCGCCGTCGGCATAGATGAAGGTATGCCGACGGCTATTCTATGCCGACGGCCCCCGTCGGCATAGATGGAGTTATACCGACGGCTTTCCCCGGATCATCGGCATATCTCCATCTGTGACGACGGGCCCGTCGGCATAGAAAAAGCCTTCGGCGTTAACAGTTATTCCGGCAGTGTTACGTGGCAGAACAACACCCTTGTACTTAATTAACAATGTAACTATACTAACATTTTTTCTTGAGGGATATGTAACTATACTAACAATTTGGCCAAAGAACTTGAAAAGGCTCCACATATGCACGCCGTACCGCTACCATTTGTGTACACACCAAAAAAGTTTTTGAGAAGCATCGGCTCCACCCGTAATCTAGCATGGAGACCTGCAACATGCATAGTCATTTGAATAGTGAAGCTAACTTATACTCCATCCGATTCCATAATGTAGTGCGTATATCTTTCTTGAAAAGCCAAACATTGCAAACTTTGACAAAGTTTATGGCGAAATTAATTTATATCTACAATACCAAATGTATAGAATATGAAACAATATCTTATGATGAATCTAATGATACAAGTTTGACATTCTAGACATAAATGTTTTTCTCCATAAACTTGGTCAACATTTGTGAGGTTTGACTTTTAAAAAAGTTGTATGCACTACATTGAAACGGAGCGAGTAATATAGAAATATTTTTAAAGTATTGCATGGTCAATTCAGTAGGCGCCCCATGCCCCCTTGTCACATATCCCGGGATCATCCATTTTGAAAAATCAACTGCCGTGTACACGCGTTTTTAGTAAAACGAGTAAGAAAATGGTTAATATATGTATACAAGTATGGAATTATGAGAAGGATAAAAGTGGCACTATCGTATCCAAAACAGAGAAGCTCCTCACAAATCAGAAAAATGCTCTTAGGGTTTACGTTATTTTCTATTTGCCTATATAAACGGACTGAACGCTAAGACCATGCTTCAGCGCAAACAAAAAATCCTTCCATCCTATGATTGTATTCTTTGTAATCTGCATGTTTCAGAAAGGGAGGCTAGCATATTTTGTTTGATTGCCATTGTGGTCAGAGTCGTTGCTAGAGTTATCTCTATTACCTTAATAAAGGAGGTCGTGATTCTTGTATTACTCGTGTAAAACGTGATCAAAATAGAGTTAGTGATAGTCTAGCTAATTTCGCGCGTACTGAGGGGAGAACCATGACTTTGTTTGGTTATGGTCTTCAGTTAGCCGTTTATGATTGTAAGGACTTGAGATGTTGAGTAATACAAGTTTTACCCGCAAAAAAAGGAGGCGCAATGTTTCTTTGCCTATGGAGATTATTACTTCTGTCACTTGCAATATTTAGTTGTGCCCGAAGGATTTCATCTTCAAGGGATACCTCCTAGCCAACTAGCCTTTATATATGTTGAAGGACTTTTGGAATAACAAGGTGGATTATGTGGATGTAAAAGCTTGGTTAGATAGGTTCATGTAACTTTTCTTTCTTTTGTTCCAACTTTTCCTATCTCTTCACTAGCTCTTGATATCGTGTTGTTGCAGAACCCGAATGTAATTGACATTATCCTGAGAGCATCAACAATGTAAATTTTTGCTAGAATGATGCCACTAAGCCTTTCGAGGTTGCCTCTATTCATTGCACCAGCCGCCTCTAACAAAAAATCCTTAGCATTTCCAATAAGGAATAAAATAATAGTATGTGGGCTTGGTGCTTGAAAACTGAATGCACAAACGAGATGAATTCCAGTTTTTTTTTTCATGTGAAGACTGATTAGAGGTAACTACTGGCCCCTGGCTTAGAGGCTTTCTTTCGAAACCGAGGCTTGGAGGCTTACATTGCAAGCAAAATAGATAAAATTAAAGACAAGAATATGGGACCCACCTTAGAAGCATGTTTGCCTCTACACAGTGATGATGCTATGTTGTCAATTACTTTGTATTTCCTTTATTGAAAGTAATAATTCACACCTCTTTTCTCAAATAAAAATAATTAACCACATGCTCCACTAGTAACATTCTGGCCGCACACAAAGAATTGTTTCAAAAATCTCTACCTAATAATAAAGCACGAACTGCTTCTTCGCGTACGTCGTCGGCGTTTTACAGAAAAATCTCTCCCTTTTCCAGTAATAAACCCCCAGTCCATCTGTAAGTCCATTTTGGTTTTAGCAGAAAACCTCCTGACTTTTCAGTTAATAAATCCGCAGTTTATCTAAAACAAAACTATCCATATTTTTTAAACCGTAATTCCGATTTTAATATGTTATATATGAAGTTTGATTAGAAAAATGTGTAGAATCTAAATATGATGATGTTTTTAGCTGTTTAATATTTCTAAAATATTATTTTTGATGCAAACTTAATCTATAATGCACGGTCAGTTTTTCTTTCTTTTCGACGGCGATACGAATTGCGAATAAACACCCATTAAAACCAGATTGAGAGGAAAGGAAACATCGATAACCACGCATGCACACCTTTGAAAAACCTCATGGGAAAAAATAACATATTTCTCATCTAATTCCGAACGAATGTGTGTGCGTGCGCGCGCGCGAGAGAGAGAGAGAGAGGGAGAGAGAGAGAGAGAGAGACGCCTCAGGACTGATCACATTCGAAGGCGTTTTTGTTGTGTGAGCATTTAGGTCACCGTCAACAACACAAATGTGATGCGTTAAAAGCGTGTGTTATTGCGTTAAGAGCGTATGTTATTTCCTCTCCCGTTGTAACGCACGGACTCTTTTGCTAGTAACAATTATTCGAGGAAGCTCCATGTACACAAGTATTGCCAGTACTGGGCGTGCACACACATGTTACATGTTTGGGGAATTCTTTTTATTTGACCGTACGTGCAATTAGTAGCTAGCTAGCTAGTATAGCATCCACGGTTCAGACGAAACCGACCGTCCTAGATGGGGTCAAATTAAGTTTCGTTATTCCCTGCAAAATATATTTAAGTTTCGCTATATATATGCCATCATACGGACGTTCTCTGTGCATAACCAAGCAGGTAGGCAACAACCGGTCGGAAACTCGTCCATCGGTAGGCATTTCCATGGCCCCCTCAACCAACCAAACTCCCCTTCCACACGTCAGATCGAGACGTTCAACCCGCCGTGTCCCTGGGGAGTACACATTCGCCATTCGTCCATCGGTACACATTCGCAATTCCGTCTCCCTGGGGGCGGGCCAACAGCGCAACATATTCTTGGTATTGAGTCTGTCCGACAACCAACCAAACCAAACTCGTCCATCGGTAGGCATTTCCATGGCCCCCTCAACCAACCAAACTCCCTTTCCACGCGTCAGATCGAGACGTTCACGTGCAAGGTGACCGTGACTCAGCATCATTTGTTGTACTGCTACAGGAGCGGGACGTACATATATACGAAAACATGTGTGGCTCTAGGGTTTCAGGGACAAAACGTGTGTTGTGTGCAGGATGTCGCGATATTTGTCCTCTCCATCACGACCATAAATACACACATCGTAGGTCCACGCGCTCAGAGCAAGAGGAAACCGAGAAACATGATGGACCTGTTGCTGGTAAAAATACCAGAAGAATACCTTATTATACTATACGTATGCATACTTAGAAGTACTGGCTAAGCAATGCACGATGAATTAGTTAGTTAGTTGATACTGCACTAACAGTTTCAAACTCTTCTAAGGACGAATTCCAATGCCTGAAACTTGCCAAGCGAAGAATATAGTGGATATTCGGCATGTGTTTTGTCTATAAATACTTGCAGTTAGTTAGCTCTGCTTTAGTCTTTTTAGTTGCACATGTTTGGCCTCTGCCCCTGACAGATTCAGTGAACTTGTTGGCTTCATTTTCAATGGAACCGGGGAGGCCCTCCATGTTACTCTAAGAAAAAACGTGGTTGGTGCATGCACGACGTGACGCGCGTGAGCAATGTATGCTACAGTCGTGCACGTTTATTGAATTTTGCACATGACTCACCTGGGCGCACAGTCCACTCCTCGGTGGAGGATGGATCCACGCAGCTGCAACCCCTCCTCTCCTCTCCCTATAAATCTGGAAGGCATGTATTCATTGCTCATATCCTCAATCCATCCAAAGGCACAGCAGTAGCAGCTTGTTCATCTCATATCATCCAGGCTTAGTTACCAAGTTAACTAGCCAACTTAGCCGATCTGCATCACGGCACACTTAGCTAGCCAGCCACCATTAATTCAAAAACCGATGGCTGCTGCGCATGCCTTCTTCTCCTTCTCCTCCGTCGAGCCAGTGCTCCATTCGGCTTCACCGGTAGCTGGAAATTGTGGCTGGAGCGGCCGCAACCGTGGCTTCTTCCGCCCTTCGACGGTGATATGTCCTGGGCGGGAGCCTGCGTCCGATGAGCTGTCCGATGATTTTGACTTCCAGGTATATATATATATATTGTTATGGCCGGTGAATGCAGTTAGCACATATGTTTATGCCTCTTTTGAGTTACACCAGGGATCAATTTCAAACCTATCAGGGCTAATGTTGAGCCTAGCTCTTTTAATCTCACCAGGCTGTCGTCATAAACGTCACCTTCCACGGCAAGAAAAAAAAAAGGAAACCTAGTTGTAGGAGAAACTAGTTAGTAAATACTTCCTCCCTCCCAATGTCCCATAATATAAGAGCGTTTTTTACACTACATATTATGGGCTGGAGGGAGTAGAAGTGAGGCTCGAGCCTTGGCTAGTCCACCAGCTTATTTTCTATATATACCCTCAGTTTAGAAGTCATTCTAGGATGTTGTGTCTACTCAGAACGGTAGAGATATAGAAAATGTGTATTTCATTCATAAATTAATGATATCTCTTTTTTTGTGGTTGATAATGATAATGAGGACAATTCTCAATCCTTGCCTCTTGTTATTATTTTTTTAAAGATGTTGATAAAATAACATACATTATCATGAAAGTATTTTAGTGAAGAATCTAATTATTATAAGTATTGTAAAATATGTATTCTTTTTTAAAAGAAGTTTGCTCTTTCTGTGCAACAACAGGAAAGCCTATCGAATGTTCAAGCATTGCTGCATCAACATCCAACTAGTGGACGAGGCTTATTGACCACTGTTGATCACCTCAAGCGCCTCTGCATCGACCACTATTTCCAAGACGAGATAGACACCATCGTGGACTCATGTGGGGATCTCATCCATGGTGACGATCTGCTTGATGCAACCCTTTCATTGAGGTTGATGAGAGAAGCTGGATATTGTGTTTCGGCAGGTCACTAAAATACATGCTTAGCATGTCAAGACAGATAAACACAAAAGTTTGGGAAGCTTGAGTGCAGTAATGGTTTATGAAATGAGTTTTGCGCGATAACTTTGCTGGAAAAAATTCAGAGTAGCCATGTCTAATAGAAATTTTAATGTTTTCTTGTGGAGTGTACAAGCACCTCCCTTGAGACGTATTCTTCTCGTTATGTATGACCCTGGCTAAGAGCCCTTCTCCATGACTTGGCAAATGATGTTCTTCAGAAGTTCACAAACAATAATGGTGATTTCAACCTTGGGCTCAGCAAAGACGTTAGAGGGCTGCTGAGCTTGCAAGACATGTCACACCTTAACATGGGAGAATCATCACTCCACAAGGCAAACGAATTCTCAAGCAAGCATCTTAGATCTGCAATTAAGGATTTGGAGCCAAACCTTGCAAGATATGTGAGGCGGTCACTAGACCATCCCTATCATGTGAGCCTGATGCAATACAAGGCAAGGCACCATCTGAGCTACCTGCAGAACTTGCCCACTAGGAACATGGCAATTGAGAATCTGGCACGTGCCGAGTTTCAGATTAAGAAGTTGCAGCATTAGAGGGAGATGCAAGAGGTTAAAAGGTATAAACATAATAAACTGCTACCTTTCCACGATTAATTTTGTAAAAAAGTGGCAAATATGCCCACCCTCTTAATAATAGAAAAACGCTAGAACTCTTGGCCTAATTTTAAATTAGTATTTTTTATTGAAAATGTATTCCTGCAATTTAAAGAGTGGTGGTTTTTACTAAGTGAAAAATTGCCTTTCACACAGATGGTGGATGGATCTGGGATTGGCTCAAGATGTACCGGCTGCAAGGGACCAAGTTCTCAAATGGTACATGTGGTCCATGACTGTCCTGGAGGGTTTCTCCTTCTCTAGATATCGGATTGAGATCACAAAGATCATATCCATAGTCTACATTGTGGATGACATCTTTGATCTTGTCGCCACACAAGAGGAGCTCTCCCTCTTTAATGAAGCGATCAAAATGTGAGCATTTATGTTCCCATGAAAATAAGATCGATTATTTTTAGTGAAGAAATGTAGTTGCATTTCTTCATAATTAAATGGCATATTACATATGTCCAGTCGCATATTGAAACTTCTTTAACATTGAGCTATAATATATGAAGATGTTTTAAGATTGGTTTGAAATAAACATTGTGCCTTTAAGATAAATATTTACAGATTTTACTATTTATATAATTATTTATTGTATATTCATTCAAACCAGTGCACATTGCCATTGTAGCCCATGTATAAGGTCTTAACTAACACATGATACATGATGCAAAAAATGGTGTTATAGAAGTTTCACACACAAATTGCACATTTTTACAGGTGGGATCTTGCAGCTGCTGACTCACTTCCGAACTACATGATATCATGTTACAAGGCTCTTTACACCATTACAAATGATATTGCCGATATGGCCAGAAAAGAGCATGGAGCGAATCCTATCAATCATCTCAAGAAAGCTGTATGTGTACTAGCGTAGTTCTTCAGTTCTCTTTAGTTCCATTTTCCTAAGCAACTAAATATAATAACAGTACCAGCTATAATATTTATGTGTACTGTATAATTTTGGAGTATTTTATCCTATGTATGATTATTTGTTGTTCCTTTCTTTTGCCCGTCCACTCCCTCCCCACACCACCTCCTCCTTTTCCAACTTTTCTGATTTTCTCGACTGACTTTCCTTGAATAATGTCAATTGACCCATGTTTTATTGGCTTACCAATAACTCATATTATTTTCTTTGGCAAGCCAATAAGTAATAAGAATTGATACAATTATCTGAAGTGCATTATTGGTACCTAATCACACTATCACTAAAATGGCAGGTAAACCATGGTGATTACATACAAAATATGTGTGCCCCTATTGCAATGCACGTGAAATTACCTAGTTATATGTACAAAAATAATAGATGGCAGATAACATTTAAGCAATTAATCTTATCTTCCTGCCTTTTTGTTCTTATAGTGGGCAACTTTGTTTGATGGATTCATGATCGAGGGAAAATGGTTATCTACTAATCGTGTGCCTACATCCGAGGACTACCTAAGAAACGGAATCATCACTTCAGGAGCACCACTTGTTTTCCTACATCTTTCTTTCATGTTGGGGCATGATTTGACAGAGGGCAACACAGACAACATTCATCGGGTTATCTCCTGCCCTGCAAAAATCATGAGGCTCTCGGACGACATGGGCAGTGCAAAGGTTAGAACACACACATAACGTTATGAAATAACACATTAGTATTAGCAGTAAGAATGTATTTTATATAAAATCATTCAGTTCATATCCTAGTGGCTGCGCATCCACGTCGACATTGACCAAATTGGGCATGATCTGACATTTCCGTTCTTCATCTAATCCAGGATGAATCACAAGAAGGGCTAGACGGATCATACAAAGAGTTGTACCAGAGAGAAAATCCTCGTGGGGATGCCGATGAGCACATGCTGGAGATGATTGCGGGTGAATGGGAGTGTCTGAACAAGGAATGCTTCTCTGGGATAAAGTCAACATTATCGCATAGCTTCATCGCGGCATCACTAAACTTTGCGAGGATGGTTCGCGTCATGTATGGCTACGACGACGAGCAGAAACTTCCCATCCTTGAGGATTACACCAGGATGTTCCTCTTCTAAATCATACATTCTAGCACATTGTATATAAGTCTTATAAATGTAGTGCATCATTATTTTTGTAAGGTTGCCATGTAAGATGTTGATTAGCATCCTGCAACATTAGCATATGTGTTTCACATGTAAAGACGGTAAATATAGTGAGAGAAAAGTTCTGAACTGCCTGCAAGTCCATACAGTGTTGCGATGTGTGATAAGATGCATATGAATTTATGGGAATTGGGCTCTGTTAAATGTTTTGTATATGAAATTGGTGAATGTATGAGAATAGTGTTGGATGGTGCAGCTTTATGACGATGTGCATATTTTTCTGGTGCAGGGGGTGGCTTAAATTTAGTTGCAGCAATGCTATGTGTACATATCAAGTCAAATCGGTCAAAAACTATACAAGGGCACTAATCTCATAAGGGCAAAGCAAAGCACTCCTTTGTGGAAGACCCTCTGTGCAAACGCGGTTTTATAATTTCCCATTTTACGACGGGGTCATGCATAGACAAATGAAATAAAATCAAGAGCTGACACCCACATGACCGACATAAGTATGTTTATAATTGGTAAAACTTTTTACGGTGGTTTTTTTGACTAACCAAAGATATAATATGATTTAGATAGAATTACCACTGACGTAGCAAGGAAGTGTAAATCAGATGGTATGCGGTAAATTCACTAGAGTGATATATTGTACAAAGAATTACTTGATTTGTGTCTAGCATATTACATCAGCTAGCATTTATGGGTTGCATCATTCAAGAAACCGCGTAGCTATTGGTTATTTTTTTCAACACAAATTTACATTTATAGTACCCTTATTTAGACTATGTACATGTATTATGTGTACAAAAATTATTACCTTGTCACAAACATGAGGCGTATGGTGTTACTATGGATATAAGTAAAATCATAATAGACCAATAATTTCTTCGATAGCATGATATTTATTTGGTCATTAATTGTGCCACAATAGAATATTTTGTTAACCGGTATTCTCGCAGACCTGTAACATGATGTGATCGTACAAGACCTATAAACTTAACTATATATATGTCATAATTTTGTTTTTCAAGCAACAAGAGGATAAGATCTATGTGGCCTCTCACCCGCGACATCAAGCATCCACCCACGTATGCCTCTATCACCATGTACGATATGATCTTACTTCTTCAAGCATGAGTAACAATGATCTGAAGATGACATGACAACAGTCCCACATGCATGATTGAAGAATATGGGGCCAAACCCATCATGCCCTAGGACATGATGTTCCCTGACTATAGTCAAACGGATTATGTTGGGTCCTCAAGTGCTAGGATTAGTAGAAAGCACAAAGTATTTCTGTCAGCTAAGAATTAGTGGTAACCACAAAGTATTTTCCTCAGTTAAGGAACCAAGCAATTGAATCTGTGAACGACAAATAAAGTTTCAATGATTAACCATACACTCAACTAAGAAACATAACTTGTGTACCCAACTTCTCTAGTTATTAATCTCACTAGCTCTGCTAGTTACACAAGGAATAGCGCATTGTGTATTTGGAATTATTTTTATGAGTAGAATAAAAAACGCACAATATTAAAGTGCAATGAAATGTATATAAAACTTATATTTATGAGGAAAATTGGACTGGGATCCATAAGTTTACTAATGGTATCTCTCGAGATAGCATAGACATGGTAGATAAATTACGGTTGTGTATCGATTAAATTGTGGTGTTTATCGAAAATCACAAATGTTACAACTACATATAGGAATTACGTCCTTGTATATCCATTGACCCCTATCCAGCATGCATATATAGCTAATACTCCACTCAAGGACTGATTTTCAACATGCATCCCGAGTAATAAGTAACAAAAAATATTGTTGCATTGAGAAACTTGACACAAGGTTGACAATTGGTTCTCTACACCACACCCATTGGCGTGATAATGAGATCCAACATCATTTTATCCATAGTGGCGACATTAAAAAAGCTTTGTTATTCTTACTAGCACAACAAATAGTCACTCAAAGAGATCTACTCTAACTATGCTCACCACTCCCTCTTGCATATCAATCTTCTAAATATGGCTAGTGAATAAAAATGAATCGGTGGGCATATTCATCTATAAATAATCCATACATAACCAAGATAAACCCATATATAATCTTGTAATAAAATGACGATTTATCTCACCGTGATAAACACATCAAAGATTAAATCGAATTAATCACAATCGTGTTAGGCTGCTCATGCGATCTTTGTATTGAAGAACGAGGGGTGGCAGATGCCACATAGGTACTATTATGGAACCATAGTACAATGAGAACTACTCATACATCACCATGGGAGAAGCAATGTGGATAAAGAAGACGCCTGCAATGATTTCCTCCTATGACAAAGTACCGAAAAATAATTCCAGATTGGATCATTCGGTTCGCTTCCATGCGGGCGATGGGAAAAAGTATGCGGTTAATCTGACAGAAGCTTCTGAGGGGGAGTATATAAAGCGGGACAAAGAACGGGTGGTTCTGGCCCCACATCCCCCTTCCACGCCCCATAGGCCTAGGGCGTGTGGGCCCAGGCCAGTCCCCTCTATTGTTTCTTTGGCCTATGTCATCCTTATTTATCAATATTACCATGTTATACTTTGTTTGGCACTAAATTGATAGGAAAATCAGTTTCTACCACAACCAAAGTTGCATTGAGAATATTGCAATTGAAACTTCACCTACTCGGTATGTGCCACTAGCGGTTGCAAAGAAATTTGGTGCATGCCCATGTGCATCGTCTCCACTTGCTGTCGTCAACTTGCTATCTACTTTGTTCCATTTCCTCCTTTCATTGGGAGTTGCTTTTTGTCCTCTTTTGGACCCGCCACATGTCATATCAACCACACCAACAACAAGACGTGTTCGAACATAGCATCCGTTGTACTGGACGGGACAGAACAACAATAATTATAACTTCAATGTTCCCATACCACGTTGGCTCGCGCATGCAGCTTTGCATTGAATTTCGGCAAATCCAAGGATGGTCGCGTCTCGCGCGACGGTTGATCGCCTCCCTTGAGCTTCTGATGAGTTGTAACTATTATGTTGCCCCTACTGTTCGGCACACCACTCACATGCATCATGTTTCTCTCCATGCGCTCCCTCACCGCCCCTCCAACAGCTTGCCCAAGTCGTCGATTGTCATGTGTCGGTTGTCCCTAGCCCACGCGCCTTGCCACCACACTCAAAGGAGTACGCGTCGCCTTTCTACGCGCTCGCTGCCACGGGGTGAGGAGAACCAATCGCCACACTGCTCCGAGGAGAACTCATCACCGGCCTGCGCCAAGGAGAATGCCTCAGTGTCAATCGCCGAGCAGGATGCCTCACCGACCCCGAGACACCCAACATGGTGGCCCCCTCGGGCGCCTCCCGACATCCCTCTTCGGCCTATAAATTCCCTAAAATCCTAAAAACCCCAGAAGCAGTCCCGAAACCCTTTTTCCACCACCGCAAGTCTTTGTTCCATCGCGAGGCCATCTGGAGCCCTGTTCTGGCACCCTGACGGAGGGGGGATCGATCACGAAGGGCCTCTTCATCAACCTCGTTGCCCTCATGATGATGTGTGAGTAGTTCACCACAGACCTACGGGTCCATAGCTAGTACCTAGATGGCATTCTCTCTCTCTTATGATCTTCAATGCAATGATCATCGCATCTTCGCTTTGATTTATCCAATGTAATCCTATTTTGTGGTGTGTTTGTTGGGATCCAATGAATTGTGGGTTTATGTTCAGATTATTCATAAAAAGTATTTGAGATGCCTCTGAATTATATTATCTCTTAAGTGCATGATCATTATAGCTTCGTAATGCTCTCCGATTTATTGATGTGCTCTGGCCAAGTAGATTGATATTTCATCAGTGTGAGTGGTGCGTTGTGGTAGGTTCAACCTGGCAAGTTTCTATATCCCAGTGACAAAGTTGGGGATAAGATGTGTCTTTGTGTTGTTGCTACTAAGGATAAAACGATGGGGTTCATTCATATTGTTTGAGTTTACTTTGTCTACATCATGTCATCATTCTCCAAGCATTACTCTGTTTTACTTAACACTCTAGATGCATGCTGCATAGCGGTCGATGAGTGGAGTAATAGTAATAGGTGCAGGTAGGAGTCGGCCTATTTGCTTATGGACGTGATGCCTATATATACATGATCATTGCCGTGAACATTGCATAACTATCCGTTTTTCTATCAATTGCCCAACAGTAATTTGTTCACCCACCGTATGCTGCCTACATGAGAGATGCCACTAGAGAACAATATGGCCCCCGGGTCTATTCACTTATATATTTGCAAACGCTATTATTACCTCGCTACCTTTATTTACTTTTTAGTTATTTTGCTTTTATCAACAATTATCTACACAACTCATTTGCTTGCAAATAACGAGATCAAGGGGATTGACAACCCTCTTACCCGCGTTGGGTGCAAGTCGTTTGTTCATTTGTGTGCAGCCGCTGAAGACGGTTGAGTATTGATATTCCTATTGGTTCGATAAACCTTGGTTTCATAACTGAGGAAAATACTTATCCGCTTTGTGCTGCAATTACCCGTTCCTCTTCACGGAAAACCCTACGCATATCACAAGTATCAACGCGGCGGCATGAGGTGTGGCAGCGCCGGCCGCCGGCACCGTGAGGGGAGAGGAGGGCGGCGAGGAGGAGATGGTGAGGTGAGGTGGGAAAGGAATGAATCGGGGAATGTTGTGTTCGGTATGACGACGATGCGTCCGGACGGGGAACTTCGGACGGTCACACGAAACATCTCTCTAGCTTTCCACGTCAAGGTTCATTCACCATCAACGACGACACATGCGGCGTGCATCGCCATCGAACGGCAGCACCAAAAGAGGGGTAGGCGAATGTACCTCGGCGGCATGCCGAAAATCCTCGAGACCTGGCACGGTGCTGTCATATGACCCTTGTAGGGTGTGGTCAAATTTTGAGCGTGCTTCGGAGAAGCCTGACCGGAGGCCGCTTGTAAACTACACCATATCTGAGGTAGTATCCGGCTATCAAAAGGGAACGTGTCCGGTTTGTGAAGGAAGTGCGCTGCCGGTTGCTCCGTTGACCTCGAAACTTCTTGTGCTCTCAAAGAGCGGCATTACATGACAGGTGCCAGGACATGGCATTTTTCGGGTCCGCCTGGAATATTTGAGACATTTATTGCATCCGTAGGGTTTCAATGCTTCAAATTGCAGATCTGCACGACGGCCACTTGGAATGATGTCCAGAAGTGGTTTGTACAATCATATATGATGTCTTTGCGGAATGTATATACCTCGTGCAACCAAAGGAGGGGCAGGACCCACCACCCAGGGACGAATGTACCTCGGCGGCATGCCGGATCTAGCCGTTAAAATCCACGAAAAATCGTACGATGCCGGAAATCATCGAGACCTAGCACGGTGCCGTCATATCACCCTACAAGGTTGTGGTAAAATTTGTCGAAATCGATGGAAGTATCAATTACTTGTGATTTTAACAAAGTATAAGGACCTATATTCAAAAGTACATGAGATCACATTTCCACATACGCAAAAACAAAAAAAACAGATATTCATAATCTATGGAAAATTCTACCCCAAATCGATATATAATTTATGTATGTTTAAGTTTGTATAAATCATATTTAAATTAATCAAATTCTAACTTAAAAAGTAAAATAAAAACTAAAAAAACATATAATATCTATGCGTACGGCATGGCCATCGGCATAGATTTGCCACGTGGCATTTGCTGAATAGAAAAATATAATATCTATGCCGACAGCCGCCGTCAGGGTCGTCGGCATAGTTTGGATGGCGTCAACCTGCCATCTGAGCCTGGGTCGGCGGGCGCACCTATGTGCCGACGGCGACGATATGCCGATGGCCGCCGTCGGCATAGATGAAGGTATGCCGACGGCTATTCTATGCCGACGGCCCCCGTCGGCATAGATGGAGTTATACCGACGGCTTTCCCCGGATCATCGGCATATCTCCATCTGTGACGACGGGCCCGTCGGCATAGAAAAAGCCTTCGGCGTTAACAGTTATTCCGGCAGTGTTACGTGGCAGAACAACACCCTTGTACTTAATTAACAATGTAACTATACTAACATTTTTTCTTGAGGGATATGTAACTATACTAACAATTTGGCCAAAGAACTTGAAAAGGCTCCACATATGCACGCCGTACCGCTACCATTTGTGTACACACCAAAAAAGTTTTTGAGAAGCATCGGCTCCACCCGTAATCTAGCATGGAGACCTGCAACATGCATAGTCATTTGAATAGTGAAGCTAACTTATACTCCATCCGATTCCATAATGTAGTGCGTATATCTTTCTTGAAAAGCCAAACATTGCAAACTTTGACAAAGTTTATGGCGAAATTAATTTATATCTACAATACCAAATGTATAGAATATGAAACAATATCTTATGATGAATCTAATGATACAAGTTTGACATTCTAGACATAAATGTTTTTCTCCATAAACTTGGTCAACATTTGTGAGGTTTGACTTTTAAAAAAGTTGTATGCACTACATTGAAACGGAGCGAGTAATATAGAAATATTTTTAAAGTATTGCATGGTCAATTCAGTAGGCGCCCCATGCCCCCTTGTCACATATCCCGGGATCATCCATTTTGAAAAATCAACTGCCGTGTACACGCGTTTTTAGTAAAACGAGTAAGAAAATGGTTAATATATGTATACAAGTATGGAATTATGAGAAGGATAAAAGTGGCACTATCGTATCCAAAACAGAGAAGCTCCTCACAAATCAGAAAAATGCTCTTAGGGTTTACGTTATTTTCTATTTGCCTATATAAACGGACTGAACGCTAAGACCATGCTTCAGCGCAAACAAAAAATCCTTCCATCCTATGATTGTATTCTTTGTAATCTGCATGTTTCAGAAAGGGAGGCTAGCATATTTTGTTTGATTGCCATTGTGGTCAGAGTCGTTGCTAGAGTTATCTCTATTACCTTAATAAAGGAGGTCGTGATTCTTGTATTACTCATGTAAAACGTGATCAAAATAGAGTTAGTGATAGTCTAGCTAATTTCGCGCGTACTGAGGGGAGAACCATGACTTTGTTTGGTTATGGTCTTCAGTTAGCCGTTTATGATTGTAAGGACTTGAGATGTTGAGTAATACAAGTTTTACCCGCAAAAAAAGGAGGCGCAATGTTTCTTTGCCTATGGAGATTATTACTTCTGTCACTTGCAATATTTAGTTGTGCCCGAAGGATTTCATCTTCAAGGGATACCTCCTAGCCAACTAGCCTTTATATATGTTGAAGGACTTTTGGAATAACAAGGTGGATTATGTGGATGTAAAAGCTTGGTTAGATAGGTTCATGTAACTTTTCTTTCTTTTGTTCCAACTTTTCCTATCTCTTCACTAGCTCTTGATATCGTGTTGTTGCAGAACCCGAATGTAATTGACATTATCCTGAGAGCATCAACAATGTAAATTTTTGCTAGAATGATGCCACTAAGCCTTTCGAGGTTGCCTCTATTCATTGCACCAGCCGCCTCTAACAAAAAATCCTTAGCATTTCCAATAAGGAATAAAATAATAGTATGTGGGCTTGGTGCTTGAAAACTGAATGCACAAACGAGATGAATTCCAGTTTTTTTTTTTCATGTGAAGACTGATTAGAGGTAACTACTGGCCCCTGGCTTAGAGGCTTTCTTTCGAAACCGAGGCTTGGAGGCTTACATTGCAAGCAAAATAGATAAAATTAAAGACAAGAATATGGGACCCACCTTAGAAGCATGTTTGCCTCTACACAGTGATGATGCTATGTTGTCAATTACTTTGTATTTCCTTTATTGAAAGTAATAATTCACACCTCTTTTCTCAAATAAAAATAATTAACCACATGCTCCACTAGTAACATTCTGGCCGCACACAAAGAATTGTTTCAAAAATCTCTACCTAATAATAAAGCACGAACTGCTTCTTCGCGTACGTCGTCGGCGTTTTACAGAAAAATCTCTCCCTTTTCCAGTAATAAACCCCCAGTCCATCTGTAAGTCCATTTTGGTTTTAGCAGAAAACCTCCTGACTTTTCAGTTAATAAATCCGTAGTTTATCTAAAACAAAACTATCCATATTTTTTAAACCGTAATTCCGATTTTAATATGTTATATATGAAGTTTGATTAGAAAAATGTGTAGAATCTAAATATGATGATGTTTTTAGCTGTTTAATATTTCTAAAATATTATTTTTGATGCAAACTTAATCTATAATGCACGGTCAGTTTTTCTTTCTTTTCGACGGCGATACGAATTGCGAATAAACACCCATTAAAACCAGATTGAGAGGAAAGGAAACATCGATAACCACGCATGCACACCTTTGAAAAACCTCATGGGAAAAAATAACATATTTCTCATCTAATTCCGAACGAATGTGTGTGCGTGCGCGCGCGCGAGAGAGAGAGAGAGGGAGAGAGAGAGAGAGAGAGAGAGAGAGAGACGCCTCAGGACTGATCACATTCGAAGGCGTTTTTGTTGTGTGAGCATTTAGGTCACCGTCAACAACACAAATGTGATGCGTTAAAAGCGTGTGTTATTGCGTTAAGAGCGTATGTTATTTCCTCTCCCGTTGTAACGCACGGACTCTTTTGCTAGTAACAATTATTCGAGGAAGCTCCATGTACACAAGTATTGCCAGTACTGGGCGTGCACACACATGTTACATGTTTGGGGAATTCTTTTTATTTGACCGTACGTGCAATTAGTAGCTAGCTAGCTAGTATAGCATCCACGGTTCAGACGAAACCGACCGTCCTAGATGGGGTCAAATTAAGTTTCGTTATTCCCTGCAAAATATATTTAAGTTTCGCTATATATATGCCATCATACGGACGTTCTCTGTGCATAACCAAGCAGGTAGGCAACAACCGGTCGGAAACTCGTCCATCGGTAGGCATTTCCATGGCCCCCTCAACCAACCAAACTCCCCTTCCACACGTCAGATCGAGACGTTCAACCCGCCGTGTCCCTGGGGAGTACACATTCGCCATTCGTCCATCGGTACACATTCGCAATTCCGTCTCCCTGGGGGCGGGCCAACAGCGCAACATATTCTTGGTATTGAGTCTGTCCGACAACCAACCAAACCAAACTCGTCCATCGGTAGGCATTTCCATGGCCCCCTCAACCAACCAAACTCCCTTTCCACGCGTCAGATCGAGACGTTCACGTGCAAGGTGACCGTGACTCAGCATCATTTGTTGTACTGCTACAGGAGCGGGACGTACATATATACGAAAACATGTGTGGCTCTAGGGTTTCAGGGACAAAACGTGTGTTGTGTGCAGGATGTCGCGATATTTGTCCTCTCCATCACGACCATAAATACACACATCGTAGGTCCACGCGCTCAGAGCAAGAGGAAACCGAGAAACATGATGGACCTGTTGCTGGTAAAAATACCAGAAGAATACCTTATTATACTATACGTATGCATACTTAGAAGTACTGGCTAAGCAATGCACGATGAATTAGTTAGTTAGTTGATACTGCACTAACAGTTTCAAACTCTTCTAAGGACGAATTCCAATGCCTGAAACTTGCCAAGCGAAGAATATAGTGGATATTCGGCATGTGTTTTGTCTATAAATACTTGCAGTTAGTTAGCTCTGCTTTAGTCTTTTTAGTTGCACATGTTTGGCCTCTGCCCCTGACAGATTCAGTGAACTTGTTGGCTTCATTTTCAATGGAACCGGGGAGGCCCTCCATGTTACTCTAAAAAAAACGTGGTTGGTGCATGCACGACGTGACGCGCGTGAGCAATGTATGCTACAGTCGTGCACGTTTATTGAATTTTGCACATGACTCACCTGGGCGCACAGTCCACTCCTCGGTGGAGGATGGATCCACGCAGCTGCAACCCCTCCTCTCCTCTCCCTATAAATCTGGAAGGCATGTATTCATTGCTCATATCCTCAATCCATCCAAAGGCACAGCAGTAGCAGCTTGTTCATCTCATATCATCCAGGCTTAGTTACCAAGTTAACTAGCCAACTTAGCCGATCTGCAACACGGCACACTTAGCTAGCCAGCCACCATTAATTCAAAAACCGATGGCTGCTGCGCATGCCTTCTTCTCCTTCTCCTCCGTCGAGCCAGTGCTCCATTCGGCTTCACCGGTAGCTGGAAATTGTGGCTGGAGCGGCCGCAACCGTGGCTTCTTCCGCCCTTCGACGGTGATATGTCCTGGGCGGGAGCCTGCGTCCGATGAGCTGTCCGATGATTTTGACTTCCAGGTATATATATATATTGTTATGGCCGGTGAATGCAGTTAGCACATATGTTTATGCCTCTTTTGAGTTACACCAGGGATCAATTTCAAACCTATCAGGGCTAATGTTGAGCCTAGCTCTTTTAATCTCACCAGGCTGTCGTCATAAACGTCACCTTCCACGGCAAGAAAAAAAAAAGGAAACCTAGTTGTAGGAGAAACTAGTTAGTAAATACTTCCTCCCTCCCAATGTCCCATAATATAAGAGCGTTTTTTACACTACATATTATGGGCTGGAGGGAGTAGAAGTGAGGCTCGAGCCTTGGCTAGTCCACCAGCTTATTTTCTATATATACCCTCAGTTTAGAAGTCATTCTAGGATGTTGTGTCTACTCAGAACGGTAGAGATATAGAAAATGTGTATTTCATTCATAAATTAATGATATCTCTTTTTTTGTGGTTGATAATGATAATGAGGACAATTCTCAATCCTTGCCTCTTGTTATTATTTTTTTAAAGATGTTGATAAAATAACATACATTATCATGAAAGTATTTTAGTGAAGAATCTAATTATTATAAGTATTGTAAAATATGTATTCTTTTTTAAAAGAAGTTTGCTCTTTCTGTGCAACAACAGGAAAGCCTACGAATGTTCAAGCATTGCTGCATCAACATCCAACTAGTGGACGAGGCTTATTGACCACTGTTGATCACCTCAAGCGCCTCTGCATCGACCACTATTTCCAAGACGAGATAGACACCATCGTGGACTCATGTGGGGATCTCATCCATGGTGACGATCTGCTTGATGCAACCCTTTCATTGAGGTTGATGAGAGAAGCTGGATATTGTGTTTCGGCAGGTCAGTAAAATACATGCTTAGCATGTCAAGACAGATAAACACAAAAGTTTGGGAAGCTTGAGTGCAGTAATGGTTTATGAAATGAGTTTTGCGCGATAACTTTGCTGGAAAAAATTCAGAGTAGCCATGTCTAATAGAAATTTTAATGTTTTCTTGTGGAGTGTACAAGCACCTCCCTTGAGACGTATTCTTCTCGTTATGTATGACCCTGGCTAAGAGCCCTTCTCCATGACTTGGCAAATGATGTTCTTCAGAAGTTCACAAACATTAATGGTGATTTCAACCTTGGGCTCAGCAAAGACGTTAGAGGGCTGCTGAGCTTGCAAGACATGTCACACCTTAACATGGGAGAATCATCACTCCACAAGGCAAACGAATTCTCAAGCAAGCATCTTAGATCTGCAATTAAGGATTTGGAGCCAAACCTTGCAAGATATGTGAGGCGGTCACTAGACCATCCCTATCATGTGAGCCTGATGCAATACAAGGCAAGGCACCATCTGAGCTACCTGCAGAACTTGCCCACTAGGAACATGGCAATTGAGAATCTGGCACGTGCCGAGTTTCAGATTAAGAAGTTGCAGCATTAGAGGGAGATGCAAGAGGTTAAAAGGTATAAACATAATAAACTGCTACCTTTCCACGATTAATTTTGTAAAAAAGTGGCAAATATGCCCACCCTCTTAATAATAGAAAAACGCTAGAACTCTTGGCCTAATTTTAAATTAGTATTTTTTATTGAAAATGTATTCCTGCAATTTAAAGAGTGGTGGTTTTTACTAAGTGAAAAATTGCCTTTCACACAGATGGTGGATGGATCTGGGATTGGCTCAAGATGTACCAGCTGCAAGGGACCAAGTTCTCAAATGGTACATGTGGTCCATGACTGTCCTGGAGGGTTTCTCCTTCTCTAGATATCGGATTGAGATCACAAAGATCATATCCATAGTCTACATTGTGGATGACATCTTTGATCTTGTCGCCACACAAGAGGAGCTCTCCCTCTTTAATGAAGCGATCAAAATGTGAGCATTTATGTTCCCATGAAAATAAGATCGATTATTTTTAGTGAAGAAATGTAGTTGCATTTCTTCATAATTAAATGGCATATTACATATGTCCAGTCGCATATTGAAACTTCTTTAACATTGAGCTATAATATATGAAGATGTTTTAAGATTGGTTTGAAATAAACATTGTGCCTTTAAGATAAATATTTACAGATTTTACTATTTATATAATTATTTATTGTATATTCATTCAAACCAGTGCACATTGCCATTGTAGCCCATGTATAAGGTCTTAACTAACACATGATACATGATGCAAAAAATGGTGTTATAGAAGTTTCACACACAAATTGCACATTTTTACAGGTGGGATCTTGCAGCTGCTGACTCACTTCCGAACTACATGATATCATGTTACAAGGCTCTTTACACCATTACAAATGATATTGCCGATATGGCCAGAAAAGAGCATGGAGCGAATCCTATCAATCATCTCAAGAAAGCTGTATGTGTACTAGCGTAGTTCTTCAGTTCTCTTTAGTTCCATTTTCCTAAGCAACTAAATATAATAACAGTACCAGCTATAATATTTATGTGTACTGTATAATTTTGGAGTATTTTATCCTATGTATGATTATTTGTTGTTCCTTTCTTTTGCCCGTCCACTCCCTCCCCACACCACCTCCTCCTTTTCCAACTTTTCTGATTTTCTCGACTGACTTTCCTTGAATAATGTCAATTGACCCATGTTTTATTGGCTTACCAATAACTCATATTATTTTCTTTGGCAAGCCAATAAGTAATAAGAATTGATACAATTATCTGAAGTGCATTATTGGTACCTAATCACACTATCACTAAAATGGCAGGTAAACCATGGTGATTACATACAAAATATGTGTGCCCCTATTGCAATGCACGTGAAATTACCTAGTTATATGTACAAAAATAATAGATGGCAGATAACATTTAAGCAATTAATCTTATCTTCCTGCCTTTTTGTTCTTATAGTGGGCAACTTTGTTTGATGGATTCATGATCGAGGGAAAATGGTTATCTACTAATCGTGTGCCTACATCCGAGGACTACCTAAGAAACGGAATCATCACTTCAGGAGCACCACTTGTTTTCCTACATCTTTCTTTCATGTTGGGGCATGATTTGACAGAGGGCAACACAGACAACATTCATCGGGTTATCTCCTGCCCTGCAAAAATCATGAGGCTCTCGGACGACATGGGCAGTGCAAAGGTTAGAACACACACATAACGTTATGAAATAACACATTAGTATTAGCAGTAAGAATGTATTTTATATAAAATCATTCAGTTCATATCCTAGTGGCTGCGCATCCACGTCGACATTGACCAAATTGGGCATGATCTGACATTTCCGTTCTTCATCTAATCCAGGATGAATCACAAGAAGGGCTAGACGGATCATACAAAGAGTTGTACCAGAGAGAAAATCCTCGTGGGGATGCCGATGAGCACATGCTGGACATGATTGCGGGTGAATGGGAGTGTCTGAACAAGGAATGCTTCTCTGGGATAAAGTCAACATTATCGCATAGCTTCATCGCGGCATCACTAAACTTTGCGAGGATGGTTCGCGTCATGTATGGCTACGACGACGAGCAGAAACTTCCCATCCTTGAGGATTACACCAGGATGTTCCTCTTCTAAATCATACATTCTAGCACATTGTATATAAGTCTTATAAATGTAGTGCATCATTATTTTTGTAAGGTTGCCATGTAAGATGTTGATTAGCATCCTGCAACATTAGCATATGTGTTTCACATGTAAAGACGGTAAATATAGTGAGAGAAAAGTTCTGAACTGCCTGCAAGTCCATACAGTGTTGCGATGTGTGATAAGATGCATATGAATTTATGGGAATTGGGCTCTGTTAAATGTTTTGTATATGAAATTGGTGAATGTATGAGAATAGTGTTGGATGGTGCAGCTTTATGACGATGTGCATATTTTTCTGGTGCAGGGGGTGGCTTAAATTTAGTTGCAGCAATGCTATGTGTACATATCAAGTCAAATCGGTCAAAAACTATACAAGGGCACTAATCTCATAAGGGCAAAGCAAAGCACTCCTTTGTGGAAGACCCTCTGTGCAAACGCGGTTTTATAATTTCCCATTTTACGACGGGGTCATGCATAGACAAATGAAATAAAATCAAGAGCTGACACCCACATGACCGACATAAGTATGTTTATAATTGGTAAAACTTTTTACGGTGGTTTTTTTGACTAACCAAAGATATAATATGATTTAGATAGAATTACCACTGACGTAGCAAGGAAGTGTAAATCAGATGGTATGCGGTAAATTCACTAGAGTGATATATTGTACAAAGAATTACTTGATTTGTGTCTAGCATATTACATCAGCTAGCATTTATGGGTTGCATCATTCAAGAAACCGCGTAGCTATTGGTTATTTTTTTCAACACAAATTTACATTTATAGTACCCTTATTTAGACTATGTACATGTATTATGTGTACAAAAATTATTACCTTGTCACAAACATGAGGCGTATGGTGTTACTATGGATATAAGTAAAATCATAATAGACCAATAATTTCTTCGATAGCATGATATTTATTTGGTCATTAATTGTGCCACAATAGAATATTTTGTTAACCGGTATTCTCGCAGACCTGTAACATGATGTGATCGTACAAGACCTATAAACTTAACTATATATATGTCATAATTTTGTTTTTCAAGCAACAAGAGGATAAGATCTATGTGGCCTCTCACCCGCGACATCAAGCATCCACCCACGTATGCCTCTATCACCATGTACGATATGATCTTACTTCTTCAAGCATGAGTAACAATGATCTGAAGATGACATGACAACAGTCCCACATGCATGATTGAAGAATATGGGGCCAAACCCATCATGCCCTAGGACATGATGTTCCCTGACTATAGTCAAACGGATTATGTTGGGTCCTCAAGTGCTAGGATTAGTAGAAAGCACAAAATATTTCTGTCAGCTAAGAATTAGTGATAACCACAAATTATTTTCCTCAGTTAAGGAACCAAGCAATTGAATCTGTGAACGACAAATAAAGTTTCAATGATTAACCATACACTCAACTAAGAAACATAACTTGTGTACCCAACTTCTCTAGTTATTAATCTCACTAGCTCTGCTAGTTACACAAGGAATAGCGCATTGTGTATTTGGAATTATTTTTATGAGTAGAATAAAAAACGCACAATATTAAAGTGCAATGAAATGTATATAAAACTTATATTTATGAGGAAAATTGGACTGGGATCCATAAGTTTACTAATGGTATCTCTCGAGATAGCATAGACATGGTAGATAAATTACGGTTGTGTATCGATTAAATTGTGGTGTTTATCGAAAATCACAAATGTTACAACTACATATAGGAATTACGTCCTTGTATATCCATTGACCCCTATCCAGCATGCATATATAGCTAATACTCCACTCAAGGACTGATTTTCAACATGCATCCCGAGTAATAAGTAACAAAAAATATTGTTGCATTGAGAAACTTGACACAAGGTTGACAATTGGTTCTCTACACCACACCCATTGGCGTGATAATGAGATCCAACATCATTTTATCCATAGTGGCGACATTAAAAAAGCTTTGTTATTCTTACTAGCACAACAAATAGTCACTCAAAGAGATCTACTCTAACTATGCTCACCACTCCCTCTTGCATATCAATCTTCTAAATATGGCTAGTGAATAAAAATGAATCGGTGGGCATATTCATCTATAAATAATCCATACATAACCAAGATAAACCCATATATAATCTTGTAATAAAATGACGATTTATCTCACCGTGATAAACACATCAAAGATTAAATCGAATTAATCACAATCGTGTTAGGCTGCTCATGTGATCTTTGTATTGAAGAACGAGGGGTGGCAGATGCCACATAGGTACTATTATGGAACCATAGTACAATGAGAACTACTCATACATCACCATGGGAGAAGCAATGTGGATAAAGAAGACGCCTGCAATGATTTCCTCCTATGACAAAGTACCGAAAAATAATTCCAGATTGGATCATTCGGTTCGCTTCCATGCGGGCGATGGGAAAAAGTATGCGGTTAATCTGACAGAAGCTTCTGAGGGGGAGTATATAAAGCGGGACAAAGAACGGGTGGTTCTGGCCCCACATCCCCCTTCCACGCCCCATAGGCCTAGGGCGTGTGGGCCCAGGCCAGTCCCCTCTATTGTTTCTTTGGCCTATGTCATCCTTATTTATCAATATTACCATGTTATACTCTGTTTGGCACTAAATTGATAGGAAAATCAGTTTCTACCACAACCAAAGTTGCATTGAGAATATTGCAATTGAAACTTCACCTACTCGGTATGTGCCACTAGCGGTTGCAAAGAAATTTGGTGCATGCCCATGTGCATCGTCTCCACTTGCTGTCGTCAACTTGCTATCTACTTTGTTCCGTTTCCTCCTTTCATTGGGAGTTGCTTTTTGTCCTCTTTTGGACCCGCCACATGTCATATCAACCACACCAACAACAAGACGTGTTCGAACATAGCATCCGTTGTACTGGACGGGACAGAACAACAATAATTATAACTTCAATGTTCCCATACCACGTTGGCTCGCGCATGCAGCTTTGCATTGAATTTCGGCAAATCCAAGGATGGTCGCGTCTCGCGCGACGGTTGATCGCCTCCCTTGAGCTTCTGATGAGTTGTAACTATTATGTTGCCCCTACTGTTCGGCACACCACTCACATGCATCATGTTTCTCTCCATGCGCTCCCTCACCGCCCCTCCAACAGCTTGCCCAAGTCGTCGATTGTCATGTGTCGGTTGTCCCTAGCCCACGCGCCTTGCCACCACACTCAAAGGAGTACGCGTCGCCTTTCTACGCGCTCGCTGCCACGGGGTGAGGAGAACCAATCGCCACACTGCTCCGAGGAGAACTCATCACCGGCATGCGCCAAGGAGAATGCCTCAGTGTCAATCGCCGAGCAGGATGCCTCACCGACCCCGAGACACCCAACATGTAGGATCTCTGGGACCAAATGGAGGTCGTGAGTTGGAAGGCCTTGCCTCCGAAGGAGCATGCCATGAGAGCAGCAGACATGAAGGCCTAGGAGGAGAAGCGCGCCACGAGTGAGGCAACCTGGGAGGCCTATGTAGCCTACAAGAGAGAAGGGCAAGTAGCTCTTTGGCGGGAGACCCGTGCGAGCATGAGTCTGTGAATGTTGATGTCGTGGCGGACGCCCTAAATTCACCGGGACCATGCGCCTCATCTTGAGTTGGCGCTAAATGATGTCTACTACATAGTTCTATTCTTGTATAATTTATTGGGCCTCTAAGCTTACGAGCGTTTGTTGGGCCATCAGCAAATTTCCCTCAAGTGGATGATGTAAGCTTCATCAATCTGTAGGAGGTGCAGGATGATTGTATTCTCATCTTAAGCAACCATACAATAAGATTCAAGAAGTCTCTTGTGTCCCTCAACACACCTAATACAGTTGTCAATTGTATAGGTGCACTAGTTTGATGAAGAGATTGATAAAATGGATGGTGGAAATATTTTTGTATTTTCTGAATAATTGAAAACAACAAGATTACAAGATGGAATGTGACTGAAAAATGGTTAGAGACAATACCTAGGGTGCGTAGGTTCACTAGCTCCCAGCCTGATAACTTCATCAAAATACACGAATTAACATCACAGAGTTCGATTTTATTGGATCAATTCCTGATGAGATCTTGTACATGAGCAAAGAGTTTTTTTTACCGCGGATGATTGTAGGAGAGTCTCCTGCAGTCTTTTTTGTGTTAAAGCAGTTAGAGTGTCAGGGTTTCATTTTACACAAAAGTTACATGACAGGCCAAGATGCCTCGCCAGAAGGGAAACCAAAGAACTAAGCTAGGCCTACTGAGGAGGGGTATCCAAGGCTATATGAGATACACACTAAGGCAAGCTCGAGTCACCAAGTTCTGCCTTTGTCCTCTGCCTTAGCAAGCCAAAATCTTCTTTAAACCTTTGATCCAGGAAGCATACAAGAATGGTATATTTTGGAATATGAGTCCATTTCTTTCCTTCCAGATCGACCAGACCACAAGAATGACCACTTCCATGTACATGGGCCTGAGCCACGCCCTCCTGGGATTGGATAGCCACTCAAACTGATCACTCCCTGTCCCCCAAGAGATGTTCAGGGTATCCAACGGCACACCGAAAATTGGCAATCAAAGAGCATGTGCTCAAGCGTTTCCTCCAGCCTATGTTGACAGAGAACGCATTCACCATTCCATCGCCCAGGTGGGGGCAACGTGTAATTACGCCAGCGCAACATATTCTTGGTATTGAGTCTGTCCGACAGAAGCAACTATGCAAACACTTTCAACTTCATAGTGCATTTCGATTTCCAAGTCCATTCGAATGATTTATGAACCACGACATCTTTGAAGTAAAACTGGTAGAAGATGCGAGAGGTGTACTCTCAGCCCCAAGTGAGCAAACAATTATTCACCTTAAAGTTGTCTTTCTAATCTTAATGTGTTGAGCTACAACAATGTTACCTCATGGAGCCCTAGAAATTATACTACAACAGCATCATATGATCCTATCATCCAATCATCGTCTAATGAGCCACCCAAATGCGCCACGGGTGTCTCCAAGGATTATACTAGATATGCATCATGTGATCTAATTAACGTTTTAAGTTTAAAAATATAACATTAACACAATCCGATCCATGAAGGCACTCATCAGAAGAGGTATATCATACAATTCAACTAACCATCAATGCCCTTGATCGTAATTAACCATGGTGACAATTCATAAGACCAAGAGAGAGAGAGAGAGAGAGAGAGAGAGAGAGAGAGAGAGAGAGAGAGGGGGGAGGGAGGGAGGGAGGGATGGTCACAAACCCTCAACTTCGAAGGAGGACTACTCCCGGATTGCCATAAGGTGCCATATAGTGGTTGAAGATGAAACTCCACCACTCCGGTAGAGTGCTAGATGAAAGCAAAAAACGAAGATTGCCTCGGAACGGGAAGTGGCGGCGGCATAAAAAACAACGATATTAGGGTGAATTTGTGGAGAGTATTTTTTTAACTTCATATTTATATGATTTTCCGTGGTTTACAACCTGTTTTTTATGGTTTTGTTTTTTAAACCTTTTCCTATGAGAATATTTTTTTTAGTACAAATTTTTAAGTCAATAAATGTTTAAAATTTTTAGAAAATTTTCTAAAGTACATAATTTTTCTAAGTTCGAGAATATTTTTGAATGTACATAACTTATAAATTTGAGCACATTTTCTTTGGAAAAAACTTTTAAAAAAATAATAACATTTTCTAAATTTGTGACATATTTTTACTTTTTCTTGAGAATTTTTCTAAAAATATATTTATCAATTTTATTCAAGTTTTTTTTAACCTTTCTACGTACCTGATTTAGAAAACAAAACACTCTGTAGGAAAGAATGGAAAAACCCATAGGTGAATGAGAACCCGTGCGTTTTTTTAGTGGAATGTCAACCTACTATACGTGAGCAGCCGAGCCCACAGCCCAATTGGCCCTTTCTGCCCGCCGTTGCAAAGGGCAAACACTCTGTAGGTCTTCCACAGGGCAAACCCTATTTGGCACCTTATGCGCCCGTTAAAGGCTTTTCTTTCCAACGGCGCACAACTCTCGGCAAGCTGGGTCAGACCATTCGCCATTTTTTTTCCTTTATGTTTTTTTTAAAGGTGCACACAATGGGATATAATTCACTATCTATACATCCAAAGAGAAACGACCTAACACATGGACATGGCAACAATTGTGCCTAAGAACTTCGTTGTTTCTATTTATTCCTTCCTCGGTTCGATCAGGACTCGGCTTTTGGAAGTTGCAAGCCGCCTTTTTTTATGCCGTTGCAGTTTTTTCCTGGACCGGTTTTTGTCTGGTTTTCTGTTTCTTTTCTTTAATATGTTTTCATGTTTCTTTATCATTTTTTTTCAAAATGCATGAACTAGTTAAAATTTGATAAAGTGTTTTTCCAAAACGAATGAACGTTTTTCAACATCAATGAGCTTTTCTCAAATGAGATGAACCGTTAACAAATGACTTGATCTTTTTTATAATTACATGAATTTTTTTTGAAATTAGATGAACTTCTTTTAAACTCGATGAACTTTTTATATGAATAAATGAACTTTTTTTCCAAAAACAATGAACTTTTCCAAATTAGATGAATTATTTTCTCGATGGACATTTCATTCCAAATTCGATGAATGTTTTTAAAATGCGACGAACTATTTTTAAATAGGTGAACTTTTTTATATTCTACGAACATTTTTCCAAATGGATGAACTTTTTTAATTTGATGAAAGTTTTTGCAAATTCGATGAAGTTTTTTGAAACTTTGTGAATTATTTTTCAAATTCAATGAATTTTTCTCAAAATCGCTGCATTTTTTTCTCAAATTCGTGAATTATTTTTATGTTTGTGAATTATTTTTGAGATTGGTCAACATTTTTTAATCATGATTATTTTTATTATTTTATTAATTTTTTAAAAGTCAATAGTTGACTGGTCAACTGGTCAACCGCCACCAGTCTAATGCGATCGACCGACTAGGGAAGGAAACTGATGAGATACGATCGACGATCTTGTACAAGGCCAACGCACGATCGTGCGCGCGTGAGCGCCGATAACGCAACCGGCACTTACATCGTCAAATAGGAGCTCCCCTTTCACAGGTGGGCCATTGCATCGCTTCCAGTCCCGACGAAGCGCGGAAGTCGATCACCCTCCCCTTAAAAAGAAAAAGCAGATCGGTCTGATCATGATCCTATGCAATCGGTGGTCCAGCGCGGGCAACTCGGCAACGTCAACTCTCGTCCAAAAAAAACTCAAATGATAAATGTCACATGTGTGACATTGAGCAATCCGGCCCTGATGCCTCATTTATCATTGGATTTTTCGCATGAATCAAAGTCGCCACGTCAATCCACGAACTCGTTCGGGTTGAAACCAATCAAACCGAACGCTGCTCATTCCTCCGTCTCACCCTTCTCTTCCTCACTCACCTACACGTCTCTTCCCCTGTCCTCCTCCCCGGCCGCCTTAATCCTGGCAAGGTTCACCGATCCCGGCGACTACCGGCGAGGCTGCGCAAAATGCGCGGTGGACGGGCTCGGGATGGAGGAAGATGGCTGGCGATGTTGGGTTTAGTCCCACATCGGTTGTGGAAGGAGACAAAACACGACTTATAAGGGTGGGGGTGTCCCCTCCTAACAAGCCAGTCTTTTGGGGGAGAGGGCTCAAAGCCTCTCATAAGTCCGTGTTGCTCTACGGTTGCGCCTGGTTGACGTAGATGGATCGGAACGCTGGTGTGAGCGGACCTGTAATTATGTAACAAGTGGTATCAGAGCCCAGGTGCCCGAAATAAATCTTCGTGAACTCACGGGTGGTCGGTCATGGTTGGTGGGCTGGAAATGCAGGTTTTAGCGGGCCCATGTGACCGATGTGTGAGGGGGAGATTGTTGGGTTTAGTCCCACCTCGGTTGTGGGAGGAGACAAAACACGACTTATAAGGGTGGGGTGTCCCCTCCTAACAGGCTAGTCTTTTGGGGGTGAGAGGGTCCAAAGCCTCTCATAAGTCCGTATTGCTCTACGGTTGCGCCTGGTTGACGTAGATGGGTCGGAAACGCTGAGACCAGGATAGAAGGAGATGATGCGACGGGGAAGGACGAGAGGGGAATGAAGAATTGGAGAGATGGTAGCGAAGGGAGCTTGCCAGCGAGCTCAATGGCTCCAGCTCCCACCGTTCGCATGCACCAACCGTGTCATCGAGCACGTCGTCGTTTTCTGCTCCGCCGATGATGCCAGGCTCTGCCTCTAGTGCGACGACATCGTGAACGAGGCCAGTGCGCTCACGTGGACACATGTGTGTGCCCGGCTCTGCGACGACTGATGTGACGCGCCCGCCGTGGTCTGCTGCCAGCTCAGGAGGACCACGCTGCGTGTATCGCCACCGGCGGGCGGTGGCTACACGAGGCCGGCGCCAACGCGTTCAGGTACCTCTGCCCCGGTGACTGCTTTTGCACCTAGAGAGTTGTGGTGATTTTGCTCGGGTCATGATCCCCTGCTCTATATGCCTTTTGATTCTTCATAGCTTCTACATATTCATTTTTTTTCCTTTACTAGCTTTGCGTGCTTAGCGGCACAGAGGCCATGGTAAAACCTGGTATATTTTTTCTGAAAATTGATAGTACTAGCCCATGGTAAAATTAATAATAAATCTTTAAAAAAACATGGCAATTTTCTTGAATAATCATATGGAAAATTCAAAAAAGGCTTTTGTCAAAGATGGACTTTTTTAGAACAATTTGTATTGGTCGCATTGTCAAACATGGCAAGTTAACTTGTATAGCCATGGGAAAATTAACTTTTAAAGCCCATGGCAATTTAATTTCATAGCCCATGGCAAATTTATTTTATAGTCCATGGAAAATTCATTTTATAGTTCAGAAACATGGCAACCTTGCCAGGGCAAACTTAAGATGTTCACAAACATTTTGGCAACCTATGATGTTCAAAAACATAGAAAACTTGCCATGGCAACTAAAATTGGTATTTTTATAGATGTGATTTTTTTCCATGGCAACTAATAGCATGTGGTTGCCATGATTCGTTGTGTCCTTTGACATGTTCATTCGAAGAATGTTGCCATGGCAATTCCAAATTAGTTTAAGAACAAAACAAGTTTCATCTATCATTTTTTGTTTTGTCATGGCTAATTTACGTTACTAACCATGGCAAAGACATCCTTCGTCACAGGGCAATTTTTTTTTATGGGGCATGCAATTGTAGTTTATGGGACATGGTAATTTTAGTTTACGAGGCATGGCAAATTCATTGTTCATACCATGGCAAATGTAGTCATGGCAAAATAACTAAAAATGTTCGTCATGTCACCACTACAAAAAATGTTATGGCAAAAATCTTACCACTATTGCCATGTTACCAAAAAAATCCATGGGTAAATCTTACAACATTTGCCATAGCATGGCAAATGTTCTTAATTGCCATTACCAAGCCAAGGCAAAAAATACATGTTCTTAAAGTTAAAATGCCATGGCAATTTTTATAATATACATTATACATTTTGCCATGGTCATTTGTAATCCTAATTTGTGTTAGTTTATATACATGTTAATTTTTAAAACCTTAAAACTTTTGCCATGTCATCAACACTATGATTACCATGTTACCCAAACAATTTTCACATACATGACAATTTTATTACGCAAAAGATGGCAATTTGGATAAAAATAGCATGGAAATTTTGAATATGCATTTGCCATAGAAATTTTTGAATCATTTTGTTTTGTGTTATATTCAGATACATGGCAATTATTTAACGCAAAAGATGGCAATTTTGATAAAAATAGCATGTCATTTCGAACATATTTTGTAAAAAATACCATGGCAAAATTGAACATGAATTTTTTGCAATGGCAATTTTTTTATCAACCTTTTGTATTACTTCACATTTCTTTCCAATTTTTCTTTCATAAAAGCATGGTAAAATTGATAAAAATAGCATGGCAATTTTGAATCTGTACTTGCCATAGCAATTCTGACACTTTTTTTGTTTTATTTTTGCACATACATGGCAAATTTTATTACGCGAAAGATGGGAATTTTTGGTAAAAAATCCAATGCAAAATTGAACATGCATTTGCCATGGCAATTTTTGATCAATTTTTTGTATTATTTCACATTCATTCCATATTTCTTTTGATAAAAATACCACAAAATTATTTAGAATATGCATTTTGCCATGGCAATTTTTTGATCATTTTTCTCTTATTTTCACACATGGAAATTTATTATGCAAAGGATGGCTATTTTGGTAAGAATGATATGGCAAATTGAACATGCATTTTGGCATGACAATTTTTGATCAATTGTTTTGTATTATTTCACATTCTTGGCAAATTTATTTTTTATAAAGAATGGAAAACTTGATAAAAAAATAGCATGGCAAATTTAAATATGCATTTGCCATGGCATTTCTTGATCAATTCTTTGTGTTACTTTTCACATATTTGGCAAATTTCTTATATAAAGCCATGACAATTTTTCTTTAAAATACGATGAAAAAATTTAATATACATCTACCATGGCAACTTTGGTCATAATTACTGTTTTATACATAAATGCCAAATTTCTTAATTTTAATTAACATATCATGGCAATTTTTTATATAATTTGCCACAACATTTTTTATTAAACTGGCGAAAAGAAATTTTTGATCTGCCACAATAATTTGTTCAAATTTGGTTTGTTATATTTTATCATGATAAGATTTACACTAACTTTTTTCATCATGGAAACTTTTCATTTTTATAATCATGGCTAAAATCTGGGCTTTATTTAGTCACAACCAAATCTGGGGTTTTTAATCAGATTATCAACTGGGCCAAAATGGGCCTTTTTTCTTTTCTTTTCATGACAGCAAAAGCCCTGTACAGAGGGGTGTTTGGGCTAGGGAGCGGCTCGTACCGAACGACCTCGTTCGGTCGACGGCCCACGACCACTAAACGCATCGTTCGATCTGGGTTCCCGAGACCAAACATGTGGGCAATATCGGGGCCCAAAGAAAAAGAACTCACCGACGTCGAAGTTTCTTCGTTTTCTTCATCTGCGGCCATCGCCATTCGATCCTTCTCTCGGGACGGCACGATCAGGAACCAGTTTGAGATTGAAACTTGGACGTCATCGGCGGCCATCGCCGAAGACTCAAGGATCGGTGACCCCGTGAGGCTTTGACCATGAGTCAATAAGTTTCCCAATCCATACTTTAGATCACTACTAATTTTGCTATTTTCATCTTTTGTATGCTAAGAGCATCTTTAACCGATCCCTTACAATTTAGACATCTGCATGGCCTCTTATCTTTAACTTCTCAAATTTGCTGCATTAAAAGTTAGTGGTTCCTAAACATAACTCCATAAACTATTTAAATACAAATTCATCCAAAATTAATTCAAACTAGTCCATCACATTCGATTCAAACTACTAGCATAAACTGTATGACATAAATTTAAACGAAATCTAAAGTAAAATTGCATAAAACCCAACGAAAACTAGACCTCCTCAGCCATGATCTTCTCCCAATTCGACTCGCCATTGACGTCCCTGTCGTTGCCGCTGTCGGCACCACCTTTCCGGCTGCATCGTCGTCGCGGGACCCGGAGCCGTTGTTGTCACTGCTGCAAAGATTGATAAACGATGCACCAGATTGCCCGGCTTCGTTGGTCTTCCCTGACCTGTACAACTCAAACATCGATCTCTCCTCCTCGTCGTGCTCCATATACTTGTGGTGGAGCTCGGTCATGTATTCCTCGTCACCGCGCTCTGGATACTGGTGGCAGGGCTCAACCATGTACCCCTCGTCATCTTGCTCCTGTCCTCTCACACCTCACGACGGGAGACCACCCGGTGGTCGATTGGGACCAAATTCGGCACGTGAGCATATTAGGGGTAGTTGAGCCATACATGGGCGCCATAGAGGTGCACCGCCTGGATGTCGAACGCTTGCGCTACGTGCGCTGATAACCCACAAGTGTAGGAGATCGTTTGTAACCTATTTTGATATGTAAGAGTGTAGAATCCAATCATGAGCTAAAGGTAGAATTAATATTCTTTCAAGTTCTATCGACCACCGATACAACTCTACGCGCTACAGTGTTCACTATACCTAAAACAAGAAATATACTTCTTTGCAGGAATAAAACTAGAGTTACTTTGCGAGACTAAAACTAGGAGTACTTTGCGAGATAAAAGAAGTTAATATTAGAGAGCTTTTTGTAACACAAGAGAAAGATTTGTACCTAGACAATCGATAACTAGACCGATAATCATTATTGCAGTTTTATATGAGGGAGAGGCATGAGCTAACATACATTCCGTAGCTAGATCATATGCACTTACAATTGGAACTCTAGCAAGCATCCGCAAATACTAAAGATCATTAAGGTAAAACACAACCATGGCATTAGGTAACAAGTCCCCTTTACTCTCATACGTAAACAACCCCCTACTCGGGTGTAAACTCATGTCACTGTAGCCACACACTATAAGTGAATCATAAACATATTGCAACATCCTACAGCGGGGATCCCACACGCTTGCGCGACACGAAGGGCACCATAGGACAACACCAAAATAAAACATACAACTCAAACCAATCACGATCATCAATCAAACCATAGGACAAAAGAAATCTACGCAAACATCATAGGATAGCCACACATCATTGGGTAATAATATATAGCATTAAGCACCATGTTTAAGTAAAGATTACAGTGGGGAAAAGAGGTGTTACACCGCTGCATAGATGGGGGAGAGTTGGTGGTGACGGTGGCGAAGTTGTTGGTGTAGATTGTCGTCACGATGGTTGCCCCGGCGGCGTTCCGACGCCACCGGGAGAGAGGGGAGAGAGCCCCCCCCCCCCCCCCCCCTCCTCCTCCTCCTCCTCCTCCTCCTTCTTCTTCTTCTTCTTCTTCTTCTTCTTCTTCTTCTTCTTCCTTGGTCTCCCCCCTAGATGGGAGAAGAGTTTCCCCTCTAGTCCATGACCGCCATGGCTCCCGGAGGGCAGGAGCCCCTCCGAGATTGGATCTCTCTCTCTCTGTTTCACTTCTGTTTTGCGTCCCATTTTCTAGCCCTTCACTGTTTCTTAAATATCCGGAGATCCGTAACTCCGATTGGGCTGAAATTTTGAGGAGATTTTTCTCAAGAAATTACCTTTCTTGCGGCGAAAGAAGGGTCCCAACCGACTTACGAGGGACTCCCAAGCCAGCACGGCGCGCCCATACCCCCTGGGCGCGCCCTGTTGGCTTGGGACAACCTCGACACCGTCTTGCATTGATTCCAAGTCCCAAAATCACATATATTCCAAAATAAATCCCCGTAAATTTTTATCGCGTTTGGACTTCGTTATGGATTTTCTTTGAAACAAAAAACACACAAAACAGGAACTCACACTAGGCACTGGATCAATATGTTAGTCCACAAATGATATAAAATATTGCCAAAAGTATATGAAAGTTCTAGAATATTGGCATGACACAATCGAAAATTATAGATACGGTGGAGGCATATCATGCGCCGCAAACTGGTAGTAGCCAATCCAGACGTAGCGGTGGGTCTCGTGGTCCATGATCTTGGACGCCAACGTGCCTCACGACCGATGTCGCCTGTCGTGCTACCTCCTCTGTGGTGCCGACGGCGGTGGCAGGTCGGGGAATCAAGAGGAGGACGCGCCACTGCAGGAGGATTCGCCGCGACCTTGGGCTCGAGACGGCTGCACGTGGCGGCATGGATCCACAGTTCTAATGGATGGTAGGGACCTACGACGGTTGGATCCGACCATTTGGGTGGCCGGGCGGTGACGGAGTGGATGCAGAGGCATGCCGGTGAGGATGCAGGGTACGATTTATGGTTGAGGAAGGGATTGGGCGGTGCCAGAATTGTTGAGGCTGAGTGGTGGAGAGTTAGGGATTTTTACTCCACGAGTGGGCGACCGGGTAAATATAATGGTCGGGGCAGGCAATGAGTATAACGTTTTACTACTCTAGCGCCAGTAAGGGATCGGCGAGGTGCGGTTTGGACGCTCAAAACCAGATTTTCACTCCTCTAACGCCTTTTAAATGACCGGTTAGAGATGCTTTAAGTGTAGTGTTCCAAGATCAAAAACACCTAAGAAAAGAAAGATTCAACTCAATCTCAACGATAGGCTCCCTTTTAGAGTTTGACACAGAGCTCCTGGTTTTCCCTATGGGCGTTGTTGATGTAGGAGTATTTCCTCCGCTATGTGTGTCCCTACCGCTGGATGACCTCTGCTGCCGCTTTAGTCAGTGGCATTAGGGGATCTTCGACGCCACCACGGTTCTCTGTTCGTGTGTTTTCGCTTTATCTCCTTCCTCCTAGGTGTCGCTGTTGCTCCAGCGTGGTACATTTTTTGTTCCCCCTCTATTTAATTGACTGATTCCATAAATTTGTTTATTGAAAAGTTGGAATCGACAAACTTCGCAGAACTTGTGAAGCGGCAACATGGATTCCCATTTTTTCCACCCCAAAGCTGGTCATCAAGCCTGACATGATATTCTTCAAGTCAAGGAGTTTCTGGATTAGCACTTGGGAGCCTGAGGTATTTTAGGACCACAGTATCATTTATGTGCTTCAGCATGATGTTATTTGTATCAATCTTGGCATTTTGATTTATTCAGGTTGAGATGGGTGGCTGTGAGGTAGACATCTTTACCTTTTGGTCTCTTGACGATTTTTCTATTGGAAAGATGTTTCTTTCAATTGACCAAGCAATTTGATTTCTCATTGCATTGCCATACTTCTAATTGTTCTGTCGAACAGAAAAAATGACATTCCTTTTATATGTTTGTGTTTCCAATTCAATGTTGGAATTCGCCGACGGATCAATCACATCAAAGTAGTCAAACACACATGCACAAAAACAAATTTTGTCAAGGACTCTTGTTGTGCCCTTTTTCTCTTTATTTCTTCTCTTATTTCCCCTTGTTACAAATCTCGTGACTTGCTGCATATATATACCACGACCCGACCGGTGGCGAGCAAGCTGACTAGGACATAGGCCATGGTATAACCCGGAGTCGAACTACTACTAAACATCTACTTCGTCATGGACTAGACTTCGACGTAAGCACATACGTCAAAACTTGCACAATTAACTATCACACATGTACGGGACTAGTTTTGGATTATTTCCAACACTCAAGTCATGTTTTGATGGAGATTTGAATTATCTTTGCTTCGAATATCTCCTGTAGATACATGTTCCCATCCTATAATATGCTTAGGTCTTGTTCGTTTAAACCTCTTTTGGAGAGAATTGGAGAGGTTTGGAGAGGATTGAGGGGGATTTGAACTTGTAGGGGATTTAGTCTTCATCAATGTACTCCAATTCTCTTCAAACAGCTTCCAACCAAACAAGCCCTTAGTGGGTCTCAACAACCTTTTCACACCATAGGCCAAGTACAATTTTTGTAGGTGCTTGTTTTTCATGTGTTACTGATAAAATGATGGCATATTAAGTGGCCCTACTATTTAATTTCCCCTTCTCTAATTACATCTTCACCAACTTATTTCCACCAACCAATCTATTATGTGTAAGCAACATGCCATCGGCTTGTAGCAAATAGCATGTGTGATTAGACATTATGACAGTTTAGCTTTTGGTCCTTTGAAATATTCTCAGAATATGCCTAGATTTACAATCATACACCATCTAGTTAGTCTTTCTGACCTTCCATAACTTTCATGTGATGTTGCATCATTAAGCCCCGTAAGGGCAACACTAATTATAGGTTGAAAATAAGGCATGCGCTAGGTCTATCGTCAAGAATGACTTAATTCATGACCTTCTTTTGCTTGAGAAGGAGCTGGTTGCGATAAATCATGCAAGAAAAGGAATTTTCTATCGACAAGAATTTCTCCAAAATCTCTGATTTACTTTAGCACAAGACAACCACTCGTGCAATATAAGTTTACCAAAGGAAATTACTTCAACTCGCAAAGGTGTAACCAGAGGAGATACAGAGGCCGAAAGTAAAACAGCAAGCATGCAATCAGTCAGAACGCAGACGGTGCAGCGAACCGCGCTTTTGCTTCTAGTAAGCTTGAATATGGCTCCACTGCAGCCAGCTTCAGGGATGATAGCTAGGCCACTGAAAGAGCTGCAGCCAGTCTCAGGGATGATAGACCACTGAACAAACTGTAACGTAATTCCTTGAACCAACAGGCTCTCCAGACAGCAATATAGCTGAGGCAGCGACTTGTGATGTGTCCAGCCAAATAATACTTTCACACATAGTACATAGCTAGTCGGATACTTCATGCATGACGACCATACATGTATATATATCACGATACTTTTCCACACACGGTTTCAGTGTCTATACGTGAGACAACGACCATCGAATAAATAAATGTACTGAAAGTGAAAATATCATTGGATGTAAATGTCATGGAGTACATTTGTGGTTTCCCTAACCGCGCATTTGTGGGGCTAGGTTTAATACATATTTTAATATTACTTCTATTTATTTGGAAAATATTCTCTCAACTACTCCCTCCGTAAAGAAATATAAGAGTGTTTAGATCACTAACATAAAATATTACCAAAATATATGCCTTGTGGAAACACAACCACAATCTGGTAAACATGTATTTGTACTAATTATCTTATGTTGTGGTATAAGATTCTCAACAGAAGATCAATATATCGGCGCTTTCGGCTCCCTGTAAACCATGGAGTTTGGAATAATATTGTATTTTTTCCTATTGCGCGCTTTTCTTTCGTCAAATAAAGTAAACTAAACAATGTTGTATAACATGGCAAGCGTTGTAAAAGCAATCTCAAATACAAAAAATAGTGTTGTTCTTGAGGTTTGTTGATGCCTTGATCCGGCCGCTTTGTCGCTGACTATATGTCAAACAATATTTCTGCAAGATACATCCAAATAGTTCCAAGCAAGCTCTTCTCACTCTAATTACTTTGACAAAATATAAATATTCTGTCTCCCTTCCCGGTTCCATCTCTATGTGTCTCCATCTAATTTTTCCTACATGTGTCTGGTATTTTGAGTTAACTTATTAAATCTTCCTAGCACAAATAGAATGTCATCAATACTTTTAAATGTAAATGTTGATGACTTGCACTTGAATCTTGTTATGTGCTCCATCATCCAGTTTCACCAACTACGTGTCGGTAATTTTTTCCATGTGTTCAAATATTCTCTTTTGCCGGTTCTTGCCATAGCTTGTTATTTGTCATATTTCCCATGCTATTTTGCATTGTATATTTTTGACCGTACTTATAATATTTCGTTGTTTCTAACCTTTTTTTTTTCCTAAAATATATCTGTCGCATAAGGTATTATCTAAGCATTGATGTCCCATACAATTCGTATGTAATCCGTGTGGCCTCTTATGTCAGTTGATTGGTATAGTACCATGTGTTTAGATGCTTGCACACATTCTCAACTTATTCTGATCGTATGTGTCAATTTGTCACTTGACCCTATATATGGATATAATGTATGTATATATTCATGAAAATTGGCATTTCGTTATATATTGTTCCTTTTTATCATTTTGTGTACTGTTTTTATTTTCCTTGTATCTTTTACCAGATTCTACAATTCAGTATTAGGATTAAAACTATATTTAAGTCAATAGGTTCTTACATATATATATTATATATAGTTTTTTCCATAATTAGCTATTTATGAGAAGGCTACTTTGCATTCTCAGTTATTTATTATTTTTCAAATTTGATATATAAAATACAGATATAGGTTTCATCCATGTGAATATAGATAAGATAAAATGTACTTATTTTCACATGTGTATACATTATTTTTGTGGCAACCTTGTGTACGCCAGAGTCCATTTAAAGTTATGCATCTCGCTGGCTTCCTATGCATGCAAATATATATATGTTGTGTGTGCTTGTCTTAGGAGGACACAACCTCTTTTTTTTTTTTTTGAGGATTTACACAACCTCTTTTTTACAGTCCAAGGAGGACAGGCATCGCGAACCAACCTGTGATTGGATGGTTAGAGGGACCGTGGTATCCCTAGCCCACCAGGGTTCAAATCCTGGTGCTTGCATTTATTCCTGAAATTATTTCAGGATTTCCGGCGATGCACATTCAGTGGGAGGAGACGTTCCCGTCGACGACGAGGTGCCTACGGTGACTTCGTAAATTTCAAGATGATATGCCGGCTCAGTCTCTCGGAGGTATTCATAGGGGTAGGGTGTGCGTGTGTGCGTTCATAGGGGTGAGTGTATGCGTGTGTATATGAGCGCTTGCGTCTGTACTGTGTTCAAAAAAAAAAAAAAAAAAGAAAAGGAGGACAGGCATCAGTGTATCCGTTTTGGTACGTGACGGTTATTTTTAAATTGAAAAACTACTACCATATATGACTTTTGATCGGAAACTTCCTTAGCCACGTTTTAATCTGCGTGTACGTTTTTTTAGGGAATCTGCACGTATGTTTTAATAGAAAGGCTTATATGAGTTACAAAAGACATCTGCTCTATGCATCGTGACGTATCAAACAGTATCTATGTAATAATATTTATATGTAACGCTACATCTTTAAATCTTAGCCGTTAATATTTACAATTTATGGTCGAGATAATTTAATCTATGTGGACGAAAGTGATGGCTTGTTTGACTTCTGTGTTATGTATATAATAGATAGATAACCCTTCGGACCATCTAGCTAGCGATCCCATGATATATATTTCTAGAAGGAAGTTCTTATCCGCTCTTTGTATCGAGGATGCATATAAGTAACACACTTATCCCAAACTTAATACGTGCGGTCGCAAAAAATATAGCCAGATTATAAAAATGCGACAGGCTCAACTGAGAAGATTTCAGCAGTATGAAGTCTATTGACAGCACACAATCCAAACTGGGACAGAAATTCCCTAGTATGACACTCAAGTTCCTTAGGGTCAAGTTCCACATGATATCCCATTATCGCCGACAACTGATACCGAATAGCAGCAAACACATACGCACACCAAATGCTATTCAGTACATAGGGTGCTGAATAAGTTGTTTTCAAACCATGTTGACGCTCAATGAAAAACCCAAAAAGGACTCAATGAAAAACCGTCATACATCATCCTCTTCCACAAGCTTAAGAAGACGGCCCTTCGTTTGACGCAGTGGAGCAGAGGGCTTTTCTCTAAGGCCAAAGTGCACTTGCAGGCCGCCCTACTGGTGATCCTTCGTCTGGACATTGCTCAGGAGAGCAGGCAGCTAAGCCCGGAGGAGCTTGATCTTCGGGCTTGGCTCAAGCGGAAGGTAATGAGCTTAGCCATCCTCGAGAAGGCGCGCAAGAAGCAATGTGCCCGCATATCCAACGTCAGAGAGGGTGATGCAAACACCAAATTTTTTCATCGACGGGTCAATGCTCGGAGGAGAAAGAATCACATACACAGGATCATGAATGATCAGGGGTGGGTGACGGGGCATGATGCCAAGGAGAAAATCATCCATGACCACTTCTCGCACGTCATGAAAAGAGGCGAGAGGAGCGCCTTGGATCTCAACTGGGAGGAGCTCAACCTGGAGAAGCCGGACCTGCATGGCCTTGATGCTCCACTTTCAGAAGCGGAGGTCCTTGAGGCGATCAACGACATGCCCAGCGACAAGGCCCCCGGACCGGATGGCTTCACGGGCCTTTTCTTCAAGAAGTGTTGGGGTACCATTAAGCATGAGCTTATGGGGGTCATCGCCCGCTTTGACTCCCTCCACTCCGCAAACCTTCAGTGGCTCAACTCGGCAAATATTGTGCTATTGCCAAAGAAGGAGGGGGCGGAGACGATCGCCGACTACAGACCCATCAGCCTCATCCACGCCATTGCCAAGATAATCGCCAAGGTGCTCTCCATTAGGCTTAGCCCGCACATGTCCGCTCTCATCTCCAACGCTCAAAGTGCTTTCATCAAAACGCGGAGTATTCACGACAACTTTATGTATGTCCGTAACCTTGCTCGTCGCCTGCATAAGAGCAAAACCCCCTCTCTGTTGTTCAAGCTGGTCATTCGCAAGGCTTTCGACTCCGTCAGATGGGAGTATTTGCTGGAGCTCCTTCAGAGGAGGGGGTTTCCAAGCAAATTCAGAGACTGGATTGTGTCCTTGTGGTGTACCTCCTCCTCGAGGGTGCTGCTAAATGGGGTGGCCGGATGCCCCATCAAGCACGGTTGTGGGTTGAGGCAGGGGGGCCCACTTTCCCCTCTCCTTTTCGTCATCGCTATTGACCTGCTGCAACGCATCCTCGAGGTTGCCACGAAGAAGGGGTTGCTACACAAGATCAGAGGAAGGGGAGCCGTGGTGCGGACTTCGCTATATGCCGATGACGCGGCTGTCTTCATGGCCCCGATTAAACGAGATATAGACAACATGGCAGACATTCTGAGAGGCTTTGGGAAGGTCACGGGACTTTGCACCAATTTCCATAAGAGTTCTGTGGTCCCCATCCGTTGCAGTCACATTGACTTGGGCCGTGTCACCCAGGGTTTACCGGCGGTGAGGGCCTCCTTCCCGCTGCGATATCTGGGGCTACCCCTTTCTGTCTGGAAGCTGAGGTTGGTTGACCTGCAATTTCTGGTGGACAAGGTGGCAAAGAGGATGGGAGCATATGACGGTCAGAACATCACCACCATTGGACGGGCGGCTCTCATCAAGTCAGTCCTAGCTTCCCAATTGGTTTACTTCATCACGCCTCTTGTCATCCCGGCAAGCATCCTCAACATGGTCGACAAGCTTGAGAGGGCGTTCCTTTGGTCCGGCTCGGATAGAACAACGGGGGCAAAGTGCAAGGTGAACTGGCAGCTAGTGACGCGGCCGCATGCCTACGGTGGGCTTGGGGTGCTTAACATGGAGAAGTTCGCTCGCGCTTTACGACTGCGGTGGCCTTGGTTCGAGTGGAAGGACCCTGCTAAGCTGTGGGTTGGTGGTGGAAACCCTTGCGATGAGGAAGACCTCGATCTCTTCTATGCCTCTACCACCATCACGGTGGGTAATGGCGCGTGTACGCCATTCTGGGATTCCCCTTGGCTTCTTGGCCGCAAGCCCAAGGACATTGCTCCGCTCATTTTCGAGGCATCCAGGCAGAAGAAATGGAAGGTGCGGGAGGCCGTCAAGAATAACGCTTGGATCCTGAAGATCAAACCACCACCCAATGGTGTTTCGACCGAGCACGTGAAACAGTTCTTCTCCTTTTGGATGCTCTTGGACGAGGTGCACCTAGATGAGCTCGCCGTGGACGACATTCTGTGGAAGCACACGGCCTCTGGGCACTACACGGCGGCCTCGGCATACAAAGCACAATTTTTGGGCTTGGTGTTCTCCCCCATGGACCAAATGATCTGGAAGGCATGGGCACCACCAAGAGTGAAGTTTTTTGCTTGGCTTGCGATGCAGGGCAGAATTTGGATGGCTGATAGATTGGCCAAGCGTGGGTGGCCAAACTGCGGGCTGTGCCCCTTCTGCAAGCTTGTGCAGGAATGCGGGACACACCTGCTATTCAAGTGTCGGTACTCCCTGAGGCTTTGGAAGATGGTCATCAGAGGTTCAAGATTGACGACCTCGACACGAGATTATGGGCTTTGATGGGCTCCGTTGAGGAGTGGTGGGCGAGCACTTGTGACATCGGCACCACCGATAGGAAGGCCAAGGCGTCGATCACCATGCTGGTGTCTTGGGTATTATGGAATGAGAGAAACGCAAGAGTATTCCGGCAGAAGAGCGCACCACCGCCAATCCTCCTCAATAATATTGTGGACGAGGCGAACCTGTGGGTGACCGCTGGGGCAAGAAAATTAGGGTCTTTTATTTTGCAAGAGTAATTGCCATGTCGATCTAAGGGTGTGTGTTGTATGAACTCTACTCTCTTCTTACTTAATATATGAGGCAAAGCTTTTGCCTCCGTTTCAAAAAAAAAAACGTCATAAAAAACGCAAGATACAAGTCATAACCATGTAAAACCACAAAAAAATGACGATATTTTTATTTTATGTCATCTTTTTACGTTTGCAGTTTCACGCCACGTATACACTTTTATTAGTTTATAGTACACATTTTCGTCTGTTCTTTTTGACTTCCAACGTATGCAATGACGTATAAGTAGAAAAGGTGTGGAAAAGTAACAATTTATTCTTCAACAACGTTAGTACCGAATAGCATGAACCTACTAGTGTTTGTCTCCTCGTAGTCAAAGGTCACTCTCCTCCACATGTTTGTTTCCTCGGATATGGAAAATCTCTCGTTGATACGACATTCTCTTTGTTTTGGTGGCATTCTCCTGCCAGATATCGATGGGGACTTTTTGTGGTGTAAGTTGGTGCTATATTTGTACCACCATTTCATAATGTTGAGAGAGCGTGAAATACTATCCACGTGGATGTCTTCTAGCTATAAGCTGCTTTCTAAGAGAAAGACTGTAAAAGATGCGTCGGTGGTATAACATTTTTGCGGGTGACATGGACAGTATAAACATAACTGAGTGTTTTTCTAAATCTGTGAGAAAGCTACATACAGGTCAATAAATAGCTAGAAATTAATACAAATTCACGTTGAAGAAAAACTTTAATTTTTAGGTTGCGAAATGGTATATTCACTTAAGTGGGCTGATCAATTCCTACTGTAGGTGTGACGCCTCTCTTCTGAAAAAGGACCCTTCTGTAGGTTGGTAATGAAGCAGTGCTGAGGGATCCACTGGATCAAGAGCATTGAGCCATTGACTCATGCGAAGACTCCACCCTTTCTGTCCCTTTTTTCAAATTTTTCCGTATATCTTCCGTTCAACATCAATCTTACGTTGGAGAACAGTGCTCTTGTATGTAGCAAACCAAAAGTAAATAATACAATTTGACCCAGGAATTCCAGAAAGCGCCACTTATATTACACACGAGACAATGCCAGTTGTACCAGTCGTTGTACACACATGTTATATTTGGGGAGGGGGGTAAATGTTTTTTGACCGCTCTATTAGTAGCTAGCTTCTATGCATGCATGGTTCAGCTGGGGGTCACGTTGGTAATGCCAGCAGTGGTTCCGTACGTAGGTTATATGTGGCATACGTACATTGTCGTGAGCTTGACAGGCAGCAACCGATGGAAAACTGGTCAATCGGCAGACTTTTCGATGGCCCCTCTTCCAACCAGACCCTTGTGTCCAGGTGTCAGATCGAGACGTTCACGTGGCAGGACGTACAAATATAGGTATATAGAGTACTTACGTGTGTGGCCCTTGCCAGTTGTGGGTGCAGTGCAGGGAGAAACCGCGTGCACGATGCATGTCGCGGTATTTGTCTGGGAACGACGACCAGACTAGACATCAGAGTACAGAGCAAGGTGCACGTTGCATGGTGCATGCATGGTTCACTCTCCAAACAAAAAATGGATGGTACACTAGCCCTAGACGAAAAAAACAAAACTTGATTAGCGCATGCATGACGTTCAGTTAGTTTTCCACATGGCTCACCACTCGGTGGAGGATCGACGCGGCCGCAACCTCGTCTCCTCCCCTCCCCCTATAAATCTGGAGGCCACGCATGCAAAGCTCATATCCCCCACCCATCCCAAGACACAGGAGCAGCAGCAGCAGCCTGCTACGTACTCTTGTAGTCTTGTTCATCCCATATCATCCACGGCTAGTTTCCTAATTAGCCTGCTTAGCCGATCAGCTGTGACCCATCACATTATTTAAGTAAGTGATGGCTGCTGCGCATGTATGCTTCTCCTTGTCCTCCTTCGCGCCATTGCTCCATTCGGCTTTGCCGCTGGCCAGAAATGGTGGCCGGAGTGGCCAAAACCGTGGCCTATTTCGCCCTTCCACGGTGATATATCCCGGGCGGGAGCCTGCGTCTCATGAATTGTCCGATGATTTTGACTTCCAGGTATATATTGTAATGTTACTCGCAAAAAAGAGGTATATATGTAATAGTACAAACATATATAGACCGCAACATTATAATCTACTTTGAATGCAATTAATGTTCATGTTTATGTGCCTTCTTTGGCTAATTATACTTCCTCCATCCCTAAATGTATGGCGTATAAACCGAGTAAAAATTTAGTGCTTTCTAAATTCGATGAAGCAAATATACAAAAAAGGTAAACAATACCAAATCAATATGAATATATCCACCATTAGGTAATTTTCATAATGTATTTAACCAAATATTGTAGTTGTCGATGGTTTCATGTATATATTTGGTCAAACTTAGAAAATAGTTTACTTTTTAACTGAATTCATATGCCATTTATCTGGAGATGGAGGATTACTTTGGGAATCGATTTCAAACCTACCAGGGCTAACGTAGAGCCTAGAGATTTTAATTTTACCACAGACGAATCGATGTCGACATAAACATTGCCTTCCACGAGAAGCTTTTAACCTCAGTCTAGCAATTCATGGATTTCCTTTTCAAGATAACTTCAAACAGCGGATTTTACTCATGAACCAGTGAGACATAGAAAATGTGTATTTCATTAACGAATTAATTATGTTTTGGGAATGAGCACAATTTTGATCTCTATGTTTGGTTGTTAATTTCCAAACTATGTTACTAAAAAAGCCTACGTTATCTGCATGAGTTCCTATGATATCGTCAATTGATGAACACAAATAATATATGATATATATTGCACTTCTCTAGACTTCGTATTCTTCTTAAAAATAAGTTTACTCTATGTGCAATACCAGGAAACCCTATCAAATGTTCAAGCATTGCTTCATCAACATCCAAAGAGCAGAAAAGAAATGTTGAGCACGGTTGATCACCTCAAGCGCCTCTGCATTGACCACTATTTCCAAGATGAAATCGATTACATAATGGACTCGTGTGTGGATCTCGTCCATAGTGATGATCTACTTGACGCAACCCTTTCCTTAAGGTTGATGAGAGAAGTTGGATATTATGTTTCGGCAGGTCAGTAAAATACTAGTTTAGTGTGTTGAGTTAGATAAACACACAAGTTTTGGAAACTCGAGTGCAATTTGGTATATGATGATTTTATGCGATAATTTTGCTCATAAGAAACTAGTCTTTGAGTAGCCAAGTTTAATAAAAAAATAACGGTCCCTTATAGAACATAGAAGCACCTCTCGTGAGACGTATTATTTTAATTATTTATGACATGCGCCTAAGACCCCTTCTTGGCGTGGCAGACGATGTTCTTCAGAAGTTCACAAATGCTAGTGGTGATTTCAACCTTCGGCATAGCAAAGACATTAGAGGGTTGCTAAGCTTGCAAGACTTGTCACACCTCAACATGGGAGAAGCTTCATTTTACAAGGCAAAGGAATTCTCAAGCAAGCACCTTAAATTTGCAATTAAGTATTTGGAGCCAAACCTTGCGAGATATGTCATGAAGTCATTGGACCATCCCTACCATGTGAGCTTGATGCAATACAAGGCTAGGCATCATCTGAGTTACCTCCAGAACTTGCCTACAAGGCACACCGCAATTGAGAAGCTGGCACTTGCAGAATTTCGTATCAAGAAGTTACAACATCAGAGGGAAATGCAAGAGGTTAAGAGGTATAAACATAATAAACTACACCCATTCCATTATTAGTTCTTCTGGAAATTGGCCCACCTGCCTACTGATAAGAGAGAACTCACTTGGAATTTATAGATTAACATTTTTTATTGCTCATGTATTCCCACAATTAAAGGTGTGGTACTTTTTTACTATGAAAACTTCATTTTCACACAGATGGTGGATGGATCTTGGATTGGCTCAAGAAATACCAGCTGCAAGGGACCAAGTTCTGAAATGGTACATGTGGTCCATGACTATCCTCGAGGGTTTCTCCTTCTCTAGATATCGGGTGGAGGCCACAAAGGTTATCTCAATGGTCTACATTGTGGATGACATCTTTGATCTTGTCGCAACACAAGAGGAGCTCTCTCTCTTTCATGAGGCGATCAAAATGTGAGCATTGATGTTCCCGTAATAAACAACAATATGGCATTTTAGGAATGAAGTATATTACTCTTCTTCATGAATAAATGACATCTTGAAAATATTGTTATAGAAGTTTCACGCACAAAGTGCACATTTTGACAGGTGGGATCTTGCAGCTGCTGAGTCACTGCCGAGTTACATGATATTATGTTACAAGGCTCTTTACACCATCACAAATGATATCGCTGATATGGTCAAAAAAGAGCATGGATTGAACTCTATCAATCATCTCAAGAAAGCAGTATGTCTACTCGAATGGTTTTTCATTTACTTTTTAGTTTAATTTGTCTAAGCAACTAAATATATTAATAGTACCACCTCACATATTTCTGTGTACTATATTATTTGTGATTAATTGTATTGAAATAGAATATAAGAAAATAACACTGGAAGAATTAATGTTGTATTCATGCCTTTTTTTCTTGCAGTGGGCAACTTTGTTTGATGGATTCATGATCGAGCGAAAATGGCTATCTACTAATCAAGTCCCTACATCGGATGACTATCTAAGAAATGGCGTCATCACTTCAGGAGCGCCACTTTTATTTATGCATCTTTTATTCATGCTAGGGCATGATTTAACAGAGGACAACAACGACCACATCCTTGGGGTCATCTCCTGCCCTGCCAAGATCATGAGGCTCTGGGATGACATGGGGAGTGCAAAGGTGAGAACACACCAAGAACTTTATCGTACATGACTACATGACTAGTAATACTAATATATTTATATGAATTAATTCGTATATCTTGGTGGGTGTGCATTCAAGTTGACATTGACCAAATTAGGCATGATCTGAAATGAATTTATTCGTCCCATGCAGGATGAGTTGCAAGAAGGGCTCGACGGATCATACAAGGATTTGTACCAGAGAGAAAACCCTTGTGCTGATGCGGAGAAGCACATGTTGGATATGATTGCGGGTGAATGGGAGGATCTAAACAGGGAATGCTTCTCTCGGACAAAGTCCGCACTACCACCTAGCTTCATCGGGGCGTCTCTCAACTTTGCGAGGATGGTCAGCGTCATGTATGGCTATGACAATGAACAGAGGCTCCCCATCCTGGAGGATTACACTAGGATCTTACTCTTTTGAATAATGCATGCTTGCGTTGTGTATATAATATTTATACATGTACCGCACCATTTTTCGCAGGGTTGCCCCGTTGAATGTGGACCAGTATCATGTACCATTAGCGAATGTGTTCCTATACTTCGTAGTGGTTATATAATAAATATACTTGTCAAAAGCCATGAGCCGCCTGCAAGGTCATGCACGTGTTGCAATGTATGTGATGCATGTGAAGTTAAGGAATCAAATACTACTATCTGTATGAAACTGTCAATGCACGAAAGATTGTTTCAAGCTCCTACAATAAGGTAAAAAGGTTATAGTGGACTAAAGAGGAGGAGGATGTGTTTCGTGAACTCAAAACATACTTGACCAACCCTTCGGTCTTGGTGGCTCCAGGCCCATAGGAGCCATTTGTTCTCTGTGCCACCATTAGCCTAGGGGCCATGAGCTATGTCTTGGTGGTGCACATGTGGAGGAAGAAAATCTAGAGGCGTGTGTATTTTACCAATCGAGTTCTACACGGGTCCAAAAAAGCGATATCTAGTTGCGCAAAAGTTGCTCCACACGATGTTGCTACTATTCAATAGGCTGTGTCACAATTTCAACGCCCACCCAATAGTCATCCCAAACAAGTACGCCCTCAGGTATATCATGTGTCCTTCGAAACAATACCAAAGAGGAGCATTAAATTTAGCCAATTCTCCATCGATTTCATCTCTGCGCCGCAGTTAAGTTCCATGCTCTCATGGACTTTGTGTTAAAATGGATGTGACTAGTGACCTGTCGAGCCACAGAAAGGTATCAATCACAACGTTTTGATCCTCATGTTTGATGGATATTTGGCTATCCAACACTAGGTCGGGTTGATATCTTGTCGGTCTTGCATAAAGGCGATGAGCTACGATGTGCCACCACTTACTAGACATGATGTGACATTCTTTTTGAAACATATGAAGTTGTTAATAACATATGTAATATGCTGAAACAACTTCTTAGACTTATATACAAAGCTAAACAAAGTTTCTAGTACACACTAATAATGCTTCATGAAAGCTAAATAAAATTTGCTACCTGAAACATAGTTTCTATTAGGACACTATCAATGCATTTGATCTTACGGTGTCATCCTAGGTGGTGGAAGATTTTCAATGATATCCATGCCAACGCATTATCTCTTAGGCATTGTATGTAACTGATGGTTCATTTAATTAGTTTAGAGATCATGTGTCCATCTCACTAGTGTGTCTAGTTGTGGACAGAAGGAAATGAGAGAGAAATAGGAAGAGAAGGCACATACGATCAAATAATTAATATCACTTCATAGGGAAACATGCTAAGAGTTGTATCTCCACTAATATATAACTCCACACTCTGTATCTCTTCTTTAATTCTTGTCCAACCCTAGACTATCGCCTATGAAACCCTTCTAAGAGCCAAGCACTAGGAGTGGTCTTACACACCATGCTTCAAATATAGTGCATTGGGGAGGCTAATTGGCAGGTGCGTGCCAACGAAACCTGCGATGACGTTCAAATTTTGACAATCTGTTTTTGGAAATTACCAATTTGGTGCTTTGCATTGCAACTTACCATTTTTAGTGACTTGCACAAATTGTGGTACTGGCTGGAACTCTGAATTTTATTTATTTATTTGAAATTTGGAAGTTTCAACAAAAAAAATGAACTTTGAAAATTGAAGTACTTTCAAAGCAAACAAAATATAAAACAACAAATGCATGTGGCCCACATCAAGAATTAGAAAGGATGAAATAAAAAGCGGAGAACCGTACATGGCGTTTCAGCTCTCTCCCACATACACCAGCATGAACAATAAATTATGGAAAAAGTGGCAACAAAATTCGAAAACAATCTGAATTTATTGTGAGAAACATTGATTAGTATTTCACATACATGCAGCTATACGCGGAGAAAAAACATTCGTAATGCTCTGGGCAATAAAAGTATTGACCTAAAAAGACTTTTTTTAAAATAATAATTTGGAGCACTAGTTTTTTTTCAAACCTTCACAAATAACATTCCATCACAATATATTTGTAGTTAGAAACTTAAGCAATGTTTGTTGTCAAAAAAATCATAACTTTTTGTATTTGTTGCTATTCTTTTAAGCTCTACTGTTCATAGTAGGAGAACCGGAGAAACCCCACACGCTCTCTGCGCACGAGTGCTAACCATGGAGGGCTCATATGCGGCAGTTATAGCACCCGCTAGGTAAGCCGGCCCTCACCAGCGCCCTAGATAAGCCACGGCCCATGATACCACTGCCCTTTGCCTATTGACCCTGACCGGTGAACCTTAGCTCCTAGCGATTGACCATTTACATTTTAGGGGGGAAACATGAATTTGAAAAAGTTCAAAAAAGGTAAAAACAAATCGACTTTAGAAAAGTTCATAAATTCAGAAAAGTTTACAGCTTGAAAAAGTTCATAAAAATGAAAAACGAAGTCATGAATTTGGAAACAAAAAACATGAATTTTTAAAAGCTTCACGAATTAAAAATGTTTAGTAATTTTAAATAAGGTCACGATAACAAAAAAAATCAAGAAATTAGAAAAGGTTCATAAAATATGAAAAACAATCACAACTTTTGAAAAAAAATCATGAATATAAAAAATATTTCAGTATGCTGCAGTAATAGGACGCTAGAGTGACCATCGCATTATAGTTAAAAATGGTTCACTTTTTCAAAATATACAGTTTCAAAAAATATACGCTTGCGTACACTTCCAGTTCGCTACAGTAGCCCTGTCCGGTTTAGTTCTTTAAGTTACTAGATCGTGAATGGCGCGTGTTGCTGCACCCGTCTATTTTGAATGTTTTATGATGGAGAGATTGATTTTTTTTTTTGTAAATACACGACAAAAATATAAACTATGGGAGATGATAAAATGGATTGAGATAAGTTGTTTCACGATTTTTTTTTCTTTTGAAATGAGAAACACTCCGGTCAGTAGTAAGTAATAACTTAAAACGGGAATAATATAGTACTAAGCTGAGCCAGAGCAATAGCTAGATTTCACTTGGTGAATGAATGGTAGTAACTTCAGGGAACTGCAAGAGTGCATAGGAGTTGACCAGCAGCTGGCATTTCACCCACCCGTGGGGACGAAAGATCTGAAAATGCAATAGTTACTATGAGGATGCAAATTAAATCTTCAGATTCTACTCTTGGCTTTGCATACATGATACGTGACACTTTCTGAGAAACAGGTCCTCTGATGCACTCACATTGAAATAATAAGAAAACTTTGAGCACAAACACAGTAAAATAATAAGAACACTTTGAACACTTTACTTTTGAGGTCTCAAGCATGTTTGTTTTTTGCAAGAATATAAAAAAACTCACTTAACTACACATGAGCATGAACGGGTCAGACTTCCTTCTGAAAATAACATGCATTGATGGTCAACAAACATACTGAGTAACAACGAATGTAAGGAGACAAAATCATTTAAAGAAAACAAACTCATCTTCACGTTGAAAAGGGGTGGTCTGAGGTTGATATTTTTCTACCTTCTTGATCAGCTGCAGAATCTGAATGAAAGCCCATGAACATAGGTGGCAGCGAATTGTAGGGAATTCCTTGATGGCGCGCATTGCCGCACCCGCCTATTTGGAATTTTCTTAAATATAGAATGCATGAATCAGGGACCTTAGTTAATTTTGCATCTATGACCTATGGGGTGTATGGGTAGTATGTCAGGGCATGGTTTTTTCTGTGGTCTAATGGCTTTCGGTTGGTGCGAGGAGGACAGCCGACAGATGACGGGGTAGATAAATAAAATATTAAAAGGAAAGTATGCTTAGTATTTGAGACTGTAGATTAGTACATGATGGTTCAACAATTACTTGAGACATTGCTCCCAGTACAATTCATCAGGAAGTTCCAGATTTGGTTATTTCGCTTACATAGAAAGCGTTCCCTCTACGAGTAAAAGTTCACTGTAGATTGCTTTTATTTATGCCACAAAATACGAGAGCCATCCATCTAGTAAATTTGTGCAATGTGACAACTTAGATTAGATAGTATATGCTTTGTAATATTAAATTTCACAGGGGAGATTATAAGACGGTATGGATCCGTTGACATTATGCCAATTTCTTGTGTAGGCAATGCTAAGATTTCTCAAAGGAAAGAAGACGGCAGCAGAGCTTCCATCACACAAACAGAATAAGAGAAATCTATAAAGTATGTTAATTCTTTGGGCATACCTGCATTTTGGTTTCCATAAAGTTTCGCTTCTTCATGAGACGCTCAGCGATTGCAATCAACTGAAATATCAGAGGCAAAAATAGAGTGTGAACATTTTGGTTTCACTGCATTATCAGTAACATAGGAAATCAAACTCATCCATAAAACGTCAGCCCCCCCTACTGTGCCATTGCAGACCGCACAAAAATAAAATGAAACAGCAAGCATGGCACATTCGAAAATCATGATTTCATGGCCTAATCCAGATGCCCTCCCGCGGCACTGTACAATGCTTCATTCCTTCAGCTAAAGCAACCTCCTTGTTCAACTACTGTACAATGTTTTACAGATCGAACATCAACATATTCACACTACACTAAGATTCATTTCCCGAAATTTACAGAACAGTCACGCACATGCCAACGGACGAACCATTCTAGTTCACCTCTTAATCCACCCAGAGCTCTCGTATCCGGCTCCACAGCGGATTCACCTGATTCCGTGGACACCTTTTCACTGTAGTTTGCATTGTGTTCAACAACCTGGCCCCTCGAACGAGCGCTGCCATCGACGATTCTGGAGCTAACTCTTCCTGACGGCTACCCACCTCGCTCCTGCCATCTAGATTTTTTCGCGCACGTTGAAACACTTCCTGGAAGATAGGCAGTCTGCCCATAGTGCCCGCCGGAGATCATCGAGGACCAAACAAAAAAGATTGAAAACCATCTAGCGGGGAATTACGGGCTGGTGTGTCTCACCTGCGCACCGGTTCCACCGGGATTCCCAATACACCGGCGTGCTCCATTAACCTTATCTCTGCCGCCGTCGAGGCACCTCCTTCCATCTTCCTCGCTGCAGCAGTCCACACCCCCTGAAACCATTAGAGACGACAAAGCACCCATAATGAAGGGTATGACGAAAATAATCTGGATGCAGGTGGTAGGGGATCTTCGCCGCACGGGATCAGCGATGTCGATCCGTCGATGTGGAAGTAGGGTAGCGCAGCAGCAGCAGCGGGGGATCTTCGGTCGCGGGGTACGGATCTTCGGTCGCGTGATCGCGGGTCACCGAGGAGTACGCGGTGAGGGGCGGCGAGCTTGCGAGAATCACGGCGGTGGCGGTGCACCCTGGTGTCGCAGTCAAGAGAGGAGAGAGAGACGAGAGGTCAGAGGATAACATCGAACGTCGCGTCAGAACTGCCAGCCTCGCTGCCCAAGGGAACGGTCCATTCGGCACAACAGCCCGATCAATCAGAACACTGCGTTTCGGCCGCGAGAGTAGCGTGCCCTTAGGACAGCCGGCCCACAAGACAGAAAACGTTTAGTACATACCAGCTCTGACGGCCAAAAACGGTCTGATCGAGAAAATGAACGGTCCAGACGTCTGATGGCGTGAGAAGGCTCCGTTTAGGTTCAGTTTTACTGTCCTAAATTGGCCGTTGTACTGACCTAGTCAATACTTCTGTCCCTCGCCCTGAACCTGGGCCTAGTTGTTCTATGTTCGGGCTTTTTTCTCAAATCTGCTGGCTGACATGCCTTGACCCTTTGACCGTAGACTTCTGACTGTTGATCAATAATATGAGCCCTTGATCGCACACCATTGACAGTTCACTTTTAAAAGTTCGCAAGTTGAAAAAAGTTTTACCAATTTAAAAAGTTCATAGTGTTGGAAAAAAATATGAATTCAAAAATCATTCACGAATTTTGAAAAAGTTCATGGATTTGAAAAATATTAGCAGGTTTGAAAAAATCATGAATTTGAAAAAAATCATGGATTTGGAAAAGGTCACAAGTTGAAAGAATTTCCACAAGTCTGGAAAAACTTTGCAAATTATAGAAAATTTCACGAATTTGAAGAAAATGTTTATGGATTTCAAAAAATGTGCATCGATTTAAGAAAAGTTCTTGATCTCCAGAAAAATGCGAATTTGAAAGAACGAAAAGAAAAACCAAACAAAACTCATCCTGGAAAAACTAGGAAAAAACCACCCTAAAATAACCAGTGGAACCTTCTACAAGGTTCCCAAAAGCGATGAAAAAAACTGCATGAATAACTAGCGTACATGACGTGGCGTGTACAGTGGGAAAAAGGAAAAAAATAAAGAGCTAAATGGGCCAAGCAGAAGGACGAACGGGAATCCTGAGTGTTTTTTTTTTACAAAGTACAATCGAAGTCGCTGTACGACGTGTTTTGGATTGTACTTTACGTATCTGCTTACATGAGGAGTTGACTCGCATGGGTGTCACTTTATGGGCAGTATGGTACACTAGAAGGAAATTTATTCATGAGGGGATTAACCAGAGTCCACTATCCACTCATCTTTTTGTAACCAAGTTCATTGCAGAGCTTGGGCAAATACAAGAACCTCTTTTTTTGAAAAATCAACTGAGGGGTGGGGGGGGGGGGGGTGGTGGGAGCTCCCCACCTGAATATATTTTTCAAGTTTGTAACCTGGTTTGTCAGATTACAAGGTGAATTACATAAGCACATGTAAACGTGATAAGAGATAGGATCGCCACGAGGCGGCAGCCTGTTTATGCTCTGGTTTCGTCATCCGGTCTGTCCAGAGCATGAGATCATCAATGATTCACTTGAGGGTGAAGATGTTGTGATGATTTTCCTGCCTGAAGGTCATAGCATTTCTGGAGTCACAAATCCTCCATAGAATAATGAGGAGAATTGAGTGCCAAATAACCATGTCTACTTGGGCAGGTAGACAGCAACCCCAGAGATCATCAAGGTTATCCGTAGGTGAGAAGCCAATCCTTTGCCATATTCGCTGCGCGAGCGGGCAGTGAATGAACATGTGGTGGCTGGTTTCACCATCTAACCCACATCGCGGTCAGAGTGAGTCCGAGACGATATGCTTGCGGAGTAGGTTGCTCTTGGAGTTGAGTCGACCTCGGAACAAGAGCCATGCAAAGATCTTCACATGGTTGGGAACGCAAGAAAACCATATGGACACGGCATGCGTGTCGTCGTCGTCGTCAGACATGGTCAGCTCATAGGCGGCCTTCGTGGAGAAATGTAGGCCACCGTTTAGGTAGCGCTCATCCCGTCCTGGCGACACCTGGAAATCCTGCAGAAGAGACAACAAGGAGCACAACTCGGTAGCAGCATTAGATGTTAGGCGGTTCCGTAGGATTGATTCTAAACCGTGGTTCAAAACAGTAGCCACACGAGCGAGTGGTGAAGTGGTGTGCGAGTAAAGGCAGGGGAACAAAGCAGCGAGGGATTTCTGGTGTAGCCAAATATCTAGCCAGAAATATGTGTTAGTGCCAGAATTTGTGAGGACAAAAGAGATGGCGTGGAGTGCTGGTAATTGTTGGTTTATAGTTCTTCCAAGGAAGGAGTGGCTGTTTTGTGGGGTAATGAAAACATTTGGTTGTTGCAAGGCGAGTCAGTCTAGCCAAGGTGCCTGAGCTAGGAGGGGCGCTTTTACAGCAAATTTCATTACACTAGTAGAAAACAGGGCTTTGGTCCAGGTCAGAATATTGCATTAGTCCCGGTCGTGTTACGAACCGCGACTAATGGGTGCATCAGTCCCGGTTCATGAGGCCAGGACGCCGGCCAGGTCTCGGCGGGCACCAGTCCCGGTTCGTCTGACCCCTTTAGTCCCGGTTCCAGACACGAACCGGGACTAAAGGTCCTCGCTCCTGGCGCAGCCCCTTTAGTCCCGGTTCGTGTCTGGAACCGGGACTAAAGGGCAGTCTTCTGTCCTGGTTCTAGCCACCAACCGGGACTAAAGATATGCCTATATATATGCTTGCCCCTGCCCGCTCACTCCTCTGTTTTTTGGCCGGCCGGCGTGTGGGAGGTGTGTGTTGCTCTGCTCTCACCTCCTATGCACACGAGGTGTTCGATGAAATGCCCAAGCCACGCTTAAGCTTTCTCCTTGATGAGGATATGTACCTAGGATAGGGTCTTAGGCCTGACCTACATACCCTACCTAAGGACACTACATTGGAGAACTTAAAGATTACAAGATTACAAGGAAGACTCCGACTGAAGTCACCATGGCGCATGAGTCACTCGACAGAACATCCACTCGGAGCTTTCTCCCTCCAAAAGTCAGTCGACCGCAGAAGACCAGAAGCCACTCCAGGGAGGCCAACGGACAGGCGTTCGACTGGTCGCCATTAGTACCATTTATTACATACGTTATCAGTAACGTATGCCTTTATTACCACGATCGAACCCTTGGTTGCAGGGTATTCATGAGGGGCAGCGCACTCTATATAAGCCGCCCCTCCCCTCTGGCACAAGGGTTCGCACCCCCTGTAACTCATACATTCCACACGACAGAAGCTCCCGAGCACTGAGACGTAGGGCTGTTACCTCCACGAGAGGGGCCTGAACTCATACATCAGTGTGTACAATCTCACCGTAGCTAAGACTCTGCCCTCTCCTTACGTACCCCTAACCTCTACTGTCAGGCTCGTTCCCACGACAGTTGGCGCCCACCGTGGGGCAGGCGTCTAAGCGACTTCCGGCGAGTTTGCAATTTTCTCCTTCGTCATGTCTTCCGGCGGCGGTTTGTTCCTGGGCCACGAGATCCGTCTCGGTGCGCTCACCTTCGTTGCCGACGACTCGGCATGGCTTCAGGAAGCCCCTCTGGACGTTGAGAAGCTCCCGATCCGCGGGGCAACGCACTTCCGTGCAAGCCCCTACGACGTTCTTCTTCGGCAGCCGTCGACTCCGTACCTGTCGGCTCTCCCCGCTGTTCGTCGCCACAAGCGATCTGGTCGCTCGCGGCTCCAGCGTTGGGTGAGGCATGCGACGGCTCGCCAAGCATCATCTTCGCAGATTGCGGCTATCGAGCCCGCCGAATCACTTCACGGCGTGTTCGACTCGGCGTCGGATCATTCTGACGTTCCTTCCGAGTGCGAGAGCTGCGATCCAGCGGCTGAGGTTCTTATGGCGGGTTCGCAGCAAAGCCCGCCTGGCTTTGGCCGCGGCAAACTCGAGGCTGGAGGACCGTCGAATGAGCAGCAGCACCGAGATGAGGAGATTCTCCATACTCCCATCGTCGGTGCGACTGCCGAGGCCCAGGCCTTGGAGGCCACGCGCCTTCGGCTCGAAGAGATGCAGAAGGCACTCGACGAGCGTACCTGCCAGCGTCCACCCGTTTCCAGTCGACGTCAGCGACAGTTGTTTCCGAGTGGATCTCAGAACAATGTCAAGGTATTCCGTACTCCAGTTCTGAATGTTGCAGCCGCTGCTAGGATTGCAGATTCCATTCAACCATCACGTTCGGAGGCTGGCAGAGGTTTGCAGCAGATCCGAGCGTTGCTTGATGCAGCACAACAGCAGAATTCGGCTGTTTCTCAGTCGCGCAACAGGTTACACAGTAATTCGCCCAGAGCAGACACAGTTCTGTCGGCGCACAGCCCGGGGTCACCTCTGTGTCGCAGGGGCGGAGGTTACCGTGAAGATCAGTACCAAGATCAGGGGCGAGATCAGTTTGCTCCTCGTTATCACCGTGATGACCGTCGTCGAGTGCCTACTCCTCCGCGGAGTGGTTCATATGTGCCCCGGCACTATGACAATAGGCGCCCGTTCGGCGATGAGCGGAATCCTGGGTTCGACGCGAGGAATGTCCTCGCACAGAAGCGGATTGACAGGGGTAGGGCTCATAGGGATGGTTATGATAGAGATTATCCTAGTGGAAGTGGTGCCGTTGTCTCTGGACCCAAGTGTTTCAGCAGAGCCATTCGATCTGCTGAGATTCCCCCCAACTTCAGGTTGGCGGCTGGAATAAGCAAGTTCACTGGTGAGTCGAAGCCAGAAACGTGGATAGATGATTACCGAGTGGCGGTGCAGATTGGTGGAGGAAATGACAACATAGCCATGAAGCATTTGTCTTTGATGTTGGATGGTTCGGCCCGAGCGTGGTTGAATCGTTTGGCTCCTTCTAGCATCTACTGCTGGGAGGATCTTGCCCGAGTGTTCATCAGAACTTTCGAGGGCACATGCAAGTGTCCCGCTGGTTTGATTGATCTGCAACACTGTGTGCAGAAACCCAATGAAACTTTGAGGGATTACATTCAGCGTTGGACCACCCTCCATCACACGGTGGAAAATGTTTTCGAGCACCAAGCCGTCTGCGCCTTCAAGGCCGGTGTTAAGTACAGAGAGCTTTATTTGAAGTTTGGTCGGACAGGAGATATTTCCCTGAGCAAGATGATGGAGCTTGCCACTCGGTATGCCAATGGCGAAGAGGAGGACCGCCTCCGCAGCGGCAAGGAAAAAGCAATCGACAATGATGCTGGCGGCGGCAATTCCAGTCGTAAACAAAAGCGCAAAGCCGATGGTTCTGCTCAGGCAGAGGCAGCCGCTCTGGCGGCGCAAGGAAAGAATAAGAGGAAACCCAAAGGAAAATTTACCCCCAAGAAATTAAAGAATCAGTCAGGAACGGACATCCTAGATTTGCCGTGTGCAATCCACACGAAGAAGGATGAGGAAGGCAATTTGATATTGCCGACACCACTCGACAATGCAGATTACTGATCCAGCAGTTCAAGGAAGGACAGTCGAGTGGGAAAACTCCTGAAAAGGAAGATGATGAAGATAAAGAGGATTTCCCTGAGGTCAATGCCACTTTGATGATTTTTGCTGATGTAGAAAGCAAAAGTTGACTAAAAGTTATTAACAGGGAGGTCAACATGGCTGTTCCTGCCACCGCCACGTACCTCAAGTGGTCTCAGACTCCTATCACCTTTGACCAGTCGGATCACCCTGCTCATGTCGCTACCCCTGGTCGGCAAGCTCTGGTGGTGGATCCTGTTGTAGGAGGCACTCGACTCCGCAAGGTTCTCATGGACGGAGGGAGTGGATTGAACATCTTGTATGTGGATACTCTCAAGGGGATGGGCATTCCGATGTCCCGACTCAGTGAGAGCAGCATGCAGTTCCACGGAGTCATCCCTGGGAAGAAGGCCAAGTCACTCGGTCAGATTGCGTTGGATGTGGTGTTCGGTACCGACAAGAATTTTCGCAAGGAAAAGTTGACATTTGAAGTTATAGACTTCCAGAGCCCATATCACGCCATCCTTGGTCGACTGGCTTATGCCCGTTTCATGGCCCGTCCATGTTACGTGTACCTCAAGCTGAAGATGCCCGGGCCCAAGGGTGTGATCACAGTCACAGGGAATAGACAAAGGGCTGAGGAGTGCCTACAGCAAGGCTCCAAGATTGCCGACCATTAAATGGCTGTGGTCGAGTTGGAAGAATACAAGAGGAATACTGATCCTGCCGATCTGCTGCGCGCCAAGAAGCCCGCCTCCAAGTCTGCTTTTCAGTCGGCAGGCGACGTGAAGCAAATAAACGTTCACCCGATAGATCCTAATGCTGCCCCGACCAACATCTCGACGACACTCGACAGCAAATAGGAAGCCGCGCTCATCCAGTTCCTCCATGAGAACTGGGACATCTTCGCATGGAAACCTTCTGACATGCCGGGTGTACCCAGGGAACTGGCTGAGCACCGACTGAGAGTTGACCCGAAGGCCAAGCCTGTCAAAGAGCACTTGCGTCGGTCGGCGGCAGAGAAGCGGAAGGCAATCGGCGAGGATGTGGCTCGAGTCTTGGCGGCTGAGTTCATACGCGAGGTTTACCACTCCGAGTGGCTCGCGAACGTCGTCATGGCCCCCAAGAAAGATAAGTCACTCCGCATGTGTATTGACTTTAAGCATATCAATCGGGCCTGCCCGAAAGATCATTTTCCGCTCCCCCGCATTGATCAGATTGTCAACTCGACTGCGGGATGCGAGCGTTTATCTTTTCTCGATGCATACTCTGGTTACCATCAGATCCGTCTGTTTGGTCCAGATGAAATAAAGACTGCCTTCATCACCCCTTTCGGGTGTTTCTGTTATATCACCATGCCTTTTGGTCTGAAAAATGCTGGCGCTACTTTCATGCGTATGATTCAGAAATGCCTGCTCAAGCAAATCAGTCGGAATGTTGAGGCTTATATGGATGATATTGTAGTCAAGTCTCGCAAAGGTTCCGACTTGCTGACTGACTTGGCAGAAACATTCGCCAACTTGAGGAAATATGGTATCAAGTTAAATCCGACCAAGTGCACTTTTGGAGTTCCTGGTGGCAAGTTACTCGGTTTCCTCATTTCCGAACGGGGGATCGACGTAAATCCCGAGAAGATCGGCGCCATCATCTGAATGAAAAGCCCTGAGCGTGTGCACGATGTCCAGAAGCTCACGGGCTGCCTAGCGGCCTTGAGTAGGTTTATTTCTCGCCTCGGAGAGAAGGCATTGCCTTTATATCGACTGATGAAGAAATCCGATACGTTCGAGTGGACTCCTAAGGCAGAAGCAGCGTTTGTCGAGCTCAAAGCCCTGCTTTCCACCCAGCCGGTGCTTGCTGCTCCGCACAGCAAAGAACCCCTGCTTCTGTACATTGCAGCCACTAACCAAGTCGTCAGTACGGTTCTCACTATCGAGCGAGAAGAAGAGGGCAAGGCTTATAAAGTCCAACGTCCAGTTTACTATATCTCTGAAGTGTTGACTCCTTCAAAGCAAAGGTACCCTCATTACCAGAAGCTCGTCTATGGTATATATCTATCAGCGAAGAAGGTGGCACACTACTTCCAGGATCACTCAGTCGTAGTCGTCAGTGATGCTCCATTGTCTGAGATCCTGAACAATCGAGATGCGACTGGTCGAGTGGCCAAATGGGCTATTGAGCTCCTCTACTTTGATATCAAGTTTGAAGCAAAGAAGGCCATCAAATCTCAAGCGCTTGCTGACTTCATGGCCGAGTGGATAGAACAGCAACAACCAATTCAAATCCACTCGGCGCACTGGACCATGTTCTTTGATGGCTCTAAGATGCTGAATGGATCTGGTGCTGGCGTAGTGTTGGTATCTCCAAAGGGTGATAAGCTCAGTTATGTCCTCCAGACTCACTTTGATTCCTCCAATAATGAAGCTGAATACGAGGCACTCCTCTACGGGTTACGTATGGCCATCTCACTCGGCGTCTGGTGCCTGATGGTATACGGTGACTCAGATTTGGTGGTTAATCAGGTGATGAAGGAGTGGGATGTCAGGAACCCCGCCATGACTAGATATTGCCATGCAGTGAGAAAGCTAGAGAAGAAATTTGAAGGTTTGGAACTCCACCATATTCCCCGAGTGAAAAATCAGGCAGTTGATGATCTAGCAAAGATCGGGTCCACTCGGAGGCCTGTACCTAGCAATGTGTTTCTGGAACACTTACATTCTCCTTCGGTGCAAGAAGATCCCTTCACTGAAGAGCCCCCGCAAGCTATAAGCGCTTCCAATCCGACTGAGGTTGATGTCCCAGCAGTCATAGATCTAGTCATGGAGTTTCTGGTGATTACGCCCGATTGGACGGTGCCATATATCGCATATATATTGAGGCAAGAACTCCCAGAAGATGAAGTTGAAGCTCGACAGATCGTCCGCAGGTCCAAAGCCTTTACTGTGATGGATGGACAGCTTTACAGAGAAAGCATAACTGGCGTAACTCAGCGGTGCATCTCTCATGAGGAAGGTCGACTGATCCTGGAGGAAATTCACTCGGGGACCTGTGGTCATCATGCGTCCTCTCGGACAATCATTGCCAAAGCATACCGAGCTGGTTTCTTCTGGCCGCGAACCAACGAAATGGCTAAGGAGATTGTTGAGCACTGCGAAGGATGCCAGTTTTACACAAACTTGTCGCATAAGCCCGCGTCCGCCTTGAAGACTATTCAACTCGTCTGGCCCTTCGTTGTATGGGGTTTGGATATGGTCGGTCCTCTCCGAACGGGCCAGAGTGGATTCACGCATCTGCTTGTAGCAGTCGACAAATTTACCAAGTGGATTGAGGCTAAACCCATAAAGAAGCTGAATTCGCGCACTGCTATCAAATTCATGAAAGAGATAACATTCCAGTATGGAGTTCCCCACAGTATCATCACAGACAATGGTTCAAACTTTGACTCGGAAGAGTTCAGATACTTTTGCTCCTCCCAAGGCACTCGGGTGGATTACGCATCCGTTGCGCACCCCCAGACTAATGGTCAAGCTGAGCGAGCAAATGGCCTTATCCTTCAAGGGCTGAAGCCTCGACTCATGCGAGATCTTGAACATGCAGCTAGAGCTTGGGTTACTGAATTGCCGTCTGTTCTGTGGGGCTTGAGGACGACTCCTAACCGGTCGACTGGGCGCACTCCTTTCTTCATGGTGTATGGAGCCGAAACCGTTTTGCCGAGTGATCTCCTTCACAATTCTCCCCGTGTAGACCTTTACTCCGAGGCTGAGGCTGAACAAGCACGACAAGACGGTGTGGATCTCCTAGAAGAAGAACGTGAAATGGCTCTGATTCGGTCGACTGTGTACCAACAAGATCTGCGTCGCTTCCATGCAAGGCACGTCAGGAGTCGGTCGTTCCATGAAGGTGATCTTGTGCTCCGAGTGGATCAGCAGCGACCTCACAAGCTCGCCCCTGCGTGGGAAGGTCCTTTCATCATCACCAAAGTACTGAACAATGGAGCCTACCATCTTTTCAACCTCAAGAAGAATATCGACGAGCCGCGTGCCTGGAATGCGGATTTACTTCGACGTTTTTATACCTGACGACTGAGTTGTTTTGATGTAATAAGAGTACTCCAGACAATGTTGTTTATCAAAATTATGACTCCCGCAGTTTTTTGTCGGTTCCGATCGCACAATATCATATTCAAAAACACTCCGAGTGGTGAGCAACCCTCTCACTTGGGGGCTTAGCTGCGAACCAGTTTTCACCTAAGTTAAAAACCCTGCCGAGTGAATAGAATCCTATTCACTCGGAAACTTAGCTGTGAATCAGTCTTCGTCTAAGATGTAAAACGCTCCGAGTGGTGAGCATCCCTCTCACTCGGGGGCTTAGCTGTGAACCAATTTTCGCCTAAGTTAAAAACCCTGCCGAGTGAATAGAATCCTATTCACTCGGAAACTTAGCTGCGAATCAGTCTTCGTCTAAGTTGTAAAACGCTCCGAGTGGTGAGCAGCCCTCTCACTCGGGGGCTTAGCTGCGAACCAGTTTTCGCCCAAGTTAAAAACCCTGCCGAGTGAATAGAATCCTATTCACTCGGAAACTTAGCTGCGAATCAGTCTTCGTCTAAGTTGTAAAACGCTCCGAGTGGTGAGCAGCCCTCTCACTCGGGGGCTTAGCCGCGAACAAGTTTTCGCCTAAGTTAAAAATCCTGCCGAGTGAATAGCATTCTATTCACTCGGGAACTTAGCTGCGAACCAGTCTTCGTCTAAGTTAAAAACTCTCCGAGTGGTGAGCGACCCACTCACTCGGGGGGTTAGCTGCGAACCAGTCTTCGCCTAAGTTTAAAAAACACTCCGAGTGGTAAGCGATCCTCTCACTCGGGGACTTAGCCGCGAACAAGTTTTCGCCTAAGTTAAAATTTCTGCCGAGTGAATAGCATCTTATTCACTCGGGAACTTAGCTGCGAATCAGTCTTCGTCTAAGTTAAAAACCCTCCCGAGTGACGAGCACTCCTCTCACTCGGGGGCTTAGCCGCGAACAAGTTTTCGCCTAAGTTAAAAACCCTGCCGAGTGAATAGCATCCTATTCACTCGGGAATTTAGCTGCGAACCAGTCTTCGTCTAAGTTAAAAACTCTCCCGAGTGACGAGCGCTCCTCTCACTCGGGGGCTTAGCCGCGAACAAGTTTTCGCCTAAGATAAAAACCATGCCGAGTGAATAGCATCCTATTCACTCGGAAACTTAGTCGCGAACCAGTTTTTCGCCTAAGTTCAAAATTCTTCCGAGTAATGAGCATCCATCTCATTCGGAAACCAAACAAACTTAGCCAAGCAAAGGATTGGAAAGCAAAATGCAGATAAATCCACAATCTCTAGCGCGGATGAAAGTTACTCACGCAAAGGGAAGTACTCAGGCTTAAGGCCTGAACGAAGTTTTAAACGGTTACACCATCACCCGGCATACCGAGGCAAATAGAGTTTCAACTGCAAGCAAAGTATTTTTCAAGCACCAGTGGGGCTCGCGGGCTCGACGAAGGTGTCCAGATCAATCCCATCGGCGATCCGAGTGGCTGCTTCGATGAAGGTCTCCATGAAGTCTTCGAATTGAAGTTTCTTCGTGTTGGCCACCTGAAGAGCCTTCAGCTTGTCCTCCTTAGCCTCCTTGCAATGGACCCGGACGAGTGAAAGCGCCACGTCAGCTCCGTAGCGAGCAGCAGATTTTTTCCATGCCTGCACTCGACCGGGAATCTCATTGAGGCGGGTCATCATTGACTCGAGGTCAGTCTGGAGGGTGTCTTCTGGCCACAGTTCTTTGTCGACCTTCTCCAGCGCAGCCCTCAGTCGAGTGATATACCCTTGAACACTTCTAAGACGAGCGTCAAGCCGAAACATGTTCATGGCCACAACGTCCCCGACGGGTGACTTGGTGGGGTCCAGATTTGGCTCGATCTCCTCAGTCTCCTTATCAAAGTCTTGGCAGAATTCTACACGAAGGGGAAATGAAAAGTTGGTCACGCTGCTGTTCTGAAGAAATTAAAGAAATTCACTCGACGGAAGAAAGTTACCTTCAAGCATGCCGAACATCTTCTTCGTGAAGTCTCCCAAGTATTTCTCCAGACCGTTACTTTTCTTGGTCAGCTGTTCAACCTTTTTGATCCAATCAGCCCGTTCTCGCTTGAGTTTGGTGTTCTCTTCTTCCAACTTATTGGCTGCGGCAAGCTTCTTCTCAGCAGCTTCGGTTTTCTCCCTCGCCACCTTTTGAGCATCAGCGAGCGCCTTGTCTTTATCCTCAAGCGCCTTCTTCATGGTATCTAAAGAAATAACATTGTTGAGTCGCGCTTGGAGTCGACGGTTCTCATCACGCACGTCTGTTCGAGTGAGGACACTCGGTTCAAAGGATAGAAGATGAAAGTGATAGTGCAATTGGTCAACAAGGATTATCTCCCAGGGTCTTCAGCTCAGTCTGTGCACGGTCTAGGTCGTTCTTGGTCACCTCCAGATCCTGCTGAAGCTGGTTTTTCTCCTTCTCCAGGTCGACGTACTGAGTCCCAAGCTCACAGGCTTTCTGAAATCAGCAAAGAAGTAGTCCAGTCAACACTAATATTTCTCCACTCCCGAGTGGAAAAGAGCAAGTTCAGCCGACTGGATGGCGGCCCGCCGCCCCACACCACACCCCTGCAAAGCGTCATATCATGGTTGATGGAAATGATGTCCATGAAACCTGCAGGATAGGTCTTGCCAGTTCGGACCTTTCCATCCCTAAGACAAGCATTCAGAGGTGGAGATACTAAGAAAAAGAACTCACTCGACGGACCGGGTGACAAGCGTACTCCAAGTACGAAAAAGGACCCCGAGTCCAAGTTCTTAAGACTACTGCCAATCGTAAACGATCGACAGTAGTCTCGGGGACTACACCTAGTGGGTGCACTCAGCGTGCCCCCACTGGATACGAAACCACTCGACCAGGTCCGACCTGTCCGAGTAAAAAAAAAGAGCAGACATGCAAACATTGTCTCTATCAGACCCCCGCCGATCCAAGCACTCGACGGCGGTCTCGGGGACTACACCCAGTGGGTGCACTCAGCGTGCTCCCACTGGACCTACTATCACTCGACCAGCTCCGTCCTGTCGAGTGACAAGCGACTATCAGAGCAGATCTAAGACCCCTGCCGATGTCACCACCATTCGACAGCGGTCTCAGGGACTACACCCAGTGGGTGCACTCAGCGTGCCCCCACTGGACCAGAAACCACTCGACTAAGACCTGATCTACTCGAGGGGAAAACAAGCGAGTATGCACCAAAAGAAAACACCCACTGGGTGTAGAGTCAAGATGGACGAGAATTCAGTCTGAAATGAATTTACAATTGCACTTACTCGGACATTGGCATGAAGCGCTGAGCTGGCATCATAAGCCAACTTGCTGGCCTCGTATGCCTCCTTCGTACGCAGCATCATTTGCTCAGCTTGGATCATGGCCTCTTTGCCAGCTCCAGTCTGGTCCTCTGGGACGCGGTATAGAGGGAACTCGGGCGTCGGATGGGTCGGCGCTGCAGCTGGGGTCACAAGAGTTGCCGGAGGTTGCCCAATCGGCGCTGAGACCACAAGAGTTGAAGTTGTTGGCGGGGCACTCGACAGCGGAACCTCAAGTCTAGCCCTAGTTCGGGAAGAGTCGCCAAGTTCTTGGGACGATGCAGCAGTCGACCTACGAGGCGCCTGCCCCGACGATGTCCTCCGAGCACGTACGCGCGGGGTGCCCAAGGTCACGCCTTCATCCCCCGCACCCTGCTATGGCTCTTCATCGTCTTCCACGTGAATGACGTCTGCAGCTGCCAATCGACAACGTTAACTTATTCAATCGACGATTCTTCTCCAAAAAACAGAGTAGAGTGAAGATTTGTTATACCTCGTTGAGAGGTGGCCGCATCAGCAGTGTCCACTTCCATGTGCTCCTCTTCATCTCGCGGAGACGATGTCACCGAGGTAGCAGCTCTGGCAAACAAATTCCACTCGATCAGCAAAGACATGAAGTTCCACAACAGCAGAAAAAGGAAAATGAACACTCATGTTGAGGCGACGGGCACGGCGATCTTCATACGGGGCAGAGCCTTCCGAGGTTTTGGTGTGTCGGACCTGGGCTGTTTCGCAGCCTTTTCAGTCGACTCAGATGTTGCAGCACGGTCGCGCTTCGGGTTCCTGGTGCTCGATGCCAAGGTTCTGCTTGGGACGGCCGCTGTGTCTTGGCGCTGCTTGGAACGGTGCTCGGTGCGCGGAGGAGACTGAATCTCTTCTTCGCTCTCCTCCGGGTCGTCACCACTGCCTTCACTGTCCTCGGCATAATCAACGTCTACGCTGCCGCCTGCGCTCTCTTCTCCGTCATCAGGCTGCCCTCCGTTTGGTACGGGCGAATACATGTTCGTAAATTCCTGCAAGATACAAACAGTAAAGTCAGTTGGCTGAAGACCCAATCACTCGACGAAACGTGAAAGCATTCAACAAAGATATAACTCACCAGGTTCGGCGGCGGGTTCGCAGCAGAGAAGGGCAAGATTCGCTTGGCTCCCAGAGGGTTGTCACAGGCTCCGGTGATGCTTTTGAGCCACTGCGCAACAGTCTCCTCAGAGACTTCCTCTGGATGTGTCCGAGTGGTGTCTTCGGCGCCCGAATAGTGCCACATAGTGTGGTCCCTCGCTTGAAGGGGCTGGATTCGCCGACTGAGAAACGCCTCTAGTAGGTCCATACCAGTCACTCCACCACGGATCAAATCTACTACTGCATTCACTAAAATTCCTACCTGGACTTTCTCTCCCTCTGTCACGTGCAATGTTCTGGGAGTAGTGGGTCGCTCCAATGTGAAGGGGGGGAGGCTAGTTGACATATTGGGAGATGCAACATCTTTGCAGTAAAACCAAGTCGACTGCCAGACCCAAACAGATTCAGGAAAGGTCATCGATGGAAACGCACTCCTGCTCCTTTTTTGGAGTCCCAGGCCACCGCATAGCTGGATGACGTGGGTTTTACTATCACTGGGGTTGGCCTTTTTGACTGACTGAGACCGGATGGTGAAGATGTGTTTGAACAAGCCCCAGTGAGGGGAACAGCCCAAGAAGCATTCACACAGTGTTATGAACGCAGCAAGATACGCAATGTCGTTCGGAGGGAAATGGTGAAGTTGTGCGCCGAAGAAATTCAAGAACCCACGGATGAATGGATGGGGAGGCAGAGGAAAACCTCGCTCGACGTGGGAGGCAGAGAAAAACCTCGCTAGAGGAGGACTCGCTCGCCTTCGCGCGCCTCCGGCTCGGTCTCTCCCTCCGACAGCCTCCATGACCCGTCAGCAATCAGCTCGTCGGCGACGAGGTTCTGGACGTCCTCCGCCATGACGGTCGACCGAAGGAAATCCCCTTGGATCCACCCCGGCGGCGCCATGGACCGGGCGCCCGACGGCTTCTTCGCCTTGGCTCCCTTCTTGGCGCGCTCGCGCTTCTCCATCTTCCCCTTCGTCATCGCGGCGGCGGTCGTCGAGGCAGAGCCGAGCGGCACGCGTGGAGCAGAGGAGGCGGAGGAAAAGAGGGGAATGGAGGAGGAGCACTGTACCGGCCCTTGCGCCGTCCCGTCTTATAGCTGCCCGAGTGGGTCACTGACCTGCGGGCCCACCGGATCTATGTGTATCCCGATTGCAGAGGAAGCGCAGTACGTGGCGTTAAAGACGGCACGAAAATCGAGGCGTCATGCCCCCACTTGCCCCAGTCATTGCGTCATCGTCGCACGGCGCGTGCTTACCAAATTTTCGAATCCCGTGAAATCCGGGCCTGATGAAGTGACCCGTCGCATCAGGAGACCCTGCTAACCACTCGGACTTGAGTCTGCGCTCAAGTTCACTCGGACGCATCTCAAGACAGAATCGATCAGGATGAATGACAAAGACTGCAGTCGACGCACACTTCTGTGAAGCCTTAAAATGCATTCGGAATTTTTGTGTCTTATCAGAACCTGCTTCGATCCCTTTTTCACTCGAACCCCGATCCATTCGGGGGCTAATGATGAGGATATGTACCTAGGATAGGGTCTTAGGCTTGACCTACATACCCTACCTAAGGAAACTACATTGGAGAACTTAAAGATTACAAGATTACAAGGAAGACTCCGACTGAAGTCACCATGGCGCATGAGTCACTCGACAGAACATCCACTCGGAGCTTTCTCCCTCCATTCGACAGTCGCTTTTCACTCGGAAGAATCAAAAGTCAGTCGACCGCAGAAGACCAGAAGCCACTCCAGGGAGGCCAACGGACAGGCATTCGACTGGTTGCCATTAGTAGCATTTATTACATACGTTATCAGTAACGTATGCCTTTATTACCACGTTCGAACCCTTGGTTGCCGGGTATTCATGAGGGGCAGCGCACTCTATATAAGCCACCCCTCCCCTCTGGCACAAGGGTTCGCACCCCCTGTAACTCATACATTCCACATGACAGAAGCTCCCGAGCACTGAGACGTAGGGCGGTTACCTCCACGAGAGGGGCCTGAACTCATACATCCATGTGTACAATCTCGCCGTAGCTAAGACTCTGCCCTCTCCTTACGTACCCCTAACCTCTACTGTCAGGCTCGTTCCCACGACACTCCTCTCCAAGCTCGACCTCCAAGCTCCATTTTCCCCAAGATTTGTCTAGGTTTGGCGGTCCGTCACGTCCCGTCCCCGTCTTCACCGTCGTCGATCGCCCGCGCCGATCTCGTCGCCGGCACCACCGTGATGAGCCTCTTGTTCTTATCTTCTTTTTAAAAGAAAAAAATTCTTACTTGTATGATTTACATAGATACTTGTATAAATTTCTTACTTTTATTATTGTTTGTTATTATATAGTGCCATGGTTATGGTATCCGCCCACGTCGGCCCTCGTCCGGTCTATGATTCCGATGTGGTATATTATCTTTTATAACTATTTGTTTCATTTAGTGTTTATGACAATTATGTCGACCAACCTGACATAGATGTGTTTATCTAGGAGGTATGTGAACCGGAAATTCCAACCGACCCTCTTGTCGAGAGGTTAAATTTAGTTGAAAAAGAAAACGAGTATTTAAAAGAAAAATTGAAAAGAATTGAGGAGGAGAAGATGAAATTGGAGTTGCATGTTGCCGATGTCGTCGATGACCACAAGATCCAGATGGATGCAATGCGCTTGAAGATTAGAAAGATAAGAAAATATGCCATTGATAATGAGGCTTGGTATCATTATGTTGTTGGATCAATTGTTACCTTAGTTGCGATTATGATCGCATTTGTTGTTGCATTTAAATGTTTTACATAGTTGTATGTTAGTTTCAATTTATGTTTTAATTAGATGCTCTAGAGAGCTGTATGTTGTTCTATGAGAACTATGTATGAACTTTATGTATTTATTTTTTCAGTAATAACATTTGATCACTACTGTACTTTGGTTTTAATGTGATGAACTTGTATTAATTTGGTCACTTCTCTATTCATGATGTTCTGTAATGGTTTTTGATACACTTAATTATATAATGCATGCAGATGAACTGGCAATGGATGTACGGTGACCGACGCACCTCCGAGTACGTTGAGGGCCTGCATAAATTTCTCGAAGTGGCCAAGGCAAACAAGCAGAATGGTTTTATGTATTGTCCATGTACTGTTTGTGAGAATACGAAGGATTACTCTAACTCGAAAACCCTTCACTCTCACCTGCTTGAGAAGGGTTTCATGCCACACTATAATGTTTGGACCAAGCACGGAGAAAGAGGGGTTATGATGGAAGACAACGAAGAAGAAGAGGATGATGACAGTTATCATATGTTCCCTGAATACGGTGATACTGCAACGGGGGAAGCTGAAGATCAAGAGGCACCAGATGATGTGCCCGATGATGATCTTCACCGGGTCGTTGTTGAAGCACAGAAGATACATGCATGCCCTAATGACTGCATACTCTACCGCAGTGAGTACGAGGAATTGAACGTATGCCCGGTATGCGGTGCATTGCGGTATAAGATCAGACGAGGTGACCCTGGTGATGTTGAGGGCGAGCCTCCCAGGAAGAGGGTTCCTGCCAAGGTGATGTGGTATGCTCCTATAATACCACGGTTGAAACGTCTGTTCAGAAACAAAGAGCATGCACGGTTGTTGCGATGGCACAAAGAGGACCGTAAGAAAGACGGGAAGTTGAGAGCACCCGCTGACGGGTCGTAGTGGAGAAAAATCGAGAGAAAGTGGGGGGACTTTGCAGGTGACGCAAGGAACGTATGGTTTGGTTTAAGTGCAGATGGCATTAATCCTTTTGGGGAGCAGAGCAGCAAGCATAGCACATGGCCCGTGACTCTATATATCTATAACCTTCCTCCTTGGTTGGGCATGAAGCGGAAGTTCATTATGATGCCAGTGCTCATCCAAGGCCCTAAGCAACCCGGCAACAACATTGATGTGTACCTAAGGCCATTAGTTGAAGAGCTTTTACAGCTGTGGAATGGAAAAGGTGTACGTGTGTGGGATGAGCTTGAACAAGAGGAATTTGACCTACGAGCGTTGTTGTTTGTAACCGTCAATGGTTGGCCTGCTCTTAGTAACCTTTCAGGATAGACAAACAAGGGATACAACGCATGCACGCACTGTTTAGATGATACCCAAAGTATATATTTGGACAAATGCAAGAAGAATGTGTACCTGGGACATCGTCGATTTCTTCCGACCAAGCATGCCTTAAGAAAGAAAGGCAAGCATTTCAAAGGTGAGGCAGATCACCAGAAAAAACCCGTCCTCCGTGCTGGTGATGATATACTTGATATGGTCAAGGATTTACAAGTAATCTTTGGAAAGGGTCCTGGCGGACAATCTGTTCCGAATGACGCTGAGGGACACGCACCCATGTGGAAGAAGAAATCTATATTTTGGGACCTACCCTATCGGAAAGACCGACAGGTCCGCTCTGCAATCAACGTGATGCACGTGACGAAGAATGTTTGCGTGAACGTGCTAGGCTTCTTGGGCGTGTATGGGAAGACAAAAGATACACCGGAGGCACGGGAGGACCAGCAACGTGTGAACGAAAAAGACGGCATGCATCCAAAGCAGTATCAAGGTCCTGCCAGCTACGCTCTAACCAAAGTGGAGAAGGAAATCTTCTTTGAATGTCTGTTCAGTATCAAGGTCCCGTCTGGCTTCTCGTCGAATATAAAGGGAATAATAAACATGGCAGAGAAAAAATTCCAAAACCTAAAGTCTCATGAGTGCCACGTGATTATGACGCAACTGCTTCCGGTTGCATTGAGGGGGCTTCTACCAGAAAATGTTCGGTTAGCCATTGTGAAGCTATGTGCATTCCTCAATGCAATTTCTCAGAAGGTAATCGATCCAGAAAACCTACCAAGGTTACAGAATGATTTGGTCCAATGTCTTGTCAGCTTCAAGTTGGTGTTCCCACCATCCTTCTTCAATATTATGACGCACGTCCTAGTTCACCTAGTCGACGAGATTGTCATTCTGGGTCCTGTATTTCTACACAATATGTTCCCCTTTGAGAGGTTCATGGGAGTCTTGAAGAAATATGTTCGTAATCGTGCTAGGCCAGAAGGAAGCATCTCCACGGGCCATCAAACAGAGGAGGTCATTGGGTTTTGTGTTGACTTTTTTCCTGACCTTAAGACAATTGGTATCCCTAAATCGCGGTATGAGGGGAGACTGAGTGGAAAAGGCACGCTAGGAGCGGATTCAATAATATGTAGGGACGGGCATTCTTGGGCGCAAGCACACTAAACAGTTCTACAGAATTCTACCTTGGTGGCCCCGTATATCAATGAACACAAGAATATTCTACGCTACAAACACCCGGAGCAGTCTGACGACTGGATTACACGTGAACACATCGGGGCTTTCGGTGGTTGGTTGCAAATGCATCTCATGCGTAACAACACTGTTGGAGATGACATGTACTTGTTGGCCAGGACACCATCTTCGACTGTATTGACTTACCAAGGGTACGAGATAAATGGTAATACATTTTACACGATCGACCAAGACAAAAAGAGCACCAACCAAAACAGTGGTGTCCGCTTTGATGCAGCAATCACCAATAGGGCAAAGGACACATATTATGGTTACATAGAGGAGATATGGGAACTTGACTATGGACATGAATTTAAGGTCCCTTTGTTTCGGTACAAATGGGTCAATCTGTCAGGAGGCGGGGTATAGTTAGACCCGCAGTACGGAATGACAACAGTGGATCTCAACAATCTTGTGTACACAGACGAACCATTCGTCCTAGCCAATGATGTGGCGCAGGTTTTCTATGTGAAGGACATGTCTACCAAACCGAGAAAAAAAAGATAAGGAAGCGAATACATCAAACGATGAGCCAAAGCGCCACATAGTTCTTTCAGGGAAAAGAAACATCGTGGGAGTGGAGGACAAGACAGACATGTCTGAAGATTATTGAAAGTTTCATGAAATTCCTCCCTTCAAAGTGAAGGCTGACCCAAGCATCATGTTAAACGATGAAGATTATCCATGGTTACGGCGCAATAAGCAAGGGACACACGCGAAGAAAAAGTGAAGACTTTCTCTCCACAACTATTCTGATGATGGCTTTGATCTAGAATATCAATGCAGTTACATGTCAAGAAATGAAATCCCATTAGTAATAGATGAGTTTTTATCCGAAACCATGTTACTTCGAAAGAGATTGTCCAGTTTGTACACGAACTGCATCCAGTTTTTCCCGTAATCCTCTCAACTTTTTAGCACGTGCTATGTGGGTGAAATTATGATACCATGCCAAGTTTCAACCTTTTCAGAGTTCATTTGCAGTGCTTGTCAATTTCAGGGTCATTTAGCTCAAAATAAATCATTAAATCCATGAAAAATAGCAAATGAAGTCAGAAAAGGGTTGGAAATTGATGATGTGCCTTTGAATGGTGCATATTGAATGCATAAAAAGTCTGGAGTTAAAATATGTTAAAAAAATGAAATCCCTTTTGCAATAGATGAGTTTTCGTCTGAATCCCTGTTACTTCGAAAGAGATGGTCCAGTTTGTACACGAAGTGCATCCAGTTTTTCTCGTAACCCTCTCAACTTTTTAGCTCATGCTATGTGGGTGAAATTATGATACCATGCCAAGTTTCAACCTTTTCAGAGCTCATTTGTAGTGCTTGTCAATTTCAGGGTCATTTGGCTCAAAATAAATCATGAAATGCATGAAAAATAGCAAATGAAGTCAGAAAAGGGTTGAAAATTGATGATGTGCCTTTGAATGGTGTATATTGAATGCAAAAAAAGTCTGGAGTTAAAATATGTTAAAAATGAAATCCCTTTTGTAATAGATGAGTTTTCGTCCGAAACCCACTTTGAAAGAGATTGTCCAGTTTGTACACGAAGTGCATCCAGTTTTTCCTGTAACCCTCTCAACTTTTTAGCACATGCCATGTGGGTGAAATTATGATACCATGCCAAGTTTCGACCTTTTCGGAGTTCATTTGATGTGCTTGTCAATTTCAGGGTCATTTAGCTCAAAATAAATCATTAAATCCATGAAAATAGCAAATGAAGTCAGAAAAGGGTTGGAAATTGATCATGTGCCTTTGAATGGTGCATATTGAATGCATAAAAAGTCTGGAGTTAAAATATGTTAAAAAATGAAATCCCTTTTGTAATAGATGAGTTTTCGTCCGAAACCCACTTCGAAAGAGATTGTCCAGTTTGTACACGAAGTGCATCCAGTTTTTCCTGTAACCCTCTCAACTTTTTAGCACAGGCCATGTGGGTGAAATTATGATACCATGCCAAGTTTCAACCTTTTCGGAGTTCATTTGCTGTGCTTGTCAATTTCAGGGTCATTTAGCTCAAAATAAATCATGAAATGCATGAAAATAGCAAATGAAGTCAGAAAATGGTTGAAAATTGATGTTGTGGCTTTGAATGGTGCATATTGAATGCAGAAAAAGTCTGGAGTTAAAATATGTTAAAAAAAGAAATCCCTTTTGTAATAGATGAGTTTTCATCCAAAACCATGTTACTTCGAAAGAGATTGTCCAGTTTGTACACGAAGTGCATCCAGTTTTTCCCGTAACCATCTCAACTTTTTAGCACATGCTATGTGGGTGAAATTATGATACCATGCCAAGTTTCAACATTTTTAGAGTTCATTTGCAGTGCTTTTCAAATTCAGGGTCATTTAGCTCAAAGAATGAACTAATAGCAAAAAGAATGAACTAAAAAGCTTTTGTAAAACTCTAATAGCAAAAAGAATGAACTAAAAAGATTTTATAAAACTCTAATAGCAAAAAAAATGAACTAAAAAGATTTTATAAAACTCTAATAGCAAAACGAATCAACTAAAAAGAATCAAAATAATATTAACTAAAATTATAAAAGTATTTATTTGTTAAAAACTTTAATAGTAAAAAGAATTTTCATAAAGTATATTTTGTTACAAGCTTTAATAGAAAACTAAAAAGTTTTTATAAAACTCTAATAGCAAAAGGAATCAACTAAAAAAATCAAAATAATATTAACTAAAATTATCAAAGTATTTATTTGGTAAAAACTTTAATAGTAAAAAGCTTTTATTAAACTCTAATAGCAAAAGGAATCAACTAAAACATATGCAAAAAATAACATTAAAATTTTAAAAACATAATATATGCAAAAAAGAAGAAAAAAGGCCCGCCTACTAGCCACAACGGCGTGCATACGACTAGAAACCCTAGAAATGGGCCAGGATGCAGGCCCGCAGTGCTAGCAGGCCCAACAGGGCGTGAGATAGGCATGTACTGCCTGCAATAGAGAGGAGCTCGAGAGGGCAGCGGCAGCAGCGCTTATAAACCACTCCGAGCCCCTCTCGACTAGCGAGGTGGGACTAAACTTTTGGCTGCGGGAAGCACAGCCCTTTAGTCCCGGTTGGTGGCTCCAACCGGGACTAAAGGGGGTTCTTTAGTCCCGGTTGGTGATACCAACCGAGACTAAAGGGCTGTGCTTCCCGCCCTTTGGGCTGCTGAAATTTACCTTTAGTCCTGGTTGGTGGCTCCAACCGGGACTAAACACTAGTAGAAAACAGGGCTTTGGTTGAGGCCAGGATAAGGGCATTAATCCCGGTTCACTTACGAACCGGGACCAAAGGGTGCACCAGTCCCGGTTCGTGAGGCCAGGGCGCCGGCCGGGCCTCGGGAGCCATTGGTCCCGATTCGTCTGACACTTTTGGTCCCGGTTCCAGACACGAACCGGGACTAGTGGGCCTCGCTCCTGGCCCAGCACCTTTAGTCCCGGTTGGTGGCTGGAACCGGGACCAAAGGTCGGTCTTCTGTCCCGGTTCTGGCCACCAACCGGGACTAAAGATAAGCCTATATATACCCCCGCCCCTGCCCGCTCACTCTGTTTTTTGGCCGGCCGGCGTGTGCAGGTGTGTGTTGCTCTAGCTCTCACCTCCTATGCACATGAGGTGTTCGATGAAATGCCCGAGCCACACTTAAGCTTTCTGCTCTCCAAGCTCGACCTCCAAGCTCCATTTTCCTCAAGATTTGTCTAGCTTTGGCGGTCCGTCCTGTCCCGTCCCCATCCTCACCGCCGTCGATCGCCCGCGCCGATCTCGTCGCCGGCACCACCGTGGTGAGCCTCTTGTTCTTATCTTCTTTCTAAAAGATTTTTTTACTTGTATGATTTAGATAGATACTTGTACAATTTTCTTACTTTTATTATTGTTTGTTATTATATAGTGCCATGGTTTTGGTATCCGCCCCCGTCGGCCCTCGTCCTGTCTATGATTTGGATGTGGTATATTATCTTTTATAACTATTTGTTTCATTTAGTGTTTATGACAATTATGCCGACCAACGTGACATAGATGTTTTTATCTAGGAGGTATGTGAACCGGAAATTCGAACCGACCCTCTTGTCTAGAGGCTAAATTTAGTTGAAAAAGAAAACAATTACTTGAAGAAAAAATTGAAAAGAATTGAGGAGGAGAAGATGGAATTGGAGTTGCATGTTGCCGATGTCGTCGAAGATCACAAGATCAAGATGGATGCAATGCGCCTGAAGATTATAAAGATTAGAAAATATGCCATTCATACTGAGGCTTGGTATCATTATGCCGTTGGATCAATTGGTACCTTAGTTGCGGTTATGATCGCATTTGTTGTTGCATTTAAATGTTTTACATAGTTTCAATGTATGTTTTAATTAGATGCTCTAGAGAGCTATATGTTGTTCAATGAGAACTATGTATGAACTTTATGTATTTATTTTGGTCACTACTGTACTTTGGTTTTAATGTGATGATGAACTTCTATTAATTTGGTCACTTCTCTATTCATGATGTTCTGTAATGGTTTTTGATACACTTAATTATATAATGCACGCAGTTGAACCGGCAATGGATGTACGGTGACCGATGCACCTCCGAGTACATTAAGGGCCTGCATAATTTTCTCGAAGTGGCTGAGGCAACCAAGCAGAATGGTTTTATGTATTTTCCATGTACTATCTATGGGAATACGAAGGATTACTCAAACTCGAAAACCCTTCACGTCCACCTGCTTGAGAAGGGTTTCATGCCACACTATAATGTTTGGACCAAGCACGGAGAAAGAGGGGTTATGATGGAAGACAACGAAGAAGAAGAGGATGATGACAACTATCCGCCCCCTGAATACGGTGATGCTGCAATGGGGGAAGCTGAAGTTTAAGAGGAACCAGACGATGTGCCCGATGATGATCTTCGCCGGGTCATTGTTGATGCAAAGAGACAATGCCAAAGTGAAAGGGAGAAGCTGAAGTTCGATCGCATGTTAGAGGATCACAAAAAAGGGTTGTACCCAAATTGCGAAGATGACAACACAAAGCTCGGTACCACACTGGAATTGCTGCAATGGAAGGCAGACAATGGTGTATCTGACAAAGCATTTGAAAAGGTGCTGAAAATAATGAAGAATAAGCTTCCAAAGGACAACGAATTACCCGACAGTACATACGAAGCAAAGAAGGTTGTTTGCCCTCTAGGATTGGAGGTGCAGAAGATACATGCATGCCCTAATGACTGCATCCTCTACCGCGGTGCGTACAAGGATTTGAACGCATGCCCGGTATGCTGTGCATTGCGGTATAAGATCAGACGAGATGACCCTGGTGATGTTGAGGGCCAGCGCACTGGGAAGAGGGTTCCTGCCAAGGTGATGTGGTATGCTCCTATAATACCACGGTTGAAACGTTTGTTCAGAAACAAAGAGCATGCCAAGTTGATGCGATGGCACAAGGAAGACCGTAAGAAAGACGGGAAGTTGAGAGCACCCGGTGATGGGTCGCAGTGGAGAAAGATCGAGAGAAAGTGGGGGGACTTTACAGGTGACCCAAGGAACGTATGGTTTGGTTTAAGTGCAGATGGCGTTAATCCTTTTGGGGAGCAGAGCAGCAAGCATAGCACATGGCCTATGACTCTATGTATGTATAACCTTCCTCCTTGGTTGTGCATGAAGCGGAAGTTCATTATGATGCCAGTGCTCATCCAAGGCCCAAAGCAACCCGACAATGACATTGATGTGTACCTAAGGCCATTAGTTGATGAACTTTTACAACTGTGGAATGGAAAAGGTGTACGTGTGTGGGATGAGCATGCATAAGAGGAATTTAACCTACGAGCATTGCTATTTGTAACCATCAATGATTGGCCTGCTCTCAGCAATCTTTCAGGACAGACAAATAAGGGATACCACGCATGCACACACTGTTTAGATGACACCAAAAGTATATATTTGGACAAATGCAGGAAGAATGTGTACCTGGGGCATCGTCGATTTCTTCCGACCAACCATCAATGTCGAAAGAAAGGAAAGCATTTCAAAGGTGAGGCAGATCACCGGAAGAAGCCCGCCCTCCGTACTGGTGATCACATACTTGATATGGTCAATGATTTACAAGTAATCTCTGGAAAGGGTCCTAGCGGACTATCTGTTCCGAATGACGCTGAGGGACGCGCACCCATGTGGAAGAAGAAATCTATATTTTGGGACCTAACCTATTGGAAAGACCTAGAGGTCCGCTCTGCAATCGACGTGATGCACGTGACGAAGAATCTTTGCGTGAACCTGCTAGGCTTCTTGGGAGTGTATGGGAAGACAAAAGATACACCGGAGGCACGGGAGGACCAGCAACGTGTGCACGAAAAAGACATCATGGATCCAAAGCAGTATGAAGGTCCTGCCAACTACGCTCTTACCAAAGAAGAGAAGGAAATCTTCTTTGAATGCGTGCTCAGTATGAAGGTCCCGTCTGGCTTCTCATCGAATATAAAGGGAATAATAAATATGGCAGAGAAAAAGTTCCAGAACCTAAAGTCTCATGACTGCCACGTGATTATGACGCAACTGCTGCCGGTTGCATTGAGGGGGCTTCTACCGGAAAACGTTCGATTAGCCATTGTGAAGCTATGTGCATTCCTCAATGCAATCTCTCAGAAGGTAATCGATCCAGAAATCCTACCAAGGTTAAAGAGTGATTTGGTGCAATGTCTTGTCAGTTTCGAGATGGTGTTCCCACCATCCTTCTTCAATATCATGACGCACGTCCTAGTTCATCTAGTCGACGAGATTGGCATTCTGGGCCCTGTATTTCTACACAACATGTTCCCCTTTGAGAGGTTCATGGGAGTCTTAAAGTAATATGTTCGTAACCGTGCTAGGCCAAAAGGAAGCATCTCCATGGGCCATCAAACAGAGGAAAGCATTGGGTTTTGTGTTGACTTTATTCCTGACCTTAAGCCGATTGGTCTCCCTCAATCACGGTATGAGGGGAGACTGACTGGAAAAGGCACGCTAGGAGCGAATTCAATAATTTGTAGGGACGGGCATTCTTGGTGTCAAGCACACTACACTGTTCTACAGAATTCTACATTGGTGACCCCGTATGTCAATGAACACAAGAATATTCTGCACTCCAAACACCCGGAGCAGTGTGACGACTGGATTACATGTGAACACATCAGGACTTTCGGCAGTTGGTTGCAAACACATCTCATGGGTAACACCACTATTGCAGATGAGCTATACTCATTGGCCAGGGGACCATCTTCGACTGTATTGACTTACAAAGGGTACGAGATAAATGGGAATACATTTTACACGATCGCCCAAGATCAAAAGAGCACCAACCAAAACAGTGGTGTCCGCTTTGATGTGGCAACCAACAGGGGAAATGACACATATTATGGTTACATAGTGGACATATGGGAACTTGACTATAAACATGATTTTAAGGTCCCTTTGTTTTGGTGCAAATGGGTCAATCTGTCAGGAGGCGGGGTACAGGTAGACCCGCAGTACGGAATGACAACAGTGGCTCTGAACAATCTTGGGTACACAGACGAACCATTCGTCTGAGCCAATGATGTGGCGCAGGTTTTCTATGTGAAGGACATGTCTACCAAATCGAGAAAAAGAAAAGATAAGGAAGCGAATACATCATACGATTAGCCAAAGCGCCACATAATTCTTTCAGGGAAAAGAGACATCGTGGGAGTGGAGGGCAAGACAGACATGTCTGAAGATTATGAAAAGTTTCATGAAATTCCTCCCTTCAAAGTGAAGGCTGACCCAAGCACCCTGTTAAACGATGAAGATTATCCATGGTTACGGCGCAATAAGCAAGGGACACACACGAAGAAAAAGTGAAGACTTTCTCTCCACAACTATTCTGATGATGGCTTTGATCTAGAATATCACTGCAGTTACATGTCAAGAAATGAAATGCCTTTTGTAACAGATGAGTTTTCGTCTGAAACCCTGATACTTCGAAAAAGATTGTTCATTTTGTACACGAAGTGCATCCAGTTTTTGCCGTAACCCTCTCAACTTTTTAGCACATGCTATGTGGGTGAAATGATGATACTATGTCAAATTTCAACCATTTCAGAGTTCATTTGCAGTGCTTTTCAATTCAGGGTCATCTTAGCTCAAAATAAATCATGAAATGCATGAAAAATAGCAAATGAACTCAGAAAAGGTTTGAAAAGTGATGATGTGGCTTTGAATGGTGCATATTGAATGCAGAAAAAGTCTTGCGTTCAAATATGTTTAAAAAATTGAAATCCTTTTGTAACAGATGAGTTTTCGTCCAAAATCCTGACACTTTGAAAGAGATTGTCCAGTTTGTACATGAAGTGCATCCAGTTTTTGCCGTAACCCTCTCAACTTTTTAGCACATGCTATGTGGGTGAAATGATGATACCATGCCAACTTGCAACCATTTCAGAGTTCATTTGCAGTGCTTTCCAATTTAGGGTCATTTTTGCTCAAAATAAATCATGAAATGCATGAAAAATAGCAAATGAAGTCAGAAAAGGTTTGAAAAGTGATGATGTGGCTTTGAATGGTGCATATTGAATGCAGAAAAAGTCTTGAGTTCAAATATGTTTAAAAAATTGAAATCCTTTCGTAACAGATGAGTTTTCGTCCAAAATCCTGACACTTTGAAAGAGATTGTCCAGTTTGTACACGAAGTGCATCCAGTTTTTGCCGTAACCCTCTCAACTTTTTAGCACATGCTATGTGGGTGAAATGATGATACCATGCCAACTTGCAACCATTTCAGAGTTCATTTGCAGTGCTTTCCAATTTAGGGTCATTTTTGCTCAAAATAAATCATGAAATGCATGAAAAATAGCAAATGAAGTCAGAAAAGGTTTGAAAAGTGATGATGTGGCTTTGAATGGTGCATATTGAATGCAGAAAAAGTCTTGAGTTCAAATTTGTTTAAAAATTGAAATCCTTTTGTAACAGAAGAGTTTTTGTCCAAAACCCTCACACTACGAAAGACATTGTCCAGTTCGTACACGAAGTGCATCCAGTTTTTGCCGTAACCCTCTCAACTTTTTAGCACATGCTACGTGGGTGAAATTATGATACCATGCCAATTTTCAACCATTTCAGAGTTCATTTGCAGTGCTTTTCAATCTCAGGGTCATCTTAGCTCAAAATAAATCATCAAATGCATGAAAAATAGCAAATGAAGTCAGAAAAGGGTTGAAAAGTGATGATGTGGCTTTGAATGGTGCATATTGAATGCAAAAAAGTCTTGAGTTCAAATATGTTTAAAAAATTGAAATCCTTTTGTAACAGAAGAGTTTTCGTCCAAAACCTTGACACTTCGAAAGAGATTGTCCAGTTCGTACACGAAGTGCATCCAGTTTTTGCCGTAACCCTCTCAACTTTTTAGCACATGCTACGTGGGTGAAATTATGATACCATGCCAATTTTCAACCATTTCAGAGTTCATTTGCAGTGTTTTTCAATCTCAGGGTCATCTTAGCTCAAAATAAATCACGAAATGCATGAAAAATAGCAAATGAAGTCAGAAAAGGGTTGAAAAGTGATGATGTGGCTTTGAATGGTGCATATTGAATGCAGAAAAAGTCTTGAGTTCAAATATGTTTAAAAAATTGAAATCCCTTTGTAACAGAAGAGTTTTCGTCCAAAACCCTAACACTTCGAAAGAGATTGTCCAGTTCGTACACGAAGTGCATCCAGTTTTTGTCGTAACCCTCTCAACTTTTTAGCACATGCTACGTGGGTGAAATTATGATACCATGCCAATTTTCAACCATTTCAGAGTTCATTTGTTGTGCTTTTCAATCTCAGGGTCATCTTAGCTCAAAATAAATCATGAAATGCATGAAAAATAGCAAATGAAGTCCGAAAAAGATTGAAAAGTGATGATGTGGCTTTGAATGGTGCATATTGAATGCAGAAAAAATATTTAGTTAAAAACTTTAATAGTAAAATGAATTTTCATAAAGTATATTTTGTTACAAGCTTTAATAGAAACTAAAAAGCTTTTATAAAACTCTAATAGCAAAAGGAATAAACTAAAAAGAACAAATAAAAAATAAAACTTATGCAACTAAAATTATATAAAATTTATGCAACTAAAATTATATAACTAAAAATAACATATGCAAAACATAACAATAAAATCATAATATATGCAAAAAAAAGGCCCGCCTACTAGGCACAACGGCCTGCATACGACTAGAATCCCTACAAATGGGCCAGGATTCAGGCCCGCGGTGATAGCAGGCCCAACAGGGCGTCAAATATGCATGTACTGCCCGCATTAGAGAGGAGCTCGAGATAGAACCGGCCGCAACACTTATAAACCAGTCTGAGCCCCTCTCGACTAGCAAGTTGGGACTAAACTTTTGGTACGGGAAGCACAGCCCTTTAGTCCCGGTTGGTGCCACCAACCGGGACTAATGCCCCCCCCTTTAGTCCCGGTTGGTGCCACCAACCACCAACCGGGACTAAAGGTCCCTGCTTCCCGCCCTTTGGGCTGCTGAAAATTGACCTTTAGTCCCGGTTGGTGGCACCAACCGGGACTAAAGGGTGGCATTAGTCCCGGTTGGTGGCTCCAACCGGTACTAAAGGGGGGGCTATATAAGCGGGACTTAGCAGTTTTTCCAATCCATTGCAGTTTCTTCTATCCTCGGCGCCGACGATGACATCGACGCCGCCAGGCTGCCGGATTTTGCCGTCGCCCTGCCGTCCCCGAGCCCACTCACCGTCGCCGGCGCCGGACCTCCTCGCGCGCCCTCCTCCCCGTCGCTGTCGTCACGCCCTGCCCCGCTGTCGCCGCGCCCTGCCCCTACGTCGCTGTCGCCGTCGCCTCGCCCTGCCCCGCTATCTCCGTCGCCTGGCCCGCCATCGCCGTCGCCTCGCCCTGCCCCGCCGTCGTCGCGCCCCTGCCCCTACGTCGTCATCGCCGTCATCGCGCCCTGCCCCTACGTCGCCGTCGCCTCGCCCTACCCCGCCATCGCCGTCGTCGTCGCCTCGCCCTTCCCCGCCGTTGCCTCCCCCTGCCCCGTCGCCGTCGCCGCGCCCCTGTCGGCCTCGACGTCGCCGTGCCGGCCCCTGCCCCCACAGTGAGCCCATTGAACATGGCTTGCATGTTGATGCTGATGGCTTGTTGCTTTTTGAGAGTTCTTGTTTATTAATTGCCGTATCCCGTATCGCCGTATATGTTTACCGTATCAATGTCCAGTCCATGTCATTTTATTATTACTTACATATGTTTACTATGCCGTATCCCCCACAGTGAGATTTTAAAATGAGACAGTCCATGTCATTTTATTATTACTTATATATGTTTACCGTATCGCCTTATTGCTGTTTTTAGAAATTGCCGTATCCCGTATCGCCGTACCCGTATCAATGTCGCTGTATCGGTGCTTCGTAGGTTGCCAGTCCCACCATATGAACATAATGCACTTGAGAATTTTCATATGTTCGTAGAATGATAACTTCGACATGAGGGGGGTGGGGGTCCGCAAGTATCCTCGAGGACCATGAGAGAGGCGGTCTCGGGTTCAAACCCGTTTCAGCAATACCCGAACCCGAAACCCACCATCCCCGTCAAAATACTACGCTAAGCATATTGGGCCATTCAGCCTTCACTACAAACGACCATGAGAGAGGCGGTCCTGGTCGTGCTCCGTTGTGGCACTTGCATGCACTGTGTTGTCACCCTTCGCGTGTGCCGTCCTGGTCGTGCTTCGCTGTGGCACTTGAAGCTGCCCTGATGCCCGACAGCCGATGGTCGATGCGCCCACTTGGCGAACGTGTAGCTTGGTCGGCAGCTAGAAATGGTCGATTTTGATATAAAAATCGTCTAAATCCGAGGTCATATGCAATTTGTGTGGTCAAAACAATATTAAGGACAAAAGGGGGGAGGAGTCCTCGACGATCGTCTGAAACTGACTGTTATAAAACTTGTGAACTTTGCATGATGTTTCCCACTAATCCATCTCTCATGGTTGTATATTGCCACGTTGTAATATTTGCAGAAACTATGGCGGACAGAGACTTAGAAAAAGAACAGTTGTTGGGGGATATAATACGAGAGGGTGATATCGATCTCACCTGCTTGTCGTTTCTCAACGAGACCGATGGTGAGGAAAGAGAGGATGGAGGCTCCGGTGAGGAGGAAGGAGATCATGACTGCTCCGGTGATCGAACTGGGGACGAAGGAGATCATGACGGCTCCAGTGATCGAATGGAGAAGGGAGCCATAACTGCTTCAAAGTCCGGCGAGGTATATATTAATTAATCCTCTGCTGACTAGATGCATTAATTTTTTTGTATGTACATATATTAATGCTTCTTTCTTCTTTTAATTAGCCATCCGGATCGAGCTCCACTTCGGTAAGGAGACGAGGCCCGATGAGAAGGTTGGACGCGCAAGAAAGGTTCACGATCGAAGAAGTCTCACCAGAAGGCCAACCGATTGCTCCCTACCGGACCAAGAACAAATTTATACATCAGTGCGGAGTGGTTGTTATGGACCTCATCCCGATCAGCTGCCAAGAATGGAATAAGAAGAAGGACCCTCAAGTTCCTTATGTCAACGATAGACTGAAAGATGATCTTTGGACCAATCTGATTAGAAATTTTAGTCTACCGCCAGAGGAGGATCCGAATAACCCAGTTATACAGCAAAAGGTCAGGGCGTTTGCTCTTAAGAAGATGGCAGAACTATTCAAGAACTGGAAGAAAGTATTGAACAGGAAGTTTGTCGAGAAAGACAAGACTCCAGAATTCAGAGGTCAATATGAGAAGATGAGAGATCACTTGCCCGCATTTGTGGCCTACAAGAATCCAGAGCTCCCCAGGACACCACCGAACCAAAAAAGTTGATGTCTTGGGGGGCCAAAGGCTTCATCCGGCGAAAATAAGAGGGCATCTTCCCAGCCACATCCCAACCCAAGCCAAAGTTTGTATGGGAAATGATTAAGTGGGCCATGAAAAAGTACACGTGGGGGGACGCGATTCGCCGAAACTTCCGCCGGCGTCCCCAAGAGACCCCCAGCGCGCTGGGTTTCGCGTGGGTATGCCGGCGCTTTTTGACGTCTTGGGGGCGCGCTGGGGGCGTGGCTGGGCCGTTTTTGGGCAAAAAGTGACACCCGAACCTAAAACCGAGCCTAAAAAGGTGTCCTGGGGAGCTTCCTGGGGGCGTGGGTGGAGATGCTCTAAGAACATGTCACTTACAAATAAGAAAAATGCCGCAAGGAAGGAGTAGCACCATGTTACGGGGTCAGGTGGCTACAGAAAAGCCCGGCCTACGTGGGACAAAGCTGAGCAAGACCTGTTTGCTAAAGATGTCCAACCAGAGACATTGCACTGGCCAGATCGGGCAAGGACTTGGTTCTTCGGGGTTGGGGGAACATTGGACCCAGAAACAGGGAAGTGTGTTTGGACGAAAGCTCAACTTGCAATACCATTCAAAAAGCTTGAGGAAACAATCAAGAAATCGCTGGAAGGGACGTTCGTTCCCGACAGAGAGAAGGACGAGCTGTCATTTGCCCTCGGGAATCCTAAACACCCTGGACGAACACGAGGCACATCAGGCTCCGTTCCGTGGAAGGTTGGGTTTCCCGACAGCGCTGGTTACAGAAGCCGACAGAGAAAGAAGAAAGAGGAAGCAAGCGAAATGCAGAAGTTGAATGAAAGATTAGCGAAACTAGAGGCACTTGAGAGCCAGCGAGCTACCGGCCAACCATCTCAGCGGCACGAAGATCCTTCATTGGAGACTACCCACGATGCTACCCCACCATCTCAGTGGAGAAGCAGCGTGGCTTCCATTGAGCTCGTTCATCCTGATAGCACGGCTCCTCGCTACCCCGTGGATGGTATCACGCATAATGAACATTGTGTGCTAATGGCAAAATGCCATAACCTGACCTTTAAGGCGGCGGTCGGCTCTGTCTCACCTCCTCGACCTGATGCAACTTTCCATTGCACTCCGGTTCCAGCTGGCTTTGCTATTGTCGGGGTGGATGAAATAATGGACGGATTTGATGGGCTGGAGCTTGAGTACCCTACAGGTGAAGGGGAGCTTCTTCTTCGACATGCCTTAAGGACTACCTGTCTATGGAGAAAGGAACACATCGTGCTTCCATACTGGACGTCGCCTCAGCAGACTCAGGCGGAGGAGGCCCCGGTGCCTGAGTCGTCTCCGGTGCGTCAGCCGTCTCTGGTGCATCGACCGTCTCCGCTGCCTGAGTCGTCTCCGGCACGTCAGCCGTCTCCGCCGCCTCAGCGGACTCCGACGGAGGTGGCCCCTCAGCAGAATCCTACTCCGCCTCAGCTGTCTCCGCCGCATCATTGAACTCCGCCTAAGCAACAGCGGAACAGAGGCGCCGCCGCTCCGGCGGCTAGCAGCTGTATGAAATAGAGGAGATTCAGATACGGCCCAAGCCTCAAGCCTCCTCCCAAGTTACCCTACGAGAGGTCTGAGGAGGAACTCGACGAGATCGTGGATGCCGAAGTGAAACGTCAGCTTGCACTGAAACGCCCACCTGAAGAGGAGAAAATAGATCCGGTGAAAGCGAAGCGAACTCTGGATGCCCTTAGGCGACCACCACCGCCTCCGCTGCCATCAAACTATGACCGATGTATTCAAAAGAAACATGATGAAGTGAGGCGGTCGGGAAGCTTAAGTAGAAGTGGCTCAAGAAGTGGGAAAACAATTCCCCAGCTCGGCGAACAAGAACTGCAATCGTGTCCTCCGCTCAAGGTGGTTACCGATATCGCTAATGATCCAGAGAAAGCGGACACTGGTCTTGCTATCGCTGCTGATGATTACTTACCCGACTCAGTATAGTTTGAAACGGCTGAGGTAGTACAAACCTTAAAATACGCGAACGGGAAGCCTCTCGTCACACGTGAGGAGCTCGACCGTCTACCAACGATGATGCGACGATTGCATGAATGGTACTTGAAAGCCTGCAAGGACGGGGCCGACAATATCTTTGTGGGAATTAAAGATGAGCACTTCTTCAATGGAGAGCAGGTGTTGTTCGTTGAATTTGAAGAAATATTTCAGTTATACAATCAAAAGGTACTCGACAAAACTATCGTCAGTTCCTATTGTCTGTAAGTATTTTTTTCTGTAATTAAGTCTCTAGCTCAGCTCGTTCATTGCATGTATTAATTATCCTCACACTATATTATGCAGATTGAAGATCCTCGAATGCAAACAACAACAAATCTATGACATTGGGTTCATTGACCCAAATTTCATAAATGAACCTACGTTACGAGATTTTCCCGCCGAAACAGAGAACAACTTGCTAAAGGCATTACTTGGACAAAAAACTAGAAAGTAAATACTATTTCCTTACAACTTCAAGTGAGTGTTACTATCTTGTGCACATTCTGTTTCGCTTACTCGAGGTTAAGTGCAATTAACGAGTTATGCGTGTGCAGTTTCCACTTTATTCTGCTAGACATTCAGCTTGAAGAGGGAAAAGTAACTGTCTTGGACTCGAGACGTAAAGACCCTAAGGAGTGGACAAACATGAGGCAAATGCTTCAGAAGTAAGTTCAATCATTATCGCACCATATCGGCAACTTTCGTTCATTTTCTGATATCAAGTAATCATTTTCTTTGCCGGGCAGGGTTTGGAAAAAGTTCACCAAAAAGGTTAAGGGTGTCAGCTGGAAACCGGAGCTGCAATTTGTACAGCCCAAAGTAAGTACTACTCTAGTACCGCACATCTCTCATTGATGCTAGTTTCAATACCATTATCATGCTTGGTTATCATTTTGATTGAACTCTATTCTCGTAAAGTGCTTGTTGCAGGCAACCGGGACTAATTTATGTGCCTACTACGTTTGCGAGTTCATTCGCCACTCGACCTCTGAGCGGGGCCGGGGCATATCTTTACAACAATTTGAAGTACGTAAACAATATTCACATTTTTATTTTATTACCATCAATTGTGTTGAGTTTCATTCATATATTGACCCCCTTCTTTAAATTAGATCTGGCGGTAGCGGGACGAACTCCTACCAACTGGTCGCATCCGAGCAATTCAAGAGGAATTGGCGGGATTCTTTGTTGAGCATGTCATACCTAAAGACGGAGAATACCATAAGGATGTCGAATGCGATGTTGGTAATAGACGACGTTAGGATCGTAAGAGATGTTATATTGTATATATGCATGAACGTGTACTATATGTAATAGCGTCGAATAGATTTACGAAAACTTGTTGCATATTGTTCGACCAAGCACGGAGAAAGAGAGGTCACTTCTCTCTATATATTGATCATGACGATGTTGTGTAATGGTTCCTTCATTGCTATATGTAGTAGCTAGCGTCGAGTCGAATGAAAAGCGTAAAATAAAAATGCTAAACACAAAAATAAAAGGGGGAAACACAATAGGAAAACCCCTAACCCCCCCCCCCCCCTTCAAAAAAATAAAAAACAAAAAACCCCAGCTCCTGGCAGGTGCTGACACGTGGCTGCCTTTTAGTCCCGGTCGGTGTTACCAACCGGGACTAAAGGTCCTCCTGCCTGGGCGCCCCGCAGAGGCCACGTGGAGCCCCTTTGGTCCCGGTTCGTAAGCAAACCGGGACTAAAGATTTTGGGCATTAGTCCCGATTGGTTTGTCCCGGTTCCAGAACCGGGACTAGTGCCTTGTTTTCTACTAGTGATTGTCCAGTTCGTACACGAAGTGCATCCAGTTTTTGCCGTAACCCTCTCGACTTTTTAGCACATGCTATGTGGGTGAAATGATGATACCATGCCAACTTGCAACCATTTCAGAGTTCATTTGCAGTGCTTTTCAATTCAGGGTCATTTTAGCTCAAAATAAATCATGAAATGCATGAAAAATAGCAAATGAAGTCAGAAAAGGGTTGAAAAGTGATGATGTGGCTTTGAATGGTGCATATTGAATGCAGAAAAAGTCTTTGAGTTCAAATATGTTTAAAAAATTGAAATCCTTTTGTAACAGATGAGTTTTCGTCCCAAACCCTGACACTTCGAAAGAGATTGTCCAGTTCGTACACGAAGTGCATCCAGTTTTTGCCGTAACCCTCTCAACTTTTTAGCACATGCTATGTGGGTGAAATGATGATACCATGCCAACTTGCAACCATTTCAGAGTTCATTTGCAGTGCTTTTCAATTCAGGGTCATTTTAGCTCAAAATAAATCATGAAATGCATGAAAAATAGCAAATGAAGTCAGAAAAGGGTTGAAAAGTGATGATGTGGCTTTGAATGGTGCATATTGAATGCAGAAAAAGTCTTGAGTTAAAATATGTTTAAAAAATTGAAATCCCTTTGTAATAGACGTGTTTTCGTCCGATCAAAGTTATTTAACTTAATATTATATAAAATTTATGGAACTAAAATTATCAAAGTTATTTTTGTTAAAAACTTTAATAGCAAAAAGAATATTCATAAAGTATTTTTTGTTAAGAACTTTTAATATGCAAAAAATAACATAGAAAAATAGCAAAAGTGAACATAGATGCGCTTATAGGGAAAATTCGACCTAAATTCAAAGTGCATACTAGCACTTTGAATTTAGGTCGAATTTCCTGTATAAGGGCATCTATTTTCACTTTGAGAGGAACTTAACAAGGCAGAGAGGGGCGGGCTTATAAACCGGTGCGAGCGCCTCTCGCTTGGCGAGGTGGGACTAAACTCCCACCACAGCCAGGACCAACCCTTTAGTCCCAGTTGATGGCTCGAACCGGGACCAATGCCACCCTTTCGTCCCGGTTGGTGCCACCAACCGGGACTAATGCCGCCCTTTAGTCCCGGTTGGTGGCACCAACCGGGACCAAAGGTCTCTGCTTCCCGCCCTTTGGGCTGCTGAAATTGACCTTTGGTCCCGGTTGGTGGCACCAACCGGGACTAAAGGGTGGCATTAGACCCGGTTGGAGCCACCAACCGGGACTAAAGGTCTCTGTATATAAGCGGGAGTTCGGAATTTTTCAGATTTCATCTGCAGTTGCCCCCGACGACGCCAAGCACATCGACGTCGCCAGGCTGCCCGAGCTCGCCGTCGACGCCCTCGCCGCCCTCTGCCCCATCGACGCTGTCAGGCTGCTCCACCTCGCTGTCGACGCCCTCGCCGACGCCCTCGCCGATGCCCTCGACGCCGCCCCTGCCCCGACGCCGCCCCTGCCCTGCCCTGCCGCCGCCGCCCTGCCCTGCGCTGCCGCCGCCCCAGTGAGCTCCGGCCTTCCCCTGTGCTGCCGCCGCCCCTGCCCTGCCGCCGCCGCCGCCCCTGCCCTGCGCTGCCGCCGCCGCTGCCCTTGCCCTGCGTTGCCGCCGCCCTGACCCGACGCCGTCGCCGCTTGTCGCAGTCGCCGCCCCGACCTGACGCCGTTGCCGCTCTCCTCGTCAGCCCCCCGGTGAGCTCCCCCGCATCGATGATTTTCTATAGTAATTTTTTAGTTAATTTAGTTTAGTTGTGTTCATATTGTTTTCATATTGTTTTAGTTAATTTAGTTGATTATTTTCATATAGATGATTATTTTCATATTGTTTTAGTTGATTATTTGGTTGTTTTAGTTAATTTAGTTAATTATTTTCATATAGATGATGGAGGATAGATGATGATAGATCATTTTCTATAGAAGATTATTTTCATATTTTTTTAGTTAATTTAGTTGTTTTATGTTTTAGTTGTTTTAGTTGTTTAGTTTTTTTTATGTTTTAGTTGGAAATAATGTAGTATCGTCGGTCGTCAGTGACGCGATATCGAGGAGTCCCCGACGATCGTCGGTGAGGGAGAGTCCCCGACGATCGTCGGTGAGGGAGCGAGAGTCCCCGACGATATCGACGATTTTATATTAGGCAGATATATGATGTTTAGATGTTTAAATGTTTAGTTGCATAGCGTAGCCGTTGAGTCGACGATGCCCGGCCAGCATCCTCGTCGTCGACTCGGTGGCAACCACCTGCTTGAGAGGCACCATGTCCGGGACTGGGCTCCGCCGGGCTGGCACTGGGAGGTGCTGCCTTCCGGGGCCGCCAGCTTGGTGGGGAATCAGGGTCCCATCGTCGACCCGGAGGTTCTTTGGTGGCGGTCGTTGTAGGGGAACGCAGCAGAAAACAAAAATTTTCCGACCTACGTACCAGCCCAGGATCACTATGGAGACTGCATACAAGGTTTGATCTTTTTCGTTACCGACTCGTAGCGCAGCGGAAGTAGAGTCGATGACGAACGGCGGTGCAGATCCCCGCAGCTAGGATTTACAACCTCCCAACCGCGAGGATGTACTCCCACGTCAGCTCACCGGACGGATCTCCGGGCAGCCCTTCGGGAGGCATCGGGACAGTCCCTCGGATAGTCCCACCGGACGGATCCTCGGACAGCCCTTAGGGAGGCCCCTGGACAGTCCCTCGGATAGTCCCACCGGACGGATCCTCGGACAGCCCTCCGGGAGGCCTCTGGACAGTCCTTCGGATAGTCCCACCGGACGGATCCTCGGACAGCCCTCCGGGAGGCCTCACGGACAGCCCTTCGGGCGGGTCACTCGGACAGCCCTTCGGGAGGACACCCGAAACTCAAACTGTAACTCGGACAGCCCTTCGGGAGGCACTCTCGAACTAAGACCGAAACTACGATCTCTCTACAGAGTTGCACACATACGGTGTCATCTATCCGGCAGGGCTTCGCCGTCCAGAACTAGTTCCCACCGGAACCCAGACAGCCTTTCGGCTCTACGAAACTATTTCGCTGGGAGGGAGAGAGAAGCCAGAAATGTCATGGCATGTGTATGTGAGAGCAAGGATGAAGCATATGGGGCTGCCTCCTCCCCTCTATTTATAGGAAAAACAAGGGGTAGGATGGGCATATCCAAAATGCCATGTCATCCCAAAATATCTTGGGAAGATATTTGTGGAAAGCCAACTTCCAACCATATCCATAAATCTGATTTCACTATTCACGACGACATTTTTCAGCGTCCGGTCGAACTGAAAATATTTATGTGGGCTTAGAACAATTCCAGTACCCACTAAAATAAGTTTCAATGCGATCCGAAACAATTCCGGTTTAGTGATTTTCATCTGCGAAAAGCATCTGAAGCGGTTCCGGCAGCTCCGGAACATTTCCGGTTTTTATCCCGGAAAATTCCAGAAAGTTTCCAGAACGATTCTGGCACCCTCCAAGAATTATCAGGCATGTGCCGAAACCAATCTGACTTTATGGTATCCTCTGAAACAACTTTTCAGTTTTACCGGAACTATTCCGATATCCTCTCCGGAACGTTTCCGTTTCGTCCGAAACTTTTTCGGTGAATTTCTCTCAGACTCCCCGTCTAGTATTCAGCAGATAGATGACCCTTAAGCGTGTGACCCTATAGGTTCGGTGAAGTATAGACATGACCCGGAACACTTTCCGATCAATGATCAACATCGGAGCCGTGGACACCCATATTGACCCCTATACCCACACGAATGAATATTCGAGTGAACCTCCAGTTGCCGTGTGCTATTCCTGTTGCTTCGCGATATGTTACAAATACCCGAGGTGAGAAAACATCGGCATCCTCGTGGAGCAACACTTGTCCACAATGCCAGTTACCTCGTTACCGGTTTTGTTCTCTTTTCTCGTTTCTGTGTTCCGGCATCCCCGTGATCAAATCACAAAGTGTCTGGCCAGACGATGATGGATACCGTAACACCGAGAGGGCCCAGAGATATCTCTCCATCGTCGGAGGAGAAAATCCCAATCTTGAGCTATCAAGTTACTTGACATACTTTTCCAGGTCTAAGGAATCATGCAAACATTAACCATCTCTGTGTTATTAACCATTAACTAATGACGAATGTATCTCATAGCATAACATCAATTCAGGTCGATTCAACACAAGTGTTCTACCAACAATTGTGCCCTCAAAATTGCCGGCATAGTCATGCCCATGATCAGGAAAACAGGATCATCATGCAATACTTGAGACAGTCATAGAGGCTTGACTAGGAATACTTTTTACCGTTTATTATCCCACACGTGCACATGAGTTTCCCTCCAAGCCTCGTTTTATTTGCAGACTCGAGAATCATTGCAGTTATAGCATGGAACATAAACATAATTATGAACAGGGAGATAATCAATAACATTTATTATTGCCTCTAGGGCATATCTCCTACAGACTCCCACTTGCACTAGAGTCAATAATCTAGTCAATGCTAATGCACTTTACACCTATGGCATACTGGTGTAAAATATGCTTCGCATGTGGTATAGCCTGATGTCCAACGGATCTGACGACTTCAGCTCCGTGTGTAACTTTGCATATCCCCGCGTTTTCACGCTTTCACAAAATTCATATTTTGTGTGGACTTGGCTTTGCATATGTGTGAATCATTGGTCGAAACCTGATTCCTCAGACTGAGCTATGGAGCAGCTATCTGCAATAGTGTCCCATAGACCAAAGCCATCTTGGAACCATACTAAGTTCATGAATGAACTATATGATTCAACAACTTCTTTGTCACTTCTTAAGTGTCAACATACTTAGCCTTTGTTATAGAATTTGCCACAGTATCTTGTTTGGAACAATTTCCAACTACCGTGCCACCATGATGTGTATCACAAAACCCTCAACTTAAATCGAAAATCGCATGGAGCATCGATGAAGACTGTATCGATGTAACCTTTTACAACGAACTCTTCATGATCTCCACTTGCGAGAAACCATGTCATCAGTACTGCTCTAGTACTTAATGACATCTTTCATTGTTGTCCCATGATCAGTACTTTGATCACTATGGTATCTATACTCGCAACAACTTTGGAGTATTGGACATATCTGGTTGTTTTTACATACCATGGAATACATGATTAATCCAAACACAAGAGTGTGTGGAATCACCATCATGTATTTTGCTCATCAGTGTTTTGAGACACCGAGTCTTGCAAAACCCTTTCCATGTGACTTCGGCAAGAATCACTCCTTGGCGTTTTAAATGCTAAAAGGTTTTAGCACATTGTCAATATGTATTCATAGCTTAGCCCCATTAGGTAAATCTATCTCCATAGATCATCATGCCTAATATTAAGGCTATTTAGCCTAAGCACTTCATCGAAAAACTATTTTCAAATGAAGTCTTAATTCGTGTCAAGAAATTTATTTCCAATTAACAATGTGTTAAGTACACAAGGTTTTTAGAAATATTATTATGCTCCCACTTACTTTCTTGAATCACAAGCATCTTCGATACCCATTTGATGAAGTCAAAAACCCTTTTGACCATTCCATCAAAAACGAAGATTCCAACTCCACTTTGCTCTCTTCTGTCCATCGCTGGAACTCTGAAGTTTGCATACTTACTAGCATCCTCTGGATCGACAAATTACTTTGGACTGTATCACATACAAGTCCTAGGTTTCATTCCCATCAGATGGAAATCCTTTTGTCATCCATGTTTCATATCTCATGATTGAAATATGTATTAATTGCTAGTTCAACCCGAACCGACTTCAAGCATCGCTACGGTGAGACAATCTCATCGTAGTCAACTCTTTGAACTTGTTTTTGCAACAAGTCGAACTTTATGGATAAAACATTTTTATCCATATCAATTTTTAGTTCCATAAATATCCGTTAGACTCTAAGCCTTCCGAAAGGTGTATCAAGATTTTAATCTTGAAACATTGATATGGAAACTATCTCAGATTGTATTGGCATTTAGCCAATTCCGGAGTCAGGGCCCATCATCGCTTCCTTATGTATCGTAGGTATACTGTTGTCCAACAACAATATCTCGTTTGCGCACCTGAGAGGTTTGCACGAGCCTTGCCTACGTGGTTCAGCTGCAAGTTCGACTGAAGTCCATACATTTTATTGTAGAGACTTCCGTATCAGTCGCAGTAGGAAACTCCGGAATCACTTCCAAGGTTTCTTTCCTTTGATCTGATGACGAAGATACTGGTTATCTCGTCGAGTTGCACTGTCCTCCCACTCGCCTTTTGTAAGAACTATTCTCTTTAAAAGCATACCGTTTTGCGGCAAAATCCTTTGCCTCGGTATAGTGGTGGGGAATACCCAATGACTTGGGATAACCTTACAAAGTAGCACTTACCTGATTTGAAATAGGTTTGTAACCTTTTACACAAGCCCCATATTCCAAATGTTAAGAAAAGATATAACATGGTTGGGCGTACCATACCATGGCATCATTTCAACAGACCCGATGGAGCTCTTTTCAGTGTAAAAGCCGCAGTCTCTAAAGCATCACTCTTTTAAAAGGGGTAATGGCAAATTTATTTATGTCATCTTTGATCTTACCATGTCATGAATGGTTCGATTACATCTACACAGACTCTCCACTTGCAGTGGTGTTCCGGGAGGTGCAAGTTATGAAACCCCTTTCACAACTCATCAGACATTCGCTAAACTTGTAACTCAAATATTCCTTTCTGCAATCGAATTGTAGAAACATAATTTTCTTGTTACAATAACTTCTACTTCATTTTTGAAAACCTTATGAATGAATTCAAAAGATCCAGACTTACGTCTCAACAAGTAAATATCCATATATCTACTTGAGTCATTTCTGAAGATAGATAACTCCACTACTTGCAACAACATTTATTGGACTACACACATCATAATGTATGATCACCAATATGTTCTTTGCTCGTTCCTTATGGTCTGTGAACGGTATTTCAGTCACTTCACTTTTCAGAGGAAAGTTGCAAGTGTCAGATGATTCAAAATCAAACGACTTCAAAATCCATCACAATGGAATTTTCCATGCGGGTTTCTCCAATGTGACCAAATGCAGTGCCACACTTGTGTGGTATTCTTTTAGTCTTGCGACATTTAGCGTCAGTGTTATGGATGTATCATATTTCCATCAATATTCATAACATACATCCCATCTTGTATGGAAGCATGGCCCTTCATGTTATTCATAACACCGAACATCAAAAGTTCTCTTATGAATAACCTTCTTGCAAAATACCTTATGCAAAGGGCTAGAGTGTATAAAACTCTAAAATGATTTATGAAAGTAAATACAGAGGTAATGTATTATTATCAATATTCATAACATACTTCTCATTCATAATGAAAGTATGGCCCTTTTGTTATTCATAACTCCGAACATTAAAAGTTCTCTTATGAACAACCTTCTTGCAAGATACTTTATGCAATGGGCTAGAGTGTGTAAAACTCTAAAATGATTTATGAAAGTAAATACAGAGGTAATGTATTATTATCAATATTCATAACATACTTCTCATTCATAATGAAAGTATGGCCCTTTTGTTATTCATAACTCCGAACATTAAAAGTTCTCTTATGAACAACCTTCTTGCAAGATACTTTATGCAATGGGCTAGAGTGTGTAAAACTCTAAAATGATTTATGAAAGTAAATACATCGGGAATACACCTATGGAAGGCATAGTAACATTTACTATGTTCCCTGCGTGTATCTAAACCTCATTCCTGGCTAGTCTTTCAGGCCATAGTAGTTCTTACATCAAGTTGCAACAGAATGCAATCGAGCGGGTATCTTTGTGATTAACTCACAATACCCAAGAATTAGTGATTAACATGTTTAACCATAATTCCCAAGAACTATATCTTTGACCAGCCTTCTATACATCAAAAACCTGTATGACATTCATACATGAGCTGGATATTCCAGTCTCCTTTCCTTTTGCCTTTATACTTCTAATAGTTTTAACTTTCAGTATTTCTTCTACTCTCAGAAGAAGCACCCAACTTAAGAGTGGCGTTAGCCCCGGACTTCCTAGGCGTGAAAGTTTCACTAACACCCTTCGGACACTTCCTTTCTCTTTAAGTTGTCGTTTTATTCACCATCATCATATGACAGGCGTTCTTCTGGATCCCCTCTTATCAGTCAAATGCCTAGTAAACACTTTTACTAATAGTTTGCAAACAAACATGGCTTTAGATATCTCATATCTTTCAGCCTTTGTTTGTATCTGAAAATTAATTTTCAGTTCCATGAATATCACATAACTATCCCACAACTTTCGAAGTTCGGGTCTCATGGAAGCAAACATATTTCACTTGACCGTAACGGAATTTTAGCTTTTGGATCGAAGGACGAGAGTCATATCATCCATAGCATTAGCGGGAGAATACCGAAAGTATGCGATAGGACAAAGTCCTTCTCGGCACTCTTGAGGACAATCCTCACATTACGTTACCAACCGTAAAGTTTTAACCAGATATTTAACAGCTATTCAATTTTAATAGGGAAGGTGGAAACGCGAGCCATTATTCTACTTATTATGCAAATCACACTTAGACAGTGTTCAAGATTAATTGCACTGAGAATTAAACAAGGTAATTCTACAGTGCGCTCCCACTCAAATCAATATCTCTCATAATTGATTGTGAGTGATTCAAGATCCAAATTTCAATTCAACGCCAAGGATGCATCCATCTCAAGTGACGAGAATTTCATTTGGTAGGCCAACTTGCCAATCACATCTCTATGTGATTCTTGTTCATCTTTCGATGCGTGTGTTCCGAGCTCATGACTTTCATGCCTGAACGTCAAGACAACCAAGTGATCTTGCTGCGAGGTCTCAACTCACCCGCCTCACACATGTCTAATCGTTCGTACCCATGCATCCATGTGATACCCCGAAAAGAAAAGTGCCGTGACGGTGCTACACTTGGGAGAACACTAACTACTTGATATTTTTGTGAGAGATCACCCTAATAAAAGCGACTACCGCGCAATCAAAAGGGTGCATCATAAGGGATAAACATCTCAGGCAATTCATAATAGCATGATATGGTATAGCCCTTTCTGACGGAGAAGTCTTGTATTTCTTCGTCTCCGGCATTCGCGTCGGTGTTCACCTTTGCGAATATTGCCACCACCTTGTCGATGCACCAGATAATATTGCTATCTCTATAGCTAATAAAATAAGTGCATTACTTAAGGTTGACACGCAGGTCATTAAAGTGACAATCATATGGCTCCAGCCATCATGCCGAATCATGACACGCAGGTCATGTTAACAAATTTACATCATATAGTCATCTCATACATAATCAAATTAATATGAGCCCTGCTATACCACATCACATGCACATGCAAACCATCCTGCAAAACCAAGTTAGACGCCTCTAATCGGTTTATGCAAAATTTCATTTTACGTGGCTTCTAAGGTTTCGAACAAACCGAAGCTACCTACGTCCATCATCAAGCATGATAATCCAAGTCGCTAGATTAACATTCCAGGGTGTATGAAACACGAGATAATAAAATCTCGAGCCCCATACTAAACTTCGTCATACGCGTGACCCCCGTGCAGATCACATCTGCATTGCCCTTTCGTCTGCAAAATTTCATCTTTCTTTTTAACTACGGTGGAATTCAATGAACTGTTAGCACTTCGTTGATCAATCAGGATCGCGGATTGCCAGAACATTGAAACTCCACCATACTGTTATCAAGATCAGAAATATGCAAATTCGAGGGAAGCAACAAGAACATCGGGTAACAGACTTCATCTGCTACCCGCACAAATAATTTTCAGAAATAGATCTCATCTACTACCTAATTATATTGTGCAACACCCATACATCTCTATGTATTCTAGATCGCAACCTGCATCTACGCATAGCACGGCTCTTGATGCCACTGTAGGGGAACGCAGCAGAAAACAAAAATTTTCCGACCTACGTACCAGCCCAGGATCACTATGGAGACTGCATACAAGGTTTGATCTTTTTCGTTACCGACTCGTAGCGCAGCGGAAGTAGAGTCGATGACGAACGGCAGTGCAGATCCCCGCAGCTAGGATTTACAACCTCCCAACCGCGAGGATGTACTCCCACGTCAGCTCACCGGAGGGATCTCCGGGCAGCCCTTCGGGAGGCATCGGGACAGTCCCTCGGATAGTCCCACCGGACGGATCCTCGGACAGCCCTTAGGGAGGCCCCTGGACAGTCCCTCGGATAGTCCCACCGGACGGATCCTCGGACAGCCCTCCGGGAGGCCTCTGGATAGTCCTTCGGATAGTCCCACCGGACGGATCCTCGAACAGCCCTCCGGGAGGCCTCACGGACAGCCCTTCGGGCGGGTCACTCGGACAGCCCTTCGGGAGGACACCCGAAACTCAAACTGTAACTCGGACAGCCCTTTGGGAGGCACTCTCGAACTAAGACCGAAACTACGATCTCGCTACAGAGTTGCACACATACGGTGTCATCTATCCGGCAGGGCTTCGCCGTCCAGAACTAGTTCCCACCGGAACCCAGACAGCCTTTCGGCTCTACGAAACTATTTCGCTGGGAGGGAGAGAGAAGCCAGAAATGTCATGGCATGTGTATGTGAGAGCAAGGATGAAGCATATGGGGCTGCCTCCTCCCCTCTATTTATAGGAAAAACAAGGGGTAGGATGGGCATATCCAAAATGCCATGTCATCCCAAAATATCTTGGGAAGATATTTGTGGAAAGCCAACTTCCAACCATATCCATAAATCTGATTTCACTATTCACGACGACATTTTTCAGCGTCCGGTCGAACTGAAAATATTTATGTGGGCTTAGAACAATTCCAGTACCCACTAAAATAAGTTTCAATGCGATCCGAAACAATTCCGGTTTAGTGATTTTCATCTGCGAAAAGCATCTGAAGCGGTTCCGGCAGCTCCGGAACATTTCCGGTTTTTATCCCGGAAAATTCCAGAAAGTTTCCAGAACGATTCTGGCACCCTCCAAGAATTATCAGGCATGTGCCGAAACCAATCTGACTTTATGGTATCCTCTGAAACAACTTTTCAGTTTTACCGGAACTATTCCGATATCCTCTCCGGAACGTTTCCGTTTCGTCCGAAACTTTTTCGGTGAATTTCTCTCAGACTCCCCGTCTAGTATTCAGCAGATAGATGACCCTTAAGCGTGTGACCCTATAGGTTCGGTGAAGTATAGACATGACCCGGAACACTTTCCGATCAATGATCAACATCGGAGCCGTGGACACCCATATTGACCCCTATACCCACACGAATGAATATTCGAGTGAACCTCCAGTTGCCGTGTGCTATTCCTGTTGCTTCGCGATATGTTACAAATACCCGAGGTGAGAAAACATCGGCATCCTCGTGGAGCAACACTTGTCCACAATGCCAGTTACCTCGTTACCGGTTTTGTTCTCTTTTCTTGTTTCTGTGTTCCGGCATCCCTGTGATCAAATCACAAAGTGTCTGGCCAGACGATGATGGATACCGTAACACCGAGAGGGCCCAGAGATATCTCTCCATCGTCGGAGGAGAAAATCCCAATCTTGAGCTATCAAGTTACTTGACATACTTTTCCAGGTCTAAGGAATCATGCAAACATTAACCATCTCTGTGTTATTAACCATTAACTAATGACGAATGTATCTCATAGCATAACATCAATTCGGGTCGATTCAACACAAGTGTTCTACCAACAATTGTGCCCTCAAAATTGCCGGCATAGTCATGCCCATGATCAGGAAAACAGGATCATCATGCAATACTTGAGACAGTCATAGAGGCTTGACTAGGAATACTTTTTACCGTTTATTATCCCACACGTGCACATGAGTTTCCCTCCAAGCCTCGTTTTATTTGCAGACTCGAGAATCATTGCAGTTATAGCATGGAACATAAACATAATTATGAACAGGGAGATAATCAATAACATTTATTATTGCCTCTAGGGCATATCTCCTACAGACTCCCACTTGCACTAGAGTCAATAATCTAGTCAATGCTAATGCACTTTACACCTATGGCATACTGGTGTAAAATATGCTTCGCATGTGGTATAGCCTGATGTCCAACGGATCTGACGACTTCAGCTCCGTGTGTAACTTTGCATATCCCCGCGTTTTCACGCTTTCACAAAATTCATATTTTGTGTGGACTTGGCTTTGCATATGTGTGAATCATTGGTCGAAACCTGATTCCTCAGACTGAGCTATGGAGCAGCTATCTGCAATAGTGTCCCATAGACCAAAGCCATCTTGGAACCATACTAAGTTCATGAATGAACTATATGATTCAACAACTTCTTTGTCACTTCTTAAGTGTCAACATACTTAGCCTTTGTTATAGAATTTGCCACAGTATCTTGTTTGGAACAATTTCCAACTACCGTGCCACCATGATGTGTATCACAAAACCCTCAACTTAAATCGAAAATCGCATGGAGCATCGATGAAGACTGTATCGATGTAACCTTTTACAACGAACTCTTCATGATCTCCACTTGCGAGAAACCATGTCATCGGTACTGCTCTAGTACTTAATGACATCTTTCACTGTTGTCCCATGATCAGTACTTTGATCACTATGGTATCTATACTCGCAACAACTTTGGAGTATTGGACATATCTGGTTGTTTTTACATACCATGGAATACATGATTAATCCAAACACAAGAGTGTGTGGAATCACCATCATCTATTTTGCTCATCAGTGTTTTGAGACACCGAGTCTTGCAAAACCCTTTCCATGTGACTTCGGCAAGAATCACTCCTTGGCGTTTTAAATGCTAAAAGGTTTTAGCACCTTGTCAATATGTATTCATAGCTTAGCCCCATTAGGTAAATCTATCTCCATAGATCATCATGCCTAATATTAAGGCTACTTAGCCTAAGCACTTCATCGAAAAACTATTTTCAAATGAAGTCCTAATTCGTGTCAAGAAATTTATTTCCAATTAACAATGTGTTAAGTACACAAGGTTTTTAGAAATATTATTATGCTCCCACTTACTTTCTTGAATCACAAGCATCTTCGATACCCATTTGATGAAGTCAAAAACCCTTTTGACCATTCCATCAAAAACGAAGATTCCAACTCCACTTTGCTCTCTTCTGTCCATCGCTGGAACTCTGAAGTTTGCATACTTACTAGCATCCTCTGGATCGACAAATTACTTTGGAGTGTATCACATACAAGTCCTAGGTTTCATTCCCATCAGATGGAAATCCTTTTGTCATCCATGTTTCATATCTCATGATTGAAATATGTATTAATTGCTAGTTCAACCCGAACCGACTTCAAGCATCGCTACGGTGAGACAATCTCATCGTAGTCAACTCTTTGAACTTGTTTTTGCAACAAGTCGAGCTTTATGGATAAAACATTTTTATCCATATCAGTTTTTAGTTCCATAAATATCCGTTAGACTCTAAGCCTTCCGAAAGGTGTATCAAGATTTTAATCTTGAAACATTGATATGGAAACTATCTCAGATTGTATTGGCATTTAGCCAATTCCGGACTCAGGGCCCATCATCGCTTCCTTATGTATCGTAGGTATACTGTTGTCCAACAACAATATCTCGTTTGCGCACCTGAGAGGTTTGCACGAGCCTTGCCTACGTGGTTCAGCTGCAAGTTCGACTGAAGTCCATACATTTTATTGTAGAGACTTCCGTATCAGTCGCAGTAGGAAACTCCGGAATCACTTCCAAGGTTTCTTTCCTTTGATCTGATGACGAAGATACTGGTTATCTCGTCGAGTTGCACTGTCCTCCCACTCGCCTTTTGTAAGAACTATTCTCTTTAAAAGCATACCGTTTTGCGGCAAAATCCTTTGCCTCGGTATAGTGGTGGGGAATACCCAATGACTTGGGATAACCTTACAAAGTAGCACTTACCTGATTTGAAATAGGTTTGTAACCTTTTACACAAGCCCCATATTCCAAATGTTAAGAAAAGATATAACATGGTTGGGCGTACCATACCATGGCATCATTTCAACAGACCCGATGGAGCTCTTTTCAGTGTAAAAGCCGCAGTCTCTAAAGCATCACTCTTTTAAAAGGGGTAATGGCAAATTTATTTATGTCATCTTTGATCTTACCATGTCATGAATGGTTCGATTACATCTACACAGACTCTCCACTTGCAGTGGTGTTCCGGGAGGTGCAAGTTATGAAACCCCTTTCACAACTCATCAGACATTCGCTAAACTTGTAACTCAAATATTCCTTTCTGCAATCGAATTGTAGAAACATAATTTTCTTGTTACAATAACTTCTACTTCATTTTTGAAAACCTTATGAATGAATTCAAAAGATCCAGACTTACGTCTCAACAAGTAAATATCCATATATCTACTTGAGTCATTTCTGAAGATAGATAACTCCACTACTTGCAACAACATTTATTGGACTACACACATCATAATGTATGATCACCAATATGTTCTTTGCTCGTTCCTTATGGTCTGTGAACGGTATTTCAGTCACTTCACTTTTCAGAGGAAAGTTGCAAGTGTCAGATGATTCAAAATCAAACGACTTCAAAATCCATCACAATGGAATTTTCCATGCGGGTTTCTCCAATGTGACCAAATGCAGTGCCACACTTGTGTGGTATTCTTTTAGTCTTGCGACATTTAGCGTCAGTGTTATGGATGTATCATATTTCCATCAATATTCATAACATACATCCCATCTTGTATGGAAGCATGGCCCTTCATGTTATTCATAACACCGAACATCAAAAGTTCTCTTATGAATAACCTTCTTGCAAAATACCTTATGCAAAGGGCTAGAGTGTATAAAACTCTAAAATGATTTATGAAAGTAAATACAGAGGTAATGTATTATTATCAATATTCATAACATACTTCTCATTCATAATGAAAGTATGGCCCTTTTGTTATTCATAACTCCGAACATTAAAAGTTCTCTTATGAACAACCTTCTTGCAAGATACTTTATGCAATGGGCTAGAGTGTGTAAAACTCTAAAATGATTTATGAAAGTAAATACAGAGGTAATGTATTATTATCAATATTCATAACATACTTCTCATTCATAATGAAAGTATGGCCCTTTTGTTATTCATAACTCCGAACATTAAAAGTTCTCTTATGAACAACCTTCTTGCAAGATACTTTATGCAATGGGCTAGAGTGTGTAAAACTCTAAAATGATTTATGAAAGTAAATACATCGGGAATACACCTATGGAAGGCATAGTAACATTTACTATGTTCCCTGCGTGTATCTAAACCTCATTCCTGGCTAGTCTTTCAGGCCATAGTAGTTCTTACATCAAGTTGCAACAGAATGCAATCGAGCGGGTATCTTTGTGATTAACTCACAATACCCAAGAATTAGTGATTAACATGTTTAACCATAATTCCCAAGAACTATATCTTTGACCAGCCTTCTATACATCAAAAACCTGTATGACATTCATACATGAGCTGGATATTCCAGTCTCCTTTCCTTTTGCCTTTATACTTCTAATAGTTTTAACTTTCAGTATTTCTTCTACTCTCAGAAGAAGCACCCAACTTAAGAGTGGCGTTAGCCCCGGACTTCCTAGGCGTGAAAGTTTCACTAACACCCTTCGGACACTTCCTTTCTCTTTAAGTTGTCGTTTTATTCACCATCATCATATGACAGGCGTTCTTCTGGATCCCCTCTTATCAGTCAAATGCCTAGTAAACACTTTTACTAATAGTTTGCAAACAAACATGGCTTTAGATATCTCATATCTTTCAGCCTTTGTTTGTATCTGAAAATTAATTTTCAGTTCCATGAATATCACATAACTATCCCACAACTTTCGAAGTTCGGGTCTCATGGAAGCAAACATATTTCACTTGACCGTAACGGAATTTTAGCTTTTGGATCGAAGGACGAGAGTCATATCATCCATAGCATTAGCGGGAGAATACCGAAAGTATGCGATAGGACAAAGTCCTTCTCGGCACTCTTGAGGACAATCCTCACATTACGTTACCAACCGTAAAGTTTTAACCAGATATTTAACAGCTATTCAATTTTAATAGGGAAGGTGGAAACGCGAGCCATTATTCTACTTATTATGCAAATCACACTTAGACAGTGTTCAAGATTAATTGCACTGAGAATTAAACAAGGTAATTCTACAGTGCGCTCCCACTCAAATCAATATCTCTCATAATTGATTGTGAGTGATTCAAGATCCAAATTTCAATTCAACGCCAAGGATGCATCCATCTCAAGTGACGAGAATTTCATTTGGTAGGCCAACTTGCCAATCACATCTCTATGTGATTCTTGTTCATCTTTCGATGCGTGTGTTCCGAGCTCATGACTTTCATGCCTGAACGTCAAGACAACCAAGTGATCTTGCTGCGAGGTCTCAACTCACCCGCCTCACACATGTCTAATCGTTCGTACCCATGCATCCATGTGATACCCCGAAAAGAAAAGTGCCGTGACGGTGCTACACTTGGGAGAACACTAACTACTTGATATTTTTGTGAGAGATCACCCTAATAAAAGCGACTACCGCGCAATCAAAAGGGTGCATCATAAGGGATAAACATCTCAGGCAATTCATAATAGCATGATATGGTATAGCCCTTTCTGACGGAGAAGTCTTGTATTTCTTCGTCTCCGGCATTCGCGTCGGTGTTCACCTTTGCGAATATTGCCACCACCTTGTCGATGCACCAGATAATATTGCTATCTCTATAGCTAATAAAATAAGTGCATTACTTAAGGTTGACACGCAGGTCATTAAAGTGACAATCATATGGCTCCAGCCATCATGCCGAATCATGACACGCAGGTCATGTTAACAAATTTACATCATATAGTCATCTCATACATAATCAAATTAATATGAGCACTGCTATACCACATCACATGCACATGCAAACCATCCTGCAAAACCAAGTTAGACGCCTCTAATCGGTTTATGCAAAATTTCATTTTACGTGGCTTCTAAGGTTTCGAACAAACCGAAGCTACCTACGTCCATCATCAAGCATTATAATCCAAGTCGCTAGATTAACATTCCAGGGTGTATGAAACACGAGATAATAAAATCTCGAGCCCCATACTAAACTTCGTCATACGCGTGACCCCCGTGCAGATCACATCTGCATTGCCCTTTCGTCTGCAAAATTTCATCTTTCTTTTTAACTACGGTGGAATTCAATGAACTGTTAGCACTTCGTTGATCAATCAGGATCGCGGATTGCCAGAACATTGAAACTCCACCATACTGTTATCAAGATCAGAAATATGCAAATTCGAGGGAAGCAACAAGAACATCGGGTAACAGACTTCATCTGCTACCCGCACAAATAATTTTCAGAAATAGATCTCATCTACTACCTAATTATATTGTGCAACACCCATACATCTCTATGTATTCTAGATCGCAACCTGCATCTACGCATAGCATGGCTCTTGATGCCACTGTAGGGGAACGCAGCAGAAAACAAAAATTTTCCGACCTACGTACCAGCCCAGGATCACTATGGAGACTGCATACAAGGTTTGATCTTTTTCGTTACCGACTCGTAGCGCAGCGGAAGTAGAGTCGATGACGAACGGCGGTGCAGATCCCCGCAGCTAGGATTTACAACCTCCCAACCGCGAGGATGTACTCCCACGTCAGCTCACTGGACGGATCTCCGGGCAGCCCTTCGGGAGGCATCGGGACAGTCCCTCGGATAGTCCCACCGGACGGATCCTCGGACAGCCCTTAGGGAGGCCCCTGGACAGTCCCTCGGATAGTCCCACCGGACGGATCCTCGGACAGCCCTCCGGGAGGCCTCTGGACAGTCCTTCGGATAGTCCCACCGGACGGATCCTCGGACAGCCCTCCGGGAGGCCTCACGGACAGCCCTTCGGGCGGGTCACTCGGACAGCCCTTCGGGAGGACACCCGAAACTCAAACTGTAACTCGGACAGCCCTTCGGGAGGCACTCTCGAACTAAGACCGAAACTACGATCTCTCTACAGAGTTGCACACATACGGTGTCATCTATCCGGCAGGGCTTCGCCGTCCAGAACTAGTTCCCACCGGAACCCAGACAGCCTTTCGGCTCTACGAAACTATTTCGCTGGGAGGGAGAGAGAAGCCAGAAATGTCATGGCATGTGTATGTGAGAGCAAGGATGAAGCATATGGGGCTGCCTCCTCCCCTCTATTTATAGGAAAAACAAGGGGTAGGATGGGCATATCCAAAATGCCATGTCATCCCAAAATATCTTGGGAAGATATTTGTGGAAAGCCAACTTCCAACCATATCCATAAATCTGATTTCACTATTCACGATGACATTTTTCAGCGTCCGGTCGAACTGAAAATATTTATGTGGGCTTAGAACAATTCCAGTACCCACTAAAATAAGTTTCAATGCGATCCGGAACAATTCCGGTTTAGTGATTTTCATCTGCGAAAAGCATCTGAAGCGGTTCCGGCAGCTCCGGAACATTTCCGGTTTTTATCCCGGAAAATTCCAGAAAGTTTCCAGAACGATTCTGGCACCCTCCAAGAATTATCAGGCATGTGCCGAAACCAATCTGACTTTATGGTATCCTCTGAAACAACTTTTCAGTTTTACCGGAACTATTCCGATATCCTCTCCGGAACGTTTCCGTTTCGTCCGAAACTTTTTCGGTGAATTTCTCTCAGACTCCCCGTCTAGTATTCAGCAGATAGATGACCCTTAAGCGTGTGACCCTATAGGTTCGGTGAAGTATAGACATGACCCGGAACACTTTCCGATCAATGATCAACATCGGAGCCGTGGACACCCATATTGACCCATATACCCACACGAATGAATATTCGAGTGAACCTCCAGTTGCCGTGTGCTATTCCTGTTGCTTCGCGATATGTTACAAATACCCGAGGTGAGAAAACATCGGCATCCTCGTGGAGCAACACTTGTCCACAATGCCAGTTACCTCGTTACCGGTTTTGTTCTCTTTTCTCGTTTCTGTGTTCCGGCATCCCCGTGATCAAATCACAAAGTGTCTGGCCAGACGATGATGGATACCGTAACACCGAGAGGGCCCAGAGATATCTCTCCATCGTCGGAGGAGCAAATCCCAATCTTGAGCTATCAAGTTACTTGACATACTTTTCCATGAACCCGTAAGCCGCCGTAATAGCCACCCATTTACGGATGACGTTTAACAAACCCCAAAGTTCATGAAGCAAGCATGAAGAAACTCGATACTCTCATGGTCTAAGGAATCATGCAAACATTAACCATCTCTGTGTTATTAACCATTAACTAATGACGAATGTATCTCATAGCATAACATCAATTCGGGTCGATTCAACACAAGTGTTCTACCAACAATTGTGCCCTCAAAATTGCCGTCATAGTCATGCCCATGATCAGGAAAACAGGATCATCATGCAATACTTGAGCCAGTCATAGAGGCTTGACTAGGAATACTTTTTACCGTTTATTATCCCACATGTGCACATGAGTTTCCCTCCAAGCCTCGTTTTATTTGCAGACTCGAGAATCATTGCAGTTATAGCATGGAACATAAACATAATTATGAACAGGGAGATAATCAATAACATTTATTATTGCCTCTAGGGCATATCTCCTACAGTCGCGTGGACCATTGTCAGTGCAGAGGGAGCCGGCCCCCGCGGAGGTGGTACGTCGCCGTGTCGGGGAGGAGGACGAGCACGTCCGACGCTACATGGCTGCGTTGGATGCCAGGTTCTCCAATACCTGGCAGGTTCTTCAGGGATCTCACCCGAGCTAATATCCTGTCATAGTTCCTTCTCTTTGGGTGTCCACCGCCTGCGCCGCGAGACGTCAACTATATCTGTATTAGTGATATTATATAATAATATTCGAGATGTATTAATGATAATATTCGATGATGTATTAGCGATACTATTCGATGATGTATTAGTGATATTATATGATTGTATTGTTGCATTGTCATGTATTGATTTGCATATCTCATGTTTGTATATTGCCATGTTGTAATATTTGCAGAAACTATGGATCACAAAGACTTAGAAAAAGAACAGTTGTTGGGGGATATAATACGAGAGGGTGATATCGATCTCACCTGCTTGTCGTTTCTCAACGAGACCGATGGTGAGGAAAGAGAGGATGGAGGCTCTGGTGATCCAACAATGGAGGAGGAAGGAGATCATGACGGCTCCGGTGACCGAATGGTGGAGGAAGGAGATCATGATCACGGCTCCGGTGACCGAATGGAGGAGGGAGCCTCAACTGTTGCAAAGTCCGACGAGGTAAGGAGACGAGGCCCGAAGAAAAGGTTGCGCCCGTATGAAAGGTTCACGATCACAGAAGTCGCGAAAAATGGCCAACCGATTGCTCCCAAGCGGACCAAGGACGCATTTGTACATCAGTGTGGACTTGTTGTTAGGGACTATGTCTCGATCAACACCCAGCAATGGAATAAGAATAATAAGGACCCTGAAGTTTCTTATGTCCATGATAGACTGAAAGATGATCTTTGGACCGAGCTGATGACAAATTTCAGCATACCGCGAGAGGAGGATCCGAATAACCCAGTTATAGAGCGAAAGGTCAAGGCATTTGCTCTTAAGAAGATGGCAGAACCATTCAGGAACTGGAAGAAAGAGTTGAACACAAAGTTTGTCGAGAAAGAGGAGACTCCGAAATTCATCGGTCGATATGAGAAGATAAGAGATCAATGGCCCGAATTTGTGGCCTACAAGAAATCGGAGAAGGGTAAGAAATGGTCACTGACAAACAAGAAAAATGCTGCAAAGAAGAAGTATCACCATCACACGGGGTCAGGTGGCTACTACAAAGCCCGGCAGTTGTGGGACAAAGCTGAGCAAGACCTGCTTGCTAAGAATGTCCAACCAGCGACATTGCACTGGCCAGATCGTTGAAGGACTTGGTTCTTCGGGGTTGGGGAACTTTCGACACAGAAACAGGGGAGTGTGTGTGGACGGACGAGCAACTTGCAATACCCTTTCGGAAGCTTCAGGCAGCAATCAAGGCAGTGCAGGAAGGGACGTTCATTCCCGACAGAGAGAAGGACGAGCTGACAGAGGCCCTCGGGAATCCTGAACACCCTGGACGAACACGAGGCACATCAGGCTCCGTTCCGTGGGTGCATGGGTTTCCAGTCAGCGGTGGTTATAGAAGCCGAGAGAGAAAGAGGAAACAGGAAGCAAGCGAAATGCAGAAGCTCAGTGCAAGATTAGCAAAACTAGAGGACCTTGAGAGCCAACGAGCTACCGGCCAACCATCTGAGCGGCACGAAGATCCTTCCTTCGACGCTGCCCCAGAAGCTACCCCACCATCTCAGTGGAGAAGCAGCGTGGCTTCCACGGAGCTCGTTCAGCCTGATTTCACGGCTCCTCGCTACCCCGTGGATAGTATCACGGAGGCTGAACATTGCGAGCTAATGACGAAATGCCAGAACCTGACCTTCAAGGTGGCGGTCGGCTCTGTTTTACCTCCTCGAGTTGAGGGAACTTTCCATTGCCGTCCGATTCCACATGGCTACGCTGTTGTGACGGTGGATGAAATAATGGATGGATTTGAGGGGCGAATAGGAGAAGCAATCGTGCCCCCCGCTCAAGGTGTCTAACGATATCGCAAATCATACGGTGCTACTGCCCGGTACCACTCTTGGTGATTACGTTGGCGATGATGTACAGTTTGAAACGGCTGAGGTAGTAGCAGCAGAGGACTTTAGATACGAGCACGGGAAGCCTCTCGTCAAACCTGATCATCCTCATCTAACAACGATGATGCAAAAATTGCATGAGTGGTACATGGAAACCTGCAGGAAGTCTGGGACCGACAGTTTGATGATCAGAATTAAAAAAGAGCACGACTTCATTGGAGTCGACCAGATGCCTGTTGAATTTGTGGAGTTATTTCAGTTATACAATCAAGAGGCCCTCGACAAACAACTCATGACTTGCTACTGTCTGTAAGTATTACTTCTATAATTAAGTCTCTAGCTCAGCTCATTCATTGCATGTATATATAATTATCCTCACTATATTATGCAGATTGAAGATGGTCGAATGCAAAAAAGAACAAATCTATGACATTGGGTTCATTAGCCCAAATACCGTAAATGAATGGTCGGTACAAAAGAGAGCCAAAGATACCGAGGACAACTTGCTAGAAGCGTTCCTTAGACATCAAAACAAAAGGGAAATACTCTTTCCTTACAACTTCAAGTGAGTGTTACTGCCTTGTGCATATTCGGTTTCGCTTACTCGAGGTTAAGTAATGTAATTGATGAGTTATGCGTGCGCAGGTTCCACTTTATTCTGCTATCCATTAAGCTTGACGGGGCATTAGTAATAGTCTTAGACTCGAGACGTAAAGATCCCGAGAATTATGCGAACATGACTACAATGCTCCAGAAGTAAGTTCAATCAATACCGGGACCATATCGGCAACTTTCGTTCATTTCCTGATATCAAGTAATCATTTTCTTTGCCTGCTAGGGTTTGGAAAAATTTCACCAGAATGGTTCCCGGTCTAAACAACGAGCTGCGATTTACACACCCAAAGTAAGTAGTACTAGCTAGTTCCGCGCATCTCTCATTGATTCTAGTTTCATCAATACCATTACCATGCTTGCTTATCAGTTTGATTGAACTCTATTCTCGTAAAGTGCTTGTACCAGGCACCCGAGAATCATTTATGTGGATACTACATATGCGAGTTCATTCGCCACTCGACCTCTGAGCGGGGCTTCTCTGAGAAACAATTTGAAGCACGTAAACAATATTCACAATTTTATTTTATATATTACCATCAATTGTGTTGAGTTTCATTCATATATATGTATTGACCCCCTTCTTTAAATTAGATCTGGCAGATGCGGGATGAACTCCTACCACATGATCGCATACGAGCAATTCAAGAGGAATTGGCAGGATTCTTTCTTGACCACGTCATACCTGAACACGGAGAATACCATGTGGAATTGCAATGGTCTTAGGTAGATGATGTTAGGGATTGTAAGAGATGTTATATTGTACATATGTAGTAGCGTCGGATAGATATACGAAAACTTGTTGTTCGACCAAGCACAGAGAAAGAGATGTCACTTCTCTCTATATATGTTCATGACGATCTTGTGTAATTAATGGTTTCCTTCATTTTCTTACTAGCTAGCGTCGAGTTCTCTCTATATGTATAGTAGCTAGCGTCGACCAAGCACGCAGAAAGAGAGGTCACTTCTCTCTATTAGCTAGCTAACACAATATGAAACCCCTAAATTAACCCTCCAAAACCCCTAACCCCCCCCCCTTCCAAAAAAAACAGCGCCTGCGAGCTGCTGACGCGTGGCTGCCTTTTGGTCCCGGTTGGTGTTACCAACCGGGACTAAAGGTCCTCCTGCCTGGGCGCCCCGCAGCGGCCACGTGGAGCCCCTTTGGTCCCGGTTCGTAAGAAAACCGGGACTAAAGGTTTTGGGTATTAGTCTCGTTTGTTTTGTCCCGCTTCCAGAACCGGGACTAAAGGCCCTCTGGAACCGGGACTAGTACCATGTTTTCTACTAGTGAAAGGGAGCCTTTAGTCCCGGTTGGAGCCACCAACCGGGACTAAAGGGTGGACTATATAAGCGGGACTTGGCAGTTTCTTGTGCTCCATCCATCATTTTCTTCTCCTCTCCCCCGACGGCGCCGACGACCACCTCGACGCCGCCAGGCTGCCGGATTTTGCCCTCGACGACGCCCTCGCCGACGCCCTGCCGTCCCCGAGCCCTTGCCCCTACGTCGCCTCGCCCTGCCCCGCCGTCGCCTCGCCCTGCCCCGCCGTCGCCGTCACCGCGCCCCTGCCCCGTCGCCGTCGCCGCGCCCCTGCCGGCCTCGACGTCGCCGTCGCCGGCCCCGCGTCGGCCCCTGTCCCCAGTGAGCCCCTCCTGCTTATGGATGGATGGATTGATGTATATAGAAAATGTTCATATGTATATAGAAAATGTTCATATGTTCATATGTATATATGAATTTTTTTGTCCATGTACGTATGTATGTATAGATGGATGGATTGATGCCCCTGCCCCCAGTGAGCCCCTCCTAGACGTTTATTGAATTATTTGGTGTGGATTGATGCCCCTGCCCCCATGTATGTATAGATGGATGGATTGATGCAGAGACCAGGGGTTTCAACCTTCTTTTTTTTAAGAAAAGTACCACAAAACTAGAGATAAACTGATTAAATAACATTTAATTTAACAAAAATGGAAGCAGTCGTTTTCGGTACTAATAATAAAATAAGTGTTTTGTGTATATATGTTTTTTGGTGTGGAGTGCTAACATATACAGATTAACCGCAAGGATTTCAAATTACAAGATGAGGCCATAACTTGTTGGTTGGAGAGGGACGTAACCACAATGAAATTTGGATCGGAGAGAGGCTTAGTGAGAATAGTGCTTAAAAATCTGTCTTTACCGAGAGTCGCCGTCTTTATCATGTTGTATTTCACGAGCAGTCGGCAACAAAGATGTTGTTTCAATGGCAGATGAGGGGGGGCCAGTTACAACGTGACTTGCTAGAGGCAAGTCACTGGATCTCATTCCGTGAAGCTCTTTATATATGAAAATCGATCAGAAAAATATGACGAATCCGAATATGCCCTCCGTTCGTCTGTCACAAGCAGCTAGCATAGTGAACCTGGAATCGTCACCCTCCGTTTCATCTATCCGAAAATGCAAACTTTGGGAAAACATTCCCGGATGTTATCCCCCTTCACCTATATCGTGTAGTGCTGCGTTAGAACACCCCTAACTCTCTCGGGAATTCAACATATCCCCGATAACTTCGACATGAGGGGGGGTCCGCAAGTTTCTATATGGAGGGAATGATTTTTGAAAACAGAGAACTATTTTTTAAATAGAGGAAACTCTGTCAAGTGTTGTATTTTGGTGACAAATATACTTCTTTTTTGCTTTATGCGATAGCTAGTTTGAAGTGTCAATGCTTTATGTGCAGAAGCTATGGATCACAGAGATTAGAAAAAGAAGACTTGTTGGGGGATATAATCCGCGACGGAGGTGATGATAATATCTTGTCGTGGCTCAACGACACCGATGGTGATAGAAGAGAGGACGACGGCTCCGGTGATCCAATGGAGGATGAAGGAGATCATGACGGCTCCGGTGATGGAATGGAGGAGGAAGGAGATCATGACGGCTCCGGTGATCGAATGGACAAGGGAGCCTTAATTGTTTCAAAGTCCGGCGAGGTATATATATATATTCTGATCCCAGGATCATAATAGTTATTCTGATAACAACTGCCCTATATAGGGCCGAAGTGGATCTTCCTGAACTCCCCAAACCTCTGCGGCCACGATCGCTCCACCCCCTCGATCCCCGGCTACCCTCCCCGAACCAGGCCACCACCGCCACCGCCCACCCAAATCGCGTCGCCACCTTGCCCAGATCGTGTCGTCACCGCCGGCCCGCCCTCCCAGCGCGCCGACGTGCCGTTCCGTGGCGCACCGCCTCCCCTCCTCCCAGCGCGCCACCGGCCGCCGACCAACCCACCTTCTACCGCCGCCCCCCGAATCCGACGCGCCTCCCGTCCCTGGCCCCAACGACCCACCCGCTGCTGGCCACCGGAGCCTCTGCCCCCATCTGTGTGCTCCGCCGTGGAGACGCACGCCTGTCCCTCCCTGGATCTTCTCGCCTCTGCGCCATGCTACCGGATCCACAACGCGCACCCCCTCCCCTCCCCGCCCCACGACCGTCTCCCGGATCCACTGGTAAAAGTGACGGCCGCGCCGCCTATGGGGAACCTGTGGTGTCTGGTGTATCTCTCGGTTCAACGCGTCCTGCTCTTCCTCGACATCCTGCAACGGCTGCGACATCCTCTCGCTCTTCTTTTTTGTAGGTGCCTCGCCGGTGACATATGCTGGTGTTGGTGTAGCGGCCACCGCTGCTGGTGATGGTGGTTAGGAGGAGGAGGAAGATGCGATGGGGTAGGGCGTCAACGGGAGAAGCAAGGCACGATGGTGACCATGGTCCATGGCATCCAACTTTCTCTTGTTCGCTGTGAAGTTCAGAGAGTGGAGTTCAGAAAGTTCAGAGAGAGGGATAGCAGCGGTTTGATATTTGTCTTAGCTGCTGCTGTTGTTCTAATCTCTCTCATGTATGTATTGTTGATGCTGCTCCATTTCTCTTCGGTTGGTGTTTGTATCCCACAACATGTTTGTGTTAATGTTTGGAGGAGTACTCCTACTGGATGATAATTTTGGATACAGTACCGAACTATGTATAGTTACTGAAAATTTTAGGCCCTCCTAGTTTCTGTGTCTGGCTTATATAAAAACGCAATTTGAGGCCACTTTTATATGTGATGGTGAATTGGTTTGAGGAGTAGAAGAGAATTTGCTCTGTTGTTGTGCTTGTACAACTGTGTGATTTTTTTTTGCGAAGGTCAAAATATTGTATTCGAGAAGGTCAAAGTATGTTCAGTACATATTGTTGTTTTGGTAAAAGGTTGAAAAATGTTGTTTTTGAGAATGACAAGTTCAAGAAAGTCCATGAATTGTTTTCAAAAGAGATTCATTGATGTTTATTACAAAAACTCGAATTTATAACAAGAAGTTCAAATTGAAAAAATGGAGCACTTCGGTGTTTATAAACAACTCGGATTTTTCTCGTTTACCAAAGAATAAACATATGAACATCAAATTAAAAATAACGAAAGTAGTTCCATGTATAAGAAAACACAAAATTTTCTTGTTTATAGGTAACGTAAACATATGAAGTTCAATTAAAAAATGTTCGATGCCTACTTAAAATATGCTACACACACCGCTCCCTGCGCACGCGTGGTTTTCTCTCTAAAATGATTTATGAAAGTAAATACAGAGGTAATTTATTATTATCAATATTCATAACATACTTCTCATTCATAATGAAAGTATGGCCCTTTTGTTATTCATAACTCCGAACATTAAAAGTTCTCTTATGAACAACCTTCTTGCAAGATACTTTATGCAATGGGCTAGAGTGTGTAAAACTCTAAAATGATTTATGAAAGTAAATACATCGGGAATACACCTATGGAAGGCATAGTAACATTTACTATGTTCCCTGCGTGTATCTAAACCTCATTCCTGACTAGTCTTTCAGGCCATAGTAGTTCTTACATCAAGTTGCAACAGAATGCAATCGAGCGGGTATCTTTGTGATTAACTCACAATACCCAAGAATTAGTGATTAACATGTTTAACCATAATTCCCAAGAACTATATCTTTGACCAGCCTTCTATACATCAAAAACCTGTATGACATTCATACATGAGCTGGATATTCCAGTCTCCTTTCCTTTTGCCTTTATACTTCTAATAGTTTTAACTTTCAGTATTTCTTCTACTCTCAGAAGAAGCACCCAACTTAAGAGTGGCGTTAGCCCCGGACTTCCTAGGCGTGAAAGTTTCACTAACACCCTTCGGACACTTCCTTTCTCTTTAAGTTGTCGTTTTATTCACCATCATCATATGACAGGCGTTCTTCTGGATCCCCTCTTATCAGTCAAATGCCTAGTAAACACTTTTACTAATAGTTTGCAAACAAACATGGCTTTAGATATCTCATATCTTTCAGCCTTTGTTTGTATCTGAAAATTAATTTTCAGTTCCATGAATATCACATAACTATCCCACAACTTTCGAAGTTCGGGTCTCATGGAAGCAAACATATTTCACTTGACCGTAACGGAATTTTAGCTTTTGGATCGAAGGACGAGAGTCATATCATCCATAGCATTAGCGGGAGAATACCGAAAGTATGCGATAGGACAAAGTCCTTCTCGGCACTCTTGAGGACAATCCTCACATTACGTTACCAACCGTAAAGTTTTAACCAGATATTTAACAGCTATTCAATTTTAATAGGGAAGGTGGAAACGCGAGCCATTATTCTACTTATTATGCAAATCACACTTAGACAGTGTTCAAGATTAATTGCACTGAGAATTAAACAAGGTAATTCTACAGTGCGCTCCCACTCAAATCAATATCTCTCATAATTGATTGTGAGTGATTCAAGATCCAAATTTCAATTCAACGCCAAGGATGCATCCATCTCAAGTGACGAGAATTTCATTTGGTAGGCCAACTTGCCAATCACATCTCTATGTGATTCTTGTTCATCTTTCGATGCGTGTGTTCCGAGCTCATGACTTTCATGCCTGAACGTCAAGACAACCAAGTGATCTTGCTGCGAGGTCTCAACTCACCCGCCTCACACATGTCTAATCGTTCGTACCCATGCATCCATGTGATACCCCGAAAAGAAAAGTGCCGTGACGGTGCTACACTTGGGAGAACACTAACTACTTGATATTTTTGTGAGAGATCACCCTAATAAAAGCGACTACCGCGCAATCAAAAGGGTGCATCATAAGGGATAAACATCTCAGGCAATTCATAATAGCATGATATGGTATAGCCGTTTCTGACGGAGAAGTCTTGTATTTCTTCGTCTCCGGCATTCGCGTCGGTGTTCACCTTTGCGAATATTGCCACCACCTTGTCGATGCACCAGATAATATTGTTATCTCTATAGCTAATAAAATAAGTGCATTACTTAAGGTTGACACGCAGGTCATTAAAGTGACAATCATATGGCTCCAGCCATCATGCCGAATCATGACACGCAGGTCATGTTAACAAATTTACATCATATAGTCATCTCATACATAATCAAATTAATATGAGCACTGCTATACCACATCACATGCACATGCAAACCATCCTGCAAAACCAAGTTAGACGCCTCTAATCGGTTTATGCAAAATTTCATTTTACGTGGCTTCTAAGGTTTCGAACAAACCGAAGCTACCTACGTCCATCATCAAGCATGATAATCCAAGTCGCTAGATTAACATTCCAGGGTGTATGAAACACGAGATAATAAAATCTCGAGCCCCATACTAAACTTCGTCATACGCGTGACCCCCGTGCAGATCACATCTGCATTGCCCTTTCGTCTGCAAAATTTCATCTTTCTTTTTAACTACGGTGGAATTCAATGAACTGTTAGCACTTCGTTGATCAATCAGGATCGCGGATTGCCAGAACATTGAAACTCCACCATACTGTTATCAAGATCAGAAATATGCAAATTCGAGGGAAGCAACAAGAACATCGGGTAACAGACTTCATCTGCTACCCGCACAAATAATTTTTAGCAATATATCTCATCTACTACCTAATTATATTGTGCAACACCCATACATCTCTATGTATTCTAGATCGCAACCTGCATCTACGCATAGCACGGCTCTTGATGCCACTGTAGGGGAACGCAGCAGAAAACAAAAAATTTCCGACCTACGTACCAGCCCAGGATCACTATGGAGACTGCATACAAGGTTTGATCTTTTTCGTTACCGACTCGTAGCGCAGCGGAAGTAGAGTCGATGACGAACGGCGGTGCAGATCCCCGCAGCTAGGATTTACAACCTCCCAACCGCGAGGATGTACTCCCACGTCAGCTCACTGGACGGATCTCCGGGCAGCCCTTCGGGAGGCATCGGGACAGTCCCTCGGATAGTCCCACCGGACGGATCCTCGGACAGCCCTTAGGGAGGCCCCTGGACAGTCCCTCGGATAGTCCCACCGGACGGATCCTCGGACAGCCCTCCGGGAGGCCTCTGGACAGTCCTTCGGATAGTCCCACCGGACGGATCCTCGGACAGCCCTCCGGGAGGCCTCACGGACAGCCCTTCGGGCGGGTCACTCGGACAGCCCTTCGGGAGGACACCCGAAACTCAAACTGTAACTCGGACAGCCCTTCGGGAGGCACTCTCGAACTAAGACCGAAACTACGATCTCTCTACAGAGTTGCACACATACGGTGTCATCTATCCGGCAGGGCTTCGCCGTCCAGAACTAGTTCCCACCGGAACCCAGACAGCCTTTCGGCTCTACGAAACTATTTCGCTGGGAGGGAGAGAGAAGCCAGAAATGTCATGGCATGTGTATGTGAGAGCAAGGATGAAGCATATGGGGCTGCCTCCTCCCCTCTATTTATAGGAAAAATAAGGGGTAGGATGGGCATATCCAAATTGCCATGTCATCCCAAAATATCTTGGGAAGATATTTGTGGAAAGCCAACTTCCAACCATATCCATAAATCTGATTTCACTATTCACGACGACATTTTTCAGCGTCCGGTCGAACTGAAAATATTTATGTGGGCTTAGAACAATTCCAGTACCCACTAAAATAAGTTTCAATGCGATCCGGAACAATTCCGGTTTAGTGATTTTCATCTGCGAAAAGCATCTGAAGCGGTTCCGGCAGCTCCGGAACATTTCCGGTTTTTATCCCGGAAAATTCCAGAAAGTTTCCAGAACGATTCTGGCACCCTCCAAGAATTATCAGGCATGTGCCAAAACCAATCTGACTTTATGGTATCCTCTGAAACAACTTTTCAGTTTTACCGGAACTATTCCGATATCCTCTCCGGAACGTTTCCGTTTCGTCCGAAACTTTTTCGGTGAATTTCTCTCAGACTCCCCGTCTAGTATTCAGCAGATAGATGACCCTTAAGCGTGTGACCCTATAGGTTCGGTGAAGTATAGACATGACCCGGAACACTTTCCGATCAATGATCAACATCGGAGCCGTGGACACCCATATTGACCCCTATACCCACACGAATGAATATTCGAGTGAACCTCCAGTTGCCGTGTGCTATTCCTGTTGCTTCGCGATATGTTACAAATACCCGAGGTGAGAAAACATCAGCATCCTCGTGGATCAACACTTGTCCACAATGCCAGTTACCTCGTTACCGGTTTTGTTCTCTTTTCTCGTTTCTGTGTTCCGGCATCCCCGTGATCAAATCACAAAGTGTCTGGCCAGACGATGATGGATACCGTAACACCGAGAGGGCCCAGAGATATCTCTCCATCGTCGGAGGAGCAAATCCCAATCTTGAGCTATCAAGTTACTTGACATACTTTTCCATGAACCCGTAAGCCGCCGTAATAGCCACCCATTTACGGATGACGTTTAACAAACCCCAAAGTTCATGAAGCAAGCATGAAGAAACTCGATACTCTCATGGTCTAAGGAATCATGCAAACATTAACCATCTCTGTGTTATTAACCATTAACTAATGACGAATGTATCTCATAGCATAACATCAATTCGGGTCGATTCAACACAAGTGTTCTACCAACAATTGTGCCCTCAAAATTGCCGGCATAGTCATGCCCATGATCAGGAAAACAGGATCATCATGCAATACTTGAGCCAGTCATAGAGGCTTGACTAGGAATACTTTTTACCGTTTATTATCCCACACGTGCACATGAGTTTCCCTCCAAGCCTCGTTTTATTTGCAGACTCGAGAATCATTGCAGTTATAGCATGGAACATAAACATAATTATGAACAGGGAGATAATCAATAACATTTATTATTGCCTCTAGGGCATATCTCCTACAGTCGCGTGGACCATTGTCGGTGCAGAGGCAGCCGGCCCCCGCGGAGGTGGTACGTCGCCGTGTCGGGGAGGAGGACGAGCACGTCCGATGCTACATGGCTGCGTTGGATGCCAGGTTCTCCAATACCTGGCAGGTTCTTCAGGGATCTCACCCGAGCTATGATCCTGTCATAGTTCCTTCTCTTTGGGTGTCCATCGCCTGCGCCGCGAGACGTCAACTATATCTGTATTAGTGATATTATATAATAATATTCGAGATGTATTAATGATAATATTCGATGATGTATTAGCGATACTATTCGATGATGTATTAGTGATATTATATGATTGTATTGTTGCATTGTCTTGTATTGATTTGCATATCTCATGTTTGTATATTGCCATGTTGTAATATTTGCAGAAACTATGGATCACAAAGACTTAGAAAAAGAACAGTTGTTGGGGGATATAATACGAGAGGGTGATATCGATCTCACCTGCTTGTCGTTTCTCAACGAGACCGATGGTGAGGAAAGAGAGGATGGAGGCTCTGGTGATCCAACAATGGAGGAGGAAGGAGATCATGACGGCTCCGGTGACCGAATGGTGGAGGAAGGAGATCATGATCACGGCTCCGGTGACCGAACGGAGGAGGGAGCCTCAACTGTTGCAAAGTCCGACGAGGTAAGGAGACGAGGCCCGAAGAAAAGGTTGCGCCCGTATGAAAGGTTCACGATCACAGAAGTCGCAAAAAAATGGCCAACCGATTGCTCCCAAGCGGACCAAGGACGCATTTGTACATCAGTGTGGAGTTGTTGTTAGGGACTATGTCTCGATCAACACCCAGCAATGGAATAAGAATAATAAGGACCCTGAAGTTTCTTATGTCCATGATAGACTGAAAGATGATCTTTGGACCGAGCTGATGACAAATTTCAGCCTACCGCGAGAGGAGGATCCGAATAACCCAGTTATAGAGCGAAAGGTCAAGGCATTTGCTCTTAAGAAGATGGCAGAACCATTCAGGAACTGGAAGAAAGAGTTGAACACAAAGTTTGTCGAGAAAGAGGAGACTCCGAAATTCATCGGTCGATATGAGAAGATAAGAGATCAATGGCCCGAATTTGTGGCCTACAAGAAATCGGAGAAGGGTAAGAAATGGTCACTGACAAACAAGAAAAATGCTGCAAAGAAGAAGTATCACCATCACACGGGGTCAGGTGGCTACTACAAAGCCCGGCAGTTGTGGGACAAAGCTGAGCAAGACCTGCTTGCTAAGAATGTCCAACCAGCGACATTGCACTGGCCAGATCGTTGAAGGACTTGGTTCTTCGGGGTTGGGGAACTTTCGACACAGAAACAGGGGAGTGTGTGTGGACGGACGAGCAACTTGCAATACCCTTCCGGAAGCTTCAGGCAGCAATCAAGGCAGTGCAGGAAGGGACGTTCATTCCCGACAGAGAGAAGGACGAGCTGACAGAGGCCCTCGGGAATCCTGAACACCCTGGACGAACACGAGGCACATCAGGCTCCGTTCCGTGGGTGCATGGGTTTCCCGACAGCGGTGGTTATAGAAGCCGAGAGAGAAAGAGGAAACAGGAAGCAAGCGAAATGCAGAAGCTCAGTGCAAGATTAGCAAAACTAGAGGACCTTGAGAGCCAACGAGCTACCGGCCAATCATCTGAGCGGCACGAAGATCCTTCCTTCGACGCTGCCCCAGAAGCTACCCCACCATCTCAGTGGAGAAGCAGCGTGGCTTCCACGGAGCTCGTTCAGCCTGATTTCACGGCTCCTCGCTACCCCGTGGATAGTATCACGGAGGCTGAACATTGCGAGCTAATGACGAAATGCCAGAACCTGACCTTCAAGGTGGCGGTCGGCTCTGTTTTACCTCCTCGAGTTGAGGGAACTTTCCATTGCCGTCCGATTCCACATGGCTACGCTGTTGTGACGGTGGATGAAATAATGGATGGATTTGAGGGGCGAACAGGAGAAGCAATCGTGCCCCCCGCTCAAGGTGTCTAACGATATCGCAAATCATACTGTGCTACTGCCCGGTACCACTCTTAGTGATTACGTTGGCGATGATGTACAGTTTGAAACGGCTGAGGTAGTAGCAGCAGAGGACTTTAGATACGAGCACGGGAAGCCTCTCGTCAAACCTGATCATCCTCATCTAACAACGATGATGCAAAAATTGCATGAGTGGTACATGGAAACCTGCAGGAAGTCTGGGACCGACAGTTTGATGATCAGAATTAAAAAAGAGCACGACTTCATTGGAGTCGACCAGATGCCTGTTGAATTTGTGGAGTTATTTCAGTTATACAATCAAGAGGCCCTCGACAAACAACTCATGACTTGCTACTGTCTGTCAGTATTACTTCTATAATTAAGTCTCTAGCTCAGCTCATTCATTGCATGTATATATAATTATCCTCACTATATTATGCAGATTGAAGATGGTCGAATGCAAAAAAGAACAAATCTATGACATTGGGTTCATTAGCCCAAATACCGTAAATGAATGGTCGGTACAAAAGAGAGCCAAAGATACCGAGGACAACTTGCTAGAAGCGTTCCTTAGACATCAAAACAAAAGGGAAATACTCTTTCCTTACAACTTCAAGTGAGTGTTACTGCCTTGTGCATATTCGGTTTCGCTTACTCGAGGTTAAGTAATGTAATTGATGAGTTATGCGTGCGCAGGTTCCACTTTATTCTGCTATCCATTAAGCTTGACGGGGCATTAGTAACAGTCTTAGACTCGAGACGTAAAGATCCCGAGAATTATGCGAACATGACTACAATGCTCCAGAAGTAAGTTCAATCAATACCGGGACCATATCGGCAACTTTCGTTCATTTCCTGATATCAAGTAATCATTTTCTTTGCCTGCTAGGGTTTGGAAAAAGTTCACCGGAATGGTTCCCGGTCTAAACAACGAGCTGCGATTTACACACCCCAAAGTAAGTAGTACTAGCTAGTTCCGCGCATCTCTCATTGATTCTAGTTTCATCAATACCATTACCATGCTTGCTTATCAGTTTGATTGAACTCTATTCTCGTAAAGTGCTTGTACCAGGCACCCGAGAATCATTTATGTGGATACTACATATGCGAGTTCATTCGCCACTCGACCTCTGAGCGGGGCTTCTCTGAGAAACAATTTGAAGTACGTAAAAAATATTCACAATTTTATTTTATATATTACCATCAATTGTGTTGAGTTTCATTCATATATATGTATTGACCCCCTTCTTTAAATTAGATCTAGCAGATGCGGGATGAACTCCTACCACATGATCGCATACGAGCAATTCAAGAGGAATTGGCAGGATTCTTTCTTGACCACGTCATACCTGAACACGGAGAATACCATGTGGAATTGCAATGGTCTTAGGTAGATGATGTTAGGGATTGTAAGAGATGTTATATTGTACATATGTAGTAGCGTCGGATAGATATACGAAAACTTGTTGTTCGACCAAGCACAGAGAAAGAGATGTCACTTCTCTCTATATATGTTCATGACGATCTTGTGTAATTAATGGTTTCCTTCATTTTCTTACTAGCTAGCGTCGAGTTCTCTCTATATGTATAGTAGCTAGAGTCGACCAAGCACGCAGAAAGAGAGGTCACTTCTCTCTATTAGCTAGCTAACACAATATGAAACCCCTAAATTAACCCTCCAAAACCCCTAACCCCCCCCCCCCCCCTTCCAAAAAAAACAGCGCCTGCGAGCTGCTGACGCGTGGCTACCTTTTGGTCCCGGTTGGTGTTACCAACCGGGACTAAAGGTCCTCCCGCCTGGGCGCCCCGCAACGGCCACGTGGAGCCCCTTTGGTCCCGGTTCGTAAGAAAACCGGGACTAAAGGTTTTGGGTATTAGTCTCGTTTGTTTTGTCCCGCTTCCAGAACCGGGACTAAAGGCCCTCTGGAACCGGGACTAGTACCATGTTTTCTACTAGTGAAAGGGAGCCTTTAGTCCCGGTTGGAGCCACCAACCGGGACTAAAGGGTGGACTATATAAGCGGGACTTGGCAGTTTCTTGTGCTCCATCCATCATTTTCTTCTCCTCTCCCCCGACGGCGCCGACGACCACCTCGACGCCGTCAGGCTGCCGGATTTTGCCCTCGCCGACGCCCCTCGACGACGCCCTCGCCGACGCCCTGCCGTCCCCGAGCCCTTGCCCCTACGTCGCCTCGCCCTGCCCCGCCGTCGCCTCGCCCTGCCCCACCGTCGCCGTCACCACGCCCCTGCCCCGTCGCCGTCGCCGCGCCCCTGCCGGCCTCGACGTCGCCGTCGCCGGCCCCGCGTCGGCCCCTGCCCCCAGTGAGCCCCTCCTGCTTATGGATGGATGGATTGATGTATATAGAAAATGTTCATATGTATATAGAAAATGTTCATATGTTCATATGTATATATGAATTTTTTTGTCCATGTACGTATGTATGTATAGATGGATGGATTGATGCCCCTGCCCCCAGTGAGCCCCTCCTAGACGTTTATTGAATTATTTGGTGTGGATTGATGCCCCTGCCCCCATGTATGTATAGATGGATGGATTGATGCAGAGACCAGGGGTTTCAACCTTCTTTTTTTTAAGAAAAGTACCACAAAACTAGAGATAAACTGATTAAATAACATTTAATTTAACAAAAATGGAAGCAGTCGTTTTCGGTACTAATAATAAAATAAGTGTTTTGTGTATATATGTTTTTTGGTGTGGAGTGCTAACATATACAGATTAACCGCAAGGATTTCAAATTACAAGATGAGGCCGTAACTTGTTGGTTGGAGAGGGACGTAACCACAATGAAATTTGGATCGGAGAGAGGCTTAGTGAGAATAGTGCTTAAAAATCTGTCTTTACCGAGAGTCGCCGTCTTTATCATGTTGTATTTCACGAGCAGTCGGCAACAAAGATGTTGTTTCAACGGCAGATGAGGGGGAGCCAGTTACAACGTGACTTGCTAGAGGCAAGTCACTGGATCTCATTCCGTGAAGCTCTTTATATATGAAAATCGATCAGAAAAATATGACGAATCCGAATATGCCCTCCGTTCGTCTGTCACAAGCAGCTAGCATAGTGAACCTGGAATCGTCACCCTCCGTTTCATCTGTCCGAAAATGCAAACTTTGGGAAAACATTCCCGGATGTTATCCCCCTTCACCTATATCGTGTAGTGCTGCGTTAGAACACCCCTAACTCTCTCGGGAATTCAACATATCCCCAATAACTTCGACATGAGGGGGGTCCGCAAGTTTCTATATGGAGGGAATGATTTTTGAAAACAGAGAACTATTTTTTAAATAGAGGAAACTCTGTCAAGTGTTGTATTTTCGTGACAAATATACTTCTTTTTTGCTTTATGTGATAGCTAGTTTGAAGTGTCAATGCTTTATGTGCAGAAGCTATGGATCACAGAGATTAGAAAAAGAAGACTTGTTGGGGGATATAATTCGCGACGGAGGTGATGATAATATCTTGTCGTGGCTCAACGACACCGATGGTGATAGAAGAGAGGACGACGGCTCCGGTGATCCAATGGAGGATGAAGGAGATCATGACGGCTCCGGTGATGGAATGGAGGAGGAAGGAGATCATGACGGCTCCGGTGATCGAATGGACAAGGGAGCCTTAATTGTTTCAAAGTCCGGCGAGGTATATATATATTCTGATCCCAGGATCATAATAGTTATTCTGATAACAACTGCCCTATATAGGGCCGAAGTGGATCTTCCTGAACTCCCCAAACCTCTGCGGCCACGATCGCTCCACCCCCTCGATCACCGGCTACCCTCCCCGAACCGGGCCACCACCGCCACCGCCCACCCAAATCGCGTCGCCACCTTGCCCAGATCGTGTCGTCACCGCCGGCCCGCCCTCCCAGCGCGTCGACGTGCCGTTTCGTGGCGCACCGCCTCCCCTCCTCCCAGCGCGCCACCGGCCGCCGACCAACCCACCTTCCACCGCCGCCCCCCGAATCCGACGCGCCTCCCGTCCCTGGCCCCAACGACCCACCCGCTGCTGGCCACCGGAGCCTCTGCCCCCATCTGTGTGCTCCGCCGTGGAGACGCACGCCTGTCCCTCCCTGGATCTTCTCGCCTCTGCGCCATGCTACCGGATCCACAACGTGCACCCCCTCCCCTCCCCGCCCCACGACCGTCTCCCGGATCCACTGGTAAAAGTGACGGCCGCGCCGCCTATGGGGAACCTGTGGTGTCTGGTGTATCTCTCGGTTCAACGCGTCCTGCTCTTCCTCGACATCCTGCAACGGCTGCGACATCCTCTCGCTCTTCTTTTTTGTAGGTGCCTCGCCGGTGACATATGCTGGTGTTGGTGTAGCGGCCACCGCTGCTGGTGATGGTGGTTAGGAGGAGGAGGAAGATGCGATGGGGTAGGGCGTCAACGGGAGAAGCAAGGCACGATGGTGACCATGGTCCATGGCATCCAACTTTCTCTTGTTCGCTGTGAAGTTCAGAGAGTGGAGTTCAGAAAGTTCAGAGAGAGGGATAGCAGCGGTTTGATATTTGTCTTAGCTGCTGCTGTTGTTCTAATCTCTCTCATGTATGTATTGTTGATGCTGCTCCATTTCTCTTCGGTTGGTGTTTGTATCCCACAACATGTTTGTGTTAATGTTTGGAGGAGTACTCCTACTGGATGATAATTTTGGATACAGTACCGAACTATGTATAGTTACTGAAAATTTTAGGCCCTCCTAGTTTCTGTGTCTGGCTTATATAAAAACGCAATTTGAGGCCTCTTTTATATGTGATGGTGAATTGGTTTGAGGAGTAGAAGAGAATTTGCTCTGTTGTTGTGCTTGTACAACTGTGTGATTTTTTTTTGCGAAGGTCAAAATATTGTATTCGAGAAGGTCAAAGTATGTTCAGTACATATTGTTGTTTTGGTAAAAGGTTGAAAAATGTTGTTTTTGAGAATGACAAGTTCAAGAAAGTCCATGAATTGTTTTCAAAAGAGATTCATTGATGTTTATTACAAAAACTCGAATTTATAACAAGAAGTTCAAATTGAAAAAATGGAGCACTTCGGTGTTTATAAACAACTCGGATTTTTCTCGTTTACCAAAGAATAAATATATGAACATCAAATTAAAAATAACGAAAGTAGTTCCATGTATAAGAAAACACAAAAATTTCTTGTTTATAGGTCTCGGATTTTTCATTTATTTCTTGAATAAATCAGAAGTTCATACATACAAAAAATAGAAGTTCAAAATATCTTATAAAAACAATACTAACAAATAAAACTAAGAAGTTCAAATTAAAAACATGATGAAGTTCGATGTCTTTAAAAAATCAGATTTTTCTTACTACTAAAAGAATAAAACCGATAAGATCAAAACTTTATGATAAAAAAAACTTCAGATTTTTAACAAGAAAAGAGTTGCGCCTTTTTTATGGCTTTCTAACGGTATATTTTTTGCTCAATTTCAATTAGTGTTTTATGAGTTATGGGTAAAAACGAGAGAGAAGTTTAAAGTGAAAACAACCACAAGTTCATGTACTACATTGTATGTGTTTTCATATGAGAAAAAAGGAATAACAAAAGGCAAAGTATAAAAAGTTTGTTGCTAGAAGTTCAGATTTTTTTCTCGTTACTAAATAATAAAATGAAGAAGTTCAAATAAAAAAGCTGAGAAAGTTCACGTACTACACGGTGTGTGTTTAATATGAGAAAAATGAATAAAAAGTCAAGGTCCAATTTTTTTGTTGCTCTAAGTTCAAGTCCTCAATCGGAGAAAATTAAAAAAATTATTGTGAGAGAGGTTTGTACAAAATGAATATCATTTGTGTAACACGGACTAATGGATGAGAAATTACAAACGAAAATACGTCACAGAAGTTCAAGACGGAAACAGCAGAAAGTTCAACTACTACACGGGATGAATTTCAAACGAAATTCTTTTAAACCGTCGCGAGTATGAAAAAATTATCAACACGGAAAAGTTGTGTGTTTACAGCAGCTTTCCATCGGTATATCACTTGCTCAATTCCGGTGAGTGGATGGAGAGCTACGAGCAAAAAACAGCACATGAAGAAACAGAGTGAAGTTCAGGTAGACGTGCTGATGAAGTTCAAGTTATTCACGCGGTGCATTACCGACGACTCTGTTTCGCGGATAAAAGACACAACGCATTATCTCGTTGTTTTCAAAATTGCTTGAAAACGGTTAGGAATTAGAGAAAACCATCTACATGAAAAAGTTTTGCATTTTCCGTAGCTTTTCAACGGTATATTATTTGCCCCATTCCGATAAATTTTGTAGAAATTACGGCCAAAAAACGTTTTTCGCCATTTTCAAAATGGACTTAAAACCGTAAAGAATTGGAAAAAATAATCTACATAAAAAATTTCGCATTTCTTCAAGCTTTCCAATGCCATATCATTTGATGCATTCCGATAAACCGTTGAGAAAATAACGCGAAAATACGAACTCGGTGGGACTTCGGCTATTTTCAAAATTACGTTTAAATAGTTTAAAATTAGAAAAAACTTTCTCTACGAAAAAAAAGCGGATTTGCAGCATCTATCTAACGCCATCTTATTTGCCTCATTCCGATAAACGGTTTAGAAATAGGCTCGAAAATACGATTCACGTTTTTCTTGTATGAAGAAAAACGGTTTTCGAAACTGCTCTTAAACCGTGTACATTTGGCGAAAAATTCAACCTAGGCTGTTATACTGGTGTCCATAGCTTTGCAACGGTATATCGCAAGCTCCATTTGAACACTTTTTAGCGGAAGTTCAACCTAGCATTCGGAGAAGTTCAAGTTCTACTGCTGCGGCAGGTTTTATATATATATATATATATATATATATATATATATATATATATATATATATATATATATATATATATATATTAAGCCTCTGCTGACTAGATGCATTAATTGTTTTGTATGTACATATATTAACGCTTCTTTCTTCTTTTAGCCCTCCGGATCGAGCCAAACTTCGGTAAGGAGACGAGGCCCGAAGAAAAGGTTGGACCCGGATGAAAGGTTCACGATCGAAGAAGTCTCTCCAGAAGGCCAACCGATTGCTCCCAAGCAGATCAAGGACAAATTTATACATCAGTGCGGAGTTATTGTTAGGGACAGCGTCCCAATCAACATCCAAGAATGGAATAAGAAGAAGGACCCTGAAGTTCTTTATGTCCACGATAGACTGAAAGATGATCTTTGGAACTCGCTGTTGAGAAATTTCAGCCTACCGCCAGAGGAGGATCCGAATAACCCAGTTATACAGCGAAAGGTCAAGGCGTTTGCTCTAAAGAAAATGGCAGAACTATTCAAGAACTGGAAGAAACTATTGAACAAAAAGTTTGTCGAGAAAGACGAGACTCCAGAATTCAAAGGTCAATACTTGAAGATAAAAGATCACTGCCCCGCATTTGTGGCCTACAAGAAATCGGAGAAGGCCAAGCAAAGGTCACATATAAATAAGCAAAATGCTGCAAAGAAGCAGTATCACCATGTTACGGGGTCAGGCTACAACAAAGCCCGGCCTACGTGGGACAAAGTTGAGCAAGACCTGCTTGCTAAAAATGTCCAACCAGCGACATTGCACTGGCCAGATCGGGCAAGGACTTGGTTCTTCGGGGTTAGGGGAACTTTGGACCCAAAATCAGGGAAGTGTGTTTGGACGAAAGCTCAACTTCAAACACCCGTCACAAGGCTTGAGGAAGTAATCAAGAAAGCGCTGGAAGGGAGGTTCGTTCCCGACAAAGAGAAGGACGAGCTGTCAATGGCCCTCGGGAATCCTGAACACCCTGGACGAACACGAGGCACATCAGGCTCCATTCCGTGGGTGCATGGGTTTCCCGACAGCACTGGTTATAGAAGCAGACAGAGAAAGAAGAAAGAGGAAGCAAGCGAAATGCAGAAGATCAATGAAAGATTAGCGAAACTAGAGGCACTTGAGAGCCAGCGAGCTATCGGCCCACCATCTCAACGGCACGAAGATCCTTCATTGGATACTACCCACGATGCTACCCCACCATCTCAGTGGAGAAGCAACGTGGTTTCCACGGAGCTCGTTCAGCCTGATAGCACGGCTCCTCGCTACCCCGTGGATGGTATCACGGATAATGAACATTGTGTGCCAATGGCGAAATGCCATAACCTGACCTTGAAGGCGGCGGTCGGCTATGTCTTACCTCCTCGACCTGGTGCAACTTTCCATTTCACTCCGGTTCCAGCTGGCTTTGCTATTGTCGGGGTGGATGAAATAATGGATGGATTTGAGGGGCTGGAGCTTGAGTACGCTACAGGTGAAGGGGAGACTCTTCTTGAAAATGCCTTAAGGACTACCTGTCTATGGAGAAAGGAAAACATCCTGCTTCCAAACTGGCCGCCGCCTCAGTAGACTCAGCAGGAGGAGGCCCCGGTGCCTGAGTTGTCTCCGGTGCGTCAGCCGTCTCCGGTGCGTCATATGTATCCGCTGCCTGAGTCGTCTCCGGCGCGTCAACCGTCTCCGGTGCGTCAACCGTTTATGGTGCGTCAACAGTCTCCAGTGCGTCAGTCGTCTCCGCTGCCTGAGTCGTCTCCGGCGCGTCAGCCGACTCCGCCGCCTCAGCGGACTCCGCCGCGTCAGCGGACTCCGATGGAGGAGGCCCCTCAGCAGAATCCTCCTCCGCCTCAGCTGTCTCCACCGCGTCAGCGGACTCCGCCTCCTCCGCCGCCTCAGCAATGGCGGAAGAGAGCCGCCGCCGCTCCGGCAGCTAGCAGCAATACAACAGGGAAGAAATTCAGAGCTGGCCCAAGCCTCAAGGCCCCTCCCAAGTTACCCTACGAGAGGACTGAGGAGGAACTCAACGAGATCGTGGATGAAGAAGTGAGACGCCAGCTTGCACCAAAACGTCCGCCTCCAAAGGAGAAAATAGATCCGGTGAAAGCGCAGCGAACTCTGGATGCCCTTAGGCGACAACCACCGCCTCCGCTGCAATCAAACTATGACCGCTGTATTCAAAAGACATTTGATCAAGCGAAGCGGTCGGGAAGCTTAAGTAGCAGTGGCGCAAGAAGTGGGAAAAGAACTCCCCAGCTCGGCGAACAAGAAAACCAATCGTGCCCCCCGCTCAAGGTGTTTACCGATATCGCTAATGATCCGGAGATAGCGGACGGTGGTCTTGCTATCACTGTTGGTGATTACTTGCCCGATTCGGTACAATTCGAAAAGGCCGAGGTAGTACCATCCTTAAGATACGAGCACGGGAAGCCTCTCGTCGAACGTGAGGAGCTCAAGGGTCTACCAACGAGGATGCGACAATTGCATGAATGGTACTTGGAAGCCTGCAAGGACGGGACCGGCAATATCTTCGTGGGAATTAAAAATGAGCACTTGTTCAATGGAGAACATGCGTTGTTCGTTGAATTTGATGAATTTTTTCAGTTATACAACCAAAAGGACCTCGACAAAACTATCGTCAGTTCTTATTGTTTGTAAGTATTTTTTCTGTAAAGTCTTTAGCTCAGCTCGTTCATTGCATGTATAATTATCCTCACACTATATTATATGCAGATTGAAGATCATCGAATGCAGAAAACGACAAATCTATGACATTGGGTTCATTAACCCAAATACCATAAATGAACATACGTTAAAACACAACCCCCGTGAAATAGAGCAAAACTTGCTACGGGCGTTACTTGGACAACAAGACAGAAGGAAAATATTATTTCCTTACGACTTCCAGTGAGTGTTACTGTCTTGTACGTGCACATTCTGTTTCGCTTACTCGAGGTTAAGTGTAATTGATGAGTTATGCGTGCGCGCAGTTTCCACTTTATTCTGCTAGCCATTCGGCCTGACGAGGGAGTAGTACTTGTATTGGACTCGAGACGTAAAGATCCTAACGAGTGGACGAACATGAGTGAAATGCTTCAGAAGTAAGTTAAATCATTATCGCACCATATCGGCAACTTTCGTTCATTTCCTGACATCAAGTAATCATTTTCTTTGCCGTGCAGGGTTTGAAAAAATTTCACCAACCAGGCTAGGGGTGAATGGAGAAAGGAGCTGCGATTTTCACAGCCCAAAGTAAGTACTAGCTACTAGCTAGTACCGCACATCGTCTCTCATTAATTCTAGTTTCAATATCATTATCATGCTTGATTATCATTTTGATTGAACTCTATTCTCGTAAAGTGCTTGTGGCAGGCACCCGGCACTAATTTATGTGCATACTACGTTTGCGAGTTCATTCGTCACTCGACCTCTGAGCGGGGCATATCTCCAGAACAATTTGAAGTACGTAAACAATATTCACATTTTAATTTTATTACCATCAATTGTGTTGAGTTTCATTCATATATATATATATATATATATATATATTGACCCCCTTCTTTAAATTAGATCTGGCGGAAGCGGGACGAACTCCTACCAACCGATCGCATACGAGCAATTCAAGAGGAATTGGCGGGATTATTTGTTGAGTATGTCATACCTAAAGACGGAGAATGCCATCGGGATATGAATTGTGATCTTGGTAAAGGATCGTAACAGATGTTATATTATATATATGCATGAACGTGTACTATATGTAATAGCGTCGAATAGATTTACGAAAACTTGTTGCATTGTTCGACCAAGCACGGAGAAAGAGAGGTCACTTCTCTCTATATATTGATCATGACGATGTTGTGTAATGGTTCATTCATTACTATATGTAGTAGCTAGCGTCGAGTTGAATGAAAAGCATAAAATAAAAATGGTAAACAAAAAAAGAAAAGGGGAAACACAATACGAAACCCCTAAACCCTCCAAAACCCATAAACCCCTCCTTTCAAAAAAAAACCCAGCGCCTGGCAAGGGCTGACGCGTGGCTGTCTTTTAGTCCCGGTCGGTGTTACCAACTGGGACTAAAGGTCCTCCTGCCTGGGCGCCCCACGGCGGTCACGTGGAGCTCCTTTAGTCCGGGTTCGTAAGCCAACCGGGACTAAAAGTTGTGGGCATTAGTCCCGATCGTTTTGTCCCAGTTGCAGAACCGGGACTAAAGGCCCTCTGGAAACGGGACTGATGCCCTGTTTTCTACTAGTGTTAGTAGGCAATTGTTCTGTTCATGAAGGTTTTTAGACCCAAACCACCAAACTTTTTAGGTTTGCACACATTTTTCCAGGCAACTAAGCATTGTGCACCAGTGCACGTTTCCTCTGCGGCACAGAAAAAGGCTCGCCGGATGGAGTCAAGGGTTTTAAAGACACTTTTGGGGATGAGGAAGACAGACATAAAATAAACTAAGATGGAGTCGAGGACAGCCGACAGTACGATTAGCCTATCCCCTTTGGAGAGGATTTTGGCGCGCCAACCCGTCAAGAATTTTCTGCATCGCTCGATAATGGGGGATCAATTAAGACACCGGGGGATCAATTAAGATCAATGTAGATGCGGGTATTTCCCTTGACCGTAACGTGGGTGCTGAATCGGCCGTTTGCAGAGACTGATGGAAGCTACTTGGGGTCGTCAATTCTGGTCGTTCAAGGCGCTACCGATCCAGCCACAGTGACCTTTTGAAATTTTTGTGAACTTCCTTGAATTCCTAATTATAAATTTTCGAAATTATCTAAAATTCAACGATCAACCAGTTAAAATTCAACTTGTAATTAAATCCCCTCATCTTTGTTAATGAGTGTTCTTGGAAGAAAAATGTACAATAGGAAATAACGAACAAAAACACAACCTCGTGAGCGAGTGAGTGTATTTTGAGGGCTCGTGAGCGAGCGGGCATGAGAAGGAGAGGTGGCCTATTGGGCCGCGGCCCACACCATTATCCAGCGAGCGCTTGCTACTCCTTTCGGTGCCTGAAGCGTCAAATAGGAGCTCCCGTACATGAAGTAGCGTCACACAAATCGGCGCACACACCCCTCCATCCCGGGCCTAGCCCATTTATTTCTTCTTCTCTTTTTAACCTTCAAAAAATAGGTGCACGAAGTAGAATATGAACTCCGAACCACTTGGATTACTTCCACCAGCTGTAACCAACTATGACAGCTCACTTGATGTCCCTAATTACTTCTTTCTTTCTTTTTGTTGTGCATTTTCGCTGTCTGGTTTTTGAACATGGTCTATTTTTGTACATTCTTAAAATGACCCTAACTTTTGCAATCATATGAGCATGCTATGGTAGGCATCCATGCCTGATTTGAACGACTTTCAACATCATATGCAAGTTACAACACGTCCGGTCATTTATCGACACTTTTTTATGAGAAAACTTGAGAAAATTCAAAAGTTGACGAAAAATCAAACAACTTGGCATGGTTCCTTGAATTGGTGATACAAGGGAATGAAAATAATTGGGTTCATTTAAGGGATGTCGAGAAACGAGGTGCTTCCAAACATACCCTTCTCGCCTATCCGAACACCCTCCATTGAATATGGTCTAGTTTTGGACATCCTTGAAATGAACCTAACTTTTGCAGGAAGGTGGGCATAACCCATGATAGGAATAAATTCCAGGTTTGAACAATTTCCAACACCATATGCAAGTTATGACACATCCGGCTATTTATCGGCCTTTTTCACCAGGGAAACTCGAGAAAATAAAAAAATATCAGAAAACTCAAACAACTTGGCATGGTGCCTTGAATTGATCATACAAGACCATGAGATAAAATTGGTGCAATTTTCAGAATGTCGAGAAACAACGTGCTCTTAGACGGAACCTTCTAGCCTACACGAACACCATCCGTTCAACATGCTCTATTTTTGGACATCCTTAAAATGACTCCAACTTTTGCAAGAAGGTGGGCATGCCTATTGTAGGTATCCATGTCGGGTTTCAAAGATTTTCGACAACTGTATGCAAGTTGCGACACGTCCAACCATTTGTCAGCCTTTTTTCACCAGGAATACTCCAGAAAATGCAAAAGTTATCGAAAGCCCAAACAACTTAGCATAGCGACTTGAATTGGTCCTTCAAGGCTATGGAAAAAATTGGAGTTATTTCAAGATGTCGAGAAACAACGTGCTCTCAGACGTAACCTTCTAGCCTACCCGAACACTCTCCATTCAACATGGTCTATTTTTTGACATCTTTAAAATGACTCCAACTTTTACAAGCAGATGGACAAGCCCATTGTAGGCATCCATGTCAGGTTTGAACGTTTTCCGACATAGTATGCAAGTTACGGCACGTCTAAGCATTTCTCGGCCTTTTTCAGTTGGAAAACTTCCGAAAATACAAAATTTTGCTGAAAACCAAAACAACTTGGAATCGTGCCTTCAATTGGTCAACGAGGCCATGGAAAAATATTGGAGTCATTTAAAGGATGTCGAGAACTAACGTGCTCTCAAACAGAACCTTTTGGCCTACCAACACATCCTACGTTGAACATAGTGTTTTTTGAAAATTCTTGAAATGACCCTAAGTTTTGCAAGTAGGTGGGCATTCCATTGTAAATATAAATGTCGGGTTTGAAGGAAAAAAGTATTCAAAATTATAATTTAAATAGTGAATGCATTTTTTCAAAGCATTTAATAAATATTCAAAGGAAAAAAGAATTTAAAACATTTACTTAAAATTATTATTATGATATTCCAAAAATATTTTCTGGACAAGTTTAAAAATAATAATAAAGTTCAAAAAAGAGAAAAATGAAGCGATGGCGTGTCGTGAAGCCCAAGCTTTGGCGTTCGATCCTGGCCTGCAACACATTCATGTAGCATATAATTGCAACCAGGTCGTATCGCATATCCAGCAAGGAGTGGGAGGCAACTATGGAAGCATTATAAAGGAGCTGAAAGAAACTTCTCAAATTTTTAGTTCTTGTATGTTTTTCGAAACGGAGGCAAGGATTGCCTCATCTATTAATTAAGCATAAGAGAACTGCCCAGTTAATTACGAAAAGCCAGGCAACATGTCGAACACAACAACAAGCGCCAACCAACCAAAGCACACATCAACGAGAAGACCCGCTCCACCGATCGAGCTGGTCTTTCATCACTGCTAGAAAAGAAGAAGCTGTAACTGCTATGAGAGAAGTAAACTCGGGACTCGCAAGCAGCGATGAAGAGGCAAGCACTCCATAGCCCTGCGGTAGCTGCACCAATCGATAGGCCGATGACCAACATCGATGACAACCACGTCGCCCACACGACACGAGGTCCATGCCCTCGAAGTTGCAAATCTCTCGAGGTCGCCGCCTTGACATCCACTACTCTAACGCGCCCTGCGCACTCAGCGGACACCGCCTTCCGGGGCCGCCGCCCCAACATGCAACCGCTCACCCTCAAGCAGCAACGCCGCACAATACAGCTATCTGCATCTCACACTGCTCAGGACAACCGCACGCAGACCAAGAACGCCGCACCACATCCGGGACTGTCGCCCCGACATGCCACCGCTCACCCTTGAGCAGTAACGCCGCACAATACAGATATCCACAACCCACACTGCTCAGGGCAACTGCACGCAGACCACAAACGCTGCACCACATCCGGGACCACCGCTCCGACATTCCGTCCAACCAACCTCATTGGGACAAATTTACCGAGCCAACAATCCTGTCGCCCACGCAACTCAAGATCGTCACCCCAAGCAATGGGACTGCAACCCTGCCTCATGGAGTTGTCGCCGCATGATACGTCTCCAACGTATCTATAATTTTTTATTGTTCCATGCTGTTATATTATCATTCTTGGATGTTTTACAACCATTTTATAGCAACTTTATATCATTTTTTGGGACTAACCTATTAACATAGTGCCAAGTGTCAGTTGCTATTTTTTGCTTGTTTTTTACTTCGCAGAATATCAGTACCAAACGGAGTCCAATCGCGACGAAACTTTTTGGAGATTTTTTTTGGACCAGAAGGAAGCCAGTGGGCCAAATAAGTAACCAGGAGGGAGCTCAGGCGGCCCACAAGACACCAGGGCGCGTCAGACGCCCCGGGCGCACCCTGGTGGGTTGTGGCCGCCTCGGGAACCCCCTCCACCGCCTCTGAGCTCTATAAATACCCAAATATTCCAGAAACCCTAGAGGAGTCGACGAAAAATACTTCCAGCCGCCGCAAGTTCCAGAACCGCGAAATCCAATCTAACACCATCATAGAGGGGTTCATCATCCTCATTGGTGCCTCTCCAATGATGCGTGAGTAGTCCACCATAGACATACGGGTCCGTAGGTAGTAGCTAGATGGCTTTCTCTTTCTCTTTTGATTCTCAATACAATGGTCTCTTGGAGATCTATTTGATGTAACGACTTTTTGCGGTGTGTTTGTTGGGATCCGATGAATTTTGAGTTCATGATCAGTTTCTATCCATGAATATTATCGAGTCTTCTTTGATCTCTTATATGCATGATTACTTATAGCCTCATGTTTCTTCTTCGAATCTTTGGTTTAGTTAGGCCAACTAGATCGTTTTTTCTTGCCATGGGAAGAGGTGCTTTGTGATGGGTTCGATCTTGCGGTGTCTTCTCCCAGTGACAGAAGGGACAGCGAGGCACGCATGTATCGTTGCTATTAAGGATAACAAGATGGGGTATATTCCTACATGAATAGATCTTGTCTACATCATGTCACCATTCTTATTGCATTACTCCGTTTTCCCATGAACTTAATACACTAGATGCATGCTGGATAGCGGTCGATGTGTGGAGTAATAGTAGTAGATGCAGAATCGTTTCGGTCTACTAATCTTGGACGTGATGCCTATATAATGATCATCGCCTTGGATATCGTCATGATTATTTGATCTTCTATCAATTGCCCAACAGTAATTTGTTTACCCATCGTGTGCTATACTCATGAGAGAAGACACTAGTGAAACCTACGGCCCCCGTGTCTACTTTTCCAACATATTGCTTTCCGATCTATCTTTTGCCGCTTTTTGTTTTCAGATCTATTATTCCAAAAACCCAAAAATACCTTGCTGCACTTTTTATTTGCTTCTTTTATTTTGTGTTCTTATGCGATCTATCTATCCAATCTACTACAATCTAATCTATCTTTTTACCGTGGAGAGATTGACAACCTCTCTTACGCGTCGGGTTGCAAGTATTTGTTCTTTGTGTGCATGTACCGTTTACATAGTGTTGCGTGGTTCTTCTACTGGTTCGATAACCTTGGTTTCATAACTGAGGGAAATACTTACTGTCGTTGTGCTGCATCATCCCTTCCTCTTTGGGGAAATACCGACGCAGTCTCAAGCCACGTCACCGCACCGCAACCCGAGACCACCATCTTGGCTTACAACAAAAATCCCGAAGCGGCTGCACCGGCGTACACCATCCATGGCGGTGGGAGAACACCATACAACAGCCAAAGGATGACCCTCCAAAGCGACGCCTCCAAGCAGGTTAGCTATCGTCGTCGTCCACTCTAGAAAACTAGAATTTGGGTTTTCACCCGAAGAGCCAGAGCATGAAGATGAAAAGGAGCTCCAAGACAACACCTCCAAGGAGATAACGACGCCCGCAGACGGCGCTGCCGCTCCCGCAGACCCGGAGAGCTAGAGTGTGCATGCGGTTCCAGAGCACCTTGGGCTCCCAAGACCATCCTGAGTCAGGCTCGTTGTGCAGCGCAATCCCATTGCCAGCTACCATACCCCACGTCACGAGGATCCATCGTAGCTCCTCATGCCATAGTAATCATTGTGCTTTCCAGTGTCAGATCCAAGCATGAAGAGCCAAATCCACCCTCCCTGGCCACTACCTCGTCCCTGACATTGTAGCCGTCGACCTGGGACCACCGCCCCGGCATCCTTGAACCTGCAGCACCGGTCTGCCGAATGATGAGGTCACCACCAGCCAGAACAACTCCTCCTTCCAGACTCCACGCCTCTGCACCTCCACCTATCTGCGCGAGAGCCCAGTGCAGTCGTGCCAAGCCGTCGCCCCTGTCAGATCCGCATGGAGTCCTGGAGCCATGATCCCGCACGGCCGTCGCGCCCGCCTAGCGCCAAAACAGGTCGAGCAGGCCGCCCCTAGCGTGCCCCTGCCGTGCCCTCCTTGCGCGCACGCACCCCACCGCGGCCGCAGCAGCTGACCGCACGCAGACGCGCATGATCCCCCGAGCCGCATCGAGCCATCCAGCACCGAGCCTCCACCGCAGCAATCGTCGCCTTCTGTCACCACATCGAGCCATCCAGCACCGAGCCTCCACCGCAGCAATCGTCGCCTTCTGTCACCACATCGAGCTCTTGGTATCCTTGCTTCAACCACCCCACGCCGATGCCGGCCCGCTCGCCCGCCGGAGCCGTGCCCGCGCACCCACCCAAGTCCGCCTTGCCACAGTGCCAGATGCGCCCCTGCGCCTCGCAAAGACATGGCCCGCCGCCACCCTCCCTGAAGCCTGACCGGGCTTTGCCGGCGGCCTCCTCAGGCGGCGGCGAGGTGAGGAGGTGGAGGAGGCTGGTAAGGTAGCGGCGCTGGAGGGTTTTTCCCGTGTCGCCAAAGAGAGGCGGCCAGCTCTTGTATTTTTAGCTATGAAGCTAGATCATCGAACTTTGAAGCTCATAGGCTAGCTAGTTATGGTGTGACCCTTCTTGTGGCGACACATTTGGTTAGGGAGTCCGCATAATGAGCTATTATCCCGGTAAACATTTTAACCAATCAATAAAGGCCTGGCTACCTTTTCTAAAAAAAAAATATACTTACACACGGGAAAGTTCTGATTTTCCCCTCTGCCTGATAATTACTCGGGAGACGATCAGACACTCAGTTACAGACTTTGGTAGTGAGCTGGTCGGTCACTGGCCGCATGCATACCAGCATACGCTGGCAGGCTATCTGTTGGCTAATTTGCGCTTTACTACCTACCTAGGTCAAGAATTGTCATTTGATCAAATCAATGTATGCATGCAGCCAATCAACATCAAGACAGTGGCAAAACCGTCCTGAGCCGGCCAACCATGCATGAGTTCCACCAATGGAGGGGCGGGGTACGCTATGCTCGTTCGTCGTCACTCTTACCTTGAATTGATCGTATATGTTTCGGGCAGCAAATCCTATAAATACCATCGACTCATGGAGCAAATATACACGATACTCCTACAGCCACTCGGCCAGCCGCCAAAATCCATCACAAGTTTCACCAGTGATTTCGCCAAATTCTCGCGAGGAGGGGTTGATGGCGAAGACGTCGTGGCCTGAGGTGGTGGGGTGGCCGGAGCTGAACGCGGCGAACCAGATCAACGTCGACCGGCCAGACGTGTCGGTGGGGTTCTACATGGAGGGCTCCCCGCTGCCGCCCGGGTACGACCCCCTGCGCGTGGTCATCATCGTCAACGCGTCCGGCGTGGTCATCAGGACCCCCGTCGTCGGCTAGCTGCTGGCCTTCAGTCCGGCCGGCTACGTGAATGTGGATTGTGGAGTGTGCGTGCTAACTCTCCTGTAACCTGAGTACGCGAGTTGTTGTGTCCCATGTACTCAGCACTCCCCATGTACTACATACTGGCATATGTATCTTCTTTTGAAATGAAGACAAAAGATTTCCTCGTCTCGTTAATAAAGAATAAGTAGAGTTACCTGGTTAAGGTTAATTTGCAAAATACGGGACAAAATCCGTCATAACAACCCACACAAGGCCAAATTGGCCGACCTGGCTACCCACACGAAAACACACGTCGTTGAAAGAAAAAGCATTGTCGAGGTTTTCATCTAGCGTCATCGTCATCATTCCTTCTCGAGTCAGCGACTCCGACTTCACCTTCGACGACCACCAACGAAGCCCTCACTGCAACAGACACTAGCACCCATGTCGGTCCATGCCAAACAGTTGACCACCTGTGCGATGACCACACAACCTTGACTGGAGCCACGAGCTAAGTAGGAGAAAAGCGTCGAGCTTGCGCCGACCAGTCCCCGGCAACCGACACCAATCCATGCCATCGTCACCGTAGAGGCTCCTCCTCCGTAGCTCCTACTCCACAAAGACACGACAAGGCATGAGGACCCCTCGAACACGTCGGAAGACAACGACTACCAGAACTCTGCCGAAGACCAGCTCCGCTAGCGGCCGTCAGCGTTGCCAAACAGGAGACCATGCCCCCACAAATCCAGGGCCGCCGCCTTAGCATCCCCGCAGCAAACAACAGTAGAACTCACAAATCAAACTCCTAGAAGATGCCTTCTGGAAAGTATCACGACGCAGGAGCGCCGCCATCGCCAGCTCCATGGAGACTTGGAACAAGGGTTTCCATCGAAGCTCAAGACAGGACGACATATGCTCTCGGACCACGATAGCTCCAAGAATGTTTGCGGTGCCCGCAGGCGTCGCCGTCGTCGGCTCCGGCAAGGCCGGAGCAAGGCTGTCACCTTGGGAAGCCATAATACCCACCCTCCAAACACTGATAAGAACTACCGACTGCCTGATACCTCAACCCACATCACCACCACCAGAGCCAAGAGTAGCCATGTCGCCGGCACAAGCACCACGCAGAGCCAGCCCGACGAGCAGCACCAACGCCACCGTGGGAGCTAAATCCGACCACACCGAGTCAAATCCGGCAAACCCGCGCACAAGCAGTTGCAGCCACACCTCCAAGAGAACCAAGCGTCCCTAGCACAACAAGTGGTCGTCGTCACCCGCACCACGCAGAGACGACGAGTTGCGCCGCTGCAGAGCCCCCGCAGAAGTCAGATCTAGCCAGAGGCCGACTCGACGACGCCGAGCACAAGGGCCCAACTCGCACCTCCAGCCCCCACCACACGCCGCCGAGCGATGCCAAGGAGCGAAGGGACACCGCCCAACAGAGAGGACCAAGCCAGTGCCCCGGATCGAGCGTCGCCACACCGCTGGACGCCACGCTCCTAGCTCCGACCGCCGAGCTGCCCACATAGCCTCCGCGGCTACCATTCTCAACTCCGGATGCCATCACCGCATGGAGATCCAGGGCCGCCATCCCGGCGTCCATCCTCACCGAGAGTGTCGCGACCTCCAGGGTAGTCACGCCACGTCCGCGTGAGCAGGCCCGCCGACGCCGGCCGCTGCACGGGCTTCGCCTGACAGCGTCGCACGACGGCGGTGAGAGGAAGCAGGAAAGAGAGCGGGGGTGGAAGCGGTGGCGCAAGTGGTTTGCCCGAGTCGCCCCCGCTTGAGAGGGACGCGAGCGACGAGGAAATGGTTTCCGGTATATGTATCCCAACTGTATTTCACACGTGCCGCCTCCCGCAGGCACGTCGCACCTTGCCGGCGGCCACCACTCGCCGGCCGCTGGCGGCCATCACACCGCCTCGCACTGCCGCCCGTCGGTGGCCATCACGTGTGTCACTGATTGACCGGTCCTAAGCCATTTAGCTATTTTTTAAAGAAAAAAAATAAAATAGATTTAAGAAAAGAAGTTTATGGGTAAAACTGATTTCTAAAAGTTTACGGGAAGCCTAAAGATTGGTTTTATGGAACTGTTGGAGCTGCTCTTCGAATGTGTTAAAGATTTGTAGTACCACTTCATTGTCGTGGGAAGTCGTATGCATTTTCAGCGCTGCCACACTGACCAGTTCTAATGGGCACGGCAGGGAAGCCGCCGGCGCAGCCGGAGCCCGCGTCGGTGGCGGCGGCGAGGAAGCTGCACCACCTCCTCCGCTCCCGCGACCTGCGCCCGGCGCTCGAATACCTCAGCTCCCTCCCCTCGCCGCTCACCCTCCTCCCCAACCACGCCATCAACGCCCTCCTGCGCGCGCTCGCCGCCGCCGGCCGCGTCCGCGCCGCCACCGACCTCTTCCGCCGCATCCCCGCGCCCACCGCGCACTCCTTCAACTCCCTCCTCGCCGCGCTCCTCCACCGCGGCCGCACCCGCGCGGCCAACGCCGTCCTGGCCGCCTTCCTCCGCTCCCCACGGGCCACCCCCGACGCCGCCACCCTCAACACCCTCCTCCACGGCCTCTCCACCGCCTCCCCGCGCCCGTCGCCTCCCGCGCTCGACAGGCTGTTCCGCTTCCTGCCGGAGACCTACGCCTTCGCCCCCGACGCCATCTCCTACAACTCGCTGCTCGGCGCTCTCTGCCGCGCCGGTGACCTGGTGGCCGCGCGCAAGCTGTTCGACAAAATGCGCATTGGAGGAAAAGATTGCAAAGCTTCTGTATCTCCCAATGTCATCACTTACACGACCATGATCAAGGCGTATTGTGTAAGGGGCCTGGCCGACGAGGCGCTTGCGGTCTTCAAGATGATGGCTGGAGATGGGGTGGCGCCAAACAGGATCACCTACAACACGATGATCCAGGGGTTCTGCGAGGCCGGCAGGATGGAGCTGGTGAAGGGGTTGCTGGAGACAGATTCGTTTAAGCCAGACACGTGCACATTCAACACACTGATGGCCGCACATTGTGGGGAAGGGCGGATCAAGGAGGCGATGGAGGTGTTCGGCCGAATGGCGGAGCTCCGCGTGAGTCGTGACTCTGCAAGCTATAGCACGGTGATCAGGGCGCTGTGCGAGAACAAGGATTTCGTGAAGGCTGAAGAGCTTGTGGATGAGCTTTTGGAGAAGGAAGTGCTCAAGAAGCGAGGGGGTTGTGTACCTCTCATTGCGGCATACAACCCAGTTTTTGTGTACTTGTGTGAGAATGGGAAGGCAAAGAAGGCAAGGGTGCTGTTTGGGCAACTACTGGATCGGAGGAGCAAGGTCGACTTTGCTGCATTCAAGACATTAATTCTAGGGCATTGCAAGGAAGGAGATTTTGAAGAAGGGTACCAGCTAGTGCTCTCGATGTTGAAGCGGGATCTTGTGCCTGATGATGAATGCTACATTGCCATCGTAGAGGGATTTTCGCAGAAAGGAAGGATGAAGGTTGCATGGGAGGTCCTACACAGGATGCTGAACAGTGGTCTCCGGCCTAGCACAAGCATGTTCCACTCGGTTCTCCTGGGACTTCTAAAAAAAGAAGGTTGTGCAAAAGAAGCTGCAGATTTGATTGAGATAATGCTAGAGAGGAAGATCCGACAGAATTTGGATCTTTCGACCAATACGATTGACACATTGTTCAAAAGCAACTTAAATGACCGTGCTTACAAAGTCATTACATCTCTATACGACCAAGGCTATTACATCAAGATGGAAAAACTAATCGGGGACCTCTGCGAGGAAAAGAAGTTCATAGAGGCAGCCGAACTTACCTTGTTTAGCTTGCAGAAGCATCATGATTTGGGTGTGTCGGTATCCAGTACGGTTCTGGATGGCCTTTGCACAACTGGTAGAGCATCAGATGCGTTCCGGCTTTTCTACGAGCTCATCGAGAGCGGAAGCAGTTCTGCTGCCGTTGAACCTCGCAGTTTGGTTGCGCTTCATCATGCGCTTGATGAAGACGGGAAAGCGAAAGAAGCTGATTTTGTTGCTAAACAGATGAGGCGTGCGGCTGCCAGAATTAGGGAAATGGTCTAAGAAGTATCATTTTCCCAGGAACCAATTCAAACTCTACGATGATCCGTACACACTCGGCCTTGAACAGAGAGCAGGATGCTGAAGCTGGACTTCTGAGCTCTCGGCTTGATCGACTGCGTGACAAGAAATGGGATGTTAGATGTTGTATAAGAACGCAGACGGCAGATCGAAGCAATCTATATTCGTTAACCATCCTTGGAATGGTTTGCTTGGACCATTGTACGGGCAGGCTTCAAGACAGAAAGAAACCTCTACGTCTGCGACAACATAAGCTTGTCAAGGCCATTTGAACTGGTACGTTTCCTCTCAAGGGCTGTGCCATCCACCTTCCAGATGAAATGAAGTAATTGAAAATAAGACAGCAAGCTGCTCTAAAGACTTTGAAGAGCAGGTTCGCTGGAGATCAAAGTGTGCGTCCACGCTGTAAGCACTTTGGCAAAAGGTCCATATGAGCTGTGGGGATTTGGTGAGTTTACAGTAATGGCTGTCAATCAGACACATTTGCCACGAAATGGAGAGGCATTGCCAGTAATGTACATACTTCTTTTTGAATTGTTTGGATTGCTTTCCACGTATGTCACGTGGTATGTGCACAGTTCTTTGCAGTGTGCAAGTCCTCATCCATGGCTCTCTTTTATCTTGAGGAAGTTACCGTCATTTCGAGATTCTCCCCATGGTTGCATCGTTTACAATGGTATAAACAAGAATGCCTGGGTACTTGCTTTCAGTGCCGATATACAAGTTCTTTTTTCTAGGTACAGAATCCTACAAAATTAGATTGCAATGCTCATTATCTGAGATCACAAGCTATCTTGTTTAGTTGCATCAGGTGCTACTTGTAACGATTGCACAACTTTGATTTAGCCAAATATATCTCATCATTTATTCGGTAAATTCAGTCTCAAAAGTAAGGCGCTGCATCTATGTTTACATATGTTCTGCTGGAAACATTAGGTTCAAATAGTACTCTCGTTCAGAGTGACAACCACAAAGAACAGGTACATAGCAAGCAATCACATCAGATGTCTCAAGTGTCAAGCCTCAAATACTAGTTCGAAAAGTCGCCACTATTACAGACAGTTCTGGTTCCAGTTCCCTACCACTAAGGAGAGCTTCATCCCTTGCAGACACAGCTTAAGATAATAGCACAGCACGAGAAACTATTCTGCTTGGTGTGCAGCAGCAGACACACTATTTTGCAAGACGGCACGGCTCACATGATCGACACGCTCAAGTAATCACCTATCTGCAAACCAAGGTGGCATAATAAATAACAGTATGTGCCAGCCAAGAAAAAAAAAGAATGAAATAACTTAATGCAGCAGTTATGCATACCTGGAAGCCAAGATCCCCAAGAGATTTGGCATCATCCCCTCTTCCATGACCATAAGAAAAGGTCGAACCAACCTTCACAATGTCCAACGAGATGAGTTATCACAGGTTGAAACTTCAACAGTTATGATTTATGAATGCAAGGGAACATAGGTTGTACAATGGAAATTTGTGGATGTAACTAGCAGTTTAAGCACGACGCTCAATGGACTAGTAATAAGCATCAATTTCGGTATGGAACTGGTGATTACCATACTGTCTGGACCACTTTGTAATGGTCATATGGCCTAGGGTTATGTTGTTGCCCATTATTAGGAACGCATAGTTGAAACATAATTGCTTAACGGTGCAAGCTGCAAGTAGTAGCTCTGCATTTGTAAATTACGAGTAGTATTGAAGAAACAACTAATTTGCTCGATTATCGCCATTGGGTACCATGATATACGGAGCAACAATTAATTTGGTTGGCATTTGTAAATTGGTATTGAAGAAACAAATCAGTCAAGATCTTACTTGTTTGACAACAAAACGACCATTCTTATCCGGGTATACAAAAGCAAAAGATAACCTAGCGTTTCTTTTCCTTGCTGGAAGAGCAACCTCTTTGACCTGAAACATGATCAAAATTGTGCTGATTAGACATTTAGACTATCATCCAAGTACTTGGGATTACCATACTGTCACGCACCCAGTGGTATTTTGTAACATGGGATGTGATTGACATGGAGGCCCAAGCACTAATTATAGCTGTCACACACACCCAGTGGTATTTTATGAAATTTCAATTTAAATTATGTTTCCCAAAAATGTCAAAAGTAAGATATGTAATATTACAAGATCAGTGAGCTCCCGGAGTGTGGCATCCTTCCACGTGTAAATCTGAACTTCATCTTTTGGCTCCTTCCCTCTCTCAGAAAATTCTTCATTTAGGTGATGGCCACCGACCTGGGAAAAAAATAACCAGGATCAGTTTTCTGTATTACTGTGTGTTTATTCACAAATCTGCAGTCTGCACTGAGAAGACATTGTTCAGAACTGTTACAGAAGATAAAAGTTGGAGAGTGTAAGGATCTCGATTTGTCTATTTTCCAGATCGCCCACAACAAAAAATTCTCAGATTTCATAAGCACTACATGCTTACTACCATTCTTTCTGGCAAGGATTAAGAATAGCCATAGCTGACTTGAAAATCAAAATGCAGAATCCAGTGCGTACATGAATAGCATCCATCTTCCTAAAAAGTAGCGTCCATTTTTTCAGCTAGAGATGGTGAACCCAACATTGGCAGCTAAGTACTTCCCCTTAAATTGAGCTCACAGTTCCAACACCAACAGATACTCCTTGAGCAATGAACATATGCGGTGTTTAAATTGTCAGGTTGAAAAATTGTATGACATGTGGAGACTTAGAATGCTCGAAAATAATGGAATTTGCAAACTGCATGTCTGTCAGCCATGATAAATAGGTTAGTGCTGAACTGCTGATGGCCTTCACAAAATTCTGTCAAGATTTAATACTTGCGGCATCCAAAACGTGCGACTTATATGTTCAATCCTTGAGAGCTTATTACGGATAAATGGGTCTAGCCATGTTTACACAGCTTTTGGCCCCTGATTAGCCAGGTTTCATGTTGAACTAAAACTGTAAGGCCTGTCAAACAAACCAACATTATGATAAATACGTTTTGGGATCCTCCGCTGTATTACCGAGTCATGCTAGTTATTTGCCAAAACTACAGCTAAACACCTAATCAAGTGCTGCTCATCTACATGCGCCATACGAGAAACAGATCTACACACCACCATCCAGGAACAGAACCTATACATCCTTAAAAATGCAACAACGTGAGCAAAGTGGTAATGGGTCCTGTTTTAGCAGCATCATTCGGATAGCACCGTACGTTTCAGTTAACTTCGCTACCGACCACCCATGCACCAGAAGATCCAACCAAACATTGCACAAACCAAGCGAATTGAGGATTGTCACAAGGCGCTCTCGACCGTAGGTGCACTAAAAGGAACACGAAAGAGTGTATAGAAGAAAAGAGATCACCGGGCCTTACCTTGGTGAGAACCCGGAGCAGGAGAGGGCAGGTCTGCACAAGAAGAATTCAGTCAATCAGTCATCGCAATCCTCTAAATGCAAAACCTAACAGACTTAAATACAGTGCTTCTGAACTGCATACTGCATCTCCCCGCACAATAGTATAACAAGTAAAATCGTTAGGGTTGCAGTTTGCAGAGGCTGGCTGACCTTCTCGCGGTCGATGGGTTCGGGGCGGGGGCGCGCCATGGGGGGCGGGCCGCGGTGCATCGGCGGGCCCGGCCGCGGCCTCATCGGCATCTCGCCCATGCCCGCCATCTCCCTCCTCGGAAAGCTGGAATCACCCGCCCGGCTCCGACTCTGGCGAGATCGATGCGGCACGAACCAAGGAGACGCGTCAATCCACCAACCTTTCTTAAGCCGAGAGAGCGAGAACGGGGAACTGAGGAAGCCGCGTTGACCTGCTCCGCTGCCGCTCGCCGCTCGCCGTCCGCCGTCCGCTTTCCGCCGCCGGATTCTTCACGGGGTGGTGGGGGGTGTGGGAGAAGGGGGGAGGAGTCCGCAGAGTGGATGTATCTGGAAGAAACCCTAAACTTTTGTGGTTTGCACCCTGGTTTTGATGGGAATTGGGGATTGGATCGTAAAATCATTGTTTCATAAGGTGACGTGCAAAGATTATCGCACTGGTACATCTAGACCGCTCGCTCAGGGGCCAACGGCTGAGGATCTCCTAAGGGTGACACCCTTTTCATCTCCATCTTTGCTTTTGCATTCTTTCTTCCTAAATCATACTGCTACTTGGCCTCGCCTCATTTTTTTCGTTGTATAGAGGTGATATTTGGATTTACAGAAATCATGTTAGAACAATTGAAGGATTTATAGGGGTTAAATTCGTACTGAAACTTCTTGGATCAAAGGAGTCAAAACCAGTCAATTTTCTATGGTTTGCATTCCTACAACCTCACTCGTTAAGATTTCTAGCAGAGGTTAGGCCTCGCACGATTTTTCTATGTGTGCATGTATCTTCTATGTTTTCAAAACTCTTGAAAAAATATTGTAGAGCACACAAAGAGTTATACACATAAATCCAAGTGCGTACATTTATTGTAAAGTTGTAAGGTTCAAGAGGTTGTGTTTGTTTTCAATCGTGCATTTTTTCCTTGTCTTATGTCAATTCCGCGCTCCAATCCAATGGAGGGGTTTTTAAGTTCTTATGCATTTTGTTATGTTATTCCAATGGATGAGTAAGGTTTCATGTTTTATTTATACTACTTAAAAAGAATGTAAGGTTTCAAGTTTTATTTTTCTTTCCACCACCCCTTCATCCAACCTTTTACTACATGATAACCAATCACCTTAATTTATTTACCTTTTAAACCAATTTCACTTTAATTTACGTACCAAACATCTCACGAGCAGGATTTGAGAAACATTTGTTTACACAATCGCATTAATATGGGAAGGTAAAATATAAGCTAACATATTAGAATATTTATATCCCGTTGCAACGCACGGGCATTGTCCTAGTATGCTATAATAAATATTCACAAGACGATATTAGTTATGATGGGAGGAGGGAGCCTACACTAGCAAATTATCTATATGCCGAGAGTTTGAAATACTTCTAAAGGAACTTTATGTTATTCCGATATATAAGGAGTGTACCTACATAGCCTCTTTGGACCGAAGACCAAGACCACCCAAACATTGTACTCCCTCCATTTTTATTTACTTGCACATCCGATTTGTCGTGTGTCAACTAAATGTATGATAATATATTGACGTATAGAATACCAATCAATATCATTAGAGTCGTCGTCGACTATATGTTCACATCATATATATTTGTCATTGTAAATGTTCATATTATTTGCTATGAACTTGGTCGAACTTCATATTGCTTGACTTTTTTTTAACACAGTACATATTGCTTGACTTAGGACAAAGCTAATATGCATATTAAATAAATATAGATGGAGTATGAATGTTATCCTACACAGAATTCCACAGATGTAAAATCATAAGCTTTGCAGAGATATCTTCTCCTTCTACTAATTTTAAAAAATCATGTGAAACATCCATGCAATTTTTTGAGATACTTGAGTTTTGATTTTTCTTGCACCGAGAAAACTATGACATATGTGTCTTGCATGTTTCTCTATCTATGTGTTTCAATAGACAAATTGTTAATACTAGTGCATGCATATAAAATTCTATATGAGAAACTACATAGAATGTCTTAACACATCATACTTTTCTTAATTTGTAGTACAAACAGTTGGCTGAGCGCAATGGCAAAACGTGAACCAAATTCAAGGGGGGGAGGGGGTTGTGGTAATTGGGAGCACGTGCCTAGGATGAGCATGGAAGGGCGGGGGGGGGGGGGGGGGGGGGGTGTGCCCGAGATGGTCATGCCGAAGCTCCGTCACTAGTTGGGTGGCTAGTGAAGGTGAAGGTATTGTATCCACAGTTCATAAGAGGGGTCAAATTCTAGGCGTAACATTAGTGGCGAGGCCTAAATGGCACCCAAGATCATGTCATGTGTATATTCTGTTTTTGCCCTCCTTTTCCTTTATTTTTATGACTGTTTTTTATAGGCATATGTAACTAAGCTTAAATCTTAAGGTGGTGCGACTTATCTTTCACCCATCTGGTTCGTTAGACGTATTTATTATAACGACGCAAAAAAAAGACAAATTACTGTAATGAAAATTACATTAATCCATGCGAGATGCATGCAAAGGATCGTCGATCGTTAACACCGTCGAGTTTGATCTTCAATGTACGTTGTACGAATGTGTGTAGAATGGTGCGTGTCTACATTGTACTCGGTGTTTCTTCGGGAAAAAAAAATCCACATGCAGATTATTTTTTTACATCATCATATCTGCATTTATTCATTTTGTGGTAAAAATATGGACATGGTTTTATTTTCCGTCGATCGAGAGGGGGTTGACCCAAAACAAGGAGAGCAACCCATAGACAGTCACGCCACGCTGCATCCAAGAGGCGAGGCGCTCCCTCTCTCCCGCACTGACACACTCCACGACCGACCTCAGGGCGTGAATTCTCTACCTTGCCCGGCAAGGCAGGGAGCTACAGTGCTCTACTTTTGTCCGAGAGACATTGGATCAAAAGTTGACTGTCCAGATCGGGCAAGACTGTAGCGAGCGCACTGTTTTCTGGTCATGTTTAGATCACTGTTTCGGGGGTGCTGTAGCAACTGTACCGTTGCATCAGATCTAGGCGGTCCGTTCTCGATCCAACGGACGAAAAAAGAGGAAAGGCAGAGGTACTGTAGCTCTCTGCCTTGCCATGGGCAAGGTAGAGAATCCACAGCCCCGACCTCACGCCTTCCTCGCTCGCTCTCGGGAATCGCGAACCACCACCCCAGCCTCGCCGCGCGCCATGGCCGGCGGCGACGCCAAGCCCCTCGCCGACGGCGCCTTCCTCCGCTTCCTCCTCCCGTCACCCAAGCCCGAGCCCGCCCCTCCCGCGCGCCTCGCCCCGCCGCACTGCCTCTTCGCGCCACCCCAGCCGGACCCGCTCCCCCCCGACGAGCGCCTCTTCATCGTGCCCCCCACGCGCCCCGCCTGGCTCCCTCCGCAGCCGCAGCCGCAGCCGCAGCCCCCTTTCCCAATCCCTCCCACGCGGCGCGTTCACCCGGCCGCCGGCGCCGCGCGCAATGCGGGCCGCCTCGCCGCCGGCCGGGGCGGCCAGGCGAGGCGGAGGGCCGGGGATTTCGCCGGGAGCAGGGGTCGCGCGGGCCCCGATAGGCGGAGGGCGGGCGGGGGCGAGGACCGCGCCGGGGACAGGCGGGCGGCGGCGCGGAGGGAGAAGAGGGTGTGGGTCGCCGTGGAGAGGAAGGGCGGGGGTGGCGGCAGCGACGCCGACGACCAGGCGGCCGTGGGCGGAGACGAGGCCGGGGGGAGCGTCGAAGGGGAAGAGCTGCTGGAACCGGACGACGGCGAACAAGACGGCGATGGCCGGCGTCTCGGGGAGGAATTGGAGGATTCACTCCTCATCTCCCGTGGTCAAGAGTGCCATGACAGTGACGGCGGCCAGCAGTCAAGCGAGGTAATGGAAACCCCCAAAAATCCTCCTCCTCTTCAATTGATCATGTAATTCGATTGCGCACTGCCATCACATCTGATTTGCCCCCCCAAAAACAATTTTAGCTTAATTTGGCATGTTTCTTGGCTCTGCAGAACACCATGCCGAAATCACGGCGCCTGCAAATCAGAACACAAACAGGATGGATGGAATGCCGCCATGACATCGGCACCTTTGCCTCCGGCTTGCTCTCCCTCTACGAATCCCTTAAGCCATCAGAGGAGCACACATCCAAGCAGAGCCGGCTCATAGACTCCCTAACAAAGTCAGTGAGCAAAGAATGGCCCAACGCCCAGCTGCATCTCTACGGATCATGCGCCAATTCCTTTGGAACTTCGCACAGCGATGTCGATGTCTGCCTCGAAATCGATATCGGCACGGGGAGCGCGGTCAAGCTTCTTCTGCGGCTGGCGGAGATCTTGCGCGGCGATAATTTCGACGGTGTGGAGGTAAGTAAGCCTTCACTATATGGGGCTTTGCAGTTTCGAACTTGTGTTGTAAAAATTCACTGTAAATTGAGGTTGTTAGTTTGAGCTTCTATCATCCTGGCAGGCGATTACCGGTGCTAGAGTGCCCATTGTGAGGATGTTGGATGCAGGGAGTGGCTTCTCTTGCGACATTTGCATCAACAATCTATTTGCTGTCGCCAACACAAAGCTTCTCAAGGATTATGCCCAGATAGATGGTAGATTGCTTCAGCTGGCCTCCATTGTCAAGCACTGGGCCAAACTGAGGGGTGTCAATGAGACATACCGTGGAACCCTCTCCAGCTATGCGTAAGTTAAATGATTATGATGGATTCATGTTTATATTAGTTTGTTTTTTAGATCATTATGTTTATATGATTTTTTTCAAAAAATGGGGTCTCACTTCTTAATATGAAAATTGCAGGTATGTGCTCATGTGCATCAGTTTCTTGCAGCTGAGAGAGCCCAAGATTCTTCCCTGTTTGCAGGTATGTACCTTACTTCTGTTGCATCAACTTCTTCATGTATCATCTTCTTTGTGCCAATGCAGAAACTACTGAACTTCCAAGTACACTTTGTAAAATTTATCCAATTTTATAAATCCACTTTTTTTCCTATTTATTTATTTTCGTTTTAAAATAATATTCTCTTTCTTTTATTTTATGGTAGAATTATGTCCTCTAGTCGTCATGGATTTGCTCCATTTGACACTGTGCATGAATATGATATGGATGATTGTATTTGGATGGCTCATCACCATCATTCAATTATGGTTGGTCAATTTTCTTTTCTTCTTTTCCTTTTTCTTTCTTTCTTGGTAGGTTATTTTGCCATATATTTCATCATTTTTGGTTTGCTGTATTTATAGTTACCAGGTAAGTCAGAAGGGAACATGACAGTTCTTGTCCATGCTTTCAGCTTCATGATATGCATCGGTCTGGTCCATTTCATCCTGATGCAACTAATGCTACCTCATTTCCCCACATTTTCAGGCAATGGAGCCCACATATACCATGGTTGTTGATGACACTGAATGCGCTTATTTCGCCGAAGTTGATCAGCTTCGTTATTTTGGGGCTGAAAACAAGGAGACCATCGCGGAGTTACTCTGGGCATTTTTCCACTACTGGGCATTCCAGCACGATTACAGGAAAGATGTCATCTCCATCCGCATGGGGAAGATAATCAGGTAGGTAATTAAGGACCAGCATTCTTCTTCCAAACCAAGAATTCAATATCGATTTAATTAATCTAGGTTATAAGATTTTTTTTTTAAATTCTCACCTGGTGTGATGACGCAACAACATGTAGCAAGAAGGAGAAGAACTGGACGACTCGCATCGGAAATGACCGCCATCTGATCTGCATCGAGGACCCTTTCGAGACCGGCCATGACTTGGGCCGTGTAGTCGACAGGCAGACAATCAGGATCATCAGGGAGGAGTTTGAGCGAGCCGCTGGCGTACTGCAGCATGATGCTGACCCTTGCACGACTCTTTTCGAGCCCTACAATTATGAAAACTAAACATCGAAAACACCTGAAAATTCAGATAACATTTCTGCCAGGAAGTGAAGGTTCTGAACTTCTGATGATGAACTGTTTGAACATTCTGGTAAACAGAATAAATGAACGAACTGGGTTTGCATTAAAGAAAAGATGAAACCGGGTCAGGTGCATTCACCTGCCAGAAGATGGGCCGTGATTCGTTGCAGAGAGAACTGATTTGGTAGGACTATGCTCTGCTGGAAGATGAGCTGTGCCAGCTGCAGGCTGCAATGAGTTCACTGTGACCAGTACGCTCTCATGTTCCGTGCTCTGGTCACCTGAAAAGAGCAATCCCAAACCCTTCTTTATGGCATGCAACTGCATGGATTCACAGTAGGGAAACTTAAGGATCTCACTTTCCAGGATATTTCCAACATCCATATTTTCTTACGTTGTAACAAAAAACTTGGACATTATCGACCATTTTGTAATTCTTAAACCAACAAAATTCTTTACATGCTTGCGTAACTGCACTTTTACAGTCACGAGCGTTGGACAGCGTAACCTTATCTGCAGCAGTAAAGCGTGAGATGAAGGTCCCTAGGATAGAAAGACACTACAGGAGACTGATTTCTACCCTAGAGCCAAATGGACTTTTCCTAGCCCTAAAGACATTGAGCAGGTCTTCAACTTTCCTTCCAATGTTATCATGTGCAGGGCCTGCTCTAATCATAGACATTGCAGAATGATGTTTACAGGATTGCAAAACATGCATGTATTTGCCGCCCTCTTTCAACCAGTGATACACCCTCTTATGTGGCCTTCACTTTGACTTGCTCAGGCTGGTTGAAATTTTCGTTATACAACATGCCCGTTGGAGAAACAAGCCGTTGCAGAGCGCTTCCGAACCGACTCTGGAATGGGAAAATTGTTCAAAGAGGACCAAATTAGGGCTATCGTAAGATGCTGCATTCTAAATATAACACATTTTATAGAATTGAACGTACCCACTGGAAGAAGACAAGTACCCACCAGCATAGTGTCAGGCTACTAAATTTGTCACGGACAAGCTTTAGATACGGAACAAGAAAAAAGAAACCATCATTGTCAGAAGAGTATCCCATCGCAAAAAAAAAAGTGTTAATGTAAAGCTTATATACTACAAAGAATGACCGAAAACAAAAGAACTATTCAAGATGGCATCTGATTTTTTGCTCTTCTACTTGCTGGGTAGCGATCTCACAGCTTTATCAACCAACAACATTCACGAGTGTACAGAGGTAGATAGTTATCAGTACATAGCAAATTGTTGTCCTATTTTTCCATGGTTCAGACCTGATATTCAAAATATCCAGATCTTTTTTTCTTTCTCAAGTTGGCATATCCTTTATCAATGTTATCATTATTTAAATTAGAAAAATAAAAACTGAAAGCCCAATGAGGTCTCGCAGAAAAAGGAAATAAGGAAACATGCATTACCAGTAGAAGAAGGGTTCCAACGCAGAAGCATGCACCCATTGATTGACTCAAGTACCTGAGATCCCTTCCAGCCTGAGGACAGAAAGAGAACCATCAGACATTTCATCAAATCCTCCAGCCAATGCTAGGTTCTCACCATTGATCTTATAAGCTTAGCAGAATAGTCCCTTTAATCTGTTAATTGTCACTGTAGTATCATAGCAAGTCAAGATGGTTACCGCATTAATTATCAGACTGCTCATGGGCTATTGTCAGGTGGGTATTGTTAGGATCAGCCAAATGAAGTATACCAACTTACCAGTAATGCTCCTTCAAGGCTGTGTACTGAAGGTGTCACGAACAATGCAGTGAAATATGGAATCAGCACTTTGTGCATCTGTTAAAAATAGTGCAGCGGAATTATTAGTTTCTCACAGAAAATTCTGGTAGTCATGGAAATAAAGCATGAAACTTTCTGCAGAGAAACCAAGTTAATTCTCCAAAGAGTACAGCAAACAATTCCTAACAGACTGATATGATGAAGACAGCCTCTTAAAATCAAAATCAGGATTAGCAGTAAATTAGTAAGCAGATTCGTATATGCCATGGACCGGAGTTAGATGGCCCAGGATCTGGGTGCAAGCATGCCATGATGGAAGCCATAGTGAAGGGGCGAGGAGGAAAAAAGGACTAGATTGATATATTTTTTATTGCTTCCTCAATCCATAAGAGGTCCAATGGGATCCCTCGGATAGGAGCACTGATTATTCAACAATGCACGATTAAAAATGTCGATTCTAGAGATACGATACTATATATGGTGAAAGATAGCCTTTACAACAAGTTATAGACACTTGGAAACAACATGTACATAGACAACTGGCATCCTGATTGTTTCTGAGGAGCAATCCATATCTGAAGTACTTCCAGAACATGCAAAAATTAAAGCAGTACAATCATACCTGTTGTACAACCATTTGATCATTGGTAAACAGACTAGGTAAAAGCCACGGAACAATCGTTCCAGCTGTCCCCACAGTCAGTCCAGCTATAGCTCCAATAACTACGAGTGACTTGAGTAGCATCCTTGCCTAGATTAAAGGTACCTTCAGTGTCATTCAGAGTAATGAACATAATATTCATACAGATTGATGTAGAAATAACTACGGTAAAATGCAACCACTACTTAAGTCAATCAAAGCACCATCAGTGCAGCACATGTTGCTTCAAGTATGCATAGTGGTGCTGGGTCCACTAGCAGCTTTTGCTCTCTTACAGGGAAGAGAAGGTAGGTGTGTACCAATAAACGTATGAAACCTGTTACGCAACATGTGCAGGTCAGAACTCAAATATTTTGTCAAACACTCAACAGTCAAGACGCCTCATGTCCTAAGAAATAATAATCTACCAAAAATGCAACAGTATCAAACTTCTGATGGATTCTATCGAAATAAGATTATTAGAAATCTTAGATGAACTCCTTTTTTCATTTCTAGGCTTTCAAAATGTCTTGTCAATGGCATAAGTCTTAGTCACATTCAGCTCTGTTTTGACCAGATGAGCCTTCCCCCTAATAAAACTGATAATTACTTGTTGGCTTATCTCGCCATTTTCATGCAAAATATTTCAAAGAAAACTGAAAAGGAAGCTCCTTGTGAAATTAATCTGCTGAACCGATGAAAAGATGGTCTGCATGTCAGTTGATACATTTAACCAAACAAAAGAAAAGTGTGAAAAATACAAGCATACATGTTCATCAAACACAACTGTGGACAGATTCTTGGATATGTACTGATATTACTGCCAAAAGTACGGCAAAGTGGTATGATATTCACAGGAAAATGAGCACTGTTGATAGGTACCTTCATCAAATTGCGGTTAGCTCCGTATATCATCTCCGGCATGAAGGACTGTGCAGTTTGTGACAGGGGCTCACCCCAAACAGTGCACATGCATAAGATGTTGACCATAACCTTCACAAGATAAAGTAAACAATATATGTTGTCATGCTTTTATTGACATGTCTTCATAGGGAAGCCTTTCATAAGAAAGTATGAACCTGATGGCCTGCAAGAGTTATTGCTCCCATAGAAGTCGCGCAGTATGTAAGCAATGCATAAAATGCTACCTGAATAAGATTAAACATTAGTTACAGTAAAGCTAAGGAAAGGACAGAGATCATTATACCCCAAAAGAATGATACCTTGGATGTCATTGTCACGAAAATAGGAGCTGCGATTTCAAATATCTGCAGAAGCTCTCTTGTCGATGGGATTGTGAATGAGAACGCTCGAAAACCTCTACTGTTTAGATTTTGCATCATCATAAAAGCTGCAACAATCTGGGCGTGTGTCAAAAGCTAGCTACTTATACAAAAACATGTGAGCAGAGAACTCAAACTTGCAAAGAAATTGGCAGTGTGAGGAACATCACAAAAAGCTAGAGGTGGAGGCTATTTGTGTAGCACAATTACAAATCATGAAGAGTGGAGAAATGGATAAGGAGATGCTGGGATTTCTGGAACATGAAATGCAACTGACAATAGAAGAGCATGTGATTCCATCTGGACAGGGTGCGGTGTGCATCGGTAAGTAATGTATTTGTAAAGATATGAGTTAACCAGGTATTGTTGCTTAAGGGAAGGTGTGGAAACTTGATTTTCAGCAATGTGGAGACATGTTCAGGAGACTGGAAATATGTGTACCTGTGAAACCATAGTAGCCCAGGCGGCACCAGCAATTCCATAGCCACATACAGAGCAAAGAAATACATCGCCAACAGCATTTATAACACTAGCTGCTGCCAATGCCTTCAGAGGACCCCAAGAATCTTTCATGCCTAGACTGAGTTACAGCAAAGATGTAATATAATAAGAGAAGCATCCAATAAAAAATACTGTAATACGACATCAAATATAAGACTTTTAATTGTTTACTGTTGCATGTACTATTGTACTCATGTAGGTATGTAATCCATACCCGCTTAGTCACTGACAATTATAATGATTGAACTAGAATATATCATTTAATGGCAAAAACATACTTAGAAATATAATTGTCAAAGACATTTGAGGCTTAAAACAGATGTCTACTAACATTCCAAAGAAACATGTACAGTTCCACTAGTTCTTGTAGCTGCTAAGATGGATATAATAATGCAGTACCCCTAACGACATGAATTCAAATAAAGATTCAAACAAGAGCTAACTTCATAATTTTATAATTTTATAATGTAGAGAAACAGATTTCATAATTTTATTTCCTGAGTTGAGCTAACTTCAATTTTGTTGCCCTAATGTTACATCCATTTGTGCATAAATTACTGGAAGAAAACCATATTAGTGATAATTATATACTTCTACAATCTGTAGTTCAGCAAAATAAATTGTCAAAAGAAGAAGGCATACAAGAAATAGAAATTTGAAGAAACAAGTATATCCAATGCAATAAGAGAACAGGAATGGGCCGAGTTTGTACCTAGCACTTTGGGCAACTAAGCCAACGAGAACTGCAGGCCATGCAAAACCTCGAATCTGAAATTGAGTTTCTGTTATTTCACATGAAACAGGGAAATCCAATTTCATATCCTATAACAGAAGGTACTGGAACAGTACTACAAGCATTCAAAATAAGATTCCACAATAGCCTTGAAGTCACAATTACAAAATTGTAATGTCACTAACAACGTAAGGGAAAGGACATATGCAGGCTGTCCAACCACTTAATAATCAAATTAGTACAACAGAGACCAACTAGGTAAATTCAAAAACTAGTTGTATCTATGAGATTATGGTGATAAGCAATTTCAGAGCTAACTGGGCACACTGCATGGGATTCACAGTATAAAAGATGCACATTGTCACACCTCTAGTTACGTTTCAATGAGCATGATCGTTAGGTAACCTCCTTTCCTTTCTCATGTTTCATAGTTTCTTGCGCAAAACTATTACATTGTATTTCAGATACAGCACGGTATTGAAGTATTCAGCCATATCCATTTATCTTATCAAATGTTTGACTGGAGATACTCGAGTAGAGAAAGGGCAAAAGCATAAAGTGTCAGTTATACATCAGAGAAAGATTACTGCCCTTTGTCGGTCAACTGGAACTACCGAGAAATAGCATAGATTGTGAAACTATTAAAACACAATTAACATATACAGACCTGTGCATATGTATTGGCAGCAGAAATAATTTCATGATTTTTGGATCCAGTAAAAGCTGAAAAGAAATTTAATAAATCACAAGTTAAGGTAAAATTAATTAGAATACACCAAATACAATTTTTCAATAATGTAACGGATAAAACCACATCATGCATGTGAAACTCTAAACTGGTAGAACAAATACAGGGGCATCTTTTTCATAAATACGTGCCCTAATCAGGTAATGAAGTCAGAACAAGCCAAACAGTTCGGATAAAAGCATTACATGATCCCAATTTTAAACAGCATTTGCAAGCTTAATTGAGTCTAAGGTGAAAGCTAAAGTGACTTTTCAAGTGAGATAGCAGGAAATTACAGAATCTAATGCCAAAAGTAGTCCTCCAGCACTTGTTAGACAATACAAAATATCGAACACTTCAAATAAGATGATTTCAAGCCCATTGAACATTTTGTTTCGAAGACTTACCAGTCAATACTTGGACCCCAAAAATCCTAGTGAACAAAAACATTCCTATACCAAAAGTAAGAGCTAAAAATAGCAGCATAGACACTTGATGCTGTGCAAGTTCTTCATCCTGCATATAGTAGCTGTAACTGATTTAGATTACATATAGAGCAAGAAGGTGCATATAGGTGCCAAGTGGCTGCAACAACGAGACAAATATCTGAAGAAACTTCAGTTTCTGATTATCTATAGATCATTAAATTGCCAAGTAAGTAACATCTTATATTTGAACGATGTTCTTTTCATTTTGGGCAGCAAAGCAAATGTAGTTCATGAAGAAAACACAAACATATATCGACTTACTACTGTGCCAAATTTCTTCTGTAGAGTTCGTACCTTGGAAAGAATTAGCCAGCTTACTTTTGTCTCAACAAAATATTACCCAAAAACCAACTCAAGGCCATACTCTATAGCTAAGTTGATAATCCTTGTCTCCCACTGTTGCTGAAGCACTCATAGTACACTTCCCCGCAACTTCGCAAGTTACTAATCCAGCACGAGCTGCACGCACCTTGTTAGCTAAGGAGGTGGCCACCATGTTGGAGGTTGCAACCGACAGGAACATGAATATGTAGCACAGATAGTCGCAGAATACGGTCCCAGGCCCTGAAACCAGAGTTGAAATAAGCATACATCATTACACTTAAACTGAGGCGCAGCATGATGAGCCAACACATCACGTTCATCCATTTACAAGTACGTAATACCCCCTCCGGTCCTTTTTACTCCACATATAACATTCCTCTGAAGTCAAACTTGGTAAAGCTTGACCGTATTTGTATGAAAAAATATCAACATCTACCATACTAAAGTTATACTACCTCGGTACCATAATATAAGATGTTTTTTTCAGTTCAATTTGAACTGCACAATCGTCTTATATTATTTTACGGAGGGAGTACAATATGAAACTAAATTCAGGACACATCTAATGATATTGATTTCGTATTGTGAATGCTGATACTATTGTTTTTCCTACAAAGTTGGTCAAACTTTATGAAGTTTGACTTGAGACAAATCTTTATATGCGGAGTCAAAAGGACCGGATGGAGGCTGAGATGATGAGGAAACTGTGCAGATTCTTCAATCTGAAGGACGCTATTTGTTACGAGCATCATACTAGCAATCAGGTCGCACCAGAAATGCGGCATTCAGTTCAGTGGATCAGTTTAGTCAGACAAATGAAGATAATGGCGGCGGGTTTGCGCATTCAGGATTCTCACAGAACCAATGGCGCGGCGGGCAACCCGAAGAGCGGGGAGAGTACTACAGCACTCCGGTATATTAAGGTACAGCGCGCTTCAGAACACACCTAGGGCGGCGAGCTGGAGGGAGGATGTCTGGCCGATGACCATGGTGTCGATGAGGCTCATGAGCGGGCCGCAGATCCAGAGCCCGAGCGCCGGCCCCGCGAACACCATCACGTCCCGCACCTGCGCCCATATCCCCGCGCCCTCCGCCGCTATCGCCTCCACCGCCGCCGCCTCCCGCTCGCCCCCGTCGGCCGCGCCCGCCGCGGCGGCGCATCGGACGCGGGCGGCCGCGCGCGGGAGGAGGCCGCGCCGGTGCAGGGCGATGAGGCGGGCGGAGGGGAGCGGAGGCGCGGGCGGGAGCGGCCGGGGGCGGCGGAGGGAGGCGGGGGCCGGCGCCGGGAGCGCGGCCGCGGCGGAGAGGAGGCGGAGGTGGGCGGACATGGCTGGCGATGGCGCCGAGCTGCACTGCGCGCGCGGCGGCGGAGTAACGATGCTGTCCGTCTGTCTGCGGGTGGACGGATGGAGGGGGGTCGTGTGGACTGGATCGCTACGCGGCCGACGGAGGCCGTTGCAGTACCTGTCGTTACCGGTGCGCACCGTATGCCTTGTACTCAGTATACAAGTACTCCCTCCGTTTTTATTTACTCCGCGTATTAACTTTGGTCAAAGTCAAGCTTTGTAAACTTTGACCAAGCTTATATATAAAAATACTAACATATACAAAAGCAAATCAATACCATCAGATTCATTATTAAATGTATTTTTACATAATATAGATTTATTATGATAACTATTTATATTTTTCTCTATAAACTTGGTCAAACTTTACAAAGTTTGACTTCAGTCAACTCTAATGCAGAGTAAATAAAAACAGAGGGAGTACAATACTTTTATCATAAGTCAGTCCATGACTCCATGTAAAGTTTGATCAAAACTATTTTAAAACATACCAAAATCTACGATGCCGAGTAAACACAATATGAAAAATAAATAAAATTACATGATGGATTTCTTTTTTTTTTTGCGAAAAACTTTCGATCTATTCATTTTCAATCATGACAGTACAACAAGGATCGGAAATAGTAAAAATTACATCCGTATGAGTACAATCACTGAAGTGAGCCGAAAGCGCGTCGTCGTTATCGCCCCTCCCTTTTTGCAGTAGAAAGTCGTCATGCTAAGGTCTCACGGGACCGGCACACCAGAACAACAACCGTCGTTGATGAACATGGTATGAAAAAAATAATAGAATTCCATGATGGATCTAATGATATTGATTTAACATTGTGAATATTAGTATATGTGTTTCTCCACTAAACTTGGTCAAACTTCAAATCGTTTCAAATACGGAGTTAAAACAGTGAGAATATCTTTTTTGTTAAAAAAACAGAGAGAATATCATTTCTCCTTTGAAAAAAAGTCGGTACAATATACACGTGCAACGCTTGTACATCGAGGCTCTTCATGGACACATCACAAGTAATGTCTCAGATATCTAGGTGAAAAACCCTGCTTCAACTAGACAATGGACACAGTTTTCATCCATGGTGCGCAGGGAGTGTGACGCTCCATCGTCATCCTAGTGATGGTCGTTTTTTTTAAAGGGAAAGGCGCATGAAGCGCTAAATTTTCATTCAACTCGGTAACATCTTACATGATGAAGTACAAGCCCTACATAAAGCTGCTAAAAGTAGGAGTGGTACGTAGGATTGGTTTTGGAGACAATGTGAGAATTTGGGAAGACCCTTGGATTCCACGGGGCGATATTCGTAGACTTTGCACTCGTCGAGGTAGTGTCCTGGTTGACAAGGTTTCTAACCTGATGGATCCATTTAATGGAACATGGGACAATGAACTGGTCAGGGAGTTGTTATGTGAAGAAGATTCGAAGGAAATCTTAGCAATTCCTATGAGTGGAATGGATGATCATGTGGTTTGGAACTTTGATGCTAAGAGACAATTTCCAGTTAAATCAACTTATCATCTTGGGGTCAAGCTGAGGGAATCAAAGCGCCATAGAGATGCGAGATCTTCTTTACCAGCACCGGATGTGTCACACAAGTGGAACAGGTTCTGGAGTCTCAAACTGCCCCCAAGGATCAGAATGTTCCTATGGAGATTGTCACATAATAGCCGTCCGCTTCACATGAACATTAAAATGGAAACATGTGGAACTGGATACAAGATGTCTGATGCGTCTCATGTTCGACAAAGATGGAGGTCATCTTTCCTTAAAATGCAAGCAAGTTAAAGAAGTGTGACGTGAGTTGTAGCTTGAGGATGTCTGGATGGCACTGATCCAGTGTGCTAATCCCTCTGAGATGTTTGATCATATATGGTCTTTGAAAGAAGAAACATGAGACCTCTCTTTGATCTTGCCGTGGGAATGATGGAACACACGTAACAAGCAGGGGTGAACGTCAAGTTTGCAGAGGAGATTTGTTTTTAGTCCGGAAGCTCTATGACGAACTTCGTGTATTAGTGGAGGGAACTCAAGCACATGTAATGCCGCCTGAGACTCAAACCTGATGTCAGCCAAGAGAGGGTTATGTAAATTTTAATACTTCTTTTTTACATGGATCAGGAGAATGGATCCTGGGTCAGGGTGAGTTCATTGATGTTGGTCTTCAATCCATAACTTGTATATTTAGTCCCAAAGTATATGTCAAGGAAAAATAAAGCAAAGATAGTCTCTAAGACACAACATAAACCTTGGGGGGGGGGGGGGGGCGGTGGTCCCCTGGAATGTTTTCGCCAATAAAAATACTTGTTTGTTTGAAATTCATTTTGCATGCAATATGGTGTGGTATTTCAAACTCATTTTCTCCATGTTTCCAACCGACGTTAGTGTTAAGAGATAAAGTAAATGAGATGATGTACATTATATACCCTCTGGAGGGACGCATCCATCTGATGCAACACTTCAAAGAGGAAGCAAGAGTATTGCAGGAATGCCTAGCAGTGGCAGGCGCAAAAAAAAAACAGCAATGACGGGCCAGGCTCTCAGGGCAGCCCGCCACTGACCTTTCGCCACTACTAATATGGCATCAGTGGCGGGCGCGCGTCAGTCACTGCTACATTACTTCCAGTGGCGGGAAATATTTACTACCCGCCACAGGTCATTGTTGTTTGTTGTTTCCCGTCACAGATGCCATCTTAGCAGTGGAGGTTGTTCCTTAGCGCCCGCCATTGGAGGACAAGGCTCGAAAAAGACACCAATTGTTGGCATTGTGCGTTGACAAAATATTATTTCCATAAAGTTAATTCACTTAGTGATATGATTCTCAGTATAACCGAACCAAACTTTAATTCATTTTGGAAACAAACGACAAACTAATTCAGTAACACTTCAAATTTGTTCGACTTAAGAAACAAACATCAATGTATCACATCCATCTTAACATACTAACTAACAGTTCACTGGCTAATATATTCACGTCTTAGACCTTATTTTTAAACATGGTCAATGACAACCATCATCTGCAAGTCGCTGCGGCTGCTCTTCCTTATAGTGATTATCCCAAGTGTGTCGACCCTTAGTTCTCTCTTTCCTGTCAGCCGAACTCATAGAAGGATATGCGCCCGTCTGATTCCGTCTTGTACCGAACGACTGCGGGGATGTCTACCCCGAAAAATATCTTCATATGTAACTTCTGAACTCCCTATCATTAAGAGAAAATAGAGAGCACACAACGTTAGACATCTCACTATACTTGGTTATGAACAAAAAAAGATGAAAGAATACAAAACATCTCATGATGACTTTTTTGACGACGTTGGTTTTAGTTAAACGGTGCACAAAGGGCTTCCCAAGAAGGCCACAATGGATGATAACATCGCTTTAACATTCATAATCTCATTTTGAGTAAGCTTCTTCATTCTTTGTGAGAAAATTGCAGAATTGAATGGACCATCCTCATCATTTTGCTCATCCTCGTCATTCTGGCTGTTATCGTCATCCTGGCTCCCCATCTTCATGGCTGCCCTCGTCATTTTGGTTGTTTCCATCATCCTGGTCATCATTGTTATCGTCATGATCCTGGCCATCGTCGTCGTCATCGTGATTCTATCCTTTAGTTTACACACATCGATTTCGAATGAGTGCCCCTCATCATTCTCAAAGTACATAATGTTACCGCATAAATTGTCGAAGTCAACCCTTACATTGGATGGGATAAACTATGCCGCAGTTATAATAACTAACAATAAAGTCAGTAAAAAATTATACAAATGGTTAGAATTGAATCTTACATTCTTAAGAAGTTGATCCTCACTACTACCAATTCTCTCAACATGCAGCCCGTCCACATCATCATCTAGCCACGTCAGCAATTCTCGTGATGTATACATGTATTCTGTACACAGATGTGAGACGCAATGCAACCTTCCACCCCAGCGTAATTGCTCGTGAATTGTTTTAAGGACAAAGGTCTGTTGAGCTCCCTGAACCAATAGAATCTTCACTAATTCCCTCAGTAACGAATCTCCACCAGGATACGGACAACACGTACGATCTTCATGGATTCTTATAGTCTTCCCGCTATCTTTCCCACATACTGCAGTGCCGCCTGCCAAGCCTTCACGGCCTGTCGCAAGCTCGCAGCCGGAGGCTCGTGCACTGTTGCCGACTCCAAGGGTGTGTTTGGTAGCTGTTCCCATCCTAGCATAGTTGTTCCCATTTGAGACATGCTTAGTCTAGACATGCTTAGTACATGCACCTGCAGTTGTTTGGTAGCAGTGTATGTATTGACGCATGCTGAGCTGAGACTGTGTTTGGCAGGCTGCATCAGACGAGACATGTTGTTCCAAGACTGTGTTTGGTAGCTGAGCTAGGCTGCATGAACAATTTTTTTGGCGGCAAGACAATATTGAAAAACATTTCAACATTTCAGTAAACAATTCGAGCAAGAAAAAAAATTCAACAATTAGCAGAACACATCATAACAATAATTTGTAGCGGTGCACGAGTAGATTCATATTACATAATAACCATAAATTGTAGCGGTTCACAAGCAGATTCATATTACATAAGACATAATAACCATAATTTGTAGCGGTTCACAAGCAGGTTCACAAGCAGATTCATATTACATAAGATAGTTGCATCATAGTTGCATCAGTCAAAGAAGATCAGGATTTGCTTTCAAGATACGCTTGAATGATGCTTGACGGACTTCATCATCAATCTTCATAAAGTTAAGGCCTTTTGCCTTATGCTCTGTGAGATAATCTAAAACAACCAAGCGCTGATTTTGATCAAACACAGTAAGGTCCATGACGGCCTTGTACAAGTCAGGGTGTGTTTCAGCATGGCAAGTGTTGTTGATAGCACTTGCAATCTCACGCATAGCATCAGTCATGTTGTTGCACTGGAGTGAGTCCTCCTCAGTCAAACCAGATGCCCTCTTTCTCTTCTTATTTGAAGTGGGTGAAGGGTCCTGAGTGGCACTAGCATTAGGAAGTCCAAAGTTAGACTCGGGAAGATGTTGCAATACCTCATCAGTTGTTCCTTGCCCCTCCATGACGTTGGGTTTATCTTTGTCCTCCACAACAATAGGCGTTCCCAGTGGCACACCGGTTGCCATTGCATAATTCCCGGTGGCATGCTTATTAGCAAAGCAAAGTTCCATATAATTGTAGAACTCAAGTGGGGAATTGAGCAATTCGGCATCAGTTGGATGATCCTGCAACACCATTTGAACAATACTACTTAACATATATTATCACCAAAAGTAACTCAGCCAACATCAGTTCAACAAAAACATCATTTCAGCTATAAAACATCATCATTTTCAGCACAACTAACTCATTTCAACACCGTTTCAGCAATAATATAACTCATTTCAGCAGGCAAAAAAGGGTTTCTACATGTATATGCATACCTGAGTGTGGCCCAAATAGTGTTGTTCTTCTAGCAATACCATCTTCTTGTCATCATCGCAAAGAGCACCACTTAAACCCTTCAAATAAACAATCCTTGTCCACCTATTCCGCCATTTGCGAATATGATTGTGCACTTGGGGTAATAGACACGTCATAACCAACGAAGGAAGATATGCACTTTGCAACACTCAGCGACGGCGGGACGGCGGCTGGTCCTGGTGCGGGGATGAGGGATCACTAGAAGAGTGTCTAGAGGGGAGGGGGGGGGGTGAATAGACTACTAGCAGGAATTTAAAACCTAACCTTTTCCCAAGTTAATTGGTTGGCAGATTTTAATAGTTTTAGCAAATCTAGCAAGTCTATATACCCTACACATGCATGTCAACAAATATGGCAGCGGAAAGTAAAGACATTGCACATGAAGTAAAGAGTTGAGATATGGAGATCAAACACAATTGGAGACGCAAGGATTTTTCCCGTGGTTCCGATAGGTGGTGCTATCGTACGTCCACGTTTATGGAGTCTTCAACCCACGGAGGGTAACGGTCGCGAGAGTCCACGGAGGGCTCCACCCATAAGGGTCCACGAAGTAGCAACCTTGACTATTCCATAACGGCTTCCGTCCACGAAGGACTAGCCTCACTATGGGTAGATCTTCACGAAGTAGGCGATCTCCTTGCCCTTACAAACTTCTTGGTTCAACTCCACAACACGAAGTAGGAGGCTCCCAAGCGACACCTAACCAATCTAGGAGGCACCACCCTCCAAAAGGTAATAGGCTCGGTAATGTCGATGAACTCCTTGCTCTTGTGCTTCAAGATGATAGACTCCTCAACACACAATCACTCTCTCACAGATTTGGCTTGGTGGAAGAGATGGGATTGGTGGAAAGCAACTTGGGGAGGCTAGAAATCAAGATCCATATGGTTGGAGTGGAAGATCTTGACCTCAACACAAGAATAGGTGGTTCTCTCTCAGAAAACTAGATGGGGCAAGTATGGAATAGTTCTGAGTGCTTCTCTCTCGAATAGGTGGTGGTGAAGGGTTATATATAGGCATCCCCAAAAATCCAACCGTTACACACAAAATGACCAACTCGGTGACACTGATGTGTAAATCTCGGTGGTACCGAAGTGACCAAAAGTGGCAACTTTTGAATCTCGGTGAGACCGATATAGGAAACTCGGTTGCACCGATAAGGTGACCAACGGTCAGATTGACAATCTCGGTGACGCCGATCCAACAATCTCGGTGGTACCGATGTTGTGAATTTGCGTAACAGAGAGTTGGCAACCTAAACTCGGTGGCACCGGGATTGAATCGGTTGCACCGAAGTGGCTAGGGTTTGGCTGAGTCTGTCTGAGGTTGAGAATCGGTGGCACCGGGATAGAAATGTTGGTTGCACCGATTTTGAGTATTTGGCTTTGGACAGACTTTGGTGGGAGAGCTTGTGGGTGTTTTTGGTGACTATCACTTGTGCACGTATGAGCATTTTGTTCACCAACAAAACCTTACCCCCTTTTAATAGTATTGGCTTTCCTATGGACTCAAAGTGATTTCTCACAAATGTAAAATGTAGAGTCCTCTTCCTTGAAGCTTTGCCAACCTATTTCCTTGCATCTTGGGGTAATCCACAATCTCCACAATCCTTTTGCCAACCCTCTCTGTGGACTTTATCTGAAATACACTAGGTAAAAGTATTAGTCCAAGAGACAATGTATGTTGTCATGAATTATCAAAACCACCAAGGGAGCATGTTGTGCTTTCAATCTCCCCTTTTTGGTAATTGATGACAACATACAATCAAAGCTTCAAATAAAGATATGCATGGATATAATGAAGACTTTGAGAGACACATGACTTAGATTTGCTCCCCCTAAATGTGTGCAGTCCTTTAAAGGATAGTTGCTTTGGAATGCATGGACACACATATGGATGAAGGGATATAATAAGTCATGTATATCTTGGCCATATGCATCAAACATGTATGAATGAGATGTATCCTTGTTCAAGACTTCACTCTTGCAAACAATATGTTCAAGAAGCAAGAGATCATCTTGATCAAGGGTATGATGCATATACTTACCTTGAGTTCTTGAGCATTCTAGTAGTAGAAACACACTTGAGAAAACAATGTTAGAAAACACAAGAGTATTCTACCAAACAACAAGGCAATAGAACTCAACAGTACCAAGATATGGAGAACATATAGAAGATAGCATTTCTTAAGATTGATATGTCTCCGAAATTATTTCTTTCTCCCCTTAGATATGACAATAGTAGAACATCCTCTCCCCCTGAATCTCAGCATGTAGATATTGAGATTGGATAGGGTGAGAAAGGTAAACTTCCAAATTTGTCTTCTCCCCCTACTTTGATATTCTCCCCTTGTTTAAGTGAGTATGAATATTGATATTGGCTCTCCCCCTTGATCATATCTTCCCCTTTGCATAAGCATGTATCTCCCCTTTAGCATGAAGCTTTGTTCTTCTCCCCCTTTGGCATTAATTACCAAAAAGGTCAAAAACAGGGATGGATCCAGGGATCATTGACTGAGAAGGGATCCTTGAGAACAAGGGTCACTGAATGTAGGGTTCATAGAAATGAAAACTGAGGGAATCATGGAAAATAGTTTCTCTCCCTTTGAGATGTTGTAAGATTTTGTTATTCTCCCCCTTCTTCCGTTAAGGTAGGGATCCTTGAATAAAGAAATTCTCTCCCTAAGATTATCTTTTGTTATTCTCCCCCGATTTTTTTACGGGATCATCGAAGTAACAGAAGTATTGCTTGTAGGATTGCAAAAGAAACATAGATTAGAAAAGAAAAAATCGGTGACTCCGAGACAGATCAATCGGTGGTACCGAAGTTTTGTAGTGCAGTTTATCTGCAATTTCGGTAGAACCGAGAAATATGTATCGGCGGCTCCGAGGCTAAAACAGCAACAGAAATAAGGGACCAAGTTTCTGTTTTCAAGGCGTCAACAGAGAACTTTTTCAAAGGGAATGCAAAAGTTTTTACAGAAAAATATCAACTAGAGAAGATTTGAGTGGTTTCAAGAAATCTTTGCAAAATAGAGAATGAACCAAACAAGATACTTAACTAGATGATGGGCGATGACTAGGTCACCTATATTAGAGTATATTGACTTAGGAGCCAAGTAAGAATACTTGATCATAGGTCATACTCTACGTTAAGCTCAAAATGGGGTTACCATTTTTCGATTAAGCATTTTAATGTCTTCATATCACTTGAGTTGCTTTAGCTCATGACTTGGAGCAAAGCCTTTTCAAGGATATGAGTACATACCTTTGAGTGATGTTGATGACGTTGCTCGTAGGTGAACTTGTCGAGGATGCTCAAGGTTGATGAAGATCATCTTGAGTTGGGAGCAATCCTTCTCGATTTAGTACACATGTCACCTACAAAGGTTAGTCATGCAAGGAAGGGCAATAGATATATCCATTTGACATGATACCAAATTAAGAATTATAAATGTATGTCAAGGATATGGTTGAGGTGTCTTCTTCCTTCCATCATCAAGAGGGGTTGTGGATACTTGGTCATGACAAAATTGCTTATGATTTGAGTTGATGGCAATCTTGTGGAATGAAGTTCTTCCAAGTACCTACAAAAGGGTTAGATGCAATACAAGGGAGCATAGAATTCCATGGCATAAGATAGCATGTTAGAAATATCATGGAAGTATCAAGAAAGCTCATGTCCTTGCATGCAACCGAGTGAGACTAGCTCAAGTTTGAAGCATCAATGATGTTCAACTCACTCCTCAAATAGCAAAATGTTTTCTCATCAAGTGGCTTGGTAAAGATATCGGCCAATTGCTTGTTAGTGCAAACATGCTTAAGATTAATATCTCCTTTGGCAACATGATCACGAATGAAATGATGTCTAACTTGAATATGTTTAGTTCGAGAATGTTGCACAGAATTATACCAATTTTAATAGAACTTTCATTGTCACCAAGTAATGGAACATTTTTAACATGGATTCCATAATCCTTAAGCGTTTGTGTCATCCATAGTAATTGTGCACAACAATATCCAGCAGCAATATACTCAGCTTCGGCACTAGATAAAGATACCGAGTTTTGTTTCTTGGAGGACCAAGACACAAGAGATCTACCCAAAAATTGACAAGTACCCGAGGTGGATTTTCTATCAACCTTGTCACCGGCATAATCCGAATCGGAGTAGCCAACAAGGTTAAAGGAAGATCCTTTGGGATACCAAATGCCAAAGTTTGGTGTTTGCATCAAATATCTCACAATACGTTTCACGGCCAAAAGATGACACTCTTTAGGTGCAGCTTGATATCTAGCACACATGCAAACACTAAGCATAATATCGGGACGAGAGGCACATAGATATAGCAATGAACCAATCATAGATCGATAAACCTTTTGATCAACTGGTTCATCCTCCTTGGTAAGATCAACATGTCCGCTAGTAGGCATGGGGGTTTTCATACCTTTGCACTCTTGCATGTTGAACTTCTTGATCAAGTCCTTGGTATACTTAGTTTGAGAGATGAAAATTCCTTCTTTCATTTGCTTGATTTGCAAACCAAGAAAGAATTTCAGCTCACACATCATAGACATCTCATACTTCTCGGACATCAACCTTCCAAATCTTTCACTAAATTGTGGGTTAGTAGATCCAAAGATAATATCATCCACATAGATTTGGCATACAAATAATTCACCATTAACTCTCTTAGTGAACAAGGTTGCATCAATTTTACCAATTTCAAAACCTTTTTCAATGAGAAACTTCGTTAAGCATTTGTACCAAGCACGAGGGGCTTGCTTAAGACCATAGAGGGCTTTACGAAGCTTGTAAACATGATTAGGTTTCTTAGGATTCACAAAACCAGGTGGTTGCTTAACATAGACTTCTTCTTCAATCTCACCATTCAAAAAGGCACTTTTAATGTCCATTTGATAAAGCGTGATATCATGGTGATTAGCATAGGCAAGAAGAATGCGAATAGCTTCAAGTCTAGCAACGGGGGCGTAGGTCTCACCGTAGTCCATACCTTCGACTTGCGTATATCCTTGGGCTACGAGACGAGCTTTGTTGCGCACGACTTGACCGTATTCGTCTTGCTTGTTCCGAAACACCCATTTGGTTCCGATGATGTTTTGCTCATCCTTGGGCTTCTCCACGAGTATCCACACTTCGTTCCTCTCGAAGTTGTGAAGCTCTTCATGCATCGCGTTTACCCAATCCGCGTCTTCAAGAGCTTGTTCTACCTTCAAGGGCTCAATGCTAGAGATGAAAGAATAATGCTCACAAAAGTTAGCTAGACGAGTTTTAGAGCGAGTGATTCTCCCGGTTTGGATGTCACCAAAGATTTGGTTTAGGGGATGGTTCTTGGTCACTTGTGCTCGAACTCGGGGTAGCTTGGGCTTGTTAGATGGTGGAGCTTCTTCTTCTTCATCATCATCTCCTTCATCTTCGTTGTTGTTGATGGTGTCGTTCCCTTGAGGTGGTGGTGAAGGTGGTTGTGGTGTATCTTCATGATGCACTTCCTCCTCTTCATCATCTTGTCGTGTACCGCTTGTGGATGCCTCCATGTCATGTTGTGGTTCACCTTGACGTGAAGTAGGGGCTTCCACTTGTGTTGATTAAGTACTTTCCTTCACCTTCATGGGACGAATCTTGCCGATGGGCAAATCTTGGATAGCTTCCGAAGGGTCCTTATCACCTACATGATTTGGCAATTGTTCGACTTGCGAACCATTAGATTCATCAAACTTCACATCTACCGTCTCTTCAACTTTTCGAGTGAAGTTGTTGTAGACACGGTAAGTGTGAGAGTTCGATCCGTAACCAAGTAGGAATCCTTCATGAGATTTAGGAGCAAATTTAGTACGACGATGCTTATCAAGAATGTAGCACTTTGAGCCGAATACCCGAAAGTATCCAACTTGAGGTTTGTTACCGGTGAGTAGCTCGTATGCCGTTTTACCGAGAAGCTTATGCAAGTAAAGTCGGTTTGTGGCATGACATGCTGTTTCCACGGCTTCTGCCCAAAAGTGTCTTGGCGTCTTGTATTCGTCAAGCATCGTTCTTGCCATCTCAATGAGCGTCCGGTTCTTCCTCTCAACAACTCCATTTTGTTGAGGCGTGTACGTAGCCGAGAACTCATGTGAGACACCTTCTTCGTCAAGGAAGGTATCCACCTCGGTGTTCTTGAACTCCGATTCGTTATCGCTCCGAACCTTCTTGATCTTCACTTCAAACTGATTTTGTGCTTTGCGAGCGAAGTTCTTGAAGATCTTTTGAACCTGCGACTTATCATAAAGAAAGAATACCCACGTAAATCTGGAAAAATCATCAACTATAACTAGACCATAGGAATTTCCACCGAGACTCTTGTAAGCGTTGGGACCAAACAGATCCATGTGAAGTAACTCGAGTGGTCTCCTAGTAGTCATGATATTCTTAACGGGATGACTTCCACCTACTTGCTTTCCAGCTTGACAAGCACTACAAAGTCTATCTTTGTCAAAGATAACATCTTTAACACCAAGTATATGATCACCTTTGATAAGCTTGTCTAAATTATGCATGCCAACATGTCCTAGTCTTCTATGCCAAAGCCAACCTTTAGAGGATTTAGCAATTAAACAAGTGCGAGGTTTGGATCTCTTAGTGAAGTCAACAATGTATAGATCACCTCTACGGAAACCGGTAAAGACCATTTTATGATTATCTTGACGAAACACTTGGCAATCTACTTTCGTGAATAGCACATTAAAACCAAAGTCGGCAAGTCTAGATACGGAAAGAAGATTGTAGCCAAGAGATTCAACAAGCATAACATTTTGGATAGAGCTATCATGGGATATGGCCACCTTACCAAGACCAAGTACCTTACCCTTGGAGTTGTCTCCAAACGTTACGTACCTTCGCGGTCCATGGTTTGGCATGATCTCTTTAAACATTTCTCTATCTCCGGTCATATGATCGGTACATCCGCTATCGAGAATCCACTCTTTTCCTCCGGACATGTAATCCTTGAAGTTTGCCATGAGACTTAGATTCTTCATGATCTTCTCATACTCGATGTCGAACAGCTCATCTTCATCATAGTAGCCATGTTCCACATTGTCATCATCAAGTGGGAAATCCTCGTCAAAAATAACAAGAGATTCGTTAGGATGGTGATCATGACCATGTTCAAGTTTATGAATGCGAAGGACTTCTACAATGATATTGTTGATAGTTGTGACATCTCCTTTAGCACGCATGAGATCTCTAAGCTCAAATAGACAATCATCAAATTTAGGATCACTAGGCGTCATTTTGTGGAAGGCAATAGCATTATGAAGAATTTCATCAAGATTACTCAATGAATAATTTGGATATCATTTCTCCAAGTCATTCCACAAAGTGTAAGCACATACAAAATTCTTCATTTGATTGAGCACATTTCTAGGCAAAGCTCTAACAATGAGATTGACAGTTCTAAGATTGCATAGCATATCAACTTCCTCTTCGTGTGTGGGATGCAAAGGATCAATGGGAGGTACATAGGGGCACTTGACATATTTGCTCAATTGAAATTCATTAAACAGCTCAAGCATTAAGGTTTTCCATTGACTATAGTACTCTCCATCAAGAATAGGCACTCTACAACTCAAACTCCCTATACTAGACACATCCATCTTCCTCCTCAGTGATTAGACCGAAGCAATGGAGACCAAAGCTCTGATACCAATTGAGGGATCACTAGAAGAGTGTCTAGAGGGGGGGGGGTGAATAGACTACTAGCAGGAATTTAAAACCTAACCTTTTCCCAAGTTAATTGGTTGGCAGATTTTAACAGTTTTAGCAAATCTAGCAAGTCTATATACCCTACACATGCATGTCAACAAATATGGCAGCGGAAAGTAAAGACATTGCACATGAAGTAAAGAGTTGAGATATGGAGATCAAACACAATTGGAGACGCAAGGATTTTTCCCGTGGTTCCGATAGGTGGTGCTATCGTACGTCCACGTTTATGGAGTCTTCAACCCACGGAGGGTAACGGTCGCGAGAGTCCACGGAGGGCTCCACCCATAAGGGTCCACGAAGTAGCAACCTTGACTATTCCATAACGGCTTCCGTCCACGAAGGACTAGCCTCACTATGGGTAGATCTTCACGAAGTAGGCGATCTCCTTGCCCTTACAAACTTCTTGGTTCAACTCCACAACACGAAGTAGGAGGCTCCCAAGCGACACCTAACCAATCTAGGAGGCACCACCCTCCAAAAGGTAATAGGCTCGGTAATGTCGATGAACTCCTTGCTCTTGTGCTTCAAGATGATAGACTCCTCAACACACAATCACTCTCTCACAGATTTGGCTTGGTGGAAGAGATGGGATTGGTGGAAAGCAACTTGGGGAGGCTAGAAATCAAGATCCATATGGTTGGAGTGGAAGATCTTGACCTCAACACAAGAATAGGTGGTTCTCTCTCAGAAAACTGGATGGGGCAAGTATGGAATAGTTCTGAGTGCTTCTCTCTCGAGTAGGTGGTGGTGGAGGGGTATATATAGGCATCCCCAAAAATCCAACCGTTACACACAAAATGACCAACTCGGTGACACTGATGTGTAAATCTCGGTGGTACCGAAGTGACCAAAAGTGGCAACTTTTGAATCTCGGTGAGACCGATATAGGAAACTCGGTTGCACCGATAAGGTGACCAACGGTCAGATTGACAATCTCGGTGACGCCGATCCAACAATCTCGGTGGTACCGATGTTGTGAATTTGCGTAACAGAGAGTTGGCAACCTAAACTCGGTGGCACCGGGATTGAATCGGTTGCACCGAAGTGGCTAGGGTTTGGCTGAGTCTGTCTGAGGTTGAGAATCGGTGGCACCGGGATAGAAATGTTGGTTGCACCGATTTTGAGTATTTGGCTTTGGACAGACTTTGGTAGGAGAGCTTGTGGGTGTTTTTGGTGACTATCACTTGTGCACGTATGAGCATTTTGTTCACCAACAAAACCTTACCCCCTTTTAATAGTATTGGCTTTCCTATGGACTCAAAGTGATTTCTCACAAATGTAAAATGTAGAGTCCTCTTCCTTGAAGCTTTGCCAACCTATTTCCTTGCATCTTGGGGTAATCCACAATATCCACAATCCTTTTGCCAACCCTCTCTGTGGACTTTATCTGAAATACACTAGGTAAAAGTATTAGTCCAAGAGACAATGTATGTTGTCATGAATTATCAAAACCACCAAGGGAGCATGTTGTGCTTTCAGGGGATGCGAGGGGGGAGCTGAAGGAAGGGGGGAAGAGGGCGGAGGGGGAGGAGGCTACCTCGGCCGGACGGCGGGCTGGTCCCGGCGGCGGGGATGCGGTCCTGGCGGCGGGCTAGGTCACCAGCAGAGGCGGAGGGGAGGCCGAGCGAGGAGTGGGTCGGGGAGGGATTTCTTGCGGGGGCAAACAGAGCGTAGCTGAGCCCAGCTCGCCTCTACGGGGGTGCTCCCTTCAGCATCGTTCTGAGCCTTTTTTGCATCGACTGGGCCATGCTCAGTAGAGCCCATAGACCCTACCAAACACCTAAAAGTGGGTTGGAGAGGGAACTTTTTAGTCTCATGCACCCTTGTGCATGCTACCAAACACACCCCAAGCCTCCCGATCCTTGCCCCTATATATACCTCTCGCTAAGCCACATGATCCATGTCGTCTCGGGCTATGATAGCATAAGCTCTATGCCCAAGCGTCGACCTGACGATCTGCATGTGCCACCACCGGCTGTTGGCGCCGCCTCTATGCAGCGCCGCTTCTTGTACCTCTTGGCTGCGAGCTGCCTCACACAACTCTCTCTCTCTCTCTCTCTCTCTCGGTTTCTATCTTCTCTTCTCTCACAAGAACACACGATGGAAGAAACCCACACGCATACACACACATACACCAAGGAGAGAACGGGTGCTAGCTTTGTCGAGAGGCCCTCTCCCTGATGAATACATTGGCTACATCTTTTACTCAGCCCTCACGGCCTCTCCCCCAGAAGTATGCCGGCACTGACATGCTCTTCATCAAGCACCTTGCCATCTCCACTACTGATTGATTTTGCCTCTCTACCACACCATTTTGCTGGGGGGAGTAGGGTGCAGTAGTAAAATGTTTCACCCCTTGTTCAATACAAAATTCTTTGAACTCAATTGAGTTGAACTCCCCTCCACGATCTGACCTGAAGGCCTGGAGTCTGCAACTTCCTTCGGCCTCTGCCATGACCTTGATTTTCTTGAAACTGTTATATGCCTCATCCTTGGTCCTGAGCAGATCAATCCACATGAACCGGGAAAAATCATCAACAACCATGATGAAGTATTTGTTGCCTCTAGGAGTTGGTGGTGTGATGGGTCCGCACAAATCTGCGTGTACAAGTTCCAGTGTGTGCTCTGCTCGATAAGATGTTGCCTGCAGAAACGGGGCTCGATGCTGCTTCCCAAGTGCACACCCATCGCAGTACTGCTCAATGCGAGCTATCACCGGCATGCCTCTGGCCATTCCCTTTGCTGACATGGCGCGCAGTGCTCTGAAGTGCAGGTGGCCCATCCTGGCATGCCACCTCCAAGTCTCGTTGTCTATTTTCGTCAGTAAACACGTCGGCACGTCAATTGTCAGCGTACCGGTGTACAGCCGGCTGCTTGTGCGCCGGACGCGAGCCAACATGCGGCGAGACAGATCATGGATGGTCATCACACCATTCTGAATGTCAACTTGGCACCCCCTTCATCGAGCTGTCCAAGTGAGATTATATTGCTCTTTAGGCTTGGGATGAAATAAACCTCTGACAAGGCGCGCTGCTCACCCCCCTGAGTCCTGAAGACCACCGAACCTTTCCCACAGATTGCCACATGTGAACCATCGCCAAACTTGACTGTCCCATGCACGGATTCGTCCATGGTGGAGAAGAAACGCCGCTCGCCAGCCATATGGCTGCTGGCGGCAGTGTCGAAGTACCACATCCCGTCGGGCGAAGGGACAGGTATCAACTTCTCTTCGTTGAGGAACACTGCTTGTGGTGTCACTGTCTTAGGTGCTGCAGTGGTAGAGAGCACGGCCTCAGCTGTCGCAGCGGCAGTGACCACGACCATGAAGAGCCCATGTTCATGCTCATCACCTGCCCGCACCAAGTTTGCGTGCTCCTGTTTGCCCTGCTGCTGCTGTTCCTGCTCACGGATCCAGTGCCAGCAATCCTTCTTCCAGTGTCCCGTTCTTCCACAGTGGTGGCACTTGCCTTTCTTTTTCCGACCTGACCCGCCGGATCCGCCCGCGCGCGCCATTGCCGGATGCAGGTTTGACACCGTTCTATGGCTTGGGCTTGCCAGGCGACTTGTTCTTGCTGCCGCCGCCGCCGCCGCCGGACGACTGCCTGCCGCCACCGTGTGACGAGCCGCCACCCCCGATCTGACGCTCACGTGCAGCCCACTCCTCCGCAGTGAGCATGTGTCACCCGGTGGACTGCGTGACGTCGTCGAGTTCATAATCATCCTTGCATGCGGACAGCCGGCCGGTCAGTTCCTCGATCGTCAGCGTTTTGAGATCGATGAGGGACTCGATAGCCATAGCCATCTGCCTGTACTTGCGCGGCACGACGCGAAGGAACTTCTGCACCGCCTTGTGTTCTGTCACCGGATCTCCATAGAGCTCGAGATCGGCGACGAGTCCGGTGAGCCGCAGCGCAAAATCCTCGATGGACTCGCCGTCCTTGAAACGGAGATCCTCGAATTCGCGGCGGCGCACCTGAGCTTTGGCATCGCGCACACGCTCACTTCCCATCCGAAGGGTTTTGATGGTGGTCCAGGCCACCTTGGCTGTGTCCTTCGCCGCCAGCACCTGCACCATCTCCGGCGGCACCCCAGTGAGGATGACGGAGAGGGCGCGCCGGTCGTCTCGCTCGTCGTCGGTGCCATCCGTGACGGCACGCCAGAGCCCGGTGGCCTGCAGCCTGACCTGCATGACCAGCGACCACTCCATGTAGTTAGCCCGCGTCAGCATCATGGGCGCCGGCGAGGCCTCCGTCTCCCGCACGACCCGCTCGACAACGCGGAGCTCTCCACTGCCGCCACTGGTCAGGCGCGCTAGCGGCGGCGAAACAGCCTGGCTGTCCCCCTTCTTGTTCTTCTTCTCAGTTTCGGAATCAGACATGACCGCAGTGGATCGAACACCACTCAATCACGCCGGCGCAGGATCGAACACCTACCGGCTCTGATGCCAATTGTTGTTGTCTATCCTAAATCTGACGAAGAGAGTTACTAAACGAGCCGTGTTGTTGGTATCATGAGCTTGGTCGTCTTGGGCCGTGTCGGAGGCGTGCCGGCGATGGCGGCGTTTGTCGGCGGCTGCGGGAAGCTCCGGGCCGTGTGTCAGCCTATGGAGGTGCGCGGCGCTGTGGCTGCCATGGCGGACGCGGAGGCGGCACGCGGTGAGTCGGCGGCGAGTGTGGCGTGTGGCGTGGCAGCATGGAGGTGCTGCACGGCGGCGGAGGCCGCAGCGGCGCGGTGCGAGGCCATGAAGCGGCGTCCAAGAAAGCTCGCGTTTGTGCGCGACGGCATCGACGACGTTTGTCGCCAAGGGACGCCAGACGCGTGTCACCGGCGGCGAAGGAGCTCGGCGTCTGTCGCCGAGGAAGAGCAGGAGGCCATAGCGGCGGGCATGGCGACGACAACGACGGAAGCTGCAACAACTCCGGCGACGACGACGTCGTGGTTTAGGGGGAGTATGTTAGGAAATAAACCACGAATGTGTCATGGCGTGTGATCCAGGGTCGCGTGCGTCTACGTCTGTGCGCGGGTGCGCACTCCGGGTCTGGCTCGTAAGGCAGCGGCCGTTGGCGTGAGTCGTGGGCTGTTCGTGCATGGCGGGTCGTGTGGCCGTTGGAAGAGGCTGCCGTGAGCGCTACGTTGTGTGTGAGCTAGCTGCATGCATCCAATGGATATGGACGTGGCGTGCATGTAGTGGTTAGTTAGTGCGTGCTAGTGGTAGCCGGTGTGGTGGCCAGGTCTTGCGTGCGTGCGTGTAGTGTGTGTGCGTGCCTGGCTATAAAAGCCCCCCTCATGTGCTCCTTGTTGTGCGTAGGTGTGTTGCCGTGCGCCGGTCTGTCGCCGACGGCGACGGTATGAGCCAAGCCTAGGAGCCAGAGATGAGCGTAGTCTCCGTCGGGACCATGGTGTGCTCCCGGTCGGCTGTGAGAGAGAGCTCCTCTGGGTAGCCTGCGGTCCGTTGCCGCGCCACGGTGACGGTATGTGCCGAGCCGAGGGGGAGGGGCCTAAGAAAGATGTAGTCTCCGTCGGGACCGTGGTGTGCGCCCGGTCGACGTGAGAGTTCTTCTAGGTTGTACTGCGTGTGTGCATGTGTACCTCCATGTATGTGTTTGAGGGAGTTGAGTTGAATAGAGACCAACATACAGGCCGTTCGTCGCCGGAAGTGTGTTTTGTTCATCGTCTTCTACCTTCGTCCAGCGTTCGTCGTCGGAGGGCTTCTCGGCGTCCGTCGCCGGTGGGTTTGTCCCAACACCGGCGTCCTGTCCAGCATCACCTGTGCCATAGGTGGGTTATTTCCTTCCTCTCACTCTCCTCAGATATGAACATTTTTTACCAGTTAGCTTGATTTGACGAGTTGATTTGTGTCTGTTGGGTTCGAGTTAGCTTGAGTGCACGAGCTGATTTGTGTGTGTTGGGTAGTTTCCTTAATAAGAAGCTTTGTGGAACTATATGTGGGAAAGAATGGATTCGTTGACTGAAGCTATAGTGAGCAAGTGGAATGAGGATAAACCGGCTGAAAATTTGTCTGAGATATCACAAAAACTGACAGTCTTGCAAAAGACTCTGAATGTTTGGGCAAAACGAAATTTTGGGTCCATAATTAAGCAAACCGCAGCCATGAGGTAGCAGCTGGAGTATCTTTGGTCTCGACCTGCTTTGGCATCCAGAGATAAAGAAATAAAAGCGGTGGCTAAGAACTTGGACGAACTGTTGCATCGCGAAGAAATGATGTGGAGGCAAAGGTCGAGAGCTCTCTGGCTGCGGGAGGGAGACAAAAATACCAAGTACTTTCAGCGCAAAGCTACGTGGAGGAGGAAGAAAAACAACATCAGTAAATTAAAAGATGGAGATGGGAATTGGGTAGAGGATCGGGCCAAGCTTCAGGAGATGACAACAAACTTTTTCAAAAACCTGTACACTAAAGAAAGTGGAGTGGATCCTAAAGTCATTGTAGACTGCTTGACGAAAAGAGTGTCAAGTGACATGAATTCGGCACTGGTTAAAGAGTTCTCAGAGAAGGAAGTTAGTGACGCTCTCTTTCAGATCGGCCCACTAAAGGCACCCGGACCCGATGGTTTTCTCGCCAGATTCTACCAAAGGAATTGGGGCACAGTTAAGAGAGATGTGGTGAACGCGGTCCTGAAGTTTTTTCAAGAGGGAGTTATGCCGGAGGGTACCAACGATACAGTCATAGTGCTCATACCCAAAGGAAACAGCCCGGAGCAATTAAAGGACTTTCGCCCTATCAGTCTATGCAATGTGATATACAAGGTAATTTCTAAGTGTATGGTGAATCGCCTAAGACCCTTCTTGAATGAGCTCATTTCGGAAATCCAAAGTGCCTTCATCCCAGGGCGTCTAATTACGGATAATGCTACACTCGCTTTTGAGTGTTTTCACAAGATCCAGAACAGCAAATTGCCTAGGAATACTCATTGCGCCTTTAAATTGGATTTGGCAAAAGCTTACGATCGTGTGGATTGGGGCTTCCTGGAAGAGGCTCTGTTGAAGTTGGGTTTTGATCACAAATGGGTGCAGTGGGTTATGTGCTGTGTTACGTCAGTGCGATATGCAGTCAAATATAATGGGGAGCTGCTGGACATTTTCCCACCCTCGAGAGGACTCCGCCAGGGCGACCCGCTGAGTCCCTACCTTTTCCTCTTCGTCGCCGATGGTCTGTCCTGCCTGCTGGACAAAGAGATTCGGCGGGGTAGGTTAACTCCTCTTAAGATCGCTAGAGGCAGCCCGGGTGTGTCAAACCTCCTATTCGCCGACGATAGCCTCCTCTTTTTCAAAGCGTCCAAAGAGGAGGCCGAGTGTGTGAAGCAAGTGTTGGATGAGTTTCAAAGGGGATCGGGTCAACTCCTAAGCTATAGCAAATGCTCTATCATGTTCAGTGAAGTGTGCCCAAGTGATGTCCAGGAGGAAATCAAAAGTGTACTCGAGATAACGGCTTCTACGTTCGAGAGTAAGTATTTGGGGCTACCTACGGCAGAGGGGCATATGAAAGAGTCATCTTTTCAACCAATTATGGAGAGGTTCATCAAGAGATGCTCGGATTGGTCTGAAAGATTCATGTCCCATGCAGCAAAAGAGGTCCTCATCAAGTCTGTTCTCCAAGCCCTCCCAACGTACTGCATGGGGGTGTTCAAGATGACACAAGGTTTCTGCGATAAATATGAGAAACTTATCCGGAACTTCTGGTGGGGAGAAGAAAATGGGCAGAGGAAAGTCCACTGGATGTCTTGGGAGAGAATGATCAAGCCTAAAAGAGGAGGGGGTATCGGTTTTAGAGATATGAAACTCTTCAACCAAGCTTTGCTAGCGAGACAAGCTTGGAGGCTTATTCAGAGGCCCGATAGTCTGTGCACGAGAGTGCTGAAATCAAAATACTACCCAAATGGGGAACTGCTGGACACGGTTTTTGCATCGGATGCTTCACCGGTTTGGCGAGGCATTGAGTATGGTCTCGAGCTCCTGAAGGTGGGCCTTGTCTGGAGGATCGGAAATGGGAGGAAGGTTAATATCCAGCGGGACCAATGGATTCCTCGTGAGAGTGGTCTGAAACCTGCTAACCTCATTCGTCGGTCCAGATTACGTTGGGTGAATCAATTGATGCTTGCAGATGGAAGTGGATGGATTTCGGAACTGATTCATCAACTATTTTATGGTTTTGATGCGGATGCGATATGTAGCATCAGGATCCCGAATTCGGCTGCGGAGGATACTTTGGCGTGGAATTGTGAGAAGTCCGGAGTGTTCACTGTCCGGAGTGCGTATAAGCTGGCGGCCTCACTTCAAGATCAGGCTGAGGGTGCGGCATCGAGTTCTACGAACGCATCCCACAACCGTAGCATGTGGGACATCATCTGGAAGGCCAAGGTACCAGAAAAGATCAAAATCTTCGGGTGGAGGACGGCCACCAATACGCTGCCGACCAAGCTGAACAAATGGAAGCGTACTTTGGATTTGGACAGTACCTGCAATATTTGTGGAATGGGAGAGGAAAACGAGCACCATGCTGTAGTCTCTTGTACCAAGAGCAGAGCCCTAAGAACGGAGATGAGAAAGGTCTGGAATATCCCCAGCGAAACGCTCTTTCAGTTTATAGGGGAGGACTGGTTACCAAATCTATTAGGGCCATGCAATATGGAAACAAGAACAAAAGTATTGTTCCTGCTGTGGCGTTGCTGGTTTCTTCGGGACGACTGTATACATAGTACAGGGAAAGAGTTGGTTAGTAGATCGGCTTTATTCCTGCAGCAATACGTAGAGGAGATAAACGACAACAGCTATGTATCTATTTCAGATATGAAAGACAAGCAAGGTATGGGGCAATTCAGGAATGCTTCTGTTGGAAAGGAGGCAGCGAGAGGAGCGATGGAGGTGCTGAGATCGAGCTGCAAATTGGCGTCCTCTGGTGCTTGGTGCCCCCCAAGCAATGGCCTGGTGAAACTGAATACTGATGCCTCTTTTTTGGCTGACAGTGGGCAGTCATGTATTGGTGCAGTAGCTCGTGACCACAGGGGCCTGGTGATCTTCTCGCAGTCTAAAAGTATCGAGTGTTGCTCGTCGGTTGAGGAAGCGGAGGCCCGAGCTTTGTTGTTGGGGCTCCAATCTTTAGCGGCACTGTTCAGAGGGCCTATCATCGCGGAAACAGACTGTTCCTTCTTAGCAAAAGAAATCCAATCTGATGCCAGCAACCGATCTGCCTGTTTTTCAGTCATACACGATGCCAAGAATGAATTATCAAAATTCAGAGATGCTCGGGTGGACTATGTTAACAGGAACCAGAACAAATTGGCTCACTGCTTGGCGGCCCGGGCGAGGAAAAAGGGAGACGCGTACAAAGTTGCAGGTGTTCCGGATGATTTAATGGAAGAGATGAGAGCTGACATGGCATCGGCTCAAGAGTAATGGAGTGTTACTCTTTTTCCTCAAAAAAAAAGAAGCTTTGTCCCCATCTCCAAACACCTCCCAGGAAGCAAATTCAATCAGTCTCTCTCCCCTAAATGCCTAAACCCTAAACCCTAAAAACCCTTCCAGGAAGCAAGTTCAATCAGTCTCTTCTCCATCTTGCAGCGGGTGGAGGGGGGATGGGGAGTGGAGGAGTCATGAGGGGGATTCTTCCTCCTGGCAGGCGCGGAAGGCTCAGGCCGGTGATCGTGGCGGATCCGGGCCGAATCTGGCGGACGACATGTGCTTCAAATGCGGCAGAATGGGTCACTACCAAGTGGGTTGCGAGTTTCCGCCTCTCTGTTTCGTGTGTAAGGTTGAGGGACACACTTCAAGCAATTGCCCATCCCGGCAATCGAAGCCGGAGCTCGTTATGTATGGGTTTGGGGTGAAAGATCAGGGCTTTTATCTGCTTGAGGGGGGAGCCGACGCGGAGGTCAATCTTCCGGCCAATGCCGCCTCGCTGGTGGTCACCGTTGGGGATGCCACGGAGGAATCAGTTAAGCTTGACCTGAGCGACATGTGGGATTTGGAGTGGGACTGGCAAGTGCGTCAAATTCGAAGGAATTGCTTCTCAGTGGTATATCCGTCCAAGGCGGCTCTAAGGTTGGCCAAGAAGAGCGGCACCATTACGCTTCCTATCAGTGAGCATAAGGCGGAGGTGGGAGAGCCTTTCTCTGAGCCGCATGTTGTGTCTTGGCTCCAGGAATGTTGGGTTCGGATCACAGGGATCCCGAACAAACTTCGTCAGGCTCCCCTCATCAAGGAGTTTCTGCGGGTGGTGGGAAAAGCAGTCCTGGTAGATGAACTCACAATTGTCAGACCTGATATAGGAGGAATCCGCGGGGCCCCGGTCCGAGCTAAAATCTGGTGCAGGGATCCAACAAAAATCAGTGGCATGTTTGAGATCTTCCGAGAGGTGAGCGGCTTCATGATGCGTGTGGAGCGGGAGGTGGGGGGACCGCTGGCTCCGCCTCCTCCTTCCCCTCCACCCCCCGGCCGCCTACTGATGACGACCCGGAGGGCGATGATGAGTCAACTCGCAGCTTGACCACAGGCGAGTGGGATGCCGCGGGATCCAAGGCCAAGGATTCAGCCCGCGATGGGACATCTGCCGCGAAGGGCGTGGATGGGGGCGCCGGCAAGCAGGTCGCGGGGTTGGGAGCAGGAGGGGAGGTGGTCAGTGCGCTGAAGGGGACGAAAGGACGCACTCTGCTGCCACCGGTGGATACTCCGCGCATGATGCGTCGGGAGGTTTCTTCTCTGCCAATCGAGGTCGACCAATACGGCTTGAATATGGATGCTGCTGACTTGGGTCTGAGTGGGGGCAAGTCCACATCATCTCCATCCTTGATGTCTACTACGCAACCTTCTTCTTGTAGACTCGTGTTGGGCCTCCAAGCGTAGAGTTTTGTAGGACAGTAGCAAATTTCCCTCAAGTGGATGACCTAAGGTTTATCAATCCGTGGGAGGCGTAGGATCAAGATGGTCTCTCTCAAACAACCCTGCAACCAAATAACAAAGAGTCTCTTGTGTCCCAAACACACCCAATACAATGGTAAATTGTATAGGTGCACTAGTTCGGCGAAGAGATGGTGATACAAGTGTAATATGGATGGTAGATATAGGTTTTTCTAATCTGAAAATATAAAAACAGCAAGGTAACTAATGATAAAAGTGAGCACAAACGGTATTGCAATGCTTAGGAACAAGGCCTAGGGTTCATACTTTCACTAGTGCAAGTTCCCTCAACAATACTGACATAGTTGAATCATATGTAAATCCTTCACGTGCGACAAAGAGTTCACTCCAAAGTCACAAATAGCAGAGAACAAACGAATAAATTATTGTAGGGTACGAAACCACCTCAAAGTTATCTTTTCCGATCAATCTTATGAGCTATCCCTATAAGTGTCACGAACAACCCTAGAGTTCGTACTAAAATAACACCTTAAGATACACATCAACCAAAACCCTAATGTCACCTAGATACTCCAATGTCACCACGAGTACCCATGGGCTTGATTATACGATATGCATCACACAATTTCAGATTCATCATGTTCAATCCAACACAAAGAACTTCAAAGAGTGCCCCAAAGTTTCTACCGGAGAGTCAAGACGAAAACATGTGCCAACCCCTATGCATAGATTCCCAAGGTCACGGAACCCGCAAGTTGATCACCAAAACATACATCAAGTGGATCAATAGAACATCCCATTGTCACCACGGATATCCCATCGCAAGACATACATCAAGTGTTCTCAAATCCTTAAAGACTCAATCTGATAAGTAAACTTCAAAGGGAAAACTCAATTCATCACAAGAAGATAGAGAGGGGAAAACTCCATATGATTCATCTATATCAATAAAGCTCGCGGTACATCAAGATCGTGCCTTCTCAAGAACACGAGAGAGAGAGATCAAACACATAGCTACTGGTACATACCCTCAGCCCCGAGGGTGAACTACTCCCTCCTCGTCATGGAGACCGCCGGGATGATGACGATGGCCTCCGGTGATGGTTTCCCCCTCCGGTAGGGTGCCGGAACGGGCTCTGCTACTTCTTGAGCATGCGTTGGTTTTCCCTTGAAGAGGAAAGGGTGATGCAGCAAAGTAGATAAGTATTTCCCTCAGTTGTTGAGAACCAAGGTATCAATCCAGTAGGAGATACAAGCAAGTCCCCAAGAGATGCACCTGCACAAATAATCAAACACTTGCACCCAACGCTATAAAGGGTTGTCAATCCCTTCACGGTTATTTGCAAGGATGAGATCTGATAGAGATAGATATAGAAGATTACTAAAACGAAAAGTAAAACAAAAGTAAAAAAGATTGCAGCAAAGTATTTTTGGTTTATAGATCTAAAAATATAATATGGAAAATAGACCCGGGGGCCATAGGTTTCACTAGAGGCTTCTCTCATGAAGGAAAATAATACGGTGGGTGAACAAATTACTGTCGAGCAATTGATAGAAAAGCGAATAATTATGAAGATATCCAAGGCAATGATTATGCATATAGGCATCACGTCCGTATCAAGTAGACCAAACGATTCTGCATCTACTACTATTACTCCACACATCGACCGACTCCTGCCTGCATCTAGAGTATTAAGTTCATGAAGAACAGAGTAACGCATTAGGTAAGATGACATGATGTAGAGGGATAAACTCAAGCAATATGATGAAAACCCCATCTTTTTATCCTTGATGGCAACAATACAAATACGTGCCTCGCTACCCCTACTGTCACTGGGTGAGGACACCGCAAGATTGAACCCAAAACTAAGCACTTCTCCCATTGCAAGAATTACCAATCTAGTTGGCCAAACCAAACCAATAACTCGAAGAGACTTGCAAAGATATGAAATCATGCATATAAGAATTCAGAGAAGATTCAAATAATATTCATAGATAGTCTGAACATAAACCCACAATTCATCGGATCTCGACAAACACACCGCAAAAGAGTATTACATCGGATAGATCTCCATGAAGATCATGAAGAACATGGTATTGAAGAACAAAGAGAGAGAAGAAGCCATCTAGCTACTAGCTATGGACACGAAGGTCTGTGGTGAACTACTCACGCATCATCGGAGGGGCAATGGAGTTGATGTAGATGCCCTCCGTGATTGAATCCCCCTCCGGCAGATTACCGGAAAAGGCTCCAAGATTGGATCTCACGGGAACAGAAGCTTCCGGCGGCGGAAAAGTATTTTCGTGGCTCTTTTTGGTATTGGGGGAATATTTGGGAATTTATAGGCCGAAGAATAGGATTAGGAGATCTGCTGGGGGGCCACAAGCTAGGGGGGCGCGCCCCCCCTAGGGCGCGTCCTGCAGGCTTGTGACTCCTCGGCAGGTCTCCTGCCTTCGTCTCCAAGTCTGGAAGGTTTCTTCTGGTCCAAGAAAAATCATTCCGAAGATTTTATTCCGTTTGGACTCCGTTTAATATTCCTTATCTGCAATACTCAAAATCAAGGAAAAAACAGAAACTGGCACTAGGATCTAGATTAATAGGTTAGTCCCAAAAATAATATAAAATAGCATAATAATGCATATAAAACATTCAAAACAGATAATATAATAGCATGAAACAATCAAAAATTATAGATACGTTGGAGACGTATCAAGCATCCTTAAGCTTAATTCCTGCTCGTCCTCGAGTAGGTAAATGATAAAAACAGAATATTTGATGTGGAATGCTACCTAACATATTTATCCATGTAATATTCTTTATTGTGGCATGAATATTCAGATCCGTAAGATTCAAAACAAAAGTTTAATATTGATATAAAAACATTAATACTTCAAGCATACTAACAAGGCAATTATGTCCTTTCAAAATAACATGGCCTCGGAGAACTATCCCTACAAAATCATATGGTCTGGCTATGCTCCATCTTCCCCACACAAAGTACTTAAATCATGCACAACCCCGATGACAAGTCAAGCAATTGTTTCACACTTTTTATGTTCTCAAACCTTTTCAACTCTCACGCAATACATGAGCGTGAGACATGGATATAGCACTATAGGTGGAATAGAATATGGTGGAGGTTGTGAAGAAAAAGGAGAAGATAGTCTCACATCAACTAGGCGTATCAACGGGCTATGGAGATGCCCATCAATAGATATCAATGTGAGTGAGTAGGGATTGCCATGCAACGGATGCACTAGAGCTATAAGTGTATGAAAGCTCAAAAAGAAACTAAGTGGACGTGCATCATGATGAAAAATTCCACTAGCTATATGAAAGTGACAAAATAGGAGACTCTCTATCATAAAGATCATGGTGCTACTTTGAAGCACAAGTGTGGAAAAAGATAGTAGCATTGTCCCTTCTCTCTTTCTCTCATTTTTTTATTTTGGTGGGCATCTTTGGCCTCTTTTTTTATTTGGGCTTCATTGGCCTCTTTTATTTTTTGTAAAGTCCGGAGACTCATCCCAACTTGTGAGGGAATCATAGCTTCCATCATCCTTTTCTCTCACGGGACAATGCTCTAATAATAATGATCATCACACTTTTATTTACTTACAACTCGATACCTAGAACAAAATATGACTCTATATGAATGCTTCCGGTGAGACACCGGCATGTGCAACGATCTAGCAAAGCAAATGACATCAAAAAAATGGACAAGCCATGAAAACATCATGCTAGCTGTATTACGATCATGCAAAGCAATATGAAAGTGATGGTGCATGTCATGAAAAACGGAACGGTGGAAGTTGCATGGCAATATATCTTGGAATGGCTATGGAAATGCCATAATAGGTAGATATGGTGGCTGTTTTGAGGAAAGTATATGGTGGCTGTTTTGAGGAAGGTGGGTTTAATGCACCAGCGAAAGTTGCGCGGTACTAGAGAGGCTAGCAAAGGTGGAAGGGTGAGAGTGCGTATAATCCATGGACTCAACATTAGTTAAAAAGAAATCACATACTTATTGCAAAAGTCTATTAGTTATTGAAGCAAAGTGTTAGACGCATGCTCCTAGGGGAGAGGTTGGTAGGAGTTAACCATCGCGCGCTCCCGACCCACACACAAAGGATGACAATCATTAAACAAATCATGCTCCGACTTCGTTACATAACGGTTCACCATACGTGCATGCTACGGGAATCACAAACTTTAACACAAGTATTTCTACCAATCCACAATTACTCACTAGCATGACTCTAATATCACCATCTCTATATCTCAAAACTATATGCAAGGAATCAAACTTCTCATAGTATTCAATGCACTTAATATGAAAGTTTTTATTATATCCCTCTTGGATGCCCATTATATTAGGACTAAATTCATAACCTAAACCAATTACCACGCTGTTTAAAGACTCTCAAAATAATATAAGTGAGGCATGCGAGTTTAATTATTTCTATAAAATAAAACACCACCGTGCTCTAAAAAGATATAAGTGAAGCACTAGAGCAACATTGCCTAGCTCAAAAGATATAAGTGAAGCACAAAGAGTATTCTAATAAATTCACGATTAACGCGTGTCTCTCTCAAAAAGATGTGTGCAGCAAGGATGATTGTGGCAAACTGCTACTTCTTGAGCATGCGTTGGTTTTCCCTTGAAGAGGAAAGGGTGACGCAGCAAAGTAGATAAGTATTTCCCTCAATTGTTGAGAACCAAGGTATCAATCCAGTAGGAGATACAAGCAAGTCCCCAATAGATGTACCTACATAAATAATCAAACACTTGCACCCAACGCTATAAACGGGTTGTCAATCCCTTCATGGTTACTTGCAAGGATGAGATCTGATAGAGATAGATAGATAGGATTGCTAAAACGAAAAGTAAAAGAAAAGTAAAAAAATTTTGCAGCAAAGTATTTTTGGTATTTTTGGTTTATAGATCTGAAAATATAATGTGGAAAATAGACCCGGGGGCCATAGGTTTCACTAGAGGCTTCTCTCATGAAGGAAAATAATACGGTGGGTGAACAAATTACTGTCGAGCAATTGATAGAAAAGCGAATAATTATGAAGATATCCAAGGCAATGATTATGCATATAGGCATCACGTCCGTGTCAAGTAGACCGAAACGATTCTGCATCTACTACTATTACTCCACACATCGACCGACTCCTGCCTGCATCTAGAGTATTAAGTTCATGAAGAACAGAGTAACGCATTAGGTAAGATGACATGATGTAGAGGGATAAACTCAAGCAATATGATGAAAACTCCATCTTTTTATCCTCGATGGCAACAATACAATACGTGCCTCGCTACCCCTACTTTGTCACTGGGTGAGGACACCGCAAGATTGAACCCAAAACTAAGCACTTCTCCCATTGCAAGAATTACCAATCTAGTTGGCCAAACCAAACTAATAACTCGAAGAGACTTGCAAAGATATGAAATCATGCATATAAGAATTCAGAGAAGATTCAAATAATATTCATAGATAAGCTGAACATAAACCCACAATTCATCGGATCTCGACAAACACACCGCAAAAGAGTATTACATCGGATAGATCTCCATGAAGATCATGAAGAACATGGTATTGAAGAACAAAGAGAGAGAAGAAGCCATCTAGCTACTAGCTATGGACCCGAAGGTCTGTGGTGAACTACTCACGCATCATCGGAGGGGCAATGGAGTTGATGTAGATGCCCTCCGTGATCGAATCCCCCTCCGGCAGATTACCGGAAAAGGCTCCAAGATTGGATCTCACGGGAACAGAGGCTTCCGGCGGCGGAAAAGTATTTTCGTGGCTCTTTTTGGTATTGGGGGAATATTTAGGAATTTATAGGCCAAAGAATAGGGTTAGGAGGGCTGCCGTGGGGCCACAAGCCAGGGGGGCGCCCCCCCCAAGGGCGCGCCCTGCAGGCTTGTGACTCCTCGGCAGGTCTCCTGCCTTCGTCTCCAAGTCTGGCAGGTTTCTACTGGTCCAAGAAAAATCATTCCGAAGATTTTATTCCGTTTGGACTCCGTTTAATATTCCTTATCTGCAATACTCAAAATCAAGGAAAAAATAGAAACTGGCACTAGGCTCTAGATTAATAGGTTAGTCCCAAAAATAATATAAAATAGCATAATAATGCATATAAAACATCCAAAACAGATAATATAATAGTATGGAACAATAAAAAATTATAGATACGTTGGAGACGTATCAGGCTCCCGATTGGTTTTTCGTGGCTACAGAGGCTTGCGGCGGCGGAACTCCCGATCTAGGTTTCTGTATTTATAAGAAATTTGGGCGTCGGAAACAAGTCAAGGGGGGCCACGAGACGACGACAAGCCAGGGGGTGCGCCCTAGGGGGCGGGGGGGGGCCCTAGGCTTGTGGCTGCCTCGTGGCTCTTCTGGCCCAACTCCGATGCCCCGTGGGTCTCTTCTGGTCAATAAAAAAATCACCGTAAATTTTTATTCCGTTTGGACTCCGTTTGATATTCCTTTTGTGTAAAACTCAATAACAAGGAAAAAAACAGAAACTGGCATTGGGCTCTAGGTTAATATGTTAGTCCCAAAAAATAGTATAAAATAGCATATTAATGCATATAAAACATCCAAAATCGATAATATAATAGCATGGAACAATCAAAAATTATAGATACGTTGGAGACGTATCAAGCATCCCCAAGCTTAATTCCTGCTCGTCCTCGATTAGGTAAATGATAAAAACAGAATTTTTGATGTGGAATGCTACCTAACATATTCATCCATGTAATTTTCTTTATTGTGGCATGAATATTCAGATCTATAAGATTCAAAACAAAAGTTTAATGTTGACATAAAAACAATAATACTTCAAGCATACTAATAAAGCAATCATGTCTTCTCAAAATAACATGGCCAAAGAAAGTTATCCCTACAAAATCATATAGTCTGGCTATGCTCCATCTTCATCACACAAAGTATTAAATCATGCACAACCCCGGTTTTAGCCAAGCAATTGTTTCATACTTTAGTGTTCTCAAACTTTTTCAACTCTCACGCAATACATGAGCATGAGCCATGGACATAGCACTATAGGTGGAATAGAATATGGTGGTTGTGGAGAAGACAAAAAAAGAAGAAGGAGATAATCTCACACCAACTAGGCGTATCAACGGGCTATGGAGATGCCCATCAATAGATATCAATGTGAGTGAGTAGGGATTGCCATGCAACGGATGCACTAGAGCTATAAGTGTATGAAAGCTCAAAAAATAAACTAAGTGGGTGTGCATCCAACTCGCTTGCTCACGAAGACCTAGGGCAATTTGAGGAAGCCCATCATTGGAATATACAAGCCAAGTTCTATAATGAAAAATTCCCACTAGTATATGAAAGTGTTAATATAGGAGACTCTCTATCATGAAGATCATGGTGCTACTTTGAAGCACGAGTGTGGAAAAAGGATAGTAGCATTGTCCCTTCTCTCTTTTCTCTCATTTTTTTATTTTCTCTTTTTTTCTTCTTTTGGTGGGCTTCTTTGGCCTCTTTTATTTTTCATAAAGTCTGGAGACTCATCCCGACTTGTGGGGGAATCATAGTTTCCATCATCCTTTCCTCACATGGGACAATGCTCTAATAATGATGATCATCACACTTTTATTTACTTACAACTCAAGAATTACAACTCGATACTTAGAACAAAATATGACTCTATATGAATGTCTCCGGCAGTGTACCGGGATGTGCAATGACTCAAGAGTGACATGTATAAAAAATATGAACGGTGGCTTTGCCACAAATGCGATGTCAACTACATGATCATGCAAAGCAATATGACAATGATGATGCGTGTCATAAACGGAACGGTGGAAGTTGCATGGCAATATATCTCGGAATGGATATGAAAATGCCATAATAGGTAGGTATGGTGGCTGTTTTGAGGAAGGTATATGGTGGGTTTAATGCACCGGCGAAAGTTGCGCGGTACTAGAGAGGCTAGCAAGGGTGGAAGGGTGAGAGTGTGTATAATCCATGGACTCAACATTAGTCATAAAGAACTCACATACTTATTGCAAAAGTCTATTAGTTATCAAAACAAAGTACTACACGCATGCTCCTAGGGGAAGGGTTGGTAGGAGTTAACCATCGCGCGATCCCGACCTCCACACAAAGGAGGGCAATCAATAAATAAATCATGCTCCGACTTCGTCACATAACGGTTCACCATACGTGCATGCTACGAGAATCACAACCTTTAACACAAGTATTTCTACCAATTCACAATTACTCACTAGCATGTCTCTAATATTACCATCTTTATATCTCAAAACAATCATAAGGAATCAAACTTCTCATAGTATTCAATGCACTTTATATGAAAGTTTTTATTATATCCCTCTTGGATGCCCATTATATTAGGACTAAATTCATAACCTAAGCAAATTACCATGCTGTTTAGAGACTCTCAAAATAATATAAGTGAAGCAAGAGAGTTCAATAATTTCTATAAAATAAAGCCACCGCCGTGCTCTAAAAAGATATAAGTGAAGCACTAGAGCATATTGCCTAGCTCAAAAGATATAAGTGAAGCACATAGAGTATTCTAATAAATTCATGATTCATGCGTGTCCCTATCAAAAAGTGTGTACAGCAAGTATGATTGTGGCAAACTAAAAAGCAAAGACTCATATCATACAAGACGCTCTAAGCAAAACACATATCATGTGGTGAATAAAAATATAGCCTCAAGTAAATTTACCGATGGATTGAAGACGAAAGAGGGGATGCCTTCTGGGGCATCCCCAAGCTTAGGCTCTTGGTTGTCCTTGAATATTACCTTGGGGTGCCTTGGGCATCCCCAAGCTTAGGCTCTTGCCACTCCTTATTCCATAGTCCATGAAATCTTTACCCAAAACTTGAAAACTTCACAACACAAAACTCAACAGAAAACTCGTGAGATCCGTTAGTATAAGAAAATTAAATCACCACTTTAGGTACTGTTGTGAACTCATTATTTATTTATATTGGTGTAATATCTACTGTATTCCAACTTCTCCATGGTTCATACCCCCCGATACTACCCATAGTTTCATCAAAATAAGCAAACAACACATAGAAAACAGAATCTGTCTAAAATAGAACAGTCTGTAGCAATCTGTAAACTTAGAATACTTCTGTAACTCTAATTTTTTTGAAAAATTAGGACAATCTGGGAAATTTGTATATCAATCTTGTGTAAAAAATTCAGATCCAATCTACGCTTCTGTGAATTTATAAAATTCCTGGACTGGGCGTCAAAGTTTCTGTTTTTCAGCAAGATCAAATCAACTATCAACGTAGACCGTCCCAAAGGTCTTACTTGGCACAAACACTAATTAAAACACTAAAACACAATTACTACAGAGGTAATAATGTGTAATTTATTCAAGAACAGAAACAAAACAAAAAAAACATAAAAATGAAATTGGGTTGCCTCCCAACAAGCGCTATTGTTTAACGCCCCTAGCTAGGCATAATGATTTCAATGATGCTCGTATAGGAAATATTATTTGAGACATGCAAAAGAGCATCATGAATCACATGACAAGCACATTTAAGTCTAACCCACTTCCTATGCATAGGGATTTTGTGAGCAAACAATTCATGAGAACAAGAATCAACTTGCATAGGAAGGCAAAACAAGAATATCTTTGAAAATTTGAACACATAGAGAGGAAACTTGATATTATTGCAATTCCTACAAGCATAAGTTCCTCCCTCATAATAATTTTCAGTAGCATCATGAAGGAATTCAACAATATAACTATCACATACAACATTCTTTTCATGATGCACAAGCATAGAATTTTTATCACTCTCCACATAAGCAAATTTCTTCTCATTCATAATAGTGGGAGCAAACTCAACAAAATAATTATCATGAGGTACTTGATAGACATAACCACTTTGAATATTAAAATCATGATAACAAGTTTCATGGTTACCATCACTCTTTATATCATACATGTCATCATCATAATCATCATAGGTAGGAGGCATGCGATCATCATAATAGTTTTGCTCATCAAAACTTGGGGGACTAAAAATATCATATTCATCAAACATAGCATCCCCAAGCTTGTGGCTTTGCATATCATTAGCATCATGGATATTCAGAGAATTCATACTAAAAATATTTCTATCATGCTCATCATTCAAGGAATTCTCATCAAGTATTTTCATAAATTCTTCCTCTATCAATTGAGCACAATTTTCCGAACCATCATTTTCACGAAAGACATTAAAGAGACGAAACAATTGATGCAACCTAAACTCCATTTTTTTGTAGTTTTCTTTTATAAAACCAAACTAGTGAAAAACAAGAAACTAAAAGATTTGATAGCAAGATCTAAAGATATACCTTCAAGCACTCACCTCCCCGGCAACGGCGCCAGAAAAGAGCTTGATGTCTACTACGCAACCTTCTTCTTGTAGACTCGTGTTGGGCCTCCAAGCGCAGAGTTTTGTAGGACAGTAGCAAATTTCCCTCAAGTGGATGACCTAAGGTTTATCAATCCGTGGGAGGCGTAGGATGAAGATGGTCTCTCTCAAACAACCCTGCAACCAAATAACAAAGAGTCTCTTGTGTCCCCAACACACCCAATACAATAGTAAATTGTATAGGTGCACTAGTTCGGCGAAGAGATGGTGATACAAGTGTAATATGGATGGTAGATATAGGTTTTTCTAATCTGAAAATATAAAAACAGCAAGGCAACTAATGATAAAAGTGATCACAAACGGTATTGCAATGCTTAGGAACAAGGCCTAGGGTTCATACTTTCACTAGTCCAAGTTCCCTCAACAATACTGACATAGTTGAATCATATGTAAATCCTTCACGTGCGACAAAGAGTTCACTCCAAAGTCACAAATAGCGGAGAACAAACGAATAAATTATTGTAGGGTACGAAACCACCTCAAAGTTATCTTTTCCGATCAATCTTATGAGCTATCCCTATAAGTGTCACGAACAGCCCTAGAGTTCGTACTAAAATAACACCTTAAGATACACATCAACCAAAACCCTAATGTCACCTAGATACTCCAATGTCACCACGAGTACCCATGGGCTTGATTATACGATATGCATCACACAATTTCAGATTCATCATGTTCAATCCAACACAAAGAACTTCAAAGAGTGCCCCAAAGTTTCTACCGGAGAGTCAAGACAAAAACATGTGCCAACCCCTATGCATAGATTCCCAAGGTCACGGAACCCGCAAGTTGATCACCAAAACATACATCAAGTGGATCAATAGAACATCCCATTGTCACCACGGATATCCCATCGCAAGACATACATCAAGTGTTCTCAAATCCTTAAAGACTCAATCCGATAAGTAAACTTCAAAGGGAAAACTCAATTCATCACAAGAAGATAGAGAGGGGAAAACTCCATATGATTCATCTATATCAATAAAGCTCACGGTACATCAAGATTGTGCCATCTCAAGAACACGAGAGAGAGAGAGATCAAACACATAGCTACTGGTACATACCCTCAGCCCCGAGGGTGAACTACTCCCTCCTCGTCATGGAGACCGCCGGGATGATGAAGATGGCCTCTGGTGATGGTTTCCCCCTCCGGCAGGGTGCCGAAACGGGCTCCCGATTGGTTTTTCGTGGCTATAGAGGCTTGCGGCGGCGGAACTCCCAATCTAGGTTTCTTTCTGGAGGTTTCTGTATTTATAAGAAATTTGGGCGTCGGAAACAAGTCAAGGGGGGCCACGAGGCGACGACAAGCCAAGGGGGCGCGCCCTAGGGGGGGGCACCCCCTAGGTTTGTGGCTGCCTCGTGCCTCTTCTGGCCCAACTCCGATGCGCCGTGGGTCTCTTCTGGTCCATAAAAAATCACCGTAAATTTTTATTCCGTTTGGACTCCGTTTGATATTCCTTTTCTGTAAAACTCAAAAGCAAGGAAAAAACAGAAACTGGCATTGGGCTCTAGGTTAATAGGTTAGTCGCAAAAAATAGTATAAAATAGCATATTAATGCATATAAAACATCCAAAACCGATAATATAATAGCATGGAACAATAAAAAATTATAGATACGTTGGAGATGTATCATTCCTCGTGCGGCTCGCCGGAAGCGACGACCGGTCAGGGACGTGCTGCTCGCACGGTCATGTCTAGCATTACGACGGCTTCCCCAATTCCAAGCGCATCCTCAACCCCCCGCTCATCTACGCCCTGCTCGTCGCCCCACGTGCGATCGGCAGCATCAATTGTGGTCCTGCCGGTGGTGGGCGCCAAGGCAAAGGTTGCAGAGATTGAGCCTGTGCAGCTGGAGTCGCGTTTCGCGGGGGAGGAGTTCCTCGACAACCAGATGCCGGCAGAGGAGTGTGCTGCCACTCTCGAGGCTATTCAGGCAGGAGGGGACACCAGGCTGGCGAGTCCACAAGGCCAGGCGAGAGGATATGCTTCTCCGGTTCGGGCGTCAAGGTCCAGCTCAAGGGTGGCCGCGTCCAAAGCATCACATATGATGGAGAAAGCCATGAAGCTCAAGGCAAGCAAGGGTCTGCAAGGTATAACTTCCAAACCCATCACCCGTTCCATGTCTTCTTTCAAAGTTCTTGCGTTAGCTTCAAATGCCCACTTGTTGCGAGTTGCTAAGGATAGCAACGTGATCCCGGGGTCGGAGGCGCGATCCCCCCTTGAGGTGTTGGAGGGCTTTAGAGCACAGGAGGAGGCTCAGGCAGCCATTGCAGAGGCGATCGCCCGCCGGGATATCGCGAGAACGGTGCTGTCCGAAGCCCGCGCCCACGAGGAGGCTGGCTCTGTCAGGGAGACGACAGCGCCAGTCAACCGTGCGGTTTCGGGTCGTGGGAGAGGGAGGGGCCGGGGCAGTGGACGGGGCCGCGGCCGTGGCAGGCACAACACCGGCAGGGAGGATGGTGCGAATGAAGGGGCGGGGGCCCGATCCCCCTTGGTGACACAATGAGGGGATTGATATGGAACATTAGAGGGTTCGGACAAATGGATCGGAGGAGGCAACTGATCGAGTACATTAGAGATCAACACATTGATTTTGTGGGCTTGCAGGAAATGATCCGTGCGTCCTTCTCTCAAGTGGAACTGGAATCTCTGGGCGGGTCCGTGGGGTTCCAGTGGGAATGGGTGCCGGCATCGGGCCGGTCTGGAGGCATCCTCCTAGGGATTAACATAGAGACTTTTGAAGTAATCTCGTACTCTCGAGGGGATTTTTTCATATGGGTGAAGATGATTAAACGCAACAACAACTTCAAGTGGGAACTATTAGTGGTGTATGGGCCGGCGGACCATTCCAGGTCTCAGGAATTCTTGAGTGAGATATATGCCAAAGTGAGCCACTCCCGGAACCCAGTGGTCATTGCGGGAGATTTCAATCTAATTAGGTCTAGGGAGGATAAAAGCAACCAAGTAATTAATGACCAGAATCTTGTAGATATGTTTAATGAGTGGGTGGCGGATTTGGCACTTATTGAGCTACAGAGGGTAGGAGCTCGCTTCACTTGGTCTAATAACCAGGAAAACCCAATTCGTAGTGTGCTGGATAGAGTTTTTGTGTCTACAGAGTGGGAGGCGAAATTTCCCGCTTGCTCGCTCGTAGCCGAAACGAGATTGGGGTCCGATCATTGCCCCCTTACCTTACTTTCCGGGGAGAGGGTACGGCGTATCCCGAAGCGCTTCTTCTTCGAGAAACAATGGATCCTTCAACCAGGGTTTAGTGAGATGGTGACCCACATAAGGGAGGAGGCAAAGGCTCATAGACCTCACCGATACGGACCGCTATGTGACCTCCTAGATGAATGGCAACACTGCATTCGTCGCTTGAGGCACCACCTTAGAGGTTGGGGGGCAAACGTGGGGTGTCAGCTACGAGATCGTAAAGCACGTCTCCTTGAAGAGATAAAAATCCTGGATTATCAGGCTGATAACAACGCCTTATCTTCTGAGGCATGGGCAAGGCGATATGAGGTGGAGGCGGAAATGGTGTTTATCCTGACATGCGAAGAACTATACTGGAAGCAGAGAGGGCAACAAAAATGGGTGCTCAATGGGGATGCGAGTACGGAATTTTTTCACGCAGTTGCGAATGGTCGCAGACGACGATGCACTATCAGAGTCTTGCGAGACGGGGCCCGGATCTTCTCCGAGGAGGGGGAGTTACGGACACACATTGATGGCTTCTATAGACAGTTATTAGGATCCACCGCGGGGGGGGGGGGGGTGGATTGGGGCCAAGATAAGAGGGTCTCGGACACGGACAATCATGAGCTCACGCGTTCTTTCTCATATCAGGAGGTAACTAATAATCTGTGGGAAATGCGGGTCAACACGGCGCCGGGACCAGACGGGTTCCCGGTGACATTTTATAAAAAGTTCTGGAATATAGTGGGGCCGCAGTTCTGCGATCTAGTTCATGAATTCACATTAGGGAAGATTGACATTAAACGGCTCAACTATGGGGTGCTGACACTATTGCCAAAGGTCCAGGGGGCGGACAACATTTGGCAATACCGTCCACTAACGCTCATCAACGTGAGCTTTCGCTTGATAGCCAAGGGTTTCGCGACTCGATTGGCCCCGGTGGCTAATAAAATAATTGATGAGAACCAAACTGCCTTTATCCGCGGTCGGAGTATCTTAGACGGGGTGGCAGTCCTGCATGAGGTGCTACATGAGATTGAGGAATCCAAAGAGGAGGTGTTCATCCTCAAAATCGACTTTGAGAAGGCATATGACCGCATGCGTTGGGAATTTCTTGAGGAGGTGCTTAAGGCAAAAGGCTTCGACTCTCTATGGGTAAGCTGGATGCGACAGCTGGTGAGGGGTGGTCAAACGGCAGTGAATATTAATGGTGAAGTGGGTCCATACTTTAGAAACCAAAGGGGGGTGCGACAAGGGGATCCAATTTCACCGCTTCTATTTAACATCCTGGTAGATGCCCTGGCCGCTATCTTAGACCATGCTAAGGAGGCGGGTCATATATCGGGAGTAGCCGCCGGTATTATTCCGGGAGGATTTTCACATCTGCAATACGCTGACGACACCCTCATCTTTATACAGAACTTGGAGCGGGAGATAACAAACCTAAAATTCCTTCTAATGTGTTTCGAGGAGATGTCGGGCCTCAAGATAAACTTTGATAAAAGTGAGGCCTTTGTCACGGGTGGTGATCTAGAATCGCAACTGAGAGCGGCACACATGATGAATTGTGAACTGGGGTCCATCCCAATGAAGTACTTGGGAATGCCTATATCCTCGAGAGTGCTATCTATGGGATATTTTCAGCCGGTAGTGGACACGACTGCGGCTAGGGTGGAGCCATGGCAAGGAAAACTGCTCTCATCTGGCGGAAGACTAGTTCTCATTAATGATTGTCTCACGAATATTCCAATGTTCGTCATGGGTTTTTATCTACTGCATGACGGCACCCACGCAAAGCTGGACAAGGTGCGATCCCGTTTCTTTTGGGCGAAAGAGAACGGGAAACAGAAATATCACATGGTCAGCTGGGACAAGGTATGCGAACCTAAGGAAGCGGGAGGCTTGGGGGTCATAAATACCAAGGTTATGAACTGGTGCCTTATGACTAAATGGGCCTGGAAGATCCTAACTAGGCAAGGGGGCCTGTGGCTACAGATCTTCAGGAGGAAATACCTAGACCAGGGAGGCATAAACTTCAGAAGGAATGTAAAACTATCTCAATTTGCGAGGGTAGTAAAAAAGGTTCAACCTCTCCTTCGGCTAGGGACTAAATTTGAGGTGCATAACGGGAAGGCCACACGCTTCTGGTCGGATATCTGGTGCGAGGGTAGGAGACTTCAGGAGGGTTTTCCTGATCTATTTGCCATTGCCGAAAATCAAAACGAGTGGGTGTCAGAGGTATGGCAACAAGATAGGTGGGTACCTAGGTTTCGTAGACCTCTCGGCGAGGTTAAGGTAGTCCAATGAGAAGAGCTGCGGAGTAAGCTGCAAGGGATCCGGCTGAGCCATGGGCAGGATGAGGCCAGTTGGCGCCTGGAGCCGTCCGGACAATTCTCCACGGGCTCGTTATACAAGGAGATTTTTAAATCCGCAACCCCTTGCGACTTATTGGGTATATGGAAGGCTCGGTTACCGGCTAAAATTAAAATCTTCCTGTGGCAAGTGGCTCGCAATAGAATTACGAGTGGGGATCAGGTGCAGAAACGACACGGCCCTGGTGATGGCAAGTGCATATGGTGCGGCGACAACGAGGACCGCGATCATATTCTTTTTAGATGCATTATGGCTCGATTTGTGTGGAGCGCCGTTCGAGAGGCAACGGGATCGAGGTGGAACCCTAGCGGCTTCTCCGACTTGTACCGATTGATTGCATCAACGAGAGGGAGAGACAAGCGATTGGCTTGGTTAGGTTTCGGGGCAATCGCATGGGCATTGTGGACCACTAGGAACAAAGCGCTAATAGAGGGGCAAATAATTCGACATCCGGCTGACCTTCTCTATAAAATTGTGTCCTTTCTGCAGCTGTGGAAGCTCCTAACAAGAACTCAGGACAGAGGAGACGTGGAGGAGCTCATAACAAGGATTCGGGCAAGATGCACTGAGTTACGTCGATCTACATAGGGAGAACACCGGCTGGGAGCCGCCCTCTCCTACCTCGATAGCTTCGGTAGCCAGTCTGTTGGTTCAGTTCCGGCGCTGCGTCGCCCGTTTTGCCTCTGGTATGTATCCCTTTACCTTTCGTAGTCCTAGACCTTGATCGTATGTACTGTAAAGGCCTCAGTTTAAGGCCGGGCAAGCGCCTCTAATCTAAAAAAAAGTTCAGTCGAATGGTATACTCCTTCCTGATGTACATGTGTGATGACAAATAAGGGCACCCGTGTGTTTCTGATCTGGAGAGAGATGTACGCGGTGGATTTTCTCCTCCTTCAGCCCCCGCGTCGCTCCCGCAGGGGTGACTCGGGAGGCATAACCCTAGCCCGTCACCGGCCCTCTTCACCTACCTCCTCCCCCTCGTCGCCACCGGAGGTGGCCGCCGGCTTGCTGCTGGGCTACCGGTGAAGGTGGCGGCGAGGATCTGGCCGCCCCGTTCCTCCACGGGGGGCTTTGAATCTGTGGCGGCGGCTGCGGCTGGCGGATCAAAGTCGGCCTTGCGGTGGCCGGCGCTCGTTGGAGGTGGCGAGGCAGCGACGGGTGACGGCTGTGATGCGGGCGTCTCAACAGCGCCCGATCCGGATCTGGAGGCCACCGTCTGGTTCAACCAGGATGCCTCCGTTGGTCCTGCCTTGGGCGGTCTTCGGTCGCCGGAGTTGGATCAGTTTGGAGGTTGGAGGTGGGAGGGGGCTCCGGAGAAATCCGAGGCCGGCTCTGCTGGCCACGACGGCGGTGACGCCCAAGGGCGCCGTACCCTTCTTGTAGGCGCCGTCCAGGTTGCCTCCTTCCCTTCGTCCTTCCTCCCAGCTCCTATGCCGGGTGAAAGCCCAATTCCTTGTCGGATCGAGCGACAGCGGCGCTTCGGGCGTCGTCACCCTCTTGGGGGTGCCGTTCGTGGTGAGCTTGGGCTGGATGTGATGCTTTGGTTACTTTGGGGCCGTTGGTGACGTGGTCGGAGTTTGTCTGGTGGAGGTGTGTTGGCGCTCTGTCGCCTATGTGCTCCGCCTCGGAGTTCTCCTTTCACGGTGCTTGGTCTTTAGCTGCTCTGCCGGCTCGGTGGAGCGGTGCTTCATCCTACACATTGATGGTGGCGGATCTCGACGGCATGGCGTAGTGGAGACTCGGCGTCCGATGTGTGGCAATGGACTCGCGTAGGAGGATGAAGCTATCTGGTGTCGTGGTGGCGTCGATGGCAGAGAGGCCTAGCAAGGTCGATGCATCGGTTCTATTCTGAGGATGGAGCGATGGAAGATGAAGGTGACGGCCCTTGCAGCGTGCGTATGTGGTGCTCACTGGGAGTGCACCAGACCGATGTGTGACCCAGTCCAAGTAGTTGCTTGGATGGGGCATCCGGCTTTAGATGTCAGGATTTGATGCGATGTCTGTTTGGTATTAGGCTCGGACATTCGGCCCCTTCATCAAGGGGATAGGAGTGGCGATAGGCGTTGCCAAGATGATGGCTTCAGACTTATTGATGTATTACTTTGTAAGGCCTTTGTGAATAATTAATAAAATGTCTGCATGCATCATCTAGATGCAGAGGCCAGGGATACAACCTCCTTTTCAAAAAGAAAAAAAAACAATAATACTAGAATAGGAACCGGCGGCGTTTAGTTTTCCAACATGCATGTGTAGTTACAATCAAACAATCTTTTCTAAGCCTTAGCACTTTGATATTATTTCTTCAAACCTATAACTTTGCTTTACAAATGTAAACTTTTAATTAAATAGTGCCATACCAAATGTTTTATCGAAGTACTGAATTTTGTTTTCACTAATGAATAATACTTTTGTGTAGTTAGCACATCATTATTTGATTATTCGGGTGCTAAACAATCCTAGCGTTAATGTTTTTTCCTCGCTGAGAGGCTAAGGTATGGCCTGCTCTCATTGTCCTTCAATCTAATTGTTCTATGCTACATGATAGCCTCTTAAGGTGGAGAATGCAAGCTAATTCCTATTTGGGCGCACTAACACCGTGAGGTTTGCAAATTAGTATGAAACCTATTTGTTTCTTACCCCGATGCACATCTAATACGAAACAAAGTTATATTGTCTTGAAATATTAAATCCAATTGAAATATATGTTACTTCTCTTCATGTTGGTGATGCATTGTAATAACTACACAAATATGAAGATACTCTACAATATATTAATTTGTCTAACTTTCCATATCATTCAAAGGTTCAAACAAATATATTTATGTTTCTTTCATGGACTTACTATTTCTCCCCCATAAATCCTCCTCCTATAGCTGCTACAAATTCCCGCAGCAACGCGCGGGTCATCATTCTTATACTAACTGAATTTAAAGTCTGTTAGTGAAATGTCGTCTCTTCCGGGAAAGACATATTAGAAAATTATGAAAAGAAGCACACCAATTGTTCGATTCACACGCTATATAATTCAGTTTGTAGACATCCAAAAGAAAATTAAAATTTTATTAGAATGCAATAAAATTTAGCATTTGAATTTTATATACTCCAACAACATTAAAACTTTGTGCTAAAAAAATACATATTTTATATAATTATATTTAAAATAATTTTTCTAGAAACATCTAGTAATACCCGCAGCGAAGCGCTGACTTTACACTAGTATATATTTGACTCATATAGTGTATCATGTACTATGAACGAATTGGTGCTACAGACCTGAATTACGTCTCTTTGCTTCTATCTTAATAAAGCTCCCCACATTCAATGCAAAAAAAAAGGACCTGAATTACGTCATGGTATAGTATATACTTGGACGTGTGGCATTTTCACATGAAATGAATTGACATTTATTGTTTACTCTTGATTACACGAAGATAGTACAATGGACACCCTTGATAAAGATAAAGCTACATAAATTCCTACGAAATTGCCGACTTCGCATTTCCATGTTGATCGAAGCCTACGATAAAGAAAGTGTCATATGATAGAATAACACACACGCTTCGTTTCCAGGTTACATCAAATCTCATTATTTAGTTTGTCAAAAACCACTTACAAAATCCCGTAAAAAAAACCACTTACAAAATAGAGAACCGATTCCATCCCGTACAGCCACGTGTGAGATCTTAAGTGAGACGTACATAAGACCCTTCCCAGTGCTTCATGGTGGACAGGTGCTAAGCATGTCACATAAGCAAAAAAATGACATGGCATAGTAATTAAGAAGGAAAGAGAGCACTTTGGTGACCCCAGGAAGAACCAATGCTATACACATGAACCTAGAGAAACCACTTAAATAAAAGAAGATAACCAATGCATGAGAGAGTTTAGGTGCTAAATCATTAAATAGAGTGAGCTTACCAACAACAAGTTAAGCACCTATGCAATGAGAAGTTGAGTTGCTAAGCTATTTAATGCTCTTAGTACCACATCTTAGCACCTTTGCATTGGAAGCAGCCTAACACTCCAAGTGCAATTCACAAAAACTAACAACGTCACCAAAATGGTTACACGGAAGATCTGCGAGGTGGGTGCTTGTCCCGCCGAGTGGATCATAGACTTGGAGCGTCGGATTCACCTTCTCGTTATGGAAGCAATAGTACATTAGCTTTCCACCATGGCGCATCACCCTCAAAGGGGTCATTACATCGGGATCACGTACGGCTCGACCCAGGTGCCCTTGGCCCAATCAGACAGAAGCCATATAGTGGTGCAAGCATCTTTGGTCTCGCGTCCCTCCTGCGACTGAACCATGCATGCAAATTGAGTTTATAGATCATGGCAATTTTAGTATTTTGACCATGACAATTCTAGTATTTTGAACATGGAAAACATTTTTTGTATGAACTATGGCAAATTTTAGTGCATGTATTATGACAAATTTAAGTAATTCATCATGACAATTTTAGTTTATGGTTCATGGCAAATTTGAGCCAGTGACCATGCATTTTTAAAATAACTGAGGACATATTTCTTTTTTACTTATGAACCATGTCAAAATTATTTCATGGATCATGGCAAATTATAGTAATTCATCATGGCAAGTCTAGTTTGTTAATTTCCTTTTTTATAACATGTGAAAGTTTATTTTAAACGTAAAAGAAAAAGTAGTTGAAATATATCATGGCAACTTCAGTGTAATCATGATGGCAATTTACGTGCAATAGACATGACAACTTTTATCAAAAAAAGTTATCAAAACATATCAATATGAGATTTAGTTTCGAAGATCTCGTCACGACGGATTTAATGGTCAAAACGGTTTTTCAATCGGATTTTTTATTTAAGAGAGAAAATATTTTTAAAACTAAAAAGACAAAAGATTCCTGTTGACATCATTAGTTTCGTCACTTGTGCATGCATGCGGTGACGTGGCGCAACCTGTGATCATTAAGCGTGTGGGCTGTTGTTGCTCCTCCCACACGTGTGGGCGTTATCGCAACCCAAAGAAAAACACTCTTTCACGAGCCTAAGACCTCTTCCCGACTAATAAGATCTCCCCTCTAATTTCTCTGCCCCCAATTTTAACGTGGGCCAGGTGAGATCTTCCCACTAATCTCTCTTTCATTGTCTAAAAAACGAATCTCTCTTTCAAATATCTCCTCTTCTTGATGCACGGCTTATATACAAACCGTGCGGGCTTGCCGCGACACCCGGCTTATGTACAAATTGTCAGACAGGCGGTCGCACCTGGTATATATATAAACCGTGCGATCCGTCGCGGTATCCAACTAATTTATAAACCGTGCAACGCACAGTGGCACTCAGTTTATACAGACGGTGACAAGTGGTCTTTAAGATCTGGCTGTCGTGCGAACCAACCTGTGGTTGGATGGTTAGAGGGACCGTGGTATCCCCAGCCCACCAGGGTTCAAATCCTGGTGCTCGCATTTATTCCTGGATTTATTTCAGGATTTCCGGCGATGCGCATTCAGTGGGAGGAAACGTTCCCGTCGACGACGAGGTGCCTACGGTGACTTCGTAAATTTCAAGATGATATGCCGGCTCAGTCTCTCGGAGGTGCTCATAGGGGTAGGGTGTGCGTGTGTGCGTTCATAGGGGTGAGTGTATGCGCGTGTATATGAGCGCTTACGTCTGCACTGTGTTCAAAAAAAAAAAGATCTGGCTGTCGTCATGTTACTTTATTAGACCGAGAGCCCCTAGGAAACACTCGGTTTATATATAAGCTGAGCTTTGTCGCTTCGGCTCTCGACTTATACTGTATAAGCCTGTCCACTTTAAACCGTCTCCTATAAGCCAGGGTTTTTATTCGACTTATACATAAACCGAGATCAAATCGCTATAAGCCGAGTGAATTAGATACACGGCTTACAAGTTTTTTTCTATAGTGGAAAATTGCCCTTGAAAAGGATGTCTCTTTTTTTACGGGTGAAATAATGCATTACTCAACTTAAAAAGTTTTATACATTATACGCATGATCGTATCGTATTGTACACGGAATTTAGAACCCTACTAGTTTTGGCACAATATGGAAAATGATTTTGTATATAGACAAAAAAGCGTTGCCCGCTTTATATTATAAAGTAACCATCACCGATTACAACCTAGAGCCGATACAAACATACATCACCACAACACACACCACACACCCAAGCCAAGATACAAAGGTACTGGGCACCGACACCCCACCCCACGGACTAGCTGCAACCACTAGTAGAAAACAGGGCTTTGGTCCTGGCTAGATAAGAACATTAGTCCCGGTCGTGTTACGAACCGGGACTACTGGCAGCATCAGTCCCGGTTCGAGAGGCTAGGATGCCGGCCGGGCCTCGGCAGGCATCAGTCCCGGTTCGGCTAGGACCTTTTGTCCCGGTTCCAGCCACCAACTGGGACTAAAGGGGTTGCTGCCCTTTAGTCCCGGTTTGTGTCTGGAACCGGGACTAAAGGGTAGGCCTTTAGTCCCGGTTTTAAATACAAACCGGGACTAATGTTTTGCCTATATATATCTGCCACCCCCATCTCCTCTGTTTTTTGGCCGTGGAAGGGTGTGGGAGGTGTGTGCTACTCTGTTCTCACCTCCTATGCACATGAGGTGTTTGATGAAATGCCCGAGCCACACTTAAGCTTTCTCCTCTCCAAGCTCGACCTCCAAGCTACATTTTCCCCAAGATTTGTCTAGGTTTGATGGTGCACCAACTACACAAGTGTTCTAAAAGGTTAGCAACTTCATCCTTTCATCTCTCAGTGCTAGTTTAGCTCATTTCAAATGCTCTAGAAGTAGAGTGGTTTGTGGGTTTTAGTGGAGGAGTGTATTAATTTGGTCACTTCTCTATTCATGATGTTCTGTAATGGTTTTTGATATACTTAATTATATAATGCACGCAGATGAACCGGCAATGGATGTACGGTGACCGACGCACCTCCGACTACATTGAGGGCCTGCATTATTTTCTCGAAGTGGCTGAGGCAAACAGCAGAATGGTTTTATGTATTGTCCATCTACTGTCTGTGGGAATACGAAGGATTACTCTTCCCGGAAAACCCTTCACTTGCACCTACTTGAGGAGGGTTTCATGCCACGCTATAATGTTTGGACCAAGCACGGAGAAAGAGGGGTTATGATGGAAGACAATGAAGAAGAAGAGGATGATGACAACTATCGTCCTATGTTCCCTGAATACGGTGATATTGCAACGGGGGACATGAAGATCAAGAGGCACCAGATGTGCCCGATGATGATCTTCGCCGGGTCATTGTTGATGCACAGAGTGAATGCGAAAGTGAAAGGGAGAAGTTGAAGTTCGATCGCATGTTAGAGGATCACAAAAAAGGGTTGTATCCAAATTGCGAAGATGGCAACACAAAGCTCGGTACCACACTAGAATTGCTGCAATGGAAGACAGAGAATGATTTGAAAAGTTACTGAAAATAATGAAGAATAAGCTTACAAAGGATAACGAATTGCCTCACAGTACGTAGGAAGCAAAGAAGGTTCTCTGCCCTCTAGGATTAGAGGTGCATAAGATACATGCATGCCCTAATGACTGCATCCTCTACCGTGGTGAGTACGAGAATTTGAATGCATGCCCGGTATGCGGTGCATTGCGGTATAAGATCAGACGAGATGACCCTGGTGATGTTGAGGGCGAGCGCCCCAGGAAGAGGGTTCCTGCCAAGGTGATGTGGTATGCTCCTATAATACCACGGTTGAAACGTCTGTTCAGAAACAGAAAGCATGCCAAGTTGTTGCGATGGCACGCAGAAGACCGTAAGAAAGACGGAAAGTTGAGAGTACCCGCTGACGGGTCGCAGTGGAGAAAAATCGAGAGAAAGTGGTGGGACTTTGCAGATGACGCAAGGAATGTATGGTTTGGTTTAAGTGCAGATGGCATCAATCCTTTTGGGGAGCAGAACATCAATCATAGCACCTGGCCCGTGACTCTAAGTATCTATAACCTTCCTCCTTGGTTGTGCATGAAGCGGAAGTTCGTTATGATGCCAGTGCTCATCCAAGGCCCTAAGCAACCCGGCAACGACATTGATGTGTACCTAAGGCCATTAGTTGAAGAACTTTTACAGCTGTGGGATGAAAAAGGTGTACGTGTGTGGGATGAGCACAAACAACAGGAATTTGACCTACGAGCATTGCTGTTTGTAACCATCAATGATTGGCCTACTCTTAGTAACCTTTCAGGACAGACAAACAAGGGATACAACGCATGCACGCACTGTTTAGATGATACCCAAAGTATATATTTGAACAAATGCAAGAAGAATGTGTACATGGGACATCGTCGATTTCTTCTGATCAAGCATGCCTTAAGAAAGAAAGGCAATCGTTTCAAAGGTGAGGCAGATCACCGAAAGAAGCCCGTCCTCCTTACTGGTGATGATATACTTGATATGGTCAATGATTTACAAGTAATCTTTGAAAAGGGTCCTGGTGGACAATCTGTTCCGAATGACGCTGAGGGACACGCATCCATGTGGAAGAAGAAATCTATATTTTGGGACCTACCCTATTGGAAAGACCTAGAGGTTCGCTCTGCAATCGACGTGATGCACGTGACGAAGAATGTTTGCGTGAACCTGCTAGGCTTCTTAGGGGTGTATGGGAAGACAAAAGATACACCGGAGGCACGGGAGGACCAGCAACATGTGAACAAAAAAGACAACATGCATCCAAAGCAGTATCAAGGTCCTGCCAGCTACGCTCTTACCAAAGCAGAGAAATAAATCTTCTTTGAATGCCTGCTCAGTATCAAGGTCCCGTCTGGCTTCTCGTCGAATATAAAGGGAATAATAAACATGGCAGAGAAAAAATTCCAGAACCTAAAGTCTCATGACTGCCACGTGATTATGACGCAACTGCTTCCGGTTGCATTGAGGGGGACTTCTACCAGAAAATGTTCGATTAGCCATTGTGAAGCTATGTGCATTCCTCAATGCAATTTCTCAGAAGGTAATCGATCCAGAAATCCTACCAAGGTTACAGAATGATTTGGTCCAATGTCTAGTCAGTTTCGAGTTGGTGTTCCCACCATCCTTCTTCAATATTATGACGCACGTCCTAGTTCACCTAGTCGACGAGATTGCCATTCTCGGTCCTGTATTTCTACACAATATGTTCCCCTTTGAGAGGTTCATGGGAGTCTTAAAGAAATATGTTCGTAACCGTGCTAGGCCAGAAGGAAGCATCTCCACGGGCCATCAAACAGAGGAGGTCATTTGGTTTTGTGTTGACTTTATTCCTGACCTTAAGCCGATTGGTGTCCCTAAATCGCAGTATGAGGGGAGATTGAGTGGAAAAGGCACGCTAGGAGCAGAGTCAATAATATGTAGGGACGAGCATTCTTGGGCTCAAGCACACTACACAGTTCTACAGAATTCTACCTTGGTGGCCCCGTATATCAATGAACACAAGAATATTCTACGCTCCAAACACCCGGAGCAGTCTGACGATTGGATTACATGTGAACACATCGGGACTTTCGGCGGTTGGTGATACGTCTCCATCGTATCTACTTTTCCAAACTCTTTTGCCCTTGTTTTGGACTCTAATTTGCATGATTTGAATGGAACTAACCCGGACTGACGCTGTTTTCAGCAGAATTGCCTTGGTGTTATTTTTGTGCAGAAATAAAAGTTCTCGGATTGACCTGAAAATTTACGGAGAATATTTTTGGAATTAATAAAAAATATTGGCAAAGCAATCAACCGAAGAGGGGCCACCACCTGGTCACAAGCCAGGGGGGCGCCCCCCCTAGGGCACGCCCCCCTAGGGCGCGCCCCCCTGTCTTGTGGGGCCCCTGGAGCTCCTCCGACCTCGTTTCCACTTCTATATATTCCTATTCGGGGAGAAAAAAATCAGAGAGAAGAGTTCATCGCGTTTTACGATACGGAGCCGCCGCCACCTCCTGTTCTTCCTCGGGAGGGCAGATCTGGAGTCTGATTTGGGCTCCGAAGAGGGGAAATCGATGCCGTCGTCATCACCAACCATCCTTCATCACCAATTTCATGATGCTCTCCGCCGTTCGTGAGTAATTCCATCGTAGGCTTGCTGGACGGTGATGGGTTGGATGAGATTTACCATGTAATCGAGTTAGTTTGGTTAGGGTTTGATCCCTAGTATCCACTATGTTCTGAGATTGATGTTGCTATGACTTTGCTATGCTTAATGCTTGTCACTAGGGCCCGAGTGCCATGATTTCAGATCTGAACCTATTATGTTTTCATGAATATATATGTGTTCTTGATCCTATCTTGCAAGTTGTAGACACCTATTACGAGTTATGATCCGCATCCCCCAGGGTGACAATAACTGGGATTCTTTCCAGTGATTACCGTAGTTTGAGGAGTTCATGTATTCACTAAGTGCTAATGCTTTGGTCCGATTCTCTATTAAAAGGAGGCCTTAATATCCCTTAGTTTCCATTAGGACCCCGCTGCCACGGGAGGGTAGGACAAAATATGTCATGCAAGTTCTTTTCCGTAAGCACGTATGACTATATATGGAATACATGCCTACATTACATTGATGAATTGGAGCTAGTTCTGTGTCACCCTATGTTATAACCGTTGCATGATGAATGCCATCCGACATAATTATCCATCACTGATCCATTGCCTATGAGCTTTTCACATATTGATCTTTGCTAAGTTACTTTTCCGTTGCTGCTATTACGATTGCTACAAAACTGTTACTGTCACTTTGCCACTGTTACCGTTACTTCCAAACTACTTTGCTACTGAATACTTTGCTGCAGATATTAAGTCTTTCAGGTGTGGTTGAATTGACAACTCAGCTGCTAATACTCGAGAATATTCTTTGGCTCCCCTTGTGTCGAATCAATAAATTTGGGTTGAATACTCTACCTTCGAAAACTGTTGCGATCCCCTATACTTGTGGGTTATCAAGACTTTTTTCTGGCGCTGTTGCCGGGGAGCATAGCTCTATTCTCTGAGTCACTTGGAATTTATATCTGTTGATCACTATGAAGAATCTGAAAGATGCTAAAACTAAGATCTACCCCTCAACTACGAGGACAGGTAAGGAACTGCCATCTAGCTCAGCACTTGATTCACCTTCTGTTATGAGTAAATTTGCGACACCACCACCTGCTATTGAATCTGATATGTCGCAAGTAATTGATGATGCCACTTCTACTATGAATGATGCTTATGATGACACTTTGCTTGATAACACTGTGCCACTGGGTGAATTTCTTGATGAACAAATTGCTAGAGTCAATGCTGAAACTGATAATATTTCTGAATCTGATGAAATTATTGAAACTGAACACTATGAGACACCTTCTAGACCTAGCTCTCCTAGATATGAATTGCCTGATATACCTGAGGGTTATGTTATGGAAGGAGAGGTAGCTAGGGACTTTCTTGCTTGTAAAGATAGAGATGATATTAAGAAATTGCTATGCAAGTGGAAAGAAAAATCTTTGAATGCTAGAATGCAATATGATCCTAAGTTTGCTACTTCACCTATCTTTGTTACTGATAAGGATTATGAATTCTCTGTCGATCCTGAGTTAATTACTTTGGTTGAATCTGATCCTTTCCATGGTTATGAATCTGAAACTGTTGTGGCACATCTTACTAAATTGAATGATATAGCCACCCTATTAACTCATGAGGAAAAAATTCGTTATTACTATATTCTTAAGTTGTTTCGTTTCTCATTAAAGGGTGATGCTAAGATATGGTTTAATTCTCTTGCTCCTGGTTGTGTGCGTAGTCCCCAGGATATGATATATTACTTCTCTGAAAAATATGTTCCTGCCCATAAGAAACAAGCTGCCTTGCAGGAAATATATAACTTTGTGCAAATTGAAGAAGAGAGTCTCCCACAAGCTTGGGGGAGGCTTCTCCAATTACTTAATGCTTTGCCTGATCATCCTCTTAAGAAAAACAAAATGCTTGATATCTTTTATAATGGACTAACCGATGCTTCTAGGGACCACCTAGATAGTTGTGCTGGTTGTGTTTTCAGGGAACGATCTATTGAACAAGCTGAACTACTACTGAATAATATATTGAGCAATGATAATGATTGGACTATTCCCGAACTACCTCCAAAGCCAACTCCCAAGAAAAGAGGTATTCTATTTCTCAGTCCTGAAGACATGCAAGAGGCAAAGAAATCTATGAAAGAAAAAGGTATTAAAGCTGAAGATGTTAAGAATCAACCACCTATTGAAGAAATACATGGTCTTGATAACCCGACACAGGTAGTAGAGGTAAATTCTCTCCGTAGATTTGTTGAAGGTGATATTCCTTATAATAAGTCTGCTAGTCAATGCTTGGATGAGTTTGATAACTTTATTGTCAAGCAAGAAACTTTCAACGCTTATGTTAGTAGACAATTGAAACATAATGCTTACATGCTTGATCGCTTGGGTGATTATTTGAGTAGAACTGTCAATGATCTTAAGCTTATTAGTAAACATGCTTCCATGGTAACTACTCAAGTAGAACAAGTACTAAAGGCACAGAATGATTTGCTTAATGAGATGATTAGTAAGAACAATGATCATTCTGTTAGAGTTGTGACTAGAGGTGGTAGAATGACTCAGGAACCTTTGTATCCTGAGGGTCATCCTAAGAGAATTGAGCAAGATTCTCAGAGAGTTAATACTGATGCACATGGTCATTCTAATAAAAGGAAAAAGATTGACGATAGGACTTTGCATGCTGCTAGTGAACCTGTTATAGACACTCATGAAAACCCAAATGATATTTCTATTTCTGATGCTGAGACACAATCTGGTAATGAACATGAGCCTAGTGATGATATTAATGATGATGTTCATGTTGATGCTCAACCTAGTAATGATAATGATGTGGAGATTGAACCTGCTGTTGATCTTGATAACCCACAACCTAAGAACAAAAGATATGATAAAAGAGACTTTGTTGCTAGGAAGCATGGTAGAGAAAGAGAACCATGGGTTCAGAAACCCATGCCCTTTCCTCCTAAACCATCCAAGAAAAAGGATGATGAGGATTTTGAACGCTTTGTTGAAATGCTTAGACCTGTCTTTTTGCGTATGCGCTTGACTGATATTCTGAAAATGTCTCCTTATGCTAAGTATATGAAAGATATTGTGACAAATAAAAGAAAGATACCGGAAGCTGAGATTTCCACCATGCTTGCTAATTATACTTTTAAAGGTGGAATACCAAAGAAACTAGGAGACCCCGGAGTAGCTACTATACCTTGCTCTATGAAAGGAAATTATTTTAAAACTGCTTTATGTGATCTTGGAGCTGGTGTTAGTGTTATGCCTTTCTCTTTGTATCGTAGACTTGATTTGAATAAGTTGACACCTACTGAAATCTCCTTGCAAATGGCTGATAAATCAACTGCTTTACCCATCGGAATTTGTGAGGATGTGCCTGTCGTAGTTGCAAACGTTACTATCCTAACGGACTTTGTTATTCTTGATATTCCTGAGGACGACAGTATGTCGATCATCCTTGGTAGACCCTTTTTGAATACTGCAGGGGCTGTTATTGATTGCAACAAGGGCAATGTCACTTTTCATAATAATGGTAATGAGCATACGGTACACTTTCCGAAGAAACAACCTCAAGTTCATAGTATCAACTCCATTGAAAAAATTTCAACGATTATTATTGGAGGCTTTGAATTCCCTCTCCCTACTGTCAAGAAGAAATATGATATACTTATTGTTGGGGACATGCATATCCCCATTGAGGTAACCTAGTGTTATTCAAAAATTCTCCGGTTCCGTGTCATTCGAAAAAAGTTTGTCAATAAGACTTGATCAACCTTATTGATGGATTCTTTTTTACGGGCATGAGAGGGATGAATTTAGAAAGCACAACCTTCTGTACTCAACTTTTACTTTCTGTTATTTAGATTAAATAGAGCTAGAATGCTATTATCCTTCTGTTTTTTGATTTATCCGTGCAATAGAAAAATGACCTGAAAATAAAAGTTCTCAGAATTCCCTGGAAATTTAGTATGATTTTTTCTGGATTATTTAAGAATTTTTGGCACTAAGAAAACATCAGGGGGCTGCACCAGTGGGCCACAAGCCTGCAGGGCGCGCCCACCCCCCCTGGGCACGCCCCCTGGCTTGTGGGTCCCACGTGGGGCCCCCTCACTTATTCCAGCCACCATCCACTTCGTCTTCCTCCAGAAAAAATCCCACCATTGCTCAAACTCGTGTTCTAGCTCATCTTGCTGCCATTTTCGATCTCCTTGCTCAAAGCTCCATTTGCAAAACTGTTTTAGGGGATTGTTCATCGGTATGTGACTCCTCCAATGGTCCAATTAGTTTTTGTTCTAGTGCTTTATATTTTGCAAATTTTTGCTACTGTGGTGACCTTGTTCTTGAGCTTGCATGTCAAATTTGTATGGTCCCAAGAAGTTTTGATGCATGATATATCCTCTAGGCACTTGTGGGAGTAGTTGCTATAAGTTTTGTTGAGCTTTGTCCACTTTTATTTGGAGTCACTAAAAATTTCAGAATTATTTTTTCAGAGAAAGAAAAATGTTAAGGAGAATATACCAAGGTGGTTCCTCGAGCAAGAAGACCCCGAGACACGCGATACGTAAGCCCGACTTTGAACCATCGAGGGAAGCTCAAGTGCGGCCATGTGAATGGCCGTCTAATCAATTTATGGTTCAAGCCGGTTTCAAGGAAGAGTTTTACGCGTACATACGAAATGCTGGCCTTGAAGATTTCATTTCAGAGCAATGCAAGCAATATTACCAACTCACTGATTCCTTCGTGCGGAGGTTTGAATTTTTGTCCAGGCGTAATGATCATTCTGTTCTATTTAATCTTTATGATGAATCATATACCATGGACCTGGAAGATTTTAATGATGCATGCAAAATTCCACAATGGGGTAGCCATAGTGACCCTCACAAAACTGAATATAATGATTTTCTTGCTAGCATCACTGTGGGAGAAACTAGAAACATTACACAGGCTACCTTGGGGAGCATTCACTTTCCTGCCATACATTATTTTGCTCTGTTCATAGGTAGATGTATTAACGGTAAACATGATCATAGCCACCTTTGCGTACCTGATCTTAGTATTCTTAAGAGTGCGGTCATGGGAGATAGACGATATAACTTGGGGGCTATTGTTGCTAGGAGACTACATAAAAATGCTAAGGAAGGAGATTTCTTTGGCGGGATTTACGCCACCCGTGTAGCCAATTATCTTAGGGTACCCATAAGGGAGAATGATATTGAGTTACCACCTGCTTTTCTTGATTATGAGGCTATGGTGCGCTACCAGTTTCTTGAGAGAAACGAACAGTCCCTCCTGTACCGACTAATTTTTGACAGACAGTGTGCTGTCCATATTACCCTTCTTGCTCTTGCCTTCTTTAACTTTCAGGAAAAACGGAGACATTTTATAACCAGAGAGGAGGCAAATGAGTACGAGAGAGAGGCGGAAGCCGCTCGCCTCCGCGCTGCAGCCGTTCAAGCGGTAGCCGCCGCAGCCCAGTACAACCCCAACTATGACTTTGGATATTATCCGGGCCAGCCATGGCCCTAGACCAACTTAGGCCAAAAGCCTAAGCTTGGGGGAGTACGTATTTCTCACCGACATTACATTCATGTTTACACACTCATTCCAGTTGTCGGTGTTCATACTTTTTCATTGTACCATCCAGGGTAGTTTATTTCTTCTTTTCGTTTTCTTCTTGTGTGTTTAATTGACTTTAAGAAAATCCAAAAAAATTAGTTCTAGCTTTACCTTCTAGTTTGTTTAGTTGTAGTATTAAGAGAAAACCCAAAAAGATTTCTCGTTCTTCTTTTGCTTGTTGGGAGCTTTCCCGTGTAAATAGTTTTTCTCGTTCTTGTTTTAAAATTTCTTTTCTTTGGGTCGTAAGGAGAAGGCCACGATGAAAATGTTGAGTGGCTCTCACATGCATCATTGTTTATCTTACAGAGAGCCCATATTACCTTGCCTTCTCCTTTGAGTTGTTGTTTGCAGATTCCAGCTTAGTCCAATGCACGTGCACTCTTATTATTATTCACACCGTTCGGTCGTGCAAGTGAAAGGCAATAATGACGATATATGATGAAGTGATTGAGATGGAGAAAAGCTGGTATGAACTCGACCTATTTTGTTTTTGTAAATATGATTAGCTCATCGTTCTGGATTCAGCTCGTTATGGATTGAACATGTTTGCAATGACAATTAGAGATTATAGTTACTCATGCCATGCTTAATTAGCTAAGAGTGTATAATGGTTTGTCTTGAGTGCCAACATGCATTTTAAAATGGTTGTGATGTAGTATGATAGGATGGTATCCTCCTCTGAATGATTCAAGTGGCTTGACTTGGCACATGTTCACGCATGTAGTTGAAACAAAACCAACATAGCCTCCACGATGTTTATGTTCATGGTGATTTATATCCTACTCATGCTTGCATTCAATGTTGGTTAATCTCAAAGCATGTTTATGACTGTTGTCGCTCTCTAGTTGGTCGCTTCCCAGTCTCTTGCTAGCCTTCGCTTGTACTAAGCGGGAATACTGCTTGTGCATCCACTTCCATAAACCCAAAGTTGATCCATATGAGTCCACCATACCTACCTATATGCGGTATTTACCTGCCGTTCCAAGTAAATTTGCATGTGCCATACTCTAAACCTTCAGATAAATATTCCGTTTTGTATGCCCGAATCGCTCATGTAGTGACTGGGGGCTGTCAGTATCTTCCATGCTAGGTGGGTTATTCTCACGATATGTGTTGATTCACTATCATTCACGAGAAAGTGGCTGGTATTCGGGATGCCCAGTTCCATGCTCAAAATTCAAATCAAAATATAATAAAACAAAACTCCCCCAGGATTGCTGTTTGTATGGACGGTACCCGTGGATTCGGCCCACCGTGGAGTGTGATCGATTGGTGGAGGGGGAGTAAAAACTTTACTATTCTGTTTGGGAACCGCCTATAATGTATCTAGCATGGAAGATATCGAGATCTCTTAGTTGTTATGTGGACAATGAAAGCATACCTCTCAAAATTATTATTCATCCCTGTTTTAAAAGCTCGAGCTCTGGCACCTCTGCAAATCAATGCTTCCCTCTGCGAAGGGCCTATCTATTTTATTTACTGTTGAGTCATCCTCTTCTTATAAAAAGCACTAGTTAGAGAGCACCTCCGTCATTTGTGTGCTTTGTTATCAATTGATATTGAGTATGAGTGTGACTGGATCTCTTTTACCATGAATTACAATGTCTAGTCAGTCCTTGTTCTTCAGAGGTGCTCTGCATTTATGTTTTGCGGTCTCAGAAAGAGCTAGCGAGATACCATTATGTCATATTGTATCATGATTGTTTTGATAAAATTGTTGTCATTCGAGACTTATTATTATTGCTCGCTAGTTGACTATGCCATTGATATGAGTAAATGTGAGACCTAAATGTTATTGTGAATATGGTTAGTCTATAATCTTTGCTAAAAATCTGAACATCAGTTAGACGTATTTACAACAACAAGATCAAACAGAGTTTGTAAAAGATTTTCTTTATCACTTTCAGTTTGTCAACTGAATTGCTTGAGGACAAGCAATGGGTTAAGCTTGGGGGAGTTGATACGTCTCCATCGTATCTACTTTTCCAAACTCTTTTGCCCTTGTTTTGGACTCTAATTTGCATGATTTGAATGGAACTAACCCGGACTGACGCTGTTTTCAGCAGAATTGCCTTGGTGTTATTTTTGTGCAGAAATAATAGTTCTCGGATTGACCTAAAAATTTACGGAGAATATTTTTGGAATTAATAAAAAATATTTGCGAAGGAATCAACCGAAGAGGGGCCACCACCTGGTCACAAGCCAGGGGGCGCGCCCCCCCCCTAGGGCGCGCCCCCCTGTCTTGTGTGGCCCCTGGAGCTCCTCCGACCTCGTTTCCACTTCTATATATTCCTATTCGGGGAGAAAAAAATCAGAGAGAAGAGTTCATCGCGTTTTACGATACGGAGCCGCCGCCACCTCCTGTTCTTCCTCGGGAGGGCAGATCTGGAGTCTGATTTGGGCTCCGGAGAGGGGAAATCGACGCCGTCGTCATCACCAACCATCCTTCATCACCAATTTCATGATGCTCTCCGCCGTTCGTGAGTAATTCCATCGCAGGCTTGCTGGACGGTGATGGGTTGGATGAGATTTACCATGTAATCGAGTTAGTTTGGTTAGGGTTTGATCCCTAGTATCCACTATGTTCTGAGATTGATGTTGCTATGACTTTGCTATGCTTAATGCTTGTCACTAGGGCCCGAGTGCCATGATTTCAGATATGAACGTATTATGTTTTCATGAATATATATGTGTTCTTGATCCTATCTTGCAAGTTGTAGACACCTATTACGAGTTATGATCCGCATCCCCCAGGGTGACAATAACTGGGATTCTTTCCGATGATTACCGTAGTTTGAGGAGTTCATGTATTCACTAAGTGCTAATGCTTTGGTCCGGTTCTCTATTAAAAGGAGGCCTTAATATCCCTTAGTTTCCATTAGGACCCCGCTGCCACGGGAGGGTAGGACAAAAGATGTCATGCAAGTTCTTTTCCATAAGCACGTATGACTATATATGGAATACATGCCTACATTACATTGATGAATTGGAGCTAGTTCTGTGTCACCCTATGTTATAACCGTTGCATGATGAATGCCATCCGACATAATTATCCATCACTGATCCATTGCCTACGAGCTTTTCACATATTGATCTTTGCTAAGTTACTTTTCCGTTGCTACTGTTACGATTGCTACAAAACTGCTACTGTCACTTTGCCACCGTTACCGTTACTTGCAAACTACTTTGCTACTGAATACTTTGCTGCAGATATTAAGTCTTTCAGGTGTGGTTGAATTGACAACTCAGCTGCTAATACTCGAGAATATTCTTTGGCTCCCCTTGTGTCGAATCAATAAATTTGGGCTGAATACTCTACCCTCGAAAACCGTTGCGATCCCCTATACTTGTGGGTTATCACTTGGTTGCAAATACATCTCATGCATAACAACACTATTGGAGATGACCTGTACTTGTTGGCCAGGACACCATCTTCGACTGTATTGACTTACCAAGGGTAAGAGATAAATGGGAATACATTTTACACGACCGCCCAAGATAAAAAGAGCACCAACCAAAACAGTGGTGTCCGCTTTGATGCAGCAATCACCCATAGGGCAAAGGACACATATTATGGTTACATAGAGGTGATATGGGAACTTGACTATGGACATGAATTGAAGGTCCCTTTGTTTCGGTGCAAATGGATCAATCTGTCAGGAGGCGGGGTATAGGTAGACCCGCAGTACGGAATGATAACAGTGGATCTCAACAATCTTGGGTACACAGACGAACCATTCGTCCTAGCCAATGATGTGGCGCAGGTTTTCTATGTGAAGGACATGTCTACCAAACCGAAAAAAAGAAAATATAAGGAAGCAAATACATCATACGATGAGCCAAAGCGCCACATAGTTCTTTCAGGGAAAAGAAACATCGTGGGAGTGGAGGACAAGACAGACATGTCTGAAGATTATGAAAAGTTTGATGAAATTCCTCCCTTCAAAGTGAAGGCTGACCCAAGCATCATGTTAAACGATGAAGATTATCCATGGTTACGGTGCAATAAGCAAGGGACACAGGGAAGAAAAAAATGAAATCCCTTTGTAATATATGAGTTTTCGTCCGAAACCCTGATACTTCGAAAGAGATTGTCCAGTTTGTACACGAAGTGCATCCAGTTTTTGCCGTAACCCTCTAAATTTTTTAACACATGCTATGTGGGTGAAATTATGATATCATGACAAGTTTCAACCTTTTAAGAGTTCATTTGCAGTGCTTTTCAAATTCAGGGTCATTTAGCTCAAAATAAATCATGAAATGCATGAAAAATAGCAAATGAAGTCAGAAAAAGGGTTAAAAATTGATGATGTGGCTTTGAATGGTGCATATTGAACGCAAAAAAGTCTGGAGTTAAAATATGTTAAAAAAATTAAATCCCTTTGTAATATATGAGTTTTCGTCCGAAACCCTGATACTTCGAAAGAGATTGTCCAGTTTGTACACGAAGTGCATCCAATTTTTGCCGTAACAATCTAAACTTTTTAGCACATGCTATGTGGGTGAAATTATGATACCATGCCAAGTTTCAACCTTTTCAAAGTTCATATGTAGTGCTTTTCAAATTCAGGGTCATTTAGCTCAAAATAAATCATGAAATGCATGAAAAATAGCAAATGAAGTCAGAAAAGGGTTGAAAATTGATGATGTGGCTTTGAATGGTGCATATTGAACGCAAAAAAAGTCTGGAGTTAAAATATGTTAAAAAATGAAATCCCTTTGTCATAGATGAGTTTTCGTCCGAAAGCCTGATACTTCGAAAGAGATTGTCCAGTTTGTACACGAAGTGCATCCAGTTTTTGCCGTAACCCTCTAAACTTTTTAGCACATGCTATGTGGGTGACATTATGATACCATGCCAAGTTTCAACGTTTTCAGAGTTCATTTGCAGTGCTTTTCAAATTCAGGGTCATTTAGCTCAAAATAAATCATGAAATGCATGAAAAATAGCAAATGAAGTCAGAAAAGGGTTGAAAATTGATGATGTGGCTTTGAATGGTGCATATTGAACGCAAAAAAAGTCTGGAGTTAAAATATGTAAAAAAATAAAATCCCTTTGTAATAGATGAGTTTTCATCCGAAACCCTGATACTTCTAAAGAGATTGTCCAGTTTGTAGACGAAGTGCATCCAGTTTCTATCATAACCCTCTAAACTTTTTAGCACATGCTATGTGGGTGAAATTAAGATACCATGCCAAGTTTCAACCTTTTCAGAGTTCATTTGCAGTGCTTTTCAAATTCAGGGTCATTTAGCTCAAAATAAATCATGAAATGCATGAAAAATAGCAAATGAAGTCAGAAAAGGGTTGAAAATTGATGATGTGGCTTTGAATGGTGCATATTGAACGCAAAAAAAGTCTGGAGTTAAAATATGTAAAAAAATAAAATCCCTTTGTAATAGATGAGTTTTCATCCGAAACCCTGATACTTCTAAAGAGATTGTCCAGTTTGTAGACGAAGTGCATCCAGTTTCTGTCATAACCCTCTAAACTTTTTAGCACATGCTATGTGGGTGAAATTAAGATACCATGCCAAGTTTCAACCTTTTCAGAGTTCATTTGCAGTGCTTTTCAAATTCAGGGTCATTTAGCTCAAAATAAATCATGAAATGCATGAAAAATAGCAAATGAAGTTAGAAAAGGGTTGAAAATTGATCAACTAAAACAAAACTATAATATTCTTCAATAGCAAAAAGAATCAACTAAAAAGCTTTTATAAACATCTAGTTATGATCAAAATAATATTAACTTAAAATTATTTAAAATTTATGCAACTAAAATTATCAAAGTATTTTTTGTTAAAAACTTTAATTGCAAAAAGAATTTTCATGAAGTATTTTTTGTTAAAAAGTTTAATAGCAAAAAAATTCATAAAGTATTTTATGTTAAGAACTTTTAATATGCAAAAAAATAACATAAAAAAATGCCCACCTACTAGGCCACCACAGCCTGCATACGACTAGAAACCCAACTATACATGGGCCAGGATGCAGGCCCGCGGGGCAGGTAGGCCCAACAGGCGAGAGAGCAACGTTAGGCCTGCAAAGCTTGCATTAGAGAGGAGCTTGAGAGGGCAGCCGCAGCAGGGCTTATAAACCACTGCAAGCGCCTCTCGCCAAGCGAGGTGGGACTAAACTTCCACCGCCCCGCGGCTATGCCAGGACAAGGCCTTTAGTCCGGGTTGGTGGATCGAACCGGGACTAAAGGGGGGCCTTTAGTCCCGGTCCGGGCCACCAACCGGGACTAAAGGCCTGGGCTTCCCGCCCTTTCGCGTTGTGAAATTCACCTTTAGTCCCGGTTGGTAGCTACAACCGGGACTAAAGGGGGCGCCTTTAGTCCCGGTTGGAGCCACCAACCGGGACTAAAGGTGGGGCTATATAAAGGGGACTTGAAAAGAAATTTCCCCCAATCTCCCATCCTCTCCTCGACGGCCGAACCACAACACGACACCGCCAGGCTGCTGTGCCGGAGATCGCCGTCGCCTCCGAGCCCGCCGCCGACGCCCTCGCCGTCACCTCCGAGCCCGCTGCCGACGCCCTCGCCATCGCCGACGCCCTCGCCGCGCCCTGCCCCGACGCCCTCGCCGCGCCCTGCCCCGTCGTCGCCGTCGCCGAGCCCTGCCCCGACGCCGTCCCCGCTCCCCTGCAACACTGTGAGCCGCCGCGCCGTTCCCCTCCTCTCCTCCTCCCCCCGTGCCCCGACGCCGCCGCCCGCGCTCCGACCGCCCCTCTTTTTTTTCCTTTTTTTCCTTTTTATTTTTTTGTTAATGTGATTTCCAGTTAGCATATTATCAATGTTGAAGAAGAAGTGATCTTAATGGACAGAAAACAGTTATAATGTTTGATCCAATTTTTGCTTAGGGAGAACAAAACGTGCGTGAATATGCTAGTTAGGATGTTGTTAAATAGCTATGCATGTGAGATGTGCTCCAAAATAGCTATATATGTTAAATAGCTAAAACAAATTGAGGAACAATTTTTTTTGCATTAGAGTTCATTTTGTCTTTTTTGTATGTTATTTGTTGTGTGCGAGTGTGTGCGTGTGGATTTGTTATAAAATATGTTATTGTTTTTATTTTTATTGTTGTTAAATGAAATGTTATTTGCTAGCCACAATTTTTTCTCGTCGACGATGCCCATCCCGCATCCTTATCGTCGACTCGGCGCTGACAACCAGTTGCGCCATGTCCGGGACTGGGCTCCGCCGGGCTGGCACTGGGAGATGCTACCTTCCGGAGCGCGCAGCTTGGTGAGGAATCCGGGTCTCGTCGTCGACCCGGAGCTTCTTTGGTGGCGGTCGCGTGGGCCATTATCGATGCGGAGGGAGCCGGCCCCTGCTTAGGTGGTACGTCGCCGTGTCAGGGAGGAGGACGAGCACGTCCGTCGCTACATGATTGCGTTGGACGTCAGGTTCTCCAATACCTGGCAGGTTCTTCAGGGATCTCACCCGAGTTATGATCCTGTGATGGTTCCTTCTCTTTGGGTGTCCACCGCCGCGCCTCCGGAACCACGAGTCAACTAGATTATTTGATAATATTCGAGCTATATTAGTGATAATATTCGATAATATTCGATGCTCCATTAACTGGGTTATTCGAGATGTATTAGTGATATTATATGATAATATTATATGAAGAGTCCCCGACGATCGCCGATGATATTATATGTATTTGTGATATTATATGATGATCTTGCTAAAAAAAATTGCCATCGATTTTTAATCTTATAATCCTGAACACAAGAAATGTTGACGTCGTCTGACGACGATAGGATCCCTCAGTGCCCTTTGTGCTGGGATGACAGGGCTATATGCGACCTTTGTCCTCACCTAGACAACGGTACATCCTTCACCGTCAAGCTAACAGAAGAATTTAGTATTATTACGGTATGTCTAGACGGCATGTATTTTTTGTTAATGTAATATGATGTGTTTTTTTTTGCTTTAATTAACCTTTAATCTACTTTTGTACAATTCGACTAGTGTGTTCCCTGCCATGCAAGATTCGCTGTGTTGGACAAGTTCCATTTCAAAGAGAAGGGTAGTACAGAGCCTAAGATAGCTCACGTAAGAACGGAGCATTACACTTTTGTTGTTAAGGTACAAAATAACGAAGATCACACATATTTTGGTTGTTCTAATTGGAGAGCATTTTGCAAGGCGTATGGGTTGGATGAGGACATGAACATTACCTTCGATCTTGGTAATGACGATGTTCGTGATAATAATATAGAAATTTGGGTGCATGCGGAGGATGACTTGATTCTAGTTCTACCTCCAGGTGCGTTTGTCAACAGATTTGTTAGGCAGTTTATATTGATTATTGAAAAGTATTTGGTACTCATCCCGATTAAATTTCTTTATTTTTTATTATTAGCTTATTTCCATGCTACAAGAACTACCCGACAGATAATAGATCGCACCTACTACAGTTATGACTCGGAGCTTACTTGGTTGGAGAAAAATCATCTGATATCATTTATTCGTGATGTTGAGTATCATGCTAAATATTACAAGACTGACAACATTTATCATGGATATGTGCCACTAGTGCACAAGTTGAACCGTTATAATATCACTTCAGACAACTTTGTAAGATTTTTTTTACCATTGCGTCACTAGTCCATCTTTTTCATACATTGTTCTTAAGCAAAACTAGTTTGCTAACTATGTTATTATTAGTAATGTTCTTCAACAGGTACCCCCCAGAGACCGTGCCTAAATGGATGTTTCAAAATGGTGATTTGCAAATGGTTATCTTACGGCCACTCCCGATTAATTACAATGGTAAATACAGGATATCTCAAAGTGAAGAAACCCTGAAAATCAAAGGATGGAGAAATGCAATACAAGCATCCACGCTACCACTTGGAGAGGAATACTTACGCATCCCACAAGTTGGAGATAGGTTGATCTGTGTTCTTCAATGGGGAGATGTCGGAGTTCGCCTTTATTATGCTATTTTAGCTAAGAGAGAGAGCAGTAGTTAGTACGTTTCAACCTTGTGAGATAACTACAATGATGAGGATCGGAGTTGATTAAGATGATGATGAGTTGTTGGATGTTGAATGATGATGAGTTGATTAAGATGATGATGATAAGTTGTTATATGACATATACCAGTACAAATTAGATGGATGCAGTAGACCAAGATCGTATTTTCCTCTATTAATTCAACTTGGTCTATTGCATCCATCTAATTTGTACTGATGTTGGATGTTGTTCTTTCATAATTTGTACTGATGTTGTATATTAATATGTGTAACCGCGTGAAAATACAATATAAATATAAAAAGATGAAAACACAAAATGAAACACGGTCATTTCCAAAAAAAAACAGCTGCCTTTTAGTCCCGGTTGGTGTTACCAACCGGGACTAAACGTCCTCCTGCCTGGGCGCCCGACAGTGGCCACGTGGAGCCCCTTTAGGCCCGGTTCATAACCCAACCGGGACTAAAAGTGAGGGCCTTTAGTCCCGATTGATTTGTCCCGGTTGACGAACCGGGACTAAAGGCCCTTCAAAACCGGGACTGATGGCCCATTTTCTACTAGTGAACAGAGAGGTGAGACGAACATCAACAAAGCCGGGACTCCAAAACGGTGCCTCCAAGAAGGATACGCCCAAGGATAGCCGCCACCGCCCGATCCCGAAGATCAGGTTTTCATCCGGAGCAAGACGAGGAGTGGGAACGCCGTGACGGTGCCTTCAGGAAGGGTAAGACAACAATGGCCGCCGCCACCGCCGGCCAGTATAACCGGGCAATTGGTGTACCCCGACGCTCACATCCCACCGTCACACTCTATAGCTCCGTCAACCACACGCAACAACGCCACCCGCGTACCCATGATTGCCCGCCCGCACCTGAGACGCACGCTCCACCCACAAATGTCGCGCCTCCCACCGTCCGGGCCGCCACCCTACCAACCGACAACTCCACGACCAACCAAGGGACCGGCTTTGGCCTTACCGACACCTCTACCACCGGTGCAGCCGCCAACGACCGCCCAATCCCGAAGAACGTCAGACCAGAGACCAAGCAACACTAGGCCGGGGAGATGGGGAGGAGTAGGAGCGGAACGAATCCATGACCGGCACCCCTGCCGGCGATGGAGAGCCACCACTAGCCCTCCATCCCTCTTGACAAACCCCCCACCCGACACCTCTGTGTTGCCCCACCATGGCCATCGTCTCGGACCGACGCCGGACCACCAACTGTCGTCCACCCACCGAGTGGAGAGCCGGAGCAGCCACCACTAGCAGCCGAGGAGGAGCCTATGAGAATCCATCCCGCGCCGCACGCCGTCAACCAGCCCCCGCGCCAGATCTAGCCACCGCACATCCATCGGAGTAGAGCACCCGCAGCCACCGCGCCACCTCCAAGCGCTAGGAGGACGTCGAGCCGCCACCTGACGACGCCGGCGCCGCCGAGAATGATTTTGTATATAGTAACACTGGCCTTGTTAAGAGATCACATACTCAAATTGAAGCCGGTATGAATGAAGAAGCATTCAAGATGTGGGTGGACAGGCAAAACCTGTGCAATGAGGCGGATTTGGACCTATTCGATGCTTCTAGTCTCTTCTTGGGACTCCCCGTGGGTCAATGATAAGAACATCTCTAAAAGTTCCAAAAACAATTATCCCAACAATTTTAGGACCACGATACAGAAGGAACATCAGATCGGCAGCAGTGAGGGAGGGTTGATTGAACGAAAATTCCTCCCTCGAGCGTTCGCTCCAGTGGTTTTCCAGCGTGATCCTCAGTTGGACCAGAGGCAGGTTTAACAAGTTTTTTATGAAAAAATTGCTAGGACGAAAAACATATATTTTCTTATACTGTAAAAGAAAATATAAAATTTAGAATTTCCATGCTCTAATTTGTAATATTGTCATGCTATAATTTCTAACACTGCCGTCCTATAATTTATAAACTTACCATGTGGTTGGATGAATGTTTGAACATACGTTTGACACATACCTAAAAGCCATACATGAAATTTTACAAGTGCCATGCATGAGAAACTAAATCTGCCATATCTTCAAAACAAATAGGAAAACTAAACAATTATGTTTGAACCTAAGTAGCCATTATTTCATAAGATGATGGCAATTTTTTTTTTGAAAAATAGAAGTTATGAAATAGTCTTATGAAAACAAACTGGGACCCTCTAGGATATTATGAACGAATTGGCACTTCAAGCTTGGATTTTGTCACAAATGCCATTCTATATATAGTCCAATCCGTGGCTTGTTTTTTACATGAAATGAATTGATATTATTGTTTAACTTGATTAAACAAAGAGAGTACAACGAAGACCATTGAAAAAAAATAAAGCTACATAAAATTCCTGCAAAATTGTCATCTGGAGCTTTTCTCTTCGCATCTTCATGTTGTTCCAAGCATCCGACAACGAAAACATCAAACCCCATTATTTGGTTTGTCAAAAAACACTCACCAATGAGAGAATCGATTCAACCATTGCAGCCACCGGCGAGATCTTATGTGGAACGTATATAACATTCCAAGTGCAAGTCGCAAAAACCAACGTCGCCCACATGGTTATCCGGAAGATCCGCCAAGTGTGTGCATGCCCCGTTGAGCGGATCGTAGACTTGTAACGTCGGACTTGGTCTGTCATTATGTAAGCAATAGCACATTAGCTTTCCACCATGACGCATCACCCTGAAAGGTATCACTAGGTCAATGGTTGGAGCCATCGGGATCATATACGCCTCCACCCAAGTGCCATTGGTCAAATCAGACAGGAGCCATATGGTCGTGCAAGCATGCTTGGTCCCGCGTCCCTCTGCCTGAACCATGCAAATGGTGCCATTGAGCTCGACCATACGGGCCTCCGATCTCACCTCTTGTAGCCTCACCGGGGCTTTGATGGACCTCTTCCATTCCTCGGTCTCGAGGTCAAGGCGGAGCACACGGTACCCGACCTGCGGTGGCGCCAAGCTGTAGAGGAAGTAGAGCACACCATCTATCGTGACCACGGAGTTTTTCTGGAAGCAGACACGGTCTATGATTGGTGGTGACCGCCTCCGCCTCCATGTTCTGGCGCCGTTTTCCAACGTGAGAACATCGCAGGTGTGCTCCGGCGGACGAGCAGCGTAGCCCATGTTGTACAAGCTCGTGAGGCGGACCACCTTGCACTTGCCCGATGGGGCAGCGTAGCCGATGCCGAAGGTGCAGGACGCTCCGCCGTCGCCCATCTCCGTGGAGGTCACGAGCACGTCCCCGGTGGCCAGATCGATCACGTTCAGGACGCGGCCGACGCGGGTAGCGCAGACGGGGCCGCGGGGGCGGAGGTGATGGTCCAGAGGTCACCTACGGACTTGACCACCCTCACCACGCTGCCGTCCGTGTCCAGCAGCCGCAGGTCGCGGCGGCGGCGCCGCCCTCCGCTGGCCACGCCATGGAAGGAGTTGGCGACGATGAGGAGCTGCGGCTCCGTGCGGGCTTTGTGCGCCGCGACGAACGCCGGGTCGGAGATGAGCGCGCGCCACCCCGTGGACGCGCACCGGAACCGGCAGGCCGACTTTACCGGCGCCCAGGAGAGTATCTCGGAGACGACGTCGTTCGGTACCGACGTCGGCATCGTCGATCTGTGGCTAGGCTGGAAGGATCCACCCGCGTGCGAGTCGTTGCGAGGCTGAAAGATCGGATCGGCAGGCACGATGGTATCGTATGCTAATCTACAACCTCGTTAGTTTGTGACAACCTGGAAAGGTATTTTATATATGGTAACACTCGCATACAAATTGGGAAAAGAAATTAATATTGTAATAGTGTTAATACTTACCTTTTATAAATCACAACATTACATGGAACAAGGATATTGTTGTTAATGGAAGTTTTTTCCTTTTGCGAAAACGCCAAAAAGGCATATATTAATTGTCAAAAACCCTTACAGAAACACTTATACATAAATTTTAAAATACATCCAAAATTTTGGGTGCCGAAATCTTCTTCCTACTGCATTCACCGGCAGCGGCACAGCGCCATGAGCAAAGCTCTGTGCCACAAGCTCATTGTCGTCTCTAGTCCGTCTCAGCGGAACAAACTTGCTTAAACCCAGGAGCTTGTAGAAAGCAGTTGTTGTCGCGAGTTCAACACGTTGTTGTTTGATGGTGCAATACACCGGGGTGACTTACCAAGGGGAAGCACGACAACACGCCTACCACAGGGCACGTACGGCTTGGAGGGAGCCCGACAACAGGGGGGGGGGGGGGGGGCAGGGAGCACGACGAGATGGCTTGAGGTCGGTTAGATCCCTGTGTAAACCCTAGCCCCCGCCGTCTACATAAGGAGGGGGTAGGTATGGGCCATGCCCATCTATTCTCATAGAAACACACTCATGGTAGTCACGCGCCATCTCCCATTGTAATTCCTTGCACGAGGAACTCCACCATGAATACATATTAGAAGCCGAATGTAAGGTACTACCTCGCCTAGAGGACCCGAACCTGAGTAACCCCCTCGTGTGAACCATGTTCCGACACTTCCGACTGCATTCGGCACCCTACCGAGGGAATTGACGGTTCTACATACCCTTAGTTTGTGTGCCAGGCATGGGCTATACTAGTGGAAGAACAAACCCAGATCAAATCGTTATACATGCCCGGCAACTTCATGTCGGGCCAAACTTTAGTCTTTAGCTCTTTCGACCTCGAGGCCAACAATCGGGGGATGCTTTACAACGTAACGCCGCCCTCTTCCGTTGGCACCATGGAGCTGCGGCTCCATGCGGGCCTTGTGCGCCGCCACGAACGCCGGGTCGGAGATGAGCGCGCGCCACCCCGTGGACGCTCATCGGAACCGGCACGCCGACTTTACCGGCGCCCAAAAGAGTATCTCGGAGACGACGTCGTTCGGTACCGACGTCGGCATCGTCGATCTCGTGGCTAGGCTGGAAGGATCCACCCGCGTGCGAGTCGTTGCGAGGCTGAAAGATCGCTCCTGTGTTTACCTGCTATAGGTAGCAAAAAGGCCCGTGCGTTGCAACGGGAGAAAAATACCACACGCTCTTAATTTACAAAAAATGATCTATAATATGAGAATTTGTAGATACGTCTCAAACAAAGATAGTCTTAGCCTACAAAAGAGTAGTTCAAGATTCCACAGGTATTCCATTTTAACACGGCTTGCATGCAGATTTAATCCGTACAAAGAAACGGGCAAGTGATCATGCATTTATTCATGTCATGTGTGGAATGGGGTGTTGTTACGGGTCGGTAAAGGAAAACGACAAAAACAGACGATGACACATTAGCACACTACAGAGACATGTGTGCATCAAGGGCGGTTTTCATTTTAAGCATCACCAACTTATGGTAACTCACCGAACCCAAATATATTCGTCCTTATCCGTTGGCCGGACCAAACCCTAGCCACTTCACTCCACTCCCATCCGCCACCCTACCTGACCTCCGGCGATTTACGGCCTTCTCCTGCATGGAGGGCTGCGGATCCGACTCCGACCAGTCCGGATCCATCGACTGGGGGGTTGTCCCCTGCGAAGTGGAGGAGGCAATGGCGGTTCCCATTGCACTCTGTCGCTCCCGCGAGGACAGCGCCCGACCGACTGCAGGATCTGTCCGCCGCGATTCCATAGCATCCGCTCAACGGGCGCTCGGTTCCTCTGGGGCGGGATCATCGAGGTCCCGACAGGCGGATCCATCGACCGTATTGACGGACTTCGAGTCCCACCGGGAACGGGTTGCCCGCCGTGGGAAGGAGAGGATAAGGGTCGCTGAGTCCTTTCTCGCGGAGGAAATGGCGGAGGCGGATGCGGTTGATGCGGCAGAGCGGGCGGCCGCAGAGGAGGAAGCCATCCGCACCCGCATTTTGAAGAAACGGCAGTGGAGGAACACGCGTGCCCTCGCCCGCGAGCAGAATCGGGCGGTCCGGGAAATGGCGGACTGCCAACGAAGGAGGTGAGCGACGGCGCGGACAGCTCCGGTGATGAGCAGATTCGGCTCGATCCGTACTGCGTCTTCGACCGATACTTCGGCGGGAAGGACGGCAAGGACTCCGGGAAAGGCAAGGACAGTCGGGGCTGATGTCCACCATAGCCAAACATGTCAAGTTTTGGTAGTCTGATGTCATGTTAGTAGTGATGGAGTAGTCGGACGGTGTGTAATACATCGACCTAGTAGTTGCATGGTTTGTATGGATTTAAGATATGAAATTTGAGGTGTCCGTTTGTAAAATGCATTATTTAAGATGTGATCGGTCAGTGTCCGCGAACGCGTCCGACGCATCCGCAGGCGTTTGAGGGTTCGAATTTGCAAGTCGGGCTATAGATGCTCTAACTTTGTTGATATGAGATGTGGTTCACCTGTAAAAGAAATCTCGTTTAATTAAAAAATCTACCGCCTGATTAACAGACAACATACGCATCGGACGTGTCTAAGCGGCCAGTAACACCCACGGCTTGCAAGCTTATCCACAATGTTTGAAAACTTTGAAAAGCGGTGGATAGTACCACCTCGTGTATGGGAGACCGGGGGTGCGCGCGATAAAAAATCTCCAAGTGGGCCACATATAGGACAAACAAAAAAATTAAATAAGTGGGACGAAACCAAAAATATCACCTTGCTTATATATATATATATATATATATATATATATATATATATATATATATATATATATATATATATAATAAAAAATAAAATAATAATATAATATATATGAAATAAAATATATATATATATAATAAATAAATATATATATATAAATAAAATATATATATCTAATATAAAAATAATAATATATATATAATATAAAAAAAAATAATATATATATATATAAGAAAAATATATATATAATATATATATATATATATAATAAAAAAATATATATATATATAATAAAAAAATAAAAAATAATAATAATATAATATATATATATATATATATATATATATATATATATATATATATATATATATATATATATATATATATATATATATATATTATATATAGATATAGTTATAGATAGATAAGATCGGATCGGCAAGCACGATGGTACCGTCTTGTACACGAAATCTACAACCCCGTTAGTTTGTCACAACCTGGAACGGTATTGTATGATAACACTCTCATACAAAAATTGGAAAATTATATATTGTAATAGCGTTGATACTTATCCCTTTTTTAAATCACAACATTTACATGGAACACGCATATTGTTGTTAATTGAAGTTTTTTTCTTTTGCGGAAACGCCAAAGGCCATATGTTAATTAGGGCAGTGTTAGGCGCCGGTTGACCGGTCCAAATTTGGGCCGGACGCTGCGCAACTGCCCGATTCCGTTGGGTGCAGCCGTTGGATTGGATCTCCCTCCCCTGTGTCTCCTTCTTCCTCCACGTTCATCATCTGCGAAGCACCATCCCCCCTTCTCCCGCCCCCCATCCTCGCCGTGGTGGCCGTGGACGACGAGTACCAGCGAGGTCTCGTCCCCCATGGCCGCTGTGATTCCAACATGGTGCCCATGGGTATGCTCTAATGTCGTGCGGGTCCAGTCCACGGTCGCCATGCTTGCAACATCTCTTGCGTCACCGGCTCCAGCTCGCCGTCGTTGTCTACTAGCACCACCATGTCCTAGTGAAAAAAAATCAACGAACGGACATCTTAGGTCAGTTGAAGCAAAACAAAAATACGCTTCCAGCAAAAATTTGATACCGATCCAGCAAAAACACCATAGCAGCAAACTTCAAAAAGTCTGATTGTAGCAAAATAGAAATACGGTTTCAGCAAAAAATTGATACTGATCCAGCAAAAAACACCATAGCAGCAAACTTCAAAAAGTCTGATTGTAGCAAAATAGACATACGGTTCCAGCAAAAAATTGATACTGATCCAGCAAAAAACACCATAGCAGTAAACTTCAAAAAGTCTGATTGTAGCAAAATAGACATACGGTTCCAGCAAAAAAATGATACTGATCCAGCAAAAAACGGCACGGTCACGCTGCCTGCGCGGTGGTTCGTCTCCCGCCATGCTGCAACCATGCCGATTTGCTGCATCCTCCATCGCAGCTTCGTTGGTGCTCGCCGTCGCGCCGCCCGCTGGTGGTTCGCCACCCGAGCCGAACTCCTCTCCCCGTTGGACCAAATCACTCATCCATGCGTGCCGCGCCAAATCACTCATCCATGCGTGCCGCGCCAAATCACTTGTCTTGGCTCGCCGCCGATCCGCCTCCGCCTTGCATCAACAACCAGCTACTTTGAGTCGGCGTCGTGCCGCGAATCACTCCTCCGAAGAACCACGATGGACGAGTGACATAACATACAAGAAACAAGGAAAGAAAAGCTGAAATAACATTTTACACAGATCTCAATGTTACTCCCTCTATCTCATAATATAAGGAAAAAAATATTATGGGACGGAGTTAATAGACCTCACGAATACATCATCGATTGAGACATAACGAAGTCTCAATCGTCCAAGATTTAGCAAGCTGATGACGGCTTGAAGCTCCACGCCCGACCCTGAACCACCCTACTTTCCTGTTACAAATCATTTGCCTTCTCTTCTCCAAACCCATCGGCTCGTCTGCTGGTGTACGCGAGACCATGGCCGCCCACGAGACAGACCACCTTGTATGCACCTGACGGGGCAGCGTAGTCGATTGCCAAAGGTGTAGGAGGCTCTACAATGTCTATTTTAGCAATGTGTACAAATTAAACCACCGGCATGCACCTCGACTACTTGTTAGATTAACACGTAATGAAAAGAATCACACTACTTGTTAGATTAACACGTACAAACTTCAGTTCGTAACTTCCAAAAGATGCGAACATTGAAATTGCATTAACTGCGCCAGAAAAGTAATGCAACAAAATTTAGCATTTCAAGTTGTTTATGCACTTCAATATTTGAAATAAACTCACTAAAACATCTAATAATATCCATGGCCAATCGTGGGCTTTATACTAGTTTATTTGACACATGTTAATGTATGAATGAATTGGCGCTTCAAACCTAGATTTCGTCACAGATGCCATTCTATGGTCTAATGCTTTGCTTTTCTTACATTAAATGAATTGATATTGAATTGATATTATTGTTTAATTTGATTAAACAAAGAGAGTACAACCCTGTGACCATTGATAACGATAAAGCTACATAAAATTCCTGCAAAATAGCTCGGCTCTTGGGGTCTTCATGTTGTTCCAAGCCTCCGACAAAAAAAACATCGAACCCCATTATTTGGTTTGCCAAAAAACACTCGCAGAAGAGAGAATCAATTCAACCGTTATAGCCACCAGCTATATATCTTAGATGCGACGTACATAACATTCCAAGTGCATGTCGCAAAAACCAATGTCAGCCAAATGGTTACCCGTAGGATCCGCAAGGCGCGTGAATGTCCCATCGAGCGAATCATAGACTTGTAACGTCGGGCTTGCGCTGCCAGTATAGCAATGGCACATTAGCTTTCCACCATGACGCATCACCCTGAAAGGGTTCACTAGATCCATGGATTGATCCATCGGGATCACATACGCCTCGACCCAAAGGCCCTTGGACAAATCAGACAGGAGCCACACGGTCGTGCAAGCATGTTTGCTCCGGCGTCCCTCCGTGTGAACAATGCAAAGGGTGCCATTGAGCTCAACCATACGGGTCGTCGATGATCTCATCTCTCGTACGCTCAACGGGGTTTTGATGGACCCCTTCCACTGCTCGCTCTCGAGGTCAAGGCAGAGCACATGGTCCTCCACGTGCTGTGGTTTCGAGCTGTAAGCAAGGTACGGTGACTCCAAGCTGTAAAGAAGGTACATCACACCATCTATCGTGACGACGGAGTTCCGGTGATAGCGGCGGAGGCGGAGATGGGGATGGACTACGAACGGGGGTGACTGCATCGGCCTCCATCTTCTGGCGTCGTCGGAAGACGTGAGGACCTCGCATGTGTGATGTCCAAGACGGACCATCTTCCACGCGCCCGACTGGGCGGCGTAGCCGATGCCAAAGGCGGCGAACTGGTAAACCCTGGATGTCGCGAGCACGTTCCCGGTGGCCAGATCGATGACGTTGAGGACTTGGTCGATGCGGGTGGTGCAGACCGGGACGCCGGAGTCGGAGGTGATGGTCTGGAGGTCGCCTACGCCCTTGATCACCCTCACGACGCTGCCGTCCGCCGTGTCCAGCAGCCGCAGGTCGCGGTGCCCTGCCCTGGCTTCGCCATGGAACAAGTTGGCGACGAGGAGGAGCTGCGGCTCCGTTCGGGCCTTGTGCGCCGCGAGGAACGCGGGGTCGGAGATGAGAGCGCACCAACCCTTGGACACGCACCGGAACCGGCACGCCGACCTCACCGGCGCCCAGGAGAGTATCTCGGAGACGACGTCGTCCGGTAGCGACGTCGGCATGGTCAATCGGTGGACGGAAGGAGGAGGAACCACCCGCGAGGCCGCGAGTCGTTGCGAGGATCGCTCGTGTGGCCACCTGCTAGGTATTTAATCAAGGGGATGGAACGCATGCAGATAGACCTCCAAAAAGGATTCAAATCAAATCAAATCGAACGCAGATAGACTCCTGAACGCGTCTACCGGTGCCCAAGGCCCTTATCCTATACATGCGCGCGCGCATGCACTACGTGCGTCATCCCTTCCTTTCAACAGTATTCTGTTACTCAATCAATCCCCTCTTTTTTTCCCGGGGAATCTCAATCCCCTCGCATTTTGCTATATTACATTATTACTCCCTCCGTCCCATATTATAAGAGTGCTTTTGACATTAGTATAATGTCAAAAACGTTCTTACATTATGGAACAAAAGGAGTACTAGACTAGATCACGAAGGTGTGCCCGGCCATATTAAAAAAACAAAGTTATGTTTCAGAAAATCAATACATATATTTGTTTAGTATGAAGTGAAGGTACATTATTACATGAAAGATCATATCAAAATAATGACACATTGCACATCTAGAGACCTCAGGCGGTCATCACTCTATGCTTATGGCAACTGTGGAAACATCGCAATGCAATTATTTTCGACGGCGAAACACCGTCACTTCAAAAACGGCACTGTGAAATATTGATCCCGAAGGTCGCACGTGGAAGTCGGCAGGACTGCTCAAGGATGACCTAGAGTTCCTCTTCAGCGGATTATATAGGCGGGCTAGTGGCGAGTAATTTACTTTCTTGTAGCATGAGTGGTGGTGGACGCTATTGAAAGCCTTGTAAGGATGTAAACCTTGTGGAGGGTCTCTTCACCCATTTCTTCAACAATATATGATATGCACACTCGTGCATATTCTAGAAAAAAATATCAAAATAATGACATCACAAATAGTCCACAAATACTCTGTCTCAAGTATGAATATATGTTTTTCTCCGACAAAAAAAATCCGATCTATTCATCAAATATCATGGCAGTACAAAGAAAACAAAAGGAAGTATAAATTATATCTATGTCCGTAGACCACCTAGCAACAACTACAAACACCCGAGAGCCGAAAGCGCGCCGCCGTCATCGCCCCTTACTAATCGGAGCCGGGCAAACCTTGTTGTAGTAGATAGTCAGGAAGTCATCGTGCTATGGCCCCAAGGGACCAACACAACAGAACATCCAGCTTCGCCAATGAACAGAAGCCAGATCGAAAGGATCCTACATGTTTGTTTGTCTTGTACAAACCCATGACGAATCCAAACAGATCCACCGAAAACAAACACTGACCGAATATCATGAGATCCACCGGAGACACACATTCGCGCGCCCTATGACGACACTAGACGCGCCACCGTGACAGGGGCTAGGCGAGGAGAACCTTATTCCATCTTCAGGAAGCTGCTGCCGTCTAGTCTTATTGAGTAGGGCACAACTCTAAACAGCCTAAAAACACCTAAAAACGGAGGACAATCCCTCCCACCTGCAAGGTCCAGCATCCACTGAGCATCCATGGCCCTAATTAAGGCTATAGACAAAACGCCGGTGATGCCTGCGGGAGGCGGAGAAACTCTAGTGTGGGACTTGCTCGTGGAAGGAGAAGAGGAAAACTTATCCAAGTAGGAATATATGTTGACATATATGTTATACATATTCACATATACAACACTTTAGACCTAAAAGGTTAGCTCACCCCAGCAATGAACTATGAAATTAACAATTTTAAAAGATAGATCAATGTGCAAATTAGTTATGCCTACAACTAAATTTAATTTGGTAGCCAATGTACTTCCGTTTCATTATGTTTTCATCGCATTTCATCAGCTTGTCCATAGGCCCATGGTAATCATCTGGCCGATATATCTGAATATTACTCATTTCGTCAATTACAAATGTGAATGGCACAAATACGACAAAGGGCGGACATGCATGAACACAACATGTATTTACGGGAAGATATACTTGCATAAGGGCATCTCCAACGCTGACCCTCAAATCCTTCTGTATATGTCCATTTTTGTGTCCAGATGTGGTCCACAGACATGATACGGGAGGGAGCAATCCAACGCTAATTACAAAGTATCCGGCTGGGAGGAGAAAACGCAGGTGTGGACCATGCATGTGGTGAGATATTATGGTGTGGTGTCCGGTTGGGAGAAGAGAGAGGAGAGAGCCGGGGGACATGCATGTGCGGAGAGAGAGAAGAGAGGAGGACCACGCGGAGGCTTTTTAGTTGGTCGACTGGATGTCCGGACTCCCGCAAAGCTCCCTCATGTTTGTCTCCACTTTGCCCAAAAAAGGACATCCGGACCACTTCTCGGACAAATGCAAGGCCGTGTTGGATTGCAAAAGTGAAAAAAAAAGTGTCCGATTGAACATATACCAGAGATTTACGGGTCTCTCCCTGAGAAGCTCAATCACGCACTACAAAAATCCATATAGATTTGAATAGAATACAAACAAGAACAAAATGGTTGCGTGAAAGGATGACAATGTTGGCTAAAGGAAAGAAACCTACCTAAAGTAAGGCAAGTAAGGGAGAGACATAGGAAACATGACAGAGAAGCAAAATATACTAGCTAATTTGTAATATGTAATTTTGATGGGAGTACGGGTAGGTGAAGGCAAGGCAAGTCTTGATTTAGTTGAAATTTTACTAAGATTGATTTCATTTGATTGAGTTAATGCAGGACGTGATTTTGGGAAAATATCGATTTATATTGGTTTTACTTTGTGCGGCATTGGTTGGGGTTAAGAAAACCCAACAATAAACAAAAGTGGGAGGAAAATGTGGGAGAAAAAACCAGGTAGGAGGTGGAGGAAACGCTACCTAGTCCTTTTTTAACACGGTACAGACGCTGACGCTCATATATATACACATACACTCATCCCTATGATCGCACAGACGCACACACAGGTTCCCCTACGGCTACCTTGTTACGACTTCCCCTACCTCTATGAGCACCTTCAAGAGACCGAGCTGGCACATCATATTAAGATTGACAAAGTCGTCACAGATTCCTTCGTAGTTGACGGGAACACCTGAAATAAATCGAGGAAAATGCGAAAACCAATATCAAGTTTAGGACTTGAACCCTGAAGGACTCAAGATACCACTGTCCTCCTAACCATCCAACCACATATCATTCAACTTGTCTCTGATTTAGAGTCCGAGAGATGCCTATTTGCTGGTGCATTTTCCACACTAAACACCACAAATGTTTTTCTTGTACCGATGCATAGTAATTGTGTATGAGAGATGAAAAGAGAGTTAATTGTGCTCCTAAGAGGCAAATGGAAAATACCACAACAATGAGCTCTAGCAGTTAATTGATCGGAGCACTCTTCATGCTTCATGTAATATTTCAGCAAGAGATGGTATATCACAAACTGATCCTAGCTCTGATGGTTAGATTCTGTATGGTGAAACCAGACTATCAGAGTTCAAGTCCTAGACTTGGCCCTAGTTCTCGCATTTTCTTGGATTTTTTACTGGGTGAAGAGGTCGATATCGATTACGGAGGCACCTATGGTGGCTTCGACAATCTCAAGATAAAGTCTCGCCTCAGTCTCTCAAAGGTGCTCATAGGGGTAGGGTGTATGTGTGTGCGTTCAAAGGGAATGGGTGTCTCTGCTAAAAAAAAAATGTTCTATATCATTGTGATATGTTTTCAATGTATCTATAATTTTTGATTGTTTCATGCTATTATTTTATCAAACTTATATTATTTATATGCCATTTTATATCAATTTTGGGAACTAACCTCTTAAATCAGTGCCCAGTGCCAGTTGTTGTTTTCTGCGTGTTTTTGGTTTTTTAGAAAATCTGTACCAAACGGAGTCCGAACGTGAAGAATTTTTTTGATGATTTTTTTCTGGATGAAAAGAAGACCTGAAAGCTTTGAAAGGATGATGCACGAGGGCGCGACAAGGGTAGGGGGCACCCTGGGGGTAGGGCGTGCCCTGCACCCTTGTGCTCCCCCTTGGCTCCTTTCCAAACCGCCTCTCGGTCCTATAAATTCTCAAATATTCCAAAAACCATAGGGGAGCATTCGAAACAATTTTTTCATCACCGCAAGTCTCTATTCCTCTATGATCCCATCTGGAGGCCTTTTCCGGTACTCTGCCAGTAGGGGAGTCCATCACAGAGGTCGTCTTCATCAAACTTGTTGCCTCCCACATGATGTCTGAGTAGTTCCTACAGGACCTACAAACTCATAGCTATAGCTAGATGCTCTCTCTCTCTCTCTCTCTCTCTCTCTCTCTATCTATCTATCTATCTATCTATCTATCTCTCCTCCCCCTCTCTCGTTTGATCTTCAATACAATGATCTCTTTAGAGACCTATTCGATGTAATCTTTGCGGTGTGTTTGTTGGGATCTGATGAATTACGAGTTTATGTTCAGATTATTCATTAAAAGTAACTGATCCAATCTGAGATTTATTATGTGTTATTTCATATAGCTATGTATGCTTTTCGATCTATAAGTTTGCTTTGGCGAAATAGATGAGTAGATCTTTAGAGTGAGTGGTGCATAGTAGTAGGTTCAATCTTGTGGTGTCCTTACTCTGTGACAGGAGGCGTCGCGAGGCTCGTATTTGTATTGTTAAGATAAAACATCGGGGTCTGAACATATTATTTGGTCTTACTTTGTCTACATTATGTCATCTTGCTTAAAGCATTACTCTATTTGTCATAAACTTAATATCATAGATGCATGCTGGGTAGCGGTCGATTGGTGAAGTAATAGTGGACATAATGCCTATATATATTGATCATCACATGAATAACGACATAATTATTTGCTTTTCTATCAATTGCCAATAGTAATTTGTGCATCCACCGCTACTATGCTCATGAGAGAGATGCCTCTAGTGAACGCTATGGCCCACGGGTCCAACTTTATATTTTATATATCAAAAACCTATAAACTGTTATCGATTTACTTTTTAGTTGTATTTGTCTATCCTTTAAAATGAGATTTAATCCTTGCAATTAACAAGTACAAGGGGCTTGACAACCCTCTTGCCTGCGTTGGGAGCAACTATTTCTCTTGTGTGTGCAGGAACGGTTGATCGTCTGTTTGGATATCTTTCAATTATTTCGATAACCTTGGTTCTTAACTAAGGAAAATATTTTTCGATACTTTACTACATCATCCTTCATCTTAGGGAAAAACCCAACGCATTTCACAAGTAGCACACTGTTACCATACACACCTATACTTATGCGTTTTGATGATCATACACAGTTATTAGTGTCGAGGCATAGGATGTGCAAGTGCGGTCGATGCAAGCGTTGGTGGCTGAACCTTTTATTCTTTGGGGGCAGACCTTTTCCAGAGATACGAACCCCTCTCCACAGGCTCCTAACGTAAACTTTGTGAGTTATGTTCGAACTTTTTCAATCACCATTATCTATGTTATCATTCATCTTATTGTCTTATGTGATTATAACCTTATCCATTTTCTCGGTCGAACAATGTGTCGGGAGCTGCAGCTGCACAATGATGCCTCATAAAGGTCCCATTCCGAACTCCAAAACCATGTAAACTCCTAGTTATATTGATGAACTTCGTGCTTGTGGAGTTCCGATGCTTCTACTTTTGCTTGTGTGTCCGAGAACTTGTGCTTGTGTGATTTAGAAGCCTGACAACTTGTGCTTGTGTTCTCGAGAACATATTATTGATATGTATGCTGCGGATGATGATTTGGCTAAATGTTGTATTTTTTGTGATATGTGGGTCTAATTCCTATATTTGGTGGATATTCATGCTATATATTTTTGCAAGGTTAATTCGAAAACAGTTTTTTTCTTAAACAACTTACAGATGGTTTGTCGAGTGCTACACTCAGCAAAGTTACATTTGTCCAGAGCTGCGCTAGGTAAAGGTGCAACATGGCATGATCTGATAGCTCCACAACACATTTGTTAAGTGTCCACGACAACTCTCGGTGAAGCAGCACACGCTAGGTGCGTGGTGGCTGAAAAGTACATAGAGTGCCTGAAACATGGCAAAGAGCATGCAGCCTTGATGAGTGAAAGCTCTCGGCAATAATGTGGACCACGCCGGACTTCGCGCACTATCGAGCATCGACACATGGTGTTATGTGGGCACTTCACTTCGTCGGGAGTTAGGCAGGACTCGACAAAGTGGGGGCTCGATAAAGAGCAAGTCGCTTTGCGATGTCCTGGCTCTCGGCAAATCATGTGGGTTGATACGTCGCAAACATATTTATTATATTTTAGTTGCATCTGTTATAATACATTTATGAATATATTTTTATAGTTTCATATTATTTTCTGAACTAACCTATTAATTATGTGTCCAAAGCCAGTTGTTGTTTTTAACATATTTTTGGTTTTACACAAAATCCCTATTTACGGAGCTAAAAGATAACTTGGGGATTTATGTGGGATGTTTTAAGAAGAAAAGAATCCAGACAGTACCCGGGGGGGGCCTGGGACCACCCCAGGCCCACACGCGGCCAGGTTGCGTGGCCAGGGTGCCACCCGTGCGGGGAGACCGTGTGGGCACCTCTGGCACCGCCTTACGTCCATATTTCACATATATCCCATATTTTCCGAAACCCTCCGGATTATTATTTTTGTGATCTTTTCAGCCGCTGCATGCTCCTGTTCCGGGGAGATCCAATTTGAAGGCCTATTTTGGCATCCTGCCGAAGGGGGAATCCATGACCGAAGCCATCTTCATCAAATTTTCTACCACCGTGACAATGTCTGAGTATTTTCCTTAGGACCTTATGGTCCATAGCACTAGCTAGATAGCATCCTCTCTCTGTTATAATTCAATACAAAGTTCCCGTGAGCTGCCTCACATGATTGAAATCCATTTGATGTAATCGATGGTTGTGTTTGTTGGTATATAATGAATTGTTACTTAGATTGTTCATTGAATTATATTGAATGTTTTGAAGTTTCTTTATTGTATAATTAATTATTCATGTATGGTGTCCGATCTATTTGTCTTCTTTGATCAAGATTGATTAGTAATTCTTTAGAACGAGGTGTGATCTTGCGATGATTCATCCCGGTGACAAAAGGGGAATGGACACGTATTGTATTGTTACTACTAAGATAAAACAATGATTTCTTTATCACACTTGAATGACAATTTTACTATCTACATTCTCACTTTGCTTATAGCAGTACTTTGTTTGTTATAAACTTAATACTGCATGTTGGATAGAAGTCTTTAGATGGAGTAGTAGTTGTAGATGTGGTTGGTAACTGTCTACATAAATATTCCCTATACAAGATTAATAATCATAGTCATAATATAATATTGCAATTTAATCGTTGTCCAACAGTAGTTTGTTCGCACAACACATTTATCTTTCTTGGAGATATGCCTCTAGTGAAATATACCCCCGGTCTATCTTTCTTAATTGCATACACCATAACAATTTATTTTCTTGATGTGTCGTTTTATTTTTTTTATATCTATCAATTTCTACCATGCCATACAATTTATCCTTGTAACTATCAGGCAGCGCCAGCCATGGGCCGGGCCGGGCCGGACTTCGGGCCGGGCCGGACCAAGCCCGAAGCAGAAAACTCAGGCCTGGGCCCGACCCGGACGTCAGGCCTAAAAAACAGGCCCAAGCCCGGCCTGAAAGTGTAAAAGCCCGTCGGGCCTCGGGCCAGGCCTCTTCAGTAAAACGCAGAAACAACGGGCCTGGGCCCGGCCAGACCTAGCCAACCGGCTGAAAATCGAGGCCCGAACCCGGCCCGTGGGCAAGGTCCGGAGGGACCGGGTCGGGCTTTTTCGGGCCGGGTTTTTTATGGCCAGATATACTATCAGGAAAAAAACTTGACGACCTTCTTGAAACATTGGGTCAAGATTGTTTTGTGTTTGGTCTGCAGGTACCAAGGACTTTAGTTACAGAAGAAAATTCAACTTGTTCGATAAATCTTGATTCTCAATCGAGGGAAATACTTATTGCTACGTTACCTACCCTTACACTTGGGGGTTACCCCAACCACTCTTATGAGAGGGAAAGCATGGGTCCCATGGCAAGCCAAGAGGACACGTGGTTGCCTACTATGTTGCCGAGTGTCGCTGGAGGAACTTGGCAACGTTGGTGCCACATGGTAAGTGCCATCTCCCTCCGTCGCCCATCAAGCCACTTTATTGTGTCGAGTACCCACATATGTCTCCCCTAAACATTGTTGTCGAGTCCCCCGGAAAGGGACCTCCGCAAACCTCATTTTTCCTGAAAGGTTTATGTCGAGTGCACTTTGCCAAGAGCAAAACTTGGCAAAGCCTCTGCCGAGTTTTAACCAGGTTTTACCACATTTTTGGGGAACTCGGCGGTATAACACTCTAGTAGTGAACAACATTGTCACCGGCTGCAGAAAGGGATTACTGAAATATAAGCTTGTAAACTAAACCTTGCTGAACCGGAGGACCACTTCGGTTCTTGCTTAGGCTCTTTAGAGATACATAGATTGCATAGTAGTCTAACGTTGTAGTGATGGCGTTCATCACCTCACATTAATTAAAAAGACGTGAGAACTCCCTATTGGTGACACAAGGATCAAGTCCTCATGTCAAACTAAGTTGCACGGATACAGCGATACGGATACATATACCATGATACGTCAATTTTACAAAACGCAGACACTGGGATACATTTGTATATGTATAATAAATACTAAGATTACATAGAAAATAGTAATTCTTCGAAAAAATGACAGTTTAAGAACACTAATAAGGTGATAGAACACATGGAAAATGCACCATAAATATGATCCTAGTTCTATTGACCAGTTGCAACTTCATTTTGAAGCCACTGAAGAGTAGGATCAGTCACATTTGAGCACTCGGGGTGAGAAATAATGACGCGAGAAAAAGGAGGGGGTTGTCATGGACTCGCGTGGGACATATAGGTTTTCTCATGTCAACGATGTGTACCCCACAGATATCCTCAAAGTATTAATATATTTATTTGAAAAACATAAAATTGGGCAATATGTTTCGAGTAGTAGCTGAATGTATCCGAGTGTCTGAGTATCCGATACGTTGATACACCAGATACGACACAGTTTCCAAAAGTATCCAGGTAACATAGACGGCAAGGTTCACCGTAAAAAAGGTTACACATCAAGGAACATCAATGGGTTGGGAGATAACCACATCAATGGAATGTGAATTAAAGCCTTTCAAAGACACTAAGACCGGTTGCAACTTGCAACCGGAAAAACGCCAAACCTCAATTGCGGCCGACACAAACTAACAACAAAAGAACTGGGGCGGGGGGGGGGGGGGGGGGGGGGGGGGGGGGGGGGGGGGCGCTACATCTTCACTAACCAGCGAAGCTCTCTCACCGTCGAGTCCAACCTCATTGCGTCTGCGCCAGATTCATTGCAGCTGGATCCTCTGATCAATCTCGGATAGTTATTTGCATCTTGTCGGGGTCATTGCTATTCTCCTCCTCATATTGCATCACTGTTTGGGCGGCATTGATGTTTGTTGTCGGGGTCCAAGCAAGCTGATTCGATGGCATATCTGAATCCACGCCGGCGGCAATCTTCTTGGGTTTCTCTTGTTTGCGTTTACGGTCAACATTGATCTCCACTCATTTTCGTCGGGGAGTTCTTTTCCTGCCCCCTCCATAGGACCTCCATGTCCCCTAGACGTGCGTCCCCTACCGCCATGCTTGTACGGGGAGGTGCCCTCACCACCCATATCAGACTCTCCATGCCCCCGTCCTCGGCCATGGCTAGCAGTATTCTGAGTTTGTGATGCCCTGGTGACCGAGTTCCCTGGTGTGTTCCCGTCGGAGTCAAAGCCCTTAGAGGAGGATGCAGTACTAGATTTAGTGCTAGCCGGCTTAATCTTCTCATCTGTGGGCTGTGGCACACAGTTTCTCCGTCCAATAGACAGAACACTCCAAGTGCAAGTCGCAAAAACAAATATCACCCATTTGGTTACCTGGAAGATCCGCCAGGTGTGTGCATGTCCCATCAAACGTATCGTAGACATGTAGCGTTGGACTTGCTCTGTAATTAAGCAAGCAATAGCACATTACCTTTCCACCATGATGCATCGCCCTAAAAGGGATAACCAGATCAATGGTTCGAACCATCGGGATCACATACGCCTCGACCCAGGTGCCCTCGGCGAAATCAGACAGAAGCCATATGGTCGTGCAAGCATGGTTGGTCCCACATCCCTCCGAGTGAACCATGCAAAGGGTGCCATTGAGCTCGACCATACGGGTCTCCGATCCCAGCTTTAGTAGCCTCACCGGGGCTTTGATGGAGCTCTTCCATTGCTCGCTCTCGAGGTCGAAGCAGATGACATGGTCCTCGTCCGCCTGCGGATACGGCCACAACCCGTGAAGGATGCACATCACACCATCCAACCCGTAAAGGAGGTATAGCACACCATATATCGTGACCACAGAGTTCTGGCGATAGCCGACATGGTCTGCAGTTGGGGGTGGCTGCATCCGCCTCCAACCCTCCATCTTCTTGCGCCGTCTTTCTACCTGAGGTCCTCTCTTTTCTTTCCTTTCTTGAGGTAACTCCAACGTGAGAACATCGTAGAAAATATGTATGCGATTGCTCATGCGGCGGACCAGCTTGAACTTGCCAGACGGGCCGGCGTTGCCGATGCCAAAGCTGGTATAGAACCCTCCACCGCCGCCCATCTCCGTGGAGGTCATGAGCACTCTCCCGGTGGCCAGATCGATGACGTTGAGGACGCGGCCGTCGCGGGTGGCGCAGACGGGGCCGCCGGGGCCGGAGGTGATGGTCCAGATGCTGCCCACGCCCTTGATCACCCTCACGATGGTGCCGTCCGTTTCCACCAGCCGCAGGTCGCGGAGACCTCCGCTGGCCACGCCATGGAAAGAGTTGGCGGCGATGAGGAGCTGCGGCTCCGTTCGGGCCTTGTGCGCCGCGAGTCGTTGCGAGGATCGCTCGTGTAGCTAGGTATTCAGATCGTATTGGCATGTACGAATCGTATTGTATACGGAATCTATAACCCCACTAGTTTTGGCACATTTTGGAAAGGTATTTCATAATAAAGCTCGCATATTGGAAACCAAAGAATGGCATTAATGTTTACCTTTTTTTGGAGAAGCATTAATACTTGGGGGCTTGGGGCCTGTTTCAAAAACTTCACCGATAATTTTGACCCGAATGTTTGGGCTCCCTGGAAGTTAAGCCCGGCGGTAGAGCGTTGAAGCTAGCCCGGCCCAATTCCACGGATTTAAAAAGTTGGAGTTCACATAATTTGCAGGGGCTTGCCATCGCTAAAGATAGTGCGCTTCTCCCCCTCAAGAAAATAGAACGTTTCGCTACTGTACCGATCCCCCTTGCCTCGCTGACCCACTTTCCCCTGGAATGTGTGTGTTCGCTAGCCTAATGAGGTTGCCTCCAGCCGGCCCAATCTATCTCTAACAGGCCGCAGTCTCCCAGTTAGGCTGCAGCATCATCGCTACATGAAATAGAAGCCACGATGAAAAGCTCGTTTTGTAAAGTTTTATAAAGCTAGAGGAGATCTGAATACGCCTTTACCTTTTTGCGTGAGAGCAGCATTATTTCTCGCTTATAGCGAGACTTAGCATGCTCTCGCGTTAGGCTCCTCCCTAAATGGGCCTGCCCAGGGGAGCGGGAGCCACGCCCTCATTTCTTTCATGTTTTTGTTTTTGTTTTTTTATTTCGTTTATATTTCCAAATATTCGAAATAATTATATTATAAAAATAGTTTGCAAAAAACATTTCAAAAAAATGTCAACCAAGAATTTGAAAAAAGTTAAAATGTCTATAAAACGGTGTCACCTTATGTTATAACCGTTGCATGATGAATGCTATCCGACATAATTATCCATCACTGATCCATTACCTATGAGCTTTTCACATATTGATCTTTGCTAAGTTACTTTTCCGTTGCTACTGTTACGATTGCTACAAAACTGCTACTGTCACTTTGCCACTGTTACCGTTACTTCCAAACTACTTTGCTACTGAATACTTTGCTGCAGATATTAAGTCTTTCAGGTGTGGTTGAATTGACAACTCAGCTGCTAATACTCGAGAATATTCTTTGGCTCCCTTGTGTCGAATCAATAAATTTGGGTTGAATACTCTACCTTCGAAAACTGTTGCGATCCCCAATACTTGTGGGTTATCAAGACCTTTTTCTGGCGCCGTTGCCGGGGAGCATAGCTCTATTCTCTGAGTCACTTGGAATTTATATCTATTGATCACTATGAAGAATCTGAAAGATGCTAAAACTAAGATCTACCCCTCAACTACGAGGACAGGTAAGGAACTGCCATCTAGCTCATCACTTGATTCACCTTCTGTTATGAGTAAATTTGCGACACCACCACCTGCTATTGAATCTGATATGTCGCAAGTAATTGATGATGCCACTTCTACTATGCATGATGCTTATGATGACACTTTGCTTGATAACACTGTGCCACTGGGTGAATTTCTTGATGAACAAATTGCTAGAGTCAATGCTGAAACTGATAATATTTCTGAATCTGATGAAATTATTGAAACTGAACACTATGAGACACCTTCTAGACCTAGTTCTCCTAGATATGAATTGCCTGATATACCTGAGGGTTATGTTATGGAAGGAGAGGTAGCTAGGGACTTTCTTGCTTGTAAAGATAGAGATGATCTTAAGAAATTGCTATGCAAGTGGAAAGAAAAATCTTTGAATGCTAGAATGCAATATGATCCTAAGTTTGCTACTTCACCTATCTTTGTTACTGATAAGGATTATGAATTCTCTGTCGATCCTGAGTTAATTACTTTGGTTGAATCTGATCCTTTCCATGGTTATGAATCTGAAACTGTTGTGGCACATCTTACTAAATTGAATGATATAGCCACCCTATTCACTCATGAGGAAAAAAATCGTTATTACTATATTCTTAAGTTGTTTCCTATCTCATTAAAGGGTGATGCTAAGATATGGTTTAATTCTCTTGCTCCTGGTTGTGTGCGTAGTCCACAGGATATGATATATTACTTCTCTGAAAAATATGTTCCTGCCCATAAGAAACAAGCTGCCTTGCAGGAAATATATAACTTTGTGCAAATTGAAGAAGAGAGTCTCCCACAAGCTTGGGGGAGGCTTCTCCAATTACTTAATGCTTTGCCTGATCATCCTCTTAAGAAAAAAAAATGCTTGATATCTTTTATAATGGACTAACCGATGCTTCTAGGGACCACCTAGATAGTTGTGCTGGTTGTGTTTTCAGGGAACGATCTATTGAACAAGCTGAACTACTACTGAATAATATATTGAGCAATGATAATGATTGGACTATTCCCGAACCACCTCCAAAGCCAACTCCCAAGAAAAGAGGTATTCTATTTCTCAGTCCTGAAGACATGCAAGAGGCAAAGAAATCTATGAAAGAAAAAAGGTATTAAAGCTGAAGATGTTAAGAATCAACCACCTATTGAAGAAATACATGGTCTTGATAACCCGACACAGGTAGTAGAGGTAAATTCTCTCCGTAGATTTGATGAAGGTGATATTCCTTATAATAAGTCTGCTAGTCAATGCTTGGATGAGTTTGATAACTTTATTGTCAAGCAAGAAAATTTCAACGCCTATGTTAGTAGACAATTGAAACATAATGCTTACATGCTTGATCGCTTGGGTGATTATTTGAGTAGAACTGTCAATGATCTTAAGCTTATTAGTAAACATGCTTCCATGGTAACTACTCAAGTAGAACAAGTACTAAAGGCACAGAATGATTTGCTTAATTAGATGATTAGTAAGAACAATGATCATTCTGTTAGAGTTGTGACTAGAGGTGGTAGAATGACTCAGGAACCTTTGTATCCTGAGGGCCATCCTAAGAGAATTGAGCAAGATTCTCAGAGAGTTAATACTGATGCACCTGGTCATTCTAATAAAAGGAAAAAGAATGACGATAGGACTTTGCATGCTGCTAGTGAACCTGTTATAGACATTCATGAAAACCCAAATGATATTTCTATTTCTGATGCTGAGACACAATCTGGTAATGAACATGAGCCTAGTGATGATATTAATGATGATGTTCATGTTGATGCTCAACCTAGTAATGATAATGATGTGGAGATTGAACCTGTTGTTGATCTTGATAACCCACAACCTAAGAACAAAAGATATGATAAAAGAGACTTTGTTGCTAGGAAGCATGGTAGAGAAAGAGAACCATGGGTTCAGAAACCCATGCCCTTTCCTCCTAAACCATCCAAGAAAAAGGATGATGAGGATTTTGAACGCTTTGTTGAAATGCTTAGACCTGTCTTTTTGCGTATGCGCTTGACTGATATTCTGAAAATGTCTCCTTATGCTAAGTATATGAAAGATATTGTGACAAATAAAAGAAAGATACCGGAAGCTGAGATTTCCACCATGCTTGCTAATTATACTTTTAAAGGTGGAATACCAAAGAAACTAGGAGACCCCGGAGTAGCTACTATACCTTGCTCTATTAAAGGAAATTATTTTAAAACTGCTTTATGTGATCTTGGAGCTGGTGTTAGTGTTATGCCTTTCTCTTTGTATCGTAGACTTGATTTGAATAAGTTGACACCTACTGAAATCTCCTTGCAAATGGTTGATAAATCAACTGCTTTACCCATCGGAATTTGTGAGGATGTGCCTGTCGTAGTTGCAAACGTTACTATCCTAACGGACTTTGTTATTCTTGATATTCCTGAGGACGACAGTATGTCGATCATCCTTGGTAGACCCTTTTTGAATACTGTAGGGGTTGTTATTGATTGCAACAAGGGCAATGTCACTTTTCATGTTAATGGTAATGAGCATACGGTACACTTTCCGAAGAAACAACCTCAAGTTCATAGTATCAACTCCATTGAAAAAATTTCAACGATTATTATTGGAGGCTTTGAATTCCTTCTCCCTACTGTCAAGAAGAAATATGATATACTTATTGTTGGGGACATGCATATCCCCATTGAGGTAACCTAGTGTTATTCAAAAATTCTCCGGTTCCGTGTCATTCAAAAAAAGTTTGTCAATAAGACTTGATCAACCTTATTGATGGATTCTTTTTGACGGGCATGAGAGGGATGAATTTAGAAAGCACAACCTTCTGTACTCAACTTTTACTTTCTGTTATTTAGATTAAAAAGAGCTAGAATGCTATTATCCTTCTGTTTTTTGATTTATCCATGCAATAGAAAAATGACCTGAAAATAAAAGTTCTCAGAATTCCCTGAAAATTTAGTATGATTTTTTCTGGATTATTTAAGAATTTTTGGCACTAAGAAAACATCAGGGGGCTGCACCAGTGGGCCACAAGCCTGCAGGGCGTGCCCCCTGGCTTGTGGGTCCCACGTGGGGCCCCCTCACTTATTCCAGCCACCATCCACTTCGCCTTCCTCCAGAAAAAATCTCACCATTGCTCAAACTCGTGTTCTAGCTCATCTTGCTGCCATTTCGATCTCCTTGCTCAAAGCTCCATTTGCAAAACTGTTTTAGGGGATTGTTCATCGGTATGTGACTCCTCCAATGGTCCAATTAGTTTTTGTTCTAGTGCTTTATATTTTGCAAATTTTTGCTACTGTGGTGACCTTGTTCTTGAGCTTGCATGTCAAATTTGTATGGTCCCAAGAAGTTTTGATGCATGATATATCCTCTAGGAACTTGTGGGAGTAGTTGCTATAAGTTTTGTTGAGCTTTGTCCACTTTTATTTGGAGTCACTAAAAATTTCAGAATTATTTTTTTAGAGAAAGAAAAATGTTAAGGAGAATATACCAAGGTGGTTCCTCGAGCAAGAAGACCCCGAGACACGCGATACGTAAGCCCGACTTTGAACCATCGAGGGAAGCTCAAGTGCGGCCTTGTGAATGGCCGTCTAATCAATTTATGGTTCAAGCCGGTTTCAAGGAAGAGTTTTACGCCTACATACGAAATGCTGGCCTTGAAGATTTCATTTCAGACCAATGCAAGCAATATTACCAACTCACTGATTCCTTCGTGCGGAGGTTTGAATTTTCGTCCAGGTGTAATGATCATTCTGTTCTATTTAATCTTTATGATGAATCATATACCATGGACCTGGAAGATTTTAATGATGCATGCAAAATTCCACAATGGGGTAGCCATAGTGACCCTCACAAAACTGAATATAATGATTTTCTTGCTAGCATCACTGTGGGAGAAACTAGAAACATTACACAGGCTACCTTGGGAAGCATTCACTTTCCTGCCATACATTATTTTGCTCTCTTCATAGGTAGATGTATTAACGGTAAACATGATCATAGCCACCTTTGCGTACCTGATCTTAGTATTCTTAAGAGTGCGGTCATGGGAGATAGACGATATAACTTGGGGGCTATTGTTGCTAGGAGACTACATAAAAATGCTAAGGAAGGAGATTTCTTTGGCGGGATTTATGCCACCCGTGTAGCCAATTATCTTAGGGTACCCATAAGGGAGAATGATATTGAGTTACCACCTGCTTTTCTTGATTATGAGGCTATGGTGCGCTACCAGTTTCTTGAGAGAAACGAACAGTCCCTCTATATACAAAAAATATATAGTATGTGTGTACAAAGTTGATCATGTATTTAAAAATGTTAATCAAACATTTGAAAAAATGTTAAAAAACTATTTGAAAAAATTAATCAAGCATTTGAAAATGTTAAATGTGTATAGAAAAAATACTGACCATGAATCTAAAAATATATAACTTGTATTTGAAAAATGTTAATCAAGCATTTTAAAATCTAAAAATTTGAAAAAACGGTTGACCATGTATTAAAAAAATCAATCATTTTAAAAATGTTAAAATGTGTATACAAAAATTATTGATCATGTATTCGAAAACTGTTGACCAAGCATTTGAAAAATGTTAAATGTGTATAAAGAAAATGGTTCACATGTATAAAAAAAATTATACAAAATATATATAATTTATAAGAAAAAATTAAATCAATGTATTTAGATAATGTTAATCCAGCACTTAAAATATGCTAAAGAAGTATTCGAAAAATGTTAATCAAGCATTTGAAAAATGTTAAATGTGTATATAAAAAATATTGACTATGTATTAAAAAATATTAGTTATGGATTTCAAAAATGTTAATCAAGCATTTGAGAATGTTAAATGTATATAAAAAATGTTGACCATCTATTCAAAAGATGTCAAACTTGTATTTGAAAAATGTTTATCAAGCATTTTAAAATGTTAAATTTGCATAGAAAAAATGTTGACCATGTATTAAAAAAATTAATCAATCATTAGAAAAACATTAAAATGTGTATAAAAAATATTGACCATGTATTCAAAAAATATTGACCAAGCATTTGAAAAATGTTAAATGTGTATAAGAAAATGGTTCTCATATATATAAAAAATGTATGCAAAATATATACACTGTGTATGAAAAAAATTGATCATGTATTTAGATAATGTTAATCAAGCGTTTAAAAAATCTTAAAGAATATTCGAAAAGTCTTAATCAAGCATTTAGAAAATGTTAAATCTGTATAGAACAAATGTTGACCAGGTATTCAAAAAATTAATTTTGTATTTGAAAAATGTTAACCAAGCATTTGAGAATGTTAAAATGTATATGGAAAAAAAGTCGACTATGTATTAAAAAATAATATTGTATTTAAAAATGTTAATAAAGCATTTTAAAAATGTGCATAAAATGTATAAAAAAATAAGCATGCGTACGAATAAAACCCAATAACACTATGAAGATGCAAAGAGGACTGATCTGATCTTTACCAACTAGGCAGCAGAGAGCAGAACTTGGTGAAGATGTTGCAAATTCCCTTAGCTAGATTTAAACCACCCAGTCATGAGAATTTTCTCCTGTTCGTGGATCAAATGAACGAATCCTCTGCCGTATCCACTCGTAATGAATCAGCGATCCAACATAGTTTCGTCGTCCATAAAGAAGAACTACTGGAGGGCAGAGGTGTGGTGAAGCACACTTGCGGCCGAGAGGGAGAGAGAGAGAGAGAGAGAGAGGGAGAGAGGGGGGAGGGAGAGAGAGGGGAGGGAGGGAGAGAGATGTAGAGGACAACCTTCAAGCACGACGTGTGTATGGAGGGCTTCCCCTCCTCGTATATATAGGCGCGGGGAGGAAGGCTGGCTTGGAGGAGGGGTGCGCCTCAAACCCTGGTCGCGCCACCCGCCTTGGGCTCCAAGGCACAAGGGGTGTGCCCCACTATTGGGCCCCTTCAGCCCATATCGATGTCACCCCATGAGCCTTCCAAGGGCAGCCCATAGGGACTCCTGAAACCTTCCGGTGCCTTTTAGGATCCTCTGGGCCTTTTCAGTTTTCTTCAAAACTCTTCTAGTTTTCTCTCTGAAACATTTTCAATACTTTTAAAAAAAATCCGATGTATTTGTACTATGCTCTGATAACCCATAAGTATAGGGGATCGCGACAGTCTTCGAGGGTAGTATTTCACCCAAATTTGTTGATTCGACACAAGGGAAGCCAAAGAATATTTATGAGCCTTGGCAGTTGAGTTGTCAACTCAACCACACCTGGAAGAAACTTTGTGAAGCAAAGTGTTTAGTAGCATAGTAGTATGATAGTTTTAGTAGTTTCAGTAACAGTAGCAATATGACAAGAACAGTAACAGTAGCAGTTTGTGATGTTTATAACAACAGCAACAGTTGTAACTTAGCAAAGATCAATATGAGAAAAGCGTAGGCATTGGATCAGCGATGGATAATTGTGTTGGATGGCATTCATCATGTAACAGTTACCACCTAGAGTGACACAAAACTAGCTCCATTTCATCAATGTAATGTAGGCATGTATTCCGTATATAGTCATACGTGCTTATAATAAGAACTTGCATGACATCTTTTGTCCTACCACTACTAGAAAAATGGCTATAGCCAATATCCCTAGTAATGGCGCACCATGGGTGTGGTGCGCCACTGCTATATAGCAATGGCGCACCAGAAACAGGTGCGCCATTGTTATTTTTTTAGTAGTGGCGCACCACCTGAGCAGTGCGCCATTGCTATTTTTTGTTTCCACCCCCCACCCCCACCAGACATAGCAATGGCGCACCACACCTAGGTGCGCCACTACTATGCTACATAGTAATGGCGCACCTTGGTGTGGTGCGCCATTGTTATGTCTAGTGAGGGTGTGGGCCTGCGTGTGTGAGAGACATTAGTAATGGCGCACCCCCCCTGGTGCGCCATTGCTAAGGTTAGCAATGGCGCACCAGGGGGGGTGCGCCATTACTAATGTCTCTCACACACACAAACACACCCCACCACACACACACACACACACACACACACACACACACACACCCGTGGATCGCCTTTTCGGTTTAAAAAAAATAAAAGAAAATGATAAAAGATTCAAAAAAATTCAAAAAAATAGATGCCCATGTGTTATGTGTTCTAGTTGTTACGAAAATTAACAAACATGAATTTTGAATTTTTTTGCAAAAAAAAACCCGCCGTGTTTCGGTAAAATGGCCGTAACTTTTGCATACGACCTCCGATGAAAAAGTTTTTTATATGAAAAAGATACTACTCGAAAAGTTACATCTAAATTTGACTAGCTGTGCCCGTTATCGATTTTTTAGAATCCTTAAAAACCTAACAGAAAAAACGTTACAGCCATTGTTAGATCTGGAGGCAAAATAATACAAAAATTTAAAAAAATTAGCAATGGCGCACCAGTGCATAGTGCGCCACTACTATTTTCCCGCCTTCAAAATTGAAAAAAATTTAAAAATAGTAATGGCGCACCACACCGAGGTGCGCCATTACTATGTAACACATGGCACACCACGTACGCACCCACCCACCCCTCTCCTTCCTCTCTGCTTATCCCCTTCCTCCCTTCTCCTTCCCCGTTTCTGTTTCCCCTTCCCCTTCCCCTTCCTCCTCCCTTCTCCTCCCTGCTCCGGTGACCGAGCCACAGGAGCGCCGCCGCCCGTCGCGCCTTCCCTTCCCCTTCCCCTTCTTCCTCCCTTCCCCTTCATTCTTCTCCTCCTCTCCTCCTCTCCTCCACTCCATCTCCTCCTCTCCGGCGACCTCCTCCTCCTCACGGTGCTCCTCCTAACGGTGCTCCTCCTCACGGTGCTCCTCCTCACGGTGCTCCTCCTCCGGTGACCTCTTCCTCATGGTGCTCCTCCTCCGGCGACCTCCTCCTCCCACCTCTCCTCCTCACGGTACCCCTCCTCCGGCGACCTCCTCCTCCCACCTCTCCTCCTCACGGTGCTCCTCCTTCCTCTCCTGCTCACGGTCCTCCTCCTCTCCGGCGACCTCCTCCTCCCTCCTCTCCTCCTCACGGTCTCTCCTCCCTCCTCCTCTACTTCCGGCCACATGTGGAGCTCCCTCGGCACAAAGAACGTAAAAGATCCAGGTCGAGAACGAAATTTGAAAAAAATTCAACCAAAAAAAATGAGCCAAAATAATGAGCCAGATCTAGATCCAGATCCAAATTCAAAATTCAAAAATAGCAATGGCGCACGGTGGGGGTTAGACGGTGCGCCACTACTATTTTCCCGCCTACAAAATTCAAAAAAAAAGTTACCAGTGGCGCACCTGTAGCAATAGTAATGGCGCACCAGAGGTGCGCCACTGTTACCTGCAATACTAATGGCGCACCAGAGGTGCGCCATTAGTATTTGTTACTAATGGCGTGGTAATAGTGGCGCACCTATAGTGCGCCATTAATGACAGAAATAGGTGCGCCACTAACAGCCTTTTTTCTAGTAGTGTACACTCCCGTGGCAGCGGGGTCCAAATGGAAACAATGGATATTAAGGTCTTCTTTTAATAGAGAACCGGAACAAAGCATTAACACATGGTGAATACAGTAAACTAAGCCAAACGTATCAACTTTTCCAAACACTTTTTCTTTTGTTTTGGACTCTAATTTCCATGATTTGAATGAAACTAACCTGGACTAACGTCGGTTTCAGCAGAACTACCATGGTGATGGGGTTAGATGAGATTTGTCATGTAATCGAGTCAATTTGTTAGGGCTTGATCTCTAGACTTTCCTAGGGCTTGATCTCTAGACTTTCCAAACACTATGTCCTGAGATTGATGTTGCTATGACTTTCCTATGCATAATGCTTGTCACTAGGGCCCGAGTGCCATGATTTCAGATCTGAACCTATTATGTCTCCATGAATATGAGAGTGCTTTGGTTTCTGTCTTGCAAGTTGTATGCACCTATTATGTGTTATAATCCGGAGACCCCATAGTGACAGAAGTTAGGATCATCTTCGGTGATGACCGTAGTATGAGGAGTTCATGTATTCACCATGTATTAATGCTTTGTTCCGGTTCACTATTAAAAGGAGGCCTTTATATCCCTTAGTTTCCCTTTGGACCCCGCTCCACAGGAGGGTAGGACAAAAGATGTCATGCAAGTTCTTATTATAAGTACGTATGACTATATACGGAATACATGACTACATTACGTTGATGAATTGGATCTAGTTCTGTGTCGCTCTAGGTTGTGTCTATTACATGATGAATGTCATCCAATAAAAATATCCATTGTTGATCCAATGCCTACGCTTTTCGCATATTTATCTTCACTAAGTTACTATTGCTACTATTGTTGTTACAATCATCATAAACTGACTTTTCGATGTTAATGTTACTATTGTTATTACGCTACTAAACACTTTGCCACAGAAAGAAATTCCAGGTGTGGTTGAATTGACAACTCAACTGCTAAGACTCATAAATATTTTTTGGCTCCCCTAGTGTCGAATCAACAAATTTGGTTGAAATAGTACTCTCGAAGACTGTTGTGATCCCCTATACTTGTGGGTTATGAAGACCTTTTTCTGGCACCGTTGCCGGGAGCATAGCTCTATTTATTGAGTTCACTTGGGATATCTTTTGATCACTATGAAGAATCTGAAAGATGTTAATACCAAGATCATACCCTCTAAGGCGAGGGAAGGTAAGGATCTGCCATCTAGCTCTACACTTGATCCACCTTCTGTTTTGAGTAAGCTTGTGACACCAGCACCTGCTATTCACTCTAATATGTCTCAAGTAATTGATGATGCTACTTATGTTATAAATGAAACTCGTGATGATGCTAGTACTCTGCTTGATAAAACTGTGCCACTAGGTAAATTTCTTGATGAACAAATTGCTAAATCTAGAGAACTTGAGAATCTTGGAATTAATGAAAACTATGATTCACCTATTATGTCTAGATCTCCTAGAATTGAAATGCGTGTTGTGCCTTGATACGTCTCCAACGTATCTATAATTTTTGCTTGTTCCATGCTATTATATTATCATTCTTGGATGTTTTACAATCATTTTATAACAACTTTATATCATTTTTTGGGACTAACCTATTGACATAGTGCCAAAGTGCTAGTTGCTGTTTTTGCTTGTTTTTTACTTCGCAGAATATTAATACCAAACGGAGTCCAATCGTGACAAAACTTTTTGGAGATTTTTTCTGGAACAGAAGACACCCAGTGGGCCAAAAAAGAGCCAGGAAGGTGGGCTGTGTAGAGCACGACCCACCAGGGCACGCCAGGGGGCCCCCGGCGCGCCCTGATGGGTTGTGCCCTCCACGGGGCCCCTTCGCACCGCCTCTGATGCCTATAAATTCCCAAATATTCCAAAAACCCTAGGGGAGTCGACGAAACACAATTCCAGCCGCCGCAAGTTCCAGAACCTCGAGATCCAATCTAAACACCATCACGGAGGGGTTCATCTTCTTCATAGGTGCCTCTCCGATGATGCGTGAGTAGTCCACCATAGACCTACGGGTCCGTAGGCAGTAGCTAGATGGCTTCCTCTCTCTCTCTCTCTCTCTCTTATGATTCTCAATACAATGGTCTCTTGGAGATCTATTTGATGTAAACTTTTGCGGTGTGTTTGTTGGGATCCGATGAATTTTGAGTTCATGATCAGTTTCTATCCATGACTATTATTTGAGTCTTCTTTGATCTCTTATATGCATGATTACTTATAGCCTCGTATTTCTTCTTCGAATCTTTGGTTTAGTTAGGCCAACTAGATTGATTTTTCTTGCCATGGGAAGAGGTGCTTTGTGATGGGTTCGATCTTGCGGTGTCCTTTCCCAGTGACATAAGGGGCAGCAAGGCACGCACGTATCCTTGCCATTAAGGATAACAAGATGGGGTCTATTCCTACATGAATAGATCTTGTCTACATCATGTCATCGTTCTTATTGCATTACTCCGTTTTTCCATGAACTTAATACACTAGATGCATGCTGGATAGTGATAACCCACAAGTATAGGGGATCGCAACAGTTTTCGAGGGTAGAGTATTCAAGCCAAATTTATAGATTCGACACAAGGGGAGCCAAAGAATACTTGAGAGTATTAGCAGTTGAGTTGTAAATTCAACCACACCTGGAGATTAAATATCTGCAGCAGAGTGATCGGTAGCACAGTAATATGATAGTTTGATAGCAGTAATGACAGTAACAGTAGCGGTAACGGTAGTAGCAGTAGTTTTGTGTTGGGGAACGTTGCATGGGAAACAAAAAATTTCCTACGCACACGCAAGACCTATCCATGGTGATGAGCATCTACGAGAGGGAGAGTGGATCTATATACCCTTGTAGATCGCTAAGCGAGAAGCGTTATGAAACGCGGTTGATGTAGTCGAACGTCTTCGCGATCCAAATCGCTAGCCGTCCCGCGATCCAATCACGATCCGTTCCGATCTAGCGCCGAACTGACGGCACCTCCGCGTTCAGCACACGTACAGCTCGATGACGATCTCCGCCTTCACTAGTAGAAAACAGACCTTTTGTGCCGGTTCGTAAGGGCCTTTAGTGCCGGTTCTCCAACCGGCACTAAAGGGTGGGGACTAAAGGCCCCCCCCCCCGTTTAGTCCCGGTTCAACACGGCCCGGCACTAAAGGCCCACCACGTGGCACCTGCCGGCGCCGTGGGCTGGGGGACCTTTAGTCCCGGTTGGTAACACCAATCGGGACTAAAAGTATTTAATTCTTTTAATTTTGGTTTATTTTTCCTTTTAATCCTTTAGGGGTTTATGAATTAATTATGGTTTATTTTTCCTTTTAATTTTGTGTTTTCCATTTAATTATTTTTCATTTCAAACATATATTACGCTACTACATATTGTACACGTTGTGCATATATATATAAATAGAATTTCTCGTAGAACCGATCATATATATATATCATCGAATTTCTCGTACTACGGCCATTCACATACATATATATATACAATTTGGTATATACAATTTCTCCTAGAATTTGCGGATCATTACATATGCAGGCATTACTGCTTGATCTTGTAATGGTATTCTCCTTTGGGATCTATGACCTGGTCGAGCAGAAATCCAGCTATTTCCTCTTGAATCGCTCGTACGCGAGCCGTTGGTAGGAGCTGGCCCCGCATCTCCGTCAGCTATAAGAAGGAGATCAAGATGAATATATTAGTTGTGTGTATATATATTAGCTAGATCATGATAAAAAAATTATGGATAGTGTTCTGGCAAACGTACCCAAAGATTTCTTTCGTTTCTGCTCCTTTCAGACGTGATCATGTGAATGTTCTCGCAAACGTAGTATGCGCATAAACTATTCCCCTGCTCCTGCCTCATGCACTTTACGAGAATAAAATTCAATCAGGTAATAATTAATCAAGCATGATAATGGTATTGAAACTAGAATTAAAGAGATGCACGGACGTAGCTAGCTAGTACTACTTAATTACCTTGGGTCGCACCCATGTCAGCTTTTGTTCCCAGTCGCCTGGGACCAGTTTCACGAACTTGGCCCAAGCCCTGCCCGCTGGCAAAGAAAATGAATAAAGGAGTTATTAACTAGTTGATATCAGGAAATGAAGTAAAGAGGCCGACATAGTGCGATAATGATTGAAATTACCTGTCGACCATCCCCCTCGCGGTTGCGTATTCGGATGGATTCTTATATAGTGAGTCCAGTACTTCAACTTTTCCCTTGTCAACTTCAATGATTAACAAGATCCAGTGGTAACTGCATGCGCACACGTTTTGTATAATTAAGCGGGCATGTGCATAACTCATCAACTACACTTATTAACATCTAGTAAGCAAAAAATAGAATTTGTAGTACAAGATATAGTAACACTCACCCGAAGTTGTAAGGAAGTAGTATTTCTGGTTGGGTGTTTAGTTGCTTCAAAAACTCTAGCAGGAATCTCTTGTTGGAAATATGCCCTAGAGGCAATAATAAATTGGTTATTATTATATTTCCTTGTTCATGATAATCGTTTATTATCCATGCTATAATTGTATTGATTGGAAACTCAAATACATGTGTGGGTACATAGACAACACTGTGTCCCTAGTAAGCCTCTAGTTGACTAGCTTGTTGATCAAAGATGGTTAAGGTTTCCTAGCCATGGACATGAGATGTCATTTGATAACGGGATCACATCATTAGGAGAATGATGTGATGGACAAGACCCAAACTGTAAACGTAGCATTTGATCGTGTCAGTTTATTGCTATTGTTTTCTGCATGTCAAGTATCTATTCCTTTGACCATGAGATCATGCAACTCACTGACACCGGAGGAATACCTTGTGTGTATCAAACGTCGCAACGTAACTGGGTGACTATAAAGGTGCTCTACAGGTATCTCCGAGGGTGTCTGTTGGGTTGGCATGGATCAAGACTGGGATTTGTTACTCCGTGTGACGGAGAGGTATCTCAGGGCCCACTCGGTAATACAACATCATAATGAGCCTTGCAAGCAATGTGACTAAAGTGTTAGCCACGAGATCTTGTATTACGGAACGAGTAAAGAGACTTGCCGGTAACGAGATTGAACTAGGTATAGAGATACCGACGATCGAATCTCGGGCAAGTAACATACCGAAGAACAAAGGGAACAGCATACGGGATTAACTGAATCCTTGACATAGAGGTTCGACCGATAAAGATCTTCGTAGAATATGTAGGAGCCAATATGGGCATCCAGGTCCCGCTATTGGTTATTGGCCGTAGAGGTGTCTCGGTCATGTCTACATAGTTCTCGAACCCGCAGGGTCTACACACTTAACGTTTGGTGACGATTAGTATAATTGAGTTATTATGTTGGTGACCGAAAGTTGTTCGGAGTCCCGGATAAGATCCCGGACATGACGAGGATCTCCGGAATAGTCCGGAGGTAAAGATTGATATATGTGATAATAGTGTTTTGATCTCCGGAAGAGTTCCGAAGTTCACCGGAAGAGGTTCCGGATGTTTACCGAAGTGTTCGGGTGCAGCAACACTTTATATGAGCCAAAGGGATAAAGCCCACAAGGTATTGGAAAGTGCAAAAGTGGTTTTGCTGCCGCGTAAGCGGTACTACCGCTTGGTGAAGCGGTACTACCGCCAGAGCGGTACTACCGCTTGTGTGAAGCGGTACTACCGCCCGAGCGGTACTACCGCTTGTGTGAAGCGGTACTACCGCTTGTGCGCGGCTGTGCACGATTCGGCAGGGTCCGAATTGGACTCTTTTCCTGCGGGCCAAACCGACCTTGTGCGGGCAAAACCGACCCGGAGGAGACTTTTACTCCAAGTTTAGACCCCAAGGCTCAACATATAAATAGAGGGGCAGGGCTAGCACACGGGACACATCAGGATTTCCCAAGCCGTGTGCCGGCAACCCTAGCCCTCTAGTTCCTCCGTCATAATCTCCGTAGCGCTTGGCGAAGCCCTGCAGAGATAGTTCCTCACCACCATCACCACGCCGTCGTGCTGCTGGAACTCAACCACTACTTCACCATCGCTCGCTGGATCGAGGAGGTGAAGGCGTCATCAAGCCGTACGTGTGTTGAACGCGGAGGTGCCGTCCGTTCGGCACTAGATCGGAAGGATCGTGATTGGATCGCGGGACGCTCGGCGATTTGGATCGCGAAGACGTTCGACTACATCAACCGCGTTTATTAACGCTTCCGCTTAGCGATCTACAAGGGTATGTAGATTCACTCTCCCTCTCGTAGATGCTCATCACCATGGATAGATCTTGCGTGTGCGTAGGAAAATTTTTGTTTCCCATGCAACGTTCCTCAACAGTGGCATCTGAGCTAGGTCTATGCGTAGATGAGATCTCGAGTAGAACACAAACGAGTTGTGGGCGTGGGTGTATACATATTGCTTGCCGTTACTAGTTGATACTTGATTCCGCGGTATTGTGAGATGAAGCGGCCCGGACCGACATTACGCGTACGCTTACGCGAGACTGGTTTCACCGCTGCGTGCACTTGTTGCATAAAGGTGACTGGCGGGTGTCTGTCTCTCTCACTTTAGTTGAATCGGTTCAATGAAGAGGGTTCTTTTAGAAGATCAAAAAGCAATCACTACACCACGTTGTGGTTTTGCGTAGGTAAGAACGGTTCTTGCAAACCCGTAGCAGCCACGTAAAATTTGCAACAACAATTAGAGGACGTCTAACTTGTTTTTGCAGGGTATGTTGTGATGTGATATGGCCAATTACATGATGAGATATATGTGATGTATGAGATGATCATGTGATGTATAGAATATCACGACTTGCATGTCGATGAGTACGGCAACTGGCAGGAGCCATAGGGTTGTCTTTAATTATTGTATGACCTGCGTGTCAATCATTAAGCGCTATGTAATGCTTTACTTTATCGCTAAACGTTAGCTATAGTCGTGGAAGCAACAGTCAGCGCGACAACCTTATGGCGACACGTTGATGGAGATCAAGATGATGGAGATCATGGTGTCATGCCGGTGACGATGGAGATCATGCCGGTGCTTTGGAGATGGAGATCAAAAGCACAAGTTCATGGCCATATCATGTCACTTATGATTTGCATGTGATGTTAATCCTTTTATGCATCTTATTTTGCTTAGGACGACGGTAGCATTATAAGGTGATCCCTCACTTAAATTTCAAGATAAATTGTGTTCTCCCCAAGTGTGCACCGTTGCGAAAGTTCGTCGTTTCGAGACACGCCGTGATGATCGGGTGTGATAGACTCTACGTTCGCATACAACGGGTGTAAGCCATGTTACACGTGCGGAACACTCGGGTTAAACTTGACGAGCCTAGCATGTACAGACATGGCCTCGGAACACAAGAGACCGAAAGGTCGAACATGAGTCATATAGTAGATATGATCAACATGAAGATGTTCACCATTGAAACCACCTCAACTCACGTGATGATCGGACTTGAGTTGGTGGATTTGGATCATGTTACACTCGAATGATCGGAGGGATGTCAATTTGAGTGGGAGTTTTTTAAAATATGATTAACTAAACTCATTATCTAAGAACAATAGTCTAAGTTGTCTTTGCTATATTTATGTTGTAGATCATGGCTCGCGCAGTAGCACCCCTGAATTTTAATGCGTTCCTAGAGAAAGCTAAGTTGAAAGATGATGGAAGTAACTTTGTGGACTGGGCCCGTAATCTAAGGATTATCCTTACGGCTTCCCAGAAGGCTTATGTCCTTGATGCACCGCTTGGTGATCCACCCGCTCCAGTTGAGTCTCTAGACGTTGTGAACGCCTGGCAGGCTCGTTCTGATGATTACTCAATAGTTCAATGTGCAATGTTGTATGGCTTAGAACCGGGACTTCAAAGACGTTTTGAACGTCATGGAGCATATGAGATGTTCCAGGAGTTGAAGTTTATCTTTCAGAAGAATGCCCGGATCGAGAGATATGAGATCTCCGATAAGTTCTATGCTTGCAAGATGGAGGAGAACGGGTCTATCAGTGATCACGTGCTCAGAATGTCTGGGTACTCCACCCGTCTGGCTGAGTTAGGGATGCCCCTTCCGCCAGAGGCTATCACTGACAGAGTTCTTCAATCATTGCCACCTAGCTACAAGAGCTTCGTGTTGAACTATAACATGCACGGGATGAACAAGTCAGTCGCCGAGCTGTTTGCGATGCTGAAAGCCGCTGAGTCTGAAATTCAGAAGGAGCATCAAGTGTTGATGGTCAATAAAACCACTAGTTTCAAGAAAAATGGCAAGGGTAAGAAGGGTAACTCCAAGAAGAGTGGCAAAGCAGTTGCTCCTCTCGTGAAGAAACCCAAGGCTGGACCCAAACCAGAAACTGTGTGTTTTCATTGCAAGGGAACTGGACACTGGAAGCGGAATTGCCCCAAGTATTTGGCTGACAAGAAGGCGGCCAACAACAAACAAGGTATATATGATATACATGTTATTGATGTGTACCTTACCAACTCTCGTTGTAGTGCCTGGGTATTTGATACCGGTGCGGTTGCTCATATTTGCAACTCAAAACAGGAACTGCGGAATAGACGGAGGCTGGCAAAGGACGAAGTGACGATGCGCGTGGGAAATGGTTCCAAGGTTGATGTGATCGCCGTCGGCACGCTCGCTCTTCGATTACCGTCGGGATTAGTGATGAACCTAAATAAGTGTTATTTGGTGCCTGCGTTAAGCATGAACATTATATCTGGATCTTGTTTATTGCGAGACGGTTACTCATTTAAATCAGAGAATAATGGTTGTTCTATTTATATGAGTAATATCTTTTATGGTCATGCACCCGATGTGAGGGGTTTATTCTTATTGAATCTCGATAGTAATGATACACATGTTCATAACATTGATGCCAAAAGATGTAGAATTGATAATGATAATACCACTTTCTTGTGGCACTGCCGTTTAGGTCATATTGGCGTAAAACGCATGAAGAAGCTCCATGCTGATGGACTTTTGGAGTCACTTGATTTTGAATCACTTGACACATGTGAGCCATGCCTCATGGGCAAGATGACTAAAACGCCGTTCTCTGGAACAATGGAACGGGCAAGTGACTTATTGGAAATCATACATACTGATGTGTGCGGTCCGATGAGTATTGAGGCGCGCGGTGGTTATCGTTACTTTCTCACCTTCACTGATGACTTAAGTAGATATGGGTATATTTACTTAATGAAACACAAGTCTGAAACATTTGAAAAGTTCAAACAATTTCAGAGTGAAGTTGAGAATCATCGTAACAAGAAGATTAAATTCCTACGATCTGATCGAGGAGGAGAATATCTGAGTTATGAGTTTGGCAGTCACTTAAGACAGTGTGGAATTGTTTCACAATTGACACCGCCTGGAACACCACAGCGTAATGGTGTGTCCGAACGTCGTAATCGAACCTTATTGGATATGGTGCGATCTATGATGTCTCTTGCCGATTTGCCACTATCGTTTTGGGGTTATGCATTAGAGACAGCTGCATTCACTTTAAATAGGGCACCATCGAAATCCGTTGAGACGACGCCATATGAACTTTGGTTTGGCAAGAAGCCAAAGCTGTCGTTTCTTAAAGTTTGGGGATGTGATGCTTATGTCAAAAAGCTTCAGCCTGAAAAGCTGGAACCCAAAGAGGAGAAATGCGTCTTCATAGGATACCCAAAAGAGACAGTTGGGTATACCTTCTACCTCAGATCCGAAGGCAAAGTGTTTGTCGCTAAAAACGGAACATTTCTTGAGAAAGAGTTTCTCTCGAAAGAATTGAGTGGGAGGAAGATAGAACTTGATGAGGTTGTTGAACCTTTACTTCAACATCAGAGTAGCGCAGCGCAGAAAGTTGTTTCTGTGGAGCCTACATTAGCTGAAGAGGAAGTTAATGATGATGATCATGAAGCTTTGGATCAAGTTGCCATCGAACCTCGTAGGTCGACAAGGACGCGTACTGCTCCTGAGTGGTACGGCAACCCTGTCTTAGAGGTCATGTTGTTAAACAACGATGAACCTACGAGCTGTGGAGAAGCGATGATGAGCCCGGATTCCGATAAGTGGTTAGAGGCCATGAAATCCGAGATGGGATCCATGTATGAAAACAAAGTATGGACTTTGGAAGTATTACCTGAAGGGCGTAAGGCCATTCAGAACAAATGGATCTTTAAGAGGAAGACGGACGCGGACGGTAATGTCACCGTCTATAAAGCTCGACTTGTGGCAAAGGGTTTTTCACAAGTTCAAGGAGTTGACTACGATGAGACCTTCTCACCCGTAGCGATGCTTAAGTCCGTCAGAATCATGTTAGCAATAGCTGCCTTTTTCGATTATGAAATTTGGCAGATGGATGTCAAAACAGCGTTCCTTAACGGTTTCCTTAAGGAAGAGTTGTATATGATGCAACCAGAAGGTTTTGTCGATCCAGAGAATGCTGACAAAGTTTGCAAACTCCAGCGATCCATTTATGGACTGGTGCAAGCATCTCGGAGTTGGAATCTTCGTTTTGATGAGGTGATCAAAGCGTTCGAGTTTATACAAGTTTACGGAGAAGCTTGTATTTACAAGAAAGTGAGTGGGAGCTCTATAGCGTTTCTAATATTATATGTGGATGACATATTGCTGATTGGAAACAATATAGAAATGCTGGAAAGCGTAAAGGAATATTTGAACAAGAGTTTTTCAATGAAGGACCTAGGAGAAGCTGCTTTCATATTAGGCATCAAGATCTATAGAGATAGATCGAGACGCTTAATAGGACTTTCACAAAGCACATACCTTGATAAGATTTTGAAGAAGTTCAAAATGGATCAGTCCAAGAAGGGGTTCTTGCCTGTTTTGCAAGGTGTGAAGTTGAGTAAGACTCAATGCCCAGTGACTGCAGAAGATAGAGAAAAGATGAGTGTCATCCCCTATGCTTCAGCCATAGGCTCTATCATGTATGCAATGCTGTGCACAAGACCCGATGTCAGCCTTGCCATAAGTATGGCCGGAAGGTTTCAAAGTGATCCAGGAATGGAACACTGGACGGCGGTCAAGAATATCCTGAAGTACCTGAAAAGGACTAAGGACATGTTTCTCGTTTATGGAGGTGATCAAGAGCTCGTCGTAAAGGGTTACGTCGATGCAAGCTTTGACACTGATCCGGATGACTCTAAGTCGCAAACCGGATACGTATTTATTCTTAATGGGGGTGCGGTTAGCTGGTGCAGTTCCAAGCAAAGCGTGGTAGCTGATTCTACATGCGAAGCGGAGTACATCGCAGCCTCGGAGGCGGCGAAGGAAGGTGTCTGGATGAAGGAGTTCATGACAGATCTTGGAGTAGTGCCTAGTGCACTTAACCCAATGACTCTGTTTTGTGATAATACTGGTGCCATTGCTCTAGCCAAGGAACCAAGATTTCACAAGAGGACCAGACACATAAAACGACGTTTCAATTCCATCCGCGATTACATCAAGGAGGACGACATAAATATTTGCAAAGTACACACGGATCTAAATGTTGCAGATCCGTTGACTAAACCTCTTCCAAGGGCTAAACATGAACAACACCAGAACTGCATGGGTGTTCGATTCATTACAATGTAAATCACATAGTGATGTGAACTAGATTATTGACTCTAGTGCAAGTGGGAGACTGTTGGAAATATGCCCTAGAGGCAATAATAAATTGGTTATTATTATATTTCCTTGTTCATGATAATCGTTTATTATCCATGCTATAATTGTATTGATTGGAAACTCAAATACATGTGTGGGTACATAGACAACACTGTGTCCCTAGTAAGCCTCTAGTTGACTAGCTTGTTGATCAAAGATGGTTAAGGTTTCCTAGCCATGGACATGAGATGTCATTTGATAACGGGATCACATCATTAGGAGAATGATGTGATGGACAAGACCCAAACTGTAAACGTAGCATTTGATCGTGTCAGTTTATTGCTATTGTTTTCTGCATGTCAAGTATCTGTTCCTTTGACCATGAGATCATGCAACTCACTGACACCGGAGGAATACCTTGTGTGTATCAAACGTCGCAACGTAACTGGGTGACTATAAAGGTGCTCTACAGGTATCTCCGAGGGTGTCTGTTGGGTTGGCATGGATCAAGACTGGGATTTGTTACTCCGTGTGACGGAGAGGTATCTCAGGGCCCACTCGGTAATACAACATCATAATGAGCCTTGCAAGCAATGTGACTAAAGTGTTAGCCACGAGATCTTGTATTACGGAACGAGTAAAGAGACTTGCCGGTAACGAGATTGAACTAGGTATAGAGATACCGACGATCGAATCTCGGGCAAGTAACATACCGAAGAACAAAGGGAACAGCATACGGGATTAACTGAATCCTTGACATAGAGGTTCGACCGATAAAGATCTTCGTAGAATATGTAGGAGCCAATATGGGCATCCAGGTCCCGCTATTGGTTATTGGCCGTAGAGGTGTCTCGGTCATGTCTACATAGTTCTCGAACCCGCAGGGTCTACACACTTAACGTTTGGTGACGATTAGTATAATTGAGTTATTATGTTGGTGACCGAAAGTTGTTCGGAGTCCCGGATAAGATCCCGGACATGACGAGGATCTCCGGAATAGTCCGGAGGTAAAGATTGATATATGTGATAATAGTGTTTTGATCTCCGGAAGAGTTCCGAAGTTCACCGGAAGAGGTTCCGGATGTTTACCGAAGTGTTCGGGTGCAGCAACACTTTATATGAGCCAAAGGGATAAAGCCCACAAGGTATTGGAAAGTGCAAAAGTGGTTTTGCTGCCGCGTAAGCGGTACTACCGCTTGGTGAAGCGGTACTACCGCCAGAGCGGTACTACCGCTTGTGTGAAGCGGTACTACCGCCCGAGCGGTACTACCGCTTGTGTGAAGCGGTACTACCGCTTGTGCGCGGCTGTGCACGATTCGGCAGGGTCCGAATTGGACTCTTTTCCTGCGGGCCAAACCGACCTTGTGCGGGCAAAACCGACCCGGAGGAGACTTTTACTCCAAGTTTAGACCCCAAGGCTCAACATATAAATAGAGGGGCAGGGCTAGCACACGGGACACATCAGGATTTCCCAAGCCGTGTGCCGGCAACCCTAGCCCTCTAGTTCCTCCGTCATAATCTCCGTAGCGCTTGGCGAAGCCCTGCAGAGATAGTTCCTCACCACCATCACCACGCCGTCGTGCTGCTGGAACTCAACCACTACTTCACCATCGCTCGCTGGATCGAGGAGGTGAAGGCGTCATCAAGCCGTACGTGTGTTGAACGCGGAGGTGCCGTCCGTTCGGCACTAGATCGGAAGGATCGTGATTGGATCGCGGGACGCTCGGCGATTTGGATCGCGAAGACGTTCGACTACATCAACCGCGTTTATTAACGCTTCCGCTTAGCGATCTACAAGGGTATGTAGATTCACTCTCCCTCTCGTAGATGCTCATCACCATGGATAGATCTTGCGTGTGCGTAGGAAAATTTTTGTTTCCCATGCAACGTTCCCCAACATCTCTCTGTGTCTCTTCTCGAATATTCAGTTTCCCATATCTTTTGATTAACCGTATTTGGGTCAATGAACCCAATGCCATAGCGTCCAGCTTTTTTCATTTCATACATCTTCATTCTGCATAATACCACAGAAAAGAATATAGTGAGGATAATTACAGGTAATGAACGAGAGCACAGCTAGCTAGCTAGAGACTTAAATTACAGAAAGAAATCACTTACAGACAATAGCAACTGACGATAGATTTGTCCAGTGCGTCTTGATTGAATAACTGAAACAACTCTGAATAATGAATCCACAATTCTTTTTTATGGAAGTAATGCTTTTTCTTGACTTTCACCATGAGGGACTCTTGATTGGTATTTGATGTTTCTTGCATGTACCACGTATGCAAATTGTACAATCTCGTTGGTAGAAGCTTGACATCATCAGGCTTGACCAGAGGTTTGCCGCGGACATATTGGTATTTTACTTCCTCCTCTGTAATCCCGGGGATTTCCTCAAGGCCTAGGAGTTGTTCAACAGTGACACCGGCCTCTTTAGCCTGCCTTTTATGATCGTCGGTTATTACCAGCCAGTCGGCGGTACTCACAGGTGTTTGTACAATGAGCGGGGGGATCGATTGCACTGCCTGTTCTCCCAGCTGGGGAACAGTTTTCCCGCTTTTTTTGCCAACTGCTTGGCTCGAGCTCGAGCTCGACTCCTTTTGTCCTGCAAAATATGACTTCTTGATAGACCGCACATAGTCGGAGTCCTTCTAATTGTCAGCTGGTCGAGCCATATCACTAAAGTGTTGTGAGACATGCTCAGGTACTTTCTCCTTTGGCGGCGGGGGCGGTTTCGGTCCAAAATGGTCCTTCAATTGGGCATTCACTACGGTGTTGAGTTCCTCCTCAGTCAGGTGGTAAGACAACTTCGGAAGAGGCTTGAGGCTTGGACCATATTTGAATTTCTTGTCTGTTGTACCGCTAGCCGTCGTAGCTGCGTTCTCTCTCTTCCGCTGTTGCTTAGGCGACGGAGCACGCTGAGTCGGCCGAGACGGCAGACGCGGTGCCAGACTTGGAGGAGGAGGAGTCGGCTGACGCCATGCCGGACTTGGAGGAGGAGTCGGCTGACGCGGTGCCGGACTTGGAGGAGGAGGAGTTGGCTGACGCCGTGCCGGACTTGGAGGAGGAGTCGGCTGACGCGGTGCCGGACTTGGAGGAGGAGGAGTCGACTGACGCGGCGGTGGACTTGGAGGAGGAGGAGTCGGTGGCCTTGTTAAGACGATGCAATCCTTTTTCCATAGAATGATACGATGTATGGCCTCTCCCAGTGTTCTCTCCTCGTCACCTCCAAGAATGTCAAGTTGTAGCTCGTCATATCCTGACATAACTTCATCAACCCCGACACGAGCATAGCCAGCTGGAATGGGATTGCAATGGAATGTTGCTTCAGGGGGATTTGCTAAAGCATATCCGTCCGCCACCTTCATGGATAAGTTCTTCACTTTCATGTGTAGCTCACAGTTAGTCATGTCTTTGATATCATCCACAGGGTAGCTAGCTAGCAGTGCATCATCGATATCGGCCGGGGCGGAACCCACGCTGCTTCTCGGCATAGATGGGACGGTGCTATCCAATGCTGGATCGATCTGCTCATGCTGCCGCTGAGACGCCCTTTCCTGGCTGAGTGAGTCGATCTGCTCCTGCTGCCGCCTGAAAGCACGTTCCAACTCCAGGTGCTTTGATTCTAGGCCTTCAAGGCGGAGTGCTTCCTCCTTCTTCTTCTGCTCCTCCTGCTTCTTCTTTCTCGCATGGCTTCTGTAGTCGTCGTTCCAATCCGCAAACCCCTCAAACCACGGAACAACGCCTTTGCCTCGTGTTCTTCCCGAGTGTTCAGGATTCTTCAGGGCGCGCGTAAGCTCGTCGTTCTCTCTGTTGGGCGTGAACACCCCCGTTCGAGCTTCTTCTATTGCAATAAGTATTTCGTCTGTCGCTTCTTTAAGACTTGCCTTCACCTTAACCAGCCCTGTCTCTGGGTCCAACTCCCCCCCATGCGCATAAAACCATGTCCTGCACCTGGGGGGCCATGTCAATGTAACTGGAGTGACCCCTGCACTAATCATCTCTTGCTCAGATTGATCCCACTTAGGCAGGGCCACCTGGTAGCCACCTGGCCCCAGAGTATGGTGCCACTTCTTTTTCGCAGCATTAATCTTGTTTTTTCTCGACCGTTCCTTAGCTTGTTCCGATTCCTTGAACTTCACGAAAGCGTCCCAGTGATCTTTTGCCTTCACCAGTGCTCCCTTGAATTCTGGAGTCTTCTTTTTTGATTTGACGTACTTAGTCCATGTATTTTTCTTGAAGGTGTTGAATGCGATCGCCATCTTTTTAAGAGCATAGTTTCTGACTTTCTTCAGATCTGCATCTGTCAAATTATCTGGTAGGGTGAAATGTGACATGAGCGATGTCCAAAGCACATCTTTTGCTCTTTCGTCGACAAAAGTAACTCCTGCTCGATCTCCCTTTGCTGGCTTTTTCCATTCTTGAACAGAGATCGGGATTTGGTCCCTGACAATAACTCCGCATTGATTCTTGAACTTGGTCGCATTTTTCCTAGGTTCAAGCGGTTCGCCATTTGATGTTTTGATGGAATCGATGTTGAACTTTACGCCAGGCTCCAACTTTCTGGCCGGGCCTCGAACTACCATGTCGCTTGTAGAAGATTTGCTCGATCCGGAGGCCTAAAAGAAGAAAGATCGATTCGTTAATACATACAAATCAATTAAGACATGTAATGATCACCGGATGGCTTATATAATAAATATACCTCGCCGGTCTTTGTTATTTGAAGAACATTTTCTTCGTCAACATCGTTGTCGTCGCCTTCATCTATTCGTTCGTCTTCATCAAATATCATACAACCCTCACAGGAATTGTTCAGATATTGCGAGCCGTCATCATCTTCAGGTTCATGCTCTGGGCTCGGGGAGCGTATGATGTCGAACAGAGCCTCTTCTCCTTCTCTGCCGGTATTGTCCATAGCTTTTATTTAACTAATCCAGAAGAAAGATAAAACAATTTAGTATTCAAATTAGAATGCATGCAATCAATAAGGAAAAACTGAATCATAGTACATAATATGCATCTCGAATAATTCATATAATATGCATCATCGAATATAATCTCGAATAAATCGTCTCGAATATTATCGAATATAATCTCGAATACATCACGAGTATTATCACTAGCTAATACAGATCGAATATTATCGAAGAATCTAGTTCACTCGCGGTTCCTGAGGCGCGGGCGGTGGACACCCAAAGAGAAGGAACCATCACAGGATCATAGCTCGGGTGAGATCCCTGAAGAACCTGCCAGGTATTGGAGAACCTGACGTCCAACGCATCCATGTAGCGACGGACGTGCTCGTCCTCCTCCCTGACATGGCGACGTACCACCTCCGACGGGGCCGGCTGCCTCCGCACCGAAAGTGGCCCACGCGAACGCCACCAAAGAAGCTCCGGGTCGACGACGGGACCCGGGGCCGGGTTCCTCACCAAGCTGCACGCCCCTGAAGGTAGCACCTCCCAGTGCCAGCCCGGCGGAGCCCAGTCCCGAACGTTGCCCCTCTGAAGCAGGACGTCGTCGCGAACGAGTCGACGACGAGGATGCGGGCCGGGCATCGTTGACTCCGAGAAGAAATTCTATGCAAATTTAACATTTTTTAAATGCTTGATTGTGATTTCTTATATACGAGGAACCTTCAGAATCATAACAGATTCTCTTAACCTTTAAGGGATTTAACAAAATGGCGCCATTGTGGATGTGCAGAAAATGGTCCATATTTTTCCTGATATCATCTACCCTTCTATATGTCACGTTGTCTAGCAAGTGTCAAAGGAAGAAAACCATGGCTTCATCATTAGCCGGAAGTAACAGGCGCATGATGGTACGAAGCTGTCCAAAGTTGTTTTGGAACGGAGTCCCGGATAGGATAATTAGCTTTTTGGTACGAAGTTCAGTAAGAGCCTTCTGAATATCGCTATTTGGAAGGCCTTTTTGCTGAACTTCGTACCAAAAAAGCTAATTATTCTATCAAGAACTCCGTTCCAAAACAACTTTGAAAAGCTTCGTACCATCATGTGCCTGTTACTTCCGGATAATAATGAAGCCATGGTTTTCTTGAATCCTTTGACACTAGCTAGACAAAACGTGACATATAGAAGGGTAGATGCATGAGATCAGAAAAAAAATTGGATCAACTTGTGCACATCCATAATGGGGGCATTCCTAAATCCCTTAAAGGACTAAGAGAATCTATTGTATACATACATATACTAATTGCAAATCTAACATTCATCTAACATTTCTATATCTTTTTTATATCTAAAATTTATATAGCAATAAAAAAAGTATAAAAAACTAAAAAACATTTCTATATCTTTTTTATATCTAACATTTATCTAGCTATAACTAAAAGTGTAAAAAACTAAAAAACATTCATCTAAGATTTATATATGTAACATTTCATCTAACATTTATATAACTAAAAGTATAAAAACACTAGAAAAAAGAAAAACAGAAAATAAAAATGTGTGTGTGTGTGTGTGTGTGTTCATGCATGTGTGTGTGTGCAGGCTCGATCGATGGGAGGGGCGGCCATGGCGGCAGGGGCTCACAGCGGGGCGACGGCCGGCGAGGCGAGGCGAGTCGTCGGCGACGGCGACTGCGATGGCGCACGAGGTTGCGAGGAGAGCGGCGGCGTCGGGGAGGAGGCGCGGGCGGCCGACGTCGTCGGGGAGGAGGCGCGGGCGGCCGGCGTCGGGGAGGAGGCACGGGCGGCCGGCGTCGTCGGGGAGGAGGCGCGGGCGGCCGGTGTCGGGGAGGAGGCGCGGGCGGCCGGCATCGGGGGTGGCGGCGACGAACTCCGGCGTCGGGGAAGGCGACGGCGTTGCGCAGCAGCCTGGCGGCGTCTCGCGCGTTCGGCGTTGTCGAGAGAGAATGGAGATCGATCTGAATTTTTGCGCTTATAGAGAACGACCTTTAGTCGCGGTTGGAGCCACCAACCGCGACTAAAGGTATTTTTCGCCAGGCGAAGCGGCGGGAAGCGCACACCTTTAGTCACGGTTGGTGGCACCAACCGCGACTAAAGGTTACCTTTAGTCACGGTTGCAGCCACCAACCGCGACTAAAGGTCTCGTGCTGCCACAGCCGAGGTGCAGAAAGTTTAGTCCCACCTCGCCCATCAAAGGGCAGCTGCACTTATTTATAAGCCCCGCTGCGGCTGCTCCCTCGAGCTCCTCTCTAAGCAGGCCAGTGTGGGCCTATCGAACTTGTGCTGCCCTGTTGGGCCTACTGGGCCTTGTGAGCCTGCGGTTGGGGCCCACTAGGCGGGCTTTTTTTTACTTTTCAGTTTTTAATTTCTATTTTATTTATTTTCTTTTATTTCTGAGTTTTTTTTGCTTTCTTTAGAGTTAATGAGTGAATCTTTTTGCGTTAGTCAAAAAAATTATAAACTTTCTGTTAGTGGCAGTAGTTTTCAAATTTGAATAGTTTAAATTCGAATTATTGGAAATTTGTGTACATCACTAATTTGTGAATAACTTTACTTTAAAAATAGATTTTGCAGTGATTCTTTTTTCTGCTGTTTAATATTAGCGTGTTTTATCATTATATTCAATTTGGTAATTCTTAGGTTATTTAAAAAATTAAATGCCTTTGTAACAGACGAGTTTTCGTCTGTAACCCTGATACTTCGAAAGAGATTGTCCATTTTGTACACGAAGTGCATCCAGTTTTTGCCATAACCCTCTCAACTTTTTAGCACAGGCTATGTGGGTGAAATGATGATACCATGCCAACTTTCAACCTTTTCAGAGTTCATTTGTAGTGCTTTTCAATTTCAGGGTCATTTAGCTCAAAAAAATCAGTAAATGCATGAAAAATAGCAAATGAAGTCAGAAAGGGTTGAAAATTGATGGCGTGGCTTTGAATGGTGCGTACTGAACACACAAAGAGTCTGGAGTTGAAATAAGTTTAAAAAAATGAAATGCCTTTGTAACAGACGAGTTTTCGTCTGAAACCTTGATACTTCGAAAGAGATTGTCCATTTTGTACACGAAGTGCATCCAGTTTTTGCCGTAACCCTCTCAACTTTTTAGCACATGCTAAGTGGGTGAAATGATGATACCATGCCAACTTTCAACCTTTTCAGAGTTCATTTGTAGTGGTTTTCAATTTCAGGGTCATTTAGCTCAAAAAAATCAGTAAATGCATGAAAAATAGCAAATGAAGTCAGAAAGGGTTGAAAATTGATGGCGTCGCTTCGAATGGTGCATACTGAACACACAAAAAGTTTGGAGTTGAAATAAGTTTAAAAAAAATGAAATGCCTCTGTAACAGACGAGTTTTCGTCTGAAACCCTGATACTTCGAAAGAGATTGTCCATTTTGTACACGAAGTGCATCCAGTTTTTGCCGTAACCCTCTCAACTTTTTAGCACATGCTATGTGGGTGAAATGATGATACCATGCCAACTTTCAACCTTTTCAGAGTTCATTTGTAGTGCTTTTCAATTTCAAGGTCATTTAGCTAAAAAAAATCAGTAAATGCATGAAAAATAGCAAATGAAGTCAGAAAGGGTTGAAAATTGATGACGTGGCTTCGAATGGTGCATACTGAACACACAAAAAGTCTGGAGTTGAAATAAGTTTAAAAAAATGAACTGCCTTAGTAACAGACGAGTTTTCGTCTGAAACCCTGATACTTCGAAAGAGATTGTCCATTTTGTACACGAAGTGCATCCAGTTTTTGCCGTAACCCTCTCAACTTTTTAGCACATGCTATGTGGGTGAAATGATGATACCATGCCAACTTTCAACCTTTTCAGAGTTCATTTGTAGTGCTTTTCAATTTCAGGGTCATTTAGCTCAAAAAAATTAGTAAATGCATGAAACATAGCAAATGAAGTCAGAAAGGGTTGAAAATTGATGGCGTGGCTTCGAATGGTGCATATTGAACACACATAAAGTCTGGAGTTGAAATAAGTTTAAAAAAATGAAATGCCTTTGTAACAGACGAGTTTTCGTCTGAAACCCTGATACTTCGAAAGAGATTGTCCATTTTGTACACGAAGTGCATCCAGTTTTTGCCGTAACCCTCTCAACTTTTTAGCACATGCTATGTGGGTGAAATGATGATACCATGCCAACTTTCAACCTTTTCAGAGTTCATTTGTAGTGCTTTTCAATTTCAGGGTCATTTAGCTCAAAAAAATCAGTAAATGCATGAAAAATAGCAAATGAAGTCAGAAAGGGTTGAAAATTGATGGGGTGGCTTCGAATAGTGCGTACTGAACACACATAAAGTCTGGAGTTGAAATAAGTTTAAAAAAATGAAATGCCTTTGTAACAGACAAGTTTTCGTCTGAAACCCTGATACTTCGAAAGAGATTGTCCATTTTGTACACGAAGTGCATCCAGTTTTTGCCGTAACCCTCTCAACTTTTTAGCACATGCTAAGTGGGTGAAATGATGATACCATGCCAACTTTCAACCTTTTTAGAGTTCATTTGTAGTGGTTTTCAATTTCAGGGTCATTTAGCTCAAAAAAATCAGTAAATGCATGAAAAATAGCAAATGAAGTCAGAAAGGGTTGAAAATTGATGGCGTCGCTTCGAATGGTGCATACTGAACACACAAAAAGTTTGGAGTTGAAATAAGTTTAAAAAAAAGAAATGCCTCTGTAATAGACGAGTTTTCGTCTGAAACCCTGATACTTCGAAAGAGATTGTCCATTTTGTACACGAAGTGCATCCAGTTTTTGCCGTAACCCTCTCAACTTTTTAGCACATGCTATGTGGGTGAAATGATGATACCATGCCAACTTTCAACCTTTTCAGAGTTCATTTGTAGTGCTTTTCAATTTCAGGGTCATTTAGCTCAAAAAAAATCAGTAAATGCATGAAAAATAGCAAATGAAGTCAGAAAGGGTTGAAAATTGATGACGTGGCTTCGAATGGTGCATACTGAACACACAAAAAGTCTGGAGTTGAAATAAGTTTAAAAAAAATGAACTGCCTTAGTAACAGACGAGTTTTCGTCTGAAACCCTGATACTTCGAAAGAGATTGTCCATTTTGTACACGAAGTGCATCCAGTTTTTGCCGTAACCCTCTCAACTTTTTAGCACATGCTATGTGGGTGAAATTATGATACCATGCCAACTTTCAAGCTTTTCAGAGTTCATTTGTAGTGCTTTTCAATTTCAGGGTCATTTAGCTCAAAAAAATCAGTAAATGCATGAAAAATAGCAAACGAAGTCAGAAAGGGTTGAAAATTGATGACGTGGCTTTGGACATAATATTTCGACGCGTTTCAAATGCCAAAACACATAAGTACACTACTATTACAAAGATTCCCTCCGGTTTGTCCGAAGTGGGACTTTCCAGATATATAAGTCCGGAAACTAACTAGAGAAGCCGGTCACATCCCAGAGTGGGATCTTTGGGTATAAAACTTTTTCTTCGCGTGTGTCCCTTTGCGTAGTAACCATGGACAATCTTCATCGTTTAACTTGATGCTCGGGTCAACATTCACTCTGAAGGGAGAAATTTCATGAAACTTTTCATAATCTTCTGACATGTCTGTCTTGTCCTCCACTCCCACGATGTTTCTTTTCCCTGAAAGAACTATGTGGCGCTTTGGCTCATCGTATGATGTATTCGCTTCCTTATCTTTTCTTTTTCTTGGCTTGGTAGACATGTCCTTCACATAGAAAACCTGCGCCACATCATTGGCTAGGACGAATGGTTCGTCTGCGTACCCAAGATTGTTGAGATCCACTGTTGTCATTCCGTACTGCGTGTCTTCCTTTACCCCGCCTCCTGTCAGATTGACCCATTTGCACCGAAACAAAGGGACCTTCAAACCAAGTCCATAGTCAAGTTCCCATATCTCCTCTATGTAACCATAATATGTGTCCTTTGGCCTATTGGTGTTTGCTGCATCAAAGCGGACACCACTGTTTTGGTTGGCGCTCTTTTTATCTTGGGCGATCGTGTAAAATGTATTCTCATTTATCTCGTAAACTTTGAAAGTCAATATAGTCGAAGATGGTAACTTGGACAGCAAGTACAGGTCATCTGCAACAGTGTCGTCATGCATGTGACGTGTCTGCAACCAACCGGCGAAAGTCACCGTTTGTTCATGTGTAATTCAGTCGTCAGAAGAATGCCCGGGTGTTTGGAGCGTAGAATATTCTTGTGTTGCTCGATATACGGAGCCACCAAGGGGAACTTTGTAGAACTGTGTAGTGTGCTTAAGCCAAAGAATGCCCGTCCTGGCATATTACTGAATTCTTTCCTCGCGTGCCTTTTCCACCCAGTCTGCCCTCATGCCGCGATTCAGGAACACCAATCGGCTTAATGTCAGGAATAAAGTCAACACAAAACTCAATGACCTCCTCTGTTTCATGGCCCTTGGAGATGCTTCCTTCTGGCCTAGCACGATTATGAACATATTTCTTTAAGACTCCCATGAACCTCTCAAAGGGAACATATTGTGTAGAAATACAGGACCCAGAATGGCAATCTCCTCGACTAGGTGAACTAGGACGTGCGTCATGATATTGAAGAAGGATGGTGGGAACACCAACTCGAAACTGACAAGACATTGCACCAAATCATTCTCTATCCTTGGTAGGATTTCTGGATCGATTACCTTCTGAGAGATTGCATTGAGGAATGCACATAGCTTCACAATGGCTAATCGAACGTTTTCCGGTAGAAGCCCCCTCAATGCAACCGGAAGCAGTTGCGTCATAATCACGTGGCAGTCATGAGACTTTAGGTTCTGGAACTTTTTCTCTGCCATATTTATTATTCCCTTTATATTCGACGAGAAGCCAGACGGGACCTTCATACTGAGCAGGCATTCGAAGAAGATTTCCTTCTCTTCTTTGGTAAGAGCGTAGCTGGCATGACCCTGAAACTGCTTTGGATCCATGCCGTCTTCTCCGTGCATACGTTGCTGGTCCTCCTGTGCCTCGGGTGTATCTTTTGTCTTCCCATACACGCCCAAGAAGCCTAATAGGTTCACGCAAAGATTCTTCGTCACGTGCATCACGTCGATTGCAGAGCGGACCTCTAGGTCTTTCCAATAGGGTAGGTCCCAAAATATAGATTTCTTCTTCCACATGGGTGCGCGTCCGTCAGCGTCATTCGGAACAGATTGTCCGCCAGGACCCTTTCCAAAGATTACTTTTAAATCCTTGACCATATCAAGTATGTCATCACCAGTACGGTGGCGAGGCTTCTTCCAGTGATCTGCCTCACCTTTGAAATGCTTGCCTTTCTTTCTTACGGGATGCCTGCTCTGAAGAAATCGACGATGCCCCAGGTACACATTCTTCTTACATTTATCCAAATATATACTGTCGGTATCATCTAAACAGTGCGTGCATGCGTGGTATCCCTTGTTTGTCTGTCCTGAAAGGCTACTGAGAGCAGGCCAATCATTGATGGTTACAAACAGCAACGCATGTAGGTCAAATTCCTCCTGTTCTTTCTCATCCCACGCACGTACACCTTTTCCATTCCACAGCTGTAAAAGTTCTTCAACTAATGGCCTTAGGTACACATCAATGTCGTTGCCGGGTTGCTTGGGGCCTTGGATGAGCACTGGCATCATAATCAACTTCCGCTTCATGCACAACCAAGGAGGAAGGTTATAGATACATAGAGTCACAGGCCATGTGCTATGATTGCTGTTCTGCTCCCCAAAAGGATTAATGCCACTTTCACTTAAACCAAACCATACGTTCCTTGCATCCTTTGCATAGTCCTTCCACTTTCTCTCGAGTTTTCTCCACTGCGATCCGTCAGCGGGTACTCTCAACTTCCCATCTTTCTTACGGTCTTCGTTGTGCTATCGCATCAACTTGGCATGCTCTTTGTTTTGGAACAAACGTTTCAACCGTGGTATTATAGGAGCATACCACATCACCTTGGCAGGAATCTTCTTCCTGGGGCGCTCGCCCTCAACATCACCAGGGTCATCGTGGCCGATCTTATAGCGCAATGCACAGCATACCGGGCATGCATTCAAATCCTCGTACTCACCACGGTAGAGGATGCAGTCATTAGGGCATGCATGTATCTTCTGCACCTCTTATCCTAGAGGGCAGACAACCTTCTTTGCTTCGTACGTACTGTCGGGCAATTCGTTGTCCTTTGGTAGCTTCTTCTTTAACATTATCAGCAACTTTTCAAATGCCTTGTCAGATACACCATTCTCTGCCTTCCATTGTAGCAATTCCAGTGTGGTACCCAGCTTTTTCTTGTCATCTTCGCAATTTGGGTACAACAATTTCTTGTGATCCTCTAACATGCGCTGCAATTTCAGCTTCTCCTTTTCACTTGCGCAGTTTCTGTTTGCATCGGCAATGGCCTGACCAAGATCATCAGCGGGCTCATCTGATGCCTCTTCTTCAGCTCCTTCCCGCATTGCCGGCTCAGCTCCTTCCCCCATTGTTGTACCATCGTATTCATGGAACCCATGGCCAGGATAGCTGTCGTCATCCTCTTCTTCTTCATTCTCTTCCATTAGGACCCCTCTTTCTCCGTGCTTGGTCCAACAGTTATAGCCGGACATGAAACCGGACTCAAATAGGTGGACGTGAATGGTTCTTGAGTTAGAGTAATTTCGATCATTCTTACAGCCAGCACATGGACAATACATAAAACCATCCGCCCGCTTGTTTTCTTCAGCCGCAACCAGAAAAGTATGCACGCCATTAATGAACTAGGGAGAGCATCGGTCATCGTACATCCATTGCTGGCTCATCTTCATGACACAACACCGAAAAGACCAAATTAATACAAGTTCATACATAAAGTTCATACACACTTGTTCTCATAAAACAACATACAAACTCTCTAGCTAAAGCATTTAAATGCAACAACAAATGCGATCAAGATCGCAACTAAGGTAACAATTGATCCAACAGCATAGTGATACCAAGCCTCACTATCAATGGCATATTTTTAAATTTTCTAATCTTCAAGCGCATTGCATCCATCTTGTTCTTGTGATCATCGACGACATCGGCAACATACAACTCCAGTTTCATCTTCTCTTCTTCAACTCTTTTCAATTTTTCTTTCAAATACTCGTTTTATTTTTCAACTAAATTTAACTTCTTGACAAGAATATCTATGTCGGTTGCAATTTCCGGTTCACATACCTCCTAGATAAAAATATCTATGTCAACTTGATGGGCATAATTGTCATAAACACAAAATGCACCAAATAGTTATAAAAGAGAGTATATACCACATCCGAATCATAAACCGGACGAGGGCCGACGGGGACGGATATCAAAACCATGCCACTATGTATAACAAACAACCATATAGGTAAGAAAACTATACAAGTAACTATCTAAATCTTACAAACATGATTTTTTTTTATAAAAAGGATAAGAACAAGAGGCTCACCAAGGTGGTGCCGGCGACGGGACGGTGCGGGCGATCGACGGTGGTTAGGACGGGGACGGGAAGGCACTAAGTAAACCACACCTCCACATGCAAAGTAAGAAGTTAATTTGAGCGCAAATTGCATATAAATCAAATAAACTACCACATATAAATACTCCCAAACTAAAACCCACAAATCACTATACTTATAGAGCATTGCAAGAGCTAATCTAGCAATGAGAGATGAAAGGACAAAGTTGCTAACCTTTGTGAACACTTGGATGGATGGGGTGCCTCCAAATCTTGACAAATTTTGGCAAAAATGGAGGTGAGCTCGAGCAAGGGGAAGAACAAAGGAGAGGAAGAAGGGGAAAAACAGGGAGGAGTGTGCTCGGGCTGGCCGAAGGGTTCATATAGGGGATCTTTAGTCCCGGTTCGTGACACAAACTGGGACTAAAGGTGAACCTATAGTCCCGGTTCGTGCCACGAACCGGGACTAAAGGTGATCGCGGGGCCCCAGGATGACACTAGCCTGCCACCACCCCTTTAGTCCCGGTTCGTGTTACGAACCGGGACTAAAGGTCCGGAACAAACGGGGACTAATGATGCCCGTCCCGAACCAGGACTAATGGTCACGTTAGTGCCAGTTCTAAACCAGACCGGGACTAATGCTTTGGACAAAAGGTCTGTTTTCTACTAGTGCTTCTTGATCCAGCAAGAGGGAGCGGAGAGGTAGATGAGTTCTCCGGTAGCGTGACGGCGCGGCGACGGTGGTAGTGGAACTATTCCGACAGGGCTTCGCCTAAGCACCGCCGAAAACTAGGGGACACGATCTAGTGGGGAGAGAGGGCTGCACCGTGGCTTAGGGTTGGGTGCGGCTGCCCTCTCTCCCCTCCAATATATATAGGAGGGAGGGGAGGGGCCGGCGCCCCTAGGGTTCCCCCTAGGAGTCGGCCGAAGGAGAGGTGGAGGAGTCCACCTCCAATCCTACTCCAAGTAGGATTCCAATCCTACTTGGATTTCCTTCCCCCACTTGGGGTTTTCCCTTTTCTCACACCCCAGCCGCATGGGCCCTTAGGGGCAGGATTGCCCAGCCCACTAAGGGCTGGTGCACCACCCCTAAGGCCCATGTGGCCTCCCGGCATGAGTGACCCCTCCCGATGCCCCCACGGAACCCTCCCGGCACCCACAGTACACTACGGGAAGTACCCGAAACCTATCCGGTGACCAAAACGGGACTTCCTATATATCAATCTTTACCTCCGGACCATTCCGGAGCTCCTCGTGACGTCCGGGATCTCATCCGGGACTCCGAACAACCTTCGGTCACCACCATACACAACTCAATACTACCGAAACGTCATCGAACGTTAAGTGTGCAGACCCTGCGGGTTCGAGAACTATGTAGACATGACCGAGACACCTCTATGGTCAATAACCAATAGCGGGACCTGGATGCCCATATTGGTTCCTACATATTCTACGAAGATCTTTATCGGTTGAACTTCTATGTCAAGGATTCAGTTAATCCCGTATGTTGTTCCCTTTGTTCTTCGGTATGTTACTTGCCCGAGATTCGATCGTCGGTATCTCTATACCTAGTTCAATCTCGTTACCGGCAAGTATCTTTACTTGTTCCGTAATACAAGATCCCGTGGCTAACTCTTTAGTCACTTTGCTTGCAAGGCTTATTGTGATGTTGTATTACCGAGTGGGCCCTGAGATACCTCTCCGTCACACGGAGTAACAAATCCCAGTCTCGATCCATGCCAACTTAACAGACACCTTCGGAGATACCTGTAGAGCATCTTTATAGTCACCCAGTTACGTTGTGACGTTTGATACACGCAAGGTATTCCTCCGGTGTCAGTGAGTTGCATGATCTCATGGTCATAGGAACAGATACTTGACATGCATAAAACTATAGCAATAAACTGACACGATCATATGCTACGTTCATAGTTTGGGTCTTGTCCATCACATCATTCTCCTAATGATGTGATCCCATTATCAAATGACATCTCATGTCTATGGCTAGGAAACCTTGACCATCTTTGATCAACGAGCTAGTCTACTAGAGGCATACTAGGGACAATGTTGTCTATGTATCCACACATGTATTTGTGTTTCCAATCAATACATTTATAGCATGGATAATAAACGATTATCATGAACAAGGAAATATAATAATAATCACTTTATTATTGCCTCTAGGGCATATTTCCAACAGTCTCCCACTTGCACTAGAGTCAATAATCTAGCTCACATCACTATGTGATTTACATTGTAATGAATCTAACACCCATACAGTTCTGGTGTTGATCATGTTTAGCCCTTGGAAGAGGTTTAGTCAACGGGTATGCGACATTCAGATCCGTGTGCACTTTGCAAATATTTACGTCCTCCTCCTTGATGTAATCGCGGATGGAATTGAAGCATCGCTTTATGTGTCTGGTCCTCTTGTGAAACCTTGGTTCCTTGGCCAGAGCAATGGCACGAGTGTTGTCACAGAACAGAGTCATTGGGTTTAGTGCACTGGGCACTACTCCAAGATCTGTCATGAACTCCTTCATCCAGACACCGTCCTTCGCTGCCTCCGAGGCAGCGATATACTCCGCTTCGCATGTAGAATCAGCTACCACGCTCTGCTTGGAACTGCACCAGCTTACCGCACCCCCATTGAGAATAAATACGTATCCGGTTTGAGATTTAGAGTCATCCGGATCAGTGTCAAAGCTTGCATCGACGTAACCCTTTACGACGAGCTCTTGATCACCTCCATAAACGAGAAACATGTCCTTAGTCCTTTTCAGGTACTTTAGGATATTCTTGACCGCCGTCCAGTGTTCCACTCCTGGATCACTTTGAAACCTTCCGTCCATACTTATGGCAAGGCTGACATCGTGTCTTGTGCACAGCATTGCATACATGATAGAGCCTATGGCTGAAGCATAGGGGATGACACTCATCTTTTCTCTATCTTCTGCAGTCACTGGGCATTGAGTCTTACTCAACTTCACACCTTGCAATACAGGCAAGAACCCCTTCTTGGACTGATCCATTTTGAACTTCTTCAAAACTTTGTCAAGGTATGTGCTCTGTGAAAGTCCTATTAGACATCTCGATCTATCTCTATAGATCTTGATGCCTAATATGATAGCAACTTCTCCTAGGTCCTTCATTGAAAAACTCTTGTTCAAATATTCCTTCACACTTTCCAACATTTCTATATTATTTCCAATCAGCAATATGTCATCCACATATAATATTAGAAACGCTATAGAGCTCCCACTCACTTTCTTGTAAATACAAGCTTCTCCGTAAACTTGCATAAACCCGAACGCTTTGACTCCGAGATGCTTGCACCAGTCCATAAATGGATCGCTGGAGTTTGCAAACTTTATCAGCATTCTCTGGATCGACAAAACCTTCCGGTTGCATCATATACAACTCTTCCTTAAGGAAACCATTAAGGAACGCTGTTTTGACATCCATCTGCCAAATTTCATAATCGAAAAATGCAGCTATTGCTAACATGATTCTGACGGACTTAAGCATCGCTACGGGTGAGAAGGTCTCATCATAGTCAACTCCTTGAACTTGTGAAAAACCCTTTGCCACAAGTCGAGCTTTATAGATGGTGACATTACCGTCCGCGCCCGTCTTCTTCTTAAAAATCCATTTATTCTGAATGGCCTTTCGGCCTTCAGGTAATACTTCCAAAGTCCATACTTTGTTTTCATACATGGATCCCATCTCGGATTTCATGGCCTCTAACCATTTCTCAGAATCCGGGCCCATCATCGCTCCTCCATAGCTCGTAGGTTCATCGTTGTCCAACAACATGACCTCTAAGACAGGGTTACCGTACCACTCAGGAGCAGTACATGCCCTTGTCGACCTGCGAGGTTTGATAGAAACTTGATCTGAAGCCTCATGATCACCATCATCAACTTCCTCTTCAACCGATGTAGGCTCTACAGAAACATCTTTCTGCGCTGCGCTACTCTCTGGTTGAAACAATGGTTCAACAACCTCATCAAGTTCTATCTTCCTCCCACTCAATTCTTTCGAGAGAAACTCTTTCTCAAGAAATGACCCGTTCTTTACGACAAACACTTTGCCTTCAGATCTAAGATAGAAGGTATACCCAACCGTCTCTTTTGGGTATCCTATGAAGACGCATTTCTCCGCTTTGGGTTCCAGCTTTTTCAGGCTGAAGCTTTTTGACATAAGCATCACATCCCCAAACTTTAAGAAACGGCAACTTTGGCGTCTTGCCAAACCACAGTTCATATGGCGTCGTCTCAACGGATTTCGATGGTGCCCTATTTAAAGTGAATGCAGCTGCCTCTAACGTATAACCCCAAAATGATAGTGGAAAATCGGCAAGAGACATCATGGACCGCACCATATCCAATAAGGTTCGATTACGACGTTCAGACACACCATTACGCTGTGCAGTTCCAGGAGGTGTCAATTGTGAAACAATTCCACATTGTCTTAAGTGACTGCCAAACTCATAACTCAGATATTCTCCTCCTCGATCAGATCGCAGGAATTTAATCTTCTTGTTACGATGATTCTCAACTTCACTCTGAAATTGCTTGAACTTTTCAAACGTTTCAGACTTGTGTGTCATTAAGTAAATATACCCATATCTACTTAAGTCATCGGTGAAGGTGAGAAAATAATGATATCCACCACGCGCCTCAATGCTCATCGGACCGCACACATCAGTATGTATGATTTCCAACAAGTCACTTGCCCGTTCCATTGTTCCAGAGAACGGGGTCTTAGTCATCTTGCCCATGAGGCATGGTTCACATGTGTCAAGTGATTCCAAATCAAGTGACTCCAAAAGTCCATCAGCATGGAGCTTCTTCATGCGTTTTACACCAATATGACCTAAGCGGCAGTGCCACAAGAAAGTGGTACTATCATTATCAACTCTACATCTTTTTGCATCAATGTTATGAACATGTGTATCATCACTATCGAGATTCAATAAGAACAAACCCCTCACATTGGGTGCATGACCATAAAAGATATTACTCATATAAATAGAACAACCATTATTCTCTGATTTAAATGAGTAACCGTCTCGCAATAAACAATATCCAGATATAATGTTCATGCTTAACGCAGGCACTAAATAACAATTATTCATTTTCATCACTAATCCCGATGGTAATCGAAGAGCGAGCGTGCCGACGGCGATCATATCAACCTTGGAACCATTTCCCACGTGCATCGTCACTTCGTCCTTTGCCAGCCTCCATCTATTTCGCAGTTCCTGTTTTGAGTTGCAAATGTGAGCAACCGAACCGGTATCAAATACCCAGGCACTACAACGAGAGTTGGTAAGGTACACATCAATAACATGAATATCATATATACCTTGTTTGGTGTTGGTCGCCTTCTTGTCAGCCGGATACTTGGGGCAGTTCCGCTTCCAGTGACCAGTTCCCTTGCAATGAAAGCACTCAGTTTCTGGCTTGGGTCCAGCCTTGGGTTTCTTCACGGGAGGGGCAACTGCTTTGCCACTCTTCTTGGAGTTACCCTTCTTGCCCTTGCCATTCTTCTTGAAACTAGTGGTTTTATTGACCATCAACACTTGATGCTCCTTCTGAATCTCATACTCAGCGACTTTCAACATCGCAAGCAGCTCGGTGACTAACTTGTTCATCCCTTGCATGTTATAGTTCAACACGAAGCCTTTGTAGCTAGGTGGCAGTGATTGAAGAACTCTGTCAGTGATCGCCTCTGGCGGGAGAACAATTCCCAACTCCGCCAGACGGTTGGAATACCCAGACATTCTGAGTACATGTTCACTGACAGACCCGTTCTCCTCCATCTTGCAAGCATAGAACTTATCGGAGGTCTCATACCTCTCTATCCGGGCATTCTTCTCAAAGATAAACTTCAACTCCTGGAACATCTCATATGCTCCATGACGTTCAAAACGTCTTTGAAGTCCCGGTTCTAAGCCATACAACATTGCACATTGAACTATTGAGTAATCATCAGAACGTGCCTGCCAGGCATTCGCAACGTCTGCAGACTCTACTGGAGCGGGTGGTTCGCCGAGCGGTGCATCAAGGACATAAGCCTTTTGGGAAGCCGTGAGGATAATCCTCAGATTACGGGCCCAATCTACAAAGTTACTTCCATCATATTTCAACTTGGCTTTCTCTAGGAACGCATTAAAATTCAGGGGTGCTACTGCGCGAGTCATTGATCTACAACATAAATTTTGCAACGACAACTTAGTCTATTGTTCAAGATAATGAGTTTAGTTAATCATATTGCTTAAAAACTCCCACTCAAATTGACATCCCTCTGGTCATTCGAGTGTCAATGGTGAACATCTTCATGTTGATCATATCTACTATATGACTCATATATCGAAACGACGAACTTTCGCAACGGTGCACACTCGGGGAGAACACAATTTTATCTTGAAATTTTAGTGAGGGATCACCTTATAATGCTACCGTCGTCCTAAGCAAAATAAGATGCATAAAAGGAAACATTACATGCAAATCATAAGTGACATGATATGGCCATGAACTTGTGATTTTGATCTCCATCTCCAAAGCACCGGCATGATCTCCATCGCCACCGGCATGACACCATGATCTCCATCATGTTGATCCCCATCAACGTGTCGCCATGAGGTTGTCGTGCCAACTATTGCTTCTACAACTATTGCTAACTCATAGCGATAAAGTAAAGCAAATTGGTGAAAATAAATTAAAGACAACCCTATGGCTCCTGCCGGTTGCCGTACTCATCGACATGCAAGTCGTGATTATCTATACATAACATGATCATCTCATACATCACATATATCTCATCATGTCATTGGCCATATCATATCACAACATGCCCTGCAAAAACAAGTTAGACGTCCTCTAATTGTTGTTGCATGTTTTACGTGGCTGCTATGGGTATCTAGCAAGAACGATTCTTACCTACGCAAAACCACAACGGTGATACACTTATTGCTATTCAACCTTCTCAAGGACCGCCTTTGTCGAATCCGATCCAACTAAAGTGGGAGAGACAGACACCCGCCAACCATCTTTATGCAACAAAGTCACATGTCAGTTGATGGAACCGGTCTCTCGTAAGCGTACGAGTAAGGTTGGTTCGGGCCGCTTCATCCCACAATACCGCTGAATCAAGAAAAGACCAAGGGAGGAAGCAATCTGAGCATCAACGCCCACAAACTCCTTTCTGTTCTACTCGTGATCTCATCTACGCATATACCTAGCTCATGATGCCACTGTTGGGGAACGTTGCATGGGAAACAAAAAAATTCCTACGCACACGCAAGACCTATCCATGGTGATGAGCATCTACGAGAGGGAGAGTGGATATACATACCCTTGTAGATTTCTAAGTGGGAAGCATTAAGAAACGCGGTTGATGTAGTCGAACGTCTTCGCGATCCAAATCGCTAGCCGTCTCGCGATCCAATCAAGATCCGTTCCGATCTAGCGCCGAACGGTCCGCACCTCCGCGTTCGGCACACGTACAGCTCGATGACGATCTCGGCCTTCTTGATCCAGCAAGAGGGAGCGGAGAGGTAGATGAGTTCTCCGGCAGCGTGACGGCGCGGCGACGGTGGTAGTGGAACTATTCCGACAGGGCTTCGCCTAAGCACCGCCGAAAACTAGGGGAGACGATCTAGTGGGGAGAGAGGGTTGCACCGTGGCTTAGGGTTGGGTGCGGTTGCCCTCTCTCCCCTCCAATATATATAGGAGGGAGGGGAGGGGCCGGCGCCCCCAGGGTTCCCCCTAGGAGTCGGCCGCAGGAGAGGTGGAGGAGTCCACCTCCAATCCTACTCCAAGTAGGATGCCAATCCTACTTGGATTTCCTTCCCCCACTTGGGGTTTTCCCTTTTCTCACACCCCAGCCGCATGGGCCCTTAGGGGCAGGCTTGCCCAGCCCACTAAGGGCTGGTGCACCAACCCTAAGGCCCATGTGGCCTCCCGGCGTGAGTGACGCCTCCCGATGGCCCCCCGGAACCCTCCCGGCACCCCCAGTACACTACCGGAAGTACCCGAAACCTTTCCGGTGAGCAAAACGGGACTTCCTATATATCAATCTTTACCTCCGGACCATTCCGAAGATCCTCGTGACGTCCGGGATCTCATCCGGGACACCGAACAATCTTCGGTCACCACCATACACAACTCAATACTACCGAAACGTCACCGAACGTTAAGTGTGCAGACCCTGCGGGTTCGAGAACTATGTAGACATGACCGAGACACCTCTACGGTCAATAACCAATAGCGGGACCTGGATGCCCATATTGGTTCCTACATATTCTATGAAGATCTTTATCGGTTGAACCTCTATGTCAAGGATTTAGTTAATCCCGTATGTTGTTCCCTTTGTTCTTCGGTATGTTACTTGCCCGAGATTCGATCGTCGGTATCTCTATACCTAGTTCAATATCGTTACCGGAAACTCTCTTTACTCGTTCCGTAGTACAAGATCCCGTGGCTAACTCTTTAGTCACTTTGCTTGCAAGGCTTATTGTGATGTTGTATTACCGAGTGGGCCCTAAGATACCTCTCTGTCACACGAAGTAACAAATCCCAGTCTCGATCCATGCCAACTTAACAGACACCTTCGGAGATACCTGTAGAGCATCTTTATAGTCACCCAGTTACGTTGCGACGTTTGATACACACAAGGTATTCCTCCGGTGTCAGTGAGTTGCATGATCTCATGGTCATAGGAACAGATACTTGACATGCAGAAAACTATAGCAATAAACTGACACGATCATATGCTACGTTCATAGTTTGGGTCTTGTCAATCACATCATTCTCCTAACGATGTGATCCTGTTATCAAATGACATCTCATGTCTATGGCTAGGAAACCTTGATCACCTTTGATCAACGAGCTAGTCTACTAGAGGCATACTAGGGACACAATGTTGTCTATGTATCCACACATGTATTTGTGTTTCCAATCAATACATTTATAGCATGGATAATAAACGATTATCATGAACAAGGAAATATAATAATAATCACTTTATTATTGCCTCTGGGGCATATTTCCCACATTTTGTAGCAGTTGGAACAGTAGCAGCAACAATAGTAACTTAGCAAGAACAATAAGTGAAAAAGGTCGTAGGCACTGGATCGGTAACTCGTTGGATGATATTCGTCATGTAACAGTCATAACCTAGGGTGATACAGAACTAGCTCAGTTCATCAATGTAATGTAGGCATGTATTCCGTAAATAGTCATACGTGCTTATGGAAAAGAACTTGCATGACATCTTTTGTCCTACCCTCCCGTGGCAGCGGGGTCCATAAGGAAACTAAGGGATATTAAGGCCTCCTTTTAATAGAGAACCGGAACAAAGCATTAACACATGGTGAATACATGAACTCCTCAAACTACGGTCATCACCGCGAAGTATCCCAAATATTGTCACTATGGGGTTGACGGATCATAACACGTAATAGGTGCATATGACTAGGCAATATCGGATCGAGAACATAGATATAGAGATGATAACATAAACGGTTCAGATCTGAAATCATGGCACTCGGGCCCTAGTGACAAGCATTAGGCATAGCAAAGTCATAGCAACATCAATCTCAGAACATAATGGATACTAGTGATCATGCCCTAACAAAACTAACTCGATTACATGATGAATATCATCCAACTCCTCACCGACCAGCAAGCCTACGAATGAATTAATCACTCCCGGTGGGGAGCATCATGGAATTGGCGATGGAGAAAGGTTGGTGATGACAAAGACCGAAGATTCCCCTCCCGGAGCCCCAAACGGGCTCCAGATCTGGCCTCCCGATGAAGAACAGGAGGTGGCGGCGGCTCCGTATCGTGAAACGCGATAATTCTTTCTCTCTGATTTTTTTCACCAAATTTAGGAATTTATAGTGGCGGAGTTAGGGCAAGTGGGGCCACGAGGTGGGCACAACCCACCAGGGCGCGCCGGGAGGGGGCTGGCGCGCCCTGGTGTATCGTGCCCAGCCTGGGCCCCCTCTCCGGTGGTTTTTGGCTCCAGTATTTTTTATATTTTCCAAAATAAATCTCCAAAAAGTTTCGTTCCATTCCGAGAACTTTTATTTCTGCACAAGAACAACACCATGGTAGTTCTGCTGAAAACAGCGTCAGTCCGGGTTAGTTCCATTCAAATCATGCAAATTAGAGTCCAAAACAAGGGCAAAAGAGTGAGGAAAAGTAGATACGTTGGAGACGTATCAACTCCCCCAAGCTTAAACCTTTGCTTGTCCTCAAGCAATTCAGTTGACAAACTGAAAGTGATAAAGAAAAACTTTTATGAACTCTTTTGTTCTTGTTTACATATATATGGTTAAGTAGCACCCAGGTTTTCAGCAAAGATTATGACTAACCATGTCAACAATAACTCTTAGAAATTATATTTACTCATAACAATAACATAAGCAACTAGCGAGCAATAATAAGATATCTCAAACGCCAACACTTTGTCAAAACAATCATGATACAAAATGACAATAGTGGTATCTTGCTAGCCATTTCTGAGACCGCAAAACATAAATGCAGAGTACCTCCAAAGTTCAAGCAGCAACTAAACATTGTAATTCATGGTAGAAAAGATCCAGTCATGCTGCACCCAACATCAACTATACACAATGCATGAGGATGACAATAGTGCTCTCAGGTCTGGCGCTTATTTGAGAAGGTGATGACTCAACAGAAAAGTAAATAGATAGTCCCTTCACAGAGGGAAGCATGGATTTGCAGCGGTGCTAGAGCTCAAAGTTTAAAACAGAGATAGATATAATTTTGAGAGGTACACCCTTCCTGTCAACGTCACGACCAAGAGTTATCAATATCTTCCATGCTAAACAAATTGCGGCGGTTCCCAAGCAGTAAAAGTAAAGGTTTACTCCCCCTCCACCAACAATCACACTCCATGGCGAGCCGCATCCACGAGTACCGTCCAAACCAACAACATTCCTGGGGGAGTTTTGTTTAATTATTTCTGATTTTTGATTTTGGGACTGGGAATCCCTATTACCGTCCCTCTCGTGTAAGGACAAGTGAATAAACACTCATCATGAGAATAACCCGCTTAGCATGGAAGATCCTGACCCCCCCCCCTATCGCTTCATGAGCGGTCCAGGCACACAAAACAGATGTTTATTTGAATTTTTAGAGGTGGCACATGCAAATTTACTTTGGAACGGCAGGGTAATACCGCATATAGGTAGATATGGTGGACTCATCTGGCATAACTTGGTTTAAGGGTTTTGATGCACAAGTAGTATTCCTGCTTAGTACAGGCGAAGGCTAGCAATTAGATTGAGAAGCGGCCAGCTAGAGAGCGAAGACGGTCATGAACATGCATTACATATAATCAACATTGAATACTAGCATGAGTAGGATATGGACACCATGAACATAAATATCATGAAGGCTATGTTGGTTCTTATTCAACTACATGTGTGAACATGTGCCAAGTCAAGCCACTTGAAACATTCAGAGGAGGATACCATATCATCATACCGCATCACAACCATTTTAATGCCTGTTGACACCCAAGATAAATCATTATCCACTCCTAGCTACTTAAGCATGGCATGAACAACTATAATCTCTAATGGTCATTGCAAACATGTTTGTGTTGGAAATATGCCCTAGAGGCAATAATAAATTAGTTATTATCATATTTCCCCGTTCATGATAATAGTTTATTATTCATGCTAGAATTGTATTGACCGGAAACTAAATACATGTGTGGATAATAGACAAATACTATGTCCCTAGTATGCCTCTACTAGACTAGCTCGTTGATCAAAAGATGGTCAAGGTTTCCTGACCATGGACATGAGTTGTCATTTGATAACGGGATCACATCATTAGGAGAATGATGTGATGGACATGACCCAACCGTTAGCATAGCAAATGATCGTTCAGTTTATTGCTATTGCTTTCACTATGTCAAATACACGTTCCTCTGACCATGTGATCATGCAACTCCCGGATACCGTAGAAATACTTTGGGTGTATCAAACGTCACAACGTTACTGGGTGATTATAAAGGTGCACTACAGGTATCTCCGAAAGTGTTTGTTGAGTTGGCATGGATCGAGATTGGGATTTGTCACTCCGACTATCGGAGAGGTATCTCTAGGCCCTCTCGGTAATACAGCATCACAGAAGCCTTGCAAGCACCGTGACTAAAGAGTTAGTTGCAAGATGATGTATTACGGAACGAGTAAAGAGACTTGCCGGTAACGAGATTGAACTAGGTATTAGATACCGACGATCGAATCTCGGGCAAGTAACATACCGCCAGACAAAGGGAACAACGTATGTTGACATATGAGGTTCACCGATAAAGATCTTCGTGGAATATGTAGGAACCAATATGAGCATCCAGGTTCTTTTGTTGGTTATTCACCGGAGAGTCGTCTCGGTCATGTCTACATCATTCCCGAACCCGTAGGGTCCGCACACTTAAGGTTCGATGACGATTTAGTATTATATGAGTTATGTGATTGGTGGCCGAAGTTTGTTCGGAGTCCCGGATGAGATCACGGACATGACGAGGAGTCTCGAAATGGTCGAGAGGTAAAGATTCATATATTGGAAGGCTATATTCGGACGTCGGAAAGGTTCCGAGTGATTCAGGTATTTTTCGGAGTACCGGGGAGTTACGGGAATTCACCGGGAGAAGTAATGGGCCTTATTGGGCCATACGGGAAAAGGAGAGGCAGGTCACGTGAGGAGGCGCGCGCCCCCCTTGCCCAAACCGAATTGGACTAGGGGAGGGGGCGCAGCCCCCTCTTTCCTTTCCCTCTCCCTTCCCCCTTTCCTACTCCGTATGGGAGGTGGAATCCTACTAGGACTAAGGAGTCCTAGTAGGACTCCCCACACTTGGCGCACCCCTAGGGGGCCGGCCTCCTCCCTCCCTCCTTTATATACGGAGGAGGGGCACCCCTTGGAGACACACAATTGTCCCATAGCCGTGTGCGGTGCGCCGATCTCCGTTTTCCACCTCGGTCATATTTTCGGAGAGCTTAGGCGAAGCCCTGTCGGAATCACTTCACCGTCACCGTCGCCATGCCGTCGTGCTGACGGAACTCATCTACTACCTCGATGTCTTGCTGGATCAAGAAGGCGAGGAACGTCACCGAGCTGCACGTGTGTAGAACTCGGAGGTGCCGTACGTTCGGTACTCGATCGGTGGAGCTCGAAGGATTGTTCGACTACATCAACCGCGTTGTGAGACGCTTCCGTTAAACGGTCTACGAGGGTACGTAGACACACTCTCCCCTCTCGTAGCGATGCATCTCCATGGATAGATCTTGCGTGAGCGTAGGAAATTTTTGAAATTCATGCTCCGTTCCCCAACAGTGGTATCAGACCCAGGTCTATGCGTAGATGTGATTTGCACGAGTAGAACACAAGTGAGTTGTGGGCGTGGGTGTATACATATTGCTTGCCGTTACTAGTTGTTACTTGATTCGGCGGTATTGTGAGATGAAGCGACCCGGACCGACATTACGCGTACGCTTACGCGAGACAGGTTTCACCGCTACGTGCACTCGTTGCATAAAGGTGACTGGCGGGTGTCTGTCTCTCTCACTTTAGTTGAATCGGTTTCAATGAAGAGGGTTCTTTTAGAAGATCAAAAAGCAATCACTACACCACGTTGTGGTTTTGCGTAGGTAAGAACGATTCTTGCAAACCCGTAGCAGCCACGTAAAACTTGCAACTACAAAGTAGAGGACGTCTAACTTGTTTTTGCAGGGTATGCTGGTGATGTGATATGGCCAAGACATGATGTGATATAAGTTGTTGTATGAGATGATCATGTTTTGTAAATTATCAGGCAACCGGCAGGAGCCTTATGGTTTTCTCTTTATTGTATGCAATGCCAACGCTATGTAATTGCTTTACTTTACCGCTATGAGTTAGCAGTAGTAGTAGTAGTAATAGCAATAATTGGCGAGACGACCACGACGCTATGATGGAGATCAAGGTGTCACGACGCTACGATGGAGATCAAGGTGTCACGACGCTACGATGGAGATCAAGGTGTCAACCCGGTGACGATGGAGATCATGACGGTGCTTTGCTGATGGAGATCAAAAGCACAAGACGATGATGGCCATATCATGTCACATATATTGAATTGCATGTGATGTTAATCCTTTTATGCATCTTATTTTGCTTAGGACGACGGTAGCATTATAAGATGATCCCTTCACTAAATTTCAAGATAAGTGTTCTCCCCTAGTATGCACCGTTGCGAAGGTTCGACGCTTCTAAACAACACGTGATGATCGGGTGTGATGGATTCTTTCGTTCGCAAACAACGGGTGTAAGCCAGTTTTACACACGCAGAATACTTGGGTTAAACTTGACGAGACTAGCATGTACAGACATGGCCTCGGAACACAAGAGACCGAAAGGTCGAACATGAGTCATATAGTAGATATGATCAACATGAAAGATGTTCACCATTGATAACTAATCCACCTCACGTGATGATCGGACGTGGTTTAGTTGATGTGGATCATGTTACACTTAGACAACTTGAGGGATGTTAATCTAAGTGGGAGTTCTTAAGTAATTTGATTAATTGAACTTCAATTATCATGAACATAGTCTAAATAATCTTTGCAATTTTATGTTGTAGATCAATAGACCGCGCTGTAGTTCTCCTGTTTTTATTATGTTCCTAGAGAAAACGAAGTTGAAAGTTGATGGAAGCAACTATCCGGACTAGGTCCGTGATCTGAGGATTGTCCTCACTGCTGCACAGAAGGCTTATGTCCTTAATGCACCGCTCAGTGAAATACCCCTACGGCTTCGTCTGAGGACGTTATGAACGTCTCGCAGACAAGAAAAGATGACTACTCGATAGTTCAGTGCGCCATACTTTACAGCTTAGAACCGGAGCTCCAAATATGTTTTGAGCAACACGGAGCATATGAGATGTTCCAAGAGCTGAAAATTTGTTTTTCTAGCTCACACCCGGGTCGAGAGGTATGACACCTTCGACAAAGTTCTATAGCTACAAGATGGAGGAGAACAGCTCCGTTAGTGAGCATGTACTCAGAATGTCTGAGTACTTCAAACACTTGAATCAAATGGGAGTTAGACTTCCGAATAAAGTGGTAATTGATAGAGTTCTCTAGTCACTATCACTAAGCTACTAGATCTTCGTGATGAACTATAAACATGCAAGGGATAGAAGATCCTTAAGCTATTCGCGATGCTACAATCTGCGGATGTAGAAATCAAAAAAGGGAGCATCAAGTGTTGATGGTTAATAAGACCACTAGTTTCAAGAAGGGCAAGGGAAAGAAAAGGGAACTTCAAGAAGAACGGTAAAACAGTTGCCGCTCACGCGAAGAAACCCAAGGCTGAACCAAACCCGAGACTTAGTGCTCCCATTGCAAAGGGAAATGTCACAAGGAGCGGAACTTCCCCAAAGTAACTGGTAGATAATAAGACTGGCAATGTCAACAAAGATATTTGATATACATGTTATTGATGTGTACCTTACTAGTACTCGTAGGAGCACCTGGGTATTTGATACTTGTTCAGTTGCTTGCAACTTGAAACATGGAGCTTCGGAATAAACGAGGGCTAGCTAAAGAACGAGGTGACGATGTGCATTGGAAGTGTCTCCAAGGTTGATGTGATCACCATCGCCACGCTCTCTCTACCTTCAGGATTAGTGATGAACCTAAATAATTGTTATTTGGTGCTTGCGTTAAGCATGAACATTATATCTGATAGTGTTTATTGCAAAACGGTTATTCAATTTCAGAGAATAATTGTTATTCTATTTATTTGGATAATATCATTGATGATCATGCACTTAAAATGAAAGGTTTATTGAATCTTGATCGTAGTAATACACATGTTCATAACACAAAATGCCAAAAGATAATGATAGTACCACATATTTGTGGCACTGCCGCTTAGGTCATATCAGTGTTAAACACATGAAGAAACTCCATGCAGATGGGTTTTTGGAATCTCTTGATTATGAATCATTTGAGACATGTGAACCGTGCCTTATTGGCAAGATGACTAAAACTCCGTTCTTCGGAGCAATGGAGCGAGCAACCAACTTATTGGAAATAATAGATACCGATGTATGCGGTCCGATGAGTGTTGAGGCGCGCGGTGGATATCGTTATGTTCTCACGTTCACAGATGATTTGAGTAGATATGGCTATGTCTACTTGATGAAGCATAAATCTGAAACATTTGAAAAGTTCAAAGAATTTCAGAGTGAAGTAGAGAACCATCGAAACAAGAAAATAAAGTTCTTACGATCTGATCGTGGAGGAGAATATTTGAGTTACGAGTTTGGCAATCACTTAAGACAATGTGGAATTGTTTCACAGCTCACGCCACCTGGAACACCACAGCGTAATGGTGTGTCCGAACGTCGTAATCGTACTCTATTAGATATGGTGCGTTCTATGATGTCTCTTACCGATTTGCCACTATCATTTTGGGGTTATGCATTAATGACAGCTGCATTCACTTTAAATAGGGCACCGTATAAATCCGTTGAGACGACACCGTATGAACTATGGTTTGGCAAGAAACCTAAGCTGTCGTTTCTGAAAGTTTGGGGATGCAATGCTTATGTCAAAAGGCTTCAGCCAGATAAGCTCGAACCCAAAGCGGATAAGTGCGTCTTCATAGGATACCCAAAGGAGACCGTTGGGTACACCTTCTACCACATATCCGAAGGCAAAGTATTCGTTGCTAAGAATGGATCCTTTCTAGAGAAGGAGTTTCTCTCGAAAGAAGTGAGTGGGAGGAAAGTAGAACTTGATGAGGTAATTGTACCTCCTCTGGATAGTAGTACGCCACAGAAAGAAATTTATGTGACACCGACACAGACCAGAGAGGAAGTAGATGATGATGATCATGAAGCTTCGGATCAAGTTGCTACAGAACCTCGTAGGTCAACCAGGACACGCTCCGCACCAGATTGGTACGGCAATCCTGTCTTGGAGGTCATGTTGTTAGACAACGGTGAACCTACGAACTATGAAGAAACGATGGTGAGCCCGGATTCCGACAAATGGCTTGAGGCCATGAAATCCGAGATTAGATCCATGTATGAGAACAAAGTGTGGACTTTGGTAGACTTGCCCGATGAACGGCGAGCTATTAAAAATAAATGGATTTTTAAGAAGAAGACGGACGCTGATGGTAATGTCACCGTCTATAAAGCACGACTTGTTGCTAAAGGTTATCGACAAGTTCAAGGAGTTGACTACGATGAGACTTTCTCACCCGTAGCGATGCTAAAGTCTGTCAGAATTATGTTAGCAATTGCCGCATTTTATGATTATGAAATATGGCAAATGGACGTCAAAACGACATTCCTTAATGGATTCCTTAAGGAAGAATTGTATAAGATGCAACCGGAAGGTTTTGTCGATCCTAAAGATGCTAACAAAGTATGCAAGCTCCAGCGATCCATCTATGGACTGGTGCAAGCATCTCGGAGCTGGAATACTTGCTTTGATGAAGTGATCAAAGCGTTTGGGTTTATGCAAGTTTATGGAGAAACTTGTATTTACAACAAAGTGAGTGGGAGCTCTATAACATTTCTAATAAGTATATGTGATTGGAAATGATGTAGAATTTCTGGAAAGCATAAAGAATTAATTGAAAGGAGTTTTTCAATAAAAACCTGTTTTTGAGTTATCCACGGTTTGGGCATCGAGATCTATAGAGATAGATCAAGACACCTGATAAAAGATTTTCACACACCTTGATGAGATTTTGAAGAAGTTCAAAATGGATCAAGTCAAAAGAAATAAGTTCTTGGCTGGTGTGAAGTGGAGTAAGACTTGAAGATCTAGGTAAAGGTTGTTTACATGTTAGGCATCAAAATCTATAGAGATAGATTGAGACGCCTCATATGACTTTCACAAAACATATACCTTGACAAGATTTTGAAGAAGTTCAAAATGGATCAGTCAAAGAAGGAGTTCTTGACTGTGGTGAAAGGTGTGAAGTTGAGTAAGACTCAAATCTCGACCACGGCAAAATAAATAGAATGGATGAAGGTTATCCCCTATGCCTCGGCCGTAGGTTCTATAAAGTATACCAAGCTGTGTGCCTTGCCATGTGTCTGGCAAAAGAGGTACCAAAGTGATCCAGGAGTAGATCACTGGACAGCGATCAAATTATCCTTAAGATGACTAAGGAAGAATTTCTCAGGAATAGAGATGATAAAGAGTTCGTCGTAAGGGGTTACGTCGATGTAAGCTTTAAACACTGATCCGAAAGACTATGAGTCTCAGACCGGATAAGTATAGTGGGGAAATCTTTTGGAGTAGCTCCAAACAGAGTGTGGTAGCAGCATCTACATATAACATAGAGATTTGCCAAGAACACACGGATCTGAATATTGCAGACCCGTTGACTAAAACCTCTCTCACAAGCAAAACATGATCAGCTTTAGAACTGATTAAGTGTTAATTACATGGAGATGTAATCTAGATTATTGACTCTAGTGCAAGTGGGAGACTGTTGGAAATACGCCCTAGAGGCAATAATAAATTAGTTATTATCATATTTCCCCGTTCATGATAATAGTTTATTATTCATGCTAGAATTGTATTGACCGGAAACTAAATACATGTGTGGATAATAGACAAATACTATGTCCCTAGTATGCCTCTACTAGACTAGCTCGTTGATCAAAAGATGGTCAAGGTTTCCTGACCATGGACATGAGTTGTCATTTGATAACGGGATCACATCATTAGGAGAATGATGTGATGGACATGACCCAACCATCAGCATAGCAAATGATCGTTCAGTTTATTGCTATTGCTTTCACTATGTCAAATACACGTTCCTCTGACCATGAGATCATGCAACTCCCGGATACCGTAGGAATACTTTGGGTGTATCAAACGTCACAACGTTACTGGGTGATTATAAAGGTGCACTACAGGTATCTCCAAAAGTGTTTGTTGAGTTGGCATGGATCGAGATTGGGATTTGTCAGTCCGACTATCGGAGAGGTATCTCTGGGCCCTCTCGGTAATACAGCATCACAGAAGCCTTGCAAGCACCGTGACTAAAGAGTTAGTTGCAAGATGATGTATTACGGAACGAGTAAAGAGACTTGCCGGTAACGAGATTGAACTAGGTATTAGATACCGACGATCGAATCTCGGGCAAGTAACATACCGCCAGACAAAGGGAACAACGTATGTTGACATATGAGGTTCACCGATAAAGATCTTCGTGGAATATGTAGGAACCAATATTAGCATCCAGGTTCCGTTGTTGTTTATTGACCGGAGAGTCGTCTCGGTCATGTCTACATCATTCCCGAACCCGTAGGGTCCGCACACTTAAGGTTCGATGACGATTTAGTATTATATGAGTTATTTGATTGGTGGCCGAAGTTTGTTCGGAGTCCCGGATGAGATCACGGACATGACGAGGAGTCTCAAAATGGTCGAGAGGTAAAGATTCATATATTGGAAGGCTATATTCGGACGTCGGAAAGGTTCCGAGTGATTCAGGTATTTTTCGGAGTACCGGGGAGTTACGGGAATTCACCGGGAGAAGTAATGGGCCTTATTGGGCCATACGGGAAAAGGAGAGGCAGGCCACGTGAGGAGGCGCGCGCCCCCCCTTGCCCAAACCGAATTGGACTAGGGGAGGGGGCGCAGCCCCCTCTTTCCTTTCCCTCTCCCTTCCCCCTTTCCTACTCCGTATGGGAGGTGGAATCCTACTAGGACTAAGGAGTCCTAGTAGGACTCCCCACACTTGGCGCACCCCTAGGGGGCCGGCCTCCTCCCTCCCTCCTTTATATACGGAGGAGGGGCACCCCTTGGAGACACACAATTGTCCCATAGCCGTGTGCGGTGCCCCGATCTCCGTTTTCCACCTCGGTCATATTTTCGGAGAGCTTAGGCGAAGCCCCGCCGGAATCACTTCACCGTCACCGTCGCCACGCCGTCGTGCTGACGGAACTCATCTACTACCTCGACATCTTGCTGGATCAAGAAGGCGAGGAACGTCGCCGAGCTGCACGTGTGTAGAACTCGGAGGTGACGTACGTTTGGTACTCGATCGGTGGAGCTCGAAGGATTGTTCGACTACATCAACCGCGTTGTGAGACGCTTCCGCTAAACGGTCTACGAGGGTACGTAGACACACTCTCCCCTCTCGTAGCGATGCATCTCCATGGATAGATCTTGCGTGAGCGTAGGAAATTTTTGAAATTCATGCTCCGTTCCCCAACAGTTTGATCATAATGAGCTGAATCAAGGGATACTAGGTTAAACATATTTACAAAAACATAAACAAGTTGAGTTCATACCCGCTTTTCTCTGCCACAGTCAATTCATCAAATGTCATCATTATTGCCTTTCACTTGCACGACCGAACGATAAGAAGATAATAATAGTGCAAGAGTGCTATGGACTAAGCTGGAATCTGCAAACATTTTGTTCAAGAGGAGAAGACAAAGTAATATGGGCTCTTTGTTGGATAAAGGATAATGCAGATGAGAACCACTCAACATTTTCATTGTGGTCTTCTCCTTGGTACGACTCAAATAAACAGAAAAGAATTTCAGAGAAACACACTGAAATATTTTTGGAGTTTTTGGTTTTTCATGAAGAAAGCAAATTAAAGAGGAAAAACAAAAACGAGAAAAACTATTTACACGGGAAAGCTCCCAACAAGTAAAGGAAGAAGCGGGAAATCTTTTTGGGGAAGCTAGAATGAAAAACTAAAAAGAAGTAGGAAATATTTTTGGGTTTTCTCAAAAAATTTCAAACACACAACAGGAAAGCGAGAAAACAAATCAAGCATGGATAATACAATGAAAGAGTGTGAACACCGACAACTGGAATGAAATGTGTGAACATGAATGTAATGTCGGTGGAAATACGTACTCCCCCAAGCTTAGGCTTTTGGCCTAGCTTGGTAATCACCATCCGTAGTAGCCATCCGGTCCCAAGTCGTAGTGAGGCGGAGGCGGCACCTGAGCATCCCACCCCTGGGGCTCCTCCTCAGCGGCTGCTAGGTTGTTCCGGTAAGCTGTAATGTCATCTGGCATAATCCTGTATCCATTCCTGGCAATAGGATCAAACAAAGCAGGTGCAGGCAACGGAATAACATCACGTGTTTCCTAGCTAAATACTAAGTTATAATGAATATCACGTGGAGACTAAGTTACATCAAGGAATTGGTGAGCCTGCAGTGTCTTATGATCAAGGTAAACTCAGGATAAGAGATAATCATGTGAGCGAAATGGGATTCTAAAGTGGTCCGCTAAACGAGTAGCATAAACACCACCATGTATCTTTCCCTTAGTTTTGTTAAGATGTAAGCGTCGAGCAATAATAGCTCCCATACTAAAGGTGTGATCATCATAAAGTGCACAACGTAAAATAGCAAGGTCAGGAGCACTGAGTGCGCCGACCTTCTCCCTAGCGGTTCAGCACTTAGTGATGACCAAAGCAAAATAATGCACTGAGGGAAACTGCAAACTAGTAGCAGTGGCACTCGACACGCCTCTATCCTCACCCACGGTTAACGCGAGGAGAAAATCCTCAAACTCAGATGGCCTAGGTTCTCTCAAGTCCCCATCAGAAGGAATCGGGCATATGTTACAAAAGTCGGTTAACGACATTCTGTAAGTTTCAGCATAAAGATTAAAGTCCACTTCAGGAGGATTGTTTCTCCCTAGATAATTAAAGCTTTCCACAAAGGAATTCGTAAGGATGTGATATTGGTCACACTTAGCTGCGAGGAACTCGGTTAACCTAGCGTTTGCAACTAACTGAGCGAACTCTTGATGGAACCCGGCCTCCTCCATGAAGGCATCATGCGGCCATTCGCACGGCCACACCTCAACTACTCCCAAGCATGCATAGAGGCCATATTGAGCATTCAAACTACTTAGAACTCTAAGAATTCAACATGCAAGCTCATCTACAGCAGCACCAAGAGTAGCTAATTACTCTAAAAATAACCCACTAAAACAAAAACTAATTGGAGCAATGGAGGAGTCACATACCAAGAAGCAATCCCTCCAAACAGTTTCGGAAACGGAGCTTCGAGCAAAGAGATCGAAATCCACGGGTTTGAGAGAAAGAACACGAAAATGGTGGCTGTGGTGCTTTTTTTGCTGGAGGTAGGTGATGATGTGGGCTAAAGAGATAAGTGAGGGGGCACGAGGGGGCCACAACCCACCAGGGCGCGCCTGGGGGTGCTGGCGCGCCCTGGTGTCTTGTGGGCACCAGGTGCACCCCCCCTCTGGTTTTATTGGCACCAAAAATTCATAAATATTTGGAAAAAAATCGTGTTAAATTTTCAGGGTATTCTGAGAATTTTTATTTTTGGGTCATTTTTTATTGCACGGAGAAAACAGAAAACAGGATAATCATGGCATTTTATTTTATTTAACTAACTAAAACAGAAAAGAAAAGGTGGGAGTAGAGAGTTGTGCTTACTAGATTCATCAACTTCATACCTCTCAAAAATAATTCATTAATAAGGTTGATCAAGTCTTATTAACAACCACTTCCAATTAGCATGAAACCGAAGAACTTTCGTAAAATACTAGGTTACCTCAATGGGAATGTGCATATCCCCAACAATAAGTATATCATATTTCTTTTTGGCAGTAGGTAGAGGTAATTGAAAACTTCCAATAGTGATGGTCGGAGATTCTTCAATAACATTTATACCATTCACTTGGAATTGTTTCTTCGGAAAGTGCACCATATGCTCATTACCATTAATATGAAAAGTGACTTTGCTTTTATTGCAATCAATAACAGCCCCTGCAGTATTCAAAAAGGGTCTACCAAGGATAATCGAGATGTTGTCGTCCTCGGGCATCTCAAGAATAACAAAGTCCGTTAAGATAGTAACATTTGCAACAACAACGGGCACATCCTCACAAATACCGATAGGTATGGCTGTTGATTTGTCTGCCATTTGCAATGATATCTCAGTACGTGTGAGTTTATTCAAATCAAGTCTTTTATATAAGGAGAAAGGCATAACACTAACAACGGCTCCCAAATCACACAAAGCAGTTTTGACATAGTTTCTCTTAATGGAGCAAGGTATAGTTGGTATTCCACGATCTCCAAGTTTTTTAGGTACTCCATCCTTAAAAGAATAATTAGCAAGCATGGTGGAGATTTCAGCTTCCGGTATCTTTCTTTTATTAGTGATGATGTCTTTCATATACTTTGCATAAGGGGCCATCTTCAAAATATCAATTAAGCGAGTACGCAAAAAGACTGGCCTAATCATTTCAGCAAAGTGCTCAAATTCTTCATCATCCTTTTTCTTAGATGGCTTAGGTGGAAATGGCATGGGTTTCTGAACCCATGGCTCTCTTTCTTTACCATGTTTCCTAGCCACAAAGTCTCTTTTTTCATACCGTTTATTTTTAGGTTGTGGGTTATCAAGATCAGGAGCAGGCTCTATTTCAACATCATTATCTGGTTCTTTATCATTACTAGGTTGAGCATCATCGTGAACATCATTATTATCATTTTCATTATCACTAGGTGAATGTTCACTACCAGATTGAGTTTCAGCATCAGAAATAGAGATATCATTATTATCAGGAGGTTTTTGTGTCTTGGGTTCACTAGAGGTATGCAAAGTCCTATCATTTTTCTTTTTCCTTTTCTTCTTAGAAGGACTAGATGCATCACTATTAATTCTCTGAGAGTCTTGCTCAATTCTTTTAGGATGACCCTCAGGATAAAGTGGTTCTTGGGTCATTCTTCGTCCTCTAGTTATACTCTAGCAGCAAAATCATGCATATTATTATTCATTTCATCAAGCAATTCCTTTTGAGACTTAGCAACTTGTTCTAACTGAGTTTGAACCATAGAGGCATGCTTTCCTACACCTCTAACATCATTACTGATTCTAAATAGCAAGTCACTCAAGCGAGCAATCATATCAGAATTATATTTCAATTGTTTCAGAACATGGGCATTGAAATGATCTTGCTTCATAATATAGTTGTCAAACTCATATAAGCATTGACTAGGATGTTTATTGTGAGGGATATCACTTTCATTGAACATTAATAAAGAATTTACCTCTACCACCTGTGGAGGTGGTGGTGTGTCGAGGCCATGTATTTCTTCAATAGGTGGCAAATTCTTAACATCCTCAGCTTTAATACCTTTTTCTTTCATAGATTTCTTTGCCTCTTGCATATCTTCAGGACTGAGAAATAAGATACCCCTCTTCTTCAGAGTGGGTTTAGGCAGTGGTTCAGGGAGAGTCCAATCATCATAATTCTTCAATATGTTATTCAATAATTCCTCAGCTTGTTCAACCGTTCATTCCCTAAAAACACAACCAGCACAACTATCTAGGAAGTCCCTAGAAGCATCGGTTAGTCCATTATAGAAGATATCAAGTATTTCATTTTTCTTGAGAGGATGATCAGGCAAAGTATTAAGCAATTGGAGAAGCCTCCCCCAAGCTTGTGGGAGACTCTCTTCTTCAATTTGCACAAAGTTAAATATTTTCTGTAAGGCAGCATGTTTCTTATGAGCAAGAAACTATTTTTTAGAGAAGTAGTAGATCATATCCTGGGGACTACGCACACAACCAGGAGCAAGAGTGTTGTACCATGTCTTAGCATCACCCTTTAATGAGAACAGAAATAACTTAAGGATATAATAGTAGCGAATCTTCTCATCATGAGCAAAGAGGGTGGCTATATCATTCAGCTTAGTAAGGTGTGCCACTACAGTTTCAGTTTCATAGCCGTGGAAAGGATCAGATTCAACCAAAGTGATTAACTCTGGGTCGACAGAGAATTCATAATCCTTATCGGTAACAAAGATAGGTGAAGTAGCAAACTTAGGATCACATTTCATTCTAGCATTCAAAGTCTTTTCCTTATACTTGCATAGTAATTTCTTAAGATCGTCTCTATCCTTGCAAGAAAGAATTTCTCTAGTTATCTCTTCATCCATAACATAACCTTCAGGTATCTTAGGAATTTCAAACTTAGGAGAGCTAGGACTAATAGGAGTTTCATAATTATCATCAGTTTCATAAGCTTCATCAGTTTCAGCAATCTCATCAATTTCAGCAGTTTCATTCTCTTTAGCTCTAGCAATTTGTTCATCAAGAAATTCTCCTAGTGGCACATTACATCAAGCATGGTACTAGCATCATCAATAGCATAATTCATAGCAGAGGTAGCATCATCAATAACTTGCGACATATCAGGATTACTAGCATGTGGTGGTGGTGCAAGCTTACTCATAACAGAAGGTGAATCAAGTTCAGAGTCTGATGGCAGTTCCTTACCTCCCCTCGTAGTAGAGGGAAAAATCTTGGTCTTAGTATCCTTCAGATTCTTCATAGTGATAGATTGATATGAATCCCAAGTGACTCAACAAATATTGCTATGCTCCCCGGCAACGGCGCCAGAAAAAGGTCTTGATAACCCACAAGTATAGGGGATCGCAACAGTTTTCGAGGGTAGAGTATTCAACCCAAATTTATAGATTCGACACAAGGGGAGCCAAAGAATACTTGAGAGTATTAGCAGTTGAGTTGTCAATTCAACCACACCTGGAGAATAAATATCTGCAGCAGAGTGATCAGTAGCACAGTAATATGATAGTTTGATAGCAGTAATGACAGTAACAGTAGCGGTAACAGTAGTAACAGTAGTTTTGTAGCAGTTGGAACAGTAGCAGAAGCAATAGTAACTTAGCAAGAACAATAAGTGAAAAAGGTCGTAGGCACTGGATCGGTAACTCGTTGGATGATATTCGGCATGTAACCGTCATAACCTAGAGCACCTCGAGAGTCCCTTCCAGCGTGGACAGCTTCATCTTTAGGTCGGCGATGGAATCATTGGCTGTGGAGAGCAGTTTGATCTTGTCGGACATGGCGGTTTGCATCTCCATCAAGGTGTGGAGAGTCTTCTCTCTCTCAGTCTTGAGTGTCGAGATCTGCTTGCCGTGGTCCTCAAGGTCCGCTTCCAGTTTCTTCACCTTCTCGGCAAGCTCGTTCTTGGCGGCCTCTGCAGCTTCGGCAGCGTCGATGGCTTCCTTCAGCTTGCCGGCGTGGTCTATGACCAGAGCTTCGAGGGCCAATTTGTGCTTCTGCTCCAGCTCCTGGGTCCGCTGTGCAACAAGCTTCTCAATTTCCTCGTCCTTGGCGCGGAGCTTGTCGGCAAGCGCCTTCTCGCGTGTGGTGAGATCGTCTTCATGGGAATCAAGCCCAACGCGGCGCTCTGTTAGGCGAGCTTCCTCTGCAGCAGCCTGTTGCTTGGCCTCCTCCTGTGCTTTCTCAACATTGGACTGCTTCATGAGGAGCTCGCTCCAGCTTTGGCTCAGCTGCTCCTGGCTCGACTTCAGCTCTTGGAAAGCTTCAGCATACCAAACCTGCGTCTCCTCGACGCGTTTCTGAAGATCTGCTTTCGCTGCTTCGACAACTACTGCCCTGGAATCCAGCTTCTCTTTCCGGACGCGGTGAAGCGCTTGGAGCTTCTGATAGTTGCTGCTCATGGCCTGGAGAAGCTTCTCTTCTTCAGACTTGCTGCCGCTGGCACTTGGTTCATCAACGATCTGGAGCCCGGCAGCAGCGATGACATCTTCATCAAAGACTTCCCCTTCAGTTGGCACCCCAATGCTTGCCGTTCCTGGGATGCTGACGAACAGGTTGTCGCCGACCTTGAGGTACTTGCTTGATGAGGGGGCTTCGGATGTTGACGTCTGATCTTCAGTCGTCGCTTCACCGGCAGCTGGGGACTCCGTGGACGGCGCAGCGCCTGGCGCTCCTGCGGCAGGAATGCCGTCAGTACGGTCGCCGGTCTCCTCGTCGGCCCTCTCAGCAGACTCCTTGGTCGCCTTTTCCTGTGCGGCCTTGGCGGCTTCGGCGGCAGCATTCTTGGCGGCTTCGGCGGCTTCGGCGGCAGCATTCTTGGCGGCCTCGTCAGCCGCAATCCTATCGGCCTCGGCGGCAGCATCCCTGGCGGTCTCCTCGATGACGGTATCAACATCCATGTGTTCCGTCGAGGGAATGTCTGAAGGCCAAGAAAACAGAACAAGATGAGACTGATGTGGAAGTTCAGGAAGACAAAATGACAAGTATCCAGAAAACAAACGGTTACCTGCGCCGGTCTGCTGGGGGTGGTTTCTCCCCTCCCGGCAACATTGGTTGCCGGAGTAAGACTACCGGAGCCTGTGCTTGCCGGCTCCCCTTCATCGCGATAAAGCTCGCTGGAGGAAGCCCTTGCCGGAGACCCATCTCTGGGCGGTGTAGCTGATGGAGGCGGCATGTCAGGGGTGGCCTCCGATGTTTCTCCTTGTCGCTGCTCCCCTCCTGCACGCCCGGTAATGTCAGCAGAGAAGATACACACCCCGGCACTTGCCAGCGGAAAGTGAGTAGCAAACTCACGCTGGGGGCTGCGCCGGGGGCTAAGTCGAGGACTGCGTCGTGGGCTGGGATCCGGGCTGACGGTGATCGTCTCTGGCGCACCTGTGGTGCTTGCCGGTGGCTCCTCACCCGTTGAGGTCTTCACCCTCTTCGCTATCCTCTGCGCCAATGTTTCCGTATCCCTGCGGAAACAGGCCAAAGCAAAGCAAATAGGTTAAGTAAAACCAAAATACTCGGAAAGTAAAGGATGCAACAAGATCCTTACTCTTCTTCTTCTTCTCCCGAGCTAAAGGCAGAGAGGTCGAAGTCGACTTCCGCCACGGGAGGAGGTGGAGGAGTGCTCCTGGGTCACTTGGCTGCGGCAGGCGCGGGTTGCTGATGAGCTCCTTGCCGCTGTACAGCCTTGCCGGCCGCCTCCTTGCCGGGGGCTCCTCCACTCGAGGAAGGCTGGTGGACTGAGGCGCCAGAGGCGGCTTTCTGAAGAACGCGCCTCTTCCTCACTTCGAGAGCTGGGGGCTCCTCGTGCAGCTCCTCCTCGGCTGTGTCTTCGGCAGAAAGGCCCCCGGCAGACGTGCCGCTCTACTCTCCGGTAGTCTCGCCCTGCCTGGCAAGTCTTTCCCCTAACAGCGCTTCTCCCTCGCTGGTTTCCCCTTCCACGAAACCAGCGCTGCCGGCCTCCGCGGCAAGATTTGCCTCCTCCGCCCTGCTGGCGATGTACTCCACTTCTTCTTCAGTGGTGGGGCGGATAAGGTTCTCTTCTTCACGGATGGCCTTCTCCGACAGGTTATCAAAGAATTGTCGTACCTGTTCTGCGGGTGGCTCGATCCATGTTCCGTCAAGGCTGTGAGCATCAAACACCGGCATCATGGCAATGATTGAGGCCAGAGCGGAGTTGTTGCACAAAGGGACTATGCCTGCCGGCAGCCTGCGCACCACTTCAGCCCTGAACAGTTTCTGGCAGAGAGCTGCGTGCTGCATAAACGTCAAATTGTTATTCAGCCCAGGGCACAGCCTCATGATGTCTTCTGCGTTCCGGAATTCCCAGGCTGGTCTCTTTTTGTTCTGCAGAGGGGCGATGCGCCGGCGAAGGAAATCGGCGCCTATCATCTCTATTGTGAGCCCGGCAGCCTTGAGGCGGTGAATCCTGGTAGTTGCGACTGTGAGCTTCTCATCTTCAGGGTCAAGGGCGCTCCAGTCGTTGCCGCGCACTATCTTCGTTTGTCGTGGCAAGCAGAAGGGCTGGAGATCTGTCTCCTGAATCCAGCACCACTTGGCCCGCCATTCATCCCACTTCTCGCGGTAGGCCCCGTCTGGATAAACTTCCTTGCTTCCTGTCCATGGAATCCAAGCAATGGAACCAGAAAGGGCCTCGCCCTTTTGGATGCGGGGAATGAAGTAATGGCGGAAAAGGGCGGTGCTAGGGACTACTCCGGCGAAGTTTTCGCAAAGATGAGCAAAAACTGACATGCATGTCACAGCATTCGGCGTAAAATCCAAGAGTTGGAAGCCATAAGTGAGCATGATGTCATTGAAGAAATCAGAGAAAGGGGGACAGAGCCCGCAGTAGAAGTAATCGGCAAAGAAGTGATATTTATCTGGGCCACCCCTGGAAGAACCTGGACTCACGCGAGTGGCGGGATGCGCTTTCGTCTCCTTCGCCCACATGCATTGGTATCGCTCCTTCAGGGTGCTAGCATCGAGCGCCGGGGGGAAGATGGCGTGCTCCTTCCGCATCTTCGCCAGTTTGCTCTCCGAGACAGCGGCATCAACCTCATTGCCCTTGCTTGCCTTGGGCGGCATGGCGACTGTGGGGGCTGAGGCCGAGGACGGTGAGGGCGTGGAGGCGGCGGGTGAGTGGGAAAAGCTCTGTTTCGACTCGAGGAAGAAGACGATGGCAGTTCCCAGATTGGAAAAGACAGGAGGTAAATGAGCAGCGCCTCTGCGAATTCCTTTTTATGGGGAAGGCACGGGGTTGCCTCTTTACTAGTCAAATGATGACGCTTTTGCGAGCGCGCGGCTGTAACGGCCGCTCCACGCACGTCTCCCACGTCCCGCATTTAATGGGCGTCGTGGGGGGGCGCAGTAAACAAAATCATTACAGCAGTTAACTCGTACCACGCGTGCCCGTGCACTGTTTGGGCCTAGCCCAACAACGCCTCGCACCCGTGTATGGCCTAGGCCCGGGGGCTCCTGTCGGTGTACTAAAGATTGGGTCCTTTGGTACCCCGTACTTGTGCACGGGCAGTTGTAGCCACACCAGCGGCAAGGCCTGCCGGAGGACAGCTGGATGAAAATACAGCAACATCAAGAAGGCATTCAAGTCATTGATCTGAAGACAGAAGACTAAAGGCTGGAACCCCAGCAAGATCTTGCCGGGATGGCTCGCAGCCCCGGCAAGGCTCGCACCCGGCAAGACCTCGCCACCTTGTCACCACTCCAGTGCAGCGGCCAGCTTGTCTGTTAGCTGTTGTCCTCCTGGGTACGTGTCAGGTGTTAACGGCGTTGGGCTTAAGCGGTGCTGATGGGACGGCCCCTTTTTCCGTCCCCAAGAAGCTAAGGGACACCTCAACGGAGCATTAAATGCTTTTGTCCTAAGCCGTCAGTATTAGGTATGATAGCACTGTAGCAACTTTACACCTCATATATGCGTTGTACGCCACTGTTGGTGACCCCTTCAAACGTATAAAAGGAGGCCCAAGGTGCGGCTACAGGGAGGACTCTTCTGGCCAGATTGCATGCGTAGCAGCTGTGTACTGTTCATCACATAGCGCTCCTGAGCCAGAACTCAAACACTGAGAATACACTAAAGCAGGAGTAGGGTTTTACGCTTCTCAGCGGCCCGAACCTGGGTAAAAATTCCTCGCGTTGCTCGTTGGATCTGCTCTTCGTGCAAGCCTTTCTCCCTGCCGAACTACAAAGGGATCCTCGCGATCCCATAGGTGTCGTACGCCGACAATAACCTTGGTTTCATAACTGAGGGAAAATCCTTATCGTCGCTGTGCTGCATCATCCCTTCCTCTTTGGGGAAATACCGACGTAGTCTCAAGCCACGTCAAAGGAATTTTCTGGCGCCGTTGCCGGGGAGGAAGCGGTCTCTTCTACGTGCCTATCGTAGGCGCCGAGGGGACTCCATCATCATCTACCAGGTTCCTAATCACAAATTTCATCTCCTTGCAATTACATTATTTGTCAATTGCCTCTCGTTTTCCTCTCCCCCACTTCACCAATTTGCCATTTTATTCGCCCTCTTTTTCGTTTGCCTTTGTCTCGTCCAATCTCTTGTTTGCTTGTCACCATGAGTGATTTTGGTATGGCAGAAACAGATGATGGCAGGACTCCTAAAATTGGACGTTCTGGTAATCTGGATTCTAAAACTTTTGTTTTGGGGCAAGGGAACGTTATAGGAAAAGAAACTATCCAAGAGTTTTTCAATTGCGTTGGGAATTTGACTCTCGATGATACTCCTATACTGAAAAGAACTAAATCTTATGCGGATGCTATCTCGGCGCTAGTTCTAAAACTTGAAAATAGATTTATTCGTACCCATCCTACCTTGAAAAGATTGGTTTATGAGCTACCCGTCATAAAGAATCCCAAAGCTAAGAAGTTAGCTACCCTTGTTCTTATGAATGAATTTGATCACATAGTACGGGAAGCTAGGGAGATCTTTGATTTTTATGGTATGAGTCGTGAAAAACCGGTAATAGGAGAAATCCTTTACAATAGTGATTACATAATGAGATATTTGCTAGGAAATAATCAATTTTTTTATGAGAATCTCAAAAAGTAAGTCCCCGTTTTAGATATGACTAGCAGAAGGGCCGTGCGTTGCACCGGGAGAAAAAAATCATAATCTCCAACGGCCATGACAACATTTTGCTGCATCATCGATAACATTTTCACGAACATTTTGTTCTATTTCATTAACATTTTTTAATACACAAATTTTAAAAATCATGAACATTTTTTTGATTTACCAAACATTGTTTTTCAAAATTGCGAACATTTTTTGAATATGAGAACAGTTTTTTAGAAATTACGAGCATTTTTTGAAACCACAAATATTTATAATTTACTGAAAATTTTATTTTAAAATTCTCATGTTTTTAATTTTTGGATTTTTTTGAAGTACCAAATTATTTAAAGGTGTAAAAACAAAAATGGAAAAGAAAAAGAAAAGAAAAACAGGTCACCCGCACATGGGCCGACCCAAACGGGCATGCTGTGTCTTCTCCTAACGCGCAAAGAGCATTATAGGAGGTCCTTACTACGTGGACCGGCCCAGGCGGGGGATTCCCCTGTGTGCAACGTGAAACATGCCCGCGGGGAACAATCCACCCACATGACTATGTAATTTGTGAAGGCATGGCACAATATTCTATCAAGCAAAATGAAATCAAAAGATAAAATGAGCAAAGGTAGAGGATTAAGATGCATCTCCAGTGACAAGATTAATTGTGCAAAGCAAAAAAGGATAGCAATGTATCAATAGACTTAGCTTGATGCCACATCAATTCACATGTTCGAAATTTGATCCTCAAAAGGACCAGTCTTGAAAATATTTTGTTGTTGAATAAATATGAACTGAAGGAATCAAACATATAAAATAATTCTAAGCAATTAAGAATTTACAATTGACACATAATCATGGTGCTAATGGCAGAATGACCATTTTCTTAAACAAATTTTAGAACCAAAGATATTAAATGTGAAACTTCTAGCTTCTGAGATAATGGAACTGGGTCTTTTCATACTGCTCAAGTACATCCTTACCTTCTCATTTGGGACCTGAAAGCTGTAAAGAAGCAAAAAAATAAGTCAAATTTGTGATCGCTGAAAACATTTACAATGTAAACCAAAAATATAGTCTTCCCACGACTACCTTATCAGAGAACTTGTATATATTTGAAGGTGTGTCCAGAAGGCAATTAATTAAGTCTAACTGATGGATAGCGTTTTTATCAGAAAAGTGATTATTATTTTTCAGTCAGCAACTGATAAAAAATGCATAATATGCTCCAAATGGAAGGTAAATGCTGCACTTTGGAGGAAACGGCATTCCAAACATGTTAAGAAACATGAATATAAGCAAAATCCGGGAAATTATTAAAGATGATTTTACTCTTCTTGGAAACAAAATAATTTCGTTCAGATGTAGTCGGATTCATTTATTGCCCAACATTATAGTGTTACTAACATGTCTACATTGTTAACTAAAATGATAAGTAAGTGGCAACTATTCTGTACCTAGAAGTTGTTTTTTCTGGAGCTCACTGATGACAAGGGAACAACACATATGATAGAAGAAGGAGGGGGCAGGGAGTTTAGTACTGTACATGATAAGCATTCGAAAAACAGTCTTTGATGTAAATACGCGAGATTGGAATCTACAATGTTTAAAGATGGTAATTCCAAAAGGAGTAAGAATTCTCCTTCAAACCAGAAACATATGTAGAAAATGAGAACTACACAGATTTTCCATGGTCAACCATTGAGAAGTTTAATGCATGACAAAACTGCAGTACATCTACACAAGATTTCCATTGATCATGGAGAGGCACAGCCAACATACTGCTAAATGATAATATGCCCTAAATAAAAGTTGGTAGAATATGATATTGATTTCACATCCATCTTCTGTAAAGCAGCGGCTCCTGCCATCAAATGCTGATGGGGAGACTCTAACCTGTGAATGTCCATTACTTTCTTCCTTAATAGCTACACAAAATCTGTAACAGATGAATAGGGGCAAGTTCTACAGCAAGACAAACCAACAGGAACATCTATAGCCTACAACCATGTTAGGAACCGGAGAAATATAGCTACTGAAACATATTATTATTTTCAGTCAACTTACATATATAGGGCGTAGTTTTTTTCCCCACCCCATCTTTACTAAAATGAAGCCAACAGAAAACACAAATAAGTTCAGGTCGTGAATGAACACACAGCCACACACATCAGGAAGCTACCTACATACAGACCAAAAAATACCAGCCGCATTTCGCTAGCTGCTAAGCACCGGTACACATGATTTATCTCATCACTGATTTGAAAATTTATGTTTCCAGATAGTGATACTGCTCGATAGGGTCTTTGCTCGGCTTGAACCAATAAATGGAGGTGCCAAGCTAAATGGGATTTAACATAAAAGTAAAACAACGTCGTACCTCAGAATCAGTGACCAAAGACCGTAAGCGGGATGGAGATGGAGTAGCACCAATACCCAGAAATCTACAAATCCGTTGCTTTGTCTGAAAGTATTTTCTATTTTTTAGAAGTGGAAATCGCATGAAAAGTCACCTGAAAAGGAGCAGCATAGGAACTTATAGCGAAAGCTGAAGGCATGGCAATTCTGGGCAGCATTCATGGTGTTGTTGGAACAACATGTGAGTGCAAGCATGATATTGAAGGTGCTATGCCATTGCATCTATTTAATAAAATGTGAAAAGCTAATTAACCTTGAAAGATCCGCTTGTTGAGTTCATCCTCTACATATCTATACACGCAATTTATTCAGGTAAAAAAACATTTTCTTTAACACTGAAAGAATCATAAAATTTGATTGACTTAAATGCAATATCACAATAAAACGGATCTGATGAGAAAGAGGAAAGGTGGATCGCTTTGCTTACCTGACGAAGGCGGACAATGAAACCTGCGTCGACGCGTTGACCATGGCCTTGTGTAGGCTGGCGATGCGGATCTGCGTTCCCACACCGACGTACAGGTCGGAGCTCTCCCGTCGCGTCGTCGGTGGGGCTTCAGTAGACGATGTCGTCAGCCTGCTCATAAGAATGATTTATGCCAAGTCATGAGCAATTGTCTGAAGTGGATTTCAAAGTGCAGTCTGTACAGAAAAGCCATGTAAGTGCCTTGGGGGTAAAATCTTCTGTAATGTATACTGAATTGGAGTTCATGTCGTCGTTTTCTCACGGCAGATGCCATGGGGTGGCTTATCGAGAGTGGTTGGGGCCGAAGGACGCCGACGGGCTCCGGGAGCGGGATTAGGCACAAACGGTGAGGGACACGCGATGTACCCAGGTCCAGGGCCCTCCGGGGGAGGTAATACCCCTAGTCCTGCTGGTCTAGTTATATGGAGGGTGGTGTTACAATGGCGCCCCTTGAGCTGTTCGTCTAGGGGAGGAAGAAGGAGCGGCCGGCTCCCCTTCCCTTACTACGTGGGAGTGTGAGTGTGAGACGGGGGGTATGTCTCCGCGCATCCCTTGCCCGATGCATGGGGGCCTCGGGGGGTTTTATAGGCCAACCCCCCGGCTTACAATATTCCTAAGGTACCGGGAGGGGGGACCCGGCTGGCGGCCTCTCCAGCCAGCCAGGGGGCCCACCGGCTGGGCCGTCTTATCGCCCGTAGGGCCCGCCGGCTGCGCGGTCCCATCGCCAACTGGGGCCCGCTAGCCGGCTCCTCTATTGGCCCGCGCTCACCTGCCGCGGCACGGACCGCCCCGTCCGGCGTCGTCTAGCGCCAGCCGGCCAAGGTCAGCAGAACGGCTGGCAGCGCTGTAGCGACGCCGGGGCAGGTGATGGAGTGGACGGCGGCGCAGCGGCACTGTGGCTCTGCCGGGTCTCGATCGGTCTCGGTCAGCGGTACGACCGGCCGGGCTGTAGCCATGCGCATCCGCACGTCAGCGGCCGTTGTAGCTACATCGGAGTCCGTCGCGGGGGTCGCGTCCTGTCAGCGTACTTGGCCGTAGTGGGAGGGGATGGATACCTGCCCGCCCAGGGGTCAGCGGGCAGGCTTAGTCGCGTAGCGGCTGGGCGCGCCTGGCCGGGGGCAGGACGGCTGGCTCCCGTCCAACAGGCCGCAGGCCAGCCGGCCAGGGGGTTAGCCGGCCCCTCCCGGCCGGCCACGGACCAGCCGGCCCCTCCCTGCCGGCCACGGACCAGCCGGTCAGGGGGTCAGCCGGCCCCTCCCTGCCGACCACGGACCAGCCGGCAGCGGACCAGCCGGCCATTGGCTAGCCGGTCGTGGACCAGTCGGTCGTATAGTTTTTCAGAAAAGGGGCTTGAACTCCCTCTCCTTGGCGTACCCGGGGGTGATAACCCCGTCGGTAGTCCCCGAAGCCGGCGGGGGCCCGCGTCCGCTCGACAAGGGGCAGCCGGCGGTTTCTTCCGGCTGTGCTCGCCCGTCCTGTGGGACCGGTTGGTGAGCTGCGCCGGCACCCACCCCGACGCCTCGGGTCCCGCCATGCCGCTTCGGGCCTTGCGCCAGACCGTGGCGCGCCATGCGGGGCGTGGCGACGCCATGGGTCCCGTGCCCGCGGCCGGACGGGACGTCTCCCCGGGCCTAGCCCGATAGACCGTGGGTCTAGCCTGGTAGGCCTCGGGCCGCGGCGCACGATGCCCACGTCCCGCGGATTCCCCGGGGGAGTGGGCGCAGTTAATCCCCACGTCCCCCGGGCGCCGTCCTGCGTTTATAAGGGGAGGGGGAGGGGCGGAGGCAGCTCACGCACCCCCCTCCCCTTCGTCCTCCTTCTCTCGTGCTGCTCGTCGCTTCGGCTCGCGCGCTGCTCCACCCATCTTCTTCCTCGCGCTCGATTGCCGCAGAGATGGCCGACGGACCCTCCGGCAGCTGGGGCGGATCCATCATCGCCGAGGAGGACATCGCGCACCTCCGCCGCGCCCGGATGCTGCCGTCAGAGGACCGCGTCGCCGCCCGTCCGCCGGGCGGCGAGGTGGCACCCGAACCCCAGGAGGGGGAGTTCGTGGTGTTTGCGTGGCATTTCTCGCGCGGCTTCGGATTGCCGGTGAGCCAATTCTGCCGCCTCTTCATGGACACGTTCAACCTTCAGCCGCACCACCTCGGGCCCAACTCCATCCTCCAGCTTTGTGATGCTCTGCGAGGGCTACCTCGGGCTCCTCCCCTTCGTGGAGTTGTGGAGGAAACTCTTCTACCTCAAGTGTTGGAGAACGTTGCATGGGAAACAAAAATTTTCCTACGCACACATAAGATCTATCCATGGTGATGAGCATCTACGAGAGGGAGAGTGAATCTACATACCCTTGTAGATCGCTAAGCGGAAGCGTTTAAGAAACGCGGTTGATGTAGTCGAACGTCTTCGCGATCCAAATCGCCGAGCGTCCCGCGATCCAATCACGATCCTTCCGATCTAGTGCCGAACGGACGGCACCTCCGCGTTCAACACACGTACGGCTTGATGACGCCTTCACCTCCTCGATCCAGCGAGCGATGATGAAGTAGTGGTTGAGTTCCAGCAGCACGACGGCGTGGTGATGGTGGTGAGGAACAATCTCTGCAGGGCTTCGCCAAGCGCTACGGAGATTATGACGGAGGAACTAGAGGGCTAGGGTTGCCGGCACACGGCTTGGGAAATCCTGATGTGTCCCGTGTGCTAGCCCTGCCCCTCTATTTATATGTTGAGCCTTGGGGTCTAAACTTGGAGTAAAAGCCTCCTCCGTGTCGGTTTTGCCCGCACAAGGTCGGTTTGGCCCGCAGGGAAAGAGTCCAACTCGGATCCCTGCCGAACCGTGCACAGCCGCGCACAAGCGGTAGTACCGCTTCACACAAGCGGTAGTACCGCTTGGGCGGTAGTACCGCTTCACACAAGCGGTAGTACCGCTCGGGCGGTAGTACCGCTTTACACAAGCGGTAGTACCGCTCCGGCGGTAGTACCGCTTCACCAAGCGGTAGTACCGCTTACGCGGCAGCAAAACTACTTTTGCACTTTCCAATACCTTGTGGGCTTTATCCCTTTGGCTCATATAAAGTGTTGCTGCACCCGAACACTTCGGTAAACATCCGGAACCTCTTCCGGTGAACTTCGGAACTCTTCCGGAGATCAAAACACTATTATCACATATATCAATCTTTACCTCCGGACTATTCCGGAGATCCTCGTCATGTCCGGGATCTTATCCGGGACTCCGAACAACTTTCGGTCACCAACATAATAACTCAATTATACTAATCGTCACCAAACGTTAAGTGTGTAGACCCTGCGGGTTCGAGAACTATGTAGACATGACCGAGACACCTCTACGGCCAATAACCAATAGCGGGACCTGGATGCCCATATTGGCTCCTACATATTCTACGAAGATCTTTATCGGTCGAACCTCTATGTCAAGGATTCAGTTAATCCCGTATGCTGTTCCCTTTGTTCTTCGGTATGTTACTTGCCCGAGATTCGATCGTTGGTATCACTATACCTAGTTCAATCTCGTTACCGGCAAGTCTCTTTACTCGTTCCGTAATACAAGATCTCGTGGCTAACACTTTAGTCACATTGCTTGCAAGGCTCATTGTGATGTTGTATTACCGAGTGGGCCCTGAGATACCTCTCCGTCATACGGAGTAACAAATCCCAGTCTTGATCCATGCCAACCCAACAGACACCCTCGGAGATACCTGTAGAGCACCTTTATAGTCACCCAGTTACGTTGCGACGTTTGATACACACAAGGTATTCCTCCGGTGTCAGTGAGTTGCATGATCTCATGGTCAAAGGAACAGATACTTGACATGCAGAAAACAATAGCAATAAACTGACACGATCATATGCTACGTTTACAGTTTGGGTCTTGTCCATCACATCATTCTCCTAATGATGTGATCCCGTTATCAAATGACATCTCATGTCAATGGCTAGGAAACCTTAACCATCTTTGATCAACGAGCTAGTCAACTAGAGGCTTACTAGGGACACAGTGTTGTCTATGTACCCACACATGTATTTGAGTTTCCAATCAATACAATTATAGCATGGATAATAAACGATTATCATGAACAAGGAAATATAATAATAACCAATTTATTATTGCCTCTAGGGCATATTTCCAACAGTCTCCCACTTGCACTAGAGTCAATAATCTAGTTCACATCACTATGTGATTTACATTGTAATGAATCGAACACCCATGCAGTTCTGGTGTTGTTCATGTTTAGCCCTTGGAAGAGGTTTAGTCAACGGATCTGCAACATTTAGATCCGTGTGTACTTTGCAAATATTTATGTCGTCCTCCTTGATGTAATCGCGGATGGAATTGAAACGTCGCTTTATGTGTCTGGTCCTCTTGTGAAATCTTGGTTCCTTGGCTAGAGCAATGGCACCAGTATTATCACAAAACAGAGTCATTGGGTTAAGCGCACTAGGCACTACTCCAAGATCTGTCATGAACTCCTTCATCCAGACACCTTCCTTCGCCGCCTCCGAGGCAGCGATGTACTCCGCTTCGCATGTAGAATCTGCTACCACGCTTTGCTTGGAACTGCACCAGCTAACCGCACCCCCATTAAGAATAAATACGTATCCGGTTTGCGACTTAGAGTCATCCGGATCAGTGTCAAAGCTTGCATCGACGTAACCCTTTACGACGAGCTCTTGATCACCTCCATAAACGAGAAACATGTCCTTAGTCCTTTTCAGGTACTTCAGGATATTCTTGACCGCCGTCCAGTGTTCCATTCCTGGATCACCTTGAAACCTTCCGACCATACTTATGGCAAGGCTGACATCGGGTCTTGTGCACAGCATTGCATACATGATAGAGCCTATGGCCGAAGCATAGGGGATGACACTCATCTTTTCTCTATCTTCTGCAGTCACTGGGCATTGAGTCTTACTCAACTTCACACCTTGCAAAACAGGCAAGAACCCCTTCTTGGACTGATCCATTTTGAACTTCTTCAAAATCTTATCAAGGTATGTGCTTTGTGAAAGTCCTATTAAACGTCTTGATCTATCTCTATAGATCTTGATGCCTAATATGAAAGCAGCTTCTCCTAGGTCCTTCATTGAAAAACTCTTGTTCAAATATTCCTTCACGCTTTCCAACATTTCTATATTGTTTCCAATCAGTAATATGTCATCCACATATAATATTAGAAACGCTATAGAGCTCCCACTCACTTTCTTGTAAATACAAGCTTCTCCGTAAACTTGTATAAACTCGAACGCTTTGATCACCTCATCAAAACGAAGATTCCAACTCCGAGATGCTTGCATGATTCTGACGGACTTAAGCATCGCTACGGGTGAGAAGGTCTCATCGTAGTCAACTCCTTGAACTTGTGAAAAACCCTTTGCCACAAGTCGAGCTTTATAGACGGTGACATTACCGTCCGCGTCCGTCTTCCTCTTAAAGATCCATTTGTTCTGAATGGCCTTACGCCCTTCAGGTAATACTTCCAAAGTCCATACTTTGTTTTCATACATGGATCCCATCTCGGATTTCATGGCCTCTAACCACTTCTCGGAATCCGGGCCCATCATCGCTTCTCCATAGCTCGTAGGTTCATCGTTGTCTAACAACATGACCTCTAAGACAGGGTTGCCGTACCACTCAGGAGCAGTACGCGTCCTTGTCGACCTACGAGGTTCGATAGCAACTTGATCCAAAGCTTCATGATCATCATCATTAACTTCCTCTTCAGCTAATGTAGGCTCCACAGAAACAATTTTCTGCGCTGCGCTACTCTCAGGTTGAAGTAAAGGTTCAATAACCTCATCAAGTTCTATCTTCCTCCCACTCAATTCTTTCGAGAGAAACTCTTTCTCAAGAAATGTTCCGTTTTTAGCGACAAACATTTTGCCTTCGGATCTGAGATAGAAGGTATACCCAACTGTCTCTTTTGGGTATCCTATGAAGACGCATTTCTCCGCTTTGGGTTCCAGCTTTTCAGGCTGAAGCTTTTTGACATAAGCATCACATCCCCAAACTTTAAGAAACGACAGCTTTGGCTTCTTGTCAAACCAAAGTTCATATGGCGTTGTCTCAACGGATTTCGATGGTGCCCTATTTAAAGTGAATGCAGCTGTCTCTAATGCATAACCCCAAAACGATAGTGGCAAATCGGCAAGAGACATCATAGATCGCACCATATCTAATAAGGTTCGATTACGACGTTCGGACACACCATTACGCTGTGGTGTTCCAGGCGGTGTCAATTGTGAAACAATTCCACACTGTCTTAAGTGACTGCCAAACTCATAACTCAGATATTCTCCTCCTCGATCAGATCGTAGGAATTTAATCTTCTTGTTACGATGATTCTCAACTTCACTCTGAAATTGTTTGAACTTTTCAAATGTTTCAGACTTGTGTTTCATTAAGTAAATATACCCATATCTACTTAAGTCATCAGTGAAGGTGAGAAAGTAACGATAACCACCGCGCGCCTCAATGCTCATCGGACCGCACACATCAGTATGTATGATTTCCAATAAGTCACTTGCCCGTTCCATTATTCCAGAGAACGGCGTTTTAGTCATCTTGCCCATGAGGCATGGCTCACATGTGTCAAGTGATTCAAAATCAAGTGACTCCAAAAGTCCATCAGCATGGAGCTTCCTCATGCGTTTTACGCCAATATGACCTAAACGGCAGTGCCACAAGAAAGTGGTATTATCATTATCAATTCTACATCTTTTGGCATCAATGTTATGAACATGTGTATTATTACTATCGAGATTCAATAAGAATAAACCCCTCACATTGGGTGCATGACCATAAAAGATATTACTCATATAAATAGAACAACCATTATTCTCTGATTTAAATGAGTAACCGTCTCGCAATAAACAAGATCCAGATATAATGTTCATGCTTAACGCAGGCACCAAATAACACTTATTTAGGTTCATCACTAATCCCGACGGTAATCGAAGAGCGAGCGTGCCGACGGCGATCACATCAACCTTGGAACCATTTCCCACGCGCATCGTCACTTCGTCCTTTGCCAGCCTCCGTCTATTCCACAGTTCCTGTTTTGAGTTGCAAATATGAGCAACCGCACCGGTATCAAATACCCAGGCACTACAACGAGAGTTGGTAAGGTACACATCAATAACATGTATATCATATATACCTTGTTTGTTGTTGGCCGCCTTCTTGTCAGCCAAATACTTGGGGCAGTTCCGCTTCCAGTGTCCAGTTCCCTTGCAATGAAAACACTCAGTTTCTGGTTTGGGTCCAGCCTTGGGTTTCTTCACGAGAGGAGCAACTGCTTTGCCACTCTTCTTAGAGTTACCCTTCTTACCCTTGCCATTTTTCTTGAAACTAGTGGTTTTATTGACCATCAACACTTGATGCTCCTTCTGAATTTCAGACTCAGCGACTTTCAGCATCGCAAACAGCTCGGCGACTGACTTGTTCATCCCGTGCATGTTATAGTTCAACACGAAGCTCTTGTAGCTAGGCGGCAATGATTGAAGAACTCTGTCAGTGATAGCCTCTGGCGGAAGGGGCATCCCTAACTCAGCCAGACGGGTGGAGTACCCAGACATTCTGAGCACGTGATCACTGATAGACCCGTTCTCCTCCATCTTGCAAGCATAGAACTTATCGGAGATCTCATATCTCTCGATCCGGGCATTCTTCTGAAAGATAAACTTCAACTCCTGGAACATCTCATATGCTCCATGACGTTCAAAACGTCTTTGAAGTCCCGGTTCTAAGCCATACAACATTGCACATTGAACTATTGAGTAATCATCAGAACGAGCCTGCCAGGCGTTCACAACGTCTAGAGACTCAACTGGAGCGGGTGGATCACCAAGCGGTGCATCAAGGACATAAGCCTTCTGGGAAGCCGTAAGGATAATCCTTAGATTACGGGCCCAGTCCACAAAGTTACTTCCATCATCTTTCAACTTAGCTTTCTCTAGGAACGCATTAAAATTCAGGGGTGCTACTGCGCGAGCCATGATCTACAACATAAATATTGCAAAGACAACTTAGACTATTGTTCTAGATAATGAGTTTAGTTAATCATATTACTTAAAAACTCCCACTCAAATTGACATCCCTCCGATCATTCGAGTGTAACATGATCCAAATCCACCAACTCAAGTCCGATCATCACGTGAGTCGAGGTGGTTTCAATGGTGAACATCTTCATGTTGATCATATCTACTATATGACTCATGTTCGACCTTTCGGTCTCTTGTGTTCCGAGGCCATGTCTGTACATGCTAGGCTCGTCAAGTTTAACCCGAGTGTTCCGCACGTGCAACATGGCTTGCACCCGTTGTATGCGAACGTAGAGTCTATCACACCCGATCATCACGGCGTGTCTCGAAACGACGAACTTTCGCAACGGTGCACACTTGGGGAGAACACAATTTATCTTGAAATTTAAGTGAGGGATCACCTTATAATGCTACCGTCGTCCTAAGCAAAATAAGATGCATAAAAGGATTAACATCACATGCAAATCATAAGTGACATGATATGGCCATGAACTTGTGCTTTTGATCTCCATCTCCAAAGCACCGGCATGATCTCCATCGTCACCGGCATGACACCATGATCTCCATCATCTTGATCTCCATCAACGTGTCGCCATAAGGTTGTCGCGCTGACTGTTGCTTCCACGACTATAGCTAACGTTTAGCGATAAAGTAAAGCATTACATAGCGCTTAATGATTGACACGCAGGTCATACAATAATTAAAGACAACTCTATGGCTCCTGCCAGTTGCCGTACTCATCGACATGCAAGTCGTGATATTCTATACATCACATGATCATCTCATACATCACATATATCTCATCATGTAATTGGCCATATCACATCACAACATACCCTGCAAAAACAAGTTAGACGTCCTCTAATTGTTGTTGCAAATTTTACGTGGCTGCTACGGGTTTGCAAGAACCGTTCTTACCTACGCAAAACCACAACGTGGTGTAGTGATTGCTTTTTGATCTTCTAAAAGAACCCTCTTCATTGAACCGATTCAACTAAAGTGAGAGAGACAGACACCCGCCAGTCACCTTTATGCAACAAGTGCACGCAGCGGTAAAACCAGTCTCGCGTAAGCGTACGCGTAATGTCGGTCCGGGCCGCTTCATCTCACAATACCGCTGAATCAAGTATCAACTAGTAACGGCAAGCAATATGTATACACCCACGCCCACAACTCGTTTGTGTTCTACTCGAGATCTCATCTACGCATAGACCTAGCTCATGATGCCACTGTTGGAGAACGTTGCATGGGAAACAAAAATTTTCCTACGCACACATAAGATCTATCCATGGTGATGAGCATCTACGAGAGGGAGAGTGAATCTACATACCCTTGTAGATCGCTAAGCGGAAGCGTTTAAGAAACGCGGTTGATGTAGTCGAACGTCTTCGCGATCCAAATCGCCGAGCGTCCCGCGATCCAATCACGATCCTTCCGATCTAGTGCCGAACGGACGGCACCTCCGCGTTCAACACACGTACGGCTTGATGATGCCTTCACCTCCTCGATCCAGCGAGCGATGATGAAGTAGTGGTTGAGTTCCAGCAGCACGACGGCGTGGTGATGGTGGTGAGGAACAATCTCTGCAGGGCTTCGCCAAGCGCTACGGAGATTATGACGGAGGAACTAGAGGGCTAGGGTTGCCGGCACACGGCTTGGGAAATCCTGATGTGTCCCGTGTGCTAGCCCTGCCCCTCTATTTATATGTTGAGCCTTGGGGTCTAAACTTGGAGTAAAAGCCTCCTCCGTGTCGGTTTTGCCCGCACAAGGTCGGTTTGGCCCGCAGGGAAAGAGTCCAACTCGGATCCCTGCCGAACCGTGCACAGCCGCGCACAAGCGGTAGTACCGCTTCACACAAGCGGTAGTACCGCTTGGGCGGTAGTACCGCTTCACACAAGCGGTAGTACCGCTCGGGCGGTAGTACCGCTTTACACAAGCGGTAGTACCGCTCCGGCGGTAGTACCGCTTCACCAAGCGGTAGTACCGCTTACGCGGCAGCAAAACTACTTTTGCACTTTCCAATACCTTGTGGGCTTTATCCCTTTGGCTCATATAAAGTGTTGCTGCACCCGAACACTTCGGTAAACATCCGGAACCTCTTCCGGTGAACTTCGGAACTCTTCCGGAGATCAAAACACTATTATCACATATATCAATCTTTACCTCCGGACTATTCCGGAGATCCTCGTCATGTCCGGGATCTTATCCGGGACTCCGAACAACTTTCGGTCACCAACATAATAACTCAATTATACTAATCGTCACCAAACGTTAAGTGTGTAGACCCTGCGGGTTCGAGAACTATGTAGACATGACCGAGACACCTCTACGGCCAATAACCAATAGCGGGACCTGGATGCCCATATTGGCTCCTACATATTCTACGAAGATCTTTATCGGTCGAACCTCTATGTCAAGGATTCAGTTAATCCCGTATGCTGTTCCCTTTGTTCTTCGGTATGTTACTTGCCCGAGATTCGATCGTTGGTATCACTATACCTAGTTCAATCTCGTTACCGGCAAGTCTCTTTACTCGTTCCGTAATACAAGATCTCGTGGCTAACACTTTAGTCACATTGCTTGCAAGGCTCATTGTGATGTTGTATTACCGAGTGGGCCCTGAGATACCTCTCCGTCATACGGAGTAACAAATCCCAGTCTTGATCCATGCCAACCCAACAGACACCCTCGGAGATACCTGTAGAGCACCTTTATAGTCACCCAGTTACGTTGCGACGTTTGATACACACAAGGTATTCCTCCGGTGTCAGTGAGTTGCATGATCTCATGGTCAAAGGAACAGATACTTGACATGCAGAAAACAATAGCAATAAACTGACACGATCATATGCTACGTTTACAGTTTGGGTCTTGTCCATCACATCATTCTCCTAATGATGTGATCCCGTTATCAAATGACATCTCATGTCAATGGCTAGGAAACCTTAACCATCTTTGATCAACGAGCTAGTCAACTAGAGGCTTACTAGGGACACAGTGTTGTCTATGTACCCACACATGTATTTGAGTTTCCAATCAATACAATTATAGCATGGATAATAAACGATTATCATGAACAAGGAAATATAATAATAACCAATTTATTATTGCCTCTAGGGCATATTTCCAACATCAAGGCCCTGAGGAACGACGACGGGCCGTACGCCTGCGGGGGCGCGGTGATATGCGTCCACGGCCCGCTGTTCCCCCGCCTGACCCTCATCGAATGCGTCAAGAGATGGAACCGGATGTTCTTCTACGTGAAGAACGTCGACCCGGCGCGGGACTACATCCGGCTGCCGGCCTTCGCCAACGCCCCGTCCTCCGGGATCAACTGGACGGGCGACGGGCCGTTTGCGGACGTCCTCGCGGAGCTGGCCCGGCTCAAGGCCATGAGGGCCGGAGAGGGGCTGATCGCGCCTGATTTGGTGGCTGCCTTCATCGACCGCCGGGTGCTGCCTCTGCAGCAGAGGCCGCACCGGATCTGCGACATGTCGGGCCGGCGGGACCCCTGCCGGCTGTCTACCTTTGACCTGTCGACGGCCCAGGTGGCGAAACGGGTGAACGCCATCACCAATTTCAAGCTGAAGCCGGGGACATGGAGGTTCGGCAAGCTGCCGTACACCCGGCATGACCCGGCGCCCCTGGTACGCCCCGCTGCGGTAATTCTCTTCCCCCTTTGTCTCTCCAGCCGGCCCTTCCCTGCTCACACGCCATGCTGACCACAGCACTCCATGCGACAGAACACGCCGGACGGCCCGCACCCCCAGATATTCCAGGCGGAGCGTGCGGAGTCCGACCCAGAGGACTTCGAGCTGGGGGGCGGCGTCGAAGAGGGGGCCGATTCCTCGGGAGAGGTCGAAGCGGAAGGGGCGATGGGGGACCCGGGAGCCGGCGGGTCCCGAGCGGCTGGTGAGTTCCCCTCCGGACCTTCCATCAAAGATTGGACTGACGACGATGATGATGATGATGATGTCCGGATCCTGGACGCGCCTCCCCCCACAGCTCGGCGGGAGCGCCGCGGACGGAGCGAGGAGGAGCCGGCCCGAGGCCGGACGGGTGAGGCCTCCCGCCGGGAGAAGAGGCCGGCCGCGGGGCAGCCGTCGACACAGCCGCCGGCTCGCAAGACAGCGCGGGCGGCTGCCGCGAAGCCGCTGGCCCGGCCCAGGCGGGTCCTTCCCGTCGTTGCTGGGTGAGCACCTTTTCCTACCTCTTATTGATTTTTCGGGTTTGTGAGCCGGCAAGCGCCTGAGGCCCTGTTTCTTGTCCGCCCCAGAGACGCCATCGAGCTCCACGACACGGAGTCGGCCGCCGGCCCGGTGGATGCCGCCACCCTGCGGGCGCAGGAGCACGCGGCCACGGCGCGGGAAGAGAAGAGGCGGCTCGCGGAGATGCGAGCCGCGAAGGCAGGGGCGAAGGGCGCGCCCTCGCGTTCGGGGGCCTCGAGCGGCGGGAGGCGGAGGCGGTCCACCGACCCGGAACGCGCGATGGACTCTGCAGCAGAATCGGCGCCGAGGTCGAGGCCTCCGTCGAGTGAGCCGCCAGAGCCGGTTGTGGAGACGGCTGCGGCCCCGCCCGCGGCGGAAGTGACCCGGCCGGCCGGAGTTGTTCCCGAATCGGCTCCGGAGACGGCCCAACAGGGGGAGGCGGTGGTGGCCTCTTCTGCCGTTGAGCCGGCCGCAGCGGGTGCGCATGACGTCCCGGCTGTGCCAGAGGCGACACCGGAGGTGCCGGCTGGCGGGAGGAGCGAGCCGGCCCAGCCGGCTGTCGGGCCGGTCCGGCAGGTGGTGGAGCCGGCGGTGCCGGTCATGGAGGAGCCCGAGGCCGGCTCCCGAGCCTTGGTGGTCACCGCCAGCCCTCCCCCGGCTGCTGCCGTGGTGGACGCCGGGTCGAGCGGCGGGTCGAGCCGGTCGAGGCGGACCATGCTGGACGTGATACGGGACTGGGAGTCGCCGGTTCTTGTCTCGGCCGTTCCGGCCCCACCAGCCGGCGCCCCGGTGCTTGCGCCTGGGGAGCCAGGCCGCATCATGGCGCACTGCCGTGAGGGGCTGGCCAGGTTCGCGGAGGCCGCCGAAAGCAACTTTCGGCGCGTGGAGGCGGCGGTGGAGGTGAGACTCTTCTGTCCTTCGCGGAATTTTCAGTGGGGGCGCACGAGCGGACCCACTTGGTGTAGCCCCCGAGATTTGGGCCGGCTGCGAGGCCGCATGGCAGCCGGGGCGGATCTAACCCTTTTTCCTTGTCTAACTTCTTGCTTTCTGGCACGGGGCAGGCTGAGAACGCCAGGCGGCAAGCGCTCTTTGATGAGGCGGTCCTCATCCACAACCACGGCAAGCTCGGCTACTACCGGGTCCAGGAGGAGCTGAAGAAGGCGCAAGGTATGTTTATTCCAGTGGGGGCGCGCGAGCGCACCCACTGGGTGTAGCCCCCGAGAGCCGGGCCGGCTGCTCGGTAGTCGGTCCGGGTCTTCCGAATTTGAGTAGCTCATGTTTGGCTTTTACGCAGAGGAGCTGGTCCCGGTGCGGCAGAAGAGGGACGAACTGGCCTCCGAGCGGGACCGGCTGGGGCAGGAGCTCCAGGCGGCCACGTCGGAGCGGGACCGGCTGAACGGCCTGGTTGCTGACGGTCAGGCGGCGCGGGAGCGCCTGACCGCGGAGCTGCAGCGGGAGGTGGCGGCCCGGGAGGACGCCGCCAAGCAGGCGGCGGACGCCACCCAGCGGGCCACCGCTCTTCAGGATGAAGTAGATCGCCTCAAGGGGGAGCTCGAGACGCGCGGGGTCGCCCTTGCTCAGGCAGAGGAGGCGCTGGAGAGAGAGCGGAGTGCAGGCCTCCAGTTCGCCCTTGAGATGGACGAAGCCTTCCAGCGTAAGTTTTGTTTACGAGTCTTCTTCCTTTGCCGACCGCTTTCGACTTGCTTTTTGTCTTGTTTGTTGATTCTTCCCTCCCCTCAGACCAGTTCCCAGAGACCCAGCGACGCGCTGAGCACGCTGTGGCGGATCACCGGGAGTGCCTGCGGCGGCGCGGGCAGGAGGTTGAGGAGCACGTCGGCTGGGACGTGCCGGAGCTTGCGCTGGCCATCGAGAACCGGCTGCTCCACGTCCGGCGCTGCATGGACCGGCTTCTTACGGCCGGCAAGGAGGTGATCTCGGCCCTCTGGCCGGGTCGTGGAGCCCCGTAGGGCCGCGTGGCGCTGTGGCTGGAGAATGCGGTGGCCCGGCTCGAAGTTTGGAAGGCGTCAGCGGCCCGGTCCGGGGCGCAGATGGCCCTCCGGTTCGTTACCTCGTGGTACCCCGGCGTCAACCTAGACCGGCTGGTCACGATGCGCCAGGTCCCTGAGGCGGAGCGAGCCGCCCGCGAAGGAGCCTTGGTCCGCCGGGCCAACGAGCTGGCGTCGTACGTCGACTCGGACGAGCTCCTGCCGGCGCTAGGTGAAGACGGCGAGCCGATCGTCGAGGACTCCTTTGGCAACCCTCAGGGCCCCGAGGACGATGAGGTCGCCGACAAGAGCACTGACTCCAGCGCCGGCAGCGACACGGAGGCCACGGAGGCGGACCCGAAGGCTGCGGCCTCTCTTGGGCGAACTGTCGAGCCGGCCGGCGACACACCGGTAGTTTGAGCGGTCCTGTGTACTTCGTACCTTTTTCCCTTGCTAAAAAACTCGTTTATTTGAGAAGACGCATTTCCACCCACTGGGGGTGTATTGTAAGGAACCCTGGGCTAGCGGCCTTTTGTTTATAACCTGCTTGAATTTTAACATGTTTGCGTGCCGGCTCCTCCCCTGCCTCTTACCTTTCGACTCGTACTTCCCGCGCGAGTTCCTTCCGGCTTCCGCCCCGCCTGTCAGCCAGCCGGGAGCCGGTCTGGGACAGGGACGGGGCATCGACCTTGGGGATAATCGAGCGGGCTTTAGAGTCGTCCGGCTAGGGCTGGGGCGAGCCGGCAGAGGCTGGGGTCTAGGGGTAACATGGTCCGGTTGGACCTGTCCGGCTGCTACTCTTCAGGTGGTGTTCACGTGGTAAGTTTCTTTCTACCCCATGGTTCCACCAGCCGGACAGCCGGGGGCTGGTCTGTGGCTGGGTAGGGAGGGTAGGAAAAGGTTGCTTGCCCACGCTACTTGTCTGCTTCGGAGAAGAGCCGGCGAGCCCCCGGGCCGGGGAGCCGGACCCGGGCGCCTTGCTCTTTTTTTTCTTTTTTTTAAAGAAAAAGACAAGCCTTCGAGGGAATTGAAAATGGGCGTGCCCCAAGTGCCGGCTTGGGGCCCCCGTTGCATTCATTAAGTTCCAACGGAAGGGAAGATACATACATACATGGGTTTTTTCTTAACAATAGAACGGTCGAAGGAGTGTTGCGTTCCATGGGCGCTCCGTCTCCTCGCCGGAGGCATCTCTTTTGCGCTTCTGCGGCTTCTGGGCGTCTATTAGATAGTACGCGTTGTTGTGCAGCGCCTTGCTGACGATGAACGGGCCCTCCCATGGGGAGGACAACTTGTGCTGGCCGGCAGTTCGCTGGATCCGCCTGAGTACCAAGTCTCCTTCGCGGAAGGAGAGTGGCCGGATCCGCTTACTGTGGTAGTGCCGGAGCTTCTGCTGGTAGATGGCCGTCTGGCTCAGGGCCAGCTCGCGGGCCTCCTCGAGGAGGTCGACGCCATCTTCTCTGGCTTCCCTCGCGTCCGTCTCCGTGTACAGGGTAACTCGAGGCGAATCAAACTCGATGTCGGTGGGGATGATTGCCTCGGACCCATACACGAGAGAGAACGGGGTGTAGCCGGTCGACCGGTTGGGCGTGGTCCTAAGGCTCCAAAGGACAGCCGGCAGCTCTTTGATCCAGCAGCCGGCTGACCGGATCAACGGCGCCACGAGCCGGGGCTTGATGCCGGCCAGGATTAGGTCGTTTGCCCTCTCAACCTGGCCGTTTGACTGTGGGTGGGCGACGGACGCCAAATCGAGCCGGATGCCCTCCTTGGAGCAGAAACGCGCTAGCGTGCCCTTGGCGAAGTTTGTGCCATTGTCGGTGATGATGTTGTGGGGGACGCCGTAGCGGACCGTGATGTCTTCGATGAACCGGACGGCCGTGGGCCCGTCCAGCTTCTTGATTGGCCTAGCCTCGATCCACTTGGTGAATTTGTCGACGGCTACCAGCAAATGTGTCATGCCGCCTCGCGCGGTTTTGAAAGGTTCCACCATGTCCAGCCCCCAGACGGCAAAAGGCCACGAGAGGGGGATGGTCTGGAGGGCTGTAGCCGGTAGGTGGCTCTGTGTGCTGAAGCGCTGGCAACCTTCGCACTTGTCGACCAGCCGCTTGGCCGCCTCCAAAGCAGTCGGCCAGAAGAAACCGTGGCGGAATGCCTTGGCCACCAGGGTCCTGGAGGCGGCGTGATGCCCGCACTCACCCTGGTGGATGTCGAGGAGGATCTCTTGCCCTTTCTCCGGCTCGACGCAGTGTTGGAAAACGCCGGTGGTGCTGCGATGAACCAGCTCGTGGTTGATGATGGTGTAGGCTGGGGCTAGGCGCTGGATTTGTCTTGCTGTGGCCTCATCAGAGGGGAGCTCGCCGCGTAGGAGGAACGCCAGGATGGGCTGGGCCCATGAGGGAGCTGAGACGGGAGCCGGCTCGGGCTCCAGTGGGGCGTCGGCAGCCGCAGGAGCCCCCGGGTCTGGAAGATCAGTTCCCGGGGCCGGCTCTCCAGCCCCCGGGGCCGGCTCGCCAGCCCCTGGGAGTGAAGTGGAGGAAGGGGCGTCGATCGTCATCATGACGGCCATGGACTCGGAGCCGGCCGCAGTAGGCACGGCCGGCTCGACAGCAGGAGCTGGTGGTGCCGGCTGGACGGCCGGAGTTGGTGGAGCCGGCGCAGCTGCTGACGCCGATGGAGCCGGCTGGACAGCCGGATCTGTCGATGGACCGGCCGCGTTGGCCGGCACGAAGATGGATTCCGATGCGGGGGAGGGCTTGATTGAAGGCTTGAGCAGTCACTCGAGGGAGACGCCGGCTGGGATGGCCTGCCGGGTGGAGCCGATCTTTGCCAGCGTATCGGCCGCCTCGTTGTCCGCACGGGGGACGTGGTGGAACTCACAGCCCTCGAAGGAGCCGGTGAGCTGTTGGACGAGGAAGCGATAGCTGGCCATGTTGGCGTCCCTGGCGTCCCATTCGCCAGAGACTTGCTGCACCACGAGGTCGGAGTCGCCGAAGCATATGATGCGCTGGATGCCGATTTCCTTGGCGAGCCGGAGGCCGTGGACGAGGGCCTCGTACTCGGCCACGTTGTTGGAGGCGGCGAAGTGGATCTGGAGTGCGTACTTGAGCTGATCTCCCCTCGGGGACGACAAGACGATGCCGGCTCCCAGGCCGGCTCGCATCTTTGAGCCGTCGAAGTGCATGCGCCAGTGCGTGGAGTCGGGCGGAGGCGGCACTAACTGGGTTTCGGCCCAGTCGACGAGGAAATCGGCCATTGCTTGTGACTTGATGGCGGTGCGCAGCTCGTACCGTATCTCGTAGTCGGCGAGGGCGATGGCCCACTTGGCAATCCGACCGGTGGCGTCCCGGCCGCTCATGATTTCACCCAGCGGCGCTGTGCTCACCACGGTGATGACATGCTCCTGGAAGTACTGCTTGATCTTCTGGGCGGCGAAGTATATGCCGTAGCACATCTTCTGATAATGGGGGTAGTTCTGCTTGGAGGCGGAGAGGACCTCGCTGAGGTAGTAGACGGGGCGCTGGATCGGCAGCGCTTTGCCCTCCTCCGGCCGCTCCACCACCAAGACGACGCTGATGACGCGCGTGGTCGCCGCGATGTAGGCGAGCAAAGGCTCCTTCTCAGCCGGCGCGGCCAGGATAGGCGCGCTGGTGAGGGCCCGCTTGAGGCCACGGAATGCCTCGTCCGCCTCGCCGGGCCAGTCGAACAGGGCCGGCCTCTTCGAGGAGTCGCGGCCCGGCTCGACCAGAGCTGTCTTCCGCAAGAGCCCGTAGAGGGGCAAGGCCTTCTCGCCCAGCCGGCGGACGAACCGGCTGAGGGAGGCGAGGCAGCCGGTGAACTTTTGGACGTCGCGGAGCCGGGTCGGCTTGGGCATGCGCTCGATCGCCCTGATCTTCTCGGGGTTAGCTTCGATGCCACGGGCGGACACGAAGAAACCCAGGAGTTGGCCGGCTGGGACGCCGAAGGCACACTTCTCCGGGTTGAGCTTGATCTTGTATTCGCGCAGGTTGGCGAATGTCTCCCGAAGATCGTCGAGGAGGCTGAAGTGCTTCTTGGTCTTGACGACGATGTCGTCAACGTAGACGTGGACGTTCCTGCCTATCTGAGGCAGGAGACACTTCTGCATGCAGCGTTGGAAGGTGGCGCCCGCGTTCTTCAGGCCAAAGGACACGGTGATGTAGCAGTAGGCCCCGAAAGGGGTGATGAAGGAGGTCTTCAGCCGGTCGGCCGGGTCCAGCTTGATCTGGTGGTAGCCGGAGTAGGCGGCCAGGAAGGACAGCAGGTCGCAGCCGGCCGTGGAGTCGATGACTTGATCGATCCGCGGCAAGGCGAACGGGTCCTTGGGACACTCCTTGTTTAGGCTCGTGTAGTCGATACACATGCGCCAAGTTTTGTTTTTCTTCAGCACCAGGACTGGGTTGGGCAGCCAGTCCGGGTGGAACACCTCCATGATAAAGCCGGCTGCGAGTAGCCGGGCGATCTCTTCCCCTATAGTCCGCCGCTTCTCCTCGGAGAAATGGCGTAGGGGCTGCTTGACCGGCTTCGCATCCGGCCGAACGTGAAGCTTGTGCTCGGTGAACTTCCTCGGAACACCCGGCATGTCCTTGGGAGACCATGCAAAGATGTCCCGATTCTCACGGAGGAAGTCGACGAGCTCGCTTTCCTATTTGCTGTCGAGGCGGGAGCCGATGGTGACGCACTGGCTGGGGTTGGCCGGGTCGAGTGGCACTTGCCTGGTGTCCTTGGACGGCTGGAACGAGGCTTCGCCGACCGACTGGGATGGAGGAACCGGCACGGCCGGCTGGCCAGAGGTGTGGGCCACGAGCCGGTCGAGCTGCCGCTTCTCCTCGGCTTTCTCCAGGGCTTCGGCCAGCCGGCTGCCGTCTCGCGCGCACGCGATCGACATCTTGTAGTCGCCGGCGATGGTAATGATGCCCTTGGGACCCGGCATCTTGAGCTTGAGATAGGCGTAGTGGGGGATCGCCATGAACTTACCGAGAGCCGGCCGGCCCAGCAGCGTGTGGTAGGGACTGTCGAGGTCCACCACCTCGAACCATACCGGCTCGCGGCGGAAGTGGCTGTGGCCGCCGAAGAGGATGTCGAGCTTGATCTTGCCGACGGGGGTGCATGACTTTCCTGGCACGATGCCGTGGAAGACGGTCCGGCTCGCTTGCAGATCCTCCACCTTGAGCCCTAGCTTGAGCATCGTATCGAGGTAGAGAATGCTGATGCTGCTGCCCCCATTGATCAACACCCGCGAGAAACGGCATGTGCGTCTCTCGAAGGCGATGGTGGGATCGAGGACGAGGGCGTAGCTGCCAGGGCTTGGCATCACGGCCGGGTGGTCAGCCCGGCTCCAGGTGACCGGCTTCTAGGACCAGTGCATGAACTGGGGAGTCGCGGGCACGGTGGCGTTCACCTCGCGGTGGAGCCGGCGCTGAGCGTGCTTGTCCGTCTCCTCACTGGTGAAGACGACGTAGGAACCGTCTTGGTTGGGGAATTGGTCGAGCAGCCGGCCGTCGTTCTGGGCCGGAGCCGGGGCCTGAGCCGGAGCGGGAGCCAGAGGCGGCACCGGCGCGCGGGGAGGCAGCGCGGGAGGAGTCGGCAGGCCCTCCCCCCGGGCCAGCTGCTGCGAGAAGCTGCACTGTCAGAGCGTGTGCGTGGACGGCTTGGCGCCGGAATGGTGTTTGCAGGGGAGGTCGAGCATCTGCTCAAACGTGAGCTTGAGCTGCCAGGTAGCCTTGTCGGTGCGCTGACGCTGACTGGAAGCCTGGCCAGCCGGCTGCTCTTCCTCGATGGCGGCAACCTGCCGGCTCCCGTAGCGGGAGTCGGGCTGGTCGGCCTTGCGCTTGTTGTTCTGCTGCTGCCGGTTGTCAGCGGCCGTCCGCGGCGCGGCGGGCGGCGGAGCCGGCTTGGCTGGCGTGGCAACCTTCATCCGCATAGCGGAGTCGGCCGTGGCGTATTTATCCGCCTTGGCCATCAGGTCCGCCAGGGTAGCCGGCACGGAGCACAGGAGCTTGTGCTTGAGGTGGGTGTAGTCTCGGCAACCCTCGATGAAGTATCGGATGGCCTGCACCTCGTGCACCCCTTCGCAGGAGTTGCGGAGCTCGGTCCAGCGCGTGAGGTAGTCGCGGAGGGGCTCCTCCGGCCCCTGGACGCACATGGCCAGCTCGCGGGGCCGGCCGGGCCGCTTGTAGGTGCCGGTGAAGTTGCGGACGAACGCCTCCTCGAAGTCCGTCCAGGTGTTGATGCTGCCGGCCGCCAGGCTGTTCAGCCAGGTGCGAGCGGAGCCGATCAGCATAAGGGGGGCGTAGCGGACGGCTACGCGCTTGTTCCCCCTGGCAACGCCGACTGCAGTGGTGTAGTCGATCAGCCAGTCCTCCGGCTTGGCAGCCCCGTTGTACTTCGGGGTGTCGCGGGGAAGTGTGAAGCCGGGCGGGAATGGCTCGTTGCGGATCTGGGGGCCGAAGCACGCCGGGCCAATCGAGCCCTCCTCCTCGAGGAGAGCCGACTGCGCCAGCCGGTCGAGGCGGAGCCGCGCGTCGTTCTCGCTGTGGGGGACCCGCGGCCCGAGCCGGGCCGCGAGTTCGGCGCGGACGACCGGCGGGACAGACCGTGCCGGGTCCTGTCGTGGAGGCGGAGTGTGCCCGTGGCTACGCCGGCTACCGCCAGCCGGCGCCTCGTCACGGCGGTGGCTGCCAGCCGGGTTGTTGCTGCGCCGGCTGTTCACGGCCGGCTGCTCGTTCCCGCGCAGCTGGGAGCGCCGAACGTTGCTTCCCTCGGCCCGCCGGCCGGAGGGGTGAGGGGAGCTGGAGTGCTGAGCCGGGTGACGATCAGCGGCCCCAGCGCCCTCGCCCTCGGGACGGGGAACCTCGAAGACGGCCCCACCGGGGGTGAGACCGACTTGTTGCGCGTTGGCGGTGTCGATGAGGTCCTTGATGTGCCGCTCGCGCGCGGCGCGCTCCTCGCCCACCAAGGTAGCAAGATCCTCGTAGGCTACCTTGGCGGCTCGCAGGTTGGCCACGGGGGTGTCGTAGACGGGAAGGCGGCCGCCGAGAATTTCCGCGACCACGCGGCCGCGGTTGCGCACAGCCCCACGCCGGCTGAGCTCGGGACCAGCCGGGGTGAGACCATACGCGGAGATGTACTCCCGCTGCGCGGCTTCCATCCGGCGCCGCTCGGTCACGAGGGCGCTGGCGTCTTCCAATAGCAGACGGCGGGCCGCCTCCAGCTCAGCTGTGGCGGTGGCCGGGTTCGCCGTCGTAGCGATGGGGGTGCTCAGACCCTGGAGGGTAGCGGCAAGCGGGTCGGAGGAACCGGCGCGGGCGGCGGCTGCGTCGGCCTCAGCCCGCACACGGCCCGAAGTGCTGGAGGAAGCAGTGACCATCACTCCTACGCAGGCGTAGGAGCCGTCGGCCTCGCCCGTGGTGAGCGTGCCCACGGACGAGGGTGGATCGGTGCAGTCGAGCACTCGGCTAGGGTACTCGTCAGCCGCCGGCTCGCCGACGAGGCTCAGCTTGCCGAAGCGCCCGGTGAGCGCGGCGACGTCGAGCGCGAGGTCGCGCCCGAGGTACTCATCGGAGAAGCCGGCCGCGTCGCCCGCAGGGCCTGCCGGAGCAAGCCCCACGAGCATGCAGTTCCGCCCGGACGTGGGGCGGCCGAGGGAGGCGGTGAAGGGTCCCGCCCAGGGTGTGACTCCGGCCGGTGCCGCGTTCGGCCCCACGGTGGGCGCCAACTGTCGTCGTTTTCTCACGGCAGATGCCATGGGGTGGCTTATCGAGAGTGGTTGGGGCCGAAGGACGCCGACGGGCTCCGGGAGCGGGATTAGGCACAAACGGTGAGGGACACGCGATGTACCCAGGTTCAGGGCCCTCCGGGGGAGGTAATACCCCTAGTCCTGCTGGTCTAGTTATATGGAGGGTGGTGTTACAATGGCACTCCTTGAGCTGTTCCTCTAGGGGAGGAAGAAGGAGCGGCCGGCTCCCCTTCCCTTACTACGTGGGAGTGTGAGTGTGAGACGGGGGGTATGTCTCCGCGCGTCCCTTGCCCGATGCATGGGGGCCTCAGGGGGTTTTATAGGCCAACCCCCCGGCTTACAATATTCCTAAGGTGCCGGGAGGGGGGACCCGGCTGGCGGCCTCTCCAGCCAGCCAGGGGGCCCACCGGCTGGGCCGTCTTATCGCCCGTAGGGCCCGCTGGCTACGCGGTCCCATCGCCAACTGGGGCCCGCCAGCCGGCTCCTCTATTGGCCCGCGCTCACCTGCCGCGGCACGGGCCGCCCCGTCCGGCGTCGTCTAGCGCCAGCCGGCCGAGGTCAGCGGTACGGCCGGCAGCGCTGTAGCCGCGCCGGGGCAGGTGATGGAGTGGACGGCGGCGCAGCGGCACTGTGGCTCTGCCGGGTCTCGATCGGTCTCGGTCAGCGGTACGACCGGCCGGGCTGTAGCCATGCGCATCCGCGCGTCAGCAGCCGCTGTAGCTACATCGGAGTCCGTCGCGGGGGTCGCGTCCTGTCAGCGTACTTGGCAGTAGTGGGAGGGGACGGATACCTGCCCGCCCAGGGGTCAGCGGGCAGGCTTAGTCGCGTAGCAGCTGGGCGCGCCTGGCCGGGGGCAGGACGGCTGGCTCCCGTCCAGCCGGCCAGGGGGTTAGCCGGCCCCTCCCGGCTGGCCACGGACCAGCCGGCCAGGGGGTCAGCCGGCCCCTCCCTGCCGGCCACAGACCAGCCAGTCAGGGGGTCAGCCGGCCCCTCCCTGCCGGCCACGGACCAGCCGGCAGCGGGCCAGCCGGCCAGGGAGCCAGCCGGTCGTGGGGCCAGCCAGCCATTGGCTAGCCGGTCGTGGACCAGTCGGTCGTATAGTTTTTCAGAAAAGGGGCCTGAACTCCCTCTCCTTGGCATACCCGGGGGTGATAACCCCGTCAGTTCAGCTCTGATATAGCGAAAGGAGGTTGCGACTCGGTGTGCAGATACCTTAAACCTTGGGCGATGCCGATGGCTATTTTCATTCGTTTGAGCCAACAGAATTGGCCGCTTCCCCATCTAAAGGAAGAAAACAAATGAGATCACCGACACGCAGAAAATGTAAATATTTAGTCTGTCGAAATGAAAATGTAAATATTTAGACTTACAGTGTAGGTGCTCGTACATGGTCCCATTTGATGCGTACTCAAAGACTAACATCCTCGAGAATGGGTCACTCTCTCTGCAATAGCCCAGAAACTTTGCTATGTTCTCATGATTCAACCTTGACGGATCAATAACCTACAATGTTCATCCCATTTATTTATTTATTTATTATTTGAGTTGAAAGGTGTTTCTGAGTCGCAATTTTAGACAAACAAACTACCTTGTTTTGGTAAAAGAGCTCATGCTGGCTAGTCCAATGACCTTCAAAGGCGCATAATGATATGACAGAAACCTCAGGTCCATCCTTCATTGTTCGTTTGTAGACTACAGTCTCCGGAGTTGACCCAATTATGTTGCTAAAATCCTTACACGCCACTTCAAGTTCCTGGCGACTCAACTTTGGCAAACTTTTCAGCATATCAGAATCTGAGGAAAGCATGAACACATTAGCAACAATATATGTTAGACAAATTAATTTATTTATTTTATAAAGTTAATACCAACCAATCAGTACTGTTATCTCGTCGCTCCAACTTTTTGATCTACTCCATGATGATATTCTTATAGAAGGCTTTAGATGATATTCTTATAGAAGGCTTTAGATTACAGCTTCTGGAGGCAGTAACAACACCAGTGATCACAGAAACAAACAGGAGAGCACCCGTTGCGATTTCCAAAACAATAAGCCAAGTCGGTTGCTGCACTTTATAATGCTTATGCTCAGAAGTATTATGTTTTCATTGAAAAATCACTCACTTTTCTTCTGATTGCGGAAACTGAAGGTTCGTTTTTTAGTCACACCGTCCCAAGACAAACCTCAACTTGTATCTTCAAATTCGAGCTTAGCATAGAAAGTGAGAATTGTCTAAAAGTTTAAGACATACACATGATCCAAGTCAACCAATCTAGGTATGGTAAAGTCTACAAAGATGATTCACTACCTTGCTGTGTTATCAATTGACAGAAAATTGGCACAGCTTCTAGGATATATAATCCAGCTGTACAACTGTAACAGTTGCAATAATAATCTTGGTTTTTACATTCGAATAAAAGAACACAAACCATCATGAGGCCCCTATAGAATCAGCACAACCATGATTCTGATCTCTCTTTTTTTTGCGTGGACCATGATTTTGATCTGCTATAAGTTCATAATATTCAGAGTTCAGACCTCACCAGTGGAAAAACTCCTAGCAAAAGCATGTATGCGTGAAAGAAACATCAACAGTTAGTATTATCAAGATAATCATGGGAAGAACATATAGAAGTTAATAATGTCCGAAAGGAATCAATCAAGCATGGGGAATTTACGTGGTTGCTAGCTAGCTAGGATGGGCTATTAGCCAATGGAACACGTACCGGAGGATTCAATCAGGCATGATGTATGGTAGTTTCGTGCACATATGGTTGGCTTGCTTCATCGTCGTTGCCGGCTAGTACGTGTGCATCTGGTCAGCTTGTTTCTTCGTAGTTGTACAACAGTACCTTGCTGCGCTCCTCACGCGCAAGACCAGTGCCCTCGCACCGCTCCACCGCTTCCTTCATCCCGTTCCTTCCTCTCCTACCTCTCCTCCTCTCTGGATCCTCCTCTGTCTCTCTTTTCTACCAGAAAAATTGAAGCCCCGCCATGACCTTGGAGCTCTCCCTGCCAGCCATGGAGGCCTACCTTCACCTGAAAGACTTCGCGCCGCCGCGCCGGATCCCTCGTTCTTCTGCACCCGTCGTCGCCGTTCTGCATCAAGCAAACGCGTCGTCCCCAGCCGCTCGAGCCACTGCGTTGACCTGATCCAGAATCTGCGCTCGAGCGCCGCGGCGGGGGCGGCGAGAGGGCAGAGGTGCGGCCGCCGCGGCGGGTGGGTTGAGGTCGGCCGCGGCGGCGAGCGTTGCGGTGGCGGCTAGGGGGATTTGGCTCGTCCTGGGCACAGGCCAGGGTCGAGGCGAGGAGGCAGATGTGTTCGGTTATTTTTCCAGCGAACCGTTTTTTTTTGGCAGATTTGTGATGGACTGCGGGCCGAATTACCAAAATAACATGAGGATCTTTTTGTAAAAAAGCCACGACGGTGAGCGGGCAGAAGCGATAGCCGCTTTATTATATATATATATATATATATATATATATATATATATATATATATATATATATAGGAAAATGGCTATGTACTCCTGGGAGTACGTACTCCCACTGCTCATATACCACATAGATGAATATTTTATACCTCTTTTTTATTTTTAATATACTTCATTAATAATTATTAGATACCCCAAAATGAGTTTCACGAAAAAAAATCATGTGAGTCTATATTTTTTTAAAGGTTTACGTATATACTGATTTGTTCGTACATGAAAAAGGTAAATTACAAAAAGTATGTCGCAAATGATATTTTTTTCACAAAACTCGTATTGGGGTATCTTAGAATATTTAATGAAGTATATTGAAAATGATAAAAAGGTATAATCAATGTGTATATGAGGTATATTGAAGATGGGAGTACATACACCCAGGAGTATAGAAAAGTAGTCATATATATATATATATATATATATATATATATATATATATATATATATATATATATATATATATATATATATATATATATATATATATATATATATATATATATATATTATATTATATTATATTATATTATTAATTATTATTATTATATTATTATTATTATTAGTAGCACACATGCCCGTGCGTTGCAACGGGATAATATATATCGTAGACCCCAAGCTAAATTAGCATGTCTTAAGACTTCCATATCACCATGGCTTATCTTTTTTCGCCCTCATCACAAATTAGGTCTAGAATATAAAAAATCTGAAATATTTGTGCATTAGCAATTGCAAGATGTAGAAATTCACATCTATAAGAAGCAAGTAGCGCACACAACCAAAAACCACCTCATCATAAATAGCTACAATTTTAGTGTGTAAGCAGCAGGACATCCAATTTCCAGGCATGCACACGCACAGAGATCAAGTGTGCCACACCGCCTTGATGCTGCAAGACCCAAAGGGGGAAAATAAATAAAGAGTGGTTAGAAAATCTGAGCTCTCATCATTAGCATGATCACGTTACATGGATGGAGACAATAATGTATGCACGCCGACGACATCGGGCAGGAAGACGCCATGCATCTACAAGCCTACATCTAGGCAGTTGGACGAATTTCATATCTCTTCTTGAATAGCTTGGTCTATGACCACCATATGCAGCCATGGATTGGTGCAACCGTGAGATCAAAAAAGGTTGACCAACACCTGGGAACTATTATGAGTACGATGCACAGATGCGGTGGTCAGTAGGATGTATCCAAGCACCTTCAATCTTCCCTCACACCGCCACCTCCGAGTGCAAGATCTTGGCATGTTAATCCGTACAGTCATGGGAGGATAATTTCTAGGATGTTGTGATGTTTCTGCAACCAAGGGTCTCATCTTTCTCCTTTTGATCCCGTCTGCCTTGCTGCCTTAGCTGTTGTCACCAAGCTCGCGACGGCCGGAGTGCCGGATGTAGTCCCTAGCGGTCGCTGCCAGGCATGCAAGCTCATTGCCATCCTGAGATGCGGCCTAGCTGGGAAGATCAGACCATCCGGTCGTGGCCGCGCATGGCACCCATCGCCTCTACAACTTCCTTTTTGAGCACGACCATAACAGCGGCCGGCGGCGATCACGATGGACCGGGTCCATGTCGGCAAGACCGACGACGGTCCGGCTGTTGGTGAGGCGGAGGGAGAGCATCAGGCGTGAGGACGGCACGCCCGACGGCATTGGCGAGTTTTTGCCGCGAAGCTGGCCTGGCTGTCGGCGAGGCTGATGGAGAAAATAAAGCTCTTGGACTTGCGGTGGTTCGGCGGAGGCATCGGCGAGTTCCTGCAATATATGAGGAGGATATCGAGGGGATTCTATACGCGTCTGTTTTAATTGTAGTAGGGATTAGTCTCGTATTTATATATAAGTTTGAGAGTTTTCCAGTTTATTTTCTAAAGGGAGTTACCCCTGGAGTCTGAATCCTGGACGAAACGTAGGACGACGTGTCAGATTCGTTTGTACCTAACGGGTTGCTAAAAAGTATATTAAAATAGGAACAAAAGAAAATCACGGGACGAAACCAAGAATATCACCTTGTTTTATTAGTAAAGTAAAAAAATAAAATAAAGTAGGGGTATATAGATATAAATATAGATATAGATATAAATATAGATATAGATAGTAAATATGCCCGTGCGTTGCAACGGGAGGAAAAAAATCATAATTTCGAATGGCAATGATCACATTTTACTACATCATCGACATACACTATCACTCTCATTTTGTGAAAACATGAACAATTTTTAAAAATCATGAACATTTTTTTAAACTCGTGAGCATATTTAAAATTGTGAACATTTTTTAAATTCACGAACATTTTGTAAAATCAAGAACGTTTTATGAATTCATGAACATATTATACTATTTGCAAACATTTTGTTTAATCGGCGAACATTTCTAGAATCGACTAACATTTTTTTGGGATTTGATGAAACAAATTTCTAAATCAATGAACATTTTTTGAACTGCATGATCTTTTTTGAATCAGTGTATATTTTGTGAATCAATAAACTATATATTTAAATTTATGAACAGTTTTATTTTATGCTATTTTTTAATACATGAATATTTTTTGAATTGGCGAAATTTTGTGAAATTTTAAACCATTTTTTAATACATGAACTTTTTTAGAAAAACTCATGAATGTATGTTTATTTCCCGGACATTTATTAGAAAATTTGCTAATATTTTTTAAAAATCACAAACAATTTCTGAAGCCACAAACATTTATGAATTATTAAATATTATTTTATAATTCCCAGTTTTTAATTTTGGAAACTGTTTTAAATTCACAAATTATTTAAAGTAGAAAAAAACAACGACGGAAAAGAAAAACCAATAATAAATAATTGATCACCCATATATGGGCCGGCCCAGGCGAGCTGTGTCTTTTTCTAGTTAAAATTGTGAACATTTTTTAAATTCACGAACATTTTCTAAAATCAAAAACGTTTTATGAATTCATGAACATATTATACTATTTGCAAACATTTTGTTTAATCGGCGAACATTTCTAGAATCGACTAACATTTTTTTGGGATTTGATGAAACAAATTTCTAAATCAATGAACATTTTTTGAACTGCATGATCTTTTTTGAATCAGCGTATATTTTGTGAATCAATAAACTATATATTTGAATTTATGAACAGTTTTATTTTAGGCTATTTTTTAATACATGAATATTTTTTGAATTGGCGAAATTTTGTGAAATTTTAAAACATTTTTTAATACATGAACTTTTTTAGAAAAACTCATGAATGTATGTTTATTTCCCGGACATTTATTAGAAAATTTTCTAATATTTTTTAAAAATCACAAACTAATTCTGAAGCCACAAACATTTATGAATTATTAAATATTATTTTAAAATTCCCAGTTTTTAATTTTGGAAACTTTTTTAAATTCACAAATAATTTAAATTAGAAAAAAACAACGACGGAAAAGAAAAACCAATAATAAAAAATTGATCAACCATATATGGGCCGGCCCAGGCGAGCTGTGTCTTTTTCTAGCGCGCTGGGCGTAGTATAGGAGATTCTTAAATGGGCCGCCCAGTCCGGATTTTTCTGTGTGGAACGTTTTAACTTATAGGTGGCATTGGTGGGTAATATTTTGCAACTTCAGGGGCAATTTTAATGACGTACGGGTAGAAGCACTCCGTACTTTAATAGTAGGTATAGACTAGCAATAGCAACTAGCAACTAACAAAAAGGCCCGTGCGTTGCAACGAAGAAAAAGTATCCATGTACTTGCTTGTAGAAGAAAATCTTAAATCACCAATCAAGATCTTTCCCTTGTCTGACACGAGAAATTGACATTCTCCTAATAACATTCCAACTCTATAAGATAAGTGACGACAGTTACAACTGGTAAATACATTTAATTCAATGATGCTTCGCTACGGGCAAACACCATTTGCAATGTACTTGGGATGACCGGGTCGAGGAACTGGATGGAAGACCGCCTTTCTCATCCCACTGATTACTCCGTCCTTGGGCTAATATATACGGGAAAATCGAGGAGTTCATGTCGCCATTTCTCAGGAATCCATAGAGAGAAGATCTGATCATCTTGTTCACACCACATAAAGGTCTTGTCTTTAATTGTGTATTTGCATCTTGGCTTCTGGTTCTGTTTGCAATAAACAGAACAAAATATTAGGTTGATTCATAATAACTTCAGTATTGAGACCTTACCGTGTCTCTGATTATCTGAAAGTTGTGTAATCTTGTGCTTTAAGACACCGAAATTGAGACATGGCCAAGCATCTTGTCACTGTTGTGCTGCAAAATGTAGGCGCAACCACCGTGTATGAGGCAACCAAGTAATTCTTTTGTGTTATGAATGTAATCCAAGAGGACCAATCATACTAAAATATCCATTCAATCTTGAACAATTAATCTAGTTTCAGCTTGCTGTCTGGACATGAAGTAAGAACAGGAACCAATTTACCTGACAAAGTGACAAGGATGTGTTTAGTTTCAGCTTAAATTCTCATCAGAAAGGAATTGCTATGATTGCTATGACAAATCTCCTGATGCACCAAACCACCTGATGAAATTGGGATGAAACTTCAAGGTGTCACTACTTGAGAACTTGCCCTACCCCGTTTGTCTATTATACAGTACTAATCTCAGCCAGGCGATACACATTTAGCTCCATCAATTAACATGAACAGAACAGTCCAACCCAATTTTCCTTTAATCTGAACCCCACGACGTGCAAAGGCAGCCCCTATTCAACAGCATCACCAGATGTATCGGCCAGTAAACAGAGTGTGTGTGCACTCCCAGACTCACAGTACCAATGAAACTCGATTGACCATGTGTTATCGGTAAGGTAGCAATGCCAACACGCTACAGCAGATCTAGAGCCAACGAAAATTCAACCTCATCCTTGGCTAACCTGAGGTACTAATTGATTTCAGAGTTAGGCCAAAAAGGACCTCCAGTCGCATGGCACAAGCACAAAACCAAGGCTGCTCATGCCGACGGGCAGGTTGATGATTGGTAACGTGCCACTTGAGACTTGCTAAATCAAATAACGATCAAGCTGTGGCTGATCCGGTTGACAGAGCAAATTCACTCTATTAATTTCCATATATCAAATTTCATGGAATCTGCCTGACCCGGTCTAGCTGCCGCACTCACCTTCGACAACAGAGTGGAAGATGCCAAGCCAGCATCAGTGGACGCAGTTAGCGGTGTGACGTCGTATTAAGCGCCACCAGGCACTCTTCGTCGCCGCGGCCTCGCCGAAGACCGCCCGGGACGCACACTTGTTGAGGCGCTGGGACGCGAGTCCGGCCTCCGTGTGTGCTCTGCCCCGTCCCCGACGACGAAGGCCTTGATGAGCCGCTCGTCGCGACCAGGTGGGTGCTCATGCGCGTGCAGGGTCCGGCCGGGCTGCGCCGATGGGCTGACGGCCTTGGATTCTGCCGCGACCGACGTCATCCAGCCGGGGAGAGGATGGGCTCGGGTGGCCGGAGATGGGGTGGGTGGCAGCGCTTCCTGCTGCCGCTCGACTGGATCCGGACGCCGCCGCCGTTCTGCGCGTGCAGCCCGTCCGCCACCGCACTGTGCAGACCTCATTCAATCGGATCTAGCGGGAGAGCCGCCTGTCGCCTCGTGAGCTCGTTGCTGGTGGCGACGCCGATGTGGGGCATGATAGAACCGTCGGATCGTGTAGGCTAGGGGATTCCGGTAGTGGTGAGAGGATGGGGTATTACCTTCGCTCTGGCTTGATGAACTCCCGCCGGTGACCATGGTGAGATGGTGACGGCGGCGGTGACAGAGAGGTGTAGAGGTGGCGGCGGTGTGCGTGAGAGTGTGGTAGTGGTGCTTCCCGTCGGCACGCGCTAGTAACCCTAGATCGGAAGGGAATGTTGGGTGTGGCGGCGTCGCACGTTCAACCTCGTGAGTTGTGCGGCCGGCTCCACACCCCTTTATATCTAGCGCGGCGACAGGGGCCCACCAACCATGGTTCGGTTGGGCGCCCCCGATCAGGGCGCGATGCAAGGGGCTGGCAGGCCGTTGGGCCTGCACAGAGGAGATCAACCTAACATTCTCCCCCTTGATCTCAACTTTACTTTTAACCATATACTTTCTAGTTTATTTGTTTCATCACATATTGGTACATAGAGCATGTTTCATCGTCACAGCTTAATTGCCGATAGAATCATACAGCTACAACATACGTTTTGTTTAGAAACAAATTCTGTTCCTTTTGGGCCTCTCATGATCCAGGAATCATAAGGCTTTCCCTTAAACCCATGCCGGCTAAGTGTTCCTTGAACACATTGGGTGGTAAGCCTTTCGTAAGCGGATCCGCAAGCATATCCTTTGTCTTTATATGCTCGAGACTTATAGTGTGATCCTGGATTTTATCTTTCACAACATAATACTTTATCTCTATTGTTTTGGCAGCATTACTCGACTTGTTGTGAGCATAAAATACTGCGGGCTGGTTGTCACAGTACATCTTTAGTGGTTTGTGAATACAATCTACCACTTTCAAGTCGGGTACAAATTTCTTTAGCCATATCGCCTGCCCCGTGGCCTCGAAGCATGCTATGAATTCTGCATACATCGTGGATGATGCAACTATTGACTGTTTGGAGCTTCTCCACGAAATAGCCCCTCCAGCGAGAGTGAAGACGTATCCTGACGTGGATTTTCTATCATCTCTGTCCCCCGCAAAATCTGCGTCTGAATACCCTCTTATCTCTAGGGAATCAGATCTCCTGTATGTTAGCATGTAGTGCTTCGTGCCTTGCGCATAACGCAATGCCTTCTTTGCCATCTTCCAATGCTCCATGCCTGGATTCTCTTGATATCTACCGAGTACCCCGGTAACAAAAGCTAAGTCAGGGCGAGTGCACACTTGTGCATACTGTAAGCTTCCAACAGCCGAAGCATATGGTACTGGTTTCATGAGATCGATCTCGTACTGGTTCTTGGGACATTGGAATTTCCCAAAACTATCACCCTTGACTATAGGAGCAGGTGTGGCTTTACTCGCATGCATATTATACTTTTGAAGAACCTTTTCTAAATATGCCTTCTGCGATAGTCCTAAGACTCCATTGTTCCTATCTCGGTGAATTTCTATGCCCAAAACATAGGATGCTTCACCAAGATCTGTGATATCAAAATTTGAGGATAAGAACTACTTTGTTTCTAGTAGTAGACTAACATCACTGCTAGCAAGCAAGATATCATCCACATACAAGATTAGGAAAATATATTTCCCATTTTTAAACCTTGCATAAATGCAGTTATCCTCAATATTTTCTTTAAATCCAAAACTTTTAATCGTTTGATTAAACTTTAGATACCACTGTCTAGAGGCTTGCCTTAATCCATAAATGGATTTCTTCATGCGGCATCCCATATTTTCATTGCCTTCCATGATAAAACCCTTGGGTTGTTTCATGTAGACCTTTTCTTTTAAATCACCATTCAGAAATGCCATCTTTACATCCATTTGATGTAACTCTAAATCAAAATGTGCAACTAATGCCATTATGATTCTGAAGGAGTCCTTACATGAGACTGGGGAAAAAGTCTCATTGTAATCTATCCCTTCTCTTTGAGTAAATCATTTTGCCACAAGTCGGGCTTTATACTTTTCTACATTCCCATTAGGGTCATACTTAGTTTTGTAGACCCATTTGCAGCCTACTGTTTTGGCTCCTTTAGGAATTTCCACTAAGTCCCAAACATCTTTGGAACTCATCGATTTCATCTCATCTTCCAATTCCTCTAGCCATTTTGATGAGTGGGGGCTTTTAATGGCTTCTTAATATGTAGTGGGATCACCTTCCATATGAACCATTTCTGTGTTATAGACTTTATAATCAGTAGAAATAGCCGATCTTCTTGTTCTATTAGACCTTCTAAGAGCCTCAGTTTCTGGCACATTCTGTGCCTCAACTTCCGGCACATCTTCTACAATTGGCTGCTGCACCTCCCTTTCATGCTCAACAACGGGTTCAGTCGGCTCCTGACGGACAGGTTCCGGGTCTACCCCCATAGTTGTCATGGGTGAAGTTGCAACTGGTAGTGAGAAAAATGGCTCCTGAATCATCGGATTAGGAGCATGCACCCTCTTCTCCTCAAGATCAATTTTCCGAGCTACCATGCTCCCCCTCATCATTTCGTCCTCTAAGAAGACTGCATGTCTTGTTTCTACAAACTTTGTATATCTGTCTGGACAGTAGAAACGAAAACCCTTTGATCTGTCTGGATAGCCAATGAAGTGGCAACTCACTGTTTTGGGATCCAACTTTGCAATGTTTGGATTAAACATTTTGGCCTCAACAGGGCACCCCCACACCCTGAAGTGGTGTAGAGAGGGCACTCGTCCTGTCCACAGCTCGTACGGTGTTTTGGGCACCGACTTGCTTGGCACTCTATTGAGAATGTGAATGGCGGTTTTAAGCGCCTCCATCCATAATCCCAATGGCAAAGTGGAGTAACTCATCATGCTGCGCACCATATCCATCAGAGTACGGTTACGCCTTTCAGCTACCCCATTTTGCTGAGGCTCGCCCGGCATTGAATACTGGGCTACTATGCCAGTCTCCTGTAAAAACTTTGCAAAAGGTCCAGGGACTTGGCCATATGGAGTATGCCGACCGTAGTACTCCCCCCCCCCCACGGTCAGATCTTACTATATTTATTCTTTTATCATGCTGATTTTCAACTTCAGCTTTGAATATCTTAAATTTATCCAACGCTTCAGATCTTTCTTTGATTGGATAAATGTAACCATAGCGAGAGTAATCATCTGTGAATGTTATGAACGAGTCATATCCATCCACACTTTTCACCGGAAATGGTCCACAAATGTCAGTGTGAATGATTTCTAGTGTGCCTGTGCTATGGATTGCACCCTTTTTGATTTGTTTTATATATTTTCCTTTAATGCAATCTATGCATTGTTCTAAGTCTGAGAACTCTAACGGAGGAAGAATTTCACTTTTGACTAATCTTTCTATTCTCCCCCTGGAAATATGGCCCAAGCGACAGTGCCATAATTTCGACGAGTCGTGAGTTCTCTTTCTTTTCTTTTGTTCTTTGTTCGACGCGGAAGCATGCTCATTCACATTACACACAGAATGCACTTTTTCATGGAGTGATAATAAATAAAGCTCATCGTGTAGGAAAGCAACACCCACATAAGCATTATTAAACCATATGGCACACTTGCCATGTCCAAAATAACATTCATAATTGTCTTTGTCCAAACAAGAAACACTAATCAAGTTTCTATGACACGAAGGAACATATAAGACATCTCTAAGTAGAAGATTGAACCCATCAGCTAACTCCAAGGAGATGTCACCGACAGCTTCAACTTCTGCTTGAATTCCATTTGCAACTTCAATGCATCTTTCGTTTCTTTGCATAGTCCGCGTCGAATGGAATCCCTGTAAAGAGTTTGCAACATGAACAGTTGCACCTGAGTCAATCCACCAAGTAGATTTCGAAAACTGTGCATACAAGGATTCATTTACAAAGGAAACGATGTCGTTACCTCTCTTTGCCATGATTGACTTTAACCAGACAGGGCAATCTTTTTTGTAGTGCCCAGTCTGCTTGCAGTGGAGGCAAGTGTCTTTGTCCACTGGAAAGGACTTCTGCTGATGCTGATGCTGCATGTGAGATTTGCCATGCGCCTTTGAAGGAGAACCTTTGCTATTTTGATTGTAATTCTTTTTCTTGTTATCCTTCACATAGTTGAGTGAACCACCATGTGAGGCTTTGAGTCTGTCCTCTTCTTGGACACACATTGCTATTGTCTTTTCAATGTTTCATGTTTCAGGTGACATATTGCAGTTTACAACAAAGGTTTCAAACTCCTTTGGCAGTGAAGCCATGACCAGGTGGACCAGGAGCGCTGGTTTGATCTCCAGATCCACATCCATGGGATTGAGCTTTGTTGCCATGTTGCTCATCCTGAGGATGTGCTCTCTTATTCCATGACCACCGCCAGTGTAGTTCTCTGTCACCAGTTGCTTTATCAACTGGGTGGCATATGTCTTTGAAGAACCAGTGAACTGGTTCTTTATCTTTGTAAGCAACTCCCCTACGGAAGTGCACTCTGCAATTGAGCCCACAATGGCGTTCTCAATTGTATTCTTTATAAATGCCATACACTTTTTGTTGGCGTTGATCCACTTTTGATTGTTGAGGGTATAGGACATCTCCAATGGAGCATAATCCCCCCTCTTTTTATCCCACGCAGCATCATCATCAGTGGCCTCTCTGACTGGCTCTGTAGGTCTGACCGGCTGTGGTTCATCCACAACCCAGTCGACCTCAGCACAGACAAATGCCAGGTCTACTTTCTTCCTCCACTCAGTGTAGTTGTCACCTCTGAGTGTCGGAACATCTTCTAGGCAACTCATCAAGTGGTAGCCTCCTGAAATCACAATTTAAGTGACATTATTATAACAATCATATGCATTAATCTAACGTTGGTCAAATTAAACATACAATTGTCTAAGCAATTAAATATATATTACCGTTGGGCAAAAAATAGAAATAAATGCACCTTTAATTTCAATAATAAAACATGATCATGTTATTAACAACGTTGGTCATAAAAATAACATAATCATATTCATTTTAATAATCACTTTAATGTGCTCTTTAAATTTAATTCTCTCTAAACTTTTATTTTCTTTGTAAAAGAGCACTATTAATTATTTTGCAGCAGAAAAAACATGAATATAAAATTCATGAACTTTTTATACTTTACAGAAACTTTTCTTTTACAAAATTAAAAATTCATGAACTTTATTATTTTCTTTATAAAATTCATGAACTTTTCTTTTTCTGAAAATTTTATATTTTCTTTTTCAGAAACTTTTTATTTTGGACAAAAAAGTGGCCGGAACGCCAGGGTTCTCTGGGCCGAAACCGGCCTGCTAAGCGAGCCGCGCCGCGCGAGCCGGCCTCGGCTCGGCTTGGGCCGCCCCACCTCCTCTTTGGCCCAAAAGCCCTCAGCGGGTTAGGGTTCACATCCTGGCCGTCCAGCAGATCGGACGATCGCCCGTGGAGATCGGTCGATCAAAACGAGGTGAGCGAGGGGAGACCGACCGAAACCCTCGGTCATTCCCCTCCTCCCCCCGCGCCGCTCACTCTGCTCTCTGTAGCAGCGGCAGCTACACCGGCAACACCGGACGCCCGCGCTCCGGAGACGGCGACGAGCACCACCGCACCCGCCATCCCCTTCTCCCCCTCCCTTTCCTTTGTGACTCCACCCATGCCTCTTCTCTGCGACAGAGAGGGAGAGACGCAGCTACGCCCTCCCGTGCTCCTCTGCGCTTGTGCGGTCGATGCCGACGGCCGCTGGCGCGGGCCATGGTCTCTGTGGCACCCGTTGCCATCCCCCTCGCCGGTCGCGCGTCCCCTTTGCGGTGGGCGCGCCGCCGTCGAGCGGTTTGGCCGCGGTGCCTCCTTTCACCCCCGGCTGTTCTTATTCCCGTGCCTCTTTAGATGCGCACGGAATCGAGAGGAACGGCGCGGCCGTGACGGCGGCGCACTGTGCTGGTGAGTCTTTCTTCTCCCTTTCCCCTCTTTTCTCTGTTAGGGTTAGGATTTTTGTTTCTTTCTTTTGCTTTTCTTTGCCACCGAAAATCCTATGCCTACTAGCTCTGATACCATTGATAGAACCGTCGGATCGTGTAGGCTAGGGGATTCCGGTAGTGGTGAGAGGATGGGGTATTACCTTCGCTCTGGCTTGATGAACTCCCACCGGTGACCATGGTGAGATGGTGACGGCGGCGGTGACAGAGAGGTGTAGAGGTGGCGGCGGTGTGCGTGAGAGTGTGGTGGTGGTGCTTCCCGTCGGCACGCGCTAGTAACCCTAGATCAGAAGGGGATGTTGGGTGTGGCGGCGTCGCACGTTCAACCTCGTGAGTTGTGCGGCCGGCTCCACACCCCTTTATATCTGGCGCGGCGACAGGGGCCCACCAACCATGGTTCGGTTGGGCGCCCCCGATCAGGGCGCGATGCAAGGGGCTGGCAGGCCATTGGGCCTGCACAGAGGAGATCAACCTAACATGGCACACCGAGGAGGCGCAAGAGGCGGCCAGCGTAGGTGCCCTTGCCCACCTCGGGGAAGCCGAGGAACACCCACTTCCCGTGCGCCCCGTCTTCCACGGGTCCCCTGCCGTCGCGCACGGCTCAGCGCCCCGCCGCGGGTGGCCCCTTGGCCCAAGCCCCTGCCTCCCTCATCGCCTCCACGGACGCCAGGCTCCTCGTCGACGCCCTAGACGCGGCCGGAGCAGAGGCGGGGCATAGAGCGCGGCAGCCGCAGCTAGAGCCTCCGCGTCGTGTTGAGCAGCCCGTCGCGATCAGTGGCGCACGCTCGAGCCGGCCGGCGCGGGCCCGGAACGCGGCGGCTTCGGCCTCGGCGTTGGCGAACCGCGCGCGATGGACTCTGACGGCGCGGGGAGGAGGGTGCATCGGAGAGGAGGCATACCGTAGTGCGAGGAGGACGGCACGGCGGAGGATGCGGGCTGGCGGCGGATCCAGATGAGGGTGGGAGGCTCGGGAGTGGTTTTTTTTTCTCCGTCAAACGCGTCCACAGGTGGGGCAGTACGAAACCTTTTTTTCACTTATTTAGTGAACTGCGGGTTAATTGCTTTATATCATAGGGGCCTTTTTGCAAAATCACCGCGACGGTGAGCGGGTTGAAGCGATAGCCGCTTTATTATTAGGTAGAGAGGTAAAGATCCAACAAGTTTTCAATGACGTGAACCAACAATATTTTTGGATCGTGGCCGGTAATCAAAGGGGGTACGTAGAGGGACAACTTGATAGTGCTAAGGTTGCCATGTATGATGTGTTTCAAGTTCTATTTGCAAAATCTCTTGACAAAATCTCCTCATCCAAAACCAAAGATGACAATACTTGAATCTATGTGTTATGCCTAGCTAGGGGAGTAAAACGATAGCGCTTGTTGGGAGGCAACCCAGTGAATAAATAAATTTTTGCTTTTTCCTTTCTGTTTTTGAGTGTTGACAAAATTATGCCTCTGTTATGATTGTGTTTTTATGGTTTATTTAGTGTTTGTGCCAAGTAGAGCCTTTAGGATGATTCATGAGATGAGTAGATGCGATGCTGAATCTGAAACAGAAACTTTGCGTCCAGTATATGAATTTTCATTTTTTACTGGAATGTGATCTTGAGCTGAAATTTTAACACAGTATTTCTATACAAATCCCTTACGTTATCCTAATTGTTCAGAATTGTTAGAGTTACAGAAGTATGGTTAGAGTACAGATTACTACAGACTGTTCTGTTTAAGACAGATTCTGTTTTCGTTGCATTGTGTGCTTGTTTTGATGAATATATGGGTTATATTGAAGGGTATGAGCCATGGTAAAGTTAAAATACAGTAGGTATAATGCAATAATAAAATTTGAATGGGTTTGCAACAGCACCTAAAGTAGTGATTTGCTTTAATATAATAACGGATCTCACGAAGATTTTGTTGAGTTTTGTGTGATTGAAGTTTTCAAGTTTTGGGTGATATCACGATGGATGAAGGAATAAGGAGTGAAAAGAGCCTAAGCTTGGGGATGCTACATAACCCCCAAGATATATCAAAAGAGAAACAAGCAACTAAGCTTGGGGATGCCCCCGAGTGGCATCCCCTCTTTCTTCTAACAACCATCGGTATTTTACTTGGAGCTATATTTTTATTCATCACATATCATGAGTTTTGCTTGGAGCATCTTGTATCTTTGCTTGCTTTGCTTGTTTGTTTTTCCTTTCTATCCTTGTTGTACACACCTATTTGGGAGAGCCAACATTATGCTATGATTTGTTAGAATTGCTCTATGTGCTTCACTTAAACTTTTTGAGCTATAGAATTGCTCTAGTGCTTCACTTATATCTTGTTGAGCACGGTGTGCTTGGAAAAAATTTTAGAAATACTCTCATGCTTCACTTAGATTAATTTGAGAGTTAGTAAATTTTGAAGAAACTCTCTCATGCTTCACTTATACTATTTTGAGAGATGAAATCTTTATGCTCATGTGCTTCACTTAAATTTGTTTGAGCTTGTCAAAAAGGCAATGACAATATATGAAACTAGTCCCAAAGTGATACATATCCAAGGAGGATATAATAAAAACTTTCATGAAGATCATTGGACAAATTAAACTTGATTCCTTGTAATAGTTTTGAAACATGATGATAGTAATATGTGAGTCATGTTAGTGAGTAATTATGCTTTAGTAGGAATATTGGTGTTAAGGTTTGTGATTCCCTATGCATGCACGAAAGTCAACAGTTATGCAATGAAGTTACATCCTACTTATGGTGCATTATTCGGTGTTAGTTATGCTCAATGCTCATTTATGTGAATTTTCGTTACTTGGTTTGGTTGCTTCTCAATCTATTTGCTAGCCTCCATTTGTACTAAGTAGAAATACTACTTGTGCATCCAAAATCCTTAAACCAAGTTTTGCCTCATGAGTCCACCATACCTACCTATATGCGGTATTCCCATGCCGTTCCAAGAAAATTTGTATGTGCCATCTCTAAATTTTCAAAATAAATTTTATCTTTTGTGTGCTCGTACCGCTCATGAAACGGTGGGGATTGTCCAATATTTTTCCATGCTAGATGTGTTATTCTCAAGATGAGTGTTTATTCACTTGTCATTGCACGAGAGTGCGGCGGTAATAGGGATGCCCATTCCCGAAATGAAAAAAGAAAAAATATTTACTTTATGTTGTCAAATAATAAATTCCTTGGAAAGTGTTGGTATGGAAGGCAACCGTGGATACGGCCCGCCATGGAAAGTGAAAGTTTGGTGGAAAAAGGAATAAACTTTATTTTCTGTTTGGGAACCGCCTATGATATATCTAGCATGGAAAGTATTGTGAGCTACTTTGTCGTTTTCGTTGACAGGAAAGGCATCCACCCAAAATATTTTTCTCTCTCAATTTAAACCATGAGCTCTGGCACCTCTACAAATCCCTACTTCCCTCTGTGAAGGGCCTATCTATTTACTTTATGCAATTTTTATTTTTCCTTTGAGTCTCCATCTTCTCTTATAAAGCACCAACTAGGGGGCACTATGATCGTACTTGAGCATTGGGCATAGCTAATATTTGAGTGTGTTTCATGAATGGATCAATGGTTGAGCATGATGGGCTAGGGATTACTTTCTTTAGTGTTGATATTTTGAAAGACATGGTTGCTTGTTGACATGCTTGAGTATTAAAGTCATTATGTTAAAACTAGACTATTGCTTTGAATCGTTTACAAGTCGAAATGTCCATGCTATACAAAGAAAAGAATATGAGATGAACATGTTAGGCAGCATTCCACATCAAAATTCTGTTTTTATCATTTACCTACTCGAGGACGAGTAGGAATTAAGCTTGGGGATGTTGATACGTCTCCAACGTATCTATAATTTTTGCTTGTTCCATGTTGTTATATTATCATTCTTGGATATTTTACAATCATTTTATAACAACTTTATATCATTTTTTGGGACTAACCTATTGACATAGTTCCAAAGTGCCAGTTGCTGTTTTTGCTCGTTTTTTACTTCGCAGAATATTAATACCAAACGGAGTCCAATCGTGACAAAACTTTTTGGAGATTTTTTCTGGACCAGAAGACACCCAGTGGGACAAAAAAGAGCCAGGAAGGTAGGCTGTGGAGAGCACAACCCACCAGGGCGCGCCAGGGGGCCCCCAGCGCGCCTGATGGGTTGTGCCCTCCACGGGGCCCCTCCGCACCGCCTCTGATGCCTATAAATTCCCAAATATTCCTAAAACCCTAGGGGAGTTGATGAAACACAATTCCAGCTGCCGCAAGTTCCAGAACCTCGAGATCCAATCTAAACACCATCACGAAGGGGTTCATCTTCTTCATAGGTGCCTCTCCGATGATGCTTGAGTAGTCCACCATAGACCTACGGGTCCGTAGGCAGTAGCTAGATGGCTTCCTCTCTCTCTCTCTCTCTCTTATGATTCTCAATACAATGGTCTCTTGGAGATCTATTTGATGTAAACTTTTGCGGTGTGTTTGTTGGGATCCGATGAATTTTGAGTTCATGATCAGTTTCTATCCATGAATATTATTTGAGTCTTCTTTGATCTCTTATATGCATGATTACTTATAGCCTCGTATTTCTTCTTCGAATCTTTGGTTTAGTTAGGCCAACTAGATCGATTTTTCTTGCCATGGGAAGAGGTGCTTTGTGATGGGTTCGATCTTGCGGTATCCTTTCCCAGTGACACAAGGGGCAGCAAGGCACGCATGTATCATTTCCATTAAGGATAACAAGATGGGGTCTATTCCTACATGAATAGATCTTGTCTACATCATGTCATCGTTCTTATTGCATTACTCCGTTTTTCCATGAACTTAATACACTAGATGCATGTTGGATAGCGGTCGATGTGTGGAGTAATAGTGGTAGATGCAGGCAAGAGTTGGTCTACCTATCTTGGACGTGATGCCTATATAATGATCATCGCCTTGGATATCGTCATGACTATTTGATTTTCTATCAATTGCCCAACAGTAATTCGTTCACCCACCGTGTGCTATACTCATGAGAGAAGCCACTAGTGAATCCTACGGCCCCCGGGTCTACTTTTCCAACATATTGCTTTACTGTCTATCTTTTTGCCTCTTTGTTTTCAGATGTACAAAACCAAAAAACCAAAAAACATATTGCTGCATGTTTTATTTGCCCTTTTCATTTTGTGTTCTTGAGAGATCTATCTCTCCTATCTATCACTACCTAATCTATCTTTTTACTGTAGAGAGATTGACAACCTCTCTTTCACGTCGGGTCGCAAGTATTTGTTGTTTGTGTGCAGGTGCTGCTTATTGGGTGGTGGAGATCCTCCTACTGGTTCGATAACCTTGGTTTCATAACTGAGGGAATACTTACTGTCGATGTGCTGCATCATCCCTTCCTCTTTGGGGAAATACCGACGCAGTCTCAAGCCACGTCATGCCTGATGGTTATGTTATGGATGCGAAGATAGCAAGAGACTTTCTTGTTTGTAATGATAGAGATGATCTTAAGAAACTACTGAGTAAACTGAAAAAAAATCTATGATGGAGAAAATGAAATATGATCCTAAGTTTGCTACTTCTCCTATATGTGTTACTGATGAGAATTATGAATTCTTTGTTGATCCTGAGTTAATTAATTTGGTAGAATCTGATCCTTTTCAGGGTTATGAAACTTCAACTCTTGTGGCACACCTTACCAAATTAAATGATATTGCCACTCTATTTGCTCATGAGGAAAAAAATTGCTACTACTATATCCTTAAGCTTTTTTCCTTTCTCACTAAAGGGTAATGCTAAGAAGTGGTTTCACACTCTCGCTCCTGGTTGTGTGCGTGGTCCCCAGGATATGATATATTACTTCTCTGAAAAATATTTTCTTGCTCATAAGAAACAAGCTGCTTTACAGGAAATATTTAACTTTGTGCAAATTGAAGAAGAGAATCTCCCTCAAGCTTGGGGGAGGCTTCTCCAATTACTTAAAGCTTTTCCTAATCATCCTCTTAAGAAAAAATGAAATATTTGATATCCTTTATAACGGACAAACCAATGCTTCTAGGGACTACCTCGATAGTTGTGTTGGTTGTGTTTTCAGCGAACAAGTTGTTGGACAGGCTGAGGAACTATTGAATAATATTTTGAAGAATGCTAATGATTGGACACTTCCTGAACCACCTTCAGAACCAATTCAGAAGAAGAGAGATATTATATTCCTCGATCCTAAAGATATGCAAGAAGCTAAGAAATATATGAAAGTAAAAGGTATTAAATCTGAAGATGTCAAGAGTTTACCACCTATTGAAGAAATACATGAACTCGATATCCCTACACATGTAGTAGAGGTAAATTATCTTCGTAGATTTTATGAGGGTGATATACCTTATAATAAAACTGCTACTCAATGTATGGATAAATTTGATAACTACATTGTTAAACAAGAACATTTCAATATGTATGTTAAGGATCAATTAAAACGAAATTCCATGATGATTGATCGCTTGAGTGACTTGATGTTTAGAATTGCTAATGTTGTTAGAGGTTTGGGTAAACATTCGTCCATGGTTCATACTCGGCTAGAACAAGTTGCTAAGTCACAACACGATTTGCTTGTTGAAATGAATAATAAATTGAATGAGCATATTGTTAGAGTTATGACTAGAGGGGGTAGAATGACTCACGAGCCCCTATATCCTCAAGGACATCCAAAACTGATTGAGCGGGATTCTCAGAACATTAATGTTGATACACCTAGTTCATCTAAGAAGAAAAATAAAAGGAAAAATGATGAAACTTTGCATGCTTCTAGTGAACCTGTGGTAGAAAAACCTTCTGAGAATCCTAATGATGCTTCTATTTCTGATGTTGAGACACAATCTGGTAGTGAACAGCCACTTAATGATAATGATAGTGATAATGATAATGATGATGTTCATGTTGATGCTCAACCAAACAATGATAAAGAACCTGACAATGATGTAGAAATATAACCCGTTGTCGATATTGATAACCCACCTCCTAGGAATAAACGTTATGATAAGAGAGATTTCATTGCTAGAAAACATGGTAAAGAAAGAGAGCCATGGGTTCAAAAACCTATGCCATTCACTCGTAAGCCTTCAAAAAATAAGGATGAGGAGGATTTTGAGCGCTTTGTTGAAATGCTTAGGCCCCTCTTTTTGCTAACACGTTTGACTAATATTTTGAAGATGCCTCCTTATGAAAATGCAAAATATATGAAGGATATTGTCACTAAGAAAAGAAAGATACCTGAAGCTGAGATTTCCACCATGCTTGCTAATTACTCTTTTGATGGTGAAGTGCCTAAGAAATTGGGAGATTCGGGTATACCCACTATACCTTGCTCCATTAGACGAACTTATGTTAAAACTGCTTTATGTGATCTAGGAGCTGATGTTAGTGTTATGTCGTTCTCTTTATATAGAAGACTTGATTTGAATAAGCGTACACCTACTGAAATATCTTTGCACATGGCTGATAAAATCTAATGCTATACATATTGGAATTTGTGAGGATGTCCCTGTTGTAGTTGCAAATGTTACTATCTTAACGGACTTTGTTATTTTTGATATGCCTGACGACGATAACATGTTGATTATCCTTGGTAGACCCTTTTTTAATAATGCAGGGGTTGTTATTGACTGCAACAAAATCAAGGTTACTTTTCATGTCAATGGCAATTAGCATACGGTATATTTCTCGATGAAACAAAGTCTGGTGAATAATATCAACTCTATTAAGAAAATTGCAACAATTACTATAGGAGAGTTTAAATTTCCTCTCCCTACTCTCAAGAAGAGATATGATATTCTTATTGTTGGGAAATGTATATCCCCGTTGAGGTAACTTAGTGCTATACGGAAAAATTCGGTTTCATGTCACTCGGAAATGGTTCGTTAATAAGACTTGATCAACCTTATTAATGGATTCTTTTATAGGGGCATGTGGTCGATAAATTTAGTAAGCACAATCTATTGTGCCCCTAATTTTATTCTCTGTTATTTAAAGTTTTGATAAATTAGAATATCACGGTTTTTCTGTTTTTGGAAATATCCATGCAATAAAAAGTGACCCAAAAATAAAAGTTCTAAGAATGCCGTTAAAATTTAGTATGATTTTTTCCAGAATAAATAAGAATTTTTGGCACTGAACACACCCAATGGGAGTGCACCTATGAGCCACGAGCTCACAGGGCGCGCCATGCAGGCTCGTGGGCCCCACAGGGACCCACTCACTTAGTGCCCATGCCCACAGCCTTCTTCCACCTCCAGAAAAAATCACCATTGCCTCCTAGCCCGTGTTCTTGCTCATTTTTGAGTGATTTTCGATCTTGTTGCTCGGAACTCTGTTTCCAAAACTGTTTTGGGGAATTACTCCTTGGTATGTGACTCCTCCAATGCTCCAATTAGTTTTTGTTCTAGTGTCTTATATTTTGCAAAATTTGCTACTGTAGGTGACCATGTATATGAGCTTTCATGTTTAATTTGTATGGTTGAAAGTAGTTTTGATGCATGATATAACCTCTAGAAACTTGTAGGAGTAGTTGTTATCAATTTTGTTTAGTTTTGTTCACTTTTATATTGAGGGACTAAAAATTTCGGAATTATTTCAGAGAAAAGCATTATGTTTAGAAGGTTGTTGAGAGGTTCTTCGAGCCGGAGCTCCAAGGAAACTCCGGAGGAGAATCCCCGGTACAATCTTCCTCGAGCGGCCGAGGTGCGGCTGTGTGAATGTCCATGTGATACGTTCAGGAGGGACGCGGGAATATATGAGGGTTTCTATTGTTTGGCTGCAAGAGCTGAACTTATGTCATTCCTCGCAGATAAGTGTGATCAGTACCTCATTCTCACCAATAAATTTGTGCAAAACTTTCACTTTAATAGTAGGAAGGATCCGCCCACTGTATCGTCTCAACTCTATGACATTTCTATGGAAATAACACTTCATGAATTCTGCCAAATTTGCATGCTTCCTAATGAGGGTAGTTATTTAGACCCACATCCTAGAAATGTTGAAAAATTTATAGCTGTCGTAACTGCGGGGGAAATGAAAGGAGTTTCAGATGCTAGAGTTGCTAGTTTACATTTTTCCAGTTCTGCACTATTATTAATTATTTGTCGGGAGATGTATAACTGGTAGCAGGAGAGTAGAACGCTCATTGCACCTGATCTTGGTATTTTACGCCATGCGCTTTATGGTGATAGATCTTTTAGTTTGGGAGCTATTGTTGCTCGACGGTTACACATAAACCGTTCGCAGGGTGCTACCTTTGGTAGTATTTATGCTTCCCGCCTCGCTAGATGTTTTGATATTCCTATTAGGCATGCGGAGGAGGAGCTTTTGCCTACTAAATATCCTTATTATGGCAGCATGGTTGGGCATGACTTCATTGACGCTGGTAGAGTATGACTCCATTATAACTTGGTATTTAGTCAGGGTACTTGCGAGAAGATTATTTAGCCTGCCACTGCTTTGTTCAATCTTTCCAGTGGTAGGTACACCATCATACCTGCAGATATCTACACTTATTGGCGCATCACACCGCCCGTAGCATCGAAAACAGAGCAATCGCGGGAGCATAAGCCAGAGGTTGAGCCTGAGTGGGAGCCCGCATGAGAGTTTGTATATCAGTGGGACCCTCACGAGCCGCAGCAGTACCCTAGATTCAACTATTTTGACCTGTGGTCATAGACAAAGATAGGCCAAAATCCTAAGCTTGGGGGAGTACGTATTTCTCACCGACATTACATTCATGTACCACACATTCATTCCAGATGTCGGTGTTCATCCTCTTTCATTGTATAATCCAGCGTTAGTTTTATTTTAGCTTTCTTTTGTGTGTTTGAAAGACTTTCAAAATCCCAAAAATATTTCTCGTTTTTTGTTCTTCTTTTTAGTTTAATTAGTTTGATTTATTAAACGGAAACCCAAAAGGAATTCTCGTTCTTCCTCTTATTTGTTGGGATCTTTCCCGTGTAAATATTTTTTTTGCTTTTTGTTTTTCTTCTGTTAATTTGCTTTCTTCAGAAAAATCAAAAACTCCAAAAATATTTCAGTGTGTTTCTCTGAAATTCTTTTCTTTTCTTTGAGTCGGCATAAGGAGAAGACTATGCTATAATTGTTCAATGGCTCGTATGCTATAATGTTGGTCTAACAAAGAGCCAATGTTACCTTGTCTTCTCCTTTGAATAAATGGTTTTGCCGATTCCAGCTAAGTCCAGAACACACTTGCACTATTATTATTTTCACATCATTCGGTAGTGCAAGTGAAAGGCAATAATGATGATAATTTCATGAAGAGATTGTGGTAAAGGAAGTTGGTATGAACTCTTCTTGTTTTCTGTTTTTGTAAATATGTTTAACTCGGTTGATCTTGATTCAGCATATTATGAGTAAACATGTTTTTCATTATGATTAGAGATTATAATTACTCATGCCATGCTTAAATAGCTAGGAGTGGATAATGATTTATCTTGTGTGTCAACATGCATTAAAATGGTTGTGATGTAGTATGTTAGCATGGTATCCTCATCTAAGTAATTCGATTAGCTTGACTTGCCACATGTGGAAACACGTAGTTGACTCAAAAGCAATGCAGTCTTCATGATATTTACATCCTACTCATGCTAACGTTCAATGTTAATTATTCACAATACATGACTATAACCATTGTCGCTCTCTAGCTGGTCGCTTCTCAATCTATTTGCTGCTAGCCTTCACATGTACTAAGCGGGAATGTTGTTTGTGCATCCAAAATCCTTGAACCAAAATTATTCCAGATGAGTCCACCATGGTAGAGTGATCATCTCAGATTGAGCTGAAAATTGACGGAGATTATTTTCAGAATATATATAAAAAAATTGGCGGAAGAAATACCATAGGTGGACCCACCAGGTGGCCACGACCCTGGGGGCGCGTCCTACCCCCCAAGGCATGACCCCTAGGCCCTTGGGCCCCTTGGCCAGCCTCCGGTGCCCATCTTCCCATATAAGGTGTCTTTACGAGAAAAATAAGAGAAAAAAGAATCATCGCGTTTTACGAGACAGAGCCGCTGCCACCTCCTGTTCTTCCTCAGGAGGGATGATCTAGAGTCCGTTTGGGGCTCCGGCAAGGGGAATTCGTCGTCGTCGTGATCACCAACCTTTCTCCACCAACAATTCCATGATGCTCACCACCGGTACTGAGTAATTCCTTTATAGGCTTGCTGGACGGTGATGGGATTGGATGAGATTTGTCATGTAATCGAGTCAATTTGTTAGGGCTTGATCCCTAGTATCCATTATGTTCTGAGATTGATGTTATTGTGACTTTGCTATGCTTAATGCTTGTCACAAGGGCCCGAGTGCCATGATATGTTTCTATGAATATGAGAGTGTTTTGGATCTTATCTTGCAAGTTGTATGCACCTATTATGTGTTATGATCCGTAGACCCCAAAGTGACAGAAGTTGGGATCATCTCCGGTGATGACTGTAGTATGAGGAGTTCATGTATTCACCATGTGTTAATGCTTTGTTCCGGTTCTCTATTAAAAGGAGGCCTTAATATCCCTTCTTTCCCTTTGGACCCCGCTGCCACAGAAGGGTAGGACAAAATATGTCATGCAAGTTCTTATTATAAGCATGTATGACTATATACGAAATACATGCCTACATTACATTGATGAATTGGAGCTAGTTTTGTGTCGCTCTAGGTTTTGACTGTTACATGATGAATGTCATCCAATACAAATATCCATTGCTGATCCAATGCCTACGCTTTTCGCACATTGATTTTCGCTAAGTTACTATAGCTATTGTTGTTACAATCATCATAAACTGCTACTTTTCATTGTTACTGTTACTATTGTTACTGTGCTACTAAACACTTTGCCGCAGAAAGAAATTCCAGGTGTGGTTGAATTGAAAACTCAACTGCTAAGACTCATATACATTCTTTGGCTCCCCTTGTGTCGAATCAACTAGGTTCAGATCTGAAACCATGGCACTCGGGCCCTAGTGACAAGCATTAAGCATAGCAAAGTCATAGGAACATCAATCTCAGAACATAGTGGATACTAGGGATCAAGTCCTACCAAATTAACTCGATTACATGAAAAATATCATCCAACTCCATCACTGTCCAACAAGCCTACGGAAGAATTACTCACTCCCGATGGTGAGCATCATGGAATTGTTGATGGAGAAGGGTTGGTGATGATGACGATGATGAATCCCCCTCTCTGGAGCTCCGAACGGGCTCCAGATCAGCCCTCCCGAGGAAGAACAGGAGGTGGCGGCGGCTCCATCTCGTAAAACGCGATGAAAGTTTCTCCCTGTTTTTTTCTCCGCAACATGGTACTTATGGTGTTGGAATTAGGGAAACGTAGGGCTGTGGGACCCACGAGCTCCTAGGGCGCACCCTGGGGGTGGGCGCGCCCCCTGAGCTCGTGGCTCCTGGGTGGCCCCCTCCAGCAGGTCTCTTCGCCAATATTTTTTATATATTCTTAAAATAATCTTCGTAAAATTTCAGCCCAATCCGAGAAATTTTATTTCTGCACAAAAATAACACCATGATAGTTCTGCTGAAAACAGAATCAATCCGGGTTAGTATCATTAAAATCATGCAAATTAGAGTTCAAAACAAGAGCAAAACTGTTTGTACAATTAGATGCATTTGGGACGTATCATGCTCCTAACATTTCCAATACTCAACAAATCAATGATCCTTAAGCATGTGACCTCGTTGGTTCGGTAATGTGCATACATGACCCGAAGTTTCTTCCGGTCAATAATCAAGTGCAGGATCTAGACACCCATATTGATTCCTACACATTCACGAATATATTTTTCGAGCAAACCTTTTATTTTAGTACACAATTCCCTCTGCTTTGTGGTACTTAACAAAACTCGAGGCGAGACTTCTATGGGTATCCTTGTGAAGCAACAACTTGATCTCAATACCAAGTTATCCTCGTTACCGTGTATGTTTTCCTTTCTCATTTTTGTATTCCAGTATCCCCATGATCATATCATGTTTTGTTTGTCCAGACGATAATGGATATCATAATTATTTGGACCTGAGAGTATCTCTCCATCATCAGAGGAGCAAATCTCAATCTTGAACTATCGAGTCCCTGGACATACTTTTTTGAAGTACCTGAAAATTGCCGTTATAATCACCTTGTTACTAGTAACGTTTGATAACCCCAAAGTAAACCGTCCAATATGAAGGTACATGATATTCTCATGGTTTAAGGACGTGAATATATGTTAACACTTTTATGATTATACTTATAATATTTTGACGATATGATCTTGTAGTATATCGTATGGTTGGATCTATCCAACACCATTGTTTCGTTCACAATGTGCTCTCTTTGTTGTCAGCATACTTGTTATATTACCAATGCCTTGTGATCAGGAAAACGAGATCATCATGCAACACATGGGTTAGTCTTAGAGGCGAGACTAAGGAACTACTTGTGTCTATGTCTCCACACATTAAATTGAGTTTTCCTCTGAATATCATATTCAAAAATCAATGCAATTATATCACAGAAAGATAAACATTAATTACAAACATGAAAATAAGCAATAACATTTATAATTCCCTCTAAGGAATATTTCCAACAGTGTGCGTGGGTGTGTGTGATCAATCTTATCCTTGTTCTACTCGTATTAGTAGATGAAGGAACAATTCTACAATGGAAAAATTCATGGGTCCAGGAATCATCAACCATCACATCATAAGCATACAATATATCTCACAAGGGTAGAAATCGAAATGTATAACAGGATTGGAAGGGGGAAATAAAGACAACTTTTACCTTGCAGCCAAGTGGCCGAAGTAGGACTTCGGCATCACTTCGGGTGGGGGATGCAGGCGGAGCTGGAGTCAATCATCGGAGTGGGGCATTGGGCAGGGCTACACAAAAGGCTGAAAGCAGACGGTGGGTATGACGGGAGAAGGGAAAGGTTGCGGCGCCGGAGGAAGGGGCAGAGAGATGTTGGCAGCGACGGTGGCTTGGGACGAGGAACTCCTCTCGTTTTTTTCTCTCTTGTGCAGGTCGAGGGGGAGGTGGATCTGTGGGTAGGGTTCGAGACGTGTTGTGATGCGGAGCATCCCTTCATCATCCCCATGGATTCTACACCAACACGTCAAGTACCAAGTGGCCCTATGACAAGAGCACATGCCATCGAAACTAAGGTGAACTCCCTCCTCTTGGAGCTAGACTTGAATACCAATGGAACTTGGATGCTACCTCACAATGAAACCCTATGCATCATTAGGTACGAGGAAGACATGCACCAAGGGTCTAGGAAGACTCCACAAGGCCAAGAGGAGGAGCGAGAAGGAAGCACTGAAGAAGGACTTCAAGAAGCAGCTGAGAAGACAAGTCCCAGGTGACCCCATGCGCACGGCCTCCTAGGACCCCGTGCGCATGAGGGTTCCCGAACTTCTGAGCACCCCATGCGCACGGGCCCAAAAGACCCCGTGCACACGGGCCCTCCGCTAAAGCTGCTGAAGACCACGTGCACACGGGCATGTACCGTGCCCACGGGACCCCCGTGCGCACGGGGGTGACCTAGGTCGTGCGCACGGGCTACACAGGTAAACGCGACGTGAAGTTTCCTTTTGCCCTCACTTCGTCTCCCACCTCCAGCTACCTAGATATATCACCCTTAGGTCATTTGTTAGGGTTAGCTTATGTTTAGCACTGATATTTGTTGAGCATAGCTCCTCCACTACCTCTCCCATGGAGATGATACCTCCATGTGAGAAGATCCCCTAGTGGATGTCAAGGCTCCTTATGAGGGAAGATCCCTAGTGGATTCAAGGTCCCATCTCCCCATGGGATTTGGGATGAACTATATCATGTATCCTCTTTCCCTTTGTTGTTCTTGTACCTTTGTGGATCTTGTGTGGATGTGAGACTAGTGGATGTGTGATTGGTCTTGTTCTTGAGTGTTTCTCTTGTGATTTCTCCTCGTTCTTCCCCGTGTTTTTCGTGTTCTTCGTGGAATCCCCCTCCAATTCGTGAAAGATCGACACCCACAGGTTTGCCCTATATCATGTTGCCGGGCTGACAGCCCTAAGCCATCGTCGTCCAAGTCAGACACGCGCGGCAGCTCTTCGCTGAGTTGCGCGGTGACGTGAATGACGTAGTATAGCACCCCGCGAGAACGCGTTGCAGCTCATCGCAATGGACGCCGCCGTTGAGGGCGGAGACGACGCAGTCTAAGAATTCGTCAAGGGAAATGGGGATGGGGATCGAGACAGAGAGAGGGAAAGAAAATGATATTGTGTTCATGTAGACGTATAGTTTCGGTGAATGTTTTCTGGAGCTGACGTGTCTCCTCTCCCTGCTTCAAGTTCTGTGCGGTCATCCAATGACAGCCATCACGTCCACTTGAGATTGCTAGAAATCTGACGTCAGATATGTAACATTTTGTTTTCTTAGTATTACTGTTTTCAAAAACATCGAGTACATTGTATGCACACAATTCATATTTTCTAAATAATACGTGGTATGTGTTGGACTATAGCATTAGAACAAGGTCTGTTTGCACTTCTTCTCCTGCCTGGTGGTGCATCTGGCATGGTTAGGGCTACAAGATGGATCCGATGATGACGTCACAATGTTAAGGGAGAATAGCCGACTAGAGATGGGTTAGGGAGGTTTAAATCAGGGTTCACATTTTACCACAACAATATTTCTAATCGCCACTATTTCACCTCTCTTCTTTCTCCATCCTCAAATTCCACGGTATTGTTGCCTTTGGCTCGCCCTCTCTCCCATCCTTGGTGCAACAATGTCTAGCAGTTTTCGTTTGGACCAGCCATCAATTTGAGTTGTCGGTCTCCGGGGAAAAGAGGGGGAGGGGATGGGGGCATAAGAAAGAGGGATTCCATTTGGATTCTATTAACCAGGCTTACCGAGCTCCGATGAGGGAGGGGCAATGACGACAGCACGCCTTCAAATCACTACAGTGTTTGTGGTCAATGGATATGGTTGTAACTTTTTGTGGACAGATCATGAATAGTCAAGTTTTCCAAAAAAAAAGGACTCATTCCAAATTATTGAGGTCGAAGCAGACTAGCACATATCATTGAAAATGGAAAACAGTTGAAAACTGCGTGCTGGCCGAATCATCGGCTGATCACATCGCGGATGTTCGATCGCAGTGAATCGTACGCCCGTCGCACGTATTCTGGCACTCAATTTTTTTCTTCTCTGTCTTATCTTCTTCCTCCACCACTTGACGAACCTCCTCCTTTCCCCTCTTCTTTTCCCTGGCGGGGCACCCGCCGCCCAGTGAGCTCGCGCACTGCCGTGCGCCCCCTCTCACCCTTTGTGATCTCGTCGCCATGGCTGCGCGTGCCAGGGCCGAGAACCGGAGGCCCCCATCCAGCAAGCGGTGCGACCAGCGACGAGGTACAAGGGGGTGGCGGTTCTGCACGTCAGCCACCTCAGGATCTACAAAACACGACGATGCAGTAATCACCATGGATGTGCCTCCCCACACCTTCGCTCATGGGAGTGTTGCAACCCCCGGGAGCGAGATGCTACAACCGGTGGCGAGATATGCTACATCCGGTGACGAGGGATGCTACATCCAACCAACTTTTTGTTGGAACCAACTACTGGAGTTCGTGGTTGTTTTTTGTTTGCTGGAACGGGCGTTTGGTTTAGCTACTACACGTGACTTTATTAGTTACTAACGGCGACAACATTTTCTTGGCTAAATCATTCATGAAGATGATGCAACCCTGACGGCGATTGACAACGTTTTATTTGCTACAAACAACATAACTTTTTGCTACCACCGGCATGAAAAAAGATTCCGCCGTGGAAAAAGCTTCAACCGGTGTGAAAAAAGCTTCAACCGTGGAAAAAAGCTTCAACCATTTTGTAACAAAGCTTCAACTGGCGAAGGAGAAAGCTTCAACCATGGGGAAAAGCTTCAATGGGCGTGGGTAAAAAGCTTCAACCGCGAAAAAAAATCCTTTGAGTGGCGAGGAAAAATGCTTCAACTCGTGTGTGAAAAAGCTTCAAGTGATGTATGAAAAAGCTTCAACCATGAAAAAAAGCTTCAATGGCCATGGAAAAAAAGCACCAAACCATGGAAATAGCTTCAACCATCGTGAAAAAAGCTTCAAGTGACATGAAAAAAAGCTTCAACCGGTACGACATGCAGGTGATGGTGCAAGCGACGACACCGGGAGTTAAGGCTGGCGGCATGGCAGTGCTTCATCGGCGTGCTACGACAACGGCGGTTAATTTCTCTAAACGACGAAAGCGTCGGGCATCGGCATGCTGCGACGTGGCGGTCAATTGCTGCAAACGACGAAAGCATCGGGCATCGGCATGCTACGACCAGCGGCGGAGCTCCTGGTAGGGCGAGGTGTGGCGCTCGCCCCACCTTGATTTGGAGGAATTTTTTTTATATAGGTATACACATACAGGTTTGACCGATTATGAGCTAATTAGAAGAAGCACTGACCAGGTCCAGGTGGGAGCATCTCGTATTATTGGGCCTAATTGGGTCAAGCCCCGCTCCAACACACTCGCCCCGTCGCCCTCCCCTTGCTCTGTTTCCTCACTAGCCCGTCGCTCCGTCGCTTCCTTCGTTACGAGAAAAGGAACCCTAGCCGCCAGTCCTGGAGCCTATACTGCTGGAGCGTCGACGGAGCGAGCGTCGCCCGTTCCCGGCGGCCAGCAGCAGCTGCTCTCGTTCCGGGAGGCCGGAGCTCGGAGGCAAGCAGCAGGTAGCGCCGCAGCGGCGGCTCCCGTTCCTGGCGACTAACAGGGGCGGGGCGCTGGCGCGGGTCGGCGCGGCAGCACGGGGCGGCGTGGCGCGGCACGGCGGCATTGGGCGGCGCGTGAGGTCGGGGGCCGGTGGCGAGCAGTAGCGGGCGGGCGCAGAGGGAGGCACGGGGCGACGCGTGAGGCCGGTGGCCGACAGACAGGATCACAGGACATCCAACATCCGGCAAGATGGACAGGAAGAGAAAGAGGCTCCCAAAGACGAATGGGAGAGGTATATTTCTAAAGTTTAGTGTCATTTTCAGAGAATGACTTAGCAATCTACAATCTGATATGATTTTGGAGACATTTTATGTGATTGATTGCAGATTTGAAAAGATATTTTGAGGCCGTTGGTAGTCGCAATAGCTCCAATCCAAATCCAAGTACCCATGAAAGTCACAATGCTACGACCAGTCCTGTGGCTACGACACATTCTGTTCATCAAAATCAAGCAGATGTTGAACGAGTTACAGATTCCATGGAAGGAGAGAATGCAAATTTCACACCTACTGAACAAGTTTCTGATTCGGTTGAAATCACAGTGGAGGAGAATGTTGATTCAGGACTTGATGGATTATGTTGTATGTTGTTCATGTAAATTGACTTGCATCTAACCTTGTGAATTATAATTGTGTCATTCCAGGCAATGTCATTGGTTATGGACGTGAGAACACGTTTGATCAATTGGAGAAATGATGGTTGGGAGCCACTCTTGGAAGATGTTAAAGCATTTTGCACCAAAAATGACATTCCAATACCAAATATCGATGACATGTTTACAAAATGGGGGAAATCAAGAAAAGGTGGAAGAAACAATGTCACTGCTGATCATTTTTTCCGTGTGGACACCTTCTATGTTGCTATAGACTCCATCACTGCTGAGTTTGATCATCGTTTCAATGAGGTATCTTCAGAGCTGCTGCAAAACTTCTCTTGTCTTGACCTAAGAAACTCCTTTTCTAGGTTCAATGTGGTTAAGCTTGCACGACTCACAGAGATTTATCATGCGGATTTCTCTAATTATGAACATGAACACATAGAAGATAACCTTGAGCTATTCATTATTCATATGAGAAGGGTCGAAGACTTTAGAGCTTGTCATGATATTGCAAGCCTAGCTAAAAAAGATGGTTGAACTTGAAAGGCATATCATGTTTCCTACGGTTTATCGCCTCATTGAGTTGGCATTGCTACTACCGGTGGCCACGGCAACGGTTGAAAGGGCCTTTTCAGCAATGAAAATCATTAAAACCGAGTTGCGCAACAAGATGTTCGGTTGCTGGCTTAATGACTTGATGGTGTGTTACATTGAACGTGGGATATTCAAAAGTCTAGATCTTGGTAAAATCAAGGAAAGTTTTCAAAAGGAGGACAGGGCACTACCATTGCGTGGGTCTTCTAGACGCCATTAAAGCTTCACTATTAATCGGTATGTTTTAGGTTGTTATTCTATTTAGACAAACATGTTTACATTTTCATTGTATCCGGTTATTCTGTTTAGGATCATTTAAAATATTAATGTACAATGTCTGTCAGTGTGTGTTATCTACGTTGATTTTGCATCCAAATTTTTTTTGCTTCAGAGTTTGCCCCACCTTATTTATTTTTCGTCCTCCGCCACTGGCTACGACGGTGGCGGCTAATTGCTACAAACGACGAAGCGTCTGGCGATGACAGCGTTGCTACGGGACGACGGCGAGGGTGAGCCGACGGCAGGGGTGGAAGTGAGGGGTCGCGCGGGACATGCGTGTAGGGAGTTGGTCAGGCGGAGAGTTCGTGGGAGCGAGGAAGGGGACAACCGAGTCTAGCACGAACCGTTTTTGACGCGAGCGTGCGTGATCCAACAGTCATGGTGGTTCTGCGGTGATCCAACAGGCATGGCGGTTCTGCGGGTCAGATCCAACGTCCCTCGGGCGACCTAGTACTGGCCATTGAAAATACATATGTAGTACTACTACACAGGAAAACTGCCTCCTGACCGAAAATGGCAGCCTACACTGTTAGGAAAATACCAACCTCCTACAAGTAGAACTGCCGGCCGCAGGCCCGGCCTGACAGAAAACAATGACCTGTTTTTCTACAAAACGAGCCTGCCTACATGCAACTTGTCCTGGGCACTATGCAATATACGACTTGGGATACTCACAGATTCAGAGCCATGCCAGACAAAAAATGCTGGAATAACCAGATAATATTCTCTTTGTGAGCACTGACAAGAACTCGAGAATTTAACCGAGGCAACCACCAAAATTTACTTGCATGACTCCAATATAACCAGGAACACGTTATAGTACAGTTGGCCAAAAAAGGAACAGATCCCAACCCACAGAACAAGAGTAAAAATACACAAACAGGTCTTGAACAAGAAAAACGCCTCACGGAGCCGCGAGCGTTCTTCTTATTCTCCGAGTGTCAAAATCAACCTCAAATAGATAAGACATGTTCCCACACAGTTCCAAGTGTTCAGGTGCCTCTGAAGGGGATACAGACCGCCGCAAACCCTAATCTCTGCTTTGCCTCAAAGGTGTTACACGGAAGAGGCTATTCCCCTCCCAGCCAATCACATGAAGTCGAACTCGTCGGGATCATCAAAAGATGCACCCGGTCGGGCCACAAAGTCCTCCTCTCCTTTCTCTATATGGAGCTGCTTCTTTTTTGCTCCTGCAGATTTATGGCAAACATCAGCATAGAAGGCATATGATAGTAATAGCATTCCCATCCTAGCGCTACATATTATGTTTGGCTAGAAATAGAAAGTGCCAATCTCACCTCCTTTCTTTTTGCCTGCTGCAGCTTCTTTCTCAGCCTTAATCTTTTCATTAGCAATTGCCGTGACGGAGGAGGATATTTCTTTCGCATCTGCACCTTTCAACGATGTCATGGAAAGTCTCATGACATTCTTAAGTAGACCCATGTAGTGAAAGCTTTTCTGTATACAAGGGCCAAGGAGGTCAGGTCCTGAAGGAAAGGGAGTCTCAATATAAACCAAACAGAGAGCTTTGCAAACGTTGAACAGACCTCATAGGGGCGTATTTTGTTTGCGATAAGCTCAGCATATTCCGCAAAGTCGCTCTCAGACTTCGGGATGAAAGTCTCTAGTGACTTTTCACTGCCGTCCTTCTTTGCAAAAAGCTCTGCTGTTGCCTTAAAGTCAGCTTCTTCCACGAGCCTGTAACAAGTAAAGCATCAGAGTGAACAAACAGAATGGTAGACACATTATACCAGAAGGCCACGGCAGGAAAAGAAATAGCAATACCTTTGTTGGCGAAGCTTCTCTGAAATAGGATCATCAAGAACATCATCTTCCACTACTTCAGTACTTGTTGAGGGCTGTTTGCCTTTTTTCACAGCAGCTTTAGCACTAGGTTTTGGAGCAGGCTTTTCTACAGGCTGTGGCTTAGGTTTCTACATTTTAAGTATTACAACCAGTGTTGAATCAGTGACAAATTCAATATTAGTATCATGTTATTCAAATAAGAGTTTACAGGCAAACATCTTAGCACTACATATTATTGTTTTTGACAGGATAGCATATACATTAGGTTTTGGTAATTAATTTCCACATCAGAACCAGCCATACACGAAAGAGCATACGGTCATTGTTACACATTCCACCAAACATATACTTGTTGAGGCAAAATTAATAGACCGTGCGACCGGATAGAACATAATGCATGTGACAAACTGAAATTCATGTCATCGATGAACACCAAGCATTCTTGGCAAATTTCAAAAACAATACAACAATTACAGGGGTGGATTTAATATTTAGCAAGTGGGCACATACCACACATGTCCCTGATAACCCTCAGGTTGGATGTCACTTTCTAGTTTGCACATATTTGCAATGTTAATAATGCACAGAAATAAATGATAAAATCTGAAAATAACCAGGTGATTTCCTTTTTTATTTTCCAAAATGAAGAGTTATAAAAAATGTGTGGCCAGGAGGAAAATGGGTTTGTGTGCACTAAAAAGTGTGTCAAAATTTTCCAGTACCTCCTCCTCCTCTTCCCAAGATTCTTTGACATCATCCTCATCCGCATCTTCATCTTCCCAGTTACTTTTAAGAGGCTGAGCTTTCACAACAGGTGCGATTGGTTGGAAATCATCAGCATCTGTAATATCATTTGATTTGTTTCCAAGATGAAGAAATATTAAGTGTCAGAACAAACACGCGTCATAGATTCAATAAAAAAACTGAGATTTCAAGGCTTCCTACAGCCTGTTCTGATAATGTACTACAGTTTTCTTTAATGAAATGTGGCAAGCACCATCATATACGTATCACTCAACCTCCCAAAATAAATTGTACAAACAGGATTTCGGTCGAATTACTAGGTCACAGACCCACAACATCACATTTTAACCCTAAAAATACTGTGTGTACAATGATTTGGCTAACAATTCCAAACAACACAGAACACATTTTGTAGCATAACTAAGAACAGCACATACCACCGGAATAGTGTAACCTATCAATGGCCGCTCTAAGCAAGCATAGTTGCACATGCAAATCCAACTGTCTAATTTCTATGACAAAAGCAAGAACCCGCACTAAATGCTCTATCGGTCTTCTAAATTACTCAACAGATAAAAGCAGCACAAAATACTTCAGGAAAGCACGAAATATTACACTGTAGCACCCAAACAGAAACATGCAAGAGGCTCAGAAAACAACACACACCCTGCGCCTGGAACTGGTCGACGTACTCCACAGAGATAACAAACAAGTGAACCGTACAGACACCCAAAACCCAAATTCCCACCGACTGCGCCCGGAAACCTAAACGCGCTGGGATTTCAGCAGCAGCGTGGCCCGACCTCATGCGCAACCGCAGCGCCCGAAATTCGCACGCAGGCAGCCCATTAGTTCCAAATCGCCCGACGGTGCTGGCGAAACAACCGGCGCCTGAGATTCGGCGACCCAAGGGAGACTCGTCGGTCGCAAAACCGAACTGCCCGCATCGGGAACGAATCGGGCATCGGCCCCCACGCAGATCGGGAGGCGCGGGGGAGAGAGAGAGGGATAGGGGGGAGAGGGGAGAGGCGCTCACCCCAGTCCTCCATCGCGGCCGGAAGTCCTCGAGATCTGGAGCGGGTGGCGGCGGTGACGGAGCGGCCGGCGGGCGGGGGTGGGGTCTAGGGTTTCCGCGGCGGGGGCGGCGGCGGCGGCTGGTGGCGGGGGAGGGGAGGGAGGGTTCTGGAGGGGAGAGGATTGACGGGTCGGGCTCTGCCTAGCTGGCTCTGTGCGTTTGCCTGTTTGGGTCGCCTTCTCGGCCTGGCTGGCTCGCCTCGTGCTGCGTTGTGGGGAGGAGTGGCGGCTTTCGCACCGGGCGAGATGCGTACATACGAGTAGGGGTGGGCACTGTAAAACCGAAAACCGAAAAACCAAACCGAACCGAACCGAACCGTATTAACCGATTTGTCGGTTAATTTGGTGGTTCGATTTTTGGTTCGGTGGGAAATTTTAAGGTTGTTCGGTCTTTTGTTTTTGTTCGGTTTTCAGTACACAGAAACCGAATAGACCGAACAAACCGATATGTAAGATACCCCATGTAATACCTTGCTTCCAAAAGTGCAATAGTTTGCAGGCATCACATATTTCTCCGCACATAATACATTTCAGGTTTGATGTGATTTTTTTACTTAATTATGTTTACTAGTTTGCTCGACCGAATATACCATAGATATTAAGGTTGCTAGCTCTTGTGATTATTTTATGCATATTATACAATCCAAAACAGTGCTCTTGAGTCATTACACTTATACTGACAAGTGCATGTATTTTGGTTTTTCGGTTAACCGAACAAACCGAACCGATATATTATGGTTAATATGGTTCGGTTTCTAAATTTTGTGTGATTATTTCGGTTTCTATTTCTTAAAAACCGAAATTATAAAAAACCGAATAAACCGAACCGTATTAACCATATAAACCGAACGCCCAGCCCTACATATGACGCGCACGAGGAGACGGAACGGATGCGGTCACCAGTTACGTCCGGGCGTCCGGTTATTCTATTCAGGTAGGAAGGGTCGCTCACTTCCTGGAAACGTTGTTGTTGAAGAACGCATCCTTCATCCGATGTCATGAGATGGTTGATGTGGATAATATAATCATTGTTGTAGTTTTGTCGAAAGCGGATTTGATAGCTTTGCTTATTTTCTCTCCTACACATAGTTTTGGTTTTATATGACTTTGTTATTTGCTGCCAGGTTTCTGTGTGCGTGTGTTGGTGTTGACTGTTTGCATCCTAACTATCCAAAGGCCCAATGCGTACTCATTGTATTTGTATTCTCCTGATGATATATTTTAAACCAATAAAATTCATCCTTTACCGATAAAAGGTGTGAACTCTCGGGCACGGAGTATTTGATCCCGAGTTCATATGCTCCCTGATGAGCAGTAAAACCCCAAAAAATAGTAAAAAAATCAAAAAATCTGAATTTTTTTATGATAAACATGATGAAAGTTTTAACTGTCTGCAATTTTTTTTGATGAAATGACATTCGTGTAGGCCTGGGCGAAAAAAACAAAATCGATGCTCCGAAAACACTATTGTTGGAAGCATTTTGGAGCATCGATTTTTTTTCCAGACCTCCACGAATGTTATTTCATCACAAAAATTTGCAGAATGTTAAAACTTTCATCAATATTTATCATAAAAGATATTCCGATTTTTTTTTAACTTTTTTACTATTTTTTCAGATTTTACTGTTCATCAGGGAGCATGAGCTCGGGATCAAAAGAGCACTCTCACGAACTCTCTCCCTATGGTGATTTCCATGAAAAAACTCTTGTTCCAAAACCACTTATATGTGATTGTTGTTCTTAAAGTAGTGCGGATTCACGAAGAGTTGATTAAAACTCAAATTTCATGTACTGTTGTCAAGGGGCCTTTTTTGCTACCTTATTAGTCTTCATTGTATTTTGGGTTAAAATTTGATCACATGTTTGACTAACAAAATCTTAATACATGCCACCAAAAATTATATTATTGGATTCATGTTTGAATGTAGTTTCTAATGATATTATTTTTTCTACACGTAACTTATATTTCATTAGTAAGTCAATTTTGTCTCATTTCTTTATGTAATGTTGTTTATGAAGTCATCTTCAAAATGATGGCTAACTGTCTGAATAGTCTGCTATCAAAGATTATCTCACCAGCTCGGAGTGTGTTCCGTATGATTATGATAATTAGATGATACCCCGCGCGTTGCAGCGAGAATCGGCTGCAATATATATGTGATGGCCCTGAATTAGTAAGTCAATTTTGTCCCATTTCTTTATGTAATGTGTTTATAAAGTGTGGGGACCGGCTCATAAGTCGAAGTCACCGAATTCACGTGTACAGTGATCCCAGGATAAATGCTCATTGAACACACAGAAACTGAATAACAAGAGTCTTACATCCATTACATACCGTCTTACATAAATTATGACCATTGTGGTCAAGTCTTGCATAGATAGGGCCGTGAAGGTCGAGCACCAAACATAAACTCGCAGCGGAAATCTTCAACGATAGTTTGGACCCATGCCATCTTCCTTAACCCTGTAGGCATTCTGACTGGGAAGCGGCCTAATTCGCATATTCGTCACCAAGGTACTCTTCACCAACTTCCTGTTCTTTCATGCCTGGCCAATTAAATAACCAGGGACAAGCCAATGAGTACTTTTGAATATACTCACAAACAACCCATATTTGGAACAAGGTATTCATGCATGGTATAACACTAAGTAGGTAGTTTTGCGGAAAGCTAGATTTGAGTGCAATATCATGTCCTAACTAAAAGGATCGATATGGTTGACTAGAGGGGGGGTGAATAGGCAACTACCAATTTTTAACTTTTTTAGCAAATTAGGTTTAGCAACAAAATGTTGTCTAGATATACAACTAGGTGAGCAACCTATATTATGATGCTAACAACAATAACAACACACGCAAGCAAAGGATACAAGATAGGTAAGCTTGCACAAAGTAAAGGTAAGAAGTAACCACAAGTGAAACCGATGGAGACAAGGATGTGTTACCGAAGTTCATTTCCTTTGAGGGGAAGTACGTCTCCGTTAGAGCGGTGTGGAGGCATAATGCTCCCCCAAGATGCCACTAAGGCCACCGTATTCTCCTCACGCCCTCACACAATGCGAGATGACGTGATTCCACTAGTGGTGCACTTGAAGGCGGCAACCGGGCCTTTACAAACAAGGTTGGGGCAATCTCCACAACTTAATTGGAGGCTCCCAACACCACCATGAAGCTTCACCACAATGGAATATGGCTTCGAGGTGACCTCTTCCGTCTAGGGTGCTCAAACACCCAAGAGTAACAAGATCTGCAAGGGATTAGTGGGGAGAATCAAATTTCTCTTGGTGGAAGTGTAGATCGAGGCCTTCTCCTCCAAACCCTAGAGCACCAACAAGAATCGATGGCTAGGAAGAGAGATCGGGCAAGAATGAGCTTAGGAGCAACAATGGAGCTTTTGGGGGAAAAGAGGTGAGTCCACTTGGAGAAGAAGACCCACTTATATAGTGGAAGAAAATCTGGCCGTTTTCTGCCCACAAGTCGTGCATAAGCGGTATGCACAGAAGTACTAGGCTTCACAGGCAGTTGACGAGAGCCAGGGAGGCGGTAGTTCCGCCGGAGTGGTACTACCGCTCCCGCTAGCGGTACTTCCGCTTAGCACTATAGGAAGCCCAGACTTAGCAGTAGAAGAGGAGGGTTGTACGGCAGTACCGCTCAGAGCGGCACTTCCGCTAGTTACTGCCGCTCAAAAATTGCTCGAGTGCCGAAGACATCAGAGAGCATAAAATAAGCGGAAGTGGGGCCGGAAGTGGAGGGCCCAATGATACTTGATGACCCACAAGTATAGGGGATCAATCATAGTCCTTTCGATAAGTAAGAGTGCCGAACCCAACGAGGAGCAGAAGGAAATGACAAGCGGTTTTCAGCAAGGTATTCTCTGCAAGTGTTGTAAGTAACAATAGTAGATAGTTTTGTAGCAAGATAATTCGTAACAAGTAATGAGTGACAATAGTAACAAAGGTGCCACAAGGTAGCCCAATCCTTTTTATAGCAAAGGACATGCCTAAAAGTACTCTTATACTCCATCAGTTCCTTTATACAAGGTGTATTTGTTTTTTGATAAAATTCCAGAATGTAAGGTGCATTTCTTTTAATTCCTCATAATTCCCTTGTTAACCCTCCGAAAAGAGGAAAGTATCTATTTTCTGATTGTCTGTATCTCCCTTTATACCAAAAGAAGGAAACTATCTCTTTGTCGATCGCATGTATCTCATATTTTTCTGGACTAATCGATTCACTTTATACTAACCAACAAATTTTTCAAGGGTAATTTAGTCTTAACATGTCTATAATTATGTGCCTTGGTCACCGTGCCGGAAATAATACACCTTACATAAAGGAACGGAGGGAGTATTAGGCAAGCGCTCCCGATGACACATGGGAATTTCTGTCTAGTCATGTTCATCATGTTGAGTTGATTCGCGTTCGTTACTTTGATAATTTGATATGTGGGTGGATCGGTGCTAAGGTGTTGTTCTTACTTGAACTAACAGCCTACTTATGATTATCCCCTCTCGTAAGCATCCGCAACTACGAAAGAAGAATTAAGATAAATCTAACCATATCATGAAACATGTGGATCCAAATTAGCCCCTTACGAAGCAACGCATAAACTGGGGTTTAAGCTTCTGTCACTCTAGCAACCCATCATCTACTTGTTACTCCACAATGACTTCCCTTAGGCCCATAACATGGTGAAGTGTCATGTAGTCGACGTTCACATGACACCACTAAGATAAGTAACAACATACATATCATCCAAATATCAAACGAATACCAACTTCACATGATTACTTATAACAAGACTTCTCCCATGTCCTCGGGAACAATAGTAACTACTCACACCTCATGAACATGTTCAAGATCAGAGGTATAATAATAATGATTAAGGATCTGAACATAATATCTTCCATCAAGTAATCCAACAAGCATCAACTACAAGATGTGATCAACACAACTAGTAACCCACAGGTACCAATCTGAGGTTTTGAGACAAAGATTGAATACAAGAGATGAACTAGGATTGGAATGAGATGGTGCTGGTGAAGATGTTGATGAGGATTGGTCCTCCCACGAAGGAGGAAGTGTTGGTGATGACGATGGCTTCGATCTCCCCCTCCCAGAGAGGAATTTCCCCGGCAGAATCTGACTGCTGGAGTGCAAAAGGGCCTCTGCCCAGGTTTCTGCCTCGAGACGGCGGCACTTCGTCCCGAAAGGTTGCTTATGATTTTTTCTAGGGTAAAACACACCATATAAGGGAAGAGGGGCGTCGGGAGATGTTGGAAATATGCCCTAGAGGCAATAATAAAATGGTTATTATTATATTTCCTTGTTCATGATAATCATTTATTATCCATGCTATAATTGTATTGATTGGAAACACATTGCATGTGTGGATATATAGACAACACTGTGTCCCTAGTATGCCTCTAGTTGACTAGCTCGTTGATCAAAGATGGTCAAGGTTTCCTAGCCATTGACATGAGATGTCATTTGATAACGGGATCACATCATTGGGAGAATGATGTGATGGACAAGACCCAAACTATAAACATAGCATATGATCGTGTCAGTTTATTGCTATAGTTTTCTGCATGTCAAGTATCTGTTCCTAAGACCATGAGATCATACAACTCACTGACACTGGAGGAATGCCTTGTGTGTATCAAACGTCGCAACGTAACTGGGTGACTATAAAGGTGCTCTACAGGTATCTCCGAGAGTGTCTGTTGAGTGGGTATGGATCAAGACTGGGATTTGTTACTCCGTGTGACGGAGAGGTATCTCAGGGCCCACTCGGTAATACAACATCACAACAAGCCTTGCAAGCAATGTGACTAAAGTGTTAGCCACGGGATCTTGTATTATGGAACGAGTAAAGAGACTTGCCGGTAACGAGATTGAACTAGGTATAGAGATACCGACGATCGAATCTCAGGCAAGTAACATACCGAAGAACAAAGGGAACAACGTACGGGATTAACTGAATCCTTGACATAGAGGTTCAATCGATAAAGATCTTCGTAGAATATGTAGGAACCAATATGGGCATCCAGGTCCCGCTATTGGTTATTGACCGTAGAGGTGTCTCGGTCATGTCTACATAGTTCTCGAACCCGCAGGGTCTGCACACTTAAGGTTTGGTGACGTTTCAGTAGTATAGAGTTATGTATGGTGGTGACCGAAGGTTGTTCGGAGTCCCGGATGAGATCCCGGACATCACGAGGAGCTCCGGAATGGTCCGGAGGTAAAGATTGATATATAGGAAGTCCTGTTTTGGTCGCCGGAAAAGTTTCGGGCTCATCGGTAGTGTACCGGGAGTGCCGGGAGGGTACCGGGGGGCCATCGGGAGGGGTGTTTCGACCCAAGAGGCTACATGGGCTGTGGGAGGAGGTATACCAGCCCTTAGTGGGCTGGTTGAAGCCCCACAAGAGGCCCATGCGGCTGGGAGGAGAAACCCAAGGTGGAAAGAAAGTTTCCAAGTGGGAGAGAAGGAGTCCTAATCCTACTAGGATTGGAGGAGGAGGACTCCTCCTCCCACTTCGGCCGAACCAAGGGTTGGCCCCTTGGGGGCCAAGTCTCCTCCCTCCAGCTGATTTGAGGTTTGGCAAGAAGCCAAAGTTGTCGTTTCTTAAAGTTTGGGGATGTGATGCTTATGTCAAAAAGCTTCAGCCTGAAAAGCTGGAACCCAAAGCGGAGAAATGCGTCTTCATAGGATACCCAAAAGAGACAGTTGGGTATATCTTCTATCTCAGATCCGAAGGCAAAGTGTTTGTTGCTAAAAACGGAACATTTCTTGAGAAAGAGTTTCTCTCGAAATAATTGAGTGGGAGGAAGATAGAACATGATGAGGTTGTTGAACCTTTACTTCAACCTGAGAGTAGCGCAGCACAGAAAGATGTTTCTGTAGAGCCTGCATCAGTTGAAGAGGAAGTTAATGATGATGATCATGAAGCGTCGGATCAAGTTGCTATCGAACCTCGTAGGTCGACAAGGACGCATACTGCTCCTGAGTGGTACGACAACCCTGTCTTAGAGGTCATGTTGTTGGACAACGATGAACCTACGAGCTATGGAGAAGCGATGATGGGCCCGGATTCCGAGAAATGGTTAGAGGCCATGAAATCCGAGATGGGATCCATGTATGAAAACAAAGTATGGGCTTTGGAAGTATTACCTGAAGGGCGTAAGGCCATTCAGAACAAATGGATCTTTAAGAGGAAGACGGACGCGGACGGTAATGTCACCGTCTATAAAGCTCGACTTGTGGCAAAGGGTTTTTCACAAGTTCAAGGAGTTGACTACGATGAGACCTTCTCACCCGTAGTGATGCTTAAGTCCGTCAGAATCATGTTAGCAATAGCTGCCTTTTTCAATTATGAAATTTGGCAGATGGATGTCAAAACAACGTTCCTTAACGGTTTCCTTAAGGAAGAGTTGTATATGATGCAACCAGAAGGTTTTGTCGATCCAGAGAATGCTGACAAAGTTTGCAAACTCCAGCGATCCATTTATGGACTGGTGCAAGCATCTCGGAGTTGGAATCTGCGCTTTGATGAGCTGATCAAAGCGTTCGGGTTTATACAAGTTTACGGAGAAGCTTGTATTTACAAGAAAGTGAGTGGGAGCTCTATAGTGTTTCTAATATTATATGTGGATGACATATTACTGATTGGAAACAATATAGAAATGCTGGAAAGCGTGAAGGAATATTTGAACAAGAGTTTTTCAATGAAGGACCTAGGAGAAGCTGCTTTCATATTAGGCATTAAGATCTATAGAGATAGATCGAGATGCTTAATCGGACTTTCACAGAGCACATACCTTGATAAAGTTTTGAAGAAGTTCAAAATGGATCAGTCTAAGAAGGGGTTCTTGCCTGTGTTACAAGGTGTGAAGTTGAGTAAGACTCAATGCCCAGTGACTGCAGAAGATAGAGAGAAGATGAGTGTCATCCCCTATGCTTCAGCCATAGGCTCTATCATGTATGCAATGCTGTGCACAAGACCCGATGTCAGCCTTGCCATAAGTATGGCCGGAAGGTTTCAAAGTGATCCAGGAATGGAGCACTGGACGGCGGTCAAGAATATCCTTAAGTACCTGAAAAGGACTAAGGAAATGTTTCTCGTTTATGGAGGTGATCAAGAGCTCGTCGTAAAGGGTTAGGTCAATGCAAGCTTTGACACTGATCCGGATGACTCTAAGTCGCAAACCGGATACGTATTTATTCTTAATGGGGAGCGGTAAGCTGGTGTAGTTCCAAGCAGAGCGTGGTAGTCGATTCTACATGCGAAGCGGAGTACATCGCAGCCTCGGAGGCGGTGAAGGAAGGTGTCTGGATGAAGGAGTTCATGACAGATCTTGGAGTAGTGCCCAGTGCACTGAATCCAGTGGATCTGTTCTGTGATAACACAGGTGCCATTGCCCTGGCCAAGGAACCAAGGTTTCACAAGAGGACCAGACACATAAAGCGACGCTTCAATTCCATCCGCGAGTACATCAAGGAGGAGGACATAAATATTTGCAAAGTGCACACGGATCTGAATGTTGCAGACCCGTTGACTAAACCTCTTCCAAGGGCTAAACATGATCAACACCAGAACTGTATGGGTGTTCGATTCATTACAATGTAAATCACATAATGATGTGAGCTAGATTATTGACTCTAGTGCAAGTGGGAGACTGTTGGAAATATGCCCTAGAGGCAATAATAAAATGGTTTTTATTATATTTCCTTGTTCATGATAATCATTTATTATCCATGCTATAATTGTATTGATTGGAAACACATTGCATGTGTGGATATATAGACAACACTGTGTCCCTAGTATGCCTCTAGTTGACTAGCTCGTTGATCAAAGATGGTCAAAGTTTCCTAGCCATTGACATGAGATGTCATTTGATAACGGGATCACATCATTGGGAGAATGATGTGATGGACAAGACCCAAACTATAAACATAGCATATGATCGTGTCAGTTTATTGCTATAGTTTTCTGCATGTCAAGTATCTGTTCCTAAGACCATGAGATCATACAACTCACTGACACTGGAGGAATGCCTTGTGTGTATCAAACGTCGCAACGTAACTGGGTGACTATAAAGGTGCTCTACAGGTATCTCCGAGAGTGTCTGTTGAGTGGGTATGGATCAAGACTGGGATTTGTTACTCCGTGTGACGGAGAGGTATCTCAGGGCCCACTCGGTAATACAACATCACAACAAGCCTTGCAAGCAATGGGACTAAAGTGTTAGCCACGGGATCTTGTATTACGGAACGAGTAAAGAGAATTGCCGGTAACGAGATTGAACTAGGTATAGAGATACCGACGATCGAATCTCGGGCAAGTAACATACCGAAGAACAAAGGGAACAGCGTATGGGATTAACTGAATCCTTGACATATAGGTTCAACCGATAAAGATCTTCGTAGAATATGTAGGAACCAATATGGGCATCCAGGTCCCGCTATTGGTTATTGACCGTAGAGGTGTCTCGGTCATGTCTACATAGTTCTCGAACCCGCAGGGTCTGCACACTTAAGGTTTGGTGACGTTTCGGTAGTATAGAGTTATGTATGGTGGTGACCGAAGGTTGTTCGGAGTCCCGGATGAGATCCCGGACATCACGAGGAGCTCCGGAATGGTCCAGGGGTAAAGATTGATATATAGGAAGTCCTGTTTTGGTCGCCGGAAAAGTTTCGGGCTCATCGGTAGTGTACCGGGAGTGCCGGGAGGGTACCGGGGGGCCATCGGGAGGGGTGTTTCGACCCATGAGGCTACATGGGCTGTGGGAGGAGGTATACCAGCCCTTAGTGGGCTGGCCGAAGCCCCACAAGAGGCCCATGCGGCTGGGAGGAGAAACCCAAGGTGGAAAGAAAGTTTCCAAGTGGGAGAGAAGGAGTCCTAATCCTACTAGGATTGGAGGAGGAGGACTCCTCCTCCCACTTCGGCCGAACCAAGGGTTGACCCCTTGGGGGCCAAGTCTCCTCCCTCCCTCCTCCTATATATACTAGAGTTATTGAGGGTTTTTGACAATAGAAATCAGCCACGTGCTACCCTCTCCTCTAGATCGCAGTTTCTCCTCTAGATCGTTTCAGCGGTGCTTAGGCGAAGCCCTGCTGGAATAGTTCCACCACCATCGCCGCCACGCCGTCGCGCTGCCGGAGAACTCATCCACCTCTCCGCTCCCTCTTGCTGGATCAAGAAGGCGGAGATCGTCATCGAGCTGTACGTGTGCTGAACGCGGAGGTGCCATCCATTCGGCGCTAGATCGGGACGGATCGTGATTGGATCGCGGGACGCTCGGCGATTTGGATCGCGAAGACGTTCGACTACATCAACTGCGTTTCTTAACGCTTCCCGCTTAGCGATCTACAAGGGTATGTAGATCCACTCTCCCTCTCGTAGATGCTCATCACCATGGATAGATCTTGCGTGTGCGTAGGAAAATTTTTGTTTCCCGTGCAACGTTCCCCACAGGAGACCTGCAGGGGCCCCACAAGCCATCAGGGCGCCGCCTGGGGGGCGCGCTCTATTGGCTTGTGGGCAGCAGGTGGCCCCCCTCTGGTATGTTTTTGGCCCAGAAATTCTTAAATATTCCATAAAAATCCTCCATGAAGTTTGAGGTCATTTGGAGTCTGGTGATTTTTCTGCCTTTTCCTCGGTTTTCAGTCCAGAATTCCAGTTTCCAGATATTTCTCTCTTTGTGATGTACCTTGCATATTCAGAGAGAAAGAGCTTAAGAATTGTATGATAATAGGGAATCATGAATAAGAATAATATAAATATCAATAAGAAATCATGATGCAGAATGGATGTATCAACTCCCCCAAGCTTAGACCTCGCTTGTCCTCAAGCGAAAGCCGAGCTTGAGAATAATGACCATATGATTTGAGAGGGAGAAGTCGATAAAAACAAAATACGGACATGAACGCATCATGAATTTTAACATAGCAGCAGTTTTTCATCATATAGCTTCTCATAAACAAGTAACAATCTAATCACAAATGAAGTGGTATGAAGCATAAAATTCATTGGAAACCGACAAATAATGACATTAGTCATTGAAATAATCATGACTATCATAGTCAAGAGAAGAGTCTATGTAAGAGCTTTCGTTTCTAGCAAGTTCACATACTCAACTATCATGTAGCCTTCTATGATTGTTGTCACTCATTGAATATTTTTGGAGCTAATGTTCCCGTCAGACACAAAGGAAGATGGAAGCTTTATTATCGCCATCCAACTCATTTACCTCAAGGATAATGTCAACAGTAATGAGTTATGATCACCTACATTCAACTGGATATATTTGTTTGGATCTTTCCTCAACACATAATGCTTACCGACTAGGGAGTTGGTAGGTGGAAATAAGAAAGAATATTGTTGATTCTTGCACGAAAATAAACTTTTGTAAGAATGTAAAAGATGGGCCCTTCGCAGAGGGAAGCAAAGGTTGTCATGCGCTTTTATTTGTTTAGGATGTGCAATCTCTTAACGCAAAGGAACATCACTTTGTATTGCCCCTTGTGATAGTGAACTTTATTATGCACTCTGTTGCTTTTATTTCTTCGCTATCACAAGATCGTACAAAGCTTATTTTCCCTTACAATAAAAGATCATACATATTTAGAGGCAATTTTTATTGCTTTGTGCATCGATGACAACTTACTTGGAGGATCTTATTCAATCCATAGGTAGGTATGGTGGACTCTCATGGCGAGAAACTGGGTTTAAAGGGTTATGGATGCACAAGTAGTATTTCTACTTAGTGCGGAAAAGTTTCGGCTAGCAAAAGATCTAAGGCAAGCATATCATGTCAAGGGATCCAAAGCAATATAACTTCTATGCAAATGTAAACAATCATGATCATTATGTTGTCTTCCATGTCCAACATCGACACTCGATCATTATATAATATTTGATGGGGGCTCGGGAATTGGGCCATTCTAGCATGAATTATTGCATGGCTAAACTATGAAGCTCCGGAATTGCGTGCCACAGATTGAAAAAACGCAGGCAAATTTTGTTGTGATGACAAGGGAGGAGCTACAAGGGTGGTTATGTAGGGTAACGCAGCAGAAAACAAAAAAAATTCGACCTACGCACCAGCCCAGGACCACTATGGAGACTGCATACAAGGTTTGATCTTTTCGTTACCGACTCGTAGCGCAGCGGAAGTAGAGTCGATGACGATCGGCGGTGCAGATCCCCGCAGCTAGGATTTACAACCTCCCAACCGCGAGGATGTATACCCTCATCTGCCCCTCAGACAGCCCTCCGGGAGGCGGTCGAACAGTCCCCCGGACGGTGTCGCGGACAGCCCTTCGAGAGGACCTTCGAAACTCGGACAGTCACTCGGACAGCCCTTCGGGAGGCACTCACAAACTAAGACCGAAACTACGATCTCTCTACAGAGTTGCACACATACGGTGTCATCTATCCGGCAGGGCTTCGCCGTCCAGAACTAGTTCCCACCGGAACCCAGACAGCCTTTCGGCTCTACGAAACTCTTTTCGTGGGAGGGAGAGAAGAAGCCAGATAATGCATGGCATGTGTATGAGAGTTGGAGTGAGGATGGAGAGCTCCTCTCCACCTCCTTATATAGTGGTGGGAGGGGTGAGGGGGGGCTGAAATTTCAGCCCACTAAACATGCACCCACCAAACAAGGAAGCATGTTCCCACCAAACATGGAGAAAACATGTTCCCTTGTCCATGGTGTTCCCCCATGGGGCCCCACCTTCCTCCCAACACTCTCCACCATTTGTGGGGGCTGCCCCCCACCATGGGGGCCCCACCCAACACTTTGTCCAGCCACAAGGGGGCTGTCCCCTAAAGGGGGCGCCCCCAAAAACAGCCCCCACGATCCGTGGGATCTTGTCCCCTCATGCTGGGACAAGATGTTTTCCGTGACTATTACTTCTGAAAAATTCCGGAAGGTCCCAGAACATTTCCAGCACCCTCTAAAATTATCTGGACGTGCTCCGGAACATTTCCGGTATGGTGGTTTAATTTAAAACCATCTTCGTTTACCCGCTAAACAATTCCGGCAGCTCCGAAAACTTTTTTTGGTTTTTTCTCCAGAAAAATTCTAGAAATTACCAGACCAATCTGGCAACCTCCAAAACATTCCCGGTGCTTGCCGAAACCTTTTTGGATCAATGGTTTTATCCGAAACAACTTTTCGGTTTTACCGAAACTTTTTCGGTGTTCTCTCCGGAACTTTTCCGTTGTCTCCGAAACTATTCCAGTGACTTTCTCTCGGACTCCTTCTCTAGTATTCAGCAGATAGATGACCCTTAAGCGTGTGACCCTATAGGTTCGGTGAAGTATAGACATGACCGGAACACTTTCCGATCAATGATCAGCATCGGAGCCGTGGACACCCATATTGACCCCTATACCCACACGAATAAATATTCGAGTGAACCTCCAGTTGCCGTGTGCTATTCCTGTTGCTTCGCGATATGTTACAATACCCGAGGTGAGATTTATCGGCATCCCTGTGGATCAACAACCTTGTCCACTATGCCAGTTACCTCGTTACCGGTATTGTTCTCTTTTCTCTTTTCCGTGTTCCGGCATCCCTGTGATCAAATCACAAAGTGTCTGGCCAGACGATGATGGATACCGTAACACCGAGAGGGCCCGAGAATATCTCTCCACCGTCGGAGGAGCAAATCCCAATCTTGAGCTATCAAGTTACTTGACACACTTTTCCATGAACCCGTAAGCCGCCGTAATAGCCACCCATTTACGGATGACGTTTAACAAACCCCAAAGTTCATGAAGCAAGCATGAAGAAACTCGATACTCTCATGGTCTAAGGAATCATGCAAACGTTAACCATCTCTGTGTTATAAACCATTAACTAGTGACGAATGTATCTCATAGCATAACATCAATTCGGGTCGATTCAACACAAATGTTCTTCCAACATTGTGCCCTCAAAATTGCCGGCATAGCCATGCCCATGATCAGGAAAACAGGATCATCATGCAATACTTGAGCCAGTCTTAGAGGCTTGACTAGGAATATATTTTACCGTTTATTATCCCACACGTGCACATGAGTTTCCCTCCAAGCCTCGTTTTATTTGTAGACTCGAGAATCATTGCAGTTATAGCATGGAACATAAACATAATTATGAACAGGGAGATAATCAATAACATTTATTATTGCCTCTAGGGCATATCTCCTACAGGTTATTGTTAAAATGAATAGAACTGTGTCCCTCTTCAAGATGATGATGCTATATGAACAAGTGTAGATTAGGAGGGGTGTTAGAATTAATTAAATGTGTTAGTCTTGGGGTAAATCTCCCCTTGTTAACTGCCAGGCGGTTAGCACCGTCGCATCTGTCTGGAACGGACGCATCCTCTGGTCGCGTCCCCCAACTTGTATATAAGCATCACTATCAATGAAAGAGAGACACAGTTCTATTCATTTTACTTTGATTCTCAACAGTTATCATAGATGATAATGAAAATTTCATTGCAGCCAATAGACGAGCAAGTGAATTGGTCAATGATGCCATCGAGATAGACTCCTATCTTTAGATATTGGATGCACAAGGTTAGAGCAAGTACAATAAGATGATGTAGGAGTGTTGTAAGAATTTAAATATTATATTTTACTGAGTTGGAAGAGAGAGAAGAGAAGCGGGCTACTAGTTAACATCCGGCTACAACACGTGCTCCTAGAGACATTGTGAGAGAGTGAGATGTGTCATGTATCAACAAAATAGTACATATTTATATAATTTTTTGCGAGAAAACATCCGATCTATTCATCTTCAAACATGGTAGTACAACGAGCACTAGAAATAATAAAAATTACATCCAGATTCATAGACCACCTAGCGACGACTACAAGCACTGAAGCGAGCCGAAGGCGCGCCGTCGTCATCACCCCTCCCTCACCAGAGCCGGGCAAAACTTGTTGTAGTAGACAGTCGGGAAGTCGTCATGCCCCATAGGACCAGCGCACCAGAACAGCAACCGCCGCCGATGAAGAGTAACGTAGATCGAAAGGATCCAACCTGAAAACACACAAACTTAGACGAACGACGAACAGATCCGAGCAAATCCACCAAAGTCAGATCCACCGGAGACACACCTCCACACGCCCATCGACGATGCAAGATGCACCACTGGAACGGGGCCTGGGCGGGGAGAACCTTATTCCATCTTCAAGGAGCCGCCACCGTCTCGCCTTCTTAAGCACAACACAAACCCTAACAAAACTCGAAAACACATCTAAAAACGGAGCCCTCCCACCGGCAAGGGTCGGGATCCACCGCGCCTCCATGGCCCTAAGGCCACCGGAGACGAGGCGGACCAGCGCCGACGTCGGCGGGAGGCGAAGAAACCCTAATTTTCTTAGGGGAGGCAGCGGCTGCGTGAGCAAAGGAGGACTTGTATTTATTAGCTTAGCTATAGATGATGTGACAACATCATATAGCCAGCAGTTGATTATATTATTAACCATGCTCTTACTGGTGCGGTCATATTGATTAAAGATGGTGACGACCATGAGAGATGGGATGAAATCAATAGTACAGAGTTAGTACAAAGTTGAGTCACTTAATTTGGGACGGAGGGAATAGTATTTATTTCTGAAGACTGTACTTTTTGAACCCTAACACCCACTCAGAGGCATGGCAGTCGTGATCATTTACATGGCAATTTTTGTTGTCTATGAATGCCAAATTTAGTTGACAATCATGAAAAATCATGTTAGTTCATTTTTTTGCCAGAATTTGCCGTGCTCGCTAACTAAGTTTGTCATCCACACGGCAACTAAAATAGCCATAAAAAACTTAAGTTTTGCCATGCCTTTCCAAGGAAGGTCAGCACAATAACATTCCCCTATTTTTTTGTAGGGTAGATCGAAAAGACAATTTCACCTGCGAATCAAGCACTATGTTTCTCTTACCACCAACCCAAGGATCTCTTCCAGGCTAGCAATAATCCGAATACAGCACAGGGAAAAACAAAGCTCATCGCTGATCACACGTCAGACTAATCAAAACTATCTCCGTCTTCCAAACTGAAAAGGGCCTAGACTGCTTATGCTTATTTACACACCAGAAAAAAACACGGGAGGAATCAATCCACAAGGCTTACTGCACGCCGAACGCCCTACGACGACTTGAGGACCGCGCCTTCCGTTATCTTCCACCCTCCTGGCCCGGTGAAGGCCATCTCGTACCGGGTGGTGTACTTGGTGTCGTACAAATCGTCATTCCTGGGGTTGGTTGCGTCGGTGAGCTGACCCGCCTCCTCGATCGTCGCCTCCACGGTCGCCCGCCGTCCATCCAGGGAGACGGTGATGCTGTCGATCGCCACGTCGGACAGCGTGTAGTCCCAGAACCAGCCTTTGCGCTCGATCTCCGCTGCTCGGTCCGTCCATACCTTCAGCATGTTGCCATCAAGAACCTGTGGGGATCATGGAAATACCAGTTTTCGGTTACCGTCGTTAGGGCGATAAGTTGGCAGTGGAAATAACTCTCGAGAAATTATGCTGTGACAGTGGAAGTGTTAAAATACAAGCCAAACGAGCAGGATTACTATCACTCAAGCATACTTATGAACAGTGTAACCTATATGACTATCTGAAGTGTCTCCGGTGGCACAAGGTATCTTGTGAGTGGAAACACAGGACCAGCAACAGAGGCCAGCCGGCAAAAGTTTCGAACCTCACCTCTTGCAATGATTCCACAGAATGATCTGATCCCAAGGCCTTGGATTTGATACTCTGCCACTTGCGAACAATATCTTCTGCCAGATTCGCATCCATTCTAGGAATCTGTATTGGCTCATCTGGTGCATCATCTTCAATAAACAAATATATAATTAATACTACATAAGCACTATGATTTCAGAAACAAATTTGTATATGGATCAAACATTTGGTACACAGCTTTGTTGAAAACGTCAACCCAAAGCTACAATCTCGAAAATGTAATGTCATTAGACATCAAGCATGACCAGTAGTAACACACGAGCAGAGTTTTTTTTCTTCCTTTTTTTACTAGTTGGAAAGTAAAAGAGTGTCTACTTACCATCAACTGAGTCGACAACATTAGCAACTGCCACGGACTCATGCTCGCTTCTGATAGCAGGGAGCACCCTCTTACGAGGCAAGTACTTCAGGCCTATTACTGTCAACAGAGCAAATAATGCAGTGGCAGAGACGATCTTCAGGGCAGCATTTTTGGAATCATGGATATCAAATCCCATAATATTTTTCTGGTCAAATTTATTGACAGATTCCTCAAGGCCATCATTAGGATTCTCGATGGCCGTTCGATCTAGCTGTTCTATCAATGGAAAAATCTTGTTGAATGCTTGGACAGCACTTGATTTCACGGTACCAAGCGCAGCTGTAGCTTGAGCACCGAGTTTTGCTATAGCAGCAGCAGCAGCCAAATGAGAAGCACCACCACCTTCCATCATTTCTAGGAAGCTTAAAACTTTTGAATCATCGTAGTAGTCTCCAAGTGTAAACTGCATGCCTCGAGTATCTCTGCTCCTAGGGAAAACCTCTGAGACAAGCCAAGTCTCCAAAAGCTTACACAGGCCTGGAAGAAGATCATTCTCCTGGTGGTCGATGCTAGAGTTGTTCACAATAAACTCTACAATTTTGGGGTCTCTGTGTGGTGAGGATTCATTATCAATTGCAAGCCAGAATCTGCACTTGCTAATGTCTCCCACAAGCAATGAACAAAGTGCCCTTTCCAACGCAAGATCCATCTCGTTATCATAAGCATATTGGGAACCTATATTGAACTTCTGGAGCTGTTCAAAAAGATCATCTGCCACCATGATGAGCTCTGGCCTTTTACTTACAATTGCTTGAGCAACATTTGCGAGTGCCACGCTATAGATTTCAAACCATTCAGGCGGTATGCTATTCGGTGTTTTTGAAAAGAAATCCATCTGTGATTTGTAATAAAAATGAATCAACACATTCTCAAAACATGTGCTACAGCAACACAAAAAGGCTACTGCCTCATGAAAACTGGTGATAATTACAAACCTGCTCTGCTGATGTCATCTGCAGAAAGGCCTCATTCATGTAGGCTTCACGCGAAAATCCACCTCCAACAGTAGCAATACCTCCTCTACCAACACTCCACAAAATGTTTCTTACACCACGAAGACCTTCTTGGCGTTTAATCTGGTGTTTTTCATCAAGAGGGAGGGCAAGAAGCTCCAAAACACAACGAGGTGTGATCTCCTCCAGAGTTTCATCAATTTGTGAAAGCAGATCAGGTGCAAGATTGATTGCCCCATCCTCCTAAAGGAAAACATACATCTTAGCACTGCTTCCAGAAGACTTCCTTAGCAACATACAGCACATGCATTTAATGCTGGTCTTCACATATTTATCTAAATCTATCCAATTCCAATATCTACCCAGTGAAAATATAAAATGCAAAGACCATTGTGCTATTGAGACTCCTTTTTATACGTTTATCTTGTATAGTTAGACCTGTACATTTTGTTATACTACTTATACAAACTTATTTAGTAGGATAGCTCCCTGCTCTTCTGGAAGACATGGAAGCAGAAGTAATCCTAACTAAAAGAAATCACATACAGAATACTAAAGGAAAAGGTGCTGCATCTTATGTTTACCATAAGGGGACTTGCTTAGCCAAATAAAATCAGAATTGACACTCAGCATTAACAGCAATTAGATCAATCTAGACTACATAGTATATACAGCAGTAAAAGAAGAAAAATTATGTTCACTGGGATTAATAAACAGATGTTTGTGTAAAGCCACCATACACATGTTAAATCTGCAATACTGTTTGATGGTGAAAACAGTTAACCTGCAAGAGCTTGAGAGCCCTTTCAAGCACCTCACAGCAGCAGATTACATCTGGAGGGCTAGCCGCCATTGCGTCCCTTGATATGTCCACATAAGCAAGAGCCATTGTCAGCACCACATCCTGTTTGAACCGCTTGGGCGGGCGGTCCTCCAGCAAGTGCTCTCCAATTGCGAGCACTGTATGTGCCTCCCCAGCCTCCTGAAGGGCACACAGCACACCCGGAACCTGCTTGGCAAGGCATCCAATTTAAGCAGCGACAACAAGTACATGCTAATTCTATCTGAATTCCTGCAAGACTCAAGTCCATCGTTTACTGCCCCTACAGCCTCACCTTGTCCCAAGCGACATCCAACGTGAGCGCGGCGTCGCGGTTCTCAGAAAGCGCGCGGTCATACTCGGTGCGGGAGCTCTGGTTTGTGAGAGTATCATGTGCAATCTGCAGTATTTGCCGACGGCCAACAAGGGCGTCTGTGCTGTAGCCGTACTGCGGTGGCTTGGCCGTCCGCGCCTCGAACGCACGCCTGACGCCGTCGCTGAGGAAATGCGGCTCCGCGCCGAGAACCTGAGCAGAGCAAGCGAATCAATCGTTTCCCCACACTAATCATATGGTACAGAAATTTCATCCCTAGCTCATTTATCAGGTAAAAATGGGTCATGTTTTTATGGGATTGAGTGAGACGATAACCTAGTTTAAAGTCTTTAGAATGGAAATACTAGGCACAATGCTGGATGATACAGCATTTCTACAACAAAGTATCATCATATTCCAAGAATAATGTCTTTCCCCTCTCTCAGATGGATGTTACTAGGTTTACTAGGATCGGTTAAATCACACGAGATGCCCGTGAAGCAATGTAGGGGGCTAACCTTGTAGAGGTCGACCTGGAGGGGAAAAGCCCGGTCGGCGGCATCGGGGAAGAGCGGGACGAAGGGGGACGCGGAGACGCCGGCGGGGGCGGCGGCGGGCGGCTCGGGCGCGGCGGCGGCGGTGGGGAGGAGGTGGAAGTCGGCGAAGAGGCGGTCGGCCCAGCGGCTCGCGGCGCGGCAGGCGAAGGCGTCCGCGGGCGGCGGCGGCCTGCGGCGCGGGCGCGGGAGGGAGAAGGCGAGCGGCGCGGAGTTGGGGCGCGCGAGCAGGTTGTGGAAGCCCTCCATTGCCGGCGGCGGCGGCGGCGGATGGGGGTTTAGGAATTGTTAGAAGGGGGAGACAGCGGCGTGCGCTGCGCCCGCGGCCTGGCTGTGTGCGTCTGCTGTCGGCCCGTCGCTGTTTTGCGCTTCAGTTCGGAATTTCGGATGCACTGAGGTGAGACTGATGTTGAAGGCCCTCAACTTTTACATACTGCAAAGTTCATGTGAGATACTAAGATACAGGAGTAGGTTATTGTGGTTGTTTGTTTCATATTGGTTTTATCTACGCTGGCTTGAGTTTTAGTTATGTTCATTCACATATCTTGTTGGGTCGCTGTTGTTTGTTTTGAGAGGAGGGTGGAGTTGTTAGGTGCGTAATTGTGGAATCTTACATGTTACGGTCGCGGTGTCAGCGGGTGGTGGTTGTGTGACCCCTTGGGAGCTCTTATTCCACGTTGAAACTGTTAAGATTTATTACATAAATGTATTAGGGAAATCTCCTTCTCTCCCAAATCGTTGGGCGGGCAAATCTCCGCAACCGACGCCTCTCCTGCTCGTCCTGGAACGGACGCCTCTCCGAACCGTCGCGTCTCTCCAGACCATATAAATTTGCGTCCTGTAACCATCGATGAGAGGACTCAATCATTTGTTGATTCGAAACACGTTATCAGCACGTAGAACAGCCAACGAGAGCAAGAAAAGAAAGAGAGAAGGGAAGGAGCACCTTGCCGCCGTTTTCTACGAGGACAATCCGATGGAAGAGGAATTATGCCTTGTGGACAGTGGTACCACAAACTCCATATTGAGGGAGATGAAATATTTCCAAACTCTGAAAAAGATGAATGGAGATATTCTAACTATCGCTGGACGCGATACAGTGATTGTTGGTACTGGACGTGCCATATTCACCCTCCCAAGTGGTACACAAGTGACAATTGAGGATGCTTTATTGTATCCCGACTCATCACGTACCCTGATCAGTTATCAAGATATCCGTAAGAATGGTTTTCATATTGAAACCCATGAAGACAACAAAAAGGAGTATCTACTCTTTACTAAAGATCACGGATATGGCAAAAAGGTACATGAGAAAATTCCTTCTCTATCGTCTGGTTTGTACTATACGTACATCAAACCCGTGGAACATGTTGCATACAAAGTAATTTTTCAGAATGTTAACGCATTCCAAACCTGGCATGATCGCCTAGGCCATCCTGGAATAGGGATGATGAGAAAAATTAATAGCAATTCCATTGGTCATAATTTGCTTGAGTCAAAATTTCCTCAATCTTCTGATTTTGTGTGCACATCTTGCGCCACGGGAAAGCTAATTTTGAGGCCCTCGCACCTCAAAATACAAGCTGAACCACTTCAGTTCCTTGAACGCATTCAAGGAGACATCCGTGGTCCCATTCAGCCATTATCTGGACCTTTCAGGTATTTCATGGTTCTGATTGACGCATCTACACGATGGTCACATGTGTGTCTTCTATCCACACGGAACCATGCATTTGCCAAGATAATGAGGCAAGTCATTAAGTTGCAAGCCCATTATCCAGAAAGTCGAATTAAGACAATTCGAATGGACAACGCTGCAGAATTCTCCTCACGTGCTTTCAATGATTATTGCATGGCTTTGGGGATTGAAGTTCAGCACTCTGTTCCATATGTACATACACAAAATGGTTTGGCTGAAGCATTGATTAAGAGGATTAAACTCATTGCAAGACCTTTGTTGACGAATTGCAACTTGCCAACCTCTTGTTGGGGTCACGTCGTTTTACACGCTGCTGACTTGATACAATTGAGGCCAACTGCATATCACAGTTCTTCCCCTCTGGAATTGGTACGTGGAAATCCTCCAAGCATTTCCCATCTGCGTAAGTTCGGATGTGCTGCATACATCCCGATCTCACCACCACAGCGGACATCTATGGGCCCACACAGAAAGTTGGGGATCTATGTGGGGTACAAATCGTCGTCGATTATCAAGTACCTGGAACCCCTAACTGGGGATCTGTTCACAGCCCGTCACGCTGATTGCATATTTAATGAGGAACATTTTTCGGCATTAGGGGGAGATTTCAAGTACCAGAAAGAATGCCCGGAAATTGATTGGAATGCTCATGCCATTTCATCCTCTGATCCACGTACCCATGAGACCGAACTTCAAGTTCGAAAGATCATTAATTTGCAACATCTTGCAAATAATCTGCCAGATTCATTTACTGATCTGAAAGGCGTGACAAAATCCTTAAATCCTGCCAGAAATGCGCCAGAAAGAGTGGAGGTACCAATAAAAACCACTCAACTCCCTGTTCCTAAAAAGAGGGGGAGTAGTATGGCCTCTGACCTGGAGCAAGCTTCTAGCAAGCAACAAAGGAAATCGAGGAGAAAAACCTCGGAGTCAGTAAATGCAGTTCAACTCAACGTTGACAAACACCTGATGGGTAGTATACACCCAGTGGAAGGGCAACCTCCACAACCCAGCTCCAGTGTGCACAAACTGGCTGGAACATCAAAACACCCAGACTCAATCGTATTGGGAAATCACGAAGAGTCTCTAGGGGTGCAGGAAATTTCCATCAACTATGTTGATTCTGGAGAATCATTTGACCGTAAGACTACGACTGTCGACATATATTTTGCTGAAAATATTGCAGATACCCTTCTTACTGATCATGATCCAAGGTCTATCGTTGAGTGCCAAAGGCGCTCCGACTGGCCTAAATGGAAGGATGCAATCCAAGCAGAAATTGCCTCGCTTAACAAAAGAAAGGTATTCATTGAAGCAATACCTACACCTCCCAATATTTTCCCTGTGGGATTCAAATGGGTTTTTCTTCGGAAACGGAATGAGAACAATGAGGTGGTGAGATATAAAGCAAGGCTCGTAGCACAAGGTTTCACGCAGAAACCTGGCATTGATTTCAATGAAACATACTCTCCAGTAATGAGTGGAACCACTTTTCGATATCTTATATCTTTGGCGGTGCAAAATCGTCTATCCATGCAGTTGATGGACGTCGTGACCGCATATCTTTACGGGTCACTAGATTCGGACATATATATGAAGGTTCCTGACGGAATCTCTGTCCCGAATAAAAATGCAAAACGCAACATGTACTGTGTAAAGCTGAATAAGTCATTATATGGCTTAAGGCAGTCGGGACGGATGTGGTACAACCGACTCAGTGAGTTCCTTCTTCAGAAAGGTTACTCCAATAGCACTGATTGCCCATGTGTTTTCATCAAGAAATCCTCTACATGATTTTGCATCATTTCTGTGTATGTTGATGATCTCAACATTATTGGCCACACACCAGACATTGATGAAGCACGCAATCATCTAAAGATGGAATTTTAGATGAAGGATTTGGGTAAAACCAAATTTTGCTTAGGTATTCAACTTGAGCACCTTCCCTCAGGAATCATGATACACCAAGCTGCCTATATCCAGAAAATATTGGAGAAATTCAATATGGACAAATCCTATCCATCTAAAACTCCTATGGTGATTCGATCTCTAGACGTAGAGAAAGATCCGTTCAGACCAAGGGATGATGGAGAAGAGGTGTTGGGACCTGAAGTTCCATACCTCAGTGCCGTTGGAGCGCTTATGTATCTTGCAAATTGCAAAAGACCTGATATTGCATTTGCAGTGAATCTACTTGCTAGACATAGCGCAGCTCCCACCAAACATCATTGGTCTAGAGTGAAGAATATCCTTCGATATCTCCAAGGCACAAAGGATCTTGGCCTATTTTTCTAGTTCCAGAGAAATCAGGACTCTGATATGATTGGATATGCAGATGCCGGCTATTTGTCTGATCCCCATAATGCCAGATCTCAGACCGGCTTTGTGTTCCTACATGGTGGTACTGCTATATCATGGAAGTCTTCAAAACAGACTCTAGTGGCAACATCTACCAATCATTCTGAAATAATTTTATTATTTGAAGCATCATGTGAATGTGTATGGCTTCGCAGAATGATAACCCACGTACAACAGTCATGTGGAATTGATTCGATAGAATCACCCACCATTATCTATGAGGATAATGCGGCATGTGTTGCACATATGCAAACAGGATACATCAAGAGTAATATCACTAAGCATATTTCTCCTAAATGGTTTTCCCCCATAATCTTCAGAAAAGCGGGGAAATAAGCATCCTGCAAGTCAAGTCATGCGACAACCTTGCTGATCTATTTACCAAGTCTCTACCAAATTCAGTATTCCAGAAATATGTTCATGGAATTGGTATGCGACGACTTAGGGACTTGCAGGTGTCGGGGGGAGTCTCTTCTTGAGATATCCTTGTTTAAGACATCACATTATGCCATCTCTTTGTGAGTTTATGTTTCAGGTTCTCATCGAAGTTTTCATGAAGAATTTTCTGAGGACGGGTCATTTGAGATGATGGCGCTACCTGGACAATCATGAGATAATTCTACATGGTCAAGCGTAGATTAGGGGGAGTGTTAAGATTTATTACATAAATGTATTAGGAAAATCTCCTTCTCTCCCAAACCGTCGGGCGGCTCTTCTCCGCAACCGACGCCTCTCCCGCTCGTCCTGGAACCGACGCCTCTCCGAACCGTCGCGTCTCTCCAGACCATATAAATTGCGTCCTGTAACCATCGATGAGAGGACTCGATCATTTGTTGATTCGAAACAGAAACCACGAAATTGAAGCTCTCACTCGCTCGGCCCAACTCCCTGCTCCGCTCGCTCGCTTAACCCTTTGTCTCTACTCGCTCCACTACCAGCTCAGAAAAACCGACGGTAGTAGCTTCATCTGAAGAAATTAATTAAATCACAAAAGTTGATGTATTTAAGAAGATTTATAAAAATGTTGCGAATTAAAAAAAATGTATTTTAGAAATGATCACGAATTTTAAAAATATTTGTGAATTTCAAACATTGTTCGTGAGTTTTAAAAAGGATTGTGAATTTAATAATGTTTGCAGGCTTTAAAAATGTTCGTGAGTTTTAAAAAGGATTGTGAATTTAATAATGTTCGCAGGCTTTAAAAATGTTCGTGAGTTTTAAAAAGGATTGTAAATTTAATAATGTTCGCAGGCTTTAAAATGTTCGTGAATTTTAAAAAGGATTGTAAATTTAATAATGTTCGCAGGCTTTAAAATGTTCGTGAATTTTAAAAATATCCATGAATTCGGAAAATGTAGGTGAATTCTAAAAATGTTCATGGTATTTTTAAATGTCAACTTTAATAAAAAATCATGAATTAGCATGTAAAAAATAAAAATAAAAAACAAGAAAAGCTAAAAACAGGATAGAAAAGCATGAAAAATCAAAGTAAAAACTGTCAAACCCGTTGGAAAACACAGAAAATAAGTAAAAAGCAAACAAATGCAATACCTTCTCACAGCCAAAGAAATCAGTCGGTTCAGCGACACACGCCCTTACAGGTGAGGCCCATAGTATACATGTAGGGTGAATGTTCACTACACATATCTAATGAAATCATCACTTGATGCTTCCCTGATATCAACTTGAAAAAGTTAAATTTAAATGTTTCAAAATAATCTCGAAAATATTGTGAATGTTCACAGCACATATGTCTACAAGTCCTAAAAATTGAGATAAGAATCAAAGTACCCATTGAGAAACAAAAAAGATAAATTCGACATCAATAGTGTCAATAAAGACAAACAATAAGTAGTGTAAAAAACTACATTATTCACATATGGATTTGTCTTTTTGGTTTCTCTTTGTGTACTTTAAATTTGGATCTCAAATTTTTAGGGGTCATAGAAATATGTATTGTGAATATTCACAAAAATATATATTTTTTGAAACATTTTAATTTAATTTTTTAAAATTGGTATCACAGAAGCATGTAAGTAATGGTATCACCTATATTCACCCTTTACAAGGGCATCGTATTCCTTGCTTGTCTTTGCGGTCAGCCCAGACTCTTGAGAATCTACTATGGTTGTGGCTGACTCTTGAGAGTCTACTATGGTTGTGGTTGCTGCTACAAAATAACTTGCAGACACCTTGCCTGTAATCCTGACGGTGTGTGACCTTTACCGACGTGTGCCACGAAGGACCGTGTGGCGAGTAGTACCATATTTCCTCATGAGCGAGCACACCTTCTCCTTGATAGCCCAATTGGGCAGCGAGGCAGGCATAGTCGTACTGACACATGAAGAATACTGATGGTGAAGCTTAGTGCAAGTCAGGGGGCCACCACCCCCCTCCCTCCACAGGTTTTGCATGTCGGTGAAGATTGTTTTTAAGAGAGCATAGATTAGAGGGAAAAAAATGCCCCCTACAGGGTTTTTTTTTTTCCGAGAAACTTCCAATCTATTCATCTTCAATCATGGCAGTACAAAGAACAACAGAGGTAATAAAAATTACAACCATGTCCGTGGACCACCTAGCGACGACTACAAGCACTGGAGCGAGCCGAAGGCGCGCCGCCGTCATCGCCCCTCCCTCACCGGAGCCGGGCAAACCTTGTTGTAGTAGACAGTCGGGAAGTCGTCGTGCTAAGGCCCCATAGGACCAGCGCACCAGAGTAGCAACCATCACCGATGAAGAAAGTCGTAGATCAGAAGGATCAAACCTGTAAACACCCAAACAAAGACGAACGAAAACCGGATCCAAACAGATCCACCGAAGACTAGCACTGACCGAATCCCGTGAGATCCGACGGAGACAAACCTCCACACGCCCTCCGACGATGCTAGACACACCATCGGGACGGGGATAGAACGTGGGAGACATTATTCCTACTAAGGGATATCGCCGCCGCCTGGATGTATTTGAAAAAGGATATTAAATTTAATAATGTTCACAAACTTTAAAATGTTCGTGAATTTTAAAAATATCCATAATTCAGTAAATGTTCGTGAATCTAAACTTGTTCATAGTCTTTTTAAATGTTCAAATTTTAATACATATTCATGAATTAGCATGCAAAAATACAAATAAACTAAGAAAGGATAGAAAAGCACGAAAAAATCAAAATAAAACTATCAAACCAGTTGGGAAACACAAAAAAAAATATAAAACATGCAATACCGTCTCACAACCAGAAAAACAGCCGTCCGAGCGACACACACACCCTTACAAATGAGGTTCATAGTATCCCTGACAACCCTGATGTATCAGGATGCTCCAAATCTAGGGAGCTTACTATTATAGATGGGGCCCATTGTATCGTCACAGCCCATGGACCAGGAGGGTCTAAATCTAAGGTGAATATTTACGACACGTGTCTAATGATATCATCACTTAGATGCTTCCATGACATCTATTTAAAAAAGCCAAATTTAGATGTTTCAAAATAATCTCATAAATTTATGAATGTTCATGATACATATGTCTACAACCCCTAAAAAATACAGATGCAAATCAAAGTGCCCATTGAGAAACAAAAAGATAGATTCGACATCAACAGTGTCAACAAAGACAAATAATAAGTAGTGTAAAAAACTACAATATTCACATATGGATTTGTCTTTTTTGTTTCTCTTTGTGTACATTGAATTTGGATCTCAAATTTTTAGGGGTCATAGAAATATGTATTGTGGATATTCACAAAAATCATTTTTTTGAACATTTTAATTCAAATTTTCAAATTGGTATCACAAAAGCATGTAAGTGATGGTATCACCTGATATTCAACCATCACAAGGCCACCATATTCATTGCTTGTCTTCACGGTCAACCCAAACTCTTGGGGGTCTACTATGGTTGTGGCTGTTTTAGTCTTACCTGTTTTACATAGAGAGGTTGTACCGCCCCATAGAGAGGTTGTACCGGTTGACCGGTACAACCGATGTTTGGAGCGGTTGTACTGCTCCAGAATTGGTCTGAAGGTTGTACCGGCCATGTACCGCTCTACCACCGGAATAGTTTCTGTTGTGGTGCGGTTCTTGGGCGGTTGTGGGCCGGTTGTACCGCTTATTGCTTTTTACCGGTTGTACCGGTGCTCATAGCGATTGTACCTCTCCTATGTTATTCTGTACATAACGGGCAGATTCGTGGGGACCTATTTAAGGGGGTCTTCTTCCCCAATGGTTCCCCAACTCTTGAGCTCGTTTTTGCCCCCCATTGTTGACCTTATTTGAGCTTGCTATCTCTCAATCCCTCCAATCATTCCTGCTAGTTCTTGAGGGAAAAGGGAGAGGAGATCTAGATCCACATTTCCACCAATCACTTTCTCCTCTATGTGAGGGGAACCCCTTGGATCTAGATCTTGGAGTTCTTCGTGTTCTTCTTTGTTCTTCCTCTCATTTTCCTCCCTAGCATTAGTTGCTTTGGTGGGATTTGGGAGAGAAGGACTTGGGCACTCCGTGTGCCCTTGCCATTGCATTTGGTGCATAGGTTTGAGTTCTCCACGGTGATACGTGGAAGTGGAGTTTGAGAAGCTTATTACTCTTGGGTGTTTGAGCACCCTAGAGCTTGTTCCTCTTGGGTGCCTTGGCACCCTAGACGGTTGGTGGTGCCTCGGAGCTCAATCATTGTGGTGTAAAGCTCCGGGCAAGCGTCGGGGTCTCCAATTAGGTTGTGGAGATTGCCCCGAGCAATTTGTACGGGTACCGGTGACCGCCCCCAAGGGTTGCCAAAGTGTAAGGGTACCGGTGACCGCCCCCAAGGGTTGCCATTTGTACGGGTTCGGTGACCGCCCTCAAGGGTCCCTTAGTGGAATCACGGCATCTTGCATTGTGCGAGGGCGTGAGGAGATTACGGTGGCCCTAGTGGCTTCTTGGGGAGCATTGTGTCTCCACACCGCTCCAAACGGAGATTAGCATCCGCAAGGGTGTGAACTTCGGGATACATCGTCGTCTCCACGTGCCTCGGTTATCTCTTACTCGAGCCCTTTACTTGTGTACTTTACTTTGTGATAGCCATATTGTTTCTTGTTATATATCTTGCTATTACTTAGTTGTTATCTTGCTTCGCATAAGTTGTTGGTGCACATAGGTGAGCCTAGTTGTTTTAGGTTTTGTGCTTGACATATTAAACGTTAGTTTTATTCCGCATTTGTTCAATCCTAAACCGTAATTATTTTAAAGCTCCTATTCACCCCCCCTCTAGGCGACATCCACGTCCTTTCAATTGGTATCAGAGCCAGGTCTCTCATTATTAGGTTTAACCACCTAGAGAGTAAGGATGTCGACTAGGGGATTAGGATTCTCTGACTCTCTTAGTTTCGATGGCACAAATTTTGATGTTTGGGTAATTCGCATGCTTAATCTCTTTAGGGTCATGGACCCAAATTTGGAGCGAATTGTAGATATGGGTTTTTTCTCCACCAAAGGATTATCAACACATATCTTTAGAGGATGAGAAAAACTCTTATCTCAATGCTCAAGCTTCTAATGTGCTTTTCGATGCTTTGAGCAATGTAGTTATATTTCAACTCATGCCGTTCCGGGATGCTCATGAGTTGTGGACAAAGCTTCAAGATAAATATGGTATGTCCAAGATTTGTAGGGATGATTGTTATCCCTCCACCTCCGGTCGTGTTGTCTTCTCAACTTCATCTACTTCACCTACATGTGGATTGCCACAAGGTAATGATATGGTGAGTAGTGGTGATCATTGTAATGATGATAGTGGGCTTATTGTTGATGATACTTCATCACTATCTTATTGCAATGCTTCATCTTTGGACTTTAACACTTCGAGCACTCTAAATGTTTCACATGCTTGTGTTGATAGTCCTTGCATATCATGTATAAATTGCTTGACTAAATCTCATGATGATATGCTTGCCATGTCTTGTTGTCGTGATAAAAATGCATTGCTTTCCTCGAGTTGTTGTGCTAACAATGTAAAGGAAACCCAACACTCCATGGAACAAGATGTGGTCTTGAATGGTGCGTCAAGGGATCCCACATCATCATCTATTATTTCTCACTTTTGCCTTATGGCTAAGGCTTCAAAGGTATCTCCTACTTTGAATCCCAATATATCTCATGATGATGATGTTGATGATAATGGGGATGAGGATAATGATGAAGAGAGTGATAATATTGCTTCCTTAAAAAATTAAGGGAGAAATGGTTTTTAAAGCTCTTCATAAGAATAAAATTGCTCGTTCCAACTTCATGGAAATCATGTCTATTGCCATTGAGGGCAAGAAATATATTGAGGAGTTGGAAGCTCATCTAGAGGAGCATGAGGCCACCATTTATAAAATGGAAGGTCATGAGCGTGATTACGCTAATGAGATCGCAGAGCTATCTCAAGCTCTTGAAAATGAACAAACCACCAAGGAATCTCTTGAGGAGACCTTTGCTCTAGAATTATCTAGATTAAAGGAATCCCATGATAGAGCTCTCGAGGTGGCTAATGATTTTAGAACTAAAAATGATAAGCTTGAAGTTGCACATGCTAAACTCCTTGAGGACTTTGAGCACCTCGAAAATGGCTCAAGGGTCATTAAGAGTTCGCTCATTGAACTCACCGAGTCTCATGCTCAACTTGAAGCTTCATATGCTAAAGAGCTTGCCAAGTTGCCTTCTCCTCTTATTGTTAATGATGATGCTTGTGCTACTAACTCTATTCCTTATGAAGCATCCATTTTGAAGGAGAATGTTGAGCTAAGGGCTCAACTTGAGTTGCCATCTAGCAATTATGGGAAATTGGAAGAAAGTCATGAAAAGCTCTCGAGCTCTCATGTTGATCTTCTAGTATCCCATAATGTGCTAAAAATAGCTCATGATGCTAGTACTACTAAGGTAACATCTAGTGAGCCTCATGTGGACATTAGCACTACATCTAGTAGAAATGCTTTATTGCCATGTGCTAGTCCTCGTAGTTCATCTACTCATAATGTTGCTACATCCTATGATGAATTATTTTCCTTGCCTTGTTGCTCTAACGATGAAGCTTATACTTCCTCTAGTACTTGTGTTCATACTAACCATGTAGAGGAAATCAATGAGCTCAAGGCCCAAGTCACTTCTTTGAAGAAAGACTTGGAAAAGAGTCATGAAGGGAAGTCCACACTCAACAATATCTTGAGTGTGCAAAAATCCCCAAATAACAAAGGTGGACTTGGATTCAACTCCAATAAGAAGAAGGAGTCCAAGAGCAACAAGAAGAAGGGCCAAGAACAAGTCAAGAACTCGGCCAAAATTGTTTGCTTCAAGTGCAAAATAGAAGGGCACCATGTTAGATCTTGCCCATTGAAGAAGAAGCCCCATAGTGACAAACAACAAGGGAAGCGGCCACAATCTCATGCTCAACCGCAAGTTGAAGCAAAGCATATTCCCAAGAAGACCCAAGTCAATGCTCCTCAAGTTGAGAAATCAATTGAGAAGAAAGTAAAGGGTAAATGTTGCTGCTTATGTCGTGAGAAGGGTCACTTTGCTTCTTCATGCACGAATGGTAACTTACCCAACCCAATTATTATTGATGATATCTATTCTCTTAGGAAGGATAAGGTTGGCAATGTGTTTGCCAAGTTTGTTGGTACTCAAAGTGGTGTCAAGAAAAGAACCATTTGGGTAGCCAAGCCTATTGTGACTAACCTCTTAGGACCCAACTTGGTTGGGGACCAACAAGCTCAAATTTGATCAATAGGTGTTGTTGGAGGGCATTGGTGACTTGGCTACATCATGAAGAATTAAGGGATCTTCATCATTCATATTATATCAAGCCAAGTCATATGGATTATCGAGTTTCTATCTTATATCCAATGTGCCTCCTTACGGTAACTTGTACTTAAATTGTTTACATTGATAGTTACTTGCCCCTTTGCATGTTGTGGTTTTGTACCTTGCATGTGTTTGTATATGTTGTGCTTCCTGTTTGTTTATCTTGAGTAATCAAGTATGTATTATGGGTTGCACATCATGTATGTGTGAGTCTTGTGTTGAGCCTTTTTGCATTTTGTTTGTATCCTAGTTGGCTCTTGTGAGAGATTAATGGATTATCCCATTTTGGGGGAGTGATGTGCTTTGTGCACTTCACGATCCTAAAAATGTGTGTACATGAGGAATACCACTTAGTATTGATATTACAAGATTATCTAGCTTCTATGTGGTATCTATTTTCATGAGAAATTCAAATTCTAAATGGTCCATTAATTATCTCTTGTTGGATTTCATTTGCCACTTGTTAATTATTTTGGGTTATCACATTTTGGGGGAGTAATATGCTATGTGCATATTACAAGCCTAGAAAATGTGTACATTTGAGGTATTGCCACTTAGTGTTGATATTATAAATTATCTTGTTCCTAGGTGGCATGTTAGCTCTACAAGTGTCATTTGCTTGTGATTTAGGTGTAAAGATGATGATGGGTCCTTTTGCAATCTACCAATGGGAATTATTTCCAAATACTTCTTGTCCTTTGACAATTGGTATTCCTTTTAAGTGGTAGAAACTGCTAATCATCTTTACATTGTATTTTGTTTATCGTTTGTCTTCCCTGCCTCTTGTGGATCGTGTTGAGCGTGTCTAGTGTTTCTATAGATATAGGGAAAATGATGATCCCATCTTGTGCATTTTGTATTCAAATGCAAATTCTATATAATGCACATCTCTTGGGGGAGCTATCCTATTTTCTTTAGAACACTCTCTTTATGTGTTTATCATAAAATCTTTTGATCCTCATCAAGTGTGTTGGTGGGAGGCAAGCCTTTTTCCTCATGCTGCTTTGAGCCATCATGAAAATATGCCTAGGGTTTGGTTTGTTTGGAACCTAGCTCTCTTTTGGGAACTTGATACCTCTTGTTTGTTTTCCTTCAATTGGTATCTTGTTCCTTCTATTTGGCATGTGTCAATGGATATCTCATTCCTTGATGTATCTTTTAAGTGGTATCCTTCAAGTGATTTTTTTTCTCCGTTTGGTATCTTAGTTTCACTTGGTATCTTATCAACTATGTGTTGATTTGGTTCTTGAAAGTCTTGAGCATGCATATTTACGATGTAATTTCTTTAGCATGCTTTCTTTCTTTGACCCAATATATAGGGGAAACTCCACTATGTCACAAATTGGCTAAATTGTGCATGAAATTCAATTTCATATCTATATGCACATAGTTATGTGGATTTTGTCCTATGTATTGTTGGTCCACTAACTCTTTGGTCCCAATGAGTTTGGGTACCACTTTGTTTGTGTTGTTGTTCTAGGAACAATTGGAGATACATTGGATGCTCGGCTCACTTACAAGGAAGGTGTTGACACCATGTGCTTATTGGAGCCAAGCTAGGATGATCGATGAACCATTATCTACTACATCAATCCAATGCTATCTCGGTAACAAGTATCTACTTCATGCATACATTTCTTGCATTCAACCTTTTACAGGTTGCATCATGGCATGAATTTCTTGAGTCATTCTTGTGGTACTTGTTTCCTTTCTCAAAGCATCCCAACGATGATCTCTTGTTGCTAGTTGTGATGTCTTTGATGTTCGTGTGCTGGGAGTTCATTTATGTACAATAAGAAAATACTAGGCCATGTGCTATGCTTTCAACCAAAGATCTTATTGGTATATTTATGACTTCCTTTTGGATATCTTGTTCGTTCCTTCTTGTAACTATTTCATGTGTACATCATTCTTTGTGGATATATCATCATGATTGTCCTCTACCTGGAATCTTATACACATGAGAGAAGTTACATCTCTAGTTGATATCCTCTTTTCCTTCACGTCCACCGTTGCATTCCTTTTTTTAATTCCTTGGCGGTTTCGTGAATGAATTTGTCTTGAGTGCGGATCTTATATCCATGCATCTTGATGCACTCTTCGGTGGTGAAGATTATTTTTCCTCATGCTTGTCTTGACGAGGGTTTTTCCACTTCGTTTGGTATCCCTCCTCTTGACAAGGCTATTATTTCCTATCTTCGCCATGGGTTGTCACAAGCTTTGGTTTTTAATTTTCTTGTTAGTAATCTTGTGAACCCATTTGCTAAAGTGGTTTGTGTGTGTGGGAAGGATATGTCTTGCACTTTGTGTCTCATTTCATCAAGACTATATTGATGCTTAATGCTCATCCTTATAATAGTCTTCTCAAGTGCTTTGCCATGACTCACACACATCATTTTGGTTGAGCGTATTCTTAAGTTGCCTCTTTTACATGTTGCTCAACCATATGTTTGGTGCAAGTGATATTCTTATTGTCTTATCTACGTGCTTGCACTTATTGTGTGTTTCTATTGATTTTGGGGGAGTGATGATCCTATTTTGTGCTCTTGTATCCAAGTACAAAAATTCTTAATAGTGCACAAATCATGGGGAGCTTCTCTAGTTTCTTTAAAACACTCTTTTGCCCATATCATAATATCTTTTATTCATGTGAGTCATAGGATCATGTGATTGTTTGTTCCAATTGGTATCTTCTGATTGCTTGTCTCACTCTTTTGTATGTCTTTGTGCCATACGATCCTTTTGCAATCTTTGGATACTCAATATAGTTTGTTTTCCTTCAACTACTTATCATTGTATATGTGTATTTCATTGCACTCATATTTTGAGAAATACACACTTTTTGGAGGAACACCTATTATATTGGATTTCTAAGCTTTTCATCCATTCTGGCAATCGATGCCAATGGGGGAGAATTTTAGAGAGTTTAGGTTGGAAAGTTTAGAGAGTTTTTGCTTTTGATTGCTTAAGCATCTGCATCTCATACCCATGCATTATTACTTTGCATGTGTGTGCTTGGTTGTGCTTATTTGCTTATATAAACTCTCTTGAAGGTGGTTGTCATCAATTACCAAAATGGGGGAGATTGTAAAAGCACATTTCTCCATGTGTGGTTTTGGTAATTGATGACAATCCCTATGGACTAATGGTTGCCTTGAGTTATATTCGAAGGATTTGTCCATAGGAACTTCTTGAAGTCCATCTGTTGGTTTTAAGGAGTTTATATGGTGACCAAGGTGGTATTCAAGGTTTTATCCAAAGATTAGTCATAGAGAAGATATGATACAAGGTTGATCAAGACTAAGTCAAAGAGTGAATCAAGCTGATCAACACACAAAGTGTACAAGATGTACGAAGAGGGATCATGTGATCTCATGGTATGGTAAGTATTGTCCATTACGCTTTGTGTACTAACCCATGGTCTACATGAGAGTTCTATGTGGGGTTAGGTATGTTTCCATGGGCTTGCGTCAAGTGGAAGATCTCATACAACCCATGGAGGATGACATCAAGTGGTGATCGTCATCAAGATTGCGGTGTGCAAGTTCAAGTGGAGCATCACGAAAAGATCATGCTTGAAGCTTGCCGTCCATTGTGGTGACAATGGACTTGTGAAGATGTGACGAAGAGTGGCTCACCCATAGTGGAGTATGGGGGAGCAATCAACTAGTCTTCATCGAGCCAACACAATCAAGAAAGGTGGTCCATCTTGAGGAAGTCAAGATCATCATCATCTAGCTCAAGTGGACTATGTGCAAGGTATAGGTTTGCCTTTGATAGGTTTTCTATTTTACCGGTCTCATGGTGGTAGCTGGGAGACCGAGTTATAGGATCAATTGCCGTACTATCAAGGGGGGCTCTCAAGTGAGTAGCTTGATCGTATCGTTCGTTGAGAGCTCAAACCATTTGCATCCTTGCATCATCATCTTTCTTGGTCCTTATTTGGTTTTTCTCTATGTGAGTTTTTGAGCTTATGGTCTTCATCGTGATAAGTTCAAGCTCATCGAAAACAGATTTCGTATGCATCATATTGTGTTTTCGGTGTTGGATATTTTGCCAGATATTTATTGGGAAGGTCATCTTCCTTATCCTAGTGGCATTTATTCTCCATTGCTTGTTCTTAATTTAACTAGTCATTGTTGGATAGCTCTTGTTGTCCTTTATCCAACAAGCTTGAATTTGCTCAAATCGGAGCTCGTATGCGAAAGTTATGGTTGTTTTAGTCTTACCTGTTTTACATAGAGAGGTTGTACCGCCCCATAGAGAGGTTGTACCGGTTGACCGGTACAACCGATGTTTGGAGCGGTTGTACCGCTCCAGAATTGGTCTGAAGGTTGTACCGGCCATGTACCGCTCTACCACCGGAATAGTTTCTGTTGTGGTGCGGTTCTTGGGCGGTTGTGGGCCGGTTGTACCGCTTATTGCTTTTTACCGGTTGTACCGGTGCTCATAGCGGTTGTACCTCTCCTATGTTATTCTGCACATAACGGGCAGATTCGTGGGGACCTATTTAAGGGGGTCTTCTTCCCCAATGGTTCCCCAACTCTTGAGCTCGTTTTTGCCCCCCATTGTTGACCTTATTTGAGCTTGCTATCTCTCAATCCCTCCAATCATTCCTGCTAGTTCTTGAGGGAAAAGGGAGAGGAGATCTAGATCCACATTTCCACCAATCACTTTCTCCTCTATGTGAGGGGAACCCCTTGGATCTAGATCTTGGAGTTCTCCGTGTTCTTCTTTGTTCTTCCTCTCATTTTCCTCCCTAGCATTAGTTGCTTTGGTGGGATTTGGGAGAGAAGGACTTGGGCACTCTGTGTGCCCTTGCCATTGCATTTGGTGCATAGGTTTGAGTTCTCCACGGTGATACGTGGAAGTGGAGTTTGAGAAGCTTATTACTCTTGGGTGTTTGAGCACCCTAGAGCTTGTTCCTCTTGGGTGCCTTGGCACCCTAGACGGTTGGTGGTGCCTCGGAGCTCAATCATTGTGGTGTAAAGCTCCGGGCAAGCGTCGGGGTCTCCAATTAGGTTGTGGAGATTGCCCCGAGCAATTTGTACGGGTACCGGTGACCGCCCCCAAGGGTTGCCAAAGTGTAAGGGTACCGGTGACCGCCCCCAAGGGTTGCCATTTGTACGGGTTCGGTGACCGCCCTCAAGGGTCCCTTAGTGGAATCACGGCATCTTGCGTTGTGCGAGGGCGTGAGGAGATTACGGTGGCCCTAGTGGCTTCTTGGGGAGCATTGTGCCTCCACACCGCTCCGAACGGAGATTAGCATCCGCAAGGGTGTGAACTTCGGGATACATCGTCGTCTCCACGTGCCTCGGTTATCTCTTCCTCGAGCCCTTTACTTGTGCACTTTACTTTGTGATAGCCATATTGTTTCTTGTTATATATCTTGCTATTACTTAGTTGTTATCTTGCTTCGCATAAGTTGTTGGTGCACATAGGTGAGCCTAGTTGTTTTAGGTTTTGTGCTTGACATATTAAACGTTAGTTTTATTCCGCATTTGTTTAAGCCTAAACCGTAATTATTTTAAAGCGCCTATTCACCCCCCCCCCCTCTAGGCGACATCCACGTCCTTTCACCACCTCCACATGTTTTGCATGTTTGTGAAGATTCTTTTAAGGGAGCATAGATTAGAGAAAATAACGCCCCCACAAAATTCAGATTTTGATTCCCGCCACCCCAATCAGCCTTCTCAAGCTTCACAACAAAAAGAGTTCGTCCATCAGACCGCTCACCCCTGAAACACTCCCTATAATGACCGGTGAGAAAATCTCAACCAGCCACACCCCTCGTACTGGCCCTATACATATGGACTGACCGACACCCCTTATATCCAACCCATAACTAGGGCGGATATGGAGAGGCCTGGTCATGCTCGCCACGTCGGATCCGACCCACGCTGGCCCACCCCGACCCCACATATATTTGCCCTTATCTGTATCCAGGATGAAATCCTAGCCACTCTAGTCCACTTCGCCCCCAAGCTCCGTTCTGGCAATCTCCGGCCTTCTCCGACATGGCGGGCAGCAGATCCGAGTCCAAGGTCTCCCGATCCGTCGACTGGGACATTGTCCCATGCGAGGACGAGGAGGAGATGGTCGTCTGCCGCTCCCGACAGGAGTCCGCCCTACCACGGCCAAACACATTTTTGCGGGAATCCATTGCGTTTGCACAAATGACACTGGGACCCCCCCCCCCCCCGACGCCAAAGGTGCGAGGCGTGACACCGGCCTCGCCGGATGCGGTGACCATCGACTGGCGCTGCAATTTCGGGATGGCGATGCAACCCCTTCGGTGATGTGACGTTCCCGTGGCATCGGGCTCCGAGTTGGAGGTCAACGGCAACATTCCTCATGGCCCGGTGCATAGGCGAGGTGTTGCGCTGCGGACGCAAGGCGTGCCCGTCGTGCGAGGCAGAGGGCGCGGGATGCCGTGGAAGCCTTTGAGGCCAAGATCACGGAGGCGGAGTCGCACGTCGCCTTAAAGGGGACCGCCCCGTCCATGTCTATCATTGATCTCACCTCAACCGGCAACGGACAAACCACGGGCTCCGATGAGAGAGAGTAGGGCATGGGAGACGATAGTGTCTTGTGTACTCTGTGGGCCGGTCCGTGTCTCATGTCCTATTCTTTCTTGACGGCGACCGTACCTTCACTTGCTGGGATTCACGGCCAGCGGATGTGACACGAAGGAAAACAACAAGGCCTTGGAGCTGGGACGGTGGCGAAGATTTAGACTAAGTTTGACGTTGCATGTGATTGTATGAATTTAAGGATTCGAAAATAAGGTATCCGGTTAAGGAAATAGACATTTGAGTGCGACTGGTCACTGTCAACGGATACGGATGCGTCCGCGGACGTATAGGGAACCGGATTTGCTATCGGACCGTAGATGCTTGATTATACCATTTTTGGGTGGCGTACAAAAAACACGTCTACTAATCGAAAACGGTTTTGCTAGATCACATCTAGATGTGACATAAGTATCGCACATCTAAGTTGTATGCCATTGATTTCATACGGAGATTCGTGTAACTATTTTTTTTTTAATTTTAGTTTTTTCATGCTTAATGAAGTCACTTGGATGTGCAATAACTATGTCACGTCTAGATGTGTTCTAGACACACCCAATCGAAAAAGGGACAAGCCGGCACATTACCTCACACACTGGCCTCGGATGAGCATGGCGATTTCGTTTTCCCGACAAAGAAACGAATCCTGCGAATTCGTTTTTTTATTTACTAGTGACAGCAAAACTTCACACTCCAAAGTCAGCTACGTACGATCTTATGAACAGAGAGAGACGAAGCAACAGCCCTGCGGCTGGGGTGGATCGGGCCGGCGCCTAGGGCTAGGCGGAGCTCATGGCCAGTTGGTGAACTCGAAGACCTTGCCGACGATCTCGAGCCCGGTGGGGATCTGCCAGATGAAGAGCAGCACGTTGATGGTGTTGAGCGCGATGTGCAGGCTCCTGGCCGTCTCGTTCCCCTTCTGCATCGCCGGCACCAGCGCCGCCGCCGCCGCCCAGAGCACCGTGATGGCCGCCCCCGCGAACAGGTGCGGCCCCGGGAACAGCTTGCCGGTGCGGAGCCAGGTGTTGAGCGCGCCGCCCACGGACTCCGTCACGCCCAGGCCCAGCAGGATCGACCCCGCGTTGAAGTGCCGGTCCCGGAACCCTCCCTTCACCAGCTTCTTCCTCTCCTGCGTCGCCCATGGCCGTGGAACAGAGCAGTCAGTCATCACGGCGCCATTGCACGGAGACGAATGTTATGCTAGTCAGTGGTCACTTACCTCGCTGAGCTCGTCGATCTTGATCTCGGTGGGGGACTTGGCGGCGGGGGGCGGGGGCGGGGCGGCGGAGTCCCCGGCGCCGACCGCGGCGGGGGTGGCGGCGGCGGCCGGGCGGACCTGCTTCTTGAGCTCGGCGATCTCGTCCTGCACGGTGCGGACGCGGCGCCACTGCCAGCCGAGGTACCCCGCCCAGAGCGTGTACGCGAAGAGGCCGCCCATGATGGCCGGGTGCAGCAGCGCGATGGTGCGGCCCTCGATGATCCCCAGCTCGCCGCCCACCGCCAGCGCGTCCGGCGGCGGCAGCGCCGCCAGCAGCGGCAGCGCCCCCGCCAGCGCCACCGCCGCGGACCTCAGCGACGGCACAGCAGGCGGCGAAGACGACGAGGAGGACGACTGTTTGGGGTTCTTGGGCGTCGAGGCGGAGCAGGAGACGGGGTGGAGGCGGGCGACGGCGGTGAGCGGCGAGGCCATCGGCGCGGCCATGGGCGTTAGAGCTGCGTGCGCGCGCGCGTGCGTCCTGGACTGGTGGCGGGGGTGGAGGGAGGACGAGCAGGAGAGGAGGAGATAAGGAAACGAACGGACGGACGAGCTGGCTGGCGAGCTGAGCCTGAGGGAGTGTCAGCTCGGCGTTGGTTGGGGCCTTGGGGGTGACGAGACGACAGGCCGCGTGGCGTCCACGCGCGCGGCCAGCGCTTTTGGCTGGGCCTGGTTTCCGGCGTCTTCCGGGCCGACGGCGACGGGTATCGTCGTATCAAGGCGTCCCTGTCCGTTGGGCCTTTCCGGGCCGATCGAGACGATGGGGAAGCGGGTGGTGCGCGGGACTGACTTGTTAGTGCTCGCCCAGCTCAGTCGCGCGAAGCACTTCGTAACTGGCGCTCCTCTTGGTTCCTTTTCGAGTTTTGCCTTGGTGGATCACCCTCCTACACCAATTTGGCATTAGTATGAACATTGGATCCTTCTTTCAATAAAGGGTGGATTTTATTGATTCAGAATGAAGCGTAAACCGTTTCAAGAGGTGTCCGATTGCCTTGCGCGCAACCGTTCCATCACTGTCATCAACCTCTCTACCGGCCGACGATGCCTTGGTAGCCGGATCCTAGCAACGAGAGAGTGCGGGGCTCTTCCACACGGATGAAGTAACCGTCGGATGTAGTTTCTTTCGGTGCGAAAGGATGCAAGTTGAGGACCACGCCGTCACTTCTAGAATCTCCAAACCAAATGGAAATTATTCGTTACCTAGGATACTCTCCTGAAATTCAAGGGGAAAAAAGATTTGCCCATCACCCTAGGAACGTTTCCCCCTAGAGTATACACTATAGAAAGCTTGTCCCATTCCCTTAGAACAACTCTAACCGATCCCCTATAATTGGTTGGAGTAAAAATTCTGGTTTACTCCTCTAACCCGCACCTAGCTAAACTCGTATAACCGTTATTATACCCCGAGGGGCCGCGGACTCCTATATATACTAGCCTTCGCCTGGCCAAGTAAAAGTTGTGGCCTCTTTTGCATGCTTGCGCCGTCCCCAACCCGCACTGCATCGTCGCCGACACTGCCGACGATGACTACCCACCGCCTCCGTTGACACCCCATTGTCTCCCTTTTCCCTCACCGCCCTTCTTCCCTAGTAGCCAGCCATCGTCGTCGCATCGATCCCTTTGCCCTCGCCGCCCTTCTGCCCCAATAGCCAGCCATCGTCGGAATTGAGCTCATCCACTGTCGCATCGATCCCTTCACCCTCGTCGGCACCCCACCGCCTCCCTTCGCCCTCACCGTCACCTCTCCGTGCTTTTACGACCATCTCCACACCATGTCAATCACTGGTATCTGTGCAACATCGCCGACCGGCCGATTCACCTTTGCCGCCTTGCAAGTGTTCAACGATTTGCTTATGTGAGCTTTCCTTTTTTTTGTAAATTCAATTAAACCGAGTCATTTAAATTAAAGATGAAGAGCCTAAGAGAGATGATCTTCGAGGACTCTTCGTCATCGGAGGAGGAAGAATATGATGATGACTTCGAAATGGTCATTGGCATGATCTTCAACAATGACATTTGGCGGCCAAGGAGAGGATCGTAGTTCAGCCTCATACACCTCAAACGCAAAATGGTCATGTGCTTCAGAATCGCTTTGCCATCATTCGCGGCCTTGTCAAGTATTGGAACCCCAAGGTTCTATGGCAAATCATGACATGTTGCATCATCTTGCATAACATGATCATTAAAGATGAGAGAGGCATGCCTGAGAACGATTGGTACATCTCTAATGGGAATCCTGTTGAGCCAGAGCAGGATGCAAATAGTATACAAAGATTCCTTGAAGCGCATCGCAGGATCGAGAACAGAGAATTTCATACCCAGCTCCAAGATGATCTTATTGAGCATCATTGGCATCTCCATAGCACTCTCTAGTTGTGCTTTTATCATGCTATTTACATCATTTGAACCCTTCGGTGTGTTTGAATTTGAATAATTTGATTTGTAAACTATGAATTTGTAACATTCATGAATTGGGTGAACCTTAATTGTTATGTTTTGATTTAATATGTGCGCAAATATATAGTTGAAAGTGTAAACTAGAATCACAAACGGTTAGAAACGGCCATTTTTTAGAGGAACAAAATTTTACTCCCCTAAGTTTGGGGGATTGGTAAGAAATAATCATTTTTTAAAGGAACAAAACATTACTCCATTAAAGAATACTGGACCGTCTACTCTATATTTTAATTTTAGGGGATCAGCTAGAGTTGCTCTTAGGGTATCATAGCTATTTGCAGCGCTGCTTCCGGTCACTGCTTCCATGTAGATCTATGAATACTTTTCTAACATTTGTTGTACTCTAATGTTAAATAAAAGTATTGAATATTTTATGCCAGTTGGACATGCTACAGATTGACTGTTTGCCATAAAAAATGGCAGAAGTTGTGATGCTTTTGGGTAAATCCTGGATGTGTTCATGTCATAAATTACCCACAGCTACTATTCTTTTGTTAATAGTTTTTAAGAAACTTCAGAACCCCTCAGCTCAATGAGCCGCAGATGGATAGCTTTCTTCCTCAAACAATCACTGAATTAATTCTGAAAAGTCAACCCATCTGAATCTGTCCAAGGGCGCAGATCCGTGAAGCACCATATGTTTTGGACTAGTGACAAATATGTGCACCAAACTTTTGAAATGCTACCATATTTCAAAGAATTATCATTTATCAAGCAGTTTAGCTGCTGACAATATGGGAGCGCGCAAGAGAGAGATAAATCTCCTATACAGGTCTGTTGTATTAAATCATTAAAAGATATCGCCAGGGACACAAACACGCATCAAAGCTACAAATAGGCATGTTTATCGATGTATCGCATATTCTCGCTTCACTTTGTTCTCGTGATGAGTTTTTGAGCAAGGTCTTTGAGTGCTCGCCTCGACACCCGCGCAACTCTGTTCCCAACCTCAGGAAGCGCATCGATTGCGTGCGCTGCTAGTTTTGCGTGTTCAGTAGCAAGCAACCTTGTCTTCTCGATTCCCTCGCTTTTCGCAAGGTATTCGAGGACCTGAAATTTAGAAATGTAGTAGTGAGCACTCCTGGCATTGACCATTTCACAGCCAAATATCTTCATTATATTGCTTGAAAGAAAAAAGGAGTTTCAACACTGACAGTAGCAACGTCTGAAGGGTCATCGAATCCACGCTCTACACTCTCATGTAGTTCGGGGAACTCTTCCATTGCGAACAATACAGGAGCGGTCACGATTCCCTGCAAATATAAAGGCATGGATATCATTTCTCGCATATTCATATCTGGAAAAACAACAACAGAGACATTTAAAATTTGAAACTCGACAGGATGGCGGTTTTGTTCGTGCTAACTAAAGCATAATATTTTGAGGTACATCAGCAAAATAACTCGAAACCTGTGCGTCCATGAGCCCACTCTAGTTATAACATGATAGCTCAGGTGGAATAGTCATTCAGTAATAGAGAGTTAAACGATTTGCAGTGCGAAAGTGGCCAAGGGAAATGCTATTACTTGATGGATATCAGACAAGGAGCCTTTGCCTAGTGAAGCGGATGTGCCCGTGAAATCAAGGATGTCATCGATCAGCTGATATGCTATACCCTGACAGAGTGGCAGGGACAGTAGAGCAAAGGTTGTTGTCTTAGTAGTGCATGCATGGTTAGGAAGCAAAGGAAGAGATTGTGGGCACCAAATATTCAACTAACCAAGTGCCTGCCATACTGATAAGAAAGAGTTGCAACCTCTGCTGTTTGGCCAGCCATAACCGCAACGGCTTTGCAACTATTTGAAATTAGTGCAGCTGTCTTGTAGTATGTCTTCTGCAAATAGTAATCCATGCTGTGCGTGCATCGTGAACAAGACGACAGGTGTCAAATTAACTAAAAGAACAGACATGAGTGGTGGGTGAACTCATATTACACTCCTTTGCTTGGTTTCCTTCGATCTGGAACAAGGCTACCTCAAGCTTTTAAGGTTGACACTTTAGCGCCGGTGATCTATTTAAAATATGAATGTTACAAGTACTTGAAGTGCTTCCACACTCTTTTGTATTTGCTGGTGTCTAATACATATAGATAATTATAATACATAAAGGAGTTAGCCACATCAATCATATTGACGTTTGGCGTTGATAATTAATTAACATTTTCTTTCTAACTCCTTTTGTGCTTCATTACTAGTAACAACAATAAAACTGAATTGGGTACCTACCTGCAGCGTTGTGCTGGAGTAACGTTCATCTGCATAAGCTCACCCGTTACAAGGTTATTTAGAGCTGTTGCTAGTAACGATACAACCTGCAGAGAAAAATAAAAAATAAAGAGAGGAAGAAAGATCATGCTATCAAGCTTTTAAATAACCTTTTCGCAAAACAAAAAAAACTTTGAAATACCCATTGTGAAAAATAACTGATAAAATCTGTTGTTGAAAGAAGTGGAGAAAGTCACAGGGTGTCATGAGAGGTGACATGCTAAAAGAAAACTTCTTTTTCTCCTTTGTGGATGTCCTTGATTGCATTAGCATTCACAGTTCACTTTATCCTATCTAACATGGTTAACAGAATTAAACAAGGAATTATTGGGCAATAAAAAATGGATAAACATCACACCTCGGTATTGTCAAGAGCTCCGGCAGCAGAAAATGCCCTGAAAAGTAGGAAATCACCAGCCAATATCGCAAGCTGAAAGATAGCATCAGTTTTCCTAATTGTTTGGAAGACGCTGTAGATTTGAGAAGTAAACATAATTTGAGTTGCAGGCCACAAAGCTGATAGCTAGGCTGGCTCAGTATCGGTCAAATTGTTTGCTTTTGAAGCATATAGTCTGTATTTATGAACATGTGCTGAATAAAAAGGTCTGCTTGCATATGTAAGACTACAAGAGATTGCTACAATATTTTTGTATTTTGAGGAAGTCTAGATAGCTAAAGTGAAGGAGTACAATCGAAGCTACTGAATTACAGTCTTATCGAATTGAATCCCCACCTGCTTACTCGCCCATAATAAGTCAAAAACAGATTTATTGACATATCACTCCCTATCTGTAGAAAGTGAATGGAACACGAATCGGGATACCATATGTGAGTATGGAGATGTTTAGGAGACAAATTGCATGACCTATGGAGCAGAGTGACGATACAATGAATGATAGAGCATTATTTTTCTTCTGCCCTGTAGCTCCATAGCATGGGCACCTTACTAGTATACGCAAAATGTTTGGTTACCTTGTTTCCCACTGCAGAGTTCAGGGAGTTCATACCACGTCTGGTATCAGCAGCATCCAGAACATCATCATGTATAAGACTTGCTACCTAACATGGGAAAGAAGAGGAAAAAGTCATTGAAACAAATAATCCTGTTATCTTAGAGAGCTCAAGGAAATAAGACAGGATTATGATGTGTACATGAATCACTTCGGTTATCTCAGCAAGGCGCATATGTCTTGCACGAAGCTCGTCCCACGAACCAACAAACGAGTCAGGAGTGTCTGTTCGTATAGCTGAGGCCATCAGTAGTAGAACCTGACACGCCGATTATCAGTAACTTACGTCGATGCGATTAGGACAGGCACATACATCATGTACACTTGTGTCTCTAAGAAACAGCAAAACGTGTCTTGATGTAATGACAGGATATTCAGTGCCACCCTGAAGTCTGGACTTACAGTGGGGCATGTTCTTTTCCCTTCAGCTCCAGCTCTGAAGAAGTATCCAGCTGCTGCTGTCAATTCAGGTACCTGCAGCCATAATATATATGTTGGAGACACAAGGTTAACAAAGCATACAGCGCACACGGTGTAATTCAGGATAAGGATGCAGTTTAAAGCATGAACCTCAGCTACCACCGTTGAACGCAGTCTGTTTGTGATTTCGGACACTTCATCTTTAACCAGTGCAAAGGGATCTAGCATCTCCTCTTATGCAGAAAAAGAAGAGGTTTCTGTTAGGAGAACAGAGTTTTGTGCAAATACACATGAACTGTCTTCATAATAATGCTCAATATACAGGACCAAATCTTTCATATTTCAGTCCAAGAGTTTGTTTATCCCTACCTTAGCTGTTGACCCTGCTCCTCCAGAAGTCTGATGCCTAGTGCTGCCAGGATAACACGAGCTTGAAAGGAATCCTTCTCTGTTACAGACATTCTGTGAAGCAAGCAAGAAGGCGATTTCAGCGCATTATGCTATACGCGGATTTATTTTCACATTAAAAAAGAAGAAGCATAGCGCTAGGTAGCAACCGCGACTGCAGATCCAGATCGTAGCGTACAGCGTGATGAACAGATAAAAGGTTGACCAAATCATGAGCAATGAGGAGGAGCAGTATCGTCTCACCTGTGGCCTTGGGTAGACGGGGGAGCAGGTGGAGGTTGAGCGCAGGAGGCCGGCGACGAGAAGACGCCTCGGCAGCATCACGGCCGCAACCTTGGGGGCACCGCCGCCGTCGAGATGTGTTGCCCGGAGCTGGACCGGCGGAGCGGACCGGTCTGAGGAAGCTGGGCCAGTGGCAATTTTAAAAAGGGCGATGAAAATAAATGAGAGAGTCAAGTGCGGTCTGGTCGGACGCTGGCCCACCTCTTTTCACCACTTTAGACTAGTATGTCAGCTATTGCTTTTGTCAACGCAGTGTACGCATGCATGCAACTTCTTTCTTCTCTTCCCCTTCCAAACAAATTCATGTACTTTATTTTTCTTACAATTTTAGATGATCACTATCTTTTGCACTAAAAATTCGTTATTGATTATATATATATATATATATATATATATATTCAAATTCCTTGCAACATGATCTTTAGAACAAGATCAATCTTTAATATATTTAAATTGGATTTAAAAATACTCAATTGATAAGTGTCATACGTGTGGCATGAAGTAACATCGTCCTAGCGTTTTTACAACTAAATTGTCATAAAAAAAACCCTCCAAAAACTGAAACTTGTCATCCAAACAGAAAATTGTCATGCTTCACAACTAAAGTTGACATTCTCGGATAACTAAACCTGCCATCAAAAAACGTCAGGACGGAATTGCTTCGTGCCAGACGTGTGACACTTATCAGGGTCCTAAAAATAACGTGTTCCACATATTTCAAAAAATATCTCGTTTCATAGATTTCACTTAGTTCAAAAAACAAATATTTTGAACTAATTTCATAAGTTTAATTATTTCAAAGGATTGAAACAAGTGAAATATAGTATTTCAGTTGAGTGTGTGTAATGTGTTTTATGAAATGAGTGAAATAAGTTATTTGAAAAAGTGAAATGTAACCAATATTTCTTCTGTAACTGCTTTTCTTAGTGTTTGAAATTCATATTCTGATGAGTGAAATAAGTTTAATATATTTAGTAAATTTACAGTGAAATTAGTTTTGCAAATTAGTGTAATGTGTTTCTGAAACGAGTGAAATCTATTTTTGAAACGAGTGAAATTGTTTTTTAACTGATAGTGTTTAGAAATGAGTGAAACTAGTTTCCTGAAGTAAATGAAATATTCTTTTGAATTGAGTGAAACCAATATTTGAAATGAGTGAAATTTGTTTTCCATACACATGACACATATTTTGGTGTGAAATACGCGAAACTTGTTATTTTATTTTTTTTGAAACTAGTTCTTTCAAGCATGTGAAGCTGATTATTTCAAATCTTTTTTAAAGAACCTTCCTATCTTTAAATTGACACATTACTTTCTTTTATTTTTCTCCTTTTTGCAGCACCCAACAGGAGGCAACATTGTAAGACTAATGACCTAAAATTATGAAGGAAAATAGTACATAGAATTAGAAATTTGTACATCAGCAGTTCAACACCTTAACAATCCTATACCATGTATACTGAAATTGGGGATGGATGAATCATCTACATACTTTTGAAGGACTGAGACGATGACCATCGATGAACTCGCTCAGTTGCACCGTCGCAGCCCCGTGGACGGCCGGACGACAAGAGCAAGACGGACCAATGACGTCGCGATAGCAATGGCCAATGGCCAACGGCTGCACAGTCGCAAGACGCAAGATGACAAAAGAAGCTAGCAGGCATCAGCCGATTGGGCCCTGAGCGGCAGCAGTAATCGTTGAATCAGGAGTGACGGCTGAATGACAAACAGAGGAAGAGATGAAGAAGTGATTGCGATGATAGGATGCGTGTGAGATTTGGCGGATGCTTGACTTTTTCCTAGCGCTAGCGATCATGCTTCCCATTCTTTTTTCTCTATATACCAGATCATGCCCCCCAGACCTAGGCCCTACGTCGTGGCATTTCCTATTTAGCACTGCAGGTGCCGGTTATAGGCAAATTTTGCAAACCGGCGCCTGCAGCACCCCCCGCTCGGTGCACTTTGGGCCGGCCCACATACACATTCTCCTTTTTCTGTCAAAAACCAAAAATGCTGCGGCAAACAGGTTTCGAACCGGCAACCTCTCGCCTCTTATCCTACAACAGCAACCACTAGGAAAATCAATGAACTTTTTTCAAATTTGATGAACTTTTTCTAAAAATCAATTAACTTTTTTTCAAATTTGATGAACGTTTTTCAAAATCATTGAACTTTTTATCAAAATTTATGAACCTTTCTCAAATTCGATGAACGTTTTTCAAATTTGATTACTTTTTCTTTTCAAAATCTGCGAACATTTTTCCAATTTGATGATTTTTTTTGCAAAATCGATGAACTTTTTTTTTGAAAATCAATGAACTATTTTCAGGTTTTTGAACTTCTCTTTCAAAATGAAGAATTTTTTTCAAATCCCGAAAAATGAAAAAAAAGGAAAAAGGAATGTGAAAACAATATAAATAAGGAAAGGATGTAACCTGTCATACCCTCTTAAGTGCCCGATTGGTTAGCGCAGCAATCCACGGAACCTGAGGTCCCAGGTTCGATTCTGTCCGCGCCCGCCATTTTCCCCTTATTTTTCCATTTGGAAGTACCTTTCTTTTGGGCCGGCCCAAGAGAGCAGCTGCGTGGGCGCCGAAACTCCTTGTTGGCGCCGAAGGCGCTGACTAGGGGTTCCCCTACGTCGTCGCCCCTCTGGCCATACACCAAAGACGACCCTAGGCGAAAAACAAAAATCTTTAGTTGGTCTGCTAGCATCTAAGACCTTGCGGTGTTATGAAGGTGAGCGCTTTCAATGGAAAAATAAGGCTTGGGGTTATCTTTTGCTAAACCCTCTAATCAAATGCTTTCTGGAGCATCTGGATTAATTAACATACTTGGAAAAGTTTTCAAGATTTCCTAACTCTAAGAGCATAATTTTCCCTAAGTAGTTTTGGTGGTTGATGACAATACCCTGGCGGACTAATCATGTGCATTGAGCTTTCAGAGATTATCTGGTGGCACGAGACAGTTATTGAGCCCCTTAGTTGTTAAAAGAGAAGACGACGTTTCCCTATTGATTTAGTGTTGGTGGACTTGAGTCATAGGAAAATCGAGTCGTAGGAAAAATTCGTACTATAATGAGGGGGTCCGCATTTGGAAAGGTTGGGAGAATCAATCACGTACACATTTGCATCTTCCCTCTTTCCCGGCACAATGGAGTTGCTCCCTTCCATAGGACCCTGAGTAATAACATAAGCAGAAGTACCGCTCCAGCGGTAGTGCCGCCCTGCGGTACTGGGCTACTACCGCTTATGTTTTGCTCTCTGGGTTCCTCGGGTGGTCTTGTCTATTTTGAGCGGAAGTACCGCTGGGGGCGGCGCGGTAGTACCGCTTGGGCGGTACTGCCGCCCTCCCCTTCCGGCTCCACTTCCTCTTATATTTAGCTCTCTGATGTCTTCGGCACTCGAGCGAATTTTGAATGGCAGTTAACAGCGGAAGTACCGCTCTGAGCGGCACTGACGCACTGCCCTACTCTTATTCGCTAAGTCTGGGTATCCTCCAGTGTTAAGCAGAAGTACCGCTTGCGGGAGCGGTAGTACCGCTCAGGCGGAACTACCGCCTCCTTGACTGTTGTCAGCTGACTGTGACGCCCAGTACTTCCGTGCAAGTGGAAGTACCGCTCCCCCAAGCGGTACTACCGCTTATGCACGACTTGTGGGCAGAAAACGGTCAGATTTCCACCCACTATATAAGGGGGTCTTCTTCTCTAGGGAGACTCACCTCTTTTCCCCAAAAGCTCCATTGTTGCTCCTAAGCTCATTCTTGCCCGATCTCTCTCCCTAGCCATCGATTCTTGTTGATGCTCTAGGGTTGGGAGGAGAAGGCCTCGATCTACACTTCCACCAAGAGAAATTTGATTCTCCCCACTAATCCCTTGCGGATCTTGTTACTCTTGGGTGTTTGATCACCCTAGACGGAAGTGGTCACCTCAAAGCCATATTCCATTGTGGTGAAGCTTCGTGGTGGTGTTGGGAGCCTCCAATTAAGTTATGGAGATTGCCCCAACCTTGTTTGTAAAGGTCCGGTTGCCGCCTTCAAGTGCACCACTAGTGGAATCACGGCATCTCGCATCGTGTGAGGGCGTGTGGAGAATACGGTGGCCCTAGTGGCATCTTGGGGAGTATTGTGCCTCCACACCGCTCCAACGGAGACGTACTTCCCCTCAAAGGGAAGGAACTTCGGTAACAAATCCTCGTCTTCATTAGTTCCACTTGTGGTTACTTCTTACCTTTACTTTGTGCAAGCTTTACCTATCGTATATTATTTGCTTGCTTGTGTTGTTATTGTTGTTAGCATCATATAGGTTGCTCACCTAGTTGCATATCTAGACAACCTGTTTGTTGCTATACCTAATTTGCTAAGATTGGTTAAAAATTGGTAGTTGCCTATTCACCCCCCTCTAGTCAACCATATCGATCCTTTCACTAACTAGTGAAGGTTCCAGGGTAATGAAAGCTACTCCATTTTCCAATCGTTGCTGCTAGTGCTGGCTGTGGAATTCCCTCATGGTGGTTGCGGTTGCAGTTACATTATATCCTTTTGTTGTGGCTATATATGTGCCCGCTGATAATATAGCCTTGAATACTGCAGTGCATTTTTACTGTCTGTGTGGTCCCGTAAAATTTTATACCTTCATGAACCACTGATGCTGCCAGGTTTGCTTATCAGGTTACTGATAAGGAACAACCTATGAATTTATCAGGGTTTGTTCTGAGAGGGCTGAAAATATTAGATTTCTAATAACAATCTATGAATTTCTCAGAGAGGGTTGAAGATATCCACGAACGATTTGGAGTGAAGACGATATGTCGATAATTTGTAACAATCAAGATCATGGGCATCCAAAGGGAACATTGTTTGCTTTTTTCAAATAGGTATTAATCATATTTGTAATATTCTCTTTTTGAAATTTATAATTTTAATTTTATTGATGCCGAATGATTAGTAGAGGTCCTGCTGTTAGACCCAAATATACTGAGAACTTGAGTCTAGAAACATCCAACTTGAGTCAAGGGAGAAATGCTCTCTCAAGTAAAGGTCATGATTTGTTTTTGCCCCTTCCCTAGAATAGATTAGAGGGCAAAATCATCTTTTCCCTCCCCCAGGCCCTGCCCAATGCTTACAATGACCCTTCTCGCCTTTCCATTACAGGAGGAAGAAACACATTCCCAGACCACATTTCTGTACGATGGAGGTCGGCGGCGAGACTAGGGCCCTCCTGCATGGCCTGGGCCTGCCCCTCCATCCCTGCCACATGCTGAAGCCTATGGCCCCATACTTTCCTCTCCACCACTTCTCCTCCAAACCGACGATTTCTCCACTCCACGCGAGCAATGAAGGCGACGATACGATGCTCGGCCTCATCTTGCGGACGATGGAGGCGCTGGGCAAAGACGAAGTCCTCGTCGAGATCATCGTCCGCGTCCTCCACAGACGTCCTTGATCTTGCATGCCTCCATCATCTCCAAGCGTTGGGGTCGCCTTGCCGCATCCACCGCCGCTTGCGTGACCACCACTGTAAACCCCTATCCTTGACGTCTTTGAGAGGGATGGAAAGAAACTCATGTTCATCCTTGCCCTCGACCCTCCAGACCACATCGTCGCGGAGAGGTTCTCTCTGCAGGTCTGCACCGACAGCGCCGCGAATGACCACTGGAGTGTGCTTGGATGTCACCACGGGTGCATCCTCATTGTTAACCGAACGTGACATGAGCTCGTGGTGTTTGACTCCGTCTTTGAGGACCACTGCATCATGGCATTTCTACTGGATTTCGACAAGCACGCGTATACCGCCGATAGAGTTGTGATAGGAGATGACAATACTTTGGTCTAGTGCATTTCAGTTGGTCTTGATAAGCTTTTTTGACAATGGCCACGCATGAGTTGTCATGGCCCGTGTCTACTCCTCGGAGACTGGCAAGTGGGGAGAACTCATTGCTGCAGTGAGACCATGTGTTGTTGGCCATCCGACCTACACACTCATTGGTAAAAGGCTCTACTGGTGGTTAATAGAATGTGACCAAGGAATACTGGAGTTCAATTTGGAAAGTAAGAGCCTAGCTGTGATCATGCAGAAATGTGATCTCCCCATTACGTTACAGAAGAAGGAAACACATTCCAGATCATTTCTGCATGATCACAGCTAGGCTCTTGCTTTCCAAATTGAACTCTAGTGTAACATGGTCATGCTCTTTTAGCCACCAATAGAGCCTTTTGCCAATGAGTGTGCAGGGGAGATGGCCAACAACACATGATCTCGCTACAACAATGAGTTCTCCCCATTCACCGGTCTCCGAAGAGTAGACACTGGCCGTCACTACTCCTGCGCCGCCATTCTCAGAAAATCCTATCAAGACCAACTGAAATGCGCTGGACCGGAGTGTGCTTGTCACCGATCACAGCTCCATTGGCATTGTACGTGTGCTTGTCAAAACCCGGTGGAAACTCCACGATGCAGTGGTCGCTAGAGACGGGGTCTAACACCACAAGCTCACGCCACGATCGTTTGACGATGAGGATGCCCTCGTGGCGGCATCCAAGCACGCTCCAAGGTCATTGGTGGTGCTATCGGCACAAACCTATAGGGAGAACCTCTCCGCGGGGATGTGGTCTAGAGGGTCGAGGGAAGGTTAACATTTGAGAAAGCATAGGCTTTGGTACACCCCCTTATCCAGCCATCTATTTCTGCATCGCGATTCGTGCAAGAACTTTTGTCTTTTTTGTTTCTTCCACATAAAACAACATATGGACTTCAAACTTTGCACAACAACAAAACATTCTTACTACAATGTGGGAAAAAACTTTCAGATTTTTTTGACCAACATAAATATACAAAATGAGTTTTTTTACACAAAAAAAACAGATTTTGTATATTTATGTTTGATGAAAAAATCTGAAAGTTTTTTCCCACCTTGTAGTAAGAATGGTTTGTTGTTGTGCCAAGTTTGAAGTTCATATGTTCTTTTCGGTAGAAGAAGCAAAAAAGAGAAAATTCCATGTAGTAAGTTAGTTGTGTAGCACAGATCTTAAAGCAACATTGAATGATAAGGATAAGAGGTGTCTGAAAGCCTATGCTTCAAAAATCCACGTTCGTCGAGGGAAGGGATGGACAGGAGGTTCTTTACGTCCATCTCAAAGACACCAAGGACAGGGGCTTGCGGTGGTGGTCATGCAAGCGACAACGGATGTGGCAAGACGACCGCAGCTCTTGGAGACGATGGAGGCATGCAGGATCACAGACGGCTGCGGGGGGAGACAAGCAAGGATTTCGACAAGGAGGCCGCCTTTGCCCAACGCCTCCGTTGTAGGCGAGATGAAGCCATGCGTCGTCTCATCGCCTTCATCCCTCGCATGGAGTTGAGAAATTGTCAGTTTGGAGGAGAAGTGGTGGAGAGGCAAGTACGGTGCCACAAGATCCATCGTGATGTAGGGGTCGAGGGGCAGGCCCAGGCGGTGGAGGGCCATAGTCTCGCCGCCGGTGTCCATCGTGCAGAAATGTGATATCAGAATGTGTTTCCTTCTTCTATAATGGAAAGAGGAGAAGGGTGATGATTATCAGCGTAGGGCGGGGCCTAGGGGACGTAAAAGATGATTTTGCCCCCTGATATCCTTCTTTGCCTCTCAAGATAGCTATGTTGAGTGACAAGGGCGACAATGCCATTCACACAGGCCTGGTCGCCATGAAGCATCATCTGCTCGATATAGGCCAGTTGGTTGTTTCTTGACTCAAATTCTCGATATATTTTGGTCTAATAGCAAGACCTCTACTACTCACTCGTCATCAATGGTATTAAAATTATAAAGTCCAAAAGGGGAGTATTACAAATATGATTAATACCTGTTAGAAAAAAAAGCAAGCAACGTTCCCTTTGGATGCCCTTGATCTTGTTTGTCACTAATTCCCGGCAGATCGTCTTCACTTCAAATCACTGTTCAAAAAATCTTCCGATTCAGCGATTTATCTTCCGATTTATCACTACTCGTGGGGTGACCGATAAGATTATGCCTTATCTTCACCGTTTATCTTTTGGGCCGATTTATTGCTCTGACAAGCAATTTATCGGGAATCTACCGATAAATCAGGCCTATCCCTAGCACTATGTTTGCAAAAACTATGTTTATTTGTGTTTTTGTATAGCTTGTTATGCAATATGTACTATTGCCCTATTTTGTTTGTCATTATACGAGGATTCAAAGGCTAGGAATCAAGGTAACACTTCTGTCCAATATTTTTTTGGTGTTAAATATAGCATATTTCAGTGTTGGGAACCTGGGATTTGCAAAAAATGACCGATTAATAGTCGACCGGTAAAATCGATTAATCGGCCGATTTTCGATTAATCTCTAATCCCCAACGGACCGAGACGCTAACGATAAGCGATATCCTCAACATTGCTTCAAATCAATCGTGGATATCTTCAACCCTCTCTGAGAAATTCATAGATCGTTCCTTATTAACAATCTGATATTTTCAACCCTCTCGGAACAAAGCCTGAAAATTCATAGATTGTTTCTTACCAGCAACCTGATAGAACAAACTTTACAACATCGGTGGTTCATGAAGGTATAAAATTTTATGGGATCACGCAGATAGAAAGATGCAATGTAGTATTCAAGGCTATTGTATCAGCTGACACGTATATGGGCACACCAAAATGAAATAATGTAACCACAACCATGAGGGAATTCCTGCTTACACCAGCAGCAAGTATTAGAAAATAGAGTAGCTTACATTTCCTTGGAACCTCCACTAGTTAATAAAACTTATAGAACTTTTCCAGGTATGTTCATTAATTAAGACGTCCGAGAAAGCAATTGATTAGAGGGTTTACCTGAACATAATCCCATGCCTTATTTTTCCAATGAGAGCGCTCACCTTGATAATCCCACAAGGTCTTAGATGATTGCAGACCAACTACAGATTTTGGCTTCTTGCCACGCCAAGCAACCAAGGATTCAACAACCAGCCCATGGTCCACATACCTAAATCATAAGAACATAGTTCTTGTTTGCATCACATCAGAGAGATAGTAAGGGAAGCAAGTAAATATGAATAAAAAGTTGGATGGAAGCAAGAAAATACACTATCCTGATTATATTCAAGAAAATGAAGTGAAAGTAAAAGGAATATGACAAAATCCTTGAGAACATAGCCCTTGCTTGACAAAAATATAAAGGTAATTCAAAGCTGGCTCTAAAACCATCGGATTTGGAGACTGAAGCGAGACAAGCATGGAGAGGTAGTGAAGTTACCTAGCTTAACCAAAATGTGGAATTCTTTATTTGCGGGTAGAGGAGACAATTATATTTCAATAGCTTACCCAAAAGAGCTAGTCAACTGAAATTCTAAAAAACTTCTAAATACCAAACCATTTGAAATTAATGCCCACTGAATGTAATCTTGACAAAATGTTAGAACATGGACATTAGGGAGTGTGTTGTTCGTTGTTCTTTTCTAGATAGCTTTCTGGGAGAGAAAAACTAATCCGGAAGCAAATCGAATGAAAGAACTTCTATAGTGCAGGCGTAAACAAATGGGTCTTTTACATTTGTGTCCCTAACTTGAACCCACTACACAGATTTGCCCTAATTTCGAAGCATGCTCAAATTTGTCCCTCTACCGTTAGGCGCCGTTACAGAAATGCCCTTCCGTGCCGTTTTCTAATGGTCAAAGGGCTTTCACCGTCTACTAGACTTTTTCTGGACAGATTTGCCCTTCTATGCATGTGTCACTTACACGTGGGTCCTACCCAAAGTAAAAAAAGAACAACACACACTCTCTCTATCACTTACACGTGGGTCCTACCCTAGAAAAACAAACTTATAAAAACAAAAAGAAAACTCTCTCTCCCTGACATGTGGGCCATGGGACCCACTGTCAGGGTCAACCGGTCCATGCGTTCCCGGCCGTGAGCGGCTGCGCTCGCCGGCGGCTCGCCGTAGGGGCGGATGACCGCGGGAGGAGGTCGCAAGGCACGCGAGCTGCGCCATTTGCGCGAGGCACGACAAGCACGCTGGGCGTGGTAGGTGTAGATGGGCGCGCGCACGGTTGAGCTTTCTGTGGCTGGTCATGGCGGCCGTCGTCGGGCCGGGGGCTCCCGGAATGGAATCGGGCGAAGGAAGATGGGAGTAAGGACGCGAGCTTTCCGCGACGACGACACACAAGTCGGGTGGTTCAATGGTGGCTCGGGGCGGCCGAATTTAGGAGGGGGACAACGCGTCCGCAACGGAGATCGTGGTCCCAGGAGTCATCTACGAGCGGCCCCAAGCTCGATTCACTGGGCAGGGCGGAGGAGAAGCTCCCAACGGAGCTCATGGACATGCTCATACTGCTCGATCTGGACTCCGGTCGCGGTGGCTAGCGATGGCGTCGTTGGCAGAAGCTCTCATGCGCTCTCCGGCTATAGCTCCGACGTTGGCTCCAATGATAGCTGCGGGCAGTGGCTCCACCCTGTTCGCCAAACCAGCCCAAGCCTGCCATCATAATCCTCATAAGCAGGTGCGTTGCCCCTCGCCGGCGACGGCCACCGGCCGAGCCGCCCAGCTGCGCTATGACCAGATGCGGACTGGCATTGACCCTGACGATGTTCCCATGGCCCACATGTCAGTGAGTGAGAGGGAGATAGTTTTTTTATTTTATTATTTTATGTTGGTCGGGGTCCATCTGTAAGTGAGAGTGAGGGGATGAAATAGACTTTTTTTTCTTTTTCCTTAGAGGGGCAAAAATGTCCAGCAAACGTCAAAATAACGGTCAAAGCCCTTTGACCGTTAGAAAACAACACAGAAGGGCATTTCTGTAATGGCACCCAACGACAGAGGGGCAAATTTAAGCATGCTTCGAAATAGGGGTAAATTTGAGTAGGTGGTTCGAGTTAGCGACAGAAATGCAAAGGGCCCTAAACAAATTTACTGCCCTCAGGTTCAGTCCACAAGAGTTGTTGACCTAAACCAAATATATGTTTGTGATGCATAGCTCTAAACTAAATAATAACAACATAACCAAATATCAATGTATGATTGTAACAGAATATCATACTACAATTTCCCAAAATATCATAGTAATGCACTATAGTGTGGGTGTGTATATTAATTAACTTGCCAGCATCATGTGCAATATGAAATTATAAACGAGAATGGGAAGGCACTATATAAATTTGAGCCAACACTCAAAAGTGAAAAGAATAAACAGAACTACCAGAACATGGATAATCATATAAATTTAGCTAGCATGTGGCAAACAATAACAATTGTATAACAAAAAGAATCAGATAAACATAATGTTTAATAATTTACAATTTTACCAAATGCCAACTATATGGCAATGCAACAATGATGTTGTCGCTATTGGATGCGCCATGTACGTAAAGATGGCATTCCACAAACAACCAAATATACACAAGTGTTTGCATAAAATACATGAATAAATAAATGGTGGCATACAGGCTATTGATATGATCTAGAAGACTGATCCATCAAATGCTTGTGAGTGATGTATAGTTATGGGAAGCGCAAGGTTGTGAGTATTGATGTATAATTATGGGTGGGTATGTTAACTTGGCAGTAATACTCAATGTTGAGGAAATCGTTAACTGGTACTTGTTCGCTCTGCTTGGGAGTAGCGATTAATCGGTAAATCAGCCAATTAACTAGATTAATCGATCGACCATTAATCGATGGAATTTTAAACCCAATAGGAAAAAATAAATATGAAGACAATAGAACCTGAATGATATAAAAAAAATCTACATTGCAAATAAGAAACAAATGGCACTCCTTTCTGTTCTCAATAGATCACGAACATGTATACGACAACAACCATTAACAAACATCCATGTGGGTGTAAAAAATCATTAACAAACATGTATACACAACACTTCTTTGCTGATTTCCGCGTGGGCTGCAACTCCAAGAGATGCGGCCACACGACTGCGACACACAGATGGAAGGTGTTGGTAGTCGGGCGGGGAGTCTAAAATACATCGGTTATAGGAGGTGGAAAGTCGCAAAGGAGGAGGGGAAGTAGCAGTGTGCAGAGGGAGGAGGGGAAGCGACGGCGTGCCAATGAGGACCTGGCCACTCCATCTAGGATAGGAGGAGATCAGAGGAGCAGGAGGGGCGGGAGGAGGGCCAAACCTAGCTATTTAGGAGTGGGAGGGGCCTGGGAGGTGTTACTAGCCAAATAATCAGCTTTGTTTGCCCACGAGTTAACATGCCAACGAGGATTAATCGTCCTAATAACCGACTAATCGGTCTACCATGCCATTTAATCGTCCTGACAAGTTACGCGGTGAATAGGTGTTATTCGATTCGGCCACCCTACAAGTAGGGATTAACTGGCCCGTTAACTGATTAATCGGATGACTTCTTGAACAATGGCAATACTGTGTAGCTCCTTTCTTCAAGCATTACCAAATCTCTAAATTCATATGGAAAGAAATAATAATTTGCATAGCTATTTTGTTTAAGCATTACCTCAAACACATGAGCAAGTCCAGGTGTCCAACATATAGAAGAACTTTGACAGAGGCAGGTGTTCACAGATCTGCACCCAGGAAGAGGAACACACCGATTAAGTTGGATGTTGGGACTCAGAATGATGAATTCGGTGGGATATAAGCAATGCTTCCTTAAACCTAGGAAAGGAATCAGCCCAAGACTATCTGTGAGATAAGGACACAACGAATTATCTCATGATCATGAATCCTTATTTTGCAGGGAGCATATATGTTCCTTTTTTTCCTTTCTTTTGACATTGCCTATTTTTTCTCCTTATATAGTAGTACCTATGTGGTATGCACTTTTTTTGACATCAAAGTACTCTTTATTGCAAGATGATCACCATATTACTTTTTACAAGAGTATCAACAATCTCTACGGGTGGATCTTCCATTCACCCTGCACAAACCTTACTTCTAGCTAGTTTGGCTAAATCATGGGCAGCACAATTAATCTCTCTCGGAGCATGCTCAAAAATAATATGTGAAAATCACATGCAAGGTGATATATATATAATCAAAAATTGTCGCCGATAGAACGAAAAAGTGACCTCCATTCTTCATTGTCTCTATCACCTCGATGTTGTCGGAGTTCTCCTCGATGCGGTATGCACTTCTTTTATTGTGTGATCAAAGGCTATACGAGTCATATGCATAATAGGTATACCTAATATTGTTGCACGTAACTTTTGGATTTTTTAATCTCGACTGTCAAAATTTAAATCAATGAGCCATGTAATTTTAACCTGTGTGGAAAAATATGGTGGCTTGTTTGCCTCTTGTTTTAACAATACTCCCACCGCCCGGAAATAATTGTCGCTCAAATAGATGCGACAATTATTTCTGGACGGAGGAAGTATAATACTCCCTCTATCCGAAAAAGCATGTCGAGGGGTACATTTTGCAAAAAAACACTCCAGCTTCCCCCGACACAATCCGCACTCCACACCGCCCATTGTTTCCCCTCGATCCCCCATCTTTCGTTGCTTGATCGCCTGCAATGCCACGACGTCGTTCTGCCTTGACCCCCCTCCCTTCCCACGCCCCACACCACCTTGACCCTCCCTCCCCCGCCCCACGTCTGCGCTGCTTTCTTCCCTCATGCCTCATTCGAAGCTTGGACTTTTGCACGAAGCTTGGATTTTTGTGTGGCGGCCTAGCGTGGCATCCATCCCCAAGGTCCCCTGGCCATGGCACCCTCCGTCCATGTCTATCTCCCCCCACCTTCGTCTGCCACCTCGTTGACCTGACCTCTTCTCCTCGCCGTGACGCTCCCCTGCCTCTGTTCCTCCTGCCTACCCGCCTCTGCTCCACCCTCCCCGCCGGCACATGCCAACTCCCCATCGCCATCATAGATGAGGTAGTCTATAAGACCGTGGAGGCCAAGGAGGAGTTTGTCTCTGAGACCGCCATCACCCATCGATGAACTAGTCTCTGAATTAGTTTCAGATAGTGTAAGTTGCAGGCCTCCACTTTCTATCACAGATGAATCCATAGTTGTGAGTTTGTTTTTCAATAGAGGTAGATCTTTAAACTCGCAACATTTCTTTTCATACTGAATATGGAGGCATATATTGTTACTGAGATTGTTTCACTTGCCTAGAATTTTTTACCAAAATTGTCTGGTTACTCGAATTGTTTCAGCTAATCCCCCTGTCATAGATGCCTCCCTACTGAACTTGTTTCAGCCAACAACCAATTGCCCAGACATTGTTACAGAATTCAGTTAGATAAATCCATGCTTAGTCTATCTATATATACTATCAAATTATTAAGTGAGGAGTATCGACTAAATTCAGTTGGCAAACAAGTTTTGTTCTCACTAAATTAAGTGAGGAGTACTCAAATTGATTTAGTTTACTGCAATATCTTGAACATTTTCAGTTTACTCTAATGTTCATTGACATGATGTTCAAGATAAACCCATCATGTCAAGATTCTTGTTGCCTGCTTAGAACTGCAGTAAGGCTGCTCATAGTGGGGAGTATCATGTACTAGTATCATACATATGATACTAGTGTATGATACTACCTTCATAGTGCATAGTATCATAGAGTAGTATCATGTAAGATCATATTTATTGCCATGCATGACACAAAGTAGCATATCATTTAACATGATACGGTATCCACCTATGTTCCTCTAACACTCTCTCTTTTCTTTAATTCCCTGCCACATCAGCATGTTTGCTATTCCCAAGTACATGATACCACCTAAGTTACCCCCACTATGGCCAGCCTGAAATGCATCCATGGAGATCTAAGATCAGATCTAATGTTTGGGTATGTAGCATCTTTTTATTTGGCAGTTTTTAGCATTGGTACCCAGCCAGTTCAGTTTCTTCTCCAGCCCCGTCATGTTTTTGTTCCTTGTCACGATTCAGGACAAGGTATCTATATATTCTTTTCAATCCTTTGTTAGTAGTACACTTTGGGATATCTTTTTCGAATATACAGAGAGGTTAACTTGCCTTAACTTATGTTCTTTCAAACGGCATCGACCAGGAAGACATCAGTGACTCTGCATCCAATAGAGGTGTTGTCGTGCCAGTGAATTCAGTGTTTGTGGAAGAGATATGCATAACAATTGAATTGTCCATGGAAGAGATATGCATAACTAATTTACCAATGAATTCAGTGTCTGTGCCGGTGAATTCAGTGTCTATTTCCAAACACTATCTTTTTTTTACGGGCGGCCCCCCGATCCACTTTTCCAGGAAGTCTCTCCCCAAGCATCCTCACCTCGCCGCCACCGGGAGTCGCCGGTGGCTTGCCCGCGCGGCTGACGGCGGCGGCGGGGCTTTGTTCCTGTTGCGGTTGGACGATGCAACGCGATCGATCTACCGGCGATGGCTTGACGCATTATAGGCGGCTACTGTGCAACAACAGCAGCAGTTCGTGACTGCCAGGGGCGGCAGCGTGCCTTCCCAATCCTTGCCGCCGTAGGGTTGCAGCAGGCACCCAAGTGGCAGAGGAGGAGGAGATCCAGCAACGCCATGTCCCCCGAATCTGGAGAGCAGGTGCTGCTCCAGAGGTGGTGCCGTCTGCCGTGGCAGCGGGATGAGGCAGTGGACATGCAGAAGATGATGCGGCCAATCCATGTGCCGCCTGCTATGATGTGATGGTGGCCATGCAACAGATGAGGTGGCCATCGCAAGCGACTGGTCTGCCTGATGCGTTGGCCGTGGCGTCACCTTTGTGTTGGGGAACGTTGCATGGGAAACAAAAAATTTCCTACGCACACACAAGATCTATCCATGGTGATGAGCATCTACGAGAGGGAGAGTGAATCTACATACCCTTGTAGATCGCTAAGCGGAAGCGTTAAGAAACGCGGTTGATGTAGTTGAACGTCTCCGCGATCCAAATCGCAAGTCATCCCTCGATCCGATCACGAACTAGTGCCGAACGGACGGCACCTCCGCGTTCAACACACGTACGGCTTGATGACGCCTTCACCTCCTCGATCCAGCGAGCGATGGTGAAGTAGTAGATGAGTTCCGGCAGCACGACGGCGTGGTAATGGTGGTGAGGAACAATCTCTGCAGGGCTTCGCCAAGCACTATGGAGATTATGACGGGAGAACTAGAGGGTTAGGGTTGCCGACACACGGCTTGGGAAATCTTCATGTATGTCGTGTCCTAGCCCTGCCCCTCTATTTATATGTTGAGCCTTGGGGTCTAAACTTGGAGTAAAAGCCTCCTCCAGGTCGGTTTTGCCCGCACAAGGTCGGTTTGGCCCGCAGGGAAAGAGTCCAACTCGGATCCCTGCAGTACCGCGCACAAGCGGTAGTACCGCTCACGAGCGGTAGTACCGCTTGAGCGGTAGTACCGCTTCACACAAGCGGTAGTACCGCTTATGCGGTAGTACCGCTTCACACAATCGGTAGTACCGCTTACGCGGTAGTACTGCCTTACCAGCGGTAGTACCGCTTAAGGCAGCAGCAAAACTTCCTTTTGCACTTTCCAATACCTCGTGGGCTTTACCCCTTTGGCTCATATAAAGTGTTGCTGCACCCGAACACTTCGGTAAACATCCGGAACCCCTTCCGGTGAATTCCGGAACTCTTCCAGAGATCAAAACACTATTATCACATATATCAATCTTTACCTCCGGACTATTCCGGAGATCCTCGTCATGTCCGGGATCTTATCCGGGATTCCGAACAACCTTCGGTCACCAACACAATAACTCAACTATACCAATCGTCACCAAACGTTAAGTGTGTAGACCCTGCGGGTTCGAGAACTATGCAGACATGACCGAGACACCTCTACGGCCAATAACCAATAGCGGGACCTGGATGCCCATATTGGCTCCTACATATTCTACGAAGATCTTTATCGGTCGAACCTCTATGTCAAGGATTCAGTTAATCCCGTATGCTGTTCCCTTTGTTCTTCGGTATGTTACTTGCCCGAGATTCGATCGTCGGTATCTCTATACCTAGTTCAATCTCGTTACCGGCAAGTCTCTTTACTCGTTCCGTAATACAAGATCTCGTGGCTAACACTTTAGTCACATTGCTTGCAAGGCTCATAGTGATGTTGTATTACCGAGTGGGCCCTGAGATACCTCTCCGTCACACGGAGTAACAAATCCCAGTCTTGATCCATGCCAACCCAACAGACATCCTCGGAGATACCTGTAGAGCACCTTTATAGTCACCCAGTTACGTTGCGACGTTTGATACACACAAGGTACTCCTCCGATGTCAGGGAGTTGTATGATCTCATGGTCATAGGAACAGATACTTGACATGCAGAAAACAATAGCAATAAACTGACACGATCATATGCTACGTTTATAGTTTGGGTCTTGTCCATCACATCATTCTCCTAATGATGTGATCCCGTTATCAAATGACATCTCATGTCTATGGCTAGGAAACCTTAACCATCTTTGATCAACGAGCTAGTTAACTAGAGGCTTACTAGGGACACAATGTTGTCTATGTACCCACACATGTATTTGAGTTTTCAATCAATACAATTATAGCATGGATAATAAACGATTATCATGAACAAGGAAATATAATAATAACCAATTTATTATTGCCTTTAGGGCATATTTCCAACACTTTGTGGACGCATAATCGGCCGATGGCGGGTGCTGAAAGGTCGGAAGGACTTGGACCTTCTGATCCGGCCAGGTTCGTGATCTGAATCGCTAATGGTGGTGCATGACGGCGGCCATGTCCTCCACGCCAATGTAATCTGCTGCCAAGAGCGAGGACGACGTAGGTAGTGGCGGCATATGGTGATGTTGTCTCATGCAGATCGGTCATCGCTGCCACTTGCGAGGACGGTATAGGAATGCCGGAGTGTCCCTAACTCAGGATTTTGGCGATGCGTAGCCTTCCTCCCTCGTCAAAGTCTACGTCATGTTGTGCTGTCGGGAACGTGGAAAGTGGAGGAGATAACATATGATGACTACACTTGTGTGGTGCTTTTTGAGTACCCGGTCTTGAGCTCCGGGGTGAAAACCCTAGGTTTTATACCTGGCAATGGCGACGTCTTTTGTGCCGAAGGCATTGCTTGGAGTTTGCTCAGACTTGATCTTCAGGGTGAAAACTCATGATTTGGCCTTCGGAGGTTGGATCTGGCGACGGCGACGCTTGTGCATCGTTCCCTTCATGAAGGCGTTGCTTTTGAAGAACCTTTCTCGTAGTCCTTATGTTGTCAAAAGATAGTGGGTGTTGATGGTCATTGTTGTATATTATCGATCCTTGTTGTTTCGATCGCTTCAGGTTTTTTCTCTCTCTCCGCCTTGGCGTAGCTTCGGTCTTTTATGACTTAGCTTTTTGCTAGCGTTCGTGTTAGTGTTGCTGTGTGCATCCTAGCTATGCAGAGGCCGGGTGTGTGCTCATTATGATTGTATCCCTCGATGCTACATTATGAGTCAATAAAAACGCCCTTTATCGAAAAAAGACCCATTCTAGACAGAGAGTTGTTTGTACTTTCTGAATTTAAAATAAAGTGTGACATTATCTTCCTAGTATGTTTTACTCCTCAGTTTTGGTGTCTGTGTACTTGTCAAAAAATCGTGTTTACCGAATGGATCTAGACACTGAATTCACTGGTGCATACACTAAATTCATTGGTAAATTGTTTATGCATATCTCTTCCATAAATAGTGAATTCATTGGTTAGGCATATCACTTCCACAGACATTGAATTCACCAGGGCAGGAGTGCCTCTATTGGATGTAGAGTCACTGATGTCTTCCTGGCCGGTGGCATCTGAAAACGCATAAGTTAAAGCAAGTTAACCTCTCTCCGCATATTGGCAAACGATATCCCAAAGAGTACTGCTAACAAAGGATTGAAGGGGACAAATAGATCCCTTGTCTTGAATCATGGCACTGAACAAAAACATGACGGAGCAGGAGAAGAAACTGAACTGGCTGGGTACCAATGCTAAAAAGCTGCCAAATAAAAAGATGCTACATATCCAAACATTAGATCTGATCTTAGATTTCGATTGATGCATTTTAGTCCAATTCTAAGCAGGCAACAAGAATCCTGACATGATGGGTTTATCTTGAACATCATGTCAATAAACATTGGAGTAAACTGAAAATGTTCAAGGTATTGCAGTAAAGTGAATCAACGTTGAGTACTCCTCACTTAATTTAGTCAGAACAAAACTTGTTTGCTAAGTGAATTTAGTCGGTACACCTCACTTAATAATTTGAGAGTATATATAGATAGCCTAAACATGCATGGATTTATCCAAGCATGGTTTTATCTAACTTAATTCAGTAACAATGTCTGGGCAATTGGCTGTTGGCTGAAACAAGTCCAGTAAGTAGGCATCTATGACAGGGGGAATTGGCTGAAACAATTTCAATAACCAGCCAATTTCGATAAAAATGTCTAGGCTAGTGAAACAATTTATGTAACAATAGATGCCTCAGACGGCGCCTGGATCAGCTCTTGCCCCCGCGTCGCTCTCCCGCAGGGCGACTCGGGCGGCGACCAGATCCGCCCGGACTCGGCCACCACCTCTCAGCCCCCTCCCCTCGCCGCTGCCGGTGGTCACCTCCGGCAAAGCCCGGCCTGGTGACGGCGGCGGCGAGGACTCGCCCTTCTCGTGGTGTCTGCTCGTCGTCCTGCGCTGCGGTTCCGCCGGGGCGGCGACCCTGGTTCGGCCAGGGCTGTCGGATCCCTGCCGCGGTGGAGGATGGCCTGCGTCCGGCTCGACCGTGATGGCTGGCCATGGTGAGTCTTGGGTTCCAGTCGTGGCGGTCGCGGGCGCGCGGCGGTTGGATCCAGGACATGGCGGCACGGCGGATCCCGGTGGCTGCGCTTGGCGGCGCAGGGGTGGGGCTGGGCGTGGCCGGTGGCGGTGGCGGCGGCGGCGTCCAGCCCGGATCCGGTCTTCGCGGTGGTGATGGCTACGGCTGGTCGGATCCGACCATGGTGGTGGCGGCATCCCTTCCGCTGGGGATGACGGGCCAGGTGGTGGGTCCTTGTGGCGGCGTCGGTGGCGGCGGATCTTGGGATCCCGTGACCGGGCTCGTCACAGGATGCGCGTGGCGGCCAGAGCTTCCTCCGGCGTCGACGGCGTTGGATGCGGGATCGCGACGATGGTTGCCGTTGTATGGGCGACGACAACGGCCGGCGCGACGGTGGGTGCTCCCTGTAGCGCCCGGAATCGGGGCGGCGGCCCCTCTTCATCAACGGCGGCGGACTCCGGGGTCGTGAGGGCGACTCGGAGTCCGGATCTCGAGATGGTGACGGCCTTCTGAGGCTGGTGGCGGTATGGGACGTCCCCTCCATCAACAGATCGGGTCGATACGGCTCGGCAGGTGACACATGAGCCTCTCTCGGAGTTGTCGGGCGATACCTGTCGTCGGCAGGTGAAGCCACCGGTGGATGTGCTACCGGCGGATGTACGCACGGCGTCTTATATGGAGACGTCAGGTCATGCCTGTCATCGGCAGGTGATGCACGGCGGCTCTGGCGGAGGTGTCAGGTTTAGCCTGTTCTTGTTGGATCGAAGGTGGTGCGACAGTAGCGGGAGGCAGGCGGTATGGGACGTCTTTGTCTTCCGTTGTCTCCTCCAGAGGTATCCAGCTATTGAGGTGTCGATAGATGGATAAAGGCGGATGGTACAGACTGCTTCAACGACGAGCTTATGCACTCCGGTGGAAACACAAGATCACTGATCGGGCTATGTCGTTGCGCGCCTGCGTTGTGTCCTTGCTGAAGGTGGTGCATTGAAGCTTTGCTTTGGGGATGAGAATCCGGAGTTCATCCTTGTGGTGGACTCGGCATCATCGGCGCACGTGCGGCGATTCCTTCTTGAAGGGGTAGCTTAGGAGTTGTGTATTTTTCATTTTTGTTGTGTCTTATATCATAGGGTTAGTGGTTATCTGGGGGGGTTACTGTCGCGAGGTATATGGCCTCAGGGTTTGTTTTTCGTTATTTCCGGGTCGAAGGTGTTCGGCTGCTGGATGTTGCTTTATTAATAATATATGGCTGCATGCATTGTGCTGATGCAGAGGCCGGGGTCATCCTCCTTTTCAAAAAAAAAAACAATAGATGCCTCCATATCCAGTAACAAAAGATATGTTGTGATTTTAAAGATCTAGCTCTACTAAATAAGAAACTCACAACCATGGATCCATCTATGACAGAAAGTGGAGGTCTGCAACTTACACTGTCTGAAACTAGTTCATCGATGGATGACGGCGGTCTCAGAGACTAGCTCCTACTTGGCCTCCATGGTCTCAGAGAGGGGGGGGGGGATGAGCGCCACAGAGAGGAGAAGAGGCCGGGTCAACGAGGCGGCAGACGGAGGAGGGGGATGAGGTATACATGGACTGCGGGCGCCATGGCCAGGGTCCTTGGGGATGGAAGCCTCCCTGGGCTGCCGCGCAAAAATCCAAGCTTCACGCAAAAGTCCGAGCTTTGAATGAAGCATGGAGTAAACGGACACCACGCGACTTGCTTTTTCGGACGGAGGAATCAGTAGTTTGGAGTACTTGATGGTCGTGTAATAATCAATCAAGGATGGACACTACCTTCCAATTATGGTCTTATAAGTCATTGGGCTCCTCTTACTATGCGCCACCGTCGAGATTCTCATAATCCTATTACCTCCACCCTCGTTTACTTGCCCCCTCGTGATTGGGGTCATATTTTTTATCATTATTTTAACCAATTAAATATATTTTATTAGCAAAAATAATATTATGAAAAACATCATTCAAATACAAACCCAACAATATATTTTTTGATGACATGCCTTAATATTTTACTAGTTAAATATGATTATCAAAGTTTGAACCAAAATACGATAGAGACTAATAAATCCAAACTAAGGTAGTAAGTTCTAATCATTGAGCCTTCGACATGTGGAACTTTCTAGTGTCAACAAAGTGGCACCGGTTTGAGCGGATGAACATGCTACGACCATCAATACTGATGACCGGCAGGAACACCTCGTTCACGGTGTCCAACTTGTAGGCCATGAGGCCTCTCCCAATGCTCCACCTTGTATAGGTGCTAAGGCTGCCATGTAGGTAAAAAATCTGATGTGGCAAGGTATTTAAGAGGAGAGAGATGGTTGTGGTGACCCCAGGAAGAAACGGTGCCAAGCGCGTGAACCTAGGCAAAATACTTAAATGAAAGAAAGGCCACCAATGCATGAAGAACTTTAGTAGCTAAATCATTAAATGAAGTAAGCTTAGCTACAACAAGTTAAGCACCTATGCATTGAGGGCTTTGGTTGCTAAACTTTTAAATGTTCTTAGCACCTCATCTTAGCACCAATGCATTGGAAGCAGCCTGAGATAGTAGACATTGTAATTCCAATTCATCACGAACAACAATGCAACATATCTCCATACGAATCCACGAGGTTGAACTAATTGTCGCCACATGCTCGTGGCAAAGTTTGGAGCCTCGGTGCACATGTAGTTGTTGTCGTCGACATTGAGTGCATTCTTCGCCAGCAGTAGTAGTCGCAGCGGCGTTAGTGAACGAGGTGATGGATCTGTCTATATCAGTGACAGACACGCTGCCGATGGAGGGCATCATGGCCCCAAGACGTACATGCCATAATGTGATAGCAACTCTCCTTCGTGAAAGCTCTCGTTTCTTTGATCGATCCATCACCAAAAGTCGATGATCGTCCAGAGATGAACACCCTCATTGGGGACATCGTCATGACGAGTGTCCCCACCTCTTCCGTGGGTATCGGTGCCCTAAAGCGGACCATGACACACATGTAGCACCCTAGTATGGTACGGCTCCTCTCTCCCACAACACAAAGAGGTTTTGCATGTCATGACACCGATGAATAAGTACATGGAAATCACGTGGGATATGTTCCTACGTACCCCCCCCCCCCTGCTCGCGCTGCCTCCAGGGGTTGGCTTGGTTGAACCCTAGCCGGCACCACCCCGCCCCCCTTCTTCTCCATCTCCCGGCCGTCGCCACCGGAGGAAGCCGGCGAGCGACGCTCACCTAGCAGACGTTGGTGGTGGGCTTGCCTCCTTCCTCTTGGGGCGGCTCGCGCCGGTGCACGATGGCGTCCCTGGGTGCCATGCGCACCAGCGGTGCAGGGAAGCTAGGACACTAGTCCCAGAGGTGCTCGGCGGTGGCTGCGCCGTCACAGCTGCAAGGCAGCATGGTGGCCACTTGTGGTAACCGTGCGCGGCAGATTAGACATCCCCTGCCCGCGATCAATTTCTGCTACAGGTGGTGGCGGTTCGCGCGCTCACCGGTAGACTTGGACGACGGCTGCGCATCAATGGCACTCTCTCCGACGACGCGAGGTTGCGGGAGGCTGGTAGCGAGGACCAGATCTATTGTCGGCGGTGTTGAGGGCCGGTTCATTCCGGCCGCCGGCGCGTGCAGCGGTGGGAGTCTGGTGGGTGGTGGCCGTCTATGACTCCCAGATCCCTGGGCGGCGACGAAAATGTTTTATTGGACCATGGTTCAGCCGAACCTACGCTCGACACATTGATTTCTGGACACTGTTCATGTGGATTGATGCATGTTTGATTAAAAAATGCATGGCGGGAGATGTTTTGCATGTTAAACAATGTATGTCATGAAGTGTTGGATGGAATTGACATGCATGGCGCGAATCAACATATAGGAGGATGTTGAATCGTATGGCGTGGATCATAGGTTCGGCTGAATCATGGTTCTAAATCACGCCTCTCGGGCGGCCACCCGGAGGGGCTTCATTTTTTGTCGTGCCTTGGCCGTCGTTGGTGGCAGAGAGGCCCATGGTGTCTGGTGTCACCTATCTTCAAGGGCAATGAGTGTGGATCCCCTTCCTGCAGTGGTAGTCTCAGCTGATGATATGATCCCTCGTCCCGGCTTAGGTGAATTGGATTTTGGTCTTGGGTTGGGGCTAAATCCCCGATCGGTTGGCCATTGTTGGTAGTGACTACGCCTGCGAGCGTTGTGTCCTCCTTGGGGGCACTACCATGGCCCCGATCGTGCCCCTCCTCGAGTGCCACGGGAATCATGATGTAGTTTCCTTCTTGAAGGCGCTGCCTTAGCTACTCGCGTAGTCCTCGGTGTTGGAGCTTGGGGCTTCTAGGTATATGGGTTGCCTCTCAGGTCATGGGTCTCCAGGGTGAAGGTATGCCATCGTCGACGCTTCCGGCGCATCTTCTTCCTCAGGTCCAGCTAGGTCCTGCCACTCACTTGCCGGCTCTCTAGGCGATATGGGTGCAGAGGTACGTCGATGTAGTAGGGGTTATTTGGTCGTGGTCGCGGATTGGATGTGTTTTGCATCAGTAATGACGCGGTCTGGTTGCTCTGTGCATTGTTAGTGACGCGCCCAAGTTCCCTTGTTTTCTTTGGTAGTACGTGTGGTTCTAATCCCACTGATTAGTGTGATTTTGCCGGTTTGGCATTGTACTGGTGGAGTTGTGGTTGCAGGTTTGGCGTTGTACTGGTGGTATTGTACTGGCCGCTATTTATGGATTTTAAAAAGAATGTTGATGCATTTAAATAAATAAATATAAAATTTAAATGTGAGTGGGCGTATGAAGGATGATGTCGGCCGTAGCTCGGGAAGATCAGATGTCACATCTAACTCACGAGATTAGTTTTAAAACTATTAGACATTCACTTACAATGGCATGGTTCAATGACAATTCTGTGTGCGGTGATCGAGATTATCACATTGGAAATGACATCGCGACCATGGTCGATGAAGGCGGGAAGGAGGATAAACGACAAGAAGGTTGAGGCGCTATGTTGAAAAAGATAATGTGGACCTGTGGAGGGGTCTTGAGTCGTGCTTATTATGGTGGAAGCATGTGATTCTTCTCTCCCATTGAGACGCATGGACATGTTTGCTAGTAATGTTCAAAATGATGTTCGGGTGTCAAAACTAAAACGAGTCTCACCAGATCTTTGCATCATGGTTCTGTAAAAGGGCGGGCGAGGGGGCTCTGGCCCAAGCTGCTCCTCGTAGATCTGGCCCGCAAATGTCATAGACATCGAATCATTTTCATTAATCGAAACTATATCACATATCGTCTCTTTCATTTTTCAAACCAAGATTTTGCGAATGCTCTTAGGATCTTCAAAGTAGGTACCTGGTTTGTCACGATTGATCTCTCTCGGGTTTTTTTTGTCCAGTTGGTCATCAAGATCCATCTTGGTCATTAGATTTATGTAGTGGGAATTTGCAAAAGCCGGCCTAGACCCGGCGTGCGACAATGGTCTGACGATCTGACGATCGGTGGTGGGTGATAATGAGCATCCAGGTTGTTTCCATCCATAGATCTTGGCCATACGATCACCTTGTCACTGAAAAACCATGAAAATAACCAAGTGGTCCGCTTGGTAAGCTACCAAAAAAAATTGCAATCAATGAAAAAAACCGTGAAAAAAGAATATTTTTGCACGTCTTTTAGGATATACTAGTTACATACCTCATGGCCATACTTGATTTCGTGGTTTTGATTCAATCTGGTGGGGCATCGTTTTCATTTTTCGTTGTTGGATTTACACCATGGAGAACCACTTACGCCCACCGTAGATCTAGTGCTCGATGATGGTACAACAACAGGAGGTGGGTAGCAAAGAGAATCGAGGGTGTTACCATCCATAGATCTGGTGGCTTGCAATGAGATCAGTGTTAAAACTCTGAGGACACACACACGCACGCACGCACGCACGCACGCACGCACCTTTTCAATGCATGATCTTGCTGAGACTTGTCAGATCTACTAAGTAGGTACCTGATTTGTTTGTTGGGGAACGGAGCATGAATTTCAAAAAATTTCCTACGCTCACGCAAGATCTATCCATGGAGATGCATCGCTACGAGAGGGGAGAGTGTGTCTACGTACCCTCGTAAACCGTTAGCGGAAGCGTCTCACAACGCGGTTGATGTAGTCGAACAATCCTTCGAGCTCCACCGATCGAGTACCGAACGTACGGCACCTCCGAGTTCTACACACGTGCAGCTCGGTGACGTTCCTCGCCTTCTTGATCCAGCAAGACGTCGAGGTAGTAGATGAGTTCCGTCAGCACGACGGCGTGGCGACGGTGACGGTGAAGTGATTCCAGCAGGGCTTCGCCTAAGCTCTCCGAAAATATGACCGAGGTGGAAAACGGAGATCGGGGCACCGCACACGGCTATGGGACAATTGTGTGTCTCCAAGGGGTGCCCCTCCTCCGTATATAAAGGAGGGAGAGGGGAGGAGGCTGGCCCTAGGGGCTGCGCCAAGAGTGGGGAGTCCTACTAGGACTCCTTAGTCCTAGTAGGATTCCACCTCCCATACGGAGTAGGAAAGGGGGAAGGGAGAGGGAAAGGAAAGAGGGGGCTGCGCCCCCTCCCCTAGTCCAATTCGGTTTGGGCAAGGGGGGCACGCGCCTCCTCACGAGGCCTGCCTCTCCTTTTCCCGTATGGCCCAATAAGGCCCATTACTTCTCCCGGTGAATTCCCGTAACTCCCCGGTACTCCGAAAAATATCCGAATCACTCGGAACCTTTCCGACGTCCGAATATAGCCTTCCAATATATGAATCTTTACCTCTCGACCATTTCGAGACTCCTCGTCATGTCCGTGATCTCATCCGGGACTCCGAACAAACTTCGGCCACCAATCACATAACTCATATAATACTAAATCGTCATCGAACCTTAAGTGTGCGGACCCTACGGGTTCGGGAATGATGTAGACATGACCGAGACGACTCTCCGGTCAATAACCAACAGCGGAACCTGGATGCTCATATTGGTTCCTACATATTCCACGAAGATCTTTATCGGTGAACCTCATATGTCAACATACGTTGTTCCCTTTGTCTGGCGGTATGTTACTTGCCCGAGATTCGATCGTCGGTATCCAATACCTAGTTCAATCTCGTTACCGGCAAGTCTCTTTACTCGTTCCGTAATACATCATCTTGCAACTAACTCTTTAGTCACGGTGCTTGCAAGGCTTCTGTGATGCTGTATTACCGAGAGGGCCCAGAGATACCTCTCCGATAGTCGGAGTGACAAATCCCAATCTTGATCCATGCCAACTCAACAAACACTTTCGGAGATACCTGTAGTGCACCTTTATAATCACCCAGTTACGTTGTGACGTTTGATACACCCAAAGTATTCCTACGGTATCCGGGAGTTGCATGATCTCATGGTCAGAGGAACGTGTATTTGACATAGTGAAAGCAATACCATTAAACTGAACGATCATATGCTATGCTGACGGTTGGGTCAAGTCCATCACATCATTCTCCTAATGATGTGATCCCGTTATCAAATGACAACTCATGTCCATGGTCAGGAAATCTTGACCATCTTTTGATCAACGAGCTAGTCTAGTAGAGGCTTACTAGGGACTCAGTATTTGTCTATTATCCACACATGTATTAAGTTTCCGGTCAATACAATTCTAGCATGAATAATAAACCATTATCATGAACGGAGAAATATGATAATAAACACTTTATTAATTGCCTCTAGGGCATATTTCCAACAGTCTCCCACTTGCACTAGAGTCAATAATCTAGTTTACATCTCCATGTAATCAGTTCTAGGGCTGATCATGTTTTGCTTGTGAGAGAGGTTTTAGTCAACGGGTCTGCAATATTCAGATCCGTGTGTTCTTGGCAAATCTCTATGTCATATGTAGATGCTGCTACCACACTCTGCTTGGAGCTACTCCAAAAACGACTGTCCCACTTTACGTATCCAGTCTGAGACTCATAGTCTTCCGGATCGGTGTTTAAAGCTTGCATCGACGTAACCCTTTACGACGAACTCTTTATCACCTCTATTCCCGAGAAATTCTTCCTTAGTCCTTAGGTACTTCAGGATATTCTTGACCGCTGTCCAGTGATCTACTCCAGGATCACTTTGGTACCTCCCCACCAAGCTTATAGCGAGGCACACATCAGGTCTGGTACACAGCATGGCATATATAATAGAGTCTATGGCTGAAGCATAGGGGATGACACTCATCTTCTCTTTATCTTCTGCCGTGGTCGGGCATTGAGTCTTACTCAATCTCATACCTTGCAATACAGGCAAGAACCCTTTCTTTGACTGATCCATTTTGAACTTCTTCAAAATCTTGTCAAGGTATGTGCTTTGTGAAAGTCCAATGAGGCGTCTTGATCTATCCCTATAGATCTTGATGCCTAATATGTAAGCAGCTTCTCCGAGATCCTTCATCGAAAAACTTTTGTTCAAATAACCCTTTATGCTGTCTAGAAATTCTATGTCATTTCCCATCAACAATATGTCATCTACATATAATATGAGAAATGCCACAGAGCTCCCACTCACTTTCTTGTAAATACAAGCTTCTCCATAAGTTTGTATAAACCCAAACGCTTTGATCACTTCATCAAAGCGAGTATTCCAGCTCCGAGATGCTTGCACCAGTCCATAGATGGATCGCTGGAGCTTGCATACTTTGTTAGCGCCTTTAGGATCGACAAAACCTTCCGGCTGCATCATATACAATTCTTCCTTAAGGAATCCATTAAGGAATGCCGTTTTGACGTCCATTTGCCAGATTTCATAATCATAAAACGCGGCAATTGCTAACATAATTCCGACAGACTTTAGCATCGCTACGGGTGAGAAAGTCTCATCGTAGTCAACTCCTTGAACTTGTCGATAACCTTTAGCAACAAGTCGAGCTTTATAGACGGTGATATTACCATCAGCGTCCGTCTTCTTCTTAAAGATCCATTTATTTTCAATAGCTCGCCGTTCATCGGGCAAGTCTACCAAAGTCCATACTTTGTTCTCATACATGGATCCTATCTCGGATTTCATGGCCTCAAGCCATTTCTCGGAATCCGGGCTCGCCATAGCTTCTTCATAATTCGAAGGTTCACCGTTGTCTAACAACATAACCTCCAAGACTGGATTTCCGTACCACTCTGGTGCGGAACGTGTCCTGGTTGACCTTCGAGGTTCAGTAGCAACTTGCTCCAAAGTTTCATGATCATCATCGTTATCTTCTTCTCTGGTCTGCGTTGGTGTCACAGAAATTTCTTTCTGTGGCGTACTACTATCCAGAGGAGGTACAATTACCTCATCAAGTTCTACTTTCCTCCCACTCACTTCTTTCGAGAGAAACTCATTCTCTAGAAAGGATCCATTCTTAGCAACGAAAACTTTGCCTTCGGATCTGTGGTAGAAGGTATACCCAACAGTTTCTTTTGGGAATCCTATGAAGACGCACTTATCCGCTTTGGGTTCAAGCTTATCAGGCTGAAGCCTTTTGACATAAGCATCGCAGCCCCAAACTTTCAGAAACGACAGCTTAGGTTTCTTTCCAAACCACAGTTCATACGGTGTCGTCTCAACGGATTTAGATGGTGCCCTATTTAAAGTGAATGCAGCTGTTTCTAATGCATAACCCCAAAACGATAGTGGCAAATCGGTAAGAGACATCATAGAACGTACCATATCCAATAGAGTACGATTACGACGTTTGGACACACCATTACGCTGTGGTGTTCTAGGTGGCGTTAACTGTGAAACAATTTCACATTGTCTTAAATGAGTGCCAAACTCGTAACTCAAATATTCTCCTCCACGATCAGATCGTAAGAACTTTATTTTCTTGTTACGATGGTTCTCTACTTCACTCTGAAATTCTTTGAACTTTTCAAACGTTTCAGACTTATGTTTCATTAAGTAGACATAACCATATCTACTCAAATCATCTGTGAACGTGAGAACATAACGATATCCACCGCGCGCCTCAATACTCATTGGACCGCATACATCGGTATGTATTATTTCCAACAAGTCTGTTGCTCGCTCCATTGTTCCGGAGAACGGAGTTTTAGTCATCTTGCCCATAAGGCACGGTTTGCATGTCTCAAATGATTCATAGTCAAGTGATTCCAAAAGTCCATCAGCATGGAGTTTTTTCATGCGTTTAACACCGATATGACCTAAGCGGCAGTGCCACAAATATGTGGTACTATCATTATCAATTTTGCGTCTTTTGGCATCAATATTATGGATGTGAGTATCACCACGATCGAGATTCAACAAGAATAAACCATTCACAAGTGGTGCATGACCATAAAAGATATTATTCATCAAAATAGAACAACCTTTATTCTCTGATTTAAATGAATAACCGTCTCGCAATAAACAAGATCCAGATATAATGTTCATGCTCAACGCAGGCACCAAATAACAATTATTTAGGTTCATAACTAATCCCGAAGGTAGATGTAGAGGTAGCGTGCCGACGGCGATAACTTCAACTCTTGAACCGTTCCCGACGTGCATCGTCACCTCGTCCTTAGCCAATCTTCGTTTATTCCGTAGCTCCTGTTTCGAGTTACAAATATGAGTAACCGAACCAGTATCAAATACCCAGGTGCTACTACGAGCATTGGTGAGGTACACATCAATAACATGTATATCAAATATACCTTTGTTGACGTTGCCATCCTTCTTATCTGCCAAGTACTTGGGGCAGTTCCGCTTCCAGTGACCAGTCCCCTTGCAGTAGAAACACTCAGTCTCGGGTTTGGGTCCAGACTTGGGTTTCTTCGTGGGAGCAGCAACTGATTTGCCGTTCTTCTTGAAGTTCCCCTTCTTTCCCTTGCCCTTCTTGAAACTAGTGCTCTTCTTTACCATCAACACTTGATGCTCCTTCTTGACTTCTACCTCCGCAGCTTTGAGCATAGCGAAGAGCTCGGAAATAGACTTTTCCATTCCTTGCATATTATAGTTCATCACAAAGCCCTTATAGCTTGGTGGCAGTGATTGGAGAATTATGTCAATAACCGAATCATCTGGAAGATTAACTCCCAACTGAGTCAAGTGGTTATGCAACCCAGACATCTTGAGTATATGCTCACTGACAGAACTATTCTCCTCCATCTTACAGCTAAAGAACTTGTCGGAGACATCATATCTCTCGACCCGGGCATGAGCTTGAAATACAAGTTTCAGCTCTTGGAACATCTCATATGCTCCGTGATGCTCAAAACGTCTTTGGAGCCCCGGTTCTAAGCCGTAAAGCATGGCACACTGAACTATCGATTAGTCATCAACATGTGTCTGCCAGGCGTTCATAACGTCAACAGACGAGGGAGGGGACGCGACACCTAGCGGTGCATCAAGGACATAAGCCTTCTGTGCAGCAATGAGGATGATCCTCAGATTACGGACCCAGTCCGCATAGTTGCTTCCATCATCTTTCAACTTAGCTTTCTCTAGGAACGCATTAAAATTCAGTGGAACTACAGCGCGGGCCATTGATCTACAACATACAATTGCAAAGATTATTTAGACTATGTTCATGATAATTGAAGTTCAATTAATCAAATTACTTAAGAACTCCCACTTAGATTAACATCCCTCAAGTTGTCTAAGTGTAACATGATCCACATCAACTAAACCACGTCCGATCATCACGTGAGGTGGATTAGTTATCAATGGTGAACATCTTTCATGTTGATCATATCTACTATATGACTCATGTTCGACCTTTCAGTCTCTTGTGTTCCGAGGCCATATCTGTATATGCTAGGCTCGTCAAGTTTAACCCAAGTATTCTGCGTGTGTAAAACTGGCTTACACCCGTCGTATGCGAACGAAAGAATCCATCACACCCGATCATCACGTGGTGCTTAGAAGCATCGAACCTTCGCAACGGTGCATACTAGGGAAGAACACTTATCTTGAAATTTAGTGAAGGGATCATCTTATAATGCTACCGTCGTCCTAAGCAAAATAAGATGCATAAAAGGATTAACATCACATGCAATTCAATATATGTGACATGATATGGCCATCAACGTCTTGTGCCTTTGATCTCCATCAGCAAAGCACCGTCATGATCTCCATCGTCACCGGGTTGACACCTTGATCTCCATCGTAGCGTCGTGACACCTTGATCTCCATCGCAGCGTCGTGGTCGTCTCGCCGGCTATTGCTACTACTACTACTGCTAACTCATAGCGGTAAAGTAAAGCAATTACAGAGCGTTGGCATTGCATACAATAAAGAGACAACCATAAGGCTCCTGTCGGTTGCCTGATAACTTTACAAAACATGATCATCTCATACAACAACTTATATCACATCATGTCTTGACCATATCACATCACCAGCATACCCTGCAAAAACAAGTTAGACGTCCTCTACTTTGTTGTTGCAAGTTATACGTGGCTGCTACGGGTTTGCAAGAACCGTTCTTACCTACGCAAAACCACAACGTGGTGTAGTGATTGCTTTTTGATCTTCTAAAAGAACCCTCTTCATTGAAACCGATTCAACTAAAGTGAGAGAGACAGACACCCGCCAGTCACCTTTATGCAACGAGTGCACGTAGCGGTGAAACCTGTCTCGCGTAAGCGTACGCGTAATGTCGGTCCGGGCCGCTTCATCTCACAATACCGCCGAATCAAGTATCAACTAGTAACGGCAAGCAATATGTATACACCCACGCCCACAACTCACTTGTGTTCTATTCGTGCGAAACACATCTACGCATAGACCTGGCTCTGATACCACTGTTGGGGAACGGAGCATGAATTTCAAAAAAATTCCTACGCTCACGCAAGATCTATCCATGGAGATGCATCGCTACGAGAGGGGAGAGTGTGTCTACGTACCCTCGTAGACCGTTAGCGGAAGCGTCTCACAACGCGGTTGATGTAGTCGAACAATCCTTCGAGCTCCACCGATCGAGTACCGAACGTACGGCACCTCCGAGTTCTACACACGTGCAGCTCGGTGACGTTCCTCGCCTTCTTGATCCAGCAAGACGTCGAGGTAGTAGATGAGTTCCGTCAGCACGACGGTGTGGCGACGGTGACGGTGAAGTGATTCCAGCAGGGCTTCGCCTAAGCTCTCCGAAAATATGACCGAGGTGGAAAACGGAGATCGGGGCACCGCACACGGCTATGGGACAATTGTGTGTCTCCAAGGGGTGCCCCTCCTCCGTATATAAAGCAGGGAGAGGGGAGGAGGCTGGCCCTAGGGGCTGCGCCAAGAGTGGGGAGTCCTACTAGGACTCCTTAGTCCTAGTAGGATTCCACCTCCCATACGGAGTAGGAAAGGGGGAAGGGAGAGGGAAAGGAAAGAGGGGGCTGCGCCCCCTCCCCTAGTCCAATTCGGTTTGGGCAAGGGGGGCGCGCGCCTCCTCACGAGGCCTGCCTCTCCTTTTCCCGTATGGCCCAATAAGGCCCATTACTTCTCCCGGTGAATTCCCGTAACTCCCCGGTACTCCGAAAAATACCCGAATCACTCGGAACCTTTCCGACGTCCGAATATAGCCTTCCAATATATGAATCTTTACCTCTCGACCATTTCGAGACTCCTCGTCATGTCCGTGATCTCATCCGGGACTCCGAACAAACTTCGGCCACCAATCACATAACTCATATAATACTAAATCGTCATCGAACCTTAAGTGTGCGGACCCTACGGGTTCGGGAATGATGTAGACATGACCGAGACGACTCTCCGGTCAATAACCAACAGCGGAACCTGGATGCTCATATTGGTTCCTACATATTCCACGAAGATCTTTATCGGTGAACCTCATATGTCAACATACGTTGTTCCCTTTGTCTGGCGGTATGTTACTTGCCCGAGATTCGATCGTCGGTATCCAATACCTAGTTCAATATCGTTACCGGCAAGTCTCTTTACTCGTTCCGTAATACATCATCTTGCAACTAACTCTTTAGTCACGGTGCTTGCAAGGCTTCTGTGATGCTGTATTACCGAGAGGGCCCAGAGATACCTCTCCGATAGTCGGAGTGACAAATCCCAATCTTGATCCATGCCAACTCAACAAACACTTTCGGAGATACCTGTAGTGCACCTTTATAATCACCCAGTTACGTTGTGACGTTTGATACACCCAAAGTATTCCTACGGTATCCGGGAGTTGCATGATCTCATGGTCAGAGGAACGTGTATTTGACATAGTGAAAGCAATACCATTAAACTGAACGATCATATGCTATGCTGACGGTTGGGTCAAGTCCATCACATCATTCTCCTAATGATGTGATCCCGTTATCAAATGACAACTCATGTCCATGGTCAGGAAATCTTGACCATCTTTTGATCAACGAGCTAGTCTAGTAGAGGCTTACTAGGGACTCAGTATTTGTCTATTATCCACACATGTATTAAGTTTCCGGTCAATACAATTCTAGCATGAATAATAAACCATTATCATGAACGGAGAAATATGATAATAAACACTTTATTAATTGCCTCTAGGGCATATTTCCAACATTGTTTTGCTTGATCACGTGGTTTCTTGGTGATCTGATCAAGCCTCGTTATGCGTCTTCATCGTTTGATCTACACCATGGTTATCATCAAAGCCCACCTTAGATCTGGTGAGCGGTGGTGGTATGACGCTATGAAGTTATTGATAATTGTATTGATGATGCTATCATCTAGCTAGACTTGGTGGCTTGCGGTCAGGTAAACGCTAAAACTATGAGTAAGGGCTCGAGGCATTCAGATGGTGACAACGAGTTGATGTCGAGCGACGGGGGTGCTTAAGCGTCAAGGCCACCACCCGGCCATAGGTTATGGGGGTGGCAAGGAGGATGTGGGGAGGCTATATGAGGACTCAAAGTATAGTGCATAGAGTTGTTACAAGCAGTGGAGAGATGTGGAGGGGGCGGCAGCAGAGGAGCAATGTGACACATGGTGCGGATTTAGGGTCGGACCAACTCTTATACTAATTCAACCAGATATTTTTGGAAATTCTATGCATGTTTTTATAAATAGTCCTTTCAACAGTATAAATTGTTAAAAATAAATTAATCATAGGAAATGATAGACTTGTTAATGTTGCTTTTATGAGAAGATTGGGCATACACTATATTTTTTAAGATTTAATATCGCCTACAATCATGAAGGATATGATATGTGAATTGATTATAAAAGATTTCTCGTGCTAAATATATATTTATTACTCATGCATCCCAAATTAAAAATCCTGTAATATTACCAGAGTTTAAAACATTATGGGATAGAGAAGAGCACATAACACATCATCTATAACCCAAAAGTCTTACAAACATAGAGAAGAAGTTTGCTATTACTACATTTCCAAGATATTCATAAACTAGGTGATGGTATGTCCAAGTAAAATCACAGAGCGCTAGAACAACTGATTATAGGAAACTTTAGGGTGCTCCCGCCTCTATACACACTTTTGTGCGATGGCACTTCAATATAGGCCACTAACTTTGCATGGTTCACAATACCAAGCTTAACATGGACTTTTGAATGAAAACCAAAGCATACCATATTTCACAATTAAACACAATAATGATGGCAATATTAAAAATATATCACGTAGCAATGAAGTAAAATTGTGATAGCATTAGGTTTTTATAATTAGTAGCATTATTGTTGACGATCCTTCCCAAATCTCCAAAATTGGTGTTGTCGTGAGATTTGGTCATCAACTCATTGATATATAAAATCTTTAGCATATTATTTGCCAACGTCACTAATTTTGGAGTTTTAGCAAATTATTCCTACCCAACTAAACAAGAAATATTTTAGATAGGTCAAAATTATAACACAGTATAAATTTTGACCTAATTTGTAATTCAATCTCTTATGTTAGTTTACCCACCGCAAAAGAAATGTATTCTAAACTATTGAAAAATATAACATGGAAAAACTGTATCTTGTATTATTTTGCTTTGCATCTATCCGAAGGATGAAGTGGTGTCAAGCTTCTATCGTTCTCTGTGACAGAGTGCCACAAAAGCCAAAAGGCATGTTTTATTGGACGACGATTCGATCCGCAATGTTGTATGGCGCTCAGTGTTGGCCGACTAAAAGGCGACATGTTCAATAGTTAGGTGGGGCGGAGATGCGTGTGTTGAGATGAATGTGTGGCCACACTAGGAAGGACCGAGTCTGAAATGATAATATACGAGATAGAGTTGGGGTAGCACTGATTGAAGAGAAGCTTGTCCAACATTGTCTCAGATGATTTGGGCATATTCAGCGCAGGCCTCCGGAATCTCTAATGCATAGCGGATGGCTAGCTAAAGCATGTTGATAATGCCAATAGAGGCCGGGATAGACCAAACCAAACTTGACATGGGAGGCGTCTGTAAAGACAGATATGAAGGACTTGGTATCACCAAAGAACTAGCCATGGACAGGGGAGCGTGGAAGCTTGCTATCCATGTGTCATAACCATGAGTTAGTTACGACATCTTATGGGTTTCAGCTCTAACCTACCCCAACTTGTTTGGGACTAAAGGATTTGTTGTTGTTTGTTTGTTTGTTTGCATTTATCCGGACCTCATTTTTTCAAACTCTGTAACCATAAGCTCAACTTACGATTGCTAAAGTAAGCCGTGTAACCCTTATTTGATAGTCACATGTTACGAATAGTCTTAAAAGTTAGAAGCTCGCTAGTTAAACAATAAAATGGGCAAACCCTATTTGGATGAAGTTCTATGGTACCATAATCCACGAGACCACGACAACACCAAACGCATCCCTCATAACTCCAATAGCACTAGCATGGAGCATCACCGAGTAGTACCAGTGATGTTGCAGCAGCAACCGTAGAAGAATAAACAGCTAACACAATATATTATATAAATAGTAGCAAATGAGCCCGTGCGTTGCAACGGGTGAAAAAAAACACTCACTAATCTAATAACCATGAGTCCATAGGTCCATGTCCTTTATTTTAGCACATGGCATCCCATCCGTGTTTCTATTTATCCTTCTTGCCACTCTCGTCGACGCTGGCCTTAGTGTTCACATCATCACAATACGTTTGAATGTTGTCAATCTTAAGACGTCTCCCTCTCGGCATAGGATGATAAATCTAACTTTTTCTGTGAGGTTTTGACGAGGCGTGTATGTGTGGTTATAGATATTGTTTTTGTTCCCCATCCTGGTTTTGCCGAAGTGTTCATTTTCAATTCGGATCGGCACTGGTATGAATGAAAGACTGATCATGCGCTATTGATTATGGTTTCATTGTAAATAGAATTTTTTAAATGTTTAACATGTAAAATAATATATTATTCAGATTCTACATATTTTTCTAATCAAATTTCATATATAATATGTTAAATTTGGAGTTAGGGTTAAAAAGATATAGATTTTTAAAAACTAATTAGTATGTATTGTGGGTTGATTATCAGAAACTCGAGAGGGTTTTCTACAAAATAGCATGACGGGCCAAGAATACCTATTTCTTTTATTAGTAGGTATAGATAAATCATCAGCGCCGCCGGGTATGAGTCCCTGGTCTCAGCGCCACCGGGATTTCAGTCCCTAGTTGGTGTGTGCGGGCTCGGAGCCCCCGGCCTCTCAGGCCTACCCCTGCGCGGTCTGCAGTTTGATTGGTGGCTTGAAGAGCCGCTCAAGGAGCATATATTTTGGTGTGTTCATGCTGGCCAGTACATCGGCTGTTTGATTGTTATCGCGTTGGATGTGGCAAAATCGACAAATCTGACCTGAAAACACAACTAATATATCCTGTAAGTAGACATGAAGATGCTCAAAATTCATATCTAAAGTTATTCATTATGAAGCATGGTTGATTTACTATGCACTTTACAAAATGCAAAGTTCTGTTGACATCCACGGACTTGGTGAAATTAACAAGTGTCAATCTTGCAAAACATTGCCTTAGATACTGTAGTGTCTCAAAACATAGTGATGCAGATATTTAGTGGGTATGAAAATGACATGGATTTAAAGTAGACATAATTTTTTTTCAACTTTCATAATTATATCATATTCATATGATGCCATGATTATTTACTATGGATCCTAGAAAATGCAACTTTCTATAACAGAATTTCATTTATAACATGTTAGTCACTTAGATGCAAGACATGAACATGTTAAAGATGATTAACATGGAAAGCACATGGCGTGAACGTACACATTATGTAGTGCAAAACTCATGCAAGATGCAAATGCATAAGAACTATAGGTCAATGGCTATCATCATGCCAAGTTTGTAAGTCTTAACAAATTCGGTCAGTTATATTATGATGCATTTTTGCAAAAGAGTTTTCATCAAGAAAATTGATCCTAACATAGATGAAAATGCCACAATTGCGTAGAACACAGAAAAATACACAACATTCATATAAGGCACGTTGTCATCGAATGCATGGATTAAAAGTTACAACGGTTTTAATATAAGGTAGTGTGACTCCTTTCACCTAAGCGCCACACAATGTAGTATGACTCCTTTCACCTAGGCGCCACACAATGTCATGTGGCTCCTTTCAGCTAGGCGTTGCACAACCTAAAGTGTGGCCCCGGGGTGCCACGCTGGCCAGAGGTGTAGCGTCTATATATCAGGCGCTACACAGTGTAGTGTGGTGCCCGTCTGTCAGGCGCTACACAAAAGGGTCATGTGAGTGAAAAACTTTCACCCACAGTTCACTTTGTAAATTAGTTGCGTGTTTAGGTCAGATTTGTAGATTCTGCCGTCTGATGTGGTGAAACTTCAAGCCACACTGACATCCTCGGGTCTTTGGCATTAAAGTCATCGTTAATCTGCAAGATCGTGATGTTAGAATCACCTTGAACCTTCAGAGGCTGAATCCCCATCGACATAGATATCCGAAGACCATGTAGCAATGCCTCATACTCTGTCGCGTTATTGGAGTCTATGTACATGATCTGCAGCACGTGCTTCATCATGTCGTTGGTTGGTGAAATGAGGACAATGTGATCCCCCAGGCCAGTGAACATCTTGGATCCGTTGAACTATATGACCTAATTTTTGTAGGTGACGTGCTCCTTGGAGAGCTGGGCCACTGTCCACTCCACGACAAAATCAGCCAACACCTGGGATTTGACAGCCCGGAGTGGCAGATATTAGATCTCAAAGGGCACGAGCTATATGGCCCACTTCGCATTCTGGCCTATGGCATCCTATTTATTGACGATGTCACCATGGGGAGCTTGACAAGACACAATAAGGCATTCATGAAAATAGTGTCGGAGCTTTCGAGATGCCATAGAAATTGCGTATGGAATCTTCTGGTACACATGAATAACATCTGGGAAACGTGGTAGAACGGCCTCTGCACCTTGTAGGCGTGGTCGTCCTCTTCCCACTCTACAACTAACACGGTGCTGGCCACCTGATTGATGGACGAGACGTACAACAACATCGGCTCGCTAACAGGCGGTGCTGCAAGGATTAGGTTGCTCGCCGAGTAAAAATAAGAGTCGCGTGGCTGAGGAGGATAATATTTACTCCTCCAAAGCTTTGGCAGATTGGTTAGGTCTAGTTTAAAGAAGGAAAGGTGAAACTTTATTCTTCTTCATCTTTTAGAAGATCGGTTAGAGATGCTCTTACACCATATACAAACTAAGAGCATCTCTAGCCCCCCCCCCCCCCAACAGGCCCCCCCAGGCCCCTTTTTTATTGCCGGCGGAAAACAAATCGCCCAATCGCGCCCCCAGGAACCCAAATTTCGCCGGTTAGGGTCGAATTTGGCGCCGACGGACCCAGGCCAAACCCAGCGCGCTGGGGGCGCCCGGGGGCACCAGGGGAAATTGATTTGGCGCCAAGGTTGTCAGAATCGCGATTATGTTATATGATTCTACGACCTTACGATCCAAACTAACCCCTCTGGTTCTACGATTTTAGTTCATAGTATCTACGTTGCTAAGATCCTGATAGTGAAATTCTACGATTTGCGATCCAACCATCGGAGTTCCGATCCGATTCAAAATCACAATTCTGATAACCTTGTTTGGCGCGAAAACAAACCACGCCAAATTCCTCCCGTGTGGACCCGCCGAGTCAGCGATTGTGCGTCGCCGAGAGCCTTCGTCATCCTCATCGCCTCGTGTAGGATCACTAGAAGTGTGTGTCTAGAGGGGGGTGAATAGACTACTTGCAAGAATTAAAACCTAACTGAAAGGATTGATATGGTTGACTAGAGGGGGGGGTGAATAGGCAACTACCACTTTTTAACTTTTCTTTAACAAGTTAGGCTTAGCAACAAATAGGTTGGCTAGATATGCAACTAGGCGGTAACCGGACCTTTACAAACAAGGTTGGGGCAATCTCCACAACTTGATTGGAGGCTCCCAACGACACCACGAAGCTTCACCACAATGGACTATGGCTTCGAAGTGACCTCTTCCGTCTAGGGTGCTCAAACACCCAAGAGTAACAAGATCCGCAAGGGATTAATGGGGGAGATCAAATATCTCTTGGTGGAAGTGTAGATCGATGTTCTCTCCTCCTAACCCTAGAGCACCAACAAGATTTGATGGATAGGGAGGGAGAAGGAGCAAGAACAAGCTTAGGAGCAACAATGGAGATTTTGGGGGAAGAGGTGCCTCTCCAAAGGGGGAGAAGACACTCTTATATAGGTGGAGAAATCTGGCCGTTTTCTCCCTGAAAACGTGTCTAAGCGGTAGTACCGCTCAGGTGAGCGGTACTTCCGCTTATGCACGTCCTGAAGCATATAAGCGGTAGTACTGCTCTGGAGGAAGCGGTACTTCCGCTTAAATAATTCATAATGCCAGAGAAGAAAAACTAAGCGGAAGTAGCCGCGGACCTACAGGACGGCAGTACCGCTGGAGCGGTACTTCCGCTCTGAGGAGAGCGGTACTTCCGCTTAAAAAGCCAGGGACACCCGTAGGCACCAGAAGGATAAAATAAGCGGTAATTCGAGCGGCTCTTCAGGGCAGTAGTACCGCTGGAGCGGTACTACCGCTCCGAAGAGTGGTACTTCCGCTTAAGAGATCCTTTGGAGCCTTAGGGGCAGAATTAGCTCCATTGTGCCGGGAAACGGACGGGGGTGCAAAGTGTACGTGATAATTCCTCCCAACCTTTCCGGATGCGGATCCCCTCTTGATAGTACGAATTTTCCTATGACTCGGGTCCACCAACCTAACCTCAAAAGGAAAAGACTCCGTCTTCTGATGTACTACTTGAGGGGAAGATAACCGTCTCGTGCCACCTGATAATCTCTGAAAGCTTAATGCACACGATTAGTCCGCATAAGCATTGTCATCAACCACCAAAACTACTTAGGGAAAATTATGCTCTTACAATCTCCCCCTTTTTGGTGAGTTGATGACAACACGGGATTTGCCAGAATAGGATAAGAAATTAAGACATAGGCAACAGTCCAGCATCTACAAAATATAGACAGGCTCCCCCTAGATGTGTGCTCTGTTCAAGATTATGCTTTTGGAATGCAAAGAGCACACACTAGGATCAACGCTCCCCCTATATTTTATAGACCCGGCCATACTTGCTCATAGGATAAGAGTTAATACGGTAAGCAAGTAGGAGAACATAAACTCGCTAGCTAACTAAGATAGACATAACAGAGTAGGATAACTGAGATAGCATATGTCTTACACCATACTTTAGTACTTACGAGTTCTTAACGACATAAACCATAGCAAGCAGATAAAAGAGTTCACGAGATAAGAGAGATAAGAGATGCGCAGATTAAAATAAAGACACTCGTGACTCAGCAAGGCAAAGCAAATCCTAAAGACTCTCTCCCCCTTTGGGATCGAGACACCAAAAGGGGGCACAACCGGCTAGCACAAGGGACGGTGATGGAAGCCCAGAAGATCAGTCCTTGCTACTTCTTGAGCTTGCGTTGGTTTTTCCTTGAAGAGGAAAGGGTGATGCAGCAAAGTAGATAAGTATTTCCCTCAGTTGTTGAGAACCAAGGTATCAATCCAGTAGGAGGTACAAGCAAGGCCCCAATCTTTGCACCTACACAAACAATCAAACACTTGCACCCAACGCTAAAAAGGGGTTGTCAATCCCTTCACGGTTACTTGCAAGGATGAGATCCGATAGAGATAGATATAAAAGATTACTAAAACGAAAAGTAAAACAAAAGTAAAAAAGATTGCAGCAAAGTATTTTTGGTATTTTTGGTTTATAGATCTGAAAATATAATATGGAAAATAGACCCAGGGGCCATAGGTTTCACTAGAGGCTTCTCTCTTGAAGGAAAATAATACGGTAGGTGAACAAATTACTGTCGAGCAATTGATAGAAAAGCGCATAGTTATGACGATATCCAAGGCAATGATTATGCATATAGGCATCACATCCGTGTCAAGTAGACCGAAACGATTCTGCATCTACTACTATTACTCCACACATCGACCGACTCCTGCCTGCATCTAGAGTATTAAGTTCATGAAGAACAGAGTAACGCATTAAGTAAGATGACATGATGTAGAGGGATAAACTCAAGCAATATGATGAAAACCCCATCTTTTTACCCTTGATGGCAACAATACAAATACGTGCCTCGCTACCCCTACTTTGTCACTGGGTGAGGACACCGCAAGATTGAACCCAAAACTAAGCACTTCTCCCATTGCAAGAATTACCAATCTAGTTGGCCAAACCAAACCAATAACTCGAAGAGACTTGCAAAGATATGAAATCACGCATATAAGAATTCAGAAAAGATTCAAATAATATTCATAGATAATCTGATCATAAACCCACAATTCATCGGATCTCGACAAACACACCGCAAAAGAGTATTACATCGGATAGATCTCCACGAAGATCATGAAGAACATGGTATTGAAGAACATAGAGAGAGAAGAAGCCATCTAGCTACTAGCTATGGACCCGAAGGTCTGAGGTGAACTACTCACGCATCATCAGAGGGGCAATGGAGTTGATGTAGATACCCTCCGTGATCGAATCCCCCTCCGGCAGATTACTGGAAAAGGCTCCAAGATGGGATCTCACGGGAACAGAGGCTTCCGGCGGCGGAAAAGTATTATCGTGGCTCTTTTTGGTATTGGGGGAATATTTGGGAATTTATAGGAGGAAGATTAGGGTTAGGAGGCCTGCAGGGGGGCCACAAGCCAGGGGGGCGCCCCCCTAGGGCGCGCCCTGCAGGCTTGTCGTCTCCCGGCAGGTCTCCTGACCCCCTCTCCAAGTCTGGTAGGTTTCTTCTGGTCCAAGAAAAATCATCGCGAAGATTTTACTCCGTTTGGACTCCGTTTGATATTCCTTATCTGCAATACTCAAAAACAAGGAAAAAACAGAAACTGGCACTGGGCTCTAGGTTAATAGGTTAGTCCCTAAAATAATATAAAATAGCATATTAATGCATATAAAACATCCAAAACAGATAATATAATAGCATGGAACAATAAAAAATTATAGATACGTTGGAGACGTATCAAGCATCCCCAAGCTTAATTCCTGCTCGTCCTCGAGTAGGTAAATGATAAAAACAGAATTTTTGATGTGGAATGCTACCTAACATATTTATCCATGTAATATTCTTTATTGTGGCATGAATGTTCAGATCCGTAAGATTCAAAACAAAAGCTTAACATTGACATAAAAACAATAATACTTCAAGCATACTAACAAAGCAATTGTGTCCTTTCAAAATAACATGGCCAAAGAAAGTTATCCCTACAAAATCATATGGTCTGGCTATGCTCCATCTTCCCCACACAAAGTATTTAAATCATGCACAACCCCGATGACAAGTCAAGCAATTGTTTCACACCTTTTATGTTCTCAAACCTTTTCAACTTTCACGCAATACATGAGCGTGAGCCATGGATATAGCACTATAGGTGGAATAGAATATGGTGGAGGTTGTGAGGAAAAGTAGAAGATAGTCTCACATCAACTAGGCGTATCAACGGGCTATGGAGATGCTCATCAATAGATATCAATGTGAGTGAGTAGGGATTGCCATGCAACGGATGCACTAGAGCTATAAGTGTATGGAAGCTAAGTGGGTGTGCATCCAACTCGCTTGCTAACGAAGACCTAGGGCAATTTGAGGAAGCCCATCATTGGAATATACAAGCCAAGTTATATAATGAAAAATTCCCACTAGTATATGAAAGTGACAAATTAGGAGACTCTCTATCATGAAGATCATGGTGCTACTTTGAAGCACAAGCGTGGAAAAAGGATAGTGGCATTGTCCCTTCTCTCTTTTCTCTCATTTTTTTGGTGGGCATCTTTGGCCTCTTTTTTTTATTTGGGCTTCATTGGCCTCTTTTATTATTTGTAAAGTCCGGAGACTCATCCCAACTTGTGAGGGAATCATAGCTTCCATCATCCTTTCCTCTCATGGGACAATGCTCTAATGATGATCATCACACTTTTATTTACTTACAACTCACGAATTACAACTCGATATAGAACAAAATATGACTCTATATGAATGCTTCCGGTGGTGTACCAGGAGGTGCAACGATCTAGCATAGCAAATGACATCAAAAAACGGACAAGCCATGAAAACATCATGCTAGCTATCTTACGATCATGCAAAGCAATATGAAAATGATGGTGCGTGTCATAATAAACGGAACGGTGGAAGTTGCATGGCAATATATCTCGGAATGGCTATGGAAATGCCATAATAGGTAGGTATGGTGGCTGTTTTGAGGAAGGTATATGGTGGCTGTTTTGAGGAAGGTGGGTTTAATGCACCGGCGAAAGTTGCGCGGTACTAGAGAGGCTAGCAATGGTGAAAGGGTGAGAGTGCGTATAATCCATGGACTCACATTTGTCATAAAGAACTCACATACTTATTGCAAAAGTCTATTAGTTATCGAAGCAAAGTATTAGATGCATGCTCCTAGGGGAGAGGTTGGTAGGAGTTAACCATCGCGCGCTTCCGACCCTCACACAAAGGATGACAATCATTAAACAAATCATGCTCCGACTTCGTTACATAACGGTTCACCATACGTGCATGCTACGGGAATCACAAACCTTAACACAAGTATTTCTACCAATCCACAATTACTTACTAGCATGACTCTAATATCACCATCTTTATTTCTCAAAACTATATGCAAGGAATCAAACTTCTCATAGTATTCAATGCACTTTATATGAAAGTTTTTATTATATCCCTCTTGGATGCCCATTATATTAGGACTAAATTCATAACCTAAACCAATTAACATGCTGTTTAAAGACTATCAAAATAATAGAAGTGAGGTACGAGAGTTCAATTATTTCTATAAAATAAAACGCCACCGTGCTCTAAAAAGATATAAGTGAAGCACTAGAGCAAAATTGCCTAACTCAAAAGATATAAGTGAAGCACATAGAGTATTCTAATAAATTCATGATTAATGCGTGTCCCTCTCAAAATATGTGTGCAGCAAGGATGATTTTGGCAAACTAAAAAGCAAAGACTCATATCATACAAGACGCTCCAAGCAAAACACATATCATGTGGTGAATAAAAATATAGCCTCAAGTAAATTTACCGATGGATTGAAGACGAAAGAGGGGATGCCTTCCGGGGCATCCCCAAGCTTAGGCTCTTTGGTATCCTTGAATATTCCTTAGGGTGCCTTGGGCATCCCCAAGCTTAGGCTCTTGCCACTCCTTATTCCATAGTCCATCAAATCTTTACCCAAAACTTGAAAACTTCACAACACAAAACTCAACAGAAAACTCGTGAGATCCGTTAGTATAAGAAAAATAAATCACCACTTTTGGTACTGTTGTGAACTCATTATTTATTTATATTGGTGTAATATATACTGTATTCCAACTTCTCCATGGTTCATACCCCCCGATACAACCCATAGATACATCAAAATAAGCAAACAACACAAAGAAAACAGAATCTGTCAAAAACAGAATAGGCTGTAGCAATCTGTAAACTTCGAATAATTTTGTAACTCCAAAAATTCTGAAAAATTAGGAAAATCTGGGAAATTTGTATATAAATCTTGTGTAAAAATTTCAGACTCATTCGACGCTCTGGTGAATTTCTAAAATTCCTGGACTGAGCGCAAAAGTTTCTGTTTTTCAGCAAAATCAAATCAACAATCACTGTAGACCATCCCAAAGGTCTTACTTGGCTCAAACACTAATTAAAACAATAAAACACAATTACTACAGAGGTAATAATGTGTAAAACACATAAACAAAAACAAACAAAAATAAAAACATAAAATAAAATTGGGTTGCCTCCCAACAAGCGCTATTGTTTAACGCCCCTAGCTAGGCATAACGCAATAGATCTAGGTATTGTCATCTTTGGTATGCAATCCATAAGTAGATCTCATAATAGATTCATAAGGTAATTTAATTATCTTTCTAGGAAAGTGTTCCATGCCTTTCCTTAACGGAAATTGGAATCTAATGTTTCCTTCTTTCATGTCAATAATTGCTCCGATCGTTCTAAGGAAGGGTCTACCAAGAATAATAGGACATGTAGGATTGCAATCTATATCAAGAACAATGAAATCTACGGGCACATAATTCTTATTTGCAACAATAAGAACATCATTAATCCTTCCCATAGGTTTCTTAATAGTGGAATCCGCTAGATGCAAATTTAAAGAGCAATCATCAAGTTCATGGAAACCTAGCACATCACATAAAGTTTTCGAAATCGTGGAAACGCTAGCACCCAAATCACACAAAGCATGGCACTCATAATCCTTAATTTTAATCTTAATAGTAGGTTCCCACTCATCATAAAGCTTTCTAGGTATAGAAACTTCCAACTCAAGTTTTTCTTCAAAAGATTTCATCATAGCATCAACGATATGTTTAGTAAAAGCTTTATTTTGATTATAAGCATGCGGAGAATTCAACATGGATTGCAACAAGGAAATACAATCAATCAAAGAACAACTATCATAATTAAAGTCCTTGAAATCCAAAAGAGTGGGTTCATTGCTATTTAAAGTTTTGACCACTTCAATCCCACTTTTATAAATTTTAGCATTAAGATCTATAAACTCCGAATCATTGGGACAACTTTTAGCTAAAGTTGACTTATCTCCAGTCCCATCTTTATCAAGATTTGTATTAGAAAACAAAGATTCAATAGGAGTCACATCAATCACTTTAAGATCTTCATCATTATTATCACGAGAACACACTTTTTCAAGCCATTCACGCTTAGCACGCATTCTAGCGGTTCTTTCCTTACACTCATCAATAGAAGTTCTCATAGCTTTTAAGGACTCATTAATATCACGCTTGGGTGGAGTAGATCTAATTTTCAAAGAATCAATCTCAAGCGAAATAATATCAACGTTCCTAGCCAAATCATCAATATTGAGCAATTTTTCTTCAATCGAAGCATTGAAAACCTTTTGCGAACTAATAAATTCTTTAATATTATTCTCAAGATCAGAGGGAATCTTATTATAATTTCCATAAGGATTGTTGTAGGAATTACCATAATTATTAGAGGAATTACTAGGAAACAGCCTAGGGTTGAAATTACCTCTATACGCGTTATTACCAAAATTGTTCCTACCAACAAAATTCACATCCATAGATTCATTATTATTTCCAATCAAAGAAGACAAAGGCATATAATTAGGATCAATAGGAGCACTCTTACTAGCAAACAATTTCATTAATTCATCCATCTTTTCAATCAAAGTATTTATTTCTTCAATAGCATGCACTTTTTTACTAGTAGGAGATCTTTCGGTATGCCATTGAGAGTAATTCGCCATAATATTATCTAGGAGTTTAGTAGCTTATCCTAATGTGATTTACATAAAAGTACCACCCACGGCGGAATCTAAAAGATTTCTAGAAGCAAAATTCAACCCCGCATAAATTTTTTGTATAATCATCCATAAACTCAAACCATGTGCAGGGCAATTTCTAATCATTAGTTTCATCCTCTCCCAAGATTGTGCAACATGCTCATGATCAAGTTGCTTAAAATTCATTATATCGTTCCTAAGGGAGATGATCTTAGAGGGCGGAAAGTACTTGGAAATAAAAGCATCTTTACACTTATTCCATGAATCAATACTATTTTTAGGCAAAGATGAAAACCAAGTTTTAGCACGATCTCGTAGTGAGAACGGAAATAGCTTCAATTTAACAATATCATTATCCACATCTTTCTTCTTTTGCATATCACACAACTCAACGAAAGTATTTAGATGGGATGCGGCATCTTCACTAGGAAGGCCGAAAAATTGTTCTTTCATAACAAGATTAAGCAAAGCGGCATTAATTTCATAAGATTCCGCACTAGTGGCGGGAGCAATCGGAGTACTAATAAAATCATTATTATTAGTATTGGAGAAGTCACACAACTTGGTATTCTCTTGAGTCATCGTGACAAAGCAAGCAATCTAGCACACAAGCAAACAAAAAGCAAACGAAAAGACGAACGGAAGGAGGGAAAATAAAAAGGCAAATATTTTTGGTTTTTTCTGAAAATCATTTTAGAAGTGGGGGAGAGGAAAACGAGAGGCAAATGGCAAATAATGTAAATGCAAGAGATGAGTTTGTGATGGGTACTTGGTAGGCTTGATGTCTTGACTTGCTATGTATCCTCCCCGGCAACGGCGCCAGAAATCCTTCTTGCTACTTCTTGAGCTTGCGTTGGTTTTCCCTTGAAGAGGAAAGGGTGATGCAGTAAAGTAGATAAGTATTTCCCTCAGTTGTTGAGAGCCAAGGTATCAATCCAGTAGGAGGTACAAGCAAGGCCCCAATCTTTGCACCTACACAAACAATCAAACACTTGCACCCAACGCTAAAAAGGGGTTGTCAAACCCTTCACGGTTACTTGCAAGGATGAGATCCGATAGAGATAGATATAAAAGATTACTAAAACGAAAAGTAAAACAAAAGTAAAAAGATTGCAGCAAAGTATTTTTGGTATTTTTGGTTTATAGATCTGAAAATATAATATGGAAAATAGACCCGGGGGCCATAGGTTTCACTAGAGGCTTCTCTCTTGAAGGAAAATAATACGGTGGGTGAACAAATTACTGTCGAGCAATTGATAGAAAAGCGCATAGTTATGATGATATCCAAGGCAATGATTATGCATATAGGCATCACGTCCGTGTCAAGTAGACCGAAACGATTCTGCATCTACTACTATTACTCCACACATCGACCGACTCCTGCCTGCATCTAGAGTATTAAGTTCATGAAGAACAGAGTAACGCATTAAGTAAGATGACATGATGTAGAGGGATAAACTCAAGCAATATTCTGAAAACCCCATCTTTTTACCCTTGATGGCAACAATACAAATACGTGCCTCGCTACCCCTACTTTGTCACTGGGTGAGGACACCGCAAGATTGAACCCAAAACTAAGCACTTCTCCCATTGCAAGAATTACCAATCTAGTTGGCCAAATCAAACCAATAACTCGAAGAGACTTGCAAAGATATGAAATCATGCATATAAGAATTCAGAGAAGATTCAAATAATATTCATTGATAATCTGATCATAAACCCACAATTCATCGGATCTCGACAAACACACCGCAAAAGAGTATTACATCGGATAGATCCCCACGAAGATCATGAAGAACATGGTATTGAAGAACATAGAGAGAGAAGAAGCCATCTAGCTACTAGCTATGGACCCGAAGGTCTGAGGTGAACTACTCACGCATCATCGGAGGGGCAATGGAGTTGATGTAGATGCCCTCCGTGATCGAATCCCCCTCCGGCAGATTACCGGAAAAGGCTCCAAGATGGGATCTCACGGAAACACAGGCTTCCGGCGGCGTAAAAGTATTATCGTGGCTCTTTTTGGTATTGGGGGAATATTTGGGAATTTATAGGAGGAAGATTAGGGTTAGGAGGCCTGCAGGGGGGGCCACAAGCCAGGGGGGCGCGCCCCCCTAGGGCGCGCCCTGCAGGCTTGTCGTCTCCCGGCAGGTCTCCTGCCCCCCTCTCCAAGTCTGGTAGGTTTCTTCTGGTCCAAGAAAAATCATCGCGAAGATTTTATTCCGTTTGGACTCCGTTTGATATTCCTTATCTGCAATACTCAAAAACAAGGAAAAAAATAGAAACTGGCACTGGGCTCTAGGTTAATAGGTTAGTCCCAAAAATAATATAAAATAGCATATTAATGCATATAAAACATCCAAAACAGATAATATAATAGCATGGAACAATCAAAAATTATAGATATGTTGGAGACGTATCAGTCCTCCTCCTCCTCATCCTCCTCGTCATCAGTGGCAGCAGGAACATCTGCGTCTGACACAGCCCACGGACAGTGCTTTTGTATCCATGGCTCCTCATCAGTAATCCTGTCCTCAGATCCACTGTCAATTGTGAGGCCAATCTTCCTCATAATCATCTTGTCATGACTGCAAGCCTTCTTAGCTTCAACATGTGCCTTGTACTGCCCCTTGACCTGGAAGCAAAGAAGGTTCTTCAGCTTCGTCTTCAGCTTGGCAGCCCATGAAGGGACATGCTCAGATGGAGGAATGTAAGTGTCATCAGTATAGTCTGGCTCAGGCTCATCATCAAAATCGGTTTCAGCAATCTCAGCACCTCCAGGGGCAACACCCCAGTTCTCCTTCACACGGAGCTTGAGAAAACCGTGGGTCACCATGCGTTCAGTAGCAAGAGCCTCACCAGGGAATGAAGCAGCCCAAGTATCCTCAATGAGTTTGAACAGATAAGGGCCATAGATGGGTACCTTTCGGTCAAAGATAGCAGACCGAAGCTCCTTCCACATGATGTGGGAAATGTCCAAAGTCGAGTCACGGCCACGCTCTTTAAGGCACATCAGCAGGAGATTCACAAGATAGGAGTGAACCTGATCCTTGTTCCCAACGCGAGGAAACAAAGTGTTGCGGAAGATGCGATGCATAATATCAAGAAATGGAATGATCTCAGTGCGAGTGCCCTTACCAGTCTTAACAATCCTGGAATGGCGAACAAGCTTGGATTTGTGAATAGCCTGCTCTTCAGTATGTGGCCTCAGTCATGTAGGCACATCCAGACCCTGATCAGCAATGCCCAGAGAGTTCATGAAGGTCTTCCAGTCGGAGTGCAAAACTCTGCCGCCAGTCATCCAAGTCATTTTGCGGTCCACATCAGAGTGAAAATGAACGGTGGCATAGAATTGCGTCACAATCTCACAATCGAAGTCCTTGTTGAAGCCGATGATAGGAACCAGACCCCATTGGTCACATAGAGCACGAGCCTTAGCAAAATAGGCAGAGTGGGGGTTGTCGTTCATGTGCCCCGTGTCGATGGACTTGGCATCAGTGACATACAGATTGGTCTTGTTCTTCAGGATCCCCACATAAATGAGAGATTGGTCCTTGGTCCAGAAGGGACGCCCAACCAGTGCAGGGTCCTGAGGACGGCGATAAGGATTGTGCTGCCTGAATTCCACAAACTCCTTGCCGGTCATGTCTGCATGAGCCTTGACTGCTTTCTTCTTGCTTACAGTTCGCTTCACTTGCTACTGAGAAGGTTGAGCTCTCGAACCAGCCCCTGTATCTTCTGATGTGCGAAACCTCTTGGAACCACCCTTTCGGTCAGGATTCATGCGACAAGGAGGAGCATTGCTACCATCACCTTTTGATCCACAACTTTACCATTGGGATCACTGTCAAGTTGGCATTTGAGCTGCATAGGAGTGTTGGCCTTGAGAGGATTGAGCTCATCCATCTCTGAACCTCTTGAGCATGTCTTGAGTGTATTTGGTTTGGTTGATGAAGGTTCCTTGGCTTCGTTGCTTGACTTCTAATCCAAGGAAGAACTTCAACTCTCCCATCATAGACATCTCAAACTCTTTGGTCATTAGTGCGGCGAACTCATCATTAAAAGCTTTGTTAGAAGAGCCAAAGATAATATCATCTAGATATAGTTGGCATACGAACAAGTTCCCGTTAACCCTCTTAGTAAAAAGAGTGGGGTCGATTTTCCCAATTTCAAACCCATGATCTTGCAACATCTCGGTAAGGTGCTCATACCACGCACGTGGGGCTTGTTTAAGGCCATAGGGTGCCTTATCGAGAACGTATACATGATTGGGGAACTTGGGATCCTCAAACCCCGGGGGTTGCTTGACATACACCAACTCCTTAAGAGGACCATTAAGAAAAGCACTCTTTACATCCATTTGATATAAGATGAAGTCATGATGAGAGGCATAAGCAAGTAACATGCGAATAGCTTCAAGGCGAGCAACAGGGGCAAAGGTTTCACCGTAGTCGATACCCTCGACTTGGGAGTAGCCTTGAGCCACTAGCCTTGCCTTGTTGCGAATAATAATGCCATGTGCATCTTGCCTGTTCTTAAAGATCCATTTGGTTCCAATGACATTGTGCTTCTCCTTTGGTCTTGGCACCAATCGCCACACTTTTTTGCGCTCGAAGTTGTTGATTTCATCATGCATGGCTTCAAGCCATTCCTCGTCTTCGAGCGCATCTTGTACCTTGAGAGGTTCAAAGCAAGAAACAAACGCATGATGTGCACAAAAGTTTGTTAATTGACGACGTGTAGTTACCCCTCTCTTCAAACTTCCATAAACATTCTTTAATAGGTGTTGCTTGACTCTTAGTTTGGAAGCGATCTTGGCAGCTCGTCTTTCAAGAATTTCCTCCATGGAAAGTTGAGGCTTGGTAACTTGGCGAGCTTCGGTACTAGCACCGGTTTGCTCTTGATCTTGAGCATGATCTTGATCTTTAGCTTGACCTTGATCTTGAGATTGATCTTGATCTTGAGCTTCATCTTGATCTTGAGCTTGCACGGGGGAGTGAGCAAGATCTTGAGCATCATGTGAAGTAGAATCATCACCATTAAGTTGATCTTGCCCTTGATCTTGATCACGGGGTTGAGGGCCTTCACTTTGTTCTTTGGAAGCGTGTGGGTCGTGCGTCGGTGATGGTTCCACTTGAGTGGAACATTGTCCTTCTCCTTCAGCCACAAGGGGTTCCTCAACGGGTAGGATGTATCCCACACCCATTCTTCTTATGGCTTGGGGAGGAATTTCATCACCTACATCACAAAGACCACTTTACTCCACTTGGGAGCCATTATTTTCATCAAACTCTACGTTACTCGTCTCCTCAATGAGTCATGTGGACTTGTTGAGGACACGGTAAGCATGAGAGTTTGCAGCATAACCAACAAATATGCCCCCATGAGCTCTAGATTCGAATTTTGAAAAACGTACACCTTTCTTGATAATGAAACACTTACAACCGAACACCCGGAAGTACTTGAGGTTGGGCTTGTTCCCTGTAAGAATTTCATACGGAGTCTTGTTCAAGCCTTTCCGGAGATAGAGCCGATTTGATGCATGACACGCGGTGTTGATGGCTTCGACCCAAAAGTTGTATGGAGATTTAATCTCTGCCATCATGGTTCTTGCCGCATCCATCAACGTCCGGTTCTTCCTCTCCGCAACACCATTTTGTTGAGGGGTGTAAGGTGTGGAATATTGGTGCTTTATCCCCTCATCACTGAGAAATTCATCCAAGGTGTAGTTCTTGAACTCAGTGCCATTGTCACTCCTAATCATCAAGATCTTTGCTTCATGTTGACGTTGGACTTCATTTGCAAAGTTGATGACGGTCTGTTGGGTCTCACTCTTCCTCTTGAAGAAATATACCCATGTGTATCTTGAGTAATCATCCACAATCACCAAGCAATACTTTCTTCCTCCAAGACTGTCAAAAGATGGAGGACCGAAGAGATCCATGTGAAGGAGCTCTAAGGTCCTCTTTGAGTAGATTGTAGTAGTAGGACGATGAGCCTTTTCATGTAACTTTCCTTTGATACAAGCACTGCAAGCACGATCTTTGGCAAAACTCACATTTGTTAGTCTAAGAATGTGATCCCCTTTGAGGAGACTTTGCAAAGATCTCATATTGATATGGGCTAGTCGGCGATGCCAAAGCCATCCCACATCAACTTTAGCCATTAGACATGTCGCGGTCTTAGTGGGTCGCTCCGAGAAGTTAATCACATAGAGACCGTTTTCGACATGCCCAACAAAGGCTACTTTAAGAGTCTTGCTCCATAAAAGGGTCACGGTATCAATGCCAAAGAAGGTACTAAAACCCATAAATGCAAGTTAACGAACAGAAAGTAAATTGTATGCAAGGGTCTCAACAAGCATGACTTTCTCAATGGTTAAGGTTGGAGAGATAACCACCTTGCCAAGACCCAATACCTTTGAAATTGTGTAATCGCCAAAAGAGACTTGAGTGGCCACGGATGTATCAGGTCGAACGTCCACCACCAAGTCCTTGCTTCCGGTCATATGATTTGTTGCTCCACTATCGACAACCATGAAACTCCCCCAGAAGCAAACTCCTACAATAGATCAATGCTTGGATTTAGGTACCCATTCTTTAATGGGCCCTTTCATGTTAGTGACAAGGGTCTTAGGAACCCAAATAGACCACTCAATGTACTCATAAGAGGAACAAACATATTTGGCATAAACATGCCCATCACTAGCACGGCACAAAACATAAGAGGGGTTAAAGTCGCCGGCTTTGTTGAGGGGAGTGGTCTTGTCCCTTTTAGGATCACCACTCACAACCTTGTCCTTCTTCTTCTCATGAGTCATGCCCCCCGCTTTGACAAATGTTTCCTTGGGCGGAGGAACCTGCACGGCCTTTACCTTCTTCTTCTTTTTGGACTTGGGTGCAAACCCAACTCCTTCCTTTGCAACCACTTCCTTTTGATTGCTCAAAAGGTCATTGAGATTCTTCTCACCTTGGATACATGTCACAAGGCCTTTCTCAAGCTGCTCTTTCAGCTTAGCATTTTCCTCCACAAGATGTGCATGCTCACAACACGGGTTAGTAGTAGAGGCATTATCAATTAAAACAAAAGGAGGACACGTGGCAATTTCCTTAGTGAGTTTTACTTGGAGTTGATCATGTGACTCCTTAAGAGAAGCATAAATGCTCTTCAATGCCTTGTGAGCATTGTCAAGTGAGTCAAACTCATCCTTGAGTCGAGCATGGCCAACCCCAAGTGCAACCTTTTCAGATTTGAGCACACGGTTAAGAACGATAGCATGATCATAATCTTTTCATAATTTAGCAAGGTCATCATTTTGTGACTCCTTAAGAGTCAAATGAAGACCTCGCTCTTGCTCTAGAGCAATAGAAAGATCTGTTATCTCGTCGGCATAATCACGACTATGCCCTTTCAACTCCTCAAGATATTCTTCTTGAGACTCAATCGTGTCATTGGCCTCACCAAGTTGTTCCAAGAGAGCAACGAAGTGCTTCTTGGATTCTCCCTTGAGTTTGCACAAGAACTTGTCAAACTCATTCTCGCCCTCTTTCGCCTCCTCATTTTCATCCACACAATCTAACAAAGACGGAGTGGAAGAAATAGAAGTCTTAATGTTTGAGGTTTTGGCGTTGGAGGTTACCTTGGTGATACCTTTGGCCATGAGACACCTATCAATGTGGTTCTCGTTGGGAGCGTCGAAGAGTGACACCTTTGTTGGGGTAATCGATGCAATAGCCACAGATGCCATTGCCATTCCTTCACCACTTGTGTCTTCGTCATCCACATCATCATCGGAGGCATACTCTTCTTGAGCCACCAATACTTTGTGAGGAGCCTTCTTGGTGAAGTTGGACTTGTTGGGAAAAGACTTGGCCTTATCTGTGCGGATGAGCTTGCCACCATTGTCTTCCCTATTCTCATAAGGACAATCCACCACGAAGTGACTCACATTACCACAGTTGTAGCAGGTTCTCACACGTTGCTTGCCCTTTGACCCGCTTGAGTTGTTCTTGGAGAAATTGGGCCTTGCGTTTCTCTTATTGCCCCAGAATTGCCTAGACGCTAGAGCCATATGCTCATGGTAGGCATATTTGGTTTCCTCGGGGCAGCCCTCCTCTTCTTCTTCTTCGTCTTCCTCTTGACTGACCTTGGCCTTCAAAGCAAGGTTGGGAGATGATTTCTTTGACCGTTGCACACGAGCGAGAGCATTGTCTGCGGTCGTGTTCAAGATGTTCATTGCAATAAATTCATCCAACACATCGCTAGAGGACAAGTTGTGAAAATCCGGTCTTTGGCAGATGACGGCGGACATGGCCTTGTTGAAGGGCATGATGGCCTTCAGAAACTTACGCTTGATCCAGGTGTCATCCACATCCTTGCTACCGTGATCTCGGAGGGCAACGGCAAGAGTAGTTACCCTCCTATAAAGCTCACGCGGTTCCTCATCTTCTATCATTACAAACTAATCTGACTGATCAAGCACGACCTCATAGTTCGACCGTTGAATGCTTGAGTTGCCCTTGTACATGGAGACAATGTGTTCCCAACACTCTTTAGCAACAGTGAAGGGACGCAGGTGAGGTAGGTCTTCGGTAGGAACTGCAGCTTGGAGTATGAACAGGGCAGAGGAATTTAGCTGTTTATCAGCCTCTTCTCTTGGAGTGAGGTCGCGTGGATCATGAGGATAGTATCCTTCTTCAATGACTCTCATGAGTTGAATTGAGTTGTGATCCAAATGAGACTTGATACGAAAAACCCAATTAGCAAAATCATTCTTAACAAGTTTAGGAGGAGGACCGAGATTAACTATATGAGGTGGGTGCACCGGTCCTCCATAGACCAAGGGAGGGGGATCTGAGGCAAAGGTCCCCCACCCATTAATTCCTTGAGAACGAATGTCCTTATCAGCACTAGCCCCCTCCTTACCGGAGTTGACATCCGATGTCGAGTTAGTGGGATTAGCCACTTGCACCGCATCGGTGAAAAGTTTAAGAGTATCAAGGAATTCTTTAAACATGGATTTGACCTCGGTCGTCATGGAGGATTTAAGCGAGGACATGGCCTCGTTTAAATCCTCACGAGAGACCGTGTTCACACCCATGGCCTTGGGGAGTTCAACCGGCCGGTCCCCGTCGTTAACCATACTCTTCGGGTGGTGAAACCCTTAATAAAGAGACGAGGCTCTGATACCAATTGAAAGGATCGATATGGTTGACTAGAGGGGGGGTGAATAGGCAACTACCACTTTTTAACTTTTCTTTAACAAGTTAGGCTTAGCAACAAATAGGTTGGCTAGATATGCAATTAGGTGAGCAACCTATATAATGCTAGCAACAATAACCATACAAGCAAGGAGATAAACAATACAAATAGCTTGCACAAAGTAAGGGTAAGAAGTAACCACAAGTGGAACCAATGGAGACGAGGATGTGTTACCGAAGTTCCTTCCCGGTAAAGGGAAGTACGTCTCCGTTGGAGCGGTGTGGAGGCACAATGCTCCCCAAGAAGCCGCTAGGGCCACCGTATTCTCCTCACGCCCTCACACAATGCGAGATGCCGTGATTCCACTAGTGGTGCCCTTGAAGGCGGCAAACAGACCTTTACAAACAAGGTTGGGGCAATCTCCACAACTTGATTGGAGGCTCCCAACGACACCACGAAGCTTCACCACAATGGACTATGGCTTCGAAGTGACCTCTTCCGTCTAGGGTGCTCAAACACCCAAGAGTAACAAGATCCGCAAGGGATTAATGGGGGGGATCAAATATCTCTTGGTGGAAGTGTAGATCGATGTCCTCTCCTCCTAACCCTAGAGCACCAACAAGATTTGATGGATAGGGAGGGAGAAGGAGCAAGAACAAGCTTAGGAGCAACAATGGAGATTTTGGGGGAAGAGGTGCCTCTCCAAAGGGGGAGAAGACACTCTTATATAGGTGGAGAAATCTGGCCGTTTTCTCCCTGAAAACGTGTCTAAGCGGTAGTACCGCTCAGGTGAGCGGTACTTCCGCTTATGCACATCCTGAAGCATATAAGCGGTAGTACCGCTCTGGAGGAAGCAGTACTTCCGCTTAAATAATTCACAATGCCAGAGAAGAAAAACTAAGCGGAAGTAGCCGCGGACCTACAGGGCGGCAGTACCGCTGGAGCGGTACTTCCGCTTAAAAAGCCAGGGACACCCGTAGGCACCAGAAGGATAAAATAAGCGGTAGTTCGAGCGGCTCTTCAAGGCAGTAGTACCGCTGGACCGGTACTACCGCTCCGAAGAGCGGTACTTCCGCTTAAGAGATCCTTTGGAGCCTTAGGGGCAGAATTAGCTCCATTGTGCCGGGAAACGGATGGGGGTGCAAAGTGTACGTGATAATTCCTCCCAACCTTTCCGGATGCGGATCCCCTCTTGATAGTACGGATTTTGCTATGACTCGGGTCCACCAACCTAACCTCGAAAGGAAAAGACTCCGTCTTCTGATGTACTACTTGAGGGGAAGATAACCGTCTCGTGCCACCTGATAATCTCTGAAAGCTTAATGCACACGATTAGTCCGCATAAGCATTGTCATCAACCACCAAAACTACTTAGGGAAAATTATGCTCTTACACTAACCTTTTCCCAAGTTAATTGGTGGGCAGTTTTAGCAATTATAACAAGTCTAATGCACCCTACACATGCTAGTCAACAAGTATGGCAGCGGAAAGTAAGACAAGCACATGTAAGAAAGAGTAGAGATAGGAAGATCAAACGCAATTCGGAGACGCAAGGATTTTTCCCGTGGTTCCGATAGGTGGCGCTATCGTACATCCACGTTTATGGAGTCTTCAACCCACGGAGGGTAACGGTCGCGAGAGTCCACGGAGGACTCCACCCATAAGGGTCCACGAAGTAGCAACCTTGACTATTCCATAACGGCTTCCGTCCACGAAGGACTAGCCTCACTATGGGTAGATCTTCACGAAGTAGGCTATCTCCTTGCCCTTACAAACTTCTTGGTTCAACTCCACAACACAACGTAGGAGACTCCCAAGCGACACCTAACCAATCTAGGAGGCACCACCCTCCAAAAGGTAATAGGCTCGATGATGACGATGAACTCCTTGCTCTTGTGCTTCAAGTTGATAGACTCCTCAACACACAATCACGCTCTCACAGATTTGGCTTTGGTGGAAGAGATTGATTGGGTGGAAAGCAACTTGGGGAGGCTAGAAATCAAGATTCATATGGTTGGAATGGAATGGCTTGATCTCAACACATGAGTAGGTGGCTCTCTCTCAAAAAATCAGATGGGGCAAGTATGGAATAGTTCTGAGTACTTCTCTTTCGAGTGGGTGGTGGTGAAGGGGTATATATAGGCATCTCCAAAAATCCAACCGTTACACCTATAATGACCAATTCGGTGAAACCGAAGTGTAAAACTCGGTGGTACCGAGTTGCTCAAAAGGTAGCAACTTTCGAATCTCGGTGAGACCGATATATAATTCTTGATAGTACCGATCAGGTGACCAACGGTCAGATTGCAAAACTCGGTGGCACCGATTCAAAAACTCGGAAATTCCGAATCTTAGAAAAGAGGCAACAGAATGTTGGCAACCTAAACTCGGTGGTACCGATGCAGAATCGGCTGTACCGAAAATCTAGGGTTTGGCTGGGATCTGTCTGAGGAGGAAATCGGTAGGGCCGAGTGGGGAATATTGGTGGCACCGATTTTGCATGATAGGCTTTTGACAGACTTTTGTGGAAGAGCTTGTGGGTGTTTTTGGTGACTATCACTTGTGCACGTGGAGCATTTTGTTCACCATCAAGACCTTAGCCCCTTTTAATAGTATTGGATTTCCTATAGACTCAAAGTGATTTCTCACAAAGTAAAATGTAGAGTCTTCTTGCTTGAAGCTTTGCAAATCCTATTCCTTCTCCTTCTTCTTCTTGGGGATGCTCCTCACAATCCTTAGCCATCACTCTCTGTGGACTTTATCTGAGATGCACTAGATAAGAGTATTAGTCCAAGAGACAGTGTATGTTGTCATGAATTATCAAAACCACCAAGGGAGCATATTGTGCTTTCACCTCGGCTCCCGCGCTGGTTGGGTTTCCAAGGTCTGGATGGCGAGCCGCCACGCGTACACACCGCCCCCGCCCTTCTCCCCGCTATAAAAGTCGTGCCTCGCCGCCGCTCGCCGCACACTCGCCATCCATTACCATCTCCCCATCTCTCTCGCCTCCACCGCTGAAAACTCCCCCCGAGGCCATGGTGAAAAGATTCCCCGGCGACGGAGCGGCGGCCAACGGCTTCGGACGCCGGTGGCTGCACGAGTGGGAGGCACGCCTTCTCCACGAGGCGAACTACCCGATGCCGCCCGACATGCGCGTGCCGGGTGCATGGCGGCTGAGCGCCGGCGGCGTCCCCATGCCCCCGCTGCCCTCCGACGCGGAGCGCCACGCCGAGATCGAGCGGATCCGGGAGTCCTTGCCGGAGGACACGCGCCAGCAGCAGCGCCCCCGACAACCAGCCCTCGTGGACGGCGTATTTCCAGCGCCGCCACGCCGACCAGCTGGCGTCCACCAACGGTGCTCCGGCGCCGAGGGGGCGCCACAACTCCGACGACCGCCATCAATGGTGGGGCATCCCCGGGCGCACGTTCCACGCCGTCCTCGAGCACATCGAGGGAGGCAACGAGCTGCCGTTGGAGTACCCGACACCGTCGTTCTCACGCCGGAGCGGGATCTCGTGGTTGCCGAGGCGCATGGCGGGGTCTTCGTCGTCGTCCTCCGGCTCCCGCTCCTCCGGTGCGGCATCGCCGTTCGTTGCCATCAAGCCCGAGCCCCAGGAGACGTCGCTCGTCGCCGTCAAGCCCAAGCCCCAGGAGACGCCGCTCCACCGGCGCAGCCGCGGCGGCAACCTCATCATAAACGGGGGTCGCTGCCACCCTTTCCCTCCCCGTGGCCACCTTCGCCTGGTCAAGCCGAAGACTGCGACGGCCGTGGTCAAGCAGGAGCACGTGGAGATGGCCGCCGACCTCGATGCCGGCCTCAAATGTCGCGCAACGAATACCTGAGGGAGGAGATGGAGCGCCAGCGCCGCGCTCTGGAGGAAATCGCCGAGCGTCGCCGCGGCCGCGAGGAGGGCGGCGTCATCGTCCTCTCCGACAGCGATGAGGAGGTGACCGTGCCGACCAACCCTGTCCGCAGCGACGATCCAGGGCAAGGCTGCAGCAAGGGCGACGGCGTGGAGGACGAGCCACCGAGCGACGACGACGGCGACGACGGCGACTACACCGTCTTCTACAACCTCCTCGGCATGAACTAGGCTCGGGTCGACGACGGCAGCGTAGTTCCTTTAGGTTTTATGTATGTTTTTAAATTTGTATAAATATGAATGAAACCGCCTATATTTCGTCCAAAATTGAGTAATTTTCGTCAAATTTGGGGCCGAATTTGAGTTTGGAATCGGCGGCTAAGAGCGAACTTGGGAACCCTAGTCCCCCACGACGAAAATATCGCCGGTTAACCCAGGAGGCGCTATTCCAAGCCCTTGAGAGGCCGAACGGCTGAAGATGCTCTAAGCAATGGTACCAGTGAAAAACCAAACGGTTAGAAGATTCAACAACCCCATAGAGAGAACGTCATGATTCCCACATCCCAGGGTACTATTTTTGTCGGCTCCTGAACGGCCTGGAAAAGATACATACACAGAAGCAGTCTCGCTCTGTTACATGAGCAGAGGCAACATCTCGATCAGCTTCCCCGAAATGCTCTTCGAAAAGTAAGACCACACGCATGCTCCTGTATGATATCAGCCACTGTCTCGAACCAAACAACTTGGCATGCTTCGGCTCAAGATTGGAATATTCAGAAACAAAGATAGAAGGTAGAAAAATGTGACCACGATCGAGCCAGGAGCGCGGGCTGAGCTAAAAAGTCCATGCACGAGCCTAACAATTTGATTATGATTATTTAATACCCAAAGCTCCAAAGAGCATCACCATGTACGTACGAACACTCAAACAACGGCGACTACACGGCGGTGATACAACAAACATACGAGTCAGTAGCGATGCAACTAGTAGTAGTACATAACAATCAAGATGGCTAGCTATGCAGAGGTAACCGATCAGGCGGCTGGCGCGGGCGGCGGCGGCGGGAGCAGCTCGTCGGCGATGGCCTCCTCGAGCCAGCCCTCGGCGTCGGCCATGATGCCGGGGCTGAGCCGCACCATGAGCACGCAGAACTCCTGCTCGCTCAGCGCGCCGTCGCCGTCCTGGTCGCCCTCGCCCACCATCGCCCGCGCCTCCTCGGCCGTCATCCCCTCCACGCCCAGCACCGCCCCCGCGCTCCGCCGCAGGCTCTCGGCCGTGATGGCGCCCCGCGCCGGGTCCGCCAGCAGCCGGAACCCGGCCCGCAGCTCCGACAGCAGCCCCGCCGTGCCCAGCCGCCCCGCCATCACCGGCAGCAGGTCCTCGTACGCCCCCGCGCCGTCGTCCGCCATGCTCCGACGACCAAGCGATCGGCCAAGAACTGTCGCGCGCTGCCGTCGTTGTTTCTGCGTCGACGAGGCGCAAGAAACCGAGCGGTGGCTGGCTCTTGTATAAAGCGGGGAGGGAGGGAGGGAGGGAGGAGGTCGGGACGGATGATGATGATGGATAGGACGGTACGATCGAGAGGATGATGACGGCGACCCCATCCCGGGGGGAGAAGCTTCCGGGAAGCTGCGGGGGTGGGGAGGGAGGAGGAGATATTTGGACGGCCGGTCGGCACTCACCCGTGGTGGTGGTTGTAGGCACGAGTGAGCTGAGCGGAGCACGGGATGATGTGACGGGGCTGGGACGGCGGAGAGAGGGTCTGACGTGACGCAGGCCGGGTCGTGCTGGTCGGAGGAAGCTTCCTGAGAGGAGCCGGCCGGCCGGCCGGGCGTGTAAATGCAGGGTGGACCCTTTAATCATGCCTTTCGGTTATGAGCTGAGACGGCTTGGTCCATGTCGGAGATCTGGGGTGGTTTATAGCAAATACTAGTACATTTAAAAAAAAATCGGAAAAGTATATAACACTAAAAAAATACGGAAAAGGTTGTACCTCTTCGTCTATGCACGCAGCTATCACTTACAATAAAAAATAAATAGATATTAGGAAAGTTTTTATTGAAAGGTGAAAAAACCAATGTGAAGGGTGGTGGTGGAAGGTGAGACGAAAAAAAGCCGAACAAAAAAACCCGGGATGCTATTCACCAACTAAGCAATTAGGAGTAGAGATATAACACTTACGCAATTTTTTTTGCGAGGAGGGCAAGATCTACTGTAAAGGTTCATCAGAAATACAAAGCATCTCAAAGATAATAAAAAATGCATCGAGATCTTTGGACAATCGAACGATCACTACCTCCGTTAGAATGAGTCATTGGCGCATCGTTATGAACGCTCCCATGCCGGATCCGACATGACCTTGTCAATGATAGCTAGGACGTCTTCGTGCACGTGCCTTTAAGGACCAGTACTCCAGAGACGCAGTCGTCGGTGTTGAACCACTGAATCCGATACGTGAACCTGACACGATCTTGTGATACCCTAACCTTGCCACCCCAAGGAACCGATGGGAATCTACGTCGGGGCTCCGCCTATCCATCTCGACGAAAGAACTTGAGGAGGATCGAAGCCTAGAAGACCAACTCAAAAATGAAGCACCGCCATTCACCAGAGCGTTGCCCCCGCAATGACTAAAAAACCCTAACCTACCTACACCAGCCACCTGAGCGGCATGCAAAAAGGGAGGGTCATGGGTTCGCTCGTAGAATGAAGGGAGGGGTTTTTTCCCTAGACGACTTGCGAGTGGAGAATTAAAAAACGAATAAGCTCACAAAAATGCGTGAGTTACAAGCAATGTGTGGTATAGATTTTTTTCCGAAACATATAAAAATGTTAAACACAATCTTGTATGATCAGATATGATAACCCCATGCCACATTTTCATATTTTATATTAGAATTATATTTTATAAAAATCTAAAACCTAATTAAACCATATATCATAACCCTATGCATTCATATTTGAGATCAATTTTATATTTTATAAAAACCGGAAAACCTCATTTAGACCATATATCACTGACCATGGCATCAACGATATATCTATGTCATCTCTAACTTGTGTATTATTTGTTTTGTCTAATAAGAAATTCAATATTACAACGATATATCTATCTCATCTCTAACCACGTCATCATTTAGCCGCAAAACCCTTCATATCCCCTTCTCCTCCGTAGCCAACCGTCTCTTCTTCTCGGTCGGCGTCGATGCTCTACCAACCACCCCATTGATCTTGACGCCACGCCTTGTCTACCCAAACTACATTTCTGCTACCTCCACACTCTCTTCATTGGCTACATCGATGATATATTTTTAATATTTTTTTCTTAGGCATGTGCATTCTAATGAGAATTTTATTATGCATGTGAATTGTACTCCTTAATGACTGTGTGGCTAGTCGGTGTGCATGTATGTCATAAATACTTGTACCATACGCATGACCTTGAAAAATGAAGTATTCACCGAGAAATAGAGTCCATCATACCTCCATGATAATAGACGTGAACATGGTGTCAGCATTGTCCAATATTTGTCAATTATATTCATACTAAACATTTTTATTTTTTACAAATCATCCTGTAATTAAATTTGATTTTTTATTGATATGGAACTTTGGTGTGCAACTTTAATATTTTAATGTTATGTCTATAGGCATTAACGACGTGTAAAGTTACAACAGAGTTCCATATTATACAATATACATACGACTATATCAAATAGAACTCTATTTTGTTGTGCAAATTATGTAGTTTGAAATTGGTTCGAGATATTTTGTTGATCTGAAATCCATCTAATTATATCAAATTAGAAAATATGTCAAAATCACATTTGTCTAATGAATAATTTGGTCACACATGTGTACTACTGTATCCTTATATGTGTGTCTATTCTCATATCTCTTAAATAAAGGGCTTTAAATGGGCGAGAGTAACAAATATCCTACTAGAGGTATGTAGAGTGAGATTCTTGAGTGTATGAGACGAGGGTAGTGAAAATAATATGTACGAACATTGTTACAGCGATGTTTTATACAAACGGTTTTTACCCTCTTACTTTGACATCGTTTTAAAATTTCGCTTTACCTATGTGGGCGATAGGGGGTCCATCACAGACGACCCAGAAAAATCGTCGTCTATAGGAGGGGTCCATCCCACACGCTTTGCCAAAAAAATCATATGTGATGTAGAAAAATATCACACACACTATATTTCTTTTCCTCTACAAGAATCAAATCTATGTTTTTACGAGAAGCAAACTATGCTTCTTGTGAAAAGCATAGATTTTTCCTTTTCCGAGAAGCACACGGAAGCAAATGTATGTTTCCACGAAAAGCAAACATATGCTTCACGTGAAAGTATAGATTTATTGTCTGCACAAAAAAACCTCAAATTAATATACATTTTTTCTTGAAAACTATAGAAAACCCAAAATCTGAAAAAAAAACAGGAAGAACTCATCTCATACCCAAAAACACATTTTTTTTAAATGACAAACGAAATTTAAAGGAAACGCCCAACACGTGACATGTCACAGCGACTGGACACATCATTTGGCTAGAGGATCATCACAGACGACCCAGAAAAATTTAAATGACGCGTGTCTGTATTTATTGTCTGCGCAAAAAACCCTCAAATTAATATACATTTCTTTTCTTCTAGTGATCCTCGCCCACCGAGTTGTCTGTATATATGTTTTTTTTAGAACTAGTTTTTGTTTTTTGAGGGTATTTTGAGAACTACTCCCTTCGTTCCTAAATATTTGTCTTTTTTACAGATTTCACTATGGACTACATACGGATGTATATAGACATAATTTAGAGTGTAGATTCTTTCATTTTGATCTGTATGTAGTTCATAGTTGAATTGAATCTCTAAAAAGACAAATATTTATGAACGGAGGGAGTAGTTGTCTGTATATAGAAAGAAGTATACAAATCACCCTCAAATCCACTCTTTGGGATAAATACCCCCTGAACTCAAAACCAGGACAAATAACACCCTGAAATTACTGAAACCGGGTTAATAACCCCCTTGAGTGGTTTCTGTCTAATTTGAAGCGGTTTTTGTCCCCCCCCTGATGCTGATTAGGCGCTGACTGGGCACAAAACATTGAGTGGGTCCCATTAGTCAGTTGTCTCTCTCTCCTTTCTTTCTTTTCCCCCTCGACCCCTTCCTTTCTTTCTCTTTCTTTCTTTCTCATCACAGCGTCGCCTCCAGAACCCCCGCTAGGGCTTGGCAATCGCAGGTGCCCTCCGCTGTCGCCGCCACCGTCTGCTGCTCGTCCGTCACCGGCGGAACCAAACCATGTGTCCAGGTGCGTGACTCCATCTCCGTTGCTCCTCTGCTTCGTTTCTGGTGTTGTTCGCCGGCGGAATCGCGAGCGCCGGTGTACGATCGCGAGCGTCTTAGAGGTGTGGGTTCGGGTGAGGGGAATGGGTCGTCTCTGTGCTAGGGATTTAGGGGGAGAAATATTGTTTTGGATGATGCCCTGTTATGTTCAGCAGGTGCAGTTCTGTTCATGAAAAGCGGATGTTTTTGGTAGGAAAAAGGTGCGACTTTTTCAGCATGATTTGGTGCAGGACAAACCGCACTTTCTCCTACAAAATAAATGGGGCTCAACTAACTTGCAGTGCTAGGAGAATTTATTTTAGATGATTGCCCTGAAAATTTTCTTCTCTAAAAGTTAGTTCTTTTTGTTTGAATTTGTAGGTTCTCCTGGTCCCGATCCATTGGACAACTTCTTTGTTAGGTTTCATTACTATGGATCATTTCAGCAAGTGGATAGAAAGCTGGATTACATTGGGGAATTGGTGGCAGAGATGTTCATTCCAAGGGATAATTTGTCCTATGGAGAATTATGTAACTATGCAGAAGATATTCATCAGGTGGAAAGAGGTCACTGCAGAGGTACTTACGGCTACAAATTGCATTGGTTACTTCCAGGAAAAAAAGTCAGTGGTGGTCTTATGTTCCTGTGTGATGATGATTCAGTGAAGAGGATGGACATTGGAATAACAGATGGTGGTTTTGCTGATGTTTTTGTTGAAGAAATGGACATGCCAATTCTGCAGGAGCACTTTGACAGTGATAAAGAAATGCACCAAGTCCAAACCAGGTTATCTGCTAGTGATGAGCAGTTTGATATATGTGTAGGTGATGAGCAGTTTGACATATATGCAGGTTTGTTGTCAGTAAATGTAAGAGAAACTTACTCTAGACACAGAGGGACAAAATTACCACTTATTAGTGTGCAAGTTGTTGACACTGAAGTGGTTGATGAGATGCTACTGCAAAATATGGCAAGTATTGCTGCAAGTGCTCAACTTAGTGCATCATCTGCTCATGAAACAGAGAGAGAAGTTGCTGCAAGTGCAACTGAATTGGAGGCACACTTTGGTGCAACTGAAGTTGCTATACCTGTTAAGTTGGAAGTCAGAAGAAGGGTAGTTGCTGCAATTGGAACTAAAACAGAGAAAGAAGCTGTTGCAATAGTTGGTGCAGATCATGAGATATCCACTGAACATGTTCCAGCAGCAGAAGCACCTCCTGTTGACAAATCTGATGGAGAGGACAGTGAATATGAGCCAATACCTGACTGCAGTTCTGGAGAGGATTCAGAGGCGGAGGAACTGAGAAAAATTGCAAGAGAGATTAGGAGGAATGAGAGAGCTAAGAAGCTTGGACAGAGAAGTGGAATTATAATGCAAGACAATAAAGTGCAATATAAATCTGATGATGATTTGGATGCTGGTTTTGAAACTCCATATTTTGACTCTGATGAGGATGATTTCTCTTATGATGAAGAAAGTGATGGAGTAGGAGGTACCACAATGGTAAGAAGGAAGAGCAAGTGGCCTAGGTTTGATAACAAAGCTGAAAAACCCAACTTTCAACTTGGCATGGTTTTTAGAAGCAGAGAGCACATGAAGAAAGCAGTGATTTCCTATGGAATTAAAACTCATAGACATTTGTTGTTCAGCAAAGATGAACATGACAAAGTTAGAGCATACTGTTCTTGGCCTGGATGTAAGTGGGTCATTTATGCATCAAGGACAACTAGATACAAATGGTGAGGATACATGAATGCATTACCAAGTGTTTGAAATGGTCAGGAATCATATGTCCTAACATTTTTAAAAAACTAAAGCAGAATATAACAAGATCTGCAAATTGTCATGTGCTCTGGAATGGAAGAGATGGGTTTGAGGTGTTAGAGCATGATAAATACAAGTACATTGTGAATTTGCAAACTAGGGTTTGTTCTTGTAGATATTGGCAGCTTTTTGGTCTTCCCTGCTGCCATGCAATAAGTTGCATCTACAAGAGCTCACAACAGTTGGATGCATACATAGCTGAGTGTTATTCCATTGAGGCTTACAAGAAAATTTACTCTCATGTGTTGGAGCCATTGGAAGGTCAATCAAATTGGCCGATTGCTGATCATGTGAGGCCACAAGCACCTGGTTACATTAAAATGCCAGGCAGGCCAAGGAAAGAAAGGAAAAGAGAAGAAGGAGAAGCACCAAAAGGGATAAAAATGAGTAAGGTGGGTGGCCAAATCACCTGCAGTTCATGCAATAGCAAAGGCCATAACATGACAAGTTGCACAAGTAATGCTGCTGCAACTAAGCATCATGGAAATGCACATATTGTCAGAGAAAGGTCTAGGAAAAGGAAACTGCAGAAAGAAGCCTATGAGGCAGAAACTTCAAAGAAATCAAAGGTAATGTGGTGAACATAAGTAATTTCAAATCTTTACTACATTGTCACATGTCATATTATACCCATGTAGTCCATAAGTTTTAATGTGGTACACTGTTACATGTAATAGGCTGAAGAAGTTGCAAGGCAGAGCAAGGGAAAGGCTGTAGCTCATAACCTACAAGTGCATGAGTCCAGAAGACCTACAGGCATTCAAATTAGGGAGCCAAGTTCACAACCAAGCTCATTGCCTGTGTCACAACCAAGCTCACAGAAATATGATAAGCATGCTCCAGGCAGCAAGGCTAGATCAGCAAAGGTTCAGAGAAGTGCTGCTACTCCATTTGTTCCACCTAAACAAGTTACAAATTTGCCACAACACTGTGTTTTCAATTTAGCTGCATACAAAGAAGCTAAGAAAGGCAGAGCAGGGCCTCCAGTTTGATGTTGAGGAGTCATTTTTGTGTCAGGAGTCATGTCATGTAATATATATCTATATGGAGTCATGTATTCTTTGTACTATTGAGCATCTATGTTCTGTATTATATATCAGGATTGTCACTTCAGATGATCTTTTCATACTAGCATACAATATATTTGTATTTTTTGTAATATTTGGTTCACTGTAGATGATCTTTTCATAACAGCATACAATATATTTGTATTTTTTGTAATATTTGGTTCACTGTAGATGATCTTTTCATAACAGCATACAATATATTTGTATATTTGGTTCGCATACATGACAACACATATAAGAAGATCAGACTTACATTCTAAATCTTTTCATATCAGCATACAGTATACATAATAAGATCAGACACACTGGGATTTTGAATTGTACCAAATTCTGAATCTTTTCATAACAGCATAGAGTATACAGTATACATAAGAAGATCAGACATAACACTGGGATTTTGCATTGTACCAAATTCTGAATCTTCCATAACACTTGCAAGAGGCATCGTACCAAATTCTGAATTTTGCATAACAAGATACAGTACAAATTCTGGACCTTTTTAACAACATACATTCTGAATCTTGCTTAACAGCTTACAAAGCAAAACAGCATACATAAATGATTCCTTCACAAACTAGTTTCTTCAGGATGCTTCTTCTTCTTCTTCAGGACAATCATTTCCAAAAGTGTGAAATGACAAAGCAGAACAGAGCAAGCACAAGGAAGAACTACAGTTTCTGAATCTTCTTCTTCAGGACATCAACTTCTCCATGATGCTTGACTTCCAAGTCACACACATACGCATCCAACATCTTGTTCTTCGACAAGCTGGCGTTGAGCAAGTCATTTTCATTCCTCGGTCGTTCCTTCAGTCGATACACAACATCACGCAAATCACCAAGCAACAGACTCACAAATGGAGTGTGCGGATCATCATGCCAGAGAAAATATTTGCAGTCAATTCCCTACGCACATAGAACGAACAATTACCAACAAAATGAGAAGCAAACACATCAGAAGCAATATATTAGCAGATGAAAATTTAGCAGGCAGAGAAATACCAGTGCTTTGCTGCAGTTGTAGTACCTCCTCCCTGGGTTCTTTGGGCTCCATGAGATCCACCTAGGGGCTTTCATCTCACAACGACAGAACTTCGGCGGCTCGTACTCCATCGGGCCCTGTCGGTAAGGAACCGGCGACTACGACGGCGCCGCCGTGCCCCAGGACGCCCGGCTCGTGGAGGAGCTACCCGACGATGACATTCCTTCTGCAGGTCGACGGCGAGAGGGGAGCAATGAGAACAGAGGAGAAGCAGGGTTCGTCCGCGCGATTGGGGATTGGGGATTGGAGCAGTACACAGGAGAAGCAAGGTTCGACCGACGACTGGAGGAGAAAAATCCTAGGGTTCGTCTGCGTGATTGGGGATTTTTTGCGTGAGAGAAAGGAGAACAGAGGAGAAGTAGGGGATAACTGACTAATGGGACCCACACTGGCCTAATCAGCGTTTTGTGTCCAGTCAGCGCCTAATCAGCATCATGGGGAACAAAAACTGCTCCAAATTAGATAGAAACCGCTCAAGGGGGTTATTAACCCAGTTTCAGTAATTTCAGGGTGTTATTTATCCCGGTTTTGAGTTCAGGGTGGTACGTATCCCAAAGAGTGGATTTGAGGGTGATTTGTATACTTCTTTCCTGTATATATGTAGCCTCCGTGTTGCCCAAGCCCAGCAGCACATGGCCCAGCACAGGCAAGACAGCCCACAAAGGCACAGGCGCTCCCCAGGCCCGCCGATTCGCGCCAAAACCCGAGCCCGCGTGGCGAAACGCGGCGCGCGCTCGCTCGCTCGGCTTCCCGCGAAGCCGAAGCCAAGGAGCCCCGTTGGCGCCAAAACCCGTCCCCTTCTCCCGCCGTTCCCCGATTACTTCTAGTCTTCCACCTTCCACAGCGACGCCGTCCACCCACCTGAGCCGCCCTCTCATCCCCCGTCCTCCTCCGTCTCCCGCTCCCCGGCTCCCCTCGCCCTCTCTCCGACGCGCGCCGCAGATGGGCCCCGCCACGCAGCAGCGCCACCGGACGCGCGCGGGGCGGCCGGCCGCCAGGCGGCCCAGGGCTGCGGCGGCGGCGGCCGACGACGACGACGGCGGCGTCCGGTGCGAGGCGTGCGGGTCCGGCCGCCACGCGGACGAGCTGCTGCTCTGCGACGGCTGCGACCGCGGCCTCCACATCTTCTGCCTCCGCCCCATCCTCCCGCGCGTGCCCGCCGGCGACTGGTTCTGCCCCTCCTGCGCCGCGGCCGCCACCACCACCACCTCGTCGTCCACCAAATCCGCCGCCTCCGTCCAGACCGAGATGCCCCAACGTAAGTCGATTAAAATAGATTCATATCCCGTTGACCATTTCTGGATTGGATCTGCTCGTTCGCTGATTCGGATCTCGTGTTTCGGCCGCAGAGTTCCCGCTGATCCAGACGAAGATCGTCGATTTCTTCAAGATCCAGCGGCGCCCGGCGGCCGCCGCGGCGGAGGGGAAGAAGAGGAAGCGGAAGGCCGCAAGCGCGCTGGTGGTGTCCAAGAAGAAGAGCAGGAAGCTGCTGCCCTTCACCCCCAGCGAGGACCCCGTCCGGCGCCTCACGCAGATGGCCTCGCTGGCCACCGCGCTCACGGCCACCGGCGCCGTCTTCAGCAACGACCTCACCTACGTGCCCGGCATGGCGCCCCGGTCCGCCAACCAATCCGCCCTTGAGGCAGGAGGGATGCAGGTCAGACGCTTCCTCCAAATCCACCACCCGATCCCCACTAAATTCAGTGTCGTGACGCCATTTCCGTTTTGCTGAATCTTGCTGCAATCTCATTTCAGGTGCTGCCGAGGGAGGATGCAGAGACACTGAGCCTGTGCAAGAGGATGATGGAGCAAGGGGAATGGCCCTCTCTCCTCGTCGTCTTTGATCCGGTGGAAGGGTCAGTGTTATCGGCACAATGCACTGCTCTTTCTGATCTTGTTCTTCAGAATCCTTCAGGCACTGACGATGATTATGTGCAATTTCTTGGATAGATTCACGGTGGAGGCAGACAGGCACATCAAGGACCTGACCATCATCACCGAGTACGTCGGCGATGTGGACTACCTTCGTAACCGCGAGCACGACGACGGCGACAGCATGATGACCCTGCTCTCCGCCTCGCCGCCGTCCAAGAGCCTCGTCATCTGCCCCGACAAGCGGAGCAACATCGCGCGGTTCATCAACGGGATCAACAACCACACGCCGTAAGCATTCTCTTCCTCTGATCACCGTGCATTTACGCATTGTTCGGAACCATGTCTGAAAAATTTGCGTGATGATGGCCATTGCAGGGAAGGCAGGAAGAAGCAGAACCTCAAGTGCGTGCGGTTCGCCATCGACGGCGAGTGCCACTGTCTCCTGGTGGCCAATAGAGACATCTCCAAGGGGGAGAGGCTGTACTACGATTACAACGGCGATGAGCATGAGTACCCAACTCACCATTTTGTATGACACAGGAGCTGATGTTTAGTCTGCATATTCATTTTATCTGTAATCATAGGAAAAATGATTGTGCTGATCCATTCCCCCAAAAGGTCAACATGTAGAGTCAACTAATTAGTTGGCAGATTTGGATTTTAAACCTGGAATGGCGAATGGGGAAATTGTATTGTTCAAAATTGTGTATCCATTCCTAAAGATAATTGTATATCCAGTGGAATGGTATTCAACGAATACATATGTCAAAAGGGGCTGTTGTCTTCATGTCTGTGTCTGGTGTGGTTGCTCTTGTCAATGTTCTTGTTTTAAGGTACAAGTACTATTTATTTACATTGACAAATTTGGATTGGAATATTCAGTTTCAGTTGAAATTGTGCTACTCCTTCCATATCACAATAATTTTGGCCACTGCTTTATAATACAATGTATTTACAAGACTTTAATATCTTAGAAATATACTTTTTGAGACAAATTTATGCATCTGGTTTTCACTTTTGCCAATGGAATAATTAAATGATTAATAATCAAAGTTGTAAAAGTGCAACCAAAGTCATATCCGGTGGCGCGAAGCTCTACATCTGCCCGAAGTCGCCCCGCGTCGGCAACGCCCAGAAGCCCGGGGCCGGGCCATGGACGCGGTGGCCACCGTCGCCTTGCCGGGCGCGCCGTTGCTGCTGTTGGAGTCGTCGTCGTGGACGCGCTTGCCGAGGATGAAGGGTGCGACGTGCGGGAGGTGGTGGTGCGGGTGGGGCGGCGAGCGGCTGCGCGTGGGTGGCGCCGCTGGTGCAGAGGGAGGAGGGGGGAGGTGGAGAAGGAGGCCGGAGCCGGTGCCGCCGCCATTCGTCCCGTTCGCCACCGGCACCAGCTGCTTGTCCTCCGCGGCGGCGCCGCCCACGCCACATCTAATCTCCGGCGGGGAATTTAGTAACTGTGAATGGTGCGACGTCTAAAATAGCTCTGGACTCGTTTCTTTGACATTTAGTAATTAGTAGATGGGTCAATTGGTTGGACCGTGATTACACTGACAATTTGCACTACATTCACATTCTGGACAAGTGCAAAGTGAATGTTTACCTCCAGTTTAGCCATCGGCAATTTTACAAATATTCTTGCAATCAAAATGCGGTGCAAGCTTTCAAGTTTGCTTAAGTGCAAAATAAAGACCATTCACATTCCAGAAGCATGATATGCACATAATGATACACAATCTATCCACTCAAAAAAAAAATGAAAAAAATACATCATCTCATCTTGAGACAAAGATCACAAAGCTACGCCTTTAGGCAGATGATGTGACGCCGGTTCATCTTCGGAGTGCAAGAATCAAATAGAGTCATGTGAAATTCCATCCACAAGAATTGATCGTCAGCAGTTTGGAAAGTGCCAATCACTTGGGAGCTGGGACATTGCAGGGCTGTGCTGCTGGGACTGGTACAACATAACCGAGAGCTGGTCGCAAAGCAATCTGGACAGTGTTGATCAGCACTAAACATGAACAATAACAGAGAATATGAATGTATGGCATAACAAGCAAAGTTCACTGGTAACGCAAGCTAGGGTACTGTCGGTCAATACACGGCACATCTCATCGCTCCCCAATGTTGCATGAATTTTAAGCTAACAACTGCAGTTCAAACCAAATCGACAATACATTCAGCTAGAGCTAGCTAATAGAACTATTACAGAAGTTTCAGGCTGCCTAACACAACCAATTTGGTGAGCATCACTGCAACAGTGCAGCCATTTGGTCAAAGCAGGTGAGGTCCAGTTCAAGCATGGTATACAATTTTCAGTCCCTATACTCCCTTGCAGACAAACGGCTCCAAACTGGGGGGAGAAACTCAGTGTGCGACGTCAACAAAGCTTTAGCAAACACAAGGGAGCATATTCAGCATACTTGCCTATCTGCGGGGCCTGTCATAGGCAGGCTTGCCTTTGCGGCGTTCACGGTCATACTTGCCTTACAACGCTTGAGATACTAGTATAGCAATACCATTGGCCGTGATGATTTCTACCAAATAAGAGAGCAAACTACTCATGAACAGCACCATTGGAAACAAGAACAGAACGACCAAAGACTAAACTATCCACCATCCATGCGTGACAAAACCCCACCAGCTTCTTAAGTTATCTTTTGAAAGTTAACCAAGTTCATCAAGTAATTATACTGACAAACCCCACACGGTAACCCTAGAGCAGGAACAAAGAAGCCATCCTACTCACAATGAGTGAGCGGAAATTTATGAAACTGAAACAAATACGATGCTAGATAAATACATTTCACAATATTTGCATCACTTTGATACCTTTTACTATCCAAATTCTACATTTGATTACAGAAAGTGAAATCGTTCAAAACTGCTCAATGATACCTTTAAGATTACCGTTATACAATTTTCAAACCAATTTTTTTCGTGAATACGCAAAATTGCGTATCTTCTCATTCAAACCGAATTATGAGAAAACAGAAGTAATAAACAGAAAAATATTACCGAGATAAAAATGAGGTAAGGTTTGAAAGTAAGCAAATAAGCCCGTCTCACTTTCTATCAAACTGATAATTATTTAACAAATCTAATTCCATGAGGTAAAAAGGATCATGGGACATATCTAAGCCCAGTTACCAGAAGAGATTGTTCCATCGCTTACGTCATTATTCCCAATAAGCTTATGTGGGACATAACAGCAGCAGCCTAGCCTTCATACTCCCTGAAAGATACTGCCTCTGTCCATTAATATAAGACGTTTTTTAGACTTACCACAAGTCTTAAAAGACGTCTTATATTAATGAACAAAGGGAGTGGTACATTTCAAGGAAGAAGGATAAAAGAAACAACATAGAGGAGAAAAGTGGGTGCATGGTGTTTCCTTGTTACTGAACCCACTGCGATACCATTTTAATCAGGGGAAGATTCATTTACCCTATTAGCGTTAGTGAATTCCTTGAACATTATATTGGTTCATATCTGCTGCATGAACTATCTGAATTAAATGAATTATGACTGCATCCTGGAATATTTAAATGAACCAATACATTTGGTCTATGCTCACTGGAAGATTTTCATGGCAGACACACACAGGTGTGCACATATCGTTCTTATACAGTTGTATACGAGAAAAACAGGCTACCTTGTCTGTCGGACTGACATGAATTTTTTGCCCATTACTGTAGGCACCTTTGCCTGTTCAAAGACCAAACAAAACATTGAAAACTATTTTAATAGTTAGAACCAGAACAAGGAAGCACGCAAATTACTGATCAAAGATTCAGAACCTGAACCAGAAAATGCAGAAATTGTACGAGGGCTCCAGCACATAGTCCCACCACAAAATTCCACCTAAATGAGATGGCAATGATGTGTCAGTAATACAGAGAGAAACTATTTCTAAGACCGATAATTTGTGTCTCCAATATTCCATAATCATCTGGTTCGAGAATGATAGAACCAGGAATCCTGGTCTGAAGTGTCAGGAGTACCGAAAGAGTTAGCTGTAAGTAGTAAGTTTCTCCCTCAGCTGTTAAAAAAGCATTGCACTCTAACTAAGATCCAAATACATACTACACTCATTAATTATCAAACGGCAAAGGATCCCAAGTGCATGAACCAGCTGTAGGATCAAAGACAGCAGCTAATCACCAGCTAAAGGTGATTAGTTACAGTTTGCAACACAGGAAATCACAAGCAAGCACATGCTGAATGATAAAACATCTAAATTCAGATTGAATAAGCATCTAAATTCAGGTAAAGATCACATACACATCATGATCTTTTAGCCATTACTTAATAACGTATACTAACGTACATAACCAGATCATTATAAATCGAAACTGTATTGATCATCAGCCAACTCATCAAGGTCTTGAACCTTGGTACAAGCAACAAAAACATGTATCCTAAACATGGGGCAGCGGAAAAAAAAACACAATAAGAAGTTGGTCAGCTTCAGAATTGATATTGATATGGGGTGGCAAATGGTGACTGCATCATCCACTCGGTTGGAACCGCCGGTGAGCTTGGAACAGAACCATACCAGCTGACCGACGCCGCTTCATCGTCCGTGGTGTCGCCTCCTGTCCAAGAATCACAAATTCCAGCGTACGGGGCACACGGCAGGAAGCTGAAATTCAGTATTGCTGTCTGGCTCTGCAAGTCAGTGGGCAGTGGTTCGATGATGGGCATCGACAAGCCAAATTGATCAGAATTATCAAAAGGGAAAAGGGGCGTGACTGAACCACCATGGACGATGTGGTCGTAGTTGGTCACCATGGAGCCGGCATTGCCGGACACGGAGAAGCTGTAATTGACCTCCGATTCGGCGACAGGCATCAACAAGTCACCCAGGAGGATTTGATCAGAATTCTGATGAAAAGGCGTGTGTGCACTAGCACCACCTTCGTCCAGGAATACCATGTCACAGTAGCTACTCGCCGCAGAACCGGCATCGGTGTGGTTGGCCATGGAGAAGCTGCAATAATTGACATCTGATTCAGGGACAGGCATCGAGAAGTCACCCAGGACTTGATCAGGCGTGAGGCCAGACATCAAGAGATCGTCAAGAAGCTGGTCCAATGATACGCCATCCGAGCAGCTGTGCAAGTCAGGCTGTGGCTCACGGCCGGCGGCAGAATCGGTGCAGCATGAGGAACAGACAGCCGCCTCTTCACAGCCGTCACAGGAGTTGAGTCGTCGTCTCTGGCCTTCCGCTTCCTCTCCCTCCTGTACGCCGGCGACGCCGAGACGGACGCGGATCGGGGCTTACGCGGGCTCTGGTAGACCTTGCAAAGAACCGGAACTGTCTCACCTTTCTCATCATCTCCATGGTCCTTGACACGGAACTCGACCATGAGCCACGCGGCCTCCACGGATCCGTCGGCATTGCTGGGCTTGTATCTGAAACTCTGCTTGTACCCGACGACTCCCTCGCCGTCGAGCACGGCCTCCCTCCCCTTCTCGGCGTGCCAGGTGCCCTTGCCGCCGCCGACGGCCCGGGACCTGCGCTTGTCGTGCCCGGACAGGGCCTTGGCGGAGCCGAAGAAGTACCAGCACCGCCTCTCCTCGCCGGTCCTGGGCGCCAGCAGGACCGCGGGGAGGAAGCCAGAGACGAGCGCGGATGGATCGGCGGCGTACGCGTCGGCGGTGTGCAGGAACCTGGCGGCGGGCTCAGGGAGGGGCTCGCAAGCGATCATGGCGCGGAGGTAGGCGCAGATGAGGTCGGCGTCGGACGGGCTGAACCTGCAGCCCCGGGGAAGGATGGAGGTGGAGGCCATGGGTCATCGAAGCTGGCGGCCGGCGGGGTGCTGGGCTGCTGGCTAGGGTTCGGGGGGGTCTGGGAGGCGCCGGCGGCGGGGTTTGGGGTGGGTGGATCGAGGATACGCGCACTCTCTGCCGCCTTTTGTAGCGCCTGAAATCTTGAATCTTTGAGGGACGGCGCGTATGGAGATTGGAGGAGAAGAGAACGCGGGTTTGGGTTTGGGATGGGAGGGCCGGAAAGACGCGTTCCCGTGGGCTCTTTCCATAAAAGAAGCCTGTGATTTCCTTTCGGCGGCCCATACAAACCGAAGAATTTGCGGATGATGGCATGGAGTCCGGTATGGATATTTATTTCCTAAAATCTTAATAATGCGCGTTGTGTCTGGGCAAAGTGAGCGGCCGCGCGCAAGCCGCCCGATCGTCCTAGATCGTGTGGCTCTAGTCGCCAGGTGTTACCAGGTCGAGGGGGGGGGGGGGGGGGGGGGGTGTTGTTGGGCCCGCTGCAATCCCCGCTCGCCTGGTCGGCCGCTGGCGTCGCGCAGCGCTATCGCTGGGACGAGGGCCCCACATGTCTGGCGTGGATCAGTGGCGGAGCCACCTCCCGGCTACCCGGGCTTTAGCCATGCACTCTAGTTTGAATAATAGCAGTAAATAAAGAGCTAACCACCATTTTATAGGGGCAAACAACTCATAAACAACATCTCTGTGTACTTTGCCCCGGCTCGTCGCTGGAGCTGGCTCCGCCACTGGTGTGGGTTAACGTTCGCTCGCGTTAGTGACGACACAGACAGTGGGCGGCGGTTTTTGAAATTCGCACAACACTATCCCTCCCCTCTCTCTCGCCGATTCGTCCTCCTTCTGATTTCTGGCGAACGGCGTCGCCGCAAGGGACAGGGGAAACTGCCGCCGCCGCGACTACAGCAGAAGACGGGGATCGGGGAAGGTGAGGCACGGGTGCTGCGGGGTCCTCCTGTTTGTCGCCGGTGCAGGTATGGTAGTTCGTTGTGTTGCATTTTCGCTCGTGTGTTCGGTTTCGACGATTTCGAGTCCACGGTTCCTTGGGTCTGGGTTTGGGTTTGGGATGGGTCCGAACAGGCGTTCCTGTGGGCTCTTTCCAAAATCCAAAAAAAAAGGACCTTCATTCCAATAGTGACAATACACACGGCGTACACATCCATTCCAATAGTGTGGCATGTGAAATCTAATTTGTGTATCAATGTCAAATCTTTTAGGGTCTAAAATACTTTAAGTGTCTTCACAACATAAACTTCATGTGATTTTGTATAACTAAGAATCTTCATTGTACTAGCATATATTGTGTGTGTTAATACCGGAAGTTATTATACACCAACCAACATTGGAAGATAGAGATAGCATTAATTGGACATTGCTATGTATTTCCTTATTTGCTGTCGTGTCTTAATAAAGATATTATTTTCCTTCTTCTATAAGGTATACATGAACGATAACTAGCAAACGTCGGAATTTTGGGGCCCCCCAGCGAATGCCCTCAAAGCCGTCCGATCACAATCGAACGAACGGCGATTTTTCCGTGGAACGTGGAATATTTTTCTGTTTTTTTTTTTTGCACTACATGGCAATTATCGCGTCCGATAATGGCAAATTCTACCAAATTGCCATGGCAACTTTAGTTGGTTTGGCATGAAAAATTTGGCATTCGCTGAGAAAAAAACGCCCCAAAAAACATTCCCCAGATATTGCAGTCCATACAATCGCTATATACTAGTATCATAGACATGCATCATCATACCTTCCCAAAGATAAGGTAATATTAGTTGTACGACAAAAATGAACGGTCCATATATATGTTCGGAACATGCATGTTGAAAGACTCTCAGATCTTTACATGCAACTGCTATTTTGTCTTCATGATATCATTCACACCTTCTCTTTTGAACTTTACCGGGTACGACGCATCTATGAGGATGCCACATAACCCCTCCTCGTCTTGGCCGCTGATGTTGCGTGCTATGCGTATGTAGCCGTTTTCACCCCATTCTGGCCCCAGTGAGTTCTTCACCATCCAGTAATCTGTACGTTTCTTCAAATCCTGCTCATCGGTAGTTCCGTAGCCCACCACCGTCATTTCATGGCTTAGATCTGTCCCGCAAGGTCCCACGAAGACGCCTCCTCCATAGCGCCGGAAGGCCATGGAGCTAGCGTCGAGCGCCACGACGACCGGCTGCGCCGCCACCGCCTGCATCAACGCCGCCTCATTCGGCGGCACCTGTTTGTAGCCGTTGATGGTGACGACGGGGCTCCGGCGGTTCTGCTTGGGCGCCGCGCAGTGGCCGCGCTCGTGGCCGACGTACGGGTACTCAGCCTCCGTTTCGATGCCGCCGTTGTGGATCATGTACTTGAAGGCCCCTTCCGCGTTGCCGCCACGACAGCCTTCGTTCCCCTTGTCGCAGTCTAGAAGTTGTTGCACGGACAATGATGTCAGGTTCCGGGTCCTGATGGAGTTGATGCCCTCCACTGCCGCTATCGCCGCAAAGGCCCAGCAGCCCCCGCAAGCTCCCTGGCGCTTCACGTTCGTCACCGCCGACGGGCGGGTGTCGTATCCCATCATGCGCCAGTCCACGGCAGCTAGAAGGTCTTCGCGGGCAGCGATGGCTTCCTGCATGAGTCGATCGTGGCGTCGGCGCTTCCGGCCGCTGGACATGATGTTGGAGCAGCGACCGTAAGTGTGATCGACCTCTTCATCGGTCATGTCGCCGAAGAGGTTGAGGCTTAGCTTGTAGGGCATGTCATGTTGGTTGAACTCATGGATCATGAGTGCATTCTCCTTGAACACATTGAAGCGTCGAGCCTTGTCGCCGATTTCGCGCTCCACCATGTGCTTCTCGCACCAACGCTCATACAACGCCCACAAGGACTCCTCCGACGCCAGGTCCTTATCCATGACGTTCATGGCGCTGGATGCCGGCATAGTGGTGGTCAGCGTGATGGCCATGAGTAGCATCGTCGCAAGTGCTCTTGCCATTGTGTGTGTGGTTGCTTCGAGTGTCTAGGTAACGATGGATCTCCTTACAATAATCCAACTCCTACTTACCTATATCTATATTTATATCTATACCAATGAGGAGTGCTCAACATGTTTAACTCGTAATTAATATCATATCAAATATCAGCGTATGTGATAATCACGTAATTAATGCATAATTGATATTCTACCTAATATCATCTTGTAATTAATTAATTTTCTTTACAATATCCATGTGCGTTGCACATCACATTTACTTTGTACTAGTAAATGTGTACACTAGTACTACTAGTAAATGCACACGCCCAATGCATGTTGATATTAGAGAGAAAATTAATTGCATGTGCGAACTGAGCGTAACTCGGATGGTTAGATTTCTTCTGGTGGATACAATACACCAGGTTCAAGTCCTAGACTTGACATTGGTGGTCACATTTTCTTGATTCGTTTCGGGCCTTTCGGCGATGTCCGTTCAGTGGGAAGAGACATTCCCGACGATTATGAAGGCGTCTGTAACGACTTTGTCAATCTCAAGATGTTGTGCTGGCTTAGTATCTCAGAGGTGGTCATAAGGATAGAGTGTGTGCGCGTTCATATGGTTGAGTGTATGTGAGCATGTGTGTTTGTATCGTGTTTTAAAAAATTAATTAGATATTTATATTAGGTATTGATTGCATGTTTATATTTAGGAGGATATCAATTGCACATTATTTGCATGTTTATATTAAGGAGGATATCAATGACGTGATAAGCACAAACGTTGATATTTAGTATCTCTACTATTCAAGGGGAGTGTTATGTCGCCTCCACTTCGGTTAATCCCCTTCCACCACAGGCGTCTCCTCCCACCGATTTTTACTGCTCGTTTATCTAGTTTCATGGTAAAACTCTTCTTACGGGTTTTTTCCCACATGAATCCTTTTCCCCTTTTCTTCGTTCTGGCTTGATGAATCAAAATCATGGAGATTCGGTCGCTTCCACATAAAGGAATCGAAACATACGGCTAAAAATATCAAATCATAACTTGTCATTTACCAAAATCTATCAACATAACTAAATCAAATATTTTTCTATCCTTTCTTTGACAAAAAAACCCAATCTCCCACCACATCATCCACCCCCCCCCCCCTCTCTCCTATGACCTAACCCCAAGCCATCATGGCTTCGTGTCGAGCCAGAGGCACCCGCTGCTCATCCACATTGCCAACTAGCTTGCATAGTGGCCGAAGCCATGGGCGTCACTGCCACAACATTAGCCTCTATCTTCCTCAAAGGCCGCCATCCTCGCCGATGCCACCGCCACCACGGTGCCGGAGTCCTCCTTGTCCAAGGCGAGGCTGGTGCTGGTTGTCGTCAAGAGGCCGACCGCCGCCAGCAAGGATGCATACATGGACATGACGGGGCTGCAAGCATTGAAGCAGTGCATCGGAGAGATGAAGAGCGAGAAGTTGTTCAAGAGGCTCGTGCCCACCAAGGTCTCTCCACACAACATCCACCCACCAATTTAATTTCATATTGCTACACACACTGTTACTCAAAAGATCTCAGGGTGAAAAGATTGCTGCAAATAAGACTTGCTTGATGGCAAAGACTAAGATGACTAGGACTTTCATCAATGCACCATGGCGTTATCTCAGGCTCGTGTGACCCTTCGAATGCGCCCCACGACACAGGTGGTGTCGCGGTGTTGTGCAGTCTCAGATGTGTCATGGTGTTGTTCAACTCAGATGTGTCATGGTGTTGTGCAATCTCAGATGTGTGGAGCCTTTCGATTTCATCAACAATGCAATGTCATGGTTTAGTCTTGGCTGGCCGATGCCGTTCGATTACGCCGGCGATGCTCTTTGTTTGTTTTGTGTCCTTTTTCCCTCTTGTTCTCCCTTGTTCGGCGTGTGTAGTTTTTGCTTTATCTCTTCTCCCCTATAACCCCTGTTCTATAACCCCTGTTCTTTCTTCTGGTTCACTTGGGGCCCATTTTTTTTAAAAAATATAATTATATATAGATTCATGTGAAATTCCATCCACATGAATAAAAAGTGCACAGAAATCAAAGAAAGCAGCACCGCTTTCAACATCTGGTTCACCAGAGACACTCGCCAATCACTAGTGAGTTGACACATACCAGGGCTGTGCTGCTGGCATTGGTACAATACAATAGAACCCTGGACATGTCGACCAGCACAAAAACAGAAACAATAGCAAAGAATAGGAACATATGGAAGAATAACCAAAGTGAAGTGCAAAGCTAGAATACTGATGTCAGTCAATGCACGGTACATCTCATCGCTCCGCAAATGGTCTCACTGGAAGAATCCCTTTGGACAAAGTTTAAGCTAACAATCACAGTTCAAACCAAATCGACATAGCATTCAGCTAGAACTAGCTAACAGAGAGATATTACAGAAGTTTCTGGCTGCTTAACATAACCAAGAGTGAGCATCACCCTATTGACGGTGCAGCCATTTGGTCCGAAGCAGGCGACGTTGAGCACAACCATCCATGATACAGTTTCAGTCCCTATCTTCCCTTGCAGGCGAGCGGCTGCACAACAGCGGAAAACAAGCTCAGTGTGGTGCTTCAACGCGATTTAGCAAGCACAAATAAGCGTTTTCAGCAACTAACCTGCGGCGCCTGTCATAGGCAGGACTGGCTTCACGGCGCTCACGGTCATACTTGGGGCTAGCCCTGTCATCCCCTTTGCCGCCGTATGGGCTTCCACCACGGACATAGTCAGGACTATCTCTGGCGCCACCCTTGCCATAGTCCGGGCTGCCCCTCTCCCTGCCCCTACCATAGTCTGGGCTACCCCTTTCCCGCCCTCTGCCATAAGGACTTGCCGACCTACCACGATTGTCCCTTCTGTCAGGAGATCTATCACGCCCTCCTCCCCTCCTGTCTGGACTGTACCCGTTCCTTTTTTCATCATCGTCACGAAGTGCATACTCGACAGAGATGACCCTGTCCATCACAGTGCTGCCAAAAGAATAAATTCGGTTATAAACAAGCTATTACTGCAGGCCATATAGCAAAGGAATTATTCATGACAGTGCAAGTACTGACATCAAGAAACAAGTGTTAGTACCTTCCGTTAGTACCGTCCAGAGCTTTAGTAGCATCCTCCTGTGTCTCATACTGGACAAATGCAAAGTTCCTTCTGATTCTGATATTTGCAATCTTGCCATACAGATCAAAGTGCTTCTCCAGATCTCTTGTCCTTGTGTTGATCGGATCAAAGTTGATCACAAACAAGGTTTTGGTTGGTTTCACGCTGCTTGGAGATCTCTTCCCATTTCCTTTCCGACCACCACTGCGATCCTCCTACACAAATAATAGACGACGGATATTAAGAAAAATAAGGCTACTGAGACATGACTTTTATTAATAGTTTACAACTGCACACCTTTGTCCATTCGACTCTCAGTCTCCTCCCTTTTCTACCAAAGTCAGTTCTGTCAAGTCTATGGATAGCATCTTCAGCATCACGTTCATCTTCCATGTAGACGAACGCAAATCCTTCAACATCGAACATGGAAAACTGACTAGTTATTTAAAGTAACACACACATTTTACTAACCCTTAGGGTAAACAGATAAAGGCGAGTATGGTGATCAAAATCTTTGCAAGATATAAAAAACTGCAAGATCACCTCAGGAAGCTACAAATTGATATGTCAGCACAAATAAGAACAGACCTTTTGTATGTTGCACTAAATGATGTCAGAGTACGATAATCCAAACGTTCGTGGTACACCAAAAGAGGTGGTGGTGCTGCCGGTGGAACCTCTACTCTTCTCCAGCCGGCCATGAGATTGGCATGGTTGGATCGACGTGGGAGAGTGTAACCGGGCGGGGGAGGAGGGTGCAACATTGATGTAAAAGGAAGACATCAGTCACAAGGTGGTCGTTTCCAAGTGACAGATGTCAATGTGGACTGTGAGCTCCTGGAAATGGACAGGGCATGGCATGAGGCAGGGGCTCAGGCAGGAAAGGTAGAGCCCAGTCCATCAACCAGGATGAGCACAGATGCTTCATGATATTCCTGCGGCAAAGAAACAATTGAGTACTGGACCTAAACGTTTAAGAAATAACTTCTTTTTCTAAATTTATCCTGGTTTGGACTTGTCCAATTATTTTGACAAAATAACATAAACATAATCTGATTCTGTTGAATATTCTCTGGCCTGATACACTTTGTCCAATCATATCTTATAACAGACCGCAGCATACTGCACCAGGGATGGTTGAAGAAACGATGGCAGTCTTTGCAGCAACGAGGAGGGCTGTTTCCACTTGGCATCCACCCAAACTTGGTAAAGCTAACTGAGCATACCATTCACTCCATTGCCTTGTATGGAGCTAATGTATTTGTGCACATCAATATCCTTTTCAAGTAATAGCAGTTTGCACCAGGTAAATTGGATATGAAAAAACACAATTTAAAGCAGCTTACTCGAGCATTACAATTGTAAGCTTATTTCTTAGAAGAGTTTGGTGTCTTAATGAACTGAATACGGAATCTGAGACCACCAAATAGGTGCAACAGCAAATCAGATGTCAAAAGGAGCAACTTAAATCTAGAGAATGGACATGAACAGTCTTACCTGTCTTCATGTCAACTCGCTCCACTCTTCCATATTTGCTGAAAAGACGCTCGATTTCAGACTGGCGGGCATCATAGTCAAGGTTCCCACAGAAAATTGGCCTCATGTTGCTGGATAAACAGCTCTTCTCCAAACCTATTCCAAGATAGAAGACAGAGGAACTGTTAATCATGGGCACTTATGATACACATCCTCAGTAGGTAATGGCAGATTCACGCAGTCACTATTCCAGACATTTTACACATAAACTAGAGAAATAAACATCACTAGCAGATTTGCAAAAAATCACCACATTTGAGGTACTCCGTCCGTCCGAAGATACTTGTCGGATGAATGGATAAAAATGGATGTATCTAGAACTAAAATATGTCTAGATACATCCATTTCTTCGACAAGTATTTTTGGACGGAGGGAGTACTTATGAGGAGCTGTGCATTTGCTAGCTAGATTCATTTGCCCAAATGGGATGCAAACTGCAGTGATGACCAAGTATCTAACACACTGGAAGCTCAAACACCTTGGTGTCCAACAAAACTGAACAGCTGACCAGCAAAATGGTGAACACAAATGTATTTTGTTGATTTGCAGTCTAAACAAATAGATAAATGGTGTCCTTACAGTTTATTTATCAGTGCCGGGTCTGTATGAGCGAATGAAAATCTCTAGGATGATAATACTACAGTATATTAATTCAAACTGGAGCATAGGAGAATGGAGTAGCATCCATGATACTCCCTCTATTCCAAAATACAATGCATATATAGATATATTTTCTTGCCAAAGTCAAACTTTGTAGAAAAAGTACCGATATGCCAACAATCCAAACCGACTGACCCCCCCAAGACCTAACAAACAGATCCAATATAAACCGTAACAAAGCATCCCAGTGAACAGCAACGCTGCGGTAGTAGCATCTAATCCATCCGTTTCCAAAATCCAAATATAAGACTTTTTAGAGATTTTCAACATGGACTACATATGGATGTACACAGGAGTATTTTAGAGTGCAGATTCACTCATTTTGCTCCGTACGTAGCCCATATTGAATGAAATCTCTAAAAGGGCTTATATTTAAGAACGGAGGGGGGGTGCTTGCCAGCACCTGACAGCCACGAGCAATTTTCCAAAGCTTAAACAGCATGCATATCCTCCGTAGCAGGCGCCGTTGCCTAATTTCTAGCTCCGGCGCAGCTAGACCGGAACCCTCTACACGCCCAGAATCCGCCGGCGCTCCCGGTTGGAAGGAGCTACGGAGAGCAACGCAACGCAAAGCAAAGGCGAGAGTCCTATTGAAAAACGTAATTAAAAAAAAAACAAAAAAAAATGGCCAGATCTGAGCTCGGGAGAGCTGAGGCGGCCGAGCGGGGGGCAGATCCAGAGGGGAGCACGGACGGGCGCCGTGCTTCGGGGAGGAACCGTGGAAGCGTGCGAGGGGCGTGGGGTTGCGCGGCGTTACCTTCGGAGCGGCGGGGAGGGCGAAACCCTAGCTAGGTTTCCACGGGGGGCGCGGCTGGTTGGGACCCGGCGGCGACGGGAGCGGGAGCGGGAGCGGGGAGGAGGACAGAGACGGACAGGGCGAGACGGGCCGCTGGACCGTGGCCCGTGGGACGGGTTTATACGTGAGGGGGACACGAGGGGCTGTGGGGTGGGGCCCACCTGTCGGCGTGGGCATTCTTTTTTCAAAAGATTTCAAAGTTGGTGTGCAAAGTCAAACTCCCTAAAACCAGTACAACTGTTTGATTGTACTTTTATTGCTGTCACGTGGAGCCCACCTGTCCGTGCGATGCACGCTCTCTCAAACTGCCATATTCTCATTCGAAGATAGATAAGTTCCAAAATTCAACATAGGCATAGGTAATAGAGGTCCGGATGTGGCTACGACGACGACATAATCTAGCGGTAATGCATGGCTCCTGACACCCGTCGTTGGAGGAGTCTGAAGGTACCTCCATGAAGGCGGTCACAGTCTCCTTGGTACCTCTCCTTGGGCACTCCCGCTCAACCAAAACGATGGCCTCGGCGACACCCCTCATGTAGGCCTCCCACTCCACCTATATGTGGCCTCAGCGACACCCATCCTATGGGAATCCAGCTCCTCACGATTGGTGACCTTGGTGTGGAAGCGTCTATGGCCACCTTGAGCGCCCCCTCATCCTCGACTGCCTTGACTACTCTTCGAACATGATGGTGGTGGCCTCGATTGTCGTGGAGCATCCTCTCCTACTCGCCTGTGGAAGTATCCACGGCCTAGTTGAAGAATCTATTGTCGCGTACAGCGTCATTTCCTCTTCGACGACAACGAAGGCGGCCTCATCTTTCATGGCCTCCAATGACTCCACAAGATCATTCCAATCAATCTCATTATTGAAGTCGCGGGAAGTGGAGGTGGATGCCACAGGAACGGGGCAGGGAGCATGCGAGGAGGTACCCTCAAGTCAAAATACAAGGTGTTATCTACAAAGAAATACTAACCTCTACATAAAGGCTAATGTCACCTGGGAAACACTACACTTTCAGGTCAAGTCAAATCAAGCATACCGAGACTTCGAGAGTAGCTGAATTAAAAGCTTAAAACAATCTTACTTCATTTTTTAGACTACGACGACATAATCTAGCGGTAATGGCTCATGAGCGTCGTTGTTAGGGGAGTCGAAAGATACCTCCATTAATGCATCCATGGTCTCCTTGGCACCTCTCCTTGGGGACTCCCACTCAACCCAGACAAATGGCCTCGGTGGCACCCTCGTAGATTCCCCACTCCACCCAGATGTGGCCTCGGCGACACCTCTCCTATGGGAATCCAGCTCCCCACAATTGGTGACCTTGGTGGCAGAAGCATCTATGCCTCTGTGGTCACCTTGAGCGCACTCTCATCCTCAACGTCTTGACTACTCTTCAGACATGATGGGCAGTGGCCTCGATGGTTGAATCGCCAATTGCTGCATGGAGCATCCTCTCCTCCTCGACCATGGGAACATCCACGACCTCCTTGACTCCTCATCGGCCATGATGGCGATAACCTTGATAGCTGAAGAATCTATTGCCACATGGATCATCATTTCCTCTTCGACGACAACGATGGCGGCCTCGTCCTTCATGGCCTCCGATGACTCCACAAGATCATTCCAATCAATCTCATCACTGAAGTCACAGGAAGTGGAGGTGGATGACAGAGGACGAGGCGCACGAGACAGGGGCAGGCGAGAGGTCCCCTCAAGTCAAAATACAAGGTGTTTTCTACAAAGAAATACCAACCTCTGCATAAAGGCTAATGTCACCTAGGGAAACACTGTACTTCCAGGGCAAGTCAAATTGAGCATACCGAGACTTGGAGAGTAGTTGGATTAAAAGCTTAAAACAACCCTACTTTATTAAAACAAACAAGGATAACCCCTGACCTACATCATCCACACGGCCACATAAAACAACACCAGTGGTAAGAAGATAATGTTTTGATCACACCCACTGTCAAGCTTCATCGCAGATATTTAACCAACAAAAGAAACGAAATAAAATAATAAAATAACACATGCTAGCCAAATATTTGTCAGGAAAAGAACTAGCAGTAAATGTATGTTGCATCACAGCTGACAAGCTGCTAGGCAAAGCAGTATCAGAATGCCGCACACTCAAACATCGAGCATCTGCACGTTTTTGTTGCAGTTTATAGCCAAAACTTACGCTCAAAATGCGACGGCCGTACCTCTATCTACCATCTATGTCAACACATAAAAACGCTCTTGGCAATTTACTATGAGCAGCTAGCATCTTTGCCTGGTCTTCAGATTGTTCTGACAGACATTTGATCTCTACATTTCTGCCTCCAACTTGCGAAGATTAGTACAGGAGGATAGATAGTTCCAGTAAATTATACACATGCAGCACCCGCGTATCTTTACTCTTGCAGGGATGCTATCCGCGATAAGGAAAAATTGCAACTCCTGTGCGACCAAATCATGTCCTGCATATTATCATTGCTTTTGAACTTGGAGCACAATCACTATGATCATCCGTGCAAGGGCACCGTGGGCTGAAGCTGTGCCACCAATTATGCTGCGGTGAAGGCTGTGGGACTGCTGGAGAATACTAGGCGGTCACTGTCAGCAAGCATAATCTGAAATGATTTGGAGAATTATCTGTTGTATCAGATAAAAGAACAATATCTTGAGCCAATCAACTTGTCATCTCTTCTGTACATGGTTTACCTGCAAGTTGCAGTGCGCTCTAGCTGGGAACCAAATCACTTCAGCGGCATGCTTAGTCCAGCAAGCAACCAATAAGGTGATTCCATACACACTTTGAACGCAGAGGTGGTCATGCTTTTCCCAGGTGATTGTGCAACCTCACGAAATCATCCATCATCAGTTCTGATGGTCTAGCCTGCAGCAATAATAAATTTAGTGCACGAGAGAGGATGGATGGAGGGAGGGAGAGCTAACCGTCGGCGGAAGACCGATATTGGTAAGAGCGGCCTCGATGTCAGCAGAAGAACATAGGTGTTGAAGTGATTTCCGAAGCATCTTGCGCTTCCCATTGAACGCGGAGTTCACCTGGAATTAAAGGGCATGAATTAGTCTTAATGGCTATCACCAACAACTGGCGGTTAATTGGAAAAAAAGAGGAAAGCTTATGTGTGCAGTCTGACTCACCATTGAAAAGAAACTTTTGTTAGAACTAACAGGCGGATACTCTCCAGCATCCTTTATTTTAAACCTTATAACACCACCATCAACCTGCATGGTATCCATAAAGTCCTTACATGCCACATTTATGAAACCCCAAGCATTGCTATAGCATGCTGCACATAAGGACATCTGAAATAAGAAATTGCTTACCGTCGGTTGAGGGAAAAAGTTCGCCCTCTCAACTTTGAACTTGTATTCAGGTTCTACAAAAAACAAACATAACGTATGCCTGTCATTAACTGTGATATATGTAACTAGGCATACTAAGTGAATTGTTAAAACACTGGAAAACTATTCAGATGATTTGGTGACTTTCAAGGCATGAATTGCACAGCTACACAGTAGCAGCTACTACAGTACAGAAGAGATATAATCTGCCCACAAAGGGATCGAACCCAGGTAGCGAAGGGAGACGCCACTGCGCTCCCATCAGATGTGGGCAATTACGACACTTTTGATCATTTAACTGCTCGAGAATACTAGCTAATGTGCATCAGAGCATCTGCACGTCAAAATTCGAAACAATGGAGAAAAACAATTCCTTGTATAAAGCCCAAAATAATATACCCATTGTTATGAGAGTTTACTTACTGTTTCCTCAGATAAAAGCATGATTATTTACAAAAATGAAAAGAATAAAAGAGTAAACCTATTTTCAAGCCTGGACGATGGAATGCAGATAAAGAGTATTCCACAGTGTCATACTGTCATGAAGGTATCAAACGGGTAAAACTAAAGGAAGACTCTCTTACCGGAGTAGAAATTCACAAACACATTGATAGGCCGGTACTCTGGAGTTTGTACTGAAGCATTTGCAAGGCGTAGTGCTGCTTCATCCTGAATTGAAGAATTAATAAGATGTACCTTTTCTTACTAAAGGTGTAATGAATCACCATAAATAGTGAAGACTAGAAGAACCTCACATATAATAACGACAAAAAAATCACTGGAAAAAAGTTCCGAAGGTCTAACATAAAATTTGGCAGAAGTGATAGTAGAGGAAAATAGAAGACACATACAAACATCATTGTATTTGACATTAATAGATACACAGAAATGGGCAGTACTTCGAACATACAAATTGTACAAGCAGTTTATACTGCAGAAAATAATCAAAGTTCAGTCATCTTCTGAACCAACACTTGGTTGTATAAATGGAACTTGCAAGCAACATGTACCCACTTAATGCAAAAATAGATGTGATGCAAACCTGAAGCATGAGCACCATGACAGAGAAAACATCTCCCATTGGAAGAATTTGTTTGACAACTTCAGTGCTTACATTGAATGGTAAGTTTGACACAACCTGCAATATACAAAGTATCGTGCAGACACAAAAACGCCTTCATCATGACCAATAGTTGACGAATTCTGCAAGAAACTCAATGAAATATAAATAATGCCAAACATCAATGCTAACCTTGGCGTATTTTTTCGTGCCACGGGATTTCTCCTCCAGGATAGGGCGAAAATGGGAGTGAACGTGAAATTTTGTAATATCTTCTTCAATGACCTGCATTAATTTTGAAACTCATTACCCATCGGATGAGAACTATATTTGATTTTAACATCCAATTAGAATTTATAGCTTTGTTAAGTATGTAACAAAATATCCATCTTTGGTGATAAGAAGAGCAAACAGAAGTTCACAGCCAACAAAAGTGTTCATACCCACATAAGTTTACTCTGTCCAAAATTCAGAAGCATTCATAATATGTGAACCTTACTTTTCATGTAAAAATATGTCATGTCTTTTCAACATAAAGCAGGTTAAGTTAGCATGCAGTTTACTACCAAACCACTATGCATAAAAAGAAAGAACATTATAAATTTGATACTGAGATACATCATTCAAGTGGAGGTATTTACAACTGTCCGTAATGTAGCATTTGTTTGTTCTAGTAGATACACTATGTAAAAAATGCTTTCATATAGAAGAGTGACCCCGCTGCCGGACCCGTCTTATAGATCTCCAGACAAATTTAAAGGAATGAAGACACAACCCATGGAGTTGCCTTTTACTACCATTCGAGAAAATTCAGTAGTCAAACACAGGGATGAAACAATCCAATATGTTCATTTGAGAACAAGACGGTACCTTCAATTGCTCGGTGGATCCGAACCTATCTCTCACAAGGGTGGCCATATGCTTATCCTGTCACCAAACAAACACACATAAAAAGATGATCTTGCAGATTATGGATGAATTCAGTTAGCAGAGATCAACTCCGGGGTCACACTGTTCGAGCAATAGTACTACTATACTAGGAAACTGAAATAGGCGGACCTTCTCGACGGCGACGACGGTGGCGCCGGCGGCGAGCAGAGCGGCGGTGAGCGAGCCCGTCCCGGGGCCTATCTCGAGCACGACGTCCCCCTCCTCCACCCCCGCCGCGGCCACCAGCTCTTCGTTCACCCTCGCGTTCAGCATGTAGTTCTGCAGCACAGTGAGCGCAGCCCCGCGGTAAGAAGCTAGAGGGCTGAGGGTTCCGCCATGGCATGGAACGGGGAAGGAAAGGGTGGACGGACGGACGGACCTGGCCAAGGGATTTGCGGGGGACGTGGCGGCGGCCGTTCGAGTTGAGGGAGCGGATGGTGGAGTGGTAGTCGTCGGCCGCGCCGCTGCCGTCGGACGCGGCCGTCGCGACGGCGCCTGTGGGGCGGACACGGCCGCCATACGGCGGCGGCGGCAGCCGGCGGTGAGGAGGCGTGGCCGGAGACGGGGAAGGCCGCGGGGATAAGGAAGTGAGCGCCAGCATTTTCGAAGGTAATGTCTTTTTTTTCTCTCTTTTGCTTTTCTTTAGGAATTTCAAACCCAAAGCCTAAGCCCAACACTCCGGCCGACCAAACCCTCTCTCCCGCGGCGGCGGCCATGGAGAGGAAAGAGACCGCGGCGGCGGCCGGACCCGATCCCAAGGTGCTAGAATCCCGCGGACACTGCGACGAGGCCGACGGCGACCTCATCAGCCGGCTCCCCGACGACGTCCTCGGCGCCATCGTCTCGCTCCTCCCCACCAAGGACGGCGGCCGCACGCAGGCGCTCTCCCGCCGATGGCGCCACCTCTGGCGCTCCGCGCCGCTCAACCTTGAGGTCCGCTCCCCCGCCAACCCCCCAACATCTTTCCTAGCCGCCGCCTGAGCATCGTGAAAATCTAGATTTTTCTTACCTTTCGGTTTTTTCAACGGCTTCACAAATGTTTGCCACTTTGGGTAGATGCCATCCGCAAGATAATAGCCATAGTTGTATGTATGGCCATTTGCTACGAACTGCACCGGTGGCAGTTCACCATTTGCAATCTTATTCATGAGTGGTGACTGATTAACAACGTTGATGTCATTCAAAGATCCAGGCATTCCAAAAAAAGCATGCCAAATCCAAGTCTCTTGATCGGCCACCACTTCAAGGATTATAGTGGAACCCTTTTTCGAGCCGTGGAATTGTCCATGCCATGCCTTAGGACAGTTCTTCCAACTCCAATGCATGCAATCTATTGAGCCAAGCATACCTGGGAACCCGCGAGCTTTGTTCATCTCCAAAAGTCTTGAGGCGTCTTCAACATTGGGAGATCTCAAATACTCTGGGCCAAACACTTGCACAATTCCGACCGCGAAGCGCTTGACACACATGATGGCTTGACTCTCACCCATGGCCAAGTGGTCATCAACTAGATCAGGCGGAATACCGTATGCCAACATACGCAAAGCGGCTGTCACCTTTTGAAAGGTGCTATGCCCGAGTTCTTCGGCGGCATTCCTTCTTTGCTGAAAAAAAATGATCATGGCTCGCTAGTTTCTCTGCAATGCGCCTGAACAACTCGGTGCTCATCCTAAAACGGCGCCGGAAGTATGACTCGGGGTATGTGGGATTCTCCACAAAATAGTGCCTCATCAATCTGTTGTCGGCATCGATCTTGTCCCTCCAAATTTTCTGCCGCCCCATAACCGAACCACCGTGCTTCGGTTTTTTATTGATGTGCATAGCTAGGATGATTGCAAGGTCCTCTTCCTCTTCAATATCAAATTTTTCTTCGGAAGAATCATATGACGAACTCATCTACAATATTGAATTTAAACTAGTCTATAAAAACTACGAACAACATGCATCAAATTAATGTAAAAAATGTGAAGTTAAGCAATACATACCGTTTATTCAGGTAGCAGCAACAGCCATCATTCAGCATTCTTACAAACAGATTAGTTATTTTGATGCTGGTTGTTTTTTCTTCAGGGAATGGGCACGGTCAGCTCCGCAAACTCGATGTCCACCGTGAAGGTTTTGGCTGTCGGGAGTTATAGTTACCGATTGAATGCAGTTCTCGACGTCCTCAGGTGGTTCCCCTGTTTGGGAAAGCTCTATGTCACCGTGAGTATTCATCTTGGCCTGCTTTAAATGTATGCTTTAGTTGACATATTAACTACTAGTCTAGTTAGCAACGCTCTAACGTACGCCTGCTTTTTTTTTTTTTTACCGTTTTGCAGTTTCACACGCAAAATGTTTTGACGTTTAAGAAAAATGTGCCTCATTATGTCCGACCACAGCCAATGGAATGCCTTCAGACCCATCTGAAGGAAGTGGTGTTGAAGTATTTCAATGGTTATGAGCAACAGATTGACTTTGCCAGGTTCTTTGTTTTGAATGCGAAAGCGCTAAAGAAAATTGAATTCCATGTACGTGAGGACCAGTACAACAATGAATTCGTGGATCGTCAACACACGCTGCTCCAAGCCGAAAACAGAGCTTCTCCAGATGCTCAATTCGAATTCAGGAAAACTTGTGGTTCTATTGATTACCAAGTCAGCAAGCATATCCATGGTATGTCAGTGGCCGACCCCTTCGTAGACAGTGTTGATGCCTGAAGATTGCCCTCTCTTGTACTTATTTTCTAGATGGGGCTGATGCAAAAGGAGTCCACTTCTGAAATGGTGTAATGGCAGGGATGCAAAAAAGATTACTGACGAAAGTTGTAAATTGGAATGGAGTTGGTAACCCCGCCCACCAGAACTCCTCTGACCCTTTTGGCAACTTAACTGTCCTTTCATTCAGTTAGAGCATCTCCAGCCGCGGCCCCAAAGGACCCCCCAGGCCTCTTTTTTATTGCCGGCGGGCGAAAAAACTCCCAGCCACCCTCCCAAGACGTCGATTTTCGCCGGCTGGGCCCTTTTTTTGGGCCGGCGAACCCAGGCCGAACCCAGGGCGCTGGGGGGCGCCTGGGGGCCCCGGCTAAAGCGAAAAGCCGGGTGGGGCCGAGCTGTCGGCGAGACCGGCTGCTACTTCCCGCCATTTCCCCTCCTTTTCCCTCTCTCTCCCGCCGTTTCCCCCCGATCCTTCTCTCCATTCTCTTCATTTCCCTCCATCTCCCTCCCTTCGCCGCCATGCCGCCGAAGAAGTACGTCGCCCCTCGCCAAGCCACCGCCCCCGCCGTCGCCAAGCCGCGCAAGGCCCGTGCGCCGATGGCAAGGCCGCCGGGTTTGACAAACGCGGAGTGGAAGGCCGACGTCAAGCGAAGGGAGGCGGTGACCACCGATCGCCGCAACAGGCTTCTCATGAAGAAAGCCAAGGATGGGGCGACGGCGGCGGCGGCGGTTGAGCAGGAGGTGTCGTCTCAGCGGCCGATCTTCCCGGGACGGCAGCAGGCGGGCCCGTTCCCACAAGGCGCGTGGGGCAGCCAGCAAAGCGTCGCGTCGCCGGCCAACCCCAACTTCCCTTCGCCGGCATGGGGCGGTTACGCGCCCTCGCCGGAGTACGTCGACGGCGACGCCCTCGGCGGATTCAACCCCAACATCACCATCCCGCGCACGCCTTCCGCCTTCTCTGCCGGCCACCCAAACGCCCAGTACGGCTACGTGCCCTCGCCGTCGTACTCCGGCTCGTCCGCGACGGCTCTGCGGCGCGGCCCCCTGCCTTTCGCGCCTGGTGCGGTCCCACAGTACAACAACGCCGAGGCCGAGATGGAGGAGATCATCAACACCGGTTCCGCCGCGGCCGCGTCGTGCGTACGCAAGAGGCGGAGGACATCGGCGACATGGACGACGTCGAGGGCGACGAGCCCGAGGTGGAGGAGGAGGAGATGGAGGAGGAAGAGCCGGTGCCGGAACCCGCGCCGCCGGCGAAGGGCAAAGGGAAAAAGAAGAAGCCAAGGTCTGCCAATGGGAAGCCGGGTGATGAGGATGCCTACCCTGGGTAGGGTCATAGGCCTGACATCTGAGGCCCACCTATGGTGCTTCAGATGTCATTAAAGCCCCTGGGCAGAGACTCATTCGGATGAATATAGTCGTTCACTCGGATTGTTCATGCCACTCGGACTACACGGCGCCATTCGGACAGACAGAAGCTCAGGCGACCCGGAAGATCAAGCGTCCATAGAATTCGAGTAGTCATTCATTGTGAGTTAATTCACCATTACCAGTAACGCCAAGATAATCAGCCGTTCCTGTAACGCTGTATTCATTGACATTTATTGCCCTAATCATGGCGCTCGGCCGGTGGTGGCGCACTCTATATAAGCCACCCCCGGACACCAGAGCAAGGGTTCCGACCCTCTGTAATCTTCTACCACCATAAGCAAACACCACAGCCCCCGGGCACCGAGACGTAGGGTTGTTATCACTTCCGAGTGAGGCCTGAACTCGTACAAACCGAGTGCACACTTGCGCCGTAGCTAGACTTCGCCCCTCCTTTCGTACCCCCTAGTAATATTGTCAGGTTCATTCCCACGACACCGGGCGAGCCCCGCATCAAGTGGACGGCGAAGGAGGATGTGTGCCTCGCCGAAGCGTGGAAGCAGGTCAGCCAGGACCCTATCACCGGCGCGAACTAGAACACCGCCACGTGCTGGACGAGGATCAAGGCGGCTTTCGACGAGCGCAAGTTGGTCGATCCCGAGTTCACCGGCACATACATGGAGCGCGGCGCCAAGGCCATGTCCAACCATTGGGCGAGCATTCAAACGGCGTGCAACAAGTGGCATGGCATCTAGGAACAGGTCCATGCTCGCCCGGAGAGCGGCGCGAACGTCGAACAGCAGGTACGTTCGAACACCCGACTTCGCCGTCCTTTGCCGTGTTCGCCGACACTTGTCCTTTGCTGCAGATGGTTCGGATGTTCGACTTGTTTCGCCGGGACAGCGGCACCGATTCCGACTTCAAGTTCCTCCATGTGTTCACCCGGATCGAGTCCTGCGAGAAATGGGCCGAGGTCCGACTTGCGCTCGCCAACAAGGATGGCGTGTACAACCCGGGCGCGCCTGTCGCTGGGGCGGCCGAAGGGCGGCCAGGCGGGACAAAGAAGGCGAAGACGACGCGCCAGCTGCCGAACGGCTGCAGGCGTCGATCGAGCAATGCATCGCCGACGCAAAGACCCACTCTGCCCTGTGGGAGGAGAAGGCGGAGGCGAGGTGGTCGGCGCTGATGACGAAGCAGGACGCCAAGCTCGACCTCCTCAGGACCAACGTCGCCGCGAAGAAACGCAACACCGACCTGGCGTTCCTCATGGGAGGCGTCCCGGCGGAAATGGACCCGCAGGTCAAGGCGTGGTACTTGGCGGAGCGCAACCTCATTCTCAACCTCATGCCGGCGCCCTCCGCACCGCCCACGCTGCCGCCGAGCGCGCCTTCGTCTCCGATGTCGCCGAACGCGCCCTCCCCGACGCCGACCGCTACGACGACCGCTACGCCGACCTCTGCCGTCACTCCGGGAGACGACGAGGAGCTGGCCGTTTGAGGAGTTCTATGTTCACATCTCCCGCCTTTTTTGTACGCCGGACTATTGGCATGTTTTGACCGCCGGACCTGTGGTGGCGATCGCCGGACCTATGGCATGATGGACGCCGACTTGTGGCATGACCGACGCCGAACTGTGGCATGATCGCCGAACTCGCGTCGTTTTTTGGGTAGCGGGAAATGAGAAGTTTAAATTGCATGCGCTTTGTGGCCGAACCTCGGGGCGCGACTGGGAAGTTGATCCCCCCAGGGCGAAAATAGCGCCGGCTTGGACGTTTTGCGGCCTCGCCAGGCGCGTTGGGGACGGCTGGAGATGCTCTTATATACAGAAGTATGAGAAGTTTAGTTGACGATTCGATTTTTGTGCATGCACATAGCATATGTATGATGCTTATGGAAGGTCAACATGTATGCCAGGCACTGTGATTTTCTACCTAGGATGTGCGGCTAATGATCCTGGAACAGGCTTCCGTTGCCTCCTAGTTGATCTGCCATTAAAGTCTGAGTTTACTGAAGTTAAACTTCTCACAGTACTTGTAGAAAATTAGCAAGTAATTTTCCTAACAGCATTATTTTGGGCTAAGGACCTGAAAAAAGTGTGGGGCTGTGGGCTTTGCCAGGAATAATCCTGTTTCTAAACAGCTGAAATATGTTAAGTTGTTTCAACATTACTACTAGATCAGTAGTATTTCTAAACATCTTTGTTGCTTGCAAAACTGGGTTTTTGCTGCACCTTTATCACTGTGTATGGGGCATCCTACATTCTTGGGTAAAAGAGGCTAGAGGTCCTGAACAAACTTCAGCAGTTTTCATGAAGTTGGTGACATTTCGTCGCTGGACATGCACATATCTTTCTCATATACATGAAAGAACCAGCAGTGAACTTTGTGACCTGCTGTGGAGCTCTGCTAAATTAGTATTGGAAGCAAATACGATATATCAGGATGCTATGCATGATTGCTAAATCAGTTTTTTGGCATGTACTTCCTCCGTTCCTAAATATAAGTCTTTCTAGAGATTTCACTACGGACTACATACGACGCAAAATGAGTGAATCTACAATCTAAAGTATGTCTATATACATCCGTATGTAGTTCGTAGTAGGATCTCTAAAAGACTTATATTTAGTAACGGAGGGAGTACAAGATAGTTGTATTTTGCTAAGTAAGTAATTTAGTATCAGGATACTATGGATGATTGCTTCCGATCGTTACAAGGTGGGCAGGTGGCCAGGAGGAAGAAGAACGGTGCCGTAGCAAGTACATCTTCCATGATTGGAGATGAACTGGTGCTTGCAGCTAGGTCGATCTGAATATGTTGATCCTTAGGTTTTTCCTCCCATTTTCCTTGATCTGTTGATGGTTGTGTGCATCAGTAAACCAATGTAAATTTATCTGAATTTTGATTAGATGCCTCACCTGCTTCTTCCCGGCTATAGCCTAGCACCAACCTGATGGCTATCTGAAGTTCTGGACCTATACCACCAAGTGCCAGTTTTACATCGATATTGCAAGTTATAGCCTAGCACTAGGCTTGTGGCTATTTGAACCTATACAACTGTACATTGATATTTCAAGTGTAAATTCGATCTCGCAGCTGATTTCCTGTCAAATTACAAATATATTTATATTAGATTAGAGAAAAGAAAGAGAAAAACATGAACGAACTAAAAGCCACCCCATTGCAAGGTTTATATTTTGTATCCTTTTTCTTCTTGTTTTTGCTCTTTGTTTGAGTGAATTCTTGTTTTTACTACTACAGTTTTTAGTTGGGGCAATTTTAAATCCAAAGCCCAAGCCCAAAACAAAGCGACCATTGAGTTCCCCACAAACCCCTCCTCCGTTTAGCCAGCCGCCGGCAATGGAGGAGGCGGCGGCGGCCGGACCCGATCTCAAGGAGCAGGAATTCGATGGAACCGTGTAGAGGAGGGCACGGAGTGGAGACTACAGCAGAAACGTCAGCGATGTCATCAGCCGCCTCTCGGACTCCATCCTCGGCACCATCATCTCCCTCCACCCCACCAAGGACGGCGGCCACACGCAGATCCTTTCCCGCCGATGGCGCCGCCTGTGGTGTTCTGCTCCTCTCAACCTCGAGGTCCTCACTTGGCCCTGCCGCTTCTCCCATCTCTAAGCGGTCAACATCTCCGCCGTCCCCATAATAATTTCTCGGCACCCTGGCCCCGCCCGCCGATTCTGCCTCAAGCACCTGATCGCAGGTGACCTCCCTGAGATGGAGAGCTCGTTGGACTCCTGAGCCCTCATCAACCTCCAGGAACTTGATATCGCCAATTACGCTGGAGATAACGCCGGCTATATGATGCCTCAATCCATGGAGGCGCAACCGAGGTCCCTTCTATCCACCCCCGACCCTCCTCCTGGACGAAAGTCCAAAATCTGTCTTAAATTGGGCGGCGGTGGTGCCATGCGTGTCGTACCCTCCATGGAGGCGCTGTCTTGGGAGGCTTGTGTTTTTGGGAAAGGGTTGTTGTGGGTGGTGAGCTCCCGGTGGCAAGGGTTCGAGCGACGGTGGTGGTGTGGAGGTTGGCAGGTGGAGCGGCATGGCATCTACCGCGTCGACGATGGCGGGTCTTGGCGTCATGGCGTAGCTGAGTCTCGGCGATGGACGTGCACAGGGTGGTGGCGCTGTCTGGCGTCGTGGTGGCGTCGGCGACAGTGGGCCTGGCAAGGTCAGTGCGTGGATTTCTCCTGAAGTTGGGTTGGCGGAAGATGGTGGCGGCTGATCCTGGAGAGTGTGCATGCGGTGCGCTCTAAGGGTCCGTCGGACTAGTTGGTGATCTCGGCTCGTTGTTGGGCGGCTTGGTGAGGCCACCGGATTAGATGGTGTGCGTTTGTGTGCAGCCAGGGCACATCATCCAGCTAGTAGGTGTAGCAACGTAGGTCGCTAAGGTGGCTTTGGGTTGATCTATGTGTTTGTTTTTGTTGTTTTTGTCAGACTCTATTGAATAATTTAATAAAGATGGTTCTGTGCATCGCTCGATGCAGAGGCTAGGGGTTATCCTCCCTTTCGAGAAAAATTATGTTGCCGCAATCCGTGTTCTGCTTCGCATCCATCCTCTTCGTTGCCAAGATAATGGATTGCAATTTCCCGGATGCGATCTCACGGTCCATGATTTCCTTCTCCTCAACCAGATTTCCTTGGATCGAGTTTCGATCTCGGGGGACATGTTCCACAACTTGCTCTCCGGCTGCCATTCCTTGGAGAGCTTAGTCATGCTCGAAGTTCATGTCGCTGGTTGCCTCCATGTTAGCTCACCAACTCTTAGGAGCATTGGCTTCCGCGAAAGCTCTCGTGAAAAAGCTGAATTGGTCCTCGAGGATGCTCCTCGCCTTGAAAGGTTATTATTGCCGTATTGTGATTTTGTGACCGGAATGATTATGTGACTATCCGGGTTATTAGGGCACCTAAACTGGAGATATTTGGGCCTTTCTCAACAGGCGCGCGTGAACTCCGGATCTTCCAGGTAGCAGCAACAACCATCATTCAACATTCTTACATACAAATATTTTTTTTTTGAGTTGGTTGTTTTCTTCAGGGAATGAGCCCGGCCAGGTCGACAAACTCGATACGCACCGTGAAGGCTTTGGCCCTCGGGTGTTCTAAACATCAATTGAATGCAGTTCTTGACATCCTCAGGTGGTTCCCCTGTTTGGAAAAGCTCTATGTCACAGTGAGTATTCATCCTTGCTCGCTTTAAATGTATGCTTTGATTGACATATCAACTAGTCTAGTTAGCAACGGTTTAACATATGCCTATTTTTTTTTTCCTGTTTTGCAGTTTCACCTACGGTATAGGACGTTTAAGCAAAATGAACACCAGTATGACGCACTACATCCAATAGAATGCCTTCAGAGCCATCAAAATGTCCATTTTATCCTTATCATTTTCACAAAGGGATGCATTTTAGCCTTATCATGTCCATTGAATTTCTAGTATGGACGGACTACAGTGAATTGGTGGCTCATCAGCACAGCCTGCTCCAAGTCGAAAACAGAGCTTCTCGACATGCTCAATTTGAATTCAGGAATTCTCTGTTTTTATTGATAAACATGTAGAGGATCATATCCATGATCTGTCAGTGGCTGACCCCTTCAGACAGCCATAGACAGGGTTGATGCCTGAAGATTGCACTCTCTTGGGCTCATTTTGTACATGGGGTTGGTGCACATAGAGTTCAGTGCCTAAGCTGGTTTAGAAACACATGCTTTTGATGGACACTTCTATGTCTACCATCAGGCAGGAGTTCAGTGCCTATGTCTTTTCAATTATATACAGAAGAGAGAAATATGGGAAGTTTAATTGCTGGTTTTATTTTCCGTGCACGTATATAGGAGTATGACATTTGTTTGATGCTTTTCTAGCTAGGAAGCAATGCTTCTGTAATTTTCTATGTGTACCATCAGGCCGGAGTGTGGGTATTGATCCGGGACAGCCTGCGGAGTAAATGCTGCAATATTCATCGTGTCTCTACCTGCAGCTGGAATATGCTAGTAGTAAAAGTTGAATTACTGAACTGAAATTGGTTGCATCTTTATAAATATCCTACATTCTTAAGTAAACGAGGGTTGAGGTCCTGAACTAACGTCAGCAGTTTTGATGGAGTTGACCACATTTTGTCGCTGGGCATGCATATATCTTTCTCTTTGACATGAACAAATCAGCGACGAACTTTGTTACCTGCCGTGGATTTCTGCTAAATTAGTATTGGAAGCAAATACTTATGGCATGTACAAGTACCAAATAATTTTACTTTGCTAGTTAGTGATTTGGCATCAGGATACTATGCATGATTGATTCCGATCTTTTGAAGGTGGGCACACTTCCTCTCGGTAGACCTTCCATGCATGGGTGTTATAACTGGAGAGAAACTGGTGCTTGCAACTAGTTTGATCTGTAATATAACGATCCTTCGTCTCGTCCTTCCATTTTCCTTAATTTTTACTCCATCCTGTTTAAGGGAGGGTGGCTGAACTTGTTAGTGGTGAATGGCTTTAGTTGATGGTTGTGCATCAGTCAAAAACAACATAAATTTTATGTGAATTTTGAATTAACGCCTGCTAACTTCAGATCACTTTGACATAGATTTCAAGCCAGGAAATTAATAGACAAACGACCATTTTATCCTTGCCATTTTGACAAAGGGATGCATTTTCCCGAACCATCTTGTCACCCCTACTCTCCTTGTCTGTTTCTGAAGAGCGCCACTATCTAAAAATGCTAAAAATAATCCAAAAAAGTTTTATGAAAGAAAGAGATTACGTATTTTTGGGGGAAGATCCATGCTAATTATACTAGTTAGATATTCGCGTGTTGCAATTAAAGAACGTATAGTCATTGATTGATCAAAGCGGCATCCTATTTTTATCACCGTGGGGGCAATGAAAATATGATTACCAACTGCGTCTAATAAACATGACCATCTTTTTTTTCTTGCTTCCTTACTTCTCACAACCAATTATGTAACCACCAGATAATTTTTCATCACACAAGAACATCTCCTTCTCCATTTGTACTTCACTAGCATATATGCCCGTACGTTGCAAATGGAGAGAGTTTTTTTTTTGAGAAGTAACGGGGGAGATAATTAGTGTGTCCACCAAAAACGGTCTTCGCAGCGAGGAGCTGCAGTCTTCTCCCAGTTCATGTTTGGCCCGCGAGATCTTGATAGTGGTAGGGTTGGTCGGCATGGCGGTGACCACCCAACCCATGCCTTTTTTTCCTCCGGGCCCGTCTCTGTCTCGGGGCTGTGGTTGCCTCCTCATTTGGTGGCTACCGTACGACCTTCAGGGCACGGTTGTTTCGACCATTCTCTCTTATGACGACGCGATCAGATAGATTACTAATTACAGCGCACACATCCCGTTTCATTAGCATAATCAATGCACAAACAGACATGGATGCCCTTCGGTATCAGGGTTTATTCTCTTTGATTTTTTTAGCGCTCACGTGCCCATAATTATTTTAATTAGAGTCAAACAACCATATTCACTTTTAATGCGAACAGATTTTAAAAATTCCATACATTATTCAAAACACACAAACAAAATTAAAAATGGGAAATTTTTCTGAAATTAACAAATATTTTCCAAAACATGAAACTTGAATAAAAACATGAATTGTTTTTGAATGCTTGAATAATTATTGAATACGGGAAAATGTTTGAACATTCGGAAGAATTGTAGAAAATGTGTTTATTTAAGTGGAATATTTATTTATTTATTTTTTAATTTCAAAAAAGAAGAATATTTTCGAATTTGGAAAAACATTAATACATTTATGTAAATCTCAATTTTTTTTGGAAATAACAATCATTTTTTGAAAAGTTGCGAACCATTTTTGTTTTTTAAACAAATTTGAGAACAAGAACATAAATTTAAAGTTACTGACATTTTTTAAAACATGGTTTTTGTTTTCGAAATGTGAACACTTTAAAAAATTAACAAACATTTTTTGAAAACATGAAACTTAAAAAAAGATGTTTTTTGAATTTGTGAATAATTATTGAAAACGGGAACATGTTTTGAAGATTCAGAACAATTTTGAAAATTTTATTTTTAAACTGAAAAATCGTTTGGAATTTTTACAAATATCACAAAAGAGGAATATTTTCGGTTTTTCAAAACTTAAATGCATTATTTTAAATCTCGAGCAATTTTGGAAAACATACACATTTTTTCAAAAAATTGGGAGCTTTTTTTGAATTTTGAATACATTTCTGAATAAGTTTTTTTTAAGTTCCGGATACTTTTCAAAATGTGAACAAACTTTTGGAATTTTGAATATTTTTCAAAAATTTGACAAAAATGGAAATTCTGAATATTTTCCTAAAATATTTAATTTACAATAAATGGAAAAAATAAACTTGGAACGGGAAAAAGAAAAAGGAACAAAAAAATAGAAATAGAACAAAGCGAAAACGGGCCAGCCCAGGCTTGGGCGCACATGCGAAGCTCTCACTATTTGCCGCGCCCTCCTTCAAATAGGGTTTTCCCAACTACGTGGGTAGGAAAATAAGTGGGCCGGCTTCCCTGGGCCACTTGGGAGGATACCGATGAGCTCAAATGACGCTATCCAACGGTGCCGACTTGGGGACACACAAAGGGGAGAATGTCATGACTGTGCCCCCAGACCCAACAAGGCAGACAACCAAGGAGGTGGGACCACTGGTCAGGGAAGCAAGTGTCGAGGTCGGCACGGAGCGAGCTACGGGCGGACCAAGTCGCGATGGTTGGTTTGCTAGGTTGCGCGTCTGTGTGAGGGGAGCTCCAGCTCAGCACTTTAAGCACCCGTTAGCGTTGCTGGCGCTCGCAGGCATCGCCTAGCGGGCCGGCCCAACAATCTGCTGAAAAATCAAACGCGATGTAAAAAATTCAGATTAATTCGGATAGAGTGGGACTCGAACTACAGCGCAAATGCCAACCGCACCGTGTAAACCAATAGACCACGCTCACCTTTCCTGCTTACACTGAGGAAACGAGTTTAGTTAACCACTTCTCCATTGCAACATTAGCATATATTAGTATTATATACTCACTGAAAAAGCTCACAAAAATGGAAAAGGTTCATTGATCTTTAAAAAAGGGTCATTGGTTTTGAAAAAAAGTTCACTGAATTTCAAAAAAGTTCATCGATTTTGAAAAAAGTTGGTCAAATTTAAAAACCAATTTTGAAAAAGTTCAATGATGTGGAAAAAAGTTCATCAATTTTTAAAAAATGTTCTTCTGTTTTGAAAGAATTTGATCGAATTTCAAAAAGTTCAGGTAATCTGAAAAAAATCCAACGATTTTGAAAAAAGTTCATGTAATCTGAAAAAAGTTCAACGATTTTAAAAAAAGTTCATCGAATCTGAAAAAAGTTCATATAATTTGAAAAAAACACAAAATTCTTTAAAAAATCACGCAGTTTAAAAAAATGGAAGGAAAAACCGAATAAAACCGTCCATAAATTAAACCACGAATCGGGAAAACCGGTTTGGAACCTTCTGGAAAACTTTAAAAAAACGAGGCTTTTGCGAACCAAAAGAAACCAAATATAATGCGGAAGTGAAATAATTTGGTGCGCTAGAAGGGCGATGGCTTGGTGGTTAGAGCTCCGCGTTCATATAACGGTGTGCGCGGGTTCGAGTCCCAGTTCTCTCACCTTTTTAGTCTTTCTACAAAAAGAAGAATAAATAGAATGGGCCGGCCCAGCTTGGACTCCTACAGGCGTCCGTTTGCAAAATTGCACTATAACGGACACCTTTTTAGTCTTTCTACAAAAAGAAGAATAAATAGAATGGGCCGGCCCAGCTTGGACTCCTACCGGCGCCCGTTTGCAAAATTGGACTATAACGGACGCCTGTGGCACCAAATAGGATTTGCACTGTGTGAGCCAGAGTGCTGTTAAGGCCAAAGATGCCCAGTTGTGAGGGTATCGAGCAGTGTATTGAACTGAACTGGAGAGAAGTTGTTCTTCGTCCTAATCTTATCATCTCTTTCGCTCCACCTACTCCCTAATCCCAACTTTCGGCCGGCTCCAACAACAGGCTGGCTCACGCGCCCACTAGACCCCCGTTTCGCGCGAGACGTGTATAGATGGTGAGGTCCACGCGTCTGTTCTTCTCCTTATGTCTTTCTTCAACCTCCAGCCACTGGATCCATGCGAGATGATCCCCGCCTCGCCCATACTTGCTGCAATCCAATCTCGCCGGCGAGGTCGCCGTCTCCGCCCGCATTGATCTCGCCGGTGAGGTCGTCGTCCACCGCACGAGCCGGCGAGCTACAACCAACATCACAGATTGCTACAAGCGGCTTCTCGTCCGGCTACAACCGGCGTGGGTTTTGCTACATGCGACCGTGAAGATGCATCCCGCAGAAGAGAAAAGCTACAACCGGCAAACGAAAAAGCTACAACTCGCTGATCATTTTGCTGCAAGCGGCGAAGGTGAAGCTGTGGACAACGACGGTGAGCATCGGGGCTGCGACGACCGGAGTGAGCCGTGGGAGCTGCAACCTCATGCGCTAGAGTTGCAATCGCCCGTGAAAAAGATACAACCAGCGCCCATTTTTGCTGCATAAACGATTGTGTTTTTTTTGGCCGGCGAGGCAAACGACTGCTGCCGGCGACGAGGAAGATGCATCCCGCAGAAGAAAATGCTACAATCGGCAACAAAAAAGCTACAACCGACATCGCAAAAAGCTTCAACCACGACAACGGTGAGATGATTTTTGCTACAACTGTCCTTCGATTTTTGCTACTATCGACATATTTTTTTGCTACATCCATCATGCGGCGGCGAGGTGGAGCTGCATCCATGGCGTGCGCGGGCGGCGTGCACGGGATCCATCCATGGCGAGCACGGGCGGCGGAGCTGCATCCATGGAGCTCGGCCCGGACGAGCGGCGACACCGCGCGACCCGGAGGACGGCAGCGCGCTGCGGGAAGCGGCGACGAGGGCGGCTGCCATGACCTACGACGACGCTGTCTTCAGATCTGAAACCGTGCGGGGATGAGAAAGCGAGAAGAAGGACACGATCGGACGGCTATGCGCAGGCACATCTAACGGCCAGGGTTGGACCGCCTGGCCCGGCCCAAAGTTTGGGCCGGCACACCGGCGCAGAGTGCTGCCCTTTCTTTTATATACAAAAGTCAGACCGTCATGGATTACCACTTCGCTGATGTGGCGTGCATCGCCTTGTTTGGCTCACATGTCAGTGACGAGTAAAAAACAGTTCGTGTATATTCCTGTTCCTCAAATAGCCTCAGACCAAAAAAAAAAAAAAAAACCACCGCTCAATCCCCTCGGCCGTCGGTGCCGCCAGCGCCGCCGCCGACTGCCCGGGCGAGGGTGCTTAGATCCGGCAAGTTGGGGCGTGCGGGCGCCATCTTCCAGATCCTGTCCAAGTCGACGCTGCTTGGGATTTCCAGATCCTGGCCATCTGTCGACGAGCCAGCCGCCGCCCTCCGTTGCCGCGCTGACGAGCCAACCGCCGCCCACCATTGTCGTGCGTACGAGTCAGCCACCGGCCGGCGGTGTTCGAGGGAGACTGCGAGTGGAGAACGATGGGTTGTGACTACAATCGTCCGCCATCTCTCTAGCCGCCGGCCATGGAGGATGAGGCACTTACACTTACACTCAGGTGGCCAGACCTGCCAGAATCCCATGGAGTTACCGTCTGTGATGAGATCGATGAGATCGCCAGTGTCTTCATCAGCAAGCTCCCTGATGCCATCCTCGGCATCATCATCTCCCTCCTCCCCACCAAGGACGGGGGCCGCACCTCGGCCCTCTCCTCTCGATGGCGCCACCTCTGGCGCTCCGCACCCCTCAATCTCGAGGTCCGTACCCCACCCCACGGCTCCCCCGTCTCCACCACCACCGTCATCCCCGCCGTCGTCTCCAAGATAATTTCCCAACACCTTGTCCCCGCGCGCCGATTCTCCTTCCAGTGCCCGCTGGAAGGCGACCTATACACCCAGTTGGAGAGTTGGTTCCACTCCAAGGCCCTCGCCAACCTCCAAGAGCTCGATATCAGCTACCAGTGCCCCCATGAACTTTCTAGGCCGAGACACCCTCTGCCGCCATCCGTGTTCTGCTCTGCGTCCACCCTCCTCATTGGCAAGTTCAGCTATTGTCATTTCCATGATGAGATCTTGCCATCCATGAACTTTCCCCTCCTCAAGCTACTCTCCTTGGTGTCTGTTACCATCTCAGGGGAGGTCTTCCATAGGCTGCTCTCTGGATGCCATGCCTTGGAGAGTTTTACATGTCTGAAGTTCGTGGCGAGGGATGCCTTCGTGTTAGCTCGCGGACCCTTAGAAGCATCGGTGTCCGCATTACCTCTAAAGAGAAATTAGAGCTGGTGATCGAGGATGCTCCTTGCCTTGTAAGGGTACTATTACCTTTTAGTTGCTACGATGATGATTGTGTTACTATCCGGGTAATTAGGGCGCCTAAACTAGAGATATTGGGCCCTTTGTTACCTGTAGTCTCCAAGTTCGTCCCCCAGGTAGCAACAACAGTATCCTCTAATATTGCATTTGTCCTTCCTATATGCAGATAATTTTTGTTTATGTTCATTGTGTGTTTTTCTTTAGGGAAGAAGCCCAGTTAGCTCAGCAAACTGGATGCGCACCATGAAAGTTTTGTGTCTTAGGTCTTCTGGCCTTGAATTGGACGCAGTTCTAAACATCCTGAGGTGGTTTCCCTATCTTGAAAAGCTCTACATCATTGTGAGTACTCATCTTTGCTTGCTTTGAATGTTTGATTTGGTTGACAAATTATATAGTCTAGTTTGCAACAGATTTAACATATGCCTCTTATTTCCATTTTGCAGTTTCAAAAACACAATGAGAAGGATAAGAAAAATGAGCCTCAATATGACCCTTTACATCCAATCGAATGCCTTCAGACCCATCTCAGAAAAGTGGTGTTTAAGTCATTTATAGGCTATGAGAAACAGTATAATTTTGGGAGGTTCTTCGTTTTGAAAGCAAAAGCGCTGAAAAAAGTTGAATTTGAAGTATATGGCGAGTGCAACAATGCATCAGTGGCTTATCATCACACGCTGCTAAAAGTGGAAAACAGAGCTTCTCGAGATGCTCAGTTTGAATTCAGGAGTAAACATCGTCGTACTGAGTATGATGCACATATCCATGACTTGTCCGTGGCCGACCCCTTCGGACATCCATAGACAGGGTTGATGCCTGAAGATTGCACTGTCTTAGTGTCTTGTGTTCATTTGAAGACGAAGTTGATGCCTGAAGATTACATCTAGACGAGTCTGCTCAATTCTAGTCTAAAGTTCCTCTGTCATTCCGGTACTCATGAAGTTACCCCTGTTAAAACTGCAAAAGATGATTTTGGATTCAAATGATAGCGCACTGCGGAGAAGTTAAAAATGGTTTGTAATTGGGAGGGAGCGATAACCCCTATTACCTTGTGAACTTGTGGCTTTGTTCTGCCTAAGGTGGTCTAGAAACACATGCCTGTATTGGAAACTTAATTGTCTTTTCAGTTATATACAGAAATATCTGAAGTTTATTTGCTGGTTTGATTTTTCGCGTACGTGTAACATTGTTCGATGCTTATTAGGAAAGGCCAACCTGTAGGTTAGGCCCCTATGCTTTCCTAGCTAGGAAGGAAACGTCTCTGTAAATTTCTAGGTGCAGATTGAAGTTCGGCTAATGATCCTGAACAGCTAGCCCTGGGGAGTGAATGATACAATAATGTTCATCATGTGTCTGTCGGCTGCTGCTGGAACATGCTGTGGTTGCCTACTAGTTTAGTGAAATGAAATTGACTGCATCCTTGTACAAATTTGCAAATAATTTTACTAACGGCGTCGTATTGGGCTAATGAAGGATCTGGAAATAGTGTTGGCTTTTCGGCAGGATCCTGGGGTATACTGCCTGATAACCTGTTTTCGACATTACTATCACTAGCAAAGTAGTAATTCCGAAATATCTTTGTTGCTTTCAAAACCTTTAGTTTTCAACATTTTTTGTTGGATATTTGTCACTGTATATTGGGTACCCACACTTTTACATAAGTGCGTCTTGAGATACTGAACGTACGTGGACAGTTCGATGGAATTGGTCGCATTTCGTTGCTGGCCATACATATCTCTTTCCCATGGACATGAAAGAATCAGCAAGAAACATGTTGTTGGCTTGCTGTACATAGCAGTTTTTGTCGCTTCTTCTGCCTGTGATCTGTGGTATGAGTGCCTAGTGCCTACACAACAGGGAAGAACCTACAGCAAGCAAGTCATTTCTTCATCTCAGCTAGATACCTGCAGAGCAACCAATGTCATCAGCCAAATCTTATTTTGTAATAATCATTCATCTAAAAGCCATTCAAATAATAGACATTATCTTCATCACTGTGGAAATTGTGCCAAAAGCTCAAAAGTTGAATCATCTCAGCATCCTTGAACAAAACCAACATTATAAACAGTGAACATCAATAAGACGACAATAATTTGTAGTGGCACACCTTTCAAGTTCTAGTGTTGATGTTGACACATTCAGAACTTCCTAGCTTATATATGTTGTGTGTTGTATATGACAATGTAAATATTTCTGTATCTGTGAGGTCTTGTTTAAACTGTAGCCCCTGAACCTGCTTCTGCGAGGCGCTCTTTCAGGGGATGGCAAGCAGGTTGTATGGGTTGGTCATCTATCTCTGTTTGTGTTTTGTACTGAACCTGTGCGCTGGTGATCTGTCCAGCTTTCAGTTTAATGAATGCAGCAGTTGTGTTCCTTTAGAAAAGAGTTTCTTGCTGTGATCTAAGAAGTTACATGATCAGTGGCCTTAGGGGCAAATACTGAACAACATGCCTTATCAGATAATTCAAAATATTATTTGTCATGGCGGGCATATTACTATGAGGGACTCATGGGAAAATACATTGATAATACCTTAAAAACAGAAGTCAATTTTTTAATGATCTGCACAGCATAAAAACAAAACTATAACCATCACTTTTGATGATTATATGATGTCAAAAGTTAAAAAGTGGAAATTTGTTGAAAGCAGTGTTTGTGATGAATCTAGCCATGTGACTTATTATGTGTTCACCGAAAAGTATTAAGCATCTGTGGTAAGTGGTAACTAAAATAGAAGAAATCAGAACTGCACACAAACAATTCCAACATCTAGTTTGAACAAGACAAACTATATTATAGGCTAATGGCCAAACAACCAATTACATATGAGAGATTAGACTGACGAACTGATACATCTTGAGAAAATATTTAAGCACGCTGCTAAGACTAGCACAAGTGTCCATAAACAAATTTCACTGCAAGCAAAACATAGATAGTAGTATAAGGTCTAATGAGGAGTTGAGGACATGCTCTTCGAGTATTGTGGCAATCTAAAATGTATAGCAACTAGTAGGACCAAAAATATCAACGAAGCGTAATAACCGGAAAATATTCCATTCTGTTACTACCTAGCATGCATGACATCATTCTCATCTATGGGTAGGCACGAACATCAAATAGGGAATGAGGAAGGGTCCCACGTCATCAGTCATCTGAGAAGCTAGAGGGAGAAGCGCTAGTGCCATCAAAAGGAACAGGAGTAGTACTAAGGACTAAGGAGTGCGAAGGGAACGGAAAGCTACTGAGAAAGGGATGATCAAGCAAGGCATACAAAAGAGATCCAAGAGGCAGGATGCCATGAGAGTGTGACGGGAGGTAGCCAGGTGAGCAATGGCTTAGAAAATCTTGGAATCCTCTGCTTTTGTTTGGTACTTGAGAAAAAGTGTTCAAAAGGAAAAAAAATATCATTTACAACGAAATTTAAATTTCAGATACCTCAAACAAGCAGAAGCTAAGCTTACCGGATCAAGCAATACATCATAATATATAGCATATCTGACCAGGCAGGCATATTATGAGTTGTGCAAAAGCTCAGCTAACATGTTCACCACCAACGGCTGTTTCTAAAAGAATAAAAGGTCAAACAATCAATGAGATTAACAAATAATTTGCAAATCCTGGTGTTAACTGTTTTATTGTATGGATATTAATATACTAACTTGATAGAAACAGAGACAATCCGCTACACAGTCAAAGGTAAAAACAGCATTGTTACATATTTTTTGACAAAGAAGATACCCCCACGACCCCACCCCTCTACTTCTATCTATCACAGAAATCACGACATAGTAAAACAATGACAACTAGGCCTGGACGGAACGAGCGGGCTTTTGGGCCCGCTCGTGGCCCGTTCAGGACCGGACCGCACGGTCCAGGACCGGTAGGAAAACTGGTCGGTCCGGGCTGCGATATTGGGCCCGAAAAAATGTCGGTCCGGTCCGGTCTTTAACCGAGCCGCTCGGTCGGACCGAGGGATCGTAGTCACCGCCGCCGCCGTTCCTCGTCGTCGCGGACACCGGCAGCCCCTTGGCGAACCACCATGTCCCCGAGCTTCCCCATTCCTTCCTTCCTCTCCTCCCCGTGCGCCGCATCTTCTTGCCGCCAGTCGCCATCGCTGTCGTGCATAGACTGCTGCCGATCTGGAGTTCTCGAACATGACCTCGACCCCAACCGTGGCACCAATTCTTGCGGGTATTGCGGCTGCATGAGCTGAAATCGTGCCATGAAAAGAGCTGCATGTCAAGATGTTTTTCTTACAACTAAAAGGAACGAAAGAGGTGGCATCCCAGTCCACCCGTACGTAGCTATGTTGCCGCTGCATGAGCTGAAATCGTGCCATGCCACGATCTCCCACAACCGCCTGATCTAACCTGAAACTAAGTCAAGAGGTGGGCATGCACACGTTGCATGGCGAGTGATTTCTCCGGAAGTGGGCATGCACCGGGCATCAGCTCTGAACACGAACTGGGAGATTCAGAAAATTCAGAAAATTCAGTTTCGTCAGATTCAGAAAATTCAGTTCGTCAGTTTCATCCAAGATTCAACAGATGACTAAACTGCAGCTAACTAGGACCTAAACTGCAGCTAACTAGGAGCCAAACAGCTAACTAGGACCTAAACAGCAGCTGGCAGAAGTAGTGGCATCGGTCCACACGGTCCTCAAAAGCTTGACCGAGCCAGCACCCTTTCGGTCCGGTCCTGGAAAAGGAGCTCGCTGGACAGCTCGGTCCGGTCCGGACCGGACCGCCGGCGGCCGGTCCAAACGCCGGCTCGGACCGGGACCGGACCGGACCGGACCGTGTCCAGGCTGAATGACAACCCACAAAAAGAATTTGGTTCAGCTTTCTCCATCCCTCAGGAGTCCGTGATGGACCCTTTCCCTGTTACTTCTCGAGTGACCTCCATCGGCACTCTTTAACTCCCTGTTGGGTTTGCCAAAGCGCAACGTTGCGGGACACGTCCGGCAAATCATTTTGCTTATGGCGAGCATTCAACTTATAGAACTGGCACAAGTATCGTTGTTAAATGTGTAGGACTGGGAGCTTGAACCTGGCTACCTAAGAACTAATGAAAAGCTAAACTAGATACTAGATACTGTTAACAAATATTTTTCCAGCTCTGAATCATTACATAAAATTATCCAGCCCTTGTATGCATAGAGGATGCATCCACCGAAGCATCGACAGAAAACACCATAGAATAATATCTCTATGTTGAAGAGATCATCAAGCAGCAAAATAAATAATTCAAAGGACACTACCAAAAATTGTTAGCTTACTACCAAAGGATGTGAGGTTGTGAAATACATTTTACATCAACCAATTACCGCAAAATAACTTGATTTCATTACACCCACATTGTAAAGCATGCTATTACCTGCCGTATAGACACTTTCTAATGGATGACAATGCAATGTGGTTTGACTTGTAGTTGTAGACAATCTTTTGAACTGCAATGTCTGAAGCTGGACCACAAAGAGGCCCATCCATGTCCCCACGAACACCGTATTATTTTCCTCAGCAAACCCTAGCATTCTTATCTTGTCATCCTGCTCATCGTCGTCATATACTCATCTGGAATCGGGGGAGGATTCAGGTGAAGTAGTTTGTCCAGTTCAATGGTTCTTCCCAGCCGCCATGAAGCAACACCATCGCAGTCCGTCTTTCTCTCCCACAACTGTGCAGTGAATTCCGACAAATAGAGGAAACCCAGACCACCACGATCTGCCCTTATAACCGTGAAGTAATATTCAGACACAGGCTTGGGCTCCCGTATCACAGCTAGGCTTTGCTTCTCAAGATCAAATTCAAGGATACTCGATGAACAATGACCAGTAATAGTCCAGTAAAGGGAGTCCCCAACCAGCACAGGGGGAATCGTAGAAATGCTGGTGCCAAATAAGCTCATGGCAATCTTGGACTCCTGGCTAGACCCAGATGGAATCGGTGTCACAAAGACCACCTGGAAGTGTTGGGCGTCTCCCGCTGCACGAAGCACCGCCCCGTTGATGTCGGTTCTGTTTGTATCGAACGGCGCGGGAACGGCGACGCGGTGCTCGTCGCCGGTGACGGGGTCCCACACAATGAACTGGCGACTGGACGTCCGAGCGAGCTTTTCAGCTCGGCTCGAAGCTCGCTCCAGCTCGGCCCGTTACAGCTCGGCCCGATAGGATAAACGAGCGAGCTGAGTTGTGAAAAGAGGCCCGATTCCCGACCGAGCCGAGCCGAGTTTCGCCCGGTCCAACTCGGTGACTCGTTCGAGGCCCAGCCCAATTCCCATCGGCCATCGTCACATTAGGGCAGGAGCGACCCGGACAGAGCGCAGTCTCTCCCTTCCTCTGTTCGGCGCCGCCTCATCCCTCTCCTCGCCGTGCTGCAAAACTGGACCGATGGCAACAGGCGACGCAGTCTTTTCTCACCACACCGAACGCAGGCGGACGCGCCTCGCCTGGTTTCTCGCGAATGCGACGAAGAGGTACTCTCTCCTTCCTTCCCATCCCTAGCAGTAGCTCGGCGCACACACACTCGGCAGTCACGCGCGCTCCCCGGCACCGGCGCACGGACGGCAGACGACACACATGCTCCTCTGCACGGCTGCGCACGCACGCGATGGATGGATGGACGTCGGGCTAGAAGGATGTATGAATGCTTCTGCTTGATTGTGTACAGTGTAGCCGTCGTCCTCCTTGCCTCGCCGGATGCCGTCGTCGTCCTCGCCGCGCCCGACACTGGACGCCTCGCTCTCGGCACCGACGGTGGACGCGCCCTTTCATCGCCACGCCGGACGCCGCCGTTCGTTCGTCCCTCCCATGGTGCCTAGCCAAGCGTCTGTTGCCGTTCGTCCCTCCCATGATGCCTGCCAAGCTTCCGCCGCCCCGACGCACGCAAGTACACACCCTGCACAGGCGTGCACACACATTAGCAGTGCACACACGAGCTGCTCGGGCTGGACCGAGCGAGAGGCAAAACGAGCCGAGCCTCCAGAAGCAGGCTCGTTCAACCAACGAGCCGAGCCGAGCTCTGCTCGCTTTAGGCGAGCCAAAGACAGGCTCGGACTGAACTCGGCTCGGCTCGGCTTGTGTCCTAGCTGCGTCTCGTCAGAGATGAGTGCGAGGCCATGGCGGCAGTTGAGGAGACTGAGGCGGTTGACATCACCCAACGGCAAGGAGAAGCCTTTCCAGGGGACACGATCGGGGGTCATGAGAGTAGACACGAAGGAGATGTTGTAAAAGCTTGTTTCGAAGAAACCTAGGAGGGGAGGGTTGCGGCGGTGGTGGACGCGGAAGCTGCGGAGGAAGCCGGGGTCGGAGACGAGGCGGCGCCAGCGCTTGCAGACGAGCGAGGCGCGGGGGAGGGAGGAGGGCTGCGGTGGGAGGCGGAGAAGGATCTCAGAGAGCATGTCGTCGTTGTCCAGCGGCATAGTCCTTGGCGAGCGGCGACGGCGGCGGCGGCTGGCCATCTCGCGACTCGCACCCCTCCTCAATGTCATGATGTGGAGAGCCCCAAACTTGCCCACGCGAGCTGAATAGATAGATAAAACCCCCTTTTTCTTTTAATAACACAGATAAAAACATGTTCTGGACGGCTGTGATTTCGCTGAAGAGTTTGGCAATCAAACTATTATTATGTTGCACGGCTGTGATTGTACGTAGTATCAACAATAATGAAAGGGGTTATTCATTATTTATTTTTCATTTTGGAAGAAAGGGCTATTTTATCACTTCTGTGCATATTGCTCATGATATAATGTTAGTCATGTTTTGTATTATTATTTTTCCAACGAACAGCAGCTGTTTATTTGCTTGAAAAAAATCACAAATTAACTTGTAAAAAGGAATTAAAATCTAAATCATATAGCAAACTCATGGACGCCTATAGCCACACCTCAGGGGAAGAGGAAGGATATGGTAGCAAAACAGACATTTGTTGCTGATGAACACATAGGAATGAACCTTGATCAGTCATAGATGATGACGCTGGATTATTTGATCAATTTATTTCCCTCTTGTTGCTGAATCTTGATGAGGATGGATATTGATGGATGGGGGGTCTCTCAGCTCACATGAACCATAATGGGTAGAAACTCTGTCCCTTTTTTTCCGTTGACACAAAGAAGAATCACTTCTATGGAACATAAACTCTAGCAGCAAGCAATTTCGATTTCTATGGGAGTCTGAAACTAGAGGCAGTTATCGATGCACGGAGTCGGTTATTACTGGTATTTCAATACTTGAGAGGCCAACTCGCAGAAGAATTAAAACACGGGCAAACTCGTCCAATATAATTGCCCACGTAGCAAAGGAAGCAAAATATTTCGACATTCATCAGTCAAAAACACACACAAAATGGGGCATAAGCAGAAAATATAAATAGGCAGACACAGTGCAAAGAGACCAACTGAAAGGTACTGGTGAATTGAAGCAAAGTCATTGCATATTTGTGCCAGTTGGCTAATTGCTACAGAAATTACATACTAGGCGGCGTGAGCTAACAAACTAAGTCATTACTTCCTACGAGTCCACTTCACCACTGAGCGCTCACCGGTGCATGCTACACAACATGGTACAGCAAGCAAGCCATTTCTGCATCTCAGCCAGGTAGCTGCAGAGCAACCAATGTCATCAGTGATCTTAGTATTGAACGTAATATTATTAGTCAGTTTGGTATCATTAGGAGTTGTTAGAGGATTCCTTTAACTTAGTCTTATCTCTTGTAACCTCCTCTATCTCTCCCGATGTATCTCCTCTCTGTAACAATGCCTATGTATGCGCTATTGGGATGTGCGCCCGAACAGATCAATATATACCTGCGGGCCTCCTGTTTGGAGGCTGAGATGCTTCAACAAAACTTACATGGTAATCAGAGCAGACTCTTCCGCCACATCTGGCTCATGTTCTCCTACCTCTCGCCGATCTCCCCCACCATCGCCAAAACCCTAGCCCACCCGCCCTCCGATCTACCAATACCCATCAACCATGTCGTCCTCCACCTATGCCATCACCTCTAGCCTCAACTACAACACCTCCGAACCACTATCCCGAACCAATTATATCCTTTGGCATGCTCAAGCAAAATCCCAGATCATGGGTGCCGGTCTCTATGGCTACTTAGATCAGACCGTTGAAGAACCACCAAAAACCCTCACAACCAAGAACGCTGAAGGGAAGGATCAGGTGACCTCGAATTCTGCCTACTCCCAATGGCTCATCCAAGATCAGCAAATTGTTGCTTACATCCTCAGAAATTTGTCCAAGGAAATACTCGTTCAGGTTGCTTCGATTGAAAAATCGCATGCAATATGGACTGCGCTTGGAAACATGTTTTCGGCCATGTCCCTCTCACGCGCCAACAACATCCGGGTCGCCTTCACCAATGCTTAGAAGGGCTTCCAGTCGGCATCTGCCTACTTTGGCCACATGCGGGCTCTCTCTGACGAGCTCGCGGCGGCGACCAAACCCATCGGAGAGGACGAACTCCTCTCGTTCATCATCGCCGGGGTGTACATGGAGTATCAGCCCATCATCTCGGCACTGGATGCGCGCACTGAGCCCGTCACCGTCGACATTCTGTTCTCCATGGTGGCTAATTTTGATCAGCGCGTCGAGATGTTCCACGGCTCTAATGCCGGATCCTTCAAGTCATCGGCAAACGCTGCTTCCAGCGACCGCCAGGGACCCCCCAACAACTATCGCACCCAGAAGGGTGGTGGTGGTGGTGGTGGCGGATCCCGTGGTGGTGGAAGCGGCGGCGGACAGTATGGCACTGGTGGTGGTGGCGGCGGCTACCCCAACGGCGGTAGCAACCAAGGTGGCCCTGGTGGCTACAATACGAACAACAGCGGCGGCTATCACGGTGGTGGTAGCGGCGGCTATCCTGGTGGTGGTGGCGGCGGCGGCTACTATCACCAGGGTCACTCCTCCAACGGCAGCAACAATAGGCGCCCCCCTCCAACAACAATCGGGGGCGCAACTTCCAAGGTTATGACGAGTATGAAGGGAAGTGCCTGATTTGCAAAAAAAAATATCACATAGCAAAAGATTGTGACTGGCGTTATGCTGATAATAACTCCCAAAAGAAAAAAGTTGTTGCTGCTGCTGACATGTCCTATGGTGTAGATACCAATTGGTATATGGATACAGGTGCAACTAATCATATCACCGGTGAACTGGACAAGATGACCATGCATGAGAATATCGTGGCAACGACCAAATCTATACGGCTGCCAACGGTCCAGGTATGGAGATAAGTCACATTGGCAAATCTATCATTGAAACCCCACACACAAATCTTGAACCTAATTAAATACTTCATGTTCCCAATGCCTCCAAAAATCTCTTGTTTGTTCATCGTATTGCTCTTGACAATAATGTATTTCTCGAGTTTCACCCTTTCTTCTTTTTGATCAAGGATCGGGTCACGAAGAAAATTCTTCATAGAGGTGTTTGTGTGCAAGGGCTCTACTCATTGCTTCCCTAGCATTGAAAATTCAATAAACAAGTGTATGGTGCCATTCAAGCTTTCTGCTGAAAGGTGGCACAATTGCTTAGGTCATCCTTTTTTTTGCTAGAGTTCATCAAATTCTTAGCAAAAATAAGCTCCCCGTTGTTGGTGAGAGAAATTTAGAAACTATTTGTGATTCATGTCAACGTGCAAAAAGTCATCAATTACCATATCCTATCTCTACGAGTGTGTCTACACAACCTTTACAACTTATTTTCTCTGATGTCTGGGGTCCAGCACCTACTTCAGCTAGTCGACATTCTTATTATGTAAGTTTTATTGATGACTTTAGCAAATACACTTGGATCTATCTCCTTAAAAAGTGTTCCGATGTGTTCCAAGTTTTTCATAACTTTCAAGCCCTTGTTGAACGTAAATTTGATAGCACAACCATTGCAGTGCAATCAGACTGGGGGGGGGGGGGTGAGTATGAAAAACTAAACTCCTTCTTTCAAAAGATCGGCATCTCTCATCATGTGTCCTGTCCACATGCGCATCAACAAAATGGTTCCACTGAACGCAAACACCATCATATTGTTGAAGTAGGCTTAGCTCTTTTAGCTGCCGCTTCCATGCCACTAAAGTTTTGGGATGAAGCCTTTCTCACTGTAGTTCATCTTATTAGTATGTGGCCTAGTCGTACTATCTCGAATGAAACCCCCACTGAACGCCTCTTTCATGTTACGCGCGATTATCATACCCTTCGTGTTTTTGGTTGTGTCTGTTGGCCTAACCTTTGCCCCTACAACACTCGTAAACTCATGTTTCGTTCCAAGAAATGCGTGTTTCTTGGCTATAGTGCTCAACACAAGGGTGGCAAGTGCCTTGATGTGTCCACTAGTCGTGTCTACATCTCTCGTGATGTCTTTTTTTGATGAAACTCAGTTTCCTTTTGCCACCCTCCATCCAAATGCCGGTGCCCTTCTCAAGAAAGAAATCCTTGTCCTACCTTCCCATCTTCATGGTAATGACCGTGTGGGGGTTGATAATGATGAACCAATGTTGACTAACTCCTCAGTGTTCCCACATGAGTCCTCTGCTACAGGGATGCACAGGGCAGAAAATGGCGTGAACACTGTGAACAATGGTGCAATTTTTGCTGAAAACGGTGCTCTACATCACCCTGGCTTGAGTGCACCAAATTCGACACAATCTCCCTCGGGATCAGTGTGGCAGCCTACGCCAGCATCTTCTCCGGGATCGGTGCAGCAGTCTGCGCCAGAATCTGCCACGGACCCCGCGTTCCACCCACCGGCTCAGGTCGATCCCGCCTCCTCCGCTCTACGCTAACCCGCGGGTGGGGGGGGGGGGGGTCCTCTTGGTCCTCCGCGCTAGACCCCACCAGGGGACAATCCGACCGCGCCGGCCCCACCGTCTGGGCGCCCTGCCCTGGCTCTGCACGTTTACTCCAGGCAGGGCATGCCTCACGCACGTCTCGAGCCTGCGTCCGCCAGCTCCTCCGGATTGTCTGTGGCGCCCTCGCCCTCTATGTCTACACCCGCTACCACAGAGGATCCCGTGGGCGTGGACAACCCTGTCCCCTCGGGATCGCACTGATCGGCTGGCGGTTCCGCTGGATCTGCTGATCCAGAAGCTGCGCCCACTCCAGGATCTTATGCGGCATCTGCTATGCCCCCTTGTACACGGCTGCAAACCGGCAAACTTCAACCTATTAATTACAAAACTAAGTATGGTTTAGTTGTTTTTGATGTGTCTCCAGGTGAACCACGTACTGTTCAAGCGGCTCTTGCTGATCCTAAGTGGAAAAAGGCCATGGATGAAGAATTATGTGCACTCTAGAAAAATCACACGTGGCATCTTGTTCCGTCACGTCCAGGTATCAATGTCATTGACTGCAAGTTGGTATTTCGTATTAAGCGCAGATCCGATGGCACTATTGATCGCTACAAAGCAAGGCTTGTTGCGAAAGGGTTTAAGCAATGGTATGGGCTTGATTATGACGAGACGTTTAGTCCCGTCATTAAAGCTGCCACTATTCGTCTTGTTCTCTCTATTGCTGTGTCCAGAGGTTGGAGCCTCCGTCAGCTAGATGTGCACAATGTGTTTCTTCACGGTGTTCTGGAAGAGGAAGTTTATATGAAGCAACCTCCTGGGTTTGAAGATCAGCACAAACCATCACATATTTGCAGGCTTGCCAAATCTCTTTATGGTCTGAAACAGGCTCCACGAGCATGGTATTCTCGTCTTAGCTCCAAGTTGCAAACTCTTAGCTTCATTCCCTCCAAATCGGATACTTGCTTGTTTATCTTTCATAAGTTTCACACCATGATTTTTGCGCTTATCTATGTTGATGACATCATTGTTACTAGTTCATCAAATGAGGCAGTGGCTGCTCTTTTGAAAGATTTAAATTCAGAATTTGCTCTTAAGGATCTAGGTGACTTGCATTTTTTTATTGGTATTGAAGTACGCAAAAACACATATGGTGGTCTTCATCTCTCTCAAGAAAAATATGCCACTGATCTTTTGAGCAAGGCAGGGATGCAAGGTTATAAACCATCTCCCACACCACTATCCAGTTCTGAAAGATTGTCACTTGCAGAGGGTGTGTCCTTAAGTCAAGAAGATGGTACCAAGTATAGAAGTTTGGTAGGAGCTCTTCAATACTTAACTCTCACCAGGCCTGATATTTCTTTTGCAGTAAATAAAGTATGTCAGTTTATTCATGCACCCACTTCTGCTCATTGGACTGTTGCTAAGAGAATATTGAGATATGTGAAGCATACATTAAGTGTTGGACTAACCTTCACCAAGTCATCCTCTACCCTTGTTAGTGCTTTTTCTGACTCTGATTGGGCAGGATGCTTGGATGATAGGTGATCAACCGGTGGGTTTGTAGTATTCTTTGGACCCAATCTAATTTCATGGTGTGCTAAGAAACAGGCAACAGTGTCCAGGTCCAGCACTGAAACCGAGTATAAGGCATTAGCAAATGCCACAAACAGAGATTATATGGGTCAAATCTTTGCTTAAAGAACTTGGAATATTTCACACACAAACACCATGCTTATGGTGTGATAATACTCCCTCCGTTCCATAATGTAGTGCATATAGATTTTTAGAAAAGTCAAACTTTACAAACTTTGACCAAATTTATAGATAAAACTATTTATATCTACAATACCAAATATATACAATATGAAAGTATGGCTTGTGATGTATCTGAGGATATATATTTGATATTCTATATATATATATTTTTCCCTACAAACTTGGTCAAAGTTTATAAAGTTTGACTTCTCAAAAAATCTATAGGCACTACATTGTGGAACGGAGGGAGTATTGGTGCTACATATCTTTCTGTTAACCCTGTCTTTCATGCAAGAACTAAGCACATTGAGATTGATTATCACTTCGTTAGAGAAAGGGTTGCTAGCAAAGAATTGGAAATTCGTTTTGTTCCTTCATGAGACCAAGTTGCAGATGGCTTTACAAAAGCATTGCCAACAAGAACATTCGAGGAGTTCAAGCGTAATCTGAACTTGACTAAGTTCTGCTTAAGGGAGGATATTAAACGTAATCGGGATTTCTATTCTTGTGCCCCTGGTTCCTTAGTTGTACTCATTCATCCCCACGCTCTTAACTTTTGCTCACTTTTCCCCATTCCTTAGTCCGGAACCCTCAGAAATGGTCACACGGGGGGATGTCGTCGGGTCAATGGTTTGACCGTTAACTCTGGCGTGTGGGGCCGCGTTGGACTGTGTCGCCCGTTGGACCTGCCAAGTGGGGCCGCGTTGGACTGTGTCGCCCGTTGGACCTGCCAAGTGGGGCCGCGTTGGAGTGTGTCGCCCTTCTTTGACCATTCTGACGTGTGGGGCCGCGCTGGACTGTGTCGCCCGTTGGACCTGCCAAGTGGGGTCGCATTGGACGGTGGCGCTGGTTGGACCGTTGGGCCGTGGTTTCGTTTGGGCCGTTGCATTAAACGCCCGCGTGCATGCGCTGATGCACGCCGCCACGATAAGCCTGTTATGCATGCGCGACATGATCCAGCTAGCATGCCTGCATGCGCCGATGCGCGCCGCCACGGACGCAACCTTCCTGTGAGTCACCATGGACACAGCGTCTGTCGCTGCTGCCGGTTCGTCCCTTCTCGCACGCGCCTCCTCGATCGATTCACAGTTCACAGTTCACAGTTCACACCGTCTCAGCCTTTGACCTCCGGCAGCATCAATTCAGCGTGACAATTAAAGTCTAGGGCATACCGATCGACGTGCGGCGTTTGAACGTAGCAAACATGCGGTCGATGCCCTTATTTAAACCGCCCACCCCTCCACCTATTCTCCACACATCCATTTGCGCCGCTCCCCTTCTCTTCTTCACCCCAATCCAGAGCACTCTCCAAGCTAGGTGAAGATGCGGTACTATGGCCCCACCTGCCAGATGCCACCAGTTAGGCCGGAGGCGTGGTACCCCGCCGGCGTCGTCGTCGAGAAGACGCTTCGCGTGTGGATGATCTCACGCTGGAGGACTGGCTGGGATTTGGCCCACTGGTTCCTCGGTACGGGCTTCGCCCACCTCCCGGCGGGCTTGCCGGTCATGTTCCGATTGGAGGAACTACGTCCAAACTCCAGCTCTCCATCGTCAGGGCTCATCGCCACCTTCAACAATAGGTTCGATGCGTTCCACCTGCTCGGGAAGGTGTTTTGGTGTGGGTGCGAGCTCATCGCATTCACAACCTACAACATCTTCACGGATGTGGATATGATCTTCTCCAACCACAACATCATCCACAGCCTCCCCTACCTCCTCGGCGAGAACGGCAGGGAGGCGGAGTAGTGAAGAGGAGGTGCAGAGCAGCGAAGAGGAGGCGCAGAGAAGCTTGTCTTGCCCTAGGGCGTTAGACCCTAGGGCTTTATTTCTATGTTATTTTATGTATGTCGTGTTATATAATGTTTTATCTATCTATGTTATGCTTTCTACCCTAAATGAAGAACTATCTATCTATGTTATGCTTGCTAGTTTTCCTTGCTATTTTGTAGCCCATTCGGTGATATTTAGACCTTGGCTTCAAACAATGCATAAAACCTGTTCCCTCACCGTATCAAAACATCAAGTAGAGGAGTCCTCTTCTTCAAAAGTGATAAAATCTCAAAACATGACCGTATCAACGCATAAAACCTTTTGGCACGCGCGGCTAATGGGCTAGTTGAAGTGTAAAAAATGATAAAAATGAGCCATGTTGATGTTGAAAAGAAGAATAAAAAAAGCTAAATTTTTTGAATTGTCGCCGGCGGTCTAGGTTTGTAGATCCTGCCGGGGGTGGAGGGGGCAACTGCAGGCTGGGCTTTGGAAGGGTGGAAGCTACTCCCTCTGTCCAGTCGTTTGCATACAACCTGTGCATGCGAATGGCAACCGGTAGTGCATTGTCACAAAATAGTTCATTAAGTGCGCGTAAACACACATGCTAATTAATGTTTTCAGTCCAATCCATACCATACACGCCTAGGCTATGCACCTGGACGGAGTACTGTCCATGGTTTCCACTCAAAGAAGAACGACGACCCGAACATTGGTGGCTGACTACCGGGGCCCACCGCGTGTGCGCATTTACTTCGGATTGTGGGTGTAATTGGAAGGCCGCCACGCGTCCCCGAGGCGGACGAGGAGAAAGCGTGTGCACGCATGAATCAAATCAGTAAGCCAAAAAAAAAACAGAGCCAGCACGTGCACTATTTTGTAGGCCTCTTTTTTCTTTGGGCCTTCGACATCCAACGCCATGCGATGGCCCAACCAGAGCTGGAGACAATGACATAGTCTTAGCAACCCAGAGAGCACATGATCCACAAATTAAGCTTAGACCACAATAATAACATCTCTAACGAGTGATGACCAGCAAGTAAGCAAATCCTAGGGCAACTATACAAAAATAAAATCCTAAAGCTATCAGATTCGCCTGCTTGTTCAATTGAATCATCTGCCTCAAGTTCTTTTTCATCTTCTTGAATTCTCCCTTCAGATCCACATCCCCAACTGTCGGAGCATCACTTTCAGAGACCAAATTCCGCATGGCTGATGGCAGATTGAGCTCCCGGGTTGCGGCCCCATTGAATTGAATCAAGCCCTCCCCTTGAAGCCTTAGAACGTAGTCATCCAGCCATTCAAAATGTGTGCACTTCTTCACGATCTGAAACGAAATCATGAGCCCTAAATCCCAGATCCAACGAAAAAGAATTAAAAGCAAAGAGGAAAATCATGAGATCTAACCTGCCCCTCTGGCCTGCTCTCGCATTTCATGAACTCGCGCCCAAAGTTGCCGTTCCGGTCCTCCTTCGAAGTCAACCGTTTCAGTGGCGCGGTGCGTGGACAGTCAGGACATGGCTGCATGGGCAGTTGACCATACTGGGTCCACGCGGGGTGGGAGGCTGAGGTGGAGCTCGACATATCTCGTCGCCGGGGAAGACGAAGCAGACGAGGAGCTCCTATCGTCGCCGCAGAAGAAGCAAAGGAAACGGGAGGCAATGCCGCATTGGTGGGCGAGCAGAACCAACCTCTCGCCGTCTCGCGGATCGCCCAACGATCCAACGATGCGGAGCAGTCCATGTGATCCAGCGGCGCGCAGCCTGCCCTCGGAATTCCTTCTAGAAGGCCATATCTAAGGGCTGACGCTTGGTGCTAGGGTATGATCGGACGGCTGCAGTTCGACGCTAGGGTTTGGAGAGATGCTGCGGGGTTTTAAGCCGGTCAGCGGGGTTATTTTAGGTTTGACCAACTTTTCAAATGACCTTAACTAAATCAAAAGAAATCAAAAAAATATGAAACCTTCGCGGATCGTCGTTTTATAAGACATATTTACCATTAAAAAATATAAACTTGCTTTAGGGCCATTTTTATGATAAATCTTTTTTTTGAGGTGAGCTACCATTTCCAAGTTGAAATGAGCATAACTAATTCAAAAAAAAATCAAAAAAATGGAAGACCTGCGCACAATGCCGTTATATGTGACATGGTTATGACAAACAATAATAACATTGGTTTATGAACATTTTCATGAAAACTCCTTCACAAAAATGAGCTATCATGTACGAGGTTGTATAGAGTTCGAGAAGAGAGTGATAGTGGGTTTAGGTTTGCGAATTTTTTTAAAATATCAAGAAAATCACCAAAGCTTCGTTTTAGTGTCAATAAGAAGGATCTGGACTTATTTTTTCATTATTCAAATTTTGTCACGTGTAATAATTCAAAATTTGCTGACATCATCATCATCATCAACATCATCATCATCATCATCATCATCAACAATAATTCAAATTTTGCAAACATCACATCACAAATGGATTTCAAATGTTGTCTTCAATTTCGAATTATTACAAATTCTTAAAATTGAAAGGTTAGTTCAAATTCACATTTAAGGGACCAAATTTTGAATTATTACAAAGCCTAAAAGTTCAAAGTTTACAACTCGCATTCAACGTTCAAAGTTCACATCTTTGCCTTGCTCCTTGTGTTCCTAGACGGTTTAACAGACTTGCTCCTGGTTTCCCTAGCTGGGATATCCACCCATTTCTTCTTCCTTTTGGTCTTCACTTCGGTTGGTTGCTGTCGAGATGATGGCTAAACCGAAGTTTCATTCTCCCTCGGCCTTTTCTCTCCTTTTCCTTTAATTTCCCTAGAGCTAGATCAAACAGAAAAAAGAGTATAAGCCATCGATAAAAAACAAAAGAAATGCACAAAAAGGGATGGTTGTTGCACACATACCAAGCTGCCGGCAGTGCTAATTTAGTTGCTTCATTCTCCTCGAATGCTGCATTATCCTCTGGATTAGCTGCAATCTGCTCTATTGCTTCATCCTCCTCTGGATTAGCTGCAATCTGCTCTAATGCTTCATCCTCCCCTGCATTAGCTGCAATCTCCTCTAATGCTGCATCCTCCCCTGCATTAGCTGCAATCTACTCTAATGTTGCATCCTCCCCTGCATTAGCGGTAATCTGCTCTAATGCTGCATTATCCTCTGCCTTTGTTGCTGCACATTGTTCCTCTTCTTCGAATGAAGCATCCACTGGATTGGTACATTTCCTAGCAATGTGCCCTAGGGTTCCACATTTTTTGTACTTACGCTGTCTTTTTACACGACCCTCTTCACCTCTTCTGTACCTGTTCTTCCTTGGTCTTCCTGGTGGCCAAGTCAATACAGGAGAATGTAGTTTGAACCCTAGATCTACTATGTTCCATTGGTCTTTTCCCAAGAGTGCAGGCACATTGGAAGCATAAGCAGCCCTGAATCTGGCAACAAAAAAATATTCAGAGATGTACTGATCAACGTCGCCATCTTCACCACCGATAACAGTCATCAGATGTAGGGCATGTATGCATGGCTTCCCACGGAGCTGCCATTGCCTACAACTGCATTCCCTAGTTGCTAGGTTAACTGGATACCTCCATTCCCTGTTTTTACTGTCAGTATATGTTACCTCAGCCTCGTGTGTTGCCGCTCGAATGCATTTCATTCTGCTCAATCCTCTTGCCTTGGCATGCAATGCCTTAATAAGAGATGGGAGCATGAGATGGCCAACATATTTTGTTTCTGCGATTCTTTTGCGAAGAGCCATCTTTATCATGATCATCTGCCGAATCTTATCAAATATTTGCCATATCAGAAGCCCTTTCAATGACTTAATCTTTTAATTGAAGCACTCTACCAGGTTGCTGGTCACATAGTCCACTTTGCATATTGTATTGAATTTGCTTCTTGACCACAACTTTCCATGATGTGCATCTAGGTACTCCTTCACCAGAGGATTGTGAGCATACAACACTCTCAAATGATGCTCATGCTTCCTCTCACTACATGTGTATGATGCTGGCCATAAGTTCTCATCATAAACTTTACCTTTGAATTTGCTTCTGATATTCTGCGCTAGGTGTCACATACATTCCCTACGCTCCACTCAAGGGGAATACAATTTCCACTGCGCTCTCCAAACCCTTGCAAGCATCTGTGTGTATAGCTAAACCTGGGGGTGTACCTATAAGGTTGCGCAAATGCTACAGAAACCAGACCCAACTTTCCTCGGACTCTGCCTCCACCACACCACATGCAACTGGGAATAGCCAGTTGTGTCCATCAACTACAGAAGCTGCCACCAGTTGGCCTCTCCACCTTCCATTCAAAGCAGTTGCATCAATAGCCAAATAGGGTCTGCAACCATCCAGAAACCCCTGCCAACAAGCCTTGAAACAAACAAAATCCCTCCTGAAGCATTCCTTCTCAAATGACTTCCCTTTTATTTTGTATGGAACTGTATGCTTCTCAATCTCTACAACACTCCCTGGACTAGCAGCTTCCACTTCAGCTTTAAATGTGTAGAGAAACTGAAAGCTCTCATTCCATGGACCATTAATCCTGTCAAGAGCTATTTCCTTACCATAAAAAATCTTCATGTAAGGTACAACAATCTTGTACTTATCAAATAGCTTCCCTTGGAGTTCTGTTGGACCAAGTGTTGGTTTGTCTCCACTAGTAGAAAATAGGGCTTTGGTTGAGGCCAGGATAAGGGCATTAATCCCGATTCACTTACGAACCGGGACCAAAGGGTGCACCAGTCCCGATTCATGAGGCCAGGGCGCCGGGCGGGCCTCGGGGGCCATTGGTCCCGCTTCGTCTGACACTTTTGGTCCCGGTTCCAGACACGAACCGGGACCAATGGGCCTCGCTCCTGGGCCAACACCTTTAGTCCCGGTTGGTGGTTGGAACCGGGACCAAAGGTCGGTCTTCTGTCCCGGTTCTAGCCACCAACCGGGACTAAAGATAAGCCTATATATACCCCCGCCCCTATCCGATCACTCTTTTTTTTGGCCGGCCGGCGTGTGCATGTGTGTGTTGCTCTAGCTCTCACGTCCTATCCACATGAGGTGTTCAATGAAATGCCCGAGCCACACTTAAGCTTTCTCCACTCCAAGCTCGACCTCCAAGCTCCATTTTCCTCAAGATTTGTCTAGGTTTGGCGGTCCGTCATGTCCCTTCCCCGTCCTCACCGCCGTCGATCGCCCGCGCCGATCTCGTCGCCGGAACCACCGTGGTGAGCCTCTTGTTCTTATCTTCTTTCTAAAAGAAAAAAATCTTACTTGTATGATTTAGATAGATACTTGTATAATTTTCTTACTTTTATTATTGTTTGTTATTATATAGTGCCATGGTTTTGGTATCCGCCCCCGTCTGCCCTCGTCCTGTCTATGATTCGGATGTGGTATATTATCTTTTATAACTATTTGTTTCATTTAGTGTTTATGACAATTATGCCGACCAACGTGACATAGATGTTTTTATCTAGGAGGTATGTGAACCGGAAATTCGTACCGACCCTCTTGTCGAGAGGTTAAATTTAGTTGAAAAAGAAACAATTACTTGAAGAAAAAATTGAAAAGAATTGAGGAGGAGAAGATGGAATTGGAGTTGCATGTTGCCGATGTCGTCGAAGATCACAAGATCAAGATGCATGCAATGCGCTTGAAGATTAGAAAGATTAGAAAATATGCCATTCATACTGAGGCTTGGTATCATTATGCCGTTCGATCAATTGGTACCTTAGTTGCGGTTATGATCGCATTTGTTGTTGCATTTAAATGTTTTACATAGTTTCAATGTATGTTTTAATTAGATGCTCTAGAGAGCTATATGTTGTTCAATGAGAACTATGTATGAACTTTATGTATTTATTTTGGTCACTACTCACTAGTAGAAAACAGACCTTTCGTCCCGAGCATTAGTCCCGGTCTGGTCACGAGCCGGTACTAAAGATGGTATTAGTCCCGGTTCGTGCCGGCTCCAACGGCTAGGAGCAGGGCGACCTTTAGTACCGGCTCGTGAGCGATCTTTAGTACCGGTTCGTGTCACGAGCCGGTACTACAGGGGGCGTGGCAGGCTGTTGGTCAGACTTGGGCCCCGCTTGCACCTTTAGTACCGATTGGTGACACCAACCGGTACCAAAGTGCAACCTTTAGTACTGGTTGGTGTCACCAGCAGGTACTAAAGACTTCCTACATATACGCTTCGTCCGCAGCCATATCGAAGGGGCTCTCATTTCTCTGTTTTCTCCCCTATTCTTCTTCTTGCTCGAAGCTCATCCTCCATTTTGCCAAGGATTTGTCAAGATTTAAAGGCACCCATCTATCCAAGTGTTCATAAAGGTTAGCAACTTTGCTCCTTCATCTCTCATTGCTAGATTAGCTTGTGGTATGCTCAAAGATATGTGATTTGTGGGTTTTAGCTAGGTTTTGGAGGAGTGGTCATTATGTGGGAGTTTATTTGATTTATATGCAATTTGAGCTCAAATTAACTTTTTAGGTTGCATATGTGTAGGTGTGGTTTATTTGGTGCCTTCCCATCCCCGTCCTAACCACCGTCGATCGTCCGCACCGTCTCGTCGCGGCACCGGCCACCTTGGTGAGCCTCTTGTTCTTCTTAAAACCTTTTTGTTAAAAAAAAATTACTTGTATGATTTAGATAGCTGCGTGTACGATTTACTTGTATTATTGTTAGTTATTCTATAGTGTCATGGTTATGGTATCAGCCCACGTCGGCCCTCGTCCAGTCTATGATTCAGATGATGTGGTATGTCGTTATCTTTTATAACTATTTCACACATCATCTAATGTCTATGACAATTAATTATGCCACCAAATTGACGTAGATGTTTTTATCTATAGGAAGTAGTTGAACCAGAAATTCCAACCGACTATGCAATTCTGCTCGAGAAATTAACACAAGCTGAAAAAGAAATTGATCATTTGAAAGAAAAATTGAAAAGAACTGAAGATGAGAAGATGGGATTGGAGGTGCATGTTGCCGATATCGTCGATGATCACAAGAACAAGATGGCTGGAATGCGCTTGAAGCTTAGAAAGATTAGAAAATATGCCATTGATAAAGAGGCTTGGTATCATTATGCCGTTGGCTCAATTGTTACTTTAGTTGCGATGATGATCGCATTTGTTGTTGCATTTACATGTTTTAGATAGTTGTATGTTGTTTTATGAGATGTATGTATGAACTATAAGTATCTATTATTTGCAGTAATAACATTTGGTCACTGCTAGCTCTACTTTTGGTTGTAATGTGATGATGAAGTTGTATTAATTTGGTCACTTCGATGTTGTGTAGTGAACATGACCCGGCAATGGATGTACGATGACCGACTAAGTCCAGGGTTTCTTAATGGCCTGCATGATTTTATTCGTGTGGCTGAGGCAAACAACCAGAATGGTTTCATGTGTTGTCCATGTCGTGACTGTAAGAATGATAGGAATTACTCTACCTCAAAAACCCTTCACTACCACCTGCTGAAGTCCGGTTTCATGTCCGGCTATAGCTGTTGGACCAAGCACGGAGAAAGAGGGGTTATAATGGAAGACAATGAAGAAGAAGAGGATGATGACAACTATCCTTTCGCCGATACAACAATGGGGGAAGCTGAAGAAGAGGCATCAATGGGGGAAGCTGAAGAAGAGGCATCAGATGAGCCCGCTGATGATTTGGGTCGGGTCATTGCTGATGCAAAGAGAAACTGCGAAAGTGACAAGGAGAGGTTGAAGTTGAAATGCATGTTAGAGGATCACAAGAAATTATTGTATCCAAATTGTGAAGATGACCAGAAAAAGCTGGGTACCATGCTGGAATTGCTGCAATGGAAGGCGAAGAATGGTGTAACTGACAAGGGATTTCAAGAATTGCTGGTAATGATAAAGAAGATGCTTCCAAAGGATAACGAATTGCCTGAAAGTACGTACGAAGCAAAGAAGGTTGTCTGCCCTCTAGGATTAGAGGTGCAGAAGATACATGCATGCCCTAATGACTGCATCCTCTACCGCGGTGAGGAGTACGAGAATTTGGATGCATGCCCGGTATGCGGTGCACTGCGCTATAAGATCCCCCGCGATGACCCTGGTGATGTGGAGGGCGAACGCCACAGGAAGAGGGTTCCTGCCAAGGTGATGTGGTATGCTCCTATAATACCACGATTGAAACGTTTGTTCCAAAACAAAGAGCATGCCAAGTTGTTGCGATGGCACAAAGAAGAACGTAAGAAAGACGGGATGTTGAGAGCACCCGCTGATGGGTCGCAGTGGAGAAAAATTGAGAGGGAGTTCGAGGACTTTGTAGCTGACGCAACGAACTTATGGTTTGGTCTTAGTACAGACGGCATGAATCCTTTTGGGGAGCAGAGCTCCAGTCACAGCACCTGGCCCGTGACTCTATGTATCTACAACCTTCCTCCTTGGTTGTGCATGAAGCGGAAGTTCATTATGATGCCAGTGGTCATCCAAGGCCCTAAGCAACCCGGCAATGACATTGATGTATACCTAAGGCCACTAGTTGATGAACTTCTACAGTTGTGGAAAAAACCAGGTGTACGTGTGTGGGATGCGCACACACAGAAGGAAATTGACCTACGGGCGTTCCTGTTTGTAACCATCAATGATTGGCCTGCTCTTAGTAACCTTTCAGGACATACAAACAAGGGATACAATGCATGCACGCACTGTTTAGATGATACTGAAAGTATATATTTGGATAAATGTAAGAAGAATGTGTACCTGGGACATCGTCGATTTCTACCGATCAAGCATATCTTAAGAAAGGCAGGCAAGCATTTCAAAGGTGAGACAGATAACCGGAAGAAGCCTGGCCTCCGTACTGGTGAATATATATTTGATATGGTCAAGGATTTACAGGTAATCTTTGGAAAGGGTCCTCGCGGACAATCTGTTCCGAATGACGCCAACGGACACGCACCCATGTGGAAGAAGAAATCTATATTTTGGGAACTTGAATATTGGAAAGCCCTAGAGGTCCACAATGCAATCGACGTGATGCACGTGACGAAGAATCTTTGTGTGAACCTGCTAGGCTTCTTGGGCGTGTATGGAAAGACAAAAGATACACCGGAGGCACGGGAGGACAAGCAAAGAATTAACGAAAAAGACGGCATGCCTCCAAAGCAGTATCAAGGTCCTGCCAGCTACGCTCTTACGAAAGAAGAGAAGGAAATATTTTTTGAATGCCTGCTCAGTATCAAGGTCCCGTCTGGCTTCTCGTCGAATATAAAGGGAATAATAAATATGGCAGAGAAAAAATTTCAAAATCTAAAGTCTCATGACTGGCACGTGATTATGACGCAATTACTTCCTGTTGCACTTAGGGGGCTTCTACCGGAAAATGTTCGATTAGCCATTGTGAAGCTATGCGCATTCCTCAATGCAATTTCTCAGAAGGTAATCGATCCAGAAATCCTACCAAGGTTACAGAATGACCTGGTCCAATGTCTTGTCAGTTTCGAGTTGGTGTTCCCTCCATCCTTCTTCAATATTGACGCACGTTCTAGTTCACCTAGTCGAAGAGATTAACATTCTGGGTCCTGTATTTCTACACAATATGTTCCCCTTCGAGAGGTTCATGGGAGTCTTAAAGAAATATGTTCATAACCGTGCTAGGCCAGAAGGAAGCATCGCCAAGGGATTTGGAACAGAGGAGGTTATTGAGTTTTGTGTTGACTTTGTTCCTGACATTAAGCCGATTGGTCTTCCTGAATTGCGGCATGAGGGGAGACTGGGTGGAAAAGGCACATTAGGAAAGAAAGAAGCAATAAATATGGATGGGCATTCTTTCACTCAAGCACACTACACGGTTCTACAAAATTCCACCTTGGTGACTCCATATATGGAGGAACACAAGGATATTGTACGGTCCAAGAACCCGGAGCAGTCTGACCCCTGGATTGAACGTAAACACATGGAGACTTTTGCCGGTTGGTACTGGTTGGCCAAGACACCAAGCTCATCAATGACAACGATGTTCCAGATGAATTGTACTGGTTGGCCAAGACACCAAGTTCGACTGTAACGACTTTCAAAAGGTACAAGATAAATGGGAATACATTTTACACGATCGCCCAAGATAATAAGAGCACCAACCAAAACAGTGGTGTCCGCTATGATGCAACCAACTTTCAAGACACATATTATGGTTACATAGAGGAGATATGGGAACTTGACTATGGACCTGATCTTAAGGTCCCTTTGTTTCGGTGCAAATGGGTCAAATATACTGGTGGCGGGGTACAGGTAGACCCGCAGTACGGAATGACAACAGTGGATCTCAACAATCTTGGATACATAGACGACTCATTCGTCCTAGCCAATGATGTGGCTCAGGTTTTCTATGTGAAGGACATGTCTAGCAAACCGAGGAGAAAAAAAGATAAGGAAGCGAATACATCATACGATGAGCCAAAGCGCCACATAGTTCTTTCAGGGAAAAGAAACATTGTGGGAGTGGAGGACAAGACAGACATGTCAGAAGATTATGAAAAGTTTCATGAAATCCCTCCCTTCAGAGTGAAGACTGACCCAAGCATCCTGTTAAATGATAAAGATTCTCCATGGTTACGGCGCAATCATAAGCAAGGGACAAACACGCAGAAAAAGTCTTACACCACGAGATCCCACTCTGGGATGTGACCGGCTTCACCGTCATCACTTTCTATGTGAAGGACATGCATGCATTTTCTAGCATGGTATCTTTGTAACAGTTTGTACACGAAGTGCATCCAGTTTGTACACGAAGTGTAACAGTAACCCTCTCAACTCTTTAGAAGTTGCTATGTGGGTGAAATTATGATGTCATGCCAAGTTACAACCTTTTCAGAGTTCATTTGTACTGCTTTTCAAATTCAGGGTCATTTAGCTCAAAATAAATCATTAAATGCATGAAAAATATCAAATGAAGTCAGAAGGGGTTGAAAATTGATGATGTGCCTTTGAATGGTGCATATTGAACACACAAAAAGTATGGAGTTAAAATAAGTTATTAAAAATGAAATCCCTTTGTAATAGATGTGTTTTCGTCCGAAACCCTCATACTTCGAAAGAGATTGTCCAATTTGTACACGAAGTGCATCCAGTTTTTGCCGTAACCCTCTCAACTCTTTAGAAGTTGCTATGTGGGTGAAATTATGATGTCATGCCAAGTTACAACCTTTTCAGAGTTCATTTGTACTGCTTTTCAAACTTGAGATATGACATTTCAAATGCCATTTAATCAAATTGTCGAAAGAGATTGTCCATTTGAAAAGCACTACAAATGAACTCTGAAAAGGTTGAAAGTTGGCATGGTATCATCATTTCACCCACATAGCATGTTATAAAAAGTTGAGAGGGTTACGGCAAAAACTGGATGCACTTCGTGTACAAAACGGACAATTGAGCATCATCCTTTCTATTTGTCTTTTGTTTCTTTCTAAGTGTCTTTGTAAAAATGGAGTTGGAAAAATGAAATATACCGTCGGAAAATGAAAGGATTTCTAGATAGATCAACAAAACACACGGTTTCCCCTGCATACAGCCCGACGGTGGCTCGTGAGTTCCCGCATATGAAATGCACCGTCGGACCGTATGCAGGGAATCCGAATGATTTGTATTAAGTCGATGAACTAAAGGATTTCTAGATAGATCAACAAAACACACGGTTTCCCCTGCATACAGCCCGACGGTGGCGCGTGAGTGCCTGCAGATGAAATGCACCGTCGGACCGTATGCAGGGAATCCGAATGATTTGTATTCGGTCGATGAACTAAAGGATTTCTAGATAGATCAACAAAACACACGGTTTCCCCTGCATACAGCCCAACGGTGGAAATATGAAATGCATCGTTGGACCGTATGCAGGGAATCCGAATGATTTGAATCAGAATGAGTACACACACTAAGTGTTGAACATGTCCGAGAGGTGGGTTATATATAGGGTCGTGTGCCTCTTTAGTCCCAGTTGCTAGCACGAACCGGGACTAGTCGTTATAGTGCTGATCCAACAGCTCACAAGCGCTTGAAAGAAACACACGATCCGTGTGCTTCTTCCTGATTGGTACGACCTTCACCGCCCAAGGTTATAAAGAGTTGAGAGGATTACGGCAAAAACTGGATGCACTTCGTGTACAAAACGGGTTGAAAATTGATGATGTGCCTTTGAATGGTGCATATTGAACACACAAAAAGTATGGAGTTAAAATAAGTTATTAAAAATCAAATCCCTTTGTAATAGATGAGTTTTCGTCCGAAACCCTCATACTTCGAAAGAGATTGTCCAATTTGTACACGAAGTGCATCCAGTTTTTGCCGTAACCCTCTCAACTCTTTAGAAGTTGCTATGTGGGTGAAATTATGATGTCATGGCAAGTTACAACCTTTTCAGAGTTCATTTATACTGCTTTTCAAACTCAGGGTCATTTAGCTCAAAATAAATCATTAAATGCATGAAAAATATCAAATGAAGTCAGAAAGGGTTGAAAATTGATGATGTGCCTTTGAATGGTGCATATTGAACACACAAAAAGTATGGAGTTAAAATAAGTTATTAAAAATGAAATCCCTTTGTAATAGATGAGTTTTCGTCCGAAACCCTCATACTTCGAAAGAGATTGTCCAATTTGTACACAAAGTGCATCCAGTTTTTGCCGTAACCCTCTCAACTCTTTAGAAGTAGCTATGTGGGTGAAATTATGATGTCATGCCAGGTTACAACCTTTTCAGAGTTCATTTATACTGCTTTTCAAACTCGAGATATGACATTTCAAATGCCATTTAATCAAATTAACTTATACAGAAGTTGAAGTTGTTCAAACATGCATGGAAATGCCATAAACAGATTCTTTATATTTTTCTGATATTTTTTCGTATATTATTTATTTCCATTGGAGTCATAGATTTTTTTCTATGATTTTTTAAAGTTTAGGGGTTTTCCTGAAAATAATAATGAATATTGAATTAAAAAACCTTTAGTACCGGTGCGAGCCACGCACCAGTACTAAAGGTCCACCGCCCCGCGCATTTTTTGGGGAGGACCTTTAGTACTGGTGCGTGTCTCGCACCGGTACTAAAGGTTCTTTAGTACCGGTGCGAGCCACGCACCGGTACTAAAGGGTGCCTAGGTATAAATACTATCCCTTCGTCCCGGGCCGACCCACGCACCGGGACAAGGACAAAACGACGCCGTCAGGCTTCCGAAATCTGCCGTCGCCGCCGCCCGTCGCCATCGCCGCCGCCCGTCGCGCACGAGCCTGCCGCGCCGACGCCGCTCGCCGCCCCGAGCCCGCCGCCCCGACCCCGCCGCCCCGACCCCGCCGCCCCGACGCCGCGCGCCGCCCCGACCTCGCCGCCCTGACGCGTCCTCCCCCCTCCGGCGAGCTCCCTCGGTGAGCCACTCCCCTCCCCCTTGCCCCTCCGCGCGCCCACCCGATCCAGTCAACTCCGGCGCGGCTCGCCGGAGAAACTCCGGCGCGGCCTACTGACGTGGCCAGCCAGCCCCGCCCCCAGGGTAGCTGGCCAGTGGGCCCGCGGGCCCCAGTTGACCTGTTGACCCAGTCAACTGTGCTGACTGGGCAGGCCCTAGTCAATGACAAGTGGGGCCGCCCCCTAATCCACTGATTAATTAAACTCTAGATTAACTCTGTGAATTAGTTTTAGTTTTAGTCTATGACAGGTGGGACCCCCTAGCTAATTAGTTTTAGTTTATTTTAACTCTAGATTAACTCGATTTGTGTCTATGATAGGGTTACTTAGCTTAAAGGAAAAATAAAATGTTAATGTAAAAAAAATCTAGAAGAAAAAAAAGAAGAAAAGAAGAAGGAAAAAAAGGAAAAAGAAAAAAGGAAAAGAAGAAAAAATAATAATAAGAAGAAGAATAAGAATAAGAAAAAGAAGAAGAGGAGGAGGAGAAGAAAAAAGAAGAAGAAGAAGAAGAAGAAAAAAAGAGGAGAGGAGGAGAAGAAGAAGAGGAGGAGGAGAAGAAAAAAAGAAGAAGAAGAAAAAAAAAGAGGAGAGGAGAAGAAGAAGAAGAAGAAGAAGAAGAAGAAGAAGAAGAAGAAGAAGAAAAGGAATAAAAGGAAGAAGAGGAAGAAGAGGAAGAATAAGAAAAGGAAAAAGAGGAAAAAAAGAAGAAGAGGGGAAGAAGAAGAAAACGACACCCCGAAACCCCGACCCGACCCCGACACGGCACCCCGACCCCCGACACGACATCACCGACAACCCGACCCCCGACACGACACCCCGACACGGCACCCCCGACACCCCGACCCCGACACGACACCCCCCGACACCCCGACCCCGACACGACACCCCGACACCCCGACACGGCACCCCCGACCACGACACGACACCCTGACACGGCACCCCTACCCCGACACGACACCCCCAACACCCCGACACGAGACCCCCGACACCCCGAACCCGACCACGACATAGCACCCCTATTTAGTTAGTTAGTTAGTTAGTTAGGTTATCAGGTTAGTTTAGTTAGTTTAGTTAGTTAGGTTAGGTTAGTTTAGTTAGTTAGTTAGTTAGGTTCTTAGGTTATTAGGGTATGTGTTAATTTTGTTAGATGCTAAGTGTTATTTAATTTGTTAAGTGTTATTTAATTGGTTAGATGCTAAGTGTTAATTTTGCTAAGTTTTATTTAATTTGTTTTCATAATTAAGTGTTTCTTCTCGATGTCGACGATGCCGATCCCGCATCCTCGTCGTCGAGTCGCCGGAGGAGGTCACTTGCTTGAGCCGAGGGGCCCTGTCAGGGACTGGGCTCCGCCGGGCTGGTACTGGGAGGTGCTGCCTTCCGGGCGGCGCAGCTTGGTGAGGAGCCAGCCCGTCGTCGACCCGGAGGTTCTGTGGTGGCGGCCGCATGGGCCACGGACGATTCAGAGGCTTGAGTCCCCCGCGGAGGTGGTACAGTACCATGTCAGCAAGGAGAACGGGCACGTCCGTCGCTACATGGCAGCTTTGGAGGCCAGGTCCGACAATACCTGGCAGATTCTTCAGGGATCTCACTGGAGCTATGTTCCTGTGATGGTTCCTTCTCTTTGGGTGTCCACCGCCCGCCCCGATATCCGCCGGGCGCTAGGGTTCTAGCTAGATCGATATATTAACTACTATATATGTATTCGATGATGCATTACTAATTAACTATCAGTTATTTTGCTTCTTGAATGCATGCTAATTTGAATACTAATTTGTTTTATCTATATTATTATGGATTAGTTATTAAGCTATGGACAATACCGGTAGAGCTCATGAAGAGGACATCTTCGACATGATACGCTCCTCCGAAAACCCAGCGGACCTTCAGGGTGAATCACATGATGATGACGGCTCACAATATCTGAACGATTACGGTGATGGATGTGAGGCCGAGGAAGAACAACTTATGTTCCAAAATCCGGAACAACTAACAATGTCCGGCGAGGTATATACACATATTAGCCTCTGGTGATCATTACATGTGTATTAATTGATTTGTATATATTAGCCTCTTTTTTCTTTTAATTATCAGCCCTCCGGATCGAGCCAATCTAGTAGAAAGGTACGAGCCGGTGCCAAAATATTGGACGGCAACGTAAAGCTCAATCTTGATGCTTTCAAACATGATGGCGCACCGACTCACCCTGATGCCAATGCCAAGACATTTGTGCGTCAATGCGGAGTGGTTGTTAGGGATGGAGTCCCGATCACAATGCAAGAATGGATTCAACCAAACAACCCAAAACCAGGAGTGAATTATGTCGATACAAGAATTAAAGATGCCCTTTGGCTAGATCTCATGGAGCATTTCATCCTACCAGATTCTCTCTCGGAGCGCCAAAGGGACAAAGTCAAGGAGTTTCCTCTCCATAAGATGGCCGGCGCGTTCCAGACTTGGAAGAAAAGATTATGGACCGAGTACAACGCTAGAGGCCAGAAGGCGCCCAAATTCATAGGAATATACGAGAAGGTAAGGAATCACTGGGACGCATTTATCGAGTACAAGACATCGGAAGCTATGGAGAAGTCGGCAAAGAATCAGATAAATGCGAAGAAAAAAAAGTATCACCATAAACTAGGGACAGGTGGATACAAGTCAGCCATTCCTAAGTGGGATGCATTAGAGAATAAGATGCTTGCTGAAGGGATCACTCCAGTAACCTTCAACTGGCCCAAGAGGTGCAGGAATTGGTTTTTTGCAAATGGGGGAAAGTTGGACCCAGCAATAGGGAAGATTATTGTACTGGCCAGTCTGAAGCATGCATCAGATGAGTTGATTGAAGCAATAAAAGCTGCCCAAGAAGGACAGTTTCACCCCGATAGAGAGAACGACGAGCTTACACTCGCCCTCGGGAATCCCGAACACGGAGGACGAACACGAGGCGTGGGCGTTGTTCCGTGGTACGAGGGGTTTGCGAGATGGAAGGACAGTTATAAAAGCCGTTCGAGAAAAAAGAAGGTGGAAGCAGACCGACTTTCAAAGTTGGAACAGAAGTACGAGCAGCAGCAGAGGCAGATACAGGTACTGACCCAGCAAAGGGAAACTCCGCAGCAGGAGGCAGGGGAACCCGTCCCATCTACACTGCCGAAAAGCAGCGTGGGTTCCACGGGGGCACCGCTGGGTCACACCCCCGTGGATGATATCACCGAGAAGACATCTTGTGTGCTAATCCAGAAAATGAAGAACATACCCGTGCGGGTCGCGATGGGCTATGCTTTACCAAATACACCTGGTGTTCTCTGGCATTGCAATCCGGTTCCAGCTGGGTATGCTCGTGTCGCGGTGGACGCAATAGAGCCAGGATATGATGAACTATTGCTTGACATCCCTGGAGGTGAGGGGGAGTCCACACTGGCAGAAGCCGGCCGTGGTCTCATTCTATGGAGTAAGGACTGCATCGTGTTTCCACAAACGGTGCTAAGGCCACCGGCTCCTCCGAGTATCGATGTCTAGCGCGAGGGATCCCAGCCAGAGGCATCGCAGTGCCAGCAGTCCTCCCCACCTCGCCAGCAGTCCTCCCCACATCCCCAGCAGTCCTCCCCACCTCGAGAGGCATCCCACCTCGCCAGCAGTCCTCCCCACCTCGCCAGCAGTCCTCCCAACCTCGGGACGGAGCACGACGCGAGTCCATATCATCGATATCGATCTCCGCCGCGTGAGCCGACTCCACCCCGGCAGCGGTCCCGCCAGCAGGGCTCCCTAAAGAGGAAGGCCACCAGCAGTCCTCTTCGGAGGAAAGCAAAGAAGAAACCCGAGCCTCCGGCCAAAAGGAAGCTGCCTTACGACATGACACCAGAGGAAAACGAAATTGAAAGCGATCGCCAAGTGAAAGCCTTTTTTGCGAAGAAGACCGTGACGCCAAAGGAGGTAATACCCAAGGAAGTCCAAGAGCACTTTATGGAACACTTTATTGATCGACCCCCGGCATATGTCGAGCGTATGCCGACACACTATGAGCGACATATTCAGAAGGCAAGTGAGCAGAGAAGTCGGCCCAGCACAAGAAAGAAGTCGGGAAGTAAGGCATCAACGACAGGTGGTACTACTACCGGGAAAACAGTTCCCCAGCTCGGAGAACAATCCAAGCAATCGATCTCTCCGCTCAAGGTGAGTACCAATCCAAGCAAGCAATCGATCCAACCAGTCGACGTGCAAGGCAACCCAATCGACCTCAAAGAAGTAGAGGCTACAGGTCTCACTCTTGGCCAAATCCTTGGCACCGAGGAATTCCGCCGGTACGGTGCAACTGAGTACCCAATGCAATATGCCGTCGGAAAACCACTTGTCACACCCGAGCAGTACAAGGAACTACCAACTGCGATGCGACGGTTGCATGATTGGTACCTGCGTGAAGTAAACCGAGGGGAGACGGCGGTCATGGTCAAAGTAAGGAAAGAGCATTACGTCAATGCATGTGACATATGTCTTGAATTCTCAGAACTTTTCTAGTTATACCACATGGACTCTATCGACAAAACTCTCATCAGTTGCTATTGTCTGTAAGTGATTTATATCTTTAATAATTTAAGTCTCTAGCTAAGATATCGTTCATTGGCTTATCCTCACTATAAATGTTCTTTTCTACGCTATTATGCAGATTGAAGATGTGGGAATTGAAACAAGAGGGAATCGATGACATTGGGTTCATCGACCCAAATACCGTTAATGGTCATGTGGTAAAACATTATGCCAAGGACACAGAAGATCTCTTGGAAAATTTTCTAGAGGCACAAATGAATACCAAATCTACTATAATATTTCCTTACAACATGGGGTGAGTGCTTACTCTCTTGTATACTACAAATTCTATTTTTGCTTACTAGCTCGCTGTCAAGTGTAGTTGATGAGTTATATGCATGCCTGCTTAATTATATAAACTTCTGCGCAGAGACCACTATATCCTCCTAAATATTATCCTCGCAGATGGACTTGTTCAAGTGTACGACTCACTAGATACACTAGAACAATCATACGTGGACTTGTATTTTATGATAGAACGGTAATTTCAATCTTTATCGACCTCGCTTTCTTTCATTATTTCCTGATATCAAAAGTAATTATAATAACTCTTTCATTCTTTTTCTTTGCCACGTAGTGTTTGGAAAAAGATGATAGAAAAAAACCATCACGGTCGTCAATGGAAACCGAAGCTAAAGTGGAAAAACATGCAGGTAATTAAGTAGTACTACTAGGTCCGCTCATCTCTTTAATTCTAGTTTCAATACCATTATCATGCTTGATTATTAATTATCTTATTGAATTCTATTCTTTTGCAAAGTGCGCGAAGCAAGATCAGGGGACAAATTTATGTGGATACTTCCTCTACGAGAACATTCGCCTCCAGACCGAAGGCCATATACGTCGCAGAGGAGCACGTGAAAGACAACTCCAGGTTTGGCAGATGATGTCGAAGCTCTCACCCGAGAAACGCTTTGTAGCACTTCAAGAGGAATTTGCGGCATTTCTTCTTCAACATGTCATTGATGTAAACGGAGAGCGCTATTACTTACCGCCGCCTCAATAATGCCAGCAAATCAGTAGTAGAAAACTGAGATTTCATCCGGAGCACTAGCTAGCTAGTCCCGGCCGGGTTTTGGGACTTAAGTTATAAGTCCAGAATATATATGGATGTGTAATTCCATTTGTATATATACTGTGTATGAGATATTGTATATTATATTACATATATATATATATGCATCAACTTGTGTAATTAATGTTTACAGTATGTAGCACCGTAAAATAAATTTGAAATGAATGGAAAACACAATAAATAGAGAGGAAAACTAAAACCTAATTAAAAGCGAAAAAAAAACAGAACACTTAGTACCGGTTGGTATCACCAACCGGTACTAAAGGTCTTCCACCACCAGCCCACGCAGGCAGCCACGTGGTGGGCCTTTAGTACCGGTCCGTGGTCCAACCGGTACTAAAGGTCTGGACCTTTAGTCCCGACCCTTTAGTACCGGTTGGGGAACCGGTACTAAAGGCACATCCCGACCGGGACTACTGATCGACATTCTACTAGTGACTGTACTTTGGTTTTAATGTGATGATGAACTTCTATTAATAGTGGTATGGAACTGGTGCCATCTACACTCACAATGCCAATGGTTAGTGAAACAATGAATCATGATGCATGCTATGCAACAATCAAATGCAACAAGCAAGGTGCACACTCAAGACCCTATACTAATCGCAATTCTAGCGCGGGTTAACTAGGGTGTCCTACAGTCAGCACGGCTCTAATACCAAGCGTTGTGGCACCCTGGCTCAGAGAACCGGATTACCAGTGTTTCCAACTCAGAGATCATGTCTTCTGGAAACACACAACAACTTGGTACAAAACAGAACTGAACTTTATTGATAGAGGTCGAGTACAAGCGCATATTTTACAATGATGACGAGGCCAAAGGCACCCTCGGTGCTATGATAGTATCTACATGATTTATGTCACACAGCAGGGCCTCGGAATACTAAGTACTTCTACGGCGTAGCAGAACATAGCGCAACTCCATCCACAGGGACACTGCTGTGGACACATCCTAGTTATCGTAGCACGAACCATCAGGACCTCCGTCCTCGGCTTCTCCTGCATCTGGCATGATACGCCAGGTGAGTACTTTGAATGTACTCGCAAGCTCATCACAACCAAGTAATGCAGCAAACAATAGCATAGCAATCAACATGATATCATCAAGGCAATTTACTTACTGCACCGATCATCAACTTACTCTTCTCCGGGTTGTTCCACAACCCTCGGAATACTCGTAACCATCGAGTACTTCCAAACACAGAACGAGTTCTTCCATCATTATTATCACTGATATGATTGATCACCTACTGAGGTCTGGACGGGCTGTCCAATCCGTGGATGCGGCTATTCGAATAGATTTTTCACTCTGCAGAGGTTGCGCACTTTACCCACACCATGAAGCACCTGGCCTCGTGATCCCACTCGGGTGGACCAGCGTTGCTTCAACAAGACCTGCCTGATCCATGATTCTCTCATCGTACCACCGGCATTCGTCCTCCCCCGGAGGCCTGCCTTGGGTGGCCCCTGTGTCCACATGACACCTGCCACCGTCATGGCCAAACTATGTAGTCCCAAACAGGGGCTACTGTCCCAAACGGGGACGCCGGCACAAAACTCAACTATCAACTGGGCTCACAGGGTTATCACCGCCTACCTGATCAGGGTAGCGCGCGTGCATAACCCTCCCTCTTTGGAGGTACCGGTGAAAGATCACGCAGTCAGGCCCAGTCAGGGCCGTCCCATACTGGCAAATGTGGTTGCACGAGTATGCCCGGACAGGTGACTCAAGATCAACCACTAAGTTCATTTGTCAATTATAGTGGTTCAACACAATACTTAGGTATTTAAATATTACTATGAATTATCTATATCAAATAAATCAACCTAATGCATTTAAAGATGCAATGCTATGGAAATGCATGCATGAAATGGATATCATGGCTTGCCTTGCTCTGTTGGGTGGTTCAAACACTCTTGATCTTCAAAGGCACCAAAAACAACTTCTGAAAGTATTTCCAAATACAATTGAAAATGTCACATAAAGCATTTTTATTAACCAGATATTCTGTGGGTATATGAAAAATACCAAAATTTGTCAATAAATAAAGGGATTCAGAACAAACACAATGCAAAAAGAATCAACTGAATTGGAGCTATAGTTAAAAAGTTATTCATGGTCAAAGTCTGGTCAAAATCTGGTTTAAAATGAATTTAAATAAAAAATAAGAAAATATCCAGCGGGCCACGTCGAAAGCGTATTTCCAGAATACGCTTCCACTTAACCCTTCGCGCGCGCGCGGGCTGAGCCGCTGACGGGTGGGGTCGGCCCTTTAAAACAGAGAGAGAGGAAAGGGAACAGAGGCGGGGCGGAGCTCCGGCGATGGTCGCCGGCGATAGAGACGGCGGCGGCGCTCGGAGTTGATGGGAATGGATCGGGTGCTCAGAGACGAACACGCACGTACCCGAAACTCCTCCGGGGATGGACGGATGGCGTCGTCCCCTTCTTCTCCGGCGGCGGCGGCGTTCGGTGATCGTCGGAGAGTCCCAATCCGTCAGCAATCCGATCGCGGAAGAGCTCTAGGAGGTCTAGGAGACCTACTGATCTCAATGGAGGGCTCAGGAGGGGCTAGGAAGGAGGTGGAGGAGGCTATCGACAGGGCTAGGGTGGCAGAGCAACTCCGGCAAAGCTCGAGGCCAGAGGGCCTCTCGGCCTTGGCTCTTGCTTGGGGGAGCCGATTAGAGGAGGAGGGAGAAGGATGAGGAGCTCGGAGAGGCCGGGCAAGGTCTTATATAGGCAGGGGGCGAGGGCGGCGATCTCTCCCGAAGCGGCGAGGCTGGGCCACGTCGCCGGCGCCCGTACGATGCGCTGGCTGGCCGAAAGCGTCGACGGGATGGGAGAGAGCAGGAGGGAGCAACGGGACGGGTCCGGCGCCATTAATGGCTCGCGGACGACCACAGTGGCCGAAACCCACTGTTGTGCCCGTGGCGAAGCTTGGCCGGGAGCGTGGGCGGCCATCTTCGGTGACCAGGAGGTTTCGAGAGGAGCCACGCGGCTGGCTGCAGCGATGTCGGCACCAAGGGACAAGGGGGGCAGTGATGGACGGCTCGGGCGCGCTCCACCAACTCTGGCGCCGTGCAGAGCGCGCGCATTGGCATGCCAGTGCCGTGCTCACCACGGGTGCGGCCACCAGGAGGACATGCACGCCGGGCACACCTTGTCCATAGCATCGACCCTTGTCCACTTAGCCACTCTAGGCCACTGGCTCGACTAGATTCACCCCTCTGTGATGTGTAGCTTCAGCTACAGCTCCTGCCAGCAATCTTGAGGAGGTTCTAGAGAGAAAATAAGATAGATATGGAACCAATGGAGATGTCTGGGATCATCTAGGTTGGAGGGACTAGAGACTGGCAAAGTTTGAGAGAGTTTGAGAAAGAAATGAGTAGGGTTGCTTTGAAAACCAACATTCTGGTCCAGAATCTAGATGAGCTTGTGGCCCTCACATAGGTTCTCTTCTAATGATGAAACTTGGTGGAAGGAAGTTATTTGGTAGTGCACACATGCCAGAAAAATTATAGCTCAATTGTGCACACCTAGCTTGTACTTCCTTCACAAAGGTTCAAAATAAGCAGAAACTTGACAGGGTCCTGCTGCTCAAAATTTGAACTGTACCAGATGATGTTTTTGGATATTGGGGCTAGATAGGATCCCTAGAAACTTGAGGAATTTATTGGGAATTTTTTGAGATAGGAAAAATGGGGTTGCTTCACAATGGACAGATTCTGGTCAGGAACAAAATAATTATTCTGGCCAAAATTTCCCATCGGGCAATCAGATATTTTTGGATATAATGGAATCATCTGATGATGAGAGGATGGGGAAAAAGTTTGGGAATTATTTGATCATCCAAACTATAGGTTGCTTCATAACCCACAGTGGTGACAAAATTTCCCAAATAAAGAAAAGGATTAATAGGAAAAGATTAAATATTGGAAAATTGCCCAAGAGAGGCATGGAAGGGTTTTATCAAGATGATGAAGGTTTTGGGATGCTTGAAGAAAAATTCAACAAGACATAGGTCAATTCAACTGAAAGGGTTTTGAAAATCAACTGAATTGCAAATAAAACCCAAATGTTTTTGAAAAGAAAAAGTTGCAAAATCAGGGTGTCACAAACCTACCCCCCTTAGGATGAATCTCGTCCTCAAGATTCGGTTGCTCAGGGAACAAGTACGGATATGCAGATCTTAGGAAGTCTTCTCTTTCCCATGTAGCCTCTTCCTCGGTGTGGTGTTCCCACAGTACCTTGTAAAACCTTATCACCTTACTCCTGGTAGTTCTTTTCATTTCATCCAGGATCCTGATAGGTTTCTCTTCATAGGTCAGGTCTTTAGCCAGCTCTAACTCACTCATATCTGCTTGCTTGATTGGTGGTGCAATGCACTTTCTTAATTGTGATATATGGAAAACATCGTGCACTTCCGACAATTCTGGTAGTAGTTCCAACTGATATGCCACTCTGCCTCTTCTAGCAACCACTGGAAATGGGCCGATATATCTTGGTGCAAGCTTTCCCCGAGTATGGAACCTCTTCACTCCCTTCATGGGGGTTACTCGGAGGTACGCATATTCTCCGGGTTCAAAGGTCACTTCCCGGTGTTTTGGGTCATAGTAACTCTTCTGACGGGACTTAGCAGCTCGAAGCCGTTCCTGGATATCCTTGACTTGCTTCTCGGCCTCGAGCATCAAGTCCGTACCAAAGATTCGGCTGTCTCCTGTCTGAGACCAGTTCAAAGGAGTGCGGCACTTCCGCCCGTATAGTGCCTCAAACGGTGACATCTTTAAACTCGCCTGATAGCTGTTGTTGTAGGTGAATTCCGCATAAGGTAGACTGTCTTCCCATTTGGGTCCATGAGTGAGAGCACATGACCGAAGCATATCCTCCAGTATCTGATTCACTCTTTCTGTCTGCCCGTCTGTCTGCGGATGGTATGTTGTGCTATGCTTTAGCAGAGTTCCCAAAGCTTGATGTAATCATAGCCAGAATGCTGAGGTGAATAGGGACCCCCTGTCTGAGGTGATGGACTTGGGTACTCCATGAAGGCTGACTATCCGGGACATGTAGAGTTGTGCCAGCTGATTTGCGTTGAAAGTAGTCTTTACTGGAATGAAGTGAGCCACTTTCGTGACCATGTCCACAATGACCCAGATAGCATCGTTGCCTCTGGTTGACTTAGGTAGTCCGACAATAAAATCAATGCATATGTCGTCCCACTTCCACTGGGGAACCGGTAAGGGTTGCAGTAGCCCAGCAGGTTTCTGGTGTTCCGCCTTAACCTTATTGCAGAGATCACAGTAGGCGACATAGTAGGCTATATCCCTTCGCATTCCTGGCCACCAAAATGTCTCTCTCAGATCCTGATACATTTTTGTGCCTCCCGGGTGGATAGAGTATGAGGACTCATGAGCTTCTTTAAGTATTTGTTGCCTTAGATTTTCCTGATCGGGCACACATATCCGCTTCTCGAACCATACGGTGCCTTGATAATCCACGTGGAAGGACTTGGCTTTCCCTTTCGGAATCAGCTCCTTGATCTTTTTGATTCCTTCATCTGGCTCTTGGGCCTTCTTAATTTCTTCCATAAGGGTGGGAGTAATTTCCAACGTGTCCGAGGTAGTTGGGCCGCAAAGCACCATGTTGAGCTCAGCGAACTCTTCTTGTAACCTTGGATGCAGACTTCCCATAAGTGCATTCACGGTGCCTTGTTTTCTACTGAGAGTGTCCGCGACCACATTAGCTTTCCCCGGATGATAGTTTATCCCAATGTCATAGTCCTTGACTAGTTCAAGCCATCTTTGTTGCCTGAGATTCAGGTCAGGTTGGGTGAAAATATACTTGAGACTCTTATGGTCCGTGTATATTTCACAGCGTTGTCCAATGAGGTAAGGCCTCCAAATCTTCAGGGCATGAACTACGGCTGCTAAGTCCAAGTCGTGTGTGGGGTAGTTCTCCTCATGGGGTCGTAGCTGTCTGGATGCATATGCTACGACCTTCCCTTCTTGCATAAATACGCAGCCGAGTCCACGTCTGGAAGCATCGCAGTAGATGTCAAAACTCTTGTGTATGTCTAGAAGTACTAGGACAGGTGTTGTAGTGAGCCTGGTCTTTAGTTCTAGGAAACTGCTGTCACATTCCGTCGTCCAGACAAACCTTTGATTCTTCTTGAGTAATTCCGTCAGGGGCTTGGCTATTTTAGAGAAGCCTTCTATGAAGCGTCGGTAATAGCCTGCCAATCCCAGGAAGCTACGGACTTAGGTCACCATGGCTGGTGTCTTCCAATTCAGCACCGCAGTTACCTTGCTGGGGTCGACGGCTACTCCTTGTCCTGACAGAATGTGCCCCAGAAATCCTACCTCTTTTAGCCAAAATTCACATTTGTTGAACTTGGCATACCGGCGGTGGGCTCTTAATCTTTCCAGGACAGCACGGAGGTGCTGCTTATGCTCTTCTTCATCCTTGGAATATATCAGGATATCATCGATGAACACCACCACAAATTTATCCAGAAAGTCCATGAAGACTTTATTCATCATGCTCATGAAGTAGGCTGGAGCATTCGTCAATCCAAATGACATGACTGTAAATTCATACAGACCGTATCGGGTGGTGAACGCTGTCTTGGGGATATCCTCCTTTCGGATTTTTAGCTGATGATATCCGGTTCGAAGGTCAATTTTTGAGAATACCCGGGCTCCATTCAGCTGGTCGAACAGGTCATCAATGCGAGGAAGTGGGTACTTATTCTTGATAGTGATCTCGTTCAGCTGGCGATAGTCTATGCACATACGTAGACTCCCATCCTTCTTCTTAACAAAGAGCACCGGTGATCCCCAGGGTGAGATGCTTGGGTGAATATACCCCTTTTTCAACAATTCATCCAGTTGCTTCTTTAGCTCCACCAACTCTGCACCTGGCATACGGTAGTATTTCTTGTAAATTGGGGCGGTACCGGGAACCACTTCGATTGCAAACTCCAATTCCCGGTCAGGTGGCATTCCGGGTAATTCTTCGGGAAATACATTCGGAAACTCGCATACTACCGGAATCAAGTTCATATCCGTGGCGGTTGTTTGGTATGCCATTCCCTTTTTTGATATCATCTTGCTGGCAAGGAATTGGATGGTTTGTGCTGCTGGGTTAACCAGTGTTACTGTCCTGCTGGCACAATTGATGCACACCTGATGTGGTGTCAACCAGTCCATTCCCAGTATTACGTCCAATCCCGAAGATTCAATGGCAATGAGTGCAGCTGGAAACTTAACTCCATGTATTGAAATTTCCAGATCTCTATAGATCAGATTTGTTCCGAGCAGGGAGCCAGGGGACTGTACCACCATGATTTTGTCTAAAAATGACAGAGAAAATTTATGCAAGGTGGCAAAACTCCGCGAAATAAACGAGTGGGAAGCCCCGGAATCAAATAAAATTGCTGCAGGTATGTCGTTAATAGAAAACATACCAAGGACTACTTCTGGGGCTTCGCAGGCTTCCTCAGCGGAGATATGGTGGACGCGTCCATGGCAGAAGTTATGATTGGGGCGGTGTCCAATAGTGTTGACCTGCGGCTTGATGTCGGTGGATGACTTCCCATTGTTGGTGGGGCACTGTTTGGAGTAGTGTCCACTTTGGCCGCAAGTGAAGCAGGTATTGTTGCGGCGGCAGTCCTCTATCATGGGCTGTTTGCCGAAGGTCTTGGTCTGGCTCACTGTCTTGTTATTGTTGCTTCCATTGCTCCAGGTAGGCTTATATTCAGATGTGCCTGGCTGCCAGGTGCGTGGCTTCTGCGCAAACGGCTCCCGGTTGTCCTTCTTGGGTTCGAACTTCCGCTTTTGGTTATCGTGTCCGGACTTGTGCTCCCTTTCGGCTATGAAGGCCTTGTTCACCAGTGTCTGGAAGTCAAGAAAGTCCAGCATGCATAGCTGACAATGGAGGGAGTGATTCAGTCCTCCCAGGAACCGATCTATCTTTCTCTCTTCAGTGGCCACATCATAGGTGGAGTACCGTGACAGATTGTTGAACTTGTTAAGGTACTCTGCTACAGACATGTTTCCTTGTGTCAAAGCAAGGAACTCCCTTTGCTTCACCTTCATTATGCCGGTAGGAATATGATATTTGCGGAACAATTCCTTAAACTTCTCCCAGGTAATTTCTTCTTCAGAAGACCATGTTGCCCTTGTATTATCCCACCATATAGCTGTTGGCCCTTCCAGGTAATGAGTGGCAAACGGAACCTTGTCTGAATCCTCGCAGCGGGCTATTTCCAACTTCTTTTCTATGGTCCTTAGCCAATCGTTTGCTTATATTGGGTCCACAGCTTGACCAAAATTGGGTGGCTTTGTGCGCTGGAAATCAGACAGCCTGGAGTGCGACCCATTATGATTGTGGTTCTGACCTACCATAACCTGCATACTCTTCAAGAATTCCATAAGATCCTGGTTTCTTTTTTCCTCAAACATTCTCATGATCTGATCAGGGGTAGGTCCTTGAGGTGGTGGAGGTGGTAAATCCTCTGGTGCTTGACCTGCTTGTCTGGCGGATCGACGAACGGGGGTTCCATCGCCGCCTTGTCTACAACTTCTCTTCATCCTAAATTTGTTCCCATTGCAAAATACCGAATCGATGAGCAACACCCATAAGGGAAACACAGTTATATGACACCAGAAGGAAAATACGCGAAAAAGGCGAATAAAGCAAACCACATAATTATACAAGATAACCCAACATCATACATGGCAAGCTAGTAGGGGAATATCATGGCTAGACTGCTCATACGGTAGTTGACATAAGCAAAGATGCATGCTCAACAACTCAAGCCTCCACTCTAGTGGCGCTGATGGCACGAACACTGCCAGACCACGGACTCCTCGTCATCTGATCCTGAGTCGGAGTCGGAACTGATGATATGGATCTCATCCTCCGGATCAAAGGAAACACGACGACGCTGCTGAGACGGTTCTCCTTTTGGGGAAGTAGGAGCACGACACCTCAGCATCGGAGCAGTTGGAGTGGCAAGGAGTGAGGCCCACTCCGCCGGGGTCTCACGACGGCTACCAGACGAAAAGCCTGGTGGCACAGTAGTGGTAGAGGGAGCCTCAAATCTGGGTGGAGGTGGAACTGGTAGTGGATATATAGGTGGATAGATAGACTGAGGTGGAGGTGGCACCGGAGTCACGGCTGGAAGTGCCGTCAAGACACGAGACAGCTCCTCAGCCAGGGATATGATCGTACGATAAATGGCGTTCAGATAACGAGACAGCACATCAGTCGCTCGATCACACGCCGGGTCAACGGGAGCGAAAATAACTCGCCCTGTTGTAGGCGACAGGGTGGGATAGTGGAAGAAACCTGGATGAGTTTGCATCTCAACCTCATGGAAGCGCAAGTCAGTGAGAGCCTCCATCGCGGCAAACTGGATCGCCAACTCCGGGGTGGAAGCCGTTCCGCCCTTGGTAGAGCGAGAGTAGCAACCAAGGTCCGAGCTCGCGACCAGGAAAGCCTCTGCATGGTACTCGTACACCGACTCAGCAAGCTGCTCCCGAAACACCTAGTACACTGGGTCTTTGCCGTGAGGGTATAGTCGAAGCCATACGTTCCGGAGCAGTACTGGAAAGGTGGATGGTGCAGGCTCAAAATGATAGTGGTATGGAACTGGTGCCATCTACACTCACAATGCCAACGGTTAGTGAAACAATGAATCATGATGCATGCTATGCAACAATCAAATGCAACAAGCAAGGTGCACACTCAAGACCCTATACTAATCGCAATTCTAGCGCGGGTTAACTAGGGTGTCCTACAGTCAGCACGGCTCTGATACCAAGCGTTGTGGCACCCCGGCTCAGAGAACAGGATTACCAGTGTTTCCAACCCAGAGATCATGTCTTCTGGAAACAAACAACAACTTGGTACAGAACAGGACTGAACTTTATTGATAGAGGTCGAGTACAAGCGCATATTTTACAATGATGACGAGGCCAAAGGCACCCTCGGTGCTATGACAGTATCTACATTATTTATGTCACACAGCAGGGCCTCGGAATACTAAGTACTTCTAAAGCGTAGCGGAACATAGCTCAACTCCATCCACAGGGACACTGCTGTGGACACATCCTAGTTATCGTAGCACGAACCATCAGGACCTCCGTCCTCGGCTTCTCCTGCATCTGGCATGATACGCCAGGTGAGTACTTTGAATGTACTCGCAAGCTTATCACAACCAAGTAATGCAGCAAACAATAGCATAGCAATCAACATGATATCATCAAGGCAATTTACTTACTGCACCGATCATCAACTTACTCTTCTCCAGGTTGTTCCACAACCCTCGGAATACTCGTAACCATCGAGTACTTCCGAACACAGAATGAGTTCTTCCATCATTATTATCACTGATATGATTGATCACCTACTGAGGTCTGGACGGGCTGTCCAATCCGTGGATGCGGCTATTCGAATATATTTTTCACTCTGCAGAGGTTGCGCACTTTACCCACACCATGAAGCACCTGGCCTCGTGATCCCACTCGGGTGGACCAGCGTTGCTTCAACAAGACCTGCCTGACCCATGATTCTCTCATCGTACCACCGGCATTCATCCTCCCCCGGAGGCCTGCCTTGGGTGGCCCCTGTGTCCACATGACACCTGCCACCGTCGTGGCCAAACTATGTAGTCCCAAATGGGGGCTACTGTCCCAAACGGGGACGCCGGCACAAAACTCAACTATCAACTGGGCTCACAGGGTTATCACCGCCTACCTGATCAGGGTAGCGCACGTGCATAACCCTCCCTCTTTGGAGGTACCGGTGAAAGATCACGCAGTCAGGCCCAGTCAGGGCCGTCCCATACCGGCAAATGTGGTTGCACGAGTATGCCCGGACAGGTGACTCAAGATCAACCACTAAGTTCATTTGTCAACTATAGTGGTTCAACACAATACTTAGGTATTTAAATATTACTATGAATTATCTATATCAAATAAATCAACCTAATGCATATAAAGATGCAATGCTATGGAAATGCATGCATGAAATGGATATCATGGCTTGCCTTGCTCTGTTGGGTGGTTCAAACACTCTTGATCTTCAAAGGCACCAAAATCTCCTTCTGAAAGTATTTCCAAATGCAATTGAAAATGTCACATAAAGCATTTTTATTAACCAGATATTCTGTGGGTATATGAAAAATACCAAAATTTGTCAGTAAATAAAGGGATTCAGAACAAACACAATGCAAAAAGAATCAACTGAATTGGAGCTATAGTTAAAAAGTTATTCATGGTCAAAGTCTGGTCAAAATCTGGTTTAAAATGAATTTAAATAGAAAATCAGAAAATCTCTAGCGGGCCACGTCAAAAGCGTATTTCCAGAATACGCTTCCACTTACCCATTCGCGCGCACGCGGGCTGATCCGCTGACGGGTGGGGTCGGCCCTTTAAAACAGAGAGAGGAAAGGGAACAGAGGCAGGGCGGAGCTCCGGCGATGGTCGCCGGCGATAGAGACGCCGACGGCGCTCGGAGTTGATGGGAATGGATCGGGTGCTCAGAGACGAACACGCACGTACCCGCAACTCCTCCGGGGATGGACGGATGGCGTCGTCCCCTTCTTCTCCGGCGGCGGCAGCGTTTGGTGGTCGTCGGAGAGGCCCAATCCGTCGGCAATCCGATCGGGGAAGAGCTCTAGGAGGTCTAGGGAGACCTACTGATCTCAATGGAGGGCTCAGGAGGAGCTAGGAAGGAGGTGGAGGAGGCTGTCGACAGGGCTAGGGCGGCGGAGCAACTCCGGCGAAGCTCGAGGACAGAGGGCCTCTCGGCCTTGGCTATTGCTTGGGGGAGCCGATTAGAGGAGGAGGGAGAAGGATGAGGAGCTCGGAGAGGCCGGGCGAGGTCTTATATACGCAGGGGGCGAGGGCGGCGATCTCTCCCGAAGCGGCGAGGCTGGGCCACGTCGCCGGCGCCCGTACGATGCGCTGGCTGGCCGGAAGCGTCGAAGGGATGGGAGAGAGCAGGAGGGAGCGACGGGACGGGTCCGGCGCCATTAATGGCTCGCGGACGACCACAGTGGCCGAAGCCCACTGTTGTGCCCGTGGCGAAGCTTGGCCGGGAGCGTCGGCGGCCATCTCCGACGACCAGGAGGGTTCGAGAGGAGCCACGCGGCTGGCTGCAGCGATGTCGGCACCAAGGGACAAGGGGGGCAGTGATAGACGGCTCGGGCGCGCTCCTCCAACTCTGGCGCCGTGCAGAGCGCGCGCACTGGCATGCCAGTGCCGTGCTCACCACGGGTGCGGCCACCAGGAGGACACGCACGCCGGGCACACCTTGTCCATAGCATCGACCCTTGTCCACTTAGCCACTCTAGGCCACTGGCTCGACTAGATTCACCCCTCTATGATGTGTAGCTTCAGCTACAGCTCCTGCCAGCAATCTTGAGGAGGTTATGGAGAGAAAATAAGATAGATATGGAACCAATGGAGATGTCTCGGATCATCTAGGTTGGAGGGACTAGAGACTGGCAAAGTTTGAGAGAGTTTGAGAAAGAAATGAGTAGGGTTACTTTGAAAACCAACATTCTGGTCCAGAATCTAGATGAGCTGGTGGCCCTCACATAGTTGCTCTGCTAATGATGAAACTTGGTGGAAGGAAGTTATTTGGTAGTGCACACATGCCAGAAATATTATAGCTCAATTCTGCACCCCTAGCTTGTACTTCCTTCACAAAGGTACAAAATAAGCAGAAACTTGACAGGGTCTTTCTGCTCAAAATTTGTACTGGACCAGATGATGTTTTTGGATATTGGGGCTAGATAGGATCCCTAGGAGCTTGAGGAATTTATTGGGAATTTTCTGAGAGAGCAAAAATGGGGTTGCTTCACAATGGACAGATTCTGGTCAGGAACAAAATAATTATTCTGGCCAAAATTTCCCATTGGGCAATCAGATATTTTTGGATATAATGGAATCATCTGATGATGAGAGGATGGGGAAAAAGTTTGGGAATTATTTGATCATCCAAACTATAGGTTGCTTCATAACCCACAGTGGTGACAAAATTTCCCAAATAAAGAAAAGGATTAAAAGGAAAAGATTAAATATTGAAAAATTGCCCAAGAGAGGCATGGAAGGGTTTTATCAAGATGATGAAGGATTTGGGATGCTTGAAGAAAAATTCAACACGACATAGGTCAATTCAACTGAAAGGGTTTTGAAAATCAACTGAATTGCAAATAAAACCCAAATGTTTTTGAAAAGAAAAAGTTGCCAAAATCAGGGTGTCACAGTTAAAGGATCACAAAAAAGGGTTGTACCGAAATTGCGAAGATGACAACACAAAGCTCGGTACCACACTGGAATTGCTGCAATGGAAGGCAGAGAATGGTGTATCTAACAAGGCATTTGAAAATATGTTGAAAATAATGAAGAATAAGCTTCCAAAGGACAACGAATTGCCGGATAGTACATACGAAGCAAAGAAGGTTGTCTGCCCTCTAGGATTGGAGGTGCAGAAGATACATGCATGCCCTAATGACTGCATCCTCTACCGCGGTGCGTACGAGGATTTGAACGCATGCCCGGTATGCTGTGCATTGCGGTATAAGATCAGACGAGATGACCCTGGTGATGTTGAGGGCCAGCGCACCGGGAAGAGGGTTCATGCCAAGGTGATGTTGTATACTCCTATAATACCACGGTTGAAACGTTTTTTCAGAAGCAAAGAGCATTCCAAGTTGATGCGATGGCACAAGGAAGACCGTAAGAAAGACGGGAAGTTGAGAGCACCCGGTGATGGGTCACAGTGGAGAAAGATCGAGAGAAAGTGGGGGGACTTTACAGGAGACCCAAGGAACGTATGGTTTGGTTTAAGTGCAGATGGCGTTAATCCTTTTGGGGAGCAGAGCAGCAAGCATAGCACCTGGCCTGTGACTCTATGTATGTATAACCTTCCTCCTTGGTTGTGCATGAAGCGGAAGTTCATTATGATGCCAGTGCTCATCCAAGGCCCTAAGCAACCCGGCAATGACATTGATGTGTACCTAAGGCCATTAGTTGATGAACTTTTACAGCTATGGAATGGAAGAGGTGTACGTGTGTGGGATGAGAATGAACAGGAGGAATTTGACCTGCATGCGTTGCTGTTTGTAACCATCAACGATTGGCCTGCTCTCAGTAACCTTTCAGGATAGACAAACAAGGGATACCACGCATGCACACACTGTTTAGATGACACCGAAAGTATATATTTGGACAAATGCAGGAAGAATGTGTACCTGGGGCATCGTCGATTTCTTCCGACCAACCATCAATGTCGAAAGAAAAGAAAGCATTTCAAAGGTGAGGCAGATCACCGGAAGAAGCCCGCCCTCTGTACTGGTGATCACATACTTGATATGGTCAATGATTTACAAGTAATCTTTGGAAAGGGTCCTGGCGGACTATCTGTTCCGACTGACGATGCGGGACGCGCACCCATGTGGAAGAAGAAATCTATATTTTGGGACCTACCCTACTGGAATGACCTAGAGGTCCGCTCTGCAATCGACGTGATGCACGTGACGAAGAATCTTTGCGTGAACCTGCTAGGCTTCTTGGGAGTGTATGGGAAGACAAAAGATACACCGGAGGCACGGGAGGAACAGCAACGTGTGAATGAAAAAGACGGCATGCATCCAAAGCAGTATGAAGGTCCTGCCAGCTACGCTCTTACCAAAGAAGAGAAGGAAATCTTCTTTGAATGCCTGCTCAGTATGAAGGTCCCGTCTGGCTTCTCGTCGAATATAAAGGGAATAATAAATATGGAAGAGAAAAAGTTCCAGAACCTAAAGTCTCATGACTGCCACGTGATTATGACGCAACTGCTTCCGGTTGCATTGAGGGGGCTTCTACCGGAAAACGTTCGATTAGCCATTGTGAAGCTATGTGCATTCCTCAATGTCTTGTCAGTTTCGAGCTGGTGTTCCCACCATCCTTCTTCAATATCATGACGCACGTCCTAGTTCATCTAGTCGACGAGATTGGCATTCTGGGCCCTGTATTTCTACACAACATGTTCCCCTTTGAGAGGTTCATGGGAGTCTTAAAGAAATATGTTCGTAACCGTGCTAGGCCAGAAGGAAGCATCTCCATGGGCCATCAAACAGAGGACAGCATTGGGTTTTGTGTTGACTTTATTCCTGACCTTAAGCCGTTTGGTCTCCCTCAATCGCGGTATGAGGGGAGACTGACTGGAAAAGGCATGCTAGGAGCGAATTCAATAATATTTTGGGACGGACATTCTTGGTCTCAAGCACACTACACAGTTCTACAGAATTTTACCTTGGTGACCCCGTATGTCAATGAACACAAGAATATTCTGTGCTCCAAACACCCAAAGCAGTGTGACGACTGGATTACATGTGAACACATCAGGACTTTCGGCAGTTGATTGCAAACACATCTCATGGGTAACACCACTGTTGCAGATGAGTTGTACTCGTTGGCCAGGGGACCATCTTCGACTGTATTGACTTACAAAGGGTACGAGATAAATGGGAATACATTTTGCACGATCGCCCAAGATCAAAAGAGCACCAACCAAAATAGTGGTGTCCGCTTTGATGCAGCAACCAATAGAGGAAATGACACATATTATGGTTACATAGTGGACATATGGGAACTTGACTATGGACATGATTTTAAGGTCCCTTTGTTTTGGTGCAAATGGGTCAATCTGTCAGGAGGCGGGGTACAGGTAGAGCCACAGTACGGAATGAAAACAGTGGATCTGAACAATCTTGGGTACACAGACGAACCATTCGTCCTAGCCAATGATGTGGCGCAGGGTTTCTATGTGAAGGACATGTCTACCAAACCGAGAAAAAGAAAAGATAAGGAAGCGAATACATCACATGATGAGCCACAGCGCCACATAGTTCTTTCAGGGAAAAGAGACATCCTGGGAGTGAAGAGCAAGACAGACATGTCTGAAGATTATGAAAAGTTTCATGAAATTCCTCCCTTCAAAGTGAAGGCTGACCCAAGCACCCTGTTAAACGATGAAGATTATCCATGGTTACGGAGCAATAAGCAAGGGACACACGCGAAGAAAAAGTGAAGACTTTCTCTCCACAACTATTCTGATGATGGCTTTGATCTAGAATATCACTGCAGTTACATGTTTAAAAAATTGAAATCCTTTTGTAATAGATGAGTTTTCGTCCATAACCGTGACACTTCGAAAGAGATTGTCCAGTTTATACACGAAGTGCATCCAGATTTTGCCGTAACCCTCTCAGCCTTTTAGGTCCAAAACCGTGACACTTCGAAAGAGATTGTCCAGTTTGTACACGAAGTGCATCCAGTTTTTGCCGTAACCCTCTCAACCTTTTAGCACATGCTATGTGGGTGAAATGGTGATACCATGCCAAGTTTCAACCTTTTCAGAGTTCATTTGCAGTGCTTGTCAAATTCAGGGTCATTTAGCTCAAAATAAATCATGAAATGCATGAAAAATAGCAAATGAAGTCAGAAAAGGTTTGAAAAGTGATGATGTGGCTTTTAATGGTGCATATAGAATGCAGAAAAAGTCTTGAGTTCAAATATGTTTAAAAATTGAAATCCTTTTGTAACAGATGAGTTTTCATCCAAAACCCTGACACTTCAAAAGAGATTGTCCAGTTCGTACACGAAGTGCATCCAGTTTTTTCCGTAACCCTCTCAACTTTTTAGCACATGCTATGTGGGTGAAATGATGATACCATGCCAACTTGCAACCATTTCAGAGTTCATTTGCAGTGCTTTTCAATTCAGGGTCATTTTAGCTCAAAATAAATCATGAAATGCCTGAAAAATAGCAAATGAAGTCAGAAAAGGGTTGAAAAGTGATGATGTGGCTTTGAATGGTGCATATTGAATGCAAAAAAAGTCTTGAGTTAAAATATGTTTAAAAATTGAAATTCCTTTGTAATAGACGTGTTTTCGTCCGATCAAAGTTATTTAACTTAATATTATATAAAATTTATGCAACTAAAATTATCAAAGTTATTTTTGTTAAAAACTTTAATAGCAAAAAGAATATTCATAAAGTATTTTTGTTAAGAACTTTTAATATGCAGAAAAATAACATTAAAAAATAGCAAAAGTGAACATAGATGCGCTTATAGGGAAAATTCGACCTGAATTCAAAGTGCATACAAGCACTTTGAATTTAGGTCGAATTTCCCGTATAAGGGCATCTATTTTCACTTTGAGAGGAACTCAACAAGGCAGAGAGGGGCGAGCTTATAAACCGGTGCGAGCGCCTCTAGCTTGGCGAGGTGGGACTAAACTCCCACCACAGCCAGGTCCAAACCTTTAGTCCCGGTTGGTGCACTAGTAGAAAATGGCCCATTTGTCCCGGTTCCAGAGGCCCATTAGCCCTGGTTCTGGAACCGGGACTAAAGGGTCGGGACTAAAGCCCAAAACCTTTACTCCCGGTTCGCTTACCAACCGGGACAAAAGGGGCTCCACGTGGCCGCTGCGGGGAGCCCAGGCAGGAGGACCTTTAGTCCCGGTTGGTCACACCAACCGAGACCAAAGGGCATCCACGCGTCAGCATCTGGCAGGAGCTGGGGTTTTTGTTTTTTTAAGGGGGGGTTGGGGGGTTTTGGAGGGTTAATTTAGGGGTTTCATATTATGTTAGCTAGCTAATAGAGAGAAGTGTCCTCTCTTTCTCCGTGCTTGGTCGACGCTAGCTACTATACATATAGAGAGAACTCGACGCTAGCTAATAAGAAAATGAAGGAAACCATTAATTACACAAGATCGTCATGCTGAACATATATAGAGAGAAGTGACATCTCTTTCTCCGTGCTTGGTCGAACAACAAGTTTTCGTATATCTATCCGACGCTACTACATATATACAATATAACATCTTTTACAATCCCTAACATCATCTACCTAAGATCCAATCACAAATCCACATGGTATTCTCCGTCTTTAGGTATGACATGGTCAAGAAAGAATCCCGCCAATTCCTCTTGAATTGATCGTATGCGATCATGTGGTAGGAGTTCATCCCGCATCTGCCAGATCTAATTTAAAGAAGGGGGTCAATACATGCATATGTATGAATAAAACTCAACACAATAGATGGTAATATATAAAATAAAATTGTGAATATTATTTACGTACTTCAAATTGTTTGTCAGAGAAGCCCCGCTCAGAGGTCGAGTGGCGAATGAACTCGCATACGTAGTATGCACATAAAACAGTCCCTTCTTTCTGGTACAAGCACTTTACGAGAATAGAGTTCAATCAAACTGATAAGCAAGCATGGTAATGATATACAGTATTGATGAAAATTTGAATCAATTAGAGATGCGCGGAACTAGCTAGTACTACTTACTTTGGGGTGCGTAAATCGCAACTCTTTGTTTAGACCGGGAACCTTTCGGGTGAACTTCTTCCAAACCCTGCCAGGCAAAGAAAATGATTACTTGATATCAGGAAATTAACGAAAGTTGCATGCCGCCATGGTCCCAGTATTGACTTAACTTACTTCTTGAGCATTGCAGTCATGTCCGCATAATTCTCGGGATCTTTACGTCTCGAGTCTAAGACAGTTACTAATGCCCCGTCAAGCTTAATGGATAGCAGAATAAAGTGGAAACTGCGCACGCATATATAACTCATCAATTACATTACTTAACCTCAAGTAAGCGAAACCGAGTATACAGAGAAGACAACAACACTCACTTGAAGTTGTAAGGAAAGAGTATTTCCCTTTTGTTTTGATGTATAAGGAACGACTTTAGCAAGTTCTCCTCGGTCTCTTTGATTTCATTTTGTACCATCCATTCATTTACGGCATCTGGGCTAATGAACCCAACGTCGAAGATTCCTGGTTTTTTGCATTCGACGATCTTCAATCTGCATAATATAGTGAGGATAATTATATATACATGCAATGAACGAGCTGAGCTAGAGACTTAACTATAGAAGTAATACTTACAGACAGTAGGAAGTCATGAGTTGTTTGTCGAGGGCCAGTTGATTGTATAACTGAAATAACTCCACAAATTCAATAGGCATCACGCTGAGTCCAATGAATTCGTGCTCTGGTTTCACTGCCACATACATAGTGTCTCTCCCAGACTCCCTGCAGGTTTTCATGTACCACTCATGCAATTTGTACATCATCGTTGTTAGAGGAGGATGATCAGGTTGGACGAGAGGCTTCCCGTGCACGTATTTATATTCTTCTTTTGTTACCTCAGCCGTTTCAAAAATTACATCATCCCCCAAGTAATCACCAAGTTTGGTACCGGGCAGTAGCACCAGATGATTAGCAATATCGCTAGACACCTTGAGCGGGGGGCACGATTGCTTCTCCTGTTCGCCGAGCTCGGGAATTGTTTTCCCACTTCTTCGTTCTGCTAACCTTGCATCACTGGAAGTACTTCCCGACCGCCACGCTTCTTCATATGTCTTTTTAAGAATGCGGACATAGTTGGAATCCAGCGGAGGCGGTGGTGGTCGCTTCAGGGCATCGATAGTGCGCTTCACTTTCACCGGATCTAGCTTCTCCTTCGGAGGTGGAGTTTTCTTTGCAAAATGGTCCCTCACTTGGGCACGACATATGTCCTCGTTTTCCTGCTCGGTCCTCTCATATGGTAACTTTTCCAGAGGCTTGAGAGATGGACCGTATCTGAATTGCCTCCCACCTCTGCTTGTACTGCTAGCCGCCGGAGCGGCGGCGTCTCTCTTTCGTCGTTGCTGACGAGGCGGAGAAGGAGGCAGAGTGCTCCGACGCGCCGGAGGAGCGGGAGTGGCGGCGTCTGTCTTCCGCCATTGCCGACGAGGCGGAGGAGGAGGCGGACTGCTCCGACGCGCCGGAGTAGGCGAAGGAGGAGGCGGAGTGCCCTCACGCGTCGGAGGAGCCAGAGAAGGAGGCGGAGTGCCCTGATCACTCGCCGGAGGAGGAGGAGGCAGAGTGCCCTGACTCGCCGAAGGAGGAGGAGGAGGCGGAGGCGTCTAGTTTGGAAGCTTGATGTACTCCTTCTGCCATAGACATGTACTCGTCAGAGCACGAACCAGCTGATTCTCCCCTTCACCTGTAGAGTGGTCAAGCTCAAGCTCCTCAAATCCCTCCATTACTTCATCCACAATCACAAAAGCATAGCCATGTGGAATTGGAAGGCAGTGAAAAGTTCCATTGGGTTGAGGAGGTGCAACAGAGCCGACAGCCGCCTTGAAAGTGAGGTTCCGGCATTTCGTCATAAGCTCGCAATGTTGAGCCTCCATGATAGTATCCACGGGGTAGCTAGGAGCCGTGAAGTCAGGCTGAATGGGCTCCGTGGAAGCCACGCTGCTTCTCCGCTGAGATGGCGGGGTAGCTTCTGGGGTAGCTTCGTGCCGCTGAGATGGTTGGCCGGCAGCTCGCTGGCTCTCAAGTTCCTCAAGCTTTTGTAGTCTTGCATTGATCTTCTGCATGTCGCTCAGCTCCGCTTTCCTCTTTCTCTCCCGGCTTCTGTAACCGCCTACGTCGGGAAACCCAAACTTCCACGGAATGGAGCCTGGTGTGCCTCGTGTTCGTCCAGGGTGCTCAGCATTCCCTAGGGCCTCAGTCAGCTCGTCCTTCTCTCTGTCGGGAATGAACGTCCCTTCCCGCACTGCGGTGATATACTTCTGAAGCTTCTTGACGGGTATTGCAAGTTGCTCGTCCGTCCAACGGCACTTCCCTTTTTCAGGGTCCTTAGTTCCCCCAACCCCGAAGAACCAAGTCCTTGAATGGTCTGGCCAGTTCAATGTCTGTGGTACGACCCCTTTAGCAATCAGGTCATTCTCAGCTTTGTCCCACAATGGCCGGGCTTTGAGGTAGCCACCTGACCCCGTGTGATGGTGATACTGCTTCTTTGCAGCATTGTTCTTGTTTGTCTCTGACATTTTCTTACTCTTCTCCGATGTCTTGTAGGCCACAAATGTGGGCCAGTGATCTCTTATCTTCACAAATCGGCCGATGAATTCTGGAGTCTTCCCTTTGTCGACAAACTTTGATTTCAACTCATTCTTCCACCTCCTGAATAGATCTGCGATCTTCTTAAGAGCACACGCCTTGACCAATGTCTCTATAACTGGCTTATTCGGATCCTCCTCTGGCGGTAGGGTGAAATTTGCCTTCAGCGCGGTCCAAAGATCATCTTTCTGTCTATCGGTGACATAATCACCTTCAGGGACGTCGTCGTCCTTAGGCATATTCCATTGCTTGATGCTGATCGGGATGTTGTCCCTAACAATAGCTCCGCACTGAGCAGAAAATGCGTCCTTGGTCCGCTTGGGTTTAATCGGTAGGCCATCGTCCGCGAGTGCTGTGATCATGAACCTTTCATCCTTGCGCAACCTTCTCTTCGGGCCTCGTCTCGTTACCGAAGTTTGTCTCGATCCGGAGGGCTATAAAAGAAGAAAGAAGAGTTAATATATGTACATACCAAAACAATTAATGCATCAATTAGCTAGTCAGCACAGGCTTAATTAATATATATACCTCGCCGGACTTTGCAACAGCTCCCTCCTCCGTTCGGTCACCGGAGCCGTCATCATGGTCTCCTTCTTCCTCCGGCATTCGGTCACCGGAGCCATCATGATCATGTCCTTCCTCCTCCATTGTTCGATCACCAGAGCCGTCATCCTCTCCTTCCAGACCATCGGTGTCGTTGAGATACGACAAGACATCACATGTTCTTGTTCCAAGTCTCTTTGATCCATAGTTCTGCAAATATTACAACATGGCAATTAATATACAAACATGAATGTCCGACGTCTGGACCGCCTCTCTCATGAATGTCAAACAAGGGATTCTCTTAACCTTTAAGGGATTTAATTAACAAAATGGCGCCATTCTAGATGTGTAGAAAATGGTCCATATTTTTCCTGATCTCATCTACCCTTCTATATGTCACGTTGTCTAGTGTCAAAGGATTCAAGAAAACCATGGCTTCATCATTAGCCGGAAGTAACAGGCGCATAATGGTACGAAGCTCTCCAAAATTGTTTTGGAATGGAGTAGCGGATAGGATAATTAATTAGCTATTTGGTACGAAGTTCAGCAAGAGCCTTCCGAATATCGCTATTTGGAAGGCCTTTGCTGAAATTCGTACCAAAAAGCGAATTATTCTATCCGAAACTCCGTTCCAAAACAACTTTGGTAGACAACGTGACATATAGATGAGATCAGAAAAAAATTGGATCAACTTGTGCACATCCATAATGGGGGCATTCTTGATAAATCTATGCTCACCCCTCATGTCATGTCCGACGTCCCCCCTCATGTCGAAGTTATCGGGGAGGGGGTAGACGACAACGACGCTCACCCCTCATGTCCGACGTCTGACGTCCCCCCTCATGTCATGTCCGACGTCCCCCCTCATGTCGAAGTTATAGGGGAGGTGGCCTCGACAACGCTCTTTTAACTTGGTAAATTTGGGTGGCCTCGACAACTCTTCTAGGGTTTGGGGTGGCCTCGACAATGCTCTTTTAACTCATTTAACTCATTTAACTTGGTAAATTTGGGTGGCCTCGACAACGCTTCTAGGGTTTGGGGTGGCCTCGACAACGCTCTTTCAGTCCCTGTTTGGGTGGACTCGAGAGTTTCTATGAGCATAAAAAAAATCTATACAAAAAACTTTCTTCTATGAACAAAAAATTTCTATGAACATCATTGCTCATATATCAATGCATACATCCATGGATCATCATTGCTCATATATCCATGGATATATATAAAAACTTTCTATGAACAAAAAAAAGTTCTATGAACAAAAAAAAATTCTATGAACAAAAAAAAGTTATATGAACAAAAAAATTATACATCAATGCATACATATCCATGGATCATCCATATACATCTGCATACACATCTGCATACATATACATCAATGCATACATATGAACAAAAAAAGGCAGAGGCAGCGGCGGCGGCGCGGAAAGCAGAGCGCGGCCGGGGCACTTTTTTAAAAAAAAATCCAGTTTTTTTGTTTTGTTTTTTGCTTTATTTATTTTATTTTGTTCGTACTTACTGTTTTTCAGTGATTCTTTTTGCTTTTAGGTCACAAAAATTATAAACTTTCTGTTAGTGCCATTAGTTTTCAAATTTGAATAGTTTAAATTTGAATTTTTTGAAATTTGTGTGGATCACTAGTTTGTGAATAACTTTACTAAAAAAATAGATTTTTGAGTGATTCTTTTTCCTGCTATTTAATATTACTGTGTTTTATCATTATATTCAATTTGGTAAGTTTTAGGTTATTTTAAATTTCTGTTTTAATCCAAAACAGATTTGGTTATTTTAGTTTGCTATTAAAGTTTCAAACAAAAAAATTCTTTATGAAAATTCTTTTTGCTATTAATGTTTTGAACAAAAAATACTTTGATAATTTTAGTTGCATAAATTTTATATAATTTTATTTTCAAAAATACTAGAGGTTTATAAAAGCTTTTTAGTTGATTCCTTTTGCTATTAGAGTTTTATAAAAGCTTTTTAGTGGATTCTTTTTGCTATTGAAGAATATTATAGTTTTGTTTTAATTGATCATAACAGAATATTTTAATTGATTATTTTTAGTTCATTCTTTTTGCTATTAGAGTTTCATAAAAGTTTTCTAGTTCATTCTTTTTGCTATTAGTTCATTCTTTGAGCTAAATGACCCTGAAATTGAAAAGCACTACAAATGAACTCTGAAAAGGTTGAAAGTTGGCATGGTATCATCATTTCACCCGCATAGCATGTGCTAAAAAGTTGAGAGGGTTACGGCAAAAACTGGATGCACTTCGTGTACAAAATGGACAATCTCTTTCGAAGTATCAGGGTTTCGGACGAAAACACATCTGTTATAAAGGGATTTCATTTTTTTGAACTTATTTGAACTCCAGACTTTTTGTGTGTTCAAAATGCACCATTCAAAGCCACATCATCAATTTTCAACCCTTTCTGACTTCATTTGGTATTTTTCATGCATTTACTGATTTTTTTGAGCTAAATGACCCTGAAATTGAAAAGCACTACAAATGAACTCTGAAAAGGTTGAAAGTTGGCATGGTATCATCATTTCACCCACATAGCATGTGCTAAAAAGTTGAGAGGGTTACAGCAAAAACTGGATGCACTTCGTGTACAAAATGGACAATCTCTTTCGAAGTATCAGGGTTTCGGACGAAAACTCATCTGTTACAAAGGGATTTCATTTTTTTGAACTTATTTGAATTCCAGACTTTTTGTGTGTTCAAAATGCACCATTCAAAGCCACATCATCAATTTTCAACCCTTTCTGACTTCATTTGGTATTTTTCATGCATTTACTGATTTTTTTTAGCTAAATGACCCTGAAAACTCATCTGTTACAAAAGGCATTTCATTTCTTCACATGTAACTGCAATGATATAGTTGTGGAGAGAAAGTCTTGACTTTTTCTTCGCTTCTGTCCTTTGCTTATTGCGCCGTAACCATGGATAATCTTCATCGTTTAACAGGGTGCTTGGGTCAGCCTTGACTTTGAAGGGAGGAATTTCATGAAACTTTTCATAATCTTCAGACATGTCTGTCTTGCCCTCCAATCCCACGATGTCTCTTTTTCCTGAAAGAACTATGTGGCGCTTTGGCTCATCGTATGATGTATTCGCTTCCTTATCGTTTCTTTTTCTCGGTTTGGTAGACATATCCTTCACATAGAAAACCTGCGCCACATCATTGGCTAGGACGAATGGTTCGTCTGTGTACCCAAGATTGTTCAGATCCACTGTTGTCATTCCGTACTATGGGTCTACCTGTACCCCGCCTCCTGACAGATTGACCCATTTGCACAGAAACAAAGGGACTTTGAAATCATGTCCATAGTCAAGTTCCCATATGTCCACTATGTAACCATAATATGTGTCCTTTCCCCTATTGGTTGCTGCATCAAAGCGGACACCGCTGTTTTGGTTGGTGCTCTATTGATCTTGGGCGATCGTGTAAAATGTATTCCCATTTATCTCGTACCCTTTGTAAGTCAATACAGTCGAAGATGGTCCCCTGGCCAACGAGTACAACTCATCAGAAACAGTGTTGTCATCCATGAGACGTGTTTGCAACCAACTGCCGAAAGTCCTGATGTGTTCATATGTAATCCAGTCGTCACACTGCTCCAGGTGTTTGGAGCGTAGAATATTCTTGTGTTCATCGACATACGGGGTCACCAAGGTAGAATTCTATAGAACTGTGTAGTGTGCTTGAGACCAAGAATGCCCGTCCGTACATATTATTGAGTCCGCTCCTAGCGTGCCTTTTCTAGTCAGTCTCCCCTCATACCGCGATTGAGGGAGACCAATCTTCTTAAGGTCAGGAATGAAGTCAACACAAAACCCAATGACATCCTCTGTTTGATGGCCCATGGAGATGCTTCCTTCAGGCCTAGCGCGGTTACGAACATATTTATTTAAGATTCCCATGAACCTCTCAAAGGGGAACATATTGTGTAGAAATACAGGGCCCAGAACGACAATCTCGTCGACTAGATGAACTAGGACGTGCGTCATGATATTGAAGAAGGATGGTGGGAACACCAGCTCGAAACTAACAAGACATTGCACCAAATCACTCCTTAACCTTGGCAGGATTTCTGGATCGATCACCTTCTGAGAGATTGCATTGAGGAATGCACATAGCTTCACAATGGCAAATCGAACGTTTTCCGGTAGAAGCCCCCTCAATGCAACCGGAAGCAGTTGCGTCATAATCACGTGGCAGTCATGAGACTTTAGGTTCTGGAACTTTTTCTCTGCCATATTTATTATTCCCTTTATATTCGACGAGAAGCCAGACGGGACCTTCATACTGAGCAGGCATTCAAAGAAGATTTCCTTCTCTTCTTTGGTAAGAGCGTAGCTGGCAGGACCTTCATACTGCTTTGGATGCATGCCGTCTTTTTCATTCACACGATGTTGTTCCTCCCGTGCCTCCGGTGTATCTTTTGTCTTCCCATACACTCCGAAGAAGCCTAGCAGGTTCACGCAAAGATTCTTCGTCACGTGCATCACGTCTATTGCAGAGCGGACCTCTAGGTCTTTCCAGTAGGGTAGGTCCCAAAATATAGATTTCTTCTTCCACATGGGTGCGCGTCCCGCATCGTCAGTCGGAACAGATAGTCCGCCAGGACCCTTTCCAAAGATTACTTGTAAATCATTGACCATATCAAGTATGTGATCACCAGTACGGAGGGCGGGCTTCTTCCGGTGATCTGCCTCACCTTTGAAATGCTTTCTTTTCTTTCGACATTGATGGTTGGTCGGAAGAAATCGACGATGCCCCAGGTACACATTCTTCCTGCATTTGTCCAAATATATACTGTCGGTGTCATCTAAACAGTGTGTGCATGCGTGGTATCCCTTGTTTGTCTGTCCTGAAAGGTTACTGAGAGCAGGCCAATCGTTGATGGTTACAAACAGCAACGCATGTAGGTCAAATTCCTCCTGTTCATTCTCATCCCACACACGTACACCTCTTCCATTCCATAGCTGTAAAAGTTCATCAACTAATGGCCTTAGGTACACATCAATGTCATTGCCGGGTTGCTTAGGGCCTTGGATGAGCACTGGCATCATAATGAACTTCCGCTTCATGCACAACCAAGGAGGAAGGTTATACATACATAGAGTCACAGGCCATGTGCTATGCTTGCTGCTCTGCTCCCCAAAAGGATTAATGCCATCTGCACTTAAACCAAACCATACGTTCCTTGGGTCACCTGTAAAGTCACTCCACTTTCTCTCGATCTTTCTCCACTGCGACCCGTCAGCGGGTGCTCTCAACTTCCCGTCTTTCTTACGGTCTTTTATGTGCCATTGCATCAAATCGGCTTGCTTTTTGTTTCTGAACAGACGTTTCAACCGTGGTATTATAGGAGCATACCACATCACCTTGGCAGGAACCCTCTTCCCGGTGCGCTGGCCCTCAACATCACCAGGGTCATCTCTTCTGATCTTATACCGCAATGCACCGCATACCGGGCATGCGTTCAAATCCTCGTACGCACCGCGGTAGAGGATGCAGTCATTACGGCATGCATGTATCTTCTGCACCTCCAATCCTAGAGGGCATAGAACGTTCTTTGCTTCGTACGTACTGCCGAGCAATTCGTTATCCTTTGGAAGCTTCTTCTTCATTATTTTCAGTAGCGAACTAAAACCCTTGTCAGATACACCATTGTCTGCTTCCATTACAGCAATTCCAGTGTGGTACCGAGCTTTCTGTTGTCATCTTCGCAATTTGGGTACAACCCTTTTTTGTGATCCTCTAACATGCGATCGAACTTCAACTTCTCCCTTTCACTTTTGCATTCTCTCTGTGCATCAACAATGACCCGGCGAAGATCATCATCGGGCACATCGTCTGGTTCCTCTTGATCTTGAGCTTCCCCCATTGCAGCATCACCGTATTCAGGGGGCGGGTAGTTGTCATCATCCTCTTCTTCTTCGTTGTCTTCCATCATAACCCCTCTTTCTCCGTGCTTGGTCCAAACATTATAGTGTGGCATAAAACCCTTCTCAAGAAGGTGGAAGTGAAGGGTTTTAGAGTTGGAGAAAGCCTTCGTATTCTCACAGACAGTACATGGACAATGCATAAAACCATTCTGCTTGTTTGCCTCAGCCGCTTCGAGAAAATTATGCAGGCCCTTAATATACTCGTAGGTGTGTCGGTCACCGTACATCCATTGCCGGTTCATCTGCGTGCGTTATATAATAAAGTGTATTAAAAACCATTACCGCATATCATGAATAGAGAAGTGACCAAATTAATAGAAATTCATCATCACATTAAAGCCAAAGTACAGTAGTGACCAAAATAAATACATAAAGTTCATACATAGTTCTCATTATTGAACAACATATAGCTCTCTAGAGCATCTAATTAAAACATACATTGAAACTATAAAATTTAAATGCAACAACAAATGCGATCATAACCGCAACTAAGGTACCAATTAATCCAACGGCATAATGATACCAAGCCTCAGTATGAATGGCATATTTTCTAATCTTTCTAATCTTCAAGCGCATTGCATCCATCTTGATCTTGTGATCGTCGACGACATCGGCAACATTCAACTCCTATTTCATCTTCTCCTCTTCAACTCTTTGTAATTTTTCTTTCAAGTAATTGTTTTCTTTTTCAACCAAATTTAACTTCTCGACAAGAATTTCTATGTCGGTTGGAATTTCCGGTTCACATACCTCCTAGATTAAAAAATCTATGTCACATTGGTCGGCATAATTGTCATAAACACTAAATAAAACAAATAGTTATAAAAGATAATATATACCACATCCGAATCATAGATAGACCGAGGGCCGACGGAGGCGGATACCAAAACCATCGCACTATATAATAACAAACAATAATAAAAGTAAGAAAATTACACAAGTATCTATCTAAATCATACAAGTAAGAACTTTTTTCTTTTAGAAAGAAGATAAGAAGAAGAGGCTAACCACGGTGGTGCCGGCGCCGAGATGGGCGCGGGCGATCGACGGCGGTGAGGACGGGGACGGGACAGGACGGACCGCCAAACCTAGACAAATCCTGAGGAAAATGGAGCTTGGACAAGGAGCTTCGAGAGGAGAAAGCTTAAGTGTGGCTCGGGCATTTCATCGAACACCTCATGTGCATAGGAGGTGAGCTAGAGCACCACAAAGCTCTCCCACGGCCGGCCAAAAAAACAGAGCAGTGCACTGCTCTGCTCGCGGGCAGGGGGTATATATAGACCAACCATTGGTCCCGGTTTGTGGCTGGAACCGGCACTAAAGGACACCATTTGGTCCCGGTTCCAGCCACAAACCGGGACCAATGGTTGTGGGTCAGGAGCGAGGCCCATTGGTCCCGGTTCGTGTCTGGAACCGGGACCAAAGGGGTCAGACGAACCGGGACCAATGGCCCACGAGGCCCGGCCGGCGCCCTGGCCTCACGAACCGGGACCGATGCCCCCATGGGTCCCGGTTCGTGAGTGAACCGGGATTAATGGGATTTTAGGCCTGGACCAAAGCCCTGTTTTCTACTAGTGGTGGCTCCAACCGGGACCAATGCCACCCTTTCGTCCCGGTTGGTGGCTCCAACCGGGACCAATGCCCCCCTTTAGTCCTGGTTGGAGCCACCAACCGGGACCAAAGGTCTCTGCTTCTCGCCCTTTGCGCTGCTAGAAATTGACCTTTAGTCCCGGTTGGTGGCTCCAACCGGGACTAAAGGGGGGCATTAGTCCCGGTTGGAGCCAACAACCGGGACTAAAGGTCTCTGTATATAAGCGGGTGATACGTCTCCATCGTATCTACTTTTCCAAACTCTTTTGCCCTTGTTTTGGACTCTAATTTGCATGATTTGAATGGAACTAACCCGGACAGACGTTGTTTTCAGCAGAATTGCCTTGGTGTTATTTTTGTGCAGAAATAAAAGTTCTGGGATTGACCTAAAAATTTACGGAGAATATTTTTGGAATTAATAAAAAATACTAGCGAAAGAATCAACCGGAGGGGGCCCACCCATTTGCCACAAGCCAGGGGGCGCGCCCCCCCCTACGGCGCGCCCTGTAGGCTTGTGGGCCCCCTGGAGCTCCTCCGACCTCAATTCCAACTCTATATATTCCTATTCGGGGAGAAAAAAATCAGAGAGAAGAGTTCATCGCGTTTTACGATATGGAGCCGCCGCCACCTCTTGTTCTTCCTCGGGAGGGCAGATCTGGGGTCCGTTTTGGGCTCCGGAGAGGGGAAATTGACGCCGTCGTCATCACCAACCATCCTTCATCACCAATTTCATGATGCTCTCCGCCGTTCGTGAGTAATTCCATCGTAGGCTTGCTGGACGGTGATGGGTTGGATGAGATTTACCATGAAATCGAGTTAGTTTTGTTAGGGTTTGATCCCTAGTATCCACTATGTTCTGAGATTGATGTTGCTATGACTTTGCTATGCTTAATGATTGTCACTAGGGCCCGAGTGCCATGATTTCAGATCGGAACCTATTATGTTTTCATGAATATATATGTGTTCTTGATCCTATCTTGCAAGTTGTAGACACCTATTACGAGTTATGATCCGCATACCCCAAGGTAACAATAATTGGGATTCTTTCCGATGATTACCGTAGTTTCAGGAGTTCATGTATTCACTAAGTGCTAATGCTTTGGTCCGGTTCTCTATTAAAAGGAGGCCTTAATATCCCTTAGTTTCCATTAGGGCCCCACTTCCACGAGAGGGTAGGACAAAAGATGTCATGTAAGTTCTTTTCCATAAGCACGTATGACTATATATGGAATACATGCCTACATTATATTGATGAATTGGAGCTAGTTCTGTGTCACCCTGTGTTATAACCGTTGCATGATGAATGCCAACCGACATAATTATCCATCACTGATCCGTTGCCTACGAGCTTTTCATATATTGATCTTGCTAAGTTACTTTTCCATTGCTACTGTTACAATCACTACAAAACTGCTACTTTCACGTTTGCCATCGTTACCGTTACTTCCATACTACTTTGCTACTAAATACTTTGCTGCAGATATTAAGTCTTTCAGGTGTGGTTGAATTGACAACTCAGCTGCTAATACTCGAGTATATTCTTTGGCTCTCCTTGTGTCGAATCAATAAATTTGGGTTGAATACTCTACCCTCAAAAATTGTTGCGATCCCCTATACTTGTGGGTTATCAAGACCTTTTTCTGGCGCCGTTGCCGGGGAGCATAGCTCTATTCTCTGAGTCACTTGGGATTTATATCTATTGATCACTATGAAGAATGTGAAAGACCCAAAAACCAAGATCTATCCCTCTACTACGAGGAGAGGTAAGGAACTGCCATCTAGCTTTGCACTTGATTCACCATTTGTTATGAGTAAATTTGCGACACCACCACCTGCTATTGATTCTGATATGTCGCAAGTAATTGATGATGCCACTTCTGCTATGCGTGATGCTTATGATGATACTTTGCTTGATAATACTGTGCCACTGGGTGAATTTCTTGATGAACAAATTGCTAGAGTCAATGCTGAAACTGATGATATTTCTGAAACTGATGAAATTATTGAAACTGAACATTGTGAGACACCTGCTAGACCTAGCTCTCCTAGATATGAATTTCCTAATATACCTAAGGGTTATGTTATGGAAGGAGAGGAAGCTAGGGTCTTTCTTGCTTGTAAGGATAGAGATGATCTTAAGAAATTGCTATGCAAGTGGAAGGAAAAATCTTTGAGTGCTAGAATGCAATATGATCCTAAGTTTGCTACTTCACCTATCTTTGTTACTGATAAGGATTATGAATTCTCTGTCGATCTTGAGTTAATTACTTTGGTTGAATCTGATCCTTTCCACGGTTATGAATCTGAAACTGTTGTGGCACATCTTACTAAATTGAATGATATAGCCACCCTATTTACTCATGAGGAAAAAATTCGTTATTACTATATTCTTAAGTTGTTTCCTTTCTCATTAAAGGGTGATGCTAAGATATGGTTTAATTCTCTTGCTCCTGGTTGTGTGCGTAGTCCCCAGGATATGATATATTACTTCTCTGAAAAATATTTTCCTGCCCATAAGAAACAAGCTGCTTTGCAGGAAATATTTAACTTTGTGCAAATTGAAGAAGAGCGTCTCCCACAAGCTTGGGGGAGGCTTCTCCAATTACTTAATGCTTTGCCTGATCATCCTCTCAAGAAAAATGAAATACTTGATATCTTTTATAATGGACTAACCGATGCTTCTAGGGACCACCTAGATAGTTGTGCTGGTTGTGTTTTCAGGGAACGAACTGTTGAACAAGCTGAACTACTATTGAATAATATATTGAGCAATGATAATGATTGGACTATTCCCTAAGCACCTCCAAAGCCCACTCCGAAGAAAAGTGGTATTCTATTTCCCAGTCCCGAAGATATGCAAGAGGCAAAGAAATCTATGAAAGAAAAAGGTATTAAAGCTGAAGATGTTAAGAATCTACCACCTATTGAAGAAATACATGGTCTTGATAACCTGACACATGTAGTAGAGGTAAATTCTCTCCGTAGATTTGATGAAGGTGATATTCCCTATAATAAGTCTGCTAGCCAATGCTTGGATGAGTTTGATAACTTTATTGTTAAGCAAGAAAATTTCAATGCTTATGTTAGTAGACAATTGAAACATAATGCTTACATGCTTGATCGCTTAGGTGATTATATGAGTAGAAATATCAATGATCTTAAGCTTATTAGTAAACATGCTTCCATGGTAACTACTCAAGTAGAACAAGTACTTAAGGCACAAAATGATTTGCTTAATGAGATGAATGGTAAGAACAATGATCATTCTGTTAGAGTTGTGACTAGAGGTGGTAAAACGACTCAGGAACCTTTGTATCCTGAGGGCCATCCTAAGAGAATTGAGCAAGATTCTCAGAGAATTAATACTGATGCACCTAGTCATCCCAGTAATAAAAGGAAAAAGAATGATGATAGGACTTTGCATGCTGCTAGTGAACCTGTTATAGATACACATGAAAACCCAAATGATATTTCTATTTCTGATGCTGAGACACAATCTGGTAATGAACATGAGCCTAGTGATAATATTAATGATGATGTTCATGTTGATGCTCAACCTAGTAATGGTAATGATGTGGAGATTGAACCTGTTGTTGATCTTGATAACCCACAACCTAAGAATAAAAGATATGACAAAAGAGACTTTGTTGCTAGGAAGCATGGTAAAGAAAGAGAACCTTGGGTTCAGAAACTCATGCCCTTTCCTCCTAAACCATCCAAGAAAAAGGATGATGAGGATTTTGAGCGCTTTGTTGAAATGCTTAGACCTGTCTTTTTGCGTATGCGCTTGACTGATATTCTGAAAATGTCTTCTTATGCTAAGTATATGAAAGATATTGTGACAAATAAAAGGAATATACCGGAAGCTGAAATTTCCACCATGCTTGCCAATTATACTTTTAAGGGTGGAGTACCAAAGAAATTAGGAGATCCCGGAGTACCTACTATACCATGCTCCATTAAAAGAAATTATGTTAAAACTGCTTTATGTGACCTTGGAGCTGGTGTTAGTGTTATGCCTTTCTCTTTGTATCGTAGACTCGATTTGAATAAGTTGACACCCACTGAAATCTCCTTGCAAATGGCTGATAAATCAAGTGCTTTACCCATCGGTATTTGTGAGGATGTGCCTGTCGTAGTTGCAAATGTTACTATCCTAACGGACTTTGTTATTCTTGATATTCCCGAGGACGACAGTATGTCGACCATCCTTGGTAGACCTTTTTTGAATACTGCAGGGGCTGTTATTGATTCCAACAAGGGAAATGTCACTTTTCGTGTTAATGGTAATGAGCATACGGTACACTTTCCGAAGAAACAACCTCAAGTTCATAGTATCAACTCCATTGGAAAAATTTCAACGATTATTATTGGAGATTTTGAATTCCCTCTCCCTACTGCCAAAAAGAAATATGATATACTTATTGTTGGGGACATGCATATCCCCATTTAGGTAACCTAGTGTTATTCGAAAATTCTCCGGTTCCGTGTAATTCGAAAAAAGTTTGTCAATAAGACTTGATCAACCTTATTGATGGATTGTTTTTGATGAGCATGAGATGGATGAATTTAGGAGGCACAACCTTCTGTACCGAACTTTTACTTTCTGTTATTTAGATTCAATAAAGTAAGAATGCTATTATTTTTTCTGTTTCTGATTTATCCGTGCAATAAAAAAGTGACCTGAAAATAAAAGTTCTCCAAATGCCCTGAAAATGTAGTATGATTTTTTTGGAATATTTTAGAATTTCTGGCACTGAGAACACATCAGGGGGCTGCACCAGTGGGCCACAAGCCTACAGGGCGCGCCCACCCCCCTAGGCGCGCCCCCCTGGCTTGTGGGTCCCACGTAGGGCCCCTCACTTATTCCAGCACCCATCCACTTCGTCTTCCTCCAGAAAAAATCCCACCATTGCTCAAACCCGTGTTCTAGCTCATTTTGCTGCCATTTTTGATCTCCTTGTGCAAAGCTCCATTTGCAAAACTGTTTTGGGGAATTGTTCTTCGGTATGTGACTCCTCCAATGGTCCAATTAGTTTTTGTTCTAGTGCTTTATATATTGCAATTTTTTGCTGCTGTGGTGACCTTGTTCTTGAGCTTGCATATCAAATTTGTATGGTCCCAAGTAGTTTTGATGCATGATATAGCCTCTAGGCACTTGTGGGAGTAGTTTCTATAAGTTTTATTGAGTTTTGTTCACCTTTATTTTGAGTCACTAAAAATTTCAGAGATTTTTTATTTTTCAGAGAAAGAAAGATGTTGAGGAGAATATACCAAGGTGGTTCCTCGAGCAAGAAGACCCCGAGACTCGCAATACGTGAGCCCGACTTTGAACCACCGAGGGAAGCTCAAGTACGGCCTTGTGAATGGCCGTCGGATCAATTCATGGTTCATGCCGGTTTCAAGGAAGAATTTTACGCGTACATACGAAATGCTGGCCTTGAAGATTTCATTTCAGACCAATGCAAGCAATATTATCAACTCACTGACTCCTTCGTGCGGAGGAAAAACGGAGACACTTTATAACCAGAGAGGAGGCAAACGAGTATGAGAGAGAGGCGGAAGCCGCTCGCCTCCGCGCTGCAGCTGTTCAGGCGATAGCCGCCGCAGCCCAGTACAACCCCAACTATGACTTTGAATATTATCCGGGCCAGCCATGGCCCTAGACCAACTTAGGATAAAAGCCTAAGCTTGGGGGAGTACGTATTTCTCACCGACATTACATTCATGTTCACATACTCATCTTAGTAGTCGGTGCTTATACTTTTTTCATTGTATCATCCATGGTAGTTTATTTCTTTTTCTCGCTTTCTTCTTGAGTGTTTAATTAACCTTGAGAAAAATCCAAAAAAAATTAGTTATAGCTTTACCTTTTAGTTTGTTTAGTTGTAGCATTAAAAGAAAACCCAAAAAGATTTCTCGTTCTTCTTTTTCTTGTTGGGAGCTTTCCCGTGTAAATAGTTTTTCTCGTTTTTTTTTTATTTCTTTTCTTTGGGTCGAGAGGAGAAGACCACGATGAAAATGTTGAGTGGCTCTCATATGCATTATTGTTTATCTTACAAAGAGCCCATATTACCATGCCTTCTCCTTTGAGTTATTGTTTGCAGATTCCAGCTTAGTCCAATGCACGTGCACTCTTATTATTATTCACACCGTTCGGTCGTGCAAGTGAAAGGCAATAATGACGATATATGATGGAGTGATTGAGATGGAGAAAAGCTGGTATGAACTCGACCTATTTTGTTTTTGTAAATATGATTAGCTCATCGTTCTGAATTCAGCTCATTATGGATGAAACATGTTTACAATGACAATTAGAGATTATAGTTACTCATGCCATGCTTAATTAGCTAAGAGTGTATAATGGTTTGTCTTGAGTGCCAACATGCATTTTAAAATGGTTGTGATGTAGTATGATAGAATGGTATCCTCCTCTGAATGATTGAAGTGGCTTGACTTGGCACATGTTCATGCATGTAGTTGAAACAAAATCAACATAGCCTCCACGATGTTTATATTCATGGTGATTTATATCCTACTCATGCTTGCATTCAATGTTGGTTACTCTCAATGCATGTTTATGACTGTTGTCGCTCTCTAGTTGGTCGCTTCCCAGTCTCTTGCTAGCCTTCACATGTACTAAGCGGGAATACTGCTTGTGCATCCATTTCCATAAACCCAAAGTTGTTCCATATGAGTTCACCATACATACCTATATGCGGTATTTACCTGCCGTTCCAAGTAAATTTGCATGTGCCAAACTCTAAACCTTCAAATAATACTCTGTTTTGTATGCCCGAATCGCTCATGTAGTGACTAGGGGTTGTCAGTATCTTCCATGCTAGGTGGGTTATTCTCACGATATGTGTTGATTCACTATCATTCACGAGAAAGTGGCTGGTATTTGGGATGCCCAGTTCCATGCTCAAAATTCAAATCAAAATATAATGAAACAAAACTCCCCCAGGATTGTTGTTTGTATGGACGGTACCCATGGATTCGGCTCGCCGTGGAGTGTGATTGATTGGTGGAGGGGGGGGTACAAACTTTACTATTCTGTTTGGGAACCGCCTATAATGTATCTAGCATGGAAGATACCGAGATCTCTTGGTTGTTATGTTGACAATGAAAGCATACCGCTCAAAATTATTATTCATCCCTGTTCTAAAAGCTTGATCTCTGGCACCTCTGCAAATCAATGCTTCCCTCTGCGAAGGGCCTATCTATTTTACTTTACTGTTGAGTCATCCACCTCTTATAAAAAGCACCAGTTAGAGAGCACCACCGTCATTTGTATGCTTTGCTATTAATTGATATTGAGTATGATTGTGATTGGATCTCTTTTACCATGAATTACAATGTCTAGTCAGTCCTTGTTCTTCAGAGGTGCTCTGCATTTATGTTTTGCAGTCGCAGAAAGGGCTAGCGAGATACCATTATATCATATTGTATCATGATTGTTTTGATAAAATTGTTGTCATCCGAGATTTATTATTATTGCTCGCTAGTTGATTGCCATTGATATGAGTAAATGTGAGACCTAAATGTTATTGTGAATATGGTTAGTCTATAATCTTTGCTGAAAACCTAAACATCAGTTAGACATATTTACAACAACAAGATCAAACAGAGTTTGTAAAAGTTTTTCTTTGTCACTTTCAGTTTGTCAACTGAATTGCTTGAGGACAAGCAATGGGTTAAGCTTGGGGGAGTTCATACGTCTCCATCGTATCTACTTTTCCAAACTCTTTTGCCCTTGTTTTGGACTCTAATTTGCATGATTTGAATGGAACTAACCCGGAATGACGCTGTTTTCAGCAGAATTGCCTTGGTGTTATTTTTGTGCAGAAATAAAAGTTCTCGGATTGACCTGAAAATTTACGGAGAATATTTTTGGAATTAATAAAAAATACTGGCGAAAGAATCAACCGGAGGGGGCCCACCCATTGGCCACAAGCCAGGGGGCGCCCCCCCTAGGGCACGCCCTGCAGGCTTGTGGGCCCCCTGGAGCTCCTCCGACCTCAATTCCAATTGTATATATTCCTATTCGGGGAGAAAAAAATTAGAGAGAAGAGTTCATCGCGTTTAACGATACGGAGCCGCCGCCACCTCCTGTTCTTCCTCGGGAGGGCAGATCTGGGGTCCGTTTTGGGCTCCGGAGAGGGGAAATCGACGCCGTCGTCATCACCAACCATCCTTCATCACCAATTTCATGATGCTCTCCTCCATTCGTGAGTAATTCCATCGTAGGCTTGCTGGACGGTGATGGGTTGGATGAGATTTACCATGTAATCGAGTTAGTTTTGTTAGGGTTTGATCCCTAGTATCCACTATGTTCTGAGATTAATGTTGCTATGACTTTGCTATGCTTAATGCTTGTCACTAGGGCCCGAGTGCCATGATTTCAGATCTGAACCTATTATGGTTTCATGAATATATATGTGTTCTTGATCCTATCTTGCAAGTTGTAGACACCTATTACGAGTTATGATCCGCATACCCCAAGGTGACAATAATTGGGATTCTTTCCGGTGATTACCGTAGTTTGAGGAGTTCATGTATTCACTAAGTGCTAATGCTTTGGTCCGGTTCTCTATTAAAAGGAGGCCTTAATATCTCTTAGTTTCCATTAGGACCCTGCTGCCACGGGAGGGTAGGACAAAAGATGTCATGCAAGTTCTTTTCCATAAGCACGTATGACTATATATGGAATACATGCCTACATTATATTGATGAATTGGAGCTAGTTCTGTGTCACCCTATGTTATAACCGTTGCATGATGAATGCCATCCGACATAATTATCCATCACTGATCCGTTGCCTACGAGCTTTTCATTTATTGATCTTGCTAAGTTACTTTTCCGTTGCTACTGTTACAATCACTACAAAACTGCTACTTTCACGTTTGCCATCGTTACCGTTACTTCCATACTACTTTGCTACTAAATACTATGCTATAGATATTAAGTCTTTCAGGTGTGGTTGAATTGACAACTCGGCTGCTAATACTCGAGGATATTCTTTGGCTCCCCTTGTGTCGAATCAATAAATTTGGGTTGAATACTCTACCCTCGAAAACTGTTGCGATCCCCTATACTTGTGGGTTATCAGCAGGGACTTAGGAAATTTTCAAATTTCATCTGTAGTTGCCCCTGACGACGCCGAGAACATCAATGCCGCCAGGCTGCCCGAGCTCGCCGTCGACGCCCTCGCCGCCCTCTGCCCCGTCGACACAGTCAGGCTACTCCACCTCGCCGTCGACGCCCTCGCCGACGCCCTCGATGCCGCCCCTGCCCCGACGCCGCCCCTAGTGAGCTCCGGCCTTCCCCTGCGCTGCTGCCGCCGCCCCTACCCTGCACTGCCACCGCCGCCGCCCCTGCGCTGCGCTGCTGCCGCCCGACCCGACGCCGTGGCCGCTCGTCGCCGTCGCCGTCACCGCTCGTCGCCGTCGCCGCTCTCCTCGTCAGCCCCCCGGTGAGCTCCCCAAATCCTGTTAGATGTTCATGTTTAGTTTCAGTTTTAGTTTAATTTAGTTTGTTTAGTTTAGTTTAGTTTAGTTTAGTTTAGTTTTAGTTTAGTTTTAGTTGTTTTATGTTCAGTTTCAGTTAATTTAGTTTTACTTTTGTTAGATGTTCAGTTTTAGTTATTTTAGTTGTTTAGTTTTAGTTTTAGTTGTTTAGTTTTAGTATTAGATGTTCAGTTTCAGTTAATTTAGTTGTTTTATGTTTTAGTTGTTTAGTTTTTTTTTATGTTTTAGTTGTTTTAGTTGGAAATAATGTAGTATCGTCGGTCGTCGGTGACGTGATATCGAGGAGTCCCCGACGATCGTCGATGAGGGAGAGTCCCCGACGATCGTCGGTGAGGGAGCAAGAGTCCCCGACGATATCGATGATATTATATTAGGCAGATATATGATGTTTAGACGTTTAAATGTTTAGTTGCATAGTGTAGCCGTTGAGTCGACGATGCCCGGCCAGCATCCTCGTCGTCGATTCGGTGGCAACCACCTGCTTGAGAGGTGACAGCATGTCCGGGATTGGGCTCCGCCGGGCTGGCACTGGGAGGTGTTGCCTTACGGGGCGCCCAGCTTGGCGAGGAATCAGGGTCCCGTCGTCGACCCGGAGGTTCTTTGGTGGCGGTCGCGTGGACCACTGTCGGTGCAGAGGGAGCGGGCCCCCGCGGAGGTGGTATGTCGCCGTGTCAGGGAGGAGGACGAGCACGTCCGACGTTACATGGTTGCGTTGAACGCCAGGTTCTCCAATACCTGGCAGGTTCTTCAGGGATCTCACCCGAGCTATGATCCCGTCATAGTTCCTTCTCTTTGGGTGTCCACCGCCTGCGCCGCGAGACGTCAACTATATCTGTATTAGTGATATTATATAATAATATTCGAGATGTATTAATGATAATAATCGATGATGTATTAGTGATACTATTCGATGATGTATTAATGATATTATATGATCGTATTGTTGCATTGCCTTGTATTGATCTGCATATCTCATGTTTGTATATTGCCATGTTGTAATATTTGCAGAAACTATGGATCACAGAGACTTAGAAAAAGAACAGTTGTTGGGGGATATAATACGAGAGGGAGGTGATCCCTTGTCGTATCTCAACGACACCGATGGTCAGGAAGGAGAGGATGACGGCTCCGGTGATCCAACAATGGAGGAGGAAGGAGATCATGATGGCTCCGGTGACCGAATGGCAGAGGAAGGAGATCATGATCACGGCTTCGGTGACCGAACGGAGGAGGGAGCCTCAACTATTGCAAAGTCCGACGAGGTAAGGAGACGAGGCCCGAAGAAAAGGTTGCGCCCGGATGAAAGGTTCACGATCACAGAAGTCGCGAAAGATGGCCAACCGATTGCTCCCAAGCGGACCAAGGACGCATTTGTACATCAGTGTGGAGTTGTTGTTAGGGACTATCTCTCGATCAACACCCAGCAATGGAATAAGAATAATAAGGACCCTGAAGTTTCTTATGTCCATGATAGACTGAAAGATCATCTTTGGACCGAGCTGATGACAAATTTCAGCCTACCGCGAGAGGAGGATCCGAATAACCTAGTTATAGAGCGAAATGTCAAGGCATTTGCTCTTAAGAAGATGGCAGAACTATTCAGGAACTGGAAGAAAGAGTTGAACACAAAGTTTGTCGAGAAAGAGGAGACTCTGAAATTCATCGCTCGATATGAGAAGATAAGAGATTAATGGCCCGAATTTGTGGCCTACAAGAAATCGGAGAAGGGTAAGAAATGGTCACTGACAAACAAGAAAAATGCTGCAAAGAAGAAGTATCACCATCACACGGGGTCAGGTGGCTACTACAAAGCCCGGCAGTTGTGGGACAAAGCTGAGCAAGACCTGCTTGCTAAGAATGTCCAACCAGCGACATTGCACTGCCAGATCGTTCAAGGACTTGGTTCTTCAGAGTTGGGGGAACATTGGACCCAGAAACAGGGGAGTGTGTTTGGATAGACGAGCAACTTGCAATACCCTTCCGGAAGCTTCACGCAGCAATCAAGGCAGCGCAGGAAGGGACGTTCATTCCCGACAGAGAGAAGGACGAGCTGACAGAGGCCCTCAGGAATGCTGAACACCCTGGACGAACACGAGGCACATCAGGCTCCGTTCCGTGGAAGCATGGGTTTCCCGACAGCGGTGGTTATAGAAGCCAAGAGAGAAAGAGGAAACAGGAAGCAAGCGAAATGCAGAAGCTCAGTGCAAGATTAGCAAAACTAGAGGAACTTGAGAGCCAGCGAGCTACCGGGCAACCATCTGAGCGGTACGAAAATCCTTCCTTCGACGTTGCCCCAGAAGCTACCCCACCATCTCAACGTAGAAGCAGCGTGGCTTCCACGGAGCTCGTTCAGCCTGATTGCACGGCTCCTCGCTACCCCGTGGATAGTATCACGGAGGCTGAACATTGCGAGCTAATGACGAAATGCCAGAACCTGACCTTCAAGGCGGCGGTCGGCTCTGTTGTACATCCTCGAGCTGAGGGAACTTTCCATTGCCTGTCCGATTCCACATGGCTATGGTGTTGTGACGGTGGATGAAATAATGGATGGATTTTAGGGGATGGAGCTTGACAACCCTACAGGTGAAGAGGATATTATTCTTCTGTTAAATGCTTTGAGGAGTACCTGTCTATGGAGAAAGGAATACATCAAGCTTCCAAACTGGACGCCTTAGCAGACTTAGCCTCCTCCGGCGTGTCAGGACACTCCGCATCCTCCTCCTCCTCTGGCACGTCAGGGCACTCCGCCTCCTCCTTCTCCTCCTCCGGCGCGTCAGGGCACTCCGCCTCCTCCGGCGCGTCAGGGCACTCCGCCTCCTCCTCCTCCTCCTCCGGCGTGTCAGGGCACTCCACCTCCTCCGACGCGTCAGCAACGGCGGAAGAGAGTCATCGCCGCCGCTCCGGCGGCTAGTAGTACAATAGGCGAGAAGAAATACAAATTTGGTCCAAGCCTCAAGCCTCTTCCAAAGTTACCATATGAGAGGACTGATGAGGAACGCGCTAAAATCAGTGCAGCCGAAGTGAAGGCCCATTTTGCACGGAAAGATCCACCTCCGAAGGAAACGGTAGATCCGGTGAAAGCGAAGCGCACTCTGCATGCCCTAAAGTGACCACCACCGCCTCGGCTATCCAACTATGACCGCATAATTACAAAGACACATGATGAAGCGCTGCGGTCGGGAAGTACTTCCAGTGCTGCAAGAGACAAAAAATGAAGAAGTGGGAAAACAATTCCCCAGCTCGGCGAACAAGAGAAGCAACTGCCAATAGTTATTACAAGCAGGGATTAATCCCTTAATGATTATGTTAATTAATCTTAACAGCCTCCTCATGGTTGAGGAAGATTATGTGCAACCAGTGAATAAGATTAGGATTGGAATTCCATCGATAATGTGGATTATTGTCTACAGTTACTGGCAACCTATAAAGCAGAGGCTGCGACAAAATACAAATTTTCATGACTTGCTACTTTGAAAGCCAAATTTAGGTTCCACTATAATGTTGTTGATGGTAGATTAGTGAAGCATATTCTTATAAGTTTTTTATGGGAATTTTTAGAAGTTTAGTTCTCTCTTTAGATCTATGAGTTTTTATAATAGATGAAACCACCAGTTTGACTTCTACAATCTCTGGTTATTTTTCAGAAGGTGGGCAATTAGTTCAGAACTTCAGATCGTACTACTTCTCATTAGGCTTTTTCTTTTGTTTATAACTAGAATATGCATTCCCCCCGCAACGCTCCAGTATAACACTGACATTGTGTAGATAAAATTGGAGCAAATAAGCCAGTTTTTAGACCACTTGATTATCATGTTAGTGTCAAATACAAAGTGTTTCTTCGTCATACCATCTGAGTAAAAAAAAGTGTAAAGAATCTTAAAGCAAACGCAGTCAGCGATGTGTAGAGGCAAAATCAATGCTAATATTGCTTTGGCTTTGATATGGACCATGCCTGTTCTGATCATTACACCCAGATTCAGAAGCCCTCTCCCAGCATCTCAAAGAAAGCAAAATAGCACTGAAACAGCTATTTATGCAGGTGCAGTTCAACAAGCTGGACCTGCCTCATTAAATACTGAAGCTGTTCAACATTCATTAATCAGAACAAACTTTCAAAAGACTGAGCTCAGAACCAGATGGAAATTCCACACACACACACATACGCACAATGGGGCATCATGGAACACAAGCAAAAATAGCGTTAAAACCTAACTGCCTGATGCAACACACAAGATAACCAAACGCGCACACACTTGCACACACACACACAAATATGCAGGCGGGATGAGTTCACAGGTGACCTTGCCAAACACGCTTGATTGGAAAGCTGCAAATTAAAGGAACCACAAGCACGCACACTGCCTGATACTAATTTTCAGAGCATGTCAATGTGCCTTCAACCTTCATGCCAGTTGACAGGTGCCCATGGAAATCAGATGATATGATAGACAGAAGTTGTCAAATTGAGCAACTAATTCCAACAAGTGCACTTCACAGATGCTTGGCAATCTCTGCCTTGAACATACAAAGTAGAAGAGCCTACACCCAACAACAAATTTCTTCATTTCAGTCACCAGAATGTAACCTGCGGGGCAAGCAATATCATCAGTCAAATGATTTTGCACCATTCTTCAAGAAAAGCTATTGGGGTTATTCTCATAAATATGTATGACTCAAAACAGTAAACATTAGCTTCACCATTGCTGAATTTGTGTCAAAAGCCACAAAGGCAGATCATCTCAGCATCATTACTTTATGACAATGCTGATCAATACAGAGACAGAGCATGCAACATGAAATTGTTTCATCTTTATTTGTGCAGTCACATGACAATGCTGATCAATACAAAAACAGAGCATGCAACATGAAATTGTTTCATCTTTATTTGTGCAGTCACATGAGTACATGACAATGCTGATCAATACAGAAACAGAGCATGCAACATGAAATTGTTTCATCTTTATTTTTGCAGTCACATGACATTGCTGATCAATACAGGAACAGAGCATGCAACATTTCCTGGTTTAACAAGTTTTCCCAGTAGCATGAGCAATATTTCCTGGTTTAACAAGTTTTCCCAGTAGCATGAACCATTAACTCTACGCGTTACAAATTAGGACAGTAAAGCACCATAATTGATAAATACAAACAGATAAGCTTGCCATTTGCAACTTTGTAGGAGAGAATCCCCAACAGTATAAGCACTACTATGAGAACAGGCTTACCGCTTTGTAGCTCATAGACTCGGTTTCGACAATGATGGTGGGAAGCCAAAGTATGGGTGAACTACTTTGGCATGATCAAAGCGTGTTGTTACCCTACAGACCTTCGTAAGTTCTGCAGTCCTGACATCCAGAGAGAAAAAATCAAAATTGTTACCCTTGCGCGAGAACCCAAGCGAAGTCCACTGAGCTCCTCGAAGGAATAAGAATCCCTCAGCTGCACCCACAGTATCATAGATAGATCCGGGAGCTGGAGGCAACTCCATAACATTTTTTAGCTTCCACTCGTTGGATGATTCGCCGTTGTTTTGTTGAGTGGTATGATACACCGACGTAGAATCGTAATCACCGACATGAGTAAACATCTCAAGCGCTCCTTTTGTACCATCAACAATGATAGACCTGCGTGGGCCCTGGCCAGGCTGATTTATAAGCTGAATATGATAGCCTGTGAGAATGTTCACAGTGGAGAACTCCATTGTGTGTGTGTCCAGCACTAGAAACTTGTCTTCCCAAAGAGCTCCCTAGTAGAAGCAGCCACGCAAGTAGTTGAACCTGGAAAGGGCTTTCCAAGTGGGCTCAGCTGTGCCCAAAGAGCTCCAGCTGGGAGATGCAGCCACACGCCATTGTCCGGTGACGGAAGAGAAGACGAATGTGACCAACTTGAGTTTGTAGCGCGCCGTGGCGATCACCGTGAACGACGTCTCATCCTCATCCTCGCCAACGGGACCGAGCATGGGCACGAATTCGACAAGGCACTCTTGCTGGACGGTCATTTCCTCAGGTATGGCCGGGAGCAGCATGTACCTCCGTGACAAGGGATCGCACACGGCGAGGTTTGTGAAGGCTGCATCCATGTCGAACATGTAGCTGCTGCACTCGATGAGGACGCGACCGTCGCGGATGTCGCGGTGGTACCAGGGGCTGAGCCACTCGTCCTTGTTGAGATTGGGCTTGGGGACGAAGGAGTAGGAGAAATCTGCGCCATCGGCAAGGGCACGGGCAAGCGGCGGCACGGGCAAGCGGCGCGGAGGGATGAGGCTCCTGGGCGTGGTGGAAGCCATGTTTGCCGACGGCGAATCCCAGGAGTGGCGGCGGGTGTAGAGCGCGGAAGCGGCGGAGGAAGGGGCGCTCGGTGATGATGCGGCGGAAACGGGGGCTGGTGGTGGAGGCACGGGCGAGCGCGGCCGGCGTGGGCAGGCGGAGGAAGATCTCCTCCAGGATCTCGTCCACGAGGTGCGGCGCCGGCGGGGGCATGGCGGGCGGGCGCCCGATCTACACCGGGCGAAGCAAGCGAGCGGACAGCCGGGCAATGCAAAGAGAGAGAAAAAAAATGTTTGCATGGTTTGGATGATTTCAATGTGAGGCGGCTCATTTCACCTCAAAAAATTGTTTGTCTAAAAAAAACCCTCAAAAAATTATGCATTTCCCAAATCTATTTGTGGATTGCAAACACCTTGTACCATCTATTTACTTTTGTTAGATGTGTATGTTTTGTAAGACCATCACCAACATTCCTGCGTGCAGCATGGGCATGGGCTCACTCACATTCATCCGCGCCAGTAATTATGCCCCTATTTTCTAACCCTTAAATCTATATATATACATGCAACATCGATCACTTAACAATGAAGTTCATCATACATAGCATAGGACAACCAAAATATATTGCTAGTCCTATTTGTTTATCATACATAGATTATACTACGAGCTCCCGCGACGCGTCACGGAAGCAATTCTAGCGCCGCCCCCGTTGGGAAACCCCCCCCCCCCTCCTCCCCTTCCACCCTTCCCCGCCGCCGCCAGAGGGCGCGGTCGGGCGAAGCCAGATCGGCGGCGGCGGCGGGGCAGTTCTTCCTCCTCGCGTAGCGACGGGTGGCACGGCACGGCGCGGCCAGGCGGAGGCGTGGCGCGAGCGGGGGGGGGGGGGGGGGGGGGCATGGCGGCGCGACATCGGGACTCAGCGCGGCGACGCCTGGCGCGGTGTTCGCATGGGAGGCCCTGTGATGGCGGGGTGGCTGCGGTGGAGCCAACGACTGGAGCTGGGCTTGCCCAGATCTGGCGGCGGCTACGCTGTGGGTGTTGCGAGTTCGGCGGCGGCCAGGGTGGTTCGGCTTGCGCGGGAGCTCCTCCGGCGGTGGGTTTGTTTGCCGCCGCACCTCGTCCTCTGGCTAGGTGGTTGTAGATGGTGGATGGCGCCCGCAGGTGGACAAATTCGTCTGGTTTGGCAGCGGCGCCGGTCCAAGTTCGGTCCATGTTAGAGTGGATCGCGTCGAGGGAGCCGGTCAGCTTGTCGAAGTAGTCCTTGAAGGAAGGCTCCATGGTCGATATTCGATCCTTGATCGATTTTTGGAGCCGAGTCTCCACTAGATGCGCCAGCTCTTGGATCACGAGGCTCTGATACCAGATGTTAGCAGCCAGAGGGGAATCACTCGATCTATTACTCTTCTCACGAATTCAGGTAGCAATATCGGTTATAGATGAGTGGATACACGAATTGAGGAAGGGAATTGAGGAAGAACAGTAGTCGCCGCCGTGCCGTGATCCACTGGATGCCGATGTCTGGAGAGAGTGCTAGGTTAAGTAAGGCAGGTGGGTGGCTGGGTCACACCCACTCTGGCCCATGGACCTTCAGGTTGGGCCGCCGCTCCCGTGTGGGTCGAGTGGCACGCTAGGCAGAGTGGTCGTCTGCTGATGGAGCCCTTCTGTCAGTGGCCTTGACAGTGAACTGCAACAAGAATGTGATCTGTAGCAGCGAGCAATAAGGCGTATTTCACTTTGACGTGCCAATTCTACAGGAAGTATAGTAGTCATCGATGCACAATGGTGGTTGCTGATATTATATATGCTTCACTCGCAGAAGAATTCAAACATCAGGAAACTCATCCAGTTCCTCACATATCAAAGGTATTTCAACATTCATTAGTCATACACACAGAAAAATGGGACGCCGTGGTATATAGGAAGAAAATATAAACAAGCACACACGATGCAAGCAAGGGCAACTGAAAGGTACTGCTCAACTGAAGCTAGTCCTTGCCAGTTGACTAATTGTTAACAAAATAAGTCATTACATTCTACAAGTCTAGTTCACCACTGAACGCTGACTGGTGCATGCTACACAACATGTAAGAGCCTACATCAAGCAAGCCATTTCTGCACCTCTCGTCCAGATACCTGCGGAGCAACCAATGTCATCAGTTAAACCAATTTGTAATATCAATTCATTAAAATGACACTAAATTCATGTGACAATTGACAATTTTGTAAGATTCAGACAGTAAACATAAGCTTAACCATTGTGGAAATTGCGCCAATAGCTCAAAGTTGAATCATCTCATAGTTATTGGAAAAAAACTAATAGAAAACATCAATATGAAGACGATCAATGGGCGGCAGCATGCCTTTGAAGTCGTATTGTTAAAATATTCTGATTTTTTAGCTAATTTTTTTAAATAATACATTTTTTTAATTAAATTTGTCATATATTACACCGGATGAAAATATTGTAAAAATGTGATCCTGTTGGCCTAGAGGAAGCCGACTGGATCCTGTCGGCTACGCGGAAGCCGACTGGACCTCGTCGTCCGCACGGCAGCCGATTAGTGACTCCTCGGCCACGTGGCGATCCTCTATTGGGCGGACCTCGTCACTCGGGTCTAATTGGCCTGGGCGTAGCCGACAGGGCCCAATTGTCTTCGCCAAAGCCGACTGGAGGACGAGAGATGCACCTGGAGCTGGAGTAGGCTCGCTGGCTTTGGGCAAGTGGGACGGGCCATGCGTGCATGCATGCAGGACCTGGGGGCATGACGAAGGCAATTAAGCAGGTCACATGCATGCATCTTGAATTCTTCATACCGCGTGATGAAAAGCTTGGAACTTGGACGAGCGTCAGTGGCGGATTCAACTCATGGAGGATCGAGCGAGCCGGTGAGGGTTAATTTCCATTGCGGGCGGTGCGCTGCACGTAGGCCGTCGCCGGACAGCCGGGCGGTGGCCGGGCAGCTGGACGCACGGGCGTGTTGGTGTTGGCCTAGCTAGCTAGAGGACGCGACGGTGGCGGAGTGAAGGTCGCCGGCGGCGCGGCGGGCGGTGGAGGCGCTGCTGGCCGGTAGAGACTGGTTGCTCGCAGCGGCAGGTGGATGCATTCGCCAGTAAAGGACTTTCTTTTTGTAAAATAAAATGGAGGAAACCCAGCCGCCCTGGAGAGTAGAGTAGCGTTCGAGTCGGGAGAGAAAACCTATCGGCTTTGCCAACACCGATTGGAGCTAATTGGTCACGGCTAAGCCGATTGAGGCTAATTGGTCACGGCTAAGCCAACTAGTTTAAATTAATATTTTTTATGCCAATTGAGTGCGGCCGACTGGCCTATCGACTTAGAGGAAGCCAATAGGAGCTAATCGGCTTCCTTGTAACCGACAGGGCCAGTCGGCTTCCTCTAGGCCGAGTGGATCACATTTTTGCAATTTTTTGATCCGGTGTAATATGTGACAAATTTAATAAAAAATATATTATTTAAAAAAATTAGCCAATTTTTTATGCTCTGTGATCTCATTAGAAGTTACATGATCAGTGGTTTAAATAACTCCTTTACAGAAACTCTAGCAGAGTCGCCATATAGGCGCTCCATATTGATTTGGAGGTTGTCCAGGTGACATGCAAACCCATAGTCGCCATATCTTAGCCTCCATATTTCCCCTTTCCTAGTGGGGTCCATTTCAGCCTCCATATTTCCTTTTATCACATGGCATCCATTTGTTACCTACTTCCTGGTAGGTGAGGACTCAGTTTCCACCTACCATGAAATTTCCATCCCACCATGTTCCCACCATATTCAGGAAATTAGGGAGTGCACTCCATCCGTGCGCCAAATATGGAGGCTAGGAGGCCGGATATGGAGGGCGTTTCGTAAATTATGACGATTCTGACGGGTATGGCGACTATGTTAGAGCAATATTGTGTTAGTGATTTTTTTTTTGCTAGAATCTTAATATTGGCAGTTATTATGGCGATTCGTCTAGTATGGCCACTCTGCTAGAGTTGTTGTTATAGGTGAATACTAAATAATCTAGCTTATTAGATAATTTGAACTATTGTTTGTTATCATGAGGATATCATGGGCTCATGGTGTAGAAAACAACACATCAGGTTTCTAGCTTATGGGCATATATGTTATATGTTGATACTCCCTTGGTCCAAAATAGAAGTCTATCTTAAAACCTTTGCACCACATAAAGAACAGAATGTCAAAGACGTCTAATTATAATTTGAGGTATGGAATATTAAAAAAACTGCAATTGTGTCGAAAGCAATTTTTCTTGTGAATTTAATCATGTATCTTGTATCATGTGCCCAATACAAATTATGAAGCATATATGGTAACTAACATAGAAGAAATCAGACCTGCACACACACTATTGCTAATAAGCTAGAGTTAGACTGTCCAGCTGATATATATGTTGAGAAAATATTTAAGCAAACCGATTAGGAATAGCAGGAATAGCATGATTGTCCATTAAAAATTAAACTGCAAGAAAAAATAGTGACTTGAGCACAATTGTCCACCAAAATTGAACAGATCAGACTGCACGCAAACCGGCTAAAGTATGAAGATATGATGAGGACATGCTCTTCAAAAACTATGACAATCTAAAATGTAGCACTGGGTTATATATAAAATGGGGCGGAAGCCTTTTTCAGTAGCACTGAGTATTATAATGATCCCAGATCAGCAGCAATGTTTAATGGAATAGCTATAAGCTCATATAACCAAAGAAATGTGTAACCAAATGCTAATTAATTTTCAGCTATCAACTGTTTGTGTAGAGGGACAACATACAAACTTGATAGATCTATAACCACATAAGAAATCAAAGGCTGTAATTTTTGTTGGATGTGGATGTAGTCATGTACTTTTTTTTATCATGTTTTCAGTACAATTATTAATCATGTACGGTAACTGCAATAGAAGAAACTAGTAGCTGCCTCAAATGCGGCAACGGCAAATTTAAGGTCCTCTTGGGATCTGTCACAAGAGTTCATCTTCTTGTCCATGACAAGATCGTCCTAAGAGAGGTTGCAGATGTGTTTCTTTCGGATAATCTCCTCCTGATGCACTAGTTTCATCATTTTCCTCGGCATATAATTATCGATAATTTTATGGCTACCATATCATTTGAAAAGTGGAGTGGTTTAACTTGGTTCTAGGATTAGAGGTCAATTTAAGAATAAAGTGGAATTAGACTGGACATTAACCACTACAACATTTAGTTTGTATAAGACAAACTATAATATATATAGGCAAATGTGACCAACTACCTATGTGAGAGTTGGACGAGCAAACTGAGATATGATGAGAAAATCTTTAAGGGTAGCACAATGTCCATAAAACTTATGATCCTCAATGCACATATGTGAGAGCCTAAGAGTAGCACAATGTCCACAATACTTTAATAACTACAAGTAAAATGATAAATAGTAGTATATATAAGATCTGATCAGTACATGCTCCTCAAGTATTACGAAAATCCAAAATGTAGCACTATGTATTGCAACGGTCCCTTATGAAGCACAATGTGAAAATGCATAGCTATAAGCCCAGGGCTAACTAAAGGAAATTCAAAGTGCTGTCCATTATCAATTATTTGTGTAGGGACAATGCAAATCACACTACGACTTGATAGACCCATAACCACATAAAAAATCACAGCCATGTAGCAACCAACAAATAAGAGTGACAAATATCCGCAAGACACATCAAGTTAGTATATGAGAAGGCACGAACATATGCAAAAATATGGAATTGGGGAGGGCCCCACGTCATCGGGCCATCTGAGAAGCTATGGGGACAAGGCTTGCACTATAGAAAAGAATCCAAGATGCAGACGGCTATGAAAACAGGACTGGATACAACCAGATGAGAAAGAGCTTTATGAAGGGTCATAGATAGAATCTTGGGTTCCTCTATTGATATTTTGTACTTGAGAAATGAAAACAGCCATGAAATCAGAAAAAATAAACATTTCAGACCTCAACTTACATGCAAAAGTTAAGCTTACCTCGTCAAAGTCATCTTATGCATATCTGACCAGACCTTGCACATTGGTAAAAAAGTTTAGCTCTATCACGTTCACCGCCAATATCTGTTTTTGAAAGGATGAAAAGTCAAACAACCGATGAAATTTATATAGAAAGCCAGCTATATATGAGAAGGCATCAAAGAGATATTCAGCTAAACTTTAAGCTGGGGTTTTATTGGGAAACAGAACCAGACAGATTTCTCCATGTTGATCTAAAAAATATTCAGCTAAGCCTACAGTTGTACTTTTAGAGAGAAAAAAAAACTCTTACTTATCAAAAGGACTACGATTGATCCCCTATAATTGTGGGTCATCATTGTTGTTGTTGTTGTTGTTGTTGTAGGGTTGGTACAACATTAGTAATAGATACACAAAACAATTGTTTAAAAAATCGGACGATTCAATGATTTATCGTCCGATTTATCACTACTCAGAGAGTGACCGATGAGATTATGCCTTATCATTACCGTTTATCATTTGGACCGATTTATCACTCTAACAAGCGATTTATCGGAAATATACCAATAAATCGGGCATGTTTCTAGCACCATGTGTGCAAGAAGTATGTTTAATTGTGTTTTTTGGACACTGTTATGTAATATGTATTGTTTCCCTGTTTTTTTGCCATTGTACAAGGATTCAAAGGCAAGTAATCAAGGTAACACTTTTGTCCAAAGACAATTTGTGTTAAATATAGCATATTTTAATGCTAGGAACCTGGGATTTACAAAAAAAAATTGGCCGATTAATTGTCGACCAATAAAATCGACCAATCGGCCGATTTTCGATTAATCCCTAATCCCTAGCCGACCGAAACGCTAATGGTAAGCAATATCCTCGACATTGCACAAAACCAAACCTATTATCAAATTCAAAACATATCCCTCAAAAGACTATGTATTCATCAATACCCTTATAATGAAGAACAAGCACACTCAGACCATTAGCTAATAACGAGAGAATTTAGCTAGAAATATTCTTAAGCTTGTTTCTAGTCATATCCAAAAACAAGAATATATACCCATACTAATAAATCCTACTTCCTAGCAAAGTGATCATGACATTTAAGATTGAGATTATATTTATATACATCATGTGGCCGAAAAATATGAAACGAACTCCATGTATTATAAAATACTGATCCAAATGGACTTGATAGTTGATACTAACCGCATGACTCTCCTCCAGGTGATAAATGAACAATTGTTTCACAGAAATTAAAGCAAGCCATTGTTATTAATTTACTATTATCAAAAGTTCAGTGGAGATATCTACCAAATGACAAAATTGTATTTAGCTTTAAGCTTTCAAATGTGCGTAAGGAGTTATCTATTTCTCAGTTAGTTGGTCCATCTAGTTTTAGTAGTCTTTAACTCGCAACTGTCATGTATCCCATCTCGCGAGAAAAGTGTCGTGCAACTTTGCACTAGCACTACCATATACAAGTATTGCATATGTAAATAGGCAGACAACAATGGCATTTAGTTCAATCTTTATACAAAGAATTCACTAATCTTGGTCTTAACTGTGTTGTTCTATGGATATTTATATACTAGTATTAATAAGAGACAAACAGATAGACAATCTGGTACATATAGTACAATGGAGATAAAACAACATTCCTACATAACTTTTGACAAAGATACCCCCAGCCCTGTGCTTGAATCACATAAACCGAGACATAATACTGGAACAATGATAACCCAAAAAAGATGGTTCAACTTTCTCCACCCCTTAGGAGTCAAATATGACCCTCTTTCCGCTAGTTATCGAGTGAGCTCCATCGGCACTCTTTAATTCCTAGTTGGTTTGCAAAAACGCGGTGTCGCAGGCCGCGTCCGGGATATCATCTTTATCGTTGCGAGCGTTCAACTTAGAACTCACACAAGCGTTTGTTAGATGCATAGGACAAGGAGCATGTACTTGTCTATTAAGAACTAGTGACATATATAAACTAATTAAACTAGCAGAGACCACTAAGCTTAAGAAGTACTTGTCCATCTTAGAACTAGTACATAAAATTAGCTGGCCTTGTATGTGTAGAGGATGCCTACACCGAAGCATCGACACAAAACAACATAGAACAATCTCTATGATGGAGAGATCATCATGCAACAAAACAAATAATTCATAAGACTAAAAATTGTCGGCTTAGTACTAAAGGATATAAACAATATTCTATCAACTAATTATAAGAAATAACTTGCTTTAATTATACCCACACTGTAAGGCATCCTATTACCTGCGGTATATACACTTTCAAATGGATGGAAGTATGATCTGAGGTCGGTTTGCGGTAGATTTTTGAACTGCAATGACTGAAGCTGGACCGCGAAGTGGCCGGCCATTGTCCGGAGGAACACCATGTTATTGTCCTCGGCAAAGCCTTGTATCGTTGGGTAGCATTCCATTGGATTCAGAGAAAGTAGTTTGTCCAGTTCAATGGTTATTCCAAGCTCCCATGAAGCAACACCATCGCAATCGGTCTTGGTCTCCCATAACTGCGCGGTGAATTTCGATACGTGGAGGAAACCCAGGGCACCACTATATGTCCTTGTAACCGTGAACTCATCTCCAAACACATCCACGGGGAACTGTATCACATCTAAGCTGTTTTGCTCAATATCAAATTCAAGAATTCCAGCTGAACCGCCCCCGGTAAGCAACCAGTAAAGGGCATCCCCAACCAGCACAGCAGGCTGAACCCAAGAAATTCTGGTGTCAAATATGTACAACCGTGGAATCGGTGTTGAGATGATCTCACCCCATAAGCTGGTCTCTGAGGAGTAAACGCAGGCTAGAGCTGTTTGTATGTCGTCGAAGCTTGTTGCCACACAGACCACCTTGAAGTGTTGGACATCTTTCCCAGCACGAAGCACCGCCCCGGTGACCTCGGTCGTCTTCAAAAAGACGTTATGGAACACCATGGGGATGGCTACGTGGTGCTGGTCGCCGGTGATGGGGTCCCACACGAGGAGCTGGCGCCGTGTCCGGTTGTAGATGAGAACGAGGCCATGGCGGCAGTTGAGTAGCCTGAAGCGGTCTTTATTGGCGGGCTGGAAAGAGAGGCGCCCGGGAGGGACACGATTGGGGGCCTCGAGAGTAGGTATGAAGGAGATGTCGTCGACTGCCTCCACGAAGCAACCGAGGATTGGAGGGCTGCGGCGGTGATGGATGCGGAAGCGGCGTAGGAAACTGGGGTCGGAGGCGAGGTGGCGCCAGCGCTTGCATACGAGCGAGGCGCGGGGGAGGGAGGAGGGCTGCGGCGGGAGGCGTAGGAGGATCTCGAGGAGCAGGTTGTCGTCGTCCAGCGCCGCCGGGGACGGCGAGCGGTGGCGGCGGCTGGTCATCTTGCGACTTGCCCTCGCAGCTGCGGCCCGGCCCCTTGTCAATTGTGTGAACGCAAGCCCACGATGGGTGCAGTACGTAGTATTTACCGTACCCACGATGGGTGCAGTACGTAGTATTTACCGTACACACGATGGGGCAAGATGATCGCCTCTGAAACTGGCTTCATAGGGCTGTTTTGCTCACATGCAATGCAACGTTAAGGAGGCTAATTCGGCATACCTATTCTTTTCTTTCTTGCACTGAGGCAAATTTGGCATGCCAATTTTGTTCTCTCTTTTATCTTTTGGGGCATGCTACGCATCCGTCGGCTGGATCAGCGGGTCGCGAGCCGTCAGATTTGTCAGATCGAGAGAGCCGAGCACGCTTCCACCGCTGCAACATAGGACTTGTTGCAAAAATATTTCCGCAATATAGATCTTGTTGCAGAATTTTTTTTTTTTTTTTGCAACAGCTGCTTTGATGCAAAAAAAATACAACTTAGGTTTTGTTGCAAAAAAAAATTGCAGATGGGTTTTGTTGCAGAAAATTTCCGTAATAGAGGTTTTTTTGCAAAACAAAGGCTCATCGTAGACCATTGCAACACCGTATATGTTTCAGAAATATAGCCTCTATTGCAGAAGCACGTTCGACGAAGGACCGTATGCGGGCCCGTACTTCGTCGAGTGTCTTGCAGCGGAGGTCACGGACGCAGAGCTGCAACCCGTCGGGTGATGGTAAAGCTTTTTCGTTTTTCTTTTGCAGGGATGCTAATTTGGCATACGCCTCTGATTGGATTTTTTTGCACGGTAATACATGTCTCATTTATATCATAAGGATCTTAGTACAAGTCACGTACACACCGACCTGATAGAACTGAAAAGAGAGCAAAGCACTAGTCTTTGCACAAAGAAACACCAACCCAAGAGTAAAATTACAATCAAGACTGAGAATTTTTTGAGCTTGACACCAATGCCAGTCACGTACCTCTGGCACCACCACATCAGCCACCAAAGGACAAAAATGATGAATCATCTCCTCACTCGAGCTTGACACGGCTCCATTGCTGATATGCAACTTTATAGACCACCAAAGTGGCTCGCCAAGGGCGAAACCATTACCGTCGAACGGATTAGACCGGGGCAACATCCCGGACGCGCCATCGGATTCTTGATCTGGCACCTTCGCACGACTAAAGCGTCGACGGAGAAAATCATACATGTCATCTACGAACCACGAACCCAGCACACAGTCCACCATCTTCCAGATGTCGTCGATGCAGCAGACAATATGCATATGCTCCTGGACTACCTCCCAAGATCCTCGTCGATGTTGGAGCATACTTTGTCGCGACGACGGAGCCTGAGGACACAAGTCCACCACGAGAATGCCGCCGCAGCGCAATCCTTCCTTCAATAGTCTGGTTTCGAAATCCACCCCCAACTATAGGACCAATCACCTCGTCGAGGTAGGATCTGAAGAATCTTTATTCAGCGTCGTCATCGCCGCCACCGAAGTCAAGACGATGAACAAGCCAAAACCTAAGATAACAAAGCCTAAAACGATCCACATGCATGCATCCAACGACCCTCCCCCCCCCCCCCCCCCCCCCCCCCCCCCCCGCGTCCCCCTCACCGCCAACGATCGTGTCGGTGCAGGAGAGCCGCCGGAGGACGGCGACAGAAGGAAGCGCTCCTAGCGACAACAACAACCAAACTCGTATGTATTTAGGAATTCAAAATCAGATCTTAGCAAAATTCTTGATAGCCCCACACCTCAAAGAAAGGGGAAGAAATACATGTCCCGGTAGCAAAACAAACAACATTGTTGGAACAAAGATTCCCTGCAGTGATTCCATCATTTCACCTAGATCTTGATATGATCACTGCGATGTTTTGCTCCGTTTTGTTTCCTTACTGAATCTTGACGCTGATGGATGGAGGGATGGGTTTCTCAGTTCGCATGAACCATGGAATATATGGGTTTGTTGCTTTACACAGAAAAATCACTTGTCCTGAAGAATTGCTGCTATTTGCGCCATGTTTGTGTAAAGGAGGAACAAAAATGTGATCTGTAGCAGCGAGCAATAGGGCGTGTTTTACTTCGGCATACAAGTTCTACAGGAAGTAGAGGCAGTCATTCATGCGCCATGGCAGTTACAGATATTATGCTTCACTCGTACTCCCTCTATATATTCCTAATAAATATATAAGTTTTCTAGAGATTTCAATAAGAACTACATATGAAGCAAAATGAGTTAATCTACACTCTAAAACAAGTCTATATACACCCGTATGTTGTTTGTTTTGAAATCTCTAAAAAGACTTATATTTAAAACAGAGGGAGTAGAAGAATTTAAACATCAGCAAACTCATCCAATTCCCCACATACCAAAGGTATTTCAACATCAATTAGTCATATATATATACACACACAAAAATGAGACATCATGGTGTATAGGAAGAAAATATAAAGAAGCGCACACGATGCAAGTAAGACCAACTGAAAGGTACTGATCAATCGAACCTACCGCTTACTTCTTTATGCCTGCTGGTTATTGTTAACAAAGTAAGTGATTACTTCCTACATGTCCACTTCACCACTGAACGCTCGCCATTGCAAGCTACACAACATGGAAGAGTCTACAGCAAGCAAGCCATTTCTGCACATCTCATCCAGATACCTGCGGAGCAACCAACACGATCAGTTAAACCAATTTGTAATGTCAATTCATGGAAAAGCAACTAAATTAATCACACAATTTTGTCATTAAGATTCAAACAGAAGACATAAGTTTAACCATTGTGAAAGTTGTGTCGATGGATCAAAGGTGAATCATCTCAGCGTTATTGGAAGAAAACTAACAGAAGGCAGCAATATGAAGATGGTCAATAGGTGGCAGGATGCCTTTCAAGTTCTATTGTTAACAGATTCTGAATTTTCTGGCTCTATGATCTCTGTAGAAGCTACATGATAAGTGGCTTAAATAACTCCCTTAGAGCAACTCTAGCAGAGTTTCGTATGGGCAGTCGTCATAATGCATATGGAGCAAGCTCCATAAGGATTTGAAGGCTGGCAAGACGACGTGCAAACTCAGAGTCGCCATATCTCAACCACCATATGCCCCCTTTTCATATGGGATCCATTTGCCACTTGCTAACTACTTCCTAGTAGGTGAAGGCTACCATGAAGCCCCCCTATATATGTTCCCACCATGTTTAGGAAATTTTGGAGTTCACTCCATCCATGCGCCAAATATGGAAGCTGAGAGGCTAGATAGGGAGAGTGCTCCATAAATTATGATGATCCGATTAAGATGTCGGATGAATGCGGCAATGGCGTCAAATGACAATAGACGACGCTCCGCTTGTTATCGTGGGTTCTTGATCTGGAAAACAAGGTAAGGGGAGTGACTCATGGTGGGACTTTTACAGGGAAGAAATCGTGTTGCCCCACTTTAGCGAAACGAGGGGTGTTTCCTTCACCCCACCAGAAGCTCCCCTCTAATCTCCTTGCCTCGCCACCATAGGACCCGCCATTGAAGCCCGGGTTGGTTCAGTGACGGCGGGGTACTCCCCTGAGGCGTCTCTCTCCTTATCGACCAATCTCACATGTGTTGGTGCCCGCAGGCGGCGGTGAGAGGACTATGGTGCTTTCCGCGCGTGAAGTTCATGTGTGTTACAGGTCGGTGGTTGTGTGGCGTGCGTGAAGAGGCGGTTCTCCAGTGCTCCGGTGTGGCGTGGTCTTTGGGTGGCATGAGCCGGTCTAAGGAAAGGGTGCTCGGTCCAGGACATGGCCGGCGGCAACTGTGGTGGCATGCATGATGTCCAACATCCAGTCGTAGGGTATCTACGTCTAGGTTGCGGAGGGCCTCGATGACTGGATAGGATCCGGCCCGAGGCGGCCAAATGCTCGAGCGACCCGTCTTCTAGTGATGCCCTGACAATGATGTAGGATGACTTGTTTTATTCGCATCCTCGGCCAAGGTGGGGCTCCCTGCACATGTCTACATTGATCTGAGATGTCTGATCCTGACCGGCGGTGGTTCCATCATGTCATTGTCCATTTACTCGTGCCTAGTTCTTAGATGTGTGTTTCTCCAATACTGGCGGTGAGTCCGTCTTGGATGCCGTGGGCAACTGCTCTAGATGGCGAGTCTGCATGGGTTGCTCTGGCGCGACCAGCATGGCAATGCTGGTGGCGTCTCCTCTTGGCTATGTGGGTAGCAAGGGGAGATATGGAGGGTGTCCCTAGTGTCATCATGGCTTCGGCGGTGGCAGCCACTGTCTGTTTCTGGAGGCCTTGCGTGGGCGGGCGCGGCCCACCCCCTTCGTTGGTGGGTCGGTAATTCAGAGATCATGAGTGGCATTTTTGTGGGTCCAAACAAAAGTTCTGTGCCCCGGCGCCAACAAAGGTGGCACCTACGTATGTTGCTTTCCCCTTGGTGGCGTTGCTGTTGGTCCCATCATGGTGACAATGCTCCAGGTGAAAACCGTAGTCTGTCCTCTTGGGCTCAATGGATGTGTTGTCTTCTACCATAACCCTCTCGCAAAAAAAAAAAAAAACCCTCTTGGGGTGTTATTGTGGAGCCCCGACTTCTCTGGGTTGCAAATGGCATGCAGCATTGGGATTTGCCTTATCCCTAGCGTGTCATGACCTCGATTCTGGCGAGTGGTGGTTCTGGTGCCCTCCATCTTGGTCCTTGCCATCTCTTGGCAGGAGCGACTGTCCACAGCTTGGAGTGAGGTATTGTCTCAACGGTGAGTCGACCCATTCCGGCGATGGCTCGGTGCGTTCGGTATCGTGGTGTCCGGCGGTTTCTCAAGGACACACAACTCCGGTCTTGTTGAATAGTCTTGGCTGTCGTGTGTTAGGTAGCACGCTATAGCTTTCTGATCATTGTCTTGCTAAATGAAATGAATGTAGAATCATTCGCTATAGCGTGATATAGCTTCGCTGAGGAGCGACACGACGCTCGGGTCGCTCTCGCGGGCAGGCCGGGCGTAACCCTAGCCGCCGCCGCCCGCTCCCTTCCCCGCCTCCTCCTCCCCTCGCCGCCGCCGGAGGGCGCCGCCGGGCGAAGCCCGGCTGGCGTCGGCGGCGGCGGGGCCCCTCTTCCCTCCTCCTCTGGTGGTTGCGGCGCGAGACGCGACGAGCGGGCGGGGAGCGCGGCGCTCGCGCAGGGCGGCGCGGCGGCGCTTCGTGCGGCCGGGCTTCGGGCGCGGCGGCGTGATGGTGCTGCGGCGGCTGCGTGGCGGAGCTGGTGGGGCGGGCCTGTGCGCCGCCATGGCGGGGCTGGCTGGGCCGGGCCCGTCAGATCTGGCGACGGGCGCCGCGGGCTGCGGCGGCGCGGGCGGGGCTCGCCGGCTAGCTTGGCTGGCCGGCCTCCGGTGAGGTGGGCGTGGGCGGATGCGGAGGTGCGCACGGGCGATTCCGGCGGCGCAGGCTGCGTGCGGCGTGGGCGGCGGCTGGGGGCCGGCTTCGGTCCCCTGCGGCTGCGGTGTGTCATCCCGTCGTGGGCGTGCGGCGGCGGTGAGGCTAGGCCGGTGGTGGTCCGGCTGCCTGGCGGAGGTGGCCGGCGGTGCTCGTGGTGGTGGTGCCTCCACTTGGCGGCGGGGCGGTGCTGGTGGTTGTGGGTGGCCGGCTGCGCGCCCTCGGCCCAGATCTGGACCCTGAGGGCCCCATCTGGGTCTTAGCGGGCCGGTTCCAACGCTACCTCGCTGCCTTCTGTGCAGGGAAGAGGAGGAGCGGCTTGGTCTGGGGGCGGTGACGTCGACGGCGTGCCTTCTGCAGCGCGAAGGCGGGAGCTTTACGGGCATTTGAAGTCCCGGCCGGGCCTGTGGGCCCACGGGCCTGGTCTGCTCCTGCCATTGCGTCCGGTCGGTTACCGTCGTTGACGGTGGAGGTTGGGCCCTCCCGCGTGCCGACGGTGTTGCTGCCCCTAGTCCCGGCTCTTCTTCTTCGTTGGGCAGGCCCTACTTCGCGGTGCTGTGGTGAGCCGGCGTGAGAAGCTTCTAGTCCGTCTTGGCGCACGGAGGTTGATGGGTTGGTGGCGGACTCCGGAGCGCCAGAGGTGAAGGTTGGGCTCGGGAGAAATCCCTGTCGGCCTGGCCGACACCGACGCGGTGGCGCCTGAGGGTGCCGCCGGACCTTCCTGGGGGGCGTCGGGGCTACCCCTCCGTTCTCCTCGTCGAGTACCGGGGGAAACCCTTGGCAGCAGCGTCGTCATCGTCGCGTTCCTTCTTGGAGGTGTTGATGGGTACCGGCGCTTCGGAGTTTAGGAGCTTAGTGGGAGGTCTTTGGTGGGCGCAGCGGTCGCGGGGCTTCTCCGTTTTCGTTGATCCGCCGTTAGCGACATTTGTTTCTTTTTGCTTCTTTGTCATTTCTTTTGGGCGTGCCTGTGCTGTTTTCGCCCCAACACCTATCGTTGGTTGTATTGGATGGTTGCTTTGTAATACAAAGCGGAGGGAAACCCTTTCTCGGAGTGATATAGCTTCGCTATTTTGTCATAGCACGTTATTTTTTCCTTGGTCAGGAGTGGCGTCTTCTGATTTTATGCCCACCATCGTTTTCTTTCTCTTTCAACTGCTTGTATTACTCAGGGAGAGCATGTCCAAACATAATTCTTGTATTACTGATATATGTCGTACTCAAAATTTTTCTAGTCATATTTTGTTGAGTAAATAGGCAATTTTTCGAGTAAGTTAATCCAATAATATATCATGAGCATTATGTAAATAGTGTTAATCACATACTGATATTTAACCATATTATCGCGTACTAGATAGATAGTAGAAACATCTACGCTGATTAGTAGTACGACACACACATGAATAAACACAAGCGGGATAAACATGTTATACCCTCCAATAGGACAGTTGGCCGTAACCGCGCGGCTACGACAGCCTCCTCGGGTGCCTTCTTGTTTGCTTCGAGCTTTGCAGCGGCGGCAAGGTCGGCGTCGGTTGGCGAAGCCATGGTGATGACGAAAGCGACGCAGACGTAGAGGAAGTAGTCGAGCGGAGGCGAGCAGTCGCGTAGACGCTCCCCAGAAACCTAATCGCCCCTCTCCCATACAGGATCCAGAGAGCGCGGGGTTTCGGAGGCCCGCTCTCCCGTCAACCGTGTACGTGGTGAACGGGACGGGGTCGCCGATGGCAGTAGGAGCAAAAGGAACGACAGGGCGGTACACGTGGAGCAGATGTGATCTGATCTCGTGGCGGCTAGCGTTGGCCGATGCCTCGCATATATATGCACGTCCGGGTGGAGAGACGTGGGCTGGACCTACGTCCGAGTCGGCAACAACCCATGATCCGACGTCTCAGATCGTGACGCGTCCATTACGGACTTTCCATTCCTGACCGGCAAAAATAAGCGCGTAGGTGTGAGCTCGGCTTGGCTCAATCCCGCACCTCGTGGTGCGTCGTGATGAGGCATGGCATGGCGAAACAGGCGGCGAAGGAGGAATGCACGAGGGCCTCTTCTCCTCTCAAGCTTCAATACCATGTGGAAGAGAAACCCTTATAAGGAGGTCCAACTCCTTCTCCACTAGCAGGGTGGGAATAAACTTCCCACCATCCCTTGTCATGCCACCTACATGCGCCCTTAGAGATTTGTCTGAAATTGTCATCTGGGCTCTAGGCCCATCTCACATTTCAACAACCCCCACCAGATATCAAGGGCTCATTATGTCCTCTATTCCAATCACTGTTTTGATATACCAGCATTTTAGTGAAGACCTGTTAAGGTTGAGCTTCACCTAGAGCGTGTAGCTACACTCCTTCACAACTGAACAATGGACTAGGCCTTCAATTGTCAGTTTGGCATAAAGAAGTTTCACCACATGTCTTACCAGTACTAGGTTGTCGAAGGCTAACCCCTCGGGTGGAGCATATTAGTCACACTCCTCGCCGATTCATGAGCTTACTATAGATCACCCCAATCTCATAGATTGTGACCAGCAGTCAGGCTCATATAGGTGTATTCCTTCAAAGATCACTCTGTAGGACAGAATCTTGCTTACAAATAAGCTTTAGAACACATTAAGACAGTAGTCATCCTACCATACAGTATCCGAGAATACTGCATCTCCAACAAAGCGGTTTAGTAAAGTTACTCTCCTCATTTCACCACTGGCTTTTTTTCCCAGGTCCTAATTCACGGGATCTCCGATCACATAGATTAAGTTACCACCATGGCAACTCATGTGGGTCTCATACCCATCTTCCTTGATGCAATATCTATCAGAACATGCGATAGCTCTTTGGTAAAAGGATCTGCCAGATTCTTCGCCATTTGGATATAATCCAACGCTATCACACTGGAGTTTCTTAAACGTCTGGCAGCTTTCAATCTCATTCTTATATGTTTTTCAGACATCGTGTTGTCTTTGAACTCTTTACTTTGGCAAAAACTGTCTGATTATCGCAGTTCATAATATAGCCGGAACCGTCTTCTCAACCACTGGAAAGTCCATCAAAAGATATCTAAGAAATTCTGCTTCGACACCAGATCTGTCTAATGGTGTTAATTCTGCTTCCATTGTCGATCTCATTAAGATCGTTTGCTTGCAAGACTTCTAGGAAACAGCACCACCTCCATGGGTAAACATATACCCAGTAGTGGCCTTCATCTCATTCGCATCAAAGATCCAATTCACATCACTATACCCTTCAAGTACCGACGGGTATCCGGTATAATGAAGTCTGTGGTTCATGGTACCTTTCAGATAGCGCATAATTCTTTCAACTGCATGCCAATGCACATCACCTGAATTGGCAACAAAACCGGGTCAGTTTGCTCACGGCAAACGCGATGTGTCACCTCGTTGCGCTTGCTAGATACATAAGCGAACAATAATTTGAAAGTGTCTTAATTGATCTTTAGCCGTGCCTCTGAACTTTCGAATCAACACACTAGGATCATATGGCGTTTGAGAAATTTTGCAGTTCGAATATCCAAAACGACTCAAAATCTTCTCAACATAACGGGATTGCAGAAGTGTAATCCCACCCTCATCATCTCTCAATAGCTTGATGTTCAAGATAATATCAGCGACCCTAACATCCTTCATCTAAAAGTTCTGAGACAGAAAAGACTTAACCTCCTCAATCACTTTGAGGTTGGTTCCAAATATCAGTATGTTGTCAACACACAAGCATAGTATAACTCCTTTGCACCCACCATGGCGATAGTACACACATTTGTTAGCTTCATTAACAACGAAGCCAACAGATGTCAGAGTTGTATTAAACTTCTCATGCCATTTCTTAGGTGCTTGTCTCAGGCCATATAAAGATTTCAGCAACTTACACACCTTTCCTTCCTGGCCATCTATCACAAATCCATCTGGCTGTTGCATGTAAATTTGCTCTATCTCTCCGTTCAGGAAAGCCGTCTTGAGGTCCATTTGATGGACGAGAAGACCATGCGAGGCCTCCAATGAGAGTAGTACTCGAATGGTGGTCAGTCTGCCCATAGATGAATAAGTATCAAAGAAATCTTCTTCTTCTTCTTTTCGGGCATAACCCTTGGCCATAAGCCTAGCCTTGTAATTTTCAATCGTAAGGTCGGGCCTAAGCTTCCTTTTGAACACCCACTTACATCCCAATGGTTTGCAACCATTGGGACATTCAGTAATCTCTCAAGTCCCGTTAGACATTCAAGTCCCGTTAGACATGATGGAATCCATCTTGCTACAACCGCATCTTTCCAGTAGTAAGCATCTGGAGATGCATAAGCTTCTGAAATAGATGTGGGATTATCATCCAGGAGGTACACGAGAAAATCATCACCAAATGTCTTTGCAGTCCTTTGTCTCTTGCCGCTACCAAGGGTTTCCTCGTCATCCTCCTCAAGATTTTCATTACGTGTTTGTTCATAATATTCCATAGGAATGGCAGGCTCAAGAGTCTGCACAGATTCCTGTCTAGAATTGCTTTGCATATCTCTCATGGGGAAAATATCCTCAAAGAATTTAGCATCCTTAGACTCCATAATCGTACCGACTTTTACGTGAGGTACCTCAGATTTCACTACTAGAAATCTATAGCCAACGCTATTTTTAGCATAGCCCAAATTAACATAGTGCATGGTCTTTGGTCCAGGCTTACACTTTTTGGGGATCGACACATTGACTTTCGACAAACAGCACCAAGTACGTAAGTAGGAGAGTGTTGTCCTTCTCTTCAACCACTGCTCATAGGGAGTGACCTCATTATCTTTTCTTGGAACCTTATTTAGGACATGACATGAAGACAATATAGCCTCCCCCCCACCATTCCTTGGATAAACCCTATGTATCTAACATGGTGTTAACCAAATCAGTTAGAGTATGTTTTTCCGCTCGGCAACCCCGTTTGACTGGGGTGAATAGGGAGGCGTCCTCTCATGAATAATGTCGGGTTCTGCATAGAAAGAATCAAACTCATTAGAGAAGTACTCTCCACCACGATCTGACCGGATTCGTTTAATATTATTTTCAAGTTGGTTCTCAACTTCTACCTTATAGATTTTAAAGTAGTGTAGAGCCTCATCTATAATATTTAATAGATACACGTAGCAATATCTAGTGGAATCATCTTTCAATGTTATGAAATATTTCTTTCCACCTTTATTCAACACACCATTCACCTTACAGAGATCAAAATGTATGAGTTCTAATGGCGCCAAGGGTCTCTCCTCCGCAACCTTGTGAGCCTTGCGAGGTTGCTTTGCTTGCACACACGAATGGCACTTCGAACCTTTGGCTAAAGTGAAACTCGGGATTAAATTTAGTTTTGCTAGCCGCGACATAACACCGAAACTAATATGACAAAGACGTGAATGCCAAACTTCAGATTCATCAACACTCGAATGAATATTGTTCCCGACTTTATTACAAAAATCCGCGAGAGAAAGGCGGAACAGACCTCCGCATTCATAACCTTTTCCAACAAAAAGTCCATATTTTGTAACAACTACTTTAGTAGACTCGAAGACCAACTTAAACCCTTCGCTACACAGAAGGGAGCCAATAACGAGGTTCTTCTTGATGGCGGGGACATGTTGCACATTCTTCAGTTGCATGATCCTTCCCGAAGTAAACTTCAGATCGACTGTGCCAACACCAATAACAGAAGCACTCGCGTCATTCCCCATCAATACGGACCCGTGACCTGTGACCTGGTAACAAGAGAACAATGAAATGTCAGCACACACATGAATATTTGCTCCTGTGTCCACCCACCAACCAGTGGACTGCCAAACTGAAAATACAGTAAATAAAACACCGTACCCAGATGCACCACTTTCATTGTTGCCCACAATCATATTGGCAGACTTGGAGTCTAGCCCTGGCTTCTTGTACTAGTTTGGGCACTTACTGGCCCAATGTTCCTTAGAACCACAATTGAAGCAGCCATCTCCCTTCTTGCTCTTTTTGAAGGTCTTATTACCCTTCTTGTTAAAGTCGGTATTCTGTTGGGCAGAATTCTTTCCTTTGGGCTTGTGGAAATTGAAATTCCTCTAATGTACCGTATTGGCAATAGAAGGACTTTCGACCAATTTTCCATGCGAGTACTTTGCTCTCGAGCTCTGCTCAACACTCAGATGGCAGATGACATCCTCTATTGACAATTCACGCCTCTGATGTTTCAGAGTGGTAGCAAAATTACTCTAACAATTAGGGAGCTTAGCGATTATACACCGCGCGACAAATTTGCTCGGTAATTCACACTTAAGAACCTCAAGCTCCTTAGCGATGCATATTATCTCATGAGCCTGTTCCAATACAGAACGGTTCTCGACCATGTTGTAATCATGGAACTGCTCCATCACATACATCTCGCTCCTATTGAACGTAGTTATTACGTGACAACTAGTCACGTACGTTCCTCTCTCTCTCGTAGTAAACTTGGCTTGCACGCCATACATAAGATAGAGATAGAGTTTGTTATATGTTAAAGTTAGTTTAAGATTCTATCTCTTCTTTTGTATCTCTCCCAACCGAATATGTAACATCTACGAGAGGTTGTCTCTCTCAATCAATATAAACCCTGCGGGCTCTCCTCTGGAGAGTTGAGACGCTTCATCCTATTTTACATGGTATACAGAGCCCCTCTCTTCCATCCCATCTAGCAATCTTCCTTCATGGCGTCATCCTCCACCTCCGCAAGCAACTTTAGCCTAAACACCCAAGTATCCGAGAAACTTACCCGAACCAACTTCGTTCTATGGCGTGCACAAGTGCTATCGCAGATTCGAGCTGCGGGCATGTACGGTTACCTAGACAAAACCCTTCCCGAGCCTTCCAAAACCCTCACCACAAAAAACTCCGATGGCAAGGAGCAAATCATTGTCAACCCCGAGTACACGATCTGGACGTGGGAAGACTAGCAAGTCCTTGCTTACTTGCTGAATAATCTCTCAAAAGAGGTACTGATTCAAGATGCATCTCATGAGAAGTCTCATGCGATGTGGACGACCATCACGAGCATGTTCGCCTCCACCTCACGTTCGCGCATCAACAACCTCCGCCTTAGCCTCACCAATGCGCACAAGGGAAATCAATCCGCCGGCGCCTACTTCGGTCACATGAGGGCTCTCGCTGACGAGCTCGCCATGGCCGGAGAAGCCATCACCGATGGCCAGCTGCTCTCCTTCATCATTGCTGGTCTTGACATGGACTACCAGCCCATCATCTCGGTGCTGGATGTCCGCGTTGAGCCTCCCACCGTCGATGATCTCTTCTCTATGGTGAGCAACTTTGATCAATGAGTTGAATTGTTTCATAGCTCCGGTGCAGCAGGGTTCAAGTCCTCGGCAAATCTGGCCGGGCGTGGCCGTGGTGGCGGCAGTTTCTCCAAAGGCCGCCCTCGCAATGGAGGCCAGGGCAGCGGCGGACAATCTGGCCAAGGCGGAGGTGGTCGTAGCCAGAATAACTACGGCAACAACTACGGTGGCCACAACGGTGGCTACAACGGCGGCCACAACGGTGGCGGTCACCACAATGGTGGCGGCTCCAACAACGGTGGAGTTCCACCTCATCAAGGCAACGGCGGCTACGGAGGTGGCTACCGTGGCCAATCTGGTGGCGGCTATGGCGGCGGCCATGACAACCACGGTGGAGGTGGCAGCTACAACGGCGGCTACAACAACTATCAACACCGCAACAACAACAACTTTGATGGTATTTGTCAAATCTGTAAAAAACCTAAACATATTGCAAAAGATTGCAAGTGGCGCTATGCAGAGGATAACTCCAGGAAACAGAAGGTAGCTGCGGCTATCGACACCTCCTATGGAGTTGATACAAACTGGTATGCTGATACGGGCGCCACCGATCACATAACCGGTGAACTTGAGAAGATCACCATGCATGAAAGGTACAATGGCAATGAGCAAGTCCACAACGCCGACGGTGCAGGTATGGAGATTAGTCATGTTGGTCATTCAGTTATTAAGACCCCACACAAAATCATCCATCTTAACAATGTCCTTCATGTACCCAGCACTAGCAAAAGTCTCCTTTCCGTCCATCGCATTGCTCTTGACAACAATGTTTTTCTAGAGTTTCACCCCTTTTTCTTTTTGATCAAGGATCAGGTCACGAAGAGAATACTCTATCGAGGTAGATGCGTGGATGGACTCTACCCGTTGATTCCCAAGTTTAGGAGTCTCAATAAACAAGTGCTCGGTGTCATCAAACTTTCATTGGATAGATGGCATCATCGTTTAGGCCACCCCGCTTTTTCTATTGTTCATCAAGTTCTTAGTAAAAATAAGCTCCCATCTGTCGGTGAGCATAGTTCAGAAACTATTTGTGATTCATGTCAGAAAGCTAAAAGTCATCAACTACCATATCCAGTCTCCACCAGTGTTTCTATTAAACCTTTGCAACTCATTTTTTTCTGATGTGTGGGGACCAGCTCCCTCCTCTGTTGGGAGGCACACTTATTATGTGAGTTTCATTGATGACTATAGCAAATATACATGGATTTATCTTCTTAAAAAACATTCTGATGTGTTTCAAGTTTTCCACAATTTTCAAGCTCTTGTTGAACTACAATTTGATAGCAAAATTCTTGCGGTGCAATCTGATTGGGGTGGCGACTATGAAAAACTTAATTCCTTTTTTCAGCAAATAGGAATCTCACATCATGTCTCTTGTCCCCACGCTCACCAACAGAATGGATCCGCTGAACGCAAACATAGACACATTGTTGAAGTTGGCCTTGCTCTTCTTGCTGCCGCGTCTATGCCACTAAAATTCTGGGATGAAGCTTTCCTGACAGTTGTTCACCTTATCAACATCCTACCTACTCGTGTCATCAACAATGAAACCCCCACTGAACGGCTTTTAGGTGTCAAACCCGTTTATACCTCACTTCGTGTTTTTGGTTGTGCTTGTTGGCCCAACCTTCGTCCCTATAATTCACGTAAGCTCATCTTCCGTTCCACTCAATGTGTGTTCCTTGGGTATAGTGCCAAACACAAAGGCGTAAAATGTCTTGATGTCTCTAGTGGTCGTGTTTACATCTCTCGTGATGTTGTTTTTGATGAAACTCAATTCCCTTTCGCAAACCTTCATCCCAATGCCGGTGCCCAACTTCGCAAAGAAATCCTTTTGCTCCCTCCACATCTTTATTCCGAGGGTGATAATAACTGCAATGATTTAACTTTGTCTAACTCCTCTAATCCTATGGCTGAGTGTACTGTTGCAGAAAATAGAGAAGAAAACGGCGCTGAAAATCATGCAAATCTTCTGCCAACAGCCTCATATTTCATGTGTCTGCGAGCAACCTACAAGAATCTGCGGTGGGATTGATACGTCTCCAACGTATCTATAATTTATGAAGTATTCATGCCATGTTTACAATAATTCTATATGATTTTGGTATGATTTTATTAGAACTAACCCGGACTGACGCTGTTTTCAGCAGAACTACCGTGGTGTTGTTTTTGTGCAGAAATAAAAGTTCTCGGAATGAGCTGAAAATTTATGGAGAATATTTTTGGAAAATATAAAAAATACTGGAGCGAAGAGTCACCGGAGGGGAAGGCCGAGGAAGCCACAAGCCACATGGGCGATCCCCCCCCTAGGGCGCGCCCCCCTGGCTTGTGACCTCCTCGGGAACCTTCTGGACGTGGGATCAATGCCATATACTCCTATAAATACCCAAACTGCCAAAAAGAAACTTACATCGGAAGTTCCGCCGCCGCAAGTCTCCAGAGCCATGAAAGATCAATCTTGGCCCTCTCCGGCACCCTGCCGGAGGGGGTCACCTTCACCGGAGACCATGGAGGAGGTGGACGGAGGGGCCTTCATCGCCATGGAGGCCAAGGACCAGAGGGAGAACCTTCCCCCAACTAGGGGGGAGGCCATGGAGGAGGAAGCACAAGGGGGAGACCCTCTCCCCCTCTCTCCCGGTGGGGCCGGAGTGCACCGGGGGAACCATCGCCGCGGTGATCGTCTTCATCAACATCACCTTCTTCATCACCATCCTCATCTCCTTTTAGCGGTCCACTCTCCCGCACCCCGCTGTAATCCCCTACTTGAACATGGTGCTTTATGCCACATATTATGATCCAATGATGTGTTGCCATCCTATGATGTTTTGAGTAGATTACCTTTGTCCTTTGGGTTGATTGATGATATAGATTGGTTTAAGTTGTATGTTTATTTTGGTGCTGTCCTATTGTGCCTTCGTGCCGCACACACGTGAAGGATTCCCGCTGTAGGGTGTTGCAATACGTTCATGATTCGCTTATAGTGGGTTGCTTGAGTGACAGAAGCATAAACCCGAGTAGGTGGGTTGTTGCGTATGGGATAAAGGGGACTTGATGCTTTAATGCTATGGTTGGGTTTTACCTTAATGATCTTTAGTAGTTGCGGATGCTTGCTAGAGTTCCAATCATAAGTGCATATGATCCAAGTAGAGAAAGTATGTTAGCTTATGCCTCTCCCTCATATAAATTTGCAATAATGATTACCGATCTTGTTAACAATTGCCTAGGACAATTCCGCACACCGACCCATCATTATTCCACCCTCGCTGTTTGTAATACATTGTAATATATTCTAGCTTTATGATAACAGCACCTATTTTTATATTTGAGCTCTCCGATATCATGCAAAGCTATCCTCTTCATACCCACAACGTAGTTTTATTTCTCGTTTCTAGTTGGAAGCAAACGTTTGGCGTACGTAGAGTCGTATCAGTGGCAGATAGGATTTGAGAGAATATTGATCTTACCTTTAGCTCCTTGTGGGTTCGACACTCCATACTTATCACTTCCACCTTTGGAAATTGCTACGATGATTCCTTGCACTTGGGGATTATCAAGCTCTTTTCTGGCGCCGTTGCCGGGGAGCAATAGCGTGGGGTTGATATTCTCGTGTGTGCTTGTTTGCTTTCTTCACTAAGTAGATTTTGTTTTCCCTTTTTGCTTTCTTTAGTTGTGGGTGAAACATACAAAAAAAACAAATAATGAAAAATATAAAAATAATTACTTGCCTCTTGCCTAAGAAGGTTTTCAAAAAGAGAAGTGATTGGAAAGTTGTGCATTGGAGAAGTGAGGGTCGACCTTGAACACTTGTGTTCATGCTCATGGAAACAATGTAGAATTTTTTCATGGAAGCTTCTCAAAAATAATTATCCCTTGTATATATCCATTGTATTACAAAAAAAATGTGCCAAGATTTGGTTTTAGGACAAATAGATTGCTTGTTTGCTTTGTTCTGTGCAAAAACAGAAACTTTGACTGTAGTGCATGAATTTACATTTCTTACTGGATGTCAAAAGTTTCTGAAATTTTTACACAGTACTGCTATATAATTTTTTAAATTTTTACTAATTTTTCAGAATTTTTTGAGTTACAGAAGTATACGAAGTTTCCAGATTACTACAGACTGTCCTGTTTTTGACAGATTCTGTTTTCTATGCATTGTTCTCTTATTTTGATGAATCTATGGGTAGTATCGGGGGGTATGAACCATGGTGAAGTTGGAATACAGTATATATAATGCTAATATGAATTTGGAATGAGTTCTCAACAGTACCTAAAGTAGTATTTTGCTTTATTATACTAACGGATCTCACGAGGGTTTTTGTTAAGTGTTGTGTGAATGAAGTGTTCGAAGATCGAGGAGGTATCGATATAAGAAGAATACGGAGAGACAAGAGTTCAAGCTTGGGGATGCCCAAGGCACCCCAATTAAATATTTCAAGGAGACTCAAGCATCTAAGCTTGGGGATGCCCCGGGAGGCATCCCATCTTTATTCTTCAACAATTATCGGTATACCTCGGTTTTTGTTCACATTATATGTATTTTTCTTTTCCTTTTGTGCACCCTTCCAGTATGAGATAGTCCTTCATTTATTTTCAAGAATGCTTCATGCGCTTCACTTATATCTTTTGAGTATGGCTTTGAACAATGCTCTTTGTGCTTCACTTATATCTTTTGAGTATGGGTTTGTAGAATGCTCTTTGTGCTTCACTTAAATCTTTTGAGTATGGCTTTATAGAATGCTTCGTGTGCTTCACTTATATATTTTGATCTTGGATATTGTTTAATCTATATTAATTGTAGAATGCTCTATGAACTTCACTTATATCTTTTAGAGTATGAATAAAATTTCCATCGGAATTGGGTTTGGAAGTGTATCAATGTCATGCCAAGCTATAAAGGCATTAAAGAAAAGCGCTTGTTGGGAGACAACCCAATATTTACCCTTTCTGTTTTTGTGTTTTAACATGATTAATCTACTGTAGTAATCATGTTTTGTGCCTTTTATTTCAATAAAGTGCCAAGTAATGCCTTTGGGATGATGTGGTTGATAGTTGACTTGATTCTGTGCAAAAACAGAAACTTTGGTGCCCAGTCCAGAATTTTTATAAATTGACCAGAGAGTCAAAAGCTTCTGAATTGTTTACACATGATTGATATACAAATTTCCTAGGTTTTCCTAATTTTTCAGAAGTTTTAGAGAAAGGGAAGTATGGTTACACTACAGATCTTCACAGACTGTTCTGTTTTTGACAGATTCTGTTTTGCATGCATAGTTTGCTTGTTTTAGTGTTTCCATGGCTTATATTTAGCGGTATAAATTATGGGAATGATAGGATACAATAGGTATCATGTGGGAAAAATTATGAATCTTGTCTTGACAGTACCTAAGTGAATGATTTATCTTTATTACACTAACCCTTCTCACGAAGTTCCGTTAAGTTTTGTGTGATTGAAGTTTTCAAGTTTTGGGTGAGACACCGATATGAGGAGAATAAGGAGTGACAAGAACCTAAGCTTGGGGATGCCCAAGGCACCCCCAAGGTAATATCCATGGAAGACTCAAGCGCCTAATCTTGGGGATGCCCCGGAAGCATCCCCTCTTTCGTCTTCAACTATCGGTAACCTCACTTGGAACTATATTTTTATTCGTCACATAATATGTGCTTTGCTTGGATCGTCATTATATTTTGTTATTTTCTGTTAGGTGTTATTTATAATCTTGTTTTTCAATAAAAAGTTCCAAGAATTGCCTTAGGATGCTTGCATTGCATGTTTTGATGAGTGCTGTGTAAAAACAGAAACTTTGGCTGTAGTGTTTGAATTTTCATATTTTACTGGAACGTGGAAAGTTTCTGAAATTTTTACACAGTATTTTCATATAAATTCCTTAGCATGTCCTAAATTTTCATAATTGTTTGAGTTATGTAAGTACACTGTTGTTATAAATCGCTACAGACTTATCTGTTTGGACAGATTGCTGTCATAGTTTTGTTATCTACTTATCCTCTAGTTTCCATAGCCTATATTGGTAGATATCAATTGAGGAAACGATAGTAAACAGTAGATGATGTTTGAAAATTATTAGGCAACTTGTCTTGGCAGTACATGAAGTGTTGATTTATTCTTATGAGTACTAACCTATCTCACGAGTTCTTTTCGAGTTTTGTGTGGATGAAATTTTTGAGAATAGGTAAAACCATGATATGAGAGGATTGAACGAGATACAAAAGCTCAAGCTTGGGGATGCCCAAGGCACCCCAAGTAAATATTTCAAGAAGTCTCAAGTATCTAAGCTTGGGGATGCTACGCATCCCACCTCTCTTCATCAACAATTATCGGTTAGCCTATGTTGAGCCTAAATTCTTATTCGTTCACATGATGCGTGCTATTCTTGGAGTGCTATTTTCCTTTTGCTTGCTGTTTGAATAAAATCATTAGATCTGAAATTCTTAGATGAGAGAGTCCTCACATAGTTATTTAATTGTTGGCTACTCATTGCTCTTCACTTATATCTTTTTGGAGTAGTTTGTCATTCACTCTCGTGCTTCACTTTTATCCTATGAGTAAATGGTTGAATGAATTGAATATCATAAATCTGAAATTAAATATGCTTCATATACCTATCCCATGGAGAGTAATGACTTCACACATAATAAGTATAGGTGGTGAAATTTATTGAAAGTTAGCAAACACCGCATTGGTCACTTGAACAATTCATGAAAGAATATTGAAGGAAGAGAGATTCCACATATAAATATACTATCTTGGACATCTTCTATGATTGTGAATGCCCATTAACTATTTTCAAACTTGAGCAAATTAGTTGAAGTTAGACAAGGAAGACAACTTAATGAGTTATGTTTGGGTATATTTGTATAGAAGTTATATTGTTATGGATCCTCCAACATGTGGTGCTTGTTTCCACCTCATACTAGCGAAAATTTCTGCACCAAGTAGAAATAATACTTGTGCATCCAAACACCCTTAAACCAGTTCTGTCATGAGAGTCCACTATACCTACCTATGGATTGAGTAAGATCCTTCAAGTAAGTTGTCATCGGTGCAAAAGGTAATAAAAATTGCTCCTAAATATGTATGATCTTTTATTGTATGGGAAAATAAGCGTTGTACGAATTTGTGATGGTAAAGAAATAAAAGCGACGGACTGCATAATAAAGGTTGCTATCACAAAGGGCAATACAACATTACGTTCCTTTGCATTAAGGGGCTTGCACATCCAAAAACAAAAAGCGCATGACAACCTATGCTTCCCTCTGCGAAGGGCCTATCTTTTACTTTCTAGTACTTACCTTTATGCAAGAGTCATGGTGATCTTCACCACTTCCTATATTTCGCCTTTTTCTCTTGGCAAGCGTCATGGGTTGGGGAATGATCTAGACATATATATCCACACAAATATATTTGATCATGAATTATTATTGTTGACAATTATCTATATGATAAATAAGTTGGGAGGAGAAATATTAAGCCCCTATCTTTCTCTGTGTTCGATGGATGCCATTTGTTCTAAAAATATGCTTTGAGTGCCAATAATCATGGAAGACTATATGATAGTTGAGTATGTGGAATTTGCTAAATCAAAGCCCTTACATAGACCCTTCCTAAAAATAAGATGAATTGCAATTGATCGATGACTAGGAATATGGTTTGTTAGTTTTCAAGAAACTTTCTGGTCTATACTTTAAACATGTGAATAGCTTGTTACTTGATCATGAGAAGTTTTATGAGATGAGCTACTGTTTATGGTTTATATTGATGCTAGAAAAAGTGATTGGAATTATCATTGATCAAACTTGTGCACTTGCTAGCATTCATACTTCATAAATTATTTCTTTTATCATTTACCTACTCGAGGACGAGCAGGAATTAAGCTTGGGGATGCTGATACGTCTCCAACGTATCTATAATTTATGAAGTATTCATGCCATGTTTACAATAATTCTATATGATTTTGGTATGATTTTATTAGAACTAACCCGGACTGACGCTGTTTTCAGCAGAACTACCGTGGTGTTGTTTTTGTGCAGAAATAAAACTTCTCGGAATGAGCTGAAAATTTACGGAGAATATTTTTGGAAAATATAAAAAATACTGGAGCGAAGAGTCACTGGAGGGGAAGGCCGAGGAAGCCACAAGCCACAGGGGCGCGGCCCCCCCTAGGGCGCGCCCCCCTGGCTTGTGACCTCCTCGGGAACCTTCTGGACGTGGGACCAATGCCATATACTCCTATAAATACCCAAACTGCCAAAAAGAAACTTAGATCGGAAGTTCCGCCGCCGCAAGTCTCCAGAGCCACGAAAGATCAATCTTGGCCCTCTCCGGCACCCTGCCGGAGGGGGTCACCTTCACCGGAGACCATGGAGGAGGTGGACGGAGGGGCCTTCATCGCCATGGAGGCCAATGACCAGAGGGAGAACCTTCCCCCAACCAGGGGGGGGGGCATGGAGGAGGAAGCACAAGGGGGAGACCCTCTCCCCCTCTCTCCCGGTGGGGCCGGAGTGCCACTGGCGGAACCATCGCCGCGGTGATCGTCTTCATCAACATCACCTTCTTCATCACCATCCTCATCTCCTTAGCGGTCCACTCTCCCGCACCCCGCTGTAATCCCCTACTTGAACATGGTGCTTTATGCCACATATTACGATCCAATGATGTGTTGCCATCCTATGATGTTTTGAGTAGATTACTTTTATCCTTTGGATTGATTGATGATATAGATTGGTTTGAGTTGTATGTTTATTTTGGTGTTGTCCTATTGTGCCTTCCGTGCCGCGCACACGTGAAGGATTCCCGTTGTAGGGTGTTGCAATACGTTCATGATTCGCTTATAGTGGGTTGCTTGGGTGACAGAAGCATAAACCCGAGTAGGTGGGTTGTTGCGTATGGGATAAAGGGGACTTGATTCTTTAATGCTATGGTTGGGTTTTACCTTAATGATCTTTAGTAGTTGCGGATGCTTGCTAGAGTTCCAATCATAAGTGCATATGATCCAAGTAGAGAAAGTATGTTAGCTTATGCCTCTCCCTCATATAAAATTGCAATAATGATTACCGATCTTGTTAACAATTGCCTAGGACAATTCCGCACACCGACCCATCATTATTCCACCCTCGCTGTTTGTAATACATTCTAGCTTTATGATAACAGCACCTATTTTTATATTTTAGCTCTCCGATATCATGCAAAGCTATCCTCTTCATACCCACAACGTAGTTTTATTTCTCGTTTCTAGTTGGAAGCAAACGTTTGGCGTACGTAGAGTCGTATCAGTGGCAGATAGGACTTGAGAGAATATTGATCTTACCTTTAGCTCCTTGTGGGTTTGACACTCCATACTTATCACTTCCACCTTTGGAAATTGCTACGATGATTCCTTGCACTTGGGGATTATCAGGGATCTGCACCGGGCCAGACTTCCATGCAATCCGCTCCGGGATCGCTGCTGCCAGATGGCTCAGGCGGGCCAGGGGGATCTTCCTCGACCACCGCGCCGCAATCAGACGAGGCGCTCCACTCCCTGGCTCGGCCCGATTCGCCTGCACGCTCCTCCAGGCCCGATAGCTCGGTCGGGCGGGATCCGGCTGGTGGGGCCCTCTGTCGCCCGTGCTGCGGGATCTGACTCGGCTGTCGTGCATGACTCCGCCGCACCCACCCCTGGTGCGGGGCCTTCTGGCACCTGTGCTGCTCCAGGTGGATCCGCTTCGGGATCCGAGGCGCCCGGATCTTCTGCGCCCTCATCTTCACCGCCGGGATCTGCTGCACCTACACCACCCCGGACACGTCTTCAGAGAGGAGTCACAAATCGTATTAATTACAAAAATATTGCAAAGTTTGGTCTAGCATGCTTGTCAGGTGAACCCCACACTGTTCATGAGTCCCTCAGTGACACTCGTTGGAAACATGCAATGGATGAGGAGTTTTCTGCACTTCAGAAAAACAAGACGTGGCACTTGGTTCCTCGTTCGGCAGGTACAAATTTAATTGATTGCAAATGGGTCTATAGAACTAAACGCAAATTAGATGGTACCATTGATCGTAATAAGGCAAGATTGGTAGCCAAAGGATTTAAGCAACGCTATGGCATTGATTATGAGGATACTTTCAGTCCTGTTGTTAAAGCTGCCTCCATTCGTCTAGTTTTATCCATTGCTGTTTCCAAGGGATGGAGTCTTAGACAGCTAGATGTGCAGAATGCGTTTCTTCATGGTGTTCTGGAAGAGGAAGTGTACATGAAACAATGATACATCTCCAACGTATCTATAATTTATGAAGTATTCATGCCATGTTTACAATATTTTTTTATGATTTTGGTATGATTTGATTAGAACTAACCCGGACTGACGTTGTTTTCAGCAGAACTACCATGGTGTTGTTTTTGTGCAAAAATAAAAGTTCTCGGAATGGGCTGAAAATTTACGGAGAATATTTTTGGAAAATATAAAAAATACTGGAGTGAAAAGATACCTGAGAGGAAGCCCGAGGCAGCCACAAGGGTGGGGGCGCCCCCCCCCCCCAAGGCGCGCCCCGCTGGCTTGTCACCTCCTCGGGAACCTTCTAGACGTGGGACCAACGCCAAATACTCCTATAAATACCCAAGTCCCCGTAAAGAACCCTAGATCAGAAGTTCCGCCGCCGCAAGTCTCTGTAGCCACGAAAAATCAATCTTGGCCCTCTCTGGCACCCTGCCGGAGGGGGTCACCATCACCGGAGACCATGGAGGAGGAAGACGGAGGGGCCATCATCACCATGGAGGCCAAGGACCAGAGGGAGAACCTCTCCCCACCTAGGGGGGATGCCATGGAGGAGGAAGCACAAGGGGGAGACCCTTTCCCCCTCTCTCTCGGTGGCGCCGGAGTGCCATCGGGGGAACCATCGCCGCGGTGATCGTCTTCATCAACATCACCTTCTTCATCACCGTCCTCATATCTTTTCAGTGGTCCACTCTCCCGCATCCCGCTGTAATCCCCTACTTGAACATGGTGCTTTATGCCACATATTATGATCCAATGATGCGTTGCCATCCTATGATGTTTTGAGTAGATTTCTTTTGTCTTATGGGTTGATTGATGATCTAGATTGGTTTGAGTTGTATGTTTATTTTTGTGCTGTCCTATAGTGCCTTCCGTGCCGCGCACACGTGAAGGATTCCCGCTGTAGGGTGTTGCAATATGTTCATGATTTGCCTATGGTGGGTTGCTTGAGTGACAGAAGCATAAACCCGAGTAGGTGGGTTGTTGCGTATGGGATAAAGGGACTTGATGCTTTAATGCTATGGTTGGGTTTTACCTTAATGATCTTTAGTAGTTGCGGATGCTTGCTCGAGTTCCAATCATAAGTGCATATGATCCAAGTAGAGAAAGTATGTTAGCTTATGCCTCTCCCTCATATAAAATTGCAATAATGATTACCGATCTTGTTAACAATTGCCTAGGACAATTCCACACACCGACCCATCATTATTCCACACTCGCTATTTGTAATATATTGTAATATATTCTAACTTTATGATAACAGCACCTATTTTTATATTTTAGTTCTTCGATATCATGCAAAGCTACTCTCTTCATACCCACAACGTAGTTTTATTTCTCGTTTCTAGTTGGAAGCAAACGTTCGGCGTACGTAGAGTCGTATCAGTGGCAGATAGGACTTGAGAGAATATTGATCTTACCTTTAGCTCCTTGTAGGTTCGACACTCCATACTTATCACTTCCATCTTTGGAAATTACTACGATGATTCCTTGCACTTGGGGATTATCAAGCTCTTTTCTGGCGCCGTTGTCGGGGAGCAATAGCGTGGGGTTGATATTCTCGTGTGTGCTTGTTTGCTTTCTTAACTAAGTAGATTTTGTTTTCCCTTTTTGCTTTCTTTAGTTGTGGGTGAAACAAACAAAAAATTAAATAATGAAAAATACAAAAAGAATTACTTGCCTCTTATGCCTAAGAAGTTTTTCAAAAAGAGAAGTGATTGGAAGGTTGTGCATTGGAGAAGTGAGGGTCGACCTTGAACACTTGTGTTCATGCTCATGGAAACAATGTAGAATTTTTCATGGAAGCTTCTCAAAAATAATTATCCCCTTGTATATATCCATTGTATTATAAAAATAATGTGCCAAGATTTGCTTTTAGGATGATTAGATTGCTTGTTTGCTATATGTGCGGTGCAAAAACAGAAACTTTGACTGTAGTGCATGAATTTACATTTCTTACTGGAATGTCAAAAGTTGCTGAAATTTTTACACAGTACTTATTTATAAATTTTTTAATTTTTCCTAATTTTTCAGAATTTTTGAAGTTACAGAAGTATACAAAGTTTCCAGATTGCTACAGATTGTCCTGTTTTTGACAGATTCTGTTTTCTATGTGTTGTTCACTTATTTTGATGAATCTATGGGTTGTATCGGGGGGTATGAACAATGGTGCGGTTGGAATACAGTAGATATAATGCTAATATGAAATTGGAATGAGTTTACAACAGTACGTAAAGGTAGTAATTTGCTTTATTATACTAACGGATCTCACGAGGGTTTTGCTAAGTTTTGTGTGAATGAAGTGTTCGAAGATCGGGGAGGTATCGATATAAGAAGAATACGGAGAGACAATAGTTCAAGCTTGGGGATGCCCAAGGCACCCCAAGTAAATATTTCAAGGAGACTCAAGCATCTAAGCTTGGGGATGCCCCGGAAGGCATCCCATCTTTATTCTTCAACAATTATCGGTATACCTCGGTTTTTGTTTTGTTCCCATGATATGCGTCTTTAGTGTTTTTCTTTTCCTTTTATGCACCCTTCTAGTATGAGATAGTCCTTCATTGATTTGTAGAATGCTTCATGCTCTTCACTTAAATCTTTTGAGTATGGCTTTGTAGAATGCTCTTTGTGCTTCACTTAAATCTTTTGAGTATGGCTTTATAGAATGCTTCGTGTGCTTCACTTATATATTTTGAGATTGGATATTGGTTAATCTATATTAATTGTAGAATGCTCTATGAACTTCACTTATATATTTTAGAGTATGAATAAAATTATCATCGGAATTAGGCTTGAAAGAGTATCATTAAAATGTCATGCCTAGCTAAAAAGGCATTAAAGAAAAGCGCTTGTTGGGAGACAACCCAATATTTACCCCTACTGTTTTTTTGTGTTATCATGATTATGCTACTGTAGTAACTATGTTTTATATGTTTTCTTTCAATAAAGTGCCAAGTAAAACCTTTGGGATGACTCACAAGATGAGTAGAATTGATGCTGAACCAAAACAGAAAATTTTGACTCCAGTACAGGAATTTTCATTTTTTTTACTGGAGTGTGATAATGATGTGAAATTTTTACACAGTCTTAATATACAAATTCTTCAGGTTGTCCTAATTTTTCAGAATTTTGTCGAGACAGGGAAGTATGGTTACACTACAGATCTTCACAGACTGTTCTGTTTTTGACAGATTCTGTTTTGCATGCATAGTTTCCTTGTTTTAGTGTTTCCATAGCTTATATTTAGCGGTATAAAATTATGGGAATGATAGAGTACAGTACGTATCATGTGGGAACAATTATGAATCTTGTCTTGACAGTACCTAAGTGAATTATTTATCTTTATTACACTAACCCTTCTCACGAAGTTCCGTTAAGTTTTGTGTGATTGAAATTTTCAAGTTTTGGGTGAGACACCGATTTGAGGAGAACAAGGAATGACAAGAACCTAAAGCTTGGGGATGCCCAGGGCACCCCCAAGGTAATATCCATGGAAGACTCAAGCGCCTAAGCTTGGGGATGCCTCGGAAGGCATCCCCTCTTTCGTCTTCAACATTATCGGTATATCTTACTTACAGCTATATTTTTATTCGTCACATAATATGTGCTTTGCTTGGATCGTCATTATATTTTATTATTTTCTGTTAGGTGTTATTCATTATCTTGTTTTTCAATAAAAAGTTTCAAGAATTGTCTTAGGATGCTTGCATTGCATGTTTTGATGTGTGCTGTGTAAAAACAGAAACTTTTGTTGTAGTGTTTGAATTTTCATATTTTACTGGAACATGGAACGTTTCTACAATTTTTACAAAGTGTTGTCATATAAATTATTTAGCATGTCCTAAATTTTCATAATTGTTTGAGTTACGGAAGTACACTGTTTTCATAAATTGCTACAGACTATTCTGTTTGGAAAGATTGCTGTCATAGTTTTGTTATCTGCTTATCCTATAGTTTCCATAGCATATATTGGTAGATATAAATTGTGGAAACAATAGTAAACAGTAGATGTTGTTGAAAATTATTGTGCAACTTATCTTAGCAGTACATGAAGTGTTGATTTATTCTTATGAGTACTAACCTATCTCACGAGTTCTTTTCGAGTTTTGTGTGGATGGAGTTTTTGAGAATAGGTGAAACCATGATATGAGAGGATTGAACGAGATACAAAAGCTCAAGCTTGGGGATGCCAAAGGCACCCCAAGTAAATATTTCAAGAAGTCTCAAGCATCTAAGCTTGGGGATGCTACGCATCCCACCTCTCTTCATCAACAATTATCGGTTAGCCTATGTTGAGCCTAAATTTTTATTCGTTCACATGATGCGTGCTATTCTTGGAATATCATTTTATTTTGTTTTGCTGTTTGAATAAAAGCATTGGATCTGAAATTTTGAGTAAGAGAGAGAGTCCTCACATGGCTATTTAACTAATTGACTACGCATTGATCTTCACTTATATCTTTTTGGAGTAGTTTGTCATTCAATCTCATGCTTCACTTATATCCTATGAGTAAATGGTTGAATGAATTGAATATCATAAATCTGAAATTAAATATGCTTCATATACTTATCCCATGGGGAGTAATGACTTCACACATAATAAGTATAGCTGGTAAAATTTATTGAAAGTTATCAAACACCGCATTGGTCACTTGAACAATTCATGAAAGAATATTGAAGGAAGAGATATTCCACATATAAATATACTATCTTGGACATCTTCCATGATTGTGAGCTCATTAATTATTTTCAAACTCGAGCAAATTAGTTGAAATTGGACAAGGAAGACAACTTAATGAGTTATGTTTGGGTATATTTGCATAGAAGTTATATTGTTATGGATCCTCTAACATGTGGTGCTTGTTTAGAACCTTTTGCTAACCAAAACTTCGTACTAAGTAGAGATACTACTTGTGCATCCAAACCCTTGAGCCAAGTTTCTTCCATGAGAGTCCACCATACCTACCTATATGCGGTATTTACCTACCGTTCCAAGTAAATTTGCATGTGCCAAACTCTAAACCTTCAAATAATATTTTGTTTTGTATGCCCGAATCGCTCATGTAGCGACTGGGGGCGGTCAGTATCTTCCATGCTAGGTGGGTTATTCTCACGATATGTGTTGATTCACTATCATTCACGAGAAAGTGGCCGGTATTCGGGATGCCCAGTTCCATGCTCAAAAATCAAATCAAAATATAATGAAACAAAACTCCCCCAGGATTGTTGTTTGTATGGACGGTACCCGTGGATTCGGCTCGCCGTGGAGTGTGTTTGATTGGTGGAGGGGGAGTAAAAACTTTATCATTCTGTTTGGGAACCGCCTATAATGTATCTAGCATGGAAGATGGTGAAATCTCTTGGTTGTTATGTTGACAATGAAAGCATACCTCCCAAAATTATATTCATCTCTGTTTTAAACAATGAGCTCTGGCACATATGCAAATCCCTGTTAACCTCTATGAAGGGCCAATCTATGTATTTTCATGTTATTTACTATTCATGTTGAGTCAACTTCTTTTTCCAACCTCAATCTATTAGTTGGCAAGCATCATGTGGTGGGGAAAGATCCAAACATATATATCCAGTCAAATATATTTGATCATGAATTATTATTGTTGACAATTATCTATATGATAAATAAGTTGGGAGGGGAAACATTAAGCCCCTATCTTTCTCTGTGTTCGATGGATGCTATTTATTCTAAAAATATGCTTTGAGTGTCAATAATCATGGAAGACTATATGATAGTTGAGTATGTGGAATTTGCTAAATCAAAGCTCTTACATAGACCCTTCCTGAAAATAAGATAAATTGCAATTGTTAGATGACTAGGAATATGGTTTGTTAGTTTTCAAGAAACTTTCTGGTCTATACTTTAACATGTGAATAGCTTGTTACTTGATCATGAGAAGTTTTATGAGATGAGCTACTGTTTATGGTTTATATTGATGCTAGAAAAGGTGATTGGAATTATCATTGATCAAACTTGTGCACTTGCTAGCATTCACACTTCATAAATTATTTCTTTTATCATTTACCTACTCGAGGACGAGCAGGAATTAAGCTTGGGGATGCTGATACGTCTCCAACGTATCTATAATTTATGAAGTATTCATGCCATGGTTACAATATTTTTTTATGATTTTGGTATGATTTGATTAGAACTAACCCGGACTGACGCTATTTTCAGCACAACTACCGTGGTGTTGTTTTTGTGCATAAATAAAAGTTCTCGGAATGAGCTGAAAATTTACGGAGAATATTTTTGGAAAATATAAAAAATACTGGAGCGAAAAGATACCGGAGAGGAGGCCCGAGGCAGCCACAAGGGTGGGGGGCGCCCCCCCCCCCCCCCCCCAGGGCGCGCCCCCCTGTCTTGTCACCTCCTCGGGAACCTTCTGGACGTGGGACCAACGCCAAATACTCCTATAAATACCCAAGTCCCTGTAAAGAACACTAGATCAGAAGTTCCACCGTCGCAAGTCTCTGTAGCCACGAAAAATCAATCTTGGCCCTCTCCGGCACCCTGTCAGAGGGGGTCACCATCAGCGGAGTGTTGCGGAACGTTGCATGGGAAAAAAAAAATTCCTACGCACACACAAGATCTATCCATGGTGATGAGCATCTACGAGAGGGAGAGTGAATCTACATACCCTTGTAGATCGCTAAGCGGAAGCGTTAAGAAACGCGGTTGATGTAGTCGAACGTCTCCGCGATCCAAATCGCAAGTCGTCCCTCGATCCGATCACGAACTAGTGCCGAACGGACGGCACCTCCGCGTTCAACACACATACGGCTTGATGACGCCTTCACCTCCTCGATCCAGCGAGCGATGGTGAAGTAGTAGATGAGTTCCGGCAGCACGACGGCGTGGTGATGGTGGTGAGGAACAATCTCTGCAGGGCTTCGCCCAGCACTACGGAGATTATGACGGGAGAACTAGAGGGTTAGGGTTGCCGACACACGGCTTGAGAAATCTTAATGTGTCCCGTGTGCTAGCCCTGCCCCTCTATTTATATGTTGAGCCTTGGGGTCTAAACTTGGAGTAAAAGCCTCCTCCAGGTCGGTTTTGCCCGCACATGGTCAGTTTGGCCCGCAGGGAAAGAGTCCAACTCGGATCCCTGCAGTACCGCGCACAAGCGGTAGTACTGCTCACGAGCGGTAGTACCGCTTCACACAAGCGGTAGTACCGCTTGAGCGGTAGTACCACTTCACACAAGCGGTAGTACCGCTTATGCGGTAGTACCGCTTCACACAAGCGGTAGTACCGCTTACGCGGTAGTACTGCCTTACCAGCGGTAGTACCGCTTAAGGCAGTAGCAAAACTTCCTTTTGCACTTTCCAATACCTCGTGGGCTTTACCCCTTTGGCTCATATAAAGTGTTGCTGCACCCGAACACTTCGGTAAACATCCGGAACCCCTTCCGGTGAATTCCGGAACCCTTCCGGAGATCAAAACACTATTATCACATATATCAATCTTTACCTCCGGACTCTTCCGGAGATCCTCGTCATGTCCGGGATCATATCCGGGACTCCGAACAACCTTCGGTCACCAACAAAATAACTCAACTATACTAATCGTCACCAAACGTTAAGTGTGTAGACCCTGCGGGTTCGAGAACTATGTAGACATGACCGAGACACCTCTACGATCAATAACCAATAGCGGGACCTGGATGCCCATATTGGCTCCTACATATTCTACGAAGATCTTTATCGGTCGAACCTCTATGTCAAGGATTCAGTTAATCCCGTATGCTGTTCCCTTTGTTCTTCGGTATGTTACTTGCCCGAGATTCGATAGTCGGTATCTCTATACCTAGTTCAATCTCGTTACCGGCAAGTCTCTTTACTCGTTCCGTAATACAAGATCTCGTGGCTAACACTTTAGTCACATTGCTTGCAAGGCTCATTGTGATGTTGTATTACCGAGTGGGCCCTGAGATACCTCTCCGTCATACGGAGTAACAAATCCCAGTCTTGATCCATGCCAACCCAACAGACACCCTCGGAGATACCTGTAGAGAACCTTTATAGTCACCCAGTTACGTTGTGACGTTTGATACACACAAGGAACTCCTACGGTGTCAGTGAGTTGCATGATCTCATGGTCATAGAAACAAATACTTGACATGCAGAAAACAATAGCAATAAACTGACATGATCATATGCTACGTTTATAGTTTGGGTCTTGTCCATCACATCATTCTCCTAATGATGTGATCCCGTTATCAAATGACATCTCATGTCAATGGCTAGGAAACCTTAACCATCTTTGATCAACGAGCTAGTCAACTAGAGGCTTACTAGGGACACAGTGTTGTCTATGTACCCACACATGTATTTGAGTTTCCAATCAATACAATTATAGCATGGATAATAAACGATTATCATGAACAAGGAAATATAATAATAACCAATTTATTATTGCCTCTAGGGCATATTTCCAACAGTCTCCCACTTGCACTAGAGTCAATAATCTAGTTCACATCACTATGTGATTTACATTGTAATGAATCGAACACCCATGCAGTTCTGGTGTTGTTCATGTTTAGCCCTTGGAAGAGGTTTAGTCATCGGATCTGCAACATTCAGATCCATGTGTACTTTGCAAATATTTATGTCGTCCTCCTTGATGTATTCGCGGATGGACTTGAAACGTCGCTTTATGTGTCTGGTCCTCTTGTGAAATCTTGGTTCCTTGGCTAGATTAATGGCACCAGTATTATCACAAAACAGAGTCATTGGGTTAAGCGCACTAGGCACTACTCCAAGATCTGTCATGAACTCCTTCATCGAGACACCTTCCTTCGCTGCCTCCGAGGCAGCGATGTACTCCGCTTCGCATGTAGAATCAGCTACCACGCTTTGCTTGGAACTGCACCAGCTAACCGCACCCCCATTAAAAATAAATACGTATCCGGTTTGTGATTTAGAGTCATCCGGATCAGTGTCAAAGCTTGCATCGACGTAACCCTTTACGACGAGCTCTTGATCACCTCCATAAACGAGAAACATGTCCTTGGTCCTTTTCAGGTACTTCAGGATATACTTGACCGCCATCCAGTGTTCCATTCCTGGATCACTTTGAAACCTTCCGACCATACTTATGGCAAGGCTGACATCGGGTCTTGTGCACAGCATTGCATACATGATAGAGCCTATGGCTGAAGCATAGGGGATGACACTCATCTTTTCTCTATCTTCTGCAGTCACTGGGCATTGAGTCTTACTCTACTTCACACCTTGCAATACAGGCAAGAACCCCTTCTTGGATTGATCCATTTTGAACTTCTTCAAAACTTTGTCAAGGTATGTGCTTTGTGAAAGTCCTATTAAGCGTCTCGATCTATCTCTATAGATCTTGATGCCTAATATGAAAGCAGCTTTTCCTAGGTCCTTCATTGAAAAACTCTTGTTCAAATATTCCTTCACGCCTTTCAACATTTCTATATTGCTTCCAATCAGCAATATGTCATCCACATATAATATTAGAAACGCTATAGAGCTCCCACTCACTTTCTTGTAAATACAAGCTTCTCCGTAAACTTGTATAAACTCGAACGCTTTGATCACCTCATCAAAGCGAAGATTCCAACTCCGAGATGCTTGCACCAGTCCATAAATGGATCGCTGGAGTTTGCAAACTTTGTCAGCATTCTCTGGATCGACAAAACCTTCTGGTTGCATCATATACAACTCTTCCTTAAGGAAACCGTTAAGGAACGCTGTTTTGACATCCATCTGCCAAATTTCATAATCGAAAAAGGCAGCTATTGCTAACATGATTCTGACGGACTTAAGCATTGCTACGGGTGAGAAGGTCTCATCGTAGTCAACTCCTTGAACTTGTGAAAAACCCTTTGCCACAAGTCGAGCTTTATAGACGGTGACATTACCGTCCGCGTCCGTCTTCCTCTTAAAGATCCATTTGTTCTGAATGGCCTTACGCCCTTCAGGTAATACTTCCAAAGTCCATACTTTGTTTTCATACATGGATCCCATCTCGGATTTCATGGCCTCTAACCACTTCTCAGAATCCGGACCCATCATCGCTTCTCCATAGCTCGTAGGTTCATCGTTGTCCAACAACATGACCTCTAAGACAGGGTTGCCGTACCACTCAGGAGCAGTACGCGTCCATGTCGACCTACGAGGTTCGATAGCAACTTGATCCAAAGCTTCATGATCATCATCATTAACTTCCTCTTCAGCTGATGTAGGCTCTACAAAAACATCTTTCTGCGCTGCGCTACTTTCAGGTTGAAGTAAAGGTTCAACAACCTCATCAAGTTCTATCTTCCTCCCACTCAATTCTTTCGAGAGAAACTCTTTCTCAAGAAACGTTCCGTTTTTAGCGACAAACACTTTGCCTTCGGATCTGAGGTAGAAGGTATACCCAACTGTCTCTTTTGGGTATCCCTATGAAGACGCATTTCTCCGCTTTGGGTTCCAGCTTTTCAGGCTGAAGCTTTTTGACATAAGCATCACATCCCCAAACTTTAAGAAACGACAGCTTTGGCTTCTTGCCAAACCAAAGTTCATATGGCGTCGTCTCAACGGATTTTGATGGTGCCCTATTTAGAGTGAATGCAGCTTTCTCTAATGCATAACCCCAAAACGATAGTGGCAAATCGGCAAGAGACATCATAGATCGCACCATATCCAATAAGGTTCGATTACGACGTTCGGACACACCATTACGCTGTGGTGTTTCAGGCGGTGTTAGTTGTGAAACAATTCCACATTGTCTTAAGTGACTGCCAAACTCATAACTCAGATATTCTCCTCCTCGATCAGATCGTAGGAATTTAATCTTCTTGTTACGATGATTCTCAACTTCACTCTGAAATTGTTTGAACTTTTCAAATGTTTCAGACTTGTGTTTCATTAAGTAAATATACCCATATCTACTTAAGTCATCAGTGAAGGTGAGAAAGAAACGATAACCACCGCGCGCCTCAATGCTCATCGGACCGCACACATCAGTATGTATGATTTCCAATAAGTCACTTGCCCGTTCCATTGTTCCAGAGAACGGCGTTTTAGTCATCTTGCCCATGAGGCATGGCTCACATGTGTCAAGTGATTCAAAATCAAGTGACTCCAAAAGTCCATCAGCATGGAGCTTCCTCATGCGTTTTACGCCAATATGACCTAAACGGCAGTGCCACAAGAAAGTGGTATTATCATTATCAATTCTACATCTTTTGGCATCAATGTTATGAACATGTGTATCTTTACTATCGAGATTCAATAGGAATAAACCCCTCACATCGGGTGCATGACCATAAAAGATATTACTCATATAAATAGAACAACCATTATTCTCTGATTTAAATGAGTAACCGTCTCGCAATAAACAAGATCCAGATATAATGTTCATGCTTAACGCAGGCACTAAATAACAATTATTCAGGTTCATCACTAATCCCGATGGTAATCGAAGAGCGAGCGTGCCGACGGCGATCACACCAACCTTGGAACCATTTCCCACGCGCATCGTCACTTCGTCCTTTGCCAGCCTCCGTCTATTCCGCAGTTCCTGTTTTGAGTTGCAAATATGAGCAACCGCACCGGTATCAAATACCTAGGCACTACAACGAGAGTTGGTAAGGTACACATCAATAACATGTATATCATATATACCTTGTTTGTTGTTGGCCGCCTTCTTGTCAGCCAAATACTTGGGGCAGTTCCGCTTCCAGTGTCCAGTTCCCTTGCAATGAAAGCACATAGTTTCTGGTTTGGGTCCAGCCTTGGGTTTCTTCACGAGAGGAGCAACTGCTTTGCCACTCTTCTTCGAGTTACCCTTCTTACCCTTGCCATTTTTCTTGAAACTAGTGGTTTTATTGACCATCAACACTTGATGCTCCTTCTGAATTTCAGACTCAGCGGCTTTCAGCATCGCAAACATCTCGGCGACTGACTTGTTCATCCCGTTCATGTTATAGTTCAACACGAAGCTCTTGTAGCTAGGTGGCAATGATTGAAGAACTCTGTCAGTGACAGCCTCTGGCGGAAGGGGCATCCCCAATTCAGCCAGACGGGTGGAGTACCCAGACATTCTGAGTACGTGATCACTGATAGACCCGTTCTCCTCCATCTTGCAAGCATAGAACTTATCGGAGATCTCATATCTCTCGATCCGGGCATTCTTCTGAAAGATAAACTTCAACTCCTGGAACATCTCATATGCTCCATGACGTTCAAAACGTCTTTGAAGTCCCGGTTCTAAGCCATACAATATTGCACATTGAACTATTGAGTAATCTTCAGAATGAGCCTGCCAGGCGTTCACAACGTCTAGAGACTCAACTGGAGCGGGTGGATCACCAAGCGGTGCATCAAGGACATAAGCCTTCTGGGAAGCCGTAAGGATAATCCTTAGATTACGGGCCCAGTCCACAAAGTTACTTCCATCATCTTTCAACTTAGCTTTCTCTAGGAACGCATTAAAATTCAGGGGTGCTACTGCGCGAGCCATGATCTACAACATAAATATAGCAAAGACAACTTAGACTATTGTTCTAGATAATGAGTTTAGTTAATCAAATTACTTAAAAACTCCCACTCAAATTGACATCCCTCCGGTCATTCGAGTGTAACATGATCCAAATCCACCAACTCAAGTCCGATCATCACGTGAGTTGAGGTGGTTTCAATGGTGAACATCTTCATGTTGATCATATCTACTATATGACTCATGTTCGACCTTTCGGTCTCTTGTGTTCCGAGGCCATGTCTGTACATGCTAGGCTCGTCAAGTTTAACCCGAGTGTTCCGCACGTGCAACATGGCTTACACCCGTTGTATGTGAACGTAGAGTGTATCACACCCGATCATCACGGCGTGTCTCGAAACGACGAACTTTCGCAACGGTGCACACTCGGGGAGAACACAATTTATCTTGAAATTTAAGTGAGGGATCACCTTATAATGCTACCGTCGTCCTAAGCAAAATAAGATGCATAAAAGGATTAACATCACATGCAAATCATAAGTGACATGATATGGCCATGAACTTGTGCTTTTGATCTCCATCTTCAAAGCACCGGCATGATCTCCATCGTCACCGGCATGACACCATGATCTCCATCATCTTGATCTCCATCAACGTGTCGCCATGAGATTGTCGCGCCGACTGTTGCTTCCACGACTATTGCTAACTCATAGCGATAAAGTAAAGCAAAACGGCGAAAATAATTAAAGACAACTCTATGGCTCCTGCCAGTTGTCGTACTCATCGACATGCAAGTCGTGATATTCTATACAACACATGATCATCTCATACATCACATATATCTCATCATGTAATTGGCCATATCACATCACAACATACCCTGCAAAAACAAGTTAGACGTCCTCTAATTGTTGCTGCATATTTTACGTGGCTGCTACGGGTTTGCAAGAACCGTTCTTACCTACGCAAAACCACAACGTGGTGTAGTGATTGCTTTTTGATCTTCTAAAAGAACCCTCTTCATTGAAATCGATTCAACTAAAGTGAGAGAGACAGACACCCGCTATCCATCTTTATGCAACGAAGTTACATGTCAGTTGAAGGAACCGGTCTCTCGTAAGCGTACGAGTAATGTTGGTCCGGGCCGCTTCATCTCACAATACCGCCGAATCAAGTATCAACTAGTAACGGCAAGCAATATGTATACACCCACGCCCACAACTCGTTTGTGTTCTACTCGAGATCTCATCTACGCATAGACCTAGCTCAGATGCCACTGTTAGGGAACGTTGCATGGGAAACAAAAAATTTCCTACGCACACACAAGATCTATCCATGGTGATGAGCATCTACGAGAGGGAGAGTGAATCTACATACCCTTGTAGATCGCTAAGCGGAAGCGTTAAGAAACGCGGTTGATGTAGTCGAACGTCTCCGCGATCCAAATCGCAAGTCGTCCCTCGATCCGATCACGAACTATTGCCGAACGGACGGCACCTCCGCGTTCAACACACGTACGGCTTGATGACGCCTTCACCTCCTCGATCCAGCGAGCGATGGTGAAGTAGTAGAAGAGTTCCGGCAGCACGACGGCGTGGTGATGCTGGTGAGGAACAATCTCTGCAGGGCTTCGCCAAGCACTACGGAGATTATGACGGGAGAACTAGAGGGTTAGGGTTGCCGACACACGGCTTGGGAAATCTTAATGTGTCCCGTGTGCTAGCCCTGCCCCTCTATTTATATGTTGAGCCTTGGGGTCTAAACTTGGAGTAAAAGCCTCCTCCAGGTCGGTTTTGCCCGCACAAGGTCGGTTTGGCCCGCAGGGAAAGAGTCCAACTCGGATCCCTGCAGTACCGCGCACAAGCGGTAGTACCGCTCACGAGCGGTAGTACCGCTTCACACAAGCGGTAGTACCGCTTATGCGGTAGTACCGCTTCACACAAGCGGTAGTACCGCTTACGCGGTAGTACTGCCTTACCAGCGGTAGTACCGCTTAAGGCAGCAGCAAAACTTCCTTTTGCACTTTCCAATACCTCGTGGGCTTTACCCCTTTGGCTCATATAAAGTGTTGCTGCACCCGAACACTTCGGTAAACATCCGGAACCCCTTCCGGTGAATTCCGGAACCCTTCCGGAGATCAAAACACTATTATCACATATATCAATCTTTACCTCCGGACTCTTCCGGAGATCCTCGTCATGTCCGGGATCTTATCCGGGACTCCGAACAACCTTCGGTCACCAACAAAATAACTCAACTATACTAATCGTCACCAAACGTTAAGTGTGTAGACCCTGCGGGTTCGAGAACTATGTAGACATGACAGAGACACCTCTACGATCAATAACCAATAGAGGGACCTGGATGCCCATATTGGCTCCTACATATTCTACGAAGATCTTTATCGGTCGAACCTCTATGTCAAGGATTCAGTTAATCCCGTATGATGTTCCCTTTGTTCTTCGGTATGTTACTTGCCCGAGATTCGATCGTCGGTATCTCTATACCTAGTTCAATCTCGTTACCGGCAAGTCTCTTTACTCGTTCCGTAATACAAGATCTCGTGGCTAACACTTTAGTCACATTGCTTGCAAGGCTCATTGTGATGTTGTATTACCGAGTGGGCCCTGAGATACCTCTCCGTCATACGGAGTAACAAATCCCAGTCTTGATCCATGCCAACCCAACAGACACCCTCGGAGATACCTGTAGAGCACCTTTATAGTCACCCAGTTACGTTGTGACGTTTGATACACACAAGGCACTCCTACGGTGTCAGTGAGTTGCATGATCTCATGGTCATAGGAACAGATACTTGACATGCAGAAAACAATAGCAATAAACTGACACGATCATATGCTACGTTTATAGTTTGGGTCTTGTCCATCACATCATTCTCCTAATGATGTGATCCCGTTATCAAATGACATCTCATGTCAATGGCTAGGAAACCTTAACCATCTTTGATCAACGAGCTAGTCAACTAGAGGCTTACTAGGGACACAGTGTTGTCTATGTACCCACACATGTATTTGAGTTTCCAATCAATACAATTATAGCATGGATAATAAACGATTATCATGAACAAGGAAATATAATAATAACCAATTTATTATTGCCTCTTGGGCATATTTCCAACATGGAGACCATGGAGGAGGAAGACGGAGGGGCCATCATCACCATGGAGGCCAAGGACCAGAGGGAGAACCTCTCCCCACCTAGCGGGGAGGCCATGGAGGAGGAAACACAAGGGGGAGACCCTTTCCCCCTCTCTCTCGGTGGCGCCGGAGTGCCATCGGGGGAACCATCGCCGCGGTGATCTTCTTCATCAACATCACCTTCCTCATCACCGTCCTCATATCTTTTCAGCGGTCCACTCTCCCGCATCCCGCTGTAATCCCCTACTTGAACATGGTGCTTTATGCCACATATTATGATCCAATGATGTGTTGCCATCCTATGATGTTTTGAGTAGATTTCTTTTGTCTTATGGGTTGATTGATGATCTAGATTGGTTTGAGTTGTATGTTTATTTTCGTGTTGTCCTATAGTGCCTTCCGTGCCGCACACACGTGAAGGATTCCCGCTGTAGGGTGTTGCAATATGTTCATGATTTGCCTATGGTGGGTTGCTTGAGTGACAGAAGCATAAACCCGAGTAGGTGGGTTGTTGCGTATGGGATAAAGGGGACTTGATGCTTTAATGCTATGGTTGGGTTTTACCTTAATGATCTTTAGTAGTTGCGGATGCTTGCTAGAGTTCCAATCATAAGTGCATATGATCCAAGTAGAGAAAGTATGTTAGCTTATGCCTCTCCCTCGTATAAAATTGCAATAATGATTACCGATCTTGTTAACAATTGCCTAGGACAATTCCGCACACTGACCCATCATTATTCCACACTCGCTATTTGTAATATATTGTAATATATTATAACTTTATGATAACAGCACCTATTTTTATATTTTAGTTCTTCGATATCATGCAAAGCTATTCTCTTCATACCCACAACGTAGTTTTATTTCTCGTTTCTAGTTGGAAGCAAGCGTTCAGCGTACGTAGAGTCATATCAGTGGCAGATAGGACTTGAGAGAATATTGATCTTACTTTTAGCTCTTTGTGGGTTCGACACTCCATACTTATCACTTCCATCTTTGGAAATTGCTACGATGATTCCTTGAACTTGGGGATTATCAAACAACCTCCTGGGTTTGAGGATCAGAATGCACCTTTTTATGTCTGTAAGCTTGATAAAGCCTTGTATGGTTTGAAACAGGCTCCCAAAGCATGGTACTCTCGTCTCAGTACAAAGATGCAACAACTTGGGTTTGTACCCTCGAAATCTGACACTTCTTTGTTTATTTACAACAAGTTCACGACAGCCATATTTGTTCTCATATATGTTGATGATATCATTGTGACTAGTTCCTCTAATGATGCAATAACTGGTTTACTTAAAGATTTGAGTTCAGAATTTGCTTTGAAAGATCTAGGAGAGTTGCATTTCTTCTTAGGAATTGAAGTTAAGAAAATCAAGGATGGTATTCATCTCTCCCAGGAAAAATATGCAAATGATTTGTTAAGTAGAGTTGGTATGAAGGACTGCAAGCCATCACCTACACGTTTGTCCAGCTCAGAATCATTAACTCTGACTCAAGGAGAACCTCTGAATCAGGAACATAATACCAGTTATAGAAGTATTGTTGGTGCCCTTCAGTATTTGACCTTAACTCGGCCTGATATATCATTTGCAGTAAATAAGTTTGCCAGTTTTTGCATGCACCCACCACTGCGCACTGGACAGCAGCAAAGCGTATTCTCAGGTATGTGAAGAATACATCAAGTCTTGGCTTAACATTCAGACAGTCTTCATCTACTCATATTAGTGCCTTTTCCGATGCGGACTGGGCCGGTTGTCTTGATGATAGAAGATCCACTGGTGGGTTTGCAATTTTCTATGGACCAAATTTAATTTCATGGTGTGCCAAGAAGCAAGCAACTGTCTCCAGGTCAAGTACAGAATCAGCATACAAAGCACTAGCAAATGCAACAGCTGAGGTGATATGGTTACAATCTATGTTGAAGGAACTTGGAGTTAAACAATCTTTGCCTCTATGTCTTTGGTGTGATAATCTTGGTGCCACATACTTGTCTGCTAATCCAGTGTTTCATGCCAGAACTAAACACATTGAAATAGATTTTCATTTTGTCAGAGAACGAGTTGCAGACAAGCAATTAGAGAACAGATTTATTCCCTCCAAGGATCAGCTTGCAGATGGGTTTACAAAAGCATTGCCAGTAAGAAGCTTTGAAGAGTTCAAGCGTAATCTCAACTTGCGCAGTTGTGATTAAGGGAGGATATTGAACGTAGTTATTGTAACGTGACAACTAGTCACGTACGTTCCTCTCTCTCTCTCTTAGTAAACTTGGCTTGCACGCCATACATAAGATAGAGATAGAGTTGTTATATGTTAAAGTTAGTTTAAGATTCTATCTCTTCTTCTGTATCTCTCCCAACCGAATCTGTAACATCTACGAGAGGTTGTCTCTCTCGATCAATATAAACCCTGCGGGCTCTCCTCTGGAGAGTTGAGACGCTTCATCCTATTTTACAGCTCCCAGCATCGGTGGCCCCGAATTTAGATTCGAGCATCTCCCACAAATCCTTCGCAACCCGCACATGTAAATATGCGTCAACTAGCTTATCTTCGATCACACTAAGAACTGCTCCTAGAAAGTAGACGGTGGCGTCCCTGAACGCCTTCCCCTGTTCAGGAGTGATCGTTCCTGTCGGAGTAATTAACACCGACTACCGAGAACATGTTCATAGACGTGAGCCATAAGGTGGTTTTGGTCTGCCAACGCTTAAAGTTTGTACCGATAAACTTATCCGGTTTCAGTGCAGCAGCAAAACCGTTACTCAAAAAAATCCTACATACATTAGGTTTTCAGATTGTTGAGTAAATAGGCAATTTTCTGAGTAAGTTATCCAAGAATAACTCATGTGCATCATGTAAACAGTACTAAGCACATATTGATATTGGACCATATTATTGCATACTAGACAGATAGTATAAACATCTACACAGATCAGTAGTACGACTAACACAGGAATAAACAGGAGCGGCATAAACGTGTTATGCCCTCCAATAGGCCAGTTGGCCGTAGTTGCGCGGCTACGGCAGCCTCCTCGGCTGCCTTCTTGTCGGCTTCGAGATTTGCAGCGGCGGCAAGGTCTGCGTTGGTTGGCGAAGCCATGGTGATGATGAAAGCGACGCGGACGTAGAGGAAGTAGTCCAACGGAGGCGAGCAGTCGCGTAGTCGCTCCCCAAAAACCTAATCGCCCCTCTCCCATACAAGATCCAGATGGGCGAGGTTTCGGAGGCCTGCTCTCCTGTCAACCATGTACGCGGTGAATGGGACGGAGTCGCCGGCGGCAGCAGCAGCAGAAGGAATGACAGGGAGGTACTCGTGGAGCAGATGTGATCTGATCTTGTGGCGGCTAGGGTTGGCCGATGCCTTGCATATATATGCGCGTCCGTGTGGAGAGACGTGGGCTGGACCCATGTCCGAGTTGACAACAGCCCACGATCCGACGTCTAAGATCGTGACGCGTCCGTTACGAACTCTCCGTTCCTGACCAACAAAAATTAGCGCGTAGATTTGAGCTCAGTTCGGTTCAATCCCGAAATCCGCGACGCGTCATGAAGAGACTGGCGGCGAAGGAGGAGTGCACGAGGGCCTCTTCTGTTCTCAAGTTTTAATAGCATGTTGAAGATAAACCCTTATAAGAAGGTCCAACTCCTTCTCCACCAGCGGGGTGGGACTAAACTTTTCACCACCCCTTGTCATGCCAACTACATAGGCCCTTAGAATTTTTTTAAAAATTGTCATATGGGTTCTATGCCCATCTCACATTTCAACATGTTTTGGCAAATTTTGGTAAGTCCCAAGTTCGAACTGTTGTATGGCTTGGGTCAGGTCCGGAGGTTGTTCTGGATGCTGCCAAACGTGATTGTATTCCCTGATTGAGTAATACAAGAATTTGTTTTCGCAAAAAGCAAAATAAAAATAAAAGAATAGAGGGGCTAAGTGGCCGCCTGCGCGAGGAGGGACATATGCGAGCACGAGGAAGCTGTGCAGCGTGGTTTTGGAGGAAGATGATGGGGAGATGCACAGCGGTGGATGGGCCCTCGTGCAACGGAATTGCAATCGCTTGCCAGATTTTGCTTCTTCGCGCGCAACGACGCAAGTGACTTGGCCGAAGGCAGCGTCACGATTCTCAACACACGCCTCCCCCTTTCCCCTCGCCCCCCGTCGCTCCCGCGGGCGGCGGCTGGGCGAACCCTAGCTCCAGCCGCCCCCCTCCCCTCCGTCGTCTCCTTCTCCCTCGCCGTCGCCGGAGGGCGCCGCCGGGCAAAGCCCGGGCGGCGGCGGCGGCGGCGAGGACCTTCCTCCTCCCCGCATGGGGTCGTCAGCGCGGGCTGCGGCGTCTGGTCGGGGGCGCGGCGCTGGTGTGGGGCGCGGCGGCGGCAAGGCGCGCGGCTAGGACGACGACTCGGGCGCGCGGTGGTGATGCGGCGGCTGCACAGGGTGGCCTGGGTGCGTGGCGGCGCCCGCTCGGACGCCCTCGTCGCCTGGCTCCATGGTTGGGCGGTGGTGCGCAGGTGAGCATCGACGGCGGACAGGGGCACTCGACTCCCGTGCGCGTCCGTCCGGAGGGGGCGGGCTGCTGGCGCGCTGCAGCTGGGCGCCTGGCTGCCTTGGGCAACCCTTGCTGGATCTGAAGCTGCCAGATCTGGTGGGTGGCGGCGGCTGGCCCTCCAGTGGCGCCGGCCGAAGGCGGCCGGTGGCGGCGTGGCGGTGCCCTGGTGCTCCGGCGTGGTGTGATGGCTGCAAGCTTCGGTGGTGGCGGGTTGGCCTCGTCCCGGCCAGATCTGGCGCGGGGGCTGGCGGACGGCGCAGGACCAGGGGCTCGGGGGCGGCGGGTGCGTGTAGCCGGCGCGGATCTGGCGGGGCTGCACGCGCTCGACGCGGTGGCGCGGCTCGGGGGCGCCCCGGTCGGCGAAGGGGCGGGGCTGCGGCCTTGTTGGCAGTGGTCAATCCGGCGTTGCGAGGGTTTCTGGTGGGCAACGCGGATCTGGAGCGTGGCAGAGGATGGCGATCGGCGGCACGCCGGCAGAGGGTCGACCTAGTCTGCGGCGGTGTTTACCGTCGCGTTTGTGCCCGTCTGTCTTGTTGTTCCATTGTGTCGTCGGTCCGAGTTGGTGCCCGTGTTGCTGTTGTGTTGTTGGTCGGAGCGACGTCGGTGGCCATGGATGTGGCGGCGCCTGAGCTCGTCTCGGATAAAGGTCGGGGCTTGCTTGGCGGTGGCCGTCGGCAGCTACTAGATCGTGTTCCCCCATGTCGACAGAGACTTGCTGGGGATGCGGGCGTGGACGCCTCCAACGGTGGAGGCGATCACCCAGGTCTGGTGGCTGATGCCGGGCTAGGAGCAGATGGAGGTCCCTTCCGCTCCTCCCACCGTGGTCTGTGTGTTGCGATGGTGATGGCTGACGGTGACCCGGGACATGGATGCCGGGGCGGCGGCCCGGGATGGTTGTCCGTATGGTGGCTTTCTGGCAGGCCCCATGGCGGCAGTGGTGGCTACGTTTCTCGGTCGCTTGGGCGACGAGGGATGTAGCGGATGGTGGTTCAGGCACACTTTCTGTTGCCCAGATCCGGATCTGGAGGCCGGTTCTCGCCATGACTGACCCGGGTGCCTCGTGATGGCATGTGTGAGCTGCCGAGTGAAAGCTCCGCGTTTTGGCGCCGATGACGACGACATCCGCGGGTGCCGTTATCTTCTTGAAGATGTCGTCATGGTTCTCCTCCCCATGTCAGAGTCTCCGGGTGAAAGCCCTTGTCCACGTCGGGCTCGGCAGCGGCGGTGCTCGCGTTCCCCTCTTGAGGGCGTTGTCGTGGAGGCTAGGTGTCCTAGGTCGTGTCATGGCGTTGTAATCGGGGTGTCCTGTGCTAGGTGTTGTTTGGCAGCATAGTCGGGTGCGCTTATGCTTGCCAGCTTTCTCGGGATCTGCTGTCTCAGTGGACTTCCTCTCCACATTGTATCGTTCGGTCATGTAACTTTGATGTTGTTGCTTTATATATAAAGCGGGGCGAGAGCCAGCTGTTTCGAGAGAGAGTGACTTGGCCGAATCGTATTTAACCATCCACTTGGTTTTCCAACTTTTTATATATATAATTTCGTTGGTCGCAACAGATTCATTATCCTGGTCCGACTAATATATGTATTGGATCGTTTTTTTGTTGTTGTTGTTTTGCTACATATACATAACCTGCAGGCAAAAGCGCATAGTACGAAGAATATTTCTGTTTACAACAAACAATGGCAGGCTCTTATGCAATGTCCAGTTGGCCGGACCTCCCGACTGATCTCCTCCTCGGAATCCTCCAACGCCTCCAGCTCCGGGAATCCCTCGCCTTCGCGTCAGTCTGCGCATCATGGCGCCGCGCCGCCGCGGCCGCTGGCGTACCATCTTCCTGCAGACCGTGGCTCATGTCCTGGACACACCTCGTTGACGAGAGCCAACCCGACAAGACAAGCTGCAGCTCGGCCGTGACGTGCAAGTTCCACCATCTCCTGGACGTCCACAGGTCTTACGATGTCGATTTTCCCAAGGATTGCTTCGTTGCATGTGCCGGAGCTTCCCATGGATGGCTGGTCCTGGTAAACCATCTCTCCAATCTGCTTCTCTTCAACCCCATCACCTCGGCCATGGTCTCCTTACCTCCAATCACCGATTTCTCATTTGTGGAGGCAGCATATGATGACAATGGAAACATAGAAGGTTATCGCCTTTTTAACGAGAAATTATATGATGTGAAATATCTGGCGACGGGGTTCTACCAGAAGGCGGTGTTATCCTGTGCTCCATCCAAAGATGGTGACTGCATCGTCATGATCATCCATTATGATAGCAATTGGCTCTCTTGCTGCAAGGGCAGGAGAGGGCAGGTGGCAGGTGGTCTCGACTATAGCTAAAAAGAAACAAGATCGGTACGCGGACTGTGCGTACCACGATGGGAGGTTTTACACCGTGACATACCATGGAATTGTAGAGAAATATGATCTTGATGGATCGAATGGACCGACAAAGGAGGCGGTCATTGCACATAGAATATTTTCATGTGTTCTTACTAGGCACTTGGTGTCCACACCATGGGGTGATCTCTTGCAAGTCCGGGCCATTTCTGCGAACCGTGTGGATCGTGTTAGGTTTCTAATTGGCAAGGTTCTTCCCGGAGGATGCAAGAAGGTGTCGCCCGACGACTTGGTGGACCACGCGATATTTGTTGGACTGAACCACTCGGCGTGTTTGCCCTCAAAGAAATTCCCTGGTTTAAGGAATCGATGCATCTATTTCTCAGCTCCGTGGATGACAGAGACGTTTGATTTAGTTGCCCGTTGTAGTGGATGGGGAGGCGTAAGGTCATATGACATAGAAAGAAGGATATTCGAGCATGCTTTTCCCTTTGAAGGTATGCCTAGAAGTTGGAGCGTGGATGTTCCTTCAGAGGTGTGGATCACACCGAATATGTAATACCCCCGCAAATGTAAGGGATTGTAGATTCTCTACCGAACACATCTGACACCATGATGCAAAATCCAGTCATCTTCATAGTTCATAGAGATGATGGGGCTCCACTATGCAGAGATACATATGAAGGCATGAAGCTACAGTCTGAATTGCAGAATAAAGTTCAGTATATAATTCTAATGCATAGTGCATCTGACCTCCATATTGCAAAATACATATGCCTCCGTAGGGACTTGAAATTTTGGGACGGACCAATCTCCCAATGGGTAACGTCGACCCAATGGACCCAGTAGGTAACGGCTGAATGTACAAACTGAATGCTCCATGCTTCTGCTTAAGATATCACTTGGATGTAAGTAATTGAACGAGTCATGCATGCACGTAAACAATCAATTGGTGTTGTATAGAATTTGTATTCTCAGCTCTGAATTTGCATCAGAGCTGAAAGTTAACTATGAAGCTCTGAATGTTTCAGACTTGACCTGTCCTTGCAAGTAGAATAACTGAACATGCACACGCACACATGATTCAAGCAGAATTACTGACAGTGTGAGAAGCAGATAAAAATTCAGCGCACACACACATGGGACATCATGGGTCTAATTAATCCAAGCAAGTCACTGCGTCTCCGTGCCAATTGACCAACTGTTGCAGAAAATACATGACATGCGTGAATTAACACAATGCTCAAATTACATTATAGTCGTGAGCGAACAAAATGTTCAAATTAATTCCTATAGGTTCACTACACCGCTGCTGACCGCTACATGGTGCATAGAACCTACAAGAAGCAAGCCGTTTCTGCATCTTAGCCACCAGAATGCAACTCTAGATACCTGCAGAATAACCAATGTCATCAGCCAAACACCCAGACCAATATGTATATATTCATTCATTTATGGAAAAGCCATTAAATTTATCTCACAACTTTGGTATGACTCAGGCAGTTAGCATTAAATTAATCACTGTGGACTAGTGCGAAAAGCTCAAAGTTGAATTTTGTCAGCATTACTGGAAAAAACCAACAATAGAAATTGCGAACGTCGATAAAAAGACAGTCGGTTTGTTGAAAAATAAACAAGAAGAAGAAACACTATTGTTAAAATATCCTCAGGTTTGTTGCTCTGATCTAAGCAGAAGCTACATGATGAGTGGCCTTGGAGAAAACACTGAACAGCCTACCTTATGAGATAGTTTGAAACATTATTCGTTATGATGTGCATGTGGATAGGACTACGATGGGCTCGTGTAGTAGTAAATAGAAACATTTGATTTTTAGCTGATGATCATATATGTTGATATTACTTTGGTCCAAAATGATGTCCATTTTTTTAAGACTCTGCACAGCATAAAAAGCAAAACTTTAAGAGTTACTTTTGATGATAATATGATATGAAATATGACAAGGTACAATTTTGTTGAAAGCAGTTTTGGTGATGAATCTAGCCATCTATTTTTTTATATCATGTGCTCAATAAAATTTGTTAAACACCTGTGGTAACTAAAACAGAAGAAATCAGACTGCACCCAAACCATTGCAACAATCTGTTTGAATCAGACAGACTATATATATTGTAGGCTAATGGCCAAATGACAAATTACATGTGTGTAGTTAGACAGAAACTAATATGGCTAAGTAGTGGCTACACCCACGTTTAAATGTTGAGAAAATATTCAAGCAAACCGTCTAAATAGCATAATTATCCATAAGAAACTAGTAATGCAGGCAAAACGACAAATAGTAGTATAAGATCTAATGAGGACATGCTCTTCGAGTATTGTGACAGTCTAAAATGTAGCACTAGGCATTATAACAATCCCAAATGAGCAGGTTAAATGGCATAGCTATAAGCCTGCATAAGCAAAGGAATTCGAAACCAAATGCTAAGGGATTTTTAGTTATCAATTACTCACAAATCACAATAGAGGGCTTGATAGATCCATGACCACACAAAAAAAAATCGAAGGCAATTTACCAACCAGTAAAAGACCGCAAAAGTATCGAAAAAGCATAGTAAAGGGAAGTATTTAATTCTGCTACTACTCCCTCTGTCTCGAAATAAGTGACTCAAAATAAGTGACTCGACTTTGTACTAACTTTAGTACAAAATTAGTACAAACTTGAGTCACTTATTTTTGGACGGAGGAAGTACTTAGCATGACAGCATTCTCATCAGTCATGGAAAAAAGGAATGGGAAAGGGTCACAAATCATTTCATCAGGGAAGCTAGAGGGATAAGCGCTTGCATTATCAGAAGGAGCTGGAGAACTAAGGATGAAGTAAACCGGCAACAAGGCAGTATGACAGAAGGAAGGGTAAGCTAAATAGCAAATCCAGTAGCTGGGTCGAGGCACATTACGAAGGGAATGGAAAGTTGCTGGGGAAGGGATGAGGAAGCAACACATACAGAAAAGATCCAAGAAGCACACTGCCATGAGAGTATGACGGGAGGTAGCCAGGTGAGCAACAGTTTGGCAAAGGCTCGTATGGAGAATCTTGGAGTCCTCTCTTTCCATTTGGTACTTGTAGAAGTAGCATCTTTTACAACAAAAAATACATTCAGATACCTCAACTTACATGCAGAAGATAAGCTTACCTGATCAATCAATATATCATGATAGTGTATCTGACCAGTCAGTCATCTTATGCGTTGTTCAAAAGTTCAGCTTGACCATGTTCACCGCCAACATTTGTTTCTAGAAAGATAAGAAGTCAAATAACCAATGATATTCCAAAATAAAACAAGTAGATATGAGAAGGCATCAAGGAGATATTCAGATATGGGTGTAATTTTAGAATGAAAAAAAACCTCCAGGTTGAAACAACATTAAAAATCACACATCTAGTCAACTTCGAGGAATATCCCACAAAACAGCATATATTCATTAATACCAAAAAAATGAAGAACATGCAGACCCCAAACAATTGGCTAATCAGAAAAGATAAGTTAACAAGAATTATTTTAAGCTCATTTCTCGCCATATCAAACACAACAGGTATGGTCATACTAATGCATCCTAGCAACAGAAGTGATCATGAAAATTCAGATTAAGATCATATTAGTAAATGAATCAAGGCTGAAAATATGAAATGAACTCAATTTTTTTTTAATGATGGTGCCAATGGACTTGCCACTCACAGCAGGACTCTCCCCCAAGTGATAAAATCATTAATTGTTTCGTAAATTTGAAACCACATCTTTGTTGTGGATATACAAATATTAGAAGATTAGTAGGGATAACAGCAATACTAGACGACAGAAATGTAACTAGAATTAAGCTTCCAACTGTACGTATTAACTATTAAGCTATATACATTTGACATTCTAGTTCTCATGTAGTTATCTTTAACTTCCAACTGTTATGTAGCATCTCATCTTGAGGAAAAAAACTACACTGCAGTTATGTACTAGCACTACCATATAAACTTCTTGCATATGTGAATAGGCAGGCAATAATGACATTTAGTTCAATTATTATAAGGAGAATTTTCTAATCTTGGTGTTACCTGTTTAATTGTACGGATATTCATATGCTAAATTGGACAGACAGAGAGTCTGCTAGACTTAAAGTCAAATGGTAGTAACAATACTAGTAATAAAAATAATAGTGTCAGAATATTCAAAAGAACGTTGCTACATTTTTCTGACAAAGAAGGTCCACCCAATCCCCTGTGCTTCAATCACAATAACCACGCCACACTAGAACAATGACAACCCGCCACCTGGCTACATAAGAACTGGTGACATGTACTGTACTAGATACCGCTAACAAATATTTTGTCCAGCTCATAAGCATTACATAGAATGCCACCACAGAAAAAATGCTACAGAACAATATCGGTATATAATGAAGAGATCATGAAGCAGCAAAATAAATAATTGATATGACACTATACTTAGAATTGTTAGCTTAGCACTAAAGAACGTGAACAACATTCCATCAACCAATTATCAAAAAATAACTTGTTTTTGGTATACCCACATTGTAAAGGCATGCTATTACCTGCAGTATACACACTTTCAAGTGGATGGCAGTGAGATCTGCTTTTGGTTTCAGATAGCTTTTGGAACTGCAATGACTGAAGCTGGAGTGCAAAGAGGCCGATAAATGTCTGCAGGAACACCATATTATTTTCCTCAGCAAACCCTAGTACCATAACGCTGCCCTTCTCTGGATTAAGGGAAAGTAGTTTGTCCAGTTCAATAGTTTTTTCCCGCCACCATGAGGCAACACCATTGCAATTGATCTTCCGCTTCCATAATTGCACTGTGAAGTCTGCCACAAAGAGAAAACCCAGCCCACCACCATCTGCCCTTATAACCCTGATGTGGCCTTCACACGCAAAATCAGGCATCCATATCACAGCTAGGCTCTGCTTCTCGAGATCAAATTCAAGGATGATCGATGACCAATCAGTAGGGATCCAGTAAAGGGAGTCCCCTGCCAATATTGGCACAGGGGAAACTGTGATGTCAAATAAGTAGTAGAGATCAAATGAGTCGTTGATGTTGGACGGAATCGTTGTCGAGATGAGGTTACCCCACAGGCCGGTCTCAGACGAGTATACGCAGGCGAGCGCCGCTTGTCCATCTGGCATACTGCGTCTGCGCGTTGCTACGCAGACCACCTGGAAGTGATGGGTGTCTCCCACAGCACGAAGCACCGCCCCGTTCATCAGCACCGCCTCTGCCGTGACGAACAGCGTGGGGATGGCTAGGTGGTACTGGTCGCCGGTGATGGTGTCCCACACGAGGAATTGGTGGTGCCGCGTCTTGTCGGCGATGAGCACGAAGCCATGGCGGCAGTTGAGTAGCGTAAAGCAGTTACTGTGGGCGGACACCAAAGAGAGGCGGCGAAGAGGGACACGGTTGGGGGCCTCGAGAGCAGGAAGGAAGGAGATACCGTGAGCTTCTTCGACGAAGCAGCCGAGGAGGGGAGGGCTGCGGCGGTGGTGGATCCGGAAGCGGCGGAGGAAGCCGGGGTCGGAGACGAGGCTGCGCCAGCGCTTGCAGACGAGCGAGACGCGGGGGAGGGAGGAGGGCTGCGGCGGGAGGCGGAGGAGGATCTCGGGGAGTAGGTTTTCGTCGTCCAGCGGCGCCACCGCCGACGGCGAGAGGTGGCGGCGGCTGGTCATCTCGCCCTAGTCACTGACGCGGTGCGGGCTGTGGGGAAATGAAGAGCAGGCCGTGTAAGTGAGAAGAAGAAATCGTAGAGGGCGCTGCACTGGGCTGGACACAAAAGCCCACGATGTGTCCTAATTCAGAAATAAAGAAACTAGTGATTTCGAGCCCAGTAGCCGAACGTATCTTTATCTTTACCTAATATTAAAGTACGGATTGTTTCTCCACATTTTTTGGTCCATGGTAGTTTTTCGTCCGTCCCGTACATTGTCCTCGACCCCGTTTTACGGATTTTTTTTCTCCACATTTTTTGGTCCATGGTAGTTTTTCGTCCGTCCCGTACATTGTCCTCGACCCCGTTTTACGGATTTTTTTTCTGAAATATAAGGGGTCGTTAAATCGCACAGGAGCATCCCAAATGGGCCGGCCCAATAACAGCAAGCGCGTGCGAGCATATAAATCAAAAAAATAAGTGCGATGCACTGGGTCGAACTCGTGACCTCGGGATCTTGCATTGGATCTTGCATGACGGACGATTGCCACCTGAACTGATGAGTGTTTGTGTTTCCTTACTACCAAAAAACTTAATAACACAAGAAGTGTAGCAGTGAACTGATGAACCAAATGGGGCACTATAGCGCCTAGGTACTGTAGCAATTTTTTAAAACCCCAAAATCTTGTTCGAAAATGCGAACATTTTTTTAAAAGCATGAAGAATTTTTGGAAATTTCAAAATAAATCAGGAACAGAAAATTTGGAAAACCACGATCATTTTTAAAAATCCCGAACAAATTCAGGAAATTTTGAACATTTACGAAAACAATTTTTTTTTAGATACTTCGAATATTTTTTGAAAAATAAGAACGCAATTTTAATATTGGACAATTTTTCAGAAACATGAACGAACTTTGAAATAATGAACATGTCTGAAATTCTTGAAATTTTTTTAAGTTGTGAACAACTTTTGAAACTGGGAACATTTTATGAAATTCCGTACAAATATGGAAACCATGAATTTGTTTTGATGTTTTCAACAAATTTTGGAAATTTATCATTTTTAAAGTTCCAATTTTTTTTTTGAAACCGCGAACGTTTATAAAATTTGTAAACATCTTTGGAAACTTGAACAAGTTTTGAGATCCTGAACATTTTTTGAATTTGTGAACAAAATTTGAAATGGGGCGTAAGTAAAACGGAATTTCCTATTTGAAGGTTGGTGCTCGACCGGACTAGGCTTCGTATAAACAGCACAAAAAACGGTGTATTGCTAGGGAATCGAACTTTCAATCTCACGCAACAATGGAAAGTGAATATACAAGTTGACTAGCTAACCCATTTGAACAATAAAAGGTTTTTCTCTATTTAAGGTCAGGTGAATTATATATGTGCGCCTCTGCTTTCTCTTTTTCTAGGCAACACTCATTAGTGAGCGGTTTGATTATTAATAGTTCTAACAATTAAAATGGTCAGTTGATTAGATCAGGAAAGTAATCAGACATGCATAATTCACTTTCTCTTTCTTCAGGATGTACCATGAGTGAGTGGTTTGACTAATTAAGAGTTCGAACAATCAATGTGGTTGGTTTATTAGATTAGGAAAATAATCAGCTTAAAATGGATTTGAAGTTGTACAAGTCCATCTGCACAAGCGTGTATACACAGATATATCAAGTGACACATATGTTCCGTTCGTCACCAAGGTGTACGTGGGGAGTTGAACGGGAAGAAGATTCTGGAGGAGAGGGCGGCACGTTGATGATGGCGCTAGACCGGGAATGCATTGTGTTGTTGATTTTGTTCAATGACGAATGTGTTGTATCGTGTCCGAGCTTATCATCTTGGGGTTGACTACATTTGGATGTAATTGTAATCAGGTGAACACCGCAACCACTATCGATGACGGCGAAAAAGAATATACGTTGTGACATGGGTGCGACAACAATGTTGAAATAAAGGATGTACATCAATAGAGCGTCTTGAGCCATGCTTATTATACTAGAAATACACGATATGTTTTCTCCCGTTGCAACGCACGGGCATATGTGCTAGTAGTATTAAAAAGACACCTCTTAAACTGGTCCGCTCAAAAAAGAACTCTTAAACTGGTTCTGAAGGGCTGTTTTGCAGACGAAAAAAAAATTCTGTGATTCTTTGTTGCTGTCCCTCCCCATATAATTGCTTATTTCCTCGTCCATTTAGCTTGTTGTGTTTCTTCTTTTGACACATAGGAAAAAAAGAATGATTCTGATGATTCTCGTCCTCATAGTGTACGATTTGCACATGCAACATCACACAACGAGAAATAAAGTTATGGTTGTTGGAAATTATATAGGCTATCCTCTAGTTTCTATGTTTTTTCCCGTAGTACCGCTCACAATGTATAATGAGGCTAGTGGGCAAGGACCTATTTATAGACTCCATTTTTAGGTATTTTATTGTTTTCATCAATTTTCAAAAACATTGTATGACCTGTGAGCAATGTTACCAACCATGCATTAAGCATGCAGTTTTTAAGTCTAAATATAATAGTCTCTAGCGAGTTATGTGCTATGATTAGATAGTATGTATAAGATCAATTTTTAATCTAATCATGTGGGTCAACAGCTTGCAAAACAAACCCAACTCTTTCGCTTTGTGTTGTCCCAAAAAATCCACTTATATACATATAAAATTTTAGTACAGTTGACCACAATAACTTTCTCTATTATATTCGAACATAATTGTCCTTGACATCTTGAGTATTACTTCCTCGAGTGAATTTTCACATCAATGATTCCCCTTCACATACATTAATAATATGAATAATTCACATTGAGTTAAATAAATAATTTAAGTTTCAATGTAAAAAAAATACCAGTAGTTCTGCTTCAGATGGTCTGTGTATTGTACTGCCTTTTTTATTTTTCTTGATACTAATCAGATTTAAGGTGATCTTTTTGTGTCTATTAAAAACGTTAAATAGATGCCTCGCAATAGTCATTGTGGAAATTGGTTACATATATATTTCTATTATATTTGGTTTTATGGAAAATAAATATTTGTCTTGTTATTATTATTATTGTTGTTGTTGTTGTTGTTGTTGTTGTTGTTGTTGTTGTTGTTGTTGTTGTTGTTGTTGTTGTTGTTGTTGGAAACATTCTCATACATGGTTGCATGTTGAGGTGTGTCTTGACGTAACATATTTGCATGTTGAGCAAAGTTTTAAATAGTGCTCTATAGCGTTTGGAAGGGCGTCACACTAAGTTGTTTAGTGCCATTTAGCGCAGTATAGGACAATTTAGCGCCTTAACGCGTCTGCCACTATTTGACATACCTGCTATTTAAAACTTTGACCTTAAGAAAAAAAATATTGGTTGAGTCGGTGTGAACCGTTGTTAGGGCTTAAAGTGGCAGAGCAACGTATGGAGCGATTTCAGATCTCCAATGGTGCTTTGAGGTTTTTTCTCCCCATGTATTCCATTGTTGTTTTGATCCTTCGATGTTGTTGCATTTGCTACTTTCGAGGTGATGGGAGGTAGGTCCTAGCGATCCTGCCTACCCTTGGAGTGCACGACTGGCGGGAGGGTTTAGGGTTTGGGGAGAAAGGCGAAGATGGCGAGTTCCTATAATAATCTAAGGAAAGAAGAGCAGAGTAATGAATTTGGCCAAGAGTGGGAGCACAAAATTGAAATTGGAGAACGTGGAAGGGGTGAGAAGGTTCATGATAATTGCATCTATAGTCCTTGTACTCGCTGGCGACGTCCAACTCAGTCTTGAAACTTGCGTATTGCTTCAATATGGTCCCGGTACGCGAAAATACGTGGTCAATACGGTCCCTGAGCTTGAAATGCTAGTCATGGCTCTACACGTCGCGTACGTATTGAGTACTTCGTTGTATGCCACGTCAGCTCGGGCCCCGCACGTCAGGATGAACCCACTCGTTAGCTCGAAGCGGTGCGTATTATGCACTTGCCCCCTGCCTCTGTGTCTTCTCGGTCCCTCTCCCCTTCTTCCCCAAACCGAAACAGAGGACACCCTAGCGACGAGTGGGTGCGGCGATGGATGATCGGCGGTCCGGCCGGGCTTTGTTCGTAGTCCGTGTAGTGGTTAAAGCATCTAGGACAGCCGCTTAACAGAGGCCGCTGAGTTCGACTTTCATGGAAGGTCCTTGACGGCGGCCCGACGGCGAGCCGGCTCCGGCGTACGGTACGCAGCGTTAGAGTTACAATAGGTCGATTTGATGTGGATTTTGGGCGAAAAAATGCATCTTTGCTGTGAGTAGGCCGTTTTCCCCATGCTATTCGTCCGAATATGTCGACCAGATGCAATTTCGACATAATTGTGCTAGGGTTTTGTATGTAAGGGTGATGACCCACAAGTATAGGGGATCAATTATAGTCCTTTCGATAAGTAAGAGTGTCGAACCCAACGAGGAGCAGAAGGAAATGATAAGCTAATTTCAGCAAGGTATTCTCTGCCAGTGCTGTGAGTAACAATAGTAGATAGTTTTGTAGCAAGATAATTCGTAGCAAGTGACAAGTGACAATAGTAACAAAGGTGCAGCAAGGTAGCCCAATCCTTTTTATAGCAAAGGACAGGCCTGAAAGTACTCTTATATTAAGCAAGTGCTCCCGAGGACACATGGAAATTTTATGTCTAGTCATGTTCATCATGTTGAGTTGATTCGCGTTCGCTACTTTGATAATTTGATACGTGGGTGGACCGGTGCTAAGGTGTTGTTCTTACTTGACCAAAAAACCTACTTATGATTAACCCCTCTCTCAAGCATCCGCAACTACGAAAGAAGAATTAAGATAACTCTAACCATAGCATGAAACGTGTGGATCCAAATCATCCCTTTATGAAGCAACACATAAACTGGGGTTTAAGCTTCTGTCACTCTCGCAACCCATCATCTACTTGTTACTCCACAATGACTTCCCTTAGGCCCATAACATGGTGAAGTGCCATGTAGTCGACGTTCACATGACACCACTAAGAGAAGTAACAACATACATATCATCAAAATATCGAACGAATACCAACTCCACAAGATTACTTAGAACAAGACTTCTCCCATGTCCCCAGGAACAATAGTTACTACTCACACCTCATCAACATGTTCAAGATCAGAGGTATAATAATGGAGATTAAGGATCTGAACATAATAACTTCCACCAAGTAAGCCAACAAGCATCAACTACAGGATGTAATCAACCCTACTAGTAACCCACATGTACCAATCTGAGGTTTTGACACAAAGATTGAGTACAAGAGATGAACTAGGGTTGGAAATGAGATGGTGTTGGTGAAGATGTTGATGAAGATTTGTCCTCCCACGAAGGAGGAAACGTTTGTGATGACGACGGCTTCGATCTCCCCCTCCCAGAGAGGAATTCCCCCGGCAAAATGTGACTGTCGGAGTGCAAAAGGGCCTCTGCCCAGGTTTCCGCCTCGAGACGGCGGTGCTTCATCCCGAGAGATTCTTCTGATTTTTTCTAGGGTAAAACACACCATATAGGAGAAGAGGGGGTCCGGGAGGCCTACTAGGGCCACACAAGCCATGTGGGCGCGCCCAGGGGGTGGGCGCGCCCTGTTGACTTGTGGCCAACAGGTGACCCCCTCTGGTATACTTTTGTCCCAATAATTCATAAATATTCCATAAAAATTCTCCATGAAGTTTCAGGTCATTTGGAGTCTGATGATTTTTCTACCTTTTTCTTAGTTTCCCGGGTCCAGAATTCCAGTTTCCAGATATTTCCCTCTTTGTGATGTACCTTGCATATTCAGAGAGAAAAGGCATAGGAACTGTATGATAATAGAGAATAATGGCCAAGGATAACACAAATATCAATGAGAAATCATGATGCAAAATGGACGTATCAAAGGGCAGAAATTCTGAATTTTGTGCTGTGTGAATCATTTTCAGATAAGGGCATTGGATTGTTCACTGTTGAGGTGATACATGGGTTTTTTTTCTTTGGGAGTGGACAGAACAGGTGATATTTAGATGGCCACCAGGTCTGTTATGATTTATGTCATGAGGAGTATGCATATTACAAAATGTTTGAAGATCTTGTGGAGCAATTGGGTCGTGAGATGGAAGGTAGGATAGATATGTACTGGTTGCCCCTGGGTGCCAGTTGAATGAAGGTACTGCAATTGCTTTGTCCAATGATATAGACTTAGACCCTATGTATCTAATGATTAAACAGGGGCATTATTTTCAAATGATTTATCTGGATCATTTGGATAGCCACATTTCTACAGGAGCAGTGGAATGGGATGATGTTGTGGTCAATCTAGTAGCTGTAATCCATCCTGTTTTCAGCCCAAGGAAGAAGCCAGTTGATACCAATGAAAACAAAGATCTATGTGAGAACAATGTTTCTTGTAGTGTTGTGGATGAAAGTATTAAAATTCAGAGCACTGACCAGTTCAACGTGATGTTGAGACCAAGGGGGGAGGAAAAAGAAGACGACGAGCAAAAATATTCAGACTTAGATTCCTCGGATAGTGATTATGTACCTGAATTTGTTGACATTGACTATGACTTGGAGAATGGAGATGATGATCTGTTGCAGGAACAATTGCAGCCAATGCAGGACAAGAAAGGGAAGAAGGTTGTTGAAGATTGCAATTCTGAAGAAGAGGAATTAAATGCTCCAGATTCAAATGACGATGAAATTAAATTCATTTTTAAATCTTTCACACCAGCATACATGCATGAACCTAAGTTCCATGCAGGGCAATTGTTCTCTTCTGTGGAGCTCTTGAGAAAAGCTATCAGAGAGTATAGTTGCAAAGAGAGGGTCAACATCAAATTTTCAAAGAATGACAAGATAAGGCTTGCTGCAAAGTGTGATAAGGGCTGCCCCTAGTATCTGTATGCATCTTGGGATAATAGGACAAATTCTGTAATGGTGAGAACATTCAATGGGTAGGATACTTGTGAGAAGAAGTGGCAAGTTACAGCCTTTACATCTAGGTACATTGCTCACAAATATGTAGACAAAATCAGGGCATGTGAGAAAATATCATTGAAGGCCATAGCGGGTTTTGTGTAAGAAGATTGGAACATGACAATTAAAAGGGTCAAGCTAGGGAGATCTAGGAAAATTGCATATGATATCATATATGGAGATGAGATTGCACAATACAACTTGTTGTGGGATTATGAAAATGAGCTGAGGAGATCAAACCCTGGGAGTACCTTCCTTCTTGGATTGTTAGAAGAGGGACAATTTCAGATATGCAACTTTTCTTTTGATGCATGAAAGAGGGGGTTCTTATCTGCTTGTAGGCCTATCATTTTCCTTGATGGTTGCCATTTGAAGACACAATATGGAGGTGTTCTCTTAAGTGCAGTGGTGCAGTGTGAAGACACCAAAGTTTGGAGGTGGTTTCTAACTGCATTGAAGCAAGATCTTGGAATTGAAAACACTGAGTTATGGACAATCATGTGTGACAAACAAAAAGTATGTCTTTGTTCCTATAATTCAGAGACAAAAGTTTGTTCCTATAATGTTGTGATATAATTATGTTATATAATTGTGTCCCTATAATTTTGTGATATTAGTTAGTTTTTATAATTTGGTGACATAATTATGTTCCTATAATTTGGTGATATAATTATGTTCCTTATGTTTTATATGTTTGTTGCAGGTTTTAATAAGGCAGTTAAAGAGTTGTTTCCTCTATCACCTCGCAGAGTTTGTGTGAGGCATTTGTGGCAGAATTTCAACAAGAACTTTAAAAAAGAAGCTTTGAAAAAACAACTATGGAAATGTGTCAGGAGTACTACAAAGGGGAGATTTAGGGAAAATATGAACCAGATGTTAGTGCTCAGTCAGGAGGCCCATGATTGACTTGCAGAGTTAGACCCTAAAACCTGGGTTAGGGCTTACAAGAATGATTTCCCCAAGTGTGATGTGCTCCTAAATAATAACTATGAGGTGTTCAACACATATATATTGGATGCCAGGGAGATGCCAATCATAAGCATGTGCCAGAGGAACAAAGGGCGGAATATGGGAAGGAATTTTGCAAAGCAACGGGAGGCTTTGAAGTGGCATGGTGCTATATGTCCAAAGATAAGAAAGAAACTGGACAAGAGTGTAGAATTTTCTAGAACTTGTCATGTTGCACCAGCTGGCAAATGACTGTTTGTAGTAAATGATAGAGGAGTTGATTTCAGTGTGGACACAAGGAAGGAAATGTGTAGTTGCAGAAGATGGGATTTGTCAGGTATACCTTGTTGTCATGGGGTTTCTGCTCTTAGATATGACAAAATTTCACCTAAGTCTAGGGTGAACTCATGTTACTGCATTGCAACTTACTACAAAGCATATGAGCACATTATTATGCCATGTAAAGATGTGAGTGAGTGGGCAAAGATGAAAGGGAGAAAAATCATACCACCACTAGTTCAGAACAAGAAAGGAAGAAGGACATAAAACAAAAGACAACAACCATAAGTGAAGCAAGCAGAAAGCGGAGTACAAATCACAAGGGCAGGTGTTGTCATACATTGTGGCTATTGTGGTGGTCCTGGCCATAACATAAATGATTGTTTGGACTCGAAGTTGAGACTTAAACCAAAGAAAATATCAGAAAAACATAGAATTAGAGCAGATCCAGATGTGTCATCTTTTGATGAAGAAAGTGTAGGCCTCACTCAGGTATATGTGTGTACTTGTCAGAGCCTTGCATGATTTATAGATACTAATCTGTGTGTTTGTCAGCACGAGATTAATCTTCAAACTGCTGGTGTCATAAACCAAGACAGACCATTGTATGAGCCAGAGATAATAGCTTCACTAATACAGGAGGTATGTTCAACAATTCTTTCACACTGTCAACATAATTTGCACACACTAACAGCTACCTTAACACTAATGCAGAGAGAGTCAAGGTTGGTAGAAGAAGTTGTGTAAGGGCCAATGCCTCAGAGTGCTTTCATATAGGAGCAATCCCTCTCAGAGCCTCCAGTTCAACACAATACATCAACAAAAGGAGGAGATGTTCACAGGAAAAGAGAAGTGATAGCACTTGTCAGACTTAAGGCTGCATCAGAGAGAAGGGAGATAGCATATGACTTAAGGCTGCAACATAGAGAAGAGAGATAGCAGATCAGTCCAAGTATGATGCAGCAATGGCAACATTAAAAGAAGAGGAGGAGAACATTAATTTATCTGCTCAAAGGATGAAAGATGAACTACTTGCCAAGAAAAATGATGCAGAGGAGAGAAACAAAGCTGTACTAGAACCAATGTTGAGGATCTCGATTATCGTTAGCGTCTCGATCCGCTGGGGATTAGAGATTAATCGAAAATCGCCCGATTAATTGATTTTATTAGTCGACTATTAATCCGCTATTTTTTGCAAATCCTAGGTTCCCAACATTGAAATATGTTATATTCAACACCAAAAAATATTGGACAAAAGTGTTACCTTGATTCCAAGCCTTTGAATCCTCGTATAATGATAAACAACATAGGGCAATAATACATATTGCATAACAAGGTCCACAAAAACACAAATAAACATAGTTTTTGCAAACATAGTGCTAGGAATAGGCGTGATTTGTCGGTAGATTCCCGGTAAATCTCTTGTCAGAGCAATAAATCAGCCCAAAAGAAAAACGATGAAGATAAGGCATAATCTTATCGGTCACCCCATGAGTAGCGATATATCGGAAGATAAATCGCTGAATTGGACGATTTTTTGAACCGTGACTAGAACAGAAAAGACTTGCTGCTGAAGTGAAGAAAAAAGAAAGTGAGGAAAAGAAAAGAAAGTCCCTAGAGGAAAAACTTGCCATGGCAGACAAAAGAAGAGAGGCTATGGAGGAAAAGAAAAGAATAATAGAAGAGGCAACAAGAATAAGAGAAGAAGAGAAAAGGAGGATTGGAAGAGAAGAAGAGACTTTGTATGACTGCATATTATGAAGAGGAGGCAATGTTTCTTATAAATCAAGATGAGGAGCTGGAAAGAAGGCAATTATTTCTACAAACACAGGAGGCATCAAGACAAGAAGCTTGGTAGCAGAAGAGAAATCAGCAGGAAGAAACAAGAATTGAGGCAGGTTTGCAGGAGAAAAACAAGAAGGAAGCCCAACAAGCAAGAGAAGCAATGGTAGAGGAAGAGAGCATGATTGCAAGTCAGTCTAAGCCTACACAAATGAAGAGAAGTGCACCGACTTCAAGTAGCAACAAGAGAGGATTTAAAAAACCTAGGAAAGTGAATATGTTTGATGAACTGAGATAGAAAAAGAGACACGCAAGCAAAACTGGAGGAAAATATATGGTTTTATCTTGTGTTCTGGTTATGATCAGATGTAGAACATGTTAATGAACATGTTCTGCTCATGATCTTGCTCCACATCATGTAATACAACCTTTTGTAATATGTGTTAGTACTACTAGATCAAAAACTTTTAGTATGGAATGTACTTGTAAGATACTGTAGATTCTGTGCAATCGTGGGCATTGTCGGATGAGCTACAATACAATGACTTACCACAATGCTTTCTCTTATTACCACAACACCTACTGACATTTCATAATTGAGTTCATCAGTATGGATAGAAATCATCTCAATCATACATAAATAGTCTTACATAATCTGACAATTACTGAATATTACATAGTCTTACAATTACTGAATATTACATACCAAGTTCACAAAAGAGGCACTTAACATAACAAGTTCAGAAACATCGATAGTGGTTCACAGACTTCATTTGAGACATAGATGGTTCAAACTCTTTTACAGATCAGTAATCGTAGATAGTGCCATCGATTTTGCCAAGCATAGTGGGAAATTCGTGCTTGCGCGTCAGGTCCTCCTCTTTGTTGGGAAGTCATTCATCTGGCAGGTCTTCGACGAGCAGCGGACCACGATCAGTCACCTCCTTCATGTGACAGATCACAGGATACACCAGCGTATTCTTCTTCTTTGGCGACGAAGGACCGTATGATGACGCCATTTCACACTCGACAAACTCTTCAAGCGACTGTGGAGGAGGATCTGTGCACAACGCCAGCTTAGGCTCGAGTATCTCTACGTCCACCACCTTGCCAACTTTTGACGGGTCACGGAGCCACGCCATTACCTCGAGCTCGCGCCGGTTCTTCTGGGTATGATCTCTATCAGCTCACTGCCAACACTAGTGCAGAAAATCCTAGCTATGGCACGGTAAAAATGGCCTTGATGGCGTGGACATCCGACGCCACCAACATGGCGCCACAGTTAAAAAATAGTGCTGGCGTTGGAGCCTACGCCAACAGTATTTTGAATAGATATGGCGTCGTATTATGTTGTACGCCGGTATTATGATGTCTATATATGGCGTCGACATGATTCCAACGCCACAAATAATGAAAAACATTGTAGACGTCGTAGTTTCTCAGCACGCCATTACCTTATTTGTAAGCATCGGAAAATCACTGCCATGGCAACGGGAAACAACATCGTTCGCATGGCAGAATAAGGTAACAAGTAACGACAATTCAAAGACATTCAAGATAACTATGTAATAACGTCGTACATAGTGTTTAAATAATTAATTAAGATAGATAGTCAAGTTTTAAAGTACGATAACACACACATGTAGCTGATCGAGCTAGTAGTATTGTAGAACCAACAATATAGGTAGCTGACACTATCCTATTACATATTGGCATAAGGACAATTAACGTATTTCTTCGATGGATCCGCATGCAGTGCCGTTTGCACGACCACCCGCCGGAGGTGCTAACGGCTCCTTGCCAAGGGTAATGTTGATCGACCGGTTAAGAGGAGTGTTCCACCTAGTCGTCGACCCTTGCGAGCTCTGAGGTTATGCATGCTGCTTTGCCAGTTCTTCTTCTAGTTTCCTTGTTTGGTGATCCATGGTAAATTCACCTGTCATATGATTATCATGATACCGCCCCTAACATAGTTATATTCGAGGGGGGTCCTTGAATTACTGGAAGTGGTTTGGGATGCCCTTTGCTGCAAGTGTAGTGTCCTGCTTGTCACATACGGGCTTCTTCCCAACCAAACCACGGCTGCCGAGGGTGTGGTTACTTAATGTCCTTGATCACATTGACTTCCCCCATGATGACTGGTTGACCACTACAGAGTTATCCTCTTTTTGCATCTTGAAAGTGGTCCAATCCTCTATACTAATGGTAGGCCACTTCTGCTGGATCTCGGAGATATCAATGTCGGGTTTCATTGCAATCTCTTTTCTTGTTGTAGATTTCCAAGAACTCAAATTCTTCGAGAACTTATGGATTGCATGGTTGTTTACCTGATTCCTTGGGTATGATAGGTCGTCATACTCGTCAGTAAACTTGAATCTTGCGTGCATCCTTCTTATGAGGAGTTCTCGCACATTAGCTTTGTCCATATCCCTTAAAGTGGTCTCGTTGATGGAGCAAACTCCTCGAAGGATGACACCTAGGGTGTTGCCACAGTGAGCAGCGACTTTCCACGGACTAACAGGCTCACCAGTCTCGTTAACTCATGTGACGACAAGCCTATCGGTGCTCGTCCGCCTCCACCTCCACCTCTTCCTCAGGAGAATACTCGTTTGTATCCTCTTCATTAGTGCACTTATCAGGATTACTCTCCGCACCAGCAGGAACACATAGAAGTCATCTGGATTAACATCATCATAATCTTCCTGGCACTGTGCGTCCGTAAAATGCATCTAAGCCATTTGGCGAATGTGTCGAAGAAGAGCCCGCATCGTTCGTTTGATTGGACATCTACAAAAACAAATAGGACATATACTTATTAATTCATACAAAATACAAAATTTCGGCATGACCTTTGCTAAAAATAGGACATATTGGTTGCTACAAATTTGACAAAATGGAAATTAATCAACGTTTCGCCAAAACATTGGCAACCTATGCATTCCCTGCAGACAATACACAAGCAACAAGTATTCAACCACAACTCTCGTATTCATCTCAAAAATTCGACTACATATCCATCTAAACAAAATTCCAACCACATTTTCTCAAATACATCTCCAAAACAACTCACAATGTTACAACTACAACTAATTTAATTACTCTAAAATAATGTTTAGCAATTCTAACCTATATGTGTCTGAACTTTTTAAAAAAGGAATCTCACTTACCGGCGGAATTGAGGTGTTGGTCGCGGGGATGTTGAGGGCGACAGTGGCTCGAGCAGCGTGGCAACCGAAGGGGCAGGTGGGCGACGGCAAGGTCGAGGTGGTTGGGGCAGGCGGCATGACGGCGGGGGAGGGGCTAGTAAAGTAGCCGGCCGCGGCAAGGTCGAGGCGGGGGGCGACAACGGCTCGAGCAGCGCGATGACCAGAGAGGGGTAGGTGGGCGATGGCAGCGCAAGCCGCAGCGGCGTCCGAGGAGCAAAGGTGCAGGTGGGAGGCATCAACGGCAAGGGTGCGGCGAATGGCGACGACGAAGGTGGTGGCGCGATGGTGCGAGGAACGGAGTGTGTGAAAGCGCAAAACAAATTTTTGGTGTGAACGTTTCCCTCCAAGTGGGTAAAGACAAGGGAAAAATATATATGGCGTTGGTGATGTCACCAACGCCATATATAAGTTAGCTATGGCGCTAGTGACGTCACCAGCGCCATAGCTATTTTTCGTCCAAACATATAATTTAATTTCCGAAGATAAATACAAATGTAGAATAATAAAATACAGTCAACACAAAAATGTTAAAAAGGATGGATAGGGTCACATATGTAAGAAAATTATTACATTAATATTAAAATATGGTCGAATGCGCTGTCAAATAATAAATAAAAGAAGATAAAAATCAACTACCACGTACGACGTCGTTTCTCATTTCTCTCGACAGAAGTTTTTCTTTTCTTTGTGCGGGGGCTCTCAACTGAAGTTTCTGTAACCGACGTGCTTCTGCGTCTGTTCTTACACTTCCCTTTTCAAATAACGTCATCTTCTTGTTCACTAGTAGAAGAGGCCAAAATAATGTATTAGTCCCGGTCGTGTTACGAACCGGGACTAATGGGTGCATCAGTCCCGGTTCGTGAGGCCAGGACGCCGGCCGGGCCTCGGCAGGCACCAGTCCCGGTTCGTCTGACCCGTTTAGTCCCGGTTCCAGACACGAACCGGGACTAAAGGTCCTCGCTCCTGGCGCAGCCACTTTAGTCCCGGTTGGTGGCTGGAACCGGGACTAAACGGTTGTCTTATGTCCTGGTTCTAGCCATAAACCGGGACTAAAGAGATGCCTATATATATGCTTGCCCCTGCCCGCTCACTCCTCTATTTTTTGGCCGGCCGGCGTGTGGGAGGTGTGTGCTGCTCTGCTCTCACCTCCTATGCACACGAGGTGTTCGATGAAATGCCCGAGCCACGCTTAAGCTTTCTCCTCTCCAAGCTCGACCTCCAAGCTCCATTTTCCCCAAGATTTGTCTAGGTTTGGCGGTCCGTCCCGTCCCGGCCCCGTCCTCACCGTCGTCGATCGCCCGCGCCGATCTCGTCGCCGGCACCACCGTGGTGAGCCTCTTGTTCTTATCTTCTTTTTAAAAGAAAAAAATTCTTACTTGTATGATTTACATAGATACTTGTATAAATTTCTTACTTTTATTATTGTTTGTTATTATATAGTGCCATGGTTTTGGTATCCGTCCCCGTCGGCCCCCGTCCGGTCTATGATTCAGATGTGGTATATTATCTTTCATAACTATTTGTTTCATTTAGTGTTTATGATGGATGCAATGCGCTTGAAGATTAGAAAGATAAGAAAATATGCCATTGATAATGAGGCTTGGTATCATTATGCTGTTGGACCAATTGTTACCTTAGTTGCGATTATGATCACATTTTTTGTTGCATTTAAATGTTTTACATAGTTGTATGTTAGTTTCAATTTATGTTTTAATTAGATGCTCTAGAGAGCTGTATGTTGTTCTATGAGAACTATGTATGAACTTTATGTATTTATTTTTTCAATAATAACATTTGATCACTACTGTAATTTGGTTTTAATGTGATGATCAACTTGTAATAACATTTGATCACTACTGTATTATTTTTTTAGTAATAACATTTTAACACTTAATTATATAATGCATGAAGATGAACCGGCAATGGATGTACGGTGACCGATACACCTCCGAGTACATTGAGGGCCTGCATAATTTTCTCGAAGTGGCTAAGGCAAACAAGCAGAATGGTTTTATGTATTGTCCATGTACTGTCTGTGAGAATACGAAGGATTACTCTAACTCGAAAACCCTTCACTCCCACTTGCTTGAGAAGGGTTTCATGCCACACTATAATGTTTGGACCAAGCACGGAGAAAGAGGGGTTATGATGGAAGACAACGAAGAAGAAGAGGATGATGATAGCTATCCTATGTTCCCTGAATACGGTGATACTGCAACGGGGGAAGCTGAAGATCAAGAGGCTCCAGACGATGTGCCCGATGATGATCTTCCCCGGGTCATTGTTGATGCACAGAGAGAATGCGAAAGTGAAAGGGAGAAGTTGAAGTTCGATCGCATGTTAGAGGATCACAAAAAAGGGTTGTACCCAAACTGCGAAGATGACAACACAAAGCTCAGTACCACACTGGAATTGCTGCAATGGAAGGTAGACAATGGTGTATCTGACAAGGGATTTGGTTCACTACTGAAAATAATGAAGAACAAGCTTCCAAAGGATAACGAATTGCCCGACAGTACATACGAAGCAAAGAAGGTTCTCTGCCCTCTAGGATTGGAGGTGCAGAAGATACATGCATGCCCTAATGACTACATCCTCTACCGTGGTGAGTACGAGGAATTGAACGCATGCCCGGTATGCGGTGCATTGCGGTATAAGATCAGACAAGATGACCCTGGTGATGTTGAGGGCGAGCGTCCCAGGAAGAGGGTTCCCGCCAAGGTGATGTGGTATGCTCCTATAATACCATGGTTGAAACGTCTGTTCAGAAACAAAGATCATGCCAAGTTGTTGCGATGGCACAAAGAAGACCGTAAGAAAGACGGGAAGTTGAGAGCACCCGCTGACGGGTCGCAGTGGAGAAAAATCAAGAGAAAGTGGGGGGACTTTGCAGGTGACGCAAGGAACGTATGGTTTGGTTTAAGTGCAGATATCATTAATCCTTTTGGGGAGCAGAGTAGCAAGCATAGCACGTGGCCCATGACTCTATGTATCTATAACCTTCCTCCTTGGTTGTGCATGAAGCAGAAGTTCATTATGATGCCAGTGCTCATCCAAGGCCCTAAGCAACCCGGCAACGACATTGATGTGTACCTAAGGCCATTAGTTGAAGATCTTTTACAGCTGTGGAATGGAAAAGGTGTACGTGTGTGGGATGAGCATGAACAAGAGGAATTTGACCTACGAGCGTTGCTGTTTGTAATCATCAATGATCGGCCTGCTCTTAGTAACCTTTCAGGACAGAGAAACAAGGTATACAACTCATGCACGCACTGTTTAGATGATACCCAAAGTATATATTTGGACAAATGCAAGAAGAATGTGTACCTGGGAGATCGTTGATTTCTTCCGACCAAGCATGCCTTAAGAAAGAAAGGCAAACATTTCAAAGGTGAGGCAGATCACCAGAAGAGGCCCGTCCTCCGTACTGGTGATAATATACTTGATATGGTCAAGGACTTACAAGTAATCTTTGGAAAGGGTCCTGGCGGACAATCTGTTCCGAATGACGCTGAGGGACACGCACCCATGTGGAAGAAGAAATCTATATTTTGGGACCTACCCTATTGGAAAGACCTAGAGGTCCACTCTGCAATCAACGTGATGCGCGTGACGAAGAATGTTTGTGTGAACGTGCTAGGCTTCTTGGGCGTGTATGGGCAGACAAAATATACACCGGAGGCACGGGAGGACCAGCAACGTGTGAACGAAAAAGATGGCATGCAACCAAAGCAGTATCAAGGTCCTGCCAGCTACGCTCTAACCAAAGCGGAGAAGGAAATCTTCTTTGAATGCATGTTCAGTATCGAATATAAAGGGAATAATAAACATGGCCGAGAAAAAATTCCAGAACCTAAAGTCTCATGACTGCCACGTGATTATGACGCAACTGCTTCCGGTGGCATTGATGGGGCTTCTACCAGAAAATGTTCGATTAGCCATTGTGAAGCTATGTGTATTCCTCAATGCAATTTCTCAGAAGGTAATCAATCCAAAAATCCTACCAAGGTTACATAATGATTTGGTCCAATGTCTTGTCAGCTTCGAGTTGGTGTTCCCACCATCCTTTTTCAATATTATGACGCACGTCCTAGTTCACCTAGTCGACGAGATTGCCATTCTGGGTCCTGTATTTCTACACAATATGTTCCCCTTTGAGAGGTTCATGGGAGTCTTGAAGAAATATGTTCGTAATCGTGCTAGGCCAGAAGGAAGCATCTCCACGGGCCATCAAACAGAGGAGGTCATTGGGTTTTGTGTTGACTTTTTTCCTGACCTTAAGCCGATTGGTGTCCCTAAATCGCGGTATGAGGGGAGACTGAGTGGAAAAGGCACGCTAGGAGCGGATTTAATATTATGTAGGGACGGGCATTCCTGGGCGCAAGCACACTACATAGTTCTACAGAATTCTACCTTGGTGGCCCCGTATATCAATGAACACAAGAATATTCTACGCTACAAACACGCGGAGCAGTCTGACGACTGGATTACGCGTGAACAACTCGGGACTTTCGGCGGTTGGTTGCAAATGCATCTCATGCGTAACAACACTGTGGGAGATGACTTGTACTTGTTGGCCAGGACACCATCTTCGACTGTATTGACTTACCAAGGGTACGAGATAAATGGTAATACATTTTACATGATCGCCCGAGATAAAAAGAGCACCAACCAAAACAGTGGTGAGCGCTTTGATGCAGCAATCACCAATAGGGCAAAGGACACATATTATGGTTACATAGAGGAGATATGGGAACTTGACTATGGACATGAATTTAAGGTCCCTTTGTTTCGGTGCAAATGGGTCAATCTGTCAGGAGGCGGGGTATAGTTAGACCCGCAGTACGGAATGACAACAGTGGATCTCAACAATCTTGGGTACACAGACGAACCATTCTTCCTAGCCAATGATGTGGCGCAGGTTTTCTATGTGAAGGACATGTCTAGCAAACCGAGAGAAAAAAAGATAAGGAAGCGAATACATCAAACGATGAGCCAAAGCGACACATAGTTCTGTCAGGGAAAAGAAACATCGTGGGAGTGGAGGACAAGACAGACATGTCTGAAGATTATGAAAAGTTTCATGAAATTCCTCCATTCAAAGTGAAGGCTGACCCAAGCATCCTGTTAAACGATGAAGATTATCCATGGTCACTAGTAGAAAAGGGGCCTTTAGTCCCGGTTCGTAAGGGCCTTTAGTCCCGGTTTTCCAACCGGGACTAAGCAATCGGGACTAAAGGCCCCCACTTTTAGTCCCGGTTGGATTACGAGCCGGGACTAAAGGGGCTCCATGTGGCAGCTTTCTGGAGCGGGGGCTGGAGGACCTTTAGTCCCGGTTGGTGTTACCAACCGGGACTAAAGGAATTTTTTTGAATTTTTTTTTCAAATTTTTCGAATTTTTTTTTTCGACATTTTTTTTGATTTGTTTTCTTCTGATTTTCAAAATTTTGAATTATTTGACAATTTAATCTCTAATCACCCCTCCTCACTGCTCCAGCGTGGAGCATTCATTCCAAATCGTCTAACTTCCCGGCCGGTCACCCATCCTCTCACTGCTCCACTCCCAGCACGCTTAACCTCCCGGCCGGTCATTGATACGTCTCTGTCGTATCTATATTTTTTGATTGTTTCATGCCAATATTCTACAACTTTCATATACTTTTGGCAACTTTTTATGCTATTTTTGGGACTAACATATTGATCCAGTGCCCAGTGCCAGTTCCTGTTTGTTGCATGTTTTTTGTTTCGCAGAAAATCCATATCAAACGAAGTCCAAACGGGATAAAAACTTATGGAGATTTTTTTTAGAATATATGTGAATTTTGGGAAGTGGAATCAACAGAAGGCGGTGCCTGAGGGGCCCACAAGCCATAGGGGCACGCCTTGGGGGGTAGGGCACGCCAGGCTGGCTTGTGGCCACCCTGTATGGTGGTTGGTGCCCTTCTTTCGCCACAAGAAAGCTAATATCCAGATAAAAATCGTGTTAAAATGTCAGCCCAATCGGAGTTACGGATCTCCGGGAATATAAGAAACGCTGAAAGGCCAGAATCTGAACGCAGAAACAGAAGGAAACAGAGAGAGAGAGATCCAATCTCGGAGGGGCTCTCGTCCCTCCGCCACCATGGAGGCCAAGGACCAGAGGGGAAACCCTCCTCCCATCTAGGGGGAGGTCAAGGAAGAAGAAGGAGGAGGGGGGCTGATACGTCTCCAACGTATCTATAATTTTTGATTGTTCCATGCTATTATATTATCTGTTTTGGATGTTTTATATGCATTAATATGCTATTTTATATTATTTTTGGGACTAACCTATTAATCAAGAGCCTAGTGCCAGTTTTTGTTTTTTCCTTGTTTTTGAGTATTGCAGATAAGGAATATTAAATGGAGTCCAAACGGAATAAAATCTTCGGAATAATTTTTCTTGGACCAGAAGACATCTACCAAGCTTGGAGATCAAGGTAGGAGAGCCGCCGTGTGGCCACAAGCCACAGGGGCGCGCCCAGTGGGGTAGGGCGTGCCCCCCTGGCTTGTGGGCCCACGGCAGCTCTCCCAACCCTAATTTTCAGCCTATAAATTCCAAAATATTCCCTGTATACCAGAGAGAGCCACGAAAACACTTTTCCGCCGCTAGGAGCCTCGGTTCCCGTGAGATCCAATCTTGGAGCCTTTTTCGGTAATCTACCGGAGGGGGATTCGATCACGGAGGGCATCTACACCAACTCCATTGCCCCTCCGATGATGCGTGAGTAGTTCACCACAGTCCTTCGGGTCCATAGCTAGTAGCTAGATGGCTTCTTCTCTCTCTTTGCTCTTCAATACCATGTTCTTCATGATCTTCATGGAGATCTATCCGATGTAATACTCTTTTGCGGTGTGTTTGTCGAGATCCGATGAATTGTGGGTTTATGTTTAGATTATCTATGAATATTATTTGAGTCTTTTCTGAATTCTTATATGCATGATTTCATATCTTTGCAAGTCTCTTCGAGTTATTGGTTTGGTTTGGCCAACTAGATTGGTAATTCTTGCAATGGGAGAAGTGCTTGGTTTTGGGTTCAATCTTGCGGTGTCCTCACCCAGTGACATAGTAGGGGTAGCGAGGCACGTATTGTATTGTTGCCATCGAGGATAAAAAGATGGGGTTTTCATCATATTGCTTGAGTTTATCCCTCTACATCATGTCATCTTACCTAATGCGTTACTCTGTTCTTCATGAACTTAATACTCTAGATGCAGGCAGGAGTCGGTCGATGTGTGGAGTAATAGTAGTAGATGCAGAATCGTTTCGGTCTACTTGACACGGACGTGATGCCTATATGCATAATCATTGCCTTGGATATCTTCATAATTATTCGTTTTTCTATCAATTGCTCGACAGTAATTTGTTCACCCACCGTAATACTTGCTATCATGAGAGAAGCCTCTAGTGAAACCTATGGCCCCCGGGTCTATTTTCCATCTTATACTTTCAGATCTAAAACCAAAAACACCAAAAATACCTTGCTGCAATATTTTTACTTTTGTTTTACTTTCCGTTCAAGCAATCTATTCTATCTATCTCTATCAGATCTCATCCTTGCAATTAACCGTGAAGGGATTGACAACCCCTTTATAGCGTTGGGTGCAAGTGTTTGATTATTTGTGTAGGTACATCCATTGGTGACTTGCTTGTATCTCCTACTGGATTGATACCTTGGTTCTCAACAACTGAGGGAAATACTTATCTACTTTGCTGCATCACCCGTTCCTCTTCACGGAAACCAACGCATGCTCGAGAAGTAGCAAGAAGGATTTCTGGCGCCGTTGCCGGGGAGATCTACATCAAGCCATCCAAGTACCCATCACAAACTCATTTCTTGCATTTACTTTATTTGCCATTTGCCTCTCGTTTTCCTCTCCCCCACTTCACCAATTTGCCGTTTTATTCGCCTTTTTCTCGCCGGATCTCTTTTTGTTTTCTTGTGTTGCCATGTGCCTTCTATTTGCAAGCATCTTCGCTTGCTAAAAATCTATTGATATGGATCCTCATCCACTTGCTAATCTTTTCAAAATTCCAAATTATGATGAACCAATTGCTAGTGAGTTGAGTGCACTTGATTATCTCCATGAAGTTTTGTTTGAAAATCATGAATCTAAATTTTTTGATAAAGTTTTGAAAGAAGAAATTTATAAGGTGATTCATGATAGCTCCTTGATTGAAATGCATGATTGCAATGATATTGTTATAAATTCTATTAATTTCAATTGTGCTAATGATATGCAAACCCACAAGCTTGGGGATGCTATATTTGATGAGTTTGCCATGACCACTACTTATTGCAATGATCATGATTGGGGTGATAATGCTTCTTATGATCTTGATAATTTATTTAATACTCATGATGAATATGATATTGAAAGTGGGTTTGGAAGAGTGTCAACTTTAGGCATTATTTATCCCACTATTTTGGAGAGTGTTCAATCTTATGAAATTTTTGATAAAAGTGGGTTTGGAGAGGTCATGACTTTAGTTAATGATAATCCCACTATTTTGGAAGAGTGTCAACTTTGCATGCATGTGGATCATGAAGAGAAAATTTTATATGATAGTTATATTGTTGAATTCCTTCATGATGCTACTGAAATTTATTATGAGGGAGGAACATATTCTTGTAGGGATTGCAATAATATCAAGTTTCCTCTCTATGTGTTTAAAGTTTTGAAGTTATGCTTGTTTTGCCTTCCTATGCTAGTTGATTCTTGTTCCCATAAATTGTTTGCTCACAAAATCCCTATGCATAGGAAGTGGGTTAGACTTAAATGTGTTTTTCATGCTATTCATGATGCTCTTTTGCATATCTCAATTACTACTTTTTATGTGAGCATCATTGAAATCATTATGCCTAGCTAGGGGCGTTAAGCAATAGCGCTTGTTGGGAGGCAACCCAATCTTATTTTCGTTTTATGTTTTATGTTTCTGTTTTGGTGTGTTTTGCACATTATTACTTCTGTAATAATTGTGTTTTCTTGTTTAAATTAGTGTTTGAGCCAAGTAAGACCTTTGGGGTGGTCTACGGTATTTGTGGTTTGATTCTGTTAAAAAACAGAAACTTTTGCGCTCAGTCCAGAATTTTTATAAATTTACTGGAACATGCTTTTGATCTGAAGTTTTTACACAAGATTGATATACAAATTTCCCTGGTTGTCCTAATGTTTCAGAATTTTTAGAGTTACAGAAGTATTCGAAGTCTACAGATTGCTACAGACTGTTCTGTTTTTGACAGATTCTGTTTTCTTTGTGTTGTTTGCTTATTTTGATGAATCTATGGGTTGTATCGGGGGGTATGAACCATGGAGAAGTTAGAATACAGTAGGTATTACACAAATATAAATAAATAATGAGTTCACAACAGTACCTAAAGTGGTGAATTATTTTTCTTGTACTAACGGATCTCATGAGTTTTCAGTTGAGTTTTGTGTTGTGAAGTTTTCAAGTTTTGGGTAAAGATTTGATGGACTATGGAATAAGGAGTGGCAAGAGCCTAAGCTTGGGGATGCCCAAGGCATCCCAAGCCATATTCAAGGATACCATAAAGCCTAAGCTTGGGTATGCCCCGGAAGGCATCCCCTCTTTCGTCTTCAATCCATCGGTACATTTACTTGAGGCTATATTTTTATTCACCACATGATATGTGTTTTGCTTGGAGCGTCTTGTATGATATGAGTCTTTTCTTTTTAGTTTGCCACAATCATCCTTGATGCACACATATTTTTGAGAGAGACACGCTGATTCGTGAATTTATTAGAATACTCTATGTGCTTCACTTATATCTTTTGAGCTAGGCAATGTTGCTCTAGTGCTTCACTTATATCTTTTTAGAGCATGGTGGTGTTTTATTTTATAGAAATTATTGAACTCTCGTACCTCACTTATATTATTTTGACAGTTTCTTAAAACAGCATGGTAATTTGTTTAGGTTATGAATTTAGTCCTAATATAATGGGCATCCAAGAGGGATATAATAAAAACTTTCATATTAAGTGCATTAAATACTATGAGAAGTTTGATTCCTTGCATGTAGTTTTGAGATAATAGAGATGGTAATATGAGAGTCATGCTAGTGAGTAGTTGTGAATTGGAGAGATACTTGTGTTGAAGTTTGTGATTCCCGTAGCATGCACGTATGGTGAACCGTTATGTAACGAAGTCGGAGCATGATTTGTTTAATGATTGTCGGCCTTTGTGTGAGGATCGGGAGCGCGCGATGGTTAACTCCTACCAACCTCTCCCCTAGGAGCATGCGTCTAATGCTTTGTTTGATAACTAATAGACTTTTGCAATAAGTATGTGAGTTCTTTATGACTAATGTTGAGTCCATGGATTATACGCACTCTCACCCTTCCACCTTTGCTAGCCTCTCTAGTACCGCGCAACTTTCGCCGGTACATCAAAACCACCTTCCTCAAAACAACCACCATATATTTTCCTCAAAACAGCCACCATATATTTTCCTCAAAACAGCCACCATATCTACCTATTATGGCATTTCCATAGCCATTCCGAGATATATTGCCATGCAACTTCCACCGTTCCGCTTTTCCTGACATGCACCACCACTTTCATATTGCATATAGAGTCATATTTTGTCATAGGTATCGAGTTGTAATTTTTCTTTTGAGTTGTAAGTAAATAAAAGTGTGATGATTTTCATTATTAGAGCATTGTCCCGTGTGAGAAAAGGATGATGGAAGCCATGACTCCCTCACAAGTTGGGATGAGTTTCCGGACTTTACAAAAAATAAAAGAGGCCAGCGAAGCCCAATATAAAAAATAAAAGAGGCCAGCGAAGCCCAAATAAAATAAAAGAGGCCAAAGATGCCCACCAAAAAAAAAGAATAAAAAAAATGAGAGAAAGACAGAAGGGACAATTGCTACTATCTTTTTCCACACTTGTGCTTCAAAGTAGCACCATGATCTTCATGATAGAGAGTCTCCTATTTTGTCACTTTCATATAACTAGTGGAGTTTCATCTTGCACGACCACTTAGTTTTCTTTTTGAGCTTTCATACACTTATAGCTCTAGTGCACCCGTTGCATGGCAATCCCTACTCACTCACATTGATATCTATTGATGGGCATCTCCATAGCCCGTTGATACGCCTAGTTGATGTGAGACTATCTTCTCCTTTTTCCTTGCAACCTCCACCATATTCTATTCCACCTATAGTGCTATATCCATGGCTCATGCTCATGTATTGCGTGAGAGTTGAAAAGGTTTGAGAACACCAAAAGTGTGAAACAATTGCTTGACTTGTTCATCGGGGTTGTGCATGATTTAGATACTTTGTGTGGGGAAGATGAGCATAGCCAGACCATATGATTTTGTACGGATAACTTTCTAAGGCCATGTTGTTTCGAAAGGACACGATTGCCTTGTTGGTGTGCTCGAAGTATTACTGTTTTTATGTCAATATTAGACTATTGTTTTGAATCTTACGGATCTGAATATTCATGCCACGATAAAGAATATTACATGGATAAATATGTTAGGTAGCATTCCACATCAAAAATTCTGTTTTTATCATTTACCTACTCGAGGACGAGCAGGAATTAAGCTTGGGGATGCTTGATACGTCTCCAACGTATCTATAATTTTTGATTGTTCCATGCTATTATATTATCTGTTTTGGATGTTTTATATGCATTAATATGCTATTTTATATTATTTTTGGGACTAACCTATTAATCTAGAGCCTAGTGCCAGTTTCTGTTTTTTCCTTGTTTTTGAGTATTGCAGATAAGGAATATTAAACGGAGTCCAAACAGAATAAAATCTTCGGAATAATTTTTCTTGGACCAGAAGACATCTACCAAGCTTGGAGATCAAGGCAGGAGAGCCGCCGTGTGGCCACAAGCCACAGGGGCGCGCCCAGGGGGGTAGGGCGCGCCCCCTGGCTTGTGGGCCCACGGCAGCTCTCCCAACCCTAATTTTTAGCCTATAAATTCCAAAATATTCCCTGTATACCAGAGAGAGCCACGAAAACACTTTTCCGCCGCTAGGAGCCTCGGTTCCCGTGAGATCCAATCTTGGAGCCTTTTCCGGTAATCTGCCGGAGGGGGATTCAATCACGGAGGGCATCTACACCAACTCCATTGCCCCTCCGATAATGCGTGAGTAGTTCACCACAGACCTTCGGGTCCATAGCTAGTAGCTAGATGGCTTCTTCTCTCTCTTTGCTCTTCAATACCATGTTCTTCATGATCTTCATGGAGATCTATCCGATGTAATACTCTTTTGCGGTGTGTTTGTCGAGATCCGATGAATTGTGGGTTTATGTTCAGATTATCTATGAATATTATTTGAGTCTTTTCTGAATTCTTATATGCATGATTTCATATCTTTGCAAGTCTCTTCGAGTTATTGGTTTGGTTTGGCCAACTAGATTGGTAATTCTTGCAATGGGAGTCGGTCTTGCGGTGTCCTCACCCAGTGACATAGTAGGGGTAGCGAGGCACGTATTGTATTGTTGCCATCGAGGATAAAAAGATGGGGTTTTCATCATATTGCTTGAGTTTATCCCTCTACATCATGTCATCTTACCTAATGCGTTACTCTGTTCTTCATGAACTTAATACTCTAGATGCAGGCAGGAGTCGGTCGATGTGTGGAGTAATAGTAGTAGATGCAGAATCGTTTCGGTCTACTTGACACGGACGTGATGCCTATATGCATAATCATTGCCTTGGATATCTTCATAATTATTCGCTTTTCTATCAATTGCTCGACAGTAATTTGTTCACCCACCGTAATACTTGCTATCATGAGAGAAGCCTCTAGTGAAACCTATGGCCCCCGGGTCTATTTTCCATCTTATACTTTCAGATCTAAAACCAAAAACACCAAAAATATCTTGCTGCAATATTTTTACTTTTGTTTTACTTTCCGTTCAAGCAATCTATTCTATCTATCTCTATCAGATCTCATCCTTGCAAGTAACCGTGAAGGGATTGACAACCCCTTTATAGCGTTGGGTGCAAGTGTTTGATTATTTGTGTAGGTACATCCATTGGTGACTTGCTTGTATCTCCTACTGGATTGATACCTTGGTTCTCAACAACTGAGGGAAATACTTATCTACTTTGCTGCATCACCCGTTCCTCTTCACGGAAACCAACGCATGCTCGAGAAGTAGCAGGGGCTCTCTCCCCCTCTCTCCCGGTGGCACCGGAACGCCACCGGGGCCATCATCGTGATGGTGATCTACACCAACAACTTCGCCGCCGTCATCACCAACTCTCTCCCCCTCTATGCAGCGGTGTAACACCCCTTCTCCCCGCTGTAATCTCTACTTAAACATGGTGCTCAATGCTATATATTATTTCCCAATGATGTATGACTATCCTATGATGTTTGAGTAGATCCGTTTTGTCCTATGGGTTGATTGATGATCATGATTGGTTTGAGTTGCATGTTTTATTATTGCTGTTGTCCTATGGTGCTCTCCATGTCGCGTGATACGTCCATTTTGCATCATGCTTTTATATTGATATTTATTGCATTATGGGCTGTCATTACACATTATGGTACAATAATTATGCCTTTTCTCTCTTATTTTACATGGTTTACATGAAGAGGGAGAATGCCGGCAGCTGGAATTCTGGACTGAAAAAGGAGCAAATCTGAGATACCTATTCTGCACAACTCCAAAAGTCCTGAAAATCTACGGGGAATTATTTTGGAATATATGAAAAATATTGGGCAGAAGAAATACCAGAGGGGGCCCACCAGGCAGTCACAAGCCAGGGAGCGCGCCCTACCCCCCTGGGCGCGCCCCTATGGCTTGTGGCCCACCTGGCAGCCCTCCGGTGCCCATCTTCTGCTATATGGAGGGTTTTGACATGGAAAAAATCATAACAGAGCTTTCGGGGCGAAGCGCCGCTGTCTCGAGGCGGAACTTGGGCAAAACCAATCTAGGGCTCCTGCGGAGTTGTTCTGCCGGGGAAACTTCCCTCCCGGAGGGAGAAATCGAAGCCATCGTCATCACCAACGATCCTCTCATCGAGAGGGGGTCAATCTCCATCAACATCTTCACCAGCACCATCTCCTCTCAAACCCTAGTTCATCTCTTGTATCCGATCTTTGTCTCAAAACCTCAGATTGGTACCTGTGGGTTGCTAGTAGTGTTGATTACTCCTTGTAGTTGATGCTAGTTGGTTTACTTGGTGGAAGATCATATGTTCAGATCCTTGATCATCATTAATACTCCTCTGATTATGAACATGAATATGCTTTGTGAGTAGTTACGTTTGTTCCTGAGGACATGGGATAAGTCTTGTTATAAGTAATCATGTGAATTTGGTATTCGTTCGATATTTTGATGAGATGTATGTTGTCTCTCCTCTAGTGGTGTTATGTGAACGTCGACTACATGACACTTCACCATTGTTTGGGCCTAGAGGAAGGCATTGGGAAGTAATAAGTAGATGATGGGTTGCTAGAGTGACAGAAGCTTAAACCCTAGTTTATGCGTTGCTTCGTAAGGGGCTGATTTGGATCCACACGTTTCATGCTATGGTTAGATTTATCTTAATTCTTCTTTTGTAGTTGCGGATGCTTGCGAGAGGGGTTAATCATAAGTGGGAGGTTTGTCCAAGTAAGGGCAGCACCCAAGCACCGGTCCACCCACATATCAAATTATCAAAGTAACGAACGCGAATCATATAAGCATGATGAAAACTAGCTTGACAGTAATTCCCATGTGTCCTCGGGAGCGCTTTGCTTTATATAAGAGTTTGTCCAGGCTTGTCCCTTGCTACAAAAGGGATTGGGCCACCTTGCTGCACATTTATTACAATTGTTACTTGCTACCCGTTACGAATTATCTTATCACAAAACTATCTGTTACCGATAATTTCAGTGCTTGCAGAGAATACCTTACTGAAAACCGCTTGTCATTTCCTTCTGCTCCTCGTTGGGTTCAACACTCTTACTTATCGAAAGGACTACGATAGATCCCCTATACTTGTGGGTCATCAAGACTCTTTTCTGGCGCCGTTGCCGGGGAGTGAAGCGCCTTTGGTGAGTGGAACTTGGTAAGGAAAAATTTATATACTGTGCTGAAATTTACTGTCACTTGTTACTATGGAAAGTAATCCTTTGAGGGGCTTGTTCGGGGTATCTTCACCTCGACCGGAAGCACAAAGAGTTGCCCCTCAACCTACTCAACCTACTGAACCTACTGAAAATATTTATTATGAAATTCCTTCGGGTATGATAGAGAAACTGCTAGGTAATCCTTATGCAGGAGATGGAACTCTACATCCTGATTTGCATCTAATCTATGTGGATGAATTTTGTGGATTATTTAAGCTTGCAGGTTTGCCCGAGGATGTTGTCAAGAAGAAGGTCTTTCCTTTATCTTTGAAGGAGAAGGCATTGACATGGTATAGGCTATGTGATGATATTGGATCATGGAACTACAACCGATTGAAATTGGAATTTCATCAGAAGTTTTATCCTATGCATCTGGTTCATCGTGATCGGAATTATATTTATAATTTTTGGCCTCGTGAAGGAGAAAGAATCGCTCAAGCTTGGGGGAGGCTTAAGTCAATGTTATACTCATGCCCCAACCATGAGCTCTCGAGAGATATTATTATTCAGAATTTTTATGCTCGGCTTTCTCATAATGATCGATCCATGCTCGATACTTCTTGTGGCGGTTCCTTTATGAAGAAGGATATTGAATTCAAATGGGACTTATTGGAAAGAATTAAACGCAACTCTGAAGATTGGGAACTCGACGAAGGTAAGGAGTCAGGTATAAACCTTAAGTTTGATTGTGTTAAATCCTTTATAGACACCGATGCTTTTCATGAATTTAGCACTAAATATGGACTTGACTCTGAGATAGTCGCTTCTTTCTGTGAATCTTTTGCTACTCATGTTGATCTCCCTAAGGAGAAGTGGTTTAAATATCATCCTCCCATAGAAGTAAAAGTGGTAGAACCTATTAAAGTTGAAGAGGAAACTATTACTTACAATGTTGATCCTGCTATTCCTATTGCTTATATTGAGAAACCACCCTTCCCTGTTAGGATAAAGAAACATGCTAAAGCTTCAACCGTGGTTCGTAAGAGTTGTATTAGAACACCTACACCCCCTGAACAAATTAAAGTTGAACCTAGTATTGCTATGGTTAAAGATCTCTTGGTTGATAATATTGATGGCCATGTTATTCATTTCTATGATGAAGCTGCTAGAATTGCTAGGCCTGATACTAAGAGTAAACATAGACCAGTTGTTGGCGTGCCTGTTGTTTCTGTTAAAATAGGAGATCATTGTTATCATGGCTTATGTGATATGGGTGCTAGCATGAGTGCAATTCCCTTTTCCTTATATAAAGAAATTATGCATGATATAGCACCAGTTGAACTAGAGGGAATTGATGTTACTATTAAGCTTGCTAATAGAGAGACTATTGCACCAATGGGGATTATTAGATATGTTGAAGTCTTGTGTGGAAAAATAAAGTATCCTACTGATTTTCTTGTTCTCGGTTCCCCACAAGATGATTTTTGTCCCATTATATTTGGTAGACCCTTCTTGAACACTGTTAATGCTAGGATTGATTGTGAGAAAGAAACTGTTACTGTGAGTTTCGGGGATGTGTCTCATGAGTTCAATTTCTCTAAATTTCGTAGACAACCTCATGACAAAGAATTGCCTAGTAAAGATGAAATTATCGGTCTTGCTTCTATTGCTGTGCCTCCTACTGATCCTTTAGAACAATATTTGCTAGACCATGAAAATGATATGCATATGGATGAAAGGAACGAAATAGATAAGATTTTCTTTGATCAGCAGCCTATTTTGAAACACAACTTACCTGTTGAAATACTTGGGGATCCTCCTCCACCCAAGGGTGATCCCGTGTTTGAGCTTAAACAATTACCCGACACTTTGAAATATGCTTATCTTGATGAAAAGGAGATATATTGTGACGCCCCCATTCTCGTCCGTACGCTAATCAATCACGCAATGCGTACGACCAAGATTAGGGACTCACTGATTAGTACCACAACACGACAAAAGACACAAATAAAGAGTCATACAGCTTAATATTACAAGCCAGGGGCCTCGAGGGCTCGAATATAAAGCTCTGACAAGCACAAGTCAGCAAAAGCAACAATATCTGAGTACAGACATAAGTTAGACAAGGGTGCCTTAAGAAGGCTAGCACAAACATAAGATAGCGGATCGAAAGAGGCGAGGCCTCCTGCCTGGGAACCTCCTAACTACTCCTGAGCATCGGCGGTCTCCACGTAGTAGTAAGCTCCATCGGCGGTGTAGTAGCCGTCTCCAGCGAACTCCATCTCCTGGGCTCCATCGACTGAACGCAGCAACGTATCGAAGGGGGAAAAGGGGAGGCAAAGCAGCGTGAGTACTCATCCAAAGTACTCGCAAGACTTATATCAGAACTAAACTAGATATGCATCATTCTCAATGAAAGGGGTATCTCTGGACTGGCTGCAGAAAGCAAGAATAGGGAGAAGACCTAGTCCTATCGAAGACTAGCATCTTCAGCATCTTGCAGCATGAGAAGAGAGTAGACCTGCATCTCATATACATAGTCATATTGTTGTAGCAATTTTAATTAAGTAACACGCCCAGAGATCCTCCCTCGACTCCCTGCGAGGAAGCAACCCCGGAGCCACAATTCATTTTAAATTAAATTATGATTAAAGTTGTATAAGGTCATAGCACCTTTCCAAGTCGTCCTGTTACCGTGGACACGGCTATTCGAATAGATATTTCATCCCTGCAGGGGTGCACCACATATTCCCCAACGCGCCTGAGTCACCTCTGGCCGGACACACTTTCCTGGGTCATGCCTGGCCTCGGGATATCAGCACGTCGTCGCCCCACCTAGACTCATCAAAGAGGCCAGCCCGCCGGTCTAAATCCTATGTGCTCAGGGGTCATGGGCCCAATCACCCTTTGCACACCTGCACGGTGCGTGGGCGGCCGGAAACAGACCTAGTACACTCCAGTCCAAGAGCTGTACCGTCCAGTCCAATCCGTCGCGCGCCGCTCCATTGCTGACGTCCGAAGAGCTTCGGCTGATACAACGACGCTGAGTGCCCATAACTACCCCACGCGAAGGTTAGTGCGTATTAAGGCCAATGACCTAACTCAGCTCCAGCACCCAACCCATTAGCAATTTATTAGGTGCGGGGCAAGCTCGAACATATTGCAGCTCGTCGCCCCGCCAAGAACACTCGAGTGCCTTCCGGCGCACCCCACCAAGTCTCTGAATGCCTTGCGGCGCATCCCACCATGTCTCACACGGGTACCCTTGGGGCCGACCCGTCTCAGGACTGTCGGGAACTCAGGTCCACCTCAACCAGGGTGGTACCGCCTGTCCCTCCAGTCCCGTCTTTCACATGTTTCAGAAACCCGGTCATAGTAACTGTGTGTCTATACACCAAGTGGAGATCCGAGGAATCACCCTCGATGGATCCCACTCGAGGTTTGTGTATGACAAGAGTCGCTATCGATAAATGGGAAGGAGGAATCACCCTCGATACCCACGATCAATTAGCTACGCTACAGAATTAACATCGGAAGTGCTAAGTGAGGTATCACCCTCGGCACTCGATAGTAGCTCTGCAGTGCCATACTAAAGGGGTGTGCAGTGATGTGAGGGGGTCTGGCTCGCCGGTCAGTTGACCGAGTCTTCTGTCTTCAAGTCCTCGGTGTCATCGATGAAAGCAGGGGCAACTGTGACTAAGGGGTCTCAGGGGTTCACTGATCCACCTAATCTAGGCAGTTGATATAACAACAAGTACAGTAGCAGTTCATCAAAATCAGGCTATGCATCAGAGTAGGAGCTATCTAGTACAGTAGCAAAATCTAATGCAAGCATAAGAGGGAGAGAGATGGGTGATATCGGAATGCTCAAGGGGGTTTTGCTTGCCTTGCTGCTCTGCGGCAAAAGGGCTGGTCGTCGTCGACGTAGTCGGTCTCCGGAGCTGCGTCGGTCTCGAGGACTACGCCGGTACCGGAATCTACCGAGAGAGAAGAGGGGGAAGAAACAGATAAATACACGGCAAACAATCGTAACACAAAGTATGACATGGCGATACGCAGTGCCGGGTGTGACCTAACGCAGTGTTACACGATACCGACAAAGAGGGAACCCATCCGGGAAAGTTTTCCCGGTTCCGGACAATTGTCAAACAGATGACCGGAGGGGGACGGTTCCCTGTTCGGATAGTTAGAGGCATGTGACGAACGAACGGAGTGCGTATTCGGATTCGTCTCGTCGTTCTAAGCAACTTTCATGTTCAAAACTTTTTAATCCGAGCTACGGTTTATTTTATATTAATTATTAAATATTAAACAATATTCTGAAATTAATTTAATATTTTAATTCGAATTAATTCCGAATTATCCAAAACAGTAATTATTACTGTTTAATTAACCTAAACAGTAATTACTGATTAATTAAACTAATTAATTAATTCACTAATTAACTAGTCTAATTAATTAATTATTAATTTTAATTATTATTTATTTATTTTATAATTTTATTCTTATTAATATTTTTATTTCTATTTTCTTATTGGTGTATATGTGTATGTATATATGTATATACGTATTTTCATACGTATATACATACACACACAACACAACACACACATCACTCACACACGCACGCGCACAGCACTCACACACACACGCGGGCACGGGGCCAGGCCGGCCGGCAGCCGGTGGTCGCCGGCGGGAGCGCCCGGGGGGGGGGGGGGTAGAAGGGGCCGGCGGCCGGGAGCTCACCGGGGGTCGGCGGCCGGCAGTCGGGGAAGCGACGGCGGACGGGCGGCGGCGAGGCGGCGGATCCGGGCGGCGGGCGGCGCGCGGTGGCGCGGGCGGCCGGGCCGCGGGCGCGTCCGCGGGGGGGGGCGGGGCGGAGCGGAGCGGCCGGGCGCGGCGGGCCGGCCGGCTCGGTCGGCGGGGGGGGGGCAAACGGGGCCGGTCCGGTTCGGGCCGGCCGGACCTGCTCCGGCGGGGGGGGGGGGGGGGGGGGCGGACGAGCGCTCCCCGGGAGCTGGCGGCGGGGGGCGGGGAATGAGCACGGCCTCGAACGGCTAGGGCACGCCCAGTTTATATACGGGGCAATTTGGGCCGGTCCAAATTCGTCCGGATTCGGTCCAGTTTCCGGGTCTATTTTCCTCCGTTTCAAAAATCGTTTTTAATACTTTTGGGGTACCAAACCAATCCTAAAAATTCCCGTTTTAATTTTATAAAACATTACAGAATATTTGCGATCCATCCAACATTTTTAATTCCGGTTTCGTCAAACTTTTTGAACCACATTTCCGACAATTATTTAAATTGCAACGGAATTTAATTTCGGAACGATTCCAACGGTGATCGACTTAGATTTAGCAAAAGCCTTAGCGTGTTCTCGGCCATCATCGTAGCTTAATTACAATCATCACTGTGGCACTGTTCATGATCATTACTGTAGCTTAATCACAATGATCACTGTAGCATAAGCCCAGGGTGTCACAATTCTCCCCTACTAACAAGAATTCTCGTCCCGAGAATTAAGAAGTAGAAGGGAAGAGCCCGGGGTATTCTGCACGAAGATGATCCTCGCGTTCCCAAGTGGCTTTATCTTCAGAATGATTTGCCCACTGCACTTTGGAGAACTTGGTAACCTTCTGGCGAGTTCGACGTTCAGTTTCATCAATTATGCGGGCTGGTTGCTCCTTGTAAGAAAGGTCTTGTTGTAGCTCAAGCATATCATGGTCCACTGCTCGGATGGGATCCTTGAAGCAGCGACGAAGTTGTGACACGTGGAACACGTCGTGAACCTGAGAAAGGTTTGGCGGTAGTTCCAACTGATATGCCACTTTACCACGCCGTTCGAGAACGGTGAAAGGACCAATATAACGAGGAGCCAGCTTGCCCTTGATTCCAAAGCGGTGTGTACCCCTCATCGGCGTGACTCGAAGATAAGCCTTGTCGCCAGGTTGATAGACCATGTCTTTGTGATGACGGTCATACTGACTCTTCTGACGAGACTGAGCAGCCTTAAGATTTGCTTGAATGATGCGGACTTGTTCTTCTGCATGCTGGATAATATCCGGACCGATAAGCGTACGTTCCCCAGTTTCTGACCAATTCAGAGGGGTCCGACACTTACGTCCGTACAACACTTCAAAAGGAGCCATCTTCAGACTAGCTTGATAGCTATTGTTGTAGGAGAACTCAGCAAACGGAAGAGATTCTTCCCACTTCTTGCCGAAAGAAATGACACAGGCTCGAAGCATGTCTTCGAGGATCTGATTGACCCGTTCCACTTGTCCCTGAGATTGAGGGTGAAAAGCGGTGCTAAAATTCAAACGAGTCCCCATAGCTTCCTGGAAACTTGTCCAGAATCTTGAAGTGAATAAACTGCCACGGTCTGAACTGACAACCTGAGGAATACCATGGAGTGAAACAATTCTGGACATGTAAAGATCTGCCAGCTGGCTAGCAGTAATAGTTTCCTTGACAGCCAGGAAATGTGCAACCTTGGACAACCGGTCAATGACGACAAGAATAGCATCATTACCTTTCTGCGACCTGGGAAATCCAGTAATGAAGTCCATTTCAACATGATCCCATTTCCATTCAGGAATAGAAATAGGTTGTAAAGTTCCAGCAGGCTTTTGATGTTCTGCTTTGATTTGTCGACAAATGTCGCATTCTGAAACATAGCGTGCAATGTCTTGCTTCATTTAGGCCACCAGAACCTTTGACGGATGTCCTGGTACATCTTGGTACTACCCGGATGAATAGACAATGGGGTATCGTGAGCTTCTTCCATTATTTTAGCGGTCATATCCAGGTTTTTCTTCTTTGTGGGAACGAATAATCGACCCTTAAAGTACACGGCTTCATCATCAGCAACGGTGAAGCACGAGGGTTTACCTTCCGCCAGGTGGCGCTTAATCTTTTCGACCTCACTTCAATAGTGTTGCATGGTTTTGATACTGCCCTCGAGATCTGGCACAGCAACCAAGTTGCACAGAGATCCCTGATTAACAACACGGAGGTGCATCTTTTGGGCCTCCGGTGGAGGGGGTACAAGATAACCTTGAGGAACATTATGGAGGTTCAGCTTGCGCATTTCTTCTTGGAGCAGGGGGTGAACCTTGTGAACCTCGAGGTAGTTGCAGTACGACTTGCGGCTCAAAGCATCAGCCATTACATTAGCCTTGCCTGGGGTATAAGAAATACCCACATTGTAATATGCTATTCGTTCCATCCATCTTTGTTGGCGGAGGTTCAGATCTAGCTGAGTAAACAAGTACTTCAGACTTTGATGGTCGGTGTAGATCTCGCATTGGTTGCCAACAAGGTATTGCCGCCACTCTTTCAGTGCATGAATTACTGCGGCAAGTTCAAGGTCATGAACTGGGTAGTTCTCTTCATGAGGACGCAATTGACGGGATGCATAAGCAACCACTCTGCGCTCTTGCATTAGAACACAACCCATTCCTTGACGTGAAGCATCACAATAGATGACGAAGTCCTTACGAGTATCCGGAGGAGCTAGCACTGGGGCAGAGGTTAACTTGTCCTTAAGTGCCTGAAAGCTCTCCTGACATTCTCCTGTCCATTCATATTTTACACCTTTGTGAAGCAAGTTGGTTAAGGGCTTCGCAATCTTGGAGAAGTTCTCGACGAATCGACGGCAATAGCTGGCGAGACCGAGAAAACTTCTGACTTGCTTGACATTCTTCGGAGGAGTCCAGTCAAGAATAGCCTGAACTCGTTCAGGGTTGACCGCAATACCGTCCTTGGAGATCACATGACCAAGGTAAGTTACTTCGTCCATCCAGAACTCACACTTTGAGTACTTTGCATAAAGTTGATGTTCTCGCAGCCTCTCCAATATAAGACGAAGATGTTCAGCATGCTCTTCTTTATTCTTGGAGAACACCAGAATATCATCCAGATAAACCACGACGAACTTGTCGAGGTAATCCATGAATATATAATTCATTAACCGAGAGAAAGTTGCTGGAGCATTAGTCAAGCCGAAGGACATGACGGTGTACTCGTATGATCCATAGCGAGTAACAAAAGCAGTCTTGGGTATATCCTCTTCACGTACCCGGATCTGATGATAACCCAACCTCAAGTCGAGTTTCGAGAATACTGCTGATCCAGCAAGTTGATCATACAGATCGTTGATCTGTGGAAGCGGATATTTGTTTTGAATTGTTGCTTGGTTGATAGGTCGGTAATCTTGGACCAACCGATTCGTACCATCCTTCTTCTTAACAAAGAGAGAAGGTGCTCCCCATGCAGAGGAACTAGGACGAATGAAACCCAGACGAAGTGAATTATCAATTTATTTCTTAAGCTCAAGCAGTTCATGAGGCGGCATCTTATACGGACGCTTGGCAATAGGGGTGGTACCAGGTACCAAGTCGATGACAAACTCGACAGCTCTAGCAGGGGGAATCCCTAGAAGTTCTTCCGGAAAAACATCTTGGAAATCCCGGACAACTGGAATATTTTCAATTCCTTCCAGAGGTGACTCATTTAATGCATTCAAGGCATATAGTCGAGCTTCAGCATTCCGAACAAGATGAGCATGGTAGCTGACTATCTCATTCGAAGGATGCAGAAGGTGGACAGTTTTGGTGGCACACACTACAGAAGCAGTATGTGCTTTCAACCAATCCATTCCGAGGATGAGATCGATTTTGGAAGACTTCAACATTATGGGGGAGGCATGGAATTCCAACCCTTCAATTTCAACGACGACATCTGGGCTACAAATGGAAGCCTGACATTGGCCCGCGGGGGTGTTTATCACTATTGGGACGCTCATCTCTTCGCACGTAATGTCATGCATGTATGCAAATTCTTCAGACATAAAAGAATGCGATGCTCCTGTATCAAACAATACAGAAGCAGGTACTGAGTTGACAAGAAGTGTACCCATCACAGTAGCAGGCTGGCCTTGAGCTTCATTCAGTTCAGCATTGTTAGCATGAGCATTGTTGTTGCGGGGCTGGTTGGAAGGTAGCGCAGGTTGTTTCTGGCCCTGCCTGCATTCTCTAGCACGGTGTCCTGGACGACCACACTTGAAGCACAACCCATCCTCAGGACGAGAAGGGGGAGCATGAGCTCTTGGTGGTGGAGCTGGAAGCCTCGGCTACCTGGGTGGGGGTGGAGGCAGACGAGGGGCAGCATAGGACGGCCTCGGTGCAGGAGGCGGTGCATGGTACACGTTGTGGGGGATCCAGACCTTGCGCTTCTGACTTGCTGAGCCCGAAGATGAGCCCGTGTCACGGTTGCGCTTGTTGCTGTCCTTGTAGTCCTGCAGACCTGTTTCCATGACAATGGACTTGTTCACCAAGGTAGCAAAGCTATTGAAGTCTTGAGCAATGAGTGCCAGCTTGATATCTGGGTGGAGGCCTTCACGGAACTTCTCCTGCCTACGAGCATCAGTTGCAACGTCTTCTTCCGCATAGCGAGACAAGTCCAGAAATTCACGCTGATAAGCATCCACAGTCTTGTTGCCCTGGACTAGATTGCGGAACTCACGCTTCTTCCTATCCATCATTCCCTGAGGAATGTGATGAGCACGGAAAGCAGCTTGGAATTCCGGCCAGGTGATGATTGTTCCAACAGGCTGAGAGCGCCTGTGGATGTCCCACCATTGAGCAGCGGGGCCCTTCAGAAAGTACGAGGCAAAGTTGACATAGCTAGCCTCTGGGGCACCTGAAGACTCCAGTTCATAAGTGATGTCGCGGAGCCAGTCATCTGCGTCAAGTGGCTGAGTTGAGCTGCGGTAGGCTGTGGGGTTGAGACGTATGAAGTCTTGCAGCGTCACTGGGGCTGGCGGCTGATTCATGTTCGGCCTTGGGAAATGGTCCATCAGCCCTTGCATAAACTGACGATTCAGCTCAAACTGTTGCATCATACCAGCCATGTAATCCGGTGGCGGTGGTGGCTCAGGTGCACCACGACCACGACCAGCAGGCCTAACCATTCTGTCAATTTAACAGTGGTAGTTTAGTATTTGTAATTGCAAATTCAATGAAAGATTCACGAAGCAACATGTACAAAGAAGGAAGTGTAATAATTAAGACATAGCAGTTCAGACTTCATCACACAGATCCATACATGAGTCTATTACAAACCATAAGTTCATTACGAAATAGACGATAGATCCGGCATGAAATTAAACTAGACAACTAGGCGGCACGCAGGCACGCGGTGGAGGGATACAACAACGCATCAGCGTTGGAGACAACGAAAGTAGCCTGGGAGCTGCATATGACCCCGGTTGTGAAAACCGATGGCAGGGTCCTGCATGCCGTGCAGACTCCGATGCAGAACCTGCATACCAAGCGGGAGCGCAGGTCCACGTGCCGGAGTACGACCTCCAACCTCCGGCCACTCAAGACCTGGGGGAAACGCAGTCCGAGCCGGATAAAGGATGTGCTCCTGATGTATCCCTGCACGAACTGCTGGCATCAAATGCTCCATAGCCTGATACAGATGAGCTCGAGTGGCGTGCAGCTCGACATTAAGAGCCCTGACAGTGCGATCCAGTGCCTGAGTGTACTGCATCAGAACCCGTGGGTCGTAGCGACGACTCACATAGGGGGCGCAAACAGCAGTGTAGGACCGATCTGTACGCTGCGGAGCGAAAGGAATCAAGACCTCAGCGTTGGCTGGCATATCAACTCCGGCAGGGGTATACGGAATGTACCGATATACTGAATCCTCTAAGCTGGGGTTCGCTGCACGGAGACAAACAATAGCAGCATAGGCAGCATCCTGTACTGCCATCTCAACAGTCACTCCAATGCCACGAAAGGTGTGTAGCCCATCTCTGGTACGATCATGCTTATCCCAGATAACCATCTCAGCCTCATACTGCTCCTGGTTGAACTCGTGGTAATCCTCGTAAACAGTGTACTCGGGGTACCAACGATAACCCAGTGTCTTGAAGAGGCCGTTCAGAATGGCCGGGAACCCAGTCGTATCGTGCGCGTAGGTCAGACGGACGATCTGCCTAGCGGGACGCATCTGTAATAAGAAGATTAAGGATGTCAAATGACAGTGCGTGTATCATACTTCAATGAAGACAACTTCCGACGAAACAATTCTCCGGTGGAGGTGATCACGAGAACCTAATGTTAGGTTTAGTAAAATCTTTAACCCGAAGAGAAGAGAGATCAGAGCCCAGAGTATAGACGAGGAATAAAAGATCCTAATACCACCCGATGGCGACGTGGGCCCGTAAGCCACACAGCCAAGTTAGTAAAACAGTTTTCTTTGTCTAGACTCAACTTCGGCCAAGGAGTTGGAAAGGGGGCTACCTACAGGCAGTCAGCTCTGATACCAACTTGTGACGCCCCCATTCTCGTCCGTATGCTAATCAATCACGCAATGCGTACGACCAAGATTAGGGACTCACTGATTAGTACCACAACACGACAAAAGACACAAATAAAGAGTCATACAGCTTAATATTACAAGCCAGGGGCCTCGAGGGCTCGAATATAAAGCTCTGACAAGCACAAGTCAGCGAAAGCAACAATAACTGAGTACACACATAAGTTAGACAAGGGTTCCTTAAGAAGGCTAGCACAAACATAAGATAGCGGATCGAAAGAGGCGAGGCCTCCTGCCTGGGAACCTCCTAACTACTCCTGAGCGTCGGCGGTCTCCAAGTAGTAGTAAGCTCCATCGGCGGTGTAGTAGCCGTCTCCAGCGAACTCCATCTCCTGGGCTCCATCGACTGAACGCAGCAACGTATCGAAGGGGGAAAAGGGGAGGCAAAGCAGCGTGAGTACTCATCCAAAGTACTCGCAAGACTTATATCAGAACTAAACTAGATATGCATCATTCTCAATGAAAGGGGTATCTCTGGACTGGCTGCAGAAAGCAAGAATAGGGAGAAGACCTAGTCCTATCGAAGACTAGCATCTTCAGCATCTTGCAGCATGAGAAGAGAGTAGACCTGCATCTCATATACATAGTCATATTGTTGTAGCAATTTTAATTAAGTAACACGCCCAGAGATCCTCCCTCGACTCCCTGCGAGGAAGCAACCCCGGAGCCACAATTCATTTTAAATTAAATTATGATTAAAGTTGTATAAGGTCATAGCACCTTTCCAAGTCGTCCTGTTACCGTGGACACGGCTATTCGAATAGATATTTCATCCCTGCAGGGGTGCACCACATATTCCCCAACGCGCCTGAGTCACCTCTGGCCGGACACACTTTCCTGGGTCATGCCCGGCCTCGGGATATCAGCACGTCGTCGCCCCACCTAGACTCATCGAAGAGGCCAGCCCGCCGGTCTAAATCCTATGTGCTCAGGGGTCATGGGCCCAATCACCCTTTGCACACCTGCACGGTGCGTGGGCGGCCGGAAACAGACCTAGTACACTCCAGTCCAAGAGCTGTACCGTCCAGTCCAATCCGTCGCGCGCCGCTCCATTGCTGACGTCCGAAGAGCTTCGGCTGATACAACGACGCTGAGTGCCCATAACTACCCCACGCGAAGGTTAGTGCGTATTAAGGCCAATGACCTAACTCAGCTCCAGCACCCAACCCATTAGCAATTTATTAGGTGCGGGGCAAGCTCAAACATATTGCAGCTCGTCGCCCCGCCAAGAACACTCGAGTGCCTTCTGGCGCACCCCACCAAGTCTCCGGATGCCTTGCGGCGCATCCCACCATGTCTCACACGGGTACCCTTGGGGCCGACCCGTCTCAGGACTGTCGGGAACTCAGGTCCACCTCAACTAGGGTGGTACCGCCTGTCCCTCCAGTCCCGTCTTTCACATGTTTCAGAAACCCGGTCATAGTAACTGTGTGTCTATACACCAAGTGGAGATCCGAGGAATCACCCTCGATGGATCCCACTCGAGGTATGTGTATGACAAGAGTCGCTATCGATAAATGGGAAGGAGGAATCACCCTTGATACCCACGATCAATTAGCTACGCTACAGAATTAACATCGGAAGTGCTAAGTGAGGTATCACCCTCGGCACTCGATAGTAGCTCTGCAGTGCCATACTAAAGGGGTGTGCAGTGATGTGAGGGGGTCTGGCTCGCCGGTCAGTTGACCGAGTCTTCTGTCTTCAAGTCCTCGGTGTCGTCGATGAAAGCAGGGGCAACTGTGACTAAGGGGTCTCAGGGGTTCACTGATCCACCTAATCTAGGCAGTTGATATAACAACAAGTACAGTAGCAGTTCATCAAAATCAGGCTATGCATCAGAGTAGGAGCTATCTAGTACAGTAGCAAAATCTAATGCAAGCATAAGAGGGAGAGAGATGGGTGATATCGGAATGCTCAAGGGGGTTTTGCTTGCCTTGCTTCTCTGCGGCAAAAGGGCTGGTCGTCGTCGACGTAGTCGGTCTCCGGAGCTGCGTCGGTCTCGAGTACTACGCCGGTACCGGAATCTACCGAGAGAGAAGAGGGGGAAGAAACAGATAAATACACGGCAAACAATCGTAACACAAAGTATGACATGGCGATACGCAGTGCCGGGTGTGACCTAACGCAGTGTTACACGATACAGAGAAAGGGGGAACCCATCCGGGAAAGTTTTCCCGGTTCCGGACAATTGTCAGACAGATGACCGGAGGGGGACGGTTCCCTGTTCGGATAGTTAGTCTAATTAATTAATTATTAATTTTAATTATTATTTATTTATTTTATAATTTTATTCTTATTAATATTTTATTTCTATTTTCTTATTGGTGTATATGTGTATGTATATATGTATATACATATTTTCATACGTATATGCATACACGCACAACACAACACACACATCACTCACACACGCACGCGCACAGTACTCACACACACACGCGGGCACGGGGCCGGGCCGGCCGGCGGCCGGTGGTTGCCGGCGGGAGCGCCCGAGGGGGGGGGGGGAAGAAGGGGCCGGCGGCCGGGAGCTCACCGGGGGTCGGCGACCGGCAGTCGGGGAAGCGACGGCGGAGGCGGCCGGCGGCGGACGGGCGGCGGCGAGGCGGCGGATCCGGGCGGCGCGCGGTGGCGCGGTCGGCGCGGGCGGCAGGGCCGCGGGCGCGTCCGCGGGGGGGGGGGGGGGCGGAGCGGAGCGGCCGGGCGCGGCGGGCCGGCCGGCTCGGTCGGCGGGGGGGGGCAAACGGGGCCGGTCCGGTTCGGGCCGGCCGGACCTGCTCCGGCGGGGGGGGGGGCGGACGAGCACTCCCCGGGAGCTGGCGGCGGGGGGGGGGGGGGGAATGAGCACGGCCTCGAACGGCTAGGGCACGCCCAGTTTATATACGGGGCAATTTGGGCCGGTCCAAATTCGTCCGGATTCGGTCCAGTTTCCGGGTCTATTTTCCCTCCGTTTCAAAAATCGTTTTTAAGACTTTTGGGGTACCAAACCAATCCTAAAAATTCCTGTTTTAATTTTATTAAACATTACAGAATATTTGCGATCCATCCAACATTTTTAATTCCGGTTTCGTCAAACTTTTTGAACCACATTTCCGACAATTATTTAAATTGCAACGGAATTTAATTTCGGAACAATTCCAACGGTGATCGACTTAGATTTAGCAAAAGCCTTAGCGTGTTCTCGGCCATCATCGTAGCTTAATTACAATCATCACTGTGGCATGTTCATGATCATTACTGTAGCTTAATCACAATGATCACTGTAGCATAAGCCCAGGGTGTCACATATATCCTGTTATTATTTGTGCTAACTTTTCAGAACATGAAGAAAAGATATTATTGAAAACTCTGAGGAAGCACCGTGCTGCTATTGGATATACTCTTGATGATATTAAGGGCATTAGTCCCACTCTATGTCAGCATAAAATTAATACGGAGCCTGATGCCAAACCAGTTATTGATCACCAACGACGGTTGAATCCTAAGATGAAAGAAGTGGTAAGAAAAGAAATACTAAAGCTTCTGGAGGCAGGTATAATTTAACCTGTTGCTGATAGTAGATGGGTTAGTCCCGTTCATTGTGTCCCTAAGAAAGGAGGTATTACCGTTGTTCCTAATGATAAAAATAAGTTGATCCCGCAAAGAATTGTTACATGTTATAGAATGGTAATTGATTTTAGGAAATTAAATAAAGCTACTAAGAAAGATCATTACCCTTTACCTTTTATTGATCAAATGCTAGAAAGACTATCCAAACATACTTATTTTTGCTTTCTAGATGGTTACTCTGGTTTCTCTCAAATACCTGTATCAAGAGAGGATCAAGAAAAAACCACTTTTACTTGCCCTTTCGGTACCTTTGCTTATAGACATATGCCTTTTGGTTTATGCAATGCACCTGCTACCTTTCAAAGATGTATGATGGCTATATTCTCTGACTTTTGTGAAAAGATTCTTGAGGTTTTCATGGATGATTTTTCCGTTTACGGAACTTCTTTTGATGAGTGCTTGAGCAACCTTGATCGAGTTTTGCAGAGATGTGAAGAAACTAATCTTGTTTTGAATTGGGAAAAGTGCCACTTTATGGTTAATGAAGGCATTGTCTTGGGGCACAAAATCTCCGAAAGAGGTATTGAAGTTGATAAGGCTAAAGTTGATGCTATTGAAAAAATGCCGTGTCCCACGGACATAAGAGGTATAAGAAGTTTCCTTGGTCATGCTGGTTTCTATAGGAGGTTTATTAAAGACTTCTCTAAGATTTCTAGGCCTCTCACTAATCTTTTACAAAAAGATGTTCCATTCGTTTTTGATGATGATTCTGTAGAAGCATTTGAAATTCTTAAGAATGCCTTGATTACCGCACCTGTTGTTCAACCATCTGATTGGAATCTACCCTTTGAAATTATGTGTGATGCTAGTGATTATGCTGTCGGTGCTGTTCTAGGACAAAGAGTTGATAAGAAATTAAATGTTATTCATTATGCCAGTAAAACTATAGACAGTGCTCAAAGAAATTATGCTACTACTGAAAAGGATTTTTTAGCGGTTGTGTTTGCTTGTGATAAGTTCAGACCTTATATTGTTGATTCCAAAGTAACTGTTCACACTGATCATGCTGCTATTAAGTACCTTATGGAAAAGAAAGATGCTAAACCTAGACTTATTAGATGGGTTCTTCTGCTACAAGAATTTGATTTGCATATTATTGATAGAAAGGGGGCTGATAACCCTGTAGCAGATAACTTGTCTAGGTTAGAAAATGTTCTTGATGACCCACTACCTATTGATGATAGCTTTCCTGATGAACAATTAGCGGTCATAAAGGCTTCACATAATGCTCCATGGTATGCTGATTATGCTAATTACATTGTTGCTAAATTTATACCGCCTAGTTTCACATACCAACAAAAGAAAAAGTTCTTCTATGATTTAAGACATTACTTTTGGGATGATCCACACCATTATAAAGAAGGAGTAAATGGTATTATTAGACGTTGTGTACCTGAGCATGAACAGGAACAAATCTTACGCAAGTGTCACTCCGAGGCCTACGGAGGACACCACGCTGGAGATAGAACTGCACATAAGGTACTTCAATCTGGTTTTTATTGGCCTACCCCTTTTAAGGATGCTCATAAGTTTGTCTTGTCTTGTGATGAATGTCAAAGAATTGGTAATATTAGTAGACGTCAGGAAATGCCTATGAATTATTCTCTCGTTATTGAACCGTTTGATGTTTGGGGCTTTGATTATATGGGACCTTTTCCACAATCTAACGGGTATACTCATATTCTAGTTGCTGTTGATTATGTTACTAAGTGGGTAGAAGCTTTTCCAACTAGTAGCGCTGATCATAACACTTCTATTAAAATGCTTAAAGAAGGTATTTTCCCTAGATTTGGAGTCCCTAGATATTTAATGACTGATGGTGGTTCACACTTTATTCATGGTGCTTTCCGTAAATTACTTGCTAAGTATGATGTTAATCATAGAATTGCATCTCGGTATCATCCTCAGTCTAGTGGTCAAGTAGAATTGAGCAATAGAGAAATTAAATTGATCTTGCAGAAGGCTGTTAATAGATCTAGGAAGAATTGGTCTAAGAAACTTGATGATGCATTATGGGCTTATAGAACTGCTTATAAAAACCCTATGGGTATGTCTCTGTATAAGATGGTTTATGGTAAAGCATGTCACTTACCTCTTGAACTAGAGCATAAAGCTTATTGGGCTATTAAAGAGCTCAACTATGATTTCAAACTTGCTGGTGAGAAGAGGTTATTTGACATTAGCTCAATTGATGAATGGAGAACCCAAGCCTATGAGAATGCCAAGTTGTTTAAAGAAAAGGTTAAGAGATGGCATGATAGAAGGATACAAAAGAGTGAATTTAATGTAGGTGATCATGTCTTGCTATACAACTCGCGTTTAAGATTTTTTGCAGGAAAACTTCTCTCTAAATGGGAAGGTCCTTACGTTATCGAGGAGGTATACCGTTCCGGTGCCATCAAGATCAACAACGCCGAGGGCACGAACCCGAAGGTGGTGAACGGTCAAAGAATCAAACATTATATCTCAGGTACTCCCATAAATGTTGAAACCAATATTATCAATACCATAACCCCACAGGAGTACATTAGGGAGACCTACCAGAACGTTTCAGACTCCGAAAAGGAATAGGTATGTGGTACGGTAAGTAAACCGACTCCAAAACTTTTTCAATGGCAAATTGTATCCGTTTTGGAATATTTAAAAAATTAGGAAAATTTAAAGTAGTCCGAATAGTGCACGAGGAGGCGACAAGCCAGGAGGGCGCGCCCCTATGGCTTGTGGCTACCTCGTGTACCGTCCGGACTCCGTTTTCTTGTGGTATACTCCTTCGGGTCGGCAAAAATTCATTATATAATCTCCCGAAGGTTTTGACCTTCGTATCACGACAATACCTCCTGTTTTCTCTTCAAGTTGTTTCTGCAGCAGATTTAGAGCAAGATGTCTTCGCAAGAGTCGGTCGGGGAGAACCGTTTTGGGCAGGCTACGGAGGGAGAGATGGAGGCCGACTTGAAAAGGATAGATGCCGTGGAGGAAGACCAAGAAGTTACCTCTCATCCTCAACCTGGAGCCAGGCTGGAAGAACTTCAGAGCTCAGCAATCCCGCACTCGGTTATCCCTTCCAATGCTAAGTTTCTTACTTATGAAAATATGAAAAAGAGTGTTGGTTCTTCCCCCACAGCAATGAGACATCCATGGGTTAAAGGAGCTCTAACCATCACTGAAAAACTTCGCAAGGAAATAATGGATCTCAGACAGCAGAATAATAAGCTTGAGGAGGAGAATCGCATCTTGAAGGGCATCATCACCAAGAATATAGCATCACCACCTCCGAAGCAAGACAACTAAACACATGGGTATGGGCACTCCCCTTGGCTTGTGCCAAGCTTGGGGGAGGTGCCCCGGTATCGTATCACCATCACATCTTTTATTTTTATCGTTTTTCTCAGTTCGATCATTTTGGTTATATCTTGATCTAGTAGAATAAAGTTTTCGTGTGATCTAGTTTTGAGTTTTTGCTTTATGTTCCTCCTATGTAAGCAAGTCCGAGAGTTATATAATAAACAGTAGTTTTGGGTTGAGGGCTTTGCTTGCTTGATATGATCTTGATCTTGAGGATAAAGAAATAAAAAGAAATATAGAATAAAAACAAAGAGTATATATGTTAATCTTATGGGGAGTGATGACTTCACATATAAGAAGTATATTGATGGAAACTTGTTGTGAGTTAACAAACATAGCTATCGGTCATTGTGGCAATTAAAAGGAAGTAATAAAGAAAGAGAGGTTCACATATAAATATATTATCTTGGACATCTTTTATGATTGTGAGCACTCATTAAAATATTATATGTCAAGAAGTTGACGTTGGACAAGGAAGACAACATAATGGGTTATGTTTACTTACTTCCGAATAGAAGTTATATGGTTATAGATCCCTCAACATGTGTCACTTGCTTCCACCTCATATCAGCCAAAACTTCCGCACCAAGTAGAGATACTACTTGTACATCCAAACACCTTTAACCCAGTTTTGCCATGAGAGTCCACCATACCTACCTATGGATTGAGTAAGATCCTTCAAGTAAGTTGTCATCGATGCAAGCAATAAAAATTGCTCTCTAAATATGTGTGATCTATTAGTGTGAGGAAAATAAGCTTTATACGAACTTGTGATAGGGAAGAAATAAAAGCGACGGACTGCATAATAAAGTTTTCTATCACAAGGGGCAATATAAAGTGACGTTCTTTTGCATTAAGGGATTGTGCATCCAACTATAAAAGCGCATGACAACCTCTGCTTCCCTCTGCGAAGGGCCTATCTGTTACTTTTATTTTCTAGTACTTACCTTTATGCAAGAGTCGCGGTGATCTACATCACTTCCTTTATTTCGCCTTTATCTCTTGGCAAGCGTCATGTGTTGGGGAATGATCTAGGCACATATATCCACTCGGAAGTAGGAGAGCATGAGTTATTTCAGTTGACATTACCCTTGAGGTAAATAGTTGGGAGGCAATACTATAAGCCCCTATCTTTCTTTGTGTCCGATTGAAACTTTGACCTCATAGGTACCTCGTGAGTGTAAGCAATTGTGAAAGACTAAGAGATGATTGAGTATGTGGATTTGCTTTACAAGCTCTTATATTGACTCTTTCCTACGTTATGATAAATTGGAATTGCTTCAATGACTGAGATCATAGTTTGTTGGTTCTCAATAGAGTTCTTGATTCATACTTTACCTTGTGAATGGAGTGTTACTTCAGCATAAGAACCTATATATCAATATATGTTGCTGTTCTAAAGATGATCATGATGCCCTCATGTCTGTATTTTGTTTTATCGACACCTCTATCTCTAAACATGTGGACATATTTATCGATTTCGGCTTTCGCTTGAGGACAAGCGAGGTCTAAGCTTGGGGGAGTTGATACGTCCATTTTGCATCATGCTTTTATATTGATATTTATTGCATTATGGGCTGTCATTACACATTATGGTACAATACTTATGCCTTTTCTCTCTTATTTTACAAGGTTTACATGAAGAGGGAGAATGCCGGCAGCTGGAATTCTGGACTGAAAAAGGAGCAAATCTGAGATACCTATTCTGCACAACTCCAAAAGTCCTGAAAATCTACAGGGAATTATTTTGGAATATATAAAAAATATTGGGCAGAAGAAATACCAGAGGGGGTCCACCAGGCAGTCACAAGCCAGGGGGGTGCCCTACCCCCCCTGGGCACGCCCCTGTGGCTTGTGGCCCACCTGGCAGCCCTCCGGTGCCCATCGTCTGCTATATGGAGGGTTTTGACCTGGAAAAAATCATAACAGAGCTTTCGGGGCGAAGCGCCGCCGTCTCGAGGCGGAACATGGGCAGAACCAATCTAGGGCTCCTGCGGAGCTGTTCTGCCGGGGAAACTTCCCTCCCGGAGGGGGAAATCGAAGCCATCGTCATCACCAACGATCCTCTCACCGAGAGGGGGTCAGTCTCCATCAACATCTTCACCAGCACCATCTCCTCTCAAACCCTAGTTCATCTCTTGTATCCGATCTTTGTCTCAAAACCTCAGATTGGTACCTGTGGGTTGCTAGTAGTGTTGATTACTCCTTGTAGTTGATGCTAGTTGGTTTACTTGGTGGAAGATCATATGTTCAGATCCTTGATCATCATTAATACTCCTATGATTATGAACATGAATATGCTTTGTGAGTAGTTACGTTTGTTCCTGAGGACATGGGATAAGTCTTGTTATAAGTAATCATGTGAATTTGGTATTCGTTCGATATTTTGATGAGATGTATGTTGTCTCTCCTCTAGTGGTGTTATGTGAACGTCGACTACATGACACTTCACCATTGTTTGGGCCTAGAGGAAGGCATTGGGAAGTAATAAGTAGATGATGGGTTGCTAGAGTGACAGAAGCTTAAACCCTAGTTTATGCGTTGCTTCGTAAGGGGCTGATTTGGATCCACACGTTTCATGCTATGGTTAGATTTATCTTAATTCTTCTTTTGTAGTTGCGGATGCTTGCGAGAGGGGTTAATCATAAGTGGGAGGCTTGTCCAAGTAAGGGCAGCACCCAAGCACCGGTCCACCCACATATCAAATTATCAAAGTAACGAACGTGAATCATATAAGCATGATGAAAACTAGCTTGACAGTAATTCCCATGTGTCCTCGGGAGCGCTTTGCTTTATATAAGAGTTTGTCCAGGCTTGTCCCTTGCTACAAAAGGGATTGGGCCACCTTGCTGCACCTTTATTACAATTGTTACTTGCTACCCGTTACGAATTATCTTATCACAAAACTATCTGTTACCGATAATTTCAGTGCTTGCAGAGAATACCTTACTAAAAACCGCTTGTCATTTCCTTCTGCTCCTCGTTGGGTTCGACACTCTTACTTATCGAAAGGACTACGATAGATCCCCTATACTTGTGGGTCATCATCGCGCAAGCGTGAGGGATCCCCGCTGTAGGGTGTTGCAATGTGTTCATGATTTGCCTATGGTGGGCTGCTTGAGTGACAGAAGCATAAACCCGAGTAGGTGGGTTGTTGCATATGGGAGTAAAGAGGACTTGATACCTTATAATGCTATGGTTGGGTTTTACCTTAATGATCTTTAGTAGTTGCGGATGCTTGCTGGAGTTCCAATCATAAGTGCATATGATCCAAGTAGAGAAAGTATGTTAGCTTATGCCTCTCCCTCATATAAAATTGCAATAATGATTACCGGTCTAGTTATCGATTGCCTAGGGACAAATAACTTTCTTGTGACAAAAAGCTCTCTACTAAGACTAACTTAGTTGTTCCTTTATCTAAACAGCCCCTAGTTTTTATTTATGTGCTCTTTATTATCTTGCAAACTTATCCTATCACACCTACAAAGTACTTCTAGTTTCATACTTGTTCTAGGTAAAGCGAACGTTAAGCGTGCATAGAGTTGTATCGGTGGTCGATAGAACTTGAGGGAATATTTGTTCTACCTTTAGCTCCTCGTTGGGTTCGACACTCTTACTTATCGAGAAAGGCTAGAATTGATCCCCTATACTTGTGGGTTATCAAGACCTTTTTCTGGCGCCGTTGCCGGGGAGCAATAGCGTAGGGTGTATATTCTCGTGTGTGCTTGTTTGCTTTATCACTAAGTAATTTATATTTTCTGTTCTAAGTTGTTTTCTATCTTTAGATATGGGTAGGAAACGTAAAATACCAAAAAAATTAGTTGTACTTGCTGCTCCAAAAGTTGATGAACCACTAGTGTTCCGTACCACCGAAGAATATTACTTGGGTCATCTTCGATCCGTTTGTGCTCGTGCTGAAACCCCAACTAGCTTAGTTGAGGGCAAATCATTAAATGAGCATGCTTATTATGTGCGACACCGCTTATCTCAAAAAGGAAAACTTTTATGGCATCATATTAATACTTTGCAATGCTATGCTTGGAATTTATGCGAAATTTATGATTTTACTTGTTGTTCTGAAGACCCTAAAAAACACCTTCCCTATCAATGTGAGTTTAAGGATAATGGAATCGTATCTTCTTATGCCAAGGGTGTTTATAATTACTATGATATTGAGCAAATTGAAGAATTTGTTGCTTTTAAGGGTGCCTATGAAATTGCTTCTTTGATTGAAAAGTATGATGCTACTCTTTACAAATCTGAAAGTTTTGCCATACTTAAATATTGCTATGAAAACTATGCTTCTAATGCTTATGTTAAGCCATATATTGAGAACTCCTCCACTGTCCAAGAGGAGACTAATATTTTGCAGGAAACTATGGAAGAAGAAAATGATGACACTGTGATCTCATTTGATGAAAAAGATGAGGAGGAGAGCGAAGAGCAAAAGGAGGAATAGCGGATTAGCTACCCGTGCCCACCTTCTAATGAGAGTAACTCTTCAACTCATACATTGTTTAATTTCCCTTCGTGCTTACCGAAGGATGAATGCTATGATGATTGCTATGATCCCTTGGATTCGTTTGAAATATCCCTTTTTGATGAAATTGATGCTTGTTATGCTTGTGGCCATGATGCCAATATGAATTATGCTTATGGAGATGAACTTGCTAGAGTTTCTTATGTTGAGAATGAAATTCTTGCTATTGCACCCACGCATGATAGTCCTATTATCTTTGTGAATTCTCCCAACTACACTATATCGGAGAAGTTTGCGCTTATTAAGGATTATATTGATGGGTTGCGTTTTACCATTGCACATGATGATTTTGATGAGTATATTATGCATGTGCTTGCTGCTCCTACTTGTAATTATTATGAGAGAGGAACTACATCTCCGCCTCTCTATGTTTCCAATACGATAAAATTGCAAGAAACTGTTTATACTATGCATTGGCCTTTACTTTGTGTGCATGAATTGTTCTTTTATGACATGCCGATGCATAGGAAGAGAGTTAGACTTCGTTATTGCATGATATATATTACTTTGTGCTCAATACTAAATTACAAATCATTGTTAATTAAAACTGGCTTTGATATACCTTGGGATCCGGGTAGATCCATTACTTGAGCACTTTATGCCTAGCTTAATGGCTTTAAAGAAAGCGCTGCCAGGGAGACAACCCGTAAGTTTTAGAGAGTCATTTTATTCTGTTGTGTTCTTTTATATAGTTTAAAAACAAAAAAATAAAGAGGGGAACCTAAAACTTTTTCAAAAACAAAAGTGAAAGTGAGAGGGACGAGCATTGTGAAAGTGGGAGCTAGCCTTGAACTTTGTTCATGCCCATGGAAACCTTGTGAATCTTAATTACAGAAACTTTTCAACAAAAATAGTTATCCCCTTGTATAAATCCATTGTATTATAAAAATAATGTGCAAGATTTGCCTTTAGGATGATTAGATTGCTTGTTTGGTGTGTGCACTGCAAAAACAGAAACTTTGGCTGTAGTGCGTGAATTTACATTTTTTACTGGAATGTCAAAAGTTTCTGAAATTTTTACACAGTACTTATATGCAAATTATTTATTTTTTCCTAATTGTTCAGAATTTTAAGAGTTACAGAAGTATGGTGAATGTTCAGATTACTACAGACTGTCCTGTTTTTGACAGATTCTGTTTTTGATGCATTGTTTTGCTCATTTTGATGAAACTATCGATTGTATCGGTGGTATAAGCCATGGAAAAGTTATATTACAGTAGCTACAATGCAAAAACAAAATATGAATTGGTTGGCAACAGTACTTAAAGTGGTAATTTGCTTTATTATACTAACGGATCTCACGAGGGTTTTGTTAAGTTTTGTGTGATTGAAGTTTTCAAGTTTTGGGTGAGATCACGATGGATGATGGAATAAGGAGTGGAAAGAGACTAAGCTTGGGGATGCCCGATTCACCCCAAGGTAATATTCAAGGACTCCCAAGAAACTAAGCTTGGGGATGCCCCAGAAGGCATCCCCTCTTTCTTCTAACAACCATCGGTAATTTTACTTGGAGCTATATTTTTATTCGTCACATGATATGCGTAAATCTTGGAGCGTCGTGTGCTTTTTATTTTTATTTTAATAATGCACCATGCTGGTATGAGGATTTATAGAAGGCTCTTTGCACCTCACTTATATCTTTTGAGTATGGCTTTGTAGAATGCTTCATGTGCTTCACTTATATCATTTGAAGTTTGGATTGCCTGTTTCTCTGCACATAGAAAACCGCCATTTGTAGAATGCTCTTTTGCTTCACTTATATTTGTTAGAGCGTGGGCATATCTTTTGTAGAAAGAATTAAACTCTCATGCTTCACTTATATCTATTTAGAGAGTTAACAGGAGTTGGTCATTCACATGGTTAGTCATAAAATCCTACATAAAACTTGTAGATCACTGAATATGATATGTTTGATTCCTTGCAATAGTTTTGCGATATAAAGATGGTGATACTAGAGACATGCTAGTGAGTAATTGTGGATTGGTAGAAATATTTGTGTTAAAGTTTGTGATTCCCGTAGCATGCATGTATGGTGAACCGTTATGTGAAGAAGTCGGAGCATGATTTATTTATTGATTGTCATCCTTTGTGTGGAGGTCGGGAGCGCGCGATGGTTAACTCCTACCAACCACTCCCCTAGGGGCATGCATCTAATACTTTGTTTCGATAGCTAATAGATTTTTTCAATAAGTATGTGAGTTCTTTATGACTAATGTTGAGTCCATGGATTATACGCACTCTCATTCTTCCACCATTGCTATCCTCTCTAGTACCGCGCAACTTTCACCGGTGCATTACACCCACCATATATCCTTCCTCAAAACAGCCACCATACCTACCTATTATGGCATTTCCATAGCCATTCCGAGATATATTGCCATGCAACTTCCACCGTTCCATTTATTATGACACCCACCATCATTGTCATATTGCTTTGCATGATCGTAAGATAGCTAGGATGATGTTTTCATGGCTTGTCCGTTTTTTGATGTCATTGCTACGCTAGATCATTGCACATCCCGGTACACCGCCGGAGGCATTCATATAGAGTCATATTTTGTTCTAGTATCGAGTTGGAATTCTTGAGTTGTAAGTAAATAAAAGTGTGATGATCATCATTATTAGAGCATTGTCCCATGTGAGGAAAGGATGATGGAAGCTATGATTCCCTCACAAGTTGGGATGAGTCTCCGGACTTTACAAATAAATAAAAGAGGCCAAAGAAGCCCAAATAAAAAAAAGAGGCCAAAGAAGCCCACCAAAAAAACCAAAAAAATGAGAGAAAAGAGAGAAGGGGCAATGCTACTATTCCTTTTTCCACACTTGTGCTTCAAAGTAGCACCATGATCTTCATGATAGAGAGTCTCCTATATTGTCACTTTCAAATACTAGTGGGAATTTTTCATTATAGAACTTGGCTTGCATATTCCAATGATGGGCTTCCTCAAATTGCCCTAGGTCTTCGTGAGCAAGCAAGTTGGATGCACACCCACTTAGTTTCTTTTGAGCTTTCATACAATTATAGCTCTAGTGCATCCGTTGCATGGCAATCCCTACTCACTCACATTAATATCTATTGATGGGCATCTCCATAGCCCGTTGATACGCCTAGTTGATGTGAGACTATCTCCTTCTTTTAGTCTTCTCCACAACCACCATATTCTATTCCACCTATAGTGCTATATCCATGGCTCACGCTCATGTATTGCGTGAAAGTTGAAAAAGTTTGAGAATACTAGAGTATGAAACAATTGCTTGGCTAAAACCGGGGTTGTGCATGATTAAATACTTTGTGTGATGAAGATGGAGCATAGCCAGCCTATATGATTTTGTAGGGATAACTTTCTTTTAGCCATGATATTTTGAGAAGACATGATTGCTTTATTAGTATGCTTGAAGTATTATTGTCTTAATGTCAAATGATAGACTATTGCTTTGAATCACTTGTGTCTTAATATTCATGCCATGATTAGATTATATGATCAAGATTATGCTAGGTAGCATTCCACATCAAAAATTATCTTTTTTTATCATTTACCTACTCGAGGACGAGCAGGAATTAAGCTTGCGGATGCTAATACGTCTCCGTCGTATCTATAATTTTTGATTGTTTCATGCCAATATTCTACAACTTTCATATACTTTTGGCAACTTTTTATACTATTTTTGGGACTAACATATTGATCCAGTGCCCAGTGCCAGTTCCTGTTTGTTGCATGTTTTTGTTTCGCACAAAATCCATATCAAACGAAGTCCAAACGGGATAAAAACTTACGGAGATTTTTTTGGAATATATGTGAATTTTGGGAAGTGGAATCAACAGAAGGCGGTGCCCGAGGGGCCCACAAGCCATAGGGGCGCGCCCTGGGGGGTAGGGCGCGCCAGGCTGGCTTGTGGCCATTCCATAAGGCGGTTGGTGCCCTTCTTTCGCCGCAAGAAAGCTAATATCCAGGTAAAAATCGTGCTAAAATTTCAGCCCAATCGGAGTTACGGATCTCCGGGAATATAAGAAACGGTGAAAGGCCAGAATCTGAACGCAGAAACAGAAGGAAACAGAGAGAGAGATCCAATCTCGGAGGGGCTCTCGCCCCTCCGCCGCCATGGAGGCCAAGGACCAGAGGGGAAACCCTCCTCCCATCTAGGGGGGAGGTCAAGGAAGAAGAAGAAGGAGGGGGGCTCTCTCCCCCTCTCTCCCGGTGGCACCGGAACGCCGCCGGGGCCATCATCGTGACGACGATCTACACCAACAATTTCGCCGCCGTCATCACCAACTCTCTCCCCCTCTATGCAGCGGTGTAACACCCCTTCTCCCCGCTGTAATCTCTACTTAAACATGGTGCTCAACGCTATATATTATTTCCCAATGATGTATGGCTATCCTATGATGTTTGAGTAGATCCGTTTTGTCCTATGGGTTGATTGATGATCATGATTGGTTTGAGTTGCATGTTTTATTATTGGTGCTGTCCTATGGTGCTCTCCGTGTCACGCAAGCGTGAGGGATCCCCGTTGTAGGGTGTTGCAATGTGTTCATGATTTGCCTATGGTGGGTTGCTTGAGTGAAAGAAGCATAAACCCGAGTAGGTGGGTTGTTGCATATGGGAGTAAAGAGGACTTGATACCTTATAATGCTATGGTTGGGTTTTACCTTAATGATCTTTAGTAGTTGCGGATGCTTGCTAGAGTTCCAATCATAAGTGCATATGATCCAAGTAGAGAAAGTATGTTAGCTTATGCCTCTCCCTCATATAAATTTGCAATAATGATTACCGGTCTAGTTATCGATTGCCTAGGGACAAATAACTTTCTTGTGACAAAAAGCTCTCTACTAAGACTAACTTAGTTGTTCCTTTATCTAAACAGCCCCTAGTTTTTATTTACATGCCCTTTATTATCTTGCAAACCTATCCTATCATACCTACAAAGTACTTCTAGTTTCATACTTATTCTAGGTAAAGCGAACGTTAAGCGTGCGTAAAGTTATATCGGTGGTCGATAGAACTTGAGGGAATATTTGTTCTACCTTTAGCTCCTCGTTGGGTTCAACACTCTTACTTATCGAGAAAGGCTACAATTGATCCCCTATACTTGTGGGTTATCAGTCACCCATCCTCTCCCCTACTTTCCAAGTCTGCACTTGTTGTTTTCTTGACAATAGTAAGCTATCAATCCTATTAACCCTTAGGTCTTGATGTCACATGATTTAATTTTTTAAATTCCAAACAATGATTAAAATAAACAACAATGATGAATTTAAAAACTCCAAAAAACTTCAAAAAAGGCAAAAAAATCAAAAAATATCAAAAAACTAAAAAAAACAAAAAATCCAAAATAATAAAAACTTTAAATTAAAATAAGTAATAATAATATTGAATTTCAATAAAAATAAAATAAGTAATAATATTATTTTATTTATTTTTTGCCATTTATTCATTTAATATGGCATAATTAATATCTTTAAATCTGTAAATCGAAATTCGACAAATAATATATCCATTATTATCAGAAAAATGTGAGGAATCCAAATATGACATCATTTATTTATTTTTTAAAAATAAAATTAATTTTTAAAATCTGAATTTTTATTCTTTTCAAATTTCAAAAATCTAAAAGAATTAAAAACGTTTTAAAAAATAAACTACTTATTCAATTAATTTATGTTATATGTATCATATCAATCCTATTAAGCCCTTGAGCATGATGTCACACGTTTCACCATTTGAGTTTGAAACTATTATTCTTAAAAACAATAATTATTTAGTAACACTAATATTTATTGAATAAGTAGTTTGACAAAAAATTCAAAAAAACTTAAATTTGAGGATAACTTTTTTTCCTTTCGGAATTTGAGGATTGTAAAAATTTACAAAACAGCCTACGGCGGTTGCCATCGAAACCGGTTTCTCGTTTTGAACATTTTGATATATTAAACTTTTTTTTCGACATCGTATGCAAAAGTTATAGCCGTTTTACTTTTCATAACACTTTTTTTAAACTTATTTCAACTGCAGACTTTTTGTGCATTCAACATGCACCATTCAAAGCCACATCATCAATTTTCAACCCTTTCCCACTTCATTCGCTATTTTTCATGCATTTATTAACTTTTTTGAGCTAAATGACCCCGAAATTGAAAAGCACTACAAATGAACTCTGAAAAGGTTGAAACTTGGCATGGTCTCATCATTTCACCCACATAGCATGTGCTAAAAAGTTGAGAGGGTTACGGGAAAAACTGGATGCACTTCGTGTACAAACTGGACAATCCCTTTCGAAGTATCAGGGTTTTGGACGAAAACTCATCTGTTACAAAGGCATTTCATTTTTTAAACTTATTTTGACTCCAGACTTTTTGTGCGTTCAACATGCACCATTCAAAGCCACATCATCAATTTTCAACCATTTCCCACTTCATTCGCTATTTTTCAAGCATTTATTGATTTTTTTTAAGCTAAATGACCCCGAAATTGAAAAGCACTACAAATGAACTCTGAAAAGGTTGGAACTTGGCATGGTATCATCATTTCTCCCACACAACATGTGCTAAAAAGTTGAGATGGTTACGACAAAAACTGGATGCACTTTGTGTACAAACTGGACAATTTCTTTCGAAGTATCTAGGTTTCGGATGAAAACTCATCTGTTACAAAGGCATTTCATTTTTTTAACTTATTTAAACTCCAGACTTTTTGTGCATTCAACATGCACCATTAAAAGCCACATCATCAATTTTCAACCCTTTCCCACTTCATTCGCTATTTTTCATGCATTTATTGATTTTTTGAGCTATAAAACTAAAAGAGCTAAACATAATTTGTTTTTTATTAAAACACCTATTTAAAATAACATAAAAATTACCAAATTGAACATAATGATAAAACACACTAATATTAAACAGTAGGAAAAAGAATCACACAAAAATCTATTTTCAAAGTAAAGTTATTCACAAACTAGTGATTCACACAAATTTCGCTCAAAAACTCTAAATATTTCGCTGTAAGTACAAATAAAAGAAAATAAATAAAGCAAAAAAAAACTGGAAAAGGACCTTTAGTAATTAAACCAGTTTCTCGTGCTGAACATTTTGATATATTAAAGTTTTTTTTCGACATCGTATGCAAAAGTTATAGCCGTTTTACTTTTTCATAACACTTTAGTCCCAGTTGGAGACACCAACCGGGACTAAAGGGGGTTCCCTTTAGTCCCGGTTGGTGTCTACCGGGAATAAAGATAGACCCTTTAGTCCCGGTTGGAGACACCAACCGGGACTAAAGGGTATTACTTCCTTTAGTCCCGGTTGGTGTCTCCAACCGGGACTAAAGGTCACATTCGAACCGGGACTGATGCCTGCCGAGCCCCGTCCGGCGTCCTAGCCGCTCGAACCGGGACTAATGCTCACATTAGTCCCGGCTCGTAATGCGACCGGGACTATTGCTCTGATCCGGCTAGGACGAAAGCCCTGTTTTCTACTAGTGGGTTACGGCGCAATTAGCAAGGGACACACGCGAAGAAAAAGTTAAGACTTTTTCTCCACAACTATTCTGATGATGGCTTTGATCTAGAATATCACTGCAGTTACATGTCAAGAAATGAAATCCCTTTTGTAATAGATGAGTTTTCGTTCGAAACCTTGGTACTTCGAAAGAGATTGTCCAGTTTGTACACGAAGTGCATCCAGTTTTTCTCGTAACCCTCTCAACTTTTTAGCACATGCTATGTGGGTGAAATTATGATACCATGCCAAGTTTCAACCTTTTCAGAGTTAATTTGAAGTGGTTTTCAAATTCAGGGTCATTTTAGCTCAAAATAAATCATGAAATGCATGAAAAATAGCAAATGAAGTCAGAAAAGGGTTGAAAATTGATGATTTGGCTTTGAATGGTGCATATTGACTGCAGAAAAAGTCTGGAGTTAAAATATGTTTAAAAAAATGAAATCCCTTTCTAGTAGATGAGTTTTCGTCCGAAACCCTGATACTTCGAACGAGATTGTCCAGTTTGTACACGAAGTGCATCCAGTTTTTCCCGTAACCCTCTCAACTTTTTAGCACATGCTATGTGGGGGAAATTATGATACCATGCCAAGCTTCAACCTTTTCAGAGTTCATTTGCAGTGATTTTCAAATTCAGGGTCATTTTAACTCAAAATAAATCATGAAATGCATGAAAAATAGCAAATGAAGTCAGAAAAGGGTTGAAAATTGATGGTGTGGCTTTGAATGGTGCATATTGAAGGCAGAAAAAGTCTGGAGTTAAAATATGTTTAAAAAAATGAAATCTCTTTGTAGTAGATGAGTTTTCGTCCGAAACCCTAATACTTCGAACGAGATTGTCCAGTTTGTACACGAAGTGCATCCAGTTTTTCCCGTAACCCTCTCAACTTTTTAGAACATGCTATGTGGGTGAAATTATGATACCATGCCAAGTTTCAACCTTTTCAGAGTTCATTTGCAGTGATTTTCAAATTCAGGGTCATTTTAGCTCAAAATAAATCATGAAATGCATGAAAAATAGCAAATGAAGTCAGAAAAGGGTTGAAAATTGATTATGTGTCTTTGAATGGTGCGTATTGAATGCAGAAAAAGTTTGGAGTTAAAATATGTTAAAAAAATCCCTTTGTAGTAGATGAGTTTTCGTCCGAAACCGTGGTACTTCGAACGAGATTGTCGAGTTTGTACACGAAGTGCATCCAGTTTTTCCCGTAACCCTCTCAACTTTTTAGCACATTCTATGTGGGTGAAATTATGATACCATGCCAAGTTTCAACCCTTTCAGAGTTCATTTGCAGTGATTTTCAAATTCAGGGTCATTTTAGCTCAAAATAAATCATGAAATGCATGAAAAATAGCAAATGAAGTCAGAAAAGGGTTGAAAATTGATGATTTGGCTTTGAATGGTGCATATTGAATGCAGAAAAAGTATGGAGTTAAAATATGTTAAAAAAATGAAATCCCTTTGTAGTAGATGAGTTTTCGTTCGAAACCCTGATACTTCGAACGAGATTGTCCAGTTTGTACACGTAGTGCATCCAGTTTTTCCCGTAACCCTTTCAACTTTTTAGCACATGCTATGTGGGTGAAATTATGATACCATGCCAAGTTTCAACCTTTTCAGAGTTCATTTGCAGTGATTTTCAAATTCAGGGTCATTTTATCTCAAAATAAATCATGAAATGCATGAAAAATAGCAAATGAAGTCAGAAAAGGGTTGAAAATTGATGATGTGGCTTTGAATGGTGCATATTGAACGCACAAAATAGCAAATTAAAAAGCTTTTATAAAACTATAATATTTCCTACGCAAAAAGAATGAACTAAAAAGAATCAATTAAAATATTTTGTTATGATCAACTAAAACAAAACTATAATATTCTTCAATAGCAAAAAGAATCAAATAAAATAGCAAACTAAAATAACATAAAAAACTAAAAAAATTGCCGCCTACTAGGCCACCTCGGCCTGCATACGACTAGAAACCCATCTGTGCATGGGCCAGGATGCAGGCCCGCGGGCCTAGCAGGCCCAACATGGCAGGGACAAAGGTTAGGCATGTACTGCCTGCAATAGAGAGGAGCTCGAGAGGGAAGCCACAGCGGGGCTTATATGTTGGGGAACGTTGCATGGGAAACAAAAAATTTCCTACGCACACGCAAGATCTATCCATGGTGATGAGCATCTACGAGAGGGAGAGTGGATCTACATACCCTTGTAGATCGCTAAGCGGGAAGCGTTAAGAAACGCGGTTGATGTAGTCGAACGTCTTCGCGATCCAAATCGCCGAGCGTCCCGCGATCCAATCACGATCTGTCTCGCGATCCAATCACGATCCGTCCCGCGATCCCATCACGATCCGTCCCGCGATCAAATCACGAACCGTCTGGCGATCCTGATCACGGTCCTTCCGATCTAGCACCGAACGGACGGCACCTCTGCGTTCAGCACACGTATAGCTCGATGATGATCTCCGCCTTCTTGATCCAGCAAGAGGGAGCGGAGAGGTAGATGATTTCTCCGGCAGCGCGACGGCGTGGTGGCGATGGTGGTGGAACTATTCCGGCAGGGCTTCGCCTAAGCACCGCCGAACTAGACTAGAGGAGAAAATGATCTAGATAAAGTAGAGGGAGCACGTGACAATTAGGGTTAGCTCTCCCCTCTAAATCCTCTAGTACATATAGGAGGGAGGGAGGGGAGGAGGAAGCCTCAAACCCTCAAGGGCTGGCCGAAATTGGAGGTGGAGGAGTCCTACTCCAATCCTATTAGGCCTTGTACAATGCTAGGTGCTTAGGGAGGTGCTTAGAAAATAAAACCGGGTTTTCCTGAAGCACCAGTGCCTATTTCTATAGGAGAGATGCCTAACTAAGCGTCTGCCCTGTACAAATAAACACCGATGCTTAAGGAAAGCCTGGTTTTTTTCTTAAGCACCTTCCCTAAGCACCTTGCATTGTACAAGGCCTTAGGAGTAGGATTCCTCCTCTCCACTTGGAAACCCTTTCCACCTTTCCCCCTTTGGGTTTTTCCCACCCCTAGCCGCATGGGCCTTAGTGGGGGGGCTCGGCCAGCCCACTAAGGGCTGGCTTGACTCCTCCCACATCCCATGAGGCCTTTTGGGTTGAGACACCCCTCCCGATGGTCCCCGGTACCCCTCCCGGCACTCCCGACACAGTACCGAAATACCCGAAACTTTTCCGGTGACCAAAACGGGACTTCCTATATATCAATCTTTACCTCCGGACCATTCCGCAGCTCCTCGTGACGTCCAGGATCTCATCCGGGACTCCGAACAACCTTCGGTCACCACCATACATAACTCTACTATACCGAAACGTCACCAAACCTTAAGTGTGCAGACCCTGCGGGTTCGAGAACTATGTAGACATGACCGAGACACCTCTACGGTCAATAACCAATAGCGGGACCTGGATGCCCATATTGGTTCCTACATATTCTACAATGATCTTTATCGGTTGAACCTCTATGTTAAGGATTCAGTTAATCCCGTATGTTGTTCCCTTTGTTCTTCGGTATGTTACTTGCCCGAGATTCGATCGTCGGTATCTCTATACCTAGTTTAATCTCGTTACTGGCAAGTCTCTTTACTCGTTCCGTAATACAAGATCCCGTGGCTAACACTTTAGTCACATTGCTTGCAAGGCTTGTTGTGATGTTGTATTACCGAGTGGGCCCTGAGATACCTCTCCGTCACACGGAGTAACAAATCCCAGTCTTGATCCATGCCCACTCAACAGACACCCTCGGAGATACCTATAGAGTATCTTTATAGTCACCCAGTTACGTTGCGACGTTTGATACACACAAGGTACTCCTCCGGTGTCAGTGAGTTACATGATCTCATGGTCATAGGAACAGATACTTGACATGCAGAAAACTATAGCAATAAACTGACACGATCATATGCTATGTTCATAGTTTGGGTCTTGTCCATCACATCATTCTCCTAATGATGTGATCCCGTTATCAAATGACATCTGATGTCTATGGCTTGGAAACCTTGACCATCGTTGATCAACGAGCTAGTCTATTAGAGGCATACTAGGGACACAGTGTTGTCTATGTACCCACACATGTATTTGAGTTTCCAATCAATACAATTATAGCATGGATAATAAACGATTATCATGAACAAGGAAATATGATAATAACTAAATTATTATTGCCTCTAGGGCATATTTCCAACAGTCTCCCACTTGCACTAGAGTCAATAATCTAGTTCACATCACCATGTGATTTACATTGCTATGAATCTAACACCTAATGAGTTCTAGGGTTCGATCATGCTTTGCATGTGAGAGAGGTCTTTAGTCAATGGTCTGCAACATTCAGATCCGTGTGTTCTTTGCAAATCTATATGTCATACTGCAGATGCTACCACGCTCCACTTGGAGCTATTCCAAATGGTTGCTCAACTATACATATCCTAACTGCTACTCAGAGTCGTCCGGATAGGTGTCAAAGCTTGCATCGACGTAACCCTTTACGACGAACTCTTTATCACCTCCATAATTGAGAAATATTTCCTTAGTCCTCTAGTTACTAAGGATAATCTTGACCGCTGTCCAGTGATCCACTCCTGGATCACTCTTGTACCCCTTGACTGATTCATGGCAAGGCACACACAGGCGCGGTACACAGCATGGCATACTATACAGAGCCTATGCTTAAAGCATAGGGGACGACCTTCGTCCTTTCTCTTTCTTCTGCCGTGGTCGAGCTTTGAGTCTCACCCAACTTTGCACCTTACAAATCAGGCAAGAACTCTTTCTTTGACTGATCCATTTTGAACTCTTTCAAAATCTTGTCAAGGTATGTACTCATTGAAAGTCTTATCAGACGTCTTGATCTATCCCTATAGATCCTGATGCCCAATATTTAAGTAGCTTCTATCCAAGTTTTCCTTTGAAAAACTCCTTTTCAAACAGCCCTTTATGCTTTCCAGAAATTCTACATCATTTCCGATCAACAATATGTCATCCACATATACTTATGAGAAATTCTATAGTGCTCCCACTCACTTTATTGTAAATACAAGTTTCTCATAAACTTTGTATAGACTCAAAAACTTTGATCACCTCATCAAAGCGTATATTCCAACTCCGAGATGCGTGCTCCAGTCCATAGAAGGATCGCTGGAGTTTGCATACATTTTAGCATCCTTAGGAGTGACAAAACCTTCTGGTTGTATCACATACAACCTTTCCTCATGGATACCATTAAGGAAACGATGGTTTGACATCCATCTGCCAGATTTCATAATCGAAAAATGCAGCAACTGCTAACATAATTCCAATAGACGTTAGCATCGCTACGGGTGAGAAAGTCTCATCGTAGTCAACTCCTTGAACTTATGAAAAACCCTTTGAAACAAGTCGAGCTTTATAGACGGTGACATTACCATCCGCGTCCGTCTTCCTTTTAAAAATCCATTTGTTCTGAATGGCCTTTCGCCCTTCAGGTAATACTTCCAAAGCCCATACTTTGTTTTCATACATGGATCCCATCTCGGATTTCATGGCCTCTAACCATTTCTCGGAATCCAGGCCCATCATCGCTTCTCCATAACAACATGACCTCTAAGACAGGGTTGCCGTACCACTCAGGAGCAGTACGCGTCCTTGTCGACCTACGAGGTTCGATAGTAACTTGATCCGAAGCTTCATGGTCATCATCATTAACTTCCCCTTCAACTAATGCAGGCTCCACAGGAACAACTTTCTGCGCTGTGCTACTCTCTGGTTGAAACAAAGGTTCAACAACCTCATCAAGTTCTATCTTCCTCCCACTAAATTCTTTCAAAAGAAACTCTTTCTCGAGAAAGGACCCATTTTAGCAACAAACACTTTGTGCTTGGATCTAAGATAGAAGGTTTACCCAACTGTTACGTTAGGGTATTCTATGAAGATGCATTTGTCCGCTTTGGGTTCGAGCTCATTAGGTGAAAACCCTTTTTCACATAAGCGCCGCAGCCCCAAACATTAAGAAATGACAGCTTAGGTTTCCGCCAAACCAAAATTCATACGGTGTCATCTCAACGGACTTAGATGGTGCCCCTTTTAAAGTGAATGTGGTTGTCTCTAATGCATAAACCTAAAAACGATAGTGGTAAATCGATAAGAGACATCATAGTTCGCACCATATCCAATAGAGCACGACTACGACATTCGGACACACCATCACACTATGGTGTTCCAGGTGGCGTGAGTTGTGAAACAACTTCCACATTGTCTTAAGTTGTATACCAAACTCATAACTCACATATTCACCTCCATGATCATATCGTAGACATTTTATCTTCTTGTCACGATGATCTCAAACTTCACTCTGATTTTGTTTGAACTTTTCAAACGTTACAGACTTGTGTTTCATTAAGTAAATATCCCCATATCTACTCAAATCATCAGTGAAGGTAGGAAAATAACGATATCCACCGCACGCTACAACACTCATTGGACCTAATACATCAACATGTATTATTTCCAATAAGTTACTTGCCCGCTTCATCATACCGGAAAACGGGGTCTTAGTCATCTTGCCCATGAGGCATGGTTCGCATGTCTCAACCGATTTGAAATCGAATGAGTCCAAAGATCCATCAGCATGGAGTTTCTTCATGCGTTTTACACCAATATGACATTTAGTGGTAGTGCCACAAGATGTGGTACTATCATTATTAACTTTGTATCTTTTGGCATCAATATTATGAACATGTGTATCACTACGATCAAGATTCAATAAACCATTCTCATTGGGTGCATGACCATTGAAGATTTTATTCATGTAAATAGAATAACCATTATTCTCTAACTTAAATGAATAACCGTATTGCAATAAACATGATCTAATCACGTTTATGCTCAACGCAAACACCAAATAACATTTATTTAGGTTCATCACTAATTCCGAAGGTAGACAGAGCGTGCGATGGTGATCACATCAACCTTGGAAACACTTCCAACACTCATCGTCACCTGACCCTTCGCTAGCCTCCGTTTATTCCGTAGCTTTTATTTAGAGTTACTAACATTTAGCAACCGAACCGGTATCTAATACCCAGGTGCTACTAGGAGTACTAGTAAGGTACACATCAATAACACGTATATCAAATATACTTCTGTCGACGTTGCCAGCCTTCTTATCTACCAAGTATCTAGGGCAGTTCCGCTTCAGCGACCGTTCTCCTCATAATAGAAGCACTCAGTCTCGGGTTTGGGTTCAAACTTGGGTTTCTTTACTGGAGCAGCAACTGGCTTGCCATCCATGAAGTATCCCTCCTTGCCCTTGCCCTTCTCGAAACTAGTGGTTTTACTAACCATCAACACTTGATGCTCCTTCTTGATTTCTACCTTCGCGGCGTCAAACATCGCGAATAGCTCAGGGGTCATTATTTCCATCCCTGGCATTTTATAGTTCACCACAAAGCTCTAGTAGCTTAGTGACAGTGACTTGGAGAACTATATCAATCACTATCTTATCTGCAAGATCAACTCCCACTCGATTCAAGCGATTGTAGCACCCAGACAGTCTGAGCACATGCTCACCGATTGAGCTATTCTCCTTCATCTTGCAGGCAAAGAATCTTGTTGGAGGTCTCATACCTCTCAACACGGGCACGAGCCTGAGATCCCAAGAACATCTCATATGTTTCGTGACGTTCAAAACGTTTTGGAGCCTCAATTTTAAGCCGTAATGCATGACGCACTGAACTATTAAGTAGTCATCGGAACGTGCCTGTCAGATGTTCACAACATCTACAGACGACGCTAGAGGGGGTGGCGCACCTAGCGGTGCTTTAAGGACATAAGCCTTCTGTGCAGCAATGAGGACAATCCTCAGATCACGGACCCAGTCCGCATTATTGCTACCATCATCTTTCAACTCTATTTCTCTAGGAACATATAAAAATTCAAGGGAGCTACAGCGCGAGCTAGTAATCTACAACATAATTTGCAAAGACATTTTGACTATGTTCATGATAATGAGTTTAGTTAATCATATTACTTAAAAACTCCCACTCAAATTGACATCCCTCCGGTCATTCGAGTGTCACATGACCAAATCCACCAACTCAAGTCCGATCATCACGTGAGTTGAGGTGGTTTCAATGGTGAACATCTTCATGTTGATCAAATCTACTATATGACTCATGTTCGACCTTTCGGTCTCTTGTGTTCCGAGGCCATGTCTGTACATGCTAGGCTCGTCAAGTTTAACCCGAGTGTTCCGCAAGTGCAACACTGGCTTGCACCCGTTGTATGCGAACGTAGAGTCTATCACACCCGATCATCACGTGGTGTTGCGAAACAATGAACTTTCGCAACGGTGCACACTCGGGGAGAACACAATTTATCTTGAAATTTAAGTGAGGGATCACCTTATAATGCTACCGTCGTCCTAAGCAAAATAAGATGCATAAAAGGATTAACATCACATGCAAATCATAAGTGACATGATATGGCCATGAACTTGTGCTTTTGATCTTCATCTTCAAAGCACCGGCATGATCTCCATCGTCATCGGCATAACACCATGATCTCCATCATCTTGATCTCCATCAATGTGTCGCCATGAGGTTGTCGCGCCGACTGTTGCTTCCACGACTATTGCTAACTCATAGCGATAAAGTAAAGCAAAAATGGCAAAAATAATTAAAGACAACCCTATGGCTCCTGCCGGGTGCCGTACTCATCGACATGCAAGTCGTGATATTCTATACAATACATGATCATCTCATACATCACATATATCTCATCATGTAATTGGCCATATCACATCACAACATACCCTGCAAAAACAAGTTAGACGTCCTCTAATTGTTGTTGCAAGTTTTACGTGGCTGCTACGGGTATCTAGCAAGAAAAATTCTTACCTACGCAAAAACCACAACGGCGATACAAAAATTGCTATTCAACCTTCTCAAGGACCGCCTTTGTCAAATCCGATCCGACTAAAGTGGGAGAGACAGACACCCGCCAGCCATCTTTATGCAACAAAGTTACATGTCAGTTGATGGAACCGGTCTCTCGTAAGCGTACGAGTAAGGTTAGTCCGGGCCGCTTCATCCCACAATACTGCTTAGTCAAGAAAAGACCAAGGGAGGAAGCAATCTGAATATCAATGCCCACAAACTCCTTTGTGTTCTACTCGTGATCTCATCTACGCATAGTCCTAGCTCTGATACCACTGTTGGGGAATGTTGCATGGGAAACAAAAAATTTCCTACGCACACGCAAGATCTATCCATGGTGATGAGCATCTACGAGAGGGAGAGTGGATCTACATACCCTTGTAGATCGTTAAGCGGGAAGCGTTAAGAAACGCGGTTGATGTAGTTGATCTACATACCCTTGTAAATCGCCGAGCGTCCCGCGATCCAATCACGATCCGTCTCGCGATCCAATCATGATCCGTCCCGCGATCCCATCACAATCCGTCCCGCGATCAAATCACGAACCGTCTCGCAATCCTGATCACGGTCCTTCCGATCTAGCGCCGAACGGATGGCACCTCCGCGTTCAGCACACGTACAGCTCGATGACGATCTCCGCCTTCTTGATCCAGCAAGAGGGAGCGGAGAGGTAGATTAGTTCTTCGGCAGCGCGACGACGTGGCAGCGATGGTGGTGAAGCTATTCCGGCAGGGCTTCGCCTAAGCACCGCCGAACTAGACTAGAGGAGAAAACGATCTAGATGAAGTAGAGGGAGCACGTGGCAATTTGGGTTAGCTCTCCCCTCTAAATCCTCTAGTATATATAGGAGGGAGGGAGGGGAGGAGGCAGCCTCAAACCCTCAAGGGATGGCCGAAATTGGAGGTGGAGAAGTCCTACTCCAATCCTATTAGGAGTAGGATTCCTCCTCTCCACTTGGAAACCCTTTCCACCTTTCCCCCTTTGGGTTTTTCCCACCCCTAGCCGCATGGGGCTTAGTGGGGGGCTCGGCCAGCCCACTAAGGGCTGGCTTGACTCCTCCCACAGCCAATGAGGCCCTTTGGTTCGAGACACCCCTCCCGATGGTCCCCGGTACTCCTCCCGGCACTCCCGGTACACTACCGAAATACCCAAAACTTTTTCGGTGACCAAAACAGGACTTCCTATATATCAATCTTTACCTCCGGACCATTCCGGAGCTCCTCGTGATGTCCAGGATCTCATCCGGGACTCCGAACAACCTTCGGTCACCACCATACATAACTCTACTATACCAAAACGTCACCGAACCTTAAGTGTGCAGACCCTGCGGGTTCGAGACCTATGTAGACATGACCGAGACACCTCTACGGTCAATAACCAATAGCGGGACCTGGATGCCCATATTGGTTCCTACATATTCTACGAAGATCTTTATCGGTTGAACCTCTATGTCAAGGATTCAGTTAATCCCGTATGCTGTTCCCTTTGTTCTTCGGTATGTTACTTGCCCGAGATTCGATCGTCAGTATCTCTATACCTGGTTCAATCTCATTACCGGCAAGTCTCTTTACTCGTTCCGTAATACAAGATCCCATGGCTAACACTTTAGTCACATTGCTTGCAAGGCTTGTTGTGATGTTGTATTACCGAGTGGGCCCCGAGATACCTCTCCGTCACACGGAGTAACAAATCCCAGTCTTGATCCATGCCCACTCAACAGACACCCTCGGAGATACCTGTAGAGTATCTTTATAGTCACCCAGTTACGTTGCGCCGTTTGATACACACAAGGTACTCCTCCGGTGTCAGTGAGTTACATGATCTCATGGTCATAGGAATAGATACTTGACATGCAGAAAACTATAGCAATAAAATGACACGATCATAAGCTATGTTCATAGTTTGGGTCTTGTCCATCACATCATTCTCCTAATGATGTGAGCCCATTATCAAATGACATCTCATGTCTATGGCTAGGAAAGCTTGGCCATCTTTGATCAACGAGCTAGTCTATTAGAGGCATACTAGGGACACAGTGTTGTCTATGTACCCACACATGTATTTGAGTTTCCAATCAATACAATTATAGCATGGATAATAAACGATTATCATGAACAAGGAAATATGATAATAACTAAATTATTATTGCCTTTAGGGCATATTTCCAACATTATAAATAGGTGCGAGCGTCCCTCGCTTGGCGAGGTGGGACTAAACATCCACCGTTCCCCGGTTGTGCTAGGAATAGGCCTTTAGTCCCGGTTGGTGGCTCCAACCGGGACTAAAGGCCCCCCTTTAGTCCCTGTTGGAGCCACCAACCGGGACTAAAGGCCTGGGCTTCCCGCCCTTTCGTGTGGCAAAAACTACCTTTAGTCCCGGTTGGTGGCTGGAGCTTGAGTACGCTACAGGTGAATGGGAGACTCTTCTTGAAAATGCCTTAAGGACTACCTGTCTATGGAGAAAGGAAAACATCCTGCTTCCAAACTGGACGCCGCCTCAGCAGACTCAGCCGGAGGAGGCCCCGGTGCCTGAGTCGTCTCCGGTGCGTCAGCCGTCTCCGGTGCGGCAACCGTGCCCGGTGCGTCAGTCGTCTCCGTTGCCTGAGTCTTCTCCGGCGCGTCAACCGTCTCCGGTGCGTCAGCCGTCTCCGGTGCGTCAACCGTCTCCGGTGCGTTAGTCGTCTCCGCTGCCTGAGTCATCTTCGGCGCGTCAGCTGACTCCGCCACCTCAGCGGACTCCGCCGCGTCAGCAGACTCCGACGGAGGAGGGCCCTCAGCAGAATCCTCCTCCGCCTCAGCTGTCTCCACCGCGTCAGTGGACTCTGCCTCCTCCACCGCCTCAGCAACAGCGGAAGAGAGCCGCCGCCGCTCCGGTGGCTAGCAGCAATACAACAAGGAAGAAATTCAGAGCTGGCCCAAGCCTCAAGGCTCCTCCCAAGTTACCCTACGAGAGGACTGAGGAGGAACTCAACAAGATCATGGCTGAAGAAGTGAGACGCCGGCTTGCACCGAAACGTCCGCCTCCAAAGGAGAGAGTAGATCCGGTGAAAGCGCAGCGAACTCTGGGTGCCCTTAGGCGACCACCACCGCCTCCGCTGCAATCAAACTATGACCGATGTATTCAAAAGACATTTGATCAAGCGAAGCGGTCGGGAAGCTTAAGTAGCAGTGGTGCAAGAACTGGGAAAAGAATTCCCCAGCTCGTCGAACAAGAAAACCAATCGTGCCCCCCGCTCAAGGTGTTTACCGATATCGCTAATGATCCGGAGATAGCGGCCGGTGGTCTTGCTATCACTCTTGATGATTACTTGCCCGATTCGGTACAGTTCGAAAAGGCCGAGGTAGTACCATCCTTAAGATACGAGCACGGGAAGCCTCACGTCAGACGTGAGGAGCTCAAGGGTCTACCAACGAGGATGCAACAATTGCATGAATGGTACTTGGAAGCCTGCAAGGACGGGAATGGCAATATCTTCGTGGGAATTAAAGATGAGCACTTCTTCAATGGAGTCTAGGAGTTGTTTGTTGAATTTGATGAATTTTTTCAGTTATACAATCAAAAGGACCTCGACAAAACTATCGTCAGTTCCTATTGTCTGTAAGTATTTTTTCTGTAAAGTCTTTAGCTCAGCTCGTTCATTGCATGTATAATTATCCTCACACTATATTATATGCAGATTGAAGATCATCGAATGCAGAAAACGACAAATCTATGACATTGGGTTCATTAACCCAAATACCATAAATGAACATACATTAAAACACCCCCCCCCCCCCCGTGAAATAGAGCAAAACTTGCTACGGGCATTACTTGGACAACAAGACAGAAGGGAAATACTATTTCCTTACAACTTCCAGTGAGTGTTACTGTCTTGTACGTGCACATTCTGTTTCGCTTACTCGAGGCTAAGTGTAATTGATGAGTTATGCGTGTGCGCAGTTTCCACTTTATTCTGCTAGCCATTCGGCCTGATGAGGGAGTAGTACTTGTCTTGGACTCAAGACGTAAAGATCCTAATGGACGAACATGAGTGAAATGCTTCAGAAGTAAGTTAAATCATTATCGCACCATATCGACAACTTTCGTTCATTTCCTGACATCAAGTAATCATTTTCTTTGCCATGCAGGGTTTGGAAAAAGTTCACCAACAAGGCTAGGGGTGAATGGAGAAATGAGCTGCGATTTTCACACCCCAAAGTAAGTACTAGCTACTAGCTAGTACCGCACATCGTCTCTCATTGATTCTAGTTTCAATACCATTATCATGCTTGATTATCATTTTGATTGAACTCTATTCTCGTAAAGTGCTTGTGACGGGCACCCGGCACTAATTTATGTGCATACTACGTTTGCGAGTTCATTCGTCACTCGACCTCTGAGCGGGGCATATCTCCAGAACAATTTGAAGTACGTAAACAATATTCACATTTTAATTTTATCACCATCAATTGTGTTGAGTTTCATTATATATATATATATATATATATATATATATATATATATATATATATATATATATATATACTTCTTTAAATTAGATCTGGCGGAAGCGAGACGAACTCCTACCAACTGATCGCATACGAGCAATTCAAGAGGAATTGATGGGATTCTTTGTTGAGCATGTCATACCTAAAGACGGAGAATGCCATCGGGATATGAAATGCGATCTTGATAAAGGATTGTAAGAGATGTTATATTGTATATATGCATGAACGTGTACTATATGTAATAGCGTCGAATAGATTTACGAAAACTTGTTGCATTGTTCGACCAAGCACGGAGAAAGAGAGGTCACTTCTCTCTATATATTGATCATGACGATGTTGTGTAATGGTTCCTTCATTGCTATATGTAGTAGCTAGCGTCGAGTTGAATGAAAAGCATAAAATAAAAATGGTAAACACAAAAAGAAAAGGGGAAACACAATATGAAACCCCTAAACCCTCCAAAACCCCTCCTTTCAAAAAAAAACCCCAGCACCTGGCAGGGGCTGACGCGTGGCTGCCTTTTAGCCCCAGTCGGTGTTACCAACCGGGACTAAAGGTCCTCCTGCCTGGGCGCCCCACGGCGGCCACGTGGAGCTCCCTTAGTCCCGGTTTGTAAACCAACCGGGACTAAAAGTGATGGGCATTAGTCCCGATCGTTTTGTCCCGGTTGCAGAACCAGGACTAAAGGCCCTCTGGAACCGGGACTAATGCCCTGTTTTCTACTAGTGGTTGATAGATGCCAGATTGGTCATAATCATCTAGATCTTCCTTCTGCGATAGTTTTTTTACCGTTGCGTTCTTCCTGCCCTTTGTATGAATGGTTTATAGGTTCATGAACCTCCGCATGGCCTTCCCCTGTCCGTCGAGGTGATTTTCATGTTCTGAAACGTTCTTCACACATGCCCCTTCAACTTCGGCATCCTCCTCTTCCTCACCATGACTTGTCCACCGTGTGTAACCAGGCATGAAATCATATTTCAACGTGCATCTTCACACGACCAGTAGAAAGGTCAATCAAAACTATGTTTTCACACTTTTTACATGGACATAATATTTTTGTTTCCCCTTTCCAATTCATATCTTCCAACGCGACTTTGAAGAACCCATTTATAGTTCGATCCATATATATATATTTCAGCATATATTGAATCGTGCATTTCCACAGTGACTACAAAAAATGGTCAAATATATATATATATATTACTACACACATGTGTGCATTTTGCTAAAAAAATTGAAACCAAAAATATATCATGGGCATTACATACCTAGAGGATTATACACACAAAAGTAGTCATCGATATATATAGAGCCTAGATCTCAATGGATCGAAGGCAGAGGCAGTACTGTCAAGAGATTGCCTATAATTAACCAGGGGCTAGCTATATATAGAGAGATGCAAATATTTATGGCGTTCTACCTTTAGGAACGCCACCGTAATATCTGTGGGCCCCGCAAAATATACCTATGTCGTGCAATACAAGTTGGACGACACAAGTACGGTGCATAGTGCTGGCGTAGGAACTTTGGCCACGCCAACAATAATTTGCGCAAGGTGAGAGAGCTGGGGTCCTCATACAAGTGACGTTCGGCAGAATTTGAACGCCATCACTATGTGTGTAGCAATAACGTGCAAATTCAGCCAACGCCAGCACTATTTGAAAATATTAGTGCTGGCGTTGGAGGGAAACGGCTCACCACCAACAAGAGTTATGGCTAGCCATTTCTGTATTAGTGCCAAGTCCTTCAGCAGGCCTTGCACTAACTGCGGCGACCACGCCTGATCGGGAAGGCCTTCGAAACTAAGCTTGGACTTGTACTCCAGAGCAGCCGGAGTGCTGCGAATCTCTCTCACCCAGCGCTCAAACTTGATCCACCGGCGGCAGCACCTGAACTTCATCGACAATTGGAGCAGCACTGTGCACTTCTCCTCCGTTGAGAAAAACAACCATAGGTCATGAGGGGGGCAGGCAACCTCGATGCTCACCTCCGACGACAGCACGCCACAACGCTCCTCGATGGCGGCCAGCAGAGCGGCCGACGTCACAACCTCCTCGCCATCTCCTACCGCAGTGGCCAACAGGACAAGCCGGTGGTAGCGAGCCTCGAACGCATCCATGGATAGAGTGCGTGTTAGCAGGACATGGCTCCTCTCCGGCCGGAGACACGGCTCGCCCCGACGCCAAACCTCCTGCGGATAAGCCCACACCAGCAAGATGCGCGCCTCGATCAATTTCCGGGGATGAGTGTTGGAAATATGCCCTAGAGGCAATAATAATTTAGTTATTATCATATTTCCTTGTTCATGATAATCGTTTATTATCCATGCTATAATTGTATTGATTGAAAACTCAAATACATGTGTGGGTACATAGACAACATTGTGTCCCTAGCATGCCTCTAATAGACTAGCTCGTTGATCAAAGATGGTCAAGGTTTCCTAGCCATAGACATGAGATGTCATTTGATAATGGGATCACATCATTAGGAGAATGATGTGATGGACAAGACCCTGTTGGGGAACGTTGCATGGGAAACAAAAAATTTCCTACGCACGCATAAGATCTATCCATGGTGATGAGCATCTACGAGAGGGAGAGTGAATCTACATACCCTTGTAGATCGCTAAGCGGAAGCGTTAATAAACGCGGTTGATGTAGTCGAACGTCTTCGCGATCCAAATCGCCGAGCGTCCCGCGATCCAATCACGATCCTTCCGATCTAGTGCCGAACGGACGGCACCTCCGCGTTCAACACACGTACGGCTTGATGACGCCTTCACCTCCTCGATCCAGCGAGCGATGGTGAAGTAGTGGTTGAGTTCCAGCAGCACGACGGCGTGGTGATGGTGGTGAGGAACAATCTCTGCAGGGCTTCGCCAAGCACTACGGAGATTATGACGGAGGAACTAGAGGGCTAGGGTTGCCGGCACACGGCTTGGGAAATACTGATGTGTCCCGTGTGCTAGCCCTGCCCCTCTATTTATATGTTGAGCCTTGGGGTCTAAACTTGGAGTAAAAGCCTCCTCCGGGTCGGTTTTGCCCGCACAAGGTCGGTTTGGCCCGCAGGGAAAGAGTCCAACTCGGATCCCTGCCGAACCGTGCACAGCCGCGCACAAGCGGTAGTACCGCTTCACACAAGCGGTAGTACCGCTTGGGCGGTAGTACCGCTTCACACAAGCGGTAGTACCGCTTCACCAAGCGGTAGTACCGCTTACGCGGCAGCAAAACTACTTTTGCACTTTCCAATACCTTGTGGGCTTTATCCCTTTGGCTCATATAAAGTGTTGCTGCACCCGAACACTTCGGTAAACATCCGGAACCCCTTCCGGTGAACTCCGGAACCCTTCCAGAGATCAAAACACTATTATCACATATATCAATCTTTACCTCCGGACTATTCCGGAGATCCTCGTCATGTCCGGGATCTTATCCGGGACTCCGAACAACTTTCGGTCACCAACATAATAACTCAATTATACTAATCGTCACCAAACGTTAAGTGTGTAGACCCTGCGGGTTCGAGAACTATGTAGACATGACCGAGACACCTCTACGGCCAATAACCAATAGCGGGACCTGGATGCCCATATTGGCTCCTACATATTCTACGAAGATCTTTATCGGTCGAACCTCTATGTCAAGGATTCAGTTAATCCCGTATGCTGTTCCCTTTGTTCTTCGGTATGTTACTTGCCCGAGATTCGATCGTCGGTATCACTATACCTAGTTCAATCTCGTTACCGGCAAGTCTCTTTACTCGTTCCGTAATACAAGATCTCGTGGCTAACACTTTAGTCACATTGCTTGCAAGGCTCATTGTGATGTTGTATTACCGAGTGGGCCCTGAGATACCTCTCCGTCACACGGAGTAACAAATCCCAGTCTTGATCCATGCCAACCCAACAGACACCCTCGGAGATACCTGTAGAGCACCTTTATAGTCACCCAGTTACGTTGCGACGTTTGATACACACAAGGTATTCCTCCGGTGTTAGTGAGTTGCATGATCTCATGGTCAAAGGAACAGATACTTGACATGCAGAAAACAATAGCAATAAACTGACACGATCAAATGCTACGTTTACAGTTTGGGTCTTGTCCATCACATCATTCTCCTAATGATGTGATCCCGTTATCAAATGACATCTCATGTCAATGGCTAGGAAACCTTAACCATCTTTGATCAACGAGCTAGTCAACTAGAGGCTTACTAGGGACACAGTGTTGTCTATGTACCCACACATGTATTTGAGTTTCCAATCAATACAATTATAGCATGGATAATAAACGATTATCATGAACAAGGAAATATAATAATAACCAATTTATTATTGCCTCTAGGGCATATTTCCAACAGTCTCCCACTTGCACTAGAGTCAATAATCTAGTTCACATCACTATGTGATTTACATTGTAATGAATCGAACACCCATGCAGTTCTGGTGTTGTTCATGTTTAGCCCTTGGAAGAGGTTTAGTCATCGGATCTGCAACATTTAGATCCGTGTGTACTTTGCAAATATTTATGTCGTCCTCCTTGATGTAATCACGGATGGAATTGAAACGTTGCTTTATGTGTCTGGTCCTCTTGTGAAATCTTGGTTCCTTGGCTAGAGCAATGGCACCAGTATTATCACAAAACAGAGTCATTGGGTTAAGTGCACTAGGCACTACTCCAAGATCTGTCATGAACTCCTTCATCCAGACACCTTCCTTCGCCGCCTCTGAGGCTGCGATGTACTCCGCTTCGCATGTAGAATCTGCTACCACGCTTTGCTTGGAACTGCACCAGCTAACCGCACCCCCATTAAGAATAAATACGTATCCGGTTTGCGACTTAGAGTCATCCGGATCAGTGTCAAAGCTTGCATCGACGTAACCCTTTACGACGAGCTCTTGATCACCTCCATAAACGAGAAACATGTCCTTAGTCCTTTTCAGGTACTTCAGGATATTCTTGACCGCCGTCCAGTGTTCCATTCCTGGATCACTTTGAAACCTTCCGACCATACTTATGGCAAGGCTGACATCGGGTCTTGTGCACAGCATTGCATACATGATAGACCCTATGGCTGAAGCATAGGGGATGACACTCATCTTTTCTCTATCTTCTGCAGTCACTGGGCATTGAGTCTTACTCAACTTCACACCTTGCAAAACAGGCAAGAACCCCTTCTTGGACTGATCCATTTTGAACTTCTTCAAAATCTTATCAAGGTATGTGCTTTGTGAAAGTCCTATTAAGCGTCTCGATCTATCTCTATAGATCTTGATGCCTAATATGAAAGCAGCTTCTCCTAGGTCCTTCATTGAAAAACTCTTGTTCAAATATTCCTTTACGCTTTCCAGCATTTCTATATTGTTTCCAATCAGCAATATGTCATCCACATATAATATTAGAAACGCTATAGAGCTCCCACTCACTTTCTTGTAAATACAAGCTTCTCCGTAAACTTGTATAAACTCGAACGCTTTGATCACTTTATCAAAACGAAGATTCCAACTCCGAGATGCTTGCACCAGTCCATAAATGGATCGCTGGAGTTTGCAAACTTTGTCAGCATTCTCTGGATCGACAAAACCTTCTGGTTGCATCATATACAACTCTTCCTTAAGGTAACCGTTAAGGAACGCTGTTTTGACATCCATCTGCCAAATTTCATAATCGAAAAAGGCAGCTATTGCTAACATGATTCTGACGGACTTAAGCATCGCTACGGGTGAGAAGGTCTCATCGTAGTCAACTCCTTGAACTTGTGAAAAACCCTTTGCCACAAGTCGAGCTTTATAGACGGTGACATTACCGTCCGCGTCCGTCTTCCTCTTAAAGATCCATTTATTCTGAATGGCCTTACGCCCTTCAGGTAATACTTCCAAAGTCCATACTTTGTTTTCATACATGGATCCCATCTCGGATTTCATGGCCTCTAACCACTTCTCGGAATCCGGGCCCATCATCGCTTCTCCATAGCTCGTAGGTTCATCGTTGTCTAACAACATGACCTCTAAGACAGGGTTGCCGTACCACTCGGGAGCAGTACGCGTCCTTGTCGACCTACGAGGTTCGATAGCAACTTGATCCAAAGCTTCATGATCATCATCATTAACTTCCTCTTCAGCTAATGTAGGCTCCACAGAAACAACTTTCTGCGCTGCGCTACTCTCAGGTTGAAGTAAAGGTTCAACAACCTCATCAAGTTCTATCTTCCTCCCACTCAATTCTTTCGAGAGAAACTCTTTCTCAAGAAATGTTCCGTTTTTAGCGACAAACACTTTGCCTTCGGATCTGAGGTAGAAGGTATACCCAACTGTCTCTTTTGGGTATCCTATGAAGACGCATTTCTCCGCTTTGGGTTCCAGCTTTTCAGGCTGAAGCTTTTTGACATAAGCATCACATCCCCAAACTTTAAGAAACGACAGCTTTGGCTTCTTGCCAAACCAAAGTTCATATGGCGTCGTCTCAACGGATTTCGATGGTGCCCTATTTAAAGTGAATGCAGCTGTCTCTAATGCATAACCCCAAAACGATAGTGGCAAATCGGCAAGAGACATCATAGATCGCACCATATCCAATAAGGTTCGATTACGACGTTCGGACACACCATTACGCTGTGGTGTTCCAGGCGGTGTTAATTGTGATAAAATTCCACACTGTCTTAAGTGACTGCCAAACTCATAACTCAGATATTCTCCTCCTCGATCAGATCGTAGGAATTTAATCTTCTTGTTACGATGATTCTCAACTTCACTCTAAAATTGTTTGAACTTTTCAAATGTTTCAGACTTGTGTTTCATTAAGTAAATATACCCATATCTACTTAAGTCATCAGTGAAGGTGAGAAAGTAACGATAACCACCGCGCGCCTCAATACTCATCGGACCGCACACATCAGTATGTATGATTTCCAATAAGTCACTTGCCCGTTCCATTTTTCCAGAGAACGGCGTTTTAGTCATCTTGCCCATGAGGCATGGCTCACATGTGTCAAGTGATTCAAAATCAAGTGACTCCAAAAGTCCATCAGCATGGAGCTTCCTCATGCGTTTTACGCCAATATGACCTAAACGGCAGTGCCACAAGAAAGTGGTATTATCATTATCAATTCTACATCTTTTGGCATCAATGTTATGAACATGTGTATCATTACTATCGAGATTCAATAAGAATAAACCCCTCACATCGGGTGCATGACCATAAAAGATATTACTCATATAAATAGAACAACCATTATTCTCTGATTTAAATGAGTAACCGTCTCGCAATAAACAAGATCCAGATATAATGTTCATGCTTAACGCAGGCACCAAATAACACTTATTCAGGTTCATCACTAATCCCGACGGTAATCGAAGAGCGAGCGTGCCGACGGCGATCACATCAACCTTGGAACCATTTCCCACGCGCATCGTCACTTCGTCCTTTGCCAGCCTCCGTCTATTCCGCGGTTCCTGTTTTGAGTTGCAAATATGAGCAACCGCACCGGTATCAAATACCCAGGCACTACAACGAGAGTTGGTAAGGTACACATCAATAACATGTATATCATATATACCTTGTTTGTTGTTGGCCGCCTTCTTGTCAGCCAAATACTTGGGGCAATTCCGCTTCCAGTGTCCAGTTCCCTTGCAATGAAAACACACAGTTTCTGGTTTGGGTCCAGCCTTGGGTTTCTTCACGAGAGGAGCAACTGCCTTGCCACTCTGCTTGGAGTTACCCTTCTTACCCTTGCCATTTTTCTTGAAACTAGTGGTTTTATTGACCATCAACACTTGATGCTCCTTCTGAATTTCAGACTCAGCGGCTTTCAGCATCGCAAACAGCTCGGCGACTGACTTGTTCATCCCGTGCATGTTATAGTTCAACACGAAGCTCTTGTAGCTAGGTGGCAATGATTGAAGAACTCTGTCAGTGATAGCCTCTGGCGGAAGGGGCATCCCTAACTCAGCCAGACGGGTGGAGTACCCAGACATTCTGAGCACGTGATCACTGATAGACCCGTTCTCCTCCATCTTGCAAGCATAGAACTTATCGGAGATCTCATATCTCTCGATCCGGGCATTCTTCTGAAAGATAAACTTCAACTCCTGGAACATCTCATATGCTCCATGACGTTCAAAACGTCTTTGAAGTCCCGGTTCTAAGCCATACAACATTGCACATTGAACTATTGAGTAATCATCAGAACGAGCCTGCCAGGCGTTCACAACGTCTAGAGACTCAACTGGAGCGGGTGGATCACCAAGCGGTGCATCAAGGACATAAGCCTTCTGGGAAGCCGTAAGGATAATCCTTAGATTACGGGCCCAGTCCACAAAGTTACTTCCATCATCTTTCAACTTAGCTTTCTCTAGGAACGCATTAAAATTCAGGGGTGCTACTGCGCGAGCCATGATCTACAACATAAATATAGCAAAGACAACTTAGACTATTGTTCTTAGATAATGAGTTTAGTTAATCATATTAAAAAACTCCCACTCAAATTGACATCCCTCCGATCATTCGAGTGTAACATGATCCAAATCCACCAACTCAAGTCCGATCATCACGTGAGTTGAGGTGGTTTCAATGGTAAACATCTTCATGTTGATCATATCTACTATATGACTCATGTTCGACCTTTCGGTCTCTTGTGTTCCGAGGCCATGTCTGTACATGCTAGGCTCGTCAAGTTTAACCCGAGTGTTCCGCACGTGTAACATGGCTCACACCCGTTGTATGCGAACGTAGAGTCTATCACACCCGATCATCACGGCGTGTCTCGAAACGACGAACTTTCGCAACGGTGCACACTTGGGGAGAACACAATTTTATCTTGAAATTTAAGTGAGGGATCACCTTATAATGCTACCGTCGTCCTAAGCAAAATAAGATGCATAAAAGGATTAACATCACATGCAAATCATAAGTGACATGATATGGCCATGAACTCGTGCTTTTGATCTCCATCTCCAAAGCACCGGCATGATCTCCATCGTCACCGGCATGACACCATGATCTCCATCATCTTGATCTCCATCAACGTGTCGCCATGAGGTTGTCGCGCCGACTGTTGCTTCCACGACTATTGCTAACTTTTAGCGATAAAGTAAAGCATTACATAGCGCTTAATGATTGACACGCAGGTCATACAATAATTAAAGACAACTCTATGGCTCCTGCCAGTTGCCGTACTCATCGACATGCAAGTCGTGATATTCTATACAACACATGATCATCTCATACATCACATATATCTCATCATGTAATTGGCCATATCACATCACAACATACCCTGCAAAAACAAGTTAGACGTCCTCTAATTGTTGTTGCAAATTTTACGTGGCTGCTACGGGTTTGCAAGAACCGTTCTTACCTACGCAAAACCACAACGTGGTGTAGTGATTGCTTTTTGATCTTCTAAAAGAACCCTCTTCATTGAACCGATTCAACTAAAGTGAGAGAGACAGACACCCGCCAGTCACCTTTATGCAACAAGTGCACGCAGCGGTAAAACCAGTCTCGCGTAAGCGTACGCGTAATGTCGGTCCGGGCCGCTTCATCTCACAATACCGCTGAATCAAGTATCAACTAGTAACGGCAAGCAATATGTATACACCCACGCCCACAACTCGTTTGTGTTCTACTCGAGATCTCATCTACGCATAGACCTAGCTCATGATGCCACTGTTGGGAAACGTTGCATGGGAAACAAAAATTTTCCTACGCACGCATAAGATCTATCCATGGTGATGAGCATCTACGAGAGGGAGAGTGAATCTACATACCCTTGTAGATCGCTAAGCGGAAGCGTTAATAAACGCGGTTGATGTAGTCGAACGTCTTCGCGATCCAAATCGCCGAGCGTCCCGCGATCCAATCACGATCCTTCCGATCTAGTGCCGAACGGACGGCACCTCCGCGTTCAACACACGTACGGCTTGATGACGCCTTCACCTCCTCGATCCAGCGAGCGATGGTGAAGTAGTGGTTGAGTTCCAGCAGCACGACGGCGTGGTGATGGTGGTGAGGAACAATCTCTGCAGGGCTTCGCCAAGCACTACGGAGATTATGACGGAGGAACTAGAGGGCTAGGGTTGCCGGCACACGGCTTGGGAAATACTGATGTGTCCCGTGTGCTAGCCCTGCCCCTCTATTTATATGTTGAGCCTTGGGGTCTAAACTTGGAGTAAAAGCCTCCTCCGGGTCGGTTTTGCCCGCACAAGGTCGGTTTGGCCCGCAGGGAAAGAGTCCAACTCGGATCCCTGCCGAACCGTGCACAGCCGCGCACAAGCGGTAGTACCGCTTCACACAAGCGGTAGTACCGCTTGGGCGGTAGTACCGCTTCACACAAGCGGTAGTACCGCTCCGGCGGTAGTACCGCTTCACCAAGCGGTAGTACCGCTTACGCGGCAGCAAAACTACTTTTGCACTTTCCAATACCTTGTGGGCTTTATCCCTTTGGCTCATATAAAGTGTTGCTGCACCCGAACACTTCGGTAAACATCCGGAACCCCTTCCGGTGAACTCCGGAACCCTTCCAGAGATCAAAACACTATTATCACATATATCAATCTTTACCTCCGGACTATTCCGGAGATCCTCGTCATGTCCGGGATCTTATCCGGGACTCCGAACAACTTTCGGTCACCAACATAATAACTCAATTATACTAATCGTCACCAAACGTTAAGTGTGTAGACCCTGCGGGTTCGAGAACTATGTAGACATGACCGAGACACCTCTACGGCCAATAACCAATAGCGGGACCTGGATGCCCATATTGGCTCCTACATATTCTACGAAGATCTTTATCGGTCGAACCTCTATGTCAAGGATTCAGTTAATCCCGTATGCTGTTCCCTTTGTTCTTCGGTATGTTACTTGCCCGAGATTCGATCGTCGGTATCACTATACCTAGTTCAATCTCGTTACCGGCAAGTCTCTTTACTCGTTCCGTAATACAAGATCTCGTGGCTAACACTTTAGTCACATTGCTTGCAAGGCTCATTGTGATGTTGTATTACCGAGTGGGCCCTGAGATACCTCTCCGTCACACGGAGTAACAAATCCCAGTCTTGATCCATGCCAACCCAACAGACACCCTCGGAGATACCTGTAGAGCACCTTTATAGTCACCCAGTTACGTTGCGATGTTTGATACACACAAGGTATTCCTCCGGTGTTAGTGAGTTGCATGATCTCATGGTCAAAGGAACAGATACTTGACATGCAGAAAACAATAGCAATAAACTGACACGATCAAATGCTACGTTTACAGTTTGGGTCTTGTCCATCACATCATTCTCCTAATGATGTGATCCCGTTATCAAATGACATCTCATGTCAATGGCTAGGAAACCTTAACCATCTTTGATCAACGAGCTAGTCAACTAGAGGCTTACTAGGGACACAGTGTTGTCTATGTACCCACACATGTATTTGAGTTTCCAATCAATACAATTATAGCATGGATAATAAACGACTATCATGAACAAGGAAATATAATAATAACCAATTTATTATTGCCTCTAGGGCATATTTCCAACAGACCCAAACTATGAACATAGCATATGATCGTGTCAGTTTATTCCTATTGTTTTCTGCATGTCAAGTATCTATTCCTATGACCATGAGATCATGTTACTCACTGACACCGTAGGAGTGCCTTGTGTGTATCAAACGTCACAACGTAACTGGGTGACTATAAAGATGCTCTACAGGTATCTCCGAGGGTGTCTGTTGAGTTGGCATGGATCGAGACTGGGATTTGTTACTCCGCCCACTCGGTAATACAACATCACAATGAGCCTTGAAAGTAAAGTGACTAAAGAGTTAGCCACGGGATCTTGTATTACGGAACGAGTAAAGACACTTACCGGTAACGAGATTGAACTAGGTATGGAGATACCGACGATCGAATCTCGGGCAAGTAACATACCGATGAACAAAGGGAACAACGTACGGGATTAACTGAATCCTTGACATAGAGGTTCAACCGATAAAGATCTTCGTAGAATATGTTGGAACTAATATGGACATCCAGGTCCCGCTATTGGTTATTGACCGTAGAGGTGTCTCGGTCATGTCTACATAGTTCTCGAACCCGCAGGGTCTGCACACTTAACGTTCGCTGACGTTTCGGTAGTATAGAGTTATGTATGGTGGTGACCCAAGGTTGTTCGGAGTCCCGGATGAGATCCCGGACATCACGAGGAGCTCCGGAATGGTCCGGAGGTAAAGATTGATATATAGGAAGTCTTGTTTTGGTCACCAGAAAAGTTTCGGGTACTTCGGTAGTGTACCGGGAGTGCCGGGAGGGTACCGGGGGGCATCGGGAGGGGTGTGTCGACCCAAAGGACCTCATGGGCTGTGGGAGGAGTCAAACCAGCCGCTAGTGGGCTGGCTGAACCCCCCACTAAGGCCCATGCGGCTAGGGGTGGGAAAAACCCAAAGGAGGAAAGGTGGAAAGGGTTTCCAAGTGGAGAGGAGGAATCCTACTCCTAATAGGATTGGAGTAGGACTCCTCCACCTCCAATTTCGGCCAACCCTTGAGGGTTTGAGGCTGCCTCCTCCCCTCCCTCCCTCCTATATATACTAGAGGATTTAGAGGGGAGAGCTAACCCTAATTGCCACGTGCTCCCTCTACTTCATCTAGATCGTTTTCTCCTCTAGTCTAGTTCGGCGGTGCTTAGGCGAAGCCCTGCCGGAATAGTTCCACCACCATCGCCGCCACGCCGTCGCGCTGCCGGAGAACTCACCTACCTCTCCGCTCCCTCTTGCTGGATCAAGAAGGCGGAGATCGTCATCGAGCTGTACGTGTGCTGAACGCGGAGGTGCTGTCCGTTCGGCGCTAGATCGGAAGGACCGTGATCAGGATCGCGAGACGGATCGTGATGGGATCGCGGGACGGATCGTGATTGGATCGCGAGACAGATCGTGATTGGATCGCGGGATGCTCGGCGATTTGGATCGCGAAGACGTTCGACTACATCAACCACGTTTCTTAACGCTTCCCGCTTAGCGATCTACAAGGGTATGTACATCCACTCTCCCTCTCATAGATGCTCATCACCATGGATAAATCTTGCGTGTGCGTAGGAAATTTTTTGTTTCCCATGCAACTTTACCCAACAACGAGCGCCTCCAACAAGGTACCACTGTCTTCACTCTTCGTGCCGACGGACATGGTGGTGGAGGTGACGCTCGCGCCGGCCATCAAATGATTTCAGGGGAGGGGGGGGCGAGAAGCTAGGGATTGCGGGAGGGGGGTTCGAGAATTGGGGAATTTTTGCCCCGGAACGAAACGGCTACAACGCCTTATGCACTCCCATGGGTGGGCCTCGAGCTGACGAGTGGGTCCATCCTGACGTGCGGGCCCAGGCTGACATGGCATACAGCGAAGTACGCAATACGTACACGACGTGTAGAGCCAGGACTGACATTTCAAGCTCACGGACCGTATTGACCATGTATTTTCGTATACAGGAACCGTATTGAAGCAATACGCAAGTTCCAGGATTGAGTTAGACGTCGCCTGCGAGTACAAGGACTATAGATGCAATTATCCCAGAAGTTTCCATGGACTATTTGCAAACAGTTAAGCATGTTGTGGTGATAGAGATATATGATTTTTGTTCTAAGCCTGATGACTAGAAGTTCGAAGACCACGGTGTAATTTTTATTTTGTCTGATGTATTCCCTAAGTGATCTAAACGCACTTATATTTCTTTAGGGAAGGAGTATCTTTTACTTCTGTTATATTTCCATAATAAATATAAGTTTTTTTCACAACACAAGAAACATTTTTGTTCTTTTTTATCCACCAACGGACTTGCAACAAGCCAACAAGTGTGCGCGCAGTTTTTACACTTACTCTTGCCGTTCAGTCACTTCAGCAATTATTACTGCTGCCTATTTCCCCAGCCACCTCCGCCGCCACATTTGACCACCCCCATCGCCCCCGCGTAGAAGCAACCAAAGCTCAAGCACGCCGCCGGCCCTAATCGATCGATCGAGGGACGGCGGCGAAGCAACCCGTCCGTCGGTCACGCCGCGCCCTTGGTCACAACACAAGCAAGGTACGTTCGCCGCGTCCATCAGGCTTAACAAATCTGCTTTGCATTTGGGCTGTCCGCCGGCCGCCGCCGCGTCCAAAACAAAACGTAGTTCGATCGACAGTATTCTAATGCCACTTCATTCTAATCCCTACGTAGTAGGATCAGGATGGATTCGATGGATTTCTGGCTGGAGGATCTGCTGGTCTCGCCGGACGTCCGCGAAGATCCACCCTGCACCACCACGCCGCCCGTCGTCCGTCACGAAGGGCTCGATTTCGAGCTCTTACCAGCAGCAGGCAATGGCGCCCCGTCCTGCGCCACCACGCCGCCCGTCGTCCGTCACGAAGGGCTCGCTTTCGAGCTCTTACCAGCAGCAGGCAATGGCGCCCCGTCCCGTCCCGCGGCGGTCACGTCCAGGATATCCGTGCACAAGTTCTGCGCCGCCGTGGCCCGGTTCGACGGCTTCAAGACCAGGCTGGCAACGGAGACCGGACTCGGCGGCATGCTGCACCTCAAGCCGCTGCCCAAGCTGAACCTCAAGTTCAGCGCATTCCTCATCCTCATGGAGAGGGTCGACGTCGACGACCGGTCCATCCGGATCGACGACGGCACCTCCATCAGCTTCTCCCCACAGGACGTCAGAAACGTCTTCGGCCTGCCATGTGGGGCCAGGACCATATCTTCAAAGCCGGTTCGTCTGTCGGAGGCCTGCAAGGAGTTCAGGCGCGCGGCGGCGGAGGTCGGCGGCAAGGGCACGCACAGCCTCAAGGCGGTGGAGGCCAGTCTCCTGAGAGAGCTGAGCGAGGCGTCGGCGACGCAGGTCGAGATCGACTGCTTCAAGATCGCCTACGTGGTCTTCGCCGTCGGGCATGTGCTGTGCCCTTACTCCAAGCATGATTACACCAGCATCGACTACTGGCAAGCGTTGTGCGACGTTTCGAGCATCGCCGAGTTCAACTGGTGCGAGTATGTCCTGCGGCACCTCATGCCGACCGTCGAGAAGCTCAAGGCCGACATGGAAAGAGGGTACTCCCCAGTTCACCTTGCAGGCTGCCATCTCTTCCTTCAGGTATAGTAGCTGGCCTCTGTTTTTATTTACAACTCATTGCAATTGTGTTCTTGGCTTCTTGCTGTAATGTAATGCCCACTAAGCATTTCACTGGTTGCTTTTTTTTTCTTATGGATAGCAGATTTTTGTCCTGGATAACATGGACCAAGGTCCCTTCACCCTTGGGCAGCATGCTTCTCCAAGAATTTCCCTGTTTGACAGTGCCACGCTGAGGAAGATGATTGGCATGCTAACGACAACAGTCGCCGGCGCCGGGGAGAAGTCTTTCTTCTTAGCCCGTGTGAGCAATCTGATACTAACATAATACCCCCATGCTTATGTAATCTTGTTACTATAACCATGACATGATTGCCCCAAATAAAAGATGCTCAAAAACACTCCCAACATTTACTGAAACCACAATTACCCCAGCAGGGTCTACGCCGCGACGATGTTGGATACACTGTAAGCAATGCTGAACGCATCGAAAAAACCGATGTCCGCAACGAGCAACATCCATTTATTTCCTGTGATCAAGAACAAACTCCAGAGCAGTACCCAAGCTCTGCAGTAGAATTTGCTGAACATGTCCACAGAATATATCCAGAGATGGTAAGACCAGCACTTGTCGATCTACATCTTATTTTGTCAACTGTCATGACACTTGGGAATTTGTGTTCATCAGGACGCTGAGGCGGCATGCACACTGTTGAGGGAGTGCAATGCTCGCATGTGTGCCCACATGGACGAATTGGAGCAGAAATGCCAAGCTGAAATGCTTGATTTTGCTGAAAAACTGATGAGGCTTGTCTCCCAGAGTAGATGCGCATGCAAGCCATCTAACTAATATCACACAAGGTCTGTTTATTTGTTTTAGTTCTTGTGACTCCCTCCCAGCGCACCAATTCGTTCGCCAAGATGTCTCCAGCACTCATCTCCACGCTAGAACCGACGACCACGATAATGTCACAACATCTGCTATTTATTTCGTATTCAGGATTCAGACAGTCTTGCTGATTCAGACAGCAGAGCTCTGTTTTGCCGTTCCTCAGGGCTCAGGCCGCCAAACAGCTCACGAAGTAGCTATGCTGGGCTGGAGCTGTGTTGGTGTCTGAGTTCTTGTACCGGGAACAAGTTTCCGTAAAAAGGGAAATATGAACTTCCGTTCCTCAGGGCTCAGGCCGCCAAATACAGACGTCGCCGTCGTCCGCCTGCCCTTGGCCTTGCCATTGCCGCCAACGGCAGCCTCGCGATCGGACTCGACGACCCCCGTCTTGTAGAGCTGGCCACTAATCTAGCATCGGCGCTAGGCCCAAGCGGACGTTTATATGTGGCCCTAGGCCCAGGCCAACGCAAGGTCCTCGTCGGCAGCATCACAGTCAGTGCAACGTCACCATAACTCCGTCCAGCGCGCCTACTCGACTGCCACCGTGTTGGTCGCCGACATGTAGGAGAGCGAGGAGGTCTATTCAAGCCTCGCACTACAGTCAGCACCCAACATGTAACCAAGCAGATCTGGATACTGGGTTTAGTTTAAGGGCATCTCCAATGCCGACCCTCGACCGATCGCAAGCGTCCGGATTGCATGGTTCAGATGTGTTGTGCCATCCAACATGGGCCTGTATCGGTCCACTGGACAGTTCGAAGGTGTTTTTCCCGCAAACCGAAGACAAACTACGGGCTTTGCGGGCGTCCAGAGTTCCGGACAGCACCCACGCCCGCGTATGATCATCCTGGCCCACCCAAAACTTTCCTCCCTCGCCCACGCGTGTTTCCGCCTGACGCTAGCTGCCCGCATTCATGCCGATGTGGAGCGACCGCTCCACATTGAAGCTGGCTGATACGTCTCTAACGTATCTATAATTTTTGATTGTTCCATGCTATTATATTATCTGTTTTGGATGTTTTATATGCATTAATATGCTATTTTATATTATTTTGGGGACTAACCTATTAACCTAGTGTCCAGTGCCAGTTTCTGTTTTTTTTTCTTTTTTTTGAGTTTTACAGAAAAGGAATATCAAACGGAGTCCAAACGGAATAAAAATTTACGGTGATTTTTTATGGACCAGAAGAGACCCACGGGGCATCGGAGTTGGGCCAGAAGAGCCACGAGGCAGCCACAAGCCTAGGGGGCGCGCCCCCCTGGCTTGTCGTCGCCTCGTGCCCCCCTTGACGTGAGACCGACGCCAAAAATTCTTATAAATACCCAAACCTCCGAAAAGAAACCTAGATCGGGAGTTCCGCCGCCGCAAGCCTCTGTAGCCACAAAAAATCAATCGGGATCCCGTTGCGTCACCCTGCCGGAGGGGAAACCATCACCGGAGGCCATCTTCATCATCCCGGCGGTCTCCATGACGAGGAGGGAGTAGTTCACCCTCGGGGCTGAGGGTATGTACCAGTAGCTATGTGTTTGATCTCTCTCTCTCTCGTGTTCTTGAGATGACACGATCTTAATGTACCACGAGCTTTGTTAATATAGATGAATCATATGGAGTTTTCCCCTCTCTATCTTCTTGTGATGAATTGAGTTTTCCCTTTGAAGTTTTCTTATCGGATTGAGTCTTTAAAGGATTTGAGAACACTTGATGTATGTCTTGCGATGGGATATCCGTGGTGACAATGGGATGTTCTATTGATCCACTTGATGTATGTTTTGGTGATCAACTTGCGGGTTCCGTGACCTTGGGAATCTATGCATAGGGGTTGGCACACGTTTTCGTCTTGACTCTTCGGTAGAAACTTTGGGGCACTCTTTGAAGTTCTTTGTGTTGGATTGAACATGATGAATCTGAAATTGTGTGATGCATATCGTATAATCAAGCCCATGGGTACTCGTGGTGATGCTAGTGAGTAATTGTGGATTGGTAGAAATACTTGTGTTAAAGTTTGTGATTTCCGTAGCATGCACGTATAGTGAACCGTTATGTGACGAACTCGGAGCATGATTTATTTATTGAATGTCTTCCTTTGGGTGGAGGTCGGGATAGCGCGATGGTTAACTCCTACCAACCCTTCCCCTAGGGGCATGCGTCTAGTACTATGTTTCGATGACTAATAGACTTTTGCAATAAGTATGTGAGTTCTTTATGACTAATGTTGAGTCCATGGATTATACACACTCTCACCCTTCCACCTTTGCTAGCCTCTCTAGTACCGCGCAACTTTCACCGGTGCATTAAACCCACCTTCCTTAAAACAGCCACCATACCTACCTATTATGTCATTTCCATAGCCATTCAGAGATATATTGCCATGCAACTTCCACCGTTCCGTTTATCATGACACGCACCATCATTGTCATATTGCTTAGCATGATCGTAAGATAGCTAGCATGATGTTTTCATGGCTATGCTAGATCATTACACATCCCGGTACACCGCCGGAGGCATTCATATAGAGTCATATCTTGTTCAAGTATCGAGTTGTAATTCTTGAGTTGTAAGTAAATAAAAGTGTGATGATCATCATTATAGAGCATTGTCCCATGTGAGGAAAGGATGATGGAGACTATGATTCCCTCACAAGTCGGGATGAGTCTCCGGACTTTACAAAAAATAAAAGAGGCCAGAGAAGCCAAAAAAAAAAGAGACCAAAGAAGCCCACCAAAAGAAAGAAAAAGAAAAAAAATGAGAGAAAAGAGAGAAGGGGCAATGCTACTATCCTTTTTCCACACTTGTGCTTCAAAGTAGCACCATGATCTTCATGATAGAGAGTCTCCTATATTGACACTTTCATATACTAGTGGGAATTTTTCATTATAGAACTTGGCTTGTATATTCCAATGATGGGCTTCCTCAAATTGTCCTATGTCTTCGTGAGCAAGCGAGTTGGATGCACACCCACTTAGTTTCTTTTTTGAGCTTTCATACACTTATAGCTCTAGTGCACCCGTTGCATGGCAATCCCTACTCACTCACATTGATATCTATTGATGGGCATCTCCATAGCCTGTTGATACGCCTAGTTGATGTGAGACTATCTCCTTCTTTTTGTCTTCTCCACAACCACCATACTCTATTCCACCTATAGTGCTATATCCATGGCTCACGCTCATGTATTGCGTGGAAGTTGAAAAAGTTTGAGAATACTAAAGTATGAAACAATTGCTTGGATAAAACCGGGGTTGTGCATGATTTAATACTTTGTGTGATGAAGATCGAGCATAGCCAGACTATATGATTTTGTAGGGATAACTTTCTTTGGCCATGTTATTTTGAAAAGACATGATTGCTTTATTAGTATGCTTGAAGTATTATTGTTTTTATGTCAACATTAAACTTTTGTTTTGAATCTTATGGATCTGAATATTCATGCCACAATAAAGAAAATTACATGGATGAATATGTTAGGTAGCATTCCACATGAAAAATTCTGTTTTTATCATTTACCTACTCGAGGACGAGCAGGAATTAAGCTTGGGGATGCTTGATACGTCTCCAACGTATCTATAATTTTTGATTGTTCCATGCTATTATATTATCTGTTTTGGATGTTTTATATGCATTAATATGCTATTTTATATTATTTTTGGGACTAACCTATTAACCTAGTGCCCAGTGCCAGTTTCTGTTTTTTTCTTGTTTTTTGAGTTTTACAGAAAAGGAATATCAAACGGAGTCCAAACGGAATAAAAATTTACGGTGAATTTTTATGGACCAGAAGAGACCCACGGGGCATCGGAGTTGGGCCAGAAGAGCTACGAGGCAGCCACAAGCCTAGGGGCGCGCCCCACCCCATAGGGCGCGCCCCCCTGGCTTGTCGTCGACTCGTGGCCCCCCTTGACGTGAGACCAACGCCAAAAATTCTTATAAATACCCAAACCTCCGAAAAGAAACCTAGATCGGGAGTTCCGCCGCCGCAAGCCTCTGTATCCATGAAAAATCAATCGGGAGCCCGTTCCGGCACCCTGTCGGAGGGGGAAACCATCACCGGAGGCCATCTTCATCATCCTGGCGGTCTCCATGACGAGGAGGGAGTAGTTCACCCTCGGGGCTGAGGGTATGTACCAGTAGCTATGTGTTTGATCTCTCTCTCTCTCGTGTTCTTGAGATGACACGATCTTGATGTACCGCGAGCTTTATTAATATAGATGAATCATATGGAGTTTTTCCCTCTCTATCTTCTTGTGATGAATTGAGTTTTCCCTTTGAAGTTTTCTTATCGGATTGAGTCTTTAAAGGATTTGAGAACACTTGATGTATGTCTTGCGATGGCATATCCGTGGTGACAATGGGATGTTCTATTGATCCACTTGATGTATGTTTTGGTGATCAACTTGCGGGTTCCGTGACTTTGGGAATCTATGCATAGGGGTTGGCACACGTTTTCGTCTTGACTCTCCGATAGAAATTTTGGGGCACTCTTTGAAGTTCTTTGTGTTGGATTGAACATGATGAATCTGAAATTGTGTGATGCATATCGTATAATCAAGCCCATGGGTACTCGTGGTGACATTGGAGTATCTAGGTGACATTAGGGTTTTGGTTGATGTGTATCTTAAGGTGTTATTTTAGTACGAACTCTAGGGCTGTTCGTGACACTTATAGGGATAGCTCATAAGATTGATCGGAAAAGATAACTTTGAGGTGGTTTCGTACCCTACAATAATTTCTTCGTTTGTTCTCCGCTATTTGTGACTTTGGAGTGAACTCTTTGTCGCACGTGAGGGATTTACATATGATTCAACTATGTCAGTATTGTTGAGAGAACTTGCACTAGTGAAAGTATGAACCCTAAGCCTTGTTTCTAAGCATTGCAATACCGTTTGTGCTCACTTTTATCATTAGTTACCTTGTTGTTTTTATATTTTCAGATTACAAAAACTTATATCTACCATCCATATTACACTTGTATCACCATCTCTTCGCCGAACTAGTGCACCTATACAATTTACCATTGTATTGGGTGTGTTGGGGACACAAGAGACTCTTTGTTATTTGGCTGCAGGGTTGTTTGAGAGAGACCATCTTCATCCTACGCCTCCCACGGATTGATAAACCTTAGGTCATCCACTTGAGGGAAATTTGCTACTATCCTACAAAACTCTTCGCTTGGAGGCCCAACACGAGTCTACAAGAAGAAGGTTGCGTAGTAGACATCACTGGCCCAGAGCGAGCGTGACCTCTCGCTAGCTCCTCCATTGAGCGATGCGCCGACCGAGGACGTTGCCTGCGACGCATCCCCGGTTTTCGCGCATGTTTAATGCCGGAGACGCATTACGGAACAGGATGGATATCTACCATGCACGTTCAATGCCCATGTTCTACTCTTCCTCGGCGGAGACCGCAACTTCACTACATCGTTCTTTTCGCCCGTGCTCATGGTGATGGCAAATGGAGGACGACAAGGGCTTGGATGGCCGCTGTAGGATAGGTTTATGGTCAGACCGATTTTTTTTGTTCTAAATGTAATGAAAATCCGTCGTGTTTGTATGAATGTCATCCGGTTTGTATGAAATCCGTCATGTTTGTGCGAATTTCGTCCGGTTAGTTCAAATAATTGTTGAAATGGATGCGGGCAACGTTGTATGGCGGCCTCCGGCATCAATGTCCGCGGACGGATGCCGGAGGGAATTTGCGGGTCGGCGTTGGAGATGCCCTAACTTAGCATAAATTAAGAAGCAAGCATGAGATTATTTATAGGACATATCCACAACAATGTTAAACTCCTAGGAGTAATTGTTTCACGTAGTTTTAGATAAAAAACAATAGCAGCTTTCACATGGCCACATGGGGGAAGGGGGATAGGAAGAGAGGGCCTCTCACCTTGAGGGGAAGGTGTTGGAAATATGCCCTAGAGGCAATAATAATTTAGTTATTATCATATTTCCTTGTTCATGATAATCGTTTATTATCCATGCTATAATTGTATTGATTGGAAACTCAAATACATGTGTGGATACATAGACAAGACTGTGTCCCTAGTATGCCTCTAATAGACTAGCTCGTTGATCAAAGATAGTCAAGGTTTCCTGGCCATAGACATGAGATGTCATTTGATAACGGGATCACATCATTAGGAGAATGATGTGATGGACAAGACCCAAACTATGAACATAGCATATGATCGTGTCAGTTTATTGCTATTGTTTTCTGCATGTCAAGTATCTGTTCCTATGACCATGAGATCATGCAACTCACTGACACCGGAGGAATACCTTGTGTGTATCAAACGTCGCAACGTAACTGGGTGACTATAAAGATGCTCTACAGGTATCTCCGAATGTGTCTGTTGAGCTGGCATGGATCGAGACTGGGATTTGTTACTCCGTATGACGGAGAGGTATCTCACTGCCCACTCGGTAATACAACATCACAATGAGCCTTGCAAGCAAAGTGACTAAAGAGTTAGCCACGGGATCTTGTATTACGGAATGAGTAAAGAGACTTGCCGGTAACGAGATTGAACTAGGTATAGAGATACCGACGATCGAATCTCGGGAAAGTAACATACCGAAGAACAAAGGGAACAACATACGGGATTAACTGAATCCTTGACATAGAGGTTCAACCGATAAAGATCTTCGTAGAATATGTAGGAACCAATATGGGCATCCAGGTCCCGCTATTGGTTAATGACCGTAGAGGTGTCTCGGTCATGTCTACATAGTTCTTGAACCCGCAGGGTCTGCACACTTAAGGTTCGGTGACGTTTCGGTATAGTTGAGTTATGTATGTTGGTGACCAAAGGTTGTTCGGAGTCCCGTATGAGATCCCAGACGTCACGAGGAGCTCCGAAATGGTCCAGAGGTAAAGATTGATATATAGGAAGTCCCGTTTTGGTCACCGCAAAAGTTTTGGGTACTTCGGTAGTGTACCGGGAGTGTCGGGAGGGTACCGGGGGACCATCGGGATGGGCCTCTCGCCCCAAAGGCCTCATGGGCTGTGGGAGGAGGCAAACCAGCCCCTAGTGGGCTGGCCGAAGCCCCCACTAAAGCCCATGCGGCTAGGGGTGGAAAAACCCAAGAGGTGGAAAAGGTTTCCAAGTGGGGGAGGAATCCTACTCCTAGTAGTATCGGAGTAGGACTCCTCCACCTCTCCCACTTCGGCCGATTCCTAGGGGCAGCCCTAGGGGCGCCGGCCTCCCTCCCCTTCCTCCTATATATACTGGAGGGGAGAGAGGGCAGCCGCACCAGAAAACCCTAAGCCACGGTGTAGCCCTCTCTAGTTTTCAGCAGTGCTTAGGCGAAGCCCTGCTGGAATAGTTCCACCATCGCCGCCGTCGCGCTGCCGGAGAACTCACCTACCTCTCCGCTCCCTCTTGCTGGATCAAGAAGGCGGAGATCGTCATCGAGCTGTACGTGTACTGAACGCGGAGGTGCCGTCCGTTCGGCGCTAGATCGGAAGGACCGTGATTGGATCACGGGACGGATCGTGATTGGATCACGGGACGGATCGTGATTGGATCGCGGGACGCTCGGCGATTTGGATCGCGAAGACGTTCGACTACATCAACCGCGTTTCTTAACGCTTCCCGCTTAGCGATCTACAAGGGTATGTAGATCCACTCTCCCTCTCGTAGATGCTCATCACCATGGATAGGTCTTGCGTGTGCGTAGGAAATTTTTTGTTTCCCATGCAACGTTCCCCAACAGAAGGTGCACTATGCTGGACGCGACTCGGCAGGGAAAGGAGGATGCTGGCGGCGCGAGAGGTCATCGGGTAGAGGAGGAGGTCGGCAACGTCGTGGCGGGAGAGGAGGATGCAGGCAACACCGTCGAGGGATTTGAGGAGAAAGGGGCATGAGAGATGGCGGAGAGAGGAGGTGCCGACCGATGTCGTGGAGGGGAGAGGAGGATGCGGCGACGCCGTCTAGGGAAGGAAGGCGGCAAGGACAGAAGCGGATGGGCTTCGGCAGTGGCGTGAAGAGGAGGAGTGTCGACACCGTGGAGGAAGGGTGAGGGGTCCGCTGGCATCGTGGAAGGGATAGGAGGTTTCCGAGCGATGACAGAGTGGAGGGGCGCCATTCATGCGAATGAAGCTGACGACAACATTCCTGGTATTGTGCATGAATATCGTAAGCGCATCAAGTAGATCTGGATTCGTAACAGGTCATTAATTGGATCATCGCTTTTTATATATACATGGTCAAATCACATTTTTTATCAACTTACGTTACAAGTGAAGTGGAGTCCAGTTATTACCCACCCGATTGCGCTCGTGTTATCTTTTCTATACATGTGAAATTTAATATGCATTGTGTTTATATATAACTCAAGCAAAATATTTCAAAAACACATGACAACGCACAGACATTAATTCTACTGGTATTACTAACCACGCTCTTATATTGAAACAAAGTTTGGTAAACTACTAACGTCACATCATGAAGTCACGTGGTCTAACGCGGTTGACATGGGTGCGACACAGATTTGTTTTTTCTTCAGTGCTTGTAGTCGTCGCTAGGTGGTCTTCGGATCTGGATATAATTTTTATTATTTCTAGTTTTCGTTGTACTACCATGATTGAAGATGAATAGATTGGAAGTTTTCTCGAAAAAAAAAAAAGATTTGTTTTTTCTTTGACATGGACGCAGATGCTCCAGTTTGAACGAGTGCCGTCATCGTCATCGGTGTGTAACGGACGAAGCGTTGCCCGCGTGGAGGAGGCAAAAGACAAACAATATCGCGCTGCGCCCCCGCACATTCCGAGGAGCCACAACGGTTTAAACAAGTGTCGTCTTCGCAAGGACCGCATCCTCTACTTGTAGCCGCCCAGGCAGGCATGCAGGTTCATTTTGCCTGTTCTTTTCTTCTACGTGCGCGTATTTTTTTACCCTTTCTTCACGTTGCACACTCACTTTTATTCATTGTTTTTTCATATAGCTTACCGCTAATGCCAAGCGGTTTGCGCACTCTATCACTTGAGGAGCAGCACATCTTCAATCCTCCATGTTGTTTATAGTTTATTTTAAAAAAGAAAAAACATTTTTTTATGGGAAAATATTGTACTGTGCAATGCGTTGTCTCTTAAACTAATATACTGCACAACTGGTGTATAGTACTCTAAAGAAGTTCTACCCTGAAGATGAGCCCACACTGGTAGAAAACAGGGCACTAGCCCTGGTTCCAGAGGTCTTTTAGTCCTGGTTCTGGAACCGGGACAACACGATCGGGACTAATGCCCAAAACCTTTAGTCCCGGTTTGCTTACGAACCGGGACCAAAGGGGCACCACGTGGCCGATGCGGGGCGCCCAGGCAGAAGGACCTTTAGTCCCGGTTGGTAACACCAACCGGGACCAAAAGGCAGCCACGCGTCAGCAGCTCGCAGGCGCTGGGTTTTTTTTTTTGAAAGGGGGGGTTTTGGAGGGTTAAGTTAGGGGTTTCATATTGTGTTAGCTAGCTAATAGAGAGAAGTGATCTCTCTTTCCCCGTGCTTGGTCGACGCTAGCTACTATACATATAAAGAGAACTCGACGCTAGCTAGTAAGCAAATGAAGGAAACCATTAATTACACAAGATCGTCATGAACATATATAGAGAGAAGTGACATCTAGCTCTTTCTCCGTGCTTGGTCGAACAACAAGTTTTCGTATATCTATCCGACGCTACTACATATGTACAATATAACATCTCTTAGAATCCCTAACACCTAAGATCCATTTACAATTTCACATGGTATTCTCCGTGTTCAGGTATGACGTGGTCAAGAAAGAATCCCGCAAATTCCTCTTGAATTGCTCGTATGCGATCATGTGGTAGGAGTTCATCCCGCATCTGTCAGATCTAATTTAAAGAAGGGGGTCAATACATATATATGAATGAAACTCAACACAATTGATGGTAATATGTAAAATAAAATTGTGAATATTATTTACGTACTTCAAATTGTTTCTCGGAGAAGCCCCGCTCAGAGGTATAGTAGCGAATGAACTCGCATACGTAGTATCCACATAAATGAGTCCCGGGTGCCTGGTACAAGCACTTTACGAGAATAGAGTTCAATCAAACTGATAAGCAAGCATGATAATGGTATTGATGAAACTAGAATCAATGAGAGATGCGCGGAACTAGCTAGTACTACTTACTTTGGGGTGTGTAAATCGCAGCTTCTTCTTCAGACCCGGAACCATAGTGGTGAACTTTTTCCAAACCCTGGCAGGCAAAGAAAATGATTACTTGATATCAGGAAATGAACGAAAGTTGCCGATATGGTCCCGGTATTGATTGAACTTACTTCTGGAGCCACAAATTCGGGCCATTGATCTCTTATCTTCTCATATCGACCGACGAATGTCGGAGTCTCCTCTTTCTCGACAAACTTTGTGTTCAACTCTTTCTTCCAGTTCCTGAATAGTTCTGCCATCTTCTTAAGAGCAAACGCCTTGACCTTTCGCTCTATAACTGGGTTATTCGGATCCTCCTCTCGCGGTAAGCTGAAATTTGCCATCAGCTCGGTCCAAAGATCCTCTTTCAGTCTATCATGACATAAGAAACTACAGGGTCCTTATTATTCTTATTCCATTTGATGGGTGTTGATCGAGACATGGTCCCTAACAACAACTCCACACTGATGTACAAATGCGTCCTTGGTCCGCTTGGGAGCAATCGGTTGGCCATCTTTCGCGACTTCTGTGATCGTGAACCTTTCATCCGGGCGCAACCTTTTCTTCGGGCCTCGTCTCCTTACCTCGTCGGACTTTGAAACAGTTGAGGCTCCCTCCTCCGTTCGGTCACCGGAGCCATGATCATGATCTCCTTCCTCCGCCATTCGGTCATCGGAGCCGTCATGATCTCCTTCCTCCTCCATTGTTGGATCACCGGAGCCGTCATCCTCTCCTTCCTGATAATCGGTGTCGTTGAGATACGACAAGGGATCACCTCCGGCGCGGATTATATCCCCCAACAACTGTTCTTTGTCTAAGTCTCTTTGATCCATAGTTTCTGCAAATATTATACAACATGGCAATATACAAACATGAGATATATATGCAAATCAATACAAGGCAATGCAACAATATGATCATATAATATCACTAATACATCATCGAATAGTATTATATAATATCACTAATACAGATATAGTTGACGTCTCGCGGCGCAGGCGGTGGACACCCAAAGAGAAGGAACTATGACAGGATCATAGCTCGGGTGAGATCCCTGAAGAACCTGCCGGGTATTGGAGAACCTGGCGTCCAACGCAACCATGTAGCGTCGGACGTGCTCGTCCTCCTCCCTGACACGGCGACGTACTACCTCCGCGGGGGCCGGCTCCCTCTGCACCGACAGTGGTCCACGCGACCGTCACCAAAGAACCTCCAGGTCAACGACGGGACCCTCATTCCTCACCAAGCTGGGCGCCCCGGAAGGCAGCACCTCCCAGTGCCAGCCCGGCGGACCCCAGTCCCGGACATGGCGCCTCTCAAGCAGGTGGTCGTCGGCGTCGAGTCGACGACGAGGATGCGGGATGGGCATCGTCGACTCAACGGCTACGCTATGCAACTAAACATTTAAACATCTAATTAAACATCATATCGCGTCACCGACGATCGTCGGGGACTCCTCGATATCGTCGGGGACTCTCCCTCACCGACGATCGTCGGGGGGGGTACTCTCCCTCACCGACGACCGACGATAAAAGAACTAAACATCTAAACACTAAAAACAACTAAAAAACTAAAAAACTAAATTAACTAAACAACTAAATTAACTAAATCAACTAAAACAACTAAAATTAACTAAATTAACTAAACAACTAAATTAACTAAATCAACTAAAATCGTCGGGCGCGGGCGGCGCTGCGGGCTCGCCGGAGACGCGCGCGGGGCCAGCAGCGGTGCTGCGATGGGCGGAGGCGGGGCCGGTGGCGGTGCTGCGCGCGGTGGGCGGGGGCGAGCGGCGGTGATGTATTAGTGATCGGGCCCATATGTCAGTGACCCAGGGGTTTTAAAATTAACCTAACTATCAAATTAACAGGGTCGGGCCCATATGTCAGTGACCCAGGGGTTAATTAACAGGGTAATTAGCATTAAGCTAATCACCTGACGGTCGGGGCCCACCTGCAGGTGACACAGGCGGCGATGCTCGTTGCCAGCGACCTCTGGACGCGACGGTGCCCACGCTAGGGACCACAGGAGCGGCGCCTGAGGCCACTAGGGCATAGCCCATGCTCGGCCGCATCTAAAGGGTGTCACGGGAGCTCTAGCCACGGCGGCGAGGAGCTCACGGGCAAGGCGGCTAGCGCGGTTAGGAGAGGAGATCAGCGACGGGGCTAGGAGTAAAAGAACCGGGGCCTCATCGCGGTTGCGAAGGCGTCGACGGCACGGCCGGGGAGGTCCTCGTTGCTGTGAATCGACCGGAGAAGGCCGACGGTGCCGAGGGCGAAGGCAGCGGGGCAGGGCGCGGCGACGGCGACGACGACGACAACGTAGGGGCAGGGCGCGGCTACGATGACGGCGACGTCAGGGCAGGGGGGCAGGGGACGGCAAAATCTGGCTGCCTGGCGGCGTCGAGGTGGTCGTCGGGGGAGAGGAGGAGAAGAAACTGCAGGTGGATTTGGAAATTTTTCCAAGTCCCGCTTATATAACCCTCCCTTTAGTCCCAGTTGGTGGCTCCAACCGGGACTAATGCCCCCCTTTCGTCCCGGTTGGAGCCACCAACCGGGACTAAAGGTCAATTTCAGCAGCCCAAAGGGCGGGAAGCAGAGACCTTTGGTCCCGGTTGGTGGCTCCAACCGGGACGAAAGGGTGGCATTAGTCCCGGTTGGAGCCACCAACCAGGACGAAAGGGCTGCATTGGTCCCGGTTGTAGCCACCAACCGGGACTAAAGGGTTGGTCCTGGCTGTGGTGGGAGTTTAGTCCCACCTCGCCAAGCGAGGGGCGCTCGCACCGGTTTATAAGCCCGCCCCTCTCTGCCTTGTTGAGTTCCTCTCAAAGTGAAAATAGATGCACTTATACGGGAAATTTGACCTGAAATCAAACTGAATTTCACTCTGATTTCAGGTCGAATTTTCCCTATATAAGCGCATCTATGTTCATTTTTGCTATTTTTTATGTTATTTTTTTGCATATATTAAGAGTTCTTAACAAAAAATACTTTATGAATATTCTTTTTGCTATTAAAGTTTTTAACAAAAATAACTTTTGGAAGATGTCTATCTCGGACCGCATCGTCTATTACAAATAACCTTGGGAAAACACGTCTATTACAAAGGGATTTCAATTTTTTAAACATATTTTAACTCAAGACTTTTTCTGCATTCAATATGCACCATTCCTTTCAACCCTTTTCTGACCTCATTTACTATTTTTCATGCATTTCATGATTTATTTTGAGCTAAAATGACCCTCAATTGAAAAGCACTGCAAATGAACTCTGAAATGGTTGAAAGTTGGCATGGTATCATCTTTTGACCCACATAGCATGTGCTAAAAAGTTGATAGGGTTACGGCAAAAACTGGATGCACTTCGTGTACAAAATGAACAATCTCTTTCGAAGTGTCAAGGTTTTGGACGAAAACTCATCAGTTAAAAAAGGATTTCAAATTTTTAAACATATTTCAACTCAAGACTTTTTATGCATTCAATATGCACCATTCAAAGCCACATCATCACTTTTCAAACCTTTTCTGACTTCATTTGCTATTTTTCATGCATTTCATGATTTATTTTGAGCTAAGATGACCTTGAATTGAAAAGCACTGCAAATGAACTCTGAAATGGTTAAAAGTTGGCATGGTATCATCATTTCACCCACATAGCATCACTAGTAGAATGTCGATCAGTAGTCCCGGTCGGGATGTGCCTTTAGTACCGGTTCCCCAACCGGTACTAAAGGGTCGGGACTAAAGGTCCAGACCTTTAGTACCGGTTGGACCACGGACCGGTACTAAAGGCCCACCACGTGTCTGCCTGCGTGGGCTGGTGGTGGAGGACCTTTAGTACCGGTTGGTGATACCAACCGGTACTAAAGGAATTTTTTCATTTTTTTTTTATTTTTTTGGAAAAAAAATTGATTTTTTTTCGATTTTCAAATTTCTGAATTATTTGAATTTAATCTTTAACTACCCCTCATCACTGATCAATTTGATCTCTAATCTCTAATAACCCCTCATCATTCCAAATCGTCTAACTTCCCGACCGGTCACCCATCCTCTCACTACTCCAGCCTGAGCACGCTTAACTTTCGAGTTCTATTCCCCCTTGTTTCCAAGTCTGCACTTGTTGTTTTCCTAACAATAGTAAGCTGTCAATCCTATTAACCCTTAGGAGTTGAACTTGAGCATGAAGTCACACGTTACACCGTTTGAGTTTGAAACTATTATTCTTAAAACCAATAATTATTAAGTAACACTAATATTTCTTGAATAAGTAGTTTGACCATAGTTTGACCGCAGTTTGACCAGATTTGACCAAAATTCAAAAAACTGAAATAATTATTTAGCAGCACTAATATTCTTGAATAATTATTTAGTAACACTAATATTCTTGAATAAGTAGTTTGACCAGATTTAACCAAAATTCAAAAAAACTGAAGTTTGAGCATAACATTTTTTTCCTTTTAGAATTTGAGGATTCTCAAAATTGCAAAACGGCCATAGGCTGTCAAAATCAGTTGCGGATTTTCGTGCTGAACATTTTGATATATTATACGTTTTTTTCCGACATCGTATGCAAAAGTTACAGCCGTTTTACGTTTTCATAACATTTTTTTGCAAAACATGTTGAAATTTATGTTTTTTAATTTTCCTAACTAATAGATGTATTAACATAACTACATCTCGAAGGATTTTAATTTTTGAAGTTTTTATCATTTTCTTTTGTTTTTTTCATAACTGAAATGGCGATACACGGGGGGGGGGGGGGGGGGGTAGAGACAAATTTCAGACCGGTTCTAGAGGACCTTTATTACTATATATATGAGAGTCTTTAGTACCGGTTCGTGCCACGAACCGGTACTAAAGAGGCACGCGGGGCCCAAGTCTGACCAAAAGTCTGCCACGCGGGGCCCAAGTCTTTAGTACCGGTTGGTGTCACCAACCGGTACTAAAGGGCAACCATAGTACCGGTTCGAGCCACGAACCGGTACTAAAGAGGCACGCGGGGCCCAAGTCTGATCAAAACCCTGCCACGCCCCCTTTAGTACCGGTTCGTGACACGAACCGGTACTAAAGGTTCCTTACGAGCCGGTACTAAAGGTCGCCCTGCTCCTAGCCGTTGGAGCCGGCACGAACCGGGACTAATAGCCTCTTTAGAACCGGCTCGTAACCAGACCGGGACTAATGGGTCGGACGAAAGGTCTGTTTTCTACTAGTGCATGTGCTAAAAAGTTGAGAGGGTTACGGCAAAAACTGGATGTACTTCGTGTACAAAATGAACAATCTCTTTTGAAGTATCAGGGTTTCAGACGAAAACTCATCAGTTACAAAAGGCATTTCATTTCTTGACATGTAACTGCAGTGATATTCTAGATCAAAGCCATCAGCAGAATAGTTGTGGAGAGAAAGTCTTCACTTTTTCTTCGCGTGTGTCCCTTGCTTATTGCGCCGTAACCATGGATAATCTTCTTCGTTTAACAGGGTGCTTGGGTCAGCCTTCACTTTGAAGGGAGGAATTTCATGAAACTTTTCATAATCTTCAGACATGTCTGTCTTGCCCTCCACTCCCACGATGTCTCTTTTCCCTGAAAGAACTATGTGGCGCTTTGGCTCATCGTATGATGTATTCGCTTCCTTATCTTTTCTTTTTCTCGGTTTGGTAGACATGTCCTTCACATAGAAAACCTGCGCCACATCATTGGCTAGGACAAATGGTTCGTCTGTGTACCCAAGATTGTTCAGATCCACTGTTGTAATTCCGTACTGCGGGTCTACCTGTACCCCGCCTCCTGACAGATTGACCCATTTGCACCGAAACAAAGGGACCTTAAAATCATGTCCATAGTCAAGTTCCCATATGTCCACTATGTAACCATAATATGTGTCATTTCCCCTATTGGTTGCTGCATCAAAGCGGACACCACTGTTTTGGTTGGTGCTCTTTTGATCTTGGGCGATCGTGTAAAATGTATTTCCATTTATCTCGTACCCTTTGTAAGTCAATATAGTCGAAGATGCTCCCCTGGCCAACGAGTACAGCTCATCTGCAACAATGGTGTTACCCATGAGATGTGTTTGCAACCAACTGCCGAAAGTCCTGATGTGTTCACATGTAATCCAGTCGTCACACTGCTTCGGGTGTTTGGAGCGCAGAATATTCTCGTGTTCATTGACATACGGGGTCACCAAGGTAGAATTCTGTAGAACAGTGTAGTGTGCTTGAGACCAAGAATGCCCGTCCCTACATATTATTGAATTCGCTCCTAGCGTGCCTTTTCCAGTCAGTCTCCCCTCATACCGCGATTGAGGGAGACCAATCGGCTTAAGGTCAGGAATAAAGTCAACACAAAACCCAATGCTTTCCTCTGTTTGATGGCCCATGGAGATGCTTCCTTCTGGCCTAGCACGGTTACGAACATATTTCTTTAAGACTCCCATGAACCTCTCAAAGGGGAACATGCACTAGTACATAAGAGGGCTTTGGTCCAGGCCGGGCCAACCCATTAGTCCCGGTTCACTCACGAACCGGGACCAATGGGGGCATTGGTCCCGGTTCGTGAGGCCATGGGGCCGGCCGGGCCTCGTGGGGCATTGGTCCCGGTTCGTATGACCCCTTTGGTCCCGGTTCCAGACACGAACCGGGACCAATGGGCCTCGCTCCTGGCCCACAACCATTGGTCCCGGTTCGTGGCTGGAACCGGGACCAAAGGGGATCCTTTAGTCCCGGTTCCAGCCACGAACCGGGACCAATGAGATGCCTATATATACCCCCTCGCCAGCGAGCAGAGCACTCCACACTGCTCTGTTTTTCTGGCCGGCGAGGGGAGAGCTTTGTGGTGCTCTAGCTCACCTCCTATGCACATGAGGTGTTCGATGAAATGCCCGAGCCACATTTAAGCTTTCTGCTCTCGAAGCTCCTTGTCCAAGCTCCATTTTTCTCAAGATTTGTTTAGGTTTGGCGGTCCGTCCTGTCCCGTCCCCGTCCTCACCGCCGTCGATCGCCCGCGTCCATCTCGGCGCCGGCACCACCATGGTTAGCCTCTTCTTCTTATCTTCTTTCTAAAAGAAAAAAAGTTCTTACTTGTATCATTTAGATAGATACTTGTGTAATTTTCTTACTTTTATTATTGTTTGTTATTATATAGTGCCATGGTCATGGTATCCGCCCACGTCGGCCCTCGTCCGGTCTATGATTCGGATGTGGTATATATTATCTTTTATAACTATTTGTTTTATTTAGTGTTTATGACAATTATGCCGACCAACGTGACATAGATGTGTTTATCTAGGAGGTATGTGAACCGGAAATTCCAACCGACCCTCTTGTCGAGGGGTTAAATTTAGTTGAAAAAGAAAACGAGGATTTGAAAGAAAAATTGAAAAGAATTGAGGAGGAGAAGATGAAATTGGAGTTGCATGTTGTCGATGTCGTCGATGACCACAAGATCAAGATGGATGCAATGCGCTTGAAGATTAGAAAGATAAGAAAATATGCCATTGATAATGAGGCTTGGTATCATTATGCTGTTGGATCAATTGTTACCTTAGTTGCCATTATGATCGCATTTGTTGTTGCATTTAAATGTTTTACATAGTTGTATGTTAGTTTCAATTTATGTTTTAATTAGATGCTCTAGAGAGTTGTATGTTGTTCTATGAGAACTATGTGTGAACTTTATGTATTTATTTTTTCAATAATAACATTTGATCACTTCTCTATTCACTTCTCTATTCATTTGCCCTCGTCCGGTCTATGATTCGGATGTGGTATATATTATCTTTTATAACTATTTGTTTTATTTAGTGTTTATGACAATTATGCCGACCAACGTGACATAGATTTTTTAATCTAGGAGGTATGTGAACCGGAAATTCCAACCGACATAGAAATTCTTGTCGAGAAGTTAAATTTGGTTGAAAAAGAAAACAATTACTTGAAAGAAAAATTACAAAGAGTTGAAGAGGAGAAGATGAAGTTGGAGTTGCATGTTGCCGATGTCGTCGACGATCACAAGATCAAGATGGATGCAATGCGCTTGAAGATTAGAAAGATTAGAAAATATGCCATTCATACTGAGGCTTGGTATCATTATGCCGTTGGATCAATTGGTACCTTAGTTGCGGTTATGATCGCATTTGTTGTTGCATTTAAATTTTCTAGTTTCAATGTATGTTTTAATTAGATGCTCTAGAGAGCTATATGTTGTTCAATAATGAGAACTATGTATGAACGTTATGTATTTATTTTGGTCACTACTGTACTTTGGCTTTAATGTGATGATGAAAATCTATTAATTTGGTCACTTCTCTATTCATGATATGCACGCAGATGAACCGGCAATGGATGTACGGTGACCGACGCACCTCCGAGTATATTGAGGGCCTGCATAATTTTCTCGAAGCGGCTGAGGCAAACAAGCAGAATGGTTTTATGCATTGTCCATGTACTGTCTGTGAGAATACGAAGGCTTTCTCCAACTCTAAAACCCTTCACTTCCACCTGCTTGAGAAGGGTTTTATGCCACACTATAATGTTTGGACCAAGCACGGAGAAAGAGGGGTTATGATGGAAGACAATGAAGAAGAAGAGGATGACGACAACTACCCGCCCCCTGAATACGGTGATGCTGCAATGGGGGAAGCTGAAGATCAAGAGGAACCAGACGATGTGCCCGATGATGCTCTTCGCCAGGTCATTGTTGATGCACAGAGAGAATGCGAAAGTGAAAGGGAGAAGTTGAAGTTCGATCGCATGTTAGAGGATCACAAAAAAGGGTTGTACCCAAATTGCGAAGATGACAACAGAAATCTCGGTACCACACTGGAATTGCTGCAATGGAAGGCAGACAATGGTGTATCTGACAAGGGATTTAGTTCGCTACTAAAAATAATGAAGAAGAAGCTTCCAAAGGATAACGAATTGCCCGGCAGTACGTACGAAGCAAAGAAGGTTCTATGCCCTCTAGGACTGGAGGTGCAGAAGATACATGCATGCCCTAATGACTGCATCCTCTACCGCGGTGCGTACGAGGATTTGAACGCATGCTCGGTATGCGGTGCATTGCGGTATAAGATCAGAAGAGATGACCCTGGTGATGTTGAGGGCCAGCGCACCGGGAAGAGGGTTCCTGCCAAGGTGATGTGGTATGCTCCTATAATACCACGGTTGAAACGTCTGTTCAGAAACAAAAAGCATGTCGAGTTGATGCAATGGCACAAAAAAGACCGTAAGAAAGACGGGAAGTTGAGAGCACCTGCTGACGGGTCGCAGTGGAGAAAGATCGAGAGAAAGTGGAGCGACTTTACAGGTGACCCGAGGAACGTATGGTTTGGTTTAAGTGCAGATGGCGTTAATCCTTTTGGGGAGCAGAGCAGCAAGCATAGCACATGGCCTGTGACTCTATGTATGTATAACCTTCCTCCTTGGTTGTGCATGAAGCGTAAGTTCATTATGATGCCAGTGCTCATCCAAGGCCCTAAGCAACCCGGCAATGACATTGATGTGTACCTAAGGCCATTAGTTGATGAACTTTTACAGCTATGGAATGGAAGAGGTGTACGTGTGTGGGATGAGAACGAACAGGAGGAATTTGACCTACATGCGTTGCTGTTTGTAACCATCAACGATTGGCCTGCTCTCAGTAACCTTTCAGGACAAACAAACAAGGGATACCACGCATGCACACACTGTTTAGATGACACCGACAGTATATATTTCGACAAATGCAGGAAGAATGTGTACCTGGGGCATCGTCGATTTCTTCCGACCAACCATCAATGTCGAAAGAAAGGAAAGCATTTCAAAGGTGAGGCAGATCACCGGAAGAAGCCCGCCCTCCGTACTGGTGATCACATACTTGATATGGTCAATGATTTACAAGTAATATTTGAAAAGGGTCCTGGCGGACTATCTGTTCCGACTGACGATGCGGGACGCGCACCCATGTGGAAGAAGAAATCTATATTTTGGGACCTACCCTATTGGAAAGACCTAGAGGTCTGCTCTGCAATCGACGTGATGCACGTGACGAAGAATCTTTGCGTGAACCTGCTAGGCTTCTTGGGAGTGTATGGGAAGACAAAAGATACACCGGAGGCACGGGAGGAACAGCAACGTGTGCATGAAAAAGACGGCATGCATCCAAAGCAGTATGAAGGTCCTGCCAGCTACGCTCTTACCAAAGAAGAGAAGGAAATCTTCTTTGAATGCCTGCTCAGTATGAAGGTCCCGTCTGGCTTCTCATCGAATAATAAGGGAATAATAAATATGGCAGAGAAAAAGTTCCAGAACCTAAAGTCTCATGACTGCCACGTGATTATGACGCAACTGCTTCCGGTTGCATTGAGGGGGCTTCTACCGGAAAACGTTCGATTATCCATTGTGAAGCTATGTGCATTCCTCAATGCAATCTCTCAGAAGGTGATCGATCCAGAAATCCTGCCAAGGTTAAGGAGTGATTTGGTGCAATGTCTTGTTAGTTTCGAGCTGGTGTTCCCACCGTCCTTCTTCAATATCATGACGCACGTCCTAGTTCATCTAGTCGACGAGATTGTCGTTCTGGGCCCTGTATTTCTACACAATATGTTCCCCTTTGAGAGGTTCATGGGAGTCTTAAAGAAATATGTTCGTAACCGCGCTAGGCCAGAAGCAAGCATCTCCATGGGCCATCAAACAGAGGATGTCATTGGGTTTTGTGTCGACTTCATTCCTGACCTTAAGAAGATTGGTCTCCCTCAATCACGGTATGAGGGGAGACTAAATGGAAAAGGCACGCTAGGAGCGCACTCAATAATATGTAGGGACGGGCATTCATGGTCTGAAGCACACTACACAGTTCTACATAATTCTACCTTGGTGACCCCGTATGTCGATGAACACAAGAATATTCTGCGCTCCAAACACCCGGAGCAGTGTGACGGCTGGATTACATATGAACACATCAGGACTTTCAGCAGTTGGTTGCAAACACGTCTCATGGGTGACAACACTGTTTCTGATGAGTTGTACTCGTTGGCCAGGGGACCATCTTCGACTGTATTGACTTACAAAGGGTACGAGATAAATGGGAATACATTTTACACAATCGCCCAAGATCAAAAGAGCACCAACCAAAACAGCGGTGTCCGCTTTGATGCAGCAACCAATAGGGGAAATGACACATATTATGGTTACATAGTGGACATATGGGAACTTGACTATGGACATGATTTCAAGGTCCCTTTGTTTAAGTGCAAATGGGTCAATCTGTCGGGAGGCGGGGTACAGGAAGACCCACAGTACGGGATGACAACAGTGGATCTGAATAATCGTGGGTACACAGACGAACCATTCGTCCTAGCCAATGATGTGGCGCATGTTTTCTATGTGAAGGACATGTCTACCAAACCGAGAAAAAGAAAAGATAAGGAAGCGAATACATCATACGATGAGCCAAAGCGCCACATAGTTCTTTCAGGGAAAAGAGACATCGTGGGATTGGAGGGCAAGACAGACATGTCTGAAGATTATGAAAAGTTTCATGAAATTCCTCCCTTCAAAGTCAAGGCTGACCCAAGCACCCTCTTAAACGATGAAGATTATCCATGGTTACGGCGCAATAAGCAAAGGACACAAGCGAAGAAAAAGTGAAGACTTTCTCTCCACAACTATATCATTGCAGTTACATGTGAAGAAATGAAATGCCTTTTGTAACAGATGAATTTTCGTATGAAATCCTAATTAATACTTCGAAAGAGATTGTCCGTTTTGTCTGCCAATTGAGCATCATCCTTTCTATTTGTCTTTTGTTTCTTTCTAAGTGTCTTTGTAAAAATGGAGTTGGAAAAATGAAATATACCATCGGAAAATGAAAGGATTTCTAGATAGATCAACAAAACACACGGTGTCCCCTGCATACAGCCCGACGGTGGCTCGTGAGTGCCCGCATATGAAATGCACCGTCGGACCGTATGCAGGGAATCCGAATGATTTGCATTCGGTCGATGAACTGCAGGATTTCTAGATAGATCAACAAAACACACGGTTTCCCCTGCATACAGCCCGACGGTGGCTCGTGAGTGCCCGCATATGAAATGCACCGTCGGACCGTATGCAGGGAATCCGAATGATTTGCATTCGGTCGATGAACTGCAGGATTTCTAGATAGATCAACAAAACACACGGTTTCCCCTGCATACAACTCGCCGGTGGCTCGTGAGTGCCCGCATATGAAATGCACCGTCGGACCGTATGCAGGGAATCCGAATGATTTGAATCCGAATGAGTACACACACTAAGTGTCCGAGAGGTGGGCTATATATAGGGTCGTGTGCCTCTTTAGTCCCGGTTGCTAGCACGAACCGGGACTAGTCGTTATAGTGCTGATCCAACAGCTCACAAGCGCTTGAAAGAAACACACGATCCGTGTGCTTCTTCCTGAATGGTGCATTTTGAACACACAAAAAGTCTGGAGTTCAAATAAGTTCAAAAAAATGAAATCCCTTTGTAACAGATGAGTTTTCGTCCGAAACCCTGATACTTCGAAAGAGATTGTCCATTTTGTACACGAAGTGCATCCAGTTTTTGCCGTAACCCTCTCAACTTTTTAGCACATGCTATGTGGGTGAAATGATGATACCATGCCAACTTTCAACCTGTTCAGAGTTCATTTGTAGTGCTTTTCAATTTCAGGGTCATTTAGCTTAAAAAAATCAGTAAATGCATTAAAAATAGGAAATGAAGTCAGAAAGGGTTGAAAATTGATTTTATAAACCTCTAGTATTTATGAAACTAAAATTATATAAAATTTATGCAACTAAAGTTATCAAAGTATTTTTTGTTCAAAATATTAATAGCAAAAAGAATTTTCATAAAGATTTATTTTAGAAACTTTAATAGCAAACTAAAATAACAAAATCTGTTTTTGGTTAAAACAGACATTTAAAATAACCTAAAAATTACCAAATTGAATATAATGATAAAACACAGTAATATTAAATAGCAGGAAAAAGAATTACTCAAAAATCTATTTTTATAGTAAAGTTATTCACAAACTAGTTATTCACACCAATTTAAAAGAATTCAAATTTAAACTATTCAAATTTGGAAACTAATGGCACTAACAGAAAGTTTATAATTTTTGTGACCTAAAAGCAAAAAGAATCACTGAAAAACTGTAAGTAGAAACAAAAGAAAATAAATAAAGCAAAAAAGAAAACAAAAAAAGTAGAAAAAAATTAAAAAAAAATGCCGCCTACTAGGCCACAACGGCCTGAATACGACTAGAAACCCAACCACCAGGTTGGGCCAGGATTCGGGCCCGCTGAAGGCCTAGAAGGCCCATAGGCAGGGGTGTGTGCAATTAGGCCCGTAAGCCTGCTGTTGAGAGGAGCTCGAGAGGTTGTGCGCAGCAGCGCTTATAAACCACTCTCGAGCCCTCTCAACTAGCGAGGAGGGATTAAACATTTGGCCCCGGGCAGCACCACCCTTTGGTCCCGGTTGGTGGCACCAACCGGGACCAACGCCCACCTTTGGTCCCGGTTGGTGCCACCAACCGGGACCAAAGGTCCCTGTTTCCCGCCCTTTGGGCTGACGAAAAGAGACCTTTGGTCCCGGTTGGTGGCACCAACCGGGACCAAAGGTGGGCATTGGTCCCGGTTGGTGGTACCAACCGGGACCAAAGGCTCTAGGTATATAAGCCCACGCACTTAGCAGTTTCTCCAAATCGTGTTCTTCTCCGCCCGACGCCCTGCTCCTCGTCGCCGTCGCCGCCGAGCCCTGCCCCGACGCCGTCAGGCTGCTCCACCTCGCCGTCGTCGCCGTCGCCGAGCTGCCCCCGACGCCGTCCCCGCACCCACTGTGAGTCGCCTCGCCGTTCCCCTCCTCTCATCCTCCCCCCCCCCCCGCGCCCCGACGCTGTCGCCCGCCGCGCCGTTCCCCTCCTCTCCTCCTCCCCCCCCCCCCCGCGCCCCGACGCCGCGCTCTGCTTGTCGCGCCCCGTCGCCCGTCGCCCGCCGCGCTCTGCGAGCCATAGCTCTGCTTGTCGCGCCCCGTCGCCCGTCGTCCGCCGTCGGGAAGGGCCTCGCCGGCTTAACTCCGGCGACGCTGACGTGGCGCCGTCGTTCATGTATATGTTTTTTTCATGTATATGTGTATATGTTCATGTATATGTGTGTATATGTTCATGTATGAGATGAGATAGATAGATAGATAAATTTTCATGTGTATATGTTCATGTATGAGATGTATATGTGCACTTTTGTATACAAACTTTGTTGTTTTTCATATGTACGAAAATGCAAGTCTTTTTTGGAAGGTAGTTTTTTTGTTAAATGAAAATGTTGGCATCGGCTCTATCATCACGTTGGCATCGGGCATGTATATAGAAGTGTTGTCGAGGCCACCCCAAACCCTAGAAGTGTTGTCGAGGCCACCCCAAACGGATCCGGAATTTGTCGAGGCCACCCAAATTTACCAAGTTAAACGAGTTAAATGAGTTAAAAGAGCGTTGTCGAGGCCACCCCAAACCCTAGAAGAGTTGTCGAGGCCACCTGTACCCCCTCCCCGATCAACCCCCTCTCGCCCGAACAAGTCTATGTATCATTTTATATCGCGGTGGACATATATCAAAGTTTGATCATATGTCAAAGTTTGAATTTTGACATATGCAACATTTGATCATATATCAAAGTTTGATCATATGTCAAAGTTTGAATTTTGACATATGCAACATTTGATCATATGTCAAAGTTTGATCATATGTCAAAGTTTGAATTTTGACATATGCAACAATATTTGATCATATGTCAAAGTTCTTCAATCCTTTAACAGTACTAGACAACGTGACATATAGAAGGGTAGATGAGATCAGGAAAAACATGGACCATTTTCTGCACATTCAGAATGGCGACATTTTGTTAAATCCCTTAAAGGTTAAGAGAATCCCTTGTTTGACATTCATGAGAGAGGCGGTCCGGACGTCGGACATTCATGAGAGAGGCGGTCCGGACGTCGGACATTCATGTTTGTATATTAATTGCCATGTTGTAATATTTGCAGAAACTATGGATCAAAGAGACTTGGAACAAGAACAGTTGTTGGGGGATATAATCCGCGACGGACGTGATGTCTTGTCGTATCTCAACGACACCGATGGTCTGGAAGGAGAGGATGACGGCTCCGGTGATCGAACAATGGAGGAGGAAGGACATGATCATGATGGCTCCGGTGACCGAATGCCGGAGGACGGAGCTGTTGCAAAGTCCGGCGAGGTATATATATTAATTAAGCATGTGCTGACTAGCTAATTGATGCATTAATTGTTTTGATATATTAACTCTTCTTTCTTCTTTTCTAGCCCTCCGGATCGAGCCAAACTTCGGTAACGAGACGAGGCCCGAAGAAGAGGTTGCAGAAGGATGAAAAGTTCACGATGACAGCACTCGCGCACGATGGCCATCCGATTGAATCCAAGCGGACCAAGGACGCATTTTCTGCTCAGTGCGGAGCTATTGTTAGGGACGACATCCCGATCAGCATCAAGCAATGGAATAAGCCTAAGGACGGCGCCCCTGAAGGTGATTATGTCACCGATAGACAGAAAGATGATCTTTGGACCGCGCTGAAGGCAAATTTCACCCTACCGCCAGAGGAGGATCCGAACAAGCCAGTTATAGAGCCACTGGTCAAGGCGTGTGCTCTTAAGAAGATGGCAGATCTATTCAGGAGGTGGAAGAAGGAGTTGAAATCAAAGTTTGTCGACAAAGGGGAGACTCCAGAATTCAGGGGCCGATATGAGAAGATAAGAGATCACTGGCCCGCATTTGTGGCCTACAAGACATCGGACAAGAGTAAGAAAATGTCAGAGACAAACAAGATCAATGCTGCAAAGAAGCAGTATCACCATCACACGGGGTCAGGTGGCTACCTCAGAGCCCGGCCGTTGTGGGACAAAGCTGAGAATGACCTGATTGCTAAAGCGGTCGTACCACAGACATTGAACTGGCCAGACCGTTCAAGGACTTGGTTCTTCGGGGTTGGGGGAACTTTGGACCCTGAAACAGGGAAGTGCCGCTGGACGGACGAGCAACTTGCAATACTCGTCACGAAGCTTCAGGAGTATATCACCGCAGCGCAGCAAGGGACGTTCATTCCCGACAGAGAGAAGGACGAGCTGACTCTGGCCCTAGGGAATGATGAGCACCCTGGACGAACACGAGGCACACCAGGCTCCGTTCCGTGGAAGGTTGGGTTTCCCGGCGCAGGCGGTTACAGAAGGCGGGAGAGAAAGAGGAAAGCGGAGCTGAGCGAAATGCAGAAGCTCAATGCAAGACTACAAAAGCTAGAGGAAGCTGAGAGCCAGCGAGCTGCCGACCAACCATCTCAGCGGCACGAAGCTACCCCAGAAGCTACCCCGCCATCTCAGCGGAGAAGTAGCGTGGCTTCCACGGAGCCCGTTCAGCCTGACTTCATGGCCCCTAGCTACCCCGTGGACACTATCACGGAGGCTCAACATTGCGAGCTTATGACGAAACATCGGAACCTCACTTTGAAGGCGGCTGTCGGCTCTGTTGCACCTCCTCAACCCAACGGAACTTTTCACTGCTCACCGATTCCACATGGCTATGCTGTTGTGACGGTGGATGAAGTAATGGAGGGATTTGAGGAGCTCGAGCTTGAACACTCTACAGGTGAAGGGGAGAATCATCCGGTTCATGCTCTGAGGAGTACATGTCTATGGCAGAAGGAGTACATCAAGCTTCCAAACTGGACGCCTCCGCCTCCTCCTCCTCCTCCGGCGAGACAGGGCACTCCGCCTCCTCCTCCTCCTCCTCCGGCGAGTGATCAGGGCACCCCGCCTCCTTCTTCGGCTCCTCCGACGCGTGAGGGCACTCCGCCTCCTCCTCCTCCTCCTCCGGCGAGTGATCAGGGCACCCCGCCTCCTTCTCCGGCACGTCGGAGCAGTACGCCTCCTCCTCAGCAACGGCGGAAGACAGACGCCGCCGCTCCGGCTCCTCCGGCGCGTCGGAGCACTCCGCCTCCTTCTCCGCCTCGTAAGCAACGACGGAAGGGAGACGCCGCCGCTCCGGCGGCTAGCAGTACAAGCAGAGGCAGGAGGGAATACAGATACGGTCCCCGATCTCTCAAGCCTCTGGAAAAGTTACCATATGAGAGGACCGAGTCTGAAAACGAGGAGATATGTCAGGAGCAATTGAGGGCCCATTTTGCAAAGAAAACTCCACCTCCGAAGGAGAAGCTAGATCCGGTGAAAGTGAAGCGCACTATCGATGCCCTGAAGCGACCACCACCGCCTCCGCCGGATTCCAACTATGTCCGGATTATTAAAAAGACATATGAAGAAGCGCGGCGGTCGGGAAGTACTTCTAGTGATGCAAGGTTAGCAGAACGAAGAAGTGGGAAAACAATTCCCCAGCTCGGCGAACAGGAGAAGCAATCGTGCCCCCCGCTCAAGGTGTCTAGCGATATCGTCGCTAATCATCCGGGGATGGTGCCCGGTACCAATCCTGGTGATTACTTGGGGGATGATGTAATTTTTCAAACGGCTGAGGTAACAGAAGAATATATATACTTGCACGGGAAGCCTCTCGTCAAACCTGATCATCCTCCTCTAACAACGATGATGTACAAATTGCATGAGTGGTACATGAAAACCTGCAGGGAGTCTAGGAGAGACACTATCTATCTGGCAGTGAAACCAGAGCACGAATTCATTGGACTTTCCGTGATGCCTATTGAATTTGTGGAGTTATTTTAGTTATACAATCAACGGGCCCTCGATAAACAACTCATGACTGCCTACTGTCTGTAAGTATTACTTCTATAGTTAAGTCTCTAGCTCAGCTTGTTCATTGCATGTATATATAATTATCCTCACTATATTATGCAGATTGAAGATCGTCGAATGCAAAAAACTAGGAATCTTCGACGTTGGGTTCATTAGCCTAGATGCCGTAAATGAATGGACGGTACGAAACAGAATCAAAGAGACCGAGAAAAACTTGCTAAAGTCGTTCCTTATACATCAAAACAAAAGGGAAATACTCTTTCCTTACAACTTCAAGTGAGTGTTGCTGTCTTCTCTGTATACTCGGTTTCGCTTACTCGAGGTTAAGTAATGTAATTGATGAGTTATATATGCGTGCGCAGGTACCACTTTATTCTGCTATCCATTAAGCTTGACGGGGCATTAGTAACTGTCTTAGACTCGAGACGTAAAGATCCCGAGAGTTATGCGGACATGACTGCAATGCTCAAGAAGTAAGTTCAGTCAATACCGGGACCATATCGGCATGCAACTTTCGTTAATTTCCTGATATCAAGTAATCATTTTCTTTGCCTGGCAGGGTTTGGAAGAAGTTCACCCGAAAGGTTCCCGGTCTAAACTCGGAGTTGCGATTTACGCACCCCAAAGTAAGTAGTACTAGCTAGTTCCGCGCATCTCTAATTGATTCAAATTTTCATCAATATATCATTACCATGCTTGCTTATCAGTTTGATTGAACTCTATTCTCGTAAAGTGCTTGTACCAGAAAGAAGGGACTTCTTTATGTGCATACTACGTATGCGAGTTCATTCGCCACTCGACCTCTGAGCAGGTCTTCTCTGACAAACAATTTGAAGTACGTAAATAATATTCACAATTTTATTTTATATATTACCATCAATTGTGTTGAGTTTTATTCATATATATGCATGTATTGACCCCCTTCTTTAAATTAGATCTGGCAGATGCGGGATGAACTCCTACCACATGATCGCATACGAGCAATTCAAGAGGAATTTGCGGGATTCTTTCTTGACCACGTCATATCTAAAGACGGAGAATACCATTCGAATATATGATGTTAGGGATTGTAAAAGATGTTAGGGATTGTAAAAGATGTTATATTGTATATATGTAGTAGCGTCGGATAGATATACGATAACTTGTTGTTCGACCAATCTCTCCGGAGAAAGAGAGGTCGATCACTTCTCTTTGTATATGTTCATGACGATCTTATGTACTTACTGGTTCCTTCATTTGCTTACTACCTAGCGTGTCGAGTTCTCTCTATACGTATAGTACGTAGCGTCGACAAAGCACGGAGATAAGAGAGGTCACTTCTCTCTAGGTAGCTATTAGCTAGCTAACACAATATATGAAACCCCCAAATTAACCCTCCAAAACCCCCAACCCCCCCCCCCTTTAAAAAAACCCCAGCTCCTGAGCTGCTGACGCGTGGATGCTTATTGGTCTCGGTTGGTATTACCAACCGGGACTAAAGGCCCTCCTGCCTGGGCTCGCCGCAGCGGCCACGTGGAGCACCATCTGTCCCGGTTCGTAAGCGAACCGGGACTAAAGGTATTGGGCTTTAGTCCCGACCCTTTAGTCCCGGTTCCAGAACCGGGACAAATGGGCCTCTGGAACCGGGACAAAAGGGCCTTTTTCCACTAGTGATGTTGTGTAGAAATACAGGGCCCAGAATGCTAATCTCGTTGACTAGATGAACTAGGACGTGCGTCATGATATTGAAGAAGGATGGTGGGAACACCAGCTCGAAACTGACAAGACATTGCACCAAATCACTCTTTAACCTTGGTAGGATTTATGGATCGATTACCTTCTTAGAGATTGCATTGAGGAATGCACATAGCTTCACAATGGCTAATCGAACGTTTTACGGTAGAAGCCCCCTCAATGCAACTGGAAGCAGTTGCGTCATAATCACGTGGCAGTCATGAGACTTTAGGTTCTGGAACTTTTTCTCTGCCATATTTATTATTCCCTTTATATTCGACGAGAAGCCAGACGGGACCTTCATACTGAGCAGACATTCAAAGAAGATTTCCTTCTCTTCTTTGGTAAGAGCGTAGCTGGCAGGACCTTCATACTGCTTTGGATGCATGCCGTCTTTTTCGTGCGCACGTTGCTGGTCCTCCCGTGCCTCCGGTGTATCTTTTGCCTTCCCATACACTCCCAAGAAGCCTAGCAGGTTCACGCAAAGATTCTTCATCACGTGCATCACGTCGATTGCAGAGCGGACCTCTAGGTCTTTCCAATAGGGTAGGTCCCAAAATATAGATTTCTTCTTCCACATGGGTGCGCGTCCCTCAGCGTCATTCGGAACAGATAGTCCGCCAGGACCCTTTCCAAAGATTACTTGTAAATCATTGACCATATCAAGTATGTGATCACCAGTACGGAGGGCGGGCTTCTTCCGGTGATCTGCCTCACCTTTGAAATGCTTTCCTTTCTTTCGACATTGATGGTTGGTCGGAAGAAATCGACGATGCCCCAGGTACACATTCTTCCTGCATTTGTCCAAATATATACTATCGGTGTCATCTAAATAGTGCGTGCATGCGTGGTATCTCTTGTTTGTCTGTCCTGAAAGGTTACTGAGAGCAGGCCAATCATTGATGGTTACAAACAGCAACGCATATAGGTCAAATTCCTCCTGTTCGTTCTCATCCCACACACGTACATCTTTTCCATTCCACAGTTGTAAAAGTTCATCAACTAATGGCCTTAGGTACACATCAATGTCATTGCCGGGTTGCTTAGGGCCTTGGATGAGCACTGGCATCATAATGAACTTCCGCTTCATGCACAACCAAGGAGGAAGGTTATACATACATAGAGTCACAGGCCATGTGCTATGCTTGCTGCTCTGATCCCCAAAAGGATTAACGCCATCTGCACTTAAACCAAACCATACGTTCCTTGGGTCACCTGTAAAGTCACTCCACTTTCTCTCGATCTTTCTCCACTGCGACCCGTCAGCGGGTGCTCTCAACTTCCCGTCTTTCTTACGGTCTTTTATGTGCCATTGCATCAACTCGGCTTGCTTTTTGTTTCTTAACAGACGTTTCAACCGTGGTATTATAGGAGCATACCACATCACCTTGGCAGGAACCCTCTTCCCGGTGCGCTGGCCCTCAACATCACCAGGGTCATCTCGTCTGATCTTATACCGCAATGCAAAGCATACCGGGCATGCGTTCAAATTCTCGTACGCACTGCGGTAGAGGATGCAGTCATTAGGGCATGCATGTATCTTCTGCACCTCCAATCCTAGAGGGCAGACAACCTTCTTTGCTTCGTATGTACTGTCGGGCAATTCATTGTCCTTTGGAAGCTTATTCTTCATTATTTTCAGCACCTTTTCAAATGCCTTGTCAGATACACCATTCTCTGCCTTCCATTGCAGCAATTCCAGTGTGGTACCGAGCTTTGTGTTGTCATCTTCGCAATTTGGGTACAACCCTTTTTTGTGATCCTCTAACATGCGATCGAACTTCAACTTCTCCCTTTCACTTTGGCTTGTCTCTTTGCATCAACAATGACCCGGCGAAGATCATCATCGGGCACATCGTCTGGTTCTTCCTCTTGATCTTCAGCTTCCCCCATTGCAGCATCACCGTATTCAGGGGGCGGATAGTTTTCATCATCCTCTTCTTCTTCGTGGTCTTCCATCATAAGCCCTCTTTCTCCGTTGTTGGTCCAAACATTATAGTGTGGCATGAAACCCTTCTCAAGCAGGTGGACGTGAAGGGTTCTCAAGTTAGAGTAATCCTTCGTATTCCCATAGATAGTACATGGACAATACATAAAACCATTCTGCTTGGTTGCCTCAGCCACTTCGAGAAAATTATGCAGGCCCTAAATGTACTCGGAGGTCCGTCGGTCACCGTACATCCATTGCCGGTTCATCTGCGTGCATTATATAATTAAGTGTATCAAAAACCATTACAAAACATCATGAATAGAGTAGTGACCAAATTAATAGAAGTTCATCATCACATTAAAACCAAAGTACAGTAGTGACCAAAATAAATACATAAAATTCATACTTCTAGAGCATTTGAAATGAGTTAAACTAGCAGTGAGAGATAAAATGATGAAGTCATTAACCTTTTAGAACACTTGTGTAGTTGGTGCACCGCCAAACCTAAACAAATCTTAGGGAAAATGTAGCCTGGAGGTCGAGCTTGGAGAGGAGAAAACTTAAGTGTGGCTGCGGCATTTCATCGAACACCTCATGTGCATAGGAGGTGAGAACAGAGAGCAACACACCTCCCAAACGCCGCCCGGCCAAAAAACAGAGGAGTGAGCGGGCAGGGGCGAGCATATATATAGGCGTTGTATAAGTCCCGGTTGGTGGCTAGCACCGGGACTAAAGGTGACTCTTTAGTCCCGGTTCCAGCCACCAACCGGGACTAAAGGGGCTCGGCCAGGAGCGAGGCCCTTTAGTCCCGGTTCGTGTCTGGAACCGAGACTAAAGGGGTCACACGAACCGGGACTGGTTCCAACCGAGGCCCGGCCGGCGCCCTGGCCTCACGAACCGGGACTGATGCACCCATCAGTCCCGGTTCGTAACACGACCGGGACTAATGCAATATTCTGGCCCGTTTCAAAGCCCTGTTTTCTACTAGTGCCACCTCTCTCTTTCTTCCCTTTTGTATAAAACCCAAACAACACAATTGGGTATCTTGTTCTAGATATTTTGTTTGGTTAGGCGCAAGCAAGGCTGTCATCATGCCGGTGAGAAGCACTTTGAGGAAATTATCGCCTAATATATCTCAAGTAGTTCCCGGTCCTTTTTCTTTTTGACCTTGGCCATTATTTCTTTGCTCCTTCAATATCAATATATAAAGGCAATGCTTTGCTCGTTTTAAAAGATTTAGCGAGCTTCAAATGGACTAATCATCTGTAGCGAGGCAAGGTGGCCTAGCTAAGGAAGAAGGTTGTCTACATATCTAGCAGGCGATGCTGGCGAATAACATGTCGGCTGACGTGGAGGCGACCAAAACACTAGTGCATAATCGTGCTGCTGGCGGTGACGTTGAAAAGCGATACCTCGCCTTCATGCACGAGAAGGAGGAGCGCCACTTAGACTTTTGAGAACAAGTAGTAATGTAGTTTTTTTTTGGGCTAAACAAATGCTTTATTTATTACTCAATAATGTCTTGAGCAATACAATCAAGATTTGTAGGTTGTAGAAGCCAAACACGACGTCCAACAGAGAGACTAAGCGCGTACTTAGCGAGACTATGTGCCTCGATATTTGAAGCCCTACCTTCAGAAATAAAAGAAACATGCTGAAAATCTGAAGACGAGAGCTGAATTTCGTGGATCATGTGGCCGTGCTTCCCACATGGCATCTAACAGAGGAAGTAGTAGTAAGTAAGTTTTATTTTGAGAATTCTCTCCTTCTTTATTGATTATCAATAATGTTCATTAGTACAAGGTTTTGGTCATAGGGGACGCCCAACCAAAAATGTCTCCCTACACCTAGATTGCAACCAAATTTGACGATGTTATGAGCTTCGAAATTAAAGTTTCTACGTTCATGAACAAAATTACATGAAATAAAAGGTTCCTTTCTAGCAACAATTTACTGAATAATAGCTCCATGAAGACCACCAGATCCTTGTGTTATGTCCTTCCAGACACCCTCGCAGTCCGAAGCAATGTGATTCCGGTGCGCTCCCAGATCTTTCTCTAGAGCCATTGCCTCTCGACATGCAAAGGTTTGAAGTAAAGAGAGTTCAGTTATGCCAGCATAGATAACTAATGAAGATCCCAAAAACATTCCAGTGCCATCTCTACACACCGCCGCAACAACTCCTCTATGACCATATCCATCAATCGCGCCATCGATATTGACCTTCAGGTGGTATTCCGGTGGAGGCAACCGGTGTTGCACAGTTGATGATCTTTCCCAAGAGCTGCACTACCTCTGCTTGCTGCGTTCCCGCCGCCTACTTCTTTTTTTGAGGAATGACAACCAGGCTTTATTAATTCATGTCAACACTTGCAGATATTACAAGAGCATCATGGGGCGTACCCAACCAAATATGTCTCCCTAGAAGAGTAGTACCAAGCCTAGCTATCTTGTGAGCTTCATGATTAGTAGCTTGAAATTCATGCACAAAATTACATGAAATAAATGACTTTCTCTTGGATTTATCTCCTTGATGATCCCTTTGAAAGCGCTTCCAGAACTGTCCTGGATTCCGTTCACCACTTCCGTGCAGTCAGATGCGATATGAAGGTGCTGCAAATTTAGATCTTCCGCAAGTGATAAAGGTTCCCTACACGCTATTGCTTCTAGATTGGCTGCATCGAGCAAACCTTGAACCACAAGCACTGATGAGCCCGGGTAAGAACCATCTCTATCTCGACAAATAGCCGCCGCGGTGCCGTAGTGATGATGAAGATAGACCCACATCGACATTCATCTTGACAAAGCCCACAGGAGGAGGGATCCACTGATTTCTTCTATCAACCGATGATGGAGCTGGTTGTCGTGTAGTTTCTCTTATCTGATCTAATTCTGCAGTGAACCTCGTGATGAAATGGTGAGTAGATAGCGAACTTTGCTGGATGCCCTCACTAATAAATTCCCATATTGCCGTCCAAATCGCCCACAATGTTACCGTCAACCTTGTGATCTCTTCATGTGAAAGAACATGGAAGAACATCCAATTTCTTGCTATATGTTCAGTAGTCGCTATCATATGCTCTAGCAATAGTGGATCTACTTCATGGCAGGCTACTGCAAGTTTAGGCAATCATCTCAAGTCCATCAAATATGAGACGAAGAAGGAGTTTTTTTCTTTGCCTTTTGTGTTCGGCTATTGGGCCGGTCAGGGCTCACAACTACTAGTTGGGCTCGCAGAATTTCTTCCTGGGCTTTAAGACGCTGCGCGTTGCTCTGTTTGAAGTCCAGACCACGAGTCCGCACCAACAACAACAAAAAAATCAACAGCCGGCGGCGGTCGTCCCCACTTCCCCTCACCGCCGGCGCCATGCTCCGCCTCCGGAGTCGCATCCTCACCCATCTCCTCTCTTCCCCCGCCACCCATCCCGTCCCCTCTCTCCATCGCCTCCTCTCCGCCGCCGCGCCCGCCGTCTCCCCAAGCCCCCGATTCGCTGTCGAGGACTACCTCGTCGGCACCTGCGGCCTCAGCCGAGCGCAGGCCCTCAAGGCCTCCACCAAGCTCTCCCATCTCAAGTCGCCCGCCAACCCCGACGCCGTCCTCGCCTTCCTCGCCGGCCTCGGCCTATCCAGCGCCGACATCGCCGCGCTCGTCGCCAGCGACCCCAAGTTCCTCTGCGCCGGCGTCGAGAGAACTCTGTCGCCCGTCCTCGCCGGGCTCACCGGCCTCGGCCTGTCGCCCTCTGAGATCGCGCGCGCCGTCTCGCTCGCACCCTGCAGCTTCCGCCGTAGATCTGTCGCCTCCAGGCTGGAGTACTACATCCCCCTCTTCGGCTCCTTCGATAGCCTTCTCCGGGCGCTCAAGAGAGGCGCCTACTTTCTCAAGCATGATCCAGAGAAGATTGCCAAGCCCAATGTAGCCTTCCTGCGGGAGTGCGGGCTAGACACTTCCGATATTGCCAAGCTCTGCCTCGCCGTGCCATGGCTGCTCAGTACCAAACCGGAGCGCGTCCAGACGATGGTGGCGTGCGCGGAACGCCTCGGCGTGCCCCGTGGATCGCCGATGTTCAGGCACGCGCTGAAGGCTGTTCACTCCGTCAGTGAGGAGAAGCTCGCCGCCAAAGTGGAGCACTTAAGGAACACGTTCAGGTGGTCGGACGCTGAGGTGGGCATTGCTCTTTGTAAGGCCCCACTGATCCTGACGAAATCCAATCAGACACTGCGGAGCAAGTCGGAGTTTCTTATCTCCGAGATGGGGTTGGAACCGGCTTACCTTGCTCATCGGCCGGTAATGCTCTGCTTTAGCCTGGAGGGCCGAGTCAAGCCACGGTGCTATGTTGTAAAGTTTCTTGAGGCAAATGGTTTGCTAGATCGCCACTGGGCCTACTGGACAATTGTCAAGGTGTCCGAGATGGTATTTGTGGAGAAGTTCATATGCCCTCACAAGGAAGCTGCGCCGAACCTTGCTGAAGATTATGATGCCGCATGCAGAGGGGAAGTGACAGCTAATTTCAGATTTACATGAACCAACAACCGGCTATGGGAATTGGTAACTGCGTAAGGCTCAACAAAATTCTCACTCTGCGTAGTAAGCTGGTAAATTCTGGTTCGGTGTTCATTGCCTAATCAGATGTTGGTTGCATTGACTCCTCAACCCTGACAGATTGATGACTCATTCGGTAGAGAAGAAAGCATTGCCTGCAATTTCTTAAGATAACATGTCCAGGAATACATTTGTGTTTCCCACTTCTGTTTATGATAATGGAATTGGATCTGTGGGTGCACAGAGTTTCTGCTGAAACTTGCACCCTGAGACCAGAAAGCAAATGAACTATCCTGCATTGCTGTGATCTGCTTTCGTGCTGAATTTTATCTAGCTGTTGAAGAACATGTTCAGGTGGTCAGATGCTGAGGTGGGCATTGCTGATTGTAAGGCCTCACTGTTGCTGACAAAGTTTAAGGAGATACTGCAGAGCAAGTCGGAGTTTCTTATATATGAGAAAGGGTTGGAACCAACATACATTGCTTATCAGCCGGTAATGCTCAGTCTTAGCCTGAAGGGCCGGCTCAGGCCCTGGTACTACATTATAAAGTTTCTTGAGGCAAATGGACTGCTAGACCACAACTGGGGCTACTCTTCAATTGTCGGGTTGACCGAGAAGGCATTCATGGAGAAGTTTATATGCCCTCACAAGGAAGCTGTGCCGTACCTTGCTGAAGACTATGATGCTGCTTGCAGAGAGAAGGTGCCAGCTAATTTCAGATTTACATGAACCAAGAACGGGCTATGAGAATTGGTAGCTGCGTTTGGCGCTACAAAGATTTTGTAAGAAGTCCAGTAATCGATCAAAGATCGATTACTAAATCCTATAGTTGACCATACTATTGTTGGGAACGTTTAAATATTGAAAAACTAACCAATTTGGCTCTAACGTGTGGTTAACAACTGAATTGGTTTTACATTTACATCTGTCCTTAATCCTCAGAATTAAATCAATGGAGATGGCATGAATTAGTCTTATCATATCTATCTACTAGTCTTTATTCAGTCTTATTATATCTACAGCAAAACTGTCAGTTCACAAAATTTATTTCATAAAGCTACAAATTACCAAATTGTTGCTTTCAGCTAGGCTGCAAGTCTTTGTACGACACTGGCACCTTAGGCATGTTGTCCATCCTAGCATAAGTGGCATATTTATGTGTCTACTGATGCAATTCTTTGAAACCATGAGATATCATTCTTTTGAGATCGATGAGTCAAAATTCCCCCCTGTTAAAACGCATGAAATATATGTGTTGGAGCAGAAGGAACCTGTGAAACTTCCTAGCTGTATATTTGTTTCCACTTGACACAACTGACAACAGAAAAATAGAAGCAATAAATGGATTTACCCCGTTGAGCTATTCTGCTTTTTGAACAAGTATGTATGTGCAAATGAAGACATTTTTTACCTATCCATTTTGTTGTGTTAAAATAATGATACTGTAGTTCTTAGTACCATTTCTGCCATTTAGTTTAGAGTTATGCCCATTAGTTTTATTGAAATATAGCCTGATCAGTGAGCTCTGATTATTTGTTTTTGCTATTTGGTTCTTTTGCTCAGTTAGTTTCAACAATTGTATATTTGTCTCTGGTTGCCGTGTAAAAAGAAAATAAGAAACCAGCATGCTTCCTTTTCATCTCATATGATGCTGTCATGTGTACTACATACTGCACCTTTTCAGATTTAATAACATAGCATTGCATAGATGCACTTACCTGAAATCTTTGATGTATTTGCAAGCAGCAGCAACAACTATAGCCTGGAAGGAAACTTTGACACCGTTCATCATTCTGTTTGTACAAGAGAAATTAGAAATCTGTTGTGAAAAAACATTGTTTTTTTGGTATGCATGATTTCAGCTCGTCATGCTTAGGTCTGCATTCTGTAAACGCAGAATGCGCACATACACATTTTTATCCTAAAAAACATTCAAATGCTTCGATACAACTAAAAGCTACTACCAACGGCTTCACATATTATAGATGCATAGATGCTTATTGTTCTAACTTTCTGGATAATGAAGTGTGGTGTGCATCCATGATATAGATGCTTATAATTGTGATATGTGCCATGGATAATGAAGTGGTCTGCATCCATGATATAGATGCCTATTGTTGTGAACTCTATTGGAAGCTGTTTTAAAATTATAATTGTTTGCGGTTCTTATTAGTCTGTCATGAAAATTTAATTGTTTCTTATGTTCAGCTGTGCCTGACCCAACAAGTGGCGAGTCTGAGCTCTATGGAATCCTTACATATATCCAGTGTGAAATGATCTGGGTTTTGCAAACCTAACCTCAGCAAGAGGCGCCGAAAGGATAATGTCCTTGATTGGCTTCAGACTGCTCATATATGTAACGTAGATATTTGATGAGATATGAAGCGTAGGCTGAAATATATTATCTGCCAAAATCTAAACCCTGCACGTTATATCTTGGCTTCCATTGGGTTTGATGTACATCGGTAAATGGCTACGTGTCTGTGTCAACTCTCCAACGAATGCATTATTTAGCATTTCCAAAACTTCCCACAACAACAACAACAACAACAACAACAACAACAACAACAACAACAACAACAACAAAGCCTTTAGTCCCAACCAAGTTGGGGTAGGCTAAAGGTGAAACACATAAGATCTCGCGACCAACTCATGGTTCCGGCACATGGATAGCAAGCTTTCACGCACCCCTGTCCATGGCTAGTTCTTTGGTGATGCTCCAATCCTTCAGATCTCTCTTTACGAACTCTTCCCATGTCAAGTTCGGTCTACCCCGGCCTCTTTTGACATTATCAGCATGCTTTAGCCATCCGCTATGCACTGGGGCTGAAACTTCCGGTACTGAAATTTCCTTTTGCATCTCCTTTTCATTCATAGATTTGATATCTACCTTAGATGTTCAATGTTAAGTTCTGAAAAGCTTCTTACATCAGTATATCTTGGCTTTCATTGGGTTTGATGCCCACCCCATAGTTGTTTAAGTAATCTTAGTGAGACAATACCATTTTTTTTTAATATTTGATTCTTGGGAATAATTTCATCATGTGATCCTAATATCTTATTATGCCATTAAGCAACACACTCAAAATTATGGCCCTATGGATAGTTTTTATGTTTTCCACGTAACACAGTCGTACTTCTATCTTCATGCTATCTATATATAGCTCTGTTGTGCATGGCCCTGTAAATGGTTTCTGTTATTACTCCCTCCGTTCTTAAATAGAAGTCTTTTTAGAGATTCTATACTATGGACTACATACGGATGTATATAGACATACTTTAGAGTGTAGATTCACTCGTTTCGCTCCGTATATAGTTCGTAGTGCAATCTCTAAAAAGACTTATATTTAGGAACAGAGGAATTTTGCTTCAAGTATCTTAGCTGCCATATGCACATACTACTCAGACAGGCTCTATAAGTATATTTTCACTACTGATAACCTTTGTGTATTAACATGATCAATGCATAATATATGCATTTTTCTATAAGTGTTTTTCCTTCGGAGCTAATGATATCTCTGTGCTTTTGTATGTGTGTTAGCCAGTGCCATGGTTGATTATTTTTGTACACTGAAAAGTGAAAACTGTCGGGGCTACTTGCCTGACACTAAATATTTTGCAACCCACCTAAATATTTATGCAAGTTTACATATATTCCAGTAAACCTGCACAAGATCATTTCGCGGGGCAGATTTCTCCTCCATTGTCATGATGATCTGGCGGCATGTTTCGAGAGCAAGAAATGACCGGATCTTCCCTCTGAAGGTGGTGAACTCAATGGCTATCTGTGATCACATCTCGGAGGAGCTATACACCTGGCATCTGTCTAAGGTACCCCCTCCCCCCCCCCCCCCCCCCCCCCCCCCCCCCTCTCTTCTACGGCAACACTGATACGTAAAATTAAATTGTGCCGTATGTCCGTGTAAAGTAGGACTATGCACTCTATGCATATTGATACTGTCAGCCATATAGGCTGTAGAAGAGGGCAATTTTGCCCACTCACGATATTTTTTCATATAACGATTCCTTCACCTTCAAAATCCATGGGTTATCTCACGGAGCTTCTCCTTATTATAGCCTTATATGAGTCCCTAATGCAGTGCTATTCTCTGGACCATCTTCATGTGAATCCTTCATCTGTGTTGCTGTACCTTGTCAAGACTTGATTCCATCCCAATTCTTTCTGCCTGTGTCAAGACGTTACAGGGTCCTGGTTCTTTGTGCCTCCCGAGGAGGGCCAAGGGGTTCTCTCGTATGAGCAGATTCTGCTCATGATCGATGGTGGTGGGAATTTCAGTTTGTGGTTGTCAGACATACAAGTACAACTGACTGAATGGCAGTGCTTTCGGTTGCCCGCTCGTTGATCTCCCTCCTCCTTCCGGTGGCATCAATCCGAAGCTACGCTTTGGTTGGATCACATGATCACCTGCTTCTATTGCCCTTGTCTGTACGCTCAGCTCATGTTTTAGCTGCTCTGGATCCAGTCATCCACGCTTTTTCTTTTGAAAATGAAGGCTAAACCTCCTGGCCTCTACATCCTCAGATATAGCCATAGTTTTTTTTTGAGTCAATGCAAATCAACGAGGCCAAAGTGATCAGCAGGGTACGTGACATGGATGGCTATGGCAAAACCATTATAAGACATGAAGTAAACACACATACGGCTAATTCTATTTCTTCCGTAGCAACGCCTTCAAAAAGGAAAAACACACTCGTGTAGCCATTGCACGTCCGGTCGAAGACGGACAGGACTGTTAAACTTCATACGCTAGCCAACGCAATCAAAAGTCCGAACCGATGGAAAGGGCTAGGTAATCCAGATATACACTTCAACAAGGATAAGATTTTCATCCTGTATGCAAAGAAACAACCAATCAATGTCAGAACATTGGAATACCTTCAATAAACATTGGCATGGAGCCAACACCTTCAATAAACATGGATGCAGGAACCCGGCCATCCAATGCTTTTTGCATACATTTCAAACAAGTTTAAAATAAATGGACAAATTACATGTAAACCGGATGATTTTCATTCAAACCGGACGAAAACATCATTTCAGACATATTTTAACTAAACTATACCGGACTAGGCTAAACCTAGTCGTGGTGGATCTCCACTCCCACATGTCTTCCTTATGTCCTGCAGCCTGCTCATCGGACTGTCGGTAGCCCTGGAGGGATATGCTTCAGTGTAGGGATGAAAACGGAGCGGAAACAAATGGAACTGGGTGCTATCACATTTGTTTTCACATTTTCTTGCACAAACAAAAATGAATACAGAAACCCCAAAAATGAATACGGAAACAGGTACTACGGAAACTGGACATTGAGCGAATACAGAAAAGACAGGAAAACAAAAGCAGATGTTGACCGGAACTTAAAAATCCCTTGAATCATAGAGAAATACACACAAAACAAACAAACTTAATGAATTGTTAATATGGCTATAAAATAATATAACATAATATTATTGTAGTACGGGACAACTACGTTTAGGGTCTATTTGAGTATATGTGTGGTAGTAGAATTTAAGTCTCAAACGATCCATTCTACTCCCTCCGTCCGCTAAAAAGTGGACGTTTAGAGTCCAGCGTTTTTTTCAAAGATAAGTGTATGTCTGCATTGCGCTGGGTACTTTTGCATTCGCCCCCTGTTCCACGCCTCGAGCGTCACCCAATACGAGTCACCGCAGGCAAACTCCCCAATCCTCTTCCTCTCCCCCAACGATCTTCTCCTTTGTCATTTACTCCCTTCGTTCCTAAATACAAGTCTTTTTAGACATTACAATAGAGAACTACATACGAAGCAATTTTGAGACAGGAGCATACCCATTTTCTGTCCGTTTCGTGTCCGTTCTGCCCCATTTCCAGACCAAATTTGAGATAGATTTGAGGCCAAAACGGACAGAGGCGGACGTTCTCTGGCCACTCCTTGTCCGGGTGCGTCCGCTGCTCAGCCGGACTGGCTCACCTGCCATACACTCACACACAAACCACCTTTTTCTCTCGTCCCACCCACCAACCCCACCTCCACCCGCCGGAGCACAGCTTGCCGCGCCGCTGCAGTAGACCGCCGGAGCAGGGCGCGAGCACGGGACGGGCCTGTCGAGCTGGTGGCACTGCGGGACGGGCTGGTGGCGCAGCGGGCAGGCTAGGGCGGGCGCGGGCAGGAGAGCACGGGCGCGGGGCGGCACATGGGCGAGCGTGGCGCTGCGGGCAGGCTAGGCTGGCGAGCACGAGCAGCGACGGCTTGCGGGTGCGGCCGGGCGCTGCAGGCACGGGCTCGTAGGCCAGCTTCGGGACGGGCGCGACAGCACGCACGAGCGGGGCGGCGAGCAAGCGGCGCGCGGCGCGCGGGACGGGCGAGTGCAGGCGGCGCGCTAGACGGGCGAGCTGTAGCAGGTGTGCGCAAAGGCAGGCGAGCAAGACGAGCGGCAGCAACGAGCTGCGGCGCGCGCGAGAGCGTGGGCGCAGGGGGCGGCCGTGCGCGGCGGCATGCATGCGCGACGTCCATGGCCATGAAGGCGGCCATGGACATGACGTACATGCGGGGCGTGCTAGCTAAGCAAGCCACCGCGTACATACGCGTGCTTGCTTGCTAGCCCGAGCTGCGACGCGCGGGATGGGCGAGCGCGGAGGCAGGCAAGCGAGACGGGCGGCAGCAGCGAGCTGCGGACGCAGGCGAGAGCAGCGTCGGGCAGGGGCGTGGCTGCTGTGCGCGGCGACGTGCAGGCGCGATGCAGGGGTGGCGTGCGCGGCGCGGCAAGGCGCGGCGCGACGGCGGCTGCGGCAGCAAACAATGGAGCGACGGCAGCAGTTGATGCGGGCGAGCACGGCGCGCGACGAGTGCGGGACATGCATGGTGCGGGTGGGAGCTGCGGCGAGCGGGCACGCAGGCGAGGCGGCGAGCAGGCGCACACGCGAGACGGCGAGGCAGGCGCACACACACGCGAGACGGCGAGCAGGCGCACACGCGAGACGGCGAGCGGGGCGGCGAGCGTAGGCGGGCGGACAAAGCCGGACAGTATTTGGGGCGGGTTGCTGCGTTGGGCGCATCCACGACCAAACGGACACGGACATCCGTTTCTCACCCCAAAGCTACCTCAAACAGACAAAATCCGAACAAAACAGACGTCCGTTTGGGGTCGTGCGCTGGAGTTGGCCTTACGCGCTTTTATTCATCACCACCATCCTCCTCTCCACCTCCACCCCACCATCCACTACCACCCCTTCCCCCGCAGCTGCTCCTCCACCTCACCACCCCAGCCCCACAGCCTAGAAGATCTACATCGTGCTGCTCAAGCCTTGCACGGACGGCGCCCACCTCGCAATGGTCGACGAAGCGCACCGCGACTGGCACATGACGTTCCTCCTCAACACCGTCACTGACCACGACAAGCCGCACCTCATCACCTCCGCTTGGCCCACACAGGAGGAGCTGGAGGCCGTATCCAGGAAGCCCGGCTTCGGCCGGTGGTTCCCAACAGGATGATGTACCCCGACACGACTCATACACTGAAGTTCCTCGACCTGACTACACATGCAGGCTATATCTGGGACAAGTTACAAGTACATCTAGGGCAAGGGGGTGACCATCGGCGTCTTGGACCCCGAAGTCAACTCCAACCACCCCTCGTTTGACGATTACGGGATGCCGTAGCCGCCGGCCAAGTGGAAGGGCGTGTGCGAGGGAACTGGCGGCATCCGCCGCAACAACAAAATTATTGACGCCGGGTCTTTCTTGGAGAACTCCAGACCCATGGATGAGATCGGCCACGGCACACACGTCGCCTCGACGGCGGCTGGTAACTTCGTCGCAAACGCTTCCTACTTCCACAGCGGGCCAGCCGTCGCTGGCTCAGGCGGTTGTCGGGACTTCTCCATATGCCAACCTCACAATCTACAAGTTCTCAAAATAAGTGTCAATAAGTGACTTCCTCCGTCCCAAAATAAGTGTCTCAAACTTAGTAAAACTTTGTACTAAAGTTAGTACAAAGTTGAGACACTTATTTTGGGACGGAGGGAGTAGTATTTAACACTATAGGGGTCAAATTTAAGATAATACACTAGATTAGCCCCCCTCAACTCTTTTTATCAGTCATTTGGCCCTCTCTCCAACCTTGTTGAAGCTCCGCCACTAAAAGTTATCATGATTTTGCAAACCTAAGCTCAACAAGAGGTGCCAAAAGGGTAATGTTCTTGACTGAGTTAAATGGCTATGTGTCTGCATCCACTCTCCAAAAATGCATTATTTGGCATGGTAAATATTCAAATTGCATTTTGTATTTCCGTTGCATTCATTGATTTGGTATCTCCCTTAGATGTTTAGTCTTGAGTTCTCAAAAGGTTCTTGCATCAGTATTATATCTTGGCTTCCATTGGGTTTCAGTTTTTTTAGGTAGGCAATGAGATCCTTAAAAAATATTTCGGGAATGATTTCAACTTGTAACCTGAATATCTTTTATGCTTCTAAGGTAGATACTCAAAGTACGGTCCTGTGAATAGATTTTGGTTGTTCAGAATAGTTTTTTTTTTAATGTTTTCCACATAACACAGTTCTAGTTTTACCTTCAGGCTATAGTCATGTTGTGCATGGCCCTGTAAATTGTTTCTGTTACTAGTACTATTTTGCTTCAAGTATCTTAGGTGCACAGAATAATCAGACAGGCTTTATATGTATTTTCCCTTGTGATATACATTGTGTATTCTATAATATATGTACCTTTCGTAAGTATTTTTTTCGTGGAGCCAAAGATATATCTATGCTTCTGTACGTGTGAGCTAATATTTTGGTCAAATTTTGTTTACACTGAAAACTGTAGGGAGGCATCAACGGTACTTTGCTCAAATTGTTTCACATACAGGGGTACTAGTAAGCTTGCTGGTGCAACACACACCTGAAAATAAATAATAGTGTTTCAAAACATGTATACTTCAAATGGATACACAATGTTTGTGATATCACTTAAGCTTGCACATGTAACGCACGTCTGAAAATAAATAATAATGCTTCAAAACATGTATACTTTAAATGGATATACAATGTTTGTGATATCGCTTAAGATATGTTTTAAAAAATGAACACCAGCCTGGAATCACATTGCCACATAAAGACGATAATATATTGTTTTCATCCATTCGCTCTCTGATAGGTTGTAAAAGAAGAACATTAAATCTACTAATTAATCCTCCAAATATCTTATTACGTTTCTAAAGGTAGATATTCAAACTATGGCCCTGTGAATAGATTTCGTTGGTTCGGAATAGTTTTTTTATGTTTTCCACGTAACATAGTCCCAGTTTTACGAGAACGGACGTTTGGCTCTCGGCCTCCATGGAGACCTTTTTGAAAGAACAAAATTCAAATTTCAAATTTTTCGATTTCAAAAGAATCTGAAAAAAATTGTGTAAGTAAACAAGGATGTTATGTGTATGTGTGTAAATTTCAGTATGAAAAACGTTGAAATGCGACCTGTAAAAAAAGACAAATTCATGGTCTGGGAGGATGAATAGTATCATGTGTTAAAAAGTCTTAGGTTTTTTTTTTTTTTGCACAACCCTCATTTCAACGTATTTTGCCATGAGAATTTACACACATGTGTGTTATGCCTTCATGTATATCTGTGTTTTTTTCTGATTTTTTTGAAACGTAAAAAACATGAAATTTGAAGAAATTTGAATTTTTCAAAACCGAGCTCCATGGAGCTTGGCCTCCAAAGACAATATTCGCAGGTTCACCTTCATGCTAGTCATGTTCTGCATGCCGCTGTAGTTGTTTCTGTCACTACTCCCTTTATTCCAAAATAAGTGTCGCTCATTTAAACAGTTTAGATACATTTGTTTGAGCGACAGTTATTTCTAGATGGGGGGAGTATAAAATTAATGAAGGAATTTTGGAAATCACTGGTGTCAATATAAGCACCTAAGTCCCTTATGTGCAACAGCAAGGAGTGGGGTTCTAGTTTAGTTTGTAAGGGCGTTCATGATGCAGGCCATACTCCATAGCCCATATATACCAGATGCCACACTCAATTTTTTATATTAGTAAAACAAATAAATGTTGGGTGCTTTTAGTGCAACAAGCGACTCTAGTGTACGATTTTGCTTACGAAATATAGTACTATTTCATTGTCAAGAAATATATTGATTTCACAAGTACAACATCTTTCTCCACTCATCTGGTTTCTTTTTACATTCTGTCAGTATACATTCAACACTTGTTCACTTTCTCCTGCACCCGCACAGTGCAGTTAATACATACATTTATGCAATTGCAAATGTTTCGGTTCATTGCCAGGAGTCAGCGATTTAGCCATGTCATGGATGGACATCCTGGCGACAAACGACGTCTCGTCTCTTCTCAGACAGCAATGGATTCAGGCACGAAGCGGCCATGGTACAAATTCGCAAGCAAGAGTAATGATATCTTCTCATACAAATTCTTACCTAAAACGAACCTACACACACCAGACGCACGGCAACCAAATACTAAAGGGAACATCATGGGACAGAACATAAGCAGAGATTCAGAGTTGAAATCTCAACATGACAAAATATAAGCAGAGATTTAAAGCAAATGGTGAGTGGTACTCCCTCCGTCTCAAAATATAAGATCATTTTTTATCTATGATACTGTCAAAAATGATCTTACATTTTAGACGGAGGGAGTACTAGACAGCGGTCCTCGACGTGCTTGCCTTGCTTGGAAGGAGCAAACGAGTCAAAGATTAACTGACAGGGTCAACACTAATCATTAATCCGAGCAAGTCACCAGGTCTTCATGAACTGGATAAGAAATAGTAAATTCGAAACAAATTAATCGATGAAGTCCTACGAGTTCGACTTCATGGCTGACCACCACAGAGGGCCAATTTCCGGGTTGAGCATAGCGTACAAAATGGAAGAATTCATTACAAAGTTGACCATTACGCAGGGCACAACCCATTTCTGCATCACAGCCACCGGAACGTAATCCCAGATACCTGCGGAGCAAAGAATTTCGTCAGCCAAACCAATTTGTATATACAATTTATTAGCCGAAAAGTCATTAAAGCCATAGCCCCCAATTTGGTATGACTCAAACAACAGTAAAAGTTAACTTTCACCAGTATTGTGCCGAAAGCTCCAAGACTGAATCATCTCAGCATTGTTGGACAAAACCAACATGGGAAAAAGAGAATCTACAGGATAACACTTCATTTCCACTGCTACACCTTCTACTCTTATACTCCCTCCGTCCCATAATATAAGAGCGTTTTTGACACTATAATATATAGTGTCAAAAACGCTCTTATATTATGGGACGGGGGGAGTAGTAGTTAGTCCCAAACAAGTTGGGGTAGGCTAGAGCTGAAACCCATAAGATGGTTCTAGCACGTAGATGGCTAACTTCCACGCACCCCTGTGCACGAGCTAGCTAGTCGCTAACAAATACTCCTAGAATTTTATTGAAATCATGCAGTAGAAGCCACAAGGGATCATGCATCATCTTATTAATAGACACTTCCATCGGCCCAAACAGTAGGAACCAGGGAGTACTAAGGAGGACGTAATTGAAAGCAAGGCAGCTGGATGGACGGGAAAGGCTCCTCATCCAATAGTGAGGAGGTAGCAACAAATAATAGAGAAGGTAGGTGAGCGAAGGCATGAGAAAGAGAATGGAGAACAGCTGATGAAGGCGTGAAGAGGATGAGGAGCAGGGCCTGGAGAAAAGATCCAAGATGTAGCCAGCCATGGAAGCGTTGATACTTGATAGGAGTGGCCAGGTGGGCAATAGCTAAGCAAAGTGTTATCGAGAAAATCTTAAAGGGGGAGTATTTGTATTTGAGAAATGGCAGTAAATAGGAAGGCAGTACAGTTTTTTAAAGAACAGTTCAGATACCTCAACATAGATGCAGAAGCTTACCTGCTCAACAAGTACATCACAGCAGCATATCTAACCAGATAATCATCTAATGTGCTGTGAGCGATCAACTCCATCATGTCCACCACCGATGTCTGTTTCTGCAAGCATAAGTCAAACAATCAATGACACTCCAAAGAAAAAACAAATAGGCATGAGGAGACATCAACAAGATGTTTAGATAAACTCACAGCTATAGTTTGAAAGAAAAATAGTTTTATACAAGATTGGCAATAGATAAACAAAACCACACCTATTGTTAAATTTAACGAATATACCGAAAACAGTGTAAACTGGTCATCATGGTAAAAAGGAAGAAGATGCACACTCAGCCAATCAGCTAGTCATAAGAGATAAGTTAACCAGAGTCATTAAGCTCATTCACGCCCCATTGGAACAAATAAAATATAGGTCATTCCTAGCAACAGAAGTGATCAAGACTATTCAGATTTAAATTATCTTCAAATAAATTAGGCTAAAAAATTAAAGTAATAAAGCATACTAAAAATCCTAGTATCAAAGGTGAACAAGACTATACAGATTTAGTTTAGAATGAACTCAATTCAGCATTAGTTTCCCTGGTAAAAATGGATTTGATACTCACAGTAAAGACTCTCCTAAAAGTGATAAAATGAACAATTATTCGCCAATTACAAACAAAATTGACAATATGTACTCAAGATTAGTAGCAAGATTAGCAAATATAATAAATATTAAATGAAAGAAATAGAACTAGCTTTGAAAGAAATAGAACTAGCTTTAAGTTTCCAACTGTGTCTATTGAGCTATTTATTTGACATGTCAGTTGGATTGGATCAAGCAACTTTTTCACGTAGTTGTCTTCAACTTCCAACTGTTAAATATCTTATCTTGAGAGAGAAAACTGCACTGCAGCTATGCACCGAAACTACCATTATACAACTCTTGCATATGTGAATGGGCATACAAGAGGGAAATTTAGTCCAATATTACATAAAGAATTTGCCAGTTTGGTGTTCATTTTTTACTGTATGAATATTGATATAATAACCTGATAAAAGACAGTTTGTTAGCTCTGACTTGAACAACAAAAAATACATAAATAAAGCTAACAGTAGACCAATTTCAACCCACCACCTGACTACAAAGCATGCAAAAAATTAGATACCACTAACAGATTTTTTTTCAGATATCATAATCATTACATAAAACACCACACAAGAATCAGAACAGGAATACTACAGAAACAAAACCGTTGTATGTTGAAGAGGTCATCGAGCAGTAAAGGAAACAAGTGATATGACACTGGTTAAAATTGTTAACTTAACACGAAAAGGTGTGAACCGTAATTCTGTCAACCGATTATCAAAAATTGGCCTGGTTTTGTTACAACTGATATTTGAAGGCATGCTATTACCTGCAGTGTAGACACCTTCGAATGGATGATAGTGAGAAAGGTTTCTGGTCTCACCAAGTTTCTTGAACTGCAAAGACTCAAGATGGACCATAAAGACGACGCCGTGTGTCCACACAAACACCACATTATTCTCCTCAGCGAACCCTAGTATGACTTGGCTACCATTTCCATTCAGAGAAAGTAGCTTCTCCAGTTCAATAGTTCTTCCAAGAACCCATGAAGCAACACCATCACAATCAGTCTTCCTCTTCCATAACTGGAAGCTCTGATCTTTCTGCAATAGTAAACCAAGACCACCACCCTCTGCCCGCATAATCCAGAACTGGTAATACCCATTTTCAAGCATATGCGCTGGCACCCGTATCACAGCTAGGCTTTGTTTCTCCAAATCAAACTCAAGAATTCCAACAAAATTCCCAGCAAGAATCCAGTAAAGAGAATCCCTAACCATCACAGCGGGCTTTCCCGTAAACACCAAGGTGATATCATCTTCATCACTCAAAATATCCGAGGTGGAAACCTTGGTAGGAACCGGTGTTGAGACGAGATGACCCCATAAGTCGGTCTCCGAAGAGTAAAGGCAGGCGAGCGCTCGTTTGTGCTGCTTGTCGACGTTGTCCACCAACGTCAAGACCACATGGAACTGTTGGATGTCTCCGGCAGCACGAAGCACTGCCCCATTGATGGTCGTCTTCTCCGCATGTGTCACAAGCCCTGGGGGAATGGCAAGATCGTGCCGCTTTCCAGTGACGGGGTCCCACACCAGGATCTGGTTCGGCCGTACGTTGTAGGCGAGCACGAGGCCATGGCGGCATCCAAGGGAGATGAAGCGGTCGCCTTCGCCGCGCTGCAAGGAGAAGCGGCCAGGCCAGACACGATTGGGGGGCTCGAGAGTAGGTACGAAGGGAAAGAGGTCGCTGTCTCTGTTGAAGAAGCCGAGAAGGGGAGGGTTTCGGCGGTGGTGGCGGCGGAAGCGGCGGCAGAAGCGGGGGTCGGAGACGAGGCAGCGCCAGCGCTTGCAGACGAGGGAGGCGCGCGGGAGGGAGGACGGCTGCGGGGGGAGGCGGAGGAGGATCTCGGAAAGGAGGTCGTCGTCCTCCAGCGGCGGCACCGGCGCCGGCGAGAGGTGGCAGCTGCGGCTGGTCATCTCGCCCTCCTTGCTGGTGCCTGTAACAATGGGGGAGCGGTCAGAGGAGGAGAGGAGCAGTCCGGGACTCGGGGTGGGAGAGGAGCCGCCGGGGTAGGAGTGGCGGCGCTAACCCTAGACGCGCGCGTGAAAAGAGGAGGGGCGTCCGGGAGAGGAGCAGACGGCCGGGGTAGGCGCGGGCGGCGGAGCGGCGGTGGCCGTCGCCGGCGCTAACCCTAGCGCGAGGGTGTCGCCGCGTCGGAATCGAGAGGGGAGCGGGTGGCCGTGGTGAAGTGAACTGTAGAAGAGGCTGCGGGGGTGTGGGAAGTGAACTCCTGTCCTCACAGCATCTCCAAACGGATGTAAATTCCGAAGTGATGTAAATTTACATTGCCGGGCGGCTGCCGCAAACGTAAAACACAGCCTTCCCGTAGCTACACACACGTCAACCATCGAGTGAAACCCCCTCCTCCCTGCAGCCATGCACCCACTTCCCCCTTCAGTTGGATCCGCCACACGGCCGCACCACCGTCGCGGAGGATGTTGCCGAAACACACCATGTCGAAGTCCGGCTACCACAGCGTTCGACTGGGGCAGTCTGACCGCTACGGTGTCGAGTTGTAGTGCGATGGCCAACGCCATTGGCTCATCACCTTCGAGACGACGGAGGTCACACCTCGAGCCTTCGACATCGTTGTTGGAGGCTCGATCGGCCGCGTCATGAGCTCAACTTCCAGGAGATCAAATCCCAAGCGGCGATGGAGTTTGTCGGTCCGTCGGTGAACATTGTGTCCCACAAGGGGAAAAAAAGGGACAGACGCATCACCCTATAGTAGCGGGACACTCGGGGGAGCGACGAGCGAGGAGGCAATAGCGAGGTTCGCGAGGGAAAATTCGCACATTGTGCATTACGAGGCAGAGTTATTTCATAAGAGGGACCATCAGCGCCAGAAGGAGGACGAGCCTTGCCCCTCTAGGGTGATCAAGGCCGAGTCCGACAATAAGGTTTAGCAGAAGGATGTCCAGCACGAGAAAGAGGGTTCCTAACTGGAAGTATCTTCAGTGTGAGAGTGATGAGGAGTAGTTTCTGACGGAGCGCAAGAAGGAGGACGAGGTTGGCCCCTCCAGGGTGATCAAGGCCGATTCCGACAACAAGGTTTAGCAGGAGGATGCCCAGCATGACAAGGAGGGTTCTGGCATTGACAGGGAGGACCTTGAGCGTCAAGAGTAATGAGGAGTAGTTGTCTAGCATATGTAGTGTCGGTAGTCTGTTTAGGAATCGCTCGTACTATGTTTAAAACTTCAAATGTTTGGATGTTTAGATTGTTGCATGTTTAAAACTTTGAAAATTTGGTAGTTTGGGTCGAAGTATGCAGTGTGGCATTAACAAACATGACATGAAACACTAACCCGAATAATACAAAGATCAAACCCTCAAACACATAAAGGCTGGCGATCAAGATGCAGAAAATGCAGGACAAAAGGCTGAATCCTAGACTCCTAGTGTGAGTCCAAAGGAAAACAAAACTGACCATGCAAACTCGTCTATTGCACCTGAAATTGTTACCTTCAGGTTTCCTTCCATGCTTGTTCAAGAGTAGCTCCAGGTTTTTCAGTATTTCACGACCATGCCTTCAATATTTTTAAGAAAAATGGCCAAAACTACTGCCCAGGGCATCCTTATTCCAGAAACGAAACTGAGTCAGATCTCTTTTCAGAAGAAGAAAAAAACAGAGGAAATTGTTCTGCAAAACCTGCCTACAAGATGTAGTGTCTTATTAATGATAAAATCGCACAGCCCCATCATTCGAGTATCTGAGATTGGCGCTAGCAAGAGAGAAATACCAAAAATCGCAATTTTGAGCAACAGAGCCTACCAAGACACCTTTTCCCACCCCTATATAAACAATTCGATAGGCAAGTAAATGAGCAACTAACCATTGGACTGTTCAGTGTTGTAGCAAGCTTCACAGTACACAAGGTGGGAACTTGCATAACCGGATAACCCAGCTCTATCCATTAACTGATATATAAAGGAGCAGGCTTCGAGAAGGCTATCTTGAGCACAGCCTCCATGAAATTGGAGATGAAGGCGAACCATCCGTCAATCTTTTGCGCCGCCTTCTCCACATCCACTCCTCCCTTGGCAACTGCCACCGGCTGCTGCGCCTACGGGCGTGTCGAGCGCCGCCTCACCTGTGCAAAACATTTGGTTCCAAACCGACACATGGGACATAAGCAAACAGTACTGCGATGAGGCGCACACACAAGTACACAACTGACAGGTGAACTGCATGCCTCAAGTAAATGCTTGGAAGGAGCAAACAAATCAAGATTAACTTGCCATGGTCAAAAGTAAATCATTAATCCAAGAAGGTCACTGTGTGTTTATGCCAGCAGACTAAGGTCTACGGAAATTTGATAAAAGACAGTAAGTTATCAAATTAAGCGATGAAATCTTACGAGTCAGACTTCACAATTGACTATAACAGAGGGCCAATTCCCGTGTGGAATGCTGCGTACAAAATGGAAGAACCCATGTCTGCATCTCAAATACAGGAACATAAAAGAAAAACTAAGTATCAGTCTGAGTAAATCACCATCAATTAGCTAGTGGTTTTAATTACACGTCTAATTGCTCATTACAATGTATACATATGAATGGAAAACAGAGAAATATGTTTCAAATCGGTTATCAACTCCAGAAAAAAAATTGATGGCATGCATGGTTGACTCAATGAAATTGTACACATAATTGACAGGTTACATAGCTCCTCGAGCATTTGGGAGCTTTTCTAACAAAATAATAAGAAACTGCATGCATTAGCTGCTGCTAAATTCAACTGCCGACTGAACAGCAGCTTTGTTGTACATTATTCAGTTTTGAGATCAGTTGTCCCTAGAAATACAGCCAGTTCACAAATACCGTACAAGAGAAAAACAAAGGGAAAGAACTGATAGAAACTAGTAACCATGAATTGCTTTAACAACAGTACTTTCTTCAAAAAAAATCCAAAAAGAATGAAGATTTTCAACTTAGAAGAACTAGAGCAAGCGGCCAACAAACAAGGTCAAAATAGCATCCTTGGCAGTTATCAACATATTGTCACCTTCATGGTTCATGGCCAAACTGAGAACCGTCTTTCGTGTGTGTGTGTGCGTGTGTGTGTGTGTGGGGGGGGGGGGGGGGGGGGGGGGTATACTAGAAGATTGCACTGAAAACTGCAATGGCCATTTGAGAACATATAGATATCAAGTGTGCAGATATAGTACTCACTAGTACGTTCGATGCATTTGCTGAATGACCTGATCTCACTCTCTTAGCTCCAATATAAATCTTTCATGTGTTTTAACAGGGGAAATCTTTGACTCGTCGATTCCAAAAGAATAATATATATCTTGGTATGGAACAGTAGAGTGGGTAGTTATCACTCTTGCAGAATTGACACAATCACACAACACAGAATTGCATCACTAGACACAGCAATTTGCTTCTTATGGGATGGACAACAGGCCTAAGGTGCGTGCTTATGGAAAGACTTATAGCGCAGCTCTAAGCAACAAAATGGGCAGAACTTTGTAGATTTACGAGGTTGAATGTCAAATCAACAAGTTTGCTGTCAAAATATACATGTAATTTTTGTGAATGGATACAGTTACATGCCATCTCTATTGTTAGTAATGCTAATTCAATTGTTGGTCATGCTTTAGTCTCAGATAGCTCCACTTTTCACAATTATAAGTTTCTCAGGAAAGTTCAATTATAGGTTTAGGAACAAAGATAATCGATCTTTGAAGGGTACTGGGGGAAAAGCAAAAAGGTAAACATACACCCAACCGAAATATATTTTCTGAACAGTCTAAATTTGAACTGCAGTTTCAGTACTAACTGACATGTGATGGAACAAATAAGATGATGAAATGAAAATGGAGCATACTGATAAAATTCTACTCCCTCCGTTCCAAAATAAGTGTCGATGATCTAGTACAAAAATTGTACTAGTTTAGTACAAAATCTGCGACACTTATTTTGGGACGGAAGGAGTACATACTAATATTTTAATAAAAACCAACGTAGGGGAGTTCTTTTGCTTTCTGGTTCTTTGGGTCTGGTTTCGACAGAAAATTGATGCACACCCACATCCAATTTTAATGATCTTATAAACATAAGTCGGAAACACAAATATATTCAATGGCTTATCATTTTCAGAGATTGCATGAGATGCTTTCTTCTCTACCAAATAAGACATCAACTCGTTGGGGTTCAGAAGTCAATGGAGACAACAGACATCCAGTTAGGCAAAGAACAGTGAGACAAAATTACCAGCTTACTACATAGAGTGTAGACTTTGTTGCACCATATGCAGTTACCAATTTTCATAGCCCGTTCTTGGTTCATGCAAATCTGAATCTACTGGGTGCTTGCCCTCTAGATAACTATAGCAGACAAGTATAACATCCAGATAGGCAAAGAACACTGAGAAAGAAATGACCAGCTTACTACACAGAGCATAAACATTGTTGCATCATACGCAGTCACCGATTCTCCTAGCCCGTTCTTGGTTCATGCAAATCTGAATCTAGTGGGTGTTTGCCCTCTGCAAGCGTCAGCATAGTCTTCGGCAAGGTGTGGTGCTGCTTCCTTGTGAGTGCATATGTACTTCTCCACGAATACCTTCTCGGTCATCATGACTGCAGAAAAGTAGCTCCATTCACGGTCTAGCAATCCATTTTCCTTAAGAAACCTCATAACATAGTACCGTGGCCTGAGCCGACCTTCCAGGCTAAGACCAAGCATTACCGGCCGATGAGCAATGTATGCCGGTACCAAGCCCACCTCGGAGATAAGGAACTCTGATTTTCTCTGCAGCCTCTCCTTAGACATCACCAGCACCATCGGACAACTACGAAAAACAACGCCCACATCAGCATCCGACCACCTGAACAACTTCTTCAGGTACTCCACTTTGGCGGCAAACGTCTCCTGGCTGAGGCATACGAGAACATCCAGCGCTTGTCTGAACATTCCAGAGCCGCGGGGCACACCTAAACCTTCGGCGCGCACCGCCATCGCCCGGACGTGCTCCGGGTTGGTGCTAAGAAGCCTCTTGCTGCCGCAGCACAGCTTGGTGATATCGCAGTCACCTAGCCCGCACTCCCGCAGGAAGGCGACATTGGGCTTGATCACCTTGTCGAGGCTGCAATCGAGGAGAGAGTGGTTGCACTTGACCACCCGGAGGAGGTTCTCGTAGGAGCCGAGGAGGGAATGGCAGTAGGGCAGATTGGAGACGATGGATCTGCTGCGGAAGGACTTCCCGGCGAGCGCGGCGAGGCGCGCGATCTGGGAGCGTGACAGGCCGAGGTCGGCGAGCCCGGCGACGTTCGGGGCCAGGGTCGTTTCCACGCCGGCGCAGAGCAACTGCGGGTCCCTGGAGACGGCGGCGGCGATGTCGGCGGCGGAGAGGCCGAGGCCCGCGAGGAAGGCGACGACGGCGTCGGGCCTGGAGGGGGACTTGAGGTGGGACAGCTTCGCCGAGGCCTTGAGCGCCTGCGCTCGGGTGAGGCCGCAGGTCTCGACGAGGTACTCCTCGACGGCGAATCCGGTGTGCGGGGAAGCGGCCGCGGAGAGGAGGCGGTGGAGCAAGGAGTGAGAGGCGGGTGGATGGGGGAGGTGGTGGAGAGAGGTGGCGGGAGAAGGGAGGAGGTGGGCGAGGACACGGCTCCGGAGGCGGAGCATGGCGGCGGCGGCGGCGACGAGGGGGAAGGCCGCCGTCCGCCAGATTTGGTTCCCTTCAGACGAACCGAGCAATAAGGTGGCCCCACGCGTCAGTCACCTCTCGTGTCGCACATGTATGAACTGAACCAGACTAGAGTGAGTTGTTCGTCTTGTGGAAATTCCTTTTCCTTCTTCATCACCTTAGCAAGTCGAGATGACGTTTTATTTGAGGTAACAAAAAATCTGTACACGTCACTAGAACCGGCACACATCGCCATAATAAATGTATAAAAAAAGGCAAAAAAGGTGGTTCCATCTTCAAAAGAATTGAAAAATGCTATTCGGCGGCCGTTCCCCCGGAGGAAATCGTCAACAAAGGTCTTATAGCCACATAATCAAAGATCTGACATTGACAGTTTTCAGATGAAAATGCCTAAAATAAGCGAAATGGCATCCCAAAACAGCAAGACTACGGGTCGCTCTGTTCGTAAATGTCATCCAGTGAACGATAATACACCATGTTGTGGATTATGGTACCAGTGGCAAGCTAACAATCTGACAAGGCTTGGCATTTGCTATACCTAAAATATGTTGTATATACTTGGTCTATATAGTAAAACTTTGAAAAACTAAACTGAGCTACATATATTGAAAAACTAAACTGAGCTACATCTACATGTATGTAATCTCTATTATACCTAAAATTTATTTTTGCCTCCACCATTATATGGAAGAGTACACAAAAGCAAGCTTTCCATCTAACTTATGGTGTTTGATTGATTTGCAACCCACAACTCCTTTCCGTTTTAACCTACAAGAGGTTTGACGAAAGAGTTGCGATTCTTACCAAGGTTATGCATGTCAGACCGTGAAATGAGAATCATGTTGACCTACCACATGTTAGAGCATCTCCAACCGTTCGGCCCCCCAAGGGCGTTTTTCGGGGGGAAATAGCGCCTCTTGGAGCGTCGCCGATGGAAAAAAAAATTGCGTGTGTGGGGGGGCACCGATTCCCAGTCGTGAGCCGAGGCGAGGCGATGAGGACGACGAAGCACAGTCGCTGACTCGGTGGGCCCACAGGGGGGAATCTGGCGCGGTTTGTTTTCGCATCATTTTTCTTTCCCCCGGCGCCCCCAAGTGCCACCCAGTGCGCTGGGTTCGGCCTGCGATCGCCGTCGTCAATTTCGGCCCGAACCTGCGGAATTTAGGCTCCTGGGGGTGCGATTGGGCATTTGTTTTGCGCCGGCGGAAAAAAGGCGCCTTGGGGGGCCTGTCGGGGGTGCGGCTGGAGATGCTCTGAAATTGGTAAAGTGCACGCACTAGCTATGTTGGACTATGCGAGGGTTTGTTAAGCCCGAGTGGTGAGCGCATAATCGGGTTCACCATGTGATGTAGTGCCCAGATGTTATGTACTGATCTACCTTGCCTTCTCAGATCTGAAAATGGAAGGAGGAAGAAGGAGTGGGTGGAAACTTGAGAAGGGATAAAGGACACAAAGAGAAGAACAACTTCCCTCTCTTTTGCCAGTTCAATATAATTGATATTCGATAGTCACATCCAATCTAGGCATCTACTACTTAAGGACATGTACAATCGTGCCCCTCGACAAGTATATTCTGCTGTACCTTATCCCCTCCCGCGTCGCCTCGCGTGCAACAAGGGGGGCGACCGCGCCTCCGCCGCCAGAGACCCTCTCCTCCCCGCTTCTCCTCCCTCGCCGCCGCCACAGGGCGTGGCCGGGCAAAGCCTGGCCGAAGCCGGCGGCGGCGGGGCTTCCTCGGCTCCTCGCGCGGTGGCCCCGACGCGGGACTGGGCCGCCACGACGGGATGCTGCGCTGGCGTCGGGCGCAGCGGCGCGGCAGCTCTCCGGCGCGGCTTCGGCGACGGCAGGGCCTGGCTCGTGTGCCGGGCGGCGTGCTAGTGGTGGGCACGCCTGCTGCGGCGGCTCCCCCTCGTCTCCGATCTGGATCGGGGCGGGAGGTGCCTCGCGGGCGATGCAGGTTGCAGGCGGCACAGGCCTTGGCGGGTGGCCTTCGTGGCGTCGCTGGGGGCGGCGGTGGTGCTTCTCGTTTGGACGGCGGCCCGATGGCGGCCGGCGGTGGGCGTGGTGGCGGCGCCGCTACTTGGTGGCGGGATGGCATGGTGGTGCTGGGTGGCCGGTGGCGCGCCCCCGGCCCAGATCTGGGCCCTGCGGGGCCCATCTGGGTCCTAGCAGGCCGGCCCACCGGCGTGGCCTCATTGTCTGCTATGCGGTGAGGAGGAGGAGCAGCTCGGATGTGGGGCGGCGGCGCCGGCGGCGCGCCGGCGGCAGCGCGAGGGCGGGAGCTTTACGGGCGTATGAGGGCCCGGCCGGGCCTGGTGTGCTCCTGCTATTGCGTCCGGACGGCTACCGTCGGTGACGGTGGAGGTGGAGCCCTCCCGCGTGCCGACGGTGCGGCTGCCCCTAGTCCCGGCTCCGAATCGTCGTCGTGTTGTCCTCACTTCGTGGTGCCGTGGTGAGATGGCATGGGGGCTTCAAGACTGTATTGGCGCAGGGTGGTGGTTGGTTTGGTGGCAGGCCCCGAAGCGCCCGAGGTGCGGGTTGGGATCGGGGGAAACCCTGTCGGCATGGCCGACTCCGGCACGGTGGCGCCTGTGTGTGCCGCCTGACCTTCCTGGAGGGCGTCGTGGGCTACCCTTCCTCTCGCCTCGTCAAGTACCGGGGGAAACCCTTGGCAGCAGCGTCGTCATCGTCGCGATCCTTCTTGGAGGTGTTGATTGGTGCTGGCACTTCAGAGTCTTGGAGCTTGGTGGAAGATCCCCGGTGGGCGCAGCGGTCGCGAGGCTTCTTCGTTTTTGTTGATCCGCCATTGTCGGCATTTATTTCTTTTGTTTTTCTCTGTCGTTTCTTTTGGGCGTGACTGTGCTGCTTCCTGCTACTTCTCGAGCATGCATTGGTTTTTCCTTGAAGAGGAAAGGGTGATGTAGCAAAGTAGATAAGTATTTCCCTCAGTTGTTGAGAACCAAGGTATCAATCCAGTAGGAGATACAAGCAAGTCCCCAATAGATGTACCTACACAAATAATCAAACACTTGCACCCAACGCTATAAAGGGGTTGACAATCCCTTCACGGTTACTTGCAAGGATGAGATGTGATAGAGATAGATAGATAGGATTGCTAAAACGAAAAGTAAACTAAAAGTAAAAAAGATTGCAGCAAAGTATTTTTGGTATTTTTTGGTTTATAGATCTAAAAATATAATATGGAAAATAGACCCGGGGGCCATAGGTTTCACTAGAGGCTTCTCTCATGAAGGAAAATAATACGGTGGGTGAACAAATTACTGTCGAGAAATTGATAGAAAAGCGAATAATTATGAAGATATCCAAGGCAATGATTATGCATATAGGCATCACGTCCGTGTCAAGTAGACCGAAACGATTCTGCATCTACTACTATTACTCCACACATCGACCGACTCCTGCCTGCATCTAGAGTATTAAGTTCATGAAGAACAGAGTAACGCATTAGGTAAGATGACATGATGTAGAGGGATAAACTCAAGCAATATGATGAAAACCCCATCTTTTTATCCTCGATGGCAACAATACAAATACGTGCCTCGCTACCCCTACTTTGTCACTGGGTGAGGACACCGCAAGATTGAACCCAAAACTAAGCACTTCTCCCATTGCAAGAATTACCAATCTAGTTGGCCAAACCAAACCAATAACTCGAAGAGACTTGCAAAGATATGAAATCATGCATATAAGAATTCAGAGAAGATTCAAATAATATTCATAGATAATCTGAACATAAACCCACAATTCATCGGATCTCGACAAACACACCGCAAAAGAGTATTACATCGGATAGATCTCCATGAAGATCATGAAGAACATGGTATTGAAGAACAAAGAGAGAGAAGAAGCCATCTAGCTACTAGCTATGGACCCGAAGGTCTGTGGTGAACTACTCACGCATCATCGGAGGGGCAATGGAGTTGATGTAGATGCCCTCCGTGATCGAATCCCCCTCCGGCATATTACCGGAAAAGGCTCCAAGATTGGATCTCACGGGAACAGAGGCTTCCGGCGGCGGAAAAGTATTTTCGTGGCTCTTTTTGGTATCCAGAGAATATTTGGGAATTTATAGGCCGAAGAATAGGGTTAGGAGGGCTGTCGCGGGGCCACAAGCCAGGGGGCGCCCCCCTAGGGCGCGCCCCCGTGGCTTGTCGCCACACGGCGGCTCTCTTGCCTTCATCTCCAAGTCTGGTACGTTGCTTCTGGTCCAAGAAAAATCATTCCGGTGATTTTATTCCATTTGGACTCCATTTAATATTCCTTATCTGCAATACTCAAAAACAAGGAAAAAACAGAAACTGGCACTAGGCTCTAGATTAATAGGTTAGTCCCAAAAATAATATAAAATAGCATATTAATGCATATAAAACATCCAAAACAGATAATATAATAGCATGGAACAATAAAAAATTATAGATACGTTGGAGACGTATCAAGCATCCCCAAGCTTAACTCCTGCTCGTCCTCGAGTAGGTAAATGATAAAAACAGAATTTTTGATGTGGAATGCTACCTAACATATTTATCCATGTAATATTCTTTATTATGGCATGAATATTCAGATCCATAAGATTCAAAACAAAAGTCTAATATTGACATAAAAATAGTAATACTTCGAGCATACCAACAAGGCAATTGTGTCCTTTCGAAATAACATGGCCTTAGAAAGTTATCCCTACAAAATCATATGGTCTGGCTATGCTCCATCTTCCCCACACAAAGTATCTAAATCATGCACAACCCCGATGACAAGTCAAGCAATTGTTTCACACCTTTTATGTTCTCAAACCTTTTCAACTCTCACGCAATACATGAGCGTGAGCCATGGATATAGCACTATAGGTGGAATAGAATATGGTGGAGGTTGCGAGGAAAAAGGAAAAGATAGTCTCACATCAACTAGGCGTATCAACGGGCTATGGAGATGCCCATCAATAGATATCAATGTGAGTGAGTAGGGATTGCCATGCAACGGATGCACTAGAGCTATAAGTGTATGAAAGCTCAAAAAGAAAACTACTAGCTATATGAAAGTGACAAAATAGGAGACTCTCTATCATGAAGATCATGGTGCTACTTTGAAGCACAAGTGTGGAAAAAGATAGTAGCATTGTCCCTTCTCTCTTTCTCTCATTTTTTTTCTTTTTTTATTTATTTTGGTGGGCATCTTTGGCCTTTTTTTTATTTGGGCTTCATTGGCCTCTTTTATTATTTATAAAGTCCGGATACTCATCCCAACTTGTGAGGGATTCATAGCTTCCATCATCCTTTTCTCTCACGGGACAAATGCTCTAATAATGAAAATCATCACACTTTTATTTATATACAACTCAATACCTAGAACAAAATATGACTCTATATGAATGCTTACGAATGCAAGGCAATATGAAAATGATGTTGCATGTCATGAAAAACGGAACGGTGGAAGTTGCATGGCAATATATCTCGGAATGGCTATGGAAATGTCATAATAGGTAGATATGGTGGCTGTTTTGAAGAAAATATATGGTGGCTGTTTTGAGGAAGGTGGGTTTGATGTACCGGCGAACGTTGCGCGGTACTAGAGAGGCTAGCAAAGGCGGAAGGGTGAGAGTGCGTATAATCCATGGACTCAACATTAGTCATAAAGAACTCACATACTTATTGCAAAAGTCTATTAGTTATTGAAGCAAAGTATTAGATGCATGCTCCTAGGGGAGAGGTTGGTAGGAGTTAACCATCGCGCGCTCCCGACCCTCACACAAAGGTTGACAATCATTAAACAAATCATGCTCAGACTTCGTTACATAACGGTTCACCATACGTGCATGCTACGGGAATCACAAACTTTAACACAAGTATTTCTTCCAATTCACAACTACTCACTAGCATGACTCTCATATTACCATCTCTATATCTCAAAACTATATGCAAGGAATCAAACTTCTCATGGTATTCAATGCACTTTATATGAAAGTTTTTATTATATCCCTCTTGGATGCCCATTATATTAGGACTAAATTCACAACCTAAACCAATTACCATGTTGTTTTTAAGACTCTCAAAATAATATAAGTGAGGTACGAGAGTTCAATAATTTCTATAAAATATAACACCACCGTGCTCTAAAAAGATATAAGTGAAGCACTAGAGCAACATTGCCTAGCTCAAAAGATATAAGTGAAGCACATAGAGTATTCTAATAACACGATTCAGCGTGTCTCTCTCAAAAAGAATGTGTGCAGCAAGGATGATTGTGGCAAACTAAAAAGCAAAGACTCATATCATACAAGACGCTCCAAGCAAAACACATATCATGTGGTGAATAAAAATATAGACTCAAGTAAATTTACCAATGGATTGAATACGAAAGAGGGGATGCCTTCCGGGGCATCCCCAAGCTTAGGCTCTTGCCACTCCTTATTCCATTGTCCATCAAATCTTTACCCAAAACTTGAAAACTTCACAACACAAAACTCAACAGAAAACTCATGAGATCCGTTAGTATAAGAAAAATAAATCACCACTTTAGGTACTGTTGTAAACTCATTCTTTATTTATATTGGTGTAATATCTACTGTCTTCCAACTTCTCCATGGTTCATACCCCCCGATACAACCCATAGATACATCAAAATAAGCAAACAACACAAAGAAAACAGAATCTGTCTAAAACAGAACAGTCTGTAGCAATCTATAGACTTCGAATACTTCTGTAACTCCAAAAATTCTGAAAAATTAGGAGAATCAGGGTAATTTTTATATCAATCTTGCATAAATATTTCAGATCAAAATCACGTTCCAGTGAATTTAAAAAATTCCTGGACTGAGAGCAAAAGTTTTTGTTTTTCAGCAAAATCAAATCACAAACACCGTAGACCATCCCAAAGGTTTCAAAGTGATCCAGGAGTGGAACACTGGACGGCGGTCAAGAATATCCTGAAGTACCTGAAAAGGACTAAGGACATGTTTCTCGTTTATGGAGGTGATCAAGAGCTCGTCGTAAAGGGTTACGTCGATGCAAGCTTTGACACTGATCCGGATGACTCTAAGTCGCAAACCGGATATGTATTTATTCTCAATGGAGGTGCGGTTAGCTGGTGCAGTTCCAAGCAAAGCGTAGTAGCTGATTCTACATGCGAAGCGGAGTACATCGCTGCCTCGGAGGCGGCGAAGGAAGGTGTCTGGATGAAGGAGTTCATGACAGATCTTGGAGTAGTGCCTAGTGCACTTAACCCAATGACTCTGTTCTGTGATAATACTGGTGCCATTGCTCTAGCCAAGGAACCAAGATTTCACAAGAGGACCAGACACATAAAACGACGTTTCAATTCCATCCGCGATTACATCAAGGAGGACGACATAAATATTTGCAAAGTACATACGGATCTGAATGTTGCAGATCCGATGACTAAACCTCTTCCAAGGGCTAAACATGAACAACACCAGAACTGCATGGGTGTTCGATTCATTACAATGTAAATCACATAGTGATGTGAACTAGATTATTGACTCTAGTGCAAGTGGGAGACTGTTGGAAATATGCCCTAGAGGCAATAATAAAAGTAGTTATTATTATATTTCCTTGTTCATGATAATCGTTTATTATCCATGCTATAATTGTATTGATTGGAAACTCAAATACATGTGTGGGTACATAGACAACACTGTGTCCTTAGTAAGCCTCTAGTTAACTAACTCGTTGATCAAAGGATGGTAAAGGTTTCCTGACCATGGACATGAGATGTCATTTGATAACGGGATCACATCATTAGGAGAATGATGTGATGGACAAGACCCAAACTATAAACGTAGCATATGATCGTGTCAGTTTATTGCTATTGTTTTCTGCATGTCAAGTATCTGTTCCTATGACCATGAGATCATGCAACTCACTGACACCGGAGGAATACCTTGTGTGTATCAAACGTCGCAACGTAACTGGGTGACTATAAAGATGCTCTACAGGTATCTCCGAGGGTGTCTGTTGAGTTGGCATGGATCAAGACTGGGATTTGTTACTCCGTGTGACGGAGAGGTATCTCAGGGCCCACTCGGTAATACAACATCACTATAAGCCTTGCAAGCAATGTGACTAAGGTGTTAGCCACGGGATCTTGTATTACGGAACGAGTAAAGAGACTTGCCAGTAACGAGATTGAACTAGGTATAGAGATACCGACGATCGAATCTCGGGCAAGTAACATACCGAAGAACAAAGGGAACAACATACGGGATTAACTGAATCCTTGACATAGAGGTTCGACCGATATAGATCTTCGTAGAATATGTAGGAACCAGTATGGGCATCCAGGTCCCGCTATTGGTTATTGGCCGTAGAGGTGTCTCGGTCATGTCTACATAGTTCTCGAACCCGCAGGGTCTACACACTTAACGTTTGGTGACGATTAATATAGTTGAGTTATCATTGGTGACCGAAGGTTGTTCGGAGTCTCGGATAAGATCCCGGACATGACGAGGATCTCCGGAAGAGTCCGGAGGTAAAGATTGATATATGTGATAATGGTGTTTTGATCTCCGGAAAGGGTTCCGGAATTCACCAGAAGGGGTTCCGGATGTTCACCGAAGTGTTCGGGTGCAGCAACACTTTATATGGGCCAAAGGGGTATAGCCCACGAGATATTGGAAAGTGCAAAAAGGAGTTTTGCTGCTGCCTTAAGCAGTAAGGCAGTACTGCCGCTTAAGCGGTACTACCGCTTGTGTGAAGCGGTACTACCGCTCAAGCGGTACTACCGCTCAAGCGGTACTACCGCTTGTGCGCGGTGCTGCAGGGATCCGAGTTGGACTCTTTCCTTGCGGGCCAAACCGATCTTGTGCGGGCAAAACCGACCTTGTAGAGGTTTTTTCTCCAAGTTTAGACCCCAGGGCTCAACATATAAATAGAGGGGCAGGGCTAGCACACGGGACACATCAGGATTTCCCAAGCCGTGTGCCGGCAACCCTAGCCCTCTAGTTCCTCCGTCATAATCTCCGTAGTGCTTGGCGAAGCCCTGCTGAGATTGTTCCTCACCGCCATCACCACGCCGTCGTGCTGCTGGAACTCATCTACTACTTCACCATCGCTCGCTGGATCGAGGAGGTGAAGGCGTCATCAAGCCGTACGTGTGTTGAACGCGGAGGTGCCGTCCGTTCGGCACTAGATCGGAAGGATCGTGATTGGATCGCGGGACGCTCGGCGATTTGGATCGCGAAGACGTTCGACTACATCAACCACGTTTCTTAACGCTTCCGCTTAGCGATCTACAAGGGTATGTAGATACAATCTCCCTCTCGTAGATGCTCATCACCATGGATAGGTCTTGCGTGTGCGTAGGAAAATTTTTGTTTCCCATGCAACGTTCCCCAACAGTGGCATCTGAGCTAGGTCTATGCGTAGATGAGATCTCGAGTAGAACACAAAGGAGTTGTGGGCGTGGGTGTATACATATTGCTTGCCGTTACTAGTTGATACTTGATTCTGCGGTATTGTGGGATGAAGCGGCCTGGACCAACATTACGCGTACGCTTACGCGAGACTGGTTTCACCGCTACGTGCACTTGTTGCATAAAGGTGACTGGCAGGTGCCTGTCTCTCTCACTTTAGTTGAATCGGTTCAATGAAGAGGGTTCTTTTGGAAGATCAAAAAGCAATCACTACACCACGTTGTGGTTTAGCGTAGGTAAGAATCGTTCTTGCTAGATACCCGTAGCAGCCACGTAAAACTTGCAACAACAATTAGAGGACGTCTAACTTGTTTTTGCAGGGTATGTTGTGATGTGATATGGCCAATTACATGATGAGATATATGTGATGTATGAGATGATCAGGTGTTGTATAGAATATCACGACTTGCATGTCGATGAGTATGGCAACTGGCAGGAGCCATAGAGTTGTCTTTAATTATTTTCGCCGTTTTGCTTTACTTTATCGCTATGAGTTAGCAATAGTCGTGGAAGCAACAGTCGGCGCGACAACCTCATGGCGACACGTTGATGGAGATCAAGATGATGGAGATCATGGTGTCATGCCGGTGACGATGGAGATCATGCCGGTGCTTTGGAGATGGAGATCAAAAGCACAAGTTCATGGCCATATCATGTCACTTATGATTTGCATGTGATGTTAATCCTTTTATGCATCTTATTTTGCTTAGGACGACGGTAGCATTATAAGGTGATCCCTCACTTAAATTTCAAAATAAAATTGTGTTCTCCCCGAGTGTGCATCGTTGCGAAAGTTCGTCGTTTCGAGACACCACGTGATGATCGGGTGTGATAGACTCTACGTTCGCATACAACGGGTGCAAGCCAGTGTTGCACGTGCGGAACACTCGGGTTAAACTTGACGAGCCTAGCATGTACAGACATGGCATCGGAACACAAGAGACCGAAAGGTCGAACATGAGTCATATAGTAGATATGATCAACATGAAGATGTTCACCATTGAAACCACCTCAACTCACGTGATGATCGGACTTGAGTTGGTTGATTTGGATCATGTGACACTCGAATGACCGGAGGGATGTCAATTTGAGTGGGAGTTTTTAAGTAATATGATTAACTAAACTCATTATCTTGAACAATAGTCTAAGTTGTCTTTGCACTATTTATGTTGTAGATCATGGCTCGCGCAGTAGCACCCCTTAATTTTAATGCGTTCCTAGAGAAAGCTAAGTTGAAAGATGATGGAAGTAACTTTGTGGACTGGGCCCGTAATCTAAGGATTATCCTTACGGCTTCCCAGAAGGCTTATGTCCTTGATGCACCGCTTGGTGATCCACCCGCTCCAGTTGAGTCTCCAGACGTTGTGAACGCCTGGCAGGCTCGTTCTGATGATTACTCAATAGTTCAATGTGCAATGTTGTATGGCTTAGAACCGGGACTTCAAAGACGTTTTTGAACATCATGGAGCATATGATATGTTCCAGGAGTTGAAGTTTATCTTTCAGAAGAATGCCCGGATCGAGAGGTATGAGACCTCCGATAAGTTCTATGCTTGCAAGATGGAGGAGAACGGGTCTGTCAGTGATCACATACTCAGAATGTCTGGGTACTCTACCCGTTTTGGCTGAGTTGGGGATGCCCCTTCCGCCAGAGGCTATCACTGACAGAGTTCTTCAATCATTGCCACCTAGCTACAAGAGCTTCGTGTTGAACTATAACATGCACGGGATGAACAAGTCAGTCGCCGAGCTGTTTGCGATGTTGAAAGTCGCTGAGTCTGAGATTCAGAAGGAGCATCAAGTGTTGATGGTCAATAAAACCACTAGTTTCAAGAAGAATGGCAAGGGTAAGAAGGGTAACTCCAAGAAGAGTGGCAAAGCAGTTGCCCCTCCCGTGAAGAAACCCAAGGCTGGACCCAAGCCAGAAACTGAGTGCTTTCATTGCAAGGGAACTGGTCACTGGAAGCGGAATTGCCCCAAGTATTTGGCTGACAAGAAGGCGGCCAACAACAAACAAGGTATATATGATATACATGTTATTGATGTGTACCTTACCAACTCTCGTTGTAGTGCCTGGGTATTTGATACCGATGCGGTTGCTCACATTTGCAACTCAAAACAGGAACTGCGGAATAGACGGAGACTGGCAAAGGACGAAGTGACGATGCGCGTGGGAAATGGTTCCAAGGTTGATGTGATCGCCGTCGGCACGTTCGCTCTTCGATTACCATCGGGATTAGTGATGAACCTGAATAATTGTTATTTAGTGCCTGCGTTAAGCATGAACATTATATCTGGATCTTGTTTATTGCGAGACGGTTACTCATTTAAATCTGAGAATAATGGTTGTTCTATTTATATGAGTAATATCTTTTATGGTCATGCACCCAATGTGAGGGGTTTATTCTTATTGAATCTCGATAGTGATGATACACATGTTCATAACATTGATGCCAAAAGATGTAGGATTGATAATGATAATACCACTTTCTTGTGGCACTGCCGTTTAGGTCATATTGGCGTAAAACGCATGAAGAAGCTCCATGCTGATGGACTTTTGGAGTCACTTGATTTTGAATCACTTGACACATGTGAGCCATGCCTCATGGGCAAGATGACTAAAACGCCGTTCTCTGGTACGATGGAACGGGCAAGTGACTTGTTGGAAATCATACATAGTGATGTGTGCGGTCCGATGAGCATTGAGGCGCGCGGTGGTTATCGTTACTTTCTCACCTTCACTGATGACTTAAGTAGATATGGGTATATTTACTTAATGAAACACAAGTCTGAAACGTTTGAAAAGTTCAAGCAATTTCAGAGTGAAGTTGAGAATCATCGTAACAAGAAGATTAAATTCCTACGATCTGATCGAGGAGGAGAATATCTGAGTTATGAGTTTGGTAGTCACTTAAGACAGTGTGGAATTGTTTCACAATTGACACCGCCTGGAACACCACAGCGTAATGGTGTGTCCGAACGTCGTAATCGAACCTTATTGGATATGGTGCGATCTATGATGTCTCTTGCCGATTTGCCTCTATCGTTTTGGGGTTATGCATTAGAGACAGCTGCATTCACTTTAAATAGGGCACCATCGAAATCCGTTGAGACGACGCCATATGAATTGTGGTTTGGCAAGAAGCCAAAATTGTCGTTTCTTAAAATTTGGGGATGTGATGCTTATGTCAAAAAGCTTCAGCCTGAAAAGCTGGAACCCAAAGCGGAGAAATGCGTCTTCATAGGATACCCAAAAGAGACAGTTGGGTATACCTTCTATCTCAGATCCGAAGGCAAAGTGTTTGTCGCTAAAAACGGAACATTTCTTGAGAAAGAGTTTCTCTCGAAAGAATTGAGTGGGAGGAAGATAGAACTTGATGAGGTTATTGAACCTTTACTTCAACCAGAGAGTAGCGCAGCGCAGAAAGATGTTTCTGTAGAGCCTACATCTGTTGAAGAGGAAGTTAATGATGATGATCATGAAGCTTCGGATCAAGTTGCTATCGAACCTCGTAGGTCGACAAGGACGCGTACTGCTCCTGAGTGGTACGGCAACCCTGTCTTAGAAGTCATGTTGTTGGACAACGATGAACCTACGAGCTATGGAGAAGCGATGGTGGGCCCGGATTCCGAGAAATGGTTAGAGGCCATGAAATCCGAGATGGGATCCATGTATGAAAACAAAGTGTGGACTTTGGAAGTATTACCTGAAGGGCATAAGGCCATTCAGAACAAATGGATCTTCAAGAGGAAGACAGACGCGGACGGTAATGTCACCGTCTATAAAGCTCGACTTGTGGCAAAGGGTTTTTCACAAGTTCAAGGAGTTGACTACGATGAGACCTTCTCACCCGTAGCGATGCTTAAGTCTGTCAGAATCATGTTAGCAATAGCTGCCTTTTTCGATTATGAAATTTGGCAGATGGATGTCAAAACAGCGTTCCTTAACGGTTTCCTTAAGGAAGAGTTGTATATGATGCAACCAGAAGGTTTTGTCGATCCAGAGAATGCTGACAAAGTTTGCAAACTCCAGCGATCCATTTATGGACTGGTGCAAGCATCTCGGAGTTGGAATCTTCGCTTTGATGAGGTGATCAAGGCGTTCGGGTTTATACAAGTTTACGGAGAAGCTTGTATTTACAAGAAAGTGAGTGGGAGCTCTATAGCGTTTCTAATATTATATGTGGATGACATATTGCTGATTGGAAACAATATAGAAATGTTGGAAAGCGTGAAGGAATATTTGAACAAGAGTTTTTCAATGAAGGACCCAGGAGAAGCTGCTTTCATATTAGGCATCAAGATCTATAGAGATAGATCAAGACGTTTAATAGGACTTTCACAAAGCACATACCTTGATAAGATTTTGAAGAAGTTCAAAATGGATCAGTCCAAGAAGGGGTTCTTGCCTGTTTTGCAAGGTATGAAGTTGAGTAAGACTCAATGCCCAGTGACTGCAGAAGATAGAGAAAAGATGAGTGTCGTCCCCTATGCTTCAGCCATAGGTTCTATCATGTATGCAATGCTGTGCACAAGACCCGATGTCAGCCTTGCCATAAGTATGGCCGGAAGGTTTCAAAGTGATCCAGGAGTGGAACACTGGATGGCGGTCAAGAATATCCTGAAGTACCTGAAAAGGACTAAGGACATGTTTCTCGTTTATGGAGGTGATCAAGAGCTCGTCGTAAAGGGTTACGTCGATGCAAGCTTTGACACTGATCCGGATGACTCTAAGTCGCAAACCGGATATGTATTTATTCTCAATGGAGGTGCGGTTAGCTGGTGCAGTTCCAAGCAAAGCGTAGTAGCTGATTCTACATGCGAAGCGGAGTACATCGCTGCCTCGGAGGCGGCGAAGGAAGGTGTCTGGATGAAGGAGTTCATGACAGATCTTGGAGTAGTGCCTAGTGCACTTAACCCAATGACTCTGTTCTGTGATAATACTGGTGCCATTGCTCTAGCCAAGGAACCAAGATTTCACAAGAGGACCAGACACATAAAACGACGTTTCAATTCCATCCGCGATTACATCAAGGAGGACGACATAAATATTTGCAAAGTACATACGGATCTGAATGTTGCAGATCCGATGACTAAACCTCTTCCAAGGGCTAAACATGAACAACACCAGAACTGCATGGGTGTTCGATTCATTACAATGTAAATCACATAGTGATGTGAACTAGATTATTGACTCTAGTGCAAGTGGGAGACTGTTGGAAATATGCCCTAGAGGCAATAATAAAAGTAGTTATTATTATATTTCCTTGTTCATGATAATCGTTTATTATCCATGCTATAATTGTATTGATTGGAAACTCAAATACATGTGTGGGTACATAGACAACACTGTGTCCTTAGTAAGCCTCTAGTTAACTAACTCGTTGATCAAAGGATGGTAAAGGTTTCCTGACCATGGACATGAGATGTCATTTGATAACGGGATCACATCATTAGGAGAATGATGTGATGGACAAGACCCAAACTATAAACGTAGCATATGATCGTGTCAGTTTATTGCTATTGTTTTCTGCATGTCAAGTATCTGTTCCTATGACCATGAGATCATGCAACTCACTGACACCGGAGGAATACCTTGTGTGTATCAAACGTCGCAACGTAACTGGGTGACTATAAAGATGCTCTACAGGTATCTCCGAGGGTGTCTGTTGAGTTGGCATGGATCAAGACTGGGATTTGTTACTCCGTGTGACGGAGAGGTATCTCAGGGCCCACTCGGTAATACAACATCACTATAAGCCTTGCAAGCAATGTGACTAAGGTGTTAGCCACGGGATCTTGTATTACGGAACGAGTAAAGAGACTTGCCAGTAACGAGATTGAACTAGGTATAGAGATACCGACGATCGAATCTCGGGCAAGTAACATACCGAAGAACAAAGGGAACAACATACGGGATTAACTGAATCCTTGACATAGAGGTTCGACCGATATAGATCTTCGTAGAATATGTAGGAACCAGTATGGGCATCCAGGTCCCGCTATTGGTTATTGGCCGTAGAGGTGTCTCGGTCATGTCTACATAGTTCTCGAACCCGCAGGGTCTACACACTTAACGTTTGGTGACGATTAATATAGTTGAGTTATCGTTGGTGACCGAAGGTTGTTCGGAGTCTCGGATAAGATCCCGGACATGACGAGGATCTCCGGAAGAGTCCGGAGGTAAAGATTGATATATGTGATAATGGTGTTTTGATCTCCGGAAAGGGTTCCGGAATTCACCAGAAGGGGTTCCGGATGTTCACCGAAGTGTTCGGGTGCAGCAACACTTTATATGGGCCAAAGGGGTATAGCCCACGAGATATTGGAAAGTGCAAAAAGGAGTTTTGCTGCTGCCTTAAGCAGTAAGGCAGTACTGCCGCTTAAGCGGTACTACCGCTTGTGTGAAGCGGTACTACCGCTCAAGCGGTACTACCGCTCAAGCGGTACTACCGCTTGTGCGCGGTGCTGCAGGGATCCGAGTTGGACTCTTTCCTTGCGGGCCAAACCGATCTTGTGCGGGCAAAACCGACCTTGTAGAGGTTTTTTCTCCAATTTTAGACCCCAGGGCTCAACATATAAATAGAGGGGCAGGGCTAGCACACGGGACACATCAGGATTTCCCAAGCCGTGTGCCGGCAACCCTAGCCCTCTAGTTCCTCCGTCATAATCTCCGTAGTGCTTGGCGAAGCCCTGCTGAGATTGTTCCTCACCGCCATCACCATGCCGTCGTGCTGCTGGAACTCATCTACTACTTCACCATCGCTCGCTGGATCGAGGAGGTGAAGGCGTCATCAAGCCGTACGTGTGTTGAACGCGGAGGTGCCGTCCGTTCGGCACTAGATCGGAAGGATCGTGATTGGATCGCGGGACGCTCGGCGATTTGGATCGCGAAGACGTTCGACTACATCAACCGCGTTTCTTAACGCTTCCGCTTAGCGATCTACAAGGGTATGTAGATACAATCTCCCTCTCGTAGATGCTCATCACCATGGATAGGTCTTGCGTGTGCGTAGGAAATTTTTTGTTTCCCATGCAACGTTCCCCAACACTTAATTCATGAAAAGAACTTGGACTAGTAATTTTGACATTCATAAACCCGAAATCTAGATCATCACCATAGATATCATCGTATAAAACACGTATCCTATTTCTAACGGGTTCCCTAGCCATCTTTTCCAACAAATCATCCTTATATCCTACGAAAATTCCCCTTGTTAACCAATCAAATTCATCATAAGTCTCAAGATACAAGGTTTGAGTGACTTCCGCATAGGGGACTCTCCTCCTAAGATTTTCACTATAAGATTGATAGTCTTTAGATTCTAGACTACGCAAGGTTTCTTTATCATGGAGAATTTCTTCAATTGGAGGGTGTTCAACATCTTTATTATAGAAAGCAAAAATCTCCCTAGCTTCTTGTATGATAAAATCAAATTCACGCATAAGGATGATAGTAGCAATCTTTTTAGCTTTAGGATGATTAATATTGGGAAGTTCATAAAACACCTTTTGCAAAGCAGGATGAACGTGCACAAATTTTTTCTCCAATTTTTCAACGAGCATGACAATAGCGTCCGCATAACAATTTGTGCTAAGAAGAATAGAGCTCTTATTCATAGGTATCACTCCCGTGCAATCAGAGAACTCTTGGATAACACTTTTCCCAATAATATTCCCATCTCCCACTTGAAAAGTTTTAGCTTTATAATTGGGAGGAGATTCAGTTTCATGATCTAGAGAGCAAGATTCAAATTTTTCCTCAAGATTAGTACTAGCAATACCCTCAAGATTTTCAATGATAACCTTCCCCGGTTCAGACATAGTGCAACAAATAGATCTAGCACACAAGCAAAAAAGCAAACGAAAAGACGAACGGAAGAAGGGCGAATAAAAAGGCAAATCTTTTTGGTATTTTCTAAAAATCGTTTTAGAAGTGGGGGAGAGGAAACGAGAGGCAAATGGCAAATAATGTAAATGCAAGAGATGAGTCTGTGATGGGTACTTGGTAGGCTTGATGTAGGTCTCCCCGACAACGGCGCCAGAAATCCGTCTTGCTACTTCTCGAGCATGCGTTGGTTTTCTCTTGAAGAGGAAAGGGTGATGCAGCAAAGTAGATAAGTATTTCCCTCAGTTGTTAAGAACCAAGGTATCAATCCAGTAGTAGATACAAGCAAGTCCCCAATAGATGTACCTATACAAATAATCAAACACTTGCACCCAACGCTATAAAGGGGTTGTCAATCCCTTCATGGTTACTTGCAAGGATAAGATCTGATAGAGATAGATAGATAGGATTGCTAAAACGAAAAGTAAACTAAAAGTAAAAAGATTGCAGCAAAGTATTTTTGATATTTTTAGTTTATAGATCTGAAAATATAATATGGAAAATAGACCCGGGGGCCATAGGTTTCACTAGAGGCTTCCCTCATGAAGGAAAATAATACGGTGGGTGAACAAATTACTGTCGAGCAATTGATAGAAAAGCGAATAATTATGAAGATATCGAAGGCAATGATTATGCATATAGGCATCACGTCCATGTCAAGTAGACCGAAACGATTCTGCATCTACTACTATTACTCCACACATTGACCGACTCCTGCCTGCATCTAGAGTATTAAGTTCATGAAGAACAGAGTAACGCATTAGGTAAGATGACATGATGTAGAGGGATAAACTCAAGCAATATGATGAAAACCCCATCTTTTTATCCTCGATGGCAACAATACAAATACGTGCCTCGCTACCCCTACTTTGTCACTGGGTGAGGACACCGCAAGATTGAACCCAAAACTAAGCACTTCTCCCATTGCAAGAATTACCAATCTAGTTGGCCAAACCAAACCAATAACTCAAAGAGACTTGCAAAGATATGAAATCATGCATATAAGAATTCAGAGAAGATTCAAATAATATTCATAGATAATCTGAACATAAACCCACAATTCATCGGATCTCGACAAACACACCGCAAAAGAGTATTACATCGGATAGATCTCCATGAAGATCATGAAGAACATGGTATTGAAGAACAAAGAGAGAGAAGAAGCCATCTAGCTACTAGCTATGGACCCGAAGGTATGTGGTGAACTACTCACGCATCATCGGAGGGGCAATGGAGTTGATATAAATGCCCTCCGTGATCGAATCCCCCTCCGGCAGATTACCGGAAAAGGCTCCAAGATTGGATCTCACGGGAACAGATGCTTCCGGCGGCGGAAAAGTATTTTCGTGGCTCTTTTTAGTATTCAGGGAATATTTGGGAATTTATAGGCCGAAGAATAGAGTTAGGAGGGATGCCGTGGGGCCACAAGCCAGGGGGCGCGCCCCTGTGGCTTGTCGCCACACGGCGGCTCTCTTGCCTTCATCTACAAGTCTGGTACGTTGCTTCTGGTCCAAGAAAATTCATTCCGGAGATTTTATTCCATTTGGACTCCGTTTAATATTTCTTATGTGCAATACTCAAAAAAAGGAAAAAAACAGAAACTGACACTAGGCTCTAGATTAATAGGTTAGTCCAAAAAATAATATAAAATAGCATATTAATGCATATAAAATATCCAAAACACATAATATAATAGCATGAAACAATCAAAAATTATAGATACGTTGGAGACTTATCACTTCCGCCCCGGCACCTATCACTGCATGTTTTGGTTGGTTGCTTTGTACTACAAAGCGGGGGGAAACCCTTTCTCGGACAAGGACATGTACAATGGTTGACAATCTTATCTGAATCATGTACGTAATCTGAAGATGACGAAACAACATGGTGTACAATGGGTTGTCTCTTAAACTCATCTTTACCAACTAGATATTCCTAGAAATATAATGAGAGATTCGTTTATGGCTAAAAGGTCATCTCTTAATTATGAGAAGGCATGGTCTTCTTCCGTCATATTTCTCTTTCCTCACCTCAGCATTTATCCTACATGGCTCCGCTAAGATACATATCAATTTTTTCCAATAAACAGCTAAGAGATATATCAACACTGTACATGCCTAATCATATATCATATATCATATATACCTAAGAGATTCATCCCCGCTATTTTATTTATCTTAACATGCAACCTATTCACATCATCAAGTACGTTCACCATGTAAAAACTCTTTCCCACCAACTTTTCATACACATGCTCCCAGTAACTCTTCATGTGCATGCAACCTATGACAAATAACCATTAACTTTATTTGTGCCCTCTCATGCAAGTACGCCATTCTAGGTTTCTTTTGCTATCTATATATGTCTTGACGCCATACGATCCATTCCATATGTCCAACACGAGTCCCCGTTCAACCATTTGGTTAGACTTCACATGTTATTAATACGATAATCTGATTTTGAAATCACGAACACCCATATTTTTTCATTCCCATTCTCTTGCGCTTCATGTCCATGTTTTTTCTCCTACAAGCCATAGAATTGCACTAGATGTCTTTCTTCCCTCGAAACCCGATGTTCCAAGCAACCTTTTTAATGAGGTAACTAAGCTTCACCTCTAATGATGAAGAATCCATGGTTGTGCACCATTCAAGACAAATAAAAAGAGTTAGAGCTACCTGAGTATATTACGGTGAATGGGTGCAGTACACTACACATGATTGATCCGACGAGAAGCATGTTTTGCTCAACAGTGGGACTCATGAATTACAAGCGACTTTTGTATATAGAAAATCAAATTATGAATTAACTCGCATTTTATTTTTCTATGCGACCAACTTTTTATGAATGCACATTTGTAGTTGCTATCATTGCTTTAGGTTTAGCCAAGGGTGGACATGTCCTCACTATCTCTACTCAACGTTGTTTTCATCACACATCGCCTCGCCGATGTATTGTCAAGGTAACAAATTCACAGAACAAAAATCACACTCATTCTTTGTTTTTTTTTCATCAAAGAAAACTATATGCTTACTCTAAACAATATTGCTTCAAAAAAAATTATCAGCAAATTATACTATATTTCATAAATTTCCTTATGTTTAAAAAATATCAAATTATTCGTTAACAGTTCCTGCAGCAACGCGCGGAGATTGCAGAACACGCCGGCTCGACCAAGCAGGCTACACACTCGGTCACAGCGACATGGAGGCATGCGCAGCGTATCCTAGCCGTGCACACTGATCGCCGGGACCGACCGGCTTGTCTTCCAGTGGTCCTTATGGCGGGGTCATCGTGGTAAGCGCGACAGGGATACGCTCTCACCAACTGATTCGTGGGCATCCATGTGAAGTTGATTGGGAACAAACATTATTAACCCCCCGCGTTGCGGGAACAAGAAGGAAGCGGAGACTGGAAAGAGTGGTCGTGCCTTGCGTCGCGAGCTGTGGATCTACGAACGGTATTGGTGTCGCGAGGTAGACGATGAGCGCGATTTGCACGTGAGGATTCTCCTTTTTTTTGTGAGGCGCTTCGCGACGCGCACGATGGGCTGTGATCGAACGGCAGCGGCAACTGGATCGGGCAACTAGGGCGCGACCGGCCGAACTGCTGGGCCGGTGCGCCGGCGCCTAGCACTCCCCTTCTCATAGCCACTCCTAGGCATCCAAGGAAAGGAGATGATGCGAAAAATAGGGCGGCCGCCATTGCCACACTGTGCATCATGCTCCTCGTCATGTCAGTGCCGTCCCAGCAACGAGCGGCCGCCAAGTCCTTCTGCGAGTGCTACCAGCCCTGCCACGACGGGTGCAGCCACAGCAACCCTTGGTGGACCTGCAACGTCGACTATGTCGAGAAATGCAAGGACGTCGGCTACAGGGAGGAGAGCCTCGCCGCCTGCTACTGGATCTGCGGTACCGACTCCGCCTGCAGCCCATCGGTGCCGCCGACCGGTAAGACGACGATGGATCACCTTACTTGCATAAATTGCATTACGTTTTTGCACCATTTGTGGATGATTTCTCCTCAACATCGGTTTAATATATTATGCTCTCTTTGTTCTGTTGACACATAAAGAAGAATTCTGATGATCTTGTGCACCGTGTAGCCAAGGGTGGAGATGTCCTCACCATCTCTACTCAACGTTGTTTTCGTCACATATCGCCTCGCCGATATATTGTCAAGGTAACAAATCCACAGAACAAAAATCACACTCGTTCTTTGGTTTTTTTATCAAAGAAAACTATATGCTTATGCTCCAAACAATATTGTTTCAAAAAAAATTATCAGCAAATTATACTATATTTCATAAAATTTCCTATGTTTTAAAACATCAAATTATTCATTAACAGTTCCCCCAGCAACGCGCGGAGATCGCAGAGCACGCAGGCTCAACCAAGCAGGCTACACACTCGGTCGCAGCGTATACTAGCAGTACAGACTGATCGCCGGGACCGACCGGCTTGTCTTCCAGTGGTCCTTATGGTGGGGTCGTCGTGGCAGGCGCGACAGGGAGACGCTCCCACCAACTGATTCGTGCGCATCCATGTGAAGTTGATTGAGAAGCAACATTATTAGCCCCCATATTATTTTTACTAAATGGCCCCTGGAGGATCTTATGTCGCGCACTGACCCCCCAAAAAACTTATTTCATCGCCTGACCCCTTCATAAACGCCTTATAGATTGGCGCTTAACGTACACGTTGGTACGCCTTAGTATTAGGCGCTTTTGACCGGTCGCGGTCCACGGTCGTTGATCACGCAGCCAGCGTGGCACCACCTTGTAACGCCTGATGGATTGGCGCTTTACCGCATTTCTGTTCACGCCATCTAATAAGGCGTTTTCAAAACTTGAAACGCCTTGTTCCTAGGCGTTACCGAATCTAAACACGCATGTTCCCTTGGCGTATATCTGTGCCGGATAGGATACTCTGACTTTTGAGGTGCGCATCCATTGTGTTCATTAAACGACGGACTGACTGGCGTTTCTTTCTTCCAGAGCGTCTGCCATTTTAACGCAGGTTAGACCATCTCGTATACCGTGTAGTCTTTACTCATACAGTAGGCTAATCGATCGGTCGGATGTTTAAATACTGTTGCAGTCGACCCATCCATCCGCACAGTCCACAGTCCTCCCCCCAACCACCGCCATTTTTTGCCCGCCTCCATCCGCGCAGTCCGCAGTCCCCCGCAACAACCTCAGCTTCTTCCACTGTCAATGCCAATCCATCAAGGAAGGATGTCGTCGTCGTCGACCATCAAGGACGCCGTGAATCCCTGTGTCCGACGCACCTTGTTCGCATCCCCATCGACGAAGCAGGTTTTTCTATATGTTGTCTTCCTCAACTCATTTTTTCAGATCTGCAGCCTGTTTATGTTGTTCGTATCCCAATCTTCGTTTCTAGGCCTTAGTCCGCGCTGTTTAGGGGAATCTTGTAAAAGTTCATTAACTTATCATGTATTCTATTGTGCAGATGGATAAGCTGTGGATGGTCCGGTTCGTCGTGCATAAAGCATCTTTCTGTCAACCAACACCTGAGCCATGGCTAGAAGACTCGATCACCATTGATAATTTGAGAGAGAAGCTTCTGGAGCATGGTTTAGTCCGTAATGATTTCATTTACTATCGAAGCAGGGTTTACCCAAGTGACATGATCAAGTGGCAGTTCAACAGCAAGAATAAGTTCAGCTCAGATTACAAGAGGAGTTGGAGTCAAGCAACGAGATGGTGATGAGGAACCAGGTGCAGGACCAGGTTCAGCTCAAGTGGGTGGCTGCCTAGCTTCAGCTCAAGTGGGTGGTTGAGTTTAAACACAGGTGGAAGGATGAGTTTGACTGAACTCACTGACGACACCACAGTCGGAAAGATGATCGAAGAGTACAAACCATTTCAGATGGTTGAATTGCATTGTTACAGTAGACCAGATTGGTTTGTAGACCCTGCTCCAATTAGAAAAGTCGATGCTGTTTAACAACTCTTAACTTCTTGTTTGAAGTTTACTTCCTGTTAGAAGGTGTATCGTTATGGCTGCTATTCAGACCATGTACCCTCTTTTGTGTGAAAACTTCAAATTTGGCATCGCACTATTATGATTTGCGCTATTTATGTTCATGTTACGTTCACGGTAGGGGGTAGCATTCAAATAACAGTAGACAGTGCGAAACCTTTGACAAAAGAACTTTAGAGGAACACACTTTATTCCAGCTCTTCGAACGGTGTTACATGAACCTGAATCCAGTCTAACTCGCTAGGTCTTTGCTGGCCTTTTTCCGAGCACACCACTCTTCGAATTGCTTCTGATACTTAGCTCTGTGTTCTCTCTTTTCCTTCTCCTGCAACAACCTCTTCTCTTTTGTCTCCGCGTACTCGGCACCGAACCAATAGAGCTGGTATTGTTTCTCGTTTTGAAGCCAGCATTTGCTCTGGCACGTAGCCCCTTCCTGTATTGAGTTGACAGGTGTTTCTCAGAAACTGAAATAGGAATTTTAGATCTGAGAGGATATGGTAAGTTTCACTTACGAAGTATGGCGCAGGCCCCTTGGTGTGTCCGCAGACGAATCCCCAGCAACCCATCTCTCCTTTGGTTCGTATCTTCCATTCGTCGGCGGTGTAGCAGGCTGGCACCCCGCAACGGCAGTGTACTACCGGTGGCACAAAGGAACACATTTCTTCGACGGACGGCATATCTGGTGGTAGGAAGGTGCCGCTTCTGGGTCCTACTAGTTCATCCAAACCCCCTTTTCCTTTATGCGAAGAGGATCCCATGGTTATGTTGTGGATGTGTAGAAAGAGTGAGACTTTATAGATGGTTTGCAGCTATGTATTCAAAAGTCAGTACGTCTGATATTACAGCCGGACGGTCTGACCGTAACGCGCTCATTGTAACAGTTTGACGGCCTGGCTCACTATGTGGGCTTTTGGTGGGCTGGACTGTGTCCTCGTTTTTCCTTGTGTATTCTTCACCCGGGGCGGTAGCGTAGCTCCTCCCTCTCCTCCTTTCTCCAAATCTATCTAATTGAAACCCTACCACGGTGCGGAGGGTAGCTTTGGCCGGCTGGCCGGCATTATGCCTATAGGTGCACCCTAAGCTGGCCTCGTCCCGCCGTACGCACCGTAAACAGTCGAGGCGGCATGAAATGTGTACTGGTGTTGCGGTTCCAGGGGAGATTCAACCGTGGGAGGAAGTAAGTTACCCTAATCGCCTAAGCTTTTCGTTTTCCTGTGGTGTACCATTGGATTTGTTTGGTCGGACGTTAGTTCACACGCTTGCTGGTGAGTAGAAGCTTGTTGTTTTTCAATTTACCTCTTTTTTAGTTCAGAAACAAGTTGTCTTAGATCTAGTTCCCTTCTTATTCCGCGTCTGCGGTATGGAACACTGACAGTAGTTCATCGTGTTCTTGCACAGAGTATGAACCTGAATCATTTTGGTGCTTCTTGTGCTAGCCAATCTTTGGATCCGTTCCCCCATTTATACCAGTCAACAGCAATCGAACCGCGCAAAGATGGTAACGATATTAGCTTTGCAGATAGCTGTCTTGAACTTGATGTTACAAATGGTTCATCACCATATGGTGATAATGGTCACTATCTTCCAATTTTAGACAATAGCAATCAGTTTGCAATGCCCGAGCAGTTTCGAAGTGTGTCAAGCACAACTACGACCTTTTCAAAAGGGAGCCGGGCACATGAGGATGTTACCATGGCCTCAACTAACTTTCATCAGTCTAAATCAATCTAGCAGCAGCAGGTACTGCCTTGATGTAGGACATGACTAACATTGTTTGAGTGTTCATGCTGCTCTAGTATTTCCTTCATTCTGTTATTTGACCAGTCGCCATTCACGTAGGTGGTTCCGAGCATTGAACCAGCTTCACATACTGAAGCACCAGGTGAACCCACCCTGATGTCGAACTTGGCTGGCGATGGTAATGCACATGGTAATGATCAGACCTATGATGGTGGCAGTACCGTTAACCCGCGATGTCAACAAATTGATGAAGTAAATGTAGCGGAGGATGTTGGCGGTTCCACCGACAACCCGCTGTGTGAACAAATTCATGAAGTAAATGTAGCGGAGGATGTTGGTAGCTCCACCGACAACCCGCTATCCCACTCTCCAGCATGGTCATTGGGATACAATGTATCGGACGTTGTTGATGTAGCAGAATGTTTAGCGACCATGCCTGGAGATGCAGGAAGACAAGCATCCACAAACGCGACCATCTGAATGGTGTAATCGGAACGGACGTACCACCGCATCGCTCAATTAGAGTGAACGCGATACGTTGTTACGCTTTGGTCAGGTTGCATTGTACGCATCGTTCATAACTGTTGAGCTGTGAATTTCTTATCAGGTTTATGGCCGGAGGGGCGTGGCAGTTGCCGGATCAGGTGCATTGCAGCCCGCCATAACGGACGCAGCTGACAACTTGGCTAGGGGGACAACTGGAGTGATGAACTATATTGATACAACTATGCAGCAGTCCACTCCTAGAGCGCCAGAGGAACTGGGAAGTGTACTCCAATCGTCTCCAGAAGCAGTGGATGGAAACACGGGCAGAACCTTGATGGCGGCTGATTTTGTCAACCCGCTGGCTTTCCAATCTGTTGGGTCACATACGATCATGTACACCAAGGAGAAATCCGGACCTGCCCTATTTTCGGGCAACGAAGGAGTTCATCCAAGTGAGTTATTAGTGAACATCAGTATGAATGATGGTGAAGATAACATGGATGAGGCGGCCGCTTTACAGTTGGATAGTGTTGTCCATTCTGTTTTACTGTCCGTGATTGATGATTTCACTGAACCATCACTGGGACAGCAGAAACGGAAGGTAGTCATCAGCCCCGAGCCGTCACCTAGATACAAAGCATGTAGTTTGAAGCGTACCCGAAGACAGTACATCCTTGAGTCGGAGAACAGAAAGGCGGACCAACAGGCAGAGAAGAGAAAGCGCATGGAAGAACCAGTGTCAGGTAGCTGTAGTGAAACATTTAGCCGGAAGACCAAAACTTTCTCTCCAAGTCGTCCGCAGTCCTCGAAGCCAGGTGTACCGTTCGTCAATAACCAATCGACACAATCAATGATTGGCGTAAACAACATGTCAGCGAGAGCTTCAACATCAAAGCTGCTGCACCTTTCAGTTCAGGCAGCTAGTGCCACGGCAAGAACCTTCCTCAGAATTCCACCTCACCCAGCCAGTGCCGCTATGGTTAAATCGAAGAGCAAAGCACCATGTGCACCTGACGCGAGGACGCAGATCAAGAACAAATATCGTCCGTGTCCAAATCCATCTAGCGGCGGAAAGTCGGTGGTTGTCAGTCAGCGTGTTCAGGACGAAGCAGAGACAGTTGATCTGATGCCCTACACTCCAGCACGAGGCACGGTACACCGGCAGCCCACAAACATGAAGAGCGAGAGTTGCCATGTACTTCGTTGGATCCGATGCACGTCCTATCCTTACAACCATGAGAGGACCGCGACGGATGCTAGATTTCACTCCATCAAACAGCAGGACTATTACGAAACCGTTGTGATGGGTTTGAAGAACCGGGTGGTACAGATGAAGACCATCGACTGGGATCATGTAAGACTGAATGATTGTTTTGCTGGCCTGGAGCAGGCATGCGTAGACAGAGGGGTGTTTGGGCTGACCACTTTCAGGAAGGATTGGTGTGAGGAGGCGAACATGCAGTTTTACTCCACCCTGTTCGTGGATGAGGCAAGTATGACAATGCATTGGATGACCCACTGTAAAAAGTTCCAGGCATCGTACGACCAATTCGCCAAAGTGCTTGGCCTACCAACTCTCGATGATGAAAGGGAAAACTTGAAGAAAAGGATACACGAAGCCGGCGAGCCCCTAAAGCCCGACCAGCTGTTGTCGTTTTATGTTAACGGGGTGGCATAACATGAAGATTTCAAGGCCGGTAACCTAAAGTACATGCAGCCTAGCCTTGTCACTCTCTCTTGAGTGCTGCAGCACACACTCGTCCCTAAGCACGGTGCACAAAGGGAGTGTCCGCAAATGGGCTACCAACCTGCTGATGTAGTTCCACAAGAAGGAGGACTTTCAGGTGATGCACTTCATTTTGACGGAGATGAAGAGCGCAAGCGCTGATAAAAGCCAGAGCCTTCCATTCGCTCCATACATCCATGCTCTTCTCGATGATGTTTGTTCACCCGTCATGAAGATTGTGTGTACAACCAAGCACGAGCAGTACCAGCCCGAATTGATTAGAACAGAAGAGAGTTTGTCTGCGAAGGATTTGATGGAAGGTAACTCTGACGGTCCTCCCGCAACCATGCCACGCGAGCCTGTGATGAACCGGTCGTCAAACAAGACCATGCTCGTACTGATTATGGACTCCCTGAAGAAGCTGGACTCCGTCCCTGAGTCATTGAGGAAGCTAGAGGCGGTGCCTGAAGCCCTCAAGAAGTTGGAGAGGGAGAACCAGGAGCTAAAGCGTACCGTCGATCAGCTGTAGAAGACCATAAGGGATCTTAGGTCGTGAACGCCGGTCGTAATCCTGTTTCACAGGATCGTACGTCTTCACAGTCTGGCCCACAGACTTGATCTGTTGTGTCTCTAGCCGCTCACTGACCTTTCGAGGCCAACAACGGCCGCTCCAGTTGCCATCGCCATTCATGTGACCCGCGGTGATGGAGCGCTTAACGGCAGACCACCGTGATATCTAGTACTTATTGCACTTGTCGAAGGTGAATGTTAGCATGGAGGCGACTGGGAGCCGCCTTATTCCCTTAAGAACTACGTTGAAAATCTCAGCCATGTTGCTTGTCATGTGGTCGTACCTAGCCCCCCCCTACATCGAAGGCCCGAGCCCACTTCTCCTTCAAAGGAAGGTGCGTCTGTATGAAATCCAAACCCTCTTTGGAGACCACCTTCGTGAGGTGTTTCAGACTTTCATCAAAAATGAAGGGCTCGAATTCCCCGCACAGAAGCTTCAATGCCTCAGTGCAGTCTTTGTTCTTTACTTTGGAGTAGAAGTTCTGAGCAAAGTTCCGCATGCACCATCTGTGAATCACACCCGGATGACCTTCTAAGTGTACTCGGACTGCGTTGATGATCCCAGGGTGTCAGTCTGATATGATGCATGGTGGCCTATCGCGACCAAGGACGTGCACCCGGAGAAGATTCATGAACCATTCCCAGTTCGAATTGTCTTCCGATTCTACGAGGGCGAAAGCAAGGGGCACAAGCTGATTATCGGCGTCACAGGTTATGGCCACCAGCAGCACGCCTCGGACCTTGCCGGAAAAAACATTCTGTGAACAGAAAGTACCGGCTTGCAGTGACGATACGCCTCTATGCAGGCACCGAACGCCCAGAACGCCCTCCTAAAAATGGTGAATCTACGGTCCCACCCCTCTGGGCTCTTCTCTGGGAAGCCCCATGGGTAACCCTCCACCTCGTACACCATTCCTGGGTTGCGGGCCTTCATAGCCTGAAGTAGTTTCGGGAGTACACCGTATGACTCCTCCCAGTCACCGTACACCATCTTCAGAGCCAACTGCTTAGCCCTCCAGGCCTTTCCGTAATTCACATCATACTCAAATATCATGCTTATGTAATCCTGCAGCTGAGACGCGGACTGCGTTGGCTACTTGGCGATGGCATGTTTCAGTCGCTGACTCATGAAGTTGGACGTAAGCTGGCGGTGATGACCTTCCATGCGGCCGCACCCATAGCGGTGCGATCCTACGCAGCTAACGATCTTCCAACGATCATCCAGTCTGCACTTATGGGTGCAGAGCTTCCACGGACAGCCCTGCTCACTCTTCTCACACCGCACCACGAATCTCAATGTTTTGTGTAACTTGTGCACGCGGTAAGGCCGATAGTGCCGCACAACGTACTCCTGTAGCCACATCTTCATATCTAGCATTGAGCTGAACACAAGTCCTGGATATATCAAAGGCTTCGACCTCGGATTTATCTTCTCCTCTTCGGCTGTCTGAGGTCTTGGCGCAACCAACGGCACCATATCGTACATATCTTGCTCTGCTACAACTGCTAGGTCAGCGCCTCTTAAATCTCTGAACTCATGTGTGCTCATGTCTCTACTGTACACGGTTCGAAAGATAATTTTTTCCAACAAGCTGAACTCGTATCCAGCGGGCGGACCTTCATCATCGGAGTCCTCTGCCCGTGCCGTCAGGTATTCCAACCCGGCCTCCTGCTCCCGCTCCGCGTCCTCCTCTTCCGCAGCAGCATAACTTGCGTCGTTAAGTTCGTCTGATGCAAAAGCTGTTTGCTGAGACCGCAACTTTGTTGAGATTTCAATGACTGGAAGCTTCGGAGCCATTATTTCCAAATACGCCTCAGCCTCTGTATCGTCTCCATCAACCTCTTCTACCTCAGCATCCTCTGCATCCACCTCTTCAGCAACCTCTTCTACCTCAGTGGCCAACCTTTCTGGCGAACCTGCATCACTGTCATCGTCGCTCCCACCATCTTCTGCAGGACCGTTGTTTAGATCAAAATGGTCGCCAACATCCCCAGCAACAGCATCATGTGTTGGAGGGGTGCTAACTTCTGCAGTTGGCTGACTACCGGTCATGGTTTTGTAGATCTATTGGCTGCCTACACTATGGCTACCTACACCTGACCTACGTCCGCGGCCATCACAGCCTAACGGCGAGTGATTTAGGTCTATATCTGACAGGTTATGACCTGGCTGCACCACTGCATATACAACAAGGATCTTAATGCAAGATTCACTGACCATTGCCTTGTAGTTTTCCCAAGCATATGCCTCGGCCAGGGGGATCATAGTGCACAACGACCTAGGGCCTGTGCCGGCGTCATACCTTCCTTCCAACCTTACTACAGAACTTTCTTCCAAATCCATCTCTTGCCTCACCTTATCAACAAGTTCAGCAAGAGTTGGATCCTTAGGGAAACACAAGGCAAGGCTTTCGGTGTTCACAAACTCCACACCAGTGTTGCCAGATTGCATGTTAAGAGCGCCGCCGTGATGTAAATGCACTACGTTACGATACGCCATCCTACGTAAAAGGCAATATAGGCAACATAACCCACATCACGTCTGCCAGGTCCGTCATGCCATAATATATCAAACAGTGCACTGGTTGCCTAACCCTATTACCTAAAGGTATGTAATACAAGACTTATATACATCCTGGCAAGTTGATTCATCAGAAGATTACCTGCTACTTTCGGCAGATCTGGCTGATGCCACCTGGTCTCCACTCTTCTACCGCTCGGGATTTGCGCTAAGGAGGTAGGTTCCTACGATGAGGGGCGGCCAGGAAGCTGCTTTTGACACGGAGAATCGCCGGTGTACGACGGGCTGCCTGGAATGGCCGCCGGACCCGTGGGGAAAGAGGAAAAAGAGGGGAAGGGGACTGGGACCTGCGAGTGGCTCTGTGGAGTGGACGCTATGAAGGGGGCGACTTGTTTATGGGGAGTGGAGGGTGGGGGGGAGCGGGGGTAACCGGAGCTCAAATGGACAACACGCCTACGGTTTTTCTAAGAATGGACGCCTATTAGTTTAGCGCGAATGCACGCCTATCAGTCACTTAGGACGCGGAAATGTCAGAGGCCGACATGAAACACACCTAATTCACAGGCGCAACACACAGCCGAGATGGCACGCCTGCTTGAAGGGCGGCCTATGGCGAGCACCGCCAACCAAGACGGCGTGATATGGGCTGCTATACAGACGCCAAACGTTAAGGCGCTCTTACGGTCACGCCAAATTGACTGACGTCCTAACTTTTCGCATGTCACGCCTGTAGGTCAGGCGTTTCACAAATTGGTCAGAACATCCTAGATGGAACAGCAGATGATCTGCTGCGATGTCGCTGGTCGAAACAGAAAACACAGACTATCCCGCAACGTACGGCGCCAAACAAACATGCGCTATAGGGCGGTGCCACGCTGGCGGCGTGACCAACGACCGTGGACCGAGACCGGTCAAATGCGCCGAATAGTAAGGCGTGCCTACGTGTACTTGAAACGCCAATCGATCATGCCCTAATGGCGAGGTCAGGCGACGAAATAAGTTTTTTGAGGGGTCAGTGCGCGACATAAGATCTTTCAAGGGCCATTTAGTAAAAACAATACTTAGCCCCCCCTCGGGGGGGGGGGGGGGGGGGGGGGGCGTTGCAGGAACAGAAAGGAAGCGGAGACTGGAGACAGTGGTCGTGCCTTGCGTCGCGCGGCAACGCTGACCGCTCATGATATCGATGGTCAATAAGAGGAGGGCAGATACGTACCAATCTCCTACTTTAGGCTTCACTTTCTCTGCTTCTTCCGGCGCGCGCGTTTCCTCGCGGCGGCAAAATCCTACGGTGCGTGCTTGCTTGCTTGCCGCCTTTGTGTGGAGTATAAAGCAGATAGACTTGGTCTTGTACGTCACGCGTGACATGACTTTTCCCCCGCGCCTCGATACTTCTATTGTTTCATTTATTATGGCGGCTGCTACGGATCAACCGACTGATTTCCCCGGGGAAATCAGTCGGGTCACCAGCCGTTCGTTACATCCTCCCAGAGCCGTTGGATCGAGCCAACGCAAACGGCCGCATTGCCGTAGGGACGTAGGGCCTCGTGCTCGCAGCAGGAGCCGCACCCCACTTGCCGGCAGCGCAACGACACTTCGCCGATCGCGCCGACGATGGTACACTGTAGTGCCTACCCCGGCTGCACCGCGGCTCAAGGGCGCCAGTGAAGCTTCAATGCAGCCGCCGGTGAAGCTCCAATGCAGCACCACCGTTGTAGTGCAGCTCCGGGCTCGCCGGTGAAGCTCCATTGCAGCACCAGCGAAGTTTCATTGTAGCTACGAGCGCTGCATCGCAGTTCTTGGCGCCGCCGGTGACGCATCGTTGCAGCACCGAGCTCTAGGTCGCTGCGCAAGCGTTACATCGCAGCACCGGGAGCTGCCGACGACCGCTCCACTGCATCACCACCGTGCGCATGCGGCTGCGACGGCGACGGGGGTGCTCCGGACGCCACCGGTGAAGCTCCATTGCGGTGGCCAGTGAAGCTTCCTTGCAGCCCCGAGCTTCGTGCCGCCGCGCTAGCGCTGCATCGTAGCACTGGGAGCCGGCGGCAAGCACTCCGCTGCAGCACCGCCACGCGCACGCGGCGGCGCCGTCTGGCGCTGCGACGACGACGGGGTTGCTCCGATGAAGCACGCGACGGGCGACGCGATGCAGCTGCTGCGGCGGAGATGCTAGCTGTGGTAATCTCCGTCGCTTCCTCCCCCCATTCGTAGCAGCGGTGGTGTTGGTGGGGCGGCATGGCGACCGGAGATGGTGAAATCTCGTGCTGAAGCTTGACGAAGGACTAACGAAAGAAAGGAAATGTGTGGATGAGAGAGCTGCGCGTGGAGATAACGCTACGAGGGATAAGCGGTGGTGGCCCCAAGCGACACGCGTCAGCCAGGAGAGACGGCTTACACAGCGACAAAATCAACCGGTTGATTTAAAACATTCTCCTTCATTTATTATAATTTTCCCCGCTCAGCTTGCATGCCAAGTCTCCCACAAGGGCCTATATAAACGGCCCGGCACGCGTCTCAAGTCTCAACCATCCCACAAGTCCCAAAGCATACTGTTTGGAAGCAGCATCCATCCTAGGCTCTGCCTTACTTAAGCAAGGAAGCAACAGTAGCAACTAGCAACGCAAGAAGAGTTGAGGAGAGGAGCAGGTGATAAGAGATATGGCGTCGATGATGGGAGGAGACTTCGTGGAGGCCTACGTCCTCAAGAACGCCTACAAGGAGAAGATGAGGCGCATGGACCAAGCTGACGCGGCGGCGGCCCTCGGCCGCGCCAAGAGCGGCAAGGACGACAAGGAGGCCGCCGGAGCCGCCGGAGAGAAGAAGGCTGCTGCTGGTGGTGGTGCGAGCGGCAGGGGAGGATTCTTTGGCCTCATGAAGAAGAAGGTGCACCCCAAACCCAAAGCGGCGGCGGCTACTTCCTCTTGATTCTTTTACTACTGTCTTTGCCATGCCACGAAATTGTGAGCCGCAGCGGGGTGTAGAAAAACCACTCTCTTCTTCTAGCTAGGAACGTGTGTGTGTAAGTTTGTTCTTTCGATCAGCTTCTCTTGGACGGAGTAGTGTGTAAAGCAAGTTCTTTTGGTTGTTAATTCGTCAAAAAAGAGTTGACAAAAATTAAGTGAAGAGTAATCCTGCGTTAATTGGGTTGATCTCCGTTTTTTATTTGTCTGCACTACGAAATATTAGGCTATCAGTACGGGCATATGGCAGCTGTTTGGTTCCTCGTTCGTTCATTTGGGCTAATCATTTCAATTCAAACAAGGTCTCATGCATAAACTGCCCGACTGCATTCAGCTGAGTTCAGCCACTAAAAGAGAGTCGGTGCTCTCTTAGATCATCTGCAGGCTGACCGGTCACGGTCCGGTCACAAAAAATCGACCCAGACGGGCCTCTTAAACATGCCTCAAACGTCCGAACTGACCGGCACCCCCCATTTTCAGCCCAAATATGGGGCGGGTATAGGGGAGCCCGGGCGCGCCCGCCACGTTGGACCCGACAGCCCGACCCCACCTCAAATTGACCCAAATCGACCCCGCGAAGTGCCGGATCCATTTGGTGTTATCCTCTCTTCTTCCTCCTCGCGTCGTCCGTCTCCCAGCTTCGCCGCCGCGCGTGCTCCGTCGCCTAGTAGCCTCTGCTCCCCCGGCCGCTTGGTCAGAAGGATCATCTCTCCCGACCTCGCCGCGGAGGACGTCGTCCCCGGCCCGGAAGACACCGCGGTACTTCCGGCAACTCTCTGCCTCTGCCTTGCGCGAGATGTGTTTGACAGAATGTCTGACCGGATATGTTCGTCAAATTTGTAGGAGAAACGATGGATTCCGATGCTTCGTCCGACGAGGAGTATGGACCGGATATGTTCGTCAAATTTGTAGGAGAACTGATTCAAGAAGAGTTCTTCGATTCATCGGATTCGGACGAAGAAGTGGACATGACCATGAGCATGGAAGAGGAAATGGGCCGGCAAGTGGAGCATATTCTCAGTTTCAAGGGCTCAATCAAAAGGAGAAGAGTCATCAATCGGGATAGGGTATCCGGAGCAAAGCTATTGCAGAAGGATTACTTTGATCCAAACCCAAGATTCCCGGATGATCCATGGTTTCGTCGTCGCTTTCGCATGCGAAAACCATTGTTTTTGCGCATTATGGAGGCAGTGAAAACACATGATGACTACTTTAGGCTCACAAGGGATTGCTTCGGTCAACTCTCTTTCTCTGCCAAGCAGAAGTGCACGGCAGCTATGAGGATGCTTGCACTTGGTACTGCGGCATATGTCATTGGTGAGATGGTCAGGATGGGGAAGAGTACATGCCTGAAACTACTATCAAGTTTGCCCGTGTTGTGGTGCAGGTGTTTGGAGCAGAGTATCTGAGAGAGCCAAATGCATAGGACACGACATTTACTATCGAATGATCGACTTGCATGGCTTTGTATGGATTTGAGAGTCCGGATATGAGGCATGTGGATGCACGGAGCGAAATATAAGGGGTCGTCCGGGCGCGTCCGCGGGCGTATAGGGGGGCGGATTTGCAAGGTCCGCGTGTAGATGCTCTTAGAGCATTGTTGCAGTGGAGGCAGATACTACGCCTTCTCGCTCTCTTCTTCTTCTTGTTGTTGTTATTATGAAAACCTGCTCCCTCTATAAAATAAAATGTTTTAGATCAATATTTAGGGATATAAAACGTATTATATTTGTTTATTGAGGGAGTTCCTTTTTTTTTCTCCTGCAAAAGAAAAGCTTTACCTTTCTAACAACATGTCTTGCTCTCGGTTGGTGTGCATCGAGTGATATTTGATCATATCGTGCAAGAGAAGTGATATTTAATCATGCTGACAAGGCCATGAATTTTACTTCCTCTGTATGAAATTACATGTCGTGAAAATGGATAAAAATAGATGTATCGAAAGCTAAGGGCTCCTTTGATTCAAAGGAATACTATATGATTTTTGGAGGATTGAAATCGTTAGTATTTTTTCCTACATTAGTCTTTTGATTCATATGATTGAATCCCATAGAAATTTTTCCAATGGAATCTTTTATACTATATTTTATAGGAAATCTAACATTCACTCCAACCTCTTTTTACAATTTCTTTGTTTTTCTTGTGGCATCAAACACTCCTTGTCAATCCTACAGGGTTTAAATGGACATGCAACTCCAACCCTCTACTTTTCCTATTCCTGTGTTTTCAAAATCCTGCGAATTAAAGAGGCGATACATCATGACGGAGGGAGTAGTAGTTACAACAAACGACAAGAAATTAAAGCAAAGATGATGATGTACCTGCTATTGTGTCCTTGTCAGAAATTGGCACATGAGCTAAGAGCAATGATTGCATATGTCAATATCAAGGCGGGGTGCATATAAAGTATGTTTACTTGTAATATAAACATCAAGGGTTGAGATTGCTAATCAGACCTGCCGTCTGTTAAATTGGCATATCAACTAATCAGATTTACACGCACCCGCACGCACGCGCGCGCACACACACACAAAGATAACAGATATCGCTAAAGTTGCCGGTTGATGAATTTGACAGCTCTAGGCCACAAGAACACGACGTTTCTTGTGCATCCACGTCCCCGGTTATGCAAGCATGAATATAATATGCTTCCAAGTTTAACATACTCGTTACAAAGAGTAATCTCTCACGCTATCTATCTCCAACCCATCGTCACGCATGACCTTCCATAGACAGTAAAATATATAAAAATAGAAATAAGATGAAGACGTCTGCGGTCTGCCTCGTGCCATATGTCCGCAGCAAGGAATTAATTCCTTTTCCTTCCCGTTTGGACATATCAGGCACGACGAAGCATTGAAGAAGCGTACGTGTGTCCGTCGATTTGGCATGCAGCGGCCAACGCTTGCTTGTTCTGATTTGACACACTACTAGTGCAGTACAAGCATGCTGACACAACCGGATCTGCATACCATGCCTACTTCTTTGACATTTCTTGGACGTCCCATCACACGTTGACAATAGAATTTAGGCAGTTGCAGCTAGCCAAAAGCAAAGTCAGCAGATATGTGTGTGTATGTGATGGATGTGATGTCTCAAAAAATGACTTATTTATGATGCCTATCAAGGCAGAATTGGATGGGTGAGAGCCGTTCCGTATCATCTTACTCCGAAGTCCACGATCGCAACAGCTCAGAAGTTCAGCATTTTTTACGGTTGCGAAAAAGAGAGATAGTGTGCATCAAAAGTCTCTAGAGAAGATCAAGATGGTTACACCAGCTTAAGTCTGAACCCTACGAGCATCGACCAGATTGTTCAAGTCCAATCCTTCATTGTACAAGCACATTCGAAACAAAAATATGTCGACCAAAACTCTGGGACACCAATATAGAGCTGATGTCCCCTCAATGAGGCAATGTGCGCGAACAATTGTTCCTCTAAACAGGGAGGAACGAGCGAACGCCTCCTTTCACTTCAGCACACCCCCCCAGCATGATGGACGCAGCTGCCCTGACGTGCGTTAGGTCTGATTTTGGTCACTGGTGTGGGGGCCAGCCACTGCCCACGGCCGTATCGATGACTAAAGTCAGGCGTGACGCACTTCAGATGATGTGGCCAAAGTGACATGCATGTAGTCAACCCTAAGAGCATCTAAAGCCCGTGCCTCAAACTCAAACGCTCGGGCGACCCGTCCGGTCACTAACCGGTCACAAAAATCTGACTTAGACGGACGCCTCAAACGGGTGCCAAACGTCCGGGCTGATCGACATCCCTCATATCTAGCCCAAATATGAGACGGATATGGGGCGCCTGAACATATCCGGGCGCGCCCGCTACATAGGACTGACGAAGGGGTCCCACGTGGAATCGTCCGGAAACCGGGTGGTCCGACGGAAGTCTCCTCTGTCGCCGCGTGACGCCGCTCCGGCTCGACGCCCGAGGCCAAATCCAACTATTTAAGCCGTGTGGCCTCCCCCAGCGCTAGCCCATCCACCTCCTCCCTCTCTGCGCCGCCACCCGAGCCCGTCCGCCTCCTCTCCCACGCTCTATGGCATCGCCATGGTCCGGTGGAAGATCACCACCTACGCAATTCTCACGCCGGAGCGCCGGAGGCAGGTCGAGGAGGAGATTCAGGCCAGGCGCGCTGCCCGCATCGCTGCCGGGCTGCCTCCAGACTCGCCGGAGCCGAAGGAGGAGAAGGAGGAGTGAGAGCAACAGCCGGAGGCGATGGAGGTGGCGGGTCTGGAGGAGGACGAGGCGGAGTAGCCTGCTCCCGGGTTCAACATGGTGGAGGCGGAGGTGGAGTACGTCGTCGCCCAAGCTGAGGAGATGGCGAAACAACAGGCCATCCTGAAATCCATCTAGGATGAGGTCTATATGAAGGTCAACCGGCGGAAACAGGCGGAGGTCGACACGCTCTTCGCCAAACTCAACGTGGACGTCGAGGAGGAGGAGGCCGGAGCGGAGCAGGCGGAGGGGGCGGAGCTGCAGCTGCCGCCCATATACCTGCCAGAGGGCACGGAACTAGTCGACCACTAGTAGAAAACAGACCTTTTGTCCAAAGCATTAGTCCCGGTCTGGTTTTGAACCAGCACTAATGTGACCATTAGTCCCGGTTCGGGACGGGCATCATTAGTCCCGGTTCCTTCCGGACCTATAGTCCCAGTTCGTAACACGAACCGGGACTAAAGGGGTGGTGGCAGGCGCTCGTCGGCCTGGGGCCCCACGATCACTTTTAGTCCCGGTTCGTGGCACGAACTGGGACTATAGGCTCACCTTTAGTCCCGGTTTGTGTCACGAACCGGGACTAAAGATCCCCTATTTGAACCCTCCGGCCAGCCCGAGCAAACTCCTCCCTGTTTTTCCCCTTCTGCCTCTCCTTTGTTCTTCCCCTTGCTCGAGCTCACCTCCATTTTTGCCAAAATTTGTCAAGATTTGGAGGCACCCCATCCATCCAAGTGTTCACAAAGGTTAGCAACTTTGTCCTTTCATCACTCATTGCTATATTAGCTCTTACAATGCTCTATAAGTATAGTGATTTGTGGGTTTTAGTTTGGGAGTACTTATATGTGGTAGTTTATTTGATTTATATGCAATTTGAGCTCAAATTAACTTCTTACTTTGCATGTGTAGGTGTGGTTTACTTAGTGCCTTCCCGTCCCCGTCCTAACCACCGTCGATCGCCCGCACCGTCCCGTCGCTAGCACCACCTTGGTGAGCCTCTTGTTCTTATCCTTTTTATAAAAAAAAATCATGTTTGTAAAATTTAGATAGTTACTTGTATAGTTTTCTTACCTATATGGTTGTTTGTTATACATAGTGGCATGGTTTTGATATCCGTCCCCGTCGGCCCTCGTCCGGTTTATGATTCGGATGTGGTATATATTCTCTTTTATAACTATTTGTTGCATTTCGTGTTTATGACAATTATGCCCATCAAGTTGACATAGATATTTTTATCTAGGAGGTATGTGAACCGGAAATTGCAACCGACATAGATATTCTTGTCAAGAAGTTAAATTTAGTTGAAAAAAAATGAGTATTTGAAAAAAAAATTGAAAAGAGTTGAAGAAGAGAAGATGAAACTGGAGTTGTATGTTGCCGATGTCATCGATGATCACAACATCAAGATGGATGCAATGCTCTTGAAGATTAGAAAATTTAAAAAATATGCCATTGATAGTGAGGCTTGGTATCACTATGTTGTTGGATCAATTGTTACCTTAGTTGCGATCTTGATCGCATTTGTTGTTGCATTTAAATGCTTTAGCTAGAGAGTTTGTATGTTGTTTTATGAGAACAAGTGTGTATGAACTTTATGTATGAACTTGTATTAATTTGGTCTTTTCGGTGTTGTGTAATGAAGATGAGCCGGCAATGGATGTACGATGACCGATGCTCTCCCCAGTTCATTAATGGCATGCATACTTTTCTGGTTGCGGCTGAGGCAAACAAGCGGGCGGATGGTTTTATGTATTATCCATGTGCTGGCTGTAAGAATGATCGAAATTACTCTAACTCAAGAACCATTCACGTCCACCTGTTTGAGTCCGGTTTCATGTCCGGCTATAACTGTTGGACCAAGCACGGAGAAAGAGGGGTCCTAATGGAAGAGAATGAAGAAGAAGAGGATGACGGCAGCTATCCTGGCCATGGGTTCCATGAATACGATGGTACAACAATGGGGGAAAAAGCTGAGCCGGCAATGCGGGAAGGAGTTGAAGAAGAGGCATCAGATGAGCCCGCTGATGATCTTGGTTGGGCCATTGCCGATGCAAAGAGAAACTACGCAAGTGAAAAGGAGAAGCTGAAGTTGCAGCGCATGTTAGAGGATCACAAGAAATTGTTGTACCCAAATTGCGAAGATGACAAGAAAAAGCTGGGTACCACACTGGAATTGCAGCAATGGAAGGCAGAGAATGGTGTGTCTGACAAAGCATTTGAAAAGTTGGTGATAATGTTAAAAAAGAAGCTACCAAAGGACAACGAATTGCCCGACAGTATGTATGAAGCAAAGAAGGTTGTCTGCCCTCTAGGATTAGAGGTGCAGAAGATACATGCATGCCCTAATGACTGCATCCTCTACCGCGGTGAGTACGAGGATTTGAATGCATGCCCGGTATGCTGTGCATTGCGCTATAAGATCGGCCACGATGACCCTGGTGATGTTGAGGGCGAGCGCCCCAGGAAGAAGATTCCTGCCAAGGTGATGTGGTATGCTCCTATAATACCACAGTTGAAACGTTTGTTCCAAAACAAAGAGCATGCCAAGTTGATGCGATGGCACAACGAAGACCGTAAGAAAGACGGGAAGTTGAGAGTACCCGCTGATGGATCGCAGTGGAGAAAAATCGAGAGAAAGTGGAAGGACTTTGCAAAGGACGTAAGGAACATATGGTTTGGTTTAAGTGCAGATGGCATTAATCCTTTTGGGGAGCAGAACATCAATCATAGCACATGGCCTGTGACTCTATGTATCTATAACCTTCCTCCTTGGTTGTGCATGAAGCGGAAGTTCATTATGATGCCAGTGCTCATCCAAGGCCCCAAGCAACCCGGCAACGACATTGATGTGTACCTAAGGCCATTAGTTGAAGAACTTTTACAGCTGTGGAATGGAAAAGGTGTACGTGCGTGGGATGAGAAAGAAAAGGAGGAATTTGACCTACATGCGTTGTTGTTTGTAACCATCAATAATTGGCCTGCTCTCAGTAACCTTTCAGGACAGACAAACAAGGGATACCACGCATGCACGCACTGTTCAGATGATACCGACAGTATATATTTGGATAAATGTAAGAAGAATTTGTACCTGGGGCATCGTCGATTTCTTCAGAGCAGGCATCCCGTAAGAAAGAAAGGCAAGCATTTCAAAGGTGAGGCAGATCACCGGAAGAAGCCTCGCCACCGTACTGGTGATGATATACTTGATATGGTCAAGGATTTAAAAGTAATCTTTGGAAAGGGTCCTGGCGGACAATCTGTTCCGAATGACGCTGACGGACGCGCACCCATGTGGAAGAAGAAACCTATATTTTGGGACCTACCCTATTGGAAAGACCTAGAGGTCCGCTCTGCAATCGAGGTGATGCACGTGACGAAGAATCTTTGCGTGAACCTGCTAGGCTTCTTGGGCGTGTATGGGAAGACAAAAGATACACCGGAGGCACGGGAGGACCAGCAACGTATGCACGGAGAAGACGGCATGGATCCAAAGGAGTTTCAGGGTCATGCCAGCTACGCTCTTACCAAAGAAGAGAAGGAAATCTTCTTCGAATGCCTGCTCAGTATGAAGGTCCCGTCTGGCTTCTCGTCGAATATAAAGGGAATAATAAATATGGCAGAGAAAAAGTTCCAGAACCTAAAGTCTCATGACTGCCACGTGATTATGACGCAACTGCTTCCGGTTGCATTGAGGGGGCTTCTACCGGAATACGTTCGATTAGCCATTGTGAAGCTATGTGCATTCCTCAATGCAATCTCTCAGAAGGTAATCGATCCAGAAATCCTCCCAAGGTTAGAGAATGATTTGGTGCAATGTCTTGTCAGTTTCGAGTTGGTGTTCCCACCATCCTTCTTCAATATCATGACGCACGTCCTACTTCACCTAGTCGAGGAGATTGCCATTCTGGGGCCTGTATTTCTACACCATATGTTCCCCTTTGAGAGGTTCATGGGAGTCTTAAAGAAATATGTTCATAATCGTGCTAGGCCAGAAGGAAGCATCTCCAAGGGCCATGAAACAGAGGAGGTCATTGAGTTTTGTGTTGACTTTATTCCTGACATTAAGCCGATTGGTGTTCCTGAATCGCGGCATAAGGGTAGACTGGGTGGAAAAGGCACGCTAGGAAAGAATTCAGTAATATGCCGGGACGGGCATTCTTTGGCGCAAGCACACTATACAGTTCTACAAAGTTCCGCCTTGGTGGCTCCGTATATCGAGCAACACAAGAATATTCTACGCTCCAAACACCCGGAGCAGTCTGACGACTGGATTACACATGAACAAACGGTGACTTTCGCCGGTTGGTTGCAGACACGTCTCATGCATGACGACACTGTTGCAGATGACCTGTACTTGCTATCCAAGTTACCATCTTCGACTATATTGACTTTCAAAGGGTACGAGATAAATGGGAATACATTTTACACGATCGCCCAAGATAAAAAGAGCGCCAACCAAAACAGTGGTGTCCGCTTTGATGCAGCAAACACCAATAGGCCAAAGGACACATATTATGGTTACATAGAGGAGATATGGGAACTTGACTATGGACTTGGTTTGAAGGTCCCTTTGTTTCGGTGCAAATGGGTCAATCTGACAGGAGGCGGGGTAAAGGAAGACCCGCAGTACGGAATGACAATAGTGGATCTCAACAATCTTGGGTACGCAGACGAACCATTCGTCCTAGCCAATGATGTGGCGCAAGTTTTCTATGTGAAGGACATGTCTACCAAGCCGAGAAAAAGAAAAGATAAGGAAGCGAATACATCATACGATGAGCCAAAGCGCCACATAGTTCTTTCAGGGAAAAGAAACATCGTGGGAGTGGAGGACAAGACAGACATGTCAGAAGATTATGAAAAGTTTCATGAAATTGCTCCCTTCAGAGTGAATGTTGACCCCAGCATCAAGTTAAACGATGAAGACTGTCCATGGTTACGACGCAAAGGTGTTGGGGAACGTTGCATGGGAAACAAAAATTTTCCTACGCACACGCAAGATCTATCCATGGTGATGAGCATCTACGAGAGGGAGAGTGAATCTACATACCCTTGTAGATCGCTAAGCGGAAGCGTTAATAAACGCGGTTGATGTAGTCGAACGTCTTCGCGATCCAAATCGCCGAGCGTCCCGCGATCCAATCACGATCCTTCCGATCTAGTGCCGAACGGACGGCACCTCCGCGTTCAACACACGTACGGCTTGATGACGCCTTCACCTCCTCGATCCAGCGAGCGATGGTGAAGTAGTGGTTGAGTTCCAGCAGCACGACGGCGTGGTGATGGTGGTGAGGAACAATCTCTGCAGGGCTTCGCCAAGCACTACGGAGATTATGACGGAGGAACTAGAGGGCTAGGGTTGCCGGCACACGGCTTGGGAAATCCTGATGTATCCCGTGTGCTAGCCCTGCCCCTCTATTTATATGTTGAGCCTTGGGGTCTAAACTTGGAGTAAAAGCCTCCTCCGGGTCGGTTTTGCCCGCACAAGGTCGGTTTGGCCCGCAGGGAAAGAGTCCAACTCGGATCCCTGCCGAACCGTGCACAGCCGCGCACAAGCGGTAGTACCGCTTCACACAAGCGGTAGTACCGCTTGGGCGGTAGTACCGCTTCACACAAGCGGTAGTACCGCTCCGGCGGTAGTACCGCTTCACCAAGCGGTAGTACCGCTTACGCGGCAGCAAAACTACTTTTGCACTTTCCAATACCTTGTGGGCTTTATCCCTTTGGCTCATATAAAGTGTTGCTGCACCCGAACACTTCGGTAAACATCCGGAACCCCTTCCGGTGAACTCCGGAACCCTTCCAGAGATCAAAACACTATTATCACATATATCAATCTTTACCTCCGGACTATTCCGGAGATCCTCGTCATGTCCGGGATCTTATCCGGGACTCCGAACAACTTTCGGTCACCAACATAATAACTCAATTATACTAATCGTCACCAAACGTTAAGTGTGTAGACCCTGCGGGTTCGAGAACTATGTAGACATGACCGAGACACCTCTACGGCCAATAACCAATAGCGGGACCTGGATGCCCATATTGGCTCCTACATATTCTACGAAGATCTTTATCGGTCGAACCTCTATGTCAAGGATTCAGTTAATCCCGTATGCTGTTCCCTTTGTTCTTCGGTATGTTACTTGCCCGAGATTCGATCGTTGGTATCACTATACCTAGTTCAATCTCGTTACCGGCAAGTCTCTTTACTCGTTCCGTAATACAAGATCTCGTGGCTAACACTTTAGTCACATTGCTTGCAAGGCTCATTGTGATGTTGTATTACCGAGTGGGCCCTGAGATACCTCTCCGTCATACGGAGTAACAAATCCCAGTCTTGATCCATGCCAACCCAACAGACACCCTCGGAGATACCTGTAGAGCACCTTTATAGTCACCCAGTTACGTTGCGACGTTTGATACACACAAGGTATTCCTCCGGTGTCAGTGAGTTGCATGATCTCATGGTCAAAGGAACAGATACTTGACATGCAGAAAACAATAGCAATAAACTGACACGATCAAATGCTACGTTTACAGTTTGGGTCTTGTCCATCACATCATTCTCCTAATGATGTGATCCCGTTATCAAATGACATCTCATGTCAATGGCTAGGAAACCTTAACCATCTTTGATCAACGAGCTAGTCAACTAGAGGCATACTAGGGACACAGTGTTGTCTATGTACCCACACATGTATTTGAGTTTCCAATCAATACAATTATAGCATGGATAATAAACGATTATCATGAACAAGGAAATATAATAATAACCAATTTATTATTGCCTCTAGGGCATATTTCCAACAAAAGGGACACACGCGAAGAAAAAAATTTATACCCAAAGATCCCACTCTGGGATGTGACCGGCTTCTCTAGTTAGTTTCCGGACTTATATATCTGGAAAGTCCCACTTCGGACAAACCGGAGGGAATCTTTATAATAGTAGTGTACTTATGTGTTTTGGCATTTGAAACGCATCTAAATATTATGTCCAAAGCCACATCATCAATTTTCAACCCTTTCTGACTTCATTTGCTATTTTTCATGCATTTACTGATTTTTTGAGCTAAATGACCCTGAAATTGAAAAGCACTACAAATGAACTCTGAAAAGGTTGAAAGTTGGCATGGTATCATCATTTCACCCTCATAGCATGTGCTAAAAAGTTGAGAGGGTTACGGCAAAAACTGGATGCACTTCGTGTACAAAATGGACAATCTCTTTCGAAGTATCAGGGTTTCAGATGAAAACTCGTCTGTTACTAAGGCATTTCATTTTTTTAAACTTATTTCAACTCCAGACTTTTTGTGTGTTCAGTATGCACCATTCGAAGCCACGTCATCAATTTTCAACCCTTTCTGACTTCATTTGCTATTTTTCATGCATTTACTCATTTTTTTGAGCTAAATGACCCTGAAATTGAAAAGCACTACAAATGAACTCTGAAAAGGTTAAAAGTTGGCATGGTATCATCATTTCACCCACATAGCATGTGCTAAAAAGTTGAGAGGGTTACGGCAAAAACTGGATGCACTTCGTGTACAAAATGGACAATCTCCTTCGAAGTATCGGGGTTTCAGACGAAAACTCGTCTGTTACTAAGGCATTTCATTTTTTTTACTTATTTCAACTCCAGACTTTTTGTGTGTTCAGTATGCACCATTCGAAGCCATGCCATCAATTTTGAACCCTTTCTGACTTCATTTGCTATTTTTCATGCATTTACTGATTTTTTTTTGAGCTAAATGACCCTGTAATTGAAAAGCACTACAAATAACTTAAGAATTACCAAATTGAATATAATGATAAAACACGCTAATATTAAACAGCAGAAAAAAGAATCACTGAAAAATCTACTTTTAAAATAAAGTTATTCACAAACTAGTGATTCACATAAATTTCAAATAATTCAAATTTAAACTATTCAAATTTGAAAACTACTGGCACTAACAGAAAGTTTATAATTTTTTTTACCTAAAGCAAAAAGATTCACAAAGAAACTCTAAATAGAGCAAAAAAGAACTCAGAAACAAAAGAAAATAAATAAAGCAAAAAAAAACAGAAAAATAAATAAATTAAAAAAAAGCCCGCCTATTGGGCCGCCACGGCCTGCATACGACTAGAAACACAACCTCTAGTTGTGACAGGATGCAGGCCCGTACGGCCCAATAGGCCCCACTGGGCGGCAAAGGTGTGGTAGGCCCAGTAGGCCTGCATTAGAGAGGAGCTCGACACGGTAGCCGCGGCGGGGCTTATAAACCGGTGCGAGCTCCTCTCAACTAGCGAGGTGGGACTAAACATTTCAATACGGGAAGCCAGGCCTTTAGTCACGGTTGGTGCCACCAACCGCGACTAAAGGCCCGCCTTTAGTCCCGGTTGGAGCCACCAACCGCGACTAAAGGGGGTCGCTTCCCGCCGCTTCGGCTGGTGAAATTCACCTTTAGTCCCGGTTGGTGGCTCCAACCGGGACTAAAGGCCTCCTTATATATATACAACACTTCAAAAAAATTCAGTTCCTCTGCTTTCTTCGACCTCTTCGACATCGCCGCGCCGTCGCCGTCTCGCCTCCCCGACGCCGGAGCTCGTCGCCGCCCTCGACGCCGGCCGCCCGTGCCTCCTCGCGCCGATCCCCGACGCCGCCTGCGCCCGCTCCTCCCCGAGCCCGGCCTGACGCCGCCCGCGCCCGCTCCTCCGGCCCCGAGCTCCTCGCCGTCGCCGCCCCCGACTCGCCTCGCCTCGCCATCGCCCCGTTGTGAAGTCCCCCCTCTCCCCCCTCTCCCTTGCCCCCTGTGCCGCCATGGCGGCCGCCGGCCCCTCCCCGAGCCCCCCCCCCCCCGCCCACACACACGTATATGCATGAACACACACACACACACTAGATGATTAGATGTATAGATGATTAGATGATTAGATGCAAGAATTTTGATGTATAGAAAAAAGTTAAGGAGTTTTGACATTTGATGAATTTTGACATAGATGCAAGAATTTTGACATTTTTTTCACTAGATGATTAATTAGATGTATAGAAAAAAGTGAAGGAATTTTGACATTTGAGGAATTTTTACATTTTGGTTCAATATGTATAGAAATTAGTATATATATATATATATATATATATATATATATATATATATATATATATATATATATATATGTATGTATGTATGTATGTATGAATACAATGTATAGAAAAAAGTTGATGAATTTTGACATTTGATCCAATGTATAGCAATTAGTATTTGCAAAAGTTACATATTTTAATGTTGTATTTGCAAAAGTTTGTTATGTATTTGCAATTAGTATATGTATGTATACAATAGATTCTCTTAGTCCTTTAAGGGATTTATCAAGAATGCCCCCATTATGGATGTGCACAAGTTGATCCAAAAAAATTCTGATCTCATGCATCTACCCTTCTATATGTCACGTTTTGTCTAGCTAGTGTCAAAGGATTCAAGAAAACCATGGCTTCATCACTAGCTAATGTTAAATTTGCATAGAATTTCTTCTCGGAGTCAACGATGCCTGGCCCGCATCCTCATCGTCGACTCATTCGCGACGACGTCCTGCTTCAGAGGGGCAACGTTCGGGACTGGGCTCCGTCGGGCTGGCACTGGGAGGTGCTACCTTCAGGGGCGCGCAGCTTGGTGAGGAACCCGGCCCCGGGTCCCGTCGTCGACCCAGAGCTTCTTTGGTGGCGTTCGCGTGGGCCACTTTTGGTGCGGAGGCAGCCGGCCCCGCCGGAGGTGGTACGTCGCCGTGTCAGGGTGGAGGACGAGCACGTCCGTCGCTACATGGATGCGTTGGACGTCATGTTCTCCAATACCTGGCAGGTTCTTCAGGGATCTCACCCGAGCTATGATCCTGTGATGGTTCCTTCTCTTTGGGTGTCCACCGCTCGCGCCTCAGGAACCGCGAGTGAACTAGATTCTTCGATAATATTCGATCTGTATTAGCTAGTGATAATACTCGAGATGTATTCGAGATTATATTCGATAATATTCAAGACGATTTATTCGAGATTATATTCGATGATGCATATTATATGAATTATTCGAGATGCCTATTATGTACTATGATTCAGTTTTTCCTTATTGATTGCATGCATTCTAATTTGAATACTAAATTGTTTTATTTTTCTTCTAGATTAGTTAAATAAAAGCTATGGACAATACCGGCGGAGAAGGAGAAGAGGCTCCGTTCGACATCATACGCTCCTCCCCGAGCCCAGAGCATGAACCTGAAGATGATGACGGCTCGCAATATCTGAACAATTCCGATGAGGGTTGTATGATATTTGATGAAGACGAACGAACAGATGAAGGCGACGACAACGATGTTGACGAAGAAAATGTTCTTCAAATAACAAAGACCGGCGAGGTATATTTATTATATAAGCCATCCGGTGATCATTACATGTCTTAATTGATTTGTATGTATTAACGAATCGATCTTTCTTCTTTTAGGCCTCCGGATCGAGCAAATCTTCTACAAGCGACGGGGTAGTTCGAGGCCCGGCCAGAAAGTTGGATCTTGGCGTAAAGTTCAACATCGATTCCATCAAAACATCAACTGGCGAACCGCTTGAACCTAGGAAAAATGCGACCAAGTTCAAGAATCAATGCGGAGTTATTGTCAGGGACCAAATCCCGATCTCCGTTCAAGAATGGAAAAAGCCAGCAAAGGGAGATCGAGCAGGAGTTACTTTTGTCGACGAAAGAGCAAAAGATGTGCTTTGGGATTCGCTCATGCGGCATTTCACCCTACCAGATAATTTGACAGATGCAGATCTGAAGAAAGTCAGAAACTATGCTCTTAAAAAGATGGCGATCGCATTCAACACCTTCAAGAAAAATGCATGGACTAAGTACGTCAAATCAAAAAAGAAGACTCCAGAATTCACGGGAGCACTGGTGAAGGCAAAAGATCACTGGGACGCTTTCGTGAAGTTCAAGGAATCGGAAGAAGCTAAGGAACGGTCGAGAAAAAACAAGATTAATGCTGCGAAAAAGAAGTGGCACCATACTCTGGGGCCAGGTGGCTACCAGGTGGCCCTGCCTAAGTGGGATCAATCTGAGCAAAAGATGATTAGTGCAGGGGTCACTCCAGTTACATTGACATGGCCCCCCAGGTGTAGGACATGGTTTTATGCGCATGGGGGGAAGTTGGACCCAGAGACAGGGCTGGTTATGGTGAAGGCAAGTCTTAAAGAAGCGACAGACGAAATACTTATTGCAATAGAAGAAGCTCGAACGGGGGTGTTCACGCCCAACAGAGAGAACGACGAGCTTACGCGCGCCCTGAAGAATCCTGAACACCCAGGAAGAACACGAGGCAAAGGCGTTGTTCCGTCGTTTGAGGGGTTTGCGGATTGGAACGACGACTATAGAAGCCGTGCGAGAAAGAAGATACAAGAGGAGCAGAAGAAGGAGGAAGCACTCCGCCTTGAAGGCCTAGAATCAAAGCACCTGGAGTTGGAACGATTTGTCAGGCGGCAGCAGGAGCAGATCGACTCACTCAGCAGGAAAGGGCATCTCAGCGGCAGCATGAGCAGATCGATCCAGCATTGGATAGCACCGTCCCATCTATGCCGAGAAGCAGCGTGGGTTCCGCCCCGGCCGATATCGATAATGCACTGCTAACTAGCTACCCTGTGGATGATATCAAAGACAGGACTAACTGTGAGCTACACATGAAAGTGAAGAACTTATCCATGAAGGTGGCGGACGGCTATGCTTTAGCAAATCCCCCTGAAGCAACCTTCCATTGCAATCCCATTCCAGCTGGCTATGCTCGTGTCGGGGTTGATGAAGTGATGTCAGGATATCACGAGCTACAACTTGACATTCTTGGAGGTGACGAGGAGAGAACACTAGGAGAGGCCATACATCGTATCATTCTATGGAAAAAGGATTGCATCGTCTTTCCAAGGCCACCGACTCCTCCTCCTCCAAGTCCGCCGCCGCGTCAGTCGACTCCTCCTCCTCCAAGTCCGGCACCACGTCAGCGAAGTCCGGCACGGCGTCAGCCAACTCCTCCTCCTCCAAGTCCGCCGGCACCGCGTCAGCCGACTCCTCCTCCAAGTCCGGCACCGCGTCTGCCGTCTCCGCCGACTCAGCGTGCTCCGTCGCCTAAGCAACAGCGGAAGAGAATGGCCGCAGCTACGACGGCTAGCGGTACAACATGCAAGAATTTCAAATATGGTCCAAGCCTCAAGCCTCTTCCGAAGTTGTCTTACCACCTGACTGAGGAGGAACTCAACACCGTAGTGGATGCCCAATTGAAGGCCCATTTTGGACCGAAACAGCCCCCGCCGCCAAAGGAGAAAGTACCTGAGCATGTCTCACAACACTTTATTGATATGGCTCGACCGGCTGACAATCAGAAGGACTCCGACTATGTGCGGTCTATCAAGAAGTCATATTTAGCATGACAAAAGGAGTCGAGCTCGAGCTCGAGCAAAGCAGTTGGCAAAAAAAGCGGGAAAACTATTTCCCAGCTGGGAGAACAGGCAGTGCAATCGATCCCCCCGCTCATTGTACAAACACCTGTGAGTACCGCCGATCGGCTGGTAATAACCGACGATCATAAAAGGTAGGCTAAAGAGGCCGGTGTCACTGTTGAACAACTCCTAGGCCTTGAGGAAATCCCCGGGATTACAGAGGAGGAAGTAAAATACCAATATGTCCGCGGCAAACCTCTGGTCAAGCCTGACGATGTCAAGCTTCTACCAACGAGATTGTACAATTTGCATACGTGGTACATGCAAGAAACAGCAAATACCAATCAAGAGTCCCTCATGGTGAAAGTCAAGAGAAAGCATTACTTCCATAAAAAAGATTTGTGGATTCATTATTCAGAGTTGTTTCAGTTATTCAATCAAGACGCACTCGACAAATCTATCGTCAGTTGCTATTGTCTGTAAGTGATTTCTTTCTGTAATTTAAGTCTCTAGCTAGCTAGCTGTGCTCTCGTTCATTACCTGTAATTATCCTCACTATATTCTCTTCTGTGGTATTATGCAGAATGAAGATGTATGAAATGAAAAAAGATGGACGCTATGGCATTGGGTTCATTGACCCCAAATACGATAATCAAGCGATATGGGAAGATGAATATTCGAGAAAAGACACAGAGAGATTCCTGCTAGAGTTTTTGAAACAACTAAACACCCAACCAGAAATACTACTTCCTTACAACTTCGGGTGAGTGTTACTATATCTTGTACTACAAATTCTATTTTTTGCTTACTAGATGTTAATAAGTGTAGTTGATGAGTTATGCACATGCCCGCTTAATTATACAAAACGTGTGCGCATACAGTTACCACTGGATCTTGTTAATCATTGAAGTTGACAAGGGAAAAGTTGAAGTACTGGACTCACTATATAAGAATCCATCCGAATACGCAACCGTGAGGGGGATGGTCGACAGGTAATTTCATTCATTATCGCACTATGTCGGCCTCTTTACTTCATTTCCTGATATCAACTAGTTAATAACTCCTTTATTCATTTTCTTTGCCGGCGGGCAGGGCTTGGGCCAAGTTCATCAAACTGGTCCCAGGCGACTTCGCACAAGAACTGAAATGGGTGCGACCCAAGGTAATTAAGTAGTACTGGCTAGCTACGTCTGTGCATCTCTTTAATTCTAGTTTCAATACCATTATCATGCTTGATTAATTATTACCTGATTGGATTTTATTCTCGTAAAGTGCATGAGGCAGGAGCAGGGGAATAGTTTATGCGCATACTACGTTTGTGAGAACATTCGCATGATCACGTCTGAAAGGAGCAAAAACGAAAGAAATCTTTGGGTACGTTTGCCAGAACACTATCCATAATTTTTTTATCATGATCTAGCTAATATATATACACACAACTAAGATATTCATCTTGATCTCCTTCTTATAGCTGACGGAGATGCGGGGCCAGCTCCTACCAACGGCTCGCGTACGAGCAATTCAAGAGGAAATAGCTGGATTTCTGCTCAACCAGGTCATAGATCCCAAAGGAGAATACCATTACAAGATCAAGCAGTAATGCCTGCATATGTAATGATCCGCAAATTGTAGGAGAAATTGTATATACCAAATTGTATATATATATGTATGTGAATGGTCGTCGTACGAGAAATTCGATGATATATATATATGATCGGTTCTACGAGAAATTCTATTTATATATATATGCACAACGTGTACAGTATGTAGTAGCGTAATATATGTTTGAAATGAAAAATAATTAAATGAAAAACACAAAATTAAAAGGAAAAATAAACCATAATTAATTCATAAACCCCTAAAGGATTAAAAGGAAAAATAAACCAAAATTAAAAGAATTAAATACTTTTAGTCCCGGTTGGTGTTACCAACCGGGACTAAAGGTCCCCAAGCCCACGGCGCCGGCAGGTGCCACGTGGTGGGCTTTTAGTTCCGGGCCGTGTTGAACCGGGACTAAAGGGGGGGAGGGGGGGGGGCTTTAGTCCCCACCCTTTAGTGCCGGTTGGAGAACCGGCACTAAAGGCCCTTACGAACCGGCACAAAAGGTTTGTTTTCTACTAGTGGACATCTCCGACAAGAAGTAGCTAGGTGATCTACGTAGTACGTAGGTTTTTTTAGTTTGTATGATTTTGTATGAATTTAAGAATTTAGTCTGAGATGTCCAAATGCAGTTGTATTAATTTGAGACGAGCGTTTGAGAGGTCATATTTGTCATACGTGTGGTCTGTAGATGCTCTAACAATTCACAACCACACAATTACTTGCACGTCTAGGCCACATCTTTACTGCGTGCATGGTGCAGTTGCTAGTTGCTGGTTAACACACGTGCATGAACCAACTCCAAGAACATATCCATGATTTTTCGTCCACGAGAGTGCGGCAACGGGCGGGAAAGATATGGGGTGATTCCAGCAGCGGCGTTGCCGGCGATCAAATCTAACTTGGGCCCAGAGGTCGGTGGGGTCGGCAAGCGTGCGGGGTGGCCTCCCGGCCGGGGAAAGGATAGCGGCGGCGACGCCGCCGGAGTGGAGGGCGTTGAACGACATGAAAGCGCCACACGAGAGGAATTTCTTCTAAGAACTCGTTGCAGCAGCTCAAATTTGAGAGCCGACGGTGGGCCTCCTCAAATTCCCTAGTTAAACCGACTGAGATTTCAGCTAGGCGTGGCTTGACTTCTTAAAAGAGTTATAACAAGTGGCAGCCGATATCCCCTTCCAAAGAAAATAAGGCAACTGATAATCAATAGGATTTGTGCCGTCTACGGGTGACCTGTAGAGCTAATTATCTATACTCAACTGTACTACAATTCGAGCTTGCGCTGCCAGAGCCAGTGAGAGGCAACTGGTGTCACACCTTGTATGAATAAAACTTTTTTTTTTGCGGGGGACCTTGTATGAATAAAACTTTTTTTTTTTGCGGGGGACCTTGTATGAATAAAACTGGAGCTACTAAAGGTGTTCAAAAGAAAAGAAAAAAGACTGGAGCTAGTAATAATACTAGTACTCCCTCCGTAAACTAATATAAGAGCGTTTAGATCACTAAATTTTAGTGATCTAAACGCTCTTATATTAGTTTACGGAGGGAGTATCACTCAAATCTGAAGAGCTCACTCTTTTAACAAAGTAGATCTGGATTAGAAGTTTACAAGAAAACTGATTGTTTGATTGCAGTCGATGGCAATCAAAATGGTTTTTGTGGAAAATATTTCCATTGCAAATTGTTTCATCGCATCGATTTGTTACGTGAAAACATCCCATGATATATACTTTCTCTATAAAGAAATATAAGAGCATTTAGATCACTACTTTAGTGATCTAAACGCTCTTATGTTTCTTTATAAAGGGAGTAGCTTACATTGTACAACTGTTATGTCGTATAGGTACCATGATAGAGTTATTTGTCATGTTTTCTACGGTGGATAGTATGGTCAGATCACAAAGAAAAGTTTTCCCATTCTACTACTAAAGTGATAATCTTAATCTAAGAGGGACAATTAGTGATCTTACTATAAAAGAGGCAACTGACAATCAAACAAGACATTTATACTACGGTCAATTGATTCTTCAAATTTGAGATTATCCTGTCTTGTCAGACAGATAGTTCGGGCAACCTTTTGAAAACAAAGACAGGACATTATATTAAAAAGTCAAACTAAAATGGCATAATCCTTCCAATCCAAAATAAGTGTCGCAGTTTTGAACTAATAAGGTCAATTGATAATGGTATGCTAAAAAATGTCAGTGATATTTTATCAATTGATAATCCCCACCGGCGTCATCACCTGTGGACATCCAAAGAATAATAAAACCAGACCTCTGCTTAGTTTTACTTAATCACATCGTTGTCACTTGATAATTCATTTCTTCCTTGTCCTTGCCACCTATAGGCCTATAAGGATCAGACCGAATTCGACAAAAAACATCCACGGTTGACCTCGGTAGCTCCGGGACGGCGCCCCTCAGCTCATTTTCCTTCTACATTTCTTACTTTGAAATCGGGACTAGCTAGTTGATTTGGACGTATGAATTTTGGGTCGACATGTGACCAGAGGATACAAAGCCTGCATCCCTCGTAGTATATCATAACGACCCGCACCAGTCGTGCTTTAACTGCTCAAGAAAAATAAAGGATCTCAATGACTTCAAGAAGCCTCCAGCAGCAGAATTGAGTTAAGTGAGTGATTCGCAAAAGAAGAATTGAGGTGGTGATGAATTCGGCCATTTCACCAGGTCCTGCTCTTGAGTGGCACGTCACACATCAGTGAGCCTTGCCAGCGATGACAATCTATCACGGTCTGAAAAGATAGCATGCACAGAAATCAAAACCAACACCTAAACTTAGCATTTTACATTCTGATTTCATATATACAACAGGTGCCAGAAAATAAAAGAACATTTCTAAGAAAAATCTGGAAGAAAGTAGCGACGTAATAATACAATACTCCCTGGTGATCTAAATGCTCTTATATTTTTTTACGGAGGGAGTATTTATCAACAGCTTTGCATGCATATTTAATACTCCCTCCATCCCACAATGTAAGACGTTTTTGCAAGCGACAAGTTTCAGATTTCAGATATTCAAATTAGGTCGGTTTCCCAGGCCATGCATTCAGTTTGCACTAGTGCACACAAATGGACTAGCAACATCGACATGTCAACGAGTATTGATTACAGCATGACTTTGTTCCCAAACAAAACCGACAAGCTAAACAAACATGCAGACGCAGTAAAGAAAATGCAGGCTAACGGAAACGCACCAGGTTGGTTTAATATTTAGCAATAACCTAGCAGCCCCTTCGCTCTTCATCAATTACATAAAGTTCGAAAAATTTCTAGTCATTCGTTTCTTTCTCTCGGTGTGGCCTGTTATGAGAGGCTTAAACTAGTGTTTTCCTGTTTCCTATTTACTTTCCATTCCCATCCTCTACCGTTCTTTTTTTCAGCTTTCCTTGTATGGACATATTATTCCTTCTTTAATACAATGATGTGTAGCCCTCCTACGCATTCAAGACGAAAAGAAAAACGCTAGACCATCAACGGCTCTAGAGATAAGTAGAATTTTAAGGGGTAATCATGCAATTACCCCTGCTTCCCATGGACCGGTCCATATAATAGCACAAGAATAACATGACTCGAGTCCATAACTCACAAATGACCACATAAATTTTTTGGTCTATGACAGGCTGACAGCATAACCTCAATGTAAAATATCGGACTTCCACCTATTAGATGACGTTTTCAATATACTTAGAAATGACAAACATTTTACTGTGAAATCAGATTGTGACTCAGATTTTGTATCTCCAATTGTTTTTTTCCAAAATGTCTGACAGTGACGCTGCTACTCGACATCCCATCTAAAGACAAGACCAACACAGAACCTGATATACAAATTACATGAAAGGGAAATGGCAGACAGATAGAGTACACATGATTCTAGTTCCAAGTAACTCAGTTGAGCATTAGCTAAAAAGTAACAGAAATATGGCTGACATGCTAAACAGAAGTACAATTTCTAAATATTATGATCAGGGTGAGATTGATCATAATGACCTGTGCCATCTGTATGTAAACCCCTAAAAGGAAAAATAAATGACTTGGTAGTGGCAAATCTAAAAGGAAACAGCAGCAGCAGCAGACTAAGAGATCAAGTAATATTTGCTGATGGTAGCAATCCCATGATCTGAAAAGCTACCATGCAGAAAACTCATAACTAAGTCTTACTCAGCATTCCACTTTGGTAAGCTATGTGCTAGTGGCAATATCAGAGGTTATAACACTGAGCTTAAGATGTGAGCTTTAGCTATGCCCAGCAAATAATAGAATGTTTTTCCAAGAAAGTCTGAAGCAAGGTAACAGGAACATACTAGATTGACAAGGCTGTATGCATATTTGGCAATTCAACCAATGCGTATCATCATGGTCCTTAACAGGTCAAAATCAAATCTTATAACAAAATCATGTTCTGTTTTCCAATGTTACATTTTTTCTAGCAACACAAATTTGAATTTGGCAAAGTCTATACAGGAATACAAACTAACAAACAAAGAACATTACTTGCAATATGACTGACTGTTCACAACCGAGAACCAACTATGGAAGCTGTAAAATGAAGGGCAACAGAATCAAGTGGTGGTACCATACCAGGAGTGTAGAAGCTCATGTAGGGTAAAACGGAAAAGTAGACCCCAAATTCATCAACCTTCTTCACCAGCCCGGACTTGAGCTGAATCGTGAATAAGCCAGCATCTGTTCTGACGAAGATGACACCCACACCCTCTGCGAAACCAACCACATATGCTCCATCACCTTCGGAGGGATTGGCCATGGGCATGGCTTTCTGCAGGTCAATGGCCATGCATTGTACCCATTTCGCAGCTCCCTTCACCGTCCTTGACCAGAGATGCAGACTGGAAGTGGAATCCTCAACGCCAGCTAGCCCCAGCGAACCGTCCTCCATGACCATGAGGGAGACAAAACCACCGTACACTTCTGTATTTGGTGGTGGGTCAATCACAGACAAGCGATTCTCGCCCCAATCATACTTGGCAATGGCAGCAGACCGCGAGATCGTGAAGTAGACCGCGTCACCAATGGCGGCCACTCGCCGGGGCTGGACGTAGGGTATGTAGTACATCGTTTCTGCAGTCACATCTCGCTTGTGCCGGGCATAGCACTCGCAGCTATCGTCGAGAGACACCGGCGGGCTCCACGCACCTGTCGCCGACGAGTAGACGGTTGCCTTGACGACCTCCTGGCGGTCGTCGGTGGCGAGGAAGAGCACGCGGAAGGGGCCGCCGTGGCAGTCGTCGAGGTGGTCGCAGCCGGCGGCGGCGCAGAACACGGCGGCGGTGTAGACCATCCAGTCGATGTCCGGCTCGGGCACCGGGCGGCGGTCCCCGGTGGCGGGGTCCCAGACGAGGAGGTCCACGGCCGAGTCGTGGAACATGTGGAGGAGGACGCGGCCGTGGCGGCAGTCGAGGGGGCGCGCGGGGGTGAGGTCGTCGGAGCGCGGGTGGGGGAAGTCGGGCATGGACGTGGTGGACGCGAAGCGCGGGGCGGGGTCCCCGTCGCAGACCTGGTTCCTGTAGAGGAGGCCGAGCAGCGGAGGCGCTCCGTGGAACGCGCGGTACTGGGTGCGGAAGGCCGGGTGGGAGATGACGCGGAGCCAGGGCTTGCAGACGAGGGCGGCGCGGAAGAGGTGCTCCGGCTCGCCCGGCGGGAGGTGGAGGAGGATCTCCGCCAGGACGTCGTCGGAGATCAGGTTCATCCGCGGCGGCGCCATGGCGCGCTGGCTCGTGGGGTGGGGTGGGGAGAGGAGCGAGGGGGTCGGTCGGGCGAGACAGCCACACACGGCTAAAAGTTTTTTTTTTTTGAACTCTCCAAACTCCTTATTTATTCAGTGGTAAATAACAAAGAGTCTTTTACAATAAGAGGAACCAGGGCACTAGGGGCCTCATCAAACCATGTGCCAGGTGGAGAGAACCTAGCCATTTTTGCTAACTCATGAGCAACTGAATTTGCTTCATGGTGGCAGTGCTCGAATCGGACTTGAACTAAATCGCGTGACATGTAGTAACAATCATCAATCACTGCTGCAGCCGGACCAGCAAATAAACCACCATCTTGCATTGCCTGTATCACATCACTATTATCTGAATTAATCACCAATCTTGAGCATCCAAAACTTTGCGCCAGATTGAGGCCGAACCGAAGTGCAAGAGCTTCAGCCATGAATACATCCATGCATTCACCTGCTACATTATTCCCTGCCGCCAAAAATTTCCCAGAGCTATCCCGAAGTACAGCACCCACACGGCTAAAAGTTCACAAATAGGTTTGGTCGGGCTATTTAGATTTTTGACTTATTTTAAACGAATCAAGAATTTTAAAAGGTTCATCATTTTTCAAGAAAAAGTACCGAAATTTCAAGAGAGTTCACCGATTTTGAGAAAATGTTCATCACTTTTGGAGAAAAGTTCAGAAATTTAAAAAAGTTCATCAATATTGAAAAAGTTCATCCATTTTGACAAAAATGTTCATCAAGACTGAAAAATAGTGCATCGGTTTTGAAAAAAGTTCACAAATTTGAAGACAAAAATCATCAACTTTGAGAAATAGTTCGTCAATTATGAAAAAAGTTCACAAATTTAAAGAAAAATTCATCAATTTAAAACAATCATCAAATTTGGAAAAGAAGTTCATCGATTTTACAAAGATTTCGCCTATTTTGAAAAAATGATTTGTTGATTTTTGAGAAAATAGAAAAAAAGGAATATGGGTCAGCCCAGCGCGACGAAGGGGGTGTGCGCCCGTTTGCGAGAATGGAAGAAAGGGGCGCTTAAGGCGCGGAATAGCATTTGGTTGCCGGAACGACATGGAGCTCTTTTGACGACCTCCATGCCAGTACACTCTGCCACCCTGTCGACGACATTCATGTCGGCCACCACGCACAACAGGTCTTCGGTCAAATGCCATTGAGCTTATTTTCAGACGCCATGTCGTTTGTTCATATTAAAAAAATAAAATGATGGCAGGGTACTCAACCATGGGGGGTGAGTTGTTGTGCGATGCGTGATTGGCCGTATCCACGATGTAGGCAGGAGCAGAGGGGGACCTTCTTGCAGTAAGTGCATAAATCGTTTCAAGAAAGAAAGCACATTGCGTCGTACGACATGCACATCATCCATGATCACAAATGTTAGGTCGTTATCGCAATGATGGTATGCCTTTTGGGTGTGGAAGGCGGGGTGGCAGATGACGCGGAGCCAGGGCTTGCAGACGAGGGCGGCGCGGAAGAGGTGCTCCTCATCCAGCGGGAGGCGGGGGAGGATCTCCGCGAGGACGTCGTCGTCGATCAGGTTCATCCGCGACGGCGCCATGGCGTGCTAGCTCATGGGGTGGGGTAGGGTTCGGACGGAATGGGGAGAGGAGCAGGGAATGTATCAGGTACTCCCAAGCTTGGGGTGCTCCCGGTGCACCGATGTCGTGAAACATATTTAAAATGTTCGTAAAATTCTGAAAAGAAATCTAGCACATTCACACAACATCAATGTATCTTGTCACGAAATTTAAAATTAAAATTTGAAACATTGCTCAAGGTACAAAAATAACAATTTTGATACTATGTAGTACATAACATAAGTTGAGCTTGAGATTTGGCCCATTATCACATTGATGTCAAATTTCTCATTTTCGTATCTCGAGCAAAGATTGGAATTTTGATTTAAATTTTTGTGACAATATACATTAATGTTGTGTGAATATGCTAGCAGTTTTTGAGAATTTTTGAATTTTTTAAAAATATTTTACGTCATCGATGCGCCGGGAGCACCACATGGATAGGAGCACCCGATATATCTCTACTCCTAAAGGGGCAGTTGGTAGCTTCAATCTCGGTCTTTTTTCGTCTCACCTCCTGGGGTTTATTTTCGTCCGTTTTTTTTCACCCCACCTCCTCCACCCCTCCAACGAAACCCCCACGTTTTAACTGGTTTTTTCACGGTTCACGCTCACAGGGGTTAGGACTCCTCACGATCCCCTCCTCCCACGAGCGACTCCCCCCTCCCTCGATCCCTAATTCCTCTCCCCTTCTCCATCGCAGCCGCCTCCGCCTCCCCACCCCTGCCTCCTGCCCTACCCCTCCCCAACCACCGCTCGCCCGGTCCAAACTCGATCCTCCATGTGCTCGCGGCCACCGGCGGTTGCTCCGCATCTCCGGATGCTCCTGGTGCAGGTGCAAGCTGCTTGGCAGTGCCCTCCATTGATTCCCCTGCCAGCGGTCGCAGACGCATCGGGTGGCCCTCCGACGAAGTGCAGCGGCAAAACCGGCGGCGACCCAGGTTTTTTTTTCTTGACGAGGCTGGTGACACGCAGCTGGATCTTCGTTCCCAACAGGGGCAACCCGCTTCCCACATGTATGTACTCTGCACACCTGAACTCAACGTGTTATGCCTTGTTGCTTCTCAAGTTGAACTGAACTGAATCTTATACTGTATGTGCAGTAGATGATCTGCACGGCCTCACGGACCATGAGCAGGAGGCCTAGGGAGGAGGAGTGGCTTATGACCTGGTGCATACCTACATGGTATTCTCAGAATAAATGATTCAAGATCCAATCAGCTGTTTGTTGATGTGCTGTTCACTTCTATGGTTTTACTCTATTGTGAATTTGCGATTGTGTGCAAAGGGGACACATGTTCAACTAATTAGATCAGTTTGTTAACTAGAGTGTGCTATTGGGAATAAAAACAGATCAATTATCAGCATATGAAACGTGGGATGCATTAGAACTTGTTGATGTTGTCGTTATAATTATTTTTCTTGAAAACTATACCTGATCTCTCACATGGTTTCCGATATGACATTTTTCTTTGCATCTTCTCGTGCTGCAGGATGGAATTGGAACCAAACTTGGTAGTTTGAAATAATTCTCTGTTCCATGGTTTTTAAGGCGACGCCTTAACGCCTTAGGGAGGCGGGGCGCTTTGGCGCCTAGGCGGGCGCTTTGGACGCCTAGGCGCCTAAAGCGGCCGATTTTCCAAAGCGGTGGGGGAGCGCTCCGACGCCTAGGCGTCGCCTCAGGGACGCTTTGAAAACATGGCTCTGTTCAAAGTTGCATATCCTAAACAGTAATTTACGACATTTCATTTTCGTTGCATATCCTAAACAGTAATTCTTTTTTGTTTTCTCCTTTTAATCAGATTGGGTTATAGACAACTATAGACTGATCACCTGTCTAGCAGCTCATTACTGAAAACGAAGACCAGGTCTATGTGTTCAAAATCATGAAGGAGGATGTCGAAGTGTTTCTGCAACATATCAGGTCTACGTTTTCCATTGCCCTCGACTTATGAGTAAGTCGTATAACGAGTTCAGTCTGATTCTAAAGAAAAATAGGGCTATCGGATTGTAAAGAACAAGAGTGGAAAATATAGATATGCATCTTCACGTGTGTGTGTGTGTGCGCGCATTAAATTCGTTTTGTTTCTGTTAATATTTTTTTGTTGCAGATGGAAGAAAAAGCAAGATGGAGTCCCCCGTCTGCATCAAACTGCTTTCACTTATATTCTGTCAAATTTGTTCTATCTATGGGACTGTACATGCAGATTATCTACAAGGATTATGTCCTGTACATGGAGATTATCTTATAGGACACGCAGTTTATCAGCCATTGTTCAGACATAGCAGAAATGTAGAAGAAGAAGTTCCTCCTCTGCTACTCGCTAAACTCCAAGCAAAAAGGACCTTCTACTTTCCTTGCTAATGGTGAGCAACTCAAAGATGCCTACAAGGTTACACTTAATATTTACCCTCTGTATAACTACCTCCGTCTGGAATTATTTGTCGCTCAAATGAGATATATCCGTTTGAGCGAGAAATAATTTGGGACGGAGGGAGTATTATTATCTGACCATTACATGTATAGATGTATTGAGAACATGTATATATAGCTGCAGATCTGTTATATATGAACAATGGAAGATTTGACCATTACATGTATATACCTGCCAGGAGAGAACATGCGTAGCTGTCAGTTAAGCTTTTCCATCATTAAGTTGTTACTTTCTTATATCTTATTTCTATGTATAAACATTGTTGTTGTTTTGCTTAATTTTGAAACATGAACATTATCATGTCTTCTTCCCTGCAAAGTGACATTCTTTCCCAGTAATCTGTGCACTAAAAAATTATTTTAAATACATTTCTACTTGGTAGTTTTCATATGTCCAATGGTCTGTCAGGTCTGCATTTTCAAGAGTTAGCAAACCTTTTTTCAGTCATCTGGTCCATGTACATACCAAGTGCTTCTTGAAATAAAAATGCAATTGGCTACCAATTTTATCTTGCGTGTATGACATAATTGTCTTGTTGGTTTTATGTCTATATATGCAGTCTGGTTAATATATCGATATTTTATTAAGCGGAAAAGTTTGGTACTCTCAGTAAGCACTCGGTTCCCTGTTAGGTCCTACTAGATCGATATTTAAGGGATCATTTTGACCCAGTTTTCCACCTTGCATTAAAAAATGCCTTTGTATCATAGGTAGCTTGCCCAATTCCATCATTTCCATGCTCTTTGTCTAGACTAAAACTCTGGTAGCTGAAACTCAAAAGTTTCAGTATCAATACAGTAAAATTCTCCCAAATAGATAAGATTGGTTCACTTCTAGGCATTCACATTTTCTTTGTGTTTTAAATCATAAATTATTCATCAATTTTAGTGCTACGTATTCTTATTTGGATTATACTTGTTGCATAAAATTAATGAATCAGGAAACTTCTTTTTATTGTTTGGGCAAGGGCCTCAGTTTGTTCAGAATCAGATACAACCATCTCATCCATGATTGTTATTGGGCATCATACTTCAAAATATACTTTTTTGGATTTTGTAAAGGTTGCGGATAACAAGCCGGTGAGAGCGGATGGTTCAGTTAGTCCCTGCATTTTCTTGACCTCTCTCCCCCTGTCAAATAAATTACCATGGTACGTTTCTAATGCGATTTGTAAAGTTTTAACAAATCTGGTGAGCATAGAGACTGCAATACTGGGTTCACCCTCAGGATTAAACTGATTGCTGATTCATTCGCCTCATGTTATTTGCAGGAAATAGCAGTAGTTTTCTTATCTAACTTTATTTGATTTTGTATGCAGGGGGGTATTCAATACTAAGATTTACGATTTGGCATAAGTGAGATGATATACAAGTGAGTTTAATTCCCGAGAGTGAAATATCAGCAGTTTTCTTATCATATCGCCGGTAACTGCACCTCGACTACGGGAAAAAATAAATCCTCCGGAACCAAGACCAGCACCAGGTAAAAATCCACGGAAAAAGAAATCTTCAGGAAAAAAATCCTTTTTTTCTTGCTTCCCCCTCATTTGATTTCCGTTTCCTGGCAGCTCTAGGTAATTTTTTGACCTGCATCTGGGCAAGTCACCTATGTGTGAAAAAGCACCACAATGCACGTGTAAGATCCTGTTTTTGGTGCAATTTTGCGACTCTATTTTGGACTGTAAGCAACAGGTTGATTTTAAACTGAAGCTCCAATTAGGCTTGTGGCTCTTTTGTACCTATATGCCTGGATTATTTACTAATGGGATATGCACTAGAGTTTGTATAGGATGATCAATTGCCAGGAATGGCCATGGTTTTGATATTTTGTCATGTTTTTTTATTTGGCTTGACTTCCACTTATCTGCTACACTAAATGATCTCTAGCTAATGTTTAACTATGGATTAGTACACGGAGATGAATTCTATTGGTCTTAAAATACAACAGATTTTCTGGATGCCTTGACTGTACGCATACTTGTATCATATTTGACGCCCTCATGATATGTATTAGATGGCACCTTCTTCGGAACTTGATTAAATGCAACTGTGGACATTTAATTATAATATGCATTGAAATAAAACCACGACACTTATTTTGGGACGTGGAGTAATATTCTAATCACATGAGAATATATTCGATACTATTTCCAATTATTTGAGTATCTGTACTATAGCTTCCTTGAAAGAAGACATGAGGCTGGATACTGCATCTGTCCTAGCATGAGGAACTTTGCTACAGTGTTTCTGGACAGGTTGACGACACGAGCTGAAATACGTTTGAACAATTTTCTTTCAGTTTTCCTAGGTACTTTTAAACTTTCTAATCACATGATTGTTCTTTTTATGAAGGGAGAATGATTCACTTTGGTGTATATGATGCAATAGTATATTTTTATTGATTGCTATTATTTGTTGCTCTTATCCTCTGATTGATCCCCGATTTCTTACCATTTCATACTCATGTTATTTCTACTTTCTGATGTTTTGAGCTTTAGATCGGGTGCTCATGCAAGACAGTTACTTCTCTTAAGGGTGTGTTACTGTTTTATTTGTGGTTTAGATTAGAACACATACTTCCGTTTAAAAACAGTAAGTGTCACACCCTCTCATGATTAAGATAATTAATTATTCAAGTAACACATGCAGATTATCCGGCACTACTGGATGCCGCCACTTTGAAGTGTCAGATTTATTTTGGTGAGTTGTCCCATGTTGTTGATGGAATGGCTTGATAAGTGTGGTATTTTAGCGTTGGTTTGGAGGTAGGATATTCTTATTATGAGAAGCAAGTATGGTATATTATGACAGTCTGAGTACTATGTTTAGGCACATAAATTTGCGAATCATTTTTTTCCTTTTAGAGACACCATTTTTCCAGAATTTTAGCAAAACATGTAAGTGTTCGTCTTGAGATTAGTCGTTAACTAGCATTTGCGGGCATGCACATGCAACAAAGAGAATAATGGGTATGCATTGTGCTTTTATATTATGCTCCATGGCCTGGAGGGAAGGTGGCGCGGAGAGATGGTTACGGTCACACCGTGATGGGGAGATGAGATGTGGTGACACCCGGTGGCTTGTTAGTTGTGCGGGGAGAGCAGGAGGCGCGGCCGTTGTGACATGAGTGAGTGAGAGGAGTGATTGCTTAAAATACCAATCAAGTGATCTGTATGTAGACTACAATTTATATCTTAGTAAAATCGGGATGCCGCTCACATTGTACGATCAAATGAAATTAAATACAACATTCCTCACATTGTATGGAAATATCTTAGCAATAAGTAAATCTTAGTTTCTAACTAATAATTAGTTGTATCTTGCTCTCTATGTATGCGTGCGTCCTATTAGATTTTTTATCAACTTACATCGTAAGTGAAGTGGATTTAAATTATTATTATGGGCTATCATTTTTATACATATCAAAGGTGACATGCAGTATGTTTATATACGCAACCGGCAAAGAAAATATGCATGGCCCGTGGCAACGCACGGGCATTCTCCTAGTTCCCGATAGGAGCGAGGGGTCGAAACTTAGTTGGGTTCAACTAGAACTGGCCATACGGGTCAAATCGCGCAAGCCAGTCCGTTAGCAGGCATGCTCGGCCAGTGACGTCCCTGTTTTTTTAGATATCAAAAACAATCTTGACTTAAAAAAACGTTCACGGATTCAAGAAGAGTATTCACGGAATTCGAAAATAGTTCTTGAATTCAAAAAATGTTTGGGATTTTAAAAGAATCACCATTTTTTGGAATTTGATGAACAATTTTTTATGAGCATTTTTTAATAAGGATAAACATTTTTGGGTTTTTGATTAACACATTTTGAATTCTATGAATATATTTTTTAATTTATGAACAAACTTTGTATTCAAGACATATTTTCGAAAAAATGGAGGAACAAGTTTCATATTCCATGAACATTTTTTAAAACTATGAACAAATTATGAATCTAATGAGCATTTGTTTAATTCTTTGCACAAAATTTGATGTTTGATGAACATTTTTAAAATCCCGATGAACAAAATTTTAATTTGATGAACACTTTTTGAATTAGATGAACAAAAAAATATTGGCGAATTTGAAAAGAAAATTTGCAAAGAAAAGTGAAAAGGCAAAGAAGAATAACGAGGAAATGAAAAGAAAAGGAAAAGAAAAAAGAAAAAATAAAATGAAAAAATGAAAAAAGAGAAGGAAATAACGAAAGAAAAAAAACGTAAAGTGGGCCGGGCCATACGACAACCAACGCGCGGTTGCTCGGCGGCGCCCTACGCGCCGAATAGGAAATGCTCCTGGGTGAGGCTCACGACACGACACCAACCGCTTATTTTTATAATTTCTTCTAACTTTTTATGATATATATTGGCCAAAAACAGCCCAAAAGCCTTAAGATGAGCCCAAAATGGCTCGAACGGATGCGACCGGTGGCACATGTGCTAGGTCGGACCGACCCGTTTAGCTCGTGTGGTGTATGTGGGCCTCGAGGTGAGGCATGTGTGCGGGCTCCACACAAACTGCTTATATACGGGCCTCAGTGTGGCGTGTTGTGCTTAACCCGATTTAAGGGTGGGTCGTGCACCCATGGCGTCCTCCATGCCGACGATCGTCGTCCTAAGAGAGTCGGAGTGGGTGAGTTGCGGCGTGACAAAGGTTGTTCTCTCCACTAGCAGGTCTAGCGAGTCCTTTGTTATCAATGCTCCACTCCACCTTGGGGCTCCTTATGCCAACAGAACGACGCCTTCGAGCCTAGGTGAGAGGGGAAGCCACTTTGGTGTGTCAATGGTGGTGAGAACCCGGTGCTTCGGTCAGTCCCAACCTTTTGTGTCGGTATTGTTGTCCTATTTGTGCCATGGTTTCCCCGTCCGTGACCATGCTCGCTCTAAATAAACTAATGGTGACGCGGACTTTAGAAGGTAAAAGCGAATCATTTTTTCCACTTACCGGTGCCATGGTGAATAATTATTAATGAGTTTGAGGCTAATCTAATGACGGACAAGTAGAAACAAATGGCTCCTTTATTAGTAGGTATAGATATTGTCCAAAAAACAAATCAAAATGGCTCAAAAGCATGCAGGGCGGTGGCACATGCGTCAGGTCAGGCTGATGACCCACAAGTATAGGGGATCAATCATAGTCCTTTCGATAAGTAAGAGTGTCGAACCCAACGAGGAGCAGAGGAAATGACAAGCGGTTTTCAGCAAGGTAATTTCTGCAAGCACTGAAATTGTATGTAATAGATAGTTTGATTGCAAGATAATTTGTAACGAGCAAGTAACGGTAACGGTAAACAAGGTGCAACAAGGTAGCCCAATCCTTTTGAGGCAAAGAACAGGCCAGAACAATCACTAGTAATAGGCAAAGTGTTCTTGAGGGTACACGGGAATTTCGTCTAGTCACTTTTACCATGTTGGTTTGATTCGTGTTCTCTACTTTGATAATTTGATATGTGGGTGGACCGGTGCTAAGGTGATGTTCTTACTTGAACAAACAACCTACTTTTGATTAACCCCCTCGCAAGCATCCGCAACTACGTGAAAAGTATTAAGACAAAGTCTAACCATAGCATTAAACATGTGGATCCAAATCAGCCCCTTACGAAGTAGCGCATACACTAGGGATTAAGCTTCTGTCACTCTAGCAACCCATCATCTAATAACTACTCCACAATGCATTCCCTTAGGCCCATGAATGGTGAAGTGTCATGTAGTCGACGTTCACATGACACCACTAAGGGAATCGCAACATACATATCATCAAAATATCGAACACATATCAAATTCACATGATTACTCGCAACATGACTTCTCCCGTGACCTCAAGAACAAAGGTAACTACTCACAAATAATAATCATGCTCAAGATCAGAGGAGTAATGAATAGCATAATGGATATGAACATATAATCTTCCACCAAATAAACCATATAGTAATCAACTACACAAGGTAATCAACGCTACTAGTCACCCACAGGTACCAATCTGAGGTTCCGGTACAAAGATTGAACACAAGAGATGAACTAGGGTTTGAGAGGAGATGGTGTTGTTGAAGATGTTGATGAAGATTGGCCTCCCAAAGATGAGAGGGGTGTCGGTGATGACGATAGCTTCGATTTCCCCCTCCGGGAGGGAAGTTCCCCCGGCGGAATCGCTCCGCCAGAGGGCAAAAGTGCTCCTGCCCAAGTTCCGCCTCGAGGCGGCGGCACTTCATCCCGAAAGTCCTCCTCCAAATTTTTTTAGGTTTTTTGGGAATTTATACCAGAAGATGGGCTTCGGAGGTGGGCCTGGGTGAGCACCACCCACCAAGCCGCGCCATGGGGTGCCTGGCGCGCCCTGGTGGGTGCTCCTCAGCAGGTGGCCCCCCTCCGGTAGATTCTTGCTCCAGTATTTTTTATTAATTCCAAAAATAATCTCTGTGAAGTTTCAGCTTCATTGGAGTTATACAGAATAGGTATCTCTGGCGTGCTTTTCTTGGGTCCAGAATTCCAGCTGCCGGTATTCTCCCTCTTTGAGTAAACCTTGCATATTATGAGAGAAAAGGCATTAGAATCACTCCCCAAAGCATTATTATTCAACAAAACAAAGTAAATAACAGTAGGAAATCATGATGCAAAATGGATGTATCAACTCCCCCAATCTTAGACCTCGCTTGTCCTCAAGCGAAAGCCGGTATTGAAAAGCATGTCCACATGGTTTGAGAGAGAGGTGTCGATAAAAACAAAATACGGACATAGAAGCATCATGCTTATTAACATAACAGCAACAAACTCTAACATAAGAACTTATTTCAATATATTTTCATCATAAAGCTTCACATGAACAAGTAACAATTCATCACAACATGGAAGTATGAAGCATAAACCTTATTGGAAACCAACAAATTGTGTTCTCAGTCAACTTTGCAACTACAATTCATCATATTTTCAGGAAGGGTCTCATGTAGGAGCCTTTTGGCAAGTCCACATACTCAACCATCATTTAGTCTTCTATGATCGCTAACGCTCACGGCATACCCATGAACAAAAAGTTTCAACCGGACACATAGGAAGATAGGGGCTTATAGTTTTGCCTCCCAACGTATTCACCTCAAGGGTGATGTCAACAATAATAACTCATGCCCACCCATATCCAACTGGGTATATGTGCCTAGATCTTTCCTCACCACATGATGCTTGCAAAGGAAAAAGTAAAAAGGAATAGAGAAGAATACTTTGACTCTTGCATAAAAGTAAGTGCATAAAAGTAAAAGATAGGCCCTTTGCAGAGGGAAGCAGAGGTTGTCATGCGCTTATTGGTTTGTATTCCCAATCCCTTAATGTAAAAGAACGTCACGCTATACTGCCCCCTATGATAGAAACCTTTATTATGCAGTCCGTCGCTTTTATTACTTTGCCATCATAAGTTCGTATAACGCCCAATTTTCTCTTACACTAATTGATTAAAACATTTTTAGAAGCAATTTTTATTGCCTTATTGCACCGATGACAACTTACTTGAAAGATCTTTCTCGATCCATAGGTAGGTATGGCGGACACTCAAGGAAAGAGTTTGGGTTTGGGTTTTTGGATGCACAAGTAGTATCTCTACTTAGTGCGGAATTTTTGGCTAGCAAAGATTTTGAGCAAGCACCACATGTTGAAGGGTCTATGACAATATAACTTCTATGTGGATATGAACAAACATAAATCATTACGTTGTCTTCCTTGTCCAACGTCAACAATTGTGACATATAATATTTGATGGGGGCTCACAATCATAAAGGATGTCCAAGATAGTGTATTTGCATGTGAATCTTCTCTTCCCTAATTAATTCTTTCATGAATTGCATCATTGACCAATGCTATGTTTGTCAATCTCCAATAAATTTTACTACTTATACTTTTTCTTATGTGATGTCATTACTCATCATAAGATTAGCATATGATTCTTTTCATTTATTTGTCTTTCTTTTATTTGATTGCAACAAGAAAGTAGAGAAGCAAAAACTCAAACTAAAATTTATTATATAACTTTCACACGATTACATAGATAGGTACGCCACAAAACTAACATACGGAAATAGATCATGCTAAACTTTTATTCGACTAAGGCAAAGGGAAACTAAAGATAAAACTAGAATAGGTAAAGGTGAATAAAAGTGGTGGTGATACGATACCGGGGCACCTCCCCCAAGCTTGGCTCAAGCCAAGGGGAGTGCCCATACCCGTGTACTCAAGTCTCCTTTGGTGGTGGTGATGAAGAAGGTGGAGGTGTTGATGTGATGTCACACTTTAGCTTCAGAAGATCCTCCAATTTGCGGATGACTCTCCTAAGATTGTCGATGTGTTCTTGCAACAAGATATTTTCACGGATGAGAAATTTATTCTAAACACCAACCGCTTCGAAGGTTCTAAAGGCTTCGATTTCAATAGGGGTGAGATGACTGTAATAAGGTTGAAGGATATCTTCTTGCTCTCCCTCCTTTGCTCGTGTGAGTTGATCTCCTTCAGGGAGACAATCCACCTTAGCTTCATTGTCCTTCTTCTCCTTGTAGGCTTCTTCCGGCTCCTCCCTCTTCAACTCTATCTTCATTAGCCAGGCATCTTCTTCCATATTGTTAGGAGAGGGAGAAGACATGATGCCTGACTTGACAAATCTGATAGGAAAACAGCAAGAAGCAAGAACAGAGGATTTTTCTGCGATGCGGTCGTCAAAACAGTCGAGGGTATATATAGAGAATTTTTATTCTTGGGAGACAAGTATTTGGAAGGAAAACGGAGTCGGGAAGGCATCCGAGGTGGGCAGCACCCACCAGGGAGCGCCCAGGGGTGCATGGCGCGCCCTGGTGTATCGTGCTCACCTCGATCGCCTTCCGGTTTATTTATTTTATTCCTAAAATTCTAAAATATTCCAAAACTGACAGAAAATATTTTTTGCGGATTTTTCGGAGTCCGTTTACTTACCGTATCACGTACCTCCTATTTTTAAGTATTCTGGAGTGTTCCAGAAGGTTTCCCTTATGTGTTCCTCCGGTGTCATGGTTTGGATAACATTGCTTTCAATGTTAATAGGCGTACCTGAGATATAATGCTTAATTCTTTGGCCATTGACCACCTTCGGGTTAGTACCTTCGGCGTTATTAATCTTGATAGCTCCAGAACGATAAACCTCTTCAATAATATATGGTCCTTCCAATTTTGAGAGAAGTTTTCCTGCAAAAAATCTTAAACGAGAGTTGAATAAAAGAACATAATCTCCTATTTTGAATTCTCGCTTTTGGATTCTTTTGTCATGCCATCTTTTTACTTTTTCTTTGAATAGCTTGGCATTTTCATACGCTTGGGTTCTCCATTCATCTAGTGAGCTAATATCAAATAGCCTCTTCTCACCGGCAAGTTTGAAATCATAGTTGAGTTCTTTAATTGCCCAAAATACTTTGTGTTCTAGTTCTAGAGGCAAATGACAAGCTTTCCCATATACCATTTTATATGGAGACATACCCATAGGATTTTTATAAGTTGTTCTATAGGCCCAAAGTGCATCATCTAATTTCTTAGACCAATTCTTACGAGACCTATTAACAGATTTTTGTAATATTAATTTTATTTCTCTATTGCTAAGTTCTACTTGACCACTAGATTGAGGATGATAGGGTGATGCAATTCTATGGTTAACATCATACTTAGCAAGCATCTTACGGAAAGCACCATGAATAAAGTGTGAACCACCATCGGTCATTAAATATCTAGGGACTCCAAACCTCGGAAAGATAACTTCTTTAAGCATTTTAATGGAGGTGTGGTGATCAGCACTACTAGTTGGAATAGTTTCTACCCACTTAGTGACATAATAAACCACAACTAAAATATGAGTGTATCCGTTAGAGGAGGGAAAATGCCCCATGTAATCAAAACCCCACACGTCAAATGGTTCAACGACAAGTGAATAATTCATAGGCATTTCTTGACGCTTACCGATATTACCAATTCTTTGACATTCATCACAAGACAAGACAAACTTACGAGCATCTTTGAAAAGAGTAGGCCAATAAAATCCGGATTGGAATACCTTATGAGCAGTTCTATCTCCCGCATGATGTCCTCCATAAGCTTCGGAATGACATTTCCGTAGGATCTGTTCCTGTTCATGCTCAGGTACACAACGCCTAATAATACCATCTACTCCTTCTTTATAAAGATGTGGGTCATCCCAAAAGTAATGTCTCAAGTCATAGATTTTTTCTTTTCTTTTGTTGGTATGTGAAACTAGGTGGTATATATTTAGCAACAATGTAATTAGCATAGTCAGCATACCAAGGTGTGTTGTGTGAGACACTTATTGCAGGTAGCTGTTCGTCAGGGAAACTATCATCAATAGGTAGTGGGTCATCAAGGATATTTTCTAACCTAGACAAGTTATCAGCTACGGGGTTCTCAGCTCCTTTCCTATCAACGATATGTAAGTCAAATTCTTGAAACAAGAGAACCCACCTAATGAGTCTAGGTTTGGCATCTTTCTTTTCCATGAGATATTTTATAGCAGCATGATCGGTGTGAACAATAACTTTGGAGTCAACAATATAGGATCTAAATTTATCACAAGCAAACACAACTGCTAAAAATTCTTTTTCAGTAGTAGCATAATTCCGTTGGGCACTATCTAGAGTTTTACTAGCATAATGGATAACATTCAATTTCTTATCAACTCTTTGTCCTAGGACAGCACCAACAGCATAATCACTAGCATCACACATAATTTCAAAAGGCAAGTTCCAATCAGGTGGTTGAACGATAGGTGCAGAGGTTAAGGCTTTCTTGAGTGTTTCAAAGGCTTCCACACAATCATCATAAAAAACAAAAGGAATATCCTTTTGCAAAAGATTAGTAAGAGGCCTAGAAATTTTAGAGAAGTCTTTAATGAACCTCCTATAAAAACCAGCATGGCCAAGGAAACTTCGAATACCTTTAATATCTTTAGGACATTGCATTTTCTCAATTGCATCAACTTTAGCTTTATCCACCTCAATACCTCGCTCAGATATTTTATGACCCAAGACAATACTTTCATTAACCATAAAGTGGCACTTCTCCCAATTCAAGACAAGATTAGTTTGTTCACATCTCTGCAAAACTCGATCAAGGTTGCTTAAGCAATCATCAAAAGAAGTTCCGTAAACGGAAAAATCATCCATGAAAACCTCCACAATATTTTCACAAAAATCAGATAATATAGCAGTCATACATCTTTGAAAGGTAGAAAGTGCATTGCATAAACCAAAAGGCATACGTCTATAAGCATAGGTTCCAAAAGGGCTAGTAAAGGTGGTTTTCTCTTGATCAGATTGTGACACAGGTATTTGAGAGAAACCAGAATATCCATTAGGAAACAAATTGTGTGTGCTTAGATAGTCTCTCTAGCATTTGATCAATGAAAGGCAAAGGGTAATGATCTTTTCTAGTAGCTTTATTTAATTTTCTAAAATCAATTACCATTCTATAGCCAGTGACAACTCTTTGTGGAATGAGTTCATTCTTATCATTAGGAACAACGGTAATACCTCCTTTCTTAGGGACACAATGAACGGGACTTACCCATCTACTATCAGCTATGGGATAGATTATACCTGCATCCAAAAGCTTTAATATTTCAGTTCTTACGACTTCTTTCATCTTAGGATTCAATCGCCGTTGGTGATCAACAACGGGTTTAGCATCTGGTTCCATATTGATCTTGTGCTGACATAGAGTGGGACTAATGCCCTTAAGATCATCAAGAGTATATCCAATAGCATCCCGGTGCTTCCTCAGAACTTTCAATAATCTTTCTTCTTCATGTTCTGAAAGGTTAGCACTAATAATAACAGGATATATCTTTTTCTCATCAAGATAAGCATATTTCAAAGTGTCAGGTAATTGTTTCAATTCAAACACGGGATCACCTTTAGGTGGAGGAGGCCCTCCAAGAGTTTCAATAGGCAAATTGTGTTTCAAGAGAGGTTGTTGTTCGAAGAAAATTTGATCTATTTCATTTCTTTCACGCATGTGCATATTATTTTCATGGTCGAGCAAATATTGTTCTAAGGGATCAGTAGGAGGCACAACCATAGAAGCAAGACCAATTATCTCATCTTCACTAGGTAACGCTTTATCACGAGGTTGTCTACTAAACTTGGAAAAATTAAACTCATGAGACACATTACCAAAACTGACACCGACAGTTTGTTTTTCACAATCTATCATAGCATTGACGGTTCTCAAGAAAGGTCTACCAAAGATAATGGGACAAAAGTCATCTTGTGGGGAACCAAGAACTAGAAAATCAGTAGGGTATTTTACTTTCCCACACAAGACTTCAACATCTCTAACAATCCCAAGTGGTGTGATAGTATCTCTATTGGCAAGTTTAATAGTGACATTAATATCTTCCATTTCAGCAGGTGTTATTTCATTCATAATTTCTTGGTATAAGGTAAAAGGGATAGCACTCACACTAGCACCTAAATCACATAAACCATGGTAGCAATGATCTCCTATTTTAACTGAGAAAACAGACAAGCCTTCTACGGGTCTATGTTTATCTTTCTTATCAGGCTTAGCAATTCTAGCAGCTTCATCACAAAGGTAAATGACATGCCCATCAATATTTTCTTCCAAGAGATCTTTAACCATAGCAACACTAGGTTCTACTTTAATTTGCTCAGGGGGTTTAGGTGCTCTTATATTACTCTTATGAACCACGGTTGATACCTTAGCATGTTCCTTTATCCTAACAGGGAAAGGTGGCTTTTCAATATAAGCAGTAGGCACAACTGGATCAACATTGTAAAAGGTGGTTTCTTCTTTAGCTATGACCGGTTCTTTAACTTCTTATTTAATAGGGGGTGATATTTAAACCACTTCTCCTTAGGGAGATCAATGTGAGTAGCAAATGCTTTGCAGAAAGAGGCTACTATCTCAGAGTCAAGTCCATATTTAGTGCTAAACTTGTGAAAAGTATCTGTATTCATAAAAGATTTAACACAATCAAATTCAAGCTTTATACCTGACTCATTACCTTCGTCGAGTTCCCAATCTTCAGAGTTGCATTTAATTCTTTCTAAGAGATCCCACTTGAAATCAATAGTCTTCTTCATATAAGAACCAGCACAAGAAGTATCGAGCATGGATTGATCATTATGAGAAAGCCGAGCATAAAAATTCTGAATGATAACTTCCCTCGGAATGTCATGATTGGGGCATGATTATAACATTGACTTAAACCTCCCCCAAGCTAGAGCGATACTTTCTCCTTCACGAGGCCAAAAATTATATATATAATTCCGATCACGATGAACTAGATGCATAGGATAAAACTTTTCATGGAATTCCAATTGCAAACGATTCCAGTTCCACGATCCAAGATCATCACATAGCCTATACCATGTCAATGCTTTTCCCTCCAAAGATAAAGGGAAAACCTTCTTCTTAACTTCATCTCCGGGTAAACCTGCAAGCTTAAAAAATCCACATATTTTGTTCACATATAAGAGATGCATATCAGGATGTTCAGTTCCATCTCCTGCATAAGGTTTAGCAAGCAAGTGTTCTACCATACCCGAAGGAATTTCATAAGAAACATTTTCAGTAGGAGCTGTAGGTTGAGGGGTAACTAATTGTGGTTCTGATCGAGGTGAAGATACCCCAAACAAACCCCTCAAAGGATTGTTCTCCATAGTAGCAAGTAGCAATAAATTTCAGCACGTAGTATAATTTTTCCTTACCGATTTCCACTTACCAAGAGCGCTTCACTCCCCGGCAACGGCGCCAGAAAAGAGTCTTGATGACCCACAAGTATAGGGGATCAATCATAGTCCTTTCGATAAGTAAGAGTGTCGAACCTAACGAGGAGCAGAAGAAAATGACAAGCGGTTTTCAGCAAGGTAATTTCTGCAAGCACTGAAATTGTAGGTAATAGATAGTTTGATTGCAAGATAATTTGTAACGAGCAAGTAACGGTAACTGTAAACAAGGTGCAGCAAGGTAGCCCAATCCTTTTGAGGCAAAGGACAGGCCAGAACAATCACTAGTAATAGGCAAAGTGTTCTTGAGGGTACACGGGAATTTCGTCTAGTCACTTTTACCATGTTGGTTTGATTCGTGTTCGCTACTTTGATAATTTGATATGTGGGTGGACCGGTGATAAGGTGTTGTTCTTACTTGAACTAACAACCTACTTATGATTAACCCCCTCGCAAGCATCCGCAACTACGAGAAAAGTATTAAGACAAAGTCTAACCATAGCATTAAACATGTGGATCCAAATCAACCCCTTACGAAGTAGCGCATAAACTAGGGTTTAAGCTTCTGTCACTCTAGCAACCCATCATCTAATAACTACTCCACAATGCATTCCCTTAGGCCCATGAATGGTGAAGTGTCATGTAGTCGACGTTCACATGACACCACTAAGGGAATCACAACATACATATCATCAAAATATCGAACACATATCAAATTCACATGATTACTCGCAACATGACTTCTCCCGTGACCTCAAGAACAAAGGTAACTACTCACAAATAATAATCATGCTCAAGATCAGAGGAGTAATAAATAGCATAATGGATCTGAACATATAATCTTCCACCAAATAAACCATATAGTAATCAACTACAGAAGGTAATCAACACTACTAGTCACCCACAGGTACCAATCTGAGGTTCCGATACAAAGATTGAACAGAAGAGATGAACTAGGGTTTGAGAGGAGATGGTGTTGTTGAAGATGTTGATGAAGATTGGCCTCCGAAAGATGAGAGGGGTGTCGGTGATGACGATAGCTTCGATTTCCCCCTCCGGGAGGGAAGTTCCCCCGGTGGAATCGCTCCGCCGGAGGGCAAAAGTGCTCCTGCCCAAGTTCCGCCTCGAGGCAGCGGCGCTTCGTCCCGAAAGTCCTCCTCCTAATTTTTTTAGGTTTTTTGGGAATTTATACCAGAAGATGGGCTCCGGAGACGGGCTTGGGTGAGCACCACCCACCAGGAGGTGCCTGGCGCGCCTTGGTGGGTGCTCCTCACCAGATGGCCCCCCTCCGGTAGATTCTTGCTCCAGTATTTTTTATTAATTCCAAAAATAATCTCTGTGAAGTTTCAGCTTCATTAGAGTTGTGCAGAATAGGTATCTCTGACGTGCTTTTCTTGGGTCCAGAATTTCAGCTGCCGGTATTCTCCCTCTTTGAGTAAACCTTGCATATTATGAGAGAAAAGGCATTAGAATCACTCCCCAAAGCATTATTATTCAACAAAACAAAGTAAATAACGGTAGGAAATCATGATGCAAAATGGACGGATCACAGGCTGATCCGTTTAGATCATGTGTTGCCTTGAGGTGAGGCACGTGTGCGGGCTCACCACGACCCGCTTATATACGGGCCTCGGCATGGCGTGGCGTGCCCGACTCGTTTAGGGGTGGGTCATGATAGGCGTTGCTAGCCGGTAGCGGACCGACGAGCACACGATAAATCACCTCAAGAGCCGATCAATTCACCGGTTCTCCACCGTTCGGTAAAAAAACTCACAACATGGACGCAGAAGCATCTTCTCTGTTCTCCCAAAATCTTCACCTCGCACACAGGAGTAAACCGCTAAGGGTCCCTTTGTTTTGGCTACAAATTTCACAGCTGTGGCTACAACATCGACCGTGCGCATTTGTCCAGAGTGTTGATGTCTACTACGCAACTTTATTTTTGTAGACTTTGTTAGGCCTCCAAGCGCAGAGTTTTGTAGGACGGCAGCAATTTTCCCTCAAGTGGATGACCTAAGGTTTATCAATCCGTGGGAGGTGTAGGACGAAGATGGTCTCTCTCAAGCAACCCTGCAATCAAATACAAGAAATCTCTTGTGTCCCCAACACATCCAATAAAATGGTAAATTCAATAGGTGCACTAGTTCGGCGAAGAGATGGTGACACAAGTGCAATATGGATAGTAGATATAGGTTTTTGTAATCTGAAAATATAAAAACAGCAAGGTAGCAAATAGTAAACAGCGAGCAAAACGGTATGTTAATGCTTGGAAACAAGGCCTAGGGTTCATACTTTCACTAGTGCAATCTCCCAACAATTCTAATATAGTTGAATCATATAATTATCCCTCAACGTGCAACAAAGAATCACTCCAAAGTTCCTATCTAGCGGAGAACAATAAGATGAAATTGGTGTAGGTAGTAGAACCACCTCAAAGTTATTCTTTTGATCAATCTTTTGAGCTATTCCTATAAGTGTCACAAACAACCCTAGAGTTCGTACTAAAACAACACCAATGATACATATCAATCAACCCTAATGTCACCTAGATACTCCAATGTCACCTCAAGTATCCGTGGGTAAATTATGCGACATGCATCAAACAATTTCAGATCTATCATATTCAATCCAACACAAAGAACTTCAAGGAGCACCCCTAGATTTCTATCGGAGAACGTAGGACAAGAACGTGTATCAACCCTTATGCATAGATTACCCCAATGTCACCTCGGGAATCCGCAAGTTGAGTACCAAAACATACATCAAGTGAATCAATAGAACACCCCATTGTCACCACGGGTATCCACATGCAAGACATACATCAAGTGTTCGCAAATCCAATATTAATCCAACATAACGAGATCTCAAAGGTAAAGATTCAATTCATCACAACAAGGTAGCAAGGGAATAACATCATATGATCCGACTATATTAACAAAGCCCATGATACATCAAGATCGTGATATCTCAAGAACACAAGAGAGAGAGAGAGATTGAACACATAGCTACTAGTACATACCCTCAGCCTCGAGGGTGAACTACTCCCTCCTCGTCATGGCATCCGCCGGGATGATGAAGATGGCCACTGGATGATGATTTGCCTCTCCGAGAAGGTACTGGAAAGGCTCCAGATTGGTTTTTCGTTGATACAGAGAGTTGCGGTGGCGGAACGGAGAGTCTCTCTTTATTTCTGGGATTTCTTGGATTTATAGGATTTTTGAGCGTTGGAATCACATGCAATGGAGCCACGTGGGCCCCACAAGCTATCACGGTGGTTCTTCGCTCCAATGTTGCTTATTTCCTCCAGAAAAAATCATCAAAAAGTTTCGGGCGATTTCGAGAACTTTCATTTTCTGCACAAAAATAGCACCACGGTAATTCTGCTGAAAACAGCGTCAGTCCGGGTTAGTCCTAAATAAATCATATAAGTGCATCAAAATCATATAAAAGTATTGTAAACATAGGCAAATATGGCATGAATACGTCATAAATTATCGATACGTTGGAGACGTATCAGCATCCCAAGCTTAATTCCTACTCGTCCTCGAGTAGGTAAATGATAAAAAGAAATAATTTATGAAGTGTGAATGCTAGCATAATGTATAATATTGATTAAGGATAATTTCAGCCACTTTTCTAGCATCAAAACCAGCAAGTATTTCTCATAGAACTTCTCATAATCAAGTAGAAAGTTATTCACATGTTAAAGTATAAACCATAAACTTTCTTGAAAACTAGCAAACTATGTTTTCAGTCATCAAAAAATTACAATTCATCTTATTTTTAGGAAGGGTCTATGTAAGAGCTTTGGTTTAGCAAATTCCACATACTCAACTATCATTTAGTCTTCCATGATTGCTGACACTCAAAGCATATTTTTAGAACAAACAGTTTCAGTCAAACACATAGGAAGATAGGGGCTTAAATTTTCGCCTCCCAACTTATTTATCTCAGGGATAATGTCAACAAATAATGAATCATGATCACCTATGTTCGGCTGGATATATATGTCTGGATCTTTCCCCACCACATGATGCTTGTCAACTAAGGAATTAATAGATTGGAATAGGGATGAACATTATTGACTCTTGCATAAAAGTAAAAGATATGCCCTTCGCAGAGGGGAGCAGGGATTTTCAGAGGTGCCAGCTCATTGTTTTAAAGCAGAGATGAATATGTAATTTTGAGTGGTATACTTTCCTGTCAACGTCACAACAAAGTTTTCATTATCTTCCATGCTAACCACATTATTGGCGGTTCCCAAACAGAATTTAAATTTTTACTCCCCCTCCACGATTCAAACACATTCCATGGCTAGCCGAATCCATGGGTACCATCCAAACAATCATTTTTTTAGGGGGAGTTCTTGTTTATTTATTTTTGTTATGCAGGACTGGGCATCCTTTTTACCGGCCTCTCTCGTGTGATGACAAGTGAATAAACACTTATCTTGAGAATAACCCGCTTAGCATGGAAGATAATGACCGCCCCGTCACTCCATGAGCGGTACGAGCACACAAAATGGATGTTTATTTGAATGTTTAGAGGTGGCACATGCAAATTTACTTGGAATGGCAGTGAAATACCATATATATATAGGTAGGTATGGTGGACTCTCATGGAAGAAACTTGGCTCAAGGATTTGGATGCACAAGTAGTATTTCTACTTAGTAGTTAGTACGAACTTTTGTCTAGCAAAAGGTTCTAAACAAGCATCACATGTTAGAGGATCCATGACAATATAACTGCCATGTGAATATAAACAAACATAACCATTATTATGGTGTCTTCCTTGTCCAACTTCAACTACTTGATCAAGTTTGAAAATAATTAATGGGGGTTCACAATCATAGAAGATGTCCAAGATAGTGTATTTATATGTGAAACCTCTCTAACTTCAATATTTTTTCATGGATTGTTTAAATGACCAATGCTATGTTTGCTAACTTCCAATAAACTTTTCCGCTTATACTCCTAGTATGTGAAGTCGCTACTCCCCATGGGACAAGAATATGAAGCATATATAATTTTACATTTATGATATTCAATTCATTCAACGTTTACTCTCAGGATATAAGTGAAGTACAAGAGTAAATTTCGAACTACTCTCAAAAGATATAAGTGAAGTACAAGAGTAAATTTCGAACTACTCTCAAAAGATATAAGTGAAGATCAATGAGTAGTCAAACAATAAAGTAGCTATGTGAGGACTCTCTCCCTCTCAATAAAGATTTTCAAATATGATTATTTTATTCAAACAAAAAACTAAACAAAAATACACTCCAAGAATAGCACGCATCATGTGAACGGATAAAAAATTGGGCTCAACATAGGCTAACCGATAGTTGACGAAGAGTGGTGGGATGCGTAGCATCCCCAAGTTTATATGCTTGAGACTTCTTGAAATATTTACTTGGGGAGCCTTGGGCATCCCCAAGCTTGAGCTTCTGCATCTCGTTCAATCCTCTCATATCCCGGTTTCACCTAAGTCTCAAAAACTTCATCCACACAAAACTTGGAAAGAACTCGTGAGATAGGTTAGTACACATAAGAATAAACAAACTCTTTATGTACTGCCAAGACAGGTTGCATAATAATTTTCAAACATTATATACTGTATACTATCATTTCCACAATTTATATCTACCAATATAAGCCATGAAAACTATAGGAGAAATAGATAACAAAACTATGACAACAATCTGTCTAAAGAGGACAGTCTGTAGCAATTAATTTACAAAGTGCACTTTTGTATCTCTAAAAAGTATGAAAATTTAGGAAATTATAAAGAATTTATATTCAAATACTGTGTAAAAATTTCAGAAATTTTCCACATTCCAGTAAAATATGAAAATTCGAACACTACAACAAAAGTTTCTGTTTTTACACAGCACACATCAAACATGCAATTCAAGCATCCTAAAGGCAATTCTTGGAACTTTTTATTGAAAAACAAGATTAAAAATAACATATAACATATAACAACAAAATAAAATGACACTCCAAGCAAAACACATGTTATGTGACGAATAAAAATATAGCTCTAAGTAAGATATACCGATAGTGTTGAAGACAAAAGAGGGGATGCCTTCCGGAACATCCCCAAGCTTAGGCGCTTGAGTCTTCCTTGGATATTACCTTGGGGGTGTCTTGGGCATCCCTAATCTTAGGTTCTTGTCACTCCTTATTCTCCTCATATCGGCGTCTCACCCAAAACTTGAAAACTTCAATCACACAAAATTTAACGGAACTTCGTGAGATGGGTTACTATAATAAATAAAGATCATTCACTTAGGTATTATCAAGAAAAGATTCATAATTGTCATCATATAATACCTACTGTATTCTACCATTCACATAATTTATATCACTGAATATAAGCTATGGGAACACTAAAACAAGCAAACTATGCATGCAAAACAGAATCTGCCAAAAACAGAACAGTCTGTGAAGATCTGTAGTATAACCATACTTCCCTGTCTCTAAAAATTCTGAAAAATTAGGAAAACTTAGAGAATTGGCATATAAATACTGTGTAAAAATTTCAGAATTTTTTGACTATCCAGTAAAATCATATAAATTCTTTACTGGAGGAAAAAGTTTCTGTTTTTGCACAGAATCAAATCAACAAGTATCCATACTATCCCAAAGGCTTTACTTGGAACATTATTGAAATAAAAGACACAAAACATGATTACTACAGTAGATTAATCATGTGAACAAACAAAAACAGAAAGGAAAAGTGTTGGGTTGTCTCCCAACAAGCGCTTTTCTTTAATGCCTTTTAGCTAGGCATTATGATTTCAATGATGCTCACATAGGAATAGTATTTGAAACATGCAAAAGAGCATCATGGATCACATGGCAAGCACATTTAAGTCTAACCCACTTCCTATGCATAGGGATTTTGTGAGCAAACAATTTATGGGAGCTAGAATCAACTAGCATAGGAAGGCAAAACAAGCATAACTTCAAGATTTTGAACACATAGAGACGAAACTTGATATTATTACAATTCCTACAAGCATAAGTTCCTCCCTCGTAATAATTTTAAGTAGCATCATGAAGGAATTCAACAATATAACTAGCACATAAAGCATCCTTTTCATGATCTACAAGCATAGAAAATTTATTACTTTCCACAGAAGCATATTTCTTCTCATTCATAATAGTAGGAGCAAACTCAACAAAATAACTATCATGTGATACTTGATTGACATAACCAAATTGAAAATTAAAATCATGATGACAAGTTTCATAGTTATAATTATTCTGTATAGCATACATGTCATCATCATAATCATCATAGATAGGAGGCATGCCATCATCATAATAAATTTGCTCATCAAAACTTGGGGGACTAAAAATATCATCTTCATCAAACATAGCATCCCCAAGCTTGTGGCTTTGCATATCATTAGCATCATGGATATTCTGTGAATTCATACTAGCAACATTGCAATCATGCTCATCATTCAAGAAATTCTCATTAAGTATTTTCATAAACTCTTCCTCTACCAATTGAGCACAATTTTCGGAACTATCATTTTCACGAAAGACATTAAAAAGACAAAATAATTGAGGCAACTTAAACTCCATTTTTTGTAGTTTTATTTTATAAAACCAAACTAGTGAAAAACAAGAAACTAAAAGATTTAATTCTGAGATCTAAAGATATACCTTCAAGCACTCGCCTCTCCGGCAAAGGCGCCAGAAAATGACTTGATGTCTACTATGCAACTTATTCTTGTAGACTTTGTTAGGCCTCCAAGCGCAGAGTTTTGTAGGACAGCAGCAATTTTCCCTCAAGTGGATGACCTAAGGTTTATCAATCCGTGGGAGGTGTAGGATGAAGATGGTCTCTTTCAAGCAACCATGCAATCAAATACAAGAAATCTCTTGTGTCCCCAATACACCCAATACAATGGTAAATTGTATAGGTGCACTAGTTCGGCGAAGAGATGGTGATACAAGTGCAATATGGATAGTAGATATAGATTTTTGTGATCTGGAAATATAAAAACAGCAAGGTAGCTGATATGTCTCCAATGTATCTATAATTTTTGCTTGTTCCATGCTGTTATATTATCATTCTTGGATGTTTTACAATCATTTTATTACAACTTTACATCATTTTTTGGGACTAACCTATTGACATAGTGCCAAAGTGCCAGTTGATGTTTTTGCTTGTTTTTTACTTCGCAGAAAATCAGTACCAAACAGAGATGAAACGCTGCGGGGATTTTTGTGGATTTTTTACGGACCAGAAGAAACCAGATGGGCCAAACAACACCAGAAGAGGGGGCCCAGGGTGGCCAGCCCCCACCAGGGCACGCCAGAGGCCCCCTGGCACGGCCTGGTGGGTGCTGGGCACCTCGGGCACCCCTTCAACCGACTATCGTGCCTATAAATTCCCTGGAAATCCAAAAACCCTAGGGGATTCGACGAAACACAATTCCAGCCGCCGCAAGTTCCAGAACCGCGAGATCCAATCTAAACACCATCACGGAGGGGTTCATCTTCCTCATAGGTGCCTCTCCGATGATGCGTGAGTAGTCCACCATAGACCTACGGGTCCGTAGGCAGTAGCTAGATGGCTTCTTCTCTCTCTCTCTTATGATTCTCAATACAATGGTCTCTTGGAGATCTATTTGATGTAAACTTTTGCGGTGTGTTTGTTGGGATCCGATGAATTTTCAGTTCATGATCAGTTTCTATCCATGAATATTATTTGAGTCTTCTTTGATCTCTTATATGCATGATTACTTATAGCCTCATATTTCTTCTTCGAATCTTTGGTTTAGTTAGGCCAACTAGATCGATCTTTCTGGGAAGTTTGGTACTGATCGATCTTTCTGCGAAGATTTGCCATGGGAAGAGGTGCTTTGTGATGGGTTCGATCTTGCGGTGTTCTTTCCCAGTGACAGAAGGGGCAGCAAGACACGCATGTATCGTTGCTATTAAGGAAAACAAGATGGGGTCTATTCCTACATGAATAGATCTTGTCTACATCATGTCATCGTTCTTATTGCATTACTCTATTTTTCCATGAACTTAATACACTAGATGCATGCTGGATAGCGGTCGATGTGTGGAGTAATAGAGGTAGATGCAGGCAGGAGTCGGTCTATCTATCTTGGACGTGATGCCTATATAATGGTCATCGCCTTGGATATCGTCATGACTATTCGATTTTCTATCAATTGCCCAACAGTAATTTGTTCACCCACCGTGCGCTATACTCATGAGAGAAGCCACTAGTGAACCCTACGGCCCCCGGGTCTACTTTTCCTATCATATTGCTTTCCGATCTACGTTTTTTTCACTCTTTGTTTTCAGATCTACAAAACCAAAAAACCAAAAACATATTGCTGCATATTTACTCTTTTTATTTGTGTTCTTGAGAGATCTATCTCTCCTATCTATCACTACCTAATCTATCTTATTACCGTAGAGAGATTGACAACCTCTCTTTCGCGTCGGGTTGCAAGTATTTGTTGTTTGTGTGTAGGTGCTGCTTATTGGGTGGTGGTGATCCTCCTACTGGTTCGATAACCTTGGTTCATAACTGAGGGAAATACTTACCGTCGCTGTGATGCATCATCCCTTCCTCTTTGGGGAAATACCGACGCAGTCCAAGCCACGTCAGTAGCAAATAGTAAAACAGTGAGCAAATCGGTATATTAATGCTTGGAAATAAGGCCTAGGGTTCATACTTTCACTAGTGCAATCTCCCAACAATGCTAACATAGTTGAATCATATAATTATCCCTCAACGTGCAACAAAGAATCACTCCAAAGTTCCTATCTAGCGGAGAACAATAAGATGAAATTGGTGTAGGTAGTAGAACCACCTCAAAGTTATTCTTTCTGATCAATCTTTTGAGCTATTCCTATAAGTGTCACAAACAGCCCTAGAGTTCGTACTAAAACAACACCAATGATACATATCAATCAACCCTAATGTCACCTAGATACTCCAATGTCACCTCAAGTATCCGTGGGTAAATTATGCGACATGCATCAACCAATTTCAAATCTATCATATTCAATCCAACACAAAGAACTTCAAGGAGCACCCCTAGATTTCTATCGGAGAACGTAGGACAAGAACGTGTATCAACCCCTATGCATAGATTACCCCAATGTCACCTCGGGAATCCGCAAGTTGAGTACCAAAACATACATCAAGTGAATCAATAGAACACCCAATTGTCACCACGGGTATCCACATGCAAGACATATATCAAGTGTTCTCAAATCCAACATAACGAGATCACAAAGGTAAAGATTCAATTCATCACAACAAGGTAGCAAGGGAATAACATCATATGATCTGACTATATTAACAAAGTCCGTGATACATCAAGATCGTGACATCTCAAGAACACGAGAGAGAGATATTGAACACATAGCTACTGGTACATACCCTCGGCCTCGAGGGTGAACTACTCCCTCCTCGTCATGGCCTCCGCCGGGATGATGAAGATGGCCACCGGATGATGATTTCCCTCTCCGACAGGGTACTGGAAAGGCTCTAGATTGGTTTTTTGTCGATACAGAGAGTTGCAGCGGCGGAACGGAGAGTCTCTCTTTATTTCTGGGGTTTCTGGGATTTATAGGATTTTTCAGCGTTGGAATCACGCGCAACAGAGCCACGTGGGCCCCACAAGCTATCAGGGCGCGACTATAGGGGAACGCGACAGAAAACAAAAAAAATCGGTACATCGAGCATGCCCAGGACCACTATGGAGACTGCATACAAGGTTTGATCTGATCATTACCACTAGTAGAAAACAGACCTATAGTGCCGGTTCGTAAGGGCCTTTAGTGCCGGTTCTCCAACCGGCACTAAAGGGTGGGGACTAAAGCCCCCCCCCCCCTTTAGTACCGGTTCAACACGGCCCGGCACTAAAGGCCCACCACGTGGCACCTGCAGGCGCCGTGGGCTGGGGGACCTTTAGTCTCGGTTGGTAACACCAACCGGCACTAAAGGACCACCACGTGGCACCTGCCGGCGCCGTGGGCGGGGGACCTTTAGTCCCGGTTGGTAACACCAACCGGGACTAAAAGTATTTAATTCTTTCAATTTTGGTTTATTTTTCCTTTTAATTTTGTGTTTTCCATTTAATTATTTTTCATTTCAAATATATATTACGCTACTACATACTGTACACGTTGTGCATATATATATATATATATATATATATATATATATATAAATAGAATTTCTCGTACGACGACCATTCACATACATATATATATATATACAATTTGTTATATACAATTTCTCGTACAATTTGCGGATCATTACATATGCAGGGCATTACTGCTTGATCTTGTAATGGTATTCTCCTTTGGGATCTATGACCTGGTCAAGCAGAAATCCAGCTATTTCCTCTTGAATTGCTCGTACGCGATCCGTTGGTAGGAGTTGGCCCCGCATCTCTGTCAGCTATAATCAGGAGATCAAGATGAATATATTAGTTGTGTGTATATATATTAGCTACATCATGATAAAAAAATTATGGATGGTGTTCTGGCAAACGTACCCAAAGATTTCTTTCATCTCTGCTCCTTTCAGACGTGATCATGCGAATGTTCTCGCAAACGTAGTATGCGCATAAAGCATTCCCCTGCTCCTGCTTCATGCACTTTACGAGAATAAAATTCAATCAGGTAATAATTAATCAAGCATGATAATGGTATTGAAACTAGAAATAAAGAGATGCATGGACGTAGCTAGCTAGTACTACTTAATTACCTTGGGTCGCACCCATTTCAGCTCTTATTTCCATTCGCCGCCTGGGACCTGTTTGACGAACTTGGCCCAAGCCCTGCCCGCCGGCAAAGAAAATGAATAAAGGAGTTATTAACTAGTTGATATCAGGAAATGAAGTAAAGAGGCCGACATAGTGCGATAATGATTGAAATTACCTGTCGACAATCCCCCTCACGGTTTTGTATTCGGATGGATCCTTATATAGTGAGTCCAGTACTTCAACTTTTCCGTTTTCAACTTCAATGATTAACAAGATCCAGTGGTAACTGCATGCGCACACGTTTTGTATAAATAAGCGGGCACGTGCATAACTCATCGACTACACTTATTAACATCTAGTAATTAAGCAAAAAATAGAATTTGTAGTACAAGATATAGTAACACTCACCCGAAGTTGTAAGGAAGTAGTATTTCTGATTGGGTGTTTAGTTGCTTCAAAAATTCTAGCATGGATTTCTCTGTGTCTTTTTTCGAATATTTATCTTCCCATATCGCCTGATTAACCGTATTTGGGTCAATGAACCCAATGCCATAGCTTCCAGCTTTTTCCATTTCATACATCTTCATTCTGCATAATACCACAGAAAAGAATATAGTGAGGATAATTACAGGTAATGAACGAGAGCACAGCTAGCTAGCTAGAGACTTAAATTAAAGAAAGAAATCACTTACAGACAATAGCAACTGACGATAGATTTGTCGAGTGTGTCTTGATTGAATAACTGAAGCAACTCTGAATAATGAATCCACACGTCTTTTTTATGGAAGTAATGCCTTTTCCTGACTTTCACCATGAGGGACTCTTCATTGGTATTTGTTGTTTGTTGCATGTACCACGTATGCAACTCGTACATTCTCGTTGGTAGAAGCTTGACTTCTTCAGGCTTGACCAGAGGTTTGCCACGGACATATTGCCATTTTACTTCCTCCTCTGTAATCCCGGGGATTTCCTCAAGGCCTAGGAGTTGTTCAACAGTGACACCGGCCTCTTTAGCCTGCCTTATATGATCGTCGGTTATTACCAGCCGATCGGCGGTACTCACAGGTGTTTGTACAATGAGCGGGGGGATCGATTGCACTGCCTGTTCTCCCAGCTGGGGAACAGTTTTCCCGCTTTTTTTGCCAACTGCTTGGCTCGAGCTCGAGCTCGACTCCTTTTGTCCTGCCAAATATGACTTCTTGATAGACCGCACATAGTCGGAGTCCTTCTGATTGTCAGCCGGTTGAGCCATATCAATAAAGTGTTGTGAGACATGCTCACGTACTTTCTCCTTTGGCGGCGCGGGCGGTTTCGGTGCAAAATGGGCCTTCAATTGGGCATCACATGCGTCGTCGAGTTCCTCCTGAGTCAGGTGGTAAGACAACTTCGGAAGAGGCTTGAGGTCTGGACCATATTTGAATTTCTTGCCTGTTGTACCGCTAGCCGTCGTAGCTATGGCCTCTCTCTTCCGCTGTTGCTTAGGCTGACGCGGTGCCGGACTTGGAGGAGGAGGAGTCGGCTGACGCCGACGCCGTGCCGGACTTGGAGGAGGAGTCGGCTCACGCGGTGCCGGCGGACTTGGAGGAGGAGGAGTTGGCTGACGTCGTGCCGGACTTGGAGGAGGAGTCGGCTGACGCGGTGCCGGACTTGGAGGAGGAGGAGTCGACTGACGCGGCGGCGGACTTGGAGGAGGAGGAGTCTGTGGCCTTGGAAAGACGATGCAATCCTTTTTCCATAGAATGATACGATGTATGGCCTCTCCTAGTGTTCTCTCCTCGTCACCTCCAAGAATGTCAAGTTGTAGCCCGTGATATCCTGACATCACTTCATCAACCCCGACACGAGCATAGCCAGCTGGAATGGGATTGCAATGGTAGGTTGCTTCAGGGGGATTTGCTAAAGCATAGCCGTCCGCCACCTTCATGGATAAGTTCTTCACTTTCATGTGTAGCTCACAGTTAGTCCTGTCTTTGATATCATCCACAGGGTAGCTAGCTAGCAGTGCATTATCGATATCGGCCGGGGCGGAACCCACGCTGCTTCTCGGCATAGATGGGACGGTGGTATCCAATGCTGGATCGATCTGCTCATGCTGCCGCTGAGACGCCCTTTCCTGGCTGAGTGAGTCGATCTGCTCCTGCTGCCGCTTGACAAATCGTTCCAACTCCAGGTGCTTTTATTCTAGGCCTTCAAGGCGGAGTGCTTCCTCCTTCTTCTTCTTCTCCTCCTGCATCTTCTTTCTCGCACGGCTTCTATAGTCGTCGTTCCAATCTGCAAACCCCTCAAACCACAGAACAACGCCTTTGCCTCGTGTTCTTCCCGGGTGTTGAGGATTCTTCAGGGCGCGCGTAAGCTCGTCGTTCTCTCTGTTGGGCGTGAACACCCCCCGTTCGAGCTTCTTCTATTGCAATAAGTATTTCGTCTGTCGCTTCTTTAAGATTTACCTTCACCATAACCAGCCCTGTCTCTGGGTCCAACTTCCCCCCATGCGCATAAAACCATGTCCTGCACCTGGGGGGCCATGTCAATGTAACAGGACTGACCCCTGCACTAATCATCTCTTTCTCAGATTTATCCCACTTAGGCAGGGCCACCTTGTAGCCATCTGGCCCCATATGATGGTGCCACTTCTTTTTCCCAGCATTAATCTTGTTTTTTCTCGACCGTTCCTGAGCTTCTTTCGATTCCTTGAACTTCACGAAAGCGTCCCAGTGATCTTTTGCCTTCACCAGTGCTCCCGTGAATTCTGGAGTCTTCTTTCCGGATTTGACGTACTTAGTCCATGTATTTCTCTTGAAGGTGTTGAATGCGATCGCCATCTTTTTAAGAGCACGGTTTCTGACTTTCTTCATATCTGCATCTGTCAAATTATCTGGTAGGGTGAAATGTTCCATGAGCGTAGTCCAAAGCACATCTTTTGCTCTTTCGTCGACAAAAGTAACTCGGCCTGCTCGATCTTCCTTTGCTGGCTTTTTCCATTCTTGAACGGAGATCAGGATTTGGTCCCTGACAATAACTCCGCATTGATTCTTGAACTTGGTCGCATTTTTACTAGGTTCAAGCGGTTCGCCAGTTGATGTTTTGATGGAATCGATGTTGAACTTTACGCCTTTATCCAACTTTTTGGCCGGGCCTCGAACTACCCTGTCGCCTGTAGAAGATTTGCTCGATCCGGAGGCCTAAAAGAAGAAAGATCGATTCGTTAGTACATACAAATCAATTAAGACATGTAATGATCACCGGATGGCTTATATAATAAATATACCTCGCCGGTCTTTGTTATTTGAAGAACATTTTCTTCGTCAACATCGTTGTCGTCGCCTTCATCTATTCGTTCGTCTTCATCAAATATCATACAACCCTCACCAGAATTGTTCAGATATTGCGAGCCGTCATCATCTTCAGGTTCATGCTCTGGGCTCGTGGAGCGTATGATGTCGAACAGAGCCTCTTCTCCTTCTCTGCCGGTATTGTCCATACCTTTTATTTAACTAATCCAGAAGAAAGATAAAACAATTTAGTATTCAAATTAGAATGCATGCAATCAATAAGGAAAAACTGAATCATAGTACATAATATGCATCTCGAATAATTCATATAATATGCATCATCGAATATAATCTCGAATAAATCGTCTCGAATATAATCTCGAATACATCTCGAGTATTATCACTAATACATCTCGAATATTATCATATATATAACATCACTAGCTAATACAGATCGAATATTATCGAAGAATCTAGTTCACTCGCGGTTCCTGAGGCGCGGGCGGTGGACACCCAAAGAGAAGGAACCATCACAGGATCATAGCTCGGGTGAGACCCCTGAAGAACCTGCCAGGTATTGGAGAACCTGACATCCAACGCATCCATGTAGCGACGGACGTGCTCGTCCTCCTCCCTGACACGGCGACGTACCACCTCCGGCGGGGCCGGCTGCCTCCGCACCGAAAGTGGCCCACGCGAACGCCACCAAAGAAGCTCTGGGTCGACGACGGGACCCGGGTTCCTCACCAAGTTGTGCGCCCCTGAAGGTAGCACCTCTCAGTGCCAGCCCGGCGGAGCCCAGTCCCGAACGTTGCCCCTCTGAAGCAGGACGTCGTCGCGAACGAGTCGACGACGAGGATGGGGGCCAGGCATATCGTTGACTCCGAGAAAAAAATTCTTATGAAAAAAAAAATCTAATTAACATTTCTATACATCTAATTAACATCTAATTAACATTATATACATCTAATTAACATTTATAAAAAAAATGCTATACATCTAATTAACATTTAACATTTCTATACATCTAATTAACATCTAAAAAAATACTAATTAACATTTCTATACATCTAATTAACATTATTAGTATACCCTAACATCTAACATTTCTATACATCTAATTAACATCTAATTAACATTATATACATCTAATTAACATTTATGAAAAAAAAATCCATGGCGGCAGGGGCTCATAGCGGGGCGACGGCGACTGCGACGGCGACGGCGACGGCGCGCGAGCTTGAGGAGGGGGCGGCGCGTCGGGGGCGGCGACGGCGTGGGCGGAGTGTCGGGGGCGACGACGGCGTGGGCGGCGCGTTGGGGGCGGCGACGGCGTCGGGGCAGGCGGTGCGTCGGGGGCGCGCGGCGGCGATCTCCTCTGTTCAGTGGTCGAAGAGACGAAGAAGCAGAGGGAAAATGAAAAAATTTCAATTGCTGCTTATATAGGAGGACCTTTAGTCGCGGTTGGTGGCTCCAACCGCGACTAAAGACCCTCCTTTTGTCGCGGTTGGAGCCACCAACCGCGACTAAAGGTGAATTTCACCAGCCGAAGCGGCGGGAAGCGAAACCCTTTAGTCGCGGTTGGTGGCTCCAACCGCGACTAAAGGGGAGTCTTTAGTCGCGGTTGGAGCCACCAACCGCGACTAAAGACCTGTTCCTGGCACGGCGCACTGCGGTGCAATTTTAGTCCCACCTCGCTAGTCGAGGGGTGCCTCGACCAGTTTATAAGCCCCGGCGCGGGCACTGCATTGAGCTCCTCTCTAAAGCAGGCCTTCTGGGCCAACCTCTCCTGCGATTCCCTGTGGGCCTGCTGGGCCTTTGCGGGCTTGCGTCCTGGACCAACTACAGGTTGGGTGTCTAGTCGTACGCAGGCCGTTGTGGCCCAGTAGGCGGGATTTTTTTAATTTATTTATTTTTCATTTTTTTTTTGTTTTCTGCTTTAATTTTTTTTATTTCTGAGTTGTTTTTTTCTTTATTTAGAGTTTCTTTGTGAATCCTTTTGCTTTAGGTAAAAAACATATAAACTTTCTGTTAGTGCCAGTAGTTTTCAAATTTGAATAGTGTAAATTTGAATTATTTGAAATTTGTGTGAATCACTAGTTTGTGAATAACTTTACTTTAAAAATAGATTTTTAGTGATTATTTTTTCTTCTGTTTAATTTTATTGTGTTTTATCATTATATTCAATTTGGTAATACTTTGGTCAAATGATGATACCATGCCAACTTTTAACCTTTTTAGAGTTCATTTGTAGTGCTTTCCAATTTCAGGGTCATTTAGCTCAAAAAAATCAGTAAATGCATGAAAAATAGCAAATGAAGTCAGAAAGGGTTGAAAATTGATGGCGTGGCTTCGAATGGAGCATACTGAATGCACAAAAAATCTGGAGTTGAAATAAGTTTAAAAAAATGAAATGCCTTTGTAACAGACGAGTTTTCGTCTGAAACCCTGATACTTCGAAAGAGATTGTCCATTTTGTACACGAAGTGCATCCAGTTTTTGCCGTAACCCTCTCAACTTTTTAGCACATGCTATGTGGGTGAAATGATGATACCATGCCAACTTTTAACCTTTTCAGAGTTCATTTGTAGTGCTTTCCAATTTCAGGGTCATTTAGCTCAAAAAAATCAGTAAATGCATGAAAAATAGCAAATGAAGTCAGAAAGGGTTGAAAATTGATGGCGTGGCTTCGAATGGTGCATACTGAATGCACAAAAAGTCTGGAGTTGAAATAAGTTTAAAAAAATGAAATTCCTTTGTAACAGACGAGTTTTCGTCTGAAACCCTGATACTTCGAAAGAGATTGTCCATTTTGTACACGAAGTGCATCCAGTTTTTGCCGTAACCCTCTCAACTTTTTAGCACATGCTATGTGGGTGAAATGATGATACCATGCCAACTTTCAACCTTTTCAGAGTTCATTTGTAGTGCTTTCCAATTTCAGGGTCATTTAGCTCAAAAAAATCAGTAAATGCATGAAAAATAGCAAATGAAGTCGGAAAGGGTTGAAAATTGATGGCGTGGCTTCGAATGGTGCATACTGAATGCACAAAAAGTCTGGAGTTGAAATAAGTTTAAAAAAATGAAATGCCTTTGTAACAGACGAGTTTTCATCTGAAACCCTGATACTTCGAAAGAGATTGTCCATTTTGTACACGAAGTGCGTCCAGTTTTTGCCGTAACCCTCTCAACTTTTTAGCACATGCTATGTGGGTGAAATGATGATACCATGCCAACTTTCAACCTTTTCAGAGTTCATTTATAGTGCTTTCCAATTTCAGGGTCATTTAGCTCAAAAAAAATCAGTAAATGCATGAAAAATAGCAAATGAAGTCAGAAAGGGTTGAAAATTGATGGCGTGGCTTTGAATGGTGCATACTGAATGCACAAAAAGTCTGGAGTTGAAATAAGTAAGAAAACTATGCCGCTATGTATAACAAACAACCATATAGGTAAGAAAACTATACAAGTAACTAATCTAGCAATGAGAGATGAAAGGACAAAGTTGCTAACCTTTGTGAACACTTGGATGGATGGGGTGCCTCCAAATCTTGACAAATTTTGGTAAAAATGGAGGATGAGCTCGAGGAAGAGGAAGAACAAAGGAGGGGAAGAAGGGGAAAAACAGGGAGGAGTACTGTGCTCGGGCTGACCGAATTCATATAGGGGATCTTTAGTCCCGGTTCGTGCCATGAACCGGGACTAAAGGTTAGCCTATAGTACCGGTTCGTGGCACGAACCGGGACTAAAGGTTATCGTGGGGCCCCAGGCTGACACCAGCCTACCACAACCCCTTTAGTCCCGGTTCGTGGCACGAACCGGTACTAAAGGTCCAGAACGAACCGGCACTAATGATGCCCATCACGAACCGCAACTAATGGTCACATTAGTGCCAGTTCAAAACCAGACCGGGACTAATGATGTGGACAAAAGGTCTGTTTTCTACTAGTGTACCGACTCGTAGCGCAGCGGAAGTAGAGTCAATGTAGATCGTCGGTGCAGATCCCCGCAGCTAGGATTTACAACCTCCCAACCGCGAGGGTGTACTCCCTCGTCGGACAGCCCTTCGGGAGGCGGTCGGACAGTCCCTCAGACGATGTCACAGACAGCCCTCCGGGAAGACCCTCGAAGCTCGAACGGTAACTCAAACAGCCCTTCGGGAGGACCCTTGAACAGCCCCTCGGGCAAAAGATCGAACCTACGACCTCTCTACGGGGTTGCACACATACGGTGTCAGCTATCCGGCAGGTCTTCGCCGTCAAGAACTAGTTCCTGTCGGAACCCAGACAGCCTTTCGGCTCTACGAAACTATTTCGCTTTGAGGGAGAGAGAAGGCCAGATCATGCATGGCATTTGTATGTGAGAAAGAATGTGTCATGGAGAGCACCACTCCACCTCTATTTATAGGGGAGGAGGAGGAGGTGGTGGTGGCTGAAAATATCAGCCCAAAAAGGGGGTCCCACTATTCCATGTCATCCCTAGATTTTTTGGGAAGATTCCCTTTAGATATTTTCCCAAAAAGCAACCAATCAGTGCTTTTCACTATTCATTGAAAACATTTTTCTGCGTTCGAAAAATCCGAAACTTTTTATGTAGGCCTAGAACATTTCCAGTACCCACTAAAACAATTCTGAACGCGTTCCGAAACATTTTTAGATCAATGATTTTCATCTGCGAAAACCATCCAAAGCGGTTCCGGCAGTCCGGAACATTTCCGGTTTTTCTCTCTGAAAAAATCCCAGAAGTTCCCAGAACAATTCTGGTACCCTCCAATAATTTCCAAGTGTGTGCCGAAACCAATTTGACTTAATGGTATACTCCGAAGCAACTTTTCGGTTTTACCGAAACTCTTCCAGTGTTCTGCTACTTCTTGAGCTTGCGTTGGTTTTCCCTTGAAGAGGAAAGGGTGATGCAGCAAAGTAGATAAGTATTTCCCTCAGTTGTTGAGAACCAAGGTATCAATCCAGTAGGAGATACAAGCAAGTCCCCAATAGATGCACCTACACAAACAATCAAACACTTGCACCCAACGCTATAAAGGGGTTGTCAATCCCTTCACGGTTACTTGCAAGGATGAGATCTGATAGAGATAGATATAGAAGATTACTAAAACGAAAAGTAAACTAAAAGTAAAAAGATTGCAGCAAAGTATTTTTGGTATTTTTGGTTTATAGATCTGAAAATATAATATGGAAAATAGACCCGGGGGGCATAGGTTTCACTAGAGGCTTCTCTCTTGAAGGAAAATAATACGGTGGGTGAACAAATTACTGTCGAGCAATTGATAGAAAAGCGCATAGTTATGACGATATCCAAGGCAATGATTATGCATATAGGCATCACGTCCGTGTCAAGTAGACCGAAACGATTCTGCATCTACTACTATTACTCCACACATCGACCGACTCCTGCCTGCATCTAGAGTATTAAGTTCATGAAGAACAGAGTAACGCATTAAGTAAGATGACATGATGTAGAGGGATAAACTCAAGCAATATGATGAAAACCCCATCTTTTTATCCTTGATGGCAACAATACAAATACGTGCCTCACTACCCCTACTATGTCACTGGGTGAGGACACCGCAAGATTGAACCCAAAACTAAGCACTTCTCCCATTGCAAGAATTACCAATCTAGTTGGCCAAACCAAACCAATAACTCAAAGAGACTTGCAAAGATATGAAATCATGCATATAAGAATTCAGAGAAGATTCAAATAATATTCATAGATAATCTGATCATAAATCCACAATTCATCGGATCTCGACAAACACACCGCAAAAGAGTATTACATCGGATAGATCTCCATGAAGATCATGAAGAACATGGTATTGAAGAACATAGAGAGAGAAGAAGCCATCTAGCTACTAGCTATGAACCCGAAGGTCTGAGGTGAACTACTCACGCATCATCGAAAGGGCAATGGAGTTGATGTAGATGCCCTCCGTGATCGAATCCCCCTCCGGCAGATTACCGGAAAAGGCTCCAAGATGGGATCTCACGGGAACAGAGGCTTCTGGCGGCGGAAAAGTATTTTCGTTGCGCAGGCTTGTTGCCTCCCGGCAGGTCTCCTGCCCCCATCTCCAAGTCTGGTAGGCTTCTTCTGGTCCAAGAAAAATCATCGCGAAGATTTTATTCCGTTTGGACTCCGTTTAATATTCCTTATCTGCAATACTCAAAAACAAGGAAAAAACAGAAACTGGCACTAGGCACTAGGTTAATAGGTTAGTCCCAAAAATAATATAAAATAGCATATTAATGCATATAAAACATCCAAAACAGATAATATAATAGCATGGAACAATCAAAAATTATAGATACGTTGGAGACGTATCAAGCATCCCCAAGCTTAATTCCCGCTCGTCCTCGAGTAGGTAAATGATAAAAACAGAATTTTTGATGTGGAATGCTACCTAACATATTTATCCATGTAATATTCTTTATTGTGGCATGAATGTTCAGATCCATAAGATTCAAAACAAAAGTTTAATGTTGACATAAAAACAATGATACTTCAAGCATACTAACAAGGCAATTGTATCCTTTCAAAATAACATGGCCAAAGAAAGTTATCCCTACAAAATCATATGGTCTGGCTATGCTCCATCTTCCCCACACAAAGTATTTAAATCATGTACAACCCCGATGACAAGCCAAGCAATTGTTTCACACCTTTTATGTTCTCAAACCTTTTCAACTTTCACGCAATACATGAGTGTGAGCCATGGATATAGCACTATAGGTGGAATAGAATATGGTGGAGGTTGTGAAAAAGGAGAAGATAGTCTCACATCAAATAGGCGTATCAACGGGCTATGGATATGCCCATCAATAGATATCAATGTGAGTGAGTAGGGATTGCCATGCAACGGATGCACTAGAGCTATAAGTGTATGAAAGCTCAAAAAGAAACTAAGTGGGTGTGCATCATAATGAAAAATTCCACTAGTTATATGAAAGTGACAAAATAGGAGACTCTCTATCATGAAGATCATGGTGCTACTTTGAAGCACAAGTGTGGAAAAAAGATAGTAACACTGTCCCTTCTCTCTTTTCTCTTTTTTTTGGTGGGCATCTTTGGCCTCTTTTTTTTTATTTGGGCTTCTCTGGCCTCTTTTATTATTTGTAAAGTCCGAAGACTCATCCCAACTTGTGAGGGAATCATAGCTTTCATCATCCTTTCCTCACATGGGACAATGCTCTAATAAAGATGATCATCACACTTTTGTTTACTTACAACTCAAGAATTACAACTCGATACCTAGAACAAAATATGACTCTATATGAATGCTTCCGGTGGTGTACCGGGATGTGCAACGATCTAGCATAGCAAATGACATCAAAAAACAGACAAGCCATGAAAACATCACGCTAGCTATCTTACGATCATGCAAAGCAATATGAAAATGATGGTGCGTGTCATAATAAACGGAACGGTGGAAGTTGCATGGCAATATATCTCAGAATGGCTATGGAAATGCCATAATAGGTAGGTATGGTGGCTGTTTTGAGGAAGGGTATATGGTGGGTTTAATGTACCGGCGAAAGTTGCGCGGTACTAGAGAGGCTAGCAAAGGTGGAAGGGTGAGAGTGTGTATAATCCATGGACTCACATTAGTCATAAAGAACTCACATACTTATTGCAAAATTCTATTAGTTATCGAAGCAAAGTATTAGACGCATGCTCCTAGGGGATAGGTTGGTAGGAGTTAACCATCGCGCGCTCCCGACCCTCGCACAAAGGATGACAATCATTAAACAAATCATGCTCCGACTTCGTTACATAACGGTTCACCATACGTGCATGCTACGGGAATCACAAACTTTAACACAAGTATTTCTATCAATCCACAATTACTCACTAGTATGACTCTAATATCACCATCTTTATATCTCAAAACTACATGCAAGGAATCAAACTTCTCATAATATTCAATGCACTTAATATGAAAGTTTTTATTATATCCCTCTTGGATGCCCATTATATTAGGACTAAATTCATAACCTAAACCAATTACCTTGCTGTTTAAAGACTCTCAAAATAATATAAGTGAAGTACGAGAGTTCAATTATTTCTATAAAATAAAACACCACCGTGCTCTAAAAAGATATAAGTGAAGCACTAGAGCAACATTGCCTAGCTCAAAAGATATAAGTGAAGCACATAGAGTATTCTAATAAATTCATGATGCATGCGTGTCCCTCTCAAAAGATGTGTGCAGCAAGGATGATTGTGGCAAACTAAAAAGCAAAGACTCATATCATACAAGACGCTCCAAGCAAAACACATATCATGTGGTGAATAAAAATATAGCCTCAAGTAAATTTACCGATGGATTGAAGACGAAAGAGGGGATGCCTTCCGGGGCATACCAAGCTTAGGCTCTTTGGTATCCTTGAATATGGCTTGGGGTGCCTTGGGCATCCCCAAGCTTAGGCTCTTGCCACTCCTTATTCCATAGTCCATCAAATCTTTACCCAAAACTTGAAAACTTCACAACATAAAACTCAACAGAAAACTCGTGAGATCCGTTAGTATAAGAAAAATAAATCACCACTTTAGGTACTGTTGTGAACTCATTCTTTATTCATATTGGTGTAATATCTACTGTATTCCAACTTCTCCATGGTTCATACCCCCCGATACAACCCATAGATACATCAAAATAAGCAAACAACACAAAGAAAACAGAATCTGTCAAAAACAGAACAGTCTGTAGCCATTTGTAGACTTTGAATACTTATGTAACTCCAAAAATTCTGAAAAATTAGGAAAATCTGTCCAATTTGTGTATAAATCTTTTGTAAAAAATTCAGACTCATTCGACTCTCTGGTTAATTTATAAAATTCCTGGACTGAGCGCAAAAGTTTCTGTTTTTCAGCAAAATCAAATCAACAATCACCGTAGACCATCCCAAAGGTCTTACTTGGCTCAAACACTAATTAAAGCAATAAAACACAATTACTACAGAGGTAATAATGTGTAAAGCACTCAAAAACAGAAAACAAAAACAAGCAAAATAGAACATAAAATAAAATTGGGTTGCCTCCCAACAAGCGCTATTGTTTAACGCCCCTAGCTAGGTATAACGCAATAGATCTAGGTATTGTCATCTTTGGTATGCAATCCATAAGTAGCTCTCATAATAGATTCATAAGGTAATTTAATTTTCTTTCTAGGAAAGTGTTTCATGCCTTTCCTTAACGGAAATTGGAATCTAATGTTTCCTTCTTTCATATCAATAATTGCACCGATCGTTCTAAGGAAAGGTCTACCAATAATAATAGGACATGTAGGATTGCAATCTATATCAAGAACAATGAAATCTACGGGCACATAATTCCTATTTGCAATAACAAGAACATCATTAATCCTTCCCATAGGTTTCTTAATAGTGGAATCCGCTAGATGCAAATTCAAAGAGCAATCATCAAGATCATGGAAACCTAGCACGTCACATAAAGTTTTCGGAATCGTGGAAATGCTAGCACCCAAATCACACAAAGCATGGCACTCATAATCTTTAATTTTAATCTTAATAGTAGGTTCCCACTCATCATAAAGCTTTCTAGGTATAGAAACTTCCAACTCAAGTTTTTCTTCAAAAGATTTCATCATAGCATCAACGATATGTTTAGTAAAAGCTTTATTTTGATTATAAGCATGCCGAGAATTCAACATGGATTGCAACAAGGAAATACAATCAATCAAAGAACAACTATCATAATTAAAGTCCTTAAAACCCAAAAGAGTGGGTTCATTGCTATTTAAAGTTTTGACCTCTTCAATCCCACTTTTATCAATCTTAGCGTTAAGATCTATAAACTCTAAATCATTGGGACGACTTTGAACTAAAGTTGACTTATCTCCAGTCCCATCTTTATCAAGATTTATATTAGAAAACAAAGATTCAATAGGAGTCACATCAATCACTTTAAGATCTTCATCATTATTATCACGAGAACACACCTTTTCAAGCCATTCACGCTTAGCACGCACTCTAGCGGTTCTTTCCTTACACTCATCAATAGAAGTTCTCATAGCTTTTAAATACTCATTAATATCACGCTTGGGTGGAGTAGATCTAATTTTCAAAGAATCAATCTCAAGCGAAATTCTATCAACGTTCCTAGCCAAATCATCAATCTTGAGCAATTTTTCTTCAATCATAGCATTGAAAACCTTTTGCGGACTAATAAATTCTTTAATATTATTCTCAAGATCAGAGGGCATCTTATTATAATTTCCATAAGAATTGTTGTAGGAATTACCATAATTATTAGAGGAATTACTAGGAAATGGCCTAGGGTTGAAATTACCTCTATACGCGTTATTACCAAAATTGTTCCTACCAACAAAATTCACATCCATAGATTCATTATTATTTCCAATCAAAGAAGACAAAGGCATATCATTAGGATCAACATGAGCACTCTTACTAGCAAACAATTTCATTAATTCATCCATCTTTTCACTCAAAGTATTTATCACTTTTTTACTAGTAGGAGATCTTTCGGTATGCCATTGAGAGTAATTTGCCATAATATTATCTAGGAGTTTAGTAGCTTCTCCTAATGTGATTTCCATAAAAGTATTACCCGCGGCGGAATCTAAAAGATTTCTAGAAGCAAAATTCAATCCCGCATAAAAAAATTGTATAATCATCCATAAACTCAAACCATGTGCGGGGCAATTTCTAATCATTAGTTTCATCCTCTCCCAAGATTGTGCAACATGCTCATGATCAAGTTGCTTAAAATTCATTATATAGTTCCTAAGGGAGATGATCTTAGCGGGCAGAAAGTACTTGGAAATAAAAGCATCTTTACACTTATTCCATGAATCAATACTATTTTTAGGCAAAGATGAAAACCAAGTTTTAGCACGATCTCGTAGTGAGAACGGAAATAGCTTCAATTTAACAATATCATTATCCACATCTTTCTTCTTTTGCATATCACACAACTCAACGAAAGTATTTAGATGGGATGCGTCATCTTCACTAGGAAGGCCGGAAAATTGTTCTTTCATAACAAGATTAAGCAAAGCGGCATTAATTTCATAAGATTTCGCACTAGTGGCGGGAGCAATCAGAGTACTAATAAAATCATTATTATTAGTATTGGAGAAGTCACACCACTTGGTATTCTCTTGAGTCATCGTGACAAAGCAAGCAATCTAGCACACAAGCAAACGAAAAGACAAACGGAAGAAGGGCGAATAAAAAGGCAAATCTTTTTGGTTTTTTCTGAAAATCGTTTTAGAAGTGGGGGAGAGGAAAACGAGAGGAAAATGGCAAATAATGTAAATGCAAGAGATGAGTTTGTGATGGGTACTTGGTAGGCTTGATGAAGATCTCCCCGGCAACGGCGCCAGAAATCCTTCTTGCTACTTCTTGAGCTTGCGTTGGTTTTCCCTTGAAGAGGAAAGGGTGATGCAGCAAAGTAGATAAGTATTTCCCTCAGTTGTTGAGAACCAAGGTATCAATCCAGTAGGAGATACAAGCAAGTCCCCAATAGATGCACCTACACAAACAATCAAACACTTGCACCCAACGCTATAAAGGGGTTGTCAATCCCTTCACGGTTACTTGCAAGGATGAGATCTGATAGAGATAGATATAGAAGATTACTAAAACGAAAAGTAAACTAAAAGTAAAAAGATTGCAACAAAGTATTTTTGGTATTTTTGGTTTATAGATCTGAAAATATAATATGGAAAATAGACCCGGGGGCCATAGGTTTCACTAGAGGCTTCTCTCTTGAAGGAAAATAATACGGTGGGTGAACAAATTACTGTCGAGCAATTGATAGAAAAGTGCATAGTTATGACGATATCCAAGGCAATGATTATGCATATAGGCATCACGTCCGTGTCAAGTAGACCGAAACGATTCTACATCTACTACTATTACTCCACACATCGACCGACTCCTGCCTGCATCTAGAGTATTAAGTTCATGAAGAACAGAGTAACGCATTAAGTAAGATGACATGATGTAGAGGGATAAACTCAAGCAATATGTTGAAAACCCCATCTTTTTATCCTTGATGGCAACAATACAAATACGTGCCTCGCTACCCCTACTATGTCACTGGGTGAGGACATCGCAAGATTGAACCCAAAACTAAGCACTTCTCCCATTGAAAGAATTACCAATCTAGTTGGCCAAACCAAACCAATAACTCGAAGAGACTTGCAAAGATATGAAATCATGCATATAAGAATTCAGAGAAGATTCAAATAATATTCATAGATAATCTGATCATAAATCCACAATTCATCGGATCTCGACAAACACACCGCAAAAGAGTATTACATCGGATAGATCTCCATGAGGATCATGAAGAACATGGTATTGAAGAACATAGAGAGAGAAGAAGCCATCTAGCTACTAGCTATGAACCCGAAGGTCTGAGGTGAACTACTCACGCATCATCGAAAGGGCAATGGAGTTGATGTAGATGCCCTCCGTGATCGAATCCCCCTCCGGCAGATTACCGGAAAAGGCTCCAAGATGGGATCTCACGGGAACAGAGGCTTCTGGCGGCGGAAAAGTATTTTCGTTGCTCTTTTTGGTATTGGGGGAATATTTGGGAATTTATAGGAGGAAGAGTAGAGTTAGGAGGCCTGCAGGGGGGCGCGCCCTGCAGGCTTGTTGCCTCCCGGCAGGTCTCCTGCCCCCATCTCCAAGTCTGGTAGGCTTCTTCTGGTCCAAGAAAAATCATCGCGAAGATTTTATTCTGTTTGGACTCCGTTTAATATTCCTTATCTGCAATACTCAAAAACAAGGAAAAAACAGAAACTGGCACTAGGCACTAGGTTAATAGGTTAGTCCCAAAAATAATATAAAATAGCATATTAATGCATATAAAACATCCAAAACAGATAATATAATAGCATGGAACAATAAAAAATTATAGATACGTTGGAGACGTATCATGTTCTCTCTCCGGAACTCTTCTGTTGTCTCCGAAACTTTTCCGGTGAATTTCTCTTAGACTCCCTGTCTAGTATTCAGCAGATAGATGACCCTTAAGTGTGTGACCCTATAGGTTACGTGAAGTATAGACATGACCGGAACACTTTCCGATTGATGATTAACATCGGAGCCGTGGACACCCATATTGACCCCTATACCCACACGAATAAATATTCGAGTGAACCTCCGATGTTGATCTGTAATATATTGTGAAGTAACAGTAATATATTATGAAGTAACAGTAATAGTAACTAGCTATTCCTGTTACTTCACAATATATTACAAACACCCGAGGTGAGATTTATCTGCATCCATGTGGATCAACAACTTGTCCACTATGCTAGTTACCTCGTTATCGGTTTTGTTCTCTTTTCTCGTTTCTGTGTTCCGGCATCCCTGTGATCAAATCACCATGTGTATGGCCAGACGATGATGGATACCGTAACACCAAGAGGGCACAAGAATATCTCTCCATCGTCGGAGGAGCAAATCCCAATCTTGAGCTATCTCGCTCCTTGTCATACTTTTCTGTGAACCCGTAAGTCGCCGTAATAGCCACCCAGTTACAGATGACGTTTAACAAACCCCAAAGTTCACGAAGCAAGCACGAAGGAACTTGATACCCTCATGGTCTAAGAAATTATGCAAACATTAACTTTCTCTGTGTTATTAACCATTAACTTGCGACGAATGTATCTCATAGCATAACATCAATTCGGGTCGATTCAACACAAGTGTTCTACTAACAGTGTGCCCTCAAAATTGCCGGCATAGCCATGCCCATGATCAGGAAAACAGGATCATCATGCAATACTTGAGCTAGTATTAAGGCATGACTAGGAATACATTTTACTGTTTATTATACCACACGTGCATATGAGTTTCCCTCCGAGCCTCGTGGATATCGTAGACTCGAAAATCATTGCAGTTATAGCATGGAACATAAACATTCATTACAAACTTGGAGATGCAAAATAACTGCTATTACTTCCTCTAGGGCATATCTCCTACAGCGACCCCCAGGGCCGCGCCTTGATGGCTTGCGCCCCACGGGTGGATCCCCTCTGGTGGTTCTTCGCTCCAATGTTGCTTATTTCCTCCAGAAAAAATAATCAAAAAGTTTCGGGTGATTCCGAGAACTTTCATGTTCTGCACAAAAACAACACCACGGTAATTCTGCTGAAAACAACATCAGTCCGGGTTAGTTCTAAATAAATCATATAAAGTGCATCAAAACCATATAAAAGTATTGTAAACATAGGCAACCATGGCATGAATACTTCATAAATTATCGATACGTTGGAGACGTATCAAGTGCTCAAATTCCTGAATACTTATTGCCCAAACAATATGATCAACCCCAGGTACATTTATTAGGTTTTGATATGAGGCTATCATGGTCAGCAGGACCCAACACAAGTATTCATCCTTTCCAATCTGAAAAAGGTGTTGCCGAAAGCTTACCCTCTTCCCACGGATGCTACTGCTCAGTCCATACGTGTTTTGCCATTCAACGAGGAACTGTACCGTGACACCCCCGCCCTACTCAAATCCCCCTCTCGGTCACATCCTCTCCAACTCTGCCCTGCTCCCCCTTATTTTGCATCCGCACCCTCCTCCTTTGACGCCACCGATGTACCTCTTCGGTCATCACCCAGACATTGTCGGACGTCCGCAACCACTGCTCATGCGCCCGCTCACCTTGTACTACAACACCGTCCACCCAGTATCCGCCCCCTATCGACGACGTCCATGGCGGTCAAGAGAAGTTACATGTCTTCTATTCAGATTTGGTGTATCCACAGAAGCTTTGGTATTCTGGCTTCATCTTTTGGCTTGCTTGTATCATAAATAGAACACTCTTTACTAAAATTGATGGCCGACGTGAGCTGCCACAATAGCATCTATATCTATACCACTATTTTTTGACAGCATGTATATCTACACCGCTATGCAAAGTCTAGGAATAACTTTGAATATTGGTTTGTTGGAAAATGAGAACGACCCCCGTGCCATCCTCATTGGGGGACTTAGGGGAGCTAAACCTAGTATCGTCGACCACCCTCCTTCATGTTACTCCTCTCTTGTCCCTTTCGTCGGTAGGCGACATGTCTCCCCCCTACACCCCCGTCTCTCCGTCATTGGTGCTCGACCGCCAAAGCGAAGATGCAACCCCGACGGGATCTGGTCAACAACGCGACACACACACCCATGGCGTCGTCCGTGCCGATGATCGTCGTCATAGTGAGTGAGTTGCGGCGTGACCGAGGTTGTTGTCTCCACTAGCAAGTCCGACGAGTCCGTTGTTATTAGCGCTCCTCTCCACCTCAGGGCCTTTCCGTTGATGGGTCGACACCATCGAGCCTGGACGAGAGGGGAAGCGGCTTTGGTGTGTCGGTGGCGGCGAGAACTCGATGCTTCGGCAAGTCCTAGACTTTTTTCGTGTGGGTATTGTTGTCCTATTTGTGCCAGCAATTTTCGTCTTGCAGTGTGGTTAAACCATGGACCCTCATGTCCGCAACGTGACTCTGCAAATTCTTTTTGTAAACGTAGCATTGCTCGGGTGATGCTAGCGTAAAATACGAGAAGCAGCGCGTGGCAAAAAATACCAACATAATCTCTTTATTTTTTCAGATTAAAACACACGCATAATCTGCAAGAGGACACGAGCAAACTCAAATTCAGACACGAAGAGGAAGAAGAGTCGCACCGGAGAGAGCGTGGACGCCACGGTCACGCCTGCGCCGGCCAGCAGCAGCCAACCAATCATAACGCAGGATGCCCCACGCCACGGATCACCCCCCCACGATCCGCGTGAGACCAAATCCTCACCATCCATTCCCTACGGATCCAACGCTCGGAACCCCCCTCCCCTCCCGAAACACCAGCGCGCCAAAACCTCAAAATTTGCCAGGCTCGCCCGCGCCTCCCTCCTCCTCCTCCGGTTAAAATCACCCCCGAACCCCTCTCGTCGTCCACCAATCCAATCCATCCCCAGACCTCCCAGTCCAAGAAATCTCGCCCTCACCACCACCACCAAGGGAGAATCTCCGATGGCCCGCACGAAGCAGACGGCGAGGAAGTCCACCGGCGGGAAGGCGCCGCGGAAGCAGCTGGCGACCAAGGCGGCGCGCAAGTCGGCGCCGGCCACGGGCGGCGTCAAGAAGCCGCACCGCTTCCGCCCGGGCACCGTGGCGCTCCGGGAGATCCGCAAGTACCAGAAGAGCACCGAGCTGCTCATCCGCAAGCTGCCCTTCCAGCGCCTGGTCCGGGAGATCGCGCAGGACTTCAAGACCGACCTCCGCTTCCAGAGCTCCGCCGTCTCCGCGCTGCAGGAGGCCGCCGAGGCCTACCTGGTGGGGCTCTTCGAGGACACCAACCTCTGCGCCATCCACGCCAAGCGCGTCACCATCATGCCCAAGGACATCCAGCTCGCAAGGCGCATCAGGGGAGAGAGGGCCTAGATTCGTCTGCTTCCTTCCTAGTGTCTGAACTCTGATCTGCAGTTGTTAGCTTCTTCTTCTCAGCATGTGTTGTGTGGTGAACTGATCTGGTGTTCCAGCTAATGTTATGTTGTAGTGTCTGATGTTACCATCTTGTTGTCATCAGCAATCTGAATGAAAGTTGCCTATCAGATCTCTCTCCATTTTGTGATTTTGCTGTTTGTAAACCCCAAAAATCAACGAATGGTTTCTTTGCTTCATCCATGCTGTTGCTCAAGATTTTGTCGGAATTCAAGCGGAAAGTCCCAGTCAAAAATACAGCTTGTTCCATCTAATGCCATACTTCGGTTGCTCCCCTGTCATGCTACAGTCAGAATTAGTATACTCTGAACGTTAGTGCACTCTGGACTGGTTTTTTTGTTTGACAACTATTTAAAGTCTCTGAAATTCCTTGCCGTACTGTCTACTGAATTTCTTGGTGTTCTGAACAATCGTGTTTGCTGTATTTCATCACCAGTGTTCATTATTCATTGGTGGCTTGGTCACTAACGGTTCTGGGCAGCATCTATGTATTGGTACCACTTGGTTGTTGCATTTCTACCGATATTGATTATCTTTTGGCTTGCAGACTTTATACCAGGAGTAGTGTTTAGCAAAGCTATGAGTGGCTGGCTTGCAACTTTGCTAGCAAGGCCTCTCCTGAATGAACAAGTAAGATTATGACATATTTTTTCCGGAATATAAACTGTAGTGTGATTGGCAAATCTCATCAGTTGTTAACCTAGTCTTTGATTACAACCCACAGTCCCAGCTGAAGAAAGTCCCTACATTTTGTTATTTTTTAGATACTTCTGACCAAGTGCTCGATAAGCGACACGATGGAGTATGGTGCATCAAATATTATGTGTTGACTGTAGCCATTCAACTCAGTATTCCGTACAACAGTCCTTCCAAACCTATATATTTGCATAATTTTCATAGCCAAGAAAAAAAAACGGTATGCAAGACAACTCTAAAAGTGCTATTGAACAGATGTCTTCTCACTGATGAACATGAATGACGCTCATATGCTTCACTTCAGTTCAGTCTGTTCCTTGCTCACGTGTTGTATAACCCCCAAGCTGCTTAAGACTTGTCGTGTCACCGATGATGCTCCAAACCGTTTCAGGTTGCTGTATGTATCACACCGTCAGTATGTCCCCTGCTCACTTAATTCAGGCACGCGTGGTAGGAAGATTCCTTGTTTGTGCTATGTTGGATGTGTGTGATGCAATGTGAAAGCTGGCTATCAGATCTCCATTTGTGCTTCTGCGACGCGTTTTCTTGTTTGTAAACCTGAAATATCATCCATGGTGTTGGTAAAAGTTTCTTCGAATTTAAGCCGAAGGTCCCGGCATCTCATCTGCTACGCCGTCGCCGGCGCGCACTACCGCACACAACCCTCAAACTCCAATGGCTTCAACTCGCCAACTCCACCTCTCTATTTTTTGTTGTTGTTGCGAGAACGCCACCTCCTCTTCAGCTCCTTACCCAAACCCCCGTCCCCTTCCTCCTTCCGCGTGCCGCCTCCGCCTGGTCCTGAGGCCGGACACTGGACAATTATGTGAAAGATATATTAGTAGAGGGCTTACCTGCAAGAAAATTTAGTATTTTGCCCCCTCAATTGTTCACATTTTGTGTTTCGCCCCCCTAGGAATTCGGGTGTAGCTCCGCCACTACGGCGCAAATCCTTGTTGCTAAGGTATCAGCTCACGGGTGCGGATGCGGGCGCGGAAATGCCTCTGATGGAGATCCATTGATGGACCGATGGATTCCCCGATGACATGGTTGAATTCCGTTTGATGCAATTCGATGCTAGATGACAATCGGTGGTCCGGTGCACACTTGCGTAGTTATCAAAATATAGCATATTAGTCCAGTCCGTCTTAAAACTATTTTTTGCACAGATAGATCGATGCAGCCAAGAAACAACCATATACTTATAGTATAGGCTCTGGAAAAGAACAATTGCTAGAGACAATTAAGGGCGATGATGGCAATGGCCGGCTGATTAATGCCAAGGCACCACAGTTAACTCTGGTGACGTGACAAGCTGAGTTAGCAACGAAAAATACATAGTGGAAGCTGTCTACACAGTTGTATATAGGATACTAGTCTGCTGCTGGCTTTATTTGACCTCTTTTGCCTGCAATGAATTGGCATTCTCTTCTCCTCCAGCGCAACGTGACTACCTGCGAGCTCGGGTGATTAATTCGCCTCATATGATCCATCCAACTTCAAGGTAAATTAATCTCTCCAAGCTGATGAGGAGCTTTTGTTTTTTTCCCCTATCTAGCTAGTAGATATGATTTGAAAAAATTATGCCGTGAAATTGCAGGAAAGGATTGCTTTCGAATGGATGAACAGTGTATGCTTTCAAATTGCAAGGTCGCTAGAATCTATATGTAGGAATAGATTGGTTTCTAGCCCTTGTATATGTTTCTCTTAATTAGTTTTCTTCTTCACTCCAATTAACGAACGTTCTAGCTAGCTTGGTGCAAAAGCCGGAAGAGCAATACATTTTTTACTTTTCAACAAAAAAATAAACATGCTAACATTCTACAACTAACAACTTATGTCCTATATATTGCAGGAGCATAGTAACAAACTAGAGAGATCTATTGAAAACAAAGAGTGGGTCATCACTAGCTAGCTAGATGGGCACCCGAATAATGATGAGCGCTTCGACTGGCGCCATGAATGCCCTACTCGGTAAGCTGGGCGCCCTCATGGGGGAGGAATTCTCTAAGCTTAAGAACCTACGAAAGGAGGTGAAGTTCATTCGTGACGAGCTTTGCAGCATGAAGGATATTCTCGAGATACTCATAGATGTGGATGAGCTGGATGCACAGACCAAGAGTTGGAGAGACACACTCAGGGAGATGTCCTATGACATTGAAGATATAATTGATGACTTTATGCACCATATTGGGGAGAAAATAAAAAATCGCTGGTTTGCCCACAGGGCGGCTAGACTTCTCAAAAAGTTGAGAACTCGCTATCAGATTGCCAATCGAATTAAGGAGATCAAGGCACTTGTGCTTGAGACAAGTGCACGACGCCACAGGTACAAATTTGATATCCCCTCACCAAGAGACATGTCTATTGACCCACGACTTGCCACACTCTATGAAAATGCAGCTAACCTTGTTGGTGTCGAAGGGCCAACGAATTAGCTTGTCGGTTGGGTAAATGACAAGGACACGCAGTTGAAGGTAGCATCAATTGTAGGATTTGGAGGTCTGGGAAAAACGACACTTGCCAATGAGGTATACCGTGGTCTAAAGGTCGATTTCGATTGTGGTGCATTTGTCCCAGCGTCTCAAAAGCCGGACATTCCAAAACTTATTCGCAGTTTGCTATCTGAACTTGGGAGTGAACCATCTTTTCATGGCTGTGATTTAAATGTTCTTCTCAACACACTCAGGCAATATCTACAACATAAGAGGTACTTATTTTCTTTCTATATAGTTGCTTGTGCCTGTCTTTCTTGAAAATACATATTGTATTTGCCCTGCCGAAGACAAATAGAAAGCACTTCTACAAATGATTAGATATTCCTACAAGGAATGCCAAAAAAATTCAGTAATTATATGCATTTATATTTGAAAATATAGTAATTTTTTCTGTGCTCACAACTTTATTGACTACTCACTCTGTTACACTGCAACCATTCCAACTCTTAGTTTCCAAATTAACATCTGGCACAAAAATGAAATGTGTAGTTAGCACTTACTGTCCACTTCTCATTCTGCCCTGCATAAATGTTGTGGTGATCAAGTGGATGTGGTCTGTCATTTAATATGAGCATGCCTTCTTATTAACCTTTTCTTAGATTTAATATTTATTTTTCCTATTTCTGAAAAACAAAGAAATTCGGGATAATTATGCTATTTCATTAACACCGTGATGAACTATTTTGTAGGTACTTTATCATAATTGATGATATATGGGACGTCCCAGCATGGCATGCCATTAAATGTGCTTTCCCAAAAAATGATCTTGGCAGCAGAGTAATAACAACTACAAGAATTCAGAGTGTGGCTAAGGCATGTTGCTTGCATCATTGCGATTACGTTTTAAACATGAAGCCCCTTGGCAATGAAGACTCAAGAAGATTGTTTCTTGGTAGGGTATTTGGCTCGGAAGAAGCTTGCCCTCACCACTCGGTTGAAATTCTGCAAAAATGTGGTGGTTTGCCTCTCGCACTCATTAGCATATCTAGCATGCTAGCCAGTGAACGTTCTGAGCAAAAGGAAAGGTGGGAGAATGTACGGGATTCTTTGGGCTCGGGAACAGATCTCACTTTGGAAGGGATGAGACAAATCTTAAATCTCAGCTACAGAGACCTTCCTCCTCATCTCAAGACATGCTTGTTGTATCTTGGTATGTATCCTGAGGACTACACAATAGAGAGGTCTAATTTAGAACGCCAATGGATGGCTGAGGGTTTTATCAGTACAGAAAATGTGGAAGACATGGCGAAGACCGCAAGAAATTATTTCAATGAGATTGTTAATAGGAACCTTATTCAACCCATAGAATTTGACAATAGAGGGTCAGTGACACGATGCAGAGTACATGATATGATGCTTGATCTTATCTTGCTTAAGGCTGCAGAAGAGAATTTTTTCACTATAGTTGATGACCCACAAGCCATTGTGAAGATGGATTACAAGGCTCGTCGGCTATCTATACGCTTGAATGGTGTAAGTAATGGTCGAGCAATATTACCTAAGAACATTAATATGTCACAGGTTCGGTCAGTTATGTTCTTTGGGAGCTCTCAAAATACACCTTCTCTATCACAGTTCAAGTTCCTCCGAGTTATTTTTATTGACCTTGATTGTGCTGCAGTTGACCTTACTGGATTGTGTAAACTATATCAGTTGAGATATTTATCGATTAGTTACTTCTGTTCATACCAGCTACCGAAACAAATTAGCGGGCTAAAACAGTTGCAAACTCTTGATCTGGTCAGCTGTTCTAGTGTTCCATCAGATATAGTTTATTTACCTGGCTTGGTGCATTTGAATGTAGATACATGGCTGCCAACTGGAATTGACAACATGAAATCTCTACGACATCTATCTAGATTTGGTATTCTGGTGAACTACCTAGATAATGTCAGAGGCCTTGGAGAGCTGACCAATCTTAGATATCTAATTATCTCATGCGACGTTTACTGTGACAATATGAAGCAAGTCCTCATGGATGCTCTACGCTCTTCTTTGGAAAAACTATGTAGCCTCGAGTACCTTTTTGTCAGTCTCACAGGCTGCATAGATGGCTTGGTGCCCTTGTCTCCTCCCCCGACTCCATACCGCCTTGAGAGACTCACCGTGTCATCAAATTGTTGGTTTTCCATGGTCCCTGGATGGATAGGAGAACTTCGTAACCTGGTCGAGCTACAATTCACCGTTGGTGAGCTGCTATGTGATGGTGTTGGTATCCTTGCAGAGCTTCCCGTCCTCGCTCATCTTAGTATAAAAATACGAAGATCTATGAGGGAAAAGGTGATCATCTATGGCAAAGGGGCATTCCCTGCTATAAAGCGTTTTGAGCTTCGATTAAACAGTGCTTCATACCTGACCTTCCTGGCTGGTGCAATGCCCAAACTCCAGCGACTCAAGCTAATGTTCAATGCCGATCGATCGGAGCAGAATGGGTCCGCACCTGTTGGCACCGAGCACTTGTTAGCACTTGAAGAATTGTCTGCAGAAATAGGCTGTTACCGTTTCACAGAATCCGAGGAGATATTCGCTGAGTTTGCCTTGATGAATGCTATGAACATGCATCCAAGCCATCCTCATGTTGGAATAAGGTTGTTGGATTACAAATTGGGATTTTTTGGTGAATAGTTTTTCTTCAACTCCTCATCAAGCAGCAGGTACGTGTTAAAATTTTCCCAGTCTCGATATCTATTTCATACAACGGTACCATGTAAAGTTCCTCTTGCTGGCCATGCATTTATTGGCTTGCTAGTAGCTTTTTTAGAGGGTTTTGCTAGTACCTGAGAACTTTTCATTGTTCTAGCAAGGCTTATATATATATATATGTAGAAATACCAAGCTTCTCTATAGTGTTAGCATGTGCACATTTTGAAGCTAGAGGTGCTGATTTCTCTATCAATAATGATGGTTTCCACCAACATTTCTATGTGAATTAATTTGGCTTGCTATGAGTTTTCTGCCTCTAGTGGGTGGAACTTAAATGGACCTATGATAAAGTTCACATTCCACCTGGTCGAATGCTAACCATATAGTTTGCATTCCACATTCAAGTAGGATTTCTTTATTTTTTTTGCTTGGAACTGCCGCACTGTAAGAACAAAGCTAGAAATCAACGCCCACACCTGCCTAATTTTTACAAAATTGTCGACCACAAAAATGTATCTGTTTTGTTTTGAGAAAATCAATCTATTACCAGTTTGTCCATTGTGTTTTTGCTTATATCATCATGTGTCGACTGTGTATGCCAATTTTTCTTTCAACATTTGTGTTAAGATTTCACCTCATGGTTAAAATGCAATGTTACGTTTTTCTGTTGGTTTGTTTGTTTGCTTCTGAGTGCAGAAGCTAATATACCATGTTGTCTCTGTATGCCCTGTTAAGTACCTCTATTATAGCTTTTCTAATGTACTAGTTGAACCATGATCTTTATTCTTTTTATTAGGGAGATACCTAACCATGGTATCAGTGGCATTGTTTTATTCTTCTTCCGGAAATTGTGTTATCAGTTATCATTAGATTAACGTTGAGAACTGGAAATCAACTGTGCTGAACTATTTCAAGAGTGTTGACCACCCTAAATGATATTGGTTTTTAGGAAATGGAGTGGATGCCAACTTGGATGAGAACAACAAGGAAATACATACGGCAGGTGGATGCAGATGGGCTGATTGTCTATCCCCAGTTGAAAGATTGAACCGTTTCTCTTGTTAATCTGTTATTGTTTCACGGAACAACATGGTTCTGTTATGTCGTGTAATAAGGCTGAGTTTGCACTGATAGTGCCTCTTAATGAGCCCAACCCCTGAATTTTCTTCTTATTTGTTATGGCTTGTATCAAACTAAATATGTTTGTTGAATATTCATGAAAATGTTAAGTGATTGTTATGCTACTGTTATTGCCATGTCAACATGCCTAGTCAAAACTGCTGTTTTGGGAGATAGTTAAATTTCACTAAGTCTGAAACTATTATTTTGTTGCCATGTTGCCATGTGATTTGCTATTGATCTAGTAGTCTTTTGTGGTTTCTCCAATGGAGTCTTTTGTTAAGTATGTTGTTGCCTATCATGTTGTGCCAATAGTTTGAATGAATAGGTTTAGCATCATAATTAATTCTGTTGTTTAATATGTCAATCTGTTAAAAACTGCTGCACATGTCTACTCTAATTTTCACTAAGTCTGAGAATCTGTTTTCTAAATAATGCCATGTTGTGATGATGCTAGCCATGATTCTATGCATAATTAGACCTTGCCACCATGGAATGATTTGTAGTGCATCATGTCTACTGCCATGCTGTTAATTTTCATGCCATAATATGCCATGTAGCATATAGTTTTGCTGCTGCCAATATGCCTTCGTGAAAAACTGCTATGCTAAAAACTGTTATTTTCACCAAGTCATAATCTGCTATATTTTATTGCCATGTTGTGAGCTTCCTACCATGTGATCCATGATTCTTTTTAGTATGATATGTGAAGATAAAATGAAGTGTGTGTTATATGCTACTGCACCATGCTTAGTTTGTGTATTTTAGAATCTTGTAGCTTGTTGTTTTCATGTGTGCAATATGCCATGTTGCTGTTTTGGACAGATTTGCACTAAAACCTGTGTTGGTTGTATTTGTTGAACCGTAGCTCCGTTTTGAACATGTTGCATATGAAACTTGCTTAGAATTTCATGTAGTTTCATAATATCTTGCTGCATCCATGATTTGGTATGTTTGTGGTTATCATTTTCATGCATTTTGCATTCATGGCATATAATCTTGTGATTGTCATATCTTTTAGACCATAGCTCCGTTTCAAACGTTCTATATATGTAAATCGACTAGAATGACGAGTAGAATCGCATTGTGCACTTTATTTTCCTGTTTAATAAATATAAAAAATGGTTAGTTCAGATCTGGACCAATTTCGAAATTAACATATGGGGTCGTTTAGGAAATGCTATATGTTGTTTCCGGCCTCATTTAAACTTGCCTAGATGTGTAGTTTGCCATGTTTAACAACATTTAACATTGTTGTGTATCTAACAAGAGTGAACTAAATAATTCGAATGTGGAGTATCGTCAATATGCATCTCGTTGCATATTGAGCTTCACTTAATGTGTAGGAATTGATTGTTGTGCCTGTCATGCCATGCATAACTTGCATCATGTTGTTTGCGCATCATGTCATGCATATGTTGTGGTGTTTACCATGTGTTGATTGTTTGTTCCGAATTGCTTCTTCTCAATAGAGTTCCGAAAGCGTTCGGAGTGTGAGGATTCGTTCGACTACGTCCCGTTCGTCTACTTCACGGATCGCCTGCTTCACGGATTCGTTCTTCTTCCAAGCGAGATCTCAGGCAAGATGATCATTTTCCTGGATACCACTACTATCATTGCCATGCTAGATGTCTCGTTTCTATCGCTTGTCTTGCTACCTACCACCTTGTATGTCAAGCCTCCCAAATTGCCATGAAAAGCCTCTAACCCCTCCACATCCCAGCAAACCATTGTTTGGCTATGTTACCGCTTGCTAAGCCCTTCTTATAGCGTTGCTAGTTGCAGGTTCAATTGTTTCCATGTGCAACATGGATATTTTGATATATCACAATATTATTGCTATTTAATTTAATGCACATATATACTTGGTAAAGGGTGGAAGGCTTGGCCATTTGCTCTGTGTTTTGTTCCACTCTTGCCGCCCTAGTTACTTGTGTACCGGTGTTATGTTCCATAATTGAGCGCTCCTAACATGCTCGGGGTTGTTATGGGGACCCCCTTGATTTTCGTTTTAGGATAAAACTTGTCTAGCAAGCCTCAACATTGGTACTACATTTGCCTAATAACAACTAAAATTGCATAGGGACCCGCCGGAACCCGCGGATCTTTAATCAACAACCCGGGCCAGTGCTCCTCATGAGTGTTGGTCCAAAACAGAGCCACTTGCAGGGCCACCTCGGGGCAACTTGAGGGATTTCTATCAGGTCGCCGTACGTAGTGTTCATCCGGTCGTGTCCTGAGAACGAGATACGCGGCTCCTATTGGGTTCGTCGACACGTCGGGCGGTCTTGCTGGACTTGTTTTACCTTTCTCGAACGTCTTGTGCGAGGAATTCCGAGAATACTTCGGGCTATCTCGAGGTTGCGGTTTTCCAATGGAATTTCCTAGGAAATCACGGGATTCGTGGTCGATGTTATTCCCGCGGCGTGTGGTTAGTTTGTGATGGATGAGTTGGAGCACCCCTGCAGGGTTAAATCTTTCGGAAAGCCGTGCCCGCGGTTACGTGGCAACTTGGAAACTTTGTTTAACACCCGGTCGTAGCAAACTTGAAGTAAACTCAAATAAAATACACCAACCGTGTGCGTAACTGTAACTGTCTCTTCTCGTGAATTTCTGATCCGAGAGAGAACACGGTGGGGTTATGTTTGATCGTAAGTAGGTGTTCAGGATCTCTTAGAGATCATTACTAGTTCACGTCCGTTTATGCGACAATCATCCCTCTTATTCTTGTACTCGTAAGTTAGCCACTCAAATAAATGCTTAGTGCTTGCTGCAGCCTCACCACTTAACCATACCTCACCCATTAAGCTTTAATAGTCTTGATACCCTTGAAAATGAGATTGATGAGTCCCTGTGGCTCACAGATTACTACAACAACAGTTGCAGGTACAGGTAATGCGATGATTTGACGTGAGAGCGATACTTGTTTGATTTGGAGTTCTTCTTCTTCTTCTTCGATCTAGGATGGGTTACAGGCCGACAGCCTGGGATAGCAAGGATGGATGTCATTTTATCGTTTGATTTCGTCCGTAGTCGGACTCTGCTCTTCTGTATGATGATTGTTTATGTTGTTGTATTGATGTGATATTGATGTAGCTTGTGGCGAGTGTAAGCCAATTCCATATACTCATCTCTTCTTTACATGTACTTGTAATGATATCCATTCTTGCAAAATGACGAGATGCGCTTCTATTCCTGTCAAGGCCCTCGAGCCAAAATAAGGATAGGATCGCATCTTGGGCGTGACAAGTTGGTATCAGACCCTGTACCGACCTAGGAGCCCCCTTGATTGATCGAATTTGGCCAAGACGAGTCTAGTAAAAACTACTTTGAGTCTAGTTATATCGGAGAGTAGGTTTGTTTTACTCCTCTTCTATGCTCTGGTGAGGTATTCGACTTAGAGCATCTCCAAGAGGCGCGCAATGCGCGGCGCGCAAAAAACGATTATAGCGCGCGGAATTAACGTTTTTTAGCACTCGGCACAGCGCTGGCTCCAGCGGCCGCCACAAAATTTAGCGCGCGCGCGGCGCTCCAGCAGGCGCTGCAAAATACACGGCGCGCGCGCCCTATAGCGCCCTATACAAACAACACATGCACTCCAAAAATAAAACCCAAAGATCAAACAATCAACAATAAATAGTTTAATTTTATTATTACAACTCAAACAAATAGTTTATCATCCAATACAACAAATAGTTCAACAATACAACATCAAATAACCAAATATTCATGCGTTCTGTCGGCCATTCCATTCCCACCACTCCTCGATGAGATCGTTCTGAAGATCGTCATGCGTTTCGGCACGCCGAATAGCATGATAGGAAGCAACAAATCGGGCCACCCTCGCAGCACTCCGCCGCACTCGCACGGGATGTCCCAAGAGCTCGTATTGAGAGTAGTCTAAATCTTGGCCACGTTCATTCTCGATGATCATGTTATGCATGATCACACAAGCGTGCATGAACAACCCGGTGCTCATCCTAAAACGGCGCCGGAAATACGATTCGGGGTATGTGGGATTCTCCACAAAATAGTGCCTCATCAATCTGTTGTCGGCATCGATCTTGTCCCTCCAAATTTTCTGTCGACCCATAACCGAACCACCATGCTTCGGTTTTTTATTGATGTGCATAGCTACGATGATTGCAAGGTCCTCTTCCTCTTCCATATCAAATTCTTCTTCGGAAGAATTATATGATGAACTCATCTACAATATTGAATTTAAACTAGTCTATAAACTATGAACAACAAGCATCAAATTAATGTAAAAAATGTGTACTTTGAGCAATATATACCTTGTGGCATTCTGTCGAACACCTTGTGGGCGCCGAGCGGCGGTGGGCGGCCGAGTGCTTTTCACCGGAGCAATAGCGCGCGCAAGGGCCGGCGGCGACTAGAGGGAGGGGGAGGGAGCTGCAGACGCGCGGTGGTAGGTCCGGAAAACGCCGTCGGGTCGCCGGCGCAAAGGGGTGGCGCGGCGGCGGCGCGGGCGCTGGTGGGGAGGGAGTTGGGAGAAGATGCGCGGGCGCTCGAGTGGTTCCGCGTGCGGGAGCGGGCGCACCAAATAAGCCGCGCGCGATGCTGTTTCGCTCCGCGCGCGGAAGCACTTATGCCGCGCGCGTGGTTTTTGGGCGGCCGCTGGAGCACACGGTTTCGCTGCGCGCATGCTAAAACGCGCAATTTTGCCGCGCGGGCCGTTTTGGGGCGCCTGTTGGAGATGCTCTTAGGAATTTTGATTCTACTCCTCTTCTCGCTCAATAAAAATTTTAGGATCACGCGGGTATTTTGGAAACTATATGATGCCCATGTGAAGGAATTCTGTCTTGGTGCCTCATGTTATCGAGGAGTAGAGCTCCGAGAGATTTTTGCACATCGTTATCGTTCAGTTTCCTTAGTATCTCAGGACGGAGGATGTTCGAAATTACTTCAATACTAGTAGTGGCGAAAGGAGTCCGGCATCCCCAGTACTGGTGGAGAGAGTTCGGATGTACTGCCATACTTAGTATCGTTGTGATTACGAGTGTCCGAGGTAGACGAGTTTGTGGAGTTTCTTGGATTATGGCGTGGAAGGTTGCGGGTGCAGTTGTAGATGATTACCTTGGGTACGTTCCTGGGTCCGCAACCCGAATCACATAAACAAGAAAGACTTCGGAAATTCTTAGGTGGGAATTCAAGTAGTTACCTAGGATTATCCTTCCAATGAATGCATAATGGGTTATGTATTTGTTTCTGGCTTAATCCTCAAGTCCCATCTTTTGTTTTGTTGGATCATGGAAATTCGAGTTGCTTCGATGTCAAGTGGTGATTTCATATCTTTCCTAACCGGTGTGTTTCTCATCAAGATAATTCAATCCTTTCCAATATTGCAAGATCAATCCTCATATTTCTTTCCGGAGTTCGTCTCATCCGTCCCAAGTGTTCCTTGTTTTTCCCCACCCTCCCGCCCATCTTCTTCAAAGATTAAATTCTCATTCAAGTGCCTTTCTATTCATGTGATGCTTCCGCTATATTCTCTTCCGTGATGTATCCGGTGATTCGTTGTGAAGATGCTCAGTGCTCAAGTTTATCATTTCTTAGTCTTCATCTTTGTTTTCTTTTCCGGTGGATTCAATTCAAGTTTTCAGTGCTCATCATATCCTTTTCATTCTCTAAATGTTCTCTCGTGTGGGAATTCTTGTCCAAGCCTCTCTCTTTTATTCATCTCTCTTTATTCTATCCGGAGTGCTGAAGATATCTGAGAAGATTCGTGTTATTGTTCAAATCCTCTTAAGTGTTTCGAGGTTCTCATCCTCATCAATTTTCAATTGTACCGGTGCAATATCTATTTCTAAGCAATTGTTTCGACAGTGTTTCCTTCAGTGGGCCCATAACCCACAGGATTTTCCCAGGATCTTACCTGACTCTTCTAATCTTTTCCGGAGATCTCAAGTTCTTTTCAAATATGACGTAAGAATGATTCTCATCAGTCATATTTCTTTCCCAATATTGCTTCAAATTATTTCATCATTGGTTCAACCTTTCCTTATTCATTGTTCCGGAGTGTCTCGGTAATTCATGATGTTGTTTCTCGTCGTCATTCTCAGCGTTGAAGACCGAAGGAGTTTCTCTTAAATCTTATTCCATTCTCCTGAAGGTTCTTGGTTTCAGCTTGTGACTATCCTCTCAAATTCTTTTCGATCATGAGAAATTCCATCCATATCTATCTGGAGCAATTGAGTATTGTTTTCATTTCTCGATCCTCTGAAGGCCGTCATTTCAGAAGATTTCTTCGTTCTCAGCTTTCAGCTTTCATTCTCAAATTCTTCCCAATTGTTGTCTCTTCGTTCATATCTCAAATATTCCGGTGCTTCGTTCAAGTTTCAGCAAGGCGGGTCGTGATCTCTTCGTTCTCGTGTACATCCATTCATTCATGGTTCCCTCTTTCATTTTCAATTCTTCTGGTGTCGTCATTCAAGACTTCTTCAAGTTCGTGCTGTTATCTCTTTCTAATCTTTTCAAAAAGAATAAGTGGTATGCCAATCCGTTGCTTGTCATCAATTTAACTTGATGAAGGATAAGCATAACACAATTCTTATTCTTGTTTCATCAAGGTGATTTCAATCCTTCTTCCCGAGTTGTTCATGATATCAATTCTCGGTTCTAAGTGTTTCATCTTTTCTTTTCCAGAGTTCCAAGTTCTCTCAAGTATCTCATCACGAAGCTTCATCTAAATCATAGGAAGGCCTCATTCTTGTTCTTTTCCAACCTTCAATTCTTTTCTAGCATCCTTTCGTTCCGGAGTTCTTTCCGATGGTTCTTCATGGTGGTTCGTCAAGGATTTTGTTCGTTCTCGAAGTGTTCCTCAAGATTCTTGTTGGACGAGCTCAAGTATTCTGCATCTTGTATTTCAAAGTGCAATTCATTCTCTATTATCTTTGAGATGGTGTTATAGCATTCTTGATTCATGAGGAGTCTCGAAGAGAATTGTTTCAAGAATGAGATATTTAAACCCATCATTCCTTTCTCGGAGCTATCTTGGATTGGATTGCACCTAAAGCATCTACTAAGGATTGTTGCTATTTGTGGTGCTTATCAATGATCCAAGATCTCAATGTTTCCTCTCGGCGAAAGGAGTTTTCATCTCTTGTTGTTCCCAACCAATCAATTGTTTTCTTTTGTGGCCGGTCGTCACCTCATTATTTTGAGATGTTTTCCATAAGACCACACCAAGCATAATTCTTTCGTTGTTGATTTTTCAACAACTCCGTTCAATCCTTCCTTGTAACGATGCTTTTCAATTCAATTGTGATGGAAGTTGTCATTTTCTTCTCCGTTCTTTTCTTCCCAATGATCTAGTTTCTATTCTTTTGTTCAGGAGGCATTGTCATGTTGCTCTCTTCGCCATCATATTGTTTTGTCAAGATCATGTTCTTTCCTTGAACTGGAGTGTTGTGTCCTTGTTTCAAGCTCTACCCATCTTATCAAATTTTGCCCCTCTATCCTACCGAAGTGCTGCCAAAATTTCTTTTGAATTCTTACCTGTTCCTCATGTCATTCTTCATCTCTTTGCAACCTTCAAGATTCGTTGGTTTCACTCGTTTGTCAGATAAGCAACTAAGTTTTACCTCTTGCTCATTCTCTTCCCCTTCTCATTCTAAGATCTCGGGGCGAGATCTCTTGTAAGTGGAGGAGAGTTGTAACGGCCGAGACCGACGCTCCAGAAGATTCCCCTTTTATTCCATTCTCGTCATCTGATTCGTTCGGTTGTCACATTCGTCATCGCATCATTCGCATCATCTGCATAGCATCGTCTCTCGTTTTTGAAAACCTGCATTCGCTCGTAGTTGCCGGTTCTTTCCGTTCTCGTCGACGATCGTTTCGAGACCAACCACACACGCACGCGCCCGCGGCATCGATAAAATATTGTCTTCAAAAGTGTGTATAAAACTTCTCGGATTGGGTCGAAACTTGGCGAGCGGTTGTAATATATTGTAGGTACACCGCTTGTCAAATTTCGTCGCAATCGGGGTCCGTTTGATACCCGAACGGTCGGCCATAGCGTCACCGTATCGGTTTAATCGTCGGACGTTTCGGTGTTTTAAAAACATGTCACGGGCCACCAACATTCCCTCTCTTCCCCACCTAGCCTCTCTAACACAGCCGACCAGCCCACCTAAGCCAACCCTAACCTCCCCCGCGACCGGAGCCGTCCGATCGCGATCGGAGGGCTCGAAACGGTGCAAACCCCCTAAACCTAGCCCCTTTTCCTATTTAAACACCCTACCCTGCCATTTTGGGCTCCCTAGCCCCCCACCAACCTCTAGCCTCCCCTGCCTCGAAAACCATGCCACCCAGCCGCCTCCCACCTCGCAGCCACTAGCCTCGCCTCGTTTTCAACGCCGGCGACCCCGCCCCCGCCGCCGCCACTTGGCGCGCAGCTACGGGCCGCGCTGCCCCTGAGCCGGAGCCCAGGCCAACCCGCGGGCGCCACCTGGCTCCCCCGCGCACCTGGCGGCGTCCCCTCCACTGTGGCCCGCCCGGCCCAGCCGAGGCCCGCCTCGGGCCGAACCGGGCCCGAGCAGCCCCCTGCGCGCCGAGCCTGCCGCCCGCCTCCCGCGCCCTAGCGCCGCCCAGCTCCCGCGCCCGAGCCTCCCCGCCGCCGACCGCTGCCTCGCCGCTTGACGGGGATATTACCCCGCGATATAACCCGGCAGGAAGTATGACCCGGCCGGGGACTTGGCGACTCACTGGTGACCCGGTCGCAGCGTGGCGATTCATTGTAGACCCGGTAGGCGGGTTAGATGAGCGACAAAGCCCAAGGCCCAGCCAGGCAAGCCGGCGCCAGGCGGCTTACGGCGGACGGGCCTGGAGGGGCGGCTCACAAGAGAAGGCCCAAGGGAGAGAAAGGATTCCCTCACAAAGGAAACAAGACCCGGATTAGGATTCATGAAAGACTAGTCCTAGTCCTACTCTCAGTAGGACTCTACATGTAAACCTACCCTCTCCACTTATATAAGGAGGGGTAAGGTGCCCCAAGAGGGAGAAGTTTTAGACGTCTCAATTGACAAGTTGAGATAGACAGATTAGAGGCTAGACATCACCCTTGTAACCAAGAGGTCTTCCTCATGATCAATGCCAGACAAGCAGGACGTAGGCTTTTACCTCCATCGGAGGGGCCGAACCTGGGTAAACCGCCTTGCGTCTCTCGATTCCGACCAACCCCTTCAAGCCGCCACATAGTTGCGACGCCTCGAACCTAAAGTCCGCTAACCCGGACATCTGCCGTGACAAATCCACGACAGTTGGCGCCCACCGTGGGGCCGCGCACGGTTGTGTTGTGTTCTTGAAGGGATCTCTTTTAAGGATCGAGAAGCTTATGACCCACCGGATCTGCGGGAACCAGCTCGAAGATCTGCATCAGCTCCAATTTCAAGACCAATTTGGACAGACAATGCCATAGAAAATTTTGCAACGAAGCAGTCAGAACGACATATACAAAATTAGATCAAGACGAAAGTTAGGGTCGTAATCATTGAATTTCCGGCCTCGGATGTCTCTGGCGATATATCAAATCCGACGGAAGATCAACTTCCGTTGTTGCTTTCATCTTACGTCCGACAGGAGACAAAGAAGATATCTTAATTAGGCGACGTACGGTGCGGGGCAGGATCGGACCGATCACGACTTTGATCCGCTGCCGGTCATCTAACGTCGCGACTTTGACAGGAGTCAACAAAGGAACAAAACAGGAAAAATTTGCAGCCACGTGCATTGACCAGGCGATCTACTTGCAATCAAATCGAAGATGGAAGGGATGGGATTCCGCAGCAGCATTAAAAATTCCAGGCCCCGACGAGATCTGAGCACCGCCTGTGCTGCCAAAATTAAAAAATAATAAGGGCCTTTTTGAGCTGCTGTCAAACACATATTTTGAGGGTTAGCAACGGAAGTCGCCCTCGAGACGCCATCCTCACGTCGCTGTCACAACCGTTTTTTGGAGGCATAGAAGAAATCGGAGAGTTTTATCGTGCACAGCTCGGATTCATAACGAGTTGACTCATGATGGAAAGATCAAACGTCAGCAAAAGCTACAGCTATCAAACTATGGCACGTGCCCTGAAAGCCTGTTGGATTGAGCCTAACTGTCCGAAGCGGATTTGGCCACAGACTCGGATTTGGCCGGTGCGTCTCTGCCGCCGTGGCTCGTCTTGCCGGCGCGCCTCTAGCACCGCGGCTTCGTCAGCCTCATCTCGCCGTCGCGCCTCCACCACCATGGGCCACGGCCTCGCCTCGATGGTACACCCCTGCTGCCGCCGCTTCGTTTTGTTGCCCGACAGCCGCCGTTTTTGACGACTCGCCCGTTGCTCGAGCCGGCCGCCTGGCACCACCTCGCCTCGCCCGCTGTGCTGTCCAGCCGGCTTCACCTCACTTCGAGGCCGCGCCCTGGCCGACTCGGCCTCGCTCCTCCTATCGCGCTGTCCTCCGCACGCGCGCACGCAGTCATCGCCCTGGGCCTGCTTGCCTCGCTCCATCCGCAGCCGCCGAGCCGCCGGTCAGCCGCGCCATAGCACCCACCGGGCTCCGCCACGCCCGCTCCGTCTCGCCCCGGCCGCGTCGGCGCCGATCCGTCCGACCTCGCGCGCCTCGCCTTTGCCTCGAGCCGCTCGACCTCCGGTTGCAGTTTCCGCTGCCGAGCGCGCCCGGTTGCCCGCCTGCTGCGCCTCACCTCGCTTCGCCAAAGACGCCCGATCCACCGCCGGCCGCCTTGCCCTCCGTGAGTTCAAGCCGGCCACGTACCGCACCTGCTGGACCGCGCCCGTGGGGCTCCGTAGCTGGCGCCTGGCTCCACCTCATCCGCGCCCGCGCGACCCGCCACCGTCACCGCACGACTGCGCCGCGCCTTCACCTCGCGAGAGGGCCATACCCCATCGCGACCGCCGCACCGCGCCTCGCGTGCTCGCGCCACTCCGGCAGCCCTCACGCAACCGCCGCTGCGTTTTCTCCGCCTCTGCCGCCGGCCAGCGCAGCTGAGCCGCCGCCGCGCCCCCGCCTTGAGTCACCGCCCGGGTCAACGCGTCACCACGCCTACCTCCGCCCTCCGCTACACCCAGCCGGGTCTGGCCCCGCGACCTCCGTCCGCTCCCGCGTGCCTGACGGCCCCGTCCGCCGCGCCGTCAGCCGCATCCGCCAGCGCCGGTTGCGATGAGCCGGCCCTCTCCGTCCGCTCCACCTCCCCCTGCGACTCGGCCGCATTAGCTAATTAGAGTGCAGCGCACTGGCTAGGGCCTCTGCCTTGTTCCCACACGAGCCGCCGCTGCCACAGAGGGCCTCCGCCTTGCCTCGCGCGTGGTGCCTCCTCTGCCGTAAGTCGTCGCTGGGCTGGAGCCGCCTCCCCCGCGCGCCCGCGGTCGACCCGCCTCCTCCGTCGCCGCCGGTGCTCCAAGCAGCCGCTTCTGCCTTTGCCTCCGGCCGGCTCTGCCGCGCCCACGGGCCGCCAGCTCACGATCCCCCGCGCCTGCCGCGCCGTGAGCCGCCGGGAGCTGGCCCCGCCGCCGCGACCGCGCCGGACTGCGCCTCCGCCTCACCACCGCCCGAGCAGTCAGCCACCGCCGCGCCTCGCCATGGTGGCCCGACTCTCCCGCCCTGGCCACGTTTGGCCTCGGCCATGGCTGAGCCGCCGCCGGGTCTCCCGCGCTTGCGAGCCGCCCCGCGCCTCCGCTCTTGCAAAGTGAGCCGCCCCACGCGGGCTGCCCCGCGCCTCTGAGCCGGCCGGCGCCCGCCTCTTCTCGCTGCTCCAAGCCGCCGCCCCGCGCCTCCGAGCCGGCCGGCGCCCGCCTCCTCTCGCCGCCCCGCACTGACCTGCCGGCTCTGCTCCGCCCGATTTCCTCGTTTTGTCAGCCGCAGGACGGTTTGACCCTACTAAAGAAAGAAGGAAAGGGACGGCTGGCTAAAAAAAAAGGGAGGACCCGCCTGGTCAACATGCCGCCACGCGTTCATCGAGAGCCGCCCCGGCCCGGTGCTGTCTCCGAGCCGCCGTGGCTGAGTCGCCGCTTTCGTCCTCGTGGTCGCAACCTCGCGCTGAGCCGCACCCATTCGCCCTTATTCTGAGCTGCCGCGCGTCCGCTGCGAGTCGCCTCTACCTCATCATCTGCGGTCTCGCCTCGAGCTGTTGTTGCCGCTATGGTTCATCACTTCTGCCGTGATCGAGTCGCCGCCTCTGCTGCGACCTCGAGAGAGTAGCTCAAACGATGTTGAGACTACCAGAGATACCCAACAGACGCTACGGATCATCTGTCAATTAAAGACATCAGGTGATATCCATCCAAGTTTATCTTCTACACATATTGTTTTTGTCAAAGAGCAATTACTTTGATCTGTATATATATATGCAGGACAACTCTCCACTACAAACGTGGTTTATACGGCGGCTTACAAACGCCCGCGGCCGAGTCACCCGTCTGCACCAGTTTACAACGCTGCGGCCGTCTCTCGCGACCGCGCCGGCTTACAACGCCGCGACCGTCTCTCGCGACCGCGCCGGCTTACAACGCCGCGACCGTCTCTTACGACCACGCCGTGTTCAAACATGTGACTGGCTCCTACATCTCCATCAACATACTGGTGCGGTGCTCGCCTGTACGAGCCGCCCAACGGACGCGCGCAAGACGCCGCCCAGAGTGATCTACATCAATATATCGGTGCGGTGTTCGTCTGCACAAGCCGCCCGACGGATAGGCGCACAAGTTGCCGCTATTACAGTTTGGTTAAACTTCAACAACCAGCCGGGACGAACCATCGACCGGATTATTGAAGCAATTCATGCGGGATCATCTATAACCCGCCACGGCCAACCTCAACCTTCAGTGGAGATTCTCAAGTCACCTCTTTGAAGTTGACTCAAGACTCAGGGGCTACAGACATAGCTCGACACACTTGACCGTTTTCAACGAGAGCCCCAGATCATGGAAAGGAAGTTAACCCGATCTCGGGGGATACTACATTATTGGTGGAAGGATTACAAGTTACCCAAGAAGACGAGTCGCCATGATGCACCGTTTAGCTTGGGGGCTTCTGCTGTTTCTTCATACAAGATGGCGGCTTACAAGATATTGCAAAAAGTTGACTCCGTCAACAAGGTCATTTGGGGGCTTTCAACCCACCGGGTTAAGCTTCAACCCTCTCGGTCAGGCTCTTCAGCCACTGTAAGGCGGGTCATGGACCCAAACGTTGACTACGTCAACAAAGATCACTTGGGGTGCAGCGAGTTGTGAACTTACCCCCTTTTCGATCTGCAAGTCCGGGTTGTACCTGCCTGTAAGTAGCTGCGCTTTGTCAGGGGTGCAGCGAGTTCTAAAACTTACCCCCTGCAAAGGCCTCTTACAGCGGCAAGGAAACCCTTACATCTGCAAGGCCGGGTTATACCTGCCTGTAAGTAGCTGCGCTTTGTCAGGGGTGCAGCGCGTTCTAAAACTCACCCCCTGCAAAGGCCTCTTACAGCGGCAAGGCAAACCCTTACATCTGCAATTCCGAGTTATACCTGCCTGTAAGTTGCTGCCGCTTTGTCAGGGGTGCAGCGAGTTCTAAAACTTACCCCCTGCAAGGGCCTCTTACAGCGGCGAGGCAAACTCTCCCATCTGCTGCGTACTCTCCGCTAAGTATCCTATCGTACCCTGGAGTTTCAAACGATGGATTTATGTCACGTGAGAAGTAGCTTCTGGGTTCTAAGGGTATTCACCCCCGGCTGCGTTTCTTCCTGGTTCGCTACGCTCTTGTCAGTTATTAAGAGTTCAAAGTAGTGAGATTACCCAGAAGAACCGGCTTATGCGTTCGGAAAGAAAGGCAAGGTTATGAGATTTCACACTCCGGGTTAGGCTTTTTTAAGCCGCCCTTACAACAATGCAGAATATACTCTGTTTTGTTTATTTTTGCAGGTCTTGTCTCCTAAGATAAGCCGCCAGAACAAATAGATCTCTAATAGCCAACATGGCTGGATCTTCATCATGGATTTCTCACATATTCGCCGGGTTGCACCGCAACCACGAGCTGGAATTTTCATTGTCAAGAGTAAAGGCATTATTCAGGATATTCTGCCGGGTTACAACCACGGTCCAGGATTCATTCAACAAATTATGATGTCATATTATTCTTACGTAGTCCCGAGTCACCGCAGGCAGACGACCCGGCACTTGGGGGCTACATTATTCAAATCGAGTTTATATCAAGTATACAAAGTCCCGAGTCGCCGCAGGCAGACAACCCGGCACTTGGGGGCTAATGCAAGCTGGTTTTCAAAGCATTACATTGTCAAAAAGACCCTGTTATCTCAAGGAGATGAGCAAGCCTTTCTATATTTTTCTAAGTCCCAGCCCAGTATTTCTTACTGACCCGGCACTTGGGGGCTACAGTATTCAGTTGTTCAAACAGATTATAAGGTACAAATTGAAGACCCGGCGCATCACATATTGATGAGCCGGCCCTTGGGGGCTACACCAGCTGAAGCTTTATAAGGTATAAGACAGTTACAAGTCCCAGGCTGTTGCAGGCAAGACAACCTGGTACTTGGGGGCTACACAATCAAAGATATTGTTGTAAAGCTCCAAGTCATCATGGATCAACTTGGAGCTTGGGGGCTACAGGTAATACGGATATATCAAAAAATTGGAGAGAGTTTTCAAGATATCAATTTCAGCTGGAGTCCAGTTATTTGACCCGGCGTCACCAATAATCATGACCCGGCATTATCAATGAGTATGACCCGGCAGTGATGACCCGCCAAGAGCATTGAAGGCCGACTCAACGGCATATGGGTGTTATATTCCCAATATTTTATTTCAAAGGACACATACCGGCAAGATGACGGTGAAGACGGCTTGTTCATATGGAAAAGAAACCCGGATTTTTCAAGGAGCCACTTCATCGAAACAAGACGACCAGGGGAGCAAGCCGGTCCCTTAACATATTTATTATTCTTATTTCAGGAGCTTACCATGAATAAATTCAAGCTAAGCTGGGGGCTAATGACGGGGATATTACCCCGCGATATAACCCGGCAGGAAGTATGACCCGGCCGGGGACTTGGCGACTCACTGGTGACCCGGTCGCAGCGTGGCGATTCATTGTAGACCCGGTAGGCGGGTTAGATGAGCGACAAAGCCCAAGGCCCAGCCAGGCAAGCCTGCGCCAGGCGGCTTACGGCGGACGGGCCTGGAGGGGCGGCTCACAAGAGAAGGCCCAAGGGAGAGAAAGGATTCCCTCACAAAGGAAACAAGACCCGGATTAGGATTCATGAAAGACTAGTCCTAGTCCTACTCTCAGTAGGACTCTACATGTAAACCTACCCTCTCCACTTATATAAGGAGGGGTAAGGTGCCCCAAGAGGGAGAAGTTTTAGACGTCTCAATTGACAAGTTGAGATAGACAGATTAGAGGCTAGACATCACCCTTGTAACCAAGAGGTCTTCCTCATGATCAATGCCAGACAAGCAGGACGTAGGCTTTTACCTCCATCGGAGGGGCCGAACCTGGGTAAACCGCCTTGCGTCTCTCGATTCCGACCAACCCCATCAAGCCGCCACATAGTTGCGACGCCTCGAACCTAAAGTCGGCTAACCCGGACATCTGCCGTGACAAATCCACGACACCGCTCCTCCACCGGAGTGCGCCCCCGTCATGCCCCCCTTTGCTGTCGTGCCCTGCGCCCGAGGCCGCGCTGCCCTGCATGGCCATGGCGCGCCGCCGCGCGTCGCAAGGCCGGCCGGAGCTGCCTTGCCCGCGCCTGCGGTTGAGCCCCGGGCCGCCCTGTCGCCGGATCCCGTCGCCCTCGCCTCAGCCCCGCCGGATCCGCCGCCGCCCTGCCCCGGATCCGCCGCCTCCGGCCGTCCCCGGCCGTCCTCGACCTCGCTGGCGTCGGGCCACCTCGCCGGAGAAGCCGCCGCCGGATCTGCACCGCGCCATCCGGCCGGGACCTGCCCGTTCCGCGAACCAAACGGCCGCCCGCCTCGTCCCGCTCCGCGCCGTCCTGATTCTGCGAGGTCTAATTTCCACTAAGTCCCTTTTAAAAACTGCATGTTTAACTTCATGTTAGCATATTGTGTGGATTATATCTCGTAAACCGTGCTTCCGATGTCGAAGTGTTATATATGAAAAAGTATCTACATTTCGTGCTCTACATGTTAGCATCATTTGCATGCATTATAGGAATGATCTAAATGGTCTAATCTGTGATACAAAGTGCATCGTGTCGTTATGTGCAAAACTGTTATTTTATTCAATGTTGCGCGGATGATTGCAACTCATCGGTAGATCTTTTGCATGTGGTGTCTTCATGATTATTGCTCTATGTGATGTCTACTTTGATGCCATGCCTCTGGTTTCTAGGTAGAAGTTCATTATCATGTTCATTACTTTCTCTAAAGTTGCCATCATGTTAAAACTGAAATATGTTAACGATGAGTTCCGTTTTGCGAGCATCATATTAAGCAAACCATGCATCCTATGTAATTTTGCCAATGGTATGATTTGAAGTGTGTCATGTCTAGTTGCTTTTAGTGTCCTTGCCATGCTCATAAGTGATTGTTATGCTACTGTTATTGCCATGTCAACATGCCTAGTCAAAACTGCTGTTTTGGGAGATAGTTAAATTTCACTAAGTCTGAAACTGTTATTTTGTTGCCATGTTGCCATGTGATTTGCTATTGATCTAGGAGTCTTTTGTGGTTTCTCCAATGGAGTCTTTTGTTAAGCTTGTTGTTGCCTATCATGTTGTGCCAATAGTTTGCATGAATAGGTTTAGCGTCATAATTAATTCTGTTGTTTAATATGTCAATCTGTTAAAAACTGCTGCACATGTCTACTCTAATTTTCACTAAGCTGAGAATCTGTTTTCTTCATAATGCCATGTTGTGATGATGCTAGCCATGATTCTATGCATAATTAGACCTTGCCACCATGAAATGATTTGTAGTGCATCATGTCTACTACCATGCTGTTAATTTTCATGCCATAATATGCCATGTAGCATATAGTTTTGCTGCTGCCAATATGCCTTCGTGAAAAACTGCTATGCTAAAAACTGTTATTTTCACTAAGTCATAATCTGCTATATTTTGTTGCCATGTTGTGAGCTTCCTACCATGTGATCCATGATTCTTTTGAGTATGATATGTGAAGATAAAATGAAGTGTGTGTTATATGATACTGCCCCATGCTTAGTTTGTGCATTTTAGAATCTTGTAGCTTGTTGTTTTCATGTGTGCAATATGCCATGTTGCTGTTTTGGACAGATTTGCACTAAAACTTGTGTTGGTTGTATTTGTTGAACCGTAGCTCCGTTTTGAACATGCTGCATATGAAACTTGCTTAGAATTTCATGTACTTTCATAATATCTTGCTGCATCCATGATTTGGTATGTTTGTGGTTACCATTTTCATGCATTTTGCATTCATGGCATATAATCTTGTGATTGTCATATCTTTTAGACCGTACCTCCGTTTCAAACGTTCTATATATGTAAATCGACTAGAATGACGAGTAGAATCGCATTGTGCACTTTATTTCCCTGTTTAATAAATATAAAACATGGTTAGTTCAGATCTGGACCAATTTCGAAATTAACATATGGGGTCGTTTCGGAAATGCTATATGTTGTTTCCGGCCTCATTTAAACTTGCTTAGACGTGTAGTTTACTTATGCTTCACCTCTTGCCATGTTTAACAACATTTAACATTGTTGTGTACCTAACAAGAGTGAACTAAATAATTCGAATGTGGAGTATCGTCAATATGCAACTCGTTGCATATTGAGCTTCACTTAATGTGTAGGAATTGATTGTTGTGCCTGTCATGTCATTCATAACTTGCATCATGTTGTTTGCGCATCATGTCATGCATATGTTGTGGTGTTTACCATGTGTTGATTGTTTGTTCCGGATTGCTTCTTCTTGATAGAGTTCCGAAAGCGTTCGGAGTGTGAGGATTCGTTCTACTACGTCCCGTTCGTCTACTTCACGGATCGCCTGCTTCACGGATTCGTTCTTCTTCCAAGCGGGATCTCAGGCAAGATGATCATTTCTCTGGATACCACTACTATCATTGCCATGCTAGATGTCTCGTTTCTATCGCTTGTCTCACTACCTACCACCTTGTATGTCAAGCCTCCCAAATTGCCATGAAAAGCCTCTAACCCCTCCACATCCCAGCAAACCATTGTTTGGCTATGTTACCGCTTGCTCAGCCCTTCTTATAGCGTTGCTAGTTGCAGCTGCAATTGTTTCCATGTGTAACATGGATATTTTGATATATCACAATATTATTGCTATTTAATTTAATGCACATATATACTTGGTAAAGGGTGGAAGGCTTGGTCATTTGCTCGGTGTTTTGTTCCACTCTTGCCGCCCTAGTTACTTGTGTACCGGTGTTATGTTGCATAATTGAGCGCTCCTAACATGCTCGGGGTTGTTATGGGGCCCCTTGATTTTCGTTTTAGGATAAAACTTGTCTGGCAAGGCCCAACATTGGTACTACATTTGCCTAATAACAACTAAAATTGCATAGGGACCCGCCGGAACCCGCGGATCTTTAATCAACAACCCGGGCCAGTGCTCCTCATGAGTGTTGGTCCAAAACAGAGCCACTTGTGGGGCCACCTCGGGGCAACTTGAGGGATTTCTATCAGGTCGCCGTACGTAGTGTTCATCCGGTCGTGTCCTGAGAACGAGATACGCGGCTCCTATCGGGTTCGTCGACACGTCGGGCGGTCTTGCTGGACTTGTTTTACCTTTCTCGAACGTCTTGTGCGAGGAATTCCGAGAATACTTCGGGCTATCTCGAGGTTGTGGTTTTCCAATGGAATTTCCTAGGAAATCACGGGATTTGTGGTCAAGGTTATTCCCGCGGCGTGTGGTTAGTTTGTGATGGATGAGTTGGAGCACCCCTGCAGGGTTAAATCTTTCAGAAAGCCGTGCCCGCGGTTACGTGGCAACTTGGAAACTTTGTTTAACACCTGGTCATAGCAAACTTGAAGTAAACTCAAATAAAATACACCAACCGTGTGCGTAACCGTGACTGTCTCTTCTCGTGAATTTCTGATCCGAGAGAGAACACGGTGGGGTTATGTTTGATCGTAAGTAGGTGTTCAGGATCTCTTAGAGATCATTACTAGTTCACGTCCTTTTATGCGACAATCATCCCCCTTATTCTTGTACTCGTAAGTTAGCCACTCAAGTAAATGCTTAGTGCTTGTTGCAGCCTCACCACTTAACCATACCTCACCCATTAAGCTTTAATAGTCTTGATACCCTTGGAAATGAGATTGCTGAGTCCCTGTGGCCCACAGATTACTACAACAACAGTTGCAGGTACAGGTAACGCGATGATTTGACGTGAGAGCGATACTTGTTTGATTTGGAGTTCTTCTTCTTCTTCGATCTAGGATGGGTTCCAGGCCGGCAGCCTGGGATAGCAAGGATGGATGTCATTTTATCGTTTGATTTCGTCCGTAGTCGGACTCTGCTCTTCTGTATGATGATTGTTTATGTTAGTGTATTCATGTGATATTGATGTAGCTTGTGGCGAGTGTAAGCCAATTCCATATACTCATCTCTTCTTTACATGTACTTGTAATGATATCCATTCTTGCAAAACGACGAGATGCGCTTCTATCCCTGTCAACGCCCTCGAGCCAAAATAAGGATAGGATCGCATCTTGGGCGTGACATGAGGCTAATGAAATGGATTCTACTCCTAAGGTGCTGGATAAGAAAATTTTAATGGATAATGAGAAGTCTGTGAGTTTGGAATACTGTTAGAGTTTACTCAAATATGTGGATATGGTTGCATCTGATGATTAAAAGGATGAATGTGAAGAGGGAGAGCTGGGGAATCTTCCTCCTGAAGCAGTCCAGGTGTTGCAATCTAATGGACTTAAAAGATCTTTGCTGGAGTCTTTGAACCAATCTCAAGATGAGTTAGAGATCCCTATCAAAAATGCTAAATGGGGGCCTGTTATGGCTTCTAAACATGGGACCAGATGTCATGGTCATGTGAACATTATGGAGAAAGCTGTTGCATACAAGATGAAGAAGAATTTGGAAATCCCAAAAATATTCAAGGTAAATCATTATGTTCCACTGAACCCTCTACCTTGCATGATCAGAGCACTAAGGTGGGTTTAGTGTTTGGTGGGGATATGCTAACAAAACTTGCAATTGTGGAAGAATTGATAGTTGGGGAACATGAAAAATGCATATCTTTTGCCAGTGAACATCCTGAGACTGTCCTACCTGATAATATTGATGTGTGTTATAATGATCTGGCTGGGTCCTCAATAGTGAAAACCCCTAACATGCCAGTTGGCACTGCTGTGAGGTTAGGGTTACTCCTATTGCCCATACCAAGGGTAAGCCTTGTGGCTTGTCTCACCCTTTTAAAATATCTTAATTATGATAGGATTGATTTGGAATATTAGGGGTTTAGGTCAACCTGGTAAAGTTCAGTGCCTTTGTGATGTGATTGCAAAAACTAATCCTGACTTCGTTGGTTTTGAAGAGACTAAGAAGGAAATCATTTCTGAGGGTTTCCTCAGGGCCTTGGATAGAATGGGGGATTTTACTTGGCATTTTCTGCCTGCAGATAATACTGCTGGGGGTATCCTACTTGGTGTTAAGAAAGATCTATTTGATGTTATTGGTTTCACTAATAACAAATTTTCCATTAAAGCTACTGTCAAAAATAAAAATGATGTTTTTGGTTGGCATCTTGTAGTGGTTATGGTTCTGCTTATCCTGAATTTAAAATGGAGTTCATTGTTGAGCTCCATCATATCCTGGAATCCGCTTCTTATCCTATCCTCTGCTGTGGTGATTTTAATCTAGTTACGGGGACCAGGACAAAAGTAGTGGCTTAGTTAATCAACAGGTTACTTTCCTGTTTAATGAATGGATTAACAGATGGGGATTGATGGAGATTTCTATCTCTAACAGAAGATTTTCCTGGTCCAATAACCAAGGGGTTCCAATATTTGCTTTGCTTGATAGAGTGTTCACTTCTGTGGACTGGGATGCCCACTTTCCTTTATCCTCACTAACTGCTCTCCCTGGGGTAGGTAGTGACCATACCCCTTTGGTTCTGGATACTGGGGCTAGAAAAAGTCCTAGCCCTAGGTTGTTTAGATTTGAGAAGCGGTGGCTTTCCCAGCCTGGTTTTGAGCAGGTTGTACATGGGGCTTGGAATGCTAATTCCACCTCATCTAACTCTGTTGAGAATTGGATGATCAAAACCAGAAACCTAAGGAAAAAGTTAAAAGGTTGGAGTATCAATCTTGAAGCTGATATGAAGAAGAGGAATAAATCTCTCCTTATGGAGTTTGATATCCTAGATGTATTAGTTGAGTCCCAACAATTATCTGTTGCTGATTTCGATAAGATGAAAGAAATTAAAAAAGATCTTGATGAGATTTGGAAAAAAGAAGAGACTGCCTTGTGGAAGAGATCTAGAGATAGGAAGATTTTAGAGGGTGATTGAAATAATGCATATTTCCATGCTTTGGCCAATCATAGACACAGGAAGAATCACATGTCTGAATTGAATGGCCCTGATGGGGTAGTCACTGACACTCATGATATGCTTAAGGTTGCTACTAATTTTTATAGAAATCTTTTTGCCTTTGAACCTTAACCTGATATCCATCTGGACACCAACTTTTGGGAGGAGGCTGATATGGTGTCTGAACCTGACAGATGTCACTTAGAGAGATCCTTTTCTAAGGAGGAGATCTAGCAGGCCATCATGAGCTCTTATGCTTGTGGTGCCCCTGGTCCTGATGGTTTATCTTTTCTCTTTTATCAGAAATTTTGGGATCTTATTAAAAATGATTTCATGTGGATGGTCAGAGATTTTGAAAATGGTACCTTAGATATTCATAGGCTCAATTTTTCTATCATTACCCTCATTCCCAAATTTCCCCAAGCTAGAGATATGAAAAACTTTAGACCCATAAGCCTTAGCAACTGTGTTGTTAAGATTTTTTTTCCAAAGCCATGACCACCAGGGCATCCCCTCTTTGTGATAAACTCATCTCTTTTTTTTTGAGGGATTTTTTTTGAGGGAATATAAACTCATCTCTTTTAATCAAACTACCTTTATTAAAGGGATATTTATCTTGGAAAGTGTGGTGATGGCCCACGAAGTCATTCATGATGTTCACAGATTTGGGGGCAGTGGGCTCATCTTGAAACTGGACTATGAGAAAGCATATGACAAAGTTAATTGGGATTCCCTAAAAGAAATGCTCCTTTCTAGGGGCTTTGGTGAGAAATGGGTTGGGTGAATTTATAATACACTATTCCAAGGAACTTTTCAGGTTTGACTAAATGATACAAATGGTCCTCATTTTATAGGGGGGAAAGGGCTTAAGCAAGGAGACCCTCACTCTCCTTTGTTGTTTAACTTAGTAGCTGATGTGTTCACTAAAATGCTTTCCAAAGCTGCTAATCATGGGCTCATTGTTGGACTTATTCCACAACTGATCCCTAGAGGGGTCATTAGTCTTCAATATGCCGATGACACTATCATGTTTTTAAAAAACTCCCTGGAATATGCCAGAAATCTAAAATGGATCCTTACTTGTTTTGAGAAGCTTTCTGGCTTGAAAATCTATTTTCACAAGAGTGACCTTCATACTTTAAATGTGAATGATGAGCTGTCTAAGGAATTTGCCCAAATTTTCTGCTGTCAATTTGGGGAATTCCCTTTTAAATATTTGGGGAAGGGATGATGCAGCACAGCGACAGTAAGTATTTCCCTCAGTTATGAAACCAAGGTTATCGAACTAGTAGGAGGATCACCACCACCCAATAAGCAGCACCTGCACACAAACAACAAATACTTGCAACCCAACGCGTAAGAGAGGTTGTTAATCTCTCTACGGTAAAAAGATAGATTAGGATATGATAGATAGGAGAGATAGATCTCTCAAGAACACAAAATAAAAAGAGCAAATAAAAAGTGCAGCAATATATTTTTGCCTTTTTGGTTTAGTAGATCTGAAATCAAAGAGGCAAAAAGATAGATCGGAAAGCAATATGTTGGAAAAGTAGACCCATGGGCCGTAGGTTTCACTAGTGGCTTCTCTCATGAGTATAGCACACGGTGGGTGAACAAATTACTGTTGGGCAATTGATAGAAGATCAAATAATCATGACGATATCCAAGGTGATGATCATTATATAGGCATCACATCGAGGATAAGTAGACCAACTCCTGCCTGCATCTACCACTATTACTCCACACATCGACCGCTATCCAGCATGCATCTAGTGTATTAAGTTCATGGAAAAACGGAGTAATGCAATAAGAACGATGACATGATGTAGACAAGATCTATTCATGTAGGAATAGACCCCATCTTGTTATCCTTAATAGCAACGATACATGCGTGTCTTGCGGACCCTTCTGTCACTGGGAAAGAACACCGCAAGATCGAACCCATCACAAAGCACCTCTTCCCATGGCAAGAAAAATCGATCTAGTCGGCCTAACTAAACCAAAGATTCGAAGAAGAAATACGATGCTATAAGCAATCATGCATATAAGAGATCAATGAAGACTAAAATAATATTCATGGATAGAAACTGATCATGAACTCAAAATTCATCGGATCCCAGCAAACACACTGCAAAAGTTTACATAAAATAGATCTCCAAGAGACCATTGTATTGAGAATCGTAAGAGAGAGAGAAGAAGCCATCTAGCTACTGCCTACGGACCCGTAGGTCTATGGTGGACTACTCACGCATCATCGGAGAGGCACCAATGAGGAAGATGAACCCCTCCGTGATGGTGTTTAGATTGGATCTCGTGGTTCTGGAACTTGCGGCGGCTGGAATTGTGTTTCGTCGACTCCCCTAGGGTTTTCCGAATATTTGATAATTTATAGGCATCAGAGGCGGTGCGGAAGGGGGCCGAGGAGGGCACAACCCATCAGGGCGCGCTGGGGCCCCCCTGGCGCGCCCTGGTGGGTTGTTCTCTCCACAGCCCACCTCTCAGGCAGTTGTTTGGCCCACTGGGTCAAAGCAATAGTCTAGTTTTAACATAATGACTTCAATACTCAAGCATGTCAAGAAGCAACCATGTCTTTCAAAATATCAACACTAAAGAAAGTTATCCCTAGCCCATCATGCTCAATCATTGATCCATTCATGAGACACACTCAAATATTAACTATGCCCAATGCTCAAGTACGATCATAGTGCCCCCTAGTTGGTGCTTATAAGAGAATATGGAGACTCAAAGCAAAAAATGAAAATTGCATAAAGTAAATAGATAGGCCCTTCGCAAAGGGAAGTAGGGATTTGTAGAGGTGCCAGAGCTCAAGGTTTAAATTGAGAGAGAAAATATTTTGGGTGGCATGCTTTTCCTGCAACGAAAACGAGAAAGTAGCTCACAATACTTTCCATGCTAGATATATCATAGGCGGTTCCCAAACAGAAAATAAAGTTTATTCCTTTTTCCACCAAACTTTCACTTTCCATGGCGGGCCGTATCCACGGTTGCCTTCCATACCAATACTTTCCAAAGAATTTATTATTTGACAACATAAAGTAAATATTTTTTCTTTTTCATTTCGGGAATGGGCATCCCTATTACCCGGACCGGCTCCGTCCCCCCCCCCCCGCGGACGCGGTCCGCCCGGCGGACCGACCCGCCGCGCCCGGCCGCCCGCGCCGCCCGGATCCGTCGCCGCACCCCGTCCCCGCCGCCGGATCCGCGCCGCCCGTCCGCTGCCGCGTCGCCGCCGGTCGCCTCCGCCGGCCGGCCCGGTCCCGTGCCCGCGTGCGCGTGCGCGTGCGTGTGTTGTGTGTGCGTGCGTGGATGTGTGTAGTGTGCGGGTGTGCGTGTAGCGTGCGTGTGTGTGTGATGTGTGTGTATGTATATACGTATGGAAATACGTATATACATACATATACACACATATACACCAGAAGAGAAAAATAAAATAAAAATAGAAATAAAAATATTAATAAAAATAAAATTATAAAATAAATAAATAATAAATAAAATTAATAATTAATTATTTAGATTAATTAATTAGTTTAATTTATCAGTAATTACTGTTTAGGTTAAATAAACAGTATTTACTGTTTCGGATAATGTTGAATTAAATAATTAAATTAATTCCAGAAATTGATTAAATCTTTAAAAATTAATATAAAATAAACCGTAGTCCGGATCGAAAAACTTTGAACATGAAAGTTGCTTAGAACGACGAGACGAATCCGGTTACGCTGCCCGTTAGTCTGTCACCTGCCCCTAGCATAGCAAACCTGTAACTTTTTGCCTGTTTCTGGCAGGTGAATAGTGCGCGAAATTAATAAAATAATTCCAGTTAAATCCCTAATTTAACTAGAGCACTTAGATAGGCAGTGTATCACCCTGCACTGCCTCCTAACGATCCCATGCCTTTGACACCGCGAACGCGCAACCGTCCCCCTCCGGTCATCTGTCTGACAGTTGTCCGAGACCGGGAAGCATTCCCGGATGGGTTCCCCCTTCTCGGTATCGTGTAGTACCGCGTTAGACTATCGCTAGCCATGCATATTGCCATGTCATGCATCTGGTTGCATTTGTGTGCTTTGTATTTATTGTTTCTTCCCCTCTTCTCTCCGGTAGACCCCGAGACTGACGGAGCTGCCGGGTACGACTACGACCTTGCCGTCCAGCCTTTTGCCGCAGAGCAGCAAGGCAAGCAAAACCCCCTTGAGCATCCCGATATCACCCATCTCTCTCTCTCTTATGCTTGCATTAGAATTTTGCTACTGTATTAGATAGCTCCTATTCTGATGCATAGCCTGATTTTGATGAACTGTTACCGCTTTCGTTATTATATCAACTGTCTAGTATAGTTGGATCAGTGAACCCCTGAGACCCCTGAGTCCCCGTTGCCTTTGCTTGACTATCGACGACACCGAGGACTTGACGACAGAAGACTCGGTCAACTGACCGACGAGCCAGACCCCTCACATCACTGCACACCCCTTTAGTAGGGCACTGCAGAGCTACCATCGGGTGCCGAGGGTGATACCTCACTTAGCACCCCCGATGTTAATTCTGTAGCGTAGTTATCGGTAATGGGTATCGAGGGTGATTCCTCCTTTCCATTTACCGGTAACGACTCTTGTCTTACTCTTACCTCGAGTGGGATCCATCGAGGGTGATTCCTCGGACCTCCACTTGGCGTATAGCCGCACAGTTACTATGACCGGGTTACTGATTATGTTAAAGACGGGTCGGCCCCAAGGGTACCCGCGAGAGATATTGGTGGGATGCGCTGCAAGGCATCCGGATACTTGGTGGAGTGCGCCGGAAGGCACTCGAGTGTTCTTGGCGGGGCGACGGGCTGCAATATGTCCGAGCTTGCCCCGCACCTCTAATAATTTGCTAATGGGCCAAGTATTTAATCTGAGTTGGTCGATACGACCTTTAACGCACCAAACCTTCACGTGGGATAGTTATGGGCACTCAGCGTCGTTGTATCAGCCGAAGCTCTTCGGACGTCAGCAATGGAGCGGCGCGCGCCAGATTGGACTGGACGGTACAGCTCTGGATCAGAGTGTACTAGGTCTGTTTTCGGCCGCCCACGCACCGTGCAGGTGTGCATAGGGTGATTGGGCCCATGACCCCTGTGCGCATAGGATTTAGACCGGCGGGCTGGCCTCTGCGATGAGTCTAGGTGGGGCAGCGACGTGCTGAATCCCGAGGGCGGACATCACCGCGGAAAGTGTGTCCGGCCGGAGGTGACAGGCGTGAGCGGAAATGAGGTGCACCCCTGCAGGGAAGAACAAACTATTCGAATAGCCGTGTCCACGGTAACAGGACGATTTGGAGTTGTGCTTTGGCCTACTACTACAACTATAATCATAATTTAAATTAAAATTTGAATTGTGGCTCCGGGATTGCTTCCTCGCAGGGGAGTCGAGGAAGGATCTCTGGGCATGTTACTTAATTAAAATTTGTTCAACAATATGAATATATGCATGAGCTGCAGGTCTACTCTCTTCTCATGCTGCAAGATGCTGGAGATGCTAGTCTTCGATAGGACTAGGTCTTCTCCCTTTTCTCGCATTCTGCAGTCAGTCTAGAGATACCCCCTTTCATTGAGAATGATGCATATCTAGCTTAGTTCTGATGTAAGACTTGCGAGTACTTTGGATGAGTACTCACAGCTGCTTTGCTCCCCTTTTCCCCCTTCGATACGTTGCTGCGTTCAGAGGATGGAGCCCCGGAGCTAGAGTATGCTGGAGGCGACTACTACACCACCGCCGATGGAGCGTACTACTACGTGGAGACTGTCGACGCTCAGGAGTAGTTAGGAGGTTCCCAGGCAGGAGGCCTCGCCTCTTCGATCCGCTATCTATGTTTGTGCTAGCCTTCTTAAGGCACCCTTGTCTAACTCTATGTCTGTACTCAGATATTGTTGCTTCCGCTGACTTGTGCTTTGTCGGAGCTTTATATTCGAGCCCTCGAGGCCCCTGGCTTGTAATATTAAGCTGTATGACTCTTTGTATTTGTGTCGTTTGTCGTGTTGTGGTACTAATCAGTGAGTCCCTAATCTTGGCCGTACGCATTGCGTGATTGATTAGCGTACGGACGAGAATGGGGGCGTCACAAGTTGGTATCAGAGCCGACTGCCTGTAGGTAGCCCCCTTTCCAACTCCTTGGCCGAAGTTGAGCCTAGACAAAGAAAACTGTTTTACTAACTTGGTTGTGTGGCTTACGGGCCCACGTTGCCATCGGGTGGTATTAGGATCTTTTATTCCTCGTCTATACTCTGGGATTCTGATCTCTCTTCTCTTCGGGTTAAAGATTTTGTAAAATCTAACATTAGGTTCTCGTGATCACATCCACCGGAGAGTTGCTTCGACGAGAATTGTCTTCTTTAAAGATATGATGCACGCACTGTCATTTGACATTTTAAATCTTATTGTTACAGATGCGCCCCGCTAGGCAGATCGTCCGTCTGACCTTTGCGCACGAGACATCTGGGTTCCCGGCCATTCTGAACGGTCTTTTGAAGACACTGGGTTATCGTTGGTACCCCGAGTACACAGTTTACGAGGATTACCACGAGTTCAACCAGGAACAGTATGAGGCTGAGATGGTTATCTGGGATAAGCATACTCGTACCAGAGATGGGCTGCACACCTTCCGTGGCATTGGAGTGACTGTTGAGATGGCAGTACAAGATGCTGCCTATGCGGCTATTGTTCGTCTCCGTGCAGCGAGCCCCAGCTTAGAGGATTCGGCATATCGGTACATTCCGTATGTCCCTGATGGAGTTGATACACCAGCTAACGCTGAGGTCTTGGTCCCTTTCGCTCCGCAGCGTACTGATCGGACCTACCCTGCTGTTTGCACCCCTTTAGTGAGTCGTCGCTACGACCCACGGATTCTGATTCAGTATACCGAGACACTGGATCGCACTGTCAGGGCTCTTACTATCGAGCTGCACGCTACTCGAGCTCGTCTGTATCAGGCTATGGAGCATTTGATGCCAGCAGTTCGCGCGGGGATACATCAGGAGCACATCCTTTATCCGGCTAAGACTGCGTTCCCTTCAGGTCTTGAGTGGCCTGAGGTTGGAGGTCGTACTCCGGCACGTGGACCTGCGCTTCCGCCTAGCATGCAGGTTCTACATCGGAGTGTGCACAGGATGCAGTACTCCAACACCAGATTTCAGGGTCACCTGCAGCTCCCTGGCTACTATCGTTGTCCCCGACGCTGATGCGTTGTTGTATCTCTCCACCGCGTGCCTGCGTGCCGCCTAGTTGTCTAGTTTAATTTCATGCCGGACCTATCGTCTATTTTGTAACGAACTCATGGTTTGTAATAGACTTGTGTATGGATCTGTATGATGAAATCTGAGCTGCTATGTCTTAGTTATTGCACTTCCTTATTTGTGCAATTTACTTCATGAGTCATTCATTGAATTTGCAATTACAAAATGCTAAACTACCGCTGTTAAATTGACAGAATGGTTAGGCCAGCTGGTCGTGGTCGTGGTGCACCTGAGCCACCACCGCCACCTGACTACATGGCTGGGATGATGCAACAATTTGAGCTGAATCGTCAGTTTATGCAAGGACTGATGGATCAGATGCCAAGGCCGAACATGAATCAGCCCCCAACTCCAGTGACACTGCAAGACTTCATACGGCTCAACCCTACAACCTACCGCTGCTCAACTCAGCCGCTTGACGCTGATGACTGGCTGCGTGACATCACCTATGAACTGGAGTCGTCAGGCGCCCCAGAGGCTAGCTATGTCACGTTTGCCTCGTACTTTCTGAAGGGCCCCGCTGCTCAGTGGTGGGACATCCACAGGCGCTCTCAGCCTGTTGGAACAATTATCACCTGGCCGGAATTCCAAGCTGCCTTCCGTGCTCGTCACATTCCTCAGGGAATGATGGATAGGAAGAAGCGTGAGTTTCGTAACCTAGTCCAGGGCAACAAGACCGTGGATGCTTATCAGCGGGAATTCCTGGATCTGTCTCGCTATGCTGAAGAAGACGTTACAACTGATGCTCGTAGGCAGGAGAAGTTCCGTGAAGGCCTCCACCCAGATATCAAGCTGGCACTCATTGCTCAAGACTTCAACAACTTTGCCGCCTTGGTGAACAAGTCCATTGTTGTGGAAACAGGTCTGCTGGAATACAAGGACAGCAACAAGCGCCACCGTGACACGGGCTCATCTTCGGGCTCAGCAAGTCAGAAGCGCAAGGTCTGGATCCCCCACAACGTGTACCATGCACCGCCTCCTGCACCGAGGCCGTCATATGCTGCACCTCGTCTGCCTCCACCCCCACCTAGGCAGCCGAGGCTCCCAGCTCCACCACCAAGAGCTCCTGCTCCCCCTCCTCGTCCTGAGGATGGGCTGTGCTTCAAGTGTGGTCGTCCAGGACACCGTGCTAGAGAATGCCGGCAGGGTCAGAAACAGCCTGCAATGCCTTCCAACCAGCCTCGCAACAACAAAAATCAGGCTAACAACATTGATCTGAATCAAGCTCAAGGCCAGCCTGCTACTGTGATGGGTACACTTCTCGTCAACTCAATACCAGCTTCTGTATTGTTTGATACAGGAGCATCGCATTGTTTTATGTCTGAAGATTTTGCATGCATGCATGATATTAAGTGCGAAGAGATGAACGATTCAATAGTGATAAACACCCCTGCTGGCCAGTGTCGAACTTCCATATTTTGTCCAGATGTTTCTGTTGAAATAGAAGGTCTGGAATTCCTTGCCTCGCCCATACTACTAAAATCTTGCAAGATTGACCTTATTCTGGGGATGGATTGGTTGGAAGCACATACTGCTTCTATTGTTTGTGCCACCAAAACCGTCCACCTTCTGCATCCTTCGGATGAGATAGTCAACCATCATGTCCATCTTGTTCGAGATGCTGAATCTCGACTATATGCCTTGAATGCCTTAAATGAGTCTCCTCTGGAAGGAATTGAAAACATTCCAGTCGTCCGGGATTTCCAAGATGTTTTTCCGGAAGAACTTCCAGGGATTCCCCCTGCTAGAGCTGTCGAGTTTGTCATTGACTTGGTACCTGGTACCACTCCTATTGCCAAGCGTCCGTATAAGATGCCACCTCATGAATTGCTTGAGCTTAAGAAAGAAATTGATAATTCACTTCGTTTGGGTTTCATTCGTCCAAGTTCCTCTGCATGGGGGGCACCTTCTCTCTTTGTTAAGAAGAAGGATGGTACAAATTGGTTGGTCCAAGATTACCGACCCATTAACCAGGCAACAATTCAAAACAAATATCCGCTTCCTCGGATTAACGATCTGTATGATCAACTTGCTGGATCAGCAGTGTTTTCTAAACTCGACTTGAGGTTGGGTTATCATCAGATCCGGGTTCGTGAAGAGGATATACCCAAGACTGCATTTGTTACTCGCTATGGATCATACGAGTACACCGTCATGTCCTTCGGCTTGACTAATGCTCCAGCAACTTTCTCTCGCTTAATGAATTATATTTTCATGGATTATCTCGACAAATTCGTCGTGGTTTATCTGGATGATATTCTGGTTTTCTCCAAGAATAAAGAAGAGCATGCAGAACATCTTCGTCTCATATTGGAGAGGCTGCGAGAACACCAACTTTATGCAAAGTACTCAAAGTGTGAGTTCTGGATGGACGAAGTAACCTACCTTGGTCATGTGATCTCCAAGGATGGTATTGCGGTCAACCCTGAACGAGTTGAGGCTATTCTTGACTGGACTCCTCCGAAGAATGTCAAGCAAGTCAGAAGTTTTCTCGGTCTCGCCAGCTATTGCCGTCGATTCGTCGAGAACTTCTCCAAGATTGCAAAGCCCTTAACCAACTTGCTTCACAAAGGTGTTAAATATGAGTGGACAGAAAAGTGTCAGGAGAGCTTTCAGGCACTTAAAGACAAATTGACGTCTGCTCCAGTGCTAGCTCCTCCGGATACTCGTAAGGACTTTGTTATTTATTGTGATGCTTCACGTCAAGGAATGGGTTGTGTTCTAATGCAAGAACGCAGAGTGGTTGCTTATGCATCCCGTCAATTGCGTCCTCATGAAGAGAACTACCCAGTTCATGACCTTGAACTTGCCGCAGCAATTCATGCGCTGAAAGAGTGGCGGCAATACCTTGTTGGAAACCGTTGCGAGATTTACACGGATCACCAAAGTCTGAAGTACTTGTTTACTCAGCCAGATCTGAACCTCCGTCAGCAAAGATGGATGGAGAGAATAGCGGATTACAATGTGGGTATTTCTTATACCCCAGGCAAGGCAAATGTAATGGCTGATGCTCTAAGCCGCAAGTCCTACTGCAACTACCTCGAGGTTCACAATGTTCACCCCCTGCTCCAAGAAGAAATGCGCAAGCTGAACCTCCATATTGTTCCTCAGGGTTATCTTGTTCCCCCTCCACCGGAGTTTCAGAAGATGAACCTTCGTGTTGTTAACCAGGGTTCATTGAGTAACCTGGTTGTGGAACCAGATCTCGTGGGTAGTGTCAAAAACATACAAGGCTTCGACTACGAAGTTGATAAGATTAAGAAATACCTGACGGAAGGTAGACCCTCAGACTTCACCGTCGCGGAAGATGGCGCCTTGTACTTCAAGGGTCGCTTATTTGTTCCCACAAGCAAGGAAAACATAAATATGACTGGTAAAGTGATGAAAGAAGCTCATGATACCCCTTTGTCTATTCATCCGGGTAGTACCAAGATGTATCAGGACATCCGTCAAAGATTCTGGTGGCCAAATATGAAGCAAGACATTGCCCGCTATGTTTCCGAATGTGACATTTGCCGTCGTATCAAGGCAGAACATCAAAAGCCTGCTGGAACTCTGCAACCTATTTCTATTCCTGAATGGAAATGGGATCATGTTGAAATGGACTTCATTACTGGTTTTCCCAGATCGCAAAAAGGTAATGATGCTATTCTTGTCGTCATTGACCGTTTGTCCAAAGTTGCACATTTCCTGGCTGTCAAGGAAACTATTACTGCTAGTCAGCTGGCAGATTTGTACATGTCCAGAGTTGTTTCACTCCACGGTATTCCACTGGTCATCAGTTCGGACCGTGGCAGTTTATTCACGTCAAGATTCTGGGCAAGTTTTCAGGAAGCTATGGGAACTCACTTGTCATTCAGCACCGCTTTTCATCCTCAATCTCAGGGACAAGTGGAAAGAGTCAATCAGATCCTCGAAGACATGCTTCGAGCTTGTGTTATCTCTTTCGGCAAGAAATGGGAGGAATCTCATCCGTTTGCGGAGTTCTCCTACAACAATAGTTTCCAAGCTAGTTTGAAGATGGCTCCATTTGAAGTGCTGTATGGACGTAAGTGTCGTACTCCACTGAATTGGTCAGAAACTGGGGAACGTGCACTTATCGGTCCGGATATTATCCAACATGCCAAAGATCAAGTCCGCATTATTCAGGCAAATCTGAAGGCTGCTCAGTCTCGTCAGAAGAGTCAGTATGACCGTCATCACAAAGATATGGTCTATCAACCTGGCGATAAGGCTTATCTTCGTGTCATGCCTATGAGAGGTACTCACCGGTTTGGAATCAAGGGCAAGCTGGCCCCTCGATATATTGGTCCTTTCACCGTTCTTGAACGGCGTGGTAAAGTGGCATATCAGTTGGAACTACCGCCAAACCTTTCTCAGGTTCACGACGTGTTCTATGTGTCACAGCTTCGTCGCTGCTTCAAGGATCCTATCCAAGCAGTGGACCATGAAATGCTGGAATTACAACAAGACCTTTCTTACAAGGAGCAACCAGTCCGCATTCTCGATGAGACAGAACGTCGGACTCGTCAGAAGGTCACCAAGTTCTTCAAAGTGCAGTGGGCGAATCATTCTGTAGATGAAGCCACTTGGGAACGCGAAGATCATCTTCGTGCAGAATACCCCGGGCTCTTCCCTTCTACTTCTTAATTCTCGGGACGAGAATTCTTGTTAGTAGGGGAGAATTGTGACATCCTGGGCTTTTGCTACAGTGATATTTGTAATTAAGCTACAGTAATCCTACGTTAGTGATGCCACGTCACCGCGATCACTGTTGCCGCGGTCACTGTTGTTGGACTCGCGCCCGTGCAAACCCCGTTAATTTTCGTTGCAATTTAAATCGTCCGAAAAAGGCGGATGATAAAGTTGCTCGAAACTAAAATTAAAAATGTTGGATGGATCGCAAATATTCCGTAAAGTTTTATAAAATTAAAACGGAAATTTTTAGAGTTTGTTTGATGCCCCGAAAGTATTTTAAACGACTTTTAGAACGTAGGGAAAATAGACCCGAAAACTGGACAGAATACGGACGAATTTGGACCGGCTCTAAAAACCCGGTATATAAACGTGGGCGTTTCTGGCCGTTCGAGGCCGTGCCCATTTCCCCCCCCCCCGTCGCCAGCTCCCTGGAGCGCCCGAGCCCAGGCTCAGATCCGGCCGGCCCGGCCCGGACCGGCTCCGTTTCCCCCCCCCCCCCGGACGCGGACCGACCCGCCGCGCCCGGCCGCCCGCGCCGCCTGGATCCGTCGCCGCACCCCGTCCCCGCCGCCGGATCCGCGCCGCCCGTCCGCTGCCGCGTCGCCGCCGGTCGCCTCCGCCATCGCCTCCCCGACTGCCGGCCGCCGACCCCCGGTGAGCTCCCGGCCGCCGGCCCCTTCCCCCCCCCCCCCGCCGCGCTCCCGCCGGTGACCACCGGCCGCCGGCGGCCTGCGCGTGCGTGTGTTGTGTGTGCGTGCGTGGATGTGTGTAGTGTGCGTGTGTGCGTGTAGCGTGCGTGTGTGTGTGATGTGTGTGTATGTATATACGTATGGAAATACGTATATACATACATATACACACATATACACCAGAAGAGAAAAATAAAATAAAAATAGAAATAAAAATATTAATAAAAATAAAATTATAAAATAAATAAATAATAAATAAAATTAATAATTAATCATTTAGATTAATTAATTAGTTTAATTTATCAGTAATTACTGTTTAGGTTAAATAAACAGTATTTACTGTTTCGGATAATGTTGAATTAAATAATAAAATTAATTCCAGAAATTGATTAAATCTTTAAAAATTAATATAAAATAAACCGTAGTCCGGATTGAAAAACTTTGAACATGAAAGTTGCTTAGAACGACGAGACGAATCCGGTTACGCTGCCCGTTAGTCTGTCACCTGCCCCTAGCATAGCAAACGTGTAACTTTTTGCCTGTTTCTGGCAGGTGAATAGTGCGCGAAATTAATAAAATAATTCCAGTTAAATCCCTAATTTAACTAGAGCACTTAGATAGGCAGTGTATCACCCTGCACTGCCTCCTAACGATCCCATGCCTTTGACACCGCGAACGCGCAACCGTCCCCCTCCGGTCATCTGTCCGACAGTTGTCCGAGACCGGGAAGCATTCCCGGATGGGTTCCCCCTTCTCGGTATCGTGTAGTACCGCGTTAGACTATCGCTAGCCATGCATATTGCCATGTCATGCATCTGGTTGCATTTGTGTGCTTTGTATTTATTGTTTCTTCCCCTCTTCTCTCCGATAGACCCCGAGACTGACGGAGCTGCCGGGTACGACTACGACCTTGCCGTCCAGCCTTTTGCCGCAGAGCAGCAAGGCAAGCAAAACCCCCTTGAGCATCCCGATATCACCCATCTCTCTCTCTCTTATGCTTGCATTAGAATTTTGCTACTGTATTAGATAGCTCCTATTCTGATGCATAGCCTGATTTTGATGAACTGTTACCGCTTTCGTTATTATATCAACTGCCTAGTATAGTTGGATCAGTGAACCCCTGAGACCCCTGAGTCCCCGTTGCCTTTGCTTGACCATCGACGACACCGAGGACTTGACGACAGAAGACTCGGTCAACTGACCGACGAGCCAGACCCCTCACATCACTGCACACCCCTTTAGTAGGGCACTGCAGAGCTACCATCGGGTGCCGAGGGTGATACCTCACTTAGCACCCCCGATGTTAATTCTGTAGCGTAGTTATCGGTAATGGGTATCAAGGGTGATTCCTCCTTTCCATTTACCGGTAACGACTCTTGTCTTACTCTTACCTCGAGTGGGATCCATCGAGGGTGATTCCTCGGACCTCCACTTGGCGTATAGCCGCACAGTTACTATGACCGGGTTACTGATTATGTTAAAGACGGGTCGGCCCCAAGGGTACCCGCGAGAGATATTGGTGGGATGCGCCGCAAGGCATCCGGATACTTGGTGGAGTGCGCCGGAAGGCACTCGAGTGTTCTTGGCGGGGCGACGGGCTGCAATATGTCCGAGCTTGCCCCGCACCTCTAATAATTTGCTAATGGGCCAAGTATTTAATCTGAGTTGGTCGATACGACCTTTAATGCACCAAACCTTCACGTGGGATAGTTATGGGCACTCAGCGTCGTTGTATCAGCCGAAGCTCTTCGGACGTCAGCAATGGAGCGGCGCGCGCCGGATTGGACTGGACGGTACAGCTCTGGATCAGAGTGTACTAGGTCTGTTTTCGGCCGCCCACGCACCGTGCAGGTGTGCATAGGGTGATTGGGCCCATGACCCCTGTGCGCATAGGATTTAGACCGGCGGGCTGGCCTCTGCGATGAGTCTAGGTGGGGCAGCGACGTGCTGAATCCCGAGGGCGGACATCACCGCGGAAAGTGTGTCCGGCCGGAGGTGACAGGCGTGAGCGGAAATGAGGTGCACCCCTGCAGGGAAGAACAAACTATTCGAATAGCCGTGTCCACGGTAACAGGACGATTTGGAGTTGTGCTTTGGCCTACTACTACAACTATAATCATAATTTAAATTAAAATTTGAATTGTGGCTCCGGGATTGCTTCCTCGCAGGGGAGTCGAGGAAGGATCTCTGGGCATGTTACTTAATTAAAATTTGTTCAACAATATGAATATATGCATGAGCTGCAGGACTACTCTCTTCTCATGCTGCAAGATGCTGGAGATGCTAGTCTTCGATAGGACTAGGTCTTCTCCCTTTTCTCGCATTCTGCAGTCAGTCTAGAGATACCCCCTTTCATTGAGAATGATGCATATCTAGCTTAGTTCTGATGTAAGACTTGCGAGTACTTTGGATGAGTACTCACAGCTGCTTTGCTCCCCTTTTCCCCCTTCGATACGTTGCTGCGTTCAGAGGATGGAGCCCCGGAGCTGGAGTATACTGGAGGCGACTACTACACCACCGCCGATGGAGCGTACTACTACGTGGAGACTGCCGACGCTCAGGAGTAGTTAGGAGGTTCCCAGGCAGGAGGCCTCGCCTCTTCGATCCGTTATCTATGTTTGTGCTAGCCTTCTTAAGGCACCCTTGTCTAACTCTATGTCTGTACTCAGATATTGTTGCTTCCGCTGACTTGTGCTTTGTCGGAGCTTTATATTCGAGCCCTCGAGGCCCCTGGCTTGTAATATTAAGCTGTATGACTCTTTGTATTTGTGTCGTTTGTCGTGTTGTGGTACTAATCAGTGAGTCCCTAATCTTGGCCGTACGCATTGCGTGATTGATTAGCGTACGGACGAGAATGGGGGCGTCACAGCTACCCGCACGCATGCCGGAAGTTCCGGGCTGGGCCAGAGGTTCCGGGCACCGGAAGTTCCGGGCGGGATCCGGCAGGGTTCCGGGCAAGGCCGAAAGTCTGCACGCCTGGTGCCGCCTGTAGTCGAGGTGGCCGGAAGTTCCGGGCAGGCCGGAAAGTCCGGGGTCCGGAGGTTCTGGGCGGGTTCCGGGCTATCCAGAGAGTTGGCATGCCCGTAGTCGGCTGTGGTCAAGGAGGCCGGAAGTTCCAGGCAGGCCGGAAGGTCCGGGGTCCGGAGGATCCGGGCAGGCCGGAAGGTCCGGGACTTCCAGAGACTTGTCCTCGCTTCTTCTTCCTTCTCCGCTTCCAAGCTTCTGATTCGTCTCCAACGTATCTATAATTTTTGCTTGATCCATGCTGTTATATTATCATTCTTGGATGTTTTACAATCATTTTATAACAACTTTATATCATTTTTTGGGACTAACCTATTGACATAGTGCCAAAGTGCCAGTTGTTGTTTTTGCTTCTTTTTTACTTCGCAGAATATCAGTACCAAACGGAGTCCAATCGCGACGAAACTTTTTGGAGATTTTTTCTGGACCAAAAGACACCCAGTTGGCCAAAGAAGTGCCAAGAAGGTGGGTTGTGGAGAGCACAACCCACCAGGGCACGCCAGGGGGCCCCCGGCGCGCCCTGATGGGTTGTGCCCTCCATGGGCCCCCCTCCACTGCCTCTGATGCCTATAAATTCCCAAATATTCGGAAAACCCTAGGGGAGTCGACGAAACACAATTCCATCCGCCGCAAGTTCGAGAACCTCGAGATCCAATCTAAACACCATCATGGAGGGGTTCATATTCTTCATAGGTGCCTCTCCAATGATGCGTGAGTAGTCCACCATAGACCTACGGGTCCATAGGCAGTAGCTAGATGGCTTCCTCTCTCTCTTATGATTCTCAATACAATGGTCTCTTGGAGATCTAATTGATGTAAACTTTTGCGATGTGTTTGTTGGGATCCGGTGAATTTTGAGTTCATGATCAGTTTCTATCCATGAATATTATTTGAATCTTCTTTGATCTCTTATATGCATGATTGCTTATAGCCTCGTATTTCTTCTTCAAATCTTTGGTTTAGTTAGGCCGACTAGATCGATTTTTCTTGCCATGGGAAGAGGTGCTTTGTGATCGGTTCGATCTTGCGGTGTCCTTTCCCAGTGATAGAAGGGGCAGCAAGGCACGCATGTATCATTGCCATTAAGGATAACAAGATGGGGTATATTCCTACATGAATAGATCTTGTCTACATCATGTCATCGTTCTTATTGCATTACTCCATTTTTCCATGAACTTAATACAATAGATGCATGCTGGATAGCGGTCGATGTGTGGGGTAATAGTGGTAGCTGTAGGCAGGAGTCGGTCTACTTATCTTGGACGTGATGCCTAGATAATGATCATCGTCTTGGATATCGTCATGACTATTCGATTTTCTATCAATTGCCCAACAGTAATTTGTTCACCCACCGTGCGCTATACTCATGAGAGAAGCCACTAGTGAATCCTACGGCCCCCGGGTCTACTTTTCCAACATATTGCTTTCCGATCTATCTTTTTGCCTCTTTGTTTTCAGATCTACAAAACCAAAGACCCAAAAATATATTGCTGCACTTTTTATTTTCTCTTTTTATTTTGTGTTCTTGAGAGATCTATCTCTCCTATCTATCACTACCTAATATATCTTTTTACCGTATAGAGATTGACAACCTCTCTTTCGCGTCGGGTTGCAAGTATTTGTTATTTGTGTGCAGGTGCTGCTTATTGGGTGGTGGTGATCCTCCTACTGGTTCGATAACCTTGGTTTCATAACTGAGGGAAATACTTACCGTCGTTGTGCTACATCATCCCTTCCTCTTTGGGGAAATACCGACGCAGTCTCAAGCCACGTCAGCTTCCCTCGCAGATGGTGTAGTTGTGCGTAGGTGCTAGCACTCCTCCTCGCCATCCGTGAAGCTCCGACATTACCTATGCATGCACATGAGAGGAGTGTCAAGTAGTATATCATCCTCGAAGGGGTCAAGTGAGCACGTGTAAAGGAGATGATTCACCTTTATGTATGTGAAGTAGATGTCGCATGTGTCACTTGCCAAACGGACTCTTGTCATGGTGATGTCCGTAGGATCCTCCGCATCATCCCCTCCCCCTTGGGAAAGATCCGTCCTCGGATCAAAATCCAAATCACCATGGGAAGGATATGGCGTCGCCGTGTAGGAGTGGACAATCACCAAGCCCTCATCATCATCAAACTCGAAAGGGGCACTCTCCAATGTCTCACCGTCTAGTAATTCCTTCGAAGGAGCACATACGACAAACACTTGGAAAAACAAATGTGGTTAGCGTTAGTGCAAAAACCAAGCATTCAAGTGGTGAATCACCGCACAAGTGTCGTCATCATGCATAACATATGGTGTGACAAGGGATTGTGTCCTGGCATGTAAGCATACAAATTGAGCACAAGCAATGTGATGACCCACAAGTATAGGGGATCAATCATAGTCCTTTCGATAAGTAAGAGTGTCGAACCCAACGAGGAGCAGAAGGAAATGACAAGCGGTTTTCAGCAAGGTAATTTCTGCAAGCACTGAAATTGTAGGTAACAGATAGTTTGATAGCAAGATAATTGGTAACGAGCAAGTAACGATAACGGTAAATAAAGTGCAGCAAGGTAGCCCAATCCTTTTGTGGCAAAGGACATGCCAGAACAGTCTCTAGTAATAGGCAAAGTGTTCTTGAGGGTACACGGGAATTTCATCTAGTCACTTTTATCATGTTGGTTTGATTCGTGTTCGCTACTTTGATAATATGATATGTGGGTGGACCGGTTCTTGGGTGCTGTTCTTACTTGAACAACCTCCCACTTATGATTAACCCCCTCGCAAGCATCCGCAACTACGAGAAAAGTATTAAGATAAAATCTAACCATAGCATTAAACGTTTGGATCCAAATCAGCCCCTTACGAAGTAGCGCATAAATTAGGGTTTAAGCTTCTGTCACTCTAGCAACCCATCATCTAATAACTACTCCACAATACATTCCCTTAGGCCCAAGGATGGTGAAGTGTCATGTAGTCGACGTTCACATGACACCACTAAGGGAATCGCAACATACATATCATCAAAATATCGAACACATATCAAATTCACATGATTACTTGCAACATGACTACTCCCGTGACCTCAAGAACAAAGGTAACTACTCACAAATAATATTCATGCTCAAGATCAGAGGGGTATTGAATAGCATAATGAATCTGAACATATAATCTTCCACCAAATAAACCATATAGCAATCAACTACAAGATGTAATCGACACTACTAGTCACCCACACGTACCAATCTGAGGTTCCGGTACAAAGATTGAACACAAGAGATGAACTAGGGTTTGAGAGGAGATTGTGCTGTTGAAGATGTTGATGAAGATTGGCCTCCCAAAGATGAGAGGAGTGTTGGTGATGACGATGGCTTCGATTTCCCCTCCAGGAGGGAAGTTCCCCCGACGGAATTGCTCCGCCGGAGGGCAAAAGTGCTCCCGCCCAAGTTCCGCCTCAAAACGCTCCATCCTAAAAGTCCTCTCCTTATTTTTTCTAGGTCAAAAGAGCCTATATACCAGAAGATGGGCACCGGAGGTGGGCCGAGGAGGGCACAACCCACCAGGGCGCGCCTGGGGGGCCTGGCGCGCCCTCGTGTCTTGTGCCCACCAGGGTGGCCCCCTCCGGTAGTTATTTGCTCTAGTATTTTTTATTAATTCCAAAAATAATCTCCATAAAGTTTCAGCTCCACTGGAGATGTGCAGAATAGGTATCTCTGATGTGTTTTTTAAGGTCCAGAATTCCAGCTGCCGGTATTCTCACTCTTTGTGTAAACCTTGCATATTATAAGAGAAAAGGCATTAGAATCACTCCCTAAAGCATTATTATTCAACAAAAGATAATAAATAACAGTAGGAAATCATGATGCAAAATGGACGTATCAACTCCCCCAAGCTTAGACCTCGCTTGTTCTCAAGCGAAAAGTCGAAATTGAAAAGCATGTCCACATGGTTGGAGAGAGAGGTGTCGATAAAAACAAAATACGGGCATAGAAGCATCATGCTTAATATCATAACAGCAACAAACTCTATCATAAAACTTATTCATATACTTTCATCATATAACTTCTCATGAACAAGTAACAGTTCATCACAACATAGAAGTATAATGCATAAACCTTATTGAAAACCAACAAACTATGTTCTCAGTCAACTTTGCAACTACAATTCATTACATTTTCAGGAAGGGTCTCATGTCGGAGCCTTTTGGCAAGTCCACATACTCAACCATCATTTAGTCTTCTATGATTGCTAACACTCACAGCATACCCATGAGCAAAAAGTTTCAACCGGACACATAGAAAGATAGGGGCTTATAGTTTCGCCTCCCAACGTATTCACCTCAAGGGTGATGTCAACAATAATAACTCATGCCTACTCACATCCAACTGGATATATGTGCCTAGATCTTTCCTCACCACATGATGCTTGCAAAAGAAAAAGTAAAACGGAATAGGGAAGAATACTTGACTCTTGCATAAAAGTAAATGCATAAAAGTAAAAGATAGTCCCTTCGACGAGGTAAGCAGAGGTTGTCATGCGTTTTTTGGTTTGTATGCCCAATCCCTTAATGTAAAAGAACGTCACGCTATATTTCCCCCTATGATAGCAACCTTTATTATGCAGTCCGTCGCTTTTATTACTTTGCCATCATAAGTTCGTATAGCGCTCAATTTTCTCTTACACTAATTGATCAAAACACTTTTAGAAGCAATTTTTATTGCCTTATTGCACAGATGACAACTTACTTGAAGGATCTTACTCGATCCGTAGGTAGGTATGGTGGACTCTCAAAGAATGAATTTGATTTGGGTTTTTGGATGCACAAGTAGTATCTCTACTTAGTGCGGAATTTTTGGCTAGCAAAGATATTGAGTAAGCACTACATGTTGAAGGATCTATGACAATATAACTTCTGTGTGGATATGAACAAACATAAATCATTACGTTGTCTGCCTTGCCCAATGTCAACTATTTTGACATATAATATTTAATGGGGGCTCACAATCATAAAAGATGTCCAAGATAGTGTATTTGCATGTGAATCTTCTCTTCCCTTATTAATTCTTTCATGAATTGCATCATTGACCAATGCTATGTTTGTCAATCTCCAATAAATTTTACTACTTATACTTTTCCTTATTTGATGTCATTACTCACCATAAGATTAGATATGATTCTTTTCATTTATTTCTTTTTCTCTTTATTTTGATTGCAACAAGAAAGTAGAGAGGCAAAAACTCAAACTGCACTTTATTATATATAACTCTCACTCGATTACATAGATAGATAGACCACGAAACTAACACAGGAAAATAGATCATGCTAAACTTTTATTCAACTAAATCAAAGGAAAACTAAAGATCGAACTAAACTAGGTAAAGGTGAATAAAAGTGATGGTGATACGATACCGGGGCACCTCCTCCAAGCTTGGCTCAAGCCAAGGGGAGTGCCCATACCCGTGTGCTCAAGTCTCCTTTGGTGGTGGTGATGAAGAAGGTGGTGGTGATGATGTGGTAGGCTTGTCCTCCAGCTTCCAGGGCAAGGGCTCACGATCAAAAGTTGACGCAAGAGTACCCTCAGTCCTGCAACTGGCAGTTAAACTCATACCTTTAAATCTTGCTTCATATTCAAAAACTTGGTTTTGAAGATCATAAACTTGACTTTGCCGAAAATTGATTTGCTCGTTGAGGGTGGAGATGATGTCCTTCACAGACCGGCCATCCACCATCTGATCACGGGTGAATTCCGTGATCATGGAGTGATTGGCACTAAGTCCACGCTCCACCATCCTTTGGCACTTGAAGATGTCTTGTTCCACCGCCTCTAGCCTAGCCTCCACGCTTCCGGTCCTCTTGGGTCCCTGAACATCACGGATGTGGAGCACCCCCTCACGCATCTCAATGGCTTGAGGGTGCTTCATCACCTCTGGAAAGTATGGGTTGATGACCTTCTCGAAGAACTTGTCCTTGGAGGAGCTTGGTGGAGCCATGGAGATCTAGATCTGCCGAGAAAACAGCACGAAACAAGAACAAAGGATTTTTCTGTGATGCGGTCATCAAAACAGTCGGGGTATATATAGAGAATTTTTATTCTTGGGGAACAAACATATGGAAGGAAAACGGAGTCGGGAAGGTGTTCGAGGTGGGCACAACCCACCAGGGTGCGCCTGGCAGGGCTAGCGCGCCCTGGTGTATCGTGCTCAGCTCGATCGCCTTCCGGTTTATTTCTTAATTTCCAAAATTTTCTAATATTCCAAAACTGGCAAAAAAATATTTTTGTGGATTTTTCGGAGTCCGTTTACTTACCGTATCACATACCTCCTATTTTTCAGAATTCTGCAGTGTTTCGGTAGGTTTCTTTTATGTGTTCCTCCGGTGTCATGGTTTGGATAACATTGCTTTCAACGATAATAGGCGTACCTAAGATATAGAGCTTAATTCTTTGTCCATTGACCACCTTCGGGTAAGTACCTTTGGCATTATTAATCTTGATAGCTCCAGAATGATAAACCTCTTCGATAATATATTGTCCTTCCCATTTGGAGAGAAGCTTACCTGCAAAAAATCTTAAACGAGAGTTGAACAAAAGAACATAGTCTCCTATTTTGAATTCCCGCTTTTGGATTCTTTTGTCATGCCATCTTTTTACTTTTTCTTTGAATAGTTTGGCATTTTCATAGGCTTGGGTTCTCCATTCATCTAGTGAGCTAATATCAAATAGCCTCTTCTCACCGGCAAGTTTGAAATCATAGTTGAGTTCTTTAATCGCCCAAAATGCTTTATGTTCTAAATCTAGAGGCAAATGACAAGCTTTTCCATATACCATTTTGTATGGAGACATGCCCATAGGATTTTTATAAGCTGTTCTATAGGCCCAAAGTGCATCATCTAGTTTCTTAGACCAATTCTCTCGAGACCTATTGACAGTTTTTTGTAATAGCAATTTTATTTCCCTATTGCTAAGTTAAACTTAACCACTAGATTGAGGATGATAGGGTGATGCAATTCTATGGTTAACATCATATTTAGCGAGCATCTTACGGAAAGCACCATGCATAAAGTGTGAGCCACCATCAGTCATTAAGTATCTAGGGACTCCAAACCTCGGGAAGATAAGCTCTTTAAGCATTTTAATGGAGGTGTGGTGATCAGCACTACTAGTTGGAATAGCTTCTACCCACTTAGTGACATAATCAACAGCAACCAAAATATGAGTATACCCGTTAGAGGAAGGAAAAGGTCCCATATAATCAAAACGCCAAACATCAAATGGCTCAACAACAAGTGAATAATTCATAGGCATTTCCTGACGCTTACCGATATTACCAATTCTTTGACATTCATCACAAGACAAGACAAACTTACGGGCGTCCTTGAAGAGAGTAGGCCAATAAAAACCAGATTGGAATACCTTGTGAGCAGTTCTATCTCCCGCATGATGTCCTCCATAAGCTTCGGAATGACATTTCCAGAGGATTTGTTCCTGCTCATGCTCAGGTACACAACGTCTAATAATACCATCTACTCCTTCTTTATAGAGATGCGGGTCATCCCAAAAGTAATGTCTTAAATCATAGAAGAATTTTTTCTTTTGTTGTTGGGGAACGTTGCATGGGAAACAAAAAATTTCCTACGCACACGCAAGATCTATCCATGGTGATGAGCATCTACGAGGGGGAGAGTGGATCTACATACCCTTGTAGATCGCTAAGTGGGAAGCGTTGGGAAACGCGGTTGATGTAGTCGAACGTCTTCGCGATCCAAATCGCTAGCCGTCCCGCGATCCGATCACGATCCGTCTCGCGATCCAATCACGAACCGTCCCGTGATCCAATCACGGTCCTTCCGATCTAGCGCCGAACGGACGGCACCTCCGCGTTCAGCACACGTACAGCTTGATGACGATCTCCGCCTTCTTGATCTAGCAAGAGGGAGCGGAGAGGTAGATGAGTTCTCCGTCAGCACAACGGCGTGGTGGTGGAGCTGTCCCGGCAGGGCTTCGCCAAGCACAACCGAGACGATCTAGTGGAGAACAGATCTAGAAGGAGAGAGGGAGCCGTGGCTTTTCAGGTTGGGGCTACCCTCAAAATCCTCTAGTATATATAGGAGGGAGGGAGGAGGAGGCAGACCTGGCCCCTCCACCAAGGAGGGGTCGGCCGAACCAAGGGGAAGAGTCCTCCCCCAACTAGGACTCCTCCCCCCACAAGGGAGGTGGAGTCTTGGGAGGACTCCTTCCCCTTTGGCCTCCTCCTTCCAATTTCGCATGGTCCCCCTTAGGGGCTGGCCGGCCAGCCCACCAGGGGCTGGTGCGCCACCCCTAGGCCCATGTGGCCCTTGGGGTGAGTGGGCCCCTCCCGGTGGACCCCCGGAACCCTCCCGGCACTCCCGGTACACTACCGGTGACGGCCGAACTTTTTCCGGTGACCAAAACGGGACTTCCTATATATCAATCTTTACCTCGGGACCATTCCGGAGCTCCTCGTGATGTCTGGGATCTTATCCGGGACTTCGAACAACTTTCGGTCACCAACATACATAACTCAATACTACCGAAACGTCACCGAACGTTAAGTGTGCAGACCCTGCGGGTTCAAGAACTATGTAGACATGACCGAGACACCTCTACGGTCAATAACCAATAGCGGTTCCTGGATACCCATATTTGTTCCTACATATTCTACGAAGATCTTTATCGGTTGAACCTCTATGTCAAGGATTCAGTTAATCCCGTATGCGTTTCCCTTTGTTTCTTCGGTATGTTACTTGCCCGAGATTCGATCGTTGGTATCTCTATACCTAGTTTAATCTCGTTACCGGCAAGTCTCTTTACTCGTTCCGTAATACAAGATCCCGTGGCTAACTCTTTAGTCACTTTGCTTGAAAGGCTCGTTGTGATGTTGTATTACTGAGTGGGCCCTGAGATACCTCTCCGTCACACGGAGTAACAAATCCCAGTCTTGATCCATGCCAACTCAACAGACACCCTCGGAGATACCTGTAGAGCATCTTTATAGTCACCCAGTTACGTTGCGACATTTGATACACACAAGGTATTCCTCCGATGTCAGTGAGTTGCATGATCTCATGGTCATAGGAACAGATACTTGACATGCAGAACACAATAGCAATAAACTGACACGATCATATGCTATGTTCATAGTTTGGGTCTTGTCCATCACATCATTCTCCTAATGATGTGATCCCGTTATCAAATGACATCTCATGTCTATGGCTAGGAAACCTTGACCATCTTTGATCAACGAGCTAGTCTATTAGAGGCATACTAGGGACACAGTGTTGTCTATGTACCCACACATGTATTTGAGTTTCCAATCAATACAATTATAGCATGGATAATAAACGATTATTATGAACAAGGAAATATGATAATAACTAAATTATTATTGCCTCTAGGGTATATTTCCAACAGTTGGTATGTGAAGCTAGGTGGTATATATTTAACGACAATGTAATTAGCATAATCAGCATACCAAGGAGTGTTTTGAGAAACATTTATTGCAGCTAACGGTTCATCAGGGAAAGTATCATCAATAGGTAGTGGGTCATCAAGAATATTTTCTAACCTAGACAAGTTATCAGCTACGGGGTTCTCAACTCCCTTCCTATCAACGATATGTAAGTCAAATTCTTGAAGCAAGAGAACCCACCTAATAAGTCTAGGTTTAGCATCTTTGTTTTCCATAAGATATTTTATAGCACCATGACCGGTGTGAACAATAACTTTGGAGTCAACAATATAGGATCTAAATTTATCACAAGCAAACACAACTGCTAAAAATTCTTTTTCAGTAGTAGCATGATTTCGTTGAGCACTGTCTAGAGTTTTACTAGCATAATGGATAACATTCAATTTCTTATCAACTCTTTGTCCTAGAACAACACCAACAGCATAATCACTAGCATCACACATAATTTCAAAAGGCAAGTTCCAATCAGGTGGTTGAACGATAGGTGCAGAGGTTAAGGCTTTCTTGAGTGTTTCAAAGGCTTCCACACAATCATCATCAAAAACAAAAGGAATATACTTTTGCAAAAGATTAGTAAGAGGCCTAGAAATTTTAGAGAAGTCTTTAATGAACCTCCTATAGAAACCAGCATGACCAAGGAAACTTAGAATACCTTTAATATCTTTAGGACATGGCATTTTCTCCATTGCAACAACTTTAGCTTTATCCACCTCAATACCTCGCTTAGATATTTTATGTCCAAACGTGGCTTGAGACTGCGTCGGCATTTCCACAAAGAGGAAGGGATGATGCAGCACAACGACGGTAAGTATTTCCCTAAGTTATGAAACCAAGGTTATCGAACCAGTAGGAGGATCACCACCACCCAATAAGCAGCACCTGCACACAAATAACAAATACTTGCAACCCGACGCGAAAGAGAGGTTGTCAATCTCTCTACGGTAAAAAGATAGATTAGGATATGATAGATAGGAGAGATAGATCTCTCAAGAACACAAAATAAAAAGAGCAAATAAAAAGTGCAGCAATATATTTTTGGCTTTTTGGTTTTGTAGATCTGAAAACAAAGAGGCAAAAAGATAGATCGGAAAGCAATATGTTGGAAAAGTAGACCCGGGGGTCGTAGGTTTCACCAGTGGCTTCTCTCATGAGTATAGCACACGGTGGGTGAACAAATTATGTTGGGCAATTGATAGAAGATCAAATAATCAAGACGATATCCAAGGCGATGATCATTATATAGGCATCACGGCCAAGAGAAGTAGACCGACTCCCGCCTCCGTCTACCACTATTACTCCACACATCGACCGCTATCCAGCATGCATCTAGTGTATTAAGTTCATGGAAAAACGGAGTAATGCAATAAGAACGATGACATGATGTAGACAAGATCTATTCATATAGGAATAGACCCCATCTTGTTGTCCTTAATGGCAATGATACATGTGTGCCTTGCTACCCCTTCTGTCACTGGGAAAGGACACCGCAAGATCGAACCCATCACAAAGCACCTCATCCCATGGCAAGAAAAATTGATCAAGTCGGCCTAACTAAACCAAAGATTCGAAGAACAAATACGAGGCTATAAGTACTCATGCATATAAGAGATCAAAGAAGACTCAAATAATATTCATGGATAGAAACTGATCATGAACTCAAAATTCATCGGATCCCAACAAACACACCGCAAAAGTTTACATCAAATAGATATCCAAGAGACCATTGTATTGAGAATCAAGAGAGAGAGAGAGAGCCATCTAGCTACTGCCTACGGACCCATAGGTCTATGGTGGACTACTCACGCATCATCGGAGAGGCACCTATGAAGAAGATGAACCCCTCCATGATGGTGTTAGATTGGATCTTGAGGCTCTGGAACTTGCGGCAGTTGGATGTGTTTTTCATCGACTCCCCTAGGGTTTTCTGAATATTTGGGTATTTATAGGCATCAAAGGCGGTGGAGAGGCGTCCCGAGGTGGGCACAACCCACCAGGGCGCGCCCTGGTGTCCTGTGCCCTCCTCGGCCTTCTTCTCCGGCACTTCTTTGGCCCACTGGGTGTCTTCTGGCCCAAAAAAATCTCCAAAAAGTATCGTCACGATTGGACTCCGTTTGGTACTGATATTCTGCGAAGTAAAAAACAAGCAAAAACAGCAACTGGCACTTTGGCACTATGTCAATAGGTTAGTCCCAAAAAATGATATAAAATTTTTGTAAAGTGATTGTAAAACATCCAAGAATGATAATATAACAGCATGGAACAAGCAAAAATTATAGATACGTTGGAGACGTATCAACATCCCCAAGCTTAATTCCTACTCGACCTCGAGTAGGTAAATGATAAAATAGAATTTTTGATGTGGAATGCTGCCTAACATGTTCATCTCATATTCTTTTCTTTGTAGCATGGACATTTGGACTTTTTAGATGACTCAAATCAATAGTCTAGTTTTAACATAATGACTTCAATACTCAAGCATGCCAACAAGCAACCAAGTCTTTCAAAATATCAACACTAAAGAAAGTTTTCCCTAGCCCATCATGCTCAATCATTGATCCATTCATGAAACACACTCAAATATTAGCTACACCCAATGCTCAAGTACGATCATAGTGCCCCCTAGTTGGTGCTTTATAAGAGAAGATGGAGACTCAAAGTAAAAATTAAAAATTGCATAAAGTAAATAGATAGGCCCATCGCAGAGGGAAATAGGGATTTGTAGAGGTGCCAGAACTCAAGGTTTAAATTGAGAGAGAAAAATATTTTGGGTGGCATGCCTTTCCTGTCAACGAAAACGACAAAGTAGCTCACAATACTTTCCATGCTAGATATATCATAGGCGGTTCCCAAACAGAAAATAAAGGTTATTCCTTTTTCCACCATTCTTTCACATTCCATGGCGGGCCGTATCCACGGTTGCCTTCCATACCAACACTTTCCAAGGAATTTATTATTTGACAACATAAAGTAAATATATTTTTTCTTTTTCATTTCGGGAATGGGCATCCCTATTATCGCCGCACTCTCGTGCAATGACAAGTGAATAAACACTCATCTTGAGAATAACACATCTAGCAAGGAAAGATATTGGACACTCCCTACCGTCTCATGAGCGGTAGGAGCACACAAAAGAGAAAATTTATTTTGAAAATTTAGAGATGGCACATACAAATTTGCTTGGAACGGCATGGAAATACCGCATATAGGTAGGTATGATGTACTCATAAGGCAAAACTTGGTTTAAGGATTTTGGATGCACAAGTAGTATTTCTACTTAGTACTAATAGAGGCTAGCAAATAGATTGAGAAGCAACCAAACCAAGAAATGAAAATTCACATAAGTGAGCATTGAGCATAACTAACACCGAATAATGCACCATAAGTAGGATGTAATTTCATTGCATAACTATTGACTTTCGTACTTGCATAGGGAATCACAAACCTTAACACCAATATTCCTACTAAAGCATAGTTACTCACTAATATGACTCACATATTACTATCATCATGTTTCAAAACTATTACAAGGAATCAAGTTTTAATTTGTCCAATGATCATCATGAAAGTTTTTATTATATCCTCCTTGGATATCTATCACTTTGGGACTAGTTTCATATATTGCCATTGCTTTTTGACAAGCTCAAAAAAATTTAAGTGAAGCACATGAGCATAAAGATTTCTTCTCTCAAAAAGGTATAAGTGAAGCATGAGAGGATTTCTTCTAAATTTACTAACTCTCAAATTAATCTAAGTGAAGCATGAGAGTATTTCTACAAAAATTTCCAAGAACGCCGTGCTCAAAAAGATATAAGTGAAACACTAGAGCAATTCTATAGCTCAAAAAGTTTAAGTGAAGCATAGAGAGCAATTCTAACAAATCATAGCATAATTTTGGCTCCCCAAATAGGTGTGTCCAGCAAGGATACAAATGACAAACTAACTAGCAAAGCAAGCAAAGACTCAAATGATACAAGACGCTCCAAGCAAAACTCATGATATGTGACGAATAAAAATATAGCTCCAAGTAAAATACCGATGGTCGTTAGAAGAAAGAGGGGATGCCACTCGGGGGCATCCCCAAGCTTAGTTGCTTTTTTCTCTTTGGATATATCTTGGTGGTGCTTTAGCATCCCCAAGCTTAGGCTCTTTTCACTCCTTATTCCTTCATCCATCGTGATCTCACCCAAAACTTGAAAACTTCAATCACACAAAACTCAACAAAATCTTCGTGAGATCAATCACTACTTTAGGTGCTGTTGCAAACTTATTCATATTTTATTATTGCATTATACCTACTGTATTTTAACTTTACCATGGCTCATACCCTTCAATATAACCCATATATTCATCAAAACAAGCACACAATGCAACGAAAACAGAATCTGTCTTAAACAGAAAAGTCTGTAGTAATCTGTACTCTAACAATACTTATGTAAGTCTAAAAATTCGGAATAATTACGGAAACGTAAAGAATTTGTATAGAAACACTGTGTTAAAATTTCAGCTCAAGATCACGTTCCAGTAAAAAATGAAAATTCAAATACTGGACGCAAAGTTTATGTTTCAGATTCAGCATCGCTTCTACTCATCTTATGAATCATCCTAAAGGCTCTACTAGGCACAAACACTAAATAAACCATAAAAACACAATTATAACAGAGGCATAATTGTGTCAACACTCAAAAACAGAAAGTAAAAAAGCAAAAATAAATTTATTCATTGGGTTGCCTCCCAACAAGCGCTATCGTTTTACGCCCCTAGCTATGCATAATGATTTCAATGATGCTCACATAAAAAGTAGTAATTGAAATATGCAAAAGAGCATCATGAATAGCATGGCAAACATATTTAAGTCTAACCCACCTCCTATGCATAGGAATTTTGTGAGCAAACAATTTATGGGAACAAGAATCAACTAGCATAGGAAGGCAAAACAAGCATAACCTCAAAACTTTGAACACATAGAGAGGAAACTTGATATTATTGCAATTCCTACAAGCATATGTTCCTCCCTCATCATAAATTTCAGTAGCATCATGAAGGAATTCAACAATATAACTATCACATAAATCACTCTTTTCATGATGCACAAGCATAGAATTTTCATTACTCTCCACATAAGCAAATTCCTTATCATCCATGGTAGTGGGAGCAAACTCAACAAAATAACTATCATGAGACACTTGATTGACATAACCACAAAAACCATGATGATAGGTTTCATGGTTATCATTGCTCATTATAGCATACATGTCATCACCATCAATAGGAGGCATGCAATCATCATAATAAATTTGCTCATCAAAACTTGGGGGACTAAAAATATCATCTTCATCAAACATAGCATCCCCAAGCTTGTAGCTTTGCATATCATTAGCATCATGGATATTTAGAGAATTCATACTAGCAACATTGCAATCATGCTTTTCAATCAAGGAGCTATCATGAATCACCTTATAAATTTCTTCTTTCAACACTTCATCAAATTTTTCAGATTCATGATTTTCAAACAAAACTTCATGGAGATAATCAAGTGCACTCAACTCACTAGAAATTGGTTCATCATAATTCGGTCTTTTGAAAATATTAGCAAGTGGATGAGGATCCATATCAATAGATTGTTAGCAAGTGAAGATGCAAGCAAATAGAAGGCACATGGCAACACAAGCAAAGATAGCAAACAAGCAAAAAGGCAAACGGAAAAGAGGGCGAATAAAACGGCAAATTTGTGAAGTGGGGGAGAGGAAAACGAGAGGCAAATGGGAAATAATGTAATTGCAAGGATATGAGATTTGTGATTAGGAACCTGGTAGATGATGATGGTGTCCCCTCGGCGCCAGAGATTGGCACATAGAAGAGACCGCTTCCTCCCCGGCAATGGCGCCAGAAATTCCTTTGACGTGGCTTGAGACTGTGTCGGTATGTCCCCAAAGAGGAAGGGATGATGCAGCACAGCGACGGTAAGTATTTCCCTCAGTTATGAAACCAAGGTTATCGAACCAGTAGGAGGATCACCACCACCCAATAAGCAGCACCTGCACACAAATAACAAATACTTGCAACCCGACGCGAAAGAGAGGTTGTCAATCTCTCTACGGTAAAAAGATAGATTAGGATATGATAGATAGGAGAGATAGATCTCTCAAGAACACAAAATAAAAAGAGCAAATAAAAAGTGCAGCAATATATTTTTGGGTTTTTGGTTTAGTAGATCTGAAATCAAAGAGGCAAAAAGATAGATCGGAAAGCAATCCGTTGGAAAAGTAGACCCGGGGGGCGTAGGTTTCACTAGTGGCTTCTCTCATGAGTATAGCACACGGTGGGTGAACAAATTACTGTTGGGCAATTGATAGAAGATCAAATAATCATGACGATATCCAAGGCGATGATCATTATATAGGCATCACGTCGAGGATAAGTAGACCGACTCCTACCTGCATCTACCACTATTACTCCACACATCGACCACTATCCAGCATGCATCTAGTGTATTAAGTTCATGGAAAAATGGAGTAATGCAATAAGAACGATGACATGATGTAGACAAGATCTATTCATGTAGGAATAGACCCCATCTTGTTATCCTTAATAGCAACGATACATGTGTGTCTTGCTGCCCCTTCTGTCACTGGGAAAGAACACCGCAAGATCGAACCCATCACAAAGCACCTCTTCCCATGGCAAGAAAAATTGATCTAGTCGGCCTAACTAAACCAAATATTCGAAGAAGAAATACGATGCTATAAGCAATCATGCATATAAGAGATCAAAGAAGACTAAAATAATATTCATGGATAGAAACCGATCATGAACTCAAAATTCATCGGATCCCAACAAACACACCGCAAAACTTTAAGTCAAACAGATCTCCAAGAGACCATTGTAGAATCAAAAGAGAGAGAGAGAGAGATAGAGAGAGAGAGAGAGAGAGATCCATCTGGCTACTGCCTACGGACCCGTAGGTCTATGGTGGACTACTCACGCATCATCGGAGAGGCACCTATGAAGAAGATGAACCCCTCCGTGATGGTGTTAGATTGGATCTTGAGGCTCTGGAACTTGCGGCGGCTGGATGTGTTTTTCGTCGACTCCCCTAGGGTTCTCTGAATATTTGGGTATTTATAGGCATCAGAGGTGGTGGAGAGGCGTCCCGAGGTGGGCACAACCCACCAGGGCACGCCAGGGGGCCTGGGGCGATCCCTGGTGTCTTGTGACCTCCTCGGCCTTCTTCTCCGGCACTTCTTTGTTGGGGAACGCGATAGAAAATAAAAATTTCCGGTAAAGCGGTCACGCCCAGGCCCACTATGGAGACTGCATACAAGGTTTGATCTGATCCGTACCGACTCGAAGCGCAGCGGAAGAAGAGTCGGTGGAGATCGTTGGTGCAGATCCCCGCAGCTAGGATTTTACAACCTCCCAACAGCGAGGATGTACTCCCTCGTCGGATAGCCCTTCGGGAGGCGGTCGGATAGTCCCCCGGATGATGTCGCGGACAGCCCTTCGGGAGGACCCTCGAAACTCGAACGGAGACTCGGACAGCCCTTCGGGAGGACACACGAACAGCCCCTCGGGCAAAAGATCGAAACTACAACCTCTCTACGGGGTTGCACACATACGGTGTCATCTATGCGGCAGGGCTTTGCCGTCCAGAACTAGTTCCTGCCGGAACCCAGACAGCCTTTCGGCTCTACGAAAAACTCTTTTCGTGGGAGGGAGAGAGAGAGCTTGCAAAGCAAAGCATGTGTATGAGCACCAAGGATGAGGAAGTGGGCAGCCCACTCACCTCCTATTTATAGGAAAACCAAGGGGTAGGATGGTCACTTCAAGTACCAAAATATCCCACTTTATGTCACACATAAAAATCATAAGAAGGAAAATGGGTGCCATGTGGAGCTCCATGGAGGAGCTCCACCCTTGGCTGGCCAACCCTTGGGGGGCCCCCCATGAGGGGCTTCCTTGGTCCCCAAGGCCTTCTAGAAGCCTTTTGGGAAATATCCCAAAAGGTGATTTTCCATAAATATCTAAAAAGCACTTTCACTATTCACGACGACATTTTTCAGCGTCTGATCGAACTGAAAATATTTATGTGGTCTAAGCACATTTCCAGTACCCACTAAAAAAAGTTTCAATGCGATCCGGAACAATTCCGGATTAGCGATTTTCATCTGCGAAAAGCATGTGAAGCGGTTCCGGCAGCTCCGGAACATTTCCAGTTTTCATCCCAGAAAATTCCAAAAAGTTTCCAGAACGATTCTAGCACCCTCCAAGAATTATCAGGCACGTGTCAAAACTAATTTGACTTTTTAGTATCCCCTGAAACAACTTTTCCAGTTTCACCGGAACTCATCCGGTGACCTCTTTCTTCGGATCTTTTCCGCTGTCTCCGAAAACTATTTCCGGAAAACTTTCTCTCCGACTCCCTGTCTAGTATTCAATATATAGATGACCCTTAAGCGTGTGACCCTATAGGTTCGGTGAAGTATAGACATGACCCGGAACCCCTTCCGATCAATGATCAACATCGGAGCCGTGGACACCCATATCGATCCCTATACCCACACGAATAAATATTCGAGTGAACCTCCAGTTGCCGTGTGCTATTCCTGTTGCTTCGCGATATGTTACAATTACCCGAGGTGAGACATGTTGGCATCCTCGTGGATCAACAACTTGTCCACTATGCCAGTTACCTCGTTGCCGGTATTGTTCTCTTTTCTCGTTCCCGTGTTCCGGCATCCCCATGATCAAATCACAAAGTGTCTGGCCAGACGAAGATGGATACCGTAACACCGAGAGGGCCCAGAGATATCTCTCCATCGTCGGAGGAGCAAATCCCAATCTTGAGCTATCAAGTTACTTGACATACTTTTCCATGAACCCGTAAGTTGTCGTAATAGCCACCCATTTACGGATGACGTTTAACAAACCCCAAAGTTCATGAAGCAAGCATGAAGAAACTCGATACTCTCATGGTCTAAGGAATCATGCAAATGTTAACCATTTCTGTGTTATTAACCATTAACTTGTGACGAATATATCTCATAGCATAACATCAATTTGGGTCGATTCAACACAAGTGTTCTACCAACATCGTGCCCTCAAAATTGCCGGCATAGCCATGCCCATGATCAGGAAAACAGGATCATCATGCAATACTTGAGCCAGTCTTAGAGGCAAGACTAGGAATACATATTTTCGTTTATTATACCATACGTGCAAATGAGTTTCCCTCCGGGCCTCGTGGATATTGCAGACTCGAGAATCATTGCAGTTATAGCATGGATCATAAACATTCATTACAAACTTGGAGATACAAAAGTAACTGATATTACTGCCTCTAGGGCATATCTCCTACAGACTCCCACTTGCACTAGAGTCATAATCCAGTGACATGGCTTCCCTAACACCAATGGCTATCCGGTGTTGCTCATGCTTTGCCCGTGGTAGAGGCTTAGTCATCGGGTCTGACACATTCAGATCCGTGTGAACTTTGCGTACTTTCACTAAACTTTCTTCGACATGATGTCGAATGAGTTTATATTTGCATTGAATATGCATTGTCTTATGGTGCGAACATGGCTCCCTTGCCTGAGCCACGGCGCCACTATTATCACAATAGATCTCCACCGGGTCCAGAGCACTTGGAACCACACCAAGGTCTTCAAGGAATTGTTTGATTCTGACAGCCTGCTTGGAGGCTTCTGAAGCAGCAACATATTCCGCCTCCATTGTAGAATCCGCCACAGTCTTTTGTTTGGAACTTTTCCAATCAACTGCGCCGCCGTTCAATATGAAAACATAACCAGATTGAGATTTGAAGTCATCTGGGTCAGTCATGAAGCCTGCATCAGTGTAACAACTTACAATGAGCTCTTCATCACCTCCGTACACATGGAGTAAATCCTTGGTCCTTCTGAGGTACTTAAGAATACCCTTGACTGCGGCCCAGTGTTCCAATCCTGGATCACCTTGGTACCGGCTGCTAACACTTAGCGCATAGGAAACATCCGGTCTTGTACATAGCATGGCATACATAATAGAACCAACTGCCGAAGCATATGGAATATCATTCATTTGTACTCGCTCATCGAGGGTCCGAGGACACTGATTCTTGCAAAGCACTGTGCCGGGTGACATGGGGAGTAGGCCTTTCTTGGAGTTCTCCATGTTGAACCTTTTCAACACCTTGTCAATGTACATGCTTTGGCTAAGCGCTATTAGGCGTCTTGATCTATCTCTATAGATCCTGATGCCCAATACATATGCCGCTTCGCCTAAGTCTTTCATTGAAAAACTCTTCTTCAATGAGTCTTTTATTTCGCTAAGAAATTTCACATCATTTCCAATCAACAATATGTCATCCACATACAAGATTAGAAATGCTTTTGCGCTCCCACTAAACTTCTTGTAAACACAAGATTCTTCATCGTTCCTGATGAAGCCAAACTCTTTGACCACTCCATCAAAACGAATGTTCCAGCTCCTTGATGCTTGCTTCAGACCATAAATGGCTTTCTGAAGCTTACATACCTTTCCAGCATTCTTAGGATCGACAAAACCTTCTGGCTATATCATGTATACATCCCTTTCAAGGTTTCCGTTTAGGAAAGCCGTTTTGACATCCATCTGCCATATTTCATAATCGAAATAAGCAGCAATTGCTAGTAATATCCGAACAGACCTAAGCATAGCTACGGGCGAGAAAGTCTCGTCGTAGTCCACTCCAGGACTTGCGTGAACCCTTTCGCGACAAGTCTAGCTTTGTGGATAGTAATGTTACCATCCGCGTCCGTCTTTCTTTTGAAAATCCATTTACAACCAATCGGTTTTACGCCATCTGGAAGTTCTTCCAAGTTCCAAACTTGGTTTTCGTACATGGATTCCATCTCGGATTTCATGGCCTTGTGCCATTCCCTTGAGCTAGGCCCCGCCATCGCTTCCTTGTAGTGCGCAGGTTCATCGTCTTCAAGAATGAAGATTTCGTTATGAAACCACTCAGGTGGCTGGATAGCCCTACCTGATCTGCGCGGTTCAGTTACAACATTGTTTGAAGTTTCCGCATCACATGCGACAACTTCCGGCTCGGTTGTAGGGATAATTAGCGGAATTTCTTCCAGTTCCTTAGCCATAACAACGGTTGCCGAAGATTCACTAATCTCATTAAGTTGTACTGTCCTCCCACTTAATTCTTTGACGAGAAACTCTTTCTCGAGAAAATGTCCAACTTTTGCGACAAACACTTTGCCCTCGGACTTGTGGTAGAAGGAATACCCAATGGTGTTAATTGGATAACCTACAAAGTAACATTTGTCTGCTCTGGGGTCGAGTTTGCTTGGTTGTAAACATTTCACATACGCTTGACAACCCCAAACCTTGAGATGCGACACATTGGGTTTCTTCCCATACCGTAATTCAGATGGCGTCATCTCAACTGACTTAGACGGTGCTCTGTTTAATGTATAAGCGACAGTTTCTAGTGCGTGACCCCAAAAAGATATTGGAAGATCCGTAAGGGACATCATCGACCTTACCATGTCCAATAGGGTTCGGTTACGTCTTTCCGATACTCTGTTTCTCTGTGGAGTTCCGGGAGGCGTAAGCTGTGAAACGATTCCACGGTCACTCAGATGCTGGCCAAACTCGTGACTAAGATATTCGCCTCCGCGATCAGACCACAGAAACTTAATCTTTTTGTTACGACGATTTTCTACCTCATTCTGAAATTCTTTGAACTTTTCAAAGGTTTCCGACTTATGCTTCATCAAGTAGATATAGCCATACCTACTTAAATCATCAGTAAAAGTCACGAAGTAGAAATACCCACCCCGTGCAATTGTGCTCATTACACCACATACATCACTATGTATTATTTCCAATAATTCACTCGCCCGTTCAGGATGACCCGTGAACGGCGTCTTGGTCATTTTTCCCATCAAGCAAGCCTCACATGTGTCAAATGATTCAAAATCAAGGGACGGTAAAACTCCATCTTTATGGAGTCTTTGCATGCGTTTCTTTCCGATGTGGCCAAGCCGACAGTGCCACATGAAAGTGGTGGTGGTATCAGCCTTCTTAAGGCATTTAGCATTCACGTTAAAGACATCATTTTCACATTCAAGATTCAGTATGAAAAGGCCCCCCAACAATGGGTGCAAATCCATAAAACATATCCTTACAATAAAGTGAACAACGATTGTTCTCAGACTTGTAGGAGTACCCATCGTGTACTAAACATGATCCAGAGATAATGTTTCTACACAACAACGGAACAAAATAACAGTTACTAAGTTCCAAAATAAATCCTGAAGGTAGACGTAGAGGCATAATGCCGACGGCTTGAGAGGCGATCCCAGCGCCGTTCTCGACACGCATCACGACTTCATTCTTTGCCAGCTTGCGCACCTTCTGAAGCCCCTGTATCGAGTTGCAAATGTGAGCAACCGATCCGGTATCAAATACCCAAGACTTGGAATTTTCGCTAGCAAGCAAAACGTCAATGACATTAACTTGTATAACAATTATACCTTTTCCGGTTTTCCCAGACTTCTTATCTTCCAGATACTTCTTGCAGTTTCTCTTTCAGTGCCCTGTGCCCTTGCAGTAGAAGCACTCAGTTTCATTCTTGGCTCCGCCCTTAGATTTGCGTTGGAAGCCGGTCTTACCGGCGCCATTGCCCTTCTTTGGCTTGCCCTTTTTGAAACTGGCAGTTTTATTCACAAGCAACACTTGCTTGCGATTTTTCTACAGTCCTCCTTCAGCAGTTTTCAGCATGGCAAGCACCTCATTTGCTGTTTTGTCCGACCCATTCATGTTGTAGTTCATGATAAAACCGCCATAAGACGGGGGGAGTGAACCTAGCAACAAGTCCATAACATGCTCTTTCGGAAGTGGGAATTCCAGGGTTTTAAGCCTTTCAGCGTAGCCAATCATATTGACTACGTGCTCGCCAACTGAACTGCCCTCAGCCATCTTGGTCTCCGCCATCATTTTCATGATATCAAAACGATCAGACCGTGCATTAAACTTGTATAGAGCATCCAGATCCTTGATCAAATCAAAGGAGTTATGGAATTCAAAACGTTTTTGAAGCTCTGAACTCATGCAAGACAGCATGAGGCACTACACTAAGTTGAAATCATCATCCTTAGTGGCCCAGACATTTTGTATGTCTGCCGCGGCTGTTTCCGCCAGCTTAGGTGGAAGAGGTCCGTCAAGCACGTACACTTTCTTAGCACTCCTGAGGACAATCCTTAGGGTACGGACCCAGTCCGCATAGTTGTTTCCATTCGCAGCTAACTTCTCTTTCTCTAACATCGGGCCTAAGTTGAACGCGCTATTGCGAGCCATTTGATCTACAACGGAAAACACAATTTCACTTAGACTTTGTTCATAATGATTTTTGCACTAGTGAATAAACAGTTTTATTCTAAAGTGCGCTCCCACTCAAATCAATATCTCTCATAATTGATTGTGAGTGATTCAAGATCCGCATATCCATTCAACGCCATTGAACGAGATGAACACTGATGGCGCGAACTTCAATCGGTAGGCAAACTTGCCGATCACATCTCTATGTGACTCTTGTTCATCTTTCGATGGGCGTGTTCCGAGCTCAGGGAGATCCTTCCAGAACGTCAAGACAACCAAGTGATCTCGCTGCGAGGTCTCAACTCACCCGCCTCACACATCCCTAATCGTTCGTACCCAGGGAGATCCTGTGATACCCCGAAAAGTTAGGTGCCGTGACGGTGCTACACTTGGGAGAACACTAACTATTTGATATTTTAGTGAGAGATCACCCTAATAAAAAGCGACTACCGCGCAATCAAGAAGGGTGCATCAAGAGGGATAAACATCTCAGGCAATTCATAATAGCATGATATGGTATAGCCCCTTCTGACGGAGAAGTCAAGTATTTCTTCATCTTCGGCATTCGCGTCGGTTTACACCTTCGCGAAGATTGCCACCACCTTGTCGATGCACCAGATAATATTACTATCTCTATAGCTAATAAAATAAGTGCATTACATAAGGTTGACACGCAGGTCATTAAAGTGCAATCATATGGCTCCAGCCATCATGCCGAATCATGACACGCAGGTCATGTTAAATTACATCACATAGTCATCTCATACATAATCAAATTAATGTGAGACCTGCTATACCACATCACATGCAAACCATCCTGCAAAACCAAGTTAGACGCCTCTAATCGGTTTATACAAAATTTTATTTTACGTGGCTTCTAAGGTTTTTACTTAAACCGCAGCTACCAACGCTCATCATCAAGTATGATAATTCAAGTTGCTAGATTAACTTTCCAGGGTGTATGAAACACGAGATAATAAAATCTCGAGCCCCATACTAAACTTCGTCATACGCATGACCCCCGTGCAGATCATATCTGCATTGCCCTTTCGTCTGCGAAACATCCATCTTTCTTTAACTCTGGTGGAACCCAAAGAACTGTTAGCACTTCGTTGATCTGTCAATCAGCATACTCAGGAGCAGCATGAAATGATCACGAATTGCCAGAACTTTGTGAGATTCCACCATGCTGTCAAGATCAGGACTACGCAAATTCAAGGGAAGCAATAGGAACATCGGGTAACAGATTTCATCTGCTACCCGCACAAATAATTTTCAGCAATAGATCTCATCTACTACAAAATTATACTATGCAATACCCATACATCTCATGTATTCTAGATCATAACATGCATCTACTCATAACCTCGCTCTGATACCACTGTTGGGGAACGCGATAGAAAATAAAAATTTCCGGTAAAGCGAGCACGCCAAGGACCACTATGGAGACTGCATACAAGGTTTGATCTGATCCGTACCGACTCGAAGTGCAGCGGAAGAAGAGTCGGTGGAGATCGTTGGTGCAGATCCCCGCAGCTAGGATTTTACAACCTCCCAACCGCGAGGATGTACTCCCTCGTCGGACAGCCCTTCGGGAGGCGGTCGGACAGTCCCCCGGACGATGTCGCGGACAGCCCTTCGGGAGGACCCTCGAAACTCGAACGGAGACTCGGACAGCCCTTCGGGAGGACGAACGAACAGCCCCTCGGGCAAAAGATCGAAACTACGACCTCTCTACGGGGTTGCACACATACGGTGTCATCTATCCGGCATGGCTTCGCCGTCCAGAACTAGTTCCTGCCGGAACCCAGACAACCTTTCGACTCTACGAAAAACTCTTTTCGTGGGAGGGAGAGAGAGAGCTTGCAAAGCAAAGCATGTGTATGAGCACCAAGGATGAGGAAGTGGGCAGCCCACTCACCTCCTATTTATAGGAAAACCAAGGGGTAGGATGGTCACTTCAAGTACCAAAATATCCCACTTTATGTCACACATAAAAATCATAAGAAGGAAAATGGGTGCCATGTGGAGCTCCATGGAGGAGCTCCACCCTTGGCCGGCCAACCCTTGGGGGCCCCCCATGAGGGGCTTCCTTGGTCCCCAAGGCCTTCTAGAAGCCTTTTGGGAAATATCCCAAAAGGTGATTTTCCATAAATATCTAAAAAGCACTTTCACTATTCACGACGACATTTTTCAGCGTCTGATCGAACTGAAAATATTTATGTGGTCTTAGAACATTTCCAGTACCCACTAAAAAAAGTTTCAATGCGATCCAGAACAATTCCGGATTAGCGATTTTCATCTGCGAAAAGCATCTGAAGCGGTTCCGGCAGCTCCGGAACATTTCCAGTTTTCATCCCGGAAAATTCCAAAAAGTTTCCAGAACGATTCTGGCACCCTCCAAGAATTATCAGGCACGTGCCAAAACTAATTTGACTTTTTGGTATCCCCTGAAACAACTTCTCCAGTTTCACCGAAACTCATCCGGTGACCTCTTTCTTCGGATCTTTTCCGCTGTCTCCGAAAACTATTTCCGGAAAACTTTCTCTCCGACTCCCTGTCTAGTATTCAATAGATAGATGACCCTTAAGCGTGTGACCCTATAGGTTCGGTGAAGTATAGACATGACCCGGAACCCCTTCCGATCAATGATCAACATCGGAGCCGTGGACACCCATATCGATCCCTATACCCACACGAATAAATATTCGAGTGAACCTCCAGTTGCCGTGTGCTATTCCTGTTGCTTCGTGATATGTTACAATTACCCGAGGTGAGACATGTTGGCATCCTCGTGGATCAACAACTTGTCCACTATGCCAGTTACCTCGTTGCCGGTATTGTTCTCTTTTCTCGTTCCCGTGTTCCGGCATCCCCATGATCAAATCACAAAGTGTCTGGCCAGACGAAGATGGATACTATAACACCGAGAGGGCCCAGAGATATCTCTCCATTGTCGTAGGAGCAAATCCCAATCTTGAGCTATCAAGTTACTTGACATACTTTTCCATGAACCCGTAAGCTGCCGTAATAGCCACCCATTTACGGACGACGTTTAACAAACCCCAAAGTTCATGAAGCAAGCATGAAGAAACTCGATACTCTCATGGTCTAAGGAATCATGCAAACGTTAACCATTTCTGTGTTATTAACCATTAACTTGTGACGAATATATCTCATAGCATAACATCAATTTGGGTCGATTCAACACAAGTGTTCTACCAACATCGTGCCCTCAAAATTGCCGGCATAGCCATGCCCATGATCAGGAAAACAGGATCATCATGCAATACTTGAGCCAGTCTTAGAGGCAAGACTAGGAATACATATTTCCGTTTATTATACCATACGTGCAAATGAGTTTCCCTCCGGGCCTCATGGATATTGCAGACTCGAGAATCATTGCAGTTATAGCATGGATCATAAACATTCATTACAAACTTGGAGATACAAAAGTAACTGATATTACTGCCTCTAGGGCATATCTCCTACATTCTTTGGCCCACTGGGTGTCTTCTGGCCCAAAAAAATCTCCAAAAAGTTTCGTCGTGATTGGACTCCGTTTAGTACTAATATTCTGCGAAGTAAAAAACAAGCAAAAACAGCAACTGACACTTTGGCACTATGTCAATAGGTTAGTCCCAAAAAATGATATATAATTGTTATAAAGTGATTGTAAAACATCCAAGAATGATAATATAACAGCATGGAACAAGCAAAAAATTATAGATACATTGGATATGTATCATGCCCCAAGACAATACCTTCATTAACCATAAAGTGGCACTTCTCCCAATTCAAGACAAGATTAGTTTGTTCACATCTCTGCAAAACTCGATCAAGGTTGCTTAAGCAATCATCAAAAGAAGGCCAGTAAACGGAAAAATCATCCATGAAAACCTCCACAATCTTTTCACAAAAATCAGAGAATATAATAGTCATACATCTTTGAAAGGTAGCAGGTGCATTGCATAAACCAAAAGGCATACGTCTATAAGCATAGGTTCCAAAAGGACAAGTAAAAGTGATTTTCTCTTGATCAGATTGTGACACAGGTATTTGAGAGAAGCCAGAATATCCATCCAGGAAACAAAAGTGTGTGAGCTTAGATAATCTTTCTAGCATTTGATCAATGAAAGGCAGAGGATAATGATCTTTTCTAGTAGCTTTATTTAATTTTCTAAAATCAATTACCATTTTATAGCCAGTGACAATTCTTTGTGGAATGAGTTCATTTTTTATCATTAGGAACAACGGTTATACCTCCTTTCTTAGGGACACAATGAACGGGACTCACCCATCTACTATCAGCAATGGGATAGATTATACCTGCTTCCAGAAACTTTAATATTTCGGTTCTTACCACTTCTTTCATCTTAGGATTTAATCGCCATTGATGATCAACAACGGGTTTAGCATCAGGTTCCATATTAATCTTGTGCTGACATAGAGTGGGACTAATGCCCTTAAGATCATCAAGAGTATATCCAATAGCAGCCCGGTGCTTCCTTAGAACTTTTAATAATCTTTCTTCTTCATGTTTTGAAAGGTTAGCACTAATAATAACAAGATATATCTTTTTCTTATCAAGATAAGCATACTTCAAAGTGTCAGGCAATTGCTTTAATTCAAACACAGGATCACCTTTAGTTGGAGGAGGACCCCCAAGAGTTTCAATAGGCAAGTTGTGTTTCAGGAGAGGTTGTTGTTCAAAGAAAATTTTATCTATTTCATTTCTTTCACGCAAGTGCATATCATTTTCATGGTCTAGCAAATATTGTTCTAATGGATCAGTAGGAGGCATGACAATAGAAGCAAGACCAATTATTTCATCCTTACTAGATAACGCTCTATCACGAGGTTGTCTACTAAACTTGGAAAAATTAAACTCATGAGACACACCACCAAAACTAACACCGACAGTTTGTTTTTCACAATCTATCTTAGCATTGACGGTGCTCAAGAAAGGTCTACCAAAGATAATGGGACAAAAGTCATCTTGAGGGGAACCTAGAACTAGAAAATCGGTAGGGTATTTTACTTTCCCACACAAGACTTCAACATCTCCAACAATCCCAAGTGGTGTGATGGTGTCTCTATTAGCAAGTTTAATAGTAACATCAAAGTCTTCTATTTCAGCAGGTGCTATTTCATTCATAATTTCTTGGTATAAGGTAAAAGGGATAGCACTTACACTAGCACCTAAATCACATAAACCATGATAGCAATGATCTCCTATTTTGACTGAGACAACATGCATGCCATCTATGGGTCTATGTTTATCTTTTTCATGAGGTTTGGCAATTCTAGCAGCTTCATCACAGAAGTAGATAACATGCCCATCAATATTTTCTACCAAGAGATCTTTAACCATAGCAACACTAGGTTCTACTTTAATTTGCTCAGGGGGCTTAGGTGCTCTTATATTACTCTTACGAACCACAGTTGATACCTTAGCATGTTCCTTTATCCTAACAGGGAAAGGTGGTTTTTCAATGTAAGCGGTAGGCACAACTGGATCAACATTGTAAATGATGGTTTCATCTTTAGCTATGACCGGTTCTTTAATTTCTTCTTTAATACGGGGGTGATATTTAAACCACTTCTCCTTAGGGAGATCAACGTGAGTAGCAAATGCTTCATAGAAAGAGACTACTATCTCAGAGTCAAGTCCATATTTAGTGCTAAACTTATGAAAAGCATCGGTATTCATAAAAGATTTAACACAATCAAACTCAAGCTTCATACCCGACTCATTACCTTCGTCGAGTTCCCAATCTTCAGAGTTGCGTTTAATTCTTTCTAAGATATCCCACTTGAATTCAATAGTCTTCTTCATATAAGAACCAGCACAAGAAGAATCGAGCATGGATTGATCATCATGAGAAAGCCGAGCATAAAAATTCTGAATAATAACTTCTCTCGGGATATCATGATTGGGGCATGAATATAACATTGACTTAAGCCTCCCCCAAGCTAGAGCGATGCTTTCTCCGTCACGAGGCCAAAAATTATATATATAATTCCGATCACGATGAACTAGATGCATGGGATAAAACTTTTGATGGAATTCCAATTGCAATCGATTCCAGTTCCATGATCCAAGATCATCACATAGCCTATTCCATGTCAATGCTTTTCCCTTCAAAGATAAAGGGAAAACCGTCTTCTTAGCTTCATCTCCGGGTAAACCTGCAAGCTTAAATAATCCACAAATTTCGTTCATGTATAATAGGTGCATATCAGGATGTTCAGTTCCATCTCCTGCATAAGGTTTAGCAAGCAGTTGTTCTACCATACCCGAAGGAATTTCATAACCAATATTTTCAGTAGGTGCAGTAGTTTGAGGGGCAATTAATTGTGATTCCAGTCGAGGTGAAGATACCCCGAACAAACCCCTCAAAGGATTGTTTTCCATAGTAGCAAGTAACAATAAATTTCAGCATGTCGTATAAGTTTTTCCCTACCGATTTCCACTTACCAAGAGCGCTTCACTCCCCGGCAACGGCACCAGAAAAGAGTCTTGATGACCCACAAGTATAGGGGATCAATCGTAGTCCTTTCGATAAGTAAGAGTGTCGAACCCAATGAGGAGCAGAAGGAAATGACAAGCGGTTTTTAGCAAGGTAATTTCTGCATGCACTGAAATTGTAGGTAACAGATAGTTTGATAGCAAGATAATTGGTAACGAGCAAGTAACGGTAACGGTAAATAAAGTGCAGCAAGGTAGCCCAGTCCTTTATGTGGCAAAGGACGGGCCAGAACAGTCTCTAGTAATAGGCAAAGTATTCTTGAGGGTACACGGGAATTTCATCTAGTCACTTTTATCATGTTGGTTTGATTCGTGTTCGCTACTTTGATAATTTGATATGTGGGTGGACCGGTGCTTGGGTGCTGTTCTTACTTGAAGAACCTCCCACTTATGATTAACCCCTTCGCAAGCATCCGCAACTACGAGAAAAGTATTAAGATAAAATATAACCATAGCATTAAACGTTTGGATCCAAATCAGCCCCTTACGAAGTAGCGCACAAACTAGGGTTTAAGCTTCTGTCACTCTAGCAACCCATCATCTAATAACTACTCCACAATGCATTCCCTTAGGCACGAGGATGGTGAAGTGTCATGTAGTCGACGTTCACATGACACCACTAAGGGAATCACAACATACATATCATCAAAATATCGAACACATATCAAATTCACATGATTACTTGCAACATGACTTCTCCCGTGACCTCAAGAACAAAGGTAACTACTCACAAATAATATGCATGCTCAATATCAAAGGGGTATTGAATAGCATAATGGATCTGAACATATAATCTTCCACCAAATAAACCATATAGCAATCAACTACAAGATGTAATCGACACTACTAGTCACCCACATGTACAAATCTGAGGTTCCTGTACAAAGATTGAACACAAGAGATGAACTAGGGTTTGAGAGGAGATGGTGCTGTTGAAGATGTTGATGAAGATTGGCCTCCCAAAGATGAGAGGGGTGTTGGTGATGACGATGGCTTCGATTTCCCCCTCCGGGAGGGAAGTTCCCCCGGCAGAATCGCTCCACCGGAGGGCAAAAGTGCTCCTGCCCAAGTTCCGCCTTGAGACGGCGGCGCTCCGTCCCAAAAGTCCTCTCCTTATTTTTTTTCTAGGTCAAAAGAGCCTATATACAAGAAGATGGGCACCGGAGGTGGGCCGAGGAGGGCACAACCCACCAGGGCACGCCTGGGGGGCCTGGCGCACCCTGGTGTCTTGTGCCCACTAGGGTGGCCCCCTCCGGTAGTTCCTTGCTTCAATATTTTTTATTAATTCCAAAAATAATCTCCGTAAAGTTTCAGTTCCATTGGAGATGTGCACAATAGGTATCTCTGATGTGCTTTTTCAGGTCCAAAATTCCAGCTGCCGGTATTCTCACTCTTTGTGTAAACCTTGCATATTATGAGAGAAAAGGCATTAGAAACACTCCCTAAAGCACTATTATTCAATAAAACATAATAAATAACAGTAGGAAATCATGATGCAAAATGGACGTATCAACTCCCCCAAGCTTAGACCTCACTTGTCCTCAAGCGAAAAGCCAAAATTGAAAAGCATGTCCACATGGTTTGAGAGAGAGGTGTCGATAAAAACAAAATACGGGCATAGAAGCATCATGCTTAATATCATAACAGCAACAAACTCTATTATAAAACTTATTCATATACTTTCATCATATAACTTCTCATGAACAAATAACAATTCGTCACAACATAGAAGTATAAAGCATAAACCTTATTGAAAACCAACAAACTATGTTCTCGGTCAACTTTGCAACTACAATTCATTATATTTTCAGGAAGGGTCTCATGTCGGAGCCTTTTGGCAAGTCCACATACTCAACCATCATTTAGTCTTCTATGATTTCTAACACTCACAGCATACCCATGAGCAAAAAGTTTCAACCAGACACATAGAAAGATAGCGGCTTATAGTTTCGCCTCCCAACGTATTCACCTCAAGGTTGATGTCAACAATAATAACTCATGCCTACTCACATCCAACTGGATATATGTGCCTAGATCTTTCCTCACCACATGATGCTTGCAAAAGAAAAAGTAAAAAGGAATAGGGAAGAATACTTGACTCTTGCATAAAAGTAAAGGATAGTCCCTTCACAGAGGGAAGCAGAGGTTGTCATGCGCTTTTTGGTTTGTATGCCCAATCCCTTAATGTAAAAGAACGTCACGCTATATTTCCCCCTATGATAGCAACCTTTATTATGCAGTCCATCGCTTTTATTACTTTGCCATCATAAGTTCGTATAGCGCTCAATTTTGTCTTACACTAATTTATCAAAACACTTTTGGAAGCAATTTTTATTGCCTTATTGCACCGATGACAACTTACTTGAAGGATCTTACTCGATCCGTAGGTAGGTATAGTGGACTCTCAAAGAATGAATTTGGGTTTGGGTTTTTGGATGCACAAGTAGTATCTCTACTTAGTGCGGAATTTTTGGCTAGCAAAGATATTAAGCAAGCACCACATGTTGAAGAATCTATGACAATATAACTTCTATGTGGATATGAACAAACATAAATCATTACGTTGTCTTCCTTGCCCAACGTCAACTATTTTGACATATATTATTTAATGGGGGCTCACAATCATAAAAGATGTCCAAGATAGTGTATTTGCATGTGAATCTTCTCTTCCCTTATTAATTCTTTCATGAATTGCATCATTGACCAATGCTATGTTTGTCAATCTCCAATAAATTTTACTACTTATACTTTTCCTTATGTGATGTCATTACTCACCATAAGATTAGCATATGATTCTTTTCATCTATTTCTTTTTCTCTTTATTTTGATTGCAACAAGAAAGTAGAGAGGCAAAAACTCAAACTGCACTTTATTATATATAACTCTCACTCGATTACATAGATAGATAGACCACGAAACTAACACACGAAAACAGATCATGCTAAACTTTTATTCAACTAAATAAAATGAAAACTAAAGATATAACTAAAATAGGTAAAGGTGAATAAAAGTGATGGTGATACGATACCGGGGCACCTCCCCCAAGCTTGGCTCAAGCCAAGGGGAGTGCCCATACCCGTGTGCTCAAGTCTCCTTTGGTGGTGGTGATGAAGAAGGTGGCGGTGATGATGTGGTAGGCTTGTTCTCCAGCTTCCAGGGCAAGGGCTCACCATCAAAAGATGATGCAGGAGTCCCCTGAGTCCTGCAACTGGCAGCTAAACTCATACCTTTAAATCTTGCTTCATATTCAAAAACTTGGTTTTGAAGATCATAAACTTGACTTTGCCGAAAATTGATTTGCTCGTTGAGGGTGGAGATGATGTCCTTCACAGACCGGCCATCCACCATCTGATCACGGGTGAATTCCGTGATCATGGAGTGATTGGCACTAAGTCCACGCTCCACCATCCTTTGGCACTTGAAGATGTCTTGTTCCACCGCCTCTTGCCTAGCCTCCACGCTTCCGGTCCTCTTGGGTCCCTGAACATCACGGATGTGGAGCACCCCCTCACGCATCTCAGTGGCTTGAGGGTGCTTCATCACCTCCAGCAAGTACGGGTTGATGACCTTCTCGAAGAACTTGTCCTTGGAGGAGCTTGGTGGAGCCATGGAGATCTAGATCTGCTGAGAAAACAGCACGAAACAAGAACAAAGGATTTTTCTGCGATGCAGTCGTCAAAACAGTCGGGGGTATATATAGAGAATTTTTATTCTTGGGGAACAAGCATATGGAAGGAAAACGGAATCGGGAAGGTGTCCGAGGTGGGCACAACCCACCAGGGCACGCCTGGCAGGGCTGGCGCGCCCTGGTGTATCGTGCTCACCTTGATCGCCTTCCGGTTTATTTCTTAATTTCCAAAATTTTCTAATATTCCAAAACTGACAAAAAATATTTTTGCGGATTTTTCGGAGTCCGTTTACTTACCGTATCACGTACCTCCTATTTTTCAGAATTCTAGAGTGTTCCGGAAGGTTTCTTTTATGTGTTCCTCCGGTGTCATGGTTTGGATAACATTGCTTTCAACGTTAATAGGCGTACCTGAGACATAGTGCTTAATTCTTTGTCCATTTACCACTTTCGGGTTGTACCTTCGGCATTATTAATCTTGATAACTCCAGAACGATAAACCTCTTCGATAATATGTGGTCCTTCCCATTTGGAGAGAAGCTTACCTGCATGGTAGACAAACACATCATCCATCATGATGGTTCTCTTCTCTTGCACATAACCGTTAGTATCACAAGTGCATGAATAATATGATGCAACATTGGCTATATTCATGGCACTAGGCGTATGGTGCAAAGAAAGAAGGCAAGCATGCTTCACATGAAAGATGTCAAAAGCTCCAATAATATGAGAGAAAGCTATGGGGGCAATCTCATTAGCAAAATTAAAAGCATTGTTGCACTCAATACATGGCAAAGCATCGAGCATGAGAGAGGGAACATATGGAGACATATGACAATAAGCAATATCACGCATGTGCAAAGCATGGCAATGGTTGTCATCAACCGCATAAAAGGAGCACATCGGTGATGCAACATCAGCAAGCATAGTGATCATATCGTGCAAACTAGTAGTGCGAAGATGCAACATACTAGAGGAAATCATAGCAATCATGTCATGTGAGCAAATAGTGGACATCAATAATGCACATGACATATCGCGAGCACAAAGCAAGAGCAAAGTATTACCATAGACATGGGTCAACAAGCAAACATGGCGATAGCAAGTAAATCCTCCACCAAGCTTGCAAATACACATATGAATATGAGAATCAAGTGACATGTGAGATGCAAGGCATGGGTCACAAATGCATGGCAAAGGCATAGAAATGAACATATCATGCAAAGTGAACATGGCAATATGGGCATAATAAGTGTAATGGAAAATAAGCCATAGCCATGTGAGAGCCATGTAGAAGAAATGCGCGAAGTCCTTGCGCGAGGGGAATGGTTGGAGACACATTCCGGTGAATCCCAAAGCATCGGTGCTCTCAAGAGATCGTTTCGTCAACTCATGGGATTGTGAGGTTGACGAGTAATCATGAGTACCTACACACAACAAAGGCAAAGGGAAAATTGTGTGCGCGTGGTATATGTATACATCATCCGTGAGGATGTGCATGTGCTTGTGTTCGTTAGCATCAAGTATCCAATGCTCAAATAAGTGAGATGCATGATATAAGAACATGTCATCCATCATGAAAGGTTTGTTTTTATGTATAGCATAATGGAGACTAGAAATATGTAGTGCATCACTTGGAATATCGAGAGCATTGTTATTCATGATATGCGGATGGTGCACACAATGGGTGGAATCATGCAATGGATGGGATGGAACACAATCTCCTAACATGTATGAGGAAACTATTGGGGTCTCCTCATGTGTAATAGCGGAAGCATAATGCAGAGAGTATGGACAACATCCAAAACAATGCATTTCCAAATCATGGAGATCATGGCATGGCATATGAGAATTATTGCGCAACTGATGCAAAGGAAGCATGGCAATATCATCACAAGAAAAGCAAATGCCAATAACCATGGGTTTGTCATCTATGCCATATGAGTAAATGGGATTAATTTTTATGGTATATGCATAGTTGCTACGGTGAGATTGCAAAGATGCAATATGGAAAATTTCACGCATAGCACATGACAAGTCAAGCGAATTGTCAAACATGATGTGACCAATAGAATTCTCACAAGATATCCTATGCAATATGGCATCACAACTAATAGACTCCACATGAGAATCGTCAAACTCATCATAAATGGGCAATTCATCACATGAGGAAGTCGCATAATCATGAAGCATGGCAATAGGTGGATCATCATCATGCAAGCAATCAATCTCAAGATAGTCCACTAGTTGGACAATATCATCACCTTCACCTATGTTACCTTGTTCATTCCACTCATGTGGTGTAGGTGAGGTGGTAAAGACCAAAGCGTGGTCATCATCATGATGGAACCATGTGGGGGGTGCATCATATTCCACCATGGCCATCGTCTTGTCCAAGGTGAGGACGAAGTCGTCAAGGATCGGCGCGTCATCGAATATGGGACCTAGCACCAAAGGAGAAGACACAATAGAGGAAGAGGTTAAGTTGTTAGAAATCTAAATGGCCTCACATGCCTCATCAACTACCTCACCCTCTCTATGTGGTGGCTCACACACTCCCTCAAGGTAGGTGCACTCAAAATCACATATGGTGGAGTCACTCATCTCACTCAAGTGGTGGGGTTTGTGGCTCTCCTCACATGGGAATTGAGTCAACTCATCATATATGGAGCTAGTGGTGAAGTCACTCTCACTCTCAATATGGTGGCATAAGTTTGTCAACTCATCACCAAACACTGGCGTGGTCGAAGGGAAAATCCCATGCTCAACCAACTCGTCACCGTCGCCGTGGATGAAGGCCGAAGATGGCACATCATCACTCTCGCCTCCAAAGATGGAAGCGTCATCCTTGCTCGCCACCTTGTCGCTCGCCTCCAAAGCATGTTCCTTGAGTGGCTCTGTAGTCGTGGTCGTCGCCGCGCCGTCTTCAAAAAAAGTCGTGGTAGACTCAGCATCGTCAATGCCACAAAGAGGGATGGCGGTGAAGTCGAACTTGGGAGCGTCGTCTTTGAGCCCGTCAGGCTTGGACATCTTGGTGGTACCATCCTCATGCTCGTCGTCGTGGAGCTTGGTCATTGCAAAGTGTGCTCGGGGTCGAGTCCCCTTGGACTTGAGTGCTTGTTCCGCCTTGAGAGCACCAACGTAGATGTCGTCAAGAGACTCGTAGTTATTGTGGAAGATAGTCTTGGCGATGTCATTGTTCAATCCCATCATGAAGTGTAACTTCATCCAAATGGGGTCGTCCACACTGGCTCGTCGCAAGGCTTTCTTCATCTTCATGAAGTACTCATCGAGGGACTTGGATCCTTGTATGGTGTTCTCCAATTGGCTGTGAAGACGTTCCGTGTATGTAGAAGGCACAAACTCTCGCCGCAACACTTTGTTCAACTTGGACCAACTCATGTCGAATCTCGTCGAAGATGTGTGAAGCCACCTTGTCGACACGTAGTCATGGAAGTTTCTTGTGGCGCACTTCACTTGATCTTTGGAAGGGACTTGAAGTAGCTTGAGGTAGGTGTCCATCTTGCGCTCCCACGCGAGATACTCCTCGGGGTCTTGACTCCCATAGAAAGGAATCTCGTGGTCGATGTCGAGGTCATAGTAGCTCGTGGAAGTCGCGGACTTGAACTTGGGAGCTTCTCTTGAAGTGCTTGTCGGCGAAGATGCCGCATATCCGAAGGCGAAGATGTCTTGAAGTCGCTTGGCAAAGATGCCAAGGTAGGTGGTGAAGTCATCAAGTGGTGGTTGTTGTTGAGCTCGTGACCTTCACTCTTGTTCTTTGTTGGACGCCTTGATGTTGGCATCGTTATTTCTTCATGTCGTTGATGGTGTTGATGCCGAGGTGATCTTGTCAGAGATGGAAGCTCGGAAGCATGTGCATTTGAGCGTCTTCTCGAAGATGAGGAAGACCTCTTGCCGATGTTGATGAGGACCTTGAGCTCCTCCATTTGAGCATCCAACTTGGCGTCGATTGTTTTCTTCATGGCATCGAACTCGTCGTTGTTGTTGTAGACCGAAGAAGATGATGTGCTTTGCCTATCCATCACAAGACTCGAGAAAGGGTGAGTAGGAAATGAGATAAACAATACCAATATACCATTCCCAAAGTTGGTACCGGACTTTTTCACTCACACCTACAACATAAAGCTTATCGAGTGGCTTGGTTAGGGCAAGTGGCACAAAATTCAAGCAAATGTCAATCCAAGATATCGAAAATGTTGAGGAAGATTCACAAAATTGCAATGCAAAGCAAATAGATAAATAGCTATGGTGGCACTTGGAACACACACACGGATAGATAAATGGAATCCCCGCAACCAAGGAATGAGCACAACATGTGAGAGACCCGGGACAAGCTCATGTTGCACGGATACTAGAAGAGACAATAGCTCGATTGCTCAAATGGGCTAGATACTAAAAGCACATTTGCTCCCTTGGTGGTTTTGGTAATTAATAACAACATATATGTCATTGAACTAATGTTTCCACTAAGCATATTTCAGGAAAAGTTCAATGATAGGGATGGCAAAAGGATTGTGGAGTTACCCCAAGATGCAAGGAAATGGATTGGCAAAGCTTCAAGCAAGAGGACTCTACATTTTACTTTGTGAGAAATCACTTTGAGTCCATAGGAAAGCCAATACTATTAAAAGGGGGTAAGGTACTGTTGATGAACAAAATGCTCATACGTGCACAAGTGATAGTCACCAAAAACACCCACAAGCTCTTCCACAAAAGTCTGTCCAAAGTCAAATATCCAAAATCAGTGCAACCAACACTTTCCACTCGGTGCCACCGATTCCCAAACTCAGACAGACCCATGCCAAACCCTAGCCAGTCGGTGCAACCGATTCTGCATCGGTGCCACCGAGTTTAGGTTGCCAACTCTCTGTTTAGCTATTTTCAGTCTTCGGTACCACCGAGATTTGCCAGTCGGTCTCACCGAGTTTCTGGACCAACTCTCTGGATAGCCATTCACAGGAATCGGTACCACCGAGAATTGTGGATCGGCGCCACCGAGTTTCTGGACCAACTCTCTGGTAAGCCATGGTCGAAAATCAGTACCACCGAGATGTGAGAATCAGCGTCACCGAGATTGCGCAATCTGACCGTTGGTCACCTAATCGGTACCACCGAGTTTTATATATCGGTCTCACCGAGATTCAAAAGTTGTCACCTTTTGGTCACTTCGGTACCATCGAGATTCACACATCGGTGTCACCGAGTTGGTCACTTTAGGTGTAACGGTTGGATTTTTGGAGATGCCTATATATACCCCTTCACCACCACCCACTCAAAAGAGAAGCTCTCAGAACTATTCCATACTTGCCCCAACTGATTTTCTGAGAGAGAGTCACCTACCCTTGTGTTGAGATCAAGCCATTCCACTCCATCCATATGAATCTTGATCTCTAGCCTCCCCAAGTTGCTTTCCACCAAATCAATCTCTTCCACCATAGCCAAATCTGTGAGAGAGTGATTGTGTGTTGAGGAGTCTATCATCTTGAAGCACAAGAGCAAGGAGTTCATCGACATTGCCGAGCCTATTACCTTTTGGAGGGTGGTGCCTCCTAGATTGGTTAGGTGTCGCTTGGGAGCCTCCTACTTCGTGTTGTGGAGTTGAACCAAGAAGTTTGTAAGGGCAAGGAGATCGCCTACTTCGTGAAGATCTACCCATAGTGAGGCTAGTCCTTCGTGGACGGAAGCCGTTATGGAATAGTCAAGGTTGCTACTTCGTGGACCCTTATGGGTGGAGCCCTCCATGGACTCTCGCGACCGTTACCCTCCGTGGGTTGAAGACTCCATAAATGTGGACGTACGATAGCACCACCTATCGCAACCACGGGAAAAATCATTGTGTCTACAAATTGCGTTTGATCTTCCTACCCTTCCTTTACTACCCATGCTTGTCTTTACTATCCGCTGCTATACTCGTAGATATGCATGTGTAGGGTGTGCTTGACTTGCTATGAATGCTAAAATCTGCCAACACTTAAAATTGGGAAAAAGTAGATTTTTATTTGGTCAAGTAGTCTAATCACCCCCCCCCCCCCCCCTCTAGACATACTTTTGGTCCTACAAGTGGTATCAGAGCTTTGGTCTCCATTGCATTGGTTTCACAACCTAGAAGAGTATGGCGTCTAGTGAGGGAAATTATCACCGTAGAGGTCCGTACTTTGATGGCACAAATTTTGCTAGTTGGAAGCACAAAATGAAAATGCATACTCTTGGTCATAACCCCGCCGTATGGGCTGTTGTTCGTGTTGGCTTGCAAGGTGAATTCTTTGGTGATGGAAAGGAACCGGATCGTGAAGCGACCGCGGATGAATTGAAGATGTTGCAATACAACGCTCAAGCATGCGACATTCTCTTCAACTGCCTATGCCCCGAAGAATTCAACAAAATCAGCCGTCTTGAGAATGCAAAAGAGATTTGGGATACTTTGGTTGATATGCACGAAGGAACCGAGTCCGTGAGAGAATCCAAGTTGGATGTTCTTCAAAGTCAGCTTGACAAGTTCAAGATGAAGGATGGTGAAGGAGTCGCGGAGATGTACTCTAGGCTAGCTCTCATCACCAATGAGATTGCCGGCTTAGGAAGCGAAGAAATGACCGACAAATTCATCATCAAGAAGATTCTTCGAGCTTTGGATGAGATATACGACACCGTGTGCACTTTCATCCAAATGATGCCCAACTACAAAGATCTGAAGCCTACGGAAGTCATTGGAAGGATTGTTGCTCATGAGATGACACTCAAAGACAAAGAAGAGCTTCACAACAAGTCTAGCGGTGCTTACAAAGCCACAAGTGATGCTCCCGCAACTTCAAGCGACAACCTTGTCACCAATGAAGAGATAAGCCTCATGGTCAAGAAATTCAACAAGTTCTACAAGAATAGAGGCAAAGAACGAAGCTCCAACTCAAGATATGAAGAGAAGCGTTCGTCAAGTCATGACCGCAACTGCTACAATTTTGGGAAGCCCGGACACTACTCCAATGAGTGCACGGCTCCCTACAAACGAAGAGAAGAGTCACCTAGAAGACGAAGCTCAAGGAATGAATCACCTCAAAAAGAGAGAAGGAGTAGAGATGATCGTTATGAACGAAGACCCTCAAGGAGAAGTAGGGATTCAGAGAAGAAGGACAAGTACACCAAGAGCTACACAAGAAGAAGACATCAAGCTCATGTTGGTGAATGGGTTTCCGGCTCCGACTCCGACAACAACTCCGAGAGAAGCTATCACTCCAACTCCAACTATAGTCAAGATGAAGGTGTTGCCGGACTTGCACTAGTAACTACCAACTCCTATGATCTATTTGATTCACCAAATGAAGGGAGTGGAAGTTGCTTCATGGCTAAAGGCCCCAAGGTATCACACCTCGAGTATCTTGATTTTGATAGTGATGAAGATGACTTACTTTGTGATGACAACTTGCACTTTGATAATACTAGTAATGTTAGTCAAAATGAACTTGATAATTCTCATGCTAGGCAAGATAAGTCATTTGATGATGATAAGATGAAAATAGAACAACTAACTAAAGAATTAAACACTCTTAAGTTAGCCCATGAATCTACTCTCGAAGATCATAGAGAGCTTGTAAGGACTCATGAGAAGCTACGCTTCGAGAAGCTCACCTTGGAGCAAGAGCATGAGTTTCTTAAAGCTATCAATGACGATCTCCGAAAGAAGACTTCATCTTATCTAGCCAAACGATTACTCTTGTCTACATTCATGCCTCAAGTTAAGTCTAAGCAAACTAGTAACAAAGGCAAGAAAGGTTCTTCATCTAGTAGCAACAATAAAAATGCCAAACCTAATGATGTTGCTTCTAGTAGTTCTATTGATTCCACTAATGATGATTCTCTTAGCCAAGTTACACTTGAGCAAGAAAATGCTTTATTGAAAGGAATTATAGAGAAAGGTATCTACAAGAGTCTTGCCGGGTGTAAGCAATTTGAGGAAATTGTACGCAATCACGGAGGATACCGGAAGAACCATGGCATTGGCTACTTCAACGCTAATGGAGTTGAATGGGAAGAAGGTCAATACCCCAAGCCCAAGTTTGTTCCTCAAAAGGAGAAGTATGAAAATACTCTCCCCAAGGGAACAAAAGCTCAAGATGACCTTCCACCACAAGACCCCAAGCTCAAGGGCAAGAACAAGCTTCAAGAGGACATTGACTCATATGAAGATGAATCCCAAGCTTTGGTGGAGTGGGTTCCCAAGGCTACTTCAAGCTCAACTTCTACAATGGCTACTTCAACACCAAGGATCCCCATCAAGTTGATGTGGGTCCCCAAGAAGAAGAACTAGAAAGTTCTTGAGGGGTGACTCCGCCAATGAAATTCACTCACATTCATTATTGGCAAGAACTATTTGCAATCAACATCAACTCTATGCAATAGTTCAAGGAGTCACACATTCCCTCAAAGGTAAGCAAGGGACAAGGTAATCAACAAATCAATGGACATCATCACACTTGCTTTGCACTCCATGTCCATAGACATCCTTGTATTTGTCTCTTGTGTGTTGGGACTAACCCATGTAGGTGAGAAGAGTAAGGAAACAACAAGGATGCTCCCAACTCATGGTGATCTTCATCAACCTTGAGCATCCACCACTACTTCACCTACATGAAGTCTTCATCGACAAAACCCAAGGTTAGTTTATCCCTCCTATGGGGGATGTCACATCAAGGGGGAGCTTTACTCTAAGACTTGAGTCAAAGCATCTCATAGTATGTGACAACATTAAATGCTTTATGTAAAAGTGGTAACCCCACTTGTGCTTAAACAATGAGTATGACCTATGATCAAGTATTCTTACTTGGCTCCTAAGTCAATATACTCATATATAGATGACTCCGTCATCACCAAAATGCTTGATAGATGCTAGTATGTTTATGCATGTTTGCCATGATTTCATTTGACATCTTATTGTGTGAGCATGTTGGTCTGCATTTATTTATCCATTCGAGGACATCCAATTGTTGCTATTTGGCTTTTGATTTTTCTTTTGCCAATTGGATGGACAAGAATGCCTATGACCACTCTCTAGCTATCTATGCTTTCTCACCTCATATTCTTTTCTTGCTACATCACAAAACTTGATCAAGCACTTCTCGATCCCTCTGTGTGAGATGCACACGGAGTTCCGTGTCGAAAAGGGCTGCACTCCAAAACCTCCCAAGTGCAACTCGGTGTGACCAATAAACATTTCTCGGTTTCACCGACTGCCAAGGGTTGATCTGTTTTTCCATCTCGGTAGCACCGATTCCTTATTCTCGGTTACACCGAGTTTCCCTGTCAGCTGACAGTTGAGAAACTCGGTGACACCGAAAATTTCGAACCGGTGTCACCGACAGCAAGGGGTATATATGCTGTGAACCCGACGCTTTGAAATTCATTCCTCAAACCATCGCGCTCCAAAACCGTAAGCTGCCAAAAGGACCCCCCGGTCGTCGCCCTTGTCTCCCCGTGCTCCTCCGCCGCTGGGATCCTCGCCGTCGACGAGCATCTTCGCCGCCGTCTTCGCCGTAGCGGACCGTCACCAAGCTAGGGTACGGATCCGATCCTCTCTTGCGCTCCATCGTCTGATTCTTGCGCATTGAGATGTTCTTATCTATAAGCCACTGTGTGCAATTCTCCCTATCCACCAGAGTTCTCGTAGATTAGCGAACAATGAAGATTTTAGGGTTAGCTATCCGCAGATTGCATCTCGGTACCACCGAGTTGAAAAAAAAAATCGGTTCCACCGATCGTGTTTTAGCGTTACTGAGAACCATATCGGTGAGACCGAAGCAAACTTTTCGGTTCCACCGAAAAGGCTGCCAAGTCTCTGTTGATGCATATGGTCTGTCTCGGTGACTCCGAAAAATACCACTCGATGACACTGAAATACCTTCTGCAGAAAGCTAAAACTAACGTCTTCCTTGTTCAAATTTTTGAAAATCTCTGTGCTTTGTGATGCTCAACCCCTCTACTCCTCTATATTCTTTTCACAGGGTCAGAGATGTCTGCTTCAGATGACAGTGAGAACAATTTCAGAGAGGAGAATATTGTCATGAGTTCAGGCACTAGTCCTGAGGAGAGTTTTGATGATGTGCCTAGTTCTCCAGATCTGCCCAAGGCTGCTACAAGGACTAGGAGGAAGCTCAATTCTGATGAGGAGGATGAGGACTTCATCCCTGATGAGCTGCCTAAGAAAGATGGTGCTGCCACTTCTTCCAAGAAAAAGAAAGCTATCAGGAAGGAGTATGCTAGCTCTGAGATATTGAGAGCACCTGAGAGCTCCAGAGCAACCATGACTATTGAGCCTCCCAGGAAATCTATGCCTAAGAAGGCAGGGGAGAAGAAGAGAGAAAGGACAAGATTTGTTAAAGCTAAAGTTCTTCCATCTACTCCAGAGTATCTAGATGAGGAAGAAGAGGAGGAAGAGCCAGCTGCAAAGGCCCCTCCCAATAAGAAAAAGAAGCTTATGGCAGATGCTATGCCCAAGACTAACACTTCCAAGAGCACCAAATCTGCTCCTAAGAAGGCTGCTGCTGCTGACAAACCCAAGAGGTTCTCCAGAGAGATACCAGCTTCTTCCAAGAACAAGACCTCCACTTTCAGGGAAGCTGGGGATGATGATGATATCACTGCTTTGATGAAGCTCAGACCACACCTTCCAGAGCACAATGCCAGCCACCTGCTTGCTGAAGATATGAAGAAGAGGACGGATTCAGGTTTGAGGGCATGGAGAGCAATTGATCCATATGCCCAGAGGAGAAAAACAGTTGTGGACTACAGGTTCTACACCAAGGAGCAACAAGATTTCTATGAGACAATCTTGCTTGACAAGAGCCCAGCTGTGAGTGACATGAGATACGTTGACTGGAAGTATATCAAGGCAAATGAAGATTACTTTCCAAATGTTCAAGACAATTTTCATTGCATTGGCCTAGATGAATTTGTTGGCAAAGAATTCACTGCATGGAACGACGAGATGATCATGCAATTCTACTCCACTGCTCGCTTCTATGGAGATGGTAGGATTGTATGGATGACTGAAGGAGCAAGATATGAGTCTTCTGTTGAGGAATGGGCTACCATCTTAGGAGTCCCAGATGTGGAAGATGGTGACTTGGATGTCTATTCTGAATCCAAGGAGAGACTTGATTCTATGAAGAACATGTACAATGAGATCCCTGCTGCTAACTTGAAATCTCACAAGTTAGGATCCATTTACTTCCTCCAGGCTGGCCTCCGCACCATGACCACCATCTTGAGGTACACGTTGATGCCTAAGTCTGGAGATGAGAAGATGATTCGAGTCTATTCCATCAACATGCTGATCACACACCAGGATAAGGGTGATGGACTTGATAGTAGAGACTGTGAAGAGGGTTGTTGCTGATCAGAAGCGCTCATGCTGCTATGCACCCTACATTCAGATGCTCATCAACTCCAAGCTGGAGAAGCACATCTTTGCTCTTGACAGGCCCCATTTGCCCTACAGCCAGATCTTGAGGACAACGTTGTGGTGATGGACCCAGATCATCCCACATCAGCTGCAGCACAGGCAGAGGCAGAGGCAGCTAGATCCACTAGTGCTCCAGTCCCTAGACCCAGGAACAAGCAAATGGATCTTTTGATTTCTACCGTTCAGGGCATGCAGAAGGACATCAAGGACATACTAGGGAATCGGAATAGTCTTGTGAGGATCTTTGAGAATAGGATCAAGACCCTAAATGACAAAATGGATGGGTTAACAAAGACAGTTAATGAGCTGAAGAAGGAAGTTGACAACGTGCCCAGTCCCGTCACTTCAGATGATGAGGATGACTCTCCTCTCAGGCTAGGCACTCACTTCACTACCCAGGCCAGATCAGCCACAGTGCCAGCTCCAGAATTGAGGCCTTCTTCATCAGCACCTGCTACAGCCTCCTCAGTTCCATCAGCTCCAGTACCTCCCGTTGCTACTCCAACTCCATCCATGACATCAGCTGAGGTCTTCGCCGACACAGTTCTCTTGACTCCTTCACCAGCTACCGGAGGAGATCAGCCCCAGAAGAGCGCTTAGATATATACCTTTGAACTTTTTGGTAACGTGTTGCCAAAGGGGGAGAAGTGTATATAGATCTTTAGGCTTCGAGTGAGAGAGCGTTTGGTTTTTATCGCTTTACAAAAACATTTGATCTTTTGATTGCTTGTGTTAAACTTTTGTGGTGTTTTGATCATACGCTTGATGTGTGTTGCTACTATTTCCTATCATTATGATGCTTATGAGATGATCATTCACCTTTGCTTAATTGTGTTGTGCTATGATGTTCATTCTTATTATTCTCGCACACCACCAAGTTGTATGTGACATGAAAGCCCCATGTACCTAATCGATTGTGCATTTGCATTCAAACGCAAATCTAAAATAATGCACAAATTTAGGGGGAGCTCTTGCTTATCACATACTTCTCAAAGCGACGATTATATTCATTGATTATATCATATGTCGAAGCTTTGATCTATATGTTGTCATCAATTACCAAAAAGGGGGAGATTGAAAGCACATTTGCTCCCTTGGTGGTTTTGGTAATTAATAACAACATATATGTCATTGAACTAATGTTTCCACTAAGCATATTTCAGGAAAAGTTCAATGATAGGGATGGCAAAAGGATTGTGGAGTTACCCCAAGATGCAAGGAAATGGATTGGCAAAGCTTCAAGCAAGAGGACTCTACATTTTACTTTGTGAGAAATCACTTTGAGTCCATAGGAAAGCCAATACTATTAAAAGGGGGTAAGGTACTGTTGGTGAACAAAATGCTCATACGTGCACAAGTGATAGTCACCAAAAACACCCACAAGCTCTTCCACAAAAGTCTGTCCAAAGTCAAATATCCAAAATCGGTGCAACCAACACTTTCCACTCGGTGCCACCGATTCCCAAACTCAGACAGACCCATGCCAAACCCTAGCCAGTCAGTGCAACCGATTCTGCATCGGTGCCACCGAATTTAGGTTGCCAACTCTCTGTTTAGCTATTTTCAGTCTTCGGTACCACCGAGATTTGCCAGTCGGTCTCACCGAGTTTCTGGACCAACTCTCTGGATAGCCATTCATAGGAATCGGTACCACCGAGAATTGTGGATCGGCGCCACCGAGTTTCTAGACCAACTCTCTAGTAAGCCATGGTCGAAAATCGGTACCACCGAGATGTGAGAATTGGCGTCACCGAGATTGCGCAATCTGACCGTTGGTCACCTAATCGGTACCACCGAGTTTTATATATCGGTCTCACCGAGATTCAAAAGTTGTCACCTTTTGGTCACTTCGGTACCACCGAGATTCACACATCGGTGTCACCGAGTTGGTCACTTTAGGTGTAACGATTGGATTTTTGGAGATGCCTATATATACCCCTTCACCACCACCCACTCGAAAGAAAAGCACTCAGAACTATTCCATACTTGCCCCAACTGATTTTCTGAGAGAGAGCCACCTACCCTTGTGTTAAGATCAAGCCATTCCACTCCATCCATATGAATCTTGATCTCTAGCCTCCCCAAGTTGCTTTCCACCAAATCAATCTCTTCCACCATAGCCAAATCTGTGAGAGAGTGATTGTGTGTTGAGGAGTCTATCATCTTGAAGCACAAGAGCAAGGAGTTCATCGACATTACCGAGCCTATTACCTTTTGGAGGGTGGTGCCTCCTAGATTGGTTAGGTGTCGCTTGGGAGCCTCCTACTTCGTGTTGTGAAGTTGAACCAAGAAGTTTGTAAGGGCAAGGAGATCGCCTACTTTGTGAAGATCTACCCATAGTGAGGCTAGTCCTTCGTGGATGGAAGCCGTTATGGAATAGTCAAGGTTGCTACTTCGTGGACCCTTATGGGTGGAGCCCTTCGTGGACTCTCGCGACCGTTACCCTCCGTGGGTTGAAGACTCCATAAACGTGGACGTACGATAGCACCACCTATCGGAACCACGGGAAAAATCATCGTGTCTACAAATTGCGTTTGATCTTCCTACACTTCCTTTACTACTCATGCTTGTCTTTACTTTCCACTGCTATACTCGTTATGCATGTGTAGGGTGTGCTTGACTTGCTATGAATGCTAAAATCTGCCAACACTTAAAATTGGGAAAAAGTATATTTTTATTTGGTCAAGTAGTCTAATCACCCCCCCCCCTCTAGACATACTTTCGGTCCTACAGATACGCGCTTGTGCACCAACATAAAAGAGTAAATGTGTCGTCTTCAATCCAAGAGTATGAACTATGCAAAATGGCTCAATGCTATTTCTATTGCTTACAAGCTGTTTTGTATCTCCTCTTTTGCTTAAAAGCTTTTTCTCTTTTTTTTGCTCTTTTTTCGCTATGCTTGATGCTCGAACCAAGATATGAGACAAGTATGATGGATATGCATGGGAGAGACTTATGGCACAATGTAGGTAGCAAGATGTTTGCGGCATAAGAGTAACACTACGGTGCACAAGTAACGTGGCCCGGCAATTCTCAACTCGCTAGTCTCAATGGGTAATATAAGTTACGCAACAGGCTCGAAGCGATCAATGCAATGGCAAGGAAATGGACAATGATGTCGTCGAAATTACCGTCCTTGCTTACGGTTGGGGGGCCAAAAGGCAAAGTGGCCGATGTCGATGTCGAGGCCGAGGTGATGATGAGCGGCGGTGTTGTCGATGTAGAGCCGTCCCTAATTATCCAAAACAATTTAGGAAACGGAAACCGCGACTCAAAATCTCAAACAAAATTGGGTTAGGGTGGCGGAAGAGTATGGTGGGAAAACTATGCGGAAGTTATGGTGGTGGCCTAGGCAAAGATGCCAAATATGAAGAAAAAAATGATGGAGTCAAATGGTTTTGTAAGTATTTTTGTGGGATGGGGTGTCAATAGCTATCCAACGAGCTAAAGAACGTCAAAATTGGACTCCGGATGAATTAGTTATGCCCAAAACGGTGGAAAGGCTGAAGCTAAAAAATGTGCACAGTTTCTGGTTAGGCCGGAAGTTCCGGGCTCTGGAAGTTCCGGGGGTCACAGGAAAGTGTGGGGAAAACCGGGGATTTTTTATGGAAACTTTCTGGTTAGGCTGGAAGTTCCGGGCTAGGGCTGGAAGTTTCGGGGGTCACGAAAACAACTCCGGGACGAACCCTAATTTCTGGATCTGAGAACGGGGGAGGAAAAACTCGATTTCGTGGGTCAAAATTGATGGGGGAAAGGAAAATTTGGGGGGGGGGTCTCGTGATGGGAAAGCTAGATCTACTTGCCAAACACGAATTCCATGGATCAAAATCAACAAAATCTCACAAGAACCAACAAATTGCAAAAAAATTGGTGAGGCTATTTTTGGTGGGGATTTTTGAATTGGGACAAAAACACACAAAATTAGGCTAGAAAACGAAGGGGAGGACTCCAAATTCGTGAGAATCGTGGCTCTTGATACCAATATGATACGGGGCACACCCGTGTGAGTCGATCTTTCATGAATTGGAGGTGGGTTTGTGAATGAACACGAAGAACACTAGGAGGAAATCACAAGAGAAACACTCAAAACAAGTCCAATCACACATCCACTATGCTCACATCCACACAAGATCCACAAGGGTACAGGAACAACAAAGGGAAAGAGGATACATGGTAGAGTTCATCCCAAATCTCATAGGGAGATGAGGCCTTGAAATCCCGGAGGATCTTCCCGTGCAAGGGGCCTTGACATCCACTAGGGGTCTTCTCTTATAGAGGCATCTACTCCATGGGAGAGGTAGTGGAAGGAGCAAAGGCTCATCTATCTATGAGCTAAATCATTGCTAACCCTAAAATGGAGGAGGTGGAGGAGTATATATAGTCTAGGGCGAAGTGGGGGTGAGAAAGGGGTACATGGGCCTCGGGCCCGAGTGCTGCCCGCACGCAGGCCGGAAGTTCCGGGCTAGGCCGGAGGTTTCGGGCGCCGGAAGTTCCGAGCGGGATCCGACAGGGTTCCGGGCTATCCGGAGAGTTGGCACGCCCGTAGTCGGCTGTGGTCGAGGAGGCCGGAAGTTTCGGGCAGGCCGGAAGGTCCGGGGTCCGGAGGTTCCGAGCAGGCCGGAAGGTGCGGGACTTCCAGAGACTTATCCTCGCTTCTTCTTCCTTCTCCGCTTCCAAGCTTCCCTCGCGGATGGTGTAGTCGTACGTAGGTGCTGGCACTCCTCCGCGTCATCCGTGAAGCTCCGACAATACTTATGCATGCACACAAGAGGAGTGTCAAGTAGTATACCATCCTCGAAGGGGTCAAGTGAGCACGTGTAAAGGAGATGATTCACCTTTATGTATGTGAAGTAGATGTGGCACATGTCACTTGCCAAACGGACTCTTTTCATGATGATGTCCGTAGGATGCTCCGCATCACTATCCCGTCGCCAGCCGGCCGGGGGGTAGAGACACACGGGAGAGAGGGGAGAGTGAATGAATGAGAGAGAGAGAGAGAGAGAACGAGTGTGGAGAGATATGGTCTGATTGGATCAAGAGGCTAACAGTCGTTAACCATCTCTCGACAATTATCAGAAAACGGGTCAAATTTTACCAAACCGATCATCAGTGTTTTCTACAATTATTTGGCGCAATAATACCAGTTATTAGCGAAATTTATAGAATTGTGCCTTTCTGGAGCCCTAACCATAATTGTAGTGGTTTTATGCTATTTGCTCGATTCCTCACGATGTGCGCAAAAGCGAGCAAATTTTAAACAACCCCTTCATCAGCAATCAAGTGACGCGTTGTTGCAAACATAAACGTGCAGATATTGACTATATTTCTTTCTTTTTTTTACCGCGGGGGCTCGAGATCGGGCGCTCGAAAGAGCACCGCAAAGCCAGTGTCGCCCTAAAAATACGCATATAGCCCAACAATAGACATAAATCATTTTTTCAGTAGTAGTACTTGCTTGCATGTCCTGGAGGCTGGAGTGGACCATATCTTTTCCGAATAAGAAACCCTGTAATTTGTCTTCCACTGCTTTATAGCCGGCTCGTACAAGAAACGCGTATGAGCTCCGCCATCACGAATCGGCGATCCGAATAAGCCCGTAAAGCATTAATAATAATCCTGGTCAAATCTATCTCTCTCTTTCTCTCTCTCTCTCTCTAGCACACTGTGCAGCCGGCCGTGTGTGCCCCCCACCACTCTCTCTCTCTCTCTCCCTCCGCACTTTGAAAACCTCTGGCTCTCGCGAGCACGGCCAGCCAGCCATCCCTCCATAACCAGAGCGCACAGGCTTTCTCCCTCTAAAAATGGAAGGCATGCGAGGCGACGAAGAGCGCGGCCTCTTCATCAACTGATCATCATCAAAGTCGAGGTAACGATTCCGGCCGCGCTTCAGTTTTAATTTGCTTCGGTTTTTCTCTCTTTCAAACCAAGAATCGAATTCGTCTTCGGCGTGGTCCGTTGAGATCATTCTCCAATCCGTTTGGTTTCCCTGCGAGAATCGGCACGGGCTGCATAACAATTCAATTCCTCGGGTGTTTTTCCTTGCGATTCCCCTTCGGGTTCAGGGCCGTTTGATTCTTGGCAGGGAAGAAGCTATTTGGGCTGAATCGGATTAAGGGAGATGGATCAGTATGAGGTGCTGGAGCAGATTGGGAAGGGATCCTTCGGCTCTGCGCTCCTGGTGAGGCACAAGGTTGAGAGGAAGAGGTTGGTGCAATTCCATTTCCACCCTTGCTTGCTCCCCGCAATCCCTGGACCATCTCTCAGTCTCAAGTATGGCTTGTTTTCAGGTATGTCCTGAAGAAGATCCGGCTCGCCCGTCAGACGGTCCGGTGCCGTCGATCCGCGCACCAAGAGGTCTCGCTCTTCCTTCCCTTTTTTTTGGTTTCATGTCACATGTCAGCGTTCAACTCAGATGGTTCGTTTGACCTTTGGAAGAAGTTCACCATTCTGTTCATGCAGATGGAGCTCATAGCAAAAGTAAGGTGCCCTTACATTGTGGAATACAAAGATTCTTGGGTGGAGAAGGTGAGCAACCTTTCATCTTGGCCTCCCCTTGCATGTTTCAATGTTCCTACTGAAAACTTCAACATAAAAAAAAATAAAAAAAATGTTCCAACCGAAGGATTCATGTGATCACCGTCGCCTGAAATGCGTGTTTTTTTGTTGTTGTCACCAGGGGTGCTACGTGTGCATCGTGATCGGTTACTGCGAGGGAGGGGACATGTATGTATATGTAACCTGTGAAGTAAGCTCTGAACTGAATTTGGAACCCGTGACGAAATTGCGGTTATTTGCTTTTTCCCTGTGCAGGCTAGAGGCCATTAAGAAGGCTAACGGCAACCATTTCTCAGAGGAGGTGCTCAACTACTCTGTAATATGTCCTGTTCAGTACGTAGCTGCGAATTCCGCTTACTGAATTTTGCCCCGTTGCCGTGTCCATTTCTCTGGATGCAGAAACTCTGTGTGTGGCTTGTGCAGCTCCTAATGGCACTCGACTACTTGCATGCTAATCATATCCTTCATCGAGATGTGAAGGTTGTTATATCCGTAACCTTTATCCGATACTCGCATTTCATTTCAGTTAAGCCTAGCCGGTTACTCACCGTGCATTGTACTTTTTTTCAGTGTTCAAATATATTTCTTACAAAGGACCAAAATATACGGCTCGGTAAGTATTCTCTGATTTTATCAGTTAGGAGAAATACTTGAAATAACTGACGGCAATATCTTCTGTTCCGAATATATATCTTGACTGAAACAGGTGATTTTGGGCTGGCTAAAGTACTGACTTCTGATGATTTAGCTTCGTCGGTAAGTTGTTCTTGCTCAACCCGTACGTAGGTGTTTCTCTTTCTAATAATATAAGATGCTTACGATTCGATACATTGCGTCTCTTCTGAAGGTTGTAGGAACTCCCAGTTACATGTGCCCTGAACTTCTTGCTGATATTCCATATGGCTCCAAGTCCGACATATGGTCGCTAGGCAAGTATTCCTATCTGATATTCAGTTACATGTCTTGCTCCGATTATCGCATAGTTCTCTTGGCTAAACATCTGCAAATTTCAGGATGCTGCATCTATGAGATGACTGCGCTGAAGCATGCATTCAAAGCATTTGTAAGTTGATATGCTCTTTAAGTTACAATCCCTTCTTCCCCGCAAAAAAGAAAAGTTACAGTTCCTTCTTGTATGTTGTGGCATATGATTTTTCACCAAAGGTTGCATTTCAGATGATGTTTTTTCCTAACAGGATATGCAGACTCTGATAAACAAGATCAACAAGTCTGTTGTCGCTCCTCTACCGACTATATATTCGGGTGCATTGTAAGCACTTGTAACACAATAACTTGTATGAATTTCTTGTGAGCTATTCATGAAAAATCTGGAAATTTTATGATATATTTATTTTCTGCCATGCAGTAGGGGACTCGTCAAAAGCATGCTGCGCAGAAGTCCAGATCACAGACCAAGTGTATGAGTCATTTTCCTAGAGCATATTTATTTTGTTTTACTGAATGTTTCTACACTCATTTTCGCATCTCATTGCCTCATACTGATTCTGATTTTCAGGCTGCGGATCTGCTAAACCACCCGCACCTTCAGCCCTATGTGTTGGAAATCCAATCGAAATCAAGTCCGGCTCGCAATATGTCCCCACCTATACTTCCTACCAGACATGAACCAAACAAGGCTACATGTTCTGATGATGAAGACAATCGCAAACCCCGATATATTAAGAGTCAGTCATTTAAAGTACAGAGGATTGTGGAACTTGACAATGCCACTGCTAACCATGGCCCTGCTCAGTCTACCAGAACAGCAAAAGATTGTTCAGAACTGCTTCATCAACAGATGGGTCAGTTACCAGTCCAAGTCACCAAGGAAGTTGTCAAAGAAGCGACGCCTGATAAACATTCAAAAGAAACAAGATCGCCGGCACCTACTCCACGAAGGGCGTCCTCGACTCCTAGGAGACGGCTAGAACCTGCAAAAACATTTCATGTTAGAACTGCTCACACAGAGGAGGTACGTAGTATCTGGCCATACAAAAGGTTAAATTCTTGTACACAGTAAAAACATTGAACACACGGGAGAGCTGTGTATCATCTTGCAGGATCGCGTTATGTGTGTAGTACTTCTGTGACGCATTGTGTGTACTTTGATCAAACATCATGCATTAACCTTTTGTTGTTTTGACAACAGCAGCCTCCCCCACCAAGGTCTTCAGTGGACCCGACAAGGCAAACGACACGGCGAGCATCACTTTCCCCACACATGTTGAAAGCTCCTGAGAAGAGGCGAATCGCCGACATTCTCACCAGATTGAACTCTCCTGATGTTTCAGTTAACGCGCCTCGAATCGACAGAATTGCTGAATTCCCACTGGCATCCTCTGAAGATCCATTGTGTCCCATCATGAAGTTCTTGCCACCATCCATCACTGACAAATCGATCACCAAGGACAAATGCACTTTCCAAGTGCTCCGGGGGGACAGCGAGAGCCACACCAACACTCCTGATCCGAACCTGCTCAGCATCGACAATAATCAACTCGGAAGTTCGTCCGATTGGAGGCAGAAGAGGTTCGACACGACGTCCTACCGGCAGCGAGCTGAGGCTCTAGAGAGTTTGCTTGAGTTCAGTGCCCAGTTGCTCCAACAAGAGAGGTTTCAGGAGCTGGGGATCTTGCTAAAGCCTTTTGGACCCGGGAAGACGTCTCCAAGAGAGACGGCCATATGGTTGTCAAAGAGCTTCAAAGAAACAGGATTATAAGGAGAAAGGAAAACATAAGCCCACAATAGTTTTGCATCTTTTGTTAGCTTCAGGCTGTACAGTTGACAGTTCCACCGTGTACACACACACACACACACACACACACACACACACCCGCGCGCGCGCGCCCGGTCCCTTGTGGATCAATTCAAAATGGTCTTGTGAATACAACTCAAAAACTCAAAAACTATGTTGACATTTTCTTGCCTCTTTGAGAAAATAACGGTTCTTGGATGTACTTCAACACTATGAGTTATCTGAAGATTTTGCTGATATCCGGATAAAATTGCAATTCGGCTGTTCTTGCTTTTCTGTTTCTACCTTGGAAAGACTGTTTCGGTGTTGGCCCTTGCTGTCATGAAAGATCACATGGATATGCAGCCGACGCTTCTTCTCCAAAATAATAAGGAAAAAAAAGAGAGATTTTAACAGGTATACATCGAAGCCGTACGTTATATTTTGCTATTTTTGCTTGCTTGAGTATGTAGCAAGTTAGGTAATGAAATAAGCTTGTGGTGAGCTGTATTCTGAATAATCTGGTATTCATGCAGGCTCCCAAGTTTATTCAAAGTGTTGTTCTAGAACATGATTGGCACCCAAGAAGATTAATGTCGTTGACTCGTCACCATCACAAGGGCTTCAATCAATTCAAGTGGTGTTTTATCCGCAATGTGATTTCCTTTCAAGCCCAAAATGAACTGAGAACCAACAAAACGTAGAAAAACATATATCTATAGAAGAACATTGTATTTCCTCCTTTTACACATATAGCTTGTTCATTGAAAAATCGTAAAGTTACTCAACACAACAACAACAGCTGACACAAAAAACTCACTTTGTTTTGACACTGACACCGTCCGATCCAGCAATGATCACTGAACTTGCCATGTTCAAGAACAGCCCGTGCTCGACAACTCCTTCCAAAGCCGCAATCTCCCTGCCCGCGCCCAACGCGTCCTTGATCGGCGTCTTGAAGTATAAATCGACAATGTAGTTCGAGTTGTCGGTAACGTAGGGCTTGCCGTCCTCATTCAGTCTCAGCTTGGCCTCGCAGCCTTCTTCGTTGAACAGATCTTGCAGCCTTACTTCATTGTACTTCCAGCAGAACTGCACAACCTCCACCGGCATGGCGAGACCGCTCCCTCCTAGGCCGGTGACTAGTTTCGTCTCGTCGACGACGACGACAAACTTTCCTGATGCGGCTTCGACCATCTTCTCCCGGAGAAGGGCTCCTCCCCGTCCTTTGACAAGGTTCAGATCTGGGTCGACCTGTTTGGTAAAAAGATGAACATGGTTAATCGTAGACGGTTCTTCTGAAAAATTAAGGGGACAATCTGAACCTCACTGACAAATAACTGAATATTCAGATGTTGTGATCAATCATTTTAGCATCAACATCATGGCATTCGATGGATACTGATTTAGTAATAATAATTGGAACATGGTTAATCATAGATGGTTCTTCGAAAAAATTAAGGGGGCAATCTGAACCTCGCTAAGAGTCGTCAGAGCTAAGATGGTACAGACAGAAAGTCAATGGCGAGGCAAGGTTAAGGGAGGACCTCGTCGGCGCCGTCGATGGCGAGGTCGATGACGGGGTGGTCGTCGAGCGTGGAGAGGGGGATGCCGAGCGACATGGCCTGCTCGAAGGTGCGCTTGGAGGTGGGCACGCCGACGATGCCGGAGAGCTTCCCGCTGGTGAGGAGCGCGCCGATCTCGGCGACGGCGAAGGCGGCCGTGGACCCCGTCCCGAGCCCCAGGACCATGCCGCTCTGCACCTGCTCCACCGCGCGCACCGCCGCGAGCCGCTTGAGGTCGTCCTGCGTCAGCGCCGTCGCCGCCCGCGCGGCGTCCGCGCGCACGGCGAGGCGCGCCGGCCGGCGCATGGCGGGGCGCCGCGTGGCGGCCGCGTGGAAGCGGGCGGCGGTGGCGGCGGCGGCGGCGGCGGCCATGCTGGGCGGCAGCGGGTGGTGGGAGTTCTTGGAGCCGGGTGAGGATGGATGGGGAGCTGGTGGAGAAGGAGATGGCGGAGGAGATGTGCGGGGGTGAGTGGGCGCCTGGTGATCAGCGGGTTGAGGGTTGGTTGGTGGCGAATTGGAGGGCTATGGTGGGCTTTCCTTTCCAAAATGTCAACGTCTGAACGTCAGCTCAGAATGAATCCCACGAGCACCGTCCGATTTTGTTTGCACGAATCTCCGCCCACGGTGACCGCGGACTCGGCCCTTTGCGATTGTTCGCTCTTTCTCCGTTCCGACGAACTGGATTGGAGCCGTCGGTATGTATCGTCATCTCCCCTCCCTCCTTCCGGTGACCCGGTCTACCCAAACCCACCGTTTTGCCGAGTGTTGATTCCATTCCATGTCGCTGGAGAAACCAGATAGCCGTTGGCGAGTCATGGCGGAGGGGCGTCGCAGTTGAAGGTAGCGGGGGAAAGGAGCATGTTTTGCGGGCAGTGCATCGCCCCGAATCCACCACTTTTGTCGAGTGTTGCTTCCATTCCATATTGCCGAAGACATCAAATTGCCGTGAGCAAGTCATGTCGGAGGGGCGTCGTGGCTGATGGTAGGGTGAGGAAAGGAGCATGTTTTGCGGGCGGCGCATCTACCTGGCATCTCCTTGTGCTAGTGGCGTACCTAGCGGGTGTGCCATGGTACAACCAGAATTTTGGAAAATATTTGTTATCATGTAATAGTTATTAAAGTAAATGTCGCACTTTTGAACTAAGGTTCGTTCGGTGCGACTTATTTTGGATTGGAGGGGGTATCAATTTTCCAGGCCCATCCAAGCCAATTGAAATGCACCTCAATTTTTTTAAGGTGTGCACACTCTTCGGTTAATTTCCGGGTCTGCCACTGCCTTGTGTGACACGGCGAGTTGCAGCTGGTTGGGGGTGCACTGGTGTTGTGCAGTCTCGAATCGGGGGGCAAGACCACCGTATTGTCCTTAGGGAGGTGGTGGGAGGCCGGTATCAATGCGGCTTTGTACCTCGGTTTGGGGCGTCACGGAGTGTCCGACACCTTGCGAGGGCAACAACACGCGAGAGCTACGTGGATGAGGAGCATCCAGCAAGGGGATGCCCATGGTGTCCCATGCGCGCCGCGCCACTGGGGAGACTCGTGAAGCTCGTCATGTCGTGCCACCGGGAATGTTGTACGAGTTGTCTAACCCGGCGGCAGCGACGGTGTGCCTTCCACATCGGGCACGTCAACGTGGAGCGCGCGCCCACACTTGACTGCACCCGACCTCCTTCAGCGCCGGCCTTCGGAAGAAACTCAAGGACTTCTGCGTGGCCACGAGGTCATCGATCCACCCTGGATTCAAACAATTTTTAGATCCGTGAACCAAGATTGCTTATGTGTGTTTGTTGTTCGATTTCGGAAATGGCAGGCTCAATTTGTTAGACCACCAGGAGTTCGACATGTGGGTGGAGAGGGAGGAGGCGCAAGTGATCCCCTCCAGTTTCAGGCTCTACAGGGAGGTGCGCGACCCTGACTTTCCCATGTGCCACATCCTAGATGGCAGATGTGAAAAATAAAATCAATTTTCTGTGCGCACCGCTTGCAACCTTATGTAAATCCCAGAATTTTTGGGAGGTTAGCCTGGAAGTAGCCCGGAGCTATCGAGGCACTGTTTTGGTTTCCAAAGTTCATATGACCTCGGATGAAGATGACCCAAAATTGAAGTTATTCGTTTTGATGAATGAAGAACTTTCATGTTGTATTTTTTTTTTTTCATTTGAGGCCATCTTAGTTATGTTTTTCTTCATGTCAAAATCTGGTGCCAGCAAAGGCATGACCTCAAATGATTTATGCATTATTGTTTGGGTCATAATAACCAAATTGTTTGGCTTGTTTTCCTGTTTTTTTTTATTTCCTAGGAATAATTGAGATGTTTTATTTCTTAAAAAGTAGAGCCATATCCAAGACCATGTTAGTTTCACTTTAAATCGGCCTATCCTTGCCTGGATCAAAATATGTCTTTTTTTTTGGTGAGGAATTGAAAAAGTTCATTTCTTAAGTTAACTCATGAAAGGAGTGAAAAAAAACTCATGAAAGGATTGGAATTCAAATGTTAGCCAACTAATGGAAGCCTTGGGCACACATCATCAGAGAGGAGAAAAACATGTCCTGGTAGCAAAATAGCAGCCGACAAAGAGCTAGCACAGGATGATTGTCAGATTATTTTTCTTCTCACGTCAGTACATTACGTGTTCGCCAGCTTTTATGTTGAGCATTCTGCAATTCTGTACCCATTCCATTGAACTAAAATTCTGCCATCAGCAGAGCTTTAGAACACAGATGAGTATGAATGATGAAAAAACACACTTAAATTCGGAGAACATTTCTGCATAACCAAAAAATGTGGCTGTCAGGAGGATCACTCCCGGCTCCATATTGATTGTGAAGATGATGATCAGACACTAGGTACAGAGTTCCGATGCTGAAAAGTAAGTATTGCAGAACAGAATCATGATACATCAAGGCATCAGAGACAGCATCTAGTAGGATCTAAACAGCAGCAGACTGCAACTCCTCTTCAGAGAGACAGGAATTTTGGAGCCCAATCGGCAAAAGTTCAAAACGAGAATTACTGAAAGAGTCATCACCGACGTTCTTGCAGAGAAATTTAAGAATGTACTACATGATTATATCGAGAGATGAAGTGCAAATTCCATTGCATTCAGATTCATTTCTTGCAAGAGCCAACAATTCCATTACATCCAGATCCATCGCCTTCCACTAACTACAGAGACGGATGGAAAAGCAACACACGCATACAGAAACGATACCATAGCACCGGAACAGCAGCAGCAGCAGCAGAAGCTAGAAGAGTGGACTCGATGGGGCGGCAGCGGGCGGGCGCAGGTCAGCCGCCGAATCCGTAGAGGGTGCGTCCCTGACGCTTGAGCGCGTAGACGACGTCCATGGCGGTGACGGTCTTGCGGCGGGCGTGCTCGGTGTAGGTGACGGCGTCGCGGATGACGTTCTCGAGGAAGATCTTGAGCACGCCGCGGGTCTCCTCGTAGATGAGCCCCGAGATGCGCTTCACGCCGCCGCGGCGAGCCAGACGGCGGATGGCCGGCTTGGTGATGCCCTGGATGTTGTCCCGCAGCACCTTCCGGTGGCGCTTGGCGCCGCCCTTGCCGAGGCCCTTCCCTCCCTTGCCGCGGCCGGACATGGTTTCTTTGGAGCTGACTGAGATGGAAATGGAGGAGGAGCTGTGGTGGTGGCGGCGGCTGCTGGTGGTGAGAGTGGGGAGGAATGGAAGGGGGATTTAACAAGAAGGGAGGACCGGAGGAGGGTGCAGCGCGCCGTTGGATCTGTACGGGATTGGGCGGTCAGGATGGCGATCCGGGAGAGGGAGGGCGCGGATCGGTGACGTGGCTCGAAAATTTCGTTGGCGGGCGGCAGCTCAAACAAATTTGGATTTTCGTTGTCTGTTACTACGTCTCATCACCATTGGATTTTGTAGAACATTTGGATTTTGCCTCTTACACGCGAGTCTATTGCATCGCCTGTAAATTAAATATAATTTAAAAACATATCCGATTAAACCAATAAATCAGACAAAACATCAATTACTAAACGAATTAAGTCTAATTTAAAAAATGCCCGCAAAGACTCGCACACACGCTTACAATATGAAAAATACTGAAAGTCTTGATATAAGCTCCATTAAAAACCACCATGAAAGAAGCATGTGGCGTTAGTCGGAACCGAATAAACAATCTTCGCGTATGGTTCGAGGAATCACCTTGACATTGACAAGAAAAAGATCCGCCATGCTGCATATCTTTTGTGTCCGAAGAAGCCGAAGAAAAGGCCCTACTATGGTTGAACGGACCATACATTTTTTAAACTAGATTAACGTGACACAAAACTCCACCTCTTTACCCAGAGGCACGCCGAGGACCAAGGCTCGCGGTTTGATTCGTTGTAGCCGCGCGCTAGTGGATGAGAACGGCCGAAGCGTTCGGCCGGCGCGCCGAACGCAAGCGTTTACCAATTGGTAAATCCTAAAACTTGGTTAGAGCATCTATAGTCGGAGTAAGCCCTCAAATGTCCACGGACGCGTCGACATTGACCGGTTTAGCCTTAAATTTACTCATCTGCATCCAAATACCTCATACTAGAAATCTAAAATCCATACAAAAGCTCGCAAAGAAAAAAAATCCCACGTGCTAGGTAGATCAACTAGCTTAGTCCTAGTCGGAGATGTGCACTATCTTCGTGCCCCGTGCCGGGTACATGGGCGGCAGCCGCAGCTCCGGCTCTGTGGCTCCTCCGCGACGGCCTCCGCATCCATCTCCGATTCAACCTCGTCGAAGAGGGCGTCGGTCGCCGCCTTTTCCTGCTGGATGAACCGCCGGTTGACCTCCACATAGGCCTCATCCTGGATGGACTCCAGGATGGCCTACTACTCCGTCATCTCGCCCGCTTGGGCGACGGCGAACTCCGCTTTTGCCTGCTCCATGGTGATGTCCGGTGTCGGCGCCAACCCCTGCTCCGGCTGCTCCGCCTCCTCCTCGTCCTCCGGATCCGCCACCTCCATCGGATTCGTCTGCTGCTCCACTCCCTCCTCCTCCTCCGGCCTCGGCGAGTCCGGATCTCCTGCTTTATCTGGTACCGGCGCTCCAGTGTGAGCATAGCGTATGTGGTTATCTTCTGCCGGACCATGGAGAAACCGAAGAGCGTGGGAAGAGCGGTGGAGGGGGAGAGAGGAGGTGGATGGGCTCGGGTTGGCGGCACATAGAGGGAGGAGGTGGATGGGCTAGGGTTGGGGGACGCCGACCGCTTAAATAGCCGGATTTGGCCTCTGGCGGCAAGCCGGACTGGCGCCACGCGGCGGCCACCTCCCCCCCCCCCCCACCCACCCACCGGAGGACACGTCGGACCGTCGGGTTTCTGGGCGATTCCGCATGGGACCCCGAGGTCAATCCGACGTGGCGGACGCGCCCGGGCGCCCCCATATCTGCCCCATATTTGGGTTGGATATGAGGGGTGGGGCGTTTGAAGCCCGTTTGAGGAGCCCGTCTGGGTCGAATTTTCGTGACCGGGCCATCCATCCGGGCGTTTGAGGCGGGTTTGGAGCGTCCGATTGTAGATGCTCTTACCCTTGAAGTAGTCTGGAACTTCCGACTTCCGAGGGAAATTTTTGTAGCATATTGTTTTGGCTTTGGAAGTTGCATATGACCACGGATGAAGATGATCCAAAAATTAAAGTGAGAACTTTCATGTTGTAAACGTTTTCATTTGAAGTCATCTTAGTTATGTTTTTTGCCATGCCAAGATTTGATGTCAACAAAGGCAAACCTATAACACTATTTTTTTTCTTGGCTATGATTTATGTATACCTATCCGGATTATAATAACCAAATTGTTTGCCTTATTTTCTGTTTTTTATTTTCTAGAAATAATTGAGATGCTTTATTTCTTAAGACGTAGAGCCATATCCAAAACAATTTTACTTTCATTTAATTCGGCCTATTCTTGTCTGGATCAAATCTATGTCGGTTTTTTTTTTTTTCTTACGAGGAAGTGAAAAGGTTCGTTTGTTAAGATAAGTCATGAAAGGATTGAAATTCAGATGTTAGCCAACTCATGGAAGCCTTGGGCACTCATCATCAAAGAGGAGAAAATAGGAGAAACACATGTCCAGATAGCAAAATAGCAGCTGATAAGCACAAGATGATTGTAAGATATATTTTTTCTTCTCACGTCAGTACAAGTTTGCCAGCTTTTATGTTGAGCATTCTGCATAACCGTCTGACTGAACTAAAATTCTGCCATCTGCAGAGTTTTAGAACACAAGATGATTGTAAGATACATTTTCCCCTTCTCACAGCAGTACAAGTTAGCAAGCTTTTATGTTGAGCAATGGGCAATTCTATAACCATTTTGCAGAGCAATGGGCAATTCTATAACCATTTGACTGAAAAATTCTGCCATGTGCAGAGTTTTAGAACACAAATTAGTATGAATGATGAAAAAACACTTAAATTGAGAGAACGTTTCTGCATAAAGAAAAATTGTGGCTATCAGGAGGCTCACTCCCGGCTCCATTTTAATTGTGAAGATCATGACCAGATACTATAAAGTAAAGCGTTCAGACGACAAAAGGTAGTATACTGAAAGTATTACAGAACAGAATCATGATACATCAAGGCATCAGAGATAACATCTACAGTAGGATCTAAACACAGGCTGCAACTCCTCTTCAGAGAGACAGAGACAGTGGCACAGATCTTCTCGTAAACTTGAGCAAGCGCTTGTGGGGTTGAGATCGGCCTGCAGCAGTTGTGTAGCAGCAGCGATCTTCATATCAGGGAGTTTGTTCGAACGAGCTTACGAGCACAGTCCGTCGCCACCAGGCGGGCTGGAATCCCGGAGTCCATTTGACTTTGTACCTCCGAGCGCCGCGTGGTCTGAATGTTTTGGAGTCCATTCAGCAAAAAATCAAATCGAAAATCACTGATTGACTCATCATCGAGGTTCTTGCAGAGAAATTTTAGAATGTACGGGAACAAAGCAGGAGGTACAGTCGTATCGAGAGACGCGGTACAGCTTTCATTGCATCCAGATTCATTTCTTGCAAGAACCAACAGTTCCATTACATTCAGATCCATCGCCTTCCACTAACTACAGAGACCGACGGAACAGCAACGCGGGGATACAGAATTCAGAAACGAAACCATAGTACCAGAACAGCAGCAGCAGCTAGCAGAGACTGGACGGGTCAGCAGCGGGTACAGGTCAGCCGCCGAATCCGTAGAGGGTGCGGCCCTGTCGCTTGAGCGCGTAGACGACGTCCATGGCGGTGACGGTCTTGCGGCGGGCGTGCTCGGTGTAGGTGACGGCGTCGCGGATGACGTTCTCGAGGAAGATCTTGAGCACGCCGCGGGTCTCCTCGTAGATGAGCCCCGAGATGCGCTTCACGCCGCCGCGGCGAGCCAGACGGCGGATGGCCGGCTTGGTGATGCCCTGGATGTTGTCCCGCAGCACCTTCCGGTGGCGCTTGGCCCCTCCCTTGCCAAGGCCCTTCCCTCCCTTGCCGCGGCCCGACATCGTCGACGGCTTCCTTCCTTGGAGCTGAGAGCTGACTGAGATGGAGATGGAGGAGGAGCGGTGGTGGTGGTGGTGGCGGCGGCTGCTGGTGGTGAGAGTGGGGAGGAATCAAAGGGGGATTTAACAAGGAGGGAGGACCGGAGGAGGGTGCGGCGTGCCGTTGGATCTGTACGGGATTGGACGGTCCAGTTGGCGATCCGGGAGAGGGAGGGCGCGGATAGGTGACGTGGCTCCAAAATTTCCTTGTCCGTTGAGGCGGGCGGCAGCTCAAACAAATTTTGGATTTTCGTTGTCTGTCAGAACATTTGTTGCCTCTTCTTCCATCGCCTGTAAGAAGTATTTACTACAGTACTCGGCAAAAACATTTGGAGTGGTATTACTAACATTTGTTCACGCAACAAAAGTGTGTGCTAACATTTTTTCTGTAAAAGAATAACATTTCATTTTGAAAAACATATCCAATTAAACCAATAATCAGACAAAACATCAGGTACTAAACGAATTAAGTATAATTTAAAAAATACTCGCAAAGACTCGCACACGCGCTTACAAATATGAAAAATACTGGAAATCTTGATATAAGGTTCGTTGAAAACCACCGTGAAAGAAGCATGCGGCGTTAGTCGAAACCGAATAAACAATCTTCGCGTATGAGTCGAGGAATCGCCCCGACTTTGGTAAGAAAAAGATCCGCCATGTTGCAAATCCTTTGCGTTTGAAGAAGCTGGAGAAAAGGCCCTACTATGGTTGAACGGCCCACACGTTTTGAAAACTAGATTAACATGACACAAAACCCCACCTCTTCACCCAGAGGCACGCCGAGGACCAAGGCTACTATGGCTTACGCCCCGGTCCAGCCAAGTGTGTATGGAGAAAATTATACATAATTTTAGATTAAAGTATTGCACAGATCATACGTATCGCCCACCAGTCGTCTACTGGATCACGACATTGTTCCAATTATAGCAGTTTATCTAATTGTTTTTCATCATTTGATGATCTCATTTCTATCAATGTGATTAAAGAACTATCCCTTCCTATTTGAAAAGAGTCTCCTCCTTGCGAGAGCTATGAGGGAATCGTCCACTAACGTCTCAGTCTGAGTCGGCCTAGTAGAGAGCGTTCCATGGAGCGGCTTTGGAAAGGCTCTGGAAGCTTCCAAGGTCTTGGTTTCATGATGGTTTTTTAGTTTTTCGCGTTTTTTTCTTTTCCTTTACATTAATTTGCATTTTGTTTGTTTGTTTTGTGAGATTTTATTTTTTGATTTTTTATTTTCCTTTTTTGTTTTCTTAAATTCATGAATGTTCTTGGATTTGGGAATACTTTAACCTATAAACATTTAAAAATATGTGAAACGAGGATCCACAACTGAGGGTGTCTTGGACTAGGGAGGGCCTGACCGAGGTGATCGGTCCGTGTGGACTGAACTAAGGGCCCGTTAAGCCACCGCCTGAAGGACCATGGGAGCGTCAAGACTTGCCCGTGTGAAGAAAGGAAACCTCTGAAGACCTGGCGTGCACCCCAAGGATGGCTTTGTATTTGGCAGGTCTATAATCGGTCTAAATGTGTAACCTGGCTCCCCCTAGGTACCTATATAAGCCCACGGGTTTAGTCCGTAGAGGGACAACTTATTCACCTTAGGGTTTAGAGCTTACACAATGATCTCGAGGTAGATCATCAACCTGTACTACCCCATCATCAATACAATCAAAGCAAGACGTAGGGTTTTATCTCTCCGAGAGAGCCCGAACCTGGGTAAACATCATCTCCCTACTCTTCATGTTACCATTTCTCCTAGATCCACAGCTCGGGGCCCCTACCGGAGATCCGTCAGTTTTAGCATTGACATTGGTGGCAGGGCCGGGCCGGCAAAATTCGGGGCCCTGTGCGAAACTAAATTTTAGGGCCCTATCTCACAAAAAAACTAATGTGCAATTATAATGTATATATATCTCGTAGAAAAAAGTTATAATGTACTCCCTCCGTCCCAAAATAAGTATCGGTGATCTAGTACAAAAAATGTACTAGTTTAGTACAAATTTTGCGACACTTATTTTTGGACGGAGGAAGTATATAATATAATTTCTTGCATAACAATTAGACATATAAAAAAGTCATGTCTATCCAACTTCCGGTTGCTATTTATTTAAACATCCTCATTCTTTTAGTATTCTTTGAAATGAAATCTTCAATGATATCCTCGTAATCAATCTTCTCCAACACTTCACTCTCAAGTGCTATTGTGGCCAAATCATTGAGTCTTTGTTGTGTCATAGTAGTACGCATATAGGACTTCAATAGCTTCAATTTAGAAAAACGTCTTTCTGCCGATGCAACTGTCACAGGAATGGTCAACAGAACTCTGTATGCAATACATGCATTGGGAAAACAATCATGCCTCTTTAGAAAATTCAGAATTTCAACGGGTCCGATATTTTTCTTTGGCATGAAATTTTGAAGAAACTTCAACTCAACAAATAGATCATTGGCATCAATATCAATATCAAATAGAAGTAGGATCCGAAGTTAATTAAAAAATCGCTAAGTACCTGAAGTTGGAGGCTGGAGTGGGTCACTGATCAATCGGAGGCGAGGAAGGCAACGGCCACAGCGCCACGAACGAGGGCACAACCGCAGGGAGCCACGAGGCGACGTTGAACCTTCATGTACCTGTATATACGCGAAAGAGTAAGGGGGTGTTTGGTTCCAGGGACTTTTTTGTGTTGGGACTAAAAAAAGTCCCTAAAAGTCCCTAGCAAACCAAACAGGGGGGGGGGACTTTTTTGGGACTTTTTGCTAAAAGTCCTTAGAAGCACCTCCTTGAGAGTCTTTTTCAAAAAGTCCTAGGACTACAAAAAGTCCTAGGACTAATTAACCAAACAGGGCCTAAGGCACGGCACTAGGGCACTAGGCGACGAGCGGCGGAGGCGACATTCCTAACTTCCTGTACCTGTAGTCAAGATCGAATTCGAGATGTAACAACGGAAGCCGGCAGCGCTCATTTTTTCTCTGCCCGATCCGATCCCGATCCGAAAACAACGGCGTGGTCGTTTTCTTTTTCTTCTAACGAAGCGGCAGCCACAACTTTTGTCGCTCGAGGAGGGCTCGAGCCTCGATGGCCTCGCCCCTCGTGCCTCGACTCCAGCGACCAACGGCTGGGAGCAACACCCAGCAGCCCACTGGCCTAGTATTGCATTCGTATTTTTTTCTAATACTAGGTCTATGTAAATTTTGTGAGGCCCCTTAGAATTTTGGGCCCTGTGCGGGCCGCACAGCTTGCATCACTGTGGGCCCGGCCCTGATTGGTGGCCCATGTAGGTCCCACTGTGTGGTCGATTCAGATCAATGGCTCGTCTTCAGATCAACAACGACATCAACCGCGATGACATCTTCATCCCTAGCCACCTTTTTGCGTTCGGAAGCATGGTCCTTCACGCCGGTTGCCTTGGCCGGATTGAGTTCTTCGCCCTCGGCCAGGTGGTCATGTTCGGCAGCTTCGAGTACACCGCCGACGCCCGCGACGACCTTGCTCTCTCCGGCTGGGCCCCGGGTCAGTTGGGGAATCTATCGGATGTCGTAATCTTGGAACCAATCTCCAATCTTGATCCCTCGCCAACACCACTGGGGGTCTGGCCTCTAGCACGGACCCATCTCTATCAATCGTGGATCAATACCCTAAACCTGATCACACTTCAGAACCTGCCCTGGACATGGATCAAGCATCCAACTTGTCCTCGAGCTCAGATCTGATCACCTCTTCGGATCCTTGACAGGGACTTGATCCCACACCGGACCTAGCTTTGAGCTAAGTCACTCCGACGGTTCGGGCAAACATACTCCAAACCAGCCCAATTTATAGCCAGTCGATGGACCCAACCGAACTCTGCTTTTAAACGAGATGTTGGACCGAATCCAGAGCCTCGGGATCTCAAACGGAAAGACTTCGGTCTATGACCAAATCGGATGTAAAGCAGATACATGGGAGCGAATTGATAGAAAAGTGCATAGTTATGATGTTATTCATGGCGACTAGGTGGTTGGTGGTTGGGACATAAACTACTGTTGGATAATTGATAGAAAACGCATAGTTATGATGTTATTCATGGCAATGATCATGCATATAGGCATTACGTCCGCGACAAGTAGACCGAAACGATTCTGCATCTACTACTATTACTCCACCAATCAACCGAAACGATTATGCGTCTATGGTATTAAGTTCATGACAAACAGAGTAACGCATTAAGCAAGATGACATGATATAGACAAAGTAAGACAAGCAATATGTCCAGACCCCGTCATTTTATCCTTAGTAGCCACAATACAATACGTGTCTTGTCCCCTTCTGTCACTAGGATATAGAGCACCACAAGATTGAACCCACTACAATGCACTCCTCCCACTGGTTGGCCAACCCAAACTGATAGATCGGAAAGAATTACAAAGGTATAACAATCATGCATAATAAATTTCAGAAAAGACTCAATTGCTTTCAATGAATAATCTGATCATAAACCCATAATTCATCGGATCCCAACAAACACACCATAAAAGAAGATTACATCGGATAGATCATCGCGAGAATCATGAAAAACATGGTATTGAAGATCAAAGAGAGAGAAGAAGCCATCTAGCTACTAGCTATGGACTCGTAGGTTTGTGGTGAACTACTCACACATCATCATGGTGGCAACAAGGTTGATGTAGACGGCCTCCATGATCGATTCCCCCTCCGGCAAAGTACCAGAAAAGGTCTCCAGATGGGATCGCGGAAGAACAGAAGCTTGTGGCGACGAAAAAAAGTGTTTCGGGGGTCTCTCTGTTGTTTTGGGGGTAATTGGGAATATATAGAAGTGGAATTAGGTCAGGAGGTGCCACGAGGGGCCCACGAGCTCGGGGGGGGGGGCTACCCCCTAGGGCACGCCCTCCAGGCTTGTGGCCATCTCGTGGGTCTTCTAGCCTCCTCCCAAAGCTTTCTTTTGGTCCAAAAATAACTCACGTAAATTTTCATCCAATTTGGACTCCGTTTGATATTGATTTTCTGAAAAGTCCAAAAACAGGCAAAAAACAGGAAGTGGCACTTGGCACTGGGTTAACGGGTTAGTTCCAAAAAATGATATAAAATAGCACATAATTGCATATAAAGTATCCAAGATTGATAATATAATAGCATGAAAAAAAATCAAAAAACATAGATACGCCGGAGACGTATCACATACCGTAAGCGCAATCCCTATCGTCATTATCAGGATGCTAGTCTTGTCAACCGCCCATTCTGGAACAGTGACCAAATGATCGTTTACAATGACATTCTCAAAGCCAAGAAGCACCTCTTGGTTGCTACCAAGTCTATTGATTTACACCATATGAAGAGGGATCCGGTTTACTTTGGAGAGGCTCTGGCTCTTTGTGCTCAGTTTGACATCACCAAGATCATTACCTTCAACAAGGACTGTGACGCGGAGCTTGTGGCTCAGTTCTATGCCACGATTCACTTTGGCACTGATGATGCGAGGACACTTACTTGGATGACCCATGGGAAGGTGTTGTAGGCCAACTGGAAGACTTTCATGAACGGTCTTGGTTACAATGATGAGGGCCTGGAGAACTATCTCGGACTTTGCCCTCACAAGGCTACCGCTGCTACTCACAAGTCCGCTCTCCTTCCATACTCCAGAATTAGTAAGACTGCTAATGGTAAGGTGACTGAGTTGGTTCCTTTCCTTGATATCATGCACAGTATCTTTAGGAACACTCTTTTCCCTCGCGTGGGGAACTTGGATCAGGTTCATTCATATATGGTGGATTTGCTTCTTATGGGTGAGAAGCAGAAGAACAAGACTTGCACTCTGGATGTCTCTGATGTCATGTGAAATGAGCTTCACGCTGTTGTATATGACCGCATGTGGAATGACCGGTGGTTCCTGTGGTTGAACTTCCTCCAGTGGACTCTGATGACACTATTGTGCCTGATTCTGTGCCACCCACTGAGCAGCCATCTTGGGTTGTCAAGCTCAAGAAGAAGGTCAAGAAGTTGTTATGTTTTCATGCTGACACTCAGGAGAAGATGTACAAGGCATATGTTGATGAGAAGGTTGCTCGTCAGCGTCAGATCGTCATGATGAGGAAGATGGATCTCTGTGTGGACAGCGGCTCTGAGAAGAAGATTGAGATCATGGAGGAGTGGATCTTCAAGAACAACACCTAGACTGATTCTGATGATTCCGCTGGGGCCACCTCTGCACGTCGTGCTGCTGATTATGATGATGAGGAGATAATTGAGGAGGATCCTACTGCTGGTGATGAGGATGAGGAGTCAGAGGAGTCGATGGATGAGGACTCGGGGTGATGCTTCCATCTCAGGACGTAATTGTCGCTCTCTGCCTTTTTGGTGTCTCGATGCCAAAGGGGGAGGGAGTTTAGGACCGGGGATTTGCTTTCTTGGTGTTGTTGCCGAGTCACAAGCTCGTTTTATCACCATGCTTTATTGCTTGTGAACTCTTTCTCCTATTTGCTTTCGATTGTGAGACTTGGACCTTGTGTGTATGGTGTGAGACATACGTTATCCCTATCTATCTAATTATATAATGTTGTGCTATCTTTGTATGTGATGTCGTGCTTAATCGTGCTCGTTACTTTTTGCTCACATACTTTGCTTGCTTCTGAGCTCATGTCTCATATTTAGTTGTTTGCAAATATTGCCTCGTTTATAAAATATATGGGGAGTGTTGATCCGTGTGTGTGTGTGTGTGTCTTGCATTCCAAAAGCATGCTTAAATGGCGCACACATCTAGGGGGAGCCTGTCTATATTTTATGAATGATGGGGTTTGCATATTTTTCATTTCTATCTGTTGTGCAAATCCCACGTTGTCATCAATCCACCAAAAAGGGGAAGATTGTTAGGGCATATTTCTTCCTCTGTAGTTTTGGTGATTGATGACAAGGTGTTTTGCGGACTAACCGTGTGCCGTGAGTATTTCAGAAAGTTCATCAGATGGGCACGAGAAAAGTTTTTTCCCCTCTGTGATATGGTGTGAAGACGAATTTCTTCTGACGATTCTTATTCGATGGTATTTGAGTCGTAGGAAATCCATGCTATTAAGAGGAGGTCCACATCTCAAAGGTTGGATGGAATCAACACGTACACATTTTCTTTGCACCCTTCTTTTCTTCCGGCAACGTGAAGATCTACTATTTTGTGTTTGGGCTTGTGGTGACACCCAAGCTTGTGTTTGGGCTTGTGGTGACACCCAAGCGCACAGCGGTACTACCGCTTGAGCGGCAGTACCGCGCTTGGGGGCGGTAGTACCGTCCTAGCGGTACTTTAGCTCTCCAAAGCCGTGGTCTATACAGGTGGGGTCTGCACTGATTTTTTTCGCATGCCCGGTAGTGGGGTGGCAGTAGAACTTGGGTCCTCCGCTTTAAGCGGTAGTACCGCCCCCTAGGGAGCGGTAGTACCGCCCTGTGCGGTACAACCGACCACCCTGCCGCACTTCAATAGCCCCTGCCTCCCATGTCTCCGATAAGCGGCAGTAGGAGCGGTAGTACCGGAGCGATACTACCGCCCTGCATGCGCTGTACTACCGCTTGAAGCCGCGAAGTGTCAGTATAAGCGGTGGTACCGCACTTATGAGTGGTAGTACCGCTTGTGTGGTTCTACGAGCACATACCGGTTGGATTTGCATTGTCACTATATAAGGGGGTCTTCTTCCCCAAGAAGACCCAAGAAGACCCACCTCTTTCCCTCAAAAGCTCTATTGTTTCCCCTAAGCTTATTTTTACCTGATCTGTCCCCTAGCCATCAAAACTTGTTGATTGTCTAGGGTTTGCTTGAGAGGGACTCGATCTACACTTCCCCTTGCGGATCTTGTTACTCTTGAGTGTTTGGGCGCCTAAGATGGAAGAGGTCACCTTGGAGCCACATCCATTGTGATGAAGCTCCATGGTGGTGTTGGGAGCCTCCAATTAAGTTGTGGAGATTGCCCCAACCTTGTTTGTAAAGGTGCGGTCGCCACCTTTAAGGGCATCACTAGTGGAATCACGACATCTTTCATTGTGCGAGCCTGTGAGGAGAATACGGTGGCCCTAGTGGCTTCTTGGGGAGCATTGTGCCTCTACACCGCTCCAACGGAGACGTACCTCCCCTCAAAGGGAGGGAACTTCGGGAACACATCTTTATCTTCATCGACTCCACTTGTGGTTACTTCTTACCTTTACTTTGTGCAAGCTTTTTTGTGTTTGTATCGTGTGCTTGCTATTGTTGTTGTCATAGTGCTCATCATATAGGTTGTACACGTAGTTGCATATCTAGACAACATATTCTATTGTTGAGCCTAATTTGTTAAAAAGAACCTAAAAATAGTTAGTCGCCTATTCACCCCCCCCCCTCTAGTCGACCATATTGATCCTTTCACTGCCATCTTCGTCGCCTTTCCTCCCGGCCATCTTGGTGCTTCTCCAACGAACACGAAACTAGTCAAAGTGCAGGGAATGAGGGTGTTGGATCAAAATATTGCATGCACCTTTGAGTTTGTGGGTCGAGACAGCGCGGTCGCGCTTGTTTTATTGGGGGAGGCAAGGGAACGATCTATCGGAGGACCAAATTGACAAATCAGAGAGCATGGACTTGCTTTTGGATTAAAACAAAACCTGAAATGAGCATCTATTCTAGTTGGAATTAAGGGCATCTCCAATGTCACCCCTAAATCGAAGTCACTATCCGTCCGCGGATGCGTCCGTGGACATGGATACGGAAGGCGGTCGTCTAATTGTGTGCCCTAAACATATGCACATATTTTAAACGAAAATTGAATCAAACAGACAATTTTCATGGAAACAACACAAACTGCTTGTAGACCAGATAAAAATTCAATATAATTTACATGAGCCGAACGTTACTTCATCCGTTCAACTAAAATATAAAGTTGAAGAGAAGAAAGAAGTATCCACACATAACGCGTCTCCTCTCCTCCAAAAAAAAAGCTAGGGTTTTTGCCTCTCGCCGGCGCCGCCGCCGGTCCGCCTCGTCTCCGGTGGCCCTAGGGCCATGGGGACGTGGTGGATCCTGGTAAGGGCCGGCGAGAGGGCTCCGTTTTTAGTCGTTTCTTTGAGTTTTGTTAGGGTTTGTGTCCTGCTCAGGAAGGCGAGACGGCGGCGGCTCCCTGAAGATGGAATAAAGGTCTCCCCGCCTAGCCCCCGTTCCGGTGGTGCGTCTAGCATCGTTGGTGGGCGTGTGGAGGTGTGTCTCCGGCGGATCTATCTTTGGTGGATTTGCTCGGATCTAGTCGTTGTTCGTCTACGTTCGTGTGTTTTCGGGTTGGATCCTTTCGATCTACGTTATTCTTCATCGGCGGCGGTTGTTGTTCTGGTGCGCTGGTCCTATGGGGCCTTAGCACGACGACTTCCCGACTGTCTACTACAACAAGTTGTGCCCGACTCCGGCGGTGGAGGGGCGATGATGGCGGCGCGCCTTCGGCTCGCTTCAGTGCTTGTAGTCGTCGCTAGGTGGTCTACGGATCTGGATGTAATTTTTATTATTTCTGGTGTTCGTTGTACTGCCATGATTGAAGATGAATAGATTGGAAGTTTTTCGAAAAAAAAAAAAAAGAGAAGAAAGAAGTCGTACTCCGGTGGACAAAGCGTCGAGAAGTTTATGGAAAGGTAAGGATGGAAGTAAGTGGTGTGTGGGAGCACTTGACACATGTTGCTCGAACAAAAACGGTTGATTTCTCGTAAAAGGTGTCTGCCGTGTCCGGCTCCTTGTTCGGCATCAACGACCTCAAGTCCAACGCAACCAACTCCAATGTCCATCCCACATCGTCAGAGCTCTCTACTAACCGTCGGAGCACGCGCACTGGAATGAGGGCATCGACTCGACATCGGCGTTGGTTGGACGCGACGTGTGGCCATTGGCAACACGTCTGCGGCGGACACGCGAGGAGGCCAACGTTCAAGAGGGAATTCGTGGCGGTGCGAGGTATCCACCTGAGTGAGCCACTTCGCACAGATACACTCAACAGAATTGTGTCCGAATGTTTAAACCGTGTGCTCGACATGTGAAGAAACGTATGCACTGTCACAGGTTATCACACACTATTTATTTAATCAAACTACATGCGCGGTACCGCACACAACTCTCTTTTCTTAAGGGCATTACTAAGCGTCGGTGTTCCAAATTTATCTTGTTCGTCTGATTAAACCCCTTTTAACCGTCAGATCCAGGATGTTTTCGTCTCCACCACGCCGCTTCTACCTTACAAATCATGCGAGCACGCATAGAGGGCACGTGCACCATGGACGAGCGACCTGACCCGCCGGATCTCCGCCGCTAGTCAGATCTCCACCGCTCTTCGCCTCTCTCCACAGGTCCAATTCGCCGTCGTCGCACACCTCCTCATCCCCGTCGTTCTAGCAACCCCTCTCCCTCCCTCCCCCCTCCCCCGCCGGATGCAGCTCTGCCAAACGTCGGTTCTAGCAACTCGTGCCGTCGTCGACCTACACCACCTGATTCCAGCAAAAAAAACACATCTCAGCCCGAAAAGTGGGTAGTTGCAGCAAAACCTAAACGGATTTGCTATTTCACATCTAGATGTGATTTAACTATCTCACATCTAAGTTGTCCACCACACGATCTAGTTGCAGCAAGATTCATGCAAAACAGTTTCGCTCACGTCGTCGATATGTCCCGTGTCGTCTGGTGTGCTTCCCATCGCGCACGAAGGCCTGCTTTGTCTCTGTGCCGCATTGCGTGGGCTTGCCTTTTCCTCCCAAGCCCCTATCTCCTCATTCACATTCCCCCTTTTCCTCCTGTAGTAGAGAGTGACGGCAAGCACGCAGGGCGACTTGGGCGGATCAATCTGCTCCACGATATGAAGAAATGGTAGCGGGTGCTAAGGCAGTGAGTGATCCCCTTATCCCCTCAGTCTCTATTCTTTTTCACATCCAAGATTTTGTGATTTGAGGCAGAACCCTAACACTCAGATCAGTGGAGATGGAGGTAGCTCCCGTTAGGGGTTTGTGTTTTCGAGTTGTTTGAGTAGATTTTTTTTATTTTTCATGTGTGTGCTTCAGCTGTGGTTTTTTGTCCTCATCTAGTGTTTGTGATCCGTGAAGGCTAGATCATCTAGAAATGTAGTTGTAGATTGTGTGCTAGGGCAAATTTGATAGGAGAAAGAGGGGGATGGAAATCCGCATTTGTAAAAAAAAAATCAAGTTTGCTAATTCTCATCTAGATAAGAATTAGTAATGCCTCCTCTAAGTCAGGAACCGTCCGATTGTTTTGTCTTTAAAATTCGCGCGATGGTGATTGCAGGTTCGTCGCGCTTGTCTGTGTCATGTGGTCGCGCCCCGTCAGGCTTTTTTTAGTTCGCGGACATAAGCACAGGTTGTTCCTGGTTATTTTTATGGACCGTGACTCAAGTCGTGCGCCTGCGGTCGGGGCTCGTTGTTTGTTTGTTCGCGGACATAGGCACGGGCTGTTCCTATTTGTTTGTCGCAGTTGCAACTCCACCTCCGGTTTGCAACTAGGGGGGGGGGGGGGTAGTAGTAGATGATGCCCCAGTTGTTGCAAGCCCATACTCGACTCGCAACTCAGACTGTATTGTGTTTTGTTCTAGTTAAAACTTCATCTGACTCACAACTAGGGGGCTCGTAGTTGTTGTTGTTGTTGTCCCAGTTGCAAGCCCAAGCTCAACTCGCAACTGGGCCTCTTCTCGGTCGCTAGCCCACCATCGACTTGCAACTAGGATTGAGACTTTAGTGTGTTTCGTCCTAGTTACAATTCCACCTCCGACTCGCAACTGGGGAGTCCCGTCGTTGTTGTTTTTGTTCTAGTTACAAGTCCACCTTCGACTCACAACAGGCCCCATAGCTTTGCTTTCGTCCCAGTTGCAAGTTCACTCTTGACTCGCAACTAGGCCCATAGTTATGTTTTCGTCCTAGTTGCAAGTCCAACTCTGAGTCGCAACTGGGCCCGTAGTGTTGTTGTCGCAACTGGGACTATAATGTGTTTTGACCTAGTTGCAACTTCACCTCCGACTTGTAACGGGGGTGAGGGAGGCTTAGTTGTTTGTTGTTGTCGCAGTTGCAAGCCCACGCTTGACTCGCAACTGGGACTGTAGTTTTTCTCTCATCCAAGTTGCAAGTCCACCTTCGAGTTGCAACTGAAGTCTCGTAGTAGTGCTGTTGTTGTCCCAGTTGCAAGCCCATCATCAACTCGCAGTTGGGCCGTAGTTTTGTTTTTTGTCTCGGTTGCAAGCCTATCCTCGACTCCCAACTAGGATTGGGACTATAGTTGCCCCCCCCCCCCTTTTTGCAAGCACACCCTCACTGGCGACAAGCCCAAATCTTGTAGTCAGTCGTAGGAGGGACGAGCTTCTGCAGGATAGTTGGGATAGTTGTACTCAGTTGGTACAAAGAAGGGGGCATATTGTTGTGGCAGGCAGAGAAGTGACACCAACACTGCACTGATGCCTTTGGTGTTTTTAGGCCTTGTGGTGTTAGCCCGATGGTTTAGATTGGAGGTTCTTTTGTTTTGTTTTTGCAAGGTACCAAGGTGCCAAGAAATTTGCTAGAAGCTTGATAATAATGTCAGTCTATGTCAGCTACCATTTTGGTGCCTCGCTGTATTTTGCATTATTTGAGTTGTACGATGGTACATGCTTTTGTGGTGTTTTTCAAATATATTTTTCCCCATAAGTTTCCTGAATGTGTTTGAGTGGTGATGATGGAGAGTTGGTGTCCATTTTTTCCGTGGAAATAAATTTTCTTGTTGTGTGTCTAGTTTCTGAATACTTTGTCAAGAGGTAAAATAATATTGTCGGTTTGTGAGGATTCCGTGCTGCTTGCTGAGTTGTGCAGTACTGATTTTGGACAATGAGCAATGGTACCGCTTTTTCTCGTGTTTTTTAGATGTATATAGGTTTTTACTGATGATATCATAGCATTGTTTATTCCATGCTGTGAAATGTAATTGGGTTGCACAAGCACTAGATTGGTTGCTCTGTTAGTCTAGAACCAAGGAAAAACATATGTAGGAATTGTTTTGTTGGTTTTTAGGCGGGATTAGGTTGCATTCCAACACTGAGTTATACATGTTCTCTTTTTATTTTTCTGCACAGCTCTCCCTGGAAAATGTAAGAATACTTTTGACTGCTATATGGCCATGTGCTTTTCAAAACAAATATTGAAACATAAATTTTAGCACATAGTACTTAATGTAAATTAGGTAGCATGTGTATGTTTTTGTAAACCCTTTTTGTATACTTAATCTTGCATTTTTTTTAATCCAGAACCTGCGCTCATAGACTGCATTGTATGTATATAAAGAAGTTTATGCTTTTTTTCCTTAAAAGATGATCCAGGGTTCACATATAAAATGATCTTTTTGCTCCAGACATAATTTTCATAGAGGGAATACTTGTTTGTTTCTTTACAGGGTGGGTAAGTTTATAAGGTCATGTATCAATTTTACACAAGCCCGTAATTCTTTTTTCTAACACTTTTTTTGTGTGTTTTTATTGTTGTTAACGTTGTATGTAAACACATGACATTCGCAGGGGCTATTAGGGTCAAACATGGAGAAGACAAAAGTGATAAACCTTTGCAAACAAGTGGTGCCTATTTTGTACAGTAGCCTTCTCTTTTAATCCCGCTTAGCGGTTTTGCTTTTGTCGATTAGTCTATTTTCAGACCCTGAGAAACAACCACTGTTCAGTAGCCAGGCCAAATAAAGACAAGGAGTGTTTGTGGGTGCGTGAGTTCTTTTTGTTGGGCTGAAGATGTACACAACAACAACAACAACAAAAAACCCGATCAAGAGGACATGGCGGGAGGTTGTTTGTGTGATGATGTGTGCTGATGAAACAAACAAACAACGAACAAGGGGTGGGCTTCTTTATCTATTGATATGAAATGATGCCATACTTAGATGTGAGGTATTATCTCACATCTAGATATGACATAGACAAACCCAAACCTAAAACTGGTTCCAAGAAAAAAACAAAGGTTTCCAGCAAAATGACTTGAGCAACTAGCAAACCAATAACTTGCTTGAAGGAAAAAAAATCCCTGATTCCAGCAAAAATTAATATGGTTCCAACAAATATGCGTTGTCGTCGCCTGATCGTAGCAAATAATCTCAAGCAACAAAAACTTCAAAAGTTTCCGTTGCTGCAAAATCATTTGCCGGTTCCAGCAAAAAATGAGCTGGTTCCAACAATAAGATGAATTGAGCCGAGTAGAAGCTGGAACCGGTGATTCAAAAAGAACATGGTTCCAGCAAAAAATGCTTCTACTTGTAACATCCCCAACCAGTAGTTCCAACAAAAATCCAGCCGGAGGTTCAAGCTTTACCAACAAAAATCTCTAGTACTTGGTTGAAGCATAAGAAAAAATACCGGTTCCAGCAAAATCAAATGACAGTGGTAGCAATTTTTAGACTGGTTCCAGCAAAATCAAAACAAGGTGGTGGTAAAAGTTAGGACCGGTTCCCAACAAAAAAAGAACATGGTTCCAGCAAAAATTGCCCCTGCTTGTAACATCCCCAACGAGTGGTTCCAGTAAAAAAAACAGCCGGAGGTTGAAGCTTTACCAACAAAAAGGGTCACTGCTGGAGGTGGTAGCTGCCACCGTCGCCGGTTGTAGCACTGGGTTGTCCGGTTCAAGCCAAGCACGCCGTTGTGGATGTGCGGCCATAGCCGTCGCACCACAAGATTCGGGAGGGGGGATGCACGGCGGAGCAGCAACAACTAGTGCTCCATGGCTACAAGGAGAAGTGAAGGAAGAGAGGAGGAATCGAGCTCGAGAGGGCTTCCATGGTGAGAGGGATTTGATGGAGAAAGATAGATGCGGGTGCGGCTAAAGATAAAGTGGGAAAGGTAGTGGTATGATGGGGAAAGGTAGCGGTGCGGGGCCATGAGTCATATCGCGTGTCGGGAGCGACCGGCCGAACACTCGGTCGGCGTGCCGGATGGAAACGTTTTTTTTCTCAATCGTGCACGATGGATTAGTGATGGCACACGTGTCATTTTCGGATGCACGTTTTGATTTTTTTAGGTAAACATTTGGGACCGGCGGACCGGCCGAAACTTGGGCCGCTCGCCCCCGCTTACTCCATTACATAGCTGGCCTACTCACCGCTTCGCTGCACAAGCACCTACCTTATCTCTTCAGGTCCGTCTCATCCACTCCCTGCCCACGACGCATCTCTCTCGCGTCTTCCTCGTCTCTCTCGCATCTTCCTCTCCATCCACACCTTTCCGAGCTCACCGCGCTCAACTGTTGTAGATGCGGCCACCGACGGCGGCGACCTCCAGCACCCAAGCAAAGCTGCAGCAATTTTTTGAGCCGAGACGGGCTGTGTTTTCAACCGGTGGCGGCGGGATTGCAGACCAGGACGCGACCACCAGACCTCCCCCCACCCTCACCGGCGACCATTGCTGCAAACCAACACCCACCGGTGCTGTCGATGGCGGCGACAAGTGATGGAGAGCCACGGCGGCCGGCGTTGGGCGTTGCAACCATGGCGACAGGTGATGGATATCCGGCCTTCTCTTTTCTTGGAAGTAGCCCCAGTTTTGCTGCCAACGTATTTGCTTTTGGCTGGAACCAGTGTAAGATTTTGCTACCACCATGTTCGTTTTTTGATGCAAGCGACCCAAATTTTTGCTACCATGTCATTTGCTTTTTGGTACAACCAGTGTACAATTTTGCTACCACCATCTTCGATTTTTGCTACAACCAATCATTTTTTTGCTCCCACCATGTTTGTTTTTCGATGGAACCAACCAAATTTTTTGCTACCATGTCATTTGCTTTTGATACAACTAGTGTACAATTTTGCTCCACCATCTTTGATTTTTGCTGCAATCAATCATTTTTTTTGCTCCCACCATGTTCTTTTTTTATGGAACCAACCAAAAATTTTGCTACCATGTCATTTGCTTTTGGTACAACCAGTGTACAATTTTGCTACCACAATCTTCGATTTTTGCTGCAACCAATCATTTTTTTTGCTACCATGTTTTTTTTGGTGGAATTGGTGTATCACTTTTTTGCTACCACCGTTTGAGTTTTTGTTATAACCAATGTTCTCAATTGCTAGATCCATTACATGATGCGCATCACGACGTCATGTAATTTGCTGGAACCAGCAAAAAATTGCTCGAAGCGACATGATTTTTTGTTGGAACCAGCGTATCTTTTTGCTGGAACTAGATAATTTGTTTGCTACAAATCGACTACCGAAGTTTTCTACTGCTGAGTTTTTTGCTGGAACGGTCATTATTTTTTGCTGAAACCAGTAAATCTTTTTGCTTCAACCATCACTGAAGGTTTCGGTTGCTTTTTTTGCTAGACATGGCGGTGCAAGACGACAACGGCGGTGAGCCGGAGACGGGGATGCCGAGGATGCTGCAACCATGGTGACAGCTCGATGGAACCCTCCTGTCGAGCTGCAACCATGGTGAGCGGAGGTAAACAAGGCAAGTGCGGGGCACGAGAGGAAGGCAAGCTCCGGTGATGGGCACGGTGGCGCGGTCGCAAGCAAGCTCGAGAAGACGAGGAGAAGCGCGGCCGGCCGACGAGCGCACAGGATCTGGCATGTGCGGACGCTATCTTTTTTTTCGTGTTTCCTGTGCTTGTTTAACTTTTAAAATGAAGCAATCAGCCGGTTGGAAAAGGATGTATCGCGTGGCTGGGGCTAGACCGGCCCAACTGTTTGGCTAGTGCGCCGGCGTCTATTAGTGCCTTTTTTTTAACGCGTGCGTGACACACAGTTCGATGATATTGTTAGACTGTATTTATACCTAGCTTCTGTATATGTCTTGTATATTGTATTGTACACCTCGTGTACCCCTTTATATATATGAGATAGCCACACCTATTACGGGTGTCGTGCAGTTTCCCAAAACATATCGTTTAACATGGTATCAGATTAGGTCTACGATCTTCCGCTTCCGCCCTGCCGATCGCTTCGATGGCCTCCGCACCGCCGCCGCCGCCACCGCGATCTCCTCCTGCCCCGGCCGCCGCTTCGGCCTCCGACCCCGCCGCCGCCGCTCAGGTCGCGTTGGCCTCTCCGTTCTTGGCTTCAAAGCCGCTGGCTTCCATGGCTGGGGTCTCCATGTCTGCCTCCGCCCAGGGTGCAGCCGGCCCGCCGTCCCCGATCTTCGCCGACACCGTCACCCCACCGCCGGCGCACTACGGCGCTGCGGCGCCACCCAGCCTGGCCCCTCTGCCTCCGCATGGATACGGGGCTCCCGTGTCCTGGTCGGGGCACCAGTCAGCGGGTCAACACACGCCCGTGGATCAGCCAACGGGCCAGCCTGGTTTTACCCCGCCGCCCCCGCATGGCTATGTGTACGGAGCCATGCAAGGCGCGTCGCCCGCGATGCCATCAGGCCCGTCACCCGCGGGGCCTTACGCCTCGTCACCCGCCATGCAGCAAGGCGCGACGCCAGCAGGGCCTTACGGTGCGTCGCCCGCGGGAGCCGCAACGGGGCACTACGCGGCTGCGCCTACAGCTTCGTCCTGTACGTCGTCTTCATACAGTCCACCGGCGATCTACGGCGGGTACCAGCCGGCTCCTCCGATCGCACCGTACTACGGTGCGCCTGCTCCGTCTTATGGTGTTTCCCCGGCACCGTATCCTCTGCCGACACCTGGTGCTGGTCCGCCTCAGGGCTATTACGCGCCGCCTCTGCCGGATCATGTCGCCGCTGCTGCACCGTTCTACTTCGTGCACCTCATCCCGGTGAAACTCACGACGGATAACTATCTGTCGTGGCGTGCGCAGGTGTTGCCGCTTCTCCGCGGTCGCTATTTGGAGGGTTATGTTGACGGCACACTGTCGTGCCCTCCGCCATATCATCCGGCGCATCATGCTTGGGTGGCTCAGGATCAAGCCATCCTCTCGGCTATCCAGTCCTCTCTCACGGAGGGAGTCTCGTCACTGGTCATCTTCGCCGCTACGTCTCGGGACGCGTGGACGGCCCTTCATACCAGATTTGCTTCGCAATCTCAGGCGCGGGCTCACGCCATCCGCACTGCGCTTGGGGAGGTGAAGCTTCATGATCTCACCGTCACCGACTACTTCAACAAAGTGACGGGTATGGCTGACACACTTGCTTCCATTGGCAAGGCGCTTGGTCCGGAGGAATTCACCTCTTATGTGCTCAACGGACTGAGTGACGACTATGATAATTTGGTGGAGAATATCAATGGTCGTGACACTCCCATCCAGCCGCGTGAGTTGTACGCGCGTCTCCTTGCTACGAACAGCGCATCCAGGCTCGCCGCACTACGCCGAGCTTCCCTTCCGCCAACGCTGCAACGCGTGGGAAGGGGAAGCCCTACAAGCCACCAACTGGTGGCAAGCCTCCGCCAACCGCGCCTACTTCGCGGAACACCACTACCTCCACGGGAGGTCGGGTCCGTGCCTGCTGTGCAGGAGATATGCCCTAGAGGCAATAATAAATGTTATTGATTATCTCCCTGTTCATAATTAGGTTTATGTTCCATGCTATAACTGCTATGGTTCTCGAGTCTGCAATAACCACGAGGCTCGGAGGAAGACTCATATGCACGTGTGGAATAATAAACGGTAAAATGTATTCCTAGTCTGGCCTCTAAGACTGGCTCAAGTATTGCATGATGATCCTGTTTTCCTGATCATGGGCATGGCTATGCCGGCAATTTTGAGGGCGCAATGTTGGTAGAACACTTGTGTTGAATCGACCCAAATTGATGTTATGCTATGAGATTCATTCGTCACTAGTTAATGGTTAATAACACAGAGATGGTTAACGTTTGCATGATTCCTTAGACCATGAGAGTATCGAGTTTCTTCATGCTTGCTTCATGAACTTTGGGGTTTGTTAAACGTCATCCGTAAATGGGTGGCTATTACGGCGGCTTACGGGTTCATGGAAAAGTGTGTCAAGTAACTTAATAGCTCAAGATTGGGATTTGCTCCTCCGACGATGGAGAGATATCTCTGGGCCCTCTCGGTGTTACGGTATCTATCATCGTTTGGCCAGACACTTTGTGATTTGATCACGGGGATGCCGGAACACGGGAACGAGAAAAGAGAACAATACCGGTAACGAGGTAACTGGCATAGTGGACACGTTGTTGATCCACGGGGATGCCAACATATCTCACCTCGGGTATTTGTAACATATCGCGAAGCAACATGAATAGCACATGGCAACTAGAGGTTCACTCGAATATTCATTCGTGTGGGTGTGGGGGTCAATATGGGTGTCCACGACTCCGATGTTGATCATTGATCGGAAGGGGTTCCGGGTCATGTCTATACTTCACCGAACCTATAGGGTCACACGCTTAAGGGTCATCTATCTGCTGAATACTAGACAGGGAGTCTGAGAGAAATTCACCGAAAAAGTTTCGGAGACAACGGAAGAGTTCCGGAGAGAGAGAACACCGGAAGAGTTTCGGTAAAACCGAAAAGTTGTTTCGGAGTGTACCATAAAGTCAAATTGGTTTCGTCACATGCCTTGAAATTATTGGAAGGTACCAGAATTGTTCCGGTAACTTCTGAGATTTTTCAGAGACAAAAACCGGAAATGGTCCGGACTGCCGGAACCGCTTTAGTTGCTTTTCACAGATGAAAATCACTAAACCGAAAAGTTGTTTCGGAGTACACCATAAAGTCAAAATGGTTTCGGCACATGCCTGATAATTCTTGGAGGGTGCCAGAATCGTTCTGGAAACTTTCTGGAATTTTCCGGGATGAAAACCGGAAATGTTCCGGAGCTGCCGGAACCGCTTCAGATGCTTTTCGCAGATGAAAATCACTAAACCGGAATTGTTTCGGATCGCGTTGAAAATTATTTTAGTGGGTACTAGAAATGTTCTAAGCCCACATGAATATTTTCAGTTCGAACGGACGCTGAAATATGTCGTCGTGAATAGTGAAAGTGCTTTTTGGATTACTTTATGGAAAGCCACCTTTTGGAGCTTTACTCACAAATATCTCTAGGGATGACATGGAAGGATAAGGGCTGCCCACTTGCTTTTACCTTTGTGCCCTTGTGAAGGGCATTTTGGGTATTTCAAGTGTCACCCTGCCCCTTGGGTTTTCCTATAAATAGAGGTGGAGATGCACTCTCCACTCTCACTCTTTCTCACATACACATGCCATCTGATGTTATCTGGCTTCTCTCTCCCTCCCAGCGAAATAGTTTCGTAGAGCCGAAAGGCTGTCTGGGTTCCGGTGGGAACTAGTTCTGGACGGCGAAGCCCTGCCGGATAGATGACACCGTATGTGTGCAACTCTGTAGAGAGATCGTAGTTTCGGTCTTAGTTCGAGAGTGCCTCCCGAAGGGCTGTCCGAGTGACTGTCCGAGTTTTGAAGGTCCTCCCGAAGGGCTGTCCGAGTGACTGTCCGACTTTCGATGGTCCTCCCGAAGGGTTGTCCGTGACACCGTCCGGGGGACTGTCTGACCGCCTCCCGGAGGGCTGTCCGTGGGGCGGATGACGGTATACATCCTCGCGGTTGGGAGGTTGTAAATCCTAGCTGCGGGGATCTGCACCGCCGATCGTCATCGACTCTACTTCCGCTGCGCTACGAGTCGGTAACGAAAAAGATCAAACCTTGTATGCAGTCTCCATAGTGGTCCTGGGCTGGTGCGTAGGTCGGAAATTTTTGTTTTCTGCTGGGTTACCCAACATGCTGCCCTTCATGTGGTGCTCAGGTCCCCTGCCAGCTGTGTGGACTTGATGGTCACATTGCCTCCCGTTGTCATCGTCGCTTCAAGCAGGATTTCTTTGGGATCGGGAACAATGGCAAGGGTAATGAGAAGCAGGCTGCCCTGGTGAGTCATGAGCAGGGGCATACTCCTTCCTATCCAGTTGATGCATCTTGGTACATGGATACGGGAGCTACCAATCACCTGACGAGTGAGATGGGCAAGCTCTCTACACAGGAGTCGTACCGTGGACACGATCAGGTTCGCACCGCTAATGGGGAAGGTATGCACATCTCACATATTGGTCAGGCATCACTTCTTACACGTCGATCCACACAATTACGTCTTCATAATGTCCTTCGTGTTCCCTCTAACCGCGTCTACATCTCACGTGATGTGGTGTTTGATGAGAATGTTTTTCCTTTTTCCGCACTTCCGGTCACCTCCACCACTCCCACTGCACCTGAGCCGGTGTCCTCGCCCGAGCCGGCGCCCTCGCCCGAGCCGGTGTCCTCGCTCGTGTCGGCCGAGCGGGCGTCCACTCCTTCCTCGCCCAGCCGGTCGCCTGGTGTGACTGGTTCTGCGTCTGGGGAGCAGTCTGCGTCGTCATCGTCATCTTCATCGACCCTGTCTCCGCCGCCACCTCCGCCGCCTACCTCTGTTCTGCGTTCTCGTACGCGCAGTCAAAGTGGTATTGTTCGGCCGAAGGAGCGCACTGACGGCACGGTTGCGTGGATTGCGGCGTGTATGCCACAGACAGATGCTGACCCCACTGCTGAGCCTCGGCATTTTGAGGCGGCTCTTCGGATTCCTCATTGGCGCAGTGCCATGGAGCAGGAGTTTCAAGCACTCCAGAGGAATGATACTTGGCGCTTGGTTCCTCCTGTGTCTGGTGTCAACATCATTGACTCCAAGTGGGTGTTTAAGGTAAAGAAGCATGCTGATGGATCTATTGAGCGGTACAAGGCACGGTTGGTGGCTAAAGGGTTTAAACAACGGTATGGTCTTGATTATGAGGATACCTTCAGTCCAGTTGTCAAACCTACCACCATTCGTCTGCTTCTGTCCTTGGCTATTGCCAAAGGGTGGTCTCTGCGTCAGTTTGATGTTCAGAATGCTTTTCTCCATGGGGTCTTGGAGGAAGAGGTTTACATGCGGCAACCTCCAGGTTTTGTTGATCCTGCTCGTCCACATCATTTGTGTCGTCTTGTTAAGGCGCTTTATGGACTTAAGCAGGCTCCTCGTGCATGGCATGCCCGACTTGGCTCGGTTCTTCGACGTCTTGGATTTGCTCCGTCCACTGCTGATACGTCTCTGTTCATGTTCCATCGTCCTGAGGTTACTATGTACCTGTTGGTTTATGTTGATGACATTATTCTTATCAGCTCCTCAGTGACTGCCGCTGATCGTTTGGTGTCTGCTCTGGGTGGTCATTTTGCTGTCAAGGATCTGGGTGCTCTCCATTACTTCCTTGGTCTGGAGGTTTCACGGTCTCCTGCTGGCCTGACTCTCACTCAGCATAAGTATTCCTTGGACTTGCTGCGACGTGCTGGTATGTTGCAGTGCAAGCATGCTACCACCCCTATGTCTGCGACTGGTCGGTTATCAGCCTTGGATGGTGCCTTGCTTCCTTCAGATGATGCTACAGAGTACCACAGTATTGTTGGTGGCTTGCAGTACTTGACTATCACACGGCCGGACATCTCCTATGCGGTAAACCGTGTGTGCCAGTATCTTCATGCTCCTCGGACTTCACATTGGTCAGCTGTGAAGCGTATCCTGCGTTATCTCTCTCATACTGTCTCCTATGGTTTGCATCTTCGGTCTACCTCCTCGAGTGCTCTCTCGGCGTTCTCTGATGCAGATTGGGCTGGGAGCCTGGATGACCGGCGATCAACGGGGGGCTATGCTGTCTTCTTTGGTCGCAACTTGATCGCCTGGAGTGCGCGCAAGCAGGCCACAGTATCTCGGAGTAGCACCGAAGCAGAGTACAAGGCGGTTGCCATTGCCACGGCTGAGCTCATTTGGGTACAGTCTCTGTTGAGAGAGTTGGGAGTCTCTCAGGAGCAGCCACCGGTTCTTTGGTGTGATAATATTGGTGCGACGTATCTTTCATCTAATCCAGTTTTCCATGCTCGTACCAAGCACATCGAAGTTGACTATCACTTTGTGAGAAAACATGTTGCACAGAAGCTTCTTCATATCAAGTTCATCTCCTCCAAAGATCAACTTGCTGACATCTTCACGAAGCCTCTACCACAGCCTCAGTTTGTAGGTTGTAGGCGCAATCTTAACTTGATTTGTACTTCAGGACATAGTTAAGATTGAGGGAGGGTGTTAGACTGTATTTATACCTAGCTTCTGTATATGTCTTGTACACCTCGTGTACCCCTTTATATATATGAGATAGCCACACCTATTACGGGTGTCGTGCAGTTTCCCAAAACATATCGTTTAACAGATATAATGTGTGATAAGGGGCTTAGCAGCACTGCACTAGTAAGCGATTCCTAATTAGCTCATGCCACATCAGAGCATCTGGGAAATGCAAAATTCAGAGGTTTACACTACTAATCCATTTGCTAAAACTTCATCGTCATCATCAACAAGTTCTGCAAAAGAAACACCGATGGGGTACAGCAACAGAAACACGGAAGGATTGATCTATCTATATCTCATAGGTGATCCCGACCTTGAGCAGCTGATCCTTGGGAATGGCGAGCGCCTTGTGGCTCTCGCTCAGGTTCTTCCTCAGGAAGGTGTAGACGTAGTTGACCACGATCCTCTTCAACACCGACGACCCCGGCGCAGCCACCACGTCCGCCTCGCCGGTCAGGTACACCACGCCGCGCTCCAGCTCCGCGTCGATGAACCGCTTCTCCTCTTCGGCGGCCACCGCCTGCGCCCCCCGCAGCTGCAGAGCGCCGTCGTCGAAGGCGGCCTCCTCATGGACGAACAGCTTGAGGCCGTCGAGGAGAGAGGCGGAGAACTCCTTGGCGGCCTCTATCTGGTCGGTGTAGCCGTAGCGCGCCACGCAGCGGAACATGCGGTGCTCGGCGGGGCCGACCCGCCGGAAGATGAAGCGCTCGGCGGCCGGCACCCGCGGGATGGGGAGGTTCTTGATGGACATGAAGACGAAGACGGCGTGCACGGACGGCATCTTGTCGACGAGGCGCGGGAACACGGGCGGGATGCCCTGGACGAGCTCCGAGTAGAGCAGGCCGACGCCGGGCACGCGGCGCACGTCGCGGCGGCCCAGGAGCGCCGCGAGCTCGGCGGCCGGCACGACGCGGTCGAGCTCGTACCAGTAGCGGCGGACGTGGACGTAGTGCCAGGTGGCCATGAGCGCCATGAGCACCAGCGAGAAGCAGAAGGGCAGGTACCCGCCCTCGGCGAACTTGGAGAGGATGGAGGAGAGGTAGAGCAGCTCGGTGGCCCCGAAGACGACGTAGAAGGCGGCGACGAAGGCGACGTTGGTCTTCCAGACGAGGAGCATGACGACGGTCATGAGGTGCGTGGTGATGGAGAAGACCATGACGACGCAGATCCCGTAGGCGTTGCCGATGTTGGCGGTGGTCTGGAAGGCGAGGGTGACGACGATGCTGGCGGCGCCGATGAGGAAGTTGATCTCCGGGATGTACACCTGCCCCGCGTACTTGTTGGAGGTGTGCACCACCTCCACCCGCGGGAAGCAGCCGAGGGAGAGCGCCTTGGAGAGGATGGCGAAGGCGCCCGACAGCATGGCCTGGCTGGCGATGATGGCCGCCATGATGGCCACGATGAAGGTCGGCCAGAACATGGCCGCCGGGATGGATTTGTAGAAGGTGTCGCCGACGTCCTGCGGGAACTTGTGCAGGTAGGATGCCTGGCCCACGTAGCATAGCGCGACGGAGGGGAAGATGATGCAGCTGAAGCTCAGCTGCAAGCAACACGCCGGAAAATGAAGAAAATTTCAGTCCATGCCTCCATGGAACTGCTCTGAATAGTACAAATGGAGTGAAAAGGTGGTAGTGGCCGGCGAACCTGAATGGCCCTGATGTTGAAGTGGCCGAGGTCAGCAAACATGGCCTCCGTGCCTGTGGTGCAGAGGACGACGCCGCCCAGAGAGAGCCACGCTTCCTTGCCGTTCCTCCGGAAGTAGTCCACCATGTACCTGGGGTTGAGGGCCCTGAGGACGGTGGCGTCGTGGGCGGCGAGGTTGTACGCCCCGATGCCGGCGATGAGGACGAACCACACCGAGATGATGGGCGCGAAGGAGTATCCCACCTTGTCCGTGCCGAAGCGCTGCACCGAGAAGAGCAGGAACAGGATGGCCACCGAGATCCACACCACCTGCGCTGTTTTCACATACAACAAACCACGTTCAGATTCAGTTCCCTGGCTGTCGACCAAGCTGTGTAGATGACATGCTAAAATCTCTTGACAATTAGTACGTACGTTGGGTCAAGTGAGGCGCCTTCTCCCTGATCCCGCTCACCGCCGAGAGCACTGCAACAGCACAGCCATCAAGCATCATCAGATTAACTAATCAGTATTCAAATCTGTAAATAATCTTAGTAACGTACTTAGAGTAGGTACCGGAGATTGCGGGTGTGAGGGTGCCGTCGCCCATGACCATGGAGGTGCCGAGGATGGTGATGGTGAAGAGCGCGATCTTGGCGGCCTTGCTGGACTCGAGCCTCTTCTTCACCCACTGCGCCCTCCTCGCCTGCGAGTTGGGCTCGTGGACGGTCATGTAGTTGGACACGGCCGTGTCCTCGGCCTGCTGGTTGGGGATCATCCGGATCTTGGCGTAGCGCGAGATGAGCGAGTAGAGCGCGAAGGTGCCGCCGTCGCCGTTGTCGTTGGCGTAGAGCACGACGAAGACGTACTTGACCATGGGCAGGAGGAGCAGGGTGTAGAGGACGAGGGAGAGCACGCCGAGGAGGTCGTCCGGGTGCCGGATGCCGTCCGGGAAGGCGCTCGAGATGGTGTAGAGCGGCGACGTCCCGATGTCGCCGTACACCACGCCCACGCTCTGGAACGCCAGCAGCAGCGTCTGCCTCCAGCTCGCCTGCATGCATGCATGCGTACAGGAAAGTCAGTCGGACACAGCACAGCATGCAGCCGGCCGTACGTGGCACCGGATAACAAGTACAGTAAAGGTGATGGATGGATGATTTGGTCGCTGACCCCGGAGCCGTGGCGCCCGTCTCCGGCGACCTTCTCCGCGTCCCCGTAGAGCGAGTCGTGGCGCGCCAGTGTCTCCGCGCCCTCGGCGGCTTCGACCGACATGATGTCGTCTCGCCTTCAAGCTGCTGAAACAAGGAAGGGTTTAGTGTGGTGGTGGATCTGGATTTCGAAGACTTTAAGTACGAGAGCATGCAGGAATTTTAATTAGACGGATCTAGCACAGATCCTCCTGGATCCAGGAGGATTATTGGGTGCAGTGGTCAAAACTCAAAACTCAAGACACCGGAATTCGCAAGGGGGATTTCGATCGTATGAACCACCGCATGCACGGATAAAATCGTGGGAAATCCGGAGAAAACGAATGGCAAGGATCGGAGGATGAGGAGACGGAAGGAATGAAGAGGGATGGATAGATAGCACGGAGGAGATATAGATATCATACCGGCGACGACGACGACGATGGATCCGAAGCAGCAGCGATAGAGGGCGACCAGATCGATCGACCTTCCTCACGCCGGCTCTACGGCGGCGCCGGCGCGAGAGCAGTGGACGAATTCGCTTGCCTGCCGCGCCTCTGCGGGCCTATTATATACAGGCAGTCGGAAGAACGCGTTGCCAGATAGGAGGACGAGGAGAAACAGAATTACAGAAGCAGCTAGGGTGGCCAGCCAGGCAGAGGCTCAGCTGCCTGCCTCCCTACAGCTGATTTGCATTAACTCGTCGTCAATGCAGAGGATTTCTTCAGCCGATTTGCTCCGCGCCTGCCATTTCCGGCCTCCCCGCGTTCGTTTCTTTCTGTTTTGTGCAGGCAGGAGCACGTTCAGGCGTTGGTTTCTTTCCGTTTTGGACGGACGCGTGGATTCGGACGCGGTGGACTGGACTGGACTGGAGCTCGTCTTCAGCCACAAGGCCGGGCCCCAACATCGATCCCAAACCAGTAGCAGCAAAAATTCTTAGTAATTAAAGCAGCACCTTATCCCTCCGTCACGGTTTAGAAGGCGTGCACGTGTACCTAGGTCGTCAATTTGACTTATATAAAATATATTGTTTAACATAAAAATTATATCATTGGAAAATAGAACATCTAAAGTTTCTAATGATATATTTTTTATAATATATGTCTCTTATTAAGTTAGTCAAATTGACGACTTACATACACGTGCATGCCTTCTAAACTGTGACGGAGATAATGGATCCCATTATAAAGGAGTTGGGATTGTACGTCGGTATGTCCAACTATCCCTCCCCTCGGCCCCCCCTGCCCGCATCATGCATTAACCGGTAAAATCAAATCTTATTAAGACTTTCCTTTCATTCGCTTACCCATGCCCGAAAAATCAAATCTTATCAAAACATTAACTTAATCAAAAGGAAATCCTGCATTCCCCTGTCAATACGCAAATCAAATCAAATCTTACCAAAGACCCAGCTAAATGAAGAAAAAAAAACTTTCTATGACTTCTCTTATACATACTCAAATCAGATCTTACCGAAATCTGGAATATGATGGGTGTAAGATCTATGCCAGACATCAGACATGATTAGTGTTGAACCACTAGAACATGCCCGCGTTGCAACACACGGACAATTAGCTTGTTATATACAGAGTTGGGCTCTCGTTGTAGAGCTTTTCTTTTTTTGATGACAATGAGAAGACTTTATTCCTCAAGTCATATCGTTTACAATGATATGAGAAACAAAGTCAGGGACAATTACGGTTGTATCGTTTACAATGACGTGAAAAATAAAGTCGGGGATTGAAGATTCCCCAAAGCTTGAAGATTAATGCTAAAAGAGTTTTTGGCTAAGCCATCTGCAACTTCATTCGCCTCTATGTAGCAGTGTTGGTAAGAGATTTCTTGCAAAGTCCATACTTAACTGCTTAGTCTCCATGATAGTAACATATGCACCATGTTGGCTCACAGCATCAACGACAAAGGAGTAGTCTGACTCCAAAACCAGACTAGTACACTCAAGATTTGCTGACACACAACCCTTCCTAATAACACTAATTGTTGAATCAACGGTACTCAAATGGGGTAGAAACTATGTCGCCGCCGCTATAAAGTTGCCCCGATCATCCTGAGCAACAACCCCCGCAGCACCCGACAAATTTCAGATTAAAATGATGCATCAACATTAATTTTTACAATCCCACGGCTCGGCTTCTTCCACATGTGATCCCTCTCTCTGATTGGTTGTTTAGGGGGTCAAAGACCTAATGAATTTTTTTTGTTGGTACATTAATTGACATCACGGATCTCTGAGATAGCGGTATCGTTTCCCCTTTGACATATTGTCGACGCTGCCACCACAGGTACCAGGTCATGATTACAACGATCTCCGCCATAGGCAACTCAGCCCAGACTGAATTCAATCTTGCCAAATTTCCATAGTGACCGAGCCTGAGCGATGTTCCATCGCCGCTTGTTGTATAATCTCAAACAAGCCCATCTCAGACCAAACGTCCTTCGCTTGCTGACAAATAAACAATCTGTGTTGGACATCTTCACATGTGTCGTGGGAATGAACCCGAGGTGAGGAGTAGGGGTACGAATAAGGGCTAGATCTAGCAATGGCGCAAGTGTGACACGGGGATTTTACGAGTTCGGGTACCTCGCGGTGAAGGTAACAATCCTACGTCTCGAGCTGTGGAGCTATGTTTTTCTTCTTGTGTCTAAGTATTACAATGGATTGCCATCCCTTGTTCCTGTGCTACGTCGCGACTTATATATAGTGTGTCGCCCCTCTAACTAGCTACATTGCAAGGGGTTTAAGTGATCGTGTTAATGACAAGGGTTACATATGGTAACTGACATATTAAACGTTAATAACGCACTAAGACGGTTTGTCTTCCTTTGTCCGAGTCTTCATGAGTCATCCACTGTGGATTTGGAGCGTCCGAGTGCATGAGTTGTCGTCCGAGTGATGGGAACCATGGTTCGAGTGGATCGGAGACCCTGGGGTCCATTGACATCCGGTGTTGTGGGTCCCTCATTATGGTGAAGATATACCCTTCTTGACCCTGCCCATAATGGATATCCTCATCGTTATCCCCCGAATCGGTTGAGATTTTGTAGAACGGGTTTACTAAAAGTTTGATTTGGTTCGAGTATTATAGATACACTCGGCACGGGTTGGGAAACTCCAATTAACTATGATTTGAACAAAATTACAACGGATTCTGGTACTGGAGCTTCTCGATTGATCGAGGATATTTGATCATGAGGAGAAATTTGGTGGCACTCAATAATCTCCCGGAAGAGGCTGGCTAGTGATCTGAGTGTGGATGTGCCATTAAAACCCGAGTAACGATACTGACACGTGGTCCGACTCTTCAAAAAGATGCCACTCGATATCCCGAAGGAAAGCCGGTACATGCTAACTCCGACTCCAAGTTCATGAATTTTACGCCTTGGAGCCTAGAAGAAGGGTCAAGTGGATCCGCAGAGGAGCGTCGAACTCATCTTGTAGTAGTCTTTGGAGGTGACTCCAGGTAAAGTTTTTGGGTGGTTGTCCGAGTGGATGCCGACACCTTTATAGATCTTCGGCGGACCGAGTGAGCATGATTATAAAATGTTTCTGTTGGGATCAATAGGTCAAACAGAGTTAGTTTGCGCGGGGTGGAATCTCACTTGCACCACTAGTGGAGAAATTGCTAGCCACAACTTTTATTGGTGGCACGCCAATTTCAACCAGCGCTAGCACTATTTTCTTTCAAATAGTGATGGCGTCGGCATATTTGGTATGCCAGCTCTATGTTGGTAGTGCTGGCGTGGATAATTTGTCAAACGCCGCCACTATGTGGGTCCAGCTGTGATGGCCAGTTCGGAGATAGTGCTGGCTTAGGATTTATTTGCACGCCATAGATAAAGTATCTAGTGGTTTCATGCCCTGTTTGGAAACGTTAGCAATTCAAATATATTGTTTAGTGTCGATACCCACATTCAATATGTTTATGTATATTGTGATCCACAGATAACATGGAAAAGTATTGCTACACATAGATATAAATCAATTATCTACTCCCCACTGCATGGCTACATGGATATAAAAAATAATTATTAGAATAATAAAATAATAAAATAAACATATGCAACAATATAAATCAATATGTACAACAAAAAATAGCAATGGCGTTGGCATCATAGACCGATGCCAGGAATATTACATCCTTTATCTACTCCCACGACCTCGCCAACTGAATAGCGATTTATCCATTCACTCCCCCCTCCACCAGGGGCGTCGTCTCGTCCGTCTTCACCGCTCGTCGCCACCGGCGCCACCTCCGGACCTCCGCCAACGTCAGCCGCCGCCATCTCCGGACCTCGCCCGACGTTGTCGGTTGCCTGATACGTCTCCGGTGTATCTATAATTTTTGATTGTTTCATGTTATTATATTATCAATCTTGAATACTTTATATGTAATTATATGTTATTTTATATCATTTTTTGGGACTAACTTATTAACTCAGTGCCTAGTGGTAGTTTTTATTTTTTGCCTGTTTTTGGACTTTCTAGGAAAATCAATACCAAATGGAGTCCAAATTGGATAAAAATTTACGTGAGTTATTTTTGGACCAGAAGAGACCCAGGAAGCTTCGGGAGGTGGCTACAAGATCCTCGGGGTGGCCGCGAGCTAGGCCGGCGCGCCGTGGGGGTAGGGCACGCCTCCTAACCTAATTCCACTTCTATATATTCCCAATTATCCCAAAAACATCAGAGAGCCACCCGAAACAATATTTCCGCCGCCGCAAGTCTCTGTTCTTCCGCGATCCCATCTGGAGTCCTTTTCCGGTACTTTGCCGGAGAGGGAATCCATCATGAAGGCCGTCTACATCAACCTTGCTGCCTCCATGATGATGTGTGAGTAGTTCACCACGGACCTATGGGTCCATAGTTAGTAGCTAGATGGCCTCTTCTCTCTGTTTGTTCTTCAATACAAAGTTCTTCGCAATTCTCATGATGATATATCCGATGTAATCTTCTTTTGCGGTGCGTTTGTTGGGATCCGATGAATTATGGGTTTATGATCAGATTATTCATGAAAACTAATTGAGTCTACTCTTAATTCTAATATGCATGATTTTTATAGCTTTGCAAGTCTCTCGATCTATCGGGGTTTGACCAACTAGGTTGATTTATCTTCGGCGGGATGAGTGCATTGTAGTGGATTCAATCTTGCGGTGCTTTATTATCTCTATGACAAAAGGGGACAAGACACGTATTGTATTGTTGCTACTAAGGGTAAAATGATGGGTTTTGGACATATTGTTTGTACTTACTTTGTCTACATCATGTCATCTTGCTTAAAACATTACTCTATTTGTCATGAACTTAATACCATAGATGCATGCCAGATAGCGGTCGATTGGTGGAGTAATAGTAATAGATGCAGAATCGTTTCGGTCTACTTGTCACGGACGTGAGTCCTATATACATGATCATTGCCATGAATAACATCATAACTATGCACTTTTCTATCAATTGTCCAACAGTAATTTGTCTACCCATCGTATGCTATGCGTTCGAGAGAGAAGCCTCTAGTGAAAACTACGCCCCCTATTCAAATCATACTACAAAAACCTAAAAACCTTTCTGCAATTTATTTACTTTATTTTTATTTTTATTTTATATTTATCTATCTATCACTATCAGAAGTAATCCTTGCAAGTAACGAGTTCAAGGGGCTTCATAACCCTCTTGCCCGCGTTGGGTGCAAGTGTTTGGTTTTGTGTGTGCAGATATTGTTGATGCAAGTTGTCGTGGTTCTCATACTGGTTCGATAACCTTGGTTCTCACTGAGGGAAATACTTATCGCTACTATATTGCTTCTGTTGGAAATATGCCCTAGAGACAATAATAAATTAGTTATTATCATATTTCCTTGTTACGTCGATGCAAGCTTTGACACCTATCCGGACGACTCTGAGTAGCAGTCAGGATACATATAGTGGAGCAGCCATTTGGAATAGCTCCAAGTGGAGTGTGGTAGAAGTGTCTACAGTATGACATAGAGATTTGCAAAGTACACACGGATCTGAATGTCGCAGACCCGTTGACTAAAGACCTCTCTCACATGCAAAGCATGATCGAAGCCCAGAACTCATTGGGTGTTAGAACAATGTAAATCACATGGTGATGTGAACTAGATTATTGACTCTAGTGCAAGTGGGAGACTGTTGGAAATATGCCCTAGAGACAATAATAAATTAGTTATTATCATATTTCCTTGTTCATGATAATCGTTTATTATCCATGCTATAATTGTATTGATTGGAAACTCAAATACATGTGTGGGTACATAGACAACACTGTGTCCCTAGTATGCCTCTAGTTAACTAGCTCGTTGATCAAAAGATGGTGAAGGTTTCCTAGCCATGGACATGAGATGTCATTTGATAACGGGATCACATCATTAGGAGAATGATGTGATGGACAAGACCCAAACTGTAAACGTAGCATATGATCGTGTCAGTTTATTGCTATTGTTTTCTGCATGTCAAGTATCTGTTCCTTTGACCATGAGATCATGCAACTCCCTGACACCGGAGGAATACCTTGTGTGTATCAAACGTCGCAACGTAACTGGGTGACTATAAAGGTGCTCTACAGGTATCTCCGAGGGTGTCTGTTGGGTTGGCATGGATCAAGACTGGGATTTGTTACTCCGTGTGACGGAGAGGTATCTCAGGGCCCACTCGGTAATACAACATCACAATGAGCCTTGCAAGCAATGTGACTAAAGCGTTAGCCACGAGATCTTGTATTACGGAACGAGTAAAGAGACTTGCCGGTAACGAGATTGAACTAGGTATAGAGATACCGACGATCGAATCTCGGGCAAGTAACATACCGAAGAACAAAGGGAACAGCATACGGGATTAACTGAATCCTTGACATAGAGGTTCAACCGATAAAGATCTTCGTAGAATATGTAGGAGCCAATATGGGCATCCAGGTCCCGCTATTGGTTATTGACCGTAGAGGTGTCTCGGTCATGTCTACATAGTTCTCGAACCCGCAGGGTCTACACACTTAACGTTTGGTGACGATATAAGTATAGTTTAGTTGTTATGTTGGTGACCGAAAGTTGTTCGGAGTCCCGGATGAGATCACGGACATGACGAGGAGTCTCGGAATGTCCGAGAGGTAAAGATCGATATATTGGACGATATGTTTGGGCCAAGAGGTGAGACCCACGGGGCGTTAGCAAAAGGCAGTTTTGCAGAGGGCAGGGTCCAGACGCCAGGAACCCTGGCGTCTGGCCCTGGGCCAGACGCCGAGGCCCATGGCGTCTGGGCCAGACGCCGGGAACCGTGGCGTTTGGTACTGGAATCCGAGAAGGACTCTTCCTTTTGTTCCAAACCGACTTTGAGGAGGCTCTTTCTCCAAGTTTCGACCCCAGGGCTCAACATATAAATAGAGGGGCAGGGCTAGCACCCGGAATACATCAAGATTTCCCCAAGCCGTGTGCGGCAACCCTAACCCTCTAGTTCCTCCGTCATAATCTCCGTAGCGCTTGGCGAAGCCCTGCAGAGATTGTTCCTCACCACCATCACCACGCCGTCGTGCTGCCGGAACTCATCTACTACTTCACCATCGCTCGCTGGATCGAGGAGGTGAAGGCGTCATCAAGCCGTACGTGTGTTGAACGCGGAGGTGCCGTCCGTTCGGCACTAGTTCGTGATCGGTTCGAGGGACGACTTGCGATTTGGATCGCGGAGACGTTCGACTACATCAACCGCGTTTCTTAACGCTTCCGCTTAGCGATCTACAAGGGTATGTAGATTCACTCTCCCTCTCGTAGATGCTCATCACCATGGATAGATCTTGTGTGTGCGTAGGAAAATTTTTGTTTCCCATGCAACGTTCCCCAACAGTGGTATCAGAGCAAGGTTTATGCGTAGATGAGATCTCGAGTAGAACACAAACGAGTTGTGGGCGTGGGTGTATACATATTGCTTGCCGTTACTAGTTGATACTTGATTCGGCGGTATTGTGAGATGAAGCGGCCCGGACCGACATTACGCGTACGCTTATGCGAGACAGGTTCCTTCAACTGACATGTAACTTCGTTGCATAAAGATGGCTAGCGGGTGTCTGTCTCTCTCACTTTAGTTGAATCAATTTCAATGAAGAGGGTTCTTTTAGAAGATCAAAAAGCAATCACTACACCACGTTGTGGTTTTGCGTAGGTAAGAACGGTTCTTGCAAACCCGTAGCAGCCACGTAAAATTTGCAACAACAATTAGAGGACGTCTAACTTGTTTTTGCAGGGTATGTTGTGATGTGATATGGCCAATTACATGATGAGATATATGTGATGTATGAGATGATCATGTGTTGTATAGAATATCACGACTTGCATGTCGATGAGTACGGCAACTGGCAGGAGCCATAGAGTTGTCTTTAATTATTGTATGACCTGCGTGTCAATCATTAAGCGCTATGTAATGCTTTACTTTATCGCTAAACGTTAGCAATAGTCGTGGAAGCAACAGTCGGCGCGACAACCTCATGGCGACACGTTGATGGAGATCAAGATGATGGAGATCATGGTGTCATGCCGGTGACGATGGAGATCATGCCGGTGCTTTGGAGATGGAGATCAAAAGCACGAGTTCATGGCCATATCATGTCACTTATGATTTGCATGTGATGTTAATCCTTTTATGCATCTTATTTTGCTTAGGACGACGGTAGCATTATAAGGTGATCCCTCACTTAAATTTCAAGATAAATTGTGTTCTCCCCGAGTGTGCACCGTTGCGAAAGTTCGTCGTTTCGAGACACGCCGTGATGATCGGGTGTGATAGACTCTACGTTCACATACAACGGGTGTAAGCCATGTTGCACGTGCGGAACACTCGGGTTAAACTTGACGAGCCTAGCATGTACAGACATGGCCTCGGAACACAAGAGACCGAAAGGTCGAACATGAGTCATATAGTGGATATGATCAACATGAAGATGTTCACCATTGAAACCACCTCAACTCACGTGATGATCGGACTTGAGTTGGTGGATTTGGATCATGTGACACTCGAATGACCGGAGGGATGTCAATTTGAGTGGGAGTTTTTAAGTAATATGATTAACTAAACTCATTATCATGAACATAGTCAAAATGTCTTTGCAAATTATGTTGTAGATTACTAGCTCGCGCTGTAGCTCCCTTGAATTTTTATATGTTCCTAGAGAAATAGATTTGAAAGATGATGGTAGCAATAATGCGGACTGGGTCCGTGATCTGAGGATTGTCCTCAATGCTGCACAGAAGGCTTATGTCTTAATGCACCGCTCGGTGCGCCACCCCCTCAAGCGTCGTCTGTAGATGTTGTGAACATCTGACAGGCACGTTCTGATAACTACTTGATAGTTCAGTGCGTCATGCATTACGGCTTAGAATTGAGGCTCCAAAACGTTTTGAACGTCACGGAACATATGAGATGTTCTAAGAGCTGAAATTGGGATCTCAGGCTCGTGCCCGTGTTGAGAGGTATGAGACCTCCAACAAAATTCTTTGCCTGCAAGATGATGGAGAATAGCTCAATCGTTGAGCATGTGCTCAGATTGTCTGGGTACTACAATCGCTTGAATCGAGTGGAAGTTGATCTTCCAGATAAGATAGTGATTGGTATAGTTCTCCAAGTCACTGTCACTAAGCTACTAGAGCTTCGTGATGAACTATAAAAGGCCAGAGATGGAAATAATGATCCCTGAGCTGTTCGCAATGTTTGACACCGCGAAGGTAGAAATCAAGAAGGAGCATCAAGTGTTGATGGTTAGTGAAACCACTAGTTTCGAGAAGGGCAAGGGCAAGGAGGGATACTTCATGGATGGCAAGCCAGTTGCTGCTCCAGTAAAGAAACCCAAGGCTGAACCCAAACCTGAGACTAAGTGCTTCTATTATGAGGAGAACGGTCGCTGAAGTGGAACAACCCTAGATACTTGGTAGATAAGAAGGTTGGCAACGTCGACAGAAGTATATTTGATATACGTGTTATTGATGTGTACCTTACTGGTACTCCTAGTAGCACCTGGGTATTAGATACCGGTTCGGTTGCTAAATGTTAGTAACTCGAAATAAAAGCTATGGAATAAACGGAGGCTAGCTAAGGGTGAGGTGACGATGAGTGTTGAAAGTGTTTCCAAGGTTGATGTGATCACCATCGCGCGCTCTCTCTACCTTTGGGATTAATGATGAACCTAAATAAATGTTATTCGGTGTTTGCGTTAAGCATGAACGTGATTAGATCAAGTTTATTGCAATACGGTTATTCATTGCAGTTAGAGAATAATGGTTATTCTGTTTACATGAATAATACCTTCAATGGTCATGCACCCAATAAGAGTGGTTTATTGAATCTTGATCGTAGTGATACACATGTTCATAATATTGATGCCAAAAGATACAAAGGTAATAATGATAGTACCACATACTTGTGGCACTGCCGCTAAATGTCATATTGGTGTAAAACGCATGAAGAAACTCCATGCTGATGGATCTTTGGACTCATTCGATTTCGAATCGGTTGAGACATGCGGATCATGCCTCATGGGCAAGATGACTAAAACCCCGTTTTCCGGTATGATGGAGCGGGCAATTGACTTATTGGAAATGATACATGTTGATGTATGCGGTCCAGTGAGTTTTGTAGTGGGCGGTGGATATCGTTATTTTCTTACCTTCACTGATGATTTGAGTAGATATAGTGTATATTTACTTAATGAAACACAAGTCTGAATCGTTTGAAAAGTTCAGAGTGAAGTTTGAGATCATCGTGACAAGAAGATAAAATGTCTACGATATGATCGTGGAGGTAAATATCTGAGTTACGAGTTTGGTATATAACTTAAGACAATGTGGAAGTTGTTTCACAACTCACGCCACCTGGAACACCATAGTGTGATGGTGTGTCCGAACGTCGTAGTTGTGCTCTATTAGATATGGTGCGAACTATGATGTCTCTTATCGATTTACCACTATCGTTTTAGGGTTATGCATTAGAGACAACCACATTCACTTTAAAAGGGGCACCATAAGTCCGTTGAGATGACACCGTATGAATTTTGGTTTGGCGGAAACCTAAGCTGTCATTTTTTAATGTTTGGGGCTGCGACGCTTATGTGAAAAAGGGTTTTCACCTAATGAGCTCGAACCCAAAGCGGACAAATGCATCTTCATAGAATACCCTAACGTAACAGTTGGGTGAACCTTCTATCTCAGATCCAAGCACAAAGTGTTTGTTGCTAAAACGGGTCCTTTCTCGAGAAAAAGTTTCTTTCGAAAGATTGAGTGGGAGGAAGATAGAACTTGATGAGGTTGTTGAACCTTTGTTTCAACCAAAGAGTAGCGCAGCGCAGAAAGTTGTTTCTGTGGAGCCTACGTTAGTTGAAGAGGAAGTTAATGATGATGATCATGAAACTTCGGATCAAGTTACTATCGAACCTCGTGGGTCGACAAGGATGCGTACTGCTCCTGAGTGGTACGGCAACCCTGTCTTAGAGGTCATGTTGTTGAACAACGATGAACCTACGAGCTATGGAGAAGCGATGATGGGCCCGGATTCCGAGAAATGGTTAGAGGCCATGAAATCCGAGATGGGATCCATGTAAGAAAACAAAGTATGGCCTTTGGAAGTATTACTTGAAGGGCGTAAGGCCATTCAGAACAAATGGATTTTTTAAGAGGAAGACGGACGCGGACGGTAATGTCACCGTCTATAAAGCTCGACTTGTGGCAAAGGGTTTTTCACAAGTTCAAGGAGTTGACTACGATGAGACTTTCTCACCCGTAGCGATGCTAAAGTCTGCTGGAATCATGTTAGCAGTTGCTGCATTTTTCAATTATGAAATCTGGCAGATGGATGTCAAAACATCGTTTCCTTAACGGTATCCGTAAGGAAAGGTTGTATGTGATACAACCGGAAGGTTTTGTCAGTCCTAAGGATGCTAAAATGTATGCAAACTCCAGCGATCCTTCTATGGACTGGAGCAAGCATCTCGGAAGTTGGAATATACACTTTGATGAGGTGATCAAAGTTTTTATGTCTATACAAAGTTTATGAGAAACTTGTATTTACAATAGAGTGAGTGGGAGCACTATAGAATTTCTGATAAGTATATGTGGTTGACATATTGTTGATCGGAAATGATGTAGAATTTCTGGAAAGCATAAAGGGTCGTTTGAAAGGAGTTTTTCAAAGGAAGACCTGGAATGAAGCTACTTAAATATTGGGCATCAAGATCTATAGAGATAGATCAAGACATCTGATAAGACTTTCAATGAGTACATACCTTGACAAGATTTTGAAAGAGTTCAAAATGGATCAGTCAAAGAAAGAGTTCTTGCCTGATTTGTAAGGTGTGGAGTTGAGTGAGACTCAAAGCTCGACCACGGCAGAAGAAAGAGAAAGGACGAAGGTCATCCCCTATGCCTTATCCATAGGCTCTGTATAGTATGCCATGCTGTGTACCGCACCTGATGTGTGCCTTGCCATGATTCTGTCAAGGGGTACAAGAGTGATCCAGGAGTGGATCACTGGACAGCGGTCAAGATTATCCTTAGTAACTAGAGGACTAAGGAAATATTTCTCAATTATGGAGGTGATGAAGAGTTCGTCGTAAAGGGTTACGTCGATGCAAGCTTTGACACCTATCCGGACGACTCTGAGTAGCAGTCAGGATACATATAGTGGAGCAGCCATTTGGAATAGCTCCAAGTGGAGTGTGGTAGAAGTGTCTACAGTATGACATAGAGATTTGCAAAGTACACACGGATCTGAATGTCGCAGACCCGTTGACTAAAGACCTCTCTCACATGCAAAGCATGATCGAAGCCCAGAACTCATTGGGTGTTAGAACAATGTAAATCACATGGTGATGTGAACTAGATTATTGACTCTAGTGCAAGTGGGAGACTGTTGGAAATATGCCCTAGAGACAATAATAAATTAGTTATTATCATATTTCCTTGTTCATGATAATCGTTTATTATCCATGCTATAATTGTATTGATTGGAAACTCAAATACATGTGTGGGTACATAGACAACACTGTGTCCCTAGTATGCCTCTAGTTAACTAGCTCGTTGATCAAAAGATGGTGAAGGTTTCCTAGCCATGGACATGAGATGTCATTTGATAACGGGATCACATCATTAGGAGAATGATGTGATGGACAAGACCCAAACTGTAAACGTAGCATATGATCGTGTCAGTTTATTGCTATTGTTTTCTGCATGTCAAGTATCTGTTCCTTTGACCATGAGATCATGCAACTCCCTGACACCGGAGGAATACCTTGTGTGTATCAAACGTCGCAACGTAACTGGGTGACTATAAAGGTGCTCTACAGGTATCTCCGAGGGTGTCTGTTGGGTTGGCATGGATCAAGACTGGGATTTGTTACTCCGTGTGACGGAGAGGTATCTCAGGGCCCACTCGGTAATACAACATCACAATGAGCCTTGCAAGCAATGTGACTAAAGCGTTAGCCACGAGATCTTGTATTACGGAATGAGTAAAGAGACTTGCCGGTAACGAGATTGAACTAGGTATAGAGATACCGACGATCGAATCTCGGGCAAGTAACATACCGAAGAACAAAGGGAACAGCATACGGGATTAACTGAATCCTTGACATAGAGGTTCAACCGATAAAGATCTTCGTAGAATATGTAGGAGCCAATATGGGCATCCAGGTCCCGCTATTGGTTATTGACCGTAGAGGTGTCTCGGTCATGTCTACATAGTTCTCGAACCCGCAGGGTCTACACACTTAACGTTTGGTGACGATATAAGTATAGTTTAGTTGTTATGTTGGTGACCGAAAGTTGTTCGGAGTCCCGGATGAGATCACGGACATGACGAGGAGTCTCGGAATGTCCGAGAGGTAAAGATCGATATATTGGACGATATGTTTGGGCCAAGAGGTGAGACCCACGGGGCGTTAGCAAAAGGCAGTTTTGCAGAGGGCAGGGTCCAGACGCCGAGGCCCATGGCATCTGGGCCAGACGCCGGGAACCGTGGCGTTTGGTACTGGAATCCGAGAAGGACTCTTCCTTTTGTTCCAAACCGACTTTGAGGAGGCTCTTTCTCCAAGTTTCGACCCCAGGGCTCAACATATAAATAGAGGGGCAGGGCTAGCACCCGGAATACATCAAGATTTCCCCAAGCCGTGTGTGGCAACCCTAACCCTCTAGTTCCTCCGTCATAATCTCCGTAGCGCTTGGCGAAGCCCTGCAGAGATTGTTCCTCACCACCATCACCACGCCGTCGTGCTGCCGGAACTCATCTACTACTTCACCATCGCTCGCTGGATCGAGGAGGTGAAGGCGTCATCAAGCCGTACGTGTGTTGAACGCGGAGGTGCCGTCCGTTCGGCACTAGTTCGTGATCGGTTCGAGGGACGACTTGCGATTTGGATCGCGGAGACGTTCGACTACATCAACCGCGTTTCTTAACGCTTCCGCTTAGCGATCTACAAGGGTATGTAGATTCACTCTCCCTCTCGTAGATGCTCATCACCATGGATAGATCTTGTGTGTGCGTAGGAAATTTTTTGTTTCCCATGCAACGTTCCCCAACAGCTTCATCCTTCCTCTTCAGGGAAAAACCCAACACAACTCACAAGTAGCAGAAAGAATTCTTGGCGTCGTTGCCGGGGAGACATCACCAACTTCGCACGAGGTCCCTTCGCAAAAACTATTAATCACTTGTTCTACATTTTGCTTGCCTTCTTTATTTATCTTTATATTTGCTTTTACAAAAAATCAAAAACACGAAAAAAAAATCTATTTGCTTGCTTACTTAGTTTGCTAGTTACTTGTTTGCTTGCTTTGTCGCTATGTCTCAAAAAATACCAAATTGTGTGACTTTTCAAATACTAATAACAATGATTTTATTACTACTCCAATACCATCCGCCACTAGTGCGGAAGCTTTTGATATAAAATCCACTTTGCTGAATCTTGTTATGAAAGAACAATTTGCTAGAAGTCCTAATGAGGACGCTGCTTCACACCTTAATAGCTTCATTGAATTATGTGATATGCAAAAGAAAAAGGATGTGGATAATGATGTGGTTAAGTTGAAATTATTTTCTTCCTTGCTAAGAGATAAAGCTAAAACTTGGTTTTCATCTTTGCCTCATAATAGTATTGGAACCTGGGATAAGTGTAAGGATGCTTTTATTGCTAAGTATTTTCCTCCTGCTAAGATTAGATCTCTCAGAAATCAAACTATGAATTTTAAACAACATGAGCAAGAACATGTTGCACAAGCTTGGGAGAGAATGAAACTAATGATTAGAAATTGTCGCACTCATGGCTTAAGTTTATGGATGATAATACAAAATTTCTATGCGGGACTAAACTTAATGTCGAGAAATCTTCTAGATTCTGCTGCAGGTGGTACCTTTATGGAAATTACACTGGGAGAAGCTACAAAACTACCGGATAATATCATGACAAATTATTCTAAATGGCACACCGAACGAGCTCCAACTGGTAAGATGGTAAATTTTGTTGAAGAAATCGCTACTTTGAGTGATAATATTTGGACTCTCTTATGAATATGTTTGCAAATAAAAATGTTCATGCTGATCCGAATGATGTGCCACTATCTACTTTGATTAAGCAAAATAATGATGCTATTGATGTGAATTTCGTCTCTAGAAATAATTTCAACAACAACGCTTATAGAGGGAATGTCAATCCTAGGTCGTATCTCGGTAATTCCTCTAATAGTCGTGGTAATTCCTATGGTAATTCTTCCAACAATAATAATAGTATTCCCTCTGATCTTGAGAACACCATTAAAGAATTTATTATTTCTCAAAAGATTTTCAATACTATGGTATAAGAAAAACTACATAAAGTTGGTGATATGGCTAGAAACATAGATATGATTGCTCATGATGTGGAAACTCTTAAAAGTATAACTTTGCCACCTAAGCATGATATAAATGAGTCTATTAAATCCATCCAAATCTCTATTAATGAAGGTAAGGAGAGAACCGCCAGTGATGTGCCCACTATTTTGGATTACATATTGATGTGGTTCGGAGGGTGATGATCTTAATGATAAAAATGATAAAAATAATAAAAATGTACCCAGTGGTTCGGATGGTGATGATCTTAATGAAAAAAATGAAAAAAATGGGTTTGAAGAGGTCAAAACTTTACATAGTGATGTGCCCACTATTTTGGAATACAAGGACTTTAAATATGAAAATTACTCTTTGGTTAAATGTATTTCCTTGTTGCAATCCATGATAAGTTCACCTAATGCTTACGAACAAAATAAAGCCTTTACTAAACATATTGTGAAAGCTATGATAAAAGCTCATGAAGGAAAATTGAACTAGAAGTCTCAATACCTAGAAAAATGCATAATGAATGGGAACCTACTATTAAAATAAATCTTAAATATTATTAATGCAATGTTTTGTGTGACCTTGGTGCTAGTGTTTCCACTGTACCGAAATCTTGATGTGACATGCTAGGTCTCGCCGATATAAATGAATGTTCCCTCAACTTGCATTTAGCAGATTCTACTATTAAGAAATCATTGGGTAGAATAAATGATGTACTTATTCTTACTAATAGAAATTATGTGCCCGTGGATTTCATTGTGCTCGATATTGAATGCAATCCGTCTTGCTCTATTATACTTGGTAGACCCTTCCTACGAACCATATGTGTTATTATTGATATGAAAGAAGATAATATGAGATTTCAATTCCCATTAAAGAAAGGGATGGAGAACTTCCCTAGAGAGAGGATTAAACCACCTTATGAATCTATTATTAGGGCTACCTATGGAATTAATTGAAGGGCGACAACACTTGAAACAATGCATTATGCCTAGCCAGGGGCGTAAAACAATAGCGTTTGTTGGGAGGCAACCCAATAGTTATTTTAAAATTTTTCCTTTACTTTCTGTTATTTTGAGTTCACACAATTTTTTCTACTGTAATGGTTGAGTTTTTATGTTTAAATTAGTGTTTGTGCCAAGTAAAGCCTTTGGGGTGATTTGGAAGATAGTAGAATTGATGATGTGCAAAAACAGAAACTTTCACGCCCAGTGCAGAATTTCTCTGATTTTTCAGGAGCGTCTTTTTGATCTTAATTTTTTAAATAGTATTAGCAAATATGCCCGTGAGTTGCAACGGAAGAAAAAAATTGACATGCGTTGTTGCGAAACAAATGCCAATTATAATTAATCAACCTGGACAAATAGAGGATAAGTTTGATGATGACAAAAATGATGAATCAATTAACAATAAGATTTTTTTGGCCGCTAGTGCAAAACTTATGACGTTGGAGTGCATGTGTTGATAGTGTCATGTTTTTCATGGATACAATTTAGAAAGTAGAAAAATGTTACGACCGTTGTAGAAAAATATTTCCAGGTACACAACTCGTCTTTATATGGAATCACCACTTATATTTTTGAGAGATTCAACCCCTTTCCATGAATAACCATGCAAGACATTTTGACCCCGTTTTGGAAAAAAAGAAACAAAAAGAATACATGTTAAAAAAATGTAATCCTTCTGCATGCGGTCCTTTTATGTGTACCAGTTGCGGGAAACATACCAAAGTTTCAATATGACAAGTTAATTTTTTTACTTCACAACATTCATGGCTTTTCAAGTAAAATGACCAAATTGTACACATTGGTGCATCTTGCCATTACAAACAATATTGTTAAATATTTTTCATTTTCGAAGTGTCAAAATGGGTAGTTTTTGTGAAGCAAGTACAAAAACCAGGTTGCAAAAAATGTCACCACTCCCATTTTCACAGTAAATAGACTATATTTTATGCACAATTCCCTGGTTTCATGGATTTTCTAGATTTCTAGATACTTTAGCACATTTAAATGACTTTATGTCGAATTTCCAAAATTAATTCAAATTTGAACAACAAGTTCATGAAAAAGTTGAAAAAATCATGTTAAGAAATCATAGTTGTGTTTTTTATTCGTAATTTGGCCTTATCCAATAAAAGTAAAAAAGTTCAAACATGAGCGTGCAAAAATATGACCCCAAACATGGATTTTTTTTTTTTAAAATGAAGTCCCAAAAATGCGGTGTTGTTTGAAATTATATTCATTTTCTTTTTTTTCTCAAAATGGGCAAAGAAGCACAAATGGAGATCCATGCATCAGATTGGCTGAAGCTTGAAGCCATGGATCGATGACATGGCAAATGATCCAACCCAACAATCCAAATCTTTTCTTCATCCACGGACTTGCACACATGGAGCTGCAGCACACACACGATCCATTATTTTCACGTGGACTTGAAGGCCACCTTCCATGGCCGATTTGTTGGCCGGAGAGGCCTTTTCGGCGGCCGCTACAAAGGGATGCGAGCTCCGTCGATGGCGCCGTATCCAGCGACGACTGGCTCCACTGACGACGATGGAGGGCAACTCCCTAAGCTCTGGCTGCCCTCCGCGCCGCGAAGTTGCGCAACGCGAAGCACGAGGTGGTCATCGAGGAGGAGAGCACCGCAGATTCCAAAGTTCTTCGCCCGCCTCTAGATTTGGCCAAACGGGCCGGCCCAGCCTGTGCTAATCATGCGTGACACAACACGAACGACACACGCACGTTTACTAGAGGTCGTGTGTGTGCCAGCCCATGCCTCGTTCCTCGACACATGTACAACACATTTAATAATCGGTCCAGCCCGCATGTTTTTTGGCCCGCTGAGATGTTTTTTGGGCCATTTTTTACATATTGGGTTGTTTTTAGGTTATATATAAAATTCAATAAATAAATAAATAAATGTGTCGTGTCATGTCGGCCTGCGTGCCCAGCCTCATGGCCTAGACACGACCACTGGCGTGTCGCCTGCCGGGCATATCTCGTTTAGCCAGTGCCATGTCCGGGCCACATCATGTCGTCCCGGCGTGCTAACAAAGCGACCCAGGGACGACCGAGATAGAAATTGCTAGTGGCACCCACTTCGTTCCAACTAGCAATTCTATCTACAACAAAGCAAAAATATCATAATCCAGTCCCATTTAACACCAACAATCAGAATTCAAGCCCATTTCGATACATAGGCTGATTTTGGTTTTGAACTCAATTCCAATTCCAAGTATCCTGCACGTTGCAAATCTCTGCTCTCTGATTGGTCCATCTGGACGTCCCACGGATCACCCCCTGCCCGCCAATCTCCCCCTCAGATCCAACGGCGGGCGCACGACGTCACGCGGATCGCTCCCCCCCCTCCGGCTTTGCTCCCGCGTCCAATAAAAGCTGCGTCCTCGCCGCCGTCCCAACCCACCGAACTCAGAGCATTCCTCCAAATCCAGCACCACCGCCGCCAACACCACACCTCCCGAGAGTCCTCGTCGCCGGAGAAGCAAGCAGCAAGAAGATGGCCGGAAGGAAGGGCGGCGAGAGGAAGAAGGCGGTGACCCGCTCCGTGAAGGCCGGGCTCCAGTTCCCCGTCGGCCGCATCGGGCGCTACCTCAAGAAGGGCCGCTACGCGCAGCGCGTCGGCTCCGGCGCCCCCGTCTACCTCGCCGCCGTCCTCGAGTACCTCGCCGCCGAGGTAACCGCAGATCTTCTCGCTGCCCTCGAGCGTCTGTCCTGCTCTGTTCTTGTCGTGCTCGACAGATGTCTGACTGGTTTCGCCTGCAGGTCCTGGAGCTCGCCGGCAACGCGGCCAAGGACAACAAGAAGACCCGCATCATCCCGCGGCACCTGCTGCTGGCCGTCCGCAACGACCAGGAGCTCGGCAGGCTGCTCGCCGGCGTCACCATCGCCCACGGCGGCGTCATCCCCAACATCAACTCCGTGCTGCTCCCCAAGAAGTCCCCCGCCGCCGCCGAGAAGGAGGCCACCAAGTCGCCCAAGAAGAAGGCCGCCACCAAGTCCCCCAAGAAGAAGGCCCCCGCCACCAAGGAGTAGCCGTCCCCATACGCCATAGCCTAGCCAGTGTTGCTGCTCTGTTCCATTTCTCATGGACAAGATGCGTCGTCTGTACTCTGTAGGTAGCTGCCTTTTCGTCAGATTTGGTAGCTTTGCACCCCCATTGTATCTCTGATTTCTGTGGCAAATAGTTACTCTAGTACTACCAAAGATGCACTCCTTCTGCAGTTGGTCTTGTGAATGCTTCAGACCTGCTTTTGCTTCTGAAAATTTTGCTTGCCACTAAACAAGTTCCATTTGTATGAAATTCTGTCTTCAATCATCTGACCCCCCCCCTCCTCCCCCCCCCCCCCCCCCCCCCCCCCCCCCCTTTGCTCTTTGCTCACTGAAACAAACAGGGTGCTCAATTTCAGGCACTCATCTTATGTTATGTCGATTGCACAAATCATATTCCTGTCGAGCTGCAGGAAACTGATTCTTTGAAGAAATCACGCCTGACGATTCCTATAATCCTTCCACTTCCATGCGAAGCCAAGAAATGATGGTGGCGCTAGATTGGACAAGGAATAGTTGAAACCACAAACAGCAAGATGCTTCAGAAGTCTTGCAGATAAAGATGGCAAATTATAGCTTAACCTTTGTAGCTCAAAATATTCTTGCAGATAATTTAACCTTTGAAACCACAAACCTGAGAAACATTTGGCTGCTACATACTCCCTCCGTTCCTAAATATAAGTCATTTTAGAGATTCCACTATTGGACTACATATGGATGTATATAGACATATTTTAGAATATAGATCCACTAATTTTGCTTCGTATGTAGTTCCCTATTGGAATGTCTAAAAAGACTTATATTTAGGAATGGAGGGAGTAGATGCAAACTAAACTAACTAGCCAGAAACACATGTTATTTTGGATTCACCTAAAGAAAGCAGAAACAGATGCTAGGAAGGAAGGGCAGATTCAACAGAGATGATTAAACGTGCAATAACAGGCATCACTGCATCTACACATTCAGTCTTGTTTTTCCCTCTTTTTTCTTGTTGCAAAAGGCATTCGGTTTTCTTTCTTCCTCTTTTTTCTTGTTGCGAAAGGCATTCGGTTTTCTTTCTCTCTCTTTTTTCTTGTTGCAAAAGGCATTTGGTTTTCTTTCTTTCTCTTTTTTCTTGTTGCAAAAGGCATTCGGTTTTGTTTCTCTGCATCAACACATGCAGCAGCTTCAGAGTTAAGGGATTATTTAGAGCTGGAGAGGGTACAATTAGAACCTTCTGAATATAATTCCAGCGAAATAACACAAACAGAAGACAAACTTTATGCATCCTGAGCCACATACAGCAAATTTTACACAGCTCACATCCTGGGCATTCTGGTAGCAACACAAGTGCAATCTTATATTCTCCAAGAGTAATGACATCCTGACAACTGTGTGTGTTGATCATGTGGTACAAATTCAACTCATAATAGCATCACCGCAGCATTGCTATCTTTTCGACGTACAAATTTAAATCTAATATAGTGCATGCACGCACACAAGGAAAAGAAGAAGACGACAAAAGCTTAATCAGAGATTAGAAGTTACAATCTCGACGAGACACAACACATGACATAAGACTTAAGCTTGCCTCAAACGCTTGCAAGCGAGATAACTGACAGCGCCAACACAAACAAGCCGTCGTGTCTTCCTGCCAGTTGACTAATATTAATGCCAGTGCCAACAAAGCATATAAAATGGAAGAGCCTACAGCAAAAAAGCCATTTCTGCATCTGCCACCGGAGTGTAATTCCAGACACCTGCAGAGCAATCAATTTCATCAGTCAAACAAATCTGTACAAGTCACTCATGCAAAAACTATTAAAGTTATATCGCCCAATTTTTGTACGACTCAAACAGTAACCGTTGCTACACTAGTATTGTGGATTTCTACCAAAATCTCCAAATTTGGATCCTCTCAGCATTAACACAATGCCAGCAATACAAACATAGAGAAGCAATAGGTGATTTGCAGAATAGTGGCACGCCTAGAAATTCCATCGCCAACATCAAGTTTTTGGCTACATTTGATGTTAGTAGAGGCTAAAAGATTAGTGGTTTTAAGAACTCAATAGGAGGCCAATTCCGAAAATCCCAGCTCAACAAATATTTTTTTTTTGTTATGATGGGCATATGAGGGGCTCATGGAATAGGAAAGGAGAACCATCTGGTTTACCTAGCTAGTTGCTAACAAATCAAATTTAGTTAAATTCATTCAGTCGAAGCATCAATTAAGGGATTGTGCATCGTCCTATTAATAGATACACTTCCTTCAATCTACAATATATATGACATTCTATTTTAATCCGTACAGCATCAAAATAATACTTTGGCCACCACTTATAATTATAAATGTTAAGTAAAAATGCAATTCAAGATTAAAGCAGTATTTATGCCTTTATGGTGAATCCAGCCATTTTGATCATGTGTTTAATATTAACTATTGAACATCGAACATGACCAAATATTGAGAAAATAGGCCGCCCATACATATTCCAATTAGAAAAAACATTGCGATATATGCTGAGAAAATATTTAAGCAAACCGGCTAACACTAGAACAAATATTCTAATAGTCATTATTTCACTAGGTACCATAATGACCCCAAATATCACCAGTGTAAAATGTGCAAATGGCATAGCTATAAGCCCGCACAAATAAAGAAAGTATAAGGGAAATGAGAGGGAACAACATATAAATTACACTAGGACTTGATATATCCTTAACCATACAAAATAATCAAATGCAATGTAGAAAATGGTAGAAGTAAAACAAAAGAGCATCCATGAAGCACATGAAAGATGATGTATTTAGTTATGCTACCACTAATGTGACATCATTATCATCTATGAGCAGACACAAACATATGCACAAAAGGGGAAGGGTCCTAAGTCATCAGCCATCAGAGGAGTAGAGGGAGAAGAACCTGCAGTAACAGAAGGAAATGGGAGACTAATAGGGAGGAGCTAGCTGAAAGTAAGGCGGCTGGATGGACAGGGAAGGCAACTGAAAGAGCACATCCAATGGAGAGGGGCAGAATATCAGCAAATACAAGAGAAGGTAGATGGGTGAAGGCATGAGGAAGAGAACGGAGAGCTGCTAATGAAGGGATGAGGAAGCAGGGTGTCGAGAAAAGACTGTCAAATATGCAGTGTGCCATGAAAGCATGACAGGTGGCCAGCCACTGAACCACCTCCAAGACTGTCAAACCCTGGCGTTCAGCTTCACTTGCCCCACCGGTCCACTCAAAATAAGTTCTAGCACATCCTTGGACATGCCTGGGATTAGCAAGAAAAAGGCAGTATGGGATCTATTTAGTTCATATTCCTAACAAATGAGAATCAGTTTCGCTCAGTCACAGCCATTGTCGTGCCTGATGCATCCCTTCCTTGTTAACTCAATAAATACACTTCCATAAGTGCAAACATTATATTTTGCTACAACTAAGAGACTAGACTATACAAATCAATCTTGTAGCAATTTGCAATTTAAATTCATTATGTTTTAATTTGTCCAAATTATTTGAGATATTTAAAGTTGCCAAGAATAATGTATATTTACAATTTTGGTAATCTAAATCGTGCTTTTCTTCATGGAAGGGTAATTCTGTTTTGTATGCTCGATTTCTCCAGAATTTGAAAAACCATTCTCCAAATATTGTGCCTACAATTAAGAGACTACCACTAACTTCGCTCTTCATATTTCGTTCAAGCTCCACCACTGCCAGGTGGGCAATGTCTAAGCAAAGTGTTGTAGAGAAAATCTGGGCCCTCTCTTGTACTTGAGGAGTAGCATTAAAAAGGAAAGCGACACATTTTGTTTAAGAAGAATTCAAGTGCCTCAATCTGCTTGCAGAAGGTAAGCTTACCTGCTTAACCAGTAAATCACAATAGCATATCTAACTGGACAAGAATCTCATGTGTCGTGCAAAAGATCAGCTTCAGCACCGCCAATTCCTCTTTCTGCAAGCATACAAAGTCAAACGACCAAGGACATTCCAACAAAAAGCCAAACAGACACGAGGAGGTATCAAGATACTTAGATAAACTCACAGATGTAGTTTGAAAAAAATAAATCAATTTGGAGACAACACCAGGGAAAGCTAAATGAAACCGGATCTACTGTCAAATTTAATGAATATTCCAAAAACAGCAGAAACTGATTATCGTAAAATGAAGAAGATGCACACTAGGACTATTAGCACCTCAGTAGAGGTGCAAATGGGTATCCTTTAGGGTATTCTGTGACCCTCGTTAGGGTATACTAATAAATCATAGCAACAGAAATGATCAAAATTACTCAGATTTAGTGATAAATACAGTTTGCTAGCTCTGACATGAACCACAAACATAGCAGAATGAAGTTAGCATTAGGCCAATGCCCACTGCCTGGCTACAGAATGTAAAATTAATTACATACCACTAAAAGATACTTTCTATCATAATCATTACATAAGACTGGCATGAAAGCATGAGAACAGCATCATTATATGATGAAAGTTCATCAAGCCGCAAAAAACACCGAGATAACACTACTTAAAATTGATAGCTTAACACAAAAATGTGTGCACGGTATTACATCAAACAATTATAAAAAAATAACTTGGTTTTATTATACCCATGATGTAAAGCATGATATTACCTGTAGTATAGACACTTTCAAAAGAGTGATAGTGAGCTATGATGTTGGTTCCCGAGACGTTCTCAAATTGTAGCGACTCAAGCGGTAACATGACAGGGCGACCAATTGTCCACAAGAGAACCCCATTATTCTCCTCAGCAAAACCTAGTATTAATTGACACCCCTTCGACTCTGGTTCCAAGTGAAGTAGCTTGTCAATTTCAATGGTTTTTCCCAACACCCATGAAGCAACACCATCACAATTGGTCCTTCTCTTCCAGAACTGGGCATTGAAGTCTGATAAAACGAGGAGACCAATTCCACCGCCATCTGCCCGTATCATCGAGAAGTGGAAAAAGCTGAGGCCATTTACTGGCATAGGCATCACAGCCAGTCTTTGCCTATCCATATCAAATTCAAGGATCCCATCCGAATTCCCATCAAGCAACCAGTAAAGAGAACTCCCAACCAGCACAGCAGGCTTGGTGGTAGAAACCACGATGCGAGAATGGGCAGGATCCTCAGATTGAAGCGGCGCTGTGATAAGATCGCCCCACACACCGGTTTCCGACGAGTAAACGCGGGCGGCTGCTTGCGTAATTTGCCCCTCACTGCTCCCCACCAAAGCCAGATGGAAGTGTTGGACGTCTCCGGCGGAGCGAAACACCGCGCCGCTGATTGGGGATTTCTCCGTGTCGAACCCCGGGGGGACGGCAATGCGGTGCTGGTCGCCGGTGACGGGGTCCCACACAAGGAGCTGCAGGCGCTTCCGAAGGAAGATGAGCGCCAGGCCATGGCGGCATCCGAGGGAGAAGAAGCGGTCGGCCAAGTCTTCGTGTTGCAAGGAGAAGCGCTCCGGCGAGACGCGATCCGGGGCCTTGAGGGAAGGCGCGAAGGAGAGCCCTTCGTCTAGTACTTGGAAGAAACCGAGGAGGGGAGGGCTGCGGCGGTGGTGGCGGCGGAAGCGGCCGCAGAATCCTGGATCGGAGACGAGGCCGCGCCAGCGCTTGCAGACGAGGGAGGCGCGAGGGAGGGAGGACGGCTGTGGGGGGAGGCGGAGGAGGATCTCGGATAGGAGGTCTTCGTCTTCCAGCGGCGGCACCGCCGCCGGCGAGGGGCGGCGGCGGCGGCGGCTGCTCATCTCGCCCTACGATGTGGGATGCGTTTTTTTTTTTCTCCAGAAGAAATGCGGCGTTTTTTTTTTTTGAACGAAGAAGAAATGCGGCGTGGGACGTGGGTTAGGCTCGATGTGGATTATGTAGACCCGATCGGCCCAGTGCGTGCTGAAATGAAGTAGCAGGCCGTGAGAGTGAGAACGAAGAGCCCAAAACTGAGCTGGACATTGAAAAGCCCACGATGGGTGTTAACTAGGGTTAAATAAAGGAGAGGCTTGTCTCAAATAAAATAAAATAAAGGAGAGGCCGTCTGTTTTTTAGGGAAATTCAAAATGAATGCATATTTAACACGCGTATTCTATTTTTTAACACATATACATATTGTAGGTGAGTTCTATGTTATTTTATTTTATGAAAGAATACCTTCATTTTTACGCTACAAAAAGCGGATCCACAATAGCAAATTGTAGGTCCAATTATCCACATATTTGTTTTCCGTGTAGCCCACAAATAAAATAATGCATTAAAAATATTATATAGTTCACACATGTATATGTTTGATGCAAAAAAAATCATGATATTATTTTAGATTTCAAAATATTGTTACAATTTTTTGGTAAGTCGAGTTATGTTGAGTCAGATAGCTATTTTGCATTTCTGACACACGCGCGTGTGCGCGCGCACGCATACTATTGGAAGGAAGGTAAATGCCACCGTAGGTTTTTGGCTGGGTGTAGAAGAAAGTTTTTTTTTAATCCATTTTTTTGCATTGGTGAGATTGATTGACCGGATAAATTTGGTTGGGTGTAAGGCAGAACATATAGACGAGTCTTTTTCTTCTTCTTTCTTTCTGGAATGCTGTAACTGTGACTCCGGGTATCATTTTGCTCTTTTCCTTTTCTACCGTACGGATGGTTAACAAAATCATGATGGTGACATTTTACACTTGGCGTGTGATTATTATTGCACCGCCTTAGTTTGCAGCACAAATTGTGCGCATGCTTTTGATTTTCCTTTTATTTATATAGAAGGAATTTGCCCATGTCTGGGGAGATTTGGAGTTTGCAAAAGTCAAGTCAAGATAGTTTTCTTTTACAGTATAATAATATTGAGATCTGGAAGAACAACAACAAAAAAAAAGAAATTGGAGAAGTGGGGTATCGATCCCCATACCTCTCGCATGCTAAGCGAGCGCTCTACCATCTGAGCTACATCCCCATGTTGGCTAAATCAACTAGCAAATACATAATACGAGTATGTTCTGAACGTACCTGGAAACGAAGCTTCGATTTTGGGCCAACAATGTTTTGAGAGATAGTTGCAACAGCGTCCAGTTGTGTGCGAAAATGTATGCACTTTTTCTTACATTGTTCTTCTCCAGATATTCATTCATAAACAGGACGGCGAATATATAATATCATTGAATCATGATGTATGACCAGCAAGGGACTCTTTCCTAAATGGAAAACCTGTCGTGTGATCCTTATGATGTCCTAATTGAGAGGATATAGTACAATAAGTGTTAAATTAAACACATTCGCAAAATAAAAAATAAACACCATCTAGATTGCTTATTGTGTAGCTTAAGACACGGGCTTTAGACTTATAAGACAGGGTGGGTGGTTAAAATATGTTAGAAATAAAACACGAGTTACTAGTTTGCAATGTCATTTTAGTGATATTACCAATTTGGCTATGTCTGCATCACATAGTATTATGCACGATCGTTTATATGTCTAAAAGTTGTCAGATTATCTAGGGATTGCATCGGTTTTGTTAATCATTTAAACAATATCGGCAGTCATAATAAATATCAAAACCAAAAGATTATCTAGGAGCAATCCACATTTATATATTCATTCAAGTGTCGACAGTGTCGTTGACAGCAGACGAGCACACACCCCTGCCTGCCATCACACGTCCTAATTTCCATGGACACAGTGTACGCTGCCAACTCGCCGGCAAGAGATTCAGTCAAATGGAGGCCGGACACTGCTGGTTTATCTGCTTCGGCCGTTGCTTCCATGGACACAAGCCAAGGGTAGCTTGCCATTTGGCCGCCCGGTAACCGAAACAAGGGATTGGATTTTGGCCAAGCCTCCATTCTGAGAAGGGCCGGCCAGTAGAAAAATGGCCTTATCCCCTTCTTTTTTCAGGGGAAAAGAAAAGAGTCGACGGGTGCAAAAATTTGTTGAAGATGAGCTCATGAGCAGAGTTGCTGCATACCATACCACGCTCTGCTTCAGCTGGAAGCGCTCCTGGGCACGAACCGGATCGTCGTCGTATCTCCCTCCATATCCCGGATACATACACAGGTACTGTCTTTTTTGTTCGAAATTATTTGATTTCAGATTTTCTTCTTCTTGCCTCGGCGAGCCGCTGCCCGGGCAAATCCCCCTTCGCCATGCCCGGATTGTCAGTGCCGAAGAAGCAATCGGGCACATTCTAGCGTTGGAGTTCTGAAATCAATGCCAGACCTCCTTCCTGCTCCTGATTGCACCGGCAGCGGCTCGAAGCATGCGGTTTAAGATTTTCAGGTATATTTCGAGAACATAGAAATGGAAAGCGCACAGGAAAGAAGTGTTGCCTACAACTTTTAGAGTTGAATGACTATTAGTTTGTTCACTATTTTTTTTCTCTTTTCCTGTAGTGCCGATACAAGTAATATGGCGTTCGTGCTACTGGTAGTTATTGCAGTCATGTTGCGCCTAGCATCTATATCAGCGCAGCCTGACCCCGGATGCAAAACACAATGTGGTGATGTCGACATCCCTTATCCGTTTGGTATTGGTACTGGCTGTGCTATTGAAGGCTTCGAGATCACTTGCAAGAGGACTGCCGATGGAATTGACAAGCCGTTCATGCCCATTCAGGAGGCGGAGGTTCTAAGCATCTCGGTGCCCCGTGGCCAAGTCCGAGTTCTCGCGATCATCTCGTCCTACTGCTACGACAAAAGTACAAGATCGATGAACCATAATGCTTGGTCCGTTGACTTCTCACGGGGTCCGTACCACTTATCCTATGTACACAACAAGCTCATAGTCATTGGCTGCAACACCCTCGCATACATCAACAACCTCAGAGGCACTACAAGGTACACAACAGCATGCGCAGCGGTGTGTCAGAGCCCCGCGGCCCTGACAAACGGCTCTTGTGTTGGTGCAGGCTGCTGCCAAAACGATATACCAGAGGGTCTAAGTGGCTATAGCCTCAGTTTCTATGATGTTTACCGTAATTCCAATAGTACGCTTTTCAACCCATGTAGCTACGCCGCCATGGTGGAGACAGAGACATTTAGTTTCAGCTCCGAGTACATAACCACTACAAGGTTCAATGATACCGACGATGGGCGGAAGCCGCTGGTGCTGGACTGGGTGATTGGAAATGCAACGTGTGAAGTGGCCAGAGCCACTCCTTCTTACATGTGCCATAGCAGGAACAGCATGTGTGTGAACTCGACCAACGGCCCAGGGTATCTATGCAACTGCACCGCTGGATATGAAGGGAACCCTTACCTCTTTGATGGATGCAGAGGCAAGTTCATATCTTTGCTCCATGTGCATCTTTAGATCACGCACAATCGTGCAGATCATCTTTTCCTGTTGATAGTTTTTAAGGAAAACAACATTACTTCCTGTCCGTCCTGATTTTGATGACTGGAAATGCTTGAGTTTACAATTTGTTTTGCTTCTTTGTTCATCTAGTCTAGTTATAGTTAGAATATTTACCTCATTTTTTCTCTCCTCAATGTTATTCATCTTTACTTTGATGGAAGAATGGCAAACATTACAGTCATTATGCCATTACAGTCATGGAGTAGTATTTATTGGTACTCATATGCAGTTTTTTTTCCCCATGCATTACTATTCAATCAATCACTTGAGCCCAAATAATTTGGTTCTTTGCTGTTGCAGATGTCAATGAATGTGAGAAGAATTCAAGTATATGCCCGAAGTATGCAACATGCCACAACACTATAGGAGGTTATCATTGTTCATGTTCTCCAGGCAGAAAGTTCGTAATGGAAACAAAATCTTGCAACCCAGACATCACCCTAATCATAGGTAAAGCACTAGTTGTCTTTAGCATTTTCTTAATTCTTGTGTAGAAAACAATGGCCAACTCCACATAAAGATATTAATCACATTTAGCCAAGAGGGCGCAAATAGTAGAACTACCACAGCACAGGCAGAGGCGGAGGACGAAAAAAATTAAGGTGTGGCGAAGTCTGCCGGAGATCGCCGGAGGTCCAAAGCTATGGAGTCGCGTCGGACGGATTCTGCCGTTGCCCAGGCGCAGGAGCGATGAAGTGCAATGCGGACGGCCATTGCCTCCTCCAACCCGCACGGGATGACACCCCAGTCGACGGATCCGGGCTAGTCAGAGTCAGATCCGCAGCGCGTCATGCCGGAAAAGGCTAGAGATCGCCGGAGGTGAGATCAGGTGATGGAGGGGAGTGGAGGTGAGTTGAATGAAGTGGCTAGGGTTTGGTCCGTCGAGCGGATGGGGAGGAATATATACGGGGTCGGGTGGGCCAGCATGGGCCGGGTCCAACGTTGCGGACACGCCCGGACGCCCCCATATCCGGCCCATATTTGGGCTGGATACGAGGGATACCGGTCAGCACGGACGTTTGAGGCCCGTTTGAAGCGCCCGTCTGGATCACTTTTTTGTGATCGGTTAATGACCGGACGGCCTGCTCGGCCGTTTGAGACGGGTTTAAGAGGTCCAATTGTAGATGCTCTAAGCCCTGCGTCTCCATAGGCTACCCCGTCGTCAGTCGCCCGCCTGTTCCTCGCGACCTGGCCAGTGCCGCCGCTGTGCTAGCTACTTAGGGTTGAGTCGCGTGTGCGTGTGCGGGTGGAGTTGGTCGCGTGTCGTGCGTGGGCGCTCGATCGAATCGAGCTCGACCGGTTCCTGGCACAAGAACTGGATGGGTCGGTCCATCAGGCCAGCGGCCTCTTTCTTTCACCGTTTTCTAGATGCGCTCGAACAAGACAACAAATAGATCGATACATGCGTATGTACTATCTCCGTTCCTAAATACAAGTCTTTTTAGAGATTTCACTACGGACTAAATACGAAGCAAAATGAATGAATCTACACTCTAAAATATGATATACATCCATACATAGTCCATAATGGAATTTTTCCAAAGACTTATATTTAGAAACAAAGAGAGTATAAAAATTTTGTGCCCAGAATTAAGGTATGGCGGCCGCCATATCTTGCCCACTGGGGGCCTCCGCCAGTGAGCACAGGCAAGGACATATTGGTGTGTCTCCTTGTGTTGGGCATGCAACAAGTCTATCTGAGGAAGCTTTAAAATAAATAAATGAAATGATGAACATTGACAAAAAGTAAGTTCAGAAACAAACATCTATACTTTTTTTAGAAAGTATAATTATATATTGCATCACGATCCTTTAGCCCATTTTACCACGGCAAGACAACTTTACTGTGCTTTTTAGTATATATATTGTGAGATCAGTTTGACTAACAGAAACACCTTTCATGTTGATTTCTGCAGGCATTAGCATTGGCGCTGTCGTTCTGGTGATTATCATCTTCTGCATACGTGTAATATTTGAGAGAAGAAAGCTTGCAAACGTCAAAAAACAGTATTTTCAGCAGCACGGAGGGATGCTATTGTTTGAGAAGATGAAATCAGATCAGGGACTTTCATTTACAGTGTTTACTGAAGCAGAACTGGAACAAGCAACAAATAAGTTTGAGAAAAGCCAGATTCTTGGACATGGAGGCCATGGCACTGTGTACAAGGGAATGATTAAGGATATCGCCCCAGTGGCAATTAAAAGGTGTGCATTGGTTGATGATAGGCAGAAGAAGGAATTCGGCAATGAAATGCTGATTCTTTCCCAGATCAATCACAAGAACATTGTCAAGCTATTGGGTTGTTGCCTTGAGGTGGAAGTCCCCATGCTAGTATATGAGTTCATCCCAAAAGGAACATTGTTTGATCTCATTCATGGCGACAACCGTAAACTGCATCTCTCTTTCGGTTCTCTTCTAAGGATCGTTAATGAGGCAGCTGAGGGGCTTGCATTTTTACATTCCTATGCAAACCCACCAATTTTACATGGTGATGTGAAAACCTCTAACATCCTTCTTGATGAGAATTACATGGCAAAGGTATCAGATTTTGGGGCATCTATAATAGCACCAGCTGACAAATCCCAGTTCGTCACAATGGTTCAAGGGACATGTGGTTATCTGGACCCCGAATATATGCAGACATGTTGCTTGACAGACAAAAGCGATGTTTATAGCTTTGGTGTCGTTCTTCTGGAGATCCTAACTGGGCAGGTGCCACTGAAACTTGAAGGTCCTCAGGTACACCGGAGCCTGTCGTCAAGTTTCCTGCTGGCTATGAAGGGGAACAATCTTGACAATATGCTCGACAATCAAATAAAAGGTCATGAGAACATGGAGTTGATTGTAGGGGTAGCAGAGCTAGCTAAGCAATGCTTGGAAATGTGCGGTGACAATAGGCCCTCGATGAAAGAGGTATCTGAGGAGCTTAGCAGATTAAGGAAGCTTTCGAGACATCCTTGGATACAGCGTGATACCGAGACAGATAGTTTTCTTGGTGTAATTGAAATAGAACAAAGCTCCGAGTACACACAGAAGGATGAAACAATGCCCATAAATCCAAGCAGTTCTTACTTTATGAGGTGAACCAAAACAGTGCGAATTTTATGCTTTAGCACTTCCACTATTCATGTAACCTTCTCCTCCTTTAGTTATATGTGGCATCTTATTGTAAGACTCTATTGGACCCTTTGGTATTACATAGACACATCATAATTTAGCAAGAGTATATGTATCATGGTACAAAATGAGGACACATCCAGTTGATAGCCATCTATCCATTTGAACTTGTGCGAGCTTTCATATATATGAGACACCTACTAGATTCTATACATACATATATTCACTTACTAGATTCTTTTATTTTTTCGCGCAGGGGAGCTTTCAGGTTAGGTTTGTGATGTTTTTTTTTTGAACGATCACCGGGGGGGAGAGGATCCCCACCTGAATATATTGCTCAAAAGCTGCCAAAGCCAAGAGTCACCCCTTGAGCTTTGGCTGATCCAGTTTATAAGGGAAACCGGATCGAAAACCTAAGGTTTGTGATGTTGTACATGATGTATCCATATCGTGTGCATTCCTTTTCTTTTTAGGGGAGAAAAAAAGGAACGCACATGATATGGACAATGATGCGTGTTCCTGACAATAATGCCAGCTAACTCGTGACTATTCGTAAAGGATAGTAACTATAACCTACAACTACAACTTTGATGGCAATACACAGGATGAATTCTACAAACACATAGAGTAATAAAATAAGAAAGAGAGAGAATAACAAAATACAGAGACATACTTCAGTTGTGTCACAAATTTCTGCTAGTTGGAAGCTCCCTCGCTTGCTTGCTTAGGCAGGAAGCAGACGGCGGCCGGGTTCTTTGCGTCACCGCACTTGCGCTGGCCGGGGATATCTCTTGTAACAAGAACGATGCCATCGTCCATGAGTTCAACTCGCTGCAAGGATGTCCTGATGAACAAAAGAAAGTTGTTAGGCGATGCTCCAGTATTACAATACGCGTGTAACTGAGATTGCAAATAAGTCGGCGCTGCCCACTTTGGTCACAATTAAGGGCATCATATATACTTTTTTCCCCGGAGAACGTTATTAACTACAACCTGTCATGTGGGAATAATTTGCAAGGCTAACTAGAGGTAAATCCTGGAACACCAAGTCAGAATTGAACCTAAGCCAGTGCAAACACGCCAGTACGCTCTCACATACCACTGAGCCCAGTCATCAATTTTCATCTGTGAATCAACCTACGTTCCATAAGTTGACACAAGAAACATATAATGACCAACTGAATGGCCCAGAGCCCAATACTAAGAGCCAATCCTCTGCTTGACCAGTTACAGGAAAGGAACACATACAAATCAAGATCATGTTGAGGATTCCAAACTGAATATGGCCCATACTAGGAACTAATCCGCTGCTTGGCCAGCTAGATACCAACAGAGTCAGAGTGTGTAACAAAATTGCGCTCAGAAATTTTCATGGATCTGGTTGAAGAACCAGTACGTGGTTCAGTAACCTTGGACGGAATTTAGAATAATAATAAGCGTGTTTGGTTCGTGAGAATTAGAGATGGGGAATGGGAGTTGAGGGGTGAGAAGATTAAAAGTCCTTTGATTGATTAGAGGGAATGAGAATATAAGTGGGAATGGGAAGGGGAGTTGAGAGGGCCAATTCCCACCGTTTTCTTCCCATGGGGTACCCTGTTAATTCGTGGATAGAGGTCTATCTCAATCTAATTCCCAACTTATACCAAACAAGGGAATGAGAGTAAAAATCTACTTCCCATGTCTAATCCCTATACATCTCCCAGATGCAAACTTCCATTCCCCTGCCCTAATGGTTACCAAACAGGCAACGAATGACAGACAACGAACTCGGGGGTTGCTGACCGCGGAGCATGGAGGGGAGGGAGGCCGCCGAGCCCGTCGGCCTTGAATGGGGCTACTCCGGCTGAACGGCAGGCGGGTACCGATCGAAGCGCCGCCACGTACTCCGGCTCGCCCATCCACGCGCGCCGGCAGGCGGCGGAGGAGGCCGGTCCCGCTGGTGCTGGGGATGACTACGGGAGGAGATCGGTGTGGTTGAAGAGGCGGTGGCCGGAGGAGGCGGACGGACCCCGCCGGATTGGGGCGGAATGCGGCGGATCGCGCCGTCTGCGCGGTGCGCCGTCGAGCGCCTCGGCCGGCGTGGTTTAGTTGCGGCACGGGAATCTCGGAGCTGTTCTTTTTCTAAAGCCGTTGGATCCCCATCGCACGGTGCAAAACAGAAGGACACGTGAGAGGAATCTTAGAGCGAAGGATTATCTACTACCACCAAAAAACCTCGAAAGAACATATCCAAATCAGTATATGAGCCGTCTAATCACACAATCAACGGTTTAAAATCTTTGTTAACGAAACCAACGAAAAGCTAATCCCGCTTCGTCTCACTCCTCGCGTCCCATCCAAACATAACCCGCACGTCCTCCTTCGCTGCCGCCAACCGCTCCGCACCCGCCGCCGCTCAGCCTCGCCACCCACGACTCGCGGAAACTACCTATATGCGCCCTTCGCCCACAGTCTTCCGCCGCTCCCACAGGGGACGGACCAATCCTGCTCCAGCGCACCTCGCCCCGGTGGCGGACCTCCTGGCGAGGCCGCGACCTCGCGTCACCTTGCGGCGCTCGCCCGACTCCCCTGTGTGGATTCGCAGAATCAATTATCCCGTCAAGGTGCAGGCGAGCGCGCAAGCCCCACCTCGGGGGAGGGGCGACCTACGACGAGAGGCGAGCGCGCGAGCCCTTATGCGGCCAATTCGGCCTGTCCGTCCGCCCAGGTTGCCGTCTCCATCGGCCCTTGATCTGACCCTATGATTTTGTTTGTTTTGTTGCTGGCACCGGCCGACGAGCAGAGCTATAGGACCGCCAACTCTGGCACGCCCGTTTGGAACTACAACATGACCCTCACCTTCGGCCAGCAAGGTACTCACGAACCACTGCTCAACTTGCCCGATTTTTTCCTGCTTCCATCCGTGTTAACTTCCTGCGTTTGCTTGGCATCACGAGGGTGCAGGCAGTGATCCTTTGCTTCTCTGGGATGTGGTGGCCAGTCTGCGTGTTAATTATCTTCAAGCTGACCAGGGCCTCTTTGGCTGGCTTGGCAATTGCGGTGGTGGCCCAAACAGTGTATGATTACAAGACCCTTGCCTATCATACGTTAATTCCGTGGTTTGTAGTCTACAAACTGATGTTATATCTACCTATGAATTATGTGTTCTTCGTGCTTTTACACTTGAGTGTTTTTATATTTATTTATTGGATCCATCGGCCTCTGATGATTTGGTTCACCAGTTATCCCAGTTTTAGTTCGCCAGCTATCTTCTTGATCATGAGATGTGCCTGTGCCATGTTCGTGCTAACTAGCGGCATGTGTTCTTGCCTTGTGGCGGATTGTAAGGGCATGCATCACTACCGGAATAAAGCTCGACGCCGACGGCCTAATCTATGCCGACGGTGGCCGTAGGCATCGTCGGACCTATCCCGACGCCCCTGGTTGAACCGTAGGCGTAGAAAAGCCGTCGGCGTCCCACTGCCTATCCCGATGGTGGCCGTAGGCACCGGAAGGCCGTCGGCGTATCTACCACTATCCCGACGGCCCCTGTCGGCATAAACGGGCCGTCAGCATAGAAATGACCTAGACAGCCCGGAAACGAACGGCGAGCTGACGACGTTAGAGCTACGCCGACGGTTAAACCGTCGGCGTAGCCTCTGTCCACGTCATCGATCCGCGACACGTGCCACGTCATCGATCCGAGTCGCGTCTGTGGGCGTCGCTGGTTCATATCTACGCCGACGGCCAAACCGTCGGCAAAGCATTTTATCGGTTTTCTGATTTTTTTCCTGTTTTTAAGTTTTTATTATTTTCCTAAATTAATTTTTGATTAACTTAAATGAGCCTTATCTAAACATAAACATACATAAATTATATATCGATTTGGTGTAGAATTTTCCATAGATTATGAATATGTGGTTTGTATTTGTTTTCGAGTATGTTAGTAATGTGACCTCATGTTCTTTTGCATATAGGTCCCTATACTTTACTGAAATCACAAAAATATGATAATTACGTCTATTTTGACAAGTTTTATATGTTTTTTACAAGAATCTTGAAAGTGCTAGATCCGCCGGTCAACTGTGGCAGGGTTTGACGGGACGGGGGACTTTGGGGGGTAGTTATGCCGCGAGGTCTTGCGCTGGACCCTCTTACGTACACGTCCCGAAATGTGGTGGCGGGTGTAAGCACCCGGCACGCGGCTCCGTAGCCTGACCCCCATCACGGAATAAAGCTCGACGCCGTCACACGGAGGATGGAAAACGACCACGTCGGGTAGACACAGAGGGAATCTTGCGGTGGGTTGGGCCAGGACCTTGATCCGAAGTGTACCTATGGGCTGGCCTATCACAGCCAGGTGGAAATGTCCCTCGGCCAAACCCCATCCGGTGAAAGTCAAAGGGGTAGATCCGCCGGTCAACTGTGCCATGGTTTGACGGGACGGGGGACTTTAGGGGGTAGCTATGCCGCGAGGTCTTGCGCTGGGCCCTCTCACACGTCCCGAAATGTGGTGGCGGGTGTAACCACCCGGCACACGGCTCCGTAGCGTGAACCCCATCACGGACGTCGCTGCCGCCGTCACACGGAGGGTGGAAACGGCCACGTCAGGTAGACATGGAGGGAATCTTGCGGTGGGTTGGGCCCGAACCTTGATCCGAAGTGTACCTATGGGCTCGCCTATCACAGCCAGGTGGAAATGTCCCTCGGTCAAACCCCGTCTGGTGAAAGTCAAAGGGGTAGATGCGTTCGGTCAACAATGCTAGGGTTAGACGGGACGGGGTACTTGGGGGGTAGCTATGCCGCCAGGTCTTGCGCTGGGCCCTCTTACATGTCTGGAAGTGTGGTGACAGGTGCAAGCACCCGGCACGCGGCTCAGGGGTGTGGCCCCCCTCACGGACGTCGATGCCGCCGTCGCACGGAGGGTGGAAACGGCCACGTCGGGGAGACACGGAGGGAATCTTGTGGTGGGTTGGGCCCGAACCTTGATCCAAAGTGTACCTATGGGCTAGCCTATCACAGCCAGGTGAAAATGTCCATCGGTCATACCTCGTCCGGTGAAAGTCAAAGGGGTAGACCCATCCGGTCAACAATGCTAGGGTTAGACGGGACGGGGTACTTGGGGGGGGGGGGAGCTATGCCGCCAGGTCTTGCGCTGGGCCCTCTTACACGTCTGGAAGTGTGGTGGCAGGTGCAAGCACCCGGCACACGGCTCCGTAGTGTGAGCCCCCTCACGGACGTCACTGCCGCCGTTGCACGGAGGGTGGAAACGGCCACGTCGGGGAGACACGGAGGGAATCTTGCGGTGGGTTGGGCCCGGACCTTGATCCGAAGTGTACCTATGAGCTAGCCTATCACAGCCAGGTGAAAATGTCCATCGGTCATACCTCGTCCGGTGAAAGTCAAAGGGGTAGATCCGTCCGATCAACAATGCTAGGGTTAGACGGGACGGGGTACTTGGGGGGTAGCTATGCCGCTAGGTCTTGCGCTGGGCCCTCTTACACGTCTGGAAGTGTGGTGGCAGGTGCAAGCACCCGGCACGCGGCTCAGGGGTGTGGCCCCCATCACGGACGTCGATGCCGCCGTCGCACGGAGGGTGGAAACGGCCACGTCGGGGAGACACGGAGGGAATCTTGTGGTAGGTTGGGCCCGAACCTTGATCCGAAGTGTACCTATGGGCTAGCCTATCACAGCCAGGTGAAAATGTCCATCGGTTATACCTCGTCCGGTGAAAGTCAAAGGGGTAGACCCGTCCGATCAACAATGCTAGGGTTAGACGGGACGGGGTACTTAGGGGGTAGCTATGCCGCTAGGTCTTGCGCTGGGCCCTCTTACACGTCTGGAAGTGTGGTGGCACGTGCAAGCACCTGGCACGCGGCTCCGTAGTGTGACCCCCCTCACGGACGTCGCTGTCGCCGTTGCACGGAGGGTGGAAACGGCCCGTCTAACCCTGCGAGAGTTGACTGGGCGGTAAACTGGGCCCAAGAGACACGCGTGGTGTATCTATGTGTGTTTATGTATAGATAAGACACAATTTAATTAATGGATTTAAAAAAAAAGTATATATAAAAATATATATTAAAAAAAATTGAACGTAGAGATGCCGACGGTTAAGCCGTCGGCATATCCCCCTGCCACGTCATCGATCCGCGGCACAGTGGGCCCGAAGATATGCCGACGGCATAACCGTCGGCATAGACCCCCCCCTTATCCGGTCGGGCGGCCTCCCTCCTCCACTCATCCCCTATCCCCCACTCCTCCCGACCCGACCCCTCCCCGCGCCGCCGCCCCGACCCCGCCCTTCCCCGCGCCGCCGCCCCGCCCCGCACCGCCCCAGCCCCGCCCCTCCCCGCGCCGCCGCCCCAGCCCCTCCCCGCGTCGCCGCCCCTCCCCGCGCCGCCGCCCCGCCCCGCCCAGCGTCGTCCGCCCCGCACCGGACCCTCCATGGCCGCCGCCCCGCGCCGGCCACGCCCCGCCCCGGCCGCCTCTTCTCGGTGGACGCCACGCCCCGCGCCGGCCGTCTCGCCCCGGCCACGCGCCGGCCCGCCCCGGCCACGTCCCGCCCCGCCCCGGCCACTGCCCCGCCCCGCGCCGGCCACGCCCCCCCTACGTGAGCTCCTCTCTGCCTCATCTTTTTTTTAACTTAATCTCTTAGTTTTTTTAATGGATGGATGAATGATGATGATAATTGATGATGTTAGATGTTAGATGGTGATTGATGATGATGATTTATTGATGATGATTGATGATGTTGTTAGATGGATGAATGATGATGTTATGTAGATGAATGATGATGTTGTTGCTGTTAATGTTAACATGCTAAAAATGTTAATGAATGATGAATGATGATGCTGCTGCTGTTGCTAGATGGATGTAGATGGTCTTGATAAAAATAGATAGTGAGAAAAAATAGTATTTGAGAAACAAATGTTTGGCTAAAAAATGTTAACTTGCTAGAAAACGCACGGAGGGGGGAAACACATATTAATAATGAAGATGTTGATGGTCTTGCTAAAAAATAGATATTTGATGTGATGATCTAAATTGTTTTGTCGGTAAAATTTGCAGGCTTTGTGGTGTTGCATCTCTTTGGAGTCATCGTTGTCGAAGTTGTTGGTCCGTGATCCCGCCGCTGTTCGACTACTTCCTCTACAGCCGAGGGTGAGCTACATATCCAACACCTCCTCCTACTCTCTTTTAATCATGTCACTAGATTTAATTATCATGTCAAGTCGCGTAACCTAGGCGTCTCCCGTCCGAAAGGGTTGCATCGATAAATATGCATTCAATTGCATATTTATCACCGCAACTCTTTCGGATTGTCCAGCGTTTTCCACGGACAGCCCGAGGATGTGTAGATTGGGTACGTTCTCCATGCTCTACCCCGTTCCGAGACAGGATTTCGGCGGCGCCTCCCCGTTCTTCTCCGGAGCACATTCTCTTGGCTATTTGCCGAGACGTGTATCTGGAGAACAGCGGGGAGGTGCTGCCGAAATTTTGTCTCGGAACGGGGTAGAGCATGGAGAACATACTCAATCTACACATCCTCGGGTGGGATTAGGACCCTCTTTACCTATTAGAGATGTAGGTGGATTCAGTGCCGTTTCTCGTCAACCCGGTAGAAAATAAAAATTGTATGTGATTAATTTTAATGAATCCATAATTTTGTTGTGTGTCTCGTGATAAAGCAGAGGATGGCAGATAATCAGTGGATGTACAATGGTTTTATCCATCGGAATCAAGTGACAACAGAGTGGGTTGAGAAAACCGATGTGTTCTTAAAGGAGATATTCCGTCCTCCAATGATAATTAACCCAGAATGCCCCTGTGCAAAATGTGAAAGACGTCACCGTAGAGCTCAGGGAGAAATGACTTTGCACCTTCGCATGTTTGGATATATGGAAGACTTTAACATGCCCATAAACTTTGCCGAGCGGGACCATGGTAGAGAGGAGGTGATGCGACAACGCATCGGTGGTTATGAGGACGATGGGGTTAGAAACATGCTAGATGATGTCTTTGCTGCCGAGACGACACATACAACACCTTCAGAGAATGAACCGGAGGAGCCGGAGGCAATCGCAAAGGCCTTCTTGGAGGTCTTGGCCTCGTCAAAGAAACCTCTTTATGCGGGTGCCAAAATTTCTCAGTTGGATGCCATCTCGCAACTGATGGCAGTCAAGACTGAGTACGGCTGCACCCAAGCTTGCTTCGAAGCATTTCTGGGAGTATGGGCTAACAGCCTTCCTGAGGGTCATGAACTGCCGAAAAGCATGTACGCTACGAAGAAAATAATGAAGGCACTATCTATGAAATATGAGAAAATAGATGTTTGTCCGAAGAATTGCCTTTTGTTTAGGCACGAGTATGCCGGTGACAAGTACTGTAGGGAGTGCGGTTCCTCTCGGTACCTTGAGGTGGTCGATGAGCATGGTGAGAAGAAGCAACTAGACATCCCCGTAAAGATTCTTCGGTATCTCCATTTCATAGAAAGACTGCAGCGCCTTTTCATCACGGAGGAGTCTGCCAAAATGATGAAGTGGCACAAGGAAGGGAAAATGTACGATAAAAAAATCGTACATCCATCGCAAGCTGAAGCATGGAAGTCATTCGATAAAGAGTACCCCGAGGAAGCAACCGAGGCAGGGAATATCAGGTTTGCGATAACAGGTGATGGGTTGAATCCATATGGTATGTCGTCCAATCCATACAGTTGCTGGCCCGTGTTTGTTATTCCGCTCAATCTCCCTCCCGGTGTCGTAATGCAACGCAAGACCATGTTCTTGTCGCTAATCATTCCGGGGCCTGATTACCCGAGAAAGAATTTGGGAGTGTTTATGCAGCCGCTGGTGGATGATTTGCTCCATTGTTGGTACTTCCCGAGGTTGACATACGACCGACATCTGCAAAAAAATTTCTTGATGAAAGTTTGGTTGATGTATTGCATGCATGACTTTCCCGGCTATGCCCTATTTTGCGGATGGTGTACAAGTGGGAAGATGCCATGCCCAGTGTGCATGCAGGCTCTACGTTTTATTTGGTTGCAGAAGGGTGGCAAGTATGTAGCCTTTGACATGCATCGACAGTTCCTCCCTGCAGACCATCCAGACAGGGAAGACAAGAAGAACTTCACGAAAGGCCGGGTTGTCCATGAAGTAAACGAGATTCCAACGTTTTCTGGGGCAGATGTTCTTGCTCAGCTAAAAGCTCTCAAGCCTAAAGGCGAAGGCAAAGGCAAAGGAAAAGGCAAAGGGGAAAGTGAAGGCGAAGGCCCAGGCAAATGCAAAGGCAAAGGCAAAGCGAAACGCTTTGAGGGATATGGTGAGACGCACAACTGGACTCACATTACCCCGTTCATGAAGCTTCCCTATTTCAAGGACCTCAAACTTCCTTATAACATCGATGTGATGCACACCGAAAAGAATGTCGCAGAGTCCCTTTTTTCCACGATCCTCAACATTCCTGATAAGACAAAGGATAACGTTAAAGCTAGAGCCGATCAACAGAAAATTTGTGATAGACCACGGCTAAACATGCGGCCTCCAACAGACGGTCGAAGAAACTGGTTCAAACCAGATGCTGATTTCGTCCTTAAATCGCCAGAAAAGAAGGAAGCACTTATGTGGCTCAAACACATTGTGAAGTTCACTGATGGTTATGCATCAAATATAAGTAAGGGGGTCAATCTTTCAACGGGCAAAGTGACCGGGCTCAAGAGTCATGACTATCATGTATGGATTGAGCGGATAATGCCGGTGATGGTTCGAGGCTATGTCCCCGAGCGTGTCTGGCGAGTGCTTGCGGAGCTAAGCCATTTCTTTTGCATGATATGTGCTAAATAAGTATGTCCCGAGGTGATTGAACAATTGCATAAGAAGGCACCGGACTTGATATGCAAGCTAGAGAAGATCTTCCCGCCAGGCTTCTTTACTCCGATGACACATCTCATTTTGCACCTCGCGAAGGAGGTATTGTTGGGGGGCCCTGTGCAGAATCGTTGGCAGTACGGCCCTGAGAGACAGAACAAGCATCTCAGAAAGAAATGTGGAAACAAAGCTAAGATTGAAGCTTCCATAGCTGAGGCAGTTATCCTAGAGGAGGTGTCAGACCTCAGGACATCGTACTACCTAGACCACGTTCCCACTCTGCATAATAAGGTGTCTCGATACAATATAGAAGAGCCCAAGTATAAATCCAAGCTTGATCTATTCAACGGGCAATGTGGCCGGGCTGGGGGTTCGAAACCTTATAACATGCCAGAACAAGAGTGGGAGGACATCATGTTCTATGTCTTGCACAACATCAAGGAAGTTGAGGAAGAGTGGATGAGGTAATACCGCTACACCATTCTTTTATGCAATTCGTTGAGGATGAGTCTCGTTTTAACACCGATTTTCTTCTTTTAGTCAATTCCTACATGAGGAGTGGACGGGAATGATTCCTCCTACTAAAGCGGAGGCACTTACTCTTTTACGGAACGGTGCCTCTGGCAGGAAAATTTTTGTTGCTTGGTTCATGGATAAAGTAATTTTTCACATTCCCCTAGTTCAACTTCCTAGTTCAACATTTATTAGTTGATGGAACTAATGCACCCATCAATTTCAATTAAACTTGTAGGGCAAAGATCCGAACACCTCTATGGATGGCGAATTGAGATGGGTTTCCATGGGTTTTAACGCTCGGGTCATGAAATGTGAAAAGTATGATGTGAATGGGTATCGCTTCCATACAGAGGATCACCAGAACAGCCGGCCTGATCCCAAAACTATAAACACAGGAGTGTACACCCCAGGAGAAAATGAAGTTGAGTACTACGGAAGGGTAGGAAAAATATACGAGCTGTCATTCGATCTTGGGGGCGAGGACCTAAATCTAGCTGTGTTCAAATGCCGATGGTTCGACCCATATGAGGGGTTGAGACATACGCCTTCCCTTGGTTTGGTCGAAGTTAAACCATCCACCGTTTCAGGAGCCAATCTTTTTATTGCGGCTACCCAGGCCACACAAGTTTATTATCTGCCCTACCCATGCCAGAAAGAGTACCTAAAGGGTTGGGAAGTTGTGTTCAAGGTGGCGCCACATGGTAAGCTACCGGACCCGGACGATGACGATTACTTCTACATTAACCCCATGACATACGAGGGAGTGTTCTATCAAGAGCAACTTGATGATGTTGATGTGGTTCGATACAATGATGCCGATGCCTTGGGTGATGTTGATGTGTATCCAAACGATGACGATGCACGGAATGATGGCGAGACCATTGTGAACGACCAAGACATACTTATGCTAGAGAAATTAAATGAATACGCTGAAGATGAGGAAGAGCCTGCACCTACGTCAGACAACGAAGATGATATGCGTGATAGTGACGATGAGACCGGTCGAGGAAACGGTTACAACAGTGATGATTCGTATGGGTTCTAGCAGATGTATGTTCCATGTCTTATTTGTATGTTCTATTAATATGTCTTTTTTATTCCTTTTTATTATGTCTACTCCTTCATTATTAATACACTAACTTTTTATTCTCTTTTCAATGCAGGTTCGCTAAGTATGGGAAAGGGCAAGGCCGATGGTACTGGTTTGCTAAGCAAACTCGCCGCGAAGGTTAGTCAGAGTGGTCGACCCCGTAATGTCCCCTCCCGACTACTTGACGATGAGTTCTCACAGGGAGATCGAGGGAGAGGTGCCCCTAGAGGAGGACGTGGTGGGGGGAGAGGCCTAGGGGGACGGTCTCGGGGCTAGAAACTGCGCTCTATGACCGACATAGGGGGGTCGTCTTCGCGACCCTTCTCTGAGGAGGAGCAAGAGGTTGGGGAGGAGGAGGAGGAGCAGGAGGTTAGGGAGGAGGAGGAGGAGGAGCAGGAGGTTAGGGAGGAGGATGAGGATGATGGCGAGGAGGGGGATGATGGCGAGGAGGGGGATGGTGGCGAGGAGGGTGGTGGTGGCGAGGAGGGGGATGGTGACGAGGAGGGGAGTGGCGGTGATGATGGTGGTGGCGGGAAGGGGGGTGGCAAGCAGAAGGGTTGGCTACGTGGTGGTGCGCGACTCCCAAAAGCTCCTGATACCGAGGAGATGAAGTGGCTCATTAAGCCCAAGGGGAAAAGGTAAGTGCCCCTTAATAATATTTTAAACACATAGCATCATTTTGATTGTACACATGCTAATATTTTCATTCTTTTGCAGTAGCTGGGAATATCCTGAAGGTGCCCGTGTTCCAAACGGCGTCCTCACTATCCTGTTGAAGAAGCTTTGGCCGGGGATGTTCGCTCCGGACCGAGACAACGAGGAGCGCAAGATTTTGGCCACGTGCTGGGAGCACTATGAAGCGGCCTTCCACCCAACCCATGTGACGGCCGCTAAGGCCGTGATATCAAAGTTTTGGGTAAGTTCTCTTGAGAAGCACAATTCTTGAGTTACTTTCATAGTTTATCATCAAATCGTTTAACTCATGGCTTGTTCCATTCTGATTTCATGAATGATTGTAGAAATTCTATAGACTTCTTGAGGAGGACAAGGCCGGGGCCGATGAGTTCTTGCTGCAAGCTGCGAGGAAGCAGGCCCGTCAGTTGCAGTACGAGGTGCGCTGGGTGGCCATCTCGCATTATTATCACGAGATATGTAACGAGAAGGTGACCAAGGATGACGTGAAGGAGCATAGCCTTACCTTGACTAAGGAGCAGTACATGTTGGTAAGTATAACAGACTTTTCATTACGACGTTTGTGGTAAATTTCATTGTTTTGTGGTCACATGCCATTATGCTTCTTATGTAGGTGCGTCCTGATTGGTGCTTTGGAAAGAATGATGGATGGGAGGGATTGGTGGATCTGTGGGTCGGCGAGGACGCATAGTTTGCTGCCAAGAGCAAGATAAACAAGGCTAATCGAGGTACCGACGGAACACACCATCAGGGAAACTGAAACCACTGGCGCCACAAGAAACTTCAGGTATATCTATGTACATGAAACATTCTTGATCTTCTCTTTACCGTATGTTATTATGTATGACTAACCTTTGTTTGGCGGTGCAGGAGGAGAAATTGAAGCGGCCGCTCTCAGACATCGAGTTGTGGAGGCTCGCCCGTGTGCGGCCTAATCCCAAGGCCGGCGAGAGTGAGTACTACGGCCATACCGGGGAGAACCTGACGTCATACACGAAGGAGTTTCAGAAGTGGAATCCTGGCACATCAGACCCCTTGTCTGTGGATACCGACGAGAGGGCCGCCGTCAGCATAGGGCCGAAGAGTCATGGTCGGCATCCGATTCTGGATTCTGTGATCACCCCTTCTGTCTCCTACAGGCGGATGCGCGCTACCGACCCGAGGCCGAGCCAGCGCCCACGCCCCAGTGCGTCCTCTACACTGTCACTCCAAGCCCAGCATAACTCTGTAAGTATTTTCCCTCTTATCTTCTTTCTTTCGACCTTTATTTTCCGCATTGCTATGTTTTATGAGTTCCATCATGTCATATTTGTAGGCCTACATGGACTTCGTACGTCAGCAACTCTTCGACTGGAACGAGAGAGTTGCAGCAGCCACTGAGTACAACAGCCGCATGACGCAGCTTGTGGTTGCGTCTATGGCAACCGGGCAGATTCCTACACTGCCACCACCACCACCACCTCCTGGACCACAACCAGTGCCGCCTACGTTTGAACAATTCCTGGCAGAACACTATGGCACTCCAGTTAGTACATCACCAAACTATTCAACCACAACTTACCATTTATTCAATACAATCATATATTGCCTTCCCATCTCTTTTCAAACATGCAGGGAGCCGGTGGATCATCCGCCGGTGGTGGTGCTACTTATGGTTCCACTCCTGAGTCACAAAGCCCAGTCACTCCGGTCTGGCGAGGCGGTGGCGGTGGCGGTAGTGCTAGCGCTAGCGGTGGCTGTGGTGGTAGCGCTAGCGGTGATGGCCTCGGCTTTGGCTACCTCGGCTTTGGCGGTGGAAGTGATGGCGCTTAAGGCTTTGGCGGTGTTTTTATGATTTGTTGAACTTGTGATGATGTTGGATTTGTTGAACTTGTGATGATGTTGTTGGCTTTGTTGAACTTGTGATGATATTATTGGCTATGTCGAACTTGTCATGATGTTGAATTTGTGATATTATCCTCTCTATTCTGTTGCGGTCTGTTGTGATGATGATGATATATATATATATATATATATATATATATATATATATATATATATATATATATGCTGTGTATTTGTGTATTTGAATTGAAATGCAACCAAAAAAATGAAAAAAAAATTCTGTGCATAACTATCCCGACGGCATAACCGTCGGCGTAGTGTGGCACGAGGCACCAGTGCACGCCATGTGGCAGCCGCTGGCAGCTCCTGGTGGTCCTCTATGCCGACGGTTAAACCGTCAGCATAGCTTTTAGGTATCCCGACGGCTTCACCGTCGGCGTAGAGGACCACCAGGAGCTGCCAGCGGCTGCCACGTGTCATCCCCTGAATGGGTGGCCTCGCCGTCAGCCACCGTCAGTCACAATTCGTTGCCGACGGCCTATTTATGTCGAGGGCCGTACGGAAGCCGTCGGCATACCTACCTATCCCGACGGTGTTTCTATGCCGACGGCCGCCCGGCGGTACGCCGACATTCGAGTTGCCGACGGACGTGAGCCGACGGCCGCCGTCGGCATAGGTCTATCCCGACGGTTGTCCGGCCTAGGCCGACGGCTGTCCGGCCTAGGCCGACGGCCTGAGGCCGTCGGCAACGTGCGTTAGTCTGGTAGTGCATCATCCTTCTACAAAGAATAAGACTGATTAGTTTCATCAGCGAAATGATGCAAATGTGACTGTTTGCATAAACCTGTTTGTACAACCTATAGAGAACCGAGGATCTTGTGTGCCTGTATGAATTTCCGGGAGGGCCGCCATGGGCGTTTTGGTTGGCAGCACCATCTTCAGCTCTTCTCTGGCGAGGAAAGCGTTGCACGCACGGCTTGAGGAATGAGGACCCTCGCTCTCCTTAAGAGGAATGTTTAACTAGAAGTAGTAAATCTTTCTTCTAGCCCATATCTTGACAGATTTGCCCACAAAATTGTTCATCCCCTGCATTTTCATGTCCTGAGTACCACATTTGCATGATACGCTCAAATACCTGAAAGTGCAAGCATCGAACGAAGCTAAGCATGATATTCAAAGAATATGCAACTTTCCTACATGATTCAGTTTCCATAATTTCCTATTATTGTAGTTCTACGCAGGGAATTTTGTTCATGCATGACTCACTGTACAATAGTAATTGTTGAGAATTCATAAACATAAAAGTTTTCTGCTTGGGTCACAATTACTCAAATATCATCATTTTTTATGTTTAATTATTTAATTGATCAACAACCTACATGAAGTACTTTCTGGAGCAGCCATGCTGGAGTCCCTTATACAATTATGACCTTCTATTCATAATGATAGACTATGTTCCTTTTTTTTTTGAGGATCGATAGACAATGTTCCAGAGCAGCCGGTAGGAGCTTCATGTATGTTGCTAATTCATAAGAGGTTCACCTGGTGCAGGTGATGAGGTCCTTCGAATGCTTCCTTTAGCATGGGAATTTCTACGCCATGGAGTTAAAATATAATCTGAAATATAAGATAAGAAGAAGGAAATGCTTTTTGTTAAGTTTCCTCCACATTGTAGTTTGAATTAAAAAAACACATGTTTCGTTGTTTCAAGAGGCAATATATTGCATGCTCATAATGTCTTTTATTTACATTATGTTATCCTTGATGGAAAATATAGATTTCATGCTAGATCAGGAACTTACATTTTATTTGTGTCACCTAGGAGGTCCAGCATTGATAAAAATATGACCTTTTCCAGTTTGAGCAACTTTGTCAAATAACCATTTAATGATTACTCTTACTACTGCTACTCAGATGCTTAGCATAAGCCGGTAATATAATACTAGGTAGTTCTGGTTATAAATTTATTGCCGGTTTTCAATGATGTTTTGGCTTGAGCAACATTGTGAAATAACCATTCAATGATTCATTTTCTACTGCTACCCAGATGCTTAGCATCATACGGATAACAAATTATAGATTCTACAGGTAATTGTGGTTGCAAATGAGCTGTAGCGTCAGAATGATATTACCGCTCATTAACTTCCAGATATTGTACCTGGGGCTGCGAAGATACAAAATGAATTGTTAAATTTATTCTCCTGCAATCGTGAACCTTATGAATTGTCAAAGAAGAAGAATCAAGTCCATTAGTTTGTTGCTTCCTTAAACCTTATGAATTGCTTCTTCTTTTCTCACTCTGCCGTCGAGGAAGGTATTGTTGTTGGGGGAGTGTACACTCTTTTGAAATTGGCTGCTAAAGTCGATATGTCAAGGATGCATAAGGTAAAAGAAACAAATGGCATTGCTCAAGGCTCCTAATAATCGCAGCGAACACGGTGGACCGCACGTGGGTCACAAACAATCATGTTGAATTATTGAGCATTTCAGTTTACATGATGTTATGCCAACTTATCTTGATCACAGTTGAAACAATGAGGTGGGCGCTCCACTACCCACTCAAATTGATTGCCAAGAATGTCGGTGTCGATGGCATGATTGTTACCCAGAAGGTTAGAGCTCATTTACTAATAAAAAAATCATATATTTCTGCATAGATCTGAATTACATAAAAGATGTTGTACCATGTTTTTTGTAGCTACAAGCATGCAATTCTTCCGTTCGGTAGTACGAGGACTTGATGGCTGCTGGTATCATCGACCCCACTAAGGTTTATAGTCATGTAGCTACCAGACACACTTCCTTCCACCATTCTGAAATGGGTACTATATCGCAGTTAGGCTCGGCGATGATGCAACTTGTGGCATCATTTATTCTGCCTTTTTTTACTGGGGTTGCATCTTATATATTTCGTATGTAGAACAACCGTGTGGAATTCTAAAAGGTCTTTTCCTATATTGTGAGACCCTGTTTGGAACATGATGGTTTTGTGAATCAGAAAATACATGTTTTCCAATATAGTTCAGATATTTTTAGAATGGATTAATCAGCATCTACGTTTTTTTGATCCATTGCGAGGCATACGGGTGCTTAGATTTTGATATTTCTTTCAGTTTGTGTCACGAATTTTTAGTGCAAACGCTAACACCCGTGGCCATGTCACCTGGTTGTCCATTTTTCTATTCTTTGTGATGCATCAATCACAAGTATAATCATATATGTGATCAATTCTTTCTGACAGATTCACACTGCAGAGAAACCCACTGCGCAATCTGCTGTGACCCAACTACGATACACACCAGCTGCGGAAGGTGATGTTTTTAAGTTCAACGGATTGAGTTTATGAACCAAATGGTCGTCCAGTTGCTTCTGCTATTTGCAACACAAGCATACAGAGCTACAATTATCAAGCGGTGGAGAAAGCACTTTTCTGAGACAGCATATTGATAAATACCACTTATCAAGCATCACCATAAGAGGAGATCAAACTCTTAAAAGGCTGTAAGTGAAGAGAACGTACCTCAGAATGGGGTTGCTTGCTATTATGAAAGTGAGGTGCACTTGGTAGTCAAGGAACATTTGACAAGAAGATTTCACACAAAAATTAGTAGTCAAGGAACATTTGACAACCACAATTAGCAGCTCCCCTCCTCTTGCTTTCCCTTTGCCCTTTCTCTCAATAGTATTGTTTTCCTTGTTAGAAGAGGTCCTATGCTTGATTTCAATGAATTCTTCGGGTCCTAGGGATTTTGGAAGCAGATGTTTGTCCCTGCTGATTTCCGTGAGATGTACAGGTTTCATTAGCATCATCTATGCTATAATCCATATGTGACTCTGACTTGTAGGGATATGTACACCTTTAGCGATTTGTGTGCATGTAGGTGATTTTGGAGGACTTGTCGGAGCAGGATATCACATGGCTGCCTAAAGGAGATGTTCAAAGTTAGTCTAGAGCAGGTGAGTGCCAACATGAAGGACTCAGTTCGGGCTGTAAGCTTCCTTTTTTCCATCCCACATTTTGCCATTGAGCCCAATTATAATAGAAAAATGGATCACTTGGCAGTTCCATCTGTTTTCTCCTATGGCGATTAAAATTAATAGATGAAACACCATTTTATTGATTAATACTACTCTTCCCCTTTTTATTTGAGTTCCCGCACAGAATGTACTGAAACCTGTTCATGTTACCTGAGATGTCTACCAAGTTATGACGATATCCGTACATGTATGAAGAAATAGGTGGATCGTTTGTCCCTCTCACGAATAGGGTCATGCTAGATACTTAGACGATTCTTGATCAAGATGTATAAACCACTAGGAGATATAAATTCCTTAAACCAATATTTCACCTGGCCGGTATCTTTGGCTGACCCCAAAAATGGTCATGTTGCAAACCTGGCTTGCCTTGAGATGTATCAAATCTGGTAGCAGCATAGCTTGCAAAAGCTAAGCTTGATTTGAAGGGAGTACTATCTTATAGAAATATGTTGTTCAAGGATTAATAGGTGGATAAGTTTGTGGCTTTAGTTACTGAATGTCCAGTACCGTCTTGCTTCTCATCCAGGGCCTACATTTAGAGAAGACATATTCATATGTAAGTGATTTAAGGTCAATTACCTTCCCCTGTTGTAAAGCTCATCATCTTAATTCAGACATTATTATATATATGCACCATGGTTCATGATTGTACTATTTCTATACGCGTTTGCAAAGTTTGTTAGTATTATTATGCAGAGACAACCTGCCAGTAATTTCTCGATTTATTTTGCTTTGAAACAATGTTGATTGGCTGAAAGAATGGTTCTGCGTGGCTTGCACACTCAGACCTACTTGAATGTTGAGTTTTATTAGCAAATCCATTTAGAACAGTGTTAACATTTTTACAATTTGCTAAAGAAGGTTGTGTACTACATGGGTCTATACCCGGATACCAAAGAAAGCAACTCAGATGTTTCTCCCTGCCAATAATCAAGATTGACAAGGATAGGAGGGCAGATGGATCATGCTGCCATGTAATCGATCAATTTTTCATTTCCTTGCTGCTTTCTTGTTTCCTGATATTCAGTAGCCATGTACTTTTAGGACTTGGGATGTGATTTCACATGCATCGCTGATGGTAGTTGATCCTTTTGGTGGTTCAGGATGAGCTATTTTGCATAGAGTTGCAATTGGTCGTGGGAAGACTGGCTATGCATGGCTCAGTTTTATTGAGCTTAGATGAAAAGTTGAGTGGACCACCTAAATTGGTACCAAACAAAAAAGGGCTAAGTAGAGCCCCAAATTAGAGACACGATGGGATGTCCATCTTGGTCAGTATTAGATTTTGTCTTTTGTCATCAAAGAGCTACTATTAGACTTTATTTTTCAATTTGTCTGCGGACCTGGAATGACCCTTATTTGGGCATAGGACATTCCTGTACGTTTTGTGAAAGTTACAGGAGAGGCATGCTATTTAAAATGGATAGATTGCAAAAAAAATTATACCTTCATTGGTCAGGACCTGACCATGGAAGAATGAACACTAAATGATGTCAAATGAACTACACTGGTCACGATCTCCACGTAACAAGTGTTATTCTCGCTCCACTAGCTCAGGTCACATTGTCCGGACAGGTTCCCTGACTGGTATGTATAGGCCATCGCCTTGTACAGCCGCAGGGGGAAGGGCTGGCCATTGAACTACATTGGTCGACGCCGTTCTGCGAGGGAGGCGAGCGGCAACATCTGTTGTGAGTTGGGCGAGGCGGCGTTGCAAATGTCGTCTTTCATTGTTGTGAGCGGTGCCGCAGGGCGGCCAGCGTCAGCTACGTCGGTGCTGCGAGTAGTGATGCGGTGAACCGACGTCTGCTGGGGAGCAGCATAGCAAGTGCCGTTCAGGGGGCACATGAACCGGGGTAGTAGGGCAAATTCAATGGTGCACACGTCCCGATCGTACAACTCGGGAGGGGGCTGATAGAAAAATGTGATCGCCCGGGTGACTTTTCTTTTCGAGAGTAAGCAATAGCTTACCTTAACTTTATTGAAGGCGAAAATATGTAGGAGAGCCCGGGTAACTTCTTGCGTCGCCCTATTGGGAAGGGGCACGTTGGTTTATGAAATAATCAACACGTCTTTATGACTTAGGAATTCTAAATGTCATGATAGAAATATTTATGTTTCAAGTATAGCGTGTTTTTAGTCGAGACGTACGTTGCACGTGCATGCTTACTAGTACCAGGAAAATAAAGTGACTGAATCGTAGGACGCGTTTGGTTCACATCTCTGTTAGAGTGCATTTTGCATACTTGTCTTAGTTGGGCCTATCTCAGCTAATGTAGATTAAAAACCAACATCTATATGTAGTTTGGTTGTCTGTATTAGGCTCCCAAGGGAAGCAATTTCTATCATGTTGTTCGGTTGCCTGCATCGCTGTTGGCAGACAAATAACACGTTGTTTGGTTGCAAACGACATAATATGTGATCACCATTTCTCACTAGTGGTGACCTTACCACACATATTGAACATCAATGCTTAAGCGCTGAGCGATGGAAAAATGCTCCGCTTTTGTCCTAAGCGGCAGATTAAGTGTTTTTTTAATTTTGACCATAATTTTACTGTTTTTTAACTACTTCTACTTCTCTGCTTGCGCAATAATGGCAATATACCATTTATCATATTATTATGCTCTGCTTAGGAACTAGTTCCTGAAAAATTATGGCTGCATGATTTCTATTAGGTTTTGTCTATTTGAACTGAAGTGCATTTTAGTTGTTATTTTTCTTGCTATGTGAACCTGATGTGTATTTGCCAGGGTGTGAACTGTATTTTAGATGCTATTTCAATTACACACGTGCCATGTTTCCTATTTTTCTGTATATATTATTCAAAATCTGTCAAATTCTAGCCAATTTCCAAAAATGCTTAAGTGCGATTAAGTTGTGCTTAAGCGCCCATTGCTCTAAGCTGTGCCCTTCCGCTTCGCTTACGCTTTCCGCTTTTTTGAACATTGTTGAACATCGTCTTGTCCTAACTAGGAAACAAATGACCTTACCACATATATTGCATGTTGCTACTAACAAATGACAATACAAATTATTAATAGCCATATGGCTGAAAATGAGAAAGTTCATTGATACTAACTAGGTGGAAACCCATCTTCTTCTTTTGATGTTGTTGTGCTTCTTCTTCTTCATCATCATCATCTTCTTCTTCTTCTTCTTCTTCTTCTTCTTCTTCAGATCCTTGTCTGACCTTTGTTACCCCTATTGCATGAGCCCACTCCAACCTCTTGTTCTTCCATGCTTCGTTGTCAACCGCCTCCACACCATGGCCGGAGCTGACCACCTCATCAGGCGTCACATCTTCCTCCTTGATACGTCTCCAACGTATCTATAATTTTTGCTTGTTCCATGTTGTTATATTTTCTTTCTTGGATGTTTTACCATCATTTTATTACCACTTTATATCATTTTTTGGGACTAACCTATTGACATAGTGCCAAAGTGCCAGTTGCTGTTTTTGCTTGTTTTTTTACTTCGCAGAAAATCAATACCAAACGGAGTCCAATCGCGACGAAACTTTTTGGAGATTTTTTCTGGACCAGAAGACACCCGATGGGCCAAAGAAGTACCGGAGAAGAAGCCCGAGGGGGGCACAGGCGCGGCCTGGTGGGTTGTGCCCACCTCGGGCCCCCTCTGAACCGCCTCTGATGCCTATAAATTCTCAAATATTCGGAAAACCCTAGGGGAGTCGACGAAACACAATTCCAGCCGCCGCAAGTTCAAGAACCGCGAGATCCAATCTAAACACCATCACGGAGGGGTTCATCTTCCTCATAGGTGCCTCTCCGATGATGCGTGAGTAGTCCACCATAGACCTACGGGTCTGTAGGCAGTAGCTAGATGGCTTCTTCTCTCTCTCTTATGATTCTCAATACAATGGTCTCTTGTAGATCTATTTGATGTAAACTTTTGCGGTGTGTTTGTTGGGATCCGATGAATTTTGAGTTCATGATCAGTTTCTATCCATGAATATTATTTGAGTCTTCTTTGATCTCTTATATGCATGATTACTTATAGCCTCGTATTTCTTCTTCGAATCTTTGGTTTAGTTAGGCCAACTAGATCGATTTTTCTTGCCATGGGAAGAGGTGCTTTGTGATGGGTTCGATCTTGCGGTGTTCTTTCCCAGTGACAGAAGGGGCAGCAAGACACGCATGTATCGTTGCTATTAAGGATAACAAGATGGGGTCTATTCCTACATGAATAGATCTTCACTACTACGGAAAACCTTATACACAGAATCTTAGTAGCAGCGCGGGACAGGATGGGGCGCTACTGCTAATTAGCAGTAGCGCGGTATGCAGACAGGCGCTACCGGTACTAACTTGGCAGTAGCGCGGCTCGATAGAACCACGCTGCTACTAAAATTGACCGTCCGTTCCCGCCACGCTAGGTTTAGCAGTAGCGCATCCACGATAATCGTGCTACTGCTAATGTGATAGTAGTAGCGCGCTTTTTTTTCAACTCGCTACTGCTAATTTTGAAACTGGCCACATGGCGGGCCCCTCTTAGCAATAGCGCGTGTTACAGACGAGCGCTACTGCTATCTTATTAGCAGCAGCGCATTTTGCACCCAGCGCTACTGCTAAGCCGCAACCATACCACCTTTTCCCTCCCCCTCCCCTCCTCTCTTCCTCACTTTCCCCTAGCTCCCACCTCCTCTCTCCCTCACTTTGCTTCTTCCTCACTACTTCTCCCCCCATTACTCTCCTTCTTCTACCTATCTTTCTCTCTCTTTATTACTCCTAGCTAACTACACCAACCTCCATTAATGCATCTCCTTTCTCTTTTTCCTTCCCCCTCCACTAGTTGAACTTGTCTCCTCCCAAACTAGCTAGCTAGGTAGATCTAGCTAGCATTTAGTGAAGTGACCTATGTACCTCCCTAACTAGATCTATAGCCTTATCAAGAAGAACTTTGTCCACTTTTGATCATTCCATAGGTGTGTGTGGCGACACCTATCGACATCATCATCACATAGCTCGATCTCGAGATAGGTGATTAAAAATTTATGCTTTTGCAAGAATGGAAATATGTGTATGTGTGCGATATGACATAATCGAGCGATATGATGGAAATTGTGTGTGTGGCATGAGTTGCCGCCGAATTGTGCTTGTGAGTTGCCTATGTTTTGCCGAAATGTCGATTTATTTCCGTTTCGGTGAATTCCGGGCAAACTCTATATGTCCTATTTTTAGGGAAGGTCATGCCGAATTTTTGTATGACTTTGATGCATGCATGCATTTTTATAATCAATTTGTTTATTATTACCGTGCAGGCGTTCATGATGGCCAGTGGAACGGTGGTGGACAGGTGGTTGCGGTCGGCGGTGCAGGACATGAAAGAAAATAACCTGACAGAGGTTTTATGTCCGTGTCGAAGATACAAAGGACGAGCTTGGCTCGACCCCTATGACGATGGTCGTGTGATGGCGCACCTGCTCATGACTGGTTTCATGGATGGCTATACTCGGTGGATAATTGAAGATGAGGATGATGATGTTGAGGACGCCGACGGGGCAGGCAATGACGACACGAGGCAAGACGAAGAGATGATCGATAATGGCGGCGGAGAAGGGGCCGGACATGGCGGCGGGGAAGAGGCCGGGCATGGCGGCGGAGAAGGGGCCGGACATGGCGGTGGAGAAGGGGCCGGACATGGCGGCGGAGAAGGGGCCGGACATGGAGGCGGAGAAAACGTGGACTCCACGCCACAGAATTCGTCGGTACTAAGTTCAATCGTGCGGGACCCTCATGTTCAAGCACTGCTTCGCAAGGAGACGAGTACTGAGAGAGCTGCTTCTAGAGAGGAGGCCAAGCTACATCAACTGGTGGTAGACTCGAACACTCCATTGTATCATGGTTGCAATCCCGAGGTGACCCGCTTGAGTTTCACACTCGAACTCCTGAAGACGAAGGCTAAAAACAAATGGACCGACACTAGCCTCGATGAGCTTCTCAAGTACCTAAAGGATGTTCTTCCTGCGGGGAATCTATGTCCTACTAGTGTGGATGAGGCCAAGAAGATCATGTGCCCTCTTGATCTGCCGCACGTTAGATACCATGCATGCATCAACGATTGCATAATTTATCGGAAGGAGCACGCGGAAAAAACAAGCTGTCCGGTGTGCAATGCTTCTCGATACAAGAAGGCCGGGAAGAAATCTCCCCAGAAAATTGTATGGTACTTACCGATCACTAGCCGTCTCCAGCGGTATTTCGTAGATCCCAAGGAAGCAAAGCTCATGCGCTGGCACGCGGAGAGGAAGAAGCCCGACGATGGAGATGATCCGAAGCTGAGACACGTCGTGGATGGAAGCCAGTGGAGAGCGTTCAATGGCGAATATCGGTATTTCGCATGTGATGCAAGGAACATCGTGCTCGGCGCGTGTACCGATGGCATGAATCCGTTTGGCAACCAGAACACCAACCATAGCACATGGCCCGTGTTTGTATGGATGTACAACCTCCCCCCTGGTTGTGCATGAAGTCTAAGTACATACACATGAGCATGCTGATTCAAGGGCCGAAACAACTGGGAAATAATATTAATCTGTATCTGGGGCTACTTCAAGAGGAGTTAGACATGTTATGGAAAACACTGGCCAAGACATGGGACGCCAGCAAAGGCGAGTATTTCTATATGAGAGCCGCGTTGATCACGACGGTGCACGACTATCTCGGTTACGGATATGTCGCAGGACAGGTGTGCCATGGATATTGTGGATGCACGCGGTGCATGGATGATACGACGTCTCAGCAGCTAATGTCAAGGAAAGATGGCGGGTCTGGGAAAATCGTGTACATGGGGCATCAAAGATGGCTCGAGAAGGACGACCCGTGGAGAAACCGTGGAGATCTATTCAATGGTGAGGCTGAGCATCGAGGACCTCCACATAAGTGGAGCGGCGCCGAAATCGATGAGCTGTTGAAAAACTGGGAACAGTGCCCCGCGCCGGGAAAGACGATGAAAAAGGCGCCGGAGCCGCTGCTGAAGGTATGGAAGACGAGGTCTGTTTTCTGGGACTTGGAGTACTGGCACAAACTCGACATGCCTCATTGCCTTGATCAAATGCATATCTATAAGAATGTCCTTGAGAGCTTGCTTGCGACACTGATGAACATGCCGGATAAGACCAAGGATGGGCCGAAGGCAAGAAAAGACTTGCAAGATTTGGAGATCAGGGCAGATCTGCACATGCCGCCCCGTAAAAAGTCAGAGGAGACAGAGACGGAGACAGAGGCGCGGGAGAAGAAGGGCAAAAAAGTAAAGGAAGAGGATTATTGCCCCCCTTCTTGCTTCACCTTAAGTCCGGCTGAGATCGATCAATTCTTCAAGTGCCTTACCGGAATCAAAGTTAGTTCCGGTTACTGTGGCAAGATAAGCAGATATCTAGACACGAAGAAGAAAAGGTTCAGCGGGATGAAGTCCCATGACTGTCATGTGATGATGACGCAGATACTACCTGTTGCCCTTAGAGGGATAATGGAGAAGCACGCCCGTGACACGCTTATTGGTCTCTGCAACTTTTTCGACGTCATCTCTCGAAAGTCGATCAGTGTGAAGCAGCTCCGAAGGCTACAGGAAGAGATCGTTGTCATACTATGTGAGCTTGAGATGTACTTCCCGCCCGCGTTCTTTGACGTCATGGTGCATCTGTGTGTCCATATTGTGGATGACATAATATACCTGGGGCCGTCATTCCTGCACAACATGATGCCGTTTGAGAGGATGAATGGGATCATCAAAGGATTCATTCGTAACATGTCCCATCCGGATGGAAGCATCGTCCAGGGCTATCTGACACAAGAGTGCATCTCTTTCTGCGAGAATTTTCTATATGGCGAAGACCGGCCGCCTGGTGTTGGTTTGCCCGTTAACAAGCACGATGGGAGGCTCGAAGGAGAAAGTCACTCCAACGGTCGCAGGGAACTGCATGTGGCCTACTCAGATCAACGCAACGACTTTGACAGAGCAAACTTGGTAGTGCTACAAGACCTACACCAGGTAGATCCTTTCGCGGCACTGCATAAAGAAACTATCGCAAAGAAGTATCGTGACCGGGGGGTATGCAGGACGGACGCCGAAGTTACTAGAGAGCACAACTCCACTTTCCTGCATTGGTTCAAAGAGCATATTATTGCTAATCCCCCGGAAGAGGGCTCTAAGGACCGATTGCTCATATACGCCTTAGCACATGGCCCCTCGCCCAACCTCGTCACCTATCAGGCATACGATATCAATGGATACACGTTCTACACGGAGGCCAAAGATATGGGCAGTGATGATCAGAACTCAGGGGTGATGATGGAATGCATGACCGACAGCGACAATGGCGCAACTGAGAGATTTTACGGAAGGGTCGAGGAGATCTGGGAGCTTGACTACTCTGGACTGCACAACGCGACGATGTTCCGTGTCAGATGGGCTAAGAATGTCGAAAGAGAAAACCGGTATTTCACTACCATGACTATACCCGACGCCAAGAGCGGTACCGTGAACGCTATTGCAAAAAACGAGCCATGGGTACACGCTAAGCACGTGACACAATGCTTCTTCATAACCGACCCGTGCAATCCCAGCCGTGTTGTCGTGAGGAGAGGCAAAAGGAACATCATTGGAATGGATGGAGTCGCCAACGAGGAAGACTACAACCAGTACGGCAACCCAATGAGGGAAGATGACGATGACGATGAAGTATACGTCAAAAGAAGAATCAATACTACATTACCTAAGAAAGATCGTACTCCATGGAAAAGGAAAAGTCACAATGAGGGGCTCAATTATTCTTCAACGAACAAGAAGGGAAAGAAGCTCACTCAAAAACGAAAACGTCGACGCTAAGGAACCGTTATCAGTCAAATGATGTAATATATATGTTCCTATTTTGTGTGGACACTAACCGTTATGCATGGGTCAAATGATGTAATATATATGTTCCTATTTTGTATACATACTTAACCGTCAAATGAAAAGAAAAGAAAAGAAAAAGAAGAAAAGAAAAGGAAGAGAAAATAAAGGAAAAGACAATAGAAGAAACAAACAGGAAAACTGCTATAGGTACTGGTTATAGCAGTAGCGCTTTTCCGAAAAGAGCTATAGCTAGTCAAAATAGCAGTAGCGCTTTTCCGAAAAAGAGCTATAGCTAGTCAAAATAGCAGTAGCGCCGTTTGGAGAAGCGCGCTATAGATAAATTAGCTATAGCGTGTTTTTAGGAAACGAGCTACTGCTATGTCGACTTAACCCCCGGATCCCCACTCTCTCTTCCCCCAAATCCCCGTTTCCCGCCTCTGCTTCCCCCAAATCCCCACTCTCTCTTCTCCCCGGCCCCTCGTCGCCGCCGGAGCCCTGCCCTCGCCGGAGTCCTGCCCTCGCCCCCGACCCCGGCGCTCGCCCCCAACCTCCCGACCCCGGCGCTCGCCCACGACCCCCCGACCCCGGCGACCTCGCCCTCGCCCCCGACCCCGGCGCTCGCCCCCGACCCCCCGACCCCGGCGACCTCGCCCTCGCCCCCGACCCCGGCGCTCGCCCCCGACCCCCCGACCCCGGCGACCTCGCCCACGCCCCTGACCCCGGCCCCGGCGCGCCACGCCTCCCTCCTCTGCTTCCTCCCCTCCCAACCTCACCCCTGCACCCTCTGTAAGCCCCCCACCGCTCCTCCTCTCTCTGCTAGTAGGTTAATTTGGCTATATTATGAACCCTAGTTAGTATGAACCCTAGTTAGTTAGGGCAGTAGGTTAATTAGGTTCTTCGTCAAAGTACGATAGAAATTTAGGGTTAGGTGTTTTAGGTGTAGTTAAAAGAAAAAACAGAATTGATTATATAGGTTTCTTGCATTTTTTAGTTTAAGCAATTGTTGCTATTTAAAAAAACAGAATTTGAAGTGGACATGTGATATGTGGACATGTGATTTGGACATGTCATATTTGGAATTTGGACATGTCATATTTGGACATGTGATGTTTTGGACATGTCATATTTGGAAAATGATGATTATGTGCAGGGTAAATGATCCGAGTGGCCTATGTTTCGCCAGAATGTTGATTCATTTCCGTTCCGGTGAATTTCAGGCGCTCGATATGTCCACTTTTTAGCAAAGGTCATGCCGAAATTTTCCGTGAATTTTGGCATGACTTGTGCTAGAAAGTAGGCATATCGAGTGCCGGGATTTGCTGGGAAACGGCATTCCGGCAAACATAGATCTTTTTTTAATGTCATTTCTCATTTTTTTTATAGTTTTAGAATTAAACGAGGAGACTTAATCATAGGAAACATGTCGAACAACGAAGAAACCGGGCCTTCTGACCAAGATGCAGACGAGATGGATTATGAGGGTGAACAACAGTACCTCGACTTTTTGTCTGCTAAGCACAGTCAAGGTTTGCAGGTCGGCCTCGATGATGGTACTGACGCCGACACCGACACCGACGGCGCCGGCACCGATGGCGGCGCCGAGACCGGCGGGGAAGGTACCGGCGCCGATGCCGCTACCGAAAAGAAGAAGCAGAAGAAGCAGAGGATACGAAAACCTAACAAACTCGGCATCGGACGACTGGTGATCCCAAAGATGGCCCCTGGCAAGTTTGAGCCATTAGAGCCGGAAGAACCTCGCAAGTGCTATGGGAACCAAGTAGGATGCATCCTACGGGAATGCGCGAGCATCAACGACAATGACTTAAGGAGTAAAGAACATTTGAGGCAGTTGCTCCTGACGAAGTTGCACAAGAGATTCAAGTTCCCCGACCGGGATGACGCCATAGAACACCCGTGGGATGATAAGAAGATGAAAAAGATTAACAATCACGCCATGGGCATGTTCAGCAATGATTTGGCCTCCTGGAAAGGGAGGGTGAAACGAGCTATTGAGGCTGAGGAACCCCTGTCAAGATTCTGGAGGAAAATCCGACACTTACGGAAGAGTAGTTCGAAAAGTTCAAGGACACTTGCGCTACCGAGGCAGCCAAGGCTAAGGCTGTGAAATTCAAGAGCCTTCAGCAAAGGAACACGGGGAAGCATCGCCTCGGAAGCCGTGGCTACCTTGGCAAAAGGCCCATATGGGATAAGGAGGACGCGGAACGTGAAGCCGCGGGTCTCCCAGACCCCTTCGCGAAGTTCACCAACCCCTTGGAGCGTGACTTCATCAGGGCCCGCTACAAGTGGGACAAGGAAAAGAAGGTTTTTTACACGGACCCGATCACGAGGAAGTTGATTAGAATACTGGTAATTATTCTTTTACCACCTTACATTTAGCTTCTGATCAAGTCGACTACACATTCGTAAACGGTTCACGTTCCTTCTGCAGGAGAAGCAACACCAGCTTGCAGCCGAAAGCCCTACTTTGCCGATGAGGCCCAAGTGGGACACCCCTCTCAACCGGGCCTTGAACGAACTTAAGGGACTCCCTTTGGGCCAGCGGCCGCAATATGGACGTGTGCACGGCGCCGGAGACGGCGCCACGTGGAAGGTGTTTTACAACGAGGGCCCGGAGGCCAAGAAGTAGAAAAGGAAGTTTAGTCAGACGGACATCGACGCGAAGGTGAAGCTTGCGTTCGAGAAAAGAGCAGCTGAGGACGCGGAAAAAGCAGCAGAGGAGAAAAATGAGTTGGTACAACAGGCAGTCGATGCAGCTGTACATGCCTGCAGAAATGATTTCGCTACTAACTTGATCCCGGCTATCATCAACTGGACGAAGGAAAATCCAGATAAGACGGTACATGATTTCCCCATGCCCAGTTTCGTCGGGAGCAACTCGGTGAACAACACCACCGCACCATCACCTGCTCACGCAACCGATTCTGCTCCCGCTCCCGCACCCGCACCCGCACCCGCTCATAGCAGTCCGTCCTCAGTCTTTGGCGCGCTAGGCGGGCCTTCGTCTTTGGCTGAGCTCGACGCCCTCACGGTAATTACATGTCGCACCAACATATATCTAGAATATTCCATTTTCGTTGCCTTTCGGATGTTTTACGCCGCAGACATGTGTTTGCAGGCCGACGAAACCCCGTGCAGTGTACTCTACTTGATCAAAGGCCAGAAGGTGGATGTGGGAAAGGGGGTGATAACGAAGCCCTTGGAACTCACGTTCCACGGCCAGCCGATGCCCGGTGGGCACTTCAGGGTTACCTTGTCGAGTGTGAAATCGGGGCACGAGGATTTGCCTCCTCCAGTATGGCTAGGGGGAGAGGACGACGAGACCCCGTCGCGGATTGGAAGCTGCAAGGGTTGGGTGCTGCTATGGCCGAAGAATCTTCTTCGTCTGGAGCCGGCCGAGAGCACACCAATAACCACACATCAACAAGCAGGTATGGACACCACCACCCCGCCTACGCAATTACCAGCGCCTATAGTGCCGGGTGAGAGCGGCGGACGACGTGATGAAGGGGGTCCAATAGTGGCTGATGTAATCGCCCCCGTAGAACAAAGAATGGATGATGAGATGGAGGAGGACCCTCTTTGGTTCCTCAATACAGGCGCCTATGACTGTGACTTAGATATGATGAGTCAGCCATATGCCGACTCGGGCTATCAGCATGCTAATGAGGATATGGATGATCTGCCCGGGAAGGAACGTCCTAGCAGGGATTGCAAGAAGTCTCTCTTCATGCAATCCTCACAGGACACGCCTAAAGATGCAGGGGGTCATACAGTGCTTAGCCCGACAACACTGGGGCAGGGGTTAAGGAAGGGTCTGGAAGGTCAGCCCAAGAAAAAGGAGAGGAAGAGAACGGGGAAGATAGGCTCAGCTGCCTACAAACAAGCCAGAGCACATAGCAGCCAGACGGTGGCCATGTTCCATGTCACGGGCGAGCCGATGCTACCGCCGAAACCGCTGGAGGCAATATACGGGGATCTCAGGAGACTGCACGACCATGTGCTGTCGACTGAGAAAAGCCTACTAGCCTTGAAGGATCCAGGATATCCGACATACGCGGCTCGTGTGCCTGAGGGGAAGTGCTACGTCGACACACGGCCCGCGGAGGTGTTCTTCCTATGGTTTGATCATATCTTCGAGATGTTTCTGACAAGGCGGCTCGATTGTACAATCGTCCGCCTTTTTGCGCTACATATGAGCTCCGTCATGAAGAGAGAGGAAGTCTCGCAAATCCGTGTGGCAAATCCATACTACATGCACGAGTCCTTCTTCAATCTCGGTGACTTTGAGCGTAAAACTGCTAGGGAGTACCTCGAAAACTTCATGGTATAGAATAAGGACCAGGAAATTGTCCTCCTGCCTTATCATCCAAAGTAAGTCAGTGCCGGACAACCCTTTCGTACATTTCAATTATTCCTTCTTGCTCATATGGAGAATAATTTGAGGTGTTTTTTTCCCCGCAGCAACGGTCGCGCCGTCCTTATCGTTCTTTACCCGCGAGTCTCCCACACCGTGTATTTCGACCCTACCAGAAACTACGAGAAGAAGGACTACACCCACGTAATGAATATTCTAGATGATGCTCTCCAAGGCTTCAGCTTGAGGGGTGGCCACATGCAGATCAGGAAACAAAGGAACCGCAAGACGGGTTTCTCGCATAAAACCAACTTCTGCTGCATCCATGTCCCGAAATCAAGTAGGAAAGATGGATTCTACCTCCTCCATCTCATGATGGAGTTCAGAAGGGATCACCAAAAGCTTCGCATGACAACCAGAAACGATGATCATATCCGCAAGTGGGTAGAATCTCAAGGAGATGCGGATTATAAACTTAAAGATGACTTCTTTCGCATCCAAAGGGACATTGCGACGATCATCATGAAAGAAGTCGTCGAAGTGAAGGGGATGTTCCACCACGGCCCTATATCGCGAGCTGACGTCCGAACTTGCATAGGCATGCAACGTCAGGACCTCACGCCGTTCAAGAAGCTAGGGTCCACTCTCGATGATCTGGAAGGATGGAAGTTCTAGTGATTTACGATGCCGATGATGATGATATGTGTCGGTTGAACTTGTATACTTTGTATAGCGATGAAACTTTGTGATGTCCACGGTCCCTACCGAACTTGCGTAACGCTACTTTGTTAGTTTGGGTACGATGACCTGCGTACCTCTAGTTAATTAGTTTGTGTACGATGAAACTGCGTTGATTATTTATGTTTACTATATGTTGCATCTAGTTGCTAACCCTTTCTTTTTTGTGTTGCTCAAGTATATTTTGTTGCATATGATTGTACATTCTCTTGATGAAGATGCATCTCTAACATGTACCTAGATTCTTGATGGCGAAGTACCGGTGCTATGTCGTGTACAAAGGAAAGGTTCCGGGAGTATACGACGAGCGGTCCGAGTGTCAGGCGCAAGTGGAGGGGGTCTCGGGCGCCAGCCATAAAGGCTTCAAAAGCAGACAAGAAGCAGAAGCTAGTTACGTGAGAAGGCTCACGCTAGCGCGAGAGAGGACTCATAACCGCCGCCTCATGTACTACATAGTTTCGCTCTCACTCATAGTGATAGCTCTTCTCGCGTATATCATTGTTTAGATGGATGACGATGTAGTTGCAAGTATTCGAGACTTGTATTGCTATTTTCGAGATGATGACGAGAGACCACTTTGTGTTGGATGATGATTATGATGACGACATGATTTGACGAGACTATTTGTATGTATATGCTATGATAACATTCGTCGTCTCGCAGCCATTTGTATGTGTATGATGATGACATTTGTATGTGCTAAAGATTCTTGTATAAAGCCTGTTCAAATACAAAACAAATATGCAGAAAAAAAATCAGAAACTAATAAAGTTAGCAGTAGCGTGGGGAGTAAAGTTAGCAGCAGCGTACCATTACCAGTAGCGCGGCCTAACTCAAGGCGCTACAGATATTACCAGTAGCGCTCTTCTTTGGAGCACGCTACAGCTACGCATGTATAGCAGCAGCGCGGGACAACACGCGCTACTACTACATGTTAGTTGTAGCGCCGTATCAGTAGCGCGGGTGCCTGCGCTACTGATAAACATAATACCCGCGCTACTGCTAGGGTTTTCCCTAGTAGTGCTTGTCTACATCATGTCATCGTTCTTATTGCATTACTCCGTTTTTCCATGAACTTAATACACTAGATGCATGCTGGATAGCGGTCGATGTGTGGAGTAATAGAGGTAGATGCAGGCAGGAGTCGGTCTATCTATCTTGGACATGATGCCTATATAATGATCATTGCCTTGGATATCGTCATGACTATTCGATTTTCTATCAATTGCCCAACAGTAATTTGTTCACCCACCGTGCGCTATACTCATGAGAGAAGCCACTAGTGAACCCTACGACCCCCGGGTCTACTTTTCCATCATATTGCTTTCCGATTTATGTTTTTTGCACTCTTTGTTTTCAGATCTACAAAACCAAAAACCCAAAAATATATTGTTGCATATTTACTCTTTTTATTTGTGTTCTTTAGAGATCTATCTCTTCTATCTATCACTACCTAATCTATCTTATTACCGTAGAGAGATTGACAACCTCTCTTTCGCGTCGGGTTGCAAGTATTTGTTGTTTGTGTGCAGGTGCTGCTTATTGGGTGTTGGTGATCCTCCTACTAGTTCGATAACCTTGGTTTCATAACTGAGGGAAATACTTACCGTCGCTGTGCTGCATCATCCCTTCCTCTTTGGGGAAATACCGACGCAGTCTCAAGCCACGTCACTCCTCCATCACAAGATCATCACAACCCCATTGCAGGATCCAGTTGTGAAGGATGCAACATACAAGAACAAGCTTAACCTGGGTAGAGTAATAGTGGAATGGCTTCTGATCCAAGATCCTAAACCTATTCTTCAGAGCTCCAAATGCCCTCTCAACCGTTACTCTAAGGCCAGAGTGTTTGAGATTGAACAGTTCCCGAGGAGTCATAGGATCGTTCCTACCAGAGAACTCGTTCAGATGGTACCTGATTTTCCTAAAGGGGGGAAGAACACCTCATCGACATGCATAGTGATACGTCTCCATCGTATCTACTTTTCCTCACACTTTTGCCCTTGTTTTGGACTCTAATTTGCATGATTTGAATGAAACTAACCCGGACTGACCCTGTTTTCAGCAGAACTACCATGGTGTTGTTTTTGTGCAGAAATAAAAGTTCTCGGAACTGGACGAAACTTTTTGGAGATTTATTTTAGAATAAATAAAAAATACTGGAGCCAAGAACCACCAGAGGGGGGCCCCTGGCTGGGCAAGCTACACCAGTGCGCGACCGCCCCCCCAGGCGCGCCCTGGTGGGTTGTGCCCACCTCGTGGCCCCACTGACCCTAATTCCAGCGCTATAAATTCCTATTTTCAGAGAAAAAAATCAAGGAGAAAGTTTCATCGCGTTTTACGATATGGAGCCGCCGCCACCTCCTGTTCTTCATTGGGAGGCCAGATCTGGAGCCCTTTTGGGGCTCCGGAGAGGGGAATCTTCGGTCTTCGTCATCATCAACCCTTCTCCATCGCCAATTCCCTGATGCTCCCCACCGGGAGTGAGTAATTCCTTCGTAGGCTTGCTGGTCGGTGAGGAGTTGGATGAGATTCATCATGTAATCGAGTTAGTTTTGTTAGGGCTTGATCCCTAGTATTCAGTATGTTCTGAGATTGATGTTGCTATGACTTTGCTATGCCTAATGCTTGTCACTAGAGCCCGAGTGCCATGATTTCAGATCTGAAGCGTTTATGTTATCACTATTATATCTATGTTCTTGATCCGATTTTGCTAGTCATATGCACCTATTACGTGTTCTGATCCGCAAACCCCTGAGTGACAATAGTCGGGATACTTTCTGGTGATGACCGTAGTTTGAGGAGTTCATGTATTCACCGTGTGTTAATGCTTTGTTCCGGTTCTCTATTAAAAGGAGGCCTTAATATCCCTTAGTTTCCTTATGGACCCCGCTGCCACGGGAGGGTAGGACAAAAGATGTCATGCAAGTTCTTTTCCATAAGCACGTATGACTATTTACGGAATACATGCCTACATTACATTTATGAACTGGAGCTAGTTCTGTATCGCCCTAGGTTATGACTGTTATATGATGAATATCATCCAACGAGTTCACTGATACAGTGCCTACGAGTTTTCCACATATTATTCTTGCTAAGTTACTACTGCTGTTGCTACTGTTACACTTGCTACAAAACTATTGCTATCACTGTTACTGTTACTGCTGCTACTGCTACTCAAACTATCATACTACTGTGCTACTGATCACTCTGCTGCAGATATTTAATCTCCAAGTGTGGTTGAATTGAAAAATCAACTGCTAATACTCTCAAATATTCTTTGGCTCCCCTTGTGTCGAATCTATAAATTTGGGTTGAATACTCTACCCTCAAAAACTGCTGCGATCCCCTATACTTGTGGGTTATCAAGACCTTTTTCTGGCGCCGTTGCCAGGGAGCATAGCTATATTTGTTGAGTCACTTGGGATTTATATCAATTGATCACTATGAAGAATTTGAAGGATCCAAAGACCAAGATTTTTCCCCCTAAGACGAGGGGAGGTAAGGAACTGCCATCTAGCTCTGCACTTGATTCACCTTCTGTTATGAGTAAGCTTGCAACACCACCACATGCTAGTAATCCTGATATGTCGCAAGTTATTGATGATGCTACTTCTGCTATGAATGATGCTTATGTTAATGCTAGTACCATGCTTGATGATAATGTGCCACTAGGAGATTTCTTGATGAACAAATTGCTAGAGTTAAAGAGAATGAAACTACTAAAACTGATGAAGCCTATGAAACTGATGATGACTATGAAACACCTATTAGTCCTAGTTCCCCTCGATTTGAAATGCCTAAGATACCTGAAGGTTATGTTATGGATGAGGAGGTAACTAGAGAAATTATTTCTTGCAAGGATAGAAATGATCTTAAGAAATTGCTACGCAAGTATAAGGAAAAGACCTTGAATGCTAGAATGAAATGTGATCCTAAGTTTGCTACTTCACCTATTTTTGTTACCGATAAGGATTATGAATTCTCTGTCGACCCAGAGTTAATTACTTTGGTTGAATCTGATCCTTTCCATGGCTATGAAACTGAAACTATAGTGGCACACCTTACTAAGCTGAACGATATAGCCACCCTCTTTGCTCATGATGAGAAGATTCGTTACTATTATATTCTTAAGTTATTTCCGTTCTCATTAAAGGGTGATGCTAAGACATGATATAATACTCTTACTCCTGGTTGTGTGCGTAGTCCCCAGGATATGATTTACTATTTCTCTGAAAAATATTTTCATTCTCATAAGAAATAAGCCGCCTTACATGAAATATTTAACTTTGTGCAAATTGAAGAAGAGAGTCTCCCACAAGCTTGGGGGAGGCTTCTCCAGTTGCTTAATGCTTTGCCTAATCATCCTCTCAAGAAAAATGAAATACTTGATATCTTCTATAATGGACTAACTGATGCTTCTAGGGACTTCCTAGATAGTTGTGCTAGTTGTGTTTTCAGGGAACGAACTGTTGAACAAGCTAAGGAATTATTGAATAACATATTGAAGAATTATGATGATTGGGCTCTTCCTGAACCACTGCCTAAACCCACTCCAAAGAAGAGGGGTATCTTATTTCTCAGTCCTGAAGATATGCAAGAGGCAAATAAATCTATGAAAGAAAAAGGTATTAAAGCTGAGGATGTTAAGAATTTACCACCTATTGAAGAAATACATGGCCTTGACACACCACTACCTCCACAGGTGGTAAAGGTAAATTCTTTATTAAAGTTTGATGAAGGTGACATCCCTTACAATAAACATCCTAGTCGGTGCTTATATGAGCTTGACAACTATATTATGAAGCAAGATCATTTCAATGCACATGTCCTGAAACTATTGAAATATAATTCTGATATGATTGCTCGCTTGAGTGACTTGCTATTTAGAAACAATAATGATGTTAGAGAAGTAGAAAAGCATGCCTCTATGGTTCAAACTCAGTTAGAACAAGTTGCTAAGTCTCAAAAAGAATTGATTGATGAAATGAATAATAACATGAATCATTTTGCTGCTAGAGTAGTAACTAGAGGAGGTAGAATGACCCAAGAACCACTTTATCCTGAAGGTCATCCTAAAAGAATTGAACAAGACTCTCAGAGAATTAATACTGATGCACCTAGTCCTTCTAAAAAGAAAAAGAAAAAGAAAAATGATAGGACTCTGCATACCTCTAGTAACCTGAGATACGAAAACCTCCTGATAATATTGATGTCTCTATTTCCGATGCTGCAACTCAGTCTGGTAATGAACATTCCCCTAGTGACAATGAAAATGATAGTGATGATGTTCATGAAGATGCTCAACCTAACAATGATAGAGAACCAGATAATGATGTTGAAATAGAGCCTGCTACTGATCTTGATAACCCACAACCTAAAAACAAACGTTATGATAAAAGAGACTTTGTGTCTAGGAAACATGGTAACGAAAGAGAGCCTTGGGTTCAGAAACCCATGCCATTCCCACCTAAGCCATCTAAGAAAAAGGATGATGAAGAATTTGAGCGCTTTGCTGAAATGATTAGGCCAGTCTTTCTGCGTACCCGCTTAACTGATATATTAAGGATGGCCCCTTATGCAAAGTACATGAAAGACATCATCACTAATAAAAGAAAGATACCCGAAGCTGAAATCTCCACCATGCTTGCTAATTATTCTTTTAAGGATGGAGTGCCTAAAAAACTTGGAGATCCGGGGATACCAACTATACCTTGCTCCATTAAAAGAAATTATGTCAAAACTGCTTTGTGTGATTTGGGAGCCGGTGTTAGTGTTATGCCTTTCTCCTTATATAAAAGACTTGATTTGAATAAACTCAAGCCTACTGAGATATCATTGCAAATGACTGACAAATCAACTGCCATACCTATCGGTATTTGTGAGGATGTGCCCGTTGTTGTTGCAAATGTTACTATCTTAACGGACTTTGTTATTCTTGAGATGCCCGAGGATGACAACATGTCGATTATCCTCGGTAAACCCTTTTTGAATACTGCAGGGGCTGTTATTGACTGCAATAAAAGCAAAGTCACTTTTCATATCAATGGTAATGAGCATACGGTGCACTTTCCGAAGAAACAATTCCAAGTGAGTGGTATAAATGTTATTGAAGAATCTCCGACCATCACTATTGGAAGTTTTCAATTACCTCTACCTACTGTCAAAAAGAAATATGATATACTTATTGTTGGGGATATGCACATCCCCATTGAGGTAACTTAGTGTTTTACAAAAGTTCTTCGGTTTCATGCTAATCGGAAGTGGTTGTTAATAAGACTTGATCAACCTTATTAATGGATCATTTTTGAGAGGTATGAAATTGATAAATCTAGTAAGCACAACTCTCTGCTCCCGCCTTTTATTTTCTGTTTTAGTTAGTCAAATAAAATAAAATGTCATTTTCATCCTGTTTTCTATTTTCTCCGTGCAATAAAAAATGACCCAAACATAAAAGTCCTCAGAATGTTCTGAAAGTTTGATACGATTTTTTTCCGAATATTTCTGAATTGCTGGTGCAAATAATACCAGAGGGGGGTGCACCTGGTGCCCACAAGACACCAGGGCGCGCCAGCACCCCCAGGCGCACCCTAGTGGGTTATGGCCCCCACATGGGCCCCCTCACTTATTCCTTTAGCCCACATCATCCCCTACCTCCAGAAAAAATCCACCACAGCCACCGTTCCCGTGTTCTTGCTCTCAAACCCGTGTATTTCGATCTCTTTGCTCGAAGCTCCGTTTTCGAAACTATTTGGAGGGATTGTGCTACTTCTTGAGCTTGCGTTGGTTTTCCCTTGAAGAGGAAAGGGTGATGCAGCAAAGTAGATAAGTATTTCCCTTAGTTGTTGAGAACCAAGGTATCAATCCAGTAGGAGATACAAGCAAGTCCCCAATCTTCGCACCTACACAAACAATCAAACTCTAGCACCCAACGCTATAAAGGGGTTGTCAATCCCTTCACGGTTATTTGCAAGGATGAGATCTGATAGAGATAGATATAAAAGATTGCTAAAACGAAAAGTAAAACAAAAGTAAAAAGATTGCAGCAAAGTATTTTTGGTATTTTTGGTTTATAGATCTGAAAATATAATATGGAAAATAGACCCGGGGGCCATAGGTTTCACTAGAGGCTTCTCTCATGAAGGAAAATAATACGGTGGGTGAACAAATTACTGTCGAGCAATTGATAGAAAAGCGCATAGTTATGACGATATCCAAGGCAATGATTATGCATATAGGCATCACGTCCGTGTCAAGTAGACCAAAACAATTCTGCATCTACTACTATTACTCCACACATCGACCGACTCATGCCTGCATCTAGAGTATTAAGTTCATGAAGAACAGAGTAACGCATTAGGTAAGATGACATGATGTAGAGGGATAAACTCAAGCAATATGATGAAAACCCCATCTTTTTATCCTTGATGGCAACAATACAAATACGTGCCTCGCTACCCCTACTTTGTCAAGGGGTGAGGACACCGCAAGATTGAACCCAAAACTAAGCACTTCTCCCATTGCAAGAATTACCAATCTAGTTGGCCAAACCAAACCAATAACTCGAAGAGACTTGCAAAGATATGAAATCATGCATATAAGAATTCAGAGAAGATTCAAATAATATTCATAGATAATCTGATCATAAACACACAATTCATCGGATCTCGACAAACACACCGCAAAAGAGTATTACATTGGATAGATCTCCATGAAGATCATGAAGAACATGGTATTGAAGAACAAAGAGAGAGAAGAAGCCATCTAGCTACTAGCTATGGACCCGAAGGTCTGTGGTGAACTACTCACGCATCATCGGAGGGGCAATGGAGTTGATGTAGATGCCCTCCGTGATCGAATCCCCCTCCGGCAGATTACCGGAAAAGGCTCCAAGATGGGATCTCACGGGAACAGAGGCTTCCGGCGGCGGAAAAGTATTTTCGTGGCCCTCTTCGATATTGGGGGAATATTTGGGAATTTATAGGCCGAAGAATAGGGTTAGAGGACCCGCAGGGGGGGCCACAAGCCAGGGGGGCGCGCCCCCCGCTAAGGCGTGCCCTGTAGGCTTGTGATCTCCCGGCAGGTCTCCTGCCTTCATCTCCAAGTCTGGTAGGTTTCTTCTGGTCCAAGAAAAATCATCGCAAAGATTTTATTCCGTTTGGACTCCGTTTAATATTCCTTATCTGCAATACTCAAAAACAAGGAAAAACAGAAACTGGCACTAGGCTCTAGATTAATAGGTTAGTCCCAAAAATAATATAAAATAGCATATTAATGCATATAAAACATCCAAAACAGATAATATAATAGCATGGAACAATCAAAAATTATAGATACGTTGGAGACCTATCAAGCATCCCCAAGCTTAATTCCTGCTCGTCCTCGAGTAGGTAAATGACAAAAATAGAATTTTTGATGTGGAATGCTACCTAACATATTTATCCATGTAATATTCTTTATTGTGGCATGAATATTCAGATCCGCAAGATTCAAAACAAAAGTTTAATATTGACATAAAAACAGTAATACTTCAAGCATACTAACAAGGCAATTGCGTCCTTTCAAAATAACATGGCCTCAGAAAGCTATCCCTACAAAATCATATGGTCTGGCTATGCTCCATCTTCCCCACACAAAGTATTTAAATCATGCACAACCCCGATGACAAGTCAAGCAATTTTTTCACACCTTTTATGTTCTCAAACCTTTTCAACTCTTACGCAATACATGAGCGTGAGCCATGGATATAGCACTATAGGTGGAACAGAATATGGTGGAGGTTGTGAGGAAAAGGAGAAGATAGTCTCACATCAACTAGGCGTATCAACGGGCTATGGAGATGCCCATCAATAGATATCAATGTGAGTGAGTAGGGATTGCCATGCAACGAATGCACTAGAGCTATAAGTGTATGAAAGCTCAAAAAGAAACTAAGTGGTTGTGCATAATGATGAAAAATTCCACTAGTTATATGAAAGTGACAAAATAGGAGACTCTCTATCATGAAGATCATGGTGCTACTTTGAAGCAAAAGTGTGGATAAAGATAGTAGCATTGTCCCTTCTCTCTTTCTCTCATTTTATTTATTTATTTTGGTGGGCATCTTTGGCCTCTTTTTTTTATTTGGGCTTCATTGGCCTCTTTTATTATTTGTAAAGTCCGGAGACTCATCCCAACTTGTGAGGGAATCATAGCTTCCATCATCCTTTTCTCTCACGGGACAATGCTCTAATAATGAAGATCATCACACTTTTATTTACTTACAACTCAAGAATTACAACTCGATACCTAGAACAAAATATGACTCTATATGAATGCAATATGAAAATGATGGTGCGTGTCATGAAAAACGGAACGGTGGGAGTTGCATGGCAATATATCTCGGAATGGCTATGGAAATGCCATAATAGGTAGGTATGGTGGCTGTTTTGAGGAAGGGTATATGGTGGGTTTAATGCACCAGCGAAAGTTGCGCGGTACTAGAGAGGCTAGCAAAGGTGGAAGGGTGAGAGTGCGTATAATCCATGGACTCAACATTAGTCATAAAGAACTCACATACTTATTGAAAAAGTCTATTAGTTATCGAAGCAAAGTATTAGACGCATGCTCCTAGGGGAGAGGTTGGTAGGATTTAACCATCGCGCGCTCCCGACCCTCACACAAAGGATGACAATCATTAAACAAATCATGCTCCGACTTCGTTACATAACGGTTCACCATACGTGCATGCTACGGGAATCACAAACTTTAACACAAGTATTTCTACCAATCCACAATTACTCACTAGCATGACTCTCATATCACCATCTTTATATCTCAAAACTATATGCAAGGAATCAAACTTCTCATAATATTCAATGCACTTTATATGAAAGTTTTTATTATATCCCTCTTGGATGGCCATTATATTAGGACTAAATTCATAACCTAAACCAATTACCATGCTGTTTAAAGACTCTCAAAATAATATAAGTGAGGTACGAGAGTTCAATTATTTCTATAAAATAAAACACCACTGTGCTCTAAAAAGATATAAGTGAAGCACTAGAGCAACATTGCCTAGCTCAAAAGATATAAGTGAAGCACATAGAGTATTCTAATAAATTCACGATTAATGCGTGTCCCCCTCAAAATATGTGTACAGCAAGGATGATTGTGGCAAACTAAAAAGCAAAGACTCATATCATACAAGACGCTCCAAGCAAAACACATATCATGTGGTGAATAAAAATATAGCCTCAAGTAAATTTACCGATGTATTGAAGACGAAAGAGGGGATGCCTTCGGGGGCATCCCAAGCTTAGGCTCTTTGGTATCCTTGAATTTGTCTTGGGGTGCCTTGGGCATCCCCAAGCTTAGGCTCTTGCCACTCCTTATTCCATAGGCCATCAAATCATTACCCAAAACTTGAAAACTTCATAACACAAAACTCAACAGAAAACTCGTGAGATCCGTTAGTATAAGAAAAATGAATCACCACTTTTAGGTACTGTTGTGAACTCATTCTTTATTTATATTGGTGTAATATCTACTGTATTCCAACTTCTCCATGGTTCATACCCCCCGATACAACCCATAGATACATCAAAATAAGCAAACAACACAAAGAAAACAGAATCTGTCTAAAACAGAACAGTATGTAGCAATCTATAGACTTCGAATACTTCTGTAACTCCAAACATTCTGAAAAATTTGGAAAATCAGGGTAATTTGTATATCAATCTTTTGTAAAAATTTCAGACTCATTCGACACTCTGGTGAATTTATAAAATTCCTGGACTGAGCACAAAAGTTTCTGTTTTTAAGCAAAATCAAATCACGATCACCGTAGACCATCCCAAAGGTCTTACTTGGCTCAAGCACTAATTAAAACAAGAAAACACAATTACTACAGAGGTAATAATGTGTAAAGCACTCAAGAACAGAAGCAAAAAAAAATTGGGTTGCCTCCCAACAAGCGCTATTGTTTAACGCCCCTAGCTAGGCATAACGCAATAGATCTAGGCATTGTCATCTTTGGTATGCAATCCATAAGTGGCTCTCATAATAGATTCATAAGGTAATTTTATTTTCTTTCTAGGAAATTGTTCCATGCCTTTCCTTAATGGAAATTGGAATCTAATATTTCCTTCTTTCATATCAATAATTGCACCGATTGTTCTAAGGAAAGGTCTACCAAGAATAATAGGACATGTAGGATTGCAATCTATATCAAGAACAATGAAATCTACGGGCACATAATTCCTATTTGTAATAATAAGAACATCATTAATCCTTCCCATAGGTTTCTTAATGGTGGAATCCGCTAGATGCAATTTTAAAGAGCAATCATCAAATTCATGGAAACCTAGCACATCACATAAAGTTTTCGGAATCGTGGAAACGCTAGCACCCAAATCACACAAAGCATGGCACTCATAATCTTTAATTTTAATATTAATAGTAGGTTCCCACTCATCATAAAGCTTCCTAGGTATAGAAACTTCCAACTCAAGTTTTTCTTCAAAATATTTCATCATAGCATCCACGATATGTTTAGTAAAAGCTTTATTTTGATTATAAGCATGCGGAGAATTCAACATGGATTGCAACAAGGAAATACAATCAATCAAAGAACAACTATCATAATTCAAGTCCTTGAAATCCAAAAGAGTGGGTTCATTGCTATTTAAAGTTTTGACCTCTTCAATCCCACTTTTATCAATCTTAGCATTAAGATCTATAAACTCCGAATCATTGGGACGCCTTTTAACTAAAGTTGACTTATCTCCAGTCCCATCTTTATCAAGATTTGTATTAGAAAACAAAGATTCAATAGGAGTCACATCAATCACCTTAAGATCTTCATCAATATTATCACGAGAACACACTTTTTCAAGCCATTCACGCTTAGCACGCATTCTAGCGGTTCTTTCCTTACACTCATCAATAGAAATTCTCATAGATTTTAAAGACTCATTAATATCACGCTTGGGTGGAGTAGATCTAATTTTCAAAGAATCAACCTCAAGCGAAATTCTATCAACGTTCCTAGCCAAATCATCAATCTTGAGCAATTTTTCTTCAATCATAGAATTGAAACCCTTTTGCAAACTAATAAATTCTTTAATATTATTCTCAAGATCAGAGGGCATCTTATTATAATTTCCATAAGAATTGTTGTAGGAATTACCATAATTATTAGAGGAATTACTAGGAAACGGCCTAGGATTGAAATTACCTCTATACGCGTTATTACCAAAATTGTTCCTACCAACAAAATTCACATCCATAGATTCATTATTGTTTCCAATCAAAGAAGACAAAGGCATATCATTAGGATCAATAGGAGCACTCTTACTAGCAAACAATTTCATTAATTCATCCATCTTTTCACTCAAAGTATTTATTTCTTCAATAGCATGCACTTTTTTACTAGTAGGAGATCTTTCGGTATGCCATTGAGAGTAATTTGCCATAATATTATCTAGGAGTTTAGTAGCTTCTCCTAATGTGATTTCCATAAAAGTACCACCCGCGGCGGAATCTAAAAGATTTCTAGAAGCAAAATTCAATCCCGCATATTTTTTTTTGTATAATCATCCATAAACTCAAACCATGCGCGGGGCAATTTCTAAGCATTAGTTTCATCCTCTCCCAAGATTGTGAAACATGCTCATGATCAAGTTGCTTAAAATTCATTATATCATTCCTAAGGGAGATGATCTTAGCGGGCATAAAGTACTTGGAAATAAAAGCATCTTTACACTTATTCCATGAATCAATACTATTTTTAGGCAAAGATGAAAACCAAGTTTTAGCACGATCTCGTAGTGAAAACGGAAATAGCTTCAATTTAACAATATCATTATCCACATATTTCTTCTTTTGCATATCACACAACTCAACGAAAGTATTTTGATGGGATGCGACATCTTCACTAGGAAGGCCGGAAAATTGTTCTTTCATAACAAGATTAAGCAAAGCGGCATTAATTCCATAAGATTCCGCACTAGTGGCGGGAGCAATCGGAGTACTAATAAAATCATTATTATTAGTATTGGAGAAGTCACACAACTTGGTATTCTCTCGAGTCATCGTGACAAAGCAAGCAATGTAGCACACAAGCAAACAAAATGCAAACGAAAAGACGAACGGAAGAAGGGCGAATAAAAAGGCAAATCTTTTTGTTTTTTTTTGAAAATCGTTTTAGAAGTGGGGGAGAGGAAAACGAGAGGCAAATGGCAAATAATGTAAATGCAAGAGATGAGTTTGTGATGGGTACTTGGTAGGCTTGGTGTAGATCTCCCCGGCAACGGCGCCAGAAATCCTTCTTGCTACTTCTTGAGCTTGTGTTGGTTTTCCCTTGAAGAGGAAAGGGTGATGCAACAAAGTAGATAAGTATTCCCCTCAGTTGTTGAGAACCAAGGTATCAATCCAGTAGGAGATACAAGCAAGTCCCCAATCTTCTCACCTACACAAACAATCAAACATTTGCACCCAACGCTATAAAGGGGTTGCCAATCCCTTCACGGTTATTTGCAAGGATGAGATCTGATAGAGATAGATATAAAAGATTGCTAAAACGAAAAGTAAAACAAAAGTAAAAAGATTGCAGCAAAGTATTTTTGGTATTTTTGGTTTATAGATCTGAAAATATAATATGGAAAATAGACCCGGGGGCCATAGGTTTCACTAAAGGCTTCTCTCATGAAGGAAAATAATACGGTGGGTGAACAAATTACTGTCGAGCAATTGATAGAAAAGCGCATAGTTATGACGATATCCAAGGCAATGATTATGCATATAGGCATCACGTCCGTATCAAGTAGACCGAAACGATTCTGCATCTACTACTATTACTCCACACATCGACCGACTCCTGCCTGCATCTAGAGTATTAAGTTCATGAAGAACAGAGTAATGCATTAGGTAAGATGACATGATGTAGAGGGATAAACTCAAGCAATATGATGAAAACCCCATCTTTTTATCCTTGATGGCAACAATACAAATACGTGCCTCGCTACCCCTACTTTGTCACTGGGTGAGGACACCGCAAGATTGAACCCAAAACTAAGCACTTCTCCCATTGCAAGAATTACCAATCTAGTTGGCCAAACCAAACCAATAACTCGAAGAGACTTGCAAAGATATGAAATCATGCATATAAGAATTCAGAGAAGATTCAAATAATATTCATAGATAATCTGATCATAAACCCACAATTCATCGGATCTCGACAAACACACCGCAAAAGAGTATTACATCGGATAGATCTCCATGAAGATCATGAAGAACATGGTATTGAAGAACAAAGAGAGAGAAGAAGCCATCTAGCTACTAGCTATGGACCCGAAGGTCTGTGGTGAACTACTCACGCATCATCGGAGGGGCAATGGAGTTGATGTAGATGCCCTCCGTGATCGAATCCCCCTCCGGCAGATTACCGGAAAAGGCTCCAAGATGGGATCTCACGGGAACAGAGGCTTCCGGCGGTGGAAAAGTATTTTCGTGGCCCTCTTCGGTATTGGGGGAATATTTGGGAATTTATAGGCCGAAGAATAGGGTTAGAGGACCTGCAGGGGGGCCACAAGCCAGGGGGGCGTGCCCCCCTAGGGCGCGCCCTGCAGGCTTGTGATCTCCCGGCAAGTCTCCTGCCTTCATCTCCAAGTCTGGTAGGTTTCTTCTGGTCCAAGAAAAATCATCGCGAAGATTTTATTCCGTTTGGACTCCGTTTAATATTCCTTATCTGCAATACTCAAAAACAAGGAAAAAACAGAAACTGGCACTAGGCTCTAGATTAATAGGTTAGTCCCCAAAATAATATAAAATAGCATATTAATGCATATAAAACATCCAAAACAGATAATATAATAGGATGGAACAATAAAAAATTATAGATACGTTGGAGACGTATCAGATTGCTACTTGGTATATGACTCCTCCATTGCTCCAATTAGTTTTTGATTTAGTGGGTCATTTTTAGTGTAATTAGCTACCCTTGGTGGTGCTATAGATGAGATTGCATGTTGAATTTTTAGAGTTCTAAGTAGTTTGAATGCTTAATATGGCCTCTATGCATGCTTAGGAGTAGTTGCTATCAATCTTATGAAGTTTGTTGACAAAATTTTTTGTAGGCTAAAATTTTCAGAATTTTATTATAGGAATAAGATGGATTTCTTTAGGAAGTTTTCCTCCAAGAAAAGTGCAAAAGGATTCATTGGGGAATCATCGGACAATGACATTCACACTCTAAGAAGGGTGGAGGTGCGGCCGTGCGAATGGCCGCATGATGCCTTCATGGAGGAGGCCGGGTTTCATCAAGAGTTCGCTCAATTCGTTGCAAACGTTGGGCTGACCGAGTTCCTCGCAGCTAAGTGTGACCAATATCACATATGCTTAATCCCTTCTGATGGGGGATTGAGAGAACCTAGACCAGCGGAGTTTGAGGATTTTCTCCTCACTTTAACAGTGGGTGAAGATAGAGGCGTGTCAAACGCTACTGCTATCAGTTTGCAGTTTCCCTCAGTGCATTACTTTGCTTTGTTCATCGCTAAGTGTTGAACCGCTAGGGAGAAGGTCGGCGCACTCAGTGCCACCGACTTCGCTATTTTACGACGTGCACTTTATGATGATCACACCTTTAGTATGGGGGCTATTATTGCACGTCGCTTACACCTTAACAGGACCAAGGGAAAGATACATGATGGTATTTATGCTACTCGCTTGGCGAGACACTTTAATGTTCAGATTCTCCCACATGATTATCTCTTGTCCCAAGTTTACCTGAATCACAAGTCGTTGCAAGATCACCAATTTCTTGATGCAACTGATTCTTTCCATAACATTCGTTACACCGTAGTATTCAGCGTAGAAACCCGTGATGTTATTCCCACTACCAGGGAAAAGCCTAGCAGTAGCGAACTTTTTAGGTGTATCAGTAGCGCTGGTTACCCAGCGCTACATCTAAAGTTTAGGAGTAGCACCTTTTAACCAGCGCTACTGCTAACCGAGTTATCAGTAGCGCGCTTCTCTAACCCGCGCCACTGTTAAACACACATAGTCCTTTTTTTATATTTATGTTGTATTTACACACGGTTACACATATTAATATACAACATCAATAATTATTGTGCCAGTAACTACATTTAGATTAAAGTGGATGGATGCAAGTGATCATGTTGAATTAGAAGAATATATGATGTTGCTCGCAACATCATATTTTCCTCTAATTCAACATGATCACTTGCATCCATCCACCTTAATCAAATATATGTCATATAACTCATCATCATCTTACTCATCTAACAACTCATCATCATCTTAATCATACCAAGTTAAAATCTCATAAAACAGAAAAACATGATAATAGTAATCATCCTAATCGATCAAAGAAGCTCTGGGTCGACGACGAGACCAGGATTCCTCACCAAGCTCCGAGCCCGAGAAGGTAGCACCTCGCAGTGCCAGCCCGGTGGAGCCCAGTCCCGGACATTGCGCCTCTCAAGCAGGATGTCGCCGCCGACTCGACGACAACGAGGATGCGGGCCAGGCATCATCGACGTCGAGACAAATTCCTATGAGAACATTTTCTTATCATTTAATCACTAATTTTTTAAACTCATTTTAGACTCATTTCTGACATGACCTTTGCCAGCACTCGATATGCCTACTTTCTAGCACAAGTCATGCCAAAATTTCGACATGACCTTTGCTAAAAAGTGGACATATCGAGCGCCTAAAATTCACCGGAATGGAAATGAATCAACATTCCGGCGAAACATAGGCCACTCGAATCATTTACCCTGCAAACAACAAAAGGCCACTTGGTCACATTCATATATAGGGCACTTGGGCACAATTATCGAACAATTCAAAGTGAAGATGAAGAAAAAATCACTAAACTAACTTTTTGCTCTAAACTAATTTTTTCCACTACAACCATCAAGAAAAAATCACTAATTCAAGCGTGAAGATGAAGAAAACTACATTGGGTCCAAAGCAAGCTTATTTCGATATTGATTTTTTGCTCTAAACTAATTTTTTCCACCAACACGAACTAACTATATTGGGTCCCTAGAGAGATTTTTCCTAATATTACAAAACCTAACCCCAGAATCAACCTAACCCCCCTAACCCAAGAATCAAACTGCTCTGCCTATGAACCTGGACGTCCGGATGCAAGAGGGGGGTGAAGGGAGTGAGGGGAGAGGGAAGAGGGAGGAAGGAGGGAGTGGTGGCTACCTGCGGATGGAGGGGGCACGGCGGTGAGGGAGGGGGCGTGACGGTGGTGGCGTTCGGGTCGAGGCTCGGGGGTAGGCGAAGGCGAGGGAGGGGGTGCGAAGGCGAGTGAGGGGGCGCGACGGTGGCGGCGTCGAGGCGATGGCGACGACGGCGGCCGGGGGAGAGGGAGTGATGAGAGGGAGACGGGATCGAATGAAGAGAGGGAGACGGTAGGGGGTAGCAGTAGACGGGATCGAATATAGTAGTAGCGCGTTTTATAGTCGATGCGCTACTGCTATGTCGATAGCAGTAGCGCCCTTGCCGTCCACGCGCTACTGATAATTAGCAGTAGCGCCTCCTTTGAAAGAGCGCTACTGATAACCTTCTGTGTATAAGGTTTTCCCTAGTAGTGTCCGTTGCATGCACCTGCTCTGTTTGATTCTGTTGCCAGGAACGGATACAGGATCATGCCAGATGACATTATAGCCTACCGAAACAACCTAGCAGATGCTGAGGAGGAGCCCCAGGGGTGGGATGCTCAGGTGCCGCCTCCCCCTTATTTTGACTTGGGACCGGATGGCTTCTACAGGTGGTGATTACCAAGCTAGGCCAAAAGCCTAAGCTTGGGGGAGTACGTATTTCCACCGACATTACATTCATGTTCACACATTTCATTCCAGTTGTCGGTGCTCATACTTTTTCATTGTAATATCCATGCTAGATTTATTTTCTCGCTTTCTTTTTGTGTGTTTGAAAAACTTTGAGAAAATCCAAAAATATTTCCTACTTCTTTTCTTTCCAGTTTCTCTTTCTAGCTTAGTTTAATTGTAGTATCAAAAGAAAACCCATAAAGATTTCTCGTTTTTTCTTTTGCTTGCTGGGAGCTTTCCCGTGTAAATAATTTTTCTCGTTTTTGTTTTTCCTCTTTAATTTGCTTTCTTCAAGAAAAACCAAAAACTCCAAAAATATTTCAGTGTGTTTCTCTGAAATTCTTTTCTTTTGTTTGAGTCGTACCGAGGAGAAGATCACGATGAAAATGTTGAGTGGCTCTCATATGCACTATTGTTAATGTAACAAAGAGCCCATTTTACCTTGTCTCCTCCTCTTGAATAAAATATTGCAGATTCCAGATTAGTCCACGACACTCTTGCACTATTATTATTTTCTTATCATTCGGTCGTGTAAGTGAAAGGCAATAATGACGATATTTGATGAAGTGACTGTGGCAGCGAAAAGCGGGTATGAACTCAACTGGTTTTTGTTTTTGTAAATATGTTTAACCTAGTATCCTTGATTCAGCATATTTTGATCAAACATGTTTGCAATGACCATTAGAGATTATAGTTGTTCATGCCATGCTTTAGTAGCTAGGAGTGGATAATGATTTATCTTGGATGTCAACATGCATTAAAATGATTGTGATGTAGTATGATGATATGGTACCCTCCTCTGAATGTTTCAAGTGGCTTGACTTGGCACATGTTCACGCATGTAGTTGAATCAAACCCAACATAGCCTTCATGATATTTATGTTCATGGTGTCCATATCCTACTCATGCTAGTAGTCAATGTTTATTATATGAAATGCATGTTCATGACCGTTTTCGCTCTCTAGCTGGCCACTTCTCAATCTATTTGCTAGCCTCCGCCTATACTAAGTGGGAATACTGCTTGTGCATCAAAATCCTTAAACTAAAGTTCTTCCAGATGAGTCCACTATATCTACCTATATGAGGTATCACCCTGCCGTTCCAACGTAAATTTGCATGTGCCATCTCTAAAAATTCAAATGAACATTTGTTTTGTGTGCCTGGACCGCTCATGGAGCGACAGGGGGCGGTCAGTATCTTCCATGTTAAGCGGGTTATTCTCATGATGAGTGTTTATTCACTCGTCCTTACACGAGAGGGGCGGTAATAGGGATTCCCAGTCCCGAAATCAAAAATCACAAATAATTAAACAAAACTCCCCCAGGAATGTTGTTGGTTTGGACGGTACCCGTGGATTCGGCTAGCCGTGGAGTGTGATTTTTGGTGGAGGGGGAGTAAACCTTTACTTTTACCGCTTGGGAACCGCCGCTAATTTGTTTAGCATGGAAGATATTGATAACTCTTGGTCGTAACGTTGACAGGAAGGGTGTACCTTCCAAAATTATATCTATCTCTGTTTTAAGCTTTGAGCTCTGGCACCTCTACAAATCCCTGATTCCCTCTGCGAAGGGACTATCTATTTACTTTTATGTTGAGTCATCACCTTCTCAAATAAGCGCCAGACCTGAGAGCACTATTGACATCCTCATGCATTGTGTATAGTCGATGTTGGGTGCAGCATGACTGGATCTTTTCTACCATGAATTACAATGTTTAGTCGCTGCTTGAACTTTGGAGGTGCTCTGCATTTATGTTTTGCGGTCTCAGAAAGGGCTAGCGAGATACCACTATTGTCATATTGTATCATCATTGTTTTGACAAAGTGTTGGCATTTGAAATATCTTATTATTGCTCCCTAGTTGCTTATGTCATTGATATGAGTTAATATAATTTCTAAGAGTTATTGTTGGCATGGTTAGTCATAATCTTTGCTGAAAACCTGGGTGCTACTTAAGCATATATATGTAAACAAGAACAAAAGACTTCGTAAAAGTTTGTCTTTATCACTTTCAGTTTGTCAACTGAATTGCTTGAGGACAAGCAATGGGTTAAGCTTGGGGGAGTTGATACGTCTCCGTCGTATCTACTTTTCCTCACACTTTTTCCCCTGTTTTGGACTCTAATTTGCATGATTTGAATGAAACTAACCCGGACTGACGCTGTTTTTAGCAGAACTACCATGGTGTTGTTTTTCTGCAGAAATAAAAGTTCTCGGAACTGGATGAAACTTTTTGGAGATTTATTTTAGTATAAATAAAAAATACTGGAGCCAAGAACCACCAGAGGGGGGCCCCTGGCTGGGCAAGATACACCAGGGCGCGCCAGCCCCCCCAGGCGCCCTCTGGTGGGTTGTGCCCACCTCGTGGCCCCATTGACCCTAATTCCAACGCTATAAATTCCTATTTTCAGAGAAAAAAATCAAGGAGAAAGTTTCATCGCGTTTTACGATACGGAGCCGCCGCCACCTCCTGTTCTTCATTGGGAGGCCAGATCTGGAGCCCGTTTGGGGCTCCGGAGAGGAGAATCTTCGGTCTTCGTCATCATCAACCCTTCTCCATCGCCAATTCCATGATGCTCCCCACCGGGAGTGAGTAATTCCTTCATAGGCTTGTTGGTCGGTGAGGAGTTGGATGAGATTCATCATGTAATCGAGTTAGTTTTGTTAGGGGCTTGATCCCTAGTATCCACTATGTTCTAATATTGATGTTGCTATGACTTTGCTATGCCTAATGCTTGTCACTAGGGACCGAGTGCCATGATTTCAGATCTGAAGCGTTTATGTTATCACCATTATATCTATGTTCTTGATCCGATCTTGCTAGTCATATGCACCTATTACGTGTTCTGATTCGCAAACCCCAGAGTGACAATTGTCGGGATACTTTCCGGTGATGACCGTAGTTTGAGGAGTTCATGTATTCATCGTGTGTTAATGCTTTGTTCCGGTTCTCTATTAAAAGAAGGCCTTAATATCCCTTAGTTTCCTTATGGACCCCGCTGCCGCGGGAGGGTAGGACAAAATATGTCATGCAAGTTCTTTTCCATAAGCACGTATGACTATTTACGGAATACATGCCTACATTACATTTACGAACTGGAGCTAGTTCTGTATCGCCCTAGGTTGTGACTGTTATATGATGAATATCATCCAACGAGTTCACCGATCCAGTGCCTACGAGTTTTCCACATATTGTTCTTGCTAAGTTACTACTGTTGTTGCTACTGTTACACTTGCTACAAAACTATTGCTATCACTGTTACCGTTACCGTTATTGCTGCTATTGCTACTCAAACTATCATACTACTGTGCTACTGATCACTCTGCTACAGATATTTAATCTCCAGGTGTGGTTGAATTGACAACTCAGCTGCTAATACTCTCAAATATTCTTTGGCTCCCCTTGTGTCGAATCTATAAATTTGGGTTGAATACTCTACCCTCAAAAACTGTTGCGATCCCCTATACTTGTGGGTTATCACATAGCTAGTATCTCCTAGGTAGAACTTGCCATCTGGGATGTTGATGCCATCAGGTCTACACATGTTGTCACTACGAATGTTAGCATCAGGTGTTGATCCTTCCCAGCCAGCCAACACATATGTGAACTTCATATCGAAGTCAACACATTCTGGCTTGTGTAGTGCTTCCTCCCTCTATATGTTGTAGCTTGTGACCTCGGCACTCTGAAAGTGACATGAGTAACATCGATTGCCCCAATGCAATCCTGAAACGACATTACAAGATGATGTTATAGCAAAACAATAACAATATATGAAGGCATGAACTGCATACTGTCAGTGCCGACCTTCAAGTATGCATACCATCTTGGGCTAGTTCGTATCTTGGCAGGAGTCCGGCCGGTTGGTGACAAGATCATCTCTCCTCTGAGTTCCCCAACAACATAGAGCACTTGCCTGAAGTACATGGAGATGTTCTCCATTGATCTCCTAAAAGTGTTGTGCATAACCCTGAACCTCTGGTTATGACCAACAACATGGGAGGAACATGAATACTTGCTCTTCGACAGTGGTGTGGATGCTATCTTTGTTGGGAAACATAGTAGAAAACAAAAAAAAGTCACCCTACAATCAACCAGGAACACTATGAAAGTACACTAACGGTTGGGATCACGATCATTACCATAACCGAGTTGCAGCAGAAGAAGAGCGTGACAATATAAATCATACTCGAAGTCCCTCGAACCGTAGATGAACAATCCCTCGAACTAAAGATCGAAAGCACGACCTCTCTACTTGGTTGCAAGCGTACAATCTTCACGATCCGACAGCGCTTCGTTGTCCAGAGCTAATCGTCGCAGGGAAATTAGAGGGAGGAGATTAGAACCGCACTGGGCTTCTAATTACAAGGATTAGAGAAACTAGACCTAGCTCTAATTAGACAATTAGGACCAACTAGAACTATAACTAGAAGAACTAGAGGAGGCTCCAAAAACTTGTATCTAAAAGAGCCCAATACCTCAAGTATATATAGGTGGGAGGGGAGAGGGGCAGTCAAGAGGAGGAGAAGGACCCCCCTCCCCTTGCGCCGGCCAAGGAGGGAAGGGGAGTCCTTCCCCTTCCCCAATTCGGCCTCCTTCCATAGGGAAGGGGGCGCCTCCCCACTTGGGCCCTTGTGGCCCAAGTTGCTTTCCCCCACTCGGCCTTTTTAGGCCTGTTGATATTTAATTAAATATAAAAATGTTCTAAATACTTTTTGATCATTTTATATATAATTTAACATCTCCAAAAACATTTTCCACATATGTATATATTTATTGGTAATACCCGATACTCTCTGAAACCCTTCCGGTGACCCCGAAACGCTTCTGGATCCTCTCAAAACTATTCCGAATATTAATAAAAAAATCCACAAATAAATCCTCGATACTCTCATCCTACTAACACTGAGCAGATCATGATTACCTTAAGCTTGTGACCTTGTAGGTTCGGTAACTCATAGACATGAACGAAAACTCCTTCGTTCAATGACCGATAGTGGAACCGTGGACGTCCATATCGATCCCTATGAGTACACAAATGATATTTGAGTGAACCATTGGTTACCATGTGACACTCCCTTCACTTCGTGATATTTTACAAGATGCAAGAATCATCGTTATCCTCTTGAGTCATTCACATGCTCATTATACCGTTATTCTCGTTACAGGTTTTGTTCTTCTTTCTCGTTAATGTGTTCCGGCATCCCCGTGACATAGTCACCTGTGTCTGGCCAGATGATGACGGATGCCGTCACACCGACGGCCCTAAGAATATCTATCCATCGTCGAAGGAGCAAATCCCACTCTCGAGCTATCTAGTACCTTGTCAAACTTTCCGATGAACCTGTAAGTTGTGGTTATGATCACCTTGTTACAGTTGACGTTTGAGAAACCCCAAAGCTCATCGTACGGTAAGAAGTGACTATGATACTCTGATGGTCTAAGGAACGTAAAACACATGTTAACATTCCGTGTTATAACAATTGATTTCTGACGATATTATCTCAAAGTATAACAAACAAGTTTGGGTCGATTCAATATGATCGTTCTTCTAACATCATACTCTCAATGTTGTTTTAGGACTGTCGTTACACTTAACGATATCTGATACTTGTGATCTGCGTTGGGTTTTCCGTGAAGAGGAACGAATAATTGCAGCACAAAGTGGGTAAGTATTTCCCTCAGTTATGAAACCAAGGTTATCGAACCAATAGGAATATCAAACCTCAACCGTCTACAGCGGCTGCACACAAATGAACAAACAACTTGCACCCAACGCGGGCAAGAGGGTTTTCAATCCCCTTGATCTCGTTATTTGCAAGCAAATGAGTTGTGTAGATAATTGTTGATAAATATAAATTGCAAAGTAAAATAAAAGATAAATAAATGCAGCAAGGTAATTGTAGCGTTTTTAAATATATAAGTGAATAGACCCCGGGGCCATAGTTTTCCCTAGCGGCATCTCTCATGTAGGCAGCATACGGTGGGTAACAAATTATTATTGGGCAATTGATAGAAAAGTGGATAGTTATGCGATGTTCATGGCAATGATCATGTGTATATAGGCATCACGTCCATAAGCAAATAGGCCGACTCCTGCCTGTACCTATTACCATTACTCCACTCATCGACCGCTATCCAACATGCATCTAGAGTATTAAGTAAAACAGAGTAATGCTTGGAGAATAATGACATGATGTAGACAAAGTAAACTCAAACAATATGAATGAACCCCATCGTTTTATCCTTAGTAGCAACAACATAAAGACACATCTTGTCCCCTACTTTGTCACTGGGATATAGAAACTCGCCAGGTTGAACCTACCACAACGCACCACTCTCACCAATGAAATATCAATCTACTTGGCCAAATCACATCAATAGATCGGAGAGCATTACGAAGCTATAATGATCATGCAATTAAGAGACAATATATATCAGAGGTATCTCAAATACTTTTCATGAATAATCTAAACATAAACCCACAATCCATCAGATCCCAACAAACACACTGCACAATAGGATTACATTGGATAGATCAAAGTGAAGATGCGATGATCATTGTATTGAAGATCATAAGAGAGAGAGATTGCCATATAGGTACTAGCTATGGACCCGTAGGTCTGTGGTGAACTACTCACACATCATCATGAGGGAAACAAGGTTAATGAAGTGGCCCTCCGTGATCGATCCCCCCTCCGGCAGGGTGCCGGAACGGAGCTCCAGATGGCCTCGCGACGGAACAGAGACTTGCGGCGGCAGAAAAAGGGTTTCGGGACTGCCTTCAGGGTTTTTGCAATATTACAGAATTTATAGGCCGAAGAGGGACGTCGGGAGGCAGTCGAGGGGGGCACCACATATCAGGGCGCGCCCTGATGTGTGGTGGGGCCCTCGTGCACCTCCCGGCCTCCTTCCGAAGCTTCTAGTTCTTCTTATAGTCCAGAAAAAATCAACAAAAAGTTTCGTGGCAATTGGACTTCGTTTGGTACTGTAAACCTGAAAAGGCAAAAACATGCAGAAAACAGCAACTGGCACTGGGCACTGGGTCAATAGGTTAGTGCTAAAAAATATTATAAATTGGTAAATAAAGACCCAAATAGTATCCTAGAATGATAATATATCAACATGAACAATAAAAAATTATAGATACGTTGGAGACGTATCAATATCCTAAGATTCGGAAAATATAATCACTGACAACACTTGAGCCAGTCTTAGAGGCAAGACTAGGAACATTTATTTTACCGTTTATCATTCCACATGTGCATATGAATTTTCCACTGAATCGCATATTCCAGAATCATAGCAGTTATATCATAGAATATAAACTCTTAATTATGAATATGAAAATATAATAATACAATATTATTGCCTCTAGGGCATATTTCCAACAATCTTGTAGTAGCCCCCCTGCTCCTGAGGTCTGCACAAGCCTGAGAAATGGTGCTCTTTTCATTCTAAGCACCCAGAAAGCTATGTCGTTGTAGTTGTAGATGTAGTTCAGATTCACTATCCTCTCCTAATCCCGGATTTTCATCGGACCATACCGGATGAGAGGTTTCTCATTCCAACGAACAACTCTCTTATGGACCGACGTGATCTAGGCTTGAACCACAACTATCAGCCCTGCTGCCTAAACTACAAGCTTCGTCCGTTCATCCACAACCTAAGTGACATCCATGGTGCGGTCAACAATGGCGCAAACGATCCTAAATAGTCATATCGAACTACCTAACACAGGAGGTTGGGGGTAGCTTACCAGCTTTATGGTTGGGGGAGGGGGGACATGGCTGAGACGAGAGGATGGCTGGACGGAGTCGAAGAAGAAGGGGAGAAGGAGCTGCCACTGCCAGAGAGTGATGCAGCCGTCACCAGCGCAGTCGCCGTCGAGACTACTGCTGCCGCCAACAATGCCGTTGCGTCCACCGCCACCGTAGGTCCAAGTCTTCGTCGCCGCCGGTGCCAAGAACAGAAGAGGGCTTGTCCTAGAACCAGGGGTGAGCGAGTAAATAGGAGGAGGGTATATTTCGCGCCATCCCGCCATCTCCGCCCAAATCCCCCTTCATTGGGCCTTACGTCGGGACCAACTTTTGCGCCCGAGTCAACCTGGCTGGCTAGAAACGGACGATTCGAGCGTTCTATCGAGCCAGACTCCGGGGTGCTTTAAGCTTCGTGCCTATGCGAGCCAAGCCTCCTTGCACGCAACCAAACTGCCTTTTGTCATCCTGCCCGAGCCTGGTTGGGTTGTATGTAGCCTACCCAACGTGTCCCTATTGATGGCAAAGGGTTTGTCGGCCTTACCGACGGATGTTGAAGAAAGATGAGTTATTGAAGGGGTGAAGGCCTGACGTGTCGCCCCTTCGGTATCACATCTTCTATTTACCGATGATTCATTAGTTTTGATGTAAACAAATGTTGCTAATGCTAATGCTCTAAAGAGTATTCTGCAGTCATACTGTAGTGCGTCAAGCCAAATGGTAACCGAAGCTAAATGCAACATATATTTCAGGAACACTAGTAAATTTTATCACTCGCGCCATATTGATGGCGTTAAGAGCTTACCCTAGAAAGACAGTTTTTGCAACAATCACCACTAAGCTTTTCTACGCTAGTGGTGATGCCTGCTTCGTGGTGCCCAGGGCCCAGGCAAAGCAACATAGATACAATCTTTTAATATGTCTTTTCATGTTTGTTCATTCATTAAAATAGTCGCACCTTATTTTTTACTCTGAACCCATCAATTTATATATGTCTTCGAGTTATCAATCAATAAGCCGTCATGGAATTGATAATTAGAGGACGAGACGTTGATGATCTGATTTATCCCTTGAGGAAAATCTCAATAAAAAGTTACGCAATGAGCCAACATCATTGGAAGAATTATCCATGAATTAAATTATGCTCGATTAAGGGATGCACAATAACCAATCGGCGTTGAAAGGAATTATCCACACACAACATCCCGGGCATTAATCACGGGACCTAAAATGAAATTTCGAGCATGAGGATCTGAAATGTCGTGATTAATTAAAGGCCACGTAACGAGCCAAAACCGTTGGAGGAAATTACCCATGGATTAAATTTGAGGCATTAATTGCGGGTGTTAGACTGAAATTTCGAGCATGAAGATCTGATGCAATGGACAACACTGTTGGAATAAACTATCCATGAATTAAATTGGGGGCACTAATAGAAGGACTTCAACAGAAAATTCGAACATGAGGATCCGAAGTGTCGTGCCCGATTAAAGGCCGCGCAATGAATCAACACCCTTGGAAGAAATTTAAATATACTTCTAAAAACAATATTGCATTGCAATGCACGGTCATGTGCGCTAGTAAATTATTAAATTGAAATTCTAATTAGAACACGTATCACATGACCCACAAGACGTCACCGCTCGTCTCTCTCCTCCGCAGCCTGGACATTTTTTATCCTCGCGCTCTCTCTTCGCTCCCTATTGCTTCAATTAGAGAGATCCCCTAAGCCGGCGACCGATTGCGCAGCCCCAAGTTGCACTCCTGCTCCGACTCCTGTGCGCCCCCAACTTCCGATGTCCATGGCCCTATGTACGCACTTTTTTTTTTCCTCGTTGTCGTGGTGGCTTTTTTGTTGGGGCAATTTTTGGAAATCACCGCACCGGCAAGCTTGATGAGAGGGAGGGGGTGGAGGAGGGAATGAGTCTCCGACGAGGCGCTGCGGATCTGCCGGTCAGTGGCGCTTGCGTCATCATGTTTTTTTTTGGAGAAAAGCTTGCATCATCATGTATCCGAGCAAGCATGGTTGTATCTTTTGTATGGGCCCTCGTGCCGGACTCATGGGCCCATAATCGATCCGACCCCACCAGAGCCCGACCTCACTCCCCAGCCCAACTTTATAAACCCGTCAATGTATCCGGGCAGGCCGCGCTCTCACTCTCCATCTTCCTCGCCAGCGGCAGCGAGCAGTGAGCGTGCGGCGTCGGTGCGGAGAGCGACGCGACGGACTCCGGCAGGCGCCTCCCCTTCTCTTCACCACCGCCTTCTCCTCCGCGGGCAGCCGCAATGGCGAACAGGGGAGGGAAAGGCTCGTCGTACCCCCCGTCCAACTCAGGTGATCCCCGTTCACCCCCCCCCCCCCCCCCCCCCCCCCCCCCCCCCGTCTCTTTCGTTTTACCCCCCCTTTCCCTGTGTATTTTCTTGCGTCGATGTCTCAACCCGATCTTCACCGGATAAAACCCCGTGGGCGTCGGGCTCCTCGGTGTCTATCGGGTCGGATCCGATGCGAATGGCGAGGGATTAGGGTTTGCAGAACGCCGCCGAGGGTTATTTGTCTCGGCCGGTACGGGTGCCCTCGCGCGCGGGTGGGCATCGAAAGGCTGTTGGACAAGGTTTAGATCCAATCTTGGCTTATGGTTCGGTTGTCTATGTGGTTTTGGTCGGATTTTGTTATGGGTGTCTGTGATACATCCACGACAAAACATGACTGTTTGTTCAGGGCTTCTTTTCCAGTTTCCCCTTGGATTGTGGAATTGGATTGGATTATCCGGTTAATATTTGTTACCAAATTAATCTCAACAACTTGCTACTGGTTGTGGGTGGGTTCTTATCATTTGGTGTCTCGAGGAAAACTGGAAAAGTAGATAATCGAGTTTATCGCGACACAGCTTGCTCAAGATGACAATGCATCAAGCGTTGCTGGGCATTGTGGAATCTCTAGCAGCCTGTTAGGTTTTGGGTCTGTTTGCCTGTGAATAAGGTAACACTAAATGGATCATTTGTGTTTATGCCTAGGGGTTTTGGTCTAACGAATGGTCCTTCTCTTCAACAAGAGAGCAAATATCCGTGGATATGTCTTGCATGCCTTCCTTGGAAGAAGTTTTGTTGATTTTGGTCCAGTTAAGCACAGAAGCTTGGTCTGTGCATTTAAATTCAACTCTTGAGCATCTTGGTGTGTTTTTTTATTTTAAATTCTGATCTGCAGAGGAAGATCGCCTGTTAATGTAGGGCATATTTGATTGGTGAATAATTTTGCCACACAACTTCTGCCACCCTTGCCTTAGCTTAGGTGCTCAAATTCTTAGCTTCACTTTGGGTTGCCCGAGGGAATTTCCCCACACTTTTTGTGTGTATGTCATGCGGACTTATTCTGAACAAAAAATTCTTGCCTTAGGTTTGGTTAGAACCAAACACCCACCCAACTTGGTCAAACATGCCAAACTTGATATGTGGCGAGGTGCTGGGAACCAAGCAACCCCCTAGTTAATCCAACCTTCACTATTTCGGTAAAGGAAAATCCTTGGATCAAATGTAGAACTAAACTAGAAACTGAGGTATATGCCTATTCTGAAATATCACATGTGTGATATACTCGTGGTTCTGTCATAGTTAGCCTTTTTTAGTATCTGTGTTAGAACGGCTTACGACCTGCCATAAATTCTCTCTCAAGAATATACTACTTGGAGAGCATGATGATTTATCCCTTGCATATTTGAAGTGGTTCGAGCGGTACTCACTTGGCCAACGGAGGATTGGCTTTAACTTCTTTTACGGGTATAAGGGCCAACGAGTCTTCGTGCCACACCAACATGCTTGGATGTTTACCAACAATAGGTTATATATTTCGCAGCATCTTAGAAACACACACTACAATCTTGTTGTCCTGTTGAAATGCGTGGAATGGAGTGATGTACATGCATCAAGTCAGCATATTGTACTGGGTATTTTTGGAATTAATTTAAAATAGCAGTATTTAGCAGCACTATCACCAAAGAACTAGCCATGGGCATGGGTGTGTGGAAGTTAGCTATCCATGTGGCAGAGCCATGACTTGGTTTCGAGATCTTATGGGTTTCAACTCTAGCGTACCGCAACTTTTGTTCGGAACTGAGAGGCTTTAAGTCAAAATAAAGTAAAATTGCGGGGCGCAAATAAAGTGAAATTATGGGGTGGAAATAAAGTGAAATTGCGGGGCACAATAGCAACAAAACAACCACCGCCTATATCTTGAGTTATTGACCTCCATTTCTGCTTCATCCCACCTCCAACTTTCCTCCTCTTCCCCTCTTCTCCAGATCTACTCCACCGCCACCTCCCATGGCGTCTCCACCCAGAAACCTTAACCCTAATCCAAACACAAACAACTCCGATCCTCCCTTCGACATGGGTATTCTCTTCAGGTCGCCTCCTAACCCTGCGCCTACCACCGCGCCCATGTTCCCTGCCGCTACCGGCCTGCCGCCGCCGCCGCCGTTCGTCCCGTATTCCCACCCCTTGGCCGCTTCTCCCTTTCACGGCGTCCCCTACCTCCACCACACGCAGGATCTTCACCCCCCTATGCCTCGCCCAGCCATTTCCTTCCCCATGCCCCGCCCAGCCATCTCCTTCCCCATTCCAAACCTAGATGCAAACCCTAGCGCCGCCTTGCACGGCGGCTACCTTCACTACCCGCAGGATCTCCGATACCTCATACCCTTCTCAGTCAACTCTTACAGGCGAAACCTGAACCTGAGTGTTAACCTCAGAGCTGCCTTGGGACGCCTGCAGGATCGCCAATCCCCCATGGCCAGCTCAGGCAACTCCATCCACACACTGAACCCAAACACAAACCTGAACCTGAGCGCCAACCCCAGCGCCGCCTCACACGGCCACTACCTTCAGAACACGCAGGATATTCGGCATCCCATGCCCCGCCCAGTAATATCCTCTGCCATGCCAAACCGGAGCGACAACCCCCACACTGCCTCAGGTGCCAAACCCGAACATAATAAAGGTATTTATGTCTGACAGGGAAGATTTTTAATCTAAGGCTTTTATGGTACATTTTGTTGTTGTTCAGTTGCGTGATCCTGCTATATGATGATTGATGATTTTACAGCTTTAACAAAATGAATGCTGTGTCAGTTGAGCTTTCAAAGGCAAGTTTAGAGTTTGACAGGTTTCTTAACTGGCTTATTTTTACAGGAGCACCGAACGGAAGGCAGAACAATTCTAATGATGTTGTTCACATTTCAGATTCTGATTCTGATTCTGATGGTAATAATATTGCCCAATCTCGTCATTAAACATTTTCCAGGCAACAATTTATTTATTGGACTAAATCTTTTTTATTTTCAACTCACATTATCCTTTTTAAGATATGTTTTATGTCTGGCTACTTGGCATTCTGGGCATGCCAAGTCACATGTGTTCACTGCTGTTCTATTTAAACCTAGTTTTAGTACACTTATCACAGCTCTGCTCCAAGAGAAAATCCTTTGGTATTTGCTTTTGTTATAAGAATATCACTTGTGTCTGCTAGCACGTTACAAGTTATCTGTCTGACATGATCAGCAAACATTGTGTTTTATTTACCACTGTCAGAAAACTTTATTTGTACGGTTGTACCATGCTACCCTAGGGCTTAGGGCATCTTTTACAAGAAGGTAGTAAACTTTTATGTTCGAAAACATGAAATGATACTTTTTTTCCAGTAAAGAATCATTTGACTAGAAGAGTCTCACAACCTTCTACGCTCGCCAAATACTTATCTTGGCAGCCTTCATAGGATTGATCAAATACTACAGAAAAAATGTCGGAAGAGAACTATATACCATGTTTGTGGTTCCCCTTTTTGTTTTATTAGCAGATGATTCGTTGACTATTTGTTCATAGTTGATGTTATTTACCATTACATTGAGTGTGAAAGGGACACTTCATATCGTTTGTAGTTGGAGGCAAGACACTGTTGTTTTGTGTCACCAATTTATGGCTGTGCATAACAAATGGTAATCATTGAGCTGCTTACATTGTAACTGTTGCAGTATTTAATAGGGCAGGATATCTGATTACAGTACATAAATAAGCAGTAAAATTTACTGGATTGCTAACTGAAACTGAATAAGTCAATGTGAATAATATATTTATGGAAAATACACATGAACCTCTCACTGCCTGTATTTAGATTTTTTCGAAGAAGAGGCTCCCCCCACACTCCAAGTCAAATGGGAAAGCTTCATCAGCTGATAGCCTAAAAACTGGTGGAAAGGCTTCATCCTTTTCTAATGGTATGTATGCATCGTTTTGTACTTTTGCTATACATTCATCCATTCAAGAGTTGCTGATAAAACTGAAAGTTCTAGTTACGCAATAGATTGCCTTTCTGTGTCTTGCATGTCTTTCTTTCATGTATTATGTTCTCATAGGAGAAGGTAGCAAAGGAGGGAAGGCATTTAGTGCTGGGAAAGATGGGAAGAGCTCCCCATCAAATGCAAAGCCTGCAATGTCTGATGCAGAACTAGAGCTTCAGCTTGGTCAGTTCCTTGCATTGAAATATCCTCTACTTTTCTAAAAACACTCTTTACTTGAGAAGTTCTGTATAATGAGATTGTTAGTTTTACATCATTTGAAACGTGCACACATCTTATATTATGATTTTCAAACGTCCCTTCTCACTAAACGAAAAATAGGCAAGCTGATTCTCGCATAACAATTGGTTGCAGATATGCCTCCAAATTCTAGATTGTTAACGAACTGTGAAGCAGCAGAAATGTTGCAGAAAATTCACGAACATATGGCTATCTTATCAGACGATCCGAAGATAAAAATTCCCCAGTAAGGAACATCTGTTGTTTTAATTCTGTTATAATGCGCTAATAATTGTTTATTTGGTGTTCCAGTCTGTTAGCTTGTGTGAGTTCATGTTTACTCTTTTCTTCTTGCACCGGCAGGTCGTTTGACAAGGCCCTTCAGTATGCAAAAGAAGAAAGTCACTTCACCTCTGCGAAGTCGGTGAAAGAAATCCTGGAGTATCCTTTGTTTTGATCAAGAACTAGTATTAGAGATTGCATGTGGTTACGCAGTTAAATTGTTTTGCCAAGCAACCACTTTGTAGTTAATTTCCTTGACTCGTAGCTGCAGACCCCTTAAAGACTATGGTGTTAATGATGGCGAGGTTGGTAACCCTTCTTTTCCTCTCACCTTCTTGTATCTCATTTCCCTCATCTCAACATGAAATGGCTTGTTGTACCTGTAACAGATATGCATGATAGCGAACATTGGGCCTGAGACCATTGAAGAGGTTTATGCACTCGTACCGTCTCTCAAGGTCAGTGTCTTTTGCTGACATTTGGGATATACGCCATTTTATATATTACCAGGAACAGGAACTCAGTCCTGCAAAATCCAAATTTCTTTGCACAGGCCACTAGGTCGATCAATGAAGACAAGATTGTGGAGGCCCTTACTGCCCTCGCTAACATAAAAGCCTCCAAGTGAACCACCTCAGCTACACAGGTAATCCGGGGGCGAATCTTTGAACCACACCTCTTCCTGATCGCTCGCCTTTCTTAATGATCTAAATTTCTGAATGGGTCTTAATCTTAAACATATATGCAGCTGGTCAGGCAATGAAGAATCGCAACGGGGGTCTCTGTGGTGTATGGATGTTAACCGAAATCGAGTTCTTTCTTCCGGGGGCCGAAGTCAAGTTGTGTGTATGTGGAAACTGTAGTATGCACCTGTGTGCCAGCTGTCTGGATGGTTGAAAGTTTTGGAAACTAGCTGCAGGTTTAGCTAGAGTGGTTGAAATGATGTACTCTGAATTGCCAAGTGGTACCCGATGGTCTGGCTCGCCTGAATGATGGAAACTGTTGTTGTGGCCTGTGTGTGTGTTTATGCATCTGTGCTTGTCTGTTTACTTATCTGTGAGTCAGTATTCTTCTGGGTGCAGTTTTTTACTTCTGATTTGGGAAGTAATATATTTCATAGAGCTGTTCGAAAAGGATTTTGTTTTCTGTAGACGACAGCTCTGGTAGGGCACGTTGAATTTGTAGGTTCCAACGTCTTAGCTAGAACTATTAACAATTCAACATAAAGCCTATTTGATTTGAATGTAGTTTCAGCAGTTTTAGGGCTCCTTCAAGTCAAAGGAATCTAACAGGAGATTTTGAGGATGTATAGATCATTTAGAGCATCTCTAGCATCCGGTAAAACCGCGTCTTGCAAAATTCGTTTTACAGTAGACTTGTAGTTTTTTTTTCGATACCATGAGGCCTCCGGCGGAACAGGTTCTCTAAATTCGTTTTTTTTGCAGGACGAGTTTAGAGGATCTGTTTCGCGTCGGAGGCCTCGCGGTACCGCAAATTTTCCGGAGCTTTGCAAATTCTTGATTTTCAACAGTATAACCGAATAGAATTACAATAGAAATTAAACAAATGATCTGAAAGGCAATTCACAATACAACAATCGTCTTCGTTAAAACAAATGTTCAAATTCAAATAGTTATTATAGCAACAATTTTTTTGATATGCACTAGCTAAACCCAAGCAAACCGGTGGCATTCCTTCGGCGAGTGAAGAAACGACAGTTTGCCTCGCAAGCTTCAACAATGTGAACGAAAAGAGGCCTACATATTCGATATCGCCTACAGAAAAGGTGAGGCAGATATGTCGGTATCTCGGCGAAGTAGTCTTTATGAGCAACTTGTTGCCGAGAGCTCGGTTGCGCGGAATGCATAGCCGGCCAACCATGGATCCGCGACGTTTTTCTTCGGATCCCTTCCAAAGTTGTGCACAAGATGCAACAACACTAGGTTGTCGACATCGTCGTCCAATATCATCTCTTCTATGTCCTAATCATCTGACGAATACGACAACGAAGAACTCCAATCCATCTAAAAAAGTGCACGCTCGTGAATTTTTCACAAACCACACCGGCCGAAATCGAATCAAAAGATTGGCTGGCATTGAACATACCTTCCCCCGAAGCAAAGCTGGCTGCCCCTTTCTTCTCCCACGCAGGCCGAAGCAAAGCGGTCAATCCTTTTCTTCTCCCCTCCGGCCGAAGCAAAGCAGATGAATCCTCTTCCCCCGGTGCGCGTGACTATCGCTCGGGCGATTCCGAGGCTCACCAGCGCCGCAACCAACCGGATTCGTCGCCTACAAGGCCGCACACCAAGCTCCAGAGTGGATCCATTGCATTGGCACCGACCGCTAGCCCGCGGAGACAAATGGGCACCCTGACCTCCAATTTTCGTGGAATAGGTGCGACGCGGGACAACTGGGGACAACACGAACTCGCGGGGAGATGCGGTGGCAGCGGCGAGTGAGGCGGGAACGGAAGTGAGTGGAAAAAGAGGGGCGGCTCCCGTAGATATGACGGAAACGGACCGCACTATGCAAGATCCTGCAAAAACAATTACGGGACAGGTGATTTTGCGGGATCTGTATGGGGTAAAAAAAAACCGCCCTCGTTCGCTAAATTGGCGGTTAATTTGCCGAATGGCCCGGTTTGCAGGATCTGTTAGAGATGCTCTTAGGAATACCCCGCATGTTGTTATTTATGTACTTTAGTGATTTTATATACAATACAAAGGGCATGACCCTTATATTGTGTTTATTATATTCCTTTGTTTTGAGAATCCTATGAATGAAAGGAACCCTTAGCTAAGCAAATTGTTCTTAGGAATCGAACATAAAACCTATTTTATTTTGTACAACGTTTTTTTAACTTTCACCTACTATTTCTTTGGTGCATTTACTCCCTCCGTACCGAAATATAGGTCGCTGGAGGAATTTTTCGACCAGGTGAAATGACCAGGTTACCCCTCCCTAATTTGAATCTTCTCTGCCCACCTCCGTCTCCCACCTCTGCCCACCTCTGGCCCCGTCCTCCGCCCCCACCTCTGGCCCCGTCCTCCGCCCCCACCTCTGCTCCCCACCTCCGCCCTCACCTCTGCTCTCCACCTCCGCTCCCACCTCTGCCCCCACCTCTGCTCCCCACCTCAGCCCCACTCCGCCCTGTACCTCTGCCCACACCTTCGCCCCACTCCACCATGTACCTCCGCCCCCTCCTCCGCTCAGATCCAGCTCTCTAGCAGCGTCAGATCACCAGCAGCAGCTTTCCAGCAGCATCTGCAGCAGCTCTCCAGCAGCATCTGCAGCAGCTCTCCAACAGCGTCAGATCACCAGCAGCAGCTCTCCAGCAGCATCTGCAGCAGCTCTCCAACTGCGTCAGATCACCAGCAGCAGCTCTCCAACTGCGTCAGATCACCAGCAGCAGCAACTCACCACCAGCATCTGCAGCTCACCAACAGCAGCAGCAAGCAGTAGATCGGCATCATCTGCAGCTCACCACCAGCAACGGATCACCAGTAGCATACCTACAGCAGCAGCAACAGAAGAGCCGCAATGGCAGATCAGCAGGTGCAGATGGTTCTGAAGAACATGGAGAACATGGACATGGTTTACCCATAGGCGTGATCCTTTTTTCCAGCGACAACAGCATCCGTGGCCATTCCTGGGTGTGCTCTTTCTCCTGCAACAATCTGACAGTAGCAATTTGACAACAGTTTTACAATAGCAATTTGACAACAGTTTGAAAGCAATAGTTTGACAACAGTTTGAGAGCAGCATTTTGACAGCAGCAATTTGACAGGAGTTTGACAACAACAGCAATTTTGACATCACCATGGACTTTGACCTAAATTGTACTCCAATCGAGGAAGATGACATACCTGGAGGAGACAATGTTGAGCAAGAGGGTGATTTGAACATGGAAGAAGATCATCCATTGCAAGATGCAGGCGGTGAGTACTTCAGTTTTTTTAACATGCATTCGAATAGTCCAAGAACATGCATTCAAAAAGAGAGGACTCCATGAGTAAATATGATCATGTGAACATGTTAGCATGTGAGTAGAGAGCATGTGCATTCATTTAGTGAACCTTTGATAATTTACTCAACATTGACAGAATAAATTAACACTCTGTTTAAAAATGGAGTACTAAATTAATGCTCATTCATTAAAATGTTCTCATGTTCATGCTCATGCTCATTCATGATCATTCATGCACTCCTTTTTATCACTACTCGTGATCATACACTACTAAAGTTTGATAATATGATCATTTCATCATTTTCTCATTTGGTATTCCTTCGTGCAGGTGTTGAGAAAGCAGTTCAAAAAAGGGATAGCCTTGATGACAAGCAAAAATATGTTGTTTATGTTGCATTGCATATGTTGTGTATGAGTAGAGGGGGCAAATTTAACAGAGATGATAAGAAAAACATTGCTGAATTTTTCGGAGTAGGTGTCTGGAATATTCAAAGAATTTGGAAGAAAGCAATGAGGAAAATTGCACAAGGTTTGGAGGTTGATGTTTCCAGTCAGAGAAAAGGGAAACTATGGAAGAAAGGCAAAGGACATCAACCTAGACCAAATCCCTACAATCCCTCTAAATAGAAGGTCTACGATCAGGTCACTTGCTTGGCAACTCAGATGCAGCCCCACCACACTCCATAGGAAGTTCATGTTGAAGTTGATAAAGAGGCATTCAAAGTGTGTGAAGCCAATTCTAAAGGAAAAGAACAAGAAGGATAGAATGAAATTCTGCTTGTCAATGCTCGATGAGACAATAATAGAAACTAGAAGGCCTAAATTCAAGACCATGCACAACATTGTGCATATTGACGAGAAATGGTTCTATATGACAAAGAAAAACAGGAACTATTATCTGCTAGATGAGGAGGAAGAGCCTACAAGAACTTTACAAAGCAGCAGTAGTATCATGTTCTTGACTGCCGTTGCTAGGCCAGGGTGGGACAGTGAAGGAAATGCGACGTTCTCTCGCAAAATTGGAATTTGGCCGTTTGTGAAAGAACTTCCCTCTCAAAGGAGAAGCGACAATAGGCCTAGAGGAACAATGGAGACAAAGTCCATAAAGGTTAACATGCAAGTGATGAGAGAGTTCATGATAGATAATCTGCTTGGCCTGAGAATGATGCTGGGCAAACTATCTTCATACAATAGGACAACGCAAAGCCCCATATCTTGCCTAATGACCCGGAATTTTTAGCAGCCGTCGAAAGCACAGGACTCGACATCAGACTAATCAGCAGCCTGCCAATAGCCCTGATTTGAATGGACTTGACCTTGGATTCTTCAGTTCGTTGCAATCTGTGACAGATTGTCTAAGCCCGAGAATGCTTCAAGACCTTATTAAGGGTGTGTTGGAAGAATTTGAAAACTATGAGGTTTACAAACTGAACAGAGTTTTCTTATCCCTACAGTCTTGCATGATTGAAATTTTGAACCATGCAGGTGGCAATGGCTATAAAATACCGCATGTGAAGAAGGAAAGACTTGAGACTCTTGGGTTGCTAGCGCCAATACTTACATGCCCTCAAGAGGTTTACGCAAATGCCCTACACAACCTACAACTAATGGAGAGAGTTCACTGATGGAAGAAGTGTTTCTTGAGGAGATGCTTGAGGAGTTGCTTGAGGAGATGCTTGAGGAGATGCTTGAGGAGTTGAGGCTTGTTGATATGCTTGAGATGAGGCTTGGGATGCTTGAGAAGTTGAGATGAGGCTTGTTGGTATGCTTGAGATGAGGCTTGATATGTGTGGAGTATGATCATTTGTGTAACTCCTTGTTGTGATATGTTTTTGAATATTTTTTATTTGTATGATCATTTCAATTCACTAGTGGAGAAACGGGATTTAGTCCCGGTTGGCGGAGGCCTTTAGTCCTGGTTCGCCAACCGGGAGTAATTAATCGGGACTAAAGGCCCCCACCCTTTAGTCCTGGTAGGCCACGAACCGGGACTAAAGTCCTCCACGTGGCCGCCTGCGCGCGCCGGGGGCTGGAGGACCTTTAGTCCCGGTTGGTGTCACCAACCGGGACTAAAGGGTGGTTATTTTTTTTGGTTCGGGTTTAGGGGTTTAGGGGTTTATGGTTTATTTTTCCTTTTCATTTTGTGTTTTCCATTCAATTCTGTTTCATTTCAAACATATTTTACGGTACTACATATTGTACATGTTATGCATATATAATATAATTTCTCATATGACCATACATATATCATATAATTTCTCGTACCACCATGCATGCATACACACACACACACACACACACACACACACACACACACACACACACACACACACACACATATATATATATATATACAATTTGGCATATACAATTTCTCCTATAGTTTGCAGATCATTACATGTAGGCATTAGCCGAAATGGTATTCTCCTCTTTCATCTATGACATCCTCCAGCAAAAATTCCACGATTTCCTCTTGAATTGCTTTTAGGTGGTTCTCTGGTAGGAGCCTATCCCGCATTTGTGTCATCTTTAAAGAAGGAGATCAATATGAATATATTAGTTGTGTGTAAAAAAATGTGAATATTGTTTACATACCTGAAGTGCTCTTTGATCTTTGCACCGTTCGGTCGTCATGCGAATGGTCTCGCAAACGTAGTATGCACATAAATTCGTCCCCTTTGCTTGTTTCATGCACTATGCGATAATAGAATTCAATCAGATAACAATCAAGCATGATAATGGTATTGATACTGGAATTAAAGAGGTGCGCGGACCTAGCTAGTACTACTTAATTACCTTGCCCCGTCGCCATGTCAGCTTCTCTTTCCAATCACCGACAATCTCTTTGGTGAACCGTTTCCAAACCCTGCCCCGCAAAGAAAATGAATAAAGGAGTTATTAATTACTTGATATCAGGAAAAGAACGAAAGAGGCCGATACTGATTGAAATTACCCGTCGAGAATCGAATGCAAGCTTATGTACTGTTCTTGGTCTTTATCTAGTGAGTCATAGACTACAACAATTCCAGCGTCAACTCTAATGTCCAGCAGGATCCAGTGGAACCTGCGCACACGTTCATATAAGTAGGCATGCATAACTCAACTACACTTAACATCGAGTAAGCAAAATAGAATTTGTAGTACAAGACAGTAACACTCACTAGAAGTTGTAAGGAAATAGTATATCTGTTTAGGTATTTTGTTCCTTCAAAAACATTAGCAAGTTATCCTCTGTTTCATCGGCGAAGTCCGTTACCGTCACTTCATGAATGATATATGGGTCAATGAACCCAATGTCAAAGACTCCTTGTTTTTGGCATTCGAGAATCTTCATTCTGCATAATAGCGTACAAAAGAATATAGTGAGGATAATTACAGGCAATGAACGAGCTGAGCTAGAGACTTAAATTACAGAAAGAAATCACTTACAGACAATAGCAACTGAGGATAGATTTGTCGAGTGCGTCTAGATTGTATAAGTGAAAAAGTTTTGAAAGCTCAATCATTATCAATGATTCTTTGAAGAACTGCTCTTTCTTGACACTCACCATTGACGTGGCTTGAGACCGCGTCGGTATTTCCCCAAAGAGGAAGGGATGATGCAGCACAGCGACGGTAAGTATTTCCCTCAGTTATGAAACCAAGGTATCGAACTAGTAGGAGGATCACGCAACACTATGTAAACAACACCTGCACACAAAGAACAAATACTTGCAACCCGACGCGAAAGAGAGGTTGTCAATCTCTCCACGGTAAAAAGATAGATTAGGTTGTGATAGATTGAATAGATAGATCTCGCAAGAACACAAAATAAAAGAGGCAAATAAAAAGTGCAGCAAGGTATTTTTGTTTTTTTGGAATGATAGATCTGAAAACAAACGCGGCAAAAAGATAGATCGGAAAGCAATATGTTGAAAAAGTAGACCCGGGGGCCGTAGGATTCACTAGTGGCTTCTCTCATGAGTATAGCACACGGTGGGTGAACAAATTACTGTTAGGCAATTGATAGAAGATCAAATCATCATGACGATATCCAAGACGATGATCATTATATAGGCATCACGTCCAAGATTAGTAGACCAAAACGATTCTGCATCTACTACTATTACTCCACACATCGACCGCTATCCAACATGCATCTAGTGTATTAAGTTCATGGAAAAATAGAGTAATGTAATAAGAACGGTGACATGATGTAGACAAGATCTATTCATGTAGGAATAGACCCCATCTTGTTATCCTTAATAGCAACGATACATGCATGCCTCGCCGCCCCTTGTGTCACTGGGAGAGGACACCGCAAGATCGAACCCATCACAAAGCACCTCTTCCCATGGCAACAAAGATCGATCTAGTTAGCCTAACTAAACTAAAGATTCGAAGAAGAAATACGAGGCTATAAGATCATGCATATAAGAGATCAAAGAAGACTCAAATAATATTCATGGATAGAAACTGATCATGAACTCAAAATTCATCGGATCCCAACAAACACACCGCAAAAAGTTTACATCAAATAGATCTCCAAGAGACCATTGTATTGAGAATCAAAAGAGAGAGAGAGGAAGCCATCTAGCTACTACCTACGGACCCGTTCATCTATGATGGACTACTCACGCATCATCGGAAAGGCACCAATGAGGATGATGAACCCCTCCGTGATGGTGTTAGATTGGATCTCGCGGTTCTGGAACTTGCGGCGGCTGGATGTATTTTTCGTCGACTCCTCTAGGGTTTCTGGAATATTTGGGTATTTATAGAGCTCAGAGGCGGTGGAGGGGGTTCCCGAGGCTGCCACAACCCATCAGGGCGCACCCGGGGCCCCTGGCGTGCCCTGGTGGGTTGTGGGCGGCCTGGGCTCCCTCCTGGTTACTTCTTTGGCCCACTGGCCTTCTTCTGGTCCAAAAAATTCTCCAAAAAGTTTCGTCGCGATTGGACTCCATTTGGTACTAATATTCTGCGAAGTAAAAAACAAGCAAAAATAGCAACTGGCACTTTGGGACTATGTCAATAGGTTAGTCCCAAAAAATGATATAAAGTTGCTATAAAATGATTCTAAAACATCCAAGATTGATAATATAATAGCATGGAACAAGCAAAAATTATACATACGTTGGAGACGTATCAGCATCCCCAAGCTTAATTCCTACTCGTCCTCGAGTAGGTAAATGATAAAAACAGAATTTTTTATGTGGAATGCTGCCTAACATGTTCATCACATATTCTTTTCTTTTGTAGCATGGACATTTGGACTTTTAGATGGTTCAAAGCAATAGTCTAGTTTTGACATAAACACTTTAATACTCAAGCATGCAAAGAAGCAACCATGTCTTTGAAAATATCAACACTAAATAAAGTTATCCCTAACCCATCATGCTCAATCATTGATCCATTCATGAAACACACTCAAATATTAACTACACCCAATGCACAAGTATGATCATAGTGCCCCCTAGTTGGTGCTTTTATAAGAGAAGATGGAGACTCAAAATAAAAAATGCATAAAGTAAATAGATAGGCCCTTCGCAGAGGGAAGTAGGGATTTGTAGAGGTGCCAGAGCTCAAAGTTTAAATTGAGAGAGAAAAAAATGTTTTGAGTGGCATGCCTTTCCTGTCAACGAAAACGACAAAGTAGTTCACAATACTTTCCATGCTAGATACATCATAGGCGGTTCCCAAACATAAAGTAAAGTGTATTCCTTTTTCCACCATTCTTTCACAATCCATGGCTAGCCGTATCCACGGTTGCCTTCCATACTAACACTTTCCAAGGAATTTATTATTTGACAACATAAAGTAAATTTCTTTTTTTCATTTCGGGACTGGGCATCCCTATTACCGCCGTACTCTCGTGCAATGACAAGTGAATAAACACTCATCTTGAGAATAACATATCTAGCATGGAAAAATATTGGACACCCCCTACCGCTTCATGAGTGGTACGAGCACACAAAAAGGAAATTTATTTTGAAAATTAGAGATGGCACATACAAATTTTCTTAGAACGGCATGGAAATACCGCATCACTACACGAATCAGGTACTTTGCCGTTTGCCATGGCGGACGGCAAAGGATAGGCCTGCGGACGGCAAAACCCTTTGCCGTCAACTAGCAGACGGCCCCCCGTCCGGCAGAGAAAACTCCGGTAAAGGGGGGCTTTGCCGTCAGCTTTGCAACAGCGGACGGCAAAGATATTATCCGTCCGCCATCCAGGGCCTGCAGACGGTAAAGCCAGTTGACGGCACAGGAATCAGGTTAGCCCCGTTAGGTGGCTAACGGTAGCCTTTGTCGTCCACTGGCAGACGGCAAAGTGAGCAACTCCTTTGCCGTCTGCCAGAGACGGCAAAGTGGCAGGATGGGCCAGCTGGACAGATGGCCTTCTTTGCCGTCTGCCAGCTGACGGCAAAGTGAGCAGCTCCTTTGCCGTCTGCTAGCCGACGGCAAAGTGACCAAATGGCTCTGACCTGGTGCTCCCAGGTTGCACATGTTGGTGCCACATAGCCCGTTTGCCGTCTGTGGCAGACGACAAAGAGGCCTTTGCCGTCGGCGGCAGACGGCAAAGAGGCTGTATTGCCCCTTTTTATTCTGTTTTTGTTATATCCAATCATTTTCACAAGGAAATATATGGTATATATATATATAATTCACAGAAACTATATCCCTGCCATATGGATATGATCATCCAACAAACATACCAAATCAAAAGTGCAAGTTTCATCCATACATGCATAGTTTCATCCATATTACAATAGTTTCATCCATAGGTAGCAAGTTTCACATTGTTCATTGATACAAAATCAAAACAGAAAGTAAACACAAGAACTCCATCAATGCAAGCTTCCGTGAAGTGAATCAAATCTGCAAAATGGGAAATAAGAACGTTAGAAGAAGAATACTAGAAGAAGAAGAACAAGAAGAAGAAGGTCTAGAAGAAGAAGAAGAAGAGGAGGAAGAAGAAGAAGCTAAGTATAGGTCATTTTAGAGCTAACTTAGGTAATTATGCCATTTTTGACCTAACTAAGCTTATTATGTCATTTTGCAAGAAAATAAGCTAAGTATATGACATTTATGAGGTTACCAAGTTTATTATGCCATTTTTGACCTAAGTAAGCTAATTATGCCATTTTTGAGATAAGTAAGCTAATTACAAGTCAATATTGAGCTAACCTAGGTAATTATGCCTTTTTGAGTTAACTAAGCTTATTATGGCATTATGGAGGAAACAAAGCTTAGTATAAGTCATTTTAGGGCTAACTTAGGTAAAATAGGTCATTTTGGAGCTAAGTAAGCTTATTATGTCATTTTGGAGAAAACAAAGCTTAGTATAGGTCATTTTAGAGCTAACTTAGGTAAAATAGATCATTTTGGAGCTAAGTAAGCTTATTATGTCATTTTGGAGGAATCAAAGCTAAGTATAGGTCATTTTAGAGCTAACTTAGGTAAAATATGTCATTTTGGAGCTAAGTAAGCTTATTATGTCATTTTGGAGGAAACAAAGCTAAGTATAGGTCATTTTAGAGCTAACTTAGGTAAGCTAGGTCATATTGGAGCTAAGTAAGCTTATTATGTCCCTTTGGAGGATAATAAGCTAAGTATATGACATTTATGAGCTAACCAAGGTTATTATGCCATTTTTGACCTAAGTAAGCTAATTATGTCATAAATGAACTAAATAAGCTAAGTATAGGTCATTATGCATTTGTTAAGCAAAACACTCGAGAAAACTTACCGTCCTCGTCATCACGGAGGTCAAGCACCGGGGTTGCTCGGGCCGGTTTCACCTGGAGAAGGATGCCCTGGAGAAGGATCGTGCGATGCGGCTCGGGAGTTATGCCGCACCAAAGATCATTTGCAATGTATCGTTAGCATGATGACACTGAAATGTTAAGACTAGTAACTAATGACCATTCAAATTAAACTCACCGTTCCAGCCGTGGTAATGACTGGCATCGGCGGAGGGGTCTGGCCGGACTTCTCGCACATAGACTGCACATTTGGTTTTGACAAGTCAATCATATTAGTTATTAATGAAACGAACATTACATGCATGATTTGGCTAATATGAAGAAGAAACTTACCACGAGGAGCTCGTAAATGGCCCGGTGAGACGCGTCATTTCGTGCCCTCTCCTCCTCCAACAACCTAGCCGTCCTCTCCTCCAACTCCCTCTCCTTCTCCGCCGCCTGCCGGTCCCTATCCTCCAGAAGCGCCTGGGTTGCCTCTCTCTCTTTCTAAAGAGCAGCCTGCAACACAACTCCTCGTTAGCATTGTAATCATCGATGGCCGCACACATGATGTAATGGAGGAAAGATATCTGAGTCCGTATGACTAACCTCGATGGCGAGCTCGACTGGCCGTGGACGAGGCCTTATCTTAGGATAGGATCTCGTTTGGCGCGCCTTGATCTCCCGGAGAGTGCTAGAAGACCGTATAAGTCCATCTCTAATGGCTATCAAGCCATGGGGCCTCCCGCCGCTAGCTATCATCACCAGCTCTGGATCAATAGGATGCCGGCTCGGGTTAAAGTCCTCCCCTTTCCTCGCCTTCCCCTCATCTCTGTACCTCACGAGCTTGTGGTGGGAGGAGATGTTGGTGAAGTTCTCGGGATGATCGAGGTCAGACTCCGAGAATGCCTTGGCCTTCTTGTACGAGGCAGTATGGGCCATGGCATAGAGGTCGTACACCCCTGGCACCTCCGTCTTATTGTAGTTCGCCTAAAAGAGAGAGAGAGGAACAAAGTATTAGTAAAGGGCTCAAGCTAGCATCAAGAATGGATTGCATGAATCATGAAGCAAACCACATACCCAGTTCCGCCCGAACTGATATAAGTTGGCGCTGCCTTGATGGTGTGGCACACCAACCATTTTGGCACGCCGGTCCTGGGCATTGTTGTGGACGGCTCGCCATTCGTCTGAGCACCACTCATCCACCAACGCCTCCCAACAATCCATCTTATCCGCACACCATCTCGGGGGTGCCTAAGTTAGTAAAGAGAAATTTGAGCGCTACGCCTACGAATCAAATCAAGGAAACTAAGTACAAGGCCTTAAGAATAGGTAATTACCTTCATGTATTGCTCCTTCTGCAGAAACTTTCCGCGACACGATGACTTGTCCTTCTTAACACCACGCGAGGCGTAGTAGTCTCGAATAGCCTGCGGTCGAGCCTCGTGCCGTAAGTTCTGTAGTAGGCGCCTGCACTCGCCATCGATAACCTTTGCCGCGGCCTCCTCGTGTCCCTCCTCACACCTGTAGAAGGTCTGCAATCAAACGAGACAACACTGATTAGTACAATAACTAGCTATTGTTGATTTTTAATTGTGTAAAGGAGAAATTACCCAAAACTGTCTGATCACCATGCCGGCCCTCGTGTGGCACAAGACACCGTCGATCATATCCTCCGGCGGGGCCGGGGCAGCCAAGTAGTGCTCCCAGGTCAATCCTGGCTCTGGAAGCTGACCCTCACCGGGCAACGTGACAAACTCTGGGAAGTTTTGCCGGCAAAGCACACCAAGGATGGTGTTGGGCCTGCGGACTCCCTCAGCGTGATCCCAACCCCTGCAGTATGACAAAGCCAACGCATTAGATATTTGAAGAAACATGAAGGCAAAAGGTTAAAAAAGGGTAAATGCACTTACTTCTCCTCATTAGGCCTAATCACCGGCCTCTGCTCGCGGGTCGCCGGCATGGGCGGGAGCCATGTACTACCATGCTGGTAGACGGTGGCCCCCTCAACCACCTCATCCTCGCTATCCCCGCCACCATCAGCATGGCCACTCAGCTCCTGCTGACGCAAATCCGGCCAGGTATCCCATGGGGTCTGCTGGGACGTAGCCACATCCCTGCCCTGCTCCCGAGTCTCGTGGGACGAAGCGTATGGGACAGGAGTCTTGTGGGTCGAAGGCTCGTCGACCCGAGGCTCGTGGACAGGAGTCCGCGTAGCCTCCACCTCAGACAGGTCCACCCTAGAAGTCCTGTGCTCGGGTGAATCAGCTGGGGGTGGCGGCGAGGAAGGCGTATCAGCCTCCGTACGTCTCCCGCGGGCACGTGTACATCTACCTCCTCCTCTCTTCTTCCCCTGACCTTCTCTCCCAGTGGGCATCGGCGCCGACGAAGAAGCGCCCGCCTGTGTCTGCAAACTGGCGAGCAACGCTCTCCGGAGAGAATCGGGTGGAATGGAAGTACCCCTCCCACCACGCTCCGACGAAAAAGCCGCGGATCGCTCTGGACCCGCGCTCACCATCTTTCAACACCTGCCATGACAAAGAGTAAACGAAATTAATACAACATAAAAAAATTGAATACCAACATGAATAATAATATGTATATAATTTAAGTGTATCATCATCATGTATATAATAAAAATTGAATACCTGACATGAACTAATAATAATCTTGATCGTCTATATATGCTCTGGGATCAATAAATGCATCATCATCATCACTATCATCAATAAATGCATCATCATCATCACTATCGGGAACAACATGTGAAAGGCCTCCTTTATGTAATCGGTCAAGCATTGACAGGTCATCCGCAGCAGTAACCTCTTCTTCTTCCGGCTCTTCTTGTTCCTGCTCAGGGGTGAAGTCGGATTCACTGTCGCTGTCTACTTCAATGTTCTGGGGTGAAGTAGAGCGGTTCTTGAAAGTTTTTTTTGGAAAGACGTGTTTCTTGGAAGAATTCTCCTTCATATGTGTTTGGGTTAATGTGAGGTTCATAATCCTCTTCATTGAGGGGAGGTGGTCTAAAACGCGGCGGCACTTCATAAACGACATCCCAACCATTCAGCTTTGGATCAGTTTGGCAGGCCCAGGGTAGATAGAAAACTTGAGTCGCCTGTTGAGCCGTAATATAGACATCGGGAACATCTAAATGGGTGCTTTGTTTGATTTCGACTAGCCCTATATGTTCATGAGTCCTTCTAGTCTCCTTCGGCTGGAACCAATAACATTTGAAGACTACGACGTTCGGTGGGTTTTCACCATAGAATAGAAGTTCATAAATTGCTTCAACTCTTCCATAATACTCGATACCTCCTTCACCGATAGCAGAGACACAAAAATGTGTAGACTTTCGGTCGGCCATAGATAGCTCTTAGCCAAAGGTACGAAAGCGATACCCATTGATGTCGTATTTGTCAAATGAACGAACCTTATAGTCAAAACCATTAGCGTCTTGTCTCAATTCGGCGTCCATAGACTCTGAATTAGCCTACAAGTTTCATACGAAAGGATTGTTGCATTAGCCGCAAATTAGACGAAGAAATGAAATGGTCTAATGGAAATTACCATTTGTTTGAACCAAGAGATGAAACCGGGATAGCCGCCTCCATGCTTTGCCAGAAGCTCATACTTTTCGATGGAATCCTTTTGGACCACCCCTCCATCGGAGAATTTGGCGACGTATCGACTGTATCAAATATCCGGGAATAAGAGCAGTTCAAAGGAATTAGAAGTTGCGAAACAATGTACCGAGAACTTACTCGATGTACGACCGCACTTTTGTTAGGTTGTTGAAGATATACAACGAAATGGTACGCCATTCTTCGACATCCATTGCTTTCGAAGCACCGGCTGGTGCGAGCTCCCCTTTGAATAGGCTAAGGTTGGATCGACCTTTTTTAGGGTCACCAACATTGTACCGAGGCTTCGGATTATGCAAATGACGATTTTTGGCTTCGTAATGTGCTGTCACGAAGTTTGCCGCCTCCTCAGTAATGAATGCCTCGACCATCGATGCTTTAATTCTACGTTTATTTTTACGTTTTGCTCGAAGCGTCTTCTGCATCCTCTCAGTTGCGTAGCACCAACGATTTTGCACGGGCCCCCCCAATCTTGCCTCGGTCGGGATATGCAAAATAAATGCTGCATTGGATTGAAGAAGCCCGGTGGAAAGATCTTCTCTAACTTACAGATCAACTCCGGCGCCAACTCTTCCATTTCATGTAGCACGCCAGGCGATAGTTCTTTCGCACAAAGAGAACGGAAGAAATAGCTCAGCTCTGCCAGTACTAGCCATTCATCCTCAGGGATAAAGCCACGCAACATCACCGGCATTACCCGCTCAAGCCATATGTGCCAATCATGACTCTTGAGACCAAATATTTTCAATTTGTCAAGACTCGCTCCCCTCTTTAGATTCGTTGCATACCCATCGGGGAACATCAACTGCATTTTCACCCACAAGATCATTTTCCTCATAGCTGGCCTTCCAAGATTGAACCATGTCGTTGGCTTCGTCCAATTCTGCTTTCCTTTCGGTTGTCGCATGTTTTGCAACGGTCTATCACACAGAGCCTCCTGATCAACTCTAGCCTTAGGATTTTCCTTTGACTTCCCCTCTATGCCGAACAATGTACCAAAAAGGGTCTCGGCGATATTCTTTTCAGTGTGCATCACGTCGATAACTGGTGCAGCGACGTGCTATACAAACGGTTTTTAACCCCTTTCGGCGACGTAGTTCCAAACCGTCTCCTTGCATGTGTGGGCGATAGGGGGGGTCTATCCCACATGACACGAGATACCCTTCGGCGATGGTGTCCAACGGACGCAAACGTTTGGCAAAACTAAGCGTATGGGATGTCCGCATCTATCACAAACGAGGGTCACCGGTCAACCGTTTGAGATATGGTGGACTTCCCATACGACCCATCCTTGCAACTCGTGTGAGATCACACTAACATCGCACGCGTTATTCTGTGGCTCACCGTTTATGATGTGCACCAAATCACAAACAGTTCACGATTATGAAGCGTGTATGATAAGGGGCATGTCACAAACACTTATATTGGATGAACCGTTGGCGATATTTAACTAAGACTATAATTTAACCGTCGTACAAGTATCGGATAGGTTTAAGAAACGTCGTACTCGCATTCGACATGATAAGTATCGCACGCGCTATTCTGTGGTCCAACGTTTGTGATGCATACTACATCAAAAACGTTTCATCATTTTAAATTGTGTGCGACAGAGATTGTATCACCAACGTTGCATTCGGTTGCACCGTTTGTTATATTATCTGAATCACACACGGTTCGCAAACGGCAACTGTGTGCATGGTCGCACACGTTTTCTATCTGTGAAACGTGTCGGATCTTGAGGTATATCACAAACGTTGAGACTTACAAACAATGTGCGGCGTAATGACCCGTAGAGCATATTTTTTATTATTTTAATCGCTACAATTTAAAAATTGTACATAATTTCAATTTGAAAGTAGGGAATAGCTTTTTACATATACATAGATAGGTTCATCAACCAATGCATTATTCCATTCACAGGTACATACGCTCAAGAATTACGTCAACGAAAGAATTACAGAAGCACCAAATAAAGAATGATGAACGGCGGTTGAATACTTGTATTAAAGACAGTAAAGAAAGAGGCAAAATATATTCTGATTGCTGTAAAAGGTGAAGCGGAATGCCCGTAGTGTGCCCTCCATGTCGTCTGCACACACGACTCTAGCCCAATCCCTTGTGATGGTCGATCGCCCATCCTTCAGTATCTTCATAACTTCCAGATAGTCATTCTAGTCTGGTAGAAATACATATACATTTGCATGTCCAACAATCATGTAGTTTGAGAGGTGATCTTGGGTAGACTGCATTGGGAACCACTGCAAAGGAAAAAGATACAGAGATTGTCATCTAACAACTCATTATGTGCGGTAAAAAGGGTACATAGTTCTGAGTTAATATACTTCATATCACTGTTGTCTTGGACAAGCTGTAAATAAATAGTTTAATTGCCACATTTTGACCAATTGTACTAGCAATCTTTATTAGTTACCTCAAATGATGCTCTCTCCGTCCCACTATATAAGATCTAATTGCATCCAATGCACACACATATTGGATGTATTAGCGTCTTTTATTATGGGGCAGAGGGAGTATAGCATGGGAAACAAATATAGCCATGTGAACCAAAAACCATTAAAATAGGCATATCTTCACTACATCAGGCTTAACAACAACCAAACAAAGTCATTCACAATGGTATTGTTGAATTTGCATAGAACAAAGCTTGTACTTAAACATCAAATTGTATAATTGAACATCACAGAGTGAAAAAAAATAGGCGGTGTATAACTAAATAAACAAGGCATACTACAGCTACCAAATAGTCATTCATATCGCTATTATTGAAATTGCATAGAACATAACATGTGCTTAAACATCAAATTCTATGATTGAATATCACATTGTTAGAAAACCGAAATAAACAGGGGCATGTTAACTACACCAGCTTTAACAAGAACCAATTGTATGATTGCACAACCAAATCTAGCAATTGAAGCTGGACATATGTTCACTACAAACAACCAAAAACAGCTAAACAAGGTATATGCTCACTACAGACAACCAAACATAGGCGTTCTTAAAATTGAACTAAAAAATTCATACTCGAGCGTAGGGCGCACTTGTCGACGACAAGTTGTTGTCGTCAATGAGACCTGACTTGGTAGCTGACGATGCCAAAACATCGCCATAGAACGTGACTTCCATAAATGACAAAAGGGTCCCGTTTGCGATGAAGGAAAATTCCTGACAGCAAAGCATAGTAGATCAAATGCATACTACAAACAACCAAATATAGGTATATGCTAACTACAGACAACTAAACATGGGCAGTGAAATTGAAATGGACAATTCATACTCCAGCATATCAAATTGCACTTTTGAACATTACAATTCATACTCCAGCATAGCACATTCCTGACAGCAAAGCAGAGTAGATCAGAAGCATACTACAAACAACCAAATATAGCAATTGAAACTGGACAAATCATAACCACAAACCACCAAAAAACCTTTAAAGGAAGCATATACTCACTACAACAGACTTAACAGCAACCAAACAGCCATTCATATCGGTATTGATGAAATTGCATAGAAGATAGAACGCACCATGTTCTTAAACATCAAATTGTATGATTCAACATCACATTGTGAGAAAACTGAAATAAACAGGGGCGTGTTAAATACACCAGCTTTAACGGGAACCAATTGTATGATTGAACAACCAAATCTAGCAATGAAACTGGACATAAGTTCACTACAAACAACCACATATCACGCTAAACAAGGTATATGCTCACTACAGACAACCAAACGCATCATCACTAAAATTGAACTGAACAATTCATACTCCAGCATATCAAATTGCACATTTGAACAATTCATACCCCTGGGAAGAGCCTGGAGTGGGGGTGCGCACCGTGCGCTCCCTGTTGTGGCAGCTTATCTCCTTGCCTTTGGAAGAGCACGTCTGCAGGGTGACGTCCCTGATGTCATGGATGGACTATTTCCCCTTGGAAGAGACGGATAGGGCTCCTTGTCGTCGTCGTCAATGAGGTCTGACTTGGTAGCTGACGATGCCGAGCCACCGCCATATATATAGAACGCAACCTTCAGTAATGAAAAAAGGGTCTCGATGGCGATGAATGCAAAATCCTGACATCGAAGCAGAGTAGATCAGCGCCGGGGGGAGGGGGGCATGGAAGAGATCCAAGTAGGTTGAACACGAGGGGGGCTATACTTAACCTGTGTCATAGCCCGCGTCTGGGGGCGTCGGCGGCCACCTCGCCGTCGTCCAGCGGACAGGCCTCGATATACCTCTTTTTGGCCTTTCGCTCCTCCAGCTCCCCGGGAAGCATAGCCAGGATGAGGCAACGAGGCTCTGGAGTGTGGGTGAGGATGGGGATGGGGATCTGCGGGGAAGAGGGTGCTTCGTAGGCCGACACTACGGGGTGGACCAGAGTTGTGCGTGCATTATTCGACATGGAGGAGCACTACTGTCGATTGCACGGACGACTCTTGTCGAACCCCCTTGTGATGGATCTTCATGAGGACTTCGAGATAGTCACGGGAAGGCCTGCAGAGGATGACGGTGGAGTCAGGGGCGACGACGGCGGCGGGCTAGCTATGATTCGAGCGAGGGAGAGGAGTGGTGCGAGCGGGAGCGGAGGTTTTCCTCTTTTTTTACGTTATCTGAGCAGAGGTTTTGTGGTGGGGAGGGGGGTAGGTGGTGTTTGAGGAAATGCCGCGCGGCTACTGAAAATTTTACTAGGCGGGAATGCCGGGGCTACTAAAAATTTAGATTACGGGATTGAAGCGGCGCGGCCAGGGCGGGAGCACCAAACATCGCACACAGCCGAAACATAATAAGTGTGTGCTATCAAATAGGAAAAAACCGCGAAACCGTCATTTTTCAAATGGCTCAAGGTGGTAGATATTTTTACGAGGGAAGTCTCGTGGAACCCAATAGTGTCCGGCGCCCACCAGTGGACCGTGCTGATGTGTCAGCGGCGGATGGAATGGTTTCTGTTGAGTGTACAATCACAAATGGTTGTTACATTCGAATCGTTTGCTATTTACTCCTGGAATAATAATATAAAGGAGCATTTCGTAAAAAAAATGCGGGAAAGGGGTCAGAACACATAAACGCCTGCGTTGTCTAAAAAAAAACATACACACCTGCATGTGGAACAAAAATATGTATGCACGGGGTGGTTTGATCGTTCAAAATACCCAATGCGCAACTTTGATGTGTCACATGTCTCCTCCGTCGCCACGTCGGTGGAGGGGGAATCCTAGTCACGAATACATGCCCCAACACAGGTCTTGCGTATCACTCATGTTGTAACACGAAAATGAAACATATACATGAATCCAGCATGGTCGAACCACCCCATATCTTTTCCGGTCAAAGGTGGACTATGGCCCATGCGCCTCGAAACACGGACATCCTAACCAAAGAATCAACATTTTTGGTCAAACCTGTCCCGTTGTCGGTCGAAAAGGGTGGACGTCCACCGAGGCCCATGAATGGGCGTGGCGCTGATAATTAACCACGCGATGGAGTGTCGAATACAGCCATCACCTGTTGGTGGTGCAAACATGTGTACGGAAATGTTGTGTTGTGTTTGAATTAATATATATACCTCATGTGCAACTTTGATGGGTCACATGCTTTGGAACGGGAAAGTCCCCCCCCCCCCGAGCGAGTGTTCATGAGGTGTACAATTAGTATGCCGAGCGTCGATGGGAACGATTCACGCATTCGTAGGCGTGTGCTCAGACTTGGCTAATTAAGGAAACTCAAATGACCTATATAATGTATACCATAACACAAAACAATTGAAGATTCCACCATGGTAACCTCTCTCTCGTTGTTAGTCAATGTGATGGACATCCACGCAGGCCCAGGAATGGACTTTCCAACGACAACCACGCGAAGGACTATCCAAAGACAATCACCGTCTAAGCGTGGATCAAACATATGCATGGAAGTGTTGTGTGATGTTTACATACCCAGCACACAAACTTTAGCGTGGCACACCTTCCTCGGGAATCTGAAAGTCGGCACGGAAAGCGAGGTTCACGACGCGTGGTATATATATACCCCCCCATTCGAGCCGATGGGGGAGACATTATATTCATGCACACACTACACACACTCAAATTATACCATGTAATCTCACACCCACATGGCCTACCGCAAACATCGACCAAGAAAGAATCCACAATAATTAACCTCTCTTGTTGCGGTACAAAACTACGCGAGGCCACCGATGGGAGAGTGACACTAATAATTGTGCAGGTGGGCGGTGTCCGAGGACAACCACTGCCTCCATGTTGCCCTAACATATGTACGAAGGTGTTGCGTGATGTTTTGAATACCCAATGCACACCTTTCATGTGGCACCTTCGCAAATCGAAAAAAGGAGGTTCACAACTTGTACAATGAGCACGCGCATGCACACATGCGCCCAAACTTTCGTTCGTAATCTCACCATGATATTCGCCGAAACATGGACTAAGATGAATCCACCTTTGATCAAACCCCTCTCGTGAGCGCCATCCAAGGTGACATACCATGCGGGGGCAACAAATGGGTGTGTCGGTGGTAACCGCATGAGTGAGTGTACGAGGACCACCTCCGCATGCATGAGACACAAACATATGCATGAAAAGGTCATGATCGAGATGCTTTAAATATATACCCAATGCACGACTTTTGACGTGGCACGTGTGCCTCACCTGAAGCTGTCATTGGTTAAAACCGCTACCCGCATCCCCATGGGTGTTTACTATATTAGGGCACGGAGAAGTGCCAGCTTGAATTCCCATGGGGAAGATGGTGGGTCAAATACCTTACCCAGCGTGCACGATGGTGATGGGGATGGGATATACATAGCATTACCCGCCTTAACCATGAAGTACTTAAACGTGGGCTCTCAAATTAGAAGAACCCACGTAATTTGCGACCTCGGTCACCCAAATTTCCACAGATCCCACCCATCTGGCCCAAATATCCCTAAGAAATACCAAACTTAGCCACAACATATTGTTTATTTGCGTTGGTGTACTGTTTTTTTACTGAAATACTATTGAATGTTGTTCTTAAATGCATGTTGGGTTTCCCCACGGGGATAAAGAAGTGGCAACGGGGATGGGAAACATTTTATCCCCGTGCATGGGTACGGAGACAATGACGGGAATGGAAGGGCAATGATTGGGACGGGGATGGGGAACATTTTATGTACGGAGACGGTGACGGGAATGGGAGGGCGATGATGGGGACGGGGATGGGACTCCAATATACCCGCCTGAGTAATCCCCGTTGTCAGCTTGATGCCTAACTAACCGGACAACCCCACGTGGTGGCGCGCATACGACGCATATTGTGTGCCGGACCCCACACCTACACTCGTCCCACCACACCACCATCACATCGAGGCATGCATGTCAAACTTTTTTATGTAGTGCACATGTGACAATAGGAGTGTAGTGTTAAAATTTGATTTGTAAAGAACATTAGGACATTATATACATCAAATTGATTCCTTAGGTATTTAATTTGTAAAATTCAAATTTTAACTATATGCACATGCGTTTGTGCGCTGGAATGGATTAGAAATTCATTTTTTGTGTTGGGTGCATGTTTAGTCCCCATGGAAGGAAAAGCAATGAATTTCGAACATCTCGGGGCCGCAAACATTGACTATTGGCTATCAATTTGCAGCAAACGCCCAACTAAGCTAGAATTCATGAAACATTGACATGATTTCATGACATGGAACTTATAGGTCGTGGTAAATAAATCGTCCAATTTGAGAGAAGTTTTCATCTAAGCTTCTTGCAAACGGGGGCTTATTAATAAATGCAACACCAGAACTGTCACGTTTACATCGCAAATGGTTTATTAATCCAATTTTTTTTATTTACTCCGCGTATTAGCGTTGGATAAAGTCAAGCTTTGTAAACTTTGACCAAATTTAGAAAAAAATGTTAACGTTTACAATTAAAAATTATTACCATTGGATTCTTTATTGAATGTACTTTCACATCAGATATATTTGTCATGGTAATTATTTCTATTTCTTTCTTTAAAGTTGGTCAAACTGTATCAAGCGTGATCCTTGCACGCAGATATGATTTGATGGGACGCATTCTAGCAGCAGGTCGCCTCGCAGGCTGACCGGGATGCGTGTGAGAAGGTGGTTGAATTGATGGGATGCGTGTTCGCTAAGCAGTCTCGCAGGGAGACGTGCCGTCAGACGTGTGATTTGACATTGCGCATGCCAGCAGTCCGGTGCACAGGCGCCTCACCGGGAGGCGAGCCATCCCTTTAAACCGCCGCCCGCCTCCCTCTCATGTCCCAACCCCCCTTTATTAACCGCGCCCGAGACGTTGGCTTTAACATTCTCGCTACACACAATCCTCCCTCACCCCCCCCCCCCCGCATCCTCGCCGCCGTTCTCAATCATCATCAGCGGCCTCCCTGCACCATGGGAGGGAGTAACCACGTGGGTGCCGGCGAAGCACCCGAGCACAGCGTGAAGGTGGGCACAGAGATTGCCTTCGTCGGAGATGACGTATCGCGCGGACAGCAGCGCGGCCTTGACGTTGTCGCCGCCGCCTTGCTTCCCCAGCCGGAGCCGGTGGTCCACAGTGACTCCGACGAACACTCCAGCGATGACAACGACTCGGACGGAGAACTGGTTGGTCATATATACCCATTTTTGGTAAATACATATGATAGGCTTATTGGTTTGCTACCAAAACATGGCATGCCAACTTTTGGCATCAAATCAGTTAGCTTCGATTTAGGGTTCACGTTGTCGCATGATATAGCTAGTATGTTTCATAAACTTTGCCTTGCGAATTCGCATTATAAAAATATACGTTTGTCACATTTTTTTTACTATGTATAGGTGCTATATGACGATGTGGACAGCGAGGATGAAGACGTCCAGGAGAGGTTCAAGAGGCAAAGGCTCAGAGAGCTTATGGCTGGAAAGTATAACAAGCATGTTAGGAAGAATGGGGGCTATGGATGCCCGTTCTGCAACCATAAGATTAACAACTCGTACTCGAGTGTTCTGGCGCATGCAAGAGGACGAGCCATTGGCTCCTTCAAGCAGAAGTATTCTGCCAGGATAGCGCACGCTGCGTACGCCCAGTTCCTGGAGAATCTTAGCCATCAAGCATGAAGATGAGATGTTGGATTGACTGTTTCAAAAAAAAATGTTGGATTGAATCTATCTAGTTTGTGTGTATTATATCAATGCTTGTGTATTATATTTTTTCCTGAGATTAAAACTGTGCGACGACTTTCATTATGCGGTATCTCCATCACACCGGAGTGCTAGTTTAATTGAGAGTAATATTTTTATAGGATTTATCACACACGGTTGGATCTAATAAACCGTTTCCTCCGAAACACATTATTCTAGGGGACTAAGATTCAGTGACTTACTGCACCTGCCGTTGTGTGTATGACATGTGGGCCCAACAGGTGGCTGGTCCACATGTCATACACCCAAAGGCAGGTGCAGTTACGTCACTGAAGCTAGACAGAATCCCTCAGCAGCACTTGAAAAAAAAAACCTCAACACCCACACGTCACAAAACCCTCGCCTGCTCCCCTCCCCCTCCCCCTCCTCAACCCCAGTAGCACCTACACTAACACTAGTACTCCGGGACTCTCCATGCATGTCACCGCCTATCCCCGCGGCAACCACCTAGCTCGACGCCTGTCGCCGCCGCTGGCTGCCGCAAAACGCCACTGCATATCTCCACTGCCGATTGCCGCGGCCTATCGGCACTGACTTTCTCGACGCTGCTCTCTGTCGACCCAGCTCGCCCGATTGGGGAATCTTCGGTACTGGGTTTTTCCCCATGAAGAAGCAGGTAACTAATCTACTGAAATATTTCCGCTCATCTCTTATCCTAGTCCGTCGGCCCCTTTTAATCACCCGTCCGAAATCGCCGTGGATTCATGTTTCTTCTAGCTAATTTGAGGGTTTTCATTCATAGAATGTATAGTGCAAGGACACATCAGGGCTATGTGGACTCGCCCAAAAAACCGAGGAGTTCCATCTCACCGCACCAGACAACTTCACGCAGCGCACGGTATGTTCAATCTCACACTACCTGGGTTGACATGCATGGCCTATTCTTTTTCTGAACCTATACTATAGATTGCTACATTTGGATAAAAGGTGCCACATGCAACATTTATGTCAAATGTGATTTCTTCTTCTTCTTATCCTTCTCCTTCTATATTATGCAAATTAATGATGTATTGTTCTTTCGTTTACTCTCATATATATTTGCACGACATCATGGTTACATTATCTGTTTACTTGTATTTTTTTGTCCTTTCAAATCAACTTATGTGCATATGCTATTCTTTTAACACTACTCTCATACTATCACGTTACCATGTTCTATAACAATCTTATCATTACATCCCTTGCGATGCAACGACAACTGTAGCGCTAAATCTTTTCCTTTACATAACTGAAGACACCAGGGATGTCACATTGAGCACAACCCATGGATTTACAATCGTTGTTTCTGTAAAAATTGATGAAGATTGTCACTCCTACTTTGAAGAAGTCCTTTGGGGAGAAATTTCTAAGTTTTATGTACTGAAAGGTGGCACTAAAATTAAGCTGCACCTAAAAGAGCCTTACCAGACGATAAGTGCTACCTTCCCCGACGACATTCTCCGTACATGCTATGTTGGAAGTAAGTGTTCTTCGTAGTATCTGCACGTTGACTTGTGTAGCAATATCAATGTAACTGTGTAGTATTTCAGCAACCAATTGGGATTTCATTTTCTTAATCTGTTAAAACTGCTCCTACCTAGTAAGTAGTAACTTGCAATTACCAATGCACTATTCTTCTACCCTGATCTAGCTACATAATCACTATCCCCCCCCCCCCCCCGCTCCACTCTTGACAGAAAGATACGCTTGCGGCCATTCTCCGGACGTTGATGTCGAGGTTGCCAACAAGTGGAGGCGGGCTGAGCTAGAAACACAAGCACCTCCGATAGGCGTAGACTTCATCAGCAGCCTCCCCGACGATATGTTGAGAGTCATCATCTTCCTCCTCCCTATCAAAGATGGCGTGCGCACGGCCGTCCTCTCTCGGCGGTGGCGCCCCCTATGGCGCTGCGCCCCTCTCGGCATCATCAGCGAGCACATGCTTTGCACTGGCTATCGCAAACACTTGGATGCATTATCCTAGATCCTCGGCATGCACTGTGGCCCAATGAAAGGCCTTATCATGGGCAAGTTCCGTTCCAATGGCAAGGACCGAGCCAAGCTTGACGAGGGGTTCTTATCGCCAGCCCTAGATCATCTAGAGGAGCTACATTTTAATGATGGACATATGCGCCCGCTGCCACCCTCCGCGCTACGCCTCGCGCCAACGTTGCGCTTCGCAAGGTTCTTGAACTGCCATTTCCCCCAGATAAACGCCAATCCCGCTCTTTTGCTACCTCGACTGAAGCACCTTGAGCTCGTCGCCGTCTGCATCCCCAACGACGACATGGAGCGCCTGCTCCGTGGCTGTACTGTGCTCGAGTACCTTCATATTCAGGCGATCAATGGGTTGAGTAGCCTCCACATCACCTCCATGAGTCTCCGAGCAATTTGTGTGTATTGCTGGTGTTGCAACAGGAGATTGCACAAGGTGAATCACCAAATGGTCATTGTGGACGTGCCTTTACTTGAGAGATTACTTGTTGTTGATCAACAAGGTCCAACAAGAATCAGGGTCATTCATGCGCCAAAATTGACAGTGTTTGGCTACTCGCCCGTCAACTTATCTGAACTTGTTTTTGGATCCATAACCGTCCAGGTACAACAATCGCCCTCTTCTCATTCTTGAATTAACATTTTTTGCTCTCTATTAAAGATGTATGTTCGTCTGTCATCCAGAAAATCATATCGACAAGCTTGACCCCGTATCTATGCGGAGTGAAGGTCTTAGCAGTAGAATCTATCGGCCCCGACCTGGACCAAGTTGTCAGATTGCTGAGATTCTTTCCGTGCCTGGAGAAGCTATATGTCGAGGTGATGCTCTTTCATGTTAAAATTTAACCACAAGGGAGTTCAAATTTTGAAACCCTGCAAATCGTAAGAGGTCCGTTGTGTGTCCAAGCACCAATACATTCTCTTCTTTCGCAGATACGGTTAGGCCCGGTAGTGGATAATGTGATACAATATAACAATCCCATCGAATGCCTTGATCTCCATCTCTCAGAAATTACCTTGAACTCCTACCAAGGGACCTTACCGGAGATTATATTCGCCAGGTTCTTTGTTGTGAGAGCAAGTGTGCTAAAGATAATGAGATTTTCCCTACATTTATCGCGCAAAAAAGTATGGTTTGATGATCAGCGCCGGCGACTACGACAGAATGGAAAACTCTCTGCAGAAGCACAATTTCGTTTTGTAAATTCATTTGACAGACTATTCGGAAGTCCTAATGCCAAGCCCATAAATGACATGTCAGTGGCGGATCCCTTTGCAGAAATATTGAAGTTGCGAGACTAGTAGTAATATCAGTATGAACCTACCATATATGTTCATGTTCAGCTGATCAGCGCGGGCGTCTAGAGCTGCATGACAAAGTTTCCTGCATAAGCTGAATTTTATTTCTATTATCGGTTTGAACCTTGTAATATTTGAATTTGAGTATTGTAATGCTGGAATTTGAACCTTTGTACTATTTTTGTCATTTGTGATACAACCATGCAAATGACATCTTATGAGGGAGACTCTTATTTTGGTAGTACTATCTTTTCCTTAGTATGCAATGGCCAATTAATATCTGGACATCAATATGCAATTCACGATTAATATCTGGACCTTAAGAAGAAGAACCACGACCGAGCATATCTTGCGCGGCTCCAATGGCGCTCCCAGTGGCTGCCGACGACGAGCTCCAGTTCACCATGCATGCCGTAGTGGACACGCCCTGTCGGTTTGTGGTGCACACTAAACATCCGATCTGGATGGAGATGTTCAGGCGGATCGTTGACATGAGGAAGTGCCTCCTACCTGAAGACAACGAGGGATCGAGCCACAAGCAGAGCGCTGGCGGCAAGCGTCACAAGAAGTAGATGATTTGATGATCGTTTCTCAATTCTCATACTCCCTCTATGCAGAAATGTTCGTAGTTTTAGAGGGATAAGTTTATTATGCATGTAATAGTTTATTAAGGTGTGCGCCAATGTTATGTGTGTATTGGATGCTTAATTTGGTTATGCAATCATGTTCTTCTAAACAGAGCATAGATGTTTGTGAGCAGATTGAGCAAATCACATCGCATACAGAATAAACAACCAAGACCGTCGGTGATGATTTCATCAGTCCTTGACAGTTCTTTATCCGGAACCATTTGCCCACAACACATCTGAGTGGCCTGTGTACATCACACACATCTTGATCTGAGAAACCGTTTGTGTTATTTTTGCTTATCGCACATAGTTCATCCCAGTGAACTGTATGATGTCTATCACACACATCTTGATCTATGTAACCATTTATGTTATTTTACCTCATCACAAACAGTTCATCCGAGTGACCTGTATGCCGTCTATCGCACATGTGATCATCTGGATAATCGTTTGCGTTCTGCTTGATCAGCGCAAACAGTTTATCGGGGTGAACTGTATGCCGTGCATCGCACACACTTGTATTTTCTTAAGCGTTTGTGTTATATTATCCAATCGCAAATAGTTTATCTAGGCCAATTGTTTGCCAAACATCGCACACACAACTATTTTTTAGATCGTATTTGATGGATACGCCATCGCACACAGTTTACGTCATTAGCGACGGAGCTTGCACTATACCATTTGCGATTTGGTCATCGCCACAGTTTTATCGAAGGGTCTCTAACTGATGTGTCGTCTTTGGACCATTCTGTAGTAGTGGATGTTGTGTGGGCAAAGGAGGTCTTTGAAGTAAGGCAGATCGTAAGCATGTCTTGTGAGTCCAGGCGTGTTCCGAATTATACCCTTTGAAATACCCTGGACGCTCTGGATCAGGCTCGAGAGCGTTTAACTGATCCAGGGTCTGTTGGCCTATCAACGCAGGTGGTGCAGAGTTTTTGACAACTCCACCTTTGCTGAAATTCTTCTTGTCTTTGCTGAACTTATGGCGAGGATCCAGGAACTGTCTATGCAAGTCGAAGCAAGAAAACTTGCGACCCGCCTGCAGCCAACGGAACTGAAGAGCTGCCTTGCATGTGGGGCACGGGAACCTTCCAAGCACACACCAGCCAACGAATAGCGCATACGTCGGCAAGTCATGCATCGAGTACATGTACCACACATGCATCATGAAGTTTTGTTTTGTAGCGGCGTCGTATGTCTTGATCCCATTATCCCAAGCTTCTTGCAATTCATCCTTAAGTGGTTGCATGTACACATTCATATTCTTCCCCAGATAGTTGGGCCCTAGAATTATCAACGTCAGGAAAATGTTCTTTCTTTGCATAATCTGTCCGGGGGGGAGATTGAGTGGAATGACAAAATACAGGCCAACAACTGTATTGGGTTGCCGTCATACCAAACACATTGAACCCATCCGTGCTGATGGTGACTCGAGGATGCCTTGGATCTGCCGCTTTATCCTTATGTAATGCATCGAAGTGCTTCCAAGCAAAAGCGTCTGAAGTGTGTACCAACATCTGATTCCCATCTGCATCTAGTTCGGTTCTTTTGCCCAATTTGTGCCATGTCATCTGTCTGGCCATCTCTTCGACCATGAAAAGACGTTGAAGTCTTGGTACGATTGGCATATACCGAAGAACATTAACGGGGATTTTGGTCTGGATCTTCTCACCCATACCGTTGTCTACCACAATATACCTGGAAGACTTGCAAATGGGACAATAGTTCAAGTCCGCATACTCAAGCCTAAATACGGCACATCCATTCTCATAGGCATCTATCTTCTCATAGGGCATCTTAAGTACATGGAGGATTTTGTTCGACTGGTACAGGTTTGCAGGCAGTACATGGCCTTTGGGTAGAAAGCGTCCAAATATTGTCATCATCGCGTCGTAGCATTCTCTTCCCAGGTTGAATTGAGCCTTCAGAGCCATTACTTGCGCGATGGCATCCAACTGACAAAGTTCAGTGTGCTCGTGGAGAGGACGTTTTGAAGACTCCAACATTTCATAAAAGGCCTTTGCAGATTCCTCCATCTCATCATCCGAATCCTGAGCATCATCAAAGTCTTGCACCATGTCTTCGATCCCGGTACCATGCTCGTCGGTGCGACGACGAACCACCACATCTCTGGCACGTTGGGCGGACTCACCATGAAAAGTCCACACCGTATAATCAGGCGTAAAACCCCACTTCTGCAGGTGTTTACCCATTACACCCTCTGTCCTCTTTTTAAAGTTGTCGCTCCGAACACAGAGGCACCAGGTTCTTTCCTGGCCATTTGCAAATGCGGCTCTCACAAACCCCTTGGTTTTTGTAAACCATTCATTGGTCATGTCTTTCTGACTAGTGTGACCGGTGTACATCCACGCAGGATCACTCATCTTGCCTAGCTACTGGACACACAAGAAATATATATATATATATATATATATATATATATATATATATATATATATATATATATATATATAATTCAGCATATATGTCCATCAGTTAATCAAGTTTGTCAGTTTTATTACGCCCATGCAATCTACACGCTAGTAGGTAAAGATAGGTCCTAATCCCACCCGAGTATGTGTAGATTGGGTTCGTTTTCCCATGCTCTGCTCCGGATCCAACGCAGAATTTCGGCAGCACCTCCCCGTTGTTCTCCTATTACACGTCTCGGCAATAAACAGAGAGGATGTGTACCCGGAGAACAACAGGGAGGCACTGACGAAATTATGCATCGGATCCGGAGCAGAGCATATGGGAAAACGAACCCAATCTACACATACTCGGGCTGTCCATGGATAACGTTGGACAATTCGAAAGGATGGCGGTTATAAATATGCAAAGACATGCATATTTATAGATGCCGTCCTTTCAAACGGGAGACGCATACTGGTCACGCATACTGATGATTGAAGACACCTATAGCTAGCAAGTTTCATCGGCACGAAGACCGGAACAGAGCAAATTAAGGGGGGAGGAGGAGAAGTCATTTGTGCTCACCCACGAACGCAGGGGCGGAGCTCGTCCAACACGGGGAGGTCGTCGAACATCTGCACATTGAAATCCACCCGATCAACACAAATGTGATGTTTTTTATAACAAAATCGGAAAATATGTGACCTAACTCATAATTTACAAAACTATGACCCCGTCGGCCTCTGGAAGAGGTGTCGGGGGTCGGGGGTCAGTGGCGTCGGGAGTCAGTGGCGTCGGGGGTCAGTGGCGTCGGGGGTCGGGGGTCAGTGGCGTCGGGGGTCGGGGGTCAGTGGCTTCGGGGGTCGGGGGTCAGTGGCTTCTTCTTCCTCTTCTTCTTTTTTTCCTTTTCTTCCCTTTCTTCTTCTTCTTCTTCTTCTTCTTCTTCTTCTTATTCCTACTAAAGCATAATTACTCACTAACATGACTCACATATCACTATCATCATGTCTCAAAACTTACAAGGAATCAAGTTTAATTTGTCCAGTGATCTTCATGAAAGTTTTTATTATATCCCCCTTGAATATCTATCACTTTGGGACTAGTTTCATATATTTCTATTGCTTTTGACAAGCTCAAACAAATTTAAGTGAAGAACATGAGCATAAAAGTTTCATCTCTCAAAATAGTATAAGTGAAGCATGAGAGGATTTCTTCAAAATTTACTAACTCTCAAATTAATCTAAGTGAAGCATGAGAGTATTTCTTCAAAATTTCAAAGCACACCGTGCTCAAAAGGATATAAGTGAAGCACTAGAGCAATTCCATAGCTCAAAATTTTTTATGTGAAGCATATAGAGCAATTCTAACAAATCATAGCATAATTTTTGGCTCTCTCAAATAGGTGTGTCCAGCAAGGATACGAGTGACAAACTAAAAAGTAAAGCCAGCAAAGACTCAAATACTACAAGACGCTCCAAGCAAAGCTCATGATATGTGACGAATAAAAATATAGCTCCAAGTAAAATACCGATGGTCGTTAGAAGAAAGAGGGGATGCCACTCGGGGCATCCCCAAGCTTAGTTGCTTGTTTCTCTTTGGATATATCTTGGGGGTGCTGTAGCATCCCCAAGCTTAGGCTCTTTTCACTCCTTATTCCTTCATCCATCGTGATCTCACCCAAAACTTGAAAACTTCAATCACACAAAACTCAACAAAATCTTCGTGAGATCCGTTAGTATAATAAAGAAAATCACCACTTTAAGTACTGTGGCAAACTCATTCAAATTTTATTATTGCATTATAACTACTGTATTTTAACTTTACCATGGCTTATACCCTTCAATACAAATCATAGATTCATCAAAACAAGCACACAATGCAACGAAAACAGAATCTGTCTTAAACAGAACAGTCCATAGTAATCTGTACTCTAACCATACTTATGTTACTCTAAAAATTATGAAAAATTAGTTAAACATAAAGAATTTGCATAGCAACACTGTGTTAAAATTTCAAATCATTATAACGCTCCAGTAAAAAATGAAAATTCGTGCACTGGAGGAAAAGTTTCTGTTTCAGATTCAGCATTGTTTCTACTCATCTTATGAATCATCCTAACGGCTTTACTTTGCACAAACACTAAATAAAACATAAAAACACAATTATAACAGAGGCATAATTGTGTCAACACTCAAAAACATAAAGAAAAATAAGAAAATAATTTATTCATTGGGTTGCCTCCCAACAAGCGCTATCGTTTTATGCCCCTAGCTAGGCATAAGGCATAGATTCAAGTATTGTCATCTTTGGTTTTTGCTCCATAGGATGCTCTCATTATTGATTCATATTGTGGATTAATTCTTGTTCTAGGTAAGTGTTCCATACCCTTTCTTAGTGGAAACTGAAATTGAATATTGCCTTCTTTCATATCAATCACGGCACCTATAGTGCGTAAAAACGATCTACCAAGTATGATGGGACAAGACGGATTGCAATCAATATCAAGAACAATAAAATCTATGGGCACATATTTCCTATTTGCAAGAATAAGGACATCATTAATTCTTCCCAAAGGCTTTTTAATAGTAGAATCCGCTAAGTGAAAATTAAGAGAACATTCTTCAATATTGGTAAGACCAAGCACATCACATAGAGATTTCGGAATCATGGAAATACTAGCACCCAAATCACATAAAGCAAAGCGCTCATAGTTTTTAATCTTGACCTTAATGGTATGTTTCAACTCATCATGTAATTTTCTAGGAATAGAAATCTCTAACTCCAACTTTTCTTCAAAAGATTTCATCATAGCATCAACGATATGTTTAGTAAAAGCTTTATTTTGTTCATAAGCATGGGCTGATTTCAACATGGATTGCAGCAAAGAAATACAATCAATCAAAGAGCAACTATCATAATTAAAGTCCTTGCAGTCCAAAATAGTGGGCACATCACTAGTTAAAGTTTTGACCTCTTCAACCCCACTTTCATCAATTTTTGCATCAAGATTTTCACCCTCCAAATCATTGGGACGCCTTCTAGCTAAAGTTGACTCTACTTCAGTCCCTTTATCATCAATTTAATATTACTAAACAAGGAATCAATAGAAGAAACACCAATCACCTTAGGATCTTCATCATTTTTATGAAGGTAATCACTAGAAAACACTTTTTCTAAGAATTCTCTTTTAGCTCTAAGCATAGCGGTTCTTTTCTTACTTTCATCCATAGAGACATATAAAGCTTTAATTGATTCATCAATCTTAGGTGCAAAAGGGTTCAACTTGAGATTTTCTACATCATGAAAAATTCTATCAATGCTTCTAGACATATCATCAATCTTATTCAACTTTTCTTCTATCGTAGTATTGAAAGCCTTTTGCGCATTGATAAATTCTTTAATATTACTCTCAAGATCAGAGGGGTTTCCTATTATTATTGTAAGAAGAATTACCATAGGAATTACCATAATTATTAGAGGAATTTCCAAGAGAAGGCCTAGGATTAAAATTACCTCTATAAGCATTGTTATTGAAATTGTTTCGCGAGACGAAATTCACATCTATGGAATCACTATTTTGGTCAATCAAAGTAGACAAAGGCACATCATTAAGATCAATGGGAGTATTTTTACTAGCAACCAACTTCATTAAAGCATCAACTTTTTCACTCAAGGTACTAATTTCTTCAACCGAATTAACCTTTTTGCTAGTAGGTGCTCTTTTAGTTTGCCATTGTGAATAATTTGTCATAATATTACCTAGCAATTTAGTAGCTTCACCCAAAGTAATTTCCATAAAAGTACCACCCACGGCGGAATCTAAAAGATTTCTAGAGACAAAATTCAATCCCGCATAATTTTTTTGTATGATCATCCAAAGATTTAAACCATGAGTAGGACAATTTCTTAGCATCAATTTCATTCTTTCCCAAGATTGTGCAACATGTTCATGCTCAAGTTGCTTAAAATTCATGATTTGAGTCCTAAGGGAAATAATTTGTAGCGGGCGGAAAATACTTAGTAATAAAAGCATCATTGCACTTATTCCAATAATCGATACTATTGTGAGGCAAAGAAGAAAACCAAAATTTTGCACGATCCCGCAAGGAGAAAGGAAATAATTTCAACTTCACTATATCATTATCCACATCTTTTTTCTTTTGCATATCACACAATTCTACGAATGTGTTCAGATAGGACGCGACATCCTCATTAGGAGTAACAGCAAATTGATCTTTCATGACAAGATTCAAGAAAGCGGCATTAATATCACAAAACTCCGCACTAGTGGCGGGAGGAGTAATCGGAGTACTAATAAAATCATCATTATTAGTATTGGAAAAATCACACAATTTGGTATTTTCTTGAGTCATCGTGACTATGCAAACAAAATTGCAAGCAAGGAAGAGATCTGACGAGAAAAAGGCAAACGAAAAAGAGGGCGAATAAAACGGCAAATTTGGTGAAGTGGGGGAGAGGAAAATGAGAGGCAAATGGCAAATAATGTAATTGCAAGGAGATGAGATTTGTGATTAGGAACCTGATAGATGTTGATGGTGTCTCCTCGGCACCAGAGATTGTCACGTAGAAGAGACTGCTTCCTCCCCGGCAACGGCGCCAGAAATTCCTTTGACGTGGCTTGAGACTGCGTCGGTATTTCCCCAAAGAGGAAGGGATGATGCAGCATAGCGATGGTAAGTATTTCCCTCAGTTATGAAACCAAGGTATCGAACCAGTAGGAGGATCACGCAACACTATGTAAAAAACACCTGCACACAAAGAACAAATACTTGCAACCCGACGCGAAAGAGAGGTTATCAATCTCTCCACGGTAAAAAGATAGATTAGGTTGTGATAGATTGGATAGATAGATCTCGCAAGAACACAAAATAAAAGAGGCAAATAAAAAGTGCAGCAAGGTATTTTTGGTTTTTTGGAATAATAGATCTGAAAACAAAAGCGACAAAAAGATAGATCGAAAAGCAATATGTTGGAAAAGTAGACCCGGGGGCCGTAGGATTCACTAGTGGCTTCTCTCATGAGTATAGCACACGGTGGATGAACAAATTATTGTTGGGCAATTGATAGAAGATCAAATAATCATGACGATATCCAAGGCGATGATTATTATATAGGCATCACATCCAAGATTAGTAGACCGAAACGATTCTGCATCTACTACTATTACTCCATACATCGACCGCTATCCAGCATGCATCTAGTGTATTAAGTTCATGGAAAAACGGAATAATGCAATAAGAATGATGACATGATGTAGACAAGATCTATTCATGTAGGAATAGACCCCATCTTGTTATCCTTAATAGCAACGATGCATGCGTGCCTCGCTGCCCCTTCTGTCACTAGGAGAGGACACCGCGAGATCGAACCCATCACAAAGCACCTCTTCCCATGGCAAGAAAAATCGATCTAGTTGGCCTAACTAAACCAAAGATTCGAAGAATAAATACGAGGCTATAAGTAATCATGCATATAAGAGATCAAAGAAGACTCAAATAATATTCATGGATAGAAACTGATCATGAACTCAAAATTCATCGGATCCCAACAAACACACCGCAAAAAGTTTACATCAAATAGATCTCCAAGAGACCATTGTATTGAGAATCAAAAGAGAGAGAGGAAGCCATCTAGCTACTGCCTACGGACCCGTAGGTCTATGGTGGACTACTCACGCATCATCGGAGAGGCACCAATGAGGATGATAAACCCCTCCGTGATGGTGTTAGATTGGATCTCGCGGTTCTAGAACTTGCGGCGGCTGGATGTATTTTTCGTCGACTCCTCTAGGGTTTCTGGAATATTTGGGTATTTATAGAGCTCAGAGGCGGTGGAGGGGGTTCCCGAGGTGGCCACAACCCATGAGGGCGCGCCCGGGGCCCCTGGCGCGCCATGGTGGGTTGTGGGCGGACTGGGCTCCCTCCTGGTTACTTCTTTGGCCCACTGGCCTTCTTTTGGTCCCAAAAAATTCTCCAAAAAGTTTTGTCGCGATTGGACTCCGTTTGGTACTGATATTCTGCGAAGTAAAAAACATGCAAAAATAGCAACTGGCACTTTGGCACTATGTCAATAGGTTAGTCCCAAAAAATGATATAAAGTTGCTATAAAATGATTTTAAAACATCCAAGATTGATAATATAACAACATGGAACAAGCAAAAATTATAGATACGTTGGAGACGTATCAACCATGAGCATCTGTTGCCCCTCCTTTGCTTCTCTCATGTACCACTCATGCAATCTTCGCATTTGTGTTGATAGAAGATCGACCTGCTCAGGTTTGACCAGAGTGTCCCCGGGGACATATTTCCTTGCTAATTCACCCATGGGGAATTCGTCGGTGCCTCGGAGTTGTTCAACAGTGCAACCAAATTCTTTAGCACCATCGACCGTTACCTTATCGGTACTCACCTTAAGTGGGGGGATCGACTGCAGTGCGTGTTCTCCGAGCTAGGGAGATGTTTTCCCACTTTTATTACCACTAGTCGACGAGCTTCGCACTTGTTCATGATATGACTTGGTAACAGCGCGTTCATAGTCTGAAGGCCTATTCAGTACATGTTGCAGGGGTCGCTCTAGAAGTTCCAGAAAGTGCTCTATGGTTTTATCTGGTATTTTCTCCTTCGGTGCAAAATGGGTCTTCACTTGGGCAGTCACGATCGCAGCGTTTTCCTCATCATTCATGTCGTAAGCTAACTTCTCTTTTGCAGGAGGCTCGGTTTTTTTCTTTGGTGCTCTCTTCCGCTTGCCCTGCTGCTGCTGGGACATAAGGGGTGGAGTTGGCTGACGCGGCGTAGATCGATGTGGCGGAATCGCGTTGGGCTCCGTATCAAGGTGGGGTGGAGTCAGCTGACGCGGCGGACTTAGAGGTGTATTGCTAGGAAGAGTCGGAGGCCTTGGCACCGAGTTTGGAAACACGATGCATTCCTTTCTCCATACAATGACACCGCGTATGACTTCTACCAGTGTTCGCTCCCCTTCACCTCCAGGGAAGTCAAGCTCGAGTGAGGCATATTCCGACAGAACTTCATCCACCCCAACACGAGCATAGCCAGCTGGAATCGGATTGCCATGGATGGTTGCTTCAGGTGCATTCGGTAAAGCAAAGCCGACCGCCACCTTCATGGATATGTTCTTCAATTTCATATGTAGCTCACAACCTGTCCTCTCTTTGATATCATCCACGGGGTAGCGAGCTAGCAGTGCATCATCGGCCGGGACCCACGTGGAACCCATCACAAGTAGAAAACAGGGCATCAGTCCCGGTTCTAAAGGGCCTTTAGTCCCGGTTCTGCAACCGGGACAAAACGATCGGGACTAATGCCGATCACTTTTAGTCCCGGTTGGCTTACGAACCAGGACTAAAGGAGCTCCACGTGGCCGCCATGGGGCGCCTGGCAGGAGGACCTTTAGTCCTGGTTGGACACCGACCGGGACTAAAAGGCAGTCACGCGTCAGCAGTTGCCAGGCTCTGGTTTATTTTTGAAAGGAGGGGTTTAGAAAGAAACAAACATCAATATATAGAAAGAACCATCTGTATCACTTGAAAGTTGTTCAACTTAAGAAACAAACATCAATGTATCACATTCATCTTAACATACTAATTAATTAACTAACAGTTCTCTAGATGATATATTCATGACTTAGTTCTAAACATGGTCAACAACAACCATCATATGATAGTCCTTGCGGTTGCTCTTCCTTATAGTGATTACCACAAGGGTGTCCACCCTTAGTTCTCTCTTTCCCTTGATGAACTCCTGCCAGCCGGCCTTGTGGAATGATATGCGCCCGGCATCCTCTGTCTTGTATTGGACGTTCATGACAGACCCTCTTTGTCCATGGATTACTCCAGCAGTGCCGACGGCGGGGATGTCCACTCCGGTAAACATCTTCAAAGGTAACTTCTGAAGACCCCATCATTTAGAGAAAATAGAGAGCACAGAATGTTAGACATCTCACCATACTTGGTTATGACCAAAAAGAGATGAAAGAATATAAAACATCTCACCATAACTTTTTTGACCATGTTTGTTTTTGTTAGACGGTGCACAAAGGGCTTCCCCAAGAACACCGAAGAGGATGGTAACATTTCTTTCACACTGGCTTTATCATCCCGAGTAAGCTTCTTCATCCTTTGAGAAAAAATTGCAGAAAGGATAGGACCATCATCTTCATCTTCGATGTCCCCCTCTTCATCTTGGTTGTCCTCATCTTCATCTTGGATGTCCTCATCTTCATCTTGGGTGTCGATGTCATCTTGGTCATCTTGGCTGACGATGTGATCTTGGTCATCGACATCATCATTGCTTTGGATATATAATGTCCTTAACCTCTTCACCTCTCCTATTAAGGAAAAACCTACGAGTTCTCCTCCTTTAAAATTGTTCACTGCAATGTACTGCTCCCATCCATCACCATATATGATGGTTTTATTCTTTCCTTTGCGCAGATCCAATTCGAATTCGCGCTCCTCATCATCCTCAAAGTACAACACGTTACCATATGAATTGTTGAAGTCCTCCCTTATGTTGCATGGAACACACTATGCAGTAGTTAATAATCAACAATAAAGTCAGTAAAATAGTTAAACAAATGATCAGAATTCAATACAAATTCAAGTTAAAGACCGTTACCACTGATTTTTGAAATCCCTTTCTCAAAAATACCCCGAACTGCACTGCAGTTCCAAGACTGTCCATACATGAATTTTGGCAGACCTTGCAGATCTTGCGCCTCATGGTCCCTAATAAGCCCAAGCAGTTGTCAAACGTAAGAAAATGCAATTAACACTTTATAAATTAGCTTATCGTACCAAGGTCTATGAATTTCTCAATCAATTTGATGACCCGAATGCAACCCCATCCCTATATACATCAATCTATACATACATACATGCCTTATTGCAACCTAAGAAACACAATTTTATATAATGTTTATGTTATTTAACTTGAGCACTATTCATTTGAATCTTTTATCTGTTTTTGTATGTAAGAAATGATCGTGTTTGTTGATGAGCTTTTCCCAAGTGCACACGATAGATCACCATCAACATATGAAAATTCGGTGAACATAAAAAAATAATGCCATACATACAAGAACATATACATAGATACATGAACATACATACATACATGAACATACATACATATACATGAACATAAAAAAATGCAGGGCAGGGGCGGCGACTAAGCAGCAGGGCAGGGGCGACGGCGGCAACGCATGGCAGGGGCTACGGCGGCGGTAGCGCGGGGCAGGGGCGACGGAGGCCTTGGGAAAGGGGGGGAGCTCACTGGGGGCGCGACGATGGAGCTGGAGGCCGGCGACGAGGAACGGGCCTGCTCGGGGGCACGCGGCGATTGGGAGGAGGGCGCGCAAGGAGGTCCGGCGCCGACAACTATCGGCGGGCTCGGGGACGGTAGGGCGTCGGCGAGGGCGACGGCAAAATCCGGCAGACTGGCGGCGGCGAGGTGGTCGTCGGCACTGTCGGGGGAGAGGAGGAGAAGAAACTACAGGTGGATTTGGAAAATTTTCCAAGTCCCGCTTATATAGCCCCCACCTTTAGTCCCGGTTGGTGGCTCCAACCGGGACTAAAGGGGGTCCTTTAGTCCTGGTTGGAGCCACCAACCGGGACTAAAGGTAAATTTCAGCAGCCCAAAGGGCGGGAAGCACAACCCTTTAGTCCCGGTTGGAGCCACCAACCGGGACTAAAGGGCTGTGCTTCCCGCAGCCAAAAGTTTAGTCCCACCTCGCTAGTCGAGAGGGGCTCGGAGTGCTTTATAAGCGCTGCTGCCGCTGCCCTCTCGAGCTCCTCTCAATTGCAGGCAGTACATGCCTATCTCATGCCCTGTTGGGCCTGCTAGCACTGCGGGCCTGCATCCTGGCCCATTTCTAGGGTTTCTAGTCGTATGCAGGCCGTTGTGGCTAGTAGGCGGGCCTTTTTTCATATATTATATTTTTTAAATTTTAATGTTATTTTTGCATATGTTTTAGTTGATTCCTTTTCCTATTAGAGTTTTATAAAAGCTTTTTACTATTAAAGTTTTTAACAAATAAATACTTTGATAATTTTAGTTAATATTATTTTGATTCTTTTTAGTTGATTCTTTTTTCTATTAGAGTTTTACAAAAGCTTTTTAGTTTTCTATTAAAGCTTGTAACAAAATATACTTTATGAAAATTCTTTTTACTATTAAAGTTTTTAACAAATAAATACTTTGATAATTTTAGTTAATATTATTTTGATTCTTTTTAGTTGATTCTTTTTGCTATTAGAGTTTTATAAAATCTTTTTAGTTCATTCTTTTTGCTATTAGAGTTTTATAAAATCTTTTTAGTTCATTCTTTTTGCTATTATAGTTTTATAAAATCTTTTTAGTTCATTCTTTTTCCTATTAGAGTTTTATAAAAGCTTTTTAGTTCATTCTTTTTGCTATTAGTTCATTCTTGGAGCTAAATGACCCTGAATTTGAAAAGCACTGCAAATGAACTCTGAAAAGGTTGAAACTTGGCATGGTATCATAATTTCACCCACATAGCATGTGCTAAAAAGTTGAGAAGGTTACGGGAAAAACTGGATGCACTTCGTGTACAAACTGGACAATCTCTTTCGAAGTAACAGGATTTCGGATGAAAACTCATCTATTACAAAAGGGATTTCATTTTTTAAACATATTTTAACTCCAGACTTTTTTTGCATTCAATATGCACCATTCAAAGCCACATCATCAATTTTCAACCCTTTTCTGACTTCATTTGCTATTTTTCATGCATTTAATGATTTATTTTGATCTAAATGACCCTGAAATTGACAAGCACTGCAAATGAACTCTGAAAAGGTTAAAACTTGGCATGGTATCATAATTTCACCCACATCGCATGTGCTAAAAAGTTGAGACGGTTACGGGGAAACTGGATGCACTTCGTGTACAAACTGGACAATCTCTTTCAAAGTAACAGGGTTTCGGACGAAAACTCATCTATTACAAAAGGAATTTCATTTCTTGACATGTAACTGCAGTGATATTCTAGATCAAAGCCATCATCAGAATAGTTGTGGATAGAAAGTCTTCACTTTTTCTTCGCGTGTGTCCCTTGCTTATTGCGCCGTAACCATGGATAATCTTCATCGTTTAACAGGATGCTTGGGCCAGCCTTCACTTTGAAGGGAGGAATTTCATGAAACTTTTCATAATCTTCAGACATGTCTTTCTTGTCCTCCACTCCCACGATGTTTCTTTTCCCTGAAAGAACTATGTGGCGCTTTGGCTCATCGTTTGATGTATTCGCTTCCTTATCTTTTTTTTCTCAGTTTGGTAGACATGTCCTACACATAGAAAACCTGCGCCACATCATTGGCTAGGACGAATGGTTCGTCTGTGTACCCAAGAATGTTGAGATCCACTATTGTCATTCCGTAATGCGGGTCTAACTGTACCCCGCCTCCTGACAGATTGACCCATTTGCACCGAAACAAAGGGACCTTAAATTCATGTCCATAGTCAAGTTCCCATATCTCCTCTATGTAACCATAATATGTGTCCTTTGCCCTATTGGTGATTGTTGCATCAAAGCGGACACCACTATTTTGGTTGGTGCTCTTTTTATCTTGGGCGATCGTGTAAAATGTATGACCATTTATCTCGTACCCTTGGTAAGTCAATACAGTTGAAGATGGTGAACTAGGACATGCGTCATAATACTGAAGAAGGATGGTGGGAACACCAACTCGAAGCTGACAACACATTGGACCAAATCATTCTGTAACCTTGGTAGGATTTCTGGATCGATTACCTTCTAAGAAATTGCATTGAGGCATGCACGTAGCTTCACAATGGCTAATCGAACATTTTCTGGTAGAAGCCCCCTCAATGCAACCGGAAGCAGTTGCGTCATAATCACGTGGCAGTCATGAGACTTTAGGTTCTGTAATTTTTTCTCTGCCATGTTTATTATTCCCTTTATATTCGATGAGAAACCAGACGGGACCTTGATACTGAGCAGGCATTCAAAGAAGATTTCCTTCTCCGCTTTGGTTAGAGCGTAGCTGGCAGGACCTTGATACTGCTTTGGATGCATGCTGTCTTTTTCGTTCACATGTTGCTGGTCCTCCCGTGCCTCCGGTGTATCTTTTGTCTTCCCATACACGCCCCAGAATCCTAGCACGTTCACGCAAACATTCTTCGTCACGTGCATCACGTCGATTGCAGAGCGGACCTGTAGGTCTTTCCAATAGGGTATGTCCCAAAATATAGATTTCTTCTTCCACATGGGTGTGTGTCCCTTAGTGTCATTCGGAACAGATTGTCCGCCAGGACCCTTTCCAAAGATTACTTGTAAATCCTTGACCATATCAAGTATATCATCACCAGTACGGAGGATGGGCTTCTTCTGGTGATCTGCCTTACCTTTGAAATGCTTGCCTTTCTTTCTTAAGGCATGCTTGGTTGGAAGAAATCGATGATGTCCCAGGTACACATTCTTCTTGCATTTGTCCAAATATATACTTTGGGTATCATCTGAACAGTGCGTGCATGCATTGTATCCCTTGTTTGTCTGTCCTGAAAGGTTACTAAGAGCAGGCCAATCATTGATGGTTACAAACAGCAACGCTCGTAGGTCAAATTCCTCTTGTTCATGCTCATCCCACACACGTACACCTTTTCCATTCCACAGCTGTAAAAGCTCTTCAACTAATGGCCTTAGGTACACATCAATGTCGTTGCCGGGTTGCTTAGGGCCTTGGATGAGCATTGGCATCATAATGAACTTCCGCTTCATGCACAACCAAGGAGGAAGGTTATAGATACATAGAGTCACGGGCCATGTGCTATGCTTGCTGCTCTACTCCCCAAAAGGATTAATGTCATCTGCACTTAAACCAAACCATATGTTCCTTGCGTCACCTGCAAAGTCCCCCCACTTTCTCTCGATTTTTCTCCACTGCGACCCGTCAGCGGGTGCTCTCAACTTCCCGTCTTTCTTACTGTCTTCTTTGTGCCATCGGAACAACTTGGCATGCTCTTTCTTTCTGAACAGACGTTTCAACCGTGGTATTATAGGAGCATACCACATCACCTTGGCAGGAACCCTCTTCCTGGGATGCTCGCCCTCAACATCACCAGGGTCATCTCGTCTGATCTTATACCGCAATGCACCGCATACCGGGCATGCGTTCAATTCCTCATACTCACCGCGGTAGAGGATGCAGTCATTAGGCATGCATGTATCTTCTGCACCTCCAATCCTAGAGGGCAGAGAACCTTCTTTGCTTCGTACGTACTGTCGGGCAATTCGTTATCTTTTGGAAGCTTGTTCTTCATTATTTTCAGTAGCGAACCAAATCCCTTGTCAGATACACCATTGTCTGTCTTCCATTGCAGCAATTCCAGTGTGGTACCGAGCTTTGTGATGTCATCTTCGTAGTTTGGGTACAACCCTTTTTTGTGATCCTCTAACATGTGATCGAACTTCAACTTCTCCCTTTCACTTTCGCATTCTCTCTATGCTTCAACAATGACCCAGCGAAGATCATCATCGGGCACATCGTTTGGTGCCTCTTGATCTTCAGCTTCCCCCGTTGCGGTATCACCGTATTCAGGGAACATAGGATAGTTGTCATCATCCTCTTCTTCTTCGTTGTCTTCCATCATATGCCCTCTTTCTTCGTGCTTGGTCCAAACATTATAGTGTGGCATGAAACCCTTCTCAAGCAGGTGGGAGTTAGAGTAATCCTTCGTATTCTCACAGACAGTACATGGACAATACATAAAACCATTCTGCTTGTTTGCCTTAGCCACTTCGAGAAATTTATGCAGGCCCTCAATGTACTCGGAGGTGCGTTGGTCACTGTACATCCATTGCCGGTTCATCTGCATGCATTATATAATTAAGTGTATCAAAATCCATTAAAGAACATCATGAATAGAGAAGTGACCAAATTAATACAACTTCATCATCACATTAAAACCAAAGTACAGTAGTGATCAAATGTTATTACTGAAAAAATAAATACATAAAGTTCATACATAGTTCTCATAGAACAACATACAGATCTCTAGAGCTTCTAATTAAAACATAAATTGAAACTAACATACAACTATGTAAAACATTTAAATGCAACAACAAATGCGATCATAATCACAACTAAGGTAACAATTGATCCAACAGCATAATGATACCAAGCCTCATTATCAATGGCATATTTTCTTATCTTTCTAATCTTCAAGCGCATTGCATCCATCTTGATCTTGTGGTCATCGACGACATCGGCAACATGCAACTCCAATTTCATCTTCTCCTCCTCAATTCTTTTCAATTTTTCTTTCAAATACTTGTTTTCTTTTTCAACTAAATTTAACCTCTGACAAGAGGGTCGGTTGGAATTTCCGGTTCACATACCTCCTAGATAAACACATCTATGTCACGTTGGTCGGCATAATTGTCATAAACACTAAATGAAACAAATAGTTATAAAAGATAATATACCACATCCGAATCATAGACCGGACGAGGGACAACGTGGGCGGATACCATAACCATGGCACTATATAATAACAAACAATAATAAAAGTAAGAAATTTATACAAGTATCTATGTAAATCATACAAGTAAGATTTTTTTCTTTTAAAAAGAAGATAAGAACAAGAGGCTCACCACGGTGGTGCGGCGACGAGATCGGCGTGGGCGATCGACGACGGTGAGGACGGGGACGGGAACGGCACCCTACACATGTGCAGAATCTAAGAAGTTAATTTCATCTCTAATTGTGCGTCTAAATCAAAAGAACTCCCACATACACTATTCCACTAAAACCCACAAACCACACTCTACTTCTAGAGCATTTGAAATGAGCTAAACTAGCGGTGAGAGATGAAACGATGAAGTCGTTAACCTTTTAGAACATCTGTGTAGTTTGTGCACCGCCAAACCTAAACAAATCTTGGGGAAAATGTAGCTTGGAGGTCGAGCTTGGAGAGGAGAAAGCTTAAGTGTGGCTGCGGCATTTCATCGAACACCTCATGTGCATAGGAGGTGAGAACAGAGAGCAGCACACCTCCCACACGCTGACCGGCCAAAAAACAGAGGAGTGAGCGGGCAGGGGCGAGCATATATATAGGCATCTCTTAAGTCCCGGTTGGTGGCTAGCACCGGGACTAATGGTGTCTCTTTAGTCCCGGTTGGTGGCTAGCACCGGGACTAAAGGGGTTGGGCCAGGAGTGAGGCCCTTTAGTCCCGGTTCGTGTCTAGAACCGGGACTAAAGGGGTCAGACGAACTGGGACTGGTTCCTGCCGAGGCCCGGCCGGCGCCCTGGCCGCTCGAACCGGGACTGATGCACCCATTGGTCCCGGTTCGTAATAGAACCGGGACTAATGCTCTGATCTGGCCCGGATCAAAGCCCTGTTTTCTACTAGGGCATGCTTCTTTTCTACAAAGACGGGACGGTACTATCCAATAGTGGATCTGCAGCTTGCTCCTACTGCGTAGACGGAATTTTCTGGCTAATGGTGGCCAGTTGCTCGTCATGCCACTTACAAATGCGTTCCAACTCCGCGTTCTTTCTTTCTAAATTTGAAGTCGGTCTGCATCTTGCTTCTCTTTTCTCTGACGGCTTCTGTAAGCGTCGTTCCAGTCTGCAAACCCCTGAACCCATGGGACAACGCCTTTGCCTCGTGTTCGTCCTCCGTGTTCAGGATTCCTGAGGGCGCGTGTAAGCTCGTCGTTCTCTCTCTCGGGGATGTACACCCCCTTTTGAGCATCATCTATTGCTTTAAGTAAAGCCCCCGAGGCATTTTAAGAGATGCCAGTTCAATAATCTCCCCTGTTGGGGATATAACCCCGTGGTAAGACCCGCCCAGGAGGTGCCGGGTCATACCTGGCGGCTCATAGCCCAAGACCCATAAGGTGGGCCGGAAGATGAAGGCCAGGCCGCGTGGCGGCTTACCAGATGGGCTAAGGCGGAAGCCCGGAGACAGAAGATGGTATGAAGACCCGGGCGATTAAGCCGCCCGGAGACGGCTTGCCCAAGACGGCAAGGCGGCTTAGAGACAGGATTCATTACGATGTATGAATCGGTTTAGGACTCGTGTAACCCAGGGCCTTGACCTCTTATATAAAGGCGAGACCCTGGGGCGGCTTAGACAAGAGACCAACAAGTCGAGAACTATGTCAAGCGAAACCGCTCCCTTGTAATCGATACTCCAATCAATACAACACAAGCAGGACGTAGGCTTTTACCTCTTCTTGAGGGGCCGAACCTGGGTAAACTCGTGTCCCTCGTCTTGATCAACCCCTTTGAGTCCACCCCTTTGGCGATGGCCTCGAACCTAAGTCTTCGGACATCTTCCGTGACAAACCCACGACAGTTGGCGCCCACCGTGGGGCTAGCGCTCGGTGGTGTTGAGTTCTCAAAGGGTTCTCTCCCAGGGATCGAGGGGTACGCTGTTGGCAGGATGACCAAGAGTCGTCGCGGCCGGCTCTACATCGACGACGCCGGATGGGGCCCCGAGGCTGACTCCATTGAGTACGGTTTCTGGGTCCCCTTCGGTGGAATCCACGTCTTCATCGGCAAGATCGGCGGATCGGAACCCGGGCCGGACATCTGCACCGTCATCGTCGAGCCGGCCCGGCGCGAGCAACCCGCCCGACGCATGCAACCCGCCCGTGCTAACTCGGGCAGGAAGCATGTCTTCGTCGACTTCACCCAGGGCATGGAGCTGGAGGGCTCTGTGTCTCGGGACGAAACTCTCATCTGCTCAGATGATGGATCATCCAGCGGAGAGACGGAGTCAATCTATCAGCTTCACAATGGTGGGCTCGGGGGCTACATCGAGCCTTACCCCGAGTCAGAGTGTCATGAGCTGGAGGAGTATGAGCCGCCGAACCGCGCTGCCGTCTTCATGGCGGGTTCAGCAGCGGCTCCTGGAAGCTCAGCCGCCGGCGCGACTGGCACTGGGGCTGGCAGGCCGCCGGCTCAGGTTCTTCTGGATCTGATGAATGAGCTTACAACCCTGATGGCAACTGAGGTCATGCCTGAAAACCAAGCAGCCCGTAACACGGAGATCGCAAGATTGAAGAACTAGATGACCAAGGTCCAACAGGAAATCAATGCGCTGAAGGCTCAGATGGATGCTGAGACGGAACGCCTTAGGGCAGATGATTTCCGTCTTGAGTTAGAGCAGCAGTCAGCAGCAGCGGTTCAGCGGATGAGGCATCAATCCCGCTTGCTGGATCAGTATGAAGCCAGGAATCTTTTCAACATGCCAGGGACGGGACGGAACGTGCCTTTGACCGTAACCCGGACGGCGGAAGATCCTAGAAGCCGGGCGGCGGTTCAGCATCAGCAGCCTAACCCGCCCCGGCGGAATCAGACCCCACCAGCCTCTTTGCCAACGCCGGCGGGCCATTATTCTAACCCGGCGGAGAACTTGGTGGCGGCGGCTACCAGGCTTGATACAATTCCCATACCCGACGAGGTGCCTTTTGCAGAGGAGGTGCGGAACGCTATTGGATATCTGCGGACGGCGGTGGCCCAGCAGGAGAAGTATACTTATAGCCGGAGCCGCGTGCATTCAACTCCCATCCCCAGCCGCAGCTACAGCCGGCGTTATGAGTCGCCGGCGGTTTCTAGCAGTGAACGACATCGGAACCCGCCGCGAGTCGAATGGGCGGCTCTGGATGCTCAGGCGCTGGTGGACCGGGCGAGAGCACAGCGAGAGGCGACGGCTCTGGCGGCGGCGCGGCTTATCAAGAACCCGCAGTTGCACCTTTTGTCTCAGTCGGAGCGGGGTTAACTTCCAGGGCTGTGGGAGTGCCGTGTTTAATGCCGGCTTTGCGGAATGAGCGTCTGCTGAAGGATTTCAAGGGCCCCCGCAAGGTGCCCAATTACACAGCTGACTTACCTCCCAAGGCTTGGATTGAGAGCTATGAGCTGGCCATGGAGATGTTAGATGTTAGTGATGCAGTATGTGCCAAATACTTCATCATGATGCTGGAAGGGCCGGCTCGCACGTGGTTGAAGGGACTGCCACCCAACACCATTACTTCCTGGGCCGAGTTGAAGGCGAAATTTATCAAAAATTTCAAAGGAACGTGCAAGCAGCCCATGACGATCGTGGATTTGGATCATTGTGTGCAACAGGCGGACGAGTCGGCTCATCACTGGGTCCGGCGGGTCTCAGCCATCATCCACTCTTCGGAACAGATTACGGCGGCTCAAGCGGTTTTGATTCTAGAGAAGAATTGCCACTTTACGCCTTTGAAGCAGAAACTTGGCCGACTCAAGCGCTCGTGTGAAGACATGGGGGAGCTCATGGCGGCTCTCACCAAATATGCAGATTCTGATAACACGAAGGACCCGGGCTCTGATGATGAAAAATCAGGTCAGGGGAAGAAGAGTAACAATGGAAAGGGTCAGCAGCAAAACGCGGCCGGAAACAGCAATTTTGGCAAGCGGAAGAACCCGGATGGCGGGTCAGAGCTAGTGGCGAACACCAGCGCTGGAAACAATCGTGCTAAGGGCAACGGGAACTTCAGGCAACCCTTTAACAAGGGCAAGGCTCCTTTCAACTTCGAAGCGATGCTCAACAAACCTTGTCCGGAGCACAGCCGGCCAGATAAGCCGGCAATTCACACCTGGAGGGACTGCAGTATCATGCGACAGTTCCGGGACTACAGCCTTCAACAGCATCATAATAATGGTAATGGTCCGTCAGGCGGCTCAGGGCCAGGCGGGTCAGGAGCCGGCTTTGGTCCCGGCGGCTCAGGGTCCGGTTACCAGGGTCAAGGCAATCAAGGAGGTCATCATCAACAATCTGGTGGTGGAGGCCAGCAGCAGCATAACCAGTCGGGATTCCAGAGTAACCCAAAGCAGCTCAGTGGAGGTCAATACCATGTTTTTACAACCATCCTTGACAAGCGAGACCGGAAGGTGTGCAAGCGGGCGGTTAATACGGTCATGCCGGCTCTCCCGCAGTATTTGAAGTGGTCTGAGTATGACATCACTTGGAGTCGGGCGGATCACCCGCCGCGGCTTGACAACCCAGGGCAGCTAGCTTTGGTGGTTGCCCCCAAGTGGGTGGATGCATATTAACTAAGGTGCTTATGGATGGTGGCAGCAGCATTAACATCCTGTATTATGACACTTTCCGTCGGATGGGTTTGCTTGACAAGGATCTTAAGCCCTCTTCGACGATTTTTCACGGTGTGGTGCCTGGAAAATCAGCTTACCCAGTGGGGAGGATATCTTTGGAAGTTGCTTTTGGTGATGAATTCAACTACAGGGTGGAATCTTTGTGGTTTGAGGTGGTCAAGATCAAGAGCCCATATCATGCTCTGTTTGGACGGCCGGCTTACGCCAAATTCATGGCTAGGCCTTGCTATGTTTACTTACAGCTCAAGATGCCCGGGTTGAACGGGACGATCACTGTGCATGGTGATCGGAAGACAGCTCTTGAGTGCGAGGAAGGGGACGCAGCTTATAAAGAGTCAAGTTGTGCTGAGGCAGAGCTCAAGTTCTATAAGGAGAATGTTGACCCGGAGGACATGACTCCACTCAAGAAGCCTAACACGAAGTCTGAGCCGCCCCTCAAGTTTGCGGTGGATGATACCAAGCTGGTGGATTTCACTGAGGGCGACTCATCACAGCAGTTCACTATCAGGGCTAACATGGACCCCGCATAGGAAAGCGCGCTCATCGAATTCATCAGTGAGAATTGGGACATCTTTGCATGGAAGCCATCTGACATGCCGGGTGTACTGAGAGAATTCGCTGAGCACCACCTTAATGTGGATCCTAAGTTCAAGCCGATCAAGCAGTTCCTTCGTCGTTTCAATGAAGAGCGGCGCAAGGCTATTGGAGAAGAGGTGGCCCGGCTCTTAGCAGCAGGGTTCATCGTGGAGGTTTTTCACCCGAAGTGGTTAGCTAACCCGGTGCTGGTGCTTAAGAAGAACGGCACGTGGCGCATGTGTGTGGATTACACGGATCTTAACAAGGCATGTCTAGTTGACCCGTTTGCTCTCCCCCGTATCGACCAGATTATTGATGCAACGGCGGGTTGTGAGAGTTTATGCTTCCTGGATGCTTATTCAGGTTATCACCAGATCAAGATGGCAGTCAAAGACCAAGAGAAGACGGCCTTCATCACGCCTTTTGGTGCTTTCTGCTATGTGTCTATGCCTTTCGGGCTCAAGAGCGCCCAGGCGACTTACCAACGTTGTGTACAGAACTGTCTTCACAGTCAAATTGGACGCAATGTTCATGCTTATGTGGATGATATTGTGGTTAAGTCAAGGAAGAAGGAAACTCTGCTGGACGACCTGAAGGAAACTTTCGACAACTTGTGGGTCTACAAGATGATGCTTAACCCGGCCAAGTGTGTCTTCGGAGTTCCTGCAGGCAAGCTCTTGGGATTTTTGGTCTCTGAGCGTGGTATTGAAGCTAACCCGGACAAGATAAAGGCTATCACTTCCCTGTCTGAGCCGGCATGCATCAATGACGTTCAGCGCCTGGCGGGTCGGATCGCAGCTTTAAGCCGGTTCATAAGCCGCCTGGGTGAGAAGGCTATCCCTTTGTATCAAATGATGAAGAAAACATACAACTTTGTCTGGAGCAAGGCGGCGGGTGAGGCGTTCGAGGCGCTCAAGAAGCAACTGACTGAGCTGCCAATCTTGGCCGCTCCGGCTGAGAAGGAACCTTTGCTCCTCTATGTGGCGGCTAACAACAGAGCAGTCAGTGCTGCGGTCGTTGTGGAGCGTAAGGAGGCAGGAAAGGAGTATCCGGTTCAGAGGCCGGTTTACTATGTCAGCGAAGTCTGGATTGAGTCCAAGCAAAGGTACCCGCATTGGCAGAAGTTGATCTATGGAGTGTTCATGGCGAATCGTAAGCTGAAGCATTACTTTCTAGGACACCAGATCACAGTGGTTAGCTCTGCTCCGTTGGGAGACATAATTCAAAACAGAGAAGCCACTGGCAGGATTGCTAAGTGGGCCTTGGAGCTTGGGCCTCTTAATCTGAAGTATGTGCCTCGCACAGCTGTTAAGTCTCAAGCCTTGGTGGACTTTATAAACGTCTGGACAGAGTGTCAGTCGCCTGAGGAGAAGCCGGATAACACATACTGGACGATTCACTTCGACGGATCCAGGCAGCTGGAAGGCTCGGGGGCTGGAGTGGTTTTAACTTCCCCTAAAGGTGACAAGTTCTGTTATGTGCTAAGGTTGATGTTTCCTTGTACTAACAATGCAGCTGAGTATGAGGCTTTGCTTCATGGCCTCCATGTGGCTAAGGAGATGAATCTAAGCCGGGTTAGATGTCTTGGCGACTCAGACCTCGTGGCTCAGCAAGTTTCAGGCACGTGGGACTCCAAAGACCCACGGATGGCGGCTTATCGTCAGGCGGTGGACATCGTTGCTGGTCACTTCAAGGGTTACCAAGTGGATTACATTGACCGTTGCAAGAACGAGGCGGCTGACGCATTATCACGGCTGGGTTCTCAGCGTAGACCGGTGCCGCCTAATGTTTTCTTGGATGTGTTATATCACCCGTCAGTTAAGCTACCTTCGGAGGAGGATCTGGCAATACCTGACCCGGAGGGGCAGCTGGTGGCGGCTCTTCACGCCATCCCAGATTGGATGGTACCCTACTTGGCGTACTTGACTCGTGGCGAGTTACCTGAGGACGAAACTTTGGCAAGGCAAATCGTCAGGCGATCCAAGTCCATGACTATCATCAATGGCGAGTTACATAAGTGCAGCGTCACCGGCGTTTTTCAACGTTGTGTTTCACCGAAAGAAGGCAAGGAAATCTTAAGTGAGATTCATGCTGGTGATTCTGGTCATCACGCCGGCTCAAAATCTCTGGTGGCCAAGGCATTTCGACATGGTTTCTTCTGGCTGACGGCTTATAAGGATACGGAATACTTGGTCCTCAAGTGTGACGGGTGTCAAAAGTTCGGGCGATGTGCTCACGTGCCGGCTCAAGAGTTGCGGATGATCCCAATTACCTGGCCGTTCGCAGTTTGGGGGCTTGATATGGTCGGGCCCTTCAAGAGATCCAAAGACAAGAAGACCCACCTTTTGGTGGTGATGGATAAGTTTACCAAGTGGGTGGAGGCTGAGCCGGTTGGCAAGTGTGACGCAGCTACGGCGGTTCAGTTTGTCAAAAAACTAATCTATCGCTTTGGTTACCCTCATAGTATCATCACAGATAACGGCACAAACCTGTCCAAGGGGGCTATGCAAGCGTTCTGTGAAAGTGAGCACATCCGGCTTGACGTCTCTGCGGTGGCTCATCCACAGTCCAATGGTCAGGCGGAGCGGGCTAACCAGGAGATCCTGAGAGGTATCAAGCCCCGGCTTATGGTTCCTCTACAGAGAACGCCGGGTTGTTGGGTTGAGGAGTTACCATCAGTTCTATGGAGCATCAGAACAACTCCCAACAGGTCAACAGGCTATATGCCTTTCTTCATGGTTTACGGCGCAGAAGCCGTATTACCAAGCGACATACGTCATGACTCGCCAAGGGTGGCGGCTTACGTTGAGGCAGACAATGAGATGGTGCGTCAGGACGTGTTAGATGCTTTGGATGAAGAGCGTGATCTGGCGGCGGCTCGATCGGCGATTTATCAACAAGACCTGCGTCGCTATCACAGCCGCAGAGTCAAGACCCGGACGTTTCAAGAAGGCGACTTAGTGTTGCGCCTGATTCAAGATCAGACGGACGTGCACAAGTTGTCTCCTCCATGGGAAGGACCTTTTGTGGTTAGCAGAAACCTCAACAATGGGTCATACTATCTCATCGACGTACGAGACGAGTCACGCACTTCTAGGCAGGAGACCCACCGGCCGTGGAATATTGCTCATCTGCGGCCTTATTATACTTGAGTCATCGACTCTCCCCATTGTACATCATCATTGTATATATCACATATATATATAATAAATTTGGCATCCCTGCAAGACGGGGCCTCTGCCGTTTTTTACGTATCTCAAATTGTGCAAGGATGGATACAATCATAAGGTCACTTGGGGGCATCTAACCCGCCAGGGTTAAGCTTCAACCCTTTTGATCGGCTCTTCAGCCACTGCAAGTTAGAGTTAAACCTGCCTGTAAGCTGCTGCTGCTCCACCAGGTGACCCGCCGAACTCTTACCAGTTAATCTCGATTAGAGACCCTGAGCTGTTCAAACATATTTGGCAGTCACTCTCACTAGAGACCCTGTACTGGTCAAGGTTCAACCGGCGGCTCTTGTCACGTGAGGGCCAGCTTACGGAAAGCGAGGATAAACTCACCCATTTGCTGCCGACTCTTTGCTATGTGGCCCGTTCGTACTCTTAAACAGTTACTCTTTTAAAGACCCTGCACTGTTTAAGGTTCAAACGACGGAATTACGTCACGTGAGAGGTAGCTTATGGGCCTTAAGGGTACTCCTACCCTGCTGCGTCTCTCTCTGGTTCGTTGCGCTCTTATCAGTTAATCTCGCCTAGAGACCCTGAGCCGTTCAAAGAATTGACGGTCACTCTCGTTAGAGACCCTATACTGTTAAGAGTTCAAGTAATGAGTCCACCCAGAAGAACCGGCTTATGAGTTTTAAAAAGCAAGGTTATGGAAGATTCAACATCTCCGGGTTGTGCTTTTTCAAGCCGCCCTTACGGCAATACAAAACATATTCTGTCTTGTTTATTTTTGCAGGGTTTATCTTCTAACGATGAGCCGCCATGCCAACAGATATTATAAGCACAAACATGAGAGACAAACATGCATCAAGCTATGCAAAGTTTACTACATGCACGATGGCACGGCTCAGACAGTTCAAGATTTTCTAAGCCTATTACAAAGCTCTCCACAGAGCCCAAAAGGCAACAGACTTAAAGTTTTTATACAACTTTCAGTTCGGTGGCTCAGCAAGCCGAGTTATCAATTTCCAGCATCAAGTGCTTAGCTCGACGGCGGGTCATCCTGCGCTGGGTCTTCGACCTCTTCGATCTGAAGGTTATCCACATCCCAGTTGCAGTTTGTTAGAGCTTCAAACTGAGCCTCTTCAAAGAGGGGAGACGAGTCAATCTCAGGGGGGAAGAGGTGCTTACGGCGAGCAGGAGTCAAATCTCTGGTTTCAAAAGTTGGGCCACGCACTCTTTTGCTGACCTCGCTGTAAGCCGCCTGGTAAGTTGACAGATCAAGCTCATCAACCAGTGTCGATGCAAGGACTCTGGAGGCCTTCATACACTGGGCATAATCTACTTCTGTGAATTCAGAGCCGTCGTCTTTCTTCGACGGAAAGCCGTCCATCATCTCTTCAGCAGTCAATTCAGGGGCAAAGGCCAACGCCCGGCTTAGCGCGACCATCGCTCCCTTCCTGGAGGCTGATCGTTTGAGCTCTTCGATTTGCTTCGGCAGAGTTGAAAACAGTTCTATGACTCCCTTCATATGCTTGGGGATGCTTTTCTCAGTCAACATTGCTTTGATGGTGCAAAGGGTCCCGCAGTAGAGTTGTTCTGCCAAGGAGTATACTGCCTTCAACTTCAGCAAGCTGTCAGACGATAGTTGGCGGCTTCTCTGACCTGCAAGATAAATTTGGCGTTATAAGCCGCCCCCATAAGATTTTAAACCAAGCAAGGAATTTTTTTAAGGTTTTCAATACTTACCAAAGATAGCAGACGTCATCCTGGAGATATGGCGCTTGAGAGTTTGCAGTTCATCTGACACAACCGTGAGTCGCTGGTCAGCATCATCTGCGCGCTTGGTCAGGGCGGCTTTCTCAGATTCAGCAGTCTTTTTGAAGGAATCAAAATCAGCTTGAACCTTCTCAAGCTCTTTAAGGGTAACCCGCCATTTTTCTTCCGCCTCAGACCGGGCGGTTTGTTGGGCAGCAAGGCTTTCTTTTACGTCGGCCATTTGAGACTCGGCTGTTTCCAAGGCTTCCTGTATAATACAAAAACAAAATAGCAGTTCAGGAAGTTGATGAAGAGGTTATAATGCAAGTCTCACGCAGATTGCAAGCAATATACTTGACACTTGGGGGCTAATGTCTGTGTTTGCTCTTGGGGGTTACACACAGCGCTCCAAGTCTACAAGGAAGTTCCGGCTCATCTTCTTCAAGATAAGCCGGCACTTGGGGGTTACACACAGCGCTCCAAATCTACAATGAAGTTCCGGCTCATCTTCGTCAAGATAAGCCGGCACTTGGGGGCTACAGGCGGCGCTCTTCAAGTCTACACTGAATTTCCGGCTCATTTTCTTCAAGATAAGCCGGTACTTGGGGTTACATAGCGCTTTCCAAGTGTTCAAAGTACAATTCCGGCTCATCATTTTTCATACTGACCCGGACTTGGGGGCTACAGTTGATCAAATCTTCAAATTAAGTATCGGCTTACTATCTATACTAACCCGATACTTGGGGGCTACAGTCTAAGCTATTTGCAGTATGACGTAGATTGGAAGACCCGGTCTACCATTTGCAATATTAAACCAGCTCTTGGGGGCTACGTAAGGGTACAAGGAAAAAGCAGGCAGAGATTACCTCATATTTTTTCTTCATCAGGCCAACAAGTTTGAGCTCCATATTCCGGCTTGTGGTCAGGCGGTTCAGATAACCAGCATGTAATTCATCAGCAGTTAGCTTCTCCAACACAGGGAATTCGAAACCAAACTTCTCAGGTGTGGAAGCTTCAGCCTTGCTGGTATGTTTTGTCAATACATGAGGCTCGGGAGATTGATGACCCATCCCAGTGAAGATAACGTCTGGAAGAGTTGTGTCTTCGACGGCTGTTGAAGGGCTGGGCGGCTGAGGATCATCCCTTGGAGGACTGTCAGTTGCCATGTCATGATCAGCCGGCTCAGAGGGCCGATGAGTGGCTTCAGGTGCGTCTTTCATAACATCAGCAGGCTCAGCATGAGCTAAAGGGGAGTCCGGCTTAGCAAATTCCCTCTCTTGGGCAGTTGGGGCGGCGGTAGACCCACCGGTTTTCCTTCGTTTTGCTTGAGCCCTGGAAGACATGAAAGATTGTTACATGGAGGACAAGAGTATTAAAATGTATGGTGCAAAAGTAAAGATACGCACTCCGGGTTGATCTTCATTGGAGGCAGTTTGGTGGCAGTAGAGTCGCCTGAAGAAGGGGGAGAATCCTAAAGACGGTTAAGAAAATACAAAGCAGAGTAAGGTTACCATGCAAGATTGTTAAAGCTAAACCTCAATTAAACGAATACCTCAGCCGGCCGTTTCCGTGGAGCCGGAGAATGCGATAACCCGGCCACAAGATTTTCAGAGCCGGTGCTCCGGGTCTGACGTCGGGAGTTGTGCTGTTGCTTTTTCAAAATAAAATTGGGGTCTAAGTGAGCAAGAGGATGAGAAAAAGGGACTTTTCGGATGACCCGCCGTACTTTCTCTGGTGGAAGGATTTTTGAGTCAGAAGAAATGTAAGTTACCTCAGGGGCGTCCGCATGGCTGGTCTCCGTTTCCTCCTGTGAATGGTTGTTGTCAATAAGTTGCATAAAAAGACGGCCAAGGGAGTCAAGTTCTACCTCTGAGTCAACAAGCTCAGGCGGGTCTTGAGTGGCGGCTTTCTTCTTCTGGGCGCGGGATTTCACCCTAGGCTTCCTCATTGGAGGGTTATACTTCTTCTTCCAGAAGGGAGAGCCGGCCTATGCATAAGCCACCAATAAAGATTAGAAGGAGCAAGATAAAAGGTAAAGAATGACCAATTTTGTGGAAAGAATTTCTTACAGCTGGAGCTGGGTTCTTAACACAAAAGGGTTTGAGTCCGGTTTTGTTGCAAACCGCTTGTTTTTCGCCGAGAAGTCCTTTGACGGTAGAGTTGATGTCTTCTTCAGTCAGAGGAGTGGCATTGAAACAGAGAGGGTCATTGGGCTCACCCGTAAATTGGTGCATGAGCCGGTCACGCCAGCTCAGCGGCAAGATCTTCCAGCTAACCCAGCAGCGGGTTAAATCGATGCCAGTCAAGCCGTTCGCCAGTAAGGCCTTGATTTTGGTGTAAGCCGGAGCGTATCTTGCTCGCTCTGCGGCAGTCATCCGGTTTGGGAGTTCACTTGTGTTGCAAAGCCGGGTGGGACGGTAACCCGGCAGCAGATTTTCACCTTCAGGAGAAGTGTCCTTGCAATAGAACCATGTCTTGTTCCAGTCCTTGGGGTGGCTTGGTAGGAGAGCTATCGGATAAGGCAAATCTCTCCGTCTCTGGATGGAAACCCCGCCAAGCTCCAAGCTTGGCCCAGCTGCCACTTCAGTTTGGCGGTTGGCATAATGATAGTCATGGAAGAGGTCAACCGACGGCTCTTCTTGCAGATAAACTTCACATAAAACTTGAAACTGGCACATATTGGTGACAGAGTCGGGTCCTATGTCTTGAGGGTGAAGCTTGAAGCAATGAAGAACGTCCCGGAAAAACTTTGACCCAGGAGGGCTAAATCCGCGAAGGAGGTGATCAGTAAACACGACAACCTCTCCATCCTTAGGCTCAGGTCTTTTTTCTAATCCTGGAACCTGCCAGTGTATGACATCTTTGGCCGGCAAGATACCCGACTCTACAAAATTAAGCAGAAGCTCTTCGGTGACTCCGGAGCTGACCCAATCACAAGATGAGGGTGCTCTGGACATGGTGGCGAGTTAAGCTATGAAGACACAGAGTATGGCGGATTAGAAAAACATTAACTGGATGAGGCAGTTGTGGACAGTGCAATGGTGAGGAGTTAAGCTGCCAAAGCATTCTAGCAGAGAGCCGCCAAAGCAATGGCGGGTTAAGTGGACAAGGCAATATTGGAAGAAACGATTAAGTGTGAATAAACAGGTTTCATATAATATCACCATGGCTGCAAGATTTACAGATGAAGGTAAAATGAAAAATATTCATGACCTAAAAACGGCAGTGGAAGGACAAGTACATCAGTATGCGGACATGAGTGCTATACGGATCTAAAACAGATGGGCGTTGATGTTAAGGGGATAACCGCAGCGGATATGCAGCGCTATGGGGTGCGAGGTGATGCTTGGTGGTCTATGTTATGAACACCGATGAACATTTGAAGAACACAAGGAAAATGAAGAACTCGGGAACCCTAATGGGGATGAGTACAGATTCAACAAGGGCTGGAAGAGATACCTGGCGGATGCGGACGCGCCGGTGAAGCTCTGGTCTGATTCAGGTTGATGCAGCGGCCTGCGATGGGGATGACGGCGAGGTCCAGTCGGAGGCGGCGGAGCTCCAGAGGTTCGACCGTTCGAAGGAGGAAGATGACAGCGACAGCAGAGGAAGGGAAAGAAACACCACATGTCCCTATTTATGAGATGAAAGGCAACAGTGCGCGCGAAAATTGAGGAGGCATAGTGATGATTGACCGAACGTGGCGCCTCGATTTTCGGGATGGCCTTTCAATGAAAGGATCCGTTGCAAATGTCACATAATCTTTTTGGAATATTCGACATGACGTCATGGCGGGTTATAAGTTTTATTTTCAGATGACAGAAATGCGAAGACTCGCCGCCAAGAAAGTTTGAAGATTGACATGAGCAGGCTCAAATCAACCTGGGGCCTAATGTTGGGGATATAACCCCGTGGTAAGACCCGCCCAGGAGGGGCCGGGTCATACCTGGTGGCTCATAGCCCAAGACCCATAAGGTGGGCCGGAAGATGAAGGCCAGGCCGCGTGGCGGCTTACCAGATGGGCTAAGGCGGAAGCCAGGAGACAGAAGATGGTATGAAGACCCGGGCGGTTAAGCCGCCCGGAGACGACTTGCCCAAGACGGCAAGGCGGCTTAGAGACAGGATTCATTACGATGTATGAATCGGTTTAGGACTCGTGTAACCCAGGGCCTTGACCTCTTATATAAAGGCGAGACCCTGGGGCGGCTTAGACAAGAGACCAACAAGTCGAGAACTAGGTCAAGCGAAACCGCTCCCTTGTAATCGATACTCCAATCAATACAACACAAGCAGGACGTAGGCTTTTACCTCTTCTTGAGGGGCCGAACCTGGGTAAACTCGTGTCCCTCGTCTCGATCAACCCCTTTGAGTCCACCCCTTTGGCGATGGCCTCGAACCTAAGTCTTCGGACATCTGCCGTGACAAACCCACGACATCCCCAGTTTTTGGATCCAACTTTCCCCCATGTGCATAAAACCATGTCCTAGCCCTCTCGGGCCAATTCTGTGTTTTGGGAATGGCCCCTTGAGCAAGCATCTGGCCTTAGATAAATCCCACTTAGGCAGGCCTGTCTTGTAGCCACCTGGCCCCAGAACATGGTGATACCGTTTTTTGCCAGCATTTATCTTTTTTTTTATCTTTCCTTAGCTTCATCTGATTCCTTATACTTCACAAATTCGTCCCAGTGATCTTTTGCCTTCTCTAGTGCTCCAGTGAATTCTGGAGTCTTCCTTTCTGCCTTGACGTATTCGGCATATAATTTTTTCTTCCAGGTCTGGAATTGTGTGGCCATCTTCTTAAGAGACCACTTCTTGACCTTCAAGCGATCGCCATCTGTGAAACCCTCTGGTAGGTTGAAATGTGATATTAGCGCTTCCCAAAGACCATCTTTCGCTCTTTCGTCGACATAAGAAACTCCTCGACTTTCCTTTGGCTTATTCCATTCTCGAACGGTGATCGGAATGGTGTCCCTAACAATAACTCCGCATTGATTTTTAAATTTACGGGCATTGTATAAAGGAGCAATCGGTTCGCCATCTGCTTTGCATTCGTCGATGTTGTACTTTATGCCATCAGGCAACTTTTTGGCCGGGCCTCGTACTACTCTGCTTGTAGAAGATTTGCTCGAACCAGAGGGCTAAAAGAAGAAGAAAGATTCGTCAATTAATACATCTAATGATCACCAGAGGCCTAATATATATACCTCGCCGGACTTTGTTAATTGGAGAAAATTTTCCCCTTCGTCTCTTGGTTCCCCTTCGTCTCTTGGTTCTTCCTCAATTCCCTCACCGGATGCGTTAAGATATTGTGAGCCATCATCTACTTCTTCATTCTCTTCATTTCGGGGGGAGCGTATCATGTCGAACATGATATCCTCTTGATCATGGTCTTTGCCGCTATCGTCCATAGCTTAACTAATCTGGAAGAAAGATAGAAAGATAAAACAATTAGAATCATAGTATCGAGAAAAACAATACCGGAGATGCAATCAATGGATAGCAATGCAACAATACGATCATATAATATTATCATATAATATCACTAATACATCGTCTCGAATAATCCAGTTAATGCATCATCGAATATTATCACTAATACATCTCGAATATTATCATATATTATCACTAATACAGATCGAATATTATCGAATAATCTAGTTGACTCGCGGTTCCTGAGCCGCGGGTGGTGGACACCCAAAGAGAAGGAACCATCACAGGATCATAACTCGGGTGAGATCCCTGAAGAACCTGCCAGGTATTGGAGAACCTGACGTCCAACGCAACCATGTAGGGACGGACATGCTCGTCCTCCTCCCTGACACGGTGACGTACCACCTCCGCAGGGGCCGGCTCCCTCCGCACCGATAGTGGCCCACGCGACCGCCACCAAAGAACCTCCGGGTCGATGACGAGACCCCGATTCGTCACCAAGATGCGCGCCCCGGAAGGTAGCACCTCCCAGTGCCAGCCCGGCGGAGCCCAGTCTCGGACATGGCGCCTCTTAAGGATGTCGCCGCCGAGTCGACGACAAGGATGCGGGCCGGGCATCATCGAGGTCGAGAACAAAATCCTATGAAAACAAATTCCTATGAAAACAAAATGACTAGTGGTGACCTATTAAAAAACAAGAAGCTTGGTCGGTGGATGATAGGATTCCATCAGAAATGTCGCCGGAGCTAAAATATGCATTTAAAACAAGCATTTTAATATTCATCCCTTGATCTATAGTAATTCAAAACCAAAGTATTCCCACGATGGGCAAGCAATACTACAGTTTCTTAAAACCAGTATTTTTCTTAGTTTTGCATGTGTTATGGCTGGTGATGTTTTATCAAAGTTTTGACCAAGTACTTAGCGTCAGTGGCGATTCCACTAGGGAGGCTTCAATAGGCTTAAGCCTACCCTCCAAAAACCTTATTTCAGCTAAACATACTACTTGACAATTATACTAAGGTGTTTAACATGTAAATTGCAACACATTTGCTAGTTAGACTTAGAAACTTGATGTTTTGAGCCCACCCTTCAATTGTGTTCTAGATTCACCACTTCTTAGCATGGATGACTAACTAATTAACGGCTTGATTTGCTCATGTCTGCAGAGAAGAGATGAAGCCTCGCACGTGAAGCCGGCTGGAAGAAGAAACTTGTGCACATATTACATAGAACTTACATATTATATATTACATAGAACTTGCATTTTTTTTATATAATGACAAAATAAAACACATATATCATGTTCACTGTGATCACAAGCAAAACAAAATGACTACAAAATAAAACAAAATGACTACAAAATACAATGACTACAAAATAAAACACATATATATTAATTTCATCAAAAGTTCACAAAATGGGCTCCCAGAGGGGCTCGGCGTTGTCGCCGGAGTTGGCTGGAGAGGGGAGTGGCGTCGGCGTCGAACATGGCTGTCACCGGAGTTGGCCGGCATCGCCCTGCGGTGTTGGTTTGGGCGGGGATCGGCAACGGAAGGAGGGAGGAAAAGAAGGCGGGGCTCACAGCGGGCGGGACGGCATTGGTGAGCGGGACGGCATCGGCGAGCGGGACGGCGTTGGCGAGCGGAGGTTGAAGACGAGCGGCCTGGCGGCATGGGTGTGGTTCTCGACCTGTTCCGGGCGGTGGCTGGCCCCGGGACTTATATAGGCGTGAGCCTTTAGTCCCAGTTGCCATCACGCACCGGGACTAAAGGTAACTTTAGTCCCGGTGCGTGGTGGCAACGGGGACTAAAGGTTGGACCTTTAGTCCCGGTTGCCACCACGCACCGGTACTAAAGGTTATTTTCATAGGCGGCCCAAATTAAGCGCGGGAGGAGACCTTTAGTCCCGGTGCGTGGTGGCAACCGGGACTAATGGTATTTTTCATGTTGTTTTTGTTTTTTGCTTTATTGTTTTACTTTTGTTTCTACTTACAGGAAATATTTAGAGTTTTTTAGTTGGATAAATTTTATTTAATTCAAAGTTAATATTAATTTGATCATAACTTGGGAATTTTTAGGATGTTTTAAATATGTGTTTTAATCAAAAACAGATTCTGTTTAACTCTTTTAGTTTTATACATTTTTTCTTTGTTTTTGTTTTAGGAATTTTTGGGATATTTTAGTTTCTGTTTTCTTGTTATTGTTTTGCAAAATTATATTATGTTTCTGTTCTACAACATGAGGAGTTTTAATTTTCATTTTGAAAAATTAGTTGAGAGATTCAATTTTACAAAATGAAATTAATTCTTGTAAAATGCATAACAATTTGAAAACTAAACCAAATGAGTTGGACATAATTACATTGATTAACTCCTCACAAATCATGTTTCAAATGCCAAAATGCCCTAGCTCTTATAAAGATTCCCTTCGGTTTGTCCGAAGTGGGACTTTCCAGCTATAAGTCCGGAAACTCACTAGAGAAAAGGGATACTGGTGAAGCCGGTCACATCCCAGAGTGTGATCCTAGGGTATAAAACTTTTTCTTTGCGTGTGTCCCTTGCTTATGATTGCGCCTAACCATGGAGAATCTTCATCATTTAACAGGATACTTGGGTCAATCTTCTGACATGTGTGTCTTGTCCTCCACTCCCACGATGTTTCTTTTACCTGAAAGAACTATGTGGCGCTTTGGCTCATCGTAATGTATCCGCTTCCTTATCTTTTCTTTTTCTCGGTTTGCTAGACATGTCCTTCACATAGAAAACCTGCGCCACATCATTGGCTAGGACGAATGGTTCCTCTGTGTACCCAAGATTGTTAAGATCCACTGGTCATTCTGTACTGTGGGTCACCTTAACCCCTGTTAGATTGACCCATTTGCACCGAAACAAAGGGATCTTAAAATCACGTCCATAGTCAAGTTCCCATATCTCCTCTATGTAACCATAATATGTGTCCTTTCCCCTATCGTTGTTTGTTGCATCAAAGCGGACGCCCCTGTTTTGGTTGGTGCTCTTTTTATCTTGGGCGATGTGTAAAATGTATTCCCATTTATCTCGTACCCTTGAAAACTCAATATAGTCGAAGATGGTGTCTTGGCCAAAAAGTACAGCTCATCTCCAACAGTGTTGTTATTCATGAGATGTGTTTGCAACCAACCACCGAAAGTCGCCATGTGTGTACATTTAATCCAAGGGTCAGACTGCCATATTTATTATTCCCTTTATATTCGACGAGAAGCCAGAAAGGACCTTCATACTGAGCAGGCATTCAAAAAAGATTTCCTTCTCTTTTTTGGTAAGAGCGTAGCTGGCAGTACCTTGATACTGCTTTGGATGCATGCCGTCTTTTTCGTTCATACGTTGCTGGTCCTACCGTGCCTCCGGTGTATCTTTTGTCTTCCCATACACGCCCAGGAAGCCTAGCAGTTTCACGCAAAGATTCTTCGTCACGTGCATCACGTCGATTGCAGAGCGGACCTTTAGGACTTTCCAATAGGGTAGCTCCCAAAATATAAATTTTTTCTTCCACATGGGGGCGTGTCCCTTAGCGTCATTTGGAACAGATTGACCGCCAGGACCCTTTCCAAAGATTACTTTTAAATCCTTGACCATATCAAGTATATCATCACCAGTACGGTGGTCAGGCTTCTTCCGGTGATCTGCCTCACCTTTGAAATGCTTGCCTTTCTTTCTTAAGAGATGCTTGATCAGAAGAAACCGACGATGTCCCAGGTACACAACCTTCTTACATTTATCCAAATATATACCTTCACTCTCATCTAAATAGTGCATGCATGCATTGTATCCCTTGTTTGTCTGTCCTAAAAGGTTACTAAGAGCTGGCTAATCATTGATGGTTACAAACAACAACGCTCGTAGGTCGAATTCCTGATGTTTGTGCTCATCCCACACACGTACACCTTTTAAGTCCCACAACTATAAAAGTTCTTCAACTAATGGCCTTAGGTGAACATCAATGTCGTTGCCGGGTTGCTTAGGGCCTTGGATGAGCACTGGCATCATGATGAACTTTCGCTTCATGCACAACCAAGGAGGAAGGTTATAGATACATAGAGTCACAGGCCAGGTGCTATGATTGCTTTTCTGCTCCCCAAAAGGATTAATGCCATCTGCACTTATACCAAACCATAAGTTCATTGCGTCATCTGCAAAATCCGGCCACTCTCTCTCGATTTTTCTCCACTGCGACCCATCAGTGGGTACTCTCAACATCCCGTCTTTCTTACGGTCTTCTTTGTGCCATCGCAACAACTTGGCATGCTCTTTGTTTTGGAACAAACGTTTCAACCGTGGTATTATAGGAGCATACCACATCACCTTGGCAGGAATCCTCTTCCTGGGGCGCTCGCCCTCAACATCACCAGGGTCATCGCGGCTGATCTTATAGCGCAATGCACCGCATACCGGGCATGCATTCAAATTCTCGTACTCCTCACCGTGGTAGAGGATGCAGTCATTAGGGCATGCATGTATCTTCTGCACCTCTAATCCTAGAGGGCAGACAGCCTTCTTTGCTTCGTACGTACTGTCGGGCAATTCGTTGTCCTTTGAAAGCATATTCTTTAATATTTTCAGCAACTTTTCAAATCCCTTGTCAGATACACCATTCTCTGCCTTCCATTGCAGCAATTCCAGTGTGGTACCCAGCTTTTTCTTGACATCTTCGCAATTTGGGTACAACAATTTTTTGTGATCCTCTAACATGCGCTGCAACTTCAACTTCTCCTTTTCACTTGCGCAGTTTCTCTTTGCATCAGCAATGGCCCGACCAAGATCATCAGCAGGCTCATCTGATGTCTCTTCTTCAGCTTTTTCCCCCATTGCAGTACCATCGTATTCAGGGAACCCAGGATAGTTGTCATCATCCTCTTCTTCTTCATTGTCTTCCATTATAACCCCTCTTTCTCCGTGCTTGGTCCAACATTTATAGCCGGACATGAAACCAGACTGAAGCAGGTGGATGTGAAGAACTTTTGAGGTAGAGTAATTCCTATCATTCTTACATACATCACATGGACAACACATAAAACCTTCCCGCTTGTTTGACTCAGCCGCACGCAGAAAACTATGCACGCCATTAATGAACTGGGAGAGCGTCGGTCATCGTACATCCATTGCCAACTCATATTCATTACACAACATCGAAGTGACCAAATTAATACAAGTTCATACATAAAGTTCATACACACTTTTTCTCATAAAAAAACATACAACTATCTAGCTAAAGCATTTAAATGCAACAACAAATGCGATCAAAATCGCAACTAAGGTAATAATTGATCCAACAGCATAATGATACCAAGCCTCTTTATTAATGGCATATTTTCTAATCTTTCTAATCTTCAAGCGCATTGCATCCATCTTGATCTTGTGATCATCGACGACATCGGCAACATACAACTCCAATTTCATCTCCTCTTCTTCAATTATTTTCAATTTTTCTTTCAAATAATCGTTTTATTTTTCAACTAAATTTAACTTCTCGACAAGAGGGTCGGTTGCAATTTCTAGTTGACATACCTCCTAGATAAAAATATCTATGTCAACTTGATGGGCATAATTGTCATAAAAACACGAAATGAAACAAAATAGTTATAAAAGATAATATACCACATCCGAATCATAAACCTGACGAGGGCCGACGGGGACGGATATCAAAACCATGGCACTAAATATAACAAACAATCATACAAGTAAGAAAATTATACAAGTTAATTTGAGCTCAAATTGCATATAAATCAAATAAACTTCACATAATTACTCCCAAACTAAAACCCACAAATCACTATACTTATAGAGCATGAAACGAGCTAAACTAGCAATGAGAGATGAAAGGATGAAGTTGCTAACCTTTTAGAACGATGGGATGCCTCCAATCTTGACAAATCTTGGCAACAATGGATGATGAGCTCGAGCTAGGGGAAGGGAAGAACAGAGAGGAGTGAAAGGAGAGCTTGGGCTCGCGCTGGAAGAAGTATCTATATATAGGGGTATCTTTAGTCCCGGTTGGTGATACCAACTACCAACCGGGACTAAAGGTCTATCTCTAGTCTCGGTTGGTGCCACCAACCGGGGCTAAAGGGTCTCGCGGGGGCCCCAGCCTGGCGCAACCCTCACACAACCCTTTAGTCCCGATTGGTGTCACCAACTGGGACTAGAAGTCCCTCATGAACCGGGACTAGAGGTGGCCCTGCCCCCGTACGCTCCTAGCCGTTGGAACCAGGACTAATGGTAATATTAGTCCCGGTTCTAAACCCGGCCGGGACTAAAGCTGTGGACGAAAGGTCCGTTTTCTACTAGTGCCATCGCTGCCTCTGCATCCACGATCACCGCTGGAGGGTGCATGCTTCAACATGCCTACTGCCTGTACGGGGAGAGGTTGTTTCCCTGCACCTGCCGCGACTCGACCACGACCGCTTTCGTCGCCATCCGCAAGTTGTTCAGCCGTTTGCCCACAAGGTACCATGGTGGACAGCTTGGATGATATTTTTTGCAACGACTTCATATGTTCTTCGGACGATTCATCATCCGACGATGAGGATTCTGTGGATGCTACTTTGGTCATCAATGAGCACATTGCTAGTCAGCGGGCTAGGTTTACGACATCGATCTCGGGGCATGCTACGAGGTTGAATCGTAACAGATAGAGCATCCATTGCATACTCTACCTGGATCATTTCAATTTTATTGACCCAATATTCCCTCCCATGCTTTTTCAATGACCCTTACGGATGGTGATACATATGTTCAACGTATTCGGGAGAGAGTGGTGGCGTATGCTGATTACTTCAAATGCAAGCGTGATGCCTTTGAAAAGGTTGGCTTCTCCTCTTATCAAAAATGTATTGCAGCTGTTCAGATGCTTGCATACGGAATTCCCGTGATCTTGTGGATGAGTATGTCCACATGAGTGAGTTCACATACCTAGCTTCATTGTACAAGTTCTACAAAGTTGTGGTTGAAGTGTTTGGCCCGGAGTACTTAAGAGAACCAAATGTTGTGGATACAACCCGGTTGTTGGCGATCAATGAATCTAAAGGCTTTCCGGGAATGCTTGGTAGCATAGATTGTATGCACTGTGCATGGAAGAACTATCCATTTGCTTGGCAAGGGCAATATATGTGACATGTTCAAGCTTGCACGGTCATACTTGAAGTTGTGGCATTATAACTTTACAAGATCTCTGAATTTGGCACTCTTTTTCGGCATGGCAGGTTCTCACAATGACATCAACGTGCTTCCATGCTCACCGGTGTTTGCAAGGCTTTCAGAAGGCAACTCCTCATAGGACAACTTTGAGGTCAATGGCCACAAATACAACAAGAGATACTACCTAATTGACGGTATCTATACTCAGTGGTCAACTATTTTGAAGACAATATCCAAGCCCATGGGAGAGTAGGTTTTCCCAGGAACAATAGAGTGCTACGAAGGATGTGGAGTGTGCGTTTGGAGTTCTTCAATCTCAATGGGCTATTGTTAGGTACCCTGGTAGAACATGGAGCTCTCAGAGGATATGGGAGGTGATGACTTCTTGTGTGATCATGCATAACATGATTGTAGAGGGCGGGCATATTTGATCAAGGGTGCGATTTCCAGCGTAAGAACGTTAAGCCTGAGTATGGAGCAGCAACGTTTACATAGTTTACCCAATTTCATCAAGAAATGCGTGATTGGACAACTCACATTCAACTTGAAAATGATTTGGTTGAGCATGTGTGGACTCACGTAGGAAACCTATGGGTGTATCGACTCTTTTTCTTTCAATGTATTTGGTATAATTTTAAATTCATTTGGTTGTAATAAACTATGATATTTTTATTTATTGTGATGTAAAAACTATGTGACTTATTTGGTTGTAAACTATGTGCAATGTTTTGTTTTATTTCACTGTATATGTATAAGGGCATCTCCAACGCCGACCCTCAAACCGCCCGTATATGTCCAGATTGTGTTGTCTAGACGTGTTGCGACATCCAATGCGGGGCTATATCAGTCTGCCGAGTGGTCCAGGCGCACTTTTTCTCACAAAGTGGAAGCAAAGTGGGGGCATGTGGGCTTTTCAGGAGTCCGGATATGAGCCATGTAGAAATCCGACACCCCGGCCCACTAAATCCCCCTTCTGGTCACATTTTCTTCCATTCCGCCCGTTCTCCCTTTCTTTGCATCCGCACCCTCCTCCTCCGACACGGTCGATGTGCCTCTCCGGTCGTCACACAGGCATTGTCGGACCTCCGCAACCAGCACCGACCTGCCCGCTCGCCTTTCACGGCGGCGGCGTCCACCCAGGACCCGTCCGTAGACAGGTACACTCGGCCCCCTGTCGACGTCGTCCATGGCGGACACCATGCCCGGTAGGTGTTCGGTTAAATGACATTGAGCTTATTTTCAAACACCATATCGTTTTTAGAGTACGAAGGATGGCGGGGTACTTGACCATGAAGGATGAATGGATGATTGTTGTGCGATGTGTGGTTGGCCGTATCTCCGAATTTCATAGGCAAGAGTAGAGGGGGACCTTCTAGCAGCAAGTGCATGAATCGTTTAACGCGCGAAAGCACATTGCGCCCTACAACATGCACATAATCTATGATCGCAGATGTGTGGTTGGCCGTATCTCTGAATTTCATAGGCAAGAGTCGAGGGGGGACCTTCTAGCAGCAAGTGCATGAATCGTTTAACGCGCGAAAGCACATTGCGCCCTACAACATGCACATAATCTATGATCGCACTCTGAGGTTTTTAGCGTATCGATGGTGTGCCATCCAGACAAGCGTCATCTAGTTTTGTGGCACGGTTAATATGTTGGAGGCAAGGTGACCATTGTGTGTGGCAACCGAGGAGATCATAAGTTTTACTTCTTGCTCAACTTGTCGATTGAATCATTCATTCACTCAATGTTGCTCTACACATTGTGTAGCTCGCACACGCTTCCGTGATGTACCACAAGGCAGAAGGGTGGCCATTTTATGCACATGCACTGATGGATGAAGCTGAAGAGGCAATATGTGTGAACGATAGCATCCGTTCACGAAAAACTTGTTGAACATCCCGTTAACCTCGTTGAATTTGAACTATTATTGTACTAGACTTATTTGCATATTATGTATGTATGAATGATTTGCGCTATTTTGTATCCGAACTTGAATGAAATCCACCGTGCTTGCATGAATTCCGTCTACTTAGTTCAAACAAGGGTTGAAATGTATGCAAACAATGTTGAATGGTGGCTCCCGCATCCGCGTCCGCGAACTGGTCCATCCCTGTCCGCGTACAGATGCCGGAGCAAATTTACGGGTCACATTGGAGATGCCCTAATCAGACTAATAGCGCACAAACCAAAATGCAAGCAAGATAAATTTACATGCGAGCCCGCCACAAGATGCTTGCTTCAAAAGCATAGATAGAGCAGATTAAATGAAACACAGGGTAACTACTCATCAACCGAAGCAAGTAAATGTGCCATCAACCATCATGCTAGTTGACTGATGCACACAGAAACTAGATAATCGACGCAGGTTGTCAAATTAAGCAATTAATTCCTACAGGTGCACTTCACAGCAGAATACAGACGGGTGCATGCTACATAGAGAGTCAATCTGATAGGTCCAACATACAAAATACAAGAGCCTGCCTACAGCCAACAACCCATTTCTTCATTTCAGTCACCAGAATGTAGCTCTAGATACCTGTGAAGCAAGCAATATCACCGTCAGACAAGCAATTTTGTAGTACTATTCATTCGCAAAAAGCTTATTCTCCTGACTTTTGCAAGACCCAAAACAGTAAACATTAGCTTCATCACTATTGCGGGAATTCACCCAAAAGTTTGAAAGGTGAATCATCTCAGCATATTAGACAAAAACAGCATTAGTAACAGAGAACAATAGGTAAATTGTAGCGTAGTGGGCAGTACCACACCTTCAACTTCTAACATTACAAGTATTTGGCTATACTGGTCCTTCAACTTCTAACATTACAAGTATTTGGCTACCATGATTGATGATGAATAGATCGGAAGTTTCCTCGCCAAAAAAAAAAAAAACATTACAAGTATTTGGCTATACTGGTCCTTAACTTCTAACATTACAATTATTTGGCCATACTGATCTGAATAGAGCCTAAAAGAAAAGTGGGCATATGGCAGACTCATGGAGTAGAAAAGCAAAAATGATCAGGTTTCTAGCTCATATGCATATTTTTTAGAAATGTATGAACTTAACTAGTCACTAACAACTAGAATTTCATCAAATTTATGCATTACAAGCCAGAAGCAAGGGATCATGTATCATCTTATTAATTGATACTTCTTTTGGTGGCCATGTTATTAGTAACTAAAGCAGTTTTTATGATGAATCTAATAATGTAATTTTAATCTTGTTCGATATTAAGCACTCCCTCTAATGCAAAAAAGAGTGTCGTGGCTTTAGTTCAGATTTGAACTAAAGCTGAACTAGATCCACAGCACATTTTATTGGATCGGAGGGAGTATTAAACATCCAGGTGGCCAAAAGTGAAGAAATTAGACTGCACACAAAGCATAACTACATATAGCGGCTGATGGCCAATACAATATATTGAAGTTGGCAGACAACAAGTGTCATGCTAATAAAATGTTCAACAAAACAACACGACACTAGAATAATCATCCCAACACCAGAATAATTGTCCATTAAACTACAATAGCTGCAAGCAAAATGAAAAACAACAGTATTTGATTTAATGAAACCACACCCTTCGAAGTATTGTCACGATCATTTGTTCACTAGGTATCACAATCATCCAAAATAAGCAGCAATCCAAAACGGCATGCCTGTACATCCATATAAATAAAGGAACTATGAAACCATATGCTAATGTGTTTTTAGTTATCAATTACTTGTATACACGGGACAACATGCAAATCACACTAGGACATGATAGACCATAACCACAAGAAAAAAAAAGTTAAGGCAATGCCATGAGAGTAAAACAAAAAGAGAAATATATCCCGAAAGCATAGTAATGGGCTAGTGGTTCATTTTCTAGTACTTTGTACTTAGCATGACAGCATTCTATTACCTCTGTTCGAAAATAACTGACGTGGTGTTAGTTCAAATTTAAACTATAACCACGTCAGTTATTTCCGAACGGAGGGAGTAGTACTTAACATGACAGCATTCCCATATCTGAGGGGCACAAGCATATGCGCGAATAAGGAATGAAGAAGGATCCAAAGTCATCAGTCATTGAAGGGGCTAGAGGAAGAAGAGCCCACAGTACCAGAATAACTTGGGGAGTACTAAGGGCAAGGTATAACTCAACGCAAAGAAGCTGGAAGGAATGGAGGGGCAAACAAAAGAGCACATCCACAAGATAGGGACAGAATAGGAGTACAAGATAAGATCACCTGCTCAATCAGTAGATCAAACAGCATATCCAACGGACAATCATCTTACGTATTGACCAAAAGCTCAGCCCTGTCGTGTCCACCAGAAACACATGTTCCTACAAGCATAAGAAGTCAAACAACGTGTCATGTGGGGCAAAGTAGATGGCCGCCCAGCGAAAAAAAAGTATATGGCCGCCGGAGCATGGTTAGTGGTTAAGCTATCAAGCTTTGCTATTTTCTAACTCGTATAATGAGAGCCCCACGTTGTAACTAATATCAGCTATCAATAAACCAGAGACAAAAGAGATTAGGCTCCAACCCAAAGCAAACGACACAAAGATTTCCCATAAAAGACAAACATAAACGAGGAGGAGTCGACTGAGTTTTCAGATAAATCCATAGCTGTAATTTGGAAAAATAACCCAGCTTGATACAATAAATCAATAATATTAACAAGACACACCTACTGTCAAATTTACTGATTTTTTTCAAACAGCAGATACTCATCAATATTGTAAAAATGAAAAAAAAACTCATAGTATTAACTGGTCAGAACGGAGAAGTTTCCTCCACACCATGAAAATTATTTTGAACTGATCCTTTTTAAATTATCCTTAAATAAATTTAGCACGAAATGATGAAGATGAACTCTGGTTATTATTTTTTCCTTCTACAAATGGACTTTGCCACAGGGAGAACAGTCCTATAAGTGATAAATGGAAATTTATTCGTATTTTTCAAATCAAGTGTTTATTATGGTTTTAAGATTGTTAGCAATATCAGCAGGGACAACAATACAGAAAGAAAGAAATATAACTAGGCTTAAGCATCCAAAGGGTCCAAGCCAGTTTTTCATGTAGTCAACTTCCAACTTTTGTGTATCTCCTATTGGCGAAAAATGGCACTGCGGGTAGCATTAACACTACCATTAGACAATTCCTGCATATATTAATGAGCAGACAATGATGGAATTTATCTCAATTACTCCACAAAGAATTTGCAAATCTTGTATTTAGAACAGCGCACCACAGAACATCATCGTTATACATTAAAGAGATCATCAAGCAGCAAAAGAAATCACTGGAATGAAACTAACTAAAATTGTTGGCTTAACAAGAAATGATGTGAACATAATTGCATCAGCCAATTGTCAAAAAATAACTTGGTTTGTTGTATCTGCAAAGTAAGACATGCTATTACCTGCACTGTAGACACTTTCAAATGGATGATAGTAAGAAAAGATCATGGTTTTATAAAGATTCTTGAACTCCAATGATTCCAGCTGGATCATCAAGACGCCGATAACTGTCCACAGAAACATCACATTATTCTGCTCAGCAAACCCTAGTATCGCAAGGGGCCCTTTCTCCTTCCATTTCAGGGAAAGTAGCTTGTCTAGTTCAATAGTTCTTCCAAGCTCCCATGAAGCAACACCTTCACAATCAATCTTCCTCTTCCATAACTTGGCGGTGTAGTCAGAGCTAGACACGACGAGGAAACCCATCCCACTACCCTCGGCCCGCATAACCTTGAAGCTCTTCCCCTCGCCATAAAAATGCACTGGCACCCGTATCACAGCTAGAGTCTGCTTCTCCAAATCAAACTCGAGAGCTCCAACCATGTTCCCAGCAAGCTTCCAGTAAAGGGAATCTCCAGCCAGCACAGCGTCATCTGTAAAAACCATGGTGGGCATACGGAATGGACTATCGGAAGCCTGGTATGGAATCGGTGTTGAGATCAGATTTCCCCACAAGCCGGTCTCTGACGAGTAAACACAGGCGAGCGCCTGTATATGCTCCTCGTCGTCGCCATCTGCGACTACCAAGGCCACCTGGAAGTGTCGGGCGTCTCCGGCAGCGCGAAGAACCGCCCCGTTGATCAGGGTTCTCTTGGTATCGAACGCCGCAGGAATGGCAATGCGGTGCTGGTCGCCGGTGACGGGGTCCCACACCAGGACCTGGAGACGATCACGGAGGAAGAGGAGCATGAGGCCATCGCGGCATCCGAGGGAGCTGGAGCGGCTGCCGAAGTCGGCGCACTGGAAGGAGAAGCGCTCGCGAGGAACACGATTGGGGGCCTCCAGAGTGGGCATGAAGGAGAGGCCATTAAATCTGTCGAAGAACCCGAGGAGGGGAGGGTTGCGGCGGTGGCGGAGGCGGAATCGGCGGAAGAAGCCGCGGTCGGAGACGAGGCGGCGCCAGCGCTTGCAGACGAGGGACGCGCGCGGAAGGGAGGAGGGCTGCGGCGGGAGGCGGAGCAGGATCTCGCCGAGGAGGTCGTCGTCGTCCAGCGGAGAGGCCGCCGGCGAGCAGACGTGGTGGCGGCGGCGGCGGCTGCTCATCTCGCCCTAGAGCTCGCTCGCGTGGGGAATGGCAGTGGACTCGGGCTAGCAGGAGACACTGGTCCGTGGGATGTGAAGTGGAGTGAAGTGAGACTGTGAGAGCCCGTGACTTTTTCCTTGTCTTCACTGTTCAAGAGCCCATGGCCCATGGCTACCCAAACATTGAAGCCCATGATATTTTCATATTTTTATTTTTTTGCCATTATAGAGTACATTTTTTTCCATTCCCCCCTCGTTATACAACGGTTTATCCCAGTAAGAAAAAACACGAGCTGCAAGTTTGATCCCACATGAAAGAAAAATGTGGCTGCTAGCAAGGCTCATATCACAAAATATTTGAAACTTACTACGGGAATTCTTTTTAGTCCTAGGAAAAAATCCCGTCTCACTCATTTTAACTGAAAATTAAGTGAATGCTCGTTCGAAGAAAATATATATTTGACATGTATACTATAATTGAAGAAACTGTTCCATTTTTCACATTGAATTGAATTTAATATTTTATGAATTTAGTTTTGGAATCAAAATTGTTAAAAAGAATCATTTTCAAGAAAAATAAATCAAATTTGAACTAAAACAACGTCATTTTTTCTTGATCAGAAGGAGTATGTTATATATCAACCGTCTAAATTAATACCCAATAAAATATCTCCAACACCCGGTGTTGAGGGCGGTTTGCTCACACGCCTTAGACACACAAATGGCAAATAGTTATCACATAATCTTTACTCCATAGGTAGGTAGAACCACGTTGAATATACGCCATGTTAGTACAAATATAGGTATATGTGGGAGCTTATGATGTTAGCGTGTAGCGTCAGTTATACTGTGTCTTCCTTCATTGCACCACTTGTGTAAAAGTTCATGAGAAATCTTAAAGCAAAGGCTGACATCGTTTTATAGAAGCAAACCAATTCTATTAATTATTCTGCTTTGATTTAGAAATCCTTGTCCTTGCCACGAAGTAAGTTGAGATATATATTGTACTTCTTAAAAGCTCATCATAAAAGAATCCAGGCCTTCCCAGCGTATTGCCATGTCAAGGAGAAATGGACACTTATATACTACTGTACCAAATAGGACCAGGCAACTAAGCTTCTAAAATACAAGCTCTGAACCAGATAGAAATTCAACAAAACACGCGCAAGATCGGCCAGAAACCTCCCTGCCTGATACAACACGCACACATGCGTGCACAGTTAAATGCAAGGAAGAGGTGAGCTCATCAGAACATGCTTGCTTGAGAGATGAAGCAAATACCAAATTAAATGAAACACAAGGAAAATAGTCATTGAACGAACCAAGTCGGTGTGCCTTCATCCATCATTCATGACATGAGATAGCAAATTAAGCGACTGATTCCTACAAGTCCATTTCACAGCTGACCAGTGCATATGCTTCATAGAGAGGGTAAATGCCAGTCTCCGCAGCAAGCATACAAAATGGAAGAACCTACACCCCAACAAGCCATTTCTGCATTTCGGTCACCAGAATGTAACTCCAAACCTGCCGAGCAAGCAATATCATCAGTCAAACAATTATGACCTTTCAAGTCATTCGCATGACCTTTGTATGACTCAAACAAAAAACATTAGCTTCACCATGTGGAAGTTGTGTCAAAGGTTTCAAACTTGAATCACCTCAGCATTATTAGAATAAGAAAACAACATTACAAACAGAAAACAACAGATAACTTGTAGTGTATTACCACACCTTCAGCATCTATTCTTTTTGAAGTTTGTTTGCTACATTTACCTGATTGAAGCTAGAAAAACAGCGGGCAGCCGGGCATATGAGGGGCTCATGGTGGTCTCATAGAGTAGTAGGAAAGAAGAGACATCTGGTTTCTACCTCATAGGCCTACTTTTTAAAAACGTACGAGTTGGCTAGTCAGCAACAAATCAAATTCCATGGTGTACAAGCTTCAAGCGAGGGATCATTATCATCTTATTTACTTGAACTTCCTTATATCCAAAATGATTGCCACTTTTCACTCTTCACAGCATATAGCAATAATTTCACAACTAGTCTAAAGATAATATGCTAGTAAACCTAAAAGATGCTAGTAGCAACGAAAGCAGTTTATATGACTGAATCTAGTCATGTCATTTTGAACTGTGCTTGATACAAAGTATTAACACTCCATGGTGGCCAAAATTGAAGAACTTGACTCCGCACAAAGCATAGCTGCCTATATTTTGGACCGACCAAATTATATTAGTGGCTGATGGATATATATGCAAGTTTGGAGGACAATGATTTCTAGAAAAATGCTTGACCAAACAGCCTAAAACTAGAATAATCATAAAAAATACTAAAATAACTACAAGCAAACAATGACATCAGTATACGATTTAACAAAGGCAATACCAAGTATTGTGACAATCATTAGTTCACTGGGTATCACAATGATCCAAAACAAGCAGCAATGTGAAATGGCATACCAATACGCACGTATAAATAAAGGAAAATTGAAACCAGATGCTCAGGTATTGTTAGCTATCAATTACTTATTCACTTGTGTAGACAGGACAACGTGCAAATCACAATAGGACTTGATTGACCCATAACCACAGTGGGTAAAAAGTAAAAGGCAATGCTGCGACGAGTAAAACAGAAACACAAATATATCACTAAAGCAAAGTAAAGGTTAGTGCTTCATTTCCTACTACTTAGCATGACAACATTCTCAACTCTAAGCAGGCACAAACATATGCACAAATAGGGAAAGAGGAAGAGTCATAAGTCATCAGCCAGTCGCTGGAGGGGCTAGAGGGAGAAGAGCCACTACCAGAAGGAACTTGGAGAGTGCTAAGGAGGAGAACAACTGAAAGCAAGGAAGCTGGATGGAAGGGAGAGCAAACAAGGAGCATATCCAGTAGAAAGGAGATAAAACATCAGTAGGAGATAAGCTTGCCTGCTCAATCAGTAGATCAAATAGCATATCCAACCGGATAATCATCTTATGCATCGACCAAAAGCTCAGCCCCATCGTGTCCATCGCCAACGCATGTTCCTAAAAGCATAAGAAGTCAAACAATGTATCATATGGGCAGAGTACACGGCTGCCGCAACAAGGATAAGGTGAAGGATCTGAAGGCTTGATCCTCAAGTCAGCCCCTGATTTCCACATAAAATATATTATCCATATCAAATACTCTCTCTGTAACTAAATATACGACGTTTTTGCAGTTCACATTTAGTTACAGAGGTAGTACATTAGTTGTTTTACAAAGTTAGTTAGTGCATGCCCTATCCATATGATACATCTGAAGCTTTCTTATTTACTAACTTGCTATACAAAGAGAGTCCTATATTGTAACCAGTATTAGCTATCAATAAACCCGAAGCGGGAGCTTTGGCTCCCAACCCTAAGCCCACGACATTCCGATGAAAGACAAATAGAAACGAGATGCATCAACTAGGTATTTAGATAAATCCATTGCCGTAATTCAAGAAAAGCAACCCGGATTTGATACAATAGTGAAACAGAAAAATTTAGTGAATATTCCCAAAACAGCGCATAGTCATTGATATCATACAAATGAATAACATGCACAATCATACTATTAGCTGGTAAAAAATGGAGGCTTTATATAGAGCTAATCTGAAGCTCCTTCCACGCCATATTGGAAAACTCATACTAACAAATCCTGGCAACATAAGTAATCCTGGTTTAAATTATCTTTTAATAAATTTAGCACGAAAAGATGAAAATGAACTCTGGTTATAAATGTTTCCTGGTGCAAACGAACTTGCCACATGTAGGACAGTTCTACAAGTGACAAATGGACAGTTACTCGCAAATTTCAAATGAAGTGGTTATTTGCATTTAAGACTATTAGAAATATCAGCGGAGATAACGATACAGAATGAAAGAAATATTACAGGCTTAATCTTCCAAAGGGTTCAAGTCAGTTTTTCATGTAGTCAACTTCCAACTGTTGTGGAACTAATCTTGAAAAAAAAATGGCTAAGTTTACTAACTTCCAACCCTTTACTAAGTTTACTAAGTTCAAGTAGGAAGGAGGAAGCAAACCAATTGCAGCCCACTGCTTGGCTACATAACAGAAACTGATTAAAAACCACAGGATTTCTTTTTAAAGAACATAACCATTACACAGAGCATCATCGCTATACATTGAAGAATCCATCAAGCAGCAAAGGAAACAAATGATATGACACTACCTAAATATTTTTAGCTTAATAAGAAATCATGTGAGCATTATTTCATCAGCAACCTAACAAAAAAAAACAGACTTTTTTTAGGAAGTAAGCCAGACTATTACCTCCACCGTAGACACTTTCGAATGGATGATAGTAAGACAAAGTCATGGTTTCATAAAGCTTCTTGAACTTCATTGACTCAAGCTCGACCATTAAGACACCATTAAATGTCCAAAAAAACGCCACATTATTCTGCTCAGCGAACCCAAGCATCACATAGGGCCATTCCACAGACAGTAGCTTGTCCAGTTCAATAGTTCTTGCAAGCCCCCATGAAGCAACACCATCGCAATCAATCTTCCTCTTCCATAACTGGGCATTGCAGTCTGAGTGCGGCACCATCACAATCAATCGGCCCTCATAACCGTGAAGGAGTTACCCTGGCCAAGCATATCCACTGGCACCCGTATCACAGCTAGGCTCTGCCTCTCCAAATCAAACTCGAGGATACCAATCAAATTCCCAGCAAGCTTCCAGTAAAGGGAATTCCCAACCAGCACAGCATCTCTCAAATAAACCATGGTGCACAAGCTGCACCCAGATTCCTGGTATGGGAGCGGTGTAGAGATGAGATCTCCCCACAAGCCGGTTTTTGACGAGTAAACGCAGGCGAGCCCTCGTGCATGGTCAGTATTCAAGAAAGCGTTTTTAAGCGACGCTTAAGCGCGCTTAAGCGCTGAGCGATGGCAAAGCGCTTCGCTTTTGCCCTAAGCGGTAGATTAAGCGTTTTTTTTTAAATTTGGCCAGAATTTGACCTTTTTTAACTAATTTTGCTTGTCTGCTTGAGCAATAATGGCAATATGCCATTTATCTTATTATTAGGCTCTGTTTGGGAACTATTTCCTTCATATGCTGGCAAAATTATGGCCACATGATCTCTATTAGGCTATGACTATTTGAACTGAACTGCATTTTAGTTGTTATTTTGCCTGCCATGTGAATCTGATGTGTATTCGCTATGGTGTGAACTGTATTTTAGATGCTATTCAATTACACATGCGCCATGTTTTCTATTTTTCTGCGTATATTATTCAAAATCTGTCAAATTCTAGCCAATTTAAAAAACGCTTAAGCGCGGTTAAGCTGCGCTTAAGCGCTCATTGCTCTAAGCTGTGGCCTTCCGCTTCGCTTACGCTTTCGGACCACCTTGAAGTGCTGGACGTCTCCGTCAGCACGAAGCACAGCCCCGTTGGTTAGACTCTTCTCGAACTCCGGGGGAACGGCGATGTGGTGCTGGTCGCCGGTGACGGGGTCCCACACCAGGACCTGGAAACGCCTCGGAAGGTAGACGAGCACGAGACCATGGCGGCATCCAAGGGTCATGGAGCGGTCGTGATCCTTGTCGCTCAGCAAGGAGAAGCGCCCGGGAGGGACGCGATTGGGGGCATCCAGAGTAGGTAGGAAGGGCCGACCTTCATATCTGTCGAAGAAACCGAGGAGGGGAGGGTTGTGGCGGTGGCGGAGGCGGAATCGGCGGAAGAAGCCGGGGTCGGAGACGAGGCAGCGCCAGCGCTTGCAGACGAGGGATGCGCGCGGGAGGGAGGAGGGCTGCGGCGGGAGGCGGAGCAGGATCTCGGAGAGCAGGTCGTCGTCGTCCAGGGGCGCGGCCGCCGGCGAGCGGGCGTGGCGGTGGCGGCGGCGGCGGCTCATCTCGCCGCCCTAGAGCTCGCTCGCGTGGGGACTGGGTGGGGAGGAGTGTGGCGTTGGACAGGAACCAGTAGTCAAGCTGTCAAAGTGCTGGAATTCGAGCCCTACAGCCCAAAGCCCATAGATCGAATATGAAAGACCAACGTAGCTGCTCAAAATGTTGCCACTACAAAAACATCACATAGTGGGGACATTAATATTCTCCTTTTTTTCACTAAAAATGAAATTCATTCTAAAATAAATAAATCTCTACTCCTAAAAGGGCAGTCTGCGGTCGTGATGGTAGGTTCGTCCGATACGCGGTTTTTTTTCGTCCGGCTTTATTTCGTCCCACCTCCCACTGGTTTTCTTATATCCATCGATTTATTTTTCTCTCAATTCTTTTCTTTAAAATCAACACTTTTCTAACGTACAAAAGATCACAGATCTAAGTTTCCTAACTTATCTAAATCAACTGATCTCTTTAATTAATGCAATTTATTTTAGAAACAAATTATAGTTTTTCAGGAAACAAATAACAGAATTTAAGAAAATTAACCTTTTTAAACAAATTGTAGATTGTCTCATATCCCACCACCACCCCTTCATGTTGGTTTTTTCACCCTCTCAAAAAAAACTTTCCTAACCTTTCTAAATTTTCCTAACCAGTCATGTTACAAACGGGAACGTTACCAAACAATGAAATCCAGTTTCGTAGCAATTGATTTTAAATCCTAACTTTTCTATTAATTCTTCACTCGGGTGTTGTCTCATCAGAGATTGATTAGTAAACAATAAATCACAATCAATCAAGCATTGATGAGATATTTCCTCTTTTATTACCATTCACTGCCATATACAATCATCAATCATACATGGCAGCCAACCACAAATACATCACGCAGGGATCGTGCGTACATGCCTTACAAATCGTCTGTACATTGTCCCCACGCTCGTCACGCGAACCCGTTCACCATCAGGTCATGCTGGTGGGTAGGTGCGCCTTAGCCATGGAGGTCTGATGGTGGAAGGGACAATGGAGGCCTCGCCACGGGCACCAGTATGCTCCTCTGCGCCCTCTCATCTTCCTCCATCCTGACTCTACTTCCTTAGTTTCTTATTATTTCACTCCTCTATGTGTGTGTGTGTGTGTGTAACAGGAGATCGACAATTGACGCCGCAGGCCCTGCCCGCTCGCCACCGGTCACCTCACCTCGCCGTTCGGTCCCACCGCCGAATCTGCACGACTGCCGCCCTGTGTCGTCCTTGCTAGGTACACATCATGGCGGCACGGACACTGGATGCAGCGACTACAATCGACGGTTGATTTGGCAGCGTGGTGAGCATTAACGACCCGACAGTCGTGCTGGTCGATGTCTGCTGTGACGTCTACCAGACAATGATCATCTATCTATGAAGGTGCAACGGCTCGGGCCTGTACCCAGAGCTCGTCGTGGCGCTTCAAACATCTTCCTTCGTGTCGGCTGACTCATGCATGCATCCACAATCTAGCGACTCATGCATGCATCCACAATCTAGCTTGCTAATTCGTCCCTTGACTGCTATTTTTTCTGGTTGTACCATTCCACAACTTAGGGATCATCTCCACAATTCATTGTCTCATGCATGCACAATCTAACTAACTTTTCTATTGACTGCAGTTTATGAATTGCTCCACAGATCAATTGTGGAGATGATTTCAGACTTAGAAGTTTTGAGGAATATTTTCGTCCCACCTCCCACCATCCCCTCCCACTGGTTTTCTTATCCATCGATTTATTTTTCTCTCCACTCTTTTCTTTCCAATCAACACTTCCCTAACATACAAAAGATCACATATCTAATTTTCCTAATGTATCCAAATCAACGGATCTCTCTAATTAATAAAATTTATTTTAGAAAATAAATTATAGATTTTCAGGAAACAAATAATGGAATTTAAGAAAATTAACAAGTAAACCATGACAAAGAAATCTTATTGTATATACCTATATCTCTACTCCTAAAGGGGGACTTGGTAGCCTCCCCTCTGCAGTTTTATTTCGTCTCATATCCCACAACCACCCCTTCATGTTGGTTTTTTCACCCTCTCAAAAAAAAAACTTTCCTAACCTTTCTAAACTTTCCTAACCAGCCATGTTACAAACGGGAACGTTACCAAACAACGGAAATAATTTGCTACCCATGGTGGTAGCTACACACAACCCCAATTTTTATCTCTAATTCATTTGGTAAATAATTTTGGACTATGAAAAACAACCCTATAGCAAAAATATCATGACTTTGGACCAGCCAGGCAAGCAAACATGCAATTATGCCAAAAAGGCAAGCAAAAAGACCGAGAGAAGTGAGAAATGCCCTTTCTACACAACGAAAAGAAACTTGTGTCAAAAAGGTAATAACAAAGACAAAGAGCAGTCATAAAAAGTCATTTCTATACAACAAAAATGCACTCGTGCCATTGCCATTGAAACCCGACACCTCGTATATAAAAAAAAGGCAATTATACCTAAGGGTGTGTAGCTACCACTATGCATAGGAAATCGCCTCTCTACCAAACAATGAAATCTAGTTTCGTAGCAATTGATTTTTCAAATCCTAACTTTCCTATTAATTCTTCACTCGGGTATTCTCTCATCAAAGATTGATTACCATATAGTAAAAAATAAATCACAATCAATCAAGCATTGATGAGATATTTCCTTTCTTATTACCATTCACTGTTGATGACCCACAAGTATAGGGGATCAATCGTAGTCCTTTCGATAAGTAAGAGTGTCGAACCCAACGAGGAGCAGAAGGAAATGACAAGCGGTTTTCAGCAAGGTAATTTCTACAAGCACTGAAATTGTAGGTAACAAATAGTTTGATAGCAAGATCTCTACTCCTAAAAGAGCAATTCGTATGTCGTTTCGTTCGTTCGTAACCAGCCCCCATCCATCGATCGTTATAACCCCACCCACCGATTTTTTTCCTCCCTTCAAAAACCAACACCGGTTTTCCCATGCCCAAAAAGACGGACCTTCCACATAAACCAACAACAATCGCCTGATAATAACATATAAAACAGCAATCTATCAAACCTTCCATATAAATCAGCAATCATATCTCAATCATATCGAACACCAATTTATCTTCCATATAAACCAGCAATCATATCTCAATCATATCGAACACCAATTTATCTTTCCACTTTCCGTCTCACACCTCCCATGCCAAAAAAAGAACCTTCCATATACAACATCAATCGCATCCCAATCATATACCTCGTTGTCCTATATTTTCAAATTGTTTCTTAAAACCGGGGCGGGTGAGGCCTGTTTCTCAGCACTTCCAAGCCTCGGCGATGATCTTTACTCCTAACACTTCATCCGTAGGTGGTCGTTCGTTTTCGTTCGCTCCCATCGATCAAAGGAAGGCATCAACTCCATCTAATGTATCCAAGGAAAGCACACCTCCTCCCGTTTCTGGTTTTTATTACTGATTTTGCCTGCCATACGATACGGCGGCAGATCGCACAATTTAAGGACGTCAGTTATTATATGCATGTGATCCCACCTAATCAAACCCCGAGAAGTAAGGGAGAGATGCCTGAGCATGGCGCAATTGTCGTCGCCGCGCCATCGACGGAGCTACTTCTTTACTAGAGGGGCAGGCCGCCTCCACCTCCGCTGGTTTCATCGAGAGCCTCGAGAACTAGAACCTATTGCCTATCGGGAGGAGCAGGTACGCATCACATGTTGCTGGACCTTTTGCTTGTGGCGTGCGTTCCTCCTGCCATAGAATGTCTCGTGATGCGGCCACATGCATGATTAGTCTAGACTGAAAATAATATCTTTGTGCCTATCTAATTGCAGAGTGACTTGTCATTATTGGTTCCAACTAACGTTGAAAGAAGGACTAACTGTCTTCAGGGATCAGGCACTCATGCAGTAGACCATAATGTTATGCAATGCAAATTTTCTTTTGTTTTTTCTAAACTAAGCAAGGATGTGTGCAGGAATTCTCATCATATCTTGGCTGTCGCGCAATAAAGCGCATAGCTGATGTCTCTAAACTTAGATCCTATCAATTCCCTCATGTTCTTTACATGTGCATTCTGTGTTACTGCATTTCTCATTAGTCTGATGTAGATGCTGCAATGAACTTCCAGCCACAAGGTTTCTTCTGTTTTTTTAATCATTACTTATCCCTTGATATCCAGGATGCTCCTATGGCACATCCTATTCGCCCCCTTTCATATATCAAGGTAATCATGCTTAAGTCTCAGTTTGATTTTAATTACCACTAAACCTACAAGTACTATAAATATATGTGGTATAATTATTATTTTGAATTTGATTTCCAGATGGACAACTTCTATACCGGTCAGTTGCTTTCGTCTGTGAAATATTATGCACTTAATAGGGTGTACAACAATATTATCACATTCTTGTCTGATTTTTTAAGTTGCTGAATGAGATATGTCTCCTGCTCGAGGTTTCAGCAGTGTCCTGTTCATGTTAGATGAGTTCTTGGGTGCTTGTAGGCTCAGCCGAGCAAGTACTGCTTGCCGTACTATTTCATTTCCGAGTGGTTTATTCGGGTCATCGCAGGCAACCTCCCGTTCATGCTCCTTCCAAATTTGTTTCGCACCCATATAAAAGCAAGTCCTTGCTAATTTCAACATTTCTTTGGTAACTCTAATAATGTTTTGCATTGCTTTAGGGACTAACAATTTGAACATCACGTGCATTAACAAAGGTATCATTTTCCATAACGTGTTTTCTACTTCACATTTTGTTAGTTGTATGAAACACTTTTGCAATGATATTAGCTGGTGGCTTTTCCGAATACAATCACGCATGGTGTTCTTCCTCCAGAAAATGCAAGGGTTCCTATCACTTTCATCGATGCCCATGGGGAAGAAGTGTTGCAACTGTATTATCTCGTGAATATGATGAATACGAAGAAGATACGTGAAAAAGACTCGCTGATCCATGACTTCATATGTAAATTTCCTTCGAATCATATATATTGGGAATTGCTATTTTAATTGTTTTTCTCAGATGATTCATTTTACCTTAAAAATGCATTCGCCTTCATTTTCTACACTACTACAAAAGCATCTTGTTTATGTGTGTATAAGTTTTCAAGTGGATCTCCCATTCTGTTAGTGCCACTTCCTGGACAACACATTGTTTTGTCATTTTCTTTTCTTCTGACTTGCTTAGATATTACAACAATACATTATAGACCCAAGTATTGCCTATCATCAAACTGGCTAATAATAGAACTTTGTCCAGTAATGGAAAACTAAAGTGTGAGCTGCGGTTATGAAAGAGGAAAGAATCGGGAGGAAGACATGCTTTAATATATGGCACATGTTTAACTTCAAGGCATATATGACTGTTCAAGGCATGATTTGTTTGAGTCGTTTAGTGTGAACTGGTTGAATATATACACATGCACGAGTACAATCGATAATGGCACTGTATGAACATTGGGATGCCCATCAACGATTAAAAGAGCTTGTCACAGAATATTGAATGTGTGTAGCCCCCCATTTTTTTATGTAGTTATATAGTGTTTATCAATCAAGGGGTAGAACCATCACATTTGTAGTTATTTTGGTCAAAGTATTGACAAAGTATGATGCTTTTTCTTTTCAACAGGCTAAATTTTGCCCTATGACAAATGATGTGCATTATTGGTGACTAGGAATATGTTCAGTTTGTCACTCGCCCCTTCCATGTCAGTGTGTATGTGTATTTTTTCGTCGGTCCGTGGCAACGCACGGACATTTAGCTAGTAATTGGTAACGAGCAAGTAACGGTAACGGTAAACAAAGTGCAGCAAGGTAGCCCAATCCTTTTGTGGCAAAGGACATGCCAGAACAGTTTCTAATAATAGGCAAAGTGTTCTTGAGGGTACACGAGAATTTCATCTAGTCACTTTTATCATGTTGGTTTGATTCGTGTTCGCTACTTTGATAATTTGATATGTGGGTGGACCGATGCTTGGGTGTTGTCCTTACTTGAACAACCTCCCACTTATGATTAACCCCCTCGCAAGCATACGCAACTACGAGAAAAGTATTAAGATAAATCTAATCATAGCATTAAACATTTGGATCCAAATCAGCCCATTACGAAGTAGCGCATAAACTAGGGTTTAAGCTTCTGTCACTCTAGCAACACATCATCTAATAACTAGTCCACAATGCATTCTCTTAGGCCCAAGGATGGTGAAGTGTCATGTAGTCAACGTTCACATGACACCACTAAGGGAATCACAACATACATATCATCAAAATATCAAACACATATCAAGTTCACATGATTACTTGCAACATGACTTCTCCCGTGACCTCAAGAACAAAGGTAACTACTCACAAATAATATTCATGCTCAAGATCAGAGGGGTATTGAATAGCATAATGGATCTGAACATATAATCTTCCACCAACTAAACCATATAGTAATCAACCACAAGATGTAATCAACACTACTAGTCACCCACACGTATCAATCTGAGGTTCTGGTACAAAGATTGAACACAAGAGATGAACTAGGGTTTGAGAGGAGATGGTGTTGTTGAAGATGTTGATGAAGATTGGCCTCCCAAAGATGAGAGGGGTGTTGGTGATGACGAGGGCTTCGATTTCCCCCTACGGGAAGGAAGTTCCCCCGGCGGAATCGCTCCGCCCGAGGGCAAAAGTGCTCCTGCCCAAGTTCCGCCTCGAGACAGTGGCGTTCCGTCCCGAAAGTCCTCTCCTTATTTTTTCTATGTCAAAAGACCTTATATACCAGAAGATGGGCACCGGAGGTGGGCCGAGGAGGGCACAACCCACCAGGGCATGCCCTGGTGTCTTGTGCCCACCAGGGTGGACCCCTCCGATAGTTATTTGCTCCAGTATTTTTAATATAATCCAAAAATATTCTCCGTAAAGTTTCAGCTTGTTTGGAGAAGTGCAGAATAGGTATCTCTGATGTGCTTTTTCAGGTTCAGAATTCCAGCTGCCGGTATTCTCCCTCTTTGTGTAAACCTTGCATATTATGAGAGAAAAGGCATTAGAATCACTCTCTAAAGCATTATTATTCAACAAAACATTACAAATAACAGTAGGAAATCATGATGCAAAATGGACGTATCAACTGCCATATACAATCATCAATCATACAACTGACAACAACAGACATCATATATTTTTTGTTTCATGGTAATGCATGACATTCTTGTACATTTTCTGGTTATGATAGAAGGGCAAATTCATTGTTGGTTGTTTCAAGAGTTAATAACGGTGATAGTGGCGTCTTAGTTGCATGCCCAACAACGGCCATCACATTTTTTCCATGGTAATGAGCGACATTCAATTGTATGTTACAACATGTCAATGGCTTAGGAGATATCGGGTATGCAATCTTTGCTCGAGGGGCATCATGGGTGGCTCATGCCTCCTATTCCTTGATGGTGGTGGCGGATCGACACAAACACAGGCGATTGGCAGGGGATTCCTCATTGGCGGTTCATGGGTAAGTATGGTGTAAAGAAGATATGGTGCCATGGCGAATGTGAGGTGGGCGTTATCCAGTTTTAAAAGAGAGAGCTCGAGCGAGAAATGTCTCGCTACGACAAGAAACCGGGCGGGAAGGGGAGGGTCTGGTAGAAAAAGGTAAGGTTGCACCGTGAGGTGGCGAGTTTGTTGGGCGCCCATTTGATATCCAAGCACGCCCGAGCGTATGAGGAAGAAGTGTGTTTCAGAAATTATTTGTTTGATTCATTTATGAGACAGGACTTTCGACACTCGGGTGCCCCTGCACCCTCTATGAATAGTAAATTCAAATAAATAAAATCTGAAACTTTGGAACATCAAACAAATATGATTAAACATTCGACGTTCTTGTAAATTTCCAGCCTCAAATAACATCCGAGGAGACCTCATCTAAAAATATCGGAGGTTAAAGTTTATGTGCACTTTTAAGTAGTAATTTGTTTTTTGGTGAGGGCTCCTCGAGTGTTATTTGCGGCTGAAAATTTGCAAGAACATCAAAAGTTTGCTCATCTTTGATTCCCTAAAGTTTTTGATTTTTTTCATTTTTTTTAAATTTACTGCTCATGAGTGTGTAGGGGCATCCGGGAGTTGTCACACCTTTCTCTTTATTTATTTTTATTTTAGCCTGTAGCAACGCACGGGCGTTCTACTAGTAATACTTGTTCTAATATGTATTTACTTTATATTTATTAGTTATGATTAATTTATCTAAATTATATTTTGAAATAAAAATATTGGAAAATGCATCGTCATCTAAAATAATATTTCTTACATCTTTCATGTGCAAATATAACCCTACCACTACGTGGCCGGCTTGTAGACGAAGCACGCACCCTCACTGGCATCGCAAAAGAAGAGTCCGTTGCAACGACACATGACGAAGGCGGCGCACCACCTGGTCAGCAGGTTGGTAAGATATATAGCATCGATGCCGCGTAACACGCCAATTTTCAGAGGTCCGAAAAGGATCAGCTCTAGGATGGCAATGGTGTTGTGTTAGTCCTTGCAGACACGCTTGCATGTGGTGAGGTGGTGCACTAGGACGTGATGGAGGCTGTTGGCGAGCGCCTCTTAGAGCAAGTACAATTGAGCTGAGTCAGCGGGCCATAAGAAATAAATTAGTATATTTTTGCTTAGTTGGAGGAAAGAGAAGAGGAGAGAGAAGGTAAGCGGGCTCTTGGTGAAGAGCCAGCTCTAGCACGTGCTCCTAGGCATTTTGTGAGAGTAAAAGGTGGGCCATATAATAAATAAATAGTACACTCTTTTAATCAACTATTGTACATGTTGGCTATAAGGTAGGCTATAGATGACATGTCAATGGCTTATAGCCAGCAGATGGCTATACTATTAACCATGCTCTTATGAAGATCCATCTCTCATCGGGCTCTCGTAATCTGTGCAAATGTTGCACTCTGATGCGACATATGAGTTGTCATCGAGTCATAAAGGCAGAGACAATGCAAGTAGTAAAGACAAACCCTATATTTCGCTTTTTGCGAAGGGTAGTCAGCTACATGGGCCAGACCATTTCAACCGTTTTCTTTTCCGCACATAGATGACCGCGTGGGCCAACCCAATTAGATAGAATCGGACACACGAGTCCCATCTATTTTTCTTTGTGTTTCCTATTTATTGTTTTTCTCTTATGAGATTTTAGTTTTTTCCCTTTTCCTTTCCCTTTCCTTTTTTTCTATTCGTTTTTATTGTTTTCTTTTCTATTTTAGTTCATGGTAATTTTTACAAATTCAGGAACAACTTTTTAAAATTCATTAATATTTTTAAAATCATGCTTTTTTATTTCACGATTTTTTCTGGAATTTATGATATGTTTAAGAGATCATGAACATATTTTATTTCATGATTTTAAAACACGTATGTCTTTTTAAAGTTCATGAGATTTTTTCAAAAAATGTTGTGAATATTTTTTAAATACACTAACTTTTTTATTATTCATGAACATTTTTTAATGCAACACCAATGGTGGCACCTCTGCAAAAGCACACACAACGCTCGTGAACTTGAAGCACTCTTGGTGTGGTCACCCCCTTGCCTTCAACAGCGATGTGCCTCAAGTCTTGCATGTCCAACTGATAATGCTCAAGAGGCATAGATGGAGCTAGCATATACTCCTTTTCTTTCGAAATACATGCTTCATAACTTTAATAAAAAGTCAATGCTTTATAAGTTTGATCGACAAATACATGATGAATATATATCTAATGATGAATATATTGATATTGATTTGGCATCGTTTATCTTTTTTCTTGGTATACAATTGATCAAATTTTGAAAACATTGACATTTTTACTCACTTTATATGCCATGTATTTCGGGAGTAGCATTAACTACCGTGCATATTTGTACAAATGCAGTGAGCAAGTGTCAAATGATTATTTATCGTGAGTTCGATCGGGCGACACGGTCAATTTCGGCCATTGTTCCGGGGTTGAGGAGGACACCATTGGAGGCACACCACTCCAAGTAGGCCTCTTGCATGGACAATGCCGGCGGCGGTGGCGTTGGAGACGGCGGCCGATCATCGTCCCGAGGAGGAGTAGGAAGAGAAGTTGTGCTCGGAGGGCCAACGCCGGAGCCGGTGAGCCTCTGAACAGTGTGGGCAAAGTCCTCTGACGGCACGCGGTAGACGCGGTCCTGAGCTGGATCCTGGCGCGTCCTGCTCCTCGGCGGCGTCGCTGTCGTCACCGGCGATCTCTGCCGCTGCTGCTGATCAGTTTCCATTGATTTAAAGGAGGAGTGTGGTTGATCGATTAACTTTGTTGTGCATGCAGTGTCGGGTGCTCGACGGGTTTGGTCTGGTAGCATCTCGACGGAGGTATTTATACGTGTCGGTTCGTGTTGTGGGACTGACAGTGACGTCCACGCAGGAGATGAAGTCACACGTTGCTGGCTTATCCCCATGGAGTGGCGGTTTGCCTTGACGTTGCTACTGTTCCGTTCCGTCGGCATGCACGCGCGTCACACATCCAGGCTGCACAACGTGATGACTATTAAGTTGCAACATTGAGGCGAACCAACCTGTGGTTGGATGGTTAGAGGGACTGTGGTATCCCCAGCCCACCAGGGTTTAAATCCTGGTGCTCGCATTTATTCATGGAATTATTTCAGGATTTCCGGCGATGCGCATTCAGTGGGAGGAGACGTTCCCGTCGACGACGAGGTGCCTACGGTGACTTCGTAAATTTCAAGATGATATGCCGGCTCAGTCTCTCGGAGGTGCTTATAGGGGTAGGGTGTGCGTGTGTGCGTTCATAGGGGTGAGTGTATGCGCATGTATATGAGCGTTTGCGTCTGTACTGTGTTCAAAAAAGTTGCAACATTGAGTGATTCAATGAATTGATCGATATGTAGAGCAACAAAAAATAAAACTTAACAGGTGGCCACCTTATTGTGCAAGCCATCGCAAAAACTTAATGACGAAGTTGGAAATGGTGTAATCGATGGGCCAGCGGCTTCACATTGCGATCATAGATCACGTGTGTCGTGTTCTTGCTATAAAAATGAAGCATGCATGTTTTGCCAAAAGGTCAAGCCCCTTTCCATAGTGCATACAAATTCCTCATATATGAACTTCCATCACAAAACAACTCATCCTCCATAATCGAGCGCCCCGCACCGTGCTTACACTAGAAAACAATAAGAAGTTCAACAAGAAACTCAATCGCATTTGACCAAAACACCTGGCGAGCATGGTGTCCGCCATGGACGGTGACAGCAGGAGGCTGATACATCCATTTTGTATCATGATTTCTTACCACTATCTACCTTATTTTTGTCCGTTATTCCACATTATCATACAATTCTTATGTTTATTCTCTCTGAATATGCAAGGTACATCACAAGGAGGGAAATATCTGGAAACTGGAATTCTGGACCGGAAAACCAAGAAAAAGGCAGAAAAATCACCAGTCTCAGAATGACCTGAATTTTTTTGGAATATTTGGGAATTTCTGGAGCAAAAATATACCGGAGAGGAGCTGCCAACTGGCCACAAGCCAACTGGCCGCGGCCCCCCCTGGGGCGTGGCCAGAAGGCTTGTGGGCCTCCTGCTGGCTCTCCGATGCCCCTCTTCTCCTATATGGTGTGTTTTACCCTATAAAAAATCATAAGCAACCTTTCGGGACGAAGCGCCGCCGTCTCGAGGCGGAAACCTGGGCAGAGGCCCTTTTGCACTCCGGCAGTCAGATTTTGCCAGGGAAATCCTTCTTCGGGAGGGGGAGATCAAAACCATCGGTATCACTAATGCTTCCTCCTTCATGGGAGGACCAATCTTCATCAACCTCTTCACCAGCACCATCTCATCTCCAACCCTAGTTCATCTCTTGTATTCAATCTTTGTCCCAAAACCTCAGATTGGTACATGTGGGTTACTAGTTGTGTTGATTACATCTCGTAGTTGATGCTTGTTGGATTACTTGGTGGAAGAGATTATGTTCAGATCCTTAATTATCATTATTACTCCTCTGATCTTGAACATGTTGATGATGTGTGAGTAGTTACTATTGTTCCCGAGGACATGGGAGAAGTCTTGTTATAAGTAATCTTGTGAAGTTGGTATGCGTTCGATATTTTGATGATATGTATGTTGTTACTTCTCTTAGTGGTGTCATGTGAACGTCGACTACATGACACTTCACCATGTTATGGGCCTAAGGGAAGTCATTGTGGAGTAACAAGTAGATGATGGGTTGCGAGAGTGACAGAAGCTTAAACCCCAGTTTATGCGTTGCTTCATAAGGGGCTGATTTGGATCCACATGTTTCATGCTATGGTTAGATTTATCTTAATTCTTCTTTCGTAGTTGCGGATGCTTGCGAGAGGGGTTAATCATAAGTAGGATGTTAGTTCAAGTAAGAACAACACCTTAGCACTGGTCCACCCACATATCAAATTATCAAAGTAGCGAACGCGAATCAACTCAACATGATGAACATGACTAGACAGAAATTCCCATGTGTCCTCGGGGGCACTTGCTTAATATAAGAGTACTTTCAGGCATGTCCTTTGCTACAAAAAGGATTGGGCTACCTTGCTGCACCATTGTTACTATTATTACTTGTCACTTGTTACGAATTATCTTGCTACAAAACTATCTATCACTGTTACTCACAGCACTTGCAGAGCATACCTTGCTGAAAACGGCTTATCATTTCCTTCTGCTCCTCGTCGGGTTCGACACTCTTACTTATCAAAAGGACTATGATTGACCCCCTATACTTGTGGGTCATCCAGACTCTTTTCTGGCGCCGTTGCCGGGGAGTGAAGCGCCTTTGGTAAGTGGAAATTGGTAAGGAAACATTTTCTATATGTGCTGAAATTTACTGTTGCTTGTCACTATGAGCAGTCACCCTTTGAGTGGCTTGTTCGGGGCATCTTCGCCCCGAACGGAAGATGAGGAAATTGTTCCTCCACCTACTGCACCTACTGAAAATATTTATTATGAGATTCCTTTGGGTATGCTTGAAAAACTATTGTTTGATCCTTATGATGGTACGACTCATCCTGTTTTCCATTTGATATTTGTCGATGAGGTTTGTGGATTGTTTCAGCTTGCGGGTTTTTTCAGGCACAAAGTTAAGAAGAAGGTTTTCCCTTTATCTTTGGAGGGAAAAGCATTGATGTGGTATAGGCTATTGGATAATATTGAATCATGGGATTGGAATCGCTTGAAGCTGGAATTTCATCAGAAGTTTTATCCAACGCATCTAATTCACCATGATCGGAATTATATATATAACCTCTGGCCTCGCAGAGGAGAAAGCATCGCTCAAGCTTGGGGGAGGCTAAAATCTATGATGCACACCTACCCCAACCATGAGCTTCCAAGAGAAATGATTATACAAAATTTTTATGCTCGGCTTTCTCATGATGATCAAATATTATTAGATTCTTCTTCCTCTGGCTCATATATGAATGAAACTATTGAATTCAGATGGGATCTTTTGGAAAGAATTAAACGCAATTCTGAAGATTGGGGGCTCGACAAAGGTAACGAGTCAGGTATAAAACTTAATTTTGATTGTGTTAAATCTTTTATGGAAACCAACACCTTCCATGAGTTTAGCAACAAATACGGTATTGACTCTGAAATAGTAGCTACTATCTGTGAATCATTTGCTACTCATGTAGATCTTCCCAAAGAGAAGTGGTTTAAATATCATCCTCCCATCGAACCACCACTAGAGGAAACTATTAAAATTGAGAAAGAAGAAATAATTGTTAGTCATGCTGATCCTGTTATTCCCACTGCTTATATTGAGAAACCCCCTTTTCCTGTTAGAATAAGGGAACATGCTAAGACTACGACTGTGGTTAATAAGAGTCATATTAGAACACCTATACCTTCTGAACAAATAAATGTTGAACCTAATATTGCCATGGTCAAAGATCTTCTAGATAACAATGTCGAGGGCCAGGTTCTCTATTTCTGTGGGGAAGCTGCTAGAATTGCGAAACTCACTAGAAACAAACAAGATAAGTTAGATAAAAATAAGCCGGTGGTTGTCATGCCTGTTGTTTCGGTTAAAATTGGAGAACATTGTTATCATGGTTTGTGTGACCTCGGTGCTAGTGTCAATGCTATACCTTATACCTTATATCAAGAAATTATGAGCGACATAGCACCCTCTACTATAGAAGATATTGATGTTACTATTAAGCTTGCAAACCGAGATACTATTTCACCACTTGGGATTGTTAGAGATGTTGAGGTTCTGTGTGGGAAGGTCAAGTACCCCGCTGATTTCTTAGTACTTGGTTCAGACCAAGATAACTTTTGTCCCATTATATTTGGTAGACCTTTCTTAAACACCGTTAATGCTGAAATCAATTGTGTTACTAATAATGTTAGAGTAGGCTTTGGTGATATGTCTCATGAATATAATTTCTCTAAGTTTACTAATCAATCACATGAGAAGGAATTACCTAGTAAGGATGAAATAATTGGTCTTGCTTCTATTGCCATACCTCCTATCGATCCTTTAGAACAATATTTGCTAGACCATGAGAATGATATGCATATGAATGAAAGGAATGAAATAGATAACATACTCCTTGATCAAATACCTATACTTAAACACAACTTGCCAGTTGATATTTTAGGGGATCCTCCTCCACCCAAGGGAGATCCCGTGTTTGATCTAAATCCTTTACCCGATACTTTGAAATATGCTTATCTTGATGAAAAGAAGATATATCCTATTATTATCAGCGCTAACCTTTCAGAGCATGAAGAAAGGAGGTTACTTAAAAATCTGAGGAAGCACATGGCTGCTATTGGATATACTCTCGATGATCTTAAGGGCATAAGCCCCACTCTATGTCAGCATAGGATTAATATGGAACCAGATGCTAAACCCGTTGTTGATCATCAACGCCGCTTAAATCCTAAGATGAAGGAAGTGGTAAGAACTGAAATACTATAGCTTCTGGAGGCAGGTATAATCTATCATATTGCTGATAGTAGGTGGGTAAATCCTATTCATTGTGTCCCTAAGAAAGGAGGTATTACTGTTGTTCCTAATGATAAGAATGAGCTTATTCCGCAAAGAATCGTAACTGGTTATAGGATGGTGATTGATTTTAAAAAATTAAATAAAGCTACTAAAAAAGATCATTACCCCTTGCCTTTCATTGATCAAATGTTAGAAAGATTATCTAAGCATACACACTTTTGCTTTCTTGATGGATATTCTGGATTTTCTCAAATACATGTATCAAAAGAAGACCAAGAGAAAACTACCTTTACTTGTCCTTTTGGAACTTATGCTTATAGACGCATGCCTTTTGGTTTATGCAATACACCTACTACATTTCAAAGATGTATGACTGCTATATTCTCTGATTTTTGTGAAAAGATTGTTGAGGTTTTCATGGACGATTTTTTCGTCTACGGGACTTCTTTTGATGATTGCTTGATCAACCTTGATCGAGTTTTGCAGAGATGTGAAGAAACTAGTCTTGTCTTGAACTGGGAGAAGTGCCACTTTATGGTAAATGAAGGCATAGTGCTTGGGCATAAAATCTCTGAACGAGGCATTGAGGTGGACAAAGCTAAAGTTGATGCGATAGAGAAAATGCCATGCCCGAGAGATATCAAAGGTATAAGAAGTTTCCTTGGTCATGTTGGTTTTTATAGGTGTTTCATTAAGGATTTCTCTAAGATTTCTAGGTCGTTAACTAATCTTCTTCAAAAAGATGTTCCTTTTGTTTTTGATGATGATTGTGTAGAAGCTTTTGAAATACTTAAGAAGGCTTTAATTTTTGCACCTATTGTTCAACCACTTGATTGGAACCTACCATTTGAAATTATGTGTGATGCTAGTGATTATGCTGTTGACGGTGTTCTAGGGCAGAGAGTAGATAAAAATTAAATGTTATTCATTATGCTAGTAAAAATCTAGACTCTGCTCAAAGGAATTATGCTACCACTGAAAAGGAATTTTTAGCAGTCGTCTTTGCTTGTGATAAGTTTAGACCTTACATTGTCAATTCCAAAGTAACTATTCACACCGATCATGCTGTTATTAAATACCTTATGGAAAAGAAGGATGCTAAACCTAGACTTATTAGGTGGGTACTTTTACTTCAAGAATTTGACATGCAAATCATTGATAGAAAATGAGCTGAAAACCCTGTAGCAGATAACTTGTCTAGGATGGGAAATGTTCTTGATGACCCACTTCCTACCGATGATAGTTTTCCTGATGAACAACTTGCTGCTATAAATACTTCACGTAGTGCTCCTTGGTATGATGATTATGCTAATTACATTGTTGCTAAATACATTCCACCTAGTTTCACATATCAACAAAAGAAAAAATTCTTTTATGACCTACGACATTACTTTTGGGATGACCCACATCTTTACAAAGAGGGAGTAGACGGTATTATTAGACGATGTGTACCTGAGCATGAACAAGAACAGATTCTTTGGAAGTGTCATTCCGAAGCTTATGGAGGACACCATGCCGGTGACCGAACTGCACACAAGGTAATTCAATCTGGTTTCTATTGGCCTACTCTTTTCAAAGATGCTCGTAAGTATGTCCTTTCATGCAATGAATGCCAAAGAGTTGGCAACATCGGTAAGCGTCGGGAAATGCCTATGAATTATTCACTTGCTATTGAACCATTTGATGTCTGGGGCTTTGACTTTATGGGACCTTTTCCTTCCTCAAATGGGTATACTCACATTCTAGTTGTTGTCGATTACGTTACTAAATGGGTAGAAGCTATTCCAGCTAGTAGTGTTGATCATAACACCTCTATTAAGATGCTTAAAGATATTATTTTCCCAAGGTTTGGAGTTCCTAGATATTTAATGACTGATGGCGGTTCACATTTTATTCATGGTGCTTTCCGTAAACTTCTAGCTAAATATGATGTTAACCATAGGATTGCATCACCTTATCATCCCCAGTCTAGTGGTCAAGTTGAATTGAGTAACCGAGAAATACAATTAATATTGCAAAAGACTGTTAATAGATCTAGGAAGAATTGGTCTAAGAAACTAGATGATGCACTTTGGGCTTATAGAACTACTTATAAGAATCCTATGGGTATGTCTCCATACAAAATGGTCTAGGAAGGCTTGTCATTTACCTCTTGAGTTAGAACACAAAGCTTATCGGGCAATTAAATAACTTAATTACGATTTCAAACTTGTCAGTGAGAAGAGTTTATTTGACATTAGCTCACTTGATGAATCGAGAACACAAGCCTATGAAAATGCTAAGTTATTTAAAGAAAAGGTTAAAAGATGGCATGACAAAAGGATTCAAAAACGAGAATTCAATGTAGGAGACTTAGTAATTTTATACAATTCTCGTTTCATATTTTTTGCAGGAAAACTCCTCTCCAAATGGGAAGGCCCATACGTTGTTGGGGAGGTTTATCGCTCTGGTGCTATAAAAATCAACAACTTCGAAGGCAAGAACCCGAGAGTGGTGAATGGGCAAAGAATTAAGCATTATATTTCAGGTGCACTCATTAATGAAGAAACAAATATCATTCAAGTCATCACATGGAAGAACACATCAAGGAAGTCTTTTGGAACACTCCAGAAACCTGAAAAAGGGGTTGGTATGTGGTACGGTAAGTAAACCCACTCCAAAAATTCCATCAAAATAATTTCTGTCGTTTTTGGTATTTTAGAAAAATTACAAAAATAAAACAGAGTCGGAAGGACCCACGAGGGAGACACAAGCCAACAGGCCGCCCCCTTGGGGCGCGGCCAGATGGCTTGTGGGCCCCTCGTGTGGCCTCCGGACTCCGATTTCTGCTGGAACACGTTTTCTGACCTAGAAAAAAATATTATATATACTCCTGGATGTTTTGATCACCGCATCGCGAGATTTTCCTCTATTCTTGTTTCGGGCTATTTTTCTGACAGATCTAGATCATGATGACTTCCCCTTCGCCAACCAAGGACAAGTTTTTCGAGAAGGTCATCAATCCCTACCTGTCGGAGGTGACGAAGCACCCTCAAGCTATTGATGCGTGAGGGGATGCTCACCATCCGGGACGTTCAAGGCCCCAAGAAGGAGGGAAGCGAGAAGGCCAGGCTTGCACAAGTGGAGCAAGAAATCTTCAAGTGTCAAGGGATGGTTGAACGTGGTTTGAGTGCTAATCACTCTATGATCACGGACTTCATACGTGAAAACAAGATGGACACCAAAAGCATGGGGGAGGCCCTTGCCAAGCTTCAAGATCGGATTGAACACCTCCAGGATCAACTCTATCAACTCCAACTCCAAAACTATGAGTATGAATCCAGGGTTAAAAGGATGAGCCTAGCTGTTGATTTCAGGATCCCGGAGACAAGGGTTTCTTTCTTTGATGGAGAACCTATGCCTTGGAAGATGGAGGACTACCAAACACCACCACCATCACCGAGGAACACTTGAGTACATGGGTATGGGCACCCTTCTTGGCTTGTTCCAAGCTTGGGGGAGGTACCCCAGTATCGTATCACCATCACTTTTTACCACTACTATCTATCTTAGTTCGATCTTTAGTTTTTCGTGATCTAGGGAGTTAAATTTCAGATTTGCTTTGTTTAGAGTTTTTTGCTTTGAGTTCTACCTATCCTTGTAATCGAGTATAGAGTTATATAATAAAGTTAGTTGATATCGTGTGCCCCTATATTTCAGGTGCACTCATTAATGAAGAAACAAATATCATTCAAGTCATCACATGGAAGAACACATCAAGGAAGTCTTTTGGAACACTCCAGAAACCTGAAAAAGGGGTAGGTATGTGGTACGGTAAGTAAACCGACTCCAAAAATTCAATCAAAATAATTTCTGTCGTTTTTGGTATTTTAGAAAAAATACAAAAATAAAACAGAGTCGGAAGGACCCACGAGGGAGCCACAAGCTAACAGGCCGCCTCTTGGGGCGCGGCCAGATGGCTTGTGGGCCCCTCGTGGGTCCTTCCGACTCCGATTTCTGCTGGAACACGTTTTCTGACCTAGAAAAATATATTATATATACTCCCGGATGTTTTGATTACCGCATCGTGAGATTTTCCTCTATTCTTGTTTCGGGCTATTTTTCTGACAGATCTAGATCACGATGACTTCCCCTTCGCCAACCAAGGACAAGTTCTTCGAGAAGGTCATCAATCCCTACCTGCCGGAGGTGACGAAGCACCCTCAAGCTATTGATGCGTGAGGGGATGCTCACCATCCGGGACGTTCAAGGCCCCAAGAAGGAGGGAAGCGAGAAGGCCAGGCTTGCACAAGTGGAGCAAGAAATCTTCAAGTGTCAAGGGATGGTTGAACGTGGTTTGAGTGCTAATCACTCTATGATCACGGACTTCATCCGTGAAAACAAGATGGACACCAAAAGCATGGGGGAGGCCCTTGCCAAGCTTCAAGATCGGATTGAACACCTCCAGGATCAACTCTATCAACTCCAACTCCAAAACTATGAGTATGAATCCAGGTTTAAAAGAATGAGCCTAGCTGTTGATTTCAGGATCCCGGAGACAAGGGTTTCTTTCTTTGATGGAGAACCTATGCCTTGGAAGATGGAGGACTACCAAACACCACCACCATCACCGAAGAACACTTGAGTACATGGGTATGGGCACCCTCCTTGGCTTGTTCCAAGCTTGGGGGAGCTACCCCAGTATCGTATCACCATCACTTTTTACCACTACTATCTATCTTAGTTCGATCTTTAGTTTTTCGTGATCTAGGGAGTTAAATTTCAGATTTGCTTTGTTTAGAGTTTTTTGCTTTGAGTTCTACCTATCCTTGTAATCGAGTATAGAGTTATATAATAAAGTTAGTTGATATCGTGTGCCCCCTCTTCACTTGCACCCGTCATCTTAGCAAGGCAATAAAAAGAATAGAGAAAAATCATATGCCTATCTCTTGAGAAGTAATGACTTCACATAGGAAAAGAGGTATAAGCAATAAGAAGTGTTGGAAACCAACAAACATAATGTTAGTAATTGATATAATCTATGCAAAAATGTGGTAGAGAAGAGGATATTTACATATAAATATACTATCATGAACACCTTCTATGATTGAGAGCTTCCATCAAAATATTATATAATGATCAAGTGTTGAAGTGGGACATGGAAGATAACATAATGATCATGTTTGTCTACATTTGCATAGAAGTTATATGGTTTTGAATTCTTTAACATGTGATGCTTGCTTAGGACCTTTTACTAGCACTAGTACATAACAGGGCTTTGGTCCAGCCCTGAGAAGCCCATTAATCCCGGTTCACTCACTAACCGGGACCCATTGGGGCATTGGTCCCGGTTCGTGAGGCCAGGGCGCCGGCCGGGCCTCGTGGGCCATTGGTCCCGGTTCGTCTGACCCCTTTGGTCCCGGTTCCAGACACGAACCGGGACCAATGGGCCTCGCTCCTGGCCCACAACCATTGGTCCCGGTTTGTGGCTAGAACCGGGACCAAATGGTGTCCTTTAGTCCCGGTTCCAGCCACAAACCGGGACCAATGGTCGGCCTATATATACCCCCTGCCCGCGAGCAGAGCAATGCACTGCTCACTTTTTTTTGGCCGGCCGTGGGAGAGCTTTGTGGTGCTCTAGCTCACCTCCTATGCACATGAGGTGTTCGATGAAATGCCCGAACCACACTTAAGCTTTCTCCTCTCGAAGCTCCTTGTCCAAGCTCCATTTTCCTCAAGATTTGTTTAGGTTTGGCGGTCCGTCCTGTCCCGTCCCCGTCCTCACCGCCGTCGATCGCCCGCATCCATCTCGGCGCCGGCACCACCGTGGTTAGCCTCTTCTTCTTATCTTCTTTCTAAAAGAAAAAAGTTCTTACTTGTATCATTTAGATAGATACTTGTGTAATTTTCTTACTTTTATTATTGTTTGTTATTATAAAGTGCCATGGTCATGGTATCCGTCCACGTCGGCCCTCGTCCGGTCTATGATTCGGATGTGGTATATATTATCTTTTATAACTATTTGTTTTATTTAGTGTTTATGACAATTATGCCGACCAACGTGACATAGATTTTTTAATCTAGGAGGTATGTGAACCGGAAATTCCAACCGACATAGAAATTCTTGTCGAGAAGTTAAATTTGGTTGAAAAAGAAAACAATTACTTGAAAGAAAAATTACAAAGAGTTGAAGAGGAGAAGATGAAGTTGGAGTTGCATGTTGCCGATGTCGTCGACGATCACACGATCAAGATGGATGCAATGCGCTTGAAGATTAGATAGATTAGAAAAATATGCCATTCATACTGAGGCTTGGTATCATTATGCCGTTGGATCAATTGGTACCTTAGTTGCGGTTATGATCGCATTTGTTGTTGCATTTAAATTTTATAGTTTCAATGCATGTTTTAATTAGATGCTCTAGAGAGCTATATGTTGTTCAATAATGAGAACTATGTATGAACGTTATGTATTTATTTTGGTCACTACTGTACTTTGGCTTTAATGTGATGATGAATTTCTATTAATTTGGTCACTTCTCTATTCATGATATGCACGCAGATGAACCGGCAATGGATGTACGGTGACCGACGCACCTCCGAGTATATTAAGGGCCTGCATAATTTTCTCGAAGCGGCTGAGGCAAACAAGCAGAATGGTTTTATGCATTGTCCATGTACTGTCTGTGAGAATACGAAGGCTTTCTCCAACTATAAAACCCTTCACTTCCACCTGCTTCAGAAGGGTTTTATGCCACACTATAATGTTTGGACCAAGCACGGAGAAAGAGGGGTTATGATGGAAGACAACGAAGAAGAAGAGGATGACGACAACTACCCGCCCCCTGAATACGGTGATGCTGCAATGGGGGAAGCTGAAGATCAAGAGGAACCAGACGATGTGCCCGATGATGATCTTCGCCGGGTCATTGTTGATGCACAGAGAGAATGCGAAAGTGAAAGGGAGAAGTTGAAGTTCGATCGCATGTTAGAGGATCACAAAAAAGGGTTGTACCCAAATTGCGTGGATGATAACAGAAAGCTCGGTACCACACTGGAATTGCTGCAATGGAAGGCAGACAATGGTGTATCTGACAAGGGATTTAGTTCGCTACTGAAAATAATGAAGAAGAAGCTTCCAATGGATAACGAATTGCCCGGCAGTACGTACGAAGCAAAGAAGGTTCTATGCCCTCTAGGATTGGAGGTGCAGAAGATACATGCATGCCCTAATGACTGCATCCTCTACCGCGGTGCGTACAAGGATTTGAACGCATGCCCGGTATGCGGTGCATTGCGGTATAAGATCAGAAGAGATGACCCTGGTGATGTTGAGGGCCAGCGCACCGGGAAGAGGGTTCCTGCCAAGGTGATGTGGTATGCTCCTATAATACCACAGTTGAAACGTCTGTTCAGAAACAAAAAGCATGCCGAGTTGATGCAATGGCACAAAAAAGACCGTAAGAAAGACGGGAAGTTGAGAGCACCCGCTGACGGGTCGCAGTGGAGAAAGATCGAGAGAAAGTGGAGCGACTTTACAGGTGACCCGAGGAACGTATGGTTTGGTTTAAGTGCAGATGGCGTTAATCCTTTTGGGGAGCAGAGCAGCAAGCATAGCACGTGGCCTGTGACTCTATGTATGTATAACCTTCCTCCTTGGTTGTGCATGAAGCGGAAGTTCATTATGATGCCAGTGCTCATCCAAGGCCCTAAGCAACCCGGCAATGACATTGATGTGTACCTAAGGCCATTAGTTGATGAACTTTTACAGCTATGGAATGGAAGAGGTGTACGTGCGTGGGATGAGAACGAACAGGAGGAATTTGACCTACATGCGTTGCTGTTTGTAACCATCAACGATTGGCCTGCTCTCAGTAACCTTTCAGGACAGACAAACAAGGGATACCACGCATGCACACACTGTTTAGATGACACCGACAGTATATATTTGGACAAATGCAGGAAGAATGTGTACCTGGGGCATCATCGATTTCTTCCAACCAACCATCAATGTCGAAAGAAAGGAAAGCATTTCAAAGGTGAGGCAGATCACCGGAAGAAGCCCGCCCTCCGTACTGGTGATCACATACTTGATATGGTCAATGATTTACAAGTAATATTTGGAAAGGGTCCTGGCGGACTATCTGTTCCGACTAACGATGCGGGACGCGCACCCATGTGGAAGAAGAAATCTATATTTTGGGACCTACCCTATTGGAAAGACCTAGAGGTCCGCTCTGCAATCGATGTGATGCACGTGACGAAGAATCTTTGCGTGAACCTGCTAGGCTTCTTGGGAGTGTATGGGAAGACAAAAGATACACCGGAGGCACGGGAGGAACAGCAACGTGTGCATGAAAAAGACGGCATGCATCCAAAGCAGTATGAAGGTCGTGCCAGCTACGCTCTTACCAAAGAAGAGAAGGAAATCTTCTTTGAATGCCTGCCAAGGTTTTGGTTACCGGTCGAAATTTCGAGATTTCCCGTGGTTACCGCGTATTTCGGTACCCCTCGGTAAATCTCCATATCAAGCAAAAAATACCGATTTTTTTGAATTTTTTGAATTTAAGCGGTCGATTTATAGTAAAGTACGTAGGATCTAATTAATGCCATGAAAGTTGGTTCTGGTGTGTTGGTAGCAACCTAGTTCTTGTTTTGAGAGGTCTCTGGTTCGAATGTTCGTTCATTCACTTATTTGAATTCAAAATTCAACTACAAAATTCATTCGAAATATTCTTGGTATTTCTTGGTAACCGTGGTAACCACGTTTACCGGTCCCCCTCGGTAAAAATGCCCCATTCGGTAACCAAAACATTGATGCCTGCTCAGTATGAAGGTCCCGTCTGGCTTCTCGTCGAATATAAAGGGAATAATAAATATGGCAGAGAAAAAGTTCCAGAACCTAAAGTCTCATGACTGCCACGTGATTATGACGCAACTGCTTCCGGTTGCATTGAGGGGGCTTCTACCGGAAAACGTTCGATTAGCCATTGTGAAGCTATGTGCATTCCTCAATGCAATCTTTCAGAAGGTGATCGATCCAGAAATCCTGCCAAGGTTAAGGAGTGATTTGGTGCAATGTCTTGTTAGTTTCGAGCTGGTGTTCCCACCGTCCTTCTTCAATATCATGACGCACGTCCTAGTTCATCTAGTCGACGAGATTGTCGTTCTGGGCCCTGTATTTCTACACAATATGTTCCCCTTTGAGAGGTTCATGGGAGTCTTAAAGAAATATGTTCGTAACCGCGCTAGGCCAGAAGCAAGCATCTCCATGGGCCATCAAACAGAGAATGTCATTGGGTTTTGTGTTGATTTCATTCCTGACCTTAAGAAGATTGGTCTCCCTCAATCATGGTATGAGGGGAGACTGACTGGAAAAGGCACGCTAGGAGCGGACTCAATAATATGTAGGGACGGGCATTCTTGGTCTCAAGCACACTACACAGTTCTACAGAATTCTACCTTGGTGACCCCGTATGTCGATGAACACAAGAATATTCTGCGCTCCAAACACCCGGAGCTGTGTGACGACTGGATTACATATGAACACATCAGGACTTTCGGCAGTTGGTTGCAAACACGTCTCATGGGTGACAACACTGTTTCTGATGAGTTGTACTCGTTGGCCAGGGGGCCATCTTCGACTGTATTGACTTACAAAGGGTACGAGATAAATGGGAATACATTTGACACGATCGCCCAAGATCAAAAGAGCACCAACCAAAACAGCGGTGTCCGCTTTGATGCAGCAACCAATAGGGGAAAGGACACATATTATGGTTACATAGTGGACATATGGGAACTTGACTATGGACATGATTTCAAGGTCCCTTTGTTTCAGTGCAAATGGGTCAATCTGTCAGGAGGCAGGGTACAGGAAGACCCACAGTAAGGAATGACAACAGTGGATCTGAACAATCTTGGGTACACAGACGAACCATTCGTCCTAGCCAATGATGTGGCGCAGGTTTTCTATGTGAAGGACATGTCTACCAAACCGAGAAAAAGAATAGATAAGGAAGCGAATACATCATACGATGAGCCAAAGCGCCACATAGTTCTTTTAGGAAAAAGAGACATCGTGGGATTGGAGGGCAAGACAGACATGTCTGAAGATTATGAAAAGTTTCATGAAATTCCTCCCTTCAAAGTCAAGGCTGACCCAAGCACCCTCTTAAACGATGAAGATTATCCATGGTTACGGCGCAATAAGGAAAGGACACAAGCGAAGAAAAAGTGAAGACTTTCTCTCCACAACTATATCATTGCAGTTACATGTGAAGAAATGAAATGCCTTTTGTAACAGATGAGTTTTCGTATGAAACCCTAATACTTCGAAAGAGATTGTCCGTTTTATACACGAAGTGCATCCAGTTTTTGCCGTAACCCTCTCAACTTTTTTTGCCGACGGTGCATTTCATATGCGGGCACTCACGAGCCACCGTCGGGCTGTATGCAGGGGAAACTGTGTGTTTTGTTGATCTATCTAGAAATCCTTTAGTTCATCGACCGAATACAAATCATTCGGATTCCTTGCATACGGTCCGACGGTGCATTTCATATGCGGGCACTCACGAGCCACCGTCGGGCTGTATGCAGGGGAAACCGTGTGTTTTGTTGATCTATCTAGAAATCCTTTCATTTTCCGACGGTATATTTCATTTTTCCAACTCCATTTTTACAAAGACACTTAGAAAGAAACAAAAGACAAATAGAAAGGATGATGCTCAATTGTCCGTTTTGTACACGAAGTGCATCCAGTTTTTGCCGTAACCCTCTCAACTTTTTATAACATGCTATTTGGGTGAAATGATGATACCATGCCAACTTTCAACCTTTTCAGAGTTCATTTGAAGTGCTTTTCAATTTCAGGGTCATTTAGCTCAAAAAAATCAGTAAATGCATGAAAAATACCAAATGAAGTCAGAAAGGGCTGAAAATTGATGATGTGGCTTTGAATGGTGCATTTTGAACACACAAAAAGTCTGGAGTTCAAATAAGTTCAAAAAAATGAAATCCCTTTGTAACAGATGAGTTTTCGTCCGAAACCGTGATACTTCGAAAGAGATTGTCCATTTTGTACACGAAGTGCATCCAGTTTTTGCCGTAACCCTCTCAACTTTTTATAACATGCTATGTGGGTGAAATTATGATACCATGCCAACTTTCAACCTTTTCAGAGTTCATTTGTAGTGCTTTTCAATTTCAGGGTCATTTAGCTCAAAAAAATCAGTAAGTGCATGAAAAATACCAAATGAATTCAGAAAGGGTTGAAAATTGATGATGTGGCTTTGAATGGTGCATTTTGAACACACAAAAAGTATGGAGTTCAAATAATTTCAAAAAATGAAATCCCTTTGTAACAGATGAGTTTTCGTCCGAAACCCTGATACTTCGAAAGAGATTGTCCATTTTGTACACGAAGTGCATCCAGTTTTCGTCGTAACCCTCTCAACTTTTTAGCACATGCTATGTGGGTGAATTGATGATACCATGCCAAGTTTCAACCTTTTCAGAGTTCATTTGAAGTGCTTTTTAATTTCTTTCAAAACATCGTGGGAGTGGAGTTCAAAAAAGAATCAACTAAAAAGCTTTTATAAACCTCTAGTATTTTTGAAACTATAATTATATAAAAATTATGCAACTAAAATTATCAAAGTATTTTTTGTTCAAAACATTAATAGCAAAAAGAATATAATGATAAAACACACTGGAAATAAATAAAGCAAAAAATAAAACAAAAATAAATAAAGCAAAAAACAAAACAAAATAATGGAAATTATGCAACTAAAATTATCAAAGTATTTATTTGTTAAAAAGAATGAACTAAAATAACAGAAGAAAAATACTAGGAAAAAAATTAAAAAAATAAATAAAGCAAAAAACAAAACAAAAATACTGGAAAAAAAAATGCCGCCTACTGGGCCACCATGGCCTGCATATGACTAGAATCCCAACCGTTCGTTGGGCCAGGATGCAGGCCCACAGAAGGCCCAGTAGGCCCACAGGCAGTGACAGGTTTAGGCCCGAAAACCTGCATAAGAGAGGCGCCCTTCAGCTAGCGAGGTGGGACTAAACATCCACCCGTGCCAGCCGCAGCCCTTTGGTCCCGGTTGATGGCACCAACCGGGACCAATACCCACCTTTGGTCCCGGTTGGTGGAACGAACCGGGACCAATACCCACCTTTGGTCCCGGTTGGTGCCACCAACCGGGACCAAAGGTCTCTGCTTCCCGCCCTTTGGGCTGACGAAAAGAGACCTTTGGTCCCGGTTTGTGGCACCAATCGGGACTAAAGGGGGCATTGGTCCCGGTTGGTTCCACTAACCGGGACCAAAGGTGGTTGCTATATAACCCAAGACTTAGGAAATTTCCCCCCACCCGCCATTCTTCTCTCCATGCCGCCAGGCTTCTGCTGCTGCCCTCGACGCCGTCGCCTCCCCGAGCCGCCCCGAGGTCGTCGTCGCCGTCGCCGCCCTCTCCTCATCGCCGTCGCCGTCGCCGTCCCTGCCCCGACGTCGATGCGCCGCCCCACGCCCCTGCCCTGCCCCGACGCGCCGCCCCGTGCCCCCTGCCTCGACGTCGGCCGCCCCGTGCCCCCTGCCCTGACGCCGCCCCACGCCCCCGGCCTGCCCCGACCACGCCGCACCTCTCCTCCCCGTTCGGTCCGGCCGGCGCCCCTTTCCTCCTTGTCCTCCTCTTTGTCCTTTTTTTTCATATATATGATGATTTTTTTTGTTCATAGATGATATGTAGTGTATATGATGATATGTATGTGTATATATGATGATATGTCCTGATTTTTCATAATTTTTTTTGTTCATATATATGATGATTTTTTTTCATAGAATATGATGTTTTTTTGTTCATAGATGATCATATATATGATGTTTTTTGTTCATATGTATGCATGGATGTGGATGGAATATGATGTTTTTTTGTTCATAGAATATGATGTTTTTTTAGTCATAGAATATTTTTTTATGTTCTATGTATGTTCATATATGCAAAAGTTATATGATGTTTTTGTTCATAGAATATGTATGCATGGATGTGGATGGAATATGATGTTTTTATGTTCATATATGTGTATGTATGTTCATATATGCAAAAGTTACATTTAAGAAAAAAAGAAAATGTATGTATGTTCATATGCAAAGAATATGCAAAAGTTAGAATTTTTTATGTTCATAGAATTTTTTTTGGTGATATTGTAGAATATGAACATTTTGAATATGGATGGATGGATGGATGAACATTTTGAATTTGGATGGATGGATGGATGAACATTATGTCCATGTATGTATGTATGGATGTCGTTGTCGATCTACCCCCTCCCCGATAACTTCGACATGAGGGGGGGATGTCGGACATGCATGAGGAGGGAGATAACTTGTTCATATATGTATTTTTTTTCATATATGTGGCTATATGTATTTTTTTGTTCATAGCATTTTTTTGTTCATATATGTATTTTTTTTGTTGATAGAATATTTTGTCGATCTCCTACCCCCTCCCACCCCTACCCGACAAACTCTCGAGGCCACCCAAACCCCTAGAATAAAACTCCGGTAACTTCGACATGAGAGGGGACGTCGGACATATCGGGCGACCAACTCTCGAGGCCACCCAAACCCTAGAAAAAAAGCGTTGTCGATCTCCTACCCCCTCCCGCCCCTACCCGACAAACTCTCGAGGCCACCCAAACCCCTAGAAGAAAACTCCGGTAACTTCGACATGAGGGGGGACGTCGGACATATCGGGCGACCAACTCTCGAGCCCTCGCCGACGCGCTGGGACTGAGATGTGATAGGTAGTATTTTTTTTGTTCATAGAAAACTCCGGTAACTCTCCAACATGAGGGGGGACGTCGATCGATCAACCCCCTCTCGCCAAACCGGGACTGAAAAAGCGTTGTCGAGGCCACCCCAAACCCTAGAAGTGTTGTCGAGGCCACCCCAAACCCTAGAAGCGTTGTCGAGGCCACCCAAATTTACCAAGTTAAATGAAGAAAACTCCGGTAACATAGCTTTATCAAGAATGCCCCCATTATGGATGTGCACAAGTTGATCCAATTTTTTGCCATGTTGTAATATTTGCAGAAACTATGGATCAAAGAGACTTGGAACAAGAACAGTTGTTGGGGGATATAATCCGCGACGGACGTGATGTCTTGTCGTTTCTCAACGACACCGATGGTCTGGAAGGAGAGGATGACGGCTCCGGTGATCGAACAATGGAGGAGGAAGGACATGATCATGATGGCTCCGGTGACCGAATGCCGGAGGAAGAAGGAGGCCATGATGACGGCTCCGGTGACCGAATGGAGGACGGAGCTGTTGCAAAGTCCGGCGAGGTATATATATTAATTAAGCCTGTGCTGACTAGCTAATTGATGCATTAATTGTTTTGATATATTAACTCTTCTTTCTTCTTTTATAGCCCTCCGGATCGAGCCAAACTTCGGTAACGAGACGAGGCCCGAAGAAGAGGTTGCGCAAGGATGAAAGGTGCACGATCACAGCACTCGCGCACGATGGCCATCCGATTGAACCCAAGCGGACCAAGGACGCATTTTCTGCTCAGTGCGGAGCTATTGTTAGGGACTACATCCCGATCAACATCAAGCAATGGAATAAGCCTAAGGACGGCGCCCCTGATGGTGATTATGTCACCGATAGACAGAAAGATGATCTTTGGACCGCGCTGAAGGCAAATTTCACCCTACCGCCAGAGGAGGATCCGAATAAGCCAGTTATAGAGCCACTGGTCAAGGCGTGTGCTCTTAAGAAGATGGCAGATCTATTCAGGAGGTGGAAGAATGAGTTGAAATCAAAGTTTGTCGACAAAGGGAAGACTCCAGAATTCACCGGCCGATTTGAGAAGATAAGAGATCACTGGCCCGCATTTGTGGCCTACAAGACATCGGACAAGAGTAAGAAAATGTCAGAGACAAACAAGATCAATGCTGCAAAGAAGCAGTATCACCATCACACGGGGTCAGGTGAATACCTCAAAGCCCGACCGTTGTGGGACAAAGCTGAGAATGACCTGATTGCTAAAAACGTCGTACCATAGACATTGAACTGGCCAGACCGTTCAAGGACTTGGTTCTTCGGGTGACGGGGTTATTATCCCCGGGTAGGCCAAAGCTATGGGGTCCTTCCCCCGCTCGAAGAAAATCAACACCGCCGGCTGGGCCGTGGCCGGCTGGGCCGCGGCCGGCTGGCGGCTCTCCGGTTCCCTCAAGGCCGGCTGGCGGGGAGCCGGCACGGCCGCTGCCGGTTCTCTCAGGGCCGGCCGGATGAGGAGCCGGCCGCCTGGCTAAACGGCCGGCTGCCTCCACGCCGGCTCCTCAACCGACCTACGGGCGGACCAACGCCCGTCCCGTCTCTCTGCGCATCAGTACGGCGACAAGACGCGACCTCCTCCACCGACCTTCGGGCGGACCAACGCCCGTCCCATCTCCCGGCACGTTGGTTCGGCAACAAGATAAGACCCCCATTTACTGCCCCGGCGTGGCCACAGTGGCCCCTGACACGCGGGCGCGAGGCCCCAGTGGCTGTTGACTCCAGCCGACCGCGACAGGGCTTCCAACAGTGCCGGCACGCCCCCAAGCCACTCCATTACCTGCTTCGGCGTGGCTACAGCGCAGCCGGCCGTGCCGCTAGCCTCGGCCGGTAGCCACAAGACGATGCCCAGACGGGCCGCCCGTGCCACGACGTGACCGGCACGAGGATCCACCAAGCGGGCCCCGCCGGCTCCTGACGGACTCGACAGCCGGCGGGCCCTACCGGCGACAAGACCCCACAGCCGGTGGTCCCCACAGCCGGCCAGAGAGGCTGCCGGCTGGGGCCCCCCGAAACCTCTTATTCCTATTGTAACCCGGGGGGTTGGCCTATAAAACCCCCCGGGCCTCCCCCATGCAACGGGGTTCGCAGTTCCCACCAGTCGACTCCACGTATACACGGAGAGAGGCAGCAAGGGGCGCAGAGCCCTTTCTTCCTCCTCCGTCCATATAGCTCCAGGAGCACCATTGTTACCTCACCATTGTCTCAACTAGACCAAGCAGGACTAGGGGTATTACCTCCCACGGAGGGCCCTGAACCTGGGTACATCGTGTGTCTGCCACCGCTTGTGCCTAACCCCGCTCCCGGAGCCCGTCGGCGTCCTTTGGCCCCTCTCGATAAGCCTACCCATGGCATCTGCCGTGACGAAACCACGACAGTTGGCGCCCACCGTGGGGCCGTCCTCGGCGCCAGCCGGAGTCACGCTCCGGGCGGGGCCCTTCACCACCTCCCCCGGCCGCCTCGCGTCCGGGCGGAACCGCTTGCTCGTGGGGCTTGCTCCGGCAGGTCCTGCGGGCGACGCGGCCGGCATCTCCGACGAGTGCCTCGGCCGCGACCTCGCGCTCGACGTCGCCGCGCTCGCTGGGCGGTTCAGCAAGCTGAGCCTCGCCGGCGAGCCGGCGGCCGACGAGTACCCTAGCTGGGTGCTTGACTGCACCGACCCTCCTTCGTCCGTGGGCGCGCTCGCCACGGGCGAGGCCATCGGCTCCCGCGCTTGCGTGGGAGTGATGGTCACCACATCCTCCACCACTTCGGGCCGTGTGCGGGCGTCCGAGGCCGACGCGGCCGCCGCCCTTGCCGGTACCTCCGACCCGCTCGCCGCTACCCTCCGGGGTCTGGGCACTCCCATCGCCCAGACGGCGGACCCGGCCGCCGCCAGAACCGAGCTGGAGGCGGCCCGCCGCCTGCTGTTCAACGACGCCACCGCCCTCGCTGCCGAGCGGCGCCGGATGGAAGCCGCGCAGCAGGAATACAACTCCGCGTATGGTCTCACCCCGGCTGGCCCCGAGCCCAGCCGGCGTGGGGCTGTGCGGGAACGCGGCCATGTGGTCGCGGAAATCCTCGGCGGCCGCCTTCCCGTTTACGACACCCCCGCGGCCAACCTGCGCGCCGCCAAGGTCGTCTACGAGGATTTGGCAACCTTGGAGGGCGAGGAGCGTGCCGCACGCGAGCGGCACATCAAGGACCTCATCGACACCGCCAACGCCCAACAGATCATCCTCACCCCTGGTGGGGCCGTTTCCGAACTTCCCCGACCCGAAGGTGAGGGCGCCGGGGCTACCAACCGTCAGCCGGCTCAGCACTCCAGTACCCCTCATCCTTCCGGCCGGCGGAACGTGGGAAGCAACGCTCGGCACACCCAGCTGCGCGAGAACGAGCAGCCGGCTGTAAACAGCCGGCGCAGCGACAATCCGGCCAACAGCCACCGCCGGGATGAGGCTCCGGCTACCGGTAGCAGGCGTAGCCGCGGGCACACCCCGCCCCCGCGGCAGGATCCGGCGCGGTCCATCCCGCCAGCCGTCCGACCCGAACTCGCGGCCCGGCTCGGCCCGCGGGTCCCCCACAGCGACAACGACGCCCGGCTCCGCCTCGACCGGCTGGCGCAGTCGGCTCTCCTCGAGGAGGAGGGCTTGATTGGCCCGGCCTGCTTCGGCCCTCGGATCCGCAACGAGCCATTTCCACCCGGCTTCACGCTTCCCCGCGACACCCCGAAGTACACCGGGGCTGCCAAGCCGGAGGACTGGCTAATCGACTACACCACCGCCGTCGGCATCGCCAGGGGGAACAAGCGCGTAGCCATCCGCTACGCCCCCCTCATGCTGATCGGCTCGGCCCGCACCTGGCTAAACAGCCTGGCGGTCGGCAGCATCAACACCTGGACGGACTTCGAAGAGGCGTTCGTCCGCAACTTCACCGGCACTTACAAGCGGCCGGGCCGGCCCCGCGAGTTGGCCATGTGCGTCCAGGGGACGGAGGAACCCCTCCGCGACTACCTTACACGCTGGACCGAGCTCCGCAACTCCTGCGAGGGAGTACACGAGGTCCAGGCCATCCAGTACTTCATCGCAGGCTGCTGCGATGGCACCCACCTCAAGCACAAGCTCTTGTGCTCCGAGCCAACCTCCCTGGCGGACCTAATGTCCAAAGCGGATAAATACGCCACAGCCGATTCCTCGATGAGGATGAAGGCTAAGGCACCAGCCAAGCCGGCTACGCCCCCCGCCGCGCCGCGGGCGGCGGCCGACAACCGGCAGCAGCAGAGCAACAAACGCAAGAACGACCAGCCCGACTCTCGCTACGGGAGCCGGCAGGTCGCCTCCGTCGAGGAGGAGCGGCCGGCTGGCCAGGCTTCCGGCCAACGTCAGCGCACCGGCAAGACCGCCTGGCAGCCCAAGCTCACGTTCGAGCAGATGCTCGACCTTCCCTGCAAAAATCATTCCGGTGCCAAGCCGGCCACGCACACGCTCCGGCAGTGCAGCTTCTCACAGCGATTGGCCCTGGGAGACGGCCTCCCGGCTGCCCCCGCGCCGCCAGCCCGCGCGCCGGCTCTGGCTCTGGCTCCGGCCCCGGCTCTCGTTCCTGCCCAGCCGGACCCAGCTCCGGCCCGGAACGACGGCCGGCTACTCGATCAGTTCCCCGACCAAGACGGTTGCTACGTCGTCTTCACCAGCGAAGAGACGGACAAGCACGCCCAGCGCCGGCTCCACCGTGAGGTGAATGCCACCATGCCCGCGACTCCCCAGTTCATGCACTGGTCCGAGAAGCCGGTCACGTGGAGCCGGGCTGACCACCCGGCCGTGATGCCAAACCCCGGCAGCTATGCCCTCGTCCTCGATCCCACCATCGCCTCCGAGAAGCGCACGTGCCGCTTCTCGCGGGTGTTGATCGATGGGGGCAGCAGCATTAACATCCTCTACCTTGACACGATGCTCAAATTGGGGCTCAAGGTGGAGGACCTACAATCGAGCCGGACCCTCTTCCACGGCATCATGCCGGGAAAGTCCTGCACCCCCGTCGGCAAGATCAAGCTCGACGTCCTCTTCGGCGGCCACGACCACTTCCGCCGCGAGCCAGTTTGGTTCGAGGTAGTGGACCTCGACAGTCCCTACCACGCACTGCTGGGCCGGCCGGCGCTCGTCAAGTTCATGGCGATCCCCCACTACGCCTACCTCAAGCTCAAAATGCCGGGCCTCAAGGGCATCATCACCATCACCGGCAAATACCAGATGTCAATCGCGTGCGCACGAGACGGCAGCCGGCTGGCCGAAGCGCTGGAGATAGCGGAGGAGAAGCAGCAGCTCGACCGGCTGGTGGCCTTCGCCTCTGCCCAGCCGGCCGTGCCGGCTCCTCCGTCCCAGTCAGCCGGCGAAGGCTCGTTCCAGCCGTCCAAGGACACCAGGCAGGTGCCGCTTGATCCGGCCAACCCCACCCAGTGCGTGACCATCGGCTCCCGCCTCGACAGCAAATAGGAAAGCGAGCTCGTCGACTTCCTCCGTGAGAATCAGGACATCTTTGCATGGTCCCCCAAGGACATGCCGGGTGTTCCGAGGAAGTTCGCCGAGCACAAGCTGCACGTACGACCGGACGCGAAGCCGGTCAAACAACTCCTGCGCCGTTTCTCCGAGGAGAAGTGGAGTACAATAGGAGAAGAAATCGCCCGGCTGCTCGCAGCCGGCTTCATCATGGAAGTGTTCCACCCGGACTGGCTGGCCAACCCGGTCCTGGTGCTGAAGAAGAACAAGACCTGGCGCATGTGTATCGACTACACAAGCCTGAACAAGGCGTGCCCCAAAGACCCGTTCGCCCTGCCGCGGATCGATCAAGTCATCGACTCCACGGCCGACTGCGACCTGCTGTCTTTCCTGGACGCCTACTCCGGCTACCACCAGATAAAGCTGGACCCGGCCGACCGGCTCAAGACCTCCTTCATCACCCCTTTCGGGGCCTACTGCTACATCACCATGTTCTTCGGCCTGAAGAATGCATGCGCTACCATCCAGCGCTGCATGCAGAAGTGTCTCCTGCCTCAGATAGGCAGGAACGTCCAAGTCTACGTCGACGATATCGTCGTCAAATCCAAGAAGCACTTCAGCCTCCTCGACGATCTCCGGGAAACATTCGCCAACTTGCGCGAATACAAGATCAAGCTCAACCCGGAGAAGTGTGTCTTCGGCGTCCCAGCCGGCCAACTCTTGGGTTTCTTCGTGTCCGCTCGCGGCATCGACGCCAACCCCGAGAAGATCAGCACAATCGAGCGCATGCCCAAGCCGGTCCGGCTCCGCGACGTCCAGAAGTTCACCGGCTGCCTCGCCTCCCTCAGCCGGTTCATCAGCCGGCTGGGCGAGAAGGCCCTGCCCCTCTACGGGCTCCTGCGCAAGACGGCTCTGGTCGAGCCGGGCCGGGACCCCTCGAAGAAGCCGGCCCTGTTCGACTGGTCCGACGAGGCAGAGGAGGCGTTCCGCGGCCTCAAGCGGGCTCTCACCAGCGCGCCCATCCTGGCCGCGCCGGCTGAGAAGGAGCCTTTACTCGCCTACATCGCGGCAACCACGCGCGTCGTCAGCGTCGTCTTAGTGGTGGAGCGGCCGGAGGAGGGCAAAACGCTGCCGACCCAGCGCCCCGTCTACTACCTCAGCGAGGTCCTCTCCGCCTCCAAGCAAAACTACCCCCACTACCAGAAGATGTGCTACGGCATATTCTTCGCCGCCCAGAAGATCAAGCAGTACTTCCAGGAGCACGTCATCATCGTCGTGAGCACAGCGCCGTTGGGCGAAATCATGGCCGGCCGGGACGCCACCGGCCGGATTGCCAAGTGGACCATCGCCCTGGCCGACTACGAGATACGGTACGAGCCGCGCACCGCCATCAAATCCCAGGCAATGGCCGACTTCCTCGTCGACTGGACCGAAACCCAGTTCGTGCCGCCTCCGCCTGACTCCACGCACTGGCGCATGCACTTCGACGGCTCGAAGATGCGAGCCGGCCTGGGAGCCGGCATCGTCTTGTCGTCTCCCAGGGGAGATCAGCTCTGGTACGCCCTCCAGATCCACTTCGCCGCCTCCAACAACGTGACCGAGTACGAGGCCCTCGTCCACGGCCTCCGGCTCGCCAAGGAGATCGGCATCCAACGCATCATATGCTTCGGCGACTACGACCTCGTGGTGCAGCAGGTCTCTCGCGAATGGGACGCTAGGGATGCCAACATGGCCAGCTATCGCTTCCTCGTCCAACAGCTCACCGTCTCCTTCGAGGGCTGCGAGTTCCACCACGTCCCCCGTGCGGACAACGAGGCGGCCGATACGTTGGCAAAGATCGGCTCCACCCGGCAGGCCATCCCAGCCGGTGTCTTCCTCGAGCGGCTGCTAAAACCTTCCATCAAGCCTTCTCCCGAATCGGAGTCCATCTTCGTGCCGGCTAACGCGGCCGGGCCCTCGGCGGGTCCGGCTGTCCAACCGGCCCCGCCGGCTGCGGCGACTTTGCCGGCTCCACCACCGCCGGCTGCCCGTCCGGCGTCTCCTGTTCCGGCTGTCGAGCCGGACGCCTCAGCAACAGCCGGCTCCGGGCCCGTGGCCGTCATGATGGCGGTCGACGCTCTTTCCGCCGGTTCACTCCCGGGGGCTGGCGAGCCGGTCCCGGGGGCTAGCGAACCGGTCCCGGGGGCTGGTGAGCCGGTCCCGGGGGCTGGCGGGCCGGTCCCGGAGGCTCCTGCCGTCCTCAACGTCCCGCTTGGGCCCGAGCCGGCACCCGTCTCGGCTCCCTCGTGGGCCCAGCCCATCCTGGCGTTCCTTCTACGGGGCGAGCTCCCCCCCGACGAGGCCACTGCAAGGCAAATTCAGCGCCGAGCCCCGGCCTACGGCATCATCAACCACGAGCTGGTTCATCGCAGCACCACCGGCGTCTTCCAACGCTGCGTCGAGCCGGAGAAAGGGCAAGAAATCCTCCTCGACATCCACCAGGGCGAGTGCGGGCATCACGCCGCCTCCAGGTCCCTGGTGGCCAAGGCATTCCGTCACGGTTTCTTCTGGCCGACCGCTCTGGAGGCGGCCAAGAAACTGGTCGACGAGTGCGAAGGCTGCCAGCGCTGCAGCACGCAAAGTCACCTACCGGCTTCGGCCCTCCAGACCATCCCCCTCTCGTGGCCCTTTGCGGTTTGGGGGTTGGACTTGGTGGGACCATTCAAGACCGCTCGAGGCGGCATGACACATCTGCTGGTCGTCGTCGACAAATTCACCAAGTGGATCGAGGCCCGGCCCATCAAGAAGCTGGACGGCCCCACGGCCGTCCGGTTCGTCGAGGACATCACGGTCCGCTACGGCGTCCCCCACAGCATCATCACCGACAATGGCACGAACTTCGCCAAGGGCGCGCTAGCACGTTTCTGCTCCAAGCAGGGCGTCCGGCTCGATTTGGCGTCTGTCGCCCATCCACAGTCAAACGGTCAGGTCGAGAGGGCCAACGGCCTGCTCTTGTCCGGCATCAAGCCCCGGCTCGTGACGCCACTGATCAGGTCAGCCGGCTGCTGGATCGAAGAGCTGCCGGCTGTCCTCTGGAGCCTCAGGACCACGCCCAACCGGTCAACCGGCTACACCCCTTTCTTTCTCGTGTACGGGTCCGAGGCAATCATCCCCACCGACATCGAGTTCGATTCGCCTCGGGTTTCCCTGTACACGGAGAAAGACGCGAAAGAAGCAAGAGATGACGGCGTCGACCTCCTCGAGGAGGCCCGCGAGCTGGCCCTGAGCCGGACAGCCATCTACCAGCAGAAGCTCCGGCACTACCATAGCAAGCGGATCCGGCCACTCTCCTTCCGCGAAGGGGACTTGGTGCTCAGACGGATCCAGCGAACTGCCGGCCAGCACAAGCTGTCCTCCCCGTGGGAGGGCCCGTTCATCGTCAGCAAAGCGCTGCACAACAACGCGTACTATCTAATAGACGCCCAGAAGCCGCAGAAGCGCAAGAGAGATGCCTCCGGCGAGGAGACGGAGCGCCCATGGAACGCGGCGCTCCTCCGTCCATTTTACTGCTAAAAACCAATGTATGTATATATCTTCCCCTTTTGGGCTTATGAATGCAACGGGGGCCCCAAGCCAGGACTTGGGGCACGGCCTTTTTTCAATCCTTCCAAAGGATCCTCATTATTTAAAAGCGCGCCACCCGGGTCCGGCTCCATGACCCGGGGACTCGCCGGCTCCCCTCCGAGGCGGACAAAGGATGTGAGCAAGCAACCTTTTGCTACCTCCCCCCAACCAGCTACAGACCGGCTCCCGGCTGTCCGGCTGACGGGGTCGCGGGGTACGAAGGAACTTCTCACACAAAAGTCAGCCAACGAGTGGCAGCCGGACTATGCTATTTCTAGCAACTGGCCACTACCGGCTCGACCTAGCCCTAGCCGGTTGACTCTAGGAGCCCGCTTGTTTTCCCAAGGGTGAAGCCTCGTCCCTGTCCCAGACCGGATCCCGGGTGGCTGGCAGGCGGGGCGGAAGCCGGAAGGAATCCCGGCGTGTGACACGAGTCAAAAGGCAAAAGGCGAAAGAAGAGCCAGCACGCACAAATTTTTAATGGCATAAGTTAAAACGACAAACGGCCATAGGCCAAAGGCCCACGGCCACGAGTTCATTACATATACACCCCCAGTGGGTGGAATTGCAGTCTAAACAAAATGCAGAAGAGAAAAATCCTAAGTGGTGGCAGCTTCGGGCCGGCTCGCCTCCGGTGCCGACGCCTCCGAAGCCGGCGGTGCTGACGCCTCCGAAGCCGGCGCCTCCGGGGCAGCTGAGGTAGAAGCTCCCGCCTCCGCGCCCGGAGCCGGCTCGGACTCGGCGTAATCGTCGGAGTCGGATTCTCCATCGACCGTCTCGGTGGCGCTTCCCTCCGGGTCGTCCAGGGCGAGCGTGTACCGGTCCTCCGGGATCACCACGCCGTCCGCCCCGCACTCCGGGACGTACTCGTCCCACATGGCGAAGGACGCCAGGTTGCTCGCCCTCACCTCCAGCGCGTCGGCCACCGCCTCCAATTCCGCGTCGGTGCCGGCACGCTGGGCCGTGAGCAAATCCAGGTTCAGCTCGGGGTACCACGACCTGGCAATGCGAAGCGCCATGCTCGCACCGGCGCGCGCCGCGGAGGCCCTCCAGGCATTCACCAGCGCGGTCCCAAACTCCAGCCACCTCGACAGCCGGCTCATGGAGACCGGCTCCACTGCGTCGGGCCAAAGAGTGCGAACCAGCGCCGAGCCGGCCGCCTGGAGCCGCGTCAGGGCCCGGACTACCTCCGACAGCCGCTCCGCGGAGGCGATCGCCACCTCGTCCAGGGTCCAGGGGGCAAGCTGTCCAACGGTTTCCCCCTGCGCCCGCCGGACCTCACGATGGGCCTCCACGGCGGCCTCCGCGGCCTCCTGCGTACCGGGGAAAAGCCCTAAGAAAAGAAGACGAGGGATGAGCAAAGCGGCAAGCCAGAAAAACCAGGGGGCAAGGCGCGAAAAGAGCAAGGCAATAGAAGCTCACCGCACAGCATCCGATCCACCTCGCGCCCTTGCTCCTGCAGCTGCGCGTCCTTGGTTGACCACTCCTGGCGCTGGCGCTCGTGCTCATCCCGGGCCGCCTGTGCATCCTCGGCCGCCTTGGCTAGCGCGGCGTCCTTGGCCTCCAGCTCCTGGCGGAGGACTTTCTCCCGCTCCTCCGCCTCCCGACGAAGGGCCGCCTCTTGGTCCGCCAGCGCCTGGCGGTGGGCCGCCTCGCGCTCCTCCCGCTCCGCCTTTGCCTGGTCCGTCTCCCCGCGGAGCCGGTCACGCTCCGTCGTCAGGAGGACCCGCTCCTCGCCAAGCCGCACCACCTGGCGCCGGAGGCTGACCGTCTCGGCGTGGGTGGCTTCACGAGAAGAGGTTGCCGCTGTCAGAAACCAAGCAAAGAAAGGATTCAGCCCGCCTCCGGGGCAGCCGGCCTGATTCCCGGGGGCTACACCCAGTGGGTGCGCTTGCACGCACCCACTGGAAGATCGCAAGAGCACCTACCTCGTAGATCCGTGGACATGACGGCGAGCCGGTTTTCGGCTCCCCGTTACAACCCCAGCAGGGTGTTGTACGCGGCCACCCGGCGGTCGTGCGCCGCCTGCAAAACAACAAGAACACAAAAGCAGCTTTAGGCTCGACACGCCTGCGCCCCAACCGGCTCGAGCCTCGGGGGCTACACCCAGTGGGTGCGCTAGCGCGCCCCCACTGGAAAAAACAGAAAACGCCGAGTCAAGAGAAGAAGGAAAGAAGAGAGCTTACCGCGACAGCTTGCTCCAGGTTCACCAGCCGGTCGTTGGCGGCCCGAGCGTCCTGCGACGTCTGGGCGCGGCTTGCAGCGAACGCGTCCACGACGGCGGCCACCGCCGTCCCAAGAGCGCTCGGCGGGTCGCCAAGGGCCGGGCGCCCGGCTGCGTCCCAGGTCTGCTGCGGTCGGCCCCCGTCCGCGGGTCCTCCCTTGTCGGAGACCCCGATGGGACCGGCTCCTCCCGTCGCCGTCGCACCAGGGGCCGCCGACGACGTGCCCACGGCGGCCGTCTCCCCGGCCGTCGCGGCCCCCGCCTCTGGCGCTCCGCCTCCGGCGGCTCCTGGCCGGCTCACCTCCGGAGCCGGCGCCTCCAGAACCGGCACCTCCGAAGCCGGCACGTCCGGTGCCGGGATATCGACTACCGGGGGCTCCTCTGCCCCCGGCGGTACGTCACCCGCCCCCGGCTGGGCGGCGTCGCGGTCCATCTCCGCCACGTCCTCCACGGCCTTCGCGTCCGCCTCCGCCCGTCGCTCGGGATCGTGGTGGTCCTTCGACCTCCTCTCCCGCCCACGGGGGAATGGCTCCCACGCTCCACCAGCGGCCCCCCCGCTGGTTCCTCCCCGCTTCTCCGCCGCCTCTTCCCAAGGGCGGAGCTCCTCGATGCGCCGCTCCTGCTGGGCCACCTCGAGGTCGAGCCACGCCTGGCGCTCCCTCTCCTCGGCGGCTGTCGGCGGCGCCGTCCTCACCGCCTCGCCACCTGGGGTCCTCCCCAGGGCGCGCGCCTCCCTGGTCACGACGAAATAAGGGAAAGGGAGGAAACGGAACAGACCAAGGGAGAGGAGGAGATGGGCTCACCCAACGACGACGGGGACCGCCCTCCTCGTGGGTCCCGCCTGGGAGACCCTCTGCTTCTTGCCCCCGCCTCCGCGGCTGCCGCCCGGCTGCGTGGTCGCCGCGCGCTTGGGCGCCGGCTTGGCGACGGCCGGCCGCTTCCCCTTGTCACCCGCGTCCGGGCCGCCCCGGCTGGAGCCGCCGCCGCCTCGATGCTGGCGCTTCCGCGGCGCCGAGACCTTGTCCTCCGAAGCTTCGGGCTCCTCCGGAGCCTCTGCAACACGCGACACCTCCGCCTCAGCGTCATCGTCGGTCCAATCCCGTAGGTGCGTCTGGGGAAGAGACTCACCCATCGATTCGGCCTCTTCGGCCCCCTCCGTCTCCGTCTCCGCCTCGCTGGCTTCAGACGCGCCGGCTCGCTCAGAGTCGGCCGGCTCCACATCGTCGGCGTCCTCGACCTCCTCGGGGTCCGACTCCACCGTGTTGGCGGCCGGCTTCCCATAGTTCTGCAGCAGCGGGAAAACCTGCGTGCGGGCATGGCAGCACGCCGTCAGGCCAAAGAGGGGAGGGGCACTGCCTCGGAAAAGATGGAAGGAGGAGGGCGGCTAGACACTTACCCGCGGCGCCGGGTGGCTCCGGCTGTACGAGGTCTTCCCCCATTGCCACTCGCCCTCCTTCATCTTCGCCGTCGAGATGGCGTTTACCCTCCTCGCCACGTGCGCCGGCTTCAGCTCCTTGGTGGAGAACCGGCAGGGGTCGTGGCGTCCTCCCATCTGGCAGATGAGGTGCGGCCGCCTCTGCAGCGGCTGCACCCGGCGCGCCACCATCGTGGCCAGCAGATCGGTGGCCTTCAGCCCCTCCGACCCTGTCATCACGAGCAAGCGCTCGCAGAGCCGGTCCGCCGTCTCGGGCGCCTGAAGCGGAGCCGCCCGCCAGTTTAACATCGCAACCGGCGGGTGGTTTACGAAGTCGGGGTTGTTGATGTAGTCCTCCTCCGGCTTCACGTTCTTCACATAGAAAAACCCCCGCTGCCAGCCCTTGACCGACTCATGCAGTGGGAGCTTCTCGAAGCCGGTCCCCTTGCGGATGTGGATCATGGCGCCTCCGCAGGCAGTCATCACCTTCTGCTTCGTCGCCGGATTCACCACTGTCTGCCGCTTGAGGAAGAAGAGCCGGCTCCAGAAGTCAAGCCTCGGCTCCACCCCCAAGAACCCTTCGCAAAGGGTGACGAACGCCGCCAGCTGCAAGACGGCGTTGGGGGCGAGGTGGTGCGGCTGCACGCCGAACCGCGTCAGGAAACGGCGGAAGAAGGCGCTCGCCGGCAGCCCGAACCCGTGGAGGAAATGATCGGCGAAGACGACCACCTCGCCCTCCCGTGGGGTCGGGGAGTTCTCCGGCCCGGCGATGCGCGCCTCCAAGTGCGCTTCCGCCGGGAGCTTGCGGCGGTAGCGAAGGTGCTCGATGAATGTCTCCTCCACAATGCTGCCGTCCCAGGCGCCCTTGACCGCCATGGTCGTCGGGGGGGCTCGCGGTCGCGGCGTTGCGCGCGGGTGCTAGACTGCGTTGCGGGCTTTCCGCGGCGGCGGACGGCGGCGCAACGTGCCCGCGTGCACTGCCTTCTTGCTCTCTCTTTCTCATGGCGGGAGGAGGAGGGCGACGAAGACGATGCGACAGGGGCGAGGGGAGCAAATGCGCCGTTTTGCTCCTCTCCCCTCGCCATTTAAACCCCGTGCGGGCGATCGTGGGGAGCGGATTCATTGCGCGCGACCCCCACGATTCCCGTCGCGTGCGGGGCGGACGTTATGGTGCTTGGGAACGCCAACCGTCGGCCCGCGCCGTAAAGGATCCCTGCGCACGGGCCGAGGCCGCGGTCGTGGAGGGCCCCGCCCCGCGGTCCGGTCTTTTCCGCCGCGTGGCCTGTCAGGCCGCAGCCCGCTGCGTCTTCCGCGTGGCTCGACTTCTCTGCCCGGGGAGGAGCCCGAGGCGGCACGCGAAGCATCGGCCGGCTGCGGAGCTCGCCACCGCTTGCCCACGACGCCCGACTCTCGCGGCGCTCCGCGGCGCACGGGGGATCTTCAAGCCGGCGAGGACCGCCGCGGCGCGTCGGCGGGCCTCCCTTGCTTCGGGGACTACTGACGGGGTTATTACCCCCGGGTAGGCCAAAGCTATGGGATCCTTCCCCCGCTCGAAGAAAATCAACACCGCCGGCTGGGCCGTGGCCGGCTGGGCCGCGGCCGGCTGGCGGCTCTCCGGTTCCCTCAAGGCCGGCTGGCGGGGAGCCGGCACGGCCGCTGCCGGTTCTCTCAGGGCCGGCCGGACGAGGAGCCGGCCGCCTGGCTAAACGGCCGGCTGCCTCCACGCCGGCTCCTCAACTGACCTACGGGCGGACCAACGCCCGTCCCGTCTCTCTGCGCATCAGTACGGCAACAAGACGCAACCTCCTCCACCGACCTTCGGGCGGACCAACGCCCGTCCCATCTCCCGGCACGTCGGTTCGGCGACAAGACAAGACCCCCATTTACTGCCCCGGCGTGGCCACAGTGGCCCCTGACACGCGGGCGCGAGGCCCCAGTGGCTGTTGACTCCAGCCGACCGCGACAGGGCTTCCAACAGTGCCGGCACGCCCCCAAGCCACTCCATTACCTACTTCGGCGTGGCTACAGCGCAGCCGGCCGTGCCGCTAGCCTCGGCCGGTAGCCACAAGACGACGCCCAGACGGGCCGCCCGTGCCGCGACGTGACCGGCACGGGGATCCACCAAGCGGGCCCCGCCGGCTCCTGACGGACTCGACAGCCGGTGGGCCCTACCGGCGACAAGACCCCACAGCCGGTGGTCCCCACAGCCGGCCAGAGAGGCTGCCGGCTGGGGCCCCCCGAAACCTCTTATTCCTATTGTAACCCGGGGGGTTGGCCTATAAAACCCCCCGGGCCTCCCCCATGCAACGGGGTTCGCAGTTCCCACCAGTCGACTCCACGTATACACGGAGAGAGGCAGCAAGGGGCGCAGAGCCCTTTCTTCCTCCTCCGTCCATACAGCTCCGGGAGCACCATTGTAACCTCACCATTGTCTCAACTAGACCAAGCAGGACTAGGGGTATTTCCTCCCACGGAGGGCCCTGAACCTGGGTACATCGTGTGTTTGCCACCGCTTGTGCCTAACCCCGCTCCCGGAGCCCGTCGGCGTCCTTCGGCCCCTCTCGATAAGCCTACCCATGGCATCTGCCATGACGAAACCATGACATCGGGGTTGGGGGAACTTTGGACCCTGAAACAGGGAAGTGCCGCTGGACGAACGAGCAACTTGCAATACCCATGAACAAGCTTCAGGAGTATATCACCGCAGCGCAGGAAGGGGCGTTCATTCCCGACAGAGAGAAGGACGAGCTGACTGAGGCCCTAGGGAATGCTGAGCACCCTGGACGAACACGAGGCACACCAGGCTCCGTTCCGTGGAAGGTTGGGTTTCCCGACGCAGGCGGTTACAGAAGCCGGGAGAGAAAGAGGAAAGCGGAGCTGAGCGAAATTCAGAAGCTCAATGTAAGACTACAAAAGCTAGAGGAAGCTGAGAGCCAGCGAGCTGCCGGCCAACCATCTCAGCGGCACGAAGCTACCCCAGAAGCTACCTCGCCATCTCAGCGGAGAAGCAGCGTCGCTTCCACGGAGCCCGTTCAGCCTGACTTCACGTCTCCTAGCTACCCCATGGATACTATCACGGAGGCTCAACATTGCGAGCTTATGACGAAATGCCGGAACCTCACTTTATTGGCGGCTGTCGGCTCTGTTGCACCTCCTCAACCCAACGGAACTTTTCACTGCCGTCTGATTCCACATGGCTATGCTGTTGTGATGGAAGGATTTGCGGAGCTCGAGCTTGACCACTCTACAGGTGAAGGGGAGAATCGGCTGGGTCGTGCCCTGAGGAGTACATGTCTATGGCAGAAGGAGTACATCAAGCTTCCAAACTGGACGCCTCCGCCTCCTCCTCCTCCTCCGGCGAGTCAGGGCACTCCGCCTCCACCTCCTCCTTCGGCGAGTGATCAGGGGACCCCGCCTCCTTCTCCGGCTCCTCCGACGCGTGAGGGCACTCCGCCTCCTCCTTTGCCTACTCCGGCACGTCGGAGCAGTACGCCTCCTCCTCCGCCTCGTCGGCAACGGCGGAAGACAAACGCCGCCGCTCCGGCTCCTCCGGCGCGTCGGAGCACTCCGCCTCCTTCTCCACCTCGTAAGCAACGACGGAAGAGAGACGCCGCCGCTCCGGCGGCTAGCAGTACAAGCAGAGGCGGGAGGGAATACAGATACGGTCCATCTCTCAAGCCTCTGGAAAAGTTACCATATGAGAGGACCGAGTCTGAAAACGAGGAGATATGTCAGGCCCAATTGAGGGCCCATTTTGCAAAGAAAACTCCACCTCCGAAGGAGAAGCTAGATCCGGTGAAAGCGAAGCGCACTATCGATGCCCTGAAGCGACCACCACCGCCTCCGCCGGATTCCAACTATGACCGCATAATTACTAAGACACATGCTGAAGCGCAGCAGTCGGGAAGTACTTCCAGTGCTCCAAGAGCGAAAAAACGAAGAAGTGGGAAAACAATTCCCCAGCTCGGCAAACAGGAGAAGCAATCGTGCCCCCCGCTCAAGGTGTCTAGCGATATCGCTAATCATCCGGTGCTACTGCCCGGTACCACTCTTGATGATTACCTACCCGATGATGTACAGTTTGAAACGGCTGAGGTAGTAGACGTCTTTAGATACGAGCACGGGAAGCCTCTCGTCAAACCTGATCATCCTCATCTAACAACGATGATGCAAAAATTGCATGACTGGTACATGGAAACCTGCAGGAAGTCTGGGAAAGACAGTTTGTTTGTCGGAATTAAAAAAGAGCATGACTTCCCTGGAGTCGACCTGCTGCCTGTTGAATTTGTGGAGTTATTTCAATTATACAATCAAAAGGCGCTCGACAAACAACTCATGACTTGCTACTGTCTGTAAGTATTACTTCTATAATTAAGTCTCTAGCTCAGCTCGTTCATTGCATGTATATATAATTATCCTCACTATATTATGCAGATTGAAGATGGTCGAATGCAAAAAAAACAGGAATCTTCGACGTTGGGTTCATTAGCCCAAATACCGTAAATGAATGGTCGGTACGAAAGGAGGCTGAAGCTACCGAGAACAACATGCTAGAAACGTTCCTTAGACATCAAAACAAAAGGGAAATACTCTTTCCTTACAACTTCAAGTGAGTGTTACTCTCTTCTGCATATTCGGTTTTGCTTACTCGTGGTTAAGTAATGTAATTGATGAGTTATGCGTGCACAGCTTCCACTATATTCTGCTATCCATTAACCTTGACGGGGCATTAGTAACTGTCTTAGACTCGCTCCGTAAAGATCCCAAGTATTATGCGGACATGACTGCAATGCTCCAGAAGTAAGTTCAATCAATACCGGGACCATATCGGCAACTTTCGTTCATTTCCTGATATCAAGTAATCATTTTCTTTGCCTGCCAGGGTTTGGAAAACGTTCACCGCTATGGTTCCGGGTCTGAAGAAGGAGCTGCGATTTACACACCCCAAAGTAAGTAGTACTAGCTAGTTCCGCACATCTCTCATTGATTCTAGTTTCGTCAATACCATTATCATGCTTGCTTATCAGTTTGATTGAACTCTATTCTCATAAAGTGCTTGTTGCAGGCACCCAACACTCATTTATGTGGATACTACGTATGCGAGTTCATTCGCTACTATACCTCTGAACGGGCCTCCTCTGAGAAACAATTTGAAGTACGTAAACAATATTCACAATTTTATTTTATATATTACCATCAATTGTGTTGAGTTTCATTCATATATATGTATTGACCCCCTTCTTTAAATTAGATCTGGCAGATGCGGGATGAACTCCTACCACATGATCGCATACGAGCAATTCAAGAGGAATTGGCGGGATTCTTTCTTGACCACATCATACCTGAACACGGAGAATACCATGTGAAATTGAAAAGGTTGTAAGGGATGTTATATATTGTACATATGTAGCAGCGTCGGATAGATATACGAAAACTTGGTGTTCGACCAAGCACGAAGAAAGAGATGTCACTTCTCTATATATATGTTCATGACGATCTTGTGTAATTAATGGTTTCCTTTCTTTGCTTACTAGCTAGCGTCGAGTTCTCTCTATATGTGTAGTAGCTAGCGTCGACCAAGCACGGAAAAAGAGAGGTCACTTCTCTCTATTAGCTCGCTAACACAATATGAAACCCCTAAATTAACCCTCCAAAACCCCAAAACCCTCCCTTCCAAAAAAAACCCCCCCAGCGGCTGCGAGCTACTGACGCGTGGCTGCCCTTTGGTCCCGGTTGGTGTTACCAACCGCGACTAAAGGTCCTCTTGCCTAGGCTCCCCGCAGCGGCCACGTGGAGGGCCTTTGGTCCCGGTTCGTAAGCAAACCGGGACTAAAGGTTTTGGGCTTTAGTCCCGACCCTTTAGTCCCGGTTCCAGAACCGGGACAAATGGGCCTCTGGAACCGGGACAAATGGGCCATTTTCTACTAGTGTAGCCCAAAATCTCGCAGTAAGTAGAGATACTACTTGTGCATCCATAACCATTAAACCTAGTTTCTTGCCATGAGAGTCCACCGTACCTACCTATGGATTGAATAAGATCCTTCAAGTAAGTTGTCATTGTTGCACAAGGAAATAAAAATTGCCTCTAATCATGTAAGATCTTTTATTGTAAGGGAAAGTAAGCTTTGTACGATCTTGTCATGGTGAAGTAATAAAAGCGACGGAGTGCATAATAAAGTTTGCTATCACAAGGGGCAATATGAAGTGATGTTCCTTTATGTTAAGAGATAGAACATATCAAACAAATAAAAGCTCATGACAACCTCTGCTTCCCTCTGTGAAGGGCCTATCTTTTACATTCTTACAAGTTTTATTTTGATGCAAGAGTCTTCCCTTGTTCTATTTCTCCAAACTATTTAGTGGCAAGCATCATCTATTGAGGAAAGATTCAAACAAATATATCCAGCTGAATGTAAATAATCATGTCCCATTATTGTTGACATTATCCTTGAGGTAAATAAGTTGGATGGCAAGAACATCAAAGTCCCCATCTTCCTATGTGTCCCACGGAGTCACTTGTTCCAAAAATATGCAATGTATGTTAGCAATCATAGAAGGTTACATCATAGTTGAATGTGTGAACTTGCTAGAAATATAAGCTCTTACATAGACTCTTCTCTCGATTACAAAATCTATGATTATCTCAAGAACTAATTGCATTGCTTGTTGGTTCTCAATAAAGATTATGCTTCATATTTCTTCAGTTGTGAATAGATTGTTACTTGTTCATGAGAGGTTATATGATTGAAAATTTGTTGCTATGATGATATTCATGATGCTCTCATGTCCGTATTCTATTTTTATCGACACCTCTCTCTCAAATTATGTGGTCATTATTTTAGAGTTCGGCTTTCGCTTGAGGACAAGCGAGGTCTAAGCTTGGGGGAGTTGATACGTCCATTTTGCATCATGATTTCTTACCACTATCTACCTTATTTTTGTCCATTATTCCACATTATCATACAATTCTTATGTTTAGTCTCTCTGAATATGCAATGTACATCACAAGGAGGGAAATATCTAGAAACTGGAATTCTGGACCGGAAAACCGAGAAAAAGGCAGAGAAATCACCAGTCTCGGAATGACCTGAAAATTTATGGAGAATATTTTTGGAATATTTGGGAATTTCTAGAGAAAAAATATACCAGAGAGGAGCTGCGAGCTGGCCACAAGGCAACTGGCCGCACCCCCGGGGCACGGCCAGATGGCTTGTGGGCCCCCTGCTGGCTCTCCGATGCCCCCCTTCTCCTATATGGTGTGTTTTACCCTAGAAAAAATCATAAGCAACCTTTCGGGATGAAGCGCTGCCCTCTCGAGGTGGAAACCTGGGCAGAGGCCCTTTTGCACTCCGGTAGTCAGATTCTGCCGGGGAAATCCCTCACCGGGAGGGGAGATCGAAGCCATCGTCATCACCAACGCTTCCTCCTTCATGGGAGGACCAATCTTCATCACCCTCTTCACCAGCACCATCTCTTCTCCAACCCTAGTTCATCTCTTGTATTCAATCTTTATCCCAAAACCTCAGATTGGTACCTGTGGGTTACTAGTTGTGTTGATTACATCTCGTAGTTGATGTTTGTTGGATTACTTGGTGGAAGAGATTATGTTGAGATCCTTAATTATCATTATTACTCCTCTGATCTTGAACATGTTTATGATGTGTGAGTAGTTACTATTGTTCCCGAGGACATGGGAGAAGTCTTGTTATAAGTAATCTTGTGAAGTTGGTATGCGTTCGATATTTTGATGATATGTATGTTGTTACTTCTCTTAGTGGTGTCATGTGAACGTCGACTACATGACACCTCACCATGTTCTGGGCCTAAGGGAAGTCATTGTGGAGTAACAAGTAGATGATGGGTTGCGAGAGTGACAGAAGCTTAAACCCCAGTTTATGCGTTGCTTCATAAGGGGCTGATTTGGATCCACATGTTTCATGCTATGGTTAGATTTATCTTAATTCTTCTTTCGTAGTTGCAGATGCTTGCGAGAGGGGTTAATCATAAGTATGATGTTAGTTCAAGTAAGAACAACACCTTAGCGACGGTCCACCCACATATTAAATTATCAAAGTAGCGAACGCGAATCAAATCAACATGATGAACATGACTAGACAGGAATTCCCATGTGTCCCCGGGAGCACTTGCTTAATATAAGAGTACTTTCAGGCCTGTCTTTTGCTACAAAAAGGAGTGGGCTACCTTGCTACACCATTGTTACTATTATTACTTTCCACTTGTTACGAATTATCTTGCTACAAAACTATCTATCAATGTTACTCACAACACTTTCAAAGAATACCTTGCTGAAAACTGCTTATCATGTCCTTCTGCTCCTCATTGGGTTCGACACTCTTACTTATCGAAAGGACTACGATTGACCCCCTATACTTGTGGGTCATCAGAGGCGGAGGGTAGTTGGCTGCGGACGGATCCTAATTGGACGGCGGCATAGTCCAAGGCGGGCAAGCGCATGAGTGGAGGTTGCGGATTGATACGTCTCCAACGTATCTATAATTTTTGATTGTTCCATGCTGTTATTATCATTCTTGGATGTTTTACAATCATTTTATAGCAACTTTATATCATTTTTTGGGACTAACCTATTGACATAGTGCCCAGTGCCAGTTGCTGTTTTTGCTTGTTTTTTACTTCGCGGAATATCAATACCAAACGAAGTCCAAATGCCACGAAACTTTTTGGAGATTTTTTTGGACCAGAAGACAACTTGGGAGCCAAGGAAGCACCTGGGAGGAGGCCCGTGGGGCCCACAAGACACCAGGGCGCGCTAGAGGCCCTTGGCGCACCTTGATGGGTTGTGGGGCCCACGGCGGTCTCCTCCACCGCCTCTCGGCTATATAAATACCCAAATATTCCAGAAACCCTAGGGGAGTGGACGAAACACGATTCTAGCCGCCGCAAGTTCGAGAACCACGAGATCCAATCTAGAGCCCTATTCCGGCACTCCGCCGGAGGGGAACACAATCATGGAGGAGTTCATCATCCTCATTGGTGCTCCTCCGATGATGCGTGAGTAGTTCACCATACGCCCACTACACCACGACACTTTATTCCATACCGATGCTTGTTGGCAAAAGTCTTTTTCGCCGACCGATAGTTGGTTGGAAAACTTTTAAGTGACAATTGGTTAGGAAAACATTTGTACACCGAGAGATGGTCGGTCAGGAATACATAAGTCGTTGCTATCGAATGGTCGGTCAGGAAAAATCGTATTTCCATCCAGCGATCGGTCGGCAAATAATGTCGACCGACAGCGGGTGGTAAATGGGCCTGCGCGCGCGGTCGAAAACTTTTAGCGCGGCCCAGCCCACGATTTTTTGTCACAAAACCTAATAATACAGAGGGTGCCTCACTCAATCCCCTTTCTTCTCGTCTCGATCCACTCCTCTCTCTCTCGTACGGCGTCGCCTAGGGGTTTGATTCACGCCGCCGCCGACGACGATGGCCATCGCAGGGGCCGTCCCTCCTTCCATGTCGATCCACGGCCGAAGTCATCACTCCTTCCACCACCAGCCACCCGACTCGCAAGCATGCGATCCTGCTTCCACCGGTCGCCTAGTGAGGTCACCTCGAAACGCTCCCTCCCATGGCGCCACTGCCCCAACCCATGCCCAGCTCCCTCTTCCCTCCTTTCCATGGCAACAGATCTTTGGGGAGGGGGGCAAGGGCCCTTCGCTCCCGGTGGTCTGAAGCGAGGCAGACGACCTCTACTCCCTACGCAACCGGTGAACTAGGAACATGGCAGCAACGACATGGGTAAGATCTTCCTCCCGCATATGGTCTTCCTCGTCTCCTCTCTTCATGTAGTGTGCAGATTTCAACCCCCAGCGATGGACCCAGGCACCACATCGGCCCAGCAATTTTATCTCAAAAAACTAGCTCTGCTTTGATTCATGGATTGGTTTTTATATGCGCAGTTGTGTTTCCTTCTTTCAGCATGTTGTCTATTCTATATCTATTTTACATCTTTTTACCTGTGTGAATCCTTTGTTTCAGATCTAAAATGTTTCCTCATAATGAATAATTTGTGCCATGTGAATCATTGCTGCTATGAATGATGTGTGGTGTAGGGAATTCTGAAAGTTCCCTCAAGATTTTACATGTGTGTACATAGCTTGGTGGTAGGTGCAACCATCTACCCCACTTCAGGAGAATGGGAGCTAGCCATCCATGGTAGAAACAACACCATAAGTCGTCTGTGTGTGTTCTGTGTGTGTGCGTCTGTGTGTGTGTGTTCTGTGTGTGTGTGTCTGTGTGTGTGTGTGTTCTGTGTGTGTGTGTGTGTTCAGATTCCAACTCCCACCGGTGGACCAGATTTTCTTTTACTTGGTTGTAAGTTTAATCTCTTTGAAAAACAAATTGTGCTGCTTTCGTTCATGGAAGCAGAAGTCCTTGAAGTAGTAAAGTTCAAAGCCTAACATTCTATCACTATTATTGTTTGCGTTCTAGGGGTGTTAGCAGATTGAATTTGAATTTTTTTGCAAGGGAAATATATCCTTAGTAAGTTTGGGCAAAAAGGCCACTGGAAGATGTCCATGGTCATATGCATGCATCACATCGACTATTTACTCTCTCAAGAACCTCTGTAAGTATGTATGTGCGATAGCAAGCAATGTTGGATGCCCTCACTATTTACTTCTGATAGGCATATAGGACTATGTGCATGTCCAGTAAATGCATCTCCAGTTTTCTATTAATTCTTGGTACAAACGGAATACATGTAGCACTTTGTAAATGTTTCCTTATGAAAATATCATACCTTTATGTTGTTCTTTATTCATATGGTGAAAAATAGAGTCAGGGATCCTTTTATTGGAAAATATAATGTATTTCCATGGGGGCTGGGTTCTCGTTGATGAACTAAAACATACTACTCTTAAAGTTGTATAAATTAACCAAACCATAGTACTCTCGAATTAGAGAGAAGAAATTGGGAGTTACTAATTTCTTGTAGAGTAATAGTTCTTTTATATGCAACTATTCAGTTGACTTGTGAAGTAATAGCTAATGTCATGCTTGAATAACTGGGCTGTTTTCATGACCTTAACAGTGCAAAGCTATGCATATAAAGCTGTCATGCTTGTATAAGTGGGCAATACACACAGCTGATGTTATGACCTTAACAGTCCAAATCTAAAATTGTGTTGTGCTAGTGTGTATACTATATTGGAACATAATGCATGGTTGACATAAATGCTATTGGAATTATTTAGCTCTTATGGTGTTCCTAATAACTTAAAACTGTTGTAAAGATGAACTAAACCAAATTACTCTCACACTAGAGAGCAAGAAATTGGGAGATAGTTTCCTGTAGAGTAATAGTTCCTGTATGTGCAACAATTTAGTTGCCTTGTGAAGTGAATATTAAAATAATTTTTCATATAGTATCGTTCCATTGGTGAAGTGAATATTGAAATAATTTATCTTGAGAAGAAACTGAAAGAATTCCATATCTTGATGAATGTATACCTCGATTTGTGAGGATCTGAAGAAACCCTTTTTCCCTTCGCAGGTAGTGGAGCAAGATTTCTTATATGTGGGTGAGAGCATCAATCAATATTGGGACAAGGAATCTCTTCACTTCAATATATAGTTACCACATTGGACTAGTGCGTTTACCTTGAGTCACTACTGCAGAATGGTCCAAACACGACACATCAATCTAGACCCTTCGACGAAACTGTGTGCGATCCATCAATCGCCAACGGTATAGTTCAAGCTCCGCCGCTAATGGCACGAACTGTGTGCGAAGGTGGATCCATCAAATACGATTCAGAAAGTAGTTGTGTGTGCGATCTATGGCAGACAGTTTGTTCTTATGAACCGTTTGTGATTGGAGAAGATAACAGAAACGGTTACCAAAACTACATACGTGTGCGAAGTACGGCATACGGTTCACTCGGATAAAATGTGTGCACTGATTCAGCAGAACACAAACGACTTGGCATAACACGATGTGTGCGATATACATCAAACAGGTGAGTAATAAGAATCGTGTGCGAACACCAGAAATAACACAGACGATTCATACTGACAAGCTGTGTGTGTTGTGGGCAGACGGTTGGTACCAAATAATTGTCAGCGATGGATGAAATCATTACAGACGCTACGTTGGGAAGTGCCGTTTGCCTGTATTAATATCGCAGACGTTTTATTATTTTGACTGTGTGCCTCTGCATCAGTCTGTCCTCCTCTCTCACGTCTTTTCACCGCGTTGCCACCCGAGTATTACAGTGCACGCTTCGGCACCGCTTTTGGGTTTTGGCCACGCGCCCGCTCGATGATCCTGTTCCCGCTCAGAACCGTGCAGGTTCCCGCACGCAAAACCGTGCTACAGCTCTAGCTTCCCGCCGTGCTCGGCGAAATCCCCAATGCTTGCCGGCCTGCTATATAAACCCTCACGGCCGGCGACTCCACATTGCCTTCATCCCCCCTCCCCGTAGCTTGTCTAGTTTGCTTCTCCCCCAATCTCTAATGGCACCGGCCGTTCGTCGTCGCCTAGCCACTCCGCTAGAGGACAGCTCCAACTGCGAGGCTTCACCGCCTCGGCGCGTCAGTCCTCTGAAGCATGTAGTGCACGTCCGGGGTGGGTGTGCGCACACCACCAACTACACGCTCCGCTGCCCGAAGGGAGCTGCTGCCGGTGGCCGCCGTGGCCACCACCACGCCGGCCGCCGCCAGGGCCGCCACCTCACAGTCGTCCGTCTTTGCCACGACCCCGCTGTCGGGCTGCGGGGTCATAACCCGCACCGCCACCAAGGCCCGAATGCAGGAGGTGGAGTCCGCCAAAGCCCGCCGCCGGGCTTCTACGTCGCAACCCTTGCGCGCTACATCTACTTCCTAGAGGAGGTGGAGCACCAGGTCGCTCACGCGAAGAAGCTCACCGACACTGTGGCCGGAGGAGAAGCCACAGCGGCGGCGCGGAATGTGGAGATCTACGCAGAGTCCCGTTGCTTCGAGGAGGGGCGTCTTGAGCGTCGGAGGGCAGCACTGGCAGGCAACGGACACGTCTCCGCCAACTCGTCGGCAGGCTCCTTCTCCACTTGCTCTTACTGAGCGCGCTCGATTCTGCTGGAAGTAGTACAAAGCCCCTCCGTAGTACTAGTATTTAGGGGCTATTTTGTTCAGTTCATCTAACTATAGATATGGTTGAACTGTACCATGTACTTTAATTAGCTAGTATATAGTTGAACTAGCTAATTCAGTACATGGTTGGCAACAATTGGGGAAAAGTTTGTTCGGTTCAGCTGTCGAGTTGAACTGTATTGTACAAAGACCAGTGCTTAATGTATGAATTAAATCCATGTTTAAAGTGAATTTCAGTTGCAAAATTACACCCTAATTGTGATTTTGTTTCTGCAATACTTGACAAATGCCAGTGCTACAATGTTGACAAATGCCAGTGTTACTAGATCGCCAGATGCCAATGTTTCCGATTTGACACATGGCAATTTACCAAGTATGATAGATGCAAATCTTCCTAGATTGTCTGTACTAGGCACATGGATCATATTCGAGAAACGTTTGCGATGACGCATTGGACCAATCCTTCGCGCCAATATTTTGACTTGGCTTATGGGTGAAGGAAAGATAGTTGTCGATCTTCAAATGGGTATTCAACCTGAACCGTTTGTGATGTGTGTTCATTCAGATAAAACTATGATGGTTGTTTGTTTGCTACGCGAATTTAGAGATAAATACTTAGTTCATCAAACCATAGATTTCATTCAGTCAAGCTTTCAGTTTACATTCATACAATCGAGATACAATATAAATAAAACTAGTTGCGGCAGTAGCGGCGGCGTTCTCGTGCTCCGGGGCGCAGTTGTACAGTTCTTCAACAGAGACCAGAATGTTATGGACTTCACAATCAAAGAGCCGGTCGTCGCGCGATCGACAGGCGCGGGGCCAGGGGGCGGTGACTAGCGGCGCTGTGAGAAAGCTGTCGACAGCGGTGGCCCAATCCGTTGAGGGGGCCGTGACGGGTGCAGGCGCGCGCACGGGCATGGGCGCGGTGGTTGCAGGCGCGCGCAAGGGGTCGGGCGCCGTCGGTGCGGGCACACGCACTGGGACCGGCGTGCCGTGTGCAAGGGCGCACACGAGCACGGGGGCAGGAGGAGGCGCTGGCGCTTGCACGTACACGAGCTCACGCGGGTCGGTGATACGTCTCCATCGTATCTACTTTTCCAAACTCTTTTGCCCTTGTTTTGGACTCTAATTTGCATGATTTGAATGGAACTAACCCGGACTGACGATGTTTTCAGCAGAATTGCCTTGGTGCTATTTTTGTGCAGAAATAAAAGTTCTCGGATTGACCTGAAAATTTACGGAGAATATTTTTGGAATTAATAAAAAATACTGGCGAAAGAATCAACCAGAGGGGGTCCACCCATTGGCCACAAGCCAGGGGGGCGCCCCCCTAGGGTGCGCCCTGGTGGCTTGTGGGCCCCTGCAACTCCTCCGACCTCAACTCCAACTCCATATAACCCTATTCGGGGAGAGAAAAATCAAGGAGAAGAGTTCATCGTGTTTCACGATACGGAGCCGCCGCCACCTCCTGTTCTTCCTCGGGAGGGCAGATCTAGGGTCTGTTTTGGGCTCCGGAGAGGGGAAATCGACGCCGTCGTCATCACCAACCATCCTTCATCACCAATTCATGATGCTCTCCGCCGTTCGTGAGTAATCCCATCGTAGGCTTGCTGGACGGTGATGGGTTGGATGAGATTTACCATGTAATCGAGTTAGTTTTGTTAGGGTTTGATCCCTAGTATCCACTATGTTCTGAGATTGATGTTGCTATGACTTTGCTATGCTTAATGCTTGTCACTAGGGCCCGAGTGCCATGATTTCAGATCTGAACCTATTATGTTTTCATGAATATATATGTGTTCGTGATCCTATCTTGCAAGTTGTAGACACCTATTACGAGTTATGATCCGCATCCCCCAGGGTGACAATAACTGGGATTCTTTCCGGTGATTACCGTAGTTTGAGGAGTTCATGTATTCACTAAGTGCTAATGCTTTGGTCCGGTTCTCTATTAAAAGGAGGCCTTAATATCCCTTAGTTTCCATTAGGACCCCGCTGCCACGGGAGGGTAGGACAAAAGATGTCATGCAAGTTCTTTTCCATAAGCACGTATGACTATATATGGAATACATGCCTACATTATATTGATGAATTGGATCTAGTTCTGTGTCACCCTATGTTATAACCGTTGCATGATGAATTCCATCCGACATAATTATCCATCACTGATCCGTTGCCTACGAGCTTTTCATATATTGATCTCTGCTAAAGTTACTTTTCCGTTGCCACTGTTACGATTGCTACAACACCGCTACTGTCACTTTGCCATCGTTACCGTTACTTCCATACTACTTTGCTACTGAATACTTTGCTGCAGATATTAAGTCTTTCAGGTGTGGTTTAATTGACAACTCAGCTGCTAATACTCGAGAATATTCTTTGGCTCCCCTTGTGTCGAATCAATAAATTTGGGTTGAATACTCTACCCTCGAAAACTGTTGCGATCCCCTATACTTGTGGGTTATCAAGACCTTTTTCTGGCGCCGTTGCCAGGGAGCATAGCTCTATTCTCTGAGTCACTTGGGATTTATATCTGTTGATCACTATGAAGAATCTGAAAGACCCAAAAACCAAGATCTATCCCTCTACTACGAGGGGAGGTAAGGAACTGCCATCTAGCTCTGCACTTGATTCACCTTCTGTTATGAGTAAATTTGCGACACCACCACCTGCTATTGATTCTGATATGTCGCAAACAATTGATGATGCCACTTCTGCTATGCATGATGCTTATGATGATACTTTGCTTGATAATACTGTGCCACTCGGTGAATTTCTTGATGAACAAATTGCTAGAGTTAATAATGAAACTGGTGATATTTCTGAAACTGATGAAATTATTGAAACTGAACACTATGAGACACGTGTTAGACCTTGCTCCCCTAGATATGAATTGCCTAATATACCTAAGGGTTATGTTATGGAGGGAGAGGTAGCTAGGGACTTTCTTGCTTGTAAGGATAGAGATGATCTTAAGAAATTACTATGCAAGTGGAAGGAAAAATCTTTGAATGTTAGAATGCAATATGATCCTAAGTTTGCTACTTCACCTATCTTTATTACTAATAAGGATTATGAATTCTTGGTCGATCCTGAATTAATTACTTTGGTTGAATCTGATCCTTTCCATGGTTATGAATATGAAACTGTTGTGGCACATCTTACTAAATTGAATGATATAGCCACCCTATTTACTCGTGAGGAAAAAATTCATTATTACTATATTCTTAAGTTGTTTCCTTTCTCATTAAAGGGTGATGCTAAGATATGGTTTAATTCTCTTGCTCCTGGTTGTGTGCGTAGTCCCCAGGATATGATATATTACTTCTCTGAAAAATATTTTCCTGCCCATAAGAAACAAGCTGCCTTGCAGGAAATATTTAACTTTGTGCAAATTGAAGAAGAGAGTCTCCCACAAGCTTGGGGGAGGCTTCTCCAATTACTTAATGCTTTGCCTGATCATCCTCTCAAGAAAAACAAAATACTTGATATCTTTTATAATGGACTAACCGATGCTTCTAGGGACCACCTAGATAGTTGAGCTGGTTGTGTTTTCAGGGAACGAACTGTTGAACAAGATGAACTACTATTGAATAATATATTGAGCAATGATAATGATTGGACTATTCCCGAACCACCTCCAAAGCCAACTCCGAATAAAAGAGGTATTCTATTTCTCAGTCCTGAAGATATGCAAGAGGCAAAGAAATCTATGAAAGAAAAAGGTATTAAAGCTGAAGATGTTAAGAATTTACAACCTATTGAAGAAATACATGGTCTTGATACCCCGACACAGATAGTAGAGGTAAATTCTCTCCGTAGATTTGATGAAGGTGATATTCCTTATAATAAGTCTACTAGCCAATGCTTGGATGAGTTTGATAACTTTATTGTTAAGCAAGAAAATTTCAATGCTTATGTTAGTAGACAATTGAGACATAATGCTTACATGCTTGATCGCTTAGGTGATTATATGAGTAGAACTATCAATGATCTTAAGCTTATTAGTAAACATGCTTCCATGGTAACTACTCAAGTAGAACAAGTACTTAAGGCACAAAATGATTTGCTTAATGAGATGAATGGTAAGAACAATGATCATTCTGTTAGAGTTGTGACTAGAGGTGGTAAAATGACTCAGGAACCTTTGTATCCTGAGGGCCATCCTAAGAGAATTGAGCAGGATTCTCAGAGAATTAATACTGATGCACCTAGTCGTCCCAGTAATAAAAGGAAAAAGAATGATGATAGGACTTTGCATGCTGCTAGTGAACCTGTTATAGACACACCTGAGAATCCAAATGATATTTCTATTTCTGATGCTGAAACACAACCTGGCGATGAACATGAACTGGGTGATAATATTAATGATGATGTTCATGTTGATGCTCAACCTAGCAATGATAATGATGTGGAGATTGAACCTGCTGTTGATCTTGATAACCCACAACCTAAGAATAAAAGATATGATAAAAGAGACTTTGTTGCTAGGAAGCATGGTAAAGAAAGTGAACCATGGGTTCAGAAACCCATGCCCTTTCCTCCTAAACCATCCAAGAAAAAGGATGATGAGGACTTTGAGCATTTTGTTGAATTGCTTAGACCTGTCTTTTTGCGTATGCGCTTGACTGATATGCTGAAAATGTCTCCATATGCTAAGTATATGAAAGATATTGTGAAAAATAAAAGAAAGATACCGGAAGCTGAGATTTCCACCATGCTTGCTAATTATACCTTTAAGGGTGGAATACCAAAGAAACTAGGAGATCCCGGAGTACCTACTATACCATGCTCTATTAAAAGAAATTATGTTAAAACTGCTTTATGTGACCTTGGAGCTGGTGTTAGTGTTATGCCTTTCTCTTTGTATCGTAGACTTGATTTGAATAAGTTGACACCTACTGAAATCTCTTTGCAAATGGCTGATAAATCAACTGCTTTACCCATCGGTATTTGTGAAGATGTGCCTGTCGTAGTTGCAAATGTTACTATCCTAACGGACTTTGTTATTCTTTATATTCCCGAGGACGACAGTATGTCGATCATCCTTGGTAGACCCTTTTTGAATACTGCAGGGGCTGTTATTGATTGCAACAAGGGCAATGTCACTTTTCATGTTAATGGTAATGAGCATATGGTACACTTTCCGAAGAAACAACCTCAAGTTCATAGTATCAACTCCATTGGAAAAATTTCAACGATTATTATTGGAGATTTTGAATTCCCTCTCCCTACTGCCAAAAAGAAATATGATATACTTATTGTTGGGGACATGCATATCCCCATTGAGGTAACCTAGTGTTATTCGAAAATTCTCCGGTTCCGTGTCATTCGAAAAAAGTTTGTCAATAAGACTTGATCAACCTTATTGACGGATTCTTTTTTATGAGCATGAGATGGATGAATTTAGGAGGCACAACCTTCTGTACCCAACTTTTACTTTCTGTTATTTAGATTAAATAAAGTAAAAATGCTATTATTTTTCTGTTTTCTGAATTATCCGTGCAATAAAAAATGACCTGAAAATAAAATTCTCCAAATGCCCTGAAAATGTAGTATGATTTTTTCTGGAATATTTAAGAATTTCTGGCATTGAGAACACATCACGGGGCTGCACCAGTGGGCCACAAGCCTACAGGGCACGCCCACCCCCCCTGGGCGCGCCCCCCTGGCTTGTGGGTCCCACGTAGGCCCCCTCACTTATTCCAGCACCCATCCACTTCGTCTTCCTCCAGAAAAAATCCCACCATTGCCGAAGCCCGTGTTCTAGCTCATTTTGCTGCCATTTTCGATCTCCTTGTGCAAAGCTCCATTTGCAAAACTGTTTTGGGGGATTGTTCTTCGGTATGTGACTCCTCCAATGGTCCAATTAGTTTTTGTTCTAGTGCTTTATATATTGCAAATTTTTGCTGCTGGGTGACCTTGTTCTTGAGCTTGCATGTCAAATTTGTATGGTCCCAAGTAGTTTTGATGCATGATATAGCCTCTAGGCACTTGTGGGAGTAGTTGCTATAAGTTTTGTTCAGTTTTGTTCACCTTTATTTTGAGTCACTAAAAATTTCAGAGATTTTTCAGAGAAAGAAATATGTTGAGGAGAACATACCAAGGTGGTTCCTCGAGCAATAAGGCCCCGAGACTCGCGATACGTGAGCCTGACTTTGAACCACCGAGGGAAGCTCAAGTGCGGCCTTGTGAATGGCCGTCGGATCAATTCATGGTTCATGCCGGTTTCAAGGAAGAATTTTACGGGTACACACGAAATGCTGGCCTTGAAGATTTTGTTTCAGACCAATGCAAGCAATATTATCAACTCACTGATTCCTTCGTGCGGAGGTTTGAATTTTCATTCAGGCGTAATACACATTCTGTTCTATTAAATCTTTATGATGAATCTTATACTATGGACATAGAAGATTTTAACCGTGCATGCAAAATTCCACAATGGGGCAGCCATAGTGATCCTCACAAAACTGAATATAATGATTTTCTTGCTAGCATCACTGTGGGAGAAACTAGAAACACTACACAGGCTACCTTGGGGAGCATTCACTTTCCTGCTATACATTATTTTGCTCTCTTCATAGGTAGATGTATTAACGGTAAACATGATCATAGCCACCGTTGTGTACCTGATCTTAGTATTCTTAAGAGTGCGGTAATGGGTGATAGATGATATAACTTGGGGGCTATTATTGCTAGGAGGCTACATAAAAATGCTAAGGAAGGAGATTTCTTTGGCGGGATTTATGCCACTCGTGTAGCTAATTATCTTGGGGTACCCATAAGGGGGAATGATATTGAGTTACCACCTGCTTTTCTTGATTATGAGGCTATGGTGCGCTACCAGTTTCTTGAGAGGAACAAACAGTCCTTCCTCTACTGACTAATTTTTGATAGACAGCGTGATGTCCATATTACCCTTCCTGCTCCTGCCTTCTTTAACTTTCAGGAAAAACGGAGACACTTTATAACCAGAGAGGAGGCAAACGAGTACGAGAGAGAGGCGGAAGCCGCTCGCCTCCGCGCTGCAGCCGTTCAGGAAGTAGCCGCCGCAGCCCAGTACAACCCCAACTATGACTTTGGATATTATCCGGGCCAGCCATGTCCCTAGACCAACTTAGGCCAAAAGCCTAAGCTTGGGGGAGTACGTATTTCTCACCAACATTACATTCATGTTCACACAATAATCTTAGTAGTCGGTGCTTATACTTTTTCATTGAATCATCCATGGTATTTTATTTCTTCTTTCCGCTTTCTTCTTGTGTGCTTAATTAACCTTGAGAAAATCCAAAAAAAATTAGTTCTAGCTTTACCTTTTAGTTTGTTTAGTTGTAGCATTAAAAGAAAACCCAAAAAGATTTCTCGTTCTTGTTTTACTTGTTGGGAGCTTTCCCGTGTAAATAGTTTTCCTTTCTTCTTTGGGTCGTAAGGAGAAGACCACAATGAAATGTTGAGTGGCTCTCATATGCATTATTGTTTATCTATCAGAGAGCCCATATTACCTTTCCTTCTCCTTTGAGTTATTGTTTGCAGATTCCAGCTTAGTCCCATGCACGTGCACTCTTATTATTATTCACACCGTTCGGTCGTGCAAGTGAAAGGCAATAATGACGATATATGATGAAGTGATTGAGATGGAGAAAAGCTGGTATGAACTCAACCTATTTTGTTTTTGTAAATATGATTAGCTCATCGTTCTGGATTCAGCTCATTATGGATGAAACATGTTTGCAATGTCAATTAGAGAATATAGTTACTCATGCCATGCTTAATTAGCTAAGAGTGTATAATGGTTTGTCTTCAGTGCCAACATGCATTTTTTAAAATGGTTGTGATGTAGTATGATAGGATGGTATCCTCCTCTGAATGATTCAAGTGGCTTGACTTGGCACATGTTCACGCATGTAGTTGAAACAAAATCAACATAGCCTCCACGATGTTTATATTCATGGTGATTTATATCCTACTCATGCTTGCATTCAATGGTGGTTAATCTCAATGCATGTTTATGACCGTTGTCGCTCTCTAGTTGGTCGCTTCCCAGTCTCTTGCTAGCCTTCACCTGTTCTAAGCGGGAATACTGCTTGTGCATCCACTTCCATAAACCCAAGGTTGTTCCATATGAGTCCACCATATCTACCTATATGCGGTATTTACCTGCCGTTCCAAGTAAATTTGCATGTGCCAAACTCTAAACCTTCAAATAATATTCTGTTTTGTATGCCCGAATCGCTCATGTAGTGACTAGGGGCTGTCGGTATCTTCCATGCTAGGTGGGTTATTCTAACGATGAGTGTTTATTCACTTGTCATTCACGGAAAGTGGCTGGTGATCGGGATGACCAGTTCCATGCTCAAAAATCAAATCAAAATATAATGTAACAAAACTCCCCCAGGATTGTTGTTTGTATGGACGGTACCCGTGGATTCGGCTCGCCGTGGAGTGTGTTTGATTGGTGGAGGGGGAGTAAAAACTTTATCATTCTGTTTGGGAACCGCCTATAATGTATCTAGTATGGAAGATGGCGAGATCTCTCGGTCATTATGTTGACAATGAAAGCATACTGCTCAAAATTATTATCCATCCCTGTTTTAAAAGCTCGAGCTCTGGCACCTCTGCAAATCAATGCTTCCCTCTACGAAGGGCCTATTTATTTTACTTTACTGTTGAGTCATCCCCCTCTTATAAAAAGCACCAGTTAGAGAGCACCACTGATAACCCACAAGTATACGGGATCGCAACAGTTTTCGAGGGTAGAGTATTCAACCCAAATTTATTGATTCGACACAAGGGGAGCCAAAGAATATTCTCGAGTATTAGCAGCTGAGTTGTCAATTCAACCACACCTGAAAGACTTAATATCTGCAGCAAAGTATTCAGTAGCAAAGTAGTATGGAAGTAACGGTAACGATGGCAAAGTGACAGTAGCGGTGTTGTAGTGATTGTAACAGTAGCAACGGAAAAGTAACTTAGCAAAGATCAATATGGAAAAGCTCGTGGGCAATGGATTAGTGATGGATAATTATGTCGGATGGCATTCATCATGCAACAGTTATAGCATAGGGTGACACAGAACTAGCTCCAATTCATCAATGTAATGTAGGCATGTATTCCATATATAGTCATACGTGCTTATGGAAAAGAACTTGCATGACATCTTTTGTCCTACCCTCCCGTGGCAGCGGGGTCCTATTGGTAACTAAGGGATATTAAGGCCTCCTTTTAATAGAGAACTGGACCAAAGCATTAGCACTTAGTGAATACATGAACTCCTCAAATTACGGTAATCACCGGAAAGAATCCCAGTTATTGTCACCCTGGGGGATGTGGATCATAACTCGTAATAGGTGTCTACAACTTGCAAGATAGGATCAAGAACACACATATATTCATGAAAACATAATAGGTTCAGATCTGAAATCATGGCACTCGGGCCCTAGTGACAAGCATTAAGCATAGCAAAGTCATACCAACATCAATCTCAGAACATAGTGGGTACTAGGGATCAAACCCTAACAAAACTAACTCGATTACATGGTAAATCTCATCCAACCCATCACCGTCCAGCAAGCCTACGATGGAATTACTCACAAACGGCAGAGAGCATCATGAAATTGGTGATGAAGGATGGTTGGTGATGACGACGGCGTCGATTTCCCCTCTCCGGAGCCCAAATCAGGCTCCAGATCTGCCCTCCCGAGGAAGAACAGGAGGTGGCGGCGGCTCCGTATTGTAAAACGCGATGAACTCTTCTCCTTGATTTTTTTCTGCCCGAATAGGAATATATCGAAGTGGAAACGAGGTCGGAGGAGCAACAGGGGGCCCACAAGCCACAGGGGCGCGCCCTAGGGGGGTGGGCGCGCCCCCCTGGCTTGTGGCCAGGTGGTGGGCCCTCTGCAGTTAATTCTTTGGCCAATATTTTTTATTAATTCCAAAAATAGTCTCCGTAAATTTTCAGGTCAATCCGAGAACTTTTATTTCTGCACAAAAATAACACCAAGGCAATTCTGCTGAAAACAGCGTCAGTCCGGGTTAGTTCCATTCAAATCATGCAAATTAGAGTCCAAAACAAGGGCAAAAGAGTTTGGAAAAGTGGATACATTGGAGACGTATCAACTCCCCCAAGCTTAAACCTTTGCTTGTCCTCAAGCAATTCAGTTGATAAACTGAAAGTGATAAAGAAAAACTTTTACAAACTCTGTTTGATCTTGCTGTTGTAAATATGTCTAACTTATGTTCAGATTTTCAGCAAAGATTATAGACTAACCACAATCACAATAACATTTAGGTCTCACATTTACCCATATCAATAACATAATCAACTAGCGAGCAATAATAATCAGTCTCGGGTGACAACAATTTTATCAAAACAATCATGATACAATATGACATAATGGTATCTCGCTAGCCCTTTCTGAGACCGCAAAACATAAATGCAGAGCACCTCTGGAGAACAAGGACTGACTAGACATTGTAATTCATGGTAAATGAGATCCAGTCATACTCACACTCAATATCAATTCATAGCAAAGCATACAAATGACGGTGGTGCTCTCTAACTGGTGCCTTTTATGAGAGGGTGATGACTCAATAGTAAAGTAAAATAGATAGGCCCTTCACAGAGGGAAGCATTGATTTGCAGAGGTGCCAGAGCTCGAGCTTTTAAAAACAGGGATGAATAATAATTTTGAGAGGTATGCTTTCATTGCCAACATAACAACTAAGAGATCTCGATATCTTCCATGCTAGATAAATTATAGGCGGTTCCCAAACAGAATAGTAAAATTTTACTCCCCCTCCACCAATCAATCACACTCCACGGCGGGCCGAATCCACGGGTACCGTCCATACAAACACAATCCTGGGGGAGTTTTGTTTATTATATTTTGATTTGAATTTTGAGCATGGAACTGGGCATCCCGAATACCAGCCACTTTCTCGTGAATGATAGTGAATCAACACAGATCGTGAGAATAACCCACCTGGCATGGAAGATACTGACAGCCCCTAGTCACTACACGAGCGATTTTGGCATACAAAACGGAATATTTATTTGAAAGTTTGGAGGTTGGCACATGCAAATTTACTTGGAACGGCAGGTAAATACTGCATATAGGTGTGTATGGTGGACTCATATGGAACAACTTTGGGTTTATGGAGATGGATGCACAAGCAGTATTCCCGCTTAGTACAAGTGAAGGCTAGCAAAAGACTGGGAAGCGACCAACTAGAGAGCGACAACAGTCATCAACATGCTTTAAGATTAACTAATATTGAATGCAAGCATGAGTAGGATATAAATCACCATGAACATAAACATCGTGGAGGCTATGTTGATTTTGTTTCAACTACATGCGTGAACATGTGCCAAGTCAAGCCACTCGAATCGTTCAGAGGAGGATACCATTCTATCATACTACATCACAACCATTTTAATATGCATGTTGGCACTCAAGACAAACCATTATCCACTCTTAGCTAATTAAGCATGGCATGAATAACTATAATCTCTAATTGTCATTGCAAACATGTTCAACCCATAATGAGCTGAATCCTGAACGATGTGCTAATCATATTTACAAAAACAAAATAGGTCGAGTTCATACCAGCTTTTCTCCATCGCAGTCATTTCATCATATATCGTCATTATTGCCTTTCACTTGCACGACCGAACGATGTGAATAATAATAAGAGTGCACGTGCATTGGACTAAGCTGGAATCTGCAAATAATAACTCAAAGGAGAAAGCAAAGTAGTATGGGCTCTCTGATGATAAACAATAATGCATGTGAGAGCCACTCAACATGTCATCGTGGTCCTCTGCTTACGACCCAAAGAAGAAAAGAAAACTATTTACACGGGAAAACTCCCAACAATCAAAAGAAGAACGAGAAATCTTTTTGGGTTTTCTTTTAATTCTACAACTAAACATACTAGAAGGTAAAGCTAGAACTAATTTTTTTAGATTTTCTCAAGATTAATTAAACACACATAAGAAGAAAGCAAAAGAAGAAATAAACTACCATGGATGGTACAATGAAAAAGTATGAACACCGACAACTGGAATGAGTGTGTGAACATGAATGTAATGTCGGTGAGAAATACGTACTCCCCCAAGCTTAGGCTTTTGGCCTAAGTTGGTTTAAGGCCATGGCTGGCCCGGATAATATCCGAAGTCATAATTGGGGTGGTACTGGACTGCGGCGGCTACTGCCTGAACAGCTGCAGCGTGAAGGCGAGCGGCTTCTGCCTCTTTCTCGTACTCGTTTGCCTCCTCTCTGGTTATAAAGCGTCTTCGTTTTTCCTGAAAGTTAAAGAAGGTAGGAGCAGGAAGGGTAATATGGACAGCACGTTGTCTGTCAAAAATTAGTCGGTATATGATGGATTGTTCGTTCCTCTCAAGGAACTGGTAGCGCACCAAAGCCTCATAATCAAGAAAAGCAGGGGGTAACTCAATATCATTCTCTCTTATGGGTACCCCAAGATACTTAGCTACCCAAGTGGCATAAATTCCACCAAAGAAATCTCCATCCTTAGCGTTAAGATGTAATCTCCTAGCAATAATAGCCCCTAGGTTATATCGTCTATCTCCCATGATCGCACTTTTAAGAATACTGAGATCAGGTACGCAAAGGTGGCTATGGTCATGTTTACCATTAATGCATCTACCTATGAAGAGAGCAAAATAATGTATGGCAGGAAAGTGAATGCTCCCCATAGTAACTTGTGTAATGGTTCTAGTTTCTCCCACCGTGATGCTAGCAAGGAAATCATTAAATTCATTTTTATGAGGATCGCTATGGCTACCCCACTGTGGAATTTTGCATGCATCATTAAAATCCTCTAGGTCCATGGTATAGGACTTATCATAAAGATTAAATAGAACAGAATGAGAATTACGCTTGGATGAAAATTCAAACCTCCGCACGAAGGAATCGGTGAGTTGATAATATTGCTTGCATCGATCTGAAATAAAATCCTCAAGGCCAGCATTCCTTATGTACGCGTAAAACTCTTCCTTGAACCCGGCATTGTCCATGAATTGATCCGACGGCCACTCACAAGGCCATACTTGAGCTTCCCTTGGTGGTTCAAAATCGGGCTCACGTAACGCGAGTCTCGGAGTTTTCTTGCTCGAGGAACCACCTTGATACATTCTCCTCAACATCTCTTTTGCTGAAAATTAATTCTGAAATTTTTAGTGCCTCCAAATAAAAGTGAACGAAACTCAATAAAACTCATAGCAACTACTCCCACAAGTGCCTAGAAGCTATATCATGCATCAAAACTACTTGGGACCATATAAATTTAACATGCAAGCTCAAGAACAAGGTCACCACAGCAGCAAAAATTTGCAATATATAAAGCACTAGAACAAAAACTAATTGGACCATTGGAGGAGTCACATACCGATGAGCAATCCCCTAAAACAGTTTTGCAAATGGAGCTTTGAGCAAGGAGATCGAAAATGGCAGCAAAATGAGCTAGAACACAGGTTTGAGCAATGGTGGGATTTTTTCTGGAGGAAGACGAAGTGGATGGTGGCTGGAATAAGTGAGGGGGCCCCACGTGGGACCCACAAGCCAGGGGGGCGCGCCCAGGGGGGGTGGGCGCACCCTGCAGGCTTGTGGCCCACTGGTGCAGCCCCCTGATGCATACTCAGTGCCAAAAATTCTAAAATATTCCAGAAAAAATCATACTAAATTTTCAGGGAATTCTGAGGACTTTTATTTTCAGGTCATTTTTCTATTGCACGGATAAAACAGAAAATAGGAGAATAATAGCATTTTTACTCTATTTAATCTAAATAACAGAAAGTGAAAGTTGGGTACAGAAAGTTGTGCCTTCTAAATTCATCCATCTCATGCTCATCAAAAAGAATTCATCAATAAGGTTGATCAAGTCTTATTGACAAACCTTTTCCGAAGGACATGGAACCGGAGAATTTTCGAATAACACTAGGTTACCTCAATGGGGATATGCATGTCCCCAACAATAAGTATATCATATTTCTTTTTGGCAGTAGGAAGAGGGAATTCAACGCCTCCAATAATCGTTGAAACCTTTTCAATTGAGTTGATACTATGAACTTGAGGTTGTTTCTTCGGAAAATGTACCGTATGCTCATTACCATTAACATGAAAAGTGACATTGCCCTTGTTGCAATCAATAACAGCCCCTGCAGTATTCAAAAAGGGTCTACCAAGGATGATCGACATACTGTCGTCCTCGGGAATATCAAGAATAACAACGTCCGTTAAGATAGTAATGTTTGCAACCACAACAGGCACATCCTCGCAAATGCCGATGGGTAAAGCAGTTGATTTATCAGCCATTTGCAAAGAGATTTCAGTAGGTGTCAACTTATTCAAATCAAGTCTACGATATAAAGAGAAAGGCATAACACTAACACCAGCTCCAAGGTCACATAAAGCAGTTTTAACATAATTTCCTTTAATAGAGCAAGGTATAGTAGGTACTCCGGGATCTCCTAGTTTCTTTGGTATTCCACCCTTAAAAGTATAATTAGCAAGCATGGTGGAGATCTCAGCTTCTGGAATCTTTCTTTTATTAGTCACAATATCTTTCATATACTTAGCATAAGGAGACATTTTCAAAATATCAGTCAAGCGCATACGCAAAAAGACAGGTCTAAGCATTTCAACAAAGCGCTCAAAATCCTCATCATCCTTTTTCTTGGATGGCTTAGGAGGAAAAGGCATGGGTTTTTGAACCCATGGTTCTCTTTCTCTACCATGCTTTCTAGCAATAAAGTCCCTTTTATCATATCTCTTATTCTTAGGTTGTGGGTTGTCAAGATCAACAGCAGGTTCAATCTCCACATCATTATCATTGCTAGGTTGAGCATCAACATGAACATCATCATTAATATTATCACTAGGCTCATGTTCATCACCAGATTGTGTCTCAGCATCAGAAATAGAAATATCATTTGGATTCTCAGGTGTATCTATAACAGGTTCACTAGCAGCATGCAAAGTCCTATCGTCATTCTTTTTACTGCTCTTATTAGAACGACTAGGTGCATCCGTATTAACTCTCTGAGAATCTTGTTCAATTCTCTTAGGATGGCCCTCAGGATACAAAGGTTCCTGAGTCATTCTACCACCTCTAGTCACAACTTTAACAGAATGATCATTGTTCTTACTATTCATTTCATTAAGCAAATCATTTGGAGCCTTAAGTACTTGTTCTACTTGGGTAGTTACCATGGAAGCATGTTTACTAATAAGCTTAAGATCATTGACAGTTCTATTCAAATAATCACCCAAACGATCAAGCATGTAAGCATTATGTTTCAATTGTCTACTAACATAAGCATTGAAATTTTCTTGCTTCACAACAAAGTTATCAAACTCATCCAAGCATTGGCTAGCAGACTTATTATAAGGAATATCGCCTTCATCAAATCGACAAAGAGAATTTACCTCTACTACCTGTGTTGGGTTATCAAGACCATGTATTTCTTCAATAGGCGGTAGATTCTTAACATCTTCAGCTTTAATACCTTTTTCTTTCATAGATTTCTTTGCCTCTTGCATATCTTCAGGACTGAGAAATAGAATACCTCTTTTCTTCGGAGTTGGCTTTGGAGGTGGTTCGGGAATAGTCCAATCATTATCATTGCTCAATATATTATTCAATAGTAGTTCAGCCTGTTCAACAGTTCGTTCCCTGAAAACACAACCGGCGCAACTATCTAGGTGGTCCCTAGAAGCATCGGTTAGCCCATTATAAAAGATATCAAGTATTTCATTTTTCTTGAAAGGGTGATCATGCAAAGCATTATGTAATTGGATAAGCCTCCCCCTAGCTTGTGGGAGACTCTCTTCTTCAATTTGCACAAAGTTAACTATTTCCTGCAAGGCAGCTTGTTTCTTATGGGCAGGAAAATATTTTTCAGAGAAGTAATAAATCATATCCTGGGGACTACGCACACAACCAGGAGCAAGAGAATTAAACCATATCTTAGCATCACCCTTTAATGAGAAAGGAAACAACTTAAGAATATAATAATAGCGAAATTTTTCCTCATGAGTAAATAGGGTGGCTATATCATTCAATTTAGTAAGTTGTGCCACAACAGTTTCAGATTCATAACCATAGAAAGGATCAGATTCAACCAAAGTAATTAACTCAGGATCAACAGAGAATTCATAATCCTTATGAGTAACAAGAATAGGTGAAGTGGCAAACTTGGGATCATATTGCATTCTAGCATTCAAAGATTTTTCTTTCCACTTGCGAAGCAATTTCTTAAGATCATCTCTATCCTTACAAGCAAGGAAGTCCCTAGCTACCTCTCCTTCCATAACATAACCTTCAGGTATATCAAGCAATTCATATCTAGGAGGGCTAGGTCTAACAGGTGTATCATAATGTTCAGTTTCAATAATTTCATCAGATTCAGAGATATCATCAGTTTCAGCATTCACTCTAGCAATTTGTTCATCAAGAAATTCACCCAGCGGCACAGTAGTATCAAGCAAAGTATCATCATAAGCATCATGCATAGAAGAAGTAGCATCATCAATTACTTGCGACATATCAGAATTACTAGCAGGTGGTGGTGGTTCAAGTGATCAACAGATATAAATCCCAAGTGATGGTGAATCAAGTGCAGAGCTAGATGGCAGTTCCTTACCTGTCCTCGTAGTTGAGGGGTAGATCTTAGTTTTAGCATCCTTCAGATTCTTCATAGTGATCAACAGATATAAATCCCAAGTGACTCAGAGAATAGAGCTATGCTCCCTGGCAACGGCGCCAGAAAAAGGTCTTGATAACCCACAAGTATAGGGGATCGCAACAGTTTTCGAGGGTAGAGTATTCAACCCAAATTTATTGATTCGACACAAGGGGAGCCAAAGAATATTCTCGAGTATTAGCAACTGAGTTGTCAATTAAACCACACCTGAAAGACTTAATATCTGCAGCAAAGTATTCAGTAGCAAAGTAGTATGGAAGTAACGGTAACGATGGCAAAGTGACAGTAGCGGTGTTGTAGTGATTGTAACAGTAGCAACGGAAAAGTAACTTAGCAAAGATCAATATGGAAAAGCTCGTGGGCAATGGATTAGTGATGGATAATTATGTCGGATGGCATTCATCATGCAACAGTTATAGCATAGGGTGACACAGAACTAGCTCCAATTCATCAATGTAATGTAGGCATGTATTCCATATATAGTCATACGTGCTTATGGAAAAGAACTTGCATGACATCTTTTGTCCTACCCTCCCGTGGCAGCGGGGTCCTATTGGTAACTAAGGGATATTAAGGCCTCCTTTTAATAGAGAACTGGACCAAAGCATTAGCACTTAGTGAATACATGAACTCCTCAAATTACGGTAATCACCGGAAAGAATCCCAGTTATTGTCACCCTGGGGGATGTGGATCATAACTCGTAATAGGTGTCTACAACTTGCAAGATAGGATCAAGAACACACATATATTCATGAAAACATAATAGGTTCAGATCTGAAATCATGGCACTCGGGCCCTAGTGACAAGCATTAAGCATAGCAAAGTCATAGCAACATCAATCTCAGAACATAGTGGGTACTAGGGATCAAACCCTAACAAAACTAACTCGATTACATGGTAAATCTCATCCAACCCATCACCGTCCAGCAAGCCTACGATGGAATTACTCACGAACGGCGGAGAGCATCATGAAATTGGTGATGAAGGATGGTTGGTGATGACGACGGCGTCGATTTCCCCTCTCCGGAGCCCAAATCAGGCTCCGGATCTGCCCTCCCGAGGAAGAACAGGAGGTGGCGGCGGCTCTGTATCGTAAAATGCGATGAACTCTTCTCCTTGATTTTTTTCTCCCCGAATAGGAATATATAGAAGTGGAAACGAGGTCGGAGGAGCAACAGGGGGCCCACAAGCCACAGGGGCGCGCCCTAGGGGGTGGGCGCGCCCCCCTGGCTTGTGGCCAGGTGGTGGGCCCCCTGCAGTTAATTCTTTCGCCAATATTTTTTATTAATTCCAAAAATATTCTCCGTAAATTTTCAGGTCAATTCGAGAACTTTTATTTCTGCACAAAAATAACACCAAGGCAATTCTGCTGAAAACAGCGTCAGTCCGGGTTAGTTCCATTCAAATCATGCAAATTAGAGTCCAAAACAAGGGCAAAAGAGTTTGGAAAAGTGGATACGTTGGAGACGTATCAACCACCGTCATTTGTATGCTTTGTTATTAATTGATATTGAGTATGACTGTGACTGGATCTCTTTTACCATGAATTACAATTTCCAGTCAGCCCTTGTTCTTCAGAGGTGCTCTGCATTTATGTTTTGCGGTCTCAGAAAGGGCTAGCGAGATACCATTATATCATGATTGTTTTGATAAAATTGTTGTCATCTGAGATTTATTATTATTGCTCGCTAGTTGATTATGCCATTGATATGAGTAAATGTGAGACCTAAATGTTATTGTGAATATGGTTAGTCTATAATCTTTGTTGAAAACCTGAACATCAGTTAGACATATTTACAACAAAAAAATCAAACAGAGTTTGTAAAATTTTTCTTTGTCACTTTCAGTTTGTCAACTGAATTGCTTGAGGACAAGCAATGGGTTAAGCTTGGGGGAGTTGATACGTCTCCATCATATCTACTTTTCCAAACTATTTTGCCCTTGTTTTGGACTCTAATTTGCATGATTTGAATGGAACTAACCCGGACTGACGCTGTTTTCAGCAGAATTGCCTTGGTGCTATTTTTGTGCAGAAATAAAAGTTCTCGGATTGACCTGAAAATTTACGGAGAATATTTTTAGAATTGATAAAAAATACTGGCAAAAGAATCAACCAGAGGGGGTCCACCCATTGGCCACAAGCCAGAGGGGCGCCCCCCCTAGGGCGCGCCCAGGTGGCTTGTGGGCCCCCTGCAACTCATCCGACCTCAACTCCAACTCCATATAACCCTATTCGGGGAGAAAAAAATCAAGGAGAAGAGTTCATCGCGTTTCACGATACGGAGCCGCCGCCACCTCTTGTTCTTCCTCGGGAGGGCAGATCTGGGGTCCGTTTTGGGCTCCGGAGAGGGGAAATCGACGCCGTCGTCATCACCAACCATCCTTCATCACCAATTTCATGATGCTCTCCGCCGTTCGTGAGTAATCCCATCGTAGGCTTGCTGGACAGTGATGGGTTGGATGAGATTTACCATGTAATCGAGTTAGTTTTGTTAGGGTTTGATCCCTAGTATCCACTATGTTCTGAGATTGATGTTGCTATGACTTTGCTATGCTTAATGCTTGTCATTAGGGCCCGAGTGCCATGATTTCAGATCTGAACCTATTATGTTTTCATGAATATATATGTGTTCGTGATCCTATCTTGCAAGTTGTAGACACCTATTACGAGTTATGATCCGCATCCCCCAGGGTGACAATAACTGGGATTCTTTCCGTTGATTACCGTAGTTTGAGGAGTTCATGTATTCACTAAGTGCTAATGCTTTGGTCCGGTTCTCTATTAAAAGGAGGCCTTAATATCCCTTAGTTTCCATTAGGACCCCACTGCCACAGGAGGGTAGGACAAAAGATGTCATGCAAGTTCTTTTTCATAAGCACGTATGACTATATATGGAATACATGCCTACATTATATTGATGAATTGGAGCTAGTTTAGTGTCACCCTATGTTATAACCGTTGCATGATGAATGCCATCCGACATAATTATCCATCACTGATCCGTTGCCTACGAGCTTTTCATATATTGATCTTTTCTAATGTTACTTTTCTGTTGCCACTGTTACGATTGCTACAAAACCGCTACTGTTACTTTTGCTACCGTCAACGTTACTTCCATACTACTTTGCTACTAAATACTTTGCTGCAGATATTAAGTCTTTCAGGTGCGGTTGAATTTACAACTCAGCTGCTAATACTCGAGAATATTCTTTGGCTCCCCTTGTGTCGAATCAATAAATTTGGGTTGAATACTCTACCCTCGAAAACTGTTGCGATCCCCTATACTTGTGGGTTATCAGTCGGCGGGAACCTCTGCTACTTCTTGAGCTTGCGTTGGTTTTCCCTTGAAGAGGAAAGGGTGATGCAGCAAAGTAGATAAGTATTTCCCTTAGTTGTTGAGAACCAAGGTATCAATCCAGTAGGAGGTACAAGCAAGGCCCCAATCTATGCACCTGCACAAACAATCAAACACTTGCACCCAACGCTATAAAGGGCTTGTCAATCCCTTCACGGTTACTTGCAAGGATGAGATCCGAAAGAGATAGATATAAAAGATTACTAAAAGGAAAACTAAAATAAAAGTAAATAAATGGCAGCAAATTATTTTTGATATTTTTGGTTTATAGATCTGAGAATATAATATGGAAAATAGACCCGGGGGCCATAGGTTTCACTAGAGGCTTCTCTCTTGAAGGAAAATAATACGGTGGGTGAACAAATTACTGTCGAGCAATTGATAGAAAAGCACATAGTTATGACGATATCCAAGGCAATGATTATGCATATAGGCATCACGTCCGTATCAAGTAGACCAAAACGATTCTGCATCTACTACTATTACTCCACACATCGACCGACTCCTGCCTGCATCTAGAGTATTAAGTTCATGAAGAATAGAGTAACGCATTAAGTAAGATGACATGATGTAGAGGGATAAACTCAAGCAATATGATGAAAACCCCATCTTTTTATCCTTGATGGCTACAATACAAATACATGCCTCGCTACCCCTACTTTGTCACTGGGTGAGGACACCGCAAGATTGAACCCAAAACTAAGCACTTGTCCCATTGCAAGAATTACCAATCTAGTTGGCCAAACCAAACCAATAACTCAAAGAGACTTGCAAAGATATGAAATCATGCATATACGAATTCAGAGAAGATTCAAATAATATTCATAGATAATCTGATCATAAATCCACAATTCATCGGATCTCGACAAACACACCGCAAAAGAGTATTACATCGGATAGATCTCCATGAAGATCATGGAGAACATGGTATTGAAGATCATAGAGAGAGAAGAAGCCATCTAGCTACTAGCTATGGACCCGAAGGTCTGAGGTGAACTACTCATGCATCATCGGAAGGGCAATGGTGTTGATGTACATGCCCTCCGTGATCGAATCCCCCTCCGACAGATTACCGGAAAAGGCCCCAAGATGGGATCTCACGGGAACAGAGGCTTGCGGCAGCGGAAAAGTATTATCGTGGCTCTCTTTGGTATTGGGGGAATATTCCTGAATTTATAGGCGAAGAATTAGGGTTGGAGGAGCTACAAGGGGCCCACAAGCCAGGGGCGCCCCCCCAGGGGCGCGCCCTGGTGGCTTGTGGCCTACCCGTAGGTCTTCTGTCCTCTTCTCGAAGCCTCCTGGGTTCCTTCTGGTCCAAGAAAAATCAGCGTAGAATTTTATTCCATTTGGACTCCGTTGGATATTCCTTTTCTGCAATACTCAAAAACAAGGAAAAAAAATAGAAACTGCACTGGGCACTAGGTTAATAGGTTAGTCCCAAAAATAATATAAAATAGCATATTAATGCATATAAAACATCCAAAATAGATAATATAATAGCATGGAACAATCAAAAATTATAGATACGTTGGAGACGTATCAGCATCCCCAAGCTTAATTCCTGCTCGTCCTCGAGTAGGTAAATGATAAAAACAGAATTTTTGATGTGGAATGCTACCTAACATATTTATCCATGTAATATTCTTTATTGTGGCATGAATGTTCAGATCCATAAGATTCGAAACAAAAGTTTAATGTTGACATAAAAACAATAATACTTCAAGCATACTAACAATGCAATCGTGTCTTTTTAAAATAACATGTCCAAAGAAAGTTATCCCTACAAAATCATATGGTCTGGCTATGCTCCATCTTCCCCACACAAAGTATTTAAATCATGCACCACCCCGATGACAAGTCAAGCAATTGTATCATACCTTTTATGTTCTCAAACCTTTTCAACTTTCACGCAATACATGAGCGTGAGCCATGGATATAGCACTATAGGTGGAATAGAATATGGTGGAGGTTGTGAGGAAAAGGAGAAGATAGTCTCACATCAACTAGGTGTATCAACGGGCTATGGAGATGCCCATCAATAGATATCAATGTGAGTGAGTAGGGATTGCCATGCAACGGATGCATTAGAGCTATAAGTGTATGAAAGCTCAAAAAGAAACTCGCTTGCTCACGAAGACCTAGGGCAATTTGAGGAAGCCCATCATTGGAATATACAAGCCAAGTTCTATAATGAAAAATTCCCACTAGTATATGAAAGTGACAAAATAGGAGACTCTCTATCATGAAGATCATGGTGCTACTTTGAAGCACAAGTGTGGAAAAAAAGATAGTAGCATTGTCCCTTCTCTCTTTTATCTCACATTTTTTTGGTGGGCATCTTTGGCCTCTTTTTTTTATTTGGGCTTCATTGGCCTCTTTTATTATTTGTAAAGTCCGGAGACTCATCCCAACTTGTGAGGGAATCATAGCTTCCATCATCCTTTCCTCTCATGGGACAATGCTCTAATAATGAAGATCATCACACTTTTATTTACTTACAACTCAAGAATTACAACTTGATACTTAGAACAAAATATGACTCTATATGAATGCCTCCGGCGGTGTACCGGGATGTGCAACGATCTAGCATAGCAAATGACATCAAAAAACGGACAAGCCATGAAAACATCATGCTAGCTATCTTACGATCATGCAAAGCAATATGACAATGATGGTGCGTGTCATGATAAATGGAATGGTGGAAGTTGCATGGCAATATATCTCGGAATGGCTATGGAAATGCCATAATAGGTAGGTATGGTGGCTGTTTTGAGGAAGGGAATATGGTGGGTTTAATGCACCGGCGAAAGTTGCGCGGTACTAGAGAGGCTAGCAATGGTGGAAGGGTGAGAGTGCGTATAATCCATGGACTCACATTAGTCATAAAGAACTCACATACTTATTACAAAAGTCTATTAGTTATCGAAGCAAAGTATTAGACGCATGCTCCTAGGGGAGAGGATGGTAGGAGTTAACCATCGCGCGCTCCCGACCCTCACACAAAGTATGACAATCAATAAACAAATCATGCTCCGACTTCGTTACATAACGGTTCACCATACGTGCATGCTACGGGAATCACAAACTTTTAACACAAGTATTTCTAGCAATCCACAATTACTCACTAGCATGACTCTAATATCACCATCTTTATATCTCGAAACTATATGCGAGGAATCAAACTTCTCATAGTATTCAATGCACTTTATATGAAAGTTTTTATTATATCCCTCTTGGATGCCCATTATATTAGGACTAAATTCGTAACCTAAACCAACTACCATGCTGTTTAAAGACTCTCAAAATAATATAAGTGAGGTACGAGAGTTCAATTATTTCTATAAAATAAAACACCACCGTGCTCTAAAAAGATATAAGTGAAGCACTAGAGCAAAATTGCCTAGCTCAAAAGATATAAGTGAAGCACATAGAGTATTCTTATAAATTCATGATTTATGCGTGTCCCTCTCAAAATATGTGTGCAGCAAGGATGATTGTGTCAAACTAAAAAGCAAAGACTCATATCATACAAGACGCTCCAAGCAAAACACATATCATGTGGTGAATAAAAATATAGCCTCAAGTAAATTTACCGATGGATTGAAGACGAAAGAGGGGATGCCTTCCGGGGCATCCCCAAGCTTAGGCTCTTTGGTATCCTTGAATATTCCTTGGGGTGCCTTGGGCATCTCCAATCTTAGGCTCTTGCCACTCCTTACTCCATAGTCCATCAAATCTTTACCCGAAACTTGAAAACTTCACAACACAAAACTCAACAGAAAACTCGTGAGATCCGTTAGTATAAGAAAAATAAATCACCACTTTAGGTACTGTTGTGAACTCATTCTTTATTTATATTGGTGTAATATCTACTGTATTGCAATTTCTCCATGGTTCATACCCCCCGATACAACCCATAGATACATCAAAATAAGCAAACAACACAAAGAAAACAGAATCTGTCAAAAACAGAACAGTCTGTAGCAATCTGTAAACTTCGAATACTTCTGTAACCCAAACAATTCTGAAAAATTAGGAAAATCTGGGAAATTTGTATATCAATATTGTGTAAAACTTTCAGACTCATTCGACGCTCTGGTGAATTTATAAAATTCCTGGACTGAGCACAAAAGTTTCTGTTTTTCAGCAAGATCAAATCAACAATCACCGTAGACCATCCCAAAGGTCTTACTTGGCTAAAACACTAATTAAAACACTAAAACACAATTAATACAGATTTAATAATGTGTAAATCACTCAATAACAGAAACTAAAACAAAAAACATAAAATAAAATTGGGTTGCCTCCCAACAAGCGCTATTGTTTAACGCCCCTAGCTAGGCATAACGCAATAGATCTAGATATTGTCATCTTTGGTATGCAATCCATAAGTAGCTCTCATAATAGATTAATAAGGTAATTTAATTTTATTTCTAGGAAAGTGTTCCATGCCTTTCCTTATTGGAAATTGGAATCTAATGTTTCCTTCTTTCATATCAATAATTGCACCAATCGTTCTAAGGAAAGGTCTACCAAGAATAATAGGACATGTAGGATTGCAATCTATATCAAGAACAATGAAATCTACGGGAACATAATTCCTATTTGAAACAATAAGAACATCATTAATCCTTCCCATAGGTTTCTTAATAGTGGAATCCGCTAGATGCAAATTTAAAGAGCAACCATCAAGTTCATGGAAACCTAGCACATCACATAAAGTTTTCGGAATCGTGGAAACGCTAGCACCCAAATCACACAAAGCATGGCACTCATAATCTTTAATTTTAATCTTAATAGTAGGTTCCCACTCATCATAAAGCTTTATAGGTATAGAAACTTCCAACTCAAGTTTTTCTTCAAAAGATTTCATCATAGCATCAACGATATGTTTAGTAAAAGCTTTATTTTGATTATAAGCATGCGGAGAATTCAACATGGATTGCAACAAGGAAATAAAATCAATCAGAGAACAACTAACATAATTAAAGTCCTTGAAATCCAAAAAAATGGGTTCATTGCTATTTAAAGTTTTGACCTCTTCGATCCCACTTTTGTCAATCTTAGCATTAAGATCTATAAACTCCGAATCATTGGGACGACTTTTAACTAAAGTTGACTTATCTCCAGTCCCATCTTTATCAAGATTTATATTAGAAAACAAAGATTCAATAGGAGTCACATCAATCACTTTAAGATCTTCATCATTATTATCACGAGAACACACTTTTTCAAGCCATTCACGCTTAGCACGCATTCTGGCGGTTCTTTCCTTACACTCATCAATAGAAGTTCTCATAGCTTTTAAAGACTCATTAATATCACGCTTGGGTGGAGTAGATCAAATTTTCAAAGAATCAATCTCAAGCGAAATTCTATCAACGTTCCTAGCCAAATCATCAATCTTGAGCAATTTTTCTTCAATCGTAGCATTGAAAACCTTTTGCGAACTAATAAATTCTTTAATATTATTCTCAAGATCAGAGGGCATCTTATTATAATTTCCATAAGGATTATTGTAGGAATTACCATAATTATTAGAGGAATTACTAGGAAACGGCCTAGGGTTGAAATTACCTCTATACACGTTATTACCAAAATTGTTCCTACCAACAAAATTCACATCCATAGATTCATTATTATTTCCAATCAAAGAAGACAAAGGCGTATCATTAGGATCAATAGGAGTACTCTTACTAGCAAACAATTTCATTAATTCATCCATCTTTTCACTCAAAGTATTTATTTCTTCAATAGCATACACTTTTTTACTAATAGGAGATCTTTCGGTATGCCATTGAGAGTAATTTGCCATAATATCATCTAGGATTTTAGTAGCTTCTCCTAATGTGATTTCCATAAAAGTACCACCCACGGCGGAATCTAAAAGATTTCTAGATGCAAAATTCAATCCCGCATAAAAAATTTGTATAATCATCCATAAACTCAAACCATGTGCGGGGCAATTTCTAATCATTAATTTCATCCTCTCCCAAGATTGTGCAACATGCTCATGATCAAGTTTCTTAAAATTCATTATATCGTTCCAAAGGGAGATGATCTTAGCGGGCGGAAAGTACTTGGAAATAAAAGCATCTTTACACTTATTCCATGAATCAATACTATTTTTAGGCAAAGATGCAAACCAAGTTTTAGCACGATCTCGTAGTGAGAATGGAAATAGCTTCAATTTAACAATATCATTATCCACATCTTTCTTCTTTTGCATATCACACAACTCAACGAAAGTATTTAGATGGGATGCGGCATCTTCACTAGGAAGGCCGGAAAATTGTTCTTTCATAACAAGATTAAGCAAAGCGGCATTAATTTCATAAGATTCCGCACTAGTGGCGGGAGCAATCGGAGTACTAATAAAATCATTATTATTAGTATTGGAGAAGTCACACAATTTGGTATTCTCAGACATCGTGACAAAGCAAGCAATCTAGAACACAAGCAAACAAAAAGCAAACGAAAAGACGAACGGAAGAAGGGCGAATAAAAAGGCAAATCTTTTTGGTTTTTTCTGAAAATCGTTTTAGAAGTGGGGGAGAGGAAAACGAGAGGCAAATGGCAAATAATGTAAATGCAAGAGATGAGTTTGTGATGGGTACTTGGTAGGCTTGATGTAGATCCCTCCAACAACCACGCCAAAAATTGGCAAGTTGATGGGAGAGTTCTTGTCTTGACTTGCTATGTATCCTCCCCGGCAACGGCGCCAGAAATCCTTCTTGCTACTTCTTGAGCTTGCGTTGGTTTTCCCTTGAAGAGGAAAAGGTGATGCAGCAAAGTAGATAAGTATTTCGCTCAGTTGTTGAGAACAAAGGTATCAATCCAGTAGGAGGTACAAGCAAGGCCCCAATCTATGCACCTGCACAAACAATCAAACACTTGCACCCAACGCTATAAAGGGGTTGTCAATCCCTTCACGGTTACTTGCAAGGATGAGATCCGAAAGAGATAGATATAAAATATTACTAAAACGAAAACTAAAATAAAAGTAAATAAATTGCAGCAAAGTATTTTTGGTATTTTTGGTTTATAGATCTGAAAATATAATATGGAAAATAGACCCGGGGGCCATAGGTTTCACTAGAGGCTTCTCTCTTGAAGGAAAATAGTATGGTGGGTGAACAAATTACTGTCGAGCAATTGATAGAAAAGCGCATAGTTATGACAATATCCAAGGCAATGATTATGCATATAGGCATCACGTCCGTATCAAGTAGACCGAAACGATTCTGCATCTACTACTATTACTCCACACATCGACCGACTTCTGCCTGCATCTAGAGTATTAAGTTCATGAAGAACAGAGTAACGCATTAAGTAAGATGACATGATGTAGAGGGATAAACTCAAGCAATATGATGAAAACACCATCTTTTTATCCTTGATGGCAACAATACAAATACATGCCTCGCTACCCCTACTTTCTCACTGGGTGAGGACACCGCAAGATTGAACCCAAAACTAAGCACTTCTCCCATTGCAAGAATTACCAATCTAGTTGGCCAAACCAAACCAATAACTCGAAGAGACTTGCAAAGATATGAAATCATGCATATACGAATTCAGAGAAGATTCAAATAATATTCATAGATAATCTGATCATAAATCCACAATTCATCGGATCTCGACAAACACACCGCAAAAGAGTATTACATCGGATAGATCTCCATGAAGATCATGGAGAACATGGTATTGAAGATCATAGAGAGAGAAGAAGCCATCTAGCTACTAGCTATGGACCCGAAGGTCTGAGGTGAACTACTCACGCATCCCCGGAAGGGCAATGGTGTTGATGTAGATGCCCTCCGTGATCGAATCCCCCTCCGGCAGATTACCGAAAAAGGCCCCAAGATGGGATCTCACGGGAACAGAGGCTTGCGGCGGCGGAAAAGTATTATCGTGGCTCTCTTTGGTATTGGGGGAATATTCCTGAATTTATAGGCGAAGAATTAGGGTTGGAGGAGCTACGGGGGGCCCACAAGCCAGCCCCCCCCCCAGGGGCGCACGCTGGTGGTTTGTGGCCTACCCGTAAGTCTTCTGGCCTCTTCTCGAAGCCTCATGGGTTCCTTCTGGTCCAAGAAAAATCAGCGTAGAATTTTATTCCGTTTGGACTCCGTTGGATATTCCTGTTCTGCAATACTCAAAAACAAGGAAAAAAACAGAAAGTGGCACTGGGCACTAGGTTAATAGGTTAGTCCCAAGAATAATATAAAATAACATATTAATGCAAATAAAACATCCAAAACAGATAATATAATAGCATGGAACAATCAAAAATTATTGATACATTGGAGACGTATCAGCATCCCCAAGCTTAATTCATGCTCGTCCTCGAGTAGGTAAATGATAAAAACAGAATTTTTGATGTGGAATGCTACCTAACATATTTATCCATGTAATATTCTTTATTGTGGCATGAATGTTCAGATCCATAAGATTCGAAACAAAAGTTTAATGTTGACATGAAAACAATAATACTTCAAGCATACTAACAAAGCAATCGTGTCTTTTCAAAATAACATGGCCAAAGAAAGTTATCCCTACAAAATCATATGGTCTGGCTATGCTCCATCTTCCCCACACAAAGTATTTAAATCATGCACAACACCAATGACAAGTCAAGCAATTGTTTCATACCTTTTATGTTCTCAAACCTTTTCAACTTTCACGCAATACATGAGCGTCAGCCATGGATATATCACTATAGGTGGAATAGAATATGGTGGAGGTTGTGAGGAAAAGGAGAAGATAGTCTCACATCAACTAGGCGTATCAACGGGCTATGGAGATGCCCATCAATAGATATCAATGTGAGTGAGTAGGGATTGCCATGCAACGGATGCACTGGAGCTATAAGTGTATGAAAGCTCAAAAAGAAACTAAGTGGGTGTGCATCCAACTCGCTTGCTCAAGAAGACCTAGGGCAATTTGAGGAAGCCCATCATTGGAATATACAAGCCAAGTTATATAATGAAAAATTCCCACTAGTATATGAAAGTGACAAAATAGGAGACTCTCTATCATGAAGATCATGGTGCTACTTTGAAGCACAAGTGTGGAAAAAAAGATAGTAGCATTGTCCCTTCTCTCTTTTCTCTCACATTTTTTTGGTGGGCATCTTTGGCCTCTTTTTTTTATTTGGGCTTCATTGGCCTCTTTTATTATTTGTAAAGTCCGGAGACTCATCCCAACTTGTGAGGGAATCATAGCTTCCATCATCCTTTCCTCTCATGGGACAATGCTCTAATAATGATGATCATCACACTTTTATTTACTTACAACTCAAGAATTACAACTTGATACTTAGAACAAAATATGACTCTATATGAATGCCTCCGGCGGTGTACCGGGATGTGCAACGATCTAGCATAGCAAGTGACATCAAAAAATGGACAAGCCATGAAAACATCATGCTTGCTATCTTACGATCATGCAAAGCAATATGACAATGATGGTGCGTGTCATGATAAACGGAATGGTGGAAGTTGCATGGCAATATATCTCGGAATGGCTATGGAAATGCCATAATAGGTAGTTATGGTGGCTGTTTTGAGGAAGGGAATATGGTGGGTTTAATGCACCGGCGAAAGTTGCACGGTACTAGAGAGGCTAGCAATGGTGGAAGGGTGAGAGTGCGTATAATCCATGGACTAACATTAGTCATAAAGAACTCACATACTTATTGCAAAAGTCTATTAGTTATCGAAGCAAAGTATTAGATGCATGCTCCTAGAGGAGAGGTTGGTAGGAGTTAACCATCGCGCGCTCCCGACCCTCACACAAAGGATGACAATCAATAAACAAATCATGCTCCGACTTCGTTACATAACGGTTCACCATACGTGCATGCTACGGGAATCACAAACTTTTAACACAAGTATTTCTACCAATCCACAATTATTCACTAGCATGACTCTAATATCACCATCTTTATATCTCAAAACTATATGCGAGGAATCAAACTTCTCATAGTATTCAATGCACTTTATATGAAAGTTTTTATTATATCCCTCTTGGATGCCCATTATATTAGGACTAAATTCATAACCTAAACCAACTACCATGCTGTTTAAAGACTCTCAAAATAATATAAGTGAGGTACGAGAGTTCAATTATTTCTATAAAATAAAACACCACCGTGCTCTAAAAAGATATAAGTGAAGCACTAGAGCAAAATTGCCTAGCTCAAAAGATATAAGTGAAGCACATAGAGTATTCTAATAAATTCATGATTTATGTGTGTCCCTCTCAAAATATGTGTGCAGCAAGGATAATTGTGTCAAACTTAAAGGCAAAGACTCATATCATACAAGACGCTCCAAGCAAAACACATATCATGTGGTGAATAAAAATATAGCCTCAAGTAAATTTACCGATGGATTGAAGACGAAAGAGGGGATGCCTTCTGGGGCATCCCCACGCTTAGGCTCTTTGGTATCCTTGAATATTCCTTGGGGTGCCTTGGGCATCCCCAAGCTTAGGCTCTTGCCACTCCTTATTCCATAGTCCATCAAATCTTTACCCAAACTTGAAAACTTCACAACACAAAACACAACAGAAAACTCGTGAGATCCGTTAGTATAAAAAAAATCACCACTTTAGGTACTGTTGTGAACTCATTCTTTATTTATATTGGTGTAATATCTACTGTATTTCAACTTCTCCATGGTTCATACCCCCCGATCCAACCATAGATACATCAAAATAAGCAAACAACACAAAGAAAACAGAATCTGTCAAAAACAGAACAGTCTGTAGCAATCTGTAAACTTCGAATACTTCTGTAACTTAAAACATTCTAAAAAATTAGGAAAATCTGGGAAATTTGTATATCAATCTTGTGTAAAAATTTCAGACTCATTCGACGCTCTGGTGAATTTATAAAATTCCTGGACTGAGCGCAAAAGTTTCTGTTTTTCAGCAAGATCAAATCAACAATCACCGTAGACCATCCCAAAGGTCTTACTTGGCTCAAACACTAATTAAAACACTAAAACACAATTACTACAGAGGTAATAATGTGTAAATCACTCAATGACAGAAACTAAAACAAAAAACATAAAATAAAATTGGGTTGCCTCCCAACAAGCGCTATTGTTTAACGCCCCTAGCTAGGCATAACGCAATAGATCTAGATATTGTCATCTTTGGTATGCAATCCATAAGTAGCTCTCATAATAGATTCATAAGGTAATTTAAATTTATTTCTAGGAAAGTGTTCCATGCCTTCCCTTAACAGAAATTGGAATATAATGTTTCCTTCTTTCATATCAATAATTGCACCAATCGTTCTAAGGAAAGGTCTACCAAGAATAATTGGACATGTAGGATTGCAATCTATATCAAGAACAATGAAATCTACGGGCACATAATTCCTATTTGAAACAATAATAACATCATTAATCCTTCCCATAGGTTTCTTAATAGTGGAATCCGCTAGATGCAAATTTAAAGAGCAACCATCAAGTTCATGGAAACCTAGCACATCACATAAAGTTTTCGGAATCGTGGAAACGCTAGCACCCAAATCACACAAAGCATGGCACTCATAATCTTTCATTTTAATATTAATAGTAGGTTCCCACTCATCATAAAGCTGTCTAGGTATAGAAACTTCCAACTCAAGTTTTTCTTCAAAAGATTTCATCATAGCATCAGATAGGAAAACAAAATGCTATGACGCCTTTATGTGCCATGTTCATGAAACCATGCCAAGTTTCATGAATCTCCTGACGAGTTTTTGATTTACATGATTTAAAACCCTAGTTTCTCAATGTTTCTGTGGCCGACCCAAGACCCCGAGATGTTTGAAATTCATTCACATGTCTTGCATGGGACCTAAAGATGCATGCACACTAATATGGTTTTCGACCCATTTTGATGCACCGGACCTTCTGATTGTAGTTTGGATTTGAATTATGCACGTTAAATAATGCATATAAAAATCAATTAATGTATAAAAAGGCCAAACGAACCATGTATAATTTCATATTTTGGCACGACACTCTCATTTTGGTATATGTTGCCTATAGAAATAGTTCAAGACAAGAAGAGGCAGCGGATGTCGATTCGCCCAGAGAAGGTGGCACATTCCATATTGAAACAACAAAGCTTCACGTGATAATTAATCTTTGGTTTGTGCGGGGCTTGTGCCAAAACTTGTCCCAAATTGGACATTATTTTACCAGGGAACATATGGGCCATGCATGTTATGACACCATGCCAAGTTTCATGAATTTTCTGACTAGGTTATGATTTACACATGATTTAAAACCCGAGTTCCTCAATGTTTCTGTGGCCCGAGCCAAGACCGCGAGATGTTTGAAATTCATTCCTATATATTGCATGGGATCCTAAAGAGGCATGTATACTTATACGGTTTTCAACCCATTTTGTTGCACCGTACCTTGAGAATGTAGTTCAAATTTGAATTTTGCACGTTAAATAATGCATATAAGTCAATTAATGTATAAAAAGGTGGAACGAACCATGTATAATTTCATATTTTGGAACGACACTCATTTTGGTATATGTTGCCTCTAGAAATATATAGTTCAAGACGAGAAGAGGCAGCGGATGTCGATTCGCCCACATAAGGTGACGTGTTCCTTTATCAAAACCACAAAAGCTAACTTCCCGTGAATAGCTGAGGTTTGTAAGGGCTTGTGCCAAAACTTGTCCCAAATCGGGCAATTTATCTTCAGGACACATATGAGCCATGCCATGACACCATGCCAAGTTTCCTTATTTTCCGACGAGTTTTTGATTTATACATGAATGTAAAACCAAGTTTCTCAATGTATGTGGCCGAGTCAAGACCCCGAGATGTTTGAAATCCATTCCCATATCTTGCATGGGGCCCAAAGTAGCAATGGACACTTATATGATTTTTCAACCCATTTTGATGCACCGGACCTTGTGATTTTAGTTCAAATTTTAATTATCCACATTGTATGCCTAGAGAACTCAATTAACGTATGAAAATGAGAAAAGAACCCTGAATAATTCCATATTTTAGCAAGACACCCTTACTGGTGCGAGTTGCCTCTATCAAAAGTTCATGGCGAGAACATGAGCGGATGTCATTTTGCCTACGTAAGGTGACATTTTCATTATCGGGACCTCAAAGATCGAAGTGAGAATCTCTGCTTTGTAATGGACTTGTGGCTAAAATTGTCCCATGTTGGACAATTTTTTACGATGGCACATATGTGCCATGTCATGACAACATTCCAAGTTTTTAGAATTTCTGACGCGTTTTGGATTTACAGTAATTTAAAAACCAAGTTTCTCAATGTTTGTGCCCGAGCCAAGATGCCGAGATGTTTGAAGTTCATTCCCTTTTATTGCCCGTGACCTAAAGATGAAGCCATGAACACTAATCTGATTTTTCATCCCATTTTGATGCACAAACATTGGGACGATAGTTCTAATTTGAATTATACACATTAAATGTCTAGAAAACTCAATTAATTTATAAAAATGCCAAACAGACCCTGGATAATTCCATATTTTAGCACGACACAGCTATTGGTCAGTGTTCACTGCACATAAATCTTATTGCAATCCAAACACCGTCCTTTGTCGAATTAACCTCATTTTTTGTTTTAAAAACATTTTGAAAATTAAGTCTTTCACAAACAGTACAAAATATCTTGGGCCAATCCTTGTAATGCATGGCTTAGGCCGGAAGCTTCGTCGGCTGCAGTACACCGCCGGGCAGTTTACCGCACTGACTCCTCAGACCATTTTACTTTTCAATCGTCGCCGGCGAAAGATGGGGATGTGGATCCCCGTCGTGAGGGCAACTTCGGCAACGGACTCCGGCCCGAGCGCGGCCGCATCAGCCATGAGCGCGCTCTCAACATGCTTGAATGCGGCCGCTACCTCCGACAGAGCTGCTGCAGGAACCGAAAGGTCAGCTGCTGCAGCTGAGAGGGCGGCAGCAACAACCGCGACGGGGATAGCAAATGGCAAGAACGGCACATCAGCTGTCAGTTCCTCGGCGTTCGTCGTAGCCCTGATGGCGGACGCCCAGTCCCATCTCGAGGCCGCCCACGCCCATCTCGTGTCGGTCGCTGCACAAATCACATCTGCCTTCTCCGACACTAGTCGACAACCCACCTCCGTTGAGTTGGTAATCGTTGAGTGTGCTCGAGCAGGCGTCCGTTCGTCGATGGCCTCCCTAGCCAAGATTGTGGCCGTCCATGCCCAAAGCAAGGCCGCCCACACCCGGCTCATGGCGGCCTTATCCAAAGAGATGGTGCACGAAGACTGCGAGATGCTGGAGTATGTGGCGATGGATCCCATGGATCTCCTTTCGCCGGAGTTCGTCGATCGGGAGCTGGTCATCGAGGAGGCGACGGAGCTCGACGAATGCCAGGTGGAATATTAGTCTCTGTCTAGAGCGATGGTGTTTTGTTAGAGTAATGTTTAAGTCAATTAACTAATGTTTATTAGTTGCTCGATTAAGTAAGTGTGGGCAGTGTTGTAGGCTCTTTTGTGTAGTACTCAAATTTGCAAGCGTTGTTAAACTAAGCAATGACCAATGTAACGAGGGAATTTCGGACCAAAATTTACCGCCGTATCCCCATTTTCTCTTCCAAATAAACATGAAATGCAAGTACCGTGTGCAATGTAGTATCCGATATCTTACGCCAGAAGCTTGGAGACCAAAATTTCCACGTTCAGTCTCATCACACACGGGATAAACTATAGGATACGTTTGTGTTGCTAAATATCGCACGCAATTATGGTAAAGGTATTGTGTCCGATGTGACTGTGTGCGCTACTTTTTCACCGCACGGAACGAAATTTTGGGCTGTTGCGCAAATATCTACCTCCCCCGCCCCTCGTACCAACCAAAAGCCACATTTCCCATTCCCCCTGCTCCCCCCTTCATTTCCTAAGTTCAAACCTTCACTACTTTCTTGCAGCGCCGCCTCCTCACCGGCGACGCTCCTTCCTGCTGCTCGGCCTCATCCATCTAGTCATAGTCAGGTAATCCAAACCTTCCCCATACCTCCTCCCCCCTCCACCCCTCCTCCTCCATTCCACATGGCCCGACCGCCGGCGCGTCACATTCCACCAAAATCACCGGCCCACCCCCAAATAGTCGCCGCCGAAAGACATGGTGCATGCAGTATAGTGATACGTCTCCGTCGTATCTATAATTTTTGATTGTTTCATGCCAATATTATACAACTTTCACATATTTTTGGCAACATTTTATATGATTTATTGGACTAACATATTGATCCAGTGCCCAGTGCCAGTTCCTGTTTGTTGCATGTTCTTTGTTTCGTAGAATATCCATATCAAACGAAGTCCAAACGCGATAAAAATTTATGAAGAATTTTTTTGGAATATTTTTGAATTTTAAGAAGTGGAATCAACGCAAACAGAGGACCACGGCCCCCACGAGACACCAGGGCGCGCCCAAGGGGCCCAGGCGCCCCCTGGTGGGTTGTGCTCACCTCGTACGTCGGTTGGAGCTCTACTTCGGGTGCAAGGAAGCTAATTGTGGGATAAAAATCCCCTCACAATTTCAGCCCGATCGGAGTTAACGATCTCCGGGAATATAAGAAACGGTTTTTGGCCAGAAAACAGGAACGCGAAACAGAAGAGAACAGAGAGGGAGATCCAATCTAGGAGGGGCTCCTGCCCCTCCGCCGCCATGGAGGCCATGGACCAGAGGGGGAACTCTCCTCCCATCTAGGGGGGAGTCCTAGGAAGAAGAAGAAGGAGGGGGCTCTCTCCCCCTCTCTCCCGGTGGCGCCGGAACGTCGCCGGGGCAAATCATCGTGACGGCGATCTACACCAACAACTTCGCCGCCGTCAACACCAACTCTCTCCCCCTCTATGCAGCGGTGTCACACCTCTCTTCCCTGCTGTAATCTCTACTTAAACATGGTGCTCAACTACATATATTATTTCCCAATGATATTTGGCTATCCTATGATGTTTGAGTAGATCTCTTTTGTCCTATGGGTTAATTGTGGTATGATGTTATGGATGTGAGTTGTATGTTGATATGGTGTTGTCCTATGGTGCCCTCCGTCTCGCGAAAACGTGGGGGATCCCCATTGTAGGGTGTTGCAATATGTTCATGAATTGCCTATGGTGGGTTGCTTGAGTGACAGAAGCATGAACCCGAGTAGGTGGGTTGTTGCATATGGGAGTAAAGAGGACTTCATACTTAAGGCTATGGTTGGGTTTTACCTTAATGATCTTTAGTAGTTGCGGATGCTTGCTAGAGTTCCAATCATAAGTGCATATGATCCAAGTACGGAAAGTGTGTTAGCGTATGCCTCTCCCTCATTGCATATGACAAGTATCTATTATATTATATTCAATTGCCTAGGGACAACCTTTCTCTTGCGTTACACAAAAAGCGTTCTACTAAGTTATTTGATTTAATTGTTCTTTTATTAAAACAGCACCTAACTTTTATTTCCACGTTCTTTATTATCTTGCAAAGTACTTCTAGTTTTATTCCCGCAAAGTAGTTTCATACTTGTTCTAGGTAAAGCAAGCATTAGCGTGCGTAGAGTTGTATCGATGGTCGATAGAACTTGAGGGAATATTTGTTCTACCTTTAGCTCCTCATTGGGTTCGACACTCTTACTTATCGAAAAAGGCTACAAACGATCCCCTACACTTGTGGGTTATCAAGACCTTTTTCTGGCGCCGTTGCCAGGGAGCAATAGCGTGGGATGAATATTCTCATGTGTGCTTGTTTGCTTTATCACTAAGTAATTTTAATTTTCTGTTATTAGTTGTTTTCTATCTTTAAATATGGGTAGGAAATGCAAAATACCAAAAAAAATAGATGTACTTGCTGCTCCAAAAGTTGAGGAACCACTTTGTTCCGTACTACCGAAGAATATTATTTGGATCATCTTCGATCCATTTGTGCTCATGCTGAAAACCCAACTAGCTTAGTTGAGGGAAAATCATTAAATGAGCATGCTTATTATGTGCGACACCGCATATCTCAAAAAGGGAAACTCTTGTGGCATCAAATTAATACTTTGTGTTGCTATGCTTGGAATTTATGTGAATTACATGATTTTACTTGTTGTTCTGAAGAAACTAAAAAACACCCTCCCTACCAATGTGTGTTTAATGATATTGAAATACTATATTCTTATGCCAAGGAAGCCTATTGTTATGTTGATGTTGAACAAATTGAAGAATTTGTTGCTTTTAAGGGTGCATATGAAATTGCTTCTTTGATTGACAAGTATGATGCTACTCTTAACAAATCTAAAAATTTTGCCATACTTAAATATTGCTATGAAAACTATGCTTCTAATGCTTATGTTAAAGAATTTATTGAAAGAATGACCGCTGCCTTGGAAGAGACTAATATTTTGCAGGAATCTATGGAAGAAGAAATTGTTGAAACTGTGAGCTCATTAGATGAAAAAGATGAGGAGGAGAGCGAAGAACAAAAGGAGGAAGAGCGGATTAGCTACCCGTGCCCACCTTCTAATGAGAGTAACTCTTCAACTCATACATTGTTTAATTTCCCATTCGCATATACCGAAGGATGAATGCTATGATGATTGCTATGATCCCTTGGATTCTTTTGAAATATTCCTTTTTGATGACCTTGATGCTTGCTATGCTTGTGGCTATGATGCCAATATGAATTAAGCTTATGAAGATGAACTTGCTATAGTTCCTTATGTTAAGCATGAAATTGTTGCTATTGCACCCACACATGATAGTCCTATTATGTTTTTGAATTCTCCCAACTACACTATATCGGAGAAGTTTGCTCTTATTAAGGATTATATAGATGGCTTGCGTTTAGCTACTACACATGATAATTTTGATGAATATAATATGCATGTGCTTGCTGCTCCTACTTGCAATTATTATGAGAGAGGAACTACATCTTCACCTCTCTATGTTTCCAATACTGTAAAATTGCAAGAAACTGTTTATACTATGCATTGGCCTTTGCTTAATGTGCATGAATTGTTCTTTTATGACATGCTGATGCATAGGAAGAGAGTTAGACTTCGTTGTCACATGATATATATCACTTTGTGCAAACTACTAAATTACAAATCATTGTTAATTAAAATTGGCTTTGATATACCTTGGGATCCGGGTGGATCCATTACTTGTGCACTTTATGCCTAGCTTAATGGCTTTAAAGAAAGCGCTGCCAGGGAGACAACCCGGAAGTTTTAGAGAGTCATTTTTTTTGTTGTGTGCTTTTATAAAGTTTAAAAACAAAAAAATAATATAGAGGGGAACCTAAAACTTCACAAAAGGAAAGGTGAAAGCGAGAAGAGATGATGAGCATCGTTGAAGTGGGGGCTAGCCTTGAACTTTTGTTCATGCCCATGGAAACTTTGTGAATCTTGAATCACGGAAACTTTTCCAACAAAAATAAGTATCCCTTTGTACAAATACATTGTATTATAAAAATAATGTGCCAAGATTTGCCTTTAGGATGTTTGAATTGCTTGTTTGATGTGTGCTGTGCAAAAACAGAAACTTTTGCCATAGTGTTTGAATTTTCATATTTTACTGGAGCGTGACAAAATTCTGAAATTTTTACACGGTACTTTAATTGAAATTGTTTCTCACGTCATAATTTTTAATTATTTTTTGAGATACAAAAGTATACGTGTCTACAAATCTTTACAGACTGTCCTGTTTTTCACAGATTGTTGTTATAGCTGCTTTGCGTGCTTATGTTTGAATTCTTATTGAGCCCCCATTGACTTGGGAGCCATAGAATTGTGATAGCATACAGTGGGTAATGTTAGATTATAATTATGCAATAATGTTATGGCAAGACATGATGGGATTTGGTATTATGTGTACTAACGGATCTCACGGATTTTCTGTTAAGTTTTGTGTGATTGAAGTTTTCAAGTTTTGGGTGTTATCACGATGAGAAGGAATAAGGAGCAGCAAGAGCCTAAGCTTGGGGATGCCCAAGGCACCCCAAGGTAATATTCTAGGAAGACTCAAGCGTCTAAGCTTGGGGATGCCCCGGGAAGGCATCCCCTCTTTTATTCCAAATCATCGGTATGTCACTTGGAGCTATATTTTTATTCATCACATGATATGCGTAAATCTTGGAGCGTCTTTTGTGTTTAGTTTTCACTTCCATGCTGGTATGAGATAGTCCATGGTTAATTTATAGAATTCTCAATGCACTTCACTTATATCTTTTGAGTATGGCTTTATAGAATGCTTCATGTGCTTCACTTATATCATTTGAAGTTTGGATTGCCTGTTTCTCTTCACATAGAAAACCGTTATTTGTAGAATGCTCTTTTGCTTCACTTGTATTTATTAGAGCATGGTATTTTGTAGAAAGAATTAAACTCTCTTGCTTCACTTATATCTATTTAGAGAGTCAACAGGAATTGGTCATTCACATGGTTGGTCATAAAATCCTACATAAAACTTAGGGATCACTGAATATGATACGTTTGATTCCTTGCAATAGTTTTGAGATATAGAGATGATAATATGTGGGAGGTACTAGTGGATGATCGTGTTTAGTAATATATTGGCGTTAAGGTTTGTGATTCCCGAAGCATGCACGTATAGTCTCCCGTTATGCTAGGAAGTTGGAGCACCATTTATTCTTGATTGTCTATCTTTGTGTGAAGGTCGGGGGCGTGTGATGGTTAACTCCTACCAACCCTCCCCCCCTAGGAGCATGCATAGTAATACTTTGCTTCGAGGGCTAATAAACTTTTGCAATAAGTATGTGAGCTCTTTATGACTATGTGAGTCCATGGATTATACGCACTCTTACCTTTCCGCAATTTGCTAGCCTCTACGGTACCGTGCATTGCCCTTTCTCACCTCGAGAGTCGGTGCAAACTTCGCTGGTGCATCCAAACCCCGTGATATGATACGCTCTATCACACATAATCCTTATTATATCTTCCTCAAAACAGCCACTATACCTACCTATTATGGCATGTCCATAGCCATTCCGAGATATATTGCCATGCAACTTCCACCGCTTCCGTTTTGATGACTTGAGCATTCATTGTCATATTGCATTACATGATCGTAAGATAGCTAGCATGATGTTTTAATGGCTTGTCCATTTTTTGATATCTTTGCTACGCTAGATCATTGCATTCATATAGAGTCATACTTTGTTCTACTATCATTGTAGTATTGAGTTGTAAGTAAATAGAAGTGTGATGATCATCATTGTTCATTATTAGAGCATGCCCCAGTGATGAAAGGATGATGGAAACTATGATTCCTCCACAAGTCGGGATGAGGCTCCAGACAAAGAAAGAAAAACAAGAAGAAAAAAAGAAGAAAAAAAGAAGAAAAAAGAAAAAAAGAAAAAAAGGAAAAAAATGATAGAAGAAGGAATAGGGGCATGCTAATTCCACACTTGTGCTTCAAAGTAGCACCATGTTTTTCATATAGAGAGTCTCCTATGTTGTCACTTTCATACACTAGTGGGAATTTTTCATTATAGAGTTAGATGCATACCCACTTAGTTTTCATATTGAGCTTTCATACACTTATAGCTCTTAGTGCATCTGTTGCATGGCAATCCCTACTCCTCGCATTGATATCTATTGATGGGCATCTCCATAGCCCGTTGATACGCTGAGTTGATGCGACACTTTCTTCTCCACTTTTACCCCTTTGAAACCTACCACCATATTCTATTCCACCCATAGTGCTATATACATGGCTTGCGCTCATGTATTGCGTGAGAGTTGAAAATGTTGAAGCGCGTTAAAAAGTATGAACCAATTGCTTGGCTGACACCGGGGTAGTACATGATTTATACTTTGTGTTAAGAAGACAGAGCATGACAAGGCTATATGATTTTGTAGGGATAGCGTTCTTTAGCCTTGATATTTTGAAAGACATGATTGTTTGTTGGGATGCCTGAGTATTAATGTCTTCATGTCAAAACTAGACTATTCCTTTGAATCACTTGTGTCTTCATATTCATGCCATGATTAGATATATGATCAAGATTATGCTAGGTAGCATTCCACATCAAAAATTATCTTTTTTTATCATTTACCTACTCGAGGACGAGCAGGAATTAAGCTTGGGGATGCTGATACGTCTCTGTCGTATCTATAATTTTAATTGTTTCATGCCATGATTAGATACAACTTTCACATATTTTTGGCAACATTTTATATGATTTATTGGACTAACATATTGATCCAGTGCCCAGTGCCAGTTCCTATTTGTTGCATGTTCTTTGTTTCGCAGAATATCCTTATCAAATGAAGTCCAAACGCGATAAAAATTTACGGAGATTTTTTTTGGAATATTTTTGAATTTTGAGAAGTGGAATCAACGCAAACGGAGGCCCACAGCCCCCACGAGACACCAGGGCTCGCCCAAGGGGCCCAGGCGCGCCCTGGTGGGTTGTGCTCACCTCGTACGTCGGTTGGATCTCTCCTTCGGGCGCAAGGAAGCTAGTTTTTGGATAAAAATCCCCTCAAAATTTCAGCCAGATTGGAGTTACGGATCTCCGGGAATATAAGAAACGGTTTTCGGCCAGAAAATAGGAACGCGAAACAAAAGAGAATAGAGAGGGAGATCCAATCTAGGAGGGGCTCCTGCCCCTCCGCCGCCATGGAGGCCATGGACCAGAGGGGGAACTCTCCTCCCATCTAGGGGGAGGCCAAGGAAGAAGAAGAAGGAGGGGGGCTCTCTCCCCCTCTCTCCCGATGGCGCTGGAACGCCGCCGGGGCAATCATCGTGACGGCGATCTACACCAACAACTTCGCCGCCGTCAACACCAACTCTCTCTCCCTCTATGCAGCGATGTAACACCTCTCTTCCCCGCTGTAATCTCTACTTAAACATGGTGCTCAACTCCATATATTATTTCCCAATGATATTTGGCTATCCTATGATGTTTGAGTAGATCTCTTTTGTCCTATGGGTTAATTATGGTATGATGTTATGGATGTGAGTTGTATGTCGATATGGTGCTGTCCTACGGTGCCCTCCATCTCGCGCAAACGTGGGGGATCCCCACTGTAGGGTGTTGCAATATGTTCATGATTTTCCTATGGTGGGTTGCTTGAGTGACAGAAGCATGAACCCGAGTAGGTGGGTTGTTGCGTATGGGAGTAAAGAGGTCTTGATACTTAAGGCTATGGTTGGGTTTTACCTTAATGATCTTTAGTAGTTGCGGATACTTGCTAGAGTTCCAATCATAAGTGCATATGATCCAAGTACGGAAAGTGTGTTAGCGTATGCCTCTCCCTCATTGCATATGACTAGTATCTATCATATTATATTCAATTGCCTAGGGACAACCTTTCTCTTGCGTTACACAAAAAGCGTTCTACTAAGTTATTTACTTTTATTGTTCTTTTATTAAAACAACACCTAACTTTTATGTCCACGTTCTTTATTATCTTGCAAAGTACTTCTAGTTTTATTCCCGCAAAGTAGTTTCATACTTGTTCTAGGTAAAGCAAGCATTAGCGTGCGTAGAGTTGTATCGGTGGTCGATAGAACTTGAGGGAATATTTGTTCTACCTTTAGCTCCTCGTTGGGTTCGACACTCTTACTTATCGAAAAAGGCTACAAACCATCCCCTACACTTGTGGGTTATCATATAGCCAGCATCTCAAGGAGCACCTGGCAGCGTAGAAGCAAATCGCGACCGCACGCGCGGATGAGGCCGCGATGGCTGCCATGCGTGCTGACCCCCAGATCTTGGAGCAACATCTTGACGTCGAGGCCATCGTCGACGCCTCGCATGCGGACGCCGCCACGCGGTTGGCTGCTTTGAACAACAACTCGTTGTGTTTTCTCTAGGGCTCCGCTGTTGCCTTCGACGATGACTCCGAGTTGTTTTCTCAGCATGCCCATGCTTTACTCAACTCCATAGCAGGCAGGTTGGTGCCCGGACAGGCTGAGGCAACTCACCACTATGAGGAGGGCACCCACGGTGTGGAGGCCTCGCCCTCGTCCAAGCCCATCGTTATCGATATCTCCAACGACGAGGAATATCTTGTTTTTTAAGCGTAATTATTACTAATGACCTGTGTTCAGCTAGCTACGGCTATTACGCATGTTTGTTTTACCTGCTACATGTGCTGCTCCTGCCTTTCCTTAAGAAACTCTAGTGAAATATGCAATGTAATGCTACTATGCAATCTGACCTTCTACTACTATGTTGTATTGTGCAATGTGATGCTCAGTTAACTGTTTGGTTCAGTTGTTTTGGTGATCATCTGCAATGTGATGTTCAATTATTGTTGGTACAATTTTGTTTTGTTATGCACATGAAACCTACAATTGCTATATTTCATAGTTCTTAGCACGCTTAGATTTTCCATGTAGCTTGAATTCATATGTTGGATATGCAATGCGTTTATCTTTCATTCACATATTTTACTAATCAATATCTATTCTTAAACATGTTACAGGGGGAACAATGGGAGACACTGAGGTTTACCATCGAGGTTTGCACTTTCATGATCCTTTGGCTAATAGCACATTATTGTGCAATTACAGGAACCATTCTAATATTTAGGTTTCTAACAATAATTTGGTCTTCCACATGTAGGTCCTGCCGTAAGAGGTTTAGACCCACTGTTCGACCCGTTTTGCATGTGGGTAAATGATGTGTTCATGAATATCAGTCAAATCAAGAAACTCGGAAAGATTGTTAAGATAAAGAAACTTGCGACGAAAAACAACAAGTTGTTTGTCTGCACAATGAAGAAGACATCAGTGAACTATAGGATGGTACTATCTCTTTTACCTTGTCTTTTTTCCCTTTGTGACATTTCAATTTTTAGAAACGAAATTTACGCATATCTTTGTTTCCAGTCCTTTCCAAAGCAGTTCATTGATGAGTACGTCTCAAATCACCTGTATGGTCAAGAGGCGAGGAAGGTATGCATACAACACCCACGGTATAACCTTGAAGTCTTCCTCAAGAGGATGAAGGATGGGCGGGCAACCATCCACAGGCACTGGCATAAAGTTGCAAGAACCTTCGACATCAGTGAAGGCTCAATATTTGCCTTCCGCTTCAACAGTTTTCTAGACGAGATTCATCTGTCTATTTACCGTATATGATGCTATTTCCCAAAGGTTTTAGATATTGCGTGTGAAACTCGGTCCTGTTGTGTAATGATACGTCTCCAGCGTATCTATAATTTTTGCTTGTTCCATGTTGTTATATTATCATTCTTGGATGTTTTACAATCATTTTATTACAACTTTATATCATTTTTTGGGACTAACCAATTGACATGGTGTCAAAGTGCCAGTTGATGTTTTTTGCTTGTTTTTTACTTCGCAGGAAATCAGTACCATACAGTGATGAAATGCTGCGGGGATTTTTGTGGATTTTTTACAGACCAGAAGAAACCAGATGGGCCAAAGAACACCAGAAGAGGGGGCCCAGGGTGGCCAGCACCAACATGGGCACGCCAGAGCCCCCTGGCGCGCCCTGGTGGGTGCTGGGCACCTCCGGCACCCCCTCAACCGATTATCATGCCTATAAATTCCCTGGAAATCCAAAAACCCTAGGGGAGTCGATGAAACACAATTCCAGCCGCCGCAAGTTCCAGAACCTCGAGATCCAATCTAAACACCATCACGGAGGGGTTCATCTTCCTCATAGGTGCCTCTCCGATGATGCGTGAGTAATCCACCATAGACCTTCGGGTCCGTAGGCAGTAGCAAGATGACTTCCTCTCTCTCTTATGATTCTCAATACAATGGTCTCTTGGAGATCTATTTGATGTAAACTTTTGCGGTGTGTTTGTTGGGATCCGATGAATTTTGAGTTCATGATTAGTTTCTATCCATGAATATTATTTGAGTCTTCTTTGATCTCTTATATGCATGATCGCTTATAGCATCGTATTTCTTCTTCGAATCTTTGGTTTAGTTAGGCCGACTAGATCGATTTTTCTTGCCATGGGAAGAGGTGCTTTGTGATGGGTTCGATCTTGCGGTGTTCTTTCCCAGTGACAGAAGGGGCAGCAAGACACGCATGTATCGTTGCTATTAAGGATAACAAGATGGGGTCTATTCCTACATGAATAGATCTTGTCTACATCATGTCATCGTTCTTATTTCATTACTCCGTTTTTCCATGAACTTAATACACTAGATGCATGCTGGATAGCGGTCGATGTGTGGAGTAATAGAGGTAGATGCAGGCAGGTGTCAGTCTATATATCTTGGACGTGATGCCTATAGAATGATCATCGCCTTGGATATCGTCATGACTATTCGATTTTCTATCAATTGCCCAATAGTAATTTGTTAACCCACCATGCGCTATACTCATGAGAGAAGCAACTAGTGAACCCTACGGCCCCCGAGTCTACTTTTCCTATCATATTGCTTTCCGATTTACGTTTTTTACAATCTTTCTTTTCATATCTACAAAACCAAAAACCCAAAAACATATTGCTGCATATTTACTCTTTTTATCTGTGTTCTTGAGAGATCTATCTCTCTTATCTATCACTACCTAATCTATCTATTTACCGTAGAGAGATTGACAACCTCTCTTTCGCGTCGGGTTGCAAGTATTTGTTGTTTGTGTGCAGGTGCTGCTTATTGGGTGGTGGTGATCCTCCTACTGGTTCGATAACCTTGGTTTCATAACTGAGGGAAATACTTACCGTCGCTGTGCTGCATCATCCCTTCCTCTTTGGGGAAATACCGACGCAGTCCAAGCCACGTCATGTAATTAGGTAGCTAGGTAGTATATGCCTATATGATGTTGTACTCTGATGTATTTCAATTACGAAATCCTGGTTACCGTAATACGAAATAAAATATATTGTGTGCTTGATCTGAAGTATCAATTTGTTTACTAGCTGGATTATAAATAATAGAGCAATTAGCCTGATTATTGGGGTTTCATATTGCAAACAGTTTGTCATAGAACACCGTCAGCGATGACCTCAACAAACCCACACGCTTGCTGGAAAATTGGCGTGTTGGATCAGTGAACAATCACACATGATTTCCGTGCGCAAACTGTGTGTGTTAGAAAAACCATTCGCAAACGTTTTCACATAAAACGTGTGTGTGATGGACAGCCCTATGCCAAACAGTTTCTTCTAGGCACCGTGCGTGATGGCCAACCCTAACACAGACGATGTTAAGCAGAAAATTGTGTGTGATGTACAATACGAACGGAAATGTATGTTTGGGATTCCCCGTGTGGGATGGTATGCACATCTCACACGATTTTCTCCTAAATACCTGTTTGTGATAGTCCTTCCAATCGCACATGACATAATCTTGCCTATCGTGTGTGACCGGGAGTAGGCATCGCCAACGGTTTTTTCGTGTCATGTGCGATAGCCCCCCCCCCTATCGCGCACACATGTAAGGCGACGGTTTGAGACTACGTCATGGAAAGGGGTTAAAAACCGTTTGTATAGCAGGCGCCTGCACTAGTGAGTATATCTATACAGAAAAACATCTTTCCTGAGCTGACATGTGAAGGTAACTTGACCCATCCTGTTTATTTTGTGAAATTTAAAGTCAAAATAAGGGATGTATTCACCAGCTAGTTAATCTCCTTTCGGGGAGAATAGTACAAAAAAAACTATATGCTTAGCACACATCTGCTATGGAAAGTACATCACCGTTAAGCCTAGTTACTTAAGTTGTCTTAGTAAGATCTACAAATTTGTATAATTAGTCTGTACAAGTGTAGTCCTTGAAAATCAAATTAAATAGCTAGATAAGCATTGCTCATTAGTTGTCAAAGATGAATGATTTGTATAATACAAAATTAATAATTGTATAAACACAAATAGACGCTTACCCTTCTGGCTAGCTCAAGATCATGTGCACTCTAGTTTTTTTGCCTATGCCAATAGAGTAATTTATCTTATTTTTAGTGAGAAGAAACAAACGCCTTTGCTGACCTATCAACTCCTTATGGAGATGGTGGGTCGGCTGGGGTGATCTCAGTCGAGGGTCAATGTTAGTGTTAACACATGGCTATTGAATTCTCTGTATTGATTGCTATTTATATTTTTGAGAATGTGATGATCCTTTGTGTTGGATTTTTTCTGTTGTAGTGTAGTTTCCAATAGTGTATTATAATTGAGAATTGTTTAAATTTTGTAGGAAGCAAACAAAAGGACTTCACTCCCACGGAACGATAAAGCCGATGATCTACGTCAACTAGATGTTTTAGATTTCATTTTGTACAACTGATGTCTCATACATGCATCTTTTACCTGTACTTTTGTGAACCTAATATATGGTCATTTTGTACAACTCATGTCTCATACATGCATCTTTTACCTGTGCTTTTGTGAATCTGATGTATGGTGTCTCAGTGGTTATGTTTAGAACAGACTTAAGTGTGTGTATGTGAAAAATAGTTAATGGAATAAAAAAATGTTTGGTGCACCTGAACTGAGCCTGATCTATGGTTTCTTGGTGATTATACTTAGAACACATGAACTATATGTATGTGACAATCAGTACCATATGTAAGCTGTGGTTGGCTGAACAAAATGTTTATGAATGTTGGTCGGCAAAGAAAAACCATGTCTGATTGTTGGTTGGCAAAACAAACCTTGTCCGATAGTCGGTTGGCAAAGGCTAACACCAGACCCAACATAATGTCGGTCGAGAAAGAATACCCCATCCAATAGTCGGTCGGGAAAGGGACATGGTTGCCCCAACAGACGGTTTGTCGGGAAAGGCCCATGGCAGGCCCAATAGACTATTAGTCAGGAAAGATACTCCATAGCCGTCAAGCAGTCGGTCGGGAAATCTATGTCGGTCGAGAAAGGGTTTTCCCGTCTGGACTTTCCCCAACAGACATTGTCGGTCGGCAATAGTTTTTCCCGCCCGACCGTTTGTTGGCGAAACTTGTATTCCTGACCAACCTGTCTATCAGGGATGTAGTGTTGAGGTTTAGTGACCTACGGGTCCGTAGGCAGTAGCTAGATGGCTTCTTCTCTCTTTTTGATTATCAATATAATGATCTCTTCGAGATCTATTTGATGTAATGACTTTTTGCGGTGTGTTTGTTGGGATCCGATGAAGTTCGAGTTTATGATCAGATCTATATCCATGAATATTATTTGAGTCTTCTTTGATCTTTTATATGCATGATTATTTATACCCTCATATTTCTTCTCCGAATCTTTGGTTTAGTTAGGCCAACTACATTGATTTTTCTCGCAATGGGAAGAGGTGCTTTGTGATGGGTTCGATCTTACGGTGTCCTCACCCAGTAACAGAAGGGGTAGAGAGGCACGTATGTATCGTTGATATTAAGGATAAAAATATGGGGTCTATTCCTACATGAATAGATCTTGTCTACATCATGTCCTCGTTCTTATTGCATTACTCCGTTTCTCCATGAACTTAATACACTAGATGCATGCTGGATAGCGGTCGATGTGTGGAGTAATAGTAGTAGATGCAGAATCGTTTCGGTCTACTAATCTTGAACGTGATGCCTATATATTGATCATTGCCTTGGATATCGTCATAATTATTTGTTCTTCTATCAATTGCCCAATAGTAATTTGTTTACCCATCGTATGCTATTTTCTCGAGAGAAGCCACTAGTGAAATCTACGGCCCCCGGGTCTATCTTTTATCATATTGCTTTCCGATCTATCTTTTATCGTATTTGCTTTCAGATCTATTTTTCCAAAAACCCAAAAATACCTTGCTGCACTTTTTATATACTTATTTGATTTTGTGTTTTTGCAAGATCTATTTATCCAATCTCATACAAACCAATCTATCTTTTTACCAAGGAGGGATTGACAACCCCTCTTACGTGTTGGGTTGCAAGGTTTTGTTCTTTGTGTGCAGGTACCGTTTACATAGTGTTGCTTTGTTCTCCTACTGGATTGATAACTTTGGTTTCATAACTGAGGGAAATACTTTTCATTGTTGTGTTGCATCATCCCTTCCTCTTTGGGGAAACACCAACGCAGTTCAAACACGTCAAAGGAATTTCTGGTGCCGTTGCTGGGGAGACATCATCAACATCTATCAGGTTCCTAATCACAAATCTCATCTCCTTGCAATTTACATTATTTGCCATTTTCCTCTCATTTTCATCTCCCCCACTTCACAAAATTGCCGTTTTATTCGCCTTTTTTTCGTTCGCCTTTTTCTCGCCGGATCTCTTTTTGTTTGCTTGGTTGCCCTCATCATCATGAGTGATTTTGGTATGGCAGAAATAGATGATGGCAGAACTCCTAAAATTGGACGTTCTGGTAATCTGGATGTAAAACTTTTGTTCTGGGACAAGGGAACGTTATAGGAAAAGAAACCATCCAAGAATTCTTTAATTGTGTTGGAACTTTAACTTGTGATGATGCTCCTATACTTAAAAGAACTAAAACTTATGCGGAAGCTATTTCAGCACTAGTTCTGAAACTTGAGAATAGATTTATCCATACTCATCCTACCTTGGAAAGATTGTTCTATGAATTACCTGTTATAAAAGATCCTAGAGCTAAAAATATAGACACCCTTATCTTGATGAATGAATTTGATCATATAGTACGGGAAGCTAGGGAGGTCTTTGATTTTTATGGTATGAACCGTGAAAAACTGGTGATACATGAGATCCTCTATAATAGTGATTACATTTTGAGGCATTTGCTTGGTAATAACCAAATCTTTGATGAAAATCTTAAAAAGCAAATTCCCGTTTTAGATGTGATTCAACAAGTTTTCAATGATGTTAATCATCAATACTCTTGGATTGTAGCCGTAAATCAAAGGGGTTATGTAGATGGGCAACTAGATAATGCCAAGATTTCTATGGATAATGTGTTTCAAGTTATATTTGAGAAACCCCTACCAAGAACACCTCCGCAGAAATTTAGAAGGAGTTAAAAACTAAAGATGACATCACTTGAATATATGCATTATGCCTAGCTCGGGGCATAAAACAATAACGCTTGTTGGGAGGCAACCCAATGAATAAAATTTATTTTTGCCTTTTTCTTTCTGTTCTTGAGTGTTTGCAAAATTATGCTACTGTTATGCTTGTGTTTTTATGTTTTAATTAGTGGTTGTGCTAAGTAAAGCCTTTGGGATCATGTTGGGTGATAGTTGATTTGATCTTGTTAAAAAACAGAAACTTTTGCGTCCAGTAGCAGAATTTTCAAAAATCACAGAGGTGACGAAAAATTCTGAATTTATTACACAAGATTGATATAAAAATTGCCTACGTTGCCCTATTTTTCAGAATTTTTGGAGTTACAGAAGTATGGTTAGAGTACATATTACTACAGACTGTTCTGTTTTTGACAGATTCTCTTTTCGGTGCATTGTGTACTTATTTTGATGACTCTATGGATTATATCGGGGGGCGGGGGTACAACCCATGGTAAAGTTAGAATACCATAGATATAATGCAATAATAAAATATGAATGGGTTTGCAACAGTACTTAGAGTGGTGATTTGCTTTACTATACTAACGGATCTCACGAAGGTTTTTGTTGAGTTTGTGTGATTGAAGTTTTCAAGTTTTGGGTGATATCACGATGGATGAAGGAATAAGGAGTGAAAAGAGACTAAGCTTGGGGATGCCCATGGCACCCCAAGGTAATATTCAAGGAGAAACAAGCAACTAAGCTTGGGAATGCCCCGGAAGGCATCCCCTCTTTCTTCTAACAACCATCGATAATTTTACTTGGAGCTATATTTTTATTCGTCACATATCATGAGTTTTGCTTGGAGCATCTTGTATTATATGAGTCTTTGCTTGTTTTGCTTTTTAGTTTGTCACAAGTATCCTTGCTGGACACACCTATTTGAGAGAGCCAAATTATGCTATGATTTGATAGAATTGCTCTATGTGCTTCACTTAAATTTTTTGAGCTATGGAATTGCTCTAGTGCTTCACTTATATCTTTTTGAGCATGGTGTGCTTTAATTTTTGAAGAAATACTCTCATGCTTCACTTAGATTTATTTGAGAGTTAGTAATTTTTTGAAGAAATTCTCTCATGCTACACTTATATTATTTTGAGGGATGAAATTTTTTATGCTCATGTTCTAAACTTAAATTTGTTTGAGCTTGTCAAAAGCAATTAAAACATATGAAACTAATCACAAAGTGATAGATATTCAAGAGGGATATAATAAAAACTTTCATGCAGATAATTGGACAAAATAAACTTGATTCCTTGTAATAGTTTTGAGATATGATGATAGTAATATGCTTTAGTAAGAATATTGGTGTTAAGGTTTGTGATTCCCTATGCAAGCACGAAAGTCAATAGTTATGCAATGAAATTACATCCTACTTGTGGTGCACTATTCGGTGTTAGTTATGCTTAATGCCCATTTATGAGAATTTTCATTTCTTGGTTGGTTGCTTCTCAATCTATTTGCTAGCCTCCACTTGTACTAAGTAGAAATACTACTTGTGCATCCAAAATCCTTAAACCCAGTTTTGCCATATGATTCCACCATACCTACCTATATGCGGTATTTCCATGCCGTTCCAAGAAAATTTGTATGTGCCATCTCTAATTTTCAAAATGAATTTCCTTTTTGTTTGCTCGTACCGCTCATGAAGCGGCAGGGGGTGTCCAATATTTTTCCATGCTAGATGTGTTATTCTCAAGATGAGTGTTTATTCACTTGTCATTGCACGAGAGTACGGCGGTAATAGGGATGCCCAGTCCCGAAATGAAAAAGAACTTTACTTTATGTTGTGAAATAATAAATTCCTTGGAAAGTGTTGGTATGGAAGGCACCCGTGGATACGAATAGCCATGGATTGTGAAAGAATGGTGGAAAAAGGAATAAACTTTATTTTTTGTTTGGGAACCGCCTATGATATATCTAGCATGGAAAGTATTGGGAATTCTCGGTCATTTTCGTTGACAGGAAAGGCATGCCACCCAAAAAAAAATTCTCTCTCAATTTAAGCTTTGAGCTCTGGCACCTCTACAAATCTCTACTTCCCTCTGCGAAGGGCCTATCTATTTACTTTATGCAATTTTTATTTTTACTTTGAGTCTCCATCTTCTCTTATAAAGCACCAACTAGGGGGCACTATGATCATACTTGTCCATTGGGTGTAGCTAATATTCGAGTGTGTTTCATGAATGGACCAATGATTGAGCATGATGGGCTAGGGATAACTTTCTTTAGTGTTGATATTTTGAAAGACATGGTTGCTTGTTGATATGCTTGAGTATTGAAGTCTTCATGTCAAATATAGACTATTGCTTTGAATCGTCTAAAAGTACAAATGTCCATGGCTACAAAAGGAAATAATATGTGATGAACATGTTAGGCAACATTCCACATCAAAAATTCTGTTTTTATCATTTACCTACTCGAGGACGAGCAGGAATTAAGCTTGGGGATGCTAATACGTCTCCAATGTATCTATAATTATTGATTGTTCCATGTTGTTATATTATCATTCTTGGATGTTTTACAATCATTTTATAGCAACTTTATATCATTTTTTTGGGACTAATCTATTGACATAGTGCCCAGTGCGAGTTGTTGTTTTTTGCTTGTTTTTTTACTTCGCAGAATATCAGTACCAAACGAAGTCCAAATGCCACAAAATTTTTTGGAGATTTTTTTGGACCAGAAGACAACTTGGGAGCCAAAGAAGCACCCACTAGTAGAAAACAGGGCACCAGTCCCGGTTCCAGAGGGCCTTTAGTCCCGGTTCTGCAACCGGGACAAAACGATCGGGACTAATGCCCATCACTTTTAGTCCCGGTTGGCTTACAAACCGGGACTAAGGGAGCTCCACGTGGCCGTCGTGGGGCGCCCAGGCAGGAGGACCTTTAGTCCCGGTTGGTAACACCGACCAGGACTAAAAGGCAGCCACGCGTCAGCACCTGCCAGGCGCTGGTTTTTTTTTGAAAGGAGGGGTTTAGGGGTTTTGGAGGGTTTAGGGGTTTCATATTGTGTTTCCCCTTTTCTTTTTGTGTTTACCATTTTTATTTTATGCTTTTCATTCAACTCGACGCTAGCTACTACATATAGCAATGAAGGAACCATTACACAACATCGTCATGATCAATATATAGAGAGAAGTGACCTCTCTTTCTCCGTGCTTGGTCGAACAATGCAACAAGTTTTCGTAAATCTATTCGACGCTATTACATATGGTACACGTTCATGCATATATACAATATAACATCTCTTCCAATCCTAATATCTAATTACCAAGATCGCATTTCACATCCCGATTGCATTCTCCGTCTTTAGGTATGACATGCTCAACAAAGAATCCCGCCAATTCCTCTTGAATTGCTCGTATGCGATCAGTTGGTAGGAGTTCGTCCCACTTCCGCCAGATCTAATTTAAAGAAGGGGGTCTATATATATATATATATATATATATATATATATATATATATATATAGGAAAATGGCTATGTACTCTTGGGAGTACGTACTCCCGCTCCTCATATACCACATAGATGAGTCTTTTATACCTCATTATTATTTTTAACATACTTCATTAATAATTACTAGATACCTCAAAACGAGTTTCACGAAAAAATTCATGTGAGTTTACATATTTTTAAAGGTGTACGTATATACTGCTTTGTTAATACGTGAAAAAGGTATATTACAAAAAGTACGTCGCAGCTGATATTTTTTCAACAAAACTCATATTGAGGTATCTTAGAATATTTAATGAAGTATATTGAAAATGATAAAGAGGTACAATCAATGCGTATATGAGGTATATTAAGGATGGGAGTACATACACCCAGGAGTACAGAAAGTTAGTCCCATATATATATATATATATATATATATATATATATATATATATATATATATATATATGTATATATATATATATATGGATATATGTATATATATATATATATGAATGAAACTCAACACAATTGATGGTAATAAAATTAAAATGTGAATATTGTTTACGTACTTCAAATTGTTCTGGAGATATGCTCCGCTCAGAGGTCGAGTGGCGAATGAACTCACAAACGTAGTATGAACATAAATTAGTGTCGGGTGCCTGACGTGGCTTGAGACTGCGTCAGTATTTCCCCAAAGAGGAAGGGATTATGCAGCACAGCGACGGTAAGTATTTCCCTCAGTTATGAAACCAAGGTTATCGAACCAGTAGGAGGATCACCACCACCCAATAAGCAGCACCTGCACACAAACAAAAAATACTTGCAACCCGATGCGAAAGAGAGGTTGTCAATCTCTCTACGGTAATAAGATAGATTAGGTACTGATAGATAGGAGAGATAGATCTCTCAAGAACACAAATAAAAAGAGCAAATATGCAGCAAAATATTTTTGGGTTTTTGGTTTTGTAGATCTGAAAACAAAGATTGCAAAAAGATAGATCGGAAAGCAATATGATGAAAAAGTAGACCCGGGGGCCGTAGGGTTCACTAGTGGCTTCTCTCATGAGTATAGCGCATGGTGGGTGAACAAATTACTGTTGGGCAATTGATAGAAAATCGAATAGTCATGACGATATGCAAGGCGATGATCATTATATAGGCATCACGTCCAAGATAGATAGACCGACTCCTGCCTGCATGTACCTCTATTACTCCACACATCGACCGCTATCCAGCATGCATCTAGTGTATTAAGTTCATGGAAAAACGGAGTAATGCAATAAGAACGGTGACATGATGTAGACAAGATCTATTCATGTAGGAATAGACCCCATCTTGTTATCCTTAATAGCAATGATACATGCGTGTCTTGCTGCCCCTTCTGTCACTGGGAAAGAACACCGCAAGATCAAACCCATCACAAAGCACCTCTTCCCATGGCAAGAAAAATCGATCTAGTCGGCCTAACTAAACCAAAGATTCGAAGAAGAAATACGAGGCTATTAGTAATCATACATATAAGAGATCAAAGAAGACTCAAATAATATTCATGGATAGAAACTGATCATGAACTCAAAATTCATCGGATCCCAACAAACACACCGCAAAAGTTTACGTCAAATAGATCTCCAAGAAACCATTGTATTGAGAATCATAAGAGAGAGAGAGGAAGCCATCTAGCTACTGCCTACGGACCCGTAGGTCTATGGTGGACTACTCACGCATCATCGCAGAGGCACCTATGAGGAAGATGAACCCCTCCGTGATGGTGTTTAGATCGGATCTCGCGGTTCTAGAACTTGCGGCGGCTGGAATTGTGTTTCGTCGACTTCTCTAAGGTTTTCCGAATATTTGGGAATGTATAGGCATCAGAGGCGGTGCGGAAGGGGGCCGAGGAGGGCACAACCCATCAGGGCGCGCCGGGGCCCTCCTGGCGCGCCCTGGTGGGTTGTGCTCTCCACAGCCCACCTCTCCGACAGTTGTTTGGCCCAGTGGGTGTCTTCTGGTCCAGAAAAAATCTCCAAAAAGTTTCGTCGCAATTGGACTCCGTTTGGTATTGATTTTCTGCGAAGTAAAAAACAAGCAAAAACAGCAACTGGCACTTTGGCACTATGTCAATAGGTTAGTCCCAAAAAATGATATAAAGTTGTTACAAAATGATGGTAAAACATCCAAGAGTGATAATATAACAGCATGGAACAAGCAAAAATTATAGATACGTTGGAGACGTATCAGCATCCCCAAGCTTAATTCCTACTCGTCCTAGAGTAGGTGAATGATAAAAACAGAATTTTTGATGTGGAATGTTGCCTAACATGTTCATCATATTATTTTGTTCTTTTGTATAGCATGGACATTTTGACTTATAATGATTCAAAGCAATAGTCTAGTTTTAACATAATGACTTCAATACTCAAGCATGTCAACAAACAACCATGTCTTTCAAAATATCAACACTAAAGAAAGTTATCCCTAGCCCATCATGCTCAATCATTGATCCATTCATGAAACACACTCAAATATTAGCTATGCCCAATGCTCAAGTACGATCATAGTGCCCCCTAGTTGGTGCTTATAAGAGAAGATGGAGACTCAAAGCAAAAATAAAAATTGCATAAAGTAAATAGATACGCCCTTCGCAGAGGGAAGTAGGGATTTGTAGAGGTGCCAGAGCTCAAAGTTTTAAATTGAGAGAGAAAAATATTTTGGGTGGCATCCTTTTCCTGTCAACAAAAATGACAAAGTAGTTCACAATACTTTCCATGCTAGATATATCATAGGCGGTTCCCAAACAGACAATAAAGTTTATTCCTTTTCCACCAAACTTTCACTTTCCATGGCGGGCCGTATCCACGGTTGCCTTCCATACCAACACTTTCCAAGGAATTTATTATTTGACACATAAAGTAAATTTTTTTTCTTTTTCATTTCGGGAATGGGCATCCCTATTACCGCCGCACTCTCGTGCAATGACAAGTGAATAAACACTCATCTTGAGAATAACACATCTGGCATGGAAAAATATTGGACACTCCCCACCGTTTCATGAGCGGTACGGGCACACAAAAGAGAAAATTTATTTTGAAAATTTAGAGATGGCACATACAGATTTTCTTGGAACGGCATGGAAATACCGCATATAGGTAGGTATGGTGGACTCATAAGGCAAAACTTGATTTATGGATTTTGGATGCACAAGTAGTATTTCTACTTAGTACAAATGAAGGCTATCAAATAGATTGGGAAGCAACCAAACCAAGAAACGAAAAATCACATAAGTGAGCATTCAACATAACTAACACCGAATAATGCACCACAAGTAGAATGTAACTTCATTGCATAACTATTGACTTTCGTGCATGCATAGGGAATCACAAACCATAACACCAATATTCCTACTAAGCACAATTACTCACTAACATGACTCACATATTACTATCATCATGTTTGAAAACTATTACAAGGAATCAAGTTTAATTTGTCCAATGATCTTCATGAAAGTTTTTAATATATCCTCCTTGGATATCTATCACTTTGGGACTAGTTTCATATATTGCCATTGGTTTTTGGCAAGCTCAAACAAATTTAAGTGAAGCGCATGAGCATAAAGATTTCATCTCTCAAAAAGGTATAAGTGAAGCATGAGAGGATTTATTCAAAATTTACCTACTCTAAAATTAATCTAAGTGAAGCATGAGAGTATTTCTACAAAAATTTCCAAGCACACCATGCTCAAAAAGATATAAGTGAAGTACTAGAGCAATTCTATAGCTCAAAAAGTTTAAGTGAAGCACATAGAGCAATTCTAACAAATCACCGCATTATTTTGGCTTTCTCAAATAGGTGTGTACAGAAAGGATACAAAGGAAAAACTAACAAACAAAGCAAGCAAAGATACAAGACGCTCCAAGAAAAACTCATGATATGTGACGAATAAAAATATAGCTCCAAGTAAAATACCGATGGTCGTTAGAAGAAAGAGGGGATGCCACTCGGGGGCATCCCAAGCTTTGTTGCTTTTTTCTCTTTGGATAAATCTTGGGGGTGCGGTAGCATCCCCAAGCTTACGCTTTTACTACTCCTTATTCCTTCATCCATCGTGATCTCACCCAAAACTTGAAAACTTCAATCACACAAAACTCAACAAAATCTTCGTGAGATCCATTAGTATAATAAAGCAAATCACTACTTTAGGTGCTGTTGCAAACCCATTAATATTTTATAATTGCATTATACCTACTGTATTTTAACTTTACCATGGTTCATACCCTTCAATACAAGCCATAGATTCATCAAAACAAGCACACAATGCAACAAAAACAGAATCTGTCTTAAACAGAACAGTCTGCAGTAATCTGTACTCTAACCATACTTCTGTAACTCTAAAAATTCTGAAACATGTAAAACGTAATGAATTTGTATATCAACACTGTGTTAAAATTTCAGCTCAAGATCACGTTCCAGCAAAAAATGAAAATTCAAATACTGGACGCAAAGTTTCTGTTTCAGATTCAGCATCACTTCTACTCATCCTATGAATCATCCTAAAGGCTTTACTTGGCACAAACACTAAATAAACCATAAAAACACAATCATAACAGAGGCATAATTGTGTCAACACTCAAAAACAGAAAGGAAAAAGCAAAAATTTATTTATTCATTGGGTTGCCTCCCAACAAGCGCTTTCGTTTTACGCCCCTAGCTAGGCATAATGGATAGATTCAAGTATTGTCATCTTTGGTTTTCAACTCTTCAATCACACAACTAGATTTCTTCAAGGATTTAGCATGCATGTTTTTAACGATAACACTCCTAGGACGAAAACCAAAAAATTCATTCTTTTAAATAGGATCTCTGATGGTTTCAACAAAGTCGGGATGAATACTAATCATTTTAAGATCCCCCTTGTGACTACTAGGTGTAGCGACTTTGTTATTAGTAACTTGCGTGGTCTTGCCAATTTTTATGCGAGTTTTTTCAATATATTTGATAGAAGAAAAAGCCGAACCCAAAGTACTAAAGATCTCTTCCAACTTATCAATACGGTAAGGACTTTCTTCTACCCTTTCGTTAACTGCGGTTTCTTTTGCCTTTAGTAATTTAATGGCATCTCCCGCCTTAGCCCTAATTTTATTAGCAAGATTATGCAATTTCTTATCCAAATCTTCAAGATGTTCTTTAGTAATCATCATCTTTTCAATAGCATCTAAGCACTCCATAACGTGTTCGAGAGTTAAAGTTGTTTCATTGATCATGATAGGTGGTGATCCCACTAAACTTCCCAAACCATTAAAAGCATCTAAAGATGGACACATCAAGAAATTCCCACCGGTAATCGTATCAAGGACGAATCTATACCAAGTGGTGATGCCCACATAAAAACTGCGAAGAAGAACAACGGTAGATTGCTTATGGATAGATCTATTATGAGCATTGCAAATCCTATACCAAGCATCTTTAAGGTTCTCCCCTCCCCTTTGCTTAAAATTAAGAACCTCATTATCGGGAGTACACGCAATAAAGGAAGAACTAGCCATAGTGACAAGGCAAGAGATCTGGCAAGAAAAAGGGCAAACGAAAAAGAGGGCGAATAAAACGGCAAATTGGTGAAGTGGGGGAGAGGAAAATGAGAGGCAAATGGCAAATAATGTAATTGCAAGGAGATGAGATTTGTGATTAGGAACCTGGTAGATGATGATGGAGTCCCCTCGGCACCTACGATAGGCACGTAGAAGAGACCGCTTCCTCCCCGGCAACGGCGCCAGAAATTCCTTTGACGTGCTTGGACTGCGTCGGTATTTCCCCAAAGAGGAAGGGTTGATGCAGCACGGCGACGGTAAGTATTTCCCTCAGTTATGAAACCAAGGTTATCGAACTAGTAGGAGGATCACCACCACCCAATAAGCAGCACCTGCACACAAACAACAAATACTTGCAACCCGACGCGAAAGAGAGGTTGTCAATCTCTCTACGGTAAATAGATAGATTAGGTAGTGATAGATAGGAGAGATAGATCTCTCAAGAACACAAATAAAAGAGCAAATATGCAGCAATATATTTTTGGGTTTTTTGGTTTTGTAGATCTAAAAACAAAGCGTGCAAAACGTAGACCAGAAAGCAATATGATGGAAAAGTAGACCCCAAGGCCGTAGGGTTCACTAGTGGCTTCTCTCATGAGTATAGCGCACGGTGGGTGAACAAATTACTGTTGGGAAAATGATAGAAAATCGAATAGTCATGACGATATCCAAGGCGATGATCATTATATAGGCATCACGTCCAAGATAGATAGACCGGCTCCTGCCTGCATCTACCTCTATTACTCCACACATCGACCGCTATCTAGCATGCATCAAGTGTATTAAGTTCATGGAAAAACGGAGTAATGCAATAAGAACGGTGACATGATGTAGACAGGATCTATTCATGTAGGAATAGACCCCATCTTGTTATCCTTAATAGCAATGATACATGCGTGTCTTGCTGCCCCTTCTGTCACTGGGAAAGAACACCGCAAGATCGAACCCATCACAAAGTACCTCTTCCCATGGCAAGAAAAATCGATCTAGTCGGCCTAACTAAACCAAAGATTCGAAGAAGAAATACGATGCTATAAGAAATCATGCATATAAGAGATCAAAGAAGACTCGAATAATATTCATGGATAGAAACTGATCATGAACTCAAAATTCATCGGATCCCAACAAACACACCGCAAAAGTTTACATCAAATAGATCTCCAAGAGACCATTGTATTGAGAATTATAAGAGAGAGAGAGGAAGCCATCTAGCTACTACCTGCGGACCCGTAGGTCTATGGTGGACTACTCACGCATCATCGGAGAGGCACCTATGAGGAAAATGAACCCCTCCGTGATGGTGTTTAGATTGGATCTCGCGGTTCTAGAACTTGCGGCGGCTGGAATTGTGTTTCGTCGACTCCTCTAGGGTTTTCTGAATATTTGAGAATTTATAGGCATCAGAGGCGGTGCGGAAGGGGGCCGAGGAGGGCACAACCCATCAGGGCGCACCGGGGCCCCCTGGCGCGCCCTGGTGGGTTGTGCTCTCCACAGCCCACCTCTCCGGCAATTGTTTGGCCCACTGGGTGTCTTCTGGTCCAGAAAAAATCTCCAAAAAGTTTCATCGCGATTGGACTCCGTTTGGTATTGATTTTCTGCGAAGTAAAAAAATAAGCAAAAACAGCAACTGGCACTTTGGCACTATGTCAATAGGTTAGTCCCAAAAAATGATATAAATTAAGTTGTTATAAAATGATGGTAAAACATCCAAGTGTGATAATATAACAGCATGGAACAAGCAAAAATTATAGATACGTTGGAGACGTATCAGTGCCTGCCACAAGCACTTTGCGAGAATAGAGTTCAATCAAAATGATAATCAAGCATGATAATGGTATTGAAACTAGAATCAATGAGAGACGATGCGCGGTACTAGCTAGTAGTACTTACTTTGGGGTGTGAAAATCGTAGCTCCTTTGTCCAGTCACCCCTAGCCTGGTTGGTGAACTTTTTCCAAACCCTGCACGGCAAAGAAAATGATTACTTGATGTCAGGAAATGAACGAAAGTTGCCGATATGGTGCGATAATGATTTAACTTACTTCTGAAGCATTTCACTCATGTTCGTCCACTCCTTAGGATATTTACGTCTCGAGTCCAAGACAAGTACTACTCCCTCGTCAGGCCGAATGGCTAGCAGAATAAAGTGGAAACTGCGCACGCATAACTCATCAATTACACTTAACCTCAAGTAAGCGAAACAGAATGTGCACGTACAAGACAGTAACACTCACTGGAAGTTGTAAGGAAATAGTATTTCCCTTCTGTTTTGTTGTCCAAGTAACGCCCGTAGCAAGTTTTGCTCTGTTTCACGGGGGCTTTGTTTTAACGTATGTTCATTTATGGTATTTGGGTTAATGAACCCAATGTCATAGATTTGTCATTTTCTGCAATCGATGATCTTCAATCTGCATATAATATAGTGTGAGGATAATTATACATGCAATGAACGAGCTGAGCTAGAGACTTTACAGAAAAAATACTTACAGACAATAGGAACTGACGATACTTTTGTCAAGGTCCTTTTGATTGTATAACTGAAAAAATTATTCAAATTCAACGAACAACTCCTGGACTCCATTGAATAAGTTCTCATCTTTAATTCCCACGAAGATATTTTCGGTCCCATCCTTGCAGGCTTTCAAGTACCATTCATGCAATTGTCGCATCCTCATTGGTAGACCCTTGAGCTCCTCATGTCTGACGAGAGGCTTCCCGTGCTCGTATCTTAAGGATGCTACTACCTCGGCCTTTTCGAACTGTACCGAATCGGGCAAGTAATCACCAAGAGTGATAGCAAGACCACCGGCCGCTATCTCCGGATCATTAGCGATATCGGTAAACACCTTGAGCGGGGGGCACGATTGGTTTTCTTGTTCGCCGATCTGGGGAATTCTTTTCCCACTTCTTGCACCACTGCTACTTAAGCTTCCCGACCGCTTCGCTTGATCAAATGTCTTTTGAATACACCGGTCATAGTTTGATTGTGGCGGAGGCGGTGGTGGTCACCTAAGGGCATCCATAGTTCGCTTCGCTTTTACCGGATCTACTTTCTCCTTTGGAGGCGGACGTTTCGGTGCAAGCTGGCATCTCACTTCTTCATCCACGATCTCGTTGAGTTCCTCCTCAGTCCTCTCGTAAGGTAACTTGGGAGGAGCCTTGAGGCTTGGACCAGCTCTGAATGTCTTCCCTGTTGTACTGCTGCTAGTCGCTGGAGCGGCGGCGCTTCTCTTCCGCCGTTGCTGAGGCGGCGGAGGAGGTGGAGTCTGCTGAGGCAGCGGCGGAGGAGGCGGAGTCCGCTGAGGCGGAGGAGGCGGAGTCCGCTGACACGGCGGAGACAGCTGAGGCGGAGGAGGATTCTGCTGAGGGGCCTCCTCCGTCGGAGTCCGCTGAGGCGGCGGAGCCGGCTGACGCGCCGGAGACGACTCAGGCAGCGGAGATAACAGAGATGGACTGTGAGGAGTCTGCTGAGGGGCCTCCTCCGGCTGAGTCTGCTGAGGCGGCGTCCAGTTTGGAAGCATGATGTTTTCCTTTCTCCATAGACAGGTAGTCCTTAAGGCCTTTTCAAGAAGAATCTCCTCTTCACCTGTAGGGTACTCAAGCTCCAACCCCTCAAATCCGTCAATTATTTCATCCACTCCGACAATAGCAAAGCCAGCTGGAACCGGAGCGAAATGGTAAGTTGCATTAGGTCGAGGAGGTAAGACATAGCCGACCGCCATCTTCAAGGTCAGGTTATGGCATTTCAACATTAGCACACAATGTTCATTATCCGTGATACCATCCACGGGGTAGCGAGGAGCCGTGCTATCAGGCTGAACGAGCTCCGTGGAAGCCACGCTGCTTCTCCGTTGAGATGGTGGGGTAGCATCATGGGTAGTATCCAATGAAGGATCTTCGTGCCGCTGAGATGGTTGGCCGGTAGCTCGCTGGCTCTCAAGTGCCTCTAGTTTCGCTAATCTTTCATTGATCTTCTGCATTTCGCTTGCTTCCTCTTTCTTCTTTCTCTGTCGGCTTCTATAACCAGTGCTGTCAGGAAACCCATGCACCCACGGAATGGAGCCTGATGTGCCTCGTGTTCGTCCAGGGTGTTCAGGATTCCCGAGGGCCATTGACAGCTCGTCCTTCTCTCTGTCGGGATGGAACCTCCCTTCCAGCGCTTTCTTGATTGCTTCCTCAAGCCTTGTGACGGGTGTTTGAAGTTGAGCTTTCGTCTAAACACACTTCCCTGATTCTGGGTCCAAAGTTCCCCCAACCCCGAAGAACCAAGTCCTTGCCCGATCTGGCCAGTGCAATGTCGCTGGTTGGACATTTTTAGCAAGCAGGTCTTGCTCAGCTTTGTCCCACGTAGGCCGGGCTTTGCTGTAGCCACCTGACCCCGTAACATGGTGATACTGCTTCTTTGCAGCATTTTTCTTATTTATATGTGACCTTTGCTTGGCCTTCTCCGGTTTCTTGTAGGCCACAAATGCGGGCCAGTGATCTTTTATCTTCAAGTATTGACCGGTGAATTCTGGAGTCTCGTCTTTGTCGACAAACTTTCTGTTCGATAGTTTCTTCCAGTTCTTGAATAGTTCTGCCATCTTCTTAAGAGCAAACGCCTTGACCTTTCGCTGTATAACTGGGTTATTCGGATCCTCCTCTGGCGGCAGGCTGAAATTTCTCATCAGTGTGTTCCAAAGAACATCTTTCAGTCTATCGTGGACATAAGGAATTTCAGGGTCCTTCTTCTTATTCCATTCTTGGATGCTGATCAGGACGCTGTCCCTAACAATAACTCCGCACTGATGTATAAATTTGTCCTTGGTCCACTTGGGAGCAATCGGTTGGCCTTCTGGAGAGACTTCTTAAATCGTGAACCTTTAATCCGGGTCCAACCTTTTCTTCGGGCCTCGTCTCCTTACCAAAGTTTGGCTCGATCCGGAGGGCTAAAAGAAGAAAGAGGCGTTAATATATGTACATACAAAACAATTAATGCATCTAGTCATCAGAGGCTTTATATATATATATATATATATACATACATACATATATATATACATACATATATATATATACCTCGCCAGACTTTGAAACAGTTAAGGCTTCCTTCTCCATTCGATCACCGGAGCCGTCATTATCTCCTTCCTCCTCCATTCCATCACCGGAGCCGTCATGATCTCCTTCCTCCTCCATTGGATCACCGGAGCCGTCATCCTCTCTTCTATCACCATCGATGTCGTTGAGAAACGACAAGATATCAACATCACCTCCGTCGCGGATTATATCCCCCAACAACTCTTCTTTTTCTAAGTCTCTGTGATCCATAGTTTGTTCACATAAAGCATTGACACTTCAAACTAGCTATCACATAAAGCAAAAAAGAAGTATATTTGTCACCAAAATACAACACTTGACAGAGTTTCCTCTATTTAAAAAATAGTTCTCTGTTTTCAAAAATCATTCCCTCCATATAGAAACTTGCAGACCCCCCCCCCTCATGTCGAAGTTATCGGGGATATGTTGAATTCCCGAGAGAGTTAGGGGTGTTCTAACGCGGCACTACACGATATAGGTGAAGGGGGATAACATTCGGGAATGTTTTCCCGAAGTCTGCATTTTCGGACAGATGAAACGGAGGGGGGCGGTTCCAGGTTCGCTATGCTAGCTGCTTGTGACAGACGAACGGAGGGCATATTCGGATTCGTCATATATAAATTATTTTCATCGGAGTTACGGTTAAGTTTTTGGAAAGTGAAGCTTCCCCTGAAAATTAAAGTTTTTCATGGCTGGTTTTGAAAAAATAAATATACTAACTAAAGACAATTTATACACATATATACATACATACATGAACATATATACATACATACATGAACATAAAAAAATTAAGAAAAAAAACATACATACATACATGAACATAAAAAAAATATAGTGCCATACATACATGAACATATACATACATACATGAACATACACACATACATGAACATACATACATACATGAACATAAAAAATCCAATTAACAAATTGTGTTGTAAAATTAAGCTAACTATCAAATTAACAGGGTCGGGCCCATATGTCAGTGACCCAGGGTTAATTAACAGGGTGATTAGCGTTAAGCTAATCACCTGACGGTCGGGGCCCACCTGCAGGTGACACAGGCAGCGATGCTCGTCGCCGGCGACCTTTGGACGCGGCGGTGCCCACGCTAGGGACCACAGGAGCGGCGCATGAGGCCACTAGGCCGTAGCCCGTGCTCGGCCGCATCTAAAGGGGGTCACGGGAGGCTGTGGGGTGACCGGAGCTGACGGCAGCAACGCCGGAGGCGGCGGCCGGAGCTCGGCCTAAGTGGCACACGACGCTAGGGGCCGCGGGAGCGAGAACTAGAGGCGGCTACGGCCTCCCGCGAGCTCCCAGAGCTTGATAGAGGGCTCGGCGGCAAGCTTCGGGAGCTCTAGCCACGTCGGCGAGGAGCTCATGGGCAAGGCGACTAGCGGGGTTAGGAGAGGAGATCAGCGACGGGGCTAGGGGGAAAAGAACCGGGGCCTCACCGCGGTTGCGAAGGCGTCAACGGCGTGGCCGGGGAGGTCCTCGTTGCTGCGAATCGACCGGAGAAGGCCGACGGTGCCGAGGGCGAAGGCGGCGGGGCAGGGCGCGGCGATGGCGATGGCAACGGCGACGTAGGGGCAGGGCATGGCGACGGCAACGGCGACGTCGGGGCAGGGGAGCGGGGGACGGCAAAATCTGGTAGCCTGGCGGCGTCGAGGTGGTCGTCAGCGCCGTCGGGGGAGATAAGAAACTGCAGATTGATACGTCTCCAACGTATCTATAATTTTTGCCTGTTCCATGCTGTTATATTATCATTCTTGGATGTTTTACAATCATTTTATTACAACTTTATATCATTTTTTGGGACTAACCTATTGACATAGTGCCAAAGTGCCAGCTGCTGTTTTTGCTTGTTTTTTACTTCGCAGAAAATCAGTACCAAACGGAGATAAAACGCTGCGGAGATTTTTGTGGATTTTTTACGGACTAGAAGAAAGAAGATGGGCCAAAGAACACCAGAAGAGGGGGACCACGGTGGCCATCACCCAACAGGGCGCGCCAGAGGCCCCCTGGCGCGGCCTGGTGGGGGATGGGCACCTCGGGCACCCCCTCAACCGACTATCGTGCCTATAAATTCCCAGAAAATCCAAAAACCCGAGAAGAGTCGACGAAACACAATTCCAGCCACCGCAAGTTCCAGAACCTCGAGATCCAATCTAAACACCATCACGGAGGGGTTCATCTTCCTCATAGGTGCCTCTCCGATGATGCGTGAGTAGTCCACCATAGACCTTCGGGTCCGTAGGTAGTACCTAGATGGCTTCTTCTCTCTCTTATGATTCTCAATACAATGGTCTCTTGGAGATCTATTTGATGTAAACTTTTGCGGTGTGGTCTTCTTTGATCTCTTATATGCATGATTACTAATAGCCTCGTATTTCTTCTTCAAATCTTTGGTTTAGTTAGGCCAACTAGATCAATTTTTCTTGCCATGGGAAGAGGTGCTTTGTGATGGGTTCGATCTTGCGGTGTTGTTTCCCGGTGACAGAAGGGGCAGCAAGACACGCATGTATCGTTGCTATTAAGGATAACAAGATGGGGTCTATTCCTACATGAATAGATCTTGTCTACATCATGTCATCCTTCTTATTGCATTACTCCGTTTTTCCATGAACTTAATACACTAGATGCATGCTGGATAGAGGTCGATGTGTGGAGTAATAGAGGTAGATGCAGGCAGGAGTCGGTCTACCTATCTTGGACGTGATGCCTATATAATGATCATCGCCTTGGATATCGTCATGACTATTCGATTTTCTATCAATTGGTAATTTGTTCACCCACCGTGCGCTATACTCATGAGATAAGCCACTAGTGAACCCTACGGCACCCGGGTCTACTTTTCTATCATATTCCTTTCCGATCTATGTTTTTTGCAATCTTTGTTTTCAGATCTACAAAACCAAAAACCCAAAAATATATTGCTGCATATTTACTCTTTTTATTTGTGTTCTTGAGAGATCTATCTCTCCTATCTATCACTACCTAATCTATCTATTTACCGTAGAGAGATTGACAACCTCTCTTTCGCGTCGGGTTGCAAGTATTTGTTGTTTGTGTGCAGGTGCTGCTTATTGGGTGGTGGTGATCCTCCTACTGGTTCGATAACCTTGGTTTCATAACTGAGGGAAATACTTACTGTCGCTGTGCTGCATCATCCCTTCCTCTTTGGGGAACTACCGACGCAGTCCAAGCCACGTCACAGATGGGATTGGAAAATTTCCCAAACTGTTGCTTATATATAGAGACCTTTAGTTCCGGTTGGTGTCTCCAACCGGGACTAATGCCCCCCTTTAGTCCCGGTTGGAGCCACCAACCGGGACTAAAGGTCAATTTCAGCAGCCCAAAGGGCGGGAAGCAGAGACCTTTAGTCCCGGTTGGTGGCTCCAACCGGGACTAAAGGGGGTGCTACTTCTTGAGCTTGCGTTGGTTTTCCCTTGAAGAGGAAAGGGTGATGCAGCAAAGTAGATAAGTATTTCCCTGAGTTGTTGAGAAATAAGGTATCAATCCAGTAGGAGGTAAAAGCAAGGCCCCAATCTATGCACCTGCACAAACAATCAAACACTTGCACCCAACGCTATAAAGGGGTTGTCAATCCCTTCACGGTTACATGCAAGGATGAGATCTGATAGAGATAGATATAAAAGATTACTAAAACGAAAACTAAAATAAAAGTAAATAAATTGCAGCAAAGTATTTTTGGTATTTTGGTTTATAGATCTGAAAATATAATATGAAAAATAGACTCGGGGGCCATAGGTTTCACTAGAGGCTTCTCTCTTGAAGGAAAATAATACGGTGGGTGAACAAATTACTGTCGAGCAATTGATAGAAAAGCGCATAGTTATGACGATATCCAAGGCAATGATTATGCATATAGGCATCACGTCCGTATCAAGTAGACCGAAACGATTCTGCATCTACTACTATTACTCCACACATCGACCGACTCCTGCCTGCATATAGAGTATTAAGTTCATGAAGAACAGAGTAACGCATTAAGTAAGATGACATGATGTAGAGGGATAAACTCAAGCAATATGATGAAAACCCCATCTTTTTATCCTTGATGGCAACAATACAAATACGTGCCTCGCTACCCCTACTTTGTCACTGGGTGAGGACACCGCAAGATTGAACCCAAAACTAAGCACTTCCCCCATTGCAAGAATTACCAATCTAGTTGGCCAAACCAAACCAATAACTTGAAGAGACTTGCAAAGATATGAAATCATGCATATAAGAATTCAGAGAAGATTCAAATAATATTCATAGATAATCTGATCATAAATCCACAATTCATCGGATCTCGACAAACACACCGCAAAAGAGTATTACATCGGATGGATCTCCATGAAGATCATGGAGAACATGGTATTGAAAATCATAGAGAGAGAAGAAGCCATCTAGCTACTAGCTATGGACCCGAAGGTCTGAGGTGAACTACTCACGCATCATCGGAAGGGCAATGGTGTTGATGTAGATGCCCTCCGCGATCGAATCCCCCTCCGGCAGATTGCCGGAAAAGGCCCCAAGCTGGGATTTCACGGGAACAGAGGCTTGTGGCGGCGGAAAAGTATTATCGTGAATCTCTTTGGTATTGGGGGAATATTCCTGAATTTATAGGCGAAGAGTTAGGGTTGGAGGAGCTACGGGGGGCCCACAAGCCAGGGGGCGCCCCTCCCTGGGGCGCGCCCTGGTGGCTTGTGGCCCACCCGTAGGTCTTCTGGCCTCTTCTCGAAGCCTCCTGGGTTCCTTCTGGTCCAAGAAAAATCAGCGTAGAATTTTATTCCGTTTGGACTCCGTTGGATATTCCTTTTCTGCAATACTCAAAAACAAGGAAAAAACAAAAACTGGCACTGGGCACTAGGTTAATAGGTTAGTCCCAAAAATAATATAAAATAGCATATTAATGCATATAAAACATCCAAAACAGATAATATAATAGCATGGAACAATCAAAAATTATAGATATGTTGGAGACGTATCAGCATCCCCAAGCTTAATTCCTGCTCGTCCTCGAGTAGGTAAATGATAAAAACAGAATTTTTGATGTGGAATGCTACCTAACATATTTATCCATGTAATATTATTTATTGTGGCATGAATGTTCAGATCCATAAGATTCAAAACAAAAGTTTAATGTTGACATAAAAACAATAATACTTCAAGCATACTAACAAAGCAATCGTGTCTTTTCAAAATAACATGGCCAAAGAAAGTTATCCCTACAAAATCATATGGTCTGGCTATGCTCCATCTTCCCCACACAAAGTATTTAAATCATGCACAACCCCGATGACAAGTCAAGCAATTGTTTCACACTTTTTATGTTCTCAAACCTTATCAACTTTCACGCAATACATGAGCGTGAGCCATGGATATAGCACTATAGGTGGAATAGAATATGGTGGAGGTTGTGAGGAAAAGGAGAAGATAGTCTCACATCAACTAGGCGTATCAACGGGCTATGGAGATGCCCATCAATAGATATCAATGTGAGTGAGTAGGGATTGCCATGCAACGGATGCACTAGAGCTATAAGTGTATGAAAGCTCAAAAAGAAACTAAGTGGGTGTGCATCCAACTCGCTTGCTCACGAAGACCTAGGGCAATTTGAGGAAGCCCATCATTGGAATATGCAGGCCAATTTATATAATGAAAATTTTCCACTAGTATATGAAAGTGACAAAAATAGGAGACTCTCTATCATGAAGATCATGGTGCTACTTTGAAGCACAAGTGTGGAAAAAAGATAGTAGCATTGTCCCTTCTCTCTCTTCTCTTTTTTTTTTGTGGGCATCTTTGGCCTCTTTTTTTTATTTGGGCTTCATTGGCCTCTTTTATTATTTGTAAAGTCCGGAGACTCATCCCAACTTGTGAGGGAATCATAGCTTCCATCATCCTTTCCTCACATGGGACAATGCTCTAATAATGATGATCATCACACTTTTATTTACTTACAACTCAAGAATTACAACTCGATACTTAGAACAAAATATGACTCTATATGAATGCCTCCAGTGGTGTACCGGGATGTGCAACGATCTAGCATAGCAAATGACATCAAAAAATGGACAAGCCATGAAAACATCATGCTAGCTATCTTACGATCATGCAAAGCAATATGACAATGATGGTGCGTGTCATAATAAATGGAACGGTGGAAGTTGCATGGCAATATATCTCGGAATGGCTATGGAAATGCCATAATAGGTAGGTATGGTGGCTGTTTTGAGGAAGGGAATATGGTGGGTTTAATGCACCGGCGAAAGTTGCGCGGTACTAGAGAGGCTAGAAATGGTGGAAGGGTGAGAGTGCGTATAATCCATGGACTCACATTAGTCATAAAGAACTCACATACTTATTGCAAAAGTCTATTAGTTATCGAAGCAAAGTATTAGATGCATGCTCCTAGGGGAGAGGTTGGTAGGAGTTAACCATCGCGCTCTCCCGACCCTCACACAAGGGATGACAATCAATAAACAAATCATGCTCCGACTTCGTTACATAACGGTTCACCATACGTGCATGCTACGGGAATCACAAACTTTTAACACAAGTATGTCTACCAATCCACAATTACTCACTAGCATGACTCTAATATCACCATCTTTATATCTCAAAACTATATGCGAGGAATCAAACTTCTCATAGTATTCAATGCACTTTATATGAAAGTTTTTATTATATCCCTCTTGGATGCCCATTATATTAGGACTAAATTCATAACCTAAACCAATTAGCATGCTGTTTAAAGACTCTCAAAATAATATAAGTGAGGTACGAGAGTTCAATTATTTGTATAAAATAAAACACCACCGTGCTCTAAAAAGATATAAGTGAAGCACTAGAGCATTCTAATAAATTCACGATTTATGCGTGTCCCTCTCAAAAGATGCGTGCAGCAAGGATGATTGTGGCAAACTAAAAAGCAAAGACTCATATCATACAAGACGCTCCAAGCAAAACACATATCATGTGGTGAATAAAAATATAGCCTCAAGTAAATTTACCGATGGATTGAAGACGAAAGAGGTGATGCCTTCCGGGGCATCCCCAAGCTTAGGCTCTTTGGTATCCTTGAATATTCCTTGGGGTGCCTTGGGCATCCCCAAGCTTAGGCTCTTGCCACTCCTTATTCCATAGTCCATCAAATCTTTACCCAAAACTTGAAAACTTCACAACACAAAACTCAACAGAAAACTCGTGAGATCCGTTAGTATAAGAAAAATAAATCACCACTTTAGGTACTGTTGTGAACTCATTCTTTATTTATACTGCTGTAATATCTACTGTATTCCAACTTCTCCATGGTTCATACCCCCCGATACAACCCATAGATACATCAAAATAAGCAAACAACAGAAAGAAAACAGAATCTGTCAAAAACAGAACAGTCTGTAGCAATCTGGAAACTCCGAATAATTCTGTAACTCAAAAAATTCTTAAAAATTAGGAGAATCTGGGAAATTTGTATATCAATCTTGTGTAAAAATTTCAGACTCATTCGACTCTCTGGTGAATTTATAAAATTCCTGGACTGAGCGCAAAAGTTTCTGTTTTTCAGTAAGATCAAATCAACAATCACCGTAGACCATCCCAAAGGTCTTACTTGGCTCAAACACTAATTAAAACACTAAAACACAATTACTACAGAGGTAATAATGTGTAAATCACTAAAAAACAGAAAGGAAAAAGGAAAAATTTATTTATTCATTGGGTTGCCTCCCAACAAGCGCTATCGTTTTACGCCCCTAGCTAGGCATAATGATTTCAATGATGCTCATATAAAAAGTAGTAATTGAAATATGCAAGAAAGCATCATGAATCTCATGACAAGCACATTTAAGTCTAACCCACTTCCTATGCATAGGGATTTTTTGAGCAAACAATTTATGGGAACAAGAATCAACTAGCATAGGAAGGCAAAACAAGCATAACTTCAAAACTTTGAACACATAGAGAGGAAACTTGACATTATTGCAATTCCTACAAGCATATGTTCCTCCCTCATAATAAATTTTAGTAGCATCATGAAGGAATTCAACAATATAACTATCACATAAATCATTCTTTTCATGATGCACAAGCATAGAATTTTCATTACTCTCCACATAAGCAAATTCCTTTTTATCCATAGTAGTGGGAGCAAACTCAACAAAATAACTATCATGAGACACTTGATTGACATAACCAGATTGCAAATTAAAACCATGATGATAAGTTTCACCATCATCATGAATAGGAGGCATGCAAACATCATAATAAATTTGCTCATCAAAACTTGGGGGACTAAAAATATCATCTTCATCAAACATAGCATCCCCAAGCTTGTGGCTTTGCATATCGTTAGCATAATTGACATTAATAGAATTGATAGTAACATCATTGCAATCATGCTTTCCAATCAAGGAGATATCATGAATCACCTTATAAATTTCTTCTTTCAACACTTCATCAAAATTTTCATGATTTTCAAGCAAAACTTCATAGAGATAATCAAGTGCACTCAACTCACTAGCAATTGGTTCATCATAATTTGGTCTTTTGAAAAGATTAGCAAGTGGATGAGGATACATATCAATAGATTTTTAGCAAGCGAAGATGCAAGCAAATAGAAGGCACATGGCAACACAAGAAAACAAAAAGCAAACGAAAAGACGAACGGAAGAAGGGTGAATAAAAAGGCAAATCTTTTTGGTTTTTTCTGAAAATTCGTTTTAGAATTGGGGGAGAGGAAAACGAGAGGCAAATGGCAAATAATGTAAATGCAAGAGATGAGTTTGTGATGGGTACTTGGTAGGCTTGATGTAGATCTCTCCGACAACCACGCCAAAAATTGGCAAGTTGACGGGAGAGTTCTTGTCTTGACTTGCTATGTATCCTCCCCGGCAACAGCGCCAGAAATCCTTCTTGCTACTTCTTGAGCTTGCGTTGGTTTTCCCTTGAAGAGGAAAGGGTGATGCAGCAAAGTAGATAAGTATTTCCCTCAGTTGTTGAGAACCAAGGTATCAATCCAGTAGGAGGTACAAGCAAGGCCCCAATCTATGCACCTACACAAACAATCAAACACTTGCACCCAACGCTATAAAGGGGTTGTCAATCCCTTCACGGTTACTTGCAAGGATGAGATCTGATAGAGATAAATATAAAAGATTACTAAAAAATAAACTAAAATAAAAGTAAATAAATTGCAGCAAAGTATTTTTGGTATTTTTGGTTTATAGATCTGAAAATATAATATGAAAAATAGACCCGGGGGCCATAGGTTTCACTAGAGGCTTCTCTCTTGAAGGAAAATAATACGGTGGGTGAACAAATTACTGTCGAGCAATTGATAGAAAAGCGCATAGTTATGACGATATCCAAGGCAATGATTATGCATATAGGCATCACGTCCGTATCAAGTAGACCGAAACGATTCTACATCTACTACTATTACTCCACACATCGACCGACTCCTGCCTGCATCTAGAGTATTAAGTTCTTGAAGAACAGAGTAACGCATTAAGTAAGATGACATGATGTAGAGGGATAAACTCAAGCAATATGATGAAAACCCCATCTTTTTATCCTTGATGGCAACAATACAAATACGTGCCTCGCTACCCCTAATTTGTCACTGGGTGAGGACACCGCAAGATTGAACCCAAAACTAAGCACTTCCCCCATTGCAAGAATTACCAATCTAGTTGGCCAAACCAAACCAATAACTCGAAGAGACTTGCAAAGATATGAAATCATGCATATAAGAATTCAGAGAAGATTCAAATAATATTCATAGATAATCTGATCATAAATCCACAATTCATCGGATCTCGACAAACACGCCGCAAAAGAGTATTACATCGGATGGATCTCCATGAAGATCATGGAGAACATGGTATTGAAGATCATAGAGAGAGAAGAAGCCATCTAGCTACTAGCTATGGACCCGAAGGTCTGAGGTGAACTACTCACGCATCATCGGAAGGGCAATGGTGTTGATGTAGATGCCCTCCGCGATCGAATCCCCCTCCGGCAGATTACCGAAAAAGGCCCCAAGATGGGATTTCACGGGAACAGAGGCTTGTGGCGGCGGAAAAGTATTATCGTGAATCTCTTTGGTATTGGGGGAATATTCCTGAATTTATAGGCGAAGAGTTAGGGTTGGAGGAGCTACGGGGGGCCCACAAGCCAGGGGGCGCCCCCCCTGGGGCACGCCCTGGTGCCTTGTGGCCCACCCGTAGGTCTTCTGGCCTCTTCTCGAAGCCTCCTGGGTTCCTTCTAGTCCAAGAAAAATCAGCGTAGAATTTTATTCCGTTTGGACTCCGTTGGATATTCCTTTTCTGCAATACTCAAAAACAAGGAAAAAAACAGAAACTGGCACTGGGCACTAGGTTAATAGGTTAGTCCCAAAAATAATATAAAATAGCATATTAATGCATATAAAACATCCAAAACAGATAATATAATAGCATGGAACAATCAAAAATTATAGATACGTTGGAGACGTATCAGGGGGCATTAGTCCCGGTGGGAGCCACCAACCGGGACTAGAGGGTTGTGCTTCCCGCAGCCAAAGTTTAGTCCCACCTCGCTAGTCGAGAGGGGCTTGGAGTGGTTTATAAGCGCTGCTGCCGCTGCCCTCTGGAGCTCCTCTCTAATGCGGGCAGTACATGCCTATCTCACGCCCTGTTGGGCCTGCTAGCACTGCGGGCCTGCATCCTGGCCCATTTCTAGGGTATCTAGTCGTATGCAGGCCGTGGTGGCTAGTAGGCGGGCCTTTTTTTATTTTTTGCATATATTATGTTTTTCAATTTTTAATGTTATTTTTTGCATTTGTTATTTTTAGTTATATAATTTTAGTTGCATAAATTTTATATAATTTTAGTTGCATGAGTTTTATTTTTTATTGATTCTTTTTAGTTGATTCCTTTTGCTATTAGAGTTTTATAAAAGCTTTTTAGTTTTCTATTAAAGCTCGTAACAAAATATACTTTATGAAAATTCTTTTTACTATTAAAGTTTTTAACAAATAAATACTTTGATCATTTTAGTTAATATTATTTTGATTCTTTTTAACAAAGGGATTTCATTTTTTTAACATATTTTAACTCCAGACTTTTTCTGCATTCAATATGCACCATTCAAAGCCACGTCGTCAATTTTCAACCCTTTTCTGACTTCATTTGCTATTTTTCATGCATTTCATGATTTATTTTGAGCTAAAATGACCATGAATTTGAAAACCACTGCAAATGAACTCTGAAAAGGTTGAAACTTGGCATGGTATCATAATTTCACCCACATAGCATGTGCTAAAATGTTGAGAGGGTTACGGTAAAAACTGGATGCACTTCGTGTACAAACTGGACAATCTCTTTCGAAGCATCAGGGTTTCGGACGAAAACTCATCTATTACAAAAGGGATTTCGTTTTTTTAACATATTTTAACTCCAGACTTTTTCTGCATTCAATATGAACCATTCAAAGCCACATCATCAATTTTCAACCCTTTTCTGACTTCATTTGCTATTTTTCATGCATTTCATGATTTATTTTAAGCTAAAATGACCATGAATTTGAAAAGCACTGCAAATGAACTCTGAAAATGTTGAAACTTGGCATGGTATCATAATTTCACCCACATAGCATTTTCTAAAAAGTTGAGAGGGTTACGAGAAAAACTGTATGCACTTCGTGTACAAACTCGACAATCTCTTTCGAAGTATCAGGGTTTTGGACGAAAACTCATCTATTACAAAGGGATTTCATTTTTTTAACATATTTTAACTCCAGACTTTTTCTGCATTCAATATGCACCATTCAAAGCCACATCATCAATTTTCAACCCTTTTCTGACTTCATTTGCTATTTTTCATGCATTTCATGATTTATTTTGAGCTAAAATGACCCTGAATTTGAAAAGCACTGCAAATGAACTCTGAAAATGTTTAAACTTGGCATGGTATCATAATTTCACCCACATAGCATGTGTTAAAAAGTTGAGAGGGTTACGGGAAAAACTGGATGCACTTCATGTACAAACTGGACAATCTCTTTCGAAGTATCAGGGTTTCGGACGAAAACTCATCTATTACAAAAGGGATTTCATTTTTTTAACATATTTTAACTCCAAACTTTTTCTGCATTCAATATGCACCATTCAAAGCCACATCATCAATTTTCAACCCTTTTCTGACTTCATTTGCTATTTTTCATGCATTTCATGATTTATTTTGAGCTAAAATGACCCTGAATTTGAAAAGCACTGCAAATGAACTCTGAAAATGTTGAAACTTGGCATGGTATCATAATTTCACCCACATAGCATGTGCTAAAAAGTTGAGAGGGTTACGGGAAAAACTGGATGCACTTCGTGTACAAACTGGACAATCTCTTTCGAAGTATCAGGGTTTCGGACGAAAACTCATCTATTACAAAAGGGATTTCATTTCTTGACATGCAACTGCAGTGATATTCTAGATCAAAGACATTATCAGAATAGTTGTGGAGAGAAAGTCTTCACTTTTTCTTCGCGTGTGTCCCTTGCTTATTGCGCCGTAACCATGGATAATCTTCATAGTCTTCACTTTGAAGGGAGGAATTTCATGAAACTTTTCATAATCTTCAGACATGTCTGTCTTGTCCTCCACTCCCACGATGTTTCTTTTCCCTGAAAGAACTATGTGGCGCTTTGGCTGATCGTTTGATGTATTCGCTTCCTTGTCTTTTTTTTTCTCGGTTTGGTAGACATATCCTTCACATAGAAAACCTGCGCCACATCATTGGCTAGGACGAATGGTTCGTCTGTGTACCCAAGATTGTTCAGATCCACTGTTGTCATTCCGTACTGCGGGTCTACCTGTACCCTGCCTCCTGACAGATTGACCCATTTGCACCGAAACAAAGGGACCTTAAATTCATGTCCATAGTCAAGTTCCCATATCTCCTCTATGTAACCATAATATGTGTCCTTTGCCCTATTGGTGATTGCTGCATCAAAGCGGACACCACTATTTTGGTTGGTGCTCTTATTATCTTGGGCGATCGTGTAAAATGTATTCTCATTTATCTCGTACCCTTGGTAAGTCCATACAGTCGAAGATGGTGTCCTGGCCAACAAGTACAGCTCATCTCCAACAGTGTTGTTACGCATGAGATGCATTTGCAACCAACCGCTAAAAGTCCCGATGTGTTCACATGTAATCCAGTCGTCAGACAGCTCCAGGTGTTTGTAGCGTAGAATATTATTGTGTTCATTGATATACGGGGCCACCAAGGTAGAATTCTGTAGAACTGTGTAGTGTGCTTGCGCCCAAGAATGCCCGTCCCTACATATTATTGAATCCACTCCTAGCGTGCCTTTTCCACTCAGTCTCCCCTCATACCGCGATTGAGGGACACCAATCGGCTTAAGGTCAGGAATAAAGTCAACACAAAACCCAATGACCTCCTCTGTTTGATGGCCCATGGAGATGCTTCCTTCTGGCCTAGCACGATTGCGAACATATTTCTTCAAGACTCCCATGAATCTCTCAAAGGGGAACATATTGTGTAGAAATACAGGACCCAGAATGGCAATCTCGTCGACTAGGTGAACTAGGACGTGCGTCATAATATTGAAGAAGGATGGTGGGAACACCAACTCGAAGCTGACAAGACATTGGACCAAATCATTCTGTAACCTTGGTAGGATTTCTGGATCGATTACCTTCTGAGAAATTGCATTGAGGAATGCACATAGCTTCACAATGGCTAATCGAACATTTTCTGGTAGAAGCCCCCTCAATGCAACCGGAAGCAGTTGCGTCATAATCACGTGGCAGTCATGAGATTTTAGGTTCTGGAATTTTTTCTCTGCCATGTTTATTATTCCCTTTATATTCGACGAGAAGCCAGACGGGACCTTGATACTGAGCAGGCATTCAAAGAAGATTTCCTTCTCCGCTTTGGTTAGAGCGTAGCTGGCAGGACCTTGATACTGCTTTGGATGCATGCCGTCTTTTTCGTTCACAGGTTGCTGGTCCTCCCGTGCCTCCGGTGTATCTTTTGTCTTCCCATACACGCCCAAGAAGCCTAGCACGTTCACGCAAACATTCTTCGTCACTTGCATCACGTCGATTGCAGAGCGGACCTCTAGGTCTTTCCAATAGGGTAAGTCCCAAAATATAGATTTCTTCTTCCACATGGGTGCGTGTCCCTCAGCGTCATTCGGAACAGATTGTCCACCAGGACCCTTTCCAAAGATTACTTGTAAATCCTTGACCATATCAAGTATATCATCACCAGTACGGAGGACGGGCTTCTTCTGGTGATCTGCCTCACCTTTGAAATGCTTGCCTTTCTTTCTTAAGGCATGCTTGGTCGGAAGAAATCAACGATGTCCCAGGTACACATTCTTCTTGCATTTGTCCAAATATATACTTTGGGTATCATCTAAACAGTGCGTGCATGCGTTGTATCCCTTGTTTGTCTGTCCTGAATGGTTACTAAGAGCAGGCCAATCATTGATGGTTACAAACAGCAACGATCGTAGGTCAAATTCCTCTTGTTCATGCTCATCCCACACACGTACACCTTTTCCATTCCACATCTATAAAAGCTCTTCAACTAATGGCCTTAGGTACACATCAATGTCGTTGCCGGGTTGCTTAGGGCCTTGGATGAGCACTAGCATCATAATGAACTTCCGCTTCATGCACAACCAAGGAGGAAGGTTATAGATACATAGAGTCACGGGCCATGTGCTATGCTTGCTGCTCTGCTCCCCAAAAGGATTAATGCCGTCTGCACTTAAACCAAACCATACGTTCCTTGCGTCACCTGCAAAGTCCCCCCACTTTCTCTCGATTTTTCTCCACTGTGACCCGTCAACGGGTGCTCTCAACTTCCCGTCTTTCTTACGGTCTTCTTTGTGCCATCGCAACAACTTGGCATGCTCTTTGTTTCTGAACAGACGTTTCAACTGTGGTATTATAGGAGCATACCACATCACCTTGGCAGGAACCCTCTTCCTGGGACGCTCGCCCTCAACATCACTAGGGTCATCTCGTCTGATCTTATACCGCAATGCACCGCATACCGGGCATGCGTTCAATTCCTCGTACTCACCGCGGTAGAGGATGCAGTCATTAGGGCATGCATGTATCTTCTGCACCTCCAATCCTAGAGGGCAGAGAACCTTCTTTGCTTTGTACGTACTGTCGGGCAATTCGTTATCCTTTGGAAGCTTCTTCTTCATTATTTTCAGTAGCAAACCAAATCCCTTGTCAGATACACCATTGTCTGCCTTCCATTGCAGCAATTCCAGTGTGGTACCGAGCTTTGTGTTGTCATCTTCGCAGTTTGGGTACAACCCTTTTTTGTGATCCTCTAACATGCGATCGAACTTCAACTTCTCCCTTTCACTTTCGCATTATCTTTGTGCATCAACAATGACCCGGCGAAGATCATCATCGGGCACATCGTCTGGTGCCTCTTGATCTTTAGCTTCCCCCATTGCAGTATCACCGTATTCAGGGAACATAGGATAGTTGTCATCATCCTCTTCTTCTTCTTCGTTGTCTTCCATCATAACCCCTCTTTCTCCGTGCTTGGTCCAAACATTATAGTGTGGCATGAAACCCTTCTCAAGCATGTGGGAGTGAAGGGTTTTCGAGTTAGAGTAATCCTTCGTATTCTCACAGACAGTACATGGACAATACATAAAACCATTCTGCTTGTTTGCCACAGCCACTTCGAGAAATTTATGCAGGCCCACAATGTACTCGGAGGTGCGTCGGTCACCATACATCCATTGCCGGTTTATCTGTGTGCATTATATAATTAAGTGTATCAAAAAACATTACATAACATCATGAATAGAGAAGTGACCAAATTAATACAAGTTCATCATCACATTAAAACCAAAGTACACTAGTGATCAAATGTTATTGCTGAAAAAATAAATACATAAAGTTCATACATAGTTCTCATAGAACAACATACAGCTCCCTAGAGCATCTAATTAAAACATAAATTGAAACTAACATACAACTATGTAAAACATTTAAATGCAACAACAAATGCGATCATAATCGCAACTAAGGTAACAATTGATCCAACAGCATAATGATACCAAGCCTCATTATCAATGGTATATTTTCTTATCTTTCTAATCTTCAAGCGCATTGCATCCATCTTGATCTTGTGGTCATCGACGACATCGGCAACATGCAACTCCAATTTCATCTTCTCCTCCTCAATTCTTTTCAATTTTTCTTTCAAATACTCGTTTTCTTTTTCAACTAAATTTAACCTCTCGACAAGAGGGTCGGTTGGAATTTCCGGTTCACATACCTCCTAGATAAAAACATCTATGTCACGTTGGTCGGCATAATTGTCATAAACACTAAATGAAACAAATAGTTATAAAAGATAATATACCACATCCGAATCATAGACCGGACGAGGGCCGACGGGGGCGGATACCAAAACCATGACACTATATAATAACAAACAATAATAAAGTAAGAAATTTATACAAGTATCTATGTCAATCATACAAGTAAGAATTTTTTTTCTTTTAAAAAGAAAATAAGAACAAGAGGCTCACCACGGTGGTGCCGGCAACGAGATCGGCGCGGGCGATCGACGACGGTGAGGACAGGGACGGGATGGGACGGACCGCCAAACCTAGACAAATCTTGGGGAAAATGGAGCTTGGAGGTCGAGCTTGGAGAGGAGAAAGCTTAAGCGTGGCTCGGGCATTTCATCGAACACCTCGTGTGCATAGGAGGTGAGAGCAGAGCAGCACACACCTCCCACACGCCGGCCGGCCAAAAAACAGAGGAGTGAGCGGGCAGGGGCAAGCATATATATATATATATATATATATATATATATATATATATATATATATATATATATAGGCATATCTTTAGTCCCGGTTGGTGGCTAGAACCGGGACATAAGACTGCCCTTTAGTCCCGGTTCCAGCCACCAACCGGGACTAAAGGGGCTGCGCCAGGAGCGAGGACCTTTAGTCCCGGTTTTTGTCTGGAACTGGGACTAAAGGGGTCAAACGAACCGGGACTGGTGCCCGCCGAGGCCCGACCGGCGTCCTGGCCTCATGAACCGGGACTGATGCACCCATTACTCCCGGTTCGTAACACGACCGGGACTAATGCAATATTCTGGCCTGGACCAAAGCCCTGTTTTCTACTAGTGACCTGGGGGTGGCCCGTGGGGCCCACAAGACACCAGGGCGTGTTGAGGCCCCTAGCGCGTCCTGATGGGTTGTGGGGCCCACGGGGGTCTCCTCCATCGCCTCTCAGCTCTATAAATACCCAAATATTCCAGAAACCCTAGGGGAGTGGACGAAACACAATTCCAGTCGCCGCAAGTTCCAGAACCACGAGATCCAATCTAGAGCCCTATTCCGACACTCCGCCGGAGGGGAACACGATCACAGAGGGGTTCATCATCCTCATTGGTGCTCCTACGATGATGCGTGAGTAGTTCACCATAGACCTACGGGTCCGTAGGCAGTAGATAGATGGCTTCTTCTCTCTTTTTGATTCTCAATACAATGGTCTCTTGGAGATCTATTTGATGTAATGACTTTTTGCGGTGTGTTTGTTGGGATCCGATGAAGTTCGAGTTTATGATCAGATCTATATCCATGAATATTATTTGAGTCTTCTTTGATCTCTTATATGCATGATTATTTATAGCCTCATATTTCTTCTCCGAATCTTTGGTTTAGTTAGGCCAACTAGATTGATTTTTCTTGCAATGGGAAGAGGTGCTTTGTGATGGGTTCGATCTTATGGTGTCCTCACCCAGTGACAGAAGGGGTAGCGAGGTACGTATGTATCGTTGCTATTAAGGATAAAAAGATGGGGTCTATTCCTACATGAATAGATCTTGTCTACATCATGTCATCGTTCTTATTGCATTACTCTGTTTCTCCATGAACTTAATACACTAGATGCACACTGGATAGCAGTCGATGTGTGGAGTAATAGTAGTAGATGCAGAATCGTTTCGGTCTACTAATCTTGGTTGTGATGCCTATATATTGATCATTACCTTGGATATCGTCATAATTATTTGTTCTTCTATCAATTGCCCAACAGTAATTTGTTTACCCACCGTATGCTATTTTCTCGAGAGAAGCCACTAGTGAAATCTACGCCCCCCGGGTCTATCTTTTATCATATTGTTTTCGGATCTATCTTTTATCGTATTTGCTTTCAGATCTATTATTCCAAAAACCCAAAAATACCTTGCTGCACTTTTATTTACTTATTTTATTTTGTGTTTTTGCAAGATCTATTTATCCAATCTCATACAAACCAATCTATCTTTTTACTGAGGAGGGATTGACAACCCCTCTTACGTGTTGGGTTGCGAGGTTTTGTTCTTTGTGTGCAGGTACCGTTTACATAGTGTTGCTTTGTTCTCCTACTAGATTGATAACCTTGGTTTCATAACTGAGGGAAATACTTGTCGTCACTGTGCTGCATCATCCTTTCCACTTTGGGGAAACCCCAACGCAGTTCAAACACGTCACAGATGTTCGACAATGCCTGGGCGGCTGCCGGAGAGGTACAATGATGACGTCAAACGAGGGGGTGTGGGTGGAAAGCAAGAGGTAGCAGGGGCAGAGTGGAAGAAAAGTGGCCCGAGAGGGGATTTGAGTGGTTCAGGGGTGTCGGAGTCCTACGTGGCGGAGGTCCGTATGCCCACAACCTTCCTCCAGTTTGCGCCCGGTTTGCGGGGATTTGAACAAGTTGACGCGTGTGCAGACAAGTACGAATCCACATTGGATGGAAAACTTCGTCCAAACAGTTCGGTCCAGGTGTATGGAAGTATTTTGAGAGTCCTCAATGAAGATGTACTTAGAAGACGAGCTGTTAACCAACTAAGAGCTCTGATCTACTCCACAGACACCATCTGGGTGTCGCGGAACGCAACATGGGGCGCAACGTCATGGTCGTGGGGAGGACATCATCGGTGTTGTTACAACGAAACAAAGGAGTCCGAGTGTAGTAGTCCTTGATACAAAATCCAAAGGGGGTCAAATTCCATAGAAACAAGATTCTCATGAGTTAAGGCACGAGTAAAAATTAAAATTGTGATCAAGGCAAGACAGGAGAGACATGCACACCATGAAAGTTTGACATAAGAAGAGGAAGTGGGGATCTGTAGGAACCAGAGTGTGTAAATGGAAGGTGAGCGGCGTTGCAGATGATAATGCGGCGAGGGCAATGGAGGGAAATGAGAGAGAGAGACTACCCGGATTCGAAGAAATATGTGTCGTTGCGCCCGTATCGAGGAACCAATCGCCGTCGACATCATGCGCTGGTAGGTGAGAGACACCGTGTCATAGGGGATAGAGCTATGTCGTGGCACTGACAAAAATGCCACCTTATACAGTGTGCTACCGACGATGAACTTGGATTACTCCAGATCGAGGATTGTCATGTCAGGGGGCCGGAGTGAGGGGGGGGGGGTGTTGAGGATGGCGTCAGTCGACGAGGTCATATAGCAGGAGAGGGCAAGACATTAACGAAGGAAATCTCGCTGGGCAAGCTAGTGAAGGAGTGAGACTCAACCATCGAAGAGAAGGACCGGAAGCGAGGATAGATAATACAAAATATGATACCATGTAAGAGACACATATGGGAAGCAACGGAAGAATTGCATTGTGTGTGCGTGTGAGTGTGCGTGTGCATGTGCGTGTGTTACAAGGCACACAACTCTAACTAACTAAATCCATAAAGACATAGCTAAAGACTAGGGACAATAAGCTACAGATGCACAACAGTTGCACAATGGACGAAGTCAGCTTAGTGAGGACATATCTTTTTGTTGGAAACATCGATACTTGTTCGTTGGAGCTAAAACATCGATACCCTTTACCGATTTTGGAAATCTAATCAAGTCAAAACGTATCAAGGACAATATAGAGAGGCATGATATTGCAAAGCTAAAATGATTCTTGGAAATAGGGCTCAATTGGCTTTAAACTTTTCTTGTTTCGATGAAAATTGTATGCACCACTATTCCTTTTACAGATATTGTGCACTACAAGACATCACTATTTGCACATGCTGGTTCTTTTGTAGTAATGTTTACAAATATTATGTGCTTTTTTTTGAGAATTTTAAGAAAAAAAACTAACAAGAGAATGTCTTCGGTGTGAACTTTGGGCCGATCCACTTTGGGCTGCTACTGCTTCGACTGTCGACTCCACCCACCACATCCCAAAAAAACATCCCGCACGAGCAAACCCTAAAAAAAACACCCCGCACGAGCAGTGAGGAGGGCGAAATGTCTAGCCGCCGCTGCCGCCGCCACCCATGCTAGCCGGCGGTCGGGCCACTGGACGACGACGACCTGCTCCGGGAGATCCTCCTCCGCCTGCCCCCGCAGCCCTCCTCCCTCCCCCGCGCCTCCGCCGTCTGCAGGCGCTGGCGCCTCCTCCTCTCCGACCCAGGATTCTCCCGCCGCTTCCGCATCCACCACCGCCGCAACCCTCCCCTCCTCGGTTTCTTCGTCAGAAATGAAGATCTGCCCTTCCTACCTACTCCCGACACCCCGGATTGGGTCTCCCCCAGTCGTTTCTCCTTGCAGCGCGGCGACGGCGACCGGTTCATGTCCCTTGGATGCCGCCATGGCCTGGTACTCGTCTTCAACGAACCTAAGAACCAGATCCTGGTGTGGGACCCCGTCACCGGCGACCAGCACTGCGTTGACATCCCCCCGGTGGTTGCGTTACATGCGAAGAAGACAAGGATGAACGGGGCGGTGCTTCGTGCTGCCGGAGACGGTGCCCAACACTTCCGAGTGGTGTTGACAGTGGCAGACAATGACGACAAGCAACACAGACGAGCGCTTGCCTGCGTTTACTCGTCAGAGACTGGCGCATGGGGTGATCTGCTCTCAACACAGCTTCCACCTGGTGTTCCAGTGAGTGATGCTCCCGCCTTGGTTTCTAATTACACGCCTGCTGTGCTGATTGGGGATTCCCTTTACTGGAGGCTTGCTGGGATTTTTTATGGAATTCTGGAGTTTGATTTGGAGAAGCAAAGCCTAGCAGTGATACCGGTGCCAGTGCATATCCTTGAAGAGGGCCATTGCCTATTCTCGATTATGCGTGCAGAGGGTGGTGGCCTTGGTTTACTCCTCCCGACAGACCGCTGCAGCATCCAGTTATGGAAGAGGAAGACCGATTGTGACGGTGTTGCTTCATGGTTGCTTGGAAGAACCATTGAACTGGACAAGCTACTTTCTCTGAATTCAGAGGAGAATGGCATAATGATACAAGGGTCCATGGGGGAAAATAATGTGGTGCTTGTGTGGACACATCACATGCTCTTTACGGTCCATCTTGAATCATTGCAGTTCAATAAACTTTCTGGGTTCTACCCCCTTCATCATTATCATCCATTTGAAGGAGTCTACGCTGCAGGTAAAGCATGCCTTCACATACCAGTTGTAATATAACCATTTAGTTTCTTATAGTTGGTTGATGGCAGATACGATTCACATCCTTTTGTGTTAGGTTAGCAATTTTAACTAGTGTCATATCAATTGTTTCTTTTGCTGCTTGATGCCCTCTTCAACATATAGCGAATGTTTTTCTGTACCGTTTCTATTCTGATTCTGCAGCCAGGCGTTGGGCTGCAATTGGTCTATTCTGAGTTCCATATCTGTAATCAAGTCAGAGCTAGCAAACTGGCTTCATCAGTTTATTATGTGAATATCCACACAATAAAACAATAATGATCAATATTAGCAAATTCTTTGCGTAGTATTGAAATAAATCTCATTGTCGTATGCCTATTCACACATGCAAAAATTATACTCCTTCTATTCCATAATGTAGTGCATATAGATTTTTAGAAAAGTCAAACCTCACAAACTTTATATCAAGAATGCCAAACATATACCATTATATTTCATCATAAGCTGTAGTTTCATATTTATATTTTTGGTATTGTAGATATAAATAATTTTCGCTATAAACTTGGTCAAAGTTACAAAGTTTGACTTTTTAAAAAATCTATATGCACTAGATTATGGAACGGAGGGAGTATAATACAGTAGTAGTTTTAGTAGGCAGTTTTTTCTCAACAGTGGGAAATTGAAGATGACTACATGAAAAATATCGTGAACTCAATAGGTACATGTTAAAGTTTAAAGCTAGTTCTATTTCTTTCATCCAGTATTTATTATCTCCGTAATTTTGCTAATATTAAGTTCGTAATGATGAACTTCTGGAATTTAAGAATATTTACCCATTTACCATTTTTAGAAGAGTACTACTTAGAGTACAAGTCCATTTGTATGTAGGAAAAATATTTTTATTTGTTCATGTCACTAATCTGCTTGGATTTCTTAGTATGATTATGTTTTTATTTCTTCTGATATGGCGTGGAACGAGCTTATAATTCTGTATAACTTACTCTTCTGACCAGCTAATGGTCTGAGTGTACATGTTCTTCATTTCTACAACATCCATCATTTTATACTGTTCCTTGAATATTCTGTAAATTTTACAGTTGGTGTAGTTTTGCTTATCTTTTCCTAATGTTGTTTGTCATAATACTCGAACAGTATGCTTTCATTAATTTTTGTATTTCTATTTATCTTTTTGCTCAATGTATTGCAGTTTTATGGATGATTATTCTAGTGTAAGGCAGTTTGCTTAAATATTATTCACAGCATATCTCTCAGTGTCATTGCATATGTAATCTGCCAACTGCCATTATCCACTAACATGATTTGTCTGATCCAAACTATATGTATCAATGCTTTGCGGGCAGTCTATTTTCTGCACTTTTGGTCACTTTAGATATTCAAGACTTTTATTGTAAACATACGACCGAAATAGCACGAGTAGATTCACCGTAAACACTGCTTTTGTCACAAATTGTATACTTTTACTAACATATTAATGTTATCAGTAAAACTAGTGGTCAAAGCATTGCTTTTGTTGTTGTGAAGAAAGAGTAATGCATCTACTTTGGGCCAATGAAATGTGTCTATTAATAAGACGATGCACGACCCCTTAGTTGAGGCTTCTACTAGATGAGTTCAATTAAATTTGATTTGTGAGTGACTTGCTAGCACGTACATTTGTGAAAAGTATGTCTATAAGCTATAAACCAGACGGTTCGGGTTTGTTACCCCATGAGCCTCTTATGTACCCATGATAACAAGGAATATTTCAAATGATTCGATAAGCTAGGATGGCCAGTATTTCCCTGGAGTTATTTGAGCCACAGTTTATTTATTTATTTGCCTTTATTGAAAACAGTATAACAGATGTAGCCAAAAACTTGAGAATATGCTAAGAATAAGAGTTGAAGGTGTGGTGGTAAAAATGAACTGTTCTCCTGTAGCGGTTCTCTGTTTCTATTTTGTGGTTTTGTCCGCTAATGCTGACCGCTGAGATGGTTCAATTTCGTAGCATTTGGCGTAATTTCAACAATCCCAAGTGAAGTCAGTGTTTACTGTTTGAGTCATACTTAAGTTGAGATAGATAACCTTAACAGTTCTCTATGAATGTATTGGGATACACATCTTTAACTTTGACTGATGATTCGAAATTGGTTGGTCCACAGGTATCTAGGATTACATTCCGGTGGCCAAGATGCAGAAAATTGATTGTGTGCTGTAGGTTGTTCTATTTTGTATGCCGTTCACGGGGTCAACACCCAGAATTTGGCCCTCTGGACCAGGCAGTTGTGAAGTTGTATGACTTGTAGGAGACTAGGAGCTAATCGCTTCCTTTGCAAACTTACGTGCCTATTATCTATGTTTTGTATGAGGATACAGTGACTTGTTTGGATTAATAATTAGTGCTGGCCATGTCGGTCGGTCACTCTTGCGGTTCATTTGCTTGATGCCTTTGAAGCAAGCACGATCAGGCAACCTCAACTGTCAGTCTCGTGTTGTGTCTGGTTGAGTTTTCAGGTTTCTATATCCCTGCTGATGTTATGTCCCATGGTGCTATCGTATTAGATTAACCTTTTTTTTTATCATCACGAAGGCGTCTGAATCCCATTTTTGTTGCCAGAAAGCCCAGGACGCAGAATTCCATTGATTTATTGTTTGCTGGCTGCTCATGATGCGTAAAGTTTCTCTCTGCAATCTACTCTATCATGAATTGTTTCAGTGGAGTTACATCCAGAAGGTTGTAGATTTTTTCCATCCGCGTCTGTTTAGGTAAACAGAGTTCGGTAAACAGACAACAGCCTTCAGAATTGCATATAAGTCGCACTGTATCATAATAGCATTTTGATTTCTATTTCTGTGTGTGCATTGGAGTGCAAATCTCTGTGAAAGCGAAACGACGAGTGCCTTCTTGTGCTCGTTCCCTTTGCTCAACCAGCTTACGATCTTCAGGGAGATGACTCCCTTTGATGTTCTTCAGCGAGTTAGCTCTGCATTTGATGCTGAAGCAAGCATATCACCTCCCAGGCTTATGATATTTCGCCATAAAAACATGCCGCCTCTTGTAAATACATGTTTCTCTCTTCTATCTTAATGAAAAGGCAGTGCTCCTGCCTGCTGCTCGAAAAAATATACATGATACTCCCTTCGTAAAGAAATATAAAAGCGTTTGGATCACTATATTAGTAATCTAAACACCCTTATATTTCTTTACGGAGGAAGTATTTCGCCATTATAAGGAACCCTGTATAAGGAAATTAAAAATTTGCTATGTTTTGCGTGTGACGATGTAAAAAAATGATGTGTGAGATCTTGTGACACTGTAGCCCATGATCTTCTAAGGAAATCAAACAGGCCGTTGAAGACTTTGCGCGACAATGCCAAGTCTGCCAGCAGGCTAAACACGAGCACATGAAGATGCCAGGCCTCCTGCAGCCACTGTCGATACCCAATGAGCAGTGACAAGACTTGATGATGGATTTCGTTGAGGGCTAAGACATCATCGTGGTGGTGGTTGACCGTTTGACCAAGTACGCACACTTTGTGCCCCTCCGACGCCCCTTCATCGTCGCCCAAGTAGTCAAAGAACATCAAGCTTCATGGTGCTCCTCATACCATCGTCTAGGACCGTGACCAGTGACGGAGGAACCAGTAGGGCAAGGGTTGGCGGCCGCCCTACCTTGATCTGTCCGGTGCAGACAGGATGCAAGACGACGCATCGGTGCGGTGGTGTTGCCAGCGGCGAGTGGCCAAAGCCCGCCCTACCTCAACTTTTATCCGTCTTCCATTGAACGTGACCATACCTTTACGAGAGCGATGTGGTGCTTCCTCCTTGAGGTGGCGGGTACGAAGCTCAATTAAACGATGGCGTATCACCCACAAGCGGATGGACCAAGTGAGCACGTCAACCAAGGCTTGGAGATGTATATACGGGGCGCCATTGATGCTGCCCCCCTCCGTCTCGGTGCATAAGTCATCTTACGAAAACCAAAGAATTTTAAAATACTTACGCGCGGTGCATTAACTCCTACCTCGTTCCTTGTTTTTTGATACCAGGCAGGATTTGGGCAGCTTTCCAAGTTTCAGGCTCATTTGCACGCTGTTTTCCCTGTGTGAGGCAAGGCAGAACGTCCTCAAGGGCCAAGGCTAGAGCCCACTATTTCATGGGCCTTTTATTTCATCAGATGCTCCAACGGCACAGTAGGTACTCGGCAACGAACAGTTTTTTTTTAATTCGGCTCAATAGTTTTACCGAGTGCATCCACTGATGATGGATACTGCTCATCGACCCTTATAAGTGTTCGATATTAAAACCTGTGTTGTTATTAACCTTCCTACCACATATGTGCGTATGATTTTTTTAGGATCTTTAGGGTTTGTGCGTGCATAAAAAAAATGCAAAATAGCTACTACGGACCCCGACTTACTAAAAAGCCATAAACTCAAATTCAAAATCTCAAAAAAAATTTGGAAAAAACAAATTACATCTACATCCAGATATCAACTATGTATATATAAAATTATATTAATGCATACTTTTGTGTATGGGCTATAAGAACTGTGATGTATTTAACTCTTTTTCAATAGTGAGAAACCATTGTGGATTTGTGGTCGCTTGCTGGACAATAACGTCCGTTGTTTCTTTCATTCAGTGTTCTCACAGGTTGTAAAAGAAGATCAAATCTACTAATCCCTCCATCAACACATGTTGTAAAAGAAGATCAAATCTACTCATCCTTGCATCACAAAATCTACTGGTCTTGCACGCGCATTTTCCTATCATGGAACCCAAGCATTCCATGATTGAATCGTCGGCTACATCACGAATTACACTCTCCAAGAGCGGAAGAGAGGCCATTCGCTGGGGCATCCACGTCAGATCGCTACAGTGCTCGGGTGCGCAGGCGTATTTGGAAGAAAAAAGAGAGAGGAGGTACTTTCGGTGCGTCCCACACAAACACTAAATCTTCCTTTCTAATATTTCTTTTTGGCTATTATTACTACTATTGAATATTTGAATCACATAATTTTGTCAAATTCTACTTCCACCGTTGCAAGCTAAAAAAAATCGCAGCAACGCGCGGGGTATCATCTAGTGGTTTTAACAGGTTGCATACTCGCGTCGCACCATGTACGTACTCCTGCCCAAGTGGCCTCATACACCCCTCCTTGGGTATCCAATTCACATGATGAATGTGGACTTTCTGGCCGTCCCCTATGTGCCATATTGTGCCCTCTCTCAGCAGATCATGCCCATACAAGATGCGCCTGAACGTGTATGATGCCCCTGTTGGGCATGTAGTAGTCATCATGCTCTCGTCCTTGAAGCATCTCGCCTTTAGGACCCTTACACACAGAGATGATGGTACCCACAAGAACCTCCAAGCCTGTTTAGCCAACATAGCTTGATTGAAAGATGTTGGATCTCTGAAACAAAGGCCCCCATCACATTTAGCAGTACACATCTTGTCTCATGCTATCTAGTGTACTTTCTTTTCACCATTAACCGCACCCCATAAGAATTTCAAGGAGATCGAAGTCAGGTTTCGGCACGTCTTGTTTGTGAGTTGAAAACAACTCATGGTGTAGTAGATGCCAGAGGTTCCAAACTCCTTCTCAAAAAAAAAAAAAAAATTCTGGCAAAACCATAGAGATATGATTATGTTGGGACAACAACTTCCCCACCAAGAGACAACAAATCTATTCAAGACAAATTAATTTTCTCAACAAAGTTGTGCAGATATAATACCATATAGTTACAATCATATACTCCCATAGTTGTCAATGAAGTTGAGGCTAGAGCTAGAAACATAAACGAATGAATCATAAAGTGCTACTGAATGTAGGAACCCAATCCGCCAAATTCATCTCATATGGGATATTCTCGGACATGTAGGTGACCCCATGATTCGAGACCCGCCTGACAATCTCCGCGGACTGCAGGTCGACCCAGAAGAAACCGCAACATGTATTGATGAGCACAATGCCGCTCCTCTCGGCGAACCACACTATGTCGAGCTTGACTGGCATGGTCGGTCGTTTGCAGCTTCCGCCCGCCCTGTCGAGGAACCGCAAGATGGCCTCCGTTGCCTCGATCACCACATGTGGTCGTTGTTGTCACTTGGCCGTTTGCTTCGACGGCGCCCAAGCCAATATCTTGTCACGATCCGTGACGAGCACGATCGGACCCCCTCCCGCCGTCGACGTCGCAAGGAGCTGGCCGTGCTCACCGTCATGGGGGAAGCTCTTCGGGAGCATCGTTACCGTCACATGTGTCGCTCCGGCGTGGAGTTTGATGATGTATGCCCCAGTGTCAACCACACACAACCAGTGCACGGCGCCACCGACAACCAAGGCCTTGCCGAGTGCTCGTCTCAGGCGGCTACCACGCATGTTAGGAGCCCGGATCTTAACGCATCGGCCCCACGCGCCTTGCTCCGACGAGAATGTTTGGAGTTGCAGGTGGTGGTGATGCTGTGAGAGCTCTAGGTACGCCATGACCACATGGAAATGCCGGCCAACGGCGGTCGCACCCTCATCATCATCTCCACGGACGAGCAAGACATAGCTCATTCCATGAGGATCTGGTTGCCTATTCGCGACATCCAAAGGGAACGCCGGTGCGGATGGTAGGGCGTGGCTGCCGCCGGTAGCCGGATTGCATACGCGGAGCCCTTGCCCCGCGCCCGCCACGCGGGTGAGGACGAGGCCATCGCGCGACGCGAGGGGGGAGCCGAAGCCAGCCATGTGCCTACGCAGCTTGGTGGCGTCCACGGCGATGGTGTCCACCACGAACAACTCCTGCTCGCAGGCGCGGTGCTCGTACCCGTACATCAGGTGGCCGCGCAGGAGGGAGGGCGCGAAGCGGTGGCCGTGCCGGAGGCGGAGGCGGCCGCGGAGGCATGGGTCGTCCTTGACGCGGTGGCGCATGTCCAGGCATGTCGCGGCACAGCGCACGAGGGTGGCCGGGTCAGTGCGCGCGGCGATGTCCACCAGCACGTCGAACGGCAGCTTTTGACGTTGTTGCCGCCGGCCTCTTGCTTCCGTCTGTGACCCGCCGCCGCCGCCTGCTGTCATGGTTGATGGGCGGGTCTTGGACTCTTGCAGACGAGCACCTGTCCGGGGCCCGATCGACGTGATATAATTAGCCTCCGAAATCAACGACCGCCGCGATACGTTTCCGGTTCATGCACGTAGCGTATCGTATAGGAGTCCTGTCCATCGGCTATTCGGCTTATCCCTCTTTCTACTAGTTTCTTTCCAGGGAAAATCCCAATATCTACTCCTAATTGGGGAGTTGGTAGCTTCCGTTCCGGGTTATTTTTCGTCTGACTTATTTTCGTCCGTTTTTTTATCCCACTCCATCCCCACACACAGAACCGGTGGAGAGAAAAAAAACACGATGAAACCTAAGCACGTCTTTCGCCCCCGCACCCCAATCGCCACCTCTTTCCTTCCCTGCCTCCCCGTCTTCTTACCGCCGCTCCTCCGCTTCGGCCCGGCCATCCAGGTGCCGCCGCGCCCCCACTCACCCTGTCGCCATGGCCACACGCATCGCCCCGCCCCGCCCGACGCCGACGCCACGCCTCGCTCGCCTTCGTCGAGGTCGCCTTGAGATCTCGCCCGGCCACGACTGCAACAACTCATGAAGCACTTGGGCGCATGGGTTGCTGCCGAACTGCAGCAGTGTCGCAGGGGCCCATGTGGAAGCCGGGACGAGGAAGCTTGCGTTGATGGAGTCTACTCTTCTTCTTGTGCAGATTTGCTTTCGATGAGGAAGCTTGCGTTGATGGAGTCTACTCTTCTTCTTGTGCTTCCTTTTTGTTTAGATTTTGTAGGATGAACAATGTGAAACTTGCTACCTATATATGTATGTATGGATGAAACCATTGTATGCTTGTTGTTGGATATGTTGGCTAGCTATATATGTTGCATATGGACTTTTCATTTGGTATGTATATGTGTTGGATGATCATATCCATATGGCAGGGATATGATTTGGTATGTATATGTGTTGTTATGCTTGTTGAAAGTATTTTCAAATGTGTGTGTGTGTGTGTGTGTGTGTGTGAAATTCTGTGAAATTGAATGAATTTAAGAAAAAACAGAAAAAACAGGGGTTGTACAGGGTCTTTGCCGTCTGCTGGCAGACGGCAAAGCGCTTTGCCTTCAGCCAGCAGACGGCAAATCTGCCACGTGGCAGCTACCTGTGCAACCTGGGGTGCACTGGGCTGGCCTATTTGGAAGCTTTGCCGTCTGCTGGCAGACGGCAAAGACCTTTGCATCTTTGCCGTCTGCCAGCAGATGGCAAAGCACGCCGTTAACCCCTTAACGGACCTAAGCTGCCACGTGTGCCGCCCATGCCCTTTGCCGTCAGCCAGCAGACGGCAAAGATGCAAGGTGCCGTCTGCTGGCTGACGGCAAAGACCTTTGCCGTCCGCAATGCATGCCTTTGCCGTCAGCCATGGCAGACGGCAAAGTTGCTGATTCCAGTAGTGCAAGCTCAAAATATATAAGTGAAGCACACGAAGCATTCTATAAAGCCACACTCAAAAAGATTTAAGTGAAGCACAAAGAGCATTCTACCAAGCCATGCTCAAAAGATATAGGTGAAGCACAAAGAGCATTCTACAAAGCCATACTCAAAAGATATAAGTGAAGCTCAAAGAGCATTCTACAAATCAATGAAGGACTTTCTCATACTAGAAGGGTGCATAAAAGGAAAAGAAAAAACGCATATCATGTGAACAAAACAAAAACCGAGGTATACCGATAATTGTTGAAGAATAAAGATGGGATGCCTTCCGGGGCATCCCCAAGCTTAGATGCTTGAATCTCCTTGAAATATTTACTTGGGGTGCCTTGGGCATCCCCAAGCTTGAACTCTTGTCTCTCCGTATTCTTCTTATATCGATACCTCCTCGATCTTCGAACACTTCATTCACACAAAACATAACAAAACCCTCGTGAGATCCGTTAGTATAATAAAGCAAAATACTACTTTAAGTACTGTTGTGAACTCATTCCAAATTCATATTAGCATTATTTCTACTGTAGTCCAACTCCACCATGGTTCATACCCCCCGATACTACCCATAGATTCATCAAAATAAGAGAACAATGCATAGAAAACAGAATCTGTCAAAAACAGGACAGTCTGTAGTAATCTGGAAACTTCGTATAATTCTGTAACTCAAAAAAATCTGAAAAATTAGGACAAATTAAAAAATTTATATAGAAGTACTGTGTAAAAATTTCAGAAACTTTTGACGTTCCAGTAAGAAATTTAAATTCATGCACTACAGTCAAAGTTTCTGTTTTTGCACAGCACAAAGCAAACAAGCAATCTATTTGTCCTAAAACCAAATCTTAGCACATTATTTTTATAATACAATGGACATATATAGGGGATAATTATTTTTGAGAAGCTTCCATGAAAATTTCTACATTGTTTCCATGAGCATGAACACAAGTGTTCAAGGTCGACCCTCACTTCTCCAATGCACAACTTTCCAATCACTTCTCTTTTTGAAAAACTTCTTAGGCAAGAGGCAAGTAATTCTTTTTGTATTTTCCATTTTTTAATTTTTTTGTTTGTTTCACCCACAACTAAAGAAATCAAAAAGGGAAAACAAAATCTACTAAGTGAAGGAAGCAATCAAGCACACACGAGAATATCAACCCCACGCTATTGCTCCCCGGCAACGGCGACAGAAAAGAGCTTGATAATCCCCAAGTGCAAGGAATCATCGTAGCAATTTCCAAAGGTGGAAGTGATAAGTATGGAGTGTCGAACCCACAAGGAGCTAAAGGTAAGATCAATATTCTCTCAAGTCCTATCTGCCACTGATACGACTCTACGTACGCCGAACGTTTGCTTCCTACTAGAAACGAGAAATAAAACTACGTTGTGGGTATGAAGAGAATAGCTTTGCATGATATCGGAGAACTAAAATATAAAAATAGGTGCTAGTTATCATAAAGTTAGAATATATTACAATGTATTACAAACAGCGAGTGTGGAATAATGATGGGTCGGTGTGCGGAATTATCCTAGGCAATTGTTAACAAGATCGGTATTCATCATTGCAGTTTTATATGAGGGAGAGGCATAAGCTAACATACTTTCTCAACTTGGATCATATGCACTTATGATTGGAACTCTAGCAAGCATCCGCAACTACTAAAGATCATTAAGGTAAAACCCAACCATAGCATTAAAGCATCAAGTCCCCTTTATCCCATACGCAACAACCCACCTACTCGGGTTTATGCTTCTGTCACTCAAACAACCCACTATAAGCAAATCATGAACGCATTGCAACACCCTACAGCGGAAATCCTTCACGTGTGCGCGGCACGGAAGGCACAATAGGACAGCACCAAAATAAACATACAACTCAAACCAATCTATATCATCAATCAACCCAAAGGACAAAAGTAATCTACTCAAAACATCATAGGATGGCAACACATCATTGGATCATAATATGTGGCATAAAGCACCATGTTCAAGTAGAGGGTACAGCGGGTTGCGGGAGAGTGGACCGCTAAAAGGAGATGAGGATGGTGATGAAGAAGGTGATGTTGATGAAGACGATCACCGCGGCGATGGTTCCACCGGTGGCACTCAGGCACCACCGGGAGAGAGGGGGAGAGGGTCTCCCCCTTGTGCTTCCTCCTCCATGGCATCCCCCCTGGTTGGGGGAAGGTTCTCCCTCTGGTCCTTGGCCTTCATGGCGATGATGGCCCCTCCGTCTTCCTCCTCCATGGTCTCCGGTGAAGGTGACCCCCTCCGGCAGGGTGCCGGAGAGGGGCAAGATTGATCTTTCGTGGCTCTGGAGACTTGCGGCAGCGGAACTTCTGATCTAGGTTTCTTTCTGGCGTTTTCTGGATTTATAGGAGAGGTTGGCGTCGAAATCACGTCAGGGGAGTGCTCGAGGGGCCCACAAGCCAGGGGGCGCGCCCTAGGGGGGGGCGCCCCTGTGGCTTGTGGCCTCCTCGGCCTTCCTCTCCGGTGACTCTTTGCTCCAGTATTTTTTATATTTTCCAAAAATATTCTCCATAAATTTTCAGCTCATTCCGAGAACTTTTATTTCTGCACAAAAACAACACCACGGTAGTTCTGCTGAAAACAGCGTCAGTCCGGGTTAGTTCTAATAAAATCATACCAAAATCATATAGAATTATTGTAAACATGGCATGCATACTTCATAAATTACAGATACGTTGGAGACGTATCAGCGTCCCCCCGTTTCCAGTCGGCGTCAGAGACAGCTGTTTCCGAGTGGATCTCATAACAATGTAAGGGTATTCCGTACTCCAATTCTGAATGTTGCAGCGGCTGCGAAGATAGAAGATTCCATTCAGCCGTCCCGTTCGGAGGCTGGGAGGGGTTTGCAGCAGATCCGAGCGTTGCTAGATGCAGCGCAGCAGCAGAATTCGGCTGTTTCTCAGTCGCGCAACAGGTTGCATAGTAACTCTCCCAGGGCAAACACAGTTCAGTCGGCGCATAGCCCGGGGTCACCTCTGCGTCGCAGAGGAGGAGGTTACCGTGAAGATCAGTTCCAAGATCAGGGGCGAGACAATTTTGCTCCTCATTATCACCGTGATGACCGCCATCGAGTGCTTACTCCTCCGCGGAGTGGATCGCATGTGCCCCGGCACTATGACGATAGGCGCCCGTTTGGCGATGAGCGGAATCCTGGGTTCAACGCAAGGAATGTCCTTGCCCAAAGGTGGATCGACAGAGGCAGAGCCCACAGAGATGGTAATGACAGAGACTGTCCGAGTGGAAGTGGGACCGTTGTTTCTGGTCCCAAGTGTTTCAGCAGAGCCATTCGCTCTGCGGAGATTCCCCCCAACTTCAGGTTGGCGGCTGGAATAAGCAAGTTCTCTGGCGAGTCGAAGCCTGAAACATGGTTGGATGATTACCGAGTGGTTGTGCAGATTGGTGGAGGAAATGACAACGTAGCCATGAAGCATTTGTCCATGATGTTGGATGGTTCGGCCCGGGCGTGGTTGAATCGCTTGGCTCCTTCTAGCATCTATTGCTGGGAGGATCTTGCCCGAGTGTTCATCAGTACCTTTGAGGATACTTGCAAGCGTCCTGCGGGTTTGATTGATTTGCAGCATTGTGTTCAGAAGCCCAATGAGTCTTTGAGAGATTACATACAGCGTTGGTCCACTTTGCATCACACAGTGCAGAATGTTTCCGAGCATCAGGCTGTTTGTGCTTTCAAGGCCGGTGTGAAGTACAGAGAGCTTTACCTGAAGTTTGGGCGGACAGGTGACATTTCTCTGAGTAAAATGATGGAGATTGCCACTCGGTATGCTAATGGCGAAGAAGAAGACCGCCTCCGTAGCGGCAAAGGAAAAGTAGTCGACAACGACACCGGTGGTGGCAATTCCAGTCGGAAGCAGAAGCGCAAAGCTGATGCTCCTGCTCAGGCAGAAGCGGCCGCTCTGGCGGCACAAGGCAAAAACAAAGGAAAATCTAAAGCTAAGTTTACCCCCAAGAAGTCAAAGAATCAATCGGGTACAGATGTTATGGATTTACCGTGTGCAATCCACATGAAGAAAGATGAAGAGGGCAATTTGATATTGCTGAAGCATACCACTCGACAGTGCCGTTTGCTGATCCAGCAGTTCAAGGAAAGTCAGTCGAGTGAGAAAGATCCTGAAAAGGATGATGAAGAAGACAAAGAAGAGTTTCTCGAAGTCAATGCCACTTTGTTGATTTTTGCTGATGTAGAGAGCAAGAGTCGACTGAAAGTTATTAACAGAGAAGTAAACATGGTTGTTCCTGCCACCCCCACATACCTCAAGTGGTCTCAGACTGCTATCACATTCGACCAGACAGATCACCCAGCCCATATCGCTACCCCCGGTCGACAGGCTCTGGTGGTAGACCCTGTTGTGGGGGGCACTCGACTCCGCAAAGTCTTGATGGATGGTGGGAGCGGTTTGAACATCCTGTATGCAGATACCCTGAAGGGAATGGGCATTCCGATGTCCCGACTCAGCGAAAGCAACATGCAGTTTCATGGAGTCATCCCTGGGAAGAAGGCCCAGTCACTCGGCCAGATAGCATTGGATGTGACGTTTGGTACTGACAAGAATTTTCGCAAAGAGAAGTTGACGTTTGAAGTGGTAGACTTCCAGAGCGCATACCACGCCATCCTTGGCCGTCCGGCTTATGCTCGTTTCATGGCCCGTCCATGTTACGTGTATCTAAAGCTGAAGATGCCCGGGCCCAAGGGTGTGATCACAGTCACTGGCAATCGACAGAGGGCTGAGGAGTGCCTTCAGCAGGGCTCCAAAATTGCTGATCATCAGATGGCTGTGGTCGAGTTGGAGGAGTACAAGAAGAGTGCTGATCCTGCCGACCTGCTACGTGCTAAGAAGCCCGCTTCTGAGTCAGCTTTTCAGTCGGCGGGTGAAGTAAAGAAAGTGAACATTCACCCGACAGATCCAACTGCTGCCCCGACCAACATCTCAACGACACTCGGCAGTAAATAGGAAGCCGAGCTCATCCAGTTCCTCCGTGAGAACTGGGACATCTTCGCATGGAAGCCTGCTGACATGCCGGGTGTACCCAGGGAACTGGCTGAGCACCGACTGAGAGTTGATCCAAAGGCCAAGCCTGTGAAATAGGACTTGCGACGGTCGGCAGCAGAGAAGAGGAAGGCAATCGGCGAGGAGGTGGCTCGTCTCTTGGCAGCTAAGTTCATACGCGAGATTTACCACTCCGAGTGGCTCTCGAACGTAGTTATGGTCCCCAAGAAGGATAAGTCACTCCGCATGTGTATTGACTTCAAACATATCAATCGGGTCTGCCCGAAAGATCATTTTCCGCTCCCCCGCATTGATCAGATTGTCGACTCAACTGCGGGGTGTGAGCGTTTATCTTTTCTTGATGCATATTCTGGCTACCATCATATCCGTCTGTTTGGTCCAGACGAAATAAAGACAGCCTTCATCACCCCTTTCGGGTGTTTCTGTTATATCACCATGCCTTTTGGTTTGAAAAATGCTGGCGCTACTTTCATGCGCATGATTCAAAAATGCCTGCTTGATCAGATCCCTCGGAATGTCGAAGCATACATGGATGATATTGTCGTCAAGTCTCGCAAAGGTTCCGACCTCCTGACTGACTTGGCTGAGACATTCGCCAACTTGAGGAGGTATGATATCAAGTTAAACCCGACTAAGTGCACTTTCGGTGTTCCTGGTGGCAAGTTACTCGGTTTTCTCGTTTCCGAACGAGGAATAGACGTCAATCCTGAAAAGATCAGTGCCATTACCCGAATGAAAAGTCCTATGCGTCTGCATGATGTCCAGAAGCTCACAGGTTGCTTGGCAGCGTTGAGTCGATTCATTTCTCGTCTCGGTGAGAAGGCATTGCCTTTATACCGACTCATGAAGAAGTCTGATACGTTCGAGTGGACTCCAGAAGCTGAAGCAGCGTTTGTCGAGCTGAAAGCCCTGCTTTCCACCCGGCGGGTGCTTGCTGCTCCGCGCAGCAAAGAGCCCTTGCTCCTGTACATCGCGGCCACTAATCAGGTCGTCAGTACAGTTCTCACTATCGAACGGGAAGAGGAAGGCAAAGCTTATAAAGTCCAGCGTCCAGTCTACTACATTTCTGAAGTGTTGACTCCTTCAAAGCAAAGGTATCCACATTACCAGAAGCTCGTATATGGTATATATCTGTCAGCGAAGAAGGTGGCACACTACTTTCAAGATCACTCAATTTCAGTCGTCAGTGATGCTCCGTTGTCTGAGATTCTCAACAATCGAGACGCGACTGGTCGAGTGGCCAAATGGGCTATTGAGCTCCTTTATTTTGATATCAAGTTTGAAGCGAAAAAAGCAATCAAGTCTCAAGCTCTTGCTGATTTCCTGGCCGAGTGGATTAAACAGCAGCAGCCAATCCAAATTCACTCGGCACACTAGACCATGTTCTTTGACGGCTCTAAGATGCTGAATGGGTCTGGTGCTGGTGTAGTATTGGTGTCCCCGAAAGGCGACAAACTCAGTTATGTCCTGCAGATTCACTTCGATTCCTCCAACAATGAAGCTGAATATGAAGCACTCCTGTACGGGTTGCGTATGGCCATCTCACTCGGCGTCCGGCACCTGATGGTTTACGGTGACTCTGATTTGGTGGTCAATCAGGTGATGAAAGAGTGGGATGTCAGGAACCCTGCTATGACTGGATACTGCAATGCAGTAAGGAAGCTTGAGAAGAAGTTTGAAGGTCTGGAACTCCATCATGTTCCCCGAGTGAAGAATCAGGCAGCTGATGAGCTAGCAAAGATTGGATCCACTCGGAAGCCTCTCCCCAGCAATGTGTTTCTCGAACACCTACATTCTCCTTCGGTGCAGGAAGATCCCTTCACTGAAGAGCCCCCGCAAGGAAAGAGTGCCTCTGACCCGACTGAAATTGAGGTCCCAGCGGTCATAGATCTGGTCATGGAGATTCTGGTGATCACGCCTGACTGGACTGTACCTTATATTGCATACATCCTGAGGCGAGAACTCCCAGATGACGAAGATGAAGCTCGACAGATAGTCCGTAGGTCCAAGGCCTTTACTGTTATAGATGGACAACTCTACAGAGAAAGTGTAACTGGCGTAACTCAGCGGTGTATCACTCCTGAAGAAGGTCAACTGATTTTGGAGGAGATTCACTCGGGAACTTGTGTCCATCATGCGTCCTCCGGGACGATTGTTGCCAAAGCGTACCGAGCTGGTTTCTTCTGGCCGCGCGCCAACGAGATGGCTAAGGAGATTGTTGATCATTGCGAAGGGTGCCAGTTCTATTCAAACCTGTCGCACAAGCCTGCGTCTGCCTTGAAGACTATTCCACTCGTCTGGCCGTTTGTAGTATGGGGTTTGGATATGGTTGGTCCCCTTCGAACAAGCCAGAGTGGATTTACTCACTTGTTGGTAGCAGTCGACAAGTTCACTAAGTGGATTGAGGCCAAACCCATCAAGAAGTTGAACGCCCGAACTGCTATCAAATTCATGAAAGAGATAACTTTCCGGTATGGAGTTCCCCACAGTATCATTACAGACAATGGCTCAAACTTTAACTCGGAAGAGTTCAGACACTTCTGCTCCTCTCAAGGCACTCGGGTGGATTACGCATTCGTTGCGCACCCCCAGTCAAACGGTCAAGATGAGCGAGCGAACGGCCTTATCCTTCAAGGGCTGAAACCTCGGCTCATGCGTGATCTCGATCATGCAGCTGGAGCTTGGGTCACTGAATTGCCGTCTGTTCTGTGGGGCTTGAGGACGACTCCTAACCGGTCGACTGGACGCACTCCTTTCTTCTTGGTGTATGGAGCCAAAGCCGTTTTGCCGAGTGATGTCCTTCACAATTCTCCCCGGGTAGACCTATACTCTGAGGCTGAAGCTGAGCAAGCGCGACAAGATGGTGTTGATCTCCTCGAAGAAGAACGCGAGATGGCTCTGATTCGGTCGACTGTATATCAGCAAGATTTGCGTCGCTTTCATGCAAGGCACGTCAAGAGTCGATCGTTCCATGAAGGTGATCTTGTGCTCCGAGTGGATCAGCAGCGACCTCACAAACTGGCCCCGGCGTGGGAAGGCCCTTTCGTCGTCACCAAAGTGCTGAACAATGGGGCCTACCACCTCTTCAACCTCAAGAAGAATATCGACGAGCCGCGCGCCTGGAACGCGGATTTGCTTCGACGTTTTTATACTTGACGACTGAGTTGTGTTGATGTAATAAGAGTACTCCAGATAGTTTCGTTTGTTAAAGTTATGACTCCTGCAGTCTATTGCCGATTCCGATCGCGCAATTTCGCATTTAAAAACTTCTCCGAGTGAAGAGCGATCCTCACACTCGGGGGCTTAGCTGCGAACCAGTTTTCGCCTAAGTTAAAAACCCTTCCGAGTGGATAGTATTCCATTCACTTGGAAACTTAGCTGTGATCCAGTCTTCGTCTAAGTTCAAAACTTCTCCGAGTGACGAGCGATCCTCTCACTCGGGGGCTTAGCTGCGAACCAGTTTTTGCCTAAGTTAAAAACCCGTCCGAGTGGATAGCACTTCATTCACTCGGAAGCTTAGCCGCGAACCAGTTTTCGCCTAAGTTAAAAACCCTTCCGAGTGGATAGTATTCCATTCACTCGGAAACTTAGCTACGAACCAGTCTTCGTCTAAGTTCAAAACTTCTCCGAGTGATGAGCGATCCTCACACTCGGGGGCTTAGCCGCGAACCAGTTTTCGCCTAAGTTAAAAACCCTTCCGAGTGGATAGTATTCCATTCACTCGGAAACTTAGCTGCGAACCAGTCTAAGTTCAAAACTTCTCCGAGTGACGAGCGATCCTCTCACTCGGGGGCTTAGCTGCGAACCAGTTTTCGCCTAAGTTAAAAACCCTTCCGAGTGGATAGCACTTCATTCACTCGGAAGCTTAGCCGCGAACCAGTTTTCGCCTAAGTTAAAAACCCTTCCGAGTGGATAGCACTTCATTCACTCGGAAGCTTAGCTGCGAACCAGTTTTCGCCTAAGTTAAAAAACCTTTCCGAGTGAATAATATTCTTTCACTCGGGGACTTAGTTGTGAACCAATCTTCGCCTAAGTCTGAAATTCTACCGAATGCTGAACATCCGTTCCTTTTCGGGAGCAAAACAAAATTCAGCCAAACAAAGGATTGATAGCAAAATGCAGATAAATCCAAAGTTTTTAGCGCAGCAAAAATTTGTTCGCGCAAAGGGAAGTACTCAGGCCTAGGGCCTGAACGAAGTCTTGATCGGTTACACCATCACTCGGCATACCGAGGCAAATAAAGTTTTAATTGTGAGCAGAGTGTTTTTCAAGCACCAGTGGGGCTCGCCGGCTTGACGAAGGTGTCCAAATCAATCCCGTCAACAATCCGAGTGGCTGCTTCAATGAAGGTCTCCATGAAGTCTTCAAATTGGAGTTTCTTTGTGTTGATCACTCGGAGAGCCTTCAGTTTGTCCTCCCTGGCCTCCTTGCAATGAACCCGGACGAGTGAAAGTGCCACATCAGCACCGCAGCGAGCGGCGGATTTCTTCTATGCCTGCACTCGACCAGGGATCTCATTGAGGCGGGTCATCATTGACTCGAGGTCAGTTTGGAGGGAGTCTTCAGGCCACAATTCCTTGTCGACCTTCTCCAACGCAGTCCTCAGTCGAGTGACATAACCTTGGACATTCCTGAGACGAGCTTCAAGTTGAAACATGTCCATGGCCACGGCATCCCCGACAGGTGACTTGGTGGGATCCAGATTTGGCTCGATTTCTTCAGTTTCCTTCTCAAAATCTTGACAGAATTCTGCGCGAGGAGAAAGCGAAAGGATGATCACATTGCCGTTCTGAAGAAATCAAAGAAATTCACTCGACAGGAGAAAGTTACCTTCAAGCATGCTGATCATCTTTTTCGCGAAGTCTCCTAAGTATTGCTCCAGGGCGCTCCTTCTCTTGGTCTGCGATTCGAGCTTTTTGATCCAGTCGGCCCGTTCTTGCTTGAGTTTGGTATTCTCTTCTTCCAATTTGCTGGCTGCGGCAAGCTTCTTCTCAGCAGCTTTAGTTTTCTCCCTCGCCACCTTCTGAGCGTCGGCGAGTGCCTTGTCCTTGTCTTCAAGCGCCTTCTTCATGGTATCTAAAGAAATAGCATTGTTGAGTCGCGCTTGGAGTCGGCGGTTCTCATCACGTACGTCTGTTCGAGTGGATTCACTCGGTTCAAAGGATGGAAGATGAAAGTAATAATGCAATTGATCGACAAGGATTACCTCCCAAGGTCTTCAGTTCAGTCTGTGCACGGTCCAGGTTGTTATTCGTCAGCTCCAGATCCAGCAGAAGTCGATTCTTTTCCTTCTTCAGCTCGACGTACTTGGTCCTGAGCCCACAAGCTTTCTGAAATCAACAAAGAAATAGTTCAGTCGACGATAATGTTTTTTCACTCCCGAGTGGAAAAGAACATGTCCAGTCGACTGGACGGCGGCCCGCCGCCCCACCCCACACCCCTGCAAAGCGTCATATCATGGTTGATGGAAATGATGTCCATGAAACCTGCAGGACAGGTGACAACTGTACTCCAAGTACGAAAACGGACTCCGAATCCAAAGCTCTTAAGACTACTGCCCATCGTAAACGATCGACAGTAGTCTCGGGGACTACACCCAGTGGGTGCACTCAGCGTGCCCCCACTGGATACGAAATCACTCGACCAGGTCCGACATGTCCGAGTATAAACAAAAGAAGCAAACATGCAACCATTGTCTCTATCAGACCCCCGCCAAGGCAAGCACTCGACGGCGGTCTCGGGGACTACACCCAGTGGGTGCACTCAGCGTGCCCCCACTGGACCTACTACTACTCGACCAGGTCTGTCCTGTCGAGTGAAAGTCAATTATCAACGCAAATTTAAGACCCCTGCCGATGTCTTCGCCATTCGACAGCGGTCTCGGGGACTACACCCAGTGGGTGCACTCAGCGTGCCCCCACTGGACCAAAAACCACTCGACTAAGACCCGATCTACTCGAGGAAAAAAACAAGCAAGTACGCATCTGAAGAAAACACCCAGTGGGTGTAAAGTCAAGTTGAACAGGAATTCAATCGGAAATGAACTTACAATAGAACTTACTCGGACGTTAGCTTGAAGCGCTGAGCTGGCATCATAGGCTAACTTGCTGGCCTCATATGCCTCCTTTGTCCGCAGCATCATTTGCCCAGCCTGGATCATGGATTCTTTGGCAGCTCCAGTCTGGTCTTCTGGGACGTGGTACAGAGGGTATGCAGGCGCCAGATGAGTCGGTGTTGCAGTTGATGTCACGAGAGGTGCTTGAGGTTGCCCGATCGGTGCTGAAACCACAAGGGTTGAAGTCGCTGGTGGAGCACTCGACAGTGGAACCACAGGGGTTCTGGCTCGGGAAGAATCACCAAGCTCTTGAGAAGACGCGGCGGTCGATAGACGTGGTGTCTGTTCTGATGATGTTCTCTGAGTGCGTACCCGTGGAGTGTCCATGGCAGCAACTTCACCTTCAGCACCCTGCTGCGGCTCCTCGTCGTCTTCCACATGGATGATGTCTTCAACTTTCAATCGACAACGTCAGATGGTTCATTCGACAAATTACCTTCAGAAAATCAGTCTACAGTGAAGATTTATTATACCTCTTTGAGAAGTGGCCGCGTCAGGAGTGTCCACTTCCATGTGATCCCCCTCATCCCGCGGGGGCGACGTCACTGAGGTAGCAGCTCTGGCGAATAAATTTCACTCGGTCAGCAAAGACATGAAGGTTCATAACAGCAGGAAAAGAAAATAAACACTCACGTTGAGGCGACAGGCACAGCAATCTTGATACGAGGCAGGGCCTTCCGAGGCTTTGGCGCGTCTGGCTTGGGCTGTTTCGCAGCTTTTTCAGTCGACCCAGATGTCGCGGCACGGTCGCGCTTCGGGTTTCGGGTGCTCGACACCAAAGTTTTGCTTCGGGCGACCTCCGGGTCCTCACGCAGCTTGGTACGACGCTCGACGCGCGAAGGAGCCTGGGCCTCTATCTCGCCTTCCTCAATCTCTTCCAGGTCGTCGTCGCTGCCTTCACTGTCATCGGCGTAGTCAACGTCTGCGCTGTCGCCTGCGCTCTCTTCTCCGTCCTCAGGCTACTCCCCATTTGGCACGGGCGAGTACATGTTCGTAAACTCCTGCAAGATACAAACTGTGAAGTCACTCGACTGAAGACGCAGTCACTCGACAAAATATGAAAGCACTCGACAAAGATATAACTCACCAGGTTCGTCGGTGGGTTCAAAGCAGAGAAGGGCAAGATTCGCTTGGCTCCCAGAGGATTATCACAGGCTCCGGTGATGCTCCTAAGCCACTGAGCAATGGTCTCGTCGGAAACTTCCTCTGGATGTGACCGAGTGGAATCCTCGGGGCCAGAATAATGCCACATAGTGTGATCCCTGGCTTGAAGAGGCTGGATTTGTCGACTGAGAAACGTCTCTAAGAGATCCATACCAGTCACTCCGCCACGGACCAGATCTACTACTGCATTCACTAGAATCCCAACCTGGACTTTCTCTCCCTTAGCCACACTCAGTGTTCTGGGAGTAGTAGGTCGATCCAAAGTGAAAGGGGGAAGACCAGTCGACATATTGGGGGATGCAACATCTTTGCAGTAAAACCATGTCGACTGCCAGCCCCGAACAGAATCAGGAAAAGTCATTGACGGAAACGAACTCCTACCCCTCTTCTGAAGCCCCAGACCACCGCATAGCTGGATGACATTGGTCTTACTATCACTAGGATTGGCTTTTTTGACACATTGGAACAGAATGGTGAATATGTGCTTGAATAAGCCCCAGTGAGGAGGACAACCCAGGAAACACTCGCACATGGTGATGAATGCAGCTAGGTACGAGATGGCATTTGGAGGAAAGTGGTGGAGTTGCGCTCCGAAAAAGTTCAAGAAACCGCGGATGAATGGATGAGGAGGCATAGAAAAACCTCGCTCGACGTGGGTAAGGAGGAGGACTCGCTCGCCGTCGCGCGGCTCCGGCTCCGGCTCCCCCTCCGACAGCCTCCACGACCCTTCAGCAACCAGCCCGTCGTCGACAAGGTTCTGGACGTCCTCCGCCTTGACGGTCGATGGGAGGAAATCTCCTTGGATCCACCCTGGCGGCGCCGTGAATCGGGCGCCCGACGGCTTCTTCGCCTTGGCTCCCCCCTTCTTGGCGCGCTCGAGCTTCTCCGTCTTGCTCTTCGTCATCGCGGCGGCGGTCGTCGAGGCGGAGTCGAGCGGTGCGCGTGGAGCAGGGGAGGCGGAGGAGAAGTGAAGATTTGGGGGAGAAACACTGTACCGGCCCCGGTGCCGTCGCCTCTTATATCCGCCCGAGTGGGTCACTGACCTGTGGGCCCGCCAAATCTCTGGGTATCCTGATTTCAGAGGAAGAGCAGTACGTGGCGGAAATGGCGGCGCGAAAATCGAGGCGTCGTGCTCCCACTTGCCCCAGTCGTTGCGTCATCGTCGCGCGGCGCGCGCTTACCCAATTTTCGAATCCCGTGAAATCCGAGCCTGACGAAGCGACCCATCGCATCAGAGGACCCTGCTGGCCATTCGGACCAGATTTTGCGCTGAAATTCACTCGGATACATTTCAAGACAGAATCGATCAGGATGACTGACAAAGGTTTCAATCGACGCAGATTTCAGTGAAGTCCTAGAATGCATTCGGAATTTTTGTGTCTTATCAGAACCCGCGTCGATTCCTTTTTCACTCGAACCCCGATCCATTCGGAGGCTAATGATGGGGATATGTACCTAGGGTAGGGTCTGTAGGAGATATGCCCTAGAGGCAATAATAAATGTTATTGATTATCTCCCTGTTCATAATTAGGTTTATGTTCCATGCTATAACTGCTATGGTTCTCAAGTCTGCAATAACCACGAGGCTTGAAGGAAGACTCATATGCACGTGTGGAATAATAAACGGTAAAATGTATTCCTAGTCTGGCCTCTAAGACTGGCTCAAGTATTGCATGATGATCCTGTTTTCCTAATCATGGGCATGGCTATGCCGGCAATTTTGAGGGCACAATTGTTGGTAGAACACTTGTGTTGAATCGACCCGATTGATGTTATGCTATGAGATACATTCGTCATAAGTTAATGGTTAATAACACAGAGAAGTTAACGTTTGCATAATTCCTTAGACCATGAGAGTGTCGAGTTTCTTCATGCTTGCTTCATGAACTTTGGGGTTTGTTAAACGTCATCCGTAAATGGGTGGCTATTACGGCGGCTTACGGCTTCATGGAAAAGTATGTCAAGTAACTTAATAGCTCAAGATTGGGATTTGCTCCTCCCACGATGGAGAGATATCTCTGGGCCCTCTCGGTGTTACGGTATCCATCATCGTCTGGCCAGACACTTTGTGATTTGATCACGGGGATGCCGGAACACGGGAACGAGAAAAGAGAACAATACCGGCAACGAGGTAACTGGCATTGTGGACAAGTTGTTGATTCACGAGGATGCCTACATGTCTCACCTCGGGTAATTGTAACATATCGCGAAGCAATAGGAATAGCACACGACAACTGGAGGTTCACTCGAATATTCATTCGTGTGGGTATAGGGATCGATATGGGTGTCCACGGCTCCGATGTTGATCATTGATCGGAAGGGGTTCCGGGTCATGTCTATGCTTCACCGAACCTATAGGGTCACACGCTTAAGGGTCATCTATCTGTTGAATACTAGACAGGGAGTCTGAGAGAAAAACACCGAAAAAGTTTCGGACACCGGAAAAGTTTCGGACAGCGGAAAAGTTCCGCAGAGAGGTCATCGGATGAGTTCCGGTGAAACTGAAAAGTTGTTTCAGAGGATACCATAAAGTCAAATTGGTTTTTGCACATGCCTGATAATTCTTGGAGGGTGCCAGAATCATTCTGGAAACTTTCTGGAATTTTCCGGGATGAAAACCGGAAATGTTCCGGAGCTGCCGAAACCGCTTCAGATGCTTTTCGCAGATGAAAATCACTAAACCGGAATTGTTCCGGCTCGCGTTGAAAATTATTTTGGTGGGTACTAGAATTGTTCTAAGCCCACATGAATATTTTCAGTTCGATCAGACGCTGAAAAATGTCGTCGTGAATAGTGAAAGTGTTTTTTGGGATATTTATGGAAAGTCACCTTTTGGGATATTTCCAAAAGGTTTCTAGAAGGACTTGGAGGCTAAGCAACCCCCTTTGGGGGGCCCCCATGAAGGTGGGACGTTCACATGTGCAGCTCCTCCATGGAGCTCCACATGGCATCCCATTTTGCACTTAACACCCTCATGTGTGGGCTAGTGCATGGGAGTTTTTGGGTTTTATTGTAAAACCACCCTACCCCTTGGTTTTCCTATAAATAGGAGGTGAGTGGGCTGCCATCTCACACACTCTTGCTCTCATACACAAGCCATGCATGATCTGGCATTCTCTCTCCCTCCCAGCGAAATAGTTTCGTAGAGCCGAAAGGCTATCTGGGTTCCGGCAGGAACTAGTTCTGGACGGCGAAGCCCTGCCGGATAGATGACACCGTATGTGTGCAACTCTGTAGAGAGATCGTAGTTTCGGTCTTAGTTCGAGAGTGCCTCCCGAAGGGCTGTCCGTGTGACCGTCCGAGTTTCGAAGGTCCTCCCGAAGGGCTGTCCGAGTGACAGTCCAAGTTTTGGAGGTCCTCCCGAAGGGCTGTCCGCGACACCGTCCGGGGGACTGTCTGACCGCCTCCCGGAGGGCTGTCCGTGGGGCGGATGAGGGTATACATCCTCGTGGTTGGGAGGTTGTAAAATCCTAGCTGCGGGGATCTGCACCGCCGTTCGTCATCGACTCTACTTCCGCTGCGCTACGAGTCGGTAACGAAAGAGATCAAACCTTGTATGCAGTCTCCATAGTGATCCTGGGCTGGTGCGTAGGTCGGAAAATTTTTGTTTTCTGCTGCGTTACCCTTCAGTGGCATCAAGAGCCAGGTTATGTGTAGATGCAGGTTGCGATCTAGAATACATAGAGATGTATGGGTGTTGCACAATATAATTAGGTAGTAGATGAGATCTATTGCTGAAAATTATTTGTGCGGGTAGCAGATGAAATCTGTTACCCGATGTTCCTGTTGCTTCCCTAGAATTTGCATATTTCTGATCTTGATAACAGTATGGTGGAGTTTCAATGTTCTGGCAATCCGCGATCCTGATTGATCAACGAAGTGCTAACAGTTCATTGAATTCCACCGTAGTTAAAAAGAAAGAAGAAATTTCGCAGACGAAAGGGCAATGCAGATGTGATCTGCACGGGGGTCACGCGTATGACGAAGTTTAGTATGGGGCTCGAGATTTTATTATCTCGTGTTTCATACACCCTGGAATGTTAATCTAGCGACTTGGATTATCATGCTTGATGATGGACGTTGGTAGCTTCGGTTTGTTTCGAAACCTTAGAAGCCACGAAAAATAAAATTTTGTATAAACCAATTAGAGGCGTCTAACTTGGTTTTGCAGGATGGTTTGCATGTGCATATGATGTGGTATAGCAGTGCTCATATTAATTTGATTATGTATGAGATGACTATATGATGTAATATTAACATGACCTGCGTGTCATGATTCGGCATGATGGCCGGAGCCATATGATTGCACTTTAATGACCTGCGTGTCAACCTTATGTAATGCACTTATTTTATTAGCTATAGAGATAGCAATATTATCTGGTGCATCGACAAGGTGGTGGCAATCTTCGCAAAGGTGAACACCGACGCGAATGCCGAAGACGAAGAAATGAAAGACTTCTCCGTCAGAAAGGGCTATACCATATCATGCTATTATGAATTGCCTGAGATGTTTATCCCTTATGATGCACCCTTCTTGATTGCGCGGTAGTCGCTTTTATTAGGGTGATCTCTCACAAAAATATCAAGTAGTTAGTGTTCTCCCAAGTGTAGCACCGTCACGGCACCTATCTTTTCGGGGTGCGCCGTGTCACACGGGTACGAACGATTAGGGATGTGTGAGGCGGGTGAGTTGAGACCTCGCAGCGAGATCACTTGGTTGTCTTGACGTTCAGGCATGACCGTCATGAGCTCGGAACACACGCATCGAAAGATGAACAAGAGTCGCATGGAAGATGTGATTGGCAAGTTTGCCTACCGGTTGAGATTTTCGTCATCAGTGGTGTTAGACCAATGGCGAACAATTGATACGTGGGTCTTGTATCACTCACAATCAATTATGAGAGATATTGATTTCAGTGGGAGCGCACTGTAGAATTAACTTTTTTAATTCTCAGTGCAATTAATTGTGAACTCTGTCTAAGTGTGGTTTGCATAATAATTATAGAATAATGGCTCGCGTTTCCACCTTCCCTGTTAAAATTGAATAGCTGTTAAATATCTGGTTAAAACTTTACGGTTGGTAACGTAATGTGAGGATTGTCCTCAATAAGTGCCGAGAAGGACTTTGTCCTATCGCATACTTTCGGTATTCTCCCGCTAATGCTATGGATCATGTGACTCTCGTCCTTCGATCCAAAAGCTAGAATTCTGTTTCAGTCAAGTGCAATACGTTTGCTTCCATTAGACCCGAACTTCGAAAGTTTGGATAGTTATGTGATATTCATGGAATCTGAAAATCATTTTTAGAGACAGACAAAGGCTAAGAGATATGAGATATCCAAAGCAATGTTTGTTTGCAAACTATTAGTAAAGGAGTTTACTATGCATTAGACTGATAAAAGAGGGATCCAGGAGAACGCCTGTCATATGATGAAAGGTGAATAAAACAACAACTTAAAGAGAAAGGAAGTGTCCGAAGGGTGTTAGTAAGACTTTCACACCTAGGAAGTCCGGGGCTAACGCCACTCTTAAGTTGGATGCTTCTTTTGGGAGTAGGAGAAATACTGAAAGTTAAACTGTTAGAAGTATAAAGGCAAAAGGAAAGAAGACTGGAATATCCAGCTCATGTATGAATGGCATACAGGTTTTTGATGTATAGAAGGCTGGTCAAAGATATTGTTCTTGGGAATTATGGTTAAACATGTTAATCACTAATTTTTGGGTATTGTGAGGTGATCACAAAGATACCCGCTCAATTGCATTCTGTTGCAACTCGATGAAAGAACTACTAAGGCCTGAAAGACTAGCCAGGAATGAGGTTTAGATACACATAGGGAACATAGTAAATGTTACTATACCTTCCATCGGTGTATTCCCTATGTATTTACTTTCATAATTCATTTTAGAGTTTCACACTCTAGCCCATTGCATAAAGTATCTTGCAAGAAGGTTATTCATAAGAGAACTTCTGATGTTCGGTGTTATGAATAACATAAGGGCCATACTTTCATTATGAATGAGATGTATGTTATGAATATTGATAATAATACATTACCTCTGTATTTACTTTCATAATTCATTTAGAGTTTCATACACTCTAGCCCTTTGCATAAGGTATTTTGCAAGAAGGTTATTCATAAGAGAACTTTTGATGTTCGGTGTTATGAATAAACATGAAGGGCCATGCTTCCATACAGGATGGGATGTATGCTATGAATATTGATGGTAATATGATACATCCATAACACTGACGCTAAATGTCACTAGAGTAAAAGAATACCACACAAGTGTGGCACTGCATTTGGTCACATTGGAGAAACCCGCATGGAAAATTCCATTATGATGGATTTTGAAGTCATTTGATTTTGAATCATCTGACACTTGCAACTTTCCTCTGAAAAGTGAAGTGACTGAAATACCGTTCACAGGCCATAAGGAACGAGCAAAGAACATATTGGTGATCATACATTATGATGTGTGTAGTCCAATAAATGTTGTTGCAAGTAGTGGATTTATCTATCTTCAGAAATGACTCAAGTAGATATGTGGATATTTACTTGTTGAGGCGTAAGTCTGGATCTTTTGAATTCATTCATAAGGTTTTCAAAAATGAAGTAGAAGTTATTGTAACAAGAAAATTATGTTTCTACAATTCGATTGCAGAAAGGAATATTTGAGTTACAAGTTTAGCGAATGTCTGATGAGTTGTGAAAGGGGTTTCATAACTTGCACCTCCCGGAACACCACTGCAGGTGGAAAGTCCGTGAAGATGTAATCGAACCATTTATGACATGGTAAGATCAAAGATGACATAAATAAATTTGCCATTATCCCTTTTAAAAGGTGATGCTTTAGAGACTGCGGCTTTTACACTGAAAAGAGCTCCATCAGGTCTGTTGAAATGACGCCATGGTATGGTACGCCCAACCATGTTATATCTTTTCTTAACATTTGGAATATGGGGCTTGTGTAAAAGGTTACAAACCTATTCCAAATCAGACAAGTGCTACTTTGTAGGTTATCCCAAGTAATTGGGTATTCCTCCCTCACTATACCGAGGCAAATAGGTTTGCCACAAAACGGTATGCTTTTAAAGAGAATAGTTCTTACAAAAGGTGAGTGGGAGGACAGTGCAACTCGACGAGATAACCGGTATCTTTGTCGTCAGATCAAAGGAAAGAAACCTTGGAAGTGATTCCGGAGTTTCCTACTACGACTGATACGGAAGTCTCTACAATAAAATGTATGGACTTCAGTCGAACTTGTAGCTGAACCCCGTAGGCAAGGCTCGTGCAAACCTCTCAGGTGCGCAAACGAGATATTGTTGTTGGACAACAGTATACCTACGATACACAAGGAAGCGTTGATGGGCCCTGACTCCGGAATTGGCTAAATGCCAATACAATCCGAGATAGTTTCCATATAAGTGATTCGAGATTAAAATCTTGATACACCTTTCGGAAGACTTAGAGTCTAATGAATATTTATGGAACTAAATACTGATACGGATAAAATGTTTTATCCATAAAGCTCGACTTGTTGCAATAAACAAGTTCAAAGAGTTGACTACGATGAGATTGTCTCACCATAGCGATGCTTGAAGTCGGTTCGGGTTGAACTAGCAATTAATACATATTTCAATCATGAGATATGAAACAAGGATGACAAAAGGATTTCCATCTGATGGAAATAAAACCTAGGACGTATATGTGATACAGTCCAAAGTAATTTGTTGATCCAGAGGATGCTAGTAAGTATGCAAACTTTAGAGTTCCAGCGATGGACAGAAGAGAGCAAAGTGGAGTTGGATTCTTCGTGTTTTGATGAAATGGTCAAAGGGGTTTGACTTCATCAATGGGTAACGAAGATGCTTGTAATTCAAGAAATTAAGTGGGAGCATAATAATATTTCTAAAAACCTTGTGTACTTGACACATTGTTAATTGGAAATAAATTTCTTGACACGAATTAGGACTTCATTTGAAAATAGTTTTTCGATGAAGTGCTTGGGCTAAATAGCCTCAATATTAGTCATGATGATCTATGGAGATAGATTTACCTAATGGGGCTAAGCTATGAATACATATTGACAAGATGCTAAAACCTTTTAAGCATTTAAAACGCCAAGGAGTGATTCTTGCGGAAGTCACATGGAAAGAGTTTTGCAAGACTCGGTGTCTCAAAACACTGATGAGCAAAATACATGATGAAGATTCCACACACTCTTGTGTTTACATTAATCATGTATTCCATGGTATGTAAATCAACCAGATATGTCCAATACTCCAAAGTTGTTACGAGTATAGATACCATAGTGATCAAAGTACTGATCATGGGACAACAGTGAAAGATGTCATTGAGTACTAGAGTAGTACTGATGACATGTTTTCTCGCAAGCGGAAATCATGAAGAGTTCGTTGTAATATGTTACATCGATACAGTCTTCACCATTTCTCCATGCGATTTTTGATTTGAGTTAAGGGTTTTGTGTAATACACAATATGGTGGCACGGTAGTTGGAAATTGTTCCAAACAAGATACTGTGGCGAATTCTATAACAAAGGCTAAGTATGTTGACGCTTTAGAAGCGACAAAGAAGTTGTTGAATCATATAGTTCATTCATGAACTTAGTATGGTTCCAAGATGGCTTTGGTCTATGGGACACTATTGCAGATAGTTGCTCCAGAGCTCAGTCTGAGGAATCAGGTTTCGACCAATGATTGACACATATGCAAAGCTAAGTCCACACAAAATATGAATTTTGTGAAAGCGTGAAAACGCGAGGATATGCAAAGTTACACACGGAGCTGAAGTTGTCAGATCCGTTGGACATCAGGCTATACCACAAGCGAAGCATATTTTACACCAGTATGCCATAGGTGTAAAGTGCATTAGCATTGACTAAATTATTGACACTAGTGCAAGTGGGAGTCTGTAGGAGATATGCCCTAGAGGCAATAATAAATGTTATTGATTATCTCCCTGTTCATAATTAGGTTTATGTTCCATGCTATAACTGCTATGGTTCTCAAGTCTGCAATAACCACGAGGCTTGAAGGAAGACTCATATGCACGTGTGGAATAATAAACGGTAAAATGTATTCCTAGTCTGGCCTCTAAGACTGGCTCAAGTATTGCATGATGATCCTGTTTTCCTAATCATGGGCATGGCTATGCCGGCAATTTTGAGGGCACAATTGTTGGTAGAACACTTGTGTTGAATCGACCCGATTGATGTTATGCTATGAGATACATTCGTCATAAGTTAATGGTTAATAACACAGAGAATTTAACGTTTGCATAATTCCTTAGACCATGAGAGTGTCGAGTTTCTTCATGCTTGCTTCATGAACTTTGGGGTTTGTTAAACGTCATCCGTAAATGGGTGGCTATTACGGCAGCTTACGGCTTCATGGAAAAGTATGTCAAGTAACTTAATAGCTCAAGATTGGGATTTGCTCCTCCCACGATGGAGAGATATCTCTGGGCCCTCTCGGTGTTACGGTATCCATCATCGTCTGGCCAGACACTTTGTGATTTGATCACGGGGATGCCGGAACACGGGAACGAGAAAAGAGAACAATACCGGCAACGAGGTAACTGGCATTGTGGACAAGTTGTTGATTCACGAGGATGCCTACATGTCTCACCTCGGGTAATTGTAACATATCGCGAAGCAACAAGAATAGCACACGACAACTGGAGGTTCACTCAAATATTCATTCGTGTGGGTATAGGGATCGATATGGGTGTCCACGGCTCCGATGTTGATCATTGATCGGAAGGGGTTCCGGGTCATGTCTATGCTTCACCGAACCTATAGGGTCACACGCTTAAGGGTCATCTATCTGTTGAATACTAGACAGGGAGTCTGAGAGAAAAACACCGAAAAAGTTTCGGACACCGGAAAAGTTTCGGACAGCGGAAAAGTTCCGCAGAGAGGTCATCGGATGAGTTCCGGTGAAACTGAAAAGTTGTTTCAGAGGATACCATAAAGTCAAATTGGTTTTTGCACATGCCTGATAATTCTTGGAGGGTGCCAGAATCATTCTGGAAACTTTCTGGAATTTTCCGGGATGAAAACCGGAAATGTTCCGGAGCTGCCGAAACCGCTTCAGATGCTTTTCGCAGATGAAAATCACTAAACCGGAATTGTTCCGGCTCGCGTTGAAAATTATTTTGGTGGGTACTAGAATTGTTCTAAGCCCACATGAATATTTTCAGTTCGATCAGACGCTGAAAAATGTCGTCGTGAATAGTGAAAGTGTTTTTTGGGATATTTATGGAAAGTCACCTTTTGGGATATTTCCAAAAGGTTTCTAGAAGGACTTGGAGGCTAAGCAACCCCCTTTGGGGGGCCCCCATGAAGGTGGGACGTTCACATGTGCAGCTCCTCCATGGAGCTCCACATGGCATCCCATTTTGCACTTAACACCCTCATGTGTGGGCTAGTGCATGGGAGTTTTTGGGTTTTATTGTAAAACCACCCTACCCCTTGGTTTTCCTATAAATAGGAGGTGAGTGGGCTGCCATCTCACACACTCTTGCTCTCATACACAAGCCATGCATGATCTGGCATTCTCTCTCCCTCCCAGCGAAATAGTTTCGTAGAGCCGAAAGGCTATCTGGGTTCCGGCAGGAACTAGTTCTGGACGGCGAAGCCCTGCCGGATAGATGACACCGTATGTGTGCAACTCTGTAGAGAGATCGTAGTTTCGGTCTTAGTTCGAGAGTGCCTCCCGAAGGGCTGTCCGTGTGACCGTCCGAGTTTCGAAGGTCCTCCCGAAGGGCTGTCCGAGTGACAGTCCAAGTTTTGGAGGTCCTCCCGAAGGGCTGTCCGCGACACCGTCCGGGGGACTGTCTGACCGCCTCCCGGAGGGCTGTCCGTGGGGCGGATGAAGGTATACATCCTCGTGGTTGGGAGGTTGTAAAATCCTAGCTGCGGGGATCTGCACCGCCGTTCGTCATCGACTCTACTTCCGCTGCGCTACGAGTCGGTAACGAAAGAGATCAAACCTTGTATGCAGTCTCCATAGTGATCCTGGGCTGGTGCGTAGGTCGGAAAATTTTTGTTTTCTGCTGCGTTACCCTTCAGGGTCATAGGCCTGACCTACATACCCTACCTAAGGACACTGCCCCAAAAAGCTTAAGGACTACAAGGAAGTCTCCGACTGAAATCACCAAGACATACGAGTCACTCGGCAATATCCACTCGGGGATTACCTTTCACTCGACGGTTATCTTTCATTCGGAAGAACCAGAAGACAGTCGACCGCAGAAGACCAGAAGCCACCCTAGGGAGGCTAACGGACAGGCGTTTGTCTAGATCATAAGTAGCATTTATTATATACGTTACCAGTAACGTTCATCTTTATAGCCACGATCGGACCCTTAGATGCCGGACATTTATGAGGGGCATCGCACTCTATATAAGCCGCCCCTCCCCTCTGGCACAAGGGTTCGCACCCTGTAACTCCTATATTCCACACGACAGAAAAGCTCCTGAGCACCGAGACGTAGGGCTGTTACCTCCACGAGAGGGGCCTGAACTCGTACATCCGTGTGTACACCCTCGCCGTAGCTAGGACTCTGCCCTCTCCTTTCGTACCCCTATCTTCTACTGTCAGGCTCGTTCCCACGACATTAAGCGCATCCAATAGATCTTAATAATTTGTAATGGATTTTTAGTTGGACCATCGCTCAATTTGTTACACGGACATGTCGTCAATTTGTATTTTTATTATCAGTTTACGTTGCAAGTGAAGTGACGTTCAATTGTTAAGCAATTGTGTCCGTGTTATATTGTCTCTTATGTGTGAAAATTAACATGCATTATCTTTGTATAACTCACAAAATATTTCAAGAGCCCGTGGCAACGCACGGGCATTCTACTAGTCCTACGTAAAGTTGCTTTGCCTAAACCAAACATCCCCCCTCCCTTCATTTTTAGTGTGGACCATGCGCCCTCACTAATACCCAGTTAAAAACTGTCAACTCATGCATTGCGTAGGATACGTACTAACCAGCCCGTAGGTGTAGCATTACTCCTTAGCTACATAGGAAGACTAGCTACGGCGTTCTAGCCCCGTAAAACTTACGTAAAGTGCATGTGGATGTACGTGTAGCATTGCTCGTATGGAAAAACATCCACACAAAGTGAAAATATGCCCAAGAAAAAAAACGGCTTTTATCTATAGTTATTGGGCTTCTCCGTAAAAAGAGTAGTTATCGGGTTTCAGGTATCCAGCCCACAATATTTCGGCCGAAGTGTTGGGCTCTCGTCTCGATTGGCATCTTCGCTTAATGGGTTGTCTCAGAAAAAAAACCGTACTTCGGTTCACTCCACCGCGTCCCGCAGCAGTGAGGACGACGACCACCCCTCCAAAACCGTACTTCGCCACCGCTGCAACCCTCCTATCCTCGGTTACTTCGACAGATCTCAAGGTGTGTCCTTCCGACCTACTCTAGAGGCCCCCAATTGTGTCCCTCCCGAGCGCTTCTCCTTCCAGTGCGACGATGGCGACCGCTTTTGTTGCAGACCCCTTGGATGCCGCCATGATCTCGTGCTTATCTTACTTCAGAAGCGTCTCCAGGTCCTTGTGTGGAACCCCGTCACCGGCTACCAGCACCGTGTCGATGTTCCCCGGGGGTTTGGGACACATGATGTGGATAAGGCCGTGGTCAATGGTGCAGTGCTTCGCGCTGCCAGAGGCGTCCAACACTTCCCAGGTGGTCTTGGTGGTGGCAGACAACGACGACAAAGAACAAAGACGAGCAGTCGCCTGCGTTTACTCGTCAGAGACAGGCAAATGGGGAAATTTTCCCACCATTGTTTATAGGGATGATGCTGTGTTGGCTGGAGATTCCGTTTACTGGGTTCTTGCTGGGAACTTGGATGGAATTCTCGAGTTTGATTTGGAGAACTGTAATACAGGTGCTAGCTGTGTGTGGCAGGAACGGCTTCCAGCTTATGCGGACAGAGGGCGGTGTGATGGGTTTCCTCTACGTGTCAGACTCAGACTGCTGCACGGCCCAGTTATGGAAGAGGATGACTGATTGTGATGGTGCTGCCTCATGGGGGCTTGCAAGAACTATTGAACTGGACAATCTACTTTCTCTGAAACCAGAGGAGAAAAGGCACATAGTGATGCTAGGGTTTGCTGAAGATAATAATGCAGTGTTGCTGTGGACAGTTATCGGCCTTTTCATGATCCATGTTGAGTCATTGAAGTTCAAGAAGCTTTTCATATATATGGCCATGTCTCACTGTCATCCATTCGAAAGTGTCTACACTTTAGGTAAAACCATCCCTACATTGCCAGTTAGAACAAAACCAAGTTATGTTTCGATAATTGGCTTGCGTTAAGCCAACAATTTGAAGTAGTGTTATATCATTTCTTTCTTTTGCTGCTTCATGAACTCTTCAGCATATGGTGATGATGTTCTGCAGTGTCATGTTTTGATGCTTGTGTGGTGGCTTTTAATTGGAATGGTTATGGTGTTAGAAAAAAGATCTGTTAGTGGTATCTAATTTAGTTTATGTTCTGTAGCCTGGCGGTTTCTATTATATGAATATCCATACAATAAAACGAACATTATATTTGTTCGAGAAAATATCCATACATTTGTATCTAATTTACCTAGTTGATGCCTGCTGGTTTATGTTTGTCTTTAGTTGGAATGTCTTCATTGCTTAAATTTTGGAGCATAATATCCCCTTTTCTGGTTTATTGGTAGCTGATACTAGTTACATCGTTCCCCGTACATCAGTTGAAGAAATAGGAAAGCTTTAGCAGTGTCATTAGGATAGGGCTAGCACTAACTAACTTTGGAAACAAACTAATATGTTTGCTATGGAAATCAGTGGGGCTGACTTGAGGATTAAGCGTTGAACTCCTTCCCCTTATCCTTGCTGCAGCGGTCATATACTGTGCCCACACGACACTTTGTTTGTTTCGTTGTTTGACTTCTTATGCCTGTAGAAACACACGCTGGTGGTGGATACAACGGGGATGAGCTTTTGCTCAATACGTAAGATGATTGTCCGGTGGGATATATTATTTGATCAACTGGTGGAGAAGGTATGTTTATCTTCTGCATGTGTATTGAGGTAATATTACTTGCTCTTACAAAACGTATTGCTTTCCTTTTACTATCATGTCTCAAGTATCAAAGTATAAGAGGGGATTGTAACATATTCTCTACAACCTTTTGCTCAACCGATTTCCATCTTGCCACACCTCCCATAATTCCGCCTTTGGTAGCAGGTTGGTTCTTGAATCTTTTCTCTTGGACCTGCTTCCTCGTCCCCTCCTCAATAACTATGTTCCATTTCTTATGCTTTCAGTCAGCCCCCTTCTCTTACATTTTTACTGATGTTCTGCCCCCTCTCTACTGGATGTGCTCTTTTGTTTGCACTCCCTTCCATCTTGATTAGTACTTTCCAAGGTCCTTCTGGTGGTGTGGGTCTCTCTAGTTCTTCTGATAACGGACGACTTGGGACCCTTCGTCATTCCCCATATGTGCATAACTATGTTTGTGCCTGCTCAAAGATGGCATGTTGTCATGTTAAGTAGTAGCAAATAAACTATTATTTATAAATTGGATCGCTGCCCTCCTTGGCACCTCATCTTCTTGGATCCTCTTAAATGTGGTGGCCGGCCCACACATCAGGCACGAACGTGGCCTTCGACAAGGGGGGACCCCTTTTGCCCCTTCTCTTCGTCATTGATCGATCCTCTCCGACAACTTACCGATCTAGCCACTTGAAGGGGCCTCCAAAAAATCAGAGGCCGTGGCTCCCTTGTGAGAAAACCCTATATGCGGATGATTTGGCGAGTTTCATGGCACCTAGGAAACCATCCAGCGAGACATTAACAAACGTAGCCAACATTCTCAATTGTTTTGGAGAGGTCATGGGCCTTAAAACCAACTTCTGTAAGAGCTCGATCGTCCACATTAGATGTACTCACATCAACCTTTGGCCTCCCACCTGTACTTGTATATATGATGGCTTTGGCCTCCAGATAATACTAAGTTGCATATTTTCTGACATGGTATTAGAGCTTTAGGTTTTTTTTTCGCACATGCAACTCGTCCTCTCCCGATCCAATCTCGTGTTGCCGTTGCCCTCCGTTGGCCCACCGTCGTTGTTCCTCTCACCCGCACGCTCACGTGTTGCCCTCCCTCCCCCTCTCGTCGCTGCTTTCCCATGCTTCAAGCCGTTGCCGCCGTCCATATCAGGCCACCCCATCTCACATGGGTCGCAGCCACTACGCCCGCGACGTGAGCCCGATTCGGCCGCCCTTCGTTCGGATCTCGCCTCCCGTCGTCGGTCTTTGCCGCGCCCGCACGATGAATCCTGTTGCCTCTAGGAACTCGTTCAGTTCATCCATCGCGTGGATCCCGCCTGTAGATCAACATTGCAGCTTGGATTGGGGCGGGCCTCTGCACTGCTGACGCCCGCGTCCTCCAGCTTTCGTGTGGATCCAGCTTGTTGATCCCGAGAAACACGCGTCTGACGACCGACAGGATCCCAACAATGATAGCCCTTATGCTCATCACTATAACCTAAAAAGACACTCAACAGACTGAGCGGTCAGTTTGGTACGTTCACGAGGGGCAAGAAAAAATAGCAAACACAACCAAACAAACGAAGCGCCGAATAATCAGGAGAACGATCAAAGAGAAGTTCGAAAGGAACACTACCCTATAGAGAAGCTGATGGTTGAAGGTTGATGAGACAGGTGGAGGTGGAGACAGCCTCAACCCAAAAATGAGGCGGAAGAGAGGCGGCGATCATCAACGCACGGGCCGTTTCAAGAAGGTGACGGTGCTTTCGCTCAGCCACACCATTCTGAGCATGAGCACCAGGACAAGAGAATTGAGGAAGAGTCCCCTGCTCAGCAAGAACACCACGTAACATCTTGGAAATATGCTCGCCAGTGGAGTCAGCACGAAACACACGAATAGGCGTAGAGAACTGAGTGCGAACTATGGCCGCAAAACGCTTATATATGGACAAAACCTCACTACGAGAAGTCATAAAATAAAGCCAAGTGTAACGAGGGAAATCATCTATGAAAATAATATAGTATTGATGACCTCCTTTCGAAGTGAAGGGAGCCGGAACCCATACATCAGAATGGTCTAAATCAAAAGGACGCTGAGACACTCACTCACTAGTAGGATAAGGTAACGGAATCTGTTTGCCAAGCCTACAACCCTGCCACTCTAAAGAGACATCTCCTGAGACAGACCCCAAAACACCTCGACGAACTAAAGACGACAAACGAGAACCACAAAGATGACCAAGTCGGATGCCACTTCTGGAAGGAGCTAGTAGCTGTAGCGATAGAAGCGGATGAACTGGCGATAGTGGTAGCAGCGGAAGGAACATGAAGCCAGTGTAACTCCGAAAGACCCTGAGAGTCACGGTGGCGAGGGCCAGCCCCACCAAAGTGTGCGTGCGACGATCTTGAACAGAACAAGAGTCAACGTCAAGGATGACGCGACAACCAGAATCAGTAAGTTGACCAGCACAAAACAGATCCATGGTAAGTTGAGGAACATGAGCAACCAGGAACAGAATAAGGAGTGGTAAGATTGCCTCGACTAGCAATACAAAGAGGAGTACCATCAACAGTGAGTACATGAACAGGAAAAACAAGCGATCTAAGAGAGGACAAATTGGAAGAATGAGAAGACATGAAAAAAGCTCCGGAGTCCAGAACCCACGGGCCACGGGGATGTACCTGACTATGTAGAAGGTGGTTGCTAAGTGCGGGAAGCATCAGTCACAGAACCTGCAGTACCTGTCGAAGAAGAACCTGAAGCGGCAAGCAGACACTTAAGTCTTCGAATATCCTGCTCAGTCAAGGCAGTGCTGAAGATGTCGTAGTAGAAGTAGAAGTCCCTGAAGATGATATATGTGCCTTATGCATGTGCTGCTTCTTCTGGAAACATTGAGACTCAACATGGCCATCCTGGTTGTAGTAGCCGCAATGAGGACGAGAGAGGCCCTAGCCGCTAGTAGGAGTGGGCAAGAGCGGCGGAGCACTGGAGCGGGAAGGAGTCAATGCAGAAGGCGGCATAGCAGGAGCTCGAGCAGCGAGCACATAGGGAACCTCAAGTAAACCGGCGCTACGTAAGCGAGTCTCCTCAGTACGAATCTCAAAAAGCGCCTCCATGAGAGAAATTCGGCCATGAGCAAACAACTGCGCGCGTCGGGGCTCAAACTTTTTATGGAGCCAAGACAAAAACTCGTAGACAGGATGAAATTCCAAATCAGCCCGCATAGCCTGGCAACACTGGCAAGTACGACAACCAACAGTGCGAAGAGAATCGAGTTGACGCTAGATAGCAGAACTGTGTGCATAGAAATCATCAACGGTGGAGTCATCATGCTGAAGAGCATGCTCCTGGCAGACCACAAACAAGTATAAGGCATCACCAAAGGGTTGATAGCGGTGAAAAAGACAGGTCCGCATCTCAAATACGGTAGGGAGGCCCAAGAACTCATAGGCAAACTGAGGTAGAACACTAGCAGCAAGAACAACTGCGGCACGAACATCATCAAGCCACTGAGTGTAAGCAGACATAGCCTCATAATAAGTCCTAAGAGCCTCCTCATAAGTCAAAACCTGCTCATCATAAGCACGAACGACAGCCTCATCAGCAAGCTTAGCTGCATCCTTCATGGCCTGAGTAGCATCTGCAACAAGAACAACTGGTGTCGGCGGAGTAGGGGCCACAGGTGGAACCAGACACGGCGGACAATGGACCTCGCCAGAAAGAACGCCCCAAAGACGAATGCCACACATATGAATGCGCATGAAGTCAACGAACTCGATGTAGTTAGTGCCATCAAATATCATCGGACAGCGAGGAACCGCAACATAGCCCGACAATGTAGACATAATGCCTTTTTTACTGCGATCAACAGGCAAGCAATTGTACTCACACGTGATTATCAGAGGCTCCCGACCAGGACCACGCAGAGATCAGCATCGACCGTATCCAGCTGGACAAGGAGAGCGCCAACAGCTGGCAGAGACCAGCAGTTGGCAGCGGGATCCGACGCGAGCGGCGGAATCCGGCGAGGGCGGAGGAGATTGGCAGCTGGCGGCGGAATCCGGTGAGGTCGGCGGCTGGCGGCAGGTTCTGGGACCCGGCAAGGGCGCAAGGGCGACGGAGATCGACGACAGGAGCAGCTACTGGCTACGGAGATCGGGGCCAGAGGAGGGCGCTCGATCCAAAGAAGAGTGGCCCAGTCCCGTCGATCCAGAGAAGGCACACGGGCCTGTCGATCCAGCAACAGAGGCAATCCAGAGAAGGGCAAACGGGCGGGCGGGTGGGACGAGGGAAGAAGCAGCCGTCCCGGCGTTGACCTGCAGGGGGTAGTAGTAGGCGTGGAGAGCCAGCGGCGACACGAGAGAAAAAAGAGCGCCGGTCACGGAGGAGGGTGGCGGTGCAGGGTGGATCAACAACACGAGTTGCGATGTGTAAAAATTGACCTAGCTCTAATACCATGATAGGAATATGCAACTTGTATTCCATGAGGGCCAAAGGCCAATATACATGTACATGTGGTAAATATGCAGGAAACCCCTCATACAACGGGAAAATATACAAGCTAGAATATAACTCTTAACAACACGAACATGTTGGTGAGGGCGCTCCAAACAGCTTCAGAAGTCTCATGATAAGCACCTGGATAAGAACCTCCGTTGAGAGGGAGTTCAAAAGATAGGACATGATCTGTTGATCCGTCCCCATCCATGCGGTGTAGAGCGGGTTCATCGTCACCACCGACTTGCCTTGTTTGTCTGTAGACGAGATCACCTTCTCCGGCCCAAGGAAGCTGTTGTCGAGGTAACCATAAAGGCCATTTGCACGAATTTGGGTAAGGATTTGGGCCTTCCGCAGAAGGAGTTTTCTCTGGTGTGTGTTTTGGAAACTTGGATGGAAAGAGGGAGGCGCCGCAGATGATGAAGACACCATTCATGGTATATTGGAAAAGTAGATGTGATATGGAAAGTTGGCCCTTATACCATGTAAATTGGGTAAGCGTTGGTACCTACTGTAGTAGTAGGTCGCGGTTGCATGTTATATATATATGTGTGTGTGTGTGTGTGTGTGTGTGTGTGTAAAATCAACCTCACCGTGGAGTACAAGATTGTGTTTGTTACATTGACTTGAGGCAAGAAGATAGAGATTACAACGTATTCGGTTAGGCTTTATCTGAACCATACTGAGATACAAACATCTAGAAGATTTTACAACATTTGAGGAGTGAAGGCGGTGGGAGGAGGACGATGTTTGGCAGCGGGTTTTTTTTTCATTTCCAATGGCTTCGTTTCCACATGGCAGAGATGAGGTGAGGGAAACAGTGAAACACAAGGGAGCTAGTGAAGTTGGCTAGCCCACTTCAAAATCTTTATTAGGGTACACACTATTACAGTTTTCGCAAAAAAAAAAAAACAAAGGGGTGAACAGGGAGACCCCCATATTTTTTTAATAGAGGTATAAACACTATTACGATATTATTTAGAAGGTGGTCTAGTGAAGTTGGCTAGCCTGTGCGATGAAGAGTTTGAGCAACTCTAGCTTTCTCTCCTTATTTACCCTGGCTGGTTGCAATTCTGAAATGGCTTCTTATGCTTTAATTTTCTAGCTCTCCTTGTCTACTTACATCTTTGAGGAAGTTGTCTCTTATTGTCTGCAACTTCTTCAAAGTATCTCTGATCTGCACACGATCTGTTGGTGTCTCCGCTGAACAGGAAATTCCGGTTTGCAGAATCGAAGTGATGCAAACAACTGCTATATCTCTCTCTCTACTCGTCATGCCATGGTTTGAGGTGCTTGATTCAGTATTTTCTGTCTCTAGTAGCAAGTTCGTGTCTATAACATCAGCAGCTCTGTATGTCAATGCTGATTGGACGTACTTGCGAAGGCCGAGGTCTTCTCCAAATTCACTGTCTGTTGGCCTTTTGCCAGTGAACATCTCCAATAACAATATGCCGTAACTGTAGACATCACCGTTGATTGAGACTTCGTTGCCCAGTCCATACTCTGAAATTGAGAGAAAGACATTTGTTAGAAGAACTACACAACAGCACAAGGTTAAGTATCTGTATGTACTTATCTTTGTTAGTAAAAGGAAATTACAGATAAAAACATTTTATAAGTGCCTTACTTTGTGTTTCTTAGTTCTTTCAATTTTCGAATATAGACGGGTCAGCTTTACTAGAATTTGGAATGCTAGGAAATCCTAATAACATTTTTCTTGCAGGAATGGTTATAGGACTGTATTAGAAAATAATGATGAGAGCTACAATAACTAGAGAGTCACCTGGAGCGGCATAGCCAACAGTTCCTCTCATTGATGCCCATCCACTTGATTGATCCGAGTCCTGATGCAGAAATCGTGCGAGCCCAAAATCGCCAACATGAGCAACCATTTCACCATCAAGGAGAATATTGCTTGGCTTAAGATCACAATGGATAATTGGCGTAGGCTTGTGTTTGTGAAGATACTCCAAGGACGATGCTACATCAATTGCAATCTGCAGTCTTACTCGAAGATCAATCGTCCGTTGTTTCCCATCTTCCATGATATGTTGGTGCAGCCAGTGGTCTAAATTTCCATTTGGTAGGAATTCATACACAAGGGCCTTGAAGTCATGGCCTTGGAAATCAATACTTGCACATACCGTCAATACCTTCATAAGATTCCTGTGACGAACGCATCTCAAGGTCTCGCATTCTGCTACAAAACTTTGAGAAGCACCACGCTGCATGAGGTTGAGCACCTTCACAGCAACAACTAGTTCCTGGCCATTATTTCTTATTGTTCCCTTGTAAACCGAGCCAAAGCTTCCTGCTCCGATGAGATTTTCAGAAATGAAACCATTTGTTGCATTGGCTAACTCAGCATAAGAAACCCTCATGTATTGATCGTTACTGAGTGATCTTTGCATGTTTTCTTTGATCTTCCTCCTCCTATGGTAGAATGTGGACAGTGCAAATACTAATGTGATAAATGCAACTGCACTGCATATGGCGAAGATTATGACATGTTTCTGAGATGTCTTCTTGGTGGTATAGTTGGAGCAAGGTGGTAGCTTCAACTGAGGGATACCACCACATAGGGCATCATTTCCGGTGACCAAGGTTGCGGTTGTATTGAGAAATATCCCAACTTCAGGAACTTCACCTTCAAATTTGTTGAAGGAGATATTTAAAGTAGAAAGGCCTCTCAAGCTCCCAAGAAAGGCAGGGATGGCTCCCGATAAATTATTGTGGGAAAGGTCGAGCACCAAGAGACCGTTCAGTTGTGCAAGCGATGGTGGAATTGTCCCTTGGAGAATATTTCCAGACATATTGACATGTTCCAGGCTCTGGCACAGTCCAATGGATATGGGAATCTCCCCTGAAATGTTGTTTGATGACAAATCGAGGATCCCCAAGTTTACGAGATTGCCGATTTCAGATGGTAGAGACCCGGACAAATGGTTGTGCCCCATAAGCATGTAAGCAGATAAGGCAGAGATGAGAAACAGTTCTTTGGGCATTTTGCCAGTAAGACTGTTATATGAAAGATCCAGTTTCTCTAGAGGGCAGCTGCTTAGACTGGATGGAATGCCTCCATCAAGTGCATTTCCTTGGAGCTGTAAAATATTTAGGGTGGTAAGATTGCCAAGAGTTGGCGGAATTGAACCTGAGAGGTTGTTATATGCTAGAGATAATTGGTTGAGGATGTTGAGTTTACCAAGAGAAGCTGGAATAGTTCCCTCTAGAAGGTTGTTATCCAAGGAAAGCCACTCTAAGCTGATCAAGTTCTCTAATTCTACAGGTATTTCTCCAGCTATTTTGTTCTCTGTCATTCGGAGATACTTCAAATGTAGTGACAAGTTTCCCACTGTACTTGGTAGCTCACCTTGAAGACTGTTGTCACTCAAATCTAGTGTCTTCAAATTGCTGCAGTTTGTCAAGCTGGACAAGAAACCCCAGTCAGCATAATTTTTCGTTTCAAGCTGATTTCCTTTAAGGGACAGATATGAAAGTTTCTTTTGATGAGCCCCAAGACACTGGGGAATTTTTCCTGACAAGAAGTCAAACTCAGCTTCCAGATACTGAAGAGCAGAGATATTGCACAAGGATGTCGGGACTGTTCCGTGAAATTCATTGTCGCTGACAAGAAGCATCTGCATATTGGGAAGCCTATCGCCAATGTCTGGTGGCAAAGGCCCACTAAGACGGTTTTCTGATAAAGATACTGATGCAAGAGAGGAGGAAAGGTTGAATAGTGAAGTAGGAAAAGGACCCTCGAAACGATTACTTTCTGCGGCAAGGGTTTCTAGTGCATCGAGGTTTCCAAAGGATTGTGGTATGGAGCAAGAAAGACTGTTAAGTTGAAGCTGAAGGTAATAAAGTGAGTGAAGGCTTCCTAATGATTCTGGGATGCATCCAGTGAGTCTGTTTCCCCGAACATCAAGATATGTTAAAGATGAGAGATTTCCAACCGAAGCAGGAATGCTTCCCGTGAGGCTGTTCTCGCTTAACTCAAGGACCTGGAGAGATGAAAGATTTTGCATCGACGACGGTATGCTTCCTGTTAGGTGGGTTTGAGGGATACTTAGGATTCTGAGGGCTGAAAGGTTTCCAAGTGAAGGAGGGACGGGGCCCGTCAGTAGATTGCCACCTAGACCCAGTACTTGGAGTTTAACAAGACCGCCCATCTCCGGTGGAATTTCACCAATAAGACTATTAAGTTCCAGGGTGAGAAATCTTAGTTCCACAAGATTTGCGATCCCCGACGGGATGCGTCCTGTAAGGTTGTTCATGCCAAGAAAGAGTCCTTGGAGGCTGCGCAACAGGCAGAGCTCTTGTGGTATTTCTCCATGCAAGCTGTTGCCGTAGAGCACAAGGCGCTCAAGCCGGGTGCAGTTGGAGAGCGGCTTTGGAATACCCCCTTGGAAGGAGTTGAAGCTGAGGTTGAGATTGGTAAGGTCGCCGAGGTTGCCGAGCTCCGGCGGGAGGACGCCCTGCAGGTGGTTTTCTTGGAGATGGAGACGCCTCAAGTAGGTGAGGTTACCTAGCTGGGGAGGGACGGCGCCGTGGATGCCAAGCCCGGGGAGGTCCAAAGCCACGACACGGCCGCGGCGGCACCCTCTCACGCCGCACGCCACGCCGCGCCAGCGGCAAACCGGAACGGAGAGGTTGCCCCAGGACGCCAAGGCCACCGGCGATGCGTCGCTCGCCGTGACTAGTGACTTGAAGGACAGCAGGGCCAGGTAGTCGTCGGTGGAATTGTTGGTGCTGGCGGCAGCTCCAGGAGCAAATAGACGAGCGAGGAGGAACAAGGTGAGCAGCAGAGACTCCATGATGAGTTGCATTGTTTGTTGCCACTGGTGATGGTTTGATTAGCAGATCAGCCGGATGGTGCCTAATTATATGGAGACAGCGAGAGAGGGAGATAATGCATCGTAGCACGCGCGCTGACCAGGCCCTTGGTTCTTCCGTTAGTTGGCTGATGAAAACGACCTCCTACTCAGTGCCGCACCTTCACATAAAGTTCAAAATTATCATTCCCATTGCTACACAATTGTTTGTTATCTCTTATGTTTATTTATTATTACTGCATTATTAAACGGCACTTAGGCTTAGGCTGGTGGTCATAATGAGAAGTATCGTATACTAGTACCATGCATATCATACTAGCGTATGATACTATCTCCACAATGCATAGTATATCATAATTTGATATCATAAAAACCTCATTTATTGTCATGCATGGCACATATTTGTACGCTCTTCGTTTTTATTTACTCTGTGTATTAGGTTTGTCTAAAATCAAACCTTAAATACTTTTCATAAATTTGTAAAAATATATATTAACATATACGCCATCAAGTCAATATCATTGGATTCATCATTGCATATATTTTCACAACATATAAAACTTTTACTGTAGATGTTTATATTGATTTCTACAAATTTGATTAAACTATATAAAGTTTGACTTCGGTCAATACTAATTTGCGGAGTGAATAAAAATGGAGAGAGTAAATTATTTAATATGATACGGTTTCATATCATGATACTCAACTCTTTTTTTGCCTAATTAATTGTGTGTCACCTCGACTAAAATGCCTAGTTGACATATATAATACTCCCCCCGTCCCAAAATAAGTGACTTAACTTTATAAAATTAATACAAAGTTGAGTCACTTATTTCGGGACGGAACGGAGGAGTACTACTTATGATACTCCATTGTGACAGGCCTTATGCAACTCATCAGTCAACAGAGTAGCTTTCACGGTTGAATTCTCTGGCTGCGAGTCATCCCTAGCGTGCTGCCTTTTCCCGCTGTGTCACTGTCTTGTAGAGGAACAAGATGCATTATTGTCTTCTGCAATCAATGTTTGTAGACGAGGCGCAAGAGCTGCCATTCCACGGAGCAGAAACTCTGGAAAAAGACATCTTCTCTTCGGGTTTATTGGGAGTACGTTCCCATGTCAGGCTAGGTGATAGATGTACTTACATACTCCCTCTGTAAACATATATAAGAACATTTTAAATGAGAACGGACGTTTGGAGGCCGAGCTCCATGGAGCTCGAAATTTTTGAAAAATTCAAATTTCAAACTTTTCGGTTTCAAAAGAATCTGAAAAAAATTATGCAAGTAAAGAAGGATGTTATGTGTATGTGTGTAAATTTTTAGGATGAAATACCTTGAAATACGATCTGCGCAAAAAAGACAAATTCATGGCCTGGGACAATGAATAGTATCATGTGTTAAAAAGTCTCAGATTTGTCTTTTTTGTACAGGCTCATTTCAACGTATTTTTTCTGAAAATTTACACACATGTGTGTTACACCCTCACTTATCTCTGTATTTTTTTCAGAATTTTTTGAAATGTAAAAATATGAAATTTCATGAATTTTGGATTTTGCATTTGGAGGCCTCCATGGAGCTCGGCCTCCAAAAGCAATTTCCGGTTTTAAATCACTATTTTAGCAATCTAAAAGAGGAAGTACTACATGCTCCTCATTAAAAGTGACGACTTTCTTAGTCTTCTTGTTGGTCATATCTCTGGATTTTCTTTTTACACTACTGGTAAAAGCTTGTACGCCCAGTCACTTGGTAAAGGCTTTGTCGAGCGGATATCGCCCTTGGCCGAGTACCCTCGCACTCGGCAAACGATTGGATTCCGCTAGTATAAGAACAAAAATTAACTAATAGAATGAAATGGAAATAAAACAAAAGTAAATAACATGGACTCCAGTCACCTTACTAGGGCAGCACAATACGTACCGGCAATGGTGCCAGAAAAATGGTTGATTACCTCAATCCGGTTTGGATTGTAGTAATGTGGGATCTAGTTTTCAAGACCATGTTGCGAGGATTCCAACGATAAAAACGAATATGAATTCTAATGTGCAGTTTCAAAGATATGGCTTTAAAAAAATAAACCCTAAATTTAATACACAACAAGACAAATGTCGGATGCATTACAGGAAGCATGCGCGTGGGGAGGGATCATGTGGGGTGATTGATTAGCAGTTTTCCTTTTTAGCATTTTTGGACCAAATGGAGGGTAACCTTTCCTTCTTAGAATGCAGTAGTGAGCCAACGAACTGCTCGCTAGATGCGTCCAAACATCATTAAAGAATTTTTGGTGACTAAGCTAAAAACATCACTTGCGATGTGCCAAAGAAACCAAGAGACAAGGGTCTCCCGTGTGACGCACTCCTACACGTTTGACGGGCCGCTTGGCGGGGGATGCTCACCCACCCCTATGTTGTTCGGATACACCTCTTCCCCAAACGATTGTAGAGCATTTGAGGGGATTTTCACTCATAGAGGATTTAATCCATGTCAACCCCCTTCAATTTTCTGTCAACCGAACAAGACCTTAGGGAAAAGGTGTGTCTAGAACTTAGTCAACTGAGACTTAACGAGGTCTCGGTCGAGTGTCATCAACGTAGTTGTGGTGCTATAATCGGCACGGATGGATGCTGCAAACGGCGATGAAAAATGTTGTAAGCTCACTTGTAAATCACTTGTTGGTAATTATTCTCGATAAATGACTTGTTAGGGTATGTTATATCTTTCACTATATAAAAGTATGCGGCATTTCTCTAATAGCAAACGACCGATTTTCCCTAAAAAAAAGCAAACAATCGCTCCTTTTCTTCATATCTTAAAAAAAGCAATTCACTCTCATTCTCTCATCGCATGGCACAACGTTCAGACTCAAATCTCATTTCCCCCAACTTGCTCTCCTCGTTGACACGTTGTCATCTCTCCCCGCCACGGAGTTCAGCCCGCACCTTCCTCTCAATGTCATGTCTCGTCCCTCCACGGCTTCGCCCTCCCCCCTCTCCCCTTTACGCATCCCAGGCCAATTCCCAGTGCCAAGGAATGCACACCATCATAGCTGAGAGCGAACACCACAGTGTGTTTTTGCTGCCATGATATACGAAATGGTATATATCATGCGGTCATTTCGCCTCTCTTTTTCTGAAATAAGCTATTGTCGATTTCAACATCAGAAGAAATAGCAAAATCTGTGATGTTGCTTATGTTTCATTGTTATACCTTGCAAGCTTGTTTTCAGTTTCTGTGAATATAGCTAATATCTTATTTAGAAGGATGCTTGCATTTCCAGTCTCAAGATAGCTACTATCTTATTTAGAAGGATGCTTGCATTTCCAGTCTCAAGATAGCTACTATCTTATTTAGAAGGATGCTTACATTTCCTGTTTACTGACAGGGCAACTAATTTGTTATTTGGATGTTGAGCTTCTTTCATATTCAAAGTGCCACGTTTCTATGCCCTTATGTTCACTTCCTTATGTTGAATTTCCTAGCATCATATGCAAACTGCTAAGTGACAAATATTTAAATAGCTTGAAAAAGATGGATCAATAACCTCCAAATTTGAATTCTCTAGCTGAATGCTCGTATGTTGTCACAGAATAGAAAAATATAGCAATCGAATAATTGTCCCGATGCATAAATGTGTTGGACAAGATGGCATGTGCTTTCCATCCATACGGTAATAAAACCGATTCTCTCTCCGTTTCTTTCCGCCTCGACAATTGTCATTTCTTCTTAACCATCATTTCCTTGCAAGAAGACGATGCGGTATCTAATCTTCTCCCAACCCCCTCCTCCCGTTTCACCTTCATGCTCGATCTTGTACTTGTACAAATTATAATCCTCACACACTATATTTTGATTATATTTAATCGATTCAAAAGAACATTTTGATTATATCTCTTATAAAAATAAGTAAAGATGAGTGCGGTGGTTAATCTAACCTTAAATTTTGACCACAACACTATTACAAAGCCTTGATTAACTAAAATGTCCCTTGTCCCCATTTCTTAAATTCCTCACACACTACTTCCCCCATTGTCCCCATCTATCGCTGTGTAGTGAGGCATGAAGGGATGAAACGACTTCGGCCGGAGAGGATAGGCTTGTGTGTGTGTGTGGCTGGTGTGTCATCGTCTTCCTCGCATTTGAATTCAATTCTGCAATGTAATGAGAATTGAGATTGAGGAATAATAGTTAGTTCGAGGTAGACACATCAATTGATGAAGGGACTGGCGGTGCTTACAGATCCATTTGTTTCCCAAGGCCCACCTGACGGTGTCCGCGATTTCTTCACAGAGTTGCACATTGGAAATTCTTGGCCATAGACACATGAATTGATGAAGGGCATGGCTGGTAAAGTTGGACCGAATATCTCTGGCCTAGGTACAATCCTCGAGAGCCTAGAACACCGTTCGAGAGCGGTAATCCCCTATCTGCTGCTCTCTGCGTCATAATGTCATCGATTCGCACAGGCAAGTCGACCACTCGAGCAATCGGGCCGGCCCATGTAAAACAGTACGCGTACCTTTCTAGTGAACGGTTTTGGGAACCTTCTAGATGATCCTAGCTGGTTTTTGCCGGGTTTTTGCTTTCCTATTTATTGTATTTTTTTTCTGTTTCTTCTTTTTCCTTTTCCTTTTTCTGTATTCGTTTTCTTTTTACTTTTTCCTTTATTTTTTTTAATTTTTTTATTTTTCAAAAGTTGCAGAATTTTCAATAAATCCATGTTTTCCATAAAAAATGTTCACGAAATTAAAACAGATGTTCTTTTTCAAAAAAATCGTGTTTTTAAAATTCCGTTTGAGAGTTTCAGAAAATGTCCCCGTTTTCAAGAACTATTTGTAGTTTTTAAAAAAACACGTTTTGAATTTTTTTTCGGAGTTTGAGAAAATGTTCCCATTTCCAAGAAAAAAAGCATCTCTAATTTTTTTTTGGGAGTTTAAAAAAATGTCCGTATTTTCAAAAAATGTTTACGTTCATGAATTTTGTTCTGGAGTATAAAAAAATGTTACTGTTTTGAAAATTTGTTCGTCCTTTTAAATTTTCCTTGTAGTTTAAAAATTGTTCGCGTTTTAATTTTACTCACGAGTTTCAAAAAAGTTCACGTTTTCAAAAAAAATGTTTGTTGATAGTTTTCGAAAAATATTCCTGTTTTCAAACTTTGTTGAAAGTTTTCCAAAATTGTTCATGTTTCTCAAAATTTGATCAATTAGTAAATAAACATTCATGTTTTCAAAAATTATTCGAGATTTTTCAAAAAAAATATGTTTTCAGAACTATTCGAGTTTTAAATAATTCGCAATTTTTAAAAGATTAGCTTTTTGAATAAAAGTTGTGTATTTGAAATACTCGTCACATTTTGTATTCGTTTGAGCTTTTTTTTAATGGATATGTCGCCGGCGTTCCTTCTTAAAGTTGTGCGCTGGTCTTTTAGTCAATAACCGTTGTCAGGTCTTGTGGCTATGAAGTATGAACTATCTACCCCCACAGGAGGTCTCTGGTTAGATGCCGCGCCAACATCCCAACTTTTGGCGGATTATTCACCCGCTACATGCTACAATACCCGCACGCCCTATTGGGCCGGCCCAGTCGGGGCCCCCTGTGCGAAACCCCGACTCTATGCCGCAGTAAGCGGCCCATAGGGGCTCTCGCCAGCCTATCGCGTGCCGGCTAACTTTGGCATATAGTAATGGCACCAGCTGCTGCATTCTGTGACCTCCAATCCATCTATCCTCCCAGAACAGCGTACCCCTGTCAATTCAATTTCAACTAAATTTCAATGCTTATGTGGCCATGGCCCATGGGCTCTGGAGTCTAGACAAAGCAGATCGTGGGCTTCCAAAAATAGAAATAAGAAACAGATCGTGGGCTTCAATGCTTATGTGGCCATGGCCCATGGGCTCTGGAGTCTAGACAAAGCAAAGTAGTCACGGGCTCTCACTCCCCTTCACAAGTTCACATCCCACGGAGCAGAGTGTGTTTCCAATCCAACGCCATTCATTCCCCACACGAGAGGGCGAGATGAGCAGCCGCCGCCGCCACGCCCGCTCGCCGGCGGCCGCGCCGCTGGAAGACGACGACCTCCTCTGCGAGATCCTGCTCCGCCTACCCCCGCAGCCCTCCTCCCTCCCGCGCGCGTCCCTCTTCTGCAAGCGCTGGCGCTGCCTCATCTCCGACCCCGGCTTCTTCCGCCGCTTCCGCCTCCGCCACCGCCGCAACCCTCCCCTCCTCGGGTTCTTCGACAGATTTGCTCGCCTCTCCTTCCTGCCCACTCTGGAGGCCCCCAATCGCGTCCCTCCCGGGCGCTTCTCCTTCCAGTGCGATGACTTCGACAGCTGCTCTATGTCCCTTGGATGTCGCCATGGCCTCATGCTCATCTTCCTTCGTAAGCGTCTCCAGGTCCTGGTGTGGGACCCCATCACCGGCGACAAGCACCGCGTTGCCATTCCCGCAGCGTTTGATACGAAGAGAACCCTGATCAATGGGGCGGTTCTTGGCGCTGCCGGAGACGTCCAGCACTTCCAGGTGGTGTTGGTTGTCGCAGAACATAGAGGCGCTCGCCTGTGTTTACTCGTCAAAGACTGGCTTATGGGGAAATCTGATCTCAACACCGATTCCGTACCAGATTTCCGATTGTCCATACCGTATCCCCACCATGGTTTATACAGATGACGCTGTGCTGGCTGGAGGTTCCCTTTACTGGAAGCTTGCTGGGAATATGGTTGGAATTCTTGAATTTGATTTGGAGAGGCAGAGTCTAACTGTGATACCGGTGCCAGTGGATATTTATGGCAAGGGAAAGTGCTTCAAGGTTATGCGGGCCGAGGGTGGTGGGCTGGGTTTGCTTGTCGTTTCGAAATCAGACTACACTGCCAAGTTATGGAAGAGGAACACTGATTGTGATGGTGTCACTTCATGGGTGCTTGGAAGAACTATTGAACTGGACAAGCTACTTTCCCTGAGATCGAAGGAGGAAGGGCCCCTTACGATACTAGGGTTTGCTGAGCAGAATAATGTGATGTTTCTGTGGACAGTTATCGGCGTCTTGATGATCCAGCTTGAGTCCTTGGAGTTCAAGAATCTTTACACAACCATGATCTTGTCTTACTACCATCCATTTGAAAGTGTCTACAGTGCAGGTAATAGGATGCCTTACATTGCAGATACAACAAAACCAAGTCATTATTTGATAATTGGCTGATGCAATTATGTTCACATCATTTCTTGTTAAGCCGGCAATTTTAGTTAGTGTCATACCAGTTGTTTCTTTTGGTGCTTGATGATCTCTTTAATGTATAGCGATGATGTTCTGTAGTGCTCTGTTGTGAATACAAGATTGGCAAATTCTTTGTAGGATAATCAAACTAAATTTCATCATTATCTTCCCATTCATAGATGCAATAATTGTCTAATGGTAGTGTTAGTGCATACCTGAAGTGCCATTTTTCCTCAAGACGTACACAAAAGTTGGAAGTTGACTGCATAAAAAAAAAACTGGCTTGAACTCTTTGGAGGTTTAAGCCTAATTATATTTCCTTCATTCTGTATTGTTATCTTTGCTGATATTGCAAACAGTCTTAAATCCATAATAACCACTTGGTTTAAAAATTATGAATAATTTTTCATCTATCGCTTCTAGGACTGTCATCCCTGTGGCAAGTCCATTTGAACTAGGAAATATAATAACCAGAGTTCATTTTCATCTTTTTTGTGCTAAATTTATTTAAAAATGATCACTTAAGTTGCCAGGATTTATTAGTATGATTTTATTTTATTTTTCAATATGGCGTGGAACACGCTTCAGATAGCTTCTCTGTACTGACCAGCTAATAATACAAGTGTGCCTTTTTTTACAATATTGATGAGTATCTGCTGGTTGGGAATATTCAGTAAAATTTACAGTAGGTGTGTTTGTATCAAACTGAGCTGTTTTTCTCATTAAAGCTATGGATTTATCTGAATACCTAGTCGATGCCTCCTCGTTTCTGTTTGTCTTTAACAGGAATGTTTTTGTGTCGTTTGTTTCAGGTTAGAGCCTAATCTCTCTTTTTTGGTTTATTGAGAGCTGACATTGTTCACAACATAGGGCTTCCATTCTGCGAGTTAGGAAATAACAAAGCTTGATATCATAACGATAGGGGAAGCCAACTTCGAAAACCAACTAATATATTTTATATAGAAATCAGGGGGGATCAAGCCTTGAGCCCCTTTGTTAGATGTGTGTTTGGTGTGTTCTCTGCGGTACTACCGCCCGAGGCGGTACTACCGCTCTGAGTGCGGTACTACCGCTTGTAATACCTCACATGTATATGTACTGGCCTTTGGCCCACAGTGAATACTAGTTGCTCATTCCTAACATGGTATCAGATGCTTAGGTTCTCTCCCACCCCGCACGCCGCAGCTCCGTGCTCTCCTCCTCCACCACCGCCGCCGCTGCTAGCTGCGAGCTAGCTGCTCCGGCCGCCCTCCCCTCGTCTGGCTGCCCCCTGGGCTCGCCGCCTCTGCCACGCCACCGGAGCCCGCCTCCGCGCGCCGTCCGGCTTCGCCCGCCCCCGCGTGCTGCCGGCCTCCTCCGCGGGCCACCCGGCGGCCGCCGCCTCCTGCCGCGCCCCTTGCTTCGCCCGGCCCTCCTCGTCGCGGATCCGGTCGCCCCCGTCGCGGATCCGGCCGCCCCGTCCCGCCCACTGCCAAGCTCGGCCCGGCCGCCGCCGCCCGCAGCGAGTACCGCGCAAGCGGTACTACCGCTGGCAAGCGGTACTACCGCTGGCAAGCGCGGTACTACCGCCCGAAGCGGTACTACCGCCCGTTACTGCCGCTCTACTTCCGCTTGAAGGCCAGGCATACCCGAAGACTAAAAATAAGCGGAAGTGCCCACGGCACTGGACCGCGGAAGTACCGCACAAGCGGTACTACCGCTTAGCATAGCGGTACTACCGCCCTGCGCAGCGCGGTACTACCGCTGCACAAGAGCGGTACTACCGCTGAGAAGTGCGGTACTACCGCGCACTCCGGCGTCATGTCTTCGTCGGGCTATGTGGCTGTTCCTCGGTGCTCGGTGATCTTCGATGGCACCAATTATGCTGAGTTTGTGGGTTTCATGCGCATCCACATGCGCGGTCTTCTCCTGTGGGGCGTTCTCTCTGGCGAGGTTCCCTGTCCGCCTTGCCCTGTTGCACCTGTGGCTCCTACCCCGCCGGTGCCGCCTGTTCTTGCTGCTGATGCTTCTCAGGCTGATCGGGATACAGCCAAGGCCCTTGACGATGCTGCGGTTGATGCTTATGATCAGCAGGTATCTGCCTACTCAGATGCTCTTGCTGTTTACCGAGATGATCTGTCTGCTTACACTCAGTGGTGCAACGATGATGCTCGAGCTGCTGCTGTTCTCACTGCGAGTGTCTTACCTCAGTTTGCGTCTGAGTTCATGGGTCTCGGTCCTGTTGCTGCGATGTGGTCCTATCTTTGTCAGCGATATCAGCCATCTGGTGATGCTCTCTACTTATTTGTGGTGCGTCAGGAGCACGCTCTTCAGCAGGGTGACTCTTCTGTCGATGAGTTCTACTCACAGAGCTCTGCCATCTGGCGCCAGCTTGACTCTCTCCGGACGGTTGTTTGTGGTACTTGCCGTTGTTGCCAGACTGTGCGGTCGGACTTGGAGTTTCATCGCCTCCATGAGTTCTTATCTCGCCTTCGTCTAGAGTTTGAGCCTCGGCGTGCTCACCTACTTGCTCGTGGTCGTGTTCCTATTTCGAAGGTGCTTGCAGAGCTTCGTGCTGAGGAGACACGCCTCCGTTCTGCTGGTCTGCTTGTGGTTCCCACTGTTCTTGCTGCCCGAGCTCCTGTGTCGTCTGCTCGCCTCACCACTCCACCGCTCCTGCCCACACCTTCAGGGGGGGTGGGTCGCCCTCCTTATGCTGAGAAGGGCCGGTCGCGCCGTGACACCTTCTGTGGCTACTGCTCCAGGCCAGGTCACCCAGAGTCTGAGTGTCGCCAGAAACAGCGAGACTAGAGGCGATCTTCCAGTGGGACTCATGCACCTTCCTCGACTCCGTCACTCACTGATCAGGACATTGTGCGGCTCAAGCGCCTCCTGGCTTCCTCCGGCTCTTCCTCGACGGGTTCTGTTGCCGTTGTGACTGCCACCACAACTCCGCCCCCGCCGGAGCATACTCAGTCAGGTACATCCTCGTGGGTTCTGGATTCTGGAGCTTCTTTTCATATGTCTTCTGATTCCTCTGCTTTATCTTCTCTTCGACCTCTTGATTTTCCTCTTAATGTTCTCACTGCCGATGGCACACCTCTTCCTGTTGCTAGTCGTGGCATCCTTTCCACTCCGTCTTTTTCGGTTCCTAGTGTTTCTCATGTTCCTCGTCTTACCATGAGTCTCTTTTCCGCTGCCCAACTTACTGATTCTGGCTGTCGTGTCATTCTTGATGCCGACTCTTGTTCTGTTCAGGATCGTCGCACTCAGGCTCTGGTTGGCGGTGGCCCTCGGCGCCGTGAGTCTGAGGGCCTTTGGGAGGTTGACTGGCTTCGTGTTCCTTCCGCTGCTACCACATCCGCCAGCTCTCATGCTCTTGCTGCCTCCTCTTCTGCGTCCTTCCAGCAGTGGCATCATCGACTTGGTCACATCTGTGGCTCTCGCTTGTCCTCATTAGTACACCAAGGCGTCTTAGGGTCTGTCTCCGGTGATGTTTCGTTGCATTGTGATGGTTGTAGGCTTGGCAAACAGACTCAGTTACCTTACCCTACCAGTGAGTCTGTATCTCAGTGTCCTTTTGACTTAGTTCATTCTGATGTATGGGGTCCTGCTCCTTTTGACTCGAAAGGGGGTCATCGCTACTATGTTCTGTTTATTGATGATTTCTCTCGCTACATTTGGCTTTATTGTATGAAATCTCGCAGCGAGGTTCTCCCCATATACAAGCGTTTTGTTGCCATGGTTCGCACTCAATTTTCCACGCCTGTCCGTATCTTCCGTGCTGACTTAGCTGGAGAGTATATCTCTCACATGTTGCGTGGTTTTCTTGCGGAGCAGGGTACTCTTGCCCAATTCTCTTGCCCTGGTGCACATGCTCAGAATGGCGTTGCTGAACGCAAACATCGCCATTTGCTTGAGACGGCTCGGGCGATGATGATCGCCGCCTCTCTTCCACCCCATTTTTGGGCTGAGGCCGTTTCCGCATCCACCCACCTCATCAACATTCAGCCTTCGGCTGCCTTGAAGGGTGGTATTCCTATGGAGCGTCTCTCTGGTCGCTCTCCTGACTACTCCGCTCTTCGTATGTTTGGATGCGTGTGCTATGTTCTTCTTGCTCCGCGAGAACGAACCAAGTTGACTGCTCAGTCCGTTGAGTGTGTTTTCCTTGGCTACAGTGATGAGCACAAAGGCTATCGCTGTTGGGATCCTGTTGGTCACCGTCTACGCATTTCTCGTGATGTGACGTTTGATGAGTCTCGTTCTTACTATCCGCGTCCCTCCTCCTCGAGCTTTTCCGTGGAAGATATTTCCTTCCTCCTCCTTCCTGACACATCTCCCTCTATGCCTCCTGTTCTTCCCTCACCCCCGGTGCGTCCCCCTACACCACCGGTTCCACCATCCCCTCCCTCCTCTTCCTCATCTCCACCATCCCCTCCCTCCCCACCCTCCTCCCCAGTCTTTCGACCTCACTCCCCGTTTCCTCTCCACTACACTCGTCGTCCTCGTGCTGTGGATGATCCTACTGATGTGCCCTCTACTTCCAGTGCACCTCCTCTCACGCCTTCGCCGGTCCATAACCTCCGTGTTAGGCCTTGTCCCCCACCTGATCGCTATTCTCCTGACAGGTATTGTCTTTCTGCCATTGCTGAGCCCACCACCTATCGGGCTGCCATGACTCAGCCTGAATGGCAGCTTGCGATGGCCGAGGAGCTTGCGGCGCTTGAGCGCAATGGCACGTGGGATCTGGTTTCTCTTCCCTCCGGTGTTCGTCCCATCACCTGCAAGTGGGTCTATAAGATTAAGACTCGCCCTGATGGTTCCCTTGAGCGATACAAAGCTCGTCTTGTGGCTCGTGGCTTTCAGCAGGAGCAGGGACGCGATTATGATGAGACATTCGCTCCTGTGGCTCACATGACCACTGTCCGCACTCTCCTTGCTGTGGCTTCTGTTCGTCATTGGTCTGTATCTCAGCTTGATGTCCAGAACGCTTTTCTCAATGGTGAGTTGCGTGAGGAGGTTTATATGCAGCCACCACCGGGGTACTATGCTCCTGATGGTATGGTCTGCCGACTTCGCCGCTCCCTCTATGGTCTTAAACAGGCCCCTCGCGCCTGGTTCTCGCGGTTCGCCTCTGTCGTTACTGCCGCTGGCTTCTTGCCCAGTGATCATGATCCAGCACTGTTTGTCCACACCTCTTCTCGTGGTCGGACTCTTCTCCTTCTATATGTGGATGACATGATCATCACTGGTGACGATTCTGAGTATATTGCCTTTGTTAAGGCCCGCCTCCGGGAACAGTTTCTGATGTCTGATCTTGGTCCTCTTCGCTACTTTCTTGGGATCGAGATTTCTGAGACCTCTGCAGGCTTCTTCATCTCCCAGGAAAAATATATTCAGGATCTTCTTACTCGTGCCGCTCTCGGTGATGAGCGCACTGTTGTGACTCCTATGGAGCTCAACGTTCAGCTTCGTGCTTCTGATGGTGACCCTCTTCCTAATCCCACTCGCTATCGCCACCTCGTTGGGAGCCTTGTCTATCTTGCTGTTACGCGTCCTGACATCTCCTATCCTGTCCACATTCTCAGTCAGTTTGTTTCAGCCCCCACCTCTGTCCACTATAGTCACCTTCTCCGTGTTCTACGATATCTTCGTGGCACGATCTCTCATCGCCTTTTCTTTCCCCGCTCCAGTTCTCTCGAGCTCCAGGCCTACTCTGATGCTACGTGGGCTAGTGATCCCTCTGATCGACGCTCGCTGTCTGCTTACTGTGTCTTCCTTGGTGGCTCTCTTATTGCCTGGAAGACAAAGAAACAGACTGTGGTTTCTCGCTCGAGTACAGAGGCTGAGTTGCGAGCGATGGCTATGCTGACGGCTGAGGTGATCTGGTTACGATGGTTACTTGAGGACTTTGGTGTGTCTGCTACTACATCGACTCCCTTACTGTCAGACAGTACCGGTGCTATCAGTATTGCGCGTGACCCGGTGAAGCATGAGCTCACCAAGCACATCGGTGTGGATGCCCACTTTGTACGTGCTGCTGTGCAGGATCAGACACTGGCTCTTCACTATGTGCCCTCTGAGTTACAGTTGGCGGACTTCTTCACGAAGGCACAGACTCGAGCGCAGCATGGCTTCTTTCTCTCCAAACTCAGTGTTGTTGATCCACCATGAGTTTGAGGGGGGGTGTTAGATGTGTGTTTGGTGTGTTCTCTGCGGTACTACCGCCCGAGGCGGTACTACCGCTTGTAATACCTCATATGTATATGTACTGGCCTTTGGCCCACAGTGAATACTAGTTGCTCATTCCTAACACCCTTCACCTTATCCTTGATGCGACAGCCATATACTCTGCCCATATGATACATGTTTGACTTCTATGCTTGTAGGAACATTTGTTGGCAGTGGACACGGCGGGGCTGCGCTTTTGGTTGATATGTAAGATGATTGTCTGGTTGGATATGCTATTGGATCAACTAATTGAGCAAGTAAGCTTATCTTCTACTGATATTTTGCCCCCTCTCTACTGGATATGCTCCTTTTGCCCTCCCTTCCATCCAGCTTCCCTGCTTTCAGTTTACCTCCTCTTTAGTACTCCCCAAGTTCCTTATGGCAGTGTGGGCTCTTCTCCCTCTAGCCCTTCCAGTGACTGATGGCTTTGGGTCCTTCCCCATTCCCTATTTGTGCATATATTTGCGCCCACTCAGCGATGGGGATGCTGTCATGCTAAGTAGTAGCAAACGAACCACTAGGCCTTTACCGTGTTTTGAAGTATATTTTTCTGTTTTCGTTTTACTTTCAGGGCATTGTTTTTAACCTTTTTTCCTGTGGTATGAGTCTATGAAGTCCTCGTGTGATTTGCATGTTTTCCCGTCTACACAAGTAATTGATAACTAAAAACACCTGAGCTTCTGGTTTCATATTTCCTTTATTTATATGGACATATAAGCATGCCATTTCACACTGCTGCTTATTTTGGATCATTGTGATACCTAGCGAACAAATGATTGTGACAATACTTAAGTATGACTGCATTAACTCTTATACTGTTGTTTATCGATTTGCTTACAGTTATTGTAGTTTCATGGACAATTATTCTAGTGTTGGGCTGCTTGGTTAAACATTTTATTAGCATGTCACTTGTTGTCTACCAAACTTGAATATATTTTAATTGGCCATTGACGAATGATACAATTTGACTTGGCCAAAGTCCAAACGATGTGTATAGTTATGCTTTGTATGCAGTCTAATTTCTTCACTTTTGGCCAACCAGATAATACTTCATATCGAACATCTGATCAGAATTACATGACTACATTCATCTTAAAAACTGTTTCAGTCATTAGTAAAAAATATACGAGCATATTGGAAATAGAAGTAACGGTGAAAATATTACTTTGTCACTTGAGAATATCTATTTAGTTAGGAAAAAGATCGTTTTATATAGGAAGATAGAGATTCTGTTCATTTCTGAAAAGTATGCCTATGAGCTAGAAACCAGATATATTTCTTGCTCTCCTAGTTTCTACTCCATGTGACCGCCATATGCCCACTGATCATTTAGGCTCTACCCAGAGCAGTATAACCAAATGGCTGTAATATTAGAGGTTGAAGGTGTGCCACTACACTACAATTTACCTCCTGTTCTCTGTTTCTAACGCTTATTTTGTCTAATAATGCTGAGATGATTCACCTTTGGAACTTTTGGCACAATTCGCACAATGATGATGAAGCTAATGATTCCTGTTTTGACTTTTGAGTCTTACAAAAGTTAGGAGAATAACTCCAACGGCTGTTCCTACTAAGTAGTACCACAAGATTGTTTGACTGATGATATTGCTTGCTTGCACAGGTATCTAGAGTTAGGTTCTTGTGGCTGATATGCAGGAATGGGTTGTTGGGTGCTGAGTCTTCCATTTTGTGCTCGAAGTGGAGAGTGACCGTCTATGTAGTGTACACCGATGAGCTGCGAAGTGCACTTGTAGGAATCAGTCCCTTGGTTTCCTAAGTTCCATCTATATTATCTAATTTCTGTAGACATGTGGTAGCAGGCATGAAGGTTTAAAGCACATTTGACTTGCTCCGGTTAATGGGCGCCTATCTTTTGGCGGGCTCCCCTATCACTTTACTTTGCTTGCGGTTCAGTGTGCGCGCATGCGTTCGTGCTTTGATTTATTTTTCGTGTTGTATCAGGCGCCGGGGTTTGTGCCTCTGTTCCATGATGCCCCATTTTTATCGTGCTTCTGTTGAATTTGTATCTGATTCGGAGCTCCGTGATTGGAGTCTTGGTAGTTCTGAATGGTGAATCGCATGAGTAGTCTGATCGGCACAGCGGCGGTGCCCTTTGCCCCCGGAGGGGTTTGTTCTTCGTCCGGCGTCTCGGCATGCCGATGCGCGTCGGGATCGAGAGGAACGGCGCGGCCTCTTCGGCGGCGCTCTTTGCCGGCGGGCCCAAGGCCCTTCTCCGGTGAGTCTTTTTCTCTGCCCAGTTCTAGGGTTCTTCGGGGGGGAAGGAGGGGATTTACTTTCTATTCTACCGAAATTTCATCACCAACCCGGCTCTGAAACCATTGATGGATCGGGTGGATCGTGTAGGCAAGGTGTTGACGGTAGCGGGGAGGAGGAGATGGAGGTATGCCTTCTCCTTGGCTCGAGGAGCTCGAGCTGGTGGCCATGGTTAGAGGGCGTTGGCGTGGTCGTCGGTGTGTGCTAGCAGTGGATGCGGTGGAGCTTCCCGTCGGCCTCACGCTAACCCTAGATCGGTAGGGATGTAGGTGGGGGGCTGCGGCGCACGGTGAACCTCGTACCGTGTGCGTCCGGCTCCCCCACCTCTTTATGTAGCGCGGCGACAGGGGCCCACCAACCATAACCATGGTTTGGTTGGGCGCCCCCGATCAGGGCGCGAGGCAAGTGCCCGTCGAGCCGTTGGGCTCAAACGGGAGGAGATCAACCTAACATGATGACCTCATGACACGTTGCTCTATCCCAATGCACATTTTGCTTCCTTTGAATCCGAGATGCTGGTAAAGCCTGGATGAGTTGTAGCATTTGGATTCTTTTATCATGAGCGTTTTAAGAAGCACATAGTGTCTCACTCCTCTTCTCAACAGAACGGGGCAGGGATAGGTGAACCTTTTTTTTGGCGAAAAAAACACACGTCGATGGCTGCATTTGCTTTGGGATGCACAAACATTGACTTGAGCGGAGTGGTGAAGCAAGACTCCTTTTATAGTTTTTTATTTATAAATTTTATACTATATTTTTGAGAGAGAGAGAGTATCGTACCGTCAAGGGCCTAGCCACGTACCGCGCATGGCCGCGTCCGATTCATGACGGGCTTGCCCTCTCGTGGGCTGAGCACCTGCCAACGTGCAAGCTACCAAAGGCCCACACTTGCACAGAATAAGCCAGCCTCTCCCAGCGGCCCAAGCCATGCCGCTCCAACGCTTCACTTGGATTAGTCCCACATCGCCTAGCTACAAGGAATGGGGCGGCGAGGTCGGCTACATAAGAGGGCCGAGTGCGTGAGGTAACCCCCACTCAGCCGCACCGCGTGTACAGCGCTGGCTGTTTTATAGTCGAAGCTTTGTTGGCAAGGCTGTTTCTCCCAGCGTTGTAGATTGTATTCCTCACACTCCGAAACGCTATCTTTTTTCTTGATGATTTATCAAGTCTAATAACGTTTCGCAGTGTGAGAACATGATCTATTACACTTTAGAGAAGCAGCCTACTCAACGTGCAGAGCCCTTAGATGCGGGGTCGGAGGTGCCACCCTGGGGGCGTGGCACACGTCATGTGCCTTTTTTTTGTAAGTTTAGCCGGATCTGATCCCGGTCAGATTTTTTTTTTGAATCTGACCCTTTTGCCTACCGCCAGACACGGTGGCGGTAGGGTCACAAAGTAGCCAGGCTCCTCGGTGGTAGCTGACTTAAGCCACGTCAGCGTGTAACTGACGGTTCCCGTTACTCTGCACGACCCTACTACCGTCACAGCGTCCGGCGGTAGGGTCTGTAACCTTATAAGCTGAACCGTCGGTTCGCTCTCCTCATCTCCTCCCATCCCCCACCCCGCGGCGGCCTCCTCAAGAACAGAGAGGGGGAACCTCTCTCGTCCCCTCCACTCTCTCCCTCGGATCTCTTCCGTTTCTTCATCATTTTTGCGGATTGGGATGGCTCCGAAAAGAGAAAAATAAGCTCCTTCGATCCCTCCAATTCGTTTTAGTCGAAAAGCTTCCGATTCGTCGCATTATTTGATTGAAATCACTCCTATTTTCAAACTAGATATAATTTTTTTTATACCATAGGATTGTTTTAGGTTGATTCTAGATGTTCTATGGCGGGTATGGGGTTGGATTTGAACTTGTATTTACTTGTTGTAGAGATTGTATGTATTTGCATGATGAACTACATGATGAACCCTAGTTCATGTAAGGATCACATGTTGAAGAAATGAATTCATATGTTTGTTTTGATGTGATTAACCTTTGTGATATGACTCAAGCCATGGATATAGTTGATGTTGGATAAATTTGTATGTATTTACTAACTTTTTAGAAATTAAAAAACTGATTGATTAATGTTAAAAAAATCTTATGGAAAAATGAATAAATGAGTCGTTCTTATGAGAATCATGTTTTGAAATTGAATGAATAAAAATTGTTAATAGTGTTTGTTTATTCATGCTTATGCTATTTTAATTATGCTTATGCTTATGCAATTTTTTTAGGAGGGCATCTCTTCCGCACAACATCGGAACTAAGTATACCATGCTTGACCCTGCGTTCGACAAGGGTCATCGTGCCCGTTTCATTGAGAATGGAGTGGTAATTACCATTGTTGAACCAAATCGTTCAAATTGATGAAAATAAGTTACTAATTATTTGGGTCTTCATTTTGGCAGATGCTCCCGCCACTGCGGATGAGGGCGCACGGGACGACCGTTAAGATGGAGTACGACGAGCGCTACGCGCCGTTCTACAAGAGAGCCCGACTGTTGGGTTTCGTTTTGCAGTTCAAGCGTAAGCCACCGACGCTCGTCCACTCGGCTCTCACAGCTTTGATCGACCGGTGGCGGCCAGAGACGCACAGTTTCCATCTTCCATGTGGGGAGATGACGGTGACCTTCCAGGATTGGGGAATGATTACGGCCCTACCGATCGATGGTCGTGCTCTCACTAGCCTAGTGGACAGGAGGAACTGGGAGGATAGGGTTATCGCCCTTATCGGCGACTGCCCTCCCTCTAAGGCTAACCGGACTTCCGTCGTACCGCTGCCCTGGCTCCTGAATAACCGGAGCAAGTGCCCGGATGGTGCCGAACCCCGGGTGGTGGAGCAGTACGCCAGGGCCTACCTGTGGTATCTTCTCACAGAGGTCGTGTTTGCAGACTGCTCCGGGGACACAACCCTATGGATGTATCTTGACTTCCTGGCCGACTGGGATGCAGGGTACAGCTGGGGGTACGCCGGCCTCGCCTACCTATACCGTTCGGTAAGAGAATATCTCACTGTTTTAAGTTATGTCACATATGCTCCTTTATGTTATGTCATCTTATCATCAGCACGTTTATTATAGCTTGATGACGCAACCCAGAGAACGGAAGCATCACCCGGTATGTGTGGATGTTCCTGGGCCCTTTCCATTTGGATGTGGGAGCGAATCCCGGTGGGGCGTACGGAGAAACTCAAACCGCGGGAATGGAATGACTATGGCGAAGATGATGATGAGGGCGACAAAACTCGATACCCGACCGTCGCGTACGCATGGGACCGGGTGGGCGTCTACACGGGCACCTCCAAGGCTTTGTACAAGGTCTTCACCAACGAGATTGATGCTCTGACGCCTTTCCAGGTATACGAACTAGCTTTTTAATATTTTTGATGGCCGACACTGTCACGTGAGCTTACCATTTTTTGGTACTACTAGGTTAATTGGGAGCCTTATGCTGAACGAGTGGGGGTTCGAGCTGAACGTGATGTGCACGCATGACACATCGTGCCCATGATTTGTGTATATGCCGTCGAGTACCACATGCCACATCGCGTTGCCGCACAGTTTGGTAAGGCGCAACGTACCCCACCGGACAATCGCGTCCACACTGGTGGCTTGGATCTACACATGTGAGTGCATTGTTCTGTACTTCCGTGTTTTCGTTTTGATGGTTTACATACATTTTTGAATGATGTTTTACATTCTTTGTTATGCCTTGCAGTATGAGCAGACAGAAGAATCGGTCGATCGTAGACTGGGGAGAGACACATGACAAATACGTGGAGGAATGGAACGAGCGGAAAAAAAGCAAAGATGTGGAGAGGACATTGATCGACTGGGAGGACTACGAGGCGCACCGAAGGTGGTACGACGATGGCAGCAAGTATCGTCTGCGCCTGAGGCCGCGGTGGACGACAGAAGATGCCAAAAATCTTTACGATGACGCATCCGGTAATGAAGCCTACAATGACGGCATCAGAGAGCTGATAGGCGGCGGATTTAGGGAGTACGCACCCCTCATGAACAGAGTGGTAAGCTGTGTTTATCTGTTTTCAGCCAGCGATTCGATGAAATCTACTTTAGTGAGTGTGACTCATTTATTGTTTTGCAGTCTTCGGAGCTGAACAAAAGCATTTTTGAAGGCTCGGATGTGTTAAGTTCTATTCACGGTTCTCGAGATAGTGAGAACAAGTTGAGGGCAGCAATGAAGGTAACATCGAGCCTCCTGCAACTACATTCTTTCTTAAGTACATTTTCTTTTGTAACCATAAACTTGATCCATATTGCAGAAGGTCGTCAACAAATGTCGCAAGCTGGTGGGCCTGCTTGGGTGTGCTACCTCCTCTGTCGAAGAAGATGAAGAGGAAGAACAATGCGAGGATGAAGCAAAAGAAGATGGAGAGGAAGAAGACGATGAGGAAGGTGCAGAAGAGATTGACGAAGAGGAGGAGTACGACGACGATGACGGACCTCCACCAACTCAGACAACACAGCTTGAGAAGAGGAAGGCGCCGAAGAAGGATTGGCAGAGCCCATCGCCGTTTCAGAGAGCGCGTCCTCCTCAGCGCAAGAAGACGGGTTAGGAGACCCGTTCAAAGAGGAACGAGGACCGTACCTCCAAGAGGGGAAGGAGCAAGTGAAGTTGCTGCCTTGGTTGAACTTATGTGATGCTATTTTGTATGTGTGAAACTATTTGGTACTATGTTGAACTATTTAGCACTATGTTATGTTGAACTATTTGCTATTTTCTATGGACCTATGTACCTATTTGCTATGTTGAACTATTTAGTACTATGTTGCACTATTTTCCTTTAGTTGCTGTTGAACTATTTGCTATGTCTATAATTTTGTTGTGTCCAAAAATGTAGACAACTATTTCCCTTCGTCTCTTAGTACCACCGGAAGCACGAGCACTACCCCCGGCAACTCTAACACCATGAGTACCTCCGCGACGACCCCTAGTGGTTCCTCGTGCACTACTACCTGTAACAGTAGTCCGTCCTCCACGACCACTAGTCCTACCTCTACGGCCACCAGTCTGACTCGTGCTAGTGTTGCATGTCCTGTTATTGTGTCCTGGGTTGTCACATTGACCACAGTTGTTGGTGTCGGGAGGCTCCATGAAATGACCACTGCCAAATTGTTTCATGCCGGTATAACCAGCTAGAGCATCCATGTAACTCCTAAACCTCTTCTTTCTTCTTCTTCCTTTTGTAGGTACCATGAGTTCAGGATCAGGCAAGATATGTGGGCCATCGTACTCAGGCCACTGTGACTGGTCAAGGAAAGGATGGAACCGAGGTGCCCATGTCAACCTCGTGGCTTTCAACGTGAACTCATGGAACCGTATGGTAATCCCATCTAACACCGGTAAGTTCCTTGCCCTCGCAGCCGTCATCACATGCGAGCACGGCCAGTGGTACCTGTGAGGCCTCTCACATTGACACCACCGGTCCTTGAGGTGCACCTCATAAGCAACACCGCCATAGGTGACACCATCTCGTGTTGTGCCACCTGGCTCGTCGACTTGGTAGATCATTTCTTTGTCGTTGAATCTGATGATTTGTTGATGCGAAGACTTGCCTACTTGAAATTTCAGCCAATCATGAACCTTACCTGGATAGTCCATTTTGTCCCCTATCCAACCAGCCGTTGATGCGGAATGCTTAAGGAAATAGTCATTCAACTTCAAGAAGGTGTATTTCAATATTGCAGTCACAGGCAAAGAACGAACACCCTTAAGCACATTGTTGAAGCATTCCACCATGTTGCTGGTCATGTCGCCGTATCTCCAACCTCCGTCATCATAAGCGCGTGACCACTTATGTTTTTCCTCATAATGCCTAGTCAGGAATGCTCTTCCCTTTTTGTTCTTTTCTAATGCCTTCAAAAGTTTATCATAGCGGCTTGTGAATGCATCCAAGGTGAATGCCATGCACACATGAGTAAGGTCTTTGCAAAACTCTTTGCTCTTGCATGCCCGGTAAAAGTTTTCCACGAAATGCCTCATGCACCATCGGTGGTGAAGCTTTAGGAGGCCGGGAATAAACACGGCTATCGCCTTGAGAATCCCGTGATGCCGGTCCGATATGATGCATACCTCCCTATTGCCAATCACCTTGGTTCTCACATGCCTCATGAACCACTCCCAGTTGTCGTCATGCTCGGAAGGAACTAAAGAAAATGCAACCAGCAACACGTTATCATTGGACGAGTGAGCCATTGCCACCATTAGAGTGCCCTTGTACTTGCCAGTCAAGAATGTGCCATCGATAGACAACACCGGACGACAATGCTTGAATGCCTCGATGCATTGCCCAAAACTCCAGAACGCACGGTGAAACACTCCGTCTATTTCCTCCACCGCATGACACATGCCAGGGTTCCTATGTGCGATTGCTCCCAACATCCTTGGGAGAATATTGTATGCGGCCTCATAATCACCATGCAACATCCTGATTGCATTTGCCTTTGCCTTCCATACCTTCCCATAGTTGACCGGGTATCCGAATCGTTCGTAAACCGTACTCATGAGAAACTTCACCTTCACGGTTGGATCATGGGATATATGATTCAACAATTTGTATCCTAAAAATTCAGACGTGAGTTGACGGTGTCCCTTGCTTCGGTCGACTTTGTCCAGCGGTATGCACATGTGAGTGGCCACACAACTCTTCAGCACCCATTGCCCGGTTTCTTGAATTTTTCTTCCATGAACCTTCCAAGGGCAACCTTCTTTGTTACATTTGATGATGTACCGCAGATTTTTGTCGGAATGATCAACAACAAACGGCCTATGGTTCCTAATAGCATAGTCACTCAACCATATCTTGAACTCTTCCAAGCAACTGAACTTGATGCCTTTCTTCAAATGAGCATTCTCGTCCACATCCTTGGGTTTAGGGTCACCGACCTTTGGGCACGGTGTTGGTTCAAGCAACCCCAATCTCATGCCACCATCAACAACAGCCTTGTCGGCAAGAGTGAGATCACGAAACAATGGGGGGCCTCTTTCCTTCCCCGTAACCTTCTTGAAAATTTCATTTTCTTGTGCAGTGAATCCATCCTCGTCCAATTCCTCCGTCGGACCCTCGTCATCCGAGTCATACCCATACATACGGCTATAGGGGAGGTTACGATCCATGTCTTGTTGGTGCACAAACACATCCAGGTTTCCAATGGGAGTATAATGAATCTCTTCGGCTTCCTCATAAACATCAACATGGCCGGCTTCAGCATCAACATGGCTTGTTTCAGCATCAATATGAACCTCTTCCTCATGAATTACCATGGCTCCATCATTCATCTCAGCTTCATTTGGTGGTTGACTAGAAGAATTGGGGACATACACCTCCACCCTCGCATCATGTATTGGGGAGGAGGCATGTCGGTTCAAGTCAATTTGCAGCACAGGAGGCTCAACCTTGGTGGCAAACAATTCAAGGGATTTTTCTTGCGATTCAAATACTTTATCCTTGTAAACCTTCCAATGTAATTCCGAGGTGATAGGCATACTCTTCAATCGTGACTTCACCCCCACTCCAACATCATACCTTCCAATGAGTTTAACATCAACATTTGGATCAATCCAATTTAGCACCTTCCTAACTTTCACAACCACCTCCTCATAAGTTGGGCTTGAATCAAAAACAATGGATTCTTCCCCTTCATCGGCATTGCCTTTCATAAATGTCTCCTTGTCCAAATAGTGTACATTAACGAGCCTATCCATCTAAATGCATTGAAAAATTTGTCAAGAAGATAGGACGGCAACATAATATGAACCAAGTAACTAATACGAATTCATGGATCAAAAATATCTACACACTATATTGAAACAACAACAATAATATCACAATATCATTGATTAACCCTAACTACTAAATAATGACAATGCCTAACCTTAACCCTAAAGCTAACCCTAAACCTAACAATAACTATAGATCGGTGTTACAAACATGATGATTAGTCATACTAAAGCATAGAAACAACCCTATCATCCATCAAATCCATTGATTTCAAACAAAAATGACCTCAACTAGGGTTTGCATACAAGTAAACAATGCTACCAAATGGGATGATTCCAACCAACCAAAAAGAAGAGGGTGAGGGAGGTACCTTGAGTGATGAAATTGGCCTCGATCCACCGGAGAAACCTCAAGCAATGGAGATGGATTTGGTGGTGGCAAGAATGGGGGGGAGAGAGGGGAGAGGAGCTCAGCTCGGGGAGGAGGAGGAGTTGGGGGTGACTGGGTGGCTGGTGGGCCCCACCAGCCCCACTCTCACCGTTTTGCTGGTCTGGAGACCCTACCACCAGGGTCTCCGGCGGTAGGATCTTACACCATACCGCCAGAGCTTGTGGCGGTAGGTCACTTATACACGTCAGCACGACAGACGGCGCTGTCTGGCCTAATGGGATCCTACCGCCGAGGAGCCTGGCGGTTAGCCTTTGTAACCCTACCACCGCCGTGTCTGGCGGTAGCAAAAGGGTCAGATCCGGAAAAAAATTTGGACCGGGGTCAGGTTCAGCTAAACTTCCAAAAAAGGGTCAAAACAGTGAATTTGGTCGGCTCCGGAGGTGCCACCCGGGGGCCCGGGGATAGAGTGAGGGCGTGGCCTCGGCGTCTAGTTACATGTGATGGGGCGGCGGAGCATTGGAGTTGCATAGATGCTCAGGGGAGGAAGCCAGGTTGGGTTTTTTTCGGGTAAAAAAAATTGATGGGTTGATGTGCATGCATATTTGTGCACAGCTCAAATGAGAGGGAATAATTAATTAACTTGATTTTGTGCCTGACTTTCGACTCCCTTTATAGAATCAAAATAAAGGAAAACAATTAGTACAACCTTCAATTAACTTTCATGACTCCTATAGAATCAATAAAGGAAAACAAGTAGTAGTACAACCTTCAATTAACTTTCGACTCCTTCTATAGAATCAATAAAGGAAAACAATAGTACAACCTTCAATTAACTTTCGACTTCTTCTATAGAATCAATAAAGGAAACAAGTAGTAGTACAACCTTTAATTAACTTTCGACTCCTTCTATAGAATCAATAAAGGAAAATAATAGTACAACCTTCAATTAACTTTTGACTCCTTCTATAGAATCAATAAAGGAAAACAAATAGTAGTACAACCTTTAATTAACTTTCGACTCCTATAGAATCAATAAAGGAAAACAATAGTACAACCTTTAACTAACTTTCGACTCCTTCTATAGAATCGATAAAGGAAAACAATAGTACAACCTTTAACTAACTTTCGACTCCTTCTATAGAATCGATAAAGGAAAACAATAGTACAACCTTCAATTAACTTTCGACTCCTTCTATAGAATCGATAAAGGAAAACAATAGTACAACCTTCAATTAACTTTCGACTCCTTCTATAGAATCAATAAAGGAAAACAATAGTACAACCTTCAATTAACTGTAACTAAGCAAGGCTAAAGGATATGTACCGGTCTACGGTGTTGCACTAAATTATTATTATTTTTGGATGGTTCTGCACTTAATTATATCCTCGTTGATTACTTGGCTGCTTGAGTACTTGCCTGCTACCATGTCGATGCATCATTTTATAGGAAACGCACGATGCCAGAAAAGCGTAGAGCCCCATCTTCTCACGCTCAAGAATGCAGCGAGTGATCAAGCTAGGCCATTTGTTTGCTCTTGGTAAGCACGGGCAATGCATGCCGCGTGAATGAATGTACTTACTTATGCATCCACCTTTAGAGCATCTCTAATAGATTATGCAAATTTGAAGATATAAAAGTGGATGTTGTATAATTTACATTATAAAAAATGATTTTTTACATATTAAAAAGAACCAATTCCAACATATGGTGTATATATATGAGAGTTAAATACACCACAGGTGCCTTAACTTGTCCGTCGCGATCAGTTTGGTACCTAAACTCGCAAAATACATAAAAGTGGTGCTGTAACTTGTCCTTCCGTGCATATACGGTGCCTCCGGCCATATGCAACCGTATGGGCTGCCCGTGTGGAATGCTAGCTGGCGGTCGGTCCACTTGTCAGCGGATGAGCAATTTTGTTTTGCAAAAAACACCTTATGTTTTATTCAAATTAGAAATACAGGTCCCATGTGTCGGTATACAGAGAGAGAAATGGCTATAAATTACAGGTAGACATACTGCTTAGTGCGGGCATGAGCAGACCACCCGGCCGAACTAAGTTATGCGTACTAGTATTAGCTAGTACTCATATACATATACCTAGTCCGCGTATCACTCTGCACTTCCTTCACACATTTTTTACATGTTTTCTTTTTATTTATTTTTAAGTTCCTGATTAGTTTTCATGTGTAAATTTTACCATAAAAATACAATAATTATAAGTAGGCAATTATTGTTCATTTTAATTCCATAATCTATTTTCATTATTGTTACCTTGAAGAGGTAAGCATGAATTTTTTCTAAAATTTATGTGGATATAGACAGTTCAACGTACATCTACAATTATTGTTAAAATTTATGTATATTGATGCAGGCCCACAAGCACGGACAATTATTGCCTATATTCATTGTATTTTATAAATACACAATTAAAAATTATTGTCTAATAATAGTAATGCTAGAAATGTATCAAAACATGTTAAAGGTGTTTGTAGAAATGTAATAATAATTTTACACAATAATTTTTTTCAATACATATTGTCAATTTTTTGAATGCATGGCAAACCTAAGGTAACCACCAGGCAGGACACCACGTGATGCCTAAAAAGAAGAAATACTGTTTACATCTTTCACTGGTGGAGTCAAATAAATCAGCATGAAAATTCCCACTAGATGCTCTATTGTGATAAATATAGTTTAGACCTTAATGAGATTGTTACGTACGATAACAAGTGAAGAATTTAGGTGCGCCAAACAAATAAATTGTCATTGACGTGTGCACGTATGCATACCACACACACGAGATCCAGTATTAAGAAAAATAATACTACAAATGATTAGATACAACACCAAAAATAAATATGGTAATTTATATTTTACATAATATGGCGTTTCTCTAAATTTAGTGTAAAATCTTGCTTGGTTTACTAGCTAGCTTACAAGGCTGGCACGACTGAGCTCCTGAGTTCGAACTTTGAATCCCCTTTTTCTTTCTTATTATTTCTCTTTATTGTTTCACATGGTATCTTATTATAAAAGCCGTTGTATCCCATTTACACATACGGTCGTGCTTGATGTAGTGGTTAGGATGTACAGTATATCTTGTGGACGCGAGGTGCTCTGTTCGAATCTTTCAAGGGTTGCTCTTTTTCCTTCTACTATTTCATTCATCCGCTCGCCCGAGTTGATATGTGGGACCGTATTAAAATAAAATCTGAGGGGCCTGGCTGTAAAATGCTCCCACTCACTTACATGTGGGCCACTTCCACGCTGGCGTGCCACGTGGGCAGGGTGTACGCCACGATACGATAGGAGGCACTGTATTTGCACGGCCGGACAAGTTCGAGCACTACTTTCGTGTATTTTACAACTTTAGGCACTAAAGTGACCACGCAGGACAAGTTTAGGCACCCACAGTGTATTTAACTCTATATATGATGTAAAACTCCAACTACAATAGATGATGTATATTTATGATGTAAAACTAGCAACTTTCAACTACTACTTCATTTGAAACATAATTCAAATATAGCAAGTTCAACTACTACTTCATTTGAAACATAATTAAACAAAGTTTAAAACATAAAATAAATGACTATTACTACTAATTCAAACTACTATATCAATCAAATTACTACTACTTCAAGAACTACTACTAGTTGAAACAACAACTTGAACTACACCGAAGATGAAACTACTACCCATCGAAGCTGCTACTCCCAGAACTCGTCCTTGTTCGGGTCGTCGCACCCCTCTTCCTCCTCCTGAGTCACCCCAGTCCTCCGACTCAAACTCGACGGGGATCACCGTCGAGGGACCGGCCTCGTCCTCCTTCTTCACCCCCTTCTTCTTCTTCTTGGCCTCGTGCTTCTAGAAGAACTCGCGCTCGGCCTGGACATACTCCGGATGCTCCCACGCAAACCTCGACATCGCCGCCTCGTCGCTAAAGCAACGCGAATAGCCGACCTCTTATTCTTCATTGTCATCTCCTCCATCTGGATACACTTCGTCACGAGGAACTCCACAGCCGCCCGGGTCTCGATCTCCGGGAAGTTGAGCTCCGTCCTCAGCCTCCCGAATTGAGCATACATACTTGTGCATCCAGCTTTAGAATGGAGATTGTATGTGTGTCAACGGGATATTACCACACTTGATAGGTTTAGATTTGAAGTATCGAGCTTCAGTTTCAGACTTATGGTTTGTGTACTTTTGTCATTGTGACATTATTACACTTACAATGAAAACACTCCAGCAGCCCTTGCCTCGCTCTCCTAGGAGTGGCTCGGGCGGACCTTGCACCCTGTCACGGCAGTTCCCTCCCGCCACCTTATCACCTCCCCACTGCCACAGGGCGCCGCCGGGCAAAACCCACACGACATCGACAGCGGCGGGGCTTTCTTCCCTCACGCGCGCCTCGACGGATCTCGAGCGGCGGCGGTTGATGTGTGCATGACGGCAGTGCATGGTTAGGAGCGGGGCGCGGTCTTAGTGCCTTGCCTCATGTGTTGGGGTTGCCGTCAATGCCGCTGGAGGCTAGCAACTGATGGGGCGGTGGCCTGGGAGCTTGGGCGGTGCTCCTACTCCGTGTCACGGCGGTGCTGGCTGTGAATCGAAATGCAACCAAGGGATCTAGTGACCTGATCTGGAGTCTGCGGAGACCCTCGGGCTGCAACCTAGGTGAAGGGGGGTGGGTATGCAAGGTTGCGAGGGCGTCGGTTGACGCGGATCATACAGGGGTGGCTGCTAGCCACGACATCGATGGGATCTCGCGACAACGGGTGGAGGTACATATGCGTGGAGGCTCGAAGGAGGAGGTGCTTTGGCTGGCGATGACCACACTGGGTGCTCGTCGGACGGGCTTCGTTAGAGAGGTGCTGCGGGTTAAGGAATTTGGGGTTGGGTCGACGACTGCAATGTCATCGACGAGGTAGTGATTGCTACTTGTAAACTGCGTTGGGTTTTTCCCCGAAGAGCAGAGGAGATGCAGCACAGTAGAGATAAGTAGTTCCCTTAGTGAGAACCAAGGTTATCAAACCAATAGGAGAATCATACAAGTTCTCGTCGTCAGCACCTACACACATAGAACCAAACACTTGCACCCAACGCGGGCAAGAGGGTTGTCAAGCCCTTGAACTCGTTACTTGCAAGGATTAAATACTGATAGATAGATAAAAAGTACAAGTAAAATAACAGCAAATAAAGGCAGTGCTACTTTTAGGGTTTTAGTAATAATATTTGTGTAGTCCCGGGGGCCATAGTTTTTGCTAGAGGCTTCTCTCTCGAAAATAGCATACGGTGGGTAGACAAATTACTATTGGGAAGTTGATAGAAAAATGCATAGTTATGAAATATTTATTCACGGCAATGATCATGTATATAGGCATCACGTCCATAAGCAAGTATAATGACTCCTGCCTGCATCTACTACTATTACTTCACTCATCAACCGCTATCCAGCATGCATCTAGAGTATTAAGTAAAAAACAGAGTAATGCTTTGATCAAGATAACATGATGTAGACAAAGTAAACTCAACTAATATGAATAAACCCTGTCATTTTATCCTTGATGACAACAATACAATACGTGCCATGTCCCCTTCTGTCACTAGGATTGAGCACAACAAGATTAAACCCATCACAATGCACCACTCTCACTGAAGATAAATCAATCTAGTTGGCCAAACCAAACCGATAGATCGGAGAGAAACACGAAGCTATAACAATCATGCGTAAAAGAATTCAGATATGACTCAATTAATATTCATGAATAATCTGATCATAAAACCACAATTCATCGAATGGCAACAAACACCTGCAAAGAAGATTACATCGAATAGATCACCACGGGAATCGCGGTGAACTATTGAAGATCAAAGAGATAGAAAGCCATCTAGGTACTAGCTATGGACCCGAAGGTCTGTGGTGAACTACTCACACATCACCATCGGAGCAGCAAGATTGATGTAGAGGCCCTCCGTGATCGACCCCCCCTCCGGTAGGGCACCGGAACATGGCTCCATATGGGCACACGGCGGAATAGAGACTTGCGGCAGCGGAAAAAGTTTTTCGGGTGACTCTCTATTGGTTTCCCGATTTTATAGAATTTATAGTGGCAGAGTTAGGTCAAACGGACCCACGGGGTGGTCAAGGCAAGGGGGCGTGCCCTCTTGCCTTGGCACCACCTCGTGTGGTCTCCGGACTCCTTCCGAAGCTTCCAGGTCTTATTTTTGTCCAAAAAAATCATCAAAAAGTTTTGTAGCATTTGGACTTCGTTTGGTACTGGTTTACTGAAAGGCCAAAAACAAGCAGAAAATAACAACTGACACTGGGCACTGGATTAATAGGTTAGTTCCCAAAAATGATATAACACAACATATAAATGCATATAAAGTATCCTAGAATGATAATATAATAGCATGGAACAATCAAAAATTCTAGATACGCTGCAGACGTATCAACATCCCCAAGCTTAACTCATGCTCGTCCCCGAGTAGGTAAATGATAAAAACAGAATTTTTGAATGCTACCCAACATGTAATCTCTTTTAGGTATGATCTTTGAGAAACGATGAACTAATAAACATCAACATACTAATAACCATAAACATAAATAACATAATTATTAACTTTCAAAATATATGATTGAGCATCTCCAACGTATCTACTTTTCCAAACACTTTTGCTCTTGTTTTGGACTCTAATTTGCATGATTTGAATGAAAGTAATCTGGACTGACACCGTTTTTTGCAGAACTACCATGGTGTTGTTTTTGTGCATAAATAAAAGTTCTCAGAATTGGACGAAACTTTTTGCAGATTTATTCTGGAGAATATAAAAAATACTGGAGCGAAGACCCACTAGAGGGGGGCCCACCTGTTGGTGCCAAGCCAACAGGGCGTGGCCACCCCCCCCCCCCCGGGGCGTGCCCTGTTGGCTTGGGACCACCTCGTGGCTCCGCAGACCCTAATTTCAGTCCTATAAATTCCTATTTTTGGAGAAAACAATAAGAGAGAAGTTTTCATCGTGTTTTACGAGACGGAGTCGCCGCCAACTCCTGTTCTTCCTCGGGAGGGCTGATCTGGAGTTCGTTTGGGCTTCGGAGAGGGGGATTCGTCGTCGTCGTCATCACCAACCCTTCTCCATCAACACCATCATGATGCTCACCATAGGGAGTGAATAATTCCTTTGTAGGTTTGTCGGACGATGATGAGATTGGATGAGATTTGTCATGTAATCGAGTTATTTTGATAGGTCTTGATCCCTAGTATCCACTATGTTCTGATATTGATGTTGCTATGACTTTGCTATGCTTAATGCTTGTCACTAGGGCCCGAGTGCCATGATTTCAGATCTGAACATTTTATGTTTCCATGAATATGAGAGTGTTTTGGATCCTATCTTGCAAGTTATATGGACCTATTACGTGTCATGATCCGCATACCCCAAGGTGATAATAATTGGGATTCTTTCCGGTGTTTGCGTAGTTTGAGGAGTCAGTGTATTCACTATGTGTTAATGCTTTGTTCCGGTTCTCTATCAAAAGGAGGCCTTAATATCTCTTAGTTTCCTTATGGACCCCGCTGCCACGGGAGGGTAGGACAAAAGATGTCATGCAAGTTCTTATTATAAGCATGTATGACTATATACGGAATACATGCCTACATTACATTGATGAATTGGAGTGATAACCAACAAGTGTAGGGATCGTTTGTAGCCTTTTTCGATAAGTAAGAGTGTCAAACCCAACGAGGAGCTAAAGGTAGAATTAACATTCTCTCGAGTTCTATCGACCACCGATACAACTCTATGCACACTAACGCTTACATTACCTAGAACAAGTATGAAACTACTTTGTGATAAGGAAACTAGAAGTACTTAGTGGTGTAATAGATAGTTTTGCAAGGTAATAAGAATAAGTAAATAAAATTTAGGGGCTGTTTTGATAAAGATTAATTAAGTTAGTTGTTTAGTAGAAAGCTTTTTTGTGTAACGCAAGAGAAAGATTGTCCATAGGCAATTGAATATAACATGATAGATACTTGTCATATGCAATGAGGGAGAGGCATACACTAACACACTTTCCGTACTTGGATCATATGCACTTATGATTGGACCTCTAGCAAGCATCCGCAACTATTAGAAATCATTAAGGTAAACCCAACCATAGCATTAAACATGAACTCCTCTTTACTCCCATACGCAAACAATCACCTTACTCGGGTGTAAGCTTCTGTCACTCTAGCCACCCACTATAAGCGAATCATGAACATATTGCAAACCCTCCAGCGGGATTCCCTCACGTGTGCGTGGCACGGAGGGCACCTTAGGACAACACCATATCAACATACAACTCATATCAATAACATCATACCACAATTAACCCATAGGACAAAACAAATCTACTCAAACATCATAGGATAGCCACACATCATTGGATAATAATATATAGCATTAACCAACATGTTTAAGTAGAGATTACAGCGGGGAAGAGAGGTTTTACACCGCTGCATAGAGGGGGAGAGAGTTGGTGGTGACGGCGACGAAGTTGTTGGTGTAGATTGCCGTCACGATGGTTGCCCCGGCGGTGCTCCGGCGCCACCGGGAGAGAGGGGGAGAGAGCCCCCTTCCTTCTTATTCTTCATTGGCCTCCTCCCTAGATGGGATGAGAGTTTCTCCTTTGGTCCATGGCCTTCATGGCTCCCGGAGGGTAGGAACCCCTCCGAGATTGGATCTATCTCTCTGTCTCTCTTCTATTTTCGCGTCTGTTTTGTGGCCCTTCACCATTTCTTAAATATCCGGAGATCGGTAACTCTGATCAGGCTGAAATTTTGAAGAGATTTTTATCGAAAAATTATTTTTCTTGCGATAAAAGAAGGGCCCCAACCGACTTAAGGGTTGGTTACGAGATAACAGGGCGCGACCACCCCCCCTAGCCGCGCCCTGTTGCGTGGTGGGGCCCTCAGGCACCGTGTGATACGGCTCAAATAGCGTTGAGTCATTTTTATGGGTTGACCCTGATCTTTCACTAGCGCAAATAGATAGAAGAATTGACTTGATCGAAAGCACATGAACTATAACAAGCCAAATATATATGGCTGAAGATGTGTACGTGAGAAAGAACTAGAGTAGATGGATCGGAAGTAATGGACGTGGTGTAGTAGAAGTACTAGGATATATGGAGAAATTAAGCTAATAAAGTAAGCTAATAAAGATTAGCGACTGCGGCCGCGGCGGCGCAGTAATTAGCAGAGCAGATGGGATGCAAAATATAGATGAATCGACCCTTGCTGATCAAGAAGCGAAAGCGAAGCTAGTGCTCTGGGAATCAAAGTCACCAAAACACCCGCGATCACCGATCCAATTGATGGAACGCAGGAATACAGAGGGGCGGCCATCATTAGATGCCTTTTCTGAGTATTTTTACTTGACCAAACTTTCACCTCCCTTTTACATGGCCATATTTCCTTTATTTATAGGCGCACACAGGCACCTGGGCTAAGCCCGTAACACTAAAGGACACAAACGGACTTGATAAAACTAATTAACTAGGACCAACACAAACTAATATAGTAAACTTTTCATATGACTAGGAAACCTTCACGTGTATGGTTTCCTATTAGCTCGAGGATGATAGTTAATTCCAATGAGGTGGAGTCCGAAAGTTTGGCCTAATATCTTCCTTTCGATCTGCATGTGGCACATGCCCAAGTATACCTTTTTGATTTGTTCAATACAACACCTTCCTTTGACGTAGCGCGGGAACCACATACTTATGCATCTTATTTTCATAGCCAACCTCTTGCTTGAAAAATGCTTTACTTGGCACTAATGATGAAACGACAAGTGTAGCTGCATTGACCGTATCATCCTCTCCCCCTTCAAGCGAAACCATCCTCGGTTTTGGGGCACTCTTTAAAATCTCCTTGTGTGCAAACACATGATCAATCTTGATAGCATTGTTACCCATGGGTTGTAGCACACATTTAATGCCAACATCTCGAAACACATAAGCGTTGGATCTCCCCTCGTGTATAGCATTGCGATCATATTGCCACGGACACCCAATAGCAACGGACACACATCCATTGGCTCAACATCGCAAATCACCTCATCGTAATATGTGCCAATATTGAACTTTACGCGTACTTTGTGAGTCACCTTCAGACGTCCGGAGTTGTACAACCACTCAATGCAATGTGGTTGTGGATGTGGCCATGTCTTCAATCCTACAACCTCCCCCACACGTTTGCTTATGATGTTGGTGTAGCTCCCTCCATATATAATCAACTTGCAAAACTTGTTTTTGATCTTGCATTGTGACTGGAAAATTTTCCACCGCTGTCCCATGCTTGGAATTTGATCCTGCTTAGCTCGCTGCACAATGATGCATGGCAGGTCATAATCCAAAGGGTAGCACTTGATATCATTTGATTCACTTTCTGTGGCACCCCGGCTCAGAGAACCGGATTACCAGTATTTCCAGCCCAAGGATCATGTCCTCTGGAAACAAACAACATCTTGGAACAGAACTGAACAGACTTTAATGATAGGATACGGGTACAAACTCATATCTTACAGTGGTGACGAGGCCAAAGGCACCCACGGTGCTATGACAATATCAACATTATTTATGTCACAAACAGGGCCTCGGAACACCCAGAACTTCTACTGCGTAGCGGAACATAGCGCAACTCCATCCACAGGGACACTGCTGTGGATACATCTTAGTTAGCATAGCCAGCACCTTCAGGACCTCCGTCCTCGGTTTCTCCTGCATCTGGCATGATACGCCAGGTGAGTACTTTGAATGTACTCGCAAGCTCACGACAACCAGGTAATGCAGCAAACGATAGCATAGCACATAATATCAATCAAGTAATGCACTCACTGAACTGAGTATCAACTTACTCTTACTCGGGTTGATTCGCAACCCTCGGAATACTCACCGAGTACTTCCGATCAAAAGACGAGTTCTTCCATCATTATTATCAATATACTGGTTGACCATCTACTGAGGTCTGGACGGGCTGTCCATTACCGTGGACTCGGCTATTCGAATAGATTTGACACTCTGCAGAGGTTGCACACTTTACCCACACCATGAAGCACCTGGCCTCGTGATCCCATTCGGGTGGACCAGCGTTGCTTCAACAAAACCTGCCTGACCCGTGACTCTTTCATCGTACCACCGGCACTTTTCCTCCCCCGGAGGTCAGCCTTGGGTGGCCCCTGTGTCCTCATGACACCTGCCACCGTCGTGGCCACGACCCAAACGGGGTCAAACTCTGTAGACCCAAACGGGGTTCTACTGTCCCAAACGGGGACGCCGGCACAAACTATCAACTGGGCTCACAGGGTTATCACCGCTTACCTGATCAGGGTAGCACGCCGTGCATAACCCTCCCTCTTTGGAGGTACCGGTGAAAGATCACGCAGTCAGACCCGGTCAGGGCCGTCCCATACCGGCAAGTGTGGTTGCACGGGTATGCCTGGACAGGTGACTCAAGATCAACCACTAAGTCTATTGCCAACTAAAGTGGTTTGGCATAGTTCTTGAGTATTAAATCATATTATGGAATAAATATATTAAATAAACTAACCTATTGCGTATGAAAATGCAATGCTATAGATATGCATGCATGAGATGGGTATCATGGCTTGCCTTGCTCTGTTGGGTGGTTTGGGCACTCTTGATCTTCAAAAGCACCAAATTCTCCTTCTGAAATGTTTTCAAATATAATGGCAAATGTCACATAAAGCCATTTCTATCAACCAAATATTCTGTAGGTATTGGAAAAATGTCAAACTTGGTCAGAAAGTAAAGGGTTTTATTAGGAACACAATGCAAAAAGAATTAGGTCAATAGGAATTTTCTATAAAAAGATATTAGCAGTCAAAGTACTGGTCAAATCTGCCAAATAAACAAAAATCAGAAAAATCCAGAGCGGGCCACGTCGAAGGCGTAAACCGCCCGGGCACCTCCACTAGAAAACGGTTCGGCGCCGGCGTGTCCCACTGACGGGTGGGGCCCGTCACTTAAAACAGAGGGGGAGAGAGAGAGCAGAGAAGAGGGGCGGCTCACCGACGGCGATTGTCGGCGATGGGGAGGATGGATGGGTCCGGCGAGGGTGGGAATGGAACCGGCGTTCTACGGCGGTCCTCCCTGTACCAGCAGCTTCTCCGGAGGTGCTCGGAATCGGTCGTCTTCTTCCTCTCAGGCGGGCGGGGGTTCGGGCGGCGGCGGAGCTCCGATCAGAGCTCGAGACCAGAGGGACTCCCGGCCTTGGCTCGCTCTTGGAGGGTGATTGGGCGATGGCTGGTGGTGGTGGAGAGCTCTGGGGAGCTGGCTACGGCTATTTATAGGGGGGAGCGAAGGGCGGCGAGATCTCCCGAAGCGGCGGTGCTGTGGCCATGTCGCCGGAGCAAGGACGCCCCGCTGGCTGTCGGGAGGTGGGCAACGCGATGGAGGAGGGCAGAGGCATTCAATGCTGGAGAGGATGGCTCAGGAGGAAGACGACGAGCTACACCGCCATTGTGACCGCACGGGCGGCATAGTGCTCGCGGTCGTGGCGGCCGCCGAGGGCTTCTCCGGCGAGGGAGAAGGCTCTGGAGAGGCTGCGTGGCAACCAGGGACGATGTCGGCATGCTTGGACAAGCTGCTGCGGCGCCGGCGTTTAGCTCGGACGAGACCCGAGCCTGGCGCTGTGTAGAGCGCGGCGATTGACATGCCACTACCGTGCTCACCATGGTGTTGGATGCCAGGAGGCCACGCACGCCTGGCAAAACTTGTCCAGCACGTCGACCCTCGATCCCTCACCACACATGTACCCCTATCTTGGCTTGGTTCACGCAGAGATGAAAGATACCATCAACAACAGTTTCTGCCAGAAAACTAGAGAGGGATCTGGAGATTTGGAGAGCAATGGATAAATCCAAAGAGAGTGTCTGGAGTGATCCTTGTTGGAAGGACTCCAAACTGGCCAAATTTGAGAAAGATTGAAAAAGAAATGAGCATAGCTCCTTTGAAAACCATCATTCTGGTCCAGAATGCAAGTTAGCTTGTGGCACTCAGCTGGTTGCTCTGCAGATGCTGAAACTTGGTGAAGATGAGTTATTTAGTGCATAGAAGATGCCATAAAACTTTCAAAGTCATTTAGCATCTCTAGCTAGCACTTCCTTCACAAAGGTCTCAGAAATGCAGAAACTAAAGAGAGTCCTGCTGCTCAAAAATTGCATTGGACCAAATGATGTTTTTGCATATTGGGGCTATGCAGGATGCCAGGAAACCTGGGAAATTTTCTTAGAATTTTCTGAGACAGGAAAAATATAGTTGCTTCACAATGGACAGATTCTGGTCAGAGATAAAATAATTATTCTGGCCAAAATTTTCCATTGAGTAGCAAAATATTTTTGAAGAATATGAAATATTGAAATGATAAAAAGATTAGGAAAAAGTTTGGGAATTAATTGACCAGCCAAACTATAGGTTGCTTCACAACCCATAGTGTTGACCTAAATTCCCAAATTAAGAAAATGCTTTTAGAGAAAAAATAAAATATTGAGAAATCATCCAAGAGAGGCATGGCAAGGTTTGTCAAGAGAACAAGGGTTTGGAGTTGTTGAAGAATTTTTTTGCAAAGCATAGGTCCACTCCATTGCAAAAAATTTGAAAATCAGCTAAATTGCAAATAGAACCCAAATAAATTTTGGAAAGAAAAAGTTGAAAAATTCAGGGTGTCACAAACCTACCCCCCTTAGGATGAATCTCGTCCTCGAGATTCGGTTGCTCAGGGAACAAATGTGGATATGCAGATCTTAAGAAGTCTTCTTTTTCCCATGTAGCCTCTTCCTCTGAGTGATGTTCCCATAGCACCTTATAGAATCTGATTACCTTACTCCTAGTGGGTCTCTCCATCTCATCCAAGATCCTAATAGGTCTCTCTTCGTAGGTCAGATCTTTTGCCAATTCCAATTCACTCATATTCGCTCGTTTGATTGGTGGTGCAATGCACTTCCTTAGCTGTGATATATGGAAGACATCATGCACATCCGACAATTCTGATGGTAATTCCAACTGATATGCCACTCTTCCCCTTCTAGCAATCACTGGAAATGGGCCTATATATCTTGGTGCAAGTTTTCCCCGAGTATTGAATCTCTTTATTCCTTTCATCGGGATTACTCGGAGATATACATATTCCCCGGGTTCAAAGGTCACTTCCCGGTGCTTTGAATCATAGTAACTTTTCTGCCGAGACTTGGCTGCCCGAAGACGTTCTCGAATATCCTTCACTTGCTTCTCAGCCTCGAGCATCAAGTTGGTACCAAAGATTCGGCTGTCCCCGGTCTGGGACCAATTTAGTGGGGTGCGGCACTTCCACCCATATAAGGCCTCAAATGGTGACATCTTCAAGCTTGACTGATAGTTGTTGTTGTATGAGAATTCCGCATAAGGTAAACTATCTTCCCACTTAGCTCCTTGAGTGAGGACACATGACCGAAGCATATCCTCTAGTATCTGGTTCACCCTTTCTGTCTGTCCATCGGTCTGTGGGTGATATGCCGTGCTATGCTTCAGCACAGTCCCTAGGGCTTGGTGTAGACGTAACCAAAATGCTAAGGTGAACAGGGAACCTCTGTCGGAGGTGATGGACTTAGGAACTCCATGGAGGCTAACTATTCGAGACAGGTAGAGCTGTGCCAACTGACTGGCGTTGAAAGTGGTTTTTACGGGAATGAAGTGAGCCACTTTCGTGAGTATGTCCACAATGACCCAAATAGCATCGTTGCCCCTTGCTGACTTGGGTAGTTCGACAATAAAGTCCAAACAGATATCATCCCATTTCCACTGAGGTACTGGTAAAGGTTGTAGTAACCCAGCAGGTTTCTGGTGTTCTGCCTTCACCTTGTTGCAAATGTCGCAGCAGGCGACATAGTAGGCTATATCTCTTCGAAATCCTGGCCACCAAAAGGTTTCCCACAGATCCTGATACATTTTTGTTCCCCCCGGATGGATGGAGTATGAGGATTCATGAGCTTCCTTGAGAATTTGCTGCCTCAAATTATCCTGATCAGGCACACATATCCGCTTTTCGAACCATACGGTGCCTTGATCATCCACGTGAAAGGACTTGGCCTTCCCTTTCGGAATCAATTCCTTAATTTTCTTGATTTCTTCGTCTGGCTCTTGGGCCTTCTTGATCTCTTCCATAAGGGTGGGGGTAATTTCCAACTTGTCCGGGGTAGTTGGTCCGCATAGCACCATGTTGAGCTCAGCGAACTCTTCTTGCAATCTTGGATGCAGACCTTCCATAAGTGCATTCACAGTGCTTTGTTTTCTGCTGAGAGCATCTGCGACCACATTGGCTTTCCCCGGATGATAGTTCATCCCAATGTCATAGTCCTTGATTAGTTCAAGCCATCTTCGTTGCCTGAGATTTAGGTCAGGTTGTGTGAAAATATATTTGAGACTCTTATGATCCGTGTATATTTCACAATGTTGACCCATGAGGTAATGTCTCCAGATCTTCAGAGCATGAACCACAGCTGCTAGTTCCAAATCGTGGGTGGGGTAGTTCTCTTCATGGGGTCGTAGTTGTCTGGATGCATAGGCTACAACCTTCCCCTCTTGCATCAATACACAGCCGATTCCACGTCTGGAAGCGTCGCAGTATATGTCAAAGCTTTTGTGTATGTCCGGAAGGACTAGGACCGGTGCTGTAGTGAGTCTGGTCTTTAGTTCCAGAAAACTGCTGTCACATTCTGGTGTCCAGACAAACCTTTGATTCTTCTTGAGCAATTCTGTCAGGGGCTTGGCTATTTTGGAGAAACCTTCTATGAAGCGTCGATAGTAGCCGGCCAATCCCAGGAAGCTGCGGACTTCGGTCACCGAAGCTGGTGTCTGCCAATTTAGTACCGCAGTTACCTTGCTGGGGTCCACGGCTACTCCTTGTTCTGACAAAATGTGCCCCAAGAATCCTACCTCTTTTAGCCAGAATTCACACTTACTGAATTTGGCATACAGGCGATGGTCTCTTAGTCTTTCCAGAACGGCACGGAGATGCTGCTTATGCTCCTCTTCGTCCTTGGAGTATATTAGGATATCATCAATAAATACTACCACGAATTTATCCAGAAAGTTCATAAAGACCTTGTTCACCATGCTCATGAAGTAGGCCGGAGCATTCGTCAATCCGAATGACATGACTGTGAACTCATACAGTCCATAGCGGGTAGTGAATGCCGTCTTGGGGATATCCTCCTTTCGGATTTTTAGCTGATGGTATCCAGTGCGGAGGTCAATCTTGGAGAATACTCGAGCTCCATTCAGTTGATCAAATAAGTCATCTATACGAGGGAGCGGGTATTTATTCTTGATAGTGACCTCGTTTAACTGGCGATAGTCTACGCACATGCGTAAGCTTCCATCCTTCTTCTTGACAAAGAGTACTGGTGATCCCCAAGGTGAGACGCTTGGGTGAATATACCCCTTTTGCAACAATTCATCTAGTTGCTTCTTTAGCTCGGCCAACTCCGGTCCTGGCATGCGGTAGTATTTCTTGTAAATGGGGGCGGTGCCGGGGACTACTTCAATTGTGAATTCCAACTCCCGGTCAGGAGGCATCCCTGGTAATTCCTCAGGAAATACATTTGGAAATTCACCAACTATCGGAATTAAATTCATATCCGTGGCGGTAGCTTGATATGCCATTCCCTTCCTTGTTTTCATAGTGCTAGCAAGGAACTGCACCATTTGTCCGGCTGGGTTGGTCAGTGTCACTGTTCTGCTGGCACAATTTATACACACCTTGTGCGGTGTCAACCAGTCCATTCCCAATATCACATCTAACCCCGAAGATTCAATGGCAATGAGTGCCGCTGGAAACTTGACTCCATGAATTTCAATTTCCAGATCTCTATAAACCAGGTTTGTTTTGAGCAGGGAGCCAGGGGATTGTACCACCATGATTTTGTCCAAAAGTGACGGAGAAATTTTGTGCGAGGTGGCAAAACTCCGCGAAATAAATGAGTGGGAAGCCCCGGAATCAAATAAAATGAATGCAGGTATGTTGTTAACAGGAAACATACCGAATACGACTTCTGGGGCTTCACAGGCTTCTTCGGCGGAGATGTGATGGACGCGTCCATGGCAGACATTATTGTTGGGGCGGCGTCCAATAGTATTGACCTGCGGCTTGATGTCGGCGGATGACTTCCCAGTGTTGGTGGGACACTGCTTAGAGTATTGCCCACTTTGACCGCAAGTGAAGCAGGTATTGTTGCGGCGGCAGTCCTCTATCACCGGCTGTTTGCCGAAGGTTTTGGTCTGGCTCACTGCCTTGTTGTTGCTGCTACCATTGCTCCAGGTAGGCTTATACTCGGTGGTACCTGGCTGCCAAGTGCGTGGCTTCTGCGCAAACGGCTCCCGGTTGTCCTTCTTAGGTTCAAATTTCCTCTTGTGGTTGTCCGGTCCGGACTTATGCTCCCTTTCAGCTATAAAGGCCTTGTTCACCAGTGTCTGAAAGTCGGGAAAGTCTAGCATGCATAGCTGACAACGGAGAGAGTGGTTCAGACCTCCCAAGAACCGGTCTATCTTTCTCTCTTCGGTGGCCACATCATATGTAGAGTACCGTGACAGATTGTTGAATTTGTTAAGGTACTCGGCTACCGTCATGCTTCCTTGTGTCAGCGCAAGGAACTCCCTTTGCTTCACCTTCATGATGCCGGTGGGAATATGATATTTGCGGAATAATTCCTTAAACTTCTCCCAGGTAATTTCTTCTTCAGAAGACCATGTTGCCTTGATATTATCCCACCATATGGCTGCTGGCCCTTCCAGGTAATGAGTGGCAAATGGAACTTTGTCCGAATCCTCACAGCGAGCTATCTCCAGCTTCTTTTCTATAGTCCTTAACCAGTCATCTGCTTCTATCGGATCCACGGCTTGTCCAAAGTTGGGTGGCTTTGTGCGCTGGAAATCAGACAATTTAGAATGGGATCCATTATGATTGTTGTTCTGACCTACCATCGTCTGCATACTCTTCAAGAATTCCATGAGGTCCTGGTTTCTCTTTTCCTCAAACATTCTCATAATCTGATCCGTAGTAGGTGCTTGGGGTGGTGGAGGTGGTAAATCTTCTGGTGCTTGACCTGCTTGCCTGGCGGATCGACGGACAGGGGTTCCATCGCCGCCATGGCTACCACTTTTCTTCATCCTAAATTTGTTCCCATTGCAAAGTACCGAATCGATGAGCAACATCCAGAAGGAAAGCATGGTTATATGGCACCAAAAGAGATTATGAAAAAAAACACGAGTAAAGCAAATCACATAATTATACAAGATAACCCAACATCATACATGGCAAGCTAGTAGAGGACATAACATGACTAAACTGCTCATATGGCAGTTGACATATGCAAAGGATGCATGCTCAACAGCTCTAGCCTCCACTCTAGTGGCGCTGATGGCACGAGCACTTCCAAGCCACCGACTCCTCGTCATCTGATCCTGAGTCCGAGTCAGAACTGATGATATGGATCTCATCCTCCGGATCAAAGGAAACACGACGACGTTGCTGGGACGGTTCCCCCTCTGAAGGAGAAGGAGCACGACGCCTCAGCATCGGAGCGGCTGGGGTGGCAAGGAGTGAGGCCCACTCAGCAGGGGTCTCACGACGGCTACCAGACGGAAAGCCTGGTGGCACAGTGGAGGTGGGAGAAGCCTCAAACCTGGGTGAAGGTGGAACTGGGGATGGATATATGGGTGGATGGATAGCCTGAGGTGGAGATGGCACTGGAGTCACGGCTGCAAGCGCCGCTAAAACACGAGACAACTCCTCAGCCAGGGATATGATCGTACGATAGCTGGCGTTCAGATAACGAGACAGCACAGCCGTCGCACGGTCACATGCCGGGTCAACAGGAGTGAAAATGACTCTCCCTGTCGTAGGCGACAGGGTGGGATAATAGAGAAAACCTGGATGAGTCTGCATCTCAACCTCATGGAAGCGCAAGTTAGTGAGAGCCACCATTGCGGCAAACTCAATCGCCAACTCCGGAGTGGAAGCCATCCCGCCCTTGGTAGAACGAGAGTAGCAACCCAGATCCGAGCTCGCGATCATGAAAGCCTCTGCATGGTACTCGTACACCGACTCAGCAAGCTGCTCCCGAAACACCTGGTACACTGGCTCTTCATCATGAGGATACAGTCGCAGCCAGACATTCCGGAGCAGTCCTGGAAAGGTGGATGGTGCAGGCTCAAATGATACTGGAAGGGAACCGGTGCCATCTACACTCACAAGACCACCGTTAGGAAAATGAATCATGATGCATGCCATGCAGCAATCAAATGCAACAATCAAATGCAGCAATCAGATGCATACTCAGGATCCTATAATAATCGCGGTGCTAGCGCTGGCTAACTAAGGTATCCTACAGTCAGCCTGGCTCTGATACCAAGCGTTGTGGCACCCCGGCTCAGAGAACCGGATTACCAGTATTTCCAGCCCAAGGATCATGTCCTCTGGAAACACACAACATCTTGGAATAGAACTGAACAGACTGTAATGATAGGATACGGGTACAAACTCATATCTTACAGTGGTGACGAGGCCAAAGGCACCCACGGTGCTATGACAATATCAACATTATTTATGTCACAAACAGGGCCTCGGAACACCCAGAACTTCTACTGCGTAGCGGAACATAGCGCAACTCCATCCACAGGGACACTGCTGTGGATACATCTTAGTTAGCATAGCCAGCACCTTCAGGACCTCCGTCCTCGGTTTCTCCTGCATCTGGCATGATACGCCAGGTGAGTACTTTGAATGTACTCGCAAGCTCACGACAACCAGGTAATGCAGCAAACGATAGCATAGCACATAATATCAATCAAGTAATGCACTCACTGAACTGAGTATCAACTTACTCTTACTTGGGTTGATTCGCAACCCTCGGAATACTCACCGAGTACTTCTGATCAAAAGACGAGTTCTTCCATCATTATTATCAATATACTGGTTGACCATCTACTGAGGTCTGGACGGGCTGTCCATTACCGTGGACTCGGCTATTCAAATAGATTTGACACTCTGCAGAGGTTGCACACTTTACCCACACCATGAAGCACCTGGCCTCGTGATCCCATTCGGGTGGACCAGCGTTGCTTCAACAAAACCTGCCTGACCCGTGACTCTTTCATCGTACCACCGGCACTTTTCCTCCCCCGGAGGTCAGCCTTGGGTGGCCCCTGTGTCCTCATGACACCTGCCACCATCGTGGCCACGACCCAAACGGGGTCAAACTCTGTAGACCCAAACGGGGTTCTACTGTCCCAAACGGGGACGCCGGCACAAACTATCAACTGGGCTCACAGGGTTATCACCGCTTACCTGATCAGGGTAGCACGCCGTGCATAACCCTCCCTCTTTGGAGGTATCGGTGAAAGATCACGCAGTCAGACCCGGTCAGGGCCGTCCCATACCGGCAAGTGTGGTTGCACGGGTATGCCTGGACAGGTGACTCAAGATCAACCACTAAGTCTATTGCCAACTAAAGTGGTTTGACATAGTTCTTGAGTATTAAATCATATTATGGAATAAATATATTAAATAAACTAACCTATTGCGTATGAAAATGCAATGCTATAGATATGCATGCATGAGATGGGTATCATGGCTTGCCTTGCTCTGTTGGGTGGTTTGGGCACTCTTGATCTTCAAAAGCACCAAATTCTCCTTCTGAAATGTTTTCAAATATAATGGCAAATGTCACATAAAGCCATTTCTATCAACCAAATATTCTGTAGGTATTGGAAAAATGTCAAACTTGGTCAGAAAGTAAAGGGTTTTATTAGGAACACAATGCAAAAAGAATTAGGTCAATAGGAATTTTCTATACAAAGATATTAGCAGTCAAAGTACTGGTCAAATCTGCCAAATAAACAAAAATCAGAAAAATCCAGAGCGGGCCACGTCGAAGGCGTAAACCGCCCGGGCGCCTCCACTAGAAAACGGTTCGGCCCCGGCGTGTCCCACTGACGGGTGGGGCCCGTCACTTAAAACATAGGGGGGAAGAGAGAGCAGAGAAGAGGTGCGGCTCACCGACGGCGATTGCCGGCGATGGGGAGGATGGATGGGTCTGGCGAGGGTGGGAATGAAACCGGCATTCTACGGCGGTCCTCCCTGTACCAGCAGCTTCTCCGGAGGTGCTCAGAATCGGTCGTCTTCTTCCTCTCAGGCGGGCGGGGGTTCGGGCGGCGGCGGAGCTCCGATCAGAGCTCGAGACCAGAGGGCCTCCCGGCCTTGGCTCGCTCTTGGAGGGCGATTGGGCGATGGCTGGTGGTGGTGGAGAGCTCTGGGGAGCTGGCTGCGGCTATTTATAGGGGGGGCGAAGGGCGGCGAGATCTCCCGAAGCGGCGGTGCTGTGGCCACGTTGCCGGAGCAAGGACGCCCCGCTGGCTGTCGGGAGGTGGGCGACGCGATGGAGGAGGGCAGAGGCATTCAATGCTGGAGAGGATGGCTCAGGAGGAAGACGACGAGCTACACCGCCACTGTGACCGCACGGGCGGCATAGTGCTCGCGGTCGTGGCGGCCGCCGAGGGCTTCTCCGGCGAGGGAGAAGGCTCTGGAGAGGCTGCGTGGCAACCAGGGACGATGTCGGCATGCTTGGACAAGCTGCTGCGGCGCCAGCGTTTAGCTCGGACGAGACCCGAGCCTGGCGCTGTGCAGAGCGCGGCAATTGACATGCCACTACCGTGCTCACCACGGTGTTGGATGCCAGGAGGCCATGCACGCCTGGCAAAACTTGTCCAGCACGTCGACCCTCGATCCCTCACCTCACCTGTACCCCTATCTTGGCTTGGTTCACGCAGAGATGAAAGATACCATCAACAACAGTTTCTGCCAGAAAACTAGAGAGGGATCTGGAGATTTGGAGAGCAATGGATAAAGCCAAAGAGAGTGTCTGGAGTGATCCTTGTTGGAAGGACTCCAAACTGGCCAAATTTGAGAAAGATTGAAAAAGAAATGAGCATAGCTCCTTTGAAAACCATCATTCTGGTCCAGAATGCAAGTTAGCTTGTGGCACTCAGCTGGTTGCTCTGCAGATGCTGAAACTTGGTGAAGATGAGTTATTTAGTGCATAGAAGATGCCATAAAATTTTCAAAGTCATTTAGCATCTCTAGCTAGCACTTCCTTCACAAAGGTCTCAGAAATGCAGAAACTAAAGAGAGTCCTGCTGCTCAAAAATTGCATTGGACCAAATGATGTTTTTGCATATTGGGGCTATGCAGGATGCCAGGAAACCTAGGAAATTTTCTTAGAATTTTCTGAGACAGGAAAAATATAGTTGCTTCACAATGGACAGATTCTGGTCAGAGATAAAATAATTATTCTGGCCAAAATTTTCCATTGAGTAGCAAAATATTTTTGAAGAATATGAAATATTGAAATGATAAAAGATTAGGAAAAAGTTTGGGAATTAATTGACCAGCCAAACTATAGGTTGCTTCACAACCCATAGTGTTGACCTAAATTCCCAAATTAAGAAAATGCTTTTAGAGAAAAAATAAAATATTGAGAAATCATCCAAGAGAGGCATGGCAAGGTTTGTCAAGAGAACAAGGGTTTGGAGTTGTTGAAGAAATTTTTTGCAAAGCATAGGTCCACTCCATTGCAAAATTTTTGAAAATCAGCTAAATTGCAAATAGAACCCAAATAAATTTTGGAAAGAAAAAGTTGAAAAATTCAGGGTGTCACACTTTCCTCTTGCTTGGGCTCATTAGACTCCGAATCAGTTTTGTCTTCTATCACATATCCATCTTGAACAAGGAGCACTCTCTTCTTGTTAGGACAATCAATGCGTTTGTGTGCCCTACCTCCACATGTGTAACACACAATCTCACTAGTACGTGTAGCAGACTGCGCACTAGAATCAGACCTTGAAGTCACTTTGCTTGCGATAATAGGTTCTTTGCTCATCTCCTTGTGACTGGTGGTAGCTGACCTATAGGATGAACCTGACTTGACATTATCATCGTCATGTGGATAGAAACATCTCCCCATGCTGAAATTTGTGCGGCCTTTGGAAACTTGCTTTGCCATGACCCACTGCTCGGCACGCTCGCTTGATGAAGAAGCTCATGCATATCAATATATTGGCACGCTCGCTTGATGAAGAAGCTCATGCATATCATTATATTGCATCAAATCAACGCGGTCGCGTATATCTTCTTTCAGACCCTCAAAAAATAGTGTCATGGTTGCATCATCAGACTCATGCAAATTTGTTCGAATCATCAAAACTTGCATATTTTGGTAGTACTCATCCCCCGACATGGCTCCTTGGACAAGACGCCGAAGCTTTGTATGCTGCTCCTTCTGAAAATAAGCTGGAACAAAACGAGCATGCATTGTGCGCTTCATCTCACGCCATGATTTAGGTCATGCGTCATTGCGGATGAGTTGATCCCACCAAATTAATGCGTAACCTGAAAATTCAAGTGACGCAAAATGAATCTTCAGCTCCTCGGAGTAACGGTGGTTATAAAAAATCTGCTCCACACGCATCTCCCACTCAAGATACTCCTCAGGACTGGCCTTGCCCGTGAACGAAGGTATAGTAATTTTTATTCTACCAAGAAAAAAGTCCATTTTACTACCCCGAACAAAGTTGGTGGTTCACATCACCCCCTGATCTATTTTTCTGCCCCCTTCACCCCCTGATCAAACCCATACCGGACAAAAAAAAACCTGGGTGGTTTGGCTCGAGCTGGAGCTGACGTGGCGGTGGTAAACGGTGGTTTTTACCGGCTGGTGCAGTAGAGATGCCCCCGCACCCGTTCGTTCTGTCTTCCGCAAATTCCCCATTCCCCTCCCTCTCTGTCGCCGGCGATGGAATCATCACGGCAGCGCTGAGCTAAGACCATTGACGGTGCTCCGAGTGGCGGCGGTGGCAGTGTGACGCGGTGAATCAACCCCAATCCCTCTTGTCCCCGCCACCTCTCTTGTCCCCATCCTCAAACCCTATCATGACGGCGCACTCCATGCGGCGTCGGGACTGGTAGGGGTGGACTGAGTGTTTCCGCGGTGGCGCTGGCAAATTGAGGTTAGTTTCATCTCCTTCCCCTACTACACATTGCTCTAGTTGATTGCAAGATATGTTAATGGTGTAGTTCGAGTAGAATGAAGGAGAAGTTCATGTTTTTAGGGATTTAAGTGTTGCTTGGTTGTTGTTTCAAATCAACAGGGTCAGCAATGGATAATCTTGATTGGTTAGGCCTTTGTGTCTATTACAATGGTCAATTTGAACATTCAGGGAAGTGTTTATCTTACGTTGGTGGTTCTGTCAAGGTCACTTTTATTCAGAGGAACAGTGTGTCATTAGCATCTGTCAGGGAGCAGATTGCAGACATAATGATGGCATACCATGGTGAGTCTTTGATAGACAATCATAGGCTCTACTGGCTATTTCCTGGAATGAATGTTAGAGATGGGCTGAGAAGGTTAGAGAGTGATGCAAATGTGTATTTTATGGAGAAATGCATTACAAATGGTGGTGTTGTGGACATATATGTGAACTTGGAAGCTAAAGGTGGAGAAGAACAAAATGCAGGAAATGAAGAAGAGCAAGAAGAGCACACTAAAAATCCTGGAAAAGATGAAGAAAGTCAAGAAGAGCACACTGACAGTGATTGGCAAGCAGAGCATGCAGAGGACCTAGATGATTGCTCTGATGAGTATGTGGATGAGCATGAGCATGAGGATGCTGCTGGAATTGCTGGAACTGCAGGAAATGTGAAACCAAAAGGTGGAGAAGAGATTAATGCAGAAAATAAATAAGTGGATGCTGCAGATAAATGTGAAGACCTGGATTGGTGTCCTGGAGATGCAGATAGTTCGGGGGGAGACGATGAAGCAGAAGAGCTGAGAAAGCATGCTAAAGAAGTGCTTAGAAAGATAAGGATGAACTTGCCACTTGATGAAGAGAATGAGATCAAAGAAAATACAACACAGTTTATCCCTGTAGATGAAATGGATGAGGGAAATGACACTCCTTACATGGATTCAAGTGAGGAGTACAATTATGATGAGGATGAGTTTGGAAATTCCATTAGGAGGGAAACAAGATTTCCAATATTTGATAGCAAGGCCGCAATTCCTGTCTTTTGCCTTGGCATGACATTTAGGGGCAGAAAATAGTTCAAGAAGGCTGTTATGAAATATGGTCGAGCAGTGAAGAGACAAATTACCTTCATAAAGGATGAGGCTAGAAGGATTAGGGCAAAATGCTCTTGGCCTGAGTGTCCATGGTTGATATATGCTGGAAAGAGGAGCTCTAATGACTGGTTTCAAGTGATCGCATTTGTAGACAACCACATATGCCCCCAGAGGAGAGACAACAGATTGGTTACTGCTGCTAGAATAGCAGATAAGTATGAGAGAATTATGAAGGCCAATCCTGGATGGAAAATCAAATCTATCAAGGCAACTTTCAGGTTGGAGATGTTTGCAGATGTGCATGTCTCCAAGATAAAGAAAGCAAAGGCAATTGTGAGAAGAAGAGTTAGAGAAGCAATGCATGAAGAATATGCTAGGGTTTTTGATTACCAACTAGAAATATTGAGGAGCAACCCGGGTAGCACTATTTCAGTAGTGCTAAATCCAAAAGAAAGTGCCCTTGTTTTTCAGAGATTATATGTGTGTTTCCATGCCTGCAAAAGAGGTTTCAAAGAAGGTTGCAGGAAAGTTGTAGGATTGGATGGTTGCTTCTTTAAAGGAGCCCAGAGTGGAGAACTATTGTGTGCTCTTGGGAGAGATGCCAATGGGCAAATGTATCCAATAGCCTGGGCTGCTGTAGAGGTTGAGAACAAAGACTCTTGGTTCTGGTTTATGGCTCTGCTAAACAAAGACTTGGAGATTGCAAATCAAGGAGAAGGGTGGGTCTTCATATCTGATCAACAAAAAGGCCTCATCAATGCTGTGTCCAAGGTTGTTCCAAATGCTGAGCATAGGAATTGCCTCCAAAACATCCACACAAGCTTTCAAAGGTTGTTCCAAATGCTGAGCAAAGGTAAGTGCAGTCTGCGTGGACAACCTAGGCACAACATGAGAAAGTGCACAAGTAATCCCAACAGGGGAAAATACAAGAATAAGAAGAGAAAGAAAGAGACAAAGGTGTGTACTGTCATATGGGCAATTCTTTTCTTCTTTTATTCTGATGTAACTAACAATTATTTTCTCTTTATTCTGTTGTAGCAAAATGAACCAAGAACATCACAAAGAGTCACTAAGGGTACATCTACAGGGGACAGGACACAATCTTCACAACAGGGCACCCAGCAACATTCTTCACATCAAGGCACACAACACCAATCTTCACAGCAGGGCACCCAAACCAAACCTAGAAGTGGAAGGGCCCCTAAACAAGTCAACAAAACCGCACCTAAAGCTAAAGTGTGCAAAAGACCAAGAGCAACTATTAGCATGTTTGATGAACTTAGGAGTTAGAAGATGTAGTTGCAAAATAGTTGAAACTGTTTACTTTACTTGCTGGCTGTAGCTAACAACATGAAGTACTTATGTTTGTGTGTTCTGTGCTTGCTGGCTAAAGATTATGAAGTATTGTGTTGGCTGGAGAACAGGAAGTACTTATGCTTGTGTGTTTTGTGCATTCACAAGTTCTAGATTTTTTTGGTCCTGTCACAAGTCTGTTTGCATTGACAACAACTAAATCAAACTGACAAATGCAATTGTTGGTTTTGCTTCATGGTAGAAGAAGAAACAAGATCAAACTGCTAGTACATAATTAATTGTTGACAAGTTCATTACACATCATCTGGCACACATTTGGCACACATTTGCCACACACCAAGTCCACTAGATTAACACATTTGGCACACACCAACCACACCAGGTCCACATGATTAACACACACTCCACTAGTACATAATTAATAGAAATTAACACATGATCAAACTGCTAGATCACACAAATTCTAGATCAAACTGCTTCTGAATACCCAGTCCCATCTATCTTTCCCAGCACGGTCTTGAATATGTGCTTGCGACTGAGGTCTTCACCTTCAGCTGGTAGCCACTCAGCAGGCAAGCCCTCAGCTAGCAGAGGACCACGATCAATCACCTCTTTCACATGGCACAAAACTGGATACAACAATGTCCTCTTCTTCCTTGGCGACGACGGCCCGTAGTCACCAAAATCAAACTTCATTGCTTCGTACTCATCCATCGACTCCGGTTGCTTGTTAAACAGCAGTGGCTTAGGTATCTCAACTGTCACCAGCTTGCCAATATAGAACGGGTCACGAAGCCAAGCCATTACCTCGAGCTCGCGGCAGTTTGTCGGCGGCAGGATCTTGATGAGTTCGCCACCGAGGTCTTTCAAAACTGCTTTCACCGATTCCGTCGTCCAGGACTAGTTGGGGAGGCCTTCGAAGCTGAGCTTGCTCCTGTACTCCAGAGCACCCGGCTCAGCACGAATCAATCTGCTCCAGCGTGTAAACTGGATCCAGCGGCGGCATCACTTGAACTTCATCGACGAAAAGAGCACCTCGGTGCACTTCTCCGTCGAGAAGGTGAGCCACAGGTTGTGAGGGGGGCACGCGACCTCGATGACCACCTCCGACGGCAGCACGCCGCAACACTCCTCCAAGGCCGCCAGAAGAGCTGCTGGCGTCACACTCTCCTCGCCACCACCAACCGCCGTGGCCAGCAGCACGTACCGGTGGTACCGGAGCTCGAGCGCCTCCATGGACGGAGTGTGGCGGATCAGAACATGGCTTGTCTCCCATCGTAGAGAAGGCTCTCCTCACCGCCAAACCTCCTGCGGGAACGACCTATCCAGCAAGCTACGGGTAGGTTGGACGGCGGCGATGACCGGGGCTGCGCCACCACCGCCGTCAGCGCACACGCCATCGATGGACACGGTGGTTGAGGTAACGCTGCCGCCGCCCATGGAAGCTAGGGTTAGGGATTTCATTGCGGGAGAGAAAGAAACACTGGGGAATTTTTCCCACGGTGGGGGCATCTCTACCGCACCAGCCGGTAAAAACCACCGTTTACCACCGCCACGTCAGCTCCAGGTCGAGACAAACCACCCAGGGTTGTTTTTGTCTGGTATGGGTTTGATCAGGGGGTGAAGGGGGCAGAAAAATAGATCAGGGGGTGATATGAACCACCAACTTTGTTCAGGGTAGTAAAATGGACTTTTTCTTCTACCAATACCTGCGTCATTGTCATCGTCGCGGCGCCGCCTTGGTCCATCATCTCAAGGACGAGCATCATGTCGTGGTCGGCGAGGCAAGTCGCCGCGAGCATCCGAACCATCCTCGGACTCAACAGCAATGTCGTCGTTGGCGACATCCGCATCACGGACATGTAGACACGGTCGGCGCTACAGGGCATGTTGTGCCCTTGCCGGAGCAGCCGCGTCAGGCGGCCTCGCCTCTAGTCGATGGAGGGCTGCTTGCAAGGCCTGGAACCCGTTGGTCACCGTCTCGTCGAGGGCCTTCATGCGATTGTCGAAGTACTGGTATGTGGCCTTGAACATAGTACGTACCCCTGGGGCCAGATCAGGACCATATTGTGGCGGCACTTCATCCTCCGGCAGCTCATCCTCGTCATGCTTGCTTCCAGTCGACATCGCGTGCAGTGATAAACATGACGCTCTCTGATACCAGTTGATACGGCTCAAATAGCGTTGAGTCGTTTTTATGGGTTGACGTTGATCTTTCACTGGCGCAAATACATAGAAGAATTGACTTGATCGGAAGCAGATGAACTATAACAGGCCAAATATATATGGCTGAAGATGTGTACGTGAGAAAGAACTAGAATAGATGGATCGGAAGTAATGGAGGTGGTGTAGTAGAAGTACTAGGATATATGGAGAGATTAAGCTAATAAAGATTAGCGACGGCGGCCACAGCGGCGGAGCAATTAGCAGAGTAGATGGGATGCAAATTATAGATGAATCGACCCTTGCTGATCAAGAAGCGAAAGCGAAGCTAGTGCCCTGGGAATCAAAGTCACCAAAACACCCGCGATCACCGATCCAATTCACGGAACGCAGGAACACAGAGGGGCGGCCATAATTAGATGCCTTTTCTGAGTATTTTTACTTGACCAAACTATTACCTCCCTTTTAAATGGCCATATGGCCTTTATTTATAGGCGCACGCAGGCACCTGGGCTAAGCCCGTAACACACAAGGACACAGACGGACTTGATAAAACTATTTAACTAGGACCAACACAAACTAATATAGTAAACTTTTCATATGACTAGGAAACCTTCATGTGTATGGTTTCCTATTAGCTCGAGGATGATAGTTAATTCCAATGAGGTGAAGTCCGAAAGTTTGGCCTAATATCTTCCTTTCAATATGTACGTGGCACATGCCCAAGTATACCTTTTTGATTTGTTGAATACAACACCTTCCTTTGACGTAGCGCGGAAACCACATACTTCTGCATCTTATTTTCAGAGCCAGCCTCTTGCTTGAAAAATACTTTACTTGGCACTAATGATAAACGACAAGTGTAGCTGCGGTGACCATATCACCGTGTTGCGTTGATTCTTCTTCCCAAAATTCACATATATTTCAAAAAAAGACTACGTAAATTTTTATCGCATTTGGACTTCGTTTGGTATGGAATTTCTGCGAAACGAAAAACACACAAAAAACAGGAACTGGCACTAGGCACTGGATAAGTAAGTTAGTCCCAAAAATAATATAAAATGTTGCCAAAAGTATATGAAAGTTGTAGAATATTGGCATGAAACAATCAAAAATTATAGATACAACGGAGACGTGTCAGCATCCCCAAGCTTAATTCTTGCTCGTCCTCAAGTAGGTAAATGATGAAAAGATAATTTTTGATGTGAAATGCTACCTAACATAATCTTGAACAAAAGTCTAATCATGGCATGAATATTAAGATACAAGTGATTCAAGGCAATAGTCTATCATTTGACATAAAGACATTAATACTCAGGTTTACTAGCAAACAATATTGTCCTTCCAAAATAACAATGCTAAAGAACGCTATCCCTACAAAATCATATAGCATTTCATGCGTGGTCGTCCTAGCATAAAGTATAAATCATGAGCACATCGGCGTCAAACCAAGCAATTGGATCATACTTCTTAACACGCTTCAGCTTTTTATTACACACTCAGTACATAAGCATGAACCATGAACATAGCATATAGGTGGAATATGGTGGTAGGTTTCGAAGGGGTAAAAGTAGAGAAGAAAGTCTCGCATCAACTAGGCGTATCAACGGGCTGTGGAGATGACCATCAATAGATATTAATGCGAGGAGTAGGGATTGCCATGCAACGGATGCACTAGAGATATAAGTGTATGAAAGCTCGACTAAAGCTAAGTGGGTGTGCATCCAACTTGCTTGCTCATGAACACCTCGGGCATTTGAGGAAGCCCGTCATCGGAATATACAAGACTAGTTCTATTATGAAAAATTCCCACTAGCATATGAAAGTGACAAAACAAGAGACTCTCTATATGAAAAACATGGTGCCACTTTGAGGCACAAGTGTGGAAAAAGAGGTAGTAGCACTGTCCCTTCTCTCTTTTCTCTCATTTTATTTATATTTTATTTTTCTCTTTTTTGTTTTTCCTTTTTTCCTTTTTTTCTTGTTTTCTCTTTTTTTTTCTTTCTCTTTTTTTCTTTTATTTTTCGTCCGGAGTCTCATCCCGGCTTGTGGGGGAATCATTGTCTCCATCATCCTTTCCTCACTGAGACAGTGCCCTAAATAATAAATAGCATGACAGTTCTATTTACTTACAACTCGATATGAAAAACTACTAAACAATATGACTCTATATGAATGCCTCTGGCAATGTATCAGGATGTGCAATGATCTAGCATAGCGAAAGATATCAAAAAACGGACAAGCCATGTAAATATCATGCTAGCTATCTTACGATCATGCAAAGCAATATGACAATGGATGTACAAGTCATATGATGTGACGGTGGAAGTTGCATGGCAATATATCTTGGAATGGCTATGGAAATGCCATGGTAGGTAGTTATGGTGGCTATTTTTAGGAAGATACAATGAGGCTTATGTGTAATAGAGCGTATCATGTCGTGGGATTTGGATGCACCGGTGAAGTTTGCACCGATCCTAGAGGTGAGAATGGGCAATGCATGGTACCGAAGAGGCTAGCAAATATGGAAACGTAAGAGTGCGTACCTCCATGAATTCACATTAGTTATAAAGAACTCACATACTTATTGCAAGGTTTTATTATCTCTCTTGAAGCAAAGTACTACTCGCATGCCTGCTACTTCTTGAGCTTGCGTTGGTTTTTTCCCTTGAAGGGGAAAGGGTGATGCAGCAAAGTAGATAAGTATTTCCCTCAGTTTTGAGAACCAAGGTATCAATCCAGTAGGAGGTACAAGCAAGGCCCCAATCTATGCACCTGCACAAACAATCAAACACTTGCACCCAACGCTATATAGGGGTTGTCAATCCCTTCACGGTCACTTGCAAGGATGAGATCCGATAGAGATAGATATAAAAGATTACTAAAACGATAATTAAAATAAAAGTAAATAAATTGCAGCAAAGTATTTTTGTATTTTTTATTTTATAGATCTGAAAATATAATATGGAAAATAGACCCGGGGGCCATAGGTTTCACTAGAGGCTTCTCTCTTGAAGGAAAATAATACGGTGGGTGAACAAATTACTGTCGAGCAATTGATAGAAAAGCGCATAGTTATGACGATATCCAAGACAATGATTATGCATATAGGCGTCACGTCCGTATCAAGTAGACCGAAACGATTCTGCATCTACTACTATTACTCCACACATCGACCGACTCCTGCCTGCATCTAGAGTATTAAGTTCATGAAGAACAGAGTAACGCATTAAGTAAGATGACATGATGTAGAGGGATAAACTCAAGCAATATGATGAAAACCCCATATTTTTATCCTTGATGGCAACAATACAAATACGTGCCTCGCTACCCCTACTTTGTCACTAGGTGAGGACACCGCAAGATTGAACCCAAAACTAAGCACTTCTCCCATTGCAAGAATTACCAATCTAGTTGGCCAAACCAAACCAATAACTCGAAGAGACTTACAAAGATATGAAATCATGCATATAAGAATTCAGAGAAGATTCAAATAATATGCATAGATAATCTGATCATAAACCCACAATTCATCGGATCTCGACAAACACACCGCAAAAGAGTATTACATCGGATAAATCTCCATGAAGATCATGGAGAACATGGTATTGAAGAACATAGAGAGAGAATAAGCCATCTAGCTACTAGCTATGGACCCAAAGGTCTGAGGTAAACTACTCACGCATCATCGGAAGGGCAATGGTGTTGATGTATAGGCCCTCCGTGATCGAATCCCCCTCCGGCAGATCGCCGGAAAAGGCCCCAAGATGGGATCTCACGGGAACAGAGGCTTACGGCGGCGGAAAAGTATTTTTGTGGCTCTCTTTGGTATTGGGGGAATATTTCTGAATTTATAGGTGAAGAGTTAGGGTTGGAGGAGCTACGGGGGGCCACAAGCCAGGGGGGCGCCCCCCCAGGGGAGCGCCCTGGTGGCTTGTGGCCCACCCGTAGGTCTTCTGGCCTCTTCTCGAAGCCTCCTGGGTTCCTTCTGGTCCAAGAAAAATCAGCGTAGAATTTTATTCCGTTTGGGCTCCGTTTGATATTCCTTTTCTGCAATACTCAAAAACAAGGAAAAAACAGAAACTGGCACTGGGCACTAGGTTAATAGGTTAGTCCCAAAAATAATATAAAATAGCATATTAATACATATAAAACATCCAAAACAGATAATATAATAGCATGGAACAATCAAAAATTATAGATACGTTGGAGACGTATCAGCATCCCCAAGCTTAATTCCTACTCGTCCTTGAGTAGGTAAATGATAAAAACGGAATTTTTGATGTGGAATGCTACCTAACATATTTATCCATGTAATATTCTTTAGTGTGGCATGAATGTTCAGATCCATAAGATTCAAAAAAAAGTTTAATGTTGACATAAAAACAATAATACTTCAAGCATACTAACAAAGCAATCGTGTCTTTTCAAAATAACATGGCCAAAGAAAGTTATCCCTACAAAATCATAAGGTCTGGCTATGCTCCATCTTCCCCACACAAAGTATTTAAATCTTGCACAACCCCGATGACAAGTCAAGCAATTGTTTCACACTTTTTATGTTCTCAAACCTTTTCAACTTTCACGCAATACATGAGCGTGAGCCATGGATATAGCACTATAGGTGGAATAGAATATGATGGAGGTTGTGAGGAAAAGGAGAAGATAGTCTCACATCAACTAGGCGTATCAACGGGCTATAGAGATGCCCATCAATAGATATCAATGTGAGTGAGTAGGGATTGCCATGCAACGGATGCACTAGAGCTATAAGTGTATGAAAGCTCAAAAAGAAACTAAGTGGGTGTGCATCTGACTCGCTTGCTCACGAAGACCTAGGGCAATTTGAGGAAGCCCATCATTGGAATATACAAGCCAAGTTATATAATGAAAAATTCCCACTAGTATATGAAAGTGACAAAATAGGAGACTCTCTATCATGAAGATCATGGTGCTACTTTGAAGCACAAGTGTGGAAAAAAAGATAGTAGCATTGTCCCTTCTCTCTTTTCTCTCTTTTTTTTGGTGGGCATCTTTGGCCTCATTTTTTTTATTTGGGCTTCATTGGCCTCTTTTATTATTTTTGAAGTCCGGAGTCTCATCCCAACTTGTGAGGGAATCATAGCTTCCGTCCTTTCCTCACATGGTACAATGCTCTAATAATGATGATCATCACACTTTTATTTACTTACAACTCAATAATTACAACTCGATACTTAGAACAAAACATGACTCTATATGAATGCCTCCGGCGGTATACCGGGATGTGCAACGATCTAGCATAGCAAATGACATTAATGAAAACATCACGCTAGTTGTCTTACGATCATGCAAAGCAATATGACAATGATGGTGCGTGTCATGATAAACGGAACGGTGAAAGTTGCATGGCAATATATCTCGGAATGGCTATGGAAATGCCATAATAGGTAGGTATGGTGGCTGTTTTGAGGAAGGGTATATGGTGGGTTTAATGCACCAGCGAAAGTTGAGCGGTACTACAGAGGCTAGCAAAGGTGGAAGGGTGAGAGTGCGTGTAATCCATGGACTCACATTAGTCATAAAGAACTCACATACTTATTGCAAAAGTCTATTAGTTATCGAAGCAAAGTATTAGACGCATGCTCCTAGGGGATAGGTTGGTAGGAGTTAACCATCGCGCGCTCCCGACCCTCACACAAAGGATGACAATCAATAAACAAATCATGCTCCGACTTCGTTACATAACGGTTCACCATACGTGCATGCTACGGGAATCACAAACTTTTAACACAAGTATTTCTACCAATCCACAATTACTCACTAGCATGTCTCTAATATTACCATCTTTATATCTCAAAACAATCATAAGGAATCAAACTTCTCATAGTATTCAATGCACTTTATATGAAAGTTTTTATTATATCCCTCTTGGATGCCCATTATAATAGGACTAAATTCATAACCTAAACCAATTACCATGCTGTTTAAAGACTCTCAAAATAATATAAGTGAGGTACGAGAGTTCAATTATTTCTATAAAATAAAACACCACCGTGCTCTAAAAAGATATAAGTGAAGCACTAGAGCAAAATTGCCTAGCTCAAAAGATGTGTGCAGCAAGGATGATTGTGGCAAACTAAAAAGCAAAGACTCTTATCATACAAGACTCTCCAAGCAAAACACATATCATGTGGTGAATAAAAATATAGCCTCAAGTAAATTTACCGATGGATTGAAGACGAAATAGGGGATGCCTTCCGGGGCATCCCCAAGCTTAGGCTTTTTGGTATCCTTAAATATTCCTTGGGGTGCCTTGGGCATCCCCAAGCTTAGGCTCTTGCCACTCCTTATTCCATAGTCCATCAAATCTTTACCCAAAACTTGAAAACTTCACAACAGAAAACTCGTGAGATCCGTTAGTATAAGAAAAATAAATCACCACTTTAGGTACTGTTGTGAACTCATTCTTTATTTATATTGGTGTAATATCTACTGTATTCCAACTTCTCCATGGTTCATACCCCCCCGATACATCAAAATAAGCAAACAACACAAAAAAAACAGAATCTGTCAAAAACAGAACAGTCTGTAGCAATCTGGAAACTTCGAATACTTCTGTAACTCCAAACATTCTGAAAAATTAGAGAAATCTGGGAAATTTGTATATCAATCTTGTATAAAAATTTCAGACTCGTTCGACACTCTGGTGAATTTATAAAATTCCTTGACTGAGCGCAAAAGTTTCTGTTTTTCAGCAAGATCAAATCAACAATCACCGTAAACCATCCCAAAGGTCTTACTTGGCTCAAACACTAATTAAAACACTAAAACACAATTACTACAGAGGTAATAATGTGTAATTTATTCAAGAACAGAAACTAAAACAAAAACATAAAAATAAAATTGGGTTGCCTCCCAACAAGCGCTATTGTTTAACGCCCCTAGCTAGGCATAACGCAATAGATCTAGGTATTATCATCTTTGGTATGCAATCCATAAGTAGCTCTCATAATAGATTCATATGGTAATTTAATTTTCTTTCTTGGGAAGTGTTCCATGCCTTTCCTTAACGGAAATTGGAATCTAATGTTTCCTTCTTTATATCAATAATTGCACCGATCGTTCTAAGGAAAGGTCTACCAAGAATAATAATACATGTAGGATTGCAATCTATATCAAGAACAATGAAATCTACGGGCACATAATTGCTATTTGCAACAATAAGAACATCATTAATCCTTCCCATAGGTTTCTTAATAGTGGAATCCGCTAGATGCAAATTTAAAGAGCAATCATCAAGTTCATGGAAACCTAGCACATCGCATAAAGTTTTCGGAATAGTGGAAACGCTAGCACCCAAATCACACAAAGCATGGCACTCATAATCTATAATTTTAATCTTAATAGTAGGTTCCCACTCATCATAAAGCTTTCTAGGTATAGAAACTTCCAACTCAAGTTTTTCTTCAAAGGATTTCATCATAGCATCAACGATATGTTTAGTAAAAGCTTTACTTTGATTATAAGCATGCGGAGAATTCAACATGGATTGCAACAAGGAGATATAATCAATCAAAGAACAACTATCATAATTAAAGTCCTTGAAATCCAAAAGAGTGGGTTCATTGCTATTTAAAGTTTTGACCTCTTCAATCCCACTTTTATCAATTTTAGCATTAAGGTCTATAAACTCCGAATCATTGAGATGACTTTTAACTAAAGTTGACGTATCTCCAGCCCCATCTTTATCAAGATTTATATTGGAAAACAAAGATTCAATAGGAGTCACATCAATCACTTTAAGATCTTCATCATTATTATCACGGGAACACACTTTTTCAAGCCATTCACGCTTAGCACGCATTCTAGCGGTTCTTTCCTTACACTCATCAATAGAAGTTCTCATAGCTTTTAAAGACTCATTAATATCACGCTTGGGTGGAGTAGATCTAAGTTTCAAAGAATCAATCTCAAGCGAAATTCTATCAACATTCCTAGCCAAATCATCAATCTTGAGCAATTTTTCTTCAATCGTAGCATTGAAAACCTTTTGCAAACTAATAAATTCTTTAATATTATTCTCAAGATCAGAGGGCATCTTATTATAATTTCCATAAGGATTGTTATAGGAATTACCATAAATATTAGAGGAATTACTAGGAAACGTCCTAGGGTTGAAATTACCTCTATACACGTTATTACCAAAATTGTTCCTACCAACAAAATTCACATCCATAGATTCATTATCATTTCCAATCAAAGAATACAAAGCCATATCATTAGGATCAATAGGAGCACTCTTACTAGCAAACAATTTCATTAATTCATCCATTTTTCCACTCAAAGTGTTTATTTCTTCAATAGCATGCACTTTTTTACTAGTAGGAGATCTTTCGGTATGCCATTGAGAGTAATTTGCCATAATATTATCTAGGAGTTTAGTAGCTTCTCCTAATGTGATTTCCATAAAAGTACCACCCGCGGCGGAATCTAAAAGATTTTTAGATGCAAAATTCAATCCCGCATAAAAATTTTGTATAATCATGCATAAACTCAAACCATGTGCGGGGCAATTTCTAATCATTAATTTCATCCTCTCCCAAGATTGTGCAACATGCTCATGATCAAGTTGCTTAAAATTCATTATATCGTTCCTAAGGGAGATGATCTTAGCGGGCGGAAAGTACTTGGAAATAAAAGCATCTTTACACTTATTCCATGAATCAATACTATTTTTAGGCAAAGATGTAAACCAAGTTTTAGCACGATCTTGTAGTGAGAACGGAAATAGCTTCAATTTAACAATATCATTATCCACATCTTTCTTCTTTTGCATATCACACAATTCAACGAAAGTATTTAGATGGGATGCGGCATCTTCACTAGGAAGGCTGGAAAATTGTTCTTTCATAACAAGATTCAGCAAAGCGGCATTAATTTCATAAGATTCTGCACTAGTGGCGGGAGCAATCGGAGTACTAATAAAGTCATTATTATTAGTATTGGAGAAGTCACACAACTTAGTATTCTCTTGAGTCTTCGTGACAAAGCAAGCAATCTAGCACACAAGCAAACAAAAAGCAAACGATAAGACGAATGGAAGAAGGGCGAATAAAAAGGCAAATCTTTTTGGTTTATTCTGAAAATTCATTTTAGAAGTGGGGGAGAGGAAAACGAGAGGCAAATGGCAAATAATGTAAATGCAAGAGATGAGTTTGTGATGGGTACTTGGTAGGCTTGATGTAGACCTCCCCGGCAACCACGCCAGAAATTGGCAAGTTGACGGGAGAGTTCTTGTCTTGACTTGCTATGTATCCTCCCTGACAACGGCGCCAGAAATTGGCAAGTTGACGGGAGATTTCTTGTCTTGACTTGCTATGTATCCTCCCCGGCAACGGCGCCAGAAATCCTTCTTGCTACTTCTTGAGCTTGCGTTGGTTTTCCCTTGAAGAGGAAAGGGTGATGCAGCAAAGTAGATAAGTATTTCCCTCAGTTTTGAGAACCAAGGTATCAATCCAGTAGGAGGTACAAGCAAGGCCCCAATCTATGCACCTGCACAAACAATCAAACACTTGCACCCAACGCTATAAAGGGGTTGTCAATCCCTTCACGGTCACTTGCAAGGATGAGATCCGATAGAGATAGATATAAAAGATTACTAAAACGATAATTAAAATAAAAGTAAATAAATTGCAGCAAAGTATTTTTGTTTTTTTTAGTTTATAGATCTGAAAATATAATATGGAAAATAGACCCGGGGGCCATAGGTTTCACTAGAGGCTTCTCTCTTGAAGGAAAATAATACGGTGGGTGAACAAATTACTGTCGAGCAATTGATAGAAAAGCGCATAGTTATGACGATATCCAAGGCAATGATTATGCATATAGGCATCACGTCCGTATCAAGTAGATCGAAACGATTCTGCATCTACTACTATTACTCCACACATCGACCGACTCCTGCCTGCATCTAGAGTATTAAGTTCATGAAGAACAGAGTAACACATTAAGTAAGATGACATGATGTAGAGGGATAAACTCAAGCAATATGATGAAAACCCCATCTTTTTATCCTTGATGGCAACAATACAAATACGTGCCTCGCTACCCCTACTTTGTCACTGGGTGAGGACACCGCAAGATTGAACCCAAAACTAAGCACTTCTCCCATTGCAAGAATTACCAATCTAGTTGGCCAAACCAAACCAATAACTCGAAGAGACTTACAAAGATATGAAATCATGCATATAAGAATTCAGAGAAGATTCAAATAATATTCATAGATAATCTAATCATAAACCCACAATTCATCGGATCTCGACAAACACACTGCAAAAGAGTATTGCCTCGGATAGATCTCCATGAAGATCATGGAGAACATGGTATTGAAGAACATAGAGAGAGAAGAAGCCATCTAGCTACTAGCTATGGACCCAAAGGTCTGAGGTAAACTACTCACGCATCATCGGAAGGGCAATGGTGTTGATGTAGAGGCCCTCCATGATCGAATCCCCCTCCGGCAGATCGCCGGAAAAGGCCCCAAGATGGGATCTCACGGGAATAGAGGCTTGTGGCAGCGGAAAAGTATTTTCATGGCTCTCTTTGGTATTGGGGGAATATTTCTGAATTTATAGGCGAAGAGTTAGGGTTGGAGGAGCTACGGGGGGGGCCACAAGCCAGCCCCCCCCCTAAGGGCGCGCCCTGGTGGCTTGTGACCCACCCGTAGGTCTTCTTGCCTCTTCTCGAAGCCTCATGGGTTCCTTCTGGTCCAAGAAAAATCAGCGTAGAATTTTATTCCGTTTGGACTCCGTTTGATATTCCTTTTCTGCAATACTCAAAAACAAGGAAAAAACAGAAACTGGCACTGGGCACTAGGTTAATAGGTTAGTCCCAAAAATAATATAAAATAGCATATTAATGCATATAAAACATCCAAAACAGATAATATAATAGCATGGAACAATCAAAAATTATAGATACGTTGGCGACGTATCAATGCCCCTAGGGAGGAGGTTGGTAGGAGTTAACCATCCCCCCCCCCCCCCGATTATAACAGCACAAACGATTTCAATCAAGGATAAATTATGCTCCAACTTCATCGCATAACTAGAGACTATACGTGCATGCTTCGGGAATCACAAACCTTAACACCGATATTCTTACTAATCCACAATCATCCACTATTACCCACACATATTACTATCTTGATGTCGTAAAACTATTGCAAGGAATCAAACATATAATATTTAGTGATCTACAAGTTTTATGTAGGATTTTATGACTAACCATGTGAATGACCAATTCCCGTTGACTCTCTAAATAGGTATAAGTGAAGCATGAGAGTTTAATTCTTTATACAAAAGACCTGGACATGCTTTAATAAATATAAGTGAAGCAAAGGAGCATTCTACAAATAACGGTTTTCTATATGTAGAGAAACAGACATTCAACTTCAAATGATATAAGTGAAGCACATGACGTATTCTATAAAGCCATACTCAAAAGATATAAGTGAAGTGCAAAGAGCATTCTATAAATCAACCATGGACTTTTCCATACCAGCATGGTGCATTGCTAAAATACAAATAAAAGGCACACAACACTCCAAGAATTTACGTATATCATGTGAACAAAACAAAAAATCGAGGCATACCGATAATTGTCGAAGAAGAAAGATGGGATGCCTTCCAGGGCATCCCCAAGCTTAGACGCTTGAGTCTCCTTGAATATTTACTTGGGGTGCCTTGGGCATCCCCAAGCTTGAACTCTTGCCTCTCCTTACTCTTCTCGCATCGATACCTCCTCGATCTTCAAACACTTCATCCACACAAAACTTAACGGGACTTTTATTAGAATGGTTAGTACATATAACATCAAATCCCATCATATCTTGCCATCACATTATTGTATAATTATAATCTAACATTACGTACTATATGATATCACAATTCTATGGCTCCCAAGTCGATGGGGCTCAACAAGAACTCAAACATAAGTAGATAAAGCAACTATAACAGCAATCTATGAAAAATAGGATAGTCTGTAAAGATACAGATGATACCTATACTTCTGTAACTCAAACAATTCTAAAAAATTAGGACGTAATAAAAAAATCATAATAGTACTGTGTAAAAATTTCAGAAGTTTTGCACGCTCTAGTAAAATATGAAAATTCAAACACTATAGCAAAAGTTTCTATTTTTACACAGCACATATCAAACAAGCAATTAAAACATCCTAAAGGTAAATCTTGGCACATTATTTTTATAATACAATGGATTTGTACGACGGGTGATTATTTTTGTTGAAAATTTTCTGTAATCAAGATTCACAAAGTTTCCATGGGCATGAACAAAGTTCAAGGCTAGCCCCCACTTCAACGGTGCTCATCCTCTCACTTTCACTTTTGTTTTTGAAAAAGTTTTAAGTTCCCCACTATATTTTTTTGTTTTTAATTATTTTAAAAGCACACAACAGAAATAAATGACTCTCCAAAACTTCCGGGTTGTCTCCCTGGCAGCGTTTTCTTTAAAGCCATTAAGCTAGGCATATAGTGCTCAAGTAATTGATCCACCTCGATCCCAAGGTATATCAAAGCCAATTTTAATTAACAATGATTTGTAATTAAGTAGTGAGCACAAAGTGATATATATCATGTGACAACAAAGTCTAACTCTCTTCCTATGCATTGGCATGTCATAAAATAGCAATTCATTCACATCAAGTAAAGGCCAATACATAGCATAGGTAATTTCTTGCAATTTTATCGTATTGGAAACATAGAGAGGTGAAGATCTGGTTCCTCTCTCATAATAATTGCAAGTAGGAGCAGCAAGCACATGCATATTATATTCATCAAAATCATCATGTGTAATGGTAAAACGCAACCCATCAATATAATCCTTAATAAGTGAAAACTTCTCCGATATGGTGTAGTTGAGAGAATTCAAAAAGATAATAGGACTATCGTGTGTGAGTGCAAGAGCAACAATTTCATGCTTAACATAACGAACTATAGCAAGTTCATCTCCATAAGCATAATTCATATTGGCATCATGGCCACAAGCATAGCAAGCATCAAGTTCATCAAAAAGGGATATTTCAAATGAATTCAAGGGATCATAGCAATAATCATAACATTCATCCTTCGGTATGTGCGAAGGGAAATTAAACAATGTATGAGTTGAAGAGTTACTCTCATTAGAAGGTGGGCACGGGTAGCTAATCCGCTCTTCCTCCTTTTTTTCTTCGCTCTCCTCCTCATCTTTTTCATCTAATGAGCTCACAGTTTCAGCAATTTCTTCTTCCATAGATTCCTGCAGAATATTAGTCTCTTCCAAGGCAGCAAGTATTTTCTCAATAAATCCTTTAACATAAGCATTAGAAGCATAGTTTTCATAGCAATATTTAAGTATGGCAAAATTTTCAAATTTGTAAAGAGTAGCATCATACTTTTCAATCAAAGACGCAATTTCATATGCACACTTAAAAGCAACAAATTCTTCAGCTTATTCAACATCATAATAACAATAGGCATCCTTGGCATAAGAAGCTAATATTTCATTATCATTAAACACACATTGATAGGGAAGGTGTTTTAGTGCCTTCAGAAAAACAAGTAAAATCATGTATTTCGAGCATAGCAACACAAAGTATTAATTTGATGCCACAAGAGTTTCCCTTTTTGAGATAAGAGGTGTCGCACATAATAAGCATGCTCATTTAATGATTTTCCATAAACTAAGCTTGTTGGGTTTTCAGCACGAGCATAAAGGGATCGAAGATGATCCAAGTAATAAGCTTCAGCAGAGTAGATTTTGGGTGGTTCCTCAAGCACTAGGTTAGCAAGTACAACTATTTTTTGGTATTTTGCGTTTCCTACCCATAACTAAAGATAGAAAACAACTTAAAACAGAAAATAAAATTACTTAGTGATAAAGCAAACAAGCACACGCGAGAATATCAACCGCTACGCTATTCCTCCCCGGCAACAGCGCCAGAAAAAGGTCTTGATAACACACAAGTGTAGGGGGTCGTTTCAAGCCTTTTTCGATAAGTAAGAGTGTCTAACCCAACACGGAGCTAAATGTGGAATTAATATTCTCTCAAGTTCTATCGACCACTGATACAACTCTACGCACGCTAACGCTTACTTTACCTTGAACAAGTATGAAACTACTTTGCGGTAAGGAAACTAGATGTACTTAGTGAGTGTAATAGATAGTTTTGCAAGGTAATAAAGAACATGTAAATAAATGTTAGGGGATGTTTAGATAAATATTAAATAAGTTAGTTGTTTAGTATAAAGCTTTTTTGTGTAACGCAAGAGAAAGATTGTCCATAGGCAATTGAATATAACATGATAGATACTTGTCATATGCAATGAGGGAGAGGCATACGCTAACACACTTTGCATACTTGGATCATATGCACTTATGATTTGACCTCTATCAAGCATCCGCGACTACTAGAAATCATTAAGGTAAACCCAACCATAGCATTAAACATCAACTCCTCTTTACTCCCATACGCAAACAATCCCCTTACTCGGGTGTAAGCTTCTGTCACTCTAGCCACCCACTATAAGCGAATCATGAACATATTGCAAAACCTCCAGCGGGATTCCCTCACGTGTGCGCGGCACGGAGAGCACCTTAGGACAGCACCATATCAACATACAACTCATATCAATAACATCATAACACAATTAACCCATAGGACAAAAGAAATCTACTCAAACATCATAGGATAGCCACACATCATTGGATAATAATATATAGCATTAAGCACCATGTTTAAGTAGAGATTACAGCGGGGAAGAGAGGTTTTACGCTGCTGCATAGAGGGGGACAGAGTTGGTGGTGACGGCGGCGAAGTTGTTGGTGTAGATCGCCGTCACGATGGTTGCCCCGGCGGCGCTCCGGCGCCACCGGGAGGGAGGGGGAGAGAGCCCCCCTCCTTCTTCTTCTTCCTTGGCCTCCTCCCAAGATGGGAGGAGAGTTTCTCCTCTGGTCCATGGCCACCATGGCTCCCGGAGGGCAGGAGCCCCTCCGAGATTGGATCTATCTCTCTGTCTCTCTTTTGTTTTCGCGTCTGTTTTCTGGCCTTCACCGTTTCTTAAATATACGGAGATCCATAACTCCGATCGGGCTGAAACTTTGAGGGAATTTTTAACGGAAAATTATTTTTCTTGCGGAAAAAGGAGAACCCCAACCGACTTAATGGGTAGCCACGAGCTAACAGGGCGCGACCACCCCCCTAGTCGTGCCCTGTTACGTGGTGGGGCCCTCGGGCACCATATTGCGTTGATCCTTCTTCCCAAAATTCACATATATTCCAAAAAACATCTCCATAAATTTTTATCGCGTTTGTACTTCGTTCGATATGGAATTTCTGCGAAACAAAAAACACACAAAAAACAGGAACTGGCACTGGGCACTGGATAAGTAAGTTAGTCCCAAAAATAATATAAAATGTTGCCAAAAGTATATGAAAGTTGTAGAATATTTCCATGAAACAATCAAAAATTATAAATATGATGGAGATGTATCATGGAGCTAGTTCTGTGTCGCTCTAGTTGTCGGTGTCAAAACCGGCGGATCTCGGGTAGGGGGTCCCGAGCTGTGAGTCTAGGATCGATGGTAACAGGAGACGAAGGAGACGACGTTTACCCAGGTTCGGGCCCTCCTATGGAGGTAAAACCCTACGTCCTGCTCGATTATATTGATGTGTATGAAGGTTACAGAGTTGATCTACCACGAGATCGACTAGCTAAAACCCTAGATGAGTTTCTCTGCCTTACAATCTAAAACCCTCTGGCTTATATAGACGCCAGGGGTCCCTAGGGTTACACATGGTCGGTTTCCCACCGAAGGAAAAGACGTGCCTATTCTACTATCTTAAACTTGAAAGACACGCCACGGCTCCTGAGGTCTCCTCCCTAGAGACGGGGCCTTCGATCAGTCCAATCCTCAGCGAGCGGCCCATGAGTCCGGCCTAAAAGAAATAGGCCGGCAGTCCGAGGACCCCTTAATCCCGGACTCCCTCAGTAGCCCCCGGACTAGCCTCCAATGCTGAGGCATACTATCCGGACAATCTTGCGTGTCAAAGTCTTCGGCTTGCGAGGCGAGTCCCTCTATCCCTTCTTGTTCGGCAACCATCCCGTCATCGATGAACTCTCAATCGTTGAGAACTTGCGGGACCCATTGTAGTAACTTCAACGCCCCTCGATCCCTGTGCCGAGGGGAGACGGGCGGCCCAGTTGCTTTCTACAAGACTGCCCTTCCCACAAGGGAGGCACCAACCATTTAAACAGGCTGAATCGTGATCTGAGTCACCCCTTCCTCTTCTTCCCCATCCGAAAAAGCATCAAACGAGAGATCATCAAAAAACATGGTGAGCGTCCCTGGATCTTCCTCGCGTCCTTACGGCACCCTTCTCGGGGATTGGGCAAGTTTCTCTATATCCCTCCTTCGGCTGCGCGACCTCGAGACCCAAGGTTATCTTCCTTCCTCGGATCTGGCGGCTACCCGCGCCGGATTAACTTCTTATGGCAACGAGGCCTTCGCAGAGAACTTCCCTAATCCTCACAAGGGAGAGTGGGTATGCTTCGTGCCTTTCCTCTTGCGGGGCCTAGGGTTCCCCATTCATCCCTTCTTGAGGGGATTACTGGAATTCTACGGGATCCAGCTCCATCATCTTACCCCCGAATCTATTCTGCACATCTTGGGCTTTGTTGCTCTTTGCGAGATGTTTCTGGGCTGCGAGGCCCACTTTGGATTATGGAGGAAGTACTTCTGTCTCGTCCCCCGCACTCGGGGTGAGACAATTCGGGAAGTCGGAGGAGCCGAAGTATGTCGTATAGCCGGGACGGGGTATCCAGTGGGGACTCCGAAGAAGGAGTCCGAAGTATGGTCCTCGGAGTGGTTCTATATTGAGGACGTCCCCCTGTTCGATCCAGCTCGGAGGGGTTTGCCCGAATACTCCGACGCCCCTTTGAAGAAAAGGTATAGCTGGCGACCGAAGAGTTCATCCCAAGAGGAAGATGCCGAAGTGCAACACCTGGCTACCCAAGTAAGGCTGCTAGCTCATAACAAGCTGACCATTATTGATGTGATGGCCGCCGCCATCGCTCGACGCGTTCAACCCCTTCAGCAAAGGATACACCCTTTGTGGCGTTACAACGGAACAAGTGACACCACTCGTTCCCGATGGCTAGGACCTGCCAATCAAGCGGCGATGGCGGCCGTACTGGCAGGCCTGTTAAAAAGGGGAAGAAAAAGACTTTGTTCGGCTACCGGTTAAGGAGGGCTACTCAGGTTATAACCCCATCGAATGGGTAAGCCTTTCGACTTTGTGACCTGAGTTCGGGTTTTTCACTTGCCCCCTTTTGACCGAAACTTTCAATCTGTGTGAACAGAGCTGGAGGTGCTTTGTCGAGACAATCAACTGTCCGGCGCCTCAACCAGAGAACTACTCTCGTGATGACGATCCAGGATTCCACGACGATCCGGAACTGTCGATCGAGCACGAAAACGGGGTCTTTTACCAAGAGAGCCTTGATGGTTCAAAGGTGGCTATTATAGCCGATCACCCGGATTACTCCCTTCTTCTACTACAGGCAAAAAGAAAAATTCTTCTCGTAAAAGGCAAGCGACCTCCGTCGACCCGAATGTGCTGGTTTCGGCTCCCAAGCATCGTCGGTCCACGCGACGAACGTCGACTACGGCAACAATGCCCGGACCGAAGAGCAACAAGAATCCCTCGTGTGAGCCAACCGCGGGGACGACCCCGACCATTCGTTCAACCAAAAGGTACCTCGTTCGGCCGCTTAATCTGTTGTTATCATGATCGATAGGATTTTACAGAAGATCTCATGTCGAAATACTCAGGAAACGAGTACAACCATCTTCTGCCGGAATGTTGCCGGGGTGCCTGGCAACACTCAAGAATCAAGGCCTTCTGCTCATGCTGAACCTGCTGCGGAGGCCCCTGTGGCCAGTCAGGCCCCTGAAGATTCCGAGGACGCAGTGTCAGTCACTGACTCCGAGGTAGAGAGTGCGATGAACCACCGGCGGCGACAAGAAGCCCTGCGCCACCAGGCGTTTTCCGGACAAGAGTTTAATGCTCTATGTTCGGTAGATGCGTACATCGGAGCTGCCCGAGCTGGGCTTGGGGAAGCCGTGAAACTGATATCTTCCAGCCTGCAGTTGAGTGATCGGTTTTAATAACCCGGACACACGTATTAACCCAGTAGCCCCCGAGCCTTGAATTGGTCGGGACGGCTGAGTTAAGGATCCGCATATTGTTTTATTTATGATGTAGGCTTCAAGGCAGTAGAATGAGCAATTGGCCAATGACCTGGAGGCGAGCTGAACGCAGGTGCAAGCCGTGAAGGCCGAACTTGAACAAGTGAAGAATTTTACCCGGGAGGCGCATGGTGAGTATGTCCATTTTGCCGATCTGAGTATATAGTCTCGTGCTGACGCGAGGGTACCTTGTAGCAGCTGACTCTATAGGGCAGTTGCAAAAAGATTTAGATGCGGCCCGAGAATCCCAGAGGTACTCTGAGTCCTAGTATGAGGCCGACTACCTTTCGTCGCAACGAAATCTTGAGGAGAAGAAACGTCTCCAGGCGGAAAATCGGCAGCAGGCCAAAGAAATTGAGAGTTTAAAAACTCAATTGGCTCAAACCCAAGAAGAGAACCAGAAATTACAGAGGGGCATGTTCGGTAAGTGCGATTATAACGTCGAAGGGTACCTCTAATACATGAATTGTAATGGACATGCCTCGTCTTATCTATAGGTCTCCTGACCGGGCGGCCTGAAGAAGAGATCGGATCCTACCGGGGGAACCTTCTGAAGGAACTATCCGCCGTACATGAGCGGGCTCGGAAGGCTATGAGGAGCATGATGAAAGCGCTATGGCCTGCCGAGAAGCCTCCGGAGGGGATGGCCGAACTGGCTGATTGGTTCAAGGGAGCCCGGTGTCGGTTCGAGCTATGGAAGACATCGGCCTGCCAAGAGGGAGCACGAGAGGCGTGGGCGATGATCAAGACCCGTTATACCGGTCTTAACCCCGAGCATATGGCTCGGGTTGGGCCGGCAGGGCCGGATGGGCAAGAAGTGCCGCTTCATTTGGTGTACGACCAAGTGATGCCCGCCGCTCGTCTCTCGCAGGAAGATTGCACCCTGGATGCCTTAATAGACAATCTTGACCAGCAGCCAGATGAATGATTTGATGTAACTATGTACTGTAAATCAAAAATTGCTCCGTATACACTGTAAACTTTGTCTTAACCGGCCATCGGCTTCGACCTCCCTTGCTAAGAGCTTGGGAGTGTTCCTTATCAAATATCCTTCAATAAGAGGGAATTCTTTTGTGGAACCAGGCAATTCGGCCATTTGGTGCGAACAGACAGAAAATGCACAGGGAGATATGTTATATTACTGCTTAGCGTAAGAAACATCTTCCAAAGAAAATAGTACCTCTATCGGTACCTTCCTTCAGGCTGCTACGTAAATCGTAGATAGTAAGGCCGTATACTGCTAGTATGCGACTAATGGCCTTTTTTTAGAAAAGAAGCCCAGGTAATGGTGATAACAACCATAATTTTTATTTGTTGCTTCCGTCGTAGCCAACCAATTGTCTGCTAAAGATAGTTAGCTTTTGGCTTCACCCGTCTGAGGTACGTATCCGGGTGATCAGGTCGTAACAATCGCAGAGGTGCTCCCTTTACCCTCTAGCCGAACGATCGGGAACATAGAGGGTAAACATAGGAGCGAGGCAACCCAGCTTGGCAAAAATCTTAGTTCTAATTGATGCATATAATGGCTTAAAAATCGACAAGGGAAACATGCATACACAATAGATGCTTAATAAAAATATATAATCATCGGCTTCGGGAAGAAGCCCCCAGGTGTTATGTTCGGATTTAACATTTGAGTATGTATGCCGAAAAACTTAACACGAGCTCGGTTTAGCCGAACATAGACTTGGGAAAAGAAATCCGATCCTGCAAAATCAAGGTGGAAGGGAAAGAAATATGAAAGGAAAGAAAAAAAGGAAAAGGAAGGTAAAAAGAATGACGACACCGGTCTAGCCATAAAAGCGCCGAAGGCGAGCTGCGTTCCATGGGTTTGGTTCGAGGCGGTTATCCGGCAAGTTGCAAAGACGATAAGCCCCTCCTGTGAGTACTTCGTCAATGATGAAGGGGCCCTCCCACTTGGGATTGAGTTTATGCTTCTGCTTCTCTGGGAGTCGTAAGACGAGTTCGCCCACATTGTACGCCTTTGCCCTGACCTCCCTGCTCTGGTAACGCCGGGCTTGCTGTTGATAAAAAGTAGAGCGAGCCCGAGCTATGTCACGCTCTCCTTCTAAGGCGTCCAAGTCGTCCTGCCGATCTAACTCGGCCTCCTTTTCTTCATACATGCGCACCCTTGGTGCGTCGTGAATAATATCACAGGGAAGGACTGCTTCTGCCCCGTAGACCATAATGAACGGTGTGTATCCCGTTGATCGATTCGGGGTGGTACGCAGACCCCACAGAACAGAGTCAAGCTCCTCTACCCAATGGCAGTTGGATTCATGAAGAGACCGGACCAGACATGGTTTAATACCAATCATGATGAGGCCGTTGGCCCGTTCGACTTGTCCATTGGTCTGCGGGTGATACACTGATGCGTAATCGAGCTTGATGCCCATGTTTGTGCACCAGTCCTTTACCTCTTGGGCGGTGAAATTGAATCCATTGTCCGTTATTATACTGTGCGGGACACCGTAACGGTGTACCACGCCGGATATAAAATCGACTACTGGTCTGGACTTGGCTGATTTGACAGGTTTTGCTTCGATCCATTTGGTGAACTTGTCAACCATGACCAGTAGATATTTATTCCTCTTGGTCCCCCCTTTAAGTGGTCCGACCATATCCAGCCCCCAGACCGCAAAAGGCCAGGTAATCAGAATAGTACGAAGAGCTGTTGGGGGCATGTGGCTTTGATTTGCAAATAGTTGACATCCCACGCAATGCTGGACAAGTGTCTGGGCGTCCGCTCGAGCGGTGGGCCAGAAGAAACCAGCTCGAAAGGCCTTGCTTACTAAGGCCCTTGCTGCGGCGTGGTGGCCGCCCATTCCTGTGTGGACTTCGGCCAAAAGCTGCCTTCCTTCTTCCTCAGATATGCACCGCTGGAGTATTCCGGTGGTGCTTTTCTTGTATAACTCACCCTCGTGGACTTTATAGGCCTTGGATCGCCGAATTATGCGTCTCGCCTCTGTCTGATCGTCGGGGAGTTCTTGGCGAAGAAGGTAAGCGAGAAAGGGCTCGGTCCATGGTGCGATTACTGCCATGACCTCGTGAGCCGAAGGCGTTTCGTCCATTACGGAGCCGCCGATGATTTGGTCGTCTGGCTCATTTATAGGGGGAACAACCTCTTCCGCGCCGATGGATCCGGCACCCTTATTGTCGTCCTGCCACACCACCGACGGCTTGAAGAGCCGTTCAAGGAAGGTGTTTTTCGGGACAGGGTCGCGTTTGGCCCCCAGGCGGGCCAGTATGTCAGCGGCTTGGTTGTTGTCTCTAGCGATATGATGGAATTCCAGTCCCTCGAACCGTGTTGATATTTTAAGGACGGCGTTTCTATATGCCACCATCTTCGGGTTTTTGGCGTCGAATTCGCCGTTGATTTGAGAGATGGCCAGGTTGGAGTCTCCCCGTACCTCCAGCCGTTGTATGCCCATTGATGCTGCCATCCGAAGACCGCGCAAAAGTGCTTCGTATTCGGCTGCGTTGTTGGAATCGGCATACATGATTTGTAACACGTATCGGACGTTGTCACCTGTGGGAGATGTGAGAATAACTCCAGCCCCCAGTCCGGCCAATGTTTTGGATCCGTCAAAGTACATCGTCCAATGGGAGTATGTACTATATTCCCTGGGGAGCTCGGCCTCTGTCCATTCAGCGAGGAAATCTGCCAACACCTGAGATTTAATAGCTCGTCGTGGCTTATAGGCGATTTCGAAAGGAAGGAGTTCAATGGCCCATTTGGCTATGCGGCCGGTGGTGTCCCTGTTATTGATTATATCGTTCAGGGGTACTTCGGATGCCACCGTGACCGAACACTCTTGAAAGTAGTGTCGGAGCTTTCGTGATGCCATAAACACTGTATAAGCTATCTTCTGGTAATGCGGGTATCTGGACTTGCATTGCGTTAGCACTTCTGACACATAGTAGACCGGCTTCTGTATCCGGAATTTGTGACCCTCCTCTTCTCGTTCGACGATGAGCACTGCGCTAACCACTTGATTGGTGGCCGATATGTACAATAACATTGGTTCACCGGCGCCTGGTGCTGTGAGTATGGGGTTACTTGCCAGCAGTGTTTTGATTTCCTCTAACGCAACCGCTGCTTCATCGGTCCACTCGAAATTGTTGGTCCATTTCAGCAACCTGTAGAGCGGTAAAGCCTTTTCACCGAGGCGGGAAATAAAGCGCCTTAATGCCGCAACGCAACCCGCCAACTTTTGGACATGCCTTAGCTCTGTAGGAATCGCAAGTTCCGATAGGGCACGGATCTTAGCCGGATTGGCTTCTATTCCTCTATGGGAAACAATGAATCCGAGTAGTTTACCAGCGGGAACTTCGAAGACACATTTCTCCGGATTGATTCATATATCATACTCACGTAGGCTAGCAAAGGTTCGCCTTAGGTCGTCAATCAACTGGCTGACGTGTTTGGTTTTAATGACCACGTCGTCCACGTATGCCTCGACTGTTTTACTGACCTGTTTCTCGAGACATGTCTGAATCATGCGCTGGTATGTAGCCCCTGCGTTTTTTAGCCCGAAAGGCATTGTGTTAAGGCAGAATGGGCCGTAGGGGGTGATGAAGCGGTTGCAGCTTGATCAGATTCCTTCATTTTGATCTGATGGTATCCGGAATAAGCGTCTAGGAAGCACAAAGAGTCGTGTCCGGCTGTGGCGTCAATAATCTGGTCTATGCGTGGTAAGGGGAAAGGGTCCTTAGGGCAGGCTTTATTAAGGTCTTTAAAGTCGACGCACAGCCGCCAGGATTTATCTTTCTTTGGTACCATCACCAGGTTTGCCAACCATTCGGGGTGCTTGATTTCCCGTATGAATCCGGCCTCTAGCAATTTGGCTAGTTCTTCGCACATAGCTTGTCATTTGGGCTCGGAAAAGCGGCGTAGTCTGTTTGACGGGCTTGAAGCCTGCGATTATGTTCAGACTATGTTCTGCTAGCCGCCGTGGGATTCCTGGCATATCAGAAGGATGCCAGGCGAAGAGGTCCTAGTTTTCTCGTAAGAATGCTCGCAGTGCCTCGTCCACCATGGGGTCCAGCTGAGCTCCGATGGACGTTGTTTTATTGGGGTCCGTTGGGTGTACCTGAAATTTAACAATTTCTTCTGCAGGTTTAAAGGACGTGGGTTTGGGCCTTTTACTAAGGATCACATCGTCCTTGTCCACTGTTGACCGGAGTGCGGTCAATTCCTCTGCAGCAAAGGTCTCGGCTAGTGCCTCGAGGGCGAGCGCTGCTGTTTTGTTCTCAGCTCGAAGGGCTATATTCAGGTCACTGGTGATTGTGATTACCCCGTTTGGGCCTGGCATCTTGAGCTTCATATACCCGTAATGTGGTATAGCCTGGAATTTTGTGAAGGCGTCACGCCCCAACAGGGCGTGGTAGCCACTAGGGAAGGGCACGATATGGAAGAGAAGTTCTTCGGATCGGTAGTTTTCGGGCGTGCCGAACACCACGTCCAGGGTGATGCGTCCGGAACAACGCGCCTCTTTCCCAGGGATGATCCCCCGGAAGGTTGTGTTGCTATGTTCGATGCGAGATCGGTCGAACTGCATTTTTTCCAGGGTGTCCTCGTAGATGAGGTTTAAACCACTGCCGCCGTCCATTAGCACCTTTTTTAACCTAAAACCATCGACGATGGGGTTTAGGACCAGAGCGGTCGGTGTTCGGCCGGGGCGGGTGGTTGATTGGTCAGTTTCTCCGAAGGTGATGGGTATGTCTGCCCATGAACTTGTAGCCGCCACATGGTAGACCTGTTCGAGTTCTCTAAGAGCTCTTTTCCTCCTGTTCCTGGAGGGAAACGTTTCGTAGATCGTCAGGACTTCAGTGTTGTAATCTGGTGGCGTTGTTGAACGTCTGTTCGGAGGTAGTGCCTCTCGGATGGCCTCTCCGCTTTTTGCGACCTGCCTAACGACCCAGCAAGCTCTGAGGCTGTGAGTCGGGCTTGTGTTCAGCAAGACAGAATGTATAGGGCATGGCTTGTCCAATAGTCCATTGAGGACAGTTCTGACTCCCGTAGGGGGTCTATTTCTTTTCTCGGCGGGTTCATGTTCGGCCAGCCGCTTCGGAGGTATCCGCTTTTTCTGATCTCCTCTAGGGTATTCGGCAAAGACTGGTTCCGAAAGTAATCGTTCGGCTTGCCAGGTGCTCTCCATGGCACAGTATTTTTGTACCAGGTCCGATAGCTCGGTGAAGTCGTGAATGTGTCGACGGGCTAGAGCGTTGATGATCCCTTCATCACGACAATTGCGGCTGAAGGTTGCCATTATCCCTTGGTCACTAGAGCCTGGTACTCTGTCTCTAACAAGGAGGAGTCTAGCCCAAAAATGATGAACCGACTCCCCTGGCAATTGTTTAACATCCTGTAAGTCTGAAGACTTGGACTCTCCTGTGATGCTAGAATGCTCGACTTGGGTGGTGGGTGGAAAAAAATTTGGTTCCGCGCCACGATGCGAGTCCGGAATCACGGGGTTCGGCGTGGGGGATTTGGAGTCCGTATTGACTATAGGACCCTTCTGCGCGGGGTTCGAGTTGCGCGCTAGATCGAGGATCGATCCCGAACTATTTCCGGAGCGAACTTCGGAGTCCAGGTTACAGGAGAGATCTTGATGATCGGAAACCGGGATATAAATCGTCTTTAATTCCGGTTGTTGGGAGGACGAGCCTCCAGCCGGACACTCGACGGTGGCGGCTAAGTGAGTGATCGAGGGGGTACGAATCTCCCTATCATCGGGTTTAAGCCCAATCCGGTCATAGACCGGGGTCGGGTCGTCGGACATGCCCATGGTTTGAATCCGATCAAGTAGCTCGTTTAGGGGCAAGACGTCGATGGGGTACGTGTCGCTGAAGCACATGGGGTCGATCCGCAGCGCCATGGTTCCAGGGTCGCTTGACGGCGAATCTTGGTTATGCTCGGCCGCGGCGGATCCGGGCACATCGACTGGGTTGGGCGTTCTAGACAGCCCGAGGGTAGAGGCCACCTCAGAGGTGGGGCCCGATGCTCCTAGCGCCAAGGCATCAGGATCTGCGGGCTCCTCCATGAGAGCGGAGGGCTTCATCAAAAAAAGTTCTCCCCGTGAATCAGCAACGAACTCTAGGTTTCCGAATCTGATTTCTTGATCGGGGAGGAAACTTCCGATCTGGCCAAGATGGTCAGTCGGATCGGCACGTGACAGGATGTTGCCTCCTGCGGAGATCTGACCAGGGACAAAGACATCCTTGCTGCAGATTTCATTGCTCATGATAAGGCGAGCCATCGATTCCTTTGGCGATCACAGCGGAACTCTCAATGAAAGCACCAATGTCGGTGTAAAAACCGGCGGATCTCGGGTAGGGGGTCCCGAGCTGTGAGTCTAGGATCGATGGTAACAGGAGACGAAGGAGACGACGTTTAACCAGGTTCGGGCCCTCCTATGGAGGTAAAACCCTACGTCCTGCTCGATTATATTGATGTGTATGAAGGTTACAGAGTTGATCTACCACGAGATCGACTAGCTAAAACCCTAGATGAGTTTCTCTGCCTTACAATCTAAAACCCTCTGGCTTATATAGACGCCACGGGTCCCTAGGGTTACACATGGTCGGTTGCCCACCGAAGGAAAAAACGTGCCTATTCTACTATCTTAAACTTGAAAGACACGTCACGGCTCCTGAGGTCTCCTCCCTAGCGACGGGGCCTTCGATCAGTCCAATCCTCAGCGAGCGGCCCATGAGTCCGGCCTATAAGAAATAGGCCGGCAGTCCGAGGACCCCTTAATCCCGGACTCCCTCACTAGTATGTAGTTGTTACATGATGAATGTCATCCAATATACACACTTATCCATCACTGATCCAGATGCCTACGCTTTTCACATACTGAATCTTGCTGAGTTACCATTGCTACTATTGTTGTTGCAATCACTATAAAACTGATGTTATTACTGTTACCGTTACTATCACTATTTTGCAGTGCCTAAAACTTTTACTACAAAGAGATATCCCAGGTGTGGTTGAATTGACAACTCAACTGCTAAGACCAATAAATATTCTTTTGCTCCCCTTGTGTCGAATCAACAAATTAGGATGTAATACTCCCCGTGAAGCTGTTGCGATCCCCTACACTTGTGGGTTATCAAGACTATTTTTTGGCGCCGTTGCCGGGGAGCATGGCTCTATTTATTGTGTTCACTTGAGGATATCCAATCGTCACTATGAAGAATCTGAGAGATACCAGAACCAAGATCATACCCTCCAAGACGAGGGGAGGTAAGGAACTGCCATCTAGCTCTGCTTTTGATTCACCTGTTGTTTTGAATCAGCTTATGACACCACCACTTGCTACTCGTTCTGATATGTCGCAAGTACTTAATGATGGTACTTCTGAATTTCATGAAACTTATGATGATGCTACTGCTATGCTTGATAAAACTGAAATTGTGCCACTTGATGAATTACTTGATGCTCATATTGCTAAATCTAGAGAAATTGAAAATGTTGAAGCTAATGAAAACTATGATTCACCTATTATGCCTAGCTCTCCTAATAAATATGATATGCCTGAAGTACCTGAGGGTTATGTTATGGATGGGGAGATAGCTAGATACTTTCTTGCTTGCAATGATAGAGACAATTTGCGAAAATTGCCATGTAAACTGAAAGAAAAATCTATGATGGAGAAAATGGAACATGATTCTGAATTTGCTACTTCTCATATATGTGTTACTGATAAGGATTGTGAATTCTCTGTTGATCCTGAATTAATTACCCTAGTAGAATCTGATCCTTTTCATGGCTATGAAACTGAAACTGTTGTGGAACACCTTACCAAGATGCATGATATTGCTACTCTGTTTGCTCATGAGGAAAAATATTCGTTATTACTATATACTTCAGCTTTTTTCCTTTTTCACTAAAAGATGATGCTAAGAAATGGTACCTTTCTCTTGCTCTTGGTTGTGCGTAGCCCCCAGGATATGATTCGTTACTTCTCTGGAAAATATTTTCCTGCTCATAAGAAACAAGCTGCTCTACAAGAAATATTTAACTTTGTGCAAACTAAAGAAGAGAATCTCCCTCGAGCTTGGGAGAGGCTTCTCCAGCTACTTAGAGATTTGCCTGATCATCTTCTTAAGAAAAGTGAAATACTTGATATCTTTTATAATGGACTAACCGATGCTTTTAGGGACTACCTAGATAGTTGTGTTGATTGTGTTTTCAGGGATTGAACTATTGGACAAGCTGGAGATTTATTGAATAATATATTAAGAAATGTTGATGATTGGACACTTCCTGAACCACCGCCGGAACCTATTCAAAAGAAGGGAGGTGTTCTATTTCTCAGTCCAGAAGATATTTAAGAAGCCAAGAGATCTATGAAAGAGAAAGGTATTAAATCTGAAGATGTCAAGAATTTGCCACCTATTGAAGAAGTACATGGACTTGATATCCCTACATAGGTAGTATAGGTAAATTCTTTCCGTAGATTTGATGAAAGTGGTATACCTTACACTAAAACTCCTAGTCAATGCATGGATGAATTTGATAATTACATTGTTAAGCAAGAACATTTTAATAATTATGTTAAAGATCAATTACAATGGAATGCTATGAGGATTGATCGTTTGAGTGACTTAATGTTTAGAATTGCTAATGATGTTAAAGGTCTAGGTAAACATGCTTCCATGGTTCACATTCAACTAGACCAAGTTGTTAAATCACAAAATGATTTGCTTGCTGAAATGAATGATAACATGAATGATCATGTTGTTAGAGTAATGACTAGAGGAGGTAGAATGACTCAGGAACCCCTTTATCCTGAAGGTCATCCTAAAAGAATTGAACAAGATTCTCAAAGAATTAATTATGATGCATGTTGGATAGCGGTTGATGAGTGGAGTAATAGTAGTAGATGCAGGTGATATGTCTCCAACGTATCTATAATTTTTTATTATTCCATGCTATTATATATCATTCTAGGATGCTTTTTAGACATCTACTTGTTGTTTTATATTATTTTTGAGCACTAACCTATTAACACAGTGCCAAGTGTCAGTTGTTGTTTTCTTCATGTTTTTGGCTTTTCAGGAATACTGTACCAAACGAAGTCCAAATACCCCGAAACTTTTTGATGATTTTTTTCTGGACAAAATAAGGACTTGGAAGGTTCGGAGGAAGACCGGAGGGCACACGGGGTGCCCCCAAGCCAACAGGGCGCGCCCAGGGGGTGGCTACGCCCTGATGGCTTGGGGCCACCTCCCAGCTCTTCGATTCTCGTTCTCTAGCTTATAAGTTCTCTAATATCCCCAAAACCCTGGAGAGTCACCCGAAACACTTTTTCTGCCGCCGCAAGTCTCTGTTTCGTTGTGTGCCCATATGGAGTCCTGTTTCGATGCCCTGCCGGAGGGGGGATCGATCACGGAGGACCTCTACATCAACCTTGCTGCTCCCATGGTGATGTGTGAGTAGTTCACCACAGACTTACAGGTCCGTAGTTAGTACCTAGATGGCTATCTCTCTCTCTATGTTCTTCGCTGCCATGATCACCGCGATTCCCGCGGTGAGCTATCTTATGTAATCACTCTTGTGCGGTGCGTTTGTTGGGATCCGATGAATTGTGGGTTTATGTTCACATTTTCATGAATAATATTTGAGTCTTCTCTAAATTCTTATATGCATGATTGTGATAGCTTCGTAATTCTCTCCGATCTATTGATTTGGTTTGGCCAACTAGATTGATTTATCTTCAATGGGAGAGGTGCGTTGTAATGTGTTCAATCTTGCGGTGCTCAATCCCAGTGACAGAAAGGGACATGACACGTATTGTGTTGTTGCCACTAAGGGTAAAATGATGGGGTTCATTCATATTAATTGGATTTACTTTGTCTACGTCATGTCATCATCCTCCAAGCATTACTTTGTTTTCACTTAATACTCTAGATGCATGCTGGATAGTGGTCGATGGCTGGAGTAATAGTAGTAGATGCCGGCAGGAGTCGGTCTACTTGTTTACGGATGTGATGTCTATATGTAATGATCATTGTTATGAATAAATATTGCATAACTCAGGATGTAAGTGGTCAGCTCCCCGGACGTTATGGGACTTGCTCGCATTGGCCATCAGTTTTTATGTGGGATTACGTGGTTGCCCATTTAATTTTTATGTGGGACATGTGGCGTCCATATACTGCCACATGTACTTTTATGAAGCTAGTCTCAAAATCAACTGTGTACAGAGTAGCATTCATACTTTGCAATCCACAAAATAGATTTTATAAGAATACTCTGAATCTCTCCAGATTCAACATTTATCTACAACTTAGACTGTCTCAGATAATAATTAAAATTGAGAGTAGCATTCATACTTTCATAGTACATATTTGGACAAAGCGGAGATCATCAGTAGTGTATGCTAAAGCACAATTGAGGCCCACATCCAAATAATGGAACTCGGAAATTTGAGGCACAAAGTTGTAACTATATAGTGTAATTTCAGAAGAGAAAAACGAAGCCAACTCACTACGTGGTACAAATGAAGTAGTCGTCGGAGAAGGGGATCCTAATATTGATGGTGACATAGCGGACGACTTTTTTGAGGCTGCAACTCTTGCTAGAAGCCCAAGGGAAGACCTCCATGTTTTCGCCACCGGTGATCCTACCAATGGGGATTTGTTCACTCTTTGGCCATGTGTCATAGATGGAGAATCTCGACTCTAGATAACAAAACAAAGAAAAATCAGAACATGCTATGAATTTCAAGTAAGGTATAGAAGCAGATTTGTGTTACTGTGAGGTTTAATATAGAAGCAGACCTGTAGCTCCTCTCTTGTAGCTCCTTGAACAAATTCATCACAGTTTATTGAACGAGCATATTTCCTCTTCCCCTGCGACTCCTCCTCCTGGTTTTTCCTCTTCTTCTCTTGCTTCTTCCTCTTCTCTTCCCTCTTCTCTTCCCTCTTCTCTTCCAGCCTTTTTCTTTTCGCCTTCTGCCTTTGTTTTTTCTTCCGCCTCTCTAATCTGTAATGCAAACGCCGGGGGTCACAAAATACATCAAAAAATACAACTAATGTCACAGGGAAACACGGGAGGGCGAGGGACTTACTTCTGTTGCTCTTCAATAGCATTCCACACATCTTGTTCCTGGTCCATGGCTTCCCACTTTTCAGTTTGTTTGTCGATCGTCAACGCCACTTGGTCATCGACGTCACCCACGGTCACTTCTATGAAATCTGCATTGAATGTCAACATTCAGTAGGTAGAAGTAAGCGACAGGGAAATATTCAGAGTTCGGTAGGTAGAAGTAAGCACAGCAAAACATTACTATAACCAGAATATATAGTGCTACGACTGCTAAAAAAACTTCCCTAAAGTTTGCTTGCTTCCTATCTGAAGCAGAACTCGTTGAGATTACTAGTCGATGGAGTGGTGCAGATAAACGAAGTACTAGCTATGAAAGTATAATTCCTGCATCTGATCAATTCTGATGTGTTCTCTGGCCACATTTCTTAGAGTAACTAAGCTGACGTGCAGTAAACTCTTTAAAGTGGGCCAAGTTGATTTTGTCTTTCCTAAAACTGTGGTCAAATGGTGTGCCCTCCCAACTGCATTTATCTTTGCCATGTATGGCACTTAGACCTGAACTTGAGCAGTATTTACAAGATTTCATCGGCAAAAAATTTCTGCATGAGTTGCACTACAAATGTGCAAGTACTTGTCTGCAACTAATTAGTAATTCTGCTTTTGTTCTTTGAGACGTGTATAAGCTGCTCACATCAGAACTTGCATCCGAAGAGGCCATCGCCGAGATTGGGAAGGGAGCAGCCACGCAGGGCTCGGCTTCGTCCCCGGCTATTCCCCTTACGGCGGCAGAGGAGCAGGAGCTGAAGAGGGCATCGACAAGTTAGGGGAGAGTGCAGAGGAGGCATCCCCGCGAGGCTCGGCTCGGTCGCCGATGATGTCGTCTTCAGCTCCATTGGAAGGACGCGACGGCGACGCCATTGGAAGCGGGAGGTGGTGCGGTGGAGATGGCGGCGGCGGCGGCGACGGCGCCCTAGCCTAGGGCATGGCAACTGGCTCGGGAGTGGGCGAGGATGCGAAGGAGAATTGTGGACTCTGCGCTGGTTTGATGGGCTTTTCTGGGCTAGCCATTTACGCCAGTTAAATTTACTGGGTGTCCACAAATGCCACTTAAGGTTTTTTTGGTGGATGGCATATGTGGGACTAGTGGGTCCCAACACCATTTACATCCTGATGCATAACTATGCGCTTTTCTATCAATTGCCCAACAGTAATTTATCTACCCACCATATGCTTTCTATGAGAGAGAAGCCTCTAGCGAAAACTATGGACCCCGGGTCTATTCAAAAATATATTTACAAAAACTCTAAATACCTCGCTGACTTTTATTATTTGTATTTATTTTCTACATTTAATATATTTAAATTAACTATCTATCACTACTTATCGCTTGCAAGTAACGAGTTCAAGGGGATTGACAACCCTCTTGCCCGCGTTGGGTGCAAGTGTGTGTTCTTTTGTGTGTACGTGCTGAAGACGGGAAATTGTGTGGTCCTCCTATTGGTTCAATAACCTTGCTTCTCACTGAGGAAAATACTTATCTATATTGTGCTGCATCATCCCCTCCTCTTCAAGGAAAAACCCAACGCAAATCACAAGTATCAGCAGGCCGGAGTCGGTCTACTTGTTTATAGACGTGATGCCTATATACATGATCATTGCCTTGAATAACATGTCATAACTATGCGCTATTGTGTCAATTGCCCAACAGTAATTTGTTTACCCATCGTATGCTATGTTCGAAAGAGAAGCCTCTAGCAAAAACTATGGCCCCCGGGTCTACTTAAGCATGAATACTAAAACAACAAAAATATCTTCCTACCTTTTATTATTTGCATTTACCTTTTTATATTTATATTATGTATCTATCAGTAATTAATCCTTGCAAGTAACGAGTTCAAGGGACTTGACAACCCTCTTGCTCGCGTTGGGTGCAAGTGTTTGGTTTTGTGTGTGCAGGTGTTGTCGAAGGGGGTTTGCGTGATTCTCCTATTGGTTCGATAAGCTTGGTTCTCACTGAGAAAAATACTAATCTCAATTGTACTGCATCTTCCCTCCTCTTCGGGAAAAAACCTAACGCAGTTTACAAGTAGCACTTTTGTGGATCCATATTATTATTGTAACTTAAAATTCCTAAAAATTTAAAGAATATATAACACACCTAGGTGTATATGTGGTATAAAATGTAGAATATATGTTTCTAAGGTAAAACGTAGAATATACGTGTGCGCGCACGTTTTAAATAACACACCCATCGTGGGCTTGAGAGGAATGCCGCAAAAAAAAGAATGCAAATTTTGATAAACCCTTTGATGCTTCTGAAGTGCGGGCAACATTGTTTCAGATGGCTCCATCAAAAGCTCCAAGAGTGGATTGGTTTACTGCGGAATTTTTTACTGGCACTGGTCACCTGTGGAGAAGGATCTAGTGGCCGTTGTGTTGGATTTTTTTGAATGGAGGGGAGCTTTTGGTGAGTATCAATGACACTTCTATCACACATATCCCAAAGGTACGTCACCCCAGTCTATAACCCAATATCGCCCTATATCTCTCTAGCCAGTTCCTTATAAAATTGCTACAAAAGCGATCATGAACCGTTCGAAAACTTGGACGGATGGGTGCTTTTGTCCCGGGTCATCTTATCACCAATATTGTGCTTGTTCCCTTTGAAAGTTTTCACTGGATGAAGAGATGGAAGAAAGGAAAATTTTACTCATGTGCTATCAAACATGATATGATGAAAGCCTATAAACGGGTAGAATCACATTGTTCGGAGGCCACGCTACTCAACCTTGGTTTGGCATCAATTTTGTCCGTTTGATTATGAAGTGTGTCATGTTGGTCAGGTTCACTGTCTGTATGAATGGAGAACTGTTAGTACCTTATTTTAACCTTTCCGGAGGGTTAAGGCAAGGTGACCCGATGCCCCCCTTTTTGTTTCTGTTGTGCGCAGAAGGTTGAACCTCTCTTTTCAATCATTTTGGAGGGAATTTTTTGGATAGAGGAATTTGGGTGTCATACAGATTGCCATGGGTGAATCATCTACTTTTTACCGATGATGGTCTTATCTTCATCAGTGCAGCTGACTAGAGTGCAGTTAGGTTGAATCAAATATTGCAAATATACGTTGACTGCTCTGTGTGAAGCCACAGCCACCATCGCTTTTGCAGGAGGGGACTTACACTATTTGGGAAAAAGGAGGAAAATCACTACGATCTCCGATTTCGGAGAAATAAGTGGCTCACGAGGAATGAAGAGACAGATTCTCTATTTGATCTCAAAGCTAGCGTCATAAAAGCTTACTTAGTGTTAGTGGCTAACAAGACAAGAAATCAAGATCGGTACTACAGGAAAAGGGCTAGCGACCAACATTTGGGAAAGTCGGGCCGATCGGGTGTCTTCATTCAAGCGAGGGTACAAAGGAAGAACGAAATGAAGTGTTAACAAAGGAAAAGGTTTAGTTTTCTTCACCACCAATACCATGGTCGTTGAACGGGCTAGGGTGAGGCATAGGCTTTGTATTGCAGTTGAAGCCTTCAGCGGAAGATATCGTGGTCTTCCTACCATAGTGGGAAGAATCACTAGTGAAACGTTTGATCAAATATATGGATAAGAATTGGACCTACTATTGCTATTGTGGATCCATATTTTTTTCGTGTAGCTTAAAAATGAAAGTAGTTTTTCCTAAAAATTTAAAGAATCTATAACACACCGACAACATGTACATGTGGTACAAAATGTAGAATGTGTGTTTCATGTAGGGTAAAATGTACTTCCTCTGTCGCATAATATAAGAGTATCTTCTATTGTGGGATGGAGGGAGCAGAATATACTTTTTTTTTGAGAAAAAAAATGTGGACTATATGTTTTTTTTTAAGAAATAAATGTGGACTATACGTGTGTGTGCGTTTCAAATAGCACACCCATCGTGGGCTTGAGTGTCCAGTTTAGTTTTGGGCTCTCAGAGCATCTCCAACAGCCTTTGTATATTTGCACCCAATTGCTATTATACAAACTTTGGTCAAAAAACCTCCTCCAGCAGCCTTTTGTATAAATGGTCCCCCACCCAAAAATTTTACAAAGCTTGCTATATTTTCACCCACACTTTGCATATTTGCAAAGTGGAGAGGCCACTTGCTATAATTTTACAAAGCCTCCGGTGTGCCATTGACATGTGGGTCCGGTTTGTTGTGCATGTGTGCTATGTGTCTTGTCCCCACGTGTCAATGTGTGTGTTGGCAAATTTAGCAATCCAGTTATAGGAAGGCTGCAAAAGCAAATTTTGTTGTGGATTGTTATACCTTCTCTCTCCTCCTCTTGGTATAACCAGTTTTTAGCAATCCATTATAGGAAGGCTATTGGAGATGCTCTGCTTCTTCTTTGTCACTTTCACGGCCACTTTCCTCACACCCCCCCTCAAAAAACAAAACAAAATCCTCAGCTCGAGTCTGCCACATCCCGCATCATTTCTAGAAAAAAAAACCGCATCGCACCAGCGAGTAGAGCGAGATGAGCAGCCTCCGCCGCCGCAACCCCTCGCCGGCGGCGGTGCCGCCGCTGGAGGACGAAGACCTCCTCTCCGAGATCCTCCTCCGCCTCCCCCCACAGCCGCCCTCCCTCCCCCGCGCCTCCTTCGTCTGCAAGCGCTGGCGCGGCCTCGTCTCCGATCCAGGCTTCTGCCGCCGCTTCCGCCGCCGCCACCGCCGCAACAACCCTCCCCTCCTCGGCTTCTTCCAAGTAGTAGACGACGGGCTATCCTTCGCGCCTTCCCTCAAGGCCCCGGATCGCGTCTCGCCCGAGCGCTTCTGCTTGAAGTACGAAGACTGCGGCGGCCACTTCTTCTCCTTTGGATGCCGCCATGGCCTCGTGCTCGTCTTCCTTCGGAAGAGTCTCCAGCTCCTTGTGTGGGACCCCGTCACCGGCGACCGGCACCGCATAGCCGTTCCCCCGGGGTTCGACACGGATACATCCCCAATCGGCGCCGCGGTGCTTCGCTCTGCCGGAGACCTCCACCACTTCCATGTGGCCTTGGTAGGCAACAGTGAAAGACAAATTACGCACTCAGCCGCCTGCGTTTACTCGTCGGAGACCGGTGTATGGGGCAATCTTATCACAGCACCGCTTCAATCTGAGGATCCTGCCCTGTTTCGCATCGCCGTTTCTAGGATCAAGCCTGCTCTGCTGGTTGGTGGTTCTCTTTACTGGTTGCTTTGTGGGAGTTCGGGTGGGATCCTTGAATTTGATATGGATAGGCAAAGACTAGCTGTGATACCTATGCCAGTAAATGAACTCCGCTTTTTCCGCTTCTCGATGATACGGGCAGATGGCGGTGGATTTGGTATCGTCGTTTTGTCAGGCTTCAGTGCCCAATTTTGGATGAGAAAGACCAATTGTGATGGTGTTGCTTCATGGGTGTTGGGAAAAACCGTTGAAATTGACAAGTTACTTCACTGGGAACCAGAGTCGAAGGGGAGCCAAACAATACTAGGTTTTGCTGAGGACAATAATGTGCTTCTCTTGGGGACAATTGACGGCCCTGTCATGTTACAGCTTGAGTCACTACAGTTTGGGGGAGTCTTGCGAACCAACATCATGACTCACTATCACTCATTCGAAAGTGTCTATACTACAGGTAATATCATGCTTTACATCATGGGTATAATAAAACCAAGTTAATTTTTTATAGTTGTTTGATGCAATACCGTGCACACACTTTTGTGTTAAGCTATCAATTTTAAGTAGTGTTATCTCGGTGTTTTTTGCGGCTTGATGAACTTTCATCATATAGTGATGCTGTTCTCACGCTTTCATGCCAGGCTTATGTAATGATTATGATAAAAAAAATCTTTTAGTGGTATGTAATTTATTTTACATTCTGTAGCCAGGCAGTGGGCATTGGCCTAATGTTAACTTCATTCTGCAATGTTTGTGGTTCAAGTCATAGCTAGCAAACTGTATTTATCACTAAATCTGAATAATCTTGATCATTTCTGTTGCTATGATTTATTAGTATGCCCTAAAGAGGGTCACAGAATACCCTAAAGGATACCCATTTGCACCTCTACTGAGGTGCTAATAGTCCTAGTGTGCATCTTCTTCATTTTTACGATGATCAGTTTCTGCCGTTTTTGGAATATTCATTAAATTTGACAGTAGATCCGGTTTCATTTAGCTTTCCCTGGTGTTGTTTCCAAATTGATTTATTTTTTCAAACTACATCTGTGAGTTTATCTAAGTATCTTGATACCTCCTCGTGTCTGTTTGGCTTTTTGTTGGAATGTCCTTGGTCGTTTGACTTTGTATGCTTGCAGAAAGAGGAATTGGCGGTGCTGAAGCTGATCTTTTGCACGACACATGAGATTCTTGTCCAGTTAGATATGCTATTGTGATTTACTGGTTAAGCAGGTAAGCTTACCTTCTGCAAGCAGGTTGAGGCACTTGAGCTTTTCTTAAACAAAATGTGTCGCTTTCCTTTTTACTGCCACTCCTCAAGTGCAAGAGAGGGCCCAGATTTTCTCTACAACACTTTGCTTAGATGTTGCCCACCTGGCAGTGGGGGAGCTTGAACGAAATATGAAGGGTGAAGTTAGTGGTAGTCTCTTAATTGTAGGCACAATACTTGGAGAATGGTTTTTCAAATTCTGGAGAAATCGAGCATACAAAACAGAATTACCCTTCCATGAAGAAAAACACGATTTAGATTACCAAAATTGTAAATATACATTATTCTTGGCAACTTTAAATATCTCAAATAATTTGGACAAATTAAAACATAACGAATTTAAATTGCAAATTGCTACAAGATTGATTTGTTTAGTCTAGTCTCTTAATTGTAGCAAAATATAATGTTTGCACTTATGGAAGTGTATTTATTGAGTTAACAAGGAAGGGATGCATCAGGCACGACAATGGCTGTGACTGAGCGAAACTGATTCTCACTTGTTAGGAATATGAACGAAATAGATCCCATACTGCCTTTTCTTGCTAATCCCAGGCATGTCCAAGGATGTGCTAGAACTTATTTTGAGTTGACCGGTGGGGCAAGTGAAGCTGAACGCCAGGGTCTGACAGTCTTGGAGATGGTCCAGTGGCTGGCCACCTGTCATGCTTTCATGGCACACTGCATATTTGACAGTCTTTTCTCGTCACCCTGCTTCCTCGTCCCTTCATTAGCAGCTCTCCGTTCTCTTCCTCATGCCTTCACCCATCTACCTTCTCTTGTATTTGCTGATATTCTTCCTCCTCTCTATTGGATGTGCTCTTTCAGTTACCTTCCCTGTCCATCCGGCCGCCTTACTTTCAGCTAGCTCCTCCCTATTACTCTCCCAGTTCCTTCTGTTAGTGCAGGTTCTTCTCCCTCTACTCCTCTGATGGCTGATGACTTAGGACCCTTACCCTTTTGTGCATATGTTTGTCTGCTCATAGATGATAATGATGCCACATTAGTGGTAGCATAACTAAATACATCCTCTTTCATGTGCTTCATGGATGCTCTTTTGTTTTACTTCTACCATTCTCTACATTGCATTTGATCATTTTGTATAGTTAAGGATATATCAAGTCCTAGTGTAATTTGTACGTTGTTCCCTCTAATTTCCTTTATACTTTCTTTGTTTGTACGGGCTTATAGCTATGCCATTTGCACATTTCACAGTGGTGATATTTGGGGCCATTATGGTACCTAGTGAAATAATGACCATTAGAATATTTGTTCTAGTGTTGGCCAGTTTGCTTAAATATTTTCTCAGCATATCTCGCAATGTTTGTCTAATTGGAATATGTAACTGCCAGTTATCCAACTATACACAGATATGTTTTGTGGGCGGCCTATTTTCTCAATATTTGGTCATGTTCGATGTTCAATAGTTCATATTAAATACATGATCAAAATGGCTGGATTCACCATAATACTACTTTAATCTTGATTTGCATTTTTACTTGACATTTATCATTATAAGTGGTGGCCAAAATATTGTTTTGATGCTTTACGGATTAAAATAGAATGACATCTATATTGTAGATTGAAGGAAGTGTATCTATTAATAAGATGATTCATGATCCCTTGCTTGATGCTTCTACTGAATCAATATAACTAAATTTGATTTGTTAGCAACTAGCTAGGTAAACCAGACGTTTCTCCTTTCCTACTCCATGAACCCCTCATTTGCCCGTCATAACAAAAAAAAATTAAATGATTTGATAAGCTAGGATCTTCAGAATTGGCCTCTAATGGAGACCACTAGTCTTTTAGGGGCTGTTTGGATTGAAGCCTGCTGACGCCTAGCCAAAATATTGGCGTTGGCTGAAGGCTGGGCATCTATTTGGTTGATGGCCAACTATTTGGCACGCCCGCACTGCATGGGCTGCTACAGTTCATTTTCTCGCCAATTCAAGGGCGAGCTGAGGGCGGTCGGATGGTGCACCAATATTTTGGCGTGCCAGTGGATTGGTAAGGCCAACCGGGGCTCAATCCAAACAGCCCCTTAGCCTCTACTAAGATCAAATGTAGCCAAAAACTTTATGGTGGCAATGGAATTTCTAGGCGTGCCACTGTTCTACAAATCACACCTATTGCTTCTCTATGTTTGTATTGCGCATTGCTGGGATCCAAATTTGGAGGTTTTGGTAGAAGCCCACAATACTATCGAATCAACGTTTACTGTTTGAGTCGTACAAAAATTGGGCGATATAACTTTAATAGCTTTTGCATGAATGACTTGTACAAATTGGTTTGGCTGATGAAATTGATTGCTCTGCAGGTGTCTGGAATTACACTCCGGTGGCAGATGCAGCAATGGCTTTTATGCTGTAGGTTCTTCCATTTTATATGATGTGTTTGCGCTGGCATTAGTCATTAGTCAACTGGCATGAAGACATGATGGCTTGTTTGTGTTGGCGCTGTCAGTTATCTCGCTTGCAAGCGTTTGCCTTCTTCTTTTTTTCCGTGTGTGCATGCGTGCACTTGGGTTTGTATTATATTAGATATAAATTTGTATGTCGAAAAGATAGCAATGCTGCAGTGATGCTATTATGAGTTGAATTTGTACCATATGATCAACACACACAGTTGTCAGGATCTCATTACTCTCAAGATTGCACCCCCATTGTGTTGTTACCAGAATGCCCAGGATGTGAGCTGTGTAGAATTTGCTGTCTGTGGCTCAGGAGTCAGGATGCATAAAGTTTGTCTTCTGTTTCTACATGAGTTATTTCGCTGGAATTACATTCAGAAGGTTCTAATTGTACCCTCTCCAGCTCTAAATGATCCCTTAACTGTGAAGCTGCTGCATGTGTTGATGCAGAGAAACAAAACAGAATGCCTTTTGCAACAAGAAAAAAGAGGAAGAAAGAAAACCAAATGCCTCTTGCAACAAGAAAAGAGAGGAAGAAAGAAAGAAAATTGAATGCCTTTTGCAACAAGAGAAAAAAAGAAAGAAAATCGAATGTGTGCAGTGATGCCTGTTATTGCATGTTTAATCATCTCTGTTTAGTCTGCCCTTCCTAGCATCTGTTTCTGCTTTCCTTAGGTGAATTTAAAATAGCATGTGTTTCTGGCTAGTTAGTGGCCCAATGTTTCTCAGGATTATGGTTTCAAAGGTTAAATTGTCTGCAGCAATATTTTGAGCTACAAAGCTCAAGCTATAATTTGACATGTTTCTCTGCAAGACTTCTGAAGCGTCTTGCAGTTCGTGGTTTCAACTATTCCTTGTGCTCTCCAAAAAAAAAAAAAAAAAAAAAACTATTCCTTGTGCAATCTAGCGCCACCATCATTTCTTGGCTTCGGATGGAGGTGAAGGATTAAGAAATCGTCAGGAGTGGTTTCTTCAGAGAAATTGAGCACCCTGTTTGTTTCAGTGAGCACACGTAACAAAAGTTCAGAAGTAAAAGCAGGTGGCAAGCATTCACAAGATCAATTGCAGACATCCATAGATATATAGAACATTCCCACAGAAATCAGAGATACAATGGCGTTTTTGCTCCACGAATCTGACGAAAGGGCAGCTACATACAGACTAGTACTCATCTTGTCCATGAGAAATGGAACAGGGCAGCAACACTGGCTAGGCTATGGCGTATGGGGACGGCTACTCCTTGGTGGCGGGGGCCTTCTTCTTGGGGGACTTGGTGGCGGCCTTCTTCTTGGGCGACTTGATGGCCTCCTTCTCGGCGGCGGCGGGGGACTTCTTGGGGAGCAGCACGGAGTTGATGTTGGGGATGACGCCGCCGTGGGCGATGGTGACGCCGGCGAGCAGCCTGCCGAGCTCCTGGTCGTTGCGGACGGCCAGCAGCAGGTGCCGCGGGATGATGCGGGTCTTCTTGTTGTCCTTGGCCGCGTTGCCGGCGAGCTCCAGGACCTGCAGGCGAAACCAGTCAGACATCTGTCGAGCACGACAAGAACAGAGCAGGACAGACGCTCGAGGGCAGCGAGAAGATCTGCGGTTACCTCGGCGGCGAGGTACTCGAGGACGGCGGCGAGGTAGACGGGGGCGCCGGAGCCGACGCGCTGCGCGTAGCGGCCCTTCTTGAGGTAGCGCCCGATGCGGCCGACGGGGAACTGCAGCCCGGCCTTCACGGAGCGGGTCACCGCCTTCTTCCTCTCGCCGCCCTTCCTTCCGGCCATCTTCTCGCTGCTGCTCCGGCGACGAGGACTGACGAGGTGTGGAGCTGGCGGCGGTGGTGCTGGATTGGAGGAATGCTCTGAGTTTGGTGGGTTGGGACGGCGCCGAGGGGCGCGGCTTTTATTGGAGGCGGGCGCAAAGCGGGTGGGGGGATCGATCCGTGGGAGCACCGGATTGACCAATCACAGCGCAGGAATTTGAATCGTGCATGACACACTTCACCAGCTTCATTTGAACGCCGATGTGCTTGAAATTGAATTGGGTCCAAAACTAAACCGGCCCCTGTTTTTAAACGAGCTTGAATTCTACTCCCTCCGTTCCGTAATATAAGATCGTTTTGCAAGCCGTTTGGATGGAGGGAGTAATTTTGTTGTTTGATTGTAGCTACTCCATCCGTTTCATAATATAGTGCACCCGCACTTTCTGAGATCTAAGTTTGACCACACATTTAACCAACGCGCCCGACTGCGGTAGAAGCAAAAATTATACTGAATTCGTAACCAACGAGACCGACTGCGGCAGTCGGTCCCGTTGGTTAAATGTATAGTCAAACTTAGATCTCGGGAAGCGCGGGCGCACTACATTGTGAAACGGAGGGGGTATTAGATATAATTAAGTGTCCAGGTACCAATAACAATTCATATCCTAGACTCTAATGATCTTACATCAGTTTTCTTGTGATTTTGATCGAACGATGCGATGGTTGTTGGATGCGTGCACGAAATTTGGAGCACACGCACTCGTCGCGTCATCTGCTAAAACAGTTCGCTCTCGACTGGAAACTTGAGAACGGGTTGTTATACCGGCCGAGCCAGACCCCCATCGCTCCACCCGCCTCCCCGGTGATTCGAGCGGCCTCTCTATCCCTCCCGGCCATTTTTCATTTGGTCCTCACCGGCATCGCTGCAACTTCCCTCGTTGAACTAGCCAAGTCAAACCATGATGAAGGAGTAGAGCTTGCGCATCACCTCCGACATGGACAAGAACACAAGCACGGTGTTCGTTCGGTACCGGTGCTTCTGCATGGCGGCCCTAACGTTAAGCGTCAACGCCTCCATGGCGTCTCCTTGGAGCGACGGGATCAGGTGTCGGTGCGCGAGATTGACGGGACGGTACAGTCGATCTAGTCATTCCTTTTGGTTCTCCGGCTTCTCCATCGGCTTGGTGGCGCCTCCTCCAGCGCCTTCGAGAGGCTAGGAGATCTTGTATCGAAGCTTTGTGGTTGTTGGTGGTTATCTTCATGGCGATCTCAACGGCCGGCGAGAGGTTGGGTTCTCCAATGCGTGGTTGGTGGTTTGAGTCGACAGTTGAGGGGGTGTCGGTTACATGGTGAAAACTAAAGGGCACAGGGTTTTATCGGGGGACATGAGCTTCTCGGGAGGGGGTTCGATCCGTGAGAGCACCGGATGGACCAATCGGAGTGTAGGGATTTGCATTGACACACTTCATCAGCTTTATCAATAGGTGGGAGGGGCTTGGAACTGGATTTGGTTCAAAATCATGTCGGGCTCTGTATTGAAATTACTAGCTTGAATTCTAATTTTGTTGTTTGGTTGTAGATACTAGTTTATCCACCGCAGTCGGTCTCGTTGGCTGTTAAGAGGGGTAAAGATGCTTGGATGAAAATAGTGGGAACACACAAAAAACATACACACCAGCCCTCTCATGTTTATCCACCAAATTATTGCCAAAGTCCACCTCATTTCTGTCCCAAGACAACCTACCCTGTGCACACGGGTCCAGGGAAACTTCGTGTGCACACAGGCTTCTTGCCCCGTGCACACAGGTTGAGTCTGAAATTCTCTGGACACCCCATGCACATGGGCTTTACGTGCACAGGGGCCTCGAGCACACGAGGGATGGGCCCCTTTCTTCCACCGTTGCTACATCTTGATTTCCTCAATATTCTTAATCTCTTCATCCAAACTTGTCAGTACTTGGGGACTTGAGAGATCAAGCTCAGTCTTTATTTTGACAAAGTCAATTAATGTTTTTCACTCGATTTCTTCATCAACAGTTGGTACTCTTGGTGATTGGGCTCCTAGGCGGTTAAGAGTCAAGGCCCAAAACCTTCCTTGCTTGTGATGTGCTCTGGTAAGTTTGTAAAGGTGCGGTGGTCGCCTTTAAAACCAATCCCATGTAATTTGAGACTCGTCTGTTGGGGATGACTCGAAGGGGGAACATGGTGAGACACTTGGTGGTGCTTCAGAGCTTTGGTTTCATCACCTCTCCAATGGAGATTAGCATTGTACACAGAATGGGGTCTTTGGGATCAAATTGGCGTCCCCAATTCACTTGTGGTCAATACTTTCTTGCACCTTTACTTGCTTTGTATTCTTGTTGTCATGCTCATTAGATTGTTGTCTACCATACTTTGATGTGTGATTGACTTCCATATAGGTTGTTCTCGCCTAGTTGCATATTTAGAGAAGCTGTATTGCCCAAGAATGGAGGTTAAGCTCAAAATGTGTACTCTTCCGTTCACAAAGCCTCCCCACCCCAACCCTAGGCAACCTTGAAGAGCTTGTGCTAGTGTTCGTGGCCAATATCTCAAACACTGCATCAAGATATGACTTTGAGGTTGTCTCGCTATTGAGATAGTTTGCCTTATTTGCATTATTAGCTTTAATAGAGAACAACGATGAGCTTGCCTCGCTATCTTCAAGAAACTTTTCCATCATATATTGGTCAATGTTCTAAAAATAAACAAGCAGGAAACAAAGGACCACATATGCATTAGTCAATTGGAAATAATTTCATTTTATGTTTATTTGCAAAGAAACGGTGTGATCCATTATAAAAGAAGGTTCACCAAACCGTTCTATCCATCACAGCAACACAAGTTCACACATTTCCTCACTCAACCCAAATGCCCTTCCATCGGTCTCCTATTACATCTTCTTGGTCGCTGCATTTGACGACGCACCGTTCGAGCCCTCGCCAACGACGCCACTGCAACTCGAGCTTCGACTAGTTTGACCGAGGGTCAAATATAAAAGACTCTTCGCCTCGTAAAATCAAGGCCAACCACATCCTTGCCGGCTCCGACTCAGCCTCACTTGTGATCCCACGTCTCCCCCCCATTCGGATGTTGCCGTCTCTACCATCCATTGACTAACACTGTGGCATAGCCGGACCAATAGGTTAGGGTATCCACCAATAAAATCATTCCTATAAATTCATGCTTTTTTGAAAGAAAAAAACATATATTAATTAATTTAAAAAGTTATACAATCGCTCATCGAAAAATTCGTCACACAGGGCAGATCACTATTAAAAAGAATCCCTATCTGATCTGTTAATAAATCTAAACTTTGTAATTTCGTGAGTCACCCCTTAGCTAGCCGATTAATTTCGCAATTTTAAAATTATTGATCATCCTGGATATACTCAATGTTTCTTTCTTCAGATCAAGAAGAGGAGACATGTCAAGCTTCTTATTTGCACGGAAAGAACGAACAAAAGCACGATCATTCTTCAAAAAAATAGATTGGTGAAGGGTAATACCGATATAAAGGCATGCCACGCATGCACACAACTCAACTTCATTCGTGTCGGTACACTAACCAAAAAAGTCCAACGACGAAATAATAACTTCACCAGATGAGTTTCTAGCAACCACCCCTACACGGGCGACATTAATACTCTCCACATAACTGGCATCGACATTGATCTTGATATAATCATCTGGTGGAGGTTTTCCACAACACATGATCTTGTAACGGTGCATAAACTGCCATAACACCTCCCATTCTTCCTTTACCTATGTTACTAGGAACAACCTCAATAGTATCATGACATGATGTAAAAGACAAATAATTGTCCACAAAAATTGCAGAAGCGGCAATGGATTCCTTCTCCTTTCAAAAAACCGGGTGGTTTTCTCTATCACTACAACTACTATGCTCATGTGAAAGGGGGCTTGTGGTTCATCGGGGCTAGGGACACCGCTTGTGAACCCACTGAAAGAAGTGGCGGATCTAGTGGGGGTGTCGTGGATGCCATGGCAGCCCCTCTAAAATTGCAATCTAATTTGACAATTTAATGCTATTTAAGAAGTATTTGCTAGGATTATGATGATATTTAAATCAAATTACACTATTTGGCACCCCCAATGGTATGATTCTTGGTCCGCCACTGACTGAAAGTGTGTGTTCCGTTAGTGGAGGACCGTTGAGTCCACATGCCCAACTGCAGTCCGACACGAGTGGTGTCTGTATGACCCTTTGTGTCTCATTTATCGATGTCGGGCGTAACTAGTACATGGCGATTATTGTGGACATTGGCATTATGATGCTCATAGCGGCACGTGTTCACTTCATGTTTTTTTGGCAACGATGCCCTAATTGTATTTTCCTTTTTGGCTTTCTCTTTTGGTATTATCTAGATATTTTTATTATACTAGCAAAAGGGCCCGTGCGTTGCAACGGGAGAAAAGAATACGAAACGCTCTTAATTTACAAAAAAATGGTCTATAATCTGAGAATTTGTAGTTACGGCCCAAACAAAGACGGTCTTAGCCTACAAAAGCGCAGTTCAAGATTTCACAGGTCTTCTATTTCAACACGGCTTGCATGTAAATTTAATATGTACAAAGAAACGGGCAAGTGACCTTAATTTCGTCTCCAATCCTGATTTTGATGAGGTGTTCATCCCCAATCCGGATCAGTACCGGTATGAAAGAAACACGAATAATGCATTATTTATTAAGATTGCACCCTAGATAGTATTTTTTAAATGGTTAACAGGTAAAATAACATCATATTCAGATTCTATATATTTTATAATCAAATTTCAAATATAACATGTTAAATTTGGAGTTACGGTTTAGAAGATGTGTGTATTTTAAAAAACATTTAATATGTACTGCGGGTTTAATGTCAGAAACATCAGGAGGTTTTCAATAAAATAGCATGACGGACTAAGAATACTTATTTCCTTTATTAATAGGTATAGATAGTTTATTTTTTTATTAATTTTTAGGTTATTTTCTGATATTATTATTTACTTTTTTATTTCATCTTTCCTTTTCTTATATTATTTATTTTCCTTTTTGTTTACTTTTTTTAGATATATAGTATTTTTGACAGATACACTAATATTTTTTTCTAAAACATGTGAACATTAATAAGCTTCATGAACACTTTTTTTCAAATATGTGGACAATTTTGGTACATAATTGAATACATTTTAATTTGTATGTTTAAAAAAGTGTGAATACCTTTTCACATTTAAAGTACACTTCTAATAAATATTATGACCATTTTTTAAAATGCATGATTTTTAGAAGATATGTGAACACTTTTTAAAAATCATCATGAATGTACTTTAAAAAGTTCAAAGATTTTTTTTGAAGACATGTGAAAAGGTTAAATATCGTGAACATTTATCATAACGGAAGCGGCGATTTGGTTCCCGAGCTCAGCTGCACCTACGTTGACGAAAAAAATCAAAACAAATACTAAAAAAATTCCAATTTTTTTGTGTGGTAGATACTTTGTTGCGTGAGGTCCCCTCCAAATTTGAACTCAATTGGGTATCTGAGCAGCTCTCGGCAAAAAAGACAAATCGGGGTCTCAGATGTCAAAATAGGTTGAAATTTGGAGCCACATCAGCGATCCGCGCCATCCCTCCCTGGATCGCTATCCTGACCGTCCAATCCCGTACGGATCCAACGGCACGCTGCACCCTCCTCCGGTCCTCCCTTCTTGTTAAATCCCCCTTCCCTTTCCCCTCCTACCACCACCAGCAGCCGCCGCGACCACCGCTCCTCCTCCATCTCCATTTCAGTCAGCTCCAGGGTAGGAAGCCAAGGAAACCATGTCCGGCCGCGGCAAGGGAGGGAAGGGCCTCGGCAAGGGCGGCGCCAAGCGCCACCGGAAGGTGCTGCGCGACAACATCCAGGGCATCACCAAGCCGGCGATCCGCCGTCTGGCGCGCCGTGGCGGCGTGAAGCGCATCTCGGGGCTGATCTACGAGGAGACCCGCGGCGTGCTCAAGATCTTCCTGGAGAACGTCATCCGCGACGCCGTCACCTACACCGAGCACGCCCGCCGCAAGACCGTCACCGCCATGGACGTCGTCTACGCGCTCAAGCGACAGGGACGCACCCTCTACGGATTCGGCGGCTGACCTGCGCCTGCTGCTGCCCCATCGAGTCCACTCTTCTACTGCTGCTGTTGCTGTTCTGGTGCTATGGTTTCGTTTCTGAATTCTGAGTGCGTCCGTTGTTGTTCCGTCGGTCTGTGTAGTTAGTGGAAGGCCATGGATCTGAATGTAACGGAATTGTTGGTTCTTGCAAGAAATGAATCTGAATGCAATGGAATTGTTCGTTCTCGCAGTATGATCTTGATTGCATCTCTTGATATGTTTCTGTTCGAATCTGCCAACTACCAAATTGCCACAAAATTTTAATTTTCAGTCGTGTCCAATTTGTTGTTTGTTGCTTGTGATGTGTCAAGTTTCACCCTGTAACTAGAAGCAACCTCTACGTATTTTTGATCTGCCCTGACATGAATCATTTCGTTGGAACAACATTCAGAAGGTTGTAACTTGTAAAGCTGACTGGAAGCATTGTTTTATGAATCCCTTGTGAAGCTGCAGCTTGTTTGATTCAGAATACATGGGATGGCTATTTGACGCTTTCGTCTTTGTCTAGCATACATCATGTCCAACTTCCAGTAAAAAACAAATACCACCTCCATCCCATAATATAAGACATTTTTTGCAAGAGACGGAGGGAGTAAACAGTTAGACCATTTTCAATAGATGGTCCAAATATAAAAATACCTAACTTTTGGACCGTCTGGGGCAAAAAACGCTGATCCAACAGACGGTCCATATGTAAAAAAATTTAGACCGCGGCCTCCCGGTGATGTAAAAATGAAAACTTGGTGATGCAAATTTACATCACCAGGTGCAAGTGATGTAAAAACCGCGGCCGCGCGCGAACGCCCAACCGCCAGTTCTTTTTCCTTCCGCCTCCCGACCGCGCGGCCGCGACCCGCCCGTCCCCCCCCCCCCCCGCCTTCCGCCGCCGCCATGACCGAAGCCGATGACCCTGCCGCCTTCTCCGCCGCCGCCGCAGCAGGTGGGCTGACCCACGTCGCCGCCGCCGCTGCCGCCGCAGCGAACTTGCCCTTCGCCGCCGCCGCGTCCATGCCGCCGCCCCCCGCCCGCCGCCCCGGATTCGCGCCGCCCCGACCGGTCGCCCCTGCGCCGGCGGTTCCTGCGAAGGCGCCGAAGTCACGGAAACGGGCGGCTAATCGCTGCCGGAACCCGACCGAAACTGCGGCGCGGCCGGCCAAAAAATCAAAGGCAGCCGCGGCAGCTCGGGCCGACGACTCGCAGCTAGGGCCGGCCACGTCCTCCAGCAGCCAAGGAGCCTGTCCTCCACCTCCGCCGCCGCCACCGCCGGCCGTGGAGGAAGATTTGGCCACGCCGACGGCCACCGCCTCCAACATGTTCGATGAAATGTCGCAAAGGTAAAAAAAAATATTTTTTGCTCTCGTTTGTTGTTTCAAATTGAAGTGATGTTGAATGTTTGTACGTTCAATTGTAGTCTTGATGACGAAGCTTTTCTGCACGCGACAAATGTGGCAAATGATGATTTTGTGTCGCACGAGTATGTATCACAAGAATATGAAACCCAATATGGTGATGACAATCTTGACATGGACGATGATCCGCATGAATGATATTCATGTGTATTTTAATTTGTAGGCCAAAAAACCTTGATTGGGACGTTCCACTTTTGCTAGAGGGATTTCAAAATATGATGATGGTGATGCACTTTTGTTATGATTTGAACTATGATGATGATGCACTTTATTTCAAATTTGAAGTGATATTTTAACTCAAAACCGCGGCTGTACAGTGAGTGAACAGCAGCCGCGCGGCCGCCGACCGGTTTTTCATCTTTGATTTGGACCATCTGTTGGAGATGCACTTTTTTTTACATCTCCATTTTGGACCATCTGTTGGAGTTGAGCCTTTTTCGGAGATGTAAAAAGCACTTTTTGGTGCTCCAAATTTGGACCATCACCGGTTTGGACCGCCGAAATTTGGACCATCTATTGGAGATGCTCTTACAGATCCGAAACTCGTCTTTTCTGTTTGGACAGACAATTGTTTAACTGTACTGTACTCCTTCACAGGCTGCACTCTTTAATTTATTTGGTTTAATCAGGTAAGAAACTTTCAGCTCAGCCAGTGTTGGTTTAATCTACACTCAAAACGGCCTGTGTTCTTCTCACAAATGAATAGACGAATATGTTGCAGGAAACAGAGGATCAGTGATGCTGCCATGGTTTCGTTTTTGAGTGCGTGCGTTGTTGTTCCATCGGTATGTGTAATTAGTGGAAGGCGCTGAATCTGAATGTAACGGAATTGTTAGTTCTCGTGGTATTATCTTGGCTGCACCTCTCGATATGTTTCTGTCGGAATCTGTCCACCGCCAAATTGCCGCTAATTTTCAGCTGTGTCGAATTTGTTGTTGTTGCTCGCCACCCCTCAATTTTCACCCTGTAACCAGAAGCAACCTCTATATATGTTTGTGATCTGCTCTGCCATGAATCTTTTCACTAGAACAACATTCAGAAGGTTGTAATAAGCTGCCTCGAAGTCGAAGCATTGTTTTAGTTTTACCCACTGTAGCTCTATAGATAATGAACCCGTTCTGAAGTTGCAACTTGTGTTTGACGCAGAAAGAATACTGAGTGCATACAGTGATGGTTACTGCACGTGTAATCGTCTTTGTTTAGCATACATCATGGCCAATCTGCCAGTAAAAAACAAGTATGCAGTTACAGATTTTTTTTGTTTGGACAGACAATTGTTCACAGGTAGCACTCTCTAACTTATTTGATCTAATGAGGTTCGGGTTGGATTGTTGAAATAAAAGGGAAGGCAAAAGCTCACTTAGCACAAGAAAATAAAATGGCAAAACTAAATTTTATTAGCAGACGGCATTTCAGAGCCACGTCAAAATCCAATTATTTTTTTGGCACATGATTCGTTTGGTAACCAATGTTTTGCTATATGTCCTGCTGATCTGACCTGCTGCTGCTCCGCCGATCTTCTGAATGTTTGTGTTGTTGTAGTTAGTGGAAGGCGGTGAATATGAATGCAAAGATCTTGGCTGCATCTCTCCATATGTTTGTACCTCCTGGCCACCAGCAAGAAAGTTGATGATGATTTTCACCCATTTTGGTTTAGGTTTTTTGCTGAATGGGTGCCGAAATTCCCGAAAAATTCATGGTACCACGCAGCGTGCAGAAGTCAAAACAACTCGCTGGTTCCAGTCTGCCTTCATTGTGTTTCTTGCAGTCTGTCCACCCTGTTCAACTTCCCCTTGGGAGGGTGGTGTCAGATTGTGCTCGCTTGAACATACTACTATCTGATGTGAAGATCGCTGCTGCTATGCAGCTCCTCTGCAGCCCTACATCAACATTGGACAGCTACCGCGTGCCCTCTTCACATGCAAGCCCACAAGCGCTTGCTCAAGTTCACGAGAAGACCAAGACCTCTTTTTCTGAAGAGGACCTACAGTTTGCCAACTCTTTAGATCCTAGATGTTATCTCTGAGACTTTAATGCATCATGATTCTGTTTTGTAATATTTTCAGTACTGCTCTTGGCGTTGGAATGTTGTACTTGGTGCCTCTGATCATGGGCCTCATGATGAAAATGGAGCCGGGAGTGATCCTCCTGTTATTCTTATTTTTGTTGTGTATGCAGAAACGTTCTCTGAAATTAAGTGTGTGTTTTCATCGGTGCTCATCTGTGTTCTAAAACTTTGTGGATGGCTCAGTTTTAGCTCAGTCAAATAGTTGTAGAATTGCCCATTGGTCAACATAAAAGCTGGCTAATTTGTACTAACGAGAGAGAAAGAAATCACAATCATCTTGCACTACTATTGTCAGCTGCAATTTTGTTACTGGGACATGTTTTCCTCTTGTCTTATATGTGGCATTTGAGTTACGAGGACAATATGGACATTCAACCTAGATGACTCGTAATGTCGCCAATGAACTATAGTGTTTCACTCCAGTATTTCCCAGCAAATCAGATTCCAAGACGAGTGTCCTTCTGAATACCTATTTCTGCAATGGTATTCAGTTTTCTGGAATAAACGGCGCTTTGTTGTTACTAGCCGAAAAAAACACCTTTGGATCTTTCACTGAGGAGAGAAGCACATGCTGCTTATTGTTTCCTTTTCGTAAAGACACCTTATGAAGCTGCTTGTGTTGATGTAGAAAGAAAACTGAATGCAGTTGATACAATGCTGCTCATATGGATATGGGATGACATGGCAGAGAAGTGAAAGCTTTTTTATGTGTAAGAGAAGTAAAGCACCCCCGTTTAGTAGCAAGGGACAACAACTTGACCTACTCTCAAGATCAACAGCGGAAGCACTGCCAAGTGCCGGGAGAAGTCAAGTATCTGCTGGAAAAGACGTCTCTTGCACACACTTACATGTTTTTTTTTGCGGGTAACACTTACATGTATTTTTTTTAAAGGAAACCATGTAAATTGTAAATTTGAACTATTGCATTGTCTAAAAATAATTTTTAACCAATTAAGATATCAAATAGCTTGTGATTTGTTTTCACATGATGTTTCCATACAATGAAAATTTGTATGTAACGATACTAGGATTTGCTTCCAGCAAAATTGTTTTCACCTACTAGAAACTTTTTTTGGTTCCTTCGTAGCAGCAAGTTGTTTCCATCAACTCGAGAATTTTCATCCATGATAGCTAGAAATTCCTTTAATTAATTATTTGTGGGAAATGTTTCGGTTGCAACCGACTGAAATTGCTGCAATCATTGTGTCCAATGTTTCCTTGCCAGTTATAAACAAATCATTGAGGTGATTATATTTGTTTCAGACAAAATGAAAATTTGCATCCACCTATCTACAATAAAATGTCTCTGGAGTTAGGATTGACGATGTAGAATTGCATGCGCCAACCAACTTACCCTAAAGCTCAAACTTATGGAGAAAAATGGACTTGAATACCACCCTCGTGAGTGGCTTTCTCATACCTAAATCAAGACCGAAAGAGGATTACACTATTTTATTTTAAATTGTGACTAGGGGTCTTGAACTCAAGAACTCTTGGCTCTTTTACACATGGCTTTTATTTTTTACTCAACCTCGTTATATTGGTTATTGTCTTCTCTTTTAGTTCTTAACTTGTGTTCGTAAGGTGACATGTGAGGACCGAACTACCACAAGTTGATAGCATAAATGCACTCATGTTTGAAGTAGCTGTGTGTGAGAGTGAGCTTGACATTGATAGAAGATAAATGGTTCCAGCAACCACATTTCACACAACTAACCATTTATATACCACTAGAGATTGAGTGCATCCACTACATGCATCAGTTGTCATTTCAAAATATTTTTCTATTGCCCAACCATCCATAGAAAAAATGGAAGGAACAAACAATTTGTATATGACCAGAGATCAAGTGTGTTGTCTCCATTCTTTAGAGTCATTGGGGTTCAACACCTTCACCACCAATTGTTAGCAAAAACAACAGGAATAATTGGTAAGGTTATAGCTTGAGATTAGGAGACGTCAGGAACGGAACACTCAGCATGCAACAAAAAGCTCGCACTTCATAGTGCGAACGCCTGAGAAGATACCATGCTGACTCCGTCGATCCTTCCTATTGCCAATGGTGGCTACTTCTTCAGGATCAATGAAGAAAATAACTGCATTGAAACTATCTGGCAACATGTGCGTGACGGTGTAGGCTATTATATGGCATTTAAGCACAAAGAGCGATATCAAAATTTGACCCGTAGCACAAAGGGCATTAAGCACCGAGAACACTTTCCCTCATGCGTGGCTATCTAATACCTAAATCACGACTGAAAGAGGGTTACGTTTTTTAACGTTTGTTGTCTCTTAACTCAAGAACTCTTCTCTGATACATGTGCGGTCTTTTAAACAAATGATTTTTCGTCAACCTTGTTATATTGCTTGCTGACTTATCTTTTATTTGTTAACTTGTATTCGTCAGAAGGTGGCATGTGAAGACCGAACTATCACAGGTTCACAGCGTAAAGACACTCATGTTTAGAGTGGTTGCGTGTGTGAATGAGTGCGACACTGAGGGAAGATAATGTTTTCAGCAAGTGCACCTTTCACAACTAACCATTCATATACCACTAGCGATCTAGTGCGAGTAATTTCAGCGTCTTTTCTATTACACAAACCTTCAGAAAAAAAATGTAAGGAAAAAACAATTCATATGCGACCACCGATCAAGTTTAACAGATTTCGGTAGAGGATAATTAAACCTCAAAATTCATAGATCGTATAGCAACTGAAGCACCCACCAAATAAATTTTCACGCTAGAGTTCACCCCTGCATATTTTGTTTGCGTATCAACCATGAAGAAACTGACTACTGTTGCGATAGCGATTGCCTGGACAAAAGTCTCCTCCATAGTAATCTTGTATGAACTCCTGCAAGAAACTCCCTATAGAGCACATGTTTTACACTATGGAGCTATAACCATATACAGTTTTTCATTTCAAAACAATTTTGCCAACAGAACTACATGTGAGGACCGAACTACCACAAGTTGATAGCATAAATGCACTCATGTTTGAAGTAGCTGTGTGTGAGAGTTAGCTTGACATTGATAGAAGATAAATGGTTCCAGCAACCACATTTCACACAACTAACCATTTATATACCACTAGAGATTGAGTGCATCCACTACATGCATCAGTTGTCATTTCAGCATATTTTTCTATTGCCCAACCATCCATAGAAAAAATGGAAGGAACAAACAATTTGTATATGACCAGAGATCAAGTGTGTTGTCTCCATTCTATAGAGTCATTGGGGTTTAACACCTTCACTACCAATTATTAGCAAAACAACAAGAATAATTGGTAAGGCTATAGCTTGAGATTAGGAGACGTCGGGAACGGAACACTCCGTATGAAGACCAATGCTGGCACTTCATAGTGTGAAGGCCAGAGAAGATACCATGCTGACTCCATCGATCCTTCCTATTGCAAATGGTGGCTACTTCTTCAGGATAGATGAAGAAAAGAACTGCGCCGAGAGTGTGTCAATGCATGGGTGACAGTGTGGGCTTTTATATGACATTTAAGCACCAAGGGCAATATCAATTATCAACATTGAACCGTAGCACCAAGGGCATTTAAGCACCAAGAACACTTTACCTCGTGCATGGCTATCTAATACCTAAATCATGACCGAAAGAGCGTTAAGTTTTTTAAACGTTTTTTGGCTCTTAAACTCAAGAACTCTTCTCTGATACATGTGCGGTCTTTTACACAAATGGTTTTTCGTCAACCTTGTTATATCGGTTGTTGACTTATCTTTTACCCCCTCCGTCCCAAATTCCATTTCCGCGACAAATAATTTGGGACGGAGGGAGTATTTGTTAACTTGTATTCATAAGAAGGTGACATGTGATGACCAAACTATCACAGGTTCACATCGTAAATGCACTCGTGTTTAAAGTAGTTGTGTGTGAGAGCGAGCATGACATTGATAGAGATAAATGGTTCAGCAACCACATCTTTCACAACTAACCATTTATATACCACACTACTGGAATCAGGCACTTTGCCGTCTGCCATAGCAGACGGCAAAGGATAGGCCAGCGGACAGCAAAGTCCTTTGCCGTCCGCCAGCAGACGGCCACAGTTTCGGCACTGTAAACTCCGGTAAAGGGGTTCTTTGCCGTCTGCCTATGCTCAGCGGACGGCAAAGGTTTTTTGCCGTCAGTCGGCAGACGACAAAGAGGGTGGACGGTGCAGTACTGACGTTAGCCCCGTTAGGTGGTAACGGCATTCTTTGCCGTCTGCCCCGGACGGCCACGTCACAAAGTCTTTACCGTCTGCCCCGGACGGCCAAGGCACAAGACCATTTGCCGTCTGCCCCCGGACGGCCACGTCACAAGGTCTTTGCCGTCTGCCCCCGGACGGCAAAGAGGCCAAATGGTCCCAGGCCTGGAGTTCCCAGGTTGTACAGGCGGCTGCCACGTGCCACCTTTGCCGTCGGTGGCGGACGTCAAAGAGGCTTTTGCCGACGGTGGCAGACGGCAAAGAGCCACTATTGCCTCTTTTTTTTTCCTGTTTTTGTTATATTCAAGAATTTTCAGAGGCAAATATATGATATGTATATATATATTTCACAGAAACAATATCCCTGCCATATGAATATGATCAACCAACAATTATACCAAATTGAAAGTATCAAATGTCACATTGTTCACCATATTACAATAGTTTCATTCATACATACATAGTCTCATCCATAGGTAGAAAGTTTCACATTAGTTCATCGATACAAAATGAAAACAAAAAGTAAACACTAGCACTACATCAAAGCAAGCTGCCGTGAAGTGAATCAAATCTGCAAAATTGGAAATAAGAAAGTTAGAATAAGAATACTAGAAGAAGTAGAAGAAGATCTAGAAGAAGAAGATGATGAAGAAGTGTTTTTCTTCTCTCTCTCTTTCTCCTCTTGTTTTTCTTCTTCTTATTGCTTATTTGTGTCAAGCAGGCATCAAGAATGAATTACATGAATCATGAAGCAAACCACATACCCAGTTCTCCCCGAACTGATATAGGTTGGCACTGCCTTGATGGTGTGGCACACCAACCATTTTGGCACGCCGGTCCTTGGTGTTGTTGTGGACGGCTAGCCATTGCTCTGAGCACCACTCATCCACCAATGCCTCCCAACAATCCATCTTATCCGCACACCATCTCGGGGGCACCTAAGTGAGTAAAGAATAATTTGAGCGCTACGCCTACGAATCAAGTCAAGTAAACTAAGTACAAGGCCTTAAGAAAAGGTAATTACCTTCATGTACTGCTCCTTCTCCAGAAACTTTCCGCGGCACGTCGTCTTTTCCTTCTTAACTTTCTGCGAGGCGTAGTAGTCTCGAACAGCCTGCGGTCGAGCCTCGTGCCGTAAGTTCTGTAGTAGGCGCCTGCACTCGACATCGATAACCTTTGTCGCGGCCTCCTCGTACCCCTCCTCACACCTGTAGAAGGTCTGCAATCAAACGAGTCAACACTGATTAGTACAATAAATAGCTATTGTTGATTTTTAATTGTGTAAAGGAGAAATTAATCAAAACTGTCTGATCACCATGTCGGCCCTCGTGTGGCACAAGACATCGTCGATCCTCATCTCCGGCGGGGCCGGGGCAGCCAAGTAGTGCTCCCAGGTCAATCCTAGCTCTCGAACCCGGCCCTCACCGGGCAACATGACAAACCCCGGAAAGTTGTGCCGGCAGATCACACCAAGGACGGAGTTGGGCCTGCGGGCACCCTTTGTTGGGGAACGCGACAGAAGACAAAAAAAATCGGTACTGCGAGCACGCCCAGGATCACTAAGGAGATGCATGCAAGGTTTGATCTGATCTGTACCGACTCGTAGCGCAGTGGAAGAAGAGTCGATGAAGATCGGTGGTGCAGATCCCCGCAGCTAGGATTTACATCCTCCCAACCGCGAGGATGTTCTCCCTCGTCGGACAGCCCTTCGGGAGGCGGTCGGACAGTCCCTCGGACAATGTCACGGACAGCCCTTCGGGAAGACCCACGAAGCTCGAACGGAAACTCGGACAGCCCTCCGGGAGGACCCTCGAGCAGCCTCTCGGGCAAAGGATCGAAACTACGACCTCTCTACAGGGTTGCACACATACGGTGTCAGCTATCCGGCAGGGCTTCGCCGTCCAGAACTAGTTCCTGCCGGAACCCAGATAGCCTTTCGGCTCTACGAAACTATTTCGCGGGGAGGGAGAGAGAAGGCCAGATCATGCATGGCATTTGTGTGTTGAGAAAGAGTGAGAGTGGAGAGTGCATCTCCACCTCTATTTATAGGAAAACTCAAGGGGTAGGGTGGGACTTGAAATACCCAAAAAACCCATGAAAGGAGTCCTTCACAAGGGCATAAAGGGAAAGCAAGTGGGGTAAATGAGGCCCCATGGTGGGGCCCACCTTGGCCGGCCACCCCTCCTAGGGCTCCCCAAATGGGTGCCCTTATCCTTCCATGTCATCCCCTCAAGATATTTTGTGGAATATCAACTTCCAACCATAACCATAAATGCTATTTCACTATTCACGAAACCAATTTTTCGCGACCGATAAATCCGAAAATATTTCTATGGGTCTTAGAATAATTCCAGTACCCACTAAAACAATTCTGGACACGTTCCGAAACATTTCCAGATCAGTGATTTTCATCTGTGAAAAGCAACCAAAGCGGTTCCGGCAGTCCGGAACATCTCCGGTTTTTGTCTCCGAAAAATCTCAGAAGTTACCGGAACAATTCTGGTACCCTCCAATAATTTCCAGGCATATGCCGAAACCAATTTGACTTAATGGTATAATCCGAAACAATTTTTCGGTTTTACCGAAAACTGTCTATGCAAGTCGAAGCAAGAAAACTTGCGACCAGCCTGCAGCTAACGAAACTGAAGAGCTGCCTTGCATGTGGGGCACGGGAACCTTCCATGCACACTCCAGCCAACGAATAGCGCATACGCCGGCAAGTCATGCATCGAGTTCATGTACCACACATGCATCATGAAGTTTTGTTTTGTAGCGGCGTCGTATGTCTTGATCCCATTATCCCAAGCTTCTTGCAATTCATCCTTAAGCGGCTGCATGTACACATTCATATTCTTCCCCGGATAGTTGGGCCCTGGAATTATCAACGTCGGGAAAATGTTCTTTCTTTTCATAATCTCTCCGGGGGGGAGATTGAGTGGAATGACAAATACATGCCAACAACTGTATTGGGTTGCCGTCATACCAAACACATTGAACCCATCAGTGCCGATGGCGACTCGAGGATGCCTTGGATCTGCCGCTTTATCCTTATGTAATGCATCGAAGTGCTTCCACGCAAAAGCGTCTGAAGTGTGTACCAACATCTGATTCCCATCTGCATCTAGTTCGGTTCTTTTGCCCAATTTGTGCCATGTCATCTGTCTGGCCGTCTCTTCGACCATGAAAAGACGTTGAAGTCTTGGTACGATTGGCATATAGCGAAGAACATTAACGGGGATTTTGGTCTGAATCTTCTCACCCATACCGTTGTCTACCACAACATACCTGGAAGACTTGCAAATGGGACAATAGTTCAAGTCCGCATACTCAAGCCTAAATAAGGCACATATATTCTCACAGGCATCTATCTTCTCATAGGGCATCTTAAGTACACGGAGGATTTTGTCCGACTGGTACAGGTTTGCAGGCAGTACATGGCCTTTGGGTAGAAAGCGTCCGCGTCCAAATATTGTCATCATCGCGTCGTAGCATTCTCTTCCCAGGTTGAATTGAGCCTTCAGAGCCATTACTTGCGCGATGGCATCCAGCTAACAAAGCTCAGTGTGCTCGTGGAGAGGACGTTTTGAAGACTCCAACATTTCATAGAATGCCTTTGCAGATTCCTCCATCTTATCGTCCGAATCCCGAGCATCATCAAAGTCTTGCACCATGTCTTCGATCCCGGTACCATGCTCGTCGGTGCGACGACGAACCACCTCAGCTCTGGCACGTTGGGCAGACTCACCATGAAAAGTCCACACCGTATAATTAGGCGTAAAACCCCACTTCTGCAGGTGTTTACCCATTTCACCCTCTGTCTGCTTTTTAAAGTTGTCGCACCGGGGACAGGGGCACCATGTTTTTTCCTGGCCATTTGCAAATGCGGCTCTCACAAACCCCTTGGTATTTGTTAACCATTCTTTGGTCATGTCTTCCTGACTAGTGTGACCGGTGTACATCCACACACGATCACTCATCTTGCCTAGCTACTAGACACACAAGAAATATATATATATAATTCAACATATATATTCATCAGTTAATCAAGTTTGTCAGTTTTATTACGTCCATGCAACCTACACGCTAATAGGTAAAGATAGGTCCTAATCCCACCCGAGTATGTGTAGATTGGGTTCGTTTTCCCATGCTCTGCTCCGGATCCGACGCAGAATTTTGGCAGCACCTCCCCGATGTTCTCCTGATACACGTCTCGGCAATAAGCAGAGAGGATGTGTACCCGGAGAACAACAGGGAGGCACTGACAAAATTCCGCATCGGATCCGGAGCAGAGCATATGGGAAAACGAACCCAATCTACACATACTCGGGCTGTCCATGGATAACGTTGGACAATTCGAAAGGATGGCGGTTATAAATATGCAAAGACATGCATATTTATAGATGCCGCCCTTTCGAACGGGAGATGCATACTGGTCACGCATACTGATGATTGAAGACACCTATAGCTAGCAAGTTTCATCGGCACGAAGACCGGAACAGAGCAAATTAAGGGGGGGAGGAGATGTCATTTGTGCTCACCCACGAACGCAGGGGAGCTCGTCAAACGCATGGGGAGGTCGTCGAATAGCAGACCCTCGCAGCGACGAAACAACTGCACATTGAAATCCACCCGATCTACACAAATATGATGTTTTTCATAACAAAATCGGAAAATATATGACCTAACTCATAATTTACAAAACTAAGACCCCGTCGGCCTCTGGAAGGCCGAAGAGCACCTTTTCGGTCAACAGGAGGCCGAAGAGGTGTCGGGGGTCAGGGTCAGTGGCGCCGGGGTGTCGTGCCGGGGTGTCGAGCAGGGGGCTCACCGGAGGGGCGTCGCCGGGGGTGTCATGCCGAGGTGTCGTGCAGGGGACTCACCGGAGGGGCGTCGCCGGGGTGTCGTGTCGAGGTGTCGTGTCGGGGTTTCGGGCCAGGGTGTCGGGGTGTCATGTCGGGGCGTCGTGTCGGGGTGTCGTGTCGGGGTGTTAGGGTGACGTGTCGGGATGTCGGGGTGTCGTGTCGGGGCGTCGTGTCGGGGTGTCGTGTTGGGGTGTCGGGGGTGTCGTTTTCTTCTTCTTCCTCTTCTTCTTCTTTTCCTCTTCTTCCTTTTCTTCTTCTTCCTTTTTCTTCCTTTTCTTCTTCTACTTCTTCTTCTTCTTCTTCTTTTTTCTTCTCTTCTTCTTCTTCTTCTCCTCCTCCTCCTCCTTCTCCTCCTCCTCCTCCTCCTCCTCCTCCTCCTCCTCCTCTTCTTCTTCTTCCTCTTCTTCCTTTTTTCCTTTATCCTCTTCTTCTACTTATTCTTATTTTCTTCTTTTTTTGCACTAACCTAATTAACCTAAACTAACAGTAACCTAATTAACACTCTAACCTAATTAACACTAACAGTAACCTAAACTAACAGTAACCTAAACTAATTAACAGATGCAATGAAATGAATAAGAAGAAAAAAGAGAGAAGATGAACTCACCGGAGGAGGGCCGGTGGAGGAGGGCCGGCGCGGGGAGGACGCCGCGGTGGTGGAGCCTGGCCGCGGGGAGGGGTGCTCGCCGCGGGGATGGGGTGCTCGCCGCCGTGAGGGTGGGCTAGCCGCTGGGAGGAGGGCACGGTGGTGGAGGAGGGCCACGGGGTGGTGGAGGAGGGCCGCGGTGGTGGGGGCTCGCCGCGGTGGTGGAGGCTCGCCGCGGTGGTGGTGGAGGGCCGCGGGGAGGGGGGCTCGCCACGGTGGTGGAGGAGGGCCACGGGAAGGGGGCGGTGGTGGAGGAGGGCCGCGGGGAGGGGGCGATGGTGGAGGAGGGCCGCGGGGAGGGAGGGCTCGCCGTGGGGAGGGCTGGCTCCGGCGCTGCCGCGGTGGTTTGTGGTAGAGAGAGTGAGAGATGGGGAGGAAGGGGAGAGAGAGTGAGAGATGGGGAGAAGGGGAGAGGGAGGGGGTGGGGTGGGGGCCGGGGCATGGCCGTTAGCCGTTAGGTCGCCATCCTCTTTGCCGTCTGCTAGCGGACGGCAAAGAGGCAAAAGGCGGACGACATCCACGCCGTCCGGTTGACCCGCGGTCCAGTGCACTACTGGAATCAGCTTCTTTGCCGTCTGCCATACCAGACGGCAAAGGCATTCCTGGCGGACGGCAAAGCCTTTGCCGTCTGCCAGCAGACGGCCAACAGTCCGGGCGAACAGCTAACGGCAAAGGCCCCTTTGCCGTCTGCTGGCAGACGGCAAAGAAGCAAAGCTCTTTGCCGTCTACCGGCAGACGGCAAAGACCCTGGACGGCAGACAAAAGGTGCCAGCCCCGTTAGGGGGCTAACGGCGCTCTTTGCCGTCTGCCAGCAGACGGCAAAGAGCTGCAGCTGACGTCAGGCGTCAGCTGGGCCAGCGCAGGCTCTTTGCCGTCTGCCAGCAGACGACAAAGAAGCAAAGGTCTTCGCCGTCTGCCAGCAGACGGCAAAGAGGCCAAATAGGCCAGCCCAGGTTGCACAGGCTGCTGCCACGTGGCCTCTGTGCCGTCTGCTAGCTGACGGCAAACCTCTTTGCCGTCTGCTAGCAGACGGCAAAGTGGCTATATTGCCACTGTTTTTTTTTCTTAAATTCAATCAATTTCACAGATATATATATATATATATATATATATATATATATATATATATATATATATATATATATATATATATATTCATTTCAAAATATTTCAACAAGTACATATAGCCAACATATCCCTGCCATATGGATATGATCATCCAACACATATATACACCAAATGAAAAGTCCAACATATCCAACAATTAAGCAAAAGGTCCATATAGTTTCATCCATACATACATATATAGGTAGCAAGTTTCACATTGTTCATCCTACAAAATCAAAACAAAAAGGAAGCACAAGAAGAAGAGTAGACTCCATCAACGCAAGCTTCCTCATCGAAAGCAAATCTGCAAATTGGGAAAGAAGAAAGTTAGAAGAAGAAGAAAAAGACTAGAAGAAGAAGACTAGCTAGAAGAAGAAGAAGAAGAAGAAGAAGAAGAAGACCAGAAGAAGAAGAAGAAGAAGAAGAAGAATTTTTCTTCTCTTTCTTTTTCTCCTCTCCTCTTCTTTATCTTCTTCTTCTTCTAACTAAGGTAGGTAAAAATGCCATTTTTTAGCTAAGCTAGGAAAAAATTCTAAGTGTAGGTCATTTTAGAGCTAAGCTAGGTAAATAGGTCATTTTGGAGCTTAGTAAGGTTATTATGTCATTTTCGAGGATGATGCCATTTTTGAGCGAACTTACGTAAGTATAGCTCATTTTTTATCTAACTTAGGTAATTATGCCATTTAGGAGGAAAATAAGCTAAGTATAGAGAAAACGTACCCTCATCACAACAAATGCGATGAAGATCGCAACTAAGGTAACAATTGATCCAACAGCATAATGATACCAAGCCTCATTATCAATGGCATATTTTCTAATCTTCTTAATCTTCAAGCGCATTGCATCCATCTTCAAGCGCATTGCATTCATCTTCATCTTGTGATCATCGACGACATCGGCAACATACAACTCCAATGTCATCTTCTCTTTTTCAATTCTTTTAATTTTTTCTTTCAAATACTCATTTTCTTTTTCAACTAAATTTAACTTCTCGACAAGAGGGTCGGTTGCAAATTCCGGTTCACATACCTCCTAGATTAAAATATCTCTATGTCAACTTGATGGCCATAATTGTCATAAATGCGAAATGCAACAAATAGTTATAAAAGAGAATTTACCACATCCGAATCATAAAGCGGGCGAGGGCCGACGGGGACGGATTTCAAGATCATGGCACTATGTATAAGAAACAATCATACAAAGTAAGAAAATTATACAAGTAACTATATAAATCATACAATCATACAAGAAAATGGCAAGTGTAGGTCATTTTAGAGCTATCCTAGTTAAAATCGGTCATTTTGGAGGTAGGTAAGGTTATTTTGTCATTTTGGAGGAAAATAAGCTAAGTCAATGTCATTTTGGAGCTAAACCAAGATTATCATGCCATTTTTTACCTAAGTATGCTAAGTATGTCATAAATGAACTAAAGAAGCTAAGTATAGGTCATTTTGGAGCTATCCTAGGTAGTTATGCCATTTTTTAGCTAACTAAGCATATTAAGTCATTTAGGAGGAAAAATGCTAAGTATAGGTCATTTTATAGCTATCCTAGGTAAAGTATGTCAGTTTGGAGCTAAGTAAGGTTATTATGTCATTTTCGAGGAAAATAAGCTAAGTCAATGTCATTTTGTTGAATACCTAATAACATGAACTAATTGATAATATATATGTACATAATAATAATTGAATACCTGACATTACTAATATTAATCTTCATCGTCTATATATGCTCCGGGATCAATAAATGCGGAATCATCATCACTATCAGTAATGACGTGCTCATCAGCATCATCAATAAATGCATCAACATGTGGAAGGCCTCCTTTATGTAATCGGTCAAGCATTGACAGGTCATCCGCAGCAGTAACCTCTTCTTCTTCCGTCTCATCTTGTTCCGGCTCAGGGGTGAAGTCGGATTCACTGTCGCTGTCTACCTCAATGTTCTGGGGTGAAGTAGAGCGGTTCTTGAAACGTTTTTTGGAAACACGTGTTTCTTGGAAGAATTCTCCTTCATATGTGTCTGGGTTAATGTGAGGGTCATAATCATCTTCATTGAGGAGAGGTGGTCTAAAATGTGGCGGCACATCATAAACGACATCCCAACCATTCAGATTTGGATCAGTTTGGCAGGCCCACGGTAGATAGAAAACTTGGGTCGCCTATTGAGCCGTAATATAGACATCGGGAACATCTAAATGGGTGCTTTGTTTGATTTCCACTAGCCCTATATGTTCATGAGTCCTTCTAGTCTCCTTTGGCTGGAACCAATAACATTTGAAGACTACGACGTTTGGTGGGTTTTCACCAAAGAATGTAAGTTCATAAATTGCTTCAACTCTTCCATAATACTCGACCCCTCCTTCGCCGACAGCGGAGACACAACAATTTGTAGAATTTCGGTCGGCCATAGATAGCTCTTTGCCAAAAGTACGAAAGCGATACCCATTGATGTCATATTTGTCAAATGAACGGACCTTATAGTCAAAACCATTTGTGACTTGTCTCAATTCGGAGTCCATAGACTCTGCATTAGCCTACAAGTTTAATACGAAAGGATTGTTGCATTAGCCGCAAACTAGACGAAGAAATGAAATGGTCTAATGGAAATTACCGTTTGTTTGAACCAAGAGATGAAACCGGGATAGCCTCCTCCATGCTTTGCCAGAAGCTCATACTCTTCGATGGAATCCTATTGGATCACCGCTCCATCCGAGAATTTGGCGACGTATCGACTGTATCACATATCCGGGAATAAGAGCATTTCAAAGGAATTAGAAGTTGCGAAACAATGTACCAAGAACTTACTCGATGTACAGCCGCACTTCTGTTAGGTTGTTGAAGATATACAACGAAATGGTCCGCCATTCTTCGACATCCAACGGTATTGCTTTCGAAGCACCGGCTGGTGCGAGGTTCCCTTTGAATAGGCTGAGGTTGGATCGACCTTTTTCATGGTCGCCATCATTGTACCGAGGCTTCGGATTATGCAAATGACGATTCTTGGCTTTGTAGTGTGCTGTCACGAAGTTTGCGGCCTCCTCAGTAATGAATGCCTCGGCCATCGATGCTTCAATTCTACGTTTATTTTTACATTTTGCTCGAAGCGTCTTCTGCATCCTCTCAGTTGCGAAGCACCAACGATTTTGCACGGGCCCCCCAATCTTGCCTCGGTCGGGAGATGCAAAATCAAATGCTGCATTGGATTAAAGAATCCCGGTGGAAAGATCTTTTCTAACTTGCAGATCAACTCCGGCGCCAACTCTTCCAGTTCGTCTAGCACGTCAGGCGATAGTTCTTTCGCACAAAGAGCACGGAAGAAATAGCTCAGCTCTGCCAGTACTAGCCATTCATCCTCAGGGATAAAGCCACGCAACATCACCGGCATTACCCGCTCAAGCCATATGTGCCAATCATGACTCTTCATACCAAATATTTTCAATTTGTCAAGACTCGCTCCCCTCTTTAGATTCGTTGCATACCCATCGGGGAACATCAACTGCATTTTCACCCACAAGATCATTTCCCTCATAGCTGGCCTTCCAAGATTGAACCATGCCTTTGGCTTCCTCCAGTTCTTCTTTCCTTTCGGTTGTCGCATGATTTGTAACGGTCAATCACATAGAGCCTCTTGATCGACTCTAGCCTTAGGGTTATCCTTTGACTTCCCCTCTATGCCGAACAATGTACCAAAAAGGGCCTGGGCGATATTCTTTTCAGTGTGCATCACGTCGATGTTGTGTGGGCAAATGAGGTCTTTAAAGTAAGGCAGATCCCACAAGCATATCTTGTGAGTCCAGGCGTGTTTCGAATTATACCCTTTGAAATATCCTGGACGCTCTGGATTAGGCTCGAGAGCGTTTAACTGATCCAGGGCCTGTTGGCCTGTCAATGCAGGTGGTGCAGAGTTTTTGACAACTCTACCTTTCATGAAATTTTTCTTGTCTTTTCTGAACTTATGGCCAGGATCCAGGAACTGCAGCCAACGGAACTGAAGAGCTGCCTTGCATGTGGGGCACGGGAACCTTCCATGCACACACAAGCCAACGAATAGCGCATACGCCGGCAAGTCATGCGTTGAGTACATGTACCACACATGCATTTTGAAGTTTTGTTTTGTAGCGGCGTCATATGTCTTGATCCCATTATCCCAAGCTTCTTGCAATTCATCCTTAAGCGGCTGCATGTACACATTCATATTCTTCCCCGGATAGTTGGGCCCTGGAATTATCAACGTCAAGAAAATGTTCTTTCTTTTCATAATCTCTCCGGGGGGGAGATTGAGTGGAATGACAAATACAGGCCAGCAACTGTATTGGGTTGCCGTCATACCAAACACTTGGAACCCATCCGTGCTGATGGTGACTCGAGGATGCCTTGGATCTGCCGCTTTGTCCTTATGTAAAGCATCGAAGTGCTTCCACGCAAAAGCGTCTGAAGTGTGTCCCAACATCGGATTCCCATCTGCATCTAGTTCGGTTCTTTTGCCCAATTTATGCCACATCATCTGTCTGGCCGTCTCTTCGACCATGAAAAGACGTTGAAGTCTTGGTATGATTGGCATATACCGAAGAACATTAACTGGGATTTTGGTCTGACTCTTCTCACCCATACCGTTGTCTACCACAACATACCTGGAAGACTTGCAAATGGGATAATAGTTGAAGCCCGCATACTCAAGCCTAAATAAGGCACATCCATTCTCACAGGCATCTATCTTCTCATAGGGCATCTTAAGCGCACGTAGGATTTTGTCCGACTGGTACAGGTTTGCTGGCAATACATGGCCTTTGGGTAGAAAGCGTCCAAATATCGTCATCATCGCGTCGTAGCATTCTCTGCCCAGGTTGAACTGAGCCTTGAGAGCCATTACTTGCGCGATGGCATCCAGCTGACAAAGCTCAGTGTGCTCGTGGAGAGGACGTTTTGAAGACTCCAACATTTCATAGAAGGCCTTTGCAGATTCCTCCATCTCATCGTCCGAATCCCGAGCATCATCAAAGTCTTGCACCATGTCTTCGATCCCGGTACCATGCTCGTCGGTGCGACGACGAACCACCTCAGCTCTAGCACGTTGGGCAGACTCACCATGAAATCTCCACACCGTATAATCAGTCGTAAAACCCCACTTCTGCAAGTGTTTACCCATTTCATCCCGTGTCCACTTTTTATGGTTGTTGCACCGGACACAGGGGCACCAGGTTATTTCCTGGCCATTTGCAAATGCGGCGCTCAGAAACCCCTTGGTTTTTGTTAACCATTCAATGGTCATTTCTTTCTGACTAGGGTGACCGGTGTACATCCAAGCACGATCACTCATCTTGCCTACCTACTAAACACACAAGAAATATATACATAATTCAGCAAACCATATTCATCAGTTAATAGAGTTTGTCAGTTTTATTACGTCCATGCAACCTAGACGCTAGTAGGTAAAGATAGGTCCTAATCCCACCCGAGTATGTGTAGATGGGTTCGTTTTCCCATGCTCTACTCCGGATCCGACGCAAAATTTCGGCAGCACCTCCCCGCTGTTCTCCTGATACACGTCTCGGCAATAAGCAGAGAGGATGTGTACCCGGAGAACAACAGGGAGGCACTGGCGAAATTCTGCATCGGATCCGGAGCAGAGCATATGGGAAAACGAACCCAATCTACACATACTCGGGCTGTCCATGGATAACGTTGGACAATTCGAAAGAATCACGGTTATAAATATGCAAATGCATGCATATTTATAGATGTAACCCTTTCGAACGGGAGACGCATAGTCGTCACGCATACTGATGATTCAATCTACCTACAGCTAGCAAGTTTCATCGGCACGAAGACCGGAACAGAGCAAATGAAGGGGGAGGAGGAGATGTCATTTGTGCTCACCCACGAACGCAGGGGCGGAGCTCGTCGAACGCACGGGGAGGTCGTCGAACACCAAACCCTCGCAGCGACGAAACAACTGCACATTTAAATCCACCCGATCAACACAAATATATATGATGTTTTTCATAACAAAATCGGAAATTATATGACCTAACTCATAATTCACACATATATGACCCCGTCGGCCTCTGGAAGGCCGAAGAGCACCCTTTCGGTCAACAGGAGGCCGAAGAGGTGTCGGGGGTCGGGGGTGTCGTGTCAGGGTGTCGGGGTGTCGTGGTGTCGGGGTGTCATGGTGTCGGGGTGTCGTGTCGGGGTCGGGGTGTCGTGTCGGGGTCGGGGTGTCGGGGTGTCGGGGGTGTCGTGTCTGGGTGTAGTGGTGTTGGGGTGTCAGGGGTGTCGGGGTGTCGGGGTCGGGGTGCCGTGTCGGGGTCGGGGTGTCGCGGTCGGGGTGCCGTGTCGGGGTCGGGGTGTCGGGTCGGGGTCGGGGTGTCGGGTCGGGGTGTCGTGGTGTCGTGGTGTCGTGGTGTCGGGGTGTCGTGTCGGGGTCGGGGTGTCGGGGTGTCGTGTCGGGGTCGGGGTGTCGGGGGTGTCGTGTCTGGGTGTCGTGGTGTCGGGGTGTCAGGGGTGTCGGGGTGTCGGGGTCGGGGTGCCGTGTCGGGGTCGGGGTGTCGGGTCCGGGTCGGGGTCGGGGTGCCGTGTCGGGGTCGGGGTCGGGGTCGGGTCGGGGTCGGGGTCGGGGTGCCGTGTCGGGGTCGGGGTGTCGGGTCGGGGTCGGGATCGGGGTCGGGGTTTTTCCTCTTTTTTTTCTTTTCTTCTTCTTCCTCTTCTTCCTTTTCTTGATTTTCTTCCTTTTTGTTCCTTCTTCTTCTTCTTCTTCCTCCTTTCCTTTTTCCTCTTCTTCTTCTCCTCCTCTCCTCTTTTTTCTTCTTCTTCTTCCTCTTCTTCTTTTTTCTTCTCCTCCTCCTCCTCTTCTTCTTCTTCCTTTCCTTTTTTCCTCTTCTTCTTCTCCTCCTCTCCTCTTTTTTTCTTCTTCTTCTTCTTCTTTTTTCCCTCTAAGTTTTTTCTACCTAATATATACTAACTAATATGAACTAATAACTAACTAATATAAACTAACTAATATGAACTAATAAAAACAGAAAAAAAACATAAAAAGGGGGGAGGGTGGAGCTCACCGGAGGGGGGGTCGAGGCGGCGGCGCGGGGCGGCGGAGGGGGAGGGGCGGAGCTGGGTCGTCGGGGGTGCCTGCTCGCCGGCGACCCGACGCGGCGGAGCGGCGAGGCAGGGGGCGGCGGGGGCGACGGGGCCGAGGTGGTGGAGGAGGGCCGCGGGGAGGGGGCGGGCGGCGCCGCGGCCTGGCTCCGGCGGTGGTGGAGAAGGGCCGCGGGGAGGGGGCGGTGGTGGAGGAGGGCTGCGGGGAGGGTGCGGCGGCGGGAGGGCGGGGCGGCGGCGCTGAGAGAGAGAGGGAGAGAGAGATGTGAGAGAGAGAGAGAGAGGCGCGGGGCGCGGGGCCGAAAGTTAAGTTCATTTCTTTGCCGTCTGCTGGCAGACGGCAAAGAATTCTTTGCCGTCTGCCAGCAGACGGCAAAGACGGCGACCGTTAGCCCGCCCCCGCCGTGACATTGTGGGCCCCACCCTCACCTCTTTGCCGTCTGCTGGCAGACGGCAAAGAGTTCTTTGCCGACTGCCAGCAGACGGCAAAGAAGTGGCAGATGGCAAAGAGCTTGACCTAGCCAGTGCCGTGCCCCGTGGGGCCCACTTTGGTCTTTGCCGTCTGCTGGCAGACGGCAAAGAATTCTTTGCCGTCTGCCAGCAGACGGCAAAGACCCTCTTTGCCATCAGCCAGATCTTTGCCGTCTGCTTTGCCATCAGCCAGAATTGTTTGCCATCCTTTGCCATCAGCTCATACTTTGTCGTCCATTTTCTGTAAGCTGACGGCAAAGACTTTCTTTGCCATCAGCCAGCAGACGGCAAAGAACTGGCAGATGGCAAATCCTCAGATTCCAGTAGTGCCACCAGAGACCGGTGCATCCACTTCATGCAACACTTGTCACATCAGCATATTTTTCTATCACACCAACCATCAGCAGAAAAAATGCAAGGAAAAACAATTTGTATAAGACTACCGATCAAGTGTGTTGTTTCCATTATTTGGAGTAATTGGGTTCAACACCTTCACGACAAATTATTAGCAAAAATAATGCAAGACCAAAAAAAAACGGACCAGGTTATAGCTTGAGATTAGGAGACGTCGGGAACGGAATACTCCGTCGGAAATTAAAAGTTGGCACTTCATTTTTCGACAAAGTGAATATATTAATATCGCGAAGATACCAATTATACCCGGCCTCTGTACCAACAAGATGTCCAAAAACATCAAGGATACACACAGCCAAAAAAGAAAAATTAAAAAAGAAACAGAAAAAAGACCCCGTCATGGTGGGGAGGCCTGAGAAGATACCATGCCGCCTCCATTAATTGTGTTCTTAGTGCTAACAATGGCTTCTTCTTCAGGATCAATGAAGAAAAGAACTAGGTTATGACTCTCTGTCGATGTCCCGCGGCAGTGTGGGCTCTTATATGTCATTAAGCAACGAGCGCAATGTCGACATTTAGCACGTGGCCACTTGAGCATAGTGTTTCACTAAAATATTTTGGAGCAAATCAAAAGCCTATAATTTCAAGTTGAGTGTCATTTAGCGAATTCCTGTCATGGACTCATGGTCTTCATTTTTCTGGAATAAAATGGGGCTTTGTGTCATGCCATCACTAGTTAACCTCTAATGGTGCATCGGAATTTTCCCTTTCTATGTCAGCTTTTATATATTGGTAGTTATCTTCTCATTTATTTCATACCTTGTGTCTGCAAGAAGGTGAGATGTGAGGGTAAACTGTCACAGGTTCACAGCACAAAGGCACTCATGTTTAGAGTGGTTGCCTGTGTGAATGAGTGTGACATTGAGAGAAGATAAAGTTTCAACAACTGCACCTTTCATATACCACTAGCGATCTAGTGCATCCACTACATGCATCAGGAGTCATTTCAGCATCTTTTGTATTACACCAACCGTCAGAAAAACAACTCATATACGACAACCGATCAAGTGTGTTGCCTTCATTCTTCATCGCCATTGCGATTCAACACCTTCATCACCAATTACTAGTTTGAGAGTAGGAGGCATTGGGAATGGAACACTCGGTATGAAATGAGAAGCTGGAACTTCATGATGCGAAGGACTGCCTGAGAAGATACTATGCTGCCTACGACCTCCATACATGCCTGACAAAATTCTTTTAGATATATTTTTGTTATAACAAAGAGATGTTCAAAATTGTGTTGTAAGAGTACCGACTATTCTAGTGTTAGGCTGTGACACCATGGCAGACCTAGGAATGGGCTAGGCCCCAGGCAGCCTTCGTTCACTGCAGCAGACTAGCAACAGTAACGCTACAGTGTACAAAGGAGATGGGCCTCACGCCCCAGGCCGCCGCCCGGGCTGCCTGGGGCCTGAATCCGCACATGAGTTGCCTCTGTGCACTAGCAGAGCAAGCACACACAACCGAGCATGGCTAAGATAATTATCACAGGTGATGCCCATCAACTGATTATCACTTCTAAAGCACATCATGTGAAAATCTTGTTCTTGTGCAGCACTCGCGTACCTTCTGCATTGTACTCAAACTGAATGTATAACTGTAAGAAGCTATAACTGAGGTACAAAAAGAAAAGTTTAACAGATATTGGTAGAAGATAATTAAACCTCAAAAATTCGTAGATCGCATAGAAACTGAAGCACCCACCAAATAAAGTTTCACGCTAGAGTTCACCCCTGCATATTTTGTTCGAAGAAACTGACTACTGTTGCGATAGCGATTGCCAGGACAAAGTCTCCTCCATAGTAGTCTAGTATGAACTCCTAGCAAGAAACTCCCTGTAGGGCACATCTTTTACACTATGGAGCTATAACTATATACATTTTTTCAATTCAAAACAATTTTTGCAACAGAACAACAAGCCAAACATTTGAAAAAATTGTTAGTGGGGATACAATAGCAAACATAGTGCTGAAAATTGACACAGCGAAGACATAACTGTAGTTCTTGATTACCAAAGTCATGACAGCCAAGAAGAGACCAGCAGGTGTGCCCGAATTAAATGAGCAGGGGCATACTGAACGGTGTGATCATACAGCAACCTAAAATGTTTTGGAGCAACATCAATAAGAAGACACCGTCTTAAGTCAACGAGCCCGAGACAGCAGCTTCGCAATTATACAGCACGTAAGCAGGGAACAGATTGAACTGAACTTTAGTATATGAAGGTCAGTCATGTTCATCAGACTCATTGGCACCATATACAGCAAACATAGTCCTGAAAATTGACACGGCCAAGATATTCACCGAAGCTGAAACCCAGGCTATTTTGGAAACGTTTTCAGCGAGAAATCTATCGAGTGGATAAACTATTTGATCTGATGCACCATACTGTCATTTATCGAGCAATTGTTCAAATGTATCTAAAAATCAACGAAATGTAGGACTTCTTCTGCCGGGCTTGAGGATGATAATCAAAGATTAGCTTAACAATTGATGAAACATGTCAATTACTGCAGTTTATAGTCAGGAAAAATATGACATGATATTACTTTTCCTTGTTCATTCAGGAGAGGAAAATGGGTTCTTCCAAAGATTGGATGGCATAACTAGACAAGCATACAGATAGCTAAGGCCTTGCTTGCCAAGTTGCTAGGCAGCGACTCGTAGCTTTGCTCAATACTGCTCCTAGTATAAGGTCTGCAGACCGAGAGATAATCAATCTCAGTAGAGATGCAACAAGCAAGTGATAACAATAGAAAGAAACTGCTCAGAACCGTTACTGACCAAGCCTGACGCCACCAATGAATAATGAACACTGATAAAATGCAGCAAATGCGATGGTACAGAATGACACCCAAGACATCATGTAAGACTTGCTCTGTGTTGAGAAGCCAGTGACGTTCAGTAGACAGCAGCACTGCAACGAATTTCAGAAACTTCAGCAGACGAACAAAAATATCAGTCCACTAACCTTCAAAGTATACTACAATGTGACATTAGCAAGTACCCAAATTATGACATTAGATGGAACAAACTGAAGATTTGGTTCAGACTTTTGGCTTAAATTACGAGAAACTTTGACAATCACCTAGGAAGGATTCAGCAAAGAAACCATCCGTTGATATTTCAGGTTTGCAAACAACAAAATGCGTCACATGAACACAAAATGGAGATCTGATGGACAACTTTCATTTAGATTGCTGATGATCTCAGTAGAAACGCAACAAGCAAGTAGTACCAATTAAGGAAGCTGTCCAGGACTGTTACTGACCAGGCCACCGATGAATAATGAACACTGGTGATGAAATACAGCAAATGCAACGGTTCAGAATAACACCAAGACATTCAGTAGACGGTACTGCAAGGAATTTCAGAAACTTCAGTTGCAGTGGTTGTCAAACAAAAATATCAGTCCACTAAACTTCAGACTTCAGAGTATACAAATTCTGACAGTAGCATGACAGGGGAGCAACCGAAGTATGGCATTAGATGGAACAAACTGAATTTTTGGTTGGGACTTTTTAGCTTAAATAAATTCCGAGAAAATCTTGAGCAACAGCATGGATGAAGCAAAGAAACGATTCATTGGTATACAAACAGCAAAATCACAAAATGGAGAGAGATCTGACAGACAACTTTCATTCAGATTGCTGATGGCAACAAGATGGTAACATCAGACACATCCAACACAGCACGAACAATGGACCTTCCTACCACGATCCCAGACCACTCCACCACGCAACACATTCTACTCCCTACAGCTGCAGATGAGACGGACACTAGGAAGTCTTAGGCCCTCTCTCCCCTGATGCGCCTTGCGAGCTGGATGTCCTTGGGCATGATGGTGACGCGCTTGGCGTGGATGGCGCAGAGGTTGGTGTCCTCGAAGAGCCCCACCAGGTACGCCTCGGCGGCCTCCTGCAGGGCGGAGACGGCGGAGCTCTGGAAGCGGAGGTCGGTCTTGAAGTCCTGCGCGATCTCCCGCACGAGGCGCTGGAAGGGCAGCTTGCGGATGAGCAGCTCGGTGCTCTTCTGGTACTTGCGGATCTCCCGGAGCGCCACGGTGCCGGGGCGGAAGCGGTGCGGCTTCTTCACGCCGCCCGTGGCCGGCGCCGACTTGCGCGCCGCCTTGGTCGCCAGCTGCTTCCGCGGCGCCTTCCCGCCGGTGGACTTCCTCGCCGTCTGCTTCGTGCGGGCCATCGGGATGGGCGGGGATGGGAGGGCTAGGCTGGGCTGGGGTAGGGTTTCCTTGGTGGATTGCTTCGGAGATTTGGGAGTGGATGGAGACCGGAGCTGGTTCGGGGAGCGTTTTAAGGAGGAGAGGAGGAGGGGGACGGCGGGCGAGCCTGCCCAAATTTCGCATTTTCCGCGCTGTGCTCTGTGTTTCGGGAGGGGAGGTGAGTTTCGAGCGTCCGATCTGTGAGGAGTTGACGGTGGGGATCAAGTCTCACGCGGATCGCGATCCGTGGCGTGGGGTTTCTGCGTTCTCATTGGTTGGTTGGTTGCTGGCAGGTGCAGGCGTGATCGTGCGCTTAACTATCTCCAACAGCTTAGCGTCATACTAGCAGCGTGTACTAAACAATAGTTAAAGGGAGGAAGTATATTTGACATTCGTGGGAAAAAATTCGCAAACGAATGGTTTCATGATATTCTGTGCGGAAAATAAAAATAAAATCGACGGTATACAAGTTAGTAAAAGGTTTTAGGATTTTCAATAGTTTTGAATTTTCTAAATTCCTTTTCCCGGTTCAGGCCGAACCGAGACCCACTCGGTATTTCTCTCTTCGCTGCCCCAAAGCTTACGGGCAGGTTTTGTTTGTATACTAAGTTTGTCATCATTTGTCATACTATTTTGTCACACGTGTTTAAGGCTAGGCGAGCTAAACTGATGTCACATTTGAGTCAATCATGTCACATGTTTTCTGAGTCAATGACATGTAAGGTCTAGTTTGTGTAAAAAAAATGCCACAAGTGTGGCCGTAAACCAAACAGAAGGGTAATTTGGTCTAAGTTATCTAACTTATGATGTGCTCCATCAAGAACATCCTGAACATAAAAAAAATCACGAGAAGAAGAAGAGGGAATTGATCCCCACGACAACAGTCGTGATTCCTCCATCAAGAACATCCTGAAAGTTACACGAGGAGCTCCGACAGACTGAAAGTCAACCCAAATCATAAGTCAATTAACATTACATTCTGCAATTAACATATAGAGAACCGGAACAAAGCATTAACACACGGTGAGTACATGAACTCCTCAAACTACGGTCATCACCGGAAAGTATCCCAAATATTGTCACTATGGGGTTTACGGATCATAACAAGTAATAGGTGCATATGACTAGGCAAGATCGGATCAAGAACATAGATATAATAGTGATAACATAAACGGTTCAGATCTGAAATCATGGCACTCGGGCCCTAATGACAAGCATTAGGCATAGCAAAGTCATAGCAACATCAATCTCAGAACATAGTGGATACTAGGGATCAAGCCCTAACAAAACTAACTCGATTACATGATGAATCTCATCCAACTCCTCACCGACCAGCAAGCCTACGAAGAAATTACTCACTCCCGGTGGGGAGCATCATGAAATTGGCGATGGAGAAGGGTTGGTGATGACGAAGACCAAAGATTTCCCTCTCCGGAGCCCCAAACGGGCTCCAGATCTGGCCTCCCGATGAAGAACAGGAGGTGGCGGCGGCTCCGTATCGTAAAACGCGATGAAACTTTCTCCTCTATTTTTTTCTCCGAAAATATGAATTTATAGCGGCGGAATTAGGACCAGTGGGGCCACAAGGTGGGCACAACCCACCAAGGCGCGCCCAGGGGGCCTGGCGCGCCCTCGTGGGTGCTGCCCACCCTGGCCCCCTTCTCCGGTAGTTTTTGGCTCCAATAATTCTTATATATTCTGAAATAATTCTCCAAAAAGTTCCGTTCCGTTCCGAGAACTTTCATTTCTGCACAAAAACAACACCATGGTAGTTCTGCTGAAAACAGCGTCAGTCCGGGTTAGTTTCATTCAAATCATGCAAAATAGAGTCCAAAACAAGGGCAAAAGTGTGAGGAAAAGTAGATACGTTGGAGACGTATCACCGCGCTACTGTAAAGTAGCGGTAGCACGTGTCTGCTAGCCGCGCTACTGTTAAAACTCCACCTACACTAGTAGAAAACAAGGCTTTGGTCCAGCCCTGAAAAGCCCATTAATCCCGTTTCACTCACGAACCGGGACCAATGGGGGCATTGGTCCCGGTTCGTGAGGCCAGGGCGCCAGCCGGGCCTCGTGGGCCATTGTGTTGGAAATATGCCCTAGAGGCAATAATAAATTGGTTATTATTATATTTCCTTGTTCATGATAATCGTTTATTATCCATGCTATAATTGTATTGATTGGAAACTCAAATACATGTGTGGGTACATAGACAACACTGTGTCCCTAGTATGCCTCTAGTTGACTAGCTCGTTGATCAAAGATGGTTAAGGTTTCCTAGCCATTGACATGAGATGTCATTTGATAACGGGATCACATCATTAGGAGAATGATGTGATGGACAAGACCCAAACTAAGAACGTAGCATTTGATCGTGTCAGTTTATTGCTATTGTTTTCTGCATGTCAAGTATCTGTTCCTTTGACCATGAGATCATGCAACTCACTGACACCGGAGGAGTACCTTGTGTGTATCAAACGTCGCAACGTAACTGGGTGACTATAAAGGTGCTCTACAGGTATCTTCGAGGGTGTCTGTTGGGTTGGCATGGATCAAGACTGGGATTTGTTACTCCGTATGACGGAGAGGTATCTCAGGGCCCACTCGGTAATACAACATCACATTGAGCCTTGCAAGCAAAGTGACTAAAGAGTTAGCCACAGGATCTTGTATTACGGAACGAGTAAAGAGACTTGCCGGTAACGAGATTGAACTAGGTATAGTGATACCGACGATCGAATCTCGGGCAAGTAACATACCGAAGAACAAAGGGAACAGCATACGGGATTAACTGAATCCTTGACATAGAGGTTCGACCGATAAAGATCTTCGTAGAATATGTAGGAGCCAATATGGGCATCCAGGTCCCGCTATTGGTTATTGGCCGTAGAGGTGTCTCGGTCATGTCTACATAGTTCTCGAACCCGCAGGGTCTACACACTTAACGTTTGGTGACGATTAGTATAGTTGAGTTATTATGATTGGTGACCGAAGGTTGTTCGGAGTCCCGGATAAGATCCCGGACATGACGAGGATCTCCGGAATAGTCCGGAGGTAAAGATTGATATATGTGATAATAGTGTTTTGATCTCCGGAAGAGTTTCGGAGTTCACCGAAAGGGGTTCCGGATGTTCACCGAAGTGTTCGGGTGCAGCAACACTTTATATGGGCCAAGGGATAAAAGCCCACGAGGTATTGGAAAAGTGCAAAAGTAGTTTTGCTGCCGCGTAAGCGGTACTACCGCTTGGTGAAGCGGTACTACCGCCCGAGCGGTACTACCGCTTGTGTGAAGCGGTACTACCGCCCAAGTGGTACTACCGCTTGTGTGAAGCGGTACTACCGCTTGTGTGCGGCTGTGCACGATTCGGCAGGGATCCGAGTTGGACTCTTTCCCTGCGGGCCAAACCGACCTTGTGCGGACAAAACCGACCTGGAGGAGGCTTTTACTCCAAGTTTAGACCCCAAGGCTCAACATATAAATAGAGGGGCAGGGCTAGCACACGAAACACATCAAGATTTCCCCAAGCCGTGTGCGGCAACCCTAACCCTCTAGTTCCTCCGTCATAATCTCCGTAGTGCTTGGCGAAGCCCTGCAGAGATTGTTCCTCACCACCATCACCACGCCGTCGTGCTGCTGGAACTCAACCACTACTTCATCATCGCTCGCTGGATCGAGGAGGTGAAGGCGTCATCAAGCCGTACGTGTGTTGAACGCGGTGGTGCCGTCCGTTCGGCGCTAGTTCGTGATCGGATCGAGGGACGACTTGCGATTTGGATCGCGGAGACGTTCGACTACATCAACCGCGTTTCTTAAACGCTTCCGCTTAGCGATCTACAAGGGTATGTAGATTCACTCTCCCTCTCGTAGATGCTCATCACCATGGATAGATCTTGCGTGTGCGTAGGAAAATTTTTGTTTCCCATGCAACGTTCCCCAACAGTGGTATCAGAGCCAGGTTTATGCGTAGATGAGATCTCGAGTAGAACACAAACGAGTTGTGGGCGTGGGTGTATACATATTGCTTGCCGTTACTAGTTGATATTTGATTCGGCGGTACTGTGATATGAAGCGGCCCGGACCGACATTACGCGTACACTTACGCGAGACAGGTTCCTTCAACTGACATGTAACTTCGTTGCATAAAGATGGCTAGCGGGTGTCTGTCTCTCTCACTTTAGTTGAATCGATTTCAATGAAGAGGTTTCTTTTAGAAGATCAAAAAGCAATCACTACACCACGTTGTGGTTTTGCGTAGGTAAGAACGGTTCTTGCAAACCCGTAGCAGCCACGTAAAATTTGCAACAACAATTAGAGGACGTCTAACTTGTTTTTGCAGGGTATGATGTGATATGATGTGGCCAATTACATGATGAGATATATGTGATGTATGAGATGATCATGTGTTGTATAGAATATCACGACTTGCATGTCGATGAGTACGGCAACTGGCAGGAGCCACAGAGTTGTCTTTAATTATTGTATGACCTGCGTGTCAATCATTAAGCGCTATGTAATGCTTTACTTTATCGCTAAACGTTAGCAATAGTCGTGGAAGCAACAGTCGGCGCGACAACCTTATGGCGACACGTTGATGGAGATCAAGATGATGGAGATCATGGTGTCATGCCGGTGACGATGGAGATCATGCCGGTGCTTTGGAGATGGAGATCAAAAGCACAAGTTCATGGCCATATCATGTCACTTATGATTTGCATGTGATGTTAATCCTTTTATGCATCTTATTTTGCTTAGGACGACGGTAGCATTATAAGGTGATCCCTCACTTAAATTTCAAGATAAATTGTGTTCTCCCCAAGTGTGCACCGTTGCGAAAGTTCGTCGTTTCGAGACACGCCGTGATGATCGGGTGTGATAGACTCTACGTTCGCATACAACGGGTGCAAGCCATGTTGCACGTGCGGAACACTCGGGTTAAACTTGACGAGCCTAGCATGTACAGACATGGCCTCGGAACACAAGAGACCGAAAGGTCGAACATGAGTCATATAGTAGATATGATCAACATGAAGATGTTCACCATTGAAACCACCTCAACTCACGTGATGATCGGACTTGAGTTGGTGGATTTGGATCATGTTACACTCGAATGACCGGAGGGATGTCAATTTGAGTGGGAGTTTTTAAGTAATATGATTAACTAAACTCATTATCTAGAACAATAGTCTAAGTTGTCTTTGCTATATTTATGTTGTAGATCATGGCTCGCACAGTAGCACCCCTGAATTTTAATGCGTTCCTAGAGAAAGCTAAGTTGAAAGATGATGGAAGTAACTTTGTGGACTGGGCCCGTAATCTAAGGATTATCCTTACGGCTTCCCAGAAGGCTTATGTCCTTGATGCACCGCTTGGTGATCCACCCGCTCCAGTTGAGTCTCTAGACGTTGTGAACGCCTGGCAGGCTCGTTCTGATGATTACTCAATAGTTCAATGTGCAATGTTGTATGGCTTAGAACCGGGACTTCAAAGACGTTTTGAACGTCATGGAGCATATGAGATGTTCCAGGAGTTGAAGTTTATCTTTCAGAAGAGTGCCCGGATCGAGAGATATGAGATCTCCGATAAGTTCTATGCTTGCAAGATGGAGGAGAACGGGTCTATCAGTGATCACGTGCTCAGAATGTCTGGGTACTCCACCCGTCTGGCTAAGTTAGGGATGCCCCTTCCGCCAGAGGCTATCACTGACAGAGTTCTTCAATCATTGCCACCTAGCTACAAGAGCTTCGTGTTGAACTATAACATGCACGGGATGAACAAGTCAGTCGCCGAGCTGTTTGCGATGCTGAAAGCCGCTGAATCTGAAATTCAGAAGGAGCATCAAGTGTTGATGGTCAATAAAACCACTAGTTTCAAGAAAAATGGCAAGGGTAAGAAGGGTAACTCCAAGAAGAGTGGCAAAGCAGTTGCTCCTCTCGTGAAGAAACCCAAGGCTGGACCCAAATCAGAAACTGTGTGTTTTCATTGCAAGGGAACTGGACACTGGAAGCGGAATTGCCCCAAGTATTTGGCTGACAAGAAGGCGGCCAAGAACAAACAAGGTATATATGATATACATGTTATTGATGTGTACCTTACCAACTCTCGTTGTAGTGCCTGGGTATTTGATACCGGTGCGGTTGCTCATATTTGCAACTCAAAACAGGAACTGCGGAATAGACGGAGGCTGGCAAAGGACGAAGTGACGATGCGCGTGGGAAATGGTTCCAAGGTTGATGTGATCGCCGTCGGCACGCTCGCTCTTCGATTACCGTCGGGATTAGTGATGAACCTAAATAAGTGTTATTTGGTGCCTGCGTTAAGCATGAACATTATATCTGGATCTTGTTTATTGCGAGACGGTTACTCATTTAAATCAGAGAATAATGGTTGTTCTATTTATATGAGTAATATCTTTTATGGTCATGCACCCAATGTGAGGGGTTTATTCTTATTTAATCTCGATAGTAATGATACACATGTTCATAACATTGATGCCAAAAGATGTAGAATTGATAATGATAATACCACTTTCTTGTGGCACTGCCGTTTAGGTCATATTGGCGTAAAACGCATGAAGAAGCTCCATGCTGATGGACTTTTGGAGTCACTTGATTTTGAATCACTTGACACATGTGAGCCATGCCTCATGGGCAAGATGACTAAAACGCCGTTCTCTGGAACAATGGAACGGGCAAGTGACTTATTGGAAATCATACATACTGATGTGTGCGGTCCGATGAGCATTGAGGCGCGCGGTGGTTATCGTTACTTTCTCACCTTCACTGATGACTTAAGTAGATATGGGTATATTTACTTAATGAAACACAAGTCTGAAACATTTGAAAAGTTCAAACAATATCAGAGTGAAGTTGAGAATCATCGTAACAAGAAGATTAAATTCCTACGATCTGATCGAGGAGGAGAATATCTGAGTTATGAGTTTGGCAGTCACTTAAGACAGTGTGGAATTGTTTCACAATTGACACCGCCTGGAACACCACAGCGTAATGGTGTGTCCGAACGTCGTAATCGAACCTTATTGGATATGGTGCGATCTATGATGTCTCTTGCCGATTTGCCACTATCGTTTTGGGGTTATGCATTAGAGACAGCTGCATTCACTTTAAATAGGGCACCATCGAAATCCGTTGAGACGACGCCATATGAACTTTGGTTTGGCAAGAAGCCAAAGCTGTCGTTTCTTAAAGTTTGGGGATGTGATGCTTATATCAAAAAGCTTCAGCCTGAAAAGCTGGAACCCAAAGCGGAGAAATGCGTCTTCATAGGATACCCAAAAGAGACAGTTGGGTATACCTTCTATCTCAGATCCGAAGGCAAAGTGTTTGTCGCTAAAAACGGAACATTTCTTGAGAAAGAGTTTCTCTCGAAAGAATTGAGTGGGAGGAAGATAGAACTTGATGAGGTTGTTGAACCTTTACTTCAACCTGAGAGTAGCGCAGCGCAGAAAGTTGTTTCTGTGGAGCCTACATTAGCTGAAGAGGAAGTTAATGATGATGATCATGAAGCTTTGGATCAAGTTGCTATCGAACCTCGTAGGTCGACAAGGACGCGTACTGCTCCCGAGTGGTACGGCAACCCTGTCTTAGAGGTCATGTTGTTAGACAACGATGAACCTACGAGCTATGGAGAAGCGATGATGGGCCCGGATTCCGAGAAGTGGTTAGAGGCCATGAAATCCGAGATGGGATCCATGTATGAAAACAAAGTATGGACTTTGGAAGTATTACCTGAAGGGCGTAAGGCCATTCAGAACAAATGGATCTTTAAGAGGAAGACGGACGCGGACGGTAATGTCACCGTCTATAAAGCTCGACTTGTGGCAAAGGGTTTTTCACAAGTTCAAGGAGTTGACTACGATGAGACCTTCTCACCCGTAGCGATGCTTAAGTCCGTCAGAATCATGTTAGCAATAGCTGCCTTTTTCGATTATGAAATTTGGCAGATGGATGTCAAAACAGCGTTCCTTAACGGTTTCCTTAAGGAAGAGTTGTATATGATGCAACCAGAAGGTTTTGTCGATCCAGAGAATGCTGACAAAGTTTGCAAACTCCAGCGATCCATTTATGGACTGGTGCAAGCATCTCGGAGTTGGAATCTTCGTTTTGATGAGGTGATCAAAGCGTTCGAGTTTATACAAGTTTACGGAGAAGCTTGTATTTACAAGAAAGTGAGTGGGAGCTCTATAGCGTTTCTAATATTATATGTGGATGACATATTGCTGATTGGAAACAATATAGAAATGCTGGAAAGCGTGAAGGAATATTTGAACAAGAGTTTTTCAATGAAGGACCTAGGAGAAGCTGCTTTCGTATTAGGCATCAAGATCTATAGAGATAGATCGAGACGCTTAATAGGACTTTCACAAAGCACATACCTTGACAAAGTTTTGAAGAAGTTCAAAATGGATCAGTCCAAGAAGGGGATCTTGCCTGTATTGCAAGGTGTGAAGTTGAGTAAGACTCAATGCCCAGTGACTGCAGAAGATAGAGAAAAGATGAGTGTCATCCCCTATGCTTCGGCCATAGGCTCTATCATGTATGCAATGCTGTGCACAAGACCCGATGTCAGCCTTGCCATAAGTATGGTCGGAAGGTTTCAAGGTGATCCAGGAATGGAACACTGGACGGCGGTCAAGAATATCCTGAAGTACCTGAAAAGGACTAAGGACATGTTTCTCGTTTATGGAGGTGATCAAGAGCTCGTCGTAAAGGGTTACGTCGATGCAAGCTTTGACACTGATCCGGATGACTCAAAGTCGCAAACCGGATACGTATTTATTCTTAATGGGGGTGCGGTTAGCTGGTGTAGTTCCAAGCAAAGCGTGGTAGCAGATTCTACATGCGAAGCGGAGTACATCGCTGCCTCGGAGGCGGCGAAGGAAGGTGTCTGGATGTAGGAGTTCATGACAGATCTTGGAGTAGTGTCTAGTGCACTTAACCCAATGACTCTGTTTTGTGATAATACTGGTGCCATTGCTCTAGCCAAGGAACCAAGATTTCACAAGAGGACCAGACACATAAAGCGACGTTTCAATTCCATCCGCGATTACATCAAGGAGGACGACATAAATATTTGCAAAGTACACACGGATCTAAATGTTGCAGATCCGATGACTAAACCTCTTCCAAGGGCTAAACATGAACAACACCAGAACTGCATGGGTGTTCGATTCATTACAATGTAAATCACATAGTGATGTGAACTAGATTATTGACTCTAGTGCAAGTGGGAGACTGTTGGAAATATGCCCTAGAGGCAATAATAAATTGGTTATTATTATATTTCCTTGTTCATGATAATCGTTTATTATCCATGCTATAATTGTATTGATTGGAAACTCAAATACATGTGTGGGTACATAGACAACACTGTGTCCCTAGTATGCCTCTAGTTGACTAGCTCGTTGATCAAAGATGGTTAAGGTTTCCTAGCCATTGACATGAGATGTCATTTGATAACGGGATCACATCATTAGGAGAATGATGTAATGGACAAGACCCAAACTAAGAACGTAGCATTTGATCGTGTCAGTTTATTGCTATTGTTTTTTGCATGTCAAGTATCTGTTCCTTTGACCATGAGATCATGCAACTCACTGACACCGGAGGAGTACCTTGTGTGTATCAAACGTCGCAACGTAACTGGGTGACTATAAAGGTGCTCTACAGGTATCTCCGAGGGTGTCTGTTGGGTTGGCATGGATCAAGACTGGGATTTGTTACTCCGTATGACGGAGAGGTATCTCAGGGCCCACTCGGTAATACAACATCACATTGAGCCTTGCAAGCAAAGTGACTAAAGAGTTAGCCACAGGATCTTGTATTACGGAACGAGTAAAGAGACTTGCCGGTAACGAGATTGAACTAGGTATAGTGATACCGACGATCGAATCTCGGGCAAGTAACATACCGAAGAACAAAGGGAACAGCATACGGGATTAACTGAATCCTTGACATAGAGGTTCGACCGATAAAGATCTTCGTAGAATATGTAGGAGCCAATATGGGCATCCAGGTCCCGCTATTGGTTATTGGCCGTAGAGGTGTCTCGGTCATGTCTACATAGTTCTCGAACCCGCAGGGTCTACACACTTAACGTTTGGTGACGATTAGTATAGTTGAGTTATTATGATTGGTGACCGAAGGTTGTTCGGAGTCCCGGATAAGATCCCGGACATGACGAGGATCTCCGGAATAGTCCGGAGGTAAAGATTGATATATGTGATAATAGTGTTTTGATCTCCGGAAGAGTTTCGGAGTTCACCGAAAGGGGTTCCGGATGTTCACCGAAGTGTTCGGGTGCAGCAACACTTTATATGGGCCAAGGGATAAAAGCCCACGAGGTATTGGAAAAGTGCAAAAGTAGTTTTGCTGCCGCGTAAGCGGTACTACCGCTTGGTGAAGCGGTACTACCGCCCGAGCGGTACTACCGCTTGTGTGAAGCGGTACTACCGCCCGAGCGGTACTACCGCTTGTGTGAAGCGGTACTACCGCCCAAGTGGTACTACCGCTTGTGTGAAGCGGTACTACCGCTTGTGTGCGGCTGTGCACGATTCGGCAGGGATCCGAGTTGGACTCTTTCCCTGCGGGCCAAACCGACCTTGTGCGGACAAAACCGACCTGGAGGAGGCTTTTACTCCAAGTTTAGACCCCAAGGCTCAACATATAAATAGAGGGGCAGGGCTAGCACACGAAACACATCAAGATTTCCCCAAGCCGTGTGCGGCAACCCTAACCCTCTAGTTCCTCCGTCATAATCTCCGTAGTGCTTGGCGAAGCCCTGCAGAGATTGTTCCTCACCACCATCACCACGCCGTCGTGCTGCTGGAACTCAACCACTACTTCATCATCGCTCGCTGGATCGAGGAGGTGAAGGCGTCATCAAGCCGTACGTGTGTTGAACGCGGTGGTGCCGTCCGTTCGGCGCTAGTTCGTGATCGGATCGAGGGACGACTTGCGATTTGGATCGCGGAGACGTTCGACTACATCAACCGCGTTTCTTAAACGCTTCCGCTTAGCGATCTACAAGGGTATGTAGATTCACTCTCCCTCTCGTAGATGCTCATCACCATGGATAGATCTTGCGTGTGCGTAGGAAAATTTTTGTTTCCCATGCAACGTTCCCCAACACATTGGTCCCGGTTCGTCTGACCCCTTTGGTCCCGGTTCCAGACACGAACCGGGACCAATGGGCCTCGCTCCTGGCCCACAACCATTGGTCCCGGTTTGTGGGTGGAACCGGGACCAAATGATGTCCTTTAGTCCCAGTTCCAGCCACAAACCGGGACAAATGGTCGGCCTATATATACCCCCTGCCCGCGAGCAGAGCAGCTCTGTTTTTTTGGCCGGCCGTTGGGAGAGCTTTGTGGTGCTCTAGCTCACCTCCTATGCACATGAGGTGTTCGATGAAATGCCCGAGCCACACTTAAGCTTTCTCCTCTCGAAGCTCCTTGTCCAAGCTCCATTTTCCTCAAGATTTGTCTAGGTTTGGCGGTCCGTCCTGTCCCGTCCCCATCCTCACCGTCGTCGATCGCCCGCGCCCATCTCGGCGCTGGCACCACCGTGGTTAGCCTCTTCTTCTTATCTTCTTTCTAAAAGAAAAAAGTTCTTACTTGTATGATTTAGATAGATACTTGTGTAATTTTCTTACTTTTATTATTGTTTGTTATTATATAGTGCGATGGTTTTGGTATCCGCCTCCGTCGGCCCTCGTCCTGTCTATGATTCGGATGTGGTATATATTATCTTTTATAACTATTTGTTTTATTTAGTGTTTATGACAATTATGCCGACCAACGTGACATAGATTTTTTAATCTAGGAGGTATGTGAACCGGAAATTCCAACCGACATAGAAATTCTTGTCGAGAAGTTAAATTTGGTTGAAAAAGAAAACAATTACTTGAAAGAAAAATTACAAAGAGTTGAAGAGGAGAAGATGAAGTTGGAGTTGCATGTTGCCGATGTCGTCGACGATCACAAGATCAAGATGGATGCAATGCGCGTGAAGATTAGAAAGATTAGAAAATATGCCATTCATACTGAGGCTTGGTATCATTATGCCGTTGGATCAATTGGTACCTTAGTTGCGGTTATGATCGCATTTGTTGTTGCATATAATTTTTTTACATAGTTTCAATGTATGTTTTAATTAGATGTTGTAGAGAGTTATATGTTGTTCAATAATGAGAACTATATAACGCACGCAGATGAACCGGCAATGGATGTACGGTGACCGACGCACCTCCGAGTATATTAAGGGCCTGCATAATTTTCTCGAAGCGGCTGAGGCAAACAAGCAGAATGGTTTTATGCATTGTCCATGTACTGTCTGTGAGAATACGAAGGCTTTCTCCAACTCTAAAACCCTTCACTTCCACCTGCTTGAGAAGGGTTTTATGCCACACTATAATGTTTGGACCAAGCACGGAGAAAGAGGGGTTATGATGGAAGACAACGAAGAAGAAGAGGATGATGACAACTACCCGCCCCCTGAATACGGTGATGCTGCAACGGGGGAAGCTGAAGATCAAGAGGAACCAAACGATGTGCCCGATGATGATCTTCGCCGGGTCATTGTTGATGCACAGAGAGAATGAGAAAGTGAAAGGGAGAAGTTGAAGTTCGATCGCATGTTAGAGGATCACAAAAAAGGGTTGTACCCAAATTGCGAAGATGACAACAGAAAGCTTGGTACCACACTGGAATTGCTGCAATGGAAGGCAAACAATGGTGTATCTGACAAGGGATTTAGTTCGCTACTGAAAATAATGAAGAAGAAGCTTCCAAAGGATAACGAATTGCCCGGCAGTACGTACGAAGCAAAGAAGGTTCTATGCCCTCTAGGATTGGAGGTGCAGAAGATACATGCATGCCCTAATGACTGCATCCTCTACCGTGGTGCGTACGAGGATTTGAACGCATGCCCGGTATGCGGTGCATTGTGGTATAAGATCAGAAGAGATGACCCTGGTGATGTTGAGGGCTAGTGCACCGGGAAGAGGGTTCCTGCCAAGGTGATGTGGTATGCTCCTATAATACCACGGTTGAAACGTCTGTTCAGAAACAAAAGCATGCCGGGTTGATGCAATGGCACATAAAAGACCGTAGGAAAGACGGGAAGTTGAGAGCACCCGCTGACGGGTCGCAGTGGAGAAAGATCGAGAGAAAGTGGAGCGACTTTACAGGTGACCCGAGGAACGTATGGTTTGGTTTAAGTGCAGATGGCGTTAATCCTTTTGGGGAGCAGAGCAGCAAGCATAGCACATGGCCTGTGACTCTATGTATGTATAACCTTCCTCCTTGGTTGTGCATGAAGCGGAAGTTCATTATGATGTCAGTGCTCATCCAAGGCCCTAAGCAACCCAGCAATGACATTGATGTGTACCTAAGGCCATTAGTTGATGAACTTTTATAGCTATGGAATGGAAGAGGTGTACGTGTGTGGGATGAGAATGAACAGGAGGAATTTGACCTACATGCGTTGCTGTTTGTAACCATCAACGATTGGCCTGCTCTCAGTAACCTTTCAGGACAGACAAACAAGGGATACCACGCATGCACACACTGTTTAGATGACACCGACAGTATATATTTGGACAAATGCAGGAAGAATGTGTACCTGGGGCATCGTCGATTTCTTCCGACCAACCATCAATGTCGAAAGAAAGGAAAGCATTTCAAAGGTGAGGCAGATCACCGGAAGAAGCCCGCCCTCCGTACTGGTGATCACATACTTGATATGGTCAATGATTTACAAGTAATCTTTGGAAAGGGTCCTGGCGGACTATCTGTTCCGACTGACGATGCGGGACGCGCGCCCATGTGAAAGAAGAAATCTATATTTTGGGACCTACCCTATTGGAAAGACCTAGAGGTCCGCTCTGCAATCGACGTGATGCACGTGACGAAGAATCTTTGCGTGAACCTGCTAGGCTTCTTGGGAGTGTATGGGAAGACAAAAGATACACCGGAGGCACGCGAGGAACAGCAACGTGTGCATGAAAAAGACGGCATGCATCCAGAGCAGTATGAAGGTCCTGCCAGCTACGCTCTTACCAAAGAAGAGAAGGAAATCTTCTTTGAATGCCTGCTCAGTATGAAGGTCCCGTCTGGCTTCTCGTCGAATATAAAGGGAATAATAAATATGGCAGAGAAAAAGTTCCAGAACCTAAAGTCTCATGACTGCCACGTGATTATGACGCAACTGCTTCCGGTTGCATTGAGGGGGCTTCTACCGGAAAACGTTCGATTAGCCATTGTGAAGCTATGTGCATTCCTCAATGCAATCTCTCAGAAGGTGATCGATCCAGAAATCCTGCCAAGGTTAAGGAGTGATTTGGTGCAATGTCTTGTTAGTTTCGAGCTGGTGTTCCCACCGTCCTTCTTCAATATCATGACGCACGTCCTAGTTCATATAGTCGACGAGATTGTCGTTCTGGGCCCTGTATTTCTACACAATATGTTCCCCTTTGAGAGGTTCATGGGAGTCTTAAAGAAATATGTTCGTAACCGCGCTAGGCCAGAAGGAAGCATCTCCATGGGCCATCAAACAGAGGAAAGCATTGGGTTTTGTGTTGACTTTATTCCTGACCTTAAGCCGATTGGTCTCCCTAAATCGCGGTATGAGGAGAGACTGACTGGAAAAGGCACGGTAGGAGCGAATTCAATAATATGTAGGGACGGGCATTCTTGGTCTCAAGCACACTACACTGTTCTACAGAATTCTACCTTGGTGACCCCGTATGTCGATGAACACAAGAATATCAAAGTATTTATTCGTTAAAAACTTTAATAGTAAAAAGAATGAACTAAAAAGAATCAATTAAATATAATATTTTTCAATAGCAAAAAGAATCAACTAAAAAGAATCAAAATAATATTAACTAAAATTATCAAAGTATTTATTCGTTAAAAACTTTAATAGTAAAAAGAATGAACTAAAAAGAATCAATTAAATATAATATTTTTCAATAGCAAAAAGAATCAACTAAAAAGAATCAAAATAATATTAACTAAAATTATCAAAGTATTTATTCGTTAAAAACTTTAATAGTAAAAAGAATGAACTAAAAAGAATCAATTAAATATAATTTTTTTTCAATAGCAAAAAGAATCAACTAAAAAGAATCAAAATAATATTAACTAAAATTATCAAAGTATTTATTCGTTAAAAACTTTAATAGTAAAAAGAATGAACTAAAAAGAATCAATTAAATATAATATTTTTCAATAGCAAAAAGAATCAACTAAAAAGAATCAAAATAATATTAACTAAAATTATCAAAGTATTTATTTGTTAAAAACTTTAATAGTAAAAAGAATGAACTAAAAAGAAAATAAATAAAGCAAAAAAGAAAACAGAAAAAGTAGAAAAAAATTAAAAAAAATGCCGCCTACTGGGCCACCTCGAAGGCCCAGAAGGCCCACAGGCAGAGATGTGTGCGATTAGGCCCGTAAGCCTGCAGTTGAGAGGAGCTCGAGAGGGATGGCGCAGCAGCGCTTATAAACCACTCTCGAGCCCTCTCAGCTAGCGAGGTGGGACTAAACTTTTGGCCCCGGGCAGCACCAACCTTTAGTCCCGGTTGGTGGCACCAACCGGGACCAATGGTAATCTTTAGTCCCGGTTGGTGGCACCAACCGGGACTAAAAGTGGGCATTGGTCCCGGTTGGTGGCACCAACCGGAACCAATACTGAGTGTATATAAGCAACACTTGTGAAATTTCTCCAAAATCGATCCCTTTCTTCTCCGCCCGACGCCCCCTGCTCCTCGTCGCCGTCAGGCTGGTCCACCTCGCCGTCGCCGCCGCCGCCGACGCCGTCAGGCTGCTCAACGTCGTCGCCGCCGCCGCCGACGCCCTCGATGTACTCTGCCCCGACGCCCCCGCCGCTCCCCGCGCCCCTGGCCACCCTGACGCCGCCCGCCGTGCCCCGCCGCCCCCTGTGAGCACCTGCCCTGCTCCCGCGCCCCTGCCCTGCTCCCGCGTCCCTGCCCTGCCCTGCGCCCCTGCCCTGCCCCGCCGGCGCCGCCGCCGCAGTGCCCCTCTGCCCCTAGCTTCCTTTATTTTTTTTGTTATATATATATATGCTATTTTTAGATGTTTTACATGTTTTTAGATGTTCTTATATGCTGTTTTTAGATGTTCATAAAAAAATTAGATGTATGTATGTATGTGTGAGGGATCATATATGTATTTTTTTAGATGTATTTTTTTGTATGTATGTATGTATGAGGGATCATAGATGTATTTTTTTCAGAATTTTTCAGATGTTTTTAGATGTTTTGTATGTATTTTTTCAGATTTTCTATCGTGAATAGACCGATTTTAGACCACAGGAGCACCCCCCGTTAGCATTTTAGAGCGGCTCCTACCCCCTCCCGCCCCTACCCGATAAACTCTCGAGGCCACCCAAACCCTAGAAGAAAGAGCGTTGTCGATCTCCTACCCCCTCCCGTCCCTACCCGATAAACTCTCGAGGCCACCCAAACCCTAGAAGAAAGAGCGTTGTCGATCTCCTACCCCCTCCAGTCCCTACCCGATAAACTCTCGAGGCCACCCAAACCCTAGAAGAAAGAGCGTTGTCGATCTCCTACCCCCTCCCGTCCCTACCCGATAAACTCTCGAGGCCACCCAAACCCTAGAAGAAAGAGCGTTGTCGATCTCCTACCCCCTCCCGTCCCTACCCGATAAACTCTCGAGGCCACCCAAACCCTAGAAGAAAGAGCGTTGTCGATCTCCTACCCCCTCCCGTCCCTACCCGATAAACTCTCGAGGCCACCCCAAACCCTAGAAGCGTTGTCGAGGCCACCCAAATTTACCAAGTTAATTGAAGAAAACTCCGGTAACATAGATTTATCAAGAATGCCCCCATTATGGATGTGCACAAGTTGATCCAAATTTTTTCTGATCTCATCTATATATATATTCTTCTATATGTCACGTTGTCTGTCAAAGTATTGAAGAAATCCATGGCTTCATCATTAGCCGGAAGTAACATGCGTATGGTGCTACGAAGCTCTTCAAAGTTGTTTTGGAACGGAGTTCCGGATAGAATAATTCGCTTTTTGGTACGAATTTCAGCAAAGGCCTTCCAAATAGCGATATTCGGAAGGTTCTTGCTGAACTTCGTACCAAAAAGCTAATTAATTATCCTATCCGGGACTCCGTTCCAAAACAATTTTGGAGAGCTTCGTACCATTATGCGCCTGTTACTTCCGGCTAATGATGAAGCCATGGTTTTCTTGAATCCTTTGACACTAGACAACGTGACATATAGAAGGGTAGATGAGATCAGGAAAAATATGGACCATTTTCTGCACATTCAGAATGGCGCCATTTTGTTAATTAAATCCCTTAAAGGTTAAGAGAATCCCTTGTTTGACATTCATGAGAGAGGCGGTCCGGACGTCGGACATTCATGAGAGAGGCGGTCCGGACGTCGGACATTCATGTTTGTATATTAATTGCCATGTTGTAATATTTGCAGAAACTATGGAACAAAGAGACGAAGAACAAGAACAGTTGTTGGGGGACATAATCCTCGGCGGACGTGATGTCTTGTCGTTTCTCAACGACACCGATGGTCTGGAAGGAGAGGATGACGGCTCCGATGATCGAACAATGGAGGAGGAAGGACATGATCATGATGGCTCCGGTGACCGAATGCCGGAGGAAGAAGGAGACCATGATGACGGCTCCGGTGACCGAACGGAGGAGGGAGCTGTTGCAAAGTCCGGCGAGGTATATATATTAATTAAGCCTGTGCTGACTAGCTAATTGATGCATTAATTGTTTTGGTATGTACATATATTAACTCTTCTTTCTTCTTTTATAGCCCTCCGGATCGAGCCAAACTTCGGTAACGAGACGAGGCCCGAAGAAGAGGTTGCGCAAGGATGAAAGGTTCACGATCACAGCACTCGCGCACGATGGCCATCCGATTGAACCCAAGCGGACCAAGGACGCATTTTCTGCTCAGTGCGGAGCTATTGTTAGGGACAACATCCCGATCAGCATCAAGCAATGGAATAAGCCTAAGGACGGCGCCCCTGAAGGTGATTATATCACCGATAGACAGAAAGATGATCTTTGGACCTTGCTGAAGGCAAATTTCACCCTACCGCCAGAGGAGGATCCGAATAAGCCAGTTATAGAGCCACTGGTCAAGGCGTGTGCTCTTAAGAAGATGGCAGATCTATTAAGGAGGTGGAAGAATGAGTTGAAATCAAAGTTTGTCGACAAAGGGAAGACTCCAGAATTCACCGGCCGATTTGAGAAGATAAGAGATCACTGGCCCGCATTTGTGGCCTACAAGACATCGGACAAGAGTAAGAAAATGTCAGAGACAAACAAGAACAACGCTGCAAAGAAGCAGTATCACCATCACACGGGGTCAGGTGGCTACCTCAAAGCCCGGCCGTTGTGGGACAAAGCTGAGAATGACCTGATTGCTAAAGGGGTCGAACCACAGACATTGAACTGGCCAGACCGTTCAAGGACTTGGTTCTTCGGGGTTGGGGGAACTTTGGACCCTGAAACAGGGAAGTGCCGTTGGACGGACGAGAAACTTGCAATACCCGTCACGAAGCTTTAGGAGTATATCACCGCAGCGCAGGAAGGGACGTTCATTCCCGACAGAGAGAAGGACAAGCTGACTGAGGCCCTAGGGAATGCTGAGCACCCTGGACGAACACGAGGCACACCAGGCTCTGTTCTGTGGAAGGTTGGGTTTCCCGACGCAGGCGGTTACAGAAGCCGGGAGAGAAAGAGGAAAGCGGAGTTGAGCGAAATGCAGAAGCTCAATGCAAGACTACAAAAGCTAGAGGAAGCTGAGAGCCAGCGAGCTGCCGGCCAACCATCTCAGCGGCACGAAGCTACCCTAGAAGCTACCCCGCCATCTCAGCGGAGAAGCAGCGTCGCTTCCACGGAGCCCGTTCAGCCCGACTTCACGTCTCCTAGCTACCCCGTGGATACTATCACGGAGGCTCAACATTGCGAGCTTATGACGAAATGCCGGAACCTCACTTTATTGGCGGCTGTCGGCTCTGTTGCACCTCCTCAACCCAACAGAACTTTTCACTGCCGTCCGATTCCACATGGCTATGCTGTTGTGATGGTGGATGAAGTAATGGAGGGATTTGAGGAGCTCGAGCTTGACCACTCTACAGGTGAAGGGGAGAATCGGCTGGTTCGTGCCCTGAGGAGTACATGTCTATGGCAGAAGGAGTACACCAAGCTTCCAAACTGGACGCCTCCGCCTCCTCCTCCTCCTCCGGCGAGTCAGGGCACTCCGCCTCCTCCTCCTCCTCCTCCGGCGAGTGATCAGGGAACCCCGCCTCCTTCTCCGGCTCCTCCGACGCGTGAGGGCACCCCGCCTCCTCCTTCGCCTACTCCGGCATGTCGGAGCAGTCCGCCTCCTCCTTCGCCTCGTCGGCAACGGCGGAAGACAGACGCTGCCGCTCCGGCTCCTCCGGCGCGTCGGAGCACTCCACCTCCTTCTCCGCGTCGTCAGCAACGACGGAAGAGAGACGCCGCCGCTCCGGCGGCTAGCAGTACAAGCAGAGGCGGGAGGCAATTCAGATACGGTCCATCTCTCAAGCCTCTGGAAAAGTTACCATATGAGAGGACCGAGCAGGAAAACGAGGACATATGTCGTTCCCAATTGAGGGACCATTTTGCAAAGAAAACTCCACCTCCGAAGGAGAAGCTAGATCCGGTGAAAGTGAAGCGCACTATCGATGCCCTGAAGCGACCACCACCGCCTCCGCCGCAATCCAACTATGACCGCATTATTCATAAGACATATGAAGAAGCGCGGCGGTCGGGAAGTACTTCCAGTGATGCAAGGTTAGCAGAACGAAGAAGTGGGAAAACAATTCCCCAGCTCGGCGAACAGGAGAAGCAATCGTGCCCCCCGCTCAAGGTGTCTAGCGATATCGTCACTAATCATCCGGTGCTACTGTCCGATACCAATCCTGGTGATTACTTGGGGGATGATATAATTTTTGAAACGGCTGAGGTAACAAAAGAAGAATATAAATACGTGCACGGGAAGCCTCTCGTCAAACCTGATCATCCTCCTCTAACAACGATGATGTACAAATTGCATGAGTGGTACATGAAAACCTGCAGGGAGTCTGGGAGAGACACTATGTATTTGCTAGTGAAATCAGAGCACGAATTCATTGGACTTCCCGTGATGCCTATTGAATTTGTGGAGTTATTTCAGTTATACAATCAACTGGCCCTCGACAAACAACTCATGACTGTCTACTGTCTGTAAGTATTACTTCTATTGTTAAGTCTCTAGCTCAGCTCGTTCATTGCATGTATATATAATTATCCTCACTATATTATACAGATTGAAGATTGTCAAATGCAAAAAAATAGGAATCTTCGACGTTGGGTTCATTAGCCCAGATGCCGTAAATGAATGGACGGTACGAAACTCAATCAAAGAGACCGAGGAGAACTTCTCTGTATACTCGGTTTCGCTTACTCGAGGTTAAGTAATGTAATTGATGAGTTATATATGCGTGCGCAGTTTCCACTTTATTCTGCTATCCATTAAGCTTGACGGGGCATTAGTAACTGTCTTAGACTCGAGACGTAAAGATCCCGAGAATTATGCGGACATGACTGCAATGCTCAAGAAGTAAGTTCAGTCAATACCGGGACCATATCGGCATGCAACTTTCGTTAATTTCCTGATATCAAGTAATCATTTTCTTTGCCTGGCAGGGTTTGGAAGAAGTTCACCCGGAAGGTTCCCGGTCTAAACAAAGAGTTGCGATTTACGCACCCGAAAGTAAGTAGTACTAGCTAGTTCCGCGCATCTCTAATTGATTCAAATTTTCATCAATATATCATTACCATGCTTGCTTATCAGTTTCATTGAACTCTATTCTCGTAAAGTGCTTGTACCAGAAAGAAGGGACTGTTTTATGTGCATACTACGTATGCGAGTTCATTCGCCACTCGACCTATGAGCGGGGCTTCTCTGACAAACAATTTGAAGTACGTAAATAATATTCACAATTTTATTTTATATATTACCATCAATTGTGTTGAGTTTTATTCATATATATATGCATGTATTGACCCCCTTCTTTAAATTAGATCTGGCAGATGCGGGATGAACTCCTACCACATGATCGCATATGAGCAATTCAAGAGGAATTGGCGGGATTCTTTCTTGACCACGTCATACCTAAAGACGGAGAATACCATGCGGATTTGTGATTGGATCTTAGGTAGATGATGTTAGGGATTGTAAAAGATGTTATATTGTATATATGTAGTACCGTCGGATAGAAATACGAAAACTTGTTGTTCGACCAATCTCTCCGAGAAAGAGAGGCCGATCACTTCTCTCTGTATATGTTCATGACGATCTTGTGTACTTAATGGTTCCTTCATTTGCTTACTAGCTAGCGTGTCGAGTTCTCTCTATAGTAGCTAGCGTCGACCAAGCACGGAGAAAGAGAGGACACTTCTCTCTATTAGCTAGCTAACACAATATGAAACCCCTAAATTAACCCTACAAAACCCCCTAAGCCCCCCCCCCCTTTCAAAAAAAAAAAACAAAACCCCCAGCTCCTACCAGATGCTGACGCGTGGATGCCTTTTCGTCCCGGTTGGTGTTACCAACCGGGACTAAAGGTCCTCCTGCCTGGGCTCCCCGCAGCGGCCACGTGGAGGGCCTTTGGTCCCGGTTCGTAAGCAAACCGGGACTAAAGGTTTTGGGCTTTAGTCCTGACCCTTTAGTCCCGGTTCCAGAACCGGGACAAATGGGCCTCTGGAACCGGGACAAATGGGCCTTTTTCTACTAGTGCTATAAGGTTTTTCCTAGTAGTGTATGCGTCGGTTTCATGATGTGTAGTTATTTGAAGGATGCAGAGAGAATGCAAAAACTCAGAGTCACCATGATATGGCCTCTATATTTAGTTCTCTCAATTTATCTTTTTTTGTTTTAGTCTGAATTTTATAGATTTTAATTTAGGCAATCAAACATCGACTAAAGTTGATCAAGAAAATACTACAATCGACTTATTTATAATATGGGCCAAAATTTGTCGCATTTACATATATTTTGCGAATTTCAAATGACGTTAAGCAACATTTTCAAAACATGCAACGTCACTATTCGACATTGTTAGCTACCACTAGCTACTCCTAGGTTGACGCCATGTAACCCTCATCGTCGTCGTCCTCCCCCTCGATGTCGTTGAGGTAGTCGAGGGCATGGTCGTCGAGCGACTGACCGAGCCTTCAACAACGGTTGCGCTCTGCCTCGTTTGTGGCCTCCTCCAATAAAGGTGGAGGACGGTGTTTTGCCGCTACTCCTTCAAATGATAAATGACATGTCATCCTGGTACCGAACAAAGTTGCCGGTGAACATTTAGATCACCACTAACCACCACCAACCACACCACAACAAAAATGCCATGCTGACGGACCCAAGTGACTTCTTCAATAAAGTAGCGACATACAATGCCCGAACCTGGGCAGGGACCAAGGGTTTACACCTGGAAGCTAGGAAAGAGACATCGATGAAGCCTCCATGGAGGTAGCGACCATTGTGGTGTCGTCATCATTGTGGACCCCCATGCCAATCAAGCCCCCACCCCACCCCACCCAACACTGGACAACCGAATTCAGATCACGTCGAGGTGGGACAAAAGTAGCACAGAGTCTAGGCGAGGTTTCTTCAAATCTGACGCCAAGGCCGACGGGGCGGCCCTAGCGTTGGCCAATATTAAGCGAAGTTATTAAAAGTTATTTTCACTCCAAAATCTAATATACAAAGTTATTTGTACATCATATACTGGTGTCGATATAGATAATATTGTGATTTTTTTTAGAAAAGGAAGATCACCCCAGACCTCTGTATCAAAGTGATGCATGCAACCCCTCATCTGTGCTGATTAGATTGGGAGGTGATCTCTGGATACGGACTCATTGGAGTCTGTCTGCAGTCCCAGCACGCGACGGCGAGGTGCTGGTTTTTGTCCCGGCGCGGATCTCTGCTGTACGAGGCTCCGTGATCGGTTTTTTAGTCTCTTGCTTTGTCAAGATTTTCGTCTTTGCTACGTGAAGTTAGAAGGAGGACAGCCGGCAGGCCTCAGATGCTGGGGCTGACCGGATGCAATGAAAATACTCAGTTGGAACTGCCGCGGATTGCAACAACCGGCGGCAGTGAGGGCGCTTCTGAATGTGCAGAAGCGTATGAGACCGGATGTTATCTTTCTTACGGAGACACACTTAGATGATTACCCGGCGGAGTGTTTGCGTCGCCGACTCAAGATGGACCACAAAGAGGTTGTACGTAGTGATGGCAGGAGTGGGGGGCTCTTGCTTGTTTGGAAGAAAGATGTGGAAGTCTCGCTCAGATTCAAAGGTTTAAATTTCATAGATGTATCAGTTGGAAGGGATGATGATAATATATGGAGATTTACGGGCATGTACGGTGAACCAAAATGGGAAAACAAGCATCTGACTTGGAACTGTTTGAGGGATCTGCATGCAAATGGTGACCTGCCATGGCTGATTATGGGTGATCTCAACGAAATCATGTACTCATTTGAGAAGGAGGGAGGGAACCCCAGACCTCATCACTTTATGCAGAGTTTCAGAGAGGCGGTTGAGGAGTGTAACCTAACCGAACTGGGATTTGTAGGGGATAAGTTCACATGGAAGAGGGGGAGAATTCGAGAAAGACTTGATCGAGGCCTTGCAGATAATGCGTGGAATGCGAAATTCCCAGGAGCAGTTATTGAGCACTTGGATTACTATAGATCCGTTCACCGACCACTTTTTCTTAACTTGGACCCTGGTTCGGATCATATCCAGGGTGGGCCGAAAGTGTTACGGTTTGAGGCAAGATGGTTGAAAGAAGCTAATTTCAGAGAAACGGTGGAGGGAGCTTGGGCTGCTGCTAATGGCAGATTGCCAAATTCTTCTCTGGCCGAAATGCTAAATGTAGTCCACTCCCAGCTTCACACAGGGGACAGGAAAGTGCTCAAAAGTTCTAAGAAGAAGCTAAGAGGAGCTCAGCGGGAATTGAAAAGGTCACTAGGGAAGCAATAACTGATGATAATCTAGCGAAACAGAAGGAGTTATCTCTAGAGATTGAAAAGCTACTTGAGCAGGAAGAAATATACTGGGCACAAAGAGGGCGAATCAATTGGCTCCTGTTTGGGGACCGTAACACTGATTATTTCCAGAATTTTGCGTCTGAACGGCGGAAGAGAAATATGATCAAGGGTTTAAGAGATGACCAGGGAATCCTTCGAGATGATATTAATTTCCTAAACCCTTTTATATCAGATTATTTTGCAGGCCTCTTTACTACTGAGGTAGAGGAGCCGGACCCGGAGGTTCTGAACAAAGTGGTGCCGCGAGTTACAGAAGCAATGAACAACTTTCTTTCTAGGCCCTACACCGCGGAGGATGTCAAGAAGGCACTCTTCTCCATCGGGGACCTCAAGGCACCAGGTCCCGATGGTTTGCATGCGGCTTTCTTCAAAAAATGCTGGCATATCTTGGGTGACAAGCTCACGGAAGAAATTTTAGAAGCTATAAACAGCAAGGTAATTCCGACGGGCTGGAATGATACGGTCATTGTGCTTATTCCTAAAGTTGATAAACCTGAGCTAATAACACAATATAGACCGATTAGCTTTTGTAATGTTCTCTATAAGGTTATATCTAAGATGATTGCATACCGGCTTAAGAGTGTTCTAGATGAAGTAATATCCCCGGTACAGAGTGCTTTTGTGCCCGGGAGGTTAATTACGGACAACATCCTAATTGCATATGAGTGCATTCACAAAATCAAGAATTGTAAGAAAGGAAACAATGGCTACTGTGCGGTCAAATTGGATATGCACAAGGCATACGATCGTGTGGAATGGGTTTTCTTGGAGAGGATGATGCTGAAGCTTGGTTTTAATGATGATTTTGTTAACCTCATCATGTCTTGTGTTCGCTCAGTTAAATACAAGGTGAGGTTTAATAACCAGGAAACGGTGGGTTTTGACCCTTCGAGGGGGCTTCGCCAGGGAGATCCACTATCACCATACTTGTTCCTGTTGTGTGCAGAAGGGTTCTCAAGTCTTTTGGCTCATAGAGAGGAGGTTCGTGGCATTGAAGGTGTAAGGGTTTGCAGAAATGCGCCATCAGTATCTCATTTACTTTTCGCTGATGATTCCCTGATCCTTATGAAAGCTGACAGTGATAATGCAACCTCATTGAGACAAGTACTTGATCTTTATTGTGCTAGTTCGGGACAACTGGTTAGTGACGCTAAATGCAGCATTTTCTTTAGCCCTTGTGTGAATGTAGAGACAAAAGAAGAGATTTGTATGGAGCTGAATATTATGACAGAGGCATTATCTGATAAATACTTGGGCTTGCCTGCAATGGTAGGGGCTAACAGAAGTGATAGCTTCCAATATCTAGTAGAAAGAGTAATTTCTCGCTTGAAGGGATGGAAGGAAAAGTGGTTATCACTTGGTGGGAAAGAAATATTGTTGAAAGCAGTAATCCAATCATTGCCAATTTTTGCTATGGGAGTATTTAATATCCCCAAGAAAATTTGTAAAGAAATTACGGATGCCATGTCAAACTTTTGGTGGGGAGATGATGATGATCATAAGAAAATGCACTGGTGGGCATGGTGGCGCATGTGCATCCCGAAGAAAAATGGAGGTATGGGATTCAGGGACTTACATGCTTTCAATTTGGCTATGTTGGCAAAGCAAAGCTGGAGATTATTAAGTAACCCTGAATCGTTATGTGCACGTGTGTTGAGAGCTAAATACTATCCAGATGGCAACCTACTAAAAGCTGGCAACAAGAAAGGATCCTCTTTCACATGGCAGAGTATTGTTGCGGGGCTTCATACCTTTATTAGAGGCCACATTTGGAGAGTGGGCAATGGATCAAGCATCAGCATTTGGGATGATAAATGGGTTCCAGGAAGTCCAGATGGAAAGATCCTCACACCACGGGGTCATATGCTCCTGAATAAAGTAGAGGATATAATTGATCCACACTCGGGAGGATGGGATGAGCAGTTAATTAGGCAATCCTTTTTCCCTATTGATGCAGAGAGGATTCTAAGAATACCGTTAAATGTAGAGCTCATAGATGACTTTGTGGCTTGGAATATTACCAAGAATAATTGCTTTTCTGTCCGCTCCGCATATTACAGAGAATGGGAGTACCAGTATGGTCCCCAGATCAAGAGATGTGATGGTCAGGGTGCTTCGGCGCCAAATCCTGTTTGGGACGCGCTGTGGAAAATGCAGGTTCCTAGTAAAGTAAAGATATTTACTTGGAGAGCTCTGCATGGCATCATCCCGGGGTTTTCAGTGCTTGCAAATCGCCACATTAATGTACCTCCTCAGTGCCCTGTGTGCCTGCAGGGAGCGGAGGATATGAGGCACCTATTATTTACTTGCAGAAGGGCGAAGGAAGTATGGATTTCTCTGGGCTTGATGGAGATAATTAAAGAAAGCTTATCGGTGGATCAATCAGGAAGTGTAGTTCTGGAGGAGCTCCTGCGGTCAGACAGGATGAATGCACCAAGCTCTAGCAACTTGGGTTTCAAAGAGTGTTTAAGTGTGGGTGCCTGGTACATTTGGTGGCAAAGAAGGGAGGCCGTCAAAGGTAAATCTGTAGCCCCCCTCCCCCCCCCCCCCCCCCCCCCCGCCGAGAATGGCCTTTGCGATTCAAGCTCTGGCATCGAATTTTGCTAAGTCTTCAGGTACTGCTGATCCGCACAAAATCATATGGGAGAAACCTGATACAGGATGGTATAAGATGAATGTAGATGCTGCATACTTTGATGATGGTTCAGGAGCTACAACGGCAATTCTCCGTAACTCTAAGGGGGAAGCAATGGCTGGCCGTACATCACTTTTGTCAAATATTTTGAACAGCACTACGGCTGAAGCCATTGCATTACAGAGAGGTCTAGCCATGGTGCAGGACCTTGGCTGCACTAATATTATCCTGGAATCTGATTCACTGGAGTTAATGGAGGCATGCAATGGAATCATTCAAGTTTGGAGCCCATACACGGCAATCTTGGCGGATTGTTTTCTGAGAGCCCATGATATTGATTCAGTGAAGTTCTCGCATTGTCGAAGGGATGCTAATCGAGCGGCGCATAATTTAGCTAGGTTCTCCTACGACTCTAAAGTAGAGGTGGATTGGGATGGCGATCCTCCTACCTTTATTCTTTCGGACTTGTTGTTTGATGTAACTCTCATTTGATTAATAAAATGCGCCCAAGGGCATCCCCCTCAAAAAAAAAAGTGATGCATGCAACCCCTTTATTATAGTGATAACTAACAAAAGTTATCAATCCTTCAATTTAAGTGAAGATAGTCTGCATTATTATGTATTAATAGTTCATGATACTGACGGGTTATAAGATACAACTAGGAGACCATAGCTTCCATGGTTACACCAAATGTGAATAGAAGACATGTACCTTCTCTCCATCAGAATATAGGACTAGCAGAGCTCCAATGTTTTTCTACACAAAGTGGACCCCACCTGTAAGGTTTTGATCAAATCGTGGGTCCCGCGTGACCGTACCAGAACGGACAAGACCACGCCCCATATAACCTATGTTAGCTATTTTCTCTCGGTTGGGTTATCAACTGACTTTTTATTTTGCTCAATTTTTATTTAAAATACTTTCCATTTTTTATTTAGAGAAAATAGGAGTGGGAGCCCATGTGTGCGGCCCATGCTTATTGCGTTGGCGGTTTTTCCTGTTTGGTTTTTAGCCAAATTTTCTTGTTTTATCCGTTGTTTCTATTGAAACAGAAACACCTTGAATTTTTCCTATAAATATTCATAATTTCAAAGTTTTCTGAATTTTGAAAAATAATCACAAATTTAAAGAAACGTTCATGAATTTAAATATTTTTCACAAATTTAAAATTGTTCACGAATATGAAAACCATATTTACAAATTCCAGAAAACATTTAAGATTTTCTAAAATAGAAAAAAAATGGTGGATAAAAATCTTTGTGAATTTTACCAGAACAAGAACACAACATAGCAAGGAAACCAAATGGGTTGCTATTAGTCTTCCATGTCAAGTTAATGAACAATATACTCGGTTCTGCACCTACCTACTGTCAGCAGATAATGAATCAGAAATATTTAAAATTTTACATTACTACAAAGCACACTCACTTTTCAGAGATTAGGACGGCCATAAGCAACTGTCAAATCACATGAAAACTCAGTAGCAGAAATGAATTGTTCCTTTTAAAATCTCAGTTTGCCAAAAGCAGCACAAAATTCAGTTACAACCAACGAGCCAACAAAGCATTGGCAACCATGTTAATGATCATCACAGCAGCAATGTCAGGGTGCTCGGCGACAGCAGGCAATTAAACGGGACGATTGAACAATGGAGTCGCTTGGTTCTGCGCCTGATGCAGAAGCGTAACCTACTGATCATCAACCTGGAATCTCATCTCACATTACTGAAAAGCAGAATTGAATGTCGGGGTTTAGTAGCAATTGCAGCACAGCAGAAATGAACCATTACTTTCGAAGTCTCCAGAATTACGAAAAACATCACAAATTCAGTTCTTACAACGAGAGAAACAAGCAATCATTCAACAACTTGCAGATAACCAGAGGCAACAACCACTAAAGTAACAGAACCATCTACTACATTTCTACAAATAACATGATCTAAGATGATGTGAATTTGGTGACGGCCTTGGCACCATGCATCGTAGAGCCAAGCGACCGTTCAGCAACATCTATCCATCATTCGGGGGGAGTTTCGGGGGTGAACTTGGTGACGGCCTTGGCGCCGTCTTTGATGGCATGCTTGGCGAGCTCGCCGCGGAGGACGAGGCGCGCGGAGGTCCGGATCTCCCAGTGGCCGATGGTGGGCTTCTTGTTGTAGCGGGCGAGGCTGCCGGCCTCGGCGGCGAGCCGCTCGAACATGTCGTTGAGGAAGGAGTTCATGGCGGACATGGCCTTGGAGGTCATGCCCATGCCGGGGTGCACCTCCTCGAGCACCGTGTAGATGTGGACCTTGTAGGACTCCGCCCTCCTCTTGCCCTTCCTCCGGCCCCGCTTCTCGCCGCCGCCCTCCTTGGAGGCCGTCTCGCCCGCCGCCTTCTCCTCCTCCGTGGGCTTCTTCTCCGTTGCCGGCTCCTTCTCCGCCGCAGGCTTCTTCTCCGCCGCCTTGGGGGCCATCGCTGCCTGGTTCGGGAAGGTGGTTGGGGCTTTTGGTGGTGGTTTGTGTATCGTGCGTAGTGGAATGGAAGGTGGTTTGGGTTTGGAACGAGAGATGTGGGAAGGAGGAGGCTGGCCTGGCGGATGGGGTTTATAAGGGGGGAGAGGCGGGCGCTGATTGGAGGAGGGGGTGGTGGCCCGGATTGATGGAGTCGTGTGGTAGGATGGCTTGGATCGCTGGATTGGTAAGTTCAGCAGTTCCCCTAAATTTTCTTCCCTGTATGTCAAAACAGGGGACTCCCCTAGAAAGATTCTCCCCTAAAAATTGCTCAACTCCAGCAGTTTCCCTAAACACCTCCCTTATTTTATATTTTAAGAATATTTCATAACTACCAACGGCTAGTTTTTTAACGGCTGGTTTTCCAACGGCTAGTTTTCAGCTCTATAAATACATGATCACTCCTCATATCTCTCACAATCCTGATCCTGCTTCCTCTTCTACTTCTCTTTCGCCATCTCTCTGCTACCTCTCCACAACGAAATGAGTCACCGTCGAAGCTTAGCTCGGCAATTTTGTGAAGATTCCTCCTCTGAAGATGAGGAACTCATGATGGCTGCAATCGTAGCAGAGGAGGAACAAGCCCGGTTGGATGCTCCGCGACATGGAGGTTCACAACCGGGACGTCAATCTCTTCAGCGAGATTTTGCGGAACGCTTTCAGAATCTCCACAAGGACTATTTTGCAGAGAACCCTACCTTCAAGGCAAGGATGTTTCGCAATAGGTATGAAACTGGTGCATCTGTTTTGTTTTCACCATAGTAGTCGCTCTTCATGTCTCATTTAAGTTTTTCTTCACAGGTATAGAATGCATCGTCCTCTTTTTCTGCGCATAGCAAGTGCTATAGAGGCACATGATAGCTATTTTTTCCTGAGAAGAAATAGTGTTGGTGTTCCTGGTTTACATCCTTATCAAAATTTGACCTCAGTATTTCGAATCCTAGCTTATGGGATAGCAGCTGATCTTACTGATGAGTATTGTCGGCTAGGAAAGTCCACGGCTTTAGAAAATCTTAGAAGATTTGTGCGGGCTGTGATCGAGGTCTTTGGGGGTCAGTACCTGAGATCTCCAAATGCTGAAGATACTGCTAGATTACTTGCAATTGGAGAGCAAAGGGGGTTTCCGGGTATGCTCGGAAGCATCGACTGCATGCATTGGAAGTGGAAAAATTGCCCTACTGCACACAAAAGTTTTTTTGTTGGCCATAAACGTGTACCCACAGTCATTATTGAAGCCGTTGCTTCACAAGACCTTTGGATTTGGCATTCTTTCTTTGGTTTACCAGGATCTCATAATGATATAAATGTTCTTCACCGTTCACCCGTGTTTGCAAATCTAGTAGAAGGGCATGCTCCAGAAGTGAATTATACCATCAATGGTCACAACTACAACACGGGGTATTACCTTGCAGATGGCATATATCCGCAATGGGCAACATTTGTGAAGACAATTCCAAATCCAAAAGGTGAAAAGAACAAAAATTTCTCCCAGTTTCAAGAAGCATGCCGAACGAGCCTTTGGTGTTCTGCAAGCTCGTTTTGCTATTGTACGTGGACCAGCAAGGTATTGGGATCTGGAGACACTCGGAGAAGTCATGACAGCTTGTATCATCATGCATAACATGATAATAGAAGATGAGCGTGGAAGTCGTGTAGACTACCGCTACGATAACATGGGAGAACTGGTGACACCTTCTCACCAAGAGGCGGCTACATTGACTCAGTTTCTTCAAGCTCAAAGTGATATTCGAAACAAACAAGTTCACTGCCAGCGTCAACTTGATCTAGTTGAGCACCTGTGGCAGATTCGTGGACTGATGTAGCTTTAATAATTATTAGGTGTTGGTAATAATGTAGTCTATGTCATCATTTTAGATTATGCAAGGGTGTAATGTTTTTAAATTATGATGGTGTGTAAGCAGTACCTTGTATCATTTTCTACATAATGGAATCAATTATCTAGTTAACATGCTCATTCAAATGTTTGAGAAACATAGTACAGGCACATAGTTCATCCAAATGGTTCGAAGATAATAAGTAGTACAGAGTACAACACATAGTTCATCATCCAAATGGTCACAGATTACACCACATAAGTAGGATGTCTTCTGTTTTTTCTGAGGCCGAGATTTCCACTTCTCTGTGTCTTCCAACTTATTAAAGCAATGCATCAATCCAAATGATTTATTTGCCTTGTCTCCATTGGCATAGAGAACAAGCGCTTGACATAGCTACATTAATACATACATGCATCAGTACAACAAACATATGAACAAAACACGAACTACGCAAAGCACATTTGTTACCTTATTATCACGCGTCATCCCACTTTGGTTCCTATTCAGGACCTGAGCATAACATGCACAAAACCTATTCACTTGTTCTTGAATAATAGCCCAACGTTGTTGAAGAGAACCTTGTGTGCAACCATGGTCTTCAGATTTATTGGCATGGAAGTAAGCATCGATTCTTTTCCAATAACAATCACGAGATTGGTCGACTCCTATGATTGGATCTTGAGTTATCTCGAGGTATGCATCCACCAAAGTTAAGTCTTCAGCCTTGCTGAAATTCTTTTGCCTCTTCGAAGCGCTTGCCTTCGAAGCGCTCCCTTTCTTCGCCTTTGCTTTCGAAGATCGTCCTTTCACAGTAGGGGTAGGTTCTTCCGGCCCTTCAAGATCAGTTTGTTGTTCTTCATGCCCTTCGAGATCAATATGTTCTTCTTCATGCCCTTCAAGATCGACATGTTGTTCTTCGGTCCAGTGCAAATCATTCAATCCGACATCACTTTGCAAAAGATCACAATAACTCTGATTCTGATCTTCCATTACCAAAATCTGAAACAAAAAACAAAGGTACATTCAGCATAAATACAACATACATCAGTACCACCTAGAGCACCTCCGTTTCTCTTTATCTATTTTTTTTCTACAACCGGATACCGTAAATTAAAAACCTCAAATTCATATTATTACATACAACGTTAAACCTAATACTAAGCGGAGTTCGTCCGGCTCCGTCATGCCCATGTCCGACGGCTGGCCGCGCCCCTCGTAGCATCGTTCCAGTCGCCGCCGAGGTAGAGTAGGACATCGGACACTAGTCGGCTCACGAGACTTGAGCTCCTGCCGTCTCCCATGCTCTACTCTTTCTCGTCGGAGCCCGTAACCTGGACGGTGCCGGTGAACGTGAGGTCGATGACGGATCCTTCCTGGGAGGAGTCGACGTCCACCACGATGCGGTTGCGGCGCCTGCACTGGTGCACCCTACGGGGCGTCGGAGAGTGTGACTATGCCTCTCTAACATCCACCGCCGCGAGGGCCTCCGCTGCCTCCCGCACCCGTTGCCTCGCACTGCGGGCACACCGCGCCATGTTAGCGTCTGCGGACGCCCATGGCGCGTCCTCGACGCGCCAACGGAGGGGTTGCGCGTCCGCCACGGCGTTCGGACGCCAGACAGACCGCACCGCCTCCGGTGAGGCAGGGACGCTGGATCCAAGCACCGGTTGTGCCGATGCAATGGATTCCCGATGTTGCGAGTACGAGCGAAGCCGAAGGGCGGCTGCCTCCCGGGAGCGGCTGAGCGCAAGCCGAACGACCATCTCCTCCTAGGGGCCGCATGAGATGAGCTCGTGGTCGACGAATGTGGAGGTGAAGGACTCGGATCCACTGCCAGACATGCTGGATCGCTGGATGGGGGCTTGAGTGGTGGATGGGAGTGGAGGGGAGTGGAGTGAAATGGCTAGGTTTTGGTCCGATGAGCGGATGGGGACGAATATATATGGGGTCGATGCGGGCCAGCTCGGGCATGCCCGGACGCCCCATATCCACCCCATATTTGGGCTTGATATGAGGGGTGCCGGTCAGGCCGGGCGTTTGAGGCCGGTTTGAGATGCCCGGTTGGGTCGAAATTTCGTGACACGTCAGTGATCGGATGGCCTGTGTGGACGTTTGAGGGGGTATGAGGGGTCCGGTTATAGATGCTCTAAAGTTGATGTTTAAGCATCTCAATGTGGCTCAAAACGGCATGAAAATTGTTCGGCTCAAAACAATCGCGAAACGGATATTCATTCTGCTCGATATTCATTAACGATACACCATTGAGTAAACACACGCTAGTAAGATGAAGAAAATAGAACAGAACAGATCATTTCCATATATGTCTATATATCTTGTACACCGAGAAAAATAGTAGCACCAGATTACTAAACAAAACTCCCCTAAAAAAGGATTACTAAACAAAACCACAATGAGTTTAAAGAGGAAAATAAATATAGTCAGTTTTGTTTCGGAAAAGGAAATATAACCAATTCATTGCCGCTGACCTGATCAGATAAAATGTGGACGAAGAAGTGGACGATGACCACAGTGACGGCATTTCCGATTCATGGATTTTCAGTCCCGGTCCGTTCGGCTACCACGCGGGGGCACAAGTGACAGGGCCGGATCACATCGAAGCATTGACGCGGAGCACGGACGGGCCGCGAGGGTCCGTTGGGGCAAGGGCAACGCTCCAGGTTGGACCAGTGCCCCAGCCACATCAACTTGGATAGTTAAACTTGAAAAATGGTGTTGCTTGCAGAGCTAGATGAGATCCGACAGGCGAGGCTCGTTCTCCCCTAACAAAACTACAAGGCAGCCAATGAGAGAGCGTTGGACAACACCATTGCTGGATTCAACATTATGTTGAATATATGAGCAAATTACTACAAGATTTAATCCGAATAAACAGTAAATAAATCATGACAGCAGTAGTATAGGCTAAACTAATCATGCAGACTAGCATAGTAAATAAGTAGATCGAATCTACGGCAAAAACTAGACACAGAAATTCTAGCATAATCTCAAACAGGGAGGACAAGATTGCATACGGTGCAGCGGGAGCCGAATCGCCGGTGTTGACGTTGCCGCTCATGTCGTTGAGGAAGAGGTTGCCGAGATCGGGGAAGAAGTCGTCGTCGAGGAAATCGTCGCTGCCAGCAGTCGCGCGAGTGCGCTCCCCAAAAACCTGATCGCCCCTCTCCCGTACAGGATCACGAGAGGCGGGGTTCCAGAGGCCTGCTGTCCCTTCTCGCGGTGCACGCCGGAAGGAGGGATGGAGAAGACTTGGATGGCGGCGCAATGATCTGGAACGGTGCGAAACGATATGTTGTGACGGCGGCTAGGGTTGGCAGGGACCTCGCGTATATATATGCACCGCAGGGTAGAGAGACGTGGACTGGACCCACGTCCGAGTCGGTTACAGCCCACGATCCGACGTCTCAGATCGTGGCGCGTCTGTTAAGGACTCTCCGTTCCTGACCGGCAAAAATAAGCGCGTAGGTATGAGCTCGGCTCGGCTCAATCCCGCAATCCGCGGCGCGGCGCGGCGCGTCGTGACGAGGCGTGGCGAGGCGAGCGAGGAGGAGGAGTGCGCGAGGGCCTCTTCTCTTCTCATTCTCTTACAAGTGCTAGAAGAGCTCACCTTATAAAGAGCTGTAGCTCTCTCTCCACTAGCGGGGTGGGACTAAACTTTAGTTCCACTCACACCACACCAACAGCCAACACAAATGGGCCATGAGAGTTTCAGATTTTTGGATGGGCTTTGGGCCAAGGCGGAGCAAAAATCCAACAATCCCCCACAAAGTCTCATTGGCACATTTCGTCAATTGTTCCAAAACATTGTTTATATACCGGTGCTTAATGGAGACTGTTAAGTTGAACTTCCATTTAGAATTTTATGCTACACTAGATCACAACTTGAATAGTGGACTATGCCTTGAACTACAAGTTTTCTGCGAGACTAGTTTCACACGAATTCTTGACCGATAGTGGGCTGCCACAAGGCTTCCCCGCGGGTGGAGCGTATACGTCATACTCCAAGGCCTTTCATGAATTTACTAGAGAACACCCTATTCTCACAGACTGCGACGTTTAACAGTCAAATTCATATAGGTGTGTTCCTCAGGAGATGCTCTGCAGGACAACATCTCTGCTTACCCAAATAAGCCACTTGGAACACATTAAGATAAATATCAACCTGCCATGCAGATTATGAGAGTATTGCATCTTCACGGAGTGGGATAGCAAATATAGGGATACTCTCCTTCCGGCTGCCCAACAGCTTGTCTCCCACTTCTACTTCACGGGATCTCCGATCACATAGGGTGGGTTACCACTGTGGACAACTCATACGGTGGGTCTCAAACCCATCTCCATCGATGCATTATCTATCACATTACGTGATAAACCCTTTGTGAAGGGATCTGCCAAGTTTTTAGACGTTTGGATATAGTCCAACGCAATAACTCCGGAGTTCTTCATTTTTCTGACAGATTTCAATCTCCTCTTCACATGCCTTGAGGACTTCATGTTATCCTTAGAACTATTTATCTTTATGATCACAGTTTGATTATCACAGTTCATCAGGATAGCGGGTATTGGTTTCTCAACCACAGGTAAGTCCATCAAGAGCTGACGAAGCCACTCTGCTTCAACAGTGGCCGTGTCTAAAGCTGTGAGTTCTGCTTCCATAGTTGACCTCGTTAAGATGGTCTGCTTGCAAGACTTCCAGGAAACAGCGCCACCGCCAAGTGTAAAAACATAACCACTTGTGGCCTTAATCTCATCAGCATCAGATATCCAGTTTGAGTCACTATAACCCTCCAGTACCCTTGGGTATCCAGTATAGTGAATCCCATAGCTCGCAGTGCCTTTCAAATAGCACAAAACTCTCTCAAGCGCATGCCAATGATCATCTCCCGGGTTTGATACAAACCGGCTTAGTTTGCTCACAGCAAACGAGATGTCAGGCCTCGTGGCACTCGCCAAGTACATAAGCGAGCCAATTATCTGAGAATACCTCAGTTGATCTATAGCAATTCGTCGATTCTTTCGAAGCAACACACTAGCATCATATGGAGTTGGAGAAGGCTTGCAGTCGCTATACCCAAAACGACTCAAGACCTTTTCCACATAGTGAGATTGAAGCAGTGTAATCCCACCATTCTCATCTCTCAGCAGCTTGATGTTCAGAATAACATCAGCTACTCCTAGATCCTTCATCTCAAAACAGCGAGATAAGAAATCCTTAACCTCCTTGATTAGATCAAGGTTGGTTCCAAAGATCAGTATGTCATCGACATACAGACAAAGAATAACTCCTTCGCCCCCACCATGGCGATAGTATACACACTTGTCAGCTTCGTTTACAACAAAGCCTGCAACAGTTAATGTCCTTTCGAACTTCTCATGCCACTGCTTGGGAGCTTGCTTAAGGCCATATAAAGACTTCAATAACTTGCACACCTTCCCTTCCTGACCAGGTACTATAAAACCATCAGGCTGATCCATGTAAATTTCCTCATCCAACTCTCCATTGAGGAAAGCCGTCTTAACGTCCATTTGATGAACGAGAAGATCATGTGAGGCAGCCAGTGATAGTAGCATCCGAATAGTGGTCAGTCTAGCCACAGGTGAGTAAGTATCAAAGGAGTCTTCACCTTCTTTCTAGGTATAACCCTTGGCCACAAGCCGTGCCTTGTACTTTTCAATTGTACCATCAGGTCTAAACTTTTTCTTGAACACCCACTTACATCCTACGGGTTTGCACCCATAAGGACGATCAGTGACTTCCCAGGTTCCATTAGCTAAGATGGAGTCCATCTCGCTACGGACAGCTTCCTTCCAGTAGTCAGCATCAGAAGATGCATAGGCTTCTGAAAGAGTCATGGGTGTGTCATCCACGAGGTACACAATGAAATCTTCACCAAAGGACTTTGCAGTCCTTTGTCTCTTACTCCTTACAGGAGTTTCATTGTCATCCTCCTCAGGATTTTCAACGTGTTCCATCGCAATGGTGGGTTCAGGAATTACAGACAATTCCTTAGTAGATAGAGTAGGTATCTCCTGATTTGATGAGTTAGGCATATCATTCATAGGAAATATGTCCTCAAAGAAAGTCGCATCGTTCGACTCCATAATTGTACCAACATGCATATCGGATACCTCAGATTTTATTATCAAAAATCTATAGCCAATGCTATGAAAAGCATAGCCCAGAAGAACACAATCCACGGTTTTTGGTCCAAGCTTGCGCTTCTTGGGAATTGGCATATTGACTTTCGCCAAACAACCCCAAGTTCGTAGATAAGAGAGTTTCAGTTTTTTCCTTTCCCATTCCTCAAAAGGAGTAATGGTTTTCTGCTTTGTGGGAACTCGGTTTAGGACATGACATGCAGTCATTAGCGCCTCCCCCCACCATTCCTTGGAGAGACCCGATGTGTCTAACATGGCGTTAACCAAATCAGTTAGAGTTCGGTTCTTTCTTTCGGCCACCCCATTTGACTGAGGTGAGTAGGGAGGCGTCCTCTCATGGATTATACCATGTTCCGCACAAAACGAATCAAAATCTTTGGAAAAATACTCTCCACCACGATCAGACCTAAGCCGTTTAATTTTCCGATCAAGTTGGTTCTCTGCTTCAGCTTTGTAGTTTTTGAAGAAGTTTAAAGCCTCATCTTTTGATTTCAGAAGATACACATAACAATATCTAGTGGAGTCACCAATCAACGTCATGAAATATTTCTTTCCACCTTTTGTCAATACGCCATTCATCTCACAAAGATCAGAATGGATAAGCTCTAGTGGCGCCAAGTCTCTCGCCTCTGCAGTCTTATGGGACTTGCGAGGTTGCTTAGCTTGCACACACACTTGGCACTTGGAGCCCTTGACAGTAGTGAATTTCGGAATTAAACTCATATTGGCTAGCCGCGTCATGCAACCAAAGTTAATATGACAAAGTCGCGAATGCCAAATATTAGACTCATTATCGTGGCAAACATTATTAATAACTTTAGTGCAAATATCTGACAAAGACAGGCGGAACAAGCCTCCGCACTCATAGCCTTTTCCAACAAATTGTCCATACTTAGAAATAACAACTTTATTGGACTCGAAAACCAACTTAAAACCATCTCGACACAAACGAGAACCGCTGACGAGATTTTTATTGATGGAGGGCACATGATGAACGTTCTTCAGACGCACGATCTTCCCCGAAGTAAACTTCAGATCGACCGTACCGACCCCTCGAACAGTGGCATGTGACCCGTTCCCCATCAGCACGGGAGAAGTCCCTGTGACCTGGTAAGAAGAAAACATAGAGGCATCAGCACAAACATGTACATTAGCACCGGTGTCAATTAACCAATCTGGAGAATGACAAACTGAAAGGATGGTAGGAAAAATACCGTACCCAGAATCCTTCATATCAGTATCACCGATGACAACATTAGCGGACTTGCCGCTCTTCTCACGTTCGCGCTCCTCATAGCGATTAGGGCATCTCGGAGCCCAGTGATTAGGATCACCGCAAACATGGCATAGTCCCTTCCCCTTCTTATGAGAACTCTTCTTGAAGTTGGTAGATTGTGACGGCTTGTTCTTTGCAACAAACTTGCATTTGCCCTGAGATTTGTTCTTGTTGTTTTGGGGCTTGTTGAGATGGAAGTTCTTCTTCTGCACCACGTGGGCATTAGAAGCTCCCTCAACAGCTCAAGCACGTGTGTCTTTTGCTCTCGCCTTCTCTTCAACATCAAGAGTACCAATGAGATCCGGAACGGAAAACTCCTGTCTCTTGTGTTTCAAAGAAGTAGCAAAATTGTTCCACGAAGGTGGAAGCTTGGCAATGATGCCTCCGGCCACAAACTTGTCCGGTAACTCACTGCCAGCGTCCGAGGCCCCAAACTTGGCCTCGAGTGCAGCCCACATGTCCTTGCCGTTGTCAAACGACATATACGAATCCACAATGGAATCGTCAAGAACACTCAGAAGGGCGGCCTTGAAGAGAGTATCGATCTTCTCAAAAGCTTCCTGTTGTGCGGGAGTAAGATCTCCCTCGGGCTTACCCTTGGTGGCGTCATAGAAATACATGGTCTGAAACCAGTAGACTGCTCTCGTGCGCCACCTCTTATATTGCACCCCCTTGAAGGTGGGCGGCTTTAGATGCGCAGCAAAACCACTTGGAGTAAATTGCCTATTATCAGGTTTTTGGATTGTTGAATATATGAGCAAATTACTACAAGATTTAATCCGAATAAACAGTAAATAAATCATGACAGCAGTAGTATAGGCTAAACTAATCATGCAGACTAGCATAGTAAATAAGTAGATCGAATCTACGGCAAAAACTAAACACATAAATTCTAGCATAATCTCAAACAGGGAGGACAAGATTGCATACGGTGCAGCGGGAGCCGAATTGCCGGTGTTGACGTTGCCGCTCATGTCGTTGAGGAAGAGGTTGCCGAGATCGGGGAAGAAGTCGTCGTTGAGGAAATCGTCGCTGCCAGCAGTCGCGCGAGTGCGCTCCCCAAAAACCTGATCGCCCCTCTCCCGTACAGGATCACGAGAGGCGGGGTTCCGGAGGCCTGTTGTCCCTTCTCGCGGTGCACGCCGGAAAGAGGGAACCCTGACCGGCAAAAATAAGCGAATAAGTGCGTAGGTATGAGCTCGGCTCGGCTCAATCCCGCAACCCGCGTCGCGTCGCGTCGCGTCGTGCGAGGAGGAGGAGTGCGCGAGGGCCTCTTCTCTTCTCATTCTCTTACAAGTGCTAGAAGAGCTCACCTTATAAAGAGCTGTAGCTCTCTCTCCACTAGCGAGGTGGGACTAAACTTTAGTTCCGCTCACACCACACCAACAGCCAACACAAATGGGCCATGAGGGTTTTAGATTTTTGGATGGCCTTTGGGCCAAGGGGGAGCAAAAATCCAACACATTACTATGCCACCCTATTGCACAGAGAAAAGGCTACCGAACCTGAGAACAATACTGATGCTTCCGTTGGATGAAGGTAGAATTGAACAGTGGCTTAAATTACTTTTTATCTAGGTGGAGCCTGGGGCACAAGTGTAGTGATGCCTCCATTCCATAGCTCATGCCCTTATACGGTCGACGACCTCGATCTCACCAGCCTGCCAGCCGCCAAGCCCATGGCGCTACTGCCAGAATGCCACCGGCAGCAGGAGCACATCGCCACCCATACTCAGCCGCTTCCCCATACATCGTCGTGGGGCTTGGTCAGAAGAAAACCGCTAGAGATCTGGTGTCGTCAAAGCTGCTCGAGAGACGGGGTGGCGGAGGAGAGTAGTCACATGGAGGTGGAGTATGGGGTAGACATGGTCGCCAAAGCTAGTGCCAAGCGCTCCTCGACACACCACCCGACGATACACACATTGACCACAACTGCCACCGTCTAGACTCCCCTCCCCGCTACCACCTAGGAGACATTGCTCTACATGTTGCCTCACCCACGGCTCATCCTCTACCTCGATGGAAAGCAAGTTAGTGTGAATCATCATCGTCAGAAGGGGCATATTGCGGTGGCTAGGTCATTGCTGCTGGTGAGCAAGTACGGCGTGATGGAGGAGTCCCCCTCACACCACCTAGCCAACAACGAGGGGCACGATGATGATGATGGTGACGCAAAAGGCAAACTAATATACATGCAGATCCTCGACATCAAGGCGTGAGCAGCCACTGGGGATGAGGAGGAGCCAAGTAGTGGGAAGTGAGAGACTGAGTTCCCAACCGTGCTAACAACAAAATATGAGCGACATTAACCCACACATGTACCATGGAAGCAAGTTTTACACAAATGTATATGGATTTTCTAGTAACATGTCAAGTACCAGAAGTAAATGATTGTAATCTGACAAGTACCAGTGGAGAAACCATTTGTCGTAACATGTTGACGACCACGAGGAAGGCACGGTGACAACAAACCATAGTTAACGTTTGAGAGATAAACATTAAAACATTGAATTTAGAAGAATCTTTGATAATGTCATACCATTCGATGCATGCATGCATGGAAAGGGAGGCGTGGCAACGAAAGCATTTTTTATTTTTGTTGTTCAAGTCACTAACCTAGAGCTAGAAATTGTCTTAATCAGTTTATTACCAAAACATCCATACAATAAAACAATGAATACCAGGATTGGCAGTTTTTTTTTGAAATGTTTAAGTAAAATTTGATGTTGCATGCCTATTCACATACGCAAGAATTGTATGATGGCTCCCATCTAGCTTTTGGATGCGGCGGTCTTTCTTTGTCTGCTTCTTCTCCACGTGGTGGATGCTACTGGTGTTTGGCCTCTTGGTATTTAAGCTTCTTGTTGAGGAATTGCGGACGTCGGCGATGCTCCCGGGCAAGATCTATAATTTCATCAACTATGACCACCATGGATGTTTAGTACTTCTTACCTATCACATGACCATAATGACATGCCATGATTCACCTTCTATATTAGTTTCACCGCTAATAACATTTTCCATGTTTACTAGCACATTGTCATTAAAGTATCGGTACAATATTGCTTGATGTGCAAAGTACACACACAAAAAGACAATAGTTTTGGACCGATGTTAGTGGAAATTAATAAGGTGATCCATGAATCCTTACTTGAGGCTTGTACTACAGGAAATTTATAAAATCCAATTTATTAGTTACTAGCTAGCTCGTAAATTTCAAGAAGTATTCCTAAGAGATAGAAACCAGATGTTTCTGCTTTCTTACTACATGTGATCCCCATGTGCCCACTGTTTTTAAATCTCTACTAAGACGAGACTTAGTCAAACACTGCTCAATTCAAAGTTGAAGGTATGTGTCACTACACTACATCAAATGTTGTTTTTGTCTATTTCTGTCGTGGGCATTGTGAAATAGTGCTAAGATGATTTAACTATGGTGCTCTTGGCACAACTTCGACAACAGTGAAGCCCGGGTTTACTATTTGTTTCATACAAACTTATGAGAGTAACTCCAATTGTTTTCTGAACGAGTAGTCCAAATCTGTTTATCTGACGACATTGCTTTCTATGCAGGTATTTGGGGTTACATTCCGGTGGTTGATATGCATAAATGGCTAGTTGGTTGTAGGTTCTTCCATTTTTTATTCTTGAGATAGTGAATCACCATCTGCGTGGCATGACGGTTCAACTGTGAAGTGGACTTGTAGGAGGAATTAATCGCTTATTTATCCGACTCCCACCTATCATCTAATTTCTCTAGACATTTGCCAACTGGCATGAAGGTTGAAGGCACATCCCATTTTAGTGGGTTTGCATGCGTTTGAGTATCATCAATGTGGTATGAGGCTGGGAGTTGTTGATGTCGGGGTTTTGCTTATATCTGACCCATGAAGTCCTATTTTTGTGCGCTTCTATTGAACTTCTATCTGGCAGGGAGCTTGATGTTCGGAAGCTTAGTACCGACTAACAAATGCTGGATGTCATCGGTCCAACCTACTTTGTTGAGAGTTGGGAAGAAGCTCTTGCATGTCGAACTACACTTGGCTTATGGTATTTGCTGCTTCATAGATAATAGGCTATTCAACTAGGTCCGAATTCAATGCCATTATGCCTTCTTTGAGATGTTGGGAGGACTTGGGTGGGTCACGTAAATTTTGAACTTCATTTATGAGCTGTTTGGAAATAAAATCGTCTCACTGCTTCCTTGTGATAATATCCAAAGCAACATTATCATGGATTTTTTTTTCTTAAAAAGCCATCACCAGGGATTTTCCTAAGATCTCAAACTTCTACATTGTCCAACTCTAAAGTTGTCTGTGTAATATCATACCCTGTTAAACAAATGAGACAAAGATAATATCCTCCCCGCGTAACATATTGTGACACGTGTATAACATCCAACATTATCATGGATTTGTTCGTTTTTGTGATTGAAAACAATCATGGTGAGGCATGCTAAAGTGATAGCCGTGTCATCGTTTGCTCATTGTCCTGTGATGTGTTGTGCGAGGCCGAGAATAACTTTAGATTCCTGCTTATGTGTTGTACCATGTTGTTCCCTTTTTATTTTGTTTTTGCGTTGTGTACTTGGATTCATATTAGATAAATACAATCTATGTAAAAAAGGACAGGATTACTGTAGTAGACGCTATTATGAGTTAAAATTGTATTGTGATCACACATGTGTTTGAATCCCATTAGTCTCGAAAGATTAGAGATCCTTGTGTTGTTACAAGAATGCACATGATGCGAGCTATGCTGAATGTGTTGTACGTTTACCGATGTTAGTTAATCTACAATCCTCTCCCCTCTCACCCCCCCCCCCCCCCCCCTCATCGACTTTTCAAGATCCCACAATTTATCATCAGCGATAATCAGTGCTCCACCACCTCTGATGGCTGCGCCACGGGGGTTGAGAGATGCTGTTTTTTGTTGTTGTTCTTTTAGGGGTGTCGGTGTTCTTTACTGCGCCTATGGTGGTGACAACAACCAGCTGTGAAGTAATTGTTTATCTCTTTTGACATGCTTGCATTGAGAGCAACTCCAACTGGCCGACCCAAATGGACGCGTGATTTGTCCGCTTTTTGTCCGTTTGGGTTGGCCGTGCGCCCAACGGCGTGGACGCATTTTCGTCCTCGCGGCCGACCTGCGTCCATTTTTTGTACTCTATACGTGCAAACACATGGAAAAATTTGTTACTAGTTCATACAAATATGTCTTAGTTTCACAACCAAATAAAATACTTCATAGTTTACAAGCCAAATAAAAATTAAATTGTCTCAAAGATAATAGATAACCGATATATCTATTGGTTGCCAATATGAGCCCACATATGCTCAACCAAATCATCTTGCAGTTGAATATGAGTTTCTGAATCACACATTTGATAATAAAATTCGGTGAATCGTTCAAACGTTGCCGCTCCTCCATGCTCAGGCACAAAATTTTCACCCTGGAACTGAAACCCTTGGTCATAGATACGTTCCGTGCGCTCATCCTCACCGATCATGTTGTGCATGACCACGCAAGCTGTCATCACCTCCCACAACTTCTTGGTGCTCCAGGTTCTAGCAGAATACCAAACGATGCCCCATCGAGATTGAAGAACACCAAAGGCACGCTCCACATCCTTCTTAGCACTCTCTTGCTCCTTTGCAAATCTCTTCCTCTTCTCTTTTACAGGGCCGGGGATTGTCTTGACAAGAGTAGTCCACTAAGGATAGACACCATAATCTAGGTAGTATCCTTTGTTATAGTGGTGGCCATTGATCTCAACATTAACCTCCGGACAGTTGCCTTCTGCAAGCCTTGCAAACACTGGAGATTGTTGAAGCATGTTGATATCGTTGTGAGATCTGGCCATGCCGAAGAAAGAGTGCCTGATCCAACGATCTTATGATGCCACGGCCTCGAGTTAGACGGTGCAAGCTTTGACATGACCCCTATACAGCCCCTGCCAAGCAGAAGGGCAATTTTTTCACTCCCAGTGCATACAATCTATGCTACCAAGCATCCCCGGAAAGCTCCTGCTGGCATTCATCACCAAAAACCATGCAGTATCCGCATCATTTAGCTCTCTCAAGTACTCAGGGTCAAACACATCTACCACAACCTTGCAGAACTTATACATGGATTCTAGGCACGTCGACTCGCTCATACGGACATACTCATCAATGAAATTAGTGCGAACTCCGTAAGCAAGCATCCGAATAGCCGTAGTGCATTTACGATAAGAGGAGAAGCCAATATTTCCCAGGGCATCCTCCTTGCACTCGAAATACTTATCGTACCCCACCACCCCCTCCCGGATACGATTGAACACATGTCTAGCCATCCGGAAATGTCGTCGGAATAGGTGTGGTGGAAAGAGCGGTTTAGGTGACTCGAAGTAGTCCTTCCAGAGTAGGAAATGACCGCTCTCTCGGTTGTGATTCAACGCCGGAGTGTGCCCCGGGATCAAGCCCCTCGGCCTCTACCTGCTGAGGTGGTCATGGATGACCAACACATGAGCCACAAGTTTCTCGTCGTGGGATGATGAATCATCCGAGTCACAAATGAAATTGTGGAAAAAGAACTCGTCGACGGAGTCCATTTGTACCTTGTGGGAAAACCGTCAAACAACTTGCGGGCGTCGTCGAAGAAGTTGGCCGGTGCAGAGCGTGGTGCCTCCCTTGACCCAGCAGCAGGACTGTCGGTGTCCGGCGAGAGTGTAGGCGTCCGTCGAGCAGGCAGGGGCGGGCGAGGAGGTGCTGTTGGGCGCGGGGCCGAGCTAGGAGGTGCTGACGGTGACGTTAGGAGATGCTCCGACGACGGTGGGGTGAGGCGTTGCTGGTGACGGCGTTGGAAGGTGGCCGACTGTGGGGTGGGTGCGGACGGCTGGCCTGGGCACGGAGCCGAAACGGGGCGACAGGTGTTGGCGGCCGAGTGTGTTGGGAGGAAGATGGAATGGCCAATGTGCCACTGACTGGCGGGCCAAGGGGAGGAGTAGGCGGGCGTCGCGCGCGTCCGCTTCGTGTCCGCGCGACGCAAACGAGGCCCAAATTTGGGTTTAAAATGGGTCGCATGGCGGACAAAAAGCGGACGCGCGTCCGTTTGGGTCTGTGCTTTGGGCCGACTTTTGTGTCCGTTTTGACCCGAACGGACACGCTCGGATGAAATGAGTCAGCCGGTTGGAGTTGCTCTGAGTTTGACATCAATCAAGAGAACTGTCCATAGTACAATTCTCCCATGCACGCTTGGGTTGGTCCGGACCTTGAGCCCTCATAGCCTTGGGCCTAGGCCCACCATTGGATTGAGAGGTTGTCATGTTGATTTGGGTTTTCTAATCTTGTGGTCTGTTTAGCAATGGAAAACTTTTTCTTCGCCTCCTTGGACATAATAGATATGTGACATGAATCGTAGTTCTTGGGAGTGACGATAAGATATTCTCTCCTTGCCAAGCTCGGGGAATGCCTCGCCCATTTGTGAAAACTATTTTTTGTTTGATTTCATCTCACATTGTTAGGCTTTTTTTGTACTGTTTTTTCAAAGAATTTGTATTCTCTTCCAACTGGAGCGTGATTTTAGAAGTGTTGGTATGCCGTATGCGTGAGATGAAAATTTCCGGTAGTGAAAATTACTTTGTTTGTCTTTCATAAAGAGAATTTTCCAAACCTATGATTCGGTTGATAATCGATGTTTTGTCTGATGAGTATCAGTTTAGTCTATCCATAGGGTAGGTTGGAACCGGCAAAGAAAATGCTTTGACCTGCAGCCCGCCTCACCAAAGATGAAATTTAAGAGCCATGTCACCGATCCGCGCCCTCTCTCTCCCGGATCACCATCTTAGCCGTCCAATCCCGTACAGATCCAACGGCAGGCTGCACCCTCCCCCCTTGTTAAATCCCCCTTCCATTCCTCCCGACTCTCACCACCAGCAGCCGCCGCCACCACAGCTCCTCCTCCATCTCCATCTCAGTCAGCTCCAGAGTAGCAAGCCGTCGACCATGTCCGGCCGCGGCAAGGGAGGGAAGGGCCTCGGCAAGGGCGGCGCCAAGCGTCACCGGAAGGTGCTGCGCGACAACATCCAGGGCATCACCAAGCCGGCCATCCGTCGTCTGGCTCGCCGTGGCGGCGTGAAGCGCATCTCGGGGCTGATCTATGAGGAGACCCGCGGCGTGCTCAAGATCTTCCTCGAGAACGTCATCCGCGACGCTGTCACCTACACCGAGCACGCCCGCCGCAAGACCGTCACAGCCATGGACGTCGTCTACGCCCTCAAGAGACAGGGACGCACCCTCTACGGATTCGGCGGTTAGGCCGCGCCGGTCCAGTCGAATCCACCTCGCGCCGCCAGATTAGTAGCTATCTATGGTTGTTCAGTGTTCATTTTGTTCAGTGTAATGGCCGCATCTCGCTGCTGTTCAGTGTTCTGTGTTTGGATGTACTAGGATGGAATGGAAATCGCAGTGTTTTACTTTTACCCCTGAATTCGCCAGTAATCTATGGCTCTGTCGATGTTTGTTCGTGTGTGTGGGCAGATATTACCAGTGCGTTCTTCAATCCCCATTGTCTCGCTTTGTAAATTTCTCCCCCCAAATCCTATTTGTGTTGGCGTCAGTGTTTGGTGGATTCTCAAACCAAATCTTATTTTGCTGGCTTTAGTGTTTTGGCGGGTTCAGGCTGAAGAAGGTCAAGTGCCAGGAGTTGTTTCCAAGCGGGAATGTGTTTGAGCTCCCTGTGATGTCAAACTTGTGCAGGGTGTGCCCGTGTTGGTCCGGTGGAGTAGTACATTTGATGCTGAACTATTTGTTTTCTTGTGACTTGCGTTGACTGGTGAAATCGGCTAGTGTATCAGATTTCTGAAGGCATTGAGCGTTTATACGAATACACTATCTTCAAGATCCAAGACCAGAACAAGAATTCTGATAGGCATATCAAAGAGGAATTTCGAAACACTACACTATCATGTGGACAAGGTACTATAGATCAGGTGGAATGCGAGAACAAAGTCGTGAAGAATCCAACTCCAAGTCAATCGAAAATCTCCTAAACAGTTCCCATGAAGCATGCAGCAACCAACACGAGAGTAAGCAAAACTACTACCTATGCATGGTATCATCACCATCATCATCCAACAAAGTGTGTTACATTGGATGCGTTTGGTAGACTGCGTTAGGCTCAGCGAGGCCTGTTGGATGCAATTTTGGCCCGTTTGGTTGTGTGAGTTGCATCCAAATCTTGACGCACACGGAATTTAAAGCACCTTTAGGCCTGAGTATGGAGGAACGCTAGAATCGACCATTTCTTCAAAGCCAAGCCCGAGCAATGCAACTTGAGGCACGTGTGTGAAGGCGGTTGCACACGCGGGGACACTAGGGAGATTGCATGTAGTTTCCCGAAACGATGCCATAAATGTCATCATCATTCTCTCACCGCTCACTCTCCCCTCTTGCCACTCTCTCACCAATGACGCGATCACAAGATATAGACGACGAGTAACAACGGCGATCAGTTGAGTCAAGATTTGGACGGCGAGCACCGGCGTCGAGCACCGGCTTCATCACCACTCAGGCATGCGTTCGTCAATGGCAGTAAGCACTCTGTCCCCGATGGTTGATTTACATATAAATTACCATGCTCGCATTCAGTTATACCATTCACACACTCGACTTAGGCATCAAAATGGGATTGAACAAAGCATACCCAATTAGGGATTTGAGAGATTTGAATGGGATTGCATAGGATTTTCACTAACGGGCGGGGTGGGGGTGGAGGTAAATTGAGCATAGTCCACTTACATCCACCAATTTTCTAAATATTTTATTTGCAATTTTTGTTTGAGTGTGAAGTTTATAGATCATTTCTAGTGGGCTCGGGCCTACAAAAGGAGAATGTTGATGTTCGCATAGTTCAGTTTTCCGCACTGCACTATGCCTCATAGTAATGTTGGGGCAATATGCCTATTGGGTAAAACTAAAGTTTTTGGTTGGTGCATTTTATGTCATTTTATTATGAAATCCACTGCTGAAATATTCATAACGGTCCAAAATTATGTTAATGAATTATGATCACAATCCCCTTAGCAAATGAATTTTGTTTAGAGAATTGTTATAAAGTACATGTTGTCATGGAAAGTACCATTCTGCTCCCGAGCTTAAATGAGCTCGGTGAACAGTAAAATCGAAAAAAATTCGAAAAATGTTGAAACAATTCTGATTTTTTTTATGAACAACATTGACAAAAGTTCTAAGTGCATGCAAAAAATTGGCCTGTATAAGGCGTGGCGAAAAAAACAAAATCGATACTCTGAAAATGCGTATTTTCAGAGTATCGATTTTGTTTTTTTTTCACGCCTTACAGGAATGTTATTTCAGGCCAAAATTTTGCATGCACTTAGAACTTTTGTCAATGTTGTTTACAAAAAAAATCAGATTTTGTTAAACATTTTTCGATTTTACTGTTCACCAAGCTCAAATGAGCCCGGGAGCAGAAACTCCACGTCCGTCATGGAATATTGTAATTTGGTGAGTCCTTATATAATTTGATGGCCAAATTTAATAATTGGGAAATCTTATGATATCGAACGATAATATTAATGACATTTCACTATGAGTGTTGAGTTTAATGTATACTCAGTGGCAATGTCAATTATATTTTTATGTTAATTTCAATGTCATTTTCTTTATATATCATTGATAATTTTAATGATAGTTTTGTCACTTATGTTCAATATTGTTATCTTGTCAACTGTAGTGTCAAAAGCTATCATTGTGTCCGATGGCAAACATGATTAGATTATGTTGTTGCTTTATGTTAATGCTGACTATTAATTTAGCCAAAGTTCTTGTTGATCATTATGTGACATTATGTCTCTCTAATAAAAATGGAACCAATGAGAAGTTTTGATTAGAGATTTAACGAGCAAATGTTCTATGGCATATAATGGCACTTTGACCAACGTTGATTATTTTTCATGCGTCATGTATGAAATAGTAAGATACTTTTCCGTTTTTTGCCCAACGGTGATACATATTAGAATAACAATTCATGCTTGATGTTTTATTATGATGTTCATAAAGTTTCCTCATTTCCCCCCTTTTTCAACAATGAATAGTAATGATAATGCTAAACTTTGATTTTAGCATAGAAAAACATTATTTAGAAAACTTTCTCACATGGAGAATATAGATCATTGTCTCATGTAAGGAATCTCTCAACATTTATACTGCTTATGCTAAGGGATGTTAATCAACATGTCAAGGAAGACACCGAGAGTGGTCGCATAAGTTGCATGTGTCATCATGCACATTACTAATGCAAAGGAGGTTAAAAAGAAAATTATTGGAATTAATCCAATAACATTTGGAGATGGATTAATTCTTCATCTTAATGATGATGTTTGTTTATGCTCCTGGTTATGGGAGAAACTTCAATTTTGTCTCTATATTAGATCACATGATTATGTATGACTTTAAATGTATGATCAAATCAACTCCAATTATCTGATGTTATTCTTGCCAAGTGACAAGACAATTATGTTTTTCTTTTGTAACTATTTTGTTATTCTGTGTTATGGTACAATTAAGATATAAGAGAAGTGTAAATAATGAGACCTCATCAAAATTGCAGCCTTTTCTATTAAACCACATTTTGAGGGGGAGAACAGATGTCTCATTTAAGATGAGTATCACATTCACCCCTCTTACTCAAACCATAACATAGACCGTGATAATTCTATGATTAAGATGCAACAAGTCTTATTTAGAAGAATGAATGAACATCAGACTAATGTTGTAACTTCTTTTATCATGTTTATGTCTACTTACCCCCTTGTGAATAATACAAAGCACACATCAGTGATAAAGTGGCAAGTTTGTGAGTCTAATGTCGAATATGATATTGATGTAAGTTGCGGCTTATGATTATATTTATGACCAACGTTGTTTGTAATCATACGCCACACTTCATTAAGTTCTTTTCCGTCTTCCATCCTAGGGTGATGCGGACCAGAACTGAAATGTATAGTTGTTAAGACATTAGACTCCAGAGCATGATATATGTTCCGTAAGAATAAAGTAATTAGTGGGAACTTGGAGCCTAGGAACAAAAATCTCGAGGAGAAACTAACCATCCATGAGGTCTTTGTTCCTGCGCATCAGGTGGATTGAGGATTATGAAATCACTAATACAACACCTAGTCGCCTCCCGCATGGCGGCTGGGAGGTCCCCAGATCCCGTCGGTCGGACTCACCCTCTCCTCCTCCTGCTCCCTCGCCGCCGCCCAAGGGCGCGGCCAGACGAAGCCTTGTCGTTGTCCGTAGCGGTGGGGACTCGGGGTCCTCCCGTTCGTGTGGGGCTGGCGCGGGCTAGCGCTCCTAGGCCGGTGCGTGGCGTCGGGCCGGACGTCACGACGGATGGTGGCAGTGCTCCGGCGATTCCGTTCCTCCGCGGCAGGCGGCTTCGCGTTCTGGTGCGTCACGGCCGCCAGGGACGGCGACGGCGCGGCCAGATCTAGGCCCAAGTGTGGGCCTTGGTCCCTGGATTGCGGTCGGCACGGTGGCGGGTGCGACACGTTGAAAGCTGGGCGAATTCGGGGAAACCCTAGATCTCCTTGGGATCTAGCGATGGAGGTGCTTTTGCGTCGTAGTCCCTCTTCAGGGCATCGTTTTAGAGTTTGCTCCGGTTGAAGGGATCAACGATGCCGGCGGCGCACACCTGGTGGCGCAATTGCCGATGAAAATCGCGCCGACTACAGTCATGGAGGACGATGGTGGTGTCTTTGATGTTGTTTCCTTGTCGAGGCATTGTCGTTGCAGTTTGCGTCAGCAGGCTCGGGATGCTTCGGGGGAAACCCTAGATCTGGGTCTCCTGGATCGGACGATGATGGCATTCGCAATATCGCTCTTCCTCATGGGGGCATCGTTTTGGAGCAAGTGATGGCTAGAGGGGACAAGAGGGGGAGCGGTGTTACATCTACCGCAAGGCCGACGGTGGATCACTACGGCATGACGTTGCAGAGTTTCGGAGACAGGCGCGTGTGGATGGACACGTGAGGATGGTGGCGTTGTATGGCGCCGTGGTGGCGTCGACGACAGGCCAGACAAGGTCGATGCGTTAGTTCATGCTCTGGAGATGGACCGGTGGCAGCCTCTGAGAGTACGCCGGACCGGTGTGGGACCCAGTCCCGGTGTGTGGCTGGGCTGGGGCATCCGGCTATAGATGTTAGGGTTTGGTGCGATGTCTGTTTGGTATTAGGCCTGGATATTCGGCACACCTTCATCAAGGGGATAGGAGTTGCAAAAGGTGTTGCCTAGATGGCTGCTTCAGGCTGACCGAAGTATTACTTTGTATGGTCCTTGTGAATAATTAATAAAATGGCTGCATGCATCGTCCAGATGCAGAGGCCGGAGGTATATCCTCCTTTTCCAAAAAAAAAAACCTAGTGTTGACACTCATCATTTCCTCGTGATATGAATGTGTGTGAACATTCATCTTAGTGGCTTGTTGCTATGTAGGATGAAGGCTACGAGCTATTACAATTTTCTGGATGAGTTAAATATTGTAGGTTTGGCTTTACAAATTCAAACGTGACTCTCAAAGAAATCCTGAAAGGTTAAAAGGCTTGTAACCAAAGGCTTATAATAAAGAGAGAAGAGATTTGTCTTATGACATATTTTCTCTTGTCGGGATTAAGGAATTGCGAACATGTTCGTGTTATCATGATGACATATTTTTATGTTTGCTCAAATTAAGAATGTCCACGTGGCTCATCAAGAAGGTTTTTTCATGAAAGAAAAAGTAACATAAGGCATGTAGTGTGGAGAATTTATTTTATGAACTAATACAAGTGCGGAGACAATGTCACTTTAAGTCTGAGGGAGTAAGCTCTCTACCTCATGTAGATGAAAAGCTCAGTGGCTAAACCATGAGTTTTCTATCATCCAAAAATGATATGAATGATGTCTCAAACACATATACTTTTCCAAACTCTTTTACCTTTGTTTTGACCTCTAATTTGCATGATCTGAGTGAAACTAACCCGGACTGACGTTGTTTTTAGCAGAATTGCCATGACATTATTTTTATGCAGAAATAAGAGTGCTCCAAATTGACTAGGGATTGTTTAGGAATTTTGATGGAAAATAAGAAGACCCGAGGACCAAAGAAGTGCCAAAGGGGGCCACTAGGGCGCCACACGGCCACGCATGTACCTCTGGCCATGCCACATGGTTGCGTGGCCCCCTCGGGCACCACCTTTCGACCATCCTTTCGCCTATAAATTCCATATATCCTAGAATTTTTTTATAAAAATTCCCGGCGTATTTTACGATACAGAGCCGCCACCATCTTTGTTCTTCCTTTGGAGATCTGATCCGGAGTATGTTTTGGGCTCCGGAGAGGGGGATTCTTCGTCATCATCATCACCAAACCTTCTCCAATAACAATCTAATTATGCTTCCACCCATGTGTGAGTAATTCCTTTGTAGGCACATGGAGGTAGATGGGAAATGGATGATAATTCTTATGTAATCGATGTTAGATTTGTTAACGCCTGATACCTAGTATCCACTATGTTGTGAGATTGATGTTGCTATGCTTAATGCTTGACAGTATGACCCGAGTGTCATGATTTCATATCTGAACTCATTATGTTTTTATTAATATATTTGTGTTTTGGATCTACCTGCAAGTTGTATGCATCTGTTAAGGTTCTGAACCCGAGACCCCAAAGTGTCAATAATTGGGATATCAGTGGGGATGACTTACCTTGAGGATTACATGTATTCACTATTTTTAATTCTTTGAACCGATTCTCTATTAAAAGTAGAGCATTAATTACTCTTAGTTTCCATTAGCACCCCGTTGAAATGGGAGAGTAGGACAAAATATGTTGTGCAAGTTCTTATCACAAGCACATGCAACTACATACTAAATACATGACTACACATGATTGATGAATTGGACCTAGTTTTCTGTCGCTCTATGTTATGACTATTGCATAATGAATCTCATATGAACAAAACCCACTATCTACGTCTGTGCCTACGCTTTCCATTACTGTTGCTCTCATTACAATTACTACTGCTGCAATCTGTTACTTTTCTGCATTACCGTTACCACTATTGTTACTATTACTATTTCACTGCTAGTGCCATCATATTACTTTGTTACTGATAAATTGTGCCGAGAAAGGTATCTATCCAGGTGTGATTGAATTGATAACTCAACTGCTAAGGCTTATAAATATTCTTTGACTCCCATTGCGTCGAATCAATAAACTTGGGGAAATACTTCCCTCGAAGAATGTTTCGATCCCCTATACTTGTGGGTCATCAATGATCTTGGTGTTGTCTCATGCATTAATTACATGGAGATTCATCAAGAAATAGGTCCAAAAGGAGTTAAATTCATATTATGATGCCATACGAAAGAAATACTTTATGTACCAATACTCTGTCTCACTTACTACTAAAGTCAAGGGCGATAAGATTGGACATTTTAGTGTCCAAGGAACCAATTTTAAACTAATGGACAAATTGATGGTGTAGTAAATCATCTAGTTGAAGGTGGTCTCTCTATACTTCAATATGCCGACGATATGATTCTCTTCATAGATCATGACCTCGAGAAAGCGAGAAATCTTAAATTAATTTTATCAGCATTTGAGCAACTCTCAGGTCTTAAGATCAATTTTCATAAAAGTGAATTGTTTTGCTTTGGCAAAGCTCAAGACGAGGCTCACCTGTACGCCGACCTGTTCGGATGCGGGTTGGGTCAATTTCCGATAACATATTTGGGGATACCGATACATTATCGAAGACTCACAAATGCTGAATGGAAACACGTCGAGGAGAGGCTGCAAAAAAGACTTAGCAGTTGGAAAGGTAAACTGTTGTCTCTTGGTGGAAGATTGGTCCTCATAAATTCAGTACTAAGTAATATGGTACTTTATATGATCTCCTTCTTCCAGCTGCCGAAAGGAGTTTTACATAGATTGGATTATTTCCGATCAAGATTTTTTTGTCAAGGAGATAGCGAGAGAAAGAAATATCGACTGGCTAAATGGAGTGTGGTTTGCCGTCCCAAAGACCAAGGCGGGTTGGGCATTCAGGACCTTGAGGTTAATAATAGGGCCCTACTCGGTAAATGGTTGTTTAAATTACTAACGGAGGATGGTGTATGGAAAACACTCCTCAGGAGGAAATATGTGGGCTCCAAGGCGGTATCCCAAATATACTGGAAGCCTGGGGATTCTCACTTTTGGGCAGGTCTAATGGCTACGAAGAAATATTTCTTCTGCTATGGATCTTTCTCGATTAAGGACGGCTCGGAAATTAGATTGTGGGAGGATACGTGGTTAGGAAATACGACTCTCCGGGAACAATATCCGGCTCTATACAATATTGTGCGTCACAAGGGTGATACTATCACCACGGTAATGGAATCATTTCCACCAAATGTGATGTTCAGAAGGGATTTAATTGGACCCAGACTCCAATCGTGGAACAACCTGCTCCAGCGGTTGTCCACGGTGCAATTGTCACATGGGTCTGATGTTTTCCGATGGAACCTACACGGGAATGGACAGTTCTCAGTGTAGTCTATGTATAGAGCGTTAATCCATCCTGATGTGCCAGTTGATAATAATAAGAAGATCTGGAAGATGAAGATACCACTTAAGAATAAAATCTTTGCATGGTATCTTCATCGCGGAGTCATTCTTACTAAAGATAACCTTATCAAGAGGAATTGGCATGGAAGTTCACAATGTGTCTTTTGTCACCATGAGGAGACAATAAAACATTTATTCTTCCAATGCAAATTTGCTCGTTCTATATGGTCAGTCATCCAAATAGCTTCTGGCTTGTATCCTCCTTGTAGTGTTGCTAATGTATTTGGCAATTGGCTATATGGGATTGATCACAGGTTTAGAACTCTTCTCAGGGTGGGAGTGCTTGCCATTATTTGGTCGCTTTGGCTATGTAGAAATGATATGGTTTTTAATGATAAAAGTACTTCTCTCATGCAGGTTATCTACAGATGTACCGGGACTCTTCGTTTATGGTCCTCTCTACAACACGTGGAGAATCGATACCTGTTTATAGAGGTATGTACACGATTGGAGGCTACGGCGAGGGATACTTTTATCCAACATGGGTGGCAACATAATCTTAGGATTGCACCCCCTCCGCTTTAGGCGTTATATAGACTCTACATCTTTCATTGTATTTCGCCTTTTTATTTTTTGTTTGAATTAGAGGACAATGTTTGGCTGTGTGCATCTTAGTTATGCAGAGGCCGGGTGTAATGCTTAAACCTTTTAAGTAATAAAGCGCTCCTTTTCGAAAATTTTAAACTGATCAGATAATGTCGGTTCCTTATGTTTCAGCTATGAGAAGTACCTTATGTATTAAGTATGAACGTGCCCTCTTATTTATGACCAAGACACTTATTTATGCTCAAGATACTTGGCAAAATTGTGTTTAATCCATAACTAGACCACTGAAAAGATGTTATAAAGCTTTGCAATATATGCAAGGCGATGATTATTACATGCTCGTTTATAATGAGTTTGGTAACCTAATAATTGTGAGTTAGTCAGACATTGTTTTGGTGAGGTACACGGGTATTAAGATTTCCTAGCCATGTTACATCCGCACCCTAGTTTCATCATAGAAAAGCTCCCAAAGAACAATCATGGTATCATCAATGATGCAAACTATTTGTGGCATGTGAAGAGGGTACCGAGCAGGTTGTATGTCGCAAAAATATTATTCCTGGAGTTAAGAGTGGTAGACAACATCTCTGAACCACTCACTGCGATTATGATCGCAAAGTTCTCTATCCGATAAAAGTCAATTAGTGTTGCCAAAGACATTGACATTATGTCTATGTTGTGAGAAACAGTCCAGGATCAAACGTAAGATACTTTATCTACATGTTTTGCGGGTCCGCTCAGTAATGCTTACCACCCATTATTTTATGATGATGTTGCTGACATGGGCTTAGGGCATATCTAACGCTGACTCGTAAATTTGCTCCAGCATCTGTCTGCGGACAGCGGGACCAGTCCGCGGACATAGATGCCGGAGGCTGCCATCCAACGCTGTCCGCACACATTTCAACAACTAATAGAACTAATCGGACACAATTCGTGCAATCCGGGTGGATTTATGTAAAGGTCGGATATAATTTACATAAATAGATGATTTTTCGACCGATTTACTAAAAACCAAAAAAACTAAACCCTATATCGGACGACCACCTCCTAAGCGTGTCCGCTCTGTCATGCCGCACCGCCATCGCCGTTCGTGCCGTCGTCCCTCTAGCGATGCAAGGATGCCGGAGGACCGCGACAGCGTGCTGCTCGCGGAGGAGCAGCTCCGCCTCCTGATGTGCGCCGTGAAGGGCCACCTTGCCGACTGTCGTCGGCACCGGCAGAGCCCTTGCCCCTAGCGGCGTTGGTGGAGCAGTTGCTAAGTGACCAGTCCTCGTCGATCTAGACGAGCTCACCGTCAAGGCGATGTCGGCGCCTAGTGGCCGTATCCCGAGGTGGTGACAGAGTGGTCGACCCCCCACGCGGTGGTGATGTTAGGGTCGTTGCTGACCCATTTTGACATCATGTCCGTCTTGGTGAATGCGGAGTGTCTAGCGACATAGTGCTGGTCGTACCTAGCCTGCTGCCTCGACACACGCTCCGCCTCGGATACCCGGCCCGAGAGCCGGAGGCACCGCCGTAACCGCCTCCTCCGAGGTAATGGAGGATGCGGCCATGCATCTTCGTGATCGCGGGCAGCAACTCCTCCTTTATCAGGTGGCGATGGCGTCGTGGTGGCGACAAGGGCTCGTCAATCCGTGTGTGGCGGCTGCGCGACGGGGGCGACGCCGACTCGTCCTTCATGCGATGAAGGCGTTGATGGGACCTGATACGTCTCCAACGTATCTATAATTTTTACTTGTTTCATGCTGTTATATTTTCAATCTTGGATGTTTTACAATCATTTTATAGCAACTTTATATCATTTTTTGGGACTAACCTATTAACATAGTGCCAAAGTGCCAGTTGCTGTTTTTGCTTGTTTTTACTTCGCAGAATATCAGTACCAAACGGAGTCCAATCGCGACGAAACTTTTTGGAGAATGTTTTTAGAGTAAAAGAAGGCCAGTGGGCCAAAGAAGTAACCAGGAGGGAGCCCAGGCCGCCCACAACCTACCAGTGCGCGGCATGGGCCCCGGGCGCGCCCTGATGGGTTGTGGCCGCCTCGGGAACCTCCTCCACCGTCTCTGAGATGTATAAATACCCAAATATTCCAGAAACACTAGAGGAGTCGACGAAAAATACATCCAGCCGCCGTAAGTTCTAGAACCGCGAGATCCAATCTAACACCATCACAGAGGGGTTCATCATCCTCATTGGTGCCTCTCCGATGATGCGTGAGTAGTCCACCATAGACCTATGGGTCCGTAGGCAGTAGCTAGATGGCTTCCTCTCTCTCTTTTGATTCTCAATACAATGGTCTCTTGGAGATCTATTTGATGTAATACTTTTTGCGGTGTGTTTGTTGGGATCTGATGAATTTTGAGTTCATGATCAGTTTCTATCCATGAATATTATTTGAGTCTTCTTTGATCTCCTATATGCATGATTACTTATAGCCTTGTATTTCTTATTCGAATCTTTGGTTTAGTTAGGAACTATATCGATTTTTCTTGCCATGAGAAGAGGTGCTTTGTGATGAGTTCGATCTTGCGGTGTCCTCTTCCAATGACAGAAGGGGTAGCGAGGCACACATGTATCGTTGCTATTAAGGCTAATAGGTGTTGGAAATATGCCCTAGAGGCAATAATAAAGTGATGATTATTATATTTCCTTGTTCATGATAATTGTCGTGGTTTCGTCACGGTATGTTGTCCTCGTGAGAGAACTTAGGTGTGAGGCCATCGCAACTAGGTGGCGGCTTGAGAGGGGTTGGTCGGAATCGAGAGACGCGAGTTTACCCAGGTTCGGCCCCCTCCGATGGAGGTAAAAGCCTACGTCCCGCTTTGTGTGGATTTCTTGATGATGATCTCGATTACAAGGGTGCGGGATCGCTACCTCTAATCTCGAGAGCCTCTAGTCTGTCTATCTCTAATGACTTGAAGTCGTCCCTCTTGGGGCGCCTTACCCCTCCTTATATAGGTTGAAGGGGTAGGTTTACATGTAGAGTCCTACTGGGAGTAGGATTAGGACTAGTCTTTCTTGAGTCCTAATCTGGGTCTTGTTTCTCTTGTAAGGGAATCCTTCCTCTCCTTTAGGCCTTCTCTGTGAGCCGCCTTCCGCTGGGGAGCACGCCGGGCCTTAGGCCTTGTCCTCCAGGCTGACCCGGTAAATATGGTGACCTCATGAGCCGCCAAATGGTTGGGCGGGTCATACTCCTGGCCGGGTCAAACCGTGGGGAATATCCCCAACATTAGCCCCAAAGTTAGCTTGAATTTATTCATGGTAAGCTCCTGAAATAATAATAATGCGTTAAGAGACCGGCTTGCTCCACTGGCCGACTTAAGTTAATGAGGTGGCTCCTTGAAAATCCGGGTTTCTTTTTCATATGAACGATCCGTCTTCACAATCATATTGCAGGTCCATGTCCTTTGCAAAATATTGGGAATAAAGCACCCATATGCCATTTGAGTCGTCCGCCAATGCTTTGGCTTGATGAAATTATTGGAGATAAGAAAACCATATGAAGTTGAGCCGGCTTCCATTGCTTCGGCTTGATAAAAATATTGGGAATAGAAATTCGTCCATTGTTAAACCACTTCAACCTATGAAGCCATGTTGTTTATATAAAATCTACCGGGTTATGATTTTTTGATAATGCTGGGTCATGATTGTTGGTGATGCCGGGTCAAACAACCGGACTCCAGCTGACTTGATAAAATTATTGGGAATAAAGAAATCCGTGTGATGTTGAGCTGGTCTTTCAACGCTTCAGCTCCATGAAGAAATGAGACCCGTCTCGCACTCAATTAACATCTTGAAAGTGTTCTTCTATTTTTTTATATCCATATTACCTATAGCCCCCAAGTGCCGGGTTGTCTTACCTGCAGCCACCTGGCACTTGTAAGTGTCTTATGCTCATAAAACTTTAGCCAGTGTAGCCCCTAAGGGCCGGGTCATTTATGCAATACTGAGCAGGACTTTTTGTAGATCTGATCATATAGACTTGAGGAGCAATGTGTAGCCCCCAAGGGTCGGCTCAGTAAGAAAATACTGGGCTGGGACTTAGAAAAAGATAGAAAGGCCGGCTCATCTCCTTGAGATAACAAGACCCGTTGACAGTGTAACAACTTTCATTAGCCCCCAAGTGCCGTGGTGCATGCTTGCAGCGACATGGGACTTTGATCTTGGTGTTGAATGTTTGAGAAATCTGGGTTGTCATCTGAGTCGCCAGATATAGACTGAGTGTCTTGTATTTCACATGTGTAGCCCCCAAGGGCCGGCTCATCAGTATGTGATGGGCCGGGTCTTCAATTTAGACCTTATAATCTGTTTGAACAGATGAACACTGTAGCCCCCCCAAGTGCCGGGTCGCATGCCTGCAATGATTCGGGACTATTCCTTCCATTGCAGAATAAAATCCTATCCACTGTCTAGATGACGTTGCTGAAAGCCTTGCATATCAATGTTGAACCATACTCCTTACTGTAAGCTGGTATTTTTGGGATGAATGAATAATAGCCATTACTCTGAAGGGGCTTTGAAAATCTCAATCATCCAATACTGGTTATGACAACCATAATGAAAATCCATCCATGTTGGCTATTTAAGATTTGAACAATATAACTCGGTTTGAAAACCTCAATTATTCAATACTGGTTATAACAACCATAATGAAAATCCAGCCATGTTGGCTATTAAGGATTGGAATATGTAACTCGGTTTGAAAACCGGTTCTTGCAACATAAACCAGGATATTCATGCATATATGATGCATGGTAAGATGATGCAATGATGATGCAATGTATGATGTAATGTATGATGCAATGCATGACACCAGAGAATATGTATATCTCAAATATTTGTAAGTCGGCCTTGAAGGCACAACCAAAAGAGATCAACTCTTGTTCTTATTTTTGAAAAACTCAAGGTTTTTAATCCCGTAGGCTGGCTCTCACGTGACATAAATCCGTCGTTTAAACCTTAACAAGTTCAGGGTCTTAAAAAAGATTGACTGTTAAGAGTACGAACGGGCTACATAGCGGAGAGACTACAGCGGACAGGTGAGTTTATCCTAGCTCACTGTAAGCCGGCTCGCTCGTGACAAGAGCCTCCGTTTTAACCTTGACAAGTTCAGGGTCTTATTGCGAGATTGACTATCAAGTTTAGGGTCTCTTTGCAAGATTGACTGTCAAGAGTTCGGCGGGTCACCTGGTGGAGTAGCAAGTTGCAAACAGGCAGGTTTAACTCATACTCCTTCTGTCCCAAAATAAGTGTCGCTGCTTTAGTATTAAATTTGTATTAACTTAGTACAAAATTTACGACACTTATTTTGGGACGGAGGGAGTATATGGCATGGAAGCCGGTCAAGAGGGTATGAAAGCTAAACTCATTGAGTTGGAAGCCCCCAAGTGACCTTACGATGATCCAATAAATCTGGGCACCCATGTTTGAACGGCGCATCATGGCGGCTCGTCCTCTTGGGCAACTTTTTAATGTTCTGCCAATAAGGTAGGGCACCCATGTTTAAACGGTCGCATCATGGCGGCTCGTCCTCTTGGGTGACTTTAAATCTTCCGCCAATTATGGCAGCAGCACCCGGGACCGGGTTATCTTCCCTGCAATGATCCGGGGTTCCAGAATATTTGAGCCCGGTTGAATCTGCCGAGTCATGTCTGTGCAGCCCCCGAGTCTTAAGACGACTCGAGGAGTTGGCTTGAGATTCTTCATACTTGGCCGTGGCATAAGCCGGCATATGGTTGACGGCTAATAACTGAAATTTATTGAAGCCAAAAGCGTGTGGCGAGCTGATGATCTCCGCGACACTCATTGTATGTCCTTGGCGTTGATAACGCAACATGAACCCGCGGAAGGTTGAGATGGCGGGTTATAAATGATCACATATGAGTTTTGTCAGTAACTCGGCCGATGGTTTGACCCGGCTGGTAGTTGAAGTTAACCAAACCGCGGTGGCGGAGACTTGTGCGCCTGTCCATTGAGTCATCCGGTGCAGGCGGAGGCTGATAATATATTATTATTTGCTCCAGAGTTTGTTGGAATAGACCGGCCGCGGGGCGGTTTGCGTGCTTCCGCTGGGCGGCTCGCATAGGCGAACACTGCACCGGTATGTTGATGTAGATCAAACCGCGGAGGTGGCATCTTACGCGCGTATGTTGGGTGGCTCGTATAGGCGAGCACTGCACCGGTATGTTGATGTAGATCAGACCGCGGAGGCGGCATCTTACTCGCGTCCGTTGGACGGCTCGTATAGGCGAGCACTGCACCGGTATGTTGATGTAGATCAGACCGCGGAGGCGGCCACGATATTTTAAGCCGGTGTGGACACACGAATTGGCCACGGCGTTGTAAGCTGGTGCGGACGAGCGAGTCGCCACGACGTTGTAAGCCGGTGCGCGAGTCCGTTGAGCAACACGACATGGACAAACACCAGTGCAGAATGATGCTGGCGCGCGCTCCATCTCCACGATATAATGCCACTTTTTGTAATAAAGATTTGCCCTGCGTAAAAATATTGCAGGCATAGTAATTGTTCTGAGAGGAAATTAATATGCATTAATAAAATAGACCGGATGGATATCACCTGGTTTATTTGAAAGATAGATGATCCGTATATATCAGATGTGGATAACATCCAGTAATTTCAACTGCGATTCAACCACTCTCGCCTTCTCTTGCAGAAGATCATCAATCATAGCAGAGACCGCGGCGAAGGTGGCGGGTCGTTGCGGTGAAAACGATTCGAGGCGAGACCGCGGATGTGGAGGCAAGGGCGGCTTGCAGCGGGAGCGCGATGGCTTAGGACGAGGCTGAGCTAAGGTAACTCAGCGCGAGGTTCGCGACGGTGATAGCAAGGCAGCGACTTGAAGTGCGATCGCAGCGGGGCCAGAGCAGGGCGGCTCGGAACAGACCCTCCAGGTCGTGTTGACCAATCCGCCTTTTCATTGTTTTTAACTCATCCAACCGGCCCCCACCTCTATCCCTTCCTTATCTCCCAACCGGACGCATGGAGGCCTACGGGAGCAAAGCAGAAATCGGCCATGCGCAAAAGAGAGCCGGTCAACCTAGCAAGTAGCCGGGCCTGAGGCGGGGGTCGAGCCGACGTGTGGGCAGGCGGCCAGGCCGGTGCAGGCGCGCGGAGGGAAGCGCATGCAGTGGCGGGAGGACAGCGGCTACCTGCAGGGGCGACGGCGGCTGTCGGGCGCGATGGAGTTGGGTGAGGCGCAGCAGGCGAGGCGAGGCCTCGACCGAGGGCCGGCTCGAGCAAGGGGCGGAGCAAGGCTGGCGGGCGCGCTGAGGCTTGGCAGGTGCGGCGCAGCAGGCGTGGTGCGGCTGCGATGAGCCGTTAAGCATGCGGAGGCGAAACGCGCATGGGCGGGAGCCGGCCAGAGAAGCACGTGGAGGCGGATGAGGCGGAGGCATGAGGCGACGCGGCGAGCCGGCGGGCGTGGCGCTGGGGGGCTTGGCGGAGATGGCGGCGCGAGCCACGGTGGTGGAGGCGGGGCCAAGGCGAGACCACTCAGCGAGGACGGCCCGCGGCGGAGCGTCCGGCTCATGTAAAGGCTGTGGGCCGGAGGCCGCGGGGGCGCGGCTCGTGCGGCCACGGCAGAGAGGGCGAGCGGCGACAGCGGCTTTATGGCGGGCCATGACTCGGAGGCGGAGCACGACTGCTTGCAGCCGTGGCGAGGTGGCAAGGCCACGCTCAAGGCGGAGGCGATGGCAGCCTGGCAGGGGCCCGCGGGCAACCGGCTCGGGTGTCTCGGAGGGCAACGGAGGCCGGGGCGGCCCGGAGCAGCGGCCGGCCGTAGGTGGAGGCGCGAGGTGCGCGGGGCGGCAGAACCACAGCGGAGTCCTAATGCAGTCTCAAGGTGACTCGAGGTCGCGGCGGAGGTGCGGCCACGGCAGGAGGAGATGGCAGATCGAAGCAGCACGGCGAAGTGAGACCATGGCGGTGGATGCGGGTGGCTGAGCCCGCGGTCGTTGCAGCAGCCGCGAAGGCTCGATGGTGAAGGGAGGCGAGTCGGAGGCGGAGCCTGATCGGCGCAGGTGTGTGTGTGTGTGTGTGGGGGGGGGCGAAACCATGGTGGTGGCGGGTCGATCCGAGGGCGGCTCGGAGTCACTCGCGAACCGTGTCCGAGCCCTCCTCTAAGTCGTGGAGGTTTGACCAACCGGGTCCTCCTCCAGGTCATGGTCCCTTTCTATCTTTTCTTCTCCCCCCTTTTTTTAATTGGACTGGTCAATGAGCTAGCCCGCAGCATATTGCACTGCCTGACGTGACCATGGCCTGTACGTCTTTCTGGTCAGCTTCGGATTGTAAACGGAATAAAGGAATCTGAACGTACTATGATTAGTACTTAGCTTTGGATTCTTGTGCAGGGTGCTAGTACTTCCATACGATGAACACCACTTTGAGTGAAAATCGGCTGCCGCGGCTGTCGCTAATTGACATGATGATGTAGTTCTCACACGGCTGCCATCATCAGTATAGATTTCTTTTGCTGTCATGAGTCCAGTAACCGTGCAGACGGATCTGACTGGCGGCTGTAGCAGAGGTTGGATCTACCGCCTATCGTCGCGTATGCCGCCGTCGAAACTTTTTCAATCTCGATTGGTGAATTCAAAGTTAATGTAGATTCTTCCTTGCCGGCTCTTGCGGATCCGGCGGGTCATAACCTTCCCGATCCCTAGGAGAGATCCCTTCAAGAACACAATACCACCGGCTGCAGCCCCACGGTGGGCGCCAACTGTCGTGGTTTCGTCACGGCATGTTGTCCTCGTGAGAGAACTTAGGTGTGAGGTCATCGCAAATAGGTAGCGGCTTGAGAGGGGTTGGTCGGAATCGAGAGACGCGAGTTTACCCAGGTTCGGCCCCTCCGATGGAGGTAAAAGCCTACGTCCTGCTTTGTGTGTATTGATGATGATGATCTCGATTACAAGGGTGCGGGATCGCTACCTCTAATCTCGAGAGCCTCTAGTATGTCTATCTCTAATGACTTGAAGTCATCCCTCTTGGGGCGCCTTACCCCTCCTTATATAGGTTGAAGGGGTAGGTTTACATGTAGAGTCCTACTGGGAGTAGGATTAGGACTAGTCTTTCTTGAGTCCTAATCCGGGTCTTGTTTCTCTTGTAAGGGAATCCTTCCTCTCCTTTGGGCCTTCTCTGTGAGCCGCCTTCCGCCGGGGAGCACGCCGGGCCTTAGGCCTTGTCCTCTAGGCTGACCCAGTAAATATGGTGACCTCATGAGCCGCCAAATGGTTGGGTGGGTCATACTCCTGGCCGGGTCAAACCGTGGGGAATATCCCCGACAATAATCGTTTATGGTCCATGCTATAATTGTATTTATTGGAAACTCAAATACATGTGTGGATACAGAGACAACACCGTGTCCGTAGTGAGCCTCTACAGGACTAGCTCGTTGATCAAAGATGGTCAAGGTTTCCTGGCCATAGACATGAGTTGTCATTTGATAATGGGATCACATCATTAGGAGAATGATGTGATGGACAAGACCCAAACTATGAATGTAGCATATGATCGTGTCAAATTTATTGCTATTGTTTTCTGCATGTCAAGTATCTGTTCTTATGACCATGAGATCATGCAACTCACTGACACCAGAGGAGTACCTTGTGTGTATCAAACGTCGCAACGTAACTGGGTGATTATAAAGATGTTCTACAGGTATCTCCGAGGATGTCTGTTGAGTTGGCATGGATCAAGACTGGGATTTGTTACTCCATATGACGGAGAGGTATCTGAGGGCCCACTCGGTAATACAACATCATAATGAGCTTGCAGGCAATGTGACTCAGGAGTTAGCCGCGGGATCTTGGATTACGGAACGAGTAAAGAGACTTGCCGGTAACGAGATTGAACTAGGTATGGAGATACTGACAATTGAATCTCGGGCAAGTAACATACCGATGAACAAAGGGAACTGCATATGGGATTGACTGAATCCTTGACATCGTGGTTCGATCGATAAAGATCTTCATAGAATGTGTGGGAACCAATATGGGCATCCAGGTCCCGCTATTGGTTATTGACCGTAGAGGTGTCTTGGTCATGTCTTCATAGTTCTCGAACCCGCAGGGTCTGCACACTTAACGTTTGGTGACGATTAGGTATTGTTGAGTTAGATATGTTGGTGACCGAAAGTTGTTCAGAGTCCCGGATGAGACCCCGGACGTCACGAGGAGTTCCGGAATGGTCCGGAGGTAAAGATTGATATATAGGAAAGTGATATTTGGGCACCGGAATGGTTTCGGGGTTTGCCGGATTCTATCGGGAGTGCCGGAAGGAGTTCCGGGGGTCCACCGGGGAGAGCCACCTGCCCCGGAGGGTCCCATGGGCTGAGAGGGAGGTGCACCAGCCCCTGGTGGACTGGGCTCCCTGCCTCCCAAGGGCCCATGCGGTCGAGGGCAAAGGATGGCCCTGGGGTGGCCGCCGCCCCCTTGCATTGGGGGCCAAGGCAGCCCCCAGGCCGCCGCGCCCAACCCTAGGGAAACCCTAGGGCGGACGGCCCCGCCCCTTGCCCCTATATATATGAGAGAGGGAGGAGGGCGCAGCCCTCTCTCCCTCACTCTAGATTGCTTTCTCCTCTAGATCTGTTCGGTAGTGCTTGGCGAAGCCCTGCCGGATCAGCTCCACCACCACCGCCACCACGCCGTCGTGCTGCCGGAGAACTCATCTACCTCTCCACCCTCGTTTGCTGGATCAAGGAGGCGGAGAATGTCATCGAGTTGTACGTGTGCTAAACAAGGAGGCGTCGTCCGTTCGGCGCTAGATCGGGACGGATCGTGATTGGATCGCGAAGACGTTCGACTACATCGACCGCGTTTCTTAACGCTTCCTCTTAGCGATCTACAAGGGTATGTAGATGCAATCTCTCCTCTCGTAGATGGTCATCTCCTAGATTGATCTTGGTGAAGCGTAGGATTTTTTTTCCCATGCAACGTTCCCCAACAGTGGCATCATGAGCTAGGTCTATGCGTAGATGACATCACGAGTAGAACACAAAGGAGTTTGTGGGCGTTGATATTCAGATTGCTTCCTTCCTTGGTCTTTTCTTGATTCAGCGGTATTGTAGGATGAAGCGGCCCAGACCAACTTTACCTGTCCACATACATGAGACCGGTTCCATCAACTGACATGTAACTTTGTTGCATAAGATGGCTGGCGGGTGTCTGTCTCTCCCACCTTAGTTGAATCGGATTCGACAAAGGCGGTCCTTGTAGAAGGTTAAATAGAAACTTGTATATCACCATTGTGGTTTTGCGTAGGTAAGAATCGTTCTTGCTAGATACCCATAGCACCCACGTAAAACATGCAACAACAAATTAGAGGACGTCTAACTTGTTTTTGCAGGGTATGTTGTGATATGATATGGCCAAAGACATGATGATATATATTTGATGTATGAGATGATCATATTTTGTAATAGTTTATATCAACTTGCATGTTGATGCATACGGCAACCGGCAGGAGCCATAGGGTTGTCTTTAATTATTATGTGGCCTGCGTGTCACTCATTAAGCGCTATGTAATGCTTTACTTTATCGCTAAGCGGTAGCAATAGTAGTAGAAGCATGGTTGGTGCGACAACCCCAATGGCAACACGATGATGGAGATCATGGTGTCATGCCGGTGACGATGGAGATCATGCCGGTGCTTTGGAGATGGAGATCAAAAGCACAAGTTCATGGCCATATCATGTCACTTATGATTTGCATGTGATGTTAATCCTTTTATGCATCTTATTTTGCTTAGAACGACGGTAGCATTATAAGGTGATCCCTCACTAAAATTTCAAGATAAAAATTGTGTTCTCCCCGAGTGTGCACCATTGCGAAAGTTCGTCGTTTTGAAGCACCACGTGATGATCGGGTGTGATAGACTCTACGTTCGCATACAAAGGGTGCAAGCCAGTTTTGCACATGCGGAACACTCGGGTTAAACTTGACGAGCCTAGCATGTACAGACATGGCCTCAGAACACAAGAGACCTAAAGGTCGAACATGAGTCATATAGTAGATATGATCAACATGGAGATGTTGACCATTGAAACCACCTCATCTCACGCGATCATCGGACTTGGGTTGCTGAATTTGGATCATGTAACACTCGGATGACCGGAGGGATGTCAATTTGAGTGGGAGTTTTAAGTAATATGATTAACTAAACTCATTATCCTGAACAATAGTCTAAGTAATCTTTGCAAATTTATGTTGTAGATCAATGGCTCGCGTAGTAGCTCCCCTGAATTTCAATGCATTCCTAGAGAAAGCCAAGCCGAAAGATGATGGAAGTAACTTTGTAGACTGGGCCCGTAATCTGAGGATTATCCTCATGGCTTCCCAAAAGGCTTATGTCCTTGATGCACCGCTCGGTGCACCACCCCTCCAGTGTCGTATGCAGACGTTGCAAACGCCTGGCAAGCGCGTTCTAATGACTACTCAATAGTTCAATGTGCTATGTTGTATGGTTTAGAACCGGGACTTCAAAGACAGTTTGAACGTCATGGAGCATATGAGATGTTCCAGGAGTTGAAGTTTATTTTTGAGAAAAATGCCCGGATCGAGAGGTATGAGACCTGCTATAAGTTCTATGCTTGCATGATGGAAGAGAACGGGTCTGTCAATGAGCACATACTCAGAATGTCTGGGTATTCCAACCGTCTGGCTGAGTTGGGAATTACTCTCCCGCCAGAGGCGATCACTGACAGAGTTCTTCAATCATTGCCACCTAGCTACAAAAGCTTTGTGTTGAACTATAACATGCAAGGGATGAACAAATCAGTCGCCGAGCTGTTTGCGATGCTGAAAGTCGCTGAGTCAGAAATCCAGAAGGAGCATCAAGTGTTGATGGTCAATAAAACCACTAGTTTTAAGAAGAATGTTAAGGGCAAGAAGGGTAACTCCAAGAAGAGTGGCAAATAAGTTGCCCCTCCCGTGAAGAAACCCAAGGCTGGACCCAAGCCGGAAATTGAGTGCTTTCATTGCAAGGGAACTGGCCACTGGAAGCGGAATTGCCCTAAGTATCTGGCCGACAAGAAGGCGGCCAACACCAAACAAGGTAGATATACATGTTATTGATGTGTACCTTACCAACTCTCGTTGTAGTGCCTGGGTATTTGATACCGGTTTGGTTGCTCACATTTGGAACTCAAAGCAGGAACTACGGAATAGACGGAGGCTGGCAAAGGATGAAGTGACAATGCGCATGGGAAATGGTTCCAAGGTTGATGTGATCACCGTCGGCACGCTCGCTCTTCGATTACCATCAGGATTAGTGATGAACCTCAATAATTGTTATTTAGTGCCTGCGTTGAGCATGAACATTATATCTGGATCTTGTTTAATGCGAGACGGTTACTCATTTAAACGAGAGAATAATGGTTGTTCCATTTATATGGGTAATATCTTTTATGGTCATGCAACCAATGTGAGGGGTTTATTCTTATTGAATCTTGATAGTGATGATACACATGTTCATAAGATTGATGCCAAAAGATGTAGAGTTGATAAAGATAGTACCACTTTCTTGTGGCACTGCCGCTTAGGTCATATTGGTGTAAAACGCATGAAGAAGCTCCATGCTGATGGACTTTTGGAGTCACTTGATTTTGAATCACTTGACACATGTGAACCATGCCTCATGGGCAAGATGACTAAGACCCCGTTCTCTGGAACAATGGAACGGGCAAGTGAGTTGTTGGAAATCATACATACTAATGTGTGCGGTCCGATGAGCATTGAGGCGCGCGGTGGATATCATTACTTTCTCACCTTCACCGATGACTTAAGTGATATAGGTATATTTACTTAATGAAACACAAGTGTGAAACGTTTGAAAAGTTCAAGCAATTTCAGAGTGAAGTTGAGAATCATCGTAACAAGAAGATTAAATTCCTACGATTTGATCGAGGAGGAGAATATCTAAGTTATGAGTTTGGCAATCACTTGAGACAATGTGGAATTGTTTCACAGTTGACGCCACCTGGAACACCACAGCTTAATGGTGTGTCCGAACGTCGTAATCAAACCTTATTGGATATGGTGCATTCCATGATGTCTCTTGCCGATTTGCCACTATCATTTTGGGGTTATGCATTAGAGATAGCTGCATTCACTTTAAATAGGACACCATCTACATCCGTTGAGACGACGCCATATGAACTATGGTTTGGCAAGAAGCCAAAGTTGTCGTTTCTTAAGGTTTGGGGATGTGATGCTTATGTCAAAAAGCTTCAGCCTGAAAAGCTGGAACCCAAAGTGGAGAAATGTGTCTTCATAGGATACCCAAAAGAGACAGTTGGGTATACCTTCTATCTCAGATCCAAAGGCAAAGTGTTTGTCGCTAAAAACGGAACATTTCTTGAGAAAGAGTTTCTCTCAAAAGAATTGAGTGTGAGGAAAATAGAACTTGATGAGGTTGTTGAACCTTTACTTCAACCTAAGAGTAGTGCAGCGCAGAAAGATGTTTCTGTAGAGCCTACATCGGTTGAAGAGGAAGTTAATGATGATGATCATGAAGCTTCGGATCAAGTTGCTATCGAACCTCATAGGTCGACAAGGACGCGTACTGCTCCTGAGTGGTACGGCAACCCTGTCTTAGAGGTCATGTTGTTGGACAACGATGAACCTACGAGCTATGGAGAAGCGATGATGGGCCCGGATTCCGAGAAATGGTTAGATGCCATGAAATCCGAGATGGGATCCATGTATGAAAACAAAGTATGGGCTTTGGAAGTATTACCTGAAGGGCGAAAGGCCATTCAGAACAAATGGATCTTTAAGAAGAAGACGGACGCGGACGGTAATGTCACCGTCTATAAAGCTCGACTTGTGGCAAAGGGTTTTTCACAAGTTCAAGGAGTTGACTACGATGAGACTTTCTCACCCGTAGCGATGCTTAAGTCTGTCAGAATCATGTTAGCAATAGCTGCATTTTTTGATTATGAAATGTGGTAGATGGATGTCAAAACAGCGTTCCTTAACGGTTTCCTTAAGGAAGAGTTGTATATGATGAAACCAGAAGGTTTTGTCGATCCAAAGAATGCTGAAAAAGTTTGCAAACTCCAGCGATCCATTTATGGGTTGGTGCAAGCGTCTCGGAGTTGGAATCTTCGCTTTGATGATGTGATCAAAGCGTTTGGGTTTATACAAGTTTACGAAGAAGCTTGTATTTACAAGAAAGTGAGTGGGAGCTCTATAGCGTTTCTAATATTATATGTGGATGACATATTGTTGATTGGAAACAATATAGAATTTATGGAAAGCGTGAAGGAATATTTGAATAGGAGTTTTTCAATGAAGGACCTAGGAGAAGCTGCTTTCATATTAGGCATCAAGATCTATAGAGATAGATCAAGACACTTAATAGGACTTTCACAGAGCACATACCTTGATAAAGTTTTGAAGAAGTTCAAAATGGATTAGTCCAAGAAGGGGTTCTTGCCTGTATTACAAGGTGTGAAGTCGAGTAAGACTCAATGCCCAGTGACTGCAGAGGATAGAGAAAAGATGAGTGTCATCCCCTATGCTTTTGCCATAGGGTCTATCAAGTATGCAATGCTGTGCACAAGACCAGATGTCAGCCTTGCCATAAGTATGGCCGAAAGGTTTCGAAGTGATCCAGGAGTGGAACACTGGACGACGGTCAAGAATATTCTTAAGTACCTGAAAAGGACTAAGGAAATGTTTCTCGTTTATGGAGGTGATCAAGATCTCGTCGTAAAGGGTTACATCGATGCAAGCTTTGACACTGATCCGTATGACTCTAAGTCTCAGACCGGATACGGATTTATTCTCAATGGGGGAGCGGTAAGCTGGTGCAGTTCCAAGCAAAGCGTGGTAGCTGATTCTACATGCGAAGCGGAGTACATAGCTCCCTCGGAGGCAGCAAAGGAATGTGTCTGGATGAAGCTGTTCAGGATAGATCTTGGTGTTGTGCCCAGTGCACTCGACCCAATGACTCTGTTCTGTGACAACAGTTGTGCCATTGCTCTAGCCAGGGAACCAAGGTTTCACAAGAGGACCAGACACATAAAGCGACGCTTCAATTCCATCCGCGATTACATCAAAGAGGAGGACATAAATATTTTCAAAGTGCACACAGATCTGAATGTCGCAGACCCGTTGACTAAGCCTCTTCCACGAGAATAACATGATAAACACCAGAACTATATGGGTGTTAGATTCATTACAATGTAAATCACATAGTGATGTGAGCTAGATTATTGACTCTAGTGCAAGTGGGAGACTGTTGGAAATATGCTCTAGAGGCAATAATAAAGTGATTATTATTATATTTCCTTGTTCATGATAATCGTTTATGGTCCATGCTATAATTGTATTTATTGGAAACTCAAATACATGTGTGGATACATAGACAACACCGTGTCCCTAGTGAGACTCTACAGGACTAGCTCGTTGATCAAAGATGGTCAAGGTTTCCTGGCCATAGACATGAGCTGTCATTTGATAACGGGATCACATCATTAGGAGAATGATGTGATGGACAAGACCTAAACTATGAACATAGCATATGATCGTGTCAAGTTTATTGCTATTGTTTTCTGCATGTCAAGTATCTGTTCCTATGACCATCAGATCATGCAACTCACTAACACCGGAGGAGTACCTTGTGTGTATCAAACATCGCAATAACTGGGTGACTATAAAGATGCTCTACAGGTATCTCCGAGGGTGTCTGTTGAGTTGGCATGGATCAAGACTGGGATTTGTTACTCCATATGACGGAGAGGTATCTCAGTGCCCACTCGGTAATACAACATCATAATGAGCTTGCAAGCAATGTGACTAAGGAGTTAGCCGCGGGATCTTGTATTACAGAGCGAGTAAAGAGACTTGCCGGTAACGAGATTAAACTAGGTATGGAGATACCGATGATCGAATCTCAGGCAAGTAACATACCGATGAACAAAGGGAACTGCATACGGGATTGACTGAATCCTTGACATCGTGGTTCGACCAATAAAGATCTTCATAGAATGTGTGGGAACCAATATGGGCATCCAGGTCCCTCTATTGGTTATTGACCATAGAGTTGTCTCGGTCATGTCTGCATAGTTCTCGAACCCGCAGGGTCTGCACACTTAACGTTTGGTGACGATTAGGTATTTTTGAGTTAGATATGTTGGTGACCGAAAGTTGTTCGAAGTCCCGGATGAGATCCCGGACATCACGAGGAATTCCGGAATGGTCCGGAGGTAAAGATTGATATATAGGAAAGTGATATTCGGGCACCGGAATGGTTTCGGGGTTTGCCGGATTCTACCGGGAGTGCCAGAAGGAGTTCCGGGGGTCCACCGGGGAGAGCCACCTGCCCCGGAGGGCCCCATGGGCTGAGAGGGAGGCGCACCAGCCCCTGGTGGGCTGGGCGCCCCGCCTCCCAAGGGCCCATGCGGTCGAGGGCAAATGCTGGCCCTGGGGTGGCCGCCGCCCCCCTTGCCTTGGGGGCCAAGGCAGCCCCCCAGGACGCCGCGCCCAACCCTAGGGAAACCCTAGGGCGGCCGGACCCTCCCCTTGCCCCTATATATATGAGAGAGGGAGGAGGGCAGCCGCACCCAAGCCACGGCCCAGCCCTCTCTCCCTCCCTCTAGATTGCTTTCTCCTGTAGATCGGTTCGGTAGTGCTTGGCGAAGCCCTGCCGGATCAGCTCCACCACCACCGCCACCACGCCGTCGTGCTGCCGGAGAACTCATCTACCTCTCCGCCCTCGCTTGCTGGATCAAGGAGGCGGAGAATGTCATCGAGCTATACGTGTGCTGAACGCGGAGGTGCCGTCCGTTCGGTGCTAGATCGTGACGGATCGTGATTGGATCGTGAAGACGTTCGACTACATCAACAACGTTTCTTAACGCTTCCGCTTAGCGATCTACAAGGGTATGTATATGCAATCTCTCCTCTTGTTGATGGTCATCTCCTAGATTGATCTTGGTGAAGCGTTGGAAATTTTTTGTTTCCCATGCAACGTTCCCCGACAACAAGATGGGGTCTATTCCTACATGAATAGATCTTGTCTACATCATGTCACCGTTCTTATTGCATTACTCCGTCTTTCCATGAACTTAATACACTAGATGCATGCTGGATAGCGGTCGATGTGTGGAGTAATAGTAGTAGATGTAGAATCGTTTCGGTCTACTAATCTTGGAGGTGATGACTATATAATGATCATCGCCTTGGATATCGTCATGATTATTTGATCTTCTATCAATTGCCCAATAGTAATTTGTTCACCCACCGTGTGCTATACTCATGAGAGAAGCCACTAGTGAATCCTACGGCCCCCGGGTCTACTTTTCCAACATATTGCTTTCCGATCTATCTTTTTGCCGCTTTTGTTTCCAGTTCTATTATTCCAAAAACCCAAAACTACCTTGTTGCACTTTTTATTTGCCTCTTTTATTTTGTGTTCTTGCGAGATCTATCTATCCAATCTATCACTACCTAATCTATCTTTTTACCATAGAGAGATTGACAACCTCTCTTTTGCGTCCGGTTGCAAGTATTTGTTCTTTGTGTGCAGGTGTTGTTTACATAGTGTTGCATGATCCTCCTACTGGTTCGATACCTTGGTTTCATAACTGAGGGAAATACTTACCGTCGCTGTGCTACATCATCCCTTCCTCTTTGGGGGAAATACCGACGCAGTCTCAAGCCACATCAAAGGAATTTCTGGCGCCGTTGCCGGGGAGGAAGCGATCTCTTCTACGTGCCAATCTCTGGCGCTGAGGAGACACCGTCAACATCTATCAGGTTCCTAATCACAAATCTCATCTCCTTGCAATTACATTATTTGCCATTTGCCTCTTGTTTTCCTCTCCCCCACTTCACCAAATTTTCCATTTTATTCGCCCTCTTTTTCGTTTGCCTTTTTCTCGTCAGATCTCTTGTTTGTCTACCTTGTCGTTATGGTTAGTTCTTCCTCTATTGCGTGTACTCCCGAGAATGAAGTTCTTAATTTTAAGCAAAGGGGAGGGGAGAACCTAAAAGATGCTTGGTATAGGATTTGCAATGCTCATAATAGATCTATTCATAAGCAATCTACCATTGTTCTCCTTCGCAGTTTTTATGTGGGCATCACCCCTTGGTATAGATTCGTCCTTGATACGATTACCAGTGGGAATTTCTTGACGTGTCCATCTTTGGACGCTTTTAATGCTATGGGAAGTTTTGTGGGATCACCATCTCTTATGGTCAATGAAACAACTTTAACCCTCGAATATGTTTGTGACACCCTGGTTTTATGGTACAGTGATCATTGTAATTAAGCACAGTAATGACCATGATCAGTGCCTAATCATTTTGCTAAACAAAATATGATCAGGTTGAAGTTCAAATTCCAGTTCAAATTTCTATTCAAATGCCCTAGGAATTTATGGTGATAAAATAAATCCTCAAACAGCACAAGTAAAATGTTGCATATTTGTGAAAATTCATAAAACAAATGTTGTTGAGGAAAACAACATCACCAAGCTCATGGTGTGGAACCCACCTTCCAAAACAGAGCCTATTTGCATTTTAAAGTGCTTCAAAAATTAATTGGAAATGCAAATAGATTCCAAAAATCCCCAAACTTTTGGTGGACTTATGAAATATTGCAAGATAATATTTGGGCTAGATGGCACATTTTGCTTGGAGGATTATTGGCCAAAAGAAAATAAAACAGAAACTAAAAGAAAAACAAAAAAAGAAATAAAAGTAGAAAGGCCCCTGTGCACTTACCTGGCCTGCTGGCACAGTGCTGGCCCAGGCCCACTCCCCCCTCCTTCTTCCTCTGTAGCGACCAGCGCGGTCGCTACAGAGCGGCGACCGCGGCCGTCGCCGACGCACCCCGTCGCCCCCGACGGCGAGGGGATAAGGACGGACCCCCACGGCTTCTCTCTCACTCTCCCCCGAAACCCTAGCCGCCCCTCCAGATCTCACTCTCTCGCTCCCTACATCCTCTCCACCTTTCCCGAGCGCCGCCATGGTCGGCCACGGCTGAGCACGCGGCCACCGTGCCCCTCCCGCCACTTCTCCGTGTCCACCGGGCTCGCCGCCGTCCGCTACCTCGCCAGCACTAACAAGCCGAAGACGAGGGCCACTGCAAAACCCGCGACGCCGTCGTCTTCAACCTTCGGGCTCCGGTGATCGCCGCCTCGATTCGTCGTCGTCCGTCCTCCCCACGCCCACCTTAGCACATCTGTAGGCTCGACGTGAGCACCCCGTCCTCCTCCCTCTCTCCCTGCGCTCTCCCCGTAGCCGTAGACGTCGCCCCCATCTCGCCCGTACTCGCCGCCGCGGACGAGCTCGCCGCCGTAGCCACCGCAGCCGCAGCCCGTGTCCGAGCTCGCCTGCGTGCTCCTGGGGCTCCCAGGAGCCCAACGCACCCACGCACACGCCCTCTCGTGCCCTGCGACGCCGTTTGCCTTGCGCCACCGAATGCCACCGCTGCCTTGCTCATCTCCGGCGACGTTCCGGCCATCCCCGACGCGCCCGTCCCGTAGGACGAAACCGCGGGTCAATGAGCTAGCCCGCAGCATATTGCACTGCCTGACGTGACCATGGCCTGTACGTCTTTCTGGTCAGCTTCGGATTGTAAACGGAATAAAGGAATCTGAACGTACTATGATTAGTACTTAGCTTTGGATTCTTGTGCAGGGTGCTAGTACTTCCATACGATGAACACCACTTTGAGTGAAAATCGGCTGCCGCGGCTGTCGCTAATTGACATGATGATGTAGTTCTCACACGGCTGCCATCATCAGTATAGATTTCTTTTGCTGTCATGAGTCCAGTAACCGTGCAGACGGATCTGACTGGCGGCTGTAGCAGAGGTTGGATCTACCGCCTATCGTCGCGTATGCCGCCGTCGAAACTTTTTCAATCTCGATTGGTGAATTCAAAGTTAATGTAGATTCTTCCTTGCCGGCTCTTGCGGATCCGGCGGGTCATAACCTTCCCGATCCCTAGGAGAGATCCCTTCAAGAACACAATACCACCGGCTGCAGCCCCACGGTGGGCGCCAACTGTCGTGGTTTCGTCACGGCATGTTGTCCTCGTGAGAGAACTTAGGTGTGAGGTCATCGCAAATAGGTAGCGGCTTGAGAGGGGTTGGTCGGAATCGAGAGACGCGAGTTTACCCAGGTTCGGCCCCTCCGATGGAGGTAAAAGCCTACGTCCTGCTTTGTGTGTATTGATGATGATGATCTCGATTACAAGGGTGCGGGATCGCTACCTCTAATCTCGAGAGCCTCTAGTATGTCTATCTCTAATGACTTGAAGTCATCCCTCTTGGGGCGCCTTACCCCTCCTTATATAGGTTGAAGGGGTAGGTTTACATGTAGAGTCCTACTGGGAGTAGGATTAGGACTAGTCTTTCTTGAGTCCTAATCCGGGTCTTGTTTCTCTTGTAAGGGAATCCTTCCTCTCCTTTGGGCCTTCTCTGTGAGCCGCCTTCTGCCGGGGAGCACGCCGGGCCTTAGGCCTTGTCCTCTAGGCTAACCCAGTAAATATGGTGACCTCATGAGCCGCCAAATGGTTGGGTGGGTCATACTCCTGGCCGGGTCAAACCGTGGGGAATATCCCCGACAATAATCGTTTATGGTCCATGCTATAATTGTATTTATTGGAAACTCAAATACATGTGTGGATACAGAGACAACACCGTGTCCGTAGTGAGCCTCTACAGGACTAGCTCGTTGATCAAAGATGGTCAAGGTTTCCTGGCCATAGACATGAGTTGTCATTTGATAATGGGATCACATCATTAGGAGAATGATGTGATGGACAAGACCCAAACTATGAATGTAGCATATGATCGTGTCAAATTTATTGCTATTGTTTTCTGCATGTCAAGTATCTGTTCCTATGACCATGAGATCATGCAACTCACTGACACCAGAGGAGTACCTTGTGTGTATCAAACGTCGCAACGTAACTGGGTGATTATAAAGATGTTCTACAGGTATCTCCGAGGATGTCTGTTGAGTTGGCATGGATCAAGACTGGGATTTGTTACTCCATATGACGGAGAGGTATCTGAGGGCCCACTCGGTAATACAACATCATAATGAGCTTGCAGGCAATGTGACTCAGGATTTAGCCGCGGGATCTTGGATTACGGAACGAGTAAAGAGACTTGCCGGTAACGAGATTGAACTAGGTATGGAGATACTGACAATTGAATCTCGGGCAAGTAACATACCGATGAACAAAGGGAACTGCATATGGGATTGACTGAATCCTTGACATCGTGGTTCGATCGATAAAGATCTTCATAGAATGTGTGGGAACCAATATGGGCATCCAGGTCCCGCTATTGGTTATTGACCGTAGAGGTGTCTCGGTCATGTCTTCATAGTTCTCGAACCCGCAGGGTCTGCACACTTAACGTTTGGTGACGATTAGGTATTGTTGAGTTAGATATGTTGGTGACCGAAAGTTGTTCAGAGTCCCGGATGAGACCCCGGACGTCACGAGGAGTTCCGGAATGGTCCGGAGGTAAAGATTGATATATAGGAAAGTGATATTTGGGCACCGGAATGGTTTCGGGGTTTGCCGGATTCTATCGGGACTGCCGGAAGGAGTTCCGGGGGTCCACCGGGGAGAGCCACCTGCCCCGGAGGGTCCCATGGGCTGAGAGGGAGGTGCACCAGCCCCTGGTGGACTGGGCTCCCCGCCTCCCAAGGGCCCATGCGGTCGAGGGCAAAGGATGGCCCTGGGGTGGCCGCCGCCCCCTTGCATTGGGGGCCAAGGCAGCCCCCAGGCCGCCGCGCCCAACCCTAGGGAAACCCTAGGGCGGACGGCCCCGCCCCTTGCCCCTATATATATGAGAGAGGGAGGAGGGCGCAGCCCTCTCTCCCTCACTCTAGATTGCTTTCTCCTCTAGATCTGTTCGGTAGTGCTTGGCGAAGCCCTGCCGGATCAGCTCCACCACCACCGCCACCACGCCGTCGTGCTGCCGGAGAACTCATCTACCTCTCCACCCTCGTTTGCTGGATCAAGGAGGCGGAGAATGTCATCGAGTTGTACGTGTGCTAAACAAGGAGGCGTCGTCCGTTCGGCGCTAGATCGGGACGGATCGTGATTGGATCGCGAAGACGTTCGACTACATCGACCGCGTTTCTTAACGCTTCCTCTTAGCGATCTACAAGGGTATGTAGATGCAATCTCTCCTCTCGTAGATGGTCATCTCCTAGATTGATCTTGGTGAAGCGTAGGATTTTTTTTCCCATGCAACGTTCCCCAACAGTGGCATCATGAGCTAGGTCTATGCGTAGATGACATCACGAGTAGAACACAAAGGAGTTTGTGGGCGTTGATATTCAGATTGCTTCCTTCCTTGGTCTTTTCTTGATTCAGCGGTATTGTAGGATGAAGCGGCCCAGACCAACTTTACCTGTCCACATACATGAGACCGGTTCCATCAACTGACATGTAACTTTGTTGCATAAGATGGCTGGCGGGTGTCTGTCTCTCCCACCTTAGTTGAATCGGATTCGACAAAGGCGGTCCTTGTAGAAGGTTAAATAGAAACTTGTATATCACCATTGTGGTTTTGCGTAGGTAAGAATCGTTCTTGCTAGATACCCATAGCACCCACGTAAAACATGCAACAACAAATTAGAGGACGTCTAACTTGTTTTTGCAGGGTATGTTGTGATATGATATGGCCAAAGACATGATGATATATATTTGATGTATGAGATGATCATATTTTGTAATAGTTTATATCAACTTGCATGTTGATGCATACGGCAACCGGCAGGAGCCATAGGGTTGTCTTTAATTATTATGTGGCCTGCGTGTCACTCATTAAGCGCTATGTAATGCTTTACTTTATCGCTAAGCGGTAGCAATAGTAGTAGAAGCATGGTTGGTGCGACAACCCCAATGGCAACACGATGATGGAGATCATGGTGTCATGCCGGTGACGATGGAGATCATGCCGGTGCTTTGGAGATGGAGATCAAAAGCACAAGTTCATGGCCATATCATGTCACTTATGATTTGCATGTGATGTTAATCCTTTTATGCATCTTATTTTGCTTAGAACGACGGTAGCATTATAAGGTGATCCCTCACTAAAATTTCAAGATAAAAATTGTGTTCTCCCCGAGTGTGCACCATTGCGAAAGTTCGTCGTTTTGAAGCACCACGTGATGATCGGGTGTGATAGACTCTACGTTCGCATACAAAGGGTGCAAGCCAGTTTTGCACATGCGGAACACTCGGGTTAAACTTGACGAGCCTAGCATGTACAGACATGGCCTCGGAACACAAGAGACCTAAAGGTCGAACATGAGTCATATAGTAGATATGATCAACATGGAGATGTTGACCATTGAAACCACCTCATCTCACGCGATCATCGGACTTGGGTTGCTGAATTTGGATCATGTAACACTCGGATGACCGGAGGGATGTCAATTTGAGTGGGAGTTTTAAGTAATATGATTAACTAAACTCATTATCCTGAACAATAGTCTAAGTAATCTTTGCAAATTTATGTTGTAGATCAATGGCTCGCGTAGTAGCTCCCCTGAATTTCAATGCATTCCTAGAGAAAGCCAAGCCGAAAGATGATGGAAGTAACTTTGTAGACTGGGCCCGTAATCTGAGGATTATCCTCATGGCTTCCCAAAAGGCTTATGTCCTTGATGCACCGCTCGGTGCACCACCCCTCCAGTGTCGTATGCAGACGTTGCAAACGCCTGGCAAGCGCGTTCTAATGACTACTCAATAGTTCAATGTGCTATGTTGTATGGTTTAGAACCGGGACTTCAAAGACAGTTTGAACGTCATGGAGCATATGAGATGTTCCAGGAGTTGAAGTTTATTTTTGAGAAAAATGCCCGGATCGAGAGGTATGAGACCTGCTATAAGTTCTATGCTTGCATGATGGAAGAGAACGGGTCTGTCAATGAGCACATACTCAGAATGTCTGGGTATTCCAACCGTCTGGCTGAGTTGGGAATTACTCTCCCGCCAGAGGCGATCACTGACAGAGTTCTTCAATCATTGCCACCTAGCTACAAAAGCTTTGTGTTGAACTATAACATGCAAGGGATGAACAAATCAGTCGCCGAGCTGTTTGCGATGCTGAAAGTCGCTGAGTCAGAAATCCAGAAGGAGCATCAAGTGTTGATGGTCAATAAAACCACTAGTTTTAAGAAGAATGTTAAGGGCAAGAAGGGTAACTCCAAGAAGAGTGGCAAATAAGTTGCCCCTCCCGTGAAGAAACCCAAGGCTGGACCCAAGCCGGAAATTGAGTGCTTTCATTGCAAGGGAACTGGCCACTGGAAGCGGAATTGCCCTAAGTATCTGGCCGACAAGAAGGCGGCCAACACCAAACAAGGTAGATATACATGTTATTGATGTGTACCTTACCAACTCTCGTTGTAGTGCCTGGGTATTTGATACCGGTTTGGTTGCTCACATTTGGAACTCAAAGCAGGAACTACGGAATAGACGGAGGCTGGCAAAGGATGAAGTGACAATGCGCATGGGAAATGGTTCCAAGGTTGATGTGATCACCGTCGGCACGCTCGCTCTTCGATTACCATCAGGATTAGTGATGAACCTCAATAATTGTTATTTAGTGCCTGCGTTGAGCATGAACATTATATCTGGATCTTGTTTAATGCGAGACGGTTACTCATTTAAACGAGAGAATAATGGTTGTTCCATTTATATGGGTAATATCTTTTATGGTCATGCAACCAATGTGAGGGGTTTATTCTTATTGAATCTTGATAGTGATGATACACATGTTCATAAGATTGATGCCAAAAGATGTAGAGTTGATAAAGATAGTACCACTTTCTTGTGGCACTGCCGCTTAGGTCATATTGGTGTAAAACGCATGAAGAAGCTCCATGCTGATGGACTTTTGGAGTCACTTGATTTTGAATCACTTGACACATGTGAACCATGCCTCATGGGCAAGATGACTAAGACCCCGTTCTCTGGAACAATGGAACGGGCAAGTGAGTTGTTGGAAATCATACATACTAATGTGTGCGGTCCGATGAGCATTGAGGCGCGCGGTGGATATCATTACTTTCTCACCTTCACCGATGACTTAAGTGATATAGGTATATTTACTTAATGAAACACAAGTGTGAAACGTTTGAAAAGTTCAAGCAATTTCAGAGTGAAGTTGAGAATCATCGTAACAAGAAGATTAAATTCCTACGATTTGATCGAGGAGGAGAATATCTAAGTTATGAGTTTGGCAATCACTTGAGACAATGTGGAATTGTTTCACAGTTGACGCCACCTGGAACACCACAGCTTAATGGTGTGTCCGAACGTCGTAATCAAACCTTATTGGATATGGTGCATTCCATGATGTCTCTTGCCGATTTGCCACTATCATTTTGGGGTTATGCATTAGAGATAGCTGCATTCACTTTAAATAGGACACCATCTACATCCGTTGAGACGACGCCATATGAACTATGGTTTGGCAAGAAGCCAAAGTTGTCGTTTCTTAAGGTTTGGGGATGTGATGCTTATGTCAAAAAGCTTCAGCCTGAAAAGCTGGAACCCAAAGTGGAGAAATGTGTCTTCATAGGATACCCAAAAGAGACAGTTGGGTATACCTTCTATCTCAGATCCAAAGGCAAAGTGTTTGTCGCTAAAAACGGAACATTTCTTGAGAAAGAGTTTCTCTCAAAAGAATTGAGTGTGAGGAAAATAGAACTTGATGAGGTTGTTGAACCTTTACTTCAACCTAAGAGTAGTGCAGCGCAGAAAGATGTTTCTGTAGAGCCTACATCGGTTGAAGAGGAAGTTAATGATGATGATCATGAAGCTTCGGATCAAGTTGCTATCGAACCTCATAGGTCGACAAGGACGCGTACTGCTCCTGAGTGGTACGGCAACCCTGTCTTAGAGGTCATGTTGTTGGACAACGATGAACCTACGAGCTATGGAGAAGCGATGATGGGCCCGGATTCCGAGAAATGGTTAGATGCCATGAAATCCGAGATGGGATCCATGTATGAAAACAAAGTATGGGCTTTGGAAGTATTACCTGAAGGGCGAAAGGCCATTCAGAACAAATGGATCTTTAAGAAGAAGACGGACGCGGACGGTAATGTCACCGTCTATAAAGCTCGACTTGTGGCAAAGGGTTTTTCACAAGTTCAAGGAGTTGACTACGATGAGACTTTCTCACCCGTAGCGATGCTTAAGTCTGTCAGAATCATGTTAGCAATAGCTGCATTTTTTGATTATGAAATGTGGTAGATGGATGTCAAAACAGCGTTCCTTAACGGTTTCCTTAAGGAAGAGTTGTATATGATGAAACCAGAAGGTTTTGTCGATCCAAAGAATGCTGAAAAAGTTTGCAAACTCCAGCGATCCATTTATGGGTTGGTGCAAGCGTCTCGGAGTTGGAATCTTCGCTTTGATGATGTGATCAAAGCGTTTGGGTTTATACAAGTTTACGAAGAAGCTTGTATTTACAAGAAAGTGAGTGGGAGCTCTATAGCGTTTCTAATATTATATGTGGATGACATATTGTTGATTGGAAACAATATAGAATTTATGGAAAGCGTGAAGGAATATTTGAATAGGAGTTTTTCAATGAAGGACCTAGGAGAAGCTGCTTTCATATTAGGCATCAAGATCTATAGAGATAGATCAAGACACTTAATAGGACTTTCACAGAGCACATACCTTGATAAAGTTTTGAAGAAGTTCAAAATGGATTAGTCCAAGAAGGGGTTCTTGCCTGTATTACAAGGTGTGAAGTCGAGTAAGACTCAATGCCCAGTGACTGCAGAGGATAGAGAAAAGATGAGTGTCATCCCCTATGCTTTTGCCATAGGGTCTATCAAGTATGCAATGCTGTGCACAAGACCAGATGTCAGCCTTGCCATAAGTATGGCCGAAAGGTTTCGAAGTGATCCAGGAGTGGAACACTGGACGACGGTCAAGAATATTCTTAAGTACCTGAAAAGGACTAAGGAAATGTTTCTCGTTTATGGAGGTGATCAAGATCTCGTCGTAAAGGGTTACATCGATGCAAGCTTTGACACTGATCCGTATGACTCTAAGTCTCAGACCGGATACGGATTTATTCTCAATGGGGGAGCGGTAAGCTGGTGCAGTTCCAAGCAAAGCGTGGTAGCTGATTCTACATGCGAAGCGGAGTACATAGCTCCCTCGGAGGCAGCAAAGGAATGTGTCTGGATGAAGCTGTTCAGGATAGATCTTGGTGTTGTGCCCAGTGCACTCGACCCAATGACTCTGTTCTGTGACAACAGTTGTGCCATTGCTCTAGCCAGGGAACCAAGGTTTCACAAGAGGACCAGACACATAAAGCGACGCTTCAATTCCATCCGCGATTACATCAAAGAGGAGGACATAAATATTTTCAAAGTGCACACAGATCTGAATGTCGCAGACCCGTTGACTAAGCCTCTTCCACGAGAATAACATGATAAACACCAGAACTATATGGGTGTTAGATTCATTACAATGTAAATCACATAGTGATGTGAGCTAGATTATTGACTCTAGTGCAAGTGGGAGACTGTTGGAAATATGCTCTAGAGGCAATAATAAAGTGATTATTATTATATTTCCTTGTTCATGATAATCGTTTATGGTCCATGCTATAATTGTATTTATTGGAAACTCAAATACATGTGTGGATACATAGACAACACCGTGTCCCTAGTGAGACTCTACAGGACTAGCTCGTTGATCAAAGATGGTCAAGGTTTCCTGGCCATAGACATGAGCTGTCATTTGATAACGGGATCACATCATTAGGAGAATGATGTGATGGACAAGACCTAAACTATGAACATAGCATATGATCGTGTCAAGTTTATTGCTATTGTTTTCTGCATGTCAAGTATCTGTTCCTATGACCATCAGATCATGCAACTCACTAACACCGGAGGAGTACCTTGTGTGTATCAAACATCGCAATAACTGGGTGACTATAAAGATGCTCTACAGGTATCTCCGAGGGTGTCTGTTGAGTTGGCATGGATCAAGACTGGGATTTGTTACTCCATATGACGGAGAGGTATCTCAGTGCCCACTCGGTAATACAACATCATAATGAGCTTGCAAGCAATGTGACTAAGGAGTTAGCCGCGGGATCTTGTATTACAGAGCGAGTAAAGAGACTTGCCGGTAACGAGATTAAACTAGGTATGGAGATACCGATGATCGAATCTCAGGCAAGTAACATACCGATGAACAAAGGGAACTGCATACGGGATTGACTGAATCCTTGACATCGTGGTTCGACCAATAAAGATCTTCATAGAATGTGTGGGAACCAATATGGGCATCCAGGTCCCTCTATTGGTTATTGACCATAGAGTTGTCTCGGTCATGTCTGCATAGTTCTCGAACCCGCAGGGTCTGCACACTTAACGTTTGGTGACGATTAGGTATTTTTGAGTTAGATATGTTGGTGACCGAAAGTTGTTCGAAGTCCCGGATGAGATCCCGGACATCACGAGGAATTCCGGAATGGTCCGGAGGTAAAGATTGATATATAGGAAAGTGATATTCGGGCACCGGAATGGTTTCGGGGTTTGCCGGATTCTACCGGGAGTGCCAGAAGGAGTTCCGGGGGTCCACCGGGGAGAGCCACCTGCCCCGGAGGGCCCCATGGGCTGAGAGGGAGGCGCACCAGCCCCTGGTGGGCTGGGCGCCCCGCCTCCCAAGGGCCCATGCGGTCGAGGGCAAATGCTGGCCCTGGGGTGGCCGCCGCCCCCCTTGCCTTGGGGGCCAAGGCAGCCCCCCAGGACGCCGCGCCCAACCCTAGGGAAACCCTAGGGCGGCCGGACCCTCCCCTTGCCCCTATATATATGAGAGAGGGAGGAGGGCAGCCGCACCCAAGCCACGGCCCAGCCCTCTCTCCCTCCCTCTAGATTGCTTTCTCCTGTAGATCGGTTCGGTAGTGCTTGGCGAAGCCCTGCCGGATCAGCTCCACCACCACCGCCACCACGCCGTCGTGCTGCCGGAGAACTCATCTACCTCTCCGCCCTCGCTTGCTGGATCAAGGAGGCGGAGAATGTCATCGAGCTATACGTGTGCTGAACGCGGAGGTGCCGTCCGTTCGGTGCTAGATCGTGACGGATCGTGATTGGATCGTGAAGACGTTCGACTACATCAACAACGTTTCTTAACGCTTCCGCTTAGCGATCTACAAGGGTATGTATATGCAATCTCTCCTCTTGTTGATGGTCATCTCCTAGATTGATCTTGGTGAAGCGTTGGAAATTTTTTGTTTCCCATGCAACGTTCCCCGACAACAAGATGGGGTCTATTCCTACATGAATAGATCTTGTCTACATCATGTCACCGTTCTTATTGCATTACTCCGTCTTTCCATGAACTTAATACACTAGATGCATGCTGGATAGCGGTCGATGTGTGGAGTAATAGTAGTAGATGTAGAATCGTTTCGGTCTACTAATCTTGGAGGTGATGACTATATAATGATCATCGCCTTGGATATCGTCATGATTATTTGATCTTCTATCAATTGCCCAATAGTAATTTGTTCACCCACCGTGTGCTATACTCATGAGAGAAGCCACTAGTGAATCCTACGGCCCCCGGGTCTACTTTTCCAACATATTGCTTTCCGATCTATCTTTTTGCCGCTTTTGTTTCCAGTTCTATTATTCCAAAAACCCAAAACTACCTTGTTGCACTTTTTATTTGCCTCTTTTATTTTGTGTTCTTGCGAGATCTATCTATCCAATCTATCACTACCTAATCTATCTTTTTACCATAGAGAGATTGACAACCTCTCTTTTGCGTCCGGTTGCAAGTATTTGTTCTTTGTGTGCAGGTGTTGTTTACATAGTGTTGCATGATCCTCCTACTGGTTCGATACCTTGGTTTCATAACTGAGGGAAATACTTACCGTCGCTGTGCTACATCATCCCTTCCTCTTTGGGGGAAATACCGACGCAGTCTCAAGCCACATCAAAGGAATTTCTGGCGCCGTTGCCGGGGAGGAAGCGATCTCTTCTACGTGCCAATCTCTGGCGCTGAGGAGACACCGTCAACATCTATCAGGTTCCTAATCACAAATCTCATCTCCTTGCAATTACATTATTTGCCATTTGCCTCTTGTTTTCCTCTCCCCCACTTCACCAAATTTTCCATTTTATTCGCCCTCTTTTTCGTTTGCCTTTTTCTCGTCAGATCTCTTGTTTGTCTACCTTGTCGTTATGGTTAGTTCTTCCTCTATTGCGTGTACTCCCGAGAATGAAGTTCTTAATTTTAAGCAAAGGGGAGGGGAGAACCTAAAAGATGCTTGGTATAGGATTTGCAATGCTCATAATAGATCTATTCATAAGCAATCTACCATTGTTCTCCTTCGCAGTTTTTATGTGGGCATCACCCCTTGGTATAGATTCGTCCTTGATACGATTACCAGTGGGAATTTCTTGACGTGTCCATCTTTGGACGCTTTTAATGCTATGGGAAGTTTTGTGGGATCACCATCTCTTATGGTCAATGAAACAACTTTAACCCTCGAATATGTTTGTGACACCCTGGTTTTATGGTACAGTGATCATTGTAATTAAGCACAGTAATGACCATGATCAGTGCCTAATCATTTTGCTAAACAAAATATGATCAGGTTGAAGTTCAAATTCCAGTTCAAATTTCTATTCAAATGCCCTAGGAATTTATGGTGATAAAATAAATCCTCAAACAGCACAAGTAAAATGTTGCATATTTGTGAAAATTCATAAAACAAATGTTGTTGAGGAAAACAACATCACCAAGCTCATGGTGTGGAACCCACCTTCCAAAACAGAGCCTATTTGCATTTTAAAGTGCTTCAAAAATTAATTGGAAATGCAAATAGATTCCAAAAATCCCCAAACTTTTGGTGGACTTATGAAATATTGCAAGATAATATTTGGGCTAGATGGCACATTTTGCTTGGAGGATTATTGGCCAAAAGAAAATAAAACAGAAACTAAAAGAAAAACAAAAAAAGAAATAAAAGTAGAAAGGCCCCTGTGCACTTACCTGGCCTGCTGGCACAGTGCTGGCCCAGGCCCACTCCCCCCTCCTTCTTCCTCTGTAGCGACCAGCGCGGTCGCTACAGAGCGGCGACCGCGGCCGTCGCCGACGCACCCCGTCGCCCCCGACGGCGAGGGGATAAGGACGGACCCCCACGGCTTCTCTCTCACTCTCCCCCGAAACCCTAGCCGCCCCTCCAGATCTCACTCTCTCGCTCCCTACCTCCTCTCCACCTTTCCCGAGCGCCGCCATGGTCGGCCACGGCTGAGCACGCGGCCACCGTGCCCCTCCCGCCGCTTCTCCATGTCCACCGGGCTCGCCGCCGTCCGCTACCTCGCCAGCACTAACAAGCCGAAGACGAGGGCCACTGCAAAACCCGCGACGCCGTCGTCTTCAACCTTCGGGCTCCGGTGATCGCCGCCTCGATTCGTCGTCGTCCGTCCTCCCCACGCCCACCTTAGCACATCTGTAGGCTCGACGTGAGCACCCCGTCCTCCTCCCTCTCTCCCTGCGCTCTCCCCGTAGCCGTAGACGTCGCCCCCATCTCGCCCGTACTCGCCGCCGCGGACGAGCTCGCCGCCGTAGCCACCGCAGCCGCAGCCCGTGTCCGAGCTCGCCTGCGTGCTCCTGGGGCTCCCAGGAGCCCAACGCACCCACGCACACGCCCTCTCGTGCCCTGCGACGCCGTTTGCCTTGCGCCACCGAACGCCACCGCTGCCTTGCTCATCTCCGGCGACGTTCCGGCCATCCCCGACGCTAGCCACGGCCACCATCGGACGCGGCGCGACGCGCCCGTCCCGTAGGACGAAACCGCGGGCCGAATGCCCCTCTGTATGCCGTTTCCGCGCGTCACCGCCGTCTCTGGTGGTCGCCGGAGCGCGCGCCGGCGTGAAACGCTGGCCGGCCGACGTGGCTGACTGGGCCCCGCCCCCAGTGTCGCTGCCAACGGGCCCCACGGGCCCCGTTGACTGGGTTGACCCAGTCAACGTGCTGACTGGGCAGGCCAGTGCCACTGACTGGTGGGGCCCCTACCCCGAGTGTCTATGACATTTGGGCCCCACCCTGTCAGATACTTAATTAGTAACTAATTTAACTAAAATAATTAATTTACACTAATTAGTCACTGACATGTTGACCTACCTGTTAATTAAACTTGTTTAAATTAATCTCATAAACTGGAATTGGCCTGAGTCAATGACAGGTGGGACCCACTGGTCAGGTTTGACCTGGCCAGCCCCCTGTTGATAGATGATGCAATGCTTGTGTCGTGCTGACGTCATCATTCATTGTTCTAGATAATGTTGTATTAAAATAAATAGATTAATTCCAGAAATTGTTTAAAACTTTGAAAAATCATAGAAAATAATCTGTACCTCAGATGGAAAAACTTTATACATGAAAGTTGATCAGAAAAATCCCACGAATCCGAATATGCCCTCCATTCATCTGTCCCATGCTCCTAGCATGATGAACATGGAACTTTCCCCTCCGGATCGTTTGTCCGATAAATCCAAAGACCCGGGAAATATCGTCAGATATTCTCCCGCTCCGTCTGATACGTGTAGTACTGCGTTAGATCACCCCTAGCATGGCGTATTACCATGCCATGCATCGTGTTGCATCTGTTTGCTTGTATTTATTGTTTCTTCCCCCTCTTCTCTCCGGTAGCCCCCGAGACTGACGCTGCTGCCGAGCCCGACTATGCCCCTGACGACCAGCCTTTTGCAGCAGAGCAACAAGGTAAGCAAACCCCCTTGAGCATTCCGATATCACCCATCTCTCTCCCTCTTATTCTTGCATTAGATTTTGCTACTGTATTAGTTAGCTCCTATTCTGTTGCATAGCCTGTTTTTGATGAACTGCTACTACACCTGTTATCATATCGACTGCTTAGCATAGGTTGATCAGTGAAGCCCTGAGACCCCCTTAGACCCAGTTGCCCCTGCTTTCATCGATGACACCAAGGACTTGAAGACAGAAGACTTAGTCTTCATGACTGACAAGCCGTTACCGACACATCACCACACACCCCTTAAGTATGGCACTGCAGAGCTACTACCGAGTGCCGAGGGTGATACCTCACTTAGCACTCCCAGTGTTAATTCTATAGCGTAGCTATCGGTCATGGCTATCGAGGGTGATTCCTCCTTTCCATTTACTGGTAGCGACTCTTGCCTTACTCATACCTCGAGTGGGATCCATCGAGGGTGATTCCTTGGATATCCACTTGGTGTATAGACACACGGTTACTAAGACCTAGTTACAGAAACATGTTTAAGACGGGTCAGCCCCAAGGGTACCCGCGAGAGTGATATGTGGTGGGGTGCGCCGCTAAGGCACCCGAGAGATATTGGTGGGGTGCGCCGGTAAGGCACCCGAGTGTTAATGGCGGGGCGACGGGCTGCACTTTATGGTTCGCGCTTGCCCCGCACTAATAAATTGCTAATGGGTTGAGTATTTAATCTGAGCGGGCCTACGGGTCTTTGTCGCACTAACCACCACGCGGGGTAATCAGTATGGGCTGCTCTACGCCGTACATTCTCCCGAAAGCTCTTCAGATGCCACAAGATTCGACTCGCGCCCGGGTGGTTCACGATGACGCATGGCGCTTGTGAGTTAAGGCATGCTAGGACTGATCCCGGCCGAGGGCGTAATGTGCAGGATGGCGAGGGCGATGGCCTAAGACCCCGAGTCATTAGGATGTAGACCGGCGTGCTGGCCTCTCTGTTGAGCCTAGGTAGGACTACGTCGTGTCGATCGGCCGAGGCCGGGTATGACCAGAAAATTGTATCCGACCGGAGCTTATCGAGCGTGTTGGGTAATTTGGTGCACCCCTGCAGGGAAGTAAACTATTCGAATAGCCGTGTCCACGGTAACAGGACGACTTGGAGTTGTGCTTTGGCCTACTACAACTATAATCATAAACTAATTAAAATGAATTGTGGCTCCGAGGTTGCTTCCTCGCAGGGAGTCGAGGAAGGATCTCTGGGCATGGTTACTTAATTAAAATTGTTACAATAATATGACTATATGTGAGATACCAATCTGCACTCTTCTAATGCTGCAAGATGTTGAAGATGCTAGTCTTCGATAGGACTTGGCCTTCCCCTCATTCTTGCTTTCCGCAGTCAGTCCAGATATAATCCCTTCCCTTGATAATGATGCATACTTAGCATAGTTCTGATGTCAGTCTTGCGAGTACTTTGGATGAGTACTCACCGCTGCTTTGCTTCCTCTTTTCCCCTCGATACGTTTCTGCGTTCAGACGATGGAGCCCAGGAGATGGAGTACGCCGGAGACGACTACTACACCACCGCTAGAGCCTACTACTACGTGGAGGCTGCCCCCGACGCTCAGGAGTAGTTAGGTGGTTCCCAGGCAGGAGGCCTCGCCTCTTTCGATCCGCTGCTTATGTTTGTGCTAGCCTTCTTAAGGCAAAACTTGTTTAACTTATGTCTGTACTCAGATATTATTGCTTCTGCTGACTCGTGCTTGTCGAGCTTTGTATTCGAGCCCTCGAGGCCCCTGGCTTGTAATATGAAGCTGTATGACTTTATATTTGTGTGTTTTGTTGTGTTGTGATATCAATCAGTGAGTCCCTAATCTTGGTCGTACGCATTGTGTGCATGATTAGCGTACGGTCGAGAATGGGGGCGTCACAAGTTGGTATCTGAGCCAACTGCCTGTAGGTAGCCCCCTTTCCAACTCCTTGGCCGAAGTTGAGTCTAGTACTTGAAAAGCTTTTACTAACTTAGTTGTGTGGCTTACGGGCCCACATCTCAATCGGGTGGTATTAGGATCTTTTATTCCTCGTCTATATTCTGGGTTCTGATCTCTCTTCTCTTTCGGGTTAAACATTTTACTAACTCTGACTCTAGGTTCTCGTAACTACTTCTCCCAGAGAGCGCTCATACCAGAAGATCACCTGCTTCGTCAGAAGATTCTGAAGATACCCTTTTGATGTTTTCCGAGACTTTGTGCTCATCGGCTTTGCAATTCCTTACCACCGATAATTCCCTATGGATGACTAATTGCACTTGTCATTCATACAATCTTTTCTCGTTGCTCTTGTTATTACAAGATGCCCCGAAATACTCTCCATTTCCACGATAGCTCTTTGAGTTTACTGCCTTATAGTTCTTTTCCGCATGGAAGCCTTACGGATAATTCCTCACAATTGTCGAGGATCCGTTCATCCCAGTTGTTCATGTGTTTCACAAAATTCTTCGAAATACTTTTCGGTCTTCCGAAAATCCTCTACAGCTTGTTGCTCTTGAAATTCTTGCCTGCTCGCATAATGGTTAATTCCATATGTCTAGTAGTCTTCGTTGTCATCCCTTGTCTTTGCCATTTTGAGCCTATTGATTCAATGTGTGCGTATGCATGCAGTCATCAGGTGATCCGTTTAAATTATCTTCCTGGCTCAGACGTCCTTCCGGACACGAGTTGGTTCTCGGCAATCCAAACCTTTATTGATTATCCGACTAAGTCTTATCAACTTATCCATCGTTGATCAGAGCGTCTGCTTCTGATCCTTAGTTTGGAAATCATAATTCATTTGTATTTTAAGCATCAGACTATTCAGGTGTTTCTTGAATCCGATACCTCTGCATTCTTTCCTCCTCTGATTGAGTGCCGATACTCACATCAACTTCATTGTGGATCGCCCGATCCATTGTTGGATTATTATCCGACAATGTCGTTCATATTCAATCACCTTGTGAGTTCTTCCCCCGATACATAATGCCTTTGGTAAATGGTATCCTCTGTTTTGCCAACCACGCTCTACCTTCGAGCTTGTATTAATTACTCTTGAAGCTTGTGGTATATGTTCCTAAGATACCCCGATGGGTTGAACCTATGCCCTCCCTAATCCGTGAGAACCCGAAAGTGTTCACGGGTCATAGTCTTATGGAATCTTGTCAGATAAATTTTCAACACTACAACATCGTCCAAAGCAAGAAATGAATGAAATGTTATACATTGATGAAGTGGGAGTCGGCATTGAACTTGTGTTCATGCCCATGGAAATGATGTAGACCGTCTCGGAAGCTTCTTGCAAAATAATTATTCATCCGTATGATTCTTTCAGTATCCTTAATTTGATCGATTGCAGTTATGGTTCCGACCATGCTATCCTTATTAATTTATCCGAAAGGAATTCATTCCGATGCCTCGTCAAATTTTGACAAGGTTAAAGTATCTGCTGTCGCAGGTCAATGACCCAGTTCTACTTCTATTATATTATACCTTCGAGTTTTACCCTCTGATATCTCGAGGATATCACGCCTTTGCAATACATCTTATTAACTTTGGTGAGGTAATAATTTTCCTTGTCTTAATCACTCCACGGGTTCTGGGATTGTTGTCAACCAAGAACAACGATAATTGAATCAAGTCCGCATTGCGATTCAATAACCCTTAGTAATTTTCTTTGCTTAAGAGTTTGTGCTCGATCATGTCTTCCCAAGCTGTTTGGCTACATCATCACCGTCATGCTAAGGCTTGACCATGCTATTATATCCTTCATCCCCGGAGCACAATTCCAACAGTGCTCTAAGCTTACATCGAGTTTGCAACGTCATGTTGGTTGTCTTGAAGGCAATTTCGACTCTGAGCTAGCACTCTAAACTGTGGTTCCGACCACCCTCCGCTTCATCATTTCTTTGCTTGATGTCGTCGCTGATCGATTACATCTTCAAGAGACTTATCGGCAAATGTGTCGTGATCCTCATCAGCATTCTGGGCTCTTCCAGGATATCAATTAAATTCATGATGAGAGTAGCATCCTTGCCCGTGGTAATTAGTGTTGTCGTTGGCGACATCCTTGCCATCACCTTACTTCTTTGTTCCCATGTTGTTTCTAACCGGAATACTGACAAATGGAATGTGATGTCCAAATTCAATACTTATGGCATACCAACTCTATTACCTTGTAGTTAATGGACAATAAGTCCATTGTTAGTGTGTTGGTTGTTGAATCAACATTCTAACCTCGGTCGTGCTATCTAATCCATAATTTCGGATGCACTTTTCAATCATTGATTATTCGTGGATCTTTTCCTCGAGCATACATCATTATATCTTTTGGTTTGACCAATGCTATCACCTTGTTCACTCAATCATGGAGATCCTTCTTTGTGGGAATCTCGACGAATTGTTGCTGTGCCCATCAGCCACATCCTCTTCTCCCTCGTGGTTCTTGATGAACATTTAAGCTAGTGTTGGAAACCTTGAAAGCATTACCTTTGTGTCTAGCTCATGAAGAATATGTTTGATAAGAAAAGTGTTTCCTCTAAGTTCACGTGCATTTTTACCGCCGTGATTACGAGAAAATTTTGTCTCGCTTCCCCTGGAATCGTTCCAATACATTCATGTATGTGCGAAGTATTCTATGGTTTGATAGGTTTGCTACCTTAACTCTATATGTATTTCCTAGCACGTCCAACCACTGATTGATTTGATCTGTGGAAAAGAAGTTCTTCGTAAGAGCTAATCCAGACTTACACATAGAACTTTAATATCCTCTATGATGGTCCCCAATCAGAACTTGATTGCCCTCCATTCTAGAAACTTCCATGTGGGCACGAATGTCTTGACCTTGTGTTCAGAAGTCTTGTAGTCTGGCTAATGATTCAAGTCTTGCTTCTGTCGTTCATTCCGAGATTCTTGCAACACCATCTCGTAGGTCTGTGTTGCATCCTTTTCTCCTCAGGCCTTCTTGTCTGAAGTATCTTGACACCAACCAAATCTGAATCTCGGACAGATATGATGGTTGGAACCTTATCAAGAATTATATTTTTGGTCTTTAATACTCGGTAAGGTGATGTTGTAGCTAGCACACCTGGCCGGATGACCTATTGTTATAATGCTTTGTTCAGCTAGGGCTGCCATTCTTCCCTGAGGGAATTGCAAGACTTATTTTATAAGTTGTTCCTACTGGATCCTTAGTGTATCCAAACTCCATCCTTTACTCGAAACACCATATCATTGCTATCCCGAAGCATGGATGTGGTATATCGATCATCAAAAGGAATAATGTAAGCTCAATGCTAATTGTTTCTTGATCAATTATCCAAACCCCCATTGTATGGGCATGCCATGGATTTTCCTCGCCCCTTTGTCCAAAATGGTTATCTACTTGCTATTCTATCATGTATATCATGCTCTGTTTTTCCTTGGGAAAGATATACTCCTAAAACTTGAGTATAAACACATTTTCCTTTCCATTGGTCTGTTTAATGTGATGAACACATATTTCTTTCCATTGGTCTGGTTGATCTAATAATCACATTTTCCATTCCATTGGTCTGTTTAACTTTTCTTGAGATTCATTTGATCCGAGCAGTGATAATTCCCTGCTTAGGTAAATACCTCGGTGTACTACTCTGTCAGTAAGACCGTGTTACTATTGTTGTTAACATTTCGGTAACCGCCGATGGACGAGAACTTTGCCTATTGGTCCGCCTCGTTTTGACGAGCAGGAAGATGGTTCTCTTCGTCCCCCGCCCTTGGTACCGATGTTGCTGCCGACATAGTTGACAGACTATCCTCTGACATGTCTTGCTAGCATGACCGTGCAAGATGTCACCGCTCTTCCTACTCTTAATCCACGTGATGGGCCCATAACCCATAGTTCCACATGATCGAAAACTGACTCTTCTGTTCAACCCTGAGTCTAATGTATCCTTTGAACTTGGCTTCATATGTAATTCATGAGCTAATTTCTATACCATGTTTCATCCTGGTATCAAACACAATGATTATTCTCGTTGCTCGAGACCCCATTTCAGCTTCTGTTTAGGCATCGAATGATGGCCTACCCGTTTGAAACTTTGGTACCATCGCATATTGCTCTCAATGAATTCACTGAAATACTACTCATAGGGTACTTCGTGTATTCCCCCCTTGAGTTCACCGTCTGATGCCCAACTTTGTGGAGATGCGTTCTTCCAGAGTTTTCCCCCATATCGCTATCGTAGGACGATGAAGATCCCGAAGAAAGGATGACGACTCCATCAGATTGACCTGAACCAGAGTTATGGATACCTCTACAAGAAGGACCAACCTCTTCGGTGAGAGCAGCCAAGAACGAGAAGACCCGTTAGAATTTCGTAACCTAAACTTGGCCCCCTTACCTCTACCTCTTAATTCTCGGGACGAGAATTCTTGTTAGTAGGGGAGAATTGTGACACCCTGGTTTTATGCTACAGTGATCATTGTAATTAAGCACAGTAATGACCATGATCAGTGCCTAATCATTTTGCTAAACAAGATATGATCAGGTTGAAGTTCAAATTCCGGTTCAAATTTCTATTCAAATGCCCTAGGATTTTATGGTGATAAAATAAATCCTCAAACAACACAAGTAAAATGTTGCATATTTGTGAAAATTCATAAAACAAATGTTGTTGAGGAAAACAACATCACCAAGCTCATGGTGTGGAACCCACCTTCCAAAACAGAGCATATTTGCATTTTAAAGTGCTTCATAAATTAATTGGAAATGCAAATAGATTCCAAAAATCCCCAAACTTTTGGTGGACTTATGAAATATTGCAAGATAATATTTGGGCTAGATGGCACATTTTGCTTGGAGGATTATTGGCCAAAAGAAAATAAAACAGAAACTAAAAGAAAAAACAAAAAAAAAAGAAATAAAAATAGAAAGGCCCTTGTGCACTTACCTGGCCTGCTGGCACAGTGCTGGCCCAGGCCCACTCCCCCTCCTTCTTCCTCTGTACCGACCAGCGCGGTCGCTACAGAGCGGCGACCGCGGCCGTCGCCGACGCACCCCGTCACCCCCGACGGCGAGGGGATAAGGACGGACTCCCACGGCCTCTCTCTCACTCTCCCCCGAAACCCTAGCCGCCCCTCCAGATCTCACTCTCTTGCTCCCTGCCTCCTCTCCACCTTTCCCGAGCGCCGCCATGGTCGGCCACGGCTGAGCACGCGGCCACCGTGCCCCTCCCGCCGCTTCTCCGTGTCCACCGGGCTCGCCGCCGTCCGCTACCTCGCCAGCACCAACGAGCCGAAGACGAGGGCCACTACAACGCCCGCGACGCCGTCGTCTTCAACCTTCGGGCTCCGGTGATCGCCGCCTCGATTCGTTGTCGTCCGTCCTCCCCAGGCCCACCTTAGCACTATTGGGGAACGTCGCATGGGAAACAAAAATTTTCCTACGCACACGCAAGACCTATCCATGGTGATGAGCATCTACGAGAGGGAGATTGTATCTACATACCCTTGTAGATCGCTAAGCGGAAGCATTAATAAACGCGGTTGATGTAGTCGAACGTCTTCGCGATCCAAATCGCCGAGCGTCCCGCGATCCAATCACGATCCTTCCGATCTAGTGCCGAACGTACGGCACCTCCGCGTTCAACACACGTGCGGCTTGATGACGCCTTCACCTCCTCGATCCAGCGAGCGATGATGAAGTAGTAGATGAGTTCCAGCAGCACGACGGCGTGGTGATGATGGTGAGTAGCAATCTCAGCAGGGCTTCGCCAAGCACTACGGAGATTATGACGGAGGAACTAGAGGGCTAGGGTTGCCGGCACACGGCTTGGGAAATCCTGATGTGTCCCGTGTGCTAGCCCTGCCCCTCTATTTATATGTTGAGCCCTGGGGTCTAAACTTGGACAAAAAGCCTCCACAAGGTCGGTTTTGCCCGCACAAGGTCGGTTTGGCCCGCAAGGAAAGAGTCCAACTCGGATCCCTGCCGCATCGCGCACAAGCGGTAGTACCGCTCGGGAGCGGTAGTACCGCTTGAGCGGTAGTACCGCTTCACCCAAGCGGTAGTACCGCTTGAGCGGTAGTACCGCTTCACACAAGCGGTAGTACCGCTTAAGCGGCAGTACTACCTTACTGCTTAAGGCAGCAGCAAAACTCCTTTTGCACTTTCCAATACCTCGTGGGCTATACCCCTTTAGCCCATATAAAGTGTTGCTGCACCCGAACACTTCGGTGAACATCCGGAACCCCTTCCGGTGAATTCCGGAACCCTTTCCGGAGATCAAAACACCATTATCACATATATCAATCTTTATCTCCGGACTCTTCCGGAGATCCTCGTCATGTCCGGGATCTTATCCGAGACTCCGAACAACCTTCGGTCACCAACAATAACTCAACTATACTAATCGTCACCAAACGTTAAGTGTGTAGACCCTGCGGGTTCGAGAACTATGTAGACATGACCGAGACACTTCTACGGTCAATAACCAATAGCGGGACCTGGATGCCCATATTGGTTCCTACACATTCTACGAAGATCTATATCGGTTGAACCTCTATGTCAAGGATTCAGTTAATCCCGTATGCGGTTCCCTTCGTTCTTCGGTATGTTACTTGCCCGAGATTCGATCGTCGGTATCTCTATACCTAGTTCAATCTCGTTACCGGCAAGTCTCTTTACTCGTTCCGTAATACAAGATCCCGCGGCTAACACCTTAGTCACATTGCTTGCAAGGCTTATAGTGATGTTGTATTACCGAGTGGGCCCTGAGATACCTCTCCGTCACACGGAGTAACAAATCCCAGTCTTGATCCATGCCAACTCAACGGACACCTTTGGAGATACCTGTAGAGCATCTTTATAGTCACCCAGTTACGTTGCGACGTTTGATACACACAAGGTATTCCTCCGGTGTCAGTGAGTTGCATGATCTCATGGTCATAGGAACAGATACTTGACATGCAGAAAACAATAGCAATAAACTGACACGATCATATGCTATGTTTATAGTTTGGGTCTTGTCCATCACATCATTCTCCTAATGATGTGATCCCGTTATCAAATGACATCTCATGTCCATGGTTAGGAAACCTTTACCATCCTTTGATCAACGAGTTAGTTAACTAGAGGCTTACTAAGGACACAGTGTTGTCTATGTACCCACACATGTATTTGAGTTTCCAATCAATACAATTATAGCATGGATAATAAACGATTATCATGAACAAGCAAATATAATAATAACTACTTTTATTATTGCCTCTAGGGCATATTTCCAATAGTCTCCCACTTGCACTAGAGTCAATAATCTAGTTCACATCACTATGTGATTTACATTGTAATGAATCGAACACCCATGCAGTTCTGGTGTTGTTCATGTTTAGCCCTTGGAAGAGGTTTAGTCATCGGATCTGCAACATTCAGATCCGTATGTACTTTGCAAATATTTATGTCGTCCTCCTTGATGTAATCGCGGATAGAATTGAAACGTCGCTTTTATGTGTCTGGTCCTCTGGTGAAATCTTGGTTCCTTGGCTAGAGCAATGGCACCAGTATTATCACAGAACAGAGTCATTGGGTTGAGTGCACTAGGCACTACTCCAAGATCTGTCATGAACTCCTTCATCCAGACACCTTCCTTCGCCGCCTCCGAGGCAGCGATGTACTCCGCTTTGCATGTAGAATCAGCTACCACGCTTTGCTTGGAACTGCACCAGCTAACCGCACCCCCATTAAGAATAAATACGTATCCGGTTTGCGACTTAGAGTCATCCGGATCAGTGTCAAAGCTTGCATCGACGTAACCCTTTACGACTAGCTCTTGATCACCTCCATAAACGAGAAACATGTCCTTAGTCCTTTTCAGGTACTTCAGGATATTCTTGACCGCCGTCCAGTGTTCCACTCCTGGATCACTTTGAAACCTTCCGGCCATACTTATGGCAAGGCTGACATCGGGTCTTGTGCACAGCATTGCATACATGATAGAACCTATGGCTGAAGCATAGGGGACGACACTCATCTTTTCTCTATCTTCTGCAGTCACTGGGCATTGAGTCTTACTCAACTTCATACCTTGCAAAACAGGCAAGAACCCCTTCTTGGACTGATCCATTTTGAACTTCTTCAAAATCTTATCAAGGTATGTGCTTTGTGAAAGTCCTATTAAACGTCTTGATCTATCTCTATAGATCTTGATGCCTAATATGAAAGCAGCTTCTCCTAGGTCCTTAATTGAAAAACTCTTATTCAAATATTCCTTCACGCTTTCCAACATTTCTATATTGTTTCCAATCAGCAATATGTCATCCACATATAATATTAGAAACGCTATAGAGCTCCCACTCACTTTCTTGTAAATACAAGCTTCTCCGTAAACTTGTATAAACCCGAACGCTTTGATCACCTCATCAAAGCGAAGATTCCAACTCCGAGATGCTTGCACCAGTCCATAAATGGATCGCTGGAGTTTGCAAACTTTGTCAGCATTCTCTGGATCGACAAAACCTTCTGGTTGCATCATATACAACTCTTCCTTAAGGAAACCGTTAAGGAACGCTGTTTTGACATCCATCTGCCAAATTTCATAATCGAAAAAGGCAGCTATTGCTAACATGATTCTGACAGACTTAAGCATCGCTACGGGTGAGAAGGTCTCATCGTAGTCAACTCCTTGAACTTGTGAAAAACCCTTTGCCACAAGTCGAGCTTTATAGACGGTGACATTACCGTCCGCGTCCGTCTTCCTCTTAAAAATCCATTTGTTCTGAATGGCCTTACGCCCTTCAGGTAATACTTCCAAAGTCCATACTTTGTTTTCATACATGGATCCCATCTCGGATTTCATGGCCTCTAACCATTTCTCGGAATCCGGGCCCACCATCGCTTCTCCATAGCTCGTAGGTTCATCGTTGTCCAACAACATGACTTCTAAGACAGGGTTGCCGTACCACTCAGGAGCAGTACGCGTCCTTGTCGACCTACGAGGTTCGATAGCAACTTGATCCGAAGCTTGATGATCTCCATCATGAACTTCCTCTTCAACTGATGTAGGCTCTATAGAAACATCTTTCTGTGCTGCGCTACTCTCTGGTTGAAGTAAAGGTTCAATAACCTCATCAAGTTCTATCTTCCTCCCACTCAATTCTTTCGAGAGAAACTCTTTCTCAATAAATGTTCCGTTTTTAGCGACAAACACTTTGCCTTCGGATCTGAGATAGAAGGTATACCCATCTGTCTCTTTTGGATATCCTATGAAGACGCATTTCTCCGCTTTGGGTTCCAGCTTTTCAGGCTGAAGCTTTTTGACATAAGCATCACATCCCCAAACTTTAAGAAACGACATCTTTGGCTTCTTGCCAAACCACAGTTCATATGGCGTCGTCTCAACGGATTTCGATGGTGCCCTATTTAAAGTGAATGCAGCTGTCTCTAATGCATAACCCCAAAACAATAGTGGCAAATCGGCAAGAGACATCATAGATCGCACCATATCCAATAAGGTTCGATTACGACGTTCGGACACACCATTACGCTGTGGTGTTCCAGGCGGTGTCAATTGTGAAACAATTCCACACTGTCTTAAGTGACTGCCAAACTCATAACTCAGATATTTTCCTCCTCGATCAGATCGTAGGAATTTAATCTTCTTGTTACGATGATTCTCAACTTCACTCTGAAATTGCTTGAACTTTTCAAACGTTTCAGACTTGTGTTTCATTAAGTAAATATACCCATATCTACTTAAGTCATCAGTGAAGGTGAGAAAGTAACGATAACCACCGCGTGCCTCAATGCTCATCGGACCGCACACATCAGTATGTATGATTTCCAACAAGTCACTTGCCCGTTCCATTGTTCCAGAGAACGGCGTTTTAGTCATCTTGCCCATGAGGCATGGCTCACATGTGTCAAGTGATTCAAAATCAAGTGACTCCAAAAGTCCATCAGCATGGAGCTTCTTCATGCGTTTTACGCCAATATGACCTAAGTGGCAGTGCCACAAGAAAGTGGTATTATCTTTATCAATCCTACATCTTTTGGCATCAATGTTATGAACATGTGTATCATCACTATCGAGATTCAATAAGAATAAACCCCTCACAATGGGTGCATGACCATAAAAGATATTACTCATATAAATAGAACAACCATTATTCTCAGATTTAAATGAGTAACCGTCTCGCAATAAACAAGATCCAGATATAATGTTCATGCTTAACGCAGGCACGAAATAACAATTATTCAGGTTCATCACTAATCCCGATGGTAATCGAAGAGCGAGCGTGCCGACGGCGATCACATCAACCTTGGAACCATTTCCCACGCGCATCGTCACTTCGTCCTTTGCCAGCCTCCATCTATTCCGCAGTTCCTGTTTTGAGTTGCATATGTGAGCAACCGCACCGGTATCAAATACCCAGGCACTACAACGAGAGTTGGTAAGGTACACATCAATAACATGTATATCATATATACCTTGTTTGTTGTTGGCCGCCTTCTTGTCAGCCAAATACTTGGGGCAGTTCCGCTTCCAGTGACCAGTTCCCTTGCAATGAAAGCACTCAGTTTCTGGCTTGGGTCCAGCCTTGGGTTTCTTCACGGGAGGGGCAACTGCTTTGCCACTCTTCTTGGAGTTACCCTTCTTACCCTTGCCATTCTTCTTGAAACTAGTGGTTTTATTGACCATCAACACTTGATGCTCCTTCTGAATCTCAGACTCAGCGACTTTCAACATCGCAAACAGCTCGGCGACTGACTTGTTCATCCCGTGCATGTTATAGTTCAACACGAAGCTCTTGTAGCTAGGCGGCAATGATTGAAGAACTCTGTTAGTGATAGCCTCTGGTGGAAGGGGCATCCCCAATTCAGCCAGACGGGTGGAGTACCCAGACATTCTGAGTATGTGATCACTGACAGACCCGTTCTCCTCCATCTTGCAAGCATAGAACTTATCGGAGGTCTCATACCTCTCGATCCGGGCATTCTTCTGAAAGATAAACTTCAACTCCTGGAACATATCATATGCTCCATGATGTTCAAAACGTCTTTGAAGTCCCGGTTCTAAGCCATACAACATTGCATATTGAACTATTGAGTAATCATCAGAACGAGCCTGCCAGGCGTTCACAACGTCTGGAGACTCAACTGGAGCGGGTGGATCACCAAGCGGTGCATCAAGGACATAAGCCTTCTTGGAAGCCGTAAGGATAATCCTTAGATTACGGGCCCAGTCCACAAAGTTACTTCCATCATCTTTCAACTTAGCTTTCTCTAGGAACGCATTAAAATTCAGGGGTGCTACTGCACGAGCCATGATCTACAACATAAATAGTGCAAAGACAACTTAGACTATTGTTCAAGATAATGAGTTTAGTTAATCATATTACTTAAAAAACTCCCACTCAAATTGACATCCCTCCGGTCATTCGAGTGTCACATGATCCAAATTAACCAACTCAAATCCGATCATCACGTGAGTTGAGGTGGTTTCAATGGTGAACATCTCCATGTTGATCATATCTACTATATGACTATGTTCGACCTTTCGGTCTCTTGTGTTCCGAGGCCATGTCTGTACATGCTAGGCTCGTCAAGTTTAACCCGAGTGTTCCGCACGTGCAACACTGGCTTGCACCCGTTGTATGCGAACGTAGAGTCTATCACACCCGATCATCACGTGGTGTCTCGAAACGACGAACTTTCGCAACGGTGCACACTCGGGGAGAACACACTTTTATCTTGAAATTTAAGTGAGGGATCACCTTATAATGCTACCGTCGTCCTAAGCAAAATAAGATGCATAAAAGGATTAACATCACATGCAAATCATAAGTGACATGATATGGCCATGAACTTGTGCTTTTGATCTCCATCTCCAAAGCACCGGCATGATCTCCATCGTCACCGGCATGACACCATGATCTCCATCATCTTGATCTCCATCAACGTGTCGCCATGAAGTTGTCGCGCCGACTGTTGCTTCCACGACTATTGCTAACTCATAGCGATAAAGTAAAGCAAAATGGCGAAAAATAATTAAAGACAACTCTATGGCTCCTGCCAGTTGCCGTACTCATCGACATGCAAGTCGTGATATTCTATACAACACATGATCATCTCATACATCACATATATCTCATCATGTAATTGGCCATATCACATCACAACATACCCTGCAAAAACAAGTTAGACGTCCTCTAATTGTTGTTGCAAGTTTTACGTGGCTGCTATGGGTATCTAGCAAGAACGATTCTTACCTACGCAAAACCACAACGTGGTGTAGTGATTGCTTTTTAATCTTCTAAAAGAACCCTCTTCATTGAACCGATTCAACTAAAGTGAGAGAGACAGACACCCGCCAGTCACCTTTATGCAACAAGTGCACGCAGCGGTAAAACCAGTCTCGCGTAAGCGTACGCGTAATGTCGGTCCGGGCCGCTTCATCTCACAATACCGCCGAATCAAGTATCAACTAGTAACGGCAAGCAATATGTATACACCCACGCCCACAACTCCTTTGTGTTCTACTCGAGATCTCATCTACGCATAGACCTAGCTCAGATGCCACAGTTGGGGAACGTCGCATGGGAAACAAAAATTTTCCTACGCACACGCAAGACCTATCCATGGTGATGAGCATCTACGAGAGGGAGATTGTATCTACATACCCTTGTAGATTGCTAAGCGGAAGCGTTAATAAACGCGGTTGATGTAGTCGAACGTCTTCGCGATCCAAATCGCCGAGCGTCCCGCGATCCAATCACGATCCTTCCGATCTAGTGCCGAACGTACGGCACCTCCGCGTTCAACACACGTGCGGCTTGATGACGCCTTCACCTCCTCGATCCAGCGAGCGATGATGAAGTAGTAGATGAGTTCCAGCAGCATGACGGCGTGGTGATGATGGTGAGTAGCAATCTCAGCAGGGCTTCGCCAAGCACTACAGAGATTATGACGGAGGAACTAGAGGGCTAGGGTTGCCGGCACACGGCTTGGGAAATCCTGATGTGTCCCGTGTGCTAGCCCTGCCCCTTTATTTATATGTTGAGCCCTGGGGTCTAAACTTGGACAAAAAGCCTCCACAAGGTCGGTTTTGCCCGCACAAGGTCGATTTGGTCCGCAAGGAAAGAGTCCAACTCGGATCCCTGCCGCACCGCGCACAAGCGGTAGTACCGCTCGGGAGCGGTAGTACCGCTTCACCCAAGCGGTAGTACCGCTTGAGCGGTAGTACCGCTTCACACAAGCGGTAGTACCGCTTAAGCGGCAGTACTGCCTTACTGCTTAAGGCAGCAGCAAAACTCCTTTTGCACTTTCCAATACCTCGTGGGCTATACCCCTTTAGCCCATATAAAGTGTTGCTGCACCCGAACACTTCGGTGAACATCCGGAACCCCTTCCGGTGAATTCCGGAACCCTTTCCGAAGATCAAAACACCATTATCACATATATCAATCTTTATCTCCGGACTCTTCCGCAGATCCTCGTCATGTCCGGGATCTTATCCGAGACTCCGAACAACCTTCGGTCACCAACAATAACTCAACTATACTAATCGTCACCAAACGTTAAGTGTGTAGACCCTGCGGGTTCGAGAACTATGTAGACATGACCGAGACACTTCTACGGTCAATAACCAATAGCGGGACCTGGATGCCCATATTGGTTCCTACACATTCTACGAAGATCTATATCGGTTGAACCTCTATGTCAAGGATTCAGTTAATCCCGTATGCTGTTCCCTTCGTTCTTCGGTATGTTACTTGCCCAAGATTCGATCGTCGGTATCTCTATACCTAGTTCAATCTCGTTACCGGCAAGTCTCTTTACTCGTTCCGTAATACAAGATCCCGTGGCTAACACCTTAGTCACATTGCTTGCAAGGCTTATAGTGATGTTGTATTACCGAGTGGGCCCTGAGATACCTCTCCGTCACACGGAGTAACAAATCCCAGTCTTGATCCATGCCAACTCAACGGACACCTTTGGAGATACCTGTAGAGCATCTTTATAGTCACCCAGTTACGTTGCGATGTTTGATACACACAAGGTATTCCTCCGGTGTCAGTGAGTTGCAATGTATCATGGTCATAGGAACAGATACTTGACATGCAGAAAACAATAGCAATAAACTGACACGATCATATGCTATGTTTATAGTTTGGGTCTTGTCCATCACATCATTCTCCTAATGATGTGATCCCGTTATCAAATGACATCTCATGTCCATGGTTAGGAAACCTTTACCATCCTTTGATCAACGAGTTAGTTAACTAGAGGCTTACTAAGGACACAGTGTTGTCTCTGTACCCACACATGTATTTGAGTTTCCAATCAATACAATTATAGCAAGGATAATAAACGATTATCATGAACAAGGAAATATAATAATAACTACTTTTATTATTGCCTCTAGGGCATATTTCCAACAAGCACATCTGCAGGCTCAACGTGAGCACCCTGTCCTCCTCCCTCTCTCCCTGCTCTCTCCCCGTAGCCGTAGACGTCGCCCCCGTCTCGCCCGTACTCGTCGTCGCGGACGAGCTCGCCGCCATAGCCACTGCAGCTGCAGCCCGTGTCCGAGCTCGCCTGCGTGCTCCTGGGGCTCCCAGAAGCCCAACGACCCACGCACATGCCCTCTCGTGCCCTGCGACGCCGTTTGCCTTGCGCCACCGAACGCCACCGCCGCCTTGCTCGTCTCCGGCGACGTGCCGGCCATCCCCGACGCTAGCCACGGCCACCATCGGACGCGGCGCGACGCGCCCGTCCCGTAGGACGAAACCGCGGGCCAAATGCTCCTCTGTACGCCGTTTCCGCGCATCACCGCCGTCTCTGGTGGTCGCCGGAGCGCGCGCCGGCGTGAAACGCCGGCCGGCCGACGTGGCTGACTGGGCCCCGCCCCCAGTGTCGCTTCCAAAGGGCCCCACGGGGCCCGTTGACTGGGTTGACCCAGTCAACGTGCTGACTGGGCAGGCCAGTGCCACTGACTGGTGGGGCCCCTACCCCCAGTGTCTATGACATTTGGGCCCCACCCTGTCAGATACTTAATTAGTAACTAATTTAATTAAAATAATTAATTTACACTAATTAGTCACTGACATGTGGACCCACCTGTTAATTAAACCTGTTTAAATTAATCTGATAAAGTGGAATTGGCCTGAGTCAATGACAGGTGGGACCCACTGGTCAGGTTTGACCTGGCCAGCCCCCTGTTGACTGATGATGCAATGCTTGTGTTGTGCTGACGTCATCATTCACTGTTCTGGATAATGTTGGATTAAAATAAATAGATTAATTCCAGAAATTGCTTAAAACTTTGAAAAATCATAGAAAATAATCTGTACCTCAGATGGAAAAACTTTATACATGAAAGTTGATCAGAAAAATCCCACGAATCCGAATATGCCCTCCATTCATCTGTCCCATGCTCCTAGCATGATGAACATGGAACTTTCCCCTCCGGATCGTTTGTTCGATAAATCCAAAGACCTGGGAAATATCGTCAGATATTCTCCTGCTCCGTCTGATACGTGTAGTACTGCGTTAGATCACCCCTAGCACGGCGTATTATCATGCCATGCATCGTGTTGCATCTGGTTGCTTGTATTTATTGTTTCTTCCCCCTCTTCTCTCCGGTAGCCTCCGAGACTGACGCTGCTGCCGAGCCCGACTACGCCCTTGACGACCAGCCTTTTGCAGCAGAGCAGCAAGGCAAGCAAACCCCCTTGAGCATTCCGATATCACCCATCTCTCTCCCTCTTATTCTTGCATTAGATTTTGCTACTGTATTAGTTAGCTCCTATTCTGATGCATAGCCTGTTTTTGATGAACTGCTACTACACCTGTTATCATATCGACTGCTTAGCATAGGTTGATCAGTGAACCCCTGAGACCCCCTTAGACCCAGTTGCCCCTGCTTTCATCGACGACACCGAGGACTTGAAGACAGAAGACACACGGTTACTAAGACCTGGTTACAGAAACATGTTTAAGACGGGTCGGCCCCAAGGGTACCCGCGAGAGTGATATGTGGTGGGGTGCGCCGCTAAGGCACCCGAGAGATATTGGTGGGGTGCGCCGGTAAGGCACCCGAGTGTTAATGGCGGGGCGACGGACTGCACTTTATGGATCGCGCTTCCCCCGCACTAATAAATTGCTAATTGGTTGAGTATTTAATCTGAGCGGGCCTACGGGTCTTTGTCGCACTAACCACCACGTGGGGTAATCAGTATGGGCTGCTCTACGCCGTACATTCTCCCGAAAGCCCTTCAGATGCCACAAGATTCGACTCGCGCCCGGGTGGTCCGCGATGACGCATGGCGCTTGTGAGTTAAGGCATGGTAGGACTGATCCCAGCCGAGGGCGTAACGTGCAGGATGGCGAGGGCGATGGCCCAAGACCCCGAGTCATTAGGATGTAGACCGGCATGCTGGCCTCTCCGTTGAGCCTAGGTAGGACTACGTTGTGTCGATCGGCCGAGGCCGGGTATGACCAGAAAATTGTATCCGGCCGGAGCTTATCGATCGTGTTGGGTAATTTGGTGCACCCCTGCAGGGAAGTAAACTATTCGAATAGCCGTGTCCACGGTAACAGGACGACTTGGAGTTGTGCTTTGGCCTACTACAACTATAATCATAAACTAATTAAAATGAATTGTGGCTCCGAGGTTGCTTCCTCGCAGGGAGTCGAGGAAGGATCTCTGGGCGTGGTTACTTAATTAAAATTGTTACAATAATATGACTATATGTGAGATACCAATCTGCACTCTTCTAATGCTGCAAGATGTTGAAGATGATAGTCTTCGATAGGACTAGGCCTTCCCCTCATTCTTGCTTTCCGCAGTCAGTCCAGATATAATCCCTTCCCTTGATAATGATGCATACTTAGCATAGTTCTGATGTCAGTCTTGCGAGTACTTTGGATGAGTACTCACCGCTGCTTTGCTTCCTCTTTTCCCCTCGATACGTTTCTGCGTTTAGACGATGGAGCCCAGGAGATGGATTACGCCGGAGACGACTACTACACCACCGCTGGAGCCTACTACTACGTGGAGGCTGCCCCCGACGCTCAGGAGTAGTTAGGAGGTTCCAAGGCAGGAGGCCTCGCCTCTTTCGATCCGTTGCTTATGTTTGTGCTACCCTTCTTAAGGCAAAACTTGTCTAACTTATGTCTGTACTCAGATATTATTGCTTCCGCTGACTCGTGCTTGTCGAGCTTTGTATTCGAGCCCTCGAGGCCCCTGGCTTGTAATATGAAGCTGTATGACTTTATATTTGTGTCTTTTGTTGTGTTGTGATATCAATCAGTGAGTCCCTAATCTTGGTCGTACGCATTGTGTGCATGATTAGCGTACGGTCGAGAATGGGGGCGTCACAATGTTATGGAAAGGCTAGATGCTATTGAAAACAAGATGATTACCAAAGAACATCTTGAAAATTGGATAAGAAAATGCATAATCTTGCTAATAAAATTGGGTCAAAAGCGGGAGATGCCTTTAAATTGTTGAAGGAAAAAGAAACCGTAGTTAATGAAAGAATAGAAGAAAGCCCTTACCGGATTGATAAGTTGGAAGAATTTTTTAGTAACTTGAGTTTGGCCTTTTCTTCGTTAAAACTATTGAAAAAACTTCCGTAAAAATTTGCAAGACCATGCAAGTCACTAAGAACAAAGGTGCTACATCTAGTAGCCACAAGGGAGATCTTAAAATGATTAGTATTCATCCTAATTTTGTTGAAATAGTAAAAGACCCTATTTACAAGAATGAAAATTTTGGTCTTATTCCTAAAAGCATTGTCGTTGAGAGTATGCATGCTAAATTCTTGAAGAAATCTAGTTGTGTGATTGAGGAGTTGAAAACCAAAGATGACAGTACTTGAATCTATGCTTTATGCCTAGTTAGGGGCGTAAAACGATAGCGCTTGTCGGGAGGCAACCCAATGAATAATTTTTTTTTGAGTGTTTACACAATTATGCCTCTGTTATGATTGAGTTTTTTATGTTTTATTTAGTGTTTTTACCAAGTAAAGCCTTAGGATGATTCATAAGATGAGTAGAAATAATGCTGAATCTGAAACAGAAACTTTGACTCCAGTGCACGGATTTATTTTTTTACCAGAGCATAATATTGAGCTGAAATTTTAACACAGTGTTGTTATGCAAATTCTTTACATTGTCCTAACTTTTGAGAATTTTTGGAGTTACAGAAGTATGGTTAGAGTACAGATTACTACAGACTGTTCTATTTAAGACATATTCTGTTTTCGTTGCATTGTGTGCTTGTTTTGATGAATCTATGGTTTGTATTGAAGGGTATAAGCCATGGTAAAGTTAAAATACAGTAGGTATAATGCAATATAAAATTTGAATGAGTTTGCAACAATACTTAAAGTGGTGATTTGCTTTATTATACTAACGGATCTCACGAAGATTTTGTTGAGTTTTGTGTGATTGAAGTTTTCAAGTTTTGGGTGAGATCACGATGGATGAAGGAATAAGGAGTGAAAAGAGCCTAAGCTTGGGGATGCTATATTACCCCCAAGATAATATCCAAGGAGAAACAAGCAACTAAGCTTGGGGATGCCCCGAGTGGCATCCCCTCTTTCTTCGAACGACCATCGGTATTTTACTTGGAGCTATATTTTTATTCGTCACATATCATGAGCTTTGCTTGGAGCGTCTTGTATTGTTTGAGTATTTGCTTGCTTTGCTTTTTAGTTTGTCACTAGTATCCTTGCTGGACACACCTATTTGAGAGAGCCAAAATTATGCTATGATTTGTTGGAATTGCTCTAGTGCTTCACTTATATCTTGTTGAGCACGGTGTGCTTTAAATTTTTGAAGAAATACTCTCATGCTTCACTTAGATTATTTTGAGAGTTAGTAACTTTTGAAGAAATTCTCTCATGCTTCACTTATACTATTTTGAGAGATGAAACTTTTATGCTCATGTTCTTCACTTAAATTTGTTTGAGCTTGTCAAAAGCAATGGCAATATATGAACCTAGTCCCAAAGTGATAGATATTAAAGAGGGATATAATAAAAACTTTCATGAAGATCATTGGACAAATTAAATTTGATTCCTTGTAATAGTTTTGAGACATGATGATAGTGATATGTGAGTCATGTTGGTGAGTAATTATGCTTTAGTAAGAATATTGGTGTTAAGGTTTGTGATTCCCTATGCAAGCACGAAAGTCAATAGTTATGCAATGAAATTACATCCTACTTATGGTGCATTATTCGGTGTTAGTTATGCTCAATGCCCGTTTATGTGAATTTTCGTTTCTTGGTTGGTTGTTTCTCAATCTATTTGCTAGCCTCCACTTGTACTAAGTAGAAATACTACTTGTGCATCGAAAATCCTTAAACCCAATTTTCCCTTACGAGTCCACCATACCTACCTATATGCGGTATTTCCATGCCGTTCTAAGCAAATTTGTATGTGCCATCTCTAATTTTTAAAGTAAATTTCCTTTTTGTGTGCTCGTACCGCTCATGAAACGGTAGGGGGTGTCGAATATTTTTCCATGCTAGATGTGTTATTCTCGAGATTAGTGTTTATTCAGTTGTCATTGCACGAGAGTACGACGGTAATAGGGATGCCCAGTCCCGAAAAAAAAGAAATTTACTTTATGTTGTCAAATAATAAATTCCTTGGAAAGTGTTGGTATGGAAGGCAACCGTGTATACGGCTAGCCATGGATTGTGAAGGAATGGTGGAAAAAGGAATAAACTTTACTTTATGTTTGGGAACCGCTTATGATGTATCTAGCATGGAAAGTATCGTGAATTACTTTGTCGTTTTCGTTGACAGGAAAGGCATGCCACCCAAAATATTTTTCTCTCTCAATTTAAACTTTGAGCTCTGGCACCTCTACAAATCCCTACTTCTCTCTGTGAAGGGCCTATCTATTTACTTTATGCAATTTTTATTTTAAATTTGAGTCTCCATCTTCTCTTATAAAAGCACTAACTAGGGGGCACTATGATCATACTTGTGCATTGGGTGTAGTTAATATTTGAGTGTGTTTCATGAATGGATCAATGATTGAGCATGATGGGCTAGGGATAACTTTCTTTAGTGTTGATATTTTGAAAGACATGGTTGCTTGTTAGCATGCTTGAGTATTAAATTCTTTATGTCAAAACTAGACTATTGCTTTGAACCATCTAAAAGTGCAAATGTCCATGCTACAAAAGAAAAGAATATGTGATGAACATGTTAGGCAACATTCTACATCAAAAATTCTGTTTTTATCATTTATCTACTCGAGGACGAGTAGGAATTAAGCTTGGCGATGCTGATACGTCTCTGATGACCCACAAGTATAGGGGATCAATCGTAGTCCTTTCGATAAGTAAGAGTGTCGAACCCAACGAGGAGCAGAAGGAAATGACAAGTGGTTTTCAGCAAGGTAATTTCTGCAAGCACTGAAATTGTAGGTAACAGATAGTTTGATAGCAAGATAATTGGTAACAAGCAAGTAACGGTAATGGTAAGCAAGGTGCAGCAAGGTAGCCCAATCCTTTTGTGGCAAAGGACAGGCCAGAACAGTCTCTAGTAATAGGCAAAGTGTTCTTGAGGGTACACGGGAATTTCATCTAGTCACTTTTATCATGTTGGTTTGATTCGTGTTCGCTACTTTGATAATTTGATATGTGGGTGGACCGGTGCTTGGGTGCTGTTATTACTTGAACAACCTCCCACTTATGATTAACCCCCTCGCAAGCATCCGCAACTACCAGAAAAGTATTAAGATAAAATCTAACCATAGCATTAAACGTTTGGGTCCAAATCAGCCCCTTACGAAGTAGCGCATAAACTAGGGTTTAAGCTTCTGTCACTCTAGCAACCCATCATCTACTAACTACTCCACAATGCATTGACTTAGGCCCATGAATGTTGAAGTGTCATGTAGTCGAGGTTCACATGACACCACTAAGGGAATCACAACATACATATCATCAAAATATCGAACACATATCAAATTCACATGATTACTTGCAACATGACTTCTCCCGTGACCTCAAGAACAAAGGTAACTACTCACAAATAACAATCATTCCCAAGATCAGAGGGGTATTGAATAGCATAATGGATCTGAACATATAATCTTCGACCAAATAAACCATATAGTAATCAACTACGCAAGGTAATCAACACTACTAGTCACCCACAGGTACCAATCTGAGGTTCCGGTACAAAGATTGAACACAAGAGATGAACTAGGGTTTGAGAGGAGATGGTGCTGTTGAAGATGTTGATGAAGATTGGCCTCCCAAAGATGAGAGGGGAGTTGGCAATGATGATGGCTGCGATTTCCCCCTTCGGGAGGGAAGTTCCCCCGGCGGAATCGCTTCGTGATACGTCTCCAACGTATCTACTTTTCCTCACCCTTTTGCCCTTGTTTTGGACTCTAATTTGCATGATTTGAATGAAACTAACCCGGACTGACGCTGTTTTCAGCAGAACTACCATGGTGTTGTTTTTGTGCAGAAAAAAAGTTCTCGGAATGCAACGAAACTTTTTGGAGAATTATTTTGGAATAAATAAGAATTATCGGAGCCAAAATCCACCGAAGAGGGGGGCTAGGGTGAGCATCACCCACCAGGACACGCCAGGCCCCCTGGGCGCGCCCTGGTGGGTTGTGCCCACCTCGTGGCCCCACTTGCCCTATCTCCGCCCCTATAAATTCCTAAAATCGGAGAAAAAAATCAGAGAGAAAGAATTATCATGTTTTACGATACGGAGCCGCCGCCACCTCCTGTTCTTCACCGGGAGGCCAGATCTGGAGCCCGTTTGGGGCTTCGGAGAGGAGAATCTTCGGTCTTCGTCATCACCAACCTTTCTCCATCGCCAATTCCATGATGCTCCCCACCGGGAGTGAGTAATTCCTTCGTAGGTTTGCTGGTCGGTGAGGAGTTGGATGAGATTCATCATGTAATCGAGTTAGTTTTGTTAGGGGTTGATCCCTAGTATCCACTATGTTCTGAGATTGATGTTGCTATGACTTTGCTGTGCCTAATGCTTGTCACTAGGGCCTGAGTGCCATGATTTCAGATCTGAACCGTTTATGTTATCATCTCTATATCCATGTTCTTGATCCGATCTTGCCTAGTCATATGCACCTATTACGTGTTATGATCCGTCAACCCCATAGTGACAATATTTGGGATACTTCGCGGTGATGACCGTAGTTTGAGGAGTTCATGTATTCACCATGTGTTAATGCTTTGTTCCGGTTCTCTATTAAAAGGAGGCCTTAATATCCCTTAGTTTCCTTATGGACCCCGCTGCCACGGGAGGGTAGGACAAAAGTTGTCATGCAAGTTCTTTTCCATAAGCACATATGACTATTTACGGAATACATGTCTACATTACATTGATGAACTGGAGCTAGTTTTGTATCGCCCTAGGTTATGACTGTTACATGACGAATATCATCCAACGAGTTACCGATCCAGTGCCTACGACCTTTTCACTTATTGCTCTTGCTAAGTTACTACTACCGTTGCTGCTGTTCCAACTGCTACAAAACTATTGCTACTACTGTTACCGCTACTGTTACTATTGCTACTGCTATCAAAACTATCATATTACTGTGCTACTGATTACTCTGCTGCAGATATTTAATCTCCAGGTGTGGTTGAATTGACAAATCAACTGCTAATACTCTCAAGTATTCTTTGGCTCCCCTTGTGTCGAATCTATAAATTTGGGTTGAATACTCTACCCTCGAAAACTTTTTCGATCCCCTATACTTGTGGGTTATCAAGACCTTTTTCTGGCGTCGTTGCCGGGGAGCATAGCAATATTTGTTGAGTCACTTGGGATTTATATCAATTTATCACTATGAAGAATCTGAAGGATCAAAAGACTAAGATTTTTCCCTCTACTACGAGGGGAGGTAAGGAACCGCCATCTAGCTCTGCACTCGATTCACCTTCTGTTATGAGTAAGTTTGCAACACCACCACATGCTAGTAATCCTGATATGTCGCAAGTTATTGATGATGCTACCTCTGCTATGAATGATGCTTATGATGATGCTAGTACCATGCTTGATGATAATGTGCCACTAGGAGAATTTCTTGATGAACAAATTGCTAGAGTTAAAGAAAATGAAACTACTGAAACTGATGAGATTGCTGAAACTGATGAAGCTTATGAAACTGATTATGATTATGAGACTCCCATGAGTCCTAGCTCCCCTAAGTTTGAAATGCCTAAGATACCCGAAGGTTATGTTATGGACGAGGAGATAACTAGAGAAATTCTTTCTTGCAAGGATAGAGACGATCTTAAGAAACTACTATGCAAGTATAAGGAAAAGACTTTGAATGCTAGAATGAAATGTGATCCTAAGTTTGCTACTTCACCTATTTGTGTTACCGATAAGGATTATGAATTCTCTGTCGACCCAGAGTTAATTACTTTGGTTGAATCGGATCCTTTCCATGTCTATGAAACTGAAACTGTAGTGGCACACCTTACTAAGCTGAATGATATAGCCACCCTCTTTACTCATGATGAGAAGATTCGCTACTATTATATCCTTAAGTTGTTTCCGTTCTCATTAAAGGGTGATGCTAAGACATGGTACAATACTCTTGCTCCTGGTTGTGTGCGTAGTCCCCAGGATATGATTTACTACTTCTCTAAAAAATATTTTCCTGCTCATAAGAAACAAGCTGCCTTACTGGAAACATTTAACTTTGTGCAAATTGAAGAGGAGAGTCTCCCACAAGCTTGGGGAGGCTTCTCCAGTTGCTTAATGCTTTGCCTGATCACCCTCTCAAGAAAAATGAAATACTTGATATCTTTTATAATGGACTAACCGATGCTTCTAGGGACTTCCTAGATAGTTGTGCTGGTTGTGTTTTCAGGGAACGAACTGTTGAACAAGCTGAAGAATTATTGAATAACATATTGAAGAATTATGATGATTGGACTCTTCCCGAACCACCTCCTAAACCCACTCCGAAGAAGAGGGGTATCTTATTTCTCAGTCCTGAAGATATGCAAGAGGCAAAGAAATCTATGAAAGAAAAAGGTATTAAAGCTGAGGATGTTAAGAATTTGCCACCTATTGAAGAAATACATGGCCTTGACACACCACCACCTCCACAGGTGGTAGAGGTAAATTCTTTATTAAAGTTTAATGAAAGTGATTTTCCTCACAATAAACCTCCTAGTCAATGCTTATATGAGTTCAATAACTATATTATGAAGCAAGATCATTTCAATGCTCATGTTCTGAAACAATTGAAATACAATTGTGATATGATTACTCGCTTGAGTGACTTGTTATTTAGAATCAGTAATGATGTTAGAGGTGTAGGAAAGCATGCCTCTATGGTTCAAACTCAGTTAGAACAAGTTGCTAAGTCTCAAAAAGAATTGCTTGATGAAATGAATAATAATATGCATGATTTTGCTGCTAGAGTAGTAATTAGAGGAGGTAGAATGACCCAAGAACCACTTTATCCTGAGGGTCATAATAAAAGAATTGAACAAGACTCTCAGAGAATTAATCCTGATGCACCTAGTCCTTCTAAGAAGAAAAAGAAAAAGAAAAATGATAGGACTTTGCATACCTCTAGTGAACCTGAGACACAAAAACCTCCTGATAATAATGATGTCTCTATTTCCGATGCTGAAACTCAATCTGGTAATGAACATCAACCTAGTGATAATTAAAATGATAATGATGATGTTCACGATGATGCTCAATCTAGTAAAGATAGATAACCAAATAATGATGTTGAAATAGAGCCTGCTCCTGATCTTCATAACCCACAACCTAAAAATAAATGTTATGATAAAAAATACTTTGTGGCTAGGAAACATGGTAAAGAAAGAGAGCCATGGGTTCAGAAACCCATGCCATTTCCACCTAAGCCATCTAAGAAAAAGGATGATGAAGAATTTGAGCGCTTTACTAAAATGATTACGCCAGTCTTTTTGCGTACCCGTTTAACTGATATTTTGAAGATGTCCCCTTATGCAAAGTATATGAAAGACATCATCACAAATAAAAGAAAAGTACCAGAGGCTGAAATCTCCACCAAGCTTGCTAATTATTCTTTTAAGGAGGGAGTACCTAAAAATCTTGGAGATCCGGGAATACCCACTATACCTTGCTCCATCAAAAGAAACTATGTTAAAACTGCTTTGTGTGATTTGGGAGCCGGTGTTAGTGTTATGCCTTTCTCCTTATATAAAAGACTTGATTTGAATAAACTCACACCTACTGAGATATCATTGCAAATGGCTGACAAATCAACACCCATACCTATCGGTATTTGTGAGGATGTGCCCGTTGTTGTTGCAAATGTTACTATCTTAACGGACTTTGTTATTCTTGAGATGCCCGAGGACGACAACATGTTGATTATCCTTGGTAGACCCTTTTTGAATACTGCAGGGGCTGTTATTGATTGCAATAAAAGCAACGTCACTTTTCATATCAATGGTAATGAGCACACGGTGCACTTTCCGAGGAAACAATTTCAAGTGAATGGTATAAATGTTATTGAAGAATCTCCGACCATCACTATTGGAAGTTTTCAATTACCTCTACCTACTGCCAAAAAGAAATATGATATACTTATTGTTGGGGATATGCACATCCCCATTGAGGTAACTTAGTGTTTTTATGAAAGTTCTTTAGTTTCATGCTAATCGGAAGTGGTTGTTAATAAGACTTGATCAACCTTATTAATGAATCACTTTTGAGAGGTATGACGTCGATGAATCTAGTAAGCACAACTCACTGCCCCCATCTTTTATTTTCTGTTTTAGTTAGTCAAATAAAATAAAATGCCATGTTTATCCTGTTTCCTGTTTTCTCCGTGCAATAAAAAAATGTCCCAAAAATAAAAATTCTCAGAATGCCCTGAAAATTTAACACGATTTTTTTCCTGATTATTTATGAATTTTTGGTACAAATAACACCTGAGGGGGGTGCACCTGGTGCCCACAAGACACCAGGGCGCGCCAGCACCCCCAGGCGCGCCCTGGTGGGTTGTGGCCCCCACATGCCCCCCTTACTTATCTCTTTAGCCCACATCACCACCTACCTCCAGCAAAAAAACACCACATCCACCATTTTCGTGTTCTTGCTCTCAAACCCGCGGATTTCGATCTCTTTGCTCGAAGCTCCGTTTCTGAAACTGTTTGGAGGGATTGCTACTTGGTATGTGACTCCTCCATTGCTCCAATTAGTTTTTGTTTTAGTGGGTTATTTTTAGAGTAATTAGCTGCTCTTGGTGCTGCTGTAGATGAGCTTGCATGTTGAATTCTTAGAGTTCTAAGTAGTTTGAATGCTCAATATGGCCTCTATGCATGCTTAGGAGTACTTGCTAACAATCTTACAAAGTTTTGTTGACAATTTTTTGTGGACTAATTTTTTTCAGAATTTTTATAGGAATACAAATGCAATTCTTTAGGTGCTCTTTGAGGAGGAGATCCTCGGGAGCCTCGTCGAGTGGAAGCTCAGTTTGACAATCTTATGTTGAACCAAGCGAAAGCTCGATGCGAGATGCCGCTACCAAATCATGCTTGTGGCCTTGCGACGAGTTCATGGAAGGAGCAGGTATTAAGGAGAAATTTTATCAATTTATCCACAACTCAGGGCTTGTTTCCTTTGTCGCAGATAAGTGCCCCCAACACCTCGAACTGACGAAAACCTTCACAAAGAAATTTAAATATTTTCCTCGTGAGTCTAGAGTTTCATTCAACCTGTACGATCATTCCTTTACCATGCCATTAGAGATGTTTAGCGATGCATGCAAACTTCCATATGAGGGTTCCTTCGACGAACCAACAAAATCCGAGTACGCATCATTTTTAGTAAATCTTTGCTTTGGCGAAGATAGAGGGGTTACACAAGGGAGAATTAACAACATCCATTTTCCATCACTCTAGTATTTTGCACTCTTCAATGGTAACTGTATTGTAGGCAAACAAGATTGTAGCACACTATGTGCTCATGATTTGAGTCTCTTAGAAACTGCCATAACTGGGAATAAGGATTATAATCTTGGTGCAATTGTTGCACGGAGGTTGCAGCTTAATGGTGCTAGTGGTAATTTTTATGGAGGAATTTATGCCTCCCGTGTAGCTGAGAGATTAAATGTTTCACCTTGGCCTAATGACCCCATCCTACCCACTCAGTATTTAGACTTTGATGCCATGAAGCATCATAAGTTCCTTACGGGTACGGCCACCAACTACACCTATAACTTGAGATTCAATAAAAAACCTGTTGTGCCTGTTGTTTTGCCTGCTCCTGCTCTCTTTGATTTTCACACTAGGGAAGATATTATGTTCTTGAGAGCGAAGCTTATGAGTACAATGCGGAGGTTGAAGCTGCCAGGGCCACGGAGTCTGCTCCGAGTTTCTCGATGAGCCATCGCCCAGATTATTATTCATACGGATGGTGACTACCAAGCTAGGCCAAAAGCCTAAGCTTGGGGGAGTACGTATTTCCACCGACATTAAATTCATGTTCACACATTTCATTCCAGTTGTCGGTGTTCATACTTCTTAATTGTAATATCCATGCTATATTTGTTTTCTCGCTTTCTTCTTGTGTGTTTGAAAAAACTTTGAGAATACCCAAAACCATTTCCTACTTCTTTTTAGTTTTTCTTTCTAGCTTAGTTTAATTGTTGCATCAAAAGAAAACCCAAAAAGATTTCTCACTTCTTCTTTTACTTGTTGGGAGCTTTCCCGTGTAAATAGTTTTTCTCGTTTTTTTTCTTTTTTTAATTTGCTTTCTCCAAGAAAAACCAAAAATATTTCAATGTGTTTCTCTGAAATTCTTTTCTTTTTACTTGAGTCGTACCAAGGAGAAGACCACGATGAAATTGTTGAGTGGTTCTCATCTGCATTATCGTCTATCTAACGAAGAACCCATATTACCTTGTCTTCTCCTCTTGAATAAAATGTTTGCAGATTCCATCTTAGTCCACGACATTCTTGCACTCTTATTATTTTCTTATCATTCGGTCGTGCAAGTGAAAGGCAATAATGATGACATTTGATGAATTGACTGTGGCAGAGAAAGGCGGGTATGAACTCAACTTGTTTTTGTTTTTGTAAATATGTTTAACCTAGTATCCCTTGATTCAGCGCATTATGATCAAACATGTTTGCAATGACCACTAGAGATTATAGTTGTTCATGCCATGCTTAAGTAGCTAAGAGTGGATAATGATTTATCTTGGGTGTCAACATGCATTAAAATGGTTGTGATGCGGTATGATGATATGGTATCCTCCTCTAAATGTTTCAAGTGGCTTGACTTGGCACATGTTCACGCATGTAGTTGAATCAAAACCAACATAGCCTTCATGATATTTATGTTCATGGTGTCCATATCCTACTCATGCTAGTATTCAATGTTGATTATATGTAATGCATGTTCATGACCGTCTTCGCTCTCTAGCTAGCCGCTTCTCAATCTAACTGCTAGCCTTCGCCTGTACTAAGCGGGAATACTGCTTGTGCATCAAAACCTATGAACCAAGTTATGCCAGATGAGTCCACAATACCTACCTATATGCGGTATTACCCTGCCGTTCCAAAGTAAATTTGCATGTGCCACCTCTAAAATTCAAATGAACATCTATTTTGTGTGCCTGGACCGCTCATGGAGCGATAGGGGGTGGTCAGTATCTTCCATGCTAAGCGGGTTATTCTCATGACGAGTGTTTATTCACTTGTCCTTACACGAGAGGGGCGGTAATAGGGATGCCCAGTCCTGAAATCAAAAATCAAAAATAATTAAACAAAACTCCCCCAGGAATGTTGTTGGTTTGGACGGTACCCGTGGATGCGACTCGCCGTGGAGTGTGATTGTTGGTGGAGGGGGAGTAAACCTTTACTTTTACCGCTTGGGAACCGTCGCTAATTTGTTTAGCATGGAAGATATTGATAACTCTTGGTCATGACGTTGACAGGAAGGGTGTACCTCCCAAAATTATATCTATCTCTGTTTTTAACTTTGAGCTCTGGCACCGCTGCAAATCCATGCTTCCCTCTGCGAAGGGACTATCTATTTACTTTTAAGTTGAGTCATCACCTTCTCAAATAAGCGCCAGACCTGAGAGCACTATTGTCATCCTCATGCATTGTGTATAGTTGATGTTGGGTGCAGCATGACTGGATCTTTTCTACCATGAATTGCAATGTTTAGTCGCTGCTTGAACTTTGGAGGTGCTCTACATTTATGTTTTGCGGTCTCAGAAAGGGCTAGCGAGATACTACTATTGTCATATTGTATCACGATTGTTTTGACAAAATGTTGGCGCTTGAGATATATTATTATTGCTCGCTAGTTGCTTATGTTACTGATATGAGTAAATATAATTCCTAAGAGTTATTGTTGACATGGTTAGTTATAATCTTTGTTGAAAACCTGGGTGCTACTTAAGCATATATATGTAAACAAGAACAAAAGAGTTCATAAAAGTTTTTCTTTATCCCTTTCAGTTTATCAACTGAATTGCTTGAGGACAAGCAAAGGTTTAAGCTTGGGGGAGTTGATACATCTCCAATGTATCTACTTTTCCTCACCCTTTTGCCCTTGTTTTGGACTCTAATTTGCATGATTTGAATGAAACTAACCCGGGCTGACGCTGTTTTCAGCAGAACTACCATGGTGTTGTTTTTGTGCAGAAATAAAAGTTCTCGGAATGGAACGAAACTTTTTGGAGAATTATTTTGGAATAAATAAGAATTATTGGAGCCAAAATCCACTGAAGAGGGGGGCCAGGGTGAGCATCACCCACCAGGGCGCGCTAGGCCCCCTGGCGCGCCCTGGTGGGTTGTGCCCACCTCGTGGCCCCACTTGCCCTATCTCCGCCCCTATAAATTCCTAAAATCGGAGAAAAAAATCAGAGAGAAAGAATTATCGCATTTTACAATACGGAGCCACCGCCACCTCCTGTTCTTCATCGGGAGGCCAGATCTAGAGCCCGTTTGGGGCTCCGGAGAGGGGAATCTTCGGTCTTCGTCATCACCAACCTTTCTCCATCGCCAATTCCATGATGCTCCCCACCGGGAGTGAGTAATTCCTTCGTAGGTTTGCTGGTCAGTGAGGAGTTGGATGAGATTCATCATGTAATCGAGTTAGTTTTTTTAGGGCTTGATCCCTAGTATCCACTATGTTCCGAGATTGATGTTGCTATGACTTTGCTATGCCTAATGCTTGTCACTAGGGCACGAGTTCCATGATTTCAGATCTGAACCGTTTATGTTATCATCTCTATATCCATGTTCTTGATCCGATCTTGCCTAGTCATATGCACCTATTACGTGTTATGATCCGTCAACCCCATAGTGACAATATTTGGGATACTTCGCGGTGATGACCGTAGTTTGAGGAGTTCATGTATTCACCATGTGTTAATCCTTTGTTCCGGTTCTCTATTAAAAGGAGGCCTTAATATCCCTTAGTTTCCTTATGGACCCCGCTGCCACGGGAGGGTAGGACAAAAGATGTCATGCAAGTTCTTTTCCATAAGCACGTATGACTATTTACGGAATACATGCCTACATTACATTGATGATCTATTGCTAGTTCTGTATCGCCCTAGGTTATGACTGTTACATGACGAATATCATCCAACGAGTTACCGATCCAATGCCTATGACCTTTTCACTTATTTCTCTTGCTAAGTTACTACTACCGTTGCTGCCGTTCCAACTGCTACAAAACTATTGCTACTATAGTTACCGCTACTGTTACTATTGCTACTGCTATCAAAACTATCATATTACTATGCTACTGATTACTCTGCTACAGATATTTAATCTCCAGGTGTCGTTGAATTGACAACTCAACTGCTAATACTCTCAAGTATTCTTTGGCTCCCCTTGTGTCGAATCTATAAATTTGGGTTGAATACTCTACCCTCGAAAACTGTTGCGATCCCCTATACTTGTGGGTTATCACTTCGCCGAAGGGCAAAAGTGCTCCTGCCCAAGTTCCGCCTCGAGGCGACAGCGCTTCATCCCTAAAGTCCTCCTCTAATTTTTTCTAGGTCAAATGTGACCATATACCAGAAGATGGGCACCGGAGGTGGGCCGAGGAGGCCACAACCCATCAGGGCGCGCCCTGGTGGTTTGTGCCCACCAGGTTGGCCCCCTTCAGTAGTTTTCTGCTTCAGTATTTTTTATTTATTCCAAAAACAATCTCCGTAAAATTTCAGCTCCATTGGAGTTGTGCAGAATAGGTATCTCTGATGTGCTTTTCCTGGCTCCAGAATTCCAGCTGCCGGTATTCTCCCTCTTTGTGTAAACCTTGCATATTATGAGAGAAAAGGCATTAGAATCACTACCTAAAGCATTATTATTCAACAAAACATAACAAATAACAGTAAGAAAACATGGTGCAAAATGGACGTATCAACTCCCTCAAGCTTAGACCTCGCTTGTCCTCAAGCGAAAGCCGATATTGAAAAGCATGCCCACATGGTTTGAGAGAGAGGTGTCGATAAAAACAAAATACGGACATAGAAGCATCATGCTTATTATTATAACAGCAGCAAACTCTATCATAAAACTTATTTCAATACATTTTTATCATATAGCTTCTCATGAACAGCTAACAATTCATCACAATAAAGAAGTATGAAGCATAAACCTTATTGAAAACCAACAAACTATGTTCTCAGTCAATTTTGCAACTACAATTCATCATATTTTCAGGAAGGGTCTCATGTCGGAGCCTTTTGGCAAGTCCACATACTCAACCATCATTTAGTCTTCTATGATTGCTAACACTCACGGCCTACCCATGAACAAAAAGTTTCAACCGGACACATACGAAGATATGGGCTTATAGTTTGGCCTCCCAACGTATTCACCTGAACGGTGATGTCAACAATAATAACTCATGCCCACTCATATCCAACTGGATATATGTGCCTAGATCTTTCCTCACCACATGATGCTTGCAAAAAGAAAAAAGTAAAAAGAATAGGGAAAAATACTTTGACTCTTGCATAAAGGTAAATACATAAAAGTAAAAGATAGTCCCTTCACAGAGGGAAGCAGAGGTTGTCATGCGCTTATTGGTTTGTATGCCCAATCCCTTAATGTAAAAGAACGTCACGCTATATTGCCCCTATGATAGCAACCTTTATCATGCAGTCCGTCGCTTTTATTACTTTGCCATCATAAGTTCGCATAGCGCTAAATTTTCTCTTACACTAATTGATCAAAACACTTTTAGAAGCAATTTTTATTGCCTTATTGCACCGATGACAACTTACATGAAGGATCTTTCTCGATCCATTGGTAGGTATGGTGGACACTCAAAGAATGAATTCGGGTTTGGGTTTTTGGATGCACAAGTAGTATCTCTACTTAGTGCGGAATTTTTGGCTAGCAAAGATATTGAGCAAGCACCACATGTTGAAGGATCTATGACAATATAACTTCTATGTGGATATGAACAGACATAAATCATTACGTTGTCTTCCTTGCCAACGTCAACAATTTTGACATATAATATTTGATGGGGGCTCACAATCATAAAAGATGTCCAAGATAGTGTATTTGCATGTGAATCTTCTCTTCCCTTATTAATTCTTCCAGGAATTGCATCATTGACCAATGCTATGTTTGTCAATCTCCAACAAATTTTACTACTTATACTTTTCCTTATGTGATGTTATTACTCACCATTAGATTAGCGTATGATTCTTTTCATTTATTTCTTTTTCCTTTATGTTGATTGCAACAAGAGAGTAGAGAGGCAAAAACTCAAACTAAACTTTATTATATAACTCTCACTCGATTACATAGATAGATAGGCCACGAAACTAACACACGAAAATAGATCATGCTAAAGTTTTATTCAACTAAAACAAAGGGAAACTAAAGATCGAACTAAAATAGGTAAAGGTGAATAAAAGTGGTGGTGATACGATACCGGGGCACCTCCCCCAAGCTTGGCTCAAGCCAAGGGGAGTGCCCATACCCGTGTGCTCAAGTCTCCTTTGGTGGTGGTGATGAAGAAGGTGGTGGTGATGATGTAGCCTTCCTCTTCAACTTATATTTAAGCATAAAATTTTCCTCCCTTAGATCATCATTCTCCAACTCAAGCTTTAATATCTTTTTGCATAGTGCCGCCTTGCTCTCCTGCAGAAAACGAGATGGGATAAATTGGACCTCAGGTTTGCATCTCCTAGGTAGGCTTGACTTCTTGAATTCCACGTGCATGTCTCCGGGTTGAGGTAATGGATCATCCTCTTCCTCAGAGCTATCATCTTTTGTTTCCTTCATGGTAGCGTCTTCCTCCTCCTCTGAGGTCCATAAATAGGGGTAAATTTCCCTAAAGATCTTTGGGTCTGCAACATAGCGAACAACATGGCTCTCCCCATCCGAATCTTGAGATGACATATTCTCAGATCTGTCAGGAAAACAACATGAAACAAGAACAGAGGATTTTTCTGTGATGCGGTCGTCAAAACAGTCGGGGGTATATATAGAGAATTTTTATTCTCGGGAAACAAGCATATGGAAGGAAAACGGAGTCGGGAAGGTGTCCGAGGTGGGCACAACCCACGAGGGCGTGCCCTGGTGTATCAGCTCACCTCGATCACCTTCCGGTTTATTCCTTTATTTCCAAAATTGTCTAATATTCCAAAACTAACAAAAAATATTTTTGCGGATTTTTTGGAGTCCGTTTACTTACCGTATCACGTACCTCCTATTTTTGTAGAATCCTGGAGTGTTCCGGAAGGTTTCTTTTATGTGTTCCTCCGGTGTCATGGTTTGGATAACATTGCTTTCAACGTTAATAGGCGTACCTAAGATGTAATGCTTAATTCTTTGTCCATTGACCACCTTCGGGTTAGTACCTTCGGCGTTATTAATCTTGATAGCTCCAGAACGATAAACCTCTTCGATAATATATGGTCCTTCCATTTGGAGAGAAGCTTACCTGCAAAAAATCTTAAACGAGAGTTGAACAAAAGAACATAGTCTCCTATTTTGAATTCCCGCTTTTGGATTCTTTTGTCATGCCATCTTTATACTTTTTCTTTGAATAGTTTGGCATTTTCATAGGCTTGGGTTCTCCATTCATCTAGTGAGCTAATATCAAGTAGCCTCTTCTCACCGGCAAGTTTGAAATCATAGTTAAGTTCTTTAATTGCCCAAAATGCTTTGTGTTCTAATTCTTGAGGCAAATGACAAGCTTTTCCATACACCATTTTGTATGGAGACATACCCATAGGATTTTTATAAGTTGTTCTATAGGCCCAAAGTGCATCATCTAATTTCTTAGACCAATTCTTACGAGACCTATTGACAGTTTTTTGTAATATTAATTTTATTTCTCTATTGGTAAGTTCAACTTGACCACTAGATTGAGGATGATAGGGTGATGCAATTCTATGGTTAACATCGTATTTAGCAAGCATCTTACGGAAAGCACCATGAATAAAGTGTGAACCACCATCTGTCATTAAATATCTAGGGACTCCAAACCTCGGGAAGATAACCTCTTTAAGCATTTTAATGGAGGTGTGGTGATCAACACTACTAGTTGGAATAGCTTCTACCCACTTAGTGACATAATCAACATCAACCAAAATATGAGTGTACCCGTTAGAGGAAGGAAAAGGCCCCATATAATAAAAACCCCACACGTCAAATGGTTCGACAACAAGTGAATAATTCATAGGCATTTCCTGACGCTTACCGATATTACCAATTCTTTGACATTCATCACAAGGCAAGACAAACTTACGGGCATCCACGAAGAGAGTAGGCCAATAAAAACCAGATTGCAATACCTTATGAGAAGTTCTATCTCCCGCATGATATCCTCCATAAGCTTCAGAGTGACATTTTCGTAGGATTTGTTCCTGTTCATGCTCAGGTACACAACGTCTAATAATACCATCTACTCCTTTATAAAGATGTGGGTCATCCCAAAAGTAATGTCTCAAGTCATAGAATTATGTCTTCTTTTGTTGGTATGTGATGCTAGGTGGTATATATTTAGCGACAATGTAATTAGCATAATCAGCATACCAAGGGGTGTTTTGTGAAACACTTATTGCAGCTAACTGTTCATCAGGGAAACTATCATCAATAGGTAGTGGGTCATCAAGAATATTTTCTAACCTAGACAAGTTATCAGCTACGGGGTTCTGAGCTCCCTTCCTATCAACGATGTGTAAGTCAAATTCTTGAAGCAAGAGAACCTATCTAATTAGTCTAGGTTTAGCATCTGTCTTTTCCATAAGGTATTTTATAGCAGCATGGTCGGTGTGAACAATAAGTTTTGAGTCAACAATGTAGGATCTAAACTTATCACAGGCAAACACGACCACTAAGAATTCTTTTTCAGTAGTGGCATAGTTTCGTTGGGCACTGTCTAGAGTTTTACTAGCATAATGGATAACATTCAATTTCTTATCAACTCTTTGTCCTAGAACAGCACCAACAACATAATCACTAGCATCACACATAATTTCAAAAGGCAAGTTCCAATCAGGTGGTTGAATGATAGGTGCAGAGGTTAAGGCTTTCTTGAGTATTTCAAAGGCTTCCACACAATCATCATCAAAAGCGAAAGGAATATCCTTTTGCAAAAGATTAGTAAGAGGCCTAGAAATTTTAGAGAAGTCTTTAATGTACCTCCTATAAAAACCAGCATGACCAATGAAACTTCGAATACCTTTAATATCTTTAGGACATGGCATTTTCTCAATTGCATCAACTTTAGCTTTATCCACCTCAATACCTCGTTCAGATATTTTATGCCCCAAGACAATGCCTTCATTAACCATAAAGTGGCACTTCTCCCAATTCAAGACGAGATTAGTTTGTTCACATCTCTGCAAAACTTGATCAAGGTTTCTTAAGAAATCATCAAAAGAAGTTCCGTAAACGGAAAAATCATCCATGAAAACCTCCACAATCTTTTCACGAAAATCAGAGAATATAGCAGTCATACATCTTTGAAAGGTAGCAGGTGCATTGCATAAACCAAAAGGCATACGTCTATAAGCATAGGTTCCAAAAGGGCAAGTAAAGGTGGTTTTCTCTTGATCGGATTGTGACACAGGTATTTGAGAGAAACCAGAATATCCATCTAGGAAACAAAAGTGTGCGTGCTTAGATAGTCTTTCTAGCATTTGATCAATGAAAGGTAGAGGGTAATGATCTTTCCTAGTAGCTTTATTTAATTTTCTAAAATCAATTACCATTCTATAGCCAGTAACAATTCTTTGTGGAATGAGTTCATTCTTATCATTGGGAACAACAGTAATACCTCCTTTCTTAGGGACACAATGAATGGGACTTACCCATCTACTATCAGCTATAGGATAGATTATACCTGCTTCCAGAAGCTTTAATATTTCAGTTCTTACCACTTCTTTCATCTTAGGATTCAATCGTCGTTGGTGATCGACAACGGGTTTAGCATCTGGTTCCATATTAATCTTGTGCTGACATAGAGTGGGACTAATGCCCTTAAGATCATCAAGAGTATATCCAATAGAAGCTCGGTGCTTCCTTAGAACTTTTAATAATCTTTCTTCTTCATGTTCTGAAAGGTTAGCACTAATAATAACATGATATATCTTTTTCTCATCAAGATAAGCATACTTCAAAGTGTTAGGCAATTTTTTTAATTCAAACACCGGATCACCTTTAGGTGGAGGAGGACCTCCAAGAGTTTCAATAGGCAAATTGTGATTCAGGAGAGGTTGTTGTTCAAAGAAAATATGATCTATTTCGTTTCTTTCACGCAAGTGCATATCATTTTCATGGTCAAGCAAATATTGTTCTAATGGATCGGTGGGAGGCACAACAATAGAAGCAAGACCAATTATTTCATCTTTACTAGGTAACATTTTTTCACGAGGTTGTCTACTAAACTTGGAAAAATTAAACTCATGAGACACACTACCAAAACTGACACCGACAGTTTGTTTTTCACAATCTATCTTAGCATTGACGGTGCTCAAGAAAGGTCTATCAAAGATAATGGGACAAAAGTCGTCTTGTGGGGAACCAAGGACTAGAAAATTAGTAGGGTATTTCACTTTCCCACACAAGACTTCAACATCTCTAACAATCCCAAGTGGTGTGATAGTGTCTCTATTAGCAAGTTTAATAGTAACGTCAATCTCTTCTATTTTAGCAGGTGCTATTTCATCCATAATTTCTTGGTATAGAGTAAAAGGGATATCACTCACACTAGCACCCAAATCACATAAACCATGATAGCAATGATCTCCTATTTTGACTGAGACAATATGCATGCCTTCTATGGGTCTATGTTTATCTTTTTCATCGGGTTTAGCAATTCTAGCAGCTTCATCATAGAAGTGTTGGGGAACGTTGCATGGGAAACAAAAATTTTCCTACGCACACATAAGATCTATCCATGGTGATGAGCATCTACGAGAGGGAGAGTGAATCTACATACCCTTGTAGATCGCTAAGCGGAAGCGTTAATAAACGCGGTTGATGTAGTCGAACGTCTTCGCGATCCAAATCGCCGAGCGTCCCGCGATCCAATCACGATCCTTCCGATCTAGTGCCGAACGGACGGCACCTCCGCGTTCAACACACGTACGGCTTGATGACGCCTTCACCTCCTCGATCCAGCGAGCGATGATGAAGTAGTGGTTGAGTTCCAGCAGCACGACGGCGTGGTGATGGTGGTGAGGAACAATCTCTGCAGGGCTTCGCCAAGCGCTACGGAGATTATGACGGAGGAACTAGAGGGCTAGGGTTGCCGGCACACGGCTTGGGAAATCCTGATGTGTCCCGTGTGCTAGCCCTGCCCCTCTATTTATATGTTGAGCCTTGGGGTCTAAACTTGGAGTAAAAGCCTCCTCCGGGTCGGTTTTGCCCGCACAAGGTCGGTTTGGCCCGCAGGGAAAGAGTCCAACTCGGATCCCTCCCGAACCGTGCACAGCCGCGCACAAGCGGTAGTACCGCTTCACACAAGCGGTAGTACCGCTTGGGCGGTAGTACCGCTTCACACAAGCGGTAGTACCGCTCGGGCGGTAGTACCGCTTCACCAAGCGGTAGTACCGCTTACGCGGCAGCAAAACTACTTTTGCACTTTCCAATACCTTGTGGGCTTTATCCCTTTGGCCCATATAAAGTGTTGCTGCACCCGAACACTTCGGTAAACATCCGGAACCCATTCCGGTGAACTCCGGAACCCTTCCAGAGATCAAAACACTATTATCACATATATCAATCTTTACCTCCGGACTATTCCGGAGATCCTCGTCATGTCCGGGATCTTATCCGGGACTCCGAACAACTTTCGGTCACCAACATAATAACTCAATTATACTAATCGTCACCAAACGTTAAGTGTGTAGACCCTGCGGGTTCGAGAACTATGTAGACATGACCGAGACACCTCTACGGCCAATAACCAATAGCGGGACCTGGATGCCCATATTGGCTCCTACATATTCTACGAAGATCTTTATCGGTCGAACCTCTATGTCAAGGATTCAGTTAATCCCGTATGCTGTTCCCTTTGTTCTTCGGTATGTTACTTGCCCGAGATTCGATCGTCGGTATCACTATACCTAGTTCAATCTCGTTACCGGCAAGTCTCTTTACTCGTTCCGTAATACAAGATCCTGTGGCTAACTCTTTAGTCACTTTGCTTGCAAGGCTCAATGTGATGTTGTATTACCGAGTGGGCCCTGAGATACCTCTCCGTCATACGGAGTAACAAATCCCAGTCTTGATCCATGCCAACCCAACAGACACCCTCGGAGATACCTGTAGAGCACCTTTATAGTCACCCAGTTACGTTGCGACGTTTGATACACACAAGGTATTCCTCCGGTGTCAGTGAGTTGCATGACCTCATGGTCAAAGGAACAGATACTTGACATGCAGAAAACAATAGCAATAAACTGACACGATCAAATGCTACGTTTACAGTTTGGGTCTTGTCCATCACATCATTCTCCTAATGATGTGATCCCGTTATCAAATGACATCTCATGTCAATGGCTAGGAAACCTTAACCATCTTTGATCAACGAGCTAGTCAACTAGAGGCTTACTAGGGACACAGTGTTGTCTATGTACCCACACATGTATTTGAGTTTCCAATCAATACAATTATAGCATGGATAATAAACGATTATCATTAACAAGGAAATATAATAATAACCAATTTATTATTGCCTCTAGGGCATATTTCCAACAAGAAGTAGATAACATGCCCATCAATATTTTCTACCAAGAGATCTTTAACCATAGCAACAGTAGGTTCTACTTCAATTTGTTCAAGGGGCTTAGATGCTCTTATATTACTCTTACGAACCACAGTTGATACCTTAGCATGTTCCTTTATCCTAACAGGGAAAGGTGGTTTTTCAATATAAGCGGTAGGCACAACTGGATCAACATTGTAAAAGATGTAGGAGATATGCCCTAGAGGCAATAATAAATGTTATTGATTATCTCCCTGTTCATAATTATGTTTATGTTCCATGCTATAACTGCAATGATTCTCGAGTCTGCAAATAAAACGAGGCTTGGAGGGAAACTCATGTGCACGTGTGGGATAATAAACGGTAAAAAGTATTCCTAGTCAAGCCTCTATGACTGGCTCAAGTATTGCATGATGATCCTGTTTTCCTGATCATGGGCATGTCTATGCCGGCAATTTTGAGGGCACAATTGTTGGTAGAACACTTGTGTTGAATCGACCCGAATTGATGTTATGCTATGAGATACATTCGTCATTAGTTAATGGTTAATAACACAGAGATGGTTAATGTTTGCATGATTCCTTAGACCATGAGAGTATCGAGTTTCTTCATGCTTGCTTCATGAACTTTGGGGTTTGTTAAACGTCATCCGTAAATGGGTGGCTATTACGGCGGCTTACGGGTTCATGGAAAAGTATGTCAAGTAACTTGATAGCTCAAGATTGGGATTTGCTCCTCCGACGATGGAGAGATATCTCTGGGCCCTCTCGGTGTTACGGTATCCATCATCGTCTGGCCAGACACTTTGTGATTTGATCACGGGGATGCCGGAACACGGGAACGAGAAAAGAGAACAATACCGGTAACGAGGTAACTGGCATAGTGGACAAGTTGTTGATCCACGGGGATGCCTACATGTCTCACCTCGGGTATTTGTAACATATCGCGAAGCAACAGGAATAGCACACGGCAACTGGAGGTTCACTCGAATATTCATTCGTGTGGGTATAGGGGTCAATATGGGTGTCCACGGCTCCGATGTTGATCATTGATCGGAAAGTGTTCCGGGTCATGTGTATACTTCACCGAACCTATAGGGTCACACGCTTAAGGGTCATCTATCTACTGAATACTAGACGTGGAGTCTGAGAGAAATTCACCGAAAAAGTTTCGGACGAAACGGAAACGTTCCGGAGAGGATATCGGAATAGTTCCGGTGAAACTGAAAAGTTGTTTCAGGGTATTCCATAAAGTCAAATTGGTTTCGGCACATGCCTGGAAATTATTGGAAGGTACCAGAATTGTTCCGGTAACTTCTGAGATTTTTCAGAGACAAAAACCGGAAATGTTCCGGACTGCCGGAACCGCTTTAGTTGCTTTTCACAGATGAAAATCACTAAACCGAAAAGTTGTTTCGGAGTACACCATAAAGTCAAATTGGTTTCGGCACATGCCTGATAATTCTTGGAGGGTGCCAGAATCATTCTGGAAACTTTCTGGAATTTTCTGGAATGAAAACCGGAAATGTTCCGGAGCTGCCGAAACCGCTTCAGATGCTTTTCGCAGATGAAAATCACTAAACCGGAATTGTTCCGGCTCGCGTTGAAAATTATTTTGGTGGGTACTGGAAATTTTCTAAGCCCACATGAATATTTTCAGTTCGATCAGACGCTGAAAAATGTCGTCGTGAATAGTGAAATCAGATTTATGGATATGGTTGGAAGTTGGCTTTCCACAAATATCTTCCCAAGATATTTTGGGATGACATGGCATTTTGGATATGCCCATCCTACCCCTTGTTTTTCCTATAAATAGAGGGGAGGAGGCAGCCCCATATGCTTCATCCTTGCTCTCACATACACATGCCATGACATTTCTGGCTTCTCTCTCCCTCCCAGCGAAATAGTTTCGTAGAGCCGAAAGGCTGTCTGGGTTCCGGTGGGAACTAGTTCTGGACGGCGAAGCCCTGCCGGATAGATGACACCGTATGTGTGCAACTCTGTAGAGAGATCGTAGTTTCGGTCTTAGTTCGAGAGTGCCTCCCGAAGGGCTGTCCGTGTGACCGTCCGAGTTTTGGAGGTCCTCCCGAAGGGCTGTCCGAGTGACAGTCCGAGTTTCGGAGGTCCTCCCGAAGGGCTGTCCGTGACACCGTCCGGGGGACTGTGCGACCGCCTCCCGGAGGGTTGTCCGCGGGGCAGATGAGGGTATACATCCTCGCGGTTGGGAGGTTGTAAAATCCTAGCTGCGGGGATCTACACCGCCGTTCGTCATCGACTCTACTTCCGCTGCGCTACGAGTCGGTAACGAAAATGATCAAACCTTGTATGCAGTCTCCATAGTGGTCCTGGGCTGGTGCGTAGGTCAGAAATTTTTTGTTTTCTGCTGCGTTCCCCTACAAAAGATGGTTTCTTGTTTAGCCATGACTGGTTCTTTAATTTCTTCTTTAATAGGGGGATGATATTTAAACCACTTCTCCTTAGGGAGGTCAACGTGAGTAGCAAATGCTTCGCAGAAAGAGGTTACTATCTCAGAGTCAAGTCCATATTTAGTGGTAAACTTGTGAAAAGTATCGGTATTCATAAAAGATTTAACACAATCAAACTCAAGCTTTATACCTGACTCATTACCTTCGTCGAGTTCCCAATCTTCAGAGTTGCGTTTAATTCTTTCTAAGAGATCCCACTTGAATTCAATAGTCTTCTTCATATAAGAACCGACACAAGAAGTATCGAACATGGATTGATCATTATGAGAAAGCCGAGCAGAAAATTTCTGAATGATAACTTCTCTCGGAATGTCATGATTAGGGCATGAATATAACATTGACTTAAGCCTCCCCCAAGCTAGAGCGATGCTTTCTCCTTCACGAGGCCAAAAATTATATATAATTCCGATCACGATGAACTAGATGCATGGGATAAAACTTTTGGTGGAATTCCAATTGCAAACGATTCCAGTTCCACGATCCAAGATCATCACATAGCCTATACCATGTCAATGCTTTTCGCTTCAAAGATAAAGGGAAAACCTTCTTCTTAACTTCATCTCCGGGTAAACCTGCAAGCTTAAATAATCCACAAATTTCGTTCACATATAATAGGTGCATATCAGGATGTTTAGTTCCACCTCCTGCATAAGGTTTAGCATGGAGTTGTTCTACCATACCCGAAGGAATTTCATAACCAATATTTTCAGTAGGTGCAGTAGGTTGAGGGGCAACTAATTGTGGTTCCGGTCGAGGTGAAGATACCCCGAACAAACCCCTCAAATGATTGTTTTCCATAGTAGCATGTAGCAATAAATTTCAGCACGTAGTATAAGTTTTTCCTTACCGATTTCCACTTACCAAGAGCGCTTCACTCCCCGGGCAACGGCGCCAGAAAAGAGTCTTGATGACACACAAGTATAGGGGATCAATCGTAGTCCTTTCGATAAGTAAGAGTGTCGAACCAAATGAGGAGCAGAAGGAAATGACAAGCGGTTTTTAGCAAGGTAATTTCTGCAAGCACTGAAATTGTAGGTAACTGATAGTTTGATAGCAAGATAATTGGTAACGAGCAAGTAATGGTAACGGTAAGCAAGGTGCAGCAAGGTAGCCCAATCCTTTTGTGGCAAATGACAGGCCAAAACAGTCTCTAGTAATAGGCAAAGTGTCCTTGAGGGTACATGGGAATTTCATCTAGTCACTTTTATCATGTTGGTTTGATTCGTGTTCGCTATCTTTGATAATTTTATATGTGGCTGGACCGGTGCTTTGGTGCTGTTCTTAGTTGAACAACCTCCCACTTATGATTAACCCCCTCGCAAGCATCCGCAACTACGAGAAAAGTATTAAGATAAAATCTAACCATATCATTAAACGTTTGGATCCAAATCAGCCCCTTACGAAGTAGCGCATAAACTAGGGTTTAAGCTTCTGTCACTCTAGCAACCCATCATCTAATAACTACTCCACAATGCATTCCCTTAGGCCCATGAATGGTGAAGTGTCATGTAGTCGACGTTCACATGACACCACTAAGGGAATCACAACATACATATCATCAAAATATCGAACACATATCAAATTCACATGATTACTTGCAACATGACTTCTCCCGTGACCTCAAGAACAAAGGTAACTACTCACAAATAACAATCATGCTCAAGATCATTGGGGTATTGAATAGAATAATGGATCTGAACATATAATCGTCCACCAAATAAATCATATAGTAATCAACTACGTAAGGTAATCAACACTACTAGTCACCCACATGTACCAATCGGAGGTTCCGGTACAAAGATTGAACACAAGAGATGAACTAGGGTTTGAGAGGAGATGGTGCTGTTTAAGATGTTGATGAAGATTGGCCTCCCAAAGATGATAGGGGTGTTGCTGATGACGATGGCTTCGATTTCCCCCTACGGGAGGGAAGTTCCCCCGGCGGAATTGCTCCGCCGGAGGGCAAAAGTGCTCCTGCCCAAGTTCCGCCTCGAGGCAGCGGCGCTTCATCCCGAAAGTTCTCCTCCAATTTTTTCTAGGTCAAGTGTGACCATATACCAGAAGATGGGCACCGGAGGTGGGCCGAGGAGGCCACAACCCATCAGGGCGCGCCCAGGGAGGCCTGGCACGCCCTGGTGGGTTGTGCCCACCAGGTTGGCCCCCTCCGGTAGTTTTCTGCTCCAGGATTTTTTATTTATTCCAAAAATAATCTCCGTAAACTTTCAGATCCATTGGAGTTGTGCAGAATAGGTAGCTCTGATGTGCTTTTCCTGGGTCCAGAATTCCAGCTGCCGGTATTCTCCCTCTTTGTGTAAACCTTGCATATTATGAGAGAAAAGGCATTAGAATCACTCCCTAAAGCATTATTATTCAACAAAACATAATAAATAACAGTAGGAAAACATGATGCAAAATGGACGTATCAGTCTCCAACATATCTATAATTTTTGCTTGTTCCGTGCTGTTATATTATCAATCTTGGATGTTTTACAATCATTTTATAACAACTTTATATCATTTTTTGGGACTAACCTATTGACATAGTGCCAAAGTGCCAGTTGTTGTTTTTGCTTGTTTTTTACTTTGCAGAATATCAGTACCAAATGGAGTCCAATCGCGACGAAACGTTTTGGAGATTTTTTTGGACCAGAAGAAGGCCAGTGTGCCAAAGAAGTAACCAGGAGGGAGCCCAGGCCGCCCACAACCCACCAGGGCGCGCCAGGGGCCCCGGGCGCACCCTGATGGGTTATGGCCATCTCGGGACCCCCCTCCACCGCCTCTGAGCTCTATAAATACCCAAATATTCCATAAACCCTAGAGGATTCGACGAAAAATACATCCAGCCGCCGCAAGTTCCAGAACTGCGAGATCCAATCTAACATCATCACGGAGGGGTTCATCATCCTCATTGGTGCCTCTCCGATGATGCCTGAGTAGTCCACCATAGACCTACGGGTTCGTAGGCAGTAGCTAGATGGCTTCCTCTCTCTCTTTTGATTCTCAATACAATGGTCTCTTGGAGATCTATTTGATGTAATACTTTTTGCGGTGTGTTTGTTGGGATCCGATGAATTTTGAGTTCATGATCAGTTTCTATCCATGAATATTATTTAAGTCTTCTTTGATCTCTTATATGCATGATTACTTATAGCCTCGTATTTCTTCTTCGAATCTTTGCTTTAGTTAGGCCAACTAGATCGATTTTCTTGCCATGAGAAGAGGTGCTTAGTGATGGGTTCGATCTTGTGGTGTCCTCTCCCAATGACAGAAGGGGCAGTGAGGCACGCGGGCATCGTTGCAATTAAGGATAACGAGACGGGGTCTATTCCTACATGAATAGATCTTGTCTACATCATGTCACCGTTCTTATTGCATTACTCCATTTTTCCATGAACTTAATACACTAGATGCATGCTGGATAGCGGTCGATATGTGGAGTAATAGTCGTAGATGCAGAATCGTTTCGGTCTACTAATCTTGGACGTGATGTCAATATAATGATCATCGCCTTGGATATCGTCATGATTATTTGATCTTATATCAATTCCCCAACAACAATTTGTTCACCCACCGTGTGCTATATACATGAGAGAAGCCACTAGTGAATCCTATGGCCCCCGGGTCTACTTTTCCAACATATTGCTTTCCGATCTATCTTTTTGCCGCTTTTGTTTTCAGTTCTATTATTCCAAAACCCCAAAAATACCTTGCTGCACTTTTTATTTGCTCTTTTTATTTTGTGTTCTTGCGAGATCTATCTATCCAATCTATCACAACGTAATATATCTTTTTATCGTAGAGAGATTGACAACCTGTCTTTCGCATCGGGTTGCAATTATTTGTTCTTTGTGTGCAGGTGCTGTTTACATAGTGTTGCATGATCCTCCTACTGGTTCGATACCTTGGTTTCATAACTGAGGGAAATACTTACCGTCGCTGTGCTGCATCATCCTTTAATCTTTGGGGAAATACTGACGCAGTCTCAAGCCACGTCAGGACCCCGACTCCTGCTTCAAGCGACCGCCAATGTGGAGGCTGTTGGGGAACGTTGCATGGGAAACACAAATTTTCCTACGCACACGCAAGATCTATCCATGGTGATGAGCATCTATGAGAGGGAGAGTGGATCTACATACCCTTGTAGATCGCTAAGCGTGAAGCGTTAAGAAACGCGGTTGATGTAGTCGAACGTCTTCGCGATCCAAATCGCCGAGCATTCCGCGATCCAATCACGATCTAGTACCGAACGGACGGCACCTCCGCGTTCAGCACACGTACAACTCAATGACGATCTCCGCCTTGTTGATCCAGCAAGAGGGAGCGGAGAGGTAGATGAGTTCTCCGGCAGCGCGACGGTGTGGCGGTGATGGTGGTGGAACTATTCCGGCAGGGCTTCGCCTAAGCACCGCCAAACTAGACTAGAGGAGAAAACGATCTAGATGAAGTGGAGGGAGCACGTGGCAATTAGGGTTAGCCCTCACCTCTAAACCTCTAGTATATATAGGAGGAAGGGGGAGGGGCTGGCCGGCCAAGACCTCCTCCTAGGAGTCGGCCGAAGTGGGAGGTGGAGTCCTACTCCAATCCTACTAGGAGTAGGACTCCTCCTCTCCACTTGGAAACCTTTTCCACCTTTCCTCCCTTTGGGGTTTTCCCACCTCCAGCCGCATGGGCCTTGTTGAGGGGTTCGGCCAGCCCACCAGGGGCTGGTTCACCTCCTCCTACAGCCCATGTGGCCCCTTGGGTCGAAAGGCCCCTCCCGATGGTCCCCGGTACCCTCCCGGCACTCCCGGTACACTACTGAAGTACCCGAAACTTTTCCGGTGACCAAAATGGGACTTCCTATATATCAATCTTTACCTCCGGACCATTCCGTAGCTCCTCGTGACGTCCGGGATCTCATCCGGGACTCTGAACAACCTTCGGTCACCACCATACATAACTCTATACTACCGAAACGTCACCGAACCTTAAGTGTGCAGACCCTGCGGGTTCGAGAACTATGTAGACATGACCGAGACACCTCTACGGTCAATAACCAATAGCGGGACCTGGATGCCCATATTGGTTCCTACATATTCTACGAAGATCTTCATCGGTTGAACCTCTATGTCAAGGATTCAGTTAATCCCGTATGCTGTTCCCTTTGTTCTTCGGTATGTTACTTGCCCGAGATTCGATCGTCGGTATGTCTATACCTAGTTCAATCTCATTACCGGCAAGTCTCTTTACTCGTTCCGTAATACAAGATCCCATCGCTAACACTTTAGTCACACTGCTTGCAAGGCTTGTTGTGATGTTGTATTACCGAGTGGGCCCCGAGATACCTCTCCATCACACGGAGTAACAAATCCCAGTCTTGATCCATGCCCACTCAACAGACACCCTCGGAGATACCTGTAGAGCATCTTTATAGTCACCCAGTTACGTTGTTATGTTTGATACACACAAGGTATTCCTCCGGTGTCAGTGAGTTGCATGATCTCATGGTCATAGGAACAGATACTTGACATGCAGAAAACTATAGCAATAAACTGACACGATCATATGCTACGTTCATAGTTTGGGTCTTGTCCATCACATCATTCTCCTAATGATGTGATCCTGTTATCAAATGACATCTCATGTCTATGGCTAGGAAACCTTGACCATCTTTGATCAACAGACTAGTCTACTAGAGGCATACTAGGGACACAGTGTTGTCTATGTATCCACACATGTATCGATGTTTCCAATCAATACAATTATAGCATGGATAATAAACGATTATCATTGAACAAGGAAATATAATAATAACTACTTTTATTATTGCCTCTAGGGCATATTTCCAATAGTCTCCCACTTGCACTAGAGTCAATAATCTAGCTCACATCACTATGTGATTTACATTGTAATGAATCTAACACCCATACAGTTCTGGTGTTGATCATGTTTAGCCCTTGGAAGAGGTTTAGTCAACGGGTCTGCAACATTCAGATCCATGTGTACTTTGCAAATATTTATGTCGCCCTCCTTGATGTAATCGCGGATGGAATTGAAACGTCGCATTATGTGTCTGGTCCTCTTGTGAAACCTTGGTTCCTTGGCTAGGGCAATGGCACCAGTGTTGTCACATAACAGAGTCATTGGGTTTAGGGCACTAGGCACTACTCCAAGATCTGTCATGAACTGCTTCATCCAGACACCTTCCTTCGCCGCCTCCGAGGCAGCGATGTACTCCGCTTCGCATGTAGAATCAGCTACCATGCTTTGCTTGGAACTGCACCAGCTTACCGCACCCCCATTGAGAATAAATACATATCCGGTTTGCGACTTAGAGTCATCCGGATCAGTGTCAAAGCTTGCATCGACGTAACCCTTTACAACGAGCTCTTGATCACCTCCATAAACGAGAAACATGTCCTTAGTCCTTTTCAGGTACTTCAGGATATTCTTGACCGCCGTCCAGTGTTCCACTCCTCGATCACTTTGAAACCTTCCGGCCATACTTATGGCAAGGCTGACATCGGGTCTTATGCACAACATTGCATACATGATAGAGCTTATGGCTGAAGCATAGGGGACGACACTCATCTTTTCTCCATCTTCTGCAGTCACTGGGCAATGAGTCTTACTCAACTTCACACCTTGCAATACACGCAAGAACCCCTTCTTGGACTGATCCATTTTGAACTTCTTCAAAACTTTGTCAAGGTATGTGCTCTGTGAAAGTCCTATTAAGCGTCTCGATCTATCTCTATAGATCTTGATGCCTAATATGAAAGCAGCTTCTCCTAGGTCCTTCATTGAAAAACTCTTGTTCAAATATTCCTTCACGCTTTCCAACATTTCTATATTGTTTCCAATCAGCAATATGTCATCCACATATAATATTAGAAACGCTATAGAGCTCCCACTCACTTTCTTGTAAATACAAGCTTCTCCGTAAACTTGTATAAACCCAAACGCTTTGATCACCTCATCAAAGCGCTTATTCCAACTCCGAGATGCTTGCACCAGTCCATAAATGGATCGCTGGAGTTTGCAAACTTTGTCAGCATTCTATGAATCGACAACTTCTGGTTGCATCATATCCAATAAGGTTCGATTATGACGTTCAGACACACCATTACGCTGTGGTGTTCCAGGCGGTGTCAATTGTGAAACAATTCCACACTGTCTTAAGTGACTGCCAAACTCATAACTCAGATATTCTCCTTCTCGATCAGATCGTAGGAATTTAATCTTCTTGTTACGATGATTCTCAACTTCACTCTGAAATTGCTTGAACTTTTCAAACGTTTCAGACTTGTGTTTCATCAAGTAAATATACCCATATCTACTTAAGTCATCAGTGAAGGTGAGAAAATAACGATAACCACCGCGCGCCTCAATGCTCATCGGACCGCACACGTCAGTATGTATGATTTTCAACAAGTCACTTGCCCGTTCCATTGTTCCAGAGAACGGGGTTTTAGTCATCTTGCCCATGAGGCATGGTTTGTGTCAAGTGATTCAAAATCAAGTGACTCCAAAATTCCATCAGCATGGAGCTTCTTCATGCGTGTTACACCAATATGACCTAAACGGTAGTGCCACAAGAAAGTGGTATTATCATTATCAATCCTACATCTTTTGGCATCAATGTTATGAATATGTGTATCATCACTATTGAGATTCAATAAGAATAAACCCCTCACATTGGGTGCATGACCATAAAAAATATTACTCATATAAATAGAACAACCATTATTCTCTGATTTAAATGAGTAACCGTCTCGCAATAAACAAGATCCAGATATAATGTTCATGCTTAACGCAAGCACTAAATAACAATTATTCAGGTTCATCACTAATCCCGATGGTAATTGAAGAGCGAGCATGCCGACGACGATCACATCAACCTTGGAACAATTTCCCACACGCATCGTCACTTCGTCCTTTGCCAGCCTCCGTCTATTCCGCAGTTCCTGTTTTGAGTTGCAAATGTGAGCAACTGCACCGGTATCAAATACCCAGGCACTACAACGAGAGCTGGTAAGGTACACATCAATACCATGTATATCATATATACCATGTTTGTTGTTGGCCGCCTTCTTGTCCGCCAAATACTTGGGGCAGTTCCACTTCCAGTGACCAGTTCCCTTGCAATGAAAGCACTCAGTTTCTGTCTTGGGTCCAGCCTTGGGTTTCTTCAAGGGAGGGGCAACTGCTTTGCCACTCTTCTTGGAGTTACCCTTCTTATCGTTGCCATTCTTCTTGAAACTAGTGGTTTTATTGACCATCAACACTTGATGCTCCTTCTGAATCTCAGACTCAGCAACTTTCAACATCGCAAACAGCTCGGCGACTGACTTGTTCATCCCGTGCATGTTATAATTCAACACGAAGCTCTTGTAGCTAGGTGGCAATGATTGAAGAACTCTGTCAGTGATCGCCTCTGCTAGAAGGGGCACCCCCAATTCAGCTAGACGTGTGGAATACCCAGACATTTTGAGTATGTGTTCACTGACAGACCCATTCTCCTCCATCTTGCAGGCATAGAACTTATCGGAGGTCTCATACCTCTCGATCCGGACATTCTTCTGAAAGATAAACTTCAACTCCTGGAACATATCATATGCTCCATGACGTTCAAAACATCTTTGAAGTCCCGGTTCTAAGCCATACAACATTGCACATTGAACCATCGAGTAATCATCAGAACGAGTCTGCCAGGCGTTCGCAACGTCTGGAGACTCAACTGGAGCGGGTGGATCACCAAGCGGTGCATCAAGGACATAAACCTTTTGGGAAGCCGTAAGGATAATCCTTAGATTACGGGCCCAGTCCACAAAGTTACTTCCATCATCTTTCAACTTAGCTTTCTCTAGGAACACATTAAAATTCAGGGGTGCTACTGCGCGAGCCATTGATCTACAACATAAATTTTGCAAAAATAACTTAGACTATTGTTCAAGATAATGAGTTTAGTTAATCATATTACTTAAAAACTCCCACTCAAATTGACACCCCTCTGGTCATTTCGAGTGTCACATGATCCAAATTCACCAACTCAAGTCCGATCATCACGTGAGTTGAGGTGGTTTCAATGGTGAACATCTTCATGTTGATCATATCTACTATATGACTCATGTTTGACCTTTCGGTCTCTTGTGTTCCAAGGCCATGTCTGTACATGCTAGGCTCGTCAAGTTTAACCCGAGTGTTCCGCATGTGCAACACTGGCTTGCACCCGTTGTATGCGAACGTAGAGTCTATCACACCCGATCATCACGTGGTGTCTCGAAACGATGAACTTTCGCAACGGTACACACTCGGGGAGAACACAATTTATCTTGAAATTTAAGTGAGGGATCACCTTATAATGCTACCGTCGCCCTAAGCAAAATAAGATGCATAAAAGGATTAACATCACATGCAAATCATAAGTGACATGATATGGCCATGAACTTGTGCTTTTGATCTCCATCTTCAAAGCACCGGCATGATCTCCATCGTCACCGGCATAACACCATGATCTCCATCATCTTGATCTCCATCAATGTGTCACCATGAGGTTGTCGCGCCGACTGTTGCTTCCACGACTATTGCTAACTCATAGCGATAAAGTAAAGCAAAACGACGAAAATAATTATAGACAACCCTATGGCTCCTGCCGGTTGCCGTACTCATCGACATGCAAGTCGTGATATTCTATACAATACATGATCATCTCATACATCACATATATCTCATCATGTAATTGGCCATATCACATCACAACATACCCTGCAAAAACAAGTCAGACATCCTCTAATTGTTGTTGCATGTTTTACGTGGCTGCTACGGGTATCTAGCAAGAACAATTCTTACCTAAGCAAAAATCCACAACGGTGATACGCAAATTGCTATTCAACCTTCGCAAGGACCGCCTTTGTCGAATCCGATCCAACTAAAGTGGGAGAAACAGACACCCGCCAGCCATCTTTATGCAACGAAATTACATGTCAGTTGATGGAACCGGTCTCTCATAAGCGTACGAATAATGTTGGTCCGGGCCGCTTCATCCCACAATACCGCTGAATCAAGAAAAGACCGTGGGAGGAAGCAATCTGAATATCAACGCCCACAAACTCCTTTGTGTACTACTCGAGATCTCATCTACACATAGACCTAGCTCTGATACCACTGTTGGGGAACGTTGCATGGGAAACAAAAAATTTCCTACGCACACGCAAGATCTATCCATGGTGATGAGCATCTACGAGAGGGAGAGTGGATCTACATACCCTTGTAGATCGCTAAGCGGGAAGCGTTAAGAAACGCGGTTGATGTAGTCGAACGTCTTCGTGATCCAAATCGCCGAGCGTCCCGCGATCCAATCACGATCTAGTACCGAACGGACGGCACCTCCGCGTTCAGCACACGTACAGCTCGATGACGATCTCTGCCTTCTTGATCCTGCAAGAGGGAGCGGAGAGGTAGATGAGTTCTCCGGCAGCGCGACGGCGTGGCGGTGATGGTGGTGGAACTTTTCCGGCAGGGCTTCGCCTAAGCACCGCCGAACTAGACTAGAGGAGAAAACGATCTAGATGAAGTGGAGGGAGCACGTGGCAATTAGGGTTAGCCCTCACCTCTAAACCTCTAGTATATATAGGAGGGAGGGGGAGGGGCTGGCCGGCCAAGACCTCCTCCTAGGAGTCAGCCGAAGTGGGGGGTGGAGTCCTACTCCAATCCTACTAGGAGTAGGACTCCTCCTCTCCACTTGGAAACCTTTTCCACCTTTCCTCCCTTTGGTTTTTCCCCACCTCCAGCCGCATGGGCCTTGTTGGGGGGGGGGGGGGGTTCGGCCAGCCCACCAAGGGCTGGTTCACCTTCTCCAACGGCCCATGTGGCCCCTTGGGTCAAAAGGCCCCTCCCGATGGTCCCCGGTACCCTCCCGGCACTCCCGGTACACTACCGAAGTACCCAAAACTTTTCCGGTGACCAAAACGGGACTTCCTATATATCAATCTTTACCTCCGGACCATTCCGGAGCTCCTCGTGACGTTCGGGATCTCATCCGGGACTCCGAACAACCTTCGGTCACCACCATACATAACTCTATACTACCGAAACGTCACCGAACCTTAAGTATGCAGACCCTGCGGGTTCGAGAACTATGTAGACATGACCGAGACACCTCTACGGTCAATAACCAATAGCGGGACCTGGATGCCCATATTGGTTCCTACATATTCTACGAAGATCTTCATCGGTTGAACCTCTATGTCAAGGATTCAGTTAATCCCGTATGCTGTTCCCTTTGTTCTTCGGTATGTTACTTGCCCGAGATTCGATCGTCGGTATCTCTATACCAGGTTCAATCTCGTTACCGGCAAGTCTCTTTACTCGTTCCGTAATACAAGATCCCGTGGCTAACACTTTAGTCACATTGCTTGCAAGGCTTGTTGTGATGTTGTATTACCGAGTGGGCCCTGAGATACCTCTACGTCACACAGAGTAACAAATCCTAGTCTTGATTCATGCCCACTCAACAGACACCCTCGGAGATACCTGTAGAGCATCTTTATAGTCACCCAGTCACGTTGTGACGTTTGATACACACAAGGTATTCCTCCGGTGTCAGTGAGTTGCATGATCTCATGGTCATAAGAACAGATACTTGACATGCAGAAAACTATAGCAATAAACTGACACGATCATATGCTACGTTCATAGTTTGGGTCTTGTCCATCACATCATTCTCCTAATGATGTGATCCTGTTATCAAATGACATCTCATGTCTATGGCTAGGAAACCTTGACCATCTTTGATCAACAAGCTAGTCTACTAGAGGCATACTAGGGACACAGTGTTGTCTATGTATCCACACATGTATCGGTGTTTCCAATCAATACAATTATAGCATGGATAATAAACGATTATCATTGAACAACGAAATATAATAATAACTACTTTTATTATTGCCTCTAGGGCATATTTCCAACAGAGGCCGCATGCTCGTCCTTCACCTGTCAGCGTGGGGATGTCGGCTCCCACTTCATGCAGAAGCGTAGTGGGGACATCGGCTCCATCTTCATGTGCTACAGCAATAGTGGCGCCAGGCCCATCTGACAGAGCAAACGCTCCATCATGATCTCTATCTGACGGACGTCCGTCAGAGCCGTCTCCAAGAGGAGACGGGGCCGCTGCTGTGGCTGGTCCTCCTCGTCGCCGGAGGTGCCCGCTGCCATCGATGCAGATGGTCCTGGAGAGCGACGACGGCGACACCACGATCCGCCTGAAGAGAAACTTCCATCGGCTCTGCCTGCCGACCCGGAGAGCCAGGAATTCGGCATCGCCGTTGGACTCGGGGATGGGGAGGGGGAGGGGAGAGGAAGGTGCTCGGGGAGGGGAGTGCGGCTCTGTGCGTCGTCGTCCCACGACTTAAATAGTCGCGGCCAGGCCGGGCGAAGGGGCGGTCAGCTCGCTTCAATGCGGCGCAGCGGCCGGAGTTGGTTTCTCGGGACGTGACGTCCGCATTGAAGTGATGACGTCCGAGAGGTCGCGTCATCTGGTCAAACCACGTACATCAATACCAAACGCTGCATGCTGTTGGCCATCATGAATGTGGCGCGACAAACGACGGGGACGCTCGGTGGAAAGCGCGGGAGAGGCGGGTGGGATTTTTTTGTGGGCCAGGGCGGTCAGGGGCGGGCATGGCAGCAGTCCGTACACCCGTAAAGCCTCCTAGTTTGTCTCCGGTTTGCGGAAAAAGACACGTCCGAACTGCCCGACGAACCGATACAGACCCGCGTTAAATGGACGTTCGGACTGCGTGGTCCGGATGTATGGGAACAATTTGAGAGTCCGGGTTGAAGATGTCCCGAGGACCCATTTGATCCTGAAAATGAGGACCGTTTAATAAACCAACTTCTATAAAGTAATATCCATTTCAAGATAGAATGATGTACAATGCAGTACATTGACACTCAAGGTTGACAAGATTTTGAGCATGTTTGGATGCCTTTCACGCCACTATACGCCTGGTTTGGATGATGCATGGGTTTTGCGTGTCAGCTGTTTGTTTCCTGTCCATGTAGAAAATATGTCTGCTTGACGTGACCATCCTTGTGATGTGATTAGCCTGGTTCATGTGGGAATAAAAGAATGAAAACAAAATATTTATCCCAGGCAGCCTCATTAGCCTGGTCCAGGCGTCCCTCTCCAACAACCTGGATTTAATTAATGGCTAGTAATTGTACGTCTATTCTTCGAAAACATTTTAAACAATCAACTCACATCAGCCAAGGAACGACAATAAACAAATAGGCGAGGCTGGGCAGGCAAATTTTTGCCACTTTAGCTATACGTAAGTTGTCTACAAAATGAATTTGGATCGATCGATTTTTGAGCCACTGATTTCTGCTTTAAGTTTGGTGTTTTTTCCCCTCTTGTATCTGTTCTCTTCTGTTGGGCTGAATATTTCGACTGACCAATGTTCCGGTTTAGTTGATTTCTTATTGGGCTGAAGCCCATTTCTTGTTTCCTGTTGCCTGTTTATAGGCCGACATACTTCTTCTTTTGTTTATTTTTCTTAGTCATTTTTTCTGGGTATTTCTTGGGATGTTGGTTGAGTGTAAAATGTATACACGCAAGTATATATAACATGTGAATACATATTTTTAGAGTGTAAAAATAACACTTTACATGTTTATTTCTTACAAATTAAAAAGTGCAAAGTTTTTTGCAACTTTTTGTTTTGTTTTTTGTTTTTCTTAAAGAATAATACCAATATCACTAATTTATTCCTCCTTAAAAAAGTTCATTATTTTTGTTATGATTTAGTTTTTATTTCATTTCTTTGTACTTTAAGGTTGACACCAATGTCACTAATTCATTCTTATTAGGAAACACTTTAATAAAACGTTCCACTCTTATATTCTTATTTTGGCATATTATAAAAATCACAATTTATGTGTAAATTTTGTGCAAATTTTTATCATTTACTTTATTTTTTGCCATTTTCGCTGTTCTTAAAGTGTAGCAATGGCACCAATTCATTATTTCCTAGGAAAGTTGATTACTTTGTTTTTGTTTAATTGTATTTTCCCTTGAAGGATAATACCAATGCCACTAAATTCATTCATTCTTAGAAAAAATATTTTTTCAAAATTCCACCTTTATATGCTTATTGTTGCATCCTAAACAAAACTGATATTTCTTAAAATTATGTGTAAAAATTTTCATTATTTGATTTGATTTGTTTATTTTTGCTTCTTCTTAAAGGGGTAATACCAATGCCCCTAATTCGTTATTCTATTAAAAAACCTCATTATTATAATGTTTTAGTTTATATTTCATTTTCATAGTTCTGTAAGCCACTAATTCAAATATTCTCTGACATACTTAATTATGTTGATATTTTTTTATTTATTATTTGTTTTTTCCTTTAATGTAAATACCAATGCCATTAGTTCATTCTTCTGAGGGACCTTTAACATTTTTTGGGTGAAAATTCTAGTATTATATGCTTGTTCTTGCATATTGTAAAAAAGTGCAATTTCTATGTAAATTGTGTGCAATTTTTGTCAATGTTTGTTTTAGAATTTTTTTGATTTCCTTTTCGGTAATACCATTTCCACTAATTCATTATTTCTTAGAAAAATACATTATTATGATTTTTTTAGTTTATATTTCATTTTCTTCATTATGAAAGGGTAATACCAAAGCCATTTATTTGTTCTTTCTTAGAAACACTTCATTATTTTGATTTTTTAGTTTTTATTATTTTTACTTTTTCTTCAATTTTAATACCCATGCCACTAATTCATTCTTCTCAGGAAACTTAGTTTTTTGGGAGAAAATTCCAGTATTATATGCTTGTTCTTGTATATTGTAAAAAAGCGAAATTTCTGTGTAAATTGTGTGCAAATATTGTCAATGTTTGTTTTAGCAAAAAAAAAAACATTTCATTTATTTGGTAATACCAATGCCACTAATTCATTCTTTCTTAGAAAACTTCATTATTATGATTTTGTTTTAGTTTGTATTTCATTTCCTTTCTTATGAAAGGGTAATACCACAGCCACTAATTCATTCTTTCTTAGAAAAAAAATTATTTTTATGATTTTGTTTTTGGTTTATTATTTTTATTTTTATTAAGTCGTAATACCAATGTAACTAATTCATTCTTCTCAGGAAACTTAATTTTGTGTGTGAAAATTCCACTATTATATGCTTCTTCTTTCATATTGTAAAACGTGCAATTTCTATGTAAATTGTGTGCAATTTTTTGAACGTTTGTTTTATATTATTAATTTTATTTTCTTTCTTCTTAAAGGGTAATACCAATGCCACTAATTCATTCTTCCTTAGAAAATGTCATTATTTTGATTTTTTATTTTATTTCTTATCTAAGGATAATGCCAATGCCACAGGAAACATTTTTATTGTTGCAAAAATTTCCCTATTATCTTCTTATTCTTCATGTTATATTAAATCGTTATTTCTATGTAAATTGCGTGCAATTTTTTTCATACTTTTTTTCCTTTCTAAATTGTTCTTTCACTATTCATTTTATCTTGATCGACTGGTCAAGATATTTTGAGATGTTCTGCTTAACTATCTTGGCATTTGGTTACACTCCAATAAAATAATCACATCATCTAGTGGGCCTAGCTCGTATATAAATCTCGGCTTGGTAGTTGGGATACAAAATGGTGAGGACTTTATCGAATATTTAGATCATGTAGGAGAATTCTTAGATGATGTTTGGATATGTTGATTTGATAGTTGATGTACGTACCAAAAATTAATTATTTGTGGTTTGAGCTTATTGTAAGTTTTCTTTATCCTCTGCATTCATTCATTCATGATAATTTCAACCTTTTTAGAAACATACATTCATAACTTTTCCTCGGAGCTACAGTCTACACACTGGGTCACATGTACTAGTGTGGAATTTGAGCTCTATGTGAGTCAGAGTAGTTTTTGGCTAGTTGCATTACAGAATGGATATTTTGATGAGAGACGGGCTGCACCCTTGCCAATACTCTGGTTAGATGGGCCAATCTCGAGGGCCGCTTGTTTCCATGGCTGGCTCTAAGTACTACCCCTTCCATCCCATAATATAAGAATTTTTGATGCTAGACTAGTGTCAGAAACTCTCTTATATCCGGGGACGGAGGGAGTACTCATGTATGCACGCACGGTAATATCAGCAAGCAACAGATTGACTGAAACAAATTTAGGATCAATCGACTGACCTAAATTTCGTTTTCAGTCAACTGAACTGTAGCCGGTTCCATTTTTTTTTTTGCTTCGTCCCAGGCGTTGCCAGGCACCTTATTTTCTCAGGCACATCGGCTAGGCCTCTAACCAAACAGGATCTTATCGAGACCATAACTTCACTGAGCTCTAGAGTTTGAGGGCTACGCCCACATTTTGTGGGAAACAAGTTCAAGATCAACACGAAGATCATGAAGAGTCACCCATAACCTGGGAAGAGATGAAGGAAGCTGTGCAGTCAATATTTGTCCCCAAACATTACACCAAGGGACTTGTATAACAAGTTTCAAGAGCTACAACAAGAGACTCGAACCGTGGAAAAATACTAAAAGGAGATGGGGTCCCCGAAGATAAGAGCCAACATGGAATAATCCGGTGGGCATTCCATGGTAGCACATGGAAGAATAAGAGGAGCAAACCATGGCTCGCTTCCTCAGCGGCTTGAACCATCCTATCAAGCAACACCGACTTGCAACCGTATTTGACTTTGGTGGAATTGGTGCAAGCAACAAGGCATCAACATCTTTCCTACTGTTGTAACTGTTCTCACTGCTTTCGCGTTTTGCCAGCCATATGCCGTGTATAGTTCGACGAAATTTCCCAATTTGACGTCCGGAAATTTCTTGTTTCAAGTTGCACCTAGGGCATCGGCGGAGCTACATGTATTGCTGCAGGGGCCATCCCCCCCCCCCCCCCCCCCCCCCCCCCCCCCCCCCCCCAACCTTGACAAAATGTCTGAAGAATTATTTTTTTGAAAGTGCTTAATTAGAAAAATATAGTCTTTAGCCCCATCAAGATAGTTGTGTTTGACTTTAGCCCCTCCAGCGTTTCTTCTCTAGCTCCGCTACTGACCTAGGGTCATGTGTTCTGGTTTAGAGATTGCTGCAGGACTTATTTTTTGGTTTGTCTACACGATGCAGATAAGATGGGGGAGTTCGGGACCAAATACGAAGTGGTTAAATAAAATTAGTATGCAAAAAAGATATCGATCCCTTGGAATGGACGTAACGTACCCATTGTGCATCTTGCATGCATTGGGCTTCCCTCAAACCTCAACTATTTTTTTTTGAACAATCAAACCTCAACTAATTTGTTTTATAGGTTTGAGGCTTTGAGCTAGTATAATGTGGAGTCACTTCGGCATCAATGAGACAGTCTGTCAGGCGACGACTTGACCATGGCACGATTGCATGAAGTCTACCCGATCGATGAGCTACCTTTGATTATATACACATAGCATGCAGTGGTGTGCGAGCTAGCTTTGGCAGAACAGAACCCACCCCCACAGCACCGCCATGCCCACGCCCTCGCGATCCCAGCTGCTGCCATTGCCAGTTCTCGTACTGGTTCTTGCAGGTGCAGCGGCCATTGTTGGTGAGCAAGATGAGCAGCAGCGGATCACGCATCCGGGCTGCCCTGACAAGTGCGGCAACGTGAGCATCCCGTTCCCCTTCGGCCTGATGCCGGGCTGCTTCCGCGAGGGCTTCCAGGTTACCTGCGACCACTCCTTCGACCCGCCTCGAGCCTTCCTCGCCGGCAGCGACACCGACGCGACGACCAACCTCATCACGCTCACCGAGCGCGACCAATCGGCGGTCTACGACGACCCCGAGCTGGCCTACTCGTACTCCAACACCTCGAGCTGGGCAGTCGAGCTCATGGACGTGTCGATCGACAGGAGCGAGGCACGGGCGTACGGCCCCATCACGTCCCGCTGCAGCACCAACATCGCGCAATCCAAGCTCAAGGAAGAGGCCATGACGCTGGAGGGGCCGTTCGCCGTCTCCGAGACGTTCAACGTCGTCGTTGGCGTCGGCTGGAAGGTCGGCGTCACGGACGGCTCAAGCTCCAGCTCCTACACGACGACGTTCGCCTGCCGCTCGGAGCTCGCAGGCGGCCACCTCGAGCACGCCAGGAACGGGTCGTGCACGGGGCGAGGCTGCTGCGAGGCCGCCCCGAGCTCAGAGCCCAGTTACGAGATCGTGCCGGGGGTCAGTGCCGAGAACAACACCCTGTGGAGGACCAGCCCGTGCTCCTACGCCATGGTGATCGAGAAGTCACGCTACACCTTCTCGACGCCGGACCTGTACGGCGACAAGGTGCTGCCGAAGAAGTTCCCCAGGGGCGCCCCCGTCGTGCTCGACTTCGCCATCGTCGGGGACGCCGCTTGCCCGGGAAAAGGCCAGCGGCCACCGCCGGACTACGCGTGCGTCAGCAACAACAGCTATTGTGTCAACGCGACGGTTGGCCACTCAAGCTACGAACTCAGCTATGTGTGCAAGTGCTCGGACCACTACGAGGGCAATCCTTACATCGCTAATGGCTGCAGAGGTTTGTCCAAATGTTTTGATCTCCACAAATTAATAGAGTTTTTAGACGATTCATTAACTCCGGTTTTGTATATATATTGATCCTTAATTTCAACTTTTGAAGACATCGATGAGTGCAAGTCCCCTGATCTATATTATTGCTCGAGCAATGGCATATGTATGAACAGACTGAATGGCTATGATTGTCCATGCAAGCCCGGAATGAAAGGCGATGGGAAATTAGGACATTGTGCAGAAAAAATCCCCCTGGTAGCCAAGGTGATTGTGGGTAAGTAAATGGCATGTATATTTATGTACTCCTGTTCAGTTTTTGTTTTGTTTTGAATTTTGAGCTTTTGTCTCTAGAATATGTTGTGTTACTACATATCACTTTAGAATGCATAGATGAGTTTTTGTAACTTTAACTGATAATACATATGTAAATATTTGGGATTTCTACTATGCATCCTCATTTTATTACCCGATTCATCCTATGAAATACTTTCATTTCATTATTGCCATTTATATAGTAACATATAAACATAAAACTTAGTGTTGAATGCTTATATTGGATACCTTTTCTTTAAACTTGTTGAGGAAGAAGTTAATATATGTGAAACAGAAAATTAAACATATTAAAATAGTAATTCAAAATGGGAAACATGGGCAACTAGTTTAAAATTTTGGTCACCTATTAGTATAGAAGACAGGGCTGCACATTAATTTGCTCTTTGACCAAATGCGGCTACCTAGTGTGAGCTTGCATGGTCGTCTTCTCTTCTTAGGTTCCGATACTCCCTCATTTCCAATTTATGTTCACTTAAAAAGTCTGAAATTTTCTATTTACGTATAAGGTACATTGCTTTGCAAATAGGCAAACATTAGTTACTAGTAGAGTGCCCGTGCGTTGCCACGGGCTCTTGAAATAGTTTGCAAGAGTTACATGTTAAATTTCACATGTACAAACAATATAACACAAACACAATTATTGAATAATTGAAGTCCATTTTTGCAATGTAAATTGATAACAAATAGAAAGATTAACGACATGTCCATGTAACAAACTGAGCGATGTTCGAACTAAACATCTATTACAAAACTATCAATAGAATTATGGAAGAGAGAAAAAATTGGATCGCGGGAAGGGGAGCGGCGACATAAGTGTCAAGGGAGGAGGATTGATTATTGCGGCAGTCACACGAAGAAGATGTCCCATGCCTTTTTTTTTGGAGATCGAGGATGCCCGTGCAGCCATGCCTACAGGTTTCCTTGGTATTTCCCAGCTACTTTTAGTGACTCCTTTGATTATGTTGGACTATTGTAGAAGAGATTATTGGGAACTTTTTTTGTTTACAATCAGTAATCAATAATTGGAAAACATGTTCGTGCTGGATGGAAGAGGCAAAAGAAATTTCCAAGGTAAGACCTGAAGCTTCCTTGGACTGAAAGTTGATTATGCAAGCAGTCGAAGTTAGGATCTAGCGTGTCAGTCATGCACTCTGAAGAATGTAAATCCTTTGAACTTATCTATCAAGTCAAGGATACACGATCCAACTATTGACCTACTTTATAAAATCTGTTAGAACACTATCTATACTAAATATAGCGAAAACAAGCACAGGTAAGCACAATGTCTGAAAATGTCAAATTGTGTACAAGTCAATTTTGACAGTAAAAGTACAGATAGATTTTATGCACTGTAAATGACAGAATTTGGCAACAGAGCTTCAAGCCACGGACTGGCAATATATATTTGTGAACCAAACATGACAGAAACTGGCAATATAACTTCATGTCACAGTTTGGAAACAAAATATGACGGTACATGACATTAGCATTAAAATTGATGTTAAAGAAATTTCAAGCCATTTGACAAAAATAAAATATCACATTAACCTTAGGCAACAGGCTACCCTGTTTTTCACTCTAATTTAAGGGAACTAAACATGTTTTTGACATGACATGGAAGACAAATGACACATGCTCCTTTTCAGCGGCAAAACAATTTCACTCCTGAAGATAAGTGTTGGAAACATGCACATCCTCTTATTTGACACCTGAACAAGCGACTGGATTAGTTCCAGTATTACAGAGACCAAAGCTCATGAAACATCAGTGTGAATCCCAGATCATAGCAATTTGGGTTTTCCCTTTCATATCTGCATTGTGTAAAGTTGGATCAGATTGCAGTGTTTATATGTAATTTAGCAAGAGTTCTGCCAAGCCATTAACTCCATAGAATCCATTTTTATTTTAGGTAAACATTGATATTATTTAGGAGTGAAAGACATACCTGACCCCACAAATTATTTTTGGAATATAAATTGATTAATATCAGTAGCAAGTTAGGAAAGTCATGTATGTGGCAAATCAGTAGTTAGGAAGGTCATATCTGCATAAGCGATAGGTAACTACTTCATAATTCACAACATGAAACCATTTCAGAATTCTAAACACATTTCAGAAATCGAAAACCATCTAAAAATATTTCAGAATTCATAGCATGCCCATATGTATTTAAATAAAATGATGATTCAAATAAAAAAATAAAAAAAAGCTAACAAAGTATGGTTGACTACAAAATAGCGTGAATAAAAATAAATCAAAGAAGAACGAACCTGCATCATCCAGGTCTGGCCGGTCCTGTGGTAGCTGTCCGGGCATCAGCTCTGTTGTTATCTCCTCCCAGTACGGGTTGCATGTCATCGTGATAAAGTAATCTGGTTTACCCCATCGCTGCACTATGGCCATTGCATCTAGGAACCTTCTCTGCATATCTCTATCACCACCAGGAAATGTCCTTGGGAGCACAATCCTTTTACCAATCCGATCACCACATGACTCACCAGCAGCGATCGTGTCTACAAGACCCTACATAGAGGATACATAATGCAGACATTAAGAATACTGAACTAGTATATAGTAAAAGTGAGATCGATAATGTCATAAAAAAACAACTTCCAGCACGCACACTCTGAAACCTTTAATAATCAGTACATCACATTCCGAAAGATCTAATGATCAGTAAAAAATGAGGGAGCTAACTACAACAGTGACAATTTGAGTTGAATTGATTTGGTCAATACACGCACCTCTGAATTCTGTTGATCGGTCCCAGTGGATTTGATCCCCGACTGCATATCAAACGTAACACGTCCGCTTGTTCGCTCGCTCGTCGACGTAGCCGCTCAGGGCTGTTGAAACACCCGGCAAAACATCAATATAAAAAATATGTTGGATTCAGAACGCTAAACCAATTCACAGAACGCTAAACCAATTCACGAGAGATGGTGGGTGTGTGGCTCAGATGTAATGTTTCTGCCACAACTCGATTGTTTAATAGTAGTGTAGATGATGCGTCCGTGATTATTTTTATAATAGGATGCGCTCGTGATTATTTTCCTAATAATAGGATGCGTCTGTGATTAGTTTCCTAATAATTGGATGTGCCCGTGATTGGTTTCTTAATAGGATGCGTTCGTGATTATAGTTTCCTAATTGACCAGACGTGGACTTTCATATTTTCCTCCACGGTGGAGTACGGTCAGTCAATGTAAATTGCTAAGCGCACACAGAAAACGAGTTAGATTAAGTCTAGCCGTTAAGTCTAGCCGTTAGATTAAGTTCAGCGGGTCTAATCATACGGTGGTAATCGGTTCGTGTACGTTTTGTGGGGTGCGCTTAAAGAAGTTCTTGTTTGATTGTTTAATAGTATTGGAGGTCATACGAGGAGGATGGACGAAAGGTGGGAACGTAAGAAAGGAAGTGATTGAAAGAAGGAAAGAGATTGATCACCGTTTGATTGAAATAAGGAAGGAGATTGATCACCGTCATAAATAAATTGATTACCATGCATGAATTGATTGCGTTTGGATTGATTGCGTTGGATTGATTGCGCTTGGTTACCTTATGTGAATTATTTGTTTACCAAAGATAGAGTCGATTGGAGGGAGAAAAGAAAATCGGCAGAGAGAAAACCGGTGGGGAGAGATTGGGAGTGCGGGGTTTTTTTTTTGTCCATGCGGGGTTTTTTTTTTGTGTGTGCGGGTGGGGGGGGGCAGGATGGGGGGTTGGGAGGGAACGAAAAAAAAACCTGTCGAAATAAACCGGTTGAAAGGTGGGGGTACGATCCTACCAACTGAGACATTAGGAGTAGAGATGAGCGGATTGATTTATATCTAGTTTTGGTTCTCAATGCGGAGCCAACCAAAGCAGGAAGGACTGGTGTGGCATGCATGCTACATTATTATATAGTTTAGTTCTTAGATAGGTCTTCCTTGGTTATACTGATTCTTCAGATGGGCCTATATAAACCGAAGAAAGAGGGTGTGTGTCCGAATATCCTGAATAGACAGGACGGGCTACATGGAGCCTGTTTTAAAATAACATATTTCCACAGCCCAAAACAAGTTGAAAAAAATTATACATATAGAAATACATGTATAACACGTTCTAGAAAAGTTTTGTAACAATATAGTTTCATACGTGGCGTAGACAAAAAAGACATATACATACATGGCAATAGGCCATTTTTTGTTGTTCTTGGGCGGGATTTTGTTTCTTTTGCACAGCTTGCAAATCATAATATTTTTGAACGAAATTTTACAGATCCGTCACGAATATGTATAAGTTTTCACATGATTTTTTTGAATTTTTTTGAAATTTAAAAATATCAATTTCGATTTTTTTGAGAAAACGGGCTCCAAGGAGCCCGTCCTCCAAAAAGTCACACTCATGTGTGTCATTCTATATACATTCAACTTCTTGATGAACTTGTATTTTATGCTGAGCTCTGTTTTGCTTGTCTTGAGAACAAAAGTGACTCCAGCAAATGTTAATTGACTGACCACAACGGAGGGACGACGAAGGAACACCATAACCCTCATACACCAAATAAACAAATTAAATGACTAAACGAACACAAGATTCCTTAATGTACAATCAAAAGAACTCACTTACATCCTTACGACATATTATGCCCTCCAACATTGGTAAATGTATCATTATATAATATTCATCAGTAAACAGATGGTGTCATGTTTCCAATTTATCATACCTTTGTTGTTTTTCCCTATATGCATTTGTTAGTAAAACTTATGAGAAAGAGTACCACGACATTACTAATGAAAAATCAGAATAGTTCTATTTTTTAACTTACCAATCTAAAAATGGCACCACCAATAATCGGACTATTTTCTTTTGGAAAAGACGAGATATAAGGCTTTCTTGTAAGTTTGTAATCCATGAAATGAAGTTCCGTCATATTTTCTCCTCAGCCTGACCTCCCGCGTCGCCCCCGCAGGCGACGGGGAGGAACCTAGCCGACGCCGAGCGCCACCCCTCCCCCTCCCCTCCTCTCCCCTGCCGCCGCCAGAGGGCGTGACCGGGCGAAGCCCGGCCAGCGCCGGCGGCGGCAGGGATCTCTGCCCCCTTGCGCGTTGGATCCGGTGCGGGCCGGAGTTGATGGGCCAGGGCGTCGTGATCTGGAGTCTCGCGGCGGCGCGTCTCGACCCCTGGCAGATCCTTCTGGTGGCGGGCTGCGCGGCGAATCTCTGCAGGTGGCGCGCGTCTTTTGTTCGCGGCGGCGGTGACCTGGCCCAGATCCGCCGTCTGCTGGCATCGGGCGGCGAGGGCTGCGCACGGCATGGTCCGGCGGCTGGTGCCGTCCTTTGGGCGGTGGTGGCCGGCGGCGAAGGTGGTCGGGGACTGAACTTGGGCCGTGATGACGGCTCACTGGAGTTCCTCGGAGATCCGGCGGTTCCTTACGTCTTCTCGGCGTGACACCGACCGGTTCCATTCAGCTACGGGTCGGGGTGGTACAACCGCCGATGAAAATCGTGCCGACTTCGGTCTTGGCGGACGATGGCGGCGTCTTTGACGTCGTTTCCTTGTCAAGGCATCGTCGTTGCGGTCTGCGTCACATCGCTCAGGCTGCTCCGGGGGAAACCCTAGATCTGGGTCTCCCGGATCGGAGAATGACGAAGTCTTCGGTGACGTTCTCCCTCTTGAGGGCATTGTTTTGGAGCAGGTGCTGACTGAAGGGGCTATGAGGTGGTGCGGTGTGGCACATACCGCATCAATGGCGCCGGGTCTCAGCGGCGTGGCGCAGCGGGGTCTCGGCGACAGATGCGTGACTGGACGCGCGCAGGGAGGTGGCGCTGTCTGGCGTCGTGGCGGCGTCGACGGCAGGCCTGGCAAGGTAGTTGCGTCAGTACCTGCTCTGAAGATGGATCGGTGGAAGACGGCGGCGGCGGCCTCTCAGAGTGCGCCAGACCGGTGTGTGACCCAATCCCGGTATGTGGCTGGGCTGGGGCATCCGGCTTTAGATGTTAGGCTTTGGTGCGATGTCTGTTTGGTATTCGGCTCGGACATTCGGCACCCCTTCGTCAAGGGGATAGGAGTAGCGACAGGTGTTGCCTAGATGGTGGCTTCAGGCTTACTGATGTACTACTTTGTAAGGTTAATTAATAAAATGGCTGCATGCATCGCCCAGATGCAGAGGCCGGGGGTATATCCTCCTTTTCTAAAAAAAAAATGTGATTACTGGGTTAGCGAGTATGACAAGGCTTGAGGTGTTGATTTGCAATGAACCGGGTGAGAAAATTAGTTTAGCATGCATGGTTGCACAACATTCATATTGCATCCAATACTATACTTTTGAGTAAGTTTTTTTGTCCATGTAGGTACAATCGGCAGCATTTTTATCATTGTAGTCATGTCATTTCTACTTCTTCTTCACAAAGAGAAAAAGAAGACAAAAGAGTTCTATGAAAAGAATGGTGGACCGACACTTGAGAAAGCACAAATTATAAAACTATTCAAAAAAGATGAGCTCAAGCCTTATTTACAGAAGAGCAACTTTATTGGAAAGGGTGGTTTTGGTGCAGTTTACAAGGGCAACATCGGCAATGACCTAGTTGCAATCAAGAAGACGATTAGAGGTGGTCTGCTAGAGAATGAACAATTTGCAAATGAGGTCATCATCCAATCGCAAGTCATCCACAAGAACATTGTTAGGCTCATAGGTTGTTGCCTGGAAGTTGATACACCATTGCTAGTATATGAGTTTCTTTCCAATGGTAGCCTCGATGACATCCTTCATAACAACGGCAAGAAGCCTCTGAACTTGGATAAACGTTTAAGTATTGCTGCAGAATCCGCAGATGGTCTAGCTTACATGCATTCAAAAACAAACACCAAAATCCTACATGGGGATGTTAAACCAGCAAATATACTTTTGGATGATAGGTTTGTCGCCAAGATTGCAGACTTTGGCATATCGAGGTTGATTGTGAGAGACAAGCAACACACCGGGAAAGTCATCGGTGACATGAGTTATATGGATCCCGTATATCTACAGTCAGGCTTACTAACTGAAAAGAGTGATGTATACAGTTTTGGAGTTGTGCTCTTGGAACTTATTAGTAGGAAGAAGGCCACACACTCTGACAACAATAGCTTAGTGAGCAGTTTCCTTGAAGCTCATAAAAGGGAGAGAGCATCTGATTTGTTTGATAATGAAATTGTAATAGGAGAAGATTTGGAGATTCTTCAAAGTTTAGCAGGGATGGCAGTCGAATGTCTCAGCCTTGATGTGGATAAAAGACCAGACATGACAGATATAGCACATCACCTTCTCTTACTGAATAAATCCCGCAAATTGTAAGCTGTTTCAAGTAAGTTATTTGATATTTAGTTAATGTATATGTATGTAATGTTATCGAATAAGTACAATTCACATCAATACTTTTTATTGTACTATTTTGAGCAAAATATTTTCAACAGATGTAGGGATGCGTCCATTAATTTCCTGAAATTTCTTATTTCACTGTTACTCACTCATTGTGTAACCATATTTTTGAGTTACCAAATGTATGTATTGCGCTGATTCGCTGTATTCCTAAATGTGCGTAGCATGCTACACTGAACATGGGTAACCAATAGTCAAATGAAGAAAATATGTTGCCCGATACACCATGGACTGGTATGTGTCGTGTTTCGGGGAAGAAGTAGACAAGTTTTTTTTAGGGGTATCATCAAGCTTTATTAATCAAAATCCAAAGTGGGATTACAAAAGGATCTAGGGATGGATCATCCAAACATGTCGACCCTGATCTAATGTATTTGAAAACTTGGCTTACCTATAGGCTGCGTGATTGGTTGCTCGGCCGTCGAAAGTAAAAGAGCAATTGAACAAAGTGTTGACACCAGATTTTGACACGGAAGAAAACGTTATTAAGATGGATTCAAATAAAGAAGTGCTCTACATGAAAAAAATTCGTAGTGTTGGCACGAACATCTTTGAAGTTCGGAGTATCGCTGTCCAATCTCATCTCAAAGGCTGAAACTATGCTCGAAGTACTGAGATTTCATATTCAGGGTACTGTTCGGCCGATTAATCCCCCAAAACGACCTCGTATGAGAAAATATTAAACACGGATTGTCTTCGTCTCGTCGAATAGATCGATTTTGATATAAAAATCATCTCAATCGGAAGTCGTATGCAAAAGTTAGAGCCATCGGAGTGCAGCCCTACCATGAGGCAAAAAAACTGACGCGAGGGATCAGACACTCGCCGCGGTGATGTCTGATGGGTTGCGTAAGCTATTCGGATTTTTTTTGAAACTATGACGTTTTTTATAGCAAATTCGGAAACTATACACCCTAATGCATAAAAATCAAAACTATGACCCCGTCGGCCGCGGATTGGCCGAAGAGGGCCTTTTCGGTCAAACATTGGCCGAAGACCTCTCTTTGGTCAACCGTAGGCCGAAGATACCTAGAAGTGGGCCGAAGACAGGCTGTCGGTGGCCTGGCGACCGAAGAGGGGCCCGTCGGCCAACCAGCGGCCGAAAAGGCTCTTCGGCCACCCGTCGGCCGAAAAGCGTGGATAAGGCCACCGCGACGGCTTTCTTCTTCCTCTGCTCGCTCATTCTTGCTCTCTCTCTCGTAGCTCTCTGTTCCTCGCCACCTCGCGCCGATCTCTTCTCTTGTCCACCTGTTTTCATATCCAATCCGCAGAAACAATAGATCATAGCATTCTCCACCGGCCTACGGTATTTTTTTTTGCTATGGGCTAGTTTTTTGTGTGTGAGGAGGAGCCATGGTGGGGTGGAGGAGGTGTGGCTGGTGAGGAGGTGGTGGGGTGGAGGAGGTGCGGCTGTGGAGGCAGTGGTGGTGAGGAGGAGGTGCGCCTGGGAGGAGGTGGTGGTGTTGTCCGGTGGTGCAAGTAGTCTGCGAGGTGGCCGGTGCAAGAAGAAGGGGATACACGCGTCGAAGGTATAACAATGTCGTCATATTTTTTCTCTAAGTTGTACAACGGTTAGTTAGTGTTAATTTATCGGTGGTGTCCTTTTAGCGGTTAGTTAGTGTAGCGGGTAATAATTTTGTTTGTTATGATTAATGAGAAGATGAAAATGTCTGAAAGGTGAAAATGTCTGAATTAGTAAATTTGACTGTTTACTACGGCCCTGGTAATGTTCGATACAATGAGTTGGGAGTTGATCTTAGTGAGTATAAAAATGGCGTCATGACACTGCCAGACCCGGACAGACTTGACATTAGACAGTTGAAGTACTGGTTGACTACTAGTTTGGGGCTGGATCCTGAAGTATGTTCCGTCAGTATTCATGCATTGTGGACCAAATCCTGTAAAAATGTCAAGTGGGAGTTGATGCCGATAGATAGGAGCCAGCATTGGTTGATGCTGTTAAGTCGTTGCCGAGACCGAAGAATCCACCCATATGCCCTGGTGCAACCTGGGGCAAAGGAGGAGAATACCGTACAAGTCGACGGGGGGTATGAACCTGGCCAGGGCAGTCAAGTGGCTACCGATATTTGTTTATCCGGGTCACAGCCACTAGATGTGGATGGTAGCCAACCCGAGAAAGAGTCAGACTATGTGGCACACAATGTGTGTGGTCATGATACTGGGCAGAGTAGTCAGTCGATAATATTAGCTAGTTCTGGTTTTGCTGATGAGGAAGAGGAGGAAATGCTGAGGGTGATGGAGGAAGAGGACGAGGATGGATTGGCGGAGGATCTGGATTCTGAAAATTCCGAGGATGAAGTGGAGGTACCGATTCCTTCTGCATGGGATCAGGACATATCCACCGGTCTTACGGTCAACGATTGCCATGAAGTTCCATGGCACTATAACCTGAACCAAGTCCAGATAGGGGCTATGTTTGATACAAAGAAAAAAATGAAGTATGAAGTGATCAAGTGGGCTATGTCTACGCAGAGGGTTTTCCGGACACACATTTCAAGTCCAACAAACTATACCGTGAAATGTGTGGAAACAGGTTGTCCTGGGAAGGTGCACGGGCACGTGCCGAAGTATAACATCCACTGGGTTGTGACCGATGTCGTCCCACATAATTGTGTGAGGAAAAACCTTCTGGTGAATCATCCAAACCTGACTTCAACTCTCATTGCGCAACTCATGTATACTAAGATAGTGCAGAAGAAAGATATGGAAGCAAAACATATCCAGACAGCAGTCAAGGTCAGATGGAATTATGACATTCCTTATGGGAAGGCTTGGAGGGCTAAGCAGAAGGCTATGGAGGAAAGGTTTGGGACGTTCTTCGACTCATATGATAATGTTGTCCGTCTCCTTGACATAATGAAGGAGAGGAATCCCGGCACTTATGTTAACATACAACACACGAGGTTGGAGAGTATACCAGATTTCAAGGTTTTGAAACGAGTATTCTTCTCTTTCGCAATGTCCATCGAAGCTTTCTGGCATTGTCCTCCTGTGATGTTTGTGGATGGTACATTCCTGACTGGTCAGTACAAAGGACAAATCCTGACTACTATTGGTGTGGACGGGAACAATAAAATCATCCCACTTGTCATGGCATTTGTGGAGGGTGAGAACTTTCCTAGCTGGGTATGGTTCTTCTGGCAAGTGAAAATTGCCATCGTGAAGGACCGACCAAACGTGTGTGTCATTCATGACAGACATGCTGGTATATTGAAGGCTGTGAAGATACTAAGGAATCCAACAGAAGATGAACGAACACCTTGGAAGGACTTGCAGAGCCGGTGGTGCATGCGCCATCTTGGGGCTAATTTTTTCTCACAGTTCAAGAACAAGCGGTTGATGAACTTGTTCAAAAAAATATGCAAGCAGAACCAGCAGCGTAAATACCATTTTATTTGGTCAAAACTTGATGAGTTTAATAAGAAGCAGGTCGGTGCGAGGAAGAAAATGGAAGCAGATCAGGTTAAATTAGCAACACTCATGGCGGAGCTAGAGGAGCCAGTAGGTCTTTGTGACTTGCCAGAAATTGACCCTCCTAATACTAAGAGAAAGAAGGGAAGGGCAATAAAGAATTTTTCTGAATGGATAGAGAAAGAGCCTCCCGTGAATTGGTCTTTGCTACATGACACCCATGGAGCTAGGTATGGCGACATGACAACCAACCTTGCAGAGGTGTATAACTTTGTACTCAGAGGGAATAGAGCATTGCCACTCACAGCTATCGTGGAGGCTGTATTTCATGGCACTTTGAGATATTTCAGAGAAAGGCACGAGTTAGCAAAGAAGCATATTGCAGATAATCAGAACACACCTTATTGTAGCCGTGTCATGCAGTACATGGCTAAGAAGATAGAGAAAGCAAAGAAGCACACTGTCAGACTCATAGGTAATCAGGAAAGGAGGTATGAGGTTCAGCTTCCTACCGATGGTTTTGGTTCTGCAAATGAGGTGAAGACGCACGAGGTAAAAATTGGAACAGAACTTTATCCAACGTGTGAGTGTACATGCAACAAACCGAAGTTGTTGCACCTGCCTTGCTCACATGTGTTGGCTGCATGTGGCCAGATTGAGTTGGACGCCATCTCCTTCGTGTCCCCATACTATTCAAAAGAGGCAGTACTCAATGTCTGGACCAGTGAGATGACAGGGTTTAGAGTCGTCGGCAATTTTAACAAGGTAAACGACGATGAGAGAGTATACATCCCGGATCCAGCTCTTCGGCGAACAAGCAGGGGTAGACGTAAGGTCAAACGCATCAGAAACGATATGGACCAATCTAAAGTTGGTGGAGCAACCAGACAATGTTTGCTATGCGCGGCTTATGGGCATAGGATGAAATATTGTCCCGACCTCAAGAAAGACGGTGCTTCCACATTGACGAGTGCGACAACAGGAGCAAGAGGCGGACGTGGTCGAGGCAGTCGAGGACGAAGGGGAGGACGAGGAAGAAATAACTCACAAGCTATATAATTTGTTAGGACTAGGTGATACTTATTATTATGTGTCGGACTATGAGAAAATGTCGGACTATGTTTTAATTTGTAATATGTCTGGACTATGTTTTAATTTGTAATATGTCTAGACTATGTTTTAATTGCATGTTAGATTTGTTGTTTTAATTGCAGATATGTCTTTGTATCCATTGCTTGATGGTAAGATTGAAAGATGTCACCGGGCTGCACTTATGCAAGCGGGCAGTGCAGTAGGACGAGAGAGAGGAGGCCAAGATGAGCGACACCGGAAACGACTTCAGTGTAGTAGGATGTGGGCGAGGAGGGCAGGAGGAACGACGCCAGTGTCGAAAGGGACAAATAGGAGGGCTTTGAGACAGAGGACAGAGAAGAAGAAATACAATGTGCGCATAATTGCGACGTCAGTACGGTAGGATCGTTGAACAGACAACTTGCAACATGAATGTCGTGTGGAACTGCGTGATGAAGCTGTCGGTCAAAGGAAATTTCAAACGGTCGACCGTACGCAACGAATTTGAGAAAATTCGTCCAAACTAGCTCCGAACATGAACACAAAATTGCGCATTTACGGTTGACAAAATGATAAACAAATCGCAAAAATGAAACCATAACATCAATATGCATTTTTTTGTGTAGAGCTTATCTCGAATCGAAGCACCGTTGTGTAGATTAGAGGAGAGAAGGAAAAAAAGAAATAAGGGAGGAGCTTCGTGGAGATGGAAGAAGAAGCAGGTACACAGCTCGCATCCCTCCAACCTCCTCTCCTACAAGGGGTCCACTCATGTGCGTTTGCTCTGCGTCGCTCGGGTCTGGCTCTGGAAAAACTGGCGATTTGAACGTGTCCAGCAAACCAGGCCCAGATGTGCTTTAAGTTCCGTGCGATGCAATCCAATAGTGAACGCATGTATAAATGGGTCACAATCTTTTCATACAGGTCTGGTGGAGGGAAAGCAGGCAACTAGACGCGCCCCATCAAAATCTCTGCAAATTGCTGCTGCCGACCCCACCCTCTGGTTCCTTGCAATACTTGCATCAACGTGGATCTTCGCGTACCCTGTTGGCGGAGCTTTTGGGCGTACGACAGCTCGTATTTGGCAGGGATGGTAGTGGTGGGTCGGAAGATTATCTAAACTAGTCGCCAACCCATGCATTCGCACAGGTTAGTAGTAGCCTACAATTATAACTTGTCCTAAATTTTAAAATATGTAATGAAGTTTTGTGACTATATTTCATTTAGAAGTCCCTTATTTCTATTGCAACAGTTCCATCTTGTCCTATGACCATATAGGTTAATATTCAAGTCTTATCATAGTTAAAATTTAATACTTCAAATAATTGAATATTAATTGAAGCATACACTGAAATGTTCTCTATCATGATAAAAACTTCAATTATTCAATAACTTATAAACTTGTTATATATAGCCTTCAACACAACAAAATAAATTTTTCTATTGATCGTTCACCTACCTATATCTAGAGTAATTAAGAAGTTTACTATAGATATAAGATGAAAGGTCTTAATAGAGTCAACAACAAAAAATAATTCTACATTTTTTATTTAGAAGAGGGATAGATGAAATTATCAAAAAACCATTTTTATTACTTCTCTAATAGTTCCATAATTTCCTCATAAAAAAGAGAAGAGCCTAGTCTCCAATAGATATATTGCAACAAATAAAATCATGCATAAATAAAATAGTCATGTGGTTGAGCTTCTGTACTTGTTTCGACGGTTGCTCTTTTGTGCATCTCCTTTGCTTCGATTCCATCATATCATAATGTCTTGATCTAGACATGTCCACTTTGAGAGAAGGTATGCAACTGTAACCTGAGCATCCAATGAATTAATTAGGCAATCCAAAGTTCGGCAAGCACTAATAGAAAACGGCCCATTTGTCCCGGTTCCAGAGGTCCATTTGTCCCGGTTCTAGAACCGGGACTAAAGGGTCGGGACTAAAGCCCAAAATCTTTAGTCCCGGTTCGCTTACAAACCGGGACAGAAGGGGCTCCACGTGGCCGCTGCGAGGAGCCCAGGCAGGAGGACCTTTAGTCCCGGTTGGTAACACCAACCGGGACCAAAAGGCATCCACGCGTCAGCATCTGGCAGGAGCTGGGGTTTTTGTTTTTTTTAAAGGGGGGGGGGGGGGGTTAGGGGGTTTTGTATGGTTAATTTAGGAGTTTCATATTGTGTTAGCTAGCTAATAGAGAGAAGTGTCCTTTCTTTCCCCGTGCTTGGTCGACGCTAGCTACTATAGAGAGAACTCGACACGCTAATTAGTAAGCAAATGAAGGAACCATTAAGTACACAAGATCGTCATGAACATATACGGAGAGAAGTGATCGACCTCTCTTTCTCCGAGAGATTGGTCGAACAACAAGTTTTCGTATATCTATCCGACGGTACTACATATATACAATATAACATCTTTTACAATCCTTAACATCATCTACCTAAGATCCAATCACAAATCCGCATGGTATTCTCCGTCTTTAGGTATGACGTGGTCAAGAAAGAATCCCGCCAATTCCTCTTGAATTGCTCGTATGCGATCATGTGGTAGGAGTTCATCCCGCATCTGTCAGATCTAATTTAAAGAAGGGGGTCAATACATGCATATATATGAATAAAACTCAACACAATTGATGGTAATATATAAAATAAAATTGTGAATATTATTTACGTACTTCAAATTGTTTGTCAGAGAAGCCCCGCTCAGAGGTCGAGTGGCGAATGAACTCGCATACGTAGTATGCACATAAAACAGTCCCTTCTTTCTGGTACAAGCACTTTCTGAGAATAGAGTTCAATCAAACTGATAAGCAAGCATGGTAATGATATATTGATGAAAATTTGAATCAATTAGAGATGCACGGAACTAGCTAGTACTACTTACTTTGGGGTGCGTAAATCGCAACTCTTTGTTTAGACCGGGAACCTTTCGGGTGAACTTCTTCCAAACCCTGCCAGGCAAAGAAAATGATTACTTGATATCAGGAAATTAACGAAAGTTGCATGCCGATATGGTCCCGGTATTGACTGAACTTACTTCTTGAGCATTGCAGTCATATCCGCATAATCCTCGGGATCTTTACGTTTCGAGTCTAAGACAGTTACTAATGCCCCGTCAAGCTTAATGGATAGCAGAATAAAGTGGAAACTGCGCACGCATACAAAACTCATCAATTACATTACTTAACCTCAAGTAAGCGAAACCGAGTATACAGAGAAGACAGCAACACTCACTTGAAGTTGTAATGAAAGAGTATTTCCCTTTTGTTTTGATGTATAAGGAACGACTTTAGCAAGTTTTCCTCGGTCTCTTTGATTGAGTTTTGTACCGTCCATTCATTTACGGCATCTGGGCTAATGAACCCAACATCGAAGATTCCTATTTTTTGCATTCGATGATCTTCAATCTGCATAATATAGTGAGGATAATTATATATACATGCAATGAACGAGCTGAGCTAGAGACTTAACTATAGAAGTAATACTTATAGACAGTAGGAAGTCATGAGTTGTTTGTCGAGGGCCAGTTGATTGTATAACTGAAATAACTCCACAAATTCAATAGCCATCACGGGAAGTCCAATGAATTCGTGCTCTGGTTTCACTGCCACATACATAGTCTCTCTCCCAGACTCCCTGCAGGTTTCATGTACCACTCATGCAATTTGTACATCATCGTTGTTAGAGGAGGATGATCAGGTTTGACAAGAGGCTTCCCGCGCACGTATTTATATTCTTCTTTTGTTACCTCAGACGTTTCAAAAATTACATCATCCCCCAAGTAATCACCAGGATTGGTACCGGGCAGTAGCACCGGATGATTGGCGACGATATCGCTAGACACCTTGAACGGGGGGCACGATTGCTTCTCCTGTTCGCCGAGCTGGGGAATTGTTTTCCCACTTCTTCGTTCTGCTAACCTTGCATCACTGGAAGTAATTCCCGACCGCCGCGCTTCTTCATAAGTCTTATGAATAATGCGGTCATAGTTGGATTGCGGCGGAGGCGGTGGTGGTCGCTTCAGGGCATCGATAGTGCGCTTCACTTTCACCGGATCTAGCTTCTCCTTCGGAGGTGGAGTTTTCTTTGCAAAATGGTCCCTCACTTGGGCACGACATATGTCCTCGTTTTCTTGCTCGGTCCTCTCATATGGTAACTTTTCCAGAGGCTTGAGAGATGGACCGTATCTGAATTGCCTCCCGCCTCTGCTTGTACTGCTAGCCGCCGGAGCGGCGGCGTCTCTCTTCCGTCGTTGGTGACGAGGCGGAGAAGGAGGCGGAGAGCTCCGACGCGCTGGAGGAGCCGGAGCGGAGGCGTCTGTCTTCCGCCGTTGCCGACGAGGCGGAGGAGGAGGCGGACTGCTCCGACGCGCCGGAGTAGGCGAAGGAGGAGGCGGAGTGCCCTCACGCGTCGGAGGAGCCGGAGAAGGAGGCGGAGTGCCCTGATCACTCGCCGGAGGAGGAGGAGGAGGAGGCGGAGTGCCCTGACTCGCCGGAGGAGGAGGAGGAGGATGCGGAGGCGTCCAGTTTGGAAGCTTGATGTACTCCTTCTGCCATAGACATGTACTCCTCAGAGCACGAACCAGCTGATTCTCCCCTTCACCTGTAGAGTGGTCAAGCTCGAGCTCCTCAAATCCCTCCATTACTTCATCCACCATCACAACAGCATAGCCATGTGGAATCGGAAGGCAGTGAAAAGTTCCGTTGGGTTGAGGAGGCTCAATAGAGCCGACAGCCGCCTTGAAAGTGAGGTTCCGGCATTTTGTCATAAGCTCGCAATGTTGAGCCTCCGTGATAGTATCCACGGGGTAGCTAGGAGCGGTGAAGTCAGGCTGAACGGGCTCCGTGGAAGCCACGCTGCTTCTCCGCTGAGATGGCGGGGTAGCTTCTGGGGTAGCTTCGTGCCGCTGAGATGGTTGGCCGGCAGCTCGCTGGCTCTCAAGTTCCTCTAGCTTTTGTAGTCTTGCATTGAGCTTCTGCATGTCGCTCAGCTCCGCTTTCCTCTTTCTCTCCCGGCTTCTGTAACCGCCTGCGTCGGGAAACCCAACCTTCCATGGAACGGAGCCTGGTGTGCCTCGTGTTCGTCCAGGGTGCTCAGCATTCCCTAGGGCCTCAGTCAGCTCGTCCTTCTCTCTGTCGGGAATGAACGTCCATTTCTACGCTGCGGTGATATACTTCTGAAGCTTCTTGACGGGTATTGCAAGTTGCTCGTCCGTCCAACGGCCCTTCCCTGTTTCAGGGTCCAAAGTTCCCCCAACCCCGAAGAACCAAGTCCTTGAACGGTCTGGCCAGTTCAATGTCTGTGGTTCGACCCCTTTAGCAATCAGGTCATTCTCAGCTTTGTCCCACAACGGCCGGGCTTTGAGGTAGCCACCTGACCCCGTGTGATGGTGATACTGCTTCTTTGCAGCATTGTTCTTGTTTGTCTCTGACATTTTCTTACTCTTATCCGATGTCTTGTAGGCCACAAATGCGGGCCAGTGATCTCTTATCTTCTCAAATCGGCCGGTGAATTCTGGAGTCTTCCCTTTTGTCGACAAACTTTGATTTCAACTCATTCTTCCACCTCCTGAATAGATCTGCCATCTTCTTAAGAGCACACGCCTTGACCAGTGGCTCTATAACTGGCTTATTCGGATCCTCCTCTGGGGGTAGGGTGAAATTTGCCTTCAGCGAGGTCCAAAGATCATCTTTCTGTCTATCGGTGACATAATCACCTTCAGGGACGTCGTCGTCCTTAGGCTTATTCTATTGCTTGATGCTGATCGGGATGTTGTCCCTAACAATAGCTCCGCACTGAGTAGAAAATGCGTCCTTGGTCTGCTTGGGTTCAATCGGATGGCCATCGTCCGCGAGTGCTATGATCGTGAACCTTTCATCCTTGCGCAACCTTTTCTTCGGGCCTCGTCTCGTTACCGAAGTTTGGCTCGATCCGGAGGGCTATAAAAGAAGAAAGAAGAGTTAATATATGTGCATACCAAAACAATTAATGCATCAATTAGCTAGTCAGCACGGGCTTAATTAATATATATACCTCGCCGGACTTTGCAACAGCTCCCTCCTCCGTTCGGTCACCGGAGCCGTCATCATGGTCTCCTTCTTCCTCCGGCATTCGGTCACCGGAGCCATCATGATCATATCCTTCCTCCTCCATTGTTCGATCACCGGAGCCGTCATCCTCTCCTTCCAGACCATCGGTGTCGTTGAGAAACGACAAGATATCACGTCCGGCGAGGATTATCTCCCCCAACAACTGTTCTTGTTCCAAGTCTCTTTGAGCCATAGTTTCTGCAAATATTACAACATGTCAATTAATATACAAACATGATTGTCCGACGTCCGGACCGCCTCTCTCATGAATGTCAAACAAGGGATTCTCTTAACCTTTAAGGGATTTAATTAACAAAATGGCGCCATTCTGGATGTGCAGAAAATGGTCAATATTTTTCCTGATCTCATCTAGCCTTCTATATGTCACGTTGTCTAGTGTCAAAGGATTCAAGAAAACCATGGCTTCATCATTAGCCGGAAGTAACAGGCGCATAATGGTACGAAGCTCTCCAAAATTGTTTTGGAACGGAGTCCCGGATAGGATAATTAATTAGCTTTTTGGTACGAAGTTCAGCGAATTATTCTATCCGGAACTCCGTTCCAAAACAACTTTGAAGAGCTTCGTAGCATCATACGCATGTTACTTTCGGCTAATGATGAAGCCATGGATTTCTTCAATACTTTGACAGACAACGTGACATATAGAAGAATATATATATAGATGAGATCAGAAAAAAATTGGATCAACTTGTGCACATCCATAATGGGGGCATTCTTGATAAATCTATGTTACCGGAGTTTTCTATATGAACACAAAAAATTCCACATGACATGTCCGACGTCCCCCCTCATGTCGAAGTTATTGGGGAGGGGGTAGACGACAACGACGCTCACCCCTCAATTCATGTCCGACGTCCCCCCTCATGTCGAAGTTATCGGGGAGGGGGTAGACGACAACGATGCTCACCCCTCATGTCCGACGTCCGACGTGCCCCCTCATGTCATGTCCGACGTCCCCCCTCATGTCGAAGTTATCGGGAAGGTGGCCTCAACAACGCTCTTTTAACTTGGTAAATTTGGGTGGCCTCGACAACTCTTCTAGGGTTTGGGGTGGCCTCGGCAACGCTCTTTTAACTCATTTAACTCATTTAACTTGGTAAATTTGGGTGGCCTCGACAACGCTTCTAGGGTTTGGGGTGGCCTCGACAACGCTCTTTCAGTCCCAGTTTGGGTGGACTCGAGAGTTTCTATGAGCATAAAAAAAATCTATACAAAAAACTTTCTTCTATGAACAAAAATTTTTCTTCTATGAACAAAAAACTTTCTATGAACATCATCGCTCATATATCAATGCATACATTCATGGATCATCATTGCTCATATATCCATGGATCATATATAAAAACTTTCTATGAACAAAAAAAAATTCTATGAACAAAAAAAAGTTATATGAACAAAAAAATTATACATCAATGCATACATATCCATGGATCATCCATATACATCTGCATACACATCTGCATACATATACATCAATGCATACATATGAAAAAAAGGCAGAGGCGGCGGCGGCGCCGCGGCAAGCAGAGCGCGGCCGGGGCGGCGGCGGCAGCGGCGGGGCAAGGGGGCGGCGGCGTCGCGGCGGGCGGCCGGAGCGCGGGTGGCGTCGGCATCGCGGCGGGCGGCGGCGTCGGGGCATGGGGGGGGAGGAGAGGAGGGGAACGGCGCGGCGGCTCACAGTGGGAGCGGGGACGGCGTCGGGGCAGCTCGGCGACGGCGACGACGGCGAGGTGGAGCAGCCTGATGGCGTCGGGGCAGGGCTCGGCGGCGACGGCGACGAGGAGCAGCCTGGGGGCGTCGGGCGGAGAAGAACAAGTGATTTCGAGAAACTGCTAAGTGTGGGCTTATATACACAGAGCATTGGTCCCGGTTGGTGGCACCAACCGGGACCAATGCACCCCTTTAGTCCCGGTTGGTGCCGCCAACCGGGACCAAAGGTCAGATTTCAGCAGCCCAAAGGGCGGGAAACAGGGACCTTTGGTCCCGGTTGGTGGCACCAACTAGGACTAAAGGGGTGCATTGGTCCCGGTTGGTGCCACCAACCGGGACCAAAGGGTGGTGCTGCCCGGGGCCAAATTTTTAGTCCCACCTCGCTAGCTGAGAGAGCTCAAGAGTGGTTTATAAGCGCTGTTGCGCACACCCTCTCAAGCTCCTCTCAACTGCAGGCTTCCGGGCCTAATCTATCACTGCCTGTGGGCTTATTGGGCCTTCTGCGGGCTAGAATCCTGGCCCAACAAGCTGGTTGGGTTTCTAGTCGTATTCAGGCCGTGGTGGCCCAGTAGGTGGCATTTTTTTTAAAAAAAATCTAGTTTTTTTGTTTTGTTTTTTGCTTTAGTTATTTTACTTTGTTCCTACTTACTGTTTTTCAGTGATTCTTTTTGCTTTTAGGTCACAAAAATTATAAACTTTCTGTTAGTGCCATTAGTTTTCAAATTTGAATAGTTTAAATTTGAATTTTTTGAAATTTGTGTGAATCACTAGTTTGTGAATAACTTTACTAAAAAATAGATTTTTGAGTGATTCTTTTTCCTGCTATTTAATATTACTGTGTTTTATCATTATATTCAATTTGGTAAGTTTTAGGTTATTTTAAATTTCTGTTTTAATCAAAAACAGATTTGGTTATTTTAGTTTGCTATTAAAGTTTCTAACAAAAAAATTCTTTTTGAAAATTCTTTTTGCTATTACTGTTTTGACCAAAAAATACTTTGATAATTTTAGTTGCATAAATTTTATATAATTTTAGTTTAAAAAATACTAGAGGTTTATAAAAGGTTTTTAGTTGATTCCTTTTGCTATTAGAGATTTATAAAAGCTTTTTAGTTGATTCTTTTTGCTATTGAGGAATATTATAGTTTTGTTTTAGTTGATCATAACAGAATATTTTAATTGGTTATTTTTAGTTCATTCTTTTTGCTATTAGAGTTTCATAAAAGTTTTCTAGTTCATTCTTTTTGCTATTAGTTCATTCTTTGAGCTAAATGACCCTGAAATTGAAAAGCACTACGAATGAACTCTGAAAAGGGTTGAAACTTGGCATGGTATCATCATTTCACCCACATAGCATGTGCTAAAAAGTTGAGAGGGTTACGGCAAAAACTGGATGCACTTCATGTACAAAATGGACAATATCTTTCGAAGTATCAGGGTTTCGGACGAAAACTCATCTGTTACAAAGGGATTTCATTTTTTTGAACTCATTTGAACTCCAGACTTTTTGTATGTTCAAAATGCACCATTCAAAGCCACATCAGTAATTTTCAACCCTTTCTGACTTCATTTGGTATTTTTCATGCATTTACTGATTTTTTTGAGCTAAATGACCCTGAAATTGAAAAGCACTACAAATGAACTCAGAAAAGGTTGAAAGTTGGCATGGTATCATCATTTCACCCACATAGCATGTGCTAAAAAGTTGAGAGGGTTACGGCAAAAACTGGATGCACTTCGTGTACAAAATGGACAATCTCTTTCGAAGTATCAGGGTTTCGGACCAAAAGTCATCTATTACAAAGGGATTTCATTTTTTTGAACTAATTTGAACTCCAGACTTTTTGTGTGTTCAAAATGCACTATTCAAAGCCACATCATCAATTTTCAACCCTTTCTGACTTCATTTGGTATTTTTCATGCATGTATTGATTTTTTTGAGCTAAATGACCCTGAAATTGAAAAGCACTACAAATGGACTCTGAAATGGTTGAAAGTTGGCATGGTATCATCATTTCACCCACATATAATATGCTAAAAAGTTGAGAGGGTTACGGCAAAAACTGGATGCACTTCGTGTACAAAATGGACAATCTCTTTCGAAGTATCAGGGTTTCGGACGAAAACTCATCCGTTACAAAGGGATTTCATTTTTTGAACTTATTTGAACTCCAGACTTTTTGTGTGTTCAAAATGCACCATTCAAAGCCACATCATCAATTTTCAACCCTTTCTGACTTCATTTGGTATTTTTCATGCATTTACTGATTTTTTGAGCTAAATGACCTTGAAATTGAAAAACACTACAAATGAACTCTGAAAAGGTTGAAAGTTGGCATGGTATCATCATTTCACCCACATAGCATGTTATAAAAAGTTGAGAGGGTTACGGCAAAAACTGGATGCACTTCGTGTACAAAACGGACAATCTCTTTCGAAGTATCAGGGTTTCGGACGAAAACTCATCTGTTACAAAGGGATTTCATTTTTTGAACTTATTTGAACTCCAGACTTTTTGTGTGTTCAAAATGAACCATTCAAAGCCACATCATCAATTTTCAACCCTTTGTGACTTCATCTGGTATTTTTCATGCATTTACTGATTTTTTTAAGCTAAATGACCCTGAAATTGAAAAGCACTACAAATGAACTCTGAAAAGGTTGAAAGTTGGTATGGTATCATCATTTCACCCACATAGCATGTTATAAAAAGTTGAGAGGGTTACGGCAAAAACTGGATGCACTTCGTGTACAAAACGGACAATCTCTTTCGAAGTATCAAGGTTTCATACGAAAACTCATCTGTTACAAAAGGCATTTCATTTCTTCACATGTACCTGCAATGATATAGTTGTGGAGAGAAAGTCTTCACTTTTTCTTCGCTTGTGTCCTTTGCTTATTGCGTCGTAACCATGGATAATCTTCATCGTTTAACAGGGTGCTTGGTTCAGCCTTGACTTTGAAGGGAGGAATTTCATGAAACTTTTCATAATCTTCAGACATGTCTGTCTTGCCCTCCAATCCCATGATGTCTCTTTTTCCTGAAAGAACTATGTGGCGCTTTGGCTCATCGTATGATGTATTCGCTTCCTTATCTTTTCTTTTTCTCGGTTTGGTAGACATGTCCTTCACATAGAAAACCTGCGCCACATCATTGGCTAGGACGAATGGTTCGTCTGTGTACCCAAGATTGTTCAGATCCATTGTTGTCATTCCATACTGTGGGTCTACCTGTACCCCGCCTCCTGACAGATTGACCCATTTGCACTGAAACAAAGGGACCTTGAAATCATGTCCATAGTCAAGTTCCCATATGTCCACTATGTAACCATAATATGTGTCCTTTCCCCTCTTGGTTGCTGCATCAAAGCGGACACCGCTGTTTTGGTTGGTGCTCTTTTGATCTTGGGCGATCACGTAAAATGTATTCCCATTTATCTCGTACCCTTTGTAAGTCAATACAGTCGAAGATGGTCCCCTGGCCAACGAGTACAACTCATCAGAAACAGTGTTGTCACCCATGAGACGTGTTTGCAACCAACTGCCGAAAGTCCTGATGTGTTCATATGTAATCCAGTCGTCACACTGCTCTGGGTGTTTGGAGCGCAGAATATTCTTGTGTTCATCGACATACGGGGTCACCAAGGTAGAATTCTGTAGAACTGTGTAGTGTGCTTGAGACCAAGAATGCCCGTCCCTACATATTATTTAGTCCGCTCCTAGCGTACCTTTTCCAGTCAGTCTCCCTTCATACCGCGATTGAGGGAGACCAATCTTCTTAAGGTCAGGAATGAAGTCAACACAAAACCCAATGACATCCTCTGTTTGATGGCCCATGGAGATGCTTCCTTCTGGCCTAGCGCGGTTACGAACATATTTCTTTAAGACTCCCATGAACCTCTCAAAGGGGAACATATTGTGTAGAAATACAGGGCCCAGAACGACAATCTCGTCGACTAGATGAACTAGGACGTGCGTCATGATATTGAAGAAGGACGGTGGGAACACCAGCTCGAAACTGACAAGACATTGCACCAAATCACTCCTTAACCTTGGCAGGATTTCTGGATCGATCACCTTCTGAGAGATTGCATTGAGGAATGCACATAGCTTCACAATGGCTAATCGAACGTTTTCCGGTAGAAGCCCCCTCAATGCAACCGGAAGCACTTGCGTCATAATCATGTGGCAGTCATGAGACTTTAGGTTCTGGAACTTTTTCTCTGTCATATTTATTATTCCCTTTATATTCGACGAGAAGCCAGACGGGACCTTCATACTGAGCAGGCATTCAAAGAAGATTTCCTTCTCTTCTTTGGTAAGAGCGTAGCTGGCAGGACCTTCATACTGCTTTGGATGCATGCCGTCTTTTTCATGCACACGTTGAAGTTCCTCCCGTGCCTCCGGTGTATCTTTTTTCTTCCCATACACTCCCAAGAAGCCTAGCAGGTTCACGCAAAGATTCTTCGTCACGTGCATCACGTCGATTGCAGAGCGGACCTCTAGGTCTTTCCAATAGGGTAGGTCCAAAATATAGATTTCTTCTTCCACATGGGTGCGCGTCCCGCATCGTCAGTCGGAACAGATAGTCCGCCAGGACCCTTTCCAAAGATTACTTGTAAATCATTGACCATATCAAGTATGTGATCACCAGTACGGAGGGCGGGCTTCTTCCGGTGATCTGCCTCACCTTTGAAATGCTTTCCTTTCTTTCGACATTGATGGTTGGTCGAAAGAAATCGACGATGCCCCAGGTGCACATTCTTCCTGCATTTGTCCAAATATATACTGTCGGTGTCATCTAAACAGTGTGTGCATGCGTGGTATCCCTTGTTTGTCTGTCCTGACAGGTTACTAAGAGCAGGCCAATCGTTGATGGTTACAAACAGCAACGCATGTAGGTCAAATTCCTCCTGTTCGTTCTCATCCCACACACGTACACCTCTTCCATTCCATAGCTGTAAAAGTTCATCAACTAATGGCCTTAGGTACACATCAATGTCATTGCCGGGTTGATTAGGGCCTTGGATGAGCGCTGACATCATAATGAACTTCCGCTTCATGCACAACCAAGGAGGAATGTTATACATACATAGAGTCACATGCCATGTGCTATGCTTGCTGCTTTGCTCCCCAAAAGGATTAACGCCATCTGCACTTAAACCAAACCATACGTTCCTTGGGTCACCTATAAAGTCGCTCCACTTTCTCTCGATCTTTCTCCACTGCGACCCTTCAGCGGGTGCTCTCAACTTCCCGTCTTTCTTACGGTCTTTTATGTGCCATTACATCAACTCGACATGCTTTTTGTTTCTGAACAGACGTTTCAACCGTGGTATTATAGGAGCATACCACATCACCTTGGCAGGAACCCTCTTCCCGGTGCACTGGCCCTCAACATCACCAGGGTCATCTCTTCTAATCTTATACCGCAATGCACCGCATACCGGGCATGCATTCAAATCCTCGTACGCACCGCGGTAGAGGATGCAGTCATTAGGGCATGCATGTATCTTCTGCACCTCCAATCCTAGAGGGCATAGAACCTTCTTTGCTTCGTACGTACTGCCGGGCAATTCGTTATCCTTTGGAAGCTTCTTCTTCATTATTTTCAGTAGCGAACTAAATCCCTTGTCAGATACACCATTGTCTGCCTTCCATTGCAGCAATTCCAGTGTGGTACCGAGCTTTCTGTTGTCATCTTCGCAATTTGGGTACAACCCTTTTTTGTGATCCTCTAACATGCGATCGAACTTCAACTTCTCCCTTTCACTTTCGCATTCTCTCTGTGCATCAACAATGACCCGGCGAAGATCATCATCGGGCACATCGTCTGGTTCCTCTTGATCTTCAGCTTCCCCCATTGCAGCATCACCGTATTCAGGGGGCGGGTAGTTGTCATCATCCTTTTGTTCTTCGTTGTCTTCCATCATAACCCCTCTTTCTCCGTGCTTGGTCCAAACATTATAGTGTGGCATAAAACCCTTCTCAAGCAGGTGGAAGTGAAGGGTTTTAGAGTTGGAGAAAGCATTCGTATTCTCACAGACAGTACATGGACAATACATAAAACCATTCTGCTTGTTTGCCTCAGCCGCTTCGAGAAAATTATGCAGGCCCTTAATATACTCGGAGGTGCGTCGGTCACCGTACATCCATTGCCGGTTCATCTGCATGCGTTATATAGTTCTCATTATTGAACAACATATAACTCTCTAGAGCATCTAATTAAAACATACATTGAAACTATGTAAAAAATTTAAATGCAACAACAAATGCGGTCATAACCGCAACTAAGGTACCAATTGATCCAACGGCATAATGGTACCAAGCCTCAGTATGAATGGAATATTTTCTAATCTTTCTAATCTTCAAGCGCATTGCATCCATCTTGATCTTGTGATCGTCGACGACATCGGCAACATGCAACTCCAACTTCATCTTCTCCTCTTCAACTCTTTGTAATTATTCTTTCAAGTAATTGTTTTCTTTTTCAACCAAATTTAACTTCTCGACAAGAATTTCTATGTCGGATGGAATTTCCGGTTCACATACCTCCTAGATTAAAAAATCTATGTCACGTTGGTCGGCATAATTGTCATAAACACTAAATAAAACAAATAGTTATAAAAGATAATATATACCACATCCGAATCATAGACAGGACGAGGGCCGACGGAGGCAGATACCAAAACCATCGCACTATATAATAACAAACAATAATAAAAGTAAGAAAATTACACAAGTATCTATCTAAATCATACAAGTAAGAACTTTTTTCTTTTAGAAAGAAGATAAGAAGAAGAGGCTAACCATGGTGGTGCCGGCGCCGAGATGGGCACGGGCGATCGACGGCGGTGAGGACAGGGACGGGACAGGACGGACCGCCAAACCTAGACAAATCTTGAGGAAAATGGAGCTTGGACAAGGAGCTTCGAGAGGAGAAAGCTTAAGTGTGGCTCGGGCATTTCATCGAACACCTCATGTGCATAGGAGGTGAGCTAGAGCACCACAAAAATCTTCCACGGCCGGCCAAAAAAACAGAGCAGTGCACTGCTCTGCTCGCGGGCAGGGGGTATATATAGGCCAACCATTGGTCCCGGTTTGTGGCTGGAACCGGGACTAAAGGAAACCATTTGGTCCCGGTTCCAGCCACAAACCGGGACCAATGGTTGTGGGCCAGGAGCGAGGCCCATTGGTTCCGGTTCGTGTCTGGAACCGGGACCAAAGGGGTCAGACGAACCGGGACCAATGGCCCACGAGGCCCGGCCGGCGCCCTGGCCTCACGAACCGGGACCGATGCCCCCATGGGTCCCGGTTCGTGAGTGAACCGGGATTAATGGGATTTCAGGCCTGGACCAAAGCCCTGTTTTCTTCTAGTGAAGATGATGACCTGATGACAAATATAATTTATGGGCGTATTTTTGAATGGCGGGATTGCCATATTTGTGCTCCAATTCATTCTCAAGCAATCATAAAAGGTTAATCAGAATCCCTCCAATTTCGGGATTGGGTGGCTTTTGTGGATTAGGTCAAAACTTTCTGGCTACATGCAAAAATCTATTGCGTGGAACATCAGCATTTGCTATCTTGCAGACAATAACCTGTGCTCAACAATGATGCTAGGGTGGGACACAATTGACTGGTTGCCCTTCAAAGAAATCACACAAAACAAAGCGAACATACCTGATTAAAATTAGAATCGAGAAAATAAAATTAACTGCGTAGTAAATATTGATGCTTTGAACCTAAAAAAGGAGAATCTGTTGGAATTCTTATAAACCAATCAAATCAGTCCTAGCGTAGAACGTGAGAAACAAATTGCACATATAAGATAGAATGCCAGAAGCAAAGTCCAAGTATAAGACGTCACAAAAATGAACTTGATTGAAAGATAACCTTTTTCTACTCGTACTATGGGCATCAATGGTTCCTCGATGGACAACTCAATGCGTTGGATTGTATAACTGTAGAGCAAGGAAGACGATGATCTTATCCATAGAATTGGATGTTTTACGCTACATGCCAGAGATGAGGAATGGGGGAGGGAGAATCAATGAAGATTGGTGGTAGGAGAAAAAAGTGTCAGGATCAGGTATAAAGCATAAAAAACTGAGACAAAAAAAGAGAGCTGAAATCTGAGATAAAAATATGAAACTTGTTTCCCTCAGTGAATCTCCATGCTCCAAACAATAGTAAATAGCTGTATTGATTTGAGAGGGTATAGTATATGTGTGCTTTTCTTGCCATCGCGGACTAACACATGTGAGTTGTTTCTCTTGCCTAGTTAATTATGCAATGAACCCTTCACGTACCCGCGGGGCATGCATGCCAAAGAGAAATTGTATAATCAAATAATAAAAATATTAACATGTTGTCCTCGTGATAACTTTATTCTGGATTTGGTCAAGTAAGTGCATAACATGCTATCACGTTCCATGGTATCCCACGACAATCATGGTGTAGAACTATTAGAACTTGTAGTAGTGGAGGTAGCAGTAGTTATTTTTATAGTTCAAATAAATCTTTGTAGATAAGTATGATTTCATGTTTAAGAAGTTGATGCCAACGCAAGTTCACATGCTCTAGCATTTACATTTTGAATCTTGGCCGCATGGTTAATTGCATTAACAACTCCGAGGCTTATCATTATTTTAATAAAAAAAGTACAACAATTCATGATTTTAGTAAGAAAAACAATAGAAATAAATACATCAGGTATGTACTTGAGTGTACTTTATTTTTAAAACATACAAAGCTAGAAGAAGAAATTAAAAAAGGAAGCTTCTCTAACCTGGTGTAAGCAATGATATTAACTGTTAAGCAAGGGAAATCTCAGTGGTGATCCCACGCTCAGAATCTGCTCAATTTTGGACCAACCATCCTACTGATCATTTCTGGCATCTGTACTGCTCGATCTGGAGATACAATGGAACATCCATTCAGTGCCTTATGAGACACCTAAAAACTGGTCAAACAACAACCTGCAGATGGGCATCTCACTGAAGAACCGCCTCTTTGTTCATCTAAGTGAAAACGAAGGCATGGCCAGAACAACCATAGAAGCAAAGCAATCATATTGGTTAGAAACCCAATAGAAAAGATATGATAGTATTCAGGGTATAGACTATGAGGAGAAGAACAAATCTTGGAAAGAAACCCAAAAAGGCATCTATCCATGGGAGTATATATTTAGGAGTAGAAAGAAGAGATCCAAGAATAACATGAGAAAACGAACTGATCTAGCTGCTGCATGCTCTACACCGTTCCTTCTATATATCCAATATCGTAACTAATCAAAGTATTGACGGCAAGAAAAAACAAAAATCTAACCACGTGTTGTAGGAACTACAAATTTCTGGTTCAAAATTGTTTTAGTACTTGCCAAGTGACAACCATAAGTAATCTTCTTGTAGGTATATACAGTACACATGACTTATAAATATATAATGTCACCTGCGGAGCGCAGAATATATGAAGACGAAAACATGAATCAAAAACATAAATATCTAGAGATTACATCTATTGCTGGGAGTGATCAAAATATATCGATGGGCCTATGGAAAGGAAAGTACATACGTACCATTGTGGCAGTGTCTAGCTATGGCCTTTGTGCTGGTTATGTGCATAAAGTCTTGGATCTTGTCTCACGCCGCATATTAGCAGACCTCTGCCCAAGGTGCCGAGGAGCAGAAAAATCTCCTGCCTTCCATGTTATGGTGCAGTATCGCCAAGCCTTCGAGCCCTGGAGCACCCAACAAAAGGTCGATGACCACCAGGCAGGAAATCCTAGCAACAACACGTCCACTCCGATGCGGCGGGGACGACTGTCCATCGAGTACGCGGCAGATCAAAGTTGCAAGTGAGGGTGGAATCTGTCCGGCAGCGACGCGATCCTGCAGATCCACCACACCCCGTCGTGGGGAGGAGATCCTCTGCGAGGCGTTGTATCCATGGCGTAAGATTGGCTCAGGTTGTCTTTTCACGGAAAGAGGAAAAGATAGTGGAGCAATATCGTGGGCCTTTTCTCTTTACGGTTTCCTTTTTATAGGGCTTGTTTACCTACAGTCGTGAAAGGTTGGTTTTCTAAGCAATTTTTCTTTTGACCGACTGTTGTACAACCGATAAATGATTGTGTGGGCCTTATTTTTTAGGTAATAACTAGCAAAAGGGCCCGTGCGTTGCAACGGGGAAAAAAATATCATATTTAGCATCAACCCTATTTACTTCTTGCCATCCTTTATCGGGGCGCTCTTGTCGTGTCTTTTATTTCTTTTATGATGCACATCTCATCTTTTATCAGATCTCTTTTGTGCCATGCGTCCTCTCTTATTTATTTATAGAGCCTACTTCACGTTTTCAATCCGATCTCCTCGGATTTTCTTGACATGTCTCTCTTTTATTTATTTTATAGCGCACATCCCATCTTTATGGGGTCTTTCTTTTATTTCTTGCCATGCACGTCCTTATTTATTCGGTCTATCTCGCAAATTTACCAAGTTAATTTCTTCGAGCCGGTACCGTCCTTACGAAGGAAAAAGTTGGTCGCGGGTTTGATCTCACCATAGGACATATTATTTATCGCTGATTTTGTGCCCACTCACGAAGCAGAGATGTGGTTCTCGGCCCAATAGCGCAACAATCTTACATATTTTCTTTGTGCTTAATTTATTTTCATCTACTCAATGTAAGGAAAGTATGGAATTTTTTTTTTCATATATTCAAAAATTTATTAATGATTTTCAAAAAGCGTTCACGTTTGTAGAAAATCTTTGACTTTTTTATTCCATCAATTTTATTTTAAAAAGTGCTTGCAATCATGAAACACTCCATTTTGGAAAAATAAAATTTCTATAAACCTAAGCAATTTTTGAAATCCTGAACTTTTTTTGCAAATAAGTGGAGAATTTTTGAAGTATTAAACTGTATTGGAAAAATGCGAACAAAAAATGATTATAATTTTGAAAAAAATCTTCGATTTTGTAGAAAGTATTTGACTTTTTTTATTCCATAAAAAAATTAATAAGTGTTTGTGATCATAAAACATTCATGTTTCGAAGAATTTCTGAAGTTCCAACTTTTCTTAAAAATACAAACAATTTTCAAAAACATGAACATTGTTTGAATTTGTGAACAAATTTAATGATTGAGAACATTTTTTGGAATTTCAAAGAAATTTTTCAAAAACACAATTTTCTAAAATGCTGATGAATTTAATGAAATTTCAAACAATTTTTGTAAGTTTCTTAACATTTGTTAGAAGGGGACATTTTTTAAAACGAAAAAAGTAAAAAAAGGAAAAGGAAAAAGGAAAGTTGTTGGATCTGCTCTGTCGTCAATTCTTATAAAACTTGCGTTGCTACGTACAATATGCAGGATGGCTGCTGAAAATTCTTAAATAATAGATTCATGAAGCTTTTCCTCTTTCTTCTGATAGATTTAAGTACCTTACATTCTGAGTTTTAAGTAGCCTCTTTTTTTCGGGAGAGTTTTAATTAATTGCTCGCAATCCATATGCGAAAAGAATGAATGTGATATTTTCAATTCTATTTTCCATGAGTTTGTCTTCTTCTATCTTCCTTTTCCAGCCCCCATTCCCTTTGAGATCAAACAAACTCGGCATATGCGTTTGAGATCAATGAAAAGGACGATGTTGGATAAGAGACTGTTGGTTTTAGATCATTAGATCAAATCACCCAGGAGCTAACGCACGTAGGAAATCACCAGAAACTATATGCGTACGTGCAAGCTAGCCTCAAACAAGCACACAGGCTAGTACCTTGATCGATGAGCAGTAGCGGCTAGCACTACGTTCACGTCTAGGAGTAGATGAACGTACGTGAGCTTGAACAGCTATTGATCGAATCGACAATCGTCTTCAGCGTCTCGTTGGAACGTAAACTCAGCGAACAACCCGATCGATGGATTGATAGCCGCAGGGCGTGTTGCTCCTGGCTTTTTTATCTTTATTATTGCTTTTCTCACGGTATAAAGATTACAGGGGTTGTATCTATTATATATTACGTATCAGCTAGCCAACACAAGGCGAACCAACCTGTGGTTGGATGGTTAGAGGGACTGTGGTATCCCCAGCCCACCAGGGTTCAAATCCTGGTGCTCGCATTTATTCCTGGAATTATTTCAGGATTTCCGGCGATGCGCATTCAGTGGGAGGAGACGTTCCCGTCGACGACGAGGTGCCTACGGTGACTTCGTAAATTTCAAGATGATATGCCGACTCAGTCTCTCGGAGGTGCTCATAGGGGTAGGGTGTGCGTGTGTGCGTTCATAGGGGTGAGTGTATGCGCGTGTATATGAGCGCTTGCGTCTGTACTGTGTTCAAAAAAAAAAAAGCTAGCCAACACAAGCTGGCCTAGTCGGCGTCTAATTCTAGTCCAACACGGACACACACGCACACCTATCGAATTTCAAGCCGTATTGAGCTCTGACAGAAACGTTCCAGATCCCCGTTTAATGAGTGTGCGTGCACGAATTACTACCACCTTACGTATATATTTTATAAATAAAATTATCTAAGCGGGACGAAACCAAGAATATCACCTTGATTTATTAGTAGGTATAGAAGTATAGATTGTGTGGGCCTTTGAAGGTCGAACTGTGCAAAATTTCGCACAATAATTAGAAGGCTTAATCTACATCGTTATAATTCGGTCCCATCGATTAACGGTTCTAATTACTAATTAATATAGGAATTTCTAGGAAGTGCCTAACTAGTATGGGGGCTGCTACGCGTCTGTCGGTGGATGAATTGGAAACATCGTCCGCCTCCTTCACCGTTGGATTGCGACACAAATAGCCGTCGGATCTCCCCTGAGGTGCGCGTCGTGAATTGCAACAAGATAGATGTTGCGTAGCTCGTTCTGCAACAACTGCTTTGTTGCGAAACCATCGAAGTGTTAGACTCTGTTATGTTGCAATAAACATCTTGTTGCAGAAACATTTACAAATAGAAGCGGTGTTGCAGAATTTTTTTGTTTTCGTCTTTACTATTTTTTGCAACATAGATGATGTTGCGGGATGATTTTTGCAACAAAGGTGGTGTTGCATATTTTTTTCCGTCTAAACTTTGTTTACAACATAGATGGTGTTGCTAGAGGATTTTTGCAACATGAACGTTGTTGCAGAATTTTACTTTAATGAAAGATGAACTGAACAAGACGGGAGGTGTCATCGAGCGGACGAGCATCGTTCTTTACTTTTGCAAGAGAGGTAATGTTGCAGAAACATTTGAACCAGAGGTCGTGTTGCAGGAATCTTTGCAACAAAGCTCATGTCGCGGATTTTTTTTGCAACATAGGTCGTGTTGCGGATTTTTTTCTTGTCTTTTTGCAACATAGGTACTGTTGCGGAAGAAACTTTTGCAGCATAAGTGATGTTGCAGAAATTTTTACAATGGAGATGATGCTGCAGAAACGTCGCGCGCCATTGCCGATGCATGTCGCTGTCGCAGCAGCACCGTCGTCGTTCGCCGTCGCCGTGTGCAACTCGATCATCTCAATTACATCCCAGAGGCGGCCGGTGATGATCGGGAACTGAGTGGAGGAGGTCGGCTGGGCCGTGCCATGCTCGGACGCTCCGCTGCAGCCAACGGCCTTGCGGTGGCCGACGGTGGTGGTGGAAGCGCATGATGGCATGATGAGCTATGGCACCTCATGTACTGCAGGCAACCTCTTCATAAGCACGTCGTTGGCTACCCGTGACCGGAACGAGAGACGACGGAGAGAGATCAGAGAGAAGACGGGATCAGTTTTGGATAAAAAATGAGCGACTCGGTTCAGATAAGGTAGAAAGATGTAGTGCGGTGCATGGGCGTAGAAGGGACATGCGTTGCACGCCAGAGGCGGCGGACGCCTCGCACTGAATCGGCCGGCTGACCAGGATCTTTTCCCAATTAGTCTAGGTATAGCTATAGATAGATAGATAGATAGATAGATAAATAGACTAGCAAAAGGCCCGTGCGTTGCAACGGGAGAAAAATACCACATGCTCTTAATTTACAAAAAATGATCTATAATCTGAGAATTTGTAGCTACGGCCCAAACAAAGATGGTATTAGCCTACAAAAGCGCAGTTCAAGATTCCGCAGGTATTCTATTTCAACACGGCTTGCATGTAGATTTAATCAGTACAAAGAAATGGCCAAGTGATCATACATTTATTCATGTCATGTGCGGAATGTGGTGTTGTTACAGACCGATAAAGGAAAACGATAAAAATAGACGATGACACATTAGCACACTACGGAGACATGTGTGCATCAAGGGTGTAGGAGGGGGGAGAGCTGCGCCAGGGGCTAGGGATGCAGCTCCCATGCACCTCCCCACTATATATAGGGGTGAAGGGGGCTGGTTTCTTGCCCTCCAAGTCCATTGGGGCGTTGGCAAAGGTGGGAGGAAAGAAATCCCATCCTTTCCCTTCCACACTGATTGTTATCCCCCTTTTTAGAGATCTTGATCTTATCCCTTCGGGATATGATCTTATTCCTTCTAAGGGGGGATCTTGGTGCGCCTTGACCAGGGGTGTGGGGCCTTGCCCCCACTACCCACGTTCATGTGGGTCCTCCCATGCAGGTGGGCCCCACTCCGGAACCTTCTAGAACCTTCCCGGTACAATACCGAAAAATCCCGAACATTTTCCGGTGGCCAAAATAGGACTTCCCATATATAAATCTTTACCTCCGGACCATTCCGGAACTCCTCGTGACGTCCGGAATCTCATCCGGGACTCCGAACAACTTTCGGTAACCACATACAATTCCCATTACAACTCTAGCGTCACCGAACCTTAAGTGTGTAGACCCTACGGGTTCGGGAACCATGCAGACATGACCGAGACACCTCTCCAGCCAATAACCAATAGCGGGATCTGGATACCCATATTGGCTCCCACATGTTCCACGATGATCTCATCGGATAAACCACGATGTCGGGGATTCAATTAATCCCGTATACAATTCCCTTTGTCCATCGGTATGTTACTTGCCCGAGATTCGATCGTTGGTATCCCTATACCTTGTTCAATCTCGTTACCGGCAAGTCTCTTTACTCGTTCCGTAACACATGATCCTGTGACTAACTCCTTAGTCACATTGAGCTCATTATGATGATGTATTACCGAGTGGGCCCAGAGATACCTCTCCGTCACACGGAGTGACAAATCCCAGTCTCGATTCGTGCCAACCCAACAGACACTTTCGGAGATACCTGTAGTGCACCTTTATAGTCACCCAGTTACGTTGTGACGTTTGATACACCCAAAGCATTCCTACGGTATCCGGGAGTTGCACAATCTCATGGTCTAAGGAAATGATACTTGACATTAGAAAAGCTCTACCAGACGAACTACACGATCTTGTGCTATGCTTAGGATTGGGTCTTGTCCATCACATCATTCTCCTAATGATGTGATCCCGTTATCAACGACATCCAATGTCCATGGTCAGGAAACCATGACCATCTATTGATTAACGAGCTAGTCAACTAGAGGCTCACTAGGGACATGGTGTGGTCTATGTATTCACACATGTATTACGGTTTTCGGTTAATACAATTATTGCATGAACAATAGACAATTATCATGAACAAGGAAATATAATAATAACCATTTTATTATTGCCTCTAGGGCATATTTCCAACAGTCTCCCACTTGCACTAGAGTCAATAATCTAGTTACATTGTGATGAATCGAACACCCATAGAGTTCTGGTGATGATCATATTTCGCTCGTGGAAGAGGTTTAGTCAACGGATCTGCGACATTCAGATCCGTATGTATTTTACAAATATCTATATCTCCAGCCTGAATGTAACCACGAATGGAGTTGAAGCGGCGCTTGATGTGCTTGGTCTTCTTGTGAAACCTGGGCTCCTTGGCAATGGCAATAGCTCCAGTGTTGTCACAGAAGAGAGTCATCGGGCCCGACGCATTGGGAATCACTCCTAGGTCGGTGATGAACTCCTTCATCCAGACTCCTTCCTGCGCTACTTCCGAAGCAGCTATGTACTCCGCTTCACATGTAGATGCCGCCACGACGCTTTGCTTGCAACTGCACCAGCTGACTGCCCCACCATTCAAAATATACACGTATCCAGTTTGTGACTTGGAGTCATCCGGATCTGTGTCGAAGCTAGCATCGACGTAACCCTTTACGACGAGCTCTTCGGCACCTCCATAAATGAGAAACATATCCTTAGTCCTTTTCAGGTACTTAAGGATATTCTTGACTGTTGTCCAGTGTTCCATTCCGGGATCACTTTGGTACCTCCCTACCAAACTTATGGCAAGGTTCACATCAGGTCTGGTACATAGCATGGCATACATAATAGAGCCTATGGCTGAGGCATAGGGGATGACACTCATCTTTTCTCTATCTTCTGCCGAGGTCGGGCATTGAGCTGTGCTCAATCTCATACCTTGCAATACAGGCAAGAACCCCTTCTTGGACTGATCCATATTGAACTTCTTCAATATCTTGTCAAGGTATGTGCTTTGTGAAAGACCAATGAGGCGTCTCGATCTATCTCTATAGATCTTGATGCCTAATATGCAAGCAGCTTCTCCAAGGTCCTTCATTGAAAAACACTTATTCAAGTAGGCCTTTATGCTTTCCAAAAGTTCTATATCATTTCCCATCAACAATATGTCATCCACATATAAAATGAGAAATGCTACAGAGCTCCCACTCACTTTCTTGTAAATACAGGCTTCTCCATAAGTCTGTATAAACCCAAACGCTTTGATCACCTCATCAAAGCGAATGTTCCAACTCTGAGATGCTTGCACCAACCCATAGATGGAGCGCTGGAGCTTGCATACCTTGTCAGCATTCTTAGGATCGACAAAACCTTCCGGGTGCATCATATACAATTCTTCCTTAAGGAAACCGTTAAGGAATGCCGTTTTGACGTCCATTTGCCAGATCTCATAATCATAAAATGCGGCAACTGCTAACATGATTCGGACGGACTTCAGCATCGCTACGGGTGAGAAAGTCTCATCGTAGTCAACTCCTTGAACTTGTCGATAACCCTTAGCGACAAGCCGAGCCTTATAGACGGTCACATTACCATCCGCGTCAGTCTTCTTCTTAAAGATCCATTTATTTTCTATGGCTTGCCGATCATCGGGCAAGTCCACCAAAGTCCATACTTTGTTCTCATACATGGATCCTATCTCGGATTTCATGGCTTCAAGCCATTTGTTGGAATCCGGGCCCGCCATGGCTTCTTCATAGTTCGAAGGTTCACCGTTGTCTAACAACATGATTTCCAGGACAGGGTTGCCATACCACTCTGGTGCGGAACGTGTCCTCGTGGACCTACGAAGTTCAGTAGTAACTTGATCCAAAGTTTCATGATCATCATCATTAACTTCCTCTCTAGTCGGTGCAGGCACCACAGAAACATTTTCCTGCGCTGCGCTACTCTTCGGTTCGAGAGGGGGTACAATTACCTCATCAAGTTCTACTTTCCTCCCACTTACTTCTTTCGAGAGAAACTCTTTCTCTAGAAAGGATCCATTCTTGGCAACAAAGATCTTGCCTTCGGATCTGAGGTAGAAGGTATACCCAATAGTTTCCTTAGGGTATCCTATGAAGACGCACTTTTCCTATTTGGGTTCGAGCTTTTCAGGTTGAAGTTTCTTGACATAAGCATCGCATCCCCAAACTATCAGAAATGACAGCTTAGGTTTCTTCCCAAACCATAATTCATACGGTGTCGTCTCAACAGATTTATACGGTGCCCTATTTAAAGTGAATGCGGTAGTCTCTAATGCATATCCCCAAAATGATAGCGGTAAATCAGTAAGAGACATCATAGATCGCACCATATCCAATAGAGTGCGATTACGACATTTGGACACACCATTACGCTGAGGTGTGCCAGGCGGCGTGAGTTGTGAAACAATTCCACATTTCCTTAAGTGCGTGCCAAACTCGTGACTCAAATATTCTCCTCCACGATCAGATCGTAAGAACTTTATTTTCTTGTCACGTTGATTCTCTACCTCACTCTGAAATTCCTTGAACTTTTCAAAGGTCTCAGACTTGTGTTTCATTAAGTAGACATACCCATATCTGCTTAAGTCATCAGTGAGGGTGAGAACATAACGATAGCCACCGCGAGCCTCAACGCTCATTGGACCGCATACATCGGTTTGTATTATTTCCAACAAGTTGGTTGCTCGCTCCATTGTTCCGGAGAACGGAGTCTTAGTCATCTTGCCCATGAGGCATGGTTCGCACGTGTCAAATGATTCATAATCAAGAGACTCCAAAAGTCCATCTGCATGGAGTTTCTTCATGCATTTGACACCAATATGACCAAGGCGGCAGTGCCACAAGTATGTGGGACTATCATTATCAACCTTACATCGTTTGGTATTCACACTATGAATATGTGTAACATCACGTTCGAGATTCAATAAAAATAAACCATTGACTAGCGAGGCATGACCATAAAACATATCTCTCATATAAATAGAACAACCATTATTCTCGGATTTAAATGAGTAGCCATCTTGCATCAAACGAGATCCAGATACAATGTTCATGCTCAAAGCTGGTACTAAATAACAATTATTGAGGTTTAAAACTAATCCCGAAGGTAGATGTAGAGGTAGCGTGCCGACGGCGATCACATCGACCTTGGAACCATTCCCGACGTGCATCGTCACCTCGTCCTTCGCCAGTCTCCGCTTATTCCGCAGCTCCTGTTTTGAGTTACAGATGTGAGCAACCGCACCGGTATCAAATACCTAGGAGCTACTACGAGCGCTGGTAAGGTACACATCAATAACATGTATATCATATATACCTTTGACGTTGCCGGCCTTCTTATCCTCTAAGTACATGGGGCAGTTCCGCTTCCAGTGACTGGTTCCCTTGCAATAAAAGCACTCAGTCTCAGGCTTGGGTCCATTCTTGGGCTTCTTCCCGGCAACTGATTTACTGGGCGTGGCAACTGCTTTGCCGTCCTTCTTGAAGTTCTTCTTACCCTTGCCTTTCTTGAATCTGGTGGTCTTATTCACCATCAACACTTGATGTTCCTTTTTTATCTCCACCTCCGCTGATTTCAGCATCGAATATAACTCAGGAATGGACTTCTCCATCCCTTGCATATTGAAGTTCATCACAAAGCTCTTGTAGCTAGGTGGAAGCGACTAGAGGATTCTGTCAATAACCGAGTCATCCGGAAGATGAACTCCCAGCTGAGACAAGCAGTTGTGCAACCCGCACATTTTGAGTATGTGCTCGCTGACAGAACTATTTTCCTCCATCTTACAACTGAAGACCTTGTCGGAGACTTCATATCTCTCGACCCAGTCTTGAGCTTGGAAAACCATTCTCAGCTCTTGGAACATCTCATATGCTCTGTGTTGCTCAAAACGCTTTTGGAGCCCCGGTTCTAAGCTGTAAAGCATGCCGCACTGAACCAGGGAGTAATCATCACTACGCGACTGCCAGGCGTTCATAACGTCTTGAGTTGCTGGGAAAATGGGTGCGTCACCTAGCGGTGCATCAAGGACATATGCTTTCTTGGAAGCTATGAGGATGATCCTCAAGTTACGGACCCAGTCCGTATAGTTGCTTCCATCATCTTTCATCTTGGTTTCTCTAGGAACGCGTTGAAGTTCAGGGCAACATTAGCGTGGGCCATTGGATCTACAAGATAGATTGTAAAGACAATTTTAGACTAAGTTGATGATAATTAAGTTCATCTAATCAAATTATTTAATGAACTCCCACTCAGATAGACATCCCTCTAGTCATCTAAGTGATACATGATTCATATCGACTAGGCCGTGTCCGATCATCACGTGAGACGGACTAGTCATCAATGGTGAACATCTCCATGTTGATCGCATCTACTATACGACTCATGTTCGACCTTTCGGTCTCTCGTGTTCCGAGGCCATGTCTGTACATGCTAGGCTCGTCAAGTCAACCTAAGTGTTTCGCGTATGTAAATCTGGCTTACACCCGTTGTATGCGAACGTTAGAATCTATCACACCCGATCATCACGTGGTGCTTCGAAACAACGATCCTTCACAACGGTGCACACTTAGGGGGAACACATTTCTTGAAATTTTAGTGAGGGATCATCTTATTTATGCTACCGTCGTTCTAAGCAAATAAGATGTAAAAACATGATAAACATCACATGCAAATCATAAAGTGACATGATATGGCCAATATCATCTTGCGCCTTTGATCTCCATCTTCGGGGCGCGGCATGATCACCATCGTCACCGGCATGACACCATGATCTCCATCATCATGATCTCCATCATCGTGTCTTCATGAAGTTGTCTCGCCAACTATTACTTCTACTACTATGGCTAACGGTTAGCAATAAAGTAAAGTAATTACATGGCGTTTTTTATTGACACGCAGGTCATACAATAAATTAAGACAACTCCTATGGCTCCTGCCGGTTGTCATACTCATCGACATGCAAGTCGTGATTCCTATTACCAGAACATTATCAATCTCATACATCACATATATTTCATCACATCCTTTTGGCCATATCACATCACATAGCATACCCTGCAAAAACAAGTTAGACGTCCTCTAATTGTTGTTGCAAGTTTTACGTGGCTGCTATGGGTTTCTAGCAAGAACGTTTCTTACCTACGCAAAAGCCACAACGGTGATATGCCAATTGCTATTTACCATTCATAAGGACCCTCTTCATCGAATTCGATCCGACTAAAGTGGGAGAGACAGACACCCGCTAGCCACCTTATGCAACAAGTGCATGTCAGGCGGTGGAACCAGTCTCACGTAAGCGTACGTGTAAAGTCGGTCCGGGCCGCTTCATCCCACCATGCCGCCGAATCAAAATAGGACTAGTAACGGCAAGCAAATTGACCAAATCATTGCCCACAACTACTTGTGTTCTACTCGTGCATAGAATCTAGGCATAGACCTAGCTCATGATGCCACTGTTGGGGAACGTAGTAATAATTCAAAAAATTTCCTACGTGTCACCAAGATCAATCTAGGAGATGCTAGCAACGAGAGAGAGGGAGTGCATCTTCATACCCTTGAAGATCGCTAAGCGGAAGCGTTGCAAAGAACGCGGTTGATGGAGTCGTACTCGCGGCGATTCAAATCGCGGAAGATCCGATCCAAGCGTCGAACGGACGGCGCGTCCGCGTTCAACAGACGTACAGCCCGGGGACGTCTCCTCCTTCTTGATCCAGCAAGGGGGGAGGAGAAGTTGAGGGAGAGCTCCGGCAACACGACGGCGTGGTGGCGGTGGAGCTCGTTGTTCTCCGGCAGAGCTTCGCTAAGCACTACGGAGGAGGAGGAGGTGTAGGAGGGGGGAGGGCTGCGCCAGGGGCTAGGGATGCAGCTCCCATGCGCCTCCCCACTATATATAGGGGTGGAGGGGGCTGGTTTCTTGCCCTCCAAGTCCATTGGGGCGTTGGCAAAGGTGGGAGGAAAGAAACCCCATCCTTTCCCTTCCCCACCGATTGTTATCCCCCCTTTTTAGGGATCTTGATCTTATCCCTTCGGGATATGATCTTATTCCTTCTAAGGGGGGATATTGGTGCGCCTTGACCAGGGGTGTGGGGCCTTTCCCCCACTACCCACATTCATGTGGGTCCCCCCATGCAGGTGGGCCCCACTCCGGAACCATCTAGAACCTTCCCGGTACAATACCGAAAAACCCCGAACATTTTTCGGTGGCCAAAATAGGACTTCTCATATATAAATCTTTACCTCCGGACCATTCCGGAACTCCTCGTGACGTCCAGAATCTCATCCGGGACTCCGAACAACTTTTGGTAACCACATACAATTCCCATTACAACTCTAGCATCACCGAACCTTAAGTGTGTAGACCGTACGGGTTCGGGAACCATGCAGACATGACCGAGACACCTCTCCAGCCAATAACCAATAGCGGGATCTGGATACCCATATTGGCTCCCACATGTTCCATGATGATCTCATCGGATGAACCACGATGTCGGGGATTCAATTAATCCCGTATACAATTCCCTTTGTCCATCGGTATGTTACTTTCCCGAGATTCGATCGTCGGTATCCCTATACCTTGTTCAATCTCGTTACCGGCAAGTCTCTTTACTCGTTCCGTAACACATGATCCCGTGACTAACTCCTTAGTCACATTGAGATCATTATGATGATGTATTACCGAGTGGGCCCAGAGATACCTCTCTGTCACACGGAGTGACAAATACCAGTCTCGATTCGTGCCAACCCAACAGACACTTTCGGAGATACCTGTAGTGCACCTTTATAGTCACCCAGTTACGTTGTGACGTTTGATACACCCAAAGCATTCCTACGGTATCCGGGAGTTGCACAATCTCATGGTCTAAGGAAATGATACTTGACATTAGAAAAGCTCTACCAGACGAACTACACGATCTTGTGCTATGCTTAGGATTGGGTCTTGTCCATCACATCATGCTCCTAATAATGTGATCCCGTTATCAACGACATCCAATGTCCATGGTCAGGAAACCATGACCATCTATTGATCAACGAGCTAGTCAACTAGAGGCTCACTAGGGACATGGTGTGGTCTATGTATTCACACATGTATTACGGTTTCCGGTTAATACAATTATAGCATGAACAATAGACAATTATCATGAACAAGGAAATATAATAATAACCATTTTATTATTGCCTCTAGGGCATATGTCCAACATCTAGGCACGTCGACTCGCTCATACGGACATACTCATCAATGAAATTAGTGCGAACTCTGTAAGCAAGCATCCGAATAGCCGTAGTGCATTTACAATAAGAGGAGAAGCCAATTTTTTTCAGGGCATCCTCCTTGCACTCGAAATACTTATCGTACCCCACCACCCCCTCCCGGATACGATTGAACACATGTCTAGCCATCCGGAAATGTCGTCGGAATAGGTGTGGTGGAAAGAGCGTTTTAGGTGACTCGAAGTAGTCCTTCCAGAGTAGGAAATGACCGCTCTCTCGGTTGCGATTCAACGCCGGAGTGTGCCCCGGGATCAAGCCCCTCGGCCTCTACCTGCTGAGGTGGTCATGGATGACCAACACATGAGCCACAAGTTCCTCGTCGTCGGATGATGAATCATCTGAGTCGCAAATGAAATTGTGGAAAAAGAACTCGTCGACGGAGTCCATTTGTACCTTGTGGGAAAACCGTCAAACAACTTGCGGGCGTCGTCGAAGAAGTTGGTCGGTGCAGAGCGTGGTGCCTCCCTTGATCCGGCAGCAGGACTGTCGGTGTCCGGCGAGCGTGTAGGCGTCCGTCGAGCAGGCAGGGGCGGGCGAGGAGGTGCTGTTTGGCGCGGGGCCGAGCTAGGAGGTGCTGACGGTGACGTCAGGAGATGCTCCGACGGCGGTGGGGTGAGGCGTTGCTGGTGACGACGTTGGAAGGTGGCCGACTGTGGGGTGGGTGCGGACGGCTGGCCTGGGCATGGAGCCGAAACTGGGCGACAGGTGTTGGCGGCCGGGTGTGTTGGGAGGAAGATGGAATGGCCAATGTGCCACTGACTGGCGGGCCAATGGGAGGAGTAGGCGGGCGTCGCGCGCGTCCGCTTCGTGTCCGCGCGATGCAAACAAGGCCCAAATTTGGGTTTCAAATGGGTCGCATGGCGGACAAAAAGCGGACACGCGTCCGTTTGGGTCTGTGCTTTGGGCCGACTATTGTGTCCGTTTTGACCCGAACGGACACGCTCGGATGAAATGAGTCAGCCGGTTGGAGTTGCTCTAAGTTCGACATCAATAAAGAGAACTGTCCATAGTACAATTCTTCCATGCACGCTTGGGTTGGTTCGGACCTTGAGCCCTCATAGCCTTGGGCCTAGGCCCACCATTGGATTGAGAGGTTGTCATGTTGATTTGGTTTTTCTAATCTTGTGGTCTGTTTAGCAATGGTAAAACTTTTTCTTCGCCTGCTTGGACATAATAGATATGTGACATGAATCGTAGTTCTTGGGAGTGACGATAAAATATTCTCTCCTTGCCAAGCTCGGGGAATGCCTCGCCCATTTGTGAAAACTATTTTTTGTTTGATTTCATCTCACATTGTTAGGCGTTTTTTGTACTGTTTTTTCAAAGAATTTGTATTCTCTTCCAACTGGAGCGTGATTTTAGGAGTGTTGGTATGTCGTATGCCTGAGATGAAAATTTCCGGTAGTGAAAATTACTTCGTTTGTCTTTCATAAAGAGAATTTTCCAAACCTATGATTCGGTTGATAATCGATGTTTTGTCTGATGAGTATCAGTTTAGTCTATCCATAGGGTGGGTTGGAACCGGCAAAGTCCAAATGCTTTGACCTGCAGCCCGCCTCACCAAAGATGAAATTTAAGAGCCATGTCACCGATCCGCGCCCTCTCTCTCCCGGATCACCATCTTAGCCGTCCAATCCCGTACAGATCCAACGGCAGGCTGCACCCTCCCCCCTTGTTAAATGCGGACACGGGTGACATGCCTTGAGGCAGTCACGCCGTAACATGCGGTCACCGATCAACCATTGGCTCTTCATCCAACGGACATAAGCAACCAAAGTGAAAAAGTCCAACACTTAGCAGTTTTTTGCACGGAGATGCACACGTACATGCAACGATCAGGACTATTTATACTACAACTCTCTTCGTCTCTAAATGTAGGTCTTTTTAGAGATTCTAATATGGACTAGATATAAAACAAAATAAGTGAACCTATACTTTAAAATACATTTGTATACATTTGCATGTAGTCTGTATTTAAATCCTAAAAGTCTATATTTTAAAATACGTTTATACATTTGTATGTAGGTCGTATTTAAATCTTAAAAGGTCTTATATTTAGAAATAGAGGTGGTAGTTTTTTGTACAGGCAACAACATATATGCACTAAGAGGATCTACAGTCAGGCGCCTAAATCCCTTCTCATACGCCTGGACAGGCCGCCACATCGGACCCGGTCCACGCTGGCTCATCCGACGCCATATATATTCGAACCCATCTGCTCTTCGGATCAAACCCTAGCCACTCACTCGCTTCCTCTTCACTGCGATCTCCACCCTTCTCCCGCATGGCGGGCAGCGGATACGACTCCTACACCTCCAGATCCGTCGACCTCAAACTCATCCCACATGGCCCAGAGGAGGAGATGATCGCCCGGCCTGCGCTCCACCACTCATGGGAGGACACCGCCATACATTAGTGCTCGGACTCCTTGCGTCGGAAATACATTGCGTCAACCCAAATGGCCCATGGATCAAGCACGAGGTGTGTCGCCGCTACCTCACCAGAGGGGGTGCGGTCCGTCTAGCGTTCGAATGCCATGGCGGACGCGCAACTCCTTCGTTGGCGCGCTAAGGTGGAGGGGAACGCATGGGCGTCATCGGACACAAATATATGTTGGTTCAAGGTGGACCAGCATGTGCCGGGTCCGGTGTCGTGGGAACGAGCCTGACAGTAGAAGGTAGGGGTACGAAAGGAGAGGGCAGAGTCCTAACTACGGCGAGATTGTACACAAGAATGTATGAGTTCAGGCCCCTCTCGTGGAGGTAACAGCCCTACGTCTCAGGTGCTCGGGAGCTTCTTGTCGAGTGGAATATATGTGTGGTTACAGGGGGTGTGAACCCTTGTGCCAGAGGGGAGGGGCGGCTTATATAGAGTGCGCTGCCCCTCATAAGTGTCCGGCATCTAAGGGTTAGATCGTGGTCATAAAAGACGTACGTTACTGGTAACGTACACAATAAATGCTATTAAAGGTCTTGATGAATGCTTGCCCGTTAGCCTCCCTGGGGTGACTCCTAGGCTCCTGTGGTCGACTGTCTTCTAGTCCTTCCGAGTGAAAGGTAAGCGTCGAGTGAAAGGTACCTCCGAGTGTGTATTGTCGAGTGACTTGTAAGTCTTGACGATTCCAGTCGGAGGTTTTCCTTGTAGCCCTTAAGCTTTCTGGGGCAGTGTCCTTAGGTAGGTCGTGTAGGTCAGGCCTATGACCCTACCCTAGGTACATATCCCCATCATTAGCCCCCGAATGGATCGGGGTTCGAGTGTAAAAGGTGTCAATGCAGGTTCAGACGAGACACAAAAATTCCGAGTGCATTTTGAGGCTTCTCAGAAATCTGCGTCGATTGGAACCTTTATCGTTCGCCCTGATCAATTCTGTCTTGAAGTGCGTCCGAGTGAAACTGAACTCGAAAACTGGTCCGAGTGAAACTGAGCTCGAAGTCAGGTTCGAGTGATCTGCAGAATCTTCTGATGTGATGGTTTGCTCCGTCGGGTCCGGATCTCACGGGATTTGAAATTTGGATAAGAGCGCGCAGAGCGGAGATGGCGTAACTGCTAAGGCAAGTGCAGGAACGACGCCTCGATTATCGCGCCGCCCATATCGCCACGTATCGCTCCTCCTCTGAATTCGGGATATCCAAAGATCCAGCGGGCCCGCAGGTCAGTGGCCCACACGAGCAGGCATAAGAGGCGACGATGCCGGTGCTGGTACAGTATTCTTCCCCCAAATCTGCTATTCTCCTCCTCCTCCTCTGCCCTGCTCCGCTTCATCGACCGCCGCTGCCATGACGAAGAGCAAGACGGAGAAGCTCGAGCGCGCCAAGAAGGGAGGAGCCAAGGTGAGGAAGCCATCGGGCGCCCGGTCGACGGTGCCGCCGGGGTGGATCCAGGGAGATTTCCTCCAATCGACGGTCACGGCGGAAGATGTGCAGAACCTCGTCGTCGACGGGCTGATAACTGCAGATTCCTGGAGGTTGCCGAAGGGGGAGGTCGAGCCGGAGCCACGCGACGGCGAGCGAGTTCTGATTCTCACCCACATCGAGCGAGGTTTCTCCATGCCACCCCACCCGTTCATCCGTACTTTCTTGAACTATTTCGGGGCGCAACTCCACCACCTTCCTGCGAATGCGATTGCCTATCTTTCCTATTTCATAACCTTGTGCGAATGCTTCCTGGGCTGTCCCCCACATTGGGGTTTGTTCAAGCACATATTCTCTGTCAGATCCCAAGCCGTCAAGAAAGCCAATCCCAGTGATAGCAAAACCCATGTGATCCAACTGTGTGGTGGCTTAGGGATCCAGAAGAGAGGTAGGAGTGCATTCCCCTCTATGACCTTTCCCGACTCTGTTCGGGGTTGGCAGTCGACATGGTTTTATTGCAAGGATGTTGCGTCACCAAATATGTCGACTGGACTTCCTCCTTTCACCTTGGATCGACCTACCACTCCCAAACCGCTGTACGTGACAAAGGTAGAGAAAATCCAGGTAGGGATCCTAGTGAACGCTGTATCTGAACTGATCCGCGGCGGAGTGACTGGCTTGGACCTCCTTGAAACGTTTCTTAGTCGACGAATCCAGCCTCTCCAAGCCCGGGATCACACCATGTGGCATTATTCGGGCCCTGAGGATACCACTCGGACTCATCCTGAGGAAGTTTCCGATGAGACTGTTTCTCAGTGGCTCAGGAGCATCACTGGAGCCTGTGATAATCCAGAAGGATCCAAACGAATTCCACCCTTCTCTGCTTTGAACCCACCGAAGAATTTGGTGAGTTATATCTCCGTCGATTGTTTTTATATTTTGTCGAGTAACTGGATCTTCAGTCGACTGAATTTGAAGCTTGTATCTTGCAGGAATTTACGAACATGTACTCGCCCGTGCCCAATGGAGAACATCCTGATGAAGAGGAAGGGAGCGTCGACGGCAGCACAGACGGCGATTACGCTGACGACAGCGAGAGCAGCGACGATGACCTGGAGGAAGACGAGGTGGAGGCTCAGGTCCCTTCGTGCACCGAGCGTCGTACCAAGCAGCAGAACGACCCAGAGGTCGCCCCGAGCAAAACTGTGGCGTCAAGCACAAGGAACCCAAAGCGTGACCGTGCCGCGACATCGGGGTCGACTGAAAAGGCTGCGAAACAGCTCAAGCCGGACGCGCCAAAACCTCGGAAGGCCCTGCCTCGAATCAAGATAACCGTGCCTGTTGCCTCCACGTGAGTGTTTATTTTCCTTATTCTGCTGTTGAAGAACTTCATGTTGATGTTGACCGAGTGAAATTTATCTGCCAGAGCTGCTACCTCTGTGACGTCGCCCCATCGGGATGATGGAGACCATATGGAAGTAGACACTCCTGATGCGGCCACCTCCCAACGAGGTATAACAACTCCACACTCTACTCTGTTTGTTGAAGAATAATTGTCGAGTGACTTGATTAAAATTGCTGACTGACAGCTGACGAAGTCATCGAACTGGAAGATGATGAGGAGCCACAGCGGGGAGCGGAGGATGAAGCTGTGCTTCTGGAGGCTCCACGCGTACGCACTCGGAGACCATCGTCCGACCAGACGCCCCGTGGGTCGACTGCCACGACACCTCCAACCCTTGTAACTCCGCTGTCGAGTGCTCCGCAGCCACTTCTACTCTGGTGGCTTCAGCACCTAACAATCTCAAGCACCTCCTGCTGCTCCAGTGACTGCACCAACTCACTCGACGCCTGCATACCCTTTGTATCACATCCCGGAGGACCAAACCGGAGCTGCCAAGGAAGCCATGATCCAGGCCGGGCAAATGATGCTGCGAACAAAGGAGGCGTATGAAGCCAGCAAGTTAGCCTATGATGCCAGCTCAGCGCTTCAGGCCAACGTCCGAGTAAGTGGTATTGTAAGTTCATTTCCGATTGAATTCCTGTCCGTCTTGATTTTACACCCACTGGGTGTTTTATTCGCAAGTAGACCAGGTAGTTTCTGGTCCAGTGGGGGCACGCTTAGTGCACCCACTGGGTGTAGTCCCCGAGACCGCTGTCGAATGATGAAGGCATCGGCGGGGGTCTTAAAGTTGTTTTGAAAGTTATTTCCATTCGACAGGACAGACCTTGTCGAGTAAACGTAGGTCCAGTGGGGGCACGCTGAGTGCACCCACTGGGTGTAGTCCCCGAGACCGCCGTCGAGTGCTTGCTTCGGCGGGGGTCTGATAGAGACGATGTTCGCTTGCTTGCTTTCTTCTTTTATACTCTGACAGGCCAGACCTGGTCGAGTGTTTTTGTATCCAGTGGGGGCACGCTGAGTGCACCCACTGGGTGTAGTCCCCGAGACTACTGTCGATCGTTGACGATGGGCAGTAGTCTTAAGAACCATTGTGCAGGTTTCATGGACATCATTTCCATCAACCATGATATGACGCTGTATAGGGTTGTGCGGTGGGGCGGTGGGCCGCCTTTCAGTCGACTGCAGTTGAACTTTTCCACTCGGGAGTAGAAAATATTTATGTCGACTGAACCCCCTTCTTTGTCGATTTCAGAAAGCCTGTGGGCTCGGGACCAAGTACATCGAGCTGGAGAAGGAAAAGAATCGACTTCTGCTGGATCTAGAGCTGACGAACAACAACCTGGACCGTGCATAGAACGAATTGAAGACTTTGGGAGGTAATCTTTGTTGATCAATTGCATTATCACCTTCATCTTCCATCCTTTGAACCGAGTGAATCCACTCGAACAGACGTACGTGATGAGAACCGTCATCTCCGAGCACGACTCAACAATGCTATTTCTTTAGATACTATGAAGAAGGCGCTCGAGGACAAGGACAAATTACTTGCTGATGCTCAGAAGGAAGCGAAGGAGAAAACTGAAGCTGCTGAGAAGAAACTTGCGGCAGCCAGTAGACTGGAAGAAGAGAACTCCAAACTCAAGCAGGAACGATCTGACTGGATCAAAAAACTTGAAGCGCAGACCAAGGGAAAGAATGCTCTGGAGAAACACTTGGGAGACTTCGCAAAGAAAATGTTCAGCATGCTCGAAGGTAACCTTCTTTTGTCGAATGAATTTCTTTGGTTTTTCCAGAATGGCATTGTGATCACCTTTTCGCTTTCTCTTTGTGCAGAATTCTGTCAAGACTTCGAGAAAGAAACTGAAGAAATCGAGCTCAATCTGGACCCCACAAAATCACTCGTCGGAGACGCCGTGGCCATGGATATGTTTCGTCTTGAAGCTCGTCTTAAGAACGTCCAAGAATTTATCACTCGGCTGAGGGCTGCATTCGAGAAGGTCCACAAGGAGCTGTGGCCTGAAGATGCCCTCCAGACTGGCCTTGAGTCAATGATGACTCGGCTCAATGAGATTCCCAGTCGAGTGCAGGCATGGAAGAAATCTGCTGCCCGCTGTGGTGCCGACGTGGCACTTTCACTCGTCAGGGTTCATTGCAAGGAGGCTAGAGAGGACAAACTGAAGGATCTTCGAGTGACCAACACGAAGAAACTTAAATTCGAAGATTTCATGGAGACTTTCATCGAAGCTGCCACTCGGATCACCGACGGAATTGACCTGGATACCTTCGTCGAGCCCTCAAGTCCTACTGGAGCTTGAATCGGTACTTTGCTTGCTGTAAAAACTTTATTTGCCTCGGTATGCCGAGTGATGGTGTAACCGAGTATAAGCTGGATATATGATGGTCGGGCCATGAAACGGGCATAAGCTGGACGACCAAGGATGGCGTGGTACACGCTCTGGAAGTCTACCACTTCAAACGTCAGTTTTTCTTTGCGAAAATGCTTGTCGTCACCAAACACCACATCCAACGCTATCTGGCCGAGTGAACGGGCCTTCTTCCCAGGGATTACTCCATGGAACTGCATGTTGCTTTCACTGAGCCGGGACATCGGAATGCCCATCCCTTTGAGGGTATCTGCATATAGGATGTCCAGACCGCTCCCGCCATCCATCAAAACCTTGCGGAGTCGAGTGCCCCCTACAACAGGATCCACCACCAGTGCTTGCCGGAGTAGCGATATACGCAGGGTGATCTGACTGATCAAAAGTGATAGCAGTCTGAGACCACTTGAGATATGCGGGGGTAGAGGGAACCGCCATGTTAACCTCTCTGTTGATAACTTTCAGTCGACTCTTGCTCTCAACATGAGCAAAAATCAACAGAGTGGCATTGACTTCAAGGAACTCTTCTTTCTCTTCTTCATCTTCTTTTTCAGGGTCTTTCTCACTCGACTGGCTCTCTTTGAATGACTGGATCAACAAACGGCACTGTCGAGTGGTATGTTTTGGCAATATTAAATTACCCTCTTCATCTTTCCTCGTGTGGATTGCACACGGTAAATCCAAAACATCAGTACCCGACTGATTCTTTGACTTCTTGGGGGTGAACTTAGCTTTGGACTTTCCTTTATTCTTGCCTTGTGCCGCCAGGGCGGCCGCTTCTGCCTGAGCAGGAGGATCAGCTTTGCGCTTCTGTTTCCGACTGGAATTCCCACCTGCATCATTGTTGACTATTTTTTGCTTTACCGCTTCGGAGGCGGTCTTCTTCTCCATTGGCATACCGAGTGGCAATCTCCATCATCTTGCTCAGAGAAATATCACCCGTGCGACCAAACTTCAGATAGAGCTCTCTGTATCTAACACCAGCCTTGAAGGCACAAACAGCTTGATGTTCGGAAACATTCTCCACCGTGTGATGCAAGGTGGACCAGCGCTGAATGTAGTCTCGCAAGGTCTCATTGGGTTTCTGAACACAGTGCTGCAAATCAATCAAACCAGCCGGACGTTTACAAGTGCCTTCAAAGGTTCTGATAAACACTCGGGCCAAATCCTCCCAGCAATAGATGCTAGAGGGAGCCAAACGATTCAACCAGGCTCTGGCCGAACCATCCAACATCAGGGACAAATGCATCATGGCTATGTTGTCGTTACCTCCACCAATCTGCACAGCCACTCGGTAATCATCCAACCATGTCTCGGGCTTTGACTCGCCAGAAAACTTGCTAATTCCAGCCGCCAACCTGAAGTTGGGGGGAATCTCTGCAGAGCTAATGGCTCTGCTAAAACACTCGGGCCCGGAAACAACAACACTGCTTCCACTCGGATAGTCTCCGTTATAACCATCTCTGTGGGCTCTGCCTCTGTCGACCCGCCTTTGAGCAAGGACATCTCTTGCGTCAAATCCAGGATTCCGCTCATCGCCGAACGGGCGCCTATCATCATTGTGCCGGGGCACATATGAACCACTCCGCGGAGGAGAAAACACTCGACGGCGGTCATCGCGGTGATAACGGGGAGCAAACTGATCTCGCCCCTGATCTCTGTACCAATCATCACGGTAACTTCCGCCTCTGTGACGCGGAGGTGACCCAGGACTGTGGGCTGACTGAACTATTTCCGCCCTGGGAGAATTGCCGTGTAACCTGTTCTGCGACTGAGAAACAGCCGCATTCTGCTGCTGCGCTGCCTCAAGCAATGTCTTGATCTGCTGCAAGCCTCTACCAGCCTCTGATCGTGACGGTTAAATAGAATCTGCAATCCTAGCAGCCGCTGCAACATTCAGAACTGGAGTACGAAATACCTCGACGTTATTTCGAGATCCACTCGGAAACAACTGTCGCTAATGTCGATTGGGACGTGGTGGACGCTGCCCAACACGCTCGTCGAGTGCCTCCTGCATCTCTTTGAGCCGAAGACGTGTAGCCTCCATGGCCTGGGCCTCAGCAGTCGTACCGACGATGGGAGTATGGAGAACATCCTCATCCCGGCACTGCTGTTCATTCGACGTTCCACCAATCTCGCGCCTGGTGTGGTTGAAGCCAGGCGGTGGACTCTGATGAGAGCCAGCCATAAAAACTTCGGCCGCAGGGTCGCAGCTCTCGCACTCGGAAGGAATGTCGGACCGATCCGACGTCGAGTCGAACACGCCGCGAAGTGACTCGGCGGGCTTGATGGCTGCAATCTGAGGGGACGAAACCTGGCGTGCCGCCGCATGTCGCACCCAACGCTGTAGCCGCGAGCGACCGGATCGCTTACGGCGACGAACAGCATGAAGGGCCGACACATACGGAGTCGACGGCTGAAGGAGAAGAACACCGCAGGAGCTTGCGCAGAAGTGCGTCGCCCCGCGAATCGGGAGCGCCTCAACGTCCAGAGGCGCTTCCTGGAGCCATGCCGAATCGTCGGCGATGAAGGTGAGCGCTCCGAGACGGATCTCGCGGCCCAGGAACAAATCACCGCCGGAAGACATGACGAAGGAGAAAATATGCAACCTCGCCGGAAGTCGCTTAGACGCCTGCCCCATGGTGGGCGCCAACTGTCGTGGGAACGAGCCTGACAGTAGAAGGTAGGGGTACGAAAGGAGAGGGCAGAGTCCTAGCTACGGCGAGATTGTACACAAGAATGTATGAGTTCAGGCCCCTCTCGTGGAGGTAACAGCCCTACGTCTCAGGTGCTCGGGAGCTTCTTGTCGAGTGGAATATATGTGTGGTTACAGGGGGTGTGAACCCTTGTGCCAGAGGGGAGGGGCGGCTTATATAGAGTGCGCTGCCCCTCATAAGTGTCCGGCATCTAAGGGTTAGATCGTGGTCATAAAAGACGTACGTTACTGGTAACGTACACAATAAATGCTATTAAATGTCTTGATGAATGCTTGCCCGTTAGCCTCCCTGGGGTGACTCCTGGGCTCCTGTGGTCGACTGTCTTCTAGTCCTTCCGAGCGAAAGGTAAGCGTCGAGTGAAAGGTACCTCCGAGTGTGTATTGTCAAGTGACTTGTAAGTCTTGACGATTCCAGTCGGAGGTTTTCCTTGTAGCCCTTAAGCTTTCTGGGGCAGTGTCCTTAGGTAGGTCGTGTAGGTCAGGCCTATGACCCTACCCTAGGTACATATCCCCATCAACCGGCGTGACGGACGCGCCCATGCTGGATATGAGGGGTGCTGGTCAGCCCAGATGTTTGAGTCCGGTTTGAGACGTCCGTCTGGATCAATTTTTTATTGATCACCGATCAGGCCGTCCGTCTGCGCGTATGAGAAGGGTTTTAAGCGCCCGATTGTAGATTCTCTTAGTGCATGGCTGTGTTTGCCTGTAAAAAAAACTACTCCATTCGTTTCTAAACATATGAATTTTTAAGATTTAAATACGGACTACATAAAAATGTATATAGATGTATTTTAGAGTGTAGACTTTTACTATTTAAATACGGACTACATACAAATGTATATAGACGAATTTTAAAATGTAGATTCATTTATTTTTGCTTTATATATAGTACATATTAGAATCACTAAACAGACTTATATTTAGAAACAGAGAGTACTAGTATAAATAGTCCTGAATTGTTGCAAGTACGTGCGTGTGTCTCCGTGCTACTAAAAACTTCTAAGTGTTGGCCTTTTTCACTTTGATTGTTGATGTCCGTCGGATGGAGAGCCAACGCTTGATGGGTGACCGCATGTCACGGCGTGACTGCGTGAAGGCATGTCACCCGATCCCGGTCCGTTAAATGCCCCTTCCATTCCTTTCCACTCTCACCACCAGCAGCCGCCGCCACCACAGCTCCTCCTCCATCTCCATCTCAGTCAGCTCCAGAGTAGCAAGCCGTCGACCATGTCCGGCCGCGGCAAGGGAGGGAAGGGCCTCGGCAAGGGCGGCGCCAAGCGTCACCGGAAGGTGCTGCGCGACAACATCCAGGGCATCACCAAGCTGGCCATCCGTCGTCTGGCTCGTCGTGGCGGCGTGAAGCGCATCTCGGGGCTGATCTATGAGGAGACCCGCGGCGTGCTCAAGATCTTCCACGAGAACGTCATCCGCGACGCTGTCACCTACACCGAGCACGCCCGCCGCAAGACCGTCACAGCCATGGACGTCGTCTACGCCCTCAAGAGACAGGGATGCACCCTCTACGGATTCGGCGGTTAGGCCGCGCCGGTCCAGTCGAATCCACCTCGCGCCGCCAGATTAGTAGCTATCTATGGTTGTTCAGTGTTCATTTTGTTCAGTGTAATGGCCGCATCTCGCTGCTGTTCAGTGTTCTGTGTTTGGATGTACTAGGATGGAATGGATATCGCAGTGTTTTACTTTTACCCCTGAATTCGCCAGTAATCCACTAGTAGGAAAACCTCCATTTGTCCCGGTTCGTAAGGGCCTTTAGTCCCGGTTCTGGAACCGGGACTAGAGGGTCGGGACTAAAGCCCAAAACCTTTAGTCCCGGTTCGCTTACCAACCGGGACAGAAGGGGCTCCACGTGGCCGGTGCTGGGAGCCCAGGCAGGAGGACCTTTAGTCCCGGTTGGTAACACCAACCGGGACCAAAAGGCAGGACCTTTAGTCCCGGTTGGCAACACCAACCGGGACCAGAAGGCACCGAGGGTTTTTTTTTTGAAAGGGGGGGGGGGTTAGGGGGGTTTGTAGGGTTAATTGAGGTGTTTCATATTGTGTTAGCTAGCTAATAGAGAGAAGTGTCCTCTCTTTCTCCGTGCTTGGTCGACGCTAGCTACTATAGAGAGAACTCGACACGCTAGCTAGTAAGCAAATGAAGGAACCATTAAGTACACAAGATCGTCATGAACATATACACAGAGAAGTGATCGACCTCTCTTTCTCCGAGAGATTGGTCGAACAACAAGTTTTCGCATATCTATCCGACGCTACTAGCTACATATATACAATATAAGATCTCTTACAATCCCTAACATTTAATGTCAAATTCCACATGGTATTCTCCGGCTTTATTTATGACGTGGTCAAGAAAGAATCCCGCCAATTCCTCTTGAATTGCTCGTATGCGATCATGTGGTAGGAGTTCATCCCACATCTGCCACGTCTAATTTGAAGAAGGGGGTCAATACATATATATGAATGAAACTCAACACAAATAATGGTAATAAAATAAAATTGTGAATATTATTGCTTACGCACTTGAAATTGTTTTTCAGAGTAGCCCTGCTTAGGGGTCGTCGCGTTGTAGATGAACTCGCAAACGTAGTATCCACAAAAATTATTCCCTTTTTCCTGCCACAAGCACTTTACGAGAAATAGAGTTCAATCAAACTGATAATCAAGCATGATAAATGGTATTGATGGAACTAGAATCAATGGGAGATGCGCGGAACTAGCTAGAAGTACTTACTTTCGGGTGTGTAAATCGCAGCTCCCTCGGCAGTGCCGGAACAATTGCGGTGAACTCTTTCCAAACCCTGCCAGACAAAGAAAATAATTACTTGATATCAGGAAATGAACAAAGTTGCCGATATGATGCGATAATGATCGATTGAACTTACTTCTGGAGCATTTCAGTCATGCCCGCATATTCCTGGGGATCTTTTCGTTTCGAGTCTAAGACGATTACTACTCCCCGCTCAAGCTTAATCTCTAGCAGAATAAAGTGGAAGCTGCGCACGCATGCATAACTCATCAATTACATTACTATAACCTCGAGTAATAAGGGAAACCGAATATGCACAAGATAGTAACACTCACTTGAAGTTGTAAGGAAAGAGTATTATCCCTTTGTTTTGATTTTTAAACAACGATTGTAGCAAGTTGTCCTCGGTTTGTGTGACATTGTTTTTAACCGTATACTCATGTATGATATTTGGGTTAATGAACCCAATGTCATACATTTGTGCTTTTCTGCATTCGACGATCTTCAATCTGCATAATTTAGTGAGGATAATTATATATACATGCAATGAAAGAGCTGAGCTATATATATAGAGAGACTTAATTACAGAAGTAGTACTTACAGACAGTAGGAAGTCACGATTGTTTTGTCGAGGGCCTTTTGATTGTATAACTGGAATATCTCCTCAAATTCAACATTCAACAGATCCATTCCAACGAGGTCGTGCTCCTCTTTAATCTTCAGCGTCAAAGCATCCCTCCCTGACTCGCGGCAGGTTTTCATGTACCATTCATGCAATGTTCGCATCATCGTTGTTAGAGGAGGATGATCAGGTTTGACGAGAGGCCGCCCGTACCGGTAACTGAATTCGTCCACCTCCAACGGCTCAAACTGTACATCATCGCTCAGGTAATCACCAGGATTGGTACCGGGCACCATCCCCGGATGATTAGCGACGATATCGCTAGACACCTTGAGCGGGGGGCACGATTGGTTCGCCTGTTCGCCGAGCTGGGGAATTTTTTCCCACTTCTTCGTTTTGCTAACCTTGCATCACTGGAAGTACTTCCCGACCGCCGCGCGTCTTGATATGTCTTTTTAACACAGCGGTCAAAGTTGGAATCCAGCGGAGGCGGTGGTGGTCTCTTCAGGGCATCGATAGTGCGCATCACTTTCACCGGATCTAGCTTCTCCTTCGGAGCTGGAGTTTTCTTTGCAAAATGGGCCGTCAATTCGGCATGACATATCTCCTCGTTTTCAGACTCGGTCCTCTCATATGGTAACTTTTCCAGAGGCTTGAGAGATGGACCGTATCTGTATTCCCTCCCGCCTCTTCTTGTACTGCTAGCCGCCGGAGCGGCGGCGTCTCTCTTCCGTCGTTGGTTACGAGGCGGAGCAGGAGACGGAGTGCTCCGACGCGCCGGAGGAGCCGGAGCGGCGGCGGCTGTCTTCTGCTGTTGCCGACGAGGCTGAGGAGGAGGCGTACTGCTCCGACGTGCCGTAGTAGGCGAAGGAGGAGGCGGAGTGCCCTCACGCGTCGGAGGAGCCGGAGAAGGAGGCGGTGTGCCCTGATCACTCGCCGGAGGAGGAGGAGGAGGAGGAGGCAGAGAGCCCTGATTCGCCTGAGGAGGAGGAGGAGGCGGAGGAGGCGGAGGCGTCCAGTTTGGAAGCTTGATGTACTCCTTCTGCCATAGACATGTACTCCTTAGAGCACGAGCCAGCTTATTCTCTCCTTCACCTGTAGGCCGGTCAAGCTCGAGCTCCTCAAATCCCTCCATTACTTCATCCACCATCACAACAGCATAGCCATGTGGAATCGGTGAGCAGTGAAAAGTTCCGTTGGGTTGAGGAGGTGCAACAAAGCCGACAGCCGCCTTGAAAGCGAGGTTCCGGCATTTCGTCATGAGCTCGCAATGTTGAGCCTCCGTGATAGTATCCACGGGGTAGATAGGAGCCGTGAAGTCAGGCTGAACGGGCTCCGTGGAAGCGACGCTGCTTCTCCGTTGAGATGGCGGGGTAGCTTCTGGGGTAGCTTCGTGCCGCTGAGATGGTTGGCCGGTAGCTCGCTGGCTCTCAGCTTCCTCTAGCTTTTGTAGTCTTGCATTCAGCTTCTGAATTTCGCTCAGCTCCGCTTTCCTCTTTCTCTCCCGGCTTCTGTAACCGCCTGCGTCGGGAAACCCAACCTTCCATGGAACGGAGCCTGGTGTGCCTCGTGTTCGTCCAGGGTGCTCAGCATTCCCTAGGGCCTCAGTCAGCTCGTCCTTCTCTCTGTCGGGAATGAACGTCCGTTCCTGCGCTGTGGTGATATACTCCTGAAGCTTGTTCATGGGTATCGCAAGTTGCTCGTTCGTCCAACGGCACTTCCCTGTTTCAGGGTCCAAAGTTCCCCCAACCCCGAAGAACAAAGTCCTTGAACGGTCTGGCCAGTTCAATGTCTGTGGTACGACGTTTTTAACAATCCGGTCATTCTCAGCTTTGTCCCACAACGGCCGGGGTTTGAGATAGCCACCTGACCCCGTGTGATGGTGATACTGCTTCTTTGCAGCATTGATCTTGTTTGTCTCTGACATTTTCTTACTCTTGTCCGATGTCTTGTAGGCCACAAATGCGGGCCAGTGATCACCTATCTTCGCAAATCGGCCGGTGAATTCTGGAGTCTTCCCTTTGTCGACAAACTTTGATTTCAACTCATTCTTCCACCTCCTGAATAGATCTGCCATCTTCTTAAGAGCACACGCCTTGACCAGTGGCTCTATAACTGGCTTATTCGGATCCTCCTCTGGCGGTAGGGTGAAATTTGCCTTCAGCGCGGTCCAAAGATCATCTTTCGGTCTATCGGTGACATAATCACCATCAGGGGCGCCGTCCTTAGGATTATTCCATTGCTTGATGCTGATCGGGATGTAGTCCCTAACAATAGCTCCGCACTGAGCAGAAAATGCGTCCTTGGTCCGCTTGGGTTCAATCGGATGGCCATCGTGCGCGAGTGCTGTGATCGTGAACCTTTCTTCCTTGCGCAACCTCTTCTTCGGGCCTCGTCTCGTTACCGAAGTTTGGCTCGATCCAGAGGGCTATAAAAGAAGAAAGAAGAGTTAATTAATATATGTACATACCAAAACAATTAATGCATCAATTAGCTAGTCAGCACGGGCTTAATTAATATATATACCTCGCCGGACTTTGCAACAGCTCCCTCCTCCGTTCGGTCACCGGATCCGTCATCATGGTCTCCTTCTTCCTCCGGCATTCGGTCACCGGAGCCATCATGATCATGTCCTTCCTCCTCCATTGTTCGATCACCGGAGCCATCAACCTCACCTTCCAGACCATCGGTGTCGTTGAGATACGACAAGATATCACGTCCGTCGTGGATTATGTCCCCCAACAACTGTTCTTGTTCCAAGTCTCTTGGATCCATAGTTTCTGCAAATATTACAACATGGCAATTAAGATACGAACATGAATGTCCGACGTCCGGACCACCTCTCTCATGAATGTCCGACGTCCGGACCGCCTCTCTCATGAATGTCAAACAAGGGATTCTCTTAACCTTTAAGGGATTTAACAAAATGGCGCGATTCTGAATGTGCAGAAAATGGTCCATATTTTTCCTGATCTCATCTACCCTTCTATATGTCACGTTGTCTAGTGTCAAAGGATTCAAGAAAACCAAGGCTTCATCATTAGCCGGAAGTAACAGGCGCATAATGGTACGAAGCTCTCCAAAATTGTTTTGGAACGGAGTCCCGGATAGGATAATTAATTAGCTTTTTGGTACGAAGTTCAGCAAGAGCCTTTCGAATATCGCTATTTGGAAGGCCTTTGCTGAAATTCGTACCAAAAAGCGAATTATTCTATCCGAAACTCCATTCCAAAACAACTTTGAAGAGCTTCGTAGCATCATACGCATGTTACTTCCGGCTAATGATGAAGCCATGGATTCCCTCAATACTTTGACAGACAACGTGACATATAGAAGAATATATATATAGATGAGATCAGAAAAAAATTGGATCAACTTGTGCACATCCATAATGGGGGCATTCTTGATAAATCTATGTCCCCCCTCATGTCAAAGTTATCGGGGAGGGGGTAGATCGACAACGACGCTCATTCTTCTAGGGTTTGGGTGGCCTCGATAGTTGGTCGGGCGAGCGGACCGCCTCTCTCACTCATGCATGTCCGACGTCCCCCCTCATGTCGAAGTTATCGGGGAGGGGGTAGATCGACAACGACGCTCTTTCTTCTAGGGTTTGGGTGTCCTCGATAGTTGGTCGGGTGAGTGGACCGCCTCTCTCACTCATGCATGTCCGACGTCCCCCCTCATGTCGAAGTTATCGGGAAGGGGGTAGATCGACAATGACGCTCTTTCTTTTAGGGTTTGGGTGTCCTCGATAGTTGGTCGGGTGAGCAGACCGCCTCTCTCACTCATGCATGTCCGACGTCCCCCCTCATGTCGAAGTTATCGGGGAGGGGTAAATTTTTTTTGACACACACATACATTACATATAAACATATACATAAACATAAACATAAACATTATAAAAGAAAGGCCGGGGCGGCGCGGCGGCTCACAGCGGGGCTCGGGCGACGACGGGGAAGGGGCGCGGGGTCGGGGGCGAGGACGCCGACGGCGACGACGGGGCAGGGGCGCGACCGGCGACGACGGGGCAGGGGCGCGGCCGGCGACGGCGGGGACGGGCCGGGGCAGGGGCGCGGCCGGGCTGATCGGGGGCGGGGCAGGGGCGCGGGCTCGGGGCAGGGGCGACGGCGACGGCGGGGGCGGGCCGGGGGCAGGGGCGCGGGCGACGGTGACGACGGCGACTGCGACGGCGGGGGCGGCCCGTGGGCAGGGGCGCGGGCGACGGTGACGACGGCGACGGGGACGGCGGGGGCAGGGGCGCGGGCGACGGTGACGACGGCGACGGCGGGGGCGGCGGACGGCGTCGGGGCAGCCTGGCGGCGTCGATGTGCTCGGCGTCGTCGGGGGCAAATGGTAGATGAAATCTGAAATTTTTCACAAGTGTTGCTTATATACACACACCTTTAGTCCCGGTTGGTGGCACCAACCGGGACCAAAGGTCTCTTTTCGTCAGCCCAAAGGGCGGGAAACAGGGACCTTTGGTCCCGGTTGGTGGCACCAACCGGGACCAAAGGGGGCATTGGTCCCGGTTGGTGGCACCAACCGGGACCAAAGGTAGGCATTGGTCCCGGTTGGTGGAACCAACCGGGACCAATGGCCTGCGCCTGGCACAGCCGCGGTGCGGTTGGATGTTTAGTCCCACCTCGCTAGCTGAGAGGCTTCGGCACTTGTTTATAAGCGCGGTTGCGCCATCTCTCTCGAACTCCTCTGAACTGCAGGCCTGCGGGCCTAATCTCACACTGCTATGCCTGTTGGCCTACTGGTCCTGTTGCGGGCCTGAATCCTGGCCCAACTAGCTGGGTTCCTAGTCGTATTCAGGCCGTGGTGGCCCAGTAGGTGGCATTTTTTTCTGTTTTTCTTTCTTTTTTGCTTTATTTTTTTTGTTTCTACTTACAGCTAAATACTTACAGTTTTTCAGTGATTCCTTTTGCTTTTAGGTCACAAAAATTATAAAATTTCTGTTAGTGCCTTTAGTTTTCAAATTTGAATAGTTTAAATTAGAATTTTTTGAAATTTGTGTGAATCACTAGTTTGTGAATAACTTTACTAAAAAAATAGATTTTTGAGTGATTCTTTTTCCTGCTATTTAATGTTACTGTGTTTTATCATTATATTCAATTAGGTAAGTTTTAGGTTATTTTAAATGTCTGTTTTAATCAAAAACAGATTTGGTTATTTTAGTTTGCTATTAAAGTTTCTAACAAAAAATTTCTTTATGAAAATTCTTTTTGCTATTAATGTTTTGAACAAAAAATACTTTGATAATTTTAGTTGCATAATTTTTATATAATTATATTTTCAAAAATACTAGAGGTTTATAAAAGCTTTTTAGTTGATTATTTTTTGAACTCCACTCCCACGATGTTTTGAAAGGAATTAAAAAGCACTTCAAATGAACTCTGAAAATGTTGAAAGTTGGCAAGGTATCATCATTTCACCCACATAGCATGTGCTAAAAGGTTGAGTGGGTTACGGCAAAAACTGGATGCACTTCGTGTACAAAACGGATAATCTCATCCGAAGTATCAGGGTTTCGGACGAAAACTCATCTCTTACAAAGGGATTTCATTTTTTTGAACTTATTTGAACTCCATACTTTTTGTGTGTTCAAAATGCACCATTCAAAGCCACATCATCAATTTTCAACCCTTTCTGACTTCATTTGGTATTTTTCATGCACTTACTGATTTTTTTGAGCTAAATAACCCTGAAATTGAAAAGCACTTCAAATGAACTCTGAAAAGGTTGAAAGTTGGCATGGTATAATCATTTCACCCACATAGCATGTGCTAAAAAGTTGAGAGGGTTACGGCAAAAACTGGATGCACTTCGTGTACAAAACGGACAATCTCTTCCGAAGTATCAGGGTTTCGGACGAAAACTCATGTGTTACAAAAGGATTTCATTTTTTTGAACTTATTTGAACTCCATACTTTTTGTGTGTTCAAAATGCACCATTCAAAGCCACATCATCAATTTTCAACCCTTTCTGACTTCATTTGGTATTTTTCATGCACTTACTGATTTTTTTGAGCTAAATAACCCTGAAATTGAAAAGCACTTCAAATAAACTCTGAAAAGGTTGAAAGTTGGCATGGTATCATCATTTCACCCACATAGCATGTGCTAAAAAGTTGAGAGGGTTACGGCAAAAACTGGATGCACTTCGTGTACAAAACGGACAATCTCTTTCGAAGTATCAGGGTTTCGGACGAAAACTCATGTGTTACAGCCCGACGGTGGCTCGTGAGTGCCCGCATATGAAATGCACCGTCGGACCATATGCAGGGAATCCGAATGATTTGTATTCGGTCGATGAACTAAAGGATTTCTAGATAGATCAACAAAACACACGGTTTCCCCTGCATATAGCCCGACGGTGGCTCATGAGTGCCCGCATGAAATGCACCGTCGGACCGTATGCAGGGAATCCGAATGATTTGTATTCGGTCGATGAACTAAAGGATTTCTAGATAGATCAACAAAACACACGGTTTCCCCTGCATACAGCCCAACGGTGGAAATATGAAATGCACCGTTGGACCGTATGCAGGGAATCCGAATGAGTACACACACTAAGTGTCGAACATGTCCGAGAGGTGGGTTATATATAGGGTCGTGTGCCTCTTTAGTCCCGGTTGCTAGCACGAACCGGGACTAGTTATAGTGTTGATCCAACAGCTCACAAGCGCTTGAAAGAAACACACGATCCGTGTGCTTGTTCCTGATTGGTACGACCTTGGTCCTGGGAGTGACTAAAATTTAGTCCCACCTCGCCAAGCGAGAGGGACTCGCAGCGGTTTATAAGCCCTGAGTGCAGAGACGAGGCGCAATGCTCACCTGCACGTTAGCTTCAGGTCTTGAGGAAATGGTGTAAACTGCACAGAGCTATATATCTGCAGTTTCTCAAGGCCTGAAGCTAAGCAACGTGTAGGTGAGCATTGCGCCTCTCCATTTTTAATAACTTATTTTAACTCCGGACATCATAATTTGGCATGACATCATAATTTCACATAATTTCACCCACCCACATCCCTGAATTGGTACGACCTTCACCGCCCAAGGTTATAAAGAGTTGAGAGGGTTACGGCAAAAACTGGATGCACTTCGTGTACAAAACGGACAATCTCTTTCGAAGTATTAGGGTTTCATACGAAAACTCATCTGTTACAAAAGGCATTTCATTTCTTCATATGTAACTGCAATGGTATAGTTGTGGAGAGAAAGTCTTCACTTTTTCTTCGCTTGTGTCCTTTGCTTATTGGGCCATAACCATGGATAATCTTCATCGTTTAAGAGGGTGCTTGGGTCAGCCTTGACTTTGAAGGGAGGAATTTCATGAAACTTTTCATAATCTTCAGACATGTCTGTCTTGCCCTCCAATCCCACGATGTCTCTTTTTCCTGAAAGAACTATGTGGCGCTTTGGCTCATCGTATGATGTATTCGCTTCCTTATCTTTTCTTTTTCTCGGTTTGGTAGACATGTCCTTCACATAGAAAACCTGCGCCACATCATTGGCTAGGGCGAATGGTTCATCTGTGTACCCAAGATTGTTCAGATCCACTGTTGTCATTCCGTACTGTGGGTCTTCCTGTACCCCGCCTCCTGACAGATTGACCCATTTGCACTGAAACAAAGGGACCTTGAAATCATGTCCATAGTCAAGTTCCCATATGTCCACTATGTAACCATAATATGTGCCCTTTCCCCTATTGGTTGCTGCATCAAAGCGGACACCGCTGTTTTGGTTGGTGCTCTTTTCACCTTGGGCGATCGTGTAAAATGTATTCCCATTTATCTCGTACCCTTTGTAAGTCAATACAGTCGAAGATGGTCCCCTGGCCAACGAGTACAACTCATCAGAAACAGTGTTGTCACCCATGAGACGTGTTTGCAACCAACTGCCGAAAGTCCTGATGTGTTCATATGTAATCCAATCGTCACACTGCTCCGGGTGTTTGGAGCGCAGAATATTCTTGTGTTCATCGACATACGGGGTCACCAAGGTAGAATTCTGTAGAACTGTGTAGTGTGCTTGAGACCAAGAATGCCCGTCCGTACATATTATTGAGTCCGCTCCTAGCGTGCCTTTTCCAGTCAGTCTCCCCTCATACCGTGATTGAGGGAGACCAATCTTCTTAAGGTCAGGAATGAAGTCAACACAAAACCCAATGACATCCTCTGTTTGATGGCCCATGGAGATGCTTGCTTCTGGCCTAGCGCGGTTACGAACATATTTCTTTAAGACTCCCATGAACCTCTCAAAGGGGAACATATTGTGTAGAAATACAGGGCCCAGAACGACAATCTCGTCGACTAGATGAACTAGGACGTGCGTCATGATATTGAAGAAGGACGGTGGGAACACCAACTCGAAACTAACAAGACATTGCACCAAATCACTCCTTAACCTTGGCAGGATTTCTGGATCGATCACCTTCTGAGAGATTGCATTGAGGAATGCACATAGCTTCACAATGGCTAATCGAACGTTTTCAGGTAGAAGCCCCCTCAATGCAACCGGAAGCAGTTGCGTCATAATCACGTGGCAGTCATGAGACTTTAGGTTCTGGAACTTTTTCTCTGCCATATTTATTATTCCCTTTATATTCAACGAGAAGCCAGACGGGACCTTCATACTGAGCAGGCATTCAAAGAAGATTTCCTTCTCTTCTTTGGTAAGAGCGTAGCTGGCAGGACCTTCATACTGCTTTGGATGCATGCCGTCTTTTTCATGCACACGTTGCTGTTCCTCCCGTGCCTCCGGTGTATCTTTTGTCTTCCCATACACTCCCAAGAAGCCTAGCAGGTTCACGCAGAGATTCTTCGTCACGTGCATCACGTCGATTGCAGAGCGGACCTCTAGGTCTTTCCAATAGGGTAGGTCCCAAAATATAGATTTCTTCTTCCACATGGGTGCGCGTCCCGCATCGTCAGTCGGAACAGATAGTCCGCCAGGACCCTTTCCAAATATTACTTGTAAATCATTGACCATATCAAGTATGTGATCACCAGTACGGAGGGCGGGCTTCTTCCGGTGATCTGCCTCACCTTTGAAATGCTTTCCTTTCTTTCGACATTGATGGTTGGTCGGAAGAAATTGACGATGCCCCAGGTACACATTCTTCCTGCATTTGTCCAAATATATACTGTCGGTGTCATCTAAACAGTGTGTGCATGCGTGGTATCCCTTGTTTGTCTGTCCTGAAAGGTTACTGAGAGCAGGCCAATCGTTGATGGTTACAAACAGCAACGCTCGTAGGTTAAATTCCTCTTGTGCATGCTCACCCCACACACGTACACCTCTTCCATGCCGTAGCTGTAAAAGTTCATCAACTAATGGCCTTAGGTACACATCAATGTCATTGCCGGGTTTCTTAGGGCTTTGGATGAGCACTGGCATCATAATGAACTTACGCTTCATGCACAACCAAGGAGGAAGGTTATACATACATAGAGTCACAGGCCATGTGCTATGCTTGCTGCTCTGCTCCCCAAAAGGATTAACACCATCTGCACTTAAACCAAACCATACGTTCCTCGGGTCACCTATAAAGTCACTCCACTTTCTCTCGATCTTTCTCCACCGTCAGCGGGTGCTCTCAACTTCCCGTCTTTCTTACGGTCTTTTTTGTGCCATTGCATCAACTCGGCATGCTTTTTGTTTCTGAACAGACGTTTCAACCGTGGTATTATAGGAGCATACCACATCACCTTGGCAGGAACCCTTTTCCCGGTGCGCTGGCCCTCAACATCACCAGGGTCATCTCTTCTGATCTTATACCGCAAGGCACCGCATACCGAGCATGCGTTCAAATCCTCGTACGCACCGCGGTAGAGGATGCAGTCATTAGGGCATGCATGTATCTTCTGCACGTCCAATCCTAGAGGGCATAGAACCTTCTTTGCTTCGTACGTACTGCCGGGCAATTCGTTATCCTTTGGAAGCTTATTCTTCATTATTTTCAGAAGCGAACTAAATCCCTTGTCAGATACACCATTGTCTGCCTTCCATTGCAGCAATTCCAGTGTGGTACCGAGCTTTCTGTTGTCATCTTCGCAATTTGGGTACAACCCTTTTTTGTGATCCTCTAACATGCGATCGAACTTCAACTTCTCCCTTTCACTTTCGCATTCTCTCTGTGCATCAACAATGACCCGGCGAAGATCATCATCGGGCACATCGTCTGGTTCCTCTTGATCTTCAGCTTCCCCCATTGCAGCATCACCGTATTCAGGGGGCGGGTAGTTGTCGTCATCCTCTTCTTCTTCGTTGTCTTCCATCATAACCCCTCTTTCTCCGTGCTTGGTCCAAACATTATAGTGTGGCATAAAACCCTTCTGAAGCAGGTGGAAGTGAAGGGTTTTATAGTTGGAGAAAGCCTTCGTATTCTCACAGACAGTACATGGACAATGCATAAAACCATTCTGCTTGTTTGCCTCAGCCGCTTCGAGAAAATTATGCAGGCCCTCAATATACTCGGAGGTGCGTCGGTCACCGTACATCCATTGCCGGTTCATCTGCGTGCATATCATGAATAGAGAAGTGACCAAATTAATAGAAATTCATCATCACATTAAAGCAAAGTACAGTAGTGACCAAAATAAATACATAACGTTCATACATAGTTCTCATTATTGAACAATATATAGCTCTCTAGAGCATCTAATTAAAACATACATTGAAACTAGAAAATTTAAATGCAACAACAAATGCGATCATAACCGCAAATAAGGTACCAATTGATCCAACGGCATAATGATACCAAGCCTCAGTATGAATGGCATATTTTCTAATCTTTCTAATCTTCAAGCGCATTGCATCCATCTTGATCTTGTGATCGTCGACGACATCGGCAACATGCAACTCCAACTTCATCTTCTCCTCTTCAACTCTTTGTAATTTTTCTTTCAAGTAATTGTTTTCTTTTTCAACCAAATTTAACTTCTCGACAAGAATTTCTATGCCGGTTGGAATTTCCGGTTCACATACCTCCTAGATTAAAAAATCTATGTCACGTTGGTCGGCATAATTGTCATAAACACTAAATAAAACAAATAGTTATAAAAGATAATATATACCACATCCGAATCATAGACCGGACGAGGGCAAATGAATAGAGAAGTGATCAAATGTTATTATTGAAAAAATAAATACATAAAGTTCACACATAGTTCTCATAGAACAACAAAGAGCTCTCTAGAGCATCTAATTAAAACATAAATTGAAACTAACATACAACTATGTAAAACATTTAAATGCAACAACAAATGCGATCATAATGGCAACTAAGGTAACAATTGATCCAACAACATAATGATACCAAGCCTCATTATCAATGGCATATTTTCTTATCTTTCTAATCTTCAAGCGCATTGCATCCATCTTGATCTTGTGGTCATCGACGACATCGGCAACATGCAACTCCAATTTCATCTTCTCCTCCTCAATTCTTTTCAATTTTTCTTTCAAATCCTCGTTTTCTTTTTCAACTAAATTTAACCTCTCGACAAGAGGGTCGGTTGGAATTTCCGGTTCACATACCTCCTAGATAAACACATCTATGTCACGTTGGTCGGAATAATTGTCATAAACACTAAATAAAACAAATAGTTATAAAAGATAATATATACCACATCCGAATCATAGACCGGACGAGGGCCGACGTGGGCGGATACCATGACCATGGCACTATATAATAACAAACAATAATAAAAGTTAGAAAATTACACAAGTATCTATCTAAATGATACAAGTAAGAACTTTTTTCTTTTAGAAAGAAGATAAGAAGAAGAGGCTAACCACGGTGGTGCCGGCGCCGAGATGGACGCGGGCGATCGACGGCGGTGAGGTCGGGGACGGGACAGGACGGACCGCCAAACCTAAACAAATCTTGAGAAAAATGGAGCTTGGACAAGGAGCTTCGAGAGCAGAAAGCTTAAGTGTGGCTCGGGCATTTCATCGAACACCTCATGTGCATAGGAGGTGAGCTAGAGCACCACAAAGCTCTCCCCTCGCCGGCCAGAAAAACAGAGCAGTGTGGAGTGCTCTGCTCGCTGGCGGGGGGGGGGGGGGGGGTATATATAGGCATCTCATTGGTCGCGGTTCGTGGCTGGAACCGGGACTAAAGGACCCCATTTGGTCCCGGTTCCAGCAACAAACCGGGACCAATGCTTGTGGGCCAGGAGCGACCCCCATTGGTCCCGGCTAGTATCTGGAACCGGGACCAAAGGGTCCAGACGAACCGGGACCAATGCCCCACGAGGTCTGGCCGGCCCCCTGGCCTCACGAACCGGGACCAATGCAGCCATGGGTCCCGGTTCATGACTGAACCGGGACTAATGGGTTGGCCCGGCCTGGACCAATGCCCTGTTATGTACTAGTGATCTATGGTTCTGTCGATGTTTGTTCGTGTGTTTGGTCAGATATTACCAGTGCGTTCTTCAATCCCCATTGTCTCGCTTTGTAAATTTCTCCCCCCAAATCCTATTTGTGTTGGCGGCAGTGTTTGGTGGATTCTCAAACCAAATCTTATTTTGCTGGCTTTAGTGTTTTGGCGGGTTCAGGCTGAAGAAGGTCAAGTGCCAGGAGTTGTTTCCAAGCGGGAATGTGTTTGAGCTCCCTGTGATGTCAAACTTGTGCAGGGTGTGCCCGTGTTGGTCCGGTGGAGTAGTACATTTGATGCTGAACTATTTGTTTTCTTGTGACTTGCGTTGACTGGTGAAATCGGCTAGTGTATCAGATTTCTGAAGGCATTGAGCGTTTATACGAATACACTATCTTCAAGATCCAAGACCAGAACAAGAATTCTGATAGGCATATCAAAGAGCAATTTCGAAACACTACACTATCATGTGGACAAGGTACTATAGATCAGGTGGAATGCGAGAACAAAGTCGTGAAGAATCCAACTCCAAGTCAATCAAAAATCTCCTAAACAGTTCCCATGAAGCATGCAGCAACCAACACGAGAGTAAGCAGAACTACTACCTATGCATGGTATCATCACCATCATCATCCAACAAAGTGTGTTTCATTGGATGCGTTTGGTAGACTGCGTTAGGCTCAGCGAGGCCTGTTGGATGCAATTTTGACCCGTTTGGTTGTGTGAGTTGCATCCAAATCTTGACGCACACGGAATTTAAAGCACCTTTAGGCCTGAGTATGGAGGAACGCTAGAATCGACCATTTCTTCAAAGCCAAGCCCGAGCAATGCAACTTGAGGCACGTGTGTGAAGGCGGTTGCACACGCGGGGACACTAGGGAGATTGCATGTAGTTTCCCGAAACGATGCCATAAATGTCATCATCATTCTCTCACCGCTCACTCTCCCTCTTGCCACTCTCTCACCAATGACGCGATCACAAGATATAGACGACGAGTAACAACGGCGATCAGTTGAGTCAAGATTTGTACGGCGAGCACCGGCGTCGAGCACCAGCTTCACACTAGTACAGAATCGGCCTATAGTGCCGGTTCGTAAGGGCCTTTAGTGCCGGTTCTCCAACCGGCACTAAAGGGTGGGGACTAAAGCCCCCCCCTTTAGTCCCGGTTCATCACGGCCCGGCACTAAAGGCCCTCCACGTGGCACCTGCCGGCGCCGTGGGCTGGGGGACCTTTAATCCCGGTTGGTAACACCAACCGGGACTAAAAGTATTTAATTCTTTTAATTTTGGTTTATTTTTCCTTTTAATCCTTTAGGGGTTTATGAATTAATTATGGTTTATTTTTCCTTTTAATTTTGTGTTTTTCATTTAATTATTTTTCATTTCAAACATATATTACGCTACTACATACTGTACACGTTGTGCATATATATATAAATAGAATTTCTCGTAGAACCGATCATATATATATATATATATATATATATATATATATATCATCGAATTTCTCGTACGACGACCATTCACATACATATATATATACAATTTGGTATATACAATTTCTCCTACAATTTGTGGATCATTACATATGCATGCATTACTGCTTGATCTTGTAATGGTATTCTCCTTTGGGATCTATGACCTGGTCGACCAGAAATCCAGCTATTTCCTCTTGAATTGCTCGTACGCGAGCCGTTGGTAGGAGCTGGCCCCGCATCTCCATCAGCTATAAGAAGGAGATCAAGATGAATATATTAGTTGTGTATATATATATTAGCTAGATCATGATAAAAAAATTATGGATAGTGTTCTGGCAACCGTACCCAAAGATTTCTTTCGTTTCTGCTCCTTTCAGACGTGATCATGCGAATGTTCTCGCAAACGTAGTATGCGCATAAACTATTTCCCTGCTCCTGCCTCATGCACTTTACGAGAATAAAATTCAATCAGGTAATAATTAATCAAGCATGATAATGGTATTGAAACTAGAATTAAAGAGATGCCCGGACGTAGCTAGCTAGTACTACTTAATTACCTTGGGTCGTACCCATGTCAGCTTTTGTTCCCAGTCGCCTGGGACCAGTTTGACGAACTTGGCCCAAGCCCTGCCCGCCGGCAAAGAAAATGAATAAAGGAGTTATTAGCTAGTTGATATCAGGAAATGAAGTAAAGAGGCCGACATAGTGCGATAATGATTGAAATTACCTGTCGACCATCCCCCTCACGATTGCGTATTCGGATGGATTCTTATATAGTGAGTCCAGTACTTCAACTTTTCCCTTGTCAACTTCAATGATTAACAAGATCCAGTGGTAACTGCATGCGCACACATTTTGTATAATTAAGCGGGCATGTGCATAACTCATCAACTACACTTATTAACATCTAGTAAGCAAAAAATAGAATTTGTAGTACAAGATATAGTAACACTCACCCGAAGTTGTAAGGAAGTAGTATTTCTGGTTGGGTGTTTAGCTGCTTCAAAAGCTCTAGCAGGAATCTCTCTGTGTCTTTTATCGAATGTTCAGTTTCCCATATCGCCTGATTAACCGTATTTGGGCCAATGAACCCAATGCCATAGCGTCCAGCTTTTTTCATTTCATACATCTTCATTCTGCATAATACCACAGAAAAGAATATAGTGAGGATAATTACAGGTAATGAACGAGAGCACAACTAGCTAGCTAGAGACTTAAATTACAGAAAGAAATCACTTACAGACAATAGCAACTGACGATAGATTTGTCGAGTGCGTCTTGATTGAATAACTGAAACAACTCTGAATAATGAATCCACAAATCTTTTTTATGGAAGTAATGCTTTTTCTTGACTTTCACCATGAGGGACTCTTGATTGGTATTTGCTGTTTCTTGCATGTACCATGCATGCAAATTGTACAATCTCGTTGGTAGAAGCTTGACATCGTCAGGCTTGACCAGAGGTTTGCCGCAGACATATTGCCATTTTACTTCCTCCTCTTTAAGCCCGGGGATTTCCTCAAGGCCTAGGAGTTGTTCAACAGTGACACCGGCCTCTTTAGCCTGCCTTTTATGATCGTCGGTTACTACCAGCCGATCGGTGGTACTCACAGGTGTTTGTACAATGAGCGGGGGGATCGATTGCACTGCCTGTTCTCCCAGCTGGGGAACAATTTTCCTGCTTTTTTTGCCAACTGCTTGGCTCGAGCTCGAGCTCGACTCCTTTTGTCCTGCAAAATATGACTTCTTGATAGACCGCACATAGTCGCAATCCTTCTGATTGACAACCGGTCGAGCCATATCAATAAAGTGTTGTGAGACATGCTCAGGAACTTTCTCTTTTGGCGGCGGGGGCGGTTTCGGTCCAAAATGGGCCTTCACTTTGGCATCCACTACGGTGTCGAGTTCCTCCTCAGTCTGGTGGTAAGGCAACTTCGGAAGAGGCTTGAGGCTTGGACCATATTTGAATTTCTTGCATGTTGTACCGCTAGCCGTCGTAGCCGCGGCCTCTCTCTTCCGTTGTTGCTTAGGCGATGGAGCACGCTGAGTCGGCGGAGACGGCAGACGCGGTGCCGGACTTGGAGGAGGAGGAGTCGGCTGACGCCGTGCCGGACTTGGAGGAGGAGTCGACTGACGCGGTGCCGGACTTGGAGGAGGAGGAGTTGGCTGACGCCGTGCCGGACTTGGAGGAGGAGTTGGCTGACGCGGTGCCGGACTTGGAAGAGGAGGAGTCGACTGACGCGGCGGCGGACTTGGAGGAGGAGGAGTCGGTGGCCTTGGAAAGACGATGCAATCCTTTTTCCATAGAATGATATGATGTATGGCCTCCAAGAATGTCAAGTTGTAGCTCGTGATATCATGACATCACTTCATCAACCCCGACACGAGCATAGCCAGCTGGAATGGGATTGCAATGGAAGGTTGCTTCAGGGGGATTTGCTAAAGCATAGCCGTCCGCCACCTTCATGGATAAGTTCTTCACTTTCATGTGTAGCTCACAGTTAGTCCTGTCTTTGATATCATCCACAGGGTAGCTAGCTAGCAGTGCATTATCGATATCGGCCGGGGTGGAACCCACGCTGCTTCTCGGCATAGATGGGACGGTGCTATCCAATGCTGGATCGATCTGCTCATGCTGCCGCTGAGACGCCCTTTCCTGGCTGAGTGAGTCGATCTGCTCCTGCTGCCGCCTGAAAGCGCGTTCCACCTCTAGGTGCTTTGATTCTAGGCCTTCAAGGCGGAGTGCTTCCTCCTTCTTCTTCTGCTCCTCCTGCTTCTTCTTTCTCGCATGGCTTCTGTAGTCGTCGTTCCAATCCGCAAACCCCTCAAACCACGGAACAACGCCTTTGCCTCGTGTTCTTCCCGGGTGTTCAGGATTCTTCAGGGCGCGCGTAAGCTCGTCGTTCTCTCTGTTGGGCGTGAACACCCCCGTTCGAGCTTCTTCCATTGCAAGAAGTATTTCGTCTATCGCTTCTATAAGACTTGCCTTCACCTTAACCAGCCCTGTCTCTGGGTCCAACTTCCCCCCATGCGCATAAAACCATGTCCTGCACCTGGGGGGCCATGTCAATGTAACTGGAGTGACCCCTGCACTAATCATCTCTTGCTCAGATTGATCCCACTTAGGCAGGGCCATCTAGTAGCCACCTGGCCCCAGAGTATGGTGCCACTTCTTTTTCGCAGCATTAATCTTGTTTTTTCTCGACCGTTCCTTAGCGTGTTCCAATTCCTTGAACTTCACGAAAGTGTCCCAGTGATCTTTTGCCTTCACCAGTGCTCCCTTGAATTCTGGAGTCTTCTTTTTTGCTTTGACGTACGCAGTCCATGTATTTTTCTTGAAGGTGTTGAATGCGATCGCCATCTTTTTAAGAGCATAGTTTCTGACTTTCTTCAGATCTGCATCTGTCAAATTATCTGGTAGGGTGAAATGCCGCATGAGCGAATCCCAAAGCACATCTTTTGCTCTTTCATCGGCAAAAGTAACTCCTGCTCGATCTCCCTTTGCTGGCTTTTTCCATTCTTGAACGGAGATCGGGATTTGGTCCCTGACAATAACTCCGCATTGATTCTTGAACTTGGTCGCATTTTTCCTAGGTTCAAGCGGTTCGCCATTTGATATTTTGATGGAATCGATGTTGAACTTTACGCCAGGGTCCAACTTTCTGGCCGGGCCTCGAACTACCCTGTCGCTTGTAGAAGATTTGCTCGATCCAGAGGCCTAAAAGAAGAAAGATCGATTCGTTAATACATACAAATCAATTAAGACATGTAATGATCACCGGATGGCTTATATAATAACTATACCTCGCCGGTCTTTGTTATTTGAAGAACATTTTCTTCGTCAACATCGTTGTCGTCGCCTTCATCTATTCGTTCGTCTTCATCAAATATCATACAACCCTCATCGGAATTGTTCAGATATTGCGAGCCGTCATCATCTTCAGGTTCATGCTCTGGGCTCGGGGAGCATATGATGTCGAACAGAGCCTCTTCTCCTTCTCTGCCGGTATTGTCCATTGCTTTTATTTAACTAATCCAGAAGAAAGATAAAACAATTTAGTATTCAAATTAGAATGCATGCAATCAATAAAGAAAAACTGAATCATAGTACATAATATGCATCTCGAATAATTCATATAATATGCATCATCGAATATAATCTCGAATAAATCGTCTCGAATATTATCGAATATAATCTCGAATACATCTCGAGTATTATCACTAGCTAATACAGATCGAATATTATCGAAGAATCTAGTTCACTCGCGGTTCCTGAGGCGCGGGCGGTGGACACCCAAAGAGAAGGAACCATCACAGGATCATAGCTCGGGTGAGGTTCCTGAAGAACCTGCCAGGTATTGGAGAACCTGACGTCCAACGCATCCATGTAGCGACGGACGTGCTCGTCCTCCTCCCTGACACGGCGACGTACCACCTCCGACGGGGCCGGCTGCCTCCGCACCGAAAGTGGCCCACGCGAACGCCACCAAAGAAGCTTCGGGTCGACGACGGGACCCGGGGTCGGGTTCCTCACCAAGCTGCGCACCCCTGAAGGTAGCACCTCCCAGTGCCAGCCTGGCGGAGCCCAGTCCTGAAGGTTGCCCCTCTGAAGCAGGACGTCATCGCGAACGAGTCGACAACGAGGATGCGGGCCGGGCATCGTTGACTCCGAGAAGAAATTCTATGCAAATTTAACATTTTTTAAATGGTTGATTGTGATTTCTTATATAAGAGGAACCTTCAGAATCATAACGGATTCTCTTAACCTTTAAGGGATTTAACAAAATGGCACCATTGTGGATGTGCAGAAAATGGTCCATATTTTTCCTGATATCATCTACCCTTCTATATGTCACGTTGTCTAGCTAGTGTTAAAGGAAGAAAACCATGGCTTCATCATTAGCCGGAAGTAACAGGCGCATGATGGTACGAAGCTGTCCAAAGTTGTTTTGGAACGGAGTCCCGGATAGGATAATTAACTTTTTGGTACGAAGTTCAGCAAGAGCCTTCCGAATATCGCTATTTGGAAGGCCTTTTTGCTGAACTTTGTACCAAAAAAGCTAATTATTCTATCAAGAACTCCGTTCCAAAACAACTTTGAAAAGCTTCATACCATCATGCGCCTGTTACTTCCGGCTAATGATGAAGCCATGGTTTTCTTGAATCCTTTGACACTAGCTAGACAAAACGTGACATATAGAAGGGTAGATGCATGAGATCAGAAAAAATTGGATCAACTTGTGAACATCCATAATGGGGGCATTCCTAAATCCCTTAAAGGACTAAGAGAATCTATTGTATACATACATATACTAATTGCAAATCTAACATTTATCTAACATTTCTATATCTTTTTTATATCTAAAATTTATATAGTAATAAAAAAGTATAAAAAACTAAAAAACATTTCTATATCTTTTTTATATCTAACATTTATCTAGCTATAACTAAAAGTATAAAAAACTAAAAAACATTCATCTAACATTTATATATGTAACATTTCATCTAACATTTATATATCTAACATTTCATCTAACATTTATATAACTAAAAGTATAAAAAAACTAGAAAACAGAAAAACAGAAAATAAAAATGTGTGTGTGTGTGTGTGTTCATGCATGTGTGTGTGTGTGTGTGCGGGCTCGATCGATGGGAGGGGCAGCCATGCATGGCGGCAGGGGCTCACAGCGGGGCGACGGCCGGCGAGGCGAGGCGAGTCGTCGGCGACGGCGACGGCGACGGCGCACGAGGTCGCGAGGAGAGCGGCGGCGTCGGGGAGGAGGCCGGCGTCGGGGAGGAGGCGCGGGCAGCCGGCGTCGTCGGGGAGGAGGCGCGGGCGGCCGGCGTCGGGGGCCGCGGCGACGATCTCCGGCGTCGGGGGAGGCGACGGCGTTGCGCAGCAGCCTGGCGGCGTCTCGCGCGTTCGGCGTCATCGAGAGAGAATGGAGATCGATCTGAATTTTTGCGCTTATATAGAACGACCTTTAGTCGCGGTTGGTGGATCCAACCGCGACTAAAGGTAGCCTTTAGTCGCGGTTGGAGCCACCAACCGCGACTAAAGGTATTTTTCGCCAGGCGAAGCGGCGGGAAGCGCAGACCTTTAGTCGCGGTTGGTGGCACCAACCGCGACTAAAGGTTACCTTTAGTCGCGGTTGCAGCCACCAACCGCGACTAAAGGTCTCGTGCTGCCACAGTCGCGGTGCAGAAAATTTAGTCCCACCTCGCCCAGCGAAGGGCACCCGCACTGGTTTATAAGCCCCGCTGCGGCTGCTCCCTCGAGCTCCTCTCTAAGCAGGCCTATGTGGGCCTATTGAACCTGTGCTTCCCTGTTGGGCCTACTGGGCCTTGTGAGCCTGGGGTTGGGGCCCAGTAGGCGGGCTTTTTTTTTACTTTTCAATTTTTTAATTTCTGTTTTATTTATTTTCTTTCATTTCTGAGTTTTTTTTGCTTTATTTAGAGTTAATGAGTGAATCTTTTTGCGTTAGGTCAAAAAAATTATAAACTTTCTGTTAGCGGTAGTAGTTTTCAAATTTGAATAGTTTAAATTCGAATTATTTGAAATTTGTGTGAATCACTAGTTTGTGAATAACTTTACTTTAAAAATAGATTTTGCAGTGATTCTTTTTTCTGCTGTTTAATATTAGAGTGTTTTATCATTATATTCAATTTGGTAATTCTTAGGTTATTTAAAAAATGAAATGCCTTTGTAACAGACGAGTTTTCGTCTGAAACCCTGATACTTCGAAAGAGATTGTCCATTTTGTACACGAAGTGCATCCAGTTTTTGCCGTAACCCTCTCAACTTTTTAGCACATGCTATGTGGGTGAAATGATGATACCATGCCAACTTTCAACTTTTTCAGAGTTCATTTGTAGTGCTTTTCAATTTCAGGGTCATTTAGCTAAAAAAAAATCAGTAAATGCATGAAAAATAGCAAATGAAGTCAGAAAGGGTTGAAAATTGATGACGTGGCTTCGAATGGTGCATACTGAACACACAAAAAGTCTGGAGTTGAAATAAGTTTAAAAAAATGAAATGCCTTAGTAACACACAAAAAGTGGGACTTTCCAGATATATAAGTCCGGAAACTAACTAGAGAAGCCGGTCACATCCCAGAGTGGGATCTTTGGGTATAAAACTTTTGCTTCGCGTGTGTCCCTTTGCGTCGTAACCATGGACAATCTTCATCGTTTAACTTGATGCTCGGGTCAACATTCACTCTGAAGGGAGCAATTTCATGAAACTTTTCATAATCTTCTGACATGTCTGTCTTGTCCTCCACTCCCACGATGTTTCTTTTCCCTGAAAGAACTATGTGGCGCTTTGGCTCATCGTATGATGTATTCGCTTCCTTATCTTTTCTTTTTCTCGGCTTGGTAGACATGTCCTTCACATAGAAAACCTGCGCCACATCATTGGCTAGGACGAATGGTTCGTCTGCGTACCCAAGATTGTTGAGATCCACTGTTATCATTCCGTACTGCGGGTCTTCCTTTACCCCGCCTCCTGTCAGATTGACCCATTTGCACCGAAACAAAGGGACCTTCAAACCAATTCCATAGTCAAGTTCCCATATCTCCTCTATGTAACCATAATATGTGTCCTTTGGCCTATTGGTGTTTGCTGCATCAAAGCCGTCACCACTGTCTTGGTTGGCGCTCTTTTTATCTTGGGCGATCGTGTAAAATGTATTCCCATTTATCTCGTACCCTTTGAAAGTCAATATGGTCAAAGATGGTAACTTGGACAGCAAGTATAGGTCATCTACAACAGTGTCGTCATGCATGAGACGTGTCTGCAACCAACCGGCGAAAGTCACCGTTTGTTCATGTGTAATCCAGTCGTCAGACTGCTCCGGGTGTTTGGAGCGTAGAATATTCTTGTTTTGCTTGATATACGGAGCCACCAAGGCGGAACTTTGTAGAACTGTGTAGTGTGCTTGCGCCAAAGAATGCCCGTCCTGGCATATTACCGAATTCTTTCCTAGCGTGCCTTTTCCACCCTGTCGGCCCTCATGCCGCGATTCAGGAACACCAATCGGCTTAATGTCAGGAATAAAGTCAATACAAAACTCAATGACCTCCTCTGTTTCATGGCCCTTGGAGATGCTTCCTTCTGGCCTAGCACGATTATGAACATATTTCTTTAAGACTCCCATGAACCTCTCAAAGGGGAACATATTGTGTAGAAATACAGGACCTAGAATGGCAATCTCCTCGACTAGGTGAACTAGGACGTGCGTCATGATATTGAAGAAGGATGGTGGGAACACCAACTCGAAACTGACAAGACATTGCACCAAATCATTCTCTAACCTTGGTAGGATTTCTGGATCGATTACCTTCTGAGAGATTGCATTGAGGAATGCACATAGCTTCACAATGGCTAATCGAACGTTTTCCGGTAGAAGCCCCCTCAATGCAACCGGAAGCAGTTGCGTCATAATCACATGGCAGTCATGAGACTTTAGGTTCTGGAACTTTTTCTCTGCCATATTTATTATTCCCTTTATATTCGACGAGAAGCCAGACGGGACCTTCATACTGAGCAGGCATTCGAAGAAGATTTCCTTCTCTTCTTTGGTAAGAGCGTAGCTGGCATGACCCTGAAACTGCTTTGGATCCATGGCGTCTTCTCCGTGCATACGTTGCTGGTCCTCCCGTGCCTCCGGTGTATCTTTTGTCTTCCCATACACGCCCAAGAAGCCTAGCAGGTTCACGCAAAGATTCTTTGTCACGTGCATCACGTCGATTGCAGAGCGGACCTCTAGGTCTTTCCAATAGGGCAGGTCCCAAAATATAGATTTCTTCTTCCACATGGGTGCGCGTCCGCCAGCGTCATTCGGAACAGATTGTCCACCAGGACCCTTTCCAAAGATTACTTTTAAATCCTTGACCATATCAAGTATATCATCACCAGTACGGTGGTGAGGCTTCTTCCGGTGATCTGCCTCACCTTTGAAATGCTTGCCTTTCATTCTTACGGGATGCCTGCTCTGAAGAAATCGACGATGCCCCAAGTACACATTCTTCTTACATTTATCCAAATATATACTGTCGGTATCATCTAAATAGTGCATGCATGCGTGGTATCCCTTGTTTGTCTGTCCTGAAAGGTTACTGAGAGCAGGCCAATCATTGATGGTTACAAACAGCAACGCATGTAGGTCAAATTCCTCCTGTTCTTTCTCATCCCACGCACGTACACCTTTTCCATTCCACAGCTGTAAAAGTTCTTCAACTAATGGCCTTAGGTACACATCAATGTCGTTGCCGGGTTGCTTGGGGCCTTGGATGAGCACTAGCATCATAATGAACTTCCGCTTCATGCACAACCAAGGAGTAAGGTTATAGATACATAGAGTCACAGGCCATGTGCTATGATTGCTGTTCTGCTCCCCAAAAGGATTAATGCCATCTGCACTTAAACCAAACCATACGTTCCTTGCGTCCTTTGCAAAGTCCTTCCACTTTCTCTCGATTTTTCTCCACTGCGATCCGTCAGCGGGTACTCTCAACTTCCCGTCTTTCTTACGGTCATCGTTGTGCCATCGCATCAACTTGGCATGCTCTTTGTTTTGGAACAAATGTTTCAACCGTGGTATTCTAGGAGCATACCACATCACCTTGGCAGGAATCTTCTTCCTGGGGCGCTCGCCCTCAACATCACCAGGGTCATCGTGGCCGATCTTATAGCGCAATGCACAGCATACCGGGCATGCATTCAATCCTCGTACTCACCGCGGTAGAGGATGTTGTCATTAGGGCATGCATGTATCTTCTGCACCTCTAATCCTAGAGGGCAGACAGCCTTCTTTGCTTCGTACGTACTGTCGGGCAATTCGTTGTCCTTTGGTAGCTTCTTCTTTAACATTATCTGCAACTTTTCAAATGCCTTGTCAGATACACCATTCTCTGCCTTCCATTGCAGCAATTCCAGTGTGGTACCCAGCTTTTTCTTGTCATCTTCGCAATTTGGGTACAACAATTTCTTGTGATCGTCTAACATGCGCTGCAACTTCAGCTTCTCCTTTTCACTTGCGCTGTTTCTCTTTGCATCGGCAATGGCCCGACCAAGATCATCATCGGGCTCATCTGATGCCTCTTCTTCAGCTCCTTCCCGCATTGCCGGCTCAGCTTCTTCCCCCATTGTTGTACCATCGTATTCATGGACCCTCTTTCTCCGTGCTTGGTCCAACAGTTATAGCCGGACATGAAACCAGACTCAAACAGGTGGACGTGAATGGTTCTTGAGTTAGAGTAATTTCGATCATTCTTATAGCCAGCACATGGACAATACATAAAACCATCCACCCGCTTGTTTGCCTCAGCCGCAACCAGAAAAGTATGCACGCCATTAATGAACTGGGGAGAGCATCGGTCATCGTACATCCATTGCCGGCTCATCTTCATTACACAACACCGAAAAGACCAAATTAATACAAGTTCATACACACTTGTTCTCATAAAACAACATACAAACTCTCTAGCTAAAGCATTTAAATGCAACAACAAATGCGATCAAGATCGCAACTAAGGTAACAATTGATCCAACAACATAGTGATACCAAGCCTCACTATCAATGGCATATTTTTTAAATTTTCTAATCTTCAAGCGCATTGCATCCATCTTGATCTTGTGATCATCGACGGCATCGGCAACATACAACTCCAGTTTCATCTTCTCTTCTTCAACTCTTTTCAATTTTTCTTTCAAATACTCGTTTTTTTCCAACTAAATTTAACTTCTTGACAAGAATATCTATGTCGGTTGCAATTTCCGGTTCACATACCTCCTAGATAAAAATATCTATGTCAACTTGATGGGCATAATTGTCATAAACACGAAATGCAACAAATAGTTATAAAAGAGAGTATATACCACATCCGAATCATAAACCGGACGAGGGCCGACGGGGACGGATATCAAAACCATGCCACTATGTATAACAAACAACCATATAGGTAAGAAAACTATACAAGTAACTATCTAAATCTTACAAACATGATTTTTTTTATAAAAAGGATAAGAACAAGAGGCTCACCAAGGTGGTACCGGCGACCGGATGGTGCGGGCGATCGACGGTGGTTAGGATGGGGACGGGAAGGCACTAAGTAAACCACACCTACACATGCAAAGTAAGAAGTTAATTTGAGCTCAAATTGCATATAAATCAAATAAACTACCACATATAAATACTCCCAAACTAAAACCCACAAATCACTATACTTATAGAGCATTGCAAGAGCTAATCTAGCAATGAGAGATGAAAGGACAAAGTTGCTAACCTTTGTGAACACTTGGATGGATGGGGTGCCTCCAAATCTTGACAAATTTTGGCAAAAATGGAGGTGAGCTCGAGCAAGGGGAAGAACAAAGGAGAGGAAGAAGGGGAAAAACAGGGAGGAGTGTGCTCTGGCTGGCCGAAGGGTTCATATAGGGGATCTTTAGTCCCGGTTTGTGACACAAACCGGGACTATAGGTGAGCCTATAGTCCCGGTTCGTGCTACGAACCGGGACTAAAGGTGAACGTGGGGCCCCAGGCTGACACCAGCCTGCCACCACCCCTTTAGTCCCGGTTCGTGTTACGAACCGGGACTAGAGGTTCGGAACGAACCGGGACTAATGATGCCCGTCCCGAACCGGGACTAATGGTCACATTAGTGCCGGTTCAAAACCAGACCGAGACTAATGCTTTGGACAAAAGGTCTGTTTTCTACTAGTGTCATCACCACTCAGGCATGCATTCATCAATGGCAGTAAGCACTCTGTCCCCGATGGTTGATTTACATATAAATTACCATGCTCGCATTCAGTTATACCATTCACACACTCGACTTAGGCATCAAAATGGGATTGAAGAAAGCATACCCAATTAGGAATTTGAGAGATTTGAATGGGATTGCATATGATTTTCACTAACGGGCGGGGTGGGGGTGGAGGTAAATTGAGCATAGTCCACTTACATCCACCAATTTTCTAAATATTTTATTTGCAATTTTTGTTTGAGTGTGAAGTTTATAGATCATTTCTAGTGGGCTCGGGCCTACAAAAGGAGAATGTTGATGTTCGCATAGTTCAGTTTTCCGCACTGCACTATGCCTCATAGTAATGTTGGGGCAATATGCCTATTGGGTAAAACTAAAGTTTTTGGTTGGTGCATTTTATGTCATTTTATTATGAAATCCACTGCTAAAATATTCATAACGGTCCAAAATTATGTTAATGAATAATGATCACAATCCCCTTAGCAAATGAATTTTGTTTTGAGAATTGTTATAAAGTACATGTTGTCATGGAAAGTACCATTCTGCTCCCGAGCTCAAATGAGCTCAGTGAACAGTAAAATCAAAAAAATTCGAAAAATGTTCAAACAATTCTGATTTTTTTTATGAACAACATTGACAAAAGTTCTAAGTGCGTGCAAAAAATTGGCCTGAAATAACATTTCTATAAGGCGTGGCGAAAAAAACAAAATCGATACTCTGAAAATGCGTATTTTCAGAGTATCGATTTTGTTTTTTTTTTCACGCCTTACAGGAATGTTATTTCAGGCCAAAATTTTGCATGCACTTAGAACTTTTGTCAATGTTGTTTACAAAAAAAAATCAGAATTTTTTAAACATATTTCTATTTTTTTTCGTTTTTACTGTTCACCGAGCTCAGATGAGCCCGGGAGCAGAAACTCCATCTCTGTCATGGAATTTGTTATTTGGTGAGTCCTTATATAATTTGATGGACAAATTTAATATTTGGGAAATCTTATGATATCAAATGATAATATTAATGACATTTCACTATGAGTGTTGAGTTTAATGTATACTCAGTGGCAATGTCAATTATATTTTTATGTTAATTTCAATGTCATTTTCTTTATATATCATTGATAATTTTAATGATAGTTTTGTCACTTATGTTCAATATTGTTATCTTGTCAACTCTAGTGTCAAAAGCTATCATTGTGTCCGATGGCAAACATGATTAGATTATGTTGTAGCTTTATGTTAATGCTGACTATTAATTTAGCCAAAGTTCTTGCTGATCATTATGTGACATTATGTCTCTCTAATAAAAATGGAACCAATGAGAAGTTTTGATTAGAGATTTAACGAGCAAATGTTCTATGGCATATAATGGCACTTTGACCAACGTTGATTATTTTTCATGCGTCATGTATGAAATAATAAGATACTTTTCCGTTTTTTGCCCAACGGTGATACATATTAGAATAACAATTCATGGTTGATGTTTTATTATGATGTTCATAAAGTTTCCTCATTTCCCCCCTTTTTCAACAATGAATAGTAATGATAATGCTAAACTTTGATTTTAGCATAGAAAAACATTATTTAGAAAACTTTCTCACATGGAGAATATAGATCATTGTCTCATGTAAGGAATCTCTCAACATTTATACTGCTTATGCTAAGGGATGTTAATCAACATGTCAAGGAAGACACCGAGAGTGGTCGCATAAGTTGCATGTGTCATCATGCACATTACTAATGCAAAGGAGGTTAAAAAGAAAATTATTGGAATTAATCCAATATCATTTGGAGATGGATTAATTCTTCATCTTAATGATGATGTTTGTTTATGCTCCTGGTTATGGGAGAAACTTCAATTTTGTCTCTATATTAGATCACATGATTATGCATGACTTTAAATGTATGATCAAATCAACTCCAATTATTTGATGTTATTCTTGCCAAGTGACAAGAAAATTATGTTTTTATTTTGTAACTATTTTGTTATTCTGTGTTTGTGACACCCTGATTTTTGGCAACTTTTTCTTTCCAAAATTATTGGAGTTTATTTGCAATTCAGCTGATTCTCAAAACCTTCTTCAGCAGAGTTGATCAAGACTTTGCTAAAAATTTCTTCAAGCATCTTCAAACCTTTGCCATCTTGATAAAACCTTTCCATGTTCTCTGGGACAATTTTTTCAATATTTTATCTTTTCTATAAAACCATTTTCCTAATTTGGGAATTTAGGTTATCCCTATGGGTTGTGAAGCAACCTATAGTTTGGATGGTCAATTAATTCCCAAACTTTTTCCTCATCTTCTTATCATCATAAGATTTCATATTCTTCAAAAATATTTTATTGCCCAATGGGAAATTCTGGCCAGGATAATTATTTTGTCTCTGACCAGAATATGTCCTTTGTGAAGCAACCCTATTATTTCTATTCCAGAAAATTCCCAATAAATTCCTATAGCTCCTAGGGATCCTATCTTGCTCCAATATCCAAAAATCTCATCCTGGCCAGTACAACGTTTGAGCAGCAGGGCTCTGACAAATTTCTGCATTTTTGAACCTCTGTGAAGGAAGTGCTAGCTAAATGTGCCTAATCATCCTGAGATTTTTATGGCATCTTCTATGTGCAAAATAACTCACTTCCACCAAGTTTCACTATTTGCAGATCAACCTGTTGAGTGCCACAAGCTCATCTATGTTCTGGACCAGAATGACAGTTTCCAAAGGAACCCTATCCATTTCTTTTTCAAACCTCTTCAAATTTTGCCAGGAGATAGTCCTTCCAATCCTGATAGCCCTGGACATTTCCTCTGGCTCCATCCCTATCTTCTTTTCTCTCTGGAGTCCCCTCAAGATTGCTGGCAGAATCTGTAGCTGAGGCTACACCTCATGGCAGGGTGAACCTGGTCGAGCCAGTGACCCAGGGAGGCTAAATGGTCAAGAGTCGACCCAATGGACAAGGTGTGCCAGGCAGACGTGCCCTCCTGGTGGCCACACCAGCGGTGACCGCGGGGCTGGCATGCCACAGCGCGCGCTCTGCGCAGCGCCAGTGACATGTTAGATCGCCCGAGCCGTCCATCGCCGCCCCCTCCTTGTCCTCTGGTGTCGACAGCGTTGCTGGTCGCCGCGTGGATCCTCCCGAACCCTCCCGGTCGCCGGGGAAGCTCGCCGTCGCTTCCGGCCAAGCGGCGCCACGGGCAGAACAGTGGGCTTCGGCCACTGTGGTCGTCCGCACGCCATTGAAGTCTCCGGACCTGTCCCGTCGCCCCTGCCTGCTTGCTTCTATCCCGTCGACGCTCCCGGACAGCCAGCTCACTGTACGGGCGCCGGCGACGTGACGGAGCATCGCCGCTTCGGGAGAGATCGCCGCGCCTCGCCCTCCGCCTATTTAAGCCCTCCCCGACCCTCCAGAGCTCATCAGCCACATCCTCACCCTCTCAATTGAGTCCCCGAGCAGCGAGCCAAGGCTGGGAGGCCCTCTGGCCTCGAACCTCGCCGGAGCTCCGCCATCTGAGGCTTCCTCAGCGCCAGCAATTCCTCGCCCTCCTGAGCCCAACCGACCTCTCCATCGAGCTCAAGGCAGTCCCCTGGTGCTTCCCAGTCTTCTGCCCGAGCTTCTCAACGTCGGAATCGCCGTCTCTGATTCTTCCCGAGCACCGCCGCCGCCGGAGACGAAGGGGACGACACCGTCCGGCCATCCCTTGTCATTCTGCGGGTACGTGCTTGATCGCCTTCGAGTGCCCGATCCATTCCCGTAGCTCCCCGACCATGTCGTCGCCTCTGTCGCCGGCGACCATCGCCGCAGCGCCGCCCCTCCTCTGCCTCTCCTCCCTCCTTCTGTTTTAAAAGGGGTGACCCCACCCATCAGCGTCTCAGCAGCGCGCGGGCGAGGGGGTAAGTGGAGGCGCATTCCAGTAATACGCCTTCGACGTCAGCCCCTGGGGATTTTCTGATTTTCTATTAAATCTATTTTTAAACAGAATTTTGACCCAACTTTGACCATCCACAACTTTTTATCTACAACTCCAATGCAGTTGATTCTTTTTGCATTGTGTTTGTCTTAATCCCCTTTATTTTCTGGTAAATTTTGGTATTTTTGCACTGACCACAGAATTTCTAATTAACAGAATTGCTTTATGTGACATTTTCCAATTGCATTTGAAAATATTTTCAGAAGGAGAAGTTGGTGGTTGTGAAGATCCAGCGTGTTTGAACCACCCAACAGAGCAAGGCAAGCCATGATACCCAATCTATGCATGCATTTCCATAGCATTGCATTTTTAAATACATTAGGATGATTTATTTGATATAGTTTAAATCCATAGTATTAATTAAATACTCAAGAATATTGTTGAACCACTGCTGCTGTTCTATAAGCTTAGTGGTTGATCTTGAGTCACCTGTCCGGGCATACTCGTGCAACCACATTTGCCGGTATGGGACGACCTTGACCGGGTCTGACATGCATGATCTTTCACCGGTACCTCCAAAGAGGGAGGGTTATGCACGGCGTGCTACCCTGATCAGGTAAGCGGTGATAACCCTGTGTGCCCAGTGGATAGTTGAGTTTGTGCCGGCATCCCGGTCTGGGACAGTAGGCCTTGTTTTGGTCTACAGAGTTTGGCCACAGAGGTGGCAGGTGTCATGGGGACACAGGTGTCATGGGGACACAGGGGCCACCCAAGGCTGACCTCCGGGGGAGGAAGAGTGCCGGTGGTACGATGAAAGAGTCACGAGTCAGGCAGGTTTTGTTGAAGCAACGCTGGTTCACCCGAGTTGGATCTCGAGGCCAGGGCCAGGTGCTTCATGGTGTGGGTAAAGTGCGCAACCTCTGCAGAGTGTAAAAAGCTATTCGAATAGCCGTGTCCACGGTATTGGACAGCCCGTCAAGACCTCAGTAGGAGATCAACCATAGTACTGGTATTAATGATGGAAGAACTCGTCGAGTGTTCGGAAGTACTCACTGGATATGAGTATTCCGAGGGTTGTGGGACAACCCGGAGAAGAGTAAGTTGAGGATCGGTACAGTGAGTAAATTATGTTGATGCTATCGTAGTGTTTGCCATGCTATTGTTTGCTTCATTTCTTGGTTGTTATGAGCTTGCGAGTACATTCAAAGTACTCACCTGGAGTATCATGCCAGATGCAGGAGAATCCGAGGACGGAAATCCTGAGGGTGCTGGCTATGCAAACCAGGATGTGTCCACAGCAGTGTCCCTGTGGATGGAGTTGCGCTATGTTCCGCTAAGCTGTAGAAGTACTGGGTATCCGAGGCCCTGCTGTGTGACATAAATAATGTAGATACTGTCATAGCACTGAGGGTGCCTTTGGCCTCGATACCATTGTAAGATATGTGCCTGTACTAGACTCCTATCAATAAAGTTCTGTTCTGTTCTATGCCAAGTTGTTGTGTGTTTCCAGAAGACATGATCTCTGGGTTGGAAACACGGGTAGTCCGGTTCTCTGAGCTGGGGTGCCACAACGCTTGGTATCAGAGCCAGGCTGACTGTAGGACACCCTAGTTAGCCAGCGCTAGCACCACGATTAGTATAGGATCCTGAGTATGCATTTGATTGCTGCATTTGATTGTTCCATGGCATGCATCATAATTCATTATTCCGCTAATGGTGGTCTTGTGAGTGTAGATGGCACCGGTTCCATTCCATTATCAGTTTGAGCCTGCACCATCCACCTTTCCAGTATTGCTCCGGAACGTCTGGCTTCGGCTGTACCCTCACGGCGAAGATCCAGTATACCAGGTGTTTCGGGAGCAGCTTGCCGAGTCGGTGTACGAGTACCATGCAGAGGCTTTCATGATAGCGAGCTCGGATCTTGGCTGCTACTGTCGCTCTACCAAGGGCGGAACGGCTTCCACTCCAGAGTTGGCGATTGAGTTTGCCGCAATGGAGGCTCTCACTAACTTGCGCTTCCATGAGGTTGAGATGCAGACTCATCCAGGTTTCCTCTATTATCCCACCGTGTCGCCTACGACATGGCGAGTCATTTTCGTTCCTGTTGACCCGGCATGTGACCGTGCGACTGCTGTGCTGTCTCGCTATCTAAACGCCAGCTACCGTACGATCATATCCCTGGCTGAGGAGCTGTCTCGTGTCTTAGCGGCGCTTGCAGCCGTAGCCCCGGTGCCACCTCCACCTCAGACTACCCATCCACCCATGCATCCACCACCAGTTCCCCCTCCATCCAGATTTGAGGCTCCTTCTACCTCCACTGTGCCACCAGGCTTTCCGTCTGGTAGCCATCGTGAGACCCCAGCTGAGTGGGCCTCACTTCTTGCCACTCCAGCAGCTCCGATGCTGAGGCGTCGTGCTCCTTCTACCCCAGAAGGAGAATCGTCCCAGCAGCGTCGTTGTGTTTCCTTTGATCCGGAGGATAAGATCCACATCATCAGCTCTGACTCGGACTCAGGATCAGATGACGAGGAGTCTGTGGTTTGACAGTGTTCGTGCCATCAGCGCCATTAGAATGGAGGCTTGAGTTGTGGAGCATGCATCCTTGCATATGTCAACTGCCGTGTGAGCAGTCTAGCCATGACATTCCTCTACTAGCTTGCCATGTATGATGTTGGGTTATCTTGTATAATTATGTGGTTTGCTTTATTGGCCTTCTGTTTTGCATACTTTCCTCCTGGTGTCACGTAACTGTGTTCTCCTGATGGATGTTGCTCATCGATTCAGTATTTTGCAATGGGAACAAATTTAGGATGAAGAGAAGTTGTAGCCAAGGCGGCGATGGAACCCCCATCTATCGATCCGCCAGGCAAGCAGGTCAAGCACCGGAAGATTTACCCCCCCACCACCTCAAGCACCTACTACTGAGCAGATCATGAGAATGTTAGAGGAAAAGAGAAACCAGGATCTGATGGAATTTCTGAAGAGCATAAAGACTATGGTAGGTCTGAACCACAATCATAATGGGTCACATTCCAGGCTGTCTGATTTCCAACGCACCAAGCCACCCAATTTTGGTCATGCTGTGGATCCAATAGAAGCAGATGACTGGTTGAGGACCATAGAGAAGAAGTTGGAGATAGCTCGTGTAGGAGATATGCCCTAGAGGCAATAATAAATGTTATTGATTATCTCCCTGTTAATAATTATGTTTATGTTCCATGCTATAACTGCTATGGTTCTCGAGTCTGCAATAACCACGAGGCTCGAAGGAAGACTCATATGCACGTGTGGAATAATAAACGGTAAAATGTATTCCTAGTCTGGCCTCTAAGACTGGCTCAAGTATTGCATGATGATCCTGTTTTCCTGATCATGGGCATGGCTATGCCGGCAATTTTGAGGGCACAATGTTAGAAGAACATTTGTGTTGAATCGACCCGAATTGATGTTATGCTATGAGATTCATTCGTCATAAGTTAATGGTTAATAACACAGAGATGGTTAATGTTTGCATGATTCCTTAGACCATGAGAGTATCGAGTTTCTTCATGCTTGCTTCATGAACTTTGGGGTTTGTTAAATGTCATCCGTAAATGGGTGGCTATTACGGCGGCTTACGGGTTCATGGAAAAGTATGTCAAGTAACTTGATAGCTCAAGATTGGGATTTGCTCCTCCGACGATGGAGAGATATCTCTGGGCCCTCTCGGTGTTACGGTATCCATCATCGTCTGGCCAGACACAGGGTGATTTGATCACAGGGATGCCGGAACACGGGAACGAGAAAAGAGAACAATACCGGCAACGAGGTAACTGGCATAGTGGACAAGTTGTTGATCCACGGGGATGCCAACGTGTCTCACCTCGGGTATTTGTAACATATCGCGAAGCAATAGGAATAGCACACGGCAACTGGAGGTTCGCTCGAATATTCATTCGTGTGGGTATAGGGGTCAATATGGGTGTCCACGGCTCCGATGTTGATCATTGATCGGAAGGGGTTCCGGGTCATGTCTATGCTTCACCGAACCTATAGGGTCACACGCTTAAGGGTCATCTATCTGCTGAATACTAGATAGGGAGTCTGAGAGAAAAACACCGAAAAAGTTTCGGACACCGGAAAAGTTTCGGTCAACGGAAAAGTTCCGAAGAGAGAGGTCACCGGATGAGTTTCGGTGAAACTGAAAAGTTGTTTCAGGGGATACCAAAAAGTCAAATTGGTTTTGGCACATGCCTGATAATTCTTGGAGGATGCCAGAATCATTCTGGAAACTTTCTGGAATTTTCCGGAATGAAAACCGGAAATGTTCCGGAGCTGCCGAAACCGCTTCAGATGCTTTTCGCAGATGAAAATCACTAAACTGGAATTGTTCCGGCTCGCGTTGAAAATTAGTTTGGTGGGTACTGGAAATGTTCTAAGCCCACATAAATATTTTCAGTTCGATCAGACGCTGAAAAATGTTGTCGTGAATAGTGAAAGTGCTTTTTGGGATATTTTTTGGAAAGCCACCTTTTGGGGCTTTACTCAAAAGATCTAGGGATGACATGGAAGGATTGGGTGCCCCTCATGGGGGGCCCCCATGGTGTTGGCTGGCCACACTTGGGGCTCCTCCTTGGAGCCCCTCTTGTTCCTTGGTTTCACCATTATGCCCTTGTGGAAGGACTTCATTCATGTGCTTTTGGGTTTTATTGTAAAACCACCCTACCCCTTGGGATTTCCTATAAATAGAGGTGGAGGGGCAGCCCTCCACACTCACTCCTTCTCACATACATGTGCCATTGCAATGTTCTGGCTTCTTCTCTGCCTCCCAGCGAAATAGTTTCGTAGAGCCGAAAGGCTGTCTGGGTTCCGGCAGGAACTAGTTCTGGACGGCGAAGCCCTGCCGGATAGATGACACCGTATGTGTGCAACTCTGTAGAGAGATCGTATTTTCGGTCTTAGTTCGAGAGTGCCTCCCGAAGGGCTGTCCATGTGACCATCCGACTTTTGGAGGTCCTCCCGAAGGGCTGTCCGAGTGACAGTCCGAGTTTCGGAGGTCCTCCCGAAGGGCTTTCCGCGACACCATCCGGGGGACTGTGCGACCGCCTCCCGGAGGGCTGTCCGCGGGGCAGATAAGGGTATACGTCCTCGCGGTTGGGAGGTTGTAAATCCTAGCTGCGGGGATCTGCACCGCCGATCGTCATCGACTCTACTTCCGCTGCGCTACGAGTCGGTAACGAAAATGATCAAACCTTGTATGCAGTCTCCATAGTGGTCCTGGGCTGGTGCGTAGGTCGGAAATTTTTTGTTTTCTGCTGCGTTTCCCTACAGTGGCATCAAGAGCCGTGCTATGCGTAGATGCAGGTTGCGATCTAGAATACATAGAGATGTATGGGTGTTGCACAATATAATTAGGTAGTAGATGAGTTCTATTGCTGAAAATTATTTGTGCGGGTAGCAGATGAAATCTGTTACCCGATGTTCTTGTTGCTTCCCTGGAATTTTCGTAGTCCTGATCTTGACGGCATGGCGGAATCTCACAAAGGTCTGGCAATCCGCGATCCTTTCATGCTGCTCCTGAGTATGCTGATTGACAGATCAACGAAGTGCTAACAGTTCTTTGGGTTCCACCATAGTTAAAGAAAGATGGATGTTTCGCAGACGAAAGGGCAATGCAGATATGATCTGCACGGGGGTCACGCGTATGACGAAGTTTAGTATGGGGCTCGAGATTTTATTATCTCGTGTTTCATATACCCTGGAAAGTTAATCCAGCAACTTGAATTATCATACTTGATGATGGACGTTGGTAGCTTCGGTTTGTTTTGAAACCTTAGAAGCCACGTAAAACAAGTTTTTGCATGAACCGATTAGAGGCGTCTAACTTGGTTTTGCAGGATGGTTTGCATGTGCATGTGATGTGGTATAGCAGTGTTCATAATAATTTGATTATGTATGAGATGACTATATAATGTAATTTGATTAACATGACCTGTGTGTCATGATTCGGCATGATGGCTGGAGCCATATGATTGCACTTTAATGACCTGCGTGTGAACCTTATGTAATGCACTTATTTTATTAGCTATAGAGATAGCAATATTATTTGGTGCATCGACAAGGTGGTGGCAATCTTCGCGAAGGTGAACACCGACGCGAATGCCGAAGACGAAGAAATAAAAGACTTCTCTGTTAGAAAGGGCTATACCATATCATGGTATTATGAATTGCCTGAGATGTTTATCCCTTATGATGCACCCTTCTTGATTGCGCGGTAGTCGCTTTTTATTAGGGTGATCTCTCACAAAAATATCAAGTAGTTAGTGTTCTCCCAAGTGTAGCACCGTCACGACACCTAACTCTTCGGGGTACGACATGTACACATGAGTACGAACGATTAGGAATGTGTGAGGCGGGTGAGGTCAGACCTCGCAGCGAGATCACTTGGTTGTCTTGACATTCAGGCAAGACAGTCCTGAGCTCGGAACACACGCATCGAAAGATGAACAAGAGTCACATAGAGATGTGATTGGCAAGTTGGCCTACCGATTGAAATTCACGTCATCAGTGATGAACCCGTCAATGGCGTCGAATTGAAATCCGGATCTTGTATCACTCACAATCAATTATGAGAGATATTGATTTGAGTGGGAGCGCACTGTTGAATTAACTTCTTTTAATTCTCAGTGCAATTAATTTTGAACACTGTCTAAGTGTGATTTGCAAAATAGTTGTAGAATAATGGCTCGCGTTTCCACCTTCCCTATTAAAATTGAATAACTGTTAAATATCTGGTTAAAACTTTACGGTTGGTAACGTAATGTGAGGATTGTCCTCAAGAGTGCCGAGAAGGACTTTGTCCTATCGCATGCTTTCGGTATTCTCCCGCTAATGCTATGGATCATGTGACTCTTGTCCTTCGATCCAAAAGCTAGAATTCCTTTTCAGTCAAAGTGTAATATGTTTACTTCCATGAGACCCAAACTTCGAAAGTTTGGATAGTTGTGTGATATTCATGGAATCTAAAAATCATTTTTAGAGATAGACAAAGGCTAAAAGATATGAGATATCCAAAGCAATGTTTGTTTGCGAACTATTAGTAAAGGAGTTTACTATGCATTAGACTGATAAGAGAGGGATCCAGAAGAACGCCTGTCATATGATGATGGTGAATAAAACAACAACTTAAAGAGAAAGGAAGTGTCCGAAGGGTGTTAGTAAAACTTTCATGCCTAGGAAGTCCGGGGCTAACGCCACTCTTAAGTTGGGTGCTTCTTCTAAGAGTAGGAGAAATACTGAAAGTTAAACTGTTAGAAGTACAATGGCAGAAAGAAAGAAGACTGGAATATCCAGCTCATGTATGAATGTCATACAAGTTTTTGATGTATAGAAGGCTGGTCAAAAATATAGTTCTTGGGAATTATGGTTAAACATGTTAATCACTAAATTCTTGGGTATTGTGAGTTATCACAAAGATACCCTCTCGATTGCATTCTGTTGCAACTCGATGCAAGAAATACTATGGCCTAAAAAGACTAGCCAGGAATGAGGTTTAGATACACGTAGGGAACATAGTAAATGTTACTATGCCTTCCTTTGGTGTATTCCCTATGTATTTACTTTCATAATTCATTTTAGAGTTTCACACTCTAGCCCTTTTGCATAAGGTATCTTGCAAGAAGGTTGTTCATCAGAGGACTTTTGATGTTCGGTGTTGTGAATAACATAAGGGCCATACTTTCATTATGAATGAGACGTATGTTATGAATATTGATAATAATACATTACCTCTGGGTTTACTTTCATAATTCATTTTTAGAGTTTCATATACTCTAGCCCTTTGCAAAAGGTATCTTGCAAGAAGGTTATTCATAAGAGAACTTTTGATGTTCGGTGTTATGAATAACATGAAGGGCCATGCTTCCATCCAGGATGGGATGTATGTTGTGAATATTGATGGTAATATGATACATCCATAACACTGACGCTAAATGTCGCAAGACTAAAAGAATACCACATATGTGTGGCACTGCATTTGGTCACATTGGAAAAACCCGCATGGAAAATTCCATTATGATGGATTTTGATGTCGTTTGATTTTGAATCATCTGACACTTGCAACTTTCCTCTGAAAAGTGAAGTGACTGAAATACCGTTCACAGTCCATAAGGAACGAGCAAAGAACATATTGGTGATCATACATTATGATGTGTGTAGTCCAATAAATGTTGTTGCAAGTAGTGGATTTATCTATCTTCAGAAATGACTCAAGTAGATATATGGATATTTACTTGATGAGACGTAAGTCTGGATCTTTTGAATTCATTCATAAGGTTTTCAAAAATGAAGTAGAAGTTATTGTAACAAGAAAATTATGTTTCTACAATTCGATTGCAGAAAGGAATATTTGAGTTACAAATTTAGCGAATGTCTGATGAGTTATGAAAGGGGTTTCATAACTTGCACCTCCCGGAACACCACTGCAAGTGGAAAGTCCGTGAAGATGTAATCGAACCATTTATGACATGGTAAGATCAAAGATGACATAAATAAATTTGCCATTACCCCTTTTAAAGAGTGATGCTTCAGAGACTGCGGCTTTTACAATGAAAAAAGATCCATCAGGTCTGTTGAAATGACGCCATGGTATGGTACGCCCAACCATGTGATATCTTTTCTTAACATTTGGAGTATGGGGCTTGTTTAAAAGATTACAAACCTATTCCAAATCAGACAAGTGCTACTTTGTAGGTTATCCCAAGTCATTGGGTATTCCCCCACCACTATACTGAGGCAAAGGATTTTGCCACAAAACAGTATGCTTTTAAAGAGAATAGTTCTTACAAAAGGCGAGTGGGAGGACAGTGCAACTCAACGAGATAACCAATATCTTCGTCATCAGGTCAAAGGAAAGAAACCTTGGAAGTGATTCCGGAGTTTCCTACTGCGACTGATACAGAAGTCTCTACAATAAAATGTATGGACTTCAGTCGAACTTGCAGCTGAACCCCGTAGGCAAGGCTCGTGCAAACCTCTTAGGTGCGCAAACGAGATATTGTTGTTGGACAACAGTATACCTACGATACACAAGGAAGCGATGATGGGCCCTGACTCCGGAATTGGCTAAATGCCAATACAATCCGAGATAGTTTCCATATAAGTGATTCAAGATTAGAACCTTGATACACCTTTCGGAAGACTTAGAGTCTAAACGAATATTTATGGAACTAAAAACTGATACGGATAAAAATGTTTTATCCATAAAGCTCGACTTGTTGAAATAACAAGTTCAAGGAGTTGACTACGATGAGGATGTTTCACCGTAGCGATGCTTAAGGTCGGTTCGGGTTGAACTAGCAATTAATACATATATCAATCATGAGATATGAAACATGGATGACAAAAGGATTTCCATCTGATGGAAATGAAACCTAGGACTTATATGTGATACAGTCCAAAGTAATTTGTTGATCCAGAGGATGCTAGTAAGTATGCAAACTTCAGAGTTCCAGCGATGGACAGAAGAGAGCAAAGTGGAGTTGGAATCTTCGTTTTTGATGGAATGGTCAAAGGGGTTTGACTTCATCAAATGGGTATGGAAGATGCTTCTGATTCAAGAAAGTAAGTGGGAGCATAATAATATTTCTAAAAACCTTGTGTACTTGACACATTGTTAATTGGAAATAAATTTCTTGACACGAATTAGGACTTCATTTGAAAATAGTTTTTCGATGAAGTGCTTAGGCTAAATAGCCTCAATATTAGGCATGATGATCTATGGAGATAGATTTACCTAATGGGGCTAAGCAATGAATACATATTGACAAGATGCTAAAACCTTTTAGCATTTAAAAACGCCAAGGAGTGATTCTTGCCGAAGTCACATGGAAAGAGTTTTTGCAAGACTCGGTGTCCCAAAACACTGATGAGTAAAATACATGATGGAGATTCCACACACTCTTGTGTTTGGATTAATCATGTATTCCATGGTATGTAAAAACAAATAGATATGTCCAATACTCCAAAGTTGTTGCGAGTATAGATACCATAGTGATCAAAGCACTGATCATGGGACAACAGTGAAAGATGTCATTAAGTACTAGAGTAGTGCTGATGACATGTTTTCTCGCAAGCAGAGATTATGAAGTGCTCGTTGTAAGTAATTACATCGATACAGTCTTCATCAATGCTCCATGCGATTTTCGATTTAAATTAAGGGTTTTGTGTGATACACAATATGGTGGCACGATAGTTGGAAATTGTTCCAAACAAGATACTGTGGCGAATTCTATAACAAAGGCTAAGTATGTTGACGCTTGAGAAGCGACAAAGAAGTTGTTGAATCATATAGTTCATTCATGAACTTAGTATGGTTCCAAGATGGCTTTGGTCTATGGGACACTATAGCAGATAGTTGCTCCATAGCTCAGTCTGAGGAATCAGGTTTCGACCAATGATTCACACATATGCAAAGCCAAGTCCACACAAAATATGAATTTTGTGAAAGCGTGAAAACGCAAGGATATGCAATGTTACACACGGAGCTGAAGTCGTCAGATCCGTTGGACATCAGGCTATACCACATGCGAAGCATATTTTACACCAGTATGCCATAGGTGTAAAGTGCATTAGCATTGACTAGATTATTGACTCTAGTGCAAGTGGGAGATTGTAGGAGATATGCCCTAGAGGCAGTAATAAATTTTATTGATTATCTCCCTGTTCATAATTATGTTTATGTTCCATGCTATAACTGCTATGGTTCTCGAGTCTGCAATAACCACGAGGCTCGAAGGAAGACTCATATGCACATGTGGAATAATAAACGGTAAAATGTATTCCTAGTCTAGCCTCTAAGACTGGCTCAAGTATTGCATGATGATCCTGTTTTCCTGATCATGGGCATGGCTATGCCGGCAATTTTGAGGGCACAATGTTAGAAGAACATTTGTGTTGAATCGACCCGAATTGATGTTATGCTATGAGATTCATTCGTCATAAGTTAATGGTTAATAACACAGAGATGATTAATGTTTGCATGATTCCTTAGACCATGAGAGTATCGAGTTTCTTCATGCTTGCTTCATGAACTTTGGGGTTTGTTAAACGTCATCCGTAAATGGGTGGCTATTACGGCGGCTTACGGGTTCATGGAAAAGTATGTCAAGTAACTTGATAGCTCAAGATTGGGATTTGCTCCTCCGACGATGGAGAGATATCTCTGGGCCCCCTCGGTGTTACGGTATCCATCATCGTCTGGCCAGACACAGAGTGATTTGATCACAGGGATGCCGGAACACGGGAACGAGAAAAGAGAACAATACCGGCAACGAGGTAACTGGCATAGTGGACAAGTTGTTGATCCACGGGGATGCCAATGTGTCTCACCTCGGGTATTTGTAACATATCGCGAAGCAACAGGAATAGCACACGGCAACTGGAGGTTCGCTCGAATATTCATTCGTGTGGGTATAGGGGTCAATATGGGTGTCCACGGCTCCGATGTTGATCATTGATCGGAAGGGGTTCCGGGTCATGTCTATGCTTCACCGAACCTATAGGGTCACACGCTTAAGGGTCATCTATCTGCTGAATACTAGACAGGGAGTCTGAGAGAAAAACACCGAAAAAGTTTCGGACACCGGAAAAGTTTCGGTCAACGGAAAAGTTCCGAAGAGAGAGGTCACCGGATGAGTTTCGGTGAAACTAAAAAGTTGTTTCAGGGGATACCAAAAAGTCAAATTGGTTTTGGCACATGCTTGATAATTCTTGGAGGATGCCAGAATCATTCTGGAAACTTTCTGGAATTTTCCGGAATGAAAACCGGAAATGTTCCGGAGCTGCCAAAACCGCTTCAGATGCTTTTCGCAGATGAAAATCACTAAACCGGAATTGTTCCGGCTCGCGTTGAAAATTATTTTGGTGGGTACTGGAAATGTTCTAAGCCCACATAAATATTTTCAGTTCGATCAGACGCTGAAAAATGTTGTCGTGAATAGTGAAAGTGCTTTTTGCGATATTTTTTGGAAAGCCACCTTTTGGGGCTTTACTCAAAAGATCTAGGGATGACATGGAAGGATTCTACTTGGGGCTCCTCCTTGGAGCCCCTCTTGTTCCTTGGTTTCACCATTATGCCCTTGTGGAAGGACTTCATTCATGTGCTTTTGGGTTTTATTGTAAAACCACCCTACCCCTTGGGACTTCCTATAAATAGAGGTGGAGGGGCAGCCCTCCACACTCACTCCTTCTCACATACATGTGCCATTGCAATGATCTGGCTTCTTCTCTCCCTCCCAGCGAAATAGTTTTGTAGAGCCGAAAGGCTGTCTGGGTTCCGGCAGGAACTAATTCTGGACGGCGAGGCCCTGCCGGATAGATGACACCGTATGTGTGCAACTCTGTAGAGAGATCGTAGTTTCGGTCTTAGTTCGAGAGAGCCTCCCGAAGGGCTGTCCATGTGACCGTACGAGTTTTGGAGGTCCTCCCGAAGGGCTGTCCGAGTGATAGTCCGAGTTTCGGAGGTCCTCCCGAAGGGCTGTCCGCGACACCGTCCGGGGGACTGTGCGACCGCCTCCCGGAGGGCTGTCCGCGGGGTAGATAAGGGTATACATCCTCGCGGTTGGGAGGTTGTAAATCCTAGCTGCGGGGATCTGCACCGCCGATCGTCATCGACTCTACTTCCGCTGCGCTACGAGTCGGTAACGAAAATGATCAAACCTTGTATGCAGTCTCCATAGTGGTCCTGGGCTGGTGCGTAGGTCAGAATTTTTTTGTTTTCTGCTGCGTTTCCCTACAGCTCGTTGTGAGGATCCAGACATGGTTCCGTTTGCCACTCATTACCTGGAAGGGCCAGCAGCCGTATGGTGGGATAACATAAAGGCAACATGGTCTTCCGAAGAAGAAATCACTTGGGAGAAGTTTAAGGAATTGTTCTGCAAATACCATATTCCTACCGGCATCATGAAGGTGAAGCAGAGGGAATTCCTTGCTCTGACACAAGGAAGCATGTCGGTAGCAGATCACCTTAAGAAGTTCAACAATCTATCATGGTACTCTACATATGATGTAGCCACCGAGGAGAGAAAGATAGATCGGTTCCTGGGAGGACTAAACTACCATCTCCATTGTCAGCTATGCATGTTAGACTTCCCTGACTTCCAGACGCTGGTGAACAAGGCCTTTATAGCCGAAAGGGAGCATAAATCCGGACAAGACAACCATAAGCGAAAGTTCGAACCCAAGAAGGACAACCGAGAGCCGTATGCTCAGAAGCCGCGCACCTGGAAACCAGGCACCTCTGAATATAAGCCTACCTGGAGCAATGGCAGCAACAATAACAAGACGATGAGCCAGACCAAGACCTTTGGCAAGCAGCCCGTGATGGAAGACTGCCGCCGCAACAATACTTGCTTCACTTGCGGCCAGAGCGGACACTACTCCAAACAATGTCCCAACAACAATGGGAAGCCATCAACTGAAGTCAAGCCGCAGGTCAACACCATTGAACGCCGCACTAACCGCAAGGTCTGCCATGGATGCGTCCACCATATCTCCGCCGAGGAAGCCTGCGAAGCCCCAGAAGTAGTCATTGGTATGTTTTCTGTTAACGACATACCTGCAGTTATTTTATTTGATTCCGGGGCTTCCCACTCGTTTATTTCGTGGAGTTTTGCCACCTTGCACAAATTTTCGCCGTCGCTTTTAGACAAAATCATGGTGGTACAATCCCCTGGCTCCCTGCTCAGAACAAATTTGATCTATAGAGATCTGGAAATTTCAATACATGGAGTAAAGTTTCTAGCTGCTCTTATTGCCATCGAATCCTCGGGATTGGACGTAATATTGGGAATGGACTGGTTGACACCACATAAGGTGTGCATCAATTGTGCCAGCAGGACCGTAACCTTGGTTAACCCGACTGGACAAACCGTCCAATTCCTTGCCGGCAAGATGATATCAAAGGAGGGAATGGCATATCAAGCTACCGCCACAGATATGAACTTGATCCCGGTAGTTTGTGAGTTTCCGGACGTATTCCCCGAAGAGTTACCCGGAATGCCTCCAGACCGGGAATTGGAGTTCGCAATTGAAGTGGTTCCTGGCACTGCTCCAATTTACAAGAAATACTATCGTATGCCAGGACCAGAGTTGGCAGAATTAAAGAAGCAACTGGATGAATTGTTGCAGAAAGGGTTTATTCGCCCAAGTATCTCGTCATGGGGATCACCCGTACTCTTTGTCAAGAAGAAGGATGGAAGTCTACGTATGTGCATAGATTATCATCAGCTGAACGAGGTCACCATCAAGAACAAGTAACCACTCCCTCGCATTGATGACTTGTTCGATCAGCTGAATGGAGCCCGGGTATTCTCAAAGATTGACCTTCGAACTGGATATCATCAGCTAAAGATTGGAAAAGAGGATATCCCCAAGACAGCGTTTACCACCCGATACGGACTGTACGAATTCATGGTCATGTCATTTGGACTAACAAATGCTCCAGCCTACTTCATGAGCATGTTGAATAAAGTCTTCATGGACTTTCTGGATAAATTCATGGTGGTATTCATCGATGATATCCTGATATACTCCAAAGATGAGGAAGAGCATAAGAAGCATCTCCGTGCTGTCCTGGAAAGGTTGAGAGACCACCGGCTGTATGCCAAGTTCAGCAAGTGTGAATTCTGGCTAAAAGAGGTGGGATTTCTGGGGCACATTCTGTCAGAACAAGGAGTAGCTGTCGACCCCAGCAAGGTAACCGCAATATTGAATTGGAAGACCCCAGCTACGGTGACCGAAGTACGCAGTTTCCTGGGATTGGCAGGCTATTATCGACGATTCATAGAAGGCTTCTCTAAGATAGCCAAGCCCCTGACGGAGTTGCTCAAGAAGAAACAAAGGTTTGTCTGGACGGCGGAGTGTGACAGTAGCTTCCTGGAATTAAAAACCAGGCTCACTACCGCCCCTATTCTAGTTCTTCCGGACATACATAAAAGCTTCAATATATACTGCAACGCTTCTAGACGTGGAATCGGTTGCGTATTGATGCAAGAAGGGAAGGTTGTAGCATATGTGTCCAGACAGCTACGACCTCATGAGGAGAATTACCCTACGCATGATTTGGAGCTAGCAGCCGTAGTGCACGCCCTGAAGATTTGGAGGCATTATCTCATTGGCCAACGCTGTGAAATTTACACGGACCATAAGAGCCTTAAGTATATTTTCACTCAGCCGGATCTGAATCTCAGGCAACGAAGATGGCTTGAGCTAGTCAAGGACTATGATATCGGGATAAATTATCATCCGGGGAAAGCCAATGTGGTCGCGGACGCCCTCAGCAGGAAGCAAGGCACCGTAAATGCCCTAATGGGGGGGATGCACCCAAAGTTGCAAGAGGAGTTCGCTGAGCTCAATATGGTGCTATGTGGACCAATTACATCGGACACGTTGGAAATTACCCCCACCCTTATGGAAGAAATCAAGAAGGCCCAAGAGCCAGATGAGGGAATCAAAAAGATCAAGGAGCTGATCCCAAAAGGGAAAGCCAAGTCTTTCCATGTGGATGATCAAGGCACCGTATGGTTCGAGAAGCGGATATGCGTGCCTGACCAAGATAATCTGAGGCAGCGAATCCTCAAGGAAGCTCATGAGTCCTCATATTCCATCCACCCGGGAGGAACAAAAATGCATCAGGATCTGAGAGAGACATTCTGGTGGACAGGCATGCGAAAAGATATAGCATATTATGTTGCCTGCTGTGATATTTGCAATAAAGTCAAGGCAGAACACCAGAAACCCTCTGGGCTACTTCAACCCTTTCCGGTACCCCAGTGGAAGTGGGACGACATCTGTATGGACTTTATTGTTGGGCTACCCAAGTCAGCAAGGGGCAACGATGCTATTTGGGTCATTGTGGACATACTCACGAAAGTGGCTCACTTCATTCCAGTAAAGACCACTTTCAACGCAAATCAGCTGGCACAGCTCTACATGTCCCGAATAGTTAGCCTCCATGGAGTTCCTAAGTCCATCACCTTAGACAGAGGATCTCTATTCACCTCAGCATTCTGGCTGCGACTCCACCAAGCCTTGGGAACCATGCTGAAGCATAGCACGGCATGCCACCCACAGACAGACGGGCAGACTGAAAGGGTGAACGAGATACTGGAGGATATGCTTCGGTCATGTGCCCTCACTCATGGACCAAAGTGGGAAGACAGTCTACCTTATGCGGAATTCTCATACAACAACCGCTATCAATCAAGCTTGAAGATGTCACCGTTTGAGGCATTATATGGGCGGAAGTGCCGCACTCCTTTGAACTGGTCTCAGACGGGGGACAGTCGAATCTTTGGTACAGACTTGATGCTCAAGGCTGAGAAGCGAGTTAAAGATATCCAGGAATGTCTTCAAATAGCCAAGTCTCGTCAGAAGAGTTACTATGATCCAAAACACCGGGAAGTGACCTTTGAGCCCGGAGAATATGCATATCTCTAAGTAACCCCGATGAAAGGAGTACAGAGATTCAATACTCGGGGAAAGCTTGCACCAAGGTATATAGGCCCATTTCTAGTGGTTGCTAGAAGAGGTAGAGTGTCATACCAGTTGGAATTACCGCCAGAACTGTCAGAAGTGCACGATGTGTTTCACATATCACAACTAAGGAAGTGCATTGCACCACCGGTCAAGCAAGCGGACATGAGTGAGTTTGAACTGGCCAAGGACCTGACCTACGAAGAGAAACCTGTAAGGATCCTGGATGAGATGGAAAGGACCACCAGAAGCAAGGTAATCAGATTTTATAAGGTGCTATGGGAACACCATACCGAGGAAGAGGCTACCTGGGAGAGGGAAGACTTCCTAAGATATGCATATCCATACTTGTTCCCTGAGCAACCGAATCTCGAGGACGAGATTCATCCTAAGGGGGGTAGGTTTGTGACACCCTGATTTTTGGCAACTTTTTCTTTCCAAAATTATTGGAGTTTATTTGCAATTCAGCTGATTCTCAAAACCTTCTTCAGTAGAGTTGCTCAGGACTTTGCCAAAATTTTCTTCAAGCATCTTCAAACCTTTGCCATCTTGATAAAACCTTTCCATGTTCTCTGGGACAATTTTTTCAATATTTTATCTTTTCTATAAAACCATTTTCCTAATTTGGGAATTTAGGTTATCCCTATGGGTTGTGAAGCAACCTATAGTTTGGATGGTCAATTAATTCCCAAACTTTTTCCTCATCTTCTTATCATCATAAGATTTCATATTCTTCAAAAATATTTTATTGCCCAATGGGAAATTCTGGCCAGGATAATTATTTTGTCTCTGACCAGAATATGTCCATTGTGAAACAACCCTATTATTTCTATTCCAGAAAATTCCCAATAAATTCCTATAGCTCCTAGGGATCCCATCTTGCTCCAATATCCAAAAATCTCATCCTGGCCAGTACAACTTTTGAGCAGCAGGGCTCTGACAAGTTTCTGCATTTTTGAAACCTCTGTGAAGGAAGTGCTAGCTAGAGGTGCCTAATCATCCTGAGATTATTATGGCATCTTCTATGTGCAAAATAACTCACTTCCACCAAGTTTCACTATTTGCAGATCAACCTGTTGAGTACCACAAGCTCATCTATGTTCTGGACCAGAATGACAGTTTCCAAAGGAACCCTATCCATTTCTTTTTCAAACCTCTTCAAAGTTTGCCAGGAGATAGTCCTTCCAATCCTGATAGCCCTAGACATTTCCTTTGGCTCCATCCCTATCTTCTTTTCTCTCTGGAGTCCCCTCAAGATTGCTGGCAGAATCTGTAGATGAGGCTACACCTCATGGCAGGGTGAACCTGGTCGAGCTAGTGACCCAGGGAGGCTAAATGGTCAAGAGTCGACCCAATGGACAAGGTGTGCCAGGCAGACGTGCCCTCCTGGTGGCCACACCAGCGGTGACCGCGGGGCTGGCATGCCACAGCGCGCGCTCTGCGCAGCGCCCGAGCCGTCCATCGCCGCCCCCTCCTTGTCCTCTGGTGTCGACAGTGTTGCTGGTCCCCGCGTGGATCCTCCCGAACCCTCCCGATCGCCAGGGAAGCTCGCCGTCGCTTCCGGCCAAGCGGCGCCACAGGCAGAACAGTGGGCTTCGGCCACTGTGGTCGTCCGCACGCCATTGAATGCTCCGGAACCGTCCCGTCGCCCCTGCCTGCTTGCTTCTATCCCGTCGACGCTCCCGGACAGCCAGCTCACCGTACGGGAGCCGGCGACGTGACGGAGCATCGCCGCTTCGGGAGAGATCGCCGTGCCACGCCCTCCGCCTATTTAAGCCCTCCCCGACCCTCCAGAGCTCACCAGCCACATCCTCACCCTCTCAATTGAGTCCTCGAGCAGCGAGCCAAGGCCGGGAGGCCCTCTGGCCTCGAACCTCGCCGGAGCAATTCCTCGCCCTCTTGAGCCCAGCCGACCTCTTCATCGAGCTCAGGGCAGTCCCCTGGTGCTCCCCAGTCTTCTGCCCGAGCTTCTCATCGCCGGAATCGCCGTCTCTGATTCTTCCCGAGCGCCGCCGCCGCCGGAGACGAAGGGGACGACGCCGTCCGGCCATCCCTTGTCATTCTGCGGGTACGTGCTTGATCGCCTTCGAGTGCCCGATCCATTCCCGTAGCTCCCCGACCCTATCGTCGCCTCTGTCGCCGTCGACCGTCGCCGGAGCGCCGCCCCTCCTCTGCCTCTCCTCCCTCCTTCTGTTTTAAAAGGGGTGACCCCACCCGTCAACGTCTCAGCTGCGCGCGGGCGAGGGGGTAAGTGGAGGCGCATTCCAGTAATACGCCTTCGACGTCAGCCCCTGGGGATTTTCTGATTTTCTATTAAATCTGTTTTTAAACAGAATTTTGACCCAACTCTGACCATCCACAACTTTTTATCTACATCTCCAATGCAGTTGATTCTTTTTGCATTGTGTTTGTCTTAATCCCCTTTATTTTCTGGTAAATTTTGGTATTTTTCCACTGATCACAGAATTTCTAATTAACAGAATTGCTATATGTGACATTTTCCAATTGCATTTGAAAATATTTTCAGAAGGAGAAGTTGGTGGTTGTGAAGATCCAGAGTGTTTGAACCACCCAACAAAGCAAGGCAAGCCATGATACCCAATCTATGCATGCATTTCCATAGCATTGCATTTATAAATACATTAGGATGATTTATTTGATATAGTTTAAATCCATAGTATTAATTAAATACTCAAGAATATTGTTGAACCACTACTGTTGTTCTATAAGCTTAGTGGTTGATGTTGAGTCAGCTGTCCGGGCATACTCGTGCAACCACATTTGCCGGTATGGGACGGCTTTGACCGGGTCTGACATGCGTGATCTTTCACCGGTACCTCCAAAGAGGGAGGGTTATGCACGGCGTGCTACCCTGATCAGGTAAGCGGTGATAACCCTGTGTGCCCAGTGGATAGTTGAGTTTGTGCCGGCGTCCCGGTCTGGGACAGTAGGCCTTATTTGGGTCTACAGAGTTTGGCCACAGAGGTGGCAGGTGTCATGGGGACACAGGTGTCATGGGGACACAGGGGTCACCCAAGGCTGACCTTCGGGGGAGGAAGAGTGCCGGTGGTACGATGAAAGAGGCACGAGTCAGGCAGGTTTTGTTGAAGCAACGCTGGTTCACCCGAGTCGGATCTCGAGGCCAGGGCCAGGTTCTTCATGGTGTGGGTAAAGTGCGCAACCTCTGCAGAGTGTAAAAACCTATTCGAATAGCCGTGTCCATGGTATTGGACAGCCCGTCAAGACCTCAGTAGGAGATCAACCATAGTGCAGGTATTAATGATGGAAGAACTCGTCGAGTGTTCGGAAGTACTCACTGGGTATGAGTATTCCGAGGGTTGTGGGATAACCCGAAGAAGAGTAAGTTGAGGATCGGTATAGTGAGTAAATTATGTTGATGCTATCATAGTGTTTGCCATGCTATTGTTTGCTGCATTTCTTGGTTGTTATGAGCTTGCGAGTACATTCAAAGTACTCACCTGGCGTATCATGCCAGATGCAGGAGAATCCGAGGACGGAAATCCTGAGGGTGCTGGCTATGCAAACGAGGATGTGTCCACAACAGTGTCCCTGTGGATGGAGTTGCGCTATATTCCGCTACGTTGTAGAAGTACTGGGTATCCGAGGCCCTGCTATGTGACATAAATAATCTAGATACTGTCATAGCACCAAGGGTGCCTTTGGCCTCGATACCATTGTAAGATATGTGCCTGTACTAGACTCCTATCAATAAAGTTCGGTTCTGTTCTATGCCAAGTTGTTGTGTGTTTCCAGAAGACATGATCTCTGGGTTGGAAACACGGGTAGTCCGGTTCTCTGAGCCAGGGTGCCACAGTGTTATGGTACAATTAAGATATAAGAGAAGTGTAAATAATGAGACCTCATCAAAATTGCAGCCTTTTCTATTAAACCACATTTTGAGGGGGAGAACAGATGTCTCATTTAACATGAGTATCACACTCACCCCTCTGACTCAAACCATAACATAGACCGTGATAATTCTATGATTAAGATGCAACAAGTCTTATTTAGAAGAATGAATGAACATCAGACTAATGTTGTAACTTCTTTTATCATGTTTATGTCTACTTACCCCCTTGTGAATAATACAAAGCACAAATCAGTGATAAAATGGCAAGTTTGTGAGTCTAATGTCGAATATGATATTGATGTAAGTTGTGGCTTATGATTATATTTATGACCAATGTTGTTTGTAATCATACGCCACACTTCATTAAGTTCTTTTCCGTCTTCCATCCTAGGGTGATGCGGACCAGAACTGAAATGTATAGTTGTTAAGACATTAGACTCCAGAGCATGATATATGTTCCGTAAGAATAAAGTAATTAGTGAGAACTTGGAGCCTAGGAACAAAAATCTCGAGGAGAAACTAACCATCCCTGAGGTCTTTGTTCCTGCGCATCAGGTGGATTGAGGATTATGAAATCACTAATACAACACCTAGTCGCCTCCCGCGTGACGGCTGGGAGGTCCCCAGATCCCGTCGGTCGGACTCACCCTCTCCTCCTCCTGCTCCCTCGCCGCTGCCCAAGGGCGCGGCCAGACGAAGCCTTGTCGTCATCCGCAGCGGCGGGGACTCGGGGTCCTCCCGTTCGTGTGGGGCTGGCGCGGGCTAGCGCTCCTAGGCCGGTGCGTGGCGTCGGGCCGAATGTCACGGCGGATGGTGGCAGTGCTCCGGCGATTCCGTTCCTCCGCGGCAGGCGGCTTCGCGTTCTGGTGCATCACGGCCGCCAGGGACGGCGGCAGCGGGACCGGATCGGTTGGCGGCGGCGCGGCCGGATCTGGGCCCAAGTGTGGGCCTTGGTCCCTGGATTGCGGTCGGCACGGTGGCGGGTGTGACACGTTGAAAGCTGGGCGAATTCGCCGGGATTCTGCCCTTGTCTGGTCCATGACAGCGTGGGAAACTCCGGGGAAACCCTAGATCTCCTTGGGATCGAGCGATGGTGGTGCTTTTGCGTCGTAGTCCCTCTTCAGGGCATCATTTTGGAGTTTGCTCCGGTTGAAGGGATCAACGACGCCGGCGGCGCACACCTGGTGGCGCAATTGCCGATGAAAATCACGCCGACTACGGTCATGAAGGACGATGGTGGCATCTTTGATGTTGTTTCCTTGTCGAGGCATCGTCGTTGCAGTTTGCGTCAGCAGGCTCGGGATGCTCCGAGGGAAACCCTAGATCTGGGTCTCCCGGATCGGACGATGATGGCATTCGCAGTATCGCTCTTCCTCCTGGGGGCATCGTTTTGGAGCAAGTGATGGCTAGAGGGGACAAGAGGAGGAGCGGTGTTACATCTACCGCAAGGCCGACGGTGGATCACTACGGCATGGCATTGCAGAGTTTCGGAGACGGGCACGTGTGGATGGACATGTGAGGATGGTGGCGTTGTCTGGCGCCGTGGTGGCGTCGACGACAGGCCAGGCAAGGTTGATGCGTTAGTTCATGCTCTGGAGATGGACCGGTGGAAGATGGCGGTGGCAACCTCTGAGAGTACGCCGGACCGGTGTGGGACCCAGTCCCGGTGTGTGGCTGGGCTGGGGCATCCGGCTATAGATGTTAGGGTTTGGTGCGATGTCTGTTTGGTATTAGGCCTGGATATTTGGCACACCTTCATCAAGGGGATAGGAGTTGCAAAAGGTGTTGCCTAGATGGCTGCTTCAGGCTGACTGAAGTATTACTTTGTATGGTCCTTGTGAATAATTAATAAAATGGCTGCATGCATCATCCAGATGCAGAGGCCGGAGGTATATCCTCCTTTTCCAAAAAAACCTAGTGTTGACACTCATCATTTCCTCGTGATATGAATGTGTGTGAACATTCATCTTAGTGGCTTGTTGCTATGTAGGATGAAGGCTACGAGCTATTACAATTTTCTGGATGAGTTAAATATTGTAGGTTTGGCTTTACAAATTCAAACGTGACTCTCAAAGAAATCCTGAAAGGTTAAAAGGCTTGTAACCAAAGGCTTATAATAAAGAGAGAAGAGATTTGTCTTATGACATATTTTCTCTTGTCGGGATTAAGGAATTGTGAACATGTTCGTGTTATCATGATGACATATTTTTATGTTTGCTCAAATTAAGAATGTCCACGTGGCTCATCAAGAAGGTTTTTTCATGAAAGAAAAAGTAACATAAGGCATGTAGTGTGGAGAATTTATTTTATGAACTAATACAAGTGTTGAGACAATGTCACTTTAAGTCTGAGGGAGTAAGCTCTCTACCTCACGTAGATGAAAAGCTTAGTGGCTAAACCATGAGTTTTCTATCATCCAAAAATGATATGAATAATGTCTCAAACACATATACTTTTCCAAACTCTTTTACCATTGTTTTGACCTCTAATTTGCATGATCTGAATGAAACTAACCCGGACTGACGTTGTTTTTAACAGAATTGCCATGACATTATTTTTATGCAGAAATAAGAGTGCTCCAAATTGACTAGGGATTGTTTAGGAATTTTGATGGAAAATAAGAAGACCCGAGGACCAAAGAAGTGCCAAAGGGGGCCACTAGGGTGCCACACGGCCACGCAGGTACCTCTGGCCATGCCACATGGTTGCGTGGGCCCCTCGGGCACCACCTTTCGAACATCCTTTCGCCTATAAATTCCATATATCCCAAAAAAAATTTATAGAAATTCCCGGCGTATTTTACGATACAGAGCCGCCACCATCTTTGTTCTTCCTTTGGAGATCTGATCTGGAGTATGTTTTGGGCTCCGGAGAGGGGGATTCTTCATCATCATCATCACCAAACCTTCTCCAATAACAATCTAATTATGCTTCCACCCATGTGTGAGTAATTCCTTTGTAGGCACATGGAGGTAGAAGGGAAATGGATGATAATTCTTATGTAATCGATGTTAGATTTGTTAACGCCTGATACCTAGTATCCACTATGTTGTGAGATTGATGTTGCTATGCTTAAGGCTTGACAGTATGACCCGAGTGTCATGATTTCATATCTGAACTCATTATGTTTTTATTAATATATTTGTGTTTTGGATCTACCTGCAAGTTGTATGCATCTGTTAGGGTTCTGAACCCGAGACCCCAAAGTGTCAATAATTGGGATATCAGTGGGGATGACTTACCTTGAGGATTACATGTATTCACTATTTTTAATTCTTTGATCCGATTCTCTATTAAAAGTAGAGCATTAATTACCCTTAGTTTCCATTAGCACCCCGTTGAAATGGGAGAGTAGGACAAAAGATGTTGTGCAAGTTCTTATCACAAGCACATGCAACTACATACTAAATACATGACTACACATGATTGATGAATTGGACCTAGTTTTCTGTCGCTCTATGTTATGACTATTGCATAATGAATCTCATATGAACAAAACCAACTATCTACGTTTGTGCCTACGCTTTCCATTACTGTTGCTCTCATTACAATTACTACTGCTGCAATCTGTTACTTTTCTGCATTACCGTTACCACTATTGTTACTATTACTATTTCACTGCTAGTGCTATCATATTACTTTGTTACTGATAAATTTTGCCGAGAAAGGTATCTATCCAGGTGTGATTGAATTGATAACTCAACTGCTAAGGCTTATAAATATTCTTTGACTCCCATTGCGTCGAATCAATAAACTTGGGGAAATACTTCCCTCGAAGAATGTTACGGTCCCCTATACTTGTGGGTCATCAATGATCTTGGTGTTGTCTCATGCATTAATTACATGGAGATTCATCAAGAAATAGGTCCAAAAGGAGTAAAATTCATATTATGATGCCATACGAAAGAAATACTTTATGTACCAATACTCTGTCTCACTTACTACTAAAGTCAAGGGCGATAAGATTGGACATTTTAGTGTCCAAGGAACCAATTTTAAACTAATGGACAAATTGATGGGGTAGTAAATCATCTAGTTGAAGGTGGTCTCTCTATACTTCAATATGCCGACGATACAATTCTCTTCATAGATCATGACCTCGAGAAAGCGAGAAATCTAAAATTACTTTATCAGCATTCGAGCAACTCTCAGGTCTTAAGATCAATTTTCATAAAAGTGAATTGTTTTGCTTTGGCGAAGCTCAAGACGAGGCTCACCTGTACGCCGACCTGTTCGGATGCGGGTTGGGTCAATTTCCGATAACATATTTGGGGATACCGATACATTATCGAAGACTCACAAATGCTGAATGGAAACACGTCGAGGAGAGGCTGCAAAAAAGACTTAGCAGTTGGAAAGGTAAACTGTTGTCTCTGGGTGGAAGATTGCTCCTCATAAATTCAGTACTAAGTAATATGGTACTTTATATGATCTCCTTCTTCCAGCTGCCGAAAGGAGTTTTACATAGATTGGATTATTTCCGATCAAGATTTTTTTGGCAAGGAGATAGCGAGAGAAAGAAATATCGACTGGCTAAATGGAGTGTGGTTTGCCGTCCCAAAGACCAAGGTGAGTTGGGCATTCAGGACCTTGAGGTTAATAATAGGGCCCTACTCGGTAAATGGTTGTTTAAATTACTAACGGAGGATGGTGTATGGCAAACACTCCTCAGGAGGAAATATGTGGGCTCCAAGGCGGTATCCCAAATATACTGGAAGCCTGGGGATTCTCACTTTTGGGCAGGTCTAATGGCTACGAAGAAATATTTCTTCTGCTATGGATCTTTCTCGATTAAGGACGGCTCGGAAATTAGATTCTGGGAGGATACGTGGTTAGGAAATACGACTCTCCGGGAACAATATCCGGCTCTATACAATATTGTGCGTCACAAGGGTGATACTATCACCATGGTAATGGAATCATTTCCACCAAATGTGATGTTCAGAAGGGATTTAATTGGACCCAGACTCCAATCATGGAACAACCTGCTCCAGCGGTTGTCCACGGTGTAATTGTCACATGGGTCTGATGTTTTCCGATGGAACCTACACGGGAATGGACAGTTCTCAGTGGAGTCTATGCATAGAGCGTTAATCCATCCTGATGTGCCAGTTGATAATAATAAGAAGATCTGGAAGATGAAGATACCACTTAAGAATAAAATCTTTGCATGGTATCTTCATCGCGGAGTCATTCTTACTAAAGATAACCTTATCAAGAGGAATTGGCATGGAAGTTTGCAATGTGTCTTTTGTCACCATGAGGAGACAATAAAACATTTATTCTTCCAATGCAAATTTGCTCGTTCTATATGGTCAGTCATCCAAATAGCTTATGGATTGTATCCTCCTTGTAGTGTTGCTAATGTATTTGGCAATTGGCTATATGGGATTGATCACAGGTTTAGAACTCTTCTCAGGGTGGGAGTGCTTGCCATTATTTGGTCGCTTTGGCTATGTAGAAATGATATGGTTTTTAATGATAAAAGTACTTCTCTCATGCAGGTTATCTACAGATGTACCGGGACTCTTCGTTTATGGTCCTCTCTACAACACGTGGAGAATCGAGACCTGTTTATAGAGGTATGTACACGATTGGAGGCTACAGCGAGGGATACTTTTATACAACATGGGTGGCAACATAATCTTAGGATTGCACCCCCTCCGCTTTAGGCGTTATACAGACTCTACATCTTTCATTGTATTTCGCCTTTTTATTTTTTGTTTGAATTAGAGGACAATGTTTGGCTATGTGGATCTTAGTTATGCAGAGGCTGAGTGTAATGCTTAAACCTTTTAAGTAATAAAGCGCTCCTTTTCGAAAAATTTAAACTGATCAGATAATGTCGGTTCCTTATGTTTCAGCTATGAGAAGTACCTTACGTATTAAGTATGAACGTGCCCTCTTATTTATGACCAAGACACTTATTTATGCTCAAGACACTTGGCAAAATTGTGTTTAATCCATAACTAGACCACTGAAAAGATGTTATAAAGCTTTGCAATATATGCAAGGCGATGATTATTACATGCTCGTTTATAATGAGTTTGGTAACCTAATAATTGTGAGTTAGTCAGACATTGTTTTGGTGAGGTACACGGGTATTAAGATTTCCTAGCCATGTTACATCCGCACCCTAGTTTCATCATAGAAAAGCTCCTAAAGAACAATCATGGTATCATCAATGATGCAAACTATTTGTGGCATGTGAAGAGGGTACCGAGTAGGTTGTATGTCGCAAAAATATTATTCCTGGAGTTAAGAGTGGTAGACAACATCTCTGAACCACTCACTGCGATTATGATGGCAAAGTTCTCTCTCCGATAAAAGTCAATTAGTGTTGCCAAAGACATTGACATTATGTCTATGTTGTGAGATACAGTCCAGGATCAAACGTAAGATACTATATCTACATGTTTTGCGGGTCTGCTCAGTAATGCTTACCACCCATTATTTTATGATGATGTTGCTGACATGGGCTTAGGGCATATCTAATGCTGACTCGTAAATTTGCTCCAGCATCTGTCTGCGGACAGCGGGACCAGTCCGCGGACATAGATGCCGGAGGCTGCCATCCAATGCTGTCCGCACACATTTCAACAACTAATAGAACTAATTGGACACAATTCGTGCAATCCGGGTGGATTTATATAAAGGTCGGATATAATTTACATAAATAGATGATTTTTCGACCGATTTACTAAAAACCAAAAAAACTAAACCATATATCGGACGACCACCTCATAAGCGTGGCCGCTCTGTCATGCCGCACCCTCATCGCCGTCCGTGCCGTCGTCCCTCTAGCGATGCAAGGATGCCGGAGGACCGCGACAGCGTGCTGCTCGTGGAGGAGCAGCTCCGCCTCCTGATATGCGCCGCGAAGGGCCACCTTGCCGACTGTCGTCGGCACCGGCGGAGCCCTTGCCCCTGGCGGCGTTGGTGGAGCAGTTGCTAAGTGACCAGTCCTCGTCGATCTTGATGAGCTCACCGTCAAGGCGACGTCGGCGCCTAGTGGACGTATCCCGAGGTGGTGACAGAGTGGTCGACCCCCACGTGGTGGTGATGTTAGGGTCATTGCTGACCCATTCTGACATCATGTCCGTCTTGGAGAATGCGGAGTGTCTAGCGACATAGTGCTGGTCGTACCTAGCCTGCTGCCTCGACACACGCTCCGCCTCGGATACCCGGCCCAAGAGCCGGAGGCACCGCCGTAACCACCTCCTCCGAGGTAATGGAGGATGTGGCCATGCATCTTCGTGATCGCGGGCAGCAACTCCTCCTTTATCAGGTGGCGATGGCGTCGTGGTGGCGACAAGGGCTCATCAATCCGCATGTGGCGGCTGCGCAACGGGGGCGACGCCGACTCATCCTTCACGCGATGAAGGTGTTGATGGGACCTGATACGTCTCCAACGTATCTTTAATCTTGGATGTTTTACAATTATTTTATAGCAACTTTATATCATTTTTTGGGACTAACCTATTGACATAGTGCCAAAGTGCCAGTTGCTGTTTTTGCTTGTTTTTACTTCGCAGAATATAAGTACCAAACGGAGTCCAATCGTGACGAAACTTTTTGGAGAATTTTTTTGGACTAGAAGAAGGCCAGTGGGCCAAAGAAGTAACCAGGAGGGAGCCCAGGCCGCCCACAACCTACCAGTGCGCGACAGGGGCCTCGGGCGCGCCCTGATGGGTTGTGGCCGCCTCGGGAACCTCCTCCACCACCTCTGAGATCTATAAATACCCAAATATTCCAGAAACACTAGAGGAGTCGACGAAAAATACATCCAGCCGCCGCAAGTTCCAGAACCGCGAGATCCAATCTAACACCATCACAGAGGGGTTCATCATCCTCATTGGTGCCTCTCCGATGATGTGTGAGTAGTCCACCATAGACCTATGGGTCCGTAGGCAGTAGCTAGATGGCTTCCTCTCTCTCTTTTGATTCTCAATACAATGGTCTCTTGGAGATCTATTTGATGTAATACTTTTTGCGATGTGTTTGTTGGGATTTGATGAATTTTGAGTTCATGATCAGTTTCTATCCATGAATATTATTTGAGTCTTCTTTGATCTCCTATATGCATGATTACTTATAGCCTCGTATTTCTTATTCGAATCTTTGGTTTAGTTACGCCAACTAGATCGATTTTTCTTGCCATAAGAAGAGGTGCTTTGTGATGGGTTCGATCTTGCGGTGTCCTCTCCCAATGACAGAAGGGGCAGCGAGGCACACATGTATCGTTGCTATTAAGGCTAACAGGTGTTGGAAATATGCCCAAGAGGCAATAATAAAGTGATTATTATTATATTTCCTTGTTCATGATAATTGTCATGGTTTCGTCACGGCATGTTGTCCTCATGAGAGAACTTAGGTGTGAGGCCATCGCAACTAGGTGGCGGCTTGAGAGGGGTTGGTCGGAATCGAGAGATGCGAGTTTACCCAGGTTCGGCGCCTCCAATGGAGGTAAAAGCCTACGTCCTGCTTTGTGTGTATTGATGATGATGATCTCGATTACAAGGGTGCGGGATCGCTACCTCTAATCTCGAGAGCCTCTAGTCTGTCTATCTCTAATGACTTGAAGTCGTCCCTCTTGGGGCGCCTTACCCCTCCTTATATAGGTTGAAGGGGTAGGTTTACATGTAGAGTCCTACTGGGAGTAGGATTAGGACTAGTCTTTCTTGGGTCCTAATCTGTGTCTTGTTTCTCTTGTAAGGGAATCCTTCCTCTCCTTTGGGCCTTCTCTGTGAGCCGCCTTCCGTTGGGGAGCACGCCGGGCCTTAGGCCTTGTCCTCCAGGCTGACCCGGTAAATATTGTGACCTCATGAGCCGCCAAATGGTTGGGCGGGTCATACTCCTGGCCGGGTCAAACCGTGGGGAATATCCCCGACATTAGCCCCCAGGTTAGCTTGAATTTATTCATGGTAAGCTCCTGAAATAATAATAATATGTTAAGAGACCGGCTTGCTCCACTGGCCGACTTAATTTAATGAGGTGGCTCCTTGAAAATCCGGGTTTCTTTTTCATATGAACGAGCCGTCTTCACAATCATATTGCAGGTCCATGTCCTTTGCAAAATATTGGGAATAAAGCACCCATATGCCGTTTGAGTCGTCCACCAATGCTTTGGCTTGATGAAATTATTGGAGATAAGAAAACCATATGAAGTTGAGCCGGCTTCCATTGCTTCGGCTTGATAAAAATATTGGGAATAGAAATTCGTCCATTGTTAAACCAGTTCAACCTGTGAAGCCATGTTGTTTATATAAAATCTGCCGGGTTATGATTTTTTGATAATGCCGGGTCATGATTGTTGATGACGCCGGGTCAAAAACCTGGACTCCAGCTGACTTGATAAAATTATTGGGAATAAAGAAATCCATGTGATGTTGAGCTGGTCTTTCAACGCTTCAGCTCCATGAAGAATGAGACCTGTCTCGCACTCAATTAACATCTTGAAAGTGTTCTTCTATTTTTTTATATCCATATTACCTATAGCCCCCAAGTGCCGGGTTGTCTTGCCTGCAGCCACCTGGGACTTGTAGGTGTCTTATGCTCATAAAACTTCAGCCAGTGTAGCCCCTAAGGGCCGGGTCATTTATGCAATACTAAGCAGGACTTTTTGTAGATCTGATCATATAGACTTGAGGAGCAATGTGTAGCCCCCAAGGGTTGGCTCAGTAAGAAAATACTGGGCTGGGACTTAGAAAAAGATAGAAAGGCCGGCTCATCTCCTTGAGATAACAAGACCTGTTGACAATGTAACAATTTTCATTAGCCCCCAAGTGCCGTGGTGCATGCTTGCAGCGACATGGGACTTTGAACTTGGTGTTGAATGTTTGAGAAATCTGGGTTGTCATCTGAGTCGCCAGATATAGACTAAGTGTCTTGTATTTCACATGTGTAGCCCCCAAGGGCCGGCTCATCAGTATGTGATGGGCCGGGTCTTCAATATAGACCTTATAATCTGTTTGAACAGCTGAACACTGTAGCCCCCCAAGTGCCGGGTTGCATGCCTGCAACGATTCGGGACTATTCCTTACATTGCAGAATAAAATCCTATCCACTGTCTAGATGACGTTGCTGAAAGCCTTGCATATCAATGTTGAACCATACTCCTTGCTGTAAGCTGGTATTTTTGGGATGAATGACTAATAGCCATTACTCTGAAGGGGCTTTGAAAATCTCAATCATCCAATACTGGTTATGACAACCATAATGAAAATCCTGCCATGTTGGCTATTTAAGATTTGAATAATATAACTCGGTTTGAAAGCCTCAATTATTCAATACTGGTTATAACAACCATAATGAAAATCCAGCCATGTTGGCTATTAAGGATTGGAATATGTAACCCGGTTTGAAAACCGATTCCTGCAACATAAACCAGGATATTCATGCATATATGATGCATGGTAAGATGATGCAATGTATGATGTAATGTATGATGCAATGCATGACAACAGAGAATATGTATATCTCAAATATTTGTAAGTCGGCCTTGAAGGCACAACCAAAAGAGATCAACTCTTGTTCTTATTTTTGAAAAACTCAAGGTTTGTAATCCCGTAGGCTGGCTCTCACATGACATAAATCCGTCGTTTAAACCTTAACAAGTTCAGGGTCTTAAAAAAGATTGACTGTTAAGAGTACGAACGGGCCCCATAGCGGAGAGACTACAGCGGACAGGTGAGTTTATCCTAGCTCACTGTAAGCCGGCTCTCTCGTGACAAGAGCCTCCGTTTTAACCTTGACAAGTTCAGGGTCTTATTGCGAGATTGACTGTCAAGTTTAGGGTCTCTTTGCAAGATTGACTTTCAAGAGTTCGGCGGGTCACCTGGTGGAGTAGCAAGTTGCAAACAGGCAGGTTTAACTCATACTCCCTCTGTCCCAAAATAAGTGTCGCTGCTTTAGTATTAAATTTGTATTAACTTAGTACAAAATTTACGACACTTATTTTGGGACGGAGGGAGTATATGGCATGGAAGCCGGTCAAGAGGGTATGAAAGCTAAACTCATTGAGTTGGAAGCCCCCAAGTGACCTTACGATGATCCAATAAATCTGGGCACCCATGTTTGAATGGTGCATCATGGTGGCTCGTCCTCTTGGGCAACTTTTTAATGTTCTTCCAATAAGGTAGGGCACCCATGTTTAAACGGTCGCATCATGGCGGCTTGTCCTCTTGGGCGACTTTAAATCTTCCGCCAATTATGGCAGCAGCCCCCGGGACCGGGTTATCTTCCCAGCAATGATCCGGGGTTCCAGAATATTTGAGCCCGGTTGAATCTGCCGAGTCATGTCTGTGCAGCCCCCGAGTCTTAAGACGACTCGAGGAGTTGGCTTGAGATTCTTCACACTTGGCCGTGGCATAAGCCGGCATATGGTTGACGGCTGATAACTAAAATTTATTGAAGCCAAAAGCGTGTGGCCAGCTGATGATCTCCGCGACACTCATTGTATGTCCTTGGCGTTGATAACGCAACATGAACCCGCGGAAGGTTGAGATGGCGGGTTATAAATGATCACATATGAGTTTTGTCAGTAACTCGGCCTTTGGTTCGACCCGGCTGGTAGTTGAAGTTAACCAAACCGCGGTGGCGGAGACTTGTGCGCCTGTCCATTGAGTCATTTGGTGCAGGCGGAGGCTGATAATATATTATTATTTGCTCCAGAGTTTGTTGGAATAGACCGGCCGCGGGGCGGTTTGCGTGCTTCCGTTGGGCAGCTCGCATAAGCAAACATTGCACCGGTATGTTGATGTAGATCAGACCGCGGAGGTGGCATCTTACGCGCGTCTGTTGGGCGGCTCGTATAGGCGAGCACTGCACCGGTATGTTGATGTAGATCAGACCGTAGAGGCGGCATCTTACTCGCGTCCGTTGGGCGGCTCGTATAGGTGAGCACTGCACCAGTATGTTGATGTAGATCAGACCGCGGAGGCGGCCACGATATTTTAAGCCGGTGTGGACACACGAATTGGCCACGACGTTGTAAGCTGGTGCGGACGGGCGAGTCGCCACGACGTTGTAAGCCGGTGCGCGAGTCCGTTGTGCAACACGACACGGACAAACACCAGTGCAGAATGATGCTGGCGCGCGCTCCATCTCCACGATATAATGCCACTTTTTGTAATAAAGATTTGTCCTGCATAAAAATATTGCAAGCATAGTAATTGTTCTGAGAGGAAATTAATATGGATTAATAAAATAGACCGGATGGATATCACCTGTTTATTTGGACGATAGATGATCCGTATATATCAGATGTGGATAACATCCAGTAATTTCAACTGCGATTCAACCACTCTCGCCTTCTCTTGCAGAAGATCATCAATCATAGCAGAGACCGCGGCGAAGGTGGCGGGTCGTAGCGGTGAAAACGACTCGAGGCGAGACCGTGATGTGGAGGCAAGGGCGGCTCGCAGCGGGAGCGTGACGGCTCAGGACGAGGCCGAGCTAAGGTCACTCGGCGCGAGGTTCGCGACGGTGATGGCAAGGCGGCGACTTGAACTGCGATCACAGCGGGGCCAGAGCAGGGCGGCTCGGAACAGACCCTCCGGGTCGTGTTGACCAATCCGCCTTTTCATTGTTTTTAACTCATCCAACCGGCCCCCACCTCTATCCCTTCCTTATCCCCCAACTGGCCGCATGGAGGCCTACGGGAGCAAAGCAGAAATCGGCCAAGCGCAAAAGAGAGCCGGTCAACCCAGCAAGTAGCCGGGCCGAAGGCAGGGGTCGAGCCGACGTGTGGGCAGGTGGCCAGGCCGGTGCAGGCGCGCGGAGGGAAGCGCAGGCAGTGGCGGGAGGACAACGGCTACCTGCAGGGGCGACGGCGGCTGTCGGGCGCGATGGAGTTGGGCGACGCGCAGCAGGCGAGGCGAGGCCTCGACCGAGGGCCGGCTCGAGCAAGGGGCGGAGCAAGGCTGGCGGGCGTGCTGAGGCTTGGCGGGTGCGGTGCAGCAGGCGTGGTGCGGCCGCAACGAGCCATTAAGCATGCGGAGGCGAAACGCGCATGGGCGGGAGCCGGCCAGAGAAGCACGTGGAGGCGGACGAGGCGGAGGCATGAGGCAATGCGGCGAGCCGGCGGGCGTGGCGCTGGGGGGCTTGGCGGAGATGGCGGCGCGAGCCACGGTGGTGGAGGCGGGGTCAAGGCAAGACCACTCAGCGAGGACGGCCCGCGGCGGAGCGTCCGGCTCATGTAAAGGCTGTGGGCCGGAGGCCGAGGGGGCGCGGCTCGTGCGGCCACGGCAGAGAGGGCGAGCGGCGACAACGGCTTTATGGCGGGCCACGACTCGGAGGTGGAGCGCGACGGTAGCGACTGCTTGCGGCGGTGGCGAGGCGGCAAGGCCACGCTCAAGGCGGAGGAGATGGCAGCCTCGCAGGGGCCCGCGGGCAACCGGCTCGGGTGTCTCGGAGGGCAACGGAGGCCGGGGCGGCCCGGAGCAGCGGCCGGCCGTAGGTGGAGGCGCGAGGTGCGCGGGGCGATAGAACCACAGCGGAGTCCTAATGCAGTCTCAAGGCGACTCGAGGTCGCGGCGGAGGTGCGGCCACGGCATGAGGAGATGGCAGATTGGAGCAGCACGGAGAAGTGAGCCCACGGCGGCGGATGCGGGTGGCTGAGCCCGCGGTCATTGCAACAGCCGCGGAGGCTCGACGGTGAAGGGAGGCGAGTCGGAGGCGGAGCCTGATCGGCGCAGGTGTGTGTGTGTGTGGGGGGGGGGGGCGAAACCATGGTGGTGGCGGGTCGATCCGAGGGCATCTCGGAGGCACTCGCGAACCGTGTCCAAGCCCTCCTCCAAGTCATGCAGGTTTGACCAACCGGGTCCTCCTTCAGGTCATGGTCCCTTTCTATCTTTTCTTCTCCCCCCTTCTTTTAATTGGACTGGTCAATGAGCTAGCCCGCAGCATATTGCGCTGCCTGATGTGACCATGGCATGTACGTCTTTCTGGTCAGCTTCGGATTGTAAACGGAATAAAGGAATCTGAACGTACTATGATTAGTACTCAGCTTTGGATTCTTGTGCAGGGTGCCAGTACTTCCATACGATGAACACCACTTCGAGTGAAAATCGGCCGCCGCGGCTGTCGCTAATTGACATGATGTTGTAGTTTTGACACGGCTGCCATCATCAGTATAGATTTCTTTTGCTGTCATGGGTCCAGTAACCGTGCAGACGGATCTGACTGGCGGCTGTAGCAAAAGTCGGATCTACCGCCTGTCGTCGCGTATGCCGCCGTCGAAGTTTTTCAATCTCGATTGGTGAATTCAAAGTTAATGTAGATTCTTCCTTGCCGGCTCTCGCGGATCCGGCGGGTCATAAGCTTCCCGATCCCTAGGAGAGACCCCTTCAAGAACACAATACCACCGGCTGCAGCCCCACGGTGGGCGCCAACTGTCGTGGTTTCGTCACGGCATATTGTCCTCGTGAGAGAACTTAGGTGTGAGGCCATCGCAACTAGGTAGCGACTTGAGAGGGGTTGGTCGGAATCGAGAGACGCGAGTTTACCCAGGTTCGGCCCCTCCGATGGAGGTAAAAGCCTACATCCTTCTTTGTGTGTATTGATGATGATGATCTCGATTACAAGGGTGCGGGATCGCTACCTCTAATCTCGAGAGCCTCTAGTCTATCTATCTCTAATGACTTGAAGTCGTCCCTCTGGGGGCGCCTTACCCCTCCTTATATAGGTTGAAGGGGTAGGTTTACATGTAGAGTCCTACTGGGAGTAGGATTAGGACTAGTCTTTCTTGAGTCCTAATACGGGTCTTGTTTCTCTTGTAAGGGAATCCTTCCTCTCCTTTGGGCCTTCTCTGTGAGCCGCCTTCCGCCGGGGAGCACGCCGGGCCTTAGGCCTTGTCCTCCAGGCTGACCCGGTAAATATGGTGACCTCATGAGCCGCCAAATGGTTGGGCGGGTCATACTCCTGGCCGGGTCAAACCGTGGGGAATATCCCCGACAATAATCGTTTATGGTCCATGCTATAATTGTATTTATTGGAAACTCAAATACATGTGTGGATACAGAGACAACACCGTGTCCGTAGTGAGCCTCTACAGGACTAGCTCGTTGATCAAAGATGGTCAAGGTTTCCTGGCCATAGACATGAGTTGTCATTTGATAATGGGATCACATCATTAGGAGAATGATGTGATGGACAAGACCCAAACTATGAACGTAGCATATGATCGTGTCAAATTTATTGCTATTGTTTTCTGCATGTCAAGTATCTGTTCCTATGACCATGAGATCATGCAACTCACTGACACCAGAGGAGTACCTTGTGTGTATCAAACGTCGCAACGTAACTGGGTGATTATAAAGATGTTCTACAGGTATCTCCGAGGATGTTTGTTGAGTTGGCATGGATCAAGATTGGGATTTGTTAATCCGTATGACGGAGAGGTATCTGAGGGCCCACTCGGTAATACAACATCATAATGAGCTTGCAAGCAATGTGACTAAGGAGTTAGCCACGGGATCTTGTATTACAGAATGAGTAAAGAGACTTTGTCGGTAACGAGATTGAACTAGGTATGGAGATACTGACAATTGAATCTCGGGCAAGTAACATACCGATGAACAAAGGGAACTGCATATGGGATTGACTGAATCCTTGACATCGTGGTTCGATCGATAAAGATCTTCATAGAATGTGTGGGAACCAATATGGGCATCCAGGTCCCGCTATTGGTTATTGACCGTAGAGGTGTCTCGGTCATGTCTTCATAGTTCTCGAACCCGCAGGGTCTGCACACTTAACGTTTGGTGACGATTAGGTATTGTTGTGTTAGATATGTTGGTGACCGAAAGTTGTTCAGAGTCCCGGATGAGATCCCAGACGTCACGAGGAGTTCCGGAGGTAAAGATTGATATATAGGAAAGTGATATTTGGGCATCGGAATGGTTTCGGGGTTTGCCGGATTCTATCGGGAGTGCCGGAAGGAGTTCCGGGTGTCCACCGGGGAGAGCCACCTGCCCCGGAGGGCCCCATGAGCTGAGAGGGAGGCGCACCAGCCCCTGGTGGGCTGGGCTCCCCGCCTCCCAAGGGCCCATGCGGTCGAGGGCAAAGGATGGCCCTGGGGTGGCCGCCGCCCCCTTGCATTGGGGGCCAAGGCAGCCCCCCAGGCCGCCGCGCCCAACCCTAGGGAAACCCTAGGGCGGACGGCCCCGTCCCTTGCCCCTATATATATGAGAGAGGGAGGAGGGCGCAGCCCTCTCTCCCTCCCTCTAGATTGCTTTCTCCTCTAGATCTGTTCGGTAGTGCTTGGCGAAGCCCTGCCGGATCAGCTCCACCACCACCGCCACCACGCCGACGTGCTGCCGAAGAACTCATCTACCTCTCCACCCTCGCTTGCTGGATCAAGGAGGCGGAGAACGTCATCGAGTTGTACGTGTGCTGAACAAGGAGGTGTCGTCCGTTCGGCGCTAGATCGGGACGGATCGTGATTGGATCGCGAAGACGTTCGACTACATCGACCGCGTTTCTTAATGCTTCCTCTTAGCGATCTACAAGGGTATGTAGATGCAATCTCTCCTCTCGTAGATGGTCATCTCCTAGATTGATCTTGGTGAAGCGTAGGAAATTTTTTGTTTCCCATGCAACGTTCCCCAACAGTGGCATCATGAGCTAGGTCTATGCGTAGATGACATCACGAGTAGAACACAAAGGAGTTTGTGGGCGTTGATATTCATATTGCTTCCTTCCTTGGTCTTTTCTTGATTCAGCGGTATTGTAGGATGAAGCGGCCCGGACCAACTTTACCTGTCCAGATACATGATACCGGTTCCATCAACTGACATGTAACTTTGTTGCATAAGATGGCTGGCGGGTGTCTGTCTCTCCCACCTTATATGAATCGGATTCGACAAAGGCGGTCCTTGTAGAAGGTTAGATAGAAACTTGTATATCACCGTTGTGGTTTTGCGTAGGTAAGAATCGTTCTTGCTAGATACCCATAGCACCCACGTAAAACATGCAACAACAAATTAGAGGACGTCTAACTTGTTTTTGCAGGGTATGTTGTGATATGATATGGCCAAAGACATGATGATATATATTTGATGTATGAGATGATCATATTTTGTAATAGTTTATATCAACTTGCATGTTGATGCATACGGCAACCGGCAGGAGCCATAGGGTTGTCTTTAATTATTATGTGGCCTGCGTGTCACTCATTAAGCGCTATGTAATGCACTTTATCGCTAAGCGGTAGCAATAGAAGTAGAAGCATGGTTGGTGCGACAACCCCGATGGCAACACGATGATGGAGATCATGATGATGGAGATCATGGTATCATGCCAGTGACGATGGAGATCATGCCGGTGCTTTGGAGATGGAGATCAAAAGCACAAGTTCATGGCCATATCATGTCACTTATGATTTGCATGTGATGTTAATCCTTTTATGCATCTTATTTTGCTTAGGACGACGGTAGCATTATAAGGTGATCCCTCACTAAAATTTCAAGATAAAAATTGTGTTCTCCCCGAGTGTGCACCATTGCGAAAGTTCGTCGTTTTGAAGCACCACGTGATGATCGGGTGTGATAGACTCTACGTTCGCATACAAAGGGTGCAAGCCAGTTTTGCACATGCGGAACACTCGGGTTAAACTTGACGAGCCTAGCATGTACAGACATGGCCTCGGAACACAAGAGACCTAAAGGTCGAACATGAGTCATATAGTAGATATGATCAACATGGAGATGTTCACCATTGAAACCACCTCATCTCACGTGATGATCGGACTTGGGTTGCTGAATTTGGATCATGTAACACTCGGATGACCGGAGGGATGTCAATTTGAATGGGAGTTTTAAGTAATATGATTAACTAAACTCATTATCCTGAACAGTAGTCTAAGTAATCTTTGCAAATTTATGTTGTAGATCAATGGCTCGCGAAGTAGCTCCCCTGAATTTCAATGCATTCCTAGAGAAAGCCAAGCCAAAAGATGATGGAAGTAACTTTCTAGACTGGGCCCGTAATCTGAGGATTATCCTCATGGCTTCCCAAAAGGCTTATGTCCTTGATGCACCGCTCGGTGCGCCACCCCTCCAGTGTTGTCTGCAGACGTTGCGAACGCCTGGCAGGCGCGTTCTCATGACTACTCAATAGTTCAGTGTGCTATGTTGTATGGTTTAGAACTGAGACTTCAAAGGAACGTCATGGAGCATATGAGATGTTCCAGGAGTTGAAGTTTATTTTTGAGAAAAATGCCCGGATCGAGAGGTATGATACCTCCTATAAGTTCTATGCTTGCATGATGGAAGAGAATGGGTCTGTCAGTGAGCACATACTCAGAATCTCTGGGTATTCCAACCGTCTGGCTGAGTTGGGAATTACTCTCCCGCCAGAGGCGATCACTGACAGAGTTCTTCAATCATTGCCACCTAGCTACAAAAGCTTTGTGTTGAACTATAACATGCAAGGGATGAACAAATCAGTCGCCGAGCTGTTTGCGATGCTAAAAGTCGCTGAGTCAGAAATCCAGAAGGAGCATCAAGTGTTGATGGTCAATAAAACCACTAGTTTTAAGAAGAATGTTAAGGGCAAGAAGGGTAACTCCAAGAAGAGTGGCAAAGAAGTTGCCCCTCCCGTGAAGAAACCCAAGGCTGGACCCAAGCCGGAAACTGAGTGCTTTCATTGCAAGGGAACTGGCCACTGGAAGCGGAATTGCCCTAAGTATCTGGCCGACAAGAAGGCGGCCAACACCAAACAAGGTAGATATACATGTTATTGATGGGTACCTTACCAACTCTCATTGTAGTGCTTGGGTATTTGATACCGGTTTGGTTCACATTTGGAACTCAAAGCAGGAACTACGAAATAGACGGAGGCTGGCAAAGGATGAAGTGACAATGCGCATGGGAAATGGTTCCAAGGTTGATGTGATCGCCGTCGGCACGCTCGCTCTTCGATTACCATCGGGATTAGTGATGAACCTCAATAATTGTTATTTAGTGCCTGCGTTGAGCATGAACATTATATCTGGATCTTGTTTAATGCGAGACAGTTACTCATTTAAATCAGAGAATAATGGTTGTTCCATTTATATGGGTAATATCTTTTATGGTCATGCAACCAATGTGAGGGGTTTATTCTTATTGAATCTCAATAGTGATGATACACATGTTCATAAGATTGATGCCAACAGATGTAGAGTTGATAAAGATAGTACCACTTTCTTGTGGCAGTGCCGCTTAGGTCATATTGGTGTAAAACGCACGAAGAAGCTCCATGCTGATGGACTTTTGGAGTCACTTGATTTTGAATCACTTGACACATGTGAACCATGCCTCATGGGCAAGATGACTAAGACCCCGTTCTCTGGAACAATGGAACGGGCAAGTGAGTTGTTGGAAATCATACATACTAATGTGTGCGGTCCGATGAGCATTGAGGCGCACGGTGGATATCATTACTTTCTCACCTTCATCGATGACTTAAGTGGATATGGCTATATTTATTTAATGAAACACAAGTCTGAAACGTTTGAAAAGTTCAAGCAATTTCAGAGTGAAGTTGAGAATCATCGTAACAAGAAGATTAAATTCCTACGATCTGATCGAGGAGGAGAATATCTGAGTTATGAGTTTGGCAATCACTTAAGACAATGTGGAATTGTTTCACAGTTGACGCCACCTGGAACACCATAACTCAATGGTGTGTCCGAACGTCGTAATCAAACCTTATTGGATATGGTGCATTCTATGATGTCTCTTGCCGATTTGCCACTATCATTTTGGGGTTATGCATTAGAGATAGCTGCATTCACATTAAATAGGACACCATCTAAATCCGTTGAGACGACGCCATATGAACTGTGGTTTGGCAAGAAGCCAAAGTTGTCGTTTCTTAAGGTTTGGGGATGTGATGCTTATGTCAAAAAGCTTCAGCCTGAAAAGCTGGAACCCAAAGCGGAGAAATGCGTCTTCATAGGATACCCAATAGAGATAGTTGGGTATACCTTCTATCTCAGATCCGAAGGCAAAGTGTTTGTCGCTAAAAACGGTACATTTCTTGAGAAAGAGTTTCTCTCAAAAGAATTGAGTGTGAGGAAAATAGAACTTGATGAGGTTGTTGAACCTTTACTTCAACCTGAGAGTAGTGCAGCGCAGAAAGATGTTTCTGTAGAGCCTACATCGGTTGAAGAGGAAGTTAATGATGATGATCATGAAGCTTCGGATCGAGTTGCTATCGAACCTCGTAGGTCGACAAGGACGTGTACTGCTCCTGAGTGGTATGGCAGCCCTGTCTTAGAGGTCATGTTGTTGGACAACGATGAACCTACGAGCTATGGAGAAGCGATGATGGGCCCGGATTCCGAGAAATGGTTAGATGTCATGAAATCCGAGATGGGATCCATGTATGAAAACAAAGTATGGGCTTTGGAAGTATTACCTGAAGGGCGAAAGGCCATTCAGAACAAATGGATCTTTAAGAAGAAGACGGACGCGGACGGTAATGTCACCGTCTATAAAGCTCGACTTGTGGTAAAGGGTTTTTCACAAGTTCAAGGAGTTGAATACGATGAGACTTTCTCACCCGTAGCGATGCTTAAGTCCGTCAGAATCATGTTAGCAATAGCTGCATTTTTTTATTATGAAATGTGGTAGATGGATGTCAAAACAGCGTTCCTTAACGGTTTCCTTAAGGAAGAGTTGTATATGATGCAACCAGAAGGTTTTGTCGATCCAGAGAATGCTGACAAAGTTTGCAAACTCCAGCGATCCATTTATGGGCTGGTGCAAGCGTCTCGGAGTTGTAATCTTCGCTTTGATGAGGTGACCAAAGCGTTTGGGTTTATACAAGTTTACGAAGAAGCTTGTATTTACAAGAAAGTGAGTGGGAGCTCTATAGCATTTCTAATATTATATGTGGACGACATATTGCTGATTGGAAACAATATAGAATTTATGGAAAGCGTGAAGGAATATTTGAATAGGAGTTTTTCAATGAAGGACCTAGGAGAAGCTGCTTTCATATTAGGCATCAAGATCTATAGAGATAGATCAAGACACTTAATAGGACTTTCACAGAGCACATACCTTGATAAAGTTTTGAAGAAGTTCAAAATGGATTAGTCCAAGAAGGGGTTCTTGCCTGTATTACAAGGTGTGAAGTCGAGTAAGACTCAATGCCCAGTGACTGCAGAGGATAGAGAAAAGATGAGTGTCATCCCCTATGCTTTTGCCATAGGCTCTATCAAGTATGCAATGCTGTGCACAAGACCAGATGTCAGCCTTGCCATAAGTATGGCCGAAAGGTTTCGAAGTGATCCAGGAGTGGAACACTGGATGACGGTCAAGAATATCCTTAAGTACCTGAAAAGGACTAAGGAAATGTTTCTCGTTTATGGAGGTGATCAAGATCTCGTCGTAAAGGGTTACGTCGATGCAAGCTTTGACACTGATCCGTATGACTCTAAGTCTCAAACCAGATACGTATTTATTCTCAATGGGGGAACGGTAAGCTGGTGCAGTTCCAAGCAAAGCGTGGTAGCTGATTCTACATGCGAAGCGGAGTACATATCTGCCTCGGAGGCGGCAAAGGAACGTGTCTGGATGAAGCTGTTCAGGATAGATCTTGGTGTTGTGCCTAGTGCACTGGACCCAATGACTCTGTTCTGTGACAACACTTGTGCCATTGCTCTAGCCAAGGAACCAAGGTTTCACAAGAGGACCAGACACATAAAGCGATGCTTCAATTCCATCCGCGATTACATCAAAGAGGAGGACATAAATATTTTCAAAGTGCACACAGATCTGAATGTCGCAGACCCGTTGACTAAGCCTCTTCCACGAGCATAACATGATAAACACCAGAACTGTATGGGTGTTAGATTCATTACAATGTAAATCACATAGTGATGTGAGCTAGATTATTGACTCTAGTGCAAGTGGGAGACTGTTGGAAATATGCTCTAGAGGCAATAATATAGTGATTATTATTATATTTCCTTGTTCATGATAATCGTTTATGGTCCATGCTATAATTGTATTTATTGGAAACTCAAATACATGTGTGGATACATAGACAACACCGTGTCCCTAGTGAGACTCAACAGGACTAGCTCGTTGATCAAAGATGGTCAAGGTTTCCTGGCCATAGACATGAGCTGTCATTTGATAACGGGATCACATCATTAGGAGAATGATGTGATGGACAAGACCTAAACTATGAACATAGCATATGATCGTGTCAAGTTTATTGCTATTGTTTTCTGCATGTCAAGTATCTGTTCCTATGACCATCAGATCATGCAACGCACTAACACCGGAGGAGTACCTTGTGTGTATCAAACGTCGCAATAACTAGGTGACTATAAAGATGCTCTACAGGTATCTCCGAGGGTGTCTGTTAAGTTGGCATGGATCAAGACTGGGATTTGTTACTCCGTATGACGGAGAGGTATCTCAGGGCTCACTCGGTAATACAACATCATAATGAGCTTGCAAGCAATGTGACTAAGGAGTTAGCCGCGGGATCTTGTATTACAGAACGAGTAAAGAGACTTGCCGGTAACGAGATTAAACTAGGTATGGAGATACCGACGATCGAATCTCGGGCAAGTAACATACCGATGAACAAAGGGAACTGCATACGGGATTGACTGAATCCTTGACATCGTGGTTCGACCAATAAAGATCTTAGTAGAATGTGTGGGAACCAATATGGGCATCCAGGTCCCTCTATTGGTTATTAACCGTAGAGGTGTCTCGGTCATGTCTGCATAGTTCTCGAACCCGCAGGGTTTGCACACTTAACGTTTGGTGACGATTAGGTATTTTTAAGTTAGATATGTTGGTGACCGAAAGTTGTTCGAAGTCCCGGATGAGATCCCGGACGTCACGAGGAATTCCGGAATGGTCCGGAGGTAAAGATTCATATATAGGAAAGTGATATTCGGGCACCGGAATGGTTTCGGGGTTTGCCAGATTCTACCGGGAGTGCCGGAAGGAGTTCCGGGGGTCCACCGGGGACAGCCACCTGCCCCGGAGGGCCCCATGGGCTGAGAGGGAGGCGCACCAGCCCCTGGTGTGCTGGGCGCCCCGCCTCCCAAGGGCCCATGCGGTCGAGGGCAAAGGCTGGCCCTGGGGTGGCCGCCGCCCCCTTGCCTTGGGGGCCAAGGCAGCCCCCCAGGCCGCCGTGCCCAACCCTAGGGAAACCCTAGGGCGGCCAGACCCTCCCCTTGACCCTATATATATGAGAGAGGGAGGAGGGCAGCCACACCCAAGCCACGGCGCAGCCCTCTCTCCCTCCCTCTAGATTGCTTTCTCCTGTAGATCGGTTCGGTAGTGCTTGGCGAAGCCCTGCCGGATCAGCTCCACCACCACCGCCACCACGCTATCGTGCTGCCGGAGAACTCATCTACCTCTCCGCCCTCGCTTGCTGGATCAAGGAGGCGGAGAATGTCATTGAGCTGTATGTGTGCTGAACGCGGAGGTGCCGTCCGTTCGGCGCTAGATCGGGACGGATCATGATTGGATCGTGAAGACGTTCGACTACATCAACAACGTTTCTTAATGCTTCCGCTTAGCGATCTACAAGGGTATGTATATGCAATCTCTCCTCTCGTAGATGGTGATCTCCTAGATTGATCTTGGTGAAGCGTTGGAATTTTTTTGTTTCCCATGCAACGTTCCCCAACAACAAGATGGGGTCTATTCCTACATGAATAGATCTTGTCTACATCATGTCACCGTTCTTATTGCATTACTCCATCTTTCCATGAACTTAATACACTAGATGCATGCTGGATAGTGGTCGATGTGTGGAGTAATAGTAGTAGATGCAGAATCGTTTCGGTCTACTAATCTTGGAGGTGATGGCTATATAATGATCATCGCCTTGGATATCGTCATGATTATTTGATCTTCTATCAATTGCCCAACAGTAATTTGTTCACCCACCGTGTGCTATACTCATGAGAGAAGCCACTAGTGAATCCTACGGCCCCGGGGTCTACTTTTCCAACATATTGCTTTCCGATCTATCTTTTTGCCGCTTTTGTTTTCAGTTCTATTATTCCAAAAACCCAAAAATACCTTGCTGCACTTTTTATTTGCCTCTTTTATTTTGTGTTCTTGTGAGATCTATCTATCCAATCTATCACAACCTAATCTATCTGTTTACCATAGAGAGATTGACAACCTCTCTTTCGCGTCCGGTTGCAAGTATTTGTTCTTTGTGTGCAGGTGTTGTTTACATAGTGTTGCATGATCCTCCTTCTGGTTCGATACCTTGGTTTCATAACCGAGGGAAATACTTACCGTCGCTGTGCTGCATCATCCCTTCCTCTTTGGGGAAATACCGACGCAGTCTCAAGCCACATCAAAGGAATTTTTGGCGCCGTTGCCGGGGAGGAAGCGATCTCTTCTATGTGCCAATCTCTGGCGCCGAGGAGACACCGTCAACATCTATCAGGTTCCTAATCACAAATCTCATCTCCTTGCAATTACATTATTTGCCATTTGCCTCTCGTTTTCCTCTCCCCCACTTCACCAAATTTGCCATTTTATTCGCCCTCTTTTTCGTTTGCCTTTTTCTCGTCAGATCTCTTGTTTGTCTACCTTGTCGTTATGGTTACTTCTTCCTCTATTGCGTGTACTCCCAAGAATGAAGTTCTTAATTTTAAGCAAAGGGGGGGAGAACCTAAAAGATGCTTGGTATAGGATTTGCCATGCTCATAATAGATCTATTCATAAGCAATCTACCATTGTTCTCCTTCGCAGTTTTTATGTGGGCATCACCACTTGGTATAGATTCGTCCTTGATACGATTACCGGTGGGAATTTCTTGATGTGTCCATCTTTGGACGCTTTTAATGCTATGGGAAGTTTAGTGGGATCACCATCTCTTACGGTCAATGAAACAACTTTAACCCTCGAACATGTTATGGAAAGGCTAGATGCTATTGAAAACAAGATGATTACCAAAGAACATCTTGAAAATTTGGATAAGAAAATGCATAATCTTGCTAATAAAAGTGGGTCAAAAGTGGGAGATGCCTTTAAATTGTTGAAGGAAAAAGAAACCGTAGTTAATGAAAGAATAGAAGAAAGCCCTTACCGGATGGATAAGTTGGAATAATTTTTTAGTAACTTGAGTTCGGCCTTTTCTTTGTTAAAACTATTGAAAAAACTTCCGTAAAAATTTGCAAGACCATGCAAGTCACTAAGAACAAAGGTGCTACATCTAGTAGCCACAAGGGAGATCTTAAAATGATTAGTATTCATCCTAATTTTGTTGAAATAGTAAAAGACCCTATTTACAAGAATGAAAGTTTTGGTCTTATTCCTAGAAGCGTTGTCATTGAGAGTATGTATGCTAAATTCTTGAAGAAATCTAGTTGTGTGATTGAGGAGTTGAAAACCAAAGATGACAGTACTTGAATCTATGCTTTATGCCTAGTTAGGGGCATAAAACAATAGCGCTTGTCGGGAGGAAACCCAATGAATCAATTTATTTTATTATTTTTATTTCTTTTTTGAGTGTTTACACAATTATGCCTCTGTTATGATTGTGTTTTTTATGTTTTATTTAGTGTTTTTACCAAGTAAAGCCTTAGGATGATTCATAAGATGAGTAGAAACAATGCTGAATCTGAAACATAAACTTTGACTCCAGTGCACGAATTTAATTTTTTACCAGAGCATGATATTGAGCTGAAATTTTAACACAGTGTTGTTATGCAAATTCTTTACATTGTCCTAATTTTTCAGAATTTTTGGAGTTACTGAAGTATGGTTAGATTACAGATTACTACAGACTGTTCTATTGAAGACACATTCTGTTTTCGTTGCATTGTGTGCTTGTTTTGATGAATCTATGGTTTGTATTGAAGGGTATAAGCCATGGTAAAGTTAAAATACAGTAGGTATAATGCAATATAAAATTTGAATGAGTTTGCAACAATACTTAAGGTGGTGATTTGCTTTATTATACTAACGGATCTCACAAAGATTTTGTTGAGTTTTGTGTGATTGAAGTTTTCAAGTTTTGGGTGAGATCACGATGGATGAAGGAATAAGGAGTGGAAAGAGCCTAAGCCTGGGGATGCTACAGCACACCCAAGATAATATCCAAGGAGAAACAAGCAACTAAGCTTGGGGATGCCCCGAGTGGCATCCCCTCTTTCTTCGAACGACCATCGGTATTTTACTTGGAGCTATATTTTTATTCGTCACATATCATGAGCTTTGCTTGGAGCGTCTTGTATTATTTGAGTATTTGCTTGCTTTGCTTTTTAGTTTGTCACTAGTATCCTTGCTGGACACACCTATTTGAGAGAGCGAAAATTATGCTATGCTTTGTTGGAATTGCTCTAGTGCTTCACTTATATCTTTTTGAGAACGGTGTGCTTTAAATTTTTGAAGAAATACTCTCATGCTTCACTTAGATTAATTTGAGAGTTAGTAACTTTTGAAGAAATTCTCTCATGCTTCACTTATACTATTTTGAGAGATGAAACTTTTATGCTCATGTTCTTCACTTAAATTTGTTTGAGCTTGTCAAAAGCAATGGCAATATATGAACCTAGTCCCAAAGTGATAGATATTAAAGAGGGATATAATAAAAACTTTCATGAAGATCATTGGACAAATTAAACTTGATTCCTTGTAATAGTTTTGAGACATGATGATAGTGATATGTGAGTCATGTTGGTGAGTAATTATGCTTTAGTAAGAATATTGGTGTTAAGGTTTGTGATTCCCTATGCAAGCACGAAAGTCAATAGTTATGCAATGAAATTACATCCTACTTATGGTGCATTATTCGGTGTTAGTTATGCTCAATGCCCGTTTATGTGAATTTTCGTTTCTTGGTTGGTTGTTTCTCAATCTAAGTAGAAATACTACTTGTGCATCCAAAATCCTTAAACCCAATTTTGCCTTACGAGTCCACCATACCTACCTATATGCGGTATTTCCATGCCGTTCTAAGCAAATTTTTATGTGCCATCTCTAATTTTTAAAGTAAATTTCCTTTTTGTGTGCTTGTACCACTCTTGAAACGGTAGGGGGTGTCCAATATTTTTCCATGCTAGATGTGTTATTCTCGAGATTAGTGTTTATTCACTTGTCATTGCACGAGAGTACGGCGGTAATAGGGATGCCCAGTCCCGAAAAAAAAGAAATTTACTTTATGTTGTCAAATAATAATTTCCTTGGAAAGTGTTGGTATGGAAGGCAACCATGTATACGGCTAGCCATGGATTGTGAAGGAATGGTGGAAAAAGGAATAAACTTTACTTTATGTTTGGGAACCGCTTATGATGTATCTAGCATGGAAAGTATCGTGAACTACTTTGTCGTTTTCGTTGACAGGAAAGGCATGCCACCCACAATATTTTTCTCTCTCAATTTAAACTTTGAGGTCTAGCACCTCTACAAATCCCTACTTCCCTCTGTGAAGGGCCTATCTATTTACTTTATGCAATTTTTATTTTAAATTTGAGTCTCCATCTTCTCTTATAAAAGCACCAACTAGGGGGCACTATGATCATACTTGTGCATTGGGTGTAGTTAATTTTTGAGTGTGTTTCATGAATGGATCAATGATTGAGCATGATGGGCTAGGGATAACTTTCTTTAGTGTTGATATTTTGAAAGATATGGTTGCTTGTTAGCATGCTTGAGTATTAAATTCTTTATGTCAAAACTAGACTATTGCTTTGAACCATCTAAAAGTCCAAATGTCCATGATACAAAAGAAAAGAATATGTGATGAACATGTTAGGCAGCATTCTACATCAAAAATTCTGTTTTTATCATTTACCTACTTGAGGACGAGTAGGAATTAAGCTTGGGGATGCTGATACGTCTTTGATGACCCACAAGTATAGGGGATCAATCGTGGTCCTTTCGATAAGTAAGAGTGTCGAACCCAACGAGGAGCAGAAGGAAATGACAAGCGGTTTTCAGCAAGGTAATTTCTGCAAGCACTGAAATTGTAGGTAACACATAGTTTGAGAGCAAGATAATTGGTAACAAGCAAGTAACGATAATGGTAAGCAAGGTGCAGGAAGTAGTCCAATCCTTTTGTGGCAAAGGACAGGCCAGAACAATCTCTAGTAATAGGCAAAGTGTTCTTGAGGGTACACGGGAATTTCATCTAGTGACTTTTATCATGTTGGTTTGATTCGTGTTCGCTACTTTGATAATTTGATATGTGGGTGGACCGGTGCTTGGGTGCTGTTCTTACTTGAACAACCTCCCACTTATGATTAACCCCCTCGCAAGCATCCGCAACTACGAGAAAAGTATTAAGATAAAATCTAACCATAGCATTAAACGTTTGGGTCCAAATCAGCCCCTTACGAAGTAGCGCATAAACTAGGGTTTAAGCTTCTGTCAGTCTAGCAACCCACCATCTACTAACTACTCCACAATGCATTGCCTTAGGCCCATGAATGGTGATGTGTCATGTAGTCGAGGTTGACATGACACCACTAAGGGAATCACAACATACATACCATCAAAATATCGAACACATATCAAATTCACATGATTACTTGCAACATGACTTCTCCCGTGACCTCAAGAACAAAGGTAACTACTCACAAATAACAATCATTCCCAAGATCAGAGGGGTATTGAATAGCGTAATGGATCTGAACATATAATCTTCCACCAAATAAACCATATAGTAATCAACTACGCAAGGTAATCAACACTACTAGTCACCCACAGGTACCAATCTGAGGTTCCGGTACAAAGATTGAACACAAGAGATGAACTAGGGTTTGAGAGGAGATGGTGCTGTTGAAGATGTTGATGAAGATTGGCCTCCCAAAGAAGAGAGGGGTGTTTGCGATGACGGTGGCTTCGATTTCCCCCTCCGGGGGGGAAGTTCCCCCGGCGGAATCGCTTCGTGATACGTCTCCAACGTATCTACTTTGCTCACCCTTTTGCCCTTGTTTTGGACTCTAATTTGCATGATTTGCATGAAACTAACCCGGACTGACGCTGTTTTCAGCAGAACTACCATGGTGTTGTTTTTGTGCAGAAAAAAAGTTCTCGGAATGCAACGGAACTTTTTGGAGAATTATTTTGGAATAAATAAGAATTATCGGAGCCAAAATCCACCGAAGAGGGGGGCCAGGGTGAGCATCACCCACCAGGGCGCGCCAGGCCCCCTGGGCGCGCCCTGGTGGGTTGTGCCCACCTCGTGGCCCCACTTGCCCTATCTCCGCCCCTATAAATTCCTAAAATCGGAGAAAAAAATTAGAGAGAAAGAATTATCGCATTTTACGATACGGAGCCGCCACCACCTCCTGTTCTTCATCGGGAGGCCAGATCTGGAGCCCGTTTGGGGCTCTGGAGAGGGGAATCTTCGGTCTTCGTCATCACCAACCTTTCTCCATCGCCAATTCCATGATGCTCCCCACCGGGAGTGAGTGATTCTTTCGTAGGTTTGCTGGTCGGTGAGGAGTTGGATGAGATTCATCATGTAATCGAGTTAGTTTTGTTAGGGCTTGATCCCTAGTATCCACTATGTTCTGAGATTGATGTTGCTATGACTTTGCTATGCCTAATGCTTCTCACTAGGGCCTGAGTGCCATGATTTCTGATATGAACCGTTTATGTTATCATCTCTATATCCATGTTCTTGATCCGATCTTGCCTAGTCATATGCACCTATTACGTGTTATGATCCGTCAACCCCATAGTGACAATATTTGGGATACTTCGCGTTGATGACCGTAGTTTGAGGAGTTCATGTATTCACCATGTGTTAATGCTTTGTTCCGGTTCTCTATTAAAAGGAGGCCTTAATATCCCTTAGTTTCCTTATGGACCCCGCTGCCACGGGAGGGTTGGACAAAAGATGTCATGCAAGTTCTTTTCCATAAGCACGTATGCCTATTTACGGAATACATGTCTACATTACATTGATGAACTGGAGCTAGTTCTATATCGCCCTAGGTTATGACTGTTACATGACGAATATCATCCAACGAGTTACCGATCCAGTGCCTACGACCTTTTCACTTATTGCTCTTGCTAAGTTACTACTACCGTTGCTGCTGTTCCAACTGCTACAAAACTATTGCTACTACTGTTACCGCTGCTGTTACTATTGCTACAGCTATCAAAACTATCATATTACTGTGCTACTGATTACTCTGCTGCAGATATTTAATCTCCAGGTGTGGTTGAATTGACAAATCAACTGCTAATACTCTCAAGTATTCTTTGGCTCCCCTTGTGTCGAATCTATAAATTTGGGTTGAATACTCTACCCTCAAAAACTTTTTCGATCCCCTATACTTGTGGGTTATCAAGACCTTTTTCTGGCGCCGTTGCCGGGGAGCATAGCAATATTTGTTGAGTCACTTGGGATTTATATCAATTTATCACTATGAAGAATCTGAAGGATCAAAAGACTAAGATTTTTCCCTCTACTACGAGGGGAGGTAAGGAACCGCCATCTAGCTCTGCACTTGATTCACCTTCTGTTATGAGTAAGTTTGCAACACCACCACATGCTAGTAATCCTGATATGTTGCAAGTTATTGATGATGCTACCTCTGCTATGAATGATGCTTATGATGATGCTAGTACCATGCTTGATGATAATGTGCCACTAGGAGAATTTCTTGATGAACAAATTGCTAGAGTTAAAGAATATGAAACTACTGAAACTGATGAGATTGCTGAAACTGATGAAGCTTATGAAACTGATTATGATTATGAAACTCCCATTAGTCCTAGCTCCCTTAAGTTTGAAATGCCTAAGATACCCGAAGGTTATGTTATGGACGAGGAGATAACTAGAGAAATTCTTTCTTGCAAGGATAGAGACGATCTTAAGAAACTGCTATGCAAGTATAAGGAAACGACTTTGAATGCTAGAATGAAATGTGATCCTAAGTTTGCTAATTCGCCTATTTGTGTTACCGATAAGTATTATGAATTCTTTGTCAACCCAGAGTTAATTACTTCGGTTGAATCGGATCCTTTCCATGGCTATGAAAGTGAAACTGCAGTGGCACACCTTACTAAGCAGAATGATATAGCCACCCTCTTTACTCATGATGAGAAGATTCGCTACTATTATATCCTTAAGTTGTTTCCGTTCTCATTAAAGGGTGATGCTAAGACATGGTACAATACTCTTGCTCCTGGTTGTGTGCGTAGTCCCCAGGATATGATTTACTACTTCTCTGAAAAATATTTTCCTGTTCATAAGAAACAAGCTGCCTTACAGGAAATATTTAACTTTGTATAAATTGAAGAGGAGTCTCCCACAAGCTTGAGGAGGCTTCTCCAGTTGCTTAATGCTTTGCCTGATCACCCTCTCAAGAAAAATGAAATACTTGATATCTTTTATAATGGACTAACCGATGCTTCTAGGGACTTCTTAGATAGTTGTGCTGGTTGTGTTTTCAGGGAACGAACTGTTGAACAAGCTGAAGAATTATTGAATAACATATTGAAGAATTATGATGATTGGACTCTTCCTGAACCACCTCCTAAACCCACTACGAAGAACAGGGGTATCTTATTTCTCAGTCCTGAAGATATGCAAGAGGCAAAGAAATCTATGAAAGAAAAAGGTATTAAAGCTGATGATGTTAAGAATTTGCCACCTATTGAAGAAATACATGGCCTTTACACACCACCACCTCCACAGGTGGTAGAGGTAAATTCTTTATTAAAGTTTAATGAAAGTGATATTCCTCACAATAAACCTCCTAGGAAATGCTTATATCAGTTCGATAACTATATTATGAAGCAAGATCATTTCAATGCTCATGTTCTGAAACAATTGAAATACAATTGTGATATGATTACTCGCTTGAGTGACTTGCTATTTAGAATCAGTAATGATGTTAGAGGTGTAGGAAAGCATGCCTCTATGGTTCAAACTCAGTTAGAATAAGTTGCCAAGTCTCAAAAAGAATTGCTTGATGAAATGAATAATAATATGCATGATTTTGCTGCTAGAGTAGTAACTAGAGGAGGTAGAATGACACAAGAACCACTTTATCCTGAGGGTCATCATAAAAGAATTGAACAAGACTCTCAGAGAATTAATCCTGATGCACCTAGTCCTTCTAAGAAGAAAAAGAAAAAGAAAAATGATAGGACTTTGCATACCTCTAGTGAACCTGAGACACAAAAACCTCCTGATAATAATGATGTCTCTATTTCCGATTTTGAAACTCAATCTGGTAGTGAACATCAACCTAGTGATAATTAAAATGATAATGATGATGTTCACGATGATGCTCAAACTAGTAAAGATAGAGAACCAAATAATGATGTTGAAATAGAGCCTGCTCCTGATCTTCATAACCCACAACCTAAAAATAAACGTTATGATAAATAATACTTTGTGGCTAGGAAACATGGTAAAGAAAGAGAGCCATGGGTTCAGAAACCCATGCCATTTCCACCTAAGCCATCTAAGAAAAAGGATGATGAAGAATTTGAGCGCTTTACCGAAATGATTAGCCCAGTCTTTTTGCGTACCCGTTTAACTGATATTTTGAAGATGTCCCCTTATGCAAAGTATATGAAAGACATCATCACAAATAAAAGAATAATACCAGAAGCTGAAATCTCCACCATGCTTGCTAATTATTCTTTTAAGGAGGGAGTACCTAAAAAACTTGGAGATCCGGGAATACCCACTATACCTTGCTCCATCAAAAGAAACTATGTTAAAACTGCTTTGTGTGATTTGGGAGCCGGTGTTAGTGTTATGCCTTTCTCCTTATATAAAAGACTTGATTTGAATAAACTCACACCTACTGAGATATCATTGCAAATGGCTGACAAATCAACACCCATACCTATCGGTATTTGTGAGGATGTGCCCGTTGTTGTTGCAAATGTTACTATCTTAACGGACTTTGTTATTCTTGAGATGCCCGAGGATGACAACATGTCGATTATCCTTGGTAGACCCTTTTTGAATACTGCAGGGGCTGTTATTGATTGCAATAAAAGTAAAGTCACTTTTCATATTAATGGTAATGAGCACACGGTGCACTTTCCGAGGAAACAATTTCAAGTGAATGGTATAAATGTTATTAAAGAATCTCCGACCATCACTATTGGAAGTTTTCAATTACCTCTACCTACTGCCAAAAAGAAATATGATATACTTATTGTTGGGGATATGCACATCCCCATTGAGGTAACTTAGTGTTTTTACGAAAGTTCTTCGGTTTCATGCTAATCGGAAGTGGTTGTTAATAGGACTTGATCAACCTTATTAATGAATCACTTTTGAGAGGTATGACGACGATGAATCTAGTAAGCATAACTCTCTGCCCCCATCTTTTATTTTCTGTTTTAGTTAGTCAAATAAAATAAAATGCCATGTTTATCCTGTTTCCTGTTTTCTCCGTGCAATAAAAAAATGTCCCAAAAATAAAAATTCTCAGAATGCCCTGAAAATTTAACACGATTTTTTTATGATTATTTATGAATTTTTGGTACAAATAACACCCGAGGGGGGTGCACCTGGTGCCCACAAGATACCAGGGTGCGCCAGCACCCCCAGGCGCGCCCTGGTGGGTTGTGGCCCCCACGTGGCCCCCCTCACTTATCTCTTTAGCCCACATCACCACCTACCTCCAGCAAAAAATCACCACATCCAGCATTTTCGTGTTCTTGCTCTCAAACCCGCGGATTTCGATCTCTTTGCTTGAAGCTCCGTTTCTGAAACTGTTTGGAGGGATTGCTACTTGGTATGTGACTCCTCCATTGCTCCAATTAGTTTTTGTTTTAGTGGGTTATTTTTAGAGTAATTAGCTGCTCTTGGTGCTGCTGTAGATGAGCTTGCATGTTGAATTCTTAGAGTTCTAAGTAGTTTGAATGCTCAATATGGCCTCTATGCATGCTTAGGAGTAGTTGCTAACAATCTTACAAAGTTTTGTTGACAAATTTTTGTGGGCTAATTTTTTTCAGAATTTTTATAGGAATACAAATGCAATTCTTTAGGAGCTCTTTGAGGTGGAGATCCTCGGGAGCCTCGTCAAGTGGAAGCTCAGTTTGACAGTCTTATGTTGAACCAAGCGAAAGCTCGGTGCGAGATGCCGCTACCAAATCATGCTTGTGGCCTTGCGACGAGTTCATGGAAGGAGCAGGTATTAAGGAGGAGTTTTATCAATTTATCCACAACTCAGGGCTTGTTTCCTTCGTCGCAGATAAGTGCCCCTAGCACCTCGAACTGACGAATACCTTCACAAAGAAATTTAAATATTTTCCTCGTGAGTCTAGAGTTTCATTCAACCTGTACGATCATTCCTTTACCATGCCATTAGAGATGTTTAGCGATGCATGCAAACTTCCATATGAGGGTTCCTTCGATGAACCAACAAAATCCGAGTACGAATCATTTTTAGTAAATCTTTGCTTTGGCGAAGATAGAGGGGTTACACAAGGGAGAATTAACAACATCCATTTTCCATCACTCTAGTATTTTGCACTCTTCAATGGTAACTGTATTGTAGGCAAACAAGATTGTAGCACACAATGTGCTCATGATTAGAGTCTCTTACAAACTGCCATAACTGGGAATAAGGATTATAATCTTGGTGCAATTGTTGCACGGAGGTTGCAGCTTAATGGTGCTAGTGGTAATTTTTATGGAGGAATTTATGCCTCCCGTGTAGCTGAGAGATTAAATGTTTCACCTTGGCCTAATGACCCCATCCTACCCACTCAGTATTTAGACTTTGATGCCATGAAGCATCATAAGTTCCTTACGGGTATGGCCACCAACTACACCTATAACTTGAGATTCAATAAAAAACCTGTTGTGCCTGTTGTTTTGCCTGCTCCTGCTCTCTTTGATTTTCACACTAGGGGAAGATATTATGTTCTTGAGAGCGAAGCTTATGAGTACAATGCGAAGGTTGAAGCTGCCAGGAGAGCCGCGGAGTCTGCTCCGAGTTTCTCGATGAGCCATCGCCCAGATTATTATTCATACGGATGGTGACTACCAAGCTAGGCCAAAAGCCTAAGCTTGGGGGAGTACGTATTTCCACCGACATTACATTCATGTTCACACATTTCATTCCAGTTGTCGGTGTTCATACTTCTTCATTGTAATATCCATGCTATATTTGTTTTCTCGCTTTCTTCTTGTGTTTTTGAAAAAACTTTGACAAAACCCAAAAACATTTCCTACTTCTTTTTAGTTTTTCTTTCTAGCTTAGTTTAATTGTTGCATCAAAAGAAAACCCAAAAAGATTTCTCGCTTCTTCTTTTACTTGTTGGGAGCTTTCCCGTGTAAATAGTTTTTCTCGTTTTTTCTTTTTTTTTAATTTGCTTTCTCCAAGAAAAAACAAAAACTCCAAAAATATTTCAGTGTGTTTCTCTGAAATTCTTTTCTTTTTACTTGAGTCGTACCAAGGAGAAGACCACGATGAAATTGTTGAGTGGTTCTCATCTGCATTATCGTCTATCTAACGAAGAACCCATATTACCTTGTCTTCTCCTCTTGAAAAAAATGTTTGTAGATTCCAGCTTAGTCCATGACATTCTTGCACTATTATTATTTTCTTATCATTCGGTCGTGCAAGTGAAAGGCAATAATGACGACATTTGATGAATTGACTGTGGCAGAGAAAGGCGGGTATGAACTCAACTTGTTTTTGTTTTTGTAAATATGTTCAACCTAGTATCCCTTGATTCAGCGCATTATGATCAAACATGTTTGCAATGACCATTAGAGATTATAGTTGTTCATGCCATGCTTAAGTAGCTAAGAGTGGATAATGATTTATCTTGGGTGTCAACATGCATTAAAATGGTTGTGATGCGGTATGATGATATGGTATCCTCCTCTGAATGTTTCAAGTGGCTTGACTTGGCACATGTTCATGCATGTAGTTGAATCAAAACCAACATAGCCTTCATGATATTTATGTTCATGGTGTCCATATCCTACTCATGCTAGTATTCAATGTTGATTATATGTAATGCATGTTCATGACCGTCTTCGCTCTCTAGCTGGCCGCTTCTCAATCTAACTGCTAGCCTTCGCCTATACTAAGCGGGAATACTGCTTGTGCATCAAAACCTATGAACCAAGTTATACCAGATGAGTCCACAATACCTACCTATATGCGGTATTACCCTGCCGTTCCAAAGTAAATTTGCATGTGCCACCTCTAAAATTCAAATGAACATCTATTTTGTGTGCCTGGACCGCTCATGGAGCGACAGGGGGCGGTCAGCATCTTCCATGCTAAGCGGGTTATTCTCATGACGAGTGTTTATTCACTTGTCCTTACACGAGAGGGGCGGTAATAGGGATGCCCAGTCCTAAAATCAAAAATCAAAAATAATTAAACAAAACTCCCCCGGGAATGTTGTTGGTTTGGACGGTACCCGTGGATGCGACTCGCCGTGGAGTGTGATTGTTGGTGGAGGGGGAGTAAACCTTTACTTTTACCGCTTGGGAACCGCCGCTAATTTGTTTAGCATGGAAGATATTGATAACTCTTCGTCGTGATGTTGACAGGAAGGGTGTACCTCCCAAAATTATAACTATCTCAATTTTAAACTTTGAGCTCTGGCATCGCTGCAAATCCATGCTTCCCTCTGCGAAGGGGCTATCTATTTACTTTTAAGTTGAGTCATCACCTTCTCAAATAAGCGCCAGACCTGAGAGCACTATTATCATCCTCATGCATTGTGTATAGTTGATGTTGGGTGCAACATGACTGGATCTTTTATACCATGAATTACAATGTTTAGTCGCTGCTTGAACTTTGGAGGTGCTCTGCATTTATGTTTTGCGGTCTCAGAAAGGGCTAGCGAGATACTACTATTGTCATATTGTATCACGATTGTTTTGACAAAATGTTGGCGCTTGAGATATATTATTATTGCTCGCTAGTTGCTTATGTTACTGATATGAGTAAATATAATTCCTAAGAGTTATTGCTGACATGGTTAGTTATAATCTTTGCTGAAAACCTGGGTGCTACTTAAGCATATATATGTAAACAAGAACAAAAGAGTTCATAAAAGTTGTTCTTTATCACTTTCAGTTTATCAACTGAATTGCTTGACGACAAGCAAAGGTTTAAGCTTGGGGGAGTTGATACGTCTCCAACGTATCTACTTTTCCTCACCCTTTTGCCCTTGTTTTGGACTCTAATTTGCATGATTTGAATGAAACTATCCCGGACTGACGTTGTTTTCAGCAGAACTACCATGGTGTTGTTTTTGTGCAGAAATAAAAGTTCTCGGAATGGAACGAACCTTTTTGGAGAATTATTTTGGAATAAATAAGAATTATCGGAGCCAAAATCCACCGAAGAGGGGGGCCAGGGTGAGCATCACCCACCAGGGCGCGCTAGGCCCCCTGGGCGCGCCCTGGTGGGTTGTGCCCACCTCGTGGCCCCACTTGCCCTATCTCCACCCCTATAAATTCCTAAAATCGGAGAAAAAAATCAGAGAGAAAGAATTATCGCATTTTACGATACGGAGCCGCCGCCACCTCCTGTTCTTCATCGGGAGGCCAGATCTGGAGCCCATTTGGGGCTCCGGAGAGGGGAATCTTCGGTCTTCGTCATCACCAACCTTTGTCCATCGCCAATTCCATGATGCTCCCCACCGGGAGTGAGTAATTCCTTCGTAGGCTTGCTGGTCGGTGAGGAGTTGGATGAGATTCATCATGTAATCGAGTTAGTTTTTTTAGGGCTTGATCCCTAGTATCCACTATGTTCTGAGATTGATGTTGCTATGACTTTGCTATGCCTAATGCTTGTCACTAGGGCCCGAGTGCCATGATTTCAGATCTGAACCGTTTATGTTATCATCTCTATATCCATGTTCTTGATTCGATCTTTCCTAGTCATATGCACCTATTACGTGTTATGATCCGTCAACCCCATAGTGACAATATTTGGGATACTTCGCGGTGATGACCGTAGTTTGAGGAGTTCATCTATTCACCATGTGTTAATCCTTTGTTCCGGTTCTCTATTAAAAGGAGGCCTTAATATTCCTTAGTTTCCTTATGGACCCCGCTTCCACGGGAGGGTAGGACAAAAGATGTCATGCAAGTTCTTTTCCATAAGCACGTATGACTATTTACGGAATACATGCCTACATTACATTGATGAACTAGAGCTAGTTCTGTATTGCCCTAGGTTATGACTGTTACATGACGAATATCATCCAACGAGTTACCGATCCAGTTCCTACGACCTTTTCACTTATTGCTCTTGCTAAGTTACTACTACCGTTGCTGCCGTTCCAACTGCTACAAAACTATTGCTACTACTGTTACCGCTACTGTTACTATTGCTACTGCTATCAAAACTATCATATTACTATACTACTGATTACTTTGCTGCAGATATTTAATCTCCAGGTGTGTTTGAATTGACAACTCAACTGCTAATACTCTCAAGTATTCTTTGGCTCCCCTTGTGTCGAATCTATAAATTTGGGTTGAATACTCTACCCTGGAAAACTGTTGCGATCCCCTATACTTGTGGGTTATCACTTCGCCGGAGGGCAAAAGTGCTCCTACCCAAGTACCGCCTCAAGGCGGCGGCGCTTCGTCCCTAAAGTCCTCCTCTGATTTTTTCTAGGTCAAATGTGACCATATACCAGAAGATGGGCACCGGAGGTGGGCCGAGGATGCCACAACCCATCAGGGCGCGTCCAGGGGAGCCTGGCGCACCCTGGTGGGTTGTGCCCACCAGGTTGGCCCCCTTCGGTAGTTTTTTGCTCCAGTATTTTTTATTTATTCCAAAAACAATCTCCGTAAAATTTCAGCTCCATTGGAGTTGTGCAGAATAGGTATCTCTGATGTGCTTTTCCTAGGTCCAGAATTCCATCTGCCGGTATTCTCCCTCTTTGTGTAAACCTTGCATATTATGAGAGAAAAGGTATTAGAATCACCCCCCAGAAGCATTATTATTCAACAAAACATAATAAATAATAGTAGGAAAACGTGATGCAAAATGGACGTATCAACTCCCCCAAGCTTAGACCTCGCTTGTCCTCAAGCGAAAGCCGATATTGAAAAGCATGCCCACATGGTTTGAGAGAGAGGTGTCGATAAAAACAAGATACGGACATAGAAGCATCATGCTTATTATTATAACAGGAGCAAACTCTATCATAAAACTTATTTCAATATATTTTTATCATATAGCTTCTCATGAACAGGTAACAATTCATCACAATAAAGAAGTATGAAGCATAAACCTTATTGAAAACCAACAAACTATGTTCTCAGTCAACTTTGCAACTACAATTCATCATATTTTCAGGAAGGGTCTCATGTCGGAGCCTTTTGGCAAGTCCACATACTCAACCATCATTTAGTCTTCTATGATTGCTAACACTCACGGCCTACCCATGAACAAAACGTTTCAACCGGACACATACGAAGATAGGGGCTTATAGTTTGGCCTCCCAATGTATTCACCTCAAGGGTGTTGTCAACAATAATAACTCATGCCCACTCATATCCAACTGGATATATGTGCCTAGATCTTTCCTCACCACATGATGCTTGCAAAAAGAAAAAGTAAAAAGAATAGGGAAAAATACTTTGACTCTTGCATAAAGGTAAATACATAAAAGTAAAAGATAGTCCCTTCACAGAGGGAAGCAGAGGTTGTCATGCGCTTATTGGTTTGTATGCCCAATCCCTTAATGTAAAAGAACGTCACACTATATTGCCCCTATGATAGCAACCTTTATTATGCAGTCCGTCGCTTTTATTACTTTGCCATCATAAGTTCGTATAGCGCTGAATTTTCTCTTACACTAATTGATCAAAACACTTTTAGAAGCAATTTTTCTTGCCTTATTGCACCGATGACAACTTACTTGAAGGATCTTTCTCGATCCATTGGTAGGTATGGTGGACACTCAAAGAATGAATTCGGGTTTGGGTTTTTGGATGCACAAGTAGTATCTCTACTTAGTGCGGAATTTTTGGCTAGCAAAGATATTGAGCAAGCACCACATGTTGAAGGATCTATGACAATATAACTTCTATGTGGATATGAACAGACATAAATCATTACGTTGTCTTCCTTGCCAACGTCAACAATTTTGACATATAATATTTGATGGGGGCTCACAATCATAAAAGATGTCCAAGATAGTGTATTTGCATGTGAATCTTCTCTTCCCTTATTAATTCTTTCAGGAATTGCATCATTGACCAATGCTATGTTTGTCAATCTCCAACAAATTTTACTACTTATACTTTTCCTTATGTGATGTCATTACTCACCATTAGATTAGAGTATGATTCTTTTCATTTATTTCTTTTTCCTTTATTTTGATTGCAACAAGAGAGTAGAGAGGCAAAAACTCAAACTAAACTTTATTATATAACTCTCACTCGATTACATAGATAGATAGGCCACGAAACTAACACACGAAAATAGATCATGCTAAACTTTTATTCAACTAAAACAAAGGGAAACTAAAGATCGAACTAAAATAGGTAAAGGTGATTAAAGTGGTGGTGATATGATACCAGGGCACCTCCCCCAAGCTTGGCTCAAGCCAAGGGGAGTGCCCATACCCGTGTGCTCAAGTCTCCTTTGGTGGTGGTGATGAAGAAGGTGGAGGTGATGATGTAGCCTTCCTCTTCAACTTATATTTAAGCATAAAATTTTCCTCCCTTAGATCATCATTCTCCAACTCAAGCTTTAATATCTTTTTGCATAGTGCCGCCTTGCTCTCCTGCAGAAAACGAGATGGGATAAATTGGACCTCAGGTGTGTATCTCCTAGGTAGGCTTGACTTCTTGAATTCCACGTGCATGTCTTCGGGTTGAGGTAATGGATCATCCTCTTCCTCAGAGCTATCATCTTTTGTTTCCTTCATGGTAGCGTCTTCCTCCTCCTCTGAGGTCTATAGATAGGGGTAAATTTCCCTAAAGATCTTTGGGTCTGCAACATAGTGAACAACATGGCTCTCCCCCTCTGAATCTTGAGATGACATATTCTCAGATCTGTCAGGAAAACAACATGGAACAAGAACAGAGGATTTTTCTGTGATGCGGTCGTCAAAACAGTCGGGGGTATATATAAAGAATTTTTATTCTTGGGAAACAAGCATATGGAAGGAAAACGGAGTCGGGAAGGTGTCCGAGGTGGGCACAACCCACCAGGGCGCGCCCAGGGGTGCCTGGTGCGCCCTGGTGTATCAGCTCACCTCGATCACCTTCCGGTTTATTCCTTTATTTCCAAAATTGTCTAATATTCCAAAACTGACAAAAAATATTTTTGCGGATTTTTCGGAGTCCGTTTACTTACCGTATCACGTACCTCCTATTTTTTTAGAATCCTGGAGTGTTTCGAAAGGTTTCTTTTATGTGTTCCTCCGGTGTCATGGTTTGGATAACATTGCTTTCAACGTTAATAGGCGTACCTGAGATGTAATGCTTAATTCTTTGTCCATTGACCACCTTCGGGTTAGTACCTTCGGCGTTATTAATCTTGATAGCTCCAGAACGATAAACCTCTTCAATAATATATGGTCCTTCCCATTTGGAGAGAAGCTTACCTACAAAAAATCTTAAACGAGAGTTGAACAAAAGAACATAGTCTCCTATTTTTAATTCCCGCTTTTGGATTCTTTTGTCATGCCATCTTTTTACTTTTTCTTTGAATAGTTTGGCATTTTCATAGGCTTGGGTTCTCCATTCATCTAGTGAGCTAATATCAAATAGCCTCTTCTCACCGGCAAGTTTGAAATCATAGTTAAGTTCTTTAATTGCCCAAAATGCTTTGTGTTCTAATTCTAGAGGCAAATGACAAGCTTTTCCATACACCATTTTGTATGGAGACATACCCATAGGATTTTTATAAGTTGTTCTATAGGCCCAAAGTGCATCATCTAATTTCTTAGACCAATTCTTACGAGACCTATTGACAGTTTTTTGTAATATTAATTTTATTTCTCTATTGATAAGTTCAACTTGACCACTAGATTGAGGATGATAGGGTGATGCAATTCTATGGTTAACATCGTATTTAGCAAGCATCTTACGGAAAGCACCATGAATAAAGTGTGAACCACCATCGGTCATTAAATATCTAGGGACTCCAAACCTCAGGAAGATAACTTCTTTAAGCATTTTAATGGAGGTGTGGTGACCAGCACTACTAGTTGAAATAGCTTCTACCCACTTAGTGACATAATCAACATCAACCAAAATATGAGTGTACCCGTTAGAGGAAAGAAAAGGCCCCATATAATAAAAACCCCACACGTCAAATGGTTCGACAACAAGTGAATAATTCATAGGCATTTCCTGACGCTTACCGATATTACCAATTCTTTGACATTCATCACAAGGCAAGACAAACTTACGGGCATTCATGAAGAGAGTAGGCCAATAAAAACCAGATTGCAATACCTTATGAGCAGTTCTATCTCCCGCATGATATCCTCCATAAGCTTCATAATGACATTTTCGTAGGATTTGTTCCTATTCATGCTCAGGTACACAACGTCTAATAATACCATCTACTCCTTTATAAAGATGTGGGTCATCCCAAAAGTAATGTCTCAAGTCATAGAATTTTTTTTCTTTTGTTGGTATATATTTAGCGACAATGTAATTAGCATAATCAGCATACCAAGGGGTGTTTTGTGAAACACTTATTGCAGCTAACTGTTCGTCAGGGAAGCTATCATCAATAGGTAGTGGGTCATCAAGAATATTTTCTAACCTAGACAAGTTATCAGCTACGGGGTTCTGAGCTCCCTTCCTATCAACGATGTGTAAGTCAAATTCTTGAAGCAAGAGAACCCATCTAATTAGTCTAGGTTTAGCATCTGTCTTTTCCATAAGGTATTTTATAGCAGCATGGTCGGTGTGAACAATAAGTTTTGAGTCAACAATGTAGGATCTAAACTTATCACAGGCAAACACGACCGCTAAGAATTCTTTTTCAGTAGTGGCATAGTTTCGTTGGGCACTGTCTAGAGTTTTACTAGCATAATGGATAACATTCAATTTCTTATCAACTCTTTGTCCTAGAACAGCACCAACAGCATAATCACTAGCATCACACATAATTTCAAAAGGCAAGTTCCAATCAGGTGGTTGAATGATAGGTGTAGAGGTTAAGGCTTTCTTGAGTGTTTCAAAGGCTTCCACACAATCATCATGAAAAGCGAAAGGAATATCCTTTTGCAAAAGATTAGTAAGAGGCCTAGAAATTTTAGAGAAGTCTTTAATGTACCACATATAAAAACCAGCATGACCAAGGAAACTTCGAATACCTTTAATATCTTTAGGACATGGCATTTTCTCAATTGCATCAACTTTAGCTTTATCCACCTCAATACCTCGTTCAGATATTTTATGCCCCAAGACAATGCCTTCATTAACCATAAAGTGGCACTTCTCCCAATTCAAGATGAGATTAGTTTGTTCACATCTCTGCAAAACTTGATCAAGGTTGCTTAAGAAATCATCAAAAGAAGTTCCGTAAACGGAAAAATCATCCATGAAAACCTCCACAATCTTTTCACGAAAATCAGAGAATATAGCAGTCATACATCTTTGAAAGGTATCAGGTGGATTGCATAAACCAAAAGGCATACGTCTATAAGCATAGGTTCCAAAAGGGCAAGTAAAGGTGGTTTTCTCTTGATCGGATTGTGACACAGGTATTTGAGAGAAACCAGAATATCCATCTAGGAAATAAAAGTGTGTGTGCTTAGATAGTCTTTCTAGCATTTGATCAATGAAAGGTAGAGGGTAATGATCTTTCCTAGTAGCTTTATTTAATTTTCTAAAATCAATTACCATTCTATAGCCAGTAACAATTCTTTGTGGAATGAGTTCATTCTTATCATTGGGAACAACAGTAATACCTCCTTTCTTAGGGACACAATGAATGGGACTTACCCATCTACTATCAGCTATAGGATAGATTATACCTACTTCCAGAAGCTTTAATATTTCAGTTATTACCACTTCTTTCATCTTAGGATTCAATCGCCATTGGTGATCGACAACGGGTTTAGCATCAGGTTCCATATTAATCTTGTGCTGACATAGAGTGGGACTAATGCCCTTAAAATCATCAAGAGTATATCCAATAGCAGCTCGGTGCTTCCTTAGAACTTTTAATTATCTTTCTTCTTCATGTTCTGAAAGGTTAGCACTAATAATAACAGGATATATCTTTTTCTCATCAAGATAAGCATACTTCAAAGTGTTAGGCAATTTTTTAATTCAAACACCGGATCACCTTTAGGTGGAGGAGGACCTCCAAGAGTTTCAATAGGCAAATTATGTTTCAGGAGAGGTTGTTGTTCAAAGAAAACTTGATCTATTTCGTTTCTTTCACGCAAGTGCATATCATTTTCATGGTCAAGCAAATATTGTTCTAATGGATCGATGGGAGGCACAACAATAGAAGCAAGACCAATTATTTCATCTTTACTAGGTAACGTTTTTTCACGAGGTTGTCTACTAAACTTGGAAAAATTAAACTCATGAGACACACTACCAAAACTGACACCGACAGTTTGTTTTTCACAGTCTATCTTAGCATTGACGGTGCTCAAGAAAGGTCTATCAAAGATAATGGGACAAAAGTCGTCTTGTGGGGAACCAAGGACTAGAAAATCAGTAGGGTATTTCACTTTCCCACACAAGACTTCAACATCTCTAACAATCCCAAGTGGTGTGATAGTGTCTCTATTAGCAAGTTTAATAGTAACGCCAATGTCTTCTATTTCAGCAGGTGCTATTTCATCCATAATTTCTTGGTATAGAGTAAAAGGGATATCACTCACACTAGCACCCAAATCACATAAACCATGATAGCAATGATCTCCTATTTTGACTGAGACAATATGCATGCCTTCTATGGGTCTATGTTATCTTTTTCATCGGGTTTAGCAATTCTAGCAGCTTCATCATAGAAGTAGATAACATGCCCATCAATATTTTCTAGCAAGAGATCTTTAACCATAGCAACACTAGGTTCTACTTTAATTTGTTCAGGGGGCTTAGATGCTCTTATATTACTCTTACGAACCACAGTTGATACCTTAGCATGTTCCTTTATCCTAACAGGGAAAGGTGGTTTTTCAATATAAGCGGTAGGCACAACTGGATCAACATTGTAAAAGATGGTTTCTTCTTTAGCCATGACCAGTTCTTTAATTTCTTCTTTAATAGGGGGATGATATTTAAACCACTTCTCCTTAGGGAGGTCAACGTGAGTAGCAAATGCTTTGCAGAAAGAGGCTACTATCTCAGAGTCAAGTCCATATTTAGTGCTAAACTTGTGAAAAGTATCAGTATTCATAAAAGATTTAACACAATCAAACTCAAGCTTTATACCTGACTCATTACCTTCGTCGAGTTCCCAATCTTCAGAGTTGCGTTTAATTCTTTCTAAGAGATCCCACTTGAATTCAATAGTCTTCTTCATATAAGAATCGGCACAAGAAGTATCGAGCATGGATTGATCATTATGAGAAAGCCGAGCATAAAAATTCTGAATGATAACTTCTCTCAGAATGTCATGACTAGGGCATGAATATAACATTGACTTAAGCCTCCCCCAAGCTAGAGCGATGCTTTCTCCTTCACGAGGCCAAAAATTATATATAATTCCGATCACGATGAACTACATGCATGGGATAAAACTTTTGGTGGAATTCCAATTGCAAACGATTCCAGTTCCACGATCCAAGATCATCACATAGCCTATACCATGTCAATGTTTTCGCTTCAAAGATAAAGGGAAAACCTTATTATTAACTTCATCTCCGGGTAAACCTGCAAGCTTAAATAATCCACAAATTTCGTTCACATATAATAGGTGCATATCAGGATGTTCAGTTCCACCTCCTGCATAAGGTTTAGCAGGCAGTTGTTCTACCATACCCGAAGGAATTTCATAACCAATATTTTCAGTAGGTGCAGTAGGTTGAGGGGCAACTAATTGTGGTTCTGGTCGAGGTGAAGATACCCCGAACAAACCCCTCAAAGGATTGTTTTCCATAGTAGCAAGTAGCAATAAATTTCAGCACGTAGTATAAGTTTTTCCTTACCGTTTTCCACTTACCAAGAGCGCTTCACTCCCCAGGCAACGGTGCCAGAAAAGAGTCTTGATGACCCACAAGTATAGGGGATCAATCGTAGTCCTTTCGATAAGTAAGAGTGTCGAACCCAACAAGGAGCAGAAGGAAATGACAAGCGGTTTTCAGCAAGGTAATTTCTGCAAGCACTGAAATTGTAGGTAACAGATAGTTTGATAGCAAGATAATTGGTAACGAGCAAGTAATGGTAACGGTAAGCAAGGTGCAGCAAGGTAGCCCAATCCTTTTGTGGCAAATGACAGGCCATAACAGTCTCTAGTAATAGGCAAAGTGTTCTTGAGGGTACACGGGAATTTCATCTAGTCACTTTTATCATGTTGGTTTGATTCGTGTTCGCTATCTTTGATAATTTGATATGTGGGTGGACCGGTGCTTTGGTGCTGTTCTTAGTTGAACAACCTCCCACTTATGATTAACCCCCTCGCAAGAATCCGCAACTACGAGAAAACTATTAAGATAAAATCTAACCATATCATTAAACGTTTGGATCCAAATCAGCCCCTTACGAAGTAGCGCATAAACTAGGGTTTAAGCTTCTGTCACTCTAGCAACCCATCATCTAATAACTACTCCACAATGCATTCCCTTAGGCCCATGAATGGTGAAGTGTCATGTAGTCGACGTTCACATGACACCACTAAGGGAATCACAACATACATATCATCAAAATATCGAACACATATCAAATTCACATGATTACTTGCAACATGACTTCTCCCGTGACCTCAAGAACAAAGGTAACTACTCACAAATAACAATCATTCTCAAGATCAGAGGGGTATTGAATAGCATAACGGATCTGAACATATAATCGTCCACCAAATAAACCATATAGTAATCAACTACGCAAGGTAATCAACACTACTAGTCACCCACATGTACCAATCGGAGGTTCCGATACAAAGATTGAACACAAGAGATGAACTAGGGTTTGAGAGGAGATGGTGCTGTTGAAGATGTTGATGAAGATTGGCCTCCCAAAGATGAGAGGGGTGTTGGTGATGACGATGGCTTCGATTTCCCCCTACGGGAGGGAAGTTCCCCCGGCGGAATTGCTCCGCCGGAGGGCAAAAGTGCTCCTACCCAAGTTCCGCCTCGAGGAAGCGGCGCTTCATCCCGAAAGTCCTCCTCCAATTTTTTCTAGGTCAAGTGTGACCATATACCAGAAGATGGGCACCGGAGGTGGGCCGAGGAGGCCACAACCCATCAGGGCGCGCCCAGGGGGGCCAGGCGCGCCCTGGTGGGTTGTGCCCACCAGGTTGGCCCCCTCCGGTAGTTTTCTGCTCCAGGATTTTTTATTTATTCCAAAAATAATCTCCATAAACTTCCAGCTCCATTGGAGTTGTGCAGAATAGGTAGCTCTGATGTGCTTTTCCTGGGTCCAGAATTCCAGCTGCCGGTATTCTCCCTCTTTGTGTAAACCTTGCATATTATGAGAGAAAAGGCATTAGAATCACTCCCTAAAGCATTATCATTCAACAAAACATAATAAATAACAGTAGGAAAAAATGATGCAAAATGGACGTATCAGTCTCCAACGTATCTATAATTTTTGCTTGTTCCATGCTGTTATATTATCAATCTTGGATGTTTTACAATCATTTTATAACAACTTTATATCATTTTTTGGGACTAACCTATTGACATAGTGCCAAAGTGCCAGTTGTTGTTTTTGCTTGTTTTTTACTTTGCAGAATATCAGTACCAAATGGAGTCCAATCGTGATGAAACTTTTTGGAGATTTTTTTGGACCAGAAGAAGGCCAGTGTGCCAAAGAAGTAACGAGGAGGGAGCCCAGGCCGCCCACAACCCACCAGGGCGCGCCAGGGGCCCCGGGCGCACCCTGATGGGTTATGGCCGTCTCGGGACCCCCCTCCACCGCCTCTGAGCTCTATAAATACCCAAATATTCCATAAACCCTAGAGGATTCGACGAAAAATACATCCAGCCGCCGCAAGTTCCAGAACCACGAGATCCAATCTAACATTATTACGGAGGGGTTCATCATCCTCATTGGTGCCTCTTCGATGATGCGTGAGTAGTCCACCATAGACCTACGGGTTCGTAGGAAGTAGCTAGATGGCTTCCTCTCTCTCTTTTGATTCTCAATACAATGGTCTCTTGGAGATCTATTTGATGTAATACTTTTTGCGGTGTGTTTGTTGGGATCCGATGAATTTTGAGTTCATGATCAGTTTCTATCCATGAATATTATTTGAGTCTTCTTTGATCTCTTATATGCATGATTACTTATAGCCTCGTATTTCTTCTTCGAATCTTTGGTTTAGTTAGGCCAACTAGATCGATTTTTCTTGCCATGAGAAGAGGTGCTTTGTGATGGGTTCGATCTTGCGGTGTCCTCTCCCAATGACAGAAGGGGCAGTGAGGCACGCGTGTATCATTGCAATTAAGGATAACGAGATGGGGTCTATTCCTACATGAATAGATCTTGTCTACATCATGTCACCGTTCTTATTGCATTACTCCATTTTCCATGAACTTAATACACTAGATGCATGCTGGATAGCGGTCGATATGTGGAGTAATAGTCGTAGATGCAGAATCGTTTCGGTCTACTAATCTTGGACGTGATGCCTATATAATGATCATCGCCTTGGATATCATCATGATTATTTGATCTTATATCAATTCCCCAACAACAATTTGTTCACCCACCATGTGCTATAAACATGAGAGAAGCCACTAGTGAATCCTATGGCCCCGGGGTCTACTTTTCCAACATATTGCTTTCCGATCTATCTTTTTGCCGCTTTTGTTTTCAGTTCTATTATTCCAAAAACCCAAAAATACCTTGCTGCCCTTTTTATTTGCTCTTTTTATTTTGTTTTCTTGCGAGATCTATCTATCCAATCTATCAGAACGTAATATATCTTTTTATCGTAGAGAGATTGACAACCTCTCTTTCACGTCGGGTTGCAATTATTTGTTCTTTGTGTGCAGGTGATGTTTACATAGTGTTGCATGATCCTCCTACTGGTTCGATACCTTGGTTTCATAACTGCGGGAAATACTTACCGTCGCTATGCTGCATCATCCTTTCCTCTTTGGGGAAATTCTGACGCAGTCTCAAGCCACGCCAGGACCCCGACTCCTGCTTCAAGCGACCGCCAATGTGGAGGCTGTTGGGGAACGTTGCATGGGAAACACAAATTTTCCTACGCACATGCAAGACCTATCCATGGTGATGAGCATCTACGAGAGGGAGAGTGGATCTACATACCCTTGTAGATCGCTAAGCGGGAAGCGTTAAGAAACGCGGTTGATGTAGTCGAACGTCTTCGCGATCCAAATCGCCGTGCGTCCCGCGATCCAATCACGATCTAGTACCGAACGAACGGCACCTCCGCGTTCAGCACACGTACAGCTCAATGACGATCTCCGCCTTCTTGATCTAGCAAGAGGGAGCAGAGAGGTAGATGAGTTCTCCGGCAGCGCGACGGTGTGGCGGTGATGGTGGTGGAACTATTCCGGCAGGGCTTCGCCTAAGCACCGCCGAACTAGACTAGAGGAGAAAACTATCTAGATGAATGGGAGGGAGCACGTGGCAATTAGGGTTAGCCCTCACCTCTAAACCTCCAGTATATATAGGAGGGAGGGGGAGGGGCTGGCCGGCCAAGACCTCCTCCTAGGAGTCGGCCGAAGTGGGAGGTGGAGTCCTACTCCAATCCTACTAGGAGTAGGACTCCTCCTCTCCACTTGGAAACCTTTTCCACCTTTCCTCCCTTTGGGTTTTCCCCACCTCTAGCCACATGGGCCTTGTTGGGGGGTTCAGCCAGCCCACCAGGGGCTGGTTCACCTCCTCCTACAGCCCATGTGGACCCTTGGGTCGAAAGGCCCCTCCCGATGGTCCCCGGTACCCTCCCGGCACTCCCGGTACACTACCGAAGTACCCGAAACTTTTCCGGTGACCAAAATGGGACTTCCTATATATCAATCTTTACCTCCAGACCATTCCGGAGCTCCTCGTGACGTCCGGGATCTCATCCGGGACTCCGAACAACCTTCGGTCACCACCATACATAAATCTATACTACCGAAACGTCACCGAACCTTAAGTGTGCAGACCCTGCGGGTTCGAGAACTATGTAGACATGACCGAGACACCTCTACGGTCAATAACCAATAGCGGGACCTGGATGCCCATATTGGTTCCTACATATTCTACGAAGATCTTCATCGGTTGAACCTCTATGTCAAGGATTCAGTTAATCCCGTATGCTGTTCCCTTTGTTCTTCGGTATGTTACTTGCCCGAGATTCGATCATCGGTATCTCTATACCTAGTTCAATCTCGTTACCGGCAAGTCTCTTTACTCATTCCGTAATACAAGATCCCGTGGCTAACACTTTAGTCACATTGCTTGCAAGGCTTGTTGTGATGTTGTATTACCGAGTGGGCCCTGAGATACCTCTCCATCACACGGAGTAACAAATCCCAGTCTTGATCCATGCCCACTCAACAGACACCCTCGGTGATACCTGTAGAGCATCTTTATAGTCACCCAGTTACGTTGTGACATTTGATACACACAAGGTATTCCTCCGGTGTCAGTGAGTTGCATGATCTCATGGTCATAGGAACAGATACTTGACATCCAGAAAACTATAGCAATAAACTGACACGATCATATGCTACATTCATTATTTCGGTCTTGTCCATCACATCATTCTCCTAATGATGTGATCCTATTATCAAATGACATCTCATGTCTATGGCTAGGAAACCTTGACCATCTTTGATCAACAAGCTAGTCTACTAGAGGCATACTAGGGACACAGTGTTGTCTATGTATCCACACATGTATCGATGTTTCCAATCAATACAATTATAGCATGGATAATAAACAATTATCATTGAACAAGGAAATATAATAATAACTACTTTTATTATTGCCTCTAGGGCATATTTCCAACAGTCTCCCACTTGCACTAGAGTCAATAATCTAGCTCACATCACTATGTGATTTACATTGTAATGAATCTAACACCCATACAGTTCTGGTGTTGATCATGTTTAGCCCTTGGAAGAGGTTTAGTCAACGGGTCTGCAACATTCAGATCCGTGTGTACTTTGCAAATATTTATGTCGTCCTCCTTGATGTAATCGCGGATGGAATTGAAACATCGCTTTATGTGTCTGGTCCTCTTGTGAATCCTTGGTTCCTTGGCTAGGGCAATGGCACCAGTGTTGTCACAGAACAGATTCATTGGGTTTAGTGCACTAGGCACTACTCCTAGATCTGTCATGAACTGCTTCATCCAGACACCTTCCTTCGCCGCCTCCGAGGCAGCGATGTACTCCGCTTCGCATGTAGAATCAGCTACCACGCTTTGCTTGGAACTGCACCAGCTTACCGCACCCCCATTGAGAATAAATACGTATCCGGTTTGCGACTTAGAGTCATCTGGATCAATGTCAAAGCTTGCATCGCGTAACCCTTTACAACGAGCTCTTGATCACCTCCATAAACGAGAAACATGTCCTTAGTCCTTTTCAGGTACTTCGGGATATTCTTGACTGCCGTCCAGTGTTCCACTCCTGGATCACTTTGAAACCTTCCGGCCATACTTATGCCAAGGCTGACATCGGGTCTTGTGCACTGCATTGCATACATGATAGAGCCTATGGCTGAAGCATAGGGGACGACACTCATCTTTTCTCCATCTTTTGCAGTCACTGGGCATTGAGTCTTACTCAACTTCACACCTTGCAATACACGCAAGAACCCCTTCTTGGACTGATCCATTTTGAACTTCTTCAAAACTTTGTCAAGGTATGTGCTCTGTGAAAGTCCTATTAAGCATCTCGATCTATCTCTATAGATCTTGATGCCTAATATGAAAGCAGCTTCTCCTAGGTCCTTCATTGAAAAACTCTTGTTCAAATATTCCGTCACGCTTTCCAACATTTCTATATTGTTTCCAATCAGCAATACGTCATCCACATATAATATTAGAAACGATATAGAGCTCCCACTCACTTTCTTGTAAATACAAGCTTCTCCGTAAACTTGTATAAACCCAAACGCTTTGATCACCTCATCAAAGCGCTTATTCCAACTCCGAGATACTTGCACCAGTCCATAAATGGATCGCTGGAGTTTGCAAACTTTGTCAGCATTCTCTGAATCGACAAAACCTTCTGGTTGCATCATATACAACTCTTCCTCAAGGAAACCGTTGAGGAACGCTGTTTTGACATCCATCTGCCAAATTTCATAATCGAAAAAGGTAGCTATTGCTAACATGATTCTGACGGACTTAAGCATCACTACGGGTGAGAAGGTCTCATCGTAGTCAACTCCTTGAACTTGTGAAAAACCCTTTGCCACAAGTCGAGCTTTATAGACGGTGACATTACCGTCCGCGTCCGTCTTCCTCTTAAAGATCCATTTGTTCTGAATGGCCTTACGCCCTTCAGGTAATACTTCCAAAGCCCATACTTTGTTTTCATACATGGATCCTGTTGGGGATATAACCCGTGGTGAGACCCGCCCAGGCGGGGCCGGGTTACACCAGGCGGCTCGTAAGCCCAAGGCTTGTAAGGTGGGCTTAAGGACGCAGACAAGGCCACAGGGCGGCTTGCCAGATGGGCCGTTGACAGAGGCCCAGAGACAGAAGACAGCGTGATGACCCGGGTGGTTAAGCCGCCCGGTGGCGGCTTACCCAAGATGGTATGGCGGCTTAGAGACAGAATAGGACACGTTGTGTGAGTCGGTTTGGGACTCGTGTAACCCGGGGCCTTGACCTCTTATATAAAGGCTAGACCCCGGGGCGGCTTAGACAAGAAACTAAGTAATCGGGAACTAGGTCAAGCAATCCGCTCCCTTGTAATCGATACTCAGGTTAATACAACACAAGCAGGACGTAGGCTTTTACCTCTACTTGAGGGGCCGAACCTGGGTAAACTCGTGTCCCTCGTCCCGATCAACCCCTTTGAGTCCACTGCTATGGCGATGGCCCCGAACCTAAGTCTTCGGACATCTGCCGTGACAAAACCACGACAGTTGGCGCCCACCGTGGGGCTAGCGCTCGGTGGTGTTGAGTTCTCAAAGGGCTCTCTACCAGGGATTGAGGGTTACGCGGTTGGCAGGATGACCAAGAGTCGCCGCGACCGGCTCTACATCGACGACGCCGGCTGGGGCCCCGAGGCTGACTCCATTGAGTACGGTTTCCGGGTCCCCTTCGGTGGGATTCATGTTTTCATCGGCAAGATCGGCGGATCTGAGCCCGGGCCGGACGTCTGCACCGACATCGTCGAGCCGGCTCGGCGCAAGCAACCCGCCGGACGCATGCAACCCGCCCGTGCCAAGCCGGGCCGGAAGCATGTCTTCGTCGGCTTCACTCAGGGCATGGATCTAGAAGGATCTATGTCACAGGAGGAAACCCTCGTCTGCTCTGAAGATGGATCTTCGAGCGGAGAGACGGAATCAATCTACCAGCTCCATGATGGCGGATTTGGGGGCTACATTGAGCCTTACCCCGAGTCGGATTTCCATGAGCTGGAGGAATACGAGCCGCCGAACCGTGCTGCAGTCTTCATGGCGGGTTCTGCGGCGGCTCATAACAGCACAGCTGCTGAGGTAACCGGATCTGGGGCTGGCAGGCAGCCGGCTCAGGTCCTTCTGGATTTGATGGGTGAGCTTTCAACCCTGATGGCGACTGAGGTCACAGCTGAAAACCAAGCAGCCCGTAACACGGAGATTGCGAGGTTGAGGAATCAGATGACTGAAGTCCAGCAGGAGATCAATGAACTGAAGACCCAGATGGACGCTGAGGCGGAGCGCCTTAGGGCGGATGCTTTCCGTCTTGGGCTGGAGCAGCAATCAGCAGCGGCGGTTCAGCGGATGAGGAATCAATCCCGCTTGCCGGATCAGTATGAAGCAAGGAATCTCTTTAACACGCCAGGAACGGGGCAGGACGTGCCTTTGGCCGTAACCCGGACGGCGGAAGCACCTGGAAGCCGGGCGGCGGTTCAGCATCAGCAGGTTAACCCACCCCGACGAAACCAGATTGCACCAACTTCTTTTCCTACGCCGCCGGGTCATTATTCTAACCCAGCGGAGAACATGGTAGCGGCAGCAACTCGACTGACTGCTATCCCAATCCCCGACGAGTCACCTTTCGCAGAAGAGGTGCGGAACGCGGTTGGATACCTGCGAACGGCAATGGCCCAGCAGGAGAAGTATGCTTACAGCCGGAGTCGTGTGCACTCAACCCCCATCCCCAGTCGCAGCTACAGCCGGCGTTTTGAGTCGCCGGCGGTGTCTAGCAGTGAACGGCGTCGCAACCCGCCACGGGCTGACCGGCCGGCTCTGGATGCGCAGGCGCTGGTGGATCGAGCAAGAGCACAACGAGAAGCGGCGGCTCTAGCGGCGGCGGCGGCTTATCCGGAACCTACAGCTGCACCTTCTGTCTCAACCGGAGCCGGGTTAACTTCCCGGGCTGTGGGAGTGCCGTGCTTAGCGCCGGCTTTACGGAATGAGCGCCTGCCGAAAGATTTCAAGGGCCCTCGTAAGGTGCCTAATTACACAGCTGACCTACCTCCGGAGGCTTGGATCGAAAGCTATGAGCTTGCCATGGAGATGTTGGATGTTAGTGATGCGGTGTGTGCCAAGTACTTTATCATGATGCTGGAAGGGACGGCTCGCACGTGGTTGAAGGGTTTGCCACCCAACACCATTACTTCCTGGGCTGAGTTGAAGGCGAAATTTATCAAAAATTTCAAAGGGACGTGCAAGCAGCCCATGACGATCGTGGATTTGGATCATTGTGTGCAACAGACGGATGAGTCGGCTCATCATTGGGTCCGGCGGGTCTCGACCATCATCCACTCTTCAGAACAGATCACGGCGGCTCAAGCAGTTTTGATTCTGGAGAAGAATTGCCACTTTACACCTCTGAAGCAGAAGCTTGGCCGGCTCAAACGTTCGTGTCAAGACATGGGGGAGCTCATGGCGGCTCTCACCAAGTATGCGGACTCTAACAACACGAAGGACCCGGGCTCTGATGATGAAAAATCAGGCCAGGGGAAGAAGGGTAACAATGGAAAGGGTCAGCAGCAGAACGCGGCTGGAAACGGCAACTCCGGCAAGCGGAAACACCCGGACGGCGGGTCAGAGTTGGTGGCGAACACCAGCGCTGGGAACAACCATGCTAAGGGCAGTGGGAACTTCAAGCAGAATTTTAACAAAGGAAAGGCTCCTTTCAACTTGGAAGCGATGCTCAATAAACCCTGTCCGGAGCATAGTCGACCTGATAAGCCGGCAGGGCATACGTGGAGGAATTGCCACATTATGCGGCAGTTTCGAGATTACAGCCTTCAGCAACATCACAACAATGGTAATGGACCGTCCGGCGGCTCAGGACCAGGCGGGTCAGGAGCCGGCTTTGGTCCTGGCGGCTCAGGGTCTGGTTACCAGAATCAGAGCAATCAAGGAGGTCATAATCAACAGTCTGGGGGCGGTGGCCAACAGCAACATAACCAGTCAGGTTTTCAGAGTAACCCGAAACAACTTAGCGGGGGTCAGTATCATGTCTTCACAACCAGCTTTGACAAGCGAGACCAGAAGGTACGCAAGCGGGCGGTTAACGCGGTCATGCCGGCTCTCCCGCAGTATTTGAAGTGGTCTGAGTATGATATCACTTGGAGCAGGGCAGATCACCCGCCACGGGTTGATAACCCGGGGCAACTGGCTTTGGTGGTTGCCCCCCAAGTTGGGGGAAACAAGTTCACGAAGGTGCTTATGGATGGCGGTAGCAGCATCAACATCCTGTATTATGATACTTTCAGCCGGATGGGTCTGCTTGACAAGGATCTTAAGCCGTCCTCCACAGTCTTTCATGGTGTGGTGCCTGGCAAGTCGGCTTATCCAGTGGGCAGGATTTCGCTGGAAGTCGCCTTTGGTGATGAGTACAATTACAGGGTGGAGTCCCTGTGGTTTGAGGTGGTTAAGATTAAAAGTCCATATCATGCTCTGTTCGGACGGCCGGCTTATGCCAAGTTCATGGCTAGGCCTTGTTATGTCTACTTACAGCTCAAGATGCCCGGGTTAAGAGGAACGATTACTGTGCACGGTGATCGGAAGACGGCTCTTGAATGTGAGGAAGGAGATGCAGCTTATGCGGAGTCAAGTTGTGCAGAGGCAGAGCTCAAGTTTTATAAAGAGAATGTTGACCCGGAGGATATGACTCCCTTGAAGAAGCCTACTACGGAATCAGAGCCGCCTCTCAAGTTTGCGGCGGATGATACTAAGCAGGTGGATTTCACGGAGGGCGACTCATCTCAGTAGTTTACTATAAGGGCTAACATGGACCCCGCATAGGAAAGCGCGCTCATCAAATTCATCCGTGAGAATCGGGACATCTTTGCATGGAAGCCGTCTGACATGCCGGGTGTACCGAGAGAGTTTGCTGAGCACCACCTTAATGTGGATCCTAAGTTTAAGCCAATTAAGCAGTTCCTTCGTCGTTTCAACGAAGAGCGACGTAAAGCTATTGGGGAAGAGGTGGCCCGGCTCTTAGCAGCAGGGTTCATCGTGGAGGTCTTTCACCCAGAGTGGTTAGCTAACCCGGTGCTAGTGCTTAAGAAAAACGGCACTTGGCGTATGTGTGTGGACTATACGGATCTCAACAAAGCCTGTCCAGCTGACCCGTTTGCACTCCCCCGGATTGATCAGATCATTGATGCAACGGCGGGTTGTGAGAGTTTATGCTTCCTGGATGCTTATTCAGGTTATCACCAGATCAAGATGGCAGTCAAGGACCAAGAGAAGACGGCTTTCATCACGCCTTTTGATGCTTTCTGCTATGTGTCTATGCCTTTTGGGCTCAAGAGTGCCCAGGCGACTTATCAACGTTGTGTGCAGAACTGTCTTCACAGTCAAATTGGGCGCAATGTTCATGCTTATGTGGATGATATAGTGGTCAAGTCCAGAAAGAAAGAAACTTTGCTGGATGACCTAAAGGAGACTTTCGACAACTTGCGGGTTTACAAGATGATGCTTAACCCGGCCAAGTGCGTTTTTGGAGTTCCTGCAGGCAAGCTTTTGGGGTTTCTGGTCTCTGAGCGTGGAATTGAAGCTAACCCGGACAAGATCAAAGCAATTACGTCTTTGTCTGAGCCGGCGTGCATAAACGACGTTCAGCGCCTGGCGGGTCGAATCGCCGCGTTAAGCCGGTTCATAAGCCGCCTGGGCGAGAAGGCAATCCCTTTATATCAAATGATGAAGAAGACGGATGATTTCGTCTGGAGCAAAGCGGCGGGTGAGGCGTTTGAGGCGCTTAAGAAGCAGCTGACTGAGCCACCCGTCTTGGCTGCTCCGGCTGAGAAAGAACCCTTACTCCTTTATGTGGCGGCTAACAACAGGGCAGTCAGCGCTGCGGTTGTTGTGGAGCGCAAGGAGGCAGGGAAGGAGTATCCGGTTCAACGGCCGGTTTACTACGTCAGTGAAGTTTTGATCGAGTCCAAGCAGCGATACCCGCATTGGCAGAAGCTGATCTATGGAGTATTCATGGCAAACCGGAAGTTGAAACATTATTTTCTGGGACACCCGATCACAGTGGTTAGCTCTGCCCCGTTGGGAGATATAATTCAAAACAGAGAAGCCACTGGCCGGATTGCTAAGTGGGCGTTGGAGCTTGGACTTCTTAATCTAAAGTATGTGCCTCGCACGGCGGTTAAGTCTCAAGCTTTGGTGGACTTTATAAACGATTGGACAGAGTGTCAGTCGCCAGAGGAGAAGCCGGACAACACTTATTGGACGATTCACTTCGACGGGTCTAGACAGCTGGAAGGCTCGGGGGCTGGAGTTGTCTTAACTTCCCCCAAAGGTGATAAGTTCTGTTACGTGTTAAGGCTGATGTTTCCTTGTACTAACAATGCAGCTGAGTATGAAGCCTTGCTTCATGGCCTCCGGGTTGCTAAGGAGATGAATCTGAGCCGGGTTAGATGCCTGGGCGACTCAGACCTTGTGGCTCAGCAAGTTTCAGGTACGTGGGATTCCAAAGACCCACGCATGGCGGCTTATCGTCAGGCGGTAGACGTCATTGCAGGTCACTTCAAGGGTTATCAGGTGGATCACATTGATCGTCGCAAGAACGAGGCGGCTGGCGCGTTGTCAAGAATTGGCTCTCAGCGTAAGCCGGTGCCGCCTAACGTTTTCTTGGACGTGTTATATCACCCTTCAGTTAAGTTACCTTCGGAGGAGGATCTGGCTATTCCTGACCCGGAGGGGCAATTGGTGGCGGCTTTGCGTGCTATTCCTGACTGGACATTGCCTTACATGGCGTATCTCACTCGTGGCGAGTTACCTGAGGAGGAGACCTTGGCGAGGCAAATCGTCAGACGATGCAAATCCATGACAATCATCAACGGCGAGTTACATAAACGCAGCGTTACGGGCGTCTTTCAGCGTTGTGTTTCACCTAAAGAGGGCAAAGAGATCCTGAATGAAATACACGCCGGAGATTGTGGTCATCATGCCGGCTCAAAATCTCTGGTGGCCAAGGCTTTTAGACATGGTTTCTTCTGGCTGACGGCTCATAAGGACGCAGAAAACTTAGTGCTCAAGTGTGATGGCTGTCAAAAGTTTGGACGACGTGCTCATGTGCCGGCTCAGGAGTTGCGCATGATCCCCATTACTTGGCCGTTTGCGGTCTGGGGGCTTGATATGGTCGGGCCCTTCAAGAGATCAAAAGATAGGAAGACCCACCTTTTGGTGGCGGTTGATAAGTTTACAAAGTGGGTGGAGGCTGAGCCGGTCAGCAAATGTGACGCAGCTACGGCCGTTCAGTTTGTCAAGAAGCTGATCTACCGTTTTGGTTACCCTCACAGTATAATCACAGATAATGGCACAAACCTGTCCAAAGGGGCTATGCAAGCTTTCTGTGAAGAGGAGCACATCCGGCTTGACGTCTCTGCTGTTGCTCATCCACAGTCCAATGGTCAGGCGGAACGTGCTAACCAGGAAATTTTGAGAGGTATCAAACCCCGGCTTATGGTTCCTTTGCAGAGAACGCCGGGTTGCTGGGTTGAGGAGTTACCATCCGTCTTATGGAGCATCAATACAACTCCCAACAGATCCACTGGCTATACGCCTTTCTTCATGGTTTACGGCGCAGAGGCCGTATTACCAAGTGACATACGACATGACTCGCCAAGAGTGGCGGCTTATGTTGAGACAGACAATGAGACGGCGCGTCAAGACACGTTGGATGCTTTGGATGAAGAGCATGACTTGGCGGCGGCTCGATCGGCGATTTATCAGCAAGACCTACGCCGCTATCACAGCCGCCGAGTCAAGACCCGGACGTTTCAAGAAGGCGACTTAGTGTTGCGCCTGATTCAAGATCAGACGGACGCGCACAAGTTGTCTCCTCCATGGGAAGGGCCTTTTGTGGTTAGCAGAAACCTCAACAATGGGTCATACTATCTCATCGACGTACGAGACGAGTCACGCACCTCTGGGCAGGAGACCCTCCGGCCGTGGAATATCGCTCATCTGCGGCCTTACTACACCTAAGTCATCGACTTCCCTCGCTGTACATTATCATTGTATATATCATATATATATAATAAAGTTGGCATCCCTGCAAGCCGGGGCCTCTGCCGTTTTTTCATCTCACATTGTCCAAGATGGCTACAATCATATGATCACTTGGGGGCTTTCAACCTGCCGGGTTAGGCTTCAACCCTCTTGGTCTGGTTCTTCATCCGGAGTTACAAGGTCAGTTGGGGGCTTCTAACCCGCCGGGTTCAGCTTCAACCTTTTTGATCGGCTCCTTAAAACTACAATATTACCACCTACTGGCGGCTTACAATTCGGCGGCTTATAAGTTGGTGTGCAAGTTGATACTATCAACAAAGATTACTAGGAGTGCAGCGAGTCATGAACTCACCTCCTCTAATCTATGAAACCGGGTTATGCCTGCCTGTATGCGGATGCGCTTTGTCAGGGGTGCAGCGAGTTCTAAAAACTTACCCCCTGCAAAGGCCTCTTACAGCGGCGAGGCTAACTCTGTAAGGCCGGGTTATACCTGCCTGTATGTAGATGCGCTTTGTCAGGGGTGCAGCGAGTTCTATAACTTACCCCCTACAAAGGCCTCATGCAGCGGCGAGGTTAACTCTTATATTTATAACTACGGGTTATACCTGCCTGTAAGTAGATGCGCTTTGTCAGGGGTGCAGCGAGTTCTATAACTTACCCCCTACAAAGGCCTCTTACAGCGGCGAGGTTAACTCTCCTATTTGCTGCGTCTCTTTCTGGGTTGCTACGCTCTTGTTAAAGAGTTCAAAGTAGCTAAGATCACCCAGAGGAACCGGCTCATACATTCTGAAAGAGGCAAGGAAAATAAGGCTTTCAAGCCTCCGGGTTAGGCTTCTTAAGCCGCCCTTTATAGCAGTACAGAACATGTTTCTGTATTATTTTATTTTGCCGGGTTTCTATCTATAAGATAAGACGCCGTGCAAATTGGCATCATAAGCCGCTTGAAGAAAAGCAGGAAATATATTATGATTGGCCACAGATTCATACGTGCACGATGGCACGGGTCAGACAGTGAAAGAGTTTTCTACAAGCCTATTACAAAGCTCTCTTTGAGAGCCCAACAGGCAAACAGCCAAAAGTTTTATACACATCGGCGGCTCAGCAAGCCGGATTATCAAATATCAAGTTCAGCTCGACGACGGGTCATCCTGCTCCGGGTCTTAGACCTCTTCTATCTGAAGATTGTCCACGTCCCAGTTGCAGTTTGTTAGTGCTTCAAACTGGGCGTCTTCAAACATAGGGGACGGATCAATCTCAGAGGCGAAAAGGTGCTTACGGCGGGTTGGATTCAGGTTTCTAGCTTCAAAGGTTGGACCGCGAATTCTTTTGGTGGGTTCACTGTAAGCCGCCTGATATACTGCTAAGTCAAGTTCATCCGCCAAGGTTGACGCAAGGACTCGAGAGGCTCTCCTGCAGTGGGCATAATCTGCTTCCGTGAACTCTGAGCCATCATCTTTCTTAGATGGAAACCCATCCATCATCTCTTCAGACGTCAGTTCAGGAGAAAATGCTAAGCACCGGCTCAGCGCGGCCATGGCACCCTGGCGGGCGGCTGATTTTCTAAGCTCTTTGACTTGTTCTGGCAAAGTTGAAAGCAGCTCTATGACTCCCTTCATAGTCTTGGGGATGCTCTGCTGTGTTAGCATGGCCTTAATGGTGCAAAGGGTACCGCAGTACAGTTGTTCGGCTAAGGAATACACTGCTTTCAGCCTCATCAGGTTGTCAGATGATAATTGGCGGCTCCTTTCACCTACAAGGAAGATTGGGTGGTATAAGCCGCCAAGAAATATTATTTAGCATGGACAGGAAAGTCGTTCAGTGCTATATGCTTACCAAAGATAGCAGAAGTCATCCTTGATATATGCTGTTTCAGAGTCTGCAGCTCAGCTGATACGGTTGTAAGCCGTCCTTCCGCGTCTTCTGCACGCTTGGTCAAAGCGGCTTGCTGCGTTTCAGTATTCTTCTTGAAAAGAGCAAAGTCTACTTGCGTCTTTTCAAGGTCTTCGACGGCAACCCGCCATTTGGTTTCCGCCTCTGACTGGGCGGTCTGTTGCGACTCGAGATTTTTCTTCAGGCTGGTCATTTCAGACTCAGCCGCCTCCAGAGCATCCTGTGACAATTCAAAAGCAGGAAAAGGGGGTTCAATGATTATGATAAAGTTATCAGTGAGGAAGTTATGTTACAAGTCTCAAGCAGATTGCAAGCAATATACTCGGCACTTGGGGACTAATGTCTGTTTGTTCTCTAAGGCTAGTCCCGGCTCATCTTTCAAAAGATAAGCCGGCCCTTGGGGGCTACAGATCACGCTCTCAAGTCTTTCAATTAAAGTCCCGGTTCATCTTTCAAAAGATAAGCCGGCCCTTGGGGGCTACAGGCGACATTCAATTCTTTCATTAAAGTCCCGACTTATCTTTAAAAAGATAAGCCGGCCCTTGGGGGCTACAATCAGCATTTTCAGTGTCCAATGAGAATCCGGGTCATCATTTCATGATAGCCCGGACTTGGGGGCTACAACTGATCAAACGCTATACATCGAGTATCGGCCTACTACTTATACTAACCCGATACTTGGGGGCTACAGCTCAAGTTCTACTGTGTTGCTAAGGAAAGACCCGGTTTATTATTCGAAATATTAATCCGGCTCTTGGCGGCTAGGAAAGGGTATAAGGGACAAGCTGGTAATAGCATTACCTCATATTTTTTCTTCATGAGGTTAACAAGCTTCAGCTCCATTTTCCGGCTTGATTCCAGACGGTTCAGAAATCCAGCATGAAGCTCATCAGTGGTAAACTTCTCCAGCACAGTGGGTTCAAAATGAAACTCCTCAATCGAAGCAGTTTCGGCCTTGCCAGAGTGCCTTGATAGTACACGGGGTTCAGGGGTGTGATAACCCGCCCCGGTGATAGCAACGTCTGGAAGGACTGTGTCTTCAGCAGCCATTGAAGGGCTGGGCGGCTTGGGGTCATCCCTCGCAGGGCTTTCGGCGGTCGTGTCATGACCCGCCGGCTCAGGTGGCTGAGGAGTGTCTTTCATAATGTCTGCAGCTGGTGCAGGAGAGGCCGGCTTGGCAAGCACTGGTTCTTTGGCAATTGGGGCGGCAGTAGACCCGCTAGTTTTCCTTCGCTTTGCTTGAGCCCTGGAAGGCGCAGTTGATGGTTATATATATGTCAAGGACATTGAAAACATTCAAGTGCAAAGTAATATACGTACTCCGGGTTGATTTTCATCGGAGGCAGCTTTGATGCGGTGGAGTCGCCAGATGAAGGCGGAGAGTTCTGAAGGCATCCAAAGCAATACAAGACAAAATAAGATTACAATGCAAAGTTGATGAAAATTATGTTTCAGTAAAAGGATACCTCAGCTGGCCGTTTTCATTGAGCCGGGGAATGTGGCAGCCCGGCCACGAGGTCTTCAGAGCCGGCGCTCCGGGTTTTACGACGGGAGTTATGCTGTTGCTTTTTCAAAAGGAAATTGGGATCTAAGTGAGCAAGAGGATGAGAGAAGGGGACTTTCCGGACGACCCGCCGTACTCTGTCTTGTGGAAAGATCTCTGAGTCAGAAATATCAATTACCTCAGGCGCGTTGGCGTGGCTTGCTTCTATCTCGTCCTGAGAGTAATTACTGTCAATAAGTGGTACAAAAGAATGGCCAAGGGAGTTAAGTTATACCTCCGAGTCATCACTTTCAGCCGGCTCTGGAGTGGCGGCCTTCTTCTTCTTCTTGGCAGGAGTTTTTGTCTTGGGCTTCCTTACTGGCGCAGTGAACTTCTTCTTCCAGAACGGGGAGTTGGCCTGTGCATGAGCCGCCGACAAAGGTTAGAAAATACAAGGCAAGTATGATCAAGTGAAGGAAAAAGACTTACATCTGGAGCCGGATTCTTGACGTAAAAGGGCTCTAGCCCAACCTTGTTGCAAGCTTCCTGGCTCTCACCAAGGAGTCCCTTGACGCCAGTGTTGATGTCTTCGTCAGTCAAGGGAGTTGTCTTGAAGCAAAGGGGGTCATTGGGCTCACCCGAATATTCGCACATGAGCCGGTCACGCCGGCTCAACGGCATGATTTTCCAGCTGACCCAGCAACGGGTTAGGTCGACACCTGTCAAGCCGTTCGCCAGTAAAGCCTTGACCTTGGTGTAAGCCGAGGCGTACTTCGCTCGCTCGGCGGCTGTCATCCGTGCTGGGAGGGGGTTGTCATTAGCAAAGCTGAGCCGGGTTGGGCGATAACCCGGCAAGGGATTCTCGCCTTCAGGAGAGGTATCCTGGCAGTAAAACCAGGTTCTATTCCAGTCCTTGGGGTGACTCGGCAAGGTGGCGGAAGGATATGGCAGGTCTCTCCGTCGTTGGATGGTAATTCCACCAAGTTCCAAGCTGGGGCCAGCCGCCATTTCAGTCTGGCGGTTTGCATAGTGATATTCATAGAAGAGGTCAACAGACGGCTCTTCTTGCATATAGACTTCGTTTAAAACTTGGAATTGGCATATATTGGTAACTGAGTTGGGGCCTATATCTTGAGGATGGATCTGGAAGAAGTGAAGAACGTCCCGGAAAAACTTTGACCCGGGAGGGCGAAACCCGCGAAGGATGTGGTCAGCAAATATGATGACCTCTCCCTCCTTGGGCTCAGGCCTCTTCTCCGGTCCTGGAACCCGCCAGTGTATTTCCTCTTTGCTTGGTAACATGCCAGATTCAACAAAGTCAAGAAGGAGCTGTTCGGTAACTCCAGAGCTGACCCAGTCGCAAGACGATGGAGTCCTTGTCATTTTGGCGGATTATGCTGCAAGGATAAAAGGAATGGCGGGTTAGAAGAGCAAGTACTGTGTAATGGTTACAACTAGCGTAACAGTGGAAGAGCTAAGTCGCCAGGAAAATTGGCGGAGAGCCGGCAATACAATGGCGACTTACGAAGCCAAGGCGGGATGGATGGAAAAATGGCTAAGTGCAGAAAACAGATTTTGCATATTGTCTATTCATGGCAAGATCTACGGGTGGAGAAAAAATGGAAATATATACGACCTGGAAATAACAGAGGATGAGCAAGATAAATCTATCCGCAACAATGAGTGTCATAGGAGCACAAAAACGAGTGGGGGATGGACTTCGGAGGAGTGCCCGCAACCAAAGGAGAGTGACACGAGGTCTGGGGCAGTGCTCGATGCCTCGGTGGTTATCAATGGCGATGAACTCGAAAGAACAAGGAAGAACTCGGAACCCTAATGGGGGGCACACAGATTCAATGGGGATCGGAGGAGGTTACCTCTGAGATGCGGAGGCGCCGGCGAGGTTCTGGTCCGTTTCGGGCTGAGGCAGTGGACGGCGATGAGCGACGGCGCGGCTTCGGTTGCGGGCGGTGGAGCTCTGGAGAAGGGGTCTTCGTGCGAGGAAGGAGACGACAGTGACAGGCGGAGAAAGAGAGGAGGCGCACGTGGCGGCTATTTATAAGGAGAAGGGCAACCGTGCGCACGAAAGTGGGGAGCTACAGTAAATTGGCGCCTCGATTTTCGGGATGACCTTTCGGTGACAAAGATCCGTTGCAAACGTCAGGGAATCTTTTTCGAATATTCGGTGTGACGTCATGGCGGGTTGCAAGTTAAACTTTCCAGATGACAGCGCTATGAAGACTCGCCGCTAAGTAAGTTAAAGATTGACATGAGCTGGCTCAAATCAACCTGGGGCCTAATGTTGGGGATATAACCCGTGGTGAGACCCGCCCAGGCGGGGCCGGGTTACACCAGGCGGCTCGTAAGCCCAAGGCTTGTAAGGTGGGCTTAAGGACGCAGACAAGGCCACAGGGCGGCTTGCCAGATGGGCCGTTGACAGAGGCCCAGAGACAGAAGACAGCGTGATGACCCGGGTGGTTAAGCCGCCCGGTGGCGGCTTACCCAAGATGGTATGGCGGCTTAGAGACAGAATAGGACACGTTGTGTGAGTCGGTTTGGGACTCGTGTAACCCGGGGCCTTGACCTCTTATATAAAGGCTAGACCCCGGGGCGGCTTAGACAAGAAACTAAGTAATCGGGAACTAGGTCAAGCAATCCGCTCCCTTGTAATCGATACTCAGGTTAATACAACACAAGCAGGACGTAGGCTTTTACCTCTACTTGAGGGGCCGAACCTGGGTAAACTCGTGTCCCTCGTCCCGATCAACCCCTTTGAGTCCACTGCTATGGCGATGGCCCCGAACCTAAGTCTTCGGACATCTGCCGTGACAAAACCACGACAGATCCCATCTCGGATTTCATGGCCACTAACCATTTCTTGGAATCCGGGCCCATCATCGCTTCTCCATAGCTCGTAGGTTCATCGTTGTCCAACAACATGACCTCTAAGACATGGTTGCCGTACCACTCTGGAGCAGTACGCGTCCTTATCGACCTACGAGGTTCGATAGCAACTTGATCCGAAGCTTCATGATCATCATCATTAACTTCCTCTTCGACCGATGTAGGCTCCACAGAAACATCTTTCGTCGCTGCGCTACTCTCAAGTTGAAGTAAAGGTTCAACAACGTCATCAAATTCTATTTTCCTCCCACTCAATTCTTTCGAGAGAAACTCTTTCTCAAGAAATGTTCCGTTTTTAGCGACAAACACTTTGCCTTCGGATCTAAGATAGAAGGTATACCCAACTGTCTCTTTCGGGTATCCTATGAAGACGCATTTCTCCGCTTTGGGTTCCAGCTTTTCAGGATGAAGCTTTTTGACATAAGCATCACATCCCCAAACTTTAAGAAACGACAACTTTGGCTTCTTGCCAAACCACAGTTCATATGGCGTCGTCTCAACGGATTTCGATGGTGCCCTATTTAAAGTGAATGCAGCTGTCTCTAATGCATAACCCCAAAACGATAGTGGCAAATCGGCAAGAGACATCATAGATCGCACCATATCCAATAAGGTTCGATTACGACGTTCGGACACACCATTACGCTGTGGTGTTCCAGGCGGTGTGAATTGTGAAACAATTCCACACTGTCTTAAGTGACTGCCAAACTCATAACTTAGATATTCTCCTCCTCGATCAGTTCGTAGGAATTTAATCTTCTTGTTACGATGATTCTCAACTTCACTCTGAAATTGCTTGAACTTTTCAAACGTTTCAGACTTGTGTTTCATCAAGTAAATATACCCATATCTACTTAAGTCATTAGTGAAGGTGAGAAAATAACGATAACTACCGCGCGCGTCAATGCTCATCGGACCACACACGTTAGTATGTATGATTTCCAACAAGTCACTTGCCCGTTCCATTGTTCGAGAGAACGGGGTTTTAGTCATCTTGCCCATGAGGCATGGTTCACATGTGTCAAGTGATTCAAAATCAAGTGACTCCAAAAGTCCATCAGCATGGAGCTTCTTCATGCGTTTTACACCAATATGACCTAAACGGCAGTGCCACAAGAAAGTGGTATTATCATTATCAATCCTACATCTTTTGGCATCAATGTTATGAATATGTGTATCATCACTATTGAGATTCAATAAGAATAAACCCCTCACATTGGGTGCATGACCATAAAAAATATTACTCATATAAACAGAACAACCATTATTCTCTGATTTAAATGAGTAACTGTCTCGCAATAAACAAGATCCAGATATAATGTTCATGCTTAAACCAAGCACTAAATAACAATTATTCAGGTTCATCACTAATCCTGATGGTAATCGAAGAGCGAGCGTGCCGACGACGATCACATCAACCTTGGAACCATTTCCCACGCACATCGTCACTTCGTCCTTTGCCAGCCTCCGTCTATTCCGCAGTTCCTGTTTTGAGTTGCAAATGTGAGCAACCGCACCGGTATCAAATACCCAGGCACTACAACGAGAGCTGGTAAGGTACACATCAATAACATGTATATCATATATAACATGTTTGTTGTTGGCCGCCTTCTTGTCCGCCAAATACTTGGGGCAGTTCCGCTTCCAGTGACCGGTTCCCTTGCAATGAAAGCACTCAGTTTCTGGCTTGGGTCCAGCCTTGGGTTTCTTCATGGTAGGGGCAACTGCTTTGCCACTCTTCTTGGAGTTACCCTTCTTACCGTTGCCATTCTTCTTGAAACTAGTGGTTTTATTGACCATCAACACTTGATGCTCCTTCTGAATCTCAGACTCAGCGACTTTCAACATCGCAAACAGCTCGGCGACTGACTTGTTCATCCCATGCATGTTATAGTTCAACACGAAGCTCTTGTAGCTAGGTGGCAATTATTGAAGAACTCTGTCAGTGATCGCCTCTGCTGGAAGGGGCTTCCCCAATTGAGCTAGACATGTGGAATACCCAGACATTTTGAGTATGTGTTCACTGACAGACCCATTCTCCTCCATGTTGCAGGCATAGAACTTATCGAAGGTCTCATACCTCTCGATCCGGGCATTCTTCTGAAAGATAAACTTCAACTCCTGGAACATATCATATGCTCCATGACGTTCAAAACATCTTTGAAGTCCCGGTTCTAAGCCATACAACATTGCACATTGAACCATCGAGTAATCATCAGAACGAGTCTGCCAGGCGTTCGCAACGTCTGGAGACTCAACTGGAGCGGGTGGATCAGCAAGCGGTGCATCAAGGACATAAACCTTTTGGGAAGCCGTAATGATAATCCTTAGATTACGGGCCTAGTCCATAAAGTTACTTCCATCATCTTTCAACTTAGCTTTCTCTAGGAACGCATTAAAATTCAGGGGTGCTACTGTGCGAGCCATTGATCTACAACATAAATTTTGCAAAAACAACTTAGATTATTGTTCAAGATAATGAGTTTAGTTAATCATATTACTTAAAAAATCCCACTCAAATTGACACCCCTCTGATCATTTCGAGTGTCACATGATCCAAATTCACCAACTCAAGTCCGATCATCACGTGAGTTGAGGTGGTTTCAATGGTGAACATCTTCATGTTGATCATATCTACTATATGACCCATGTTTGACCTTTCGGTCTCTTGTGTTCCGAGGCCATGCCTGTACATGCTAGGCTCGTCAAGTTTAACATGAGTGTTCCGCATGTGCAACACTGGCTTGCACCCGTTATATGCGAACGTAGAGTCTATCACACCCGATCATCACGTGGTGTCTCAAAACGACGAACTTTCGCAACGGTGCACACTCGGGGAGAACACAATTTATCTTGAAATTTAAGTGAGGGATCACCTTATAATGCTACCGTCGTCCTAAGCAAAATAAGATGCATAAAAGGATTAACATCACATGCAAATCATAAGTGACATGATATGGCCATGAACTTGTGCTTTTGATCTCCATCTTCAAAGCACCGGCATGATCTCCATCGTCACCGGCATAACACCATGATCTCCATCATCTTGATCTCCATCAATGTGTCGCCATGAGGTTGTCGCGCCGACTGTTGCTTCCACGACTATTGCTAACTCATAGCGATAAAGTAAAGCAAAACGACGAAAATAATTAAAGACAACCCTATGGCTCCTGCCGGTTGCCGTACTCATCGACATGCAAGTCGTGATATTCTATACAATACATGATCATCTCATACATCACATATATCTCATCATGTAATTGGCCATATCACATCACAACATAACCTGCAAAAACAAGTTAGACGTCCTCTAATTGTTCTTGCATGTTTTACGTGGCTGCTACGGGTATCTAGCAAGAACAGTTCTTACCTAAGAAAAAAACCACAACAGTGATACGCAAATTGCTATTCAACCTTCTCAAGGACCGCCTTTGTCGAATCCGATCCAACTAAAGTGGGAGAAACAGACACCCGCCAGCCATCTTTATGCAACGAAGTTACATGTCAGTTGATGGAACTGGTCTCTCGTAAGCGTACGAGTAATGTTGGTCCGGGCCGCTTCATCCCACAATACCGCTGAATCAAGAAAAGACCAAGGGAGGAAGCAATCTGAATATCAATGCCCACAAACTCCTTTGTGTACTACTCGAGATCTCATCTACAGATAGACCTAGCTCTGATACCACTGTTGGGGAATGTTGCATGGGAAATAAAAATTTTCCTACGCACACGCAAGATCTATCCATGGTGATGAGCATCTGCGAGAGGGAGAGTGGATCTACATACCCTTGTAGATCGCAAAGCGGGAAGCGTTAAGAAACGTGGTTGATGTAGTCGAACGTCTTCATGATCCAAATCGCCGAGCGTCCCGCGATCCAATCACGATCTAGTACCGAACGGACGGCACCTCCGCGTTCAGCACACGTACAGCTCGATGACAATCTCCGCCTTCTTGATCCATCAAGAGGGAGCGGAGAGGTAGATGAGTTCTCCGGCAGCGCGACGGCATGGCGGTGATGGTGGTGGAACTATTCCGGCAGGGCTTCGCCTAAGCACCGCCGAACTAGACTAGAGGAGAAAACGATCTAGATGAAGTGGAGGGAGCACGTGGCAATTAGGGTTAGCCCTCACCTCTAAACCTCTAGTATATATAGGAGGGAGGGCGAGGGGCTGGCCGGCCAAGACCTCCTCCTAGGAGTTGGCCGAAGTGGGAGGTGGAGTCCTACTCCAATCCTACTAGGAGTAGGACTCCTCCTCTCCACTTGGAAACCTTTTCCACACCTTTCCTTTCTTTGGGTTTTTCCCACCTCCAGCCGCATGGGCCTTGTTGGGGGGCTTCGGCCAGCCCACCAGGGGATGGTTCACCTCCTCCTACAGCCCATGTGGCCCCTTGGGTCGAAAGGCCCCTCCCGATGGTCCCCGGTACCCTCCTGGCACTCCCGGTACACTACCGAAGTACCCGAAACTTTTTCGGTGACCAAAACGGGACTTCCTATATATCAATCTTTACCTCCGGACCATTCCGGAGCTCCTCGTGACGTCCGGGATCTCATCCGGGACTCCGAACAACCTTTGCTCACCACCATACATAACTCTATACTACCGAAACGTCACCGAACCTTAAGTGTGCAGACCCTGCGGGTTCGAGAACTATGTAGACATGACCAAGACACCTCTACGGTCAATAACCAATAGCGGGACCTGGATGCCCATATTGGTTCCTACATATTCTACGAAGATCTTCATCGGTTGAACCTCTATGTCAAGGATTCAGTTAATCCCGTATGCTGTTCCCTTTGTTCTTCGGTATGTTACTTGCCCGAGATTCGATTATCGGTATCTCTATACCTAGTTCAATCTCGTTACCGGCAAGTCTCTTTACTCGTTCCGTAATACAAGATCCCGTGGCTAACACTTTAGTCACATTGCTTTCAAGGCTTGTTGTGATGTTGTATTACCGAGTGGGCCCTGAGATACCTCTACGTCACACAGAGTAACAAATCCAGTCTTGATTCTTGCCCACTCAACAGACACCCTCGGAGATACCTGTAGAGCATCTTTATAGTCACCCAGTTACGTTGTGACGTTTGATACACACAAGGTATTCCTCCCGTGTCAGTGAGTTGCATGATCTCATGGTCATAGGAACAGATACTTGACATGCAGAAAACTATAGCAATAAACTGACACGATCATATGCTACGTTCATAGTTTGGGTCTTGTCCATCACATCATTCTCCTAATGATGTGATCCTGTTATCAAATGACATCTCATGTCTATGGCTAGGAAACCTTGACCATCTTTGATCAACAAGCTAGTCTACTAGAGGCATACTAGGGACACAGTGTTGTCTATGTATCCACACATGTATCGGTGTTTCCAATCAATACAATTATAGCATGGATAATAAACGATTATCATTGAACAAGGAAATATAATAATAACTACTTTTATTATTGCCTCTAGGGCATATTTCCAACAGAGGCCGCATGGTCGTCCTTCACCTATCAGCGTGGGGATGTCGGCTCCCACTTCATGCAGAAGCGCAGTGGGGACATCGGCTCCATCTTCATGTGCTTCAGCAATAGTGGCGCCAGGCCTATCTGACAGAGCAAACGCTCCATCTTGATCTCCATCTGACGGACGTCCGTCAGAGCCGTCTCCAAGAGGAGACGGGGCCGCTGCTGTGGCTGGTCCTCCTCATCGCCGGAGGTGCCCGCTGCCATCGATGCAGATGGTCCTGGAGAGCGACGACGGCGACACCACGATCCGCCTGAAGAGAAACTTCCATCGGCTCTGCCTGCCGACCCGGAGAGCCAGGAATTCGGCATCGCCGTTGGACTCGGGGATGGGGAGGGGGAGGGGAGAGGAAGGTGCTCGGGGAGGGGAGTGCGGCTCTGTGCGTCGTCGTCCCACGACTTAAATAGTGGCGGCCAGGCGGGGCGAAGGGGCGGTCAGCTCGCTTCAATGCGGCGCAGCGGCCGGAGTTGGTTTCTCGGGACGTGATGTCCGCATTGAAGTGATGACGCCCGAGAGGTCGCGTCATCCGGTCAAAGCACGTACATCAATACCAAACGCTGCATGCTATTGGCCGTCATGAATGTGGCGCGGCAAACGGCGGGGACGCTCGGTGGAAAGCGCGGGAGAGGCGGGTGGGATTTTTTTGTGGGCCAGGGCGGTCAGGGGCGGGCATGGCAGTAGTCCGTACACCCGTAAAGCTTCCTAGTTTGTCTCCGGTTTGCGGAAAAAGACACGTCCGAACTGCCCGACGAACCGATACAGACCCGCGTTAAATGGACGTTCGGACTGCGTGGTCCGGATGTATGGGAACAATTTGAGAGTCGGGGTTGAAGATGTCCCGAGGACCCATTTGATCCTGAAAATGAGGACCGTTTAATAAACCAACTTCTATAAAGTAATATCCATTTCAAGATAGAATGATGTACAATGTAGTACATTGACACTCAAGGTTGACAAGATTTTGAGCATGTTTGGATGCCTTTCACGCCACTATACGCCTGGCTTGGATGATGCATGGGTTTTGCGTGTCAGCTGTTTGTTTCCTGTCCATGTAGAAAATATGTCTGCTTGACGTGACCATCCTTGTGATGTGATTAGCCTGGTTCATGTGGGAATAAAAGAATGAGAACAAAATATTTATCCCGGGCAGCCTCATTAGCCTGGTCCAGGCGTCCCTCTCCAACAACCTGGATTTAATTAATGGCTAGTAATTGTACGTCTATTCTTCGAAAACATTTTAAACAATCAACTCACATCAGCCAAGGAAAGATAATAAACAAATAGGCGAGGCTGGGCAGGCAAATTTTTGCCACTTTAGCTATACGTAAGTTGTCTACAAAATGAATTTGGATCGATCGATTTTTGAGCCACTGATTTCTGCTTTAAGTTTGGTGTTTTTTTCCCTCTTGTATCTGTTCTCTTCTGTTGGGCTGAATATTTCGACTGGCCAATGTTCCGGTTTAGCTGATTTCTTATTGGGCTGAAGCCCATTTCTTGTTTCCTGTCGCCTGTTTATAGGCCGACATACTTCTTCTTTTGTTTATTTTTCTTAGTCATTTTTTCTGGGTATTTCTTGGGATGTTGGTTGAGTGTAAAATGTATACACGCAAGTATATATAACATGTGAATACATATTATTAGAGTGTAAAAATAACACTTTACATGTTTATTTCTTACAAATTAAAAAGTGCAAAGTTTTTTGCAACTTTTTGTTTTGTTTTTTGTTTTTCTTAAAGAATAATACCAATATCACTAATTTAGCCCACCTTAAAAAAGTTCATTATTTTGCGGTAATTCAATACGGCTCCTACGTGCATATGCACCCATGGGCCAAAAAAAAAAAATTCGACATGAAAAAAAATTCAAGACAAATTTTTTTCGTGAACTTCATCACATTCAAATGTTACCTGCAAATTTTGAGACAAAACGGCAAAATATTTTGTCTTGAGCAAAAAAAACAAAAAAATTCGTGAACAGTCACCCCAAAATATCAGCCCGGTTTTGTTTTTTTTGCTGGCGAAAAACCGCTGCTCCGTTTCACACAAATTTTTTCGTGCATGTTTGCCACACTAACACAAACATCTACAAAAAATTTCAGAATTTTTCGAAAACATTTCATATGTTTTTTCGCGTTACTGTTCAAATGGGAGCATATAGACGTAGGAGCCAAAACATCACTCTTATGATGTAGTTTTTATTTCATTTCTTTGTACTTTAAGGTTGACACCAATGTCACTAATTCATTCTTATTAGGAAACACTTTAATAAAACGTTCCACTCTTATATTCTTATTTTGACATATTATAAAAATCACAATTTATGTGTAAATTTTGTGCAAATTTTTATCATTTACTTTATTTTTTGCCATTTTCGCTGTTCTTGAAGTGTAGCAATGGCACTAATTCATTATTTCCTAGGAAAGTTGATTACTTTGTTTTTGTTTAATTGTATTTTCCCTTGAAGGATAATACCAATGCCACTAAATTCATTCATTCTTAGAAAAAATAATTTTTCAAAATTCCACCTTTATATGCTAATTGTTGCATCATAAACAAAACTGATATTTCTTAAAATTATGTGTAAATTTTTTCATTATTTGATTTGATTTTTATATTTTTCCTTCTTCTTAAAGGGGTAATACCAATGCCCCTAATTCGTTATTCTATTAAAAAACCTCATTATTATAATGTTTTAGTTCATATTTCATTTTCATAGTTATGTAAGCCACTAATTCATATATTCTCTGAAATACTTAATTATGTTGATTTTTTTTATTTTTTATTTCCTTTAATGTAAATACCAATGCCATTAGTTCATTCTCCTGAGGGACATTTAACATTTTTTGGGTGAAAATTCTAGTATTATATGCTTGTTCTTGCATATTGTAAAAAAGTGCAATTTCTATGTAAATTGTGTGCAATTTTTGTCAATGTTTGTTTTAGAATTTTTTTGATTTCCTTTTCGGTAATACCATTTGCACTAATTCATTATTTCTTAGAAAAATACATTACTATGATTGTTTTAGTTTATATTTCATTTTCTTCATTATGAAAGGGTAATACCAAAGCCATTTATTTGTTCTTTCTTAGAAACACTTCATTATTTTGATTTTTTAGTTTTTATTATTTTTACTTTTTCTTCAATTTTAATACCCATGCCACTAATTCATTCTTCTCAGGAAACTTAGTTTTTTGTGAGAAAATTCCAGTATTATATGCTTGTTCTTATATATTGTAAAAAAGTGAAATTTCTGTGTAAATTGTGTGCAAATATTGTCAATGTTTGTTTTAGCAAAAAAAAACCATTTCATTTATTTGGTAATACCAATGCCACTAATTCATTCTTTCTTAGAAAACTTCATTATTATGATTTTGTTTTAGTTTGTATTTCATTTCCTTTCTTATGAAAGGGTAATACCAAAGCCACTAATTCATTCTTTCTTAAAAAAAAATTATTTTTATGATTTTGTTTTAGGTTTATTCTTTTTATTTTTATTAAGTGGTAATACCAATGTAACTAATTCATTCTTCTCAGGAAACTTAATTTTGTGTGTGAAAATTCCACTATTATATGCTTCTTCTTTCATATTGTAAAACGTGCAATTTCTATGTAAATTGTGTGCAATTTTTTGAACGTTTGTTTTATATTATTAATTTTATTTTCTTTCTTCTTAAAGGGTAATACCAATTCCACTAATTCATTCTTCCTTAGAAAATGTCATTATTTTGATTTTTTATTTTATTTCTTATCTAAGGATAATGCTAATGCCACAGGAAACATTTTTATTGTTGCAAAATTTCCCCTATTATCTTCTTATTCTTGCATGTTATATTAAATCGTTATTTCTATGTAAATTGCGTGCAAATTTTTTCATACTTTTTTTCCTTTCTAAATTGTTCTTTCACTATTCATTTTATCTTGATCGACTGGTCAAGATATTTTGAGATGTTCTGCTTAACTATCTTGGCATTTGGTTACACTCCAATAAAATAATCACATCATCTAGTGGGCCTAGCTCATATATAAATCTCGGCTTGCTAGTTGGGATACAAAATGGTGAGGACTTTATCGAATATTTAGATCATGTAGGAGAATTCTTAGATGATGTTTGGATATGTTGATTTGATAGTTGATGTACGTACCAAAAATTAATTATTTGTGGTTTGAGCTTATTGTAAGTTTTCTTTATCCTCTGCATTCATTCTTTCATGATAATTTCAACCTTTTTAGAAACATACATTCATAACTTTTCCCCGGAGCTACAGTCTACACACTGGGTCACATGTACTAGTGTGGAATTTGAGCTCTATGTGAGTCAGAGTAGTTTTTGGCTAGTTGCATTACAGAATGGATATTTTGATGAGAGACGGGCTGCACCCTTGCCAATACTCTGGTTAGATGGGCCAATCTCGAGGGCTGCTTGTTTCCATGGCTGGCTCTAAGTACTACTCCTTCCATCCCATAATATAAAAAAATTTGATGCTACACTAGTGTCAGAAACTCTCTTATATCCGGGGACGGAGGGAGTACTCATGTATGCACGCACGGTAATATCAGCAAGCAGCAGATTGACTGAAACGAATTTAGGATCAATCGACTGACCTAAATTTCGTTTTCAGTCAACTGAACTGTAGCCGGTTCCATTTTTTTTGCTTCGTCCCAGGCGTTGTCCAGGCACCTTATTTTCTCAGGCACATCGGCCAGGCCTCTAACCAAACAGGATCTTATCGAGACCATAACTTCACTGAGCTCTAGAGTTTGAGGGCTACGCCCACATTTTGTGGGAAACAAGTTCAAGATCAACACGAAGATCATGAAGAGTCACCCATAACCTGGGAAGAGATGAAGGAAGCTGTGCAGTCAATATTTGTCCCCAAACATTACACCAAGGGACTTGTATAAGAAGTTTCAAGAGCTACAACAAGAGACTCGAACCGTGGAAAAATACTAAAAGGAGATGGGGTCCCCGAAGATAAGAGCCAACATGGAATAATCCGGTGGGCATTCCATGGTAGCACATGGAAGAATAAGAGGAGCAAACCAAGGCTCGCTTCCTCAGCGGCTTGAACCATCCTATCAAGCAACACCGACTTGCAACCGTATTTGACTTTGGTGCAGTGGAATTGGTGCAAGCAACAAGGCATCAACATCTTTACTACTGTTGTAACTGTTCTCACTGCTTCCGCGTTTTGCCAGCCATATGCCGTGTATAGTTCGACGAAATTTCCCAATTTGACGTCCGGAAATTTCTTGTTTCAAGTTGCACCTAGGGCATCGGCGGAGCTACATGTATTGCTGCAGGGGCCATGCCCCCCCCCCCCCCAACCTTGACATGTTATTCTTATTCTTGCATGTTATATTAAATCGTTATTTCTATGTAAATTGCGTGCAATTTTTTTCATACTTTTTTTCCTTTCTAAATTGTTCTTTCACTATTCATTTTATCTTGATCGACTGGTCAAGATATTTTGAGATGTTCTGCTTAACTATCTTGGCATTTGGTTACACTCCAATAAAATAATCACATCATCTAGTGGGCCTAGCTCGTATATAAATCTCGGCTTGGTAGTTGGGATACAAAATGGTGAGGACTTTATCGAATATTTAGATCATGTAGGAGAATTCTTAGATGATGTTTGGATATGTTGATTTGATAGTTGATGTACGTACCAAAAATTAATTATTTGTGGTTTGAGCTTATTGTAAGTTTTCTTTATCCTCTGCATTCATTCTTTCATGATAATTTCAACCTTTTTAGAAACATACATTCATAACTTTTCCCCGGAGCTACAGTCTACACACTGGGTCACATGTACTAGTGTGGAATTTGAGCTCTATGTGAGTCAGAGTAGTTTTTGGCTAGTTGCATTACAGAATGGATATTTTGATGAGAGACGGGCTGCACCCTTGCCAATACTCTGGTTAGATGGGCCAATCTCGAGGGCTGCTTGTTTCCATGGCTGGCTCTAAGTACTACTCCTTCCATCCCATAATATAAAAAAATTTGATGCTACACTAGTGTCAGAAACTCTCTTATATCCGGGGACGGAGGGAGTACTCATGTATGCACGCACGGTAATATCAGCAAGCAGCAGATTGACTGAAACGAATTTAGGATCAATCGACTGACCTAAATTTCGTTTTCAGTCAACTGAACTGTAGCCGGTTCCATTTTTTTTGCTTCGTCCCAGGCGTTGTCCAGGCACCTTATTTTCTCAGGCACATCGGCCAGGCCTCTAACCAAACAGGATCTTATCGAGACCATAACTTCACTGAGCTCTAGAGTTTGAGGGCTACGCCCACATTTTGTGGGAAACAAGTTCAAGATCAACACGAAGATCATGAAGAGTCACCCATAACCTGGGAAGAGATGAAGGAAGCTGTGCAGTCAATATTTGTCCCCAAACATTACACCAAGGGACTTGTATAAGAAGTTTCAAGAGCTACAACAAGAGACTCGAACCGTGGAAAAATACTAAAAGGAGATGGGGTCCCCGAAGATAAGAGCCAACATGGAATAATCCGGTGGGCATTCCATGGTAGCACATGGAAGAATAAGAGGAGCAAACCAAGGCTCGCTTCCTCAGCGGCTTGAACCATCCTATCAAGCAACACCGACTTGCAACCGTATTTGACTTTGGTGCAGTGGAATTGGTGCAAGCAACAAGGCATCAACATCTTTACTACTATTGTAACTGTTCTCACTGCTTCCGCGTTTTGCCAGCCATATGCCGTGTATAGTTCGACGAAATTTCCCAATTTGACGTCCGGAAATTTCTTGTTTCAAGTTGCACCTAGGGCATCGGCGGAGCTACATGTATTGCTGCAGGGGCCATGCCCCCCCCCCCCCAACCTTGACATGTTATTCTTATTCTTGCATGTTATATTAAATCGTTATTTCTATGTAAATTGCGTGCAATTTTTTTCATACTTTTTTTCCTTTCTAAATTGTTCTTTCACTATTCATTTTATCTTGATCGACTGGTCAAGATATTTTGAGATGTTCTGCTTAACTATCTTGGCATTTGGTTACACTCCAATAAAATAATCACATCATCTAGTGGGCCTAGCTCGTATATAAATCTCGGCTTGGTAGTTGGGATACAAAATGGTGAGGACTTTATCGAATATTTAGATCATGTAGGAGAATTCTTAGATGATGTTTGGATATGTTGATTTGATAGTTGATGTACGTACCAAAAATTAATTATTTGTGGTTTGAGCTTATTGTAAGTTTTCTTTATCCTCTGCATTCATTCTTTCATGATAATTTCAACCTTTTTAGAAACATACATTCATAACTTTTCCCCGGAGCTACAGTCTACACACTGGGTCACATGTACTAGTGTGGAATTTGAGCTCTATGTGAGTCAGAGTAGTTTTTGGCTAGTTGCATTACAGAATGGATATTTTGATGAGAGACGGGCTGCACCCTTGCCAATACTCTGGTTAGATGGGCCAATCTCGAGGGCTGCTTGTTTCCATGGCTGGCTCTAAGTACTACTCCTTCCATCCCATAATATAAGAATTTTTGATGCTACACTAGTGTCAGAAACTCTCTTATATCCGGGGACGGAGGGAGTACTCATGTATGCATGCACGGTAATATCAGCAAGCAGCGGATTGACTGAAACGAATTTAGGATCAATCGACTGACCTAAATTTCGTTTTCAGTCAACTGAACTGTAGCCGGTTCCATTTTTTTTGCTTCGTCCCAGGCGTTGTCCAGGCACCTTATTTTCTCAGGCACATCGGCCAGGCCTCTAACCAAACAGGATCTTATCGAGACCATAACTTCACTGAGCTCTAGAGTTTGAGGGCTACGCCCACCTTTTGTGGGAAACAAGTTCAAGATCAACACGAAGATCATGAAGAGTCACCCATAACCTGGGAAGAGATGAAGGAAGCTGTGCAGTCAATATTTGTCCCCAAACATTACACCAAGGGACTTGTATAAGAAGTTTCAAGAGCTACAACAAGAGACTCGAACCGTGGAAAAATACTAAAAGGAGATGGGGTCCCCGAAGATAAGAGCCAACATGGAATAATCCGGTGGGCATTCCATGGTAGCACATGGAAGAATAAGAGGAGCAAACCAAGGCTCGCTTCCTCAGCGGCTTGAACCATCCTATCAAGCAACACCGACTTGCAACCGTATTTCACTTTGGTGCAGTGGAATTGGTGCAAGCAACAAGGCATCAACATCTTTACTACTGTTGTAACTGTTCTCACTGCTTCCGCGTTTTGCCAGCCATATGCCGTGTATAGTTCGACGAAATTTCCCAATTTGACGTCCGGAAAGTTCTTGTTTCAAGTTGCACCTAGGGCATCGGCGGAGCTACATGTATTGCTGCAGGGGCCATGCCCCCCCCCCCCAACCTTGACATGTTATTCTTATTCTTGCATGTTATATTAAATCGTTATTTCTATGTAAATTGCGTGCAATTTTTTTCATACTTTTTTTCCTTTCTAAATTGTTCTTTCACTATTCATTTTATCTTGATCGACTGGTCAAGATATTTTGAGATGTTCTGCTTAACTATCTTGGCATTTGGTTACACTCCAATAAAATAATCACATCATCTAGTGGGCCTAGCTCGTATATAAATCTCGGCTTGGTAGTTGGGATACAAAATGGTGAGGACTTTATCGAATATTTAGATCATGTAGGAGAATTCTTAGATGATGTTTGGATATGTTGATTTGATAGTTGATGTACGTACCAAAAATTAATTATTTGTGGTTTGAGCTTATTGTAAGTTTTCTTTATCCTCTGCATTCATTCTTTCATGATAATTTCAACCTTTTTAGAAACATACATTCATAACTTTTCCCCGGAGCTACAGTCTACACACCGGGTCACATGTACTAGTGTGGAATTTGAGCTCTATGTGAGTCAGAGTAGTTTTTGGCTAGTTGCATTACAGAATGGATATTTTGATGAGAGACGGGCTGCACCCTTGCCAATACTCTGGTTAGATGGGCCAATCTCGAGGGCTGCTTGTTTCCATGGCTGGCTCTAAGTACTACTCCTTCCATCCCATAATATAAGAATTTTTGATGCTACACTAGTGTCAAAAACTCTCTTATATCCGGGGACGGAGGGAGTACTCATGTATGCATGCACGGTAATATCAGCAAGCAGCAGATTGACTGAAACGAATTTAGGATCAATCGACTGACCTAAATTTCGTTTTCAGTCAACTGAACTGTAGCCGGTTCCATTTTTTTTGCTTCGTCCCAGGCGTTGTCCAGGCACCTTATTTTCTCAGGCACATCGGCCAGGCCTCTAACCACACAGGATCTTATCGAGACCATAACTTCACTGAGCTCTAGAGTTTGAGGGCTACGCCCACCTTTTGTGGGAAACAAGTTCAAGATCAACACGAAGATCATGAAGAGTCACCCATAACCTGGGAAGAGATGAAGGAAGCTGTGCAGTCAATATTTGTCCCCAAACATTACACCAAGGGACTTGTATAAGAAGTTTCAAGAGCTACAACAAGAGACTCGAACCGTGGAAAAATACTAAAAGGAGATGGGGTCCCCGAAGATAAGAGCCAACATGGAATAATCCGGTGGGCATTCCATGGTAGCACATGGAAGAATAAGAGGAGCAAACCATGGCTCGCTTCCTCAGCGGCTTGAACCATCCTATCAAGCAACACCGACTTGCAACCGTATTTGACTTTGGTGGAATTGGTGCAAGCAACAAGGCATCAACATCTTTCCTACTGTTGTAACTGTTCTCACTGCTTCCGCGTTTTGCCAGCCATATGCCGTGTATACTTCGACGAAATTTCCCAATTTGACGTCCGGAAATTTCTTGTTTCAAGTTGCACCTAGGGCATCGGCGGAGCTACATGTATTGCTGCAGGGCCCATGCCACCCCCCCCCCCCCCCCCCCCCCAACCTTGACAAAATGTCTGAAGAATTAGTTTTTTGAAAGTGCTTAATTAGAAAAATATAGTCTTTGGCGGTGCAGTGTGCGAGCTAGCTTTGGCAGAACAGAACCCACCCCCACTGCACCGCCATGCCCACGCCCTCGCGATCCCGGCTGCTGCCATTGCCAGTTCTCGTACTGGTTCTTGCAGGTGCAGCGGCCATTGTTGGTGAGCAAGATGAGCAGCAGCGGATCACGCATCCGGGCTGCCCTGACAAGTGCGGTAACGTGAGTATCCCGTTCCCCTTCAGCCTGATGCCGGGCTGCTTCCGCGAGGGCTTCCAGGTTACCTGCGACCACTCCTTCGACCCGCCTCGAGCCTTCCTCGCCGGCAGCGACACCGACGCGACGACCAACCTCATCACGCTCACCGAGCGCGACCAATCGGCGGTCTACGACGACCCCGAGCTGGCCTACTCGTACTCCAACACCTCGAGCTGGGCAGTCGAGCTCATGGACGTGTCGATCGACAGGAGCGAGGCACGGGCGTACGGCCCCATCACGTCCCGCTGCAGCACCAACATCGCGCAATCCAAGCTCAAGGAAGAGGCCATGACGCTGGAGGGGCCGTTCGCCGTTTCCGAGACGTTCAACGTCGTCGTTGGCGTCGGCTGGAAGGTCGGCGTCACGGACGGCTCAAGCTCCAGCTCCTACACGACGACGTTCGCCTGCCGCTCGGAGCTCGCAGGCGGCCACCTCGAGCACGCCAGGAACGGGTCGTGCACGGGGCGGGGCTGCTGCGAGGCCGCCCTGAGCTCGGAGCCCGGCTACGAGATCGTGCCGGGCGTCAGCGCCGAGAACAACACCCTGTGGAGGACCAGCCCGTGCTCCTACGCCATGGTGATCGAGAAGTCACGCTACACCTTCTCGACGCCGGACCTGTACGGCGACAAGGTGCTGCCGAAGAAGTTCCCCAGGGGCGCCCCCGTCGTGCTCGACTTCGCCATCGTCGGGGACGCCGCTTGCCCGGGAAAAGGCCAGCGGCCACCGCCGGACTACGCGTGCGTCAGCAACAACAGCTATTGTGTCAACGCGACGGTTGGCCACTCAAGCTACGAACTCAGCTATGTGTGCAAGTGCTCGGACCACTACGAGGGCAATCCTTACATCGCTAATGGCTGCAGAGGTTTGTCCAAATGTTTTGATCTCCACAAATTAATAGAGTTTTTAGACGATTCATTAACTCCGGTTTTGTATATATATTGATCCTTAATTTCAACTTTTGAAGACATCGATGAGTGCAAGTCCCCTGATCTATATTATTGCTCGAGCAATGGCATATGTATGAACAGACTGAATGGCTATGATTGTCCATGCAAGCCCGGAATGAAAGGCGATGGGAAATTAGGACATTGTGCAGAAAAATTCCCCCTAGTAGCCAAGGCGATTGTGGGTAAGTAATGGCATGTATATTTATGCACTCATGTTCAGTTTTTGTTTTGTTTTGAATTTTGAGCTTTTGTCTCTAGAATATGTTGTGTTACACTAGTACTAGTCCTGTTCTCATACATATCATTTTAGAATGCCTAGATGAGTTTTTGTAACTTTAATTGATAATACATATGTAAATATTTAAGATTTCTACTATGCATCCTCATTTTATTACCCGGTTCATCCTATGAAATACTTTTATTTCATTATTGCCATTTATATATACTAGCATATAAACATAAAGCTTAGGGTGAATGTTTATATTGGATACCTTTCCTTTAAACTTGTTAAGGGAGAAGTTAATACATGTGAAACAGAAAATTAAACGTATTAAAATAGTAAGTCAAAAATGGGAAACATGGGACACTAGTTTAAAATTTTGGTCACCTAATAGTATAGAAGACAGGGCTGCACACATTTGCTCTTTGACCAAATGTGGCTACCTAGTGTGAGATTGCATGGTCGTCTTCTCTTCTTAGGTTCTGATGCTCCCTCATTTCCAATTTATGTTCACCAAAAAAGTCTGAAATTTTCTATTTACGTATAAGGTACATTGCTTTGTGAATAGGGAAACATTAGTTATGAGCGGATTAATATATCTAGTTTTTTTTTGCTGGTGAATTTATATCTAGTTTTGGTTCTCAATGCGGAGGCAACCAAAGCATGAAGGACTGGTGTGGCATGCATGCTACACTATATATATATATATATATATATATATATATATATATATATATATATATATATATAGTTCTTGGATAGGTCTTCCTTGGTTATACTGATTCTTGAGATGGGTTTAATAAACCGAAACAAGAGGGGTTGTGTCGTTCTATGTACACTCAACTTCTTGATAAATTTGTATTTAATGTCGAGCTCTGTTTTGCTTGTCTGAAGAATAAAAGTGACTCCAGCAAATGTTAATTGACTGACCACAACGGAGAGACAGCGAAGGAACACTATAACCCTCATACACAAAACAATCAAATTAAATGACCAAAAAAACACAAGATTCTTTAAATGACAATCAAAAGAACTCACTTACATCCTTACAACATATTATGCCCTCCAACATTGGTAAATGTATCATTATATAATAATCATCAGTAAATAGATGGTGTCATGTTTCCAATTTATCATACCTTTGTTGTTTTTCCCTATATGCATTTGTTAGTAAAACTTATGAGAAAGAGTACCACGACATTACTAATGAAAAATCAGAATAGTTCTATTTTTTCAACTTACCAATCTAAAAATGGTACCCCAAATCGGACTATTTTCATTTGGAAAAGACGAGACATAAGACTTTCTTATAAGTTTGTAATGCTATGTGATTACTGGGTTAGTGAGTATGACAAGGCTTGAGGTGTTGATTTGCAACGTTCCGGGCGACACAATTAGTTTAGTATGCATGGAATTGCACAACAATCATATTGCATCCAACACTATATTTTGTCCCACAGTGCACTTCTCAATTTATGATCCACCATGCAATTAACTCATCAAGACAAACATCTCCCCATGGTACGGAGCTCCGAATCTCTGAGCCATGATACATATTGCATGTCTTATTAGGGTTGCTGACTTGAGGTGGACAAACAATAGAACTCTCCCCCCTCCCCCTTTCTTGCAAGAAACTATGCTACTTCTAGTCTTAAATCATTTTCTAAAAAATAATGAAGGTGCTATTATATTATATTATATTATATATATTACCCTTTTCCAAAAATATATTATATTATACTATATTATATTATATACTAGATCATTTATTGGAAATTTTTGAGTAAGTTTTTTTGTCCATGCAGGTACAATCGGCAGCATTTTTATCATTGTAGTTATGTCACTTATACTTCTTCTTCACAAAGAGAAAAAGAAGACAAAAGAGTTCTATGAAAAGAATGGTGGACCTACACTAGAGAAAGCAAAAAATATAAAACTTTTCAAAAAGGATGAGCTCAAGCCTTATTTACAGAAGAGCAACTTTATTGGAAATGGTGGTTTTGGTGCAGTTTACAAGGGAAGCCTTGGCAATGAACTAGTTGCAATCAAGAAGACAATTAGTGGTAGTCTGCTAGAGAACGAACAGTTTGCAAATGAGGTCATCATCCAATCGCAAGTCATCCACAAGAACATCGTTAGGCTCATAGGTTGTTGCCTGGAAGTTGATACCCCATTGCTAGTATATGAGTTTCTTTCAAATGGTAGCCTCCATGACATCCTTCATAACAACGGCAAGAAGCCTCTGAACTTGGATAGACGTTTAAGTATTGCTGCAGAATCCGCAGATGGTCTAGCTTACATGCATTCAAAAGCAAACACCAAAATCCTACATGGGGATGTTAAACCAGCAAATATACTTTTGGATGATAGGTTTGTCGCCAAGATTGCAGACTTTGGCATATCGAGGTTGATTGCGAGAGACAAGCAACACACCGGGAAAGTCATCGGTGACATGAGTTATATCGATCCAGTATATTTACAGTCAGGCTTGCTAACGGAAAAGAGTGATGTCTATAGCTTTGGAGTTGTGCTCTTGGAACTTATTAGCAGGAAGAAGGCCATGCACTCCGACAACAATAGCTTAGTCAATAGTTTCGTTGGAGCTCATAGAAGAGGAGAGAGGGCAAACGAGCTGTTTGACAATGAAATTTCTGTAGGAGAAGATTTGGAGATTCTTCAGAGTCTAGCAGGGATGGCAATAGAATGTCTCAGCCTTGAGGTGGATCAAAGACCAGACATGACAGATATAGCACACCGCCTTCTCATACTGAATAAATCGCGTAATTCATAAGTTGTTTCAAGTAAGTTGTTTATTTAGTTAACATATATGTATGGCGTCAAATAAGGACAATTCCCATCAATAATTTTTATTGAGCAAAATATTTTCAATAGATGTAGGGGATGTGTCCATCAATTTCATGAAATTTCTTATTTCACGGTAACTCACTCATTGTGTAACCATATTTTTAAGTTACCAAATGTATGTATTGCATGGATTCACCTTTTTATTTAAATGTATGTATTGTGCTACACTGAAACATGGGTAGCCAATAGTGCAGTATACTGAAGAAAATCTGTAGCCGGATAAACCACGGACCAGTATACACCGTGTTCTGGGAAAAAAAGTAGAGAGGCAGTATATCGATGGCAGTGCTGGGTCTGAAGATTATCTGGGGGTACGTACAATCGTGTTTGGCAGGGACTTGAGGTCTTTGCTATTGAAAGCTTTTCAAGCTTCTTGTTTTTCTTCATTCGCAAAAGATTAAATTAAATAAGCTTCTTCTTCTCCTTTTTCTTTTTTGAGGGATAAAGCTGCAGGCTTTATTTGGCAGAGAGTAAAAAGGAATGCACTTCACAAATTGCAACGCAATATTTGAGCTCAGAAATGAATGGTGTATTGTACCGTGGCATTTTTTTTAGAAAAGAAGGAAGACCCCGGCCTCCGCATCTGAGCGATGCATGCATCCACTTTATTAATTATTCATAAAGATCTTACAAAGTAAGACACTAGCAAGTTTGAAGCCACCATCTTGGAAACATCTGTCGCTATTCCTATGCACTTGGTGAAGGGGTGCCAATAGTCCGAGCCGAATACCAAACACACCTTGCACCATAGCCTAACATCTAAAACCGAAGGCCCCAACTAAGCCACATTGTTGGGTCTGGGGCACACACAGGTCCGAAGCACATAGGCCACCGCCACCGTCTTCCACCGATCCATCTTCAGAGTTGTACTGACGCATCGACCTTGCCAGGCCTAGCTACCGTTGACGCCACCACGACGCCAGACAACGCCACCATCCTGCACTCGTCCATCATCGCGCGCCCATCGCCGAGACCCCGCTACTCCATGCCGCCGAGACCCGTCGTTGTTGACGTGCCAGATGCCACGCCGCTCCTCCTTCGCGAACACCACCTGCTGCCACTGGTCCCATCCCCTTCGCCTGCAGTTCCTCTAACCGAGCACCCAAACGCCCTAGGTGGCGCCTCCAAGAAGGGAACGGCATATGCAGTGCCGCCGTCGTCCAATCTAAGGAGATTTTGGGTCTTCACCCGGGCATGGGGTTGGGGTGGAGGGAAGGGACCTCGATGGTGCCTGTAAGGAGGAGAACGACGACCTTGGTCGTCGCCACCGTGGGGATGAGCGAGTCATTCAGAGTTTCCTCCGGTCCGATGTCACCTCTACCAACCCCCGCGAATGTACCGAGGTCGATGGCCGGGACCGCAAGCCACCGAGTGCGGCGGGAGAGAGCCTGCAGTGGGGAGGAGATCCACCGGCAACTCACCGCCCACGCGGTCAAGACGCCGTTAATCTACCACTAACGAGCGCCGCCAGCTGAGCTCGCCATCTCCATGCCTACCGGGGGCGCTGCCCCAGGTCCAGATTCCTCCGCGATGACCGGAGCGACGAGATCCGTCGCCGGACGGCCCACGCCGTCGCCCAAGCCTGCCGCCATCCAAACCCGCCACCGCCGGCAGCCGCCACGCTGCAAGAAGACCCACACACCATGGATATGGGTGCCTGTGCACCAACGCAAGCCCTCCACCACTGGGAATCGCCGCACCGTCGGGAGGGTCGCACCCCGCGCGATCTGGGCGCCAGCGCCGCCCGCGGATCCGTGAGAGGGAGTAGAGGCCCTCCGCTGCCGCCATCGCACGCACGGGCTTTGCCCGACGCCGACCACCGGTAGCGGTGGAGGGGGAGTTGAGCGCTAGGGGAGGTCTAGGCGGCGACAATGGCTAGGACCTCCCGTGTCGCCCGTGAGGAGGGCGATGCGAGAGGTAGTCCCGGCATCGATTGGAGTATTGTACTGTGGCAGGGAAGGTTTAGTTCAGTCCTTAACGTTCGAAGAGGTAGACGACAAGGCTTTGAAAATGCTTTTGAAATTTCAGAAGGTAAGATCAAGGCAAGTAAAGGAGACAACACAAGATGACTCCAAATGGGTGGTGCTTCTTGACTACCTGGTCTCAGTCTCCGAGGTGAAAACCCTAGGTGAGACCCTAGGTTGGTTTTACATGGCAATGGCGACATTCTTTATGCTGTTATCTTGATGAAGGGATCTCTTGAAGTTTGCTTGGACTTTATCCTCAAGGTGAAAACCCATGATCTCACCTTTGGTGGCTGGATCCGGCGACGGCGGCGTTTGCGCGTCGTTCCCTTTCTGGAGGTGTCAACTTTGGAGGACCTTACTCGTTGTACTTGTGCTGCCAAGATATGGTTGGTGCCGATGGTCACTGTTGTGTTTCGCCAATAGTTGTTTTATTCGTTTCATTCTTCTTCTTCTTCTTTTTTCCTTTCGCCTAGGCATAGCTTCGGTCTTGTATGCCTTTGCTTTTTGCCGGCGTGATCATGTGCGTTGGCTGTTTGCATCCTGGTTATGCAGAGGTCGGACGTGTGTTCATTATGATTGTGCCCTTGATGCTACATTCCGTGTCAATAAAAAATGCTCTTTATCTAAAAAAAGGTATGGTCATTGCAAAAAGAAAAAAAAAACACCAACGGAGTTTAAGAATACATACAAGGTGTGTGTGTGTGTGGTGGTGGTGGTGGTTGGGGGGGGGGGGGCATAGATAGGACACTGCATCATGACCAAAAACATGGACTTGAGCCATCGGGATGTTGAAGTGAATCCTCTCAACATCATCCCAAGACAAAAGGCCAAGCATGTTATGTGTGGGGGTGATGCTCCAGGCGATGCTGCTTCAACGGTTTGTAGATCCCGTCTCAAACGGTGAGTGACTATTGTGATCTTTAAAGTTCGGTATGACAAAAACATTTGTAGATGTTTCTTTTCTTTATTGTTGGTTCAGTGCAATTTTGAATCTCCGACGGACGACATATAGCTAAACAAAGAAGAAGACTAGTATGATTTTCAATGTAATTTTATGTTTTATTGATCGTTCAATGTCCATTTGTCTATCAACTATAGTAGTTTTATTTTCCTTGATATTAATCGGATCTAAAATGCACCTCGATTATCTTTATTAAGAAAAAAAATATTCCATCCGTTTGAAAATACTTATCGTGATTTTACTTCGTACACAATCAAATCATAGCACTAGTATATGTGAAGAAACTTTCTTCCTATATATAACACAACACAAGTATCGTGTGATCAAAATTCAATTCAGGAAGACGAGAGCGGATAAAGTATTTATTATTGTTTCTGCCATCAGTTCATGATTTGTCTTACAAGCTTTTTTGTTTTATTGCTTGCACAAACAAGTGAATGGTGTCATACTCGGCTGGTCACATATGTGCAAGACTATATCTATCTAATGAGCGGGCCAATGGCTATCTTCATGCGTCACTCGCAGTCACCGCCAACGCTGCTGATGAAGTAGCATATATCGCCAATAATAATGAGCATGATGGTGTCGTTGCCGGTGGTGGAGTATATGGAGTGGTTCGGATCAGGTTTTGCATGAGCTGTACCCACCTTCGTCCACCATCACCATTGAGTATCTCCAGGTCATACTTGAACGCTGCATTCATTCATTGAACTAGGTGTAGAAAAAAGTTCCATCATATGCTATGTTAGTCATAGTTTTTTTTGGATAAAAGCTAGATTTTATTAACTCAGTGAAGCATCAAATGAATACAATCACAATAAACACACCCGGTCTCTGCATAGTTGGGATGCACACATCCAATGTTAATCATAGTTAATCACTTGATCTACTCACCTAGCACATCTGTTGGAAGATTAGGCAAGTTCATGATTAATTCCAATAAATAATTCATGACTAGAACATATATTAGCATGCAATAATCTAGCAAACTAGAAGAGCAACAGAACATGCACATCATCACTGCACACGAAGTAGCAACTACAGAGAGAAACATTAACAGATCACGAATAACATATGGGATTTCTATTCCTGTGCCCCTGGTTCCTTAGTTGTACTCAATCATCCCCACGCGCTTAACTTTTGCTCACTTTTCCCCACTCTTTTGTCCAAAACCCTCACAAAATGTCACAACGGAGGATGCCGTCGGGTCAATGGTTTGACCGTTAACTCTGACGAGTGGGGCCGCGCTGGACTGTGTCGCCCGTTGGACCTGACAAGCGGGGCCGCGTTGGACGGTGGCGCTGGTTGGACCGTTAGGCCCTGGTTTCGTTGGACTGTTGGGCCGTTGCATGCGCCGATGCGCGCCGCCACGATACAGAAGCCTGCTATGCATGCCACGTGATCCAGCTAGCCTGCCTGCATGCGCCGATGCGCGCCGCCGCGGACGCAACGACGGTCGCTGCCACTGGTTCCTCTCTTCTCGCACGCGTCTCCACCTTCCAGGTGCCACAGACCGAGGCTAGGGTGCAGTACTATGTGTGGGCTTCGCCCACCTTTTTTACCCACCCATATGTCACTCCCTCCATCTACAAAAGCATGCAATATTTTTTTTTTGAAAAAAGGGGTCCCCCCGCTTCATCTTTTATTATGAAGCATCAGCAAAAACAAAATAGTTCTGGTCGACCCTATTACAATCATCCAGGACACTAGAGAATAGAACCAGCAACCAGAGTCAGCTAAACATAGCTTAGAGAGCATAATAGCGAAAGCATGCAATATATATCGTCCCTTATATCCATAGTTCCATACAGAAGCATGCAATATATATCCTACGTACTACCTAGTACACTACGCGTGTTCGTCGTCAGAGATGGCCTGATCCGCCTGCGCCGGAGCCTGATCCGCCTTCGCCGGAGTCTGATCCGCCTGCGTCGGAGCCTGGTCCGCCTGCGTCGCCGCCTGCGCCGCCCGCGCTGCCTCCATCTGCTGCTGACGAAAACGCCGGGCCTGCGCAGCTGACTCCGAGCGGATGGAGTTGAGGATCTCCACCTGGTCGGGCCACAGATGCACGAGCATCGGCGCCTCCTCCTCCGGCTCCTGCGGCGGCGCCTCCTCCTCCGGCTCTGGCGGCTCCTCCTCTGGCTCCTCCTCCGCAATCTCCTCCCCCTCCTCGAAATCCTCATCCGGTTCCAGAGGTAGCCTCGCTTGCCTCCGGATTTTGACCTGCCGAAGGAGGAAGAGACGGTGTTTGATTGTGTAGTACTGGCGGTGTGGTGGCATGGCTGAGGGGCTCAGAGAGGGGAGTGCTCGGGTGCCGACGGAGAGAGCACGACTAGGAAAAGGGCTATAGCTAATATGGACATTAATGGCGCACCACGTATGTGGTGCGCCACTGCTATATAGCAGTGGCGCACCATGTGTAGGTACGCCATTAGTGTCCATATCACTAATGGCGCACCACACCAACGGTGCGCCACTACTAACAATTTTTTTTCTTCCAAAACTAGTAATGGCGCATCAGGGTCTAGTGCGCCATTACTAGTTTTAACTAGTAATGGCGCACCACACACTCTGTGCGCCACTACTCACAATTTTTTTTTACTTTTTTTTTTTCAAAACTAGTAATGGCGCACCAGGGTATAGTGCGCCATTACTAGTTCAAACTAGTAATGGCGCACCCCAACCACGGTGCGCCACTACTAACAATTTTTTTTTTTTTGCAAAACTAGTAATGGCGCACCACATGACAGGTGCGCCATTAGTAACCAGGGTTACTAATGGCGCATTTTAAGGTGGTGCGCCATTGGTAACCTGAGAGCAGCTAGATATTTTGGACAGCCACCTACCACACTCACTTTGCCCACTTCATTCTCTCCACCTCCTCCTCCAAGCTTGTCTCGGGTGCCTCCTCCTCCTCACCTCATTTGCACCATAGATTCACCCAAATTAAGTGGTTAAATTTCCTTTTTTTGATAGGTAAGTAAGGGGAAAGCTTTCTTTATGTTGTAGATCTACTTTTTTCTCCCTCCAACAACGTGCACATGCACTTTTTATGGCCAAGATCTACGTATGTTTGTGGTGTTGCATATGTTTGTGTTTGCAGGTACCGGTATTTGAAATGCGATAGTTGCCAATATTTTGCCGGAATGTTGATTCATTTCCGTTTCGGCGAGAATTTGGCACTATGCATTCTTTTTGGTCCTATTTTTAGGCAAAGTCATGCCAAATTTTTTTTTGGTTCTAAAATATCGTTTTGCTCTACCCCGTAGGCGACCATGGTCCGCACGATGACCGAAGGCATCGTGAATAGGTTTTTGAGCTCCGCGAAGGCCGAGATGCTTCAAAAGAACGAGACGGAGATAAGATGTCCGTGTCGAAGATGCAAGCTGAAGAGCCTTATGGACCCGGATTCCGTATAGGTGCGGGACCACCTGCTCTTGCGTGGTTTCATGGATGGCTATCGGTGGCAAGGTGATGAAGATGATTATGAAGTCGTCCATGGGGGCCGGGCAAGAAATGAGGAAGGGCAGCAAGACAACCGCGGCGAGGGCGGGCGAGAAGACGAAGAATCTCCAGGACATGATCACGAAGTAGATGCAGCAGTACACAGTCATCATGTAGAAGATGCCGGACATGATGATGAGGAAGATGCCGGAGCAGACGAAGGGCATGATCATGAAGATGAAGATGCCGGAGCAGACGACGATGGACCATCGATGGGCTGGGTGCAGGACCCTCATATTCAAGAGCTGCTTCTCAAGCAGACGGATAACGCAAGAGCTGCCGCCCGAGAGAAAGCCAAGCTGGATCAACTGGAGATAGACGCGGTTACTCCATTGTATGAAGGATGCAGGCCCGAGGATACCCGCCTGAAAGTAACGCTCATGGCTCTGGAGATGAAGGTAAAACACAAAATGACCGACGCATGCTTCGACGAGAACATGTCATTCTGGCACGAACGTCTTCCCAAGGGGAACAAGTGCCCGACCAGTTTCGAGGAGGCGAAGAAAATCGTGTGTCCTCTGGATTTACCGCACGTGAAATACCATGTGTGCATGAACAATTGCATCATTTATCGGGACGAGCACGCGGAGTCTACCATATGTCCGGTGTGCGGCGTCACTCGATACAAGAAGAGGAAGAAAGATCCTCGAAAAGTGGTGTGGTACTTTCCGATCACTCCTCGTCTGCAGCGGTATTTCGCGGACCCTAAGGTAGCAAAGCTCCTGCGTTGGCACGCGGATAGGGAGGAGAAGAAGCGAGAAGATGACGGAAATGATCCGGAGATAAATAAAAAAGACAAGATGCTGAGTCACCCTAAGGATGCGAGCCAGTGGCAAGCGTTGAACTTCGAACACCCAGAATTTGGGGACGATCCAAGGAACATCGTGCTGGGCGCGGGCACCGATGGAGTCAATCCGTTTGGCAGCTAGAGAAGCACACATAGCACCTGGCCTGTGTTTGTGTGGATGTACAACCTTCCCCCCTGGTTGTGCATGAAGAGGAAGTACATTCACATGAGTATGCTAATTGAAGGGCCGAAACAACCAGGGAAAGACATCAATCTGTATCTGGGGCTGCTGAAAGAGGAGCTAGACACGCTGTGGAAAACGCCAGCCAATACGTGGGACGCCGCAGAGAAAGAATATTTCCCTATGAGAGCCGCACTGCTCACGACGGTGCATGACTATCTCGGTTACGGATATGTCGCGGGGCAGGTGGTCCACGGATTTTCTGGATGCGTCAGGTGCATGGATGACACAACGTATCGCCAGCTAGATAGAGATCCCGGGTCTTCGAAAACCGTGTTCATGGGACATCGAAGGTGGCTTCGCGACGATGACTCATGGAGAAAACGCAAGGATCTGTTCGATGGTGAAACCGAACCCCGAAGACGCCCGCGTACGAGGAGCGGCGAGGAAATAGACGAGCTGTTGAAAAATTGGAAAGAGTGCCCACCGCCGGGAAAGGCGCCAGAGCCGGGAAAGGCGCCAGAGCCGGGAAAGAAGCGAAAGGCGCCAGAGCCGCTGCTGAAGGTATGGAAAACGAGGTCTGTTTTCTGGGACTTGCCGTACTGGAAGATCCTCCGTGTGCCTCACAGCCTTGATGTCATGCATATCACGAAGAACGTGTGCGAGAGTCTTCTTGGTACCCTGCTCAACATGCCAGAGAGGACCAAAGATGGGCCGAAAGCAAGGGTAGACTTGAAATCAATGGGCATCAGGGAGGAGCTTCACGCTAATGATGATGATGATGATGATGATGATGATGATGAGGCGAAGGACACGGAAAGTCGTCGCAAAGGCAAAAAGGCCAAGAAGATCGGAAATGACTTCCCTCCCGCGTGCTTCACTCTAAGTCAGGAGGAGATCGAGCAGTTTTTCACCTGCCTCGTAGGAGTAAAACTTCCTTACGGTTACGCGGGGAAGATAAGCAGATACCTAGACTCAGCGAAGCAGAAGTTCAGCGGGATGAAGTCTCACGACTGTCACGTGCTGATGACGCAGATACTTCCAGTTGCAATCCATGGGATCATGGACGCGCACGTCCGTGAAACGCTATTTGGCCTATGCAACTTTTTCGACGTCATCTCTCGAAAGTCGGTTGGCGTGAGGCAACTCAGAAGGCTACAGGAAGAGATCGTGGTGATACTATGCGAGCTTGAGATGTACTTCCCGCCCGCATTCTTCGACGTTATGGTGCATCTGCTGGTCCATATCGTGGAGGATATCATCCAACTCGGGCCGACGTTCCTGCACAGCATGATGCCGTTCGAAAGGATGAATGGTGTCATCAAAGGATACGTTCGCAACATGTCACGTCCAGAGGGAAGCATAGCCAGGGGCTTTCTGACCGAAGAGTGCATCTCCTACTGCACGAATTATCTAGGCATCGAGAACCCCGTTGGTCTGCCCGTCAACAGGCACCTCGGCAGGCTCGCTGGATGGGGTCACCGCGAGGGTCGCCGCGAAATGCATGTCGACTTCGAGGGTCGACTCGCCGACTTTAAAAGAGCAAACCTAGTCGCGCTACAACACATAGACGTGGTCGATCCTTGGGTGGTAGAGCACAAAACCTTTATTGAGAAGACGTACAATGACCGAGGCCAACAGAGGACGGACGGAGATATAATCAAAGAGCACAACTCATGTTTCACGCGTTGGTTCAAGGAGAAGCTTCTGTCGTACCCTTTACATGAGGATTCTTCCGCGGAAGAACAACTCATATTCGCCTTGTCACAGGGCGCCGAGCACAACCTGATGACGTATGAGGCGTACGATATCAACGGCTACACATTCTACACCGAGGGAAAGGACATGAAGAGCGATGGTTATCAGAACTCCGGGGTAACGATGCAATCCTACACCGGTAACGACAAGGACAGATACTACGGAAGGATCGAGGAGATCTGGGAGCTGAGCTACGCTGGAGAGAAGGTCCCGATGTTCCGTGTCAGATGGGCCAAGAGCGTCCTAAAAGAAGACCGGTATTTCACCACCATGGTTATACCCGAAGCCAAATCCAAGACCGTGGGCGCAAACGTCACCGCGAAAAATGAGCCATGGGTACTGGCTTCCCAAGTGGACCAATGCTTCTTCATTACCGACCCGTCAAAGCCCAGTTGTGTTGTCGTGAGGAGAGGCAAAAGGAAGATCATCGGAATGGATGGAGTCGCCAATGAGCAAGACTTCGACAAGTACGGCGACCCGAAGATGGAACATGACGACGACGATGAAGTGCCATACACCACAAGAAGAAGCAGGACCACCCTACCTAAAGGACGTCCGTTCAAGAGAAGAACTCCATTTGCGAAAAAGAAGGGCAAGAAGATTGTGAAAAGATAGCTAGCTAAGATCGATTGTATTTAAATTGTAGTCTTCATTTCTCGATTGTATTTCGACATATGGAAATGACATTTCTTCTGTTCTAGTCCTCATGAATATTTATTTATGTTTATTCTGATATTTATGTTTATTCTGGTATTTATGTTTATTCTGGTATACCAATTTTTATTTATGTTTATTCTGGTATTGAATTTCTAACTCACAAAAAGTATTGAATTTGTTAATATTTCTTGAACTCATGAATATTTTTAAATTTCATGGGCACTTTTTGAATTCATGAATATTTTTTCAAATTTGATGATATTTTTTCATATTCATAAATGTTTTACCAATTCACAAATGAATGCAACCAAAAATCCAAAAAAAAAAGTTACTAATGGCGCACCAAGAGAAGGTGCGCCATTGCTATCAAGGTACTTATGGCGCACCAGGGGTGGGTGCGCCATTGCTATCACTGTATTTATGGCGCACCCCTAGGAGGTGCGCCATTGCTAACCTTCCCCCTCTGTATTTGATAAAAAAGGCAAAAGATAAAAAAAACACCATCGATCCCAAATCCCCAATCCCCACTGCTGCCCCCGAGCCCTCGACCTGCTGCTCCGCCGCCGCCCCGACCCACTGCGCCGCCACCAGTCACCCCGCGCCGCACGGAGACGTCCAGGAGGACCGCCGTCGACTGCTTCTTCATCTACGGGCTCTCAATCGACCGGAGCTGCACCGTATCGTCGCCATCGCCGTCTTCCCCAACCTCGGCCGCCCTCGTCCACCTCGTCACATCGCTCCGCCCCGGCTCACCCGCGCACCCCAATTCCTCCGCCCCGCACGCGCGCACGCGGGAACCCTCGCCGCTGCGTCCCCGACCTCAAGCCGCAGCGCCGCCACCGCCGCGTCGCCCGCCACCGCCACCGCCGCGTCATCCTCTGTACATGGATGTGTTGTTGCTGTCCACTATTTTGCAGGCCTGAGCTTGGAGCAGGGTTATGGTGATTTTTGGTGCGATTTTCAGCTAAATTGGAATGGACCCGAAATGTTTGTTACCTCCTCTGTCATGGGTATTATAATTATTCAGTATGGTTTTAGGTTGAGGCTGTTTTTATGCACCATCACTTGTTGATTTGGTGTAGCTTATGCTGTAGTGTTTTCTGCAAACAGAGATAATTTTGTAGTTGTTTTTTGTTTTTGTATTGTAGTGCCCCAAGGAGAGTATAGTGTCGCTTTGTTTTTGCATTTTTCCAGTAAACTATGATTTTTCCAACACAAAGCGCGGCTGTGTTCGAATCATCTTTTTCCAGGGTCATTCGAACAGTGAAAATATAGGTGTCTGAACTAGTTCTCTGAACTTTTTTGTCTCTGAACTTTTCCTTTGTGTCTGAACATTTCCTGAAGAAATTTACAGCTACCAGGGATACAAATGGCTACCAGGGATAGAAATTTACAGCTAGCAGGCGGATGAGCTAGGGCTGGGGGACACCGTCCGGCTTAAATAGCCAGCAATGGATAAGGACGGGGAGCCGGAGCGGTGCCTCCTCCCTCAACAGTCAACGCCTAGCGAAGGACCAACCAGGACTTGGTATTATTTTGCGCGGATGAGTGGGCGAGCAGAACCAACCTCTCGCGGATCGCCCAACGATCCAACGATGCGGAGCCGTCCATGTGATCCAATGGCGCGGAGCCTGGACGCAGCCTGCCCTCGGAAATCCTTCTAGAAGACCATATCCGACGGTTGTCGCTTGGCGCTAGGGTATGATCGGACAGCTGCAGTTTGACATTAGGGTTTGTAGAGATGCTGCGGGGTTTTGAGACGGTCAGCGGGGTTATCTTAGGTTTGACCAACTTTCAAATGACCTTAACTAATTCAAAAAAATCAAAAAAATATGAAACCTTCCCTGTTCGTCGTTTTATAGGACATAGTTACCCTACAAAATATAAACCTGGTTTAGGGACCTTTTTAAGAAAAACCTTCTTTTGAGATGAGCTACCGTTTCCAAGTTCAAATGAGCAGAACTAAATTCAAAAAAATTCAAAAAAAATGTAAAACCTGCTCACAATGCCTTTGTATGTGACATGATTATGGCAAAAAATAAAAATCTTGGTTTATGGACATTTCCATGAAAACTCCTTCACACATACGAGCTATCACGTATGAGGTTGTATAGAGTTCGAGAAGAGAGCGACAATGGGTTTATGTTTACGAAAAATAAAAAATAAAAAAAAAATCACCAGAGCTCCATTTCAGTGTGAGTAAGAAGGATCTGAACTTATTTTTCATTTTTGAAAATTTCAACTGTCTTTATAATAATAGGTTTTGCAATAATGGGTTAGGGTTTAGGGTTAGGGTTTAGGAGTGTATTTTTGTTTTGTTTGTTGTTAGATCATTTCAACATAGGGTAACATGATCATTACAACTTAGGATCAACTTAGGCCTCTTCCAATGCAAAGGTGCTAAGTGCATTAAATAGCTTAGCAACTCAACTCTCCAATGGATAGGTGCTTACCTTGTTGTTGCTAAGCTCACTTTATTTAATGATTTAGCACCTAGTGTAAGCTCTTTTAGCACGGTGGAGCACTAGGAAGGGCCTTAGGATCAACATGTCGCTTATAATTCAAATGTTAGTTCAAATTCAAGTTTTACCTTAATTAAACATCAAATCACATCATATTCAAACATCATATCACATCACATCACATCACCATGCATTAGCTTTAATTAAACATTAATGCCGACCACAGAGGCCGGCGATAGTTTTAGGGCACCCTAGTTCATAAGTCTGCCATGCATTATACACAAGGCCAGTAGCAACTAATATAAAAATACAGATAAAAATATAACACATATAAAATATAGACAATGCCACCCGCCGGTGAAGCCGCCGCCGTCTTTAGGAGCGCTGTCCTACTCGTCGTCATCGCTGGTGAGGTCGACGTAGGGAGGCGGCTGCCAAAGGTGGGATGGCGGCCTCTGCCAGGTCGGAGGCGCTTGCGGCGCCTGCAACACCTCCTCCCGTGGCTCCTGCTCTGGTTCGGGTGACCGTGGCAGCGTGGGTGCCCACGGCTGGACAGCCAGTGCGTCGGCCATCTCCGACGCATTGGCCAACCACCCCCATGTCTGGCCCACGTCGGCCATCATGATGACATATTTTTATGTTTGCTCAAATTAAGAATGTTCACGTGGCTCATCAAGAAGGTTTTGTCATGAAAGAAAAAGCAACATAAGGCATGTAGTCTGGAGAATTTATTTTATGAACTAATACAAAGGTTGAGACAATGCCACTTTAAGTCTGAGGGAGTAAGTTCTCTACCTCATCTAGATGAAAAGATCAATGGCTAAACTAGGAGTTTTCCATCATCCAAAAATGATATGAATGATGTCTCAAACGTATATACTTTTTCCAAACTCTTTTACCACTGTTTTGACCTCTAAATTGCATGATCTGAATGAAGCTAACACGGACTAACGTTGTTTTTAGCAGAATTGCCATGACATTATTTTTGTGCAGAAATAAGAGTGCTCCAAATTGACCAGGGATTTTTGAGGAATTTTGATGGAAAATAAGAAGACCCGAGGACCAAAGAAGTGCCAGAGGGGGGCACTAGGGCGCCATACGGCCAAGCCATGCAGGTACCTCTGGTCATGCCACATGGCTGCGTGGGCCCCTCGGGCACCACCTTTCGACCATCCTTTCGCCTATAAATCCTGCATATCCCAGAAAAAATCATGGAAATTCCCGACGCATTTTACGATACAGAGCCGCTGCCATCTTTCTTCTCCCTCTGGAGATCTGATCTGGAGTACGTTTTGGGCTCCGGAGAGGGGGATTCTTCGTCGTCATCATAACCAAACCGTCTCCAATAACAATCTAATTATGCTTCCACCCATGTGTCAGTAATTCCTCTATAGGCACATGGAGGTAGATGGGAATTGGATGATAATTCTTATGTAATTGATGTCAGATTTGTTAAGGCCTGATGCCTAGTATCCACTATGTTCCGAGATTGATGTTGCTATGCTTAATGCTTGAAAGTATGACCCGAATGTCATGATTTCATATCTGAACTCATTCATACATGCAAGTTGTATGCATCTGTTAAGGTTCTGAACCCGAGACCCCAAAGTGTCAATAATTGGGATATCAATGGGATGACTTACCTTGAGGACCCGATTCTCTATTAAAACTAGCGCATTAATTACCCTTAATTTTCATTAGCAGCCCGTTGAAATCAGAGAGTAGGACAGAAGATGTTGTGCAAGTTCTTATCACAAGCACATGCAAGTACATACTAAATACATGCCTACACATAATTGATGAATTGGAACTAGTTTTCTGTCTCTCTATGTTATGACTATTGCATAATGAATCTCATACGAACAAAGCCCACTATCCACGTCTGTGCGTACACTTTCCATTACTGTTGCTCCCATTATAATTAGTACTGCTGCAATCTGTTACTTTTCTGCATTACCGTTACCACTATTGTTACTATTACTATTTCACTGCTACCGCTATCATATTACTTTGTTACTAATAAATTGTGCCGAGAAAGGTATCTATCCAAGTGTGGCTGAATTGATAACTCAACTGCTAAGGCTTATAAATATTCTTCAGTTCCCTTTGCGCCGAATCAATAAACTTGGGGAAATACTTCCCTCGAAGAATGTTACGACCCCCTACACTCTTAGGTCATCAATGATCTTGGTGTTATCTCATGCATTAATTACATGGAGATTCATCGAGAAATAGGTCCAAAAGGAGTAAAATTCATATTATGATGCCATACGAAAGAAATACTTTATGCACCAATACTCTGTCTCACTTACTACTAAAATCAAGGGCGATAAAATTAGACATTTTAGCGTCCAAGGAACCAATTTTAAACTGATTAGATAATGTCGGTTCCTTATGTTTCAGCTGTGAGAAGTATCTTATGTATTAAGTATGAACGCTCCCTCTTATTTGTGACCAAGACACTTATTTATGCTCAAGACACTTGGCAAAATTGTGTTTAATCCATAACTGGACCACTCAAAAGATGTTATAAAGCTTTGCATTATATGCAAGGCGATGATTATAACATGCTCGTTTATAATGAGTTTGGTAACCTAATAATTGTGGGTTAGTCAGACATTGTTTTGGTGAGGTACACGGGTATTAAGATTTCCTAGCCATGTTACATCCGCACCTTCACACAAGGAGTTTCATCGTAGAAAAGCTCCTAAAGAACAACCATGGCATCATAATGATGCAAACTATCCGTGGCATGTGAAGAGGGTACCGAGCAGGTTGTATGCCGCAAGAATATTATTCCTGGAGTTAAGAGTGCGATAAAAGTCAATTAGTGTTGCCAAAGGCATTGACATAATGTCTATGTTGTGAGATACAGTCCAGGATCAAACGTAAGATACTTTATCCACATGTTTTGCGGGTCCGCTCACTAAGGCTTACCACCCAATATTTTATGATGATGTTGCCGACATGGGCTTAGGGCATCTTGACCCAAATTTGCTCCATCATCTCTGTGCGGACAGGGGGACCGGTCCGCGGACATAGATGCCGGAGGCTGCCATCCAACGCTGCCCGCATACATTTCAACAACTAATTGAACTAGCCGGGCAAAATTCGTGCAAACCTGGCGGATTTATATAATGGTAGGATATAATTTACATAAATAGACGATTTTTCGACCGATTTACTAAAAACTAAAAAAACTAAACCCTATATCGGACGACCGCCTCGTAAGCGTGGCCGCCCTGTCCTGCCGCACCGCCATCGCCGTTCGTGCCGTCGTCCCTTCAGCGACGCAAGGATGCCGGAGGACCGCAACAGTGTGCTGCTCACGGAGGAGAAGCTCCGCCTCCTATTGCGCGTCGCGAAGGGCCACCTTGGCGATTATCGATGGCGCCGACGGAGCCCTTGCCCCTAGCGGCGTTGGCGTAGCAGTTGCTAAGCGACCAGTCCTCGCCGTCAAGGCGGCGCCGGCGCCCGGTGGCCGTCTCCCGAGGTGCGACCACGCAGTGGTGAAGTTAGGGTTGTTGCTGACCCATTATGACGCCACATCCGTCTTGGCGAATGCGGACCAGTGACCGACATAGTGCTGGTTGTACCTAGCCTGATGCCTCGCCACACGCTCCGCCTCGGATACCATAGCCCGAGAGTCGGAGGCACCGTCGTAACCGCTCCCTCCGAGGTAATGGAGGATGCAGCCACACACCTTCGTGATTGCGGGCGACAACTCCTCCTTTATCAGGTGGCGATGGCGTCGTGGTGGTGACAAGGGCCCGTCAACCCGCGTGTGGTGGCTGTGCGGCGGGGGCGATGCCGACTCGTCCTTCACGCGATGAAGGCGTTGGTGGGACCCCGACTCCTGCTTCACACGACCGCCCATGCGGAGGCCGCACTTGTGCCGCGAGGACGCATGCTCGTCCTTCACCTGTCGGAGTGGGGATGTCGTCTCCCACTTCACACAGAAGCGCAGTGGGGACAGTGGCTCCATCTTCACGTGCGTTGGCAATAGTGGCGCCGTGCCCATTTGATAGAGCAAACGCTCCATCATGATCTCCATCTGACAGACGTCCGTCAGAGCCGTCTCCAAGAGGAGACGGGGTCGTTGCTGTGACTGGTCCTCAATGCAGATGGTCCTGGAGAGCGACGGCGGCGACACCACGATCCTCCTGAAGATAAACTTCCACCGGCTCTGCCTGCCGAACAAGAGAGTCAGGACTTCGGCATCGCCGTTGGGCTCGTGGATGGGGACGGTGAGGGGAGAGGAAGGTGCTCGGGGAGGGGGAGTGCGGCTCTGTGCGTCGTCGTCGCACGACTTAGATAGCCGCGGCCAGGCCAGGCGAAGGGGCGGTCAGCTCGCTTCAATGCGGCACAGTGGTTGGAGTTAGTTTCTCGGGACGCGACGTCCACATTGAAGTGAAGACGTCCGAGAGATCGCGTCTGTCGGCGGCATCTGGTCAAAGCACGTACATCAATGCCAGCCGCTGCATGCTCTTGGCCATCATGAATGTGGCGCGGCAAACGGCGGGGGCGCTTGGTGGAAAGCGTGGGAGAGGCGGGTGGGATTTTTTGTGGGCCAGGATGGTCATTGGCGGGCGTGGCAGCGGTCCGTACGCTCGCAAAGCCCCCTAGTGTTTCTCCGGTTTGCTGGAAAAGACACGTTCAAACCGCCCGGCGAACCGATACAACCCCGCGTTGGATGGCACAACACGTTCGGATTTTGTCATTGTTTGATTTGATTTGTTTAATTTTTCTTCTTCTTAAGGGGGTAATACCAATGTCCCTAATTCATTATTCTATTAGAAAACTTCATCATTATGATTTTTTAGTTTATGTTTCATTTTCACAGTTCTGAAAGCCACCAATTCACTCATTCTCTGAAACACTTAATTATGTTGATTTTGTTTTAATTTTTATTTCTTTATCATTTAATGTAAATACTAATGCCACTAATTCATTCTTCTCAGGGACCTTAACATTTTTTGGGTGAAAATTCTAGTATTATATGCTTCTTCTTGCATATTGTAAAAAAGTGCAATTTCTATGTAAATTGTGTGCAATTTTTGTCAATGTTTGTTTTAGAATTTTTTTCATTTCTTTTCTTCGGTAAGACAATTGCCACTAATTCATTATTTCTTAGAAAAATCATTATTATGATTTTATTTTAGTTTAGATTTCATTTTCTTCATAAGGAAAGGCTAATACCAAAGCCACTAATTTATTCTTTCTTAGCAACAATTCAGTATTTTTATTTTTTTAGTTTTTATTATTTTTATTTTTCTTTAATTTTAATACCTATGCCACCAATTCATTCTTCTCAGGAAACTTAGTTTTTTTATGAGAAAATTCTAGTATTATATGCTTCTTCTTGCATATTGTAAAAAGTGCAATTTCTGTGTAAATTGTGTGCAAATGTTGTCAATGTTTGTTTTAGCAAAAAAAACATTTTATTTATTTGGTAATACCAATGCCACTAATTCATTCTTTCTTAGAAAACTTCATTATTATGATTTTGTTTTAGTTTGTATTTCATTTTCTTTCTTAAGAAAGGGTAATACCAAAGCCACTAATTAATTCTTTCTTAGTAAAAATTATTTTTATGATTTTGTTTTAGGTTTATTCTTTAATTTTTATTTAATGGTAATACACATGTAATTAATTCATTCCTCTCAGGAAACTTAATTTTGTGTGTGAAAATTCCACTATTATATGCTTCTTCTTTCATATTGTAAAAAGTGCAATTTCTATGTAAATTGTGTGCAATGTCTTTGAATGTTTGTTTTATATTATTAATTTTTATTCTCTTTCTTCTTAAAGTATAATACCAATGCCACTAATTCATTCTTTCTTAGAAAATTTCATTATTTTGAATTTTTTTTATTTCTTATCTAAGGATAATGCGAGTGCCACATGAAACATTTTTATTGTTGCAAAAATTTCCCTATTATATTCTTATTCTTGCATGTTATATTAAACCATGATTTTTATGTAAATTCTGTGCTATTTATTTCATACTTTTTTTGTTTCGTTTCTGAATTGTTCTCTCACTATTCATTTTATCTTGGTTGACTGGTCAAGATATTCTGAGATGTTCGTCTTAACTATCTTAGTATTTGGTTATACTCAATAAAATAATCACATCATCTAGTGGGCCTAGCTCTTACATAAATCTCGGCTTGGTAGTTGGGATACACACTGGTAGAAAACATGGCACTAGTCCCGGTTCTGGAACCGGGACAACACGATCGGGACTAATGCCCAAAACCCTTAGTCCCGGTTTGCTTACGAACCGAGAACAAAGGGGCACCACGTGGCCGCTGCGGGGCGCCCAGGCAGGAGGACCTTTACTCCCGGTTGGTAACACCAACCGGGACCAAAAGGCAGCCACGCGTCAGCAGCTCGTAGGCGCTGGGGTTTTTTTTTGGAAGGATGGGTTTAGGGGTTTTGAATGGTTAATTTAGGGGTTTCATATTGTGTTAGGTAGCTAATAGAGAGAAGTGACCTTTCTTTCTCCGTGCTTGGTCGACGCTAGCTACTATACATATAGAGAGAACTCGACGCTAGCTAGTAAGCAAATGAAGGAAACCATTAATTACACAAGATCGTCATGAACATATATAGAGAGAAGTGACATCTAGCTCTTTCTCCGTGCTTGGTCGAACAACAAGTTTTCGTATATCTATCCGACGCTACTACATATGTACAATATAACATCTCTTAGAATCCCTAACACCTAAGATCCATTTGCAATTTCACATGGTATTCTCCGTGTTCAGGTATGACGTGGTCAAGAAAGAATCCCGCCAATTCCTCTTGAATTGCTCGTATGCGATCATGTGGTAGGAGTTCATCCCGCATCTGCCAGATCTAATTTAAAGAAGGGGGTCAATACATATATATGAATGAAACTCAACACAATTGATGGTAATATGTAAAATAAAATTGTGAATATTGTTTACGTACTTCAAATTGTTTCTCAGAGAAGCCCCGCTCAGAGGTATAGTGGCGAATGAACTCGCATACGTAGTATCCACATAAAAGAGTCCCGGGTGCCTGGTACAAGCACTTTACGAGAATAGAGTTCAATCAAACTGATCAGCAAGCATGATAATGGTATTGATGAAACTAGAATCAATGAGAGATGCGCGGAACTAGCTAGTACTACTTACTTTGGGGTGTGTAAATCGCAGCTCCTTCTTCAGACCCGGAACCATAGTGGTGAACTTTTTCCAAACCCTGGCAGGCAAAGAAAATGATTACTTGATATCAGGAAATGAACGAAAGTTGCCGATATGGTTCCGGTATTGATTGAACTTACTTCTGGAGCATTGCAGTCATGTCCGCATAATACTTGGGATCTTTACGGAGCGAGTCTAAGACAGTTACTAATGCCCCGTCAAGGTTAATGGATAACAGAATATAGTGGAAGCTGCGCACACATAACTCATCAATTACATTACTTAACCTCGAGTAAGCGAAACCGAATATGCACAAGACAGTAACACTCACTTGAAGTTGTAAGGAAAGAGTATTTCCCTTTTGTTTTGATGTCTAAGGAACGCTTCTAGCAAGTTGTCCTCGGTATCTTCGGCCTCGTTTTGTACCGACCATTCATTTACGGTATTTGGGCTAATGAACCCAATGTCATAGATTTGTTCTATTTTGCATTCGACCATCTTCAATCTGCATAATATAGTGAGGATAATTATATATACATGCAATGAACAAGCTGAGCTAGAGACTTAATTATAGAAGTAATACTTATAGACAGTAGCAAGTCGTGAGTTGTTTGTCGAGGGCCTTTTGATTGTATAACTGGAATAACTCCACAAATTCAACAGGCAGCAGGTCGACTCCAGGGAAGTCGTGCTCTTTTTTAATTCCGACAAACAAACTGTCGGTCCCGGACTTCCTGCAGGTTTCCATGTACCACTCATGCAATTTTTGCATCATCGTTGTTAGATGAGGATGATAAGGTTTGACGAGAGGCTTCCCGTGATCGTATCTAAAGTCGTCTACTACCTCAGCCGTTTCAAACTGTACATCATCGGGCAGGTAATCATCAAGAGTGGTACTGGCCAGTAACACCGGATGATTAGCGATATCGCTAGACACCTTGAGCGGGGGGCACGATTGCTTCTCCTGTTCGCCGAGCTGGGGAATTGTTTTCCCACTTCTTCATTTTTCTCTCTTGCAGCACTGGAAGTACTTCCTGACCGCTGCGCTTCAGCATGTGTCTTAGTAACTATGCGGTCATAGTTGGATAGCCGAGTCTGTGGTGGTCGCTTCAGGGCATGCAGAGTGCGCTTCGCTTTCACCGGATCTACCATTTCCTTCGGAGGTGGATCTTTCCGTGCAAAATGGGCCTTCACTTCGGCTGCACTGATTTCAGCGTTTTCCTCTTCGGTCCTGCCATATGGTAACTTCGGAAGAGGCTTGAGGCTTGGACCAAATTTGAATTTCTTCCCGCCTATTGTACTGCTAGCCACCGGAGCGGCGGCGGCGACTCTCTTCTGCCGTAGCTGACGCGCCGGAGGAGGCGTAGTGCCCTGACGCGCCAGAGGAGGAGGAGGAGGAGGCGGAGTGCCCTGACGCACCGGAGGAGGCGAAGGAGGAGGTGGAGTGCCCTGACGCGCCGGAGGTGGCGGAGTTCCCTGACGCGCCGGAGGAGGATAAGGAGGAGGCGGAGTGCCCTGACGCGCCGGAGGAGGAGGAGGAGGCGGAGTGCCCTGACGTGTCGGAGGAGGCTGAGTCTGCTGAGGCGTCCAGTTTGGAAGCTTGATGTACTCTTTCCTCCATAGACAGGTACTCCTCAAAGCATTTTCCAAAAGAATAATATCCTCTTCACCTGTAGGGTTGTCAAGCTCCAGCCCCTCAAATCCATTCATTATTTCATCCACCGTCACAACAACATAGCCATGTGGAATTGGACGGCAATGGAAAGTTCCCTCCGCTCGAGGAGGTACAACAGAGCCGACCGCCGCCTTGAAGGCCAGGTTCTCGCATTTCGTCATTAGCTCGCAATGTTCAGCCGCCGTGATACTATCCACGGGGTAGCGAGGAGCCGTGAAATCAGGCTGAACGAGCTCCGTGGAAGCCACACTGCTTCTCCGCTGAGATGGTGGGGTAGCGTCGAAGGAAGGATCTTCGTGCCGCTCAGATGGTTGGCCGGTAGCTCGCTGGCTCTCAAGTTACTCTAGTTTTGCTAATCTTGCACTGAGCTTCTGCATTTCCCTTCCTTCCTGTTTCCTTTTTCTCTCTCGGCTTCTATAACCACCGCTGTCGGGAAACCCATGCTTCCACGGAACGGAGCCTGGTGTGCCTCGTGTTCGTCCAGGGTGTTCAGGATTCCCGAGGGCCTCTGTCAGCTCGTCCTTCTCTCTGTCGGGAATGAACGTCCCTTCCCGCGATGCCTTGATTACTGCCTGAAGCTTCCGGAAGGGTATTGCAAGTTGCTCGTCAGTCCAAACACACTCCCCTGTTTCTGGGTCCAAAGTTCCCCCAACCCCGAAGAACCAAGTCCTTGAACGATCTGGCCAGTGCAATGTCGCTGGTTGGACATTCTTAGCAAGCAGGTCTTGCTCAGCTTTGCCCCACAACTGTCGGGCTTTGTAGTAGCCACCTGACCCCGTGTGATGGTGATACTTCTTCCTTGCAGCATTTTTCTTGTTTGTCAGTGACCATTTCTTACCCTTCTCCGATTTCTTATAGGCCACAAATTCGGGCCATTGATCTCTTATCTTCTCATATCGACCGACGAATTTCGGAGTCTCCTCTTTCTCGACAAACTTTGTGTTCAACTCTTTCTTCCAGTTCTTGAATAGTTCTGCCATCTTCTTAAGAGAAAACGCCTTGACCTTTCGCTCTATAACTAGGTTATTCAGATCCTCCTCTCGTGGTAAGCTGAAATTTGCCATCAGCTGGGTCCAAAGATCATCTTTCAGTCTATCATGGACATAAGAAACTTCAGGGTCCTTATTATTCTTATTCCATTGATGGGTATTGATCGAGACATGGTCCCTAACAACAACTCCACACTGATGTACAAATGCGTCCTTGGTCCACTTGGGAGCAATCGGTTGGCCATCTTTCGCGACTTCTGTGATCGTGAACCTTTCATCCGGGCGCAACTTTTTCTTCGGGCCTCGTCTCCTTACCTCGTCGGACTTTGAAACAGTTGAGGCTCCCTCCTCCGTTCGGTCACCGGAGCCGTGATTATGATCTCCTTCCTCCGCCATTCGGTCACCGGAGCCGTCATGATCTCCTTCCTCCTCCATTGTTGGATCACCGGAGACGTCATCCTCTCCTTCCTAATAATCGGTGTCGTTGAGATACGACAAGGGATCACCTCCGGCGCGGATTATATCCCCCAACAACTGTTCTTTTTCTAAGTCTCTTTGATCCATAGTTTCTGCAAATATTATACAACATGGCAATATACAAACATGAGATATGCAAATCAATACAAGGCCGGCAATGCAACAATACGATCATATAATATCACTAATACATCATCGAATAGTATTATATAATATCACTAATACAGATATAGTTGAAGTCTCGCGGCGCAGGCGGTGGACACCCAAAGAGAAGGAACCATGACAGGATCATAGCTCGGGTGAGATCCCTGAAGAACCTGCCAGGTATTGGAGAACCTGGCGTCCAACGCAACCATGTAGCGTTGGACGTGCTCGTCCTCCTCCCTGACACGGCGACGTACCACCTCCGCGGGGGCCGACTCCCTCTGCACCGACAGTGGTCCACGCGACCGCCACCAAAGAACCTCCGGGTCGACGACGGGACCCTCATTCCTCACCAAGCTGGGCGCCCCGGAAGGCAGCACCTCCCAGTGCCAGCCCGGCGGAGCCCAGTCCCGGACATGGCGCCTCTCAAGCAGGTGGTCGCCGTCGCCGAGTCGACGAGGAGGATGCGGGCCGGGAATCGTCGACGTCGAGACCAAATTCTACAACTATTTAAATTCCTACTATTTAATAAACTTTAATAAAGATGATTGCATTTGACAACTATGACAATAATAACATATTTAACAACAATGACACATTTTCTACTTAAGCGATCGTCGGGGACTCCTCCCCGGCGATCCTCGGGGACTCCTCGGGTTCGCCGACTAAAACAACTAAAACTTTTTTACAACTAAAACAACTAAAACAACTAAAACAACAAATTAATAAAAAAAACTAAAACAACTAATAAAGCAAACTAAAACAACTAATAAAAATAGTAAAACAAACAAAAATAAATAAAACGCGTGCGAGGGCCGGGGCAGGCCAGCGGCGCCGGTGCACGCGGCCGCGGTGGCCGCGGTGGCCGCGGAGGAGGGGGCAGGAGCTCACCGGCGACGACGGACTCGGGGAGGAGGCGCGGGCGGCGAGGACGGGGCTCGGGGAGGTGGCGCGGGCGGCGTCCGGCGTCGGGGGCGGCGACGACGTCGACGAGGACGAGGAGGCACGCGGGGACGGGCTCGGGGCGGCGGCGAGGAGGCGCGCGGGGACGGGCTCGGGGCGGCGGCGAGGTCAGGCTCGGGGGCGGCGGCGACGACGGGCTTGGGGGCGGCGGTTAGGATGGGCTCGGGGGCGGCGGCGGCGACGAGGACGGGCTCGGGGACGGCGGCGACGATGAGGACGGGCTCGGGGGCGGCGGCGAGCTCCGGCAGCCTAGCGGCGTTGGGGCAGGGCGTCGGCGTCGGGGCGAATGGGAGAGATTGGGGGAAATTTCGACAAGTCCCGCCTTATATGCGGACACCTTTGGTCCCTGTTGGTGTCTCCAACCGGGACTAATGCAGCCCTTTTGTCCTTGTTGGTGCCACCAACCGGGACCAAAGGTCAATTTCAGCAGCCCAAAGGGTGGGAAACAGAGACCTTTGATCCCGGTTGGTGGCTCCAACCGGGACGAAAGGGGGGCATTAGTCCCGGTTGGAGCCACCAACCGGGACGAAAGGGCTGCATTGGTCCCGGTTGTAGCCACCAACCGGGACTAAAGGGTTGGTCTTGGCTGTGGTGGGAGTTTAGTCCCACCTCGCCAAGCGAGGGGCGCTCGCACCGGTTTATAAGCCCGCCCCTCTCTGCCTTGTTAAGATCCTCTCAAAGTGAAAATAGATGCCCTTATATGGGAAATTTGACCTGAAATCAAAGTGAATTTCACTCTGATTTCAGGTCGAATTTTCCCTATAAGCGCATCTATGTTTATTTTTGCTATTTTTTTATGTTATTTTTTTGCACAGTAAAAGTTCTTAACAAAAAATACTTTATGAATACTCTTTTTGCTATTAAAGTTTTTAACAAAAATAACTTTTGGAAGATGTCTATCTCGGACTGCATCATCTGATCTATTACAAATAACCTTAGGAAAACACGTCTATTACAAAGGGATTTCAATTTTTTAAACATATTTCAACTCAAGACTTTTTCTGCATTCAATATGCACCATTCAAAGCCGCATCATCACTTTTCAACACTTTTCTGACCTGATTTACTATTTTTCATGCATTTCATGATTTATTTTGAGCTAAAATGACCCTCAATTGAAAAACACTACAAATGAACTCTGAAATGGTTGAAAGTTGGCATGGTATCATCATTTCACCCACATAGCATGTGCTAAAAAGTTGAGAGGGTTACGGCAAAAACTGGATGCACTTCGTGTACAAAATGAACAATCTCTTTCGAAGTATCAGGGTTTTGGACGAAAAGTCATCAGTTACAAAAGGATTTCAAAATTTTAAACATATTTCAACTCAAGACTTTTTATGCATTCAATATGCACCATTCAAAGCCACATCATCACTTTTCAAACCTTTTCTGACTTCATTTGCTATTTTTCATGCATTTCATGATTTATTTTGAGCTAAGATGACCCTGAATTGAAAAGCACTGCAAATGAACTCTGAAATGGTTGAAAGTTGGCATGGTATCATCATTTCACCCACATAGCATGTGCTAAAAAGTTGAGAGGGTTACGGCAAAAACTGGATGCACATCGTGTACAAAATGAACAATCTTTTTCGAAGTATCAGGGTTTCAGACGAAAACTCATCAGTTACAAAAGGCATTTCATTCCTTGACATGTAACTGCATTGATATTCTAGATCAAAGCCATCATCAGAATAGTTGTGGAGAGAAAGTATTCACTTTTTCTTCGTGTGTGTCCCTTGCTTATTGCGCCGTAACCATGGATAATCTTCTTCATTTAACAGGGTGCTTGGGTCAGCCTTCACTTTGAAGGGAGGAATTTCATGAAACTTTTCATAATCTTCAGACATGTCTGTCTTGCCCTCCACTCCCACGATGTCTCTTTTCTCTGAAAGAACTATGTGGCGCTTTGGCTCATCGTATGATGTATTCGCTTCCTTATCTTTTCTTTTTCTCGGTTTGGTAGACATGTCCTTCACATAGAAAACCTGCGCCACATCATTGGCTAGGACGAATGGTTCGTCTGTGTACCCAAGATTGTTCATATCCACTGTTGTCATTCCGTACTGCGGGTCTACCTGTACCCCTCCTCCTGACAGATTGACCCATTTGCATCAAAACAAAGGGACCTTAAAATCATGTCCATAGTCAAGTTCTCATATGTCCACTATGTAACCATAATATGTGTCATTTCCCCTGTTGGTTGCTGCATCAAAGCGGACACCAATGTTTTGGTTGGTGCTCTTTTGATCTTGGGCGATCGTGTAAAATGTATTCCCATTTATCTCGTACCCTTTGTAAGTCAATATAGTCGAAGATGGTCCCCTGGCCAACGAGTACAACTCATCTGCAATAGTGGTGTTACCCATGAGATGTGTTTGCAACCAACTGCCGAAAGTCTTGATGTGTTCACATGTAATCCAGTCGTCACACTGCTCCGGGTGTTTGGAGCGCATAATATTCTCGTGTTCATTGACATACGGGGTCACCAAGGTAGAATTCTGTAGAACAGTGTAGTGTGCTTGAGACCAAGAATGCCCGTCCCTACATATTATTGAATTCGCTCCTAGCGTGCCTTTTCCAGTCGGTCTCCCCTCATACCGCGATTGAGGGAGACCAATCAGCTTAAGGTCAGGAATAAAGTCAACACAAAACCCAATGCTTTCCTCTGTTTGATGGCCCATGGAGATGCTTCCTTCTGGCCTAGCACGGTTACGAACATATTTCTTTAAGACTCCCATGAACCTCTCAAAGGGGAACAGGTTGTGTAGAAATACAGGGCCCAGAATGCCAATCTCGTCGAGTAGATGAACTAGGACGTGCGTCATGATATTGAAGAAGGATGGTGGGAACACCAGCTCGAAACTGACAAGACATTGCACCAAATCACTCTTTAACCTTGGTAGGATTTCTGGATCGATTACCTTCTGAGAGATTGCATTGAGCAATGCACATAGCTTCACAATGGTTAATCGAACGTTTTTCGGTAGAAGCCCCCTCAATGCAACCGGAAACAGTTGCGTCATAATCACGTGGTAGTCAGGAGACTTTAGGTTCTGGAACTTTTTCTCTGCCATATTTATTATTCCCTTTATATTCGACGAGAAGCCAAATGGGACCTTCATACTGAGCAGGCATTCAAAGAAGATTTCCTTCTCTTCTTTGGTAAGAGCGTAGCTGGCACGACCTTCATACTGCTTTGTTTGCATGCCGTCTTTTTCGTGCGCACGTTGCTGGTCCTCCCGTGCCTCCGGTGTATCTTTTGTCTTCCCATACACTCCCAAGAATCCTAGCAGGTTCACGCAAAGATTCTTCGTCACGTGCATCACGTCGATTGCAGAGCGGACCTCTAGGTCTTTCCAATAGGGTAGGTCCCAAAATATAGATTTCTTCTTCCACATGGGTGCGCGTCCCTCAGCGTCATTCGGAACAGATAGTCCGCCAGGACCCTTTCCAAAGATTACTTGTAAATCATTGACCATATCAAGTATGTGATCACCAGTACAGAGGGCGGGCTTCTTCCGGTGATCTGCCTCACCTTTGAAATGCTTTCCTTTCTTTCGACATTGATGGTTGGTCGGAAGAAATCGACGATGCCCCAGGTACACATTCTTCCTGCATTTGTCCAAATATATACTATCGGTGTCATCTAAATAGTGCGTGCATGCGTGGTATCCCTTGTTTGTCTGTCCTGAAAGGTTACTGAGAGCAGGCCAATCATTGATGGTTACAAACAGCAACGCATATAGGTCAAATTCCTCCTGTTCGTTCTCATCCCACACACGTACACCTTTTCCATTCCACAGTTATAAAAGTTCATCAACTAATGGCCTTAGGTACACATCAATGTCATTGCCGGGTTGCTTAGGGCCTTGGATGAGCACTGGCATCATAATGAACTTCCGCTTCATGCACAACCAAGGAGGAAGGTTATACATACATAGAGTCACATGCCATGTGCTATGCTTGCTGCTCTGATCCCCAAAAGAATTAACGCCATCTGCACTTAAACCAAACCATACGTTCCTTGGGTCACCTGTAAAGTCCCCCCACTTTCTCTCGATCTTTCTCCACTGCGACCCATCACCGGGTGCTCTCAACTTCCCGTCTTTCTTACGGTCTTCCTTGTGCCATCGCATCAACTTGGCATGCTCTTTGTTTCTGAACAAACATCTCAACTGTGGTATTATAGGAGCATACCACATCACCTTGGCAGGAACCCTCTTCCCGGTGCGCTGGCCCTCAACATCACCAGGGTCATCTCGTCTGATCTTATACCGCAATGCACATCATACCGGGCATGCGTTCAAATCCTCGTACGCACCGCGGTAGAGGATGCAGTCATTAGGGCATGCATGTATCTTCTGCACCTCCAATCCTAGAGGGCAGACAACCTTCTTTGCTTCGTATGTACTGTCGGGCAATTCGTTGTCCTTTGGAAGCTTATTCTTTATTATTTTCAGCACTTTTTCAAATGCCTTGTCAGATACACCATTCTCTGCCTTTCATTCACTAGTACATAACAGGGCATTGGTCCAGGCCGGGCCAGCCCATTAGTCCCGGTTCAGTCACGAACCGGGACCAATGGGGGCAACGGTCCCGGTTCGTGAGGCCAGGGGGCTGGCCGGGCCTCGTGGGGCATTGGTCCCGGTTCGTCTGGACCCTTTGGTCCCGGTTCCAGACATGAACCGGGACCAGTGTGCCTCGCTCCTGGCCCACAACCATTGGTCCCGGTTCGTGGCTGGAACCGGGACCAAAGGGGGTCCTTTAGTCCCGGTTCCAGCCACGAACCGGGACCAATGAGATGCCTATATATACCCCCCCCCCCCCCGCGAGCGAGCAGAGCACTCCACATTGCTCTGTTTTTCTGGCCGGCGAGGGGAGAGCTTTGTGGTGCTCTAGCTCACCTCCTATGCACATGAGGTGTTCGATGAAATGCCCGAGCCACACTTAAGCTTTCTCCTCTCGAAGCTCCTTGTTCAATCTCCATTTATCTCAAGATTTGTTTAGGTTTGGCGGTCCGTCCTGTCCCGTCCCCATCCTCACCGCCGTCGATCGCCCGCGTCCATCTCGGCGCCGGCACCACCATGGTTAGCCTCTTCTTCTTATCTTCTTTCTAAAAGAAAAAAGTTCTTACTTGTATCATTTAGATAGATACTTGTGTAATTTTCTTACTTTTATTATTGTTTGTTATTATATAGTGCCATGGTCATGGTATCCGCCCACGTCGGCCCTCGTCCGGTCTATGATTCGGATGTGGTATATATTATCTTTTATAACTATTTGTTTTATTTAGTGTTTATGACAATTATGCCGACCAACGTGACATAGATTTTTTAATCTAGGAGGTATGTGAACCGGAAATTCCAACCGACATAGAAATTTTATAGTTTCAATGTATGTTTTAATTAGATGCTCTAGAGAGCTATATGTTGTTCAATAATGAGAACTATGTATGAACGTTATGTATTTATTTTGGTCACTACTGTACTTTGGCTTTAATGTGATGATGAATTTCTATTAATTTGGTCACTTCTCTATTCATGATATGCACGCAGATGAACATGCAATGGATGTACGGTGACCGACGCACCTCCGAGTATATTGAGGGCCTGCATAATTTTCTCGAAGCGGCTGAGGCAAACAAGCAGAATGGTTTTATGCATTGTCCATGTACTGTCTGTGAGAATACGAAGGCTTTCTCCAACTCTAAAACCCTTCACTTCCACCTGCTTGAGAAGGGTTTTATGCCACACTATAATGTTTGGACCAAGCACGGAGAAAGAGGGGTTATGATGGAAGACAACGAAGAAGAAGAGGATGACGACAACTACCCGCCCCCTGAATACGGTGATGCTGCAATGGGGGAAGCTGAAGATCAAGAGGAACCAGATGATGTGCCCGATGATGATCTTCGCCGGGTCATTGTTGATGCACAGAGAGAATGCGAAAGTGAAAGGGAGAAGTTGAAGTTAGAGGATCACAAAAAAGGGTTGTACCCAAATTGCGAAGATGACAACAGAAAGCTCGGTACCACACTGGAATTGCTGCAATGGAAGGCAGACAATGGTGTATCTGACAAGGGATTTAGTTCGCTACTGAAAATAATGAAAAAGAAGCTTCCAAAGGATAACGAATTGCCCGACAGTACGTACGAAGCAAAGAAGGTTCTATGCCCTCTAGGATTGGAGGTGCAGAAGATACATGCATGCCCTAATGACTACATCCTCTACCGCAGTGCGTACGAGGATTTGAACGCATGCTCGGTATGCGGTGCCTTGCGGTATAAGATCAGAAGAGATGACCCTGGTGATGTTGTGGGCCAGCGCACCGGGAAGAGGGTTCCTGCCAAGGTGATGTGGTATGCTCCTATAATACCACGGTTGAAACGTCTGTTCAGAAACAAAAAGCATGCCGAGTTGATGCAATGGCACAAAAAAGACCGTAAGAAAGACGGGAAGTTGAGAGCACCCGCTGACGGGTCGCAGTGGAGAAAGATCGAGAGAAAGTGGAGCGACTTTACAGGTGACCCGAGGAACGTATGGTTTGGTTTAAGTGCAGATGGCGTTAATCCTTTTGGGGAGCAGAGCAGCAAGCATAGCACATGGCCTGTGACTCTATGTATGTATAACCTTCCTCCTTGGTTGTGCATGAAGCAGAAGTTCATTATGATGCCAGTGCTCATCCAAGGCCCTAAGCAACCCGGCAATGACATTGATGTGTACCTAAGGCCATTAGTTGATGAACTTTTACAGCTATGGAATGGAAGAGGTGTACGTGTGTGGGATGAGAACGAACATGAGGAATTTGACCTACATGCGTTGCTGTTTGTAACCATCAACGATTGGCCTGCTCTTAGTAACCTTTCAGGACAGACAAACAAGGGATACCACGCATGCACACACTGTTTAGATGACACCGACAGTATATATTTGGACAAATGCAGGAAGAATGTGTACCTGGGGCATCGTCGATTTCTTCCGACCAACCATCAATGTCGAAAGAAAGGAAAGCATTTCAAAGGTGAGGCAGATCACCGGAAGAAGCCCGCCCTCCGTACTGGTGATCACATACTTGATATGGTCAATGATTTACAAGTAATATTTGGAAAGGGTCCTGGCGGACTATCTGTTCCGACTGACGATGCGGGACGCGCACCCATGTGGAAGAAGAAATCTATATTTTGGGACCTACCCTATTGGAAAGACCTAGAGGTCCGCTCTGCAATCGACGTGATGCACGTGACGAAGAATCTTTGCGTGAACCTCCTAGGCTTCTTGGGAGTGTATGGGAAGACAAAAGATACACCGGAGGCACGGGAGGAATAGCAACATGTGCATGAAAAAGACGGCATGCATCCAAAGCAGTATGAAGGTCCTGCCAGCTACGCTCTTACCAAAGAAGAGAAGGAAATCTTCTTTGAATGCCTGCTCAGTATGAAGATCCCGTCTGGCTTCTCGTCGAATATAAAGGGAATAATAAATATGGCAGAGAAAAAGTTCCAGAACCTAAAGTCTCATGACTGCCACGTGATTATGACGCATCTGCTTCCGGTTGCATTGAGGGGGCTTCTACCGGAAAACGTTCGATTAGCCATTGTGAAGCTATGTGCATTCCTCAATGCAATATCTCAGAAGGTGATCGATCCAGAAATCCTGCCAAGGTTAAGGAGTGATTTGGTGCAATGTCTTGTTAGTTTCGAGCTGGTGTTCCCACCGTCCTTCTTCAATATCATGACGCACGTCCTAGTTCATCTAGTCGACGAGATTGTCGTTCTGGGCCCTGTATTTCTACACAATATGTTCCCCTTTGAGAGGTTCATGGGAGTCTTAAATAAATATGTTCGTAACCACGCTAGGCCAGAAGCAAGCATCTCCATGGGCCATCAAACAGAGGATGTCATTGGGTTTTGTGTTGACTTCATTCCTGACCTTAAGAAGATTGGTCTCCCTGAATCGCGGTATGAGGGGAGACTGACTGGAAAAGGCACGCTAGGAGCGAACTCAATAATATGTAGGGACGGCCATTCTTGGTCTCAAGCACACTACACAGTTCTACAGAATTCTACCTTGGTGACCCCGTATGTTGATAAACACAAGAATATTCTGCGCTCCAAACACCCGGAGCAGTGTGACGACTGGATTACATGTGAACACATCAGAACTTTTGGCAGTTGGTTGCAAACACGTCTCATGCGTGACAACACTGTTTCTGATGAGCTGTACTCGTTGGCCAGGGGACCATCTTCGACTGTAATGACTTACAAAGGGTACGAGATAAATGGGAATACATTTTACACGATCGCCCAGGATCAAAAGAGCACCAACCAAAACAGTGGTGTCCGCTTTGATGCAGCAACCAAGAGGGGAAAGGACACGTATTATGGTTACATAGTTGACATATGGGAACTTGACTATGGACATGATTTGAAGGTCCCTTTGTTTCAGTGCAAATGGGTCAATCTCTCAAGAGGCGGGGTACAGGAAGATCCACAGTACGGAATGACAACAGTGGATCTGAACAATCTTGGGTACACAGACGAACCATTTGTCCTAGCCAATGATGTGGCGTAGGTTTTCTATGTGAAGGACATGTCTACCAAACCGAGAAAAAGAATAGATAAGGAAGCGAATACATCATACGATGAGCCAAAGCGCCACATAGTTCTTTCAGGAAAAAGAGACATCGTGGGATTGGAGGGCAAGATAGACATGTCTGAAGATTATGAAAAGTTTCATGAAATTCCTCCCTTCAAAGTCAAGGCTGACCCAAGCACCCTGTTAAACGATGAAGATTATCCATGGTTACGGCGCAATAAGCAAAGGACACAAGCGAAGAAAAAGTGAAGACTTTCTCTCCAGAACTAGTACGATGATGCCTTTGATCTAGAATATCACTGCAGTTACATGTGAAGAAATGAAATGCCTTTTGTAACAGATGAGTTTTCGTATGAAACCCTGATACTTCGAAAGAGATTGTCCGTTTTGTACATGAAGTGCATCTAGTTTTTGCCGTAACCCTCTCAACTTTTTAGCACATGCTATTTGGGTGAAATGATGATACCATGCCAACTTTCAACCTTTTTAGAGTTCATTTGTAGTGATTTTCAATTTCATGGTCATTTAGCTCAAAAAATCAGTAAATGCATGAAAAATACCAAATGAAGTCAGAAAGGGTTGAAAATTGATGATGTGGCTTTGAATGGTTCATTTCGAACACACAAAAAGTCTGGAGTTCAAATAAGTTCAAAAAAATGAAATACCTTTGTAACAGATGAGTTTTCGTCCGAAACCCTCATACTTCGAAAGAGATTGTCCGTTTTGTACACGAAGTGCATCTAGTTTTTGCCGTAACCCTCTCAACTTTTTAGAACATGCTATTTGGGTGAAATGATGATACCATGCCAACTTTCAACCTTTTCAGAGTTCATTTGTTGTGTTTTTTAATTTCAGGGTCATTTAGCTCAAAGAATGAACTAATAGCAAAAAGAATGAACTAGAAAACTTTTATGAAACTCTAATAGCAAAAAGAATGATCTAAAAACAATCAATTAAAATATTCTGTTATGATCAACTAAAACAAAACTATAATATTCTTCAATAGCAAAAAGAATCAACTAAAAAGCTTTTATAAAACTCTAATAGCAAAAGGAATCAACTAAAAAGCTTTTATAAACCTCTAGTATTTTTGAAACTAAAATTATATAAAATTTATGCAACTAAAATTATCAAAGAATTTTTTGTTCAAAACATTAATAGCAAAAAGAATTTTCATAAAGAAATTTTTTGTTAGAAACTTTAATAGCAAGCTAAAATAACCAAATCTGTTTTTGATTAAAACAGACATTTAAAATAACCTAAAACTTACCAAATTGAATATAATGATAAAAGACAGTAATATTAAATAGCAGGAAAAAGGATCACTCAAAAATCTCTTTTTTTACTAAAGTTATTCACAAACTAGTGATTCACATAAATTTCAAAAAATTCTAATTTAAACTATTCAAATTTGAAAACTAAAGGCACTAACAGAAAGTTTATAATTTTTGTGACCTAAAAGCAAAAAGAATGAACTAAAAAACAGTAAGTAGGAACAAAATAAAATAAATAAAGCAAAAAACAAAACAAAAAACTGGATTTTTTTTTTAAAATGCCACCTATTGGGCCGCCACGGCCTGAATACGACTTGAAACCGAACCAGCTTGATGGGCCAGGATTCAGGCCCGCAGAAGGCCCAATAGGCCCACAGGCAGTGACAGATTAGGCCCGAAGGCCTGGAGTAGAGAGGAGCTCGAGAGGGTATGTGCAGCAGCGCTTATAAACCACTCTCGAGCTCTCTCGTCTAGCGAGGTGGGACTAAAAATTTGGCCCCGGGCAGAATCACCCTTTGGTCCCGGTTGATGCCACCAACCGGGACCAATGCCCCCCTTTGGTCCCGGTTGGTACCACCAACCGGGACCAAAGGTCTCTGCTTCCCGCCCTTTCGGCTGCTGAAAAGAGACCTTTGGTCCCGGTTGGTGGCACCAACCGGGACTAAAGGTGGGCATTGGTCCCAGTTGGTTCCCCGAACCGGGACCAATGCTTCTTCTATATAAGTAAACACTTGGAAAATTTCAGTTTTGATATGCCATTGCCCCGAGCCCGCCGCCCCATCGCCGCCCCGAGCCCCGTCGCCGGCCCGTCGCCGCCCCGTCGCCGCCGTCCTCGTCGCCGCCCCGAGCCCACCGTCCCCGTCGCCGCCCCGTCGCCGCCCTGAGCCCGCCGTCCCCGTCGCCGCCCTCTCCCTCCGCGCGCTGTGGTGAGCTCCTCTTCCACCCTGGAGCCGTCCGGCCGACCCCCTTTCCTCCCTGCACGCGTTCCCTCCGTGCGCGCGTGCGCCACCATCGCCGTGGACGGCAGCGGCGGCGGCAACGTCGTCGTCGTCGTCTTTGCCTTGCTTATCTGCAAAAAATCATCAGGAGTTGCTTGCAATGATGTTGCAAGAGTAATCAGTTTTTCTTGGTCCAATAGATCAATACAAGATAGAAATTATAAGTTTAGTTACATGTTCTTTTTTCAATGATGTTGCAAGATTAATTATGTTTAGTTACATATGTTTCTTCATACGTAGATGTATAACGATTAGCATAATTCCTTCACATTTCATGGGGTTTTTGTGGTGTTGTCGATATCTTGATGCGAAAAATAGTAGTGTGTGTATGGTTGTAGCACCAAAAATTGTTGTTTTTTCTTTTAGGGATCGATTTAGTGCATTCTTATTAGGTTTCTTGTATAGGGAAAAAATCATAAATTTTTTAATTTGATAAAAGTTTTGTTTGTGATTTGTCGAACAAACATTTACAAGGAAATTACAACAAGAATGAAAACAAGCTGAGTGAAAAAAATCTTAGGGTTACTGAAATTTTAGGGTTACTGAAATTTTACAAGGAAACATTTACAAGGAAATCCTATCATCACGTTGGCATCGGCTCCCCGAGAGCTTTCCAACGGATCCGGAATGTACGTCGTTGCCTCATATTTTTCATGAATTTTAGCATGACTTGTGCTACAATGTAGGACATATCGAGTGCTTGTGATTTTCCAGAACGGGAATTCAATGATATTCCGGCAAAACATAGGGCATTTTTTCTATGTCATTGCTCGATATATGGAACGGATTGACTTTAGGTCTGTTTCGGCTCCTTGTGCGTCTTTCAGTGAGGGAGAGTGTCCACCATATATATATATATATGAGAGAGGAAGAATCCCGATTGTTGTCGTGGAGGTCGCTTCTCCTTCTTTTCCTTGTGCTAGATATTTGTAATGCACACGGGAAAGAAGGAGTAGCGACCATCACCGACGGTCGAAATATGAGAGAGGAAGAATCCCGACTATTGTCGTGGGGGTCACTTCTCCTTCGTTCCCGTGTGCTAGACATTTTGGTGTAATGCACTCGGGGACGAATGGAGGAGCCACCATCACCGACGGTCGCAATATCAGAGGGAGTGCCCACCATATACGTGAGATGAGAGTTTAGGAAGGAAAGACTCGACAGACCTAAAGTCAACCCGTTGCATATTTTGAGTAATAGTGATCTGTGTGTTGATCAGTTTCCTGGTAGTTGCCTTCGATCGATTTTAAATGTTTCAACTATGAACATAGGAAATGTCTGACGACGATAGCGAAAGGGAATTCGGTATGTCCGAATACTGCGAAGACGAACGCGGTCTGTGCGACACGACTCACCTAGTTGATGGTAGGCGCTTCAGCACCGTGCTGGATGAGACCTTCGAAGTGGATACAGTAAGTCACAACGACAAGTCTTTTTTCGTAATTAAGCATGACTTCTGCTTCTTTTGCTTGAACTTATAATTTTAATTTTTTACTATTCTACTAGCGTATCCCCTGCCATGCAAGAATTTATGTCTTGGATAAGATTGGTTTCAATACTAAAAAAAGTATGGAGGTAAAGAGAGTTCACTTGAGGACCGAGCATGGTTATACTTTTGCCGTAAAATTGTACAATGCAGACACCTACTCCTATTTTGAATGCAAAAGTTGGCAAGCACTATGCAAGGCTTATGCATTTGAGCCTAATATGCTTATCACCTTTGATATTCGTCCGGAAGATGAAATTGAAGGTAATATCGACATCTGGGTCGATGTGCAGACGCCTCCAGTTCTACCATTATGTGAGTTTCTCAACCATATTTATTATGATTCCGATTCTGCCTCCTTGTGAGTTTGTTAAACATATTTATTATGTAATTTATATTGTTTATTTCAAAATAGTTGACAGCTTATTTCCATTGATAGCTTATTTTCATTCTTCAAAAAATGTACGGAAGATGGTAGACAGAACCTACTACACCGTTGGCGCAGAATTAACTTGTCAGGAGAAAAATCATCTTTTCGCATTTATTAATGATCTTCAGAATTACAATACCTATTATCAAACTCCTACACATTATGGTCAATACGTGCCACTAGTGCACGTGTTGAACTACGGTAACATCCATGGAGATCACATGGTAAGATTTTTTACTATTACGACATCCGTGCATCTTTTGCATAAATTATTTTTAAAACTAAACTACATTGCTAACTACGAATTTATTACTATGTTTTTCAACAGAAAATCCCGAATGATTGTGTGCCTCATCTGATGTTTCCGAAAGGTCACCTTGATGTTATGAGCTTACTGCCAGGTCATCATATGCATCACTGTTGTCCATACCGGATTTCTAAAACCGATGAAGACATGACAATCAAAGATTGGAAAAATTGTATGGTCGAACGTAGGGAGCTACTTGGAAGCAACATTGTGCGACGTGCAATAATTGGAGACAGGATAATCTCCATTCTCCATAATGGAGAGTCAGGGCCTATCTTGTTTTATGCTATTTTACCTAAGAGAGGCCGAGTAGTTAGGTCCTAGCTAATACTCATGATCATGTGCTAAGAACAATTAAGTATGGTTGGTTTGATGACTATGATGATGATGATCGAGTATGACTTGTTATTATGATAACGAGTAGTTCTAAGAACAATTAAGTATGATTGGTTAGATGACTATGATGATGATGATCGAGTATGACTTGTTATTATGATAACGAGTAGTTCTAATATAAAGGAGAAGTTATTGCATTTTGAAATGCAAGAGAAAGAATACTTGAGCTTCTCCAACAAGAATCTAGATGACACTTCGAGTCAGAATTACATCCTCAACGAACCATCATAAAGAACCTCCGAAAATGAAAGGATGATAGAAAAGAATTGAAGGTTGCAAAAGAACAAGATTGAGGCCTCCAAGATTAGATGAAGCATCATGACGAGATACTTGAGAAAACTAGAAACTCCGGAAAAGAAAAGATGAAACACTTGAAATCCAAGAATTTGATATCATGAACAACTCCGGAAGAAGGATAGAAAACTCCTTGATGAACAAGAATAAGAATTATGTTATGCTTATCCTTCATCAAGTTGAATTGATGACAAGCAACGGATTTGGCATACCACTTATTCTTCTTAAAAAGATTGAAGCCAGAAAAGAGCACAAACTTGAAGAAGTCTTCAACGAAGCACCGGAAAGAATTGAGATACGAATGAGGATACTTCGAACGAAAGGATATACATGAGAACGAAGAGATCATGATCCGACTAACAGAAAACTTGAAAGAAGCACCGGAATAAATAAGATACGAACGAAGAGATAACAATTGTGAAGAATTTGAGAACGAAAGCTGAAAGCTGAGAACGAAGAAATCTTCTGAAATGATGGCCTTCGGAGGATCGAGAAATGAAACAACACTCAAATGCTCCGGATAGATAGGGAAGGAATTACTCATGATTGACAACAATTTGGAAGAATAGCATCAAGCTGAAACCAGGAATCTTTGGAAGAACGGACCAGATTTGAGAGAAACTCTTCTTCGGTCTTCAACACTGAGAATAATGATGAGAAACACCACCAAGAATTACTGAGGCACTCCGGAATAATGAATAAGAAAAGGGTTGAGCCAATGATGAGAATGATTTAGCAGCGATTTTTGAGAGGGGATATGACTGATGAAATTCATTCTTATGTCATATTGAAAAGAACTTGAGGAGATCTCCGGAAAAGATTAGAAGAGTTAGGTAAGATCCTGGGGAAAAACCTGTGGGTTATGAGCCCACTCAAAGAGACCACCGTTGAAACAATTGCTTAGGAAGAGAGATTGCACCGGTACAAATGAAAACTTGATGAGGTCAGAATCTTAAAACAATTGAAAGAAACTTGAATGAAATCACAAAACTTCTGAGATATCTTCAGCACTCCGGATAGAATAGAAAGAGATGAATAAACAAGAGAGGCTTAGATAAGAATTCCAACATGGGAGAGCAATAAGAGAATTAAAAGGATATGATGAGCACCGAAAACTTGAATTGAATCCACCGGGAAAGAAAACAATAACAAGGAATGATGAACTTTGAATCACTTGAGCATCTCCATAATGAATCACCGGATGTCAAATAGAAGAAAAGATAGCGGAAGCATTAATGAAAAGAAAGGCACTTGAATGAGAATTTAATCATTGAAGAAAAGGGCGGGAGGGCGGGAAAAACTAAGACAACTTGGGACAAATGAAACGAACTCCGGGAAAGAAATACGAGGATTGATCTTGCAAATATTGGACAGGGTTGAATCATCTCGAAGAGAAGCACGCCGGTTGGAAAGAATTGACATGACAACTCCGGTTGAACAAAAGGATTAGCATTCCCACAAAATATGAGAACTCCGTTTAGGAAGGATATGAAATCACCACTTGACATCGAAGCAACTCGAATAACCATACTCCAACAAAACAAAGGATGGGGCTTGAGAATTAAGCCGGAAACAAATACATAACCCACCATGCATTTGTTGGAAGGATAATCCTAGGTAACTACTTGAATTCCCACCTAAGAACTTCCGAAAACTTTCTTGGTTATGCAATCGGGTGTTGGGGATACAAGGAGGAAATATCTCACACAACTAACAAACCTACACCCCAACTGTATCCATCCTTCAACACATAACCAGAGGCTTTCGCAAGTCCATCTACCTCAGACACTCGCAATCACAACGATACTAAGTATGGCAGTACATCCGAACTCTCTCCACCAGTACTGGGGATGCCGGGCTCCTCTCGCCACTACTAGTATTGAAGCAATTTCGAATATCCTCCGTCCTGAGATACTAAGGAAACTGAACGATAACGATGTGTCAAGAATCCCCTGGAGCTCAACTCCCCGGAAGAAATCAAGTCAGACAGGAGGCACCAAGACAGAACTCCGTCACATCGGCATCATATAGTTTCCAAAATACCCGCGTGATCCTAAAAAAATTTTGAGCGAGAAGAGGGTAGAATCAAAATTCGTAAGTCGTAATTCCTCACGAGAGCATAGAAGAGGAGTAAAAAGAATCCTACTCTCCGATATAACTAGACTCAAAATAGTTTTTGCTAGACTCGACTCGGCCAAGTTCGATCAATCAAGGGGGCTCCTAGGTCGGTACAGGCTCTGATACCAACTTGTCACGCCCAAGATGCGATCCTATCCTTATTTTGGCACGAGGGCCTCGACAGGGATAGAAGCGCATCTCGTCGTGTTGCAAGAATGGATATCATTACAAGTACATGTAAAGAAGAGGTGAGTATATGGAATTGGCTTACACTCGCCACAAGCTACATCAATAACACGTCAATACAACAACAAAATACAAACATCATACAGAAGAGCAGGGTCCGACTACGGACGAAATCAAACGATAAAAAAAAGACATCCATTCTGCTATCCCAGGCTGCCGCCTGGAACCCATCCTAGATCGATGATGAAGAAGAAGAAGAACTCCAAATCAAAACAAGCATCGCGCTCACGTCAAATCATCGCATTACCTGTACCTGCAACTGTTGTTGTAGTAATCTGTGAGCCACGGGGACTCAGCAATCTCATTTCCAAGGGTATCAAGACTATTAAAGCTTAATGGGTGAGGTATGGTTAAGTGGTGAGCCTGCAGCAAGCGACTAAGCATTTGTTTGAGTGGCTAACTTACGAGTACAAGAATAAAGGGGGATGATTGTCGAATAAGCGGACGTGATCTAGTAATGATCTCTAAGAGATCCTGAACACCTACTTACGTCAAACATAACCCCACCGTGTTCTCTCTCGGATCAGAAATTCACGAGAAGAGACGGTCACGGTTACGCACACGGTTGGTGTATTTTATTTGAGTTTACTTCAAGTTTGCTATGACCGGGTGTTAAACAAGTTTCCAAGTTTGCCACATAACCGCGGGCACGGCTTTCCGAAAGATTTAACCCTGCAGGGGTGCTCCTACTCATCCATCACAAATTAACCACACTCAGCGGGAATAACCTCGACCACGAATCTCATGATCTTCCTAGGCAATTCCAATGGTAAACCTCAACCTCGAGATAGCCCAAGGTATCGGAATTCCTCGCACAAGACGTTCGAGAAAGGTAAAACAAGTCCAGCAAGGCCGCCCGGCGCGTCGACGAACCCGATAGGAGCCGCGTATCTCGTTCTCAGGACACGACGGATAAGCTAGTGTACAGGGCCTGATAGACATCACCCGAGTTGCCCCGGGGTGGCCCCGCACAGTGCTCTAGTTTGGACCAACACTCATGAGGAGCACTGGCCCGGGTTGTTGATTAAAGATCCTCGGGTTAATTACTCCCTATGCAGGTTTATTAGTTATTAGGCAAATGTAGTACCAATGTTGGGCCTTGCCAGACAAGCTTTATCCTAAAACGAAAGTCAAGGGGGTCCCCATAACAACCCCGAGCATGTTAGGAGCGCTCAATTATGGAACATAATACTGGTACACAAGTAACTAGGGCGGCAAGAGTGGAACAAAACACCGAGCAAAAGGCCAAGCCTTCCACCCTTTACCAAGTATATATGTGCATTAAATTAAATAGCAATAATATTGTGATAGCTGGAAACAAAAGCACCTGCAACTAGCGACGCTATAAGAAGGGCTGAGCAAGCAGTAACATAGCCAAACAATGGTTTGCTGGGTTGTGGAGGGTTAGAGGCTTTTCATGGCAATTTGGGAGGCTGACAAACATGTGGTAGGTAGCGAGACATTGCGATAGAAACGAGACAACTAGCATGGCAATGATAGTAATGGTATCCAGGGAAATGATCATCTTTCCTGAGATCCCGCTTGGCAGAAGAATGAATCCATGAAGAAGACGAGCCAACGTAGTCGAACGAATCCTCACACTCCGAAGCGGTTTCGGAACTCTATCGAGAAGAAGCAAATCGGAAACAACAATCAACACACGAGAACACCACAACAAAAGCATGACATGATGCGCAGCAATTATGATGCATGTCCGGTTTAAATATGCAAGGCATGGCAATCACAACAATCAAATACTACACATTAAGTGAAGCTCAATATGCAACGAGTTGCATATTGACGAAACTCCACATTCAAATATTTAGTTCACTCTCGTTTAGGTACACGACAATATTAAATGTTGTTAAACATGGCAAGAGGTGAAGCATAAGTAAACTACTTATCTAGGCAAGTTTAAATGAGGCCGGAAACAACATATAGCATTTCCGAAATGACCCCATATGTTAATTTCGAAATTGGTCCAGATCTGAACTAATCAGGTTTTATATTTGTTAAACAGCAAAAGAAATAGGACCATGTGATTCTCCACGTCGTTCTAGTCGATTTACATATATGGAACATCTCAAACGGAGCTACGGTCTAAAAGATATGACATTCGCAAGATGCATATGACATGAATGCAAAATGCATGCAAACACCCACCACAACATGTTAAATCATAGATGCAGCAAGATATTATGAAACTACATGAAATTCTAAGCAAGATTCATGTGCAACATGTTCAAAACGGAGCTACGGTTCAACCACAATCATCAATGCAAGATTTTAATTAAATCTGCCCAAAACAGCAACATAGCATTTTGCACATATGAAAACAAAAGGCTACAAGGTTCCAAAATGCACAAACTAAGCATGGGGCAGTAGCATATAACATACACTTCATTTCAACTTCACATATCATACTCAAAAGAGTCAGGGATCACATGGTACGAAGCTCACAACATGGCAACAAATTATGGCAGATTAGGACTTAGTAAAAATAACAGGTTTTTAGCTTAACAGATTTCATGGAGGCATATTGGCAGCAGTAAAACTATATTCTACAGGGCATATTATGGCATGAAAATTAACAGCATGGTAGTAGACATGATGCATTACAAATCATTACTTTATGGCAACATCAAATTATGCTCAGATTCATGGCAACCATCAACACAACATGGCATATTGAAGAAAACAGATTCTCAGACTTAGTGAAAGTTAGGATAGTCATGTGCAGCAGTTTTTAACAGATTGACATATTGGACAGCAGGTTTAATTATGATGCAAAACCAATTCATGCAAACTATTGGCACAACATGATAGAGCATAACATGCTTGATAAAAGACTCCTTGGTGGCATCACCAAAAGACTCCTAGAACACTAGCAATCCACATCACAACACAGCAACAAAATAACAGATTCCCAGACTTAGAAATATTTAGGACCCTCAAAACAACAGATTTTTATAGCATGTTGGCAACAAGAAAACAACACCTAAATATGCATTTCTATGACAACCAAAAACACCAGGGCCTAGCACACATGTCCAAGGGCATATCTCATGTTCAAAATTAATTCATATGATGCACGGATTAAATCCCACAAAAATAGACAAACGGGCATCATGGCAAAAATGACATGCACTCAAACTTCCTCCAATGACAAAACTAAATGCACAGATAAATCCTATGGATTTTTCTACCCCGAAAACATAAATAACATGCATAGGTTATGTGGGAAAAAAATGTCACAATTAATTATGCAAGTTTATGGCCTAATCCCCTTTCTAGCAATTATAAATGCAAGTTAAATGCAAATATTACAATGAACAGGTTTGTCATGCTTGAAAATGCGATGCCGACAATATGAACATTTTTAATATATAATTGGATGAATTTCAATGCACGTTAATTAATTATGACAATGCAAAATGTTGGCAATTATGCAAAATGATGCAAACCGCGAGTGTAAGTATTTTTAACATGGATGAAAGTGGCATATTTGCAATCTATGCATTTTTCTGAGCAAATTACATATATAAAACATTTTTATACGTTGCACGGTTAAATACTTGACAAAATTTTAAAACATGCAATTTTTCTGATATTAAAAGAAAAATCACATGGGCCTAACAGGGCAGGGTGCTGCAAGCAAAGCATCGGCCAGGGCGGAGGATAGAGGGGCGGCGCTCACTTTGGGCCCAAAGGCCGGTCGATGCAGCGGCCCATGGGGCTGGGCCTTGGAGGAGGCGCTGGCCCACGCGCGCAAAGGAGGCCGGCCGCTCGGGCGCCTTCGTGCTCCTCCCGACAGGAGACAGGGCGCGGCGGCGATGCCCTTGGCGCTCCGGCGAAGCTGCGGGATGGCGCGGAGGGCGCGGGACGAGGGATCCGACCGACGGGGCACCGGATCCGGGCGCGGCATGGCCGGGCGGCGCGCCGGCGACGGAGCTTCGGCTCCCATGGCGCCTGGACAGGGAAGAGAGAGAGAGGGGTTAGGGGAGAGAGAGAAGAAGAGGGAGAAGAGAGAAGGAGATGGAGGGAGGAGGAGGTCCGGCGGGGGATCCGGCGGCGGCGGCCTCGGCGAGGGCCGGCCGGTGGGGCTGCTCGCCCATGGCGGCAGCGGCTGCGGGCGCGCTCGGCTCTGCGGTGGAGCTCGGGGCTCTGAGGTCGCCCGGACATGTCCGATTTGACCACGGACATGTCTGGTAGGTGGGGTTTTGGGCGATTTCAGCCTCTAGATCGCGATCCGAGGGCCGAAAATGGGCAGATGGATGGGGCTGCGGGATCTGGAGGAGGAGGGCTAGCAGGTGGGGTTTTCTAGGGGGGTGGCTGCAATTTTACAAGGGGGAAACCCTAAGGAGTGAGGGGCTCTCTCTCCATGGGGGTTTAAATAGGGAAGGCACTAGGGTTGGGGGTTGGACCTTGTCCGTCCGATCGCGATCCGATGACCACGAACGGAGGGGGGCTAAGTTGGGCTAGTGGGCTGTGGAGAGGTGGTTGGGCCAAGAAGAGAGGGAGGTTTGCGGCCCGTGACAGAGTTTTGAAACACCGAAAGCGTCCGATAATAACCCGATGCCGCGGGCGCGTGCGTGTGTGGTTGGACTCGAAACGAACGACGGGAAGAACCGGCGACTGCTAACGGATGCAAGTTTACGAAAACAAGTGACGATGCTATGCAGACGATGCGAATGATGCGATGATGAATGCGACAACCAGACGAATCACACGATGGCAATGGAATAAAAGGGGAATCTTCTGGAGCGTCGGTTCCGGGCTGTTACAACTCTCCTCCACTTACAAGAGATCTCGCCCCGAGATCTTAGAATGAGAAGGGGAAGAGGAAGAAGAAAGGACGAGGTAAAATTTAGTTGCTTCTTTGACAAACGAGTGAAACCATAAAAACATGAAGATTGGAAGAGTTGAAGAATTCAAAAGAAATTTCGGCAGCACTTCGGTAGGATAGAGGAACAAAATATGATAATATGGGAGAACTTGAAAGAGAACACAACACTCCGGTTAAATGGATAAGCAAGGAAAGAACATGATCTTAACAAAACCAGATGATGGTTGAAGAGAGCTACATCACACTGCCTCCGGAGCAAAAGAATAGAAGCTAGATCAATGGAGGAAAAGAGCGGAGAAGAAAATGACAACTTCTACTACAATTGAATTGGAAGCCTCTTTGACAAATACTCCTCGAGACACCTCATGAATCAAGAATGCTATAACACCACCTCAAAAGATAAAGGAGAAGTTATTGCATTTTGAAATGCAAGATAAAGAATACTTGAGCTTCTCCAACAAGAATCTAGATGACACTTCGAGTCAGAATTACATCCTCAACGAACCATCATAAAGAACCTCCGAAAATGAAAGGATGATAGAAAAGAATTGAAGGTTGCAAAAGAACAAGATTGAGGCCTCCAAGATTAGATGAAGCATCATGACGAGATACTTGAGAAAACTAGAAACTCCGGAAAAGAAAAGATGAAACACTTGAAATCCAAGAATTTGATATCATGAACAACTCCGGAAGAAGGATAGAAAACTCCTTGATGAACAAGAATAAGAATTATGTTATGCTTATCCTTCATCAAGTTGAATTGATGACAAGCAACGGATTTGGCATACCACTTATTCTTCTTAAAAAGATTGAAGCCAGAAAAGAGCACAAACTTGAAGAAGTCTTCAACGAAGCACCGGAAAGAATTGAGATACGAATGAGGATACTTCGAACGAAAGGATATACATGAGAACGAAGAGATCATGATCCGACTAACAGAAAACTTGAAAGAAGCACCGGAATAAATAAGATACGAACGAAGAGATAACAATTGTGAAGAATTTGAGAACGAAAGCTGAAAGCTGAGAACGAAGAAATCTTCTGAAATGATGGCCTTCGGAGGATCGAGAAATGAAACAACACTCAAATGCTCCGGATAGATAGGGAAGGAATTACTCATGATTGACAACAATTTGGAAGAATAGCATCAAGCTGAAACCAGGAATCTTTGGAAGAACGGACCAGATTTGAGAGAAACTCTTCTTCGGTCTTCAACACTGAGAATAATGATGAGAAACACCACCAAGAATTACTGAGGCACTCCGGAATAATGAATAAGAAAAGGGTTGAGCCAATGATGAGAATGATTTAGCAGCGATTTTTGAGAGGGGATATGACTGATGAAATTCATTCTTATGTCATATTGAAAAGAACTTGAGGAGATCTCCGGAAAAGATTAGAAGAGTCAGGTAAGATCCTGGGGAAAAACCTGTGGGTTATGAGCCCACTCAAAGAGACCACCGTTGAAACAATTGCTTAGGAAGAGAGATTTCACCGGTACAAATGAAAACTTGATGAGGTCAGAATCTTAAAACAATTGAAAGAAACTTGAATGAAATCAAAAAACTTCTGAGATATCTTCAGCACTCCGGATAGAATAGAAAGAGATGAATAAACAAGAGAGGCTTAGATAAGAATTCCAACATGGGAGAGCAATAAGAGAATTAAAAGGATATGATGAGCACCGAAAACTTGAATTGAATCCACCGGGAAAGAAAACAATAACAAGGAATGATGAACTTTGAATCACTTGAGCATCTCCATAATGAATCACCGGATGTCAAATAGAAGAAAAGATAGCGGAAGCATTAATGAAAAGAAAGGCACTTGAATGAGAATTTAATCATTGAAGAAAAGGGCGGGAGGGCGGGAAAAACTAAGACAACTTGGGACAAATGAAACGAACTCCGGGAAAGAAATACGAGGATTGATCTTGCAAATATTGGACAGGGTTGAATCATCTCGAAGAGAAGCACGCCGGTTGGAAAGAATTGACATGACAACTCCGGTTGAACAAAAGGATTAGCATTCCCACAAAATATGAGAACTCCGTTTAGGAAGGATATGAAATCACCACTTGACATCGAAGCAACTCGAATAACCATACTCCAACAAAACAAAGGATGGGGCTTGAGAATTAAGCCGGAAACAAATACATAACCCACCATGCATTTGTTGGAAGGATAATCCTAGGTAACTACTTGAATTCCCACCTAAGAACTTCCGAAAACTTTCTTGGTTATGCAATCGGGTGTTGGGGATACAAGGAGGAAATATCTCACACAACTAACAAACCTACACCCCAACTGTATCCATCCTTCAACACATAACCAGAGGCTTTCGCAAGTCCATCTACCTCAGACACTCGCAATCACAACGATACTAAGTATGGCAGTACATCCGAACTCTCTCCACCAGTACTGGGGATGCCGGGCTCCTCTCGCCACTACTAGTATTGAAGCAATTTCGAATATCCTCCGTCCTGAGATACTAAGGAAACTGAACGATAACGATGTGTCAAGAATCCCCTGGAGCTCAACTCCCCGGAAGAAATCAAGTCAGACAGGAGGCACCAAGACAGAACTCCGTCACATCGGCATCATATAGTTTCCAAAATACCCGCGTGATCCTAAAAAAATTTTGAGCGAGAAGAGGGTAGAATCAAAATTCGTAAGTCGTAATTCCTCACGAGAGCATAGAAGAGGAGTAAAAAGAATCCTACTCTCCGATATAACTAGACTCAAAATAGTTTTTGCTAGACTCGACTCGGCCAAGTTCGATCAATCAAGGGGGCTCCTAGGTCGGTACAGGCTCTGATACCAACTTGTCACGCCCAAGATGCGATCCTATCCTTATTTTGGCACGAGGGCCTCGACAGGGATAGAAGCGCATCTCGTCGTGTTGCAAGAATGGATATCATTACAAGTACATGTAAAGAAGAGGTGAGTATATGGAATTGGCTTACACTCGCCACAAGCTACATCAATAACACGTCAATACAACAACAAAATACAAACATCATACAGAAGAGCAGGGTCCGACTACGGACGAAATCAAACGATAAAAAAAAGACATCCATTCTGCTATCCCAGGCTGCCGCCTGGAACCCATCCTAGATCGATGATGAAGAAGAAGAAGAACTCCAAATCAAAACAAGCATCGCGCTCACGTCAAATCATCGCATTACCTGTACCTGCAACTGTTGTTGTAGTAATCTGTGAGCCACGGGGACTCAGCAATCTCATTTCCAAGGGTATCAAGACTATTAAAGCTTAATGGGTGAGGTATGGTTAAGTGGTGAGCCTGCAGCAAGCGACTAAGCATTTGTTTGAGTGGCTAACTTACGAGTACAAGAATAAAGGGGGATGATTGTCGAATAAGCGGACGTGATCTAGTAATGATCTCTAAGAGATCCTGAACACCTACTTACGTCAAACATAACCCCACCGTGTTCTCTCTCGGATCAGAAATTCACGAGAAGAGACGGTCACGGTTACGCACACGGTTGGTGTATTTTATTTGAGTTTACTTCAAGTTTGCTATGACCGGGTGTTAAACAAGTTTCCAAGTTTGCCACATAACCGCGGGCACGGCTTTCCGAAAGATTTAACCCTGCAGGGGTGCTCCTACTCATCCATCACAAATTAACCACACTCAGCGGGAATAACCTCGACCACGAATCTCATGATCTTCCTAGGCAATTCCAATGGTAAACCTCAACCTCGAGATAGCCCAAGGTATCGGAATTCCTCGCACAAGACGTTCGAGAAAGGTAAAACAAGTCCAGCAAGGCCGCCCGGCGCGTCGACGAACCCGATAGGAGCCGCGTATCTCGTTCTCAGGACACGACGGATAAGCTAGTGTACAGGGCCTGATAGACATCACCCGAGTTGCCCCGGGGTGGCCCCGCACAGTGCTCTAGTTTGGACCAACACTCATGAGGAGCACTGGCCCGGGTTGTTGATTAAAGATCCTCGGGTTAATTACTCCCTATGCAGGTTTATTAGTTATTAGGCAAATGTAGTACCAATGTTGGGCCTTGCCAGACAAGCTTTATCCTAAAACGAAAGTCATGGGGGTCCCCATAACAACCCCGAGCATGTTAGGAGCGCTCAATTATGGAACATAATACCGGTACACAAGTAACTAGGGCGGCAAGAGTGGAACAAAACACCGAGCAAAAGGCCAAGCCTTCCACCCTTTACCAAGTATATATGTGCATTAAATTAAATAGCAATAATATTGTGATAGCTGGAAACAAAAGCACCTGCAACTAGCGACGCTATAAGAAGGGCTGAGCAAGCAGTAACATAGCCAAACAATGGTTTGCTGGGTTGTGGAGGGTTAGAGGCTTTTCATGGCAATTTGGGAGGCTGACAAACATGTGGTAGGTAGCGAGACATTGCGATAGAAACAAGACAACTAGCATGGCAATGATAGTAATGGTATCTAGGGAAATGATCAGCTTGCCTGAGATCCCGCTTGGCAGAAGAATGAATCCATGAATAAGACGAGCCAACGTAGTCGAACGAATCCTCACACTCCGAAGCGGTTTCGGAACTCTATCGAGAAGAAGCAAATCGGAAAAAACAATCAACACACAAGAACACCACAACAAAAGCATGACATGATGCGCAGCAATTATGATGCATGTCCGGTTTAAATATGCAAGGCATGGCAATCACAACAATCAAATACTACACATTAAGTGAAGCTCAATATGCAACGAGTTGCATATTGACGAAACTCCACATTCAAATATTTAGTTCACTCTCGTTTAGGTACACGACAATATTAAATGTTGTTAAACATGGCAAGAGGTGAAGCATAAGTAAACTACTTATCTAGGCAAGTTTAAATGAGGCCGGAAACAACATATAGCATTTCCGAAATGACCCCATATGTTAATTTCGAAATTGGTCCAGATCTGAACTAATCAGGTTTTATATTTGTTAAACAGCAAAAGAAATAGGACCATGTGATTCTACACGTCGTTCTAGTCGATTTACATATATGCAACATCTCAAACGGAGCTACGGTCTAAAAGATATGACATTCGCAAGATGCATATGACATGAATGCAAAATGCATGCAAACACCCACCACAACATGTTAAATCATATATGCAGCAAGATATTATGAAACTACATGAAATTCTAAGCAAGATTCATGTGCAACATGTTCAAAACGGAGCTACGGTTCAACCACAATCATCAATGCAAGATTTTAATTAAATCTGCCCAAAACAGCAACATAGCATTTTGCACATATGAAAACAAAAGGCTACAAGGTTCCAAAATGCACAAACTAAGCATGGGGCAGTAGCATATAACATACACTTCATTTCAACTTCACATATCATACTCAAAAGAGTCAGGGATCACATGGTACGAAGCTCACAACATGGCAACAAATTATGGCAGATTAGGACTTAGTAAAAATAACAGGTTTTTAGCTTAACAGATTTCATGGAGGCATATTGGCAGCAGTAAAACTATATTCTACAGGGCATATTATGGCATGAAAATTAACAGCATGGTAGTAGACATGATGCATTACAAATCATTACTTTATGGCTGTTGGGTAACGTTGCATGGGAAACAAAAATTTTCCTACGCACACATAAGATCTATCCATGGTGATGAGCATCTACGAGAGGGAGAGTGGATCTACATACCCTTGTAGATCGCTAAGCGGAAGCGTTAATAAACGCGGTTGATGTAGTCGAACGTCTTCGCGATCCAAATCGCCGAGCGTCCCGCGATCCAATCACGATCCTTCCGATCTAGTGCCGAACGGACGGCACCTCCGCGTTCAACACACGTACGGCTTGATGACGCCTTCACCTCCTCGATCCAGCGAGCGATGGTGAAGTAGTGGTTGAGTTCCAGCAGCACGACGGCGTGGTGATGGTGGTGAGGAACAATCTCTGCAGGGCTTCGCCAAGCGCTACGGAGATTATGACGGAGGAACTAGAGGGTTAGGGTTGCCGCACACGGCTTGGGGAAATCTTGATGTGTCCCGTGTGCTAGCCCTGCCCCTCTATTTATATGTTGAGCCTTGGGGTCTAAACTTGGAGTAAAAGCCTCCTCCGGGTCGGTTTTGCCCGCACAACGTCGGTTTGGCCCGCAGGGAAAGAGTCCAACTCGGATCCCTGCCGAACCGTGCACAGCCGCGCACAAGCGGTAGTACCGCTTCACACAAGCGGTAGTACCGCTTGGGCGGTAGTACCGCTTCACATAAGCGGTAGTACCGCTCGGGCGGTAGTACCGGTTCACACAAGCGGTAGTACCGCTCCGGCGGTAGTACCGCTTCACCAAGCGGTAGTACCGCTTACGCGGCAGCAAAACTACTTTTGCACTTTCCAATACCTTGTGGGCTTTATCCCTTTGGCTCATATAAAGTGTTGCTGCACCCGAACACTTCGGTAAACATCCGGAACCCCTTCCGGTGAACTCCGGAACCCTTCCAGAGATCAAAACACTATTATCACATATATCAATCTTTACCTCCGGACTATTCCGGAGATCCTCGTCATGTCCGGGATCTTATCCGGGACTCCGAACAACTTTCGGTCACCAACATAATAACTCAATTATACTAATCGTCACCAAACGTTAAGTGTGTAGACCCTGCGGGTTCGAGAACTATGTAGACATGACCGAGACACCTCTACGGCCAATAACCAATAGCGGGACCTGGATGCCCATATTGGCTCCTACATATTCTACGAAGATCTTTTATCGGTCGAACCTCTATGTCAAGGATTCAGTTAATCCCGTATGCTGTTCCCTTTGTTCTTCGGTATGTTACTTGCCCGAGATTCCATCGTCGGTATCACTATACCTAGTTCAATCTCGTTACCGGCAAGTCTCTTTACTCGTTCCGTAATACAAGATCTCGTGGCTAACACTTTAGTCACATTGCTTGCAAGGCTCATTGTGATGTTGTATTACCGAGTGGGCCCTGAGATACCTCTCCGTCATACGGAGTAACAAATCCCAGTCTTGATCCATGCCAACCCAACAGACACCCTCGGAGATACCTGTAGAGCACCTTTATAGTCACCCAGTTACGTTGCGACGTTTGATACACACAAGGTATTCCTCCGGTGTTAGTGAGTTGCATGATCTCATGGTCAAAGGAACAGATACTTGACATGCAGAAAACAATAGCAATAAACTGACACGATCAAATGCTACGTTTACAGTTTGGGTCTTGTCCATCACATCATTCTCCTAATGATGTGATCCCGTTATCAAATGACATCTCATGTCAATGGCTAGGAAACCTTAACCATCTTTGACCAACGAGCTAGTCAACTAGAGGCTCACTAGGGACACAGTGTTGTCTATGTACCCACACATGTATTTGAGTTTCCAATCAATACAATTATAGCATGGATAATAAACGATTATCATTAACAAGGAAATATAATAATAACCAATTTATTATTGCCTCTAGGGCATATTTCCAACAGTCTCCCACTTGCACTAGAGTCAATAATCTAGTTCACATCACTATGTGATTTACATTGTAATGAATCGAACACCCATGCAGTTCTGGTGTTGTTCATGTTTAGCCCTTGGAAGAGGTTTAGTCATCGGATCTGCAACATTTAGATCCGTGTGTACTTTGCAAATATTTATGTCGTCCTCCTTGATGTAATCGCGGATGGAATTGAAACGTCGCTTTATGTGTCTGGTCCTCTTGTGAAATCTTGGTTCCTTGGCTAGAGCAATGGCACCAGTATTATCACAAAACAGAGTCATTGGGTTAAGTGCACTAGGCACTACTCCAAGATCTGTCATGAACTCCTTCATCCAGACACCTTCCTTCGCCGCCTCCGAGGCAGCGATGTACTCCGCTTCGCATGTAGAATCTGCTACCACGCTTTGCTTGGAACTGCACCAGCTAACCGCACCCCCATTAAGAATAAATACGTATCCGGTTTGCGACTTAGAGTCATCCGGATCAGTGTCAAAGCTTGCATCGACGTAACCCTTTACGATGAGCTCTTGATCACCTCCATAAACGAGAAACATGTCCTTAGTCCTTTTCAGGTACTTCAGGATATTCTTGACCGCCGTCCAGTGTTCCATTCCTGGATCACTTTGAAACCTTCCGACCATACTTATGGCAAGGCTGACATCGGGTCTTGTGCACAGCATTGCATACATGGTAGAGCCTATGGCCGAAGCATAGGGGATGACACTCATCTTTTCTCTATCTTCTGCAGTCACTGGGCATTGAGTCTTACTCAACTTCACACCTTGCAAAACAGGCAAGAACCCCTTCTTGGACTGATCCATTTTGAACTTCTTCAAAATCTTATCAAGGTATGTGCTTTGTGAAAGTCCTATTAAGCGTCTTGATCTATCTCTATAGATCTTGATGCCTAATATGAAAGCAGCTTCTCCTAGGTCCTTCATTGAAAAACTCTTGTTCAAATATTCCTTTACGCTTTCCAGCATTTCTATATTGTTTCCAATCAGCAATATGTCATCCACATATAATATTAGAAACGCTATAGAGCTCCCACTCACTTTCTTGTAAATACAAGCTTCTCCGTAAACTTGTATAAACTCGAACGCTTTGATCACCTCATCAAAACGAAGATTCCAACTCCGAGATGCTTGCACCAGTCCATAAATGGATCACTGGAGTTTGCAAACTTTGTCAGCATTCTCTGGATCGACAAAACCTTCTGGTTGCATCATATACAACTCTTCCTTAAGGTAACCGTTAAGGAACGCTGTTTTGACATCCATCTGCCAAATTTCATAATCGAAAAAGGCAGCTATTGCTAACATGATTCTGACGGACTTAAGCATTGCTACGGGTGAGAAGGTCTCATCGTAGTCAACTCCTTGAACTTGTGAAAAACCCTTTGCCACAAGTCGAGCTTTATAGACGGTGACATTACCGTCCGCGTCCGTCTTCCTCTTAAAGATCCATTTGTTCTGAATGGCCTTACGCCCTTCAGGTAATACTTCCAAAGTCCATACTTTGTTTTCATACATGGATCCCATCTCGGATTTCATGGCCTCTAACCACTTCTCGGAATCCGGGCCCATCATCGTTTCTCCATAGCTCGTAGGTTCATCGTTGTCTAACAACATGACCTCTAAGACAGGGTTGCCGTACCACTCGGGAGCAGTACGCGTCCTTGTCGACCTACGAGGTTCGATAGCAACTTGATCCAAAGCTTCATGATCATCATCATTAACTTCCTCTTCAGCTAATGTAGGCTCCACAGAAACAACTTTCTGCGCTGCGCTACTCTCAGGTTCAAGTAAAGGTTCAACAACCTCATCAAGTTCTATCTTCCTCCCACTCAATTCTTTCGAGAGAAACTCTTTCTCAAGAAATGTTCCGTTTTTAGCGACAAACACTTTGCCTTCGGATCTGAGGTAGAAGGTATACCCAACTGTCTCTTTTGGGTATCCTATGAAGACGCATTTCTCCGCTTTGGGTTCCAGCTTTTCAGGCTGAAGCTTTTTGACATAAGCATCACATCCCCAAACTTTAAGAAACGACAGCTTTGGCTTCTTGCCAAACCAAAGTTCGTATGGCGTCGTCTCAACGGATTTCGATGGTGCCCTATTTAAAGTGAATGCAGCTGTCTCTAATGCATAACCCCAAAACGATAGTGGCAAATCGGCAAGAGACATCATAGATCGCACCATATCCAATAAGGTTCGATTACGACGTTCGGACACACCATTACGCTGTGGTGTTCCAGGCGGTGTTAATTGTGAAACAATTCCACACTGTCTTAAGTGACTGCCAAACTCATAACTCAGATATTCTCCTCCTCGATCAGATCGTAGGAATTTAATCTTCTTGTTACGATGATTCTCAACTTCACTCTGAAATTGTTTGAACTTTTCAAATGTTTCAGACTTGTGTTTCATTAAGTAAATATACCCATATCTACTTAAGTCATCAGTGAAGGTGAGAAAGTAACGATAACCACCGCGCGCCTCAATGCTCATCGGACCGCACACATCAGTATGTATGATTTCCAATAAGTCACTTGCCCGTTCCATTGTTCCAGAGAACGGAGTTTTAGTCATCTTGCCCATGAGGCATGGCTCACATGTGTCAAGTGATTCAAAATCAAGTGACTCCAAAAGTCCATCAGCATGGAGCTTCCTCATGCGTTTTACGCCAATATGACCTAAACGGCAGTGCCACAAGAAAGTGGTATTATCATTATCAATTCTACATCTTTTGGCATCAATGTTATGAACATGTGTATCATTACTATCGAGATTCAATAAGAATAAACCCCTCACATCGGGTGCATGACCATAAAAGATATTACTCATATAAATAGAACAACCATTATTCTCTGATTTAAATGAGTAACCGTCTCGCAATAAACAAGATCCAGATATAATGTTCATGCTTAACGCAGGCACCAAATAACACTTATTTAGGTTCATCACTAATCCCGACGGTAATCGAAGAGCGAGCGTGCCGACGGCGATCACATCAACCTTGGAATCATTTCCTACGCGCATCGTCACTTCGTCCTTTGCCAGCCTCCGTCTATTCCGCAGTTCCTGTTTTGAGTTGCAAATATGAGCAACCGCACCGGTATCAAATACCCAGGCACTACAACGAGAGTTGGTAAGGTACACATCAATAACATGTATATCATATATACCTTGTTTGTTGTTGGCCGCCTTCTTGTCAGCCAAATACTTGGGGCAATTCCGCTTCCAGTGTCCAGTTCCCTTGCAATGAAAACACACAGTTTCTGGTTTGGGTCCAGCCTTGGGTTTCTTCACGAGAGGAACAACTGCTTTGCCACTCTTCTTGGAGTTACCCTTCTTACCCTTGCCATTTTTCTTGAAACTAGTGGTTTTATTAACCATCAACACTTGATGCTTCTTCTGAATTTCAGACTCAGCGGCTTTCAGCATCGCAAACAGCTCGGCGACTGACTTGTTCATCCCGTGCATGTTATAGTTCAACACGAAGCTCTTGTAGCTAGGTGGCAATGATTGAAGAACTCTGTCAGTGATAGCCTCTGGCGGAAGGGGCATCCCTAACTCAGCCAGACGGGTGGAGTACCCAGACATTCTGAGCACGTGATCACTGATAGACCCGTTCTCCTCCATCTTGCAAGCATAGAACTTATCGGAGATCTCATATCTCTCGATCCGGGCATTCTTCTGAAAGATAAACTTCAACTCCTGGAACATCTCATATGCTCCATGACGTTCAAAACGTCTTTGAAGTCCCGGTTCTAAGCCATACAACATTGCACATTGAACTATTGAGTAATCATCAGAACGAGCCTGCCAGGCGTTCACAACGTCTAGAGACTCAACTGGAGCGGGTGGATCACCAAGCGGTGCATCAAGGACATAAGCCTTCTGGGAAGCCGTAAGGATAATCCTTAGATTACGGGCCCAGTCCACAAAGTTACTTCCATCATCTTTCAAATTAGCTTTCTCTAGGAACGCATTAAAATTCAGGGGTGCTACTGCGCGAGCCATGATCTACAACATAAATATAGCAAAGACAACTTAGACTATTGTTCTTAGATAATGAGTTTAGTTAATCATATTTAAAAAAACTCCCACTCAAATTGACATCCCTCCGATCATTCGAGTGTAACATGATCCAAATCCACCAACTCAAGTCCGATCATCACGTGAGTTGAGGTGGTTTCAATGGTGAACATCTTCATGTTGATCATATCTACTATATGACTCATGTTCGACCTTTCGGTCTCTTGTGTTCCGAGGCCATGTCTGTACATGCTAGGCTCGTCAAGTTTAACCCGAGTGTTCCGCACGTGTAACATGGCTTACACCCGTTGTATGCGAACGTAGAGTCTATCACACCCGATCATCACGGCGTGTCTCGAAACGACGAACTTTCGCAACGGTGCACACTTGGGGAGAACACAATTTATCTTGAAATTTAAGTGAGGGATCACCTTATAATGCTACCGTCGTCCTAAGCAAAATAAGATGCATAAAAGGATTAACATCACATGCAAATCATAAGTGACATGATATGGCCATGAACTTGTGCTTTTGATCTCCATCTCCAAAGCACCGGCATGATCTCCATCGTCACCGGCATGACACCATGATCTCCATCATCTTGATCTCCATCAACGTGTCGCCATAAGGTTGTCGCGCTGACTGTTGCTTCCACGACTATAGCTAACGTTTAGCGATAAAGTAAAGCATTACATAGCGCTTAATGATTGACACGCAGGTCATACAATAATTAAAGACAACTCTATGGCTCCTGCCAGTTGCCGTACTCATCGACATGCAAGTCGTGATATTCTATACATCACATGATCATCTCATACATCACATATATCTCATCATGTAATTGGCCATATCACATCACAACATACCCTGCAAAAACAAGTTAGACGTCCTCTAATTGTTGTTGCAAATTTTACGTGGCTGCTACGGGTTTGCAAGAACCGTTCTTACCTACGCAAAACCACAACGTGGTGTAGTGATTGCTTTTTGATCTTCTAAAAGAACCCTCTTCATTGAAATCGATTCAACTAAAGTGAGAGAGACAGACACCCGCTAGCCATCTTTATGCAACAAAATTACATGTCAGTTGAAGGAACCTGTCTCGCGTAAGTGTACGCGTAATGTCGGTCCGGGCCGCTTCATCTCACAATACCGCCGAATCAAATATCAACTAGTAACGGCAAGCAATATGTATACACCCACGCCCACAACTCGTTTGTGTTCTACTCGAGATCTCATCTACGCATAGACCTGGCTCATGATGCCACTGTTGGGTAACGTTGCATGGGAAACAAAAAATTTCCTACGCACACATAAGATCTATCCATGGTGATGAGCATCTACGAGAGGGAGAGTGGATCTACATACCCTTGTAGATCGCTAAGCGGAAGCGTTAATAAACGCGGTTGATGTAGTCGAACGTCTTCGCGATCCAAATCGCCGAGCGTCCCGCGATCCAATCACGATCCTTCCGATCTAGTGCCGAACGGACGGCACCTCCGCGTTCAACACACGTACGGCTTGATGACGCCTTCACCTCCTCGATCCAGCGAGCGATGGTGAAGTAGTGGTTGAGTTCCAGCAGCACGACGGCGTGGTGATGGTGGTGAGGAACAATCTCTGCAGGGCTTCGCCAAGCGCTACGGAGATTATGACGGAGGAACTAGAGGGTTAGGGTTGCCGCACACGGCTTGGGGAAATCTTGATGTGTCCCGTGTGCTAGCCCTGCCCCTCTATTTATATGTTGAGCCTTGGGGTCTAAACTTGGAGTAAAAGCCTCCTCCGGGTCGGTTTTGCCCGCACAAGGTCGGTTTGGCCCGCAGGGAAAGAGTCCAACTCGGATCCCTGCCGAACCGTGCACAGCCGCGCACAAGCGGTAGTACCGCTTCACACAAGCGGTAGTACCGCTTGGGTGGTAGTACCGCTTCACACAAGCGGTAGTACCGCTTCACACAAGCGGTAGTACCGCTCCGGCGGTAGTACCGCTTCACCAAGCGGTAGTACCGCTTACGCGGCAGCAAAACTACTTTTGCACTTTCCAATACCTTGTGGGCTTTATCCCTTTGGCTCATATAAAGTGTTGCTGCACCCGAACACTTCGGTAAACATCCGGAACCCCTTCCGGTGAACTCCGGAACCCTTCCAGAGATCAAAACACTATTATCACATATATCAATCTTTACCTCCGGACTATTCCGGAGATCCTCGTCATGTCCGGGATCTTATCCGGGACTCCGAACAACTTTCGGTCACCAACATAATAACTCAATTATACTAATCGTCACCAAACGTTAAGTGTGTAGACCCTGCGGGTTCGAGAACTATGTAGACATGACCGAGACACCTCTACGGCCAATAACCAATAGCGGGACCTGGATGCCCATATTGGCTCCTACATATTCTACGAAGATCTTTTATCGGTCGAACCTCTATGTCAAGGATTCAGTTAATCCCGTATGCTGTTCCCTTTGTTCTTCGGTATGTTACTTGCCCGAGATTCGATCGTCGGTATCACTATACCTAGTTCAATCTCGTTACCGGCAAGTCTCTTTACTCGTTCCGTAATACAAGATCTCGTGGCTAACACTTTAGTCACATTGCTTGCAAGGCTCATTGTGATGTTGTATTACCGAGTGGGCCCTGAGATACCTCTCCGTCATACGGAGTAACAAATCCCAGTCTTGATCCATGCCAACCCAACAGACACCCTCGGAGATACCTGTAGAGCACCTTTATAGTCACCCAGTTACGTTGCGACGTTTGATACACACAAGGTATTCCTCCGGTGTTAGTGAGTTGCATGATCTCATGGTCAAAGGAACAGATACTTGACATGCAGAAAACAATAGCAATAAACTGACACGATCAAATGCTACGTTTACAGTTTGGGTCTTGTCCATCACATCATTCTCCTAATGATGTGATCCCGTTATCAAATGACATCTCATGTCAATGGCTAGGAAACCTTAACCATCTTTGACCAACGAGCTAGTCAACTAGAGGCTCACTAGGGACACAGTGTTGTCTATGTACCCACACATGTATTTGAGTTTCCAATCAATACAATTATAGCATGGATAATAAACGATTATCATTAACAAGGAAATATAATAATAACCAATTTATTATTGCCTCTAGGGCATATTTCCAACAATGGCAACATCAAATTATGCTCAGATTCATGGCAACCATCAACACAACATGGCATATTGAAGAAAACAGATTCTCAGACTTAGTGAAAGTTAGGATAGTCATGTGCAGCAGTTTTTAACAGATTGACATATTGGACAGCAGGTTTAATTATGATGCAAAACCAATTCATGCAAACTATTGGCACAACATGATAGAGCATAACATGCTTGATAAAAGACTCCTTGGTGGCATCACCAAAAGACTCCTAGAACACTAGCAATCCACATCACAACACAGCAACAAAATAACAGATTCCCAGACTTAGAAATATTTAGGACCCTCAAAACAACAGATTTTTATAGCATGTTGGCAACAAGAAAACAACACCTAAATATGCATTTCTATGACAACCAAAAACACCAGGGCCTAGCACACATGTCCAAGGGCATATCTCATGTTCAAAATTAATTCATATGATGCACGGATTAAATCCCACAAAAATAGACAAACGGGCATCATGGCAAAAATGACATGCACTCAAACTTCCTCCAATGACAAAACTAAATGCACAGATAAATCCTATGGATTTTTCTACCCCGAAAACATAAATAACATGCATAGGTTATGTGGGAAAAAAATGTCACAATTAATTATGCAAGTTTATGGCCTAATCCCCTTTCTAGCAATTATAAATGCAAGTTAAATGCAAATATTACAATGAACAGGTTTGTCATGCTTGAAAATGCGATGCCGACAATATGAACATTTTTAATATATAATTGGATGAATTTCAATGCACGTTAATTAATTATGACAATGCAAAATGTTGGCAATTATGCAAAATGATGCAAACCGCGAGTGTAAGTATTTTTAACATGGATGAAAGTGGCATATTTGCAATCTATGCATTTTTCTGAGCAAATTACATATATAAAACATTTTTATACGTTGCACGGTTAAATACTTGACAAAATTTTAAAACATGCAATTTTTCTGATATTAAAAGAAAAATCACATGGGCCTAACAGGGCAGGGTGCTGCAAGCAAAGCATCGGCCAGGGCGGAGGATAGAGGGGCGGCGCTCACTTTGGGCCCAAAGGCCGGTCGATGCAACGGCCCATGGGGCTGGGCCTTGGAGGAGGCGCTGGCCCACGCGCGCAAAGGAGGCCGGCCGCTCGGGCGCCTTCGTGCTCCTCCCGACAGGAGACAGGGCGCGGCGGCGATGCCCTTGGCGCTCCGGCGAAGCTGCGGGATGGCGCGGAGGGCGCGGGACGAGGGATCCGACCGACGGGGCACCGGATCCGGGCGCGGCATGGCCGGGCGGCGCGCCGGCGACGGAGCTTCGGCTCCCATGGCGCCTGGACAGGGAAGAGAGAGAGAGGGGTTAGGGGAGAGAGAGAAGAAGAGGGAGAAGAGAGAAGGAGATGGAGGGAGGAGGAGGTCCGGCGGGGGATCCGGCGGCGGCGGCCTCGGCGAGGGCCGGCCGGTGGGGCTGCTCGCCCATGGCGGCTGCGGCTGCGGGCGCGCTCGGCTCTGCGGTGGAGCTCGGGGCTCTGAGGTCGCCCGGACATGTCCGATTTGACCACGGACATGTCCGGTAGGTGGGGTTTTGGGCGATTTCAGCCTCTAGATCGCGATCCAAGGGCCGAAAATGGGCAGATGGATGGGGCTGCGGGATCTGGAGGAGGAGGGCTAGCAGGTGGGGTTTTCTAGGGGGGTGGCTGCAATTTTACAAGGGGGAAACCCTAAGGAGTGAGGGGCTCTCTCTCCATGGGGGTTTAAATAGGGAAGGCACTAGGGTTGGGGGTTGGACCTTGTCCGTCCGATCGCGATCCGATGACCACGAACGGAGGGGGGCTAAGTTGGGCTAGTGGGCTGTGGAGAGGTGGTTGGGCCAAGAAGAGAGGGAGGTTTGCGGCCCGTGACAGAGTTTTGAAACACCAAAAGCGTCCGATAATAACCCGATGCCGCGGGCGCGTGCGTGTGTGGTTGGACTCGAAACGAACGACGGGAAGAACCGGCGACTGCTAACGGATGCAAGTTTACGAAAACAAGTGACGATGCTATGCAGACGATGCGAATGATGCGATGATGAATGCGACAACCAGACGAATCACACGATGGCAATGGAATAAAAGGGGAATCTTCTAGAGCGTCGGTTTCGGGCTGTTACACCACCCCCCCCCCCCCCCATTTGAAAAAAACAAAAAAAAAACCCAGTGCCTTTTGGTCCCGGTTGGTGTTGCCAACCGGGAGTAAAGGTCCTGCCTTTTGGTCCCTGTTGGTGTTACCAACCGGGACTAAAGGTCCTCCTGCCTGGGCTCCCAGCACCAGCCACGTGGAGGGCTTTTAGTCCCTGTTCGTAAGCCAACCGGGACTAAAGGTTTTGGGCTTTAGTCCCGACCCTTTAGTCCCGGTTCCGGAACCGGGACAAAAGGCCCTTACGAACCGGGACAAATGGGGGTTTTCCTACTAGTGATTGCAGCAATTCCAGTGTGGTACCGAGTTTTGTGTTGTCATCTTCGCAATTTGGGTACAACCCTTTTTTGTGATCCTCTAACATGCGATCGAACTTCAACTTCTCCCTTTCAGTTTGGCATTGTCTCTTTGCATCAACAATGACCTGGCGAAGATCATCATCGGGCACATCGTCTGGTTCTTCCTCTTGATCTTCAGCTTCCCCCATTGCAGCATCACCGTATTCAGGGGGCGGATAGTTGTCATCCTCCTCTTCTTCTTTGTTGTCTTCCATCATAACCCCTCTTTCTCCGTGCTTGGTCAAAACATTATAGTGTGGCATGAAACCCTTCTCAAGCAGGTGGACGTGAAGGGTTTTCGAGTTAGAGTAATCCTTCGTATTCCCACAGATAGTACATGGACAATACATAAAACCATTCTGCTTGGTTGCCTCAGCCACTTCGAGAAAATTATGCAGGCCCTTAATGTATTCGGAGGTCCGTCGGTCACTGTACATCCATTGCCGGTTCATCTGTGTGCATTATATAATTAAGTGTATCAAAAACCATTACAAAACATCATGAATAGGGAAGTGACCAAATTAATAGAAGTTCATCATCACATTAAAACCAAAGTACAGTAGTGACCAAAATAAATACATAAAATTCATACTTCTAGAGCATTTGAAATGAGCTAAACTAGCAGTGAGAGATAAAACGATGAAGTCGTTAACCTTTTAGAACACTTGTGTAGTTGGTGCACCGCCAAACCTAAACAAATCTTAGGGAAAATGTAGCTTGGAGGTTGAGCTTGGAGAGGAGAAAACTTAAGTGTGGCTGCGGCATTTCATCGAACACCTCATGTGCATAGGAGGTGAGAACAGAGAGCAACACACCACCCAAACGCCGCCCGGCCAAAAAACAGAGGAGTGAGCGGGCAGGGGCGAGCATATATATAGGCGTTGTATAAGTCCCGGTTGGTGGCTAGCACCGGGACTAAAGGGGTCACACGAACCGGGACTGGTTCCAGTCGAGGCCCGGCCGGCGCCCTGGCCTCACGAATCGGGACTGATGCACCCATCAGTCCCGGTTCGTAACACGACCGGGACTAATGCAATATTCTGACCCGTTTCAAAGCCCTGTTTTCTACTAGTGACAAAAAGGTGAGGACGATTTCGAATATTTAGATTATGTATAGGAGAATTCTTAGATGATGTTTGGATATGTTGATTTGATAGTTGATGTACGTACCAAAAATTAATTATTTGTGGTTTGAGCTTATTGTAAGTTTTCTTTTTCTTTGTCCTCTCCATTCATTCATTCATGATAATTTCAACCTTCATTCATTCATTCATGATAATTTCAACCTTTTCAAAAACACCCATTCATAAATTTTCCTCGGAGCTACAGTCTACACACTGGGTCACATGTACTAGTGTGGAATTTGAGCTCTATGTGAGTCAGAGTAGTTTTTGGCTAGTTGCATTACAGAATGGATATTTTGATGAGAGATGGTTGCGCCCTGGCCAACACTCTTGTTAGATGGGCCAAGCTCGAGGGCTGCTTGTTTCCACGGCTCACTCTATGTACTACTCCATTCGTCTCATAATATAAGAGTTTTTGACGCTACACTACTATCAAAAACTCTCTTATATCATAGGATGGAGGGAGTATTTAATGAGAACCGAACCTCGTGGCGAGATCCGATCTGTTGTTGCGGCCCGATCTTTCACGACACTCCACCACCACCAGTAGCAACCTCTCGCCCGCGCACGCGATGTACACGAAATAGAGGGTTTGAACCTTGCGGCTCAACACGAGAAAACCAGTCTCAACGACGGTACTCACACGCAAAACAATTTCTACAAAGAAATCGCAACACAGAGGTTTTCTAAACATCCCTCTAAAACTTGATACGGGTGTCTACCCTAAAAAACACATCGTGTCTATTCATAAAATATAACCTAGTGTGACACATAGATATCCTTAACCTTTACTTCACTGACATGCGGTGCTATTTTGCGATCATCAACAACACTAACATTAATCGGGGCCGTATCATCCTCTCCTCCTTGATACGAAACCGTCCTCGGTTTCGAGTTGTTCTCTTCTACCATACCTTTATTTGCAGATTGAGCAACAATCGTAGAAATTTCAGTAGCTTCGACTTCTTCCTCGGTCTTTACTTCTGATGCAGCTTGAGCAATATCTTGCTTTTGACGATCCACCTTGTATTGATCAAATGTGTACGAGTCAAGCGGTATGTACTGTCCTCCATGAGCAAAAGAAAATTCTCCAGTTGAATGATATGTTAATTTTCTTTTATCCGTCCATGGTTTTCCTAGCATTATCGAACATGTATGCATGTGCATTGGAAGCACATCACACATGACCAGGTCACCATATCCGCAGAAACTGAATTGTACCTCGATGCGATGCTTAATCTTGACAAACTTATCCTTCCACCAAAGCTCATATGGCTCTGGGCGTTCAATCAAAGGCAGGTTCAAAGCATCAACCATGGTGCGACTTACTAAATTCATACTGGAATAGCAATTCATCAACATTGCACAACTCGCCGGCCCGACGCGCACGCGCGTAAAGCATTGGTACCAAGGCAATGCACGCAATGGATCCTTCTCCACCGCCATCATCATTTGTGAACTACAATCTTTTCTCATGATAAAAAATATGAATCATAACTCAAAGAAAACAATTATACCTTGAACAACCTTTGCTCTGAATACCAACTGATAAGAACCGAACCTCGTGGTGAGATCCGACTGTTGTTGCACCTAGGGTCATGTGTTCTGGTTTAGAGATTGCTGTAGGACTTATTTTTCGGTCAACTTCAAGAGCTACAACAAGGGACTCGAACCGTGGAATACTAAAACGAGATGGAGTCCCCGAAGATAAGAGCCAACATCGAATAATCCGGTGGGCATTCCATGGTAGCACATGAAAGAATAAGAGAAGCAAACCATGGCTCGCTTCCTCAGTGGCTTGAACCATCCTATCAAGCAACGCCGACTTGCAACCGCATTTGACTTTGGTGGAATTGGTGCACCAAGCAACAAGGCATCAACATCCTTCCTACTGTTGTAACTGTTCTCACTGCTTCCGCGTTTTGCCAGCCATATGCCGTGTATAGTTCGACAAAATTTCCCAATTTGACGTCCGAATTTCTTGTTTCAAGTTGCACCTAGGGTCATGTGTTCTGGTTTAGAGATTGCTGCAGGACTTATTTTTCGGTTTGTCTACACGATGTAGATAAGATGGGGGAGTTCGGGACCAAATAACAAGTGGTTAAATAAAATTAGTATGCAAAAAAGATATCGATCCCTTGGAATGGATGTAACGTACCCATTGTGCAAGCTTGCATTAGACTTCCCTAAACATCAAAACTGTTTCTTTTATGGACGCTCCTACAGCACGCGCGCGCGTTGTATGGCACGATGCAGCGGCTGCCCATATTAGGTATGCCCACGTGCGGTCCCCTCCTGGAAAAGGAAAGTTTCATCCCCGACCAGTGTGGGCACATCCCCCCAAAAAAACAGCAACGCTACCATCCCCGCCTGTGCTCGTGACCTCTCTACACCCTCCCACACTCTCCATAGGCACCGTCGGATGCCATGGCCTAGAGGGGGGAGGAAACTCCTGTACAGCAATAACACCAGGAAACCAGGCAAAAAATCAAGAAAAAAGAAGCAAAATCACGAAAATTGTGTGCGATCAGGCAAAGACTGGTGTAAAAAGAACATCTGCAAACAATTTGCCACCCCCGATTGAGGAAAAAAATTCCACGCCAGACCAGGTAAGATTCCTCCCCATATTTTGTATAAGAAAAACAAGCAAGATCTCTCTGTAGTTTACAAAAACATTCTACTGTACACCCCATGTGCTTGCAACCTTGGTTTTGGATCTGGATGTTAGAGAGAGATCCTGAGCATTTGATTGGCGTTGTTTCATTGTCTTGCACCTGGTCTCTGTTTTCAGGAAAAAAACATACAAAAAGAAGTTGCTTAGAGAACTCCCTTGCAGAACCCAACTGGGGGGGGGGGGGGGGGGGGGGGGGGGGGGCATAGTTGCTTCAAAGGAAAAAGAAACTTGCAGGTTGAAAATGACTTAGTTGCCTGTGGTGGGCAAAAAGGATTAACATCCACATAGTTGAAATGAACAGCTACATGAATTAGTTGCCTGCATGATTGACAAAAAGTAGTCTGAAACTAGGGGCTAAATTGCCCACAAAACTGCCGTTCTCTATGCTATCAGTGGGCAGAAAAGTTCAACATTCTCATAGTTGAAAATGAGCAACATGTTAAGAAATGCCTAAATGGAGTTGAAAAAAACAGGATAAATGCCTAAGAAACTGCCGTTCACTAGCGTTTGGGTTCTTTTATAGGTTTGAGGCTTTGAGCTATAATGTGGTGTCACTTCGGCATCAATGAAACCAGTTTACTTTGTGTAACAGTCTGTCAGGCGACGACTTGACCCTGACACGATTGCATGAAGCCTACCCGATCGATCAGCTGACCTTTGATTATATACACATAGCATGCAGTGGTGTGCGAGCTAGCTTTGGCAGAACAGATCCCACCACCACTGCACCGCCATGCCCACGCCCCCGAGATCCCGGCTGCTGCCATTGCCAGTCCTCGTACTGGTTCTTGCAGGTGCAGCGGCCATTGTTGGTGAGCAAGACGAGCAGCAGCCGATCACGCATCCGGGCTGCCCTGACAAGTGCGGCAATGTGAGCATGCCGTTCCCCTTCGGGCTGATGCCCGGCTGCTTCCGCGAGGGCTTCCAGGTCACCTGCGACCACTCCTTCGCCCCGCCTCGAGCCTTCCTCGCCGGCAGCGACACCGACGCGACGACCAACCTCATCACGCTCACCGAGCGCGACCAATCGGCGGTCTACGACGACCCCGACCTGGCCTACTCGTACTCCAACACCTCGAGCTGGGCAGTCGAGCTCATGGACGTGTCGATCGACAGGAGCGAGGCACGGGCGTATGGCCCCATCACGTCCCGCTGCAGCACCAACATCGCCCACTCTAAGCTCGAGGAACAGGCCATGACGCTGGAGGGGCCGTTCGCCGTCTCCGAGACGCTCAACGTCGTCGTCGGCGTCGGCTGGAAGGTCGGCGTCACGGACGGCTCAAGCTCCAGCTCCTACACGACGACGTTCGCCTGCCGCTCGGAGCTCGCAGGCGGCCACCTCGAGCACGCCAGGAACGGGTCGTGCACGGGGCGGGGCTGCTGCGAGGCCGCCCTGAGCTCGGAGCCCGGCTACGAGATCGTGCCGGGCGTCAGCGCCGAGAACAACACCCTGTGGAGGACCAGCCCGTGCTCCTACGCCATGGTGATCGAGAAGTCACGCTACACCTTCTCGACGCCGGACCTGTACGGCGACAAGGTGCTGCCGAAGAAGTTCCCCAGGGGCGCCCCCGTCGTGCTCGACTTCGCCATCGTCGGGGACGCCGCTTGCCCGGGAAAAGGCCAGCGGCCACCGCCGGACTACGCGTGCGTCAGCAACAACAGCTATTGTGTCAACGCGACGGTTGGCCACTCAAGCTACGAACTCAGCTATGTGTGCAAGTGCTCGGACCACTACGAGGGCAATCCTTACATCGCTAATGGCTGCAGAGGTTTGTCCAAATGTTTTGATCTCCACAAATTAATAGAGTTTTTAGACGATTCATTAACTCCGGTTTTGTATATATATTGATCCTTAATTTCAACTTTTGAAGACATCGATGAGTGCAAGTCCCCTGATCTATATTATTGCTCGAGCAATGGCATATGTATGAACAGACTGAATGGCTATGATTGTCCATGCAAGCCCGGAATGAAAGGCGATGGGAAATTAGGACATTGTGCAGAAAAAATCCCCCTGGTAGCCAAGGTGATTGTGGGTAAGTAAATGGCATGTATATTTATGTACTCCTGTTCAGTTTTTGTTTTGTTTTGAATTTTGAGCTTTTGTCTCTAGAATATGTTGTGTTACTACATATCACTTTAGAATGCATAGATGAGTTTTTGTAACTTTAACTGATAATACATATGTAAATATTTGGGATTTCTACTATGCATCCTCATTTTATTACCCGATTCATCCTATGAAATACTTTCATTTCATTATTGCCATTTATATAGTAACATATAAACATAAAACTTAGTGTTGAATGCTTATATTGGATACCTTTTCTTTAAACTTGTTGAGGAAGAAGTTAATATATGTGAAACAGAAAATTAAACATATTAAAATAGTAATTCAAAATGGGAAACATGGGCAACTAGTTTAAAATTTTGGTCACCTATTAGTATAGAAGACAGGGCTGCACATTAATTTGCTCTTTGACCAAATGCGGCTACCTAGTGTGAGCTTGCATGGTCGTCTTCTCTTCTTAGGTTCCGATACTCCCTCATTTCCAATTTATGTTCACTTAAAAAGTCTGAAATTTTCTATTTACGTATAAGGTACATTGCTTTGCAAATAGGCAAACATTAGTTACTAGTAGAGTGCCCGTGCGTTGCCACGGGCTCTTGAAATAGTTTGCAAGAGTTACATGTTAAATTTCACATGTACAAACAATATAACACAAACACAATTATTGAATAATTGAAGTCCATTTTTGCAATGTAAATTGATAACAAATAGAAAGATTAACGACATGTCCATGTAACAAACTGAGCGATGTTCGAACTAAACATCTATTACAAAACTATCAATAGAATTATGGAAGAGAGAAAAAATTGGATCGCGGGAAGGGGAGCGGCGACATAAGTGTCAAGGGAGGAGGATTGATTATTGCGGCAGTCACACGAAGAAGATGTCCCATGCCTTTTTTTTTTGGAGATCGAGGATGCCCGTGCAGCCATGCCTGCAGGTTTCCTTGGTATTTCCCAGCTACTTTTAGTGACTCCTTTGATTATGTTGGACTATTGTAGAAGAGATTATTGGGAACTTTTTTTGTTTACAATCAGTAATCAATAATTGGAAAACATGTTCGTGCTGGATGGAAGAGGCAAAAGAAATTTCCAAGGTAAGACCTGAAGCTTCCTTGGACTGAAAGTTGATTATGCAAGCAGTCGAAGTTAGGATCTAGCGTGTCAGTCATGCACTCTGAAGAATGTAAATCCTTTGAACTTGTCTATCAAGTCAAGGATACACGATCCAACTATTGACCTACTTTATAAAATCTGTTAGAACACTATCTATACTAAATATAGCGAAAACAAGCACAGGTAAGCACAATGTCTGAAAATGTCAAATTGTGTACAAGTCAATTTTGACAGTAAAAGTACAGATAGATTTTATGCACTGTAAATGACAGAATCTGGCAACAGAGCTTCAAGCCACGGACTGGCAATATATATTTGTGAACCAAACATGACAGAAACTGGCAATATAACTTCATGCCACAGTTTGGAAACAAAATATGACGGTACATGACATTAGCATTAAAATTGATGTTAAAGAAATTTCAAGCCATTTGACAAAAATAAAATATCACATTAACCTTAGGCAACAGGCTACCCTGTTTTTCACTCTAATTTAAGGGAACTAAACATGTTTTTGACATGACATGGAAGACAAATGACACATGCTCCTTTTCAGCGGCAAAACAATTTCACTCCTGAAGATAAGTGTTGGAAACATGCACATCCTCTTATTTGACACCTGAACAAGCGACTGGATTAGTTCCAGTATTACAGAGACCAAAGCTCATGAAACATCAGTGTGAATCCCAGATCATAGCAATTTGGGTTTTCCCTTTCATATCTGCATTGTGTAAAGTTGGATCAGATTGCAGTGTTTATATGTAATTTAGCAAGAGTTCTGCCAAGCCATTAACTCCATAGAATCCATTTTTATTTTAGGTAAACATTGATATTATTTAGGAGTGAAAGACATACCTGACCCCACAAATTATTTTTGGAATATAAATTGATTAATATCAGTAGCAAGTTAGGAAAGTCATGTATGTGGCAAATCAGTAGTTAGGAAGGTCATATCTGCATAAGCGATAGGTAACTACTTCATAATTCACAACATGAAACCATTTCAGAATTCTAAACACATTTCAGAAATCGAAAACCATCTAAAAATATTTCAGAATTCATAGCATGCCCATATGTATTTAAATAAAATGATGATTCAAATAAAAAAATAAAAAAAGCTAACAAAGTATGGTTGACTACAAAATAGCGTGAATAAAAATAAATCAAAGAAGAACGAACCTGCATCATCCAGGTCTGGCCGGTCCTGTGGTAGCTGTCCGGGCATCAGCTCTGTTGTTATCTCCTCCCAGTACGGGTTGCATGTCATCGTGATAAAGTAATCTGGTTTACCCCATCGCTGCACTATGGCCATTGCATCTAGGAACCTTCTCTGCATATCTCTATCACCACCAGGAAATGTCCTTGGGAGCACAATCCTTTTACCAATCCGATCACCACATGACTCACCAGCAGCGATCGTGTCTACAAGACCCTACATAGAGGATACATAATGTAGACATTAAGAATACTGAACTAGTATATAGTAAAAGTGAGATCGATAATGTCATAAAAAAACAACTTCCAGCACGCACACTCCGAAACCTTTAATAATCAGTACATCACATTCCGAAAGATCTAATGATCAGTAAAAAATGAGGGAGCTAACTACAACAGTGACAATTTGAGTTGAATTGATTTGGTCAATACACGCACCTCTGAATTCTGTTGATCGGTCCCAGTGGATTTGATCCCCGACTGCATATCAGACGTAACACGTCCGCTTGTTCGCTCGCTCGTCGACGTAGCCGCTCAGGGCTGTTGAAACACCCGGCAAAACATCAATATAAAAAATATGTTGGATTCAGAACGCTAAACCAATTCACAGAACGCTAAACCAATTCACGAGAGATGGTGGGTGTGTGGCTCAGATGTAATGTTTCTGCCACAACTCGATTGTTTAATAGTAGTGTAGATGATGCGTCCGTGATTATTTTTATAATAGGATGCGCTCGTGATTATTTTCCTAATAATAGGATGCATCTGTGATTAGTTTCCTAATAATTGGATGTGCCCGTGATTGGTTTCTTAATAGGATGCGTTCGTGATTATAGTTTCCTAATTGACCAGACGTGGACTTTCATATTTTCCTCCACGGTGGAGTACGGTCAGTCAATGTAAATTGCTAAGCGCACACAGAAAACGAGTTAGATTAAGTCTAGCCGTTAAGTCTAGCCGTTAGATTAAGTTCAGCGGGTCTAATCATACGGTGGTAATCGGTTCGTGTACGTTTTGTGGGGTGCGCTTAAAGAAGTTCTTGTTTGATTGTTTAATAGTATTGGAGGTCATACGAGGAGGATGGACGAAAGGTGGGAACGTAAGAAAGGAAGTGATTGAAAGAAGGAAAGAGATTGATCACCGTTTGATTGAAATAAGGAAGGAGATTGATCACCGTCATAAATAAATTGATTACCATGCATGAATTGATTGCGTTTGGATTGATTGCGTTGGATTGATTGCGCTTGGTTACCTTATGTGAATTATTTGTTTACCAAAGATAGAGTCGATTGGAGGGAGAAAAGAAAATCGGCAGAGAGAAAACCGGTGGGGAGAGATTGGGAGTGCGGGGTTTTTTTTTTGTCCGTGCGGGTTTTTTTTTTGTGTGTGCGGGTGGGGGGGGGGGCAGGATGGGGGGTTGGGAGGGAACGAAAAAAAAACCTGTCGAAATAAACCGGTTGAAAGGTGGGGGTACGATCCTACCAACTGAGACATTAGGAGTAGAGATGAGCGGATTGATTTATATCTAGTTTTGGTTCTCAATGCGGAGCCAACCAAAGCATGAAGGACTGGTGTGGCATGCATGCTACATTATTATATAGTTTAGTTCTTAGATAGGTCTTCCTTGGTTATACTGATTCTTCAGATGGGCCTATATAAACCGAAGAAAGAGGGTGTGTGTCCGAATATCCTGAATAGACAGGACGGGCTACATGGAGCCTGTTTTAAAATAACATATTTCCACAGCCCAAAACAAGTTGAAAAAAATTATACATATAGAAATACATGTATAACACGTTCTAGAAAAGTTTTGTAACAATATAGTTTCATACGTGGCGTAGACAAAAAAGACATATACATACATGGCAATAGGCCATTTTTTGTTGTTCTTGGGCGGGATTTTGTTTCTTTTGCACAGCTTGCAAATCATAATATTTTTGAACGAAATTTTACAGATCCGTCACGAAGATGTATAAGTTTTCACATGATTTTTTTGAATTTTTTTGAAATTTAAAAATATCAATTTCGATTTTTTTGAGAAAACGGGCTCCCTTGGAGCCCGTCCTCCAAAAAGTCACACTCATGTGTGTCATTCTATATACATTCAACTTCTTGATGAACTTGTATTTTATGCTGAGCTCTGTTTTGCTTGTCTTGAGAACAAAAGTGACTCCAGCAAATGTTAATTGACTGACCACAACGGAGGGACGACGAAGGAACACCATAACCCTCATACACCAAATAAACAAATTAAATGACTAAACGAACACAAGATTCCTTAATGTACAATCAAAAGAACTCACTTACATCCTTACGACATATTATGCCCTCCAACATTGGTAAATGTATCATTATATAATATTCATCAGTAAACAGATGGTGTCATGTTTCCAATTTATCATACCTTTGTTGTTTTTCCCTATATGCATTTGTTAGTAAAACTTATGAGAAAGAGTACCACGACATTACTAATGAAAAATCAGAATAGTTCTATTTTTTAACTTACCAATCTAAAAATGGCACCACCAATAATCGGACTATTTTCTTTTGGAAAAGACGAGATATAAGGCTTTCTTGTAAGTTTGTAATCCATGAAATGAAGTTCCGTCATATTTTCTCCTCAGCCTGACCTCCCGCGTCGCCCCCGCAGGCGACGGGGAGGAACCTAGCCGACGCCGAGCGCCACCCCTCCCCCTCCCCTCCTCTCCCCTGCCGCCGCCAGAGGGCGTGACCGGGCGAAGCCCGGCCAGCGCCGGCGGCGGCAGGGATCTCTGCCCCCTTGCGCGTTGGATCCGGTGCGGGCCGGAGTTGATGGGCCAGGGCGTCGTGATCTGGAGTCTCGCGGCGGCGCGTCTCGACCCCTGGCAGATCCTTCTGGTGGCGGGCTGCGCGGCGAATCTCTGCAGGTGGCGCGCGTCTTTTGTTCGCGGCGGCGGTGACCTGGCCCAGATCCGCCGTCTGCTGGCATCGGGCGGCGAGGGCTGCGCACGGCATGGTCCGGCGGCTGGTGCCGTCCTTTGGGCGGTGGTGGCCGGCGGCGAAGGTGGTCGGGGACTGAACTTGGGCCGTGATGACGGCTCACTGGAGTTCCTCGGAGATCCGGCGGTTCCTTACGTCTTCTCGGCGTGACACCGACCGGTTCCATTCAGCTACGGGTCGGGGTGGTACAACCGCCGATGAAAATCGTGCCGACTTCGGTCTTGGCGGACGATGGCGGCGTCTTTGACGTCGTTTCCTTGTCAAGGCATCGTCGTTGCGGTCTGCGTCACATCGCTCAGGCTGCTCCGGGGGAAACCCTAGATCTGGGTCTCCCGGATCGGAGAATGACGAAGTCTTCGGTGACGTTCTCCCTCTTGAGGGCATTGTTTTGGAGCAGGTGCTGACTGGAGGGGCTATGAGGTGGTGCGGTGTGGCACATACCGCATCAATGGCGCCGGGTCTCGGCGGCGTGGCGCAGCGGGGTCTCGGCGACAGATGCGTGACTGGACGCGCGCAGGGAGGTGGCGCTGTCTGGCGTCGTGGCGGCGTCGACGGCAGGCCTGGCAAGGTAGTTGCGTCAGTACCTGCTCTGAAGATGGATCGGTGGAAGACGGCGGCGGCGGCCTCTCAGAGTGCGCCAGACCGGTGTGTGACCCAATCCCGGTATGTGGCTGGGCTGGGGCATCCGGCTTTAGATGTTAGGCTTTGGTGCGATGTCTGTTTGGTATTCGGCTCGGACATTCGGCACCCCTTCGTCAAGGGGATAGGAGTAGCGACAGGTGTTGCCTAGATGGTGGCTTCAGGCTTACTGATGTACTACTTTGTAAGGTTAATTAATAAAATGGCTGCATGCATCGCCCAGATGCAGAGGCCGGGGGTATATCCTCCTTTTCTAAAAAAAAATGTGATTACTGGGTTAGCGAGTATGACAAGGCTTGAGGTGTTGATTTGCAATGAACCGGGTGAGAAAATTAGTTTAGCATGCATGGTTGCACAACATTCATATTGCATCCAATACTATACTTTTGAGTAAGTTTTTTTGTCCATGTAGGTACAATCGGCAGCATTTTTATCATTGTAGTCATGTCATTTCTACTTCTTCTTCACAAAGAGAAAAAGAAGACAAAAGAGTTCTATGAAAAGAATGGTGGACCGACACTTGAGAAAGCACAAATTATAAAACTATTCAAAAAAGATGAGCTCAAGCCTTATTTACAGAAGAGCAACTTTATTGGAAAGGGTGGTTTTGGTGCAGTTTACAAGGGCAACATCGGCAATGACCTAGTTGCAATCAAGAAGACGATTAGAGGTGGTCTGCTAGAGAATGAACAATTTGCAAATGAGGTCATCATCCAATCGCAAGTCATCCACAAGAACATTGTTAGGCTCATAGGTTGTTGCCTGGAAGTTGATACACCATTGCTAGTATATGAGTTTCTTTCCAATGGTAGCCTCGATGACATCCTTCATAACAACGGCAAGAAGCCTCTGAACTTGGATAAACGTTTAAGTATTGCTGCAGAATCCGCAGATGGTCTAGCTTACATGCATTCAAAAACAAACACCAAAATCCTACATGGGGATGTTAAACCAGCAAATATACTTTTGGATGATAGGTTTGTCGCCAAGATTGCAGACTTTGGCATATCGAGGTTGATTGTGAGAGACAAGCAACACACCGGGAAAGTCATCGGTGACATGAGTTATATGGATCCCGTATATCTACAGTCAGGCTTACTAACTGAAAAGAGTGATGTATACAGTTTTGGAGTTGTGCTCTTGGAACTTATTAGTAGGAAGAAGGCCACACACTCTGACAACAATAGCTTAGTGAGCAGTTTCCTTGAAGCTCATAAAAGGGAGAGAGCATCTGATTTGTTTGATAATGAAATTGTAATAGGAGAAGATTTGGAGATTCTTCAAAGTTTAGCAGGGATGGCAGTCGAATGTCTCAGCCTTGATGTGGATAAAAGACCAGACATGACAGATATAGCACATCACCTTCTCTTACTGAATAAATCCCGCAAATTGTAAGCTGTTTCAAGTAAGTTATTTGATATTTAGTTAATGTATATGTATGTAATGTTATCGAATAAGTACAATTCACATCAATACTTTTTATTGTACTATTTTGAGCAAAATATTTTCAACAGATGTAGGGATGCGTCCATTAATTTCCTGAAATTTCTTATTTCACTGTTACTCACTCATTGTGTAACCATATTTTTGAGTTACCAAATGTATGTATTGCGCTGATTCGCTGTATTCCTAAATGTGCGTAGCATGCTACACTGAACATGGGTAACCAATAGTCAAATGAAGAAAATATGTAGCCCGATACACCATGGACTGGTATGTGTCGTGTTTCGGGGAAGAAGTAGACAAGTTTTTTTTAGGGGTATCATCAAGCTTTATTAATCAAAATCCAAAGTGGGATTACAAAAGGATCTAGGGATGGATCATCCAAACATGTCGACCCTGATCTAATGTATTTGAAAACTTGGCTTACCTATAGGCTGCGTGATTGGTTGCTCGGCCGTCGAAAGTAAAAGAGCAATTGAACAAAGTGTTGACACCAGATTTTGACACGGAAGAAAACGTTATTAAGATGGATTCAAATAAAGAAGTGCTCTACATGAAAAAAATTCATAGTGTTGGCACGAACATCTTTGAAGTTCGGAGTATCGCTGTCCAATCTCATCTCAAAGGCTGAAACTATGCTCGAAGTACTGAGATTTCATATTCAGGGTACTGTTCGGCCGATTAATCCCCCAAAACGACCTCGTATGAGAAAATATTAAACACGGATTGTCTTCGTCTCGTCGAATAGATCGATTTTGATATAAAAATCATCTCAATCGGAAGTCGTATGCAAAAGTTAGAGCCATCGGAGTGCAGCCCTACCATGAGGCAAAAAAACTGACGCGAGGGATCAGACACTCGCCGCGGTGATGTCTGATGGGTTGCGTAAGCTATTCGGATTTTTTTTGAAACTATGACGTTTTTTATAGCAAATTCGGAAACTATACACCCTAATGCATAAAAATCAAAACTATGACCCCGTCGGCCGCGGATTGGCCGAAGAGGGCCTTTTCGGTCAAACATTGGCCGAAGACCTCTCTTTGGTCAACCGTAGGCTGAAGATACCTAGAAGTGGGCCGAAGACAGGCTGTCGGTGGCCTGGCGACCGAAGAGGGCCCGTCAGCCAACCAGCGGCCGAAAAGGCTCTTCGGCCACCCGTCGGCCGAAAAGCGTGGATAAGGCCACCGCGACGGCTTTCTTCTTCCTCTGCTCGCTCATTCTTGCTCTCTCTCTCGTAGCTCTCTGTTCCTCGCCACCTCGCGCCGATCTCTTCTCTTGTCCACCTGTTTTCATATCCAATCCGTAGAAACAATAGATCATAGCATTCTCCACCGGCCTACGGTATTTTTTTTTGCTATGGGCTAGTTTTTTGTGCGTGAGGAGGAGCCATGGTGGGGTGGAGGAGGTGTGGCTGGTGAGGAGGTGGTGGGGTGGAGGAGGTGCGGCTGTGGAGGCAGTGGTGGTGAGGAGGAGGTGCGCCTGGGAGGAGGTGGTGGTGTTGTCCGGTGGTGCAAGTAGTCCGCGAGGTGGCCGGTGCAAGAAGAAGGGGATACACGCGTCGAAGGTATAACAATGTCGTCATATTTTTTCTCTAAGTTGTACAACGGTTAGTTAGTGTTAATTTATCGGTGGTGTCCTTTTAGCGGTTAGTTAGTGTAGCGGGTAATAATTTTGTTTGTTATGATTAATGAGAAGATGAAAATGTCTGAAAGGTGAAAATGTCTGAATTAGTAAATTTGACTGTTTACTACGGCCCTGGTAATGTTCGATACAATGAGTTGGGAGTTGATCTTAGTGAGTATAAAAATGGCGTCATGACACTGCCAGACCCGGACAGACTTGACATTAGACAGTTGAAGTACTGGTTGACTACTAGTTTGGGGCTGGATCCTGAAGTATGTTCCGTCAGTATTCATGCATTGTGGACCAAATCCTGTAAAAATGTCAAGTGGGAGTTGATGCCGATAGATAGGAGCCAGCATTGGTTGATGTTGTTAAGTCGTTGCCGAGACCGAAGAATCCACCCATATGCCCTGGTGCAACCTGGGGCAAAGGAGGAGAATACCGTACAAGTCGACGGGGGGTATGAACCTGGCCAGGGCAGTCAAGTGGCTACCGATATTTGTTTATCCGGGTCACAGCCACTAGATGTGGATGGTAGCCAACCCGAGAAAGAGTCAGACTATGTGGCACACAATGTGTGTGGTCATGATACTGGGCAGAGTAGTCAGTCGATAATATTAGCTAGTTCTGGTTTTGCTGATGAGGAAGAGGAGGAAATGCTGAGGGTGATGGAGGAAGAGGACGAGGATGGATTGGCGGAGGATCTGGATTCTGAAAATTCCAAGGATGAAGTGGAGGTACCGATTCCTTCTGCACGGGATCAGGACATATCCACCGGTCTTACGGTCAACGATTGCCATGAAGTTCCATGGCACTATAACCTGAACCAAGTCCAGATAGGGGCTATGTTTGATACAAAGAAAAAAATGAAGTATGAAGTGATCAAGTGGGCTATGTCTACGCAGAGGGTTTTCCGGACACACATTTCAAGTCCAACAAACTATACCGTGAAATGTGTGGAAACAGGTTGTCCTGGGAAGGTGCACGGGCACGTGCCGAAGTATAACATCCACTGGGTTGTGACCGATGTCGTCCCACATAATTGTGTGAGGAAAAACCTTCTGGTGAATCATCCAAACCTGACTTCAACTCTCATTGCGCAACTCATGTATACTAAGATAGTGCAGAAGAAAGATATGGAAGCAAAACATATCCAGACAGCAGTCAAGGTCAGATGGAATTATGACATTCCTTATGGGAAGGCTTGGAGGGCTAAGCAGAAGGCTATGGAGGAAAGGTTTGGGACGTTCTTCGACTCATATGATAATGTTGTCCGTCTCCTTGACATAATGAAGGAGAGGAATCCCGGCACTTATGTTAACATACAACACACGAGGTTGGAGAGTATACCAGATTTCAAGGTTTTGAAACGAGTATTCTTCTCTTTCGCAATGTCCATCGAAGCTTTCTGGCATTGTCCTCCTGTGATGTTTGTGGATGGTACATTCCTGACTGGTCAGTACAAAGGACAAATCCTGACTACTATTGGTGTGGACGGGAACAATAAAATCATCCCACTTGTCATGGCATTTGTGGAGGGTGAGAACTTTCCTAGCTGGGTATGGTTCTTCTGGCAAGTGAAAATTGCCATCGTGAAGGACCGATCAAACGTGTGTGTCATTCATGACAGACATGCTGGTATATTGAAGGCCGTGAAGATACTAAGGAATCCAACAAAAGATGAACGAACACCTTGGAAGGACTTGCAGAGCCGGTGGTGCATGCGCCATCTTGGGGCTAATTTTTTCTCACAGTTCAAGAACAAGCGGTTGATGAACTTGTTCAAAAAAATATGCAAGAAGAACCAGCAGCGTAAATACCATTTTATTTGGTCAAAACTTGATGAGTTTAATAAGAAGCAGGTCGGTGCGAGGAAGAAAATGGAAGCAGATCAGGTTAAATTAGCAACACTCATGGCGGAGCTAGAGGAGCCAGTAGGTCTTTGTGACTTGCCAGAAATTGACTCTCCTAATACTAAGAGAAAGAAGGGAAGGGCAATAAAGAATTTTTCTGAATGGATAGAGAAAGAGCCTCCCGTGAATTGGTCTTTGCTACATGACACCCATGGAGCTAGGTATGGCCACATGACAACCAACCTTGCAGAGGTGTATAACTTTGTACTCAGAGGGAATAGAGCATTGCCACTCACAGCTATCGTGGAGGCTGTATTTCATGGCACTTTGAGATATTTCAGAGAAAGGCACGAGTTAGCAAAGAAGCATATTGCAGATAATCAGAACACACCTTATTGTAGCCGTGTCATGCAGTACATGGCTAAGAAGATAGAGAAAGCAAAGAAGCACACTGTCAGACTCATAGGTAATCAGGAAAGGAGGTATGAGGTTCAGCTTCCTACCGATGGTTTTGGTTCTGCAAATGAGGTGAAGACGCACGAGGTAAAAATTGGAACAGAACTTTATCCAACGTGTGAGTGTACATGCAACAAACCGAAGTTGTTGCACCTGCCTTGCTCACATGTGTTGGCTGCATGTGGCCAGATTGAGTTGGACGCCATCTCCTTCGTGTCCCCATACTATTCAAAAGAGGCAGTACTCAATGTCTGGACCAGTGAGATGACATGGTTTAGAGTCGTCGGCAATTTTAACAAGGTAAACGACGATGAGAGAGTATACATCCCGGATCCAGCTCTTCGGCGAACAAGCAGGGGTAGACGTAAGGTCAAACGCATCAGAAACGATATGGACCAATCTAAAGTTGGTGGAGCAACCAGACAATGTTTGCTATGCGCGGCTTATGGGCATAGGATGAAATATTGTCCCGACCTCAAAAAAGACGGTGCTTCCACATTGACGAGTGCGACAACAGGAGCAAGAGGCGGACGTGGTCGAGGCAGTCGAGGACGAAGGGGAGGACGAGGAAGAAATAACTCACAAGCTATATAATTTGTTAGGACTAGGTGATACTTATTATTATGTGTCGGACTATGAGAAAATGTCGGACTATGTTTTAATTTGTAATATGTCTGGACTATGTTTTAATTTGTAATATGTCTAGACTATGTTTTAATTGCATGTTAGATTTGTTGTTTTAATTGCAGATATGTCTTTGTATCCATTGCTTGATGGTAAGATTGAAAGATGTCACCGGGCTGCACTTATGCAAGCGGGCAGTGCAGTAGGACGAGAGAGAGGAGGCCAAGATGAGCGACACCGGAAACGACTTCAGTGTAGTAGGATGTGGGCGAGGAGGGCAGGAGGAACGACGCCAGTGTCGAAAGGGACAAATAGGAGGGCTTTGAGACAGAGGACAGAGAAGAAGAAATACAATGTGCGCATAATTGCGACGTCAGTACGGTAGGATCGTTGAACAGACAACTTGCAACATGAATGTCGTGTGGAACTGCGTGATGAAGCTGTCGGTCAAAGGAAATTTCAAACGGTCGACCGTACGCAACGAATTTGAGAAAATTCTTCCAAACTAGCTCCGAACATGAACACAAAATTGCGCATTTACGGTTGACAAAATGATAAACAAATCGCAAAAATGAAACCATAACATCAATATGCATTTTTTTGTGTAGAGCTTATCTCGAATCGAAGCACCGTTGTGTAGATTAGAGGAGAGAAGGAAAAAAAGAAATAAGGGAGGAGCTTCGTGGAGATGGAAGAAGAAGCAGGTACACAGCTCGCATCCCTCCAACCTCCTCTCCTACAAGGGGTCCACTCATGTGCGTTTGCTCTGCGTCGCTCGGGTCTGGCTCTGGAAAAACTGGCGATTTGAACGTGTCCAGCAAACCAGGCCCAGATGTGCTTTAAGTTCCGTGCGATGCAGATCCAATAGTGAACGCATGTATAAATGGGTCACAATCTTTTCATACAGGTCTGGTGGAGGGAAAGCAGGCAACTAGACGCGCCCCATCAAAATCTCTGCAAATTGCTGCTGCCGACCCCACCCTCTGGTTCCTTGCAATACTTGCATCAACGTGGATCTTCGCGTACCCTGTTGGCGGAGCTTTTGGGCGTACGACAGCTCGTATTTGGCAGGGATGGTAGTGGTGGGTCGGAAGATTATCTAAACTAGTCGCCAACCCATGCATTCGCACAGGTTAGTAGTAGCCTACAATTATAACTTGTCCTAAATTTTAAAATATGTAATGAAGTTTTGTGACTATATTTCATTTAGAAGTCCCTTATTTCTATTGCAACAGTTCCATCTTGTCCTATGACCATATAGGTTAATATTCAAGTCTTATCATAGTTAAAATTTAATACTTCAAATAATTGAATATTAATTGAAGCATACACTGAAATGTTCTCTATCATGATAAAAACTTCAATTATTCAATAACTTATAAACTTGTTATATATAGCCTTCAACACAACAAAATAAATTTTTCTATTGATCGTTCACCTACCTATATCTAGAGTAATTAAGAAGTTTACTATAGATATAAGATGAAAGGTCTTAATAGAGTCAACAACAAAAAATAATTCTACATTTTTTATTTAGAAGAGGGATAGATGAAATTATCAAAAAACCATTTTTATTACTTCTCTAATAGTTCCATAATTTCCTCATAAAAAAGAGAAGAGCCTAGTCTCCAATAGATATATTGCAACAAATAAAATCATGCATAAATAAAATAGTCATGTGGTTGAGCTTCTGTACTTGTTTCGACGGTTGCTCTTTTGTGCATCTCCTTTGCTTCGATTCCATCATATCATAATGTCTTGATCTAGACATGTCCACTTTGAGAGAAGGTATGCAACTGTAACCTGAGCATCCAATGAATTAATTAGGCAATCCAAAGTTCGGCAAGCACTAATAGAAAACGGCCCATTTGTCCCGGTTCCAGAGGCCCATTTGTCCCGGTTCTAGAACCGGGACTAAAGGGTCGGGACTAAAGCCGAAAATCTTTAGTCCCGGTTCGCTTACAAACCGGGACAGAAGGGGCTCCACGTGGCCGCTGCGAGGAGCCCAGGCAGGAGGACCTTTAGTCCCGGTTGGTAACACCAACCGGGACCAAAAGGCATCCACGCGTCAGCATCTGGCAGGAGCTGGGGTTTTTGTTTTTTTTAAAGGGGGGGGGGGCTAGGGGGTTTTGTATGGTTAATTTAGGAGTTTCATATTGTGTTAGCTAGCTAATAGAGAGAAGTGTCCTTTCTTTCCCCGTGCTTGGTCGACGCTAGCTACTATAGAGAGAACTCGACACGCTAATTAGTAAGCAAATGAAGGAACCATTAAGTACACAAGATCGTCATGAACATATACGGAGAGAAGTGATCGACCTCTCTTTCTCCGAGAGATTGGTCGAACAACAAGTTTTCGTATATCTATCCGACGGTACTACATATATACAATATAACATCTTTTACAATCCCTAACATCATCTACCTAAGATCCAATCACAAATCCGCATGGTATTCTCCGTCTTTAGGTATGACGTGGTCAAGAAAGAATCCCGCCAATTCCTCTTGAATTGCTCGTATGCGATCATGTGGTAGGAGTTCATCCCGCATCTGTCAGATCTAATTTAAAGAAGGGGGTCAATACATGCATATATATGAATAAAACTCAACACAATTGATGGTAATATATAAAATAAAATTGTGAATATTATTTACGTACTTCAAATTGTTTGTCAGAGAAGCCCCGCTCAGAGGTCGAGTGGCGAATGAACTCGCATACGTAGTATGCACATAAAACAGTCCCTTCTTTCTGGTACAAGCACTTTCTGAGAATAGAGTTCAATCAAACTGATAAGCAAGCATGGTAATGATATATTGATGAAAATTTGAATCAATTAGAGATGCACGGAACTAGCTAGTACTACTTACTTTGGGGTGCGTAAATCGCAACTCTTTGTTTAGACCGGGAACCTTTCGGGTGAACTTCTTCCAAACCCTGCCAGGCAAAGAAAATGATTACTTGATATCAGGAAATTAACGAAAGTTGCATGCCGATATGGTCCCGGTATTGACTGAACTTACTTCTTGAGCATTGCAGTCATATCCGCATAATCCTCGGGATCTTTACGTTTCGAGTCTAAGACAGTTACTAATGCCCCGTCAAGCTTAATGGATAGCAGAATAAAGTGGAAACTGCGCACGCATACAAAACTCATCAATTACATTACTTAACCTCGAGTAAGCGAAACCGAGTATACAGAGAAGACAGCAACACTCACTTGAAGTTGTAATGAAATAGTATTTCCCTTTTGTTTTGATGTATAAGGAACGACTTTAGCAAGTTTTCCTCGGTCTCTTTGATTGAGTTTTGTACCGTCCATTCATTTATGGCATCTGGGCTAATGAACCCAACATCGAAGATTCCTATTTTTTGCATTCGATGATCTTCAATCTGCATAATATAGTGAGGATAATTATATATACATGCAATGAACGAGCTGAGCTAGAGACTTAACTATAGAAGTAATACTTATAGACAGTAGGAAGTCATGAGTTGTTTGTCGAGGGCCAGTTGATTGTATAACTGAAATAACTCCACAAATTCAATAGCCATCACGGGAAGTCCAATGAATTCGTGCTCTGGTTTCACTGCCACATACATAGTCTCTCTCCCAGACTCCCTGCAGGTTTCATGTACCACTCATGCAATTTGTACATCATCGTTGTTAGAGGAGGATGATCAGGTTTGACAAGAGGCTTCCCGCGCACGTATTTATATTCTTCTTTTGTTACCTCAGACGTTTCAAAAATTACATCATCCCCCAAGTAATCACCAGGATTGGTACCGGGCAGTAGCACCGGATGATTAGCGACGATATCGCTAGACACCTTGAACGGGGGGCACGATTGCTTCTCCTGTTCGCCGAGCTGGGGAATTGTTTTCCCACTTCTTCGTTCTGCTAACCTTGCATCACTGGAAGTAATTCCCGACCGCCGCGCTTCTTCATAAGTCTTATGAATAATGCGGTCATAGTTGGATTGCGGCGGAGGCGGTGGTGGTCGCTTCAGGGCATCGATAGTGCGCTTCACTTTCACCGGATCTAGCTTCTCCTTCGGAGGTGGAGTTTTCTTTGCAAAATGGTCCCTCACTTGGGCACGACATATGTCCTCGTTTTCTTGCTCGGTCCTCTCATATGGTAACTTTTCCAGAGGCTTGAGAGATGGACCGTATCTGAATTGCCTCCCGCCTCTGCTTGTACTGCTAGCCGCCGGAGCGGCGGCGTCTCTCTTCCGTCGTTGGTGACGAGGCGGAGAAGGAGGCGGAGAGCTCCGACGCGCTGGAGGAGCCGGAGCGGAGGCGTCTGTCTTCCGCCGTTGCCGACGAGGCGGAGGAGGAGGCGGACTGCTCCGACGCGCCGGAGTAGGCGAAGGAGGAGGCGGAGTGCCCTCACGCGTCGGAGGAGCCGGAGAAGGAGGCGGAGTGCCCTGATCACTCGCCGGAGGAGGAGGAGGAGGAGGCGGAGTGCCCTGACTCGCCGGAGGAGGAGGAGGAGGATGCGGAGGCGTCCAGTTTGGAAGCTTGATGTACTCCTTCTGCCATAGACATGTACTCCTCAGAGCACGAACCAGCTGATTCTCCCCTTCACCTGTAGAGTGGTCAAGCTCGAGCTCCTCAAATCCCTCCATTACTTCATCCACCATCACAACAGCATAGCCATGTGGAATCGGAAGGCAGTGAAAAGTTCCGTTGGGTTGAGGAGGCTCAATAGAGCCGACAGCCGCCTTGAAAGTGAGGTTCCGGCATTTTGTCATAAGCTCGCAATGTTGAGCCTCCGTGATAGTATCCACGGGGTAGCTAGGAGCGGTGAAGTCAGGCTGAACGGGCTCCGTGGAAGCCACGCTGCTTCTCCGCTGAGATGGCGGGGTAGCTTCTGGGGTAGCTTCGTGCCGCTGAGATGGTTGGCCGGCAGCTCGCTGGCTCTCAAGTTCCTCTAGCTTTTGTAGTCTTGCATTGAGCTTCTGCATGTCGCTCAGCTCCGCTTTCCTCTTTCTCTCCCGGCTTCTGTAACCGCCTGCGTCGGGAAACCCAACCTTCCATGGAACGGAGCCTGGTGTGCCTCGTGTTCGTCCAGGGTGCTCAGCATTCCCTAAGGCCTCAGTCAGCTCGTCCTTCTCTCTGTCGGGAATGAACGTCCATTTCTACGCTGCGGTGATATACTTCTGAAGCTTCTTGACGGGTATTGCAAGTTGCTCGTCCGTCCAACGGCACTTCCCTGTTTCAGGGTCCAAAGTTCCCCCAACCCCGAAGAACCAAGTCCTTGAACGGTCTGTCCAGTTCAATGTCTGTGGTTCGACCCCTTTAGCAATCAGGTCATTCTCAGCTTTGTCCCACAACGGCCGGGCTTTGAGGTAGCCACCTGACCCCGTGTGATGGTGATACTGCTTCTTTGCAGCATTGTTCTTGTTTGTCTCTGACATTTTCTTACTCTTGTCCGATGTCTTGTAGGCCACAAATGCGGGCCAGTGATCTCTTATCTTCTCAAATCGGCCGGTGAATTCTGGAGTCTTCCCTTTTGTCGACAAACTTTGATTTCAACTCATTCTTCCACCTCCTGAATAGATCTGCCATCTTCTTAAGAGCACACGCCTTGACCAGTGGCTCTATAACTGGCTTATTCGGATCCTCCTCTGGGGGTAGGGTGAAATTTGCCTTCAGCGAGGTCCAAAGATCATCTTTCTGTCTATCGGTGACATAATCACCTTCAGGGACGTCGTCGTCCTTAGGCTTATTCTATTGCTTGATGCTGATCGGGATGTTGTCCCTAACAATAGCTCCGCACTGAGCAGAAAATGCGTCCTTGGTCTGCTTGGGTTCAATCGGATGGCCATCGTCCGCGAGTGCTATGATCGTGAACCTTTCATCCTTGCGCAACCTTTTCTTCGGGCCTCGTCTCGTTACCGAAGTTTGGCTCGATCCGGAGGGCTATAAAAGAAGAAAGAAGAGTTAATATATGTGCATACCAAAACAATTAATGCATCAATTAGCTAGTCAGCACGGGCTTAATTAATATATATACCTCGCCGGACTTTGCAACAGCTCCCTCCTCCGTTCGGTCACCGGAGCCGTCATCATGGTCTCCTTCTTCCTCCGGCATTCGGTCACCGGAGCCATCATGATCATATCCTTCCTCCTCCATTGTTCGATCACCGGAGCCGTCATCCTCTCCTTCCAGACCATCGGTGTCGTTGAGAAACGACAAGATATCACGTCCGGCGAGGATTATCTCCCCCAACAACTGTTCTTGTTCCAAGTCTCTTTGAGCCATAGTTTCTGCAAATATTACAACATGTCAATTAATATACAAACATGAATGTCCGACGTCCGGACCGCCTCTCTCATGAATGTCAAACAAGGGATTCTCTTAACCTTTAAGGGATTTAATTAACAAAATGGCGCCATTCTGGATGTGCAGAAAATGGTCAATATTTTTCCTGATCTCATCTAGCCTTCTATATGTCACGTTGTCTAGTGTCAAAGGATTCAAGAAAACCATGGCTTCATCATTAGCCGGAAGTAACAGGCGCATAATGGTACGAAGCTCTCCAAAATTGTTTTGGAACGGAGTCCCGGATAGGATAATTAATTAGCTTTTTGGTACGAAGTTCAGCGAATTATTCTATCCGGAACTCCGTTCCAAAACAACTTTGAAGAGCTTCGTAGCATCATACGCATGTTACTTTCGGCTAATGATGAAGCCATGGATTTCTTCAATACTTTGACAGACAATGTGACTTGTAGAAGAATATATATATAGATGAGATCAGAAAAAAATTGGATCAACTTGTGCACATCCATAATGGGGGCATTCTTGATAAATCTATGTTACCGGAGTTTTCTATATGAACACAAAAAATTCCACATGACATGTCCGACGTCCCCCCTCATGTCGAAGTTATCGGGGAGGGGGTAGACGACAACGACGCTCACCCCTCAATTCATGTCCGACGTCCCCCCTCATGTCGAAGTTATCGGGGAGGGGGTAGACGACAACGATGCTCACCCCTCATGTCCGACGTCCGACGTGCCCCCTCATGTCAAGTCCGACGTCCCCCCTCATGTCGAAGTTATCGGGAAGGTGGCCTCAACAACGCTCTTTTAACTTGGTAAATTTGGGTGGCCTCGACAACTCTTCTAGGGTTTGGGGTGGCCTCGGCAACGCTCTTTTAACTCATTTAACTCATTTAACTTGGTAAATTTGGGTGGCCTCGACAACGCTTCTAGGGTTTGGGGTGGCCTCGACAACGCTCTTTCAGTCCCAGTTTGGGTGGACTCGAGAGTTTCTATGAGCATAAAAAAAATCTATACAAAAAACTTTCTTCTATGAACAAAAAATTTTCTTCTATGAACAAAAAACTTTCTATGAACATCATCGCTCATATATCAATGCATACATTCATGGATCATCATTGCTCATATATCCATGGATCATATATAAAAACTTTCTATGAACAAAAAAAAATTCTATGAACAAAAAAAAGTTATATGAACAAAAAAATTATACATCAATGCATACATATCCATGGATCATCCATATACATCTGCATACACATCTGCATACATATACATCAATGCATACATATGAAAAAAAGGCAGAGGCGGCGGCGGCGTCGCGGCAAGCAGAGCGCGGCCGGGGCGGCGGCGGCAGCGGCGGGGCAAGGGGGCGGCGGCGTCGCGGCGGGCGGCCGGAGCGCGGGCGGCGTCGGCATCGCGGCGGGCGGCGGCGTCGGGGCATGGGGGGGAAGGAGAGGAGGGGAACGGCGCGACGGCTCACAGTGGGAGCGGGGACGGCGTCGGGGCAGCTCGGCGACGGCGACGACGGCGAGGTGGAGCAGCCTGATGGCGTCGGGGCAGGGCTCGGCGGCGACGGCGACGAGGAGCAGCCTGGGGGCATCGGGCGGAGAAGAACAAGTGATTTCGAGAAACTGCTAAGTGTGGGCTTATATACACAGAGCATTGGTCCCGGTTGGTGGCACCAACCGGGACCAATGCACCCCTTTAGTCCCGGTTGGTGCCGCCAACCGGGACCAAAGGTCAGATTTCAGCAGCCCAAAGGGCGGGAAACAGGGACCTTTGGTCCCGGTTGGTGGCACCAACTAGGACTAAAGGGGTGCATTGGTCCCGGTTGGTGCCACCAACCGGGACCAAAGGGTGGTGCTGCCCGGGGCCAAATTTTTAGTCCCACCTCGCTAGCTGAGAGAGCTCAAGAGTGGTTTATAAGCGCTGTTGCGCACACCCTCTCGAGCTCCTCTCAACTGCAGGCTTCCGGGCCTAATCTATCACTGCCTGTGGGCTTATTGGGCCTTCTGCGGGCTAGAATCCTGGCCCAACAAGCTGGTTGGGTTTCTAGTCGTATTCAGGCCGTGGTGGCCCAGTAGGTGGCATTTTTTTTAAAAAAAATCTAGTTTTTTTGTTTTGTTTTTTTGCTTTAGTTATTTTACTTTGTTCCTACTTACTGTTTTTCAGTGATTCTTTTTGCTTTTAGGTCACAAAAATTATAAACTTTCTGTTAGTGCCATTAGTTTTCAAATTTGAATAGTTTAAATTTGAATTTTTTGAAATTTGTGTGAATCACTAGTTTGTGAATAACTTTACTAAAAAATAGATTTTTGAGTGATTCTTTTTCCTGCTATTTAATATTACTGTGTTTTATCATTATATTCAATTTGGTAAGTTTTAGGTTATTTTAAATTTCTGTTTTAATCAAAAACAGATTTGGTTATTTTAGTTTGCTATTAAAGTTTCTAACAAAAAAATTCTTTATGAAAATTCTTTTTGCTATTAATGTTTTGAACAAAAAATACTTTGATAATTTTAGTTGCATAAATTTTATATAATTTTAGTTTAAAAAATACTAGAGGTTTATAAAAGGTTTTTAGTTGATTCCTTTTGCTATTAGAGATTTATAAAAGCTTTTTAGTTGATTCTTTTTGCTATTGAGGAATATTATAGTTTTGTTTTAGTTGATCATAACAGAATATTTTAATTGGTTATTTTTAGTTCATTCTTTTTGCTATTAGAGTTTCATAAAAGTTTTCTAGTTCATTCTTTTTGCTATTAGTTCATTCTTTGAGCTAAATGACCCTGAAATTGAAAAGCACTACGAATGAACTCTGAAAAGGGTTGAAACTTGGCATGGTATCATCATTTCACCCACATATAATATGCTAAAAATTTGAGAGGGTTACGGCAAAAACTGGATGCACTTCGTGTACAAAATGGACAATCTCTTTCGAAGTATCAGGGTTTCGGACGAAAACTCATCCGTTACAAAGGGATTTCATTTTTTGAACTTATTTGAACTCCAGACTTTTTGTGTGTTCAAAATGCACCATTCAAAGCCACATCATCAATTTTCAACCCTTTCTGACTTCATTTGGTATTTTTCATGCATTTACTGATTTTTTGAGCTAAATGACCTTGAAATTGAAAAACACTACAAATGAACTCTGAAAAGGTTGAAAGTTGGCATGGTATCATCATTTCACCCACATAGCATGTTATAAAAAGTTGAGAGGGTTACGGCAAAAACTGGATGCACTTCGTGTACAAAACGGACAATCTCTTTCGAAGTATCAGGGTTTCGGACGAAAACTCATCTGTTACAAAGGGATTTCATTTTTTGAACTTATTTGAACTCCAGACTTTTTGTGTGTTCAAAATGAACCATTCAAAGCCACATCATCAATTTTCAACCCTTTGTGACTTCATCTGGTATTTTTCATGCATTTACTGATTTTTTTAAGCTAAATGACCCTGAAATTGAAAAGCACTACAAATGAACTCTGAAAAGGTTGAAAGTTGGTATGGTATCATCATTTCACCCACATAGCATGTTATAAAAAGTTGAGAGGGTTACGGCAAAAACTGGATGCACTTCGTGTACAAAACGGACAATCTCTTTCGAAGTATCAAGGTTTCATACGAAAACTCATCTGTTACAAAAGGCATTTCATTTCTTCACATGTACCTGCAATGATATAGTTGTGGAGAGAAAGTCTTCACTTTTTCTTCGCTTGTGTCCTTTGCTTATTGCGTCGTAACCATGGATAATCTTCATCGTTTAACAGGGTGCTTGGTTCAGCCTTGACTTTGAAGGGAGGAATTTCATGAAACTTTTCATAATTTTCAGACATGTCTGTCTTGCCCTCCAATCCCATGATGTCTCTTTTTCCTGAAAGAACTATGTGGCGCTTTGGCTCATCGTATGATGTATTCGCTTCCTTATCTTTTCTTTTTCTCGGTTTGGTAGACATGTCCTTCACATAGAAAACCTGCGCCACATCATTGGCTAGGACGAATGGTTCGTCTGTGTACCCAAGATTGTTCAGATCCATTGTTGTCATTCCATACTGTGGGTCTACCTGTACCCCGCCTCTTGACAGATTGACCCATTTGCACTGAAACAAAGGGACCTTGAAATCATGTCCATAGTCAAGTTCCCATATGTCCACTATGTAACCATAATATGTGTCCTTTCCCCTCTTGGTTGCTGCATCAAAGCGGACACCGCTGTTTTGGTTGGTGCTCTTTTGATCTTGGGCGATCACGTAAAATGTATTCCCATTTATCTCGTACCCTTTGTAAGTCAATACAGTCGAAGATGGTCCCCTGGCCAACGAGTACAACTCATCAGAAACAGTGTTGTCACCCATGAGACGTGTTTGCAACCAACTGCCGAAAGTCCTGATGTGTTCATATGTAATCCAGTCGTCACACTGCTCCGGTTGTTTGGAGCGCAGAATATTCTTGTGTTCATCGACATACGGGGTCACCAAGGTAGAATTCTGTAGAACTGTGTAGTGTGCTTGAGACCAAGAATGCCCGTCCCTACATATTATTTAGTCCGCTCCTAGCGTACCTTTTCCAGTCAGTCTCCCCTCATACCGCGATTGAGGGAGACCAATCTTCTTAAGGTCAGGAATGAAGTCAACACAAAACCCAATGACATCCTCTGTTTGATGGCCCATGGAGATGCTTCCTTCTGGCCTAGCGCGGTTACGAACATATTTCTTTAAGACTCCCATGAACCTCTCAAAGGGGAACATATTGTGTAGAAATACAGGGCCCAGAACGACAATCTCGTCGACTAGATGAACTAGGACGTGCGTCATGATATTGAAGAAGGACGGTGGGAACACCAGCTCGAAACTGACAAGACATTGCACCAAATCACTCCTTAACCTTGGCAGGATTTCTGGATCGATCACCTTCTGAGAGATTGCATTGAGGAATGCACATAGCTTCACAATGGCTAATCGAACGTTTTCCGGTAGAAGCCCCCTCAATGCAACCGGAAGCACTTGCGTCATAATCATGTGGCAGTCATGAGACTTTAGGTTCTGGAACTTTTTCTCTGTCATATTTATTATTCCCTTTATATTCGACGAGAAGCCAGACGGGACCTTCATACTGAGCAGGCATTCAAAGAAGATTTCCTTCTCTTCTTTGGTAAGAGCGTAGCTGGCAGGACCTTCATACTGCTTTGGATGCATGCCGTCTTTTTCATGCACACGTTGAAGTTCCTCCCTTGCCTCCGGTGTATCTTTTTTCTTCCCATACACTCCCAAGAAGCCTAGCAGGTTCACGCAAAGATTCTTCGTCACGTGCATCACGTCGATTGCAGAGCGGACCTCTAGGTCTTTCCAATAGGGTAGGTCCAAAATATAGATTTCTTCTTCCACATGGGTGCGCGTCCCGCATCGTCAGTCGGAACAGATAGTCCGCCAGGACCCTTTCCAAAGATTACTTGTAAATCATTGACCATATCAAGTATGTGATCACCAGTACAGAGGGCGGGCTTCTTCCGGTGATCTGCCTCACCTTTGAAATGCTTTCCTTTCTTTCGACATTGATGGTTGGTCGAAAGAAATCGACGATGCCCCAGGTGCACATTCTTCCTGCATTTGTCCAAATATATACTGTCGGTGTCATCTAAACAGTGTGTGCATGCGTGGTATCCCTTGTTTGTCTGTCCTGACAGGTTACTAAGAGCAGGCCAATCGTTGATGGTTACAAACAGCAACGCATGTAGGTCAAATTCCTCCTGTTCGTTCTCATCCCACACACGTACACCTCTTCCATTCCATAGCTGTAAAAGTTCATCAACTAATGGCCTTAGGTACACATCAATGTCATTGCCGGGTTGATTAGGGCCTTGGATGAGCGCTGACATCATAATGAACTTCCGCTTCATGCACAACCAAGGAGGAATGTTATACATACATAGAGTCACATGCCATGTGCTATGCTTGCTGCTTTGCTCCCCAAAAGGATTAACGCCATCTGCACTTAAACCAAACCATACGTTCCTTGGGTCACCTATAAAGTCGCTCCACTTTCTCTCGATCTTTCTCCACTGCGACCCTTCAGCGGGTGCTCTCAACTTCCCGTCTTTCTTACGGTCTTTTATGTGCCATTGCATCAACTCGACATGCTTTTTGTTTCTGAACAGACGTTTCAACCGTGGTATTATAGGAGCATACCACATCACCTTGGCAGGAACCCTCTTCCCGGTGCGCTGGCCCTCAACATCACCAGGGTCATCTCTTCTAATCTTATACCGCAATGCACCGCATACCGGGCATGCATTCAAATCCTCGTACGCACCGCGGTAGAGGATGCAGTCATTAGGGCATGCATGTATCTTCTGCACCTCCAATCCTAGAGGGCATAGAACCTTCTTTGCTTCGTACGTACTGCCGGGCAATTCGTTATCCTTTGGAAGCTTCTTCTTCATTATTTTCAGTAGCGAACTAAATCCCTTGTCAGATACACCATTGTCTGCCTTCCATTGCAGCAATTCCAGTGTGGTACCGAGCTTTCTGTTGTCATCTTCGCAATTTGGGTACAACCCTTTTTTGTGATCCTCTAACATGCGATCGAACTTCAACTTCTCCCTTTCACTTTCGCATTCTCTCTGTGCATCAACAATGACCCGGCGAAGATCATCATCGGGCACATCGTCTGGTTCCTCTTGATCTTCAGCTTCCCCCATTGCAGCATCACCATATTCAGGGGGCGGGTAGTTGTCATCATCCTTTTCTTCTTCGTTGTCTTCCATCATAACCCCTCTTTCTCCGTGCTTGGTCCAAACATTATAGTGTGGCATAAAACCCTTCTCAAGCAGGTGGAAGTGAAGGGTTTTAGAGTTGGAGAAAGCATTCGTATTCTCACAGACAGTACATGGACAATGCATAAAACCATTCTGCTTGTTTGCCTCAGCCGCTTCGAGAAAATTATGCAGGCCCTTAATATACTCGGAGGTGCGTCGGTCACCGTACATCCATTGCCGGTTCATCTGCATGCGTTATATAGTTCTCATTATTGAACAACATATAACTCTCTAGAGCATCTAATTAAAACATACATTGAAACTATGTAAAAAATTTAAATGCAACAACAAATGCGGTCATAACCGCAACTAAGGTACCAATTGATCCAACGGCATAATGGTACCAAGCCTCAGTATGAATGGCATATTTTCTAATCTTTCTAATCTTCAAGCGCATTGCATCCATCTTGATCTTGTGATCGTCGACGACATCGGCAACATGCAACTCCAACTTCATCTTCTCCTCTTCAACTCTTTGTAATTATTCTTTCAAGTAATTGTTTTCTTTTTCAACCAAATTTAACTTCTCGACAAGAATTTCTATGTCGTATGGAATTTCCGGTTCACATACCTCCTAGATTAAAAAATCTATGTCACGTTGGTCGGCATAATTGTCATAAACACTAAATAAAACAAATAGTTATAAAAGATAATATATACCACATCCGAATCATAGACAGGACGAGGGCCGACGGAGGCAGATACCAAAACCATCGCACTATATAATAACAAACAATAATAAAAGTAAGAAAATTACACAAGTATCTATCTAAATCATACAAGTAAGAACTTTTTTCTTTTAGAAAGAAGATAAGAAGAAGAGGCTAACCACGGTGGTGCCGGCGCCGAGATGGGCACGGGCGATCGACGGCGGTGAGGACGGGGACGGGACAGGACGGACCGCCAAACCTAGACAAATCTTGAGGAAAATGGAGCTTGGACAAGGAGCTTCGAGAGGAGAAAGCTTAAGTGTGGCTCGGGCATTTCATCGAACACCTCATGTGCATAGGAGGTGAGCTAGAGCACCACAAAGATCTTCCACGGCCGGCCAAAAAAACAGAGCAGTGCACTGCTCTGCTCGCGGGCAGGGGGTATATATAGGCCAACCATTGGTCCCGGTTTGTGGCTGGAACCGGGACTAAAGGAAACCATTTGGTCCCGGTTCCAGCCACAAACCGGGACCAATGGTTGTGGGCCAGGAGCGAGGCCCATTGGTTCCGGTTCGTGTCTGGAACCGGGACCAAAGGGGTCAGACGAACCGGGACCAATGGCCCACGAGGCCCGGCCGGCGCCCTGGCCTCACGAACCGGGACCGATGCCCCCATGGGTCCCGGTTCGTGAGTGAACCGGGATTAATGGGATTTCAGGCCTGGACCAAAGCCCTGTTTTCTTCTAGTGAAGATGATGACCTGATGACATATATAATTTATGGGCGTATTTTTGAATGGCGGGATTGCCATATTTGTGCTCCAATTCATTCTCAAGCAATCATAAAAGGTTAATCAGAATCCCTCCAATTTCGGGATTGGGTGGCTTTTGTGGATTAGGTCAAAACTTTCTGGCTACATGCAAAAATCTATTGCGTGGAACATCAGCATTTGCTATCTTGCAGACAATAACCTGTGCTCAACAATTATGCTAGGGTGGGACACAATTGACTGGTTGCCCTTCAAAGAAATCACACAAAACAAAGCGAACATACCTGATTAAAATTAGAATCGAGAAAATAAAATTAACTGCGTAGTAAATATTGATGCTTTGAACCTAAAAAAGGAGAATCTGTTGGAATTCTTATAAACCAATCAAATCAGTCCTAGCGTAGAACGTGAGAAACAAATTGCACATATAAGATAGAATGCCAGAAGCAAAGTCCAAGTATAAGACGTCACAAAAATGAACTTGATTGAAAGATAACCTTTTTCTACTCGTACTATGGGCATCAATGGTTCCTCGATGGACAACTCAATGCGTTGGATTGTATAACTGTAGAGCAATGAAGACGATGATCTTATCCATAGAATTGGATGTTTTACGCTACATGCCAGAGATGAGGAATGGGGGAGGGAGAATCAATGAAGATTGGTGGTAGGAGAAAAAAGTGTCAGGATCAGGTATAAAGCATAAAAAACTGAGACAAAAAAAGAGAGCTGAAATCTGAGATAAAAATATGAAACTTGTTTCCCTCAGTGAATCTCCATGCTCCAAACAATAGTAAATAGCTGTATTGATTTGAGAGGGTATAGTATATGTGTGCTTTTCTTGCCATCGCGGACTAACACATGTGAGTTGTTTCTCTTGCCTAGTTAATTATGCAATGAACCCTTCACGTACCCGCGGGGCATGCATGCCAAAGAGAAATTGTATAATCAAATAATAAAAATATTAACATGTTGTCCTCGTGATAACTTTATTCTGGATTTGGTCAAGTAAGTGCATAACATGCTATCACGTTCCATGGTATCCCACGACAATCATGGTGTAGAACTATTAGAACTTGTAGTAGTGGAGGTAGCAGTAGTTATTTTTATAGTTCAAATAAATCTTTGTAGATAAGTATGATTTCATGTTTAAGAAGTTGATGCCAACGCAAGTTCACATGCTCTAGCATTTACATTTTGAATCTTGGCCGCATGGTTAATTGCATTAACAACTCCGAGGCTTATCATTATTTTAATAAAAAAAGTACAACAATTCATGATTTTAGTAAGAAAAACAATAGAAATAAATACATCAGGTATGTACTTGAGTGTACTTTATTTTTAAAACATACAAAGCTAGAAGAAGAAATTAAAAAAGGAAGCTTCTCTAACCTGGTGTAAGCAATGATATTAACTGTTAAGCAAGGGAAATCTCAGTGGTGATCCCACGCTCAGAATCTGCTCAATTTTGGACCAACCATCCTACTGATCATTTCTGGCATCTGTACTGCTCGATCTGGAGATACAATGGAACATCCATTCAGTGCCTTATGAGACACCTAAAAACTGGTCAAACAACAACCTGCAGATGGGCATCTCACTGAAGAACCGCCTCTTTGTTCATCTAAGTGAAAACGAAGGCATGGCCAGAACAACCATAGAAGCAAAGCAATCATATTGGTTAGAAACCCAATAGAAAAGATATGATAGTATTCAGGGTATAGACTATGAGGAGAAGAACAAATCTTGGAAAGAAACCCAAAAAGGCATCTATCCATGGGAGTATATATTTAGGAGTAGAAAGAAGAGATCCAAGAATAACATGAGAAAACGAACTGATCTAGCTGCTGCATGCTCTACACCGTTCCTTCTATATATCCAATATCGTAACTAATCAAAGTATTGACGGCAAGAAAAAACAAAAATCTAACCACGTGTTGTAGGAACTACAAATTTCTGGTTCAAAATTGTTTTAGTACTTGCCAAGTGACAACCATAAGTAATCTTCTTGTAGGTATATACAGTACACATGACTTATAAATATATAATGTCACCTGCGGAGCGCAGAATATATGAAGACGAAAACATGAATCAAAAACATAAATATCTAGAGATTACATCTATTGCTGGGAGTGATCAAAATATATCGATGGGCCTATGGAAAGGAAAGTACATACGTACCATTGTGGCAGTGTCTAGCTATGGCCTTTGCTGTGGTTATGTGCATAAAGTCTTGGATCTTGTCTCACGCCGCATATTAGCAGACCTCTGCCCAAGGTGCCGAGGAGCAGAAAAATCTCCTGCCTTCCATGTTATGGTGCAGTATCGCCAAGCCTTCGAGCCCTGGAGCACCCAACAAAAGGTCGATGACCACCAGGCAGGAAATCCTAGCAACAACACGTCCACTCCGATGCGGCGGGGACGACTGTCCATCGAGTACGCGGCAGATCAAAGTTGCAAGTGAGGGTGGAATCTGTCCGGCAGCGACGCGATCCTGCAGATCCACCACACCCCGTCGTGGGGAGGAGATCCTCTGCGAGGCGTTGTATCCATGGCGTAAGATTGGCTCAGGTTGTCTTTTCACGGAAAGAGGAAAAGATAGTGGAGCAATATCGTGGGCCTTTTCTCTTTACGGTTTCCTTTTTATAGGGCTTGTTTACCTACAGTCGTGAAAGGTTGGTTTTCTAAGCAATTTTTCTTTTGACCGACTGTTGTACAACCGATAAATGATTGTGTGGGCCTTATTTTTTAGGTAATAACTAGCAAAAGGGCCCGTGCGTTGCAACGGGGAAAAAAATATCATATTTAGCATCAACCCTATTTACTTCTTGCCATCCTTTATCGGGGCGCTCTTGTCGTGTCTTTTATTTCTTTTATGATGCACATCTCATCTTTTATCAGATCTCTTTTGTGCCATGCGTCCTCTCTTATTTATTTATAGAGCCTACTTCACGTTTTCAATCCGATCTCCTCGGATTTTCTTGACATGTCTCTCTTTTATTTATTTTATAGCGCACATCCCATCTTTATGGGGTCTTTCTTTTATTTCTTGCCATGCACGTCCTTATTTATTCGGTCTATCTCGCAAATTTACCAAGTTAATTTCTTCGAGCCGGTACCGTCCTTACGAAGGAAAAAGTTGGTCGCGGGTTTGATCTCACCATAGGACATATTATTTATCGCTGATTTTGTGCCCACTCACGAAGCAGAGATGTGGTTCTCGGCCCAATAGCGCAACAATCTTACATATTTTCTTTGTGCTTAATTTATTTTCATCTACTCAATGTAAGGAAAGTATGGAATTTTTTTTTCATATATTCAAAAAATTATTAATGATTTTCAAAAAGCGTTCACGTTTGTAGAAAATCTTTGACTTTTTTATTCCATCAATTTTATTTTAAAAAGTGCTTGCAATCATGAAACACTCCATTTTGGAAAAATAAAATTTCTATAAACCTAAGCAATTTTTGAAATCCTGAACTTTTTTTGCAAATAAGTGGAGAATTTTTGAAGTATTAAACTGTATTGGAAAAATGCGAACAAAAAATGATTATAATTTTGAAAAAAATCTTCGATTTTGTAGAAAGTATTTGACTTTTTTTATTCCATAAAAAAATTAATAAGTGTTTGTGATCATAAAACATTCATGTTTCGAAGAATTTCTGAAGTTCCAACTTTTATTAAAAATACAAACAATTTTCAAAAACATGAACATTGTTTGAATTTGTGAACAAATTTAATGATTGAGAACATTTTTTGGAATTTCAAAGAAATTTTTCAAAAACACAATTTTCTAAAATGCTGATGAAATTAATGAAATTTCAAACAATTTTTGTAAGTTTCTTAACATTTGTTAAAAGGGGACATTTTTTAAAACGAAAAAAGTAAAAAAAGGAAAAGGAAAAAGGAAAGTTGTTGGATCTGCTCTGTCGTCAATTCTTATAAAACTTGCGTTGCTACGTACAATATGCAGGATGGCTGCTGAAAATTCTTAAATAATAGATTCATGAAGCTTTTCCTCTTTCTTCTGATAGATTTAAGTACCTTACATTCTGAGTTTTAAGTAGCCTCTTTTTTTCGGGAGAGTTTTAATTAATTGCTCGCAATCCATATGCGAAAAGAATGAATGTGATATTTTCAATTCTATTTTCCATGAGTTTGTCTTCTTCTATCTTCCTTTTCCAGCCCCCATTCCCTTTGAGATCAAACAAACTCGGCATATGCGTTTGAGATCAATGAAAAGGACGATGTTGGATAAGAGACTGTTGGTTTTAGATCATTAGATCAAATCACCCAGGAGCTAACGCACGTAGGAAATCACCAGAAACTATATGCGTACGTGCAAGCTAGCCTCAAACAAGCACACAGGCTAGTACCTTGATCGATGAGCAGTAGCGGCTAGCACTACGTTCACGTCTAGGAGTAGATGAACGTACGTGAGCTTGAACAGCTATTGATCGAATCGACAATCGTCTTCAGCGTCTCGTTGGAACGTAAACTCAGCGAACAACCCGATCGATGGATTGATAGCCGCAGGGCGTGTTGCTCCTGGCTTTTTTGTCTTTATTGCTTTTCTCACGGTATAAAGATTACAGGGGTTGTATCTATTATATATTACGTATCAGCTAGCCAACACAAGGCGAACCAACCTGTGGTTGGATGGTTAGAGGGACTGTGGTATCCCCAGCCCACCAGGGTTCAAATCCTGGTGCTCGCATTTATTCCTGGAATTATTTCAGGATTTCCGGCGATGCGCATTCAGTGGGAGGAGACGTTCCCGTCGACGACGAGGTGCCTACGGTGACTTCGTAAATTTCAAGATGATATGCCGACTCAGTCTCTCGGAGGTGCTCATAGGGGTAGGGTGTGCGTGTGTGCGTTCATAGGGGTGAGTGTATGCGCGTGTATATGAGTGCTTGCGTCTGTACTGTGTTCAAAAAAAAAAAAGCTAGCCAACACAAGCTGGCCTAGTCGGCGTCTAATTCTAGTCCAACACGGACACACACGCACACCTATCGAATTTCAAGCCGTATTGAGCTCTGACAGAAACGTTCCAGATCCCCGTTTAATGAGTGTGCGTGCACGAATTACTACCACCTTACGTATATATTTTATAAATAAAATTATCTAAGCGGGACGAAACCAAGAATATCACCTTGATTTATTAGTAGGTATAGAGGTATAGATTGTGTGGGCCTTTGAAGGTCGAACTGTGCAAAATTTCGCACAATAATTAGAAGGCTTAATCTACATCGTTATAATTCGGTCCCATCGATTAACGGTTCTAATTACTAATTAATATAGGAATTTCTAGGAAGTGCCTAACTAGTATGGGGGCTGCTACGCGTCTGTCGGTGGATGAATTGGAAACATCGTCCGCCTCCTTCACCGTTGGATTGCGACACAAATAGCCGTCGGATCTCCCTTGAGGTGCGCGTCGTGAATTGCAACAAGATAGATGTTGCGTAGCTCGTTCTGCAACAACTGCTTTGTTGCGAAACCATCGAAGTGTTAGACTCTGTTATGTTGCAATAAACATCTTGTTGCAGAAACATTTACAAATAGAAGCGGTGTTGCAGAATTTTTTTGTTTTCGTCTTTACTATTTTTTTGCAACATAGATGATGTTGCGGGATGATTTTTGCAACAAAGGTGGTGTTGCAGATTTTTTTCCGTCTAAACTTTGTTTACAACATAGATGGTGTTGCTAGAGGATTTTTGCAACATGAACGTTGTTGCAGAATTTTACTTTAATGAAAGATGAACTGAACAAGACGGGAGGTGTCATCGAGCGGACGAGCAGCGTTCTTTACTTTTGCAAGAGAGGTAATGTTGCAGAAACATTTGAACCAGAGGTCGTGTTGCAGGAATCTTTGCAACAAAGCTCATGTCGCAGATTTTTTTTGCAACATAGGTCGTGTTGCGGATTTTTTTCTTGTCTTTTTGCAACATAGGTACTGTTGCGGAAGAAACTTTTGCAGCATAAGTGATGTTGCAGAAATTTTTACAATGGAGATGATGCTGCAGAAACGTCGCGCGCCATTGCCGATGCATGTCGCTGTCGCAGCAGCACCGTCGTCGTTCGCCGTCGCCGTGTGCAACTCGATCATCTCAATTACATCCCAGAGGCGGCCGGTGATGATCGGGAACTGAGTGGAGGAGGTCGGCTGGGCCGTGCCATGCTCGGACGCTCCGCTGCAGCCAACGGCCTTGCGGTGGCCGACGGTGGTGGTGGAAGCGCACGATGGCATGATGAGCTATGGCACCTCATGTACTGCAGGCAACCTCTTCATAAGCACGTCGTTGGCTACCCGTGACCGGAACGAGAGACGACGGAGAGAGATCAGAGAGAAGACGGGATCACTTTTGGATAAAAAATGAGCGACTCGGTTCAGATAAGGTAGAAAGATGTAGTGCGGTGCATGGGCGTAGAAGGGACATGCGTTGCACGCCAGAGGCGGCGGACGCCTCGCACTGAATCGGCCGGCTGACCAGGATCTTTTCCCAATTAGTCTAGGTATAGCTATAGATAGATAGATAGATAGATAAATAGACTAGCAAAAGGCCCGTGCGTTGCAACGGGAGAAAAATACCACATGCTCTTAATTTACAAAAAATGATCTATAATCTGAGAATTTGTAGCTACGGCCCAAACAAAGATGGTATTAGCCTACAAAAGCGCAGTTCAAGATTCCGCAGGTATTCTATTTCAACACGGCTTGCATGTAGATTTAATCAGTACAAAGAAATGGCCAAGTGATCATACATTTATTCATGTCATGTGCGGAATGTGGTGTTGTTACAGACCGATAAAGGAAAACGATAAAAATAGACGATGACACATTAGCACACTACGGAGACATGTGTGCATCAAGGGTGTAGGAGGGGGGAGAGCTGCGCCAGGGGCTAGGGATGCAGCTCCCATGCACCTCCCCACTATATATAGGGGTGAAGGGGGCTGGTTTCTTGCCCTCCAAGTCCATTGGGGCGTTGGCAAAGGTGGGAGGAAAGAAATCCCATCCTTTCCCTTCCCCACTGATTGTTATCCCCCTTTTTAGGGATCTTGATCTTATCCCTTCGGGATATGATCTTATTCCTTCTAAGGGGGGATCTTGGTGCGCCTTGACCAGGGGTGTGGGGCCTTGCCCCCACTACCCACGATCATGTGGGTCCTCCCATGCAGGTGGGCCCCACTCCGGAACCTTCTAGAACCTTCCCGGTACAATACCGAAAAATCCCGAACATTTTCCGGTGGCCAAAATAGGACTTCCCATATATAAATCTTTACCTCCGGACCATTCCGGAACACCTCGTGACGTCCGGAATCTCATCCGGGACTCCGAACAACTTTCGGTAACCACATTCAATTCCCATTACAACTCTAGCGTCACCGAACCTTAAGTGTGTAGACCCTACGGGTTCGGGAACCATGCAGACATGACCGAGACACCTCTCCAGCCAATAACCAATAGCGGGATCTGGATACCCATATTGGCTCCCACATGTTCCACGATGATCTCATCGGATAAACCACGATGTAGGGGATTCAATTAATCCCGTATACAATTCCCTTTGTCCATCGGTATGTTACTTGCCCGAGATTCGATCGTTGGTATCCCTATACCTTGTTCAATCTCGTTACCGGCAAGTCTCTTTACTCGTTCCGTAACACATGATCCCGTGACTAACTCCTTAGTCACATTGAGCTCATTATGATGATGTATTACCGAGTGGGCCCAGAGATACCTCTCCGTCACACGGAGTGACAAATCCCAGTCTCGATTCGTGCCAACCCAACAGACACTTTCGGAGATACCTGTAGTGCACCTTTATAGTCACCCAGTTACGTTGTGACGTTTGATACACCCAAAGCATTCCTACGGTATCCGGGAGTTGCACAATCTCATGGTCTAAGGAAATGATACTTGACATTAGAAAAGCTCTACCAGACGAACTACACGATCTTGTGCTATGCTTAGGATTGGGTCTTGTCCATCACATCATTCTCCTAATGATGTGATCCCATTATCAATGACATCCAATGTCCATGGTCAGGAAACCATGACCATCTATTGATCAACGAGCTAGTCAACTAGAGGCTCACTAGGGACATGGTGTGGTCTATGTATTCACACATGTATTACGGTTTTCGGTTAATACAATTATTGCATGAACAATAGACAATTATCATGAACAAGGAAATATAATAATAACCATTTTATTATTGCCTCTAGGGCATATTTCCAACAGTCTCCCACTTGCACTAGAGTCAATAATCTAGTTACATTGTGATGAATCGAACACCCATAGAGTTCTGGTGATGATCATATTTCGCTCGTGGAAGAGGTTTAGTCAATGGATCTGCGACATTCAGATCCGTATGTATTTTACAAATATCTATATCTCCAGCCTGAATGTAACCACGAATGGAGTTGAAGCGGCGCTTGATGTGCTTGGTCTTCTTGTGAAACCTGGGCTCCTTGGCAATGGCAATAGCTCCAGTGTTGTCACAGAAGAGAGTCATCGGGCCCGACGCATTGGGAATCACTCCTAGGTCGGTGATGAACTCCTTCATCCAGACTCCTTCCTGCGCTACTTCCGAAGCAGCTATGTACTCCGCTTCACATGTAGATGCCGCCACGACGCTTTGCTTGCAACTGCACCAGCTGACTGCCCCACCATTCAAAATATACACGTATCCGGTTTGTGACTTGGAGTCATCCGGATCTGTGTCGAAGCTAGCATCGACGTAACCCTTTACGACGAGCTCTTCGGCACCTCCATAAATGAGAAACATATCCTTAGTCCTTTTCAGGTACTTAAGGATATTCTTGACTGTTGTCCAGTGTTCCATTCCGGGATCACTTTGGTACCTCCCTACCAAACTTATGGCAAGGTTCACATCAGGTCTGGTACATAGCATGGCATACATAATAGAGCCTATGGCTGAGGCATAGGGGATGACACTCATCTTTTCTCTATCTTCTGCCGAGGTCGGGCATTGAGCTGTGCTCAATCTCATACCTTGCAATACAGGCAAGAACCCCTTCTTGGACTGATCCATATTGAACTTCTTCAATATCTTGTCAAGGTATGTGCTTTGTGAAAGACCAATGAGGCGTCTCGATCTATCTCTATAGATCTTGATGCCTAATATGCAAGCAGCTTCTCCAAGGTCCTTCATTGAAAAACACTTATTCAAGTAGGCCTTTATGCTTTCCAAAAGTTCTATATCATTTCCCATCAACAATATGTCATCCACATATAAAATGAGAAATGCTACAGAGCTCCCACTCACTTTCTTGTAAATACAGGCTTCTCCATAAGTCTGTATAAACCCAAACGCTTTGATCACCTCATCAAAGCGAATGTTCCAACTCCGAGATGCTTGCACCAACCCATAGATGGAGCGCTGGAGCTTGCATACCTTGTCAGCATTCTTAGGATCGACAAAACCTTCCGGGTGCATCATATACAATTCTTCCTTAAGGAAACCGTTAAGGAATGTCGTTTTGACGTCCATTTGCCAGATCTCATAATCATAAAATGCGGCAACTGCTAACATGATTCGGACGGACTTCAGCATCGCTACGGGTGAGAAAGTCTCATCGTAGTCAACTCCTTGAACTTGTCGATAACCCTTAGCGACAAGCCGAGCCTTATAGACGGTCACATTACCATCCGCGTCAGTCTTCTTCTTAAAGATCCATTTATTTTCTATGGCTTGCCGATCATCGGGCAAGTCCACCAAAGTCCATACTTTGTTCTCATACATGGATCCTATCTCGGATTTCATGGCTTCAAGCCATTTGTTGGAATCCGGGCCCGCCATGGCTTCTTCATAGTTCGAAGGTTCACCGTTGTCTAACAACATGATTTCCAGGACAGGGTTGCCATACCACTCTGGTGCGGAACGTGTCCTCGTGGACCTACGAAGTTCAGTAGTAACTTGATCCAAAGTTTCATGATCATCATCATTAACTTCCTCTCTAGTCGGTGCAGGCACCACAGAAACATTTTCCTGCGCTGCGCTACTCTTCGGTTCGAGAGGGGGTACAATTACCTCATCAAGTTCTACTTTCCTCCCACTTACTTCTTTCGAGAGAAACTCTTTCTCTAGAAAGGATCCATTCTTGGCAACAAAGATCTTGCCTTCGGATCTGAGGTAGAAGGTATACCCAATAGTTTCCTTAGGGTATCCTATGAAGACGCACTTTTCCTATTTGGGTTCGAGCTTTTCAGGTTGAAGTTTCTTGACATAAGCATCGCATCCCCAAACTTTCAGAAATGACAGCTTAGGTTTCTTCCCAAACCATAATTCATACGGTGTCGTCTCAACAGATTTATACGGTGCCCTATTTAAAGTGAATGCGGCAGTCTCTAATGCATATCCCCAAAATGATAGCGGTAAATCAGTAAGAGACATCATAGATCGCACCATATCCAATAGAGTGCGATTACGACATTTGGACACACCATTACGCTGAGGTGTGCCAGGCGGCGTGAGTTGTGAAACAATTCCACATTTCCTTAAGTGCGTGCCAAACTCGTGACTCAAATATTCTCCTCCACGATCAGATCGTAAGAACTTTATTTTCTTGTCACGTTGATTCTCTACCTCACTCTGAAATTCCTTGAACTTTTCAAAGGTCTCAGACTTGTGTTTCATTAAGTAGACATACCCATATCTGCTTAAGTCATCAGTGAGGGTGAGAACATAACGATAGCCACCACGAGCCTCAACGCTCATTGGACCGCATACATCGGTTTGTATTATTTCCAACAAGTTGGTTGCTCGCTCCATTGTTCCGGAGAACGGAGTCTTAGTCATCTTGCCCATGAGGCATGGTTCGCACGTGTCAAATGATTCATAATCAAGAGACTCCAAAAGTCCATCTGCATGGAGTTTCTTCATGCATTTGACACCAATATGACCAAGGCGGCAGTGCCACAAGTATGTGGGACTATCATTATCAACCTTACATCGTTTGGTATTCACACTATGAATATGTGTAACATCACGTTCGAGATTCAATAAAAATAAACCATTGACCAGCGAGGCATGACCATAAAACATATCTCTCATATAAATAGAACAACCATTATTCTCGGATTTAAATGAGTAGCCATCTTGCATCAAACGAGATCCAGATACAATGTTCATGCTCAAAGCTGGTACTAAATAACAATTATTGAGGTTTAAAACTAATCCCGAAGGTAGATGTAGAGGTAGCGTGCCGACGGCGATCACATCGACCTTGGAACCATTCCCGACGTGCATCGTCACCTCGTCCTTCGCCAGTCTCCGCTTATTCCGCAGCTCCTGTTTTGAGTTACAGATGTGAGCAACCGCACCGGTATCAAATACCTAGGAGCTACTACGAGCGCTGGTAAGGTACACATCAATAACATGTATATCATATATACCTTTGACGTTGCCGGCCTTCTTATCCTCTAAGTACATGGGGCAGTTCCGCTTCCAGTGACTGGTTCCCTTGCAATAAAAGCACTCAGTCTCAGGCTTGGGTCCATTCTTGGGCTTCTTCCCGGCAACTGATTTACTGGGCGTGGCAACTGCTTTGCCGTCCTTCTTGAAGTTCTTCTTACCCTTGCCTTTCTTGAATCTGGTGGTCTTATTCACCATCAACACTTGATGTTCCTTTTTTATCTCCACCTCCGCGGATTTCAGCATCGAATATAACTCAGGAATGGACTTCTCCATCCCTTGCATATTGAAGTTCATCACAAAGCTCTTGTAGCTAGGTGGAAGTGACTAGAGGATTCTGTCAATAACCGAGTCATCCGGAAGATGAACTCCCAGCTGAGACAAGCAGTTGTGCAACCCGCACATTTTGAGTATGTGCTCGCTGACAGAACTATTTTCCTCCATCTTACAACTGAAGACCTTGTCGGAGACTTCATATCTCTCGACCCGGTCTTGAGCTTGGAAAACCATTCTCAGCTCTTGGAACATCTCATATGCTCTGTGTTGCTCAAAACGCTTTTGGAGCCCCGGTTCTAAGCTGTAAAGCATGCCGCACTGAACCAGGGAGTAATCATCACTACGCGACTGCCAGGCGTTCATAACGTCTTGAGTTGCTGGGAAAATGGGTGCGTCACCTAGCGGTGCATCAAGGACATATGCTTTCTTGGAAGCTATGAGGATGATCCTCAAGTTACGGACCCAGTCCGTATAGTTGCTTCCATCATCTTTCAGCTTGGTTTTCTCTAGGAACGCGTTGAAGTTCAGGGCAACATTAGCGTGGGCCATTGGATCTACAAGATAGATTGTAAAGACAATTTTAGACTAAGTTGATGATAATTAAGTTCATCTAATCAAATTATTTAATGAACTCCCACTCAGATAGACATCCCTCTAGTCATCTAAGTGATACATGATTCATATCGACTAGGCCGTGTCCGATCATCACGTGAGACGGACTAGTCATCAATGGTGAACATCTCCATGTTGATCGCATCTACTATACGACTCATGTTCGACCTTTCGGTCTCTCGTGTTCCGAGGCCATGTCTGTACATGCTAGGCTCGTCAAGTCAACCTAAGTGTTTCGCGTATGTAAATCTAGCTTACACCCGTTGTATGCGAACGTTAGAATCTATCACACCCGATCATCACGTGGTGCTTCGAAACAACGATCCTTCACAACGGTGCACACTTAGGGGGAACACATTTCTTGAAATTTTAGTGAGGGATCATCTTATTTATGCTACCGTCGTTCTAAGCAAATAAGATGTAAAAACATGATAAACATCACATGCAAATCATAAAGTGACATGATATGGCCAATATCATCTTGCGCCTTTGATCTCCATCTTCGGGGCGCGGCATGATCACCATCGTCACCGGCACGACACCATGATCTCCATCATCATGATCTCCATCATCGTGTCTTCATGAAGTTGTCTCGCCAACTATTACTTCTACTACTATGGCTAACGGTTAGCAATAAAGTAAAGTAATTACATGGCGTTTTTTATTGACACGCAGGTCATACAATAAATTAAGACAACTCCTATGGCTCCTGCCGGTTGTCATACTCATCGACATGCAAGTCGTGATTCCTATTACAAGAACATTATCAATCTCATACATCACATATATTTCATCACATCCTTTTGGCCATATCACATCACATAGCATACCCTGCAAAAACAAGTTAGACGTCCTCTAATTGTTGTTGCAAGTTTTACGTGGCTGCTATGGATTTCTAGCAAGAACGTTTCTTACCTACGCAAAAGCCACAACGGTGATATGCCAATTGCTATTTACCATTCATAAGGACCCTCTTCATCAAATTCGATCCGACTAAAGTGGGAGAGACAGACACCCGCTAGCCACCATATGCAACAAGTGCATGTCAGGCGGTGGAACCAGTCTCACGTAAGCGTACGTGTAAAGTCGGTCCGGGCCGCTTCATCCCACAATGCCGCCGAATCAAAATAGGACTAGTAACGGCAAGCAAATTGACCAAATCATTGCCCACAACTACTTGTGTTCTACTCGTGCATAGAATCTAGGCATAGACCTAGCTCATGATGCCACTGTTGGGGAACGTAGTAATAATTCAAAAAATTTCCTACGTGTCACCAAGATCAATCTAGGAGATGCTAGCAACGAGAGAGAGGGAGTGCATCTTCATACCCTTGAAGATCGCTAAGCGGAAGCGTTGCAAAGAACGCGGTTGATGGAGTCGTACTCGCGGCGATTCAAATCGCGGAAGATCCGATCCAAGCGTCGAACGGACGGCGCGTCCGCGTTCAACAGACGTACAGCCCGGGGACGTCTCCTCCTTCTTGATCCAGCAAGGGGGGAGGAGAAGTTGAGGGAGAGCTCCGGCAACACGACGGCGTGGTGGCGGTGGAGCTCGTTGTTCTCCGGCAGAGCTTCGCTAAGCACTACGGAGGAGGAGGAGGTGTAGGAGGGGGGAGGGCTGCGCCAGGGGCTAGGGATGCAGCTCCCATGCGCCTCCCCACTATATATAGGGGTGGAGGGGGCTGGTTTCTTGCCCTCCAAGTCCATTGGGGCGTTGGCAAAGGTGGGAGGAAAGAAACCCCATCCTTTCCCTTCCCCACCGATTGTTATCCCCCCTTTTTAGGGATCTTGATCTTATCCCTTCGGGATATGATTTATTCCTTCTAAGGGGGGATATTGGTGCGCCTTGACCAGGGGTGTGGGGCCTTGCCCCCACTACCCACATTCATGTGGGTCCCCCCATGCAGGTGGGCCCCACTCCGGAACCATCTAGAACCTTCCCAGTACAATACCGAAAAATCCCGAACATTTTTCGGTGGCCAAAATAGGACTTCTCATATATAAATCTTTACCTCCGGACCATTCCGGAACTCCTCGTGACGTCCGGAATCTCATCCGGGACTCCAAACAACTTTTGGTAACCACATACAATTCCCATTACAACTCTAGCGTCACCGAACCTTAAGTGTGTAGACCGTACGGGTTCGGGAACCATGCAGACATGACCGAGACACCTCTCCAGCCAATAACCAATAGCGGGATCTGGATACCCATATTGGCTCCCACATGTTCCACGATGATCTCATCGGATGAACCACGATGTCGGGGATTCAATTAATCCCGTATACAATTCCCTTTGTCCATCAGTATGTTACTTTCCCGAGATTCGATCGTCGGTATCCCTATACCTTGTTCAATCTCGTTACCGGCAAGTCTCTTTACTCGTTCCGTAACACATGATCCCGTGACTAACTCCTTAGTCACATTGAGCTCATTATGATGATGTATTACCGAGTGGGCCCAGAGATACCTCTCTGTCACACGGAGTGACAAATACCAGTCTCGATTCGTGCCAACCCAACAGACACTTTCGGAGATACCTGTAGTGCACCTTTATAGTCACCCAGTTACGTTGTGACGTTTGATACACCCAAAGCATTCCTACGGTATCCGGGAGTTGCACAATCTCATGGTCTAAGGAAATGATACTTGACATTAGAAAAGCTCTACCAGACGAACTACACGATCTTGTGCTATGCTTAGGATTGGGTCTTGTCCATCACATCATGCTCCTAATAATGTGATCCCGTTATCAACGACATCCAATGTCCATGGTCAGGAAACCATGACCATCTATTGATCAACTAGCTAGTCAACTAGAGGCTCACTAGGGACATGGTGTGGTCTATGTATTCACACATGTATTACGGTTTCCGGTTAATACAATTATAGCATGAACAATAGACAATTATCATGAACAAGGAAATATAATAATAACCATTTTATTATTGCCTCTAGGGCATATGTCCAACATCTAGGCACGTCGACTCGCTCATACGGACATACTCATCAATGAAATTAGTGCGAACTCTGTAAGCAAGCATCCGAATAGCCGTAGTGCATTTACAATAAGAGGAGAAGCCAATTTTTTTCAGGGCATCCTCCTTGCACTCGAAATACTTATCGTACCCCACCACCCCCTCCCGGATACGATTGAACACATGTCTAGCCATCCGGAAATGTCGTCGGAATAGGTGTGGTGGAAAGAGCGGTTTAGGTGACTCGAAGTAGTCCTTCCAGAGTAGGAAATGACCGCTCTCTCGGTTGCGATTCAACGCCGGAGTGTGCCCCGGGATCAAGCCCCTCGGCCTCTACCTGCTGAGGTGGTCATGGATGACCAACACATGAGCCACAAGTTCCTCGTCGTCGGATGATGAATCATCTGAGTCGCAAATGAAATTGTGGAAAAAGAACTCGTCGACGGAGTCCATTTGTACCTTGTGGGAAAACCGTCAAACAACTTGCGGGCGTCGTCGAAGAAGTTGGTCGGTGCAGAGCGTGGTGCCTCCCTTGACCCGGCAGCAGGACTGTCGGTGTCCGGCGAGCGTGTAGGCGTCCGTCGAGCAGGCAGGGGCGGGCGAGGAGGTGCTGTTTGGCGCGGGGCCGAGCTAGGAGGTGCTGACGGTGACGTCAGGAGATGCTCCGACGGCGGTGGGGTGAGGCGTTGCTGGTGACGACGTTGGAAGGTGGCCGACTGTGGGGTGGGTGCGGACGGCTGGCCTGGGCATGGAGCCGAAACTGGGCGACAGGTGTTGGCGGCCGGGTGTGTTGGGAGGAAGATGGAATGGCCAATGTGCCACTGACTGGCGGGCCAATGGGAGGAGTAGGCGGGCGTCGCGCGCGTCCGCTTCGTGTCCGCGCGATGCAAACAAGGCCCAAATTTGGGTTTCAAATGGGTGGCATGGCGGACAAAAAGCGGACACGCGTCCGTTTGGGTCTGTGCTTTGGGCCGACTATTGTGTCCGTTTTGACCCGAACGGACACGCTCGGATGAAATGAGTCAGCCGGTTGGAGTTGCTCTAAGTTCGACATCAATAAAGAGAACTGTCCATAGTACAATTCTTCCATGCACGCTTGGGTTGGTTCGGACCTTTAGCCCTCATAGCCTTGGGCCTAGGCCCACCATTGGATTGAGAGGTTGTCATGTTGATTTGGTTTTTCTAATCTTGTGGTCTGTTTAGCAATGGTAAAACTTTTTCTTCGCCTGCTTGGACATAATAGATATGTGACATGAATCGTAGTTCTTGGGAGTGACGATAAAATATTCTCTCCTTGCCAAGCTCGGGGAATGCCTCGCCCATTTGTGAAAACTATTTTTTGTTTGATTTCATCTCACATTGTTAGGCGTTTTTTGTACTGTTTTTTCAAAGAATTTGTATTCTCTTCCAACTGGAGCGTGATTTTAGGAGTGTTGGTATGTCGTATGCCTGAGATGAAAATTTCCGGTAGTGAAAATTACTTCGTTTGTCTTTCATAAAGAGAATTTTCCAAACCTATGATTCGGTTGATAATCGATGTTTTGTCTGATGAGTATCAGTTTAGTCTATCCATAGGGTGGGTTGGAACCGGCAAAGTCCAAATGCTTTGACCTGCAGCCCGCCTCACCAAAGATGAAATTTAAGAGCCATGTCACCGATCCGCGCCCTCTCTCTCCCGGATCACCATCTTAGCCGTCCAATCCCGTACAGATCCAACGGCAGGCTGCACCCTCCCCCCTTGTTAAATGCGGACACGGGTGACATGCCTTGAGGCAGTCACGCCGTAACATGCGGTCACCGATCAACCATTGGCTCTTCATCCAACGGACATAAGCAACCAAAGTGAAAAAGTCCAACACTTAGCAGTTTTTTGCATGGAGATGCACACGTACATGCAACGATCAGGACTATTTATACTACAACTCTCTTCGTCTCTAAATGTAGGTCTTTTTAGAGATTCTAATATGGACTAGATATAAAACAAAATAAGTGAACCTATACTTTAAAATACATTTGTATACATTTGCATGTAGTCTGTATTTAAATCCTAAAAGTCTATATTTTAAAATACGTTTATACATTTGTATGTAGGTCGTATTTAAATCTTAAAAGGTCTTATATTTAGAAATAGAGGTGGTAGTTTTTTGTACAGGCAACAACATATATGCACTAAGAGGATCTACAGTCAGGCGCCTAAATCCCTTCTCATACGCCTGGACAGGCCGCCACATCGGACCCGGTCCACGCTGGCTCATCCGACGCCATATATATTCGAACCCATCTGCTCTTCGGATCAAACCCTAGCCACTCACTCGCTTCCTCTTCACTGCGATCTCCACCCTTCTCCCGCATGGCGGGCAGCGGATACGACTCCTACACCTCCAGATCCGTCGACCTCAAACTCATCCCACATGGCCCAGAGGAGGAGATGATCGCCCGGCCTGCGCTCCACCACTCATGGGAGGACACCGCCATACATTAGTGCTCGGACTCCTTGCGTCGGAAATACATTGCGTCAACCCAAATGGCCCATGGATCAAGCACGAGGTGTGTCGCCGCTACCTCACCAGAGGGGGTGCGGTCCGTCTAGCGTTCGAATGCCATGGCGGACGCGCAACTCCTTCGTTGGCGCGCTAAGGTGGAGGGGAACGCATGGGCGTCATCGGACACAAATATATGTTGGTTCAAGGTGGACCAGCATGTGCCGGGTCCGGTGTCGTGGGAACGAGCCTGACAGTAGAAGGTAGGGGTACGAAAGGAGAGGGCAGAGTCCTAGCTACGGCGAGATTGTACACAAGAATGTATGAGTTCAGGCCCCTCTCGTGGAGGTAACAGCCCTACGTCTCAGGTGCTCGGGAGCTTCTTGTCGAGTGGAATATATGTGTGGTTACAGGGGGTGTGAACCCTTGTGCCAGAGGGGAGGGGCGGCTTATATAGAGTGCGCTGCCCCTCATAAGTGTCCGGCATCTAAGGGTTAGATCGTGGTCATAAAAGACGTACGTTACTGGTAACGTACACAATAAATGCTATTAAAGGTCTTGATGAATGCTTGCCCGTTAGCCTCCCTGGGGTGACTCCTAGGCTCCTGTGGTCGACTGTCTTCTAGTCCTTCCGAGTGAAAGGTAAGCGTCGAGTGAAAGGTACCTCCGAGTGTGTATTGTCGAGTGACTTGTAAGTCTTGACGATTCCAGTCGGAGGTTTTCCTTGTAGCCCTTAAGCTTTCTGGGGCAGTGTCCTTAGGTAGGTCGTGTAGGTCAGGCCTATGACCCTACCCTAGGTACATATCCCCATCATTAGCCCCCGAATGGATCGGGGTTCGAGTGTAAAAGGTGTCAATGCAGGTTCAGACGAGACACAAAAATTCCGAGTGCATTTTGAGGCTTCTCAGAAATCTGCGTCGATTGGAACCTTTATCATTCGCCCTGATCAATTCTGTCTTGAAGTGCGTCCGAGTGAAACTGAACTCGAAAACTGGTCCGAGTGAAACTGAGCTCGAAGTCAGGTTCGAGTGATCTGCAGAATCTTCTGATGTGATGGTTTGCTCCGTCGGGTCCGGATCTCACGGGATTTGAAATTTGGATAAGAGCGCGCAGAGCGGAGATGGCGTAACTGCTAAGGCAAGTGCAGGAATGACGCCTCGATTATCGCGCCGCCCATATCGCCACGTATCGCTCCTCCTCTGAATTCGGGATATCCAAAGATCCGGCGGGCCCGCAGGTCAGTGGCCCACACGAGCGGGCATAAGAGGCGACGATGCCGGTGCTGGTACAGTATTCTTCCCCCAAATCTGCTCTTCTCCTCCTCCTCCTCTGCCCTGCTCCGCTTCATCGACCGCCGCTGCCATGACGAAGAGCAAGACGGAGAAGCTCGAGCGCGCCAAGAAGGGAGGAGCCAAGGTGAGGAAGCCGTCAGGCGCCCGGTCGACGGTGCCGCCGGGGTGGATCCAGGGAGATTTCCTCCAATCGACGGTCACGGCGGAAGATGTGCAGAACCTCGTCGTCGACGGGCTGATAACTGCAGATTCCTGGAGGTTGCCGAAGGGGGAGGTCGAGCCGGAGCCACGCGACGGCGAGCGAGTTCTGCTTCTCACCCACATCGAGCGAGGTTTCTCCATGCCACCCCACCCGTTCATCCGTACTTTCTTGAACTATTTCGGGGCGCAACTCCACCACCTTCCTCCGAATGCGATTGCCTATCTTTCCTATTTCATAACCTTGTGCGAATGCTTCCTGGGCTGTCCCCCACATTGGGGTTTGTTCAAGCACATATTCTCTGTCAGATCCCAAGCCGTCAAGAAAGCCAATCCCAGTGATAGCAAAACCCATGTGATCCAACTGTGTGGTGGCTTAGGGATCCAGAAGAGAGGTAGGAGTGCATTCCCCTCTATGACCTTTCCCGACTCTGTTCGGGGTTGGCAGTCGACATGGTTTTATTGCAAGGATGTTGCGTCACCAAATATGTCGACTGGACTTCCTCCTTTCACCTTGGATCGACCTACCACTCCCAAACCGCTGTACGTGACAAAGGTAGAGAAAATCCAGGTAGGGATCCTAGTGAACGCTGTATCTGAACTGATCCGCGGCGGAGTGACTGGCTTGGACCTCCTTGAAACGTTTCTTAGTCGACGAATCCAGCCTCTCCAAGCCCGGGATCACACCATGTGGCATTATTCGGGCCCTGAGGATACCACTCGGACTCATCCTGAGGAAGTTTCCGATGAGACTGTTTCTCAGTGGCTCAGGAGCATCACTGGAGCCTGTGATAATCCAGAAGGATCCAAACGAATTCCACCGTTCTCTGCTTTGAACCCACCGAAAAATTTGGTGAGTTATATCTCCGTCGATTGTTTTTATATTTTGTCGAGTAACTGGATCTTCAGTCGACTGAATTTGAAGCTTGTATCTTGCAGGAATTTACGAACATGTACTCGCCCGTGCCCAATGGAGAACATCCTGATGAAGAGGAAGGGAGCGTCGACGGCAGCACAGACAGCGATTACGCTGACGACAGCGAGAGCAGCGACGATGACCTGGAGGAAGACGAGGTGGAGGCTCAGGTCCCTTCGCGCACCGAGCGTCGTACCAAGCAGCAGAACGACCCAGAGGTCGCCCCGAGCAAAACTGTGGCGTCAAGCACAAGGAACCCAAAGCGTGACCATGCCGCGACATCGGGGTCGACTGAAAAGGCTGCGAAACAGCTCAAGCCGGACGCGCCAAAACCTCAGAAGGCCCTGCCTCGAATCAAGATAACCGTGCCTGTTGCCTCCACGTGAGTGTTTATTTTCCTTATTCTGCTGTTGAAGAACTTCATGTTGATGTTGACCGAGTGAAATTTATCTGCCAGAGCTGCTACCTCTGTGACGTCGCCCCATCGGGATGATGGAGACCATATGGAAGTAGACACTCCTGATGCGGCCACCTCCCAACGAGGTATAACAACTCCACACTCTACTCTGTTTGTTGAAGAATAATTGTCGAGTGACTTGATTAAAATTGCTGACTGACAGCTGACGAAGTCATCGAACTGGAAGATGATGAGGAGCCACAGCGGGGAGCGGAGGATGAAGCTGTGCTTCTGGAGGCTCCACGCGTACGCACTCGGAGACCATCGTCCGACCAGACGCCCCGTGGGTCGACTGCCACGACACCTCCAACCCTTGTAACTCCGCTGTCGAGTGCTCCGCCAGCCACTTCTACTCTGGTGGCTTCAGCACCTATTGGACAATCTCAAGCACCTCCTGCTGCTCCAGTGACTGCACCAACTCACTCGACGCCTGCATACCCTTTGTATCACGTCCCGAAGGACCAAACCGGAGCTGCCAAGGAAGCCATGATCCAGGCCGGGCAGATGATGCTGCGAACAAGGGAGGCGTATGAAGCCAGCAAGTTAGCCTATGATGCCAGCTCAGCGCTTCAGGCCAACGTCCGAGTAAGTGGTATTGTAAGTTCATTTCCGATTGAATTCCTGTCCGTCTTGATTTTACACCCACTGGGTGTTTTATTCGCAAGTAGACCAGGTAGTTTCTGGTCCAGTGGGGGCACGCTTAGTGCACCCACTGGGTGTAGTCCCCGAGACCGCTGTCGAATGATGAAGGCATCGGCGGGGGTCTTAAAGTTGTTTTGAAAGTTATTTCCATTCGACAGGACAGACCTTGTCGAGTAAACGTAGGTCCAGTGGGGGCACGCTGAGTGCACCCACTGGGTGTAGTCCCCGAGACCGCCGTCGAGTGCTTGCTTCGGCGGGGGTCTGATAGAGACGATGTTCGCTTGCTTGCTTTCTTCTTTTATACTCTGACAGGCCAGACCTGGTCGAGTGTTTTTGTATCCAGTGGGGGCACGCTGAGTGCACCCACTGGGTGTAGTCCCCGAGACTACTGTCGATCGTTGACGATGGGCAGTAGTCTTAAGAACCATTGTGCAGGTTTCATGGACATCATTTCCATCAACCATGATATGACGCTGTATAGGGTTGTGCGGTGGGGCGGCGGGCCGCCTTTCAGTCGACTGCAGTTGAACTTTTCCACTCGGGAGTAGAAAATATTTATGTCGACTGAACCCCCTTCTTTGTCGATTTCAGAAAGCCTGTGGGCTCGGGACCAAGTACATCGAGCTGGAGAAGGAAAAGAATCGACTTCTGCTGGATCTAGAGCTGACGAACAACAACCTGGACCGTGCATAGAACGAATTGAAGACTTTGGGAGGTAATCTTTGTTGATCAATTGCATTATCACCTTCATCTTCCATCCTTTGAACCGAGTGAATCCACTCGAACAGACGTACGTGATGAGAACCGTCATCTCCGAGCGCGACTCAACAATGCTATTTCTTTAGATACTATGAAGAAGGCGCTCGAGGACAAGGACAAATTACTTGCTGATGCTCAGAAGGAAGCGAAGGAGAAAACTGAAGCTGCTGAGAAGAAACTTGCGGCAGCCAGTAGACTGGAAGAAGAGAACTCCAAACTCAAGCAGGAACGATCTGACTGGATCAAAAAACTTGAAGCGCAGACCAAGGGAAAGAATGCTCTGGAGAAACACTTGGGAGACTTCGCAAAGAAAATGTTCAGCATGCTCGAAGGTAACCTTCTTTTGTCGAATGAATTTCTTTGGTTTTTCCAGAATGGCATTGTGATCACCTTTTCGCTTTCTCTTTGTGCAGAATTCTGTCAAGACTTCGAGAAAGAAACTGAAGAAATCGAGCTCAATCTGGACCCCACAAAATCACTCGTCGGAGACGCCGTGGCCATGGATATGTTTCGTCTTGAAGCTCGTCTTAAGAACGTCCAAGAATTTATCACTCGGCTGAGGGCTGCATTCGAGATGGTCCACAAGGAGCTGTGGCCTGAAGATGCCCTCCAGACTGGCCTTGAGTCAATGATGACTCGGCTCAATGAGATTCCCAGTCGAGTGCAGGCATGGAAGAAATCTGCTGCCCGCTGTGGTGCCGACGTGGCACTTTCACTCGTCAGGGTTCATTGCAAGGAGGCTAGAGAGGACAAACTGAAGGATCTTCGAGTGACCAACACGAAGAAACTTAAATTCGAAGATTTCATGGAGACTTTCATCGAAGCTGCCACTCGGATCACCGACGGAATTGACCTGGATACCTTCGTCGAGCCCTCAAGTCCTACTGGAGCTTGAATCGGTACTTTGCTTGCTGTAAAAACTTTATTTGCCTCGGTATGCCGAGTGATGGTGTAACCGAGTATAAGCTGGACATATGATGGTCGGGCCATGAAACGGGCATAAGCTGGACGACCAAGGATGGCGTGGTACACGCTCTGGAAGTCTACCACTTCAAACGTCAGTTTTTCTTTGCGAAAATGCTTGTCGTCACCAAACACCACATCCAACGCTATCTGGCCGAGTGAACGGGCCTTCTTCCCAGGGATTACTCCATGGAACTGCATGTTGCTTTCACTGAGCCGGGACATCGGAATGCCCATCCCTTTGAGGGTATCTGCATATAGGATGTTCAGACCGCTCCCGCCATCCATCAAAACCTTGCGGAGTCGAGTGCCCCCTACAACAGGATCCACCACCAGTGCTTGCCGGAGTAGCGATATACGCAGGGTGATCTGACTGATCAAAAGTGATAGCAGTCTGAGACCACTTGAGATATGCGGGGGTAGAGGGAACCGCCATGTTAACCTCTCTGTTGATAACTTTCAGTCGACTCTTGCTCTCAACATGAGCAAAAATCAACAGAGTGGCATTGACTTCAGGGAACTCTTCTTTCTCTTCTTCATCTTCTTTTTCAGGGTCTTTCTCACTCGACTGGCTCTCTTTGAATGACTGGATCAACAAACGGCACTGTCGAGTGGTATGTTTTGGCAATATTAAATTACCCTCTTCATCTTTCCTTGTGTGGATTGCACACGGTAAATCCAAAACATCAGTACCCGACTGATTCTTTGACTTCTTGGGGGTGAACTTAGCTTTGGACTTTCCTTTATTCTTGCCTTGTGCCGCCAGGGCGGCCGCTTCTGCCTGAGCAGGAGGATCAGCTTTGCGCTTCTGTTTCCGACTGGAATTCCCACCTGCATCATTGTTGACTATTTTTGCTTTACCGCTTCGGAGGCGGTCTTCTTCTCCATTGGCATACCGAGTGGCAATCTCCATCATCTTGCTCAGAGAAATATCACCCGTGCGACCAAACTTCAGATAGAGCTCTCTGTATCTAACACCAGCCTTGAAGGCACAAACAGCTTGATGTTCGGAAACATTCTCCACCGTGTGATGCAAGGTGGACCAGCGCTGAATGTAGTCTCGCAAGGTCTCATTGGGTTTCTGAACACAGTGCTGCAAATCAATCAAACCAGCCGGACGTTTACAAGTGCCTTCAAAGGTTCTGATAAACACTCGGGCCAAATCCTCCCAGCAATAGATGCTAGAGGGAGCCAAACGATTCAACCAGGCTCTGGCCGAACCATCCAACATCAGGGACAAATGCATCATGGCTATGTTGTCGTTACCTCCACCAATCTGCACAGCCACTCGGTAATCATCCAACCATGTCTCGGGCTTTGACTCGCCAGAAAACTTGCTAATTCCAGCCGCCAACCTGAAGTTGGGGGGAATCTCTGCAGAGCTAATGGCTCTGCTAAAACACTCGGGCCCGGAAACAACAGCACTGCTTCCACTCGGATAGTCTCCGTTATAACCATCTCTGTGGGCTCTGCCTCTGTCGACCCGCCTTTGAGCAAGGACATCTCTTGCGTCAAATCCAGGATTCCGCTCATCGCCGAACGGGCGCCTATCATCATTGTGCCGGGGCACATATGAACCACTCCGCGGAGGAGAAAACACTCGACGGCGGTCATCGCGGTGATAACGGGGAGCAAACTGATCTCGCCCCTGATCTCTGTACCAATCATCACGGTAACTTCCGCCTCTGTGACGCGGAGGTGACCCAGGACTGTGGGCTGACTGAACTGTTTCCGCCCTGGGAGAATTGCCGTGTAACCTGTTCTGCGACTGAGAAACAGCCGCATTCTGCTGCTGCGCTGCCTCAAGCAATGTCTTGATCTGCTGCAAGCCTCTACCAGCCTCTGATCGTGACGGTTAAATAGAATCTGCAATCCTAGCAGCCGCTGCAACATTCAGAACTGGAGTACGAAATACCTCGACGTTATTTCGAGATCCACTCGGAAACAACTGTCGCTAATGTCGATTGGGACGTGGTGGACGCTGCCCAACACGCTCGTCGAGTGCCTCCTGCATCTCTTTGAGCCAAAGACGTGTAGCCTCCATGGCCTGGGCCTCAGCAGTCGTACCGACGATGGGAGTATGGAGAACATCCTCATCCCGGCGCTGCTGTTCATTCGACGTTCCACCAATCTCGCGCCTGGTGTGGTTGAAGCCAGGCGGCGGACTCTGATGAGAGCCAGCCATAAAAACTTCGGCCGCAGGGTCGCAGCTCTCGCACTCGGAAGGAATGTCGGACCGATCCGACGTCGAGTCGAACATGCCGCGAAGTGACTCGGCGGGCTTGATGGCTGCAATCTGAGGGGACGAAACCTGGCGTGCCGCCGCATGTCGCACCCAACGCTGTAGCCGCGAGCGACCGGATCGCTTACGGCGACGAACAGCATGAAGGGCCGACACATACGGAGTCGACGGCTGAAGGAGAAGAACACCGCAGGAGCTTGCGCAGAAGTGCGTCGCCCCGCGAATCGGGAGCGCCTCAACGTCCAGAGGCGCTTCCTGGAGCCATGCCGAATCGTCGGCGATGAAGGTGAGCGCTCCGAGACGGATCTCGCGGCCCAGGAACAAATCACCGCCGGAAGACATGACGAAGGAGAAAATATGCAACCTCGCCGGAAGTCGCTTAGACACCTGCCCCATGGTGGGCGCCAACTGTCGTGGGAACGAGCCTGACAGTAGAAGGTAGGGGTACGAAAGGAGAGGGCAGAGTCCTAGCTACGGCGAGATTGTACACAAGAATGTATGAGTTCAGGCCCCTCTCGTGGAGGTAACAGCCCTACGTCTCAGGTGCTCGGGTGCTTCTTGTCGAGTGGAATATATGTGTGGTTACAGGGGGTGTGAACCCTTGTGCCAGAGGGGAGGGGCGGCTTATATAGAGTGCGCTGCCCCTCATAAGTGTCCGGCATCTAAGGGTTAGATCGTGGTCATAAAAGACGTACGTTACTGGTAACGTACACAATAAATGCTATTAAATGTCTTGATGAATGCTTGCCCGTTAGCCTCCCTGGGGTGACTCCTGGGCTCCTGTGGTCGACTGTCTTCTAGTCCTTCCGAGCGAAAGGTAAGCGTCGAGTGAAAGGTACCTCCGAGTGTGTATTGTCAAGTGACTTGTAAGTCTTGACGATTCCAGTCGGAGGTTTTCCTTGTAGCCCTTAAGCTTTCTGGGGCAGTGTCCTTAGGTAGGTCGTGTAGGTCAGGCCTATGACCCTACCCTAGGTACATATCCCCATCAACCGGCGTGACGGACGCGCCCATGCTGGATATGAGGGGTGCTGGTCAGCCCAGATGTTTGAGTCCGGTTTGAGACGTCCGTCTGGATCAATTTTTTATTGATCACCAATCAGGCCGTCCGTCTGCGCGTATGAGAAGGGTTTTAAGCGCCTGATTGTAGATTCTCTTAGTGCATGGCTGTGTTTGCCTGTAAAAAAAACTACTCCATTCGTTTCTAAACATATGACTTTTTAAGATTTAAATACGGACTACATAAAAATGTATATAGATGTATTTTAGAGTGTAGACTTTTACTATTTAAATACGGACTACATACAAATGTATATAGACGAATTTTAAAATGTAGATTCATTTATTTTTGCTTTATATATAGTACATATTAGAATCACTAAACAAACTTATATTTAGAAACAGAGAGTACTAGTATAAATAGTCCAGAATTGTTGCAAGTACGTGCGTGCGTCTCCGTGCTACTAAAAACTTCTAAGTGTTGGCCTTTTTCACTTTGATTGTTGATGTCCGTCGGATGGAGAGCCAACGCTTGATGGGTGACCGCATGTCACGGCGTGACTGCGTGAAGGCATGTCACCCGATCCCAGTCCGTTAAATGCCCCTTCCATTCCTTTCCACTCTCACCACCAGCAGCCGCCGCCACCACAGCTCCTCCTCCATCTCCATCTCAGTCAGCTCCAGAGTAGCAAGCCGTCGACCATGTCCGGCCGCGGCAAGGGAGGGAAGGGCCTCGGCAAGGGCGGCGCCAAGCGTCACCGGAAGGTGCTGCGCGACAACATCCAGGGCATCACCAAGCCGGCCATCCGTCGTCTGGCTCGTCGTGGCGGCGTGAAGCGCATCTCGGGGCTGATCTATGAGGAGACCCGCGGCGTGCTCAAGATCTTCCACGAGAACGTCATCCGCGACGCTGTCACCTACACCGAGCACACCCGCCGCAAGACCGTCACAGCCATGGACGTCGTCTACGCCCTCAAGAGACAGGGATGCACCCTCTGCGGATTCGGCGGTTAGGCCGCGCCGGTCCAGTCGAATCCACCTCGCGCCGCCAGATTAGTAGCTATCTATGGTTGTTCAGTGTTCATTTTGTTCAGTGTAATGGCCGCATCTCGCTGCTGTTCAGTGTTCTGTGTTTGGATGTACTAGGATGGAATGGATATCGCAGTGTTTTACTTTTACCCCTGAATTCGCCAGTAATCCACTAGTAGGAAAACCTCCATTTGTCCCGGTTCGTAAGGGCCTTTAGTCCCGGTTCTGGAACCGGGACTAGAGGGTCGGGACTAAAGCCCAAAACCTTTAGTCCCGGTTCGCTTACCAACCGGGACAGAAGGGGCTCCACGTGGCCGGTGCTGGGAGCCCAGGCAGGAGGACCTTTAGTCCCGGTTGGTAACACCAACCGGGACCAAAAGGCAGGACCTTTAGTCCCGGTTGGCAACACCAACCGGGACCAGAAGGCACCGGGGGTTTTTTTTTTGAAAGGGGGGGGGGGGGGGGTTAGGGGGGTTTGTAGGGTTAATTGAGGTGTTTCATATTGTGTTAGCTAGCTAATAGAGAGAAGTGTCCTCTCTTTCTCCGTGCTTGGTCGACGCTAGCTACTATAGAGAGAACTCGACACGCTAGCTAGTAAGCAAATGAAGGAACCATTAAGTACACAAGATCGTCATGAACATATACACAGAGAAGTGATCGACCTCTCTTTCTCCGAGAGATTGGTCGAACAACAAGTTTTCGCATATCTATCCGACGCTACTAGCTACATATATACAATATAAGATCTCTTACAATCCCTAACATTTAATGTCAAATTCCACATGGTATTCTCAGGCTTTATTTATGACGTGGTCAAGAAAGAATCCCGCCAATTCCTCTTGAATTGCTCGTATGCGATCATGTGGTAGGAGTTCATCCCACATCTGCCACGTCTAATTTGAAGAAGGGGGTCAATACATATATATGAATGAAACTCAACACAAATAATGGTAATAAAATAAAATTGTGAATATTATTGCTTACGCACTTGAAATTGTTTTTCAGAGTAGCCCTGCTTAGGGGTCGTCGCGTTGTAGATGAACTCGCAAACGTAGTATCCACAAAAATTATTCCCTTTTTCCTGCCACAAGCACTTTACGAGAAATAGAGTTCAATCAAACTGATAATCAAGCATGATAAATGGTATTGATGGAACTAGAATCAATGGGAGATGCGCGGAACTAGCTAGAAGTACTTACTTTCGGGTGTGTAAATCGCAGCTCCCTCGGCAGTGCCGGAACAATTGCGGTGAACTCTTTCCAAACCCTGCCAGACAAAGAAAATAATTACTTGATATCAGGAAATGAACAAAGTTGCCGATATGATGCGATAATGATCGATTGAACTTACTTCTGGAGCATTTCAGTCATGCCCGCATATTCCTGGGGATCTTTTCGTTTCGAGTCTAAGACGATTACTACTCCCCGCTCAAGCTTAATCTCTAGCAGAATAAAGTGGAAGCTGCACACGCATGCATAACTCATCAATTACATTACTATAACCTCGAGTAATAAGGGAAACCGAATATGCACAAGACAGTAACACTCACTTGAAGTTGTAAGGAAAGAGTATTATCCCTTTGTTTTGATTTTTAAGCAACGATTGTAGCAAGTTGTCCTCGGTTTGTGTGACATTGTTTTTAACCGTATACTCATGTATGATATTTGGGTTAATGAACCCAATGTCATACATTTGTGCTTTTCTGCATTCGACGATCTTCAATCTGCATAATATAGTGAGGATAATTATATATACATGCAATGAAAGAGCTGAGCTATATATATAGAGAGACTTAATTACAGAAGTAGTACTTACAGACAGTAGGAAGTCACAATTGTTTTGTCGAGGGCCTTTTGATTGTATAACTGGAATATCTCCTCAAATTCAACATTCAACAGATCCATTCCAACGAGGTCGTGCTCCTCTTTAATCTTCAGCGTCAAAGCATCCCTCCCTGACTCGCGGCAGGTTTTCATGTACCATTCATGCAATGTTCGCATCATCGTTGTTAGAGGAGGATGATCAGGTTTGACGAGAGGCCGCCCGTACCGGTAACTGAATTCGTCCACCTCCAACGGCTCAAACTGTACATCATCGCTCAGGTAATCACCAGGATTGGTACCGGGCACCATCCCCGGATGATTAGCGACGATATCGCTAGACACCTTGAGCGGGGGGCACGATTGGTTCGCCTGTTCGCCGAGCTGGGGAATTTTTTCCCACTTCTTCGTTTTGCTAACCTTGCATCACTGGAAGTACTTCCCGACCGCCGCGCGTCTTGATATGTCTTTTTAACACAGCGGTCAAAGTTGGAATCCGGCGGAGGCGGTGGTGGTCTCTTCAGGGCATCGATAGTGCGCATCACTTTCACCGGATCTAGCTTCTCCTTCGGAGCTGGAGTTTTCTTTGCAAAATGGGCCGTCAATTCGGCATGACATATCTCCTCGTTTTCAGACTCGGTCCTCTCATATGGTAACTTTTCCAGAGGCTTGAGAGATGGACCGTATCTGTATTCCCTCCCGCCTCTTCTTGTACTGCTAGCCGCCGGAGCGGCGGCGTCTCTCTTCCGTCGTTGGTTACGAGGCGGAGCAGGAGACGGAGTGCTCCGACGCGCCGGAGGAGCCGGAGCGGCGGCGGCTGTCTTCTGCCGTTGCCGACGAGGCTGAGGAGGAGGCGTACTGCTCCGACGTGCCGTAGTAGGCGAAGGAGGAGGCGGAGTGCCCTCACGCGTCGGAGGAGCCGGAGAAGGAGGCGGTGTGCCCTGATCACTCGCCGGAGGAGGAGGAGGAGGAGGAGGCGGAGAGCCCTGATTCGCCTGAGGAGGAGGAGGAGGCGGAGGAGGCGGAGGCGTCCAGTTTGGAAGCTTGATGTACTCCTTCTGCCATAGACATGTACTCCTTAGAGCACGAGCCAGCTTATTCTCTCCTTCACCTGTAGGCCGGTCAAGCTCGAGCTCCTCAAATCCCTCCATTACTTCATCCACCATCACAACAGCATAGCCATGTGGAATCGGTGAGCAGTGAAAAGTTCCGTTGGGTTGAGGAGGTGCAACAAAGCCGACAGCCGCCTTGAAAGTGAGGTTCCGGCATTTCGTCATGAGCTCGCAATGTTGAGCCTCCGTGATAGTATCCACGGGGTAGATAGTAGCCGTGAAGTCAGGCTGAACGGGCTCCGTGGAAGCGACGCTGCTTCTCCGTTGAGATGGCGGGGTAGCTTCTGGGGTAGCTTCGTGCCGCTGAGATGGTTGGCCGGTAGCTCGCTGGCTCTCAGCTTCCTCTAGCTTTTGTAGTCTTGCATTCAGCTTCTAAATTTCGCTCAGCTCCGCTTTCCTCTTTCTCTCCCGGCTTCTGTAACCGCCTGCGTCGGGAAACCCAACCTTCCACGGAACGGAGCCTGGTGTGCCTCGTGTTCGTCCAGGGTGCTCAGCATTCCCTAGGGCCTCAGTCAGCTCGTCCTTCTCTCTGTCGGGAATGAACGTCCCTTCCTGCGCTGTGGTGATATACTCCTGAAGCTTGTTCATGGGTATCGCAAGTTGCTCGTTCGTCCAACGGCACTTCCCTGTTTCAGGGTCCAAAGTTCCCCCAACCCAGAAGAACCAAGTCCTTGAACGGTCTGGCCAGTTCAATGTCTGTGGTACGACGTTTTTAGCAATCCGGTCATTCTCAGCTTTGTCCCACAACGGCCGGGCTTTGAGATAGCCACCTGACCCCGTGTGATGGTGATACTGCTTCTTTGCAGCATTGATCTTGTTTGTCTCTGACATTTTCTTACTCTTGTCCGATGTCTTGTAGGCCACAAATGCGGGCCAGTGATCACCTATCTTCGCAAATCGGCCGGTGAATTCCGGAGTCTTCCCTTTGTCGACAAACTTTGATTTCAACTCATTCTTCCACCTCCTGAATAGATCTGCCATCTTCTTAAGAGCACACGCCTTGACCAGTGGCTCTATAACTGGCTTATTCGGATCCTCCTCTGGCGGTAGGGTGAAATTTGCCTTCAGCGCGGTCCAAAGATCATCTTTCGGTCTATCGGTGACATAATCACCATCAGGGGCGCCGTCCTTAGGATTATTCCATTGCTTGATGCTGATCGGGATGTAGTCCCTAACAATAGCTCCGCACTGAGCAGAAAATGCGTCCTTGGTCCGCTTGGGTTCAATCAGATGGCCATCGTGCGCGAGTGCTGTGATCGTGAACCTTTCTTCCTTGCGCAACCTCTTCTTCGGGCCTCGTCTCGTTACCGAAGTTTGGCTCGATCCGGAGGGCTATAAAAGAAGAAAGAAGAGTTAATTAATATATGTACATACCAAAACAATTAATGCATCAATTAGCTAGTCAGCACGGGCTTAATTAATATATATACCTCGCCGGACTTTGCAACAGCTCCCTCCTCCGTTCGGTCACCGGATCCGTCATCATGGTCTCCTTCTTCCTCCGGCATTCGGTCACCGGAGCCATCATGATCATGTCCTTCCTCCTCCATTGTTCGGTCACCGGAGCCATCAACCTCACCTTCCAGACCATCGGTGTCGTTGAGATACGACAAGATATCACGTCCATCGTGGATTATGTCCCCCAACAACTGTTCTTGTTCCAAGTCTCTTGGATCCATAGTTTCTGCAAATATTACAACATGGCAATTAAGATACAAACATGAATGTCCGACGTCCGGACCACCTCTCTCATGAATGTCCGACGTCCGGACCGCCTCTCTCATGAATGTCAAACAAGGGATTCTCTTAACCTTTAAGGGATTTAACAAAATGGCGCGATTCTGAATGTGCAGAAAATGGTCCATATTTTTCCTGATCTCATCTACCCTTCTATATGTCACGTTGTCTAGTGTCAAAGGATTCAAGAAAACCAAGGCTTCATCATTAGCCGGAAGTAACAGGCGCATAATGGTACGAAGCTCTCCAAAATTGTTTTGGAACGGAGTCCCGGATAGGATAATTAATTAGCTTTTTGGTACGAAGTTCAGCAAGAGCCTTTCGAATATCGCTATTTGGAAGGCCTTTGCTGAAATTCGTACCAAAAAGCGAATTATTCTATCCGGAACTCCATTCCAAAACAACTTTGAAGAGCTTCGTAGCATCATACGCATGTTACTTCCGGCTAATGATGAAGCCATGGATTCCCTCAATACTTTGACAGACAACGTGACATATAGAAGAATATATATATAGATGAGATCAGAAAAAAATTGGATCAACTTGTGCACATCCATAATGGGGGCATTCTTGATAAATCTATGTCCCCCCTCATGTCGAAGTTATCGGGGAGGGGGTAGATCGACAACGACGCTCTTTCTTCTAGGGTTTGGGTGGCCTCGATAGTTGGTCGGGCGAGCGGACCGCCTCTCTCACTCATGCATGTCCGACGTCCCCCCTCATGTCGAAGTTATCGGGGAGGGGTAGATCGACAACGACGCTCTTTCTTCTAGGGTTTGGGTGTCCTCGATAGTTGGTCTGGTGAGTGGACCGCCTCTCTCACTCATGCATGTCCGACGTCCCCCCTCATGTCGAAGTTATCGGGAAGGGGGTAGATCCACAATGACGCTCTTTCTTTTAGGGTTTGGGTGTCCTCGATAGTTGGTCGGGTGAGCGGACCGCCTCTCTCACTCATGCATGTCCGACGTCCCCCCTCATGTCGAAGTTATCGGGGAGGGGTAAATTTTAACTTAGAGTTACATGCATCCATATAGTTACATCCATCCATTCATCCATCCATACATACACATACATAAATACATGGACCAAAAACTGCTATGATAAAAAAAATATTCTATGAACAAAAAAAACATCATATGAACATGACTAAAAAATTCATCATATCAAAAATAAGTATAGCATTTTGGTGTGACAATGATCACATCTATTTTTTTGACCAAAAAATGCTATGAACAATTTTTTTGACACACACATACATTACATATAAACATATACATAAACATAAACATAAACATTATAAAAGAAAGGCCGGGGCGGCGCGGCGGCTCACAGCGGGGCTCGGGCGACGACGGGGCAGGGGCGCGGGGTCGGGGGCGAGGACGCCGACGGCGACGACGGGGCAGGGGCGCGACCGGCGACGACGGGGCAGGGGCGCGGCCGGCGACGGCGGGGACGGGCCGGGGCAGGGGCGTGGCCGGGCTGATCGGGGGCGGGGCAGGGGCGCGGGCTCGGGGCAGGGGCGACGGCGACGGCGGGGGCGGGCCGGGGGCAGGGGCGCGGGCGACGGTGACGACGGCGACTGCGACGGCGGGGGCGGCCCGTGGGCAGGGGCGCGGGCGACGGTGACGACGGCGACGGGGACGGCGGGGGCGGCTCGGGGGCAGGGGCGCGGGCGACGGTGACGACGGCGGGGGCGGCGGACGGCGTCGGGGCAGCCTGGCGGCGTCGATGTGCTCGGCGTCGTCGGGGGCAAATGGTAGATGAAATCTGAAATTTTTCACAAGTGTTGCTTATATACACACACCTTTAGTCCCGGTTGTTGGCACCAACCGGGAGCAAAGGTCTCTTTTCGTCAGCCCAAAGGGCGGGAAACAGGGACCTTTGGTCCCGGTTGGTGGCACCAACCGGGACCAAAGGGGGCATTGGTCCCGGTTGGTGGCACCAACCGGGACCAAAGGTAGGCATTGGTCCCGGTTGGTGGAACCAACCGGGACCAATGGCCTGCGCCTGGCACAGCCGCGGTGCGGTTGGATGTTTAGTCCCACCTCGCTAGCTGAGAGGCTTCGGCACTTGTTTATAAGCGCGATTGCGCCATCTCTCTCGAACTCCTCTGAACTGCAGGCCTGCGGGCCTAATCTCACACTGCTATGCCTGTTGGCCTACTGGTCCTGTTGCGGGCCTGAATCCTGGCCCAACTAGCTGGGTTCCTAGTCGTATTCAGGCCGTGGTGGCCCAGTAGGTGGCATTTTTTTCTGTTTTTCTTTCTTTTTTGCTTTATTTTTTTTGTTTCTACTTACAGCTAAATACTTACAGTTTTTCAGTGATTCCTTTTGCTTTTAGGTCACAAAAATTATAAAATTTCTGTTAGTGCCTTTAGTTTTCAAATTTGAATAGTTTAAATTAGAATTTTTTGAAATTTGTGTGAATCACTAGTTTGTGAATAACTTTACTAAAAAAATAGATTTTTGAGTGATTCTTTTTCGTGCTATTTAATGTTACTGTGTTTTATCATTATATTCAATTAGGTAAGTTTTAGGTTATTTTAAATGTCTGTTTTAATCAAAAACAGATTTGGTTATTTTAGTTTGCTATTAAAGTTTCTAACAAAAAATTTCTTTATGAAAATTCTTTTTGCTATTAATGTTTTGAACAAAAAATACTTTGATAATTTTAGTTGCATAATTTTTATATAATTATAGTTTCAAAAATACTAGAGGTTTATAAAAGCTTTTTAGTTGATTATTTTTTGAACTCCACCCCCACGATGTTTTGAAAGAAATTAAAAAGCACTTCAAATGAACTCTGAAAATGTTGAAAGTTGGCATGGTATCATCATTTCACCCACATAGCATGTGCTAAAAGGTTGAGTGGGTTACGGCAAAAACTGGATGCACTTCGTGTACAAAACGGACAATCTCATCCGAAGTATCAGGGTTTCGGACGAAAACTCATCTCTTACAAAGGGATTTCATTTTTTTGAACTTATTTGAACTCCATACTTTTTATGTGTTCAAAATGCACCATTCAAAGCCACATCATCAATTTTCAACCCTTTCTGACTTCATTTGGTATTTTTCATGCACTTACTGATTTTTTTGAGCTAAATAACCCTGAAATTGAAAAGCACTTCAAATGAACTCTGAAAAGGTTGAAAGTTGGCATGGTATAATCATTTCACCCACATAGCATGTGCTAAAAAGTTGAGAGGGTTACGGCAAAAACTGGATGCACTTCGTGTACAAAACGGACAATTTCTTCCGAAGTATCAGTGTTTCGGACGAAAACTCATGTGTTACAAAATGATTTCATTTTTTTGAACTTATTTGAACTCCATACTTTTTGTGTGTTCAAAATGCACCATTCAAAGCCACATCATCAATTTTCAACCCTTTCTGACTTCATTTGGTATTTTTCATGCACTTACTGATTTTTTTGAGCTAAATAACCCTGAAATTGAAAAGCACTTCAAATAAACTCTGAAAAGGTTGAAAGTTGGCATGGTATGATCATTTCACCCACATAGCATGTGCTAAAAAGTTGAGAGGGTTACGGCAAAAACTGGATGCACTTCGTGTACAAAACGGACAATCTCTTTCGAAGTATCAGGGTTTCGGACGAAAACTCATGTGTTACAGCCCGACGGTGGCTCGTGAGTGCCCGCATATGAAATGCACCGTCGGACCGTATGCAGGGAATCCGAATGATTTGTATTCGGTCGATGAACTAAAGGATTTCTAGATAGATCAACAAAACACACGGTTTCCCCTGCATATAGCCCGACGGTGGCTCATGAGTGCCCGCATGAAATGCACCGTCGGACCGTATGCAGGGAATCCGAATGATTTGTATTCGGTCGATGAACTAAAGGATTTCTAGATAGATCAACAAAACACACGGTTTCCCCTGCATACAGCCCGACGGTGGCTCGTGAGTGCCCGCATATGAAATGCACCGTCGGACCATATGCAGGGAATCCGAATGATTTGTATTCGGTCGATGAACTAAAGGATTTCTAGATAGATCAACAAAACACACGGTTTCCCCTGGATACAGCCCGACGGTGGCTCGTGAGTGCCCTCATATGAAATGCACCGTCGGACCGTATGCAGGGAATCCGAATGATTTGTATTCGGTCGATGAACTAAAGGATTTCTAGATAGATCAACAAAACACACGGTTTCCCCTGCATACAGCCCAACGGTGGAAATATGAAATGCACCGTTGGACCGTATGCAGGGAATCCGAATGATTTGAATCCGAATGAGTACACACACTAAGTGTCGAACATGTCCGAGAGGTGGGTTATATATAGGGTCGTGTGCCTCTTTAGTCCCGGTTGCTAGCACGAACCGGGACTAGTTATAGTGTTGATCCAACAGCTCACAAGCGCTTGAAAGAAACACACGATCCGTGTGCTTGTTCCTGATTGGTACGACCTTGGTCCTGGGAGTGACTAAAATTTAGTCCAACCTCGCCAAGCGAGAGGGACTCGCAGCGGTTTATAAGCCCTGAGTGCAGAGACGAGGCGCAATGCTCACCTGCACGTTAGCTTCAGGTCTTGAGGAAATGGTGTAAACTGCACGGAGCTATATATCTGCAGTTTCTCAAGGCCTGAAGCTAAGCAACGTGTAGGTGAGCATTGCGCCTCTCCATTTTTAATAACTTATTTTAACTCCGGACATCATAATTTGGCATGACATCATAATTTCACATAATTTCACCCACCCACATCCCTGAATTGGTACGACCTTCACCGCCCAAGGTTATAAAGAGTTGAGAGGGTTACGGCAAAAACTGGATGCACTTCGTGTACAAAACGGACAATCTCTTTCGAAGTATTAGGGTTTCATACGAAAACTCATCTGTTACAAAAGGCATTTCATTTCTTCACATGTAACTGCAATGATATAGTTGTGGAGAGAAAGTCTTCACTTTTTCTTCGCTTGTGTCCTTTGCTTATTGGGCCATAACCATGGATAATCTTCATCGTTTAAGAGGGTGCTTGGGTCAGCCTTGACTTTGAAGGGAGGAATTTCATGAAACTTTTCATAATCTTCAGACATGTCTGTCTTGCCCTCCAATCCCACGATGTCTCTTTTTCCTGAAAGAACTATGTGGCGCTTTGGCTCATCGTATGATATATTCGCTTCCTTATCTTTTCTTTTTCTCGGTTTGGTAGACATCTCCTTCACATAGAAAACCTGCGCCACATCATTGGCTAGGGCGAATGGTTCGTCTGTGTACCCAAGATTGTTCAGATCCACTGTTGTCATTCCGTACTGTGGGTCTTCCTGTACCCCGCCTCCTGACAGATTGCCCCATTTGCACTGAAACAAAGGGACCTTGAAATCATGTCCATAGTCAAGTTCCCATATGTCCACTATGTAACCATAATATGTGCCCTTTCCCCTATTGGTTGCTGCATCAAAGCGGACACCGCTGTTTTGGTTGGTGCTCTTTTCACCTTGGGCGATCATGTAAAATGTATTCCCATTTATCTCGTACCCTTTGTAAGTCAATACAGTCGAAGATGGTCCCCTGGCCAACGAGTACAACTCATCAGAAACAGTGTTGTCACCCATGAGACGTGTTTGCAACCAACTGCCGAAAGTCCTGTTGTGTTCATATGTAATCCAATCGTCACACTGCTCCGGGTGTTTGGAGCGCAGAATATTCTTGTGTTCATCGACATACGGGGTCACCAAGGTAGAATTCTGTAGAACTATGTAGTGTGCTTGAGACCAAGAATGCCCGTCCCTACATATTATTGAGTCCGCTCCTAGCGTGCCTTTTCCAGTCAGTCTCCCCTCATACCGTGATTTAGGGAGACCAATCTTCTTAAGGTCAGGAATGAAGTCAACACAAAACCCAATGACATCCTCTGTTTGATGGCCCATGGAGATGCTTGCTTCTGGCCTAGCGCGGTTACGAACATATTTCTTTAAGACTCCCATGAACCTCTCAAAGGGGAACATATTGTGTAGAAATACAGGGCCCAGAACGACAATCTCGTCGACTAGATGAACTAGGACGTGCGTCATGATATTGAAGAAGGACGGTGGGAACACCAACTCGAAACTAACATGACATTGCACCAAATCACTCCTTAACCTTGGCAGGATTTCTGGATCGATCACCTTCTGAGAGATTGCATTGAGGAATGCACATAGCTTCACAATGGCTAATCGAACGTTTTCAGGTAGAAGCCCCCTCAATGCAACCGGAAGCAGTTGCGTCATAATCACGTGGCAGTCATGAGACTTTAGGTTCTGGAACTTTTTCTCTGCCATATTTATTATTCCCTTTATATTCGACGAGAAGCCAGACGGGACCTTCATACTGAGCAGGCATTCAAAGAAGATTTCCTTCTCTTCTTTGGTAAGAGCGTAGCTGGCAGGACCTTCATACTGCTTTGGATGCATGCCGTCTTTTTCATGCACACGTTGCTGTTCCTCCCGTGCCTCCGGTGTATCTTTTGTCTTCCCATACACTCCCAAGAAGCCTAGCAGGTTCACGCAGAGATTCTTCGTCACGTGCATCACGTCGATTGCAGAGCGGACCTCTAGGTCTTTCCAATAGGGTAGGTCCCAAAATATAGATTTCTTCTTCCACATGGGTGCGCGTCCCGCATCGTCAGTCGGAACAGATAGTCCGCCAGGACCCTTTCCAAATATTACTTGTAAATCATTGACCATATCAAGTATGTGATCACCAGTACGGAGGGCGGGCTTCTTCCAGTGATCTGCCTCACCTTTGAAATGCTTTCCTTTCTTTCGACATTGATGGTTGGTCGGAAGAAATTGACGATGCCCCAGGTACACATTCTTCCTGCATTTGTCCAAATATATACTGTCGGTGTCATCTAAACAGTGTGTGCATGCGTGGTATCCCTTGTTTGTCTGTCCTGAAAGGTTACTGAGAGCAGGCCAATCGTTGATGGTTACAAACAGCAACGCTCGTAGGTTAAATTCCTCTTGTGCATGCTCATCCCACACACGTACACCTCTTCCATGCCGTAGCTGTAAAAGTTCATCAACTAATGGCCTTAGGTACACATCAATGTCATTGCCGGGTTTCTTAGGGCTTTGGATGAGCACTGGCATCATAATGAACTTACGCTTCATGCACAACCAAGGAGGAAGGTTATACATACATAGAGTCACAGGCCATGTGCTATGCTTGCTGCTCTGCTCCCCAAAAGGATTAACACCATCTGCACTTAAACCAAACCATACGTTCCTCGGGTCACCTATAAAGTCGCTCCACTTTCTCTCGATCTTTCTCCACCGCGACCCGTCAGCGGGTGCTCTCAACTTCCCGTCTTTCTTACGGTCTTTTTTGTGCCATTGCATCAACTCGGCATGCTTTTTGTTTCTGAACAGACGTTTCAACCGTGGTATTATAGGAGCATACCACATCACCTTGGCAGGAACCCTTTTCACGGTGCGCTGGCCCTCAACATCACCAGGGTCATCTCTTCTGATCTTATACCGCAAGGCACCGCATACCGAGCATGCGTTCAAATCCTCGTACGCACCGCGGTAGAGGATGCAGTCATTAGGGCATGCATGTATCTTCTGCACCTCCAATCCTAGAGGGCATAGAACCTTCTTTGCTTCGTACGTACTGCCGGGCAATTCGTTATCCTTTGGAAGCTTATTCTTCATTATTTTCAGAAGCGAACTAAATCCCTTGTCAGATACACCATTGTCTGCCTTCCATTGCAGCAATTCCAGTGTGGTACCGAGCTTTCTGTTGTCATCTTCGCAATTTGGGTACAACCCTTTTTTGTGATCCTCTAACATGCGATCGAACTTCAACTTCTCCCTTTCACTTTCGCATTCTCTCTGTGCATCAACAATGACCCGGCGAAGATCATCATCGGGCACATCGTCTGGTTCCTCTTGATCTTCAGCTTCCCCCATTGCAGCATCACCGTATTCAGGGGGCGGGTAGTTGTCGTCATCCTCTTCTTCTTCGTTGTCTTCCATCATAACCCCTCTTTCTCCGTGCTTGGTCCAAACATTATAGTGTGGCATAAAACCCTTCTGAAGCAGGTGGAAGTGAAGGGTTTTATAGTTGGAGAAAGCCTTCGTATTCTCACAGACAGTACATGGACAATGCATAAAACCATTCTGCTTGTTTGCCTCAGCCGCTTCGAGAAAATTATGCAGGCCCTCAATATACTCGGAGGTGCGTCGGTCACCGTACATCCATTGCCGGTTCATCTGCGTGCATATCATGAATAGAGAAGTGACCAAATTAATAGAAATTCATCATCACATTAAAGCAAAGTACAGTAGTGACCAAAATAAATACATAACGTTCATACATAGTTCTCATTATTGAACAATATATAGCTCTCTAGAGCATCTAATTAAAACATACATTGAAACTAGAAAATTTAAATGCAACAACAAATGCGATCATAACCGCAACTAAGGTACCAATTGATCCAACGGCATAATGATACCAAGCCTCAGTATGAATGGCATATTTTCTAATCTTTCTAATCTTCAAGCGCATTGCATCCATCTTGATCTTGTGATCGTCGACGACATCGGCAACATGCAACTCCAACTTCATCTTCTCCTCTTCAACTCTTTGTAATTTTTCTTTCAAGTAATTGTTTTCTTTTTCAACCAAATTTAACTTCTCGACAAGAATTTCTATGTCGGTTGGAATTTCCGGTTCACATACCTCCTAGATTAAAAAATCTATGTCACGTTGGTCGGCATAATTGTCATAAACACTAAATAAAACAAATAGTTATAAAAGATAATATATACCACATCCGAATCATAGACCGGACGAGGGCAAATGAATAGAGAAGTGATCAAATGTTATTATTGAAAAAATAAATACATAAAGTTCACACATAGTTCTCATAGAACAACATACAGCTCTCTAGAGCATCTAATTAAAACATAAATTGAAACTAACATACAACTATGTAAAACATTTAAATGCAACAACAAATGCGATCATAATGGCAACTAAGGTAACAATTGATCCAACAGCATAATGATACCAAGCCTCATTATCAATGGCATATTTTCTTATCTTTCTAATCTTCAAGCGCATTGCATCCATCTTGATCTTGTGGTCATCGACGACATCGGCAACATGCAACTCCAATTTCATCTTCTCCTCCTCAATTCTTTTCAATTTTTCTTTCAAATCCTCGTTTTCTTTTTCAACTAAATTTAACCTCTCGACAAGAGGGTCGGTTGGAATTTCCGGTTCACATACCTCCTAGATAAACACATCTATGTGACGTTGGTCGGCATAATTGTCATAAACACTAAATAAAACAAATAGTTATAAAAGATAATATATACCACATCCGAATCATAGACCGGACGAGGGCCGACGTGGGCGGATACCATGACCATGGCACTATATAATAACAAACAATAATAAAAGTAAGAAAATTACACAAGTATCTATCTAAATGATACAAGTAAGAACTTTTTTCTTTTAGAAAGAAGATAAGAAGAAGAGGCTAACCACGGTGGTGCCGGCGCCGAGATGGACGCGGGCGATCGACGGCGGTGAGGTCGGGGACGGGACAGGACGGACCGCCAAACCTAAACAAATCTTGAGAAAAATGGAGCTTGGACAAGGAGCTTCGAGAGCAGAAAGCTTAAGTGTGGCTCGGGCATTTCATCGAACACCTCATGTGCATAGGAGGTGAGCTAGAGCACCACAAAGCTCTCCCCTCGCCGGCCAGAAAAACAGAGCAGTGTGGAGTGCTCTGCTCGCTGGCGGGGGGGGGGGTATATATAGGCATCTCATTGGTCCCGGTTCGTGGCTGGAACCGGGACTAAAGGACCCCATTTGGTCCCGGTTCCAGCAACAAACCGGGACCAATGCTTGTGGGCCAGGAGCGACCCCCATTGGTCCCGGCTAGTATCTGGAACCGGGACCAAAGGGTCCAGACGAACCGGGACCAATGCCCCACGAGGTCTGGCCGGCCCCCTGGCCTCACGAACCGGGACCAATGCAGCCATGGGTCCCGGTTCATGACTGAACTGGGACTAATGGGTTGGCCCGGCCTGGACCAATGCCCTGTTATGTACTAGTGATCTATGGCTCTGTCGATGTTTGTTCGTGTGTTTGGTCAGATATTACCAGTGCGTTCTTCAATCCCCATTGTCTCGCTTTGTAAATTTCTCCCCCCAAATCCTATTTGTGTTGGCGTCAGTGTTTGGTGGATTCTCAAACCAAATCTTATTTTGCTGTCTTTAGTGTTTTGGCGGGTTCAGGCTGAAGAAGGTCAAGTGCCAGGAGTTGTTTCCAAGCGGGAATGTGTTTGAGCTCCCTGTGATGTCAAACTTGTGCAGGGTGTGCCCGTGTTGGTCCGGTGGAGTAGTACATTTGATGCTGAACTATTTGTTTTCTTGTGACTTGCGTTGACTGGTGAAATCGGCTAGTGTATCAGATTTCTGAAGGCATTGAGCGTTTATACGAATACACTATCTTCAAGATCCAAGACCAGAACAAGAATTCTGATAGGCATATCAAAGAGCAATTTCGAAACACTACACTATCATGTGGACAAGGTACTATAGATCAGGTGGAATGCGAGAACAAAGTCGTGAAGAATCCAACTCCAAGTCAATCAAAAATCTCCTAAACAGTTCCCATGAAGCATGCAGCAACCAACACGAGAGTAAGCAGAACTACTACCTATGCATGGTATCATCACCATCATCATCCAACAAAGTGTGTTACATTGGATGCGTTTGGTAGACTGCGTTAGGCTCAGCGAGGCCTGTTGGATGCAATTTTGACCCGTTTGGTTGTGTGAGTTGCATCCAAATCTTGACGCACACGGAATTTAAAGCACCTTTAGGCCTGAGTATGGAGGAACGCTATAATCGACCATTTCTTGAAAGCCAAGCCCGCGCAATGCAACTTGAGGCACGTGTGTGAAGGCGGTTGCACACGCGGGGACACTAGGGAGATTGCATGTAGTTTCCCGAAACGATGCCATAAATGTCATCATCATTCTCTCACCGCTCACTCTCCCCTCTTGCCACTCTCTCACCAATGACGCGATCACAAGATATAGACGACGAGTAACAACGGCGATCAGTTGAGTCAAGATTTGGACGGCGAGCACCGGCGTCGAGCACCAGCTTCACACTAGTACAGAATCGGCCTATAGTGCCGGTTCGTAAGGGCCTTTAGTGCCGGTTCTCCAACCGGCACTAAAGGGTGGGGACTAAAGCCCCCCCCCCTTTAGTCCCGATTCATCACGGCCCGGCACTAAAGGCCCTCCACGTGGCACCTGCCGGCGCCGTGGGCTGGGGGACCTTTAATCCCGGTTGGTAACACCAACCGGGACTAAAAGTATTTAATTCTTTTAATTTTGGTTTATTTTTCCTTTTAATCCTTTAGGGGTTTATGAATTAATTATGGTTTATTTTTCCTTTTAATTTTGTGTTTTTCATTTAATTATTTTTCATTTCAAACATATATTACGCTACTACATACTGTACACGTTGTGCATATATATATAAATAGAATTTCTCGTAGAACCGATCATATATATATATATATATATATATATATATATATATATATATATCATCGAATTTCTCGTACGACGACCATTCACATACATATATATACAATTTGGTATATACAATTTCTCCTACAATTTGCGGATCATTACATATGCAGGCATTACTGCTTGATCTTGTAATGGTATTCTCCTTTGGGATCTATGACCTGGTCGACCAGAAATCCAGCTATTTCCTCTTGAATTGCTCGTACGCGAGCCGTTGGTAGGAGCTGGCCCCGCATCTCCGTCAGCTATAAGAAGGAGATCAAGATGAATATATTAGTTGTGTATATATATATTAGCTAGATCATGATAAAAAAATTATGGATAGTGTTCTGGCAACCGTACCCAAAGAATTCTTTCGTTTCTGCTCCTTTCAGACGTGATCATGCGAATGTTCTCGCAAACGTAGTATGCGCATAAACTATTTCCCTGCTCCTGCCTCATGCACTTTACGAGAATAAAATTCAATCAGGTAATAATTAATCAAGCATGATAATGGTATTGAAACTAGAATTAAAGAGATGCCCGGACGTAGCTAGCTAGTACTACTTAATTACCTTGGGTCGTACCCATGTCAGCTTTTGTTCCCAGTCGCCTGGGACCAGTTTGACGAACTTGGCCCAAGCCCTGCCCGCCGGCAAAGAAAATGAATAAAGGAGTTATTAGCTAGTTGATATCAGGAAATGAAGTAAAGAGGCCGACATAGTGCGATAATGATTGAAATTACCTGTCGACCATCCCCCTCACGATTGCGTATTCGGATGGATTCTTATATAGTGAGTCCAGTACTTCAACTTTTCCCTTGTCAACTTCAATGATTAACAAGATCCAGTGGTAACTCAATGCGCACACATTTTGTATAATTAAGCGGGCATGTGCATAACTCATCAACTACACTTATTAACATCTAGTAAGCAAAAAATAGAATTTGTAGTACAAGATATAGTAACACTCACCCGAAGTTGTAAGGAAGTAGTATTTCTGGTTGGGTGTTTAGCTGCTTCAAAAGCTCTAGCAGGAATCTCTCTGTGTCTTTTATCGAATGTTCAGTTTCCCATATCGCCTGATTAACCGTATTTGGGTCAATGAACCCAATGCCATAGCGTCCAGCTTTTTTCATTTCATACATCTTCATTCTGCATAATACCACAGAAAAGAATATAGTGAGGATAATTACAGGTAATGAACGAGAGCACAACTAGCTAGCTAGAGACTTAAATTACAGAAAGAAATCACTTACAGACAATAGCAACTGACGATAGATTTGTCGAGTGCGTCTTGATTGAATAACTGAAACAACTCTGAATAATGAATCCACAAATCTTTTTTATGGAAGTAATGCTTTTTCTTGACTTTCACCATGAGGGACTCTTGATTGGTATTTGCTGTTTCTTGCATGTACCACGCATGCAAATTGTACAATCTCGTTGGTAGAAGCTTGACATCGTCAGGCTTGACCAGAGGTTTGCCGCGGACATATTGCCATTTTACTTCCTCCTCTTTAAGCCCGGGGATTTCCTCAAGGCCTAGGAGTTGTTCAACAGTGACACCGGCCTCTTTAGCCTGCCTTTTATGATCGTCGGTTACTACCAGCCGATCGGTGGTACTCACAGGTGTTTGTACAATGAGCGGGGGGATCGATTGCACTGCCTGTTCTCCCAGCTGGGGAACAATTTTCCTGCTTTTTTTGCCAACTGCTTGGCTCGAGCTCGAGCTCGACTCCTTTTGTCCTGCAAAATATGACTTCTTGATAGACCGCACATAGTCGCAATCCTTCTGATTGACAACCGGTCGAGCCATATCAATAAAGTGTTGTGAGACATGCTCAGGAACTTTCTCTTTTGGCGGCGGGGGCGGTTTCGGTCCAAAATGGGCCTTCACTTTGGCATCCACTACGGTGTCGAGTTCCTCCTCAGTCTGGTGGTAAGGCAACTTCGGAAGAGGCTTGAGGCTTGGACCATATTTGAATTTCTTGCATGTTGTACCGCTAGCCGTCGTAGCTGCGGCCTCTCTCTTCCGTTGTTGCTTAGGCGCTGGAGCACGTTGAGTCGGCGGAGACGGCAGACGCGGTGCCGGACTTGGAGGAGGAGGAGTCGGCTGACGCCGTGCCGGACTTGGAGGAGGAGTCGACTGACGCGGTGCCGGACTTGGAGGAGGAGGAGTTGGCTGACGCCGTGCTGGACTTGGAGGAGGAGTTGGCTGACGCGGTGCCGGACTTGGAAGAGGAGGAGTCGACTGACACGGCGGCGGACTTGGAGCAGGAGGAGTCGGTGGCCTTGGAAAGACGATGCAATCCTTTTTCCATAGAATGATATGATGTATGGCCTCCAAGAATGTCAAGTTGTAGCTCGTGATATCATGACATCACTTCATCAACCCCGACACGAGCATAGCCAGCTGGAATGGGATTGCAATGGAAGGTTGCTTCAGGGGGATTTGCTAAAGCATAGCCGTCCGCCACCTTCATGGATAAGTTCTTCACTTTCATGTGTAGCTCACAGTTAGTCCTGTCTTTGATATCATCCACAGGGTAGCTAGCTAGCAGTGCATCATCGATATCGGCCGGGGTGGAACCCACGCTGCTTCTCGGCATAGATGGGACGGTGCTATCCAATGCTGGATCGATCTGCTCATGCTGCCGCTGAGACGCCCTTTCCTGGCTGAGTGAGTCGATCTGCTCCTGCTGCCGCCTGAAAGCGCGTTCCACCTCTAGGTGCTTTGATTCTAGGCCTTCAAGGCGGAGTGCTTCCTCCTTCTTCTTCTGCTCCTCCTGCTTCTTCTTTCTCGCATGGCTTCTGTAGTCGTCGTTCCAATCCGCAAACCCCTCAAACCACGGAACAACGCCTTTGCCTCGTGTTCTTCCCGGGTGTTCAGGATTCTTCAGGGCGCGCGTAAGCTCGTCGTTCTCTCTGTTGGGCGTGAACACCCCCATTCGAGCTTCTTCCATTGCAAGAAGTATTTCGTCTATCGCTTCTTTAAGACTTGCCTTCACCTTAACCAGCCCTGTCTCTGGGTCCAACTTCCCCCCATGCGCATAAAACCATGTCCTGCACCTGGGGGGCCATGTCAATGTAACTGGAGTGACCCCTGCACTAATCATCTCTTGCTCAGATTGATCCCACTTAGGCAGGGCCATCTAGTAGCCACCTGGCCCCAGAGTATGGTGCCACTTCTTTTTCGCAGCATTAATCTTGTTTTTTCTCGACCGTTCCTTAGCGTGTTCCAATTCCTTGAACTTCACGAAAGTGTCCCAGTGATCTTTTGCCTTCACCAGTGCTCCCTTGAATTCTGGAGTCTTCTTTTTTGCTTTGACGTACGCAGTCCATGTATTTTTCTTGAAGGTGTTGAATGCCATCGCCATCTTTTTAAGAGCATAGTTTCTGACTTTCTTCAGATCTGCATCTGTCAAATTATCTGGTAGGGTGAAATGCCGCATGAGCGAATCCCAAAGCACATCTTTTGCTCTTTCATCGGCAAAAGTAACTCCTGCTCGATCTCCCTTTGCTGGCTTTTTCCATTCTTGAACGGAGATCGGGATTTGGTCCCTGACAATAACTCCGCATTGATTCTTGAACTTGGTCGCATTTTTCCTAGGTTCAAGCGGTTCGCCATTTGATATTTTGATGGAATCGATGTTGAACTTTACGCCAGGGTCCAACTTTCTGGCCGGGCCTCGAACTACCCTGTCGCTTGTAGAAGATTTGCTCGATCCAGAGGCCTAAAAGAAGAAAGATCGATTCGTTAATACATACAAATCAATTAAGACATGTAATGATCACCGGATGGCTTATATAATAAATATACCTCGCCGGTCTTTGTTATTTGAAGAACATTTTCTTCGTCAACATCGTTGTCGCCGCCTTCATCTATTCGTTCGTCTTCATCAAATATCATACAACCCTCATCGGAATTGTTCAGATATTGCGAGCCGTCATCATCTTCAGGTTCATGCTCTGGGCTCGGGGAGCGTATGATGTCGAACAAAGCCTCTTCTCCTTCTCTGCCGGTATTGTCCATAGCTTTTATTTAACTAATCCAGAAGAAAGATAAAACAATTTAGTATTCAAATTAGAATGCATGCAATCAATAAAGAAAAACTGAATCATAGTACATAATATGCATCTCGAATAATTCATATAATATGCATCATCGAATATAATCTCGAATAAATCGTCTCGAATATTATCGAATATAATCTCGAATACATCTCGAGTATTATCACTAGCTAATACAGATCGAATATTATCGAAGAATCTAGTTCACTCGCGGTTCCTGAGGCGCGGGCGGTGGACACCCAAAGAGAAGGAACCATCACAGGATCATAGCTCGGGTGAGGTTCCTCAAGAACCTGCCAGGTATTGGAGAACCTGACGTCCAACGCATCCATGTAGCGACGGACGTGCTCGTCCTCCTCCCTGACACGGCGACGTACCACCTCCGACGGGGCCGGCTGCCTCCGCACCGAAAGTGGCCCACGCGAACGCCACCAAAGAAGCTTCGGGTCGACGACGGGACCCGGGGTCGGGTTCCTCACCAAGCTGCGCACCCCTGAAGGTAGCACCTCCCAGTGCCAGCCCGGCGGAGCCCAGTCCTGAAGGTTGCCCCTCTGAAGCAGGACGTCATCGCGAACGAGTCGACAACGAGGATGCGGGCCGGGCATCGTTGACTCCGAGAAGAAATTCTATGCAAATTTAACATTTTTTAAATGGTTGATTGTGATTTCTTATATAAGAGGAACCTTCAGAATCATAACGGATTCTCTTAACCTTTAAGGGATTTAACAAAATGGCACCATTGTGGATGTGCAGAAAATGGTCCATATTTTTCCTGATATCATCTACCCTTCTATATGTCACGTTGTCTAGCTAGTGTTAAAGGAAGAAAACCATGGCTTCATCATTAGCCGGAAGTAACAGGCGCATGATGGTACGAAGCTGTCCAAAGTTGTTTTGGAACGGAGTCCCGGATAGGATAATTAACTTTTTGGTACGAAGTTCAGCAAGAGCCTTCCGAATATCGCTATTTGGAAGGCCTTTTTGCTGAACTTTGTACCAAAAAAGCTAATTATTCTATCAAGAACTCCGTTCCAAAACAACTTTGAAAAGCTTCATACCATCATGCGCCTGTTACTTCCGGCTAATGATGAAGCCATGGTTTTCTTGAATCCTTTGACACTAGCTAGACAAAACGTGACATATAGAAGGGTAGATGCATGAGATCAGAAAAAATTGGATCAACTTGTGAACATCCATAATGGGGGCATTCCTAAATCCCTTAAAGGACTAAGAGAATCTATTGTATACATACATATACTAATTGCAAATCTAACATTTATCTAACATTTCTATATCTTTTTTATATCTAAAATTTATATAGTAATAAAAAAGTATAAAAAACTAAAAAACATTTCTATATCTTTTTTATATCTAACATTTATCTAGCTATAACTAAAAGTATAAAAAACTAAAAAACATTCATCTAACATTTATATATGTAACATTTCATCTAACATTTATATATCTAACATTTCATCTAACATTTATATACCTAAAAGTATAAAAAAACTAGAAAACAGAAAAACAGAAAATAAAAATGTGTGTGTGTGTGTGTGTGTTCATGCATGTGTGTGTGTGTGTGTGTGTGCGGGCTCGATCGATGGGAGGGGCGGCCATGCATGGCGGCAGGGGCTCACAGCGGGGCGACGGCCGGCGAGGCGAGGCGAGTCGTCGGCGACGGCGACGGCGACGGCGCACGAGGTCGCGAGGAGAGCGGCGGCGTCGGGGAGGAGGCCGGCGTCGGGGAGGAGGCGCGGGCGGCCGGTGTCGTCGGGGAGGAGGCGCGGGCGGCCGGCGTCGGGGGCGGCGGCGACGATCTCCGGCGTCGGGGGAGGCGACGGCGTTGCGCAGCAGCCTGGGGGCGTCTCGCGCGTTCGGCGTCATCGAGAGAGAATGGAGATCGATCTGAATTTTTGCGCTTATATAGAACGACCTTTAGTCGCGGTTGGTGGATCCAACCGCGACTAAAGGTAGCCTTTAGTCGCGGTTGGAGCCACCAACCGCGACTAAAGGTATTTTTCGCCAGGCGAAGCGGCGGGAAGCGCAGACCTTTAGTCGCGGTTGGTGGCACCAACCGCGACTAAAGGTTACCTTTAGTCGCGGTTGCAGCCACCAACCGCGACTAAAGGTCTCGTGCTGCCACAGTCGCGGTGCAGAAAATTTAGTCCCACCTCGCCCAGCGAAGGGCACCCGCACTGGTTTATAAGCCCCGCTGCGGCTGCTCCCTCGAGCTCCTCTCTAAGCAGGCCTATGTGGGCCTATTGAACCTGTGCTTCCCTGTTGGGCTTACTGGGCCTTGTGAGCCTGGGGTTGGGGCCCAGTAGGCGGGCTTTTTTTTTACTTTTCAATTTTTTAATTTCTGTTTTATTTATTTTCTTTCATTTCTGAGTTTTTTTTGCTTTATTTAGAGTTAATGAGTGAATCTTTTTGCGTTAGGTCAAAAAAATTATAAACTTTCTGTTAGCGGTAGTAGTTTTCAAATTTGAATAGTTTAAATTCGAATTATTTGAAATTTGTGTGAATCACTAGTTTGTGAATAACTTTACTTTAAAAATAGATTTTGCAGTGATTCTTTTTTCTGCTGTTTAATATTAGAGTGTTTTATCATTATATTCAATTTGGTAATTCTTAGGTTATTTAAAAAATGAAATGCCTTTGTAACAGACGAGTTTTCGTCTGAAACCCTGATACTTCGAAAGAGATTGTCCATTTTGTACACGAAGTGCATCCAGTTTTTGCCGTAACCCTCTCAACTTTTTAGCACATGCTATGTGGGTGAAATGATGATACCATGCCAACTTTCAACTTTTTCAGAGTTCATTTGTAGTGCTTTTCAATTTCAGGGTCATTTAGCTAAAAAAAAAAATCAGTAAATGCATGAAAAATAGCAAATGAAGTCAGAAAGGGTTGAAAATTGATGACGTGGCTTCGAATGGTGCATACTGAACACACAAAAAGTCTGGAGTTGAAATAAGTTTAAAAAAATGAAATGCCTTAGTAACACACAAAAAGTGGGACTTTCCAGATATATAAGTCCGGAAACTAACTAGAGAAGCCGGTCACATCCCAGAGTGGGATCTTTGGGTATAAAACTTTTGCTTCGCGTGTGTCTCTTTGCGTCGTAACCATGGACAATCTTCATCGTTTAACTTGATGCTCGGGTCAACATTCACTCTGAAGGGAGCAATTTCATGAAACTTTTCATAATCTTCTGACATGTCTGTCTTGTCCTCCACTACCACGATGTTTCTTTTCCCTGAAAGAACTATGTGGCGCTTTGGCTCATCGTATGATGTATTCGCTTCCTTATCTTTTCTTTTTCTCGGCTTGGTAGACATGTCCTTCACATAGAAAACCTGCGCCACATCATTGGCTAGGACGAATGGTTCGTCTGCGTACCCAAGATTGTTGAGATCCACTGTTATCATTCCGTACTGCGGGTCTTCCTTTACCCCGCCTCCTGTCAGATTGACCCATTTGCACCGAAACAAAGGGACCTTCAAACCAAGTCCATAGTCAAGTTCCCATATCTCCTCTATGTAACCATAATATGTGTCCTTTGGCCTATTGGTGTTTGCTGCATCAAAGCCGTCACCACTGTCTTGGTTGGCGCTCTTTTTATCTTGGGCGATCGTGTAAAATGTATTCCCATTTATCTCGTACCCTTTGAAAGTCAATATGGTCAAAGATGGTAACTTGGACAGCAAGTATAGGTCATCTACAACAGTGTCGTCATGCATGAGATGTGTCTGCAACCAACCGGCGAAAGTCACCGTTTGTTCATGTGTAATCCAGTCGTCAGACTGCTCCGGGTGTTTGGAGCGTAGAATATTCTTGTTTTGCTTGATATACGGAGCCACCAAGGCGGAACTTTGTAGAACTGTGTAGTGTGCTTGCGCCAAAGAATGCCCGTCCTGGCATATTACCGAATTCTTTCCTAGCGTGCCTTTTCCACCCTGTCGGCCCTCATGCCGCGATTCAGGAATACCAATCGGCTTAATGTCAGGAATAAAGTCAATACAAAACTCAATGACCTCCTCTGTTTCATGGCCCTTGGAGATGCTTCCTTCTGGCCTAGCACGATTATGAACATATTTCTTTAAGACTCCCATGAACCTCTCAAAGGGGAACATATTGTGTAGAAATACAGGACCTAGAATGGCAATCTCCTCGACTAGGTGAACTAGGACGTGCGTCATGATATTGAAGAAGGATGGTGGGAACACCAACTCGAAACTGACAAGACATTGCACCAAATCATTCTCTAACCTTGGTAGGATTTCTGGATTGATTACCTTCTGAGAGATTGCATTGAGGAATGCACATAGCTTCACAATGGCTAATCGAACGTTTTCCGGTAGAAGCCCCCTCAATGCAACCGAAAGCAGTTGCGTCATAATCACATGGCAGTCATGAGACTTTAGGTTCTGGAACTTTTTCTCTTCCATATTTATTATTCCCTTTATATTCGACGAGAAGCCAGATGGGACCTTCATACTGAGCAGGCATTCGAAGAAGATTTCCTTCTCTTCTTTGGTAAGAGCGTAGCTGGCATGACACTGAAACTGCTTTGGATCCATGCCGTCTTCTCCGTGCATACGTTGCTGGTCCTCCCGTGCCTCCGGTGTATCTTTTGTCTTCCCATACACGCCCAAGAAGCCTAGCAGGTTCACGCAAAGATTCTTTGTCACGTGCATCACGTCGATTGCAGAGCGGACCTCTAGGTCTTTCCAATAGGGCAGGTCCCAAAATATAGATTTCTTCTTCCACATGGGTGCGCGTCCGCCAGCGTCATTCGGAACAGATTGTCCACCAGGACCCTTTCCAAAGATTACTTTTAAATCCTTGACCATATCAAGTATATCATCACCAGTACGGTGGTGAGGCTTCTTCCGGTGATCTGCCTCACCTTTGAAATGCTTGCCTTTCTTTCTTACGGGATGCCTGCTCTGAAGAAATCGACGATGCCCCAAGTACACATTCTTCTTACATTTATCCAAATATATACTGTCGGCATCATCTAAACAGTGCGTGCATGCGTGGTATCCCTTGTTTGTCTGTCCTAAAAGGTTACTGAGAGCAGGCCAATCATTGATGGTTACAAACAGCAACGCATGTAGGTCAAATTCCTCCTGTTCTTTCTCATCCCACGCACGTACACCTTTTCCATTCCACAGCTGTAAAAGTTCTTCAACTAATGGCCTTAGGTACACATCAATGTCGTTGCCGGGTTGCTTGGGGCCTTGGATGAGCACTGGCATCATAATGAACTTCCGCTTCATGCACAACCAAGGAGTAAGGTTATAGATACATAGAGTCACAGGCCATGTGCTATGATTGCTGTTCTGCTCCCCAAAAGGATTAATGCCATCTGCACTTAAACCAAACCATACGTTCCTTGCGTCCTTTGCAAAGTCCTTCCACTTTCTCTCGATTTTTCTCCACTGCGATCCGTCAGCGGGTACTCTCAACTTCCCGTCTTTCTTACGGTCATCGTTGTGCCATCGCATCAACTTGGCATGCTCTTTGTTTTGGAACAAATGTTTCAACCGTGGTATTCTAGGAGCATACCACATCACCTTGGCTGGAATCTTCTTCCTGGGGCGCTCGCCCTCAACATCACCAGGGTCATCGGGGCCGATCTTATAGCGCAATGCACAGCATACCGGGCATGCATTCAATCCTCGTACTCACCGCGGTAGAGGATGTTGTCATTAGGGCATGCATGTATCTTCTGCACCTCTAATCCTAGAGGGCAGACAGCCTTCTTTGCTTCGTACGTACTGTCGGGCAATTCGTTGTCCTTTGGTAGCTTCTTCTTTAACATTATCTGCAACTTTTCAAATGCCTTGTCAGATACACCATTCTCTGCCTTCCATTGCAGCAATTCCAGTGTGGTACCCAGCTTTTTCTTGTCATCTTCGCAATTTGGGTACAACAATTTCTTGTGATCCTCTAACATGCGCTGCAACTTCAGCTTCTCCTTTTCACTTGCGCTGTTTCTCTTTGCATCGGCAATGGCCCGACCAAGATCATCATCGGGCTCATCTGATGCCTCTTCTTCAGCTCCTTCCCGCATTGCCGGCTCAGCTTCTTCCCCCATTGTTGTACCATCGTATTCATGGACCCTCTTTCTCCGTGCTTGGTCCAACAGTTATAGCCGGACATGAAACCGGACTCAAACAGGTGGACGTGAATGGTTCTTGAGTTAGAGTAATTTCGATCATTCTTATAGCCAGCACATGGACAATACATAAAACCATCCACCCGCTTGTTTGCCTCAGCCGCAACCAGAAAAGTATGCACGCCATTAATGAACTGGGGAGAGCATCGGTCATCGTACATCCATTGCCGGCTCATCTTCATTACACAACACCGAAAAGACCAAATTAATACAAGTTCATACACACTTGTTCTCATAAAACAACATACAAACTCTCTAGCTAAAGCATTTAAATGCAACAACAAATGCGATCAAGATCGCAACTAAGGTAACAATTGATCCAACAACATAGTGATACCAAGCCTCACTATCAATGGCATATTTTTTAAATTTTCTAATCTTCAAGCGCATTGCATCCATCTTGATCTTGTGATCATCGACGGCATCGGCAACATACAACTCCAGTTTCATCTTCTCTTCTTCAACTCTTTTCAATTTTTCTTTCAAATACTCGTTTTTTTCCAACTAAATTTAACTTCTTGACAAGAATATCTATGTCGGTTGCAATTTCCGGTTCACATACCTCCTAGATAAAAATATCTATGTCAACTTGATGGGCATAATTGTCATAAACACGAAATGCAACAAATAGTTATAAAAGAGAGTATATACCACATCCGAATCATAAACCGGACGAGGGCCGACGGGGACGGATATCAAAACCATGCCACTATGTATAACAAACAACCATATAGGTAAGAAAACTATACAAGTAACTATCTAAATCTTACAAACATGATTTTTTTATAAAAAGGATAAGAACAAGAGGCTCACCAAGGTGGTACCGGCGACCGGATGGTGCGGGCGATCGACGGTGGTTAGGATGGGGACGGGAAGGCACTAAGTAAACCACACCTACACATGCAAAGTAAGAAGTTAATTTGAGCTCAAATTGCATATAAATCAAATAAACTACCACATATAAATACTCCCAAACTAAAACCCACAAATCACTATACTTATAGAGCATTGCAAGAGCTAATCTAGCAATGAGAGATGAAAGGACAAAGTTGCTAACCTTTGTGAACACTTGGATGGATGGGGTGCCTCCAAATCTTGACAAATTTTGGCAAAAATGGAGGTGAGCTCGAGCAAGGGGAAGAACAAAGGAGAGGAAGAAGGGGAAAAACAGGGAGGAGTGTGCTCTGGCTGGCCGAAGGGTTCATATAGGGGATCTTTAGTCCCGGTTTGTGACACAAACCGGGACTATAGGTGAGCCTATAGTCCCGGTTCGTGCTACGAACCGGGACTAAAGGTGAACGTGGGGCCCCAGGCTGACACCAGCCTGCCACCACCCCTTTAGTCCCGGTTCGTGTTACGAACCGGGACTAGAGGTTCGGAACGAACCGGGACTAATGATGCCCGTCCCGAACCGGGACTAATGGTCACATTAGTGCCGGTTCAAAACCAGACCGAGACTAATGCTTTGGACAAAAGGTCTGTTTTCTACTAGTGTCATCACCACTCAGGCATGCGTTCATCAATGGCAGTAAGCACTCTGTCCCCGATGGTTGATTTACATATAAATTACCATGCTCGCATTCAGTTATACCATTCACACACTCGACTTATGCATCAAAATGGGATTGAAGAAAGCATACCCAATTAGGAATTTGAGAGATTTGAATGGGATTGCATATGATTTTCACTAACGGGCGGGGTGGGGGTGGAGGTAAATTGAGCATAGTCCACTTACATCCACCAATTTTCTAAATATTTTATTTGCAATTTTTGTTTGAGTGTGAAGTTTATAGATCATTTCTAGTGGGCTCGGGCCTACAAAAGGAGAATGTTGATGTTCGCATAGTTCAGTTTTCCGCACTGCACTATGCCTCATAGTAATGTTGGGGCAATATGCCTATTGGGTAAAACTAAAGTTTTTGGTTGGTGCATTTTATGTCATTTTATTATGAAATCCACTGCTAAAATATTCATAACGGTCCAAAATTATGTTAATGAATTATGATCACAATCCCCTTAGCAAATGAATTTTGTTTTGAGAATTGTTATAAAGTACATGTTGTCATGGAAAGTACCATTCTGCTCCCGAGCTCAAATGAGCTCAGTGAACAGTAAAATCAAAAAAATTCGAAAAATGTTCAAACAATTCTGATTTTTTTTATGAACAACATTGACAAAAGTTCTAAGTGCGCGCAAAAAATTGGCCTGAAATAACATTTCTATAAGGCGTGGCGAAAAAAACAAAATCGATACTCTGAAAATGCGTATTTTCAGAGTATCGATTTTGTTTTTTTTTTCACGCCTTACAGGAATGTTATTTCAGGCCAAAATTTTGCATGCACTTAGAACTTTTGTCAATGTTGTTTACAAAAAAAAATCAGAATTTTTTAAACATATTTCTATTTTTTTTCGTTTTTACTGTTCACCGAGCTCAGATGAGCCCGGGAGCAGAAACTCCATCTCTGTCATGGAATTTGTTATTTGGTGAGTCCTTATATAATTTGATGGCCAAATTTAATATTTGGGAAATCTTATGATATCAAATGATAATATTAATGACATTTCACTATGAGTGTTGAGTTTAATGTATACTCAGTGGCAATGTCAATTATATTTTTATGTTAATTTCAATGTCATTTTGTTTATATATCATTGATAATTTTAATGATAGTTTTGTCACTTATGTTCAATATTGTTATCTTGTCAACTCTAGTGTCAAAAGCTATCATTGTGTCCGATGGCAAACATGATTAGATTATGTTGTAGCTTTATGTTAATGCTGACTATTAATTTAGCCAAAGTTCTTGCTGATCATTATGTGACATTATGTCTCTCTAATAAAAATGGAACCAATGAGAAGTTTTGATTAGAGATTTAACGAGCAAATGTTCTATGGCATATAATGGCACTTTGACCAACGTTGATTATTTTTCATGCGTCATGTATGAAATAATAAGATACTTTTCCGTTTTTTGCCCAACGGTGATACATATTAGAATAACAATTCATGCTTGATGTTTTATTATGATGTTCATAAAGTTTCCTCATTTCCCCCCTTTTTCAACAATGAATAGTAATGATAATGCTAAACTTTGATTTTAGCATAGAAAAACATTATTTAGAAAACTTTCTCACATGGAGAATATAGATCATTGTCTCATGTAAGGAATCTCTCAACATTTATACTGCTTATGCTAAGGGATGTTAATCAACATGTCAAGGAAGACACCGAGAGTGGTCGCATAAGTTGCATGTGTCATCATGCACATTACTAATGCAAAGGAGGTTAAAAAGAAAATTATTGGAATTAATCCAATATCATTTGGAGATGGATTAATTCTTCATCTTAATGATGATGTTTGTTTATGCTCCTGGTTATGGGAGAAACTTCAATTTTGTCTCTATATTAGATCACATGATTATGCATGACTTTAAATGTATGATCAAATCAACTCCAATTATTTGATGTTATTCTTGCCAAGTGACAAGAAAATTATGTTTTTCTTTTGTAACTATTTTGTTATTCTGTGTTTGTGACACCCTGATTTTTGGCAAATTTTTCTTTCCAAAATTATTGGAGTTTATTTGCAATTCAGCTGATTCTCAAAACCTTCTTCAGCAGAGTTGATCAAGACTTTGCTAAAAATTTCTTCAAGCATCTTCAAACCTTTGCCATCTTGATAAAACCTTTCCATGTTCTCTGGGACAATTTTTTCAATATTTTATCTTTTCTATAAAACCATTTTCCTAATTTGGGAATTTAGGTTATCCCTATGGGTTGTGAAGCAACCTATAGTTTGGATGGTCAATTAATTCCCAAACTTTTTCCTCATCTTCTTATCATCATAAGATTTCATATTCTTCAAAAATATTTTATTGCCCAATGGGAAATTCTGGCCAGGATAATTATTTTGTCTCTGACCAGAATATGTCCATTGTGAAGCAACCCTATTATTTCTATTCCAGAAAATTCCCAATAAATTCCTATAGCTCCTAGGGATCCTATCTTGCTCCAATATCCAAAAATCTCATCCTGGCCAGTACAACGTTTGAGCAGCAGGGCTCTGACAAATTTCTGCATTTTTGAACCTCTGTGAAGGAAGTGCTAGCTAGATGTGCCTAATCATCCTGAGATTTTTATGGCATCTTCTATGTGCAAAATAACTCACTTCCACTAAGTTTCACTATTTGCAGATCAACCTGTTGAGTGCCACAAGCTCATCTATGTTCTGGACCAGAATGACAGTTTCCAAAGGAACCCTATCCATTTCTTTTTCAAACCTCTTCAAATTTTGCCAGGAGATAGTCCTTCCAATCCTGATAGCCCTGGACATTTCCTCTGGCTCCATCCCTATCTTCTTTTCTCTCTGGAGTCCCCTCAAGATTGCTGGCAGAATCTGTAGCTGAGGCTACACCTCATGGCAGGGTGAACCTGGTCGAGCCAGTGACCCAGGGAGGCTAAATGGTCAAGAGTCGACCCAATGGACAAGGTGTGCCAGGCAGACGTGCCCTCCTGGTGGCCACACCAGCGGTGACCGCGGGGCTGGCATGCCACAGCGCGTGCTCTGCGCAGTGCCAGTGACATGTTAGATCGCCCGAGCCGTCCATCGCCGCCCCCTCCTTGTCCTCTGGTGTCGACAGCGTTGCTGGTCACCGCGTGGATCCTCCCGAACCCTCCCGGTCGCCGGGGAAGCTCGCCGTCGCTTCCGGCCAAGCGGCGCCACGGGCAGAACAGTGGGCTTCGGCCACTGTGGTCGTCCGCACGCCATTGAAGGCTCCGGACCTGTCCCGTCGCCCCTGCCTGCTTGCTTCTATCCCGTCGACGCTCCCGGACAGCCAGCTCACTCTACGGGCGCCGGCGACGTGACGGAGCATCGCCGCTTCGGGAGAGATCGCCGCGCCTCGCCCTCCGCCTATTTAAGCCCTCCCCGACCCTCCAGAGCTCATCAGCCACATCCTCACCCTCTCAATTGAGTCCCCGAGCAGCGAGCCAAGGCTGGGAGGCCCTCTGGCCTCGAACCTCGCCGGAGCTCCGCCATCTGAGGCTTCCTCAGCGCTAGCAATTCCTCGCCCTCCTGAGCCCAACCGACCTCTCCATCGAGCTCAAGGCAGTCCCCTGGTGCTCCCCAGTCTTCTGCCCGAGCTTCTCAATGCCGGAATCGCCGTCTCTGATTCTTCCCGAGCACCGCCGCCGCCGGAGACGAAGGGGACGACACCGTCCGGCCATCCCTTGTCATTCTGCGGGTACGTGCTTGATCGCCTTCGAGTGCCCGATCCATTCCCGTAGCTCCCCGACCATGTCGTCGCCTCTGTCGCCGGCGACCATCGCCGGAGCGCCGCCCCTCCTCTGCCTCTCCTCCCTCCTTCTGTTTTAAAAGGGGTGACCCCACCCATCAGCATCTCAGCAGCGCGCGGGCGAGGGGGTAAGTGGAGGCGCATTCCAGTAATACGCCTTCGACGTCAGCCCCTGGGGATTTTCTGATTTTCTATTAAATCTATTTTTAAACAGAATTTTGACCCAACTTTGACCATCCACAACTTTTTATCTACAACTCCAATGCAGTTGATTCTTTTTGCATTGTGTTTGTCTTAATCCCCTTTATTTTCTGGTAAATTTTGGTATTTTTGCACTGACCACAGAATTTCTAATTAACAGAATTGCTTTATGTGACATTTTCCAATTGCATTTGAAAATATTTTCAGAAGGAGAAGTTGGTGGTTGTGAAGATCCAGCGTGTTTGAACCACCCAACAGAGCAAGGCAAGCCATGATACCCAATCTATGCATGCATTTCCATAGCATTGCATTTTTAAATACATTAGGATGATTTATTTGATATAGTTTAAATCCATAGTATTAATTAAATACTCAAGAATATTGTTGAACCACTGCTGCTGTTCTATAAGCTTAGTGGTTGATCTTGAGTCACCTGTCCGGGCATACTCGTGCAACCACATTTGCCGGTATGGGACGACCTTGACCGGGTCTGACATGCATGATCTTTCACCGGTACCTCCAAAGAGGGAGGGTTATGCATGGCGTGCTACCCTGATCAGGTAAGCGGTGATAACCCTGTGTGCCCAGTGGATAGTTGAGTTTGTGCCGGCATCCCGGTCTGGGACAGTAGGCCTTGTTTGGGTCTACAGAGTTTGGCCACAGAGGTGGCAGGTGTCATGGGGACACAGGTGTCATGGGGACACAGGGGCCACCCAAGGCTGACCTCCGGGGGAGGAAGAGTGCCGGTGGTACGATGAAAGAGTCACGAGTCAGGCAGGTTTTGTTGAAGCAACGCTGGTTCACCCGAGTTGGATCTCGAGGCCAGGGCCAGGTGCTTCATGGTGTGGGTAAAGTGCGCAACCTCTGCAGAGTGTAAAAACCTATTCGAATAGCCGTGTCCACGGTATTGGACAGCCCGTCAAGACCTCAGTAGGAGATCAACCATAGTACTGGTATTAATGATGGAAGAACTCGTCGAGTGTTCGGAAGTACTCACTGGATATGAGTATTCCGAGGGTTGTGGGACAACCCGGAGAAGAGTAAGTTGAGGATCGGTACAGTGAGTAAATTATGTTGATGCTATCGTAGTGTTTGCCATGCTATTGTTTGCTTCATTTCTTGGTTGTTATGAGCTTGCGAGTACATTCAAAGTACTCACCTGGAGTATCATGCCAGATGCAGGAGAATCCGAGGACGGAAATCCTGAGGGTGCTGGCTATGCAAACCAGGATGTGTCCACAGCAGTGTCCCTGTGGATGGAGTTGCGCTATGTTCCGCTAAGCTGTAGAAGTACTGGGTATCCGAGGCCCTGCTGTGTGACATAAATAATGTAGATACTGTCATAGCACTGAGGGTGCCTTTGGCCTCGATACCATTGTAAGATATGTGCCTGTACTAGACTCCTATCAATAAAGTTCAGTTCTGTTCTATGCCAAGTTGTTGTGTGTTTCCAGAAGACATGATCTCTGGGTTGGAAACACGGGTAGTCCGGTTCTCTGAGCTGGGGTGCCACAACGCTTGGTATCAGAGCCAGGCTGACTGTAGGACACCCTAGTTAGCCAGCGCTAGCACCACGATTAGTATAGGATCCTGAGTATGCATTTGATTGCTGCATTTGATTGTTGCATGGCATGCATCATAATTCATTATTCCACTAATGGTGGTCTTGTGAGTGTAGATGGCACCGGTTCCATTCCATTATCAGTTTGAGCCTGCACCATCCACCTTTCCAGTACTGCTCCGGAACGTCTGGCTTCGGCTGTACCCTCACGGCGAAGATCCAGTATACCAGGTGTTTCGGGAGCAGCTTGCCGAGTCGGTGTACGAGTACCATGTAGAGGCTTTCATGATCGCGAGCTCGGATCTTGGCTGCTACTGTCGCTCTACCAAGGGCGGAACGGCTTCCACTCCAGAGTTGGCGATTGAGTTTGCCGCAATGGAGGCTCTCACTAACTTGCGCTTCCATGAGGTTGAGATGCAGACTCATCCAGGTTTCCTCTATTATCCCACCATGTCGCCTACGACATGGCGAGTCATTTTCGTTCCTGTTGACCCGGCATGTGACCGTGCGACTGCTGTGCTGTCTCGCTATCTAAACGCCAGCTACCGTACGATCATATCCCTGGCTGAGGAGCTGTCTTGTGTCTTAGCGGCGCTTGCAGCCGTAGCCCCGGTGCCACCTCCACCTCAGACTACCCATCCACCCATGCATCCACCACCAGTTCCCCCTCCATCCAGATTTGAGGCTCCTTCTACCTCCACTGTGCCACCAGGCTTTCCGTCTGGTAGCCATCGTGAGACCCCAGCTGAGTGGGCCTCACTTCTTGCCACTCCAGCAGCTCCGATGCTGAGGCGTCGTGCTCCTTCTACCCCAGAAGGAGAATCGTCCCAGCAGCGTCGTTGTGTTTCCTTTGATCCGGAGGATGAGATCCACATCATCAGCTCTGACTCGGACTCAGGATCAGATGACGAGGAGTCTGTGGTTTGACAGTGTTCGTGCCATCAGCGCCATTAGAATGGAGGCTTGAGTTGTGGAGCATGCATCCTTGCATATGTCAACTGCCGTGTGAGCAGTCTAGCCATGACATTCCTCTACTAGCTTGCCATGTATGATGTTGGGTTATCTTGTATAATTATGTGGTTTGCTTTATTGGCCTTCTGTTTCGCATACTTTCCTCCTGGTGTCACGTAACTGTGTTCTCCTGATGGATGTTGCTCATCGATTCGGTATTTTGCAATGGGAACAAATTTAGGATGAAGAGAAGTTGTAGCCAAGGCGGCGATGGAACCCCCATCTGTCGATCCGCCAGGCAAGCAGGTCAAGCACCGGAAGATTTACCCCCCCACCACCTCAAGCACCTACTACTGAGCAGATCATGAGAATGTTAGAGGAAAAGAGAAACCAGGATCTGATGGAATTTCTGAAGAGCATAAAGACTATGGTAGGTCTGAACCACAATCATAATGGGTCACATTCCAGGCTGTCTGATTTCCAACGCACCAAGCCACCCAATTTTGGTCATGCTGTGGATCCAATAGAAGCAGATGACTGGTTGAGGACCATAGAGAAGAAGTTGGAGATAGCTCATGTAGGAGATATGCCCTAGAGGCAATAATAAATGTTATTGATTATCTCCCTGTTAATAATTATGTTTATGTTCCATGCTATAACTGCTATGGTTCTCGAGTCTGCAATAACCATGAGGCTCGAAGGAAGACTCATATGCACGTGTGGAATAATAAACGGTAAAATGTATTCCTAGTCTGGCCTCTAAGACTGGCTCAAGTATTGCATGATGATCCTGTTTTCCTGATCATGGGCATGGCTATGCCGGCAATTTTGAGGGCACAATGTTAGAAGAACATTTGTGTTGAATCGACCCGAATTGATGTTATGCTATGAGATTCATTCGTCATAAGTTAATGGTTAATAACACAGAGATGGTTAATGTTTGCATGATTCCTTAGACCATGAGAGTATCGAGTTTCTTCATGCTTGCTTCATGAACTTTGGGGTTTGTTAAATGTCATCCGTAAATGGGTGGCTATTACGGCGGCTTACGGGTTCATGGAAAAGTATGTCAAGTAACTTGATAGCTCAAGATTGGGATTTGCTCCGCCGACGATGGAGAGATATCTCTGGGCCCTCTCGGTGTTACGGTATCCATCATCGTCTGGCCAGACACAGGGTGATTTGATCACAGGGATGCCGGAACACGGGAACGAGAAAAGAGAACAATACCGGCAACGAGGTAACTGGCATAGTGGACAAGTTGTTGATCCACGGGGATGCCAACGTGTCTCACCTCGGGTATTTGTAACATATCGCGAAGCAATAGGAATAGCACACGGCAACTGGAGGTTCGCTCGAATATTCATTCGTGTGGGTATAGGGGTCAATATGGGTGTCCACGGCTCCGATGTTGATCATTGATCGGAAGGGGTTCCGGGTCATGTCTATGCTTCACCGAACCTATAGGGTCACACGCTTAAGGGTCATCTATCTGCTGAATACTAGATAGGGAGTCTGAGAGAAAAACACCGAAAAAGTTTCGGACACCGGAAAAGTTTCGGTCAACGGAAAAGTTCCGAAGAGAGAGGTCATCGGATGAGTTTCGGTGAAACTGAAAAGTTGTTTCAGGGGATACCAAAAAGTCAAATTGGTTTTGGCACATGCCTGATAATTCTTGGAGGATGCCAGAATCATTCTGGAAACTTTCTGGAATTTTCCGGAATGAAAACCGGAATTGTTCCGGAGCTGCCGAAACCGCTTCAGATGCTTTTCGCAGATGAAAATCACTAAACTGGAATTGTTCCGGCTCGCGTTGAAAATTAGTTTGGTGGGTACTGGAAATGTTCTAAGCCCACATAAATATTTTCAGTTCGATCAGACGCTGAAAAATGTTGTCGTGAATAGTGAAAGTGCTTTTTGGGATATTTTTTGGAAAGCCACCTTTTGGGGCTTTACTCAAAAGATCTAGGGATGACATGGAAGGATTGGGTGCCCCTCATGGGGGGCCCCCATGGTGTTGGCTGGCCACACTTGGGGCTCCTCCTTGGAGCCCCTCTTGTTCCTTGGTTTCACCATTATGCCCTTGTGGAAGGACTTCATTCATGTGCTTTTGGGTTTTATTGTAAAACCACCCTACCCCTTGGGATTTCCTATAAATAGAGGTGGAGGGGCAGCCCTCCACACTCACTCCTTCTCACATACATGTGCCATTGCAATGTTCTGGCTTCTTCTCTGCCTCCCAGCGAAATAGTTTCGTAGAGCCGAAAGGCTGTCTGGGTTCCGGCAGGAACTAGTTCTGGACGGCGAAGCCCTGCCGGATAGATGACACCGTATGTGTGCAACTCTGTAGAGAGATCGTATTTTCGGTCTTAGTTCGAGAGTGCCTCCCGAAGGGCTGTCCATGTGACCATCCGAGTTTTGGAGGTCCTCCCGAAGGGCTGTCCGAGTGACAGTCCGAGTTTCGGAGGTCCTCCCGAAGGGCTGTCCGCGACACCATCCGGGGGACTGTGCGACCGCCTCCCGGAGGGCTGTCCGCGGGGCAGATAAGGGTATACATCCTCGCGGTTGGGAGGTTGTAAATCCTAGCTGCGGGGATCTGCACCGCCGATCGTCATCGACTCTACTTCCGCTGCGCTACGAGTCGGTAACGAAAATGATCAAACCTTGTATGCAGTCTCCATAGTGGTCCTGGGCTGGTGCGTAGGTCGGAAATTTTTTGTTTTCTGCTGCGTTTCCCTACAGTGGCATCAAGAGCCGTGCTATGCGTAGATGCAGGTTGCGATCTAGAATACATAGAGATGTATGGGTGTTGCACAATATAATTAGGTAGTAGATGAGTTCTATTGCTGAAAATTATTTGTGCGGGTAGCAGATGAAATCTGTTACCCGATGTTCTTGTTGCTTCCCTGGAATTTTTGTAGTCCTGATCTTGACGGCATGGTGGAATCTCACAAAGTTCTGGCAATCCGCGATCCTTTCATGCTGCTCCTGAGTATGCTGATTGACAGATCAACGAAGTGCTAACAGTTCTTTGGGTTCCACCATAGTTAAAGAAAGATGGATGTTTCGCAGACGAAAGGGCAATGCAGATATGATCTGCACGGGGGTCATGCGTATGACGAAGTTTAGTATGGGGCTCGAGATTTTATTATCTCGTGTTTCCTATACCCTGGAAAGTTAATCCAGCAACTTGAATTATCATACTTGATGATGGACGTTGGTAGCTTCGGTTTGTTTCGAAACCTTAGAAGCCACGTAAAACAAGTTTTTGCATGAACCGATTAGAGGCGTCTAACTTGGTTTTGCAGGATGGTTTGCATGTGCATGTGATGTCGTATAGCAGTGTTCATAATAATTTGATTATGTATGAGATGACTATATAATGTAATTTGATTAACATGACCTGTGTGTCATGATTCGGCATGATGGCTGGAGCCATATGATTGCACTTTAATGACCTGCGTGTGAACCTTATGTAATGCACTTATTTTATTAGCTATAGAGATAGCAATATTATTTGGTGCATCGACAAGGTGGTGGCAATCTTCGCGAAGGTGAACACCGACGCGAATGCCGAAGACGAAGAAATAAAAGACTTCTCCGTTAGAAAGGGCTATACCATATCATGATATTATGAATTGCCTGAGATGTTTATCCCTTATGATGCACCCTTCTTGATTGCGCGGTAGTCGCTTTTTATTAGGGTGATCTCTCACAAAAATATCAAGTAGTTAGTGTTCTCCCAAGTGTAGCACCGTCACGGCACCTAACTCTTCGGGGTACGACATGTACACATGAGTACGAACGATTAGGAATGTGTGAGGCGGGTGAGGTCAGACCTCGCAGCGAGATCACTTGGTTGTCTTGACATTCAGGCAGGACAGTCCTGAGCTCGGAACACACGCATCGAAAGATGAACAAGAGTCACATAGAGATGTGATTGGCAAGTTGGCCTACCGATTGAAATTCACGTCATCAGTGATGAACCCGTCAATGGCGTCGAATTGAAATCCGGATCTTGTATCACTCACAATCAATTATGAGAGATATTGATTTGAGTGGGAGCGCACTGTTGAATTAACTTCTTTTAATTCTCAGTGCAATTAATTTTGAACACTATCTAAGTGTGATTTGCAAAATAGTTGTAGAATAATGGCTCGCGTTTCCACCTTCCCTATTAAAATTGAATAACTGTTAAATATCTGGTTAAAACTTTACGGTTGGTAACGTAATGTGAGGATTGTCCTCAAGAGTGCCGAGAAGGACTTTGTCCTATCGCATGCTTTCGGTATTCTCCCGCTAATGCTATGGATCATGTGACTCTTGTCCTTCGATCCAAAAGCTAGAATTCCTTTTCAGTCAAAGTGCAATATGTTTACTTCCATGAGACCCAAACTTCGAAAGTTTGGATAGTTGTGTGATATTCATGGAATCTAAAAATCATTTTTAGAGATAGACAAAGGCTAAAAGATATGAGATATCCAAAGCAATGTTTGTTTGCGAACTATTAGTAAAGGAGTTTACTATGCATTAGACTGATAAGAGAGGGATCCAGAAGAATGCCTGTCATATGATGATGGTGAATAAAACAACAACTTAAAGAGAAAGGAAGTGTCCGAAGGGTGTTAGTAAAACTTTCATGCCTAGGAAGTCCGGGGCTAACGCCACTCTTAAGTTGGGTGCTTCTTCTAAGAGTAGGAGAAATACTGAAAGTTAAACTGTTAGAAGTATAATGGCAGAAAGAAAGAAGACTGGAATATCCAGCTCATGTATGAATGTCATACAAGTTTTTGATGTATAGAAGGCTGGTCAAAAATATAGTTCTTGGGAATTATGGTTAAACATGTTAATCACTAAATTCTTGGGTATTGTGAGTTATCACAAAGATACCCGCTCGATTGCATTCTGTTGCAACTCGATGCAAGAAATACTATGGCCTAAAAAGACTAGCCAGGAATGAGGTTTAGATACACGTAGGGAACATAGTAAATGTTACTATGCCTTCCTTTGGTGTATTCCCTATGTATTTACTTTCATAATTCATTTTAGAGTTTCACACTCTAGCCCTTTTGCATAAGGTATCTTGCAAGAAGGTTGTTCATCAGAGGACTTTTGATGTTCGGTGTTGTGAATAACATAAGGGCCATACTTTCATTATGAATGAGACGTATGTTATGAATATTGATAATAATACATTACCTCTGGGTTTACTTTCATAATTCATTTTTAGAGTTTCATATACTCAGCCCTTTGCATAAGGTATCTTGCAAGAAGGTTATTCATAAGAGAACTTTTGATGTTCGGTGTTATGAATAACATGAAGGGCCATGCTTCCATCCAGGATGGGATGTATGTTGTGAATATTGATGGTAATATGATACATCCATAACACTGACGCTAAATGTCGCAAGACTAAAAGAATACCACATATGTGTGGCACTGCATTTGGTCACATTGGAAAAACCCGCATGGAAAATTCCATTATGATGGATTTTGATGTCGTTTGATTTTGAATCATCTGACACTTGCAACTTTCCTCTGAAAAGTGAAGTGACTGAAATACCGTTCACAGGCCATAAGGAACGAGCAAAGAACATATTGGTGATCATACATTATGATGTGTGTAGTCCAATAAATGTTGTTGGAAGTAGTGGATTTATCTATCTTCAGAAATGACTCAAGTAGATATATGGATATTTACTTGATGAGACGTAAGTCTGGATCTTTTGAATTCATTCATAAGGTTTTCAAAAATGAAGTAGAAGTTATTGTAACAAGAAAATTATGTTTCTACAATTCGATTGCAGAAAGGAATATTTGAGTTACAAATTTAGCGAATGTCTGATGAGTTATGAAAGGGGTTTCATAACTTGCACCTCCCGGAACACCACTGCAAGTGGAAAGTCCGTGAAGATGTAATCGAACCATTTATGACATGGTAAGATCAAAGATGACATAAATAAATTTGCCATTACCCCTTTTAAAGAGTGATGCTTCAGAGACTGCGGCTTTTACACTGAAAAGAGATCCATCAGGTCTGTTGAAATGACGCCATGGTATGGTACGCCCAACCATGTGATATCTTTTCTTAACATTTGGAGTATGGGGCTTGTGTAAAAGATTACAAACCTATTCCAAATCAGACAAGTGCTACTTTGTAGGTTATCCCAAGTCATTGGGTATTCCCCCACCACTATACCGAGGCAAAGGATTTTGCCACAAAACAGTATGCTTTTAAAGAGAATAGTTCTTACAAAAGGCGAGTGGGAGGACAGTGCAACTCAACGAGATAACCAATATCTTCGTCATCAGGTCAAAGGAAAGAAACCTTGGAAGTGATTCCGGAGTTTCCTACTGCGACTGATACAGAAGTCTCTACAATAAAATGTATGGACTTCAGTCGAACTTGCAGCTGAACCCCGTAGGCAAGGCTCGTGCAAACCTCTTAGGTGCGCAAACGAGATATTGTTGTTGGACAATAGTATACCTACGATACACAAGGAAGCGATGATGGGCCCTGACTCCGGAATTGGCTAAATGCCAATACAATCCGAGATAGTTTCCATATAAGTGATTCAAGATTAGAACCTTGATACACCTTTCGGAAGACTTAGAGTCTAAACGAATATTTATGGAACTAAAAACTGATACGGATAAAAATGTTTTATCCATAAAGCTCGACTTGTTGAAATAACAAGTTCAAGGAGTTGACTACGATGAGGATGTTTCACCGTAGCGATGCTTAAGGTCGGTTCGGGTTGAACTAGCAATTAATACATATATCAATCATGAGATATGAAACATGGATGACAAAAGGATTTCCATCTGATGGAAATGAAACCTAGGACTTATATGTGATACAGTCCAAAGTAATTTGTTGATCCAGAGGATGCTAGTAAGTATGCAAACTTCAGAGTTCCAGCGATGGACAGAAGAGAGCAAAGTGGAGTTGGAATCTTCGTTTTTGATGGAATGGTCAAAGGGGTTTGACTTCATCAAATGGGTATGGAAGATGCTTCTGATTCAAGAAAGTAAGTGGGAGCATAATAATATTTCTAAAAACCTTGTGTACTTGACACATTGTTAATTGGAAATAAATTTCTTGACACGAATTAGGACTTCATTTGAAAATAGTTTTTCGATGAAGTGCTTAGGCTAAATAGCCTCAATATTAGGCATGATGATCTATGGAGATAGATTTACCTAATGGGGCTAAGCAATGAATACATATTGACAAGATGCTAAAACCTTTTAGCATTTAAAAACGCCAAGGAGTGATTCTTGCCGAAGTCACATGGAAAGAGTTTTTGCAAGACTCGGTGTCCCAAAACACTGATGAGTAAAATACATGATGGAGATTCCACACACTCTTGTGTTTGGATTAATCATGTATTCCATGGTATGTAAAAACAAATAGATATGTCCAATACTCCAAAGTTGTTGCGAGTATAGATACCATAGTGATCAAAGCACTGATCATGGGACAATAGTGAAAGATGTCATTAAGTACTAGAGTAGTGCTGATGACATGTTTTCTCGCAAGCAGAGATTATGAAGTGCTCGTTGTAAGTAATTACATCGATACAGTCTTCATCAATGCTCCATGCGATTTTCGATTTAAATTAAGGGTTTTGTGTGATACACAATATGGTGGCACGATAGTTGGAAATTGTTCCAAACAAGATACTGTGGCGAATTCTATAACAAAGGCTAAGTATGTTGACGCTTGAGAAGCGACAAAGAAGTTGTTGAATCATATAGTTCATTCGTGAACTTAGTATGGTTCCAAGATGGCTTTGGTCTATGGGACACTATAGCAGATAGTTGCTCCATAGCTCAGTCTGAGGAATCAGGTTTCGACCAATGATTCACACATATGCAAAGCCAAGTCCACACAAAATATGAATTTTGTGAAAGCGTGAAAACGCAAGGATATGCAATGTTACACACGGAGCTGAAGTCGTAAGATCCGTTGGACATCAGGCTATACCACATGCGAAGCATATTTTACACCAGTATGCCATAGGTGTAAAGTGCATTAGCATTGACTAGATTATTGACTCTAGTGCAAGTGGGAGATTGTAGGAGATATGCCCTAGAGGCAATAATAAATTTTATTGATTATCTCCCTGTTCATAATTATGTTTATGTTCCATGCTATAACTGCTATGGTTCTCGAGTCTGCAATAACCACGAGGCTCGAAGGAAGACTCATATGCACATGTGGAATAATAAACGGTAAAATGTATTCCTAGTCTAGCCTCTAAGACTGGCTCAAGTATTGCATGATGATCCTGTTTTCCTGATCATGGGCATGGCTATGCCGGCAATTTTGAGGGCACAATGTTAGAAGAACATTTGTGTTGAATCGACCCGAATTGATGTTATGCTATGAGATTCATTCGTCATAAGTTAATGGTTAATAACACAGAGATGATTAATGTTTGCATGATTCCTTAGACCATGAGAGTATCGAGTTTCTTCATGCTTGCTTCATGAACTTTGGGGTTTGTTAAACGTCATCCGTAAATGGGTGGCTATTACGGCGGCTTATGGGTTCATGGAAAAGTATGTCAAGTAACTTGATAGCTCAAGATTGGGATTTGCTCCTCCGACGATGGAGAGATATCTCTGGGCCCCCTCGGTGTTACGGTATCCATCATCGTCTGGCCAGACACAGAGTGATTTGATCACAGGGATGCCGGAACACGGGAACGAGAAAAGAGAACAATACCGGCAACGAGGTAACTGGCATAGTGGACAAGTTGTTGATCCACGGGGATGCCAATGTGTCTCACCTCGGGTATTTGTAACATATCGCGAAGCAACAGGAATAGCACACGGCAACTGGAGGTTCGCTCGAATATTCATTCGTGTGGGTATAGGGGTCAATATGGGTGTCCACGGCTCCGATGTTGATCATTGATCGGAAGGGGTTCCGGGTCATGTCTATGCTTCACCGAACCTATAGGGTCACACGCTTAAGGGTCATCTATCTGCTGAATACTAGACAGGGAGTCTGAGAGAAAAACACCGAAAAAGTTTCGGACACCGGAAAAGTTTCGGTCAACGGAAAAGTTCCGAAGAGAGAGGTCACCGGATGAGTTTCGGTGAAACTAAAAAGTTGTTTCAGGGGATACCAAAAAGTCAAATTGGTTTTGGCACATGCCTGATAATTCTTGGAGGATGCCAGAATCATTCTGGAAACTTTCTGGAATTTTCCGGAATGAAAACCGGAAATGTTCCGGAGCTGCCAAAACCGCTTCAGATGCTTTTCGCAGATGAAAATCACTAAACCGGAATTGTTCCGGCTCGCGTTGAAAATTATTTTGGTGGGTACTGGAAATGTTCTAAGCCCACATAAATATTTTCAGTTCGATCAGACGCTGAAAAATGTTGTCGTGAATAGTGAAAGTGCTTTTTGGGATATTTTTTGGAAAGCCACCTTTTGGGGCTTTACTCAAAAGATCTAGGGATGACATGGAAGGATTCTACTTGGGGCTCCTCCTTGGAGCCCCTCTTGTTCCTTGGTTTCACCATTATGCCCTTGTGGAAGGACTTCATTCATGTGCTTTTGGGTTTTATTGTAAAACCACCCTACCCCTTGGGACTTCCTATAAATAGAGGTGGAGGGGCAGCCCTCCACACTCACTCCTTCTCACATACATGTGCCATTGCAATGATCTGGCTTCTTCTCTCCCTCCCAGCGAAATAGTTTTGTAGAGCCGAAAGGCTGTCTGGGTTCCGACAGGAACTAATTCTGGACGGCGAGGCCCTGCCGGATAGATGACACCGTATGTGTGCAACTCTGTAGAGAGATCGTAGTTTCGGTCTTAGTTCGAGAGTGCCTCCCGAAGGGCTGTCCATGTGACCGTACGAGTTTTGGAGGTCCTCCCGAAGGGCTGTCCGAGTGACAGTCCGAGTTTCGGAGGTCCTCCCGAAGGGCTGTCCGCGACACCGTCCGGGGGACTGTGCGACCGCCTCCCGGAGGGCTGTCCGCGGGGTAGATAAGGGTATACATCCTCGCGGTTGGGAGGTTGTAAATCCTAGCTGCGGGGATCTGCACCGCCGATCGTCATCGACTCTACTTCCGCTGCGCTACGAGTCGGTAACGAAAATGATCAAACCTTGTATGCAGTCTCCATAGTGGTCCTGGGCTGGTGCGTAGGTTAGAATTTTTTTGTTTTCTGCTGCGTTTCCCTACAGCTCGTTGTGAGGATCCAGACATGGTTCCGTTTGCCACTCATTACCTGGAAGGGCCAGCAGCCGTATGGTGGGATAACATAAAGGCAACATGGTCTTCCGAAGAAGAAATCACTTGGGAGAAGTTTAAGGAATTGTTCTGCAAATACCATATTCCTACCGGCATCATGAAGGTGAAGCAGAGGGAATTCCTTGCTCTGACACAAGGAAGCATGTCGGTAGCAGATTACCTTAAGAAGTTCAACAATCTATCATGGTACTCTACATATGATGTAGCCACCGAGGAGAGAAAGATAGATCGGTTCCTGGGAGGACTAAACTACCATCTCCATTGTCAGCTATGCATGTTAGACTTCCCTGACTTCCAGACGCTGGTGAACAAGGCCTTTATAGCCGAAAGGGAGCATAAATCCGGACAAGACAACCATAAGCGAAAGTTCGAACCCAAGAAGGACAACCGAGAGCCGTATGCTCAGAAGCCGCGCACCTGGAAACCAGGCACCTATGAATATAAGCCTACCTGGAGCAATGGCAGCAACAATAACAAGACGATGAGCCAGACCAAGACCTTTGGCAAGCAGCCCGTGATGGAAGACTGCCGCCGCAACAATACTTGCTTCACTTGCGGCCAGAGCGGACACTACTCCAAACAATGTCCCAACAACAATGGGAAGCCATCAACTGAAGTCAAGCCGCAGGTCAACACCATTGGACGCCGCACTAACCGCAAGGTCTGCCATGGATGCGTCCACCATATCTCCGCCGAGGAAGCCTGCGAAGCCCCAGAAGTAGTCATTGGTATGTTTTCTGTTAACGACATACCTGCAGTTATTTTATTTGATTCCGGGGCTTCCCACTCGTTTATTTCGTGGAGTTTTGCCACCTTGCACAAATTTTCGCCGTCGCTTTTAGACAAAATCATGGTGGTACAATCCCCTGGCTCCCTGCTCAGAACAAATTTGATCTATAGAGATCTGGAAATTTCAATACATGGAGTAAAGTTTCTAGCTGCTCTTATTGCCATCGAATCCTCGGGATTGGACGTAATATTGGGAATGGACTGGTTGACAATACATAAGGTGTGCATCAATTGTGCCAGCAGGACCGTAACCTTGGTTAACCCGACTGGACAAACCGTCCAATTCCTTGCCGGCAAGATGATATCAAAGGAGGGAATGGCATATCAAGCTACCGCCACAGATATGAACTTGATCCCGGTAGTTTGTGAGTTTCCGGACGTATTCCCCGAAGAGTTACCCGGAATGCCTCCAGACCGGGAATTGGAGTTCGCAATTGAAGTGGTTCCTGGCACTGCTCCAATTTACAAGAAATACTATCGTATGCCAGGACCAGAGTTGGCAGAATTAAAGAAGCAACTGGATGAATTGTTGCAGAAAGGGTTTATTCGCCCAAGTATCTCGTCATGGGGATCACCCGTACTCTTTGTCAAGAAGAAGGATGGAAGTCTACGTATGTGCATAGATTATCATCAGCTGAACGAGGTCACCATCAAGAACAAGTAACCACTCCCTCGCATTGATGACTTGTTCGATCAGCTGAATGGAGCCGGGGTATTCTCAAAGATTGACCTTCGAACTGGATATCATCAGCTAAAGATTGGAAAAGAGGATATCCCCAAGACAGCGTTTACCACCCGATACGGACTGTACGAATTCACGGTCATGTCATTTGGACTAACAAATGCTCCAGCCTACTTCATGAGCATGTTGAATAAAGTCTTCATGGACTTTCTGGATAAATTCGTGGTGGTATTCATCGATGATATCCTGATATACTCCAAAGATGAGGAAGAGCATAAGAAGCATCTCCGTGCTGTCCTGGAAAGGTTGAGAGACCACCGGCTGTATGCCAAGTTCAGCAAGTGTGAATTCTGGCTAAAAGAGGTGGGATTTCTGGGGCACATTCTGTCAGAACAAGGAGTAGCTGTCGACCCCAGCAAGGTAACCGCAATATTGAATTGGAAGACCCCAGCTACGGTGACCGAAGTATGCAGTTTCCTGGGATTGGCAGGCTATTATCGACGATTCATAGAAGGCTTCTCTAAGATAGTCAAGCCCCTGACGGAGTTGCTCAAGAAGAAACAAAGGTTTGTCTGGACGGCGGAGTGTGACAGTAGCTTCCTGGAATTAAAAACCAGGCTCACTACCGCCCCTATTCTAGTTCTTCCGGACATACATAAAAGCTTCAATATATACTGCAACGCTTCTAGACGTGGAATCGGTTGCGTATTGATGCAAGAAGGGAAGGTTGTAGCATATGCGTCCAGACAGCTACGACCTCATGAGGAGAATTACCCTACGCATGATTTGGAGCTAGCAGCCGTAGTGCACGCCCTGAAGATTTGGAGGCATTATCTCATTGGCCAACGCTGTGAAATTTACACGGACCATAAGAGCCTTAAGTATATTTTCACTCAGCCGGATCTGAATCTCAGGCAACGAAGATGGCTTGAGCTAGTCAAGGACTATGATATCGGGATAAATTATCATCCGGGGAAAGCCAATGTGGTCGCGGACGCCCTCAGCAGGAAGCAAGGCACCGTAAATGCCCTAATGGGGGGGATGCACCCAAAGTTGCAAGAGGAGTTCGCTGAGCTCAATATGGTGCTATGTGGACCAATTACATCGGACACGTTGGAAATTACCCCCACCCTTATGGAAGAAATCAAGAAGGCCCAAGAGCCAGATGAGGGAATCAAAAAGATCAAGGAGCTGATCCCAAAAGGGAAAGCCAAGTCTTTCCATGTGGATGATCAAGGCACCGTATGGTTCGAGAAGCGGATATGCGTGCCTGACCAAGATAATCTGAGGCAGCGAATCCTCAAGGAAGCTCATGAGTCCTCATATTCCATCCACCCGGGAGGAACAAAAATGCATCAGGATCTGAGAGAGACATTCTGGTGGACAGGCATGCGAAAAGATATAGCATATTATGTCGCCTGCTGTGATATTTGCAATAAAGTCAAGGCAGAACACCAGAAACCCTCTGGGCTACTGCAACCCTTACCGGTACCCCAGTGGAAGTGGGACGACATCTGTATGGACTTTATTGTTGGGCTACCCAAGTCAGCAAGGGGCAACGATGCTATTTGGGTCATTGTGGACATACTCACGAAAGTGGCTCACTTCATTCCAGTAAAGACCACTTTCAACGCAAATCAGCTGGCACAGCTCTACATGTCCCGAATAGTTAGCCTCCATGGAGTTCCTAAGTCCATCACCTTAGACAGAGGATCTCTATTCACCTCAGCATTCTGGCTGCGACTCCACCAAGCCTTGGGAACCATGCTGAAGCATAGCACGGCATACCACCCATAGACAGACGGGCAGACTGAAAGGGTGAACGAGATACTGGAGGATATGCTTCGGTCATGTGCCCTCACTCATGGACCAAAGTGGGAAGACAGTCTACCTTATGCGGAATTCTCATACAACAACCGCTATCAATCAAGCTTGAAGATGTCACCGTTTGAGGCATTATATGGGCGGAAGTGCCGCACTCCTTTGAACTGGTCTCAGACGGGGGACAGTCGAATCTTTGGTACAGACTTGATGCTCAAGGCTGAGAAGCGAGTTAAAGATATCCAGGAATGTCTTCAAATAGCCAAGTCTCGTCAGAAGAGTTACTATGATCCAAAACACCGGGAAGTGACCTTTGAGCCCGGAGAATATGCATATCTCTAAGTAACCCCGATGAAAGGAGTACAGAGATTCAATACTCGGGGAAAGCTTGCACCAAGGTATATAGGCCCATTTCCAGTGGTTGCTAGAAGAGGTAGAGTGTCATACCAGTTGGAATTACCGCCAGAACTGTCAGAAGTGCACGATGTGTTTCACATATCACAACTAAGGAAATGCATTGCACCACCGGTCAAGCAAGCGGACATGAGTGAGTTTGAACTGGCCAAGGACCTGACCTACGAAGAGAAACCTGTAAGGATCCTGGATGAGATGGAAAGGACCACCAGAAGCAAGGTAATCAGATTTTATAAGGTGCTATGGGAACACCATACCGAGGAAGAGGCTACCTGGGAGAGGGAAGACTTCCTAAGATATGCATATCCATACTTGTTCCCTGAGCAACCGAATCTCGAGGACGAGATTCATCCTAAGGGGGGTAGGTTTGTGACACCCTGATTTTTGGCAACTTTTTCTTTCCAAAATTATTGGAGTTTATTTGCAATTCAGCTGATTCTCAAAACCTTCTTCAGTAGAGTTGCTCAGGACTTTGCCAAAATTTTCTTCAAGCATCTTCAAACCTTTGCCATCTTGATAAAACCTTTCCATGTTCTCTGGGACAATTTTTTCAATATTTTATCTTTTCTATAAAACCATTTTCCTAATTTGGGAATTTAGGTTATCCCTATGGGTTGTGAAGCAACCTATAGTTTGGATGGTCAATTAATTCCCAAACTTTTTCCTCATCTTCTTATCATCATAAGATTTCATATTCTTCAAAAATATTTTATTGCCCAATGGGAAATTCTGGCCAGGATAATTATTTTGTCTCTGACCAGAATATGTCCATTGTGAAACAACCCTATTATTTCTATTCCAGAAAATTCCCAATAAATTCCTATAGCTCCTAGGGATCCCATCTTGCTCCAATATCCAAAAATCTCATCCTGGCCAGTACAACTTTTGAGCAGCAGGGCTCTGACAAGTTTCTGCATTTTTGAAACCTCTGTGAAGGAAGTGCTAGCTAGAGGTGCCTAATCATCCTGAGATTATTATGGCATCTTCTATGTGCAAAATAACTCACTTCCACCAAGTTTCACTATTTGCAGATCAACCTGTTGAGTACCACAAGCTCATCTATGTTCTGGACCAGAATGACAGTTTCCAAAGGAACCCTATCCATTTCTTTTTCAAACCTCTTCAAAGTTTGCCAGGAGATAGTCCTTCCAATCCTGATAGCCCTAGACATTTCCTTTGGCTCCATCCCTATCTTCTTTTCTCTCTGGAGTCCCCTCAAGATTGCTGGCAGAATCTGTAGATGAGGCTACACCTCATGGCAGGGTGAACCTGGTCGAGCCAGTGACCCAGGGAGGCTAAATGGTCAAGAGTCGACCCAATGGACAAGGTGTGCCAGGCAGACGTGCCCTCCTGGTGGCCACACCAGCGGTGACCGCGGGGCTGGCATGCCACAGCGCGCGCTCTGCGCAGCGCCAGAGACATGTCAGATCGCCCGAGCCATCCATCGCCGCCCCCTCCTTGTCCTCTGGTGTCGACAGTGTTGCTGGTCCCCGCGTGGATCCTCCCGAACCCTCCCGATCGCCAGGGAAGCTCGCCGTCGCTTCCGGCCAAGCGGCGCCACAGGTAGAACAGTGGGCTTCGGCCACTGTGGTCGTCCGCATGCCATTGAATGCTCCGGACCCGTCCCGTCGCCCCTGCCTGCTTGCTTCTATCCCGTCGACGCTCCCGGACAGCCAGCTCACCGTACGGGAGCCGGCGACGTGACGGAGCATCGCCGCTTCGGGAGAGATCGCCGTGCCTCGCCCTCCGCCTATTTAAGCCCTCCCCGACCCTCCAGAGCTCACCAGCCACATCCTCACCCTCTCAATTGAGTCCTCGAGCAGCGAGCCAAGGCCGGGAGGCCCTCTGGCCTCGAACCTCGCCGGAGCAATTCCTCGCCCTCTTGAGCCCAGCCGACCTCTTCATCGAGCTCAGGGCAGTCCCCTGGTGCTCCCCAGTCTTCTGCCCGAGCTTCTCATCGCCGGAATCGCCGTCTCTGATTCTTCCCGAGCGCCGCCGCCGCCGGAGACGAAGGGGACGACGCCGTCCGGCCATCCCTTGTCATTCTGCGGGTACGTGCTTGATCGCCTTCGAGTGCCCGATCCATTCCCGTAGCTCCCCGACCCTATCGTCGCCTCTGTCGCCGTCGACCGTCGCCGGAGCGCCGCCCCTCCTCTGCCTCTCCTCCCTCCTTCTGTTTTAAAAGGGGTGACCCCACCCGTCAACGTCTCAGCTGCGCGCGGGCGAGGGGGTAAGTGGAGGCGCATTCCAGTAATACGCCTTCGACGTCAGCCCTTGGGGATTTTCTGATTTTCTATTAAATCTGTTTTTAAACAGAATTTTGACCCAACTCTGACCATCCACAACTTTTTATCTACATCTCCAATGCAGTTGATTCTTTTTGCATTGTGTTTGTCTTAATCCCCTTTATTTTCTGGTAAATTTTGGTATTTTTCCACTGATCACAGAATTTCTAATTAACAGAATTGCTATATGTGACATTTTCCAATTGCGTTTGAAAATATTTTCAGAAGGAGAAGTTGGTGGTTGTGAAGATCCAGAGTGTTTGAACCACCCAACAAAGCAAGGCAAGCCATGATACCCAATCTATGCATGCATTTCCATAGCATTGCATTTATAAATACATTAGGATGATTTATTTGATATAGTTTAAATCCATAGTATTAATTAAATACTCAAGAATATTGTTGAACCACTGCTGCTGTTCTATAAGCTTAGTGGTTGATGTTGAGTCACCTGTCCGGGCATACTCGTGCAACCACATTTGCCGGTATGGGACGGCTTTGACCGGGTCTGACATGCGTGATCTTTCACCGGTACCTCCAAAGAGGGAGGGTTATGCACGGCGTGCTACCCTGATCAGGTAAGCGGTGATAACCCTGTGTGCCCAGTGGATAGTTGAGTTTGTGCCGGCGTCCCGGTCTGGGACAGTAGGCCTTATTTGGGTCTACAGAGTTTGGCCACAGAGGTGGCAGGTGTCATGGGGACACAGGTGTCATGGGGACACAGGGGCCACCCAAGGCTGACCTTCGGGGGAGGAAGAGTGCCGGTGGTACGATGAAAGAGGCACGAGTCAGGCAGGTTTTGTTGAAGCAACGCTGGTTCACCCGAGTCGGATCTCGAGGCCAGGGCCAGGTTCTTCATGGTGTGGGTAAAGTGCGCAACCTCTGCAGAGTGTAAAAACCTATTCGAATAGCCGTGTCCATGGTATTGGACAGCCCGTCAAGACCTCAGTAGGAGATCAACCATAGTACAGGTATTAATGATGGAAGAACTCGTCGAGTGTTCGGAAGTACTCACTGGGTATGAGTATTCCGAGGGTTGTGGGATAACCCGAAGAAGAGTAAGTTGAGGATCGGTACAGTGAGTAAATTATGTTGATGCTATCATAGTGTTTGCCATGCTATTGTTTGCTGCATTTCTTGGTTGTTATGAGCTTGCGAGTACATTCAAAGTACTCACCTGGCGTATCATGCCAGATGCAGGAGAATCCGAGGACGGAAATCCTGAGGGTGCTGGCTATGCAAACGAGGATGTGTCCACAGCAGTGTCCCTGTGGATGGAGTTGCGCTATATTCCGCTACGTTGTAGAAGTACTGGGTATCCGAGGCCCTGCTATGTGACATAAATAATCTAGATATTGTCATAGCACCAAGGGTGCCTTTGGCCTCGATACCATTGTAAGATATGTGCCTGTACTAGACTCCTATCAATAAAGTTCGGTTCTGTTCTATGCCAAGTTGTTGTGTGTTTCCAGAAGACATGATCTCTGGGTTGGAAACACGGGTAGTCCGGTTCTTTGAGCCAGGGTGCCACAGTGTTATGGTACAATTAAGATATAAGAGAAGTGTAAATAATGAGACCTCATCAAAATTGCAGCCTTTTCTATTAAACCACATTTTGAGGGGGAGAACAGATGTCTCATTTAACATGAGTATCACACTCACCCCTCTGACTCAAACCATAACATAGACCGTGATAATTCTATGATTAAGATGCAACAAGTCTTATTTAGAAGAATGAATGAACATCAGACTAATGTTGTAACTTCTTTTATCATGTTTATGTCTACTTACCCCCTTGTGAATAATACAAAGCACACATCAGTGATAAAATGGCAAGTTTGTGAGTCTAATGTCGAATATGATATTGATGTAAGTTGTGGCTTATGATTATATTTATGACCAACGTTGTTTGTAATCATACGCCACACTTCATTAAGTTCTTTTCCGTCTTCCATCCTAGGGTGATGCGGACCAGAACTGAAATGTATAGTTGTTAAGACATTAGACTCCAGAGCATGATATATGTTCCGTAAGAATAAAGTAATTAGTGAGAACTTGGAGCCTAGGAACAAAAATCTCGAGGAGAAACTAACCATCCCTGAGGTCTTTGTTCCTGCGCATCAGGTGGATTGAGGATTATGAAATCACTAATACAACACCTAGTCGCCTCCCGCGTGACGGCTGGGAGGTCCCCAGATCCCGTCGGTCGGACTCACCCTCTCCTCCTCCTGCTCCCTCGCCGCTGCCCAAGGGCGCGGCCAGACGAAGCCTTGTCGTCATCCGCAGCGGCGGGGACTCGGGGTCCTCCCGTTCGTGTGGGGCTGGCGCGGGCTAGCGCTCCTAGGCCGGTGCGTGGCGTCGGGCCGAACGTCACGGCGGATGGTGGCAGTGCTCCGGCGATTCCGTTCCTCCGCGGCAGGCGGCTTCGCGTTCTGGTGCATCACGGCCGCCAAGGACGGCGGCAGCGTGACCGCATCGGTTGGCGGCGGCGCGGCCGGATCTGGGCCCAAGTGTGGGCCTTGGTCCCTGGATTGCGGTCGGCACGGTGGCGGGTGTGACACGTTGAAAGCTGGGCGAATTCGCCGGGATTCTGCCCTTGTCTGGTCCATGACAGCGTGGGAAACTCCGGGGAAACCCTAGATCTCCTTGGGATCGAGCGATGGTGGTGCTTTTGCGTCGTAGTCCCTCTTCAGGGCATCATTTTGGAGTTTGCTCCGGTTGAAGGGATCAACGACGCCGGCGGCGCACACCTGGTGGCGCAATTGCCGATGAAAATCACGCCGACTACGGTCATGAAGGACGATGGTGGCGTCTTTGATGTTGTTTCCTTGTCGAGGCATCGTCGTTGCAGTTTGCGTCAGCAGGCTCGGGATGCTCCGAGGGAAACCCTAGATCTGGGTCTCCCAGATCGGACGATGATGGCATTCGCAGTATCGCTCTTCCTCCTGGGGGCATCGTTTTGGAGCAAGTGATGGCTAGAGGGGACAAGAGGAGGAGCGGTGTTACATCTACCGCAAGGCCGACGGTGGATCACTACGGCATGGCATTGCAGAGTTTCGGAGACGGGCACGTGTGGATGGACATGTGAGGATGGTGGCGTTGTCTGGCGCCGTGGTGACGTCGACGACAGGCCAGGCAAGGTCGATGCGTTAGTTCATGCTCTGGAGATGGACCGGTGGAAGATGGCGGTGGCAACCTCTGAGAGTACGCCGGACCGGTGTGGGACCCAGTCCCAGTGTGTGGCTGGGCTGGGGCATCCGGCTATAGATGTTAGGGTTTGGTGCGATGTCTGTTTGGTATTAGGCCTGGATATTTGGCACACCTTCATCAAGGGGATAGGAGTTGCAAAAGGTGTTGCCTAGATGGCTGCTTCAGGCTGACTGAAGTATTACTTTGTATGGTCCTTGTGAATAATTAATAAAATGGCTGCATGCATCATCCAGATGCAGAGGCCGGAGGTATATCCTCCTTTTCCAAAAAAACCTAGTGTTGACACTCATCATTTCCTCGTGATATGAATGTGTGTGAACATTCATCTTAGTGGCTTGTTGCTATGTAGGATGAAGGCTACGAGCTATTACAATTTTCTGGATGAGTTAAATATTGTAGGTTTGGCTTTACAAATTCAAACGTGACTCTCAAAGAAATCCTGAAAGGTTAAAAGGCTTGTAACCAAAGGCTTATAATAAAGAGAGAAGAGATTTGTCTTATGACATATTTTCTCTTGTCGGGATTAAGGAATTGTGAACATGTTCGTGTTATCATGATGACATATTTTTATGTTTGCTCAAATTAAGAATGTCCACGTGGCTCATCAAGAAGGTTTTTTCATGAAAGTAAAAGTAACATAAGGCATGTAGTGTGGAGAATTTATTTTATGAACTAATACAAGTGTTGAGACAATGTCACTTTAAGTCTGAGGGAGTAAGCTCTCTACCTCACGTAGATGAAAAGCTTAGTGGCTAAACCATGAGTTTTCTATCATCCAAAAATGATATGAATAATGTCTCAAACACATATACTTTTCCAAACTCTTTTACCATTGTTTTGACCTCTAATTTGCATGATCTGAATGAAACTAACCCGGACTGACGTTGTTTTTAACAGAATTGCCATGACATTATTTTTATGCAGAAATAAGAGTGCTCCAAATTGACTAGGGATTGTTTAGGAATTTTGATGGAAAATAAGAAGACCCGAGGACCAAAGAAGTGCCAAAGGGGGCCACTAGGGTGCCACACGGCCACGCAGGTACCTCTGGCCATGCCACATGGTTGCGTGGGCCCCTCGGGCACCACCTTTCGAACATCCTTTCGCCTATAAATTCCATATATCCCAAAAAAAAATTATAGAAATTCCCGGCGTATTTTACGATACAGAGCCGCCACCATCTTGGTTCTTCCTTTGGAGATCTGATCTGGAGTATGTTTTGGGCTCCGGAGAGGGGGATTCTTCATCATCATCATCACCAAACCTTCTCCAATAACAATCTAATTATGCTTCCACCCATGTGTGAGTAATTCCTTTGTAGGCACATGGAGGTAGATGGGAAATGGATGATAATTCTTATGTAATCGATGTTAGATTTGTTAACGCCTGATACCTAGTATCCACTATGTTGTGAGATTGATGTTGCTATGCTTAAGGCTTGACAGTATGACCCGAGTGTCATGATTTCATATCTGAACTCATTATGTTTTTATTAATATATTTGTGTTTTGGATCTACCTGCAAGTTGTATGCATCTGTTAGGGTTCTGAACCCGAGACCCCAAAGTGTCAATAATTGGGATATCAGTGGGGATGACTTACCTTGAGGATTACATGTATTCACTATTTTTAATTCTTTGATCCGATTCTCTATTAAAAGTAGAGCATTAATTACCCTTAGTTTCCATTAGCACCCCGTTGAAATGGGAGAGTAGGACAAAAGATGTTGTGCAAGTTCTTATCACAAGCACATGCAACTACATACTAAATACATGACTACACATGATTGATGAATTGGACCTAGTTTTCTGTCGCTCTATGTTATGACTATTGCATAATGAATCTCATATGAACAAAACCCACTATCTACGTCTGTGCCTACGCTTTCCATTACTGTTGCTCTCATTACAATTACTACTGCTGCAATCTGTTACTTTTCTGCATTACCGTTACCACTATTGTTACTATTACTATTTCACTGCTAGTGCTATCATATTACTTTGTTACTGATAAATTTTGCCGAGAAAGGTATCTATCCAGGTGTGATTGAATTGATAACTCAACTGCTAAGGCTTATAAATATTCTTTGACTCCCATTGCGTCGAATCAATAAACTTGGGGAAATACTTCCCTCGAAGAATGTTACGGTCCCCTATACTTGTGGGTCATCAATGATCTTGGTGTTGTCTCATGCATTAATTACATGGAGATTCATCAAGAAATAGGTCCAAAAGGAGTAAAATTCATATTATGATGCCATACGAAAGAAATACTTTATGTACCAATACTCTGTCTCACTTACTACTAAAGTCAAGGGCGATAAGATTGGACATTTTAGTGTCCAAGGAACCAATTTTAAACTAATGGACAAATTGATGGGGTAGTAAATCATCTAGTTGAAGGTGGTCTCTCTATACTTCAATATGCCGACGATACAATTCTCTTCATAGATCATGACCTCGAGAAAGCGAGAAATCTAAAATTACTTTATCAGCATTCGAGCAACTCTCAGGTCTTAAGATCAATTTTCATAAAAGTGAATTGTTTTACTTTGGCGAAGCTCAAGACGAGGCTCACCTGTACGCCGACCTGTTCGGATGCGGGTTGGGTCAATTTCCGATAACATATTTGGGGATACCGATACATTATCGAAGACTCACAAATGCTGAATGGAAACACGTCGAGGAGAGGCTGCAAAAAAGACTTAGCAGTTGGAAAGGTAAACTGTTGTCTCTGGGTGGAAGATTGCTCCTCATAAATTCAGTACTAAGTAATATGGTACTTTATATGATCTCCTTCTTCCAGCTGCCGAAAGGAGTTTTACATAGATTGGATTATTTCCGATCAAGATTTTTTTGGCAAGGAGATAGCGAGAGAAAGAAATATCGACTGGCTAAATGGAGTGTGGTTTGCCGTCCCAAAGACCAAGGTGAGTTGGGCATTCAGGACCTTGAGGTTAATAATAGGGCCCTACTCGGTAAATGGTTGTTTAAATTACTAACGGAGGATGGTGTATGGCAAACACTCCTCAGGAGGAAATATGTGGGCTCCAAGGCGGTATCCCAAATATACTGGAAGCCTGGGGATTCTCACTTTTGGGCAGGTCTAATGGCTACGAAGAAATATTTCTTCTGCTATGGATCTTTCTCGATTAAGGACGGCTCGGAAATTAGATTCTGGGAGGATACGTGGTTAGGAAATATGACTCTCCGGGAACAATATCCGGCTCTATACAATATTGTGCGTCACAAGGGTGATACTATCACCATGGTAATGGAATCATTTCCACCAAATGTGATGTTCAGAAGGGATTTAATTGGACCCAGACTCCAATCATGGAACAACCTGCTCCAGCGGTTGTCCACGGTGTAATTGTCACATGGGTCTGATGTTTTCCGATGGAACCTACACGGGAATGGACAGTTCTCAGTGGAGTCTATGCATAGAGCGTTAATCCATCCTGATGTGCCAGTTGATAATAATAAGAAGATCTGGAAGATGAAGATACCACTTAAGAATAAAATCTTTGCATGGTATCTTCATCGCGGAGTCATTCTTACTAAAGATAACCTTATCAAGAGGAATTGGCATGGAAGTTTGCAATGTGTCTTTTGTCACCATGAGGAGACAATAAAACATTTATTCTTCCAATGCAAATTTGCTCGTTCTATATGGTCAGTCATCCAAATAGCTTATGGATTGTATCCTCCTTGTAGTGTTGCTAATGTATTTGGCAATTGGCTATATGGGATTGATCACAGGTTTAGAACTCTTCTCAGGGTGGGAGTGCTTGCCATTATTTGGTCGCTTTGGCTATGTAGAAATGATATGGTTTTTAATGATAAAAGTACTTCTCTCATGCAGGTTATCTACAGATGTACCGGGACTCTTCGTTTATGGTCCTCTCTACAACACGTGGAGAATCGAGACCTGTTTATAGAGGTATGTACACGATTGGAGGCTACAGCGAGGGATACTTTTATACAACATGGGTGGCAACATAATCTTAGGATTGCACCCCCTCCGCTTTAGGCGTTATACAGACTCTACATCTTTCATTGTATTTCGCCTTTTTATTTTTGTTTGAATTAGAGGACAATGTTTGGCTATGTGGATCTTAGTTATGCAGAGGCCGAGTGTAATGCTTAAACCTTTTAAGTAATAAAGCGCTCCTTTTCGAAAAATTTAAACTGATCAGATAATGTCGGTTCCTTATGTTTCAGCTATGAGAAGTACCTTACGTATTAAGTATGAACGTGCCCTCTTATTTATGACCAAGACACTTATTTATGCTCAAGACACTTGGCAAAATTGTGTTTAATCCATAACTAGACCACTGAAAAGATGTTATAAAGCTTTGCAATATATGCAAGGCGATGATTATTACATGCTCGTTTATAATGAGTTTGGTAACCTAATAATTGTGAGTTAGTCAGACATTGTTTTGGTGAGGTACACGGGTATTAAGATTTCCTAGCCATGTTACATCCGCACCCTAGTTTCATCATAGAAAAGCTCCTAAAGAACAATCATGGTATCATCAATGATGCAAACTATTTGTGGCATGTGAAGAGGGTACCGAGCAGGTTGTATGTCGCAAAAATATTATTCCTGGAGTTAAGAGTGGTAGACAACATCTCTGAACCACTCACTGCGATTATGATGGCAAAGTTCTCTCTCCGATAAAAGTCAATTAGTGTTGCCAAAGACATTGACATTATGTCTATGTTGTGAGATACAGTCCAGGATCAAACGTAAGATACTATATCTACATGTTTTGCGGGTCTGCTCAGTAATGCTTACCACCCATTATTTTATGATGATGTTGCTGACATGGGCTTAGGGCATATCTAATGCTGACTCGTAAATTTGCTCCAGCATCTGTCTGCGGACAGCGGGACCAGTCCGCGGACATAGATGCCGGAGGCTGCCATCCAATGCTGTCCGCACACATTTCAACAACTAATAGAACTAATCGGACACAATTCGTGCAATCCGGGTGGATTTATATAAAGGTCGGATATAATTTACATAAATAGATGATTTTTCGACCGATTTACTAAAAACCAAAAAAACTAAACCCTATATCGGACGACCACCTCATAAGCGTGGCCGCTCTGTCATGCCGCACCCTCATCGCCGTCCGTGCCGTCGTCCCTCTAGCGATGCAAGGATGCCGGAGGACCGCGACAGCGTGCTGCTCGCGGAGGAGCAGCTCCGCCTCCTGATATGCGCCGCGAAGGGCCACCTTGCCGACTGTCGTCGGCACCGGCGGAGCCCTTGCCCCTGGCGGCGTTGGTGGAGCAGTTGCTAAGTGACCAGTCCTCGTCGATCTTGACGAGCTCACCGTCAAGGCGACGTCGGCGCCTAGTGGACGTATCCCGAGGTGGTGACAGAGTGGTCGACCCACACGTGGTGGTGATGTTAGGGTCATTGCTGACCCATTCTGACATCATGTCCGTCTTGGCGAATGCGGAGTGTCTAGCGACATAGTGCTGGTCGTACCTAGCCTGCTGCCTCGACACACTCTCCGCCTCGGATACCCGGCCCAAGAGCCGGAGGCACCGCCGTAACCACCTCCTCCGAGGTAATGGAGGATGTGGCCATGCATCTTCGTGATCGCGGGCAGCAACTCCTCCTTTATCAGGTGGCGATGGCGTCGTGGTGGCGACAAGGGCTCATCAATCCGCATGTGGCAGCTGCGCAACGGGGGCGACGCCGACTCATCCTTCACGCGATGAAGGCGTTGATGGGACCTGATACATCTCCAACGTATCTTTAATCTTGGATGTTTTACAATTATTTTATAGCAACTTTATATCATTTTTTGGGACTAACCTATTGACATAGTGCCAAAGTGCCAGTTGCTGTTTTTGCTTGTTTTTACTTCGCAGAATATAAGTACCAAACGGAGTCCAATCGTGACGAAACTTTTTGGAGAATTTTTTTGGACTAGAAGAAGGCCAGTGGGCCAAAGAAGTAACCAGGAGGGAGCCCAGGCCGCCCACAACCTACCAGTGCGCGACAGGGGCCCCGGGCGCGCCCTGATGGGTTGTGGCCGCCTCGGGAACCTCCTCCACCACCTCTGAGATATATAAATACCCAAATATTCCAGAAACACTAGAGGAGTCGACGAAAAATACATCCAGCCGCCGCAAGTTCCAGAACCGCGAGATCCAATCTAACACCATCACAGAGGGGTTCATCATCCTCATTGGTGCCTCTCCGATGATGTGTGAGTAGTCCACCATAGACCTATGGGTCCGTAGGCAGTAGCTAGATGGCTTCCTCTCTCTCTTTTGATTCTCAATACAATGGTCTCTTGGAGATCTATTTGATGTAATACTTTTTGCGGTGTGTTTGTTGGGATTTGATGAATTTTGAGTTCATGATCAGTTTCTATCCATGAATATTATTTGAGTCTTCTTTGATCTCCTATATGCATGATTACTTATAGCCTCGTATTTCTTATTCGAATCTTTGGTTTAGTTAGGCCAACTAGATCGATTTTTCTTGCCATAAGAAGAGGTGCTTTGTGATGGGTTCGATCTTGCGGTGTCCTCTCCCAATGACAGAAGGGGCAGCGAGGCACACATGTATCGTTGCTATTAAGGCTAACAGGTGTTGGAAATATGCCCTAGAGGCAATAATAAAGTGATTATTATTACATTTCCTTGTTCATGATAATTGTCATGGTTTCGTCACGGCATGTTGTCCTCGTGAGAGAACTTAGGTGTGAGGCCATCGCAACTAGGTGGCGGCTTGAGAGGGGTTGGTCGGAATCGAGAGATGCGAGTTTACCCAGGTTCGGCGCCTCCGATGGAGGTAAAAGCCTACGTCCTGCTTTGTGTGTATTGATGATGATGATCTCGATTACAAGGGTGCGGGATCGCTACCTCTAATCTCGAGAGCCTCTAGTCTGTCTATCTCTAATGACTTGAAGTCGTCCCTCTTGGGGCGCCTTACCCCTCCTTATATAGGTTGAAGGGGTAGGTTTACATGTAGAGTCCTACTGGGAGTAGGATTAGGACTAGTCTTTCTTGGGTCCTAATCTGTGTCTTGTTTCTCTTGTAAGGGAATCCTTCCTCTCCTTTGGGCCTTCTCTGTGAGCCGCCTTCCGTTGGGGAGCACGCCGGGCCTTAGGCCTTGTCCTCCAGGCTGACCCGGTAAATATTGTGACCTCATGAGCCGCCAAATGGTTGGGCGGGTCATACTCCTGGCCGGGTCAAACCGTGGGGAATATCCCCGACATTAGCCCCCAGGTTAGCTTGAATTTATTCATGGTAAGCTCCTGAAATAATAATAATATGTTAAGAGACCGGCTTGCTCCACTGGCCGACTTAATTTAATGAGGTGGCTCCTTGAAAATCCGGGTTTCTTTTTCATATGAACGAGCCGTCTTCACAATCATATTGCAGGTCCATGTCCTTTGCAAAATATTGGGAATAAAGCACCCATATGCCGTTTGAGTCGTCCACCAATGCTTTGGCTTGATGAAATTATTGGAGATAAGAAAACCATATGAAGTTGAGCCGGCTTCCATTGCTTCGGCTTGATAAAAATATTGGGAATAGAAATTCGTCCATTGTTAAACCAGTTCAACCTGTGAAGCCATGTTGTTTATATAAAATCTGCCGGGTTATGATTTTTTGATAATGCCGGGTCATGATTGTTGATGACGCCGGGTCAAACAACTGGACTCCAGCGGACTTGATAAAATTATTGGGAATAAAGAAATCCATGTGATGTTGAGCTGGTCTTTCAACGCTTCAGCTCCATGAAGAATGAGACCTGTCTCGCACTCAATTAACATCTTGAAAGTGTTCTTCTATTTTTTTATATCCATATTACCTATAGCCCCCAAGTGCCGGGTTGTCTTGCCTGCAGCCACCTGGGACTTGTAGGTGTCTTATGCTCATAAAACTTCAGCCAGTGTAGCCCCTAAGGGCCGGGTCATTTATGCAATACTGAGCAGGACTTTTTGTAGATCTGATCATATAGACTTGAGGAGCAATGTGTAGCCCCCAAGGGTTGGCTCAGTAAGAAAATACTGGGCTGGGACTTAGAAAAAGATAGAAAGGCCGGCTCATCTCCTTGAGATAACAAGACCTGTTGACAATGTAACAATTTTCATTAGCCCCCAAGTGCCGTGGTGCATGCTTGCAGCGACATGGGACTTTGAACTTGGTGTTGAATGTTTGAGAAATCTGGGTTGTCATCTGAGTCGCCAGATATAGACTAAGTGTCTTGTATTTCACATGTGTAGCCCCCAAGGGCCGGCTCATCAGTATGTGATGGGCCGGGTCTTCAATATAGACCTTATAATCTGTTTGAACAGCTGAACACTGTAGCCCCCCAAGTGCCGGGTTGCATGCCTGCAACGATTCGGGACTATTCCTTACATTGCAGAATAAAATCCTATCCACTGTCTAGATGACGTTGCTGAAAGCCTTGCATATCAATGTTGAACCATACTCCTTGCTGTAAGCTGGTATTTTTGGGATGAATGACTAATAGCCATTACTCTGAAGGGGCTTTGAAAATCTCAATCATCCAATACTGGTTATGACAACCATAATGAAAATCCTGCCATGTTGGCTATTTAAGATTTGAATAATATAACTCGGTTTGAAAGCCTCAATTATTCAATACTGGTTATAACAACCATAATGAAAATCCAGCCATGTTGGCTATTAAGGATTGGAATATGTAACCCGGTTTGAAAACCGGTTCCTGCAACATAAACCAGGATATTCATGCATATATGATGCATGGTAAGATGATGCAATGTATGATGTAATGTATGATGCAATGCATGACAACAGAGAATATGTATATCTCAAATATTTGTAAGTCGCCCTTGAAGGCACAACCAAATGAGATCAACTCTTGTTCTTATTTTTGAAAAACTCAAGGTTTGTAATCCCGTAGGCTGGCTCTCACATGACATAAATCCGTCGTTTAAACCTTAACAAGTTCAGGGTCTTAAAAAAGTTTGACTGTTAAGAGTACGAACGGGCCCCATAGCGGAGAGACTACAGCGGACAGGTGAGTTTATCCTAGCTCACTGTAAGCCGGCTCTCTCGTGACAAGAGCCTCCGTTTTAACCTTGACAAGTTCAGGGTCTTATTGCGAGATTGACTGTCAAGTTTAGGGTCTCTTTGCAAGATTGACTTTCAAGAGTTCGGCGGGTCACCTGGTGGAGTAGCAAGTTGCAAACAGGCAGGTTTAACTCATACTCCCTCTGTCCCAAAATAAGTGTCGCTGCTTTAGTATTAAATTTGTATTAACTTAGTACAAAATTTACGACACTTATTTTGGGACGGAGGGAGTATATGGCATGGAAGCCGGTCAAGAGGGTATGAAAGCTAAACTCATTGAGTTGGAAGCCCCCAAGTGACCTTACGATGATCCAATAAATCTGGGCACCCATGTTTGAATGGAGCATCATGGTGGCTCGTCCTCTTGGGCAACTTTTTAATGTTCTTCCAATAAGGTAGGGCACCCATGTTTAAACGGTCGCATCATGGCGGCTTGTCCTCTTGGGCGACTTTAAATCTTCCGCCAATTATGGCAGCAGCCCCCGGGACCGGGTTATCTTCCCAGCAATGATCCGGGGTTCCAGAATATTTGAGCCCGGTTGAATCTGCCGAGTCATGTCTGTGCAGCCCCCGAGTCTTAAGACGACTCGAGGAGTTGGCTTGAGATTCTTCACACTTGGCCGTGGCATAAGCCGGCATATGGTTGACGGCTGATAACTAAAATTTATTGAAGCCAAAAGCGTGTGGCCAGCTGATGATCTCCGCGACACTCATTGTATGTCCTTGGCGTTGATAACGCAACATGAACCCGCGGAAGGTTGAGATGGCGGGTTATAAATGATCACATATGAGTTTTGTCAGTAACTCGGCCTTTGGTTCGACCCGGCTGGTAGTTGAAGTTAACCAAACCGCGGTGGCGGAGACTTGTGCGCCTGTCCATTGAGTCATTTGGTGCAGGCGGAGGCTGATAATATATTATTATTTGCTCCAGAGTTTGTTGGAATAGACCGGCCGCGGGGCGGTTTGCGTGCTTCCGTTGGGCAGCTCGCATAGGCAAACATTGCACCGGTATGTTGATGTAGATCAGACCGCGGAGGTGGCATCTTACGCGCGTCTGTTGGGTGGCTCGTATAGGCGAGCACTGCACCGGTATGTTGATGTAGATCAGACCGCAGAGGCGGCATCTTACTCGCGTCCGTTGGGCGGCTCGTATAGGTGAGCACTGCACCAGTATGTTGATGTAGATCAGACCGCGGAGGCGGCCACGATATTTTAAGCCGGTGTGGACACACGAATTGGCCACGACGTTGTAAGCTGGTGCGGACGGGCGAGTCGCCACGACGTTGTAAGCCGGTGCGCGAGTCCGTTGTGCAACACGACACGGACAAACACCAGTGCAGAATGATGCTGGCGTGCGCTCCATCTCCACGATATAATGCCACTTTTGTAATAAAGATTTGTCCTGCATAAAAATATTGCAAGCATAGTAATTGTTCTGAGAGGAAATTAATATGGATTAATAAAATAGACCGGATGGATATCACCTGGTTTATTTGGACGATAGATGATCCGTATATATCAGATGTGGATAACATCCAGTAATTTCAACTGCGATTCAACCACTCTCGCCTTCTCTTGCAGAAGATCATCAATCATAGCAGAGACCGCGGCGAAGGTGGCGGGTCGTAGCGGTGAAAACGACTCGAGGCGAGACCGTGATGTGGAGGCAAGGGCGGCTCGCAGCGGGAGCGTGACGGCTCAGGACGAGGCCGAGCTAAGGTCACTCGGCGCGAGGTTCGCGACGGTGATGGCAAGGCGGCGACTTGAACTGCGATCACAGCGGGGCCAGAGCAGGGCGGCTCGGAACAGACCCTCCGGGTCGTGTTGACCAATCCGCCTTTTCATTGTTTTTAACTCATCCAACCGGCCCCCACCTCTATCCCTTCCTTATCCCCCAACTGGCCGCATGGAGGCCTACGGGAGCAAAGCAGAAATCGGCCAAGCGCAAAAGAGAGCCGGTCAACCCAGCAAGTAGCCGGGCCGGAGGCAGGGGTCGAGCCGACGTGTGGGCAGGTGGCCAGGCCGGTGCAGGCGCGCGGAGGGAAGCGCAGGCAGTGGCGGGAGGACAGCGGCTACCTGCAGGGGCGACGGCGGCTGTCGGGCGCGATGGAGTTGGGCGACGCGCAGCAGGCGAGGCGAGGCCTCGACCGAGGGCCGGCTCGAGCAAGGGGCGGAGCAAGGCTGGCGGGCATGCTGAGGCTTGGCGGGTGCGGTGCAGCAGGCGTGGTGTGGCCGCAACGAGCCATTAAGCATGCGGAGGCGAAACGCGCATGGGCGGGAGCCGGCCAGAGAAGCACGTGGAGGCGGACGAGGCGGAGGCATGAGGCAACGCGGCGAGCCGGCGGGCGTGGCGCTGGGGGGCTTGGCGGAGATGGCGGCGCGAGCCACGGTGGTGGAGGCGGGGTCAAGGCAAGACCACTCAGCGAGGACGGCCCGCGGCGGAGCGTCCGGCTCATGTAAAGGCTGTGGGCCGGAGGCCGAGGGGGCGCGGCTCGTGCGGCCACGGCAGAGAGGGCGAGCGGCGACAACGGCTTTATGGCGGGCCACGACTCGGAGGCGGAGCGCGACGGTAGCGACTGCTTGCGGCGGTGGCGAGGCGGCAAGGCCACGCTCAAGGCGGAGGAGATGGCAGCCTCGCAGGGGCCCGCGGGCAACCGGCTCGGGTGTCTCGGAGGGCAACGGAGGCCGGGGCGGCCCGGAGCAGCGGCCGGCCGTAGGTGGAGGCGCGAGGTGCGCGGGGCGACAGAACCACAGCGGAGTCCTAATGCAGTCTCAAGGCGACTCGAGGTCGCGGCGGAGGTGCGGCCACGGCATGAGGAGATGGCAGATTGGAGCAGCACGGAGAAGTGAGCCCACGGCGGCGGATGCGGGTGGCTGAGCCCGCGGTCATTGCAACAGCCGCGGAGGCTCGATGGTGAAGGGAGGCGAGTCGGAGGCGGAGCCTGATCGGCGCAGGTGTGTGTGTGGGGGGGGGCGAAACCATGGTGGTGGCGGGTCGATCCGAGGGCATCTCGGAGGCACTCGCGAACCGTGTCCAAGCCCTCCTCCAAGTCATGCAGGTTTGACCAACCGGGTCCTCCTTCAGGTCATGGTCCCTTTCTATCTTTTCTTCTCCCCCCTTCTTTTAATTGGACTGGTCAATGAGCTAGCCCGCAGCATATTGCGCTGCCTGACGTGACCATGGCCTGTACGTCTTTCTGGTCAGCTTCGGATTGTAAACGGAATAAAGGAATCTGAACGTACTATGATTAGTACTCAGCTTTGGATTCTTGTGCAGGGTGCCAGTACTTCCATACGATGAACACCACTTCGAGTGAAAATCGGCCGCCGCGGCTGTCGCTAATTGACATGATGTTGTAGTTTTGACACGGCTGCCATCATCAGTATAGATTTCTTTTGCTGTCATGAGTCCAGTAACCGTGCAGACGGATCTGACTGGCGGCTGTAGCAAAAGTCGGATCTACCGCCTGTCGTCGCGTATGCCGCCGTCGAAGTTTTTCAATCTCGATTGGTGAATTCAAAGTTAATGTAGATTCTTCCTTGCCGGCTCTCGCGGATCCGGCGGGTCATAAGCTTCCCGATCCCTAGGAGAGACCCCTTCAAGAACACAATACCACCGGCTGCAGCCCCACGGTGGGCGCCAACTGTCGTGGTTTCGTCACGGCATATTGTCCTCGTGAGAGAACTTAGGTGTGAGGCCATCGCAACTAGGTAGCGACTTGAGAGGGGTTGGTCGGAATCGAGAGACGCGAGTTTACCCAGGTTCGGCCCCTCCGATGGAGGTAAAAGCCTACATCCTTCTTTGTGTGTATTGATGATGATGATCTCGATTACAAGGGTGCGGGATCGCTACCTCTAATCTCGAGAGCCTCTAGTCTATCTATCTCTAATGACTTGAAGTCGTCCCTCTGGGGGCGCCTTACCCCTCCTTATATAGGTTGAAGGGGTAGGTTTACATGTAGCGTCCTACTGGGAGTAGGATTAGGACTAGTCTTTCTTGAGTCCTAATACGGGTCTTGTTTCTCTTGTAAGGGAATCCTTCCTCTCCTTTGGGCCTTCTCTGTGAGCCGCCTTCCGCCGGGGAGCACGCCGGGCCTTAGGCCTTGTCCTCCAGGCTGACCCGGTAAATATGGTGACCTCATGAGCCGCCAAATGGTTGGGCGGGTCATACTCCTGGCCGGGTCAAACCGTGGGGAATATCCCCGACAATAATCGTTTATGGTCCATGCTATAATTGTATTTATTGGAAACTCAAATACATGTGTGGATACAGAGACAACACCGTGTCCGTAGTGAGCCTCTACAGGACTAGCTCGTTGATCAAAGATGGTCAAGGTTTCCTGGCCATAGACATGAGTTGTCATTTGATAACGGGATCACATCATTAGGAGAATGATGTGATGGACAAGACCCAAACTATGAACGTAGCATATGATCGTGTCAAATTTATTGCTATTGTTTTCTGCATGTCAAGTATCTGTTCCTATGACCATGAGATCATGCAACTCACTGACACCAGAGGAGTACCTTGTGTGTATCAAACGTCGCAACGTAACTGGGTGATTATAAAGATGTTCTACAGGTATCTCCGAGGATGTTTGTTGAGTTGGCATGGATCAAGATTGGGATTTGTTAATCCGTATGACGGAGAGGTATCTGAGGGCCCACTCGGTAATACAACATCATAATGAGCTTGCAAGCAATGTGACTAAGGAGTTAGCCACGGGATCTTGTATTACAGAATGAGTAAAGAGACTTTGTCGGTAACGAGATTGAACTAGGTATGGAGATACTGACAATTGAATCTCGGGCAAGTAACATACCGATGAACAAAGGGAACTGCATATGGGATTGACTGAATCCTTGACATCGTGGTTCGATCGATAAAGATCTTCATAGAATGTGTGGGAACCAATATGGGCATCCAGGTCCCGCTATTGGTTATTGACCGTAGAGGTGTCTCGGTCATGTCTTCATAGTTCTCGAACCCGCAGGGTCTGCACACTTAACGTTTGGTGACGATTAGGTATTGTTGTGTTAGATATGTTGGTGACCGAAAGTTGTTCAGAGTCCCGGATGAGATCCCAGACGTCACGAGGAGTTCCGGAGGTAAAGATTGATATATAGGAAAGTGATATTTGGGCATCGGAATGGTTTCGGGGTTTGCCGGATTCTATCGGGAGTGCCGGAAGGAGTTCCGGGTGTCCACCGGGGAGAGCCACCTGCCCCGGAGGGCCCCATGAGCTGAGAGGGAGGCGCACCAGCCCCTGGTGGGCTGGGTTCCCCGCCTCCCAAGGGCCCATGCGGTCGAGGGCAAAGGATGGCCCTGGGGTGGCCGCCGCCCCCTTGCATTGGGGGCCAAGGCAGCCCCCCAGGCCGCCGCGCCCAACCCTAGGGAAACCCTAGGGCGGACGGCCCCGTCCCTTGCCCCTATATATATGAGAGAGGGAGGAGGGCGCAGCCCTCTCTCCCTCCCTCTAGATTGCTTTCTCCTCTAGATCTGTTCGGTAGTGCTTGGCGAAGCCCTGCCGGATCAGCTCCACCACCACCGCCACCACGCCGACGTGCTGCCGAAGAACTCATCTACCTCTCCACCCTCGCTTGCTGGATCAAGGAGGCAGAGAACGTCATCGAGTTGTACGTGTGCTGAACAAGGAGGTGTCGTCCGTTCGGCGCTAGATCGGGACGGATCGTGATTGGATCGCGAAGACGTTCGACTACATCGACCGCGTTTCTTAATGCTTCCTCTTAGCGATCTACAAGGGTATGTAGATGCAATCTCTCCTCTCGTAGATGGTCATCTCCTAGATTGATCTTGGTGAAGCGTAGGAAATTTTTTGTTTCCCATGCAACGTTCCCCAACAGTGGCATCATGAGCTAGGTCTATGCGTAGATGACATCACGAGTAGAACACAAAGGAGTTTGTGGGCGTTGATAATCATATTGCTTCCTTCCTTGGTCTTTTCTTGATTCAGCGGTATTGTAGGATGAAGCGGCCCGGACCAACTTTACCTGTCCAGATACATGATACCGGTTCCATCAACTGACATGTAACTTTGTTGCATAAGATGGCTGGCGGGTGTCTGTCTCTCCCACCTTATATGAATCGGATTCGACAAAGGCGGTCCTTGTAGAAGGTTAGATAGAAACTTGTATATCACCGTTGTGGTTTTGCGTAGGTAAGAATCGTTCTTGCTAGATACCCATAGCACCCACGTAAAACATGCAACAACAAATTAGAGGACGTCTAACTTGTTTTTGCAGGGTATGTTTGTTGGGGAACGTTGCATGGGAAACAAAAATTTTCCTACGCACACATAAGATCTATCCATGGTGATGAGCATCTACGAGAGGGAGAGTGAATCTACATACCCTTGTAGATCGCTAAGCGGAAGCGTTAATAAACGCGGTTGATGTAGTCGAACGTCTTCGCGATCCAAATCGCCGAGCGTCCCGCGATCCAATCACGATCCTTCCGATCTAGTGCCGAACGGACGGCACCTCCGCGTTCAACACACGTACGGCTTGATGACGCCTTCACCTCCTCGATCCAGCGAGCGATGGTGAAGTAGTGGTTGAGTTCCAGCAGCACGACGGCGTGGTGATGGTGGTGAGGAACAATCTCTGCAGGGCTTCGCCAAGCGCTACGGAGATTATGACGGAGGAACTAGAGGGCTAGGGTTGCCGGCACACGGCTTGGGAAATCCTGATGTGTCCCGTGTGCTAGCCCTGCCCCTCTATTTATATGTTGAGCCTTGGGGTCTAAACTTGGAGTAAAAGCCTCCTCCGGGTCGGTTTTGCCCGCACAAGGTCGGTTTGGCCCGCAGGGAAAGAGTCCAACTCGGATCCCTGCCGAACCGTGCACAGCCGCGCACAAGCGGTAGTACCGCTTCACACAAGCGGTAGTACCGCTTGGGCGGTAGTACCGCTTCACACAAGCGGTAGTACCGCTCGGGCGGTAGTACCGCTTCACCAAGCGGTAGTACCGCTTACGCGGCAGCAAAACTACTTTTGCACTTTCCAATACCTTGTGGGCTTTATCCCTTTGGCTCATATAAAGTGTTGCTGCACCCGAACACTTCGGTAAACATCCGGAATCCATTCCGGTGAACTCCGGAACCCTTCCAGAGATCAAAACACTATTATCACATATATCAATCTTTACCTCCGGACTATTCCGGAGATCCCCGTCATGTCCGGGATCTTATCCGGGACTCCGAACAACTTTCGGTCACCAACATAATAACTCAATTATACTAATCGTCACCAAACGTTAAGTGTGTAGACCCTGCGGGTTCGAGAACTATGTAGACATGACCGAGACACCTCTACGGCCAATAACCAATAGCGGGACCTGGATGCCCATATTGGCTCCTACATATTCTACGAAGATCTTTATCGGTCGAACCTTTATGTCAAGGATTCAGTTAATCCCGTATGCTGTTCCCTTTGTTCTTCGGTATGTTACTTGCCCGAGATTCGATCGTCGGTATCACTATACCTAGTTCAATCTCGTTACCGGCAAGTCTCTTTACTCGTTCCGTAATACAAGATCCTGTGGCTAACTCTTTAGTCACTTTGCTTGCAAGGCTCAATGTGATGTTGTATTACCGAGTGGGCCCTGAGATACCTCTCCGTCATACGGAGTAACAAATCCCAGTCTTGATCCATGCCAACCCAACAGACACCCTCGGAGATACCTGTAGAGCACCTTTATAGTCACCCAGTTACGTTGCGACGTTTGATACACACAAGGTATTCCTCCGGTGTCAGTGAGTTGCATGATCTCATGGTCAAAGGAACAGATACTTGACATGCAGAAAACAATAGCAATAAACTGACACGATCAAATGCTACGTTTACAGTTTGGGTCTTGTCCATCACATCATTCTCCTAATGATGTGATCCCGTTATCAAATGGCATCTCATGTCAATGGCTAGGAAACCTTAACCATCTTTGATCAACGAGCTAGTCAACTAGAGGCTTACTAGGGACACAGTGTTGTCTATGTACCCACACATGTATTTGAGTTTCCAATCAATACAATTATAGCATGGATAATAAACGATTATCATTAACAAGGAAATATAATAATAACCAATTTATTATTGCCTCTAGGGCATATTTCCAACAGTCTCCCACTTGCACTAGAGTCAATAATCTAGTTCACATCACTATGTGATTTACATTGTAATGAATCGAACACCCATGCAGTTCTGGTGTTGTTCATGTTTAGCCCTTGGAAGAGGTTTAGTCATCGGATCTGCAACATTTAGATCCATGTGTACTTTGCAAATATTTATGTCGTCCTCCTTGATGTAATCGCGGATGGAATTGAAACGTCGCTTTATGTGTCTGGTCCTCTTGTGAAATCTTGGTTCCTTGGCTAGAGCAATGGCACCAGTATTATCACAAAACAGAGTCATTGGGTTAAGTGCACTAGGCACTACTCCAAGATCTGTCATGAACTCCTTCATCCAGACACCTTCCTTCGCCGCCTCCGAGGCAGCGATGTACTCCGCTTCGCATGTAGAATCTGCTACCACGCTTTGCTTGGAACTGCACCAGCTAACCGCACCCCCATTAAGAATAAATACGTATCCGGTTTGCGACTTAGAGTCATCCGGATCAGTGTCAAAGCTTGCATCGACGTAACCCTTTACGACGAGCTCTTGATCACCTCCATAAACGAGAAACATGTCCTTAGTCCTTTTCAGGTACTTCAGGATATTCTTGACCGCCGTCCAGTGTTCCATTCCTGGATCACTTTGAAACCTTCCGACCATACTTATGGCAAGGCTGACATCGGGTCTTGTGCACAGCATTGCATGCATGATAGAGCCTATGGCCGAAGCATAGGGGATGACACTCATCTTTTCTCTATCTTCTGCAGTCACTGGGCATTGAGTCTTACTCAACTTCACACCTTGCAAAACAGGCAAGAACCCCTTCTTGGACTGATCCATTTTGAACTTCTTCAAAATCTTATCAAGGTATGTGCTTTGTGAAAGTCCTATTAAGCGTCTTGATCTATCTCTATAGATCTTGATGCCTAATATGAAAGCAGCTTCTCCTAGGTCCTTCATTGAAAAACTCTTGTTCAAATATTCCTTTACGCTTTCCAGCATTTCTATATTGTTTCCAATCAGCAATATGTCATCCACATATAATATTAGAAACGCTATAGAGCTCCCACTCACTTTCTTGTAAATACAAGCTTCTCCGTAAACTTGTATAAACTCGAACGCTTTGATCACATCATCAAAACGAAGATTCCAACTCCGAGATGCTTGCACCAGTCCATAAATGGATCGCTGGAGTTTGCAAACTTTGTCAGCATTCTCTGGATCGACAAAACCTTCTGGTTGCATCATATACAACTCTTCCTTAAGGTAACCGTTAAGGAACGCTGTTTTGACATCCATCTGCCAAATTTCATAATCGAAAAAGGCAGCTATTGCTAACATGATTCTGACGGACTTAAGCATCGCTACGGGTGAGAAGGTCTCATCGTAGTCAACTCCTTGAACTTGTGAAAAACCCTTTGCCACAAGTCGAGCTTTATAGACGGTGACATTACCGTCCGCGTCCGTCTTCCTCTTAAAGATCCATTTGTTCTGAATGGCCTTACGCCCTTCAGGTAATACTTCCAAAGTCCATACTTTGTTTTCATACATGGATCCCATCTCGGATTTCATGGCCTCTAACCACTTCTCAGAATCCGGGCCCATCATCGCTTCTCCATAGCTCGTAGGTTCATCGTTGTTTAACAACATGACCTCTAAGACAGGGTTGCCGTACCACTCAGGAGCAGTACGCGTCCTTGTCGACCTACGAGGTTCGATAGCAACTTGATCCAAAGCTTCATGATCATCATCATTAACTTCCTCTTCAGCTAATGTAGGCTCCACAGAAACAACTTTCTGCGCTGCGCTACTCTCAGGTTGAAGTAAAGGTTCAATAACCTCATCAAGTTCTATCTTCCTCCCACTCAATTCTTTCGAGAGAAACTCTTTCTCAAGAAATGTTCCGTTTTTAGCGACAAACACTTTGCCTTCGGATCTGAGGTAGAAGGTATACCCAACTGTCTCTTTTGGGTATCCTATGAAGACGCATTTCTCCGCTTTGGGTTCCAGCTTTTCAGGCTGAAGCTTTTTGACATAAGCATCACATCCCCAAACTTTAAGAAACGACAGCTTTGGCTTCTTGCCAAACCAAAGTTCATATGGCGTCGTCTCAACGGATTTCGATGGTGCCCTATTTAAAGTGAATGCAGCTGTCTCTAATGCATAACCCCAAAACGATAGTGGCAAATCGGCAAGAGACATCATAGATCGCACCATATCCAATAAAGTTCGATTACGACGTTCGGACACACCATTACGCTGTGGTGTTCCAGGCGGTGTCAATTGTGAAACAATTCCACACTGTCTTAAGTGACTGCCAAACTCATAACTCAGATATTCTCCTCCTCGATCAGATCGTAGGAATTTAATCTTCTTGTTACGATGATTCTCAACTTCACTCTGAAATTGTTTGAACTTTTCAAATGTTTCAGACTTGTGTTTCATTAAGTAAATATACCCATATCTACTTAAGTCATCAGTGAAGGTGAGAAAGTAACGATAACCACCGCGCGCCTCAATACTCATTGGACCGCACACATCAGTATGTATGATTTCCAATAAGTCACTTGCCCGTTCCATTATTCCAGAGAACGGCGTTTTAGTCATCTTGCCCATGAGGCATGGCTCACATGTGTCAAGTGATTCAAAATCAAGTGACTCCAAAAGTCCATCAGCATGGAGCTTCCTCATGCGTTTTACGCCAATATGACCTAAACGGCAGTGCCACAAGAAAGTGGTATTATCATTATCAATTCTACATCTTTTGGCATCAATGTTATGAACATGTGTATCATTACTATCGAGATTCAACAAGAATAAACCCCTCACATTGGGTGCATGACCATAAAAGATATTACTCATATAAATAGAACAACCATTATTCTCTGATTTAAATGAGTAACCGTCTCGCAATAAACAAGATCCAGATATAATGTTCATGCTTAACGCAGGCACCAAATAACACTTATTTAGGTTCATCACTAATCCCGACGGTAATCGAAGAGCGAGCGTGCCGACGGCGATCACATCAACCTTGGAACCATTTCCCACGCGCATCGTCACTTCGTCCTTTGCCAGCCTCCGTCTATTCCGCAGTTCCTGTTTTGAGTTGCAAATATGAGCAACCGCACCGGTATCAAATACCCAGGCACTACAACGAGGGTTGGTAAGGTACACATCAATAACATGTATATCATATATACCTTGTTTGTTGTTGGCCGCCTTCTTGTCAGCCAAATACTTGGGGCAATTCCGCTTCCAGTGTCCAGTTCCCTTGCAATGAAAACACACAGTTTCTGGTTTGGGTCCAGCCTTGGGTTTCTTCACGAGAGGAGCAACTGCTTTGCCACTCTTCTTGGAGTTACCCTTCTTACCCTTGCCATTTTTCTTGAAACTAGTGGTTTTATTGACCATCAACACTTGATGCTCCTTCTGAATTTCAGACTCAGCGACTTTCAGCATCGCAAACAGCTCGGCGACTGACTTGTTCATCCCGTGCATGTTATAGTTCAACACGAAGCTCTTGTAGCTAGGTGGCAATGATTGAAGAACTCTGTCAGTGATAGCCTCTGGCGGAAGGGGCATCCCTAACTCAGCCAGACGGGTGGAGTACCCAGACATTCTGAGCACGTGATCACTGATAGACCCGTTCTCCTCCATCTTGCAAGCATAGAACTTATCGGAGATCTCATATCTCTCGATCCGGGCATTCTTCTGAAAGATAAACTTCAACTCCTGGAACATCTCATATGCTCCATGACGTTCAAAACGTCTTTGAAGTCCCGGTTCTAAGCCATACAACATTGCACATTGAACTATTGAGTAATCATCAGAACGAGCCTGCCAGGCGTTCACAACGTCTAGAGACTCAACTGGAGCAGGTGGATCACCAAGCGGTGCATCAAGGACATAAGCCTTCTGGGAAGCCGTAAGGATAATCCTTAGATTACGGGCCCAGTCCACAAAGTTACTTCCATCATCTTTCAACTTAGCTTTCTCTAGGAACGTATTAAAATTCAGGGGTGCTACTGCGCGAGCCATGATCTACAACATAAATATAGCAAAGACAACTTAGACTATTGTTCTTAGATAATGAGTTTAGTTAATCATATTACTTAAAAACTCCCACTCAAATTGACATCCCTCCGATCATTCGAGTGTAACATGATCCAAATCCACCAACTCAAGTCCGATCATCACGTGAGTTGAGGTGGTTTCAATGGTGAACATCTTCATGTTGATCATATCTACTATATGACTCATGTTCGACCTTTCGGTCTCTTGTGTTCCGAGGCCATGTCTGTACATGCTAGGCTCGTCAAGTTTAACCCGAGTGTTCCGCACGTGTAACATGGCTTACACCCGTTGTATGCGAACGTAGAGTCTATCACACCCGATCATCACGGCGTGTCTCGAAACGACGAACTTTCGCAACGGTGCACACTTGGGGAGAACACAATTTATCTTGAAATTTAAGTGAGGGATCACCTTATAATGCTACCGTCGTCCTAAGCAAAATAAGATGCATAAAAGGATTAACATCACATGCAAATCATAAGTGACATGATATGGCCATGAACTTGTGCTTTTGATCTCCATCTCCAAAGCACCGGCATGATCTCCATCGTCACCGGCATGACACCATGATCTCCATCATCTTGATCTCCATCAACGTGTCGCCATAAGGTTGTCGCGCCGACTGTTGCTTCCACGACTATAGCTAACGTTTAGCGATAAAGTAAAGCATTACATAGCGCTTAATGATTGACACGCAGGTCATACAATAATTAAAGACAACTCTATGGCTCCTGCCAGTTGCCGTACTCATCGACATGCAAGTCGTGATATTCTATACATCACATGATCATCTCATACATCACATATATCTCATCATGTAATTGGCCATATCATATCACATCATACCCTGCAAAAACAAGTTAGACGTCCTCTAATTGTTGTTGCAAATTTTACGTGGCTGCTACGGGTTTGCAAGAACCGTTCTTACCTACGCAAAACCACAACGTGGTGTAGTGATTGCTTTTTGATCTTCTAAAAGAACCCTCTTCATTGAACCGATTCAACTAAAGTGAGAGAGACAGACACCCGCCAGTCACCTTTATGCAACAAGTGCACGCAGCGGTAAAACCAGTCTCGCGTAAGCGTACGCGTAATGTCGGTCCGGGCCGCTTCATCTCACAATGCCGCTGAATCAAGTATCAACTAGTAACGGCAAGCAATATGTATACACCCACGCCCACAACTCGTTTGTGTTCTACTCGAGATCTCATCTACGCATAGACCTGGCTCATGATGCCACTGTTGGGGAACGTTGCATGGGAAACAAAAATTTTCCTACGCACACATAAGATCTATCCATGGTGATGAGCATCTACGAGAGGGAGAGTGAATCTACATACCCTTGTAGATCGCTAAGCGGAAGCGTTAATAAACGCGGTTGATGTAGTCGAACGTCTTCGCGATCCAAATCGCCGAGCGTCCCGCGATCCAATCACGATCCTTCCGATCTAGTGCCGAACGGACGGCACCTCCGCGTTCAACACACGTACGGCTTGATGACGCCTTCACCTCCTCGATCCAGCGAGCGATGGTGAAGTAGTGGTTGAGTTCCAGCAGCACGACGGCGTGGTGATGGTGGTGAGGAACAATCTCTGCAGGGCTTCGCCAAGCGCTACGGAGATTATGACGGAGGAACTAGAGGGCTAGGGTTGCCGGCACACGGCTTGGGAAATCCTGATGTGTCCCGTGTGCTAGCCCTGCCCCTCTATTTATATGTTGAGCCTTGGGGTCTAAACTTGGAGTAAAAGCCTCCTCCGGGTCGGTTTTGCCCGCACAAGGTCGGTTTGGCCCGCAGGGAAAGAGTCCAACTCGGATCCCTGCCGAACCGTGCACAGCCGCGCACAAGCGGTAGTACCGCTTCACACAAGCGGTAGTACCGCTTGGGCGGTAGTACCGCTTCACACAAGCGGTAGTACCGCTCGGGCGGTAGTACCGCTTCACCAAGCGGTAGTACCGCTTACGCGGCAGCAAAACTACTTTTGCACTTTCCAATACCTTGTGGGCTTTATCCCTTTGGCTCATATAAAGTGTTGCTGCACCCGAACACTTCGGTAAACATCCGGAATCCATTCCGGTGAACTCCGGAACCCTTCCAGAGATCAAAACACTATTATCACATATATCAATCTTTACCTCCGGACTATTCCGGAGATCCCCGTCATGTCCGGGATCTTATCCGGGACTCCGAACAACTTTCGGTCACCAACATAATAACTCAATTATACTAATCGTCACCAAACGTTAAGTGTGTAGACCCTGCGGGTTCGAGAACTATGTAGACATGACCGAGACACCTCTACGGCCAATAACCAATAGCGGGACCTGGATGCCCATATTGGCTCCTACATATTCTACGAAGATCTTTATCGGTCGAACCTTTATGTCAAGGATTCAGTTAATCCCGTATGCTGTTCCCTTTGTTCTTCGGTATGTTACTTGCCCGAGATTCGATCGTCGGTATCACTATACCTAGTTCAATCTCGTTACCGGCAAGTCTCTTTACTCGTTCCGTAATACAAGATCCTGTGGCTAACTCTTTAGTCACTTTGCTTGCAAGGCTCAATGTGATGTTGTATTACCGAGTGGGCCCTGAGATACCTCTCCGTCATACGGAGTAACAAATCCCAGTCTTGATCCATGCCAACCCAACAGACACCCTCGGAGATACCTGTAGAGCACCTTTATAGTCACCCAGTTACGTTGCGACGTTTGATACACACAAGGTATTCCTCCGGTGTCAGTGAGTTGCATGATCTCATGGTCAAAGGAACAGATACTTGACATGCAGAAAACAATAGCAATAAACTGACACGATCAAATGCTACGTTTACAGTTTGGGTCTTGTCCATCACATCATTCTCCTAATGATGTGATCCCGTTATCAAATGACATCTCATGTCAATGGCTAGGAAACCTTAACCATCTTTGATCAACGAGCTAGTCAACTAGAGGCTTACTAGGGACACAGTGTTGTCTATGTACCCACACATGTATTTGAGTTTCCAATCAATACAATTATAGCATGGATAATAAACGATTATCATTAACAAGGAAATATAATAATAACCAATTTATTATTGCCTCTAGGGCATATTTCCAACAATGTTGTGATATGATATGGCCAAAGACATGATGATATATATTTGATGTATGAGATGATCATATTTTGTAATAGTTTATATCAACTTGCATGTTGATGCATACGGCAACCGGCAGGAGCCATAGGGTTGTCTTTAATTATTATGTGGCCTGCGTGTCACTCATTAAGCGCTATGTAATGCACTTTATCGCTAAGCGGTAGCAATAGTAGTAGAAGCATGGTTGGTGCGACAACCCCGATGGCAACACGATGATGGAGATCATGATGATGGAGATCATGGTATCATGCCAGTGACGATGGAGATCATGCCGGTGCTTTGGAGATGGAGATCAAAAGCACAAGTTCATGGCCATATCATGTCACTTATGATTTGCATGTGATGTTAATCCTTTTATGCATCTTATTTTGCTTAGGACGACGGTAGCATTATAAGGTGATCCCTCACTAAAATTTCAAGATAAAAATTGTGTTCTCCCCGAGTGTGCACCATTGCGAAAGTTCGTCGTTTTGAAGCACCACGTGATGATCGGGTGTGATAGACTCTACGTTCGCATACAAAGGGTGCAAGCCAGTTTTGCACATGCGGAACACTCGGGTTAAACTTGACGAGCCTAGCATGTACAGACATGGCCTCGGAACACAAGAGACCTAAAGGTCGAACATGAGTCATATAGTAGATATGATCAACATGGAGATGTTCACCATTGAAACCACCTCATCTCACGTGATGATCGGACTTGGGTTGCTGAATTTGGATCATGTAACACTCGGATGACCGGAGGGATGTCAATTTGAATGGGAGTTTTAAGTAATATGATTAACTAAACTCATTATCCTGAACAGTAGTCTAAGTAATCTTTGCAAATTTATGTTGTAGATCAATGGCTCGCGAAGTAGCTCCCCTGAATTTCTATGCATTCCTAGAGAAAGCCAAGCCAAAAGATGATGGAAGTAACTTTCTAGACTGGGCCCGTAATCTGAGGATTATCCTCATGGCTTCCCAAAAGGCTTATGTCCTTGATGCACCGCTCGGTGCGCCACCCCTCCAGTGTTGTCTGCAGACGTTGCGAACGCCTGGCAGGCGCGTTCTGATGACTACTCAATAGTTCAGTGTGCTATGTTGTATGGTTTAGAACTGAGACTTCAAAGGAACGTCATGGAGCATATGAGATGTTCCAGGAGTTGAAGTTTATTTTTGAGAAAAATGCCCGGATCGAGAGGTATGATACCTCCTATAAGTTCTATGCTTGCATGATGGAAGAGAATGGGTCTGTCAGTGAGCACATACTCAGAATCTCTGGGTATTCCAACCGTCTGGCTGAGTTGGGAATTACTCTCCCGCCAGAGGCGATCACTGACAGAGTTCTTCAATCATTGCCACCTAGCTACAAAAGCTTTGTGTTGAACTATAACATGCAAGGGATGAACAAATCAGTCGCCGAGCTGTTTGCGATGCTAAAAGTCGCTGAGTCAGAAATCCAGAAGGAGCATCAAGTGTTGATGGTCAATAAAACCACTAGTTTTAAGAAGAATGTTAAGGGCAAGAAGGGTAACTCCAAGAAGAGTGGCAAAGAAGTTGCCCCTCCCGTGAAGAAACCCAAGGCTGGACCCAAGCCGGAAACTGAGTGCTTTCATTGCAAGGGAACTGGCCACTGGAAGCGGAATTGCCCTAAGTATCTGGCCGACAAGAAGGCGGCCAACACCAAACAAGGTAGATATACATGTTATTGATGGGTACCTTACCAACTCTCATTGTAGTGCTTGGGTATTTGATACCGGTTTGGTTCACATTTGGAACTCAAAGCAGGAACTACGAAATAGACGGAGGCTGGCAAAGGATGAAGTGACAATGCGCATGGGAAATGGTTCCAAGGTTGATGTGATCGCCGTCGGCACGCTCGCTCTTCGATTACCATCGGGATTAGTGATGAACCTCAATAATTGTTATTTAGTGCCTGCGTTGAGCATGAACATTATATCTGGATGTTGTTTAATGCGAGACAGTTACTCATTTAAATCAGAGAATAATGGTTGTTCCATTTATATGGGTAATATCTTTTATTGTCATGCAACCAATGTGAGGGGTTTATTCTTATTGAATCTCAATAGTGATGATACACATGTTCATAAGATTGATGCCAACAGATGTAGAGTTGATAAAGATAGTACCACTTTCTTGTGGCAGTGCCGCTTAGGTCATATTGGTGTAAAACGCACGAAGAAGCTCCATGCTGATGGACTTTTGGAGTCACTTGATTTTGAATCACTTGACACATGTGAACCATGCCTCATGGGCAAGATGACTAAGACCCCGTTCTCTGGAACAATGGAACGGGCAAGTGAGTTGTTGGAAATCATACATACTAATGTGTGCGGTCCGATGAGCATTGAGGCGCACGGTGGATATCATTACTTTCTCACCTTCATCGATGACTTAAGTGGATATGGCTATATTTATTTAATGAAACACAAGTCTGAAACGTTTGAAAAGTTCAAGCAATTTCAGAGTGAAGTTGAGAATCATCGTAACAAGAAGATTAAATTCCTACGATCTGATCGAGGAGGAGAATATCTGAGTTATGAGTTTGGCAATCACTTAAGACAATGTGGAATTGTTTCACAGTTGACGCCACCTGGAACACCATAACTCAATGGTGTGTCCGAACGTCATAATCAAACCTTATTGGATATGGTGCATTCTATGATGTCTCTTGCCGATTTGCCACTATCATTTTGGGGTTATGCATTAGAGATAGCTGCATTCACTTTAAATAGGACACCATCTAAATCCGTTGAGACGACGCCATATGAACTGTGGTTTGGCAAGAAGCCAAAGTTGTCGTTTCTTAAGGTTTGGGGATGTGATGCTTATGTCAAAAAGCTTCAGCCTGAAAAGCTGGAACCCAAAGCGGAGAAATGCGTCTTCATAGGATACCCAATAGAGATAGTTGGGTATACCTTCTATCTCAGATCCGAAGGCAAAGTGTTTGTCGCTAAAAACGGAACATTTCTTGAGAAAGAGTTTCTCTCAAAAGAATTGAGTGTGAGGAAAATAGAACTTGATGAGGTTGTTGAACCTTTACTTCAACCTGAGAGTAGTGCAGCGCAGAAAGATGTTTCTGTAGAGCCTACATCGGTTGAAGAGGAAGTTAATGATGATGATCATGAAGCTTCGGATCGAGTTGCTATCGAACCTCGTAGGTCGACAAGGACGTGTACTGCTCCTGAGTGGTACGACAGCCCTGTCTTAGAGGTCATGTTGTTGGACAACGATGAACCTACGAGCTATGGAGAAGCGATGATGGGCCCGGATTCTGAGAAATGGTTAGATGTCATGAAATCCGAGATGGGATCCATGTATGAAAACAAAGTATGGGCTTTGGAAGTATTACCTGAAGGGCGAAAGGCCATTCAGAACAAATGGATCTTTAAGAAGAAGACGGACGCGGACGGTAATGTCACCGTCTATAAAGCTCGACTTGTGGTAAAGGGTTTTTCACAAGTTCAAGGAGTTGAATACGATGAGACTTTCTCACCCGTAGCGATGCTTAAGTCCGTCAGAATCATGTTAGCAATAGCTGCATTTTTTTATTATGAAATGTGGTAGATGGATGTCAAAACAGCGTTCCTTAACGGTTTCCTTAAGGAAGAGTTGTATATGATGCAACCAGAAGGTTTTGTCGATCCAGAGAATGCTGACAAAGTTTGCAAACTCCAGCGATCCATTTATGGGCTGGTGCAAGCGTCTCGGAGTTGTAATCTTCGCTTTGATGAGGTGACCAAAGCGTTTGGGTTTATACAAGTTTACGAAGAAGCTTGTATTTACAAGAAAGTGAGTGGGAGCTCTATAGCATTTCTAATATTATATGTGGATGACATATTGCTGATTGGAAACAATATAGAATTTATGGAAAGCGTGAAGGAATATTTGAATAGGAGTTTTTCAATGAAGGACCTAGGAGAAGCTGCTTTCATATTAGGCATCAAGATCTATAGAGATAGATCAAGACACTTAATAGGACTTTCACAGAGCACATACCTTGATAAAGTTTTGAAGAAGTTCAAAATGGATTAGTCCAAGAAGGGGTTCTTGCCTGTATTACAAGGTGTGAAGTCGAGTAAGACTCAATGCCCAGTGACTGCAGAGGATAGAGAAAAGATGAGTGTCATCCCCTATGCTTTTGCCATAGGCTCTATCAAGTATGCAATGCTGTGCACAAGACCAGATGTCAGCCTTGCCATAAGTATGGCCGAAAGGTTTCGAAGTGATCCAGGAGTGGAACACTGGATGACGGTCAAGAATATCCTTAAGTACCTGAAAAGGACTAAGGAAATGTTTCTCGTTTATGGAGGTGATCAAGATCTCGTCGTAAAGGGTTACGTCGATGCAAGCTTTGACACTGATCCGTATGACTCTAAGTCTCAAACCAGATACGTATTTATTCTCAATGGGGGAACGGTAAGCTGGTGCAGTTCCAAGCAAAGCGTGGTAGCTGATTCTACATGCGAAGCGGAGTACATATCTGCCTCGGAGGCGGCAAAGGAACGTGTCTGGATGAAGCTGTTCAGGATAGATCTTGGTGTTGTGCCTAGTGCACTGGACCCAATGACTCTGTTCTGTGACAACACTTGTGCCATTGCTCTAGCCAAGGAACCAAGGTTTCACAAGAGGACCAGACACATAAAGCGATGCTTCAATTCCATCCGCGATTACATCAAAGAGGAGGACATAAATATTTTCAAAGTGCACATAGATCTGAAGGTCGCAGACCCGTTGACTAAGCCTCTTCCACGAGCATAACATGATAAACACCAGAACTGTATGGGTGTTAGATTCATTACAATGTAAATCACATAGTGATGTGAGCTAGATTATTGACTCTAGTGCAAGTGGGAGACTGTTGGAAATATGCTCTAGAGGCAATAATATAGTGATTATTATTATATTTCCTTGTTCATGATAATCGTTTATGGTCCATGCTATAATTGTATTTATTGGAAACTCAAATACATGTGTGGATACATAGACAACACCGTGTCCCTAGTGAGACTCAACAGGACTAGCTCGTTGATCAAAGATGGTCAAGGTTTCCTGGCCATAGACATGAGCTGTCATTTGATAACGGGATCACATCATTAGGAGAATGATGTGATGGACAAGACCTAAACTATGAACATAGCATATGATCGTGTCAAGTTTATTGCTATTGTTTTCTGCATGTCAAGTATCTGTTCCTATGACCATCAGATCATACAACGCACTAACACCGGAGGAGTACCTTGTGTGTATCAAACGTCGCAATAACTAGGTGACTATAAAGATGCTCTACAGGTATCTCCGAGGGTGTCTGTTGAGTTGGCATGGATCAAGACTGGGATTTGTTACTCCATATGACGGAGAGGTATCTCAGGGCTCACTCGGTAATACAACATCATAATGAGCTTGCAAGCAATGTGACTAAGGAGTTAGCCGCGGGATCTTGTATTACAGAACGAGTAAAGAGACTTGCCGGTAACGAGATTAAACTAGGTATGGAGATACCGACGATCGAATCTCGGGCAAGTAACATACCGACGAACAAAGGGAACTGCATACGGGATTGACTGAATCCTTGACATCGTGGTTCGACCAATAAAGATCTTCGTAGAATGTGTGGGAACCAATATGGGCATCCAGGTCCCTCTATTGGTTATTAACCGTAGAGGTGTCTCGGTCATGTCTGCATAGTTCTCGAACCCGCAGGGTTTGCACACTTAACGTTTGGTGACGATTAGGTATTTTTGAGTTAGATATGTTGGTGACCGAAAGTTGTTCGAAGTCCCGGATGAGATCCCGGACGTCACGAGGAATTCCGGAATGGTCCGGAGGTAAAGATTCATATATAGGAAAGTGATATTCGGGCACCGGAATGGTTTCGGGGTTTGCCAGATTCTACCGGGAGTGTCGGAAGGAGTTCCGGGGGTCCACCGGGGAGAGCCACCTGCCCCGGAGGGCCCCATGGGCTGAGAGGGAGGCGCACCAGCCCCTGGTGTGCTGGGCGCCCCGCCTCCCAAGGGCCCATGCGGTCGAGGGCAAAGGCTGGCCCTGGGGTGGCCGCCGCCCCCTTGCCTTGGGGGCCAAGGCAGCCCCCCAGGCCGCCGTGCCCAACCCTAGGGAAACCCTAGGGCGGCCAGACCCTCCCCTTGACCCTATATATATGAGAGAGGGAGGAGGGCAGCCACACCCAAGCCACGGCGCAGCCCTCTCTCCCTCCCTCTAGATTGCTTTCTCCTGTAGATCGGTTCGGTAGTGCTTGGCGAAGCCCTGCCGGATCAGCTCCACCACCACCGCCACCACGCTATCGTGCTGCCGGAGAACTCATCTACCTCTCCGCCCTCGCTTGCTGGATCAAGGAGGCGGAGAATGTCATTGAGCTGTATGTGTGCTGAACGCGGAGGTGCCGTCCGTTCGGCGCTAGATCGGGACGGATCATGATTGGATCGTGAAGACGTTCGACTACATCAACAACGTTTCTTAATGCTTCCGCTTAGCGATCTACAAGGGTATGTATATGCAATCTCTCCTCTCGTAGATGGTGATCTCCTAGATTGATCTTGGTGAAGCGTTGGAATTTTTTTGTTTCCCATGCAACGTTCCCCAACAACAAGATGGGGTCTATTCCTACATGAATAGATCTTGTCTACATCATGTCACCGTTCTTATTGCATTACTCCATCTTTCCATGAACTTAATACACTAGATGCATGCTGGATAGTGGTCGATGTGTGGAGTAATAGTAGTAGATGCAGAATCGTTTCGGTCTACTAATCTTGGAGGTGATGGCTATATAATGATCATCGCCTTGGATATCGTCATGATTATTTGATCTTCTATCAATTGCCCAACAGTAATTTGTTCACCCACCGTGTGCTATACTCATGAGAGAAGCCACTAGTGAATCCTACGGCCCCGGGGTCTACTTTTCCAACATATTGCTTTCCGATCTATCTTTTTGCCGCTTTTGTTTTCAGTTCTATTATTCCAAAAACCCAAAAATACCTTGCTGCACTTTTTATTTGCCTCTTTTATTTTGTGTTCTTGTGAGATCTATCTATCCAATCTATCACAACCTAATCTATCTGTTTACCATAGAGAGATTGACAACCTCTCTTTCGCGTCCGGTTGCAAGTATTTGTTCTTTGTGTGCAGGTGTTGTTTACATAGTGTTGCATGATCCTCCTTCTGGTTCGATACCTTGGTTTCATAACCGAGGGAAATACTTACCGTCGCTGTGCTGCATCATCCCTTCCTCTTTGGGGAAATACCGACGCAGTCTCAAGCCACATCAAAGGAATTTTTGGCGCCGTTGCCGGGGAGGAAGCGATCTCTTCTATGTGCCAATCTCTGGCGCCGAGGAGACACCGTCAACATCTATCAGGTTCCTAATCACAAATCTCATCTCCTTGCAATTACATTATTTGCCATTTGCCTCTCGTTTTCCTCTCCCCCACTTCACCAAATTTGCCATTTTATTCGCCCTCTTTTTCGTTTGCCTTTTTCTCGTCAGATCTCTTGTTTGTCTACCTTGTCGTTATGGTTACTTCTTCCTCTATTGCGTGTACTCCCAAGAATGAAGTTCTTAATTTTAAGCAAAGGGGGGGAGAACCTAAAAGATGCTTGGTATAGGATTTGCCATGCTCATAATAGATCTATTCATAAGCAATCTACCATTGTTCTCCTTCGCAGTTTTTATGTGGGCATCACCACTTGGTATAGATTCGTCCTTGATACGATTACCGGTGGGAATTTCTTGATGTGTCCATCTTTGGACGCTTTTAATGCTATGGGAAGTTTAGTGGGATCACCATCTCTTACGGTCAATGAAACAACTTTAACCCTCGAACATGTTATGGAAAGGCTAGATGCTATTGAAAACAAGATGATTACCAAAGAACATCTTGAAAATTTGGATAAGAAAATGCATAATCTTGCTAATAAAAGTGGGTCAAAAGTGGGAGATGCCTTTAAATTGTTGAAGGAAAAAGAAACCGTAGTTAATGAAAGAATAGAAGAAAGCCCTTACCGGATTGATAAGTTGGAATAATTTTTTAGTAACTTGAGTTCGGCCTTTTCTTTGTTAAAACTATTGAAAAAACTTCCGTAAAAATTTGCAAGACCATGCAAGTCACTAAGAACAAAGGTGCTACATCTAGTAGCCACAAGGGAGATCTTAAAATGATTAGTATTCATCCTAATTTTGTTGAAATAGTAAAAGACCCTATTTACAAGAATGAAAGTTTTGGTCTTATTCCTAGAAGCGTTGTCATTGAGAGTATGTATGCTAAATTCTTGAAGAAATCTAGTTGTGTGATTGAGGAGTTGAAAACCAAAGATGACAGTACTTGAATCTATGCTTTATGCCTAGTTAGGGGCGTAAAACGATAGCGCTTGTCGGGAGGAAACCCAATGAATCAATTTATTTTATTATTTTTATTTCTTTTTTTGAGTGTTTACACAATTATGCCTCTGTTATGATTGTGTTTTTTATGTTTTATTTAGTGTTTTTACCAAGTAAAGCCTTAGGATGATTCATAAGATGAGTAGAAACAATGCTGAATCTGAAACATAAACTTTGACTCCAGTGCACGAATTTAATTTTTTACCAGAGCATGATATTGAGCTGAAATTTTAACACAGTGTTGTTATGCAAATTCTTTACATTTTCCTAATTTTTCAGAATTTTTGGAGTTACTGAAGTATGGTTAGAGTACAGATTACTACAGACTGTTCTATTGAAGACACATTCTGTTTTCGTTGCATTGTGTGCTTGTTTTGATGAATCTATGGTTTGTATTGAAGGGTATAAGCCATGGTAAAGTTAAAATACAGTAGGTATAATGCAATATAAAATTTGAATGAGTTTGCAACAATACATAAGGTGGTGATTTGCTTTATTATACTAACGGATCTCACAAAGATTTTGTTGAGTTTTGTGTGATTGAAGTTTTCAAGTTTTGGGTGAGATCACGATGGATGAAGGAATAAGGAGTGGAAAGAGCCTAAGCCTGGGGATGCTACAGCACACCCAAGATAATATCCAAGGAGAAACAAGCAACTAAGCTTGGGGATGCCCCGAGTGGCATCCCCTCTTTCTTCGAACGACCATCGGTATTTTACTTGGAGCTATATTTTTATTCGTCACATATCATGAGCTTTGCTTGGAGCGTCTTGTATTATTTGAGTATTTGCTTGCTTTGCTTTTTAGTTTGTCACTAGTATCCTTGCTGGACACACCTATTTGAGAGAGCGAAAATTATGCTATGCTTTGTTGGAATTGCTCTAGTGCTTCACTTATATCTTTTTGAGAACGGTGTGCTTTAAATTTTTGAAGAAATACTCTCATGCTTCACTTAGATTAATTTGAGAGTTAGTAACTTTTGAAGAAATTCTCTCATGCTTCACTTATACTATTTTGAGAGATGAAACTTTTATGCTCATGTTCTTCACTTAAATTTGTTTGAGCTTGTCAAAAGCAATGGCAATATATGAACCTAGTCCCAAAGTGATAGATATTAAAAGGGATATAATAAAAACTTTCATGAAGATCATTGGACAAATTAAACTTGATTCCTTGTAATAGTTTTGAGACATGATGATAGTGATATGTGAGTCATGTTGGTGAGTAATTATGCTTTAGTAAGAATAATGGTGTTAAGGTTTGTGATTCCCTATGCAAGCACGAAAGTCAATAGTTATGCAATGAAATTACATCCTACTTATGGTGCATTATTCGGTGTTAGTTATGCTCAATGCCCGTTTATGTGAATTTTCGTTTCTTGGTTGGTTGTTTCTCAATCTAAGTAGAAATACTACTTGTGCATCCAAAATCCTTAAACCCAATTTTGCCTTACGAGTCCACCATACCTACCTATATGCGGTATTTCCATGCCGTTCTAAGCAAATTTTTATGTGCCATCTCTAATTTTTAAAGTAAATTTCCTTTTTGTGTGCTTGTACCACTCTTGAAACGGTAGGGGGTGTCCAATATTTTTCCATGCTAGATGTGTTATTCTCGAGATTAGTGTTTATTCACTTGTCATTGCACGAGAGTACGGCGGTAATAGGGATGCCCAGTCCCGAAAAAAAAGAAATTTACTTTATGTTGTCAAATAATAATTTCCTTGGAAAGTGTTGGTATGGAAGGCAACCATGTATACGGCTAGCCATGGATTGTGAAGGAATGGTGGAAAAAGGAATAAACTTTACTTTATGTTTGGGAACCGCTTATGATGTATCTAGCATGGAAAGTATCGTGAACTACTTTGTCGTTTTCGTTGACAGGAAAGGCATGCCACCCACAATATTTTTCTCTCTCAATTTAAACTTTGAGGTCTAGCACCTCTACAAATCCCTACTTCCCTCTGTGAAGGGCCTATCTATTTACTTTATGCAATTTTTATTTTAAATTTGAGTCTCCATCTTCTCTTATAAAAGCACCAACTAGGGGGCACTATGATCATACTTGTGCATTGGGTGTAGTTAATTTTTGAGTGTGTTTCATGAATGGATCAATGATTGAGCATGATGGGCTAGGGATAACTTTCTTTAGTGTTGATATTTTGAAAGATATGGTTGCTTGTTAGCATGCTTGAGTATTAAATTCTTTATGTCAAAACTAGACTATTGCTTTGAACCATCTAAAAGTCCAAATGTCCATGATACAAAAGAAAATAATATGTGATGAACATGTTAGGCAGCATTCTACATCAAAAATTCTGTTTTTATCATTTACCTACTCGAGGACGAGTAGGAATTAAGCTTGGGGATGCTGATACGTCTTTGATGACCCACAAGTATAGGGGATCAATCGTGGTCCTTTCGATAAGTAAGAGTGTCGAACCCAACGAGGAGCAGAAGGAAATGACAAGCGGTTTTCAGCAAGGTAATTTCTGCAAGCACTGAAATTGTAGGTAACACATAGTTTGAGAGCAAGATAATTGGTAACAAGCAAGTAACGATAATGGTAAGCAAGGTGCAGGAAGTAGTCCAATCCTTTTGTGGCAAAGGACAGGCCAGAACAATCTCTAGTAATAGGCAAAGTGTTCTTGAGGGTACACGGGAATTTCATCTAGTGACTTTTATCATGTTGGTTTGATTCGTGTTCGCTACTTTGATAATTTGATATGTGGGTGGACCGGTGCTTGGGTGCTGATCTTACTTGAACAACCTCCCACTTATGATTAACCCCCTCGCAAGCATCCGCAACTACGAGAAAAGTATTAAGATAAAATCTAACCATAGCATTAAACGTTTGGGTCCAAATCAGCCCCTTACGAAGTAGCGCATAAACTAGGGTTTAAGCTTCTGTCAGTCTAGCAACCCATCATCTACTAACTACTCCACAATGCATTGCCTTAGGCCCATGAATGGTGATGTGTCATGTAGTCGAGGTTCACATGACACCACTAAGGGAATCACAACATACATACCATCAAAATATCGAACACATATCAAATTCACATGATTACTTGCAACATGACTTCTCCCGTGACCTCAAGAACAAAGGTAACTACTCACAAATAACAATCATTCCCAAGATCAGAGGGGTATTGAATAGCGTAATGGATCTGAACATATAATCTTCCACCAAATAAACCATATAGTAATCAACTACGCAAGGTAATCAACACTACTAGTCACCCACAGGTACCAATCTGAGGTTCCGGTACAAAGATTGAACACAAGAGATGAACTAGGGTTTGAGAGGAGATGGTGCTGTTGAAGATGTTGATGAAGATTGGCCTCCCAAAGATGAGAGGGGTGTTTGCGATGACGGTGGCTTCGATTTCCCCCTCCGGGAGGGAAGTTCCCCTGGCGGAATCGCTTCGTGATACGTCTCCAACGTATCTACTTTGCTCACCCTTTTGCCCTTGTTTTGGACTCTAATTTGCATGATTTGAATGAAACTAACCCGGACTGACGCTGTTTTCAGCAGAACTACCATGGTGTTGTTTTTGTGCAGAAAAAAAGTTCTCGGAATGCAACGGAACTTTTTGGAGAATTATTTTGGAATAAATAAGAATTATCGGAGCCAAAATCCACCGAAGAGGGGGGCCAGGGTGAGCATCACCCACCAGGGCGCGCCAGGCCCCCTGGGCGCGCCCTGGTGGGTTGTGCCCACCTCGTGGCCCCACTTGCCCTATCTCCGCCCCTATAAATTCCTAAAATCGGAGAAAAAAATTAGAGAGAAAGAATTATCGCGTTTTACGATACGGAGCCGCCACCACCTCCTGTTCTTCATCGGGAGGCCAGATCTGGAGCCCGTTTGGGGCTCTGGAGAGGGGAATCTTCGGTCTTCGTCATCACCAACCTTTCTCCATCGCCAATTCCATGATGCTCCCCACCGGGAGTGAGTGATTCTTTCGTAGGTTTGCTGGTCGGTGAGGAGTTGGATGAGATTCATCATGTAATCGAGTTAGTTTTGTTAGGGCTTGATCCCTAGTATCCACTATGTTCTGAGATTGATGTTGCTATGACTTTGCTATGCCTAATGCTTCTCACTAGGGCCTGAGTGCCATGATTTCTGATATGAACCGTTTATGTTATCATCTCTATATCCATGTTCTTGATCCGATCTTGCCTAGTCATATGCACCTATTACGTGTTATGATCCGTCAACCCCATAGTGACAATATTTGGGATACTTCGCGGTGATGACCGTAGTTTGAGGAGTTCATGTATTCACCATGTGTTAATGCTTTGTTCCGGTTCTCTATTAAAAGGAGGCCTTAATATCCCTTAGTTTCCTTATGGACCCCGCTGCCACGGGAGGGTTGGACAAAAGATGTCATGCAAGTTCTTTTCCATAAGCACGTATGCCTATTTACGGAATACATGTCTACATTACATTGATGAACTGGAGCTAGTTCTATATCGCCCTAGGTTATGACTGTTACATGACGAATATCATCCAACGAGTTACCGATCCAGTGCCTACGACCTTTTCACTTATTGCTCTTGCTAAGTTACTACTACCGTTGCTGCTGTTCCAACTGCTACAAAACTATTGCTACTACTGTTACCGCTGCTGTTACTATTGCTACAGCTATCAAAACTATCATATTACTGTGCTACTGATTACTCTGCTGCAGATATTTAATCTCCAGGTGTGGTTGAATTGACAAATCAACTGCTAATACTCTCAAGTATTCTTTGGCTCCCCTTGTGTCGAATCTATAAATTTGGGTTGAATACTCTACCCTCAAAAACTTTTTCGATCCCCTATACTTGTGGGTTATCAAGACCTTTTTCTGGCGCCGTTGCCGGGGAGCATAGCAATATTTGTTGAGTCACTTGGGATTTATATCAATTTATCACTATGAAGAATCTGAAGGATCAAAAGACTAAGATTTTTCCCTCTACTACGAGGGGAGGTAAGGAACCGCCATCTAGCTCTGCACTTGATTCACCTTCTGTTATGAGTAAGTTTGCAACACCACCACATGCTAGTAATCCTGATATGTTGCAAGTTATTGATGGTGCTACCTCTGCTATGAATGATGCTTATGATGATGCTAGTACCATGCTTGATGATAATGTGCCACTAGGAGAATTTCTTGATGAACAAATTGCTAGAGTTAAAGAATATGAAACTACTGAAACTGATGAGATTGCTGAAACTGATGAAGCTTATGAAACTGATTATGATTATGAAACTCCCATTAGTCCTAGCTCCCTTAAGTTTGAAATGCCTAAGATACCCGAAGGTTATGTTATGGACGAGGAGATAACTAGATAAATTCTTTCTTGCAAGGATAGAGACGATCTTAAGAAACTGCTATGCAAGTATAAGGAAACGACTTTGAATGCTAGAATGAAATGTGATCCTAAGTTTGCTAATTCGCCTATTTGTGTTACCGATAAGTATTATGAATTCTTTGTCAACCCAGAGTTAATTACTTCGGTTGAATCGGATCCTTTCCATGGCTATGAAAGTGAAACTGCAGTGGCACACCTTACTAAGCAGAATGATATAACCACCCTCTTTACTCATGATGAGAAGATTCGCTACTATTATATCCTTAAGTTGTTTCCGTTCTCATTAAAGGGTGATGCTAAGACATGGTACAATACTCTTGCTCCTGGTTGTGTGCGTAGTCCCCAGGATATGATTTACTACTTCTCTGAAAAATATTTTCCTGCTCATAAGAAACAAGCTGCCTTACAGGAAATATTTAACTTTGTATAAATTGAAGAGGAGTCTCCCACAAGCTTGAGGAGGCTTCTCCAGTTGCTTAATGCTTTGCCTGATCACCCTCTCAAGAAAAATGAAATACTTGATATCTTTTATAATGGACTAACCGATGCTTCTAGGGACTTCCTAGATAGTTGTGCTGGTTGTGTTTTCAGGGAACGAACTGTTGAACAAGCTGAAGAATTATTGAATAACATATTGAAGAATTATGATGATTGGACTCTTCCTGAACCACCTCCTAAACCCACTCCGAAGAAGAGGGGTATCTTATTTCTCAGTCCTGAAGATATGCAAGAGGCAAAGAAATCTATGAAAGAAAAAGGTATTAAAGCTGATGATGTTAAGAATTTGCCACCTATTGAAGAAATACATGGCCTTTACACACCACCACCTCCACAGGTGGTAGAGGTAAATTCTTTATTAAAGTTTAATGAAAGTGATATTCCTCACAATAAACCTCCTAGGAAATGCTTATATCAGTTCGATAACTATATTATGAAGCAAGATCATATCAATGCTCATGTTCTGAAACAATTGAAATACAATTGTGATATGATTACTCGCTTGAGTGACTTGCTATTTAGAATCAGTAATGATGTTAGAGGTGTAGGAAAGCATGCCTCTATGGTTCAAACTCAGTTAGAATAAGTTGCCAAGTCTCAAAAAGAATTGCTTGATGAAATGAATAATAATATGCATGATTTTGCTGCTAGAGTAGTAACTAGAGGAGGTAGAATGACACAAGAACCACTTTATCCTGAGGGTCATCATAAAAGAATTGAACAAGACTCTCAGAGAATTAATCCTGATGCACCTAGTCCTTCTAAGAAGAAAAAGAAAAAGAAAAATGATAGGACTTTGCATACCTCTAGTGAACCTGAGACACAAAAACCTCCTGATAATAATGATGTCTCTATTTCCGATTTTGAAACTCAATCTGGTAGTGAACATCAACCTAGTGATAATTAAAATGATAATGATGATGTTCACGATGATGCTCAAACTAGTAAAGATAGAGAACCAAATAATGATGTTGAAATAGAGCCTGCTCCTGATCTTCATAACCCACAACCTAAAAATAAACGTTATGATAAATAATACTTTGTGGCTAGGAAACATGGTAAAGAAAGAGAGCCATGGGTTCAGAAACCCATGCCATTTCCACCTAAGCCATCTAAGAAAAAGGATGATGAAGAATTTGAGCGCTTTACCGAAATGATTAGCCCAGTCTTTTTGCGTACCCGTTTAACTGATATTTTGAAGATGTCCCCTTATGCAAAGTATATGAAAGACATCATCACAAATAAAAGAATAATACCAGAAGCTGAAATCTCCACCATGCTTGCTAATTATTCTTTTAAGGAGGGAGTACCTAAAAAACTTGGAGATCCGGGAATACCCACTATACCTTGCTCCATCAAAAGAAACTATGTTAAAACTGCTTTGTGTGATTTGGGAGCCGGTGTTAGTGTTATGCCTTTCTCCTTATATAAAAGACTTGATTTGAATAAACTCACACCTACTGAGATATCATTGCAATTGGCTGACAAATCAACACCCATACCTATCGGTATTTGTGAGGATGTGCCCGTTGTTGTTGCAAATGTTACTATCTTAACGGACTTTGTTATTCTTGAGATGCCCGAGGATGACAACATGTCGATTATCCTTGGTAGACCCTTTTTGAATACTGCAGGGGCTGTTATTGATTGCAATAAAAGTAAAGTCACTTTTCATATTAATGGTAATGAGCACACGGTGCACTTTCCGAGGAAACAATTTCAAGTGAATGGTATAAATGTTATTAAAGAATCTCCGACCATCACTATTGGAAGTTTTCAATTACCTCTACCTACTGCCAAAAAGAAATATGATATACTTATTGTTGGGGATATGCACATCCCCATTGAGGTAACTTAGTGTTTTTACGAAAGTTCTTCGGTTTCATGCTAATCGGAAGTGGTTGTTAATAAGACTTGATCAACCTTATTAATGAATCACTTTTGAGAGGTATGACGACGATGAATCTAGTAAGCATAACTCTCTGCCCCCATCTTTTATTTTCTGTTTTAGTTAGTCAAATAAAATAAAATGCCATGTTTATCCTGTTTCCTGTTTTCTCCGTGCAATAAAAAAATGTCCCAAAAATAAAAATTCTCAGAATGCCCTGAAAATTTAACACGATTTTTTTATGATTATTTATGAATTTTTGGTACAAATAACACCCGAGGGGGGTGCACCTGGTGCCCACAAGATACCAGGGTGCGCCAGCACCCCCAGGCGCGCCCTGGTGGGTTGTGGCCCCCACGTGGCCCCCCTCACTTATCTCTTTAGCCCACATCACCACCTACCTCCAGCAAAAAATCACCACATCCAGCATTTTCGTGTTCTTGCTCTCAAACCCGCGGATTTCGATCTCTTTGCTTGAAGCTCCGTTTCTGAAACTGTTTGGAGGGATTGCTACTTGGTATGTGACTCCTCCATTGCTCCAATTAGTTTTTGTTTTAGTGGGTTATTTTTAGAGTAATTAGCTGCTCTTGGTGCTGCTGTAGATGAGCTTGCATGTTGAATTCTTAGAGTTCTAAGTAGTTTGAATGCTCAATATGGCCTCTATGCATGCTTAGGAGTAGTTGCTAACAATCTTACAAAGTTTTGTTGACAATTTTTTGTGGGCTAATTTTTTTCAGAATTTTTATAGGAATACAAATGCAATTCTTTAGGAGCTCTTTGAGGAGGAGATCCTCGGGAGCCTCGTCAAGTGGAAGCTCAGTTTGACAGTCTTATGTTGAACCAAGCGAAAGCTCGGTGCGAGATGCCGCTACCAAATCATGCTTGTGGCCTTGCGACGAGTTCATGGAAGGAGCAGGTATTAAGGAGGAGTTTTATCAATTTATCCACAACTCAGGGCTTGTTTCCTTCGTCGCAGATAAGTGCCCCTAGCACCTCGAACTGACGAATACCTTCACAAAGAAATTTAAATATTTTCCTCGTGAGTCTAGAGTTTCATTCAACCTGTACGATCATTCCTTTACCATGCCATTAGAGATGTTTAGCGATGCATGCAAACTTCCATATGAGGGTTCCTTCGATGAACCAACAAAATCCGAGTACGAATCATTTTTAGTAAATCTTTGCTTTGGCGAAGATAGAGGGGTTACACAAGGGAGAATTAACAACATCCATTTTCCATCACTCTAGTATTTTGCACTCTTCAATGGTAACTGTATTGTAGGCAAACAAGATTGTAGCACACAATGTGCTCATGATTTGAGTCTCTTACAAACTGCCATAACTGGGAATAAGGATTATAATCTTGGTGCAATTGTTGCACGGAGGTTGCAGCTTAATGGTGCTAGTGGTAATTTTTATGGAGGAATTTATGCCTCCTGTGTAGCTGAGAGATTAAATGTTTCACCTTGGCCTAATGACCCCATCCTACCCACTCAGTATTTAGACTTTGATGCCATGAAGCGTCATAAGTTCCTTACGGGTACGGCCACCAACTACACCTATAACTTGAGATTCAATAAAAAAACCTGTTGTGCCTGTTGTTTTGCCTGCTCCTGCTCTCTTTGATTTTCACACTAGGGGAAGATATTATGTTCTTGAGAGCGAAGCTTATGAGTACAATGCGAAGGTTGAAGCTGCCAGGAGGGCCGCGGAGTCTGCTCCGAGTTTCTCGATGAGCCATCGCCCAGATTATTATTCATACGGATGGTGACTACCAAGCTAGGCCAAAAGCCTAAGCTTGGGGGAGTACGTATTTCCACCGACATTACATTCATGTTCACACATTTCATTCCAGTTGTCGGTGTTCATACTTCTTCATTGTAATATCCATGCTATATTTGTTTTCTCGCTTTCTTCTTGTGTTTTTGAAAAAACTTTGACAAAACCCAAAAACATTTCCTACTTCTTTTTAGTTTTTCTTTCTAGCTTAGTTTAATTGTTGCATCAAAAGAAAACCCAAAAAGATTTCTCGCTTCTTCTTTTACTTGTTGGGAGCTTTCCCGTGTAAATAGTTTTTCTCGTTTTTTCTTTTTTTTTAATTTGCTTTCTCCAAGAAAAACCAAAAACTCCAAAAATATTTCAGTGTGTTTCTCTGAAATTCTTTTCTTTTTACTTGAGTCGTACCAAGGAGAAGACCACGATGAAATTGTTGAGTGGTTCTCATCTGCATTATCGTCTATCTAACGAAGAACCCATATTACCTTGTCTTCTCCTCTTGAAAAAAATGTTTGTAGATTCCAGCTTAGTCCATGACATTCTTGCACTATTATTATTTTCTTATCATTCGGTCGTGCAAGTGAAAGGCAATAATGACGACATTTGATGAATTGACTGTGGCAGAGAAAGGCGGGTATGAACTCAACTTGTTTTTGTTTTTGTAAATATGTTCAACCTAGTATCCCTTGATTCAGCGCATTATGATCAAACATGTTTGCAATGACCATTAGAGATTATAGTTGTTCATGCCATGCTTAAGTAGCTAAGAGTGGATAATGATTTATCTTGGGTGTCAACATGCATTAAAATGGTTGTGATGCGGTATGATGATATGGTATCCTCCTCTGAATGTTTCAAGTGGCTTGACTTGGCACATGTTCATGCATGTAGTTGAATCAAAACCAACATAGCCTTCATGATATTTATGTTCATGGTGTCCATATCCTACTCATGCTAGTATTCAATGTTGATTATATGTAATGCATGTTCATGACCGTCTTCGCTCTCTAGCTGGCCGCTTCTCAATCTAACTGCTAGCCTTCGCCTATACTAAGCGGGAATACTGCTTGTGCATCAAAACCTATGAACCAAGTTATACCAGATGAGTCCACAATACCTACCTATATGCGGTATTACCCTGCCATTCCAAAGTAAATTTGCATGTGCCACCTCTAAAATTCAAATGAACATCTATTTTGTGTGCCTGGACCGCTCATGGAGCGACAGGGGGCGGTCAGCATCTTCCATGCTAAGCGGGTTATTCTCATGACGAGTGTTTATTCACTTGTCCTTACACGAGAGGGGCGGTAATAGGGATGCCCAGTCCTAAAATCAAAAATCAAAAATAATTAAACAAAACTCCCCCGGGAATGTTGTTGGTTTGGACGGTACCCGTGGATGCGACTCGCCGTGGAGTGTGATTGTTGGTGGAGGGGGAGTAAACCTTTACTTTTACCGCTTGGGAACCGCTGCTAATTTGTTTAGCATGGAAGATATTGATAACTCTTGGTCGTGACGTTGACAGGAAGGGTGTACCTCCCAAAATTATAACTATCTCAATTTTAAACTTTGAGCTCTGGCATCGCTGCAAATCCATGCTTCCCTCTGCGAAGGGACTATCTATTTACTTTTAAGTTGAGTCATCACCTTCTCAAATAAGCGCCAGACCTAAGAGCACTATTGTCATCCTCATGCATTGTGTATAGTTGATGTTGGGTGCAACATGACTGGATCTTTTATACCATGAATTACAATGTTTAGTCGCTGCTTGAACTTTGGAGGTGCTCTGCATTTATGTTTTGCGGTCTCAGAAAGGGCTAGCGAGATACTACTATTGTCATATTGTATCACGATTGTTTTGACAAAATGTTGGCGCTTGAGATATATTATTATTGCTCGCTAGTTGCTTATGTTACTGATATGAGTAAATATAATTCCTAAGAGTTATTTCTGACATGGTTAGTTATAATCTTTGCTGAAAACCTGGGTGCTACTTAAGCATATATATGTAAACAAGAACAAAAGAGTTCATAAAAGTTGTTCTTTATCACTTTCAGTTTATAAACTGAATTGCTTGACGACAAGCAAAGGTTTAAGCTTGGGGGAGTTGATACGTCTCCAACGTATCTACTTTTCCTCACCCTTTTGCCCTTGTTTTGGACTCTAATTTGCATGATTTGAATGAAACTATCCCGGACTGACGTTGTTTTCAGCAGAACTACCATGGTGTTGTTTTTGTGCAGAAATAAAAGTTCTCGGAATGGAACGAACCTTTTTGGAGAATTATTTTGGAATAAATAAGAATTATCGGAGCCAAAATCCACCGAAGAGGGGGGCCAGGGTGAGCATCACCCACCAGGGCGCGCTAGGCCCCCTGGGCGCGCCCTGGTGGGTTGTGCCCACCTCGTGGCCCCACTTGCCCTATCTCCACCCCTATAAATTCCTAAAATCGGAGAAAAAAATCAGAGAGAAAGAATTATCGCATTTTACGATACGGAGCCGTCGCCACCTCCTGTTCTTCATCGGGAGGCCAGATCTGGAGCCCATTTGGGGCTCCGGAGAGGGGAATCTTCGGTCTTCGTCATCACCAACCTTTCTCCATCGCCCATTCCATGATGCTCCCCACCGGGAGTGAGTAATTCCTTCGTAGGCTTGCTGGTCGGTGAGGAGTTGGATGAGATTCATCATGTAATCGAGTTAGTTTTTTTAGGGCTTGATCCCTAGTATCCACTATGTTCTGAGATTGATGTTGCTATGACTTTGCTATGCCTAATGCTTGTCACTAGGGCCCGAGTGCCATGATTTCAGATCTGAACCGTTTATGTTATCATCTCTATATCCATGTTCTTGATTCGATCTTTCCTAGTCATATGCACCTATTACGTGTTATGATCCGTCAACCCCATAGTGACAATATTTGGGATACTTCGCGGTGATGACCGTAGTTTGAGGAGTTCATCTATTCACCATGTGTTAATCCTTTGTTCCGGTTCTCTATTAAAAGGAGGCCTTAATATTCCTTAGTTTCCTTATGGACCCCGCTTCCACGGGAGGGTAGGACAAAAGATGTCATGCAAGTTATTTTCCATAAGCACGTATGACTATTTACGGAATACATGCCTACATTACATTGATGAACTAGAGCTAGTTCTGTATTGCCCTAGGTTATGACTGTTACATGACGAATATCATCCAACGAGTTACCGATCCAGTTCCTACGACCTTTTCACTTATTGCTCTTGCTAAGTTACTACTACCGTTGCTGCCGTTCCAACTGCTACAAAACTATTGCTACTACTGTTACCGCTACTGTTACTATTGCTACTGCTATCAAAACTATCATATTACTATACTACTGATTACTCTGCTGCAGATATTTAATCTCCAGGTGTGTTTGAATTGACAACTCAACTGCTAATACTCTCAAGTATTCTTTGGCTCCCCTTGTGTCGAATCTATAAATTTGGGTTGAATACTCTACCCTGGAAAACTGTTGCGATCCCCTATACTTGTGGGTTATCACTTCGCCGGAGGGCAAAAGTGCTCCTGCCCAAGTACCGCCTCAAGGCGGCGGCGCTTCGTCCCTAAAGTCCTCCTCTGATTTTTTCTAGGTCAAATGTGACCATATACCAGAAGATGGGCACCGGAGGTGGGCCGAGGATGCCACAACCCATCAGGGCGCGTCCAGGGGAGCCTGGCGCACCCTGGTGGGTTGTGCCCACCAGGTTGGCCCCCTTCGGTAGTTTTTTGCTCCAGTATTTTTTATTTATTCCAAAAACAATCTCCGTAAAATTTCAGCTCCATTGGAGTTGTGCACAATAGGTATCTCTGATGTGCTTTTCCTAGGTCCAGAATTCCAGCTGCCGGTATTCTCCCTCTTTGTGTAAACCTTGCATATTATGAGAGAAAAGGTATTAGAATCACTCCCTAAAGCATTATTATTCAACAAAACATAATAAATAACAGTAGGAAAACGTGATGCAAAATGGACGTATCAAGTCCCCCAAGCTTAGACCTCGCTTGTCCTCAAGCGAAAGCCGATATTGAAAAGCATGCCCACATGGTTTGAGAGAGAGGTGTCGATAAAAACAAGATACGGACATAGAAGCATCATGCTTATTATTATAACAGGAGCAAACTCTATCATAAAACTTATTTCAATATATTTTTATCATATAGCTTCTCATGAACAGGTAACAATTCATCACAATAAAGAAGTATGAAGCATAAACCTTATTGAAAACCAACAAACTATGTTCTCAGTCAACTTTGCAACTACAATTCATCATATTTTCAGGAAGCGTCTCATGTCGGAGCCTTTTGGCAAGTCCACATACTCAACCATCATTTAGTCTTCTATGATTGCTAACACTCACGGCCTACCCATGAACAAAAAGTTTCAACCGGACACATACGAAGATAGGGGCTTATAGTTTGGCCTCCCAATGTATTCACCTCAAGGGTGTTGTCAACAATAATAACTCATGCCCACTCATATCCAACTGGATATATGTGCCTAGATCTTTCCTCACCACATGATGCTTGCAAAAAGAAAAAGTAAAAAGAATAGGGAAAAATACTTTGACTCTTGCATAAAGGTAAATACATAAAAGTAAAAGATAGTCCCTTCACAGAGGGAAGCAGAGGTTGTCATGCGCTTATTGGTTTGTATGCCCAATCCCTTAATGTAAAAGAACGTCACACTATATTGCCCCTATGATAGCAACCTTTATTATGCAGTCCGTCGCTTTTATTACTTTGCAATCATAAGTTCGTATAGCGCTGAATTTTCTCTTACACTAATTGATCAAAACACTTTTAGAAGCAATTTTTCTTGCCTTATTGCACCGATGACAACTTACTTGAAGGATCTTTCTCGATCCATTGGTAGGTATGGTGGACACTCAAAGAATGAATTCGGGTTTGGGTTTTTGGATGCACAAGTAGTATCTCTACTTAGTGCGGAATTTTTGGCTAGCAAAGATATTGAGCAAGCACCACATGTTGAAGGATCTATGACAATATAACTTCTATGTGGATATGAACAGACATAAATCATTACGTTGTCTTCCTTGCCAACGTCAACAATTTTGACATATAATATTTGATGGGGGCTCACAATCATAAAAGATGTCCAAGATAGTGTATTTGCATGTGAATCTTCTCTTCCCTTATTAATTCTTTCAGGAATTGCATCATTGACCAATGCTATGTTTGTCAATCTCCAACAAATTTTACTACTTATACTTTTCCTTATGTGATGTCATTACTCACCATTAGATTAGAGTATGATTCTTTTCATTTATTTCTTTTTCCTTTATTTTGATTGCAACAAGAGAGTAGAGAGGCAAAAACTCAAACTAAACTTTATTATATAACTCTCACTCGATTACATAGATAGATAGGCCACGAAACTAACACACGAAAATAGATCATGCTAAACTTTTATTCAACTAAAACAAAGGGAAACTAAAGATCGAACTAAAATAGGTAAAGGTGATTAAAGTGGTGGTGATATGATACCGGGGCACCTCCCCCAAGCTTGGCTCAAGCCAAGGGGAGTGCCCATACCCGTGTGCTCAAGTCTCCTTTGGTGGTGGTGATGAAGAAGGTGGAGGTGATGATGTAGCCTTCCTCTTCAACTTATATTTAAGCATAAAATTTTCCTCCCTTAGATCATCATTCTCCAACTCAAGCTTTAATATCTTTTTGCATAGTGCCGCCTTGCTCTCCTGCAGAAAACGAGATGGGATAAATTGGACCTCAGGTTTGTATCTCCTAGGTAGGCTTGACTTCTTGAATTCCACGTGCATGTCTTCGGGTTGAGGTAATGGATCATCCTCTTCCTCAGAGCTATCATCTTTTGTTTCCTTCATGGTAGCGTCTTCCTCCTCCTCTGAGGTCTATAGATAGGGGTAAATTTCCCTAAAGATCTTTGGGTCTGCAACATAGTGAACAACATGGCTCTCCCCCTCTGAATCTTGAGATGACATATTCTCAGATCTGTCAGGAAAACAACATGGAACAAGAACAGAGGATTTTTCTGTGATGCGGTCGTCAAAACAGTCGGGGGTATATATAAAGAATTTTTATTCTTGGGAAACAAGCATATGGAAGGAAAACGGAGTCGGGAAGGTGTCCGAGGTGGGCACAACCCACCAGGGCGCGCCCAGGGGTGCCTGGTGCGCCCTGGTGTATCAGCTCACCTCGATCACCTTCCGGTTTATTCCTTTATTTCCAAAATTGTCTAATATTCCAAAACTGACAAAAAATATTTTTGCGGATTTTTCGGAGTCCGTTTACTTACCGTATCACGTACCTCCTATTTTTTTAGAATCCTGGAGTGTTCCGAAAGGTTTCTTTTATGTGTTCCTCCGGTGTCATGGTTTGGATAACATTGCTTTCAACGTTAATAGGCGTACCTGAGATGTAATGCTTAATTCTTTGTCCATTGACCACCTTCGGGTTAGTACCTTCGGCGTTATTAATCTTGATAGCTCCAGAACGATAAACCTCTTCAATAATATATGGTCCTTCCCATTTGGAGAGAAGCTTACCTACAAAAAATCTTAAACGAGAGTTGAACAAAAGAACATAGTCTCCTATTTTTAATTCCCGCTTTTGGATTCTTTTGTCATGCCATCTTTTTACTTTTTCTTTGAATAGTTTGGCATTTTCATAGGCTTGGGTTCTCCATTCATCTAGTGAGCTAATATCAAATAGCCTCTTCTCACCGGCAAGTTTGAAATCATAGTTAAGTTCTTTAATTGCCCAAAATGCTTTGTGTTCTAATTCTAGAGGCAAATGACAAGCTTTTCCATACACCATTTTGTATGGAGACATACCCATAGGATTTTTATAAGTTGTTCTATAGGCCCAAAGTGCATCATCTAATTTCTTAGACCAATTCTTACGAGACCTATTGACAGTTTTTTGTAATATTAATTTTATTTCTCTATTGATAAGTTCAACTTGACCACTAGATTGAGGATGATAGGGTGATGCAATTCTATGGTTAACATCGTATTTAGCAAGCATCTTACGGAAAGCACCATGAATAAAGTGTGAACCACCATCGGTCATTAAATATCTAGGGACTCCAAACCTCAGGAAGATAACTTCTTTAAGCATTTTAATGGAGGTGTGGTGACCAGCACTACTAGTTGAAATAGCTTCTACCCACTTAGTGACATAATCAACATCAACCAAAATATGAGTGTACCCGTTAGAGGAAAGAAAAGGCCCCATATAATAAAAACCCCACACGTCAAATGGTTCGACAACAAGTGAATAATTCATAGGCATTTCCTGACGCTTACCGATATTACCAATTCTTTGACATTCATCACAAGGCAAGACAAACTTACGGGCATTCATGAAGAGAGTAGGCCAATAAAAACCAGATTGCAATACCTTATGAGCAGTTCTATCTCCCGCATGATATCCTCCATAAGCTTCATAATGACATTTTCGTAGGATTTGTTCCTATTCATGCTCAGGTACACAACGTCTAATAATACCATCTACTCCTTTATAAAGATGTGGGTCATCCCAAAAGTAATGTCTCAAGTCATAGAATTTTTTTCTCTTTTGTTGGTATATATTTAGCGACAATGTAATTAGCATAATCAGCATACCAAGGGGTGTTTTGTGAAACACTTATTGCAGCTAACTGTTCGTCAGGGAAGCTATCATCAATAGGTAGTGGGTCATCAAGAATATTTTCTAACCTAGACAAGTTATCAGCTACGGGGTTCTGAGCTCCCTTCCTATCAACGATGTGTAAGTCAAATTCTTGAAGCAAGAGAACCCATCTAATTAGTCTAGGTTTAGCATCTGTCTTTTCCATAAGGTATTTTATAGCAGCATGGTCGGTGTGAACAATAAGTTTTGAGTCAACAATGTAGGATCTAAACTTATCACAGGTAAACACGACCGCTAAGAATTCTTTTTCAGTAGTGGCATAGTTTCGTTGGGCACTGTCTAGAGTTTTACTAGCATAATGGATAACATTCAATTTCTTATCAACTCTTTGTCCTAGAACAGCACCAACAGCATAATCACTAGCATCACACATAATTTCAAAAGGCAAGTTCCAATCAGGTGGTTGAATGATAGGTGTAGAGGTTAAGGCTTTCTTGAGTGTTTCAAAGGCTTCCACACAATCATCATGAAAAGCGAAAGGAATATCCTTTTGCAAAAGATTAGTAAGAGGCCTAGAAATTTTAGAGAAGTCTTTAATGTACCACATATAAAAACCAGCATGACCAAGGAAACTTCGAATACCTTTAATATCTTTAGGACATGGCATTTTCTCAATTGCATCAACTTTAGCCTTATCCACCTCAATACCTCGTTCAGATATTTTATGCCCCAAGATAATGCCTTCATTAACCATAAAGTGGCACTTCTCCCAATTCAAGATGAGATTAGTTTGTTCACATCTCTGCAAAACTTGATCAAGGTTGCTTAAGAAATCATCAAAAGAAGTTCCGTAAACGGAAAAATCATCCATGAAAACCTCCACAATCTTTTCACGAAAATCAGAGAATATAGCAGTCATACATCTTTGAAAGGTATCAGGTGCATTGCATAAACCAAAAGGCATACATCTATAAGCATAGGTTCCAAAAGGGCAAGTAAAGGTGGTTTTCTCTTGATCGGATTGTGACACAGGTATTTGAGAGAAACCAGAATATCCATCTAGGAAACAAAAGTGTGTGTGCTTAGATAGTCTTTCTAGCATTTGATCAATGAAAGGTAGAGGGTAATGATCTTTCCTAGTAGCTTTATTTAATTTTCTAAAATCAATTACCATTCTATAGCCAGTAACAATTCTTTGTGGAATGAGTTCATTCTTATCATTGGGAACAACAGTAATACCTCCTTTCTTAGGGACACAATGAATGGGACTTACCCATCTACTATCAGCTATAGGATAGATTATACCTACTTCCAAAAGCTTTAATATTTCAGTTATTACCACTTCTTTCATCTTAGGATTCAATCGCCATTGGTGATCGACAACGGGTTTAGCATCAGGTTCCATATTAATCTTGTGCTGACATAGAGTGGGACTAATGCCCTTAAAATCATCAAGAGTATATCCAATAGCAGCTCGGTGCTTCCTTAGAACTTTTAATTATCTTTCTTCTTCATGTTCTGAAAGGTTAGCACTAATAATAACAGGATATATCTTTTTCTCATCAAGATAAGCATACTTCAAAGTGTTAGGCAATTTTTTAATTCAAACACCGGATCACCTTTAGGTGGAGGAGGACCTCCAAGAGTTTCAATAGGCAAATTATGTTTCAGGAGAGGTTGTTGTTCAAAGAAAACTTGATCTATTTCGTTTCTTTCACGCAAGTGCATATCATTTTCATGGTCAAGCAAATATTGTTCTAATGGATCGGTGGGAGGCACAACAATAGAAGCAAGACCAATTATTTCATCTTTACTAGGTAACGTTTTTTCACGAGGTTGTCTACTAAACTTGGAAAAATTAAACTCATGAGACACACTACCAAAACTGACACCGACAGTTTGTTTTTCACAGTCTATCTTAGCATTGACGGTGCTCAAGAAAGGTCTATCAAAGATAATGGGACAAAAGTCGTCTTGTGGGGAACCAAGGACTAGAAAATCAGTAGGGTATTTCACTTTCCCACACAAGAATTCAACATCTCTAACAATCCCAAGTGGTGTGATAGTGTCTCTATTAGCAAGTTTAATAGTAACGCCAATGTCTTCTATTTCAGCAGGTGCTATTTCATCCAAAATTTCTTGGTATAGAGTAAAAGGGATATCACTCACACTAGCACCCAAATCACATAAACCATGATAGCAATGATCTCCTATTTTGACTGAGACAATATGCATGCCTTCTATGGGTCTATGTTATCTTTTTCATCGGGTTTAGCAATTCTAGCAGCTTCATCATAGAAGTAGATAACATGCCCATCAATATTTTCTAGCAAGAGATCTTTAACCATAGCAACACTAGGTTCTACTTTAATTTGTTCAGGGGGCTTAGATGCTCTTATATTACTCTTACGAACCACAGTTGATACCTTAGCATGTTCCTTTATCCTAACAGGGAAAGGTGGTTTTTCAATATAAGCGGTAGGCACAACTGGATCAACATTGTAAAAGATGGTTTCTTCTTTAGCCATGACCAGTTCTTTAATTTCTTCTTTAATAGGGGGATGATATTTAAACCACTTCTCCTTAGGGAGGTCAACGTGAGTAGCAAATGCTTTGCAGAAAGAGGCTACTATCTCAGAGTCAAGTCCATATTTAGTGCTAAACTTGTGAAAAGTATCAGTATTCATAAAAGATTTAACACAATCAAACTCAAGCTTTATACCTGACTCATTACCTTCGTCGAGTTCCCAATCTTCAGAGTTGCGTTTAATTCTTTCTAAGAGATCCCACTTGAATTCAATAGTCTTCTTCATATAAGAATCGGCACAAGAAGTATCGAGCATGGATTGATCATTATGAGAAAGCCGAGCATAAAAATTCTGAATGATAACTTCTCTCAGAATGTCATGACTAGGGCATGAATATAACATTGACTTAAGCCTCCCCCAAGCTAGAGCGATGCTTTCTCCTTCACGAGGCCAAAAATTATATATAATTCCGATCACGATGAACTACATGCATGGGATAAAACTTTTGGTGGAATTCCAATTGCAAACGATTCCAGTTCCACGATCCAAGATCATCACATAGCCTATACCATGTCAATGCTTTTCGCTTCAAAGATAAAGGGAAAACCTTATTCTTAACTTCATCTCCGGGTAAACCTGCAAGCTTAAATAATCCACAAATTTCGTTCACATATAATAGGTGCATATCAGGATGTTCAGTTCCACCTCCTGCATAAGGTTTAGCAGGCAGTTGTTCTACCATACCCGAAGGAATTTCATAACCAATATTTTCAGTAGGTGCAGTAGGTTGAGGGGCAACTAATTGTGGTTCTGGTCGAGGTGAAGATACCCCGAACAAACCCCTCAAAGGATTGTTTTCCATAGTAGCAAGTAGCAATAAATTTCAGCACGTAGTATAAGTTTTTCCTTACCGTTTTCCACTTACCAAGAGCGCTTCACTCCCCAGGCAACGGTGCCAGAAAAGAGTCTTGATGACCCACAAGTATAGGGGATCAATCGTAGTCCTTTCGATAAGTAAGAGTGTCGAACCCAACAAGGAGCAGAAGGAAATGACAAGCGGTTTTCAGCAAGGTAATTTCTGCAAGCACTGAAATTGTAGGTAACAGATAGTTTGATAGCAAGATAATTGGTAACGAGCAAGTAATGGTAACGGTAAGCAAGGTGCAGCAAGGTAGCCCAATCCTTTTGTGGCAAATGACAGGCCATAACAGTCTCTAGTAATAGGCAAAGTGTTCTTGAGGGTACACGGGAATTTCATCTAGTCACTTTTATCATGTTGGTTTGATTCGTGTTCGCTATCTTTGATAATTTGATATGTGGGTGGACCGGTGCTTTGGTGCTGTTCTTAGTTGAACAACCTCCCACTTATGATTAACCCCCTCGCAAGAATCCGCAACTACGAGAAAAGTATTAAGATAAAATCTAACCATATCATTAAACGTTTGGATCCAAATCAGCCCCTTACGAAGTAGCGCATAAACTAGGGTTTAAGCTTCTGTCACTCTAGCAACCCATCATCTAATAACTACTCCACAATGCATTCCCTTAGGCCCATGAATGGTGAAGTGTCATGTAGTCGACGTTCACATGACACCACTAAGGGAATCACAACATACATATCATCAAAATATCGAACACATATCAAATTCACATGATTACTTGCAACATGACTTCTCCCGTGACCTCAAGAACAAAGGTAACTACTCACAAATAACAATCATTCTCAAGATCAGAGGGGTATTGAATAGCATAACGGATCTGAACATATAATCGTCCACCAAATAAACCATATAGTAATCAACTACGCAAGGTAATCAACACTACTAGTCACCCACATGTACCAATCGGAGGTTCCGATACAAAGATTGAACACAAGAGATGAACTAGGGTTTGAGAGGAGATGGTGCTGTTGAAGATGTTGATGAAGATTGGCCTCCCAAAGATGAGAGGGGTGTTGGTGATGACGATGGCTTCGATTTCCCCCTACGGGAGGGAAGTTCCCCCGGCGGAATCGCTCCGCCGGAGGGCAAAAGTGCTCCTACCCAAGTTCCGCCTCGAGGAAGCGGCGCTTCATCCCGAAAGTCCTCCTCCAATTTTTTCTAGGTCAAGTGTGACCATATACCAGAAGATGGGCACCGGAGGTGGGCCGAGGAGGCCACAACCCATCAGGGCGCGCCCAGGGGGGCCAGGCGCGCCCTGGTGGGTTGTGCCCACCAGGTTGGCCCCCTCCGGTAGTTTTCTGCTCCAGGATTTTTTATTTATTCCAAAAATAATCTCCATAAACTTCCAGCTCCATTGGAGTTGTGCAGAATAGGTAGCTCTGATGTGCTTTTCCTGGGTCCAGAATTCCAGCTGCCGGTATTCTCCCTCTTTGTGTAAACCTTGCATATTATGAGAGAAAAGGCATTAGAATCACTCCCTAAAGCATTATCATTCAACAAAACATAATAAATAACAGTAGGAAAAAATGATGCAAAATGGACGTATCAGTCTCCAACGTATCTATAATTTTTGCTTGTTCCATGCTGTTATATTATCAATCTTGGATGTTTTACAATCATTTTATAACAACTTTATATCATTTTTTGGGACTAACCTATTGACATAGTGCCAAAGTGCCAGTTGTTGTTTTTGCTTGTTTTTTACTTTGCAGAATATCAGTACCAAATGGAGTCCAATCGTGATGAAACTTTTTGGAGATTTTTTTGGACCAGAAGAAGGCCAGTGTGCCAAAGAAGTAACGAGGAGGGAGCCCAGGCCGCCCACAACCCACCAGGGCGCGCCAGGGGCCCCGGGCGCACCCTGATGGGTTATGGCCGTCTCGGGACCCCCCTCCACCGCCTCTGAGCTCTATAAATACCCAAATATTCCATAAACCCTAGAGGATTCGACGAAAAATACATCCAGCCGCCGCAAGTTCCAGAACCACGAGATCCAATCTAACATTATTACGGAGGGGTTCATCGTCCTCATTGGTGCCTCTTCGATGATGCGTGAGTAGTCCACCATAGACCTACGGGTTCGTAGGAAGTAGCTAGATGGCTTCCTCTCTCTCTTTTAATTCTCAATACAATGGTCTCTTGGAGATCTATTTGATGTAATACTTTTTGTGGTGTGTTTGTTGGGATCCGATGAATTTTGAGTTCATGATCAGTTTCTATCCATGAATATTATTTGAGTCTTCTTTGATCTCTTATATGCATGATTACTTATAGCCTCGTATTTCTTCTTCGAATCTTTGGTTTAGTTAGGCCAACTAGATCGATTTTTCTTGCCATGAGAAGAGGTGCTTTGTGATGGGTTCGATCTTGCGGTGTCCTCTCCCAATGACAGAAGGGGCAGTGAGGCACGCGTGTATCATTGCAATTAAGGATAACGAGATGGGGTCTATTCCTACATGAATAGATCTTGTCTACATCATGTCACCGTTCTTATTGCATTACTCCATTTTCCATGAACTTAATACACTAGATGCATGCTGGATAGCGGTCGATATGTGGAGTAATAGTCGTAGATGCAGAATCGTTTCGGTCTACTAATCTTGGACGTGATGCCTATATAATGATCATCGCCTTGGATATCATCATGATTATTTGATCTTATATCAATTCCCCAACAACAATTTGTTCACCCACCATGTGCTATATACATGAGAGAAGCCACTAGTGAATCCTATGGCCCCGGGGTCTACTTTTCCAACATATTGCTTTCCGATCTATCTTTTTGCCGCTTTTGTTTTCAGTTCTATTATTCCAAAAACCCAAAAATACCTTGCTGCCCTTTTTATTTGCTCTTTTTATTTTGTTTTCTTGCGAGATCTATCTATCCAATCTATCAGAACGTAATATATCTTTTTATCGTAGAGAGATTGACAACCTCTCTTTCGCGTCGGGTTGCAATTATTTGTTCTTTGTGTGCAGGTGATGTTTACATAGTGTTGCATGATCCTCCTACTGGTTCGATACCTTGGTTTCATAACTGCAGGAAATACTTACCGTCGCTATGCTGCATCATCCTTTCCTCTTTGGGGAAATTCTGACGCAGTCTCAAGCCACGCCAAGACCCCGACTCCTGCTTCAAGCGACCGCCAATGTGGAGGCTGTTAGGGAACGTTGCATGGGAAACACAAATTTTCCTACGCACATGCAAGACCTATCCATGGTGATGAGCATCTACGAGAGGGAGAGTGGATCTACATACCCTTGTAGATCGCTAAGCGGGAAGCGTTAAGAAACGCGGTTGATGTAGTCGAACGTCTTCGCGATCCAAATCGCCGTGCGTCCCGCGATCCAATCACGATCTAGTACCGAACGAACGGCACCTCCGCGTTCAGCACACGTACAGCTCAATGACGATCTCTGCCTTCTTGATCTAGCAAGAGGGAGCAGAGAGGTAGATGAGTTCTCCGGCAGCGCGACGGTGTGGCGGTGATGGTGGTGGAACTATTCCGGCAGGGCTTCGCCTAAGCACCGCCGAACTAGACTAGAGGAGAAAACTATCTAGATGAATGGGAGGGAGCACGTGGCAATTAGGGTTAGCCCTCACCTCTAAACCTCCAGTATATATAGGAGGGAGGGGGAGGGGCTGGCCGGCCAAGACCTCCTCCTAGGAGTCGGCCGAAGTGGGAGGTGGAGTCCTACTCCAATCCTACTAGGAGTAGGACTCCTCCTCTCCACTTGGAAACCTTTTCCACCTTTCCTCCCTTTGGGTTTTCCCCACCTCTAGCCACATGGGCCTTGTTGGGGGGTTCAGCCAGCCCACCAGGGGCTGGTTCACCTCCTCCTACAGCCCATGTGGCCCCTTGGGTCGAAAGGCCCCTCCCGATGGTCCCCGGTACCCTCCCGGCACTCCCGGTACACTACCGAAGTACCCGAAACTTTTCCGGTGACCAAAATGGGACTTCCTATATATCAATCTTTACCTCCGGACCATTCCGGAGCTCCTCGTGACGTCCGGGATCTCATCCGGGACTCCGAACAACCTTCGGTCACCACCATACATAACTCTATACTACCGAAACGTCATCGAACCTTAAGTGTGCAGACCCTGCGGGTTCGAGAACTATGTAGACATGACCGAGACACCTCTACGGTCAATAACCAATAGCGGGACCTGGATGCCCATATTGGTTCCTACATATTCTACGAAGATCTTCATCGGTTGAACCTCTATGTCAAGGATTCAGTTAATCCCGTATGCTGTTCCCTTTGTTCTTCGGTATGTTACTTGCCCGAGATTCGATCATCGGTATCTCTATACCTAGTTCAATCTCGTTACCGGCAAGTCTCTTTACTCATTCCGTAATACAAGATCCCGTGGCTAACACTTTAGTCACATTGCTTGCAAGGCTTGTTGTGATGTTGTATTACCGAGTGGGCCCTGAGATACCTCTCCATCACACGGAGTAACAAATCCCAGTCTTGATCCATGCCCACTCAACAGACACCCTCGGTGATACCTGTAGAGCATCTTTATAGTCACCCAGTTACGTTGTGACATTTGATACACACAAGGTATTCCTCCGGTGTCAGTGAGTTGCATGATCTCGTGGTCATAGGAACAGATACTTGACATCCAGAAAACTATAGCAATAAACTGACACGATCATATGCTACATTCATTATTTGGGTCTTGTCCATCACATCATTCTCCTAATGATGTGATCCTATTATCAAATGACATCTCATGTCTATGGCTAGGAAACCTTGACCATCTTTGATCAACAAGCTAGTCTACTAGAGGCATACTAGGGACACAGTGTTGTCTATGTATCCACACATGTATCGATGTTTCCAATCAATACAATTATAGCATGGATAATAAACAATTATCATTGAACAAGGAAATATAATAATAACTACTTTTATTATTGCCTCTAGGGCATATTTCCAACAGTCTCCCACTTGCACTAGAGTCAATAATCTAGCTCACATCACTATGTGATTTACATTGTAATGAATCTAACACCCATACAGTTCTGGTGTTGATCATGTTTAGCCCTTGGAAGAGGTTTAGTCAACGGGTCTGCAACATTCAGATCCGTGTGTACTTTGCAAATATTTATGTCGTCCTCCTTGATGTAATCGCGGATGGAATTGAAACATCGCTTTATGTGTCTGGTCCTCTTGTGAAACCTTGGTTCCTTGGCTAGGGCAATGGCACCAGTGTTGTCACAGAACAGATTCATTGGGTTTAGTGCACTAGGCACTACTCCTAGATCTGTCATGAACTGCTTCATCCAGACACCTTCCTTCGCCGCCTCCGAGGCAGCGATGTACTCCGCTTCGCATGTAGAATCAGCTACCACGCTTTGCTTGGAACTGCACCAGCTTACCGCACCCCCATTGAGAATAAATACGTATCCGGTTTGCGACTTAGAGTCATCTGGATCAATGTCAAAGCTTGCATCGCGTAACCCTTTACAACGAGCTCTTGATCACCTCCATAAACGAGAAACATGTCCTTAGTCCTTTTCAGGTACTTCGGGATATTCTTGACTGCCGTCCAGTGTTCCACTCCTGGATCACTTTGAAACCTTCCGGCCATACTTATGCCAAGGCTGACATCGGGTCTTGTGCACTGCATTGCATACATGATAGAGCCTATGGCTGAAGCATAGGGGACGACACTCATCTTTTCTCCATCTTTTGCAGTCACTGGGCATTGAGTCTTACTCAACTTCACACCTTGCAATACACGCAAGAACCCCTTCTTGGACTGATCCATTTTGAACTTCTTCAAAACTTTGTCAAGGTATGTGCTCTGTGAAAGTCCTATTAAGCATCTCGATCTATCTCTATAGATCTTGATGCCTAATATGAAAGCAGCTTCTCCTAGGTCCTTCATTGAAAAACTCTTGTTCAAATATTCCTTCACGCTTTCCAACATTTCTATATTGTTTCCAATCAGCAATACGTCATCCACATATAATATTAGAAACGATATAGAGCTCCCACTCACTTTCTTGTAAATACAAGCTTCTCCGTAAACTTGTATAAACCCAAACGCTTTGATCACCTCATCAAAGCGCTTATTCCAACTCCGAGATACTTGCACCAGTCCATAAATGGATCGCTGGAGTTTGCAAACTTTGTCAGCATTCTCTGAATCGACAAAACCTTCTGGTTGCATCATATACAACTCTTCCTCAAGGAAACCGTTGAGGAACGCTGTTTTGACATCCATCTGCCAAATTTCATAATCGAAAAAGGTAGCTATTGCTAACATGATTCTGACGGACTTAAGCATCACTACGGGTGAGAAGGTCTCATCGTAGTCAACTCCTTGAACTTGTGAAAAACCCTTTGCCACAAGTCGAGCTTTATAGACGGTGACATTACCGTCCGCGTTCGTCTTCCTCTTAAAGATCCATTTGTTCTGAATGGCCTTACGCCCTTCAGGTAATACTTCCAAAGCCCATACTTTGTTTTCATACATGGATCCTATTGGGGATATAACCCGTGGTGAGACCCGCCCAGGCGGGGCCGGGTTACACCAGGCGGCTCGTAAGCCCAAGGCTTGTAAGGTGGGCTTAAGGACGCAGACAAGGCCACAGGGCGGCTTGCCAGATGGGCCGTTGACAGAGGCCCAGAGACAGAAGACAGCGTGATGACCCGGGTGGTTAAGCCGCCCGGTGGCGGCTTACCCAAGATGGTATGGCGGCTTAGAGACAGAATAGGACACGTTGTGTGAGTCGGTTTGGGACTCGTGTAACCCGGGGCCTTGACCTCTTATATAAAGGCTAGACCCCGGGGCGGCTTAGACAAGAAACTAAGTAATCGGGAACTAGGTCAAGCAATCCGCTCCCTTGTAATCGATACTAAGGTTAATACAACACAAGCAGGACGTAGGCTTTTACCTCTACTTGAGGGGCCGAACCTGGGTAAACTCGTGTCCCTCGTCCCGATCAACCCCTTTGAGTCCACTGCTATGGCGATGGCCCCGAACCTAAGTCTTCGGACATCTGCCGTGACAAAACCACGACAGTTGGCGCCCACCGTGGGGCTAGCGCTCGGTGGTGTTGAGTTCTCAAAGGGCTCTCTACCAGGGATTGAGGGTTACGCGGTTGGCAGGATGGCCAAGAGTCGCCGCGACCGGCTCTACATCGACGACGCCGGCTGGGGCCCCGAGGCTGACTCCATTGAGTACGGTTTCCGGGTCCCCTTCGGTGGGATTCATGTTTTCATCGGCAAGATCGGCGGATCTGAGCCCGGGCCGGACGTCTGCACCGACATCGTCGAGCCGGCTCGGCGCAAGCAACCCGCCGGACGCATGCAACCCGCCCGTGCCAAGCCGGGCCGGAAGCATGTCTTCGTCGGCTTCACTCAGGGCATGGATCTAGAAGGATCTATGTCACAGGAGGAAACCCTCGTCTGCTCTGAAGATGGATCTTCGAGCGGAGAGACGGAATTAATCTACCAGCTCCATGATGGCGGATTTGGGGGCTACATTGAGCCTTACCCCGAGTCGGATTTCCATGAGCTGGAGGAATACGAGCCGCCGAACCGCGCTGCAGTCTTCATGGCGGGTTCTGCGGCGGCTCATAACAGCACAGCTGCTGAGGTAACCGGATCTGGGGCTGGAAGGCAGCCGGCTCAGGTCCTTCTGGATTTGATGGGTGAGCTTTCAACCCTGATGGCGAATGAGGTCACAGCTGAAAACCAAGCAGCCCGTAACACGGAGATTGCGAGGTTGAGGAATCAGATGACTGAAGTCCAGCAGGAGATCAATGAACTGAAGACCCAGATGGACGCTGAGGCGGAGCGCCTTAGGGCGGATGCTTTCCGTCTTGGGCTGGAGCAGCAATCAGCAGCGGCGGTTCAGCGGATGAGGCATCAATCCCGCTTGCCGGATCAGTATGAAGCAAGGAATCTCTTTAACACGCCAGGAACGGGGCAGGACGTGCCTTTGGCCGTAACCCGGACGGCGGAAGCACCTGGAAGCCGGGCGGCGGTTCAGCATCAGCAGGTTAACCCACCCCGACGAAACCAGATTGCACCAACTTCTTTTCCTACGCCGCCGGGTCATTATTCTAACCCGGCGGAGAACATGGTAGCGGCAGCAACTCGACTGACTGCTATCCCAATCCCCGACGAGTCACCTTTCGCAGAAGAGGTGCGGAACGCGGTTGGATACCAGCGAACGGCAATGGCCCAGCAGGAGAAGTATGCTTACAGCCGGAGTCGTGTGCACTCAACCCCCATCCCCAGTCGCAGCTACAGCCGGCGTTTTGAGTCGCCGGCGGTGTCTAGCAGTGAACGGCGTCGCAACCCGCCACGGGCTAACCGGCCGGCTCTGGATGCGCAGGCGCTGGTGGATCGAGCAAGAGCACAACGAGAAGCGGCGGCTCTAGCGGCGGCGGCGGCTTATCCGGAACCTACAGCTGCACCTTCTGTCTCAACCGGAGCCGGGTTAACTTCCCGGGCTGTGGGAGTGCCGTGCTTAGCGCCGGCTTTACGGAATGAGCGCCTGCCGAAAGATTTCAAGGGCCCTCGTAAGGTGCCTAATTACACAGCTGACCTACCTCCGGAGGCTTGGATCGAAAGCTATGAGCTTGCCATGGAGATGTTGGATGTTAGTGATGCGGTGTGTGCCAAGTACTTTATCATGATGCTGGAAGGGCCGGCTCGCACGTGGTTGAAGGGTTTGCCACCCAACACCATTACTTCCTGGGCCGAGTTGAAGGCGAAATTTATCAAAAATTTCAAAGGGACGTGCAAGCAGCCCATGACGATCGTGGATTTGGATCATTGTGTGCAACAGACGGATGAGTCGGCTCATCATTGGGTCCGGCGGGTCTCGACCATCATCCACTCTTCAGAACAGATCACGGCGGCTCAAGCAGTTTTGATTCTGGAGAAGAATTGCCACTTTACACCTCTGAAGCAGAAGCTTGGCCGGCTCAAACGTTCGTGTCAAGACATGGGGGAGCTCATGGCGCCTCTCACCAAGTATGCGGACTCTGACAACACGAAGGACCCGGGCTCTGATGATGAAAAATCAGGCCAGGGGAAGAAGGGTAACAATGGAAAGGGTCAGCAGCAGAACGCGGCTGGAAACGGCAACTCCGGCAAGCGGAAACACCCGGACGGCGGGTCAGAGTTGGTGGCGAACACCAGCGCTGGGAACAACCATGCTAAGGGCAGTGGGAACTTCAAGCAGAATTTTAACAAAGGAAAGGCTCCTTTCAACTTGGAAGCGATGCTCAATAAACCCTGTCCGGAGCATAGTCGACCTGATAAGCCGGCAGGGCATACGTGGAGGAATTGCCACATTATGCGGCAGTTTCGAGATTACAGCCTTCAGCAACATCACAACAATGGTAATGGACCGTCCGGCGGCTCAGGACCAGGCGGGTCAGGAGCCGGTTTTGGTCCTGGCGGCTCAGGGTCTGGTTACCAGAATCAGAGCAATCAAGGAGGTCATAATCAACAGTCTGGGGGCGGTGGCCAACAGCAACATAACCAGTCAGGTTTTCAGAGTAACCCGAAACAACTTAGCGGGGGTCAGTATCATGTCTTCACAACCAGCTTTGACAAGCGAGACCAGAAGGTACGCAAGCGGGCGGTTAACGCGGTCATGCCGGCTCTCCCGCAGTATTTGAAGTGGTCTGAGTATGATATCACTTGGAGCAGGGCAGATCACCCGCCACGGGTTGATAACCCGGGGCAACTGGCTTTGGTGGTTGCCCCCCAAGTTGGGGGATACAAGTTCACGAAGGTGCTTATGGATGGCGGTAGCAGCATCAACATCCTGTATTATGATACTTTCAGCCGGATGGGTCTGCTTGACAAGGATCTTAAGCCGTCCTCCATAGTCTTTCATGGTGTGGTGCCTGGCAAGTCGGCTTATCCAGTGGGCAGGATTTCGCTGGAAGTCGCCTTTGGTGATGAGTACAATTACAGGGTGGAGTCCCTGTGGTTTGAGGTGGTTAAGATTAAAAGTCCATATCATGCTCTGTTCGGACGGCCGGCTTATGCCAAGTTCATGGCTAGGCCTTGTTATGTCTACTTACAGCTCAAGATGCCCGGGTTAAGAGGAACGATTACTGTGCACGGTGATCGGAAGACGGCTCTTGAATGTGAGGAAGGAGATGCAGCTTATGCGGAGTCAAGTTGTGCAGAGGCAGAGCTCAAGTTTTATAAAGAGAATGTTGACCCGGAGGATATGACTCCCTTGAAGAAGCCTACTACGGAATCAGAGCCGCCTCTCAAGTTTGCGGCGGATGATACTAAGCAGGTGGATTTCACGGAGGGCGACTCATCTCAGCAGTTTACTATAGCGGCTAACATGGACCCCGCATAGGAAAGCGCGCTCATCAAATTCATCCGTGAGAATCGGGACATCTTTGCATGGAAGCCGTCTGACATGCCGGGTGTACCGAGAGAGTTTGCTGAGCACCACCTTAATGTGGATCCTAAGTTTAAGCCAATTAAGCAGTTCCTTCGTCGTTTCAACGAAGAGCGACGTAAAGCTATTGGGGAAGAGGTGGCCCGGCTCTTAGCAGCAGGGTTCATCGTGGAGGTCTTTCACCCGGAGTGGTTAGCTAACCCGGTGCTAGTGCTTAAGAAAAACGGCACTTGGCGTATGTGTGTGGACTATACGGATCTCAACAAAGCCTGTCCAGCTGACCCGTTTGCACTCCCCCGGATTGATCAGATCATTGATGCAACGGCGGGTTGTGAGAGTTTATGCTTCCTGGATGCTTATTCAGGTTATCACCAGATCAAGATGGCAGTCAAGGACCAAGAGAAGACGGCTTTCATCACGCCTTTTGGTGCTTTCTGCTATGTGTCTATGCCTTTCGGGCTCAAGAGTGCCCAGGCGACTTATCAACGTTGTGTGCAGAACTGTCTTCACAGTCAAATTGGGCGCAATGTTCATGCTTATGTGGATGATATAGTGGTAAAGTCCAGAAAGAAGGAAACTTTGCTGGATGACCTAAAGGAGACTTTCGACAACTTGTGGGTTTACAAGATGATGCTTAACCCGGCCAAGTGCGTTTTTGGAGTTCCTGCAGGCAAGCTTTTGGGGTTTCTGGTCTCTGAGCATGGAATTGAAGCTAACCCGGACAAGATCAAAGCAATTACGTCTTTGTCTGAGCCGGCGTGCATAAACGACGTTCAGCGCCTGGCGGGTCGAATCGCCGCGTTAAGCCGGTTCATAAGCCGCCTGGGCGAGAAGGCAATCCCTTTATATCAAATGATGAAGAAGACGGATGATTTCGTCTGGAGCAAAGCGGCGGGTCAGGCGTTTGAGGCGCTTAAGAAGCAGCTAACTGAGCCGCCCGTCTTGGCTGCTCCGGCTGAGAAAGAACCCTTACTCCTTTATGTGGCGGCTAACAACAGGGCAGTCAGCGCTGCGGTTGTTGTGGAGCGCAAGGAGGCAGGGAAGGAGTATCCGGTTCAACGGCCGGTTTACTACGTCAGTGAAGTTTTGATCGAGTCCAAGCAGCGATACCCGCATTGGCAGAAGCTGATCTATGGAGTATTCATGGCAAACCGGAAGTTGAAACATTATTTTCTGGGACACCCGATCACAGTGGTTAGCTCTACCCCGTTGGGAGATATAATTCAAAACAGAGAAGCCACTGGCCGGATTGCTAAGTGGGCGTTGGAGCTTGGACCTCTTAATCTAAAGTATGTGCCTCGCACGGCGGTTAAGTCTCAAGCTTTGGTGGACTTTATAAACGATTGGACAGAGTGTCAGTCGCCAGAGGAGAAGCCGGACAACACTTATTGGACGATTCACTTCGACGGGTCTAGACAGCTGGAAGGCTCGGGGGCTGGAGTTGTCTTAACTTCCCCCAAAGGTGATAAGTTCTGTTACGTGTTAAGGCTGATGTTTCCTTGTACTAACAATGCAGCTGAGTATGAAGCCTTGCTTCATGGCCTCCGGGTTGCTAAGGAGATGAATCTGAGCCGGGTTAGATGCCTGGGCGACTCAGACCTTGTGGCTCAGCAAGTTTCAGGTACGTGGGATTCCAAAGACCCACGCATGGCGGCTTATCGTCAGGCGGTAGACGTCATTGCAGGTCACTTCAAGGGTTATCAGGTGGATCACATTGATCGTCGCAAGAACGAGGCGGCTGGCGCGTTGTCAAGAATTGGCTCTCAGCGTAAGCCGGTGCCGCCTAACGTTTTCTTGGACGTGTTATATCACCCTTCAGTTAAGTTACCTTCGGAGGAGGATCTGGCTATTCCTGACCCGGAGGGGCAATTGGTGGCGGCTTTGCGTGCTATTCCTGACTGGACATTGCCTTACATGGCATATCTCACTCGTGGCGAGTTACCTGAGGAGGAGACCTTGGCGAGGCAAATCGTCAGACGATGCAAATCCATGACAATCATCAACGGCGAGTTACATAAACGCAGCGTTACGGGCGTCTTTCAGCGTTGTGTTTCACCTGAAGAGGGCAAAGAGATCCTGAATGAAATACACGCCGGAGATTGTGGTCATCATGCCGGCTCAAAATCTCTGGTGGCCAAGGCTTTTAGACATGGTTTCTTCTGGCTGACGGCTCATAAGGACGCAGACAACTTAGTGTTCAAGTGTGATGGCTGTCAAAAGTTTGGACGACGTGCTCATGTGCCGCCTCAGGAGTTGCGCATGATCCCCATTACTTGGCCGTTTGCGGTCTGGGGGCTTGATATGGTCGGGCCCTTCAAGAGATCAAAAGATAGGAAGACCCACCTTTTGGTGGCAGTTGATAAGTTTACAAAGTGGGTGGAGGCTGAGCCGGTCAGCAAATGTGACGCAGCTACGGCGGTTCAGTTTGTCAAGAAGCTGATCTACCGTTTTGGTTACCCTCACAATATAATCACAGATAATGGCACAAACCTGTCCAAGGGGGCTATGCAAGCTTTCTGTGAAGAGGAGCACATCCGGCTTGACGTCTCTGCTGTTGCTCATCCACAGTCCAATGGTCAGGCGGAACGTGCTAACCAGGAAATTTTGAGAGGTATCAAACCCCGGCTTATGGTTCCTTTGCAGAGAACGCCGGGTTGCTGGGTTGAGGAGCTACCATCCGTCTTATGGAGCATCAATACAACTCCCAACAGATCCACTGGCTATACGCCTTTCTTCATGGTTTACGGCGCAGAGGCCGTATTACCAAGTGACATACGACATGACTTGCCAAGAGTGGCGGCTTATGTTGAGACAGACAATGAGACGGCGCATCAAGACGCGTTGGATGCTTTGGATGAAGAGCGTGACTTGGCGGCGGCTCGATCGGCGATTTATCAGCAAGACCTGCGCCGCTATCACAGCCGCCGAGTCAAGACCCGGACGTTTCAAGAAGGCGACTTAGTGTTGCGCCTGATTCAAGATCAGACGGACGCGCACAAGTTGTCTCCTCCATGGGAAGGGCCTTTTGTGGTTAGCAGAAACCTCAACAATGGGTCATACTATCTCATCGAGGTACGAGACGAGTCACGCACCTCTGGGCAGGAGACCCTCCGGCCGTGGAATATCGCTCATCTGCGGCCTTACTACACCTAAGTCATCGACTTCCCTCGTTGTACATTATCATTGTATATATCATATATATATAATAAAGTTGGCATCCCTGCAAGCCGGGGCCTCTGCCGTTTTTTCATCTCACATTGTCCAAGATGGCTACAATCATATGATCACTTGGGGGCTTTCAACCTGCCGGGTTAGGCTTCAACCCTCTTGGTCTGGTTCTTCAGCCGGAGTTACAAGGTCAGTTGGGGGCTTCTAACCCGCCGGGTTCAGCTTCAACCTTTTTGATCGGCTCCTTAAAACTACAATATTACCACCTACTGGCGGCTTACAATTCGGCGGCTTATAAGTTGGTGTGCAAGTTGATACTATCAACAAAGATTACTAGGAGTGCAGCGAGTCATGAACTCACCTCCTCTAATCTATGAAACCGGGTTATGCCTGCCTGTATGCGGATGCGCTTTGTCAGGGGTGCAGCGAGTTCTAAAAACTTACCCCCTGCAAAGGCCTCTTACAGCGGCGAGGCTAACTCTGTAAGGCCGGGTTATACCTGCCTGTATGTAGATGCGCTTTGTCAGGGGTGCAGCGAGTTCTATAACTTACCCCCTACAAAGGCCTCATGCAGCGGCGAGGTTAACTCTTATATTTATAACTACGGGTTATACCTGCCTGTAAGTAGATGCGCTTTGTCAGGGGTGCAGCGAGTTCTATAACTTACCCCCTACAAAGGCCTCTTACAGCGGCGAGGTTAACTCTCCTATTTGCTGCGTCTCTTTCTGGGTTGCTACGCTCTTGTTAAAGAGTTCAAAGTAGCTAAGATCACCCAGAGGAACCGGCTCATACATTCTGAAAGAGGCAAGGAAAATAAGGCTTTCAAGCCTCCAGGTTAGGCTTCTTAAGCCGCCCTTTATAGCAGTACAGAACATGTTTCTGTATTATTTTATTTTGCCAGGTTTCTATCTATAAGATAAGACGCCGTGCAAATTGGCATCATAAGCCGCTTGAAGAAAAGCAGGAAATATATTATGATTGGCCACAGATTCATACGTGCACGATGGCACGGGTCAGACAGTGAAAGAGTTTTCTACAAGCCTATTACAAAGCTCTCTTTGAGAGCCCAACAGGCAAACAGCCAAAAGTTTTATACACATCGGCGGCTCAGCAAGCCGGATTATCAAATATCAAGTTCAGCTCGACGACGGGTCATCCTACTCCGGGTCTTCGACCTCTTCTATCTGAAGATTGTCCACGTCCCAGTTGCAGTTTGTTAGTGCTTCAAACTGGGCGTCTTCAAACATAGGGGACGGATCAATCTCAGAGGCGAAAAGGTGCTTACGGCGGGTTGGATTCAGGTTTCTAGCTTCAAAGGTTGGACCGCGAATTCTTTTGGTGGGTTCACTGTAAGCCGCCTGATATACTGCTAAGTCAAGTTCATCCGCCAAGGTTGACACAAGGACTCGAGAGGCTCTCCTGCAGTGGGCATAATCTGCTTCCGTGAACTCTGAGCCATCATCTTTCTTAGATGGAAACCCATCCATCATCTCTTCAGACGTCAGTTCAGGAGAAAATGCTAAGCACCGGCTCAGCGCGGCCATGGCACCCTGGTGGGCGGCTGATTTTCTAAGCTCTTTGACTTGTTCTGGCAAAGTTGAAAGCAGCTCTATGACTCCCTTCATAGTCTTGGGGATGCTCTGCTGTGTTAGCATGGCCTTAATGGTGCAAAGGGTACCGCAGTACAGTTGTTCGGCTAAGGAATACACTGCTTTCAGCCTCATCAGGTTGTCAGATGATAATTGGCGGCTCCTTTCACCTACAAGGAAGATTGGGTGGTATAAGCCGCCAAGAAATATTATTTAGCATGGACAGGAAAGTCGTTCAGTGCTATATGCTTACCAAAGATAGCAGAAGTCATCCTTGATATATGCTGTTTCAGAGTCTGCAGCTCAGCTGATACGGTTGTAAGCCGTCCTTCCGTGTCTTCTGCACGCTTGGTCAAAGCGGCTTGCTGCGTTTCAGTATTCTTCTTGAAAAGAGCAAAGTCTACTTGCGTCTTTTCAAGGTCTTCGACGGCAACCCGCCATTTGGTTTCCGCCTCTGACCGGGCGGTCTGTTGCGACTCGAGATTTTTCTTCAGGCTGGTCATTTCAGACTCAGCCGCCTCCAGAGCATCCTGTGACAATTCAAAAGCAGGAAAAGGGGGTTCAATGATTATGATAAAGTTATCAGTGAGGAAGTTATGTTACAAGTCTCAAGCAGATTGCAAGCAATATACTCGACACTTGGGGGCTAATGTCTGTTTGTTCTCTAAGGCTAGTCCCGGCTCATCTTTCAAAAGATAAGCCGGCCCTTGGGGGCTACAGATCACGCTCTCAAGTCTTTCAATTAAAGTCCCGGTTCATCTTTCAAAAGATAAGCCGGCCCTTGGGGGCTACAGGCGACGTTCAATTCTTTCATTAAAGTCCCGACTTATCTTTAAAAAGATAAGCCGGCCCTTGGGGGCTACAATCAGCATTTTCAGTGTCCAATGAGAATCCGGGTCATCATTTCATGATAGCCCGGACTTGGGGGCTACAACTGATCAAACGCTATACATCGAGTATCGGCCTACTACTTATACTAACCCGATACTTGGGGGCTACAGCTTAAGTTCTACTGTGTTGCTAAGGAAAGACCCGGTTTATTATTCGAAATATTAATCCGGCTCTTGGCGGCTAGGAAAGGGTATAAGGGACAAGCTGGTAATAGCATTACCTCATATTTTTTCTTCATGAGGTTAACAAGCTTCAGCTCCATTTTCCGGCTTGATTCCAGACGGTTCAGAAATCCAGCATGAAGCTCATCAGTGGTAAACTTCTCCAGCACAGTGGGTTCAAAATGAAACTCCTCAATCGAAGCAGTTTCGGCCTTGCCAGAGTGCCTTGATAGTACACGGGGTTCAGGGGTGTGATAACCCGCCCCGGTGATAGCAACGTCTGGAAGGACTGTGTCTTCAGCAGCCATTGAAGGGCTGGGCGGCTTGGGGTCATCCCTCGCAGGGCTTTCGGTGGTCGTGTCATGACCCGCCGGCTCAGGTGGCTGAGGAGTGTCTTTCATAATGTCTGCAGCTGGTGCAGGAGAGGCCGGCTTGGCAAGCACTGGTTCTTTGGCAATTGGGGCGGCAGTAGACCCGCTAGTTTTCCTTCGCTTTGCTTGAGCCCTGGAAGGCGCAGTTGATGGTTATATATATGTCAAGGACATTGAAAACATTCAAGTGCAAAGTAATATACGTACTCCGGGTTGATTTTCATCGGAGGCAGCTTTGATGCGGTGGAGTCGCCAGATGAAGGCGGAGAGTTCTGAAGGCATCCAAAGCAATACAAGACAAAATAAGATTACAATGCAAAGTTGATGAAAATTATGTTTCAGTAAAAGGATACCTCAGCTGGCCGTTTTCGTTGAGCCGGGGAATGTGGCAGCCCGGCCACGAGGTCTTCAGAGCCGGCGCTCCGGGTTTTACGACGGGAGTTATGCTGTTGCTTTTTCAAAAGGAAATTGGGATCTAAGTGAGCAAGAGGATGAGAGAAGGGGACTTTCCGGACGACCCGCCGTACTCTGTCTTGTGGAAAGATCTCTGAGTCAGAAATATCAATTACCTCAGGCGCGTTGGCGTGGCTTGCTTCTATCTCGTCCTGAGAGTAATTACTGTCAATAAGTGGTACAAAAGAATGGCCAAGGGAGTTAAGTTATACCTCCGAGTCATCACTTTCAGCCGGCTCTGGAGTGGCGGCCTTCTTCTTCTTCTTGGCAGGAGTTTTTGTCTTGGGCTTCCTTACTGGCGCAGTGAACTTCTTCTTCCAGAACGGGGAGTTGGCCTGTGCATGAGCCGCCGACAAAGGTTAGAAAATACAAGGCAAGTATGATCAAGTGAAGGAAAAAGACTTACATCTGGAGCCGGATTCTTGACGTAAAAGGGCTCTAGCCCAACCTTGTTGCAAGCTTCCTGGCTCTCACCAAGGAGTCCCTTGACGCCAGTGTTGATGTCTTCGTTAGTCAAGGGAGTTGTCTTGAAGCAAAGGGGGTCATTGGGCTCACCCGAATATTCGCACATGAGCCGGTCACGCCGGCTCAACGGCATGATTTTCCAGCTGACCCAGCAACGGGTTAGGTCGACACCTGTCAAGCCGTTCGCCAGTAAAGCCTTGACCTTGGTGTAAGCCGAGGCGTACTTCGCTCGCTCGGCGGCTGTCATCCGTGCTGGGAGGGGGTTGTCATTAGCAAAGCTGAGCCGGGTTGGACGATAACCCGGCAAGGGATTCTCGCCTTCAGGAGAGGTATCCTGGCAGTAAAACCAGGTTCTATTCCAGTCCTTGGGGTGACTCGGCAAGGTGGCGGAAGGATATGGCAGGTCTCTCCGTCGTTGGATGGTAATTCCACCAAGTTCCAAGCTGGGGCCAGCCGCCATTTCAGTCTGGCGGTTTGCATAGTGATATTCATAGAAGAGGTCAACAGACGGCTCTTCTTGCATATAGACTTCGTTTAAAACTTGGAATTGGCATATATTGGTAACTGAGTTGGGGCCTATATCTTGAGGATGGATCTGGAAGAAGTGAAGAACGTCCCGGAAAAACTTTGACCCGGGAGGGCGAAACCCGCGAAGGATGTGGTCAGCAAATATGATGACCTCTCCCTCCTTGGGCTCAGGCCTCTTCTCCGGTCCTGGAACCTGCCAGTGTATTTCCTCTTTGCTTGGTAACATGCCAGATTCAACAAAGTCAAGAAGGAGCTGTTCGGTAACTCCAGAGCTGACCCAGTCGCAAGACGATGGAGTCCTTGTCATTTTGGCGGATTATGCTGCAAGGATAAAAGGAATGGCGGGTTAGAAGAGCAAGTACTGTGTAATGGTTACAACTAGCGTAACAGTGGAAGAGCTAAGTCGCCAGGAAAATTGGCGGAGAGCCGGCAATACAATGGCGACTTACGAAGCCAAGGCGGGATGGATGGAAAAATGGCTAAGTGCAGAAAACAGATTTTGCATACTGTCTATTCATGGCAAGATCTACGAGTGGAGAAAAAATGGAAATATATACGACCTGGAAATAACAGAGGATGAGCAAGATAAATCTATCCGCAACAATGAGTGTCATAGGAGCACAAAAACGAGTGGGGGATGGACTTCGGAGGAGTGCCCGCAACCAAAGGAGAGTGACACGAGGTCTGGGGCAGTGCTCGATGCCTCGGTGGTTATCAATGGCGATGAACTCGAAAGAACAAGGAAGAACTCGGAACCCTAATGGGGGGCACACAGATTCAATGGGGATCGGAGGAGGTTACCTCTGAGATGCGGAGGCGCCGGCGAGGTTCTGGTCCGTTTCGGGCTGAGGCAGTGGACGGCGATGAGCGACGGCGCGGCTTCGGTTGCGGGCGGCGGAGCTCTGGAGAAGGGGTCTTCGCGCGAGGAAGGAGACGACAGTGACAGGCGGAGAAAGAGAGGAGGCGCACGTGGCGGCTATTTATAAGGAGAAGGGCAACCGTGCGCGCGAAAGTGGGGAGCTACAGTAAATTGGCGCCTCGATTTTCGGGATGACCTTTCGGTGACAAAGATCCGTTGCAAATGTCAGGGAATCTTTTTCGAATATTCGGTGTGACATCATGGCGGGTTGCAAGTTAAACTTTCCAGATGACAGCGCTATGAAGACTCGCCGCTAAGTAAGTTAAAGATTGACATGAGCTGGCTCAAATCAACCTGGGGCCTAATGTTGGGGATATAACCCGTGGTGAGACCCGCCCAGGCGGGGCCGGGTTACACCAGGCGGCTCGTAAGCCCAAGGCTTGTAAGGTGGGCTTAAGGACGCAGACAAGGCCACAGGGCGGCTTGCCAGATGGGCCGTTGACAGAGGCCCAGAGACAGAAGACAGCGTGATGACCCGGGTGGTTAAGCCGCCCGGTGGCGGCTTACCCAAGATGGTATGGCGGCTTAGAGACAGAATAGGACACGTTGTCTGAGTCGGTTTGGGACTCGTGTAACCCGGGGCCTTGACCTCTTATATAAAGGCTAGACCCCGGGGCGGCTTAGACAAGAAACTAAGTAATCGGGAACTAGGTCAAGCAATCCGCTCCCTTGTAATCGATACTCAGGTTAATACAACACAAGCAGGACGTAGGCTTTTACCTCTACTTGAGGGGCCGAACCTGGGTAAACTCGTGTCCCTCGTCCCGATCAACCCCTTTGAGTCCACTGCTATGGCGATGGCCCCGAACCTAAGTCTTCGGACATCTGCCGTGACAAAACCACGACAGATCCCATCTCGGATTTCATGGCCACTAACCATTTCTTGGAATCCGGGCCCATCATCGCTTCTCCATAGCTCGTAGGTTCATCGTTGTCCAACAACATGACCTCTAAGACATGGTTGCCGTACCACTCTGGAGCAGTACGCGTCCTTATCGACCTACGAGGTTCGATAGCAACTTGATCCGAAGCTTCATGATCATCATCATTAACTTCCTCTTCGACCGATGTAGGCTCCACAGAAACATCTTTCATCGCTGCGCTACTCTCAAGTTGAAGTAAAGGTTCAACAACGTCATCAAATTCTATTTTCCTCCCACTCAATTCTTTCGAGAGAAACTCTTTCTCAAGAAATGTTCCGTTTTTAGCGACAAACACTTTGCCTTCGGATCTAAGATAGAAGGTATACCCAACTGTCTCTTTCGGCTATCCTATGAAGACGCATTTCTCCGCTTTGGGTTCCAGCTTTTCAGGATGAAGCTTTTTGACATAAGCATCACATCCCCAAACTTTAAGAAACGACAACTTTGGCTTCTTGCCAAACCACAGTTCATATGGCGTCGTCTCAACGGATTTCGATGGTGCCCTATTTAAAGTGAATGCAGCTGTCTCTAATGCATAACCCCAAAACGATAGTGGCAAATCGGCAAGAGACATCATAGATCGCACCATATCCAATAAGGTTCGATTACGACGTTCGGACACACCATTACGCTGTGGTGTTCCAGGCGGTGTCAATTGTGAAACAATTCCACACTGTCTTAAGTGACTGCCAAACTCATAACTTAGATATTCTCCTCCTCGATCAGTTCGTAGGAATTTAATCTTCTTGTTACGATGATTCTCAACTTCACTCTGAAATTGCTTGAACTTTTCAAACGTTTCAGACTTGTGTTTCATCAAGTAAATATACCCATATCTACTTAAGTCATTAGTGAAGGTGAGAAAATAACGATAACTACCGCGCGCGTCAATGCTCATCGGACCACACACGTTAGTATGTATGATTTCCAACAAGTCACTTGCCCGTTCCATTGTTCGAGAGAACGGGGTTTTAGTCATCTTGCCCATGAGGCATGGTTCACATGTGTCAAGTGATTCAAAATCAAGTGACTCCAAAAGTCCATCAGCATGGAGCTTCTTCATGCGTTTTACACCAATATGACCTAAACGGCAGTGCCACAAGAAAGTGGTATTATCATTATCAATCCTACATCTTTTGGCATCAATGTTATGAATATGTGTATAATCACTATTGAGATTCAATAAGAATAAACCCCTCACATTGGGTGCATGACCATAAAAAATATTACTCATATAAATAGAACAACCATTATTCTCTGATTTAAATGAGTAACTGTCTTGCAATAAACAAGATCCAGATATAATGTTCATGCTTAAACCAAGCACTAAATAACAATTATTCAGGTTCATCACTAATCCTGATGGTAATCGAAGAGCGAGCGTGCCGACGACGATCACATCAACCTTGGAACCATTTCCCACGTGCATCGTCACTTCGTCCTTTGCCAGCCTCCGTCTATTCCGCAGTTCCTGTTTTGAGTTGCAAATGTGAGCAACCGCACCGGTATCAAATACCCAGGCACTACAACGAGAGCTGGTAAGGTACACATCAATAACATGTATATCATATATAACATGTTTGTTGTTGGCCGCCTTCTTGTCCGCCAAATACTTGGGGCAGTTCCGCTTCCAGTGACCGGTTCCCTTGCAATGAAAGCACTCAGTTTCTGGCTTGGGTCCAGCCTTGGGTTTCTTCATGGTAGGGGCAACTGCTTTGCCACTCTTCTTGGAGTTACCCTTCTTACCGTTGCCATTCTTCTTGAAACTAGTGGTTTTATTGACCATCAACACTTGATGCTCCTTCTGAATCTCAGACTCAGCGACTTTCAACATCGCAAACAGCTCGGCGACTGACTTGTTCATCCCGTGCATGTTATAGTTCAACACGAAGCTCTTGTAGCTAGGTGGCAATTATTGAAGAACTCTGTCAGTGATCGCCTCTGCTGGAAGGGGCTTCCCCAATTGAGCTAGACGTGTGGAATACCCAGACATTTTGAGTATGTGTTCACTGACAGACCCATTCTCCTCCATGTTGCAGGCATAGAACTTATCGAAGGTCTCATACCTCTCGATCCGGGCATTCTTCTGAAAGATAAACTTCAACTCCTGGAACATATCATATGCTCCATGACGTTCAAAACATCTTTGAAGTCCCGGTTCTAAGCCATACAACATTGCACATTGAACCATCGAGTAATCATCAGAACGAGTCTGCCAGGCGTTCGCAACGTCTGGAGACTCAACTGGAGCGGGTGGATCAGCAAGCGGTGCATCAAGGACATAAACCTTTTGGGAAGCCGTAATGATAATCCTTAGATTACGGGCCTAGTCCACAAAGTTACTTCCATCATCTTTCAACTTAGCTTTCTCTAGGAACGCATTAAAATTCAGGGCTGCTACTGCGCGAGCCATTGATCTACAACATCAATTTTGCAAAAACAACTTAGATTATTGTTCAAGATAATGAGTTTAGTTAATCATATTACTTAAAAACTCCCACTCAAATTGACACCCCTCTGATCATTTCGAGTGTCACATGATCCAAATTCACCAACTCAAGTCCGATCATCACGTGAGTTGAGGTGGTTTCAATGGTGAACATCTTCATGTTGATCATATCTACTATATGACCCATGTTTGACCTTTCGGTCTCTTGTGTTCCGAGGCCATGCCTGTACATGCTAGGCTCGTCAAGTTTAACATGAGTGTTCCGCATGTGCAACACTGGCTTGCACCCGTTATATGCGAACGTAGAGTCTATCACACCCGATCATCACGTGGTGTCTCAAAACGACGAACTTTCGCAACGGTGCACACTCGGGGAGAACACAATTTATCTTGAAATTTAAGTGAGGGGTCACCTTATAATGCTACCGTCGTCCTAAGCAAAATAAGATGCATAAAAGGATTAACATCACATGCAAATCATAAGTGACATGATATGGCCATGAACTTGTGCTTTTGATCTCCATCTTCAAAGCACCGGCATGATCTCCATCGTCACCGGCATAACACCATGATCTCCATCATCTTGATCTCCATCAATGTGTCGCCATGAGGTTGTCGCGCCGACTGTTGCTTCCACGACTATTGCTAACTCATAGCGATAAAGTAAAGCAAAACGACGAAAATAATTAAAGACAACCCTATGGCTCCTGCCGGTTGCCGTACTCATCGACATGCAAGTCGTGATATTCTATACAATACATGATCATCTCATACATCACATATATCTCATCATGTAATTGGCCATATCACATCACAACATAACCTGCAAAAACAAGTTAGACGTCCTCTAATTGTTCTTGCATGTTTTACGTGGCTGCTACGGGTATCTAGCAAGAACAGTTCTTACCTAAGAAAAAAACCACAACAGTGATACGCAAATTGCTATTCAACCTTCTCAAGGACCGCCTTTGTCGAATCCGATCCAACTAAAGTGGGAGAAACAGACACCCGCCAGCCATCTTTATGCAACGAAGTTACATGTCAGTTGATGGAACCAGTCTCTCGTAAGCGTACGAGTAATGTTGGTCCGGGCCGCTTCATCCCACAATACCGCTGAATCAAGAAAAGACCAAGGGAGGAAGCAATCTGAATATCAATGCCCACAAACTCCTTTGTGTACTACTCGAGATCTCATCTACACATAGACCTAGCTCTGATACCACTGTTGGGGAATGTTGCATGGGAAATAAAAATTTTCCTACGCACACGCAAGATCTATCCATGGTGATGAGCATCTGCGAGAGGGAGAGTGGATCTACATACCCTTGTAGATCGCTAAGCGGGAAGCGTTAAGAAACGTGGTTGATGTAGTCGAACGTCTTCATGATCCAAATCGCCGAGCGTCCCGCGATCAAATCACGATCTAGTACCGAACGGACGGCACCTCCGCGTTCAGCACACGTACAGCTCGATGACAATCTCCGCCTTCTTGATCCAGCAAGAGGGAGCGGAGAGGTAGATGAGTTCTCCGGCAGCGCGACGGCATGGCGGTGATGGTGGTGGAACTATTCCGGCAGGGCTTCGCCTAAGCACCGCCGAACTAGACTAGAGGAGAAAACGATCTAGATGAAGTGGAGGGAGCACGTGGCAATTAGGGTTAGCCCTCACCTCTAAACCTCTAGTATATATAGGAGGGAGGGCGAGGGGCTGGCCGGCCAAGACCTCCTCCTAGGAGTTGGCCGAAGTGGGAGGTGGAGTCCTACTCCAATCCTACTAGGAGTAGGACTCCTCCTCTCCACTTGGAAACCTTTTCCACACCTTTCCTTTCTTTGGGTTTTTCCCACCTCCAGCCGCATGGGCCTTGTTGGGGGGGTTCGGCCAGCCCACCAGGGGATGGTTCACCTCCTCCTACAGCCCATGTGGCCCCTTGGGTCGAAAGGCCCCTCCCGATGGTCCCCGGTACCCTCCTGGCACTCCCGGTACACTACCGAAGTACCCGAAACTTTTTCGGTGACCAAAACGGGACTTCCTATATATCAATCTTTACCTCCGGACCATTCCGGAGCTCCTCGTGACGTCCGGGATCTCATCCGGGACTCCGAACAACCTTTGCTCACCACCATACATAACTCTATACTACCGAAACGTCACCGAACCTTAAGTGTGCAGACCCTGCGGGTTCGAGAACTATGTAGACATGACCAAGACACCTCTACGGTCAATAACCAATAGCGGGACCTGGATGCCCATATTGGTTCCTACATATTCTACGAAGATCTTCATCGGTTGAACCTCTATGTCAAGGATTCAGTTAATCCCGTATGTTGTTCCCTTTGTTCTTCGGTATGTTACTTGCCCGAGATTCGATTATCGGTATCTCTATACCTAGTTCAATCTCGTTACCGGCAAGTCTCTTTACTCGTTCCGTAATACAAGATCCCGTGGCTAACACTTTAGTCACATTGCTTTCAAGGCTTGTTGTGATGTTGTATTACCGAGTGGGCCCTGAGATACCTCTACGTCACACAGAGTAACAAATCCCAGTCTTGATTCTTGCCCACTCAACAGACACCCTCGGAGATACCTGTAGAGCATCTTTATAGTCACCCAGTTACGTTGTGACGTTTGATACACACAAGGTATTCCTCCCGTGTCAGTGAGTTGCATGATCTCATGGTCATAGGAACAGATACTTGACATGCAGAAAACTATAGCAATAAACTGACACGATCATATGCTACGTTCATAGTTTGGGTCTTGTCCATCACATCATTCTCCTAATGATGTGATCCTGTTATCAAATGACATCTCATGTCTATGGCTAGGAAACCTTGACCATCTTTGATCAACAAGCTAGTCTACTAGAGGCATACTAGGGACACAGTGTTGTCTATGTATCCACACATGTATCGGTGTTTCCAATCAATACAATTATAGCATGGATAATAAACGATTATCATTGAACAAGGAAATATAATAATAACTACTTTTATTATTGCCTCTAGGGCATATTTCCAACAGAGGCCGCATGGTCGTCCTTCACCTATCAGCGTGGGGATGTCGGCTCCCACTTCATGCAGAAGCGCAGTGGGGACATCGGCTCCATCTTCATGTGCTTCAGCAATAGTGGCGCCAGGCCTATCTGACAGAGCAAACGCTCCATCTTGATCTCCATCTGACGGACGTCCGTCAGAGCCGTCTCCAAGAGGAGACGGGGCCGCTGCTGTGGCTGGTCCTCCTCATCGCCGGAGGTGCCCGCTGTCATCGATGCAGATGGTCCTGGAGAGCGACGACGGCGACACCACGATCCGCCTGAAGAGAAACTTCCATCGGCTCTGCCTGCCGACCCGGAGAGCCAGGAATTCGGCATCGCCGTTGGACTCGGGGATGGGGAGGGGGAGGGGAGAGGAAGGTGCTCGGGGAGGGGAGTGCGGCTCTGTGCGTCGTCGTCCCACGACTTAAATAGTCGCGGCCAGGCGGGGCGAAGGGGCGGTCAGCTCGCTTCAATGCGGCGCAGCGGCCGGAGTTGGTTTCTCGGGACGTGATGTCCGCATTGAAGTGATGACGCCCGAGAGGTCGCGTCATCCGGTCAAAGCACGTACATCAATACCAAACGCTGCATGCTATTGGCCGTCATGAATGTGGCGCGGCAAACGGCGGGGACGCTCGGTGGAAAGCGCGGGAGAGGCGGGTGGGATTTTTTTGTGGGCCAGGGCGGTCAGGGGCGGGCATGGCAGTAGTCCGTACACCCGTAAAGCTTCCTAGTTTGTCTCCGGTTTGCGGAAAAAGACACGTCCGAACTGCCCGACGAACCGATACAGACCCGCGTTAAATGGACGTTCGGACTGCGTGGTCCGGATGTATGGGAACAATTTGAGAGTCGGGGTTGAAGATGTCCCGAGGACCCATTTGATCCTGAAAATGAGGACCGTTTAATAAACCAACTTCTATAAAGTAATATCCATTTCAAGATAGAATGATGTACAATGTAGTACATTGACACTCAAGGTTGACAAGATTTTGAGCATGTTTGGATGCCTTTCACGCCACTATACGCCTGGCTTGGATGATGCATGGGTTTTGCGTGTCAGCTGTTTGTTTCCTGTCCATGTAGAAAATATGTCTGCTTGACGTGACCATCCTTGTGATGTGATTAGCCTGGTTCATGTGGGAATAAAAGAATGAGAACAAAATATTTATCCCGGGCAGCCTCATTAGCCTGGTCCAGGCGTCCCTCTCCAACAACCTGGATTTAATTAATGGCTAGTAATTGTACGTCTATTCTTCGAAAACATTTTAAACAATCAACTCACATCAGCCAAGGAAAGATAATAAACAAATAGGCGAGGCTGGGCAGGCAAATTTTTGCCACTTTAGCTATACGTAAGTTGTCTACAAAATGAATTTGGATCGATCGATTTTTGAGCCACTGATTTCTGCTTTAAGTTTGGTGTTTTTTTCCCTCTTGTATCTGTTCTCTTCTGTTGGGCTGAATATTTCGACTGGCCAATGTTCCGGTTTAGCTGATTTCTTATTGGGCTGAAGCCCATTTCTTGTTTCCTGTCGCCTGTTTATAGGCCGACATACTTCTTCTTTTGTTTATTTTTCTTAGTCATTTTTTCTGGGTATTTCTTGGGATGTTGGTTGAGTGTAAAATGTATACACGCAAGTATATATAACATGTGAATACATATTATTAGAGTGTAAAAATAACACTTTACATGTTTATTTCTTACAAAATAAAAAGTGCAAAGTTTTTTGCAACTTTTTGTTTTGTTTTTTGTTTTTCTTAAAGAATAATACCAATATCACTAATTTAGCCCACCTTAAAAAAGTTCATTATTTTGCGGTAATTCAATACGGCTCCTACGTGCATATGCACCCATGGGCCAAAAAAAAAATTCGACATGAAAAAAAATTCAAGACAAATTTTTTTCGTGAACTTCATCACATTCAAATGTTACCTGCAAATTTTGAGACAAAACGGCAAAATATTTTGTCTTGAGCAAAAAAAACAAAAAAATCGTGAACAGTCACCCCAAAATATCAGCCCGGTTTTGTTTTTTTTGCTGGCGAAAAACCGCTGCTCCGTTTCACACAAATTTTTTCGTGCATGTTTGCGACACTACCACAAACATCTACAAAAAATTTCAGAATTTTTCGAAAACATTTCATATGTTTTTTCGCGTTACTGTTCAAATGGGAGCATATAGACGTAGGAGCCAAAACATCACTCTCTTTATTTTGGTTATGATGTAGTTTTTATTTCATTTCTTTGTACTTTAAGGTTGACACCAATGTCACTAATTCATTCTTATTAGGAAACACTTTAATAAAACGTTCCACTCTTATATTCTTATTTTGACATATTATAAAAATCACAATTTATGTGTAAATTTTGTGCAAATTTTTATCATTTACTTTATTTTTTGCCATTTTCGCTGTTCTTGAAGTGTAGCAATGGCACTAATTCATTATTTCCTAGGAAAGTTGATTACTTTGTTTTTGTTTAATTGTATTTTCCCTTGAAGGATAATACCAATGCCACTAAATTCATTCATTCTTAGAAAAAATAATTTTTCAAAATTCCACCTTTATATGCTAATTGTTGCATCGTAAACAAAACTGATATTTCTTAAAATTATGTGTAAATTTTTTCATTATTTGATTTGATTTTTATATTTTTCCTTCTTCTTAAAGGGGTAATACCAATGCCCCTAATTCGTTATTCTATTAAAAAACCTCATTATTATAATGTTTTAGTTCATATTTCATTTTCATAGTTATGTAAGCCACTAATTCATATATTCTCTGAAATACTTAATTATGTTGATTTTTTTTATTTTTTATTTCCTTTAATGTAAATACCAATGCCATTAGTTCATTCTTCTGAGGGACATTTAACATTTTTTGGGTGAAAATTCTAGTATTATATGCTTGTTCTTGCATATTGTAAAAAAGTGCAATTTCTATGTAAATTGTGTGCAATTTTTGTCAATGTTTGTTTTAGAATTTTTTTTGATTTCCTTTTCGGTAATACCATTTGCACTAATTCATTATTTCTTAGAAAAATACATTACTATGATTGTTTTAGTTTATATTTCATTTTCTTCATTATGAAAGGGTAATACCAAAGCCATTTATTTGTTCTTTCTTAGAAACACTTCATTATTTTGATTTTTTAGTTTTTATTATTTTTACTTTTTCTTCAATTTTAATACCCATGCCACTAATTCATTCTTCTCAGGAAACTTAGTTTTTTGTGAGAAAATTCCAGTATTATATGCTTGTTCTTGTATATTGTAAAAAAGTGAAATTTCTGTGTAAATTGTGTGCAAATATTGTCAATGTTTGTTTTAGCAAAAAAAACCATTTCATTTATTTGGTAATACCAATGCCACTAATTCATTCTTTCTTAGAAAACTTCATTATTATGATTTTGTTTTAGTTTGTATTTCATTTCCTTTCTTATGAAAGGGTAATACCAAAGCCACTAATTCATTCTTTCTTAGAAAAAAAAATTATTTTTATGATTTTGTTTTAGGTTTATTCTTTTTATTTTTATTAAGTGGTAATACCAATGTAACTAATTCATTCTTCTCAGGAAACTTAATTTTGTGTGTGAAAATTCCATTATTATATGCTTCTTCTTTCATATTGTAAAACGTGCAATTTCTATGTAAATTGTGTGCAATTTTTTGAACGTTTGTTTTATATTATTAATTTTATTTTCTTTCTTCTTAAAGGGTAATACCAATTCCACTAATTCATTCTTCCTTAGAAAATGTCATTATTTTGATTTTTTATTTTATTTCTTATCTAAGGATAATGCCAATGCCACAGGAAACATTTTTATTGTTGCAAAATTTCCCCTATTATCTTCTTATTCTTGCATGTTATATTAAATCGTTATTTCTATGTAAATTGCGTGCAAATTTTTTCATACTTTTTTTCCTTTCTAAATTGTTCTTTCACTATTCATTTTATCTTGATCGACTGGTCAAGATATTTTGAGATGTTCTGCTTAACTATCTTGGCATTTGGTTACACTCCAATAAAATAATCACATCATCTAGTGGGCCTAGCTCATATATAAATCTCGGCTTGGTAGTTGGGATACAAAATGGTGAGGACTTTATCGAATATTTAGATCATGTAGGAGAATTCTTAGATGATGTTTGGATATGTTGATTTGATAGTTGATGTACGTACCAAAAATTAATTATTTGTGGTTTGAGCTTATTGTAAGTTTTCTTTATCCTCTGCATTCATTCTTTCATGATAATTTCAACCTTTTTAGAAACATACATTCATAACTTTTCCCCGGAGCTACAGTCTACACACTGGGTCACATGTACTAGTGTGGAATTTGAGCTCTATGTGAGTCAGAGTAGTTTTTGGCTAGTTGCATTACAGAATGGATATTTTGATGAGAGACGGGCTGCACCCTTGCCAATACTCTGGTTAGATGGGCCAATCTCGAGGGCTGCTTGTTTCCATGGCTGGCTCTAAGTACTACTCCTTCCATCCCATAATATAAAAAAATTTGATGCTACACTAGTGTCAGAAACTCTCTTATATCCGGGGACGGAGGGAGTACTCATCTATGCACGCACGGTAATATCAGCAAGCAGCAGATTGACTGAAACGAATTTAGGATCAATCGACTGACCTAAATTTCGTTTTCAGTCAACTGAACTGTAGCCGGTTCCATTTTTTTTGCTTCGTCCCAGGCGTTGTCCAGGCACCTTATTTTCTCAGGCACATCGGCCAGGCCTCTAACCAAACAGGATCTTATCGAGACCATAACTTCACTGAGCTCTAGAGTTTGAGGGCTACGCCCACATTTTGTGGGAAACAAGTTCAAGATCAACACGAAGATCATGAAGAGTCACCCATAACCTGGGAAGAGATGAAGGAAGTTGTGCAGTCAATATTTGTCCCCAAACATTACACCAAGGGACTTGTATAAGAAGTTTCAAGAGCTACAACAAGAGACTCGAACCGTGGAAAAATACTAAAAGGAGATGGGGTCCCCGAAGATAAGAGCCAACATGGAATAATCCGGTGGGCATTCCATGGTAGCACATGGAAGAATAAGAGGAGCAAACCATGGCTCGCTTCCTCAGCGGCTTGAACCATCCTATCAAGCAACACCGACTTGCAACCGTATTTGACTTTGGTGGAATTGGTGCAAGCAACAAGGCATCAACATCTTTCCTACTGTTGTAACTGTTCTCACTGCTTCCGCGTTTTGCCAGCCATATGCCGTGTATACTTCGACGAAATTTCCCAATTTGACGTCCGGAAATTTCTTGTTTCAAGTTGCACCTAGGGCATCGGCGGAGCTACATGTATTGCTGCAGGGGCCATGCCCCCCCCCCCCCCCCCCCCCCGAACCTTGACATGTTATTCTTATTCTTGCATGTTATATTAAATCGTTATTTCTATGTAAATTGCGTGCAATTTTTTTCATACTTTTTTTCCTTTCTAAATTGTTCTTTCACTATTCATTTTATCTTGATCGACTGGTCAAGATATTTTGAGATGTTCTGCTTAACTATCTTGGCATTTGGTTACACTCCAATAAAATAATCATATCATCTAGTGGGCCTAGCTCGTATATAAATCTCGGCTTGGTAGTTGGGATACAAAATGGTGAGGACTTTATCGAATATTTAGATCATGTAGGAGAATTCTTAGATGATGTTTGGATATGTTGATTTGATAGTTGATGTACGTACCAAAAATTAATTATTTGTGGTTTGAGCTTATTGTAAGTTTTCTTTATCCTCTGCATTCATTCTTTCATGATAATTTCAACCTTTTTAGAAACATACATTCATAACTTTTCCCCGGAGCTACAGTCTACACACTGGATCACATGTACTAGTGTGGAATTTGAGCTCTATGTGAGTCAGAGTAGTTTTTGGCTAGTTGCATTACAGAATGGATATTTTGATGAGAGACGGGCTGCACCCTTGCCAATACTCTGGTTATATGGGCCAATCTCGAGGGCTGCTTGTTTCCATGGCTGGCTCTAAGTACTACTCATTCCATCCCATAATATAAGAATTTTTGATGCTACACTAGTGTCAGAAACTCTCTTATATCCGGGGACGGAGGGAGTACTCATGTATGCACGCACGGTAATATCAGCAAGCAGCAGATTGACTGAAACGAATTTAGGATCAATCGACTGACCTAAATTTCGTTTTCAGTCAACTGAACTGTAGCCGGTTCCATTTTTTTTGCTTCGTCCCAGGCGTTGTCCAGGCACCTTATTTTCTCAGGCACATCGGCCAGGCCTCTAACCAAACAGGATCTTATCGAGACCATAACTTCACTGAGCTCTAGAGTTTGAGGGCTACGCCCACATTTTGTGGGAAACAAGTTCAAGATCAACACGAAGATCATGAAGAGTCACCCATAACCTAGGAAGAGATGAAGGAAGCTGTGCAGTCAATATTTGTCCCCAAACATTACACCAAGGGACTTGTATAAGAAGTTTCAAGAGCTACAACAAGAGACTCGAACCGTGGAAAAATACTAAAAGGAGATGGGGTCCCCGAAGATAAGAGCCAACATGGAATAATCCGGTGGGCATTCCATGGTAGCACATGGAAGAATAAGAGGAGCAAACCAAGGCTCGCTTCCTCAGCGGCTTGAACCATCCTATCAAGCAACACCGACTTGCAACCGTATTTGACTTTGGTGCAGTGGAATTGGTGCAAGCAACAAGGCATCAACATCTTTACTACTGTTGTAACTGTTCTCACTGCTTCCGCGTTTTGCCAGCCATATGCCGTGTATAGTTCGACGAAATTTCCCAATTTGACGTCCGGAAATTTCTTGTTTCAAGTTGCACCTAGGGCATCGGCGGAGCTACATGTATTGCTGCAGGGGCCATGCCCCCCCCCCCCAACCTTGACATGTTATTCTTATTCTTGCATGTTATATTAAATCGTTATTTCTATAAATTGAGTGCAATTTTTTTCATACTTTTTTTCCTTTCTAAATTGTTCTTTCACTATTCATTTTATCTTGATCGACTGGTCAAGATATTTTGAGATGTTCTGCTTAACTATCTTGGCATTTGGTTACACTCCAATAAAATAATCACATCATCTAGTGGGCCTAGCTCGTATATAAATCTCGGCTTGGTAGTTGGGATACAAAATGGTGAGGACTTTATCGAATATTTAGATCATGTAGGAGAATTCTTAGATGATGTTTGGATATGTTGATTTGATAGTTGATGTACGTACCAAAAATTAATTATTTGTGGTTTGAGCTTATTGTAAGTTTTCTTTATCCTCTGCATTCATTCTTTCATGATAATTTCAACCTTTTTAGAAACATACATTCATAACTTTTCCCCGGAGCTACAGTCTACACACTGGGTCACATGTACTAGTGTGGAATTTGAGCTCTATGTGAGTCAGAGTAGTTTTTGGCTAGTTGCATTACAGAATGGATATTTTGATGAGAGACGGGCTGCACCCTTGCCAATACTCTGGTTAGATGGGCCAATCTCGAGGGCTGCTTGTTTCCATGGCTGGCTCTAAGTACTACTCCTTCCATTCCATAATATAAGAATTTTTGATGCTACACTAGTGTCAGAAACTCTCTTATATCCGGGGACGGAGGGAGTACTCATGTATGCATGCACGGTAATATCAGCAAGCAGCAGATTGACTGAAACGAATTTAGGATCAATCGACTGACCTAAATTTCGTTTTCAGTCAACTGAACTGTAGCCGGTTCCATTTTTTTTGCTTCGTCCCAGGCGTTGTCCAGGCACCTTATTTTCTCAGGCACATCGGCCAGGCCTCTAACCAAACAGGATCTTATCGAGACCATAACTTCACTGAGCTCTAGAGTTTGAGGGCTACGCCCACCTTTTGTGGGAAACAAGTTCAAGATCAACACGAAGATCATGAAGAGTCACCCATAACCTGGGAAGAGATGAAGGAAGCTGTGCAGTCAATATTTGTCCCCAAACATTACACCAAGGGACTTGTATAAGAAGTTTCAAGAGCTACAACAAGAGACTCGAACCGTGGAAAAATACTAAAAGGAGATGGGGTCCCCGAAGATAAGAGCCAACATGGAATAATCCGGTGGGCATTCCATGGTAGCACATGGAAGAATAAGAGGAGCAAACCATGGCTCGCTTCCTCAGCGGCTTGAACCATCCTATCAAGCAACACCGACTTGCAACCGTATTTGACTTTGGTGGAATTGGTGCAAGCAACAAGGCATCAACATCTTTCCTACTGTTGTAACTGTTCTCGCTGCTTCCGCGTTTTGCCAGCCATATGCCGTGTATACTTCGACGAAATTTCCCAATTTGACGTCCGGAAATTTCTTGTTTCAAGTTGCACCTAGGGCATCGGCGGAGCTACATGTATTGCTGCAGGGCCCATGCCCCCCCCCCCCCCCCCCCCCAACCTTGACAAAATGTCTGAAGAATTATTTTTTTGAAAGTGCTTAATTAGAAAAATATAGTCTTTGGCCCCATCAAGATAGTTGTGTTTGACTTTAGCCCCTCCAGCGTTTCTTCTCTAGCTCCGCTACTGACCTAGGGTCATGTGTTCTGGTTTAGAGATTGCTGCAGGACTTATTTTTTGGTTTGTCTACACGATGCAGATAAGATGGGGGAGTTCGGGACCAAATAAGAAGTGGTTAAATAAAATTAGTATGCAAAAAAGATATCGATCCCTTGGAATGGACGTAACGTACCCATTGTGCATCTTGCATGCATTGGGCTTCCCTCAAACCTCAACTATTTTTTTTTGAACAATCAAACCTCAACTAATTTGTTTTATAGGTTTGAGGCTTTGAGCTAGTATAATGTGGAGTCACTTCGGCATTAATGAGACCAGTTTACTTTGTGTAACAGTCTGTCAGGCGACGACTTGACCATGACACGATTGCATGAAGTCTACCCGATCGATGAGCTGACCTTTGATTATATACACAATAGCATGCAGTGGTGTGCGAGCTAGCTTTGGCAGAACAGAACCCACCCCCACTGCACCGCCATGCCCACGCCCTCGCGATCCCGGCTGCTGCCATTGCCAGTTCTCGTACTGGTTCTTGCAGGTGCAGCGGCCATTGTTGGTGAGCAAGATGAGCAGCAGCGGATCACGCATCCGGGCTGCCCTGACAAGTGCGGTAACGTGAGTATCCCGTTCCCCTTCGGCCTGATGCCGGGCTGCTTCCGCGAGGGCTTCCAGGTTACCTGCGACCACTCCTTCGACCCGCCTCGAGCCTTCCTCGCCGGCAGCGACACCGACGCGACGACCAACCTCATCACGCTCACCGAGCGCGACCAATCGGCGGTCTACGACGACCCCGAGCTGGCCTACTCGTACTCCAACACCTCGAGCTGGGCAGTCGAGCTCATGGACGTGTCGATCGACAGGAGCGAGGCACGGGCGTACGGCCCCATCACGTCCCGCTGCAGCACCAACATCGCGCAATCCAAGCTCAAGGAAGAGGCCATGACGCTGGAGGGGCCGTTCGCCGTTTCCGAGACGTTCAACGTCGTCGTTGGCGTCGGCTGGAAGGTCGGCGTCACGGACGGCTCAAGCTCCAGCTCCTACACGACGACGTTCGCCTGCCGCTCGGAGCTCGCAGGCGGCCACCTCGAGCACGCCAGGAACGGGTCGTGCACGGGGCGGGGCTGCTGCGAGGCCGCCCTGAGCTCGGAGCCCGGCTACGAGATCGTGCCGGGCGTCAGCGCCGAGAACAACACCCTGTGGAGGACCAGCCCGTGCTCCTACGCCATGGTGATCGAGAAGTCACGCTACACCTTCTCGACGCCGGACCTGTACGGCGACAAGGTGCTGCCGAAGAAGTTCCCCAGGGGCGCCCCCGTCGTGCTCGACTTCGCCATCGTCGGGGACGCCGCTTGCCCGGGAAAAGGCCAGCGGCCACCGCCGGACTACGCGTGCGTCAGCAACAACAGCTATTGTGTCAACGCGACGGTTGGCCACTCAAGCTACGAACTCAGCTACGTGTGCAAGTGCTCGGACCACTACGAGGGCAATCCTTACATCGCTAATGGCTGCAGAGGTTTGTCCAAATGTTTTGATCTCCACAAATTAATAGAATTTTTAGACGATTCATTAACTCCGGTTTTGTATATATATTGATCCTTAATTTCAACTTTTGAAGACATCGATGAGTGCAAGTCCCCTGATCTATATTATTGCTCGAGCAATGGCATATGTATGAACAGACTGAATGGCTATGATTGTCCATGCAAGCCCGGAATGAAAGGCGATGGGAAATTAGGACATTGTGCAGAAAAATTCCCCCTGGTAGCCAAGGCGATTGTGGGTAAGTAAATGGCATGTATATTTATGTACTCCTGTTCAGTTTTTGTTTTGTTTCGAATTTTGAACTTTTGTCTCTAGAATATGTTGTGTTACACTAGTACTAGTCCTGTTCTCCTACATATCATTTTAGAATGCCTAGATGAGTTTTTGTAACTTTAATTGATAATACATATGTAAATATTTGGGATTTCTACTATGCATGATGCATCCTCATTTTATTACCCGATTCATCCTATGAAATACTTTTATTTCATTATTGCCATTTATATATACTACTAGCATATAAACATAAAACTTAGTGTGAATGTTTATGTTGGATACCTTTTCTTTAAACTTGTTAAGGAAGAAGTTAATACATGTGAAACGGAAAATTAAACATATTAAAATAGTAAGTCAAAAATGGGAAACATGGGCAACTAGTTTAAAATTTTGGTCACCTAGTAGTATAGACAGGGCTGCACACATTTGCTCTTTGGCCAAATGTGGCTACCTAGCAATAATCCTACATCTACGAACCTGTTACGAAGATGCTACGTAACTTGCCTATTAATCCTCTCGCCCCCTCTGATTTTCACCGGGGGTGGGCCCCTCCTCCCCCCTTCTCTCCAATTAAAACTTGCCAAGTGTTCTGCCTTTCGTAAACGTTCGTAAAAACCCGTGGATGTAGTATTGCTCGGCTACCTAGTGTGACCTTGCATGGTCGTCTTCTCTTCTTAGGTTCCGATGCTCCCTCATTTCCAATTTATGTTCACCAAAAAAGTCTGAAATTTTCTATTTACGTATAAGGTACATTGCTTTGCGAATAGGCTAACATTAATTATGAGCGGATTAATTTATATCTAGTTTTTTTTTGCTGGTGAATTTATATCTAGTTTTGGTTCTCAATGCGGAGCCAACCAAAGCATGAAGGACTGGTGTGGCATGCATGCTACATTATTATATATATAGTTTAGTTCTTGGATAGGTCTTCCTTGGTTATACTGATTCTTGAGATGGGCTAAATAAACCGAAATAAGAGGGGTTGTGTCGTTCTATGTACACTCAACTTATTGATGAATTTGTATTTTATGTCGAGCTCTGTTTTGCTTGTCTGAAGAATAAAAGTGACTCCAGCAAATGTTAATTGACTGACCACAGCGGAGAGACAACGAAGGAACACTATAACCCTAATACACCAAACAATCAAATTAAATGACTAAAAAACACAAGATTCTTTAAATGACAATCAAAAGAACTCACTTACATCCTTACAACATATTATGCCCTCCAACACTGGTAAATGTATTATTATATAACAATCACCAGTAAATAGATGGTGTCATGTTTCCAATTTATCATACCTTTGTTGTTTTTCCCTATATGCATTTGTTAGTAAAACTTATGAGCAAGAGTACCACGACATTACTAATGAAAAATCAGAATAGTTCTATTTTTTAACTTACCAATCTAAAAATGGTACCCCGATCGGACTATTTTCTTTTGGAAAAGACGAGATATAAGGCTTTCTTATAAGTTGGTAATGCTATGTGATTACTGGGTTAGTGAGTATGACAATGCCTGAGGTGTTGATTTGCAACGGACCGGGCGACACAATTAGTTTTAGGATGCATGGAATTGCACAACAATCATATTGCATCCAACACTATATTTTGTCCCACAATGCACTTCTCAATTTATGATCCACCATGCAATTAACTCATCAAGACAAATATCTCCCCACGGTATGAAGCTCCAAATCTCTGAGCTATGATACATATTGCATGTCTTATTAGGGTTGCTGACTTGAGGTGGACACACAATAGAACTATGCTACTTCTAGTATTAAATCATTTTCTAAAAAATAATGAAGGTGCTATTATATTATATTATATTATATTATATATATAACCCTTTTCCAAAATATATTATATTACATTATATTATCTTATCTACTAGATCATTTATTGGAAACTTTTGATTAAGTTTTTTTGTCCATGTAGGTACAATCGGCAGCATTTTTATCATTGTAGTTATGTCATTTATACTTCTTCTTCGCAAAGAGAAAAAGAAGACAAAAGAGTTCTATGAAAAGAATGGTGGACCTATACTAGAGAAAGCAAAAATTATAAAACTTTTCAAAAAGGATGAGCTCAAGCCTTATTTACAGAAGAGCAACTTTATTGGAAATGGTGGTTTTGGTGCAGTTTACAAGGGAAGCCTTGGCAATGAACTAGTTGCAATCAAGAAGACAATTAGTGGTAGTCTGCTAGAGAACGAACAGTTTGCAAATGAGGTCATCATCCAATCGCAAGTCATCCACAAGAACATTGTTAGGCTCATAGGTTGTTGCCTGGAAGTTGATACCCCATTGCTAGTATATGAGTTTCTTTCAAATGGTAGCCTCCATGACATCCTTCATAACAACGGCAAGAAGCCTCTGAACTTGGATAGACGTTTAAGTATTGCTGCAGAATCCGCAGATGGTCTAGCTTACATGCATTCAAAAGCAAACACCAAAATCCTACATGGGGATGTTAAACCAGCAAATATACTTTTGGATGATAGGTTTGTCGCCAAGATTGCAGACTTTGGCATATCGAGGTTGATTGCGAGAGACAAGCAACACACCGGGAAAGTCATCGGTGACATGAGTTATATGGATCCAGTATATTTACAGTCAGGCTTGCTAACGGAAAAGAGTGATGTATATAGCTTTGGAGTTGTGCTCTTGGAACTTATTAGCAGGAAGAAGGCCATGCACTCCGACAACAATAGCTTAGTCAACAGTTTCCTTGGAGCTCATAGAAGAGGAGAGAGGGCAAACGAGCTGTTTGACAATGAAATTTCTGTAGGAGAAGATTTGGAGATTCTTCAGAGTCTAGCAGGGATGGCAATAGAATGTCTCAGCCTTGAGGTGGATCAAAGACCAGACATGACAGATATAGCACACCGCCTTCTCATACTGAATAAATCGCGTAATTCCTAAGTTGTTTCAAGTAAGTTGTTTATTTAGTTAACATATATGTATGGCGTCAAATAAGGACAATTCCTATCAATAATTTTTATTGAGCAAAATATTTTCAATATATGTAGGGGATGTGTCCATCAATTTCATGAAATTTCTTATTTCACTATAACTCACTCATTATATAACCATATTTTTAAGTTACCAAATGTATCTATTGCATGGATTCACCTTTTTATGTAAATGTATGTATCGTGCTACACTGAAACATGGGTAGCCAATAGTGCAGTATAATGAAGAAAATCTGTAGCCGGATAAACCACGGACAGTATACACCGTGTTCTGGGAAAAAAAAGTAGACAGGCAGTACATCGATGGCAGTGCTGGGTCTGAAGATTATCTGGGGGTACGTACAATCGTGTTTGGCAGGGATTTGAGGTCTTTGCTATTAAAAGCTTTGCAAGCTTCTTCTTTTTCTTCATTCGCAAAAGATTAAATTAAATAAGCTTCTTCTTCTCCTTTTTCTTTTTTGAGGGATAAAGCTGCAGGCTTTATTTGGCAGAGAGTAAAAAGGAACACACTTCACAAATTGCAACTCAATATTAGTGTGGCATTTTTTTTAGAAAGAAAGGAAGACACCCGGCCTCTGCATCTGAGCGATGCATGCAACCACTTTATTAATTATTCATAAAGACCTTATAAAGTAATACACCAGTAAACCTGAAGCCACAATTTTGGCAACATGTGTCGTTATTCCTATCCACTTGATGAAAGGGTGTCGATAGTCCGAGCCGAATACCAAACATACCTCGCACCATAGCCTAACATCTAAAACCGAAGGCCCCAACCAAGCCACATTGTCGGGTCTGGGGCACACACATGTCTGGTGCACATAGGCCGCCGCCGCCGTCTTCCACCGATCCATCTTTAGAGTTGTACTGACGCATCGACCTTCCCAGGCCTAGCTGCCGTCGACGCCATCGGGCTGTTACATTCACTAGGGACACGGTGTTGTCTATGTATCCACACATGTATATGAGTTTCCGATCAATACAATTATAGCATGGATAATAAACGATTATCATGAAGAAGGAAATATGATAATAAACAAATTATTATTGCCTCTAGGGCATATTTCCAACAGTCTCCCACTTGCACTAGAGTCAATAATCTAGTTCACATCGCCATGTGATTCACACCCAATGAATTTTGGGGTTTGATCATGTTTTGCTTGTGAGAGAGGTTTTAGTCAACGGGTCTGCAACATTGAAATCCATGTGTACTTTGCAAATCTATATGTCGTACTATAGATGCTACTACCGTGCTCCACTTGGAGCTATTCCAAATGACTGCTCCACTATACATATCCGGTTTTCTACTTAGAGTCATCCAGATTGGTGTCAAAGCTGGCATCGACGTAACCCTTTACGACGAACACTTTATCACCTCCATTACAGAGAAACATTTTCTTAGTCCTCTTTAAGTACCTAAGGATAACTTTGACCGTTGTCCAGTAATCCACTCCTGGATCAGTCTTGCACCCCCTTGACAGTCTCATGGCAAGGCACACATCACATGCGATACACATCATGGTATACAGTATAGAGCCTATGGTTGAGGCATAGGGGACGACCTTCGTCCTTTTTGTTTCTTCTGCCGTGGTCGAGCTTTGAGTCTTACTCAACTTCACACCTTACAATACAGACAAGAACTCCTTCTTTGATTCATCCATTTTAAACTCTTTTAAAATCTTGTCAAGGTATGTGACTTATCAGGCGTCTTGATATATCTCTATAGATCTTGATGCCCAATATGTAAGCAGCTTTACCCAAGTCTTGCTTTGAAAAGCTTCTTTCAAACAACACTTTTATGCTTTCCAGAAATTCTACATCATTTCCGATCAACAATATGTCATCCACATATACTTATCAGAAATGCTATAGTGCTCCCACTCACTTTCTTGTAAATACAAGCTTCTCCATAAACTTGTATGAACTCAAACGCTTTGATCACCTCATCAAAGCGAAGATTCCAACTCCGAGATGCTTGCACCGGTCCATAGATGGATCGCTGGGGCTTGCATACTTTGTCAGCATTTTCAGGATCGACAACCTTCTGGTTGCGTCATATACAACTCTTCCTTAAGGAAACCATTAAGAAATGCGAGTCTCGGCGGCATGGAGCAGAGGGGTCTCAGCGATGGCCGTGCGATGATGGACGAGCGCAGGATGGTGGCGTTGTCTGGCGTCGTGTCGTTGACCGTTTTGAGTCCAACCACACACGCACGCGGCCGCGGCATCGATAAAATATTGTTTTTAAAAGCGCGCTTAAAACATTCTCGGATTGGGTCGAAAGTTGGCATGCGGTCTTGTTATATTGTAGGTAGACCGCCTGCCAAGTTTTGTCGCAATCAGAGGTCGTTTGATACCCGAACGTTAGACCGTAGCGGCACCGTCATCGGTTTATATCGCAGACGTTTTCGGTATTTCAAAATCTTGCCGGGCCGCAATTCTCCCTCTCTCCTCAGCCCACAACCCCTCTTCACAGCCCACTACCCACCTAGCAACCCCCCCTCCGTTTCGGACTGCCCGATCGAGATCCGACGGTCCGAAAACGGACAAAAACCCCTAAACTTAGCTCTCCTTGCTATAAATAGATGCCTAACCCTGCCTATTTCGAGCCCTAGCCACCTTGCATCGTTTTCCGTGCGCCGCCGCCGCGCAATGTCGCCTCCACCGTGCCCTCTCTCTCCTCAGCCGCCGGGCCCGCCCGAGCCCGCGCGTGGCCCGCGCGAAGCCCATCTGGGCCCGGGCAGCCGCCGCCGCTGCCGCGCAGGGAGCCGAGCTCCTCTGCTCCGTGCCAGTCCCGTGCTTGCCCCGACCGCCGCCATGGTTCGCCGTCCTCGCGCCGCTGCCGGCCACCGGAGCTCCGGCGAGCCCCGACGTCGACGACCCCCAAGGCAGAGACCCCCGCGCGACTGACCTCTCCTTCCTCCTTTCTTCTCTCCCTCTCCCTCTGATTTCTCTCCCCGTGTCCCCGCAGGTCGCCCTCCCTACCTTGGCCAACCCCGACCCGAGCTCCCCGCCGCCCAGATCCGACGGATCCCGGCCAGATCCAGCCCCCCCCCCCCCCCCCCCCCCCCCCCCCCCGCCGAAGCTTCCGCCGCCTCCGGCCGTCCAAGTCCACCGCCGCCATGTCCCGTCGCCTCCCTACTTCGACCTCGAGCACGGGAGGACGATAGCCACTCGGCCGTTGACCGAGCTCGCATCCGCGTGGGCCCGTGTCGCACCTTGGCCCAGATCTGCCAGCCCAACAAGGCCTTCTAGGCCCTAGGGTGAGCGCCCCCCGTCTGTCTTGCGCCCGTGTGCGCCATATCTGTAGCACTCGCTCTATGTAGTCAGGATCTGGTAGTTTCGGCCCACGTAGTGGTTTTTTTTTCAGTCTAGCATTTTGTCTATTTATCCATGTCATGCCCAGTTACAGAAAAACGCATGTTTTTATAATGCTCATATATAAATAACCGTGCACCGTATTAAATAGTTTTATATATGTAAAATGCTTAGAAAGATGTGTAGTTTAATTATATGCCATTTTCATCCATGTCAAAAATACCTAAGCTCGCTGTTTGCATCATTTTGCACAAATGCCATGTTCTGCATCACGCATAATTATTTAACATGCATCGGAATTAATCCAACAATATATTAAAAATGTTCACATTAATTGTATCGTATTTTCATGCATGGGAGATACGTGTGATGTTTTATTTGCATTCAATTTGCATGTATAATTGCTAATAATGGTATAGGCCATAAACTTGCATAAATAATTGTGACATATTTCCCCACATGAACCTATGCATATTATATATGTTTTCGGGGTAGAAAAATCCATAGAATTTAACTGTGCATTTAGTTTTGTCGTTGGAGGAAGTTCGTGTGCATGTCATTTTTGCTATGATGCCCGTTTGTCTATTTTGTGTGATTTAATCCGTGCATCTTATGAAATAATTTTGAACATGAGATATGCCCTTGGACATGTGTGCTAGGCCCTGGTATTTTTGGTTGTCATAGAAATGCATGTTTAGGTGTTGTTTTCTTGTTGCCAACATGCTATAAAAATCTGCTGTTTTGAGGGTCCAAAATATTTCTAAGTCTGGAAATCTGTTATTTTGTTGTTGTGTTGCCATGTGATTTGCTAGTGTTCTAGGAGTCTTTTGGTGATGCCACAATGGAATGCTTTGTTAACCATGTTATGCTCTATCATGTTGTGCCAATAGTTTGCATGAATAGTTTTTGCATCATAATTATTTCTGTTGCTCAATATGTCAATCTGTTAAAACTGCTGCACATGTCTACTCTAATTTTCACTAAGTCTGAGAATCTATTTTCTTCAATATGCCATGTTGTGTTGATGGTTGCCATGAATCTGAGCATAATTTGATGTTGCCATAAAGTAATGATTTGTAATGCATCATGTCCTCTACCATGCTGTAGATTTTCATGTCATAATATGCCCTGTAGCATATACTTTTACTGCTGCCAATATGCCTCCGTGAAAATCTGCTATACTAAAAACTGTTATTTTCACTGTCCTAATCTGCTATATTTTGTTGCCATGTTGTGAGCTTCGTACCATGTGATCCATGACTCTTTTGAGTATGATATGTGAAGATGAAATGAAGTGTGTGTTATATGCTACTGCCCCATGCTTAGTTGGTGCATTTTAGAATCTTGTAGCTTGTTGTTTTCATGCGTGCAATGTGCCATGTTGCTGTTTTGGGCAGATTTGAACTAAAACTTGTTTTGGTGATTGTGGTTGAACCGTAGCTCCGTTTTGAGCATGTCCTATATGAAACTTGACTATAATTTCATGTAGTATCATAATAACTTTCTGCATTCATGATTTGAAATGTTTGTGATTGTCTTTTCCATGCATTTTGCATTCATGACATATGCATCTTATGAAGGTCATATCTTTTAGACCGTAGCTCCGTTTGAGATGTTCTATATATGTAGATCGACTAGAATGACGAGTAGAATCTCATTGTGCATCTTATTTCCCTGTTTAATAAATATTAAAATATGCATAGTTCAGATCTGGACCAATTTCGAAATTAACATATGGGGTCGTTTCGGGAATGCTATATATTGTTTCCAGCCTCATTTAAACTTGCCTAGATGTGTAGTTTACTTATGCTTCACCTCTCGCCATGTTTAACAACATTTAATATTGTCGTGTACCTAAACGAGAGTGAACTAAATATTCGAATGTGGAGTTTCGTCAATATGCAACTCGTTGCATATTGAGCTTCACTTAATGTGTAGGAATTGATTGTTGTGCTTGTCTTGTCATGCATAACATGCATCATATTGGAAATGCATCATGTCATGCATATGTTGTGGTGTTATCATGTGTTGATTGTTGTTTCCGGATTGCTTCTTCTCGATAGAGTTTCGAAAGCGTTCGGAGTGTGAGGATTCGTTCGACTACGTTGGCTCGTCTTCTTCATGGATTCATTCTTGTTCCAAGCGGGATCTCAGGCAAGATGATCATTTCGCTGGATACCATTACTATCATTGCCATGCTAGATGTCTCGTTTCTATCGCTTGTCTCGATACCTACCACTTATATGTCAAGCCTCCCAAATTGTCATGAAAAGCCTCTAACCCCTCCACATCCCAGCAAACATTGTTTGGCTAGGTTACCGCTTGCTCAGCCCTTCTTATAGCGTTGCTAGTTGCAGGTGCAATTGTTTCCATGTGCTAACATGGATATCCTTTTGTTATATCACATTATTATTTGCTACTTAATTTAATGCACACATATACTTGGTAAAGGGTGGAAGGCTTGGCCTTTTGCTCGGTGTTTTGTTCCACTCTTGCCGCCCCTAGTTACTTGTGTACCGGTGTTATGTTCCATAAATTGAGCGCTCTTAACATGCTCGGGGTTGTTATGGGGACCCCCTTGATTTTCGTTTTAGGATAAAACTTGTCTGGCAAGGCCCAACATTGGTACTACATTTGCCTAATAACAACTAAAATTGCATAGGGACCCGCCGGCACCCGCGGATCTTTAATCAACAACCCGGGCCAGTGCTCCTCATGAGTGTTGGTCCAAAACAGAGCACTGTGCGGGGCCACCCCGGGGCAACTCGGGGGATTTCTATCAGGCCTCCGTATGCGTAGCTTATCCGCCGTGACCTGAGAACGGGATACGCGGCTCCTATCGGGATTGTCGGCACGTCGGGCGGCCTTGCTGGATTTGTTTTACCTTTCTCGAACGTCTTGTGCGAGGAATTCCGAAAATACTTCGGGCTATCTCGAGGTTGCGGTTTTCCAGTGGAATTGCCTAGGAAGATCACGAAATTCGTGGTCGAGGCTATTCCCGCTGCGTGTGGTTAGTTTGTGATGGATGAGTTCGAGCACCCCTGCAGGGTTAAATCTTTCGGAAAGCCGTGCCCGCGGTTACGTGGCAACTTGGAAACTTTGTTTAACACCCGGTCATAGCAAACTTGAAGTAAACTCAAATAAAATACACCAACCGTGTGCGTAACCGTGACTGTCTCTTCTCGTGAGTCCTTATCCGAGAGAGAACACGGGGGGGCACTAGGGCGCCATACGGCCAAGCCATGCAGGTACCTCTGGTCATGCCACATGGCTGCGTGGGCCCCTCGGGCACCACCTTTCGACCATCCTTTCGCCTATAAATCCTGCATATCCCAGAAAAAATCATAGAAATTCCCGACGCATTTTACGATACAGAGCCGCTGCTATCTTTGTTCTCCCTCTGGAGATCTGATCTGGAGTATGTTTTGGGCTCCGGAGAGGGGGATTCTTCGTCGTCTTCATAACCAAACCTTCTCCAATAACAATCTAATTATGCTTCCAGCCATGTGTCAGTAATTCCTCTATAGGCACATGGAGGTAGATGGGAATTGGATGATAATTCTTATGTAATTGATGTCAGATTTGTTAAGGCCTGATGCTTAGTATCCACTATGTTCCGAGATTGATGTTGCTATGCTTAATGCTTGAAAGTATGACCCGAATGTCATGATTTCATATCTGAACTCATTCATACATGCAAGTTGTATGCATCTGTTAAGGTTCTGAACCCGAGACCCCAAAGTGTCAATAATTGGGATATCAATGGGATGACTTACCTTGAGGACCCGATTCTCTATTAAAACTAGCGCATTAATTACCCTTAATTTTCATTAGCAGCCCGTTGAAATCAGAGAGTAGGACAGAAGATGTTGTGCAAGTTCTTATCACAAGCACATGCAACTACATACTAAATACATGCCTACACATAATTGATGAATTGGAACTAGTTTTCTGTCTCTCTATGTTATGACTATTGCATAATGAATCTCATACGAACAAAACCCACTATCCACGTCTGTGCGTACACTTTCCATTACTGTTGCTCCCATTGTAATTAGTACTGCTGCAATCTGTTACTTTTCTGCATTACCGTTACCACTATTGTTACTATTACTATTTCACTGCTACCGCTATCATATTACTTTGTTACTAATAAATTGTGCCGAGAAAGGTATCTATCCAAGTGTGACTGAATTGATAACTCAACTGCTAAGGCTTATAAATATTCTTCAGCTCCCTTTGCGTCGAATCAATAAACTTGGGGAAATACTTCCCTCGAAGAATGTTACGACCCCCTACACTCTTGGGTCATCAATGATCTTGGTGTTATCTCATGCATTAATTACATGGATATTCATCGAGAAATAGGTCCAAAAGGAGTAAAATTCATATTATGATGCCATACGAAAGAAATACTTTATGCACCAATACTCTGTCTCACTTACTACTAAAATCAAGGGCGATAAAATTAGACATTTTAGCGTCCAAGGAACCAATTTTAAACTGATTAGATAATGTCGGTTCCTTATGTTTCAGCTGTGAGAAGTATCTTATGTATTAAGTATGAACGCTCCCTCTTATTTATGACCAAGACACTTATTTATGATCAAGACACTTGGCAAAATTATGTTTAATCCATAACTGGACCACTCAAAAGATGTTATAAAGCTTTGCATTATATGCAAGGCGATGATTATTACATGCTCGTTTATAATGAGTTTGGTAACCTAATAATTGTGGGTTAGTCAGACATTGTTTTGGTGAGGTACACGGGTATTAAGATTTCCTAGCTATGTTACATCCGCACCTTCACACAAGGAGTTTCATCGTAGAAAAGCTCCTAAAGAACAACCATGGCATCATCAATGATGCAAACTATCCGTGGCATGTGAAGAGGGTACCGAGCAGGTTGTATGCCGCAAGAATATTATTCCTGGAGTTAAGAGTGCGATAAAAGTCAATTAGTGTTGCCAAAGGCATTGACATAATGTCTATGTTGTGAGATACAGTCCAGGATCAAACGTAAGATACTTTATCCACATGTTTTGCGGGTCCGCTCACTAAGGCTTACCACCCAATATTTTATGATGATGTTGCCGACATGGGCTTAGGGCATCTTGACCCGTAAATTTGCTCCAGCATCTCTGTGCGAACAGGGGGACCGGTCCGCGGACATAGATGCCGGAGACTGCCATCCAACGCTGCCCGCATACATTTTAACAACTAATTGAACTAGCCGGGCAAAATTCGTGCAAACCTGGCGGATTTATATAATGGTAGGATATAATTTACATAAATAGACGATTTTTCGACCGATTTACTAAAAACTAAAAAAACTAAACCCTATATCGGACGACCGCCTCGTAAGCGTGGCCGCCCTGTCCTGCCGCACCGCCATCGCCGTTCGTGCCGTCGTCCCTCCAGCGACGCAAGGATGCCGGAGGACCGCAACAGTGTGCTGCTCACGGAGGAGAAGCTTCGCCTTCTATTGCGTGCCGCGAAGGGCCACCTTGGCGATTATCGATGGCGCCGACGGAGCCCTTGCCCCTAGCGGCGTTGGCGGAGCAGTTGCTAAGCGACCAGTCCTCGCCGTCAAGGCGGCGCCGGCGCCCGGTGGCCGTCTCCCGAGGTGGTGACAGAGTGGTCAAGTGCCCACGTATTGGTGAAGTTAGGGTTGTTGCTGACCCATTATGACGCCACATCCGTCTTGGCGAATGCGGACCAGTGACCGACATAGTGCTGGTTGTACCTAGCCTGATGCCTCACCACACGCTCCGCCTCGGATACCACAGCCCGAGAGTCGGAGGCACCGTCGTAACCGCCCCCTCCGAGGTAATGGAGGATGCAGCCACACACCTTCGTGATTGCGGGCGACAACTCCTCCTTTATCAGGCGGCGATGGCGTCGTGGTGGTGACAAGGGCCCGTCAACCCGCGTGTGGCGGCTGTGCGGCGGGGGAGATGCCGACTCGTCCTTCACGCGACGAAGGCGTTGGTGGGACCCCGACTCCTGCTTCACGCGACCGCCCATGCGGAGGCCGCACTTGTGCCGCGAGGACGCATGCTCGTCCTTCACCTGTCGGAGTGGGGATGTCGGCTCCCACTTCACACAGAAGTGCAGTGGGGACAGTGGCTCCATCTTCACGTGCGTTGGCAATAGTGGCGCCGTGCCCATTTGATAGAGCAAACGCTCCATCATGATCTCCATCTGACAGACGTCCGTCAGAGCCGTCTCCAAGAGGAGACGGGGTCGTTGCTATGACTTGTCCTCCTCGTCGCCGGAGGTGCCCGCCGCCATCGATGCAGATGGTCCTGGAGAGCGACGGCGGCGACACCACGATCCTCCTGAAGATAAACTTCCACCGGCTCTGCTTGCCGACCAAGAGAGCCAGGACTTCGGCATCGCCGTTGGGCTCGTGGACGGGGACGGTGAGGGGAGAGGAAGGTGCTCAGGGAGGGGGAGTGCGGCTCTGTGCGTCGTCGTCGCACGACTTAGATAGCCGCGGCCAGGCCAAGCGAAGGGGCGGTCAGCTCGCTTCAATGCGGCGCAGCGGCTGGAGTTAGTTTCTCGGGACGCGACGTCCACATTGAAGTGAAGACGCCCGAGAGATCGCGTCTGTCGACGGCATCCGGTCAAAGCACGTACATCAATGCCAGCCGCTGCATGCTCTTGGCCATCATGAATGTGGCGCGGCAAACGGCCGGGGCGCTTGGTGGAAAGCGTGGGAGAGGCGGGTGGGATTTTTTTGTGGGCCAGGATGGTCATTGGCGGGCGTGGCAGCGGTCCATACGCTCGCAAAGCCCCCTAGTTTTTCTCCGGTTTGCTGGAAAAGACACGTTCGAACCGCCCGGCGAACCGATACAACCCCGCGTCGGATGGCACAACACGTTCGGACTGCGCGGTCCGAATGTATGCGAACAGTTTGAGAGTCGACGTTGGAGACGTTCGGACTGCGCGGTCCGGATGTATGCAGATAGTTTGAGAGTCGACGTTGGAGATGTCCCGAGGAGCCATTTGATCCGAAAATGAGGACCGTTTAATAAACCAACTTCTACAAAGTAATATCCATTTCAAAATAGAATGATATACAAGAAAGTACATTGACACTCAAGGTTGACAAGATTTTGAGCATGTTTGAATGCCTTTCACGCCACTGTCCGTCTGGCCTGGATGATGGGCGGGTTTTACGATGTCAGCTGTTTGTTTCGTGTCCATGTAGAAAAGATGTTTGCTTGACGTGACCGTCCTTGTCATGTGATTAGCCTGGTTCATCTGGGAATAAAAGAATGAAAAGAAAATATTTATCCCGGGCAGCCTCATTAGCCTGGTCCAGATGTTTATTCTTTGAAAACAATTTAAACAATCAACTCACATCAGCCAAGCAAAGACAAGAAACAAATAGGCGAAGCTGGGCAGGCAACCTTTTGCCACTTTAGCTATAGCTATACGTAAGTTGTCTACAAAATGAATTTTGACTAGTCGATTTTTGAGCCACTGGTTTCTGCTTTAAGATTGGTGCTTTTTTCCCCTGTTGTATTTGTTCTCTTCTGTTGGGTTGAATATTTCGATTGACCACTACTCCGGTTTAGTCGATTTCTTATTGGGCTGAATCCCATTTCTTGTTTCCTGTTGCCTGTTTATAGGCCGACATGCTTCTTCTTTTTGTTCTGTTCGTATGCCTTTCTTCCTTTTTTTTCTTATTAGTCATTTTTTCTGGGTATTTCTTGTGTTGTTGGTTCAGTGTAAAATGTATACATGCAAGTATATATAACATGTGAATAAATATTATCAGAGTGTAATAATAAGGCTTTACATGTTTATTTCTTACAAATTAAAAAGTGCAAAGTTCTGTGCAATGTTTTCTTTTGTTTTTTGTTTTTCTTAAAGAATAATACCAATATCACTAATTTAGTCCACCTTAAAAAATTCATTATTTTGGTTACGATTTAGTTTTTATTTGATTTCTTTGTAAGGTTGACACCAATGTCACTAATTCATTCTTATTAGGAAACACTTTTTTTAAAACGTTCCACTCATATATGCTTATTTTGGCATATTATAAAAATCACAATTTAAGTGTAAATTTTGTGCAAATTTTTATCATTTACTTTATTTTTTGCCATTTTCTCTCTTCCTAAAGTGTAGTAATGGCACTAATTCATTATTTCCTAAGAAACTTGATTATTTTGTTTTTGGTTTAATTGTATTTCCCCTTGAAGGATAATACCAATGCCACTAAATTCATTCTTTCTTAGAAAACTTAATATTTCAAAATTCCACCATTATATGCTTATTGTTGCATCGTAAACAAAACTAACATTTCTTAAAATTATGTGTGAATTTTGTCATTGTTTGATTTGATTTGTTTAATTTTTCTTCTTCTTAAGGGGGTAATACCAATGTCCCTAATTCATTATTCTATTAGAAAACTTCATTATTATGATTTTTTAGTTTATGTTTCATTTTCACAGTTCTGAAAGCCACCAATTCACTCATTCTCTGAAACACTTAATTATGTTGATTTTGTTTTAATGTAAATACTAATGCGACTAATTCATTCTTCTCAGGGACCTTAACATTTTTTGGGTGAAAATTCTAGTATTATATGCTTCTTCCTGCATATTGTAAAAAAGTGCAATTTCTATGTAAATTGTGTGCAATTTTAGTCAATGTTTGTTTAAGAATTTTTTTCATTTCTTTTCTTCGGTAAGACAATTGCCACTAATTCATTATTTCTTAGAAAAATCATTATTATGATTTTATTTTAGTTTAGATTTCATTTTCTTCAAAAGGAAAGGCTAATACCAAAGCCACTAATTTATTCTTTCTTAGCAACAATTCAGTATTTTAATTTTTTTAGTTTTTATAATTTTTATTTTTCTTTAATTTTAATACCTATGCCACCAATTCATTCTTCTCAGGAAACTTAGTTTCTTTGGGAGAAAATTCTAGTATTATATGCTTGTTCTTGCATATTGTAAAAAAGTGCAATTTCTGTGTAAATTGTGTGCAAATGTTGTCAATGTTTGTTTTAGCAAAAAAAAACATTTTATTTATTTGGTAATACCAATGCCACTAATTAATTCTTTCTTAGAAAACTTCATTATTATGATTTTGTTTTAGTTTGTATTTCATTTTCTTTCTTAAGAAAGGGTAATACCAAAGCCACTAATTAATTCTTTCTTAGTAAAAATTATTTTTATGATTTTGTTTTATGTTTATTCTTTTTAATTTTTATTTAATGGTAATACACATGTAATTAATTCATTCCTCTCAGGAAACTTAATTTTGTGTGTGAAAATTCCACTATTATATGCTTCTTCTTTCATATTGTAAAAAGTGCAATTTCTATGTAAATTGTGTGCAATGTTTTTGAATGTTTGGTTTATATTATTAATTTTTATTCTCTTTCTTCTTAAAGTGTAATACCAATGCCACTAATTCATTCTTCCTTAGAAAATTTCATTATTTTGATTTTTTTTATTTCTTATCTAAGGATAATGCCAGTGCCACATGAAACATTTTTATTGTTGCAAAAATTTCCCTATTATATTCTTATTCTTGCATGTTATATTAAACCATGATTTTTATGTAAATTCTGTGCAATTTATTTCATACTTTTTTTGTTTCCTTTCTGAATTGTTCTCTCACTATTCATTTTATCTTGGTTGACTGGTCAAGATATTCTGAGATGTTCTTCTTAACTATCTTAGTATTTGGTTATACTCAATAAAACAATCACATCATCTAGTGGGCCTAGCTCTTAAATAAATCGCGGCTTGGTAGTTGGGATACAAAAAGGTGAGGACGTTCTCGAATATTTAGATTATGTATAGGAGAATTCTTAGATGATGTTTGGATATGTTGATTTGTTAGTTGATGTACGTACCAAAAATTAATTATTTGTGGTTTGAGCTTATTGTAAGTTTTCTTTTTCTTTATCCTCTCCATTCATTCATTCATGATAAAAATGTTTATCCTCTTCTACCATACCTTTATTTGCAACAATCGTAGAAATTTCAGTAGCTTCGACTTCTTCCTCGTTCTTTACTTCTGATGCAGCTTGAGCAATATCTTGCTTTTGACGATCCACCTTGTATTGATTAAATGTGTACGAGTCAAGCGGTATGTACTGTCCTCCATGAGCAAAAGAAAATTCTCCAGTTGAATGATATGTTAATTTTCTTTTATCCGTCCATGGTTTTCCTAGCATTATCGAACATGTATGCATGTGCATTGGAAGCACATCACACATGACCAGGTCACCATATCCGCATAAACTGAATTGTACCTCGGTGCGATGCTTAATCTTGACAAACTTATCCTTCCACCAAAGCTCATAGGGCTCTGGGTGTTCAATCAAAGGCAGGTTCAAAGCATCAACCACAGTGCGACTTACTAAATTCATACTGGAATAGCAATTCATCAACATTATTGCACAACTCGCCGGCCCGACGCGCACGCGCGTAAAGCATTGGTACCAAGGCAATGCACGCAATGGATCCTTCTCCACCGCCATCAGCATTTGTGAACTACAATCTTTTCTCATGATAAAAAATATGAATCATAACTCAAAGAAAACAATTATACCGTGAACAACCTTTGCTCTGAATACCAACAGATAAGAACCGAACCTCGTGGCGAGATCCGACTGTTGTTGCGGCCCGATCTTTCACGACACTCCACCACCACCAGTAGCAACCTCTCGCCCGCGCACGCGATGTACACGAAATAGAGGGTTTGAACCTTGCGGCTCAACACGAGAAAACCAGTCTCGACGACGGTACTCACGTGCAAAACAATTTCTACAAAGCAATCGCAACACAGAGGTTTTCTAAAGATCCCTATAAAACTTGATACATGTGTCTACCCTAAAAAACACACCGTGTCTATTCATAAAATATAACCTAGTGTGACACATAGATATACTTAACCTTTACTTCACTGACATGCGATACTATTTTGCGATCATCAACAACACTAACATTAGTCGGGGCCGTACCAGTATTCATGTATGCACGCATGGTAATATCAGCGGGCAGCAGATCGATTGAAATGAATTTAGGATCAGTCGACTGACCTAAATTTCGTTTTCAGTCAACTAAACTGTAGCCGGTTCCAATTTTTGCTTCGTCCCAGGCGTTGTCCAGGGGCCTTATTTTCTCAGGCACACCGGCCAGGCCTCTAACTAAACAGGATCTTTTCGAGATCATAACTTCACCGAGCTCTAGAGTTTGAGGGCTATGCCTACATTTTGTGGGAAACAAGTTCAAGATCAACACGAAGATGATGAACAGCCACCCATAACACGGGAAGAGATGAAGGAAGCTGTGCACTCAATATTTGTCCCGAAAGATTACACCAAGGGACTTGTATAAGAAGCTTCAAGAGCTACAACAAGGGACTCGAACCGTGGAATACTAAAACGAGATGGAGTCCCCGAAGATAAGAGCCAACATGGAATAATCCGGTGAGCAAACCATGGTAGCACATGAAAGAATAAGAGGAGCAAACCATGGCTCGCTTCCTCACCGGCTTGAACCATCCTATCAAGCATCGCCGACCTCCAAGTTCCACCGTATATGACTTTGGTGGAATTGGTGCACCAAGCAACAAGGCATCAACATCCTTCCTACTGTTGTAGCTGTTCTCACTGCTTCCGCGTTTTGCCAGCCATATGTCGTGTATAGTTCGACGAAATTTCCCAATTTGACGTCCGAATTTCTTGTTTCAAGTTGCACCTAGGGTCATGTGTTCTGGTTTAGAGATTGGTGAAGGACTTATTTTTTGGTTTGTCTACACGATGTAGATAAGATGGGGGGAGTTCGGGACCAAAAACAACAAGTGGTTAAACAAAATTAGTATGCAAAATAAAATAAAATCAAAACTGTTTGTTTTATAGGTTTGAGGCTTTGAGCTATAATGTGGTGTCACTTCGGCATCAATGAGACCAGTTTACTTTGTGTAACAGTGTGTCAGGCGACGACTTGACCATGGCGATTGCATTTAGTCTAACCGATCGATCAGTTGACCCTTGATTATATACAGAGCATGCAGTGGTGTGCGTGCTAGCTTTGGCAGATCCCGAGACACCATGCCCACACCTTTGCGATCCCGATTGCTGCCATTGCCAGTCCTCCTACTCGTTCTTGCAGGTGCAGCAGCCATTGTTGGTGAGCAAGATGAGCAGCAGCCGATCACGCATCCGGGCTGCCCTGACAAGTGCGGCAACGTGAGCATCCCGTTCCCCTTTGGCCTGATGCGGGGCTGCTTTCGCGAGGGCTTCCAGGTCACCTGCGACCACTCCTTCGACCCGCCTCGAGCTTTCCTCGCCGGCAGCGGCATGACGACGAACACCATCACACTCAGCGAGGCCGACAGCTCGGCGCTCCTCCTCCTCGGCGCCTCCTATTTGGGGTATTCGTACCCCAAAACCACGAGGTGGCCGGTCGAGGTCATGGACTTATCGGTCGACAGGAGCGAGGCACGGGCACACGGCCCCATCACGTCCCGTTGCAGCACCAACGTCACTCACTTCAAGCTCAAAGAAGAGACCATGAGTCTGGAGGGGCCGTTCGCCGTCTCGGAGGCGCTCAACGCCGTCGTCGGCGTCGGCTGGAGTGTCAGCGTTAGGGACAGCTCGCGCTCCACCTACACGACGACGTTCGCCTGCCGCGCGGAGCTCGCCGCCGGCCACCTCGAGGACGCAAGAAACGGGTCGTGTGCGGGACGGGGCTGCTGCGAGGCCGCCCTGAGCTCGAAGACCGTCTACAGCACCGTCAATGGGGCTTTGCCAGAGGTCAGTGTCGAGAACAACACCCTATGGAGGACCAGCCCGTGCTCCTACGCCATGGTGGTTGAGAAGTCACGCTACGGCTTCTCTACGGCGGACCTGTACGGCGACGAGGTGCTGCTCGGGAGGTTCCCCAGGGGCGTCCCCATCGTGCTCGACTTCGCCATCGTCGGGGACGCCGCTTGCCCGGGGAAAGACCAGCGGCCGCCGCCGGACTACGCGTGCGTCAGCAGCAACAGCTATTGTGTCAATGCCACAGTTGGCCAGTACTCGAGCTATGCACTCAGACTCAGCTACGTGTGCAAATGCTCGGATCACTACGAGGGCAATCCTTACATCGCTGATGGTTGCAGAGGTTTGTCCAAATGTCCTGATCTCCAGAAATTAATAATTTCCATCTTTTCGTAGACGATTAATTATTAACTCAGGTTTCTTGAACCTTTGAAGACATCAATGAGTGCCATTATCCTGATCTTTATAATTGCTCGAGCAAGGGCATATGCGTGAACAGACTGAATGGCTACGATTGTCCATGCAAGCCCGGAATGAATGGCGATGGGAAATTAGGACATTGTGCAGAAAAATTTCCCCTAGTGGCCAAGGTGATTGTGGGTAAGTAAATGACATGTATATTTATGTATTTGTGCTCGAAAAAATGTTGAATTTTGAGCTTTACATTCTAGAATATCCCTGTTCTCCGACATATCATTTTAGAATGCAGAAATGAGTTCCTACAACTTTAATTGCGAATACATATGTAAGTACTTGTTTTTTTCTACTACGTGTCCTCATTTTATACCAGATTTTTGGAAAGAACGGGGTCTAAAGAGCATCTCTAGTGCTTTGTCTAAATTTGGTAGTCTATATCTTCATATAGACAACGGTGTAAAAAAAAATCATTTTAGACAACCTCGGTTTTCCAGCGGATTGTCTAAATTTGGTAGTCTATATTTCCAACGGCTCTATTTTCCAACACCTCGCTTGCGCACGCAGCCGCAGCCGCCACTCGCGCCCTCGCCTGCCCCGAGCTCGCGCCCTCGCATCCACCGCTCGCGCCCTCCCCTGCCCCGAGCTCGCGCCCTCGCATCCGCCGCCGCCGCTCGCGCCCTCGCGTCCGCGTCAGATCCATCTCGCAGCCGTCTCTCCCATCACTCTCTCTCTCTCTCTAGGAATCTGAAGAAATAGGGGCCTACCTCAGCGACGGCGGTGAGCTCGGGGCAGGGGAGGGTGCGTCCTCCTCGCCTCCAACTGCTCCGGATGGGCGCGGGAGAGAGCTCGCGAGAAGCAGCTCTGGTTTGGACGTCCTCGCTCGGTCGTCCAAATGTGGACGATGGGTAGCTAATTCGATGGTTGTCTAAAATTTAGACTATGGGATAGACCAACCGCTGGAGACGTTTTTTGACGTGCGGTGGTCTATATTTGGCTTAGACTATGGGATAGACTAGCCACTAGAGATGCTCTTGGCTTCCTTCTAAGTCCGTAACGCTATGTGATTATTGGGTCACAGTGGGCACAGCCGGCTTGAGGTGTTGATTTGCAACGGACCATGCTACAAAATTAGTTGAGCATGCATGGAATTGCACAACATTCATTGCATCCGACACCATATTTTCTCCCAAAATGCACTTTTCTCAGTTTATGACCATGCAATAAACTCATCAAAGCAAAAACCTCCCCATGGTACGGAGGTCCAAATCTCCGAGCAACGATACATATTGCTTGTCTTATTAGGGTTGGTGATACGAGGTGGACACACAATAGAAATCTTCCCTCCTCTTGCTAGTATTGAACATATTGCTACTTCTAGTCTTAAATCAAACTCTAGAAATATTGTTGAAGGTGTTACTTCATTCATATTATATTTTCTACTATAACATTTATTGGAAACTTTTGAGTAAGTTTTTACTGTCCATGTAGGTACAATCGGCTGTGTTTTTGTCATTGTAGTTATGTCATTTCTACTCCTTCTTCGCAAAGAGAAAAACAAGACAAAAGAGTTCTATGAAAAGAATGGTGGGCCTACACTAGAGAAAGCAAAAAATATAAAACTTTTCAAAGAGGATGAGCTCAAGCCTTATTTACAAGATAGCAATTTTATTGGAAATGGTGGTTTTGGTGCAGTTTACAAGGGCAACATTGGTAATGAAACAGTTGCAATCAAGAAGACTATTAGTGGTAGTCTGCTAGAGAATGAACAATTTGCAAATGAAGTCATCATCCAATCCCAAGTCATCCACAAGAACATTGTTAGGCTGATAGGTTGTTGCCTGGAAGTTGATACCCCATTGCTTGTATACGAGTTTCTTTCCAAGGGTAGCCTCCATGACATCCTTCACGGCAACGACAAGAAGCCTCTGAGCTTGGATACACGTTTAAGTATTGCTGCAGAATCTGCAGATGGTCTAGCTTACATGCATTCAAAAACAAACACCAAAATCCTACATGGGGATGTTAAACCAGCAAATATACTTTTGGATGATAGGTTTGTCGCCAAGATTGCAGACTTTGGCATATCAAGGTTGATTGCGAGAGACAAGCAACACACCGGGAAAGTCATCGGTGACATGAGTTATATGGATCCAGTATATTTACAGTCAGGCTTGCTAACTGAAAAGAGTGATGTATATAGCTTTGGAGTTGTGCTCTTGGAACTTATTAGCAGGAAGAAGGCCATGCACTCCGACAACAATAGCTTAGTCAACAGTTTCCTTGGAGCTCATAGAAGAGGAGAGAGGGCAAACGAGCTGTTTGACAATGAAATTTCTGTAGGAGAAGATTTGGAGATTCTTCAGAGTCTAGCAGGGATGGCAATAGAATGTCTCAGCCTTGAGGTGGATCAAAGACCAGACATGACAGATATAGCACACCGCCTTCTCATACTGAATAAATCGCGTAATTCATAAGTTGTTTCAAGTAAGTTGTTTATTTAGTTAACATATATGTATGGCGTCAAATAAGGACAATTCCTATCAATAATTTTTATTGAGCAAAATATTTTCAATATATGTAGGGGATGTGTCCATCAATTTCATGAAATTTCTTATTTCACTATAACTCACTCATTATGTAACCATATTTTTAAGTTACCAAATGTATCTATTGCATGGATTCACCTTTTTATGTAAATGTATGTATCGTGCTACACTGAAACATGGGTAGCCAATAGTGCAGTATAATGAAGAAAATCTGTAGCCGGATAAACCACGGACCAGTATACACCGTGTTCTGGGAAAAAAAAGTAGACAGGCAGTACATCGATGGCAGTGCTGGGTCTGAAGATTATCTGGGGGTACGTACAATCGTGTTTGGCAGGGATTTGAGGTCTTTGCTATTAAAAGCTTTGCAAGCTTCTTCTTTTTCTTCATTCGCAAAAGATTAAATTAAATAAGCTTCCTCTTCTCCTTTTTCTTTTTTGAGGGATAAAGCTGCAGGCTTTATTTGGCAGAGAGTAAAAAGGAACACACTTCACAAATTGCAACTCAATATTAGTGTGGCATTTTTTTTAGAAAGAAAGGAAGACACCCGGCCTCTGCATCTGAGCGATGCATGCAACCACTTTATTAATTATTCATAAAGACCTTATAAAGTAATACACCAGTAAACCTGAAGCCACAATTTTGGCAACATGTGTCGTTATTCCTATCCACTTGATGAAAGGGTGTCGATAGTCCGAGCCGAATACCAAACATACCTCGCACCATAGCCTAACATCTAAAACCGAAGGCCCCAACCAAGCCACATTGTCGGGTCTGGGGCACACACAGGTCTGGTGCACATAGGCCGCCGCCGCCGTCTTCCACCGATCCGTCTTTAGAGTTGTACTGACGCATCGACCTTGCTAGGCCTAGCTGCCGTCGACGCCACCACGACGCCAGACAACGCCACCATCCTGCGCTCGTCCATCATCGTACGGCCATCGCTGAGACCCCTCTGGTCCATGCCGCCGAGACTCGCATTCCTTAATGGTTTCCTTAAGGAAGAGTTGTATATGATGCAACCAGAAGGTTTTGTCGATCCTGAAAATGCTGACAAAGTATGCAAGCCCCAGCGATCCATCTATGGACCGGTGCAAGCATCTCGGAGTTGGAATCTTCGCTTTGATGAGGTGATCAAAGCGTTTGAGTTCATACAAGTTTATGGAGAAGCTTGTATTTACAAGAAAGTGAGTGGGAGCACTATAGCATTTCTGATAAGTATATGTGGATGACATATTGTTGATCGGAAATGATGTAGAATTTCTGGAAAGCATAAAAGTGTTGTTTGAAAGAAGCTTTTCAAAGCAAGACTTGGGTAAAGCTGCTTACATATTGGGCATCAAGATCTATAGAGATAGATCAAGACGCCTGATAAGTCTTTCACAGAGCACATACCTTGACAAGATTTTGAAAGAGTTTAAAATTGATGAATCAAAGAAGGAGTTCTTGTCTGTATTGTAAGGTGTGAAGTTGAGTAAGACTCAAAGCTCGACCACGGCAGAAGAAACAGAAAGGACGAAGGTCGTCCCCTATGCCTCAACCATAGGCTCTATACTGTATGCCATGCTGTGTATCTCATGTGATGTGTGCCTTGCCATGAGACTGGCAAGGGGGTGCAAGACTGATCCAGGAGTGGATCACTGGACAACGGTCAAAGTTATCCTTAGGTACTAAAGAGGACTAAGAAAATGTTTCTTTGTAATGGAGGTGATAAAGAGTTCATCGAAAAGGGTTACGTCGATGCTAGCTTTGACACCAATCTGGATGACTCTAAGTAGAAAACCAGATACGTATAGTGGAGCAGTTATTTGGAATAGCTCCAAGTGGAGCGCGGTAGTAGCATCTACAGTACAACATATAGATTTGCAAAGTACACACAGATTTCAATGTTGCAGACCCGTTGACTAAAACCTCTTTCACAAGCAAAACATGATCAAACTCCAGAACTCATTGGGTGTGAATCACATGGCGATGTGAACTAGATTATTGACTCTAGTGCAAGTGGGAGACTGTTGGAAATATGCCCTAGAGGCAATAATAATTTGTTTATTATCATATTTCCTTCTTCATGATAATCGTTTATTATCCATGCTATAATTGTATTGATCGGAAACTCATATACATGTGTGGATACATAGACAACACCGTGTCCCTAGTGAGCCTCTACTAGACTAGCTCGTTGATCAAAGATGGTTAAGGTTTTCTAACCATGGACATGAGTTGTCATTTGATAACGAGATCACATCATTAGGAGAATGATGTGATGGACAAGATCCAACCGTAAGCATAGCATTTGATCATATTAGTTTATTGCTACTGCTTTCTTCATGTCAAGTATCTATTCCTATGACCATGAGATCATGCAACTCCCTGACACCGGAGGAATGCCTTGTGTGTATCAAACATCACTTTGTAACTGGGTGATCATAAAGGTGCTCTACAGGTATCTCCGAGGGTGTCTGTTGGGTTGTCATGGATCGAGACTGGGATTTGTTGCTCCGTATGACGGAGAGGTATCTCGGGGCCCTCTCGGTAATACAACATCACAAGAAGCTTGCAAGCAATGTGACTAAGGAGTTAGTCGCGGGATCTTGTATTACGGAACGTGTAAAGAGACTTGCCGGTATCGAGATTGAACTAGGTATGGAGATACCGACGATCGAATCTCAAGCAAGTAACATACCGATGGACAAATGGAACTGCATACATGATTGACTGGATCCTTGACATCGTGGTTTGACCGATAAAGATCTTCATAGAATATGTAGGAACTAATATGGGCATCCAGGTCCCGCTATTAGTTATTGACCTGAGAGGTATCTCGGTCATGTCTACATGATTCTCGAACCTGTAGGGTCTGCACGCTTAACGTTCGATGACGATATGGTATTATTGAGTTATGTATGTTGGTGACCGAAAGTTGTTCGCAGTCCCGGATGAGATCCCGGACATCACGAGGAGTTTCGGAATGGTCCGGAGGTAAATATTCATATATGGGAAGTTGGTATTCGGGTTCTGGAATAGTTTCGGGAATTACCGGATTTCATCGGGAGTGCTGGAAGGGGTTCCGTGGGTCCACCGGGAGGGTCCACCTGCCCCGGAGGACCCCCATGGGATGAGAGGGAGGCGCACCAGCCCCTAGTGGGCTTGGCGCCCTGCCTCTTCAAGGGCCCATGCGGCCAGGGGCTAGGGCTGGCCCTAGGGTGGCCGTCGCCCCCTTGCCTTGGGGGCCAAGGCAGCCCCCTAGGCCACCGCGCCCAACCCTAGGGGAAACCCTAGGGCGGCCGCTCCTCCCCCTTGCCCCTATATATATGAGAGGAGAAGAAGGGCAGCCGCACCACAAGCCACGGCGCAGCCCTCCCTCTCTCTAGATTCATTTCTCCTCCGTTCGTGTCACGACAACGCTTGGCGAAGCCCTGCCGGGACACCTCCACCACCACCGCCACCACGCCATTGTGCTACCGGAGAACCTATCTACCGATGCGCCCTCGCTCGCTGGATCGAGGAGGCAGAGACATCATCGAGCTGTACGTGTGCTGAACGCGGAGGTGCCATCCGTTCGGCGCTAGATCGGGACGGATCGTGATTGGATCGCGAAGACGTACGACTACATCAACCACGTTTCTTAACGCTTCCGCTTAACGATCTACAAGGGTATGTAGATATACTCCCCCTCTCATAGCTATACATCTCCATGGATAGATCTTGCGTGTGCGTAGGAATTTTTTTGTTTCCCATGCAACGTTCCCTAACACCTCCGCCTCCACCATTTCCTCCACGAGACATGCTTCGATGGCCCTTATCATCTCCTTCCCATGACGGGCAGTCCGTTCCCAATGGGACTCGAAGTCTATCGGACCAGTGATGGGGAAGGAGAGATTTTTCGCCTGTCAGAACAGCGATGATCCTGCCCCAAAGGAACTGAGCGCCCGTTGAGCGGACTCTATGGAGTCATGCCGAACAAATCATGTCGTCGACCAGGCGCTGTCCTCACAGGAGCGGCGTAGTGCAATGCGGACCGCCAGTGCCTCCTCCAATCCACAGGGGACGACCACCGCAGTCGATGGATCCGGACTGGTCGGAGTCAGATCCGCCGCCCTCCATGCCGGAGAAGGCCGGAGATCGCTGGAGGTGAGCTAGGGCGGCGGATGGGAGTGGGCGGGAGTGGAGTGAAGTGACTAGGGTTTGGTCCGGCGAGCGGATGAGGACGAATATATCTGGGATCAATGCAAGCCAGTGCGGGCCAGGTGGGTGTTCCCGGGCGCCCCCATATCCGCATATTTGGACTCGATATGAGGGGTGCCCACTAGTACATAACAGGGCATTGGTCCAGGCCGGGCCAGCCCATTAGTCCCGGTTCAGTCACGAACCGGGACCAATGGGGGCAACGGTCCCGGTTCGTGAGGCCAGGGGGCCGGCCGGGCCTCGTGGGGCATTGGTCCCGGTTCGTTTGGACCCTTTGGTCCCGGTTCCAGATACGAACCGGGACCAGTGTGCCTCGCTCCTGGCCCACAACCATTGGTCCCAGTTCGTGGCTGGAACCGGGACCAAAGGGGGTCCTTTAGTCCCGGTTCCAGCCACGAACCGGGACCAATGAGATGCCTATATATAACCCCCCCCCCCCCCGCCAGCGAGCAGAGCACTCCACACTGCTCTGTTTTTCTGGCCGGCGAGGGGAGAGCTTTGTGGTGCTCTAGCTCACCTCCTATGCACATGAGGTGTTCGATGAAATGCCCGAGCCACACTTAACCTCTCGAAGCTCCTTGTCCAAGCTCCATTTTTCTCAAGATTTGTTTAGGTTTGGCGGTCCGTCCTGTCCCGTCCCCGTCCTCACCGCCATCGATAGCCCGCGTCCATCTCGGCGCCGGCACCACCGTGGTTAGCCTCTTCTTCTTATCTTCTTTCTAAAAGAAAAAAGTTCTTACTTGTATCATTTAGATAGATACTTGTGTAATTTTCTTACTTTTATTATTGTTTGTTATTATATAGTGCTATGGTCATGGTATCCGCCCACGTCGGCCCTCGTCCGGTCTATGATTCGGATGTGGTATATATTATCTTTTATAACTATTTGTTTTATTTAGTGTTTATGACAATTATGCCGACCAACGTGACATAGATTTTTTAATCTAGGAGGTATGTGAACCGGAAATTCCAACCGACATAGAAATTCTTGTCGATAAGTTAAATTTGGTTGAAAAAGAAAACAATTACTTGCAAGAAAAATTACAAAGAGTTGAAGAGGAGAAGATGAAGTTGGAGTTGCATGTTGCCGATGTCGTCGACGATCACAAGATCAAGATGGATGCAATGCGTTTGAAGATTAGAAAGATTAGAAAATATGCCATTCATACTGAGGCTTGGTATCATTATGCCGTTGGATCAATTGGTACCTTAGTTGCGGTTATGATCGCATTTGTTGTTGCATTTAAATTTTATAGTTTCAATGTATGTTTTAATTAGATGCTCTAGAGAGCTATATGTTGTTCAATAATGAGAACTATGTATGAACGTTATGGATTTATTTTGGTCACTACTGTAATTTGGCTTTAATGTGATGATGAATTTCTATTAATTTGGTCACTTCTCTATTCATGATATGCACGCAGATGAACCGGCAATGGATGTACAGTGACCGACGCACCTCCGAGTATATTGAGGGCCTGCATAATTTTCTCGAAGCGGCTGAGGCAAACAAGCAGAATGGTTTTATGCATTGTCCATGTACTGTGAGAATACGAAGGCTTTCTCCAACTATAAAACCCTTCACTTCCACCTGCTTTAGAAGGGTTTTATGCCACACTATAATGTTTGGACCAAGCACGGAGAAAGAGGGGTTATGATGGAAGACAACGAAGAAGAAGAGGATGACGACAACTACCCGCCCCCTGAATACGGTGATGCTGCAATGGGGGAAGCTGAAGATCAAGAGGAACCAGACGATGTGCCCGATGATGATCTTCGCCGGGTCATTGTTGATGCACAGAGAGAATGCGAAAGTGAAAGGGAGAAGTTGAAGTTCGATCGCATGTTAGAGGATCACAAAAAAGGGTTGTACCCAAATTGCGAAGATGACAACAGAAAGCTCGGTACCACACTGGAATTGCTGCAATGGAAGGCAGACAATGGTGTATCTGACAAGGGATTTAGTTCGCTTCTGAAAATAATGAAGATGAAGCTTCCAAAGGATAACGAATTGCCCGGCAGTACGTACGAAGCAAAGAAGGTTCTATGCCCTCTAGGATTGAATGTGCAGAAGATACATGCATGCCTTAATGACTGCATCCTCTACCGCGGTGCGTACGAGGATTTGAACGCATGCTCGGTATGCGGTGCCTTGCGGTATAAGATCAGAAGAGATGACCCTGGTGATGTTGAGGGCCAGCGCACCGGGAAGAGGGTTCCTGCCAAGGTGATGTGGTATGCTCCTATAATACCACGGTTGAAACGTCTGTTCAGAAACAAAAAGCATGCCGAGTTGATGCAATGGCACAAAAAAGACCGTAAGAAAGACGGGAAGTTGAGAGCACCCGCTGACGGGTCGCAGTGGAGAAAGATCGAGAGAAAGTGAAGCGACTTTACAGGTGACCCGAGGAACGTATGGTTTGGTTTAAGTGCAGATGGCGTTAATCCTTTTGGGGAGCAGAGCAGCAAGCATAGCACATGGCCTGTGACTCTATGTATGTATAACCTTCCTCCTTGGTTGTGCATGAAGCGTAAGTTCATTATGATGCCAGTGCTCATCCAAGGCCCTAAGCAACCCGGCAATGACATTGATGTGTACCTAAGGCCATTAGTTGATGAACTTTTACAGCTATGGAATGGAAGAGGTGTACGTGTGTGGGATGAGCATGCACAAGAGGAATTTGACCTACGAGCGTTGCTGTTTGTAACCATCAACGATTGGCCTGCTCTCAGTAACCTTTCAGGACAGACAAACAAGGGATACCACGCATGCACACACTGTTTAGATGACACCGACAGTATATATTTGGACAAATGCAGGAAGAATGTGTACCTGGGGCATCGTCAATTTCTTCCGACCAACCATCAATGTCGAAAGAAAGGAAAGCATTTCAAAGGTGAGGCAGATCACCGGAAGAAGCCCGCCCTCCGTACCGGTGATCACATACTTGATATGGTCAATGATTTACAAGTAATATTTGGAAAGGGTCCTGGCGGACTATCTGTTCCGACTGACGATGTGGGACGCGCACCCATGTGGAAGAAGAAATCTATATTTTGGGACCTACCCTATTGGAAAGACCTAGAGGTCCGCTCTGCAATCGACGTGATGCACGTGACGAAGAATCTTTGCGTGAACCTGCTAGGCTTCTTGGGAGTGTATGGGAAGACAAAAGATACACCGGAGGCACGGGAGGAACAGCAACGTGTGCATCAAAAAGATGGCATGCATCCAAAGTAGTATGAAGGTCCTGCCAGCTACGCTCTTACCAAAGAAGAGAATGAAATCTTCTTTGAATGCCTGATCAGTATGAAGGTCCCGTCTGGCTTCTCGTCGAATATAAAGGGAATAATAAATATGGCAGAGGAAAAGTTCCAGAACCTAAAGTCTCATGACTGCCACGTGATTATGACGCAACTGCTTCCGGTTGCATTGAGGGGGCTTCTACCTGAAAACGTTCGATTATGACCGCGCTGAAGGCAAATTTCACCCTACCGCCAGAGGAGGATCCGAATAAGCCAGTTATAGAGCCACCGGTCAAGGCGTGTGCTCTTAAGAAGATGGCAGATCTATTCAGGAGGTGGAAGAATGAGTTGAAATCAAAGTTTGTCGACAAAGGGGAGACTCCAGAATTCACCGGCCGATTTGAGAAGATACGTGATCACTGGCCCGCATTTGTGGCCTACAAGACATCGGACAAGAGTAAGAAAATGTCAGAGACAAACAAGATCAATGCTGCAAAGAAGCAGTATCACCATCACATGGGGTCAGGTGGCTACCTCAAAGCCCGGCCGTTGTGGGACAAAGCTGAGAATGACCTGATTGCTAAAAAAGTCGTACCACAGACATTGAACTGGCCAGACCGTTCAAGGACTTGGTTCATTGGGGTTGGGGGAACTTTGGACCCTGAAACAGGGAAGTGCCGTTGGACGAACGAGCAACTTGCGATACCCATGAACAAGCTTCAGGAGTATATCACCGCAGCGCAGGAAGGGACGTTCATTCCCGACAGAGAGAAGGACGAGCTGACTGAGGCCCTAGGGAATGCTGAGCACCCTGGACGAACACGAGGCACACCAGGCTCCGTTCCGTGGAAGGTTGGGTTTCCCGACGCAGGCGGTTACAGAAGCCGGGAGAGAAAGAGGAAAGCGGAGCTGAGCGAAATTCAGAAGCTGAATGCAAGACTACAAAAGCTAGAGGAAGCTGAGAGACAGCGAGCTGCCGGCCAACCATCTCAGCAGCACGAAGCTACCCCAGAAGCTACCCCGCCATCTCAGCGGAGAAGCAGCGTCGCTTCCACGGAGCCCGTTCAGCCTGACTTCACGGCTCCTATCTACCCCGTGGATACTATCACGGAGGCTCAACATTGCGAGCTCATGACGAAATGCTAGAACCTCACTTTCAAGGCGGCTGTCGGCTCTGTTGCACCTCCTCAACCCAATGGAACTTTTCACTGCTCACCGATTCCACTTGGCTATGCTGTTGTGATGGTGGATGAAGTAATGGAGGGATTTGAGGAGCTCGAGCTTGACCGGTCTACAGGTGAAGGAGAGAATAAGCTGGCTCGTGCTCTGAGGAGTACATGTCTATGGCAGAAGGAGTACATCAAGCTTCCAAACTGGACGCCTCCGCCTCCTCCTCCTCAGGCGAATCAGGGCTCTCCGCCTCCTCCTCCTCCTCCTCCTCCTCCGGCGAGTGATCAGGGCACACCGCCTCCTTCTCCGGCTCCTCCGACGCGTGAGGGCACTCCGCCTCCTCCTTCGCCTACTCCGGCACGTCGGAGCAGTACGCCTCCTCCTCAGCCTCGTCGGCAACGGCAGAAGACAGACGCCGCCGCTCCGGCTCCTCCGGCGCGTCGGAGCACTCCGCCTCCTGCTCCGCCTCGTAAGCAACGACGGAAGAGAGACGCCGCCGCTCCGGCGGCTAGCAGTACAAGAAGAGGCGGGAGGGAATACAAATACGGTCCATCTCTCAAGCCTCTGGAAAAGTTACCATATGAGAGGACCGAGTCTGAAAACGAGGAGATATGTCAGGCCGAATTGAGGGCCCATTTTGCAAAGAAAACTCCACCTCCGAAGGAGAAGCTAGATCCGGTGAAAGTGATGCGCACTATCGATGCCCTGAAGCGACCACCACCGCCTCCGCCGGATTCCAACTTTGACCGCTGTGTTAAAAAGACATATCAAGACGCGCGGCGGTCGGGAAGTACTTCCAGTGATGCAAGGTTAGCAAAAAGAAGAAGTGGGAAAAAATTCCCTAGCTCGGCGAACAGACGAACCAATCGTGCCCCCCGCTCAAGGTGTCTAGCGATATCGTCGCTAATCATCCGGGGATGGTGCCCGGTACCAATCCTGGTGATTACCTGAGCGATGATGTACAGTTTGAGCCGTTGGAGGTGGACGACTTCGGTTACTGGTAATGGCGGCCTCTCGTCAAACCTAATCATCCTCCTCTAACAACGATGATGCGAACATTGCATGAATGGTACATGAAAACATGCCGGGAGTCTGGGAAGGATGCTTTGACGCTGAGAATTAAAGAGGAGCACGACCTCGTTGGAATGGAGCAGTTGAATGTTGAATTTGAGGAGATATTCCAGTTATACAATCAAAAGGCCCTCGACAAAACAATCGTGACTTGCTACTGTCTGTAAGTACTACTTCTGTAATTAAGTCTCTCTATATATATAGCTCAGCTCTTTCATTGCATGTATATATAATTATCCTCACTATATTATGCAGATTGAAGATCGTCGAATGCAGAAAAGCACAAATCTATGACATTGGGTTCATTAACCCAAATATCATACATGAGTTTACGGTTAAAAACAATGTCACACAAACTGAGGACAACTTGCTACAATCGTTGCTTAAAAATCAAAACAAAGGGACAATACTCTTTCCTTACAACTTCAAGTGAGTATTACTGTCTTGTGCATATTCGGTTTCCCTTATTACTCGAGGTTATAGTAATGTAATTGATGAGTTATGCATGCGTGCGCAGGTTCCACTTTATTCTGCTAGAGATTAAGCTTGAGCGGGGAGTAGTAATCGTCTTAGACTCGAAACGAAAAGATCTCCAGGAATATGCGGACATGACTGAAATGCTCCAGAAGTAAGTTCAATCGATCATTATCGCATCATATCGGCAACCTTGTTCATTTCCTGATATCAAGTAATTATTTTCTTTGTCTGGCAGGGTTTGGAAAGAGTTCACCGCAATTGTTCCGGCACTGCCGAGGGAGCTGCGATTTACACACCCGAAAGTAAGTACTACTAGCTAGTTCCGCGCATCTCCCATTGATTCTAGTTCCATCAATACCATTTATCATGCTTGATTATCAGTTTGATTGAACTCTATTTCTCGTAAAGTGCTTGTGGCAGGAAAAAGGGAATGATTTTTGTGGATACTACGTTTGCGAGTTCATCTACAACGCGACGACCCCCTGAGCGGGGCTACTCTGAAAAACAATTTCAAGTGCGTAAGCAATAATATTCACAATTTTATTTTATTACCATGATTTGTGTTGAGTTTCATTCATATATATGTATTGACCCCCTTCTTCAAATTAGACGTGGCAGATGTGGGATGAACTCCTACCACATGATCGCATACGAGCAATTCAAGAGGAATTGGCGGGATTCTTTCTTGACCACGTCATAAATAAAGCCGGAGAATACCATCTGGAATTTGACATTAAATGTTAGGGATTGTAAGAGATCTTATATTGTATATATGTAGCTAGTAGCGTCGGATAGATATACGAAAACTTGTTGTTCGACCAATCTCTCGGAGAAAGAGAGGTCGATCACTTCTCTGTGTATATGTTCATGGCGATCTTGTGTACTTAATAGTTCCTTCATTTGCTTACTAGCTAGCGTGTCGAGTTCTCTCTATAGTAGCTAGCGTCGACCAAGCACGGAGAAAGAGAGGACACTTCTCTCTATTAGCTAGCTAACACAATATGAAACACCTCAATTAACCCTACAAACCCCCCTAACCCCCTCCCCCCCCCTTTAAAAAAAAACAAAAACCCCAGTGCCTTTTGGTCCCGGTTGGTGTTGCCAACCGGGACTAAAGGTCCTACCTTTTGGTCCCGGTTGGTGTTACCAACCGGGACTAAAGGTCCTCCTGCCTGGGCTCCCAGCACCGGCCACATGGAGCCCCTTCTGTCCTGGTTGGTAAGCGAACCGGGACTAAAGGTTTTGGGCTTTAGTCCCGACCCTTTAGTCCCGGTTCCAGAACCGGGACTAAAGGCCCTTACGAACCGCGACAAATGGGGGTTTTCCTACTAGTGGCCGGTCAGCCCGAGCATTTGAGGCCGGTTTGAGAGGCCCGGCTGGGTCAAAATTTCATGACCGGTCAATGACCGGGCGGCCTATTCGGACGTTTTAGGGGGTATGAGGGATCCGGTTGTAGATGCTTTAACCCCAAATTTCATTTTTCCATCTATACAAGGGTAGATTATATAGTACCCAATGTGTCTCCCTTTTAATTCTCCCTGGCAAGTCGTGAGCCCTCCTTGTGCTAGATGCCACATTGAATTGGATGCATGTAGAAAAGGGGTGAGAATAAAGGAAGAGATGTGGAACATGTATGATTTTAATGACTTAAGACTAACTAGCACAACATGCAGTGGTTAGTTTATTGCATGCAACAATATTAATTAGCAGATAAACATTAGGTTCTCTTTTTTTTTCCTCCGCCTTGGTCACGATGCACAGCTTAAGATGACTAATGCATCGGTACGGAGGGAGTATCACTTCATCTAAACTGCTTAGTTGACATGCATGATACTTCATAGCATGATACTCCCACTCCAAGCTATGTCAAGAACTTCCAATGCTTTGATCTTAGAAAATGTTTATAGGTAAAAATACAATGTGACACTATTTAATGAGGAAATACATAGCAATCTAGATATAAATATTAGAATCAAAATCCAAGACATATTATAGCTTTTCTCTCACAGAAGGCATTAAATAAGAGTTGTTTTAGGCACAACACTAAAGATATACTCCCTCCTTTCCGGTTTATAGGATTCAATTTAAAAATCTCACCAACCAAGGTCGATGGTGAGTGGTGGAATATTTTTTGTAGTTTGCAAAAGTACTCAATTAATGTGCTCGTTTTTCTTAAAATTTTGTGTTTACCAATGCTTCAATTGCAATGCATGCATGTGTAGCCAATAAATAACCAAGACCTTTTACATGCATTGGCTAGTTTTATCTTAAGCCTCACATGCGACAATTTAATGCACCTCAAAATTTGAACATGTGATGAGAAGTAATAGAAATGAGACTTATAAAACGGGAAAACGCAAATTTTAAGATAAGATCTATAAACCGGAAAGGAGGTAGTAGTGCACTCGCAGTGCCATATGTGAACATCTATTTAATGTCATTAGACATAGCTTGAGATATATAGTGCACTAGTCTGCCCTTAAACCATAGTAAGGAAACACATAAATGTTGCTAATAATGAGTAGGCTAGTATTAAATATATCAAAATTAATGGAGTACTCACTTACTCTAATTGTGGATTCATGTGTATGGCTGTGTGTTGAGGCAGACTACTACTTCGGAAGTGTTGGGAAAACAATTAAATGGTTGCATATTGTGACCACATGGTTGCATGTTGAAAGAAATATGTTAATAAGACCATTTGTTTTAGTATAACTAGTACAAATACATGTGTGTTGCAATGGGTTAGAAACTCGCAAAACTTGATCCATGTGCTATTATGCACAATAGTTTATATTCAATTATTGCTTTTCGGAGTCTCAGCTTTGGATGTTAAAAAGCCATCTTAGCATTCCTCATGTGATGGAAGAGTAGTGGTTCATGTAATAGTCCATGAATCATTTTATTTTTTGCTTTTTGGAAAAACATGATTTTTGATTTAAGAAAAGTGAATGTTTTATTAAAATTGGAATGTTTTTTAAGGAGAAAATTAGTTGAACATATGTTTTTTAATATTGTGATATCGTGTACATTTTTTAAACTGTTTTTTTTTTACGGAGCAACGGCGGGCTTACGCCGGCCTGAACCATTTTCATTATAAATAAGAGTGAGATACAACAAGACGGATACAACAGATAACACCCGACACACACAAGAAGGAACAAGGAACATCAGCACCCGACACACACAAGACGAAGAGAAGGAGCAACAGAAGGAGAACCAGAGGCGAGCTGCGGCAAGCAACCAACACCAAGAACTTAGCATCCATGACCACCAGCGGACCGAGAAGAACGGGAGCTAGCATTGTTGGATCAGTCGAAAGGATATCCGTCACCGAGAAGACGTAGAGAAGAAGCCGCCTGCTACCATGCGATCACTCTGCACCTTGAAGAGCTAGGAAGCCGCAGCCACCGTCGAAGGGCATCTCACTGCCTAGGAACGTCGCGACAAAGAGAGCCACAGACCGTGCCGAAGGGCAATGTTCCGCCGAGATAGTCCTGCACCTCCTCTGGGCCACACCATGGCCACCATCACAATTAGAGAGAACCAAAGCACTATGCAAGGCCACCAAACCTCACGCGCCGTCGAAGGGCACCAAACACCGAGACCTCACCGCCGCCACGAGCCCCAAGAGGAGGTCAACCATCAGCATAGGATGACCAAGGCACTGGTCGCCACCATAGAGCACCTCCACCGACACCACCCTACAATCCAACAAACCAACCAATGCTCCAACCCAGACATCAATCGCCAACCGTGGATCCCTGGCTCAAAAACAACGCCCCCAAGGAGGAAAATGACATCGAAGATGCCATCGTCGTCCGATCCAAAGAAGGATCTTAGGCTTTCACCCTAAGCACAGGGAAGGAAACATGCAATGGTAGCTCCCCAATGATGCCTTCACGAAGGGAAAAACGACGCCCTCGGGCGTCGCCATCACCGTTGCCGACGAGGTCGGCACTAGGCTTTTGCCTGGAGCATCCCAGCCCGCCCAAACTCCGCAGACGCCGGCCACCGAGTCCGGCAGCACAGACCTTCTCCACTCCTGCCAGTCCACGACGAGCGTCCTCGCTAGGACTAGCAAGAGGCTCAGCTATCACGTCTGCTCACCTCGAGCACCTGCACAGACAGAGTTGAGTCGGTCCTGGCAGCCACCCGCACTCAAACCCTCACCGCCGGCCACATCACGCCACCACCATACGCCAACCCCGTCGACAGCAGCCACCGCCGACCCCCCAGCCGCAGTTGTGGTGACCACTGGCCGCGCAAGCCGCCACCACAAAGGAGTCCAGATCTGGGCGAAGAGAGCACCCAGACCAAGCATGGCAGCTCACCATGACGCCCGAACAACCACGTCACGCTGACCACCCTCTCCGCCAAGCGCCACCAGTCCCAGGTCACAGCCACAGGGACCGCCGGCCAAGGGAGCGGGCCGCCGTCCGAAAGGAGCAGATCTGCAGCTGGGGCTCCCTCGGACAGAGCAGCGTCGGATCTCCCGGTCGGCGCAGCAGTCCGAGCCTCCGCACCTCCCGCGCCGCCGCATGACGCCACCACCGCCGGTGCACGCCCTCGTCCACGCGCGAGTCCCCGCCGCCAGCCGAGCGCCCCGCGTCGCCACACCTTGACGAGAGGAGGGAGAGCCGTCCCCGCCGGCGCCGGCGCCGCGCGGGCTTTCCTGGCGACGCCCTCCGGCGGTGGCGGGAGGAATAGGAGGGAAGGTGGGGTGGGTTTCCGCGGCGGCTAGGGTTTCTCCCGAGCCGCCCGCGGGAGCGACACGGGAGTCACGGGCCTTCGTTCCTCAGCCGCACACACAATAACTGTTTTTTTTACTATGTTGATTTTTTAGATAGAGTTTGTTGTTTGGTTGGGAAGAGTTATTCTGTTTTTCCCCATTGTTTAGGCTTAACCCAAACAAAGCACTTCACGTATAGAAATAACACACACCCTCTTCTCCTAAAAATAGAGGCACGCATGAGAACTCGTCTCCCTTGCTACCCAATGCCGCCACCCAGGCCCACATCGAGCAACCTCCCTGCGCCGGCCGAGAAGACATAACCGAGCGTCTCCATCCTTCCCGAGCCAACCTCCAGCTTTGTTTTCTGCCGCAGACCAACGTCATAGATGCCGAGCTGCTGCTCACCTCCACCTCACGTGTCCTGCAGCTCATCTGGCCTGCTGCTGGAAAGCAATGAGACAATATCCTCCGACTTTGCTGGATTTGCAGTCCAACCACCGGTTTAATTAGCCCACAGTTAAGCAGCCTCATTCTCTTCTTTTCTTATCTCTTTGTCACACTTTCTTTCCTTATCTTTTTGTCACACTGTTTGTAATTCCCAAACCTTAGCTTCTCCTTATTGATATCCTAGGAAAATCAAAGAGTATATGAATTGGGATAGTTATTAGATATAAAACAGCGATGTGGGACTATTAAATAGGTGAATCAACACTCAATTATAAACGTTAAATTAGCTAGCTTTTTTATTCACGTGTGCATGAAGGCTAGAAGAAGCAAACACATCAGCCAACCCAACTTTAATCTACTACCCCTATAAAAGGAAGAGAGGGCTAATCCAACTTAAAATCTGAACCATCTAATTGGATAATCAATGGTCTAAATTCTTCGTTAACGAAATCCTTCGTTAACCCCCGAAGCCCCACTAGTGGTCTAATCTTCGCACCACGCACGTCCTCTTTTTTTTTTTGAAGAAAAGGGGTTTCCCCCCTGCTCCATATATAGAATGAAGCAACAAACGGTTCACAGTATCCGATTCTGCCTAACGCGGACAGAACAGGGAACAAGAAAATAACAGGTCTACATTACTTTTATTACAAGGCGAGCCCCCTGGGAAGAGAAATGAACTACATCCTACAACTCAAAACTCCCCCAGCGAATCCATCATCTCCAAGCGATCCTGAGCAGCTCCCCTTTGCATTTGTCCAGCAGAAGAATACAGCGCCGTAGAAGCACAGATTGAGTGGCGTCGCAGAGCACACTCCATTGTTGCAGAAAGCCTTTTAGACGAGCAAACACGCAGCCCATGCTTCTCCAGCTTCTCCCCTGGAAGCAAAAATCATTCCTTAGTGTCCATAAGCTCCATAAGGAGGCAACCACAACCATATTCAAAACTTTATTGATTTTATGCATTGCCACAAGGCAATAATATCATCAAGCTGGACAGGTATATCAATATCAAAACACATAGCCACAAATTTCCAGATATGTTTAGCTACAACACAGTCCAAGAACAAGTGTTGGACTGATTCATCTTCCGCGCAGAACAAACAAGTGAGATCATCTACATTTCTTCTCTTGTTCAGGTTATCACGGGTAAGCACTTTGTTGTAAACAAGCAACCAAACGAAAACATGAATTTTTTGGGGGCAAAGGATTTTCCAAAGTTTGTCCCCAACCCTCGAGCGCACCCCCCCAAAGTTGATGGCCTTATAGAAAGATTTAACAGAGTATTTTCCATTGGCCTCCAAGGTCCAAGTGGGGCAATCCGGTGCATCAGAGAGCTGCACCTGCATGACACTGGCAACTAGTTGATGCCAAAGGGCAAGTCCTTCCTGGTCAACATTTCTCCTAAAAGAGAGTTTGAGTTCCTCTCCATCCCAAACCTCTGCCACACAGCAGTTTTGCTGATTGCAAATGGAGAATAACCTCCAAAACTGCACTTTGAGGGAACAATCCCCCAACCATATATCATGCCAGAAACTAATATTACGACCGTTACCAACTTTCCATTTATAAAACACTTTAGCACCCGAGATTGCCCACGTAAAACCTTTCCAAAAAGGAGATCCCACATTATTCCTAGCCCACAGCACATTTGGACTGCTAGTGTTATATTTGTAATCTAACAGCTTCTTCCAGTTTTTGTCTCCTGCCTCAAAGTATCTTTTACCCCAAGAGGCCAATAAAGCCATATTGAAGTCTCTCATATTAGGAATCCCAAACCCCCCAAAGCTTTTATGTCTGGAAACCAGACCCCAGTTGGCTAAGTGGTACTTGTGCTCATCCCCCAGATTGCCCCAAAAGAAGTGTGCCATCTGGGAATTGATAGCTTTAATGGCCCACTTGGGGAATTTAATAATAGCCATGAGGTAGGCAGGTATACTAACAATACAAGCACATAAGAGTATAATCTTCCCTCTATAAGAAAGAGTTCTACCCATCCACCCAGAGATCCCTTTTATAATCCTATCAATGATAGGTTGTAGGTCTTCTCTTCTAAGTTTGTCAAAGTGCAAAGGCACTCCCAGGTATTTAATAGGGAAAGCCCCCAGCTGACAGCAAAAAATTTGAGCAAAGGATCTCGCTGTTTCATCATCTATGTTAATCGTCATCAGGTCACTTTTATGAAAATTGATTCTCATCCCAGAAAGATTTTCAAAACAAGACAGTATCCATTTGAAATTTCTGGCCTTCTCAACAGAGTTTTCAAGAAAAAGGAGGGTGTCATCAGCATATTGCAAACTGATGACCCCTCCCTGGATCACATGGGGCAGAAGCCCCGAGATCAGATTATGTCTCTCTGCCTTGATCAACATCTTAGTGAAAACATCAGCCACTAAGTTGAATAGCAGCGGTGAGAAGGGATCACCTTGCTTCAAACCTTTTTTACTAATAAAGTAACGACCATTGGTATCATTAATTCTAACACAGGAAGAGCTCTGGACTAAGGTACTTTTGATCCAGTTAATCCACTTAGCACCAAAGCCTCGAGAAGCCAGCATTTCAAAAAGAAATTCCCAACTGACTCTGTCATAAGCTTTTTCATAATCCAATTTGAGGATCAGACCCTCAGTGCCTGATTTTTTAACCTCATGGATAACCTCATGAGCCATAACCACACTCTCCAAAATAAATCTCCCTTTAATAAAGGCTGTTTGGTTATGGGAAATTAATCTGTCCCCAAGAGGGGAACATCTATTATTTAAAGCTTTAGATAAAAATTTCACCACACAGTTGCTAAGACTAATAGGTCTGAACTTCCTCATCTCTCTAGCATTGGGTTCTTTCGGAATCAGGATAATCAGAGCAAAGTTAAGTCTATACAGATCCAGTTCCCCTCTCTCAAAGTCCCTAACGAGAGCCATGAAGTCCTTTTTGATAACCTCCCAAAAGGTTTGGTAAAAGAGAAAGGACAGGCCATCGGGACCCGGAGCCCCATGAGCATAGGACTCAAAAACTGCTTTCTTAATCTCTTCCTCAGAGAAATCTCTCTGCAGTGTTTCATTTTCTGCTTCAGAAACCATTTCATCTTCATTCCAGAAGGAATCACCTAACCTGATGTTATGTCTCTCCTCAGAATCAAAAAGATTTTTGTAGAAGGAAGTAGCCACCTCCAGCATTTCTGAGGTATCCGTGACATGTCCTTCCGGACCATCCAGCACCAGAAGGTGATTCTTACGATGTCTATGATTAGCTAAGGAATGGAAATAAGCATTGTTTTTATCCCCATCCGTAATTCTACGGTCTCTGGATCTCTGCCACAAGGCCGTTTCCTCCTTATGCCAGATTCCCTCAAGCTCTTTCTTAATGTGCTCCATCCTAAGCTTCTCATCATCACTAAGAAGATTTTTCTCAGAAAATACATCTAAAATGTCAATTTATGTCATCAACTCTCTCTTTCTCTTTTTCATAGCAGCTTCAAGATTGATGCTCCAACCTTTCACTTTCTTTCGAAAGAGCCTGGTCTTAAATTGCCATATATCAATGGCTTTCGAACCATGGGCAGGGGTACTCCAAACGTTTTGTACCAGGTTTTTAAAATCAGGGTGATCGAGCCACCATTTTTCAAATCTGAAAAGTTTCGGGGAAGTAACCCTCCGGGCTCCAGTATCAATAATTAGCGGCGTGTGATCACTGCCAATCCGCGGGAGAGCATTCACGGCTGAAAGGGGAAAGTGGATATCCCAATCAGTAGTGGCAAAGATTCTATCAATCGCAGCAAAAATGGGGTTGCTTTGATTGTTGCTCCAAGTGTAACTCCGGTTAGAAATAACCACCTCCACTAAGGCCCATTTATTGATCCAGTCATTAAAAAGATAGGAACAATGGTTGTTAATAATACCATTATTCTTATCCAAACTGGATCGAACCAAATTAAAGTCACCCCCCAGCAAGGCAGGGTAGGATAGAGACTCCATAACTTCATGCAGTTCCTCAATAAATTCCACCTTAAGCTCAGTATAGGCAGTACCATAAACCACCACTAGGTGCCAAATGAAGTTATCATCTTTGTTTTTAATGGTGGCAATAATACAGTATTTTCTGTCAACAAAACTAATAACTTCAAAAAGGTCAGATTTAAGGCCCAGAAGGATCCCATCAGCAGTGTTAATAGCAAGGAGAAAGTGCCAACAAAAATTGGTTTTCCCAGCTAGAGATTTTAACATACCATCAGGAATATTCTCTTTCTTGGTCTCAAAGAAACCAACAAAATCAAGATGATTATTCACAATAAATTCTGCCAGGCACTGTATTTTACCAGGTTTTCCTAGTCCTCTAACATTCCAAAAGGCTCCTATCATTGAATCTTAAAAGGGTGAGATAAACCACAAGGTTTGGCTTTGGTACAAACAGCTGGGCAGGCACAAATTGATCCAGCAGTGCCACCTGGGACCAATTCAGCAGCCACAACTTTGGGTGAGGCAAAATTAGAGTCAGAAGACTCCACAATATCTATGTTGTCAGGAAGAACCTCCTCAGGGTGTTTATCAGCGAAAACTAGACATCTAGCTTTTTCCGATTCTATCAAATTATTTAAAATATCATATTTTTCAGAAGTAGAATTACCCATGCATAAATCAATTTTTTCCACATGATCCAACAGAACACAAGGTTCTAAAACTGCATAGGAATTACCTTTGAAAGAATTTGGAATCTCCAGGTTCTTCTTCTGCTTGTAAGCTGCAGCTTTTTCCATGATCTTGATATCTCCATGGTTCCTAGTGTTGTGCTTGTGAGATAAGATAGGACCCCACTTCTTTGGGCTGGTCACCTTGCTGGTTTCCTTTCTTTTTTTCTCAGACTTGGCCTGGTCTAGAGAGTTCAGCAGGGATCTTTTAACTGAAGCAAACTTGTCTACCATCTCCTCGGGCAAAGCCTGCATATCTTGCAGAATCTCCTCTTTCTCCTCATCTATGTCAGCCACTTCAAATTTGCTCAGTTGGGCAGAGCAGTAGTCCATCTGATCAGCAAGAGAGGCTGTTGAGAACACCATCTCTTCTCCCACAGTATCACCCAGCCTAGGGCTGCCAACAGTAGATGTTTCCTCCTCTACATAGATCAGCCTTGGCTTCTCTTTAGTTTCAACAAGGAACTGCGTGTGCTTATCATCTTGGAACATGATGGGATGGAATTCAATAGCATTCACATTGAGAGACTTGTTATTCTTGGAGCTAGACCCAGTAGTGTTTTTCTGAGGGAAGTTGGCTTTATCCAGCTCGTCTATTGGCTCCTCATCATCTTCCATGGTGTCATCATCTTTGGGACCATGTTGCTCAGATTTTCCATCATCTCCAGAGATTTTTCCTTGATCAAGATCATCATCATCTCCATTCTCATCATTTCCAGCTTGCTCAAAACCTTCCACCATGAAGTATAGTAAGTAGAGCTTCCTCTTCATTTCCACAAGTATCTCAAAAGGAACTTTTGTGGGATCTCTGCAGGCAACTTTGATTCTGATCTGGTCATAGAAGGATTTGAAGATTCCATTCCAATCCATATCAGTGAGAATGCCAAACATCGATGCAATTTGAGAGAAAACCTTCCAAGTACACCACTTTGGGGGAATGCCGTCAATCTGAATCCAAGCTTCTATCAATTCTCCAAAGGGGTCAGCTCCACCAGTCCATTCAGTGATTTTGACAGTAACTCCCTCAGTGGGTAGGTTGAAAGCTGGGAAATCGAGCAGATCATCTATCTTCTTCCAGGGAGGGAATCTTAGGAGGAAAGCCTTAGAAGATAGCTCTCTGATCTGCCAAGGCCAATGCCTGTTTTTGCAGAACATCCCATTTAACTGCACCAGCAACTCCTCTGCCTTGATCTCTCCTGTGACCACATTTAACACAGCACAGTTGTCAAAATTGAGCCAACTAGTCTCTGCTGGCATGGGCACATCCACATGGTAAAATCCCAAACCAGCAGCAGCACTACCAAAGTATGTTGCAGTAGGTTGCAGACGAGCCCAAGCAGCGCAGTTGTTGACGTTGTGATTGCCAGCACAGATGAAGCACTTTTTTGGTTTCACACAATTGCCCACATAGTGGCCAGGACCTCCACAACTGAAGCAGATCATATCCTTATACCTTGGATCCATGGGCTGCTCCACAGGGGGCGATGGCATGGCTGGGGCAGGGGGAGCTGGTTGTGTGGTTGGCGGAGCAGCTCCAGCTTGTTGGGTTTTGGCCGGAGCGGCAGGAGCTTTCTGTTTGACCCCTCCACCACCAGCCGCGCCCTTCTTCTGAGGCGGTTGACGGCGAGTTGGGCGCTGCCCCTGCACCCCCTGACCTTGAATATCCGCCATGTTCCTCTTCACAATCTCAGCAAAGGAAACAGATCCCGGGCCAATCCCTTCAACAGCAGGGCAGAAAATGGTGGGTTTGGGATCAGATCGACTCAGGCGGTGGACTGGATAACAATCTTCTACTGTGAATCGCCCTTCCCGAAAAAGGTCTTTCCTCACCCAGAAGAGGCGGTTGGGGAGGGCGAAGCTAGGGTTTGCGGGGAAGGGTTTGTGAGGGGAACGACGACGATGGGGGGAAGGGATGACCCATAATTGGCCGTAGAAATCCGCTACCTCCTCCTCGTCAGCACAAGCTGTGTGAGAACGCGAATTTCGCTTCCCCGCTTTCCTGCTGAGGACACGTCCCCGAACCAAAGGGGCAGGGGTGGGTCTGGGGAAGCCTGGCGTCACCACCTTCTCAGCAGCGCCCGTCATCACAGGGATGAAATTCAAATCACCATTGCCAGCACCAGGAAGCACAGGAACAAATTCCTTTGGCTTCATGTTACGATCTACCTCTCGATTTCGCAAATTGGAACTACTATCCAGAGGGACAACCCTCCCCATAGAAGGCTCAATCTCATGGCACAAGCCACATGAAGCTGTAGAAACAGAAGCGAGTGGGGATTTGTTAATTGGGCGTACCTATCCTCGATCTCCCGGCCATGGCGGCGGTTCCAGATCACGATAGCGCACTCTGGCCACCGCCCGACGTGCTCTCGGACCCGGGGCACAGGCCTCCCGCAGAGCACGTCCGCCGGGATCCCGCTGGGTCAGGGCAAGCGCGGAGGGCTGACCCCCGGCGGCAGCACGCCAGGAGGGAGATTGGCCAGCCCGACCACCGATGGCCTCCTGATGTTGAGCCGCGACGGGTTCCTCGTCTTGTACCTCCTCCACTTCGCCCCTTGAACCAGATCCGTCGATTCCGCCTCCTGGATGGCCCAGAAGATCATCTGGTAATCCATCCCGCCATCGTCGCCGCTGAACCTCGCTCGTTCCGCGAACGTCGAGTGGCGAATGATTTCCAAGCACACCGCCACGCACGCACGCACGTCCTCTTCGCCAACCGCTCAGCCCCGCCTCCCCGCACCCTCCGCTCGGGCCGCCCACCCGCTCGCCACGCCCGCCCACTCAGCCCCGCCTCCACCGGCTCGCTCCGCCCGCCGCCACCGGCTCGCCCCGCCTGCCCGCATCCTCCGCTCGGCCCCGCCTCCGCCCGCTCAGCCCCACCACCACGCTTGCCTCACTCGCCACCAGCCCGCCCCGCCCGCTCAGCCCCGCCCCAGCCCCAACGGCCGCCAAGAAGACAGGGGCGAGACGCAGGCCAAGGACAGGGGCGAGGCGCAGGACGCCGGCCGGGACGCCGCGGTGAGCACCCCTGACGCCGGACGACCAGGAGCAGCACGCCCCCGACGCCTTGGCCTGGGACTGCGACGCGGGGGGCCTACCTCCAGCACTGGGGTTGGGTTGCTCGCTGCTGACTGCCGTCGCGGACGCCGGCATCGCTGGGATTGTTGGCTGCTGTCGTAGATAACCAAGATGTACACGGAGATAAGCAAGATTCATTGTGCCTCCCTGCTCCAGTGCTCCTACGCGCTCTGAGGGTGCGTCGTCCTCGACATGTCCAAGAAAGGGTCCAAGAAGACCCTCGCCTTTGTGATCCCGGTAAGCCTTTGCTGTTATTTTACTCCCCCAATTCCACTTACAGGAAATTAAAGAGTAAGAGTAATCCTGGGGATAATGGTATTTTCATTTGTGCTTCTAATTGATAGTATTACTGCAGCTCCATCCTTAGAGCAATTGACGAAATGACTCTATCGTCTAGATTGGTAGACAATAATTGTGCATAAACAGGACAACAACCAAAAAACAACTGCCGCTACATTGCTAAGATACAGTTTGATTTGGCTACAATGCTGTCTTCCACACCTCTGCAAAATACTCGTATGTTCTGGCTTCTCAAGCCTATACTGTCAACCAGTCCAGTTGTTCAGGTGCTTTTTTTGATAAATATTGATTTTTTTCCTTAAATTATCGATTTCAATTCTGTATCCATCGTTCTTAGGATAACCCTGTGATGTAGCCATGGGATCCAAAATAACTATTTTTTACTAAAGCTACAGACTAAGCAGTTTCTATCATGTGCACAGTATTTTGAGTTAAACCTGAATGTTTTTCGTCGTATGATACACCGTAGTGCTTTAATGTTTTTAGGAGGGTAGTTCTTCCCTGTGTTACGAATATGATTACTATGGTGTCGCTGTATATTTTCTATATGGTTAGTTCTTAATTTTCTGCATTATTCAAAATACTTGTACCCACTAGGATTTCATTTTTTATTATTTACCTTCAAGCGGTATATATTACTGTTGTTTGTTATCCACCGTGGTCCTTCACTGATATTTTTCCTAGGCAGCTTCACATGGAATTTGCATCAGTCAATAAGATTCTGGTATATTTTCAAATTTTCTTGGTTTATGCATGAACCTATCATCAATATTCGGGTCTCTTATATGTGCATGTGTTACTGTAGATTTGTTGGTGTTGATCTGCAGTAAGAGGAAATGTACTATTGTTCTCATCAATTTCTTCCATACCATGTGTAATGCGCTACAACATCAGTTTCATTGGGTTGGAAAAGGTGATAAACATCTAACCATTCTTACTTGATGCTTCACTGTGAGCAATTTCGAGTTTGTCCAGGTTCTGGATATTTCTTCTGTTTCCGGGCTGGCCCAATCTTCCTCGACGAGAATGGGGTTGTGGTGGCGGACACGACGTTGCTGGATGACGCTGAGAGTATAGTGGGTGGGTGCAAGTACATCCCTCTGTGCGCATGCAGCGGGTCTGCAGGCAGGGAAAGCAAGGCAGAGAATGCAGTGTTCGCGGCAGCCGAGCGAGAAGGGGGGCAGCTTGTCGTGATTGAAGAACATGACGACCGTGCAGATACAGGGTCAGCGATGTTGACTGGGAAGATGGACCCTCATGCCCCTGGGTGGACGAAGAGGTAAATGGTTCAACTTTGTGCATATGCTTATCGTCAGTGAGGAGTGGGTGATTAGATTCATTAACAATAAACTGAATGTGCGAATCAAACATACGGGACTCAATGAGGTCGAGTTCCCTAGCTTTTGTCCATCTGTGTTACTACATTCAGATTGCATGGCAAACATTATGTGATGTGAGTAAAAAAAATCGAAACGGAGGCAAAAGATTTACCTCATCGATTAATTAAGCAGAAGAGAGTTGCCCAGTTAATTAATGGAAAACCGGGCGAAAACCGATACAAACACACCACATGAGGACTACTCACATAACATGCAACCCCATAAAGACACAATCAGCCCGACAATCACACCCAACACATCACGACGACCAACCTCCACACACCTACATCGCAAACACATACCCAACGAGAGTACCTTGGCCGAAGACCACGAGCACCACCAAGACCACAGAGACAAGCCAGACCATAAGGACAACTGAAGAGACTGATGGTCATCCATCAAGCAGCTACGGGCGCCTTTCCTGCGCCGCCACTCTTCTTACTTTTGCTCTTGATGAGAGACTCCTTCACAATCGCCTTGCCAGATCCAGGACAAGCCGTCTCCAAACGCTTGAGCAAGCAGTGAACCTCTAACTCGAAAAGAATCTCATCGACCTTGTCATGCACAGACACCACCTTCCCAACGGTCACGTGCGAGTGGGTGACCGCAACGTCGGAACCTCCGCGGTCCACAAAGGTGAGCGGCTGGCTGGGCTCCAAAGGGTCAGGCGCCAACATACCGACCGCCTCAACATCATCAGCCACAGAAACCACCGACACGACAACATCGCCCACGGGAACCACCGACACGATTGACTCAGGCACCTCCAGTTGCTCACATGACAGAGGCAAAACATACCCCTGACACGAGGTCACCGACGAGTCCACCTCCACGCGCTCCACAGGCAAAGGCGAAGTACGGCACATACATAGCTCCCGTAGGTCGGGCATGATCTGCAGAACTGGAGCCTCGGGCACGGCGATGGGCTCACCCTCACTGGTACACAATACAGGAGACAAGGTGAAAGGTGACGATGAGTTGTCCCCAACACGAGGAGAGAAACATCCATATAGCTCTTGGCTCCCTTCCTCCGTGGAGGCAACACCGACCACACCAGGAGGGCAGGACGTCCGAGTGGTCGGCAACATAGTCGGCACAAGGGTGAGCCTTTCCAGAGCAGCCTCTGCTCTCTCCAAAAAGCTCTCGGCCCGCGCCATCCAACCCTGTAGCAGTGCGGTATGATCAGCCATAGCAGATTGCAACATTACATCGGGCTGGGTTGTCGAGCCAATGGTAGTAGAGACGACAGACGCCCAAGACCCACGAGGAAGCATCTTCGATGGGAGGGTGGATTTCATCGGACCCTCACATGAAGCTGAAGCATGACGATGCACGGTACCGAGTAATGGCTGCACAGCAAGGCAAGACAACGAGCTTAGAGGATGCCATGGATTGCGACATCCGCGTGCACGGTGACCGTTCTCCAAGCAACGGGAGCACCGAAATGGATCTCTGCATTCAGCCGCACGGTGCCCACGAGCGAGGCATCTGCAGCATCGACCATGCATCCAAGCAGGGACGGGGTGAAGAGCCACTGCCGGGGCTAGCAACATTGGACGACGCAGACCACGCCGGGGCAACACCTCTTGCCATCTCCCGCACGCCTCCGGCACACGTCCCACACCCGACCGAGCAGTGGTCAGGGCCAAGTCGTTGGCAGCAAGCGATGTCGTAGGGACCAGGGTGGAGTCGAAGACCATGGAGGCAGTTTGTGGCGTCTGTGGCACCAATTCTTCTTCATCGTCATCCTCTTCATCATTGGCAGCAGAACCCCACGTGCCCACACCATTAGACTGGAGCAACATGGGCAAGGCCGGCTCCTCCTAGACATCAAGTGTCGTGACGACCAAGGAGGGAATCGCCGCATGCTGCAGAAACCCAGTCCGTAGGAGCTGCGGAGGTGCCTGATCTGGCCTCGGCAGGGATGAAGGCGTCGACGCCGGGGATGACGGCGGCTGGCCGGGAGAGACGCCGACAATGGGAGCAGGGGTGGCGCCAGTGCCGGCCCTCCACCCACCTATGGACGAGTCGGCCTTGCGGGAGGCCAACGCAGCCGCGGCCAGCGTGGCTGCGGAGACGATGGGCGAGGTTGGAGCAGCAGTCGACACAGGGAGCCTCGCGGACGCGGAAGCTGGCAACTTGCCGAGGGACACCTCACGCACCTTCACGGATCCCCCACCAACCTGGACGGGGCGGCCCAGCATCGGCTGCGGCAGCGCGGACAGGAGCTCCCGATCCAGATCGGATCGAGCAACGGACGGAGGCGTCGGCAGGACGACGCACGCCGTGCAGCTAGCGGACAGCTCGACGGGAGGCGGCGGAAGCTTGCCGGCCGGGACGGGGGGCGGCGACGAGGAGGCCGACGGAGCAGCTGACGTTGAGGACGAAAGGGACGGCGCGAGGTTGCAGGGCCTCATCTTGCACACCTGCTCGTCCATGCGGGAGGGAGAAGAAGAGCAGCTGGTGTGGATGCCGGATCCGAGCGCGGCGGGAGCGGGGGTTGTCGGAGTGAAGAGATCCGGCCGGCGGCGGCTGCCGCATGCTCACGCGGCCATGAGCGCCAACGCGTTTCCTGTCGCGTCGTCGCTGCTCTGCTTCGACAGTTGATGTGAGTAAATTGTTCTATATGTCACGGATTGTGCAGGATTGGAGTAGGGAGCCATCCACCGGAAAGGACCCCATGTCCTGAGAGGGTTTGCACACCTGAGAAGACGATTAGAAGAGCCATATGATTCTTATAACTTGTGTTTCTGGGATCATGGTTTCTGGGAGCCAAGGACCCAGAGTTTGTTTTCAGAATGCAACCGTATGCTTAAGAGTGGGATTAAGAACCTGTTGTGGGCTACTGGAAGCAGCATGAACCAGTACATTTAAGGAGCAAATGGGCAAAGCCAATCTCAATGGAATTTCTGCGAAAAATGGTGATCACGTAGAGGAACGAGAGTGCGAACAGCATGTTCAAATCTTAGGTGCCGCCGTACTACCCGATGCTAATGTTTGTGAAGTAATTGATGTGTTTGTGGTTCGACAGGGAAGCAGGCAAGAGCTACAAGGAAAAATGCATGAAGACTACCAGTGTTTCAAACTGTACTAATATAACTTCACTTACTTTTGGTGCTGACATGGACACACTACGTGAACAACTGCAGGGAGGTGTTGTAGTGAAGTGCGGCATGTCCATTGAACAACTTGCTAGCAATATATACACTAGGGTGATGTTTGAGCAATTCCGCAACCTGCTATACCACGCCCTGGCCAGTCACATACACAAACCTGCACATCCAGGTACATCATTTATATCTCTGATTTACTATTTCTCGCTCGCATATACAGCCGTGCACCTTCACATATCTGAATATTGATTCCCTTCCTAATCCTTAGTTTTGGGCCTTGTTCACTGCATATACAGATATACTACCATCTTATAGAAATATGTTGTTTAAAGATGAAGAGGTGGATAAGTTTCTTCCTTTAGCTACTGAATATCCAGATCCGGCTTGCTTCTCAGCCATGGCCTAGATTTAGAGAAGACATGTTCATATGTAAGAGATTTAAGGTCAATCATCTCCTCCTATTGTAATGATCACCATCTTAGTTCAGAGATTGTTATATATATGCACCATGGTTCATGACTGTACTTTTTCATGCGTGTTTGCAAAGTTTGTCAGTATTATTATGCAGAGACAGCCTGTCATGGTTTTGCGTTGATGCATTCTTTCATTTGCTTTGAAACAGTGTTGATTGACCAACTTGAATGTTAAATTTTATTAGCAAATCCACCGAGAACAATGTTAACAGTTTACGTCTTGCTACATGAAGCTGTGTACTGCAGGGTACAACAGTGTTAACATTTCCGGTGCTCATTGACCATAAGATTGAAGATGCATTTTTCTTGATTGGAAACATTATACCTCAAATTTTATTCAATTCTGGACACAGCGACAACTTTATGCCCTGAATAACAAGTTATTATGTGAGTGTTGGAATTAGGACTGTTGACAACATGTGGACCGGCGCAACAAGTGGTGCCGTGGGGGTATCGAAGCAAGGGTAGTCGGACAAATCCAAAGGCATGCACGCCTCAATGTACAACTTGGGAGGGGTCCAATCGCGGACTGCGATCACCCTATTTGGATAAGGGGCACGTTGGTTCATGTAACAATCAACACGTCTTTATGACTCGGGAATTAGGAATTCGACGCACTTTGCATCAAAATTGAAATTCCCAAGAGAGTTATTCTATATTATGATAGAAATATTTATGTTTCATAGTACAACATGCTTTTAGTCGAGACGCGTGCATATTTACTAGTTTAACAAAAAAAGAGGGCTTTGGTACGGGTTGGGTATGTACGAACAAAATGAAGGCCCAATACTCAGTACGGGCCGGTTACGTACAGAAAAAGGGACACACACAAAAAAGTACCACCTCGGATAGAAAAAAATCTAAAAAATCTAATATGGGTGAACGGGTATTTTCTTAGAGAAACACACCTTGGTTTATTAGTATTCATAGATATAGATATAGATATAGATATAAATCTATAGCTGCCACTAATTCATTGCCAAAAAATATGGATTCTCAAAAAAAGAAAAAAATCAGTCATAAAAACTATAAATGAGTTAATATGGATTCTCCTTATTTTACATGGTTGCATGTTGAGAGAAATAAGTTAATAAGTATAATCTGTTTTAGTTATATAATACTCCCTCCTTCTCAAAATAAGTGTCTTAACTGTCTTAACTTTATACTAACTTTAATATAAAGTTGTACTCCCTTCATAAAAAAATATAAGAGTGTTTAGATCACTAAATTAGTGACCTAAACGCTTTTACATTTCTTTACAGAGGAAATACCAAACTTGAGACATTTATTTTGGGATGGAGGGAGTAGGCTTTGCATGTGACTCACCACTACATTTATTTTCTTATTTTAACGTGTTTTAATTTTTCATGGGACATGTGTGTGCCTATCCTTATACCAGACCTGGCCAAACGGGCCGGCCCGGCACGACACGGCTTGGCCCGCAGTAAACGGGCCCGGCACGGCACGACCCGCCCAGGCACGGATATTAGACGGGTCGTGCTGTGCCGGCCCATGTGTGGCGCCTCCAGGCCCAGGCACGGCCTGGTTACTAAATGGGCCGGCATGTTGGCCCGTTTAGCACGCTGGGCTGCATATTTTCAGCCTGCTGGGCTCATTTTTAGCCCTATTAGGTTGTATTTTAGGTATATATATGTTAAAAAAAATCTGAAAATACATAAAAAATTAAACGGGCCGTGCCATGCCGGTCCGCGTGCCCAGCCTCCAGGCCCAGACACGGCCCAAAACGTGCCGCGTGCCAGGCCCGACCCATTTATGTCGTGCCGTGCCTGGCCATGGCGTGCCATGCCGCCGTGCTTCTGGGCCGGCCCGATAAGCACTGCCCGTTTGGCCAGGTCTGCCTTATCTATAATACCTAAATAGTTCATCTCCACTATCTTATTTCTCTTGACATGCAAGCTATCCACATCATCCTACACACACCACAACATTTCACCTTAGCAAATAAAACCCAGCAAATAATGCTACAGTTGACATGCAAGCTATCCACGTCATCCCACATGCCCCACACATTCCATGTTAGAAAAAAAAACCAATAGATCATGCGATACAACTTCTATTTACTCCTTGATCGTTTGCTCTTCAGATACCGGTATTTTATTTAGCACAAAGGATCAGCCATCCCTTGGTCCTTTTATTTAGCACTACAAAAGAACGTGCATCCCTCAATCGATTGCTCTTCCATCTTCTATAGCAAGTGAGGTAGTCAGAGAGGCCAGGTGCATCTAGCACGCTGCTTGATCTACACATCTCATCCCGTCCCGTCCCGTCCCGTCCCTTCCTCTTCCCCTGCATGCCTATCTTCCTCCATTCAGTTACGATCTAGGCAACCGAATATGTGCTGCTCCACTAAAATGATCCCTGGACCTCATTACAAAAAAAAATGATCCCTGGACCTCTCCCCTTGATCTATAAAGCACTTGGAGATCAAGAACCCCTTCATATCTCTACTCCTCTTCTGGCAGCCCCCTTCTCCACACCCAACTTCACTTCCTCTGAGAGATGTATAGCTAGCCAACGCAACCGTCTTGCCGACATCGAGTCTCGATCTGGTCGTTCAAGCCTAGAAGTTGAAGTGTTAATCGTGTTGTCGGCGCCGTCATCATCGTGGGTTCAATCTAATCTAGCACATCACCGTTTTTCTTGAATTCGTCCAGAAGCCAACGTACAGCCTGCGTCCCTCCATGGATTACTCCGTATGGTTAGCAGGTAATAGAATGCTTTTTTTAGATTATCCAATTGGTGACCCCAGAAAAGTTTAAAAACTTTGTTCTTACGATTTCAAGCGATTCTATTGTGTTAGGCTATGCTGCTTCTCATATGAGCAAGTCTCACGGGCCGTTCTGATTAAGCGGCCATGCATGCAATCATGTTGCACGTATCTAGCATCAGCTCACGTAAAGATAGGATCAGGCACCTGAGTTTGTTGTGTAAAGCATGCGTGTGTATCTTTCCTCTCCCCTCTGACGCATCTCATATAAAACTGTACACCTGAGTGGATGAATACAAGCATGTTAGCACTTGACATATTGGAAATCATATCAAGTAATTTTTTCTTGGACCGCCCTACCATTCTTTGCTATATTATATTCACAACAGCTGTTCTTAATTGACTGTGTCAGGGTTATTTATGTTCTGGCTGTATTGACTGACACAGAAAAAATCTTCTTGCAGCTTTCAGTTTTGTTTGGATGCACCACTGGAGTGATTGAGAGTTCTTTTAGTATCCGATTGATGATATTTCCTCAGATTTGTTTTGATCATTTTTCCAAAAGATAGATAAAACACCCATGTGTGCAGAAGCGTTTTATATCAGGGTGCAACCTGGATGCAAAAGAAACTATGTGCATAAAAAACCATCTCCATGAGCCCATCGACGCCTGACCCTAGAATCTATGATTTTCACTAATGATATGAAGCACGTAGTGCTGTAGTGATGTAATCTCTGTGATGACATCATCAAGTGAGATAGATGCATGGCAAAGAATGTGTCCTATATATTTATTGCTCTTGATCTGCAAATAAAATGTACTCCCTCTGTAAATAACTATAAGACATTTTAGATCATAGTGATCTAAAACGTCATATATTCAGAGGGAGTATGAATTTGTTCCTTACCTACAGCTCCAAAAATGGTTCTCGGTTTTTAAGATGCATGGATCAGTTGGAAAGGATGGTCATATTTATCTACCTTGAGACTATCAAATTAGTTCGCACAACTAATTTCTTACCAACCACGTGACACATGTGATGAGCAATTCAAACTATTTATTTATGAACTAATTTCTTACCATATGTTGTTACATTCTATACTTCATATGTAATTGTGAGGGTAAAAGGTAATGCACGTTATATCTTTTTGACAACAGAAAAATAGAAAAATCATTTTTTGTTCATATTTATATATCCTACTATTTTTTTTTTGCATTCATTTCTCCTTTTATAGAGGCCTGGTGTTATGAACTCATCTGAATGTTTCATATTCAACTCACATATACAAGATGCAGTGTTCTCTGCTATTTCTCTGAGAATTTCTGTACAAGACAATCTCACATGCTACAACATCAACAATGCATGCAGCTTCTTACAAACTACACGATAGATTCTACCTAAAATTAGTAATAATGTTGCCTAAATTTTGAATTAGTTTATCACTAGAGCGATCGCCTTTGTAATCAAGAAAAATGTCGTTAGTACTCTGCGGTCACGGTCAGCATCTACTTGCAATTGTACCATACCAAATCTGTCAGTGTTCCTGCTTATAGGGTAATGACTTTCAACCATAATATTTTTATTCGTTACACTATTTGCGAATTAACCTTTGGTACGATCTGCGGTGATACAAAAATTTCCGCAGCAACGCGCGGGGTATTATCTAGTACTACTAAATGCATGGTTCAGCATTTGCAGAAAATAGGGACTGTGGTATCCCCAGCCCACCAGGGATCAAATCCTGGTGCTCGCATTTATTCCTGGATTTCCGGCGATGCGCATTCAGTAGGAGGAGACGTTCCCGTCAACGACGAGGCGCCTACGGTGACTTCGTAAATCTCAAGATGATATGCCGGCTCAGTCGAATAGGGTGTGCGTGTGTGCGTTCATAGAGATGAGTGCATGCGCGTGTATATGAGCGTTTGCGTCTGTACTGTGTTTAAAAAAACATTTACAGAAAAGAAAACTCCCAAGGGACCAAACCGCCATCAGGGTTTTCCAAATAAATAGCCGTCAAACCTTCTCCCACTTTTCCATCCGGCACCCTCCATACGTTTCTTTTTCATCCGGCACCCTCCACACGTTTCTTTTCCACATCCAACCCTCGGGAGTTAGCGAAATTGCCAGGCGAGTCCTCCCGCCGCGACCGCGATGGAGCCAACCGCCGGTTCAGGTTCAGGAGCAGCAGAACCGGTCGAGGAGGACCGCATCCCAGAACCGGCCTCCTCCAATGCTCGCCGCGCGACGCCCCTCCACCTCGAGCAGGCCGGCGGCGGCGCCGATGGGTCGACCTCCGCCATGGTGGTGGACCCCCGGAAGGGCAAGCAGACGGTGCCCCCGCTGCCGCCCAGGGTCATTCCTTCTTCTTCGAGCTCCGCGGGCAGCAGCGGCAGCAGCTCCTCCACCCGCTCCCTCGACTACGCCGGGGCCTTCGGAGACGGGGTCGCCGAGTCGGGCACCGCCGCGGGCGGCAGCAAGGCGCGGGTGGCGGAGACGAGGGAGGTGCCCAACGCTCCGTTGGACCCCAAGCTGGTGGCTAGGCAGCGGTTTATCGAGCGGCTGATGAAGGCGCAGGCGGCCGTCGACAAGGAGCTGGTTCAGAAGCAGACGGCCAACGAGGAGGCCAACAGGCGATGGGAACAGCAGGTGCGACGTGCTCTTGTTGTTTCTTGGAGTTCTTGGAGTCTCTGTCTCTGGAGTGCGTTCTTGAGCGTTTCTTGGTTTCCTCTTGAGCAGTATAAGAAGGGACAGGTATATACAGTCTTCTCGCTTGCTCCGAATTGCTTGCTGTAGTCTGTTAAAATCTTGGGGTTGGGGATGATTTAGCAGTAGAAACGAAATCTCGGGCAAATGTTGGGGACAGTTTGATGATTAGGCATTTCCTGATTATTACTTCAGTTTTTCTTGCAGTGCGTATCAAATTTAGAGGCAGGCTCCAGGATTATGGAAGTATCTTATTGTGATTATTCGCAACTGTTCAAGATTTAGGTGTCCAGGCTTGTGCTAATTGATTCTTCTATTTGGTATGATAGCATGTTTTGCACTTTTGCTGCAAGTGAAAAATGTGGGGAGATATGAGGATCATGTCTTGGCAGTGATTGCTGTCATATTTTGGCAAGAAATCTTGATGCCAAAATCAAAATGTATCAGTTTCCAGAGTACATGAATGTCGTTATTGGGGAAGTTAAGCTGAATGTTTGCTCGGGATTACATTATATGGATCCTTGACTCTATGATTTTGCCTTTTGTCATCTGTTGCCTGAAAGGCTGAAACTGGTTCCGAAGCCTCAAAACTCGATTCATAGAATAATTGGCAGGAGTAGAAAGGATTTGGATGACTCAACATTTCAATCTTGTTAGCCCTTTCACCTTTGCTAATCCCAAATGTGTGATCTTGATGCTAATTCTGTGCAGCAGGAGAAACTATCACAAGTACAGGTTGGGGTAAAGGTGAGAACCAAGCAGGAGAAACTACCGCAAGTAAAGCGGAAATCGTTCTGGAGTCGGTTCAAGAACAAGGTATGGCCGAATCTTGTCCACTTTTCTCACTTGTGATTCTTGGGTGGTATGACCATATGAGTATTCTTGCACTTACTTATTTTTTGTGCATAGAAAGAAGAACCAGGAATTTTTGGTTTTCTTGGTTTCTGTTTGTTCATGTTAAATTCTTGGACCTGTTAGTGTAATCAAGGCATGAAATCTTGGTTAGAGTGATATGTTGCATCGTAGGATATAGGAGTAATCTTGAGCAAATGTTGGTAGAAGTACACACAATATGGCATTGTATTTTGAAGAAAATGGCATTGTATAAGAAGGAACAGGTATGGGCATGAATCTGGTCTTCTTGCTTACTCGGAATTGCTTGCTGTAGTCTGTTAAAATCTTGGGGTTGGGGGTGATTTAGCAGTAGAAACGGAATCTCGGGCAAATGTCGGGGACAGTTTGACGATTAGGCATTTCCTGATTATTACTCGAGTTCTTCTTGCTGTGCGTTATCAAATTTAGAGGTAGGCTCCAGGATTATGGAAGGATCTTGTTGTGATTATCCACAACTGTTCAAGATTTAGGTGTCCAGGCTTGTGCTAATTCATTCTTCTATTTGGTTTGGTATGATAGCATGTTTTGCACTTTTGCTGCAAGTGAAAAATGTGGGGAGATATGAGGATCATGTCTTGGCAGTGGTTGCTGTCATATTCTGGCAAGAAATCTTGATGCCAAAATCAAAGTGTATCAGTTTCCAGTGTACATGAATGTCGTTATTGGGGAAGTTAAGCTGAATGTTTGCTTGGGATTACATTATCTGGATCCTTGGCTCTATGCTTTTGCTTTTTGTCATCTGTTGCCTGAAAGGCTGAAACTGGCTCCGAAGCCTCAAAACTCGATTCATATGAATAATTGGCAAGAGTAGAAAGGATATGGATGATTCATCATTTCAATCTTGTTAGCCCTTCCACCTTTGCTAATCCGAAATGTGTCATCTTGACGCTAATTCCGTGGAGCAGGAGAAACTATCAGAAGTACAGGTTGGTGTAAAGGTGAGACCCAAGCAGGACAAACTACCGCAAGTAAAGGGGAAATCGTTCTGGAGTCGGTTCAAGAACAAGGTATGGCCTGAATCTTGTCCACCCTTCTCACTTTTGATTCTTGGGTGGTATGACCATATGAGCATTCTTGCACTTACCTAATTTTTGTGCATAGAAAGAAGAACCAGGATTTTTTGGTTTTCTTGGTTTCTGTTTGTTCATGTTAAATTCTTGGACCTGTGATACGTGGATCGTAGAATATAGGAGTTATCTTGGGCAAATGTTGGCAGAAGTACACACGTCCTTGTTTCTTGTGGATCTTTCCACAATCTGGCATTGTATTTTGAAGCAAATGGCTATCTTGTTGAAATTGTTGTCTGTAAAATGTGGGGAAATCATGAGGTAATATCCTGATTACTGCAATTTTTTGGTAACAGAGCCTGAAGTCGAATGTATGAGCTTCCTTTGTAAACAGATGCTGTTATCAGAAACTGTAATCTAGACAACATTAGTTCAAGGCTGCATAACTGAACATAATTTCTGTAAATCATTTGCCATTTACATGCAAAATAGGCGGCCACTTTAGGATTTGGCGAGAAGTTTCGCCATTTGGTCAATAGTTGGTTCAGAAGTCTCAGAATATAATTTCATGTAAATAGATGCCGAAAATAAAGAAGCTTTGGACGCACACGTTTTGTGGTCTTGCTATACATTTATTGCCTTTTTCTTTTGACTGGGAAAAGGAAAAAAAATGATTGGTTGTTTGTTAATTCCATTCGTTTTCCATTCGTTTATTTCTTGTTTTGAAATACTCAATATTATTGTTGATTCTGTAAAATTGTAAGATTGGTAGGATGATGTATGGTCTTTAACTTAGTTTTCTTCATTTCCTGTCAAATAGATTTTTTGTAGAACAACAACAACAACAAAGCCTTTAGTCCCAAACAGGGAAATATGTTCGGAACATGTGAAGCACCAGGTTTGTCTCCATTTTGTCTAATGTAATGTTCAAAATGGAATTGCATGAAAAATCAGGATCGAAGCCCTATATCACAAGATACTGTGATGAGTGGTTCCTGTACAATCAACTGTTCAGCAGGATTATGTTCTCTTCTATATATACTGGATTGTATGTTAACTCTTGGTTGTGATAGTCTGATGAGACCTGAATCGTACTTGTACTGTTATTGTGTTTATCATGTGTTAATAGATATCTTCTTGTTTTCTTACTGAACAACAACCGATCAGTATCAATGATGGGATTATATATTAGCGGTTTCAAACATTTCCAGAGAACATGGAAACCTGAAATTTTGAATGAAAACAAATTTTCCATCACATTTTTAGATATGTTGTTTTCATGTTCAACTCGCGTAATTTGAATTCTCATATTTGTGTATTCGTTGCAGACACATCCCATCACTGAAGCTAGAAGGTATCATCAGATTGCTTCTGACGAGTCAAACCATCTTGATGCCTATTCGGAATTTAGACCGGTGATTGGAGATGGGGAGTGTTTCTACAGGAGCTTCATATTTTCATACCTTGTAATCGTCAGCCGCTCTTTTCCTTATCATAGGATGTTGGTTTAGTTATTTAACTTTCTCTATTTTTGCGAATGTACAACAGGAGCAAGTTATTGATAGGCAGGACACACATGAGGAACACCGTCTCCTTCATGTTGTTGAAAGAGTGCCTACGCAACCTGCAAATCTTGGATGGAACTCTGAATTTTCCAGGAGCTGCAGAGTAAGTTTTCGCCTTCTCCATATTTTTTATTCTTCGATAAATATGCTTGCAAGGGATGATTCTCTTCAGGTTACAGTACACTTGAAGCAGCATTTGGCATCTCACTATCTTTGTTTGTCATTTGCAGGAGATGCACAATTGCTTAACAGTAGTGGCATGCCGTCACAGTTTTACACAATGTTGGCACAAACTCAAATTTGAAGCTTATTGTGAAGATAATAACTCGATTGTAACAACGACCTTAAGAGAAATTTACTGGCAAAGGAACAACGGAAATATAACGGGAAAATAACATAATTTTATGCTTGTTTGAGCACTGCAACAATGCACACCTGCTGGTTATTATTGTACAATCACCTCACCGTTCTCGTTCTGCTATGATGCGATAGTACATGCTTAATGACTGAAGCTTCTCAGGGAGTCGTCTTAGCTGTGTTCTTTTATATCTTGCCATTGATCCATATTGTGTATGTATTATTGTAACCTTTGGTATGTAATGATTATCAACTGTGAATAATTGAGTCGCTGATTCTTTCAGGCATTTAAGGAGCTGATTGAGAAAGTAATGGAATGGAAGAGCACAGAATCAACTAGCAGGTTTTTGATTCTCTTGGTTTTCTGAAATTCCATCAAAGTATTGTAGCTGATGCATTCCATCTCACTGACATGATATGTGCTACTTTTAGTTGCCGTAAACAGAAACTTCTCAAGTTCTTCAGCACGTATGATAAGACACGAGACAGTGAGAAAAAACACCCTTGAACTTGCATTTTCTTCTGTTCATCGTAATTTATGTTTCTGACACATATTATTGGTTAGTCTTTACTTTCCTCAGGTTACTAGTAGCTATCGAGATATGCTCGCACAGGGATGTGTATGGGCCGATTGTACAAGGGCCTGAAGGAAACTACAGTCTGGAAGTTGTCAGTATCAGCATCTCCTCCCTTACATTACCTCGTGCTAAATTTCCAGTGCACCATTGTTGGATACACGCCACTCATTTTACCTGACTTGTTGTTGCACAAACAGTGGTGTTTGGGGCACGTCATTCCAGCTCGTGTGGATGCGGACCATGTTATGATGGTGGCTTTGGCTAGCGCGCTGGATGTCCCGCTCAGAGTGGAATCATTCCAACGAGGATATGCTCCAGATATCTACACTTGTCATGGAGTTTCCCGTCCGAGTGTGACGCTGCTGTACACGGGTCATCACTACGACATCATCTACCCACGTGCTCCTTCTGCTGAGAGTTCAAGTCATCAGGCTTCCCAGAGAGAAGATCGTGCTGATCAGAGTTCAAGTCATCAGGCTTCCCAGAGAGAAGATCCTGCTGATGAGAGTTCAAGTCATCAGGCTTCCTAGAGAGAACATCCTGCTGATCAGAGTTCAAGTCAACAGTTTCCTGCTGCCTATGAATGAGAATGTTGCTGAGCTTAGTGGTAGAGAGTTGGAGTAGGACAGGTTCCCGATGAAGTTGGGGTAGGCATAGCATAACATAGCATATACAGTACTTGTGCATTCTTCTTGTATTGTGGCACAAACTGCCTGTGCCAATGGATGGACTTATCGGTCGCTGATCCCTTGCCTGAAGAGTGAAAAGGAAAAAAAACTTGGGTTGTTGTCTGAATTGTTGGATGTATGCAGTGAACCTTCTTAACTGTTATCTGTTACAGTATATACATGCAGATTTTCAACAGATTTTGCGAGTTTAATGTTGAGTTGGACTGCTGCCTAATGCCTATGAATACGGGCACTGCCAATCAATCTTCAGTAGTGCCATCCAGCCATCCAGGGCAGGATCCAGCTCTAGAAGAACGTTGCAGATATCAACACCTGGAGGCATCAGACTTGCTGCAGTCCTGAGAAAGGATTCAAGAGAAGTCATTCACAGAGGGGGGCAGCTTCAAGAAATCATTGCACATCTTCAGATTGCCGCCGTTGGAAGAAACATTCCGAGCAAGGTGGCAGACTCACTGGTAGTACGCGTTTCAGAGTACACATGCAGGCGAGCACAGGGAGAGCAAGGGCGTGCCGCCGAAGGTTGTCTATACGTATGCACGTGCAATGCACGTCTTAACAATATTGTCACTATGGTCCTAGTAAACAAATTATATGGTACTCCCGCCGTTCATAAATATAAGATGTTTTGGATATTTTAATATGAACTACATGCATATGGATTAAAATGGATGAACAAACACATTAAAATGTGTTTTATACATCCGATTTAGAAAAGTATTAGAACATCTTATATTTGTGAACAATTTACAATGAATTCAGAGCAAAAAGAAATGTGTCGATGTACGCTTGCTGGAACGAAGTAATAGAAAATTGGTAATGGGTATGGTCAAACTCCCGCCACCTAGTATCAGCCAGAAATTTCCAAAGGAAAAAATGAAGATGTACGTGGTGGAACCCACATTGTTCACTTTTGTTTATTTTCTCAGTCCATACGTCTCTCATCTCTCGGTTTTCAGCCTGACGCCCGGACCCATACAACATGGCAGAGAAGACAGGAGGGTTTCAGAACTCAACCGATCGCAGCTAGTGTAGTGTTAAAAACAATTTTATATTATAGGACGGATGGAGTACTAGCGAAACTGATAGGCTATATTTAACCCAAACCGACTAGGTACACATATCCTACATGAACATGGATACTTACATGACGGACACTGGATTACTCTAACAAAGTATGGCTGGAAGTACCAAACAGCAAGGCATACAGGGTCATGAGAAAGGCTCTTCAAGTGGTTGAAGAAGATGTAAAGGCATAGTATACCAGCTATTTACAGGTAGTTCTGGACACAAATCCATGCAATAGGTGTGCATTGTCACCACTACAATGCTAAAAGAGCATCCTAACCCCAACCCTAGGTTCCATAGTCCATTCATGTGCCTCAATGCTTCAAAGGATGGCTACAGGCCTACCATAGGTATTGTAGGGTTTCTATATATGAAGTGCTAACCTTGTATGTACATGCTTATCTTTTTCCCTAATATGATAACTTGCTTTTATTATGTTTGAGATGCTTTGTACTTCCGATGAACTTCTATAACAGATCTGATGCTTTTCGCAAACAAAAAAAGATTACTTATTTGATGCAGGTGTTGATGGTTGTTTCATAAAGCTAATTAGTGCACATAAAATTCTTCCTGCCACAGGCAGAGATGGAAACAACATGTTTCCCATAGTATTTGGTGTAGTTGATAGGGAAGATACTCCTTCCCAGTGTTGGTTTCTATATCAATTGTAACAATGTATTGGAGGGGGGATATATTTGTGATTTACACTTTCATTTCTAACAGTCGGAAGGTTAGTACAAAACTATCACTTCCTTTGCAATCTATTTCCTTACTCAAAAATAGTAGAAAAATAGTTACTTAGTACAACTAAATCTTTACTCAGGGTCTGCTTAACATTGTTAATCAATATTCTCAAATTCCCCTTACAGATACTGCTTTAGGCATATCTATAATGCAAACTTCCAATCAGGTGGGTATACGGGAAGAGCTTAAGCAACATATGGATGTACATTTAGTCCTGCACTAGACATGGATTTGATGTTGCAACGGCGAAACCAAAATATGAGTGTGAAAAAGCATGGAAATGGCTGGATAGTATCCTTGTAGAACTTGGGCTAAGCATGCAATGAACTTAACTGCAAGTTTGATCTACTTGTGAACAACATTATTGAAGTCTTCAACAAATACATATTAGAGCTTAGGTCCAAGCCAATTAAAACCATGGTAGATGGATTAAGACCCAAGTTGATGATCAAATATCAATAGACAAGGAGCGGAATAGAGGACTCTAGGTGGGAGATAACATCAACCTATGTAGAGAAACTAGAGGAGTCCAAGAGGTATGCTAGGTACTACGAAAGCTTCACAAGCTGGTAAAAAACTATGGTGAGTGAGTAGTGGAAACAAGACATATGTTGTGGATGTTGCAGCCATGACTTGTGGGTGTAGGAGGTGATATATGACAATGGTCCCTTGCAACTATGAGGTGAGATATGACAAGGGGCCCTTGCAACCATAGGGGTGTCAACAATCACCAAGTCAAAGCGGCACCCTGAGGATTATGTCGTGTGCTTTTTTCAAGAAACCCATGTACGTAGAAGCATACAAAAACATCATTTGCCCCATCTCTGGTGCTCATGGCCCAAGACCCCTACATAAGACATTGATGCACCTCTTTTCAAAGACAAGAAAGGAAAACAACAAACTGCCAGGAGGAAAAGCCGGGATGAGGTGCCAACACCCAAAGCTAGTTATAAGATGGCTACCATTACATGCAACAATTGTGGAGAGCAAGTGCATAGATTCACAAACGGTCATGTCCCTCTTAAACCATCTCTACAGATGAGGAAAAACAAACATAAGGTAATTTACCATGCATGTTCAATTATATTGCTTGCTTGCTTTGAATGATGTTCTAATTTTCTTACCTGTTCATATGTATCCCAAAAAGGCAACCTACAGTGTGGAGCCTGGATCTTCCTGTGCCCCACCAAAGGAAAATGCAACTACATCTACACCACCAAGGGCAAGACCAGCCTCCTCTGTGTTGGAAATATGCCCTAGAGGCAATAATAAATTGGTTATTATTATATTTCCTTGTTAATGATAATCGTTTATTATCCATGCTATAATTGTATTGATTGGAAACTCAAATACATGTGTGGGTACATAGACAACACTGTGTCCCTAGTAAGCCTCTAGTTGACTAGCTCGTTGATCAAAGATGGTTAAGGTTTCCTAGCCATTGACATGAGATGTCATTTGATAACGGGATCACATCATTAGGAGAATGATGTGATGGACAAGACCCAAACTGTAAACGTAGCATTTGATCGTGTCAGTTTATTGCTATTGTTTTCTGCATGTCAAGTATCTGTTCCTTTGACCATGAGATCATGCAACTCACTGACACCGGAGGAATACCTTGTGTGTATCAAACGTCGCAACGTAACTGGGTGACTATAAAGGTGCTCTACAGGTATCTCCGAGGGTGTCTGTTGGGTTGGCATGGATCAAGACTGGGATTTGTTACTCCGTATGACGGAGAGGTATCTCAGGGCCCACTCGGTAATACAACATCACAATGAGCCTTGCAAGCAATGTGACTAAAGTGTTAGCCACAGGATCTTGTATTACGGAACGAGTAAAGAGACTTGCCGGTAACGAGATTGAACTAGGTATAGTGATACCGACGATCGAATCTCGGGCAAGTAACATACCGAAGAACAAAGGGAACAGCATACGGGATTAACTGAATCCTTGACATAGAGGTTCGACCGATAAAGATCTTCGTAGAATATGTAGGAGCCAATATGGGCATCCAGGTCCCGCTATTGGTTATTGGCCGTAGAGGTGTCTCGGTCATGTCTACATAGTTCTCGAACCCGCAGGGTCTACACACTTAACGTTTGGTGACGATTAGTATAATTGAGTTATTATGTTGGTGACCGAAAGTTGTTCGGAGTCTCGGATAAGATCCCGGACATGACGAGGATCTCCGGAATAGTCCGGAGGTAAAGATTGATATATGTGATAATAGTGTTTTGATCTCTGGAAGGGTTCCGGAGTTCACCGGAAGGGATTCCGGATGTTTACCGAAGTGTTCGGGTGCAGCAACACTTTATATGAGCCAAAGGGATAAAGCCCACAAGGTATTGGAAAGTGCAAAAGTAGTTTTGCTGCCGCGTAAGCGGTACTACCGCTTGGTGAAGCGGTACTACCGCCCGAGCGGTACTACCGCTTGTGTGAAGCGGTACTACCGCCCAAGCGGTACTACCGCTTATGTGAAGCGGTACTACCGCTTGTGCGCGGCTGTGCACGGTTCGGCAGGGATCCGAGTTGGACTCTTTTCCTGCGAGCCAAACCGACCTTGTGCGGGCAAAACCGACCCGGAGGAGGCTTTTACTCCAAGTTTAGACCCCAAGGCTCAACATATAAATAGAGGGGCAGGGCTAGCACACGGGACACATCAAGATTTCCCCAAGCCGTGTGCGGCAACCCTAACCCTCTAGTTCCTCCGTCATAATCTCCGTAGTGCTTGGCGAAGCCCTGCAGAGATTGTTCCTCACCACCATCACCACGCCGTCGTGCTGCTGGAACTCAACCACTACTTCATCATCGCTCGCTGGATCGAGGAGGTGAAGGCGTCATCAAGCCGTACGTGTGTTGAACGCGGAGGTGCCGTCCGTTCGGCACTAGATCGGAAGGATCGTTATTGGATCGCGGGACGCTCGGCGATTTGGATCGCGAAGACGTTCGACTACATCAACCGCGTTTATTAACGCTTCCGCTTAGCGATCTACAAGGGTATGTAGATTCACTCTCCCTCTCGTAGATGCTCATCACCATGGATAGATCTTATGTGTGCGTAGGAAAATTTTTGTTTCCCATGCAACGTTCCCCAACACTCTGCACCAAAAAGGCTTCTGCTATATCCAGGCCACCAAGGGCAAGAGTTGTTGCATCTACACCACCAAGTTCTCCTACTGCCACTGCACCATAACATGGATGCAATGGCATGTATTCTTCTAAGAGGAAGCCCTTAAGAGGGCAGATAAACTATCGGGATATTGGTTCTCTCGGCAAATAGAACCGCCACAAGAAGGGATGTCAGGGATCACTTCTCCCGATGGATAAACTATTCCCAACAGTTTCTTTGCCCTGACCCATGTATTTGTCGGTAGTTTATTTTCTCCCGACATACTGATTGTGGCATAGGAACTACAGTTACCAGGAACTTCCGGCACAAACATGTTTACCCGACAGTTAATATGCCATAACATTGTGTTTCACTACCAAACTGTTCTAGGCAGCATATACTTAGTTTAATGCATTCAGTGTTCGGCAATCAAGACAGATCACACAACTTACACCTGCACTTTAATCACAATTACATATAGGCCTCATCGAAAATCTTAAACTTCATTCGATAAACATAATAGACCAAATACATATGTTTCTAGATACATGCATGAAATAAATTACTCTTAAGGATGTTGGAGTACCTACCTCCTAGGAGCTTCCCCGTGTGAGAGTGCCCTCCGTGGCATTCGTTTCACGAGGCTCACTAGTGCACTCATGGTCATCTGATCAGCGAGGACACCACGTGCCAAGAGGGTTTTCCTCAGTGATCCATGACGCATGGGCCATGGGAGCGACTGAGGCCACCTTCCTGCGGGGTTTGCCCACATGCGCTGGCGTGCGCGAGGCGAGCCAGGGTGCACCTGTCGGCGTCCTTCTCCCTCGGTCGGGGTGCTTTACTCGCTCCAACCCGGCTTTGCACTTGTGACGCCCCCAATTTGACCGTACGCTAATCATACACGCAAATGCGTACGACCAAGATTAGGGACTCACTAATCAATATCACAACACAACACTAGACACAAATTAAAGTCATACATCTTCATATTACAAGCCAGGGGCCTCGAGGGCTCGAATACAAAGCTCGACAAGCACGAGTCAGCGGAAGCAAATAATATCTGAGTACAGACATAAGTTAAACAAGTTTTGCCTTAAGAAGGCTAGCACAAACATAAGCAGCGGATCGAAAGAGGCGAGGCCTCCTGCCTGGGAGCCAACCTAACTACTCTTGAGCGTCGGCACTCTCCACGTAGTAGTAGGCTCCAGCGGTGGTGTAGTAGTCGTCTCCGGCGCACTCCATCTCCTGGGCTCCATCGTATGAACGCAGAATCGTATCGAAGGGAAAAGAGAAGGCAAAGCAGCGGTGAGTACTCATCCAAAGTACTCACAAGACTGACATCAGAACTATGCTAAGTATGCATCAGTATCAAGTAAAGGGGTCATATCTGGACTGACTGCAGAAAGCAAGAATAGGGGAAAGGCCTAGTCCTATCGAAGACTAGCATCTTCAGCATCTTGCAGCATTAGAAGAGAGTAGACTGGTATCTCATATATAGTCATATTATTGTAGCAATTTTATTAAGTAACCACGCCCAGAGATTCTTCCTCGACTCCCTGCGAGGAAGCAATCTCGGAGCCAACATTCATTTCAATTTAAAGTCACAGTTATAGTTGTAGAAGGTCAAAGTATAACTCCAAGTCGTCCTGTTACCGTGGACACGGCTATTCGAATAGATGAATTCATCCCTGCAGGGGTGCACCGCATTTCCAACACGCTTGATCACCTTCGGTCGGACACACTTTTCTGGGTAATGCCCGGCCTCGGGATATCAACACGTCGTCGTCCCACCTAGGCTCAACAAAGAGGCCAGCCCGCCGGTCTAAATCCTAAGCACACAGGGGTCGTGGGCCCACTTGCCCTACGCGCTCCTGCACGATGCGTGGGTGGCCGAGGTCAGCCCTAGCACACTCTAATCCAAGAGATGTACCGTCCAGGCCACTCGGGCGCGCGCCGCTCCATTGCTGACGTCCGAAGAGCTTCGGCTGATACAACGACGCTGAGTACCCATAACTTCTCCCACGTGGTGGTTTGGTGCGCAATAAGGTCAACGACCAACTCAGATCAAATACCCAACCCATTAGCATTTTATTAATGCGGGGCAAGCGCGACCCATGAAGTGCGGTCCCGTCGCCCCGTCTCGAGGATGTGTGGCAAGGGCCTCTCCTGCCCGTCCACGCCTCATCATCATCAAACCGTGGGTACCCCTCAGGGCCGACCCATCACCAACATGTTTCTGTAACCAGGTCATAGTAACTGTGTGTATAAAACACCAAGACAGAACCTGAGGAATCACCCTCAAAGGGCCCCGCTCGATGAAACCGTCAAGGTGGACTTAGAGGAATCACCCTCGCGGATCCCACACTTGAGGGGTTGCACGACAGAGTCATCGTTGGGAGTGGCGAAGGAGGAATCACCCTCGATAACCATGACCGACTAGCTGCACTACAGAGTTAGCATCATGAGTACTTCACGAGGTGTCACCCTCGGTACTCGATAGTAGCTCTGCAGAGTCGTACAACTAAGGGGTGTGCGGTGACGTGAGGGGCCTGGCTCGTCGGTCGGTTGACCGAGTCTTCGAGTCGTCGAGTCGTCGATGAAGAAGCAGTGGCAACTGGGACTAAGGGGTCACTGGGGATTCATTGATCAACCAATACTAAGCAGTTGATATGATTGCAGGTATAGTAGCAGTTTATCAAAAACAGGCTATGCATCAGAATAGGAGCTAACTAATACAGTAGCAAAAATCTAATGCAAGATTGAGAGGGAAAGAAATGGGCGATATCGGAATGCTCAAGGGGGGGTTGCTTGCCTTGCTGCTCTGCGGCAAAAGGCTGATCGTCAACGGTGTAGTCGTACCCGGCAGCACCGTCAGTCTCGGGGTCTACCATTAAGAAGAGGGGGAAGAAACAATAAATATAAAGCATAGATGCAATCACGATGCAAGACATGGCAATATGCAGAGCTAGGCATGCACTAACGTAGTATTACACATTGCAGACGGGTCGGAAGAATATCTGACGACATTTTCCGGGTCTCGGGTTACTACCGGACAGATGATCCTAACGTAAAATGTCCATGTTCATCATGCTAGGGGCGTTGGACAGGCATTTTGATTACATATTCAGAATCTTCATATTTTTCTGATCATTTTACATATATAAATTATTTCCATCCGAGTTACGGTTTAAAAGATATGATTTTTCAAAGTTTTAAAGAATTTCTGGAATTTAATTATTTATTTAAATCCAACATTATCCAGAATAGTATAGGCTGACGTCAGCATGACGTATTGCTGGCGTCAGCAGTCAACAGGGGATGACCAGAGTCAAACCTGACAGGTGGGTCCACTGGGACCCACATGTCAGCCTCTGTAACTAATTAACAGGGTTAATTTAAACTAAATAACTTAATTAGATAGTGGGCCCCACTAGTCAGTGCCTAATTAGTCTTTTAATTAACTAATTAATTAATTAACAGATTTTTATTTATTTTTAAAATGTTTTAGCGGTGGGGCCGCGTGTTAGTGACAGGGCCGCCCTGTCAGCAGCGCTGACTGGTCAACGGACCCCACTAGGGCCCAGTGGCAGTGGCGCTGGGGGCGGGCCCCAGCTGGCCACATCGGCGCCAGCCGCTGGAGACGCGCCGGCGAGCGCCGGACGCGGCAGAGAACTCCGGCGAGCCCGGAAAAGCGCTACGGGTGGCCGTTCGTCACGTTTTCGGTCGCGTTCGAAAGCTCTAGCTGGGCCGCATCGAGTGGGGGCGGTGGCGACGCCGGAGACACACCGGAGCGGCGACGGCGAGCACGGAGGCAGACGGCGGCGTTCGGACGTGGTGGAAATCGGCGATACGGCGCACGCACGAGCTGTCTAAGCTGCTAGGGAGGGCCTACTCGACGCGGCGAAGACGATGGGCAAGAGCGCGGGGGCGTTTGGTCGCCGGAACGGCGCCAGCGACGAGCACAGGCGGCGGTGGGTTTGGGCACGTCGGGAATGGCCGCTACGGCGCGAGGAAGAGTGCAGGGATATGGGGAGAGGGGGGCGGAGCTCACAGCGAGCCTGTAGTGGTGCAGAGTGTGCTCGGGGAGGGCTTGCCGGAGCGAATCGACGGCGGCGATCCCGGCAGTCGTAGGGGAAGGAGAAGGTCGAGGACGGCGATGCAGGGGCTCCCGGGTCGGTCTAGTCGTCGCAGCCGACGTAGTAGAGGGCGGCGAGGAAGATGGACAACACGGCGGTACGAACGGGAGGCGGTGGCCGCGAGTTCTAGCGGCGGCCGCTCATGGCACCGCTCGGGAGGGAGAAGAGAGCGAGGCAGAGGGAGAGGAGTGGCGAGGGGAGCTCAGTGGGGCGCGGGGCTCTGCCCTTATCCACCCAGCGACGGGCGTGGCGCCGCTGTCGATCAGAGCGAGGGGGGCCAGGCGAAGGTGTGCGCGCGCGCGGCGACAGCGCGCGGGGATGAACAGAGGAAGGAGAAGACAGGGGAGTTGGGCCGGGCCGACACTGTAGTGACTAGGAGCCCAAGTGCACAGTAGGTTTTTAGCCTTTTCCTTTTTCTTTCTCTATTTTCTTTTTGCTGTTCCGTTTTGTAAATAGTTTGGCCACCAAGTTAATTTTGTAAAATAGGTGACTTAGCTCATAAATACAGTGCAATATATAGCACTGTTATAAAAAATGTTTGGAGTCCATATAATTTCATTTGAATTTTATTTAAATGTATAATGATTTAATATTTCTGTTTTAGTGTTGTTTTAGGGTGTTAGAGTCATTTAACTAATTTAGTTAATGTTGGTTATAATTTTACAATTGCTTTGGGAATATTTGCAACATTATTAACATTTTAGTTTTTCAAATTTGAACAACTTTTATTTTTACTTTGTATTTTGAATTTCAGTTTAAATTGGAATTTGAAAAGAGATATGATGCAAATGATGATCAAGCATAGTTAACCATGATGACTTGGCATTATCATGTGAGATTATTGTAGCTAACCACTGGGGGTGTTACAATCGTGCAACGCTGGGCGAGGCTAGGTCCACCTTGTTTTTTGTGACTTTCGTGTGTGTCGGCTCATTTCCCCCCTGTCGGGTTGTTTCGCTCACCCGACCCAGGTAGGCATGCATGCAAGGTTGTTCGCTTTGTGTCGAGCTATTTCGTTTGCATGGCCCGGGTACGCGCGGGGGCAAAGTCATTCGCTTCTTGTCGGGCTATTTCATTTGTGTGAACCGGGTTGGGATGTGATCAATGGACCCCGGTCCGCTGAGGCTGTCCAACGAGGGTGTGACATCTCGACTTAATTGGAATGATAGACTACTCGTATCAACAAGGTGCACCATATTTTCTCGAAACCCAACCTCAATGAACCTCAAAGTTAACAGGCTTGGCTTGGAGAAATTTAAGGATGGGTGACCAACTGGGAAATTGTTCCCAAGTGCCCACGAGTGACGACAAAGTGCGCATGAAAGCTAGTGTTCATATGTGAGGCGAGTCTAGATCCCAAGTGCAGTGGCCAGGAACCGGTGTGTTCTGTTAAGGAGTTACAATTGATATTAGAGCCGACCCTCGTGGTTACACGAGCATGTGTGGGTTAATGAGGCACATGTGGATGCTAGCACTAGTGCAAAGACGTGTGCCAAGAGGAAATGTTCCTGCTGGGACGATGGGGATGTCGATCCCTTTGTGGGGGAGGTGTGACATCCTGCCTTAATAGGGACCATATGACCCATTCTACCAATTGGCACGGAGACCAACTGCAACCCCAAAGCTAAGCGGACTGTTTTAAACATATAAAGGAAGTTAAGTGAACTATTCGAACGATGTTTCTTGTGAATGGTCTGCAAGTGATTATGTTTGTAATGTGTTTGTGTTTGCCTTGTATATTACTAAGAACAGATAATGATGATCGTTCCCCATGTCCTTCTTTGATCATCCATGGCAACCCAACAGCCGGGACACGGGCATGCATGTCTCTAAGGGGCAACTACAACCCGAAAGTTAAGCGAACTATGTGAAACATAAAATGAAAGTCAAGTGAGCTACTCAGTATTTGAAGAGACCAAGTGCAGCCATTGGCGTAAAGACCAACTGCAGCCAAGAAGAGAAGCAACTAGTACAACCGATTTTTTGTTAACTATTTAGAGGATGTTTATCGTGAATGGACCCATTGCACGATCGACGCTGAAAGTGATTATGTCTGTATTGTGTCTGTACCTTCCCCATACATTTACCGACGAAACACAATGATTAACGTTGTCACAGCACCGCGTGTTGGTTGCTACGGCCTCCTCACTTCATTCATGTTCTTGTATTAGCAGACTGTAATACTATTATTTTGGAATAGAACTGCCTTTTACCCTTAAAAACATGATCATCGTTTCCTTATTTGTCGGCCAGGCCAACCCAACAGTCGATTTGATAGAGAGACTGGTCGCACCCCAATGACACATAGCCCAATTGTAACTGAAAGCACAATATGCTCCCTTGGTGGTTTTGATAATTCATGACAACATACATTGTCTCTTGGACTAACATTTCTACCTAGTGTATTTCAGGTGAAAGTCCATAGAGGAAGATGGGTTGGCAAAAGGATTGTGGAAATACCCCAAGATGCAAGGATATGGATTGGCAAAGCTTCAAGCAAGAGGACTCTACATTTTACTTTGTGAGAAATCACTTTGAGTCCATAGGAAAGCCAATACTATTAAAAGGGGGTAAGGTACTGTTGGTGAACAAAATGCTCATACGTGCACAAGTTATAGTCACCAAATACACCCACAAGCTCTTCCACAAAAGTCTGTCCAAAGCCATATATCCAAAATCGGTGCAACCAACACTTTCCACTCGGTCCCACCAATTCCCAAACTCAGACAGACCCATGCCAAACCCTAGCCAATCGGTGCAACCGATTCTGCATCGGTGCCACCGAGTTTAGGTTGCCAACTCTCTGTTTAGCTATTTTCAGTCTTCGGTACCACCGAGATTTGCCAGTCGGTCTCACCGAGTTTCTGGACCAACTCTCTGGATAGTCATTCACAAGAATCGGTACCACCGAGAAGTGTGGATCGGCGCCACCGAGTTTCTGGACCAACTCTCTGGTAAGCCATGGTCAAGAATCGGTACCACCAAGATGTGAGAATTGGCGTCACCGAGTTTGCGCAATCTGACCGTTGGTCACCTGATCGGTACCACCGAGAGTTATATATCGGTCTCACCGAGATTCAAAAGTTATTGCCTTTTGGTCACTTCGGTACCACCGAGATTAACACATCGGTGTCACCGAGTTGGTCACTTTAGGTGTAACGGTTGGATTTTTGCACTACAAGAAATATGTCAACTTGTGACCTTCTGTCAATGACCCTGGAAGAAATGGTCGTAAATCTACGACCATTTGAGACCAATTGGTCGTAAGCTGTTCGGAGGTCTCCTTACACGAAATGGTCGTAAAGCAGACAGCACTGGTCCGCTGCCTTATTTCTAGCTTATCACGACCAATACAGATGGTCATAACCTTGTAAATTGTGGTGGGTTGCGATGACTAGGCACCACCTCATCAGTTTTGCCTATGTGTCATGTCCATGTGTCAATTTTTGCCCTACACTACTGGAATCAGGATCTTTGCCGTCAGCCAGCTCTTTGCCGTCAGCTAGCTGACGGCAAAGAAGGTCTTTGCCATCAACTTACAGAAAACTGACGGCAAACAAAGAGCTGACGGCAAAGATCATGTTTGCCGTTAGCCATCTCTTTGCCGTCTGCTAGCTGACGGCATAGAAGCTTTGCCGTCAGCTAGCAGACGGCAAAGAGGAAGGGTGGCCCACTAACGAGAACCACCTAACGGCCACTTTCTTTGCCGTCTGCTAGCAGACGACAAAGAAAGTGGCCAACTAACGTCCGTTCCCCCCCGGCCCACCCCACTAGCTAGGCTCTTTGCCGTCTGCTAGCAGACGGCAAAGAGATTTGACCTATCTAAAACAGTCAGCGCCCCGCGCCCCACCCCTCTCTCTCCCCTCACCTCACCCGCGCCGCCCCCGTGCCCGAGCCGCCGCCGCCCCGCGCCACCCCCCGGAGCCCGAGGCGCCGCCGGCCAGCCCCGCCCCCCGGAGCCCGCCCCGCGCCCCACCCCTCTCTCTCTCCCCTCTCTCTCTCCCCTCACCTCACCCACGCCGCTCCCGTGCCCGAGCCGCCGCCGCCCCGCGCCACCCCCCGGAGCGCGAGGCGCCGCCGGCCAGCCCCGCCCCCCGGAGCCCGCCCGCCCCGCCCGGCCGCCCCGCCCAGCGGACGCATGCCGCGGCGGCCGCCCTGCCCCGCCCCATCGCCGGAGCCGCGCCGCGCCGCCCCGCCACGCCGCCGGAGCCGCACCATCGCCGGCCGCCCTTCCCCTCGGCCTCCTCAACCCGCGCCCCCTCCCCGTGGCCTGCCTCCTCAATCCGCGCCCCTCCCCGTGGTGAGCTTTTCTGTTTTTTTAGATTTAGTTTAGGTTAGTTTAGTTTAGTTTAGTTTAGTTTAGTTTAGGTTAGATTATTAGTTTAGTTTAGTTTAGGTTTTTTTTTCTGTTTTTTAAGAATAAACAAGAAAGATAAAAAAAAGAAGTAAAAGAAGAAGAGGAAGAAGAAGAAGAAGAGGAAGAAGAAGAAGATGAAAAAAAAAGAACAATAAGTAGAAGAAGAAGAAGAAGAAGAAGAAAGAAGAAGAAGATGAAAAAAAAAGAAGTAGAAGTAGAAGATGAAAAAAGAAGTAGGAAAAGTAGAAAAAGAGGGTTGCCGATGGTCGAGGGTCGCCGAGGGAAAAGAGGGTCGCCGAGTGGTCGAGGGGTCGAGGATCGAGGGGAAAAGGAGTCGAGGGTCGACCCCGACACGACACCACCGACACCCCGACCCCCGACACAACACCCCGACACCCCGACACGGCACCCCCGACCCCGACACAGCACCCCTACCCCGACACGACACCCCCGACACGACACCCCCGACACCCCGATCCCGAAAAAGGTGCTCTTCGGCCTTCCAGAGGCCGACGGGGTCATATATTTGTGAATTATGAGTTAGGTCATATATTTTTCGATTTTGTTATAAAAACATCATATTTATGTTGATGAGGTGGATTTAAATGTGCAGTTGTTTCGTCGCTGCGAGGGTCTGGTGTTCGACGAGCTTGGCCCCTGCGTTCGTGGGTGAGCACAAATGACATCTCCTCCCCCCCCTTCATTTCCTCTGTTCCGGTCTTCGTGCCGATGAAACTTGCTAGCTATAGGTGTCTTCAATCATCAGTATGCGTGACCACTATGCGTCTCCCGTTCGAAAGGGTTACATCTATAAATATGCATGCATTAGCATATTTATAACCGTGATTCTTTCGAATTGTCCAACGTTATCCATGGACAGCCCGAGTATGTGTAGATTGGGTTCGTTTTCCCATATGCTCTGCTTCGGATCCGATGCAGAATTTCGTCAGTGCCTCCCTGTTGTTCTCTGGGTACACATCCTCTCTGCTTATTGCCGAGACGTGTATCAGGAGAACAGCGGGGAGGTGCTGCCGAAATTTTGCGTCGGATCCGGAGCAGAGCATGGGAAAACGAACCCAATCTACACATACTCGGGTGGGATTAGGACCTATCTTTACCTACTAGCGTCTAGGTTGCATGGACATAATAAAACTGACAAACTCTATTAACTGATGAATATGGTTTGCTGAATTATGTATATATTTCTTGTGTGTCCAGTAGCTAGGCAAGATGAGTGATCGTGCGTGGATGTACACCGGTCACACTAGTCAGAAAGACATGACCCATGAATGGATAACAAAAACCAAGGGGTTTGTGAGAGCCGCATTTGCAAATGGACAGAAAACAACCTGGTGCCCCTGTGTCGATTGCGACAACTATCATAAGAGGTCAGAGTTTGAAATGATCAAACACCTGCAGAAGTGGGGTTTTACGCCTAATTATACGGTCTGGACATTTCATGGTGAGTCTGATCAACGTGCCAGAGCTGAGGTGGTTCGTCGTCGCACCGACGAGCATGGTACCAGGACCGAAGACATGGTGCAAGACTTTGATGATGCTCGGGATTCGGACGATGAGATGGAGGAATCTGCAAAGGCCTTCTATGAAATGTTGGAGTCTTCAAAACGTCCTCTCCACGAGCACACTGAGCTTTGTCAGCTGGATGCCATCACGCAAGTAATGGCTCTGAAGGCTCAGTTCAACCTGGGCAGAGAATGCTACGACGCGATGATGACGATATTTGGACGCTTTCTACCCAAAGGCCATGTATTGCCAGCAAACCTGTACCAGTCGGACAAAATCCTACGTGCGCTTAAGATGCCCTATGAGAAGATAGATGCCTGTGAGAATGGATGTGCCTTATTTAGGCTTGAGTATGCGGGCTTCAACTATTGTCCCATTTGCAAGTCTTCCAGGTATGTTGTGGTAGACAACGGTATGGGTGAGAAGAGTCAGACCAAAATCCCAGTTAATGTTCTTCGGTATATGCCAATCATACCAAGACTTCAACGTCTTTTCATGGTCGAAGAGACGGCCAGACAGATGACGTGGCATAAATTGGGCAAAAGAACCGAACTAGATGCAGATGGGAATCCGATGTTGGGACACACTTCAGACGCTTTTGCGTGGAAGCACTTCGATGCATTACATAAGGATAAAGCGGCAGATCCAAGGCATCCTCGAGTCGCCATCAGCACGGATGGGTTCAATGTGTTTGTTATGACGGCAACCCAATACAGTTGCTGGCCTGTATTTGTCATTCCACTCAATCTTCCCCCCGGAGAGATTATGAAAAGAAAGAACATTTTCTTGACGTTGATAATTCCAGGGCCCAACTATCCGGGGAAGAATATGAATGTGTACATGCAGCCGCTTAAGGATGAATTGCAAGAAGCTTGGGATAATGGGATCAAGACATATGACGCCGCTACAAAAAAAACTTCAAAATGCATGTGTGGTACATGTACTCGTCGCATGACTTGCCGGTGTATGCGCTATTCATTGGCTGGTGTGTGCATGGAAGGTTCCCGTGCCCCACATGCAAGGCAGCTCTTGAGTTCCGTTGGCTACAGGCGGGTCGCAAGTATTCTTGCTTCGACTTGCATAGACAGTTCCTGGATCCTCGCCATAAGTTCAGAAAAGACAAGAAGAATTTCATGAAAGGTAGAGTTGTCAAAAACTCTGCACCACCTGCATTGACAGGCCAACAGACCCTGGATCAGATAAACGCTCTCGAGCCAGATCCAAATCGTCCAGGGTATTTCAAAGGGTATAATTCGAAACACGCCTGGACTCACAAGATATGCTTGTGGGATCCGCCTTACTTTAAAGACCTCCTTTGCCCACACAACATCGACGTGATGCACACTGAAAAGAATATCGCCGAGGCCCTTTTTGGTACATTGTTCGGCATAGAGGGGAAGTCGAAGGATAATCCTAAGGCTAGAGTCGATCAGGAGGCTCTATGTGATAGACCGTTACAAAGCATGCGACAACCGAAAGGAAAGAAGAACTGGAGGAAGCCAAAGGCATGGTTCAATCTTGGAAGGCCAGCTATGAGGGAAATGATCTTGTGGGTGAAAATGCAGTTGATGTTCCCCGATGGGTATGCAGCGAATCTAAAGAGGGGAGCGAGTCTTGACAAATTGAAAATATTTGGTCTCAAGAGTCATGATTGGCACATATGGCTTGAGCGGGTAATGCCAGTGATGTTGCGTGGCTTTATCCCTGAGGATGAATGGCTAGTACTGGCAGAGCTGAGCTATTTCTTCCGTGCTCTTTGTGCGAAAGAACTATCGCCTGGCGTGCTAGACGAACTGGAAGAGTTGGCGCCGGAGTTGATCTGCAAGTTAGAAAAGATCTTTCCACCGGGATTCTTTAATCCAATGCAGCATTTGATTTTGCATCTCCCGACCGAGGCAAGATTGGGGGGGCCCGTGCAAAATCGTTGGTGCTTCGCAACTGAGAGGATGCAGAAGACGCTTCAAGCAAAATGTAAAAATAAACGTAGAATTGAAGCATCGATGGCCGAGGCATTCATTACTGAGGAGGCGGCAAACTTCGTGACAGCACACTACAAAGCCAAGAATCGTCATTTGCATAATCCGAAGCCTCGGTACAATGATGGCGACCGTGAAAAAGGTCGATCCAACCTCAGCCTATTCAAAGGGAAGCTTGCACTAGCCGGTGCTTCGAAAGCAATAGCGTTGGATGTCGAAGAATGGCGGGCCATTTCGTTGTATATCTTCAACAACCTAACAGAAGTGCGGCCGTACATCGAGTAAGTTCTCGGTACATTGTTTCGCAACTTCTAATTCCTTTGAAATGCTCTTATTCCCGGATATGTGATACAGTCGATACGTCGCCAAATTCTCGGATGGAGCGGTGATCCAAAAGGATTCCATCGAAGAGTATGAGCTTCTGGCAAAGCATGGAGGCGGCTATCCTGGTTTCATCTCTTGGTTCAAACAAATGGTAATTTCCATTAGACCATTTCATTTTTTCATCTAGTTTGCGGCTAATGCAACAATCCTTTCGTATTAAACTTGTAGGCTAATGCAGAGTCTATGGACTCCGAATTGAGACAAGTCGCTAATGGTTTTGACTATAAGGTCCGTTAATTTGACAAATACGACATCAACGGGTATCGCTTTCGTACTTTTGGCAAAGAGCTATCTATGGCCGACCGAAAGTCTACAAATTGTTGTGTCTCCGCTGTCGGCGAAGGAGGGGTCGAGTATTATGGAAGAGTTGAAGCAATTTATGAACTTACATTCTTTGGTGAAAACCCACCAAACGTCGTAGTCTTCAAATGTTATTGGTTCCAGCCGAAGGAGACTAGAAGGACTCATGAACATATAGGGCTAGTCGAAATCAAACAAAGCACCCATTTAGATGTTCCCGATGTCTATATTATGGCTCAACAGGCGACCCAAGTTTTCTATCTACCGTGGGCCTGCCAAAATGATCCAAATATGAATGGTTGGGATGTCGTTTATGATGTGCCGCCACATTTTAGACCACCTCCCCTCAATGAAGATGATTATGAACCTCACATTAACCCAGACACATATGAAGGAGAATTCTTCCAAGAAACACGTGTTTCCAAAAAACGTTTCAAGAACCGCTCTACTTCACCCCAGAACATTGAGGTAGACAGCGACAGTGAATCCGACTTCACCCCTGAGCCGGAACAAGAAGAGACGGAAGAAGAAGAGGTTACTGCTGCGGATGACCTGTCAATGCTTGACCGATTACATAAAGGAGGCCTTCCACATGTTGATGCATTTATTGATGATGCTCATGAGCACGTCATTACTGATAGTGATGATGATTATGCATTTATTGATCCCGGAGCATATATAGACGATGAAGATTAATATTAGTAATGTCAGGTATTCAATTATTATTATGTACATATATATTATTAATTAGTTCATGTTATTAGGTATTCAATTTTTTTATGTTGTACTAATTTCGTTTACTCTTTGTCATTGCAGGTGTTGACAGATGGTGGGCGCGGGTCGAGAGCGCTCCGAGCCTCCTTCCTCGACGCGTGCTGGGAGGGGTGCTATTATTCCACCCGAGCACCTCCGGAGAGCGCTGGTACACAATATGTAGACACCGGCGGGCGCTTCTTCTTCGGCCGGGAGAGGTCGGGGGAAGACGAAGAGGGGTGCTAGAGGTGGACGTGGCGGCAGGAGAGGTAGGAAGGCTGCTGCGCCTTCCTCGCCGCCACCCCCAGCTGATTCTCCCGACCACAGGAGTGCTCCATCTCAGGTGGACCCGTCTGACTTGGACCCGTCTCGGACTCCGGTCCATGAGCCTCGGGCCGACGAGCCTCGGGTCGCCGAGCCTTCGTCCCAGGAGACTCCGGTCCTAGAGTCTTTGTCCCACGTGACTCCGGAGGCTAGTGGCCATGCTGATGGTGGCGAGGACAGCTTTTCTGAGGATAGCTATAGCGAGGGCGAGCTGGTTGAGGAGGGCAAGAAGGTCTACCAGCGTGGTGGTACAAAGCTCCCGCCCGTGCCGGCGACCCGCGATCAGAGGTGGTTGATTGTGCCTAATGGGGAGAAGTAAGTGCATTTACTCTTTTTTAACATTTTGCCTTCATGTTTCTTCAAATTAATATCTAATGTGTTGGCCTTGTCATACTGCAGGGGTTGGAAACACGCCCCTGGTGTCCGCAGGCCCAACCAGGTCCTTGGTGTGCTTTGCCGGCACCACTTCCCGGGGTGGGTCATGTTTCCCGGTGAGGGTGAGGTTCAACAGCTAGCACTGAGCTGGGAGCTGTACGTGGCTGCCCTGGCCCCGCCAAAGGAGAGGGTCGACGGTGTCTTGTGCGAGACGGTGGCCGACATTGTGATCCGGCGGTTTTGGGTAATTTCTCCTTTACAGAATTAAAAATCAACAGCACCTAGTGATTGTACTAATCAGTGTTGTCTTGTTTGATTGCAGACCTTCTACAGGTGTCTTGAGGAACACGAGGTGGACACGGCTATTGTTCTCGTAGCCGAGTGCAAGCGCCTATTTCAGAACTTACGGCACGAGGCTCGGGTGCAGGCTGTTCGAGACTACTACGCCTCGACTAACATTAAGAGGGCCAAGAAGAAGTGTCGCGCCAAGTTTATGAGTAAGGAGAAGTACATGAAGGTAATTACCTATTCTTAAGGCCTTGTACTTAGTTTCCTTGATTTGATTCATAGGCGTAGCGCTGAAATTTCTCTTGTCTAACTTAGGTGCCCCCGAGATGGTGTGCGGATAGGATGGACTGTTGGGAGGCGTTGGTGGATGAGTGGTGCTCTCCCCAATGGCTAGCCGTCCACAACAAGGCCAAGGATAAGCGTGCCCAAATGAAAGGTGTGCCACACCATCAAGGGAGCTCCAACCTATTTGAGTTCGGGGATCACTGGGTATGTGGTTTGCTTCATGATTCATGCAATTTCATTCTTCATGCTAGCTTGAGCCCTTAACTAATATTTTGTTCCTCTCTTTTAGGCGCGACACAACAAGAAGGAGGTGCCACCGCTGTTCGACCTCTATGCCATGGCCCATACTGCCCCGTACAAGAAGGCCAAGGCATTCTCTGAGGATGACCTCGATCATCCAGAGAGCTTCAGCAACATCTCCTCCCACAACAAGCTCGTGAGGTACAGAGATGAGGGGAAGACGAGGAAAGGGGAGGACTTCAACCCGAGCCAGAGTCCTTTTGATCCAGAGCTCGTGATGATATCTGGTGGCGGGAGGCCCCATGGCTCGATAGCCATTGGGGATGGACTGATACGTTGTCCTAGAACTCCCCCGGAGATCAAGAAGCGCCAGACGAGCTCCAATCCTGAGATAAGGCCTCGTCCACGGCCAATGGAGCTCGCCATCGAGGCTAGGGCCCAGGAGCTTCTGGCGGAGGCAAACAGGCAGGCGGCGGAGAGGGAGAGGGACATGGAGGAGAGGACGGCTAGGCTGTTGGAGGAGGAGAGGAACCGGAACGACGCGTCTCACCGGGCCCTATACCAGCTCCTCGTGGTAAGTTTCTCCTGCATATTAGCCAAATCATGCACGTAATGTTCATTTCATCACTAACTAATATGACTGACTCATGAAAACAAAATGTGCAGACCGTGTGCCAGAACAACGGTCAGACCCCTCCGCCGATGCCCCAGATTGGTATAGCGCCCACGGTGAGTTTCATTTGAATGGTCATTAGTTACTAGTATTCACATTTGAGTTGCATCATGCTAACGAGACATTGCAAATGATCTTTGGTGCAGCATGCCTCCCGACAAGCATCAACCGATCCTTCTGCGTCTGCCGCAACCCCGACCGGTCCTTCTCCGTCTCACACTGGCGCAAACCCGACCGGTCCTTCACCTCCGTGATGATGGTAAGTTTTCCCAAGTGTTTTGCTTAACAAATGCATACTTAGCTTAAGAAATGACCTATTTAGCTCCAAAATGACCTATACTTAGCTTATTTTCCTCAAAAATGGCATAATAACCTTACTTAGCTCCAAAATGACATATTTTACCTAGGATAGCTATAAAATGACCTATACTTAGCATTTTTTCCTCCAAAATGACTTAATATGCTTAGTTAGCTAAAAAATGGCATAACTACCTAGGATAGCTCAATAATGATCTATACTTAGCTTAGCTAGTTCATTTATGACATAATTAGCTTACTTAGGTAAAAAATGGCATAATAACCTTGGTTTAGCTCCAAACTGTCATATCATTAGTTTATTTTCCTCCAAAATGACAAAATAACCTTACCTAGCTCCAAAATGACCGATTTTAACTAGGATAGCTCAAAAATGACCTACACTTACCATTTTGTCCTCCAAAATGAATAAATATGCTTAGTTAGCTCATAAATGGCATAACTACCTAGGTTAGCTCAAAAATGACCTATACTTAGCTTCTTTAGTTCATTTATGACATACTTAGCATACTTAGGTCAAAAATGGCATAATAATCTTGGTTACCTCCAAAATGACATTGACTTAGCTTATTTTCCTCGAAAATGACATAATAACCTTACTAACCTCCAAAATGACCTATTTACCTAGCTTAGCTCTAAAATGACCTACACTAGCATTTTTACCTAGCTTAGCTAAAAAATGGCATAATTACCTAAGTTACCTTCGTTAGAAGAAGAAGAAGATAAAGAAGAGGAGAAAAAGAAAGAGAAGAAAAATTCTTCTTCTTCTACTTCTACTTCTTCTTCTTCTTCTTCTTCTTCTTCTTCTTCTTCTTCTTGTTCTTCTTCTAACTTTCTTCTTTCCCAATTTGCAGATTTGCTTTAGATCACGTAAGCTTGCGTTGATGGAGTCTACTCTTCTCCTTGTCCTTCCTTTTTGTTTTCATTTTGTAGGATGAACAATGTGAAACTTGCTACCTATATATGTATGTATGGATGAAACCATTGTATGCTTGTTGTTGGATATATGTTGGCTATATATATGTTGGATATGGACTTTTGAGTTGGTATGTATATGTGTTGGATGATCATATCCATATGGCAGGGATATGTATGCTTGTTGAAAGTATTTTCAAATATATATATATATATATCTGTGAAATTGATTGAATTTAAGAAAAAATAGAAAAAACAGGGGCAGTACAGGCACTTTGCCGTCCGCTGGCAGCCGACAAAGCTGCCACGTGGCAGCTACCTGTGCAACCTGGGGGGCACTGGGCTGGCCTATGTGGTTGCTTTGCCGTCTGCAGGCAGACGGCAAAGAACTTTGCATCTTTGCCGTCTGCCAGCAGACGGCATAGCGAGCCACGTGGCAGCTACCTGGGGGGGAACCTGGGCTGGCCTATTTGGCCACTTTGCCGTCTGCTAGCAGACGGCAAAGCACGCCGTTAACCCCTTAACGGACCTAAGCTGCCACGTGTGCCGTCCATGCCCTTTGCCGTCTGCTGGCAGACGGCAAAGACCTTTGCATCTTTGCCGTCTGCCAGCAGACGGCAAAGTGCCCTTTACCGTAGCTTGTTCAGGCGGATGTGGTGCCGTCTGCTGGCTGACGGCAAAGACCTTTGCCGTCCGCCATGCATGCCTTTGCCGTCAGCCATGGCAGACGGCAAAGATCCTGATTCCAGTAGTGCTAGGATGTGAAGCAACCTATATTTCTGTTATTCCCAAAATTCCCAAACAATTCTCATAAATTCTTTGGATTATATCTTCGTCAAATATGTCAAAAACCTTCCTTGCCTAGTTCAAAAATAATTCAACAATATTCATTTTCCTATTCTGTTCAGAACAACACTTTGTGAAGGAAGTGATATTTATATATTCTTGATTGCCCTCAAAATTTTTGGGCACTCTTTCCTATCCAAATCATTGCCTCATGACAAAATTCAGCTCCATTTGCCCAGTAAATCTTCCTCGGCAAAATTTCCAAAGTTTTTGTTCAGCTAGAAGCTTTGCAAAGGAAGTACTAGCTATGCATATCCTAATGAGTTGAATTTTTTCCACATCTTCTATGTGCCCATATCATAGCTCTCCAAAAAAATTTAGCCCCATCTAACAATCCATGAGAGCTCACCATCCAATCTTTGTTTCTGGTAATATTTTCAGTTTGTGAAGCAACTATATTTTATATTGCTTTATAATTTCTGCAAATTTACCAGGACATGACCCTGCCCATAGAACCTCCCTCCACCAAATTTTAGCTCATTTAATTTAACCACTTTCCCTCAATATTTTTCCCAATTTTCTGTTCAGTGGAGAGCATTGTGAAGGAAGTACCATTTTTATATATCCAAATGGCATGAAATTTATACAGTGACTTCATATGCCCAAATTCTCACCCTCCTCCAAATTTCAGCTCAATCCAATCATTTATGTGAGGCCAGGTTCAATTTCTATTTTATGGCCAGATTGGCACATTGCAAAGCAAGTGCTATCTAGACCCCTCCTATTACCCTTAAACTTTTTGGGCACTCTTCCATACCCAAATCATTGCCACATGATAATATTCAGCTCAATTTTCCTAGTAAATCTTCCTCAGAAAATTTCCAAAGTTTCTATCTAGAGAGAAGCTTTGTGAAGCAACTATATTATATATTGCTTCATTATTTCTGAAAATTTACCAGGGCATGACCATACCTATGTAACTTACCTACACCAAATTTGAGCTCATTTCATTTATCCAGTTTCTCTCACTAATTTTCCCAAGTTTCTGTCCAGAGAAGAGCATTGTGAAGGAAGTACCACTTTGGCATGTCTAAATGGTATCAATTTTCTACAGTGCTTTCCTATGCCCAAATAACCATCCTCCACCAAATTTCAGCTCAATCCATTCATTATTTTGAGCCCAGCTTCAACATTCATATTTCTGTCCAGTGTGGTACTTTGCAAAGCAAGTACCACCTAGGCTCCTCCATTTGAGCTGAAAATTTGTGAAGACAGTCTTATTAGTAGATGATCATCCTCAGCCAAAACTCACGCCCATTGTGCATGTGCATTTCCCGTACCGCTAATCAAACACTTGGCTACTAATTCATGTTTGAGCATAGTTCGGCCTCCTCGTGAGAATCTTCTGTTATCATTTTCTTCCTAGTACCTACCTGGGGAGTGACCAACCCACTAGACATGCCTAGGCCGCCCAGAATGCACGGCAACGCCACGGTCACACGGTGACCACGCGGCGGGCATGCGAGTTTACGCGCTCTGGAGTTGGGGCACTCGATCACCGTCCAAACCTCGACGTATCGCCACCAAACCATGTATTTCTGATTAAATAGATACTTATGTAACTAGAAATGATTTTTTGAAAAAATAAAGAGCAAACTATAAGGCAGCTACAGTTCAAATTTGTCTCGGTTCCTGTTGAATCGGCAGAGTTTTGTCTTTTTCACTAGAGGTGGATCGAAAGCTTTTCGCACCCAAATATTTTGTGAATTGTGCATTAAATATGGCCTAATATTTTATAAAAATGATTTTGTCCAATTTTGCAACAAATATTTGGTAGGTCCTTCACAAAAAAACTCATTTTGGGACCTCGAAAAAAGGAAAATGAATTTTTTGTGCAAAGAAAATGAAAACTCCCTTTGGCAACATTGTTTGCCATTTCAACATGCACCCTTGTGCACAATATGAGATCATTTGAACAAACTATGCCATGAATGTGGCCATAAGATTGATCATTTGGCTTGAAAGCCATGAATCTTCACACATGATAGCTCATTTCTGAGAACACTTTTTTAAAATAATTACCGTATTACAAGTTTATTATTTTTCTGGTAACCTGGTCACATATGATGACACAACGCGAAGGTTTTGCATTTTTTTGATTTTTTTTAATTATTTATGCCCGTTTCAAAATGCGGTCGAAACGACGGGCATGACCGTTCGTAGCTAAGGGTCAAATCTTGGAAAACTTTTGGTGTTTATATGATTAAATAGATACTTATGTACCTAGAAATGATTTTTGAAAAAAATAAAGAGCAAACTATAAGGCAGCTGCAGTTCAAATTTGACCCGCTTCCAACTGAATTGGTGGAAATTTGTCTTTTTCACGAGAGGTGGATAAAAGCTTTTGACACCCAACCATTTGGTCAATTGTTCATTAAATATGGTCTAATATTTTAGAAAATTGATTTGGTCCAATTTTTCAACAAATATATGGTAGGTTCTTCACAAAAAAACTCATTTTGGGCACTCGAAAAATGGAAAACGAATTTTTCGTGCAAAGAAAATGAAAACTTCCTTAGGAAACATTGTTTGCCATTCCAAGATGCACCTTTGTCCATAATATGAGATCATTTGAATAAACTATGCTATGAATGTGGCCATAAGATTGATCATTTGGCTTGAAAGCCATGAATCTTCACACATGATAGCTCATTTCTAAGAACACTGTTTTAAAATAATTTCCGTATTACAAGTTTATTATTTTTTCTGGTAACTTGGTCACGTATAATGACACAATGCGAAGGTTTTCCAATTTTTTGATTTTTTTGAATTTTTCATGCCTGTTTCAAAATGCGGTCAAAACGGCGGGCATGACCGTTCGTAGCTAAGGGTCGAATCTTGGAAATTTTTTGGTGTTTCTATGATTAAATAGATACTTATGTACCTAGAAATTATTTTAAAATAAAATAAAGAGCAAACTATAAGGCAGCTGCAGTTCAAATTTGACCCGCTTCCACCTGAATCGGTGGAAATTTGTCTTTTTCACGAGAGGTGGATCAAAGCTTTTGACACCCAACCATTTGGTCAATTGTTCATTAAATATGGCCTAATATTTTATAAAATTGATTTCGTCCAATTTTTCAACAAATATATGGTAGGTTCTTCACAAAAAAACTCATTTTGGGCACTTGAAAAATGGAAAACGAAGTTTTCGTGCAAAGAAAATGAAAACTTCCTTAGGCAACATTGTTTGCCATTCCAAGATGCACCCTTGTGCACAATATGAGATCATTTGAATAAACTATGCCATGAATGTGGCCATAAGATTGATCATTTGGCTTGAAAGCCATGAATCTTCACACATGATAGCTCATTTCTAAGAACACTGTTTTAAAATAATTGCCATATTACAAGTTTATTATTTTTTATGGTAACTTGGTCACGTATAATGACACAATGCGAAGGTTTTCCAATTTTTTGTTTTTTTTTTGAATTTTTCATGCCTGTTTCAAAATGCGGTCAAAACGGCGGGCATGACCGTTCGTAGCTAAGGGTCGAATCTTGGAAATTTTTTGGTGTTTCTATGATTAAATAGATACTTATGTACCTAGAAATGATTTTTGAAAAAAATAAAGAGCAAACTATAAGGCTGCTGCAGTTCAAATTTGACCTGCTTCCAACTGAATCGGTGGAAATTTGTCTTTTTCACGAGAGGTGGATCAAAGCTTTCGACACCCAACCATTTGGTCAATTGTTCATTAAATATGGCCTAATATTTTATAAAATTGATTTGGTCCAATTGTTCAACAAATATATGGTAGGTCCTTCACAAAAAAACTCATTTTGGGCACTCGAAAAATGGAAAACGAATTTTTCGTGCAAAGAAAATGAAAACTTCCTTAGGCAACATTGTTTGCCATTCCAAGATGCACCCTTGTGCACAATATGAGATCATTTGAATAAACTATGCCATGAATGTGGCCATAAGATTGATCATTTGGCTTGAAAGCCATGAATCTTCACACATGGTAGCCCATTTCTAAGAACATTGTTTTAAAATAATTGCCGTATTACAAGTTTATTATTTTTTCTGGTAACTTGGTCACGTATAATGAAACAATGCGAAGGTTTTCAAATTTTTTGATTTTTTTTGAATTTTTCAGGCCCATTTCAAAATGCGGTCAAAACGGCGGGCATGACCGTTCGTAGCTAAGGGTCGAATCTTGCGAAACTTTTGGAGTATCTCTGATTAAATAGATACTTAGTACCTAGAAATTATTTCTGAAAAAAATAAAAGAGCAAAGTATGATGCAGCTACAGTACAAATTTGACCCGGTTCCAACTGAATCGGCGGAAATTTGTTTAAATGACCAAAAATAGCTAGTAGGATCGAAAATGCATACAAATTGGTGATCATCCATAAAATGTGGTCTAAATTAATTGAAAATTTTAGTGATGCCATTTTGCAAAATAATTTTGGTAGCTGCTTCACGAAACCCCCTGTTTTTAGCACTAAGAGATAATTTTAATAAATGCCTCATGTTTTGAACCAATCAGGAAGAAGCCCACGGATCACCCCCCCAGTGTAGTCGATCTGAGCCGTCCACACTCTCCTTCAGTCCCTCGATCCAGCGTCTCTCGCTGACCTCTCGTCCCTCTCCCACCAACCCGCCCACCCTCTCTGGAACTTTCCCCTCTCTCGCTCATCTCGCTCTCTCCCCTGCACTGGCAGCGAACCCTAGCGCTCCCTGATCCAGACCCCTCCCCTCCCCTCCCCTCGCCGCCACCCACCCCTCCCCCGCCACCACCTACCTCCGCCACCCACCCATCCCCTCGCCGCCACCCACCTCCGCCACACCTCCCCTCCCCACCTCAGATCTTCTCCCCTCTCCCCATTCCCAGATCCAACTTCCCACCGCCACCTCCGGGACCAATCCCGGCGACGTCAGGCGGGATTCGACGGCGCCCAGCACACCTACACCCATCACCGGCCATGGAGGCGGTGGCCCTCTTCGCCGGCGACGTGCCGACCATGTACGCTGTCCTCCCCAACTCGCTCAGCGCCGACGAGGTGACGCGGCACCCCGCGGAGTAGGCCCTCTCCTCTGTTACCGTCTTGTCCTTCTCCTTTCCTCTGTCTTTCTCTCCCTCACGCATCTTCCCTCTCTCTCAGGTACATCTACAACAGCCCCGCCATGGATTGCCTCTTCAGGAGCTCCTGCCGCCTCTGCAGTTCGTCCGCGTCGCCGCCCCGCTTCATCTCCGCCATGGTCCAGTGGGTCGCGCCTGCTCACCTGGATCATCTCCGTCACCAACGCCTACAACCTGGGTATGAAGTCTGAACCTCTCTTCTGTACTCCATGTTTACCGAATTTCACTGAATTTACTGAATGTGCATGTGAATGTGAGATGTGAATCTCAAAAGTCTCCATAGTGTGGGTGTGTGTTCGAGTGTAGGAGTGCAAATGGGCACCTTGTAGGGTATTCTGTGACCCTCTTTAGTTCAACTAAATGAACTGAATTTTCAGAAGTCACATAACTTTTGAAAATTTAGTTTATTTGGTTAAACTAAGGAGGTTGAGAGGGTACTCTGAGGGTCACAAAGTTGCATCCCTACTCAAGTGACTATTCTGGTTCTAGATATAAATAGTATGTTGCAAACCGATAACTGTATTGTAGATAACTATAAAACAAAACCTACTGCGTGTACTTCTCTTGGGGAGTGTCTGTAGAGCTTATTATTCATGCCTGTTTATGGTCAAATTAGAAATATATTCCAATGTGTCTTTATGTTTGGCATCCACCATTCACTGGCTCAGTGGCACATGACTCTAAACTGATGGCCTGATGCTATTATCTCTGTGATTAGTTTTGCTGGGATAAAGCCTAGTTAGTAGTTAATGTGCTTCATCTTCATGTGTTCTCCATAATATTATAGCCTTCGCCTCTAGGATGTATCGAATGCGGTAGCCATCTAATTTGTCCTCATCAATTTTTGCGTATCATATTCTGTATCATAGCCTGCATCATGTTTTGTATCATGTTCTGCATCATGCTGCTCCCTTGGAAGGTCGGCTCCTGGACCGTAACTTTCTCTCAACTTGTGCTCTGCTTGTTCATGCTCTGAATACAACAAAATGATTGAGCTCTGTTTGATTTGTCTCTTCTCTGTGTAGATAACATGCTGAATGTTGTTCATGCGACTGTGTGTACGCAGAAACGGTGTGGACATGTTAACTTTTGCTGACTTGAATCCGTCCGCCGCTCCTCCAGGCTTTGCAACGTGCCGAGACATCTGCGTCCCGACTCTCCCTCCTCCCCGACGGGCTCTCATCCAAGCTGGAGACAGCCGCGTCCCCGACGGCTGCTGCTGGACCTGACCCGTCCTCGTTGCCTGGGTGCATCCCGACACCCTCATCGTCGACGGCGTCCGCATCGACAGCTACCTCACCAGGTCCCTCAATCTGCCTGTGGCCAGTACCGCTGCTTACATTTTTTATCTGCCCATTGCTTACATTCTTCAACTTTACCGGATGGATGCAGATTCGTGTCGGACGAGGGCAACTACCCTGTCAATGCCCCGCTCACGGAGACCGTCGCCAGCATCCAGTCCTAGGTCGCCAAGATTGAGGACGGCATGAAGGTCTGCTTCTGTGTGTCTTCATTAGTCCAGTTCTTCTTCATACTAACCAAATTACACATGGATGCCAATTAGATTTTGGAACATTGGCAACAACTTAACACTACATTAGTTAATATGAAGATAGCATTGAGTTTAATCTAGTACTGATGATTGTCGTGGTTTGTCTTCGAACAATGTTTGTGTTTTAGCTATTGCCACTTTGAGCTGATGTAGGCTTGTAGTTATCAATTGCAGCTGGGCTTATATATTGTATGGGGTTTAATTCAGGTTTGAGGACAATTACTAGTTGGTAGGATGTTATAGGAATGGACAGTTTCAAGTAAGGGTAATTGATTTGTAAGAGTTCATTCTGTATATATGAGTTGTGCTTTCTGAATGTTTTGCCGATTTTTTGCCTGTGTTTTAGCAAACTGAGTTAAGGGTGCTTGTACTCCCATCAATATAGGTAATCTGTAGCATAAAAGGTTTTTTGTTGTGCTGATTAGTGGATGGTTATTTCTGTAGAACATTGAGGTCAACAAGCTTGTTAAAGGTGCTCATCATTTTGGCGTAACAAGCTCTCCAATTTTCATGTTTTTTTGTCTTGGTTTTGCTGGCGAGATGCAGTAAATCCTGAGGGGATTAATCTGATGCAGTAGATCCTGGGGGTATTATTGTGATGCAGTAGATCTTGAGGGGATTTATCCAATGTTGTAGATCCTGATAGGGATAAGTCTGATGGTTTGCATTTTGTTGTTTTTGGATTAAGTTCAGAGTACTAGGTTGTAGCATAGAATCACCCAATCTTTTGTTTGTTTTCAAGTAGTGGTATGTAGTGTGTTTTATTTTTTTTGCATGATTTACCCTTCAGACTAAACCCAAACCCCCTCTTATATTTTACTGAACCCAAACCACTATTTATATTTTACTGAACCCAAACCAAAATGCTCTAAAATCAGTTGAATGTTTGTGAACTCAGTAGCATGGTTGTATTTTTGTTGTGGATCTGATCTGGTGCTTACAGTGCCTGAAGGTTATGATGCATTGCCTAAAATTAGATTTGCTTTTATTTTGTTTCTAACCATTTTGTTCTATAACTGCAGATGCTTCATGTTTCGTCGCGAGCTTCAAGATGAAGAAGTCAGAAGAAGCTAATTTGGAGCTAGTTATTGGAGTAATGAAGCCCCTGTTGCTGATCCTATTGGCAAGGGTAGGCCAATTAGATCAAACTGAAGCACAAACTTGGTTATGTGACAGATTTTACACTTGTAGAGCTGTTGTACTGTTATCACATTTGTATGTGTGTTATAAGATGTAACAAATTGATTCTTGCTGTTATGTGAAGTATTATGTCTGTTTTTCTTATTTGTTTTGATTTAAACATTGGTTGTTTATTTACTAGCATTTTGAAATCTGGAGAACCTGACCCTGGCAATAGGAACCCACAATCCAGAACCTGAAATTTGGGACCCACTTACCAGAACCTAACAATTGGGACCCATTTAAAAATAAATAAAAACAAAGGCCATGGCCCAAAAATTAAGAAAACTAAGCTGTTGGACCTGGCCCATGAAGCCGACCAAAAAATGACAGAAAAAATTATAAAAAGGCTGAATTGTTAGGCTTGGCCCAACTAAAGTGTCGAATTGGACCGGGCCGACTCTTATCAACGACCAATCCAATTGGTCGCAATTTTGCCACGTCAGCTTGCCACGTTGGATCCGACGTGGCCTGGGCAGACTGCCAGTGACCAAAACAATTGGTCGTAGAACCTACGACCTTTTTTTTCGTCGTAAACGTCTACGATCAATCCAGAAGAAAGGTCGTTAATTTCCATTAACGACGCTCAGCTTTTGACCAACTGTTTTTGGTCATAAAAAGGTCGTAAATGAAAAACAATGACCATTCGGTGACCAATATTGATGGTCGCAAGTTAGCATATTTCTTGTAGTGTTGGGGATGCCTATATATACCCCTTCACCACCACCCACTCGAAAGAGAAGCACTCAGAACTATTCCATACTTGCCCCATCATATTTTCTGAGAGAGAGCCACCTACTCATGTGTTGAGATCAAGCTATTCCACTCCATCCATATGAATCTTGATCTCTAGCCTCCCCAAGTTGCTTTCCACCAAATCAATCTCTTCCACCATAGCCAAATCTGTGAGAGAGTGATTGTGTGTTGAGGAGTCTATCATCTTGAAGCACAAGAGCAAGGAGTTCATCGACATTGCCGAGCCTATTACCTTTTGGAGGGTGGTGCCTGTTGCGGAATGTTGCATGGGAAACAAAAATTTTCCTACGCACACGCAAGATCTATCCATGGTGATGAGCATCTACGAGAGGGAGAGTGGATCTACATACCCTTGTAGATCGCTAAGCGGGAAGCGTTAAGAAACGCGGTTGATGTAGTCGAACGTCTTCGCGATCCAAATCGCCGAGCGTCCCACAATCCAATCATGATCCGTCTCGCGATCCAATCACGATCCATCCCGCGATCCCATCACGATCCGTCCCGCGATCAAATCACGAACCGTCTCGCGATCCTGATCACGGTCCTTCCGATCTAGCGCCGAACGGACGGCACCTCCGCGTTCAGCACACGTACAACTCAATGATGATCTCCGCCTTCTTGATCCAGCAAGAGGGAGCGGAGAGGTAGAAGAGTTCTCTGGTGGCGTGACGGCGTGGCAGCGATGGTGGTGGAACAATTCCGGCAGGGCTTCGCCTAAGGACCGCTGAAACTAGACGAGGAGAAACCGATCTAGATGAAGTAGAGGGAGCACGTGGCAATTAGGGTTAGCTCTCCCCTCTAAATCCTCTAGTATATATAGGAGGGAGGGAGGGGAGGAGGCAGCCTCAAACCCTCAAGGGCTGGCCGAAATTGGAGGTGGAGGAGTCCTACTCCAATCCTATTAGGAGTAGGATTCCTCCTCTCCACTTGGAAACTCTTTCCACCTTTCCCCCTTTGGGTTTTTCCCACCCCTAGCCGCATGGGCCTTAGTGGGGGGCTTGGCCAGCCCACTAAGGGCTGGCTTGACTCCTCCAACAGCCCATGAGGCCCCTTGGGTCGAAATACCCCTCTCGATGGTCCCCGGTACCCCTCCCGGCACTCCCGGTACACTACCGAAATATCCGAAACTTTTCCGGTGACCAAAACGGGACTTCCTATATATCAATCTTTACCTCCGGACCATTCCGGAGCTCCTCGTGATGTCCAGGATCTCATCCGGGACTCCGAACAACCTTCGGCCACCACCATACATAACTCTACTATACCGAAACGTCACCGAACCTTAATTGTGCAGACCCTGCGGGTTCGAGAACCATGTAGACATGACCGAGACACCTCTACGGTCAATAACCAATAGCGGGACCTGGATGCCCATACTGGTTCCTACATATTCTACGAAGATCTTTATCGGTTGAATCTCTATGTCAAGGATTCAGTTAATCCCATATGCTGTTCCCTTTGTTCTTCGGTATGTTACTTGCCCGAGATTCGATCGTCGGTATCTCTATACCTAGTTCAATCTCATTACCGCCAAGTCTCTTTACTCGTTCCGTAATACAAGATCCCGTGGCTAACACTTTAGTCACATTGCTTGCAAGGCTTGTTGTGATGTTGTATTACCTAGTGGGCCCTGAGATACCTCTCCGTCACACGGAGTAACAAATCCCAGTCTTGATCCATGCCAACTCAACAGACACCTTCGGAGATACCTGTAGAGCATCTTTATAGTCACCCAGTTACGTTGCGACGTTTGATACACACAAGGTATTCCTCCGGTGTCAGTGAGTTGCATGATCTCATGGTCATAGGAACAGATACTTGACATGCAGAAAACAATAGCAATAAACTGACACGATCATATGCTATGTTTATAGTTTGGGTCTTGTCCATCACATCATTCTCCTAATGATGTGATCCCATTATCAAATGACATCTCATGTCTATGGCCAGGAAACCTTAACCATCTTTGATCAACGAACTAGTTAACTAGAGGCATACTAGGGACACAGTGTTGTCTATCTACCCACACATGTATTTGAGTTTCCAATCAATACAATTATAGCATGGATAATAAACGATTATCACGAACAAGGAAATATAATAATAACCAATTTATTATTGCCTCTAGGGCATATTTCCAACATTAACCACCCGTCGCGCTCCTAATCTATTAAATAGGTACGCCTTCTTGTCAAGCTGGAAAGCAAGTAGGTGGAAGTCATCCCGTAAAGAATATCATGACTACTAGGAGACCACTCGAGTTACTTCACATGGATCTTTTTGGTCCCAATGCTTACAAGAGTCTCGGTGGAAATGCCTATGGTCTAGTCATAGTTGATGATTTTTCTAGATTTACGTGGGTATTCTTTCTTGATGATAAGTCGTAGGTACAAAAGATCTTCAAGAACTTTGCTCGCAAAGCGCAAAATCAGTTTGAAGTGAAGATCAAGAAGGTTCGGAGCGATAACGGATCGGAGTTCAAGAACACCCATGTGGATACCTTTCTTGACGAAGAAGGTGTCTCACATGAGTTCTCGGCTACATACACGCCTCAACAAAATGGAGTTGTTGAGAGGAAGAATCGAACTCTTATTGAGATGGCAAGAACGATGCTTGACGAATACAAGACGCGAAGACACTATTGGGCAGAAGCCGGGGAAACAGCATGTCATGCCACAAACCGACTCTATCTTCACAAGCTTCTCGGTAAAACCGCATACGAGCTACTCACCGGTAACAAACCCCAAGTTGGATACTTTCGGGTATTCGGCTCAAAGTGCTACATTCTTGATAAGCATCGTCGTACTAAATTTGCTCCTAAATCTCTGTGACACCCTGGTGTTATGCTACAGTGATCATTGTAATTAAGCTACAATAATGGTCATGAATAGTGCCTAATCATTCTGCTAAGTGAAGTTTAATCAAGTTGAATTTCAAATTCCAGTTCAAATTTCAATTCAAATGCCCTAGGAATTATGGTGATAAAATAAATCCTCAAACAGCAAAAGTAAAATGTTCCAAAATTGTGGAATATTCTAAAACAAATAATGTTGAGGAAAACAACATCACCAAGTTTCTGGTGTGGACCCCACCATCAATAACAGTAGCCAAAAGCATTTTTGAAGTGCTTTAAATTGCATTGGAAAATGGAAGCAGTTTCTAAAAATGCTCAAACTGGATGTGGCCCTCCTAAATATTGCAAGAAAATTGTTGGACCATATGGCACATTTTTGTTTAAATGGATACTGGCCTAAAATAAATTAAAACAGAAACTGGAAAAAGAAAACAGAAAAGAAAACAGAAAGAAAGAAAAAGAAGAAAAGGGGCAAAGCCCACTTAACTGGCCAACTAGGCTGAGCCAGGCCCAGCCCAACCGCCGTCCCCTACCTGCTCCCCCCCTGCGTGTCGCTCCCGCCATGGCCGAGCTCGCCCGCGCCGGCCACCGCTCGCCACGGCGACGGGAGCAGGTGGCTGGGGATAAGGACGGCCCCGTCCCTCCCCCCTGGCCTTCCTGGCCACTCCTCCCCCTCGCCCCGAGCTCGCTCGCTCCTCTCTCCCCCTCCAGATCCACCGCGCCCGCGCCGCCGCCGCCATGGCTCCGACGTAGCCGCGGCCGCAGCCACCCCCGAGCCCCGCCGAGACGTCCAGCAGCTCCGCCATGACCTCCTCTTCCCCCTCGAGCACGAAGCCGAGATCCTGCGCCCCTGCATCGCCCGCTCTCCGTCGTCTACAACCTCGGGACCCGAAACTCGCCGCCGTCGATTCCGTCGCCGTCGAGCCTTCCCCGAGCCCATGTGGAACGGCCACACCCCACAGTGAGTCTCCCCTTCCTCCTCTGCCCCTCCTCGTGCCCGCTAGCTCGCCGTAGACGCCGTTCCCGTCGTGCCCGAACGCGCCGCCGCTGATGCTCATCGCCGGCGTCGCTCCGGTGACCAAATGGTAACGGGACTGCGCCCGTTCGCTTTGCCGCCCCGCGTAGATCCCATCCCGCACTTGCCCCGGTCCGTTTAGCCGTCGTAGCGCCATCCCCGTTCCACCCCCATATCCGCCTCCGCTGTTGAGCTCGCCGCCGGCGCTACACGCCGCCTCCGGCCACGCCACCGCCACCATCGTGCGCGGCTTCGACTGGCCGATCCAACGGGCCAAACCCCGCGCGAAATGATGCGCTGTGGGCGATTTCCGAGCTCGCCGGAGTTCTGTGGTCGTGTCGGGCGCTCGTCGGCGCGACTCCGGTCGCCTACGCTGACGTGGCCTGGCCGGGGCCACTGCTAGTGACCCTGCCAGTGGGCCCCGCGGTCACCGTTGACTGGGTTGACCCAGTCAATGTGCTGGCTGGGCTGCCTCCAGCCACTGACAGTGGGGCCCCACACCCCCTGTGTCTATGACACATGGGCCCCTCTTGTCAGATACTTAGTTAGTGAGATAGATTAATTAAAACTAATTAATTTGCCTAATCAGTCTATGACAGATGGGCCCCACTACTAATTAATCGTGATTAGTTTAATTTAATAAACTGGAAAATGTCTGTGTCTATGACATGTGGACCCCACATGTCAGGTTCAAATAGTAACAGCCACTGTTGACTGCTGATGTCATCCTGATGTCATGCTGGCGTCATCATTGCACTGTTCTGGATAATGTTTGATTTAGTAAATAGATTTAATTCCAGAAAATCAATAAAACTTTGATAAATCATAGAAAATAATCTGTAGCTCAGATGAAAAAACTTTATACATGAAAGTTGATCAGAAAAATCCCACGAATCCAAATGTGCCATCCATTCATCTATCACATGCCTCTTGCTATCTGAACATGCAACTCTTTGCCCGTTTCCGATAGATGAATAGTGCATGCCTACCGTTTAGTAAATCCAGATTAAATCCTAAAAATAACTGGTATGACTTATACATGATTTTAGGCAACCCTGCACTGCATCCTAGCTGGCACATGCCTCTAGCACCGCAAACATGGAACTTTCGCCTCCGATTCGTCTGTCCGATAAATCAACAGACCCGGGAAATATCGTCAGATATTCTCCCGCTCCGTCTGATACGTGTAGTACTGCATTAGATCACCCCTAGCACTGCGAATTGCCATGTCATGCATCATGTTGCATCTGTGTGCTTTATATTTGTTGTTTCTTCCCCCTCTTCTTACCGGTAGAGCCCGAGACTGACGCTGCTGCCATGATCGACTACGCCCCTGACGACCAGCCTTTTGCAGCAGAGCAACAAGGCAAGCAAAACCCCCTTGAGCATTCCGATATCACCCATCTCTCTCCCTCTTATGCTTGCATTAGATTTTGCTACTGTATTAGTTAGCTCCTATTCTGATGCATAGCCTGTTTTTGATGAACTGCTACTACACCTGTCATCATATCAACTGCTTAGCATAGGTTGAACAGTGGACCCCCTGAGACCCCTTAGTCCCAGTTGCCCCTGCTTTCATCGACGACACCGAGGACTTGAAGACAGAAGACTCAGTCGTCATGACTGACAAGCCGTTACCGACACATCACCACACACCCCTTAAGTATGGCACTGCAGAGCTACTACCGAGTGCCGAGGGTGATACCTCACTTAGCACTCCCGGTGTTAATTCTGTAGTGTAGTTATCGATCATGGGTATCGAGGGTGATTCCTCCTTCCCATTTACCGGTAGCGACTCTTGCCTTACTCTTACCTCGAGTGGGATCCATCGAGGGTGATTCCTCGGATCTCCACTTGGTGTATAGACACACAGTTACTATGACCTGGTTACAGATACTTGTTTAAGTCGGGTTGGCCCCAAGGGTACCCGCGAGAGATATTGGTGGGATGCGCCGCAAGGCATCCGGAGACTTGGTGGGGTGCGCCGGTAAGGCACCCGATTGTTATTGTCGGGGCGACGGACTGCACTTATGGTTCGCGCTTGCCCCGCACAAATAAATTGCTAATGGGTTGAGTATTTAATCTGAGTTAGGTCGTTGGCCTAATACGCACTAACCACCATGCGGGGTAATCAGTATGGGCTGCTCGGTGGCGTACATTCTCCCGAAAGCTCTTCAGATGCCACATTTTTCGACTCGTGCCCGGGTGGTCTGGAACGCATGGCGCTTGTTACTAAGGCATGCTAGGACTGGTCCCGGCCGAGGGCGTAACATGCAGGATGGCGAGGGCGATGGCCCAAGACCCCGAGCCATTAGGATGTAGACCGGCGTGCTGGCCTCTCTGTTGAGCCTAGGTAGGACTACGTCGTGTCGATCTGCCGAGGCCGGGTATGACCAGAAAATTGTATCTGGCCGGAGCTTATCGAGCGTGTTGGGGAATGTGGTGCACCCCTACAGGGAAGTAAACTATTCGAATAGCCGTGTCCACGGTAACAGGACGACTTGGAGTTGTGCTTTGACCTACTACAACTATAATCATAACTAATTAAAATGAATTGTGGCTCCGGGATTGGTTCCTCGCACGGGAGTCGAGGAAGGATCTCTGGGCGTGTTACTTAATAAAATTTGCTACAACAATATGACTATATATTTGCTGCAGGTCTACTCTCTTCTAATGCTGCAAGATGCTGAAGATGCTAGTCTTCGATAGGACTAGGCCTTCTTCCCTCTTCTGGCATTTCTGCAGTCTAGTCCAAAAGATATAGCCCCATTCCTTTGATACTGGTGCATATCTAGCATAGATCTGATGTAAGTCTTGCGAGTACTTTGGATGAGTACTCACCGTTGCTTTGCTTCCCCTTTTCCCCCTGATATGATGCCGCGACCAGACGATGGTGCCCAGGAGACGCAGGATCCAGCTTACCCGGTGGACGACTACAGCTACCCCGGCGGAGACCACTACTACCAGGATGGAGCCTACTACGACGTAGACTTCTCCGACGTCCAGGAGTAGTTAGGAGGTTCCCAGGCAGGAGGCCTCGCCTCTTTCGATCCGTTGTTTATGTTTGTGCTAGCCTTCTTAAGGCAAAACTTGTCTAACTTATGTCTGTACTCAGATATTTTTGCTTTTGCTGACTCTTGTTTATGTCGAGCTTTGTATTCGAGCCCTCGAGGCCCCTGGCTTGTAATATTAAGCTGTATGACGCTTATATTTGTGTCTTTTGTCGTGTTGTGGTATCAATCAGTGAGTCCCTAATCTTGGTCGTACGCATTGTGTGCATGATTAGCGTACGGACAAGAATGGGGGCGTCACAAGTTGGTATCAGAGCCGATTGCCTGTAGGTAGCCCCCTTTCCAACTCCTTGGCCGAAGTTGAGTCTAGTCAAAGAAAACTGTTTTACTAACTTGGCTCTGTGGCTTACGGGCCCACGTAGCGAATCGGGTGGTATTAGGATCTTTTATTCCTCGTCTATACTCTGGGTCCTGATCTCTCCTCTTTCGGGTTAAAGATTTCCTAACTCTAACATTAGGTTCTCGTGATCACATCCACCGGAGAATTGTTTCGTCGAAAGTTGTCTTCTTTGAAGTATGATACACGCACTGTCATTTGACATCTTGAATCTCCTTGTTGCAGATGCGTCCCGCTAGGCAGATCGTCCGTCTGACCTACGCGCACGATGCGACTGGGTTCCCGGCCATTCTGAACGGCCTCTTGAAGACACTGGGTTATCGTTGGTACCCCGAGTACACTGTTTACGAGGACTACCACGAGTTCAACCAGGAACAGTATGAGGCTGTGATGGTTATCTGGGATCGATGGGATCGCTCCATCACTGAGCTGCACACCTTCCGTGGCATTGGAGTGACTATTGAGATGGCAGTACAGGATGCTGCTTATGCTGCTATTGTTCGTCTCTGTGCAGCGAACCCCAGTTTGGAGGAGACGGCATACAGATACATCCCGTATGTCCCTGCTGGAGTTGATACACCAGCCGACACTGAGGTCTTGACCCCCTTCGCACGGCAGCGTACCGACCGATCCTACACTGCTATCAGCGCCCCCTACGTGAGTCGTCGTTACGACCCACGGGTTCTGGTTCAGTACACTGAGGCTCTCGATCGCACTGTCAGGGCTCTTAACTTTGAGCTGTACGCCACCCGTGCTCGTCTTTACCGGGCTTTGGAGCAGTTGAGGCCAGCAGTCATTGCGGGAATGCATACGGAGTTTGTTCTTCACCCGCGTCCGACTGAGTTTCCTCCAGGTCTTGAGTGGCCTGCTGTTGGAGGTCGTGCTCCCGCACTTGGGCCTAGGCTCCCAGTTGATATGCAGATTCTGCATCAGGGTGTGCACGGGATGCAGTACTCCTTCACCAGATTTCAGGGTCACCTGCAGTTCCCCGGCTACTTTCGTTGTCCCCGACGCTGATGCGTTGTTGTATCCCTCCACCGCGTGTCTGCGTGCCGCCTAGCTGTCTAGGTCAATTTCATGCCGGATCTATCGTCTATTCTGTAACGAACTTATGGTATGTAATAGACATATGTATGGATCTGTATGTTGAAGTTTGAACTACTATGTTGTATCTATTGCACTTCCTTCTTTGTGCAATTTACTTCATGAATGATTCATTGATTCTGCAGTTACCAAGTTCTAAACTACCACTGTTAAATTTGATAGAATTGTTAGGCCAGCTGGTCATGGTTGTGGTGCGCCTGAGTCACCACCACCACCGGACTACATGGCTGGTATGATGCAACAATTTGAACTGAACCGCCAGTTTATGCAAGGGCTGACGGACCATTTCCCAAGGCCGAATATGAATCAGCCGCCAGCCCCAGTGACGCTGCAAGACTTCATGCGCCTCAACCCTACGATCTACCGCAGCTCAACTCAGCCGCTTGACGCTGATGACTGGCTCCGTGACATCACCTATGAGCTGGAATCTTCAGGCGCCCCAGAGGCTAGCTATGTCACTTTTGCCTCATACTTTCTGAAGGGTCCCGCTGCTCAATGGTGGGACAGCCACAGGCGCTCTCAGCCTGTTGGAACAATCATCACCTAGCCAGAGTTCCAATCTGCTTTTCGTGCTCGCCACATTCCCCAGGGAATGATGGACAAGAAGAAGCGCGAATTCTGCAACTTAGTCCAGGGCAACAAGACTGTGGATGCTTATCAGCGGGAATTTCTGGACTTATCTCGCTATGCTGAAGGAGACATTGCAACTGATGCTCGCAGGCAGGAGAAATTCCGTGAAGGTCTTCACCCAGATATTCACCTTGCTCTTCTGGCTCACGACTTCCGTGATTTTGCCACCTTGGTGGATAAGGCTATCCAGATTGAGACAGGTTTGCAGAGGTACAAGGATCACACTAAGCACAAGATTGACGTGGGTTCATCTTCGGGCCCACGTCCTCAAAAACAAAGGATCTGGATCCCCAACAACTACCGGCCACCTGCATATGCCCCGAGGCCATCCTATGTGGCGCCTCGTCTGCCCCCTCCACCGCCAAGACAGCCAAGAGCAATACCGCCAAGAGCACCTCAGCCTCCACCATCCCGTCCTGAGGATGGACTGTGCTTCAAGTGTGGCCGTCCAGGTCACCATGCTAGAGACTGCAGGCAGGGCCAGAATCAACTTGCACTGCCTTACAACCAGCCCCGCAACAACAACGCCAGGCCTAACACTGGTCGTGCTCGGGCTAACAATGTTGATCTGAATGAAGTTCAAGATCAGCTTTCTACTGTGATGGGTACACTTCTTGTTAACTCAATACCCGCATCCGTATTATTTGATACTGGGTCATCGCATTCATTCATGTCGGAAGAGTTTGCATGTAAGCATAACCTTAAGAGCGAGAACATGGACATTCAAATAATGGTATCCACACCCGCGGGAAATTGTCAGACTTCTCTGATATGTCCCAACGTCGCCGTTGAGATCGAGGGACTAGAGTTCCTCGTCTCGCCCATTGTGTTGGCGTCTTCCAATATTGACTTACTCTTGGGAATGGAGTGGATGATAGCACATAGTACTTCAGTCGTTTGTGCCACTAAGACCGTGCATCTTCTGCACCCTTCCAACGAGTTAGTGGTTCATACCGCTCGTCTCGTTCGTAATGCCGAGACACAGATTCATTTCATGAACGCATTGAATGCTTCACCTCTCGAGGGGATTGAAAGCATTCCAGTGGTTCGAGACTTCCCAGATGTGTTTCCAGAAGAGCTTCCAGGCATTCCCCCTGCTAGAGCAGTCGAGTTCGTCATCAACTTGAAACCAGGCACCACCCCTATTGCTAAGCGGCCTTATAAAATGCCTCCTCATGAACTTCTTGAGCTTAAGGAAGAAATTGACAAATCGCTTCGCAAGGGTTTTATTCGTCCTAGTTCCTCAGCTTGGGGAGCACCTTCTCTCTTTGTCAAGAAGAAGGATGGTACGAATCGATTGGTTCAAGATTATCGGCCTGTCAACCAAGCAACAATTCAGAACAAATATCCGCTTCCCCGGATCAATGACCTGTATGATCAGCTTGCTGGATCATCAGTGTTCTCTAAACTCGACTTGAGGTTGGGTTACCATCAAATCCGTGTTCGTGAAGAAGATATTGCAAAGACAACATTTGTTACTCGCTATGGTTCATACGAGTACACCGTCATGTCTTTCGGCTTAACGAATGCCCCAACAACCTTCTCTCGGTTGATGAATTATATTTTCATGGATTATCTCGACAAGTTTGTCGTGGTATATCTGGATGACATACTGATATATTCCAAGAATGAAGAAGAGCATGCCGAACATCTTCGTCTTGTGCTCGAAAGGCTTCGAGAACATCAACTTTATGCAAAGTTCTCTAAGTGTGAGTTCTGGCTAAATGAAGTGACTTACCTTGGTCATGTGATCTCCAAGGATGGTATTGCCGTCAACCCTGAACGAGTTCAAGCTATTCTTGACTGGACTCCCCCGAAGAATGTCAAGCAAGTCAGAAGTTTTCTCGGTCTCGCCAGCTATTGCCGTCGATTCATCGAGAACTTCTCCAAGATCGCAAGGCCCCTGACCAATCTGCTTCACAAGGGTGTTAAGTTTGAATGGACAGACAAATGTTAGGAAAGTTTCCAGACTCTCAAGGACAAGCTTACATCAGCACCGGTGCTTGCTCCTCCAGATTCTCGAAAGGACTTTGCCATTTATTGCGACGCTTCTCGCCAAGGATTAGGCTATGTCCTAATGCAAGAGCGCAGAGTAATTGCTTATGCCTCAAGACAGCTGCGTCCTCATGAACAGAACTATCCAGTTCATGATCTCGAGTTAGCTGCAGTGGTCTATGCTCTATTGAATTGGCGACATTACCTTGTTGGTAATCGTTGCGAGATCTATACCGACCACCAAAGTCTAAAGTACTTGTTTTCTCAACCGGACTTGAATCTCCGCCAGCGAAGATGGATGGAATCCCTCACAGATTATGATTTCAGTATTTCTTATACCCCAGGCAAGGCTAATGTAATGGCTGACGCTTTGAGCCGCAAGTCATACTGCAACTACCTCCAGGTTCACAAGGTTCACCCCCTGCTCCAAGAAGAATTTCGCAAGCTGAACCTCCATATTGTTCCTCAGGGTTATCTTGTTCCCCCACCACCGGAGGCCCGCAAGATGCACCTTCGTGTAGTGAACCAGGGTTCTCTAAGTAACTTGGTTGCTGTGCCAGATCTCGAGGGCAGTATCAAAACTATGCAACACTATTGCAGTGAGGTCGAAAAGATTAAACGCCATCTGGCGGAAGGTAAACCCTCCTGCTTCACCGTGGCTGATGATGAAGCCGCGTACTTCAAGGGTCGATTATTCGTCCCCACAAAGAAGAAAAACCTGGATATGACTGCTAAAATACTGGAAGAAGCTCACGATACTCCACTGTCTATTCATTCGGGTAGTACCAAGATGTATCAAGACATCCGTCAGAGGTTCTGGTGGCCAAATATGAAGCAAGACATTGCACGCTATGTTTCAGAGTGTGACATTTGCTGTCGGATCAAAGCAGAACATCAAAAGCCTGCTGGAACTCTGCAACCTATTTCTATTCCTGAATGGAAATGGGATCATGTTGAAATGGACTTCATTACTAGTTTTCCCAGATCACAGAAAGGTAATGATGCTATTCTTGTCGTCATTGACCGGTTGTCCAAAGTTGCACATTTCCTGGCTGTCAAGGAAACTATTACTGCTAGTCAGCTGGCAGATCTTTACATGTCCAGAATTGTTTCACTCCACGGTATTCCTCTGATTATCAGTTCGGACCATGGCAGTTTATTCACTTCAAGATTCTGGGCAAGTTTCCAGGAAGCTATGGGGACTCGTTTGTCCTTCAGCACCGCTTTTCACCCTCAATCCCAGGGACAAGTTGAAAGAGTCAATCAGATCCTCGAAGACATGCTTCGAGCGTGTGTTATCTCTTTCGGCAAGAAGTGGGAGGAATCTCTTCCGCATGCTGAGTTCTCCTACAACAATAGTTATCAAGCTAGTTTGAAGATGACTCCCTTTGAAGTGTTATATGGACGTAAGTGTCGGACCCCTCTGAATTGGTCAGAAACTGGGGAACGTACACTTATCGGTCCGGATATAATCCAACATGCCGAAGATCAAGTCCGCATCATTCAAGCAAATCTTAAGGCTGCTCAGTCTCGTCAGAAGAGTCAGTATGACCGTCATCACAAAGATATGGTCTATCAACCTGGCGAAAAGGCTTATCTTCGAGTCACGCCAATGAGAGGAACACACCGATTTGGAATCAAGGGCAAGCTGGCTCCTCGATATATTGGTCCTTTCACTGTTCTCGAAAGGCGTGGTAAAGTGGCATATCAACTGGAACTACCGCCAAACCTGTCTCAGGTTCACGATGTGTTCCATGTGTCACAGCTTCGCCGCTGCTTCAAGGATCCTATCCGAGCAGTGGACCATGAAATGCTGGAACTACAGCAAGACCTTTCTTACAAGGAGCAACCAGTCCGCATTCTCGATGAAACTGAACGTCGAATTCGTCAGAAGGTTACCAAGTTCTTCAAAGTGCAGTGGGCAAATCATTCTGAAGATGAAGCCACTTGGGAACGCGAAGATCATCTTCGTGCAGAATACCCCGGGCTCTTCCCTTCTACTTCTTAATTCTCGAGACGAGAATTCTTGTTAGTAGGGGAGAATTGTGACACCCTGGTGTTATGCTACAGTGATCATTGTAATTAAGCTACAGTAATGGTCATGAACAGTGCCTAATCATTCTGCTAAGTGAAGTTTGATCAAGTTGAATTTCAAATTCCAGTTCAAATTTCAATTCAAATGCCCTAGGAATTATGGTGATAAAATAAATCCTCAAACAGCAAAAGTAAAATGTTCCAAAATTGCGGAATATTCTAAAACAAATAATGTTGAGGAAAACAACATCACCAAGTTTCTGGTGTGGACCCCACCATCAATAACAATAGCCAAAAGCATTTTTGAAGTGCTTTAAATTGCATTGGAAAATGGAAGCAGTTTCTAAAAATGCTCAAAGTGGATGTGGCCCTCCTAAATATTGCAAGAAAATTGTTGGACCATATGGCACATTTTTGTTTAAATGGATACTGGCCTAAAATAAATTAAAACAGAAACTGGAAAAAGAAAACAGAAAAGAAAACAGAAAGAAAGAAAAAGAAGAAAAGGGGCAAAGCCCACTTACCTGGCCAACTAGGCCGAGCCAGGCCCAGCCCAACCGCCGTCCCCTACCTGCTCCCCCCCTGCGTGTCGCTCCCGCCATGGCCGAGCTCGCCCGCGCCAGCCACCGCTCGCCACGGCGACGGGAGCAGGTGGCTGGGGATAAGGACGGCCCCGTCCCTCCCCCTGGCCTTCCTGGCCACTCCCCCCCCTCGCCCCGAGCTCGCTCGCTCCTCTCTCCCCATCCAGATCCACCGCGCCCGCGCCGCCGCCGCCATGGCTCCGGCGTAGCCGCGGCCACAACCATCCCCGAGCCCCGCTGAGACGTCCAGCAGCTCGCCACGACCTCCTCTTCCCCTCGAGCACGAAGCCGAGCTCCTGCGCCCCTGCATCGCCCGCTCTCCGTCGTCTTCAACCTCGGGACCCGAAACTCGCCGCCGTCGATTCCGTCGCCGTCGAGACTTCCCCGAGCCCACGTTGAACGGCCACACCCCACAGTGAGTCTCCCCTTCCTCCTCTGCCCCTCCTCGTGCCCGCTAGCTCGCCGTAGACGCCGTTCCCGTCGTGCCCGAATGCACCGCCGCTGATGCTCATCGCCGGCGTCGCTTCGGTGACCAAATGGTAACGGGACTGCGCCCGTTCGCTTTGCCGCCCCGCGTAGATCCCATCCCGCACTTGCCCCGGTCCGTTTAGCCGTTGTAGCGCCGTCCCCGTTCCATCCCCGTATCCGCCTCCGCCGTTGAGCTCGCCGCCGGCGCTACACGCCGCCTCCGGCCACGCCACCGCCACCATCGTGCGCGGCTTCAACTGGCCGATCCAATGGGCCAAACCCCGCGCGAAATGATGCGCTGTGGACGATTTCCGAGCTCGCCGGAGTTCTGTAGTCGCGTCGGGCGCTCGTCGGCGCGACTCCGGTCGCCTACGCTGACGTGGCCTGGCCGGGGCCACTGCTAGTGACCCTGCCAGTGGGCCCCGCGGTCACCGTTGACTGGGTTGACCCAGTCAATGTGCTGACTGGGCTACCTCCAGCCACTGACAGTGGGGCCCCACACCCCCTGTGTCTATGACACATGGGCCCCTCTTGTCAGATACTTAGTTAGTGAGATAGATTAATTAAAACTAATTAATTTGCCTAATCAGTCTATGACAGATGGACCCCACTACTAATTAATCCTGATTAGTTTAATTTAATAAACTAGAAAATGTCTGTGTCTATGACATGTGGACCCCACATGTCAGGTTCAAATAGTAACAACCACTGTTGACTGCTCATGTCATCCTGATGTCATGCTGGCGTCATCATTGCACTGTTCTGGATAATGTTTGATTTAGTAAATAGATTTAATTCTAGAAAATCAATAAAACTTTGATAAATCATAGAAAATAATCTGTAGCTCAGATGAAAAAACTTTATACATGAAAGTTGATCAGAAAAATCCCACGAATCCAAATGTGCCATCCATTCATCTGTCACATGCCTCTTGCTATCTGAACATGCAACTTTTTGCCCGTTTCTGGTAGATGAATAGTGCATGCCTACCGTTTAGTAAATCCAGATTAAATCCTAAAAATAACTGGTATGACTTATACATGATTTTAGGCAACCCTGCACTGCATCCTAGCTGGCACATGCCTCTAGCACCGCAAACATGGAACTTTCCCCTCCGATTCGTCTGTCCGATAAATCAACAGACCCGGGAAATATCGTCAGATATTCTCCCGCTCCGTCTGATACGTGTAGTACTGCGTTAGATCACCCCTAGCACTGCGAATTGCCATATCATGCATCATGTTGCATCTGTGTGCTTTATATTTATTGTTTCTTCCCCCTCTTCTTACCGGTAGAGCCCGAGACTGATGCTGCTGCCGTGATCGACTACGCCCCTGACGACCAGCCTTTTGCAGCAGAGCAACAAGGCAAGCAAAACCCCCTTGAGCATTCCGATATCACCCATCTCTCTCCCTCTTATGCTTGCATTAGATTTTTCTACTGTATTAGTTAGCTCCTATTCTGATGCATAGCCTGTTTTTGATGAACTGCTACTACACCTGTCATCATATCAACTGCTTAGCATAGGTTGAATAGTGGACCCCCTGAGACCCCTTAGTCCCAGTTGCCCCTGCTTTCATCGACGACACCGAGGACTTGAAGACAGAAGACTCAGTCGTCATGACTGACAAGCCATTACCGACACATCACCACACACCCCTTAAGTATGGCACTACAGAGCTACTACCGAGTGCCGAGGGTGATACCTCACTTAGCACTCCCGGTGTTAATTCTGTAGCGTAGTTATCGGTCATAGGTATCGAGGGTGATTCCTCCTTCCCATTTACTGGTAGCGACTCTTGCCTTACTCTTACCTCGAGTGGGATCCATCGAGGGTGATTCCTCGGATGTCCACTTGGTGTATAGACACACAGTTACTATGACCTGGTTACAGATACTTGTTTAAGTCGGGTTGGCCCCAAGGGTACCCGCGAGAGATATTGGTGGGATGCGCCGCAAGGCATCCGGAGACTTGGTGGGGTGCGCCGGTAAGGCACCCGATTGTTATTGGCGGGGCGACGGACTGCACTTATGGTTCGCGCTTGCCCCGCACAAATAAATTGCTAATGGGTTGAGTATTTAATCTGAGTTAGGTCGTTGGCCTAATACGCACTAACCACCATGCGGTGTAATCAGTATGGGCTGCTCGGCGGCGTACATTCTCCCGAAAGCTCTTCAGATGCCACATTTTTCGACTCGCGCCCGGGTGGTCTGGAACGCATGGCGCTTGTTACTAAGGCGTGCTGGGACTGGTCCCGGCCGAGGGCGTAACGTGCAGGATGGCGAGGGCGATGGCCCAAGACCCCGAGCCATTAGGATGTAGACCGGCGTGCTGGCCTCTCTGTTGAGCCTAGGTAGGACTACGTCGTGTCGATCTGCCGAGGCCGGGTATGACCAGAAAATTGTATCCGGCCGGAGCTTAACGAGCGTGTTGGGGAATGTGGTGCACCCCTGCAGGGAAGTAAACTATTCGAATAGCCGTGTCCACGGTAACAGGACGACTTGGAGTTGTGCTTTTACCTACTACAACTATAATCATAACTAATTAAAATGAATTGTGGCTCCGGGATTGCTTCCTCGCATGGGAGTCGAGGACGGATCTCTGGGCGTGTTACTTAATAAAATTTGCTACAACAATATGACTATATATGAGCTGCAGGTCTACTCTCTTCTAATGCTGCAAGATGCTGAAGATGCTAGTCTTCGATAGGACTAGGCCTTCTTCCCTCTTCTGGCATTTCTGCAGTCTAGTCCAAAAGATATAGCCCCAATTCTTTGATACTGGTGCATATCTAGCATAGATCTGATGTAAGTCTTGCGAGTACTTTGGATGAGTACTCACCGTTGCTTTGCTTCCCCTTTTCCCCCTGATACGATGCCGCGACCAGACGATGGTGCCTAGGAGACGTAGGATCCAGCTTACCCGGTGGATGACTACAGCTACCCCGGCGGAGACCACTACTACCAGGATGGAGCCTACTACGACGTAGACTTCTCCGACGTCCAGGAGTAGTTAGGAGGTTCCCAGGCAGGAGGCCTCGCCTCTTTCGATCCGTTGTTTATGTTTGTGCTAGCCTTCTTAAGGCAAAACTTGTCTAACTTATGTCTGTACTCAGATATTTTTGCTTTTGCTGACTCTTGTTTATGTCGGGCTTTGTATTCGAGCCCTCGAGGCCCCTGGCTTGTAATATTAAGCTGTATGACCTTTATATTTGTGTCTTTTGTCGTGTTGTGGTATCAATCAGTGAGTCCCTAATCTTGGTCGTACGCATTGTGTGCATGATTAGCGTACGGACAAGAATGGGGGTGTCACAATCTCATGAAGGATTCCTACTTGGTTACGGATCGAACTCTCACACTTACCGTGTCTACAACAACTTCACTCGAAAAGTTAAAGAGACAGTAGATTTGAAGTTTGATGAATCTAATGGTTCGCAAGTCGAACAATTGCCAAATGATGTAGGTGATAAGGACCCTTCGGAAGCTATCCAAGACTTGTCCATCGGCAAGATTCGTCCCATGGAGGTGAAGGAAAGTATTTCATCAACTCAGGTGGAAGCCCCTACTTCACGTCAAGGTGAACCTGAACACGACATGGAGGCATCCACAAGAGGTACACGACAAGATGATGAAGAGGAGGAAGTACATCATGAAGATCCACCACAACCTCCTTCACCACCACCTCTAGGGAACGACACCTTCAACAACAATGAAGACGAAGATGATGATGATGAAGAAGCTCAACCATCCAGCAAGAAAAAGCTACCCCGAGTTCGAGCAAGAGTGACCAAGAACCATCCTTTAAACCAAATATTTGGTGACATACAAACCGGGAGAATCACTCGATCAGAAACTCGCTTAGCTAATTTTTGTGAGCATTATTCTTTCATCTCTAGCATTGAACCCTTGAAGGTAGAACAAGCTCTTGAAGACCCAGATTGGGTGAACGCAATGCATGAAGAGCTTCACAACTTCGAGAGGAACGAAGTATGGACACTCGTGGAGAAGCCCAAGGATGAGCAAAACATCATCGGAACCAAATGGGTGTTTCGGAACAAGCAAGACGAAGACGGTCAAGTCGTACGCAACAAGGCACGTCTCGTAGCCCAAGGATATACACAAGTTGAAGGTATGGACTACGGTGAGACCTATGCCCCCGTCGCTAGACTTGAAGCTATTCACATTCTTCTTGCTTATGCTAATCACCATGATATCACGCTTTATCAAATGGACATTAAAAGTGCATTTTTAAATGGTGAGATTGAAGAAGAAGTCTATGTTAAGCAACCACCTGGTTTTGTAAATCCTAAGAAACCTAATCATGTTTACAAGCTTCGTAAAGCCCTTTATGGTCTTAAACAAGCCCCTCGCGCTCGGTACAAATGCTTAACGAAGTTTCTCATTGAAAAGGGTTTTGAAATTGGTAAAATTGACGCAACCTTATTCACTAAGAGAGTTAATGGTGAATTATTTGTGTGCCAAATCTATGTGGATGATATTATCTTTGGATCTACTAACCCACAATTTAGTGAAAGATTTGGAAGGTTGATGTCCGAGAAGTATGAGATGTCCATGATGTGTGAGCTGAAATTCTTTCTTGGTTTGCAAATCAAGCAAACAAGAGAAGGAACTTTCATCTCTCAAACTAAGTATACTAAGGACTTGATCAAGAAGTTCAACATGCAAGAGTGTAAAGGTATGAAAACTCCTATGCCTACTAGTGGACATGTTGACCTTACCAAGGAGGATGAACCGGTTGATCAAAAAGTTTATCGATCTATGATTGGTTCATTGCTATATCTATGTGCCTCCCATCCCAATATTATGCTTAGTGTTTGCATGTGTGCTAGATATCAAGCTGCACCTAAAGAGTGTCATCTTTTGGCCGTGAAACGTATTGTGAGATATTAGATACAAACACCAAACTTTGGCATTTGGTATCCCAAGGGATGTTCTTTTAACCTTGTTGGCTATTCCTATTCGGACTATGCCGGTGACAAGGTTGATAGAAAATTCACCTCGGGTACTTGTCAATTTTTGGGTAGATCTCTTGTGTCTTGGTCCTCCAAGAAACAAAACTCGGTATCTCTATCTACTACCGAAGCTGAGTATATTGCTGCCGGATCATGTTGTGCAAAATTACTATGGATGACACAAACGCTTAAGGATTATGGAATCCATGTTAAAAATGTTCCATTACTTTGTGACAATGAAAGTGCTATTAAAATTGGTCATAATCCTGTGCAACATTCTCGAAATTAACATATTCAAGTTAGACATCATTTCATTCGTGATCATGTTGCCAAAGGAGATAGTAATCTTAAGCATGTTCGCACTAACAAGCAATTGGCTGATATTTTTACTAAGCCACTTGATGAGAAAACGTTTTGTCACTTGAGGAGTGAGTTGAACATCATTGATGCTTCAAACTTGAGCTAAACTCACTCTTTTTCATGCAAGGGCATGAGCTTTCTTGATACTTCCATGATACTCTTGACATGTTATCTTATACCATGGAATTCTTTGCTCCCTTGTATTGCATCTAACATTTTGTAGGTACTTGGAAGATTTTCATTCCACAAGATTGCCAACAACTCATATCATTAGAAATCTTGTCATGACCAAGTATCCACAACCTCTCTTGATGATAGAAGGAAGAAGACAATAACACATATCCTTGACACATATTTGTATTTCACAATTGGTATCGTGTCATATCATGTTCTTCCTTGCTTGACTAACCTATGTAGGTGACAAGTGTACTTAAACAAACAAGGATTGCTCCAAACTCAAGATGATCTTCATCAACCTCGAGCATCCTCAACAAGTTCACCTACAAGCCACGTCATCAACATCACTCAAAGGTATGTACTCATATACTTGAAAAAACTTTACTCCAAGTCATGAGATAAAGCAACTCAAGTGATATGAAAACATTAAAATGCTTAATCAAAAAATGGTAACCCCATTTTGAGCTTAACGATGAGTATGACCTATGATCAAGTATTCTTGCTTGGCTCCTAAGTCAATATACTCTAATATAGGTGACCTAGTCACCGCCCATCATATAGTTAAGAATTTTGTTTGGTTGATTCTCTATTTTGCAAGATTTCTTGGAACCACTCAAATCTTCTCTAGTTGATATCTCTTTGTAAAATCTTTTGCATTTCCTTTGAAAATTTCTTTTGACACTTTGTTACAAGTTTTCTAAATTTATTTGCAAGTTTCTCAAACATTGCCAAGTTTCTGTTTTAGCCTCGGAGCCGCCGATACAAATAACTCGGTTCTACCGAATTAGCAGATGAGCTGCAAAACAACATCTCGGTACCACTGACTTGTTTGTCTTGGAGCTACCGATTTGATATCTTCTCCAGTATGTATTCATATTGGTGAATCTTTGTTTCCTTAGAGATCCTATTGTGATATTTCCAATTCTTCGATGATCCCTTCTTTAAAAAAAAATCTTTAGGGGGAGACACTTTATTCAAGGAACCCTAACTCAAAGGAGGAGAAGTCTTACAAGATCTCAGTTTAAACAAAGGGAGAGAAATTATTTTCAATGATTCCCTCCATTTTTAATGCTATCTATAATTCTCATTTCTGTGAACCCTACGATCTATGACCCTTGTTCTCAAGGATCCCTTCTTAATCAATGATCCCTGTTTCTGACCCTGTGTATGACCTTTTTGGAAATTAATGCCAAAGGGGGAGAAATACCAAAGCTTTAATGCTAAAGGGGGAGATACATGCTTATGCAAAGGGGGAGATATAATCAAGGGGGATAGGATACCAAAGTAGGGGGAGAAAAATATGTTTGGGAGAAAAATGTGTTTATTTCATTTGAGTACTCATTTTAGACTTTTCTCACCCTATCCAATCCCAATATCTACATGCTAAGATTCAGGGGGAGAGGATGATCTACTATTTTCATAACTAAGGGGAGAAAGTTCTAAATGATCTTGGAGACATATCAATCTTAAGGAATATTATCTTCTATATGTTCTCTATATCTTGGTACTATTGAGTTCTATTGCTTTTTGTTTGGTAGTATACTCTTGTGTTTCCTAACATTGTTTTCTCAAGTGTGTTTCTACTACAAGAATGCTCAAGAACTCAAGGTAAGTATATGCATCATATTCTTGATCAAGATGATCTCTTGCTTCTTGCACATATTGTTTGCAAGGGTGAAGTCTTGAACAAGGATACATCTCATTCATATATATTTGATGCATATAGCCAAGATACACATGACTCATTATATCCCTTATACCACATGTGTGTCCATGCATTCCAAGGCAACTATCCTTTAAAGGGATTGCACACACTTAGGGGGAGCAAGTCTAAGTCATGTGTCTCTCAAAGTCTTCATTATATCCATGCATATCTTTATTTGAAGCTTTGATTGTATGTTGTCATCAATTACCAAAAAGGGGGAGATTGAAAGCACAATATGCTCCCTTGGTGGTTTTGACAATTCATGACACCATACATTGTCTCTCGGACTAACATTTCTACCTAGTGTATTTCAGGTGAAAGTCCATAGAGGAAGATGGGTTGGCAAAAGGATTGTGGAAATACCCCAAGATGCAAGGAAATGGATTGGCAAAGCTTCAAGCAAGAGGACTCTACATTTTACTTTGTGAGAAATCACTTTGAGTCCATAGGAAAGCCAATATTATTAAAAGGGGGTAAGGTACTGTTGATGAACAAAATGCTCATACGTGCACAAGTGATAGTCACCAAATACACCCACAAGCTCTTCCACAAAAGTCTGTCCAAAGCCATATATCCAAAATCGGTGCAACCAACACTTTCCACTCGGTCCCACCGATTCCCAAACTCAGACAGACCCATGCCAAACCCTAGCCAATCGGTGCAACCGATTCTGCATCGGTGCCACCGAGTTTAGGTCGCCAACTCTCTGTTTAGCTATTTTCAGTCTTCGGTACCACCGAGATTTGCCAGTCGGTCTCACCGAGTTTCTGGACCAACTCTCTGGATAGCCATTCACAAGAATCGGTACCACCGAGAAGTGTGGATCGGCGCCACCGAGTTTCTAGACCAACTCTTTGGTAAGCCATGGTCAAGAATCGGTACCACCGAGATGTGAGAATCGGCGTCACCGAGTTTGCGCAATCTGACTGTAGGTCACCTGATCGGTACCACCGAGAGTTATATATCGGTCCCACCGAGATTCAAAAGTTACTGCCTTTTGGTCACTTCGGTACCACCGAGATTAACACATCGGTGTCACTGAGTTGGTCACTTTAGGTGTAACGGTTGGATATTTGGGGATGCCTATATATACCCCTTCACCACCACCCACTCGAAAGAGAAGCACTCAGAACTATTCCATACTTGCCCCAATCATATTTTCTGAGAGAGAGCCACCTACTCATGTGTTGAGATCAAGCTATTCCACTCCATCCATATGAATCTTGATCTCTAGCCTCCCCAAGTTGCTTTCCACCAAATCAATCTCTTCCACCATAACCAAATCTGTGAGAGAGTGATTGTGTGTTGAGGAGTCTATCATCTTGAAGCACAAGAGCAAGGAGTTCATCGACATTGCCGAGCCTATTACCTTTTGGAGGGTGGTGCCTCCTAGATTGGTTAGGTGTCGCTTGGGAGCCTCCTACTTCGTGTTGTGGAGTTGAACCAAGAAGTTTGTACGGGCAAGGAGATCGCCTACTTCGTGAAGATCTACCCATAGTGAGGCTAGTCCTTCGTGGACGGAAGCCGTTATGGAATAGTCAAGGTTGCTACTTCGTGGACCCTTATGGGTGGAGCCCTTCGTGGACTCTCGCGACCGTTACCCTCCGTGGGTTGAAGACTCCATAAACGTGGATGTACGATAGCAACACCTATCGGAACCACGGGAAAAATCTTCGTGTCCCTCATGCGTTTGATCTTCCTATCTCAACCCTTTACTTCATGTGCAATGTCTTTAATTTCCGCTGCCATACTTGTTGACATGCATGTGTAGGGTGTGCTAGACTTGCTATAATTGTTAAAATCTGCCAACCAATTAACTTGGGAAAAGGTTAGGTTTTAAATTCCTGCTAGTAGTCTATTCACCCCCCTCTAGACACACTTCTAGTGATCCCTCAGTAACCCATAATTTAAGAAAACTATCTGAGACCTGATGCTCTCATGGGCCATGAACTGGGGACCCTCTTCGGGTCTTCCTTTGTGCTTGCAGTGCGGTGAGTCGGTGATGTGTCCCTGTGCTCCTGTGGCTGGATCATTGGATGAGGCGCCGTGGTGGGACAGTGCTACGTTGTCGCTGGAGCACAGGGGTGTGGGTGCCGTTGCTTCTCCCATGGCGGCAGAGTGGCCAGGGTGACAACTCTCCCCATCATGGACATTTTCTGTGTGTGTGGGGGGGGGGGCAGGAAAGTGTCCAAGCGCAATGGATTTTGGGCGGCTTCCATATCTATCGGCGACCGCGCAACTTCATCGTATGGGTGGCGCGGCGCAACGATAGTCATCCTGCTGTTGGCGACACACGAGTTTGAGGATTGGGGCGGACACCCTGGCTCTTTGTCATCTGCAGCCTCCATGGTCGTGTGGACGATGTAGAGGTTGGGTCTCAAGGTGGGGAAGACCTCCCTGCGGCTTGCGGTGGAACGTGATGGCCCTTCCACTGACTGATCAAGTTCGATGCATCTTGGCAGATGACACATGCATATCTTCTGGTGCCGACAAGACATGCCAATCATCGGTAGGTGCAGTCGCCAGCGGGTGCTACACATGCCGTTTCATGCGGGGACGTCAAGTCATGCCTGCTGTCGATAGGTTTTGTATGGTGGCTCTGGCCGAGGTGTCATGTTTTGCCTGTTGCTGCTGGATCAAAGTGGTGCGACAGTGATGTGAGGCGAGGCGGCACGGGACATATTTTCCTTCTGATATCTTTTCTAGAGGAATTCGATAAATGAGGCATCGACAACCGGACAAGGGATGATGGTACGTATGACTTCAATGACGAGTTTGTGCACTCCGGTGGATACACAAGATCTCTCATCAGGCTATGTCAACGTGCGCATGCGTCTGATACGTCTCCAACGTATCTATAATTTTGATAGTTTCGTGCTATTATATTATCATTTTAATATACTTAATATGTCATATTGTATCATTTTTATGGACTAATATATTAATTTAGTTCCCAGTGTCAGGTCATGTTTCCTGCATGTTTTTGGTTTCGCAGAAAAACCATACCACAGGAAGTCCAAACACGACGAAACTTTACGAGGAATTTTTCTGGAATATATGTGATACTATAAGCTTCGGGAGGAGGCTAGAGACCTACGAGGGAGCCAAAAGCTCAAGGGGCGTGCCCCTAGGGGGCATGACACCCAAGCTTGTGGGCCCCTCGTGGCTCGGTTTGACCTAATTCCAACTCCATAAATACCACAATGTTCAGAAACCCTCGAAGCGAGACCCGAAACAATTGTATCGCCGTCGCAAGCCTCTATTCCATCGTGTTCCAATCTGGAGCCATTTTTTGGCAATCTGCCGGAGGGCGCAATCATCCGGGAGGCCATCTTCATCAACCTTGCGCCACCATGATGATGTGTGACTAGTTCCTACATGACCTACGGGTCCATAGAAGTAGCTAGATGACTCTCTCTGCCTCTATATCTCTTTTGGTCTTCAATACAATGATCTCCTTTGTAATTTTCTGTTCGATGTAATTTTCTTTGCGGTGTATTTGTTGGGTTCTGATGAATTGTGAGTTTATATCAGAATTATTAATTGAATTACATGATATCTTATCTGAAATATTTTATATGTAATTTCATAGCTATGTATGCTTTCCGATATATTGATTCTTCTTTGGCCAATTAGATCATTAGATCTTCAGAGGGAGTGGTGCATAGTAGTGGGTTCAATCTTGCGGTGACTGATACGTCTCCAACGTATCGATAATTTATGAAGTATTCATGCCATGTTTACCTAAGTTTACAATACTTTTATATGGTTTTGACGCACTTTATATGATTTTATTAGAACTAACCCGGACTGACGTTGTTTTCAGCAGAATTACCGTGGTGTTGTCTTTTGTGCAGAAAATAAAAGTTCTCGGAATCGCCCGAAACTTTTCTATGATTTTTTCGTGAGAAAATAAGAAATACCGGAGCAAAGAACCACCGAAGGGGAGCCCCTGGGTGCCTGACGTGGCTTGAGACTGCGTCGGTATTTCCCCAAAGAGGAAGGGATGTGATAACCCACAAGTGTAGGGGATCGTTTGTAGCCTTTTTCAATAAGTAAGAGTGTCGAACCCAGCGAGGAGCTAAAGCTAGAACAAATATTCCCTCAAGTTCTATCGACCACCGATACAACTCTACGCACGCTAATGCTTGCTTTACCTAGAACAAGTATGAAACTACTTTGCGGGAGTAAAACTAGAAGTACTTTGCAAGATAATAAAGAACGTGGAAATAAAAGTTAGGTGCTGTTTTAATAAAATAACAAAAAGAGTAAATAACTTAGTATAAATCTTTTTGTGTAACACAAGAGAAATATTGTCCCTAGGCAATTGAATATAATATGATAGATACTTGTTATATGCAATGAGGGAGAGGCATACGCTAACACACTTTCTGTACTTGGATCATATGCACTTATGATTGGAACTCTAGCAAGCATCCGCAACTACCAAAGTTCATTAAGGTAAAACCCAACCATAGCATTAAGTATCAAGTCCTCTTTACTCCCATACGCAACAACCCACCTACTCGGGTTTATGCTTCTGTCACTCACGCAACCCACCATAGACAAATCATGAACATATTAAAACACCCTACAGCGGGGATCCCTCACGTTTGCGCGACACGGAGGGCACCATAGGACAGCACCATATCAACATACAACTCACATCCATAACATCATACCATAATTAACCCATAGGACAAAGAGATCTACTCAAACATCATAGGATAGCCAAATATCATTGGGAAATAATATATGGAGTTGAGCACCATGTTTAGTAGAGATTACAGTGGGGAAGAGAGGTGTTACACCACTGCATAGAGGGGAAGAGAGTTGGTGTTGACGGCGGCGAAGTTGTTGGTGTAGATCGCTGCCACGATGATTACCCCGGCTGTGTTCCGGCGCCACCGGGAGAGAGGGGGAGAGAGCTCCCCTCCTCCTTCTTCTTCCTTGCCCCCCCCCTAGATGGGAGGAGATTTCCCCCTCTGGTCCATGGCCTCGATGGTGGCGGAGGGGCAGGAGCCCCTCCTAGTTTGGATCTCCCTCTCTGTTCTCTTCTGTTTCACGTTCCTATATTCTGGCCGAAAACCGTTTGTTATATTACCGGAGATCCATAACTCGGATCGGGCTGAAATTTTGAGGGGATTTTTATTTGACAATTAGCTTCCTTGCACCCGAAGGAGAGCTCCAACCGACTTACGAGGTGGGCACAAGACAACACCACGCGTTTGGGCCCCTGGGGCATGCCTTGATGTATCGTGGGGGCTGTGGGCCTCCGTTTGCATTGATTCCACTTCTCAAAATTCACAAATATTCCAAAAAAAAATCTACGTAAATTTTTATCGTGTTTGGACTTCGTTTGATATGGATATTCTGCGAAACAAAAAACATGCAACAAACATGAACTGACAGTAGGCACTGGTTCAATTTGTTAGTCCAATAAATCATATAAATTGTTGCCAAAAGTATGTGAACATTGTATAATATTGGCATGAAACAATAAAAAATTATAGATACGATGGAGACGTATCAGCATCCCCAAGCTTAATTCCTGCTCGTCCTCGAGTAGGTAAATGATAAAAAAGATAATTGTTGATGTGGAATGCTACCTATCATAATTTTGATCATATATCTAATCATGGCATGAATATTAAGACACAAGTGATTCAAAGCAATAGTCTAGTTTTGACATAAAGCCATTAATACTCAGGCATCCCAAAAAACAATCATGTCTTTCAGAATATCAAAGAACGCTATCCCTACAAAATCATATAGCCTTGTCATGCTTTGTCTTCTTAACACAAAGTATAAATCATGTACTACCCCGGTGTCAGCCAAGCAATTGGTTCATACTTTTTAACACGCTTCAACATTTTCAACTCTCATGCAATACATGAGCGCAAGCCATGGATATAGCACTATGGGTGGAATAGAATATGGTGGTAGGTTTCAAAGGGGTAAAAGTGGAGAAGAAAGTCTCGCATCAACTCAGCATATCAACGGGCTATGGAGATGCCCATCAATAGATATCAATGCGAGGAGTGGGGATTGCCATGCAACGGATGCACTAAGAGCTACAAGTGTATGAAAGCTCAATATGAAAACTAAGTGGGTGTGCATCTAACTCTATAATGAAAAATTCCCACTAGTATATGAAACTGACAACATAGGAGACTCTCTATATGAAAACCATGGTGCTACTTTGAAGCACAAGTGTGGAATTAGAATGCCCCTTATTTTTTTTCTTGTTTTTTTCCTTTTTTTTTCTTTGTCCGGAGCCTCATCCCGACTTGTGGGGGAATCATAGTTTCCATCATCCTTTCATCACTGGGACATGCTCTAATAATGAATAATGATGATCATCAAACTTCTATTTACTTACAACTCAATATTACAACGATAGTAGAACAAAGTATCACTCTATATGAATGCAATGATCTAGCGTAGCAAAGATATCAAAAAACGGACAAGCCATGGAAACATCATGCTAGCTATCTTACGATCATGTAATGCAATGTGACAATGAATGCTCAAGTCATCAAAACGGAAGCGGTGGAAGTTGCATGGCAATATATCTCAGAATGGCTATGGTGTCTGTTTTGAGGAAGATATAATAAGGCTTATGTGTGATAGATTGTATCATATCACGGGGTTTGGATGCACCGGCGAAGTTTGCTCTGACTCTCGAGGTGAGAAAGGGCAATGCATGGTACCGTAGAGGCTAGCAAATTGCGGAATGGTAATAGTGCGTATAATCCATGGACTCACATTAGTCATAAAGAACTCACATACTTATTGCAAAAGTTTATTAGCCCTCGAAGCAAAGTATTACTATGCATGCTCCTAGGGGGGAGGTTGGTAGGAGTTAACCATCGCGCGCCCCAATCTTCACACAAAGATAGACAATCAAGAATAAATTGGGCTCCAACTTCCTAGCATAACGGGAGACTATACGTGCATGCTTCGGGAATCACAAACCTTAACACCAATATCTTACTAAACACGATCATCCACTAGTACCTCCCACATATTATCATCTCTATATCACAAAACTATTGCAAGGAATCAAACATATCATATTCAGTGATCCCTAAGTTTTATGTAGGATTTTATTACTAACCATGCAAATGACCAATTCCTGTTGACTCTCTAAATAGATATAAGTAAAGCAAGAGAGTTTAATTCTTTCTACAAAAGACCATGCTCTAATAATTATAAGTGAAGCAAAAGAGCATTCTACGAATAACGGTTTTCTATGCGAAGAGAAACAGGCAATCCAAACTTCAAATGATATAAGCGAAGCACATGAAGCATTCTATAAAGCCATACTCAAAAGATATAAGCGAAGTGCAATGAGCATTCTATAAATCAACCATGGACTATCTCAGACCAGCATGGTGCATAAAAGAAAAGTGAAAACTAAACACAAAAGACGCTCCAAGATTTACACATATCACACGAATGAAACGAAAATGAAAACATACCGATACTTGTTGAAGAAAGATGCGATGCCTTCCGGGGCATCCCCAAGCTTAGACGGTTGAGTCTGCTTGGATATTTAATTGGGGTGCCTTGGGCATCCCCAAGCTTTAACTCTTGCCTCTCCTCCTTCTCCTCACATCGAGACCTCCTCGATGTTCGAACACTTCATCCACACAAAACATAACAGAAGACTGGTGAGATCCGTTAGTATAATAAAGCAAATTCCTACTTTAAGTACTGTTGCAAACCCATTCATATTTTATATTTGCATTATCCGTGCTCTATTATAAGTTTTCTATGGCTTACACCACCGATAAATCGATAGTTTCATCAAAACAACCAAAACAATGCATCAAAAACAGAATCTGTCTTAAACATGAAAGTCTGTAGTAATCTGAACTTTGACCATACTTCTGTAACTCCAAAAATTCTAAAAAAATTAGGATGAAATAAACATTTTGTATTGCAATACTGTGTAATTTTTTTAGAAACTTTCCGCCTTCCAGTAAAAAAATGAAAATTCATGCACTACAGCCAAAGTTTCTGTTTTTACACCACACATACCAACAAGCAATCTAATCATCCTAAAGGCAAATCTTGGCACATTATTTTTATAATACAATGGATTTGTACAAGGGGATAATTATTTTTGTTGGAAAAGTTTCTGTGATTCAAGATTCACAAAGTTTCCGTGGGCATGAACAAAAGTTCAAGGACGACCCCACTTCAACGGTGCTCATCATCTCTCTCACTTTCACCTTTCTTGTTGTGAAGTTTTAGGCTCCCCTCTATATGTTTTTTGTTTTTAAACTTTATAAAAGCACACAACAGAATAAAATGACTCTCTAAAACTTCCGGGTTGTCTCCCTGGCAGCGCTTTCTTTAAAGCCATTAAGCTAGTCATAAAGTGCTCAAGTAATGGATCCACCCGGATCCCAAGGTATATCAAAGCCAATTTTAATTAACAATGATTTGTAATTTAGTAGTGAGCACAAAGTGATATATATCATGCAATAACGAAGTCTAACTCTCTTCCGATGCATCGGCATGTCATAAAAGAACAATTCATGCATATTAAGTAAAGGCCAATACATAGCATAAGTAGTTTCTTGCAATTTTATAGTATTGGAAACATAGAGAGGTGAAGATTTGGTTCCTCACTCATAATAATTGCAAGTAGGAGCAGCAAGCACATGCATATTATATTCATAAAAATCATCATGTGCGATAGTAGCAAAACGCAACCCATCAATGTAATCCTTAATAAGAGCAAACTTCTCCGATATAGTGTAGTTAGGAGAATTCAAAAAGATAATAGGACTATCATGTGTGGGTGCAATAGCAACAATTTCATGCTTAACATAAGGAACTATAGCAAGTTCATCTTCATAAGCATAATTCATATTGGCATCATGACCACAAGCATAGCAAGCGTCAAGTTCATCAAAAAGAGATATTTCAAAAGAATCCAAGGGATCATAGCAATCATCATAGCATTCATCCTTCGGTATGTGCGAAGGGAAATTAAATAATGTATGAGTTGAAGAGTTACTCTCATTAGAAGGTGGGCACGGGTAGCTAATCCGCTTTTCCTCCTTTTGTTCTTCGCTCTCCTCCTCATCTTTTTCATCTAATGAGCTCACAGTTTCAACAATTTCTTCTTCCATAGATTCCTGCAAAGTATTAGTCTCCTCCAAGGCAGCGGTCATTCTTTCAATAAATTCAATAATATCAGCATTGTATTCATAATTATCATAGCAATATTTAAGTATGGCAAGATTTCCAGATTCGTAAGAAACATCATCATACTTTTCCATCAAAGAAGCAACTTCATAAGCACCTTTAAAAGCAACAAATTCTTCTATTTATTCCACATCATAGTAATCATAAATACCTTTAGCATAAGAAGCTAAGGTTTCGTTATCATTAAATTTGCATGAAAAGGGAAGGTGTGGAGCGTTCATTCTAGAGCAACAAGTAATATCATATCTCAAGCATAGCTCCCGAGCATACCAATGCAACATATGAATTTGATCCCATAACAATTTCCCTTTTTGAGTCAAGCGATAATCTCTAAAGTATTCACATTGATCCAACATTACTCCCATTATGAAGTTGAATGGGGTCTTCTCAGGATTATCAAAGTAGTATTTAATACTTTGCACATAACTAGCATTGAGAGTTTTAGAAGGTTCCCCATCTGCATGAGTAGCAAGTACCACTATTTTTTTTGGTGTTTCGTGTTCCATATCCATAACTAAATATATAAAACAACTAATAACAGAAAATAAAAATTACTTAGTGATAAAGAAAACAAGCACACATGAGAATATTCACCCCACGCTATTGCTCCCCGGCAACGGCGCCAGAAAAAGGTCTTGATAACCCACAAGTGTAGGGGATCGTTTGTAGCCTTTTCGATAAGTAAGAGTGTCGAACCCAACGAGGAGCTAAAGGTAGAAAAAATATTCCCTCAAGTTCTATCGACCACCGATACAACTCTACGCATGCTAATGCTTGCTTTACCTAGAACAAGTATGAAACTACTTTGCGGGAGTAAAACTAGAAGTACTTTGCAAGATAATAAAGAACGTGGAAATAAAAGTTAGGTGCTGTTTTAATAAAAGAACAAAAAGAGTAAATAACTTAGTAGAAACCTTTTTTGGTGTAATGCAATAGAAAGATTGTCCCTAGGCAATTGAATATAATATGAAAGATACTTGTTATATGCAATGAGGGAGAGGCATACGCTAACACACTTTCTGTACTTGGATCATATGCACTTATGATTGGAACTCTAGCAAGCATCCGCAACTACCAAAGTTCAATAAGGTAAAACCCAACCATAGCATTAAGTATCAAGTCCTCTTTACTCCCATACGCAACAACCCACCTACTCGGGTTTATGCTTCTGTCACTCACGCAACCCACCATAGGCAAATCATGAACATATTGCAACACCCTACAGCGGGGATCCCTCACGTTTGCGCGACACGGAGGGCACCATAGGACAGCACCATATCAACATACAACTGACATCCATAACATCATACCACAATTAACCCATAGGACAAAAGAGATCTACTCAAACATCATAGGATAGCCAAATATCATTGGGAAATAATATATGGAGTTGAGAACCATGTTTAAGTACAGATTACAGCGGGGAAGAGAGGTGTTACACCGCTGCATAGATGGGAAGATAGTTGGTGTTGATGGCGGCGAAGTTGTTGGTGTAGATCGCCGTCACGATGATTGCCCCGGTGGCGTTCCGGCGCCACCGGGAGAGAGGGAGAGAGTGCCCCCCTCCTCCTCCTTCTTCCTTGGCCTCCCCCCTAGATGGGAGGAGAGTTCCCCCTCTGGTCCATGGCCTCCATGGCGGCGAAGGGGCAGGAGCCCCTCCTAGATTGGATCTCCCTCTCTGTTCTCTTCTGTTTCACATTCCTGTTTTCTGGCCGAAACCGTTTCTTATATTCCCGGAGATCCATAACTCCGATCGGGCTAAAATTTTGAGGGGATTTTTATCTGAAAATTAGCTTCCTTTCTCCCGAAGCAGAGCTCCAACCGACTTACAAGGTGGGCACAAGACACCACCACGCGTTGGGCCCCTGGGGCGCGCCCTGATGTATCGTGGGGGCTGTGGGCCTTCGTTTGCGTTGATTCCACTTCTCAAAATCCACAAATATTTCAAAAAAATCTCCGTAAAATTTTATCGCGTTTGGACTTCGTTTGATATGGATATTCTGCGAAACAAAAAACATGCAACAAACAGGAACTTGCACTAGGCACTGGATCAATATGTTAGTCCAATAAATCATATAAATTGTTGCCAAAAGTATGTGAAAGTTGTATAATATTGACATGAAAAAATCAAAAATTATAGATACGATGGAGACGTATCATGATGATGTAGCACAACGACGGTAAGTATTTCCCTCAGTTATGAAACCAAGGTTATCGAACCTAGGAGGAGGACCACGCAACGCTATGTAAAGCGGTACCAGCACACAAAGAACAAATATTTGCAACCCGACGCGTAAGAGAGGTTGTCAATCTCTCAACGGTAAAAAGATAGATTAGGTGTAGTAGATTGGATAAATAGATCTCACAAGAACACAAAATAAAATAGGCTAATAAAAAGTGCATCAAGGTATTTTTGGTTTTTTGGAATAATATATCTGAAAACAAACCGCGACAAAAGATAGATCAGAAAGCAATATGTTGGAAAAGTAGACCCGGGGGCCGTAGGTTTCACTAGTGGCTTCTCTCATGAGTATAGTGACGTGCCTTGAGACTGTGTCGGTATTTCCCCAAAGAGGAAGGGATGATGCAGCACAGCGATGGTAAGTATTTCCCTCAGTTATGAAACCAAGGTATCGAACCAGTAGGAGGATCACCAACACAACGTAAACAGCACCTGCACACAAAGAACAAATACTTGCAACCCGACACGAAAGAGAGGTTGTCAATCTCTCTATGGTAAAAAAGATAGATTAGGATATGATAGATTGGATAGATATATCTCTCAAGAACGCAAAATAAAAGAGGCAAATAAAAAGTGCAGCAAGGTATTTTTGGGTTTTTGGAATAATAGATCTGAAAACAAAAGCGGCAAAAAGATAGATCGGAAAGCAATATGTTGGAAAAGTAGACCTGGGGGTCGTAGGTTTCACTAGCGGCTTCTCTCATGAGTATAGCACACGGTGGATGAACAAATTACTATTGGGCAATTGATAGAGGGTCAACTAATCATGACGATATCCAAGGCGATGATCATTATATAGGCATCACGTCCAAGATTAGTAGACCGAAACGTTTCTGCATCTACTACTATTACTCCACACATCAACCGCTATCCAGCATGCATCTAGTGTATTAAGTTCATGGAAAAACAGAGTAATGCAATAAGAACGATGACATGATGTAGACAAGATCTATTCATGTAGGAATAGATCCCATCTTGTTATCCTTAATACCAACGATACATGCGTGCCTCGCTGCCCCTTCTGTCACTAGGAGAGGACACCGCAAGATCGAACCCATAACAAAGCACCTCTTCCCATGGCAAGAAAAATCGATCTAGTTGGCCTAACTAAATAAAGATTCTAAGAAGAAATACGAGGCTATAAGTAATCATGCATATAAGAGATCAAAGAAGACTCAAACAATATTAATGGATAGAAACTGATCACGAACTCAAAATTCATCGGATCCCAACAAACACACCGCAAAAGTTTACATCAAATAGATCTCCAAGAGACCATTGTATTGAGAATCAAAAGAGAGAGAGGAAGCCATCTAGCTACTGCCTACGGACCTGTAGGTCTATGGTGGACTACTCACGCATCTTGTTCCCGAGGCGGCCACAACCCATCAGGGTGCGCTCGGGCCCCCTGGCGTGCCCTGGTGGGTTGTGGGCGGCTTGGGCTCCCTCCTGGTAACTTCTTTGGCCCACTGGCCTTCTTCTGGTCCAAAATGATATCCAAAAATGTTCATCGCGATTGGACTCCGTTTGGTACTGATATTCTGCGAAGTACAAAACAAGCAAAACAAACAACTGGCACTATGTCAATAGGTTAGTCCCAAAAAATGATATAAAGTTGCTATAAAATGATTCTAAAACATCCAAGAATGATAATATAATAGCATGGAACAAGCAAAAATTATCGATACGTTGGAGACGTATCAGCATCCCCAAGCTTAATTCCTACTCGTCCTCGAGTAGGTAAATGATAAAAACAGAAATTTTGATGTGGAATGCTGCCTAACATGTTCATCACATATTAATTTCTTTTGTAGCATGGACATTTGGACTTTTAGATGGTTCAAAGCAATAGTCTAGTTTTGACATAAAGACTTTAATACTCAAGCATGCCAACAAGCAACCATGTCTTTCAAAATATTAACACTAAAGAAAGTTATCCCTAGGCCATCATGCTCAATCATTGATCCATTCGTGTAACATACTCAAATATTAAATATACCTAATGCTCAAGTATGATCATAATGCCCCCTAGGTGGTGCTTTATAAGAGAAGATGGAGACTCAAATAAAAATAAAATTGCATAACGTAAATAGATAGGCCCTTCGCAGAGGGAAGTAGGGATTTGTAGAGGTGCCAGAGCTCAAAGTTCAAATTGAGAGAGATTTTTTTTGAGTGGCATGCCTTTCCTTTCAACGAAAATGACAAAGTAGTTCAAAATACTTTCTGATGAGGATGTCTACCCTGGGTAGGGTCATGGACTTGACATCTAGGACCCACCAATGGTTCCATGTCAGCATCAAAGCTCAGAAGAAGAACTGCACTCGGTAAGATCTAAAGGATCACTTGGACGTACTCGAAGACGCACTCGGACGACTACGTCATCACTCGGTTATACGAAGAGACGTCCTCTGGGATCGATCAGTCAGGCGTTACCAGTAATGCCCTAGTTAAAGCGGCAGTTTCTGTAATGTAGCTTTAACTAGAATTCAATGCGGCGCTCGGCTGGTGGTGGTGCACTTTATATAAGCCACCACCTGACGCCGTAGCAAGGTTCCGACACCTGTATTCTCATACACATCCATAAGCAAAACAACACCAGCCTCCGGGCTCGAGACGTAGGTCTTTTACCACTTCCGAGTGGGGCCTAAACTCGTACACATCCGAGTGAAACACCTGAGCCGTAGCTAGACTTCGCCCCTCCATTCGTACCCCTAGTTCTATTGTTAGGGACATTCCCACGACACTTTCCATGCTAGATAGATCATAGGCGGTTCCCAAACATAAAATAAAGTTTATTCCTTTTCCCACCATTCTTTCACAATCCATGGCTGGCCGTATCCATGGTTGCCTTCCATACCAACACTTTCCAAGGAATTTATGATTTGACAACAGAAAGTAAATTTGTTTTTCATTTTGGGACTGGGCATCCCTATTACCGCCGTACTCTCGTGCAATGACAAGTGAATAAACACTCATCTTGAGAATAACACATCTAGCATGGAAAAATATTGGACACCCCCTACCGTTTCATGAGCGGTACGAGCACACAAAAAGGAAATTTATTTTGAAAATTAGAGATGGCACATACAAATTTGCTTAGAACGGCATGGAAATACCACATATAGGTAGGTATGGTGGACTCATAAGGAAAAACTGGGTTTAAGGATTTTGGATGCACAAATAGTATTTCTACTTAGTACAAGTGGAGGCTAGCAAATAGATTGAGAAGCAACCAACCAAGAAACAAAAATTCACATAAACGAGCATTGAGCATAATGATACGTCTCCAACGTATATATAATTTTTGATTGTTCCATGCTATTATATTATCTGTTTTGGATGTTTTATATGCATTAATATGCTATTTTATATTATTTTTGGGACTAACCTATTAATCTAGAGCCTAGTGCCAGTTTCTGTTTTTTTCCTTGTTTTTGAGTATTGCAGATAAGGAATATTAAATGGAGTCCAAACGGAATAAAATCTTTGCGATGATTTTTCTTGGACCAGAAGAAACCTCCCAGACTTGGACATGAAGGCAGGAGACTTGCCGTGGAGTCACAAGCCACCAGGGCGCGCCCTAGGGGGGGGGGCGCCCCCCTGGCGTGTGGCCCCCCAGCAGCTCTCCTAACCCTATTCTTTGGCCTATAACTTCCCAAATATTCCCTGGATACCAAAAAGAGCCACGATAATACTTTTCCGCCGCCGGAAGCCTCTTTTCCCGTGAGATCCCATCTTGGAGCCTTTTCCGGTAATCTGCCGGAGAGGGATTCGATCACGGAGGGCATCTACATCAACTCCATTGCCCCTCCGATGATGCGTGAGTAGTTCACCACAGACCTTCGGGTACATAGCTAGTAGCTAGATGGCTTCTTCTCTCTCTTTGTTCTTCAATACCATGTTCTTCATGATCTTCATGGAGATCTATCCGATGTAATACTCTTTTGCGGTGTGTTTGTCGAGATCCGATGAATTGTGGGTTTATGATCAGATTATCTATGAATATTATTTGAATCTTCTCTGAATTCTTATATGCATGATTTCATATCTTTGGAAGTCTCTTCGAGTTATTGGTTTGGTTTGGCCAACTAGATTGGTAATTCTTGCAATGGGAGAAATGCTTAGTTTTGGGTTCAATCTTGCGGTGTCCTCACCCAGTGACATAGTAGGGGTAGCGAGGCACGTATTTGTATTGTTGCCATCGAGGATAAAAAGATGGGGTTTTCATCATATTGCTTGAGTTTATCCCTCTACATCATGTCATCTTACCTAATGCGTTACTCTGTTCTTCATGAACTTAATACTCTAGATGCAGGCAGGAGTCGGTCGATGTGTGGAGTAATAGTAGTAGATGCAGAATCATTTCGGTCTACTTGACATGGACGTGATGCCTATATGCATAATCATTGCCTTGGATATCGTCATAACTATGCGCTTTTCTATCAATTGCTCGACAGTAATTTGTTCACCCACCATATTATTTTCCTTCATGAGAGAAGCCTCTAGTGAAACCTATGGCCCCCGGGTCTATTGTCCATATTATATTTTCAGATCTATACTTTGCTGCAATCTTTTTACTTTTGTTTTACTTTTCGTTTTAGCAATCTTTTATATCTATCTCTATCAGATCTCATCCTTGCAAGTAACCGTGAAGGGATTGACAACCCCTTTTCTGCGTTGGGTGCAAGTGTTTGATTATTTTGTGTAGGTACATCTATTGGGGACTTGCTTGTATCTCCTACTGGATTGATACATTGGTTCTCAACAACTGAGGGAAATACTTATCTACTTTGCTGCATCACCCTTTCCTCTTCAAGGGAAAACCAACGCAAGCTCAAGAAGTAGCAAGAAGGATTTCTGGCGCCGTTGCCGGGGAGATCTACATCAAGCCTACCAAGTACACATCACAAACTCATCTCTTGCATTTACATTATTTGCCATTTGCCTCTCGTTTTCCTCTCCCCCACTTCTAAAACAATTTTCAGAAAAAACCAATTTTTTTTGCCTTTTTATTCGCCCTTCTTCCGTTCGTCTTTTTGTTTGCTTTCTGTTTGCTTGTGTGCTAGATTGCTTGGTTTGTCACGATGACTCAAGAGAATACCAAGTTGTGTGACTTCTCCAATACTAATAGTAATGATTTTATTAGTACTCCGATTGCTCCCGCCACTAGTGCGGAATCTTATGAAATTAATGCCGCTTTGCTTAATCTTGTTATGAAAGAACAATTTTCCGGCCTTCCTAGTGAAGATGCCGCATCCCATCTAAATACTTTCGTTGAGTTGTGTGATATGCAAAAGAAGAAAGATGTGGATAATGATATTGTTAAATTGAAGCTATTTCCGTTCTAACTACGAGATCGTGCTAAAACTTGGTTTTTATCTTTGCCTAAAAATAGTATTGATTCATGGAATAAGTGTAAAGATGCTTTTATTTCCAAGTACTTTCCGCCCGCTAAGATCATCTCCCTTAGGAACGATATAATGAATATTAAGCAACTTGATCATGAGCATGTTGCACAATCTTGGGAGAGGATGAAATTAATGATTAGAAATTGCCCCACACATGGTTTGAGTTTATGGATGATTATACAAAAATTTTATGCGGGATTGAATTTTGCTTCTAGAAATCTTTTAGATTCCGCCGCGGGTGGTACTTTTATGGAAATCACATTAGGAGAAGCTACTAAACTCCTAGATAATATTATGGCAAATTACTCTCAATGGCATACCAAAAGATGTCCTACTAGTAAAAAAGTGCATGCTATTGAAGAAATAAATACTTTGAGTGAAAAGATGGATGAATTGATGAAATTGTTTGCTAGTAAGAGTGCTCCTATTGATCCTAATGATATGCCTTTGTCTTCTTTGATTGGAAATAATAATGAATCTATGGATGTGAATTTCGTTGGTAGGAACAATTTTGGTAATAACGCGTATAGAGGTAATTTCAATCCTAGGCCGTTTCCTAGTAATTCCTCTAATAATTATTGTAATTCCTACAACAATACTTATGGAAATTATAATAAGATGCCCTCTGATCTTGATAATAATATTAAAGAATTTATTAGTTCGCAAAGGGGTTTCAATGTTATGATTGAAGAAAAATTGCTCAAGATTAATGATTTGGCTAGGAACGTTGATAGAATTTTGCTTGAGATTGATTCTTTGAAAATTAGATCTACTCCACCCAAGCGTGATATTAATGAGTCTTTAAAAGCTATGAGAATTTCTATTGATGAGTGTAAGGAAAGAACCGCTAGAATGCGTGCTAAGCGTGAATGGCTTGAAAAAGTGTGTTCTCGTGATAATATTGATGAAGATCTTAAAGTGATTGATGTGACTCCTATTGAATATTTGTTTTCTAAAACAAATCTTGATAAATATGGGACTGGAGATAAGTCAACTTTAGTTAAAAGGCGTCCCAATGATTCGGAGTTTATAGATCTTAATGCTGAGATTGATAAAAGTGGGATTGAAGAGGTCAAAACTTTAAATAGCAATGAACCCCTCTTTTGGATTTCAAGGACTTTAATTATGATAATTGTTCTTTGATTGATTGTATTTCCTTGTTACAATCCATGTTGAATTCTCCACATGCTTATAATCAAAATAAAGCTTTTACTAAACATATCGTGGATGCTATGATGAAATCTTTTGAAGAAAAACTTGAGTTAGAAGTTTCTATACCTAGAAAGCTTTATGATGAGTGGGAAACTACTATTAATATTAAAATTAAAGATTATGAGTGCCATGCTTTGTGTGATTTGGGTGCTAGCGTTTCCACGATTCCGAAAACTTTATGTGATGTGCTAGGTTTCCATGAATTTGATGATTGCTCTTTAAATTTGCATGTAGCGGATTCCACTATTAAGAAACCTATGGGAAGAATTAATGATGTTATTATTGTTGCAAATAGGAATTATGTGTCCATATATTTCATTGTTCTTGATATAGATGGCAATCCTACATGTCCTATTATTCTTGGTAGACCTTTCCTTAGAACGATCAGTGCAATTATTGATATGAAAGAAGGAAATATTAGATTCCAATTTCCGTTAAGGAAAGGCATGGAACACTTTCCTAGAAAGAAAATAAAATTACCTTATGAATCTATTATGAGAGCTACTTATGGATTGCATACCAAAGATGACAACACCTAGATCTATTGCGTTATGCCTAGCTAGGGGCGTTAAACAATAGCGCTTGTTGGGAGGCAACCCAATTTTATTTTTATGCTTTTGTTTTTGCTTCTGTTTTTGAGTGCTTTACACATTATTACCTATGTAGTAATTGTGTTTTCTTGTTTTAATTAGTGTTTGAGCCAAGTAAGACCTTTGGGATGGTCTACGGTGATTGTGATTTGATTTTGCTGAAAAACAGAAACTTTTGCGCTCAGTCCAGGAATTTTATAAATTCACCAGAGTGTTGAATGAGTCTGAAATTTTTACACAAGATTGATATACAAATTTCCCTGATTGTCCTAATGTTTCAGAATTTTTGGAGTTACATAAGTATTCGAAGTCTATAGATTGCTACAGACTGTTCTGTTTTAGACAGATTCTGTTTTCTTTGTGTTGTTTGCTTATTTTGATGTATCTATGGGTTGTATCGGGGGGTATGAACCATGGAGAAGTTGGAATACAGTAGATATTACACCAATATAAATAAATAATGAGTTCACAACAGTACCTAAAGTGGTGATTTATTTTTCTTATACTAACGGATCTCACGAGTTTTCTTATGAGTTTTGTGTTGTGAAGTTTTCAAGTTTTGGGTAAAGATGTGATGGACTATGGAATAAGGAGTGGCAAGAGCCTAAGCTTGGGGATTCCCAAGGCACCCCAAGACATATTCAAGGATACCAAAGAGACTAAGCTTGGGGATTCCCCGGAAGGCATCCCCTCTTTCGTCTTCAATCCATCGGCAAATTTATTTGAGGCTATATTTTTATTCACCACATGATATGTGTTTTGCTTGGAGCGTCTTGTATGATATGAGTATTTGATTTTTAGTTTGCCACAATCATCCTTGATGCACACATATTTTGAGAGAGACACGCGTTAATCGTGAATTTATTAGAATACTCTATGTGCTTCACTTATATCTTTTGAGCTAGGCAATGTTGCTCTAGTGCTTCACTTATATCTTTTTAGAGCACGGTGGTGTTTTATTTTATAGAAATAATTGAACTCTCGTACCTCACTTATATTATTTCTAGAGTCTTTAAACAGCATGGTAATTGGTTTAGGTTATGAATTTAGTCCTAATATAATGGGCATCCAAGAGGGATATAATAAAAACTTTCATATAAAGTGCATTGAATACTATGAGAAGTTTGATTCCTTGCATATAGTTTTGAGATATAAAGATGGTGATATTAGAGTCATGCTAGTGAGTAATTTATGATTGGTAGAAATACTTGTGTTAAAGTTTGTGATTCCCGTAGCATGCATGTATGGTGCACCGTTATGTAACGAAGTCGGAGCATGATTTGTTTAATGATTGTCATCCTTCGTGTGAGGGTCGGGAGCGCGCGATGGTTAACTCCTACCAACCTCTCCCCTAGGAGCATGCATCTAATACTTTACTTCGATAGCTAATAGACTTTTGCAATAAGTATGTGAGTTCTTTATGACTAATGTTGAGTCCATGGATTATAAGCACTCTCACCCTTCCACCTTTGCTAGCCTCTCTAGTACCGCGCAACTTTTGCCGGTGCATTAAACCCACCTTCCTCAAAACAGCCACCATATATCCTTCCTCAAAACAGCCACCATACCTACCTATTATGGCATTTCCATAACCATTCTGAGATATATTTCCATGCAACTTCCACCGCTCCATTTTTCATGACACGCACCATCATTTTCATATTGCATTCATATAAAGTCATGTTTTTTTCTAGGTTTAGAGTTGTAATTTTTTTTGAGTTGTAAGTAAATAAAAGTGTGATGATCATCATTATTAGAGCATTGTCCCGTGAGAGAAAAGGATGATGCAAGCTATGATTCCCTCACAAGTTGGGATGAGTCTCCGGACTTTACAAATAATAAAAGAGGCCAATGAAGCCCAAATAAAAAAAAAGAGGCCAAAGATGCCCACCAAAAAAAAATAAAAAAAATGAGAGAAAGAGAGAAGGGACAATGCTACTATCTTTTTCCACACTTGTGCTTAAAAGTAGCACCATGATCTTCATGATAGAGAGTCTCCTATTTTGTCACTTTCATATAACTAGTGGAATTTTTCATTATGCACGACCACTTAGTTTCTTTTTGAGCTTTCATACACTTATAGCTCTAGTGCATCCGTTGCATGGCAATCCCTACTCACTCACATTGATATCTATTGATGGGCATCTCCATAGCCCGTTGATACGCCTAGTTGATGTGAGACTATCTTCTCCTTTTTCCTCACAACCTCCACCATATTTTATTCCACCTATAGTGCTATATCCATGGCTCACGCTCATGTATTGCATGAGAGTTGAAAAGGTTTGAGAACATAAAAGGTGTGAAACAATTGCTTGACTTGTCATCGGGGTTGTGCATGATTTAAATACTTTGTGTGGGGAAGATGGAGCATAGCCAGACCATATGATTTTGTAGGGATAGCTTTCTGAGGCCATGTTATTTTGAAAGGACACAATTGCCTTGTTAGTATGCTTGAAGTATTATTGTTTTTATGTCAATATTAAACTTTTTTTTGAATCTTACGGATCTGAATATTCATGCCACAATAAAGAATATTACATGGATAAATATGTTAGGTAGCATTCCACATCAACAAATCTGTTTTTATCATTTACCTACTCGAGGACGAGCAGGAATTAAACTTGGGGATGCTTGATACGTCTCCAACGTATCTATAATTTTTGATTGTTCCATGCTATTATATTATCTGTTTTGGATGTTTTATATGCATTAATATGCTATTTTATATTATTTTTGGGACTAACCTATTAATCTAGAGCCTAGTGCCAGTTTCTGTTTTTTCCTTGTTTTTGAGTATTGCAGATAAGGAATATTAAACGGAGTCCAAACGGAATAAAATCTTCGCGATGATTTTTCTTGGACCAGAAGAAACCTGCCAGACTTGGAGATGAAGGCAGGAGACCTGTCGTGGAGTCACAAGCCACCAGGGCCCGCCCTAGAGGGGGGTCCTGGCTTGTGGCCCCCCAGCAGCTCTCCTAAGCCTATTCTTCGGCCTATAAATTCCCAAATATTCCCTGGATACCAAAAAGAGCCACGATAATACTTTTCCGCCGCCGGAAGCCTCTGTTCCCGTGAGATCCCATCTTGGAGCCTTTTCCGGTAATCTGCCGGAGGGGGATTCGATCACGAAGGGCATCTACATCAACTCCATTGCCCCTCCGATGATGCGTGAGTAGTTCACCACAGACCTTCGGGTCCATAGCTAGTAGCTAGATGGCTTCTTCTCTCTCTTTGTTCTTCAATATGATATTCTTCATGATCTTCATGGAGATCTATCCGATGTATAACTCTTTTGCGGTGTGTTTGTCGAGATCCGATGAATTGTGGGTTTATGATCAGATTATCTATGAATATTATTTGAATCTTCTCTGAACTCTTATATGCATGATTTCATATCTTTGCAAATCTCTTCGAGTTATTGGTTTGGTTTGGCCAACTAGATTGGTAATTCTTGCAATGGGAGAAGTGCTTAGTTTTGGGATCAATCTTGCGATGTCCTCACCCAGTGACATAGTAGGGGTAGCGAGGCACGTATTTGTATTGTTGCCATCGAGGATAAAAAGATGGGGTTTTCATCATATTTCTTGAGTTTATCCCTCTACATCATGTCATCTTACCTAATGCGTTACTCTGTTCTTCATGAACTTAATACTCTAGATGCAGGCAGGAGTCGGTCGATGTGTGGAGTAATAGTAGTAGATGCAGAATCGTTTCGGTCTACTTGACACGGACGTGATGCCTATATGCATAATCATTGCCTTGGATATCGTCATAACTATGCGCTTTTCTATCAATTGCTCGACAGTATTTTGTTCACCCACCGTATTATTTTCCTTCATGAGAGAAGCCTCTAGTGAAACCTATGGCCCCGGGGTCTATTTTCCATATTATATTTTCAGATCTATACGTTGCTGCAATCTTTTTACTTTTGTTTTACTTTTCATTTTAGCAATCTTTTATAGCTATCTCTATCAGATCTCATCCTTGCAAGTAACCGTGAAGGGATTGACAACCCCTTTTCTGTGTTGGGTGCAAGTGTTTGATTATTTGTGTAGGTACATCTAGTGGGGACTTGCTTGTATCTCCTACTGGATTGATACCTTGGTTCTCAACAACTGAGGGAAATACTTATCTACTTTGCTGCATCACCCTTTCCTCTTCAAGGGAAAACCAACGCAAGCTCAAGAAGTAGCACATAACTAACACCGAATAATGCACCATAAGTAGGATGTAATTTCATTGCATAACTATTGACTTTCGTACTTGGATAGGGATCACAAACCTTAACACCAATATTCTTACTAAAGCATAATTACTCATTAACATGACTCACATATCACTATCATCATGTCTCAAAACTATTACAAGGAATCAAGTTTAATTTGTCCAATGATCTTCATGAAAGTTTTTATTATATCCTCCTTGAATATCTATCACTTTGGGACTAGTTTCATATATTGCCATTGCTTTCTACAAGCTCAAACAAATTTAAGTGAAGAACATGAGCATAAAGGTTTCATCTCTCAAAATAGTATATGTGAAGAATGAGAGGATTTCTTCATAATTTACTAACTCTCAAATTAATATAAGTGAAGCATGAGAGTATTTCTTCAAAAAAATTCCAAGCACACCATGCTCAAAAAGATATAAGTGAAGCACTAGAGCAATTCCATAGCTCAAAAAAATAAATAAGTGAAGCATATAGAGCAATTCTAACAAATCATAGCATAATTTTGGATCTCTGAAATAGGTGTGTCCAGCAAGGATACTAATGACAAAAAAAAAGCAAAGCAAGCAAAGACTCAAATGATAAAAGACGCTCCAAGCAAAACTCATGATATGTGACGAATAAAAATATAGCTCCAAGTAAAATAACGATGGTCGTTAGAAGAAAGAGGGGATGCCACTTGGGGCATCCCCAAGCTTAGTTGCTTGTTTCTCTTTGGATATACCGTGGGGGTTCTGTAGCATCCCCAAGCTTAGGCTCTTCTCACTCCTTATTCCTTCATCCATCGTGATCTCACCCAAAACTTGAAAACTTCAATCACACAAAACTCAACAAAACCTTCGTGAGATCCGTTAGTATAATAAAGCAAATCACCACTTTAAGTACTGTTACAAACCATTCATTTTTTATTATTGCATTATACCTATTGTATTTTAACTTTACCATGGCTTATACCCTTCAGTACAAACCATAGATTCATCAAAACAAGCACACAATGCAACGAAAACAAAACCTGTCTTAAACAGAGTTGTGTTTAGTAATCTGTACTCTAACCATACTTCTGTAACTCTAAAAATTCTAAAAAATTAGGAAAATGCAAATAATTTGTATAGCAACACTATGTTAAAATTTCAGCTCATTATCACGCTCCAGTAAAAAAATGAAAATTTGCACACTTGAGGCAAAGTTTCTTTTTCAGATTCAGCGTTGTTTCTACACATCTTATGAATCATCCTAAAGGCTTTACTTGGCACAAACACTAAATAAAACATAAAAGCACAATCATAACGGAGGCATAATTGTGTCAACACTCAAAAACATAAAGAAAAAGAAGAAAATAAATCTATTCATTGGGTTGCCTCCCAACAAGCGCTATCGTTTTACGCCCCGAGCTAGGCATAAGGCATAGATTCAAGTATTGTCATCTTTGGTTTTTGCTCCATAGGATGCTCTCATGATTGATTAATATGGTGGCTTAATTCTTGTTCTAGGGAAGTGTTACATACCCTTTCTTAGTGGAAACTGAAATCTAATATTGCTTTCTTTCATATCAATCATGGCACCTATAGTGCGTAAAAACGGTCTACCAAGTATAATGGGACAAGACGGATTGCAATCAATATAAAGAACAATAAAATCTATGGGCACATAGTTCCTATTTGCAAGAATAAGAACATCATTAATTCTTCCCAAAGTCTTTTTAATAGTAGAATCCGCCAAGTGCAAATTAAGAGAACATTCTTCAATATTGGTTAGACCAAGCACATCACATAAAGATTTCGGAATCGTGGAAACACTAGCACCGAAATCACATAAAGCAAAGCACACTCATAATTTTTAATCATGCCCTTAATGGTAGGTTCCCACTCATCATGTAATTTTCTAGGAATAGAAATCTCTAACTCCAACTTTTCTTCAAAAGATTTCATCATGGCATCAACGATATGTTTAGTAAATGCTTTATTTTGTTCGTAAGCATGGGGTGAATTCAACATGGATTGCAGAAAAGAAATACAATCAATCAAGGAGCAACTATCACAATTAAAGTCCTTGCAATCCAAAATAGTGGGCACATCACTAGTTAAAGTTTTGATCTCTTCAAACCCACTTTCATCAATTTTTTCATCAAGATTTTCACCCTCCAAATCATGGGGACGCCTTCTAGCTAAAGTTGACTATACTTCAATCCCTTTATTATAAATTTTAATATTACTAAACAAGGAGTCAATAGAAGAAACACCAATGACTTTAAGATCTTCATCATTTTTCTGAAAGCAGTCACTAGAAAACGCTTTTTCTAAAAATTCTCTTTTAGCTCTAAGCATAGCGGTTCTTTTCTTACTTTCATCCATAGAGACATATAAAGCTTTAATTGATTCATCAATCTTAGGTGCAAAAGCTTTCAACTTGAGATTTTCTACATCATGAGAAATCTATCAATGCTTCTAGACATATCATCAATCTTATTCAACTTTTCTTCTATCGTAGTATTGAAAACCTTTTGCGCATTAATAAATTATTTAATATTACTCTTAAGATCAGAGGGATTCCTATTATTATTGTAAGAAGAATTACCATAGGAATTACCATAATTATTAGAGGAATTTCTAGGAAAAGGCCTAGGATTAAAATTACCTCTATAAGCATTGTTATTGAAATTGTTTCGCGAGACGAAATTCATATCTATGGAATCACTATTTTGCTCAATCAAAGTAGACAAAGGCACATCATTAAGATCAATAGGAGCATTTTTACTAGCAACCAACTTCATTAAAGCATCAACTTTTTCACTCAAGGTACTAATTTCCTCTACCGAATTAACTTCTTTACTAGTAGGTGCTCTTTCGGTATGCCATTGAGAATAATTCAATCCCACATAAATTTTTTGTCTGATCATCCAAAGATTTAAACCATGAGTACGACAATTTCTTGGCATCAATTTCATTCTTTCCCAAGATTATGCAACATGTTCATGCTCAAGTTGCTTAAAATTCATGATTTGAGTCCTAAGGGAAATAATTTTCGCAGGCGGAAAATACTTAGTAATAAAAGAATCCTTGCACTTATTCCAAGAATCAATAATATTGCGAGGCAAAGAAGAAAACCAAATTCTTGCACGATCCCGCGAGGAGAAAGGAAATAATTTCAACTTCACTATATCATTGTCCACATCTTTTTTCTTTTGCATATCACAAATTTCTACGAATGTGTTTAGATGGGACGTGGCATCCTCATTAGGAGTACCGGCAAATTGATCTTTCATGACAAGATTCAACAAAGCGGCACTAATATCACAAGTCTCCGCACTAGTGGCTAGAGGATGACGTGGCTTGAGACTACGTCGGTATTTCCCCAAAGAGGAAGGGATGATGCAGCACAGCAACGGTAAGTATTTCCCTCAGTTATGAAACCAAGGTTATCGAACCAGTAGGAGGATCACGACTACCCAATAAGCAGCACCTGCACACAAATAACAAATACTTGCAACCCCACGCGAAAGAGAGGTTGTCAATCTCTCTACGGTAAAAAGATAGATTAAGTAGTGATAGATAGGAGAGATAGATCTCTCAAGAACACAAAATAGAAAAGGAAAATAAAAAGTGCAGCAATATATTTTTGGGTTTTTGGTTTTGTAGATCTGAAAACAAAGAGGCAAAAAGATAGATCGGAAAGCAATATATTGGAAAAGTAGACCCGGGGGTCGTAGGATTCACTAGTGGCTTCTCTCATGAGTATAGCGCACGGTGGGTGAACAAATTACTGTTGGGAAATTGATAGAAGATCAAATAATCATGACGATATCCAAGGCGATGATCATTATATAGGCATCACGTCCAAGATAAGTAGACCGACTCGTGCCTGCATCTAGCACTATTACTCCACACATCGACCACTATCCAACATGCATCTAGTGTATTAAGTTCATGGAAAAACGGAGTAATGCAATAAGAACGATGACATGATGTAGACAAGATCTATTCATGTAGGAATATACCCCATATTGTTATCCTTAATAGCAATGATACATGCGTGCCTTGCTGCCCCTTCTGTCACTGGGAAAGGACACCACAAGATCGAACCCATCAAAAAGCACCTCTTCCCATGGCAAGAAAAATCGATGTAGTTGGCCTAACTAAACCAAATATTCGAAGAAGAAATACGAGGCTATAAGTAATCACGCATATAAGAGATCAAAGAAGACTCAAATAATATTCATGGATAGAAACTGATCATGAACTCAAAATTTATCGGATCCCAACAAACACACCGCAAAAGTTTACATCAAATAGATCTCCAAGAGACCATTGGATTGAGAATCATAAGAGAGAGAGGAAGCCATCTAGCTACTGCCTACGGACCCGTAGGTCTATGGTGGACTACTCACGCATCATCGAAGAGGCACCTATGAAGAAGATGAACCCCTCCGTGATGGTGTTTGATACGTCTCCAACGTATCTATAATTTATGAAGTATTCATGCCATGTTTATAATAATTCTATATGATTTTGGTATGATTTTATTAGAACTAACCCGGACTGACGCTGTTTTCAGCAGAACTACCGTGGTGTTGTTTTTGTGCAGAAATAAAAGTTCTCGGAATGAGCTGGAAATTTACGGAGAATATTTTTGGAAAATATAAAAAATACTGGAGCGAAGAGTCACCGGAGAGGAAGGCCGAGGAAGCCATAAGCCACAGGGGCGCCCCCCCCCTAGGGCGCGCCCCCCTGGCTTGTGGGCCCCTCGAGCACTCTCCTGACGTGATTTCGGCGCCAACCTCTCCTATAAATCCAGAAAACGTCAGAAAGAAACCTAGATCGGAAGTTCTGCCACCGCAAGTCTCCAGAGCCACGAAAGATCAATCTTGGCCCACTCCGGCACCCTGTCGGAGGGGGGTCACCGTCACCGGAGGCCATGGAGGAGGTGGACGGAGGGGCCATCATCGCCATGGAGGCCAAGGACCAGAGGGAGAACCTTCTCCCAACAAGGGGGAGGCCATGGAGGAGGAAGCACAAGGGGGAGACCCTCTCCTCCTCTCTCCCGGTGGTGCCGGAGTGCCGCCGGGGGAACCATCACCGCGGTGATCGTCTTCATCAACATCACCCTCTTCATCACCATCCTCATCTACTTCTAGCGGTCCACTCTCCCGCACCCCGCTGTAATCCCCTACTTGAACATGGTGCTTTATGCCACATATTATGATCCAATGATGTGTTGCCATCCTATGATGTTTTGAGTAGATTACATTTGTCCTTTGGGTTGATTGATGATCTAGATTGGTTTGAGTTGTATGTTTTACTTTGGTGTTGTCCTATTGTGCCTTCCGTGCCGCGCACACGTGAAGGATTCCCGCTGTAGGGTGTTGCAATGCGTTCATGATTCACTTATAGTGGGTTGCTTGAGTGACAGAAGCATAAACCCGAGTAGGTGGGTTGTTGCGTATGGGATAAAGGGGACTTGATGCTTTAATGCTATGGTTGGGTTTTACCTTAATGATCTTTAGTAGTTGCGGATGCTTGGTAGAGTTCCAATCATAAGTGCATATGATCCAAGTAGAGAAAGTATGTTAGCTTATGCCTCTCCCTCATATAAAATTGCAATAATGATTACCGATCTTGTTAACAATTGCCTAGGACAATTCCGCACACCGACCCATCATTATTCCACCCTCGCTGTTTGTAATACATTGTAATATATTCTAACTTTATGATACCAGCACCTATTTCTATATTTTAGCTCTCCGATATCATGCAAAGCTATCCTCTTCATACCCACAACGTAGTTTTATTTCTCGTTTCTAGTTGTAAGCAAACGTTCGGCGTACATAGAGTCGTATCAGTGGCAGATAGGACTTGAGAGAATATTGATCTTACCTTTAGCTCCTTGTGGGTTCGACACTCCATACTTATCACTTCCACCTTTGGAAATTGCTATGATGATTCCTTGCACTTGGGGATTATCAGTGTTTAGATTGGATCTCAAGGTTCTGGAACTTGCGGCGGCTGGAATTGTGTTTCGTCAACTCCCCTAGGGTTTTCTGAATATTTGGGAATTTATAGGCATCAGAGGCGGTGGAGGGGGCCCCGTGGAGGGCACAACCCATCAGGGCGCGCCGGGGGCCCCCTGGTGCGCCCTGGTGCGCCCTGGTGGGTTGTGCTCTCCACAGCCCACCTTCCTGGCTCTTCTTTGGCCCACTGGGTGTCTTCTGGTCCCGAAAAAATCTCGAAAAAGTTTCGTCGTGATTGGACTCCGTTTGGTACTGATATTCTATGAAGTAAAAAACAAGCAAAAACAGCAACTAGCACTTTGGCACTATGTCAATAGGTTAGTCACAAAAAATGATATAAAGTTGTTATAAAATGATTGTAAAACATCCAAGAATGATAATATAACAGCATGGAACAAGCAAAAATTATAGATACGTTGGAGACGTATCAGCATCCGCAAGCGTAATTCCTACTCGTCCTCGAGTAGGTAAATGATAAAAAAAGAATTTTTGATGTGGAATGCTACCTAACATGTTCATCTCATATTCTTTTCTTTTGTATAGCATGGACATTTGGACTTGTAAATGATTCAAAGCAATAGTCTAATTTTAACATAATGACTTCAATACTCAAGCATGCCAACAAGCAACCATGTCTTTCAAAATATCAACAGTAAAGAAAGTTATCCCTAGCCCATCATGCTCAATCATTGATCCATTCATGAGACACACTCAAATATTAGCTATGCCCAATGCTCAAGTATGATCATAGTGCCCCCTAGTTGGTGTTTTATAAGAGAAGATGGACACTCAAAGTAAAAATAAAAATTGCATAAAGTAAATAGATAGGACCTTCGCAGAGGGAAGTAGGGATTTGTAGAGGTGCTAGAGCTCAAAGTTTAAATTGAGAGAGATTTTTTTTGGGTGGCATGCTTTTCCTGTCAACGAAAACGAAAAAGTAGCTCACAATACTTTCCATGCTAGATATATCATAGATACGAGCACACAGATGAGAAGTTTATTTTGAAAATTTAGAGATGACACATACAAATTTGCTTGGAACGGCATGGAAATACCGCATATAGGTAGGTATGGTGGACTCATAAGGCAAAACTTGGTTTAAGGATTTTGGATGCACAAGTAGCATTTCTACTTAGTACAAATGGAGGCTAGCAAATAGATTGAGAAGCAACCAAACCAAGAAACGAAAATTCACATAAGCGAGCATTGAGCATAACTAACACCGAATAATGCACCATAAGTAGGATGTAACTTCATTGCATAACTATTGACTTTCGTGCATGCATAGGGAATCAGAGACCTTAACACCAATATTCCTACTAAAGCATAATTACCCACTAACATGACTCACATATTACTATCATCATGTTTTAAAACTATTACAAGGAATCAAGTTTAATTTGTCCAATGATCTTCATAAAAGTTTTTATTATATCCTCCTTGGATATCTATCACTTTGGGACTAGTTTCATTTATTGCCATTGCTTTTTAACTAGCTCAAACAAATTTAAGTGAAGCACATGAGCATAGAGATTTCATCTCTCAAAATAGTATAAGTGAAGCATGAGAGGATTTCTTCAAAATTTACTAGCTCTCAAATTAATCTAAGTGAAGCATCAGAGTATTTCTACAAAAAATTCCAAGCACACCGTGCTCAAAAAGATATAAGTGAAGCACTAGAGCAATCCTATAGCTCAAAAAGTTTAAGTGAAGCACTAGAGCAATCCTATAGCTCAAAAAGTTTAAGTGAAGCATATAGAGCAATTTTAACAAATCATAGCATAATTTTGGCTCTCTCAAATAGGTGTGTCCAGCAAGGATACAAGTTACAAACTAACAAGCAAAGCATGCAAAGATACAAGACGCTCCAAGCAAAACTCATGATATGTGACGAATAAAAATATAGCTCCAAGTAAAATACCGATGATCGTTAGAAGAAAGAGGGGATGCTCTCCACAGCCCACGCCCCCCCCCCCTCCACAGCCCACCTTCCTGGCTCTTCTTTGGCCCACTGGGTGTCTTCTGGTCTAGAAAAAATCTCCAAAAAGTTTCGTCGCGATTGGACTCCGTTTGGTAATGATTTTCTGCGAAGTAAAAAACAAGCAAAAACAGCAACTGGCACTTTGGCACTATGTCAATAGGTTATTCCCAAAAAATGATATAAAGTTGTTATAAAATGATTGTAAAACATCCAAGAATGATAATATAACATCATGGAACAAGCAAAAATTATAGATACGTTGGAGACGTATCAGAGGAGCAATCGGAGTACTAATAAAATCATTATTATTAGTATTGGAAAAATCACACAATTTGGTGTTTTCTTGAGTCATCGTGACTATGCAAACAAGATTGCAAGCAAGCAAGGGATCTGACTAGAAAAAGGCAAATGAAAAAGAGGGCGAATAACACGACAAATTTGGTGAAGTGGGGGAGAGGAAAACGAGAGGCAAATGGCAAATAATGTAATTGCAAGTAGATGAGACTTGTGATTAGGAACTTGGTAGATGTTGATGGTGTCTCCTCGGCGCCAGAGATTGGCACGTAGAAGAGACCACTTCCTCCCCGGCAACTGCGCTAGAAATTCCTTTGACGTGGCTTGTGACTGCGTCGGTATTTCCCCAAAGAGGAAGGGATGATGAAGCACAGCGACAGTAAATATTTCTCTCAGTTATGAAACCAAGGTATCGAACTAGTAGGAGGATCACCAACACAACGTAAACAACACTTGCACACAAAGAACAAATACTTGCAACCCGACACGAAAGAGAGGTTGTCAATCTCTCTACGGTAAAAAGATAGATTAGGATATGATAGATTGGATAGATAGATCTCTCAAGAATGCAAAATAAAAGAGGCAAATAAAAAGTGCAGCAAGGTATTTTTGGGTTTTTGGAATAATAGATCTGAAAATAAAAGCAGCAAAAAGATAGGCCAGAAAGCAATAGTCTGGAAAAGTAGACCCGAGGGCCGTAGGTTTCACTAGTGGCTTCTCTCATGAGTATAGCACACGGTGGGTGAACAAATTACTGTTGGGCAATTGATAGAAGATCAAATAATCATGACGATATCCAAGGCGTTGATCATTATATAGGCATTACGTCCAAGATTAGTAGACCGAAACGATTCTGCATCTACTACTATTACTCCACACATCGACCGCTATCCAGCATGCATCTAGTGTATTAAGTTCATGGAAAAACGGAGTAATGCAATAAGAATGGTGACATGATGTAGACAAGATCTATTCATGTAGGAATAGACCCCATCTTGTTATCCTTAATAGCAACGATACATGTGTGCCTTTCTGCCCCTTCTGTCACTGGGAAATGACACCGCAAGATCTAACCCATCACAAAGCACCTCTTCCCATATAAAGAAAAATCAATCTAGTTGGCCTAACTAAACCAAAGATTCGAAGAAGAAATACGAGGCTATAAGTAATCATGCATATAAGAGATCAAAGAAGACTCAAATGATATTCATGGATAGAAACTGATCATGAACTCAAAATTCATCGGATCCCAACAAACACACCGCAAAAGTTTACATCAAATAGATCTCCAAGAGACCATTGTATTGAGAATAAAAAGAGAGAGAGTAAGCCATCTAGCTAGTGCCTATGTTCCCGTAGGTCTATGGTGGACTACTCATGCATCATTGGAGAGGCACCAATGAGGATGATGAACCCCTCCATGATCGTGTTAGATTGGATCTCGCGGTTCTGGAACTTGCGGCGGCTGGATGTGTTTTTCGTCGACTCCCTTAGGGTTTCTGGAATATTTGGGTATTTATAGGCATCAGAGGTGGTGGAGGGGTGCTACATCTTGAGCTTGCGTTGGTTTTCCCTTGAAGAGGAAAGGGTGATGCAGCAAAGTAGATAAGTATTTCCCTCAGTTGTTGAGAACCAAGGTATTAATCCAGTAGAAGGTACAAGCAAGGCCCCAATCTTTGCACCTACACAAACAATCAAACACTTGCACCCAACGCTATAAAGGGGTTGTCAATCCCTTCACGGTTACTTGCAAGGATGAGATCTGATAGAGATAGATATAAAAGATTACTAAAACGAAAAGTAAAATAAAAGTAAAAAGATTGCAGCAAAGTATTTTTGGTATTTTTGGTTTATAGATCTGAAAATATAATATGGAAAATAGACCCGGGGGCCATAGGTTTCACTAGAGGCTTCTCTCTTGAAGGAAAATAATACGGTGGGTGAACAAATTACTATCGAGCAATTGATAGAAAAGCGCATAGTTATGACGATATACAAGGCAATGATTATGCATATAGGCATCACGTCCGTGTCAAGTAGACCGAAACGATTCTGCATCTACTACTATTACTCCACACATCGACCGACTCCGGCCTGCATCTAGAGTATTAAGTTCATGAAGAACAGAGTAACGCATTAGGTAAGATGACATGATGTAGAGGGATAAACTCAAGCAATATGATGAAAACCCCATCTTTTTACCCTTGATGGAAACAATACAAATACGTGCCTCGCTACCCCTACTTTGTCACTGGGTGAGGACACCGCAAGATTGAACCCAAAACTAAGCACTTCTCCAATTGCAAGAATTACCAATCTAGTTGGCCAAACCAAACCAATAACTCGAAGAGACTTGCAAAGATATGAAATCATGCATATAAGAATTCAGAGAAGATTCAAATAATATTCATAGATAATCTGATCATAAATCCACAATTCATCGGATCTCGACAAACACACCGCAAAAGAGTATTACATCGGATAGATCTCCATGAAGATCATGGAGAACATGGTATTGAAGAACAATAGAGAGAGAAGAAGCCATCTAGCTACTAGCTATGGACCCGAAGGTCTGAGGTGAACTACTCACGCATCATCGGAGGGGCAATGGAGTTGATGTAGATGCCCTCCGTGATCGAATCCCCCTCCAGCAGATTACCGGAGAAGGCCCCAAGATGGGATCTCACGGGAACAGAGGCTTCAGGCGGCGGAAAAGTATTATCGTGGCTCTTTTTGGTATTGGGGGAATATTTCTGAATTTATAGGCGAAAAATTAGGGTTGGAGGAGCCACGGGGGGCCCACAAGCCAGGGGGGCGCCCCCCCGGGGGCGCGCCCAGGTGGCTTGTGGCCCACCCGTGGGTCTTCTGGCCTCTGCTCCAAGTCTCCTGGGTTCCTTCTGGTCCAAGAAAAATCATCGTAGAATTTTATTCCGTTTGGACTCCGTTTGATATTCCTTATCTGCAATACTCAAAAACAAGGAAAAACAGAAGCTGGCACTGGGCACTAGGTTAATAGGTTAGTCCCAAAAATAATATAAAATAGCATATTAATGCATATAAAATATCCAAAACAGATAATATAATAGAATGGAACAATCAAAAATTATAGATACGTTGGAGACGTATCAAGCATCCCCAAGCTTAATTCGTGCTCGTCCTCGAGTAGGTAAATGATAAAAACAGAATTTTTGATGTGGAATGCTACCTACCATATTTATCCATGCAATATTCTTTATTGAGGCATGAATGTTCAGATCCGTAAGATTCAAAACAAAAGCTTAATATTGACATAAAAACAATAATACTTCAAGCATACTAACAAAGCAATTGTGTCCTTTCAAAATAACATGGCCTAAGAAAGTTATCCCTACAAAATCATATGGTCTGGCTATGCTCCATCTTCCCCACACAAAGTTTTTAAATCATGCACAACCCCGATGATAAGTCAAGCAATTGTTTCACACCTTTCATGTTCTCAAACCTTTTCAACTTTCACGCAATACATGAGCGTGAGCCATGGATATAGCACTATAGGTAGAATAGAATATGGTGGAGGTTGTGAGGAAAAGGAGAAGATAGTCTCACATCAACTAGGCGTATCAACGGGCTATGGAGATGCCCATCAAGAGATATCAATGTGAGTGAGTAGGGATTGCCATGCAACGGATGCACTAGAGCTATAAGTGTATGAAAGCTCAAAAAGAAACTAAGTGGGTGTGCATTACAATGAAAAATTCCACTAGTTATATGAAAGTGGCAAAATAGGAGACTCTCTGTCATGAAGATCATGGTGCTACTTTGAAGCACACGTGTGAAAAAAAGATAGTAGCATTGTCCCTTCTCTATTTTCTCTCATTTTTTTATTTGGGATTCATTGGCCTCTTTTATTATTTGTAAAGTCCGGAGACTCATCCCAACTTGTGAGGGAATCATAGCTTCCATCATCCTTTCCTCTCATGGGACAATGCTCTAATAGTGATGATCATCACACTTTTATTTACTTACAACTCAAGAATTACAACTCGATACCTAGAACAAAATATGACTCTATATGAATGCTTCCGGTGGTGTACCGGGATATGCAACGATCTAGCATAGCAAATGACATCAAAAAACGGGCAAGCCATGAAAACATCATGCTAGCTATCTTACGATCATGCAAAGCAATATGAAAATGATGGTGCGTGTCATAATAAACGGAACGGTGGAAGTTGCATGGCAATATATCTCGGAATGGCTATGGAAATGCCATAATAGGTAGGTATGGTGGCTGTTTTGAGGAAGGGTATATGGTGGGTTTAATGCACCGGCGAAAGTCGCGCGGTACTAGAGAGGCTAGCAAAGGTGGAAGGGTGAGAGTGCGTATAATCCATGGATTTCACATTAGTCATAAAGAACTCACATACTTATTGCAAAAGTCTATTAGTTATCGAAGCAAAGTATTAGACGCATGCTCCTAGGGGAGAGGTTGGTAGGAGTTAACTATCGCGCACTCCCGACCCTCACACAAAGGATGACAATCATTAAACAAATCATGCTCCGACTTCGTTACATAATGGTTCACCATACGTGCATGCTATGGGAATCACAAACTTTAACACAAGTATTTCTACCAATCCACAATTACTCACTAGCATGACTCTAATATCACCATCTTTATATCTCAAAACTATATGCAAGGAATCAAACTTCTCATAGTATTCAATGCACTTTATATGAAAGTTTTTATTATATCCTTCTTGGATGCCCATTTTATTAGGACTAAATTCATAACCTAAACCAATTACCATGCTGTTTAAAGACTCTAAAAATAATATAAGTGAGGTACGAGAGTTCAATTATTTCTATAAAATAAAACACCACCGTGCTCTAAAAAGATATAAGTGAAGCACTAGAGCAAAATTGCCTAGTTCAAAAGATATAGGTGAAGCACATAGAGTATTCTAATAAATTCACGATTCATGCGTGTCCCTCTCAAAAGATGTGTGCAGCAAGGATGATTGTGTAAAACTAAAAAGCAAATATTCATATCATACAAGACGCTCCAAGCAAAACACATATCATGTGGTGAATAAAAATATAGCCTCAAGTAAATTTACCGATGGATTGAAGACGAAAGAGGGGATGCCTTCCGGGGCAGCCCCAAGCTTAGGCTCTTTGGTATCCTTGAATATTCTTTGGGGGTGCCTTGGGCATCCCCAAGCTTAGGCTCTTGCCACTCCTTATTCCATAGTCCATCAAATCTTTACCCAAAACTTGAAAACTTCACAACACAAAACTCAACAGAAAACTCGTGAGATCCGTTAGTATAAGAAAAATAAATCACCACTTTAGGTAATGTTGTGAACTCAATCTTTATTTATATTGGTGTAATATATACTGTATTCCAACTTCTCCATGGTTCATACCCCCCGATACAACCCATAGATACATCAAAATAAGCAAACAACACAAAGAAAACAGAATCTGTCAAAAACAGAACAGTCTGTAGCAATCGGTAAACTTCGAATACTTATGTAACTCCAAAAATTCTGAAAAATTAGGACAATCTGGGAAATTTGTATATAAATCTGGTGTAAAACTTGCAGACTCATTCGACGCTCTGGTGAATTTATACAATTCCTGCACTGAGCGCAAAAGTTTCTGTTTTTCAGCAAAATCAAATCAACAATCACCGTAGACCGTCCGAAAGGTCTTACTTGGCTCAAACACTAATTAAAACACTAAAACACAATTAATACAGAGGTAATAATGTGTCAATCACTCAAAAACAGAAACAACAAAAAACAAACAAAAATAAAATTGGGTTGCCTCCCAACAAGCCCTATTGTTTAACGCCCCTAGCTAGGCATAACGCAATAGATCTAGGTATTGTCATCTTTGGTATGCAACTCCTCAATTGCACACTTAGTAACCCTAGGAGGTTCTTTGCTCTTATCAATAATAATGCTCCTAGGCAAGAAGTCAAGAGATTCACTTGTGGCAATAGGTTCCCTAACAATATTGATAAAGTTGGGGTGAACATTTATCATCTTAAGATCTTCATCCCCTTTACTAGAGGATCCACCCTTATTTTTAGGAACATAAACAAACTTGGAAGTCTTAGAAGGAGGAAAATTTGGAGTGGTTTGAACCGAGGCAAAAGCGGAACCCAAGTTGGTAATAATGTCCTCTAGCTTGCCAATTCTAGAGGAATCTTGATCCAATTTTTCATTAACTATGGGTTCTTTTTCTCTTAGATTTTTTAAAGTAACTCCTACCTTAGATCCATATTGAGTAATATGATTATGAATCTTTTTATCCAAGTTTTCAATGAGCTCTACAGTAGCAACTTTATTTTCAATAATATCAAGCCTTCGCATCACATGTTCCAAAGTTAAGATTGTTTCATTAACCATGAGTGGGGGTGAACCTACCAAATTTATCATAGCACTATAAGAATCAAAGGTATGGCTTCCCAAGTAATTTCCTCCCATAATGGTATCCAGAACATATGTATTCCAAGGCGAAACACCCACATAAAAATTGCGAAGGAGAACGGTAGTAGATTGCTTATGAGTAGATCTATTTTGTGCATTGCAAATTCTATACCAAGCATCTTTTAAGTTTTCTCCCTCCCTTTGCTTAAAATTAAGAACTTCACTCTCCGGGAGTACTAGCGATAGTAGTAAGGCTAGCCATGAGTTTAAGCGATCTAACACACAAGCAAACAAAAAGTAAACGAAAAGACGAACGGAAGAAGGGCGAATATAAAGGCAAATCTTTTTGTTTTTTTTTCTGAAAGTCGTTTTAGAAGTGGGGGAGAGGGAAACGAGAGGCAAATGGCAAATAATGTAAATGCAAGAGAGGAGTTTGTGATGGGTACTTGGTAGGCTTGATGTCTTGACTTGCTATGTATCCTCCCCGGCAATGGCGCCAGAAATCCTTCTTGCTACTTCTTGAGCTTGCGTTGGTTTTCCCTTGAAGAGGAAAGGGTGATGCAGCAAAGTAGATAAGTATTTCCCTTAGTTGTTGAGAACCAAGGTATCAATCCAGTAGGAGGTACAAGCAAGGCCCCAATCTTTGCACCTACACAAACAATCAAACACTTGCACCCAACGCTATAAAGTGGTTGTCAATCCCTTCACGGTTACTTGCAAGGATGAGATCTGATAGAGATAGATATAAAAGATTACTAAAACGAAAAGTAAAATAAAAGTAAAAAGATTGCAGCAAAGTATTTTTGGTATTTTTGGTTTATAGATCTGAAAATATAATATGGAAAATAGACCCGGGGGCCATAGGTTTCACTAGAGGCTTCTCTCTTGAAGGAAAATAATACGGTGGGTGAACAAATTACTATCGAGCAATTGATAGAAAAGCGCATAGTTATGACGATATACAAGGCAATGATTATGCATATAGGCATCACGTCCGTGTCAAGTAGACCGAAACGATTCTGCATCTACTACTATTACTCCACACATCGACCGACTCCGGCCTGCATCTAGAGTATTAAGTTCATGAAGAACAGAGTAACGCATTAGGTAAGATGACATGATGTAGAGGGATAAACTCAAGCAATATGATGAAAACCCCATCTTTTTACCCTTGATGGCAACAATACAAATACGTGCCTCGCTACCCCTACTTTGTCACTGGGTGAGGACACCGCAAGATTGAACCCAAAACTAAGCACTTCTCCCATTGCAAGAATTACCAATCTAGTTGGCCAAACTAAACCAATAACTCGAAGAGACTTGCAAAGATATGAAATCATGCATATAAGAATTCAGAGAAGATTCAAATAATATTCATAGATAATCTGATCATCAATCCACAATTCATCGGATCTCGACAAACACACCGCAAAAGAGTATTACATCTGATAGATCTCCATGAAGATCATGGAGAACATGGTATTGAAGAACAATAGAGAGAGAAGAAGCCATCTAGCTACTAGCTATGGACCCGAAGGTCTGAGGTGAACTACTCACGCATCATCGGAGGGGTAATGGAGTTGATTTAGATGCCCTCCGTGATCGAATCCCCCTCCGACAGATTACCGGAGAAGGCCCCAAGATGGGATCTCACGGGAACAGAGGCTTCCGGCAGCGGAAAAGTATTATCGTGGCTCTTTTTGGTATTGGGGGAATATTTCTGAATTTATAGTTGGAAAATTAGGGTTGGAGCAGCCACGGGGGCCCCACAAGCCAGGGCCCCCCCAGGGGCGCGCCCAGGTGGCTTGTGGCCCACCCGTGGGTCTTCTGGCCTCTTCTCCAAGTCTCCTAGGTTCCTTCTGGTCCAAGAAAACTCATCGTAGAATTTTATTCCGTTTAGACTCTGTTTGATATTCCTTATCTACAATACTCAAAAACAAGGAAAAAACAGAAACTGGCACTGGGCACTAGGTTAATAGGTTAGTCCCAAAAATAATATAAAATCGCATATTAATGCATATAAAATATCCAAAACAGATAATATAATAGAATGGAACAATCAAAAATTATAGATACGTTGGACGTATCAAGCATCGCCAAGCTTAATTCGTGCTCGTCCTCGTGTAGGTAAAGGATAAAAACAGAATTTTTGATGTGGAATGCTTAACATATTTATCCATGCAATATTCTTTATTGAGGCATGAATGTTCAGATCCGTAAGATTCAAAACAAAAGCTTAATATTGACATAAAAACAATAATACTTCAAGCATACTAACAAAGCAATTGTGTCCTTTCAAAATAACATGGCCTAAGAAATTTATCCCTACAAAATCATATGGTCTGGCTGTGCTCCATCTTCCCCACACAAAGTATTTAAATCATGCACAACCCCGATGATAAGTCAAGCAATAGTTTCACATCTTTCATGCTCTCAAACCTTTTCAACTTTCACGCAATACATGAGCGTGAGCCATGGATATAGCACTATAGGTAGAATAGAATATGGTGGAGGTTGTGAGGAAAAGGAGAAGATAGTCTCACATCAACTAGGCGTATCAACGGGCTATGGAGATGCCCATCAAGAGATATCAATGTGAGTGAGTAGGGATTGCCATGCAAAGGATGCACTAGAGCTATAAGTGTATGAAAGCTCAAAAAGAAACTAAGTGGGTGTGCATTACAATGAAAAATTCCACTAGTTATATGAAAGTGGCAAAATAGGAGACTCTCTATCATGAAGATCATGGTGCTACTTTGAAGCACACGTGTGAAAAAAAGATAGTAGCATTGTCCCTTCTCTATTTTCTCTCATTTTTTTTATTTGGGCTTCATTGGCCTCTTTTATTATTTGTAAAGTCCGGAGACTCATCCCAACTTGTGAGGGAATCATAGCTTTCATCATCCTTTCCTCTCATGGGACAATGCTCTAATAGTGATGATCATCACACTTTTATTTACTTACAACTCAAGAATTACAACTCGATACCTAGAACAAAATATGAATCTATATGAATGCTTCCGGTGGTGTACCGGGATATGCAACGATCTAGCATAGCAAATGACATCAAAAAACGGGCAAGCCATGAAAACATCATGCTAGCTATCTTACGATCATGCAAAGCAATATGAAAATGATGGTGCGTGTCATAATAAACGGAACGGTGGAAGTTGCATGGCAATATATCTCGGAATGGCTATGGAAATGCCATAATAGGTAGGTATGGTGGCTGTTTTGAGGAAGGGTATATGGTGGGTTTAATGCACCGGCGAAAGTCGCGCGGTACTAGAGAGGCTAGCAAAGGTGGAAGGGTGAGAGTGCGTATAATCCATGGATTTCACATTAGTCATAAAGAACTCACATACTTATTGCAAAAGTCTATTAGTTATTGAAGAAAAGTATTAGACGCATGCTCCTAGGGGAGAGGTTGGTAGGAGTTAACTATCGCGCGCTCCCGACCCTCACACAAAGGATGACAATCATTAAACAAATCATGCTCCGACTTCGTTACATAATGGTTCACCATACGTGCATGCTATGGGAATCACAAACTTTAACACAAGTATTTATACCAATCCACAATTACTCACTAGCATGACTCTAATATCACCATCTTTATATCTCAAAACTATATGCAAGGAATCAAACTTCTCATAGTATTCAATGCACTTTATATGAAAGTTTTTATTATATCCTTCTTGGATGCCCATTTTATTAGGACTAAATTCATAACCTAAACCAATTACCATGCTGTTTAAAGACTCTAAAAATAATATAAGTGAGGTACGAGAGTTCAATTATTTATATAAAATAAAACACCACCGTGCTCTAAAAAGATATAAGTGAAGCACTAGAGCAAAATTGCCTAGTTCAAAAGATATAGGTGAAGCACATAGAGTATTCTAATAAATTCACGATTCATGCGTCTCCCTCTCAAAAGATGTGTGCAGCAAGGATGATTGTGTAAAACTAAAAAGCAAAGACTCATATCATACAAGACGCTCCAAGCAAAACACATATCATGTGGTGAATAAAAATATAGCCTCAAGTAAATTTACCGATGGATTGAAGACGAAAGAGGGGATGCCTTCCGGGGCAGCCCCAAGCTTAGGCTCTTTGGTATCCTTGAATATTCTTTGGGGGTGCCTTGGGCATCCCCAAGCTTAGGCTCTTGCCACTCCTTATTCCGTAGTCCTTCAAATCTTTACCCAAAACTTGAAACCTTCACAACACAAAACTCAACAGAAAACTCGTGAGATCCGTTAGTATAAGAAAAATAAATCACCACTTTAGGTACTGTTGTGAACCCATTATTTATTTATATTGGTGTAATATATACTGTATTCCAACTTCTCCATGGTTCATACCCCCCGATACAACCCATAGATACATCAAAATAAGCAAACAACACAAAGAAAACAGAATCTGTCAAAAACAGAACAGTCTGTAGCAATCGGTAAACTTCGAATACTTCTGTAACTCCAAAAATTCTGAAAAATTAGGACAATCTGGGAAATTTGTATATCAATCTGGTGTAAAACTTGCAGACTCATTCGACGCTCTGGTGAATTTATACAATTCCTGGACTGAGCGCAAAAGTTTCTGTTTTTCAGCAAAATCAAATCAACAATCACCGTAGACCGTCCGAAAGGTCTTACTTGGCTCAAACACTAATTAAAACACTAAAACACAAGTAATAAATAGGTAATAATGTGTCAATCACTCAAAAACAGAAACAACGAAAAACAAACAAAAATAAAATTGGGTTGCCTCCCAACAAGCGCTATTGTTTAACGCCCCTAGCTAGGCATAACGCAATAGATCTAGGTATTGTCATCTTTGGTATGCAACTCCTCAATTGCACACTTAGAAACCCTAGGAGGTTCTTTGCTCTTATCAATAATAATGCTCCTAGGCAAGAAGTCAAGAGATTCACTTGTGGCAATAGGTTCCCTAACAATATTGATAAAGTTGGGGTGAACATTTATCATCTTAAGATCTTCATCCCCTTTACTAGAGGATCCACCCTTATTTTTAGGAACATAAACAAACTTGGAAGTCTTAGAAGGAGGAAAATTTGGAGTGGTTTGAACCGAGGCGAAAGCGGAACCCAAGTTGGTAATAATGTCCTCTAGCTTGCCAATTCTAGAGGAATCTTGTTCCAATTTTTCATTAACTATGGGTTCTTTTTCTCTTAGATTTTTTAAAGTAACTCCTACCTTAGATCCATATTGAGTAATATGATTATGAATCTTTTTATCCAAGTTTTCAATGAGCTCTACAGTAGCAACTTTATTTTCAATAATATCAAGCCTTCGCATCACATGTTCCAAAGTTAAGATTGTTTCATTAACCATGAGTGGTGGTGAACCTACCAAATTTATCATAGCACTATAAGAATCAAAGGTATTGCTTCCCAAGTAATTTCCTCCCATAATGGTATCCAGAACATATCTATTCCAAGGTGAAACACCCACATAAAAATTGCGAAGGAGAACGGTAGTAGATTGCTTATGAGTAGATCTTTTTTGAGCATTGCAAATTCTATACCAAGCATCTTTTAAGTTTTCTCCCTCCCTTTGCTTAAAATTAAGAACTTCACTCTCGGGAGTACTAGCGATAGTAGTAAGGCTAGCCATGAGTTTAAGCGATCTAACACACAAGCAAACAAAAAGTAAACGAAAAGACGAACGGAAGAAGGGCGAATAAAAAGGCAAATCTTTTTGTTTTTTTCTGAAAGTCGTTTTGGAAGTGGGGGAGAGGAAAACTAGAGGAAAATGGCAAATAATGTAAATGCAAGAGATGAGTTTGTGATGGGTACTTGGTAGGCTTGATGTCTTGACTTGCTATGTATCCTCCCCGGCAACGGCACCAGAAATCCTTCTTGCTACTTCTTGAGCTTGCGTTGGTTTTCCCTTGAAGAGGAAAGGGTGATGCAGCAAAGTAGATAAGTATTTCCCTCAGTTGTTGAGAACCAAGGTATCAATCCAGTAGGAGGTACAAGCAAGGTCCCAATCTTTGCACCTACACAAACAATCAAACACTTGCACCCAACGCTATAAAGGGGTTGTCAATCCCTTCACGGTTACTTGCAAGGATGAGATCTGATAGAGATAGATATAAAAGATTACTAAAACGAAAAGTAAAATAAAAGTAAAAAGATTGCAGCAAAGTATTTTTGGTATTTTTGGTTTATAGATCTGAAAATATAATATGGAAAATAGACCCGGGGACCATAGGTTTCACTAGAGGCTTCTCTCTTGAAGGAAAATAATACGGTGGGTGAACAAATTACTGTCGAGCAATTGATAGAAAATCGCATAGTTATGACGATATACAAGGCAATGATTATGCATATAGGCATCACGTTCGTGTCAAGTAGACCGAAACGATTCTGCATCTACTACTATTACTCCACACATCAACCAACTCCTGCCTGCATCTAGAGTATTAAGTTCATGAAGAACAGAGTAACGCATTAGGTAAGATGACATGATGTAGAGGGATAAACTCAAGCAATATGATGAAAACCCCATCTTTTTACCATTGATGGCAACAATACAAATACGTGCCTCGCTACCCCTACTTTGTCACTGGGTGAGGACACCGCAAGATTGAACCCAAAACTAAGCATTTCTCCCATTGCAAGAATTACCAATCTAGTTGGCCAAACCAAACCAATAACTCGAAGAGACTTGCAAAGATATGAAATCATGCAAATAAGAATTCAGAGAAGATTCAAATAATATTCATAGATAATCTGATCAAAAATCCCCAATTCATCGGATCTCGACAAACACCCCGCAAAAGAGTATTATATCGGATAGATCTCCATGAAGATCATGGAGAACATGGTATTGAAGAACAATAGAGAGAGAAGAAGCCATGTAGCTACTAGCTATGGACCCAAAGGTCTGAGGTGAACTACTCACGCATCATCGGAGGGGCAATGGAGTTGATGTAGATGCCCTTCGTGATCGAATACCCCTCCGGCAGATTACCGGAAAAGGCCCCAAGATGGGATCTCACGGGAACAGAGGCTTCCGACGGCGGAAAAGTATTATCGTGGCTCTTTTTGGTATTGGGGGAATATTTCTGAATTTATAGGCGGAAAATTAGGGTTGGAGGAGCCATGGGGGGCCCACAAGCCAGGGCCCCCCTAGGGGCGCGCCCAGGTGGCTTGTGGCCCACCCGTGGGTCTTCTGGCCTCTTCTCCAAGTCTCCTGGGTTCCTTCTGGTCCAAGAAAAATCATCGTAGAATTTTATTCCGTTTGGACTCCGTTTGATATTCCTTATCTGCAATACTCAAAAACAAGGAAAAAACATAAACTGGCACTGGGCACTAGGTTAATAGGTTAGTCCCAAAAATAATATAAAATAGCATATTAATGCATATAAAACATCCAAAACAGATAATATAATAGCAAGGAACAATCAAAAATTATAGATACGTTGGAGACGTATCAAGGGGTTCCCGAGGCGGCCACAAACCATCAGGGCGCGCCCTAGTGGGTTGTGGGCGGCCTGGGCTCCCTCCTGGTAACTTCTTTGGCCCACTAGCCTTCTTCTGGTTCAAAAAAAATCTCCAAAAAGTTTCGTCACGATTGGACTCCATTTGGTACTGATATTCTGCAAAGTAAAAGACAAGCAAAAACAGCAACTGGCACTTTGGCACTATGTCAATAGGTTAGTCCCAAAAAATGATATAAAGTTGCTATAAAATGATTCTAAAACATCCAAGAATGATGATATAACAGCATGGAACAAGCAAAAATTATAGATACGTTGGAGACGTATCATATAGCACACGGTGGGTGAACAAATTACTGTTGGGCAATTGATAGAAGATCAAATAATCATGACGATATCCAAGGCGATGATCATTATATAGGCATCACGTCCAAGATTAGTAGACCAAAACTATCCAGCATGCATCTAATGTATTAAGTTCACGGAGAAACGGAGTAGTGCAATAAGAACGGTGACATGATGTAGAAAAGATCTATTCATGTAGGAATAGACCCCATCATGTTATCCTTAATAGCTAGCAACGATACATGCATGCCTCGCTGCCCCTTCTGTCACTGGGAGAGGACACCGCAAGATCGAACCCATCACAAAGCACCTCTTCCAATGGTAAGAAAAATTGATCTAGTTGGACTAACTAAACCAAAGATTCGAAGAAGAAATACGAAGCTATAAGTAATCATGCATATAAGAGATCAAAGAAGACTGAAATAATATTCATGGATAGAAACTGATCATGAACTCAAAATTCATCGGATCCCAACAAACACAACGCAAAAGTTTACATCAAATAGATCTCCAAGAGACCATTGTATTGAGAATCAAAAGAGAGAGAGGAAGCCATCTAGCTACTGCCTATGGACCCGTAGGTCTATGGTGGACTACACACGCATCATCGGAGATGCACCAATGAGGATGATGAACCCCTCCGTGATGGTATTAGATTGGATCTCGCGGTTTTGGAACTTGCAGTGGCTGGATTTGTTTTTCGTTGACTCCCTTAGGGTTTCTAGAATATTTGGGTATTTATAGAGCTCAGAGGCGGTGGAGGGGGGTCCCGAGGCCACCATAACCGATCAGGGCGCGCCGAGCACCTCTGGCGCGCCCTGGTGTCTTGTGGGCCCCCTGGGCCTCCTCCTGGGTACTTTTTTGGCTCCCTGGATGTCTTCTAGTCCAAAAAAAATCTCCAAAAAGTTTCGTTGCGTTTGGACTCCGTTTGGTACTGATATTCTGCGAAGTAAAAACAAGCAAAAAACAGCAACTGGTACTTGGCATTATGTCAATAGGTTAGTCCCAAAAAATGATATAAAGTTGCTATTTAATGATTGTAAAACATCCAAGAATGATAATATAACAGCATGGAACAATCAAAAATTATAGATACGTTGGAGACGTATCAGCCCCCTGTTAGCTTGTGGGGCCGACGTGGCTCCGGTTGACGTGATTCCAATGCTGAAAATGCTATAAATCCATAAACCCCCGAAAGTTAACCTAGAACTTACGCTCTGCTGCCACAAGCCTCTGTACCAAAGAAAACTCATCCGAAGCCCTGTCTCGGCACCCTGCCGGAAGGGGCAATCATCACTGGAGGCCATCTTCATCATCCCGGTGGAGGCCATGACGAGGAGGAAGTAGTTCACCCTCGGGGCTGAGGGTATGTACCAGTAGCTATGTGATCTCTCTCTCTCTCTCTCTCTCTCTCTTGTGTTCTTGAGATGTCACTATCTTGATGTGTCATGAGCTTTGTGAATATAGTTGGATCATATGGTGTTCTTCCCTTGCTATCTTGATGTGATGAATTGAATCTTTCCCTTTGAGATCTCGTCATGTTGGATTGAATACTTTGGGTCTGAGAACACTTGATGTATGTCTTGCATGTGGATACCCGTGGTGACAATGGGGTATTCTATTGATCCACTTGATATATGTTATGGCATGAACTTGCGGATTCCGGTGACCTTGGGCATCTATGAACATGGGTTGATTGCGCATTTTCATAATACTTTCTCTGATAGAAATCATGGGGTACTCTTTGAAGTTCTTTGTGTTGGATTGAATATGATGAATCTGAAATTGCTTGATGCATGTCGAATAATTAACCCACGGATACTTGAGGTGACATTGGAGTATCAAGGTGACATTAGGGTTGATTGATATGTATCCTAGGTGTTATTTTACTACGAACTCTAGGGTTGTTTGTGACACTTATAGGAATAGCTCAAAAGATTGATTGGAACGAATAACTTTGAGGTGGTTCTACTACCTACACCAATTTCATCTTATGTTCTCCGCTACTTATGAACGTTGGAGTGATTCTTTGTTGCACGTTGAGGGACGATCATATGATTCTATTATGTTAGCATTGTTGAGACATTGCACTAGTGAAAGTATGAAGCCTAGGCCTTATTTTCAAGCATTAATATATCGTTTTGCTCGCTGTTTGCCACTTGCTACCTTGCTGTTTTTTATATATTTTAGATTACAAAAACCTATATCTACCATCCATATTGCACATGTATCACTATCTCTTCGCCGAACTAGTGCACCTATACAATTTACCATTGTATTGGTGTGTTCGGGACACAAGAGATTTCTTTATTTGATTGTAGGGTTATTTGAGAGAGACCATCTTCATCCTACACCTCCCACGGATTGATAAACCTTAAGTCATCCACTTGAGAGAAAATTGCTACTGTCCTACAAAACTCTGTGTTTGGAGGCCCAACAAAGTCTACAAGTATAAAGTTGCGTAGTAGACATCAATGACTCTGTCTAGTCACTACTGGAATTCAGTTATTTGCCGTCTGCCATAGTGGACGGCAAAGGGCAGGACCACCGACGGCAAAGCCTTTGCTGTCGAGCAGCAGACGGCAAAATTTCTAGCACTGAGAACCCCGGTAAAGGAGTGCTTTGCCGTCTGCCTTTATACAGCGGACGACAAAGTGTTTTTGCCGTCAGGCAGCAGATGGCAAAGCGACTGGACGGCCAAAAGTTGAATTAGCCCCGTTAGTGGCTAACGGAGCCTTTGCCGTCTGCCACTCACCCTTTGCCGTCCGCACCCTATGCCGTCTGCCTCCGCTCCTTTGCCGACGGCCACGGTCGGCATAGCTTCTTTGCCGTCTGCCCCCTGCCACCCTCCTTTGCCGACGGTCACTGCTATGCCAACGGTGGCCGTCGGCATATCTTCTTTGCCGTACGCCCCCCCCCCCCCCCCCGCCACATTCCTTTGCTGTAGTGCCACTGCTATGTCGACGGTGGCCGTCGGCATAGATTCTTTGCCGTCCGCCCCCGGACGGCAAATGTACCAAATGGCATCAGGCGCACTCCCAGGATGCATAGGTGGGTGCCACGTGTCGCCGTTTCCGTCGCTGCCGGACGGCAAAGAAACTATGCCGACGGTGGCCATCGGCAAAGTGGCAATATTGACCCAGTTTTTTCTGTTTTTTCTAATATCCAATTTTCACAGGCAAAATATGCTATATTTCACAATAACCCTAGTGATGATCATCCAACAACAAGCACAAGCACAAGTATCCAACAAACATACCAAAACAAATGTCACATTGTTCACTATATTACAATAGTAACAAGTTTCACATATGTAGCAAGTTTAACATTGTTCATCGATACAAAATCACAAGCACTCCATCAATGCAAGCTTCCGTGAAGTGACTCTAATCTGCAAAATGGGAAATACGAAAGTTAGATGAAGAAGACTAGAATAAGAAGAAGAAGATGAAGAAGCGGTTTTCTTCTCTCTATCTTTCTCCTCTTGTTTTCTTCTTCTTATTGCTTATTTGTGTCATTCGGGCGAAAGTTAGATGAAGAAGACTAGAATAAGAAGAAGAAGATGAAGAACACTAATATTTCGGAAGGAGCTAAGTTTGTCTAAGTGCTAAGTTTGTCTAAGTGCTAAGTTTGTCTAAGTGCTAAGTTTGTCTAAGTGCTAAGTTTGTCTAAGTGCTAAGAAGATGAAAAACGAGCTAAGTTTGGGGCTTACCGTCCTCGTCATCACGGAGGAGTGGCACCTCGGTTGCTCGGACCGGTTTCACCTGGAGAAGGCTGCCCTGGAGAAGGGTCGTGCGATGCGACTCCGGAGTTAAGCTGCACCAAAGATGATTTGCAATGTCTCGTTAGCATGATGACACTGAAAAGATCATTGCATTGAAATGAAACTCACCGTTGCAGCCGTGGTAATGACTGGCATCGACGGAGCGGCCTGGCCGGTCTTCTCGCACATAGTCTGCACATTTGGTTTTCACAAGTCAACGATATTCATTATTAATGAAAGGAACATTATATGCAAGATTTGACAAATATGAAGAAGAATATTAGCACGAAGAGCTCGTAGATGGCCCGGTAAGAAGCATCGGACCGTGCCCTCTCCTCCTCCAACAACCTTGCCGTCCTCTCCTCTATCTCCTTCTCCTTCGCCACCATAAGCGCCTGTGTTGCCTCTCTCTCTTTCAGAATAGCAGCCTGAAACACAACTCCTCGTTAGCATTGTAATCATCTTTGTTCACACACACAACGTAATGAGGAAGATATCTGAGTCCATATAACTAACCTCGATGGCGAGCTCGACTGGCCGTGGACGAGGCCTTATCTCAGGACAGGAGCTTGTTTGGCACGCCTTGATCTCCCGGAGGTTGCTAGGACAACGTATAAGGCCATCTCCAATGGCAATCCAGCCATGGGGCCTCCCGCCGCCAGCTATCATCACCAGCTCTGGATCAATAGGCTCCTGGCTCGGGTTAAAGTCCTCCCCTTTCCTCGCCTTCCCCTCATCTCTGTACCTCACGAGCTTGTTGTGGGAGGAGATGTTGCTGAACTTCAAGGGATCATCGAGGTCAGACTCAGAGAATGCCTTGACCTTCTTGTACGAGGCAGTATGGGCCATCGCATAGAGGTCGTACATCTGTGGCACCTCCGTTTTATTGTGATGCGCCTAAAAGAGAGAGAGAGGAACAAAGTATTAGTAAAGGGCTCAAGCTAGAATCAAGAATGAATTGCATGAATCATGAAGCTAACCACATACCCAGTTCAGACCAAACTGATTTAAGTTGGCGCTCCCTTGATGGTGTGGCACACCAACCATTTTGTTACGCCGGTCCTTGGCATTGTTGTGGACGGATAGCCATTGTTCTGAGCACCACTCATCCACCAACGCCTCCCAACAAACCATCATATCCGCACACCATCTTGGGGGCACCTAAGTTAATAAAGAGATATTTGAGCGCTACGCGTAGGAATCAAATGAAGGAAACTAAGTACAAGGCCTTAAGAATACGTAATTACCTTCATGTAATGCTCCTTCTCCATCTTCTTTCCGCGGCACGTCGACTTCTCCTTCCTAATACGCCACGTGGCGTAGTAGTCTCGAACAGCCTACACCCGAGCCTCGTGCCGAAAGTTTTGCAGTAGGCGCGTGCATTGCTGATCGATAACCTTTGCCGCGGCCTCCTCGTATCCCTCCTCACACCTGTAGAAGGTCTGCAATCAAACGACGCAACACTTATTAGTACAATAACTAGCTATTGTTGATTTTTAATTGTGTAAAGTAGAAATTACCCAAAAATGTCTGATCACCATCTCCGCCCTCGTGTGGCACAAAACACCATCGATCCTCTCCTCAGGCGGGGCTGGTGCAGCCAAGTAGTGCTCCCAGGTCAGTCCTAACTCTCGAACCTGACCCTCACCGGGAAACGTGACAAACCCTGGGAAGTTTTGCCTGACAAGGACACCAAGGATGCTGTTGGGCCTGCGGGCATCCTTGGGATGATGCCAACCCCTGCAGTATGACAAAGCCAACACATTAGATATTTGAAAAAACGTGAAGGCAAAAGGTTAAAAAAGAGTACATGCACTTAGCTCTCCCCATCAGGCCTAATCAACCACCTCAGCTCGCGGGTCGCCGGCACGGGCGGGAGCCGTGTCATACCACGCTGGTAGACGGTGGCGCCCTCAGGCAGCTCCACGTCGCTATCAGAAAAACGATCCCCGCCACCATCAGCATGGCCACTAGGCTCCTCCGGCCAAGTATCCCATGGGGTCTGCCGGGACGTGCCCTCATCCCTACTCTGCTCCGGAGTCTTGTGGGACGAAGCCTCTGAGACAGGAGTCGTGTAGGTCGAAGGCTCGTCAACCCGAGGCTCATGGACCGGAGTCCGGCTCTTCCTGTTCCGGCTCAGGGCTTAAGTCGGATTCATTGTCGCTGTCTACTTCAATGTTCCGGGGTGAAGTAGAGCGGTTCTTGAAACGTTTTTTGGAAATACGTCTTTCTTGGAAGAATTCTCCTTCATATGTGTCTTGGTTAATGTGAGGTTCATAATCCTCTTCATTGAGGGGAGGTGGTCTAAAATGTGGTGGCACTTCATAAACGACATCCCAACCTTTCAGATTTGGATTAGTTTGGCAGGCCCACGGTAGATAGAAAACATGGGTCGCCTGTTGAGCCGTAATATAGACATCGGGCACATCTAAATGGGTGCTTTGTTTGATTTCGACTAGCCCTATATGTTCATGAGTCCTTCTAGTCTCCTTCGGCTGGAACCAATGACATTTGAAGACTACGACGTTCGGTGGGTTTTCACCATAGAATAGAAGTTCATAAATTGCTTCAACTCTTCCATAGTACTCTGTACCTCCTTCGCCGATAGCAGAGACACAACAATTTGTAGTCTTCAGGTCGGGCATAGATAGCTCTTTGCCAAAGTTACGAAAGCGATACCCGTTGATGTCGTATCTGTCAAATGAGCAGACCTTATAGTCAAAACCATTAGCGACTTGTCTCAGCTCGGCGTCCATAGACTCTGAATTAGCCTACACGTTTAATACGAAAGGATTGTTGCATTAGCCGCAAATAAGACGAAGAAATGAAATGGTCCATTAATGGTAATTAATTACCGTTTGTTTGAACCAAGAGATGAAATCGGGATAGCCGCCTCCATGCTTCGCCAGGAGCTCATACTCTTCGACGGAATCCTTTTGGATGACCACTCCATCCGAGAATTTGGCGACGTATCGACTATATCAAATATCCAGGAATAAGAGCAGTTCTAAGGAATTACAAGTTGCGAAACAATAATGTACCGACAACTTACTCGATGTACGACCGCACTTCTGTTAGGTTGTTGAAGATATACAACGAAATGGTCCGCCATTCATCGACATCCAACGCTTTTGCTTTAGAAGCACCGGCTGGTGCGAGCTTCCCTTTGAATAGGATGAGGTTGGATCGACTTTTTTTTGGGTCGTCATCATTGTACCGAGGCTTCGGATTATGCAAATGACGATTTTTGGCTTCGTAGTGTGCTGTCACGAAGTTTGCCGCCTCCTCAGTAATGAATGCCTCGGCCATCGATGCTTCAATTCTACGTTTATTTTTACATTTTGCTCGAAGCGACTTCTGCATCCTATCAATTGCGAAGCACCAACGGTTTTGCACGGGCCCCCCCAATCTTGCCTCGGTCGCGAGATGCAAAATCAAATGCCGCATTGGATTAAAGAAGCCCGGTGGAAAGATCTTCTCTAACTTGCATATCAACTCCGACGCCAACTCTTCCATTTCATCTAGCACGCCAGGCGATAGTTCTTTCGCACAAAGAGAACGGAAGAAATAGCTCAGCTCTGCCAATACTAGCCATTCATCCTCAGGGATAAAGCCACGCAGCATCATCGGCATTACCCGCTAAAGCCATATGTGCCAATCATGACTCTTGAGACCAAATATCTTCAGTTTGTCAAGACTCGCTCCCCTCTTTAGATTCGCTGCATAACCATCGGGGAACATCAATTGCATTTTCACCCACAAGATCATTTCTCTCATAGCCGGCCTTCCAAGATTGAACCATGCCTTTGGCTTTGTCCAGTTCTGCTTTACTTTCGCTTGTCGCATGTTTTGTAACGGTCTGTCACATAGAGCCTCCTGATCGATTCTAGCCTTAGGATTATCCTTTGACTTCCCCTCTATGCCGAACAATGTACCAAAAATGGCCTCGGCGATATTCTTTTCAGTGTGCATCACGTCGATGTTGTGTGGGCAAAGGAGGTCTTTGAAGTAAGGCAGATCCCATAAGCATGACTTGTGAGTCCATGCGTGTTCCGTATTATACCCTTTGAAATACCTAGGACGATTTGGATCCGGCTCGAGAGCGTTTAACTGATCCAACATCTATTGGCCTGTCAACGCGGGTGATGCAGAGTTTTTGACAACTCTACCTTTGATGAAATTCTTCTTGTCTTTTCTGAACTTATGGCGAGGATCCAGGAACTGTCTATGCATGTTGAAGCAAGAATACTTGCGACCCGCCTGCAGCCAATGGAACTGAAGAGCTGCCTTGCATGTGGGGCACGGGAACCTTCCATGCACACACCAGCCAACAAATAGGGCATACGCTGGCAAGTCATGCATCGAGTACATGTACCACACATGCATTTTGAAGGTTTTTTTGGTAGCAGCGTCGTATGTCTTGATCCCATTATCCCAAGCTTGTTGCAATTCATCCTTAAGCGGCTGCATGTACACATTCATATTCTTCCCCGGATAGTTGGGCCCTGGAATTATCAACGTCAGGAAAATGTTCTTTCTTTTCATAATCTCTCCGGGGGGGGATTGAGTGGAATGACAAATACAGGCCAACAACTGTATTGGGTTGCCGTCATACCAAACAAATTGAGTCCATCCATGCTGATGGCGACTCGAGGATGCCTTGGATCTGCCGCTTTATCGTTATGTAATGCATCGAAGTGGTTCCACGCAAAAGCGTCTGAAGTGTGTACCAACATCTGTTTCCCATCTGCATCTAGTTCGGTTCTTTTGCCCAATTTATGCCATGTCATCTGTCTGGCCATCTCTTCGACCATGAAAAGACGTTGAAGTCTTGGTATGATTGGCATATAGCGAAGAACGTTAACAGGAATTTTGGTCTGCATCTTCTCCCATACCGTTGTCTACGACAACATACCTGGAAGACTTGCAAATGGGACAATAGTTCAAGTCCGCATAGTCAAGCCTAAATAAGGCACATCCACTCTCACAGGCATCTATCTTCTCATTGGGCATCTTAAGTACACGGAGAATTTTGTCCGACTGGTACAAGTTTGGAGGCAGTACATGGCCTTTGGGTAGAAAGCGTCCAAATATTGTCATCATCGCGTCGTAGCATTCTCTGCCCAGGTTGAATTGAGCCTTCAGAGCCATTACTTGCGCGATGGCATCCAGCTGACAAATCTCAGTGTGCTCGTGGAGAGGACGTTTTGAAGACTCCAACATTTCATAGAATGCCTTTGCAGATTCCTCCATCTCATCGTCCAAATCCCGAGCATCATCAAAGTCTTGCACCATGTCTTCGATCCCGGTACCATGCTCGTCGGTGCGATGACGAACCACCTCAGCTCTGGCACGTTGGGCAGACTCACCATGAAAAGTCCACACCGTATAATTAGGCCTGAAACCCCACTTCTGCAGGTATTTAACCATTTCACCCTCTGTCTGCCTTTTAAAGTTGTCGCACCGGGGACAGGGACACCATGTTTTTTCCCGGCCATTTGCAAATGCGGCTCTCACAAACCCCTTGGTATTTGTAAACCATTCTTTGGTCATGTCGTTCTGACTGGTGTGACCGGTGTACATCCACGCACGACCAGTCATCTTGCCTAGCTACTGGACACACAAGAAATATATATATATATATATATATATATATATATATATATATATATATAATTCAGCATATATATTCATCAGTTCATCAAGTTTGTCAGTTTTATTACGTCCATGCAACCTACACGCTAATAGGTAAAGATAGGTCCTAATCCCACCCCAGTATGTGTAGATTGGGTTCGTTTTCCCATGCTCTGCTCCGGATCCGACGCAGAATTTCGGCAGCACCTCCCCGCTGTTCTCCTGATACACGTCTCGGCAATAAGCAGAGAGGATGTGTACCCGGGGAACAACAGGGTGGCAGTGACAAAATTCCGCATCGGATCCGGAGCAGAGCATACGGGAAAACGAACCCAATCTACACATACTCGGGCTGTCCATGGATAACGTTGGACAATTCGAAAGGACGGCGGTTATAAATACGCAAAGACATGCATATTTATAGATGTCGTCCTTTCGAACGGGAGACGCCTAGGTTACGAAACTTGACATGAAAATAAAATTAAGTGACAACGGCATAACAACAAGAACAGAGCAAATAGGAGGGTCGGGGATCGAGGAGATGACAGTAGTGCTCACCACTAGACCGTGTAGGGGACGTAGTCGCACGGGGAGGCCGTCAAACACCAGACCCTTCAAGCGACGAAAAACTGCACATTTAGTTCCACACGATCAAAACGAATATTCAATCCCGATAGAAAAATCTCTCTATGTATGACTACTTTGGCACTTCTATTTTCATATTTTTCTCCTCTATTTCTTCTTCTTCTCCTCTTCTTCTTCCTTTTCTTCTCTTCTTCTTCTTCTTCTTCTTCTTCTTCTTCTTCTCTTCTTCTTCTTCTTCTTTTCTTCTCCTCTTCTTCTTCTCCTCTTTTTCTTCTACTTTCTCCTCTTCTTCTGTTTTTCCTTTTCATCTCCTCCTCCTCCTATTCTACTTCTTCTTCTTCTTCTTCTTCTTCTTCTTCTTCTTCTTTTCACTTGTCCTTTTTCCTTCTTCTAACAGTAGCTAGCTAGCTAATTTGTAATCTAAAAAATGAAAAAAAACAGAAAAATTGCGGAAGAGGGGGGAAGGGAGGAGGCACAGAGAGCTCACCGGAGGGGGCGTCCGGGCGGCGAGGCCGTCTGGGGGTGCCGGGGCGGCGGGGCGGTGGTACGCAGGGGCACGGGGGCGGCGGGGTGTCCGGTGGGTGGGGGCGGCGGGGCGGCCGGTGGGTGGTGGCCGCAGGTGGGTGGGGGTGGCGGGGCGGCGGGTGGGTGGGGGTGGCAGGGCGGTGGGCGGTCGGTGGGGGTGGCGGGGCGGGGGGCGGCCGGTGGGCGGGGCGGCGGGGCAGCCGGTGGGTGGGGGCGGCAGCCGGTGGGCGTCGGGGGGAGGGAGGGAGGGAGGGAGGCGGGGTGGGCCTCGGGGCAGCGGGTGGGTGGGGGTGGCGGGGCGAGGGGCGGCCGGTGGGTGGGGGCGGCGGGGCCGCCGGTGGGTGGGGGCGGCGGGGCTACCGGTGGGTGGGGGCGGCGGTGCGGCGGGGAGAGGGAAGGGAGGGAGTGAGGGAGAGAGGGCGAGGACAGAGGGGTGGGGGACGGCGCCGTTATTAGGGCGTCTTTTTTGCCGTTTGCCAGCCTGCCTTTGCCATCTGCTGGCAGACGTCAAAGAACTGACCTAAGCGGCACCAGCTTGCCTTTTCCCTTTGCGTCCGCCAGCTGCCCTTTGCCGTGGGCCGTTTCTTTGCCGTCTGCCCTGCTGGCCCTTTGCCGTCAGCTGGCTGACAGCAAAGAATCGGCCTACGGCAAATTCATTCTTTGCCGTCAGCTTACCATTTGCCGTCAGCTTTATGCCAGCATACGGCAATGACTTTCTTTGCCGTCCGCCTGCTGACGGAAAAGAATTGGCTGACGGCAAAATCCCTGATTCCAGTAGTGAGTGACAAAAGGAAGTACGGGCATGCATTGTCTTGTTTCCACCAAGTGGAAAACAATGGGATTTGATCATATTGATTGATCTCTTCATGTCTATATTATGTCATCATACTTATCGTGTTACTCTATTTGTATGAACTTAATACTTTGAGATGCATACTGGATAGCGGTCTTGGGGTGGAGTAATAGTAGTAGATGTCAGTAAGTTTAACATTGTACTTTTCACAGACATAATGCCTATATTAGATTATGCTATGAATGATCATCATATAATTCGCTATTTTGTCAATTGCCCAATAGTAATTTGTGTACCCACCATTGTTATGCTTTCGAGAGAGATGCCACTAGTGAACCTATGGCCCCTGGGTCTATATTTTGATTAATACAAACTTCTTACAATTGCTATCCTATTTACCGTTTATTTTATTCTTTTTATTATCTTGCAATTTATTATCCTATCACTATCACTTTAATATTGCAACTAGTGGGAAACAAAGGGATTGTCAACCCTCTTGCCTTTTGCTGGATGCAAGCATTTTTTGTAGTTGTGTGCAGGTGCTGTTAACATTGATAGTATGGTGCCTCCTACTGGTTCGATTAAACCTTGGTTCTTAACTGGGGGAAATACTTTCTACTGTTGTAATTACGAAGGAGAACAACAGTAGATTACTTGTGATTAGATCTATTTTGAGCATCACAAATTCTATGTCAAGCATCTTTTAAACTCTCTCCGCCCCTTTGTTTCAAATTGAGTACTTCAAGATCGGGCTTAGTAACGACAAGTCAAGAACTAGCCACGATAGCAACATAAGTTGTTTTTTGGTATTTTGGAAAGTTTGGGCAAAAGATGAAGGCAAATAAAAGTAAAAGGTCAAGAAAACAAAAACAAGCAAATGGAAAGTGTTTGTGCGAGGCACCTGATTTGGTATATGATGTCTCCCCAGCAACAACGCCAGAAATTCTTCTGTTACTCAAGAAGGAGGTGTTGGATTTCCCCGGAGAGGAAGGGGGATGTAGCACATCATTAGAAAGTATTTCCCTCAGTTAATAACCAAGTTTTATCAAACCAGTAGGAGGCACCACACTAACAACGTTAGTAGTACATGCACACAAACAAAATAATTGCTTGTACCTAACAATGGCAACAGGGTTGTCACTCCCCTTGTCCTTGTGAGTTATGAGATTAAAAGTAGATAGTGATAAAGGTAGTAAGATAATGATAGCAATTGTAGGAACTTGCAAATTACTCCCTCTGTCCCATAATATAAGAGTGTTTGGACACTGATATTATGGGATGGAGGGAGTAGCTGAGAATGGACCCGGGGACCGTAGGTTCACTAGTGGCATCTCTCTCGAAAGAAAAATAACAAAACAGGGTAAACAAACTACTATTGGACAATTAATGAAATTGCCCATAGTTATGAAGATCACCCATGGTGTAATCATTACATAGGCATACGTCTGTGATAAGTAGACCGTTAAACTTACTTACCTCTACTACTATTACTCCACCCGAAGACTGTTATCCAGCATGCAGCTCAAAGTATTAAGTTCGTAATAAATAGAGTAACGCAATAAGCAAGATGACATAATTTAGACAGAATAAGACCAATCAATATGATCAAACCCCATCGTTTTATCCTTAGTAGCAACAACACGAATATGTGCCCTTATCCTTTCTGTCACAAGACAGGATCCCCACAAGGTTGAACCTACTACAAAGCACCTCTCTCGCTAAAGATAAATCAATCAAATTTTTCCAAAGTAGACCGGTAAATCATAGGGAAATATAAAGCTATAACATTACGTAATAAAGAAGGCACAAGAACTCAGAATGGATGAATGAATAATCTGATCATAAACCAACGATTCATCGGATCCCAACAAACACATCGCAAAAGATTACATCGGATATATCTTAGAGAAGATCATTGTATTGAAGATCAAGAGAGAGAGAGAGAGAGAGAGAGAGAGAGAGAGAGAACCATCTAGCTACTACTATGGACCCATTGGTCCTGAAGTAACTACTCACACATCATCATGGAGGCAGCAAGGTTGATGAAGATAGCCTCCTGATAGCCCGCAAGTGCACATGGATTAGTTGTATCCTTTTCGAAGTAAGAGTATTGATCCCACAGGGAGCACATGAATCAGGCGTTTAGCCCTTGTAGAGAATTATGTAACTTTGTACCTACAGATAATTGCAGACTTTAAGCACAGTGAGGACTGATTTAAGTAAAGATTGAGTGAAATGGTGACTTGTATCTGAATAACATAAAAGTAAGTAAGAGACATGAGTAATAAGTGACAGTGAAACACCAAAATTAAAAAGGCGTTCTCAGGGAGTCTGGAATCCCCATTGGTATGTTTCTAGTACTACTATGCATAAGCATAGCATGGAGCGGATACTCGAGCCACTGTTGACGATTATGCTCGGTGGAGCCGGGTACAGAACACGTTCTACTCGTGGTAGACTACGTGCCACACACGCCACCATCATAGTCTCCCTCTGTGGGTTACAACTCATGATAATTAAGGGTTTCCCTGTGGACATGGCCTCACTAAGGGTTCTCCGTAAATCCCCGGTCACTTGTAAAGGTTAGGAGCAGTAGGCTTTTACTGTCACCTCGAATTACCTCCACATCCTAAACCAATGCAAAGACAGTGATATACTTCGTGGCCAACAAAGGCACAAATGCTGAATGGGGCCCCTTCACAACATTCATGAAGTTATTAAACTAAGCATTCAACAGAGGATCTCATATCCATAATAAACGTTTCAGATGCTACACATACCAAGGTTCATTCATTTCCCCAAGAAACTAGGGGTCTACTCACACATGGGAACAACAATCATCAAGCTAATGGTAATGGAATACATGGATGAATGATTCAACCAATACACCGAAGGATCCACTAGGGTTCTTGATGTTGCAGATTATAAGGATGCGGATGATGATGATGATGATGATGATGGTGCTGGTGATGTAGATATTGATGATGATGTCGTTCCCCTCGCGGTGAGAGGAATCCCCTCCTTCTCCCGATCAATCCTCCCTCTGGATGGGCTCCGGAGGCTAGGGTTCTGCCTTTTGGATGAGTTTCTTGGAGTCTCTGTTCGTCTGATTCATGATCCTCTTCGATGGGGTGGAAATAGCTGACCCCCCAGAGGTGGCGGCGTGCCAAACGACTGCTCATGCGATCGCACGCGGTCGTATGGAACGTCGTCGTTCGCTCTGGAAGTGCGCCAATGGCTATTTCTTTGGCCTTCTTGCTTGATTTTTTATGGAAAGTGTTTATCACCTTTAATACGTGATTCCACCATCATTTTTGGGGATTTTCTCCATCAAATGAATATTGCTCCAAAAGGCGCTACCTGACGGATTATGAAGAAAAAAAAGTGCGCGAACGCAGTAAAATTCCACAAAGCCCACATTGTAGGCACAAAATATATAGGAAAAATGCCACGTTAATTGGACTCATCAACTCCCCCAAGCTTAAGTCTTGCTCGTCCTTGAGCAAGTATCGTGGCTTGTAAAGAACGAGGTCACCCTTGTGTTTATAAGATACAGATATCAAAAGGTATGAGTCCATTATTCCCAAGATGAGTGTTCATTGATGAGTATAGGTGGAAAACAATAGCCCGTGCTTACTATGATAATGATCATGCAGGCATTGACATCTTGTCATTTAATTTTATTAAGGACAAGTAGCAACTTCATATCCTAGTTCATTGTTGTTTCAACCGGGCAAGCAATTTTCTTTTCTTCCCCATTTTTCTTGTAAAATTTATATAACAAAGGGGTTCATTCTCTCTTCATTGAATCATACTGAAGGATCAATGAAAACTTTAAGTGTAAGCCATCCTTATTTATCAGAGGGACTTCATTTTCCATGGTATTTTTCTTTTTTTAGTAGAGGATTAATTTATTTTCTTGCCCTTAGGTAAGTTGAACCCTTCAATGAGCTAGCATGTATAGTTTTTTATATCCCTTCAAAAATCTACCCAACTAGATGTGGGGGACTTATAATCATTATGTAAGTAAACATGCACTACTATTTAGATAACAACAACCATCAAGCACGTTCTTCAAAAGAAAACAATGATCTCACACATCAAGTCATCCCTAAACTCACTAGTAGAAAAATGAGTAGCCACAACTTTAATTAGTGGCACCTCATTTTTAATCCACGCCACCACTATTTTTTTAAATAGTGGTGGCGTTGGCATATTTGGTACATCACCACTATATCATTACTGGTGGTGTGTCGCGTAAAATCCACGCCACTATTTGGGATCCAACAGTCTAGCATGTTACAAGTTAGTGGTGACGTGTAATTTTTTGTCACGCCACCAATATTTTCCCTATTGCTGACGTCAAACTTTTTGTTATGCCACCACTAACTATATCAAATTATTAAAAAAAACAAATATCTAGAGGAGTTACTGGTGGCGTGTATAGTTCAGCCCACGTCAGCAGTAATTTTGTGCTGCCCACGCCACTAAGGTTAAAAGTGAAATGGGCTGGACTATTTTCTCACTGGGCCGAAGAATACAGCCCACCGCTCCCTTGCTCTCTCTTTTCCAAAGAACAAGCAAAAGAAAAGAAAAAGAGAGATAAGGAGAGATCGAGTGACTCAAAAAATGAAAAAAAAATGAAAACAAAAGGAGAGATCCAGCTAGTCTTGCAGCCGCTAGCCTATCCCTCTCCCCCTACCCTACCGCAGGCCGACCTCGCCTCCCTCCGCCGCGTCCTCCCCTCCAGGCAGATCCACCGCCCGTGGCCTCCAGCGCTCGTTCCCATGCCCTCCCTGTGGCTAAGGTTTGGGGCACGGCATCGCCTCCATCACCGTCGAGGCTGAGGTGTGCCTGGCGGCTCCTCTCCTTCATATACCGTGCGGCTATGCGTCCTTTCCGCGGTGGCTGACCGCACCGCAAACGCCTCCGGCGGCGGCTATGCACGCCATCAGCTCCTCTCAGCATCGGCTAAATAACTTCCACGGTGAGCTACTCTGCTTCGTCCCGATCACTTGATAGCAATTTAGGATCTGCAAAATTATTTTAGAATCTACAAAATCATTGTAAGAGCATGGTAGTTGATGTTTGTCATGTGTCTTGGATCGATTTAGTGACGGTAATTCAAAGATGAAATGAGTAATCTTTTGCAGGTCTTGAACTGATTCATTCCTTTGTGACAATAGAAATTAGGCAGTATAAAAGGTGATGTGTTTTTGTAGATGCGATGTGGCCTAGTTTGTATTTTTTCAGGTTGCTTGTGTGATATGCCTGTATGTAGTGAACTCAAGTGTTCGAATCAAATTTCTGCCTTGTATAGGCTTTGTCTTGTTGAGGTATTATACTTTGCCTTGTGATGCCATAGTTGAGGTAGAGCACGGTGGAGTGTTGCAGGAGGATGGCCTGCACAGTGATGGCATCGATGTCGGGGTGGCTGTGGCCGCAACACACCATGGCGATGCCGGCGAACGCGACGAGGCAGCGTCGCCCGTGTTCTTCGTATAGGCACTGTTTCTTCCCCACTAAATCTTGAGATGCGAAGGAACCAGAAGGACCATTAATTGTTTATGAGCACAAGAGTTCTCGCCCTTTCTTTTTGATCGCCACCCATCCCGAGCCAACCAACCCAATTTTTTCCTAAACCATTCTGAGTTTAATAGGAAGTTGTGCGTCCGATGAAGCATCTCTCCATTAATTTCATCCTTTTGTGCACTCGCAAACTTCCGAGCCATCGATCCCGAGCCAACCAACTGCTATGCATGTCTCCTCTGCTCGGATCTGTTTTTTTTTCAGATTGTCACGATTCATCGAGCTAATTTTTGAGGCGACTGGTTGATTCCCATAGAACTCACATCATATATAAACCGGTGGAATTTGCTTCAAGTTTCTAGCTTATGATGCCTTGGTTGTATTAATTTCGTAATCACTAGTAATCTTGTTGATTGCCTATGAACCTGAATGAACAACCTTGGCTCGTTCAGTTCTACGTGTCCATCTTCTTTATGTTGTTTTGTTGTTTATCATGTTATTCCATTTAACCCTTGTGACTGTTACAATCTAACAACTTGCAAATAAGAATAGAGACAAGAGATGTTTCTATTTTGCACTGCTCATACAATACATAGTGTATTTAATACATATGTATCAAATTTGATGTCTCATGCATGCCATGATCCATCTGATGAATTTCTTGCACCAGGAAATGACAATGTCATTATGCTATGAACATTGTGGCTGAGGTAGAAGGTGTAACCAAACATGATGCAGGTGAAGCTGATGCAGATTAGAAAGGTAATTAAAATGACCATGGTTATGTTACTTAGAATAATTACAGCTAAGAAAAAATTGCACATCAAAGTAAAAATGACTAATTGTGAATTATATTTAGAAACTTCGATTATGTAGCGAACCAAGTTTGTAAATTAAGGATGTGTGGAAACTAAGAGAGTGTTGGCAACACACGTGCATCCCTCATACATTGTAATAGCTGAAGTATAATATTTTGTTCACGAAAGGCAGTAACGATGTTTAGACATCATTATTTCCATGGTATTTATGGACTGAATTAGGCTCATAATTTACATATACATACATGCTATCGTAATGATGTAGAATTATGTAGGTCAGGATAGGAAGGCTGAGCTGAATTCACTTGGTGCAAAAGTAGTAGAGGCGAAGGACTATGCCAGTGCATCAAAATTCTACAGTGGGGCATATATATTGTTACATATGCTCCATATTTGTATTGGCACCTGATAGCACTTTGATATTAATCCAAAGTGAATGGGTCATGAATACCCTTGGATCTAAAATGATAGAGTTTCAAATTATATAGCTTCTCATGCAAAGTTTCAAGATTATATCTTTCGACATGGATAAAAAAGATAAGTGTGTAGTATATATCTTACCTAATAGCTACTGCTTCATTTCCATTATAAGTAAGTTGATGTGGCGGTGGCGATGACAACGACATCGACACAAGGCTGTGGCGGCGGCGACGAAGACGACATCAACACGGGGTTGCAGCGCCGACGATGATGGAGGCGACATCCACACGAGGCTGCAACAACTCACGGCGGTGCATTCGACTCGTGGATCTTGACAATGTATATATATTAAATGTATGAAGTGGACATATGTATTTATTTGAATATATGAATGAATTGTTTGTATTTAAATATATGCATGAATGTATAAATATCTGGATGCATCGATGAATTGTAATTGATTTTTTTAAATCAGTAAATACTTAGTGGTGGCGTTGGAGGCTATGTCACGTTGGTAGTACTAGTGAATAGTGGTGGCGTTGTTAATGTCCACGCCATTACTATTTCACATAGTGGTGGCGTGAGTGAATGATACGTCTCCAACGTATCTATAATTTTTTATTGTTCCATGCTGATATATTATCATTCTAGGATACTTTTTGGGTATTTATTTACCAATTTATAATATTTTTTAGCACTAACCTATTGACCTAGTGCCCAGTGTCAGTTCTTGTTTTCTTCGTTTTTTTTTTGCCTTTTCAAAGTTACAATAACAAACGGAGTCCAATTGCCACGAAACTTTCTGGTGATTTTTTTTATCAATACAAGACCTAGAAGCTTCAGAGGAGGGCCAGGAGATGCACCAGGGGCCCACAAGCCATCTGGCTGCGCCCCCAGGGGGCGCGGCCAGATATGTGGTGGCCCCCTGGAGCGTCCCCCGACGTCGTTCTCTGGCCTATAAATTCAGATCTACCCAAAAAACACCAGAAGCGCCGCCGAAACACTTTTTCCGTCGCCACAAGTCTCTGTTCCGACGGGAGGCCATCTACACCTCCGTTCCGGCACCCTGCCGGAGGGGAGATCGATCATGGAGCGCCTATTCATCAACCTTGCTGCCCTCACCATGATGCGTGCGTAGTTCACCGCAGACCTACGGGTCCGTAGGTAGTATCTAGATGGCAATCTCTCTCTCTCGATCTTCAAAACAATATTCATCGCATCTTTGCCTTGATCTATCTGATGTAATCCCTTTGTATGGTGTGTTTGTTGTGATCCGATGAATTGTGAGTTTATGTTCAGATTATTCATGAAAAGTATTTGAGTCAAACCTGATTACTATGATTCTTATTTGCATGATCATCATAGCTTCGTAATGCTCTCCGATCTATTGAGATAGTTTGGCCAACTAGATTGATATTTCTTCGGTGGGAGTGGGGCGTTGTAGTAGGTTCAACCTGACGAGTTTCTATATCCCAGTGACAGAAGGGGACAAGTTGCGTCTTTGTGTTGTTGCTACTAAGGATAAAACGATGGGGTTTATTCATATTAGTTGAGTTTACTTTGTCTACATCATATCATCGTTCTCCAAGCATTACTCCGTTTGTCATGAACTTAATACGTAGAGAGGCAAGCATAGAAGCGCTCTTGAAGTGGAGTAATAGTAGTAGGTGCAGGCAGGAGTCGGCCTATTTGCTTATGGACGTGATGCCTATATACACATGATCATTGCCGTGAACATCGCATAATTATTCGCTTTTCTATCAATTGCCCAACAGTAATTTGTTTACCTACCGTATGCGTTGCTTATGAGAGGTGCCAGTAGAGAACTCTACGGCCCCCGGGTCTATTCACTTAAAATTCAAAAACGCTATCATTACCTTGATATTATTTATTACCTTTTATTTTATTTTGCAATTTACTATTATCTACAATTTTCTACACAACTCACTTGCTTGCAAATAATGAGATCAAGGGGATTGACGACCCTCTTGCCGGCGTTGGGTGCAAGTTCTTTGTTCTTTTGTGTGTAGCCGCTGAAGACGGTTGAGGATTGGTATTCCTATTGGTTCGATAAACCTTGGTTTCATAAATGAGGGAAATACTTACCCACTTTGTGCAGCGATTACCCGTTCCTCTTCACAACCCAACGCAGATCACGAGTATCAGGAATGATTTCGGGCGTCGTTGCCGGGGAATACCATCACCAACTATCAAGTACCTTCGCACAAAATTTCATTCACTTGTTCTTCTTTTTATTTGCTGTTATATTTAGTTTGTCTCATAAAAATCAAATTTACATTTTTTTATCTTTGCTAGTTACTAGTTTACTCCTTTGCTTTCTTGTCTAGTTATGTTATCCTTATATTTGTCACACAAAAACAGAAAGTAAAAAGCAAAAATAAAGATAAATGGATCCTCATCCACTTGCTAATCTTTTCCAAAGACCCGTTTATGTTGAACCAATAGCTAGTGAGATTGTACTAGATTATCTTTATGAGGTCTTGCTTGAAAATCATGAATCTAAAAATTGTGATGAAATTTATAAAGTGATTCATGATAGTTCCTTGAATGAAAAGCATGATTGTCATATTGTTAGTATAAGTTCTATGAATATCAATTGTGCTAATGATCATGATTGGGGTGATAATCATGATATTTATTGTGATCTTTATAATTCTAAGCTTCATGATGAATATAATATTGATAATGATATTTGCAATGCTACTAAAAGTGGGTTTGGAGAGGTCATGACTTTGTTTAATGTTAATCCCACTATCCTGGAAGATTGTAAGACTTGTATGCATATGGATCATAAATAAAATGTTTTACATGATAGTTATATTGTTCATTTGATTATGATCCTACATGTAATTATTATGAGGGAGGCAAATATGGTTATAGTAATTTTCATGTTACTCACATACCTCTCTTTGTTTTGAAATTATTAATGCTTCGCTCTTCCTATTTGCATATGCTAGATATTAATTGTCTTGAGATTTTTTTTCCCTATAAAATGCCTATGCATAGGAAGTATGTTAGAATTATATGTGTATTTCACATGTTATGTGATGCTCTCTTTGTGCTTCAATTATTATCTTTCATGAGAGCATCATTGCAATCTCGAGCCTATCTTGATGGCTATAAAGAAAGAGCTTGTTGGCAGACAACCCAATAGTTAGCTTTTTACCTTCTGTTTATTGTGTGATAGCATGATTGTTGACTCTATAATGATTGTGTTGTTATGTTTTAATTAGTGTTTGTGCTAAGTAAAGCCTTTGGTATGACTCACAAGATGATTAGAAACGATGCTGAATCTGAAAAAGAAACTTTGACTCCAGTGCAGGAATTTTCATATTTTACTGGAGCGTGATAATGATCTGAAATTTTAACAAAGTATTTTTATAAAAATTCTTTACGTTGTCCTAATTTTTCAGAATTTTTAGAGTTACAAAAGTATGGGCTCTTTACAGATTGCTACAGACTGTTCTGTTTTAAACAGATTCTGTTTTGCTTGCATAGTTTGCTTGTTTTGATTATGCCATGGCCCTATATCAGGGGGGTGTAAGCCATGGGGAAGTTAGAATACAGTACCTATTATGAAAAAATGAATTTGAATCAATTTATCACAGTACCTCAAGTATGCAATATGTTTCTTATACTAACGGATCTCACGAAATTTGTTGAGTTTTGTGTGATTGAAGTTTTCAAGTTTTGGGTGTGATCGCGATGGACTACAGAATAAGGAGTAGCAAGAGCCCAAGCTTGGGGATGCCCAAGGCACCCCAAGTATAATTCTATGGAGACTCAAGCTTCTAAGCTTGGGTATGCCCTGGAAGACATCCCCTCTTTCGTCTCAATCCATCGGTATGTCACTTGGAGCTATATTTTTATTCATCACATGATATGTGTTTTGCTTGGAGCGTCATTTGATTTTGTTTGCTTTTACTTTCAGTTTGTCACAATCATCATTTGCTGGACACACCTATTTGAGAGAGACACACCTTCATGAATCGGGCTCTTTGCCGTCTGCCATGGCAGACGGCAAAGGGCACAACCACAGACGGCAAAAGTTTGGGCCGAGCAAACCCCGACACAAGGGTTTTTTGCCGTCTGCCTTGGCACAGCGGACGACATAGTTTTTTTGCCGTCAGCCCGCAGACGGCAAAGATGGTGGACAGCGTAGTACTAACGGTAGCACCGTTAGGTAGCTAACGGCCCCCTAGCCCTTTGCCGCCTGCCCCGGACGGCCCACAACTTTCTTTGACGTCTGCCCCTGACGGCCCCCACCCAGCCCATTGCCCCCCGCCCAGCCCTTTGCCGTCTGCCCCTGACGGCCCAGCACAGCCCTTTGCTGTCTGCCCCCGACGGCCCCCCTAGCCCTTTGTCATCTGCCCCCGACGGCCCCGCCCAGCCCTTTGCCGTCCGCCCCCCCGCTATGCCGACGGCCACCGTCGGCAAAGAAGCCCCTTTGTCGTCCGCCCCACGCTATGCCGACGGCCACCATCGGCAAAGAAGCCAAATGGCCCCAGGCCTGGCGCTCCCAGGTTTAACAGGTGGCTGCCACGTGTCCTCTTTGCCGACGGTGGCCGTCGGCATAGCGTTCTTTGTCGTCCGGGGCAGACGGCAAAGAGGCTGTATTGCCTCTTTTTTCTATTTTTGTTATATTCAACATTTTTCACAGGCAAATATATGATATGTATATATATATATATATATATATATATATATATATATATATTTCACAGAAACAATATCCCTGCCATATGGATATGATCAACCAACAATTATACCAAATTAAAAGTATCAAATGTCACATTGTTCACCATATTACAATAGTTTCATCCATACATACATAGTCTCATACATATAGGTAGAAAGTTTCATGTAAGTTCATCGATACAAAATGAAAACAGAAAGTAAACACTAGCACTACATCAAAGCAAGCTGCCGTGAACTCAATCAAATCTGCAAAATTGGAAATAAGAAAGTTAGAATAAGAATACTAGAAGAAGTAGAAGAAGATCTAGAAGTAGAAGAAGATGATGAAGAAGCGTTTTTCTTCTCTCTCTTTCTCCTCTTGTTTTTCTTCTTCTGATTGCTTATTTGTGTCATTTTAGAGCTAACCTAGGTAATTATCACATTTTTGACCTAACTAAGCTTATTGTGTCATTTTGCAAGAAAATAAGCTAAGTCTATGGCATCTATGAGGTTACCAAGTCTATTATGCCATTTTTGAGTTAACTAAGCTTATTATGTCATTGTGGAGGAAACATGCTAAGTATAGGTCTTTTTAGAGCTAACTTAGGTACAATATGTCATTTTGTCTAAGTGCTAAGTTTGTCTTTGTGCTAAGTTTGTCTAAGTGCTAAGTTTGTCTTTGTTTGAGAAAATGAGCCAAGTAAGTGGCATATTAGGGCTTACCGTCCTCGTCATCACGGAGGTGAACCACCTGGGTTGCTCAGGCCGGTGTCACCTCGAGCACTACTTGGCCCAGGAGAAGGATCGTGCGATGCGGCTCGGGAGTTATGCTGCACCAAAGATCATTTGCGTTAGCATGATGACGTTGAAATGTTAAGACTAGTAACAAATGAACATTGAAATGAAACTCACCGTTCCAGCCGTGGTAATGACTGGCATCGGCGGAGGGGTCTGGCCGGTCTTCTCGCACAAAGACTGCACATTTGGTTTTGACAAGTCAATCATATTGGTTATTAATGAAACGAACATGTAGTGCATGATTTGGCTAATATGAAGAAGAAACATACCAGGAGGAGCTCGTACATGGCCCGGTGAGACGCATCGTTCCGTGCCCTCTCCTCCTCCAACAACTTAGCCGTCCTCTCCTCCAAATCCCTCTTCTCCTCCACCACCTGCCGGGCCTGTTCCGCCAGAAGCGCCTGGGTTGTCTCTCTCTCTTTCTATAGAGCAGCCTGCAACACAACTTCTCGTTAGCATTGTAATCATCTTTGTTCGCACACACAATGTAATGGAGGAAAGCTATCTGAGTCCGTATGACTAACCTCGATGGCGAGCTGGATGGCCATGGACAAGGCGTCATCTCAGGACAGGAGCTCGTTTGGCGCGCCTTGATCTGCCGAAGAGTGCGCGAAGACCGTATAAGTCCATCTCCAATGGCTATCGAGCCATGGGGCCTCCCGTTGCCAGCTATCATCACCAGGTCTGGATCAATAGGATGCTGGCTCGGGTTGAAGTCCTCCCCATTCACCGCCTTCCCCGCAGTTCTGTACCTCACGAGCTTGTTCTGGGAGGAGATGTTGGTGAAGTTCTGAGGATTATCGAGGTCAGACTCAGAGAATGCCTTGGCCTTCTTGTACGAGGCAGTATGGGCCATGGCATAGAGGTCATACACATGTGGCACCTCTGTCTTATTGTAATGTGCCTACAAGAGAGGAAAAAAGTATTAATAATGGGGTCAAGCTAGCATCAAAAAATGAATTGCAGGACTCATGAAGCAAACCACATAACCAGTTCCGCCCGAACTGAAATAAGTTGGCGCTGCCTTGATGGTGTGGCACACCTTCCATTTGGGCACGCCGTTCCTTGGCATCGTCGTGGACGACTCGCCATTCGTCAGAGCACCACTCATTCACCAACGCCTCCCAACAATCCATCTTATCCGCACACCATCTCGGGGGCACCTAAGTTAGTAAAGAGAAATTTGAGAGCTACGCCTATGAATCAAAGCAAGGAAACTAAGTACAAGGCCTTAAGATTAGATAATTACCTTCATGTACTGCTCCTTGTCCAGAAACTTTCGGCGGGACGACGACTTGTCCTTCTTAATACACCGCGAGGCGTAGTGGTCTCGAATAGCCTGTACCCGAGCCTCGTGCCGTAAGTTCTGTAGTAGGCGCCTACACTCGTAATCGATAAGCTTTGCCGCGGCCTCCTCGTATCCCTCCTCACACCTGTAGAAGGTCTGCAATCAAACGAGACAACACTGATTAGTACAATAAATAGTTATTATTTATTTTTAATTGTGTAAAGGAGAAATTACCCAGAACTTTCTGATCACCATGTCGGCCCTCGTGTGGCACAACACACCGTCGATCATCTCCTCCGACGGGGCCGGGGCAGCCAAGTGGTGCTCCCATTTCAATCCTAACTCTGGAAGCTGACCCTCATCGGGTAACCTGACAAACCCCGGGAAGTTATGCCATAAAATCACACCAAGGATGGAGTTGGGCCTGCGGACATCCTTGGCGTGAATCCAACCCCTGCAGTATGACAAAGCCAACGCATTAGATATGTGAAGAAACATGAAGGCAAAAGGTTTAAAAAGAGTAAATGCACTTACTTTAGCGACTCAGGCTTAATCGGCCACCTATGCTCGCGGGTCGCCGGCACGAGCGGGAGCCGTGTACACCCACGTTGGTAGACGGTGGCCCCCTCAACCACCTCGTCCCCGCTATCAGCTGATCCCCGCCACCATCAGCATGGCCACTCGGCTCCGGCTGATGCAGATCCGGCCAGGTATCCCATCCGGTGGAAGCATGTGGAGTCTCATAGGACGAAGCGTCTGGCACAGGAGTCTCGCGGGTCGAAGCATCTGGGACAGAAGGATCGTCGACCCGAGGCTCGTGAACAGGAGTCCTTGTAGCCTCCACCTCAGACGGGTCCACCGTAGCAGTCCTGTGCTCGGGTGAATCAGCTGGGGGTGGCGGCGAGGAAGGCGTAGCTGCTTTCGTACCTCTCCCGCGGCCACCACGTGTACCTTTAGGAGCTCTCTTCTTCCCCCCGACCTCCTCTCCCGGTGGGCAACTTCGCCGACGAAGAAGCACCCTCGGGTGTCCCAATACTGTCGTACAACGCTCTCCGGAGAGTTTGGGGTGGAATGGAAGTACCCCTCCCACCACGCGCCGACGAAGGAGCCTCGGATCGCTCTCGACCCGCGCCCACCATCTTTCAACACCTGCCATGACAAAGAGTAAACGGAATTAGTACAACATAAAAAAATTAATACCAACATGAATAATTCATCATCTATATTCATCAGTTAATCAAGTTTGTCAGTTTTATTACGTCCATGCAACCTACACGCTAATAGGTAAAGATAGGTCCTAATCCCACCTGAGTATGTGTAGATTGGGTTCGTTTTCCCATGCTCTGCTCCGGATCCGACGCAGAATTTCGGCAGCACCTCCCCGATGTTCTCCTGATACACGTCTCGACAATAAGCAGAGAGGATGTGTAACCGGAGAACAACAGGTGGTCACTGACGAAATTCCGCATCGGATCCGGAGCAGAGCATAAGGGAAAACGAACCCAATCTACACATACTCGGGCTGTCCATGGATAACGTTGGACAATTCGAAAGGATGGCGGTTATAAATATGCAAAGACATGCATATTTATAGATGCCGCCCTTTCGAATGGGAGACGCATACTGGTCATGCATACTAATGATTGAAGACACCTATAGCTAGCAAGTTTCATCGGCACGAAGACCGGAACAGAGCAAATTAGGGGGGTAGGAGATGTCATTTGTGCTCACCCACGAACGCAGGGGAGCTCGTCAAACGCACGGGGAGGTCGTCGAACACCAGACCCTCGCAGCGACGAAACAACTGCACATTGAAATCCACCCAATCAACACAAATATGATGTTTTTCATAACTGCTAGAATCGAAATATATATATGACCAAACTCATAATTTACAAAACTATGACCGAAGAGGTTTCGGGGGTCGAGGGTCAGTGGCGTCGGGGGTCAGGGGTCAGTGGCGTCGGGTGTCAGTGGCGTCGGGGGTCAGTGGCATCGGGGGTCGGGGGTCAGTGGCCTCGGGGGTCAGGCGCGTCGGGGGTCTTTTCCTTCTTCTTCTTCTTCTTTTCCTTTTTTTCCTCTTCTTCTTCTTCCTTCTTTTCCTTTTTCCTCTTCTTCTTCTCCTCATCTTCTCCTTTTCTTCTTCTTCTTCTTCTTCTTCTTCTTCTCCTCCTCCCCCTCCTCCTCTTCTTCTTCTTTTTCTTCTTCTTCTTCTTCTTTTCCTTTTTCCTCTTCTTCTACTTATTCTTCTTTTCTTCTTATTTTATTCATCTTTCTTCTTCTTCTTCTATTTATCTAAACCTAAACCTAAAACTAGCACTAACCTAAACCAAACACTAATTAACCTAAACCTAAACAGTAAAAAATAGAAAAAAACAGAAAAAAAAACTCACCTTGAGGCCGGTGGAGGAGGGCCGGCGTAGTGGTGGAGGATGGCCAGCGCAGGGGGGAGGCCGCGGAGAGAGGGGCGGCGCCGCGTCCTGCTCCGGCGGTGGGCGTCGTGGGGAGGCGCCGTCGCTCTGAGGTCGTTAGGGGAGGAGCGGGCGCACAGGGGCAGGGGCGCCGGGGCGCCGGTGGCCGCCGGGCGGCGGGGGGCAGGGGCGCAGAGGGCGGCGGTGCGGTGGGGGGCAGGGGCGGCCGGGCGGCGGGGGGCAGGGGCGCAGGGGGCGTCGGTGCGGCGGGGGGCAGGGGCGGCGGGGGCGATCGGGCGGCGGGGGGCAGGGGCGGCGGGGGCGGCCGGGCGGCGGGGCAGCGGTGGGGTGGGGCGGCGCTCGGGGGCGAGAAAGAGAGAGAAAAAGAGAGAAAGAGAGTGGGGCGGCGCCGGGGGCTAACGGTCGTTAGTTAGGCAGTTTCTTTGCCGTCCGCTAGCGGACGGCAAAGGGCAAAGGGGCAGACGGCAAAGATTGGGCGGACGGCCTCCAGGCCGCCCATTTGACCTAACCGTATTCACGGCCCAGTGGGGCCCAGCTGGTCTCTTTGCCGTCTGCCTCTGGGCCCTTTGCTGTCCGCGGGCCGACGGCAAAGAGTTGGCTGACGGCACCCCCTATCTTTGCCATCAGCCTTGTCTTTACCGTCCGTTTTCTTTAAGCTTACGGCAAAGACTTTCATTGCCGTCCGCTAGCCGACGGCAAAGATCTGGCAGACGGCAAATAACTGAATTCCAGTAGTGCTATGTGCTTCACTTGTATCTTTTGAGCTAGGCAGTTGCTCTAGTACTCCACTTATATCTTTTTGAGCACGGTGGTGTGTAGATTTTATAGAAATAATATGCCCTCGTTCTTCACTTATATTCGTTTGAGAGCTGGGTAATAGTGACGGTAATTTGCATGGGTCATAAGACTAGTCCAAGAATATTAGGTATTCAATGAACGATAATCAAAACCATCGTGTAGCACATATAGAGAAGTTGTGGGTTAATGACATTGATGTAGTAAGATGAAAAGGGTGTGAGTCCAAAATTGTTGATTCGTAGAAGTGTCGAGATTAAGAGGTGTTAACTTTTTATTCATCTAAAAATTATAAAGGCATGGTGATGATGTGCGAGCATTTATATTCCTCGTTGAAATCCAAGTTTTGTTTTGAGTCGGGGGCGCACGCTGGTTAACTCCTACCAACCTCCTCCCTCGGGGCATGCGAGGAGTACTTTGATTGGTGATAAAACTAATAAAACTTTGCAATAAGTATGTGAGTTCTTTATGACTAATGTGACACCATGGACATACGCATCTTCACCTTCTCATATTTGCTAGCATCTTCGGTACAGTGCATAGCCCATTCTCACCTCGAGGATCGGTGCAAATATTCGCCGGTGCATCCAAACCACGTGACATGATATGCTCTGTTGGACATAAGCCTCATTATATCTTCCTCAAAACAGCCACCATACCTATCTATTATGGCATTTCCATAGCCATTCTAAGATATATTGCCATGCAAATTCCATTGTCACTTCATATGACTAGTTCTTTCATCATCACAATGCTTTGCATGATCGTATAGAGCATAGTATTTGTGGCAAAGCCACCGTTATTCATATTTTTGATACATGTCACGCTAGATCATTGCACATCCTGGTACACTGCCAGAGGCATTCATATAGAGTCATATCTTCCTATCAGTTCTTCATGTTGAGTTGTAAGTAAATAAAAGTGTGATGATCATCATTATTAGAGCATTGTCCCAGTGAGGAAAGGATGATGGAGACCATGATTCCCCCACAAGTCGGGATGAGACTCCGGACAAAAAATGGAATAAAAATGGGGGAGGCCAAATGAGCCCACCATATAAAAAAGAGAAAATGGGGGAGGCAAAAAAAGAAAAAAAAGAGAAAAGCCCACCATATATAGAAAAATGATAGAAAAGAGAGAAGGGACTATGCTACTATCCTTTACCACACTTGTGCCTCAGAGTGGCACCATGTTCTTCATATAGAGAGTCTCCTATGTTGACACTTCCATATGCTAGTGGGAATTACCTTTTCATATAATAAACTTGGCTTGTATATTCCTATAATGGGCTTCCTCAAATGCCCGGGGTCTTCATGAGCAAGCAAGTTTGATGCACACCCCACTTAGCTTCAGTTGAGCTTTCATACAATTATAGCTCTAGTGCATCATTTGCACGGCAATCCCTACTCCTTGCATTGATATCTATCGATGAGCATCTCCATAGCTCGTTGGTACGCCTAGTTGATGCGAGACTATCTTCCACTTTTTATCCCTTTGATACCTACCACCATATTATATTCCACCTATATGCTATGTCCAATGGTTCACGCTCACGTATTGCATGAAGAATTAAAAGTTGATGCACATTGAAAAAGTACGATCCAATTGCCTAACTTGGACACCGTGGTCCTTAACATTTGTATCTATGTGGTGAAGACGGAGTCATGCCTTGCTAATATAATAAGATGAATAGAGGTAAAACATTATTTTAGGATCTTACACTTTGAAAAAATTATGATTTTGTTTCTTATACTTATAAATATTACTATGTTGTTATTTATTAATTCATCATTTCTCAATGAGCGTACATACGAAAGATTACATAATGGGTAGCATGTCAAATCAAAAATTCTGTTTTTATCATTTACCTACTCGAGGACGAGCAGGAATTAAGCTTGGGGATGCAGATACGTCTCCAACGTATCTATAATTTTTTATTGTTCCATGCTGATATATTATCATTCTAGGATACTTTTTGGGTATTTATTTACCAATTTATAATATTTTTGAGCACTAACCTATTGACTCAGTTGTTGGAAATATGCCCTAGAGACAATAATAAATTGGTTATTATCATATTTCCTTGTTCATGATAATCGTTTATTATCCATGCTATAATTGTATTGATTGGAAACTCAAATACATGTGTGGGTACATAGACAACACTGTGTCCCTAGTAAGCCTCTAGTTAACTAGCTCGTTGATCAAAAGATGGTGAAGGTTTCCTAGCCATGGACATGAGATGTCATTTGATAACGGGATCACATCATTAGGAGAATGATGTGATGGACAAGACCCAAACTATAAACGTAGCATATGATCGTGTCAGTTTATTGCTATTGTTTTCTGCATGTCAAGTATCTGTTCCTATGACCATGAGATCATGCAACTCACTGACACCGGAGGAATACCTTGTGTGTATCAAACATCGCAACGTAACTGGGTGACTATAAAGGTTCTCTACAGGTATCTCCGAGGGTGTCTGTTGGGTTGGCATGGATCAAGACTGGGATTTGTTACTCCGTGTGACGGAGAGGTATCTCAGGGCCCACTCGGTAATACAACATCACAATGAGCCTTGCAAGCAATGTGACTAAAGTGTTAGCCACGAGATCTTGTATTACGGAACGAGTAAAGAGACTTGCCGGTAACGAGATTGAACTAGGTATAGAGATACCGACGATCGAATCTCGGGCAAGTAACATACCGAAGAACAAAGGGAACAGTATACGGGATTAATTGAATCCTTGACATAGAGGTTCGACCGATAAAGATCTTCATAGAATATGTAGGAACCAATATGGGCATCCAGGTCCCGCTATTGGTTATTGGCCGTAGAGGTGTCTCGGTCATGTCTACATAGTTCTCGAACCCGCAGGGTCTGCACACTTAAGGTTCGGTGACGTTTCGGTAGAATTGAGTTATGTATGATTGGTGACCGAAGGTTGTTCGGAGTCCCGGATGAGATCCCGGACATCACGAGGAGCTCCGGAATGGTTCGGAGGTAAAGATTGATATATAGGAAGTCCCGTTTTGGCCACCGGAAAAGTTTCGGGTATTTCCGGTAGTGTACCGGGAGTACCGGAGGGCCATCGGGAGGGGCCACCCACGCCGGCAGGCCACATGGGCCTGAAGGGGGTTGCACCATCCCTTAGTGGGCTGGGCAAACCAGCCCTACAAGGCCCATGCGGCTAGGAATAAGTGGGAAAGGAAAAAAACCCAAAGAAAAGGGAAGGGAGACCAAATATGGAAGGTGTCCTATTTGGACTAGGATTGAAGTGGAGGAGTCCACCTCCTCCACCTCCAAATTTCGGCCAGCCCTTGAGGGTTTGAGGCTGCCTCCTCCCCTCCCTCCCTCCTATATATACTAGAGGATTTAGAGGAGAAAAATAACCCTAATTGCCACGTGCTCCCTCTACTTCATCTAGATCGGTTTCTCCTCTAGTCTAGTTTCAGCGGTGCTTAGGCGAAGCCCTGCCGGAATTGTTCCACCACCATAGCCGCTGCGCCGTCGCGCCGCCGGAGAACTCTTCTACCTCTCCGCTCTCTCTCTTGCTGGATCAAGGAGGCGGAGATCGTCATCGAGCTGTACGTGTGCTGAACGCGGAGGTGCCGTCCGTTCGGCGCTAGATCGGAAGGACCGTGATCAGGATCGCGAGATGATTCATGATTTGATCGCGGGACGGATCGTGATGGGATCGTGGGACGGATCGAGATTGGATCGCGAGATGGATCGTGATGAGATCGCGGGACACTCGGCGATTTGGATCGCGAAGACGTTCGACTACATCAACCGCGTTTCTTAACACTTCCGCTTAGCGATCTACAAGGGTATGTAGATTCACTCTCCCTCTCGTAGATGCTCATCACCATGGATAGATCTTGTGTGTGCGTAGGAAAATTTTTGTTTCCCATGCAACGTTCCCCAACAGTGGCATCTGAGCTAGGTCTATGCGTAGATGAGATCTCGAGTAGAACACAAAGGAGTTTGTGGGCGTTGATATTCAGATTGCTTCCCTCCTGAGTCTTTTCTTGATTCAGCGGTATTGTGGGATGAAGCGGCTCGGACCAACCTTACTCGTCCACGTACGAGAGACCGGTTCCATCGACTGACATGTAACTTTGTTGCATAAGATGGCTAGCGGGTGTCTGTCTCTCCCACTTTAGTTGAATCTGATTCGACAGAGGCGGTCCTTGTAGAAGGTGAAATAGCAACTTTTATATCACCGTTGTGGTTTTTGCGTAGGTAAGAATCGTTCTTGCTAGATACCCGTAGCAGCCACGTAAAACTTGCAACAACAATTAGAGGACGTCTAACTTGTTTTTGCAGGGTATGTTGTGATGTGATATGGCCAATTACATGATGAGATATATGTGATGTATGAGATGATCATGTGTTGTATAGAATATCACGACTTGCATGTCGATGAGTACGGCAACTGGCAGGAGCCATAGAGTTGTCTTTAATTATTGCATGACCAGCGTGTCAATCATTAAGCGCTATGTAATGCTTTACTTTATCGCTAAACGTTAGCAATAGTCGTGGAAGCAACAGTCGGCGCGACAACCTCATGGCGACACGTTGATGCAGATCAAGATGATGGAGATCATGGTGTCATGCCGGTGACGATGGAGATCATGCCGGTGCTTTGGAGATGGAGATCAAAAGCACGAGTTCATGGCCATATCATGTCACTTATGATTTGCATGTGATGTTAATCCTTTTATGCATCTTATTTTGCTTAGGACGACGGTAGCATTATAAGGTGATCCCTCACTTAAATTTCAAGATAAATTGTGTTCTCCCCGAGTGTGCACCGTTGCGAAAGTTCGTCGTTTCGAGACACGCCGTGATGATCGGGTGTGATAGACTCTACGTTCGCATACAACGGGTGCAAGCCAGTGTTGCACGTGCGGAACACTCGGGTTAAACTTGACGAGCCTAGCATGTACAGACATGGCCTCGGAACACAAGAGACCGAAAGGTCGAACATGAGTCATATAGTAGATATGATCAACATGAAGATGCTCACCATTGAAACCACCTCAACTCACGTGATGATCGGACTTGAGTTGGTGGATTTGGATCATGTTACACTCGAATGACCGGAGGGATGTCAATTTGAGTGGGAGTTTTAAGTAATATGATTAACTAAACTCATTATCGTGAACATAGTCAAAGTGTCTTTGCAAATTATGTTGTAGATTACTAGATCGCGCTGTAGCTCCCTTGAATTTTTATATGTTCCTAGAGAAATAGATTTGAAAGATGATGGTAGCAATAATGCGGACTGGGTCCGTGATCTGAGGATTGTCCTCAAATTGCTGCACAGAAGGCTTATGTCCTTAATGCACCGCTCGGTGCACCACCCCCTCTAGCGTCGTCTGTAGATGTTGTGAACATCTGACAGGCACGTTCCGATGACTACTTAATAGTTTAGTGCGTCATGCATTACGGCTTAGAATTGAGGCTCCAAAACGTTTTGAACGTCACGGAACATATGAGATGTTTTAAGAGCTGAAATTGGGATCTCAGACTCATGCCCATGTTGAGAGGTATGAGACCTCCAACAAGATTCTTTGCCTGCAAGATGATGGAGAATAGCTCAATCGTTGAGCATGTGCTCAAATTGTTTGAGTGCTAAAATCACTTGAATCGAGTGGGAGTTGATCTTCCAGATAAGATAGTGATTGATATAGCTCTCCAAGTCACTGTCACTAAGCTACTAGAGCTTCGTGATGAACTATAAAAGGCCAGAGATGGAAATAATGATCCCTGAGCTGTTCGCAATGTTTGACACCGCGAAGGTAGAAATCAAGAAGGAAGCATCAAGTGTTGATGGTTAGTGAAACCACTAGTCTCGAGAAGGGCAAGGGCAAGGAGGGATACTTCATGGATGGCAAGCCAGTTGCTGCTCCAGTGAAGAAACCCAAGGTTGAACCCAAACCCGAGACTAAGTGCTTCTATTATGAGGAGAACGGTCGCTGAAGTGGAACAACCCTAGATACTTGGTAGATAAGAAGGTTAGCAACGTCGACAGAAGTATATTTGATATACGTGTTATTGATGTGTACCTTACTAGTACTCCTAGTAGCACCTGGGTATTAGATACCAGTTCGGTTGCTAAATGTTAGTAACTCGAAATTAAAGCTACGGAATAAACGGAAGCTAGCTAAGGGTGAGGTGACAATGAGTGTTGGAAGTGTTTCCAAGGTTGATGTGATCACCATCGCACGCTCTCTCTACCTTCAGGATTAGTGATGAACCTAAATAAATGTTATTTGGTGTTTGCGTTAAGCATGAACGTGATTAGATCATGTTTATTGCAATACGGTTATTCATTTAAAAAATAAATCATGGTTATTCTCTTTACATGAATAATACCTTCAATGGTCATACACCCAATAAGAGTGGTTTATTGAATCTTGATCGTAGTGATACACATGTTCATAATATTGATGCCAAAAGATACAAAGTTAATAATGATAGTACCACATACTTGTGGCACTGCCGCTAAATGTCATATTGGTGTAAAACGCATGAAGAAACTCCATGCTGATGGATCTTTGGACTCATTCGATTTCGAATCGGTGAGACATGCGGACCATGCCTCATGGGCAAGATGACTAAAACCCCGTTTTCCGGTATGATGGAGCGGGCAATTGACTTATTGGAAATGATACATATTTATGTATGCGGTCCAGTGAGTATTATAGTGTGCGGTGAATATCGTTATTTTCCTACCTTCACTGATGATTTGAGTAGATATGGGTATATTTACTTAATGAAACACAAGTCTAAAACGTTTGAAAAGTTCAAACAAAATCAGAGTGAAGTTTGAGATCATCGTGACAAGAAGATAAAATGTCTACGATATGATCGTGGAGGTGAATATCTGAGTTACGAGTTTGGTATACAACTTAAGACAATGTGGAAGTTGTTTCACAACTCACGCCACCTGGAACACCATAGTGTGATGGTGTGTCCGAACGTCGTAGTCATGCTCTATTGGATATGGTGCGAACTATGATGTCTCTTATCGATTTACCACTATCGTTTTAGGGTTATGCATTAGAGACAACCACATTCACTTTAAAAGGGGCACCATCTAAATCCGTTGAGATGACACGGTATGGATTTTGGTTTGGCGGAAACCTAAGCTGTCATTTCTTAATGTTTGGGGCTGCGACGCTTATGTGAAAAAGGGTTTTCACCTAATGAGCTCGAACCCAAAGCGAACAAATGCATCTTCATAGAATACCCTAACGTAACAGTTGGGTAAACCTTCTATCTTAGATCCAAGCACAAAGTGTTTGTTGCTAAAACAGGTCTTTTCTCGAGAAAGAGTTTCTTTCGAAAGATTGAGTGGGAGGAAGATAGTACTTGATGAGGTTGTTGAACCTTTACTTCAACCTGAGAGTAGCGCAGCGCAGAAAGTTGTTTCTGTGGAGCCTACGTTAGTTGAAAAGGAAGTTAATGATGATGATCATGAAACTTCGGATCAAGTTACTATCGAACATCGTGGGTCGACAAGGATGCATACTGTTCCTCAGTGGTACGGCAACCCTGTCTTAGAGGTCATGTTGTTGGACAACACCGAACCTACGAGCTATGGAGAAGCGATGATGGGCCCGGATTCCGAGAAATGGTTAAGACCATGAAATCCGAGATGGGATCCATGTAAGAAAACAAAGTATGGGCTTTGGAAGTATTACCTGAAGGGCGAAAGGCCATTCAGAACAAATGGATCTTTAAAAGGAAGACGGACGCTGACGGTAATGTCACCGTCTATAAAGCTCGACTTGTGGCAAAGGGTTTATCACAAGTTCAAGGAGTTGACTACGATGAGACTTTCTCACCCGTAGCGATGCTCAAAGTCTGTTGGAATCATGTTAGCAGTTGCTGCATTTTTCAATTATGAAATCTGGCAGATGGATGTCAAAACATCGTTTCCTTAACGGTATCCGTAAGGAAAAGTTGTATGTGATACAACCGGAAGGTTTTGTCAGTCCTAAGGATGCTAAAATATATGCAAACTCCAGCGATCCTTCTATGGACTGGAGCAAGCATCTCGGAGTTGGAATATACGCTTTGATGAGGTGATCAAAGTTTTTGAGTCTATACAAAGTTTATGAGAAACTTGTATTTACAATAAAGTGAGTGGGAGCACTATAGATTTTCTGATAAGTATATGTGGTTGACATATTGTTGATCGGAAATGATGTAGAATTTCTGGAAAGCATAAAAGGTCGTTTGAAAAGAGTTTTTTAAAGGAAGACCTAGAATGAAGCTACTTAAATATTGGGCATCAAGATCTATAGAGATAGATCAAGACGTCTGATAAGACTTTCAATGAGTACATACCTTGACAAGATTTTGAAAGAGTTCAAAATGGATCAGTCGAAGAAAGAGTTCTTGCCTGATTTGTAAGGTGTGGAGTTGAGTGAGACTCCTAGCTCGACCACGGCAGAAGAAAGAGAAAGGACGAAGGTCGTCCCCTATGCCTTATCCATAGGCTCTGTATAGTATGTCATGCTGTGTACCGCACCTGATGTGTGCCTTGCCATGATTATGTCAAGGGGTACAAGAGTAATCTAGGAGTGGATCATTGGACAGCGGTCAAGATTATATTTAGTAACTAGAGGACTAAGGAAATATTTCTCGATTATGGAGGTGATAAAGAGTTCGTCGTAAAGGGTTACGTCGATGCAAGCTTTGACACCTATCCGGACGACTCTAAATAGTAGTCAGGATACATATAGTGGAGCAGCCATTTGGAATAGCTCCAAGTGGAGTGTGGTAGAAGTATCTACAGTATGACATAGAGATTTGCAAAGTACACACGGATCTGAATGTCGCAGACCCGTTGACTAAAGACCTCTCTCACATGCAAAGCATGATCTGATCGAACCCCAGAACTCATTGGGTGTTAGATTCATAACAATGTAAATCACATGATGATGTGAACTAGATTATTGACTCTAGTACAAGTGGGAGACTGTTGGAAATATGCCCTAGAGACAATAATAAATTGGTTATTATCATATTTCCTTGTTCATGATAATCGTTTATTATCCATGCTATAATTGTATTGATTGGAAACTCAAATACATGTGTGGGTACATAGACAACACTGTGTCCCTAGTAAGCCTCTAGTTAACTAGCTCGTTGATCAAAACATGGTGAAGGTTTCCTAGCCATGGACATGAGATGTCATTTGATAACGGGATCACATCATTAGGAGAATGATGTGATGGACAAGACCCAAACTATAAACGTAGCATATGATCGTGTCAGTTTATTGCTATTGTTTTCTGCATGTCAAGTATCTGTTCCTATGACCATGAGATCATGCAACTCACTGACACCGGAGGAATACCTTGTGTGTATCAAATGTCGCAACGTAACTGGGTGACTATAAAGGTTCTCTACAGGTATCTCCGAGGGTGTCTGTTGGGTTGGCATGGATCAAGACTGGGATTTGTTACTCCGTGTGACGGAGAGGTATCTCAGGGCCCACTCGGTAATACAACATCACAATGAGCCTTGCAAGCAATGTGACTAAAGTGTTAGCCACGAGATCTTGTATTACGGAACGAGTAAAGAGACTTGCCGGTAACGAGATTGAACTAGGTATAGAGATACCGACGATCGAATCTCGGGCAAGTAACATACCGAAGAACAAAGGGAACAGTATACGGGATTAATTGAATCCTTGACATAGAGGTTCGACCGATATAGATCTTCGTAGAATATGTAGGAACCAATATGGGCATCCAGGTCCCGCTATTGGTTATTGGCCATAGAGGTGTCTCGGTCATGTCTACATAGTTCTCGAACCCGCAGGGTCTGCACACTTAAGGTTCGGTGACGTTTTGGTAGAATTGAGTTATGTATGATTGGTGACTGAAGGTTGTTCGGAGTCCTGGATGAGATCCCGGACATCACGAGGAGCTCCGGAATGGTCCGGAGGTAAAGATTGATATATAGGAAGTCCCGTTTTGGCCACCGGAAAAGTTTCGGGTATTTCCGGTAGTGTACCGGGAGTACCGGAGGGCCATCGGGAGGGGCCACCCACGCCGGGAGGCCACATGGGCCTGAAGGGGGTTGCACCAGCCCTTAGTGGGCTGGGAAAACCAGCCCTACAAGGCCCATGCGGCTAGGAATAAGTGGGAAAGGAAAAACCCCAAAGAAAAGGGAAGGGAGACCAAATATGGAAGGTGTCCTATTTGGACTAGGATTGAAGTGGAGGAGTCCACCTCCTCCACCTCCAAATTTCGGCCAGCCCTTGAGGGTTTGAGGCTGCCTCCTCCCCTCCCTCCCTCCTATATATACTAGAGGATTTAGAGGAGAAAAATAACCCTAATTGCCACGTTCTCCCTCTACTTCATCTAGATCGGTTTCTCCTCTAGTCTAGTTTCAGCGGTGCTTAGGCGAAGCCCTGCCGGAATTGTTCCACCACCATAGCCGCCATGCCGTCGCGCCGCCGGAGAACTCTTCTACCTCTCCGCTCTCTCTCTTGCTTGATCAAGGAGGCGGAGATCATCATCGAGCTGTACGTGTGCTGAACGCGGAGGTGCCGTCCGTTCGGCGCTAGATCGGAAGGACCGTGATCAGGATCGCGAGATGATTCATGATTTGATCGCGGGACGGATCGTGATGGGATCGTGGGACGGATCGAGATTGGATCGCGAGATGGATCGTGATGAGATCGCGGGACACTCGGCGATTTGGATCGCGAAGACGTTCGACTACATCAACCGCGTTTCTTAATGCTTCCGCTTAGCGATCTACAAGGGTATGTAGATTCACTCTCCCTCTCGTAGATGCTCATCACCATGGATATATCTTGTGTGTGCGTAGGAAAATTTTTGTTTCCCATGCAACGTTCCCCAACATCAGTGCCCAGTGTCAGTTCCTGTTTTCTGCATGTTTTTGCCTTTTCAGAGTTACAGTACCAAACGGAGTCCAATTGCCACGAAACTTTTTGGTGATTTTGTTTGGACCAATACAAGACCTAGAAGCTTCGGAGGAGGGCCAGGAGATGCACCAGGGGCCCACAAGCCATATGGCCAACTAGATTCATATTTCTTCGATGGGAGTGGTGCGTTGTAGTAGGTTCAACCTGACGAGTTTCTATATCCCAGTGACAGAAGGGGACAAGTTGTGTCTTTGTGTTGTTGCTACTAAGGATAAAACGATGGGGTTTATTCATATTAGTTGAGTTTACTTTGTCTACATCATGTCATCGTTTTCCAAGCATTACTTCGTTTTTCATGAACTTAATACGTAGAGAGGCAAGCATAGAAGCGCTCTTGAAGTGGAGTAATAGTAGTAGGTGCAGGCAGGAGTCGGCCTATTTGCTTATGGACGTGATGCCTATATACACATGATCATTGCCATGAACATCGCATAATTGTTTGCTTTTCTATCAATTGCCCAACAGTAATTTGTTTAGCCACTGTATGCTTTGCTTATGAGAGATGCCACTAGAGAACTCTACGGCCCCCGGGTCTATTCACTTATAAATTCACAAACGCTATCATTACCTTGCTGTTATTTATTACCTTTTATTTTATTTTGCACTTTACTATTATCTACAATTTTCTACACAACTCACTTGCTTGCAAATAATGAGATCAAGGGGATTGACGACCCTCTTGCCGGCGTTGGGTGCAAGTTGTTTGTTCTTTTCTGTGTAGCCGTTGAAGACGGTTGAGGATTGGTATTCCTATTGGTTCGATAAACCTTGGTTTCATAACTGAGGGAAATACTTACCCACTTTGTGCTATGATTACCCGTTCCTCTTCATGGAAAACCCAACGCATATCATGAGTATCAGTGAACAGTGCCACAGCACCAGTATGTTAAATACCGATGGTGTGGGATCTGCACGCCATCGGTATTTTGTTAACAATGGCGCCATATTGGTGGCATCAACCCTTAACGCCAAAAATGTGGTTTTTAGAACACTGGCACTAGTGTTTTCTGCACTAGTGACTCGTTGGAAGGGATCATCCCTTATTCAAGAGAAAAAATTGATAGTTCAACCTTATTGAAGATAAAGCTCATTCTCTAGTTTTGCGGAAAAGTAAATGCATGAAGGGTAAAGATACAAAGTGCACATGAATCTCCCCCAAGCTAACAATCAAGCTGGGGAGATCCAGGCACTAAGGGGCCGTTTGGATCATAGCCCCACGGTGCCCTACCAAAATATTGGTCATTGACCAGCTCTGGGTGCTCATTTGGATGCAAGCCAAATAATTGGTGCACCCACACCTCCACAACATCTCTAGTTCAATTCTCAGCCAATATTTTGGCAAGGTGTGGGCGGTTGTTTCCTACGCCAATATTTTGGCAAGCCCGCGATTGGCAAGGCTGGCGCTGGCTCAAACCAAACAGCCCTTAAGCGTCTCATGCTCACTCCTAGAATCCCTGGAAGGCAGCGCAGATGTTCTTAAGCTTGTTCTTCAGTTCCTCGATCACCGTTTGCTGATCATCTACAACTTGGGTCAAAAACTCAAGTTGTATAGTGTTGTTGCTAGGAGTATCAATCATCTGCCTGATCTTATGGAAAAGACCATCCACTCTTGGTTCCAAATCCTTGCTCATCAAAAAGTAAGAATCAATCCCATCTCCGATCACATTAACACAAGCCTTAGAAACTTTCTCCAACTCCCGAATCTTTTCCTTCATCTCCTTTGGAGTTGGTGGCTCCTTTCCCCACTCAAATTGTGGAGGCACCAGAGGAAATAACAGAATAGATCCGCGGATATTGAATTGATAGGGATTAGGAGGGTACCCATCTGGAACAGAGTTGTCATCTCCCTCTTTTGCTTATTCTTCCTCCCCGATCTCCACCACCTTTACCTTTTCCTACATGTCCTTCTTCTCCTCATGAGGTTCTTTGTTGATGGTAAGCTTCCTCACGTCCTCCCATCCTGAGGGCACAACATCATCCAAGTTGGGGAAGGGGATGATGCGAGCATAGGTGGACGAGGTCTTGTTGCTCATGGCGGTGAGCGTTCTTGTTACCTGCAACTAGAAGCTTTTTGGAGGAGATGGAAAGCAAAGAAGATGAGAGATTAGATGGTTTTAGGGTTATGGACATGCCTTCCTCTTTTTTATAAAGGCTAAAATTGTAGGTAAACACGAGATCTGAGATAAAAAGTTAGTTAGAAAGAAATTAAAACAAAATCGGGAAAGAATCTCACCAGCTGGATCAATGACGGCCTTCCATGTGACGCTTGCACTCGCATAGCCGGTCGTTTGACCTGCTGCTGGATCCTACTCTCTTCTTGATACTTGTGATCTGCATTGGGTTTTCCGTGAAGAGGAACGGGTTATTGCAGCACAAAGTGGGTAAGTATTTCCCTCAGTTATGAAACCAAGGTTTATCGAACCAATAGGAATATCAATCCTCAACCGTCTTCAGCGGCTGCACACAAATGAACAAACAACTTGCACCCAACGCGGGCATGAGGGTTGCCAATCCCCTTGATTTCGTTATTTGCAAGCAAGTGAGTTGTGTAGATAATTGTTTATAAATATAAATTACAAAATAAAATAAAAGATAAATAAAGGCAGCAAGGTAATAGTAGCATTTGTAAATATATAAGTGAATTGACCTGGGGGCCATAGTTTTGCCTAGCGGCATCTCTCATGTAGGCAGCATACAGTGGGTAACAAATTACTGTTGGGCAATTGATAGAAAAGCGGATAGTTATGCGATTTTCACGGCAATGATCATGTGTATATAGGCATCACGTCCATAAAAAAATAGGCCGACTCCTGCCTGCACCTATTACTATTACTCCACTCATCGACTGCTATCCAGCATGCATCTAGAGTATTAAGTAAATCAGAGTAATGCATGGAGAATGATGACATGATGTAGACAAAGTAAACTGAAGCAATATGAATGAACCCCATCGTGTTATCCTTAGTAGCAACAACACAAAGAAGCATCTTGTCCCCTACTTTGTTACTGGGATATAGAAACTCGTCAGGTTGAACCTACCACAACGCACCACTCCCACCGATGAAATATCAATCTACTTGGACAAAGTACATTAATAAATCGGAGAGCATTACGAAGCTATAATGATCATGCAATTAAGAGACAATATATATCAGAGGTATCTCAAATACTTTTCATGAATAATCTGAACATAAACCCACAATTCATCGTATCCCAACAAACACACCGCACAATAGGATTACATCGGATAGATCAAAGCGAAGATGCGATGACCATTGTATTGAAGATCAAGAGATAAAGAGATTGCCATCTAGGTACTAGCTATGGACCTATAGGTCTGTGGTGAACTACTCACACATCATCATGAGGGCAGCAAGGTTGATGTAGTGGCCCTCCGTGATCGACCCCCCCTCCGACAGGGTGTCGGAACGGAGCTCCAGATGGCCTCGCGACGGATCAAAGACTTGCGGCAGCAGAAAAAGGGTTTCAGGACTGCCTTCAGGGTTTTTCCAATATTAGAGAATTTATAGGCCAGAGAGGGACGTCGGGAGAGCCACGTGGGGGCCACTACATATCAGGGCGCCCCCCTAGGGCGCGTCCTGATGTGTGGTGGGGCCCTCGTGCGCCTCCCGGCCTCCTTCCGAAGCTTCCAGGTCTTCTTTTGGTCCAGAAAAAATCATCAAAAGGTTTCGTGGCAATTGGACTTCGTTTGGTATTGTAGACCTGAAAAGTAAAAAACACGCAAAAAACAGCAACTGGCACTGGGCACTGGGTCAATAGGTTAGTGCTCAAAAATATTATAAATTGGTAAATAAAGACCCAAAAAGTATCCTAGAATGATAATATATCAGCATGGAACAATCAAAAATTATAGATACGTTGGAGACGTATCACATCTCTCTTTTTTACCTACTGCAGAGAAGGTACCAAACGACCGCTCATACGGGCGCGTCTGGTCGTCGATAACACCGTCTTGGACTCTGTTCTCACGATGCTAGCCGAGGGCATTCCAAATGACCACTCAAATGAGCGTCTGCATCCGTTTGGAATGTTGTCTTTGTCTCTGTCTCCCATAGCTCCTTCGTATCCATCTCATCTGACCGCCCAAACGAGCGCTCGCTGTCGTTTGGAATTCCGTCTTTCGTTTAGTTGGCCGTTGTGCCAGCTTCTTCCTTAGAAAAATTTTACTCCTGAAAGATTATTGCCCAAGCTCCCAACTAGAGACGGAAACTCCAACTTCCGAGACGTGAGATTTAACAAGTCTAGCAAAACAAAATAATTTATATCTACTTATTCGCATGTACCTTACCAGAGTGTTGTTTTATACTCGTAGCTCCTTATGAAGGGTTTCGGCTTGCTCGATCGTGAGGAAACTCACCTCTTCAATCTCCCGCTCCTCCTTTTGTTCATCTGCAATACATATCTTTAAGCCTTGTCCATTCACGATCCAGGGACCATGCTTCCCTCCTCTGAGTCGGACAACTCTAGAATTGTACACCTCTTCTATCTCATAGGGCCCTTCCCAGCGAGACCTAAGCTTCCCTAGAAACAACTTGAGACAAGAGTTAAATTGGAGGACCGTGTCCCCCGCAATGAAAGTTTGTTTCAGTATCTTACGATCATGCCACATTTTAACCTTTTCTTTGAACAACCCGGCACTCTCGTAAGCACTGTTGCGAAGTTCACCTAGAGCATGCATATCCAATAGCCTCTTTTCTCCGGCTTCTTTAAGGTTAAGATTGATATTTTTTATTACCCAAAAAGATTAATGCTCTAGTTCTAAAGGTAGATGACAAGCCTTACCGTACACCATTTTCTATGGCGACATCCTCACGGGATTCTTGTAGGCGGTGTGGTAAGCCCATAATGTTTCATTCCGCTTTGATGCCCGATCTTTCCTGGACTTGTGCACCGTCTTCTGTAGTATTGTTTTTATCTCCCTGTTAAAGAGTTCCACCTGCCCACTAGTTTGTGGATGATATGGTGAAGCCACTCGGTGAGTCACACTGTACTTACGAATCACTCTTCCGAACATTTCCCTGTATAAAATGAGACCCACCATTAATGATAAGAATTTTAGGAACTGCGAACCTGGGTAGTATGATGTCCTTTATGATCTTCAACGAAGTTGCCGCATCTGCGTGCTTGGTTGGAAGGGCCTTGACGTGGCTTGAGACTGCGTCGATATTTCCCCAAAGAGGAAGGGATGATGCAGCATAGCGACGGTAAGTATTTCCCTCGGTTATGAAACCAAGGTTATCGAACCAGTAGGAGGATCACCGGCACCCAATAAGCAGCACCTGCACACAAACAACAAATACTTGAACCCGACGCGAAAGAGAGGTTGTCAATCTCTCTACGGTAATAAGATAGATTAGGTAGTGATAGATAGGAGAGATAGATCTCTCAAGAACACAAATAAAAAGAGTAAATATGCAGCAATATATTTTTGGGTTTTTGGTTTTGTAGATCTAAAAACAAAGATTGCAAAAACGTAGATCGGAAAGCAATATGATGGAAAAGTAGACCCAAGGGGCGTAGGGTTCACTAGTGGCTTCTCTCATGAGTATAGCACACGGTGGGCGAACAAATTACTGTTGGGCAATTGATAGAAATTCAAATAGTCATGACGATATCCAAGGCGATGATCATTATATAGGCATCACGTCCAAGATAGATAGACCGACTCCTGCATGCATCTACCTCTATTACTCCACACATCGACCGCTATCCAGCATGCATCTAGTGTATTAAGTTCATGGAAAAATGGAGTAATGCAATAAGAATGATGACATGATGTAGACAAGATCTATTCATGTAAGAATAGACCCCATCTTGTTATCCTTAATAGCAACGATACATGCGTGTCTTGCTGCCCCTTCTGTCACTGGGAAAGAACATCGCAAGATCGAACCCATCACAAAGCACCTCTTCCCATGGCAAGAAAAATCGATCTAGTCGGCCTAACTAAACCAAAGATTCGGAGAAGAAATATGAGGCTATAAGTAATCATGCATATAAGAGATCAAAGAAGACTCAGATAATATTCATGGATAGAAACTGATCATGAACTCAAAATTCATCGGATCCCAACAAACACACCGCAAAAGTTTACATCAAATAGATCTCCAAGAGACCATTGTATTGAGAATCATAAGAGATAGAAAAGAAGCCATCTAGCTACTGCCTACGGACCCGTAGGTCAATGGTGGACTACTCACGCATCATCGGAGAGGCACCTATGAGGAAGATGAACCCCTCCGTGATGGTGTTTAGATTGGATCTCGCGGTTCTGGAGCTTGCGGCGGCTGGAATTGTGTTTCGTCGACTCTCCTAGGGTTTTTGGAATATTTGGAAATTTATAGGCATCAGAGGCGGTGCGGAAGGGGGCCAAGGAGGTCACAACCCATCAGGGCGCGCCGGGGCCCCCTAGCGCGCCCTGGTGGGTTGTGCTCTCCACAGCCCACCTCTCCGGCAGTTGTTTGGCCCACTGGGTGTCTTCTGGTATAGAAAAAATCTCCAAAAAGTTTCGTCGCGATTGGACTATGTTTGGTATTGATTTTCTGCGAAGTAAAAAACAAGCAAAAACAACAACTGGCACTTTGGCACTATGTCAATTGGTTAGTCCCAAATAATGATATAAATTTGTTATAAAATGATTGTAAAACATCCAAGAATGATAATATAACAGCATGGAACAAGCAAAAATTATAGATACGTTGGAGACGTATCAGCATCCCCAAGCTTAATTCCTACTCGTCCTCGAGTAGGTAAATGATAAAAACCGAATTTTTGATGTGGAATGCTGCCTAACATGTTCATCACATTCTTTTCTTTTGTATAGCATGGACATTTGGACTTATAATAATTCAAAGCAATAGTCTAGTTTTAACATAATGACTTGAATACTCAAGCATGTCAACAAGCAACCATGTCTTTCAAAATATCAACACTAAAGAAAGTTATCCCTAGCCCATCATGCTCAATTATTGATCCATTCATGAAACACACTCAAATATTAGCTATGCCCAATGCTCAAGTACGATCATAGTGCCCCCTAGTTGGTGCTTATAAGATAAGATGGAGACTCAAAGTAAAAATAAAAATTGCATAAAGTAAATAGATAGGCCCTTCGTAGAGGGAAGTAGGGATTTGTAGAGGTGCCAGAGCTCAAGTTTTTAAATTGAGAGAAAAAAAAATATTTTGGGTGGCATGCTTTTCCTGTCAACGAAAATGACAAAGTAGCTCACAATACTTTCCATGCTAGATATATCATAGGCGGTTCCCAAACAGAAAATAAAGTTTATTCCTTTTTCCACCAAACTTTCACTTTCCATGGCACGCTGTATCCACAGTTGCCTTCCATACCAACACTTTCCAAAGAATTTATTATTTGACAACATAAAGTATATATTTTTTTTCTTTTTCATTTCGGGGATGGGCATCCCTATTACCGCCGCACTCTCGTGCAATGACAAGTGAATAAACACTCATCTTGAGAATAACACATCTAGCATGGAAAAATATTGGACACTCCCCACCGTTTCATGAGCGGTACGGGCACACAAAAGAGAAAATTTATTTTGAAAATTTAGAGATGGCACATACAAATTTGCTTGGAACGGCATGGAAATACCGCATATAGGTAGGTATGGTGGACTCATAAGGCAAAACTTGGTTTAAGGATTTTGGATACACAAGTAGTATTTCTACTTAGTACAAATGGAGGCTAGCAAATAGATTGGGAAGCAACCAAACCAAGAAACAAAAATTCACATAAGTGAGCATTGAACATAACTAACACCGAATAATGCACCACAAGTAGGATGTAACTTCATTGCATAACTATTGACTTTCGTGCATGCATAGGGAATCACAAACCTTAACACCAATATTCCTACTAAGCATAATTACTCACTAACATGACTCACATATTACTATCATCATGTTTCAAAACTATTACAAGGAATCAAGTTTAATTTGTCCAATGATCTTCATGAATTTTTTTATTATATCCTCCTTGGATATCTATCACTTTGGGACTAGTTTCATATATTGTCATTGCTTTTTCGCAAGCTCAAACAAATTTAAGTGAAGCACATGAGCATAAAGATTTCATCTCTTAAAATGGTATAAGTGAAGCATGAGAGGATTTCTTCAAAATTTACTAACTCTCAAATTAATCTAAGTGAAGCATGAGAGTAATTCTACAAAAATTTCCAAGCACACCGTGCTCAAAAAGATATAAGTGAAGCACTAGAGCAATTCTAACAAATCATAGCATGGTTTTGGCTTTCTCAAATAGGTGTGTCTAGCAAGGATACAAAGGAAAAACTAACAAACAAAGCAAGCAAAGATACAAGATGCTCCAAGCAAAACTCATGATATGTGACGAATAAAAATATAGCTCCAAGTAAAATACCGATGATCGTTAGAAGAAAGAGGGGATGCCACTCGGGGGCATCCCCAAGCTTAATTGCATGTTTCTCTTTGGATATATCTTGGGGGTGCGGTAGCATCCCCAAGCTTAGTATTTTAGCACTCCTTATTCCTTCATCCATCGCGATCTCACCCAAAACTTGAAAAATTCAATCACACAAAACTCATCAAAATCTTCGTGAGATCCGTTAGTATAAGAAAGCAAACCACTACTTTAGGTACTGTTGCAAACCCATTCATATTTTATTATTGCATTATACCTACTGTATTTTAACTTTACCATGGCTTATACCCTTCAATATAACCCATAGATTCATCAAAACAAGCACACAATATAACAAAAACAGAATCTGTCTTAAACAGAACAGTCTGTAGTAATCTGTACTCTACCCATACTTCTGTAACTCTAAAAATTCTTAACAATTAGGAAAACGTAAGGAATTTGTATAGCACCACTGTGTTAAAATTTCAGTCCAAGATCACGTTCCAGTAAAAAATGAAAATTCATATACTGGATGCAGAGTTTCTGTTTCAGATTCAGCATCACTTCTACTCATCCTATGAATCATCCTAAAGGCTTTACTTGGCACAAACACTAAATAAACCATAAGACACAATCATAACAGAGGCATAATTGTGTCAACACTCAAAAACAGAAAGGAAAAAAGAAAAAAATTATTTATTCATTGGGTTGCCTCCCAACAAGCGCTATCGTTTTACGCCCCTAGCTAGGCATAATGGATAGATTCAAGTATTGTCATCCTTGGTTTTCAACTCTTCAATCACACAACTAGATTTCCTTAAGGGTTTAGCATGCATGTTTTTTATGACAACACTCCTATGAAGAAACCCATAAAATTCATTCTTATAGATAGGGTCTCTTATGATTTCAACAAAGTCGGGATGAATACTAATCATTTTAAGATCCCCTTTGTGATTACTAGGTGTAGCAACTTTGTTCTTAGTGACTTGCGTAACCTTGCCAATTTTTACGGGAGTTTTTTCAATAGTTTTGATAGAATAAAAATCTGAACCCAAATTACTAAAAATCTATTCTATCTTATCAATCCGATAAGGGCTCTCTTCTACCCTTTCGTTAACTACAGTTTATTTTTCCTTAAGCAATTTAAGAGCATCTCCTGCCGTAGACCCAAATTTATTAGCAAGATTATGCAACTTTTTATCTAGATCATCAAGATGTCCTTTAGTAATCATCTTCTTTTCAATAGCATCTAATCTCTCCATAACATGTTCGAGAGTCAAAGTTGTTTCATTGATCATGATAGGTGGTGATCCCACTAAACTTCCCAAAGCATTAAAATCATCTAAAGAAGGACACATCAAGAAATTCCCATCAGTAATTGTATCAAGGATGAATCTATACCAAGTGGTGATGCCCACATAAAAACTGCGAAGAAAAACAACGGTAGATTGCTTATGGATAGATCTATTATGAGCATTGCAAATCCTATACCAAGCATGTTTTAGGTTCTCCCCTCCCCTTTGCTTAAAATTAAGAACCTCATTATCGGGAGTACACGCAACAAAGGTAGAACTAGCCATAAAGACTAAGCAAGAGATCCGGCGAGAAAAAGGGCAACCGAAGAAGAGGGCGAATAAAACGGCAAATTGGTGAAGTGGGGGAGAGGAAAATGAGAGGCAAATGGCAAATAATGTAATTGCAAGGAGATGAGATTTGTGATTAGGAACCTGGTAGATGATGGTGGAGTCCCCTCGGCGCCTACGATAGGCATGTAGAAGAGACCGCTTCCTCCTCGGCAACGGCGCCAGAAATTCCTTTGACGTGGCTTGAGACTGCGTCGGTATTTCCCCAAAGAGGAAGGGATGATGCAGCACAGCCACGGTAAGTATTTCCCTCAGTTATGAAACCAAGGTTATCGAACCAGTAGGAGGATCACCGCCACCCAATAAGCAGCACCTGCACACAAACAACAAATACTTGAACCTGACGCGAAAGAGAGGTTGTCAATCTCTCTACGGTAATAAGATAGATTAGGTAGTGATAGATAGGAGAGATAGATCTCTCAAGAACACAAATAAAAAGAGTAAATATGCAGCAATATATTTTTGGGTTTTTGGTTTTGTAGATCTGAAAACAAAGATTGCAAAAACGTAGATCGGAAAGCAATATGATGGAAAAGTAGACCCGGGGGCCGTAGGGTTCACTAGTGGCTAATCTCATGAGTATAGCGCACGGTGGGTGAACAAATTACTGTTGGGCAATTGATAGAAAATCAAATAGTCATGACGATATCCAAGGTGATGATCATTATATAGGCATCACGTCCAAGATAGATAGAACGACTCCTGCCCGCATCTACCTCTGTTACTCCACACATCGACCGCGAAGTAAAAAATAAGCAAAAACAGCAACTGGCACTTTGGCACTATGTCAATAGGTTAGTCCCAAAAATGATATAAAGTTGTTATAAAATGATTGTAAAACATCCAAGAATGATAATATAATAGCATGGAACAAGCAAAAATTATAGATATGTTGGAGACGTATCAGGCCTCAACCCAGTTTGTGACATAATATACAGCCACAAGAATATGAGTGTACCCATCTAAGACAGGGAAAGGTCCTAAGTAGTCCAATCCCCAAACGTCAAAAGGTTCACAAACTAAACTATAGTTCATAGGCATTTCTTGTCTTCTTCCGATGTTACCTGTGCGTTGACATGTGTCACAAGTTTTAACAAACTTGTGAGCATCCCTGAAGAGTGTAGGCCAGTAAAATCCCGATTGAAGTACCTTGGCGGCGGTCCTATCTCTAGAATGATGTCATGTATAGGGGATACTATGGTACCCTTCAAGTATAGCATTCATCTCATGTTCTGGGACACAACGCCTTGTCATGTCATCTGGTCCATGCCGATAGATAAATCAGTCATCCCAAAAATAATACTTCAGGTCACTGAAGATTTTTTTTCTTTGATGATAATTCATATCGGGCGGCATGTACTTTCCTACAAGAAAGTTAGCATAATCTGCAAACCAAGGCTCTACTTTTTTAATCATAGCCAAAATCTCACCTGGAAAGGATTCAGTTATAGGTACTGGATCATAAGGTATTCTTTCCATGCGTGATAGGTGGTTTACTACTGGGTTGTCCTCCCCTTTGCGGTCTACTATCTGCAAATCTAATTTCTGAAGTAGTAATATCCACCTAATCAAACGAGGTTTAGCGTCCTTCTTTGCAAGGAGGTAACGTAAAGCACGGTGATCGGTGTGGGCTATCACTTTTGCATTAATAATATAAGGACGAAACTCGTCACAAGCAAAAACAATAGCTAGCAATTTTTTTCCAGTAGTTGCCATGTGTACTTGGTCTTCATCCACACACCTACTAGCATAAAAGATCACGTTAAGTTTTTTTATCAACGCGCTCTCCTAGAACAGCACCAATAACATAATTGCTATCATCACACATGATCTCGAAGGACTCATACCACTTTGGAGGTTGGATAATGAGGGTTGTGATCAAAGCATCTCTTAATTTCTCACAAGCCTGCACACATATCTTATCAAAAGAATAAGGCACATCTTTGTGCAATAGGTCAATCAAAGGTTTAGATATTTTGGAGAAATATTTGATAGATCTTTTATAGAAACTAGCATGCCCCATAAAAGTTTGCATACCTTTCGCATCTTGTGGATAAGGTAAATTTTCTATTACCTCAATCCTATCTTGGTCTCTCATTACTCTTTCCTAAGACTCTGGGTTAGTTTGGTTGGAGGCCTGACCAACGTGCCTGGAGAAAAATGCTGCCTGGATATTGCCTGAGAAGTTAAAAAAATTGCCTGCCCAGGCTTGCCTGGTCCATATTCGTTTGGTTCATGTCCTGACACAGCCGATGTGCTAGAGCACAATTTGGTGCGTAAAGCTCTGCACGCCCATCACCATCATGGAAAAGAAATATTAAAATATTGCCAGGCAGATACATGAGTCCATCAGGCGGAACAAACTGGATGCCTAGCTGAGGCTAATGACGTTGCCTGGCTATCCTGGTCAGGCTAATGACTTTGAGAGGATTTGAGGCCAAGCTAAAATAAGATTGTTGAGAACTTCAACCAAACAGAACCCAGGCATATCTCAGGCAAGGTTGTGGCCAGGCAATCTTGCTTCAGGGCAGCATCCAAAAAGGCCCTCTATGTCTCAACACCACACCTTCAGTGACCATAAAATGACTCTTTTCCCAATTTAGCAAAAAACCTGTTTCCTCACATCTCTGCAAAACTTTTGTGAGATTATAGTGATAATTATCAAAGTACATGCCTTGGACAGAAAAATTGTCCATGAAACTTCAACAATTTTTCATTAGGATTTTTTTTAGATATGCACTTTTGAAATGAGGTTAGTCCATTACATAGTCCAAATGACATTCTACGATAAGCATATGTACCGTACGGACAAGTGAAGGTGGTCTTTTCTTGATCTTCAGGTCGGATGGGTATTTGAGAAAACCCAGAGTACCCATCAAGGTAGCAAAAATAAGAGTTGTTGGCCAATCTTTTCAGTATCTTATTTATGAATGGCAATGGGTAGTGATCCTTCTTCATACATTTATTCAATTTCCTAAAATCAACACACATTCCATATCCAATAACAGCCCTAGTAGGGACTAGGTCATTGTTTTCATTAGTTACTACGGAAACTCCTCCTTTCTTAGGAATGCAATGTACCAGACTTACCTATTTTCTATTAGATATGGGGTAAATCACCACTGCATCAAGGAGACGTATTATTTCTTTTCTTACTACATTTTTGGACGCCGGATGAAGTCTCCTTTGGCTCTCAATTACGGGTTTAGCCCCTTCTTCAATAGGTATTGCATGAGAATATATAGAAGGATGTATCCCTTTTACGTCCCGGGTTGAGTAGCCCAAAGCCTTTCGATGCTTACTCAGTACTGATAATAGTTTATCATTCTCTTTACCTGAAAGGTCAGCATTAACAATAATAGGGAATCTTTTTGTATTATCCATAAACTCATACCTCAGCCCTTTGAGTAATGGTTTTAAGGTTGGGAGAGGTAAATGTTCATCTCCCTTTCTTTCGAGTGATTCATAAACTTTATTAAGACGTAGGCATACTATTTGTGTGGTATCCATTTTCATCTCAATCTCCTCTTTATCTTCATGTTCATATAAGGATCCTGGACTCACCAATACTCGTTCAACTTCATCTTCTGGTGTTTGGAGATGGATTTCAGCTAGTTGATTTAATTCCTGCTCCTCATTATCCCAAACTTCTTCATACGGCTTGCTTAACACAGAGGAAAATGGAAACTTTATCCTCTCATCTCCCCACTTCATGGAGATAGATTTGTTCTTTATGTAGGCTCCTACAACATTCAAAAAGGAGGTTCCAAAAACAATAGGACAATCTTTATCCTCAAAGATCATTAGTACATAAATATCAATGGGATAAATGAGAGAGCTTATTATTTTGTTGACATCTTTAAGGATGCCACGGGGTTTCCTATCGGTTTTATCTGCAAGATTGATAATAACATCAGTAGGTTCAAGGGTGCAAGGAAAAATCTCATCATAAATTTTAGCATGAAGACTATAAGGAATAATATTAACAGGTGAGCTGGGATCACACAACCCAAAATATGTCTTGCTTCCAAAGGAACATGATAAAATTTGCTTACCTGCATTTTTACCTTCGGTACACCCTTTAAGATAAGAAGTGGTATCCCTATCCAAATGGACCTCTTTATTCACCACCGGTATAGGTGTAGCAAGTTCTTTACTTATGTTTACATAGGGTGGAGTCCCACATTATTCCATCTTGACATTCTTCTTGCCTTTTTCTGAGGGTATTCCTTCTAGATTTTTACCATTGGGCTTACAATAGGCTCGTTTTCGCCTTTCGGGTGGAGTAGTCATTTTCTTTATAGCTTCCACCATGTGAATAGCCTTAGACTCCCTGCTGGATTTTAAGTACTTCTTCTATGGCAAGTTCAAGAACTTAGAGAAATCTTTCAAAACATGCAACATGGGGTCAGTTCGAATATTTAGCTCAGGACGTAAATCTTTTGCTTCCGAAGTTCTAAGGAAATATTTAATACTATCATAAACAGGATCAACTTTACTCTTTTCCTTCGAACAAAGGTACCAATTCTCAGCATTGTACCTCATCCTGTCATGTAAACTTCAAGCATCTGATATCTCGGTTCCCAAAAAGTAACCTTTAGAGGTTAGATCTAAAGCTTGTTTACTTTGCGAGTTAATCCCACCATAAAAGAAGTTGACTATTAAAAAGTCAGGATAATGATGTTCAGGCATGCAAGAAGTATTTCACGATACCTTATATGTGCACCTACTAGCTTCTCCCCTTCCCACTGCCCAAAGCTGCTTATCTTCCTTCTGATTGTATATAGCTTTCCCTGAGGAAAATAATAATAGAAAATGCAGCCAATAATTTTGGCCAGCTACTCAGTGTATTTATATCTTGGCATCTTAACCATCTTGTAGCTGCTCCTGGAGAGAATAGGGAAATAATTTTCCTTTGATCTCGTCATTGGTTAACTCTTGCAACTGAAGAGTTCCTCTTGCAAGATTAAAATTATCAATATGCTCATAAGGACATTCAATTGCCTCACCTCAGAATATATTTTCTTTTATCATAGCAACTAACCGAGGGTCTATCTCATAGACTTTACCAGGTAGGTCAGGACCAGTTGTTATAAAGTTCTCGCCTTGAGCTGGTCCTGATACGAACTCAGCACCTACCTGATAAACTTGTTCTTGAAAGACCATTGGCGCTCTTTGTCTACAAAAACCGTTAGGTCACAAAATAATTCAAAACTCAAGGCAAGGCCCAAAAGCGCTCAGCTCCCTGGCAACGGCGCTAGAAAAAGCTTCATAGCCTGCAAGCGCACAAGGTTTAGTTGTAGCCTTTTCAAAGTAAGAGTATCGATCCCACAGGGAGCACATGAATCAGGCTTTTTCCCCTTGTAGAGAATGATGTAACTTTGTGCCTGCAGATAATTGTAGACTTTAAGCGGAGTGGGGGCGGATTTAAATAAAGATTGAGTAAAATGGTGACTTGTAATTGAATAACATAAAAGTAAGTAAAATACAGAAGTGATAAGTGACAATGAAACAACAGAATTAAACAGGCATTCTCACGGAGTCTGGAATCCCCATTGGTATGTTTCTAGTACTACTATGCATAAGCATAGCATGGAGCGGATACTCGAGCCACTGTTGACGATTATGCTGCGTGGATCCGGGTACAGAACATGTTCTACTCGTGGTAGACTTTGTGCCACGCACGCCACCATCATAGTCTCCCCCTGCGGGTTACAACTCGTGATAATTAAGGGTTTCTCCGTGGACGCAGCCTCCTAAGAGTTCTCCATAAATCCCCGGTCACTTGTAAAGGTTAGGAGCAGTAGGCTTTAATGTCACCTCAAAATACCTCCACATCCTAAACCTATGCAAAGACAGTGATATACTTCGTGGCCAACAAAGGCACAAATATTGAGTGTGTCCCGTTCACAACATTCACAAAGTTATTAAACTAAGCATTCAACAGAGGATCTCATATCCATAATAAATGTTTCAGATCCTACACATACCAAGGTTCATCCATATCCCCGAGAACTAGGGGTCTACTCACACATGGGAACAACAATCATCAAGGTAATGGTAATGGAATACATGGATGAATGATTCAACCGATACACCGAAGGATCCAATAGGGTTCTTGATGTTGCAGATGATAAGGATGCAGATGATGATGATGGTGATGTAGATATTGATGATGATGGCGTTCCCTTCGCGGTGAGAGGAATCCCCTTCTTCTTTCGTTCGATCCTCGCTCCGCATGGTCTCCATAGGCTAAGGTTCTGCCTTCTGGATGAGTTCCTGGAGTCTTTGTTCGTATGATTCATGATCTGCTTCAACGGGGTGGAAATAGCTGACCCCCAGAAGCGGCGGCGCGCCAAACGATCGCTCGTGCGAGCACGCACGGTCGTATGGAACATCGTTATTCTCTCTGGAAGCGCGATGACGGGTGTTTCTTTGGCCTTCTTGCTTGAATTTTTATGGAAACTATTTATCACCTTTAATACGTGATTCCACTACCATTTTTGGGGATTTTCTCCATCAAATAAATATTGCTCCAAAAGGCGTTACCTGAACGGTTATCAACAAAAAGAAGTGCGCGAACACCGTAAAATTCCACAAAGCCCACCTTGTAGGCACAAAATATATAGGAAAAACATCACGTAAATTGGACTCATCACCTCCCCAATGATTTCCCCCTCCGGCGGAGTAACGGAAAAGGGCTTCATATGGGATCACGACAGAATAGAGACTTGCGGCGGCGATAAAATTGTTTCGGGTCTCACTCTGAGGGTTTTATAATATATGTGAATTTATAGGCCAGGAATTAGGTCAATCGGAGCCACGGGGTGCCCACAAGTCAGGAGGGGCACACCGGCCTAGCTTGTGGACCCCTCGTGGGTCTTCTCGTCCTCCCACAAAGCTTCTAGGGTCTTTATGTACCAGAAAAAATCACCAAAAAAGGTTCATCGTGTTTGGACTTTGATAGGTATGGTTTTTCTGCGAAACTAAAAACATGCAGAAAAGAAGAATTAACACTAGGCACTAAATTAATAGGTTAGTCCATAAAAATAATATAAAATAACGTAGAAAACATAAAAAAGTGATAATATAATAACATTGAACAACAACAAAATATAGATATGTTGAAGACGTATCACACATCAATATTGTTTCCTTCTAAGAGAATACCACAACAAGTAAATATTCAGTCCAGAGTAATATTCTTACTTTCAAAAAGTATTGTCGTTGAAAAAAATAATAAATAATCAATAATGAAGTTTGAGAATACATACAAGATCTTGTGGGGCATGCCATCGCATCATGACAAAAAAGATGGACATGAGGCATCGGGATGTTTATACGAATCCTCTCAACAACATCTAAAGACATGAAATGAAGAGGAAGCAAATCATATTCGGTATCAGACAGAAAAGAATCTCAATGCCAAAGTGCATGATGGTGCCTTTACCAACTCGGTGGATGATACGTCTTCAACGTATCGATAATTTATGAAGTATTCATGCCATGATTGCCTATGTTTACAATACTTTTACATGGTTTTGATGCACTTTATATGATTTATTTAGAACTAACCCGGAGTGACGCTGTTTTCAGCACAACTACCGTAGTGTTGTTTTTGTGCAAAAAATGTAAGTTCTCGGAATCGCCCGAAACTTTTTTATGATTTTTTCTGGAGGAAATAAGCAATATTGGAGCAAAGAACCACCGGAGGGGAGCCACCTGTTTGCCACAAGCCAACAGGGCGCGGCTTGGGGGGCGCCCTGATGGCTTGTGGGTCCCACGTAGCTCCGTTGCACGTGATTCCAACGCTGAAAAATCCTATAAATCCTAGAAACCCCAAAAATAAAGAGAGACCCTCCGCCTTGCCGCCGCAACTCTCTATATCGACGAAAAACCAATCTGGAGAGAAAACAGTAGCGAAAACAGGAGAGAAACAGAGAGAGATCCAATCTCGGAGGGGCTCTCGCCCCTCCGGGAGCCATGGAGGCCAAGGACCAGAGGGGAGAATCTCTCCCCATCTTGGGAGATGCCATGAAGGAGGAAGCCTAAGGGGGGAGACTCTCTCCCCCTCTCTTCCGGTGGCACCGGAGTGCCGCCGGGGGAGCCATCGCCGCGGTGATCATCTTCATCAACATCACCGTCTTCATCACCTTCCTCATATCGTTTCAGCGGTCCACTCTACCGCACCCCGCTGTAATCCCCTACTTGAACATGGTGTTTCATGCCACATATTATTAATCAATGATGTGTTGCCATCCTATGATGTTTGAGTAGATCTATGTTGTCCTTTGGGTTGATTGATGATCTTGATTGGTTTGAGTGTATATTTTATTTTGGTGTTGTCTTAAGCTGCCTTCCATGAGGCGCACATGTGAAGGATTCACGCTGGAGGATGTTGTAATATGTTCATGATTCGCTTATAGTGGGTGGCTAGAGTGATAGAAGCTTACACCCGAGTAAGGGGTTGTTTACGTATGGGAGTAAAGGGGACTTGATGTTTAATGCTATGGTTGGGTTTACCTTAATGATTTCTAGTAATTGCGGATGCTTGCTAGAGATCCAATCATAAGTTCATATGATCCAAGTATGGAAAGTATGTTAGCTCATGCCTCTCCCTCATATAAAATTGCAAGAATGATTACCGATCTTGTTATCAATTGCCTAGGATGATTCTGCACACCATACCATCATTATTCCACACTCGCTATTTGTAATATATTGTAATATATTCTAACTTTATTTAGGCAGCAACTATTTTCATATTTTAGTTCTCCAATATCATGCAAAGTTATCCTCTTCATACCCACAACATAGTTTTATTTCTCGTTACTAGATAGAAGCAAACGTTCAGTGTATGTAGAGTCGTATCGGTGGCAGATAGGACTAGAGAGAATATTGATCTTACCTTTAGCTCCTTGTGGGTTCGACACTCTATACTTATCACTTCCATCTTTGGAAATTGCTACGGTGATTCCTTGCACTTGGGGATTATCAGTGGAGTATATGGAGTGGTTTGGATCAGGCTTGCATGAGTTGTACCCGCTTTCGTCCACCATCACCATGTTCTTGTGTATCTCCGGGTCATACTTGAACGCTCAATTATTTTTGTTTGCAGGCAAAATGTTCCATGCACATTAGTAGGGCAAGGCATCCCATGTCAACGCTATGCTAGGTGGGTAGATAAAGTGATTAACTACATACGATGTGCTAGGTTCATGTCATGAAAGACTAAGCCAACAACAAGTCGGCCCTCGTGTCGAGGTTAGCTCCACACCATTAAACCATAGTACATCCAAATATCCTCCGGGCACTTACATATGGAGAGCTAATCCCAACCTTCCAAAACCAACGTTTTGGGCCTCTACTATGAAGGTAGGACATATCCTGCACTCCTATGCTTTTTATCAGATCCTTGATGGGAATTCGTCTATTTGGTGTACTCCATGGTTTCTTCTCTCGCAATCCATATACGATCATCTTATTATACAACCAGGAAATTACAGTTATCCTTTCTAAGTAAGAGATCTATGGCTTCCCAATCAAAAAACTTGGAATGCTGACCTTATCTACACTCTTTTTGAATAGTAAACAACCAATAGTATCATCCAGGCTCCCATAATTGAACATGAAGGATTGAATATTCTTTGTTGGAAATTACATTCCCGAGGGAAATGCTCTTCTAAGAGTGATTACAGGGCTTGCTTACTAGATATGCAATAGCAGGGAGAACCTCTACCTAGGCAGGTGTAACAAGATATACAGCAACTCCTAAAGCATGTATGGAGGGGAAAAGGAATGGTACCGAGGGTGTAGGATTTTGCATGGAGGCTTTTAAGAAAGGCAACCCCATCAGTTATAAGAGCAGGTAAGTACTCTTCCCATATTAACAAGCATTGCACCCGATGTGATCAAGAGGAGAATGATATGCATCTTTTCTTCGTTTGTTCGTTTGCTAAAGTTGCTTGGTTCTCTGAACCACGGTACATTAGATCTGAACAAATTATTCAGAGCCATGCGACTATTCCTGTTGTAATCACTTCCATTTCAAATTCTAATCACACACAAGCTTCCCTCACAAATATTATGACCTTTTTGGGGTGTATTTGGAAAGCCAGAAACGATGCTCTTTTTAGTAGGAAGTCAAACACTCCATTGCAATTTTATCAGGCTGCAAGCTATATTAAAAAGTCAAGATTTAACATCTTATATAGAATGTACATGAACAACTCAAGTATCAAACGAAGAAAGCAGGGACCAATTTTCAAACCAACAAATGCAAAGATCCACAGGGACAACACACACATATGCTCCAGGATGCACTGTTTACATGGATGCGACATGGAAAGCAATAAAAAATCCTTTATCTTCACAAGAAACCACAACTAGAATTGTCATCTTCATTCAGTTAGGAGGAGAACAACAACAAGGTATCTTCATTTCAGCAACAAGTGCACAAGTGAGCTTGATGACCCACAAGTATAGGGGATCAATTGTAGTCCTTTCGATAAGTAAGAGTGTCAAACCCAACGAGGAGCAGAAGGAAATGATAAGCGGTTTTCAGCAAGGTAATTTCTGCAAGCACTAAAATTGTAGGCAACAGATAGTTTGATAGCAAGATAATTGGTAACGAGCAAGTAACGGTAACGGTAAATAAAGTGCAACAAGGTAGCCCAATCCTTTTGTGGCAAAGGACAGGCCAGAACAGTTTCTAGTAATAGGCAAAGTGTTCTTGAGGGTACACGGGAATTTCATCTAGTCACTTTTATCATGTTGGTTTGATTCGTGTTCACTACTTTGATAATTTGATATGTGGGTGGACCGGTGCTTCGGTGATGTTCTTACTTGAACAACCTCCCACTTATGATTAACCCCCTCGCAAGCATTGATAACCCACATGTGTAGGGGATCCTTTGTAGCCTTTTTCGATAAGTAAGAGTGTCAAACCCAACGAGGAGCTAAAGGTAGAACAAATATTCCCTCAAGTTCTATCGACCACCGATACAACTCTACGCACACTAATGCTTGCTTTACCTAGAACAAGTATGAAACTACTTTGTAGGTGATAGGATAATTTGCACAAATAACACTAGAAGTACTTAGCGGGAATAAAACTACGAGTAAATTGCAAGATAATAAAAGTTAGTTGTTTAGTAGAGAGATTTTGTCAAACAAGAAGGTTATTTGTCCCTAGGCAATTGATAACTAGACCGGTAATCATTCTTGCAATTTTATATGAGGGAGAGGCATGAGCTAACATACTTTCCGTACTTGGATCATATGCACTTATGATTGGAACTCTAGCAAGCATCCGCAACTACCAAAGATCATTAAGGTAAAACCCAACCATAGCATTAAGTATCAAGTCCTCTTTACTCCCATACGCAACAACCCACCTACTCGGGTTTATGCTTCTGTCACTCAAGCAACCCACCATAGGCAAATCATGAACATATTGCAACACCCTACGGCGGGGCTCCCTCTCACGTTTGCACGAGACGGAGGGCACCGTCGGACAGCACCATAATCAAATATACAATCATACCAACCACGATCATCAATTAGCCCATGGGACAAAGCGGATCTACTCAAACATCATTGGATAGCCATATATCATTGGGAAATAGTATATGGAGTTGAGCACCATGTTTAAGTAGAGATTACAGCGGGGAAAAGGGGAGTTACACCGCTGCATAGAGGGGGAGAGAGTTGGTGTTGACGGTAGGAAGATTGTTGATGTAGATCGTCGTCACGATCCTAGCCCCGGCGGCGTTCCGGCGCCACCGGGAGAGAGGGGGAGAGAGCCCCCCTCCTTCTTATTCTTCCTTGGCCTCCCCCCTAGATGGGAGGAGATTTCCCCCTATGGTCCATGGCCGCCATGGCGGCGGAGGGGTAGGAGCCCCTCCTAGATTGGATCTCCCTCTCTGTTCTCCTCTGTTTCACGTTCCTGTTTTCTGGCCAAAAACCGTTTCTTATATTCCCGGAGATCCGTAACTCCGATCGGGCTGAAATTTTGAGGGGATTTTTATACAAAAATTATCTTCCTTGCACGAGAAGGAGAGATCCAACTGACTTACGAGGTGGGCACAAGACAACAGGGCGCGCTTGGGCCCCGGGGGCACGCCCTGGTGTCTCGTGGGGGCTGTGGGCCTCCGTTTGCGTTGATTCCACTTCTCAAAATTCACAAATATTCCAAAAAAATCTCCGTAAATTTTTATCGCGTTTGGACTTCGTTTGATATGGATATTCTACGAAACAAAAAACATGCAACAATCAAGAGCTGGCACTGGGCACTGGATCAATAGGTTAGTCCAACAAATCATATAAAATGTTGCCAAGAATATATGAAAGTTGTATAATATTGGCATGAAACAATCAAAAATTATAGATACAACGGAGACGTATCAGCATCCCCAAGCTTAATTCCTGCTCGTCCTCGAGTAGGTAAATGATAAAAAATATTTTTTTGATGTGGAATGCTACCTAGCACAATCTTGATCATATATCTAATCATGGCGTGAATATTAAGACACAAGTGATTCAAAGCAATAGTCTAGTTTTGACATAAAGCCATTAATACTCAGGCATCCCAACAAACAATCATGTCTTTCAAAATATCAAGGCTAAAGAACGCTATCCCTACAAAATCATATAGCCTTGTCATGCTCTGTCTTCTTAACACAAAGTATAAATCATGTACTACCCCGGTGTCAGCCAAGCAATTGGTTCATACTTTTTAACGCGCTTCAGTATTTTCAACTCTCACGCAATACATGAGCGCAAGCCATGGATATAGCACTATGGGTGGAATAGAATATGGTGGTAGGTTTCAAAAGGGTAAAAGTGGAGAAGAAAGTCTCGCATCAACTCAGCGTATCAACGGGCTATGGAGATGGCCATCAATAGATATCAACGCGAGGAGTAGGGATTGCCATGCAATGGATGCACTAAGAGATATAAGTGTATGAAAGCTCAATATGAAAACTAAGTGGGTGTGCATCTAACCCTATAATGAAAAATTCCCACTAGTATATGAAAGTGACAACACAGGAGACTCTCTATATGAAAAACATGGTGCTACTTTGAAGCACAAGTGTGGAATTAGCATGCCCCTATTCCTTCTTCTTTCATTTTTTTTTCTTTCTTTTCTTTTTTTTCTTTTTTTTCTTTTTCTTTTTTTCTATATTTTTTCTTTTCCTTTTTTTCTTTGTCCAGAGCCTCAACCCGACTTGTGTGGGAATCATAGTTTCCATCATCCTTTCAACACTGGGGCATGCTCTAATAATGAATAATGATGATCATCACACTTCTATATACTTACAACTCAATACTACAACGATAGTAGAACAAAGTATGACCCTATATGAATGCAATGATCTAGCGTAGCAAAGATATCAAAAAATGGACAAGCCATGAAAACATCATGCTAGCTATCTTACGATCATGTAATGCAATATGACAATGAATGCACAAGCAGTCATCAAAACGGAGGAGGTGGAAGTTGCATGGCAATATATCTCGGAATGGCTATGGAAATGCCATAATAGGTTGGTATGGTGGCTGTTTTGAGGAAGATATAATAAGGCTTATGTGTGATAGAGCGTATCATATCATGGGGTTTGGATGCACCGGCGAAGTTTGCACTGACTCTCGAGGTGAGAAAGGGCAATGCACGGTACCGTAGAGGCTAGCAAATTGCGGAAAGGTAAGAGTGCGTATAATCCATGGACTCACATTAGTCATAAAGAACTCACATACTTATTGCAAAAGTTTTATTAGCTCTCTCGAAGCAAAGTATTACTACGCATGCTCCTACGGGGAGGTTGGTAGGAGTTAACCATCGCGCCCTAGATCATCAATTAGCCCATAGGACAAAGCGGATCTACTCAAACATCATAGGATAGCCATATATCATTGGGAAATAGTATATGGAGTTGAGCACCATGTTTAAGTAGAGATTACAGCGGGGAAAAGGGGAGTTACACCCTGCATAGAGGGGGAGAGAGTTGGTGTTGACTGTAGCAAGATTGTTGATGTAGATCGTCGTCACGATCCTAGCCCCGGCGGTGTTCCGGCGCCACCGGGAGAGAGGGGGAGAGAGCCCCCCTCCTTCTTCTTCTTCCTTGTCCTCCCCCCTAGATGGGAGGAGAGTTCCCTCTCTGGTACATGGCCGCTATGGAGGCAGAGGGGCAGGAGCCCCTCCTAGATTGGATCTCCCTCTCTGTTCTCTTCTGTTTCACGTTCCTGTTTTCTGGCCGAAAACCGTTTCTTATATTACCAAAGATCCGTAACTCTGATCGGGCTGAAATTTTGAGGGGATTTTTATCCAAAAATTATATTCCTTGCGCCCGAAGGAGAGCTCCAACCAACTTACGAGCTGGGCACAACCCACCAGTGCGCGCCTGGGCCCCGGGGGCGCGCCCTGGTGTGTCATGGGGGCCGTGGGCCTCCGTTTGCGCTGATTCCACTTCTCAAAATTCACAAATATTCCAAAAAAAATCTCCGTAAATTTTTATCGCGTTTGGACTTCATTTGATATGGATATTCTGCGAAACAAAAAAGCATGCAACAAATAGGAACTGGCACTGGTGTGACACCCTGGGTTTAAGCTACAGTGATCATTGTAATTAAGCACAGTAATGACCATGAACAGTGCCTAATCATTTTGCTAAGTGGGGCTTGATCAAGTTTGGATTCAAATTCCAATTCAAATTTCAATTCAATTGCCATAGGATTTTATGTGATAAATTTAAACACTCAAACAGCAAGGGAAAAATGTTGCACACTTGTGGAATAATCCAAAATAAATGTTGTTAAGGAAAATAACATCACCCTCCCACTGGTGTGGACCCCACCATCAAAACAGAGCCATTTTTGCATTTAAAATGCATTTAAATTGCATGGTAAATTCCAACAGTACCCAAAAATGCTCAAAGTGGATGTGGCCCTTCAAAATATTCCAAGTAAAATTGTTGGACCATATTACACATTTTTGCTTAAAGGAATATTGGCCTAAAATAAATAAAACAGAAGCAAAGAAAAGAAAACAGAAAAAGAAATAAAACAAAAGGGGCAAAAGCCCACTTACCTGGCCTCTGGGCCGTAGGCACAGTGAGGCCCAGCCCACCAAGGCCGTCCCCTACCTGCTCCCGCCCCGCTGTCGCCCGCGCCGTGGCCGGAGCGCGGCCTCGCCGCCGCTGCTCGCCACCTGCCGCCACAGGGCCTCGGGGAGGATAAGGCCGAGGCCTCCCACCCCCCCTGGACGCCCCTATCCATTCCCCCCCTTGCCCCGCTCGCTCTCCCCCTCCTCCAGATCTGCCGCGCCCGCGCCGCCGCCGCCATGGCCGACGGGTAGCCGCGGCCACAGCCACGCCCGCGCCTCGCCGTCGCGTCCATCTGCTCCGCCGTGACCTCCTCGTCCTCCTCGACCACGGGCCCGAGCCCCGGAGCCTCTGCATCGCCCCCTCGTCGTCGTCTTCTTCCTCGGATCGCCGCCGCTCGCCGTCGTCGATTCGCCTCACCGAGCCCCCCTCGAGCCCGCTTTGCATGGCTACACCCCACTGTGAGCTCCCGCACGTCCTCCCCTTCCTCTGGATACGCCCCTAGGCCGCCGTAGCTAGTTCTCCTCCGCACCCGAGCTCCGGTTGCCGCCGGCAAGCTCGTGCTCGTAGCCACCGTCGTCGTCTTGCTCATCTGAGCTCACCATCGAGCTCCTGGTGCCTCCAGGAGCGCGACGCACCCATGCACGTGCCCGTTCGTGCCTCCTAGCACCGTCCCCGACGTGAGCCCGAACCCGCCGCCGCAAGAGCTCGCCACCGGCGCCTCTCCGGTGACCATTTGGTCCTGTCGACGCCGTCGTTCGACTCCACACACCGAGTAGGCTCGCGTAGTAACCGTAGATAGCTCACGAGCGCCCTGGTTTGCTCGCTGCCGCCGGCGCCCGAAACTCCCCTCCGCCGCCGTTGACGTGATGCTCGCCACAGGCCACCGCAGCTCGCCCCGATGGTCGGAATGGATCGGCGGTAGTCCCAGCTTTCGAACGCGCCAAAGAACGCTCGATTTGGTGCCCCGTAGGCGAATCCCGACGCTGGCCCGTGCCCTTAGCCGCGTTTCGACGTCGCCGGCGGCTAAACGCCGGCCACCGCCGAGCTGGCACCCCCGGGGCCACCCCCAGGGTCGCTGCCAACGGGCCCCACGGGCCCCGTTGACTGGTTTGACCCATTCAACGTGCTGACTGGGCAGCCCTGTGCCACTGACTGGTGGGGCCCCTACCCCCAGTGTCTATGACATTTGGGCCCCACCCTGTCAGATACTTAATTAGTAACTAATTTAATTAAAATAATTAATTTACACTAATTAGTCACTGACATGTGGACCCACCTGTTAATTAAACATGTTTAAATTAATCTGATAAACTGGAATTGGCCTGAGTCAATGACAGGTGGGACCCACTGGTCAGGTTTGACCGGGTCAGCCCCCTGTTGACTGCTGACGTCATGCTGACGTCACATTACACTGTTCTGGATAATGTTGATTTAATAAATAGAATTAATTCCAGAAATTGTTTTAAACTTTGAAAAATCATAGAAAATAATCTGTAGCTCAGATGGAAATACTTTATACATGAAAGTTGATCAGAAAAATCCCACGAATCTAAATATGCCATCCATTCATCTGTCACATGCTCCTAGCATGATGAACATGGAACTTTCCCCTCCGGATCGTCTGTCCGATAAATCCAAAGACCCGGGAAATATCGTCAGATATTCTCCCGCTTCGTCTGCAACGTGTAGTACCGCGTTAGTGCATGCCTAGCCCTGCATATTGCCATGTCATGCATCGTGATTGCATCTGTGCTTTATATTTATTGTTTCTTCCCCCCCTCTTCTTATCGGTAGACCCCGAGGCTGACGGTGCTGCCGAGATCGACTACGCCATTGACGTTCAGCCTTTTGCCGCAGAGCAGCAAGGCAAGCAAAACCCCCTTGAGCATTCCGATATCACCCATCTCTCTCCCTCTTATGCTTGCATTAGATTTTGCTACGGTATTAGATAGCTCCTATTCTAATGCATAGCCTATTTTTGATGAACTGTTACTTTACCTGCAATCATACCAACTACTTAGCATAGGTTGATCAGTGAACCCCTGAGACCCCCTTAGTCCCAGTTGCCCCTGCTTTCATCGACGACACCGAGGACTTGAAGACAGAAGACTCAGTCGTCATGACTGACAAGCCGTTACCGACACATCACCACACACCCCTTAAGTATGGCACTGCAGAGCTACTACCGAGTGCAGGGGGTGATACCTCACTTAGCACTCCCGGTGTTAATTCTGTAGCGTAGCTATCGGTCATGGGTATTGAGGGTGATTCCTCCTTCCCATTTACCGATAGCGACTCTTGTCTTACTCATACCTCGAGTGGGATCCATCGAGGGTGATTCCTCCAATATCCACTTGGTGTATAGACACACAGTTACTATGACCTGGTTACAGAAACATGTTGAAGATGGGTCGGCCCCAAGGGTACCCGCGAGAGTGATATGTTGTGGGGTGCGCCGGTAAGGCACCCGAGTGTTATTGGCGGGGCGACGGACTGCATTTCATGGTTCATGCTTGCCCCGCACTAATAAAATGCTAATGGGTTGGGTACTTGATCTGAGTTAGTTCGTTGGCCTTAATACGCACTAACCATCACGTGGGAAAGTTATGGGCACTCAGCGTCGTTGTATCAGCCGAAGCTCATCGGACGTCAGCAATGGAGTGGCGCGCGCCGGATTGGTCTGGAACACATCGCGCTTGTTACTAAGGGGTGCTAGGACTGCTTCCTGCCGCGTTCGCATCGTGCAGGAGTGCCAAGGGTGATTGAGCCCATGACCCCTGCGCGCTTAGGATTTAGACCGGCGGGCTGGCCTCTTCGTTGAGCCTAGGTGGGGCGACGACGTGCTGATATCCCGAGGCCGGGCATGACCCAGGAAAGTGTGTCCGGCCGGAGGTGACTCAGGCGTGTTGGGGAATATGTGGTGCACCCCTGCAGGGATGAATAATCTATTCGAATAGCCATGTCCACAGTAACAGGACGACTTGGAGTTGTACCTTGACCTTATACAACTATAATTGTAATTAAATTTGAAATGAATTGTGGCTCCGGGATTGCTTCCTCGCAGGGAGTCGAGGAAGGATCTCTGGGCGTGCTTACTTAATAAAATTTGCTGCAACAATATGACTATATGTGAGATACCAATCTGCACTCTTCTAATGCTGCAAGATGTTGAAGATGCTAGTCTTCGATAGGACTAGGCCTTCTCCCTATTCTTGCTTTCTGCAGTCAGTCCAGATATAACCCCTCCCTTTGATAATGATGCATATTTAGCATAGTTCTGATGTCAGTCTTGCGAGTACTTTGGATGAGTACTCACTGCTGCTTTGCTTCCTCTTTCCCCTCGATACGATTCTGCGTTCAGACGATGGAGCCCAGGAGATGGAGTACGCCGGAGGTGGCTACTACACCACCGACAGAGCCTACTACTACGTGGAGAACGCCGACGCTCAGGAGTAGTTAGGAGGTTCCCAGGCAGGAGGCCTCGCCTCTTTCGATCCGCTGCTTATGTTTGTGCTAGCCTTCTTAAGGCAAAACTTGTCTAACTTATGTCTGTACTCAGATATATTTGCTTCCGCTGACTCGTGTTTATGTCGAGCTTTGTATTCCAGCCCTCGAGGCCCCTGGCTTGTAATATGAAGTTGTATGACCTTTATATTTGTGTCTTTTGTTGTGTTGTGGTATCAATCAGTGAGTCCCTAATCTTGGTTGTACGCATTGTGTGCATGATTAGCGTACGGACAAGAATGGGGGCGTCACAAGTTGGTATCAGAGCCAACTGCCTGTAGGTAGCCCCCTTTCCACATCCTTGGCCGAAGTTGAGTCTAGTCATTGAAAAACTTTTACTAACACTGATGCTGTGGCTTACGGGCCCAAATCTAAATCGGGTGGTATTAGGATCTTTTATTCCTCGTCTATACTCTGGGTTCTGATCTCTCTTCTATTTCAGGTTAAAGATTTTGCTAAAATCTAACATTAGGTTCTCGTGATCACATCCACCGGAGAATTGTTTCGTCGAAAGTTGTCTTCTTTGAAGTTATGATGCACACACTGTCATTTGACATCTTGAATCTCCTTGTTACAGATGCGTCCCGGTAGGCAGATCGTTCGTCTGACCTACGCGCACGATACGACTGGGTTCCCGGCCATTCTGGTCGGCCTCTTGAAGAAGCTGGGATATCGCTGGTACCCCGAGTACACTGTTTACGAGGACTACCGCGAGTTCAACCAGGAACAGTATGAGGTTGAGATGGTTATCTGGGATCGATAGGACCGCTCCATCACTAAGCTGCACACCTTCCGTGGCATTGGAGTGACTGTTGAGATGGCAGTACAGGATGCTGCCTATGCTGCTATTGTTCGTCTCCGTGCAGCGAACACTTGTTTGGAGGAGACAGCATACAGATACATCCCGTATGCTCCTGCTGGAGTTGATACTGCCGTCGACACTGAGGTCTTGACCCCTTTCACGCGGTAGCGTACCGACCGGTCCTACACTGCTGTCAGTACCCCCTACGTGAATCGTCGTTACGATCCACAGGTTCTGGTTCAGTACACTGAGGCTATGGATCGCACTGTCAGGGCTCTTAACGTCGAGTTGTACGCCACCCGTGCTCGCCTGTATCAGGCTATGGAGCACTTGTTGCTAGCAGTTCGCGCGAGGATACATCCGGAGCACATCCTTTACCCGCCTCGGACTGATTTTCCCCCAGGACTTGGATGGCCTGAGGTTGGAGGTCGTACTCCGGCACGTGGACCTGCGCTCCCGCTTAGTATGCAGGTTCTGCACCAGAGTCTGCACGGGATGCAGGACCCTGCCATCGGTTTTCACAACCGGGGTCATGCGCAGTTCCCCGGCTACTTTCGTTGTCCCCGACGCTGATGCGTTGTTGTATCCCTCCACCGCGTGCCTGCGTGCCACCTAGTTGTCTAGGTTAATTTCATGCCGGATCTATCGTCTATTTTGTAACGAACTTATGGTTTGTAATAGACCTATGTATGGATCTGTATGTGAAATTTGAACTACTATGTCATATCTATTGCACTGCTTTCTTTGTGCAATTTACTTCATGAATGATTCATTGATTTTGCAATTACCAAATGCTAAACTACCACTGTTAAAATTTGACAGAATGGTTAGGCCAGCTGGTCGTGGTCGTGTTGCGCCTGAGCCACCACCACCACCGGACTACATGGCTGGTATGATGCAACAGTTTGAACTGAATCGCCAGTTTATGCAAGGGCTTATGGACCATTTCCCGAGGCCAAATATGAATCAGCAGCCAGCCCCAATGACTCTGCAAGACTTCATGCGCCTCAACCCTACGACCTACCGCAGCTCAACTCAGCCGCTTGACGCAGATGACTGGCTCCGTGACATCACTTATGAGCTGGAATCTTCAGGCGCCCCAGAGGCTAGCTATGTCACCTTTGCCTCGTACTTTCTGAAGGGTCCCGCTACTCAATGGTGGGATAGCCACAGGCGCTCTCAGCCTGTTGGAACAATCATCACCTGGCCAGAGTTCCAAGCTGCGTTCCATGCTCGTCACATTCCTCAGGGAATGATGGATAAGAAGAAGCATGAATTCCGCAACTTAGTCCAGGGCAACAAGACTGTGGATGCTTATCAGCGGGAATTTCTAGACTTATCTCGCTATGCGGAAGAAGACATTGCAACTGATGCTCGCAGGCAGGAGAAATTCCGTGAAGGATTTCACCCAGATATTCACCTTGCTCTTCTAGCTCACGACTTCCCTGATTTTGCCACCTTGGTGAATAAGGCTATCCAGATTGAGACAGGTCTGCAGAGGTACAAGGATCACACTAAGCGCAAAATTGACGTAGGTTCATCTTCGGGCCCACGTCCTCAGAAGCAAAGGATCTGGATCCCCAACAACTACCGTCCACCTGCATATGCCCCGAGGCCATCCTATGTGGCGCCTCATCTTCCCCCTCCACCGCCAAGACAACCAAGAGCTATACCGCCAAGAGCACCTCAGCCTCCACCATCCCGTCCTGAGGATGGACTGTGCTTCAAGTGTGGTCGCCCAGGACACCGTGCTAGAGACTGCAGGCAGGGTCAGAATCAACTTGCACTGCCTACCAACCAGCCCCACAACAACAATGCCAGGCCTGCTCAGGGTCGTGCTCAGACTAACAATGTTGATCTGAATGAAGCTCAAGATCAGCCTGCTACTGTGATAGGTACACTTCTCGTCAACTCAGTACCAGCTTCTGTATTGTTTGATACAGGAGCATCGCATTCTTTCATGTCTAAAGAATTTGCATACATGCATGGCATTAAGTACGAAGAGATGAACGTTCCAATAGTGGTAAACACCCCCGCTGGCCAATGTCAAACCTCCATGGTTTGTCCAGATGTCCCCATTGAAATAGAAGGCCTGGAATTCCATGCCTCCCCCATAATATTAAAGTCTTCCAAGATCGACCTTATTCTGGGAATGGATTGGTTGAAAGCACAAACTGCTTCCGTCGTTTGTGCCACCAAAACCGTCCATCTCCTGCATCCTTCGAATGAGATTGTCAGCTACCATGCTCATCTTGTTCGAGATGCTGAAGTCCGACTATATGCCTTGAATGCATTAAATGAGTCACCTCTTGAAGGGATTGAAAACATTCCAGTTGTCCGGGATTTCCAAGATGTCTTTCCGGAAGAACTTCCAGGGATTCCCCCTGCTAGAGCTGTCGAGTTTGTCATCGACTTGGTACCTGGTACCACTCCTATAGCCAAGCGTCCATATAAAATGCCACCACATGAACTCCTTGAACTTAAGCAAGAACTTGACAATTCGCTTCGTCTGGGTTTCATTCATCCAAGTTCCTCTGCTTGGGGAGCACCTTCTCTCTGTGTCAAGAAGAAAGATGGTACGAATCGGTTGGTCCAAGATTACCGTCCCATCAACCAAGCAATGATTCAAAACAAATATCCGCTTCCTCGGATCAATGATCTGTATGATCAGCTTGCTGGTTCAGCAGTGTTTTCAAAACTCGACTTGAGGTTGGGTTACCATCAGATCCGGGTTCGTGAAGAGGATATTCCCAAGACTGCATTTGTTACTCGCTATGGTTCATACGAGTACACCGTCATGTCCTTCGGCTTAACCAATGCTCCAGCAACTTTCTCTCGCCTAATGAATTATATATTCATGGATTACCTCAATAAATTCGTCGTGGTTTATCTGGATGATATTCTGGTATTCTCCAAGAATAAAGAAGAGCATGCTGAACATCTTCGTCTTATATTGGAGAGGCTTCGAGAACATCAACTTTATGCTAAGTACTCAAAGTGTGAGTTCTGGATGGACGAAGTAACCTACCTTGGTCATGTGATCTCCAAGGATGGTATTGCGGTCAACCCTGAACGAGTTCGGGCTATTCTTCACTGGACTCCCCCGAAGAATGTCAAGCAAGTCAGAAGTTTTCTCGGTCTCGCCAGCTATTGCCGTCGATTCATCGAGAACTTCTCCAAGATTGCAAAGCCCTTAACCAATTTGCTTCACAAAGGTGTTAAATATGAGTGGACAGGAAAATGTCAGGAGAGCTTTCAGGCACTTAAGGACAAGCTGACCTCTGCTCCAGTGCTTGCTCCTCCGGATACTCGTAAGGACTTTACCATTTATTGTGACGCTTCGCGTCAGGGAATAGGTTGTGTCCTAATGCAGGAACGTAGAGTGGTTGCTTATGCATCCCGTCAATTGCGTCCTCATGAAGAGAACTACCCAGTTCATGACCTTGAACTTGCCGCAGTAATTCATGCACTAAAAGAGTGGCGGCAATACCTTGTTGGAAATCGTTGCGAGATCTACACCGACCACCAAAGTCTGAAGTACTTGTTTACTCAGCCAGATCTGAACCTCCGTCAATAGAGATGGATGGAGCGCATAGCAGATTACAATGTGGGTATTTCTTATACCCCAGGCAAGGCTAATGTAATGGCTGATGCTTTGAGCCGCAAGTCGTACTGCAATCACCTTCAGGTTCATAAGGTTCACCCCCTGCTTCAAGAAGAATTTCGCAAGCTGAACCTCCATATTGTTCCTCAGGGTTATCTCACTCCCCCTCCTGAAGAATCCTACAAGATGAACCTCCACGTAGTTTCCCAGGGTTCTCTCAATACCCTGGTTGCTAAATCAGATCTTGTGGACGTCATCAAGTGGATCCAGAAATGTGATAGTGGAGTCGAGAGGATTAAACGCGATCTCGCAGAAGGAAAGCCCTCACCCTTCACTATTGCTGAGGATGGCGCTTTGTACTTCAAAGACCGCCTAGTGGTACCGTGTAAGTCGAATAACAAGGAAATGACTCAGGAGGTCATGAAGGAAGCACATGACACTCCGCTGTCTATTCATCCTGGTAGCACCAAGATGTACCAAGACCTTCGTCGAAGATTCTGGTGGTCTAACATGAAGCAAGACATTGCACGCTATGTTTCAGAATGTGACATTTGTCGTCGGATCAAAGCAGAACATCAAAGGCCTGCTGGAACTCTACAACCTATTTCTATTCCTGAATGGAAATGGGATCATGTTGAAATGGACTTCATTACTGGTTTTCCCAGGTCACAGAAAGGTAATGATGATATTCTTGTCGTCATTGACCGGTTGTCCAAAGTTGCACATTTTCTGGCTATCAAGGAAACTATTACTGCTAGTCAGCTGGCAGATCTATACATGTCCAGAGTTGTTTCGCTTCACGGTATTCCACTGGTTATCAGTTCGAACTGTGGTAGTTTATTCACTTCAAGATTCTGGACAAGTTTCCAGGAAGCTATGGGGACTCGTTTGTCCTTTAGCACTGCTTTTCACCCTCAATCCCAGGGACAAGTTGAAAGAGTTAATCAGATTCTCGAAGAGATGCTTCGAGCTTGTGTCATTTCTTTCGGCAAGAAATGGGAGGAATCTCTCCCGTATGCTGAGTTCTCCTACAATAATAGCTATCAAGCTAGTCTGAAGATGGCTCCTTTTGAAGTGTTATACGGACGTAAGTGTCGGACTCCTCTGAATTGGTCAGAAACTGGGGAACGTACACTTATCGGTCCGGATATAATCCAACATGCCGAAGATCAAGTCTGTATTATTCATGCAAATCTGAAGGCTGCTCAGTCTCGTCAGAAGAGTCAGTATGACCGTCATCACAAGGATATGGTCTATCAACCTGGCGAAAAGGCTTATCTTCGAGTCACGCCAATGAGAGGAACACACTGATTTGGAATCAAGGGCAAGCTGGCTCCTCGTTATATTGGTCCTTTCACTGTTCTCGAAAGGCGTGGTAAAGTGGCATATCAATTGGAGCTACCGCCAAACCTTTCTCCGGTTCACGATGTGTTCCATGTGTCACAACTTCGTCGCTGCTTCAAGGATCCTATCCGAGCAGTGGATCATGATATGCTTGAGCTGCAACAAGACCTTTCTTACAAGGAGCAACCAGTCCGCATTCTCGATGAAACTGAACGTCGGACTCGTCAGAAGGTTACCAAGTTCTTCAAAGTGCAATGGGCAAATCATTCTGAAGATGAAGCCACTTGGGAACGCGAAGATCATCTTCGTGCAGAATACCCCGGGCTTTTTCCTTCTACTTCTTAATTCTCGGGACGAGAATTCTTGTTAGTAGGGGAGAATTGTGACACCCTGGGTTTAAGCTACAGTGATCATTGTAATTCTCGGGATTTTAAGCACAGTAATGACCATGAACAGTGCCTAATCATTTTGCTAAGTGGGGCTTGATCAAGTTTGGATTCAAATTTCAATTCAATTGCCATAGGATTTTATGTGATAAATTTAAATCCTCAAACAGCAAAGGAAAAATGTTGCACACTTGTGGAATAATCCAAAATAAATGTTGTTAAGGAAAACAACATCACCCTCCCACTGGTGTGGACCCCACCATCAAAACAGAGCCATTTTTGCATTTAAAATGCCTTTAAATTGCATGGTAAATTCCAACAGTACCCAAAAATGCTCAAAGTGGATGTGGCCCTCCAAAATATTGCAAGTAAAATTGTTGGACCATATTACACATTTTTGCTTAAAGGAATATTGGCCTAAAATAAATAAAACAGAAGCAAAGAAAAGAAAACAGAAAAAGAAATAAAAGAAAAGGGGCAAAAGCCCACTTACCTGGCCTCTGGGCCGTAGGCATAGTGCGGCCCAGCCTGTGGCACCCCGATAGAGGGCCGACGCACGCCAGTTCCCAGGATAAGACCTGACGCACGCCAAAGCCATGATACAGCAATTCCAGGCAAAAATGGCTTTATTAATTATAATGGAGTATTACAATACTGTTGTTTACAACAATATGCATAACTCCAAGACTAACTAAAGGCATTGGAGGTCTTGGCAACGACGTCTCTGGCTGGGCTCCATAACGCACAGGACTGACTTGGTTACGCTCTAGCACGACAGATCTTCTCCTGCAACTGGCCACGTGCAAGGCCAGGTGAGTACTTTGAATGTACTCGCAAGACAACCAAGTACATAGCATCCAAACAAACAGATGACAAAGCAAGCCCTATGCTATGCATGAATTAATACTAAACAGGGCATGAATGCTAACAAGGCAAGCATGGATCAAGCATGGCATATTATGAATCAGATATATAATCTACCTAACATGGCAATGATTGCACTAAATACTTAGAATACTTACTGTACTGAATACCAACTTACTCTCTTCTGGGTTATCACACAACCCTCGACATACTCATGATCCAACCTGAACTGATTCAGGTCCAATCCAATTCATGTGGTCATCCGACCACTCATCATATAGCCATCCCTTGGCTAACATGTCTTATTCCTGACATCCTCTGATGTCTACCCAAGATAAGTTCTTCCACTACTATGGTTGACCACCTAGTGAGGTCTGGACGGGCTGTCCAATACCGTGGACTCGGCTATTCGAATAGATTTGACACTCTGCAGAGGTTGCGCACTTTACCCACACCATGAAGCATCTGGCCTCGTGATCCCATTCGGGTGGACCAGCGTTGCTTCAACAAAACCTGCCTGACCCGTGACTCTTTCATCGTACCACCGGCACTCTTCCTCCCCCGGAGGTCAGCCTTGGGTGGCCCCTGTGTCCTCATGACACCTGCCACCGTCGTGGCCAAACTCTGTAGACCCAAACGGGGCCTACTGTCCCAAACGGGGACCGCGCGCAAAACTCAACAACAACTGGGCTCACAAGGTTATCGCCGCTTACCGGGCCGGGGTAGCACGCCGCGCATAACCTTACCTCTTTGGTGGTACCGGTGAAAGATCACGCAGTCAGACCCGGTCAAGGCCGTCCCATACCGGCAAATGTGGTTGCACGAGTATGCCCGGACAGGTGACTCAAGATCAACCGACTACATATCTATTATTCAACCCACTCAACATATCCATCATCAAACTATTCCACTGACAATAGTAAGTGCTATCATAGCAAGATCATAGTACTGATAATCATGGCATGAGATCAATCATAATACTAACATGGCAATGATATTAACAATATCATTATTATGGCAATATGGAAATAAGGCATGGCACTAGATGAATGGAAATGCTAGTGTCTAATACCGATGTCACCACCGGTGTATGCAAGTGCAACCTAACAGATGATACAGATAAACACACAGGTGCAAGCAAAGTCATCACGCAAGTCCGGAGCTCAAGGAAGAGGTTGGCTTGCCTGAGGGTCGACGAATACGCCGGGGAGAAACGCAATCACCTCGCAGAAGAAATCGCCGGACAGGGGGTTTGTCTCAGAGGGCTCGATCGGAGGGCAAGGGAAAAATGGTTATTTCCACTGTGGAAACACAATATGGAAATAGTACCATCGGAACGGGCTCGACGAGACGAAAACGTGGGCGCTAGTTTTACCTGATTCCGAGCTACGGTCGAAAAGATACGAGCGTTCGTTCGTTAGGCAGAAAATAAATAAAGCTATTTATTTCTGCTCTTAACCAGTGAACGTTCGTAATATAACTATTACGGCGGCCGGCTGGAAAAACGGAAACGCATTCTCCAGAGTACGCTTCTGATAACAGAAAATGTATTTTGGAAAATACGATTTTACTTTGAAACCGGCTGGGTCAACGCAGAGAGGATGACACGCGGGGCCCACGGCATCTCCTTCCTCTCTCCTCCTTGGCTCGTCTCCTGGCCGCGACAGAGAACAGGGCCGGCACCGGCCGGGCTCGACGCCGACGCGCGGGGCCACGGCGGCGCCCGTGGAGGGGCGGGGCAGGCCCGCGGTGCTCGGCCGCGCCCACAGGCGGTCGACACGGCTCGAGAGCCGGTCGGTGGCGCTGCAGCCAATGACCGCAAGGTGGCGGCGGACGGGCGCCGGGGTGCTGCTCCGGCGGTGCTCCCCCACTAAGACGAGGACGGCGGCGGCTCTGCGAGCTCTTGGGGCGGCCAATGGCGAGGGAAGAGGGGAGGGGAAGGGCCAAGGCGCCGGAATCGCTGCGGGTTTCGGTGGCCGCCTTCGGCCATTGCCGGAGCAGAGAGCTCCGGGGCTCGGGGAGGAGGGGGCTGGGCTCGATGCTCACCGGGGAAGGCTCGGGCACGCTTAAATAGCTCGCGAGGAGGGCTCTGGAAGGAGGGGGAACGGGACCGGAGCTTCGAGGCGACGGCCGGAGCTTCGGGCCGACGACAGAGGCGGCTAGGAGCTTCGAGACGAGGGGGAGACGACTCTGGACGATTCCCGCACGCGCTGGGCAACTCTACGACATCCATGGACAGGCTGGAGCTCGCTGGAACGAGCTCTCCCGTCACTCCAATGCACAGGACATGGTTTTGGCACGCTCTGCCCATGGTCACCGCGTGGCCACGGCGATGCCACGATGCACTCGATGCCAAACCATGTCTAGGCTACTCACCGTCCTATCCTGAGTTGACTAGAGCAGCTGAATGACAAGAGGGAGGCCTGATGTGACTGCACCATGGTCAAACAGTTGCCAACAGCAACCTGTTTGTGCTGTCGTGTGGCCACCACAGTACTCCTCTTGGCCTGATATTGGGCAGGGGCTAACCATCTACTAAGGTCACTTACCTGGCCAAATCTCAGCTAAAACAATCAACTCTAGATAGTACTTCCTTTGTAACTTGGCAATCTGACCAGAATTGGAAATGGGGTTGCTGGGGACAAATGGCTAGATGAAAATGGGCCAAACTTGGAGGAGATCAATTATTTGGGCAAATGGAGACACTGTAAGGATTTCATACCATTTTCATAATTATAAATGGTACTTCCTTCACAATGCTCCCATCTGGACAAAAACTTGAATAAATTGCTGAGGGAGATTGGCTAGATGGAATGGGCTAATTTTTGGAGGACAATGCTATTTTATCAAAATGCATCACCCCGCAAAATTTTAGCCCAAGGAGATCAAGGAATCATGCACTTCCTTTGCAAATGGGAAATCTGGACAGAATTTGCAAATGGAAGTGGGGCTCAAAATTTGAATTGGGAAACTGGAGATTTTGATGGAAATGGAGAATATATGGATATGAGAAGGTCCACAAATTATTTGGGATTTTTCCTAGCTACCAAAATGGTAGTTCCTTTGGAAAGGCCCCAAATTGAAATATTGGCTTTAAATAGGAAAAGGCAATTTCCCCTATTTAATTATAGCCAATATTTTTATGAGAGCTCAACATATCCACAAGGAATATCTCCACAAGTTTTCATGACCTCTGGAGATGGATAGATATTTTCCTGGATTTAATTCCTCAGAATGGCAGAAAAAGGAATTAATTCTGGATGAGAAATATTGCATATGACTTAGCAATATTTTTGCACATCAAGGGTTTAAGGATGAAGGAGGATCTCTGGAAATTTTGGGAGGATCAACGAAGCAAGGGAAATGATGGATCCTTTGAAATCACAAAGGCAGGATTTCCAGTTCCAATACTTCGGAACTAGGGTTTGAATAAGATTCGGAATTGGCTGACAGAGGGTTGGCTGGCACAAGAGCATGGGAAAGGCACTGAGAGGTTGAGGATAGGCTGGATTCATCTGGTCACTTGCCAAATTCCAGAGGAAAAAATACGGGAGAGAAAAGCTAGGAAGGAATAACAGCACAAAAATCGATAACCCGATTTTTGGGGTGTTACACAGCCCACCGAGGCCGTCCCCTACCTGCTCCCGCCCCGCTATCGCCCGCGCCGTGGCCGGAGCGCGGCCTCGCCGCCGCTCCTCGCCACCTGCCGCCACAGGGCCTCGGGGAGGATAAGGCCGAGGCCTCCCACTCCCCCTGGACGCCCCTATCCATTCCCCCCCTCGCCCCGCTCGCTCTCCCCCTCCTCCAGATCCGCCGCGCCCGCGCCGCCGCCGCCATGGCCGACGGGTAGCCGCGGACACAGCCACGCCCGCGCCTCGCCGTCGCGTCCATCTGCTCCACCGTGACCTCCTTGTCCTCCTCGACCACGGGCCCGAGCCCCGGAGCCTCTGCATCGCCCCCTCGCCGTCGTCTTCTTCCTCGGATCGCCGCCGCTCGTCGTCGTCGATTCGCCTCACCGAGCCCCCCTCGAGCCCGCTTTGCACGGCTACACCCCACTGTGAGCTCCCGCACGTCCTCCCCTTCCTCTGGATACGCCCCTAGGCTGCCGTAGCTAGTTCTCCTCCGCACCCGAGCTCCGGTTGCCGCCGGCAAGCTCGTGCTCGTAGCCACCGTCGTCGTCTTGCTCATCTGAGCTCACCATCGAGCTCCTGGTGCCTCCAGGAGCGCGACGCACCCACGCACGTGCCCGTTCGTGCCTCCTAGCACCGTCCCCGACTTGAGCCCGAACCCGCCGCCGTAAGAGCTCGCCACCGGCGCCTCTCCGGTGACCATTTGGTCCTGCCGACGCCGTCGTTCGACTCCACACACCGAGTAGGCTCGCGTAGTAACCGTAGATAGCTCACGAGCGCCCTGGTTTGCTCGCTGCCGCCGGCGCCCGAAACTCCCCTCCGCCGCCGTCGACGTGCTGCTCGCCACAGGCCACCGCAGCTCGCCCCGATGGTCGGAATGGATCGGCGACAGTCCCAGCTTTTGAACGCGCCAAAGAACGCTCGATTTGGTGCCCCGTAGGCGAATCCCGACGCTGGCCCGTGCCCTCCGCCGCGTTTCGACGTCGCCGGCGGCTAAACGCCGACCACCGCCGAGCTGGCACCCCCGAGGCCACCCCCAGGGTCGCTGCCAACGGGCCCAGTCAACGTGCTGACTGGTTTGACCCAGTCAACGTGCTGACTGGGCAGCCTTGTGCCACTGACTGGTGGGGCCCCTACCCCCAGTGTCTGTGACATTTGGGCCCCACCCTGTTAGATACTTAATTAGTAACTAATTTAATGAAAATAATTAATTTACACTAATTAGTCACTGACATGTGGACCCACCTGTTAATTAAACCTGTTTAAATTAATCTGATAAACTGGAATTGGCCTGAGTCAATGACAGGTGGGACCCACTGGTCAGGTTTGACCGGGTCAGCCCCCTGTTGACTGCTGACGTCATGCTGACATCACATTACACTGTTCTGGATAATGTTGATTTAATAAATAGAATTAATTCTAGAAATTGTTTTAAACTTTGAAAAATCATAGAAAATAATCTGTAGCTCAGATGGAAATACTTTATACATGAAAGTTGATCAGAAAAATCCCATGAATCTAAATATGCCATCCATTCATCTGTCACATGCTCCTAGCATGATGAACATGGAACTTTCCCCTCCGGATCGTCTGTCTGATAAATCCAAAGACCCGGGAAATATCGTCAGATATTCTCCCGCTTTGTCTGCAACGTGTAGTACCACGTTAGTGCATGCCTAGCCCTGCATATTGCCATGTCATGCATCGTGATTGCATCTGTGCTTTATATTTATTGTTTCTTCCCCCCCCCCCTCTTCTTATCGGTAGACCCCGAGGCTGACGGTGCTGCCGAGATCGACTACGCCGTTGACGTTCAGCCTTTTGCCGCAGAGCAGCAAGGCAAGCAAAACCCCCTTGAGCATTCCGATATCACCCATCTCTCTCCCTCTTATGCTTGCATTAGATTTTGCTACTGTATTAGATAGCTCCTATTCTGATGCATAGCCTGTTTTTGATGAACTGTTACTTTACCTGCAATCATACCAACTGCTTAGCATAGGTTGATCAGTGAACCCCTGAGACCCCCTTAGTCCTAGTTGCCCCTGCTTTCATCGATGACACCGAGGACTTGAAGACAGAAGACTCAGTCGTCATGACTGACAAGCCGTTACCGACACATCACCACACACCCCTTAAGTATGGCACTGCAGAGCTACTACCGAGTGCCGGGGGTGATACCTCACTTAGCACTCCCGGTGTTAATTCTGTAGCGTAGCTATCGGTCATGGGTATTGAGGGTGATTCCTCCTTCCCATTTACCGATAGCGACTCTTGTCTTACTCATACCTCGAGTGGGATCCATCGAGGGTGATTCCTCGGATATCCACTTGGTGTATAGACACACAGTTACTATGACCTGGTTACAGAAACATGTTGAAGACGGGTCGGCCCCAAGGGTACCCGCGAGAGTGATATGTGGTGGGGTGCGCCGGTAAGGCACCCGAGTGTTATTGGCGGGGCGACGGACTGCATTTCATGGTTCGCGCTTGCCCCGCACTAATAAAATGCTAATGGGTTGGGTACTTGATCTGAGTTAGGTCATTGGCCTTAATATGCACTAACCATCACGTGGGAAAGTTATGGGCACTCAGCGTCGTTGTATCAGCCGAAGCTCATCGGACGTCAGCAATGGAGTGGCGCGCGCCGGATTGGTCTGGAACGCATCGCGCTTGTTACTAAGGGGTGCTAGGACTGCTTCCGGCCGCGTTCGCATCGTGCAGGAGTGCAAAGGGTGATTGGGCCCATGACCCCTGCGCGCTTAGGATTTAGACCGGCGGGCTGGCCTCTTCGTTGAGCCTAGGTGGGGCGACGATGTGCTGATATCCCGAGGCCGGGCATGACCCAGGAAAGTGTGTCCGGCCGGAGGTGACTCAGGCGTGTTGGGGAATATGTGGTGCACCCCTGCAGGGATGAATAATCTATTCGAATAGCCATGTCCACAGTAACAGGACGACTTGGAGTTGTACCTTGACCTTATACAACTATAATTGTAATTAAATTTGAAATGAATTGTGGCTCCGGGATTGCTTCCTCGCAGGGAGTCGAGGAAGGATCTCTGGGCGTGCTTACTTAATAAAATTTGCTGCAACAATATGACTATATGTGAGATACCAATCTGCACTCTTCTAATGCTGCAAGATGTTGAAGATGCTAGTCTTCGATAGGACTAGGCCTTCTCCCTATTCTTGCTTTCTGCAGTCAGTCCAGATATAACCCCTCCCTTTGATAATGATGCATATTTAGCATAGTTCTGATGTCAGTCTTGCGAGTACTTTGGATGAGTACTCACTGCTGCTTTGCTTCCTCTTTCCCCTCGATACGATTCTGCGTTCAGACGATGGAGCCCAGGAGATGGAGTACGCCGGAGGTGGCTACTACACCACCGACAGAGCCTACTACTACGTGGAGAACGCCGACGCTCAGGAGTAGTTAGGAGGTTCCCAGGCAGGAGGCCTCGCCTCTTTCGATCTGCTGCTTATGTTTGTGCTAGCCTTCTTAAGGCAAAACTTGTCTAACTTATGTCTGTACTCAGATATATTTGCTTCCGCTGACTCGTGTTTATGTCGAGCTTTGTATTCCAGCCCTCGAGGCCCCTGGCTTGTAATATGAAGCTGTATGACCTTTATATTTGTGTCTTTTGTTGTGTTGTGGTATCAATCAGTGAGTCCCTAATCTTGGTCGTACGCATTGTGTGCATGATTAGCGTACGGACAAGAATGGGGGCGTCACAACTAGGCACTGGATCAATAGGTTAGTCCAATAAATCATATAAAATGTTGCCAAAAATATGTGAAAGTTGTATAATATTGGCATGAAACAATCAAAAATTATAGATACGACAGAGACATATCAAGCATCCACAACTACGAGAAAATTATTAAGATAAATCCTAACCATAGCATTAAACGTTTGGATCCAAATCAGCCCCTTACGAAGTAGCGCATAAACTAGGGTTTAAGCTTCTGTCACTCTAGCAACCCATCATCTAATAACTACTCCACAATGCATTCCCTTAGGCCCATTAATGGTGAAGTGTCATGTAGTCGACGTTCACATGACACCACTAAGGGAATCACAACATACATATCATCAAAATATCGAACACATATCAAATTCACATGATTACTTGCAACATGACTTCTCCCGTGACCTCAAGAACAAAGGTAACTACTCACAAATAATAAGCATGCTCAAGATCAGAGGGGTATTGAATAGCATAATGGATCTAAACATATAATCTTCCACCAAATAAACATAAAGTAATCAACTACGCAAGGTAATCAACACTACTAGTCACCCACAGGTACCAATCTGAGGTTCCGGTACAAAGATTGAACACAAGAGATGAACTAGGGTTTGAGAGGACATGGTGCTATTGAAGATGTTGATGAAGATGGGCCTCCCAAAGATGAGAGGGGTGTTGGTGATGACGATGGCTTCGATTTCCCCCTCCCGGAGGGAAGTTCCCCCGGCGGAATCGCTCCGCCGGAGGGCAAAAGTGCTCCTGCCCAAGTTCCGCCTCGAGGCAGCGGCGCTTGGTCTCGAATGTCCTCGTATTTTTTTTCTAGATTAAAACTGAATATATACCAGAAGACGGGCACCAGAGGTGGGCTGAGGAGGGCACAACCCACCAGGGCGCGCCCAGGGGGGGCTGGCGCGCCCTGGTGTCTTGTGCCCACCAGGGTGGCCCCCTCTGGTAGTTCTTTGCTCCATTATTTTTTATTTATTCCAAAAATAATCTCCGTAATGTTTCAGCTTCATTGGAGTTGTGCAGAATAGGTATCTCTGATGTGCTTTTTCAGGTCTAGAATTCCAGTTGCCGGTATTCTCCCTCTTTGTGTAAACCTTGCATATTATGAGAGAAAAGGCATTAGAATCACTCCCTAAAGCATTATTATTCAACAAAACATAATAAATAATAGTAGGAAATCATGATGCAAAATGGACGTATCAACTCCCCAAGCTTAGACCTCGCTTGTCCTCAAGCGAAAGCCGATATTGCATGTCCACATGGTTTGAGAGAGAGGTGTCAATAAAAACAGAATGCGGACATAGTAGCATCATGCTTATTATCATAACAGCAACAAATTCTAACATAAAACTTATTCAATATATTTTCATCATATAACTTCTCATGAACAAGTAGCAATTCATCACAACATAGAAGTATGAAGCATAAACCTTATTGAAAACCAACAAACTATGTTCTCAGTCAACTTTGCAACTACAATTCATCATATTTTTAGGAAGGGTCTCATGTCGGAGCCTTTTGGCAAGTCCACATACTCAACCATCATTTAGTCTTCTATGATTGCTAACACTCACGGCATACCCATGAGCAAAAAGTTTAAACCAGACACATAGGAAGATAGGGGCTTATAGTTTCGCCTCCCAACGTATTCACCTCAAGGGTGATGTCAACAATAATAACTCATGCCCACCCATATCCAACTGGATATATGTGCCTAGATCTTTCCTCACCACATGATGCTTGCAAAAGGAAAAAGTAAAAAGGAATAGGGAAGAATACTTTGACTCTTGCATAAAAGTAAATACATAAAAGTAAAAGATAGTCCCTTCGCAGAGGGAAGCAGAGGTTGTCATGCGCTTTTTGGTTTGTATGCCCAATCCCTTAATGTAAAAGAACGTCACGCTATATTGCCCCCTATGATAGCAACCTTTATTATGCAGTCCGTCGCTTTTATTACTTTGCCATCATAAGTTCGTATAGCGCTCAATTTTCTCTTACACTAATTGATCAAAACACTTTTAGAACCAATTTTTTATTGCCTTATTGCACCGATGACAACTTACTTGAAGGATCTTACTCGATCTGTAGGTACGTATGGTGGACTCTCAAAGAATGAATTTGGCTTTGGGTTTTTGGATGCACAAGTAGTATCTCTACTTAGTGCGGAATTTTTGGCTAGCAAGGATATTGAGCAAGCACCACATGTTGAAGGATCTATGACAATATAAATTCTATGTGGATATGAACAACCATAAATCATTACGTTGTCTTCCTTGTCCAACGTCAACAATTTTGACATATAATATTTGATGGGGGCTCACAATCATAAAAGATGTCCAAGATAGTGTATTTGCATGTGAATCTTCTCTTCCCTTATTAATTCTTTCATGAATTGCATCATTGACCAATGCTGTGTTTGTCAATCTCCAATAAATTTTACTACTTATACTTTTCTTTATGTGATGTCATTACTCAACATAAGATTAGCATATGATTCTTTTCATTTATTTCTCTTTTATTTTATTTTGATTGCAACAAGAAAGTAGAGAGGCAAAACCTCAAACTAAACTTTATTATATAACTCTCACTCGATTACATAGATAGATAGGCCACGAAACTAACACACAAAAATAGATCATGCTAAACTTTTATTCAACTAAAGCAAAGGAAAACTAAAGATCGAACTAAAATAGGTAAAGGTGAATAAAAGTGATGGTGATACGATACCGGGGCACCTCCCCCAAGCTTGGCTCAAGCCAAGGGGAGTACCCATACCCGTGTGCTCAAGTCTCCTTTGGTGGTGGTGATGAAGAAGGTGGTGGTGATGATGCAGCCTTCTTCTTCAACTTATATTTAAGCATATAATTTTCCTCCCTTAGATCATCATTCTCCAACTAGAGCTTTAATATCTTTTTGCATAATGTCGTCTTGCTTTCCTGCAAAAAATGAGATGGGATAAATTGGACCTCGGTTTTGTATCTTCTAGGGAGGCTTGACTTCTTGAATTCCACATGCTTGTCTCCGGGTTGAGGTAATGGCTCATCCTCTTCCTCAGAGCTATCATCCTTTGTTTCCTTCATGGTAGCGTCCTCCTCCTCATCTGAGGTCCATAGATAGGGGTAAATTTCCCTAAAGATCTTTGGGTCGTATCACGTACCTCCTATTTTTCAGAATTCTGGAGTGTTCTGGAAGGTTTCTTTTATGTGTTCCTCCGGTGTCATGGTTTGGATAACATTGCTTTCAACGTTAATAGGCGTACCTGAGATATAGTGCTTAATTCTTTGTCCATTGACCACCTTCGGGTTAGTACCTTCGGCGTTATTAATCTTGATAGCTCTAGAACGATGAACCTCCTCGATAATATATGGTCCTTCCCATTCGGAGAGAAGCTTACCTGCAAAAAATCTTAAACGAGAGTTGAACAGAAGAACATAGTCTCCTATTTTGAATTCCCGCTTTTGAATTCTTTTGTCATGCCATCTTTTTACTTTTTCTTTGAATAGTTTGGCATTTTCATAGGCTTGGGTTCTCCATTCATCTAGTGAGCTAATATCAAATAGCCTCTTCTCACCGGCAAGTTTGAAATCATAGTTGAGTTCTTTAATTGCTCAAAATGCTTTATGTTCTAATTCTAGAGGCAAATGACAAGCTTTTCCATATACCATTTTGTATGGAGGCATACCCATAGGATTTTTATAATCTGTTCTATAGGCCCAAAGTGCATCATCTAATTTCTTAGACCAATTCTTACGAGACCTATTGGCAGTTTTTTGTAATATCAAATTTATTTCCCTATTGCTAAGTTCAACTTGACCACTAGATTGAGGATGATAGGGTGATGCAATTCTATGGTTAACATCATATTTAGCAAGCATCTTACGAAAAGCACCATGAATAAAGTGTGAACCATCATCGGTCATTAAATATCTAGGGACTCCAAACCTCGGGAAGATAACCTCTTTAAGCATTTTAATGGAGGTGTGGTGATCAGCACTACTGGTTGGAATAGCTTCTACCCATTTAGTGACATAATCAACAGCAACCAAAATATGAGTATACCCGTTAGAGGAAGGAAAAGGCCCCATATAATCAAAACCCCAAACGTCAAAAGGTTCAACAACAAGTGAATAATTCATAGGCATTTCCTGACGCTTATCGATATTACTAATCCTTTGACATTCATCACAAGACAAGACAAACTTACGGGCATCCTTGAAGAGAGTAGGCCAATGAAAACCAGATTGCAATACCTTGTGAGCAGTTCTATCTCCCGCATTATGTCCTCCATAAGCTTCGGAATGACATTTCCATAGGATTTGTTCCTGTTCATGCTCAGGTACACAACGTCTAATAATACCATCTACTCCTTCTTTATAAAGATGTGGGTCATCCCAAAAGTAATGTCTTAAGTCATAGAAGAATTTTTTATTTTGTTGGTATGTGAAGCTAGGTGGAATATATTTAGCGACAATGTAATTAGCATAATCAGCATACCAAGGAGTATTTTGAGAAACATTTATTGCAGCTAATTGCTCATCAGGTAAACTATCATCAATAGGTAGTGGGTCATCAAGAATATTTTCTAACCTAGACAAGTTATCAGCTATGGGGTTCTCAGCTCCCTTCCTATCAACAATATGTAAGTCAAATTCTTGAAGCAAGAGAACCCACCTAATGAGTCTAGGTTTAGCATCTTTCTTTTCCATAAGATATTTTATAGCAGCATGATCGGTGTGAATAATAACTTTTGAGTCAACAATGTAAGATCTAAATTTATCACAGGCAAACACAACTGCTAAAAATTCCTTTTCAGTAGTAGCATAATTTCGTTGAGCACTGTCCAGAGTTTTACTAGCATAATGGATAACATTCAATTTTTTATCAACTCTTTGTCCTAGAACAGCACCAATAGCATAATCACTAGCATCACAAATAATTTCAAAAGGCAAGTTCCAATCAGGTGGTTGAACGATAGGTGCAGAGGTTAAGGCTTTCTTGAGTGTTTCAAAGGCTTCCACACAATCATCATCAAAGACAAAAGGAATATCCTTTTGCAAAAGACTAGTAAGAGGCCTAGAAATTTTAGAGAAGTCTTTAATGAACCTCATATAGAAACCAGCATGACCAAGGAAACTTCGAATACCTTTAATATCTTTAGGACATGGCATTTTCTCAATTGCATCAACTTTAGCTTTATCCACCTCAATACCTCGTTCAGATATTTTATGCCCCAGAACAATACCTTCATTAACCATAAAGTGGCACTTCTCCCAATTCAAGACGAGATTAGTTTGTTCACATCTCTGCAAAACTCGATCAAGGCTGCTTAAGCAATCATCAAAAGAAGTCCCGTAAACGGAAAAATCATCCATGAAAACTTCCACAATCTTTTCACAAAAATCAGAGAATATAGCAGTCATACATCTTTGAAAGGTAGCAGGTGCATTGCATAAACCAAAAGGCATACGTCTATAAGCATAGGTTCCAAAAGGGCAAGTAAAGGTGGTTTTCTCTTGATCGGATTGTGACACAGGTATTTGAGAGAAACCAGAATATCCATCCAGAAAACAAAAGTGTGTGTGTGCTTAGATAATCTTTCTAGCATTTGATCAATGAAAGGCAGAGGATAATGATATTTTCTACTAGCTTTATTTAACTTTCTAAAATCAATTACCATTATATAGCCAGTGACAATTCTTTGTGGAATGAGTTTGTTTTTATCATTAGGAACAACGGCAATACCTCCTTTATTAGGGACACAATGAACATGAATTACCCATCTACTATCAGCTATGGGATAGATTATACCCGCTTCCAGAAGCTTTAATATTTCAGCTCTTACCACTTCCTTCATCTTAGGATTCAATCGCCGTTGGTGATCAACAACGGGTTTAGCATCAGGTTCCATATTAATCTTGTGCTGACATAGAGTGGGACTAATGCCCTTAAGATCATCAAGAGTATATCCAATAGCAGCCCGGTGCTTCCTTAGAACTTTTAATAATCTTTCTTCTTCATGTTCTGAAAGGTTAGCACTAATAATAACAGGATATATCTTTTTCTCATCAAGATAGGCATACTTCAACGTGTTAGGCAATTGCTTTAATTCAAACACAGGATCACCTTTAGGTGGAGGAGGACCTCCAAGAGTTTCAATAGGCAAATTGTGCTTCAGGACAGGTTGTTGTTCAAAGAAAATTTGATCTATTTCATTTCTTTCACGCAAGTGCATATCATTTTCATGGTCAAGCAAATATTGTTCTAATGGATCGGTAGGAGGCACGACAATAGAAGCAAGACCAATTATTTCATCCTTACTAGATAACGCTTTATCACGAGGTTGTCTACTAAACTTGGAAAAATTAAACTCATGAGACACACCACCAAAACTGATACCGACAGTTTGTTTTTCACAATCTATCTTAGCGTTGACGGTGCCCAAGAAAGGTCTACCAAAGATAATGGGACAGAAGTCAGCTTGTGGGGAGCCAAGAACTAGAAAATCAGTAGGTTATTTTACTTTCCCACACAAGACTTCAACATCTCTAACAATCCCAAGTGGTGTGATGGTGTCTCTGTTAGCAAGTTTAATAGTAACATCAATGTCTTCTATTTCAGCAGGTGCTATTTCATCCATAATTTCTTGGTATAAAGTAAAAGGAATAGCACTCACACTAGCACCCAAATCACATAAACCATGATAGCAATGATCTCCTATTTTAACTGAGACAACAGGTATGCCTTCTATGGGTCTATGTTTATCTTTTTCATCGGGTTTAGCAATTCTTGCAGCTTCATCACAGAAGTAGATAACATGCCCATCAATATTTTCTACCAAGAGATCTTTAACCATAGCAACACTAGGTTCTACTTTAATTTGCTCAGGGGGTTTAGGTGCTCTTATATTACTCTTACGAACCACAGTTGATACCTTAGCGTGTTCCTTTATCCTAACAGGGAAAGGTGGTTTTTCAATATAAACGGTAGGCACAACTGGATCAACATTGTAAATGATGGTTTCATCTTTAGCTATGACCGGTTCTTTAATATCTTATTTAATAGGGGGATGATATTTAAACCACTTCTCCTTAGGGAGATCAACGTGAGTAGCAAATGCTTCACAGAAAGAGGCTACTATCTCAGAGTGAAGTCCATATTTAGTGCTAAACTTGTGAAAAGTATCGGTATTCATAAAAGATTTAACACAATCAAACTCAAGCTTTATACCTGACTCATTACCTTCGTCGACTTCCCAATCTTCAGAATTGCGTTTAATTCTTTCTAAGAGATCCCACTTGAATTCAATAGTTTTCTTCATATAAGAACCAGCACAAGAAGTATCGAGCATGGATTGATCATTATGAGAAAGCCGAGCATAAAATTCTGAATGATAACTTCTCTCGGGATGTCATGATTGGGGCATGAATATAACATTGACTTAAGCCTCCCCCAAGCTAGAGCGATGCTTTCTCCTTCACGAGGCCAAAAATTATATATATAATTCCGATCACGATGAACTAGATGCATGGGATAAAACTTTTGGTGGAATTCCAATTGCAAACGATTCCAGTTCCACGATCCAAGATCATCTCATAGCCTATACCATGTCAATGCTTTTCCCTTCAAAGATAAAGGGAAAACCTTCTTCTTAGCTTCATCTCCGGGTAAACCTGCAAGCTTAAATAATCCACAAATTTCGTTCACATATAATAGATGCATATCAGGATGTTCAGTTCCATCTCCTGCATAAGGTTTAGCAAGCAGTTGTTCTACCATACCCGAAGGAATTTCATAGCAAATATTTTCACTAGGTGCAGTAGGTTGAGGGGCAACTAATTGTGGTTCCGGTCGAGGTGAAGATACCCCGAACAAACCCCTCAAACGATTGTTTTCCATAGTAGCAAGTAGCAATAAATTTCAGCATGTAGTATAAGTTTTTCCTTACCGATTTCCACCTACCAAGAGCGCTTCACTCCCCGGCAACGGCGCCAGAAAAGAGTCTTGATGACCCACAAGTATAGGGGATCAATCGTAGTCCTTTCGATAAGTAAGAGTGTCGAACCCAACGAGGAGCAGAACGAAATGATAAGCGGTTTTCAGCAAGGTAATTTCTGCAAGCACTGAAATTGTAGGTAACAGATAGTTTGATAGCAAGATAATTGGTAACGAGCAAGTAACGGTAACGGTAAATAAAGTGCAGCAAGGTTGCCCAATCCTTTTGTGGCAAAGGACAGGCTAGAACAGTTTCTAGTAATAGGCAAAGTGTTCTTGAGGGTACACGGGAATTTCATCTAGTCAGTTTTATCATGTTGGTTTGATTCGTGTTCGCTACTTTGATAATTTGATATGTGGGTGGACCGGTGCTTGGGTGCTGTTCTTACTTGAACAACCTCCCACTTATAAATAACCCCCTCGCAAGCATCCGCAACTACGAGAAAAGTATTAAGATAAAATCTAACCATAGCATTAAACGTTTGGATCCAAATCAGCCCCTTACGAAGTAGCGCATAAACTAGGGTTTAAGCTTCTGTCACTCTAGCAACCCATCATCTAATAACTACTCCACAATGCATTCCCTTAGGCCCATGAATGGTGAAGTGTCATGTAGTCGACGTTCACACACTACTAGAAAAACGGCTATAGCTAATATGGACATTAATGGCGCACCATGTATGTGGTGCGCCACTGCTATATAGCAGTGGCGCACCAGATATAGGTGCGCCATTAATGACCATATTACTAATGGCGCACCAGGTGTGTGGTGCGCCATTGCTAAGTTTGTCCTGGCCCCACCCCCCTCCCCAGACTTAGCAGTGGCGCACCAGATGATAGTGCGCCATTACTAGTTTTAACTAGTAATGGCGCACCACACCCACGGTGCGCCACTACTAACAATTTTTTTTTTAATTTTTTTTTCAAAACTAGTAATGGCGCACCGCATACCAGGTGCGCCATTAGTAACCCTGGTTACCAATGGCGCATTCTTAGGCGGTGCGCCATTGCTAAGTTTGTCCTGGCCCCACCCCCCTCCCCAGACTTAGCAGTGGCGCACCAGATGATAGTGCGCCATTACTAGTTTTAACTAGTAATGGCGCACCACACCCACGGTGCGCCACTACTAACAATTTTTTTTAATTTGTTTTAACCTATTACTACTAATAGTAATGGCGCACCCCGTAAAAGTGCGCCATTGCTATCCAGGTTTATGGCGCATATCCTCCTAGTGCGCCATTGCTATCCCCTCACCCTCCCCTGCTTTCTCTCCTCCTCCTCCCACTCCTCCCACTCCCAGAACCGCACTTTGGAGGACCCAAATCCCCCCTCCCCGCCGCCCGCCCCCACCGCCGCAAGCCACCGCCGCAGACCACCGCGGCCGGCCCAAATCCCCCCTCCCCGCCGCCCGCCCCCATCGCCGCAAGCCACCGCCGACGCCCCCAAGCGCCCCCGCCTCTCGCCCGAGCGGGCGCTCCTCCCCCGCGAGATCCGTCACCTGCGTGCCCGCCCGCTGGTCCCCGCGCCCCCGGTCTCCCTTCCCTTAGCCCGCAGTCAAGGAGCAGCAGCACCATCCGCCGAGGAGCAGCAGCGCCGTCCGTCGCGCCGAGGAGCAGCAGCGCCGTCCGTCGGCAAGGAGCAGCAGCGCCGTAGCACATGGGGGGCGCTTGCTGCTACGGTGTCCCTCCACGGTGACCCCCTCCCGGCGAGCCACATGACCTAGATGCCCAAGGTATGCTCTGCTCCATCTGTCCCCCTGCTGTCAAGTCCATAGCCTGCAGCAGTCTCCTCTGATGTGCTTGCGTTTCTTCCTTCCCGGGGCGCTGTAGATCTGACCCATTCTATCCGTCGGCGCCCGGCCACCACCACGGGAAGGGGAAGAGGAACAGGACGACCTGATGGACGAGGAGGTGGATAACCTGGACCTACTGGTGCCGCAGAAGATGGGTGAAACACTCGCAACAAGGAACATTTCTTTCTTCTTTCAGAAAGATCTAAACATTTGCAGCCTGCCTTGCCTTGTCTAGCTTTAGTGGTTGGTTTAACATGTAGTTGTCTTCCATGTTAATTATCATCCTTGTTGTTTCATATTCTTACTCCGTCGTCATCGTATTCGAGCTCATCGGTTAGTAATTAGTAGGAAAATGGCATAATTAGGGGAATCAGAACCTATAGCTTTATTCTACTCTAAAAGATCCAGAGAGGCTCTTAATCTGTGCTAGCCTAATCGTTGGCTCAGGAACAGGAGCATATTATACTTCAAATGCCTGATTTTGTTGCTCTTGCAGCGTGTTCTAGCTCGATCTCCCCGATATTTTTGGGGGCGTATGCTGTGTCATCTGGTTGGTGATAGTGACAGTGCTGCTCCTGTTGCTTGTAGGTTGAACTCTCTCACTGCTGTGCCGTCGGATGATCTCGCGAGGATGTCATGGTGCACGATCAAGTCTGATCCCGGTAAGCCTCAATGGCTCGCCTTTACCTTGATTTTCCTGTGGAGTTATTGTACTTGGATTACCTGGTATGCTAGATTGCTAGCTCTCAGTTATCCCATCAGTGTTGATGTTTACTTTGGATTGCTAGCCGTGGAGACCCTGCACTTTCAGTATCTGTTGTGCTTGTGAGGATTAGAGTAGCATACTAGTAACTTTGCGGATTCGACGGCTGATGCTATTTGTTTGCTGCGCATTTACGTGTAGGCTTGCCCCTCTTTCATTTTCATCATAAGCCCGTGACTTCACCCTGAATTTGGTTCCGCTAGGGATCCTTGATTCCTTACCTCTCAGTGTACATAACTAGCCGTGAAGAAAGCACCGAGTCAGTTGCGCTGCTCAGCAAATTTTATTTCTCGCAGGGAACAATCAAGTCTTTCAAGTGTAAATAAAACATACATCATGCTAGTTTGAGTAAACCGCAGTACCAATGATTTAGTTGTCATCCTGATTGATCAAGGGAGCTTCATACTTTGTCCGTGTACTATTTTTGTTCTTTCTTCAGATTAACAGTTGTATAAATTATTTATGTACTTCTCAGTGCAATCTTCTTGCGACTGCTTTATTTCCATGATAAGTACGTGACTTCACCCTGAATTGATTACGCTAGGGATCCTTGATTACTTGCCTCTCACTGTATTGCTTGTTCTGAAGAAAGCCCTGAGTCAGTTGTGCCACCCAGTAAATTGTCATTTTCGTGAGTAAAAATCAAGTCTTTTTAAGTGTAAATAAAACATACACCATGGTAGTTTGAGTAAACCACTGGCTAACAATTTACTCATAGGGTGCGTTGTACCTTTTTAGTCTACTGACTTTGTTCTTTGTTCAGACTAACAATTGGATGGATTCTTTACGCAATCTTCTTGTCACTGTTTTAAACATCGCATATGTATGTTTGACCTGAGCCTATGCCTTGCAGGTGTTTTCACCGAGTTGATTCAGGAGATGCAAGTAAAAGGTGTGCAGGTTAGCTTCAGATGCCATTCTTTTCCTTGTCTGAGTGTAACTTAGAGTTGTGTAACTTAGAGATGAAATCTCTTATAACGTGTCTTTGATATGTTGCCGTGCAATGGTGTAAAATGCTTGGTCAGAATTGTTTGTTGAGCCATACATTTTACCTGAATCGAGTCTTCTGAGTAGGTTTGCCTCCCTGTTGTAAATAAGTTTATTATAACCTGATTGAATTGCAATGAGGAACTACCTTTACAGCTCTGCCATACTATATCTTTATGATATTCAGAGTATACAGTAGTCGGGGCTTATGTTGAATTCATGATGCTATGTTAGTTGTGATGACATTGCTTAAACTTAAAAGAACAAATGCTTTATGTATAGATACACTTGCATTTCAAGAGAGCAATACCAACTTATAGGATAAGAGAACTTCCAGAAGAACATATTATGGGCGACTTAAAAGGCTTTGGGTATAATGTGAAGACTGAAGACAGGACAATCCTCACAGTCATTGGGTTTTATAATGCAAAAGGAGACGTCTTTACTGTAGCTTTCTCAACAATTGCTAATCCATTTGCATGCATTCGTGTTATGAGGCTGGAAGTACCAGAATAATGTTGATATGAGGCTATGGTTTCATTTTTTTAGTTTGATTTGGCTATACTTTTATTACCGTAATATGTACCAGAACAAGAGCATGACTTCTAGAGAACTATAATGATCTGTTTTTATTACTAATTAACAGTATAAACTGACAGAAAAAAATCCAGTTTATAAACTGAGAATGTTTCAATTTTTCTTCATCGAGTGGGAACTGTCTACTCTCTTTCTTCTTCCATTGTCTGATGAACCACATGTCAGCATCAGGAATGTCTCTACCCATAGTCAATGACTCACTCAACAAGGCATCAAATATTTAATACATGCCATTTTGTTTCTTCTGTTGTGTTAAGATGTAAATTGTGTGGTTCTGTGATGATTGCATCCACTGTTTCTATGTGTACTTCAGTTTATCCACATGCCAGCAGTTACCATTTTTGGACGTCTGCATGATCTCCAAAATACAACTTTGATAAATAATTTCTATAATTATATATTTGTAAATACCACAAATATATTTATTCGCAAATTTTGCAAGTATCCAATGTAAACACTTCAAATATATTGGTAGTTACTATTTTGAAAGTAATTTGTATGTATTTTAATGTACTAGCCTTCTGTTAAAGCATATCCACTTCCAACTTTCATCGGTTATAAATAGTTTGTTTGTCTTTCTGTTTATTTTGTTACACTTTGCAGGGATAAAGTGAAGAAAAAGAAGAAAAGATTACTAGAAGATTAGTTTTAGGATTTTCTTTTATTTCCTTGCAATTTTCCCTTTATTGGATACTTGTAAAGACATTGTAATATTCTTACTATAATAAAAAAATATGATTCTATTTCATTTTTTGTTTTTAAATTATTTTTCCTTATAGGTTGTTTTCTGTAAATTTGGATTTTTTTTTGTTTTCCAAATACATTACTAGTGGCGCATTTCAGCCCTTATTAGTGGCGCACCTTTCTTTATTACTAGTGGCGCACCTATAAGGCTATTAGTGGCGCACCTGGACGGAATACCAGTGGAGCACCTAAGGGTTAGTAGTGGCGCACCTGTAGCAATAGTAATGGCGCACCACATGGTGCGCCACTAGTATTTGGAATAGTAATGGCGCACCAGAGGTGCGCCATTACTATTTATTACTAGTGGCGTGTTAATAGTGGCGCACCTATAGTGCGCCATTAATAGCCAAAATAGGTGCGCCACTAACAGGGTTTTTTCTAGTAGTGACATGACACCACTAAGGGAATCACAACATACATATCATCAAAATATCGAACACATATCAAATTCACATGATTACTTGCAACATGACTTCTCCCGTGACCTCAAGAACAAAGGTAACTACTCACAAATAATAAGCATGCTCAAGATCAGAGGGGTATTGAATAGCATAATGGATCTGAACATATAATCTTCCACCAAATAAACCATATAGTAATCAACTACGCAAGGTAATCAACACTATTAGTCACCCACATGTACCAATCTGAGGTTCCGGTACAAAGATTGAACACAAGAGATGAACTAGGGTTTGAGAGGAGATGGTGCTGATGAAGATGGGCCTCCCAAAGATGAGAGGGGTGTTGGTGATGACGATGGCTTCGATTTCCCCCTCCCGGAGGGAAGTTCCCCCGGCGGAATCACTCCGCCGGAGGGCAATAGTGCTCCTGCCCAAGTTCCGCCTCGAGGCGGCGGCGCTTGGTCCCGAAAGTCCTCCTCTTTTTTTTCTAGGTTAAAACTGAATATATACCAGAATATGGGCACTGGAGGTGGGCCGAGGAGGGCACAACCCACCAGGGCGCGCCCAGGGGGGCCTGGCGCGCCCTGGTGTCTTGTACCCACCAGGGTGGCCCCCTCCGGTAGTTCTTTGCTCCATTATTTTTTATTTATTCCAAAAATAATCTCCGTAAAGTTTCAGCTTCATTGGAGTTGTGCAGAATAGGTATCTCTGATGTGCTTTTTCAGGTCCAGAATTCCAGCTGTCGGTATTCTCCCTCTTTGTGTAAACCTTGCATATTATGAGAGAAAAGGCATTAGAATCACTACCTAAAGCATTATTATTCAACAAAACATAATAAATAATAGTAGAAAATCATGATGCAAAATGGACGTATCAGAGCTCCACACTCCAAGCAGAATCTCTAGCTCTCCACATTGCTGCCCAAATTGCCACTACAATTACTAGTAACCAGATCACTTTCTTGGTGGACAACCAAACACTAACTTAGGCTCTGTAGGGTAACGCAGCAGAAAACAAAAATTTTCCGACCTACGCACCAGCCCAGGACCACTATGGAGACTGCATACAAGGTTTGATCATTTTCGTTACCGACTCGTAGCGCAGCGGAAGTAGAGTCGATGACGATCGGCGGTGCAGATCCCCGCAGCTAGGATTTTACAACCTCCCAACCGCGAGGATGTATACCCTCATCTGCCCCGCGGACAGCCCTCCGGGAGGCGGTCGCACAGTCCCCCGGACGGTGTCGCGGACAGCCCTTCGGGAGGACCTCCGAAACTCGGACTGTCACTCGGACAGCCCTTCGGGAGGACCTCCAAAACTCGGACGGTCACACGGACAGCCCTTCGGGAGGCACTCTCGAACTAAGACCGAAACTACGATCTCTCTACAGAGTTGCACACATACGGTGTCATCTATCCGGTAGGGCTTCGCCGTCCAGAACTAGTTCCCACCGGAACCCAGACAGCCTTTCGGCTCTACGAAACTATTTCGCTGGGAGGGAGAGAGAAGCCAGAAATGTCATGGCATGTGTATGTGAGAGCAAGGATGAAGCATATGGGGCTGCCTCCTCCCCTCTATTTATAGGAAAAACAAGGGGTAGGATGGGCATATCCAAAATGCCATGTCATCCCAAAATATCTTGGGAAGATATTTGTGGAAAGCCAACTTCCAACCATATCCATAAATCTGATTTCACTATTCACGACGACATTTTTCAGCGTCCGGTCGAACTGAAAATATTTATGTGGGCTTAGAACAATTCCAGTACCCACTAAAATAAGTTTCAATGCGATCCGGAACAATTCCGGTTTAGTGATTTTCATCTGCGAAAAGCATCTGAAGCGGTTTCGGCAGCTCCGGAACATTTCCGGTTTTCATCCCGGAAAATTCCAGAAAGTTTCCAGAACGATTCTGGCCCCCTCCAAGAATTATCAGGCATGTGCCGAAACCAATCTGACTTTATGGTATCCTCTGAAACAACTTTTCAGTTTTACCGGAACTATTCCGATATCCTCTCCGGAACGTTTCCGTTTCGTCCGAAACTTTTTCGGTGAATTTCTCTCAGACTCCCCATCTAGTATTCAGCAGATAGATGACCCTTAAGCGTGTGACCCTATAGGTTCAGTGAAGTATAGACATGACCCGGAACACTTTCCGATCAATGATCAACATCGGAGCCGTGGACACCCATATTGACCCCTATACCCACACGAATGAATATTCGAGTGAACCTCCAGTTGCCGTGTGCTATTCCTGTTGCTTCGCGATATGTTACAAATACCCGAGGTGAGACATGTAGGCATCCCCGTGGATCAACAACTTGTCCACTATGCCAGTTACCTCGTTACCGGTATTGTTCTCTTTTCTCGTTCCCGTGTTCCGGCATCCCTGTGATCAAATCACCCTGTGTCTGGCCAGACGATGATGGATACCGTAACACCGAGAGGGCCCAGAGATATCTCTCCATCGTCGGAGGAGCAAATCCCAATCTTGAGCTATCAAGTTACTTGACATACTTTTCCATGAACCCGTAAGCCGCCGTAATAGCCACCCATTTACGGATGACGTTTAACAAACCCCAAAGTTCATGAAGCAAGCATGAAGAAACTCGATACTCTCATGGTCTAAGGAATCATGCAAACATTAACCATCTCTGTGTTATTAACCATTAACTAATGACGAATGTATCTCATAGCATAACATCAATTCGGGTCGATTCAACACAAGTGTTCTACCAACAATTGTGCCCTCAAAATTGCCGGCATAGTCATGCCCATGATCAGGAAAACAGGATCATCATGCAATACTTGAGCCAGTCATAGAGGCTTGACTAGGAATACTTTTTACCGTTTATTATCCCACACGTGCATATGAGTCTTCCTCCGAGCCTCGTGGTTATTGTAGACTCGAGAACCATAGCAGTTATAGCATGGAACATAAACCTAATTATGAACAGGGAGATAATCAATAACATTTATTATTGCCTCTAGGGCATATCTCCTACAGACTCCCACTTGCACTAGAGTCAATAATCTAGTCAATGCTAATGCACTTTACACCTATGGCATACTGGTGTAAAATATGCTTCGCATGTGGTATAGCCTGATATCCAACGGATCTGACGACTTCAGCTCCGTGTGTTACTTTGCATATCCTTGCGTTTTCACGCTTTCACAAAATTCATATTTTGTTTGGACTTGGCCTTGCATATGTGTGAATCATTGGTCGAAACCTGATTCCTCAGACTGAGCTATGGAGCAACTATCTGCAATAGTGTCCCATAGACCAAAGCCATCTTGGAACCATACTAAGTTCATGAATGAACTATATGATTCAACAACTTCTTTGTCGCTTCTTAAGCGTCAACATACTTAGCCTTTGTTATAGAATTCGCCACAGTATCTTGTTTGGAACAATTTCCAACTACCGTGCCACCATATTGTGTATTACACAAAACCCTTAACTTAAATCGAAAATCGCATGGAGCATTGATGAAGACTGTATCGATGTAACCTTTTACAACGAACTCTTCATGATCTCCGCTTGCGAGAAAACATGTCATCAGTACTGCTCTAGTACTCAATGACATCTTTCACTGTTGTCCCATGATCAGTACTTTGATCACTATGGTATCTATACTCGCAACAACTTTGGAGTATTGGACATATCTGGTTGTTTTTACATACCATGGAATACATGATTAATCCAAACACAAGAGTGTGTGGAATCACCATCATGTATTTTGCTCATCAGTGTTTTGAGACACCGAGTCTTGCAAAACCCTTTCCATGTGACTTCGGCAAGAATCACTCCTTGGCGTTTTAAATGCTAAAAGGTTTTAGCACCTTGTCAATATGTATTCATAGCTTAGCCCCATTAGGTAAATCTATCTCCATAGATCATCATGCCTAATATTAAGGCTATTTAGCCTAAGCACTTCATCGAAAAACTATTTTCAAATGAAGTCCTAATTCGTGTCAAGAAATTTATTTCCAATTAACAATGTGTTAAGTACACAAGGTTTTTAGAAATATTATTATGCTCCCACTTACTTTCTTGAATCACAAGCATCTTCGATACCCATTTGATGAAGTCAAAAACCCTTTTGACCATTCCATCAAAAACGAAGATTCCAACTCCACTTTGCTCTCTTCTGTCCATCGCTGGAACTCTGAAGTTTGCATACTTACTAGCATCCTCTGGATCGACAAATTACTTTGGACTGTATCACATACAAGTCCTAGGTTTCATTTCCATCAGATGGAAATCCCTTTGTCATCCATGTTTCATATCTCATGATTGAAATATGTATTAATTGCTAGTTCAACCCGAACCGACATCAAGCATCGCTACGGTGAGACAATCTCATCGTAGTCAACTCCTTGAACTTGTTTATTGCAACAAGTCGAGCTTTATGGATAAAACATTTTATCCGTATCAGTTTTTAGTTTCAATAAATATTCGTTAGACTCTAAGTCTTCTGAAAGGTGTATCAAGATCTTAATCTTGAATCACTTATATGGAAACTATCTCGGATTGTATTGGCATTTAGCCAATTCCGGAGTCAGGGCCCATCAACGCTTCCTTGTGTATTGTAGGTATACTGTTGTCTAACAACAATATCTCGTTTGCGCACCTGATAGGTTAGCACGAGCTTTGCCTACGTGGTTCAACTGCAAGTTCGATCGAAGTCCATACATTTTATTGTAGAGACTTCCGTATCAGTCGCAGTAGGAAACTTCGGAATCACTTCCAAGGTTTCTTTCCTTTGATCTGATGACGAAGATACTGGTTATCTCGTCGAGTTGCACTGTCCTCCCACTCGCCTTTTGTAAGAACTATTCTCTTTAAAAGCATACCGTTTTGTGGCAAAGTCCTTTGCCTCGGTATAGTGGTGGGGAATACCCAATGACTTGGGATAACCTTACAAAGTAGCACTTGTCTGATTTGGAATAGGTTTGTAACCTTTTACACAAGCCCCATATTCCAAATGTTAAGAAAAGATATAACATGGTTGGGCATACCATACCATGGCGTCATTTCAACAGACCTGATGGATCTCTTTTCAGTGTAAAAGCCGCAGTCTCTAAAGCATTACTCTTTAAAAGGGGTAATGGCAAATTTATTTATGTCATCTTTGATCTTACCATGTCATAAATGGTTCGATTACATCTTCACGGACTTTCCACTTGCAGTGGTGTTCCGGGAGGTGCAAGTTATGAAACCCCTTTCACAACTCATCAGACATTCGCTAAACTTGTAACTCAAATATTCCTTTCTACAATCGAATTGTAGAAACATAATTTTCTTGTTACAACAACTTCTACTTCAATTTTTGAAAACCTTATGAATGAATTCAAAAGATCCAGACTTACGTCTCAGCAAGTAAATATCCATATATCTACTTGAGTCAATTTTTGAAGGTAGACAAATCCACTGTTTGCAACAACATTCATTGGACTACACACATCATAGTGTATGATCACCAATATGTTCTTTGCTCGTTCCTTATGGCCTGTGAACGGTATTTCAGTCACTTCACTTTTCAGAGGAAAGTTGCAAGTGTCAGATGATTCAAAATCAAATGACTTCAAAATCCATCATAATGGAATTTTCCATGCGGGTTTCTCCAATGTGACCAAATGCAGTGCCACACTTGTGTGGTATTCTTTTAGTCTTGCGACATTTAGCGTCAGTGTTATGGATGTATCATATTACCATCAATATTCATAGCGTACATCCCATCTTGTATGGAAGCATGACCCTTCAAGTTATTCATAACACCGAACATGAAAAGTTCTCTTATGAATAACCTTCTTGCAAGATACCTTATGCAAAGGGCTAGAGTATATGAAACTCTAAAATAAATTATGAAAGTAAATACAGAGGTAATGTATTATTATCAATATTCATAACATACGTCTCATTCATAATGAAAGTATGGCCCTTATGTTATTCATAACATCGAACATCAAAAGTTCTCTTATGAATAACCTTCTTGCAAGATTCCTTATGCAAAGGGCTAGAGTGTGAAACTCTAAAAATGAATTATGAAAGTAAATACATAGGGAATACACCGATGGAAGGCATAGTAATATTTACTATGTTCCCTGCGTGTATCTAAACCTCATTCCTGGCTAGTCTTTCAGGCCATAGTAGTTCTTACATCGAGTTGCAACAGAATGCAATCGAGCGGGTATCTTTGTGATCAACTCACAATACCCAAGAATTAGTGATTAACATGTTTAACCATAATTCCCAAGAACTATATCTTTGACCAGCCTTGTATACATCAAAAAACCTGTATGACATTCATACATGAGCTGGATATTCCAGTCTTCTTTCCTTTTGTCATTATACTTCTAACAGTTTAACTTTCAGTATTTCTCCTACTCTCAGAAGAAGCACCCAACTTAAGAGTGGCGATAGCCCCGGACTTCCTAGGCGTGAAAGTTTCACTAACACCCTTCGGACACTTCCTTTCTCTTTAAGTTGTTGTTTTATTCACCTTTCATCATATGACAGGCGTTCTCCTGGATCCCTCTCTTATCAGTCTAATGCATAGTAAACTCCTTTACTAATAGTTTGCAAACAAACATTGCTTTGGATATCTCATATCTTTTAGCCTTTGTCTGTCTCTAAAATTGATTTTCAGATTCCATGAATATCACATAACTATCCAAACTTTCGAAGTTCGGGTCTCATGGAAGCAAACGTATTTCACTTGACTGAAACAGAATTCTAGCTTTTGGATCGAAGGACGAGAGTCACATGATCCATAGCATTAGCGGGAGAATACCGAAAGTATGCGATAGGACAAAGTCCTTCTCGGCACTCTAGAGGACAATCCTCACATTACGTTACCAACCGTAAAGCTTTAACCAGATATTTAACAGCTATTCATTTTTAATAGGGAAGGTGGAAACGCGAGCCATTATTCTACAACTATTATGCAAATCACACTTAGACAGTGTTCAAAATTAATTGCACTGAGAATTAAAAGAATTAATTCTACAGGGCGCTCCCACTCAAATCAATATCTCTCATAATTGATTGTGAGTGATACAAGATCCACATTTCAATTCAACGCCATTGATGTGGACATCACTGATGACGAGAATTTCAATTGGTGGGCAAACATGCCGATCACATCTCTATGTGACTCCTGTTCATCTTTCGATGGGCGTGTTCCGAGCTCAGGACGATCAAGCCAGAACGTCAAGACAACCAAGTGATCTCGCTGCGAGGTCTGACCTCACCCGCCTCATTCCTCTCGATTCGTTCGTACCCATGTGGACATGGCGCACCCCGAAAAGATACGAATTTCAGACGGTGCTACACTTGGGAGAACACTAACTACTTGATATTTTTGTGAGAGATCACCCTAATAAAAGCGACTACCGCGCAATCAAGAAGGGTGCATCATAAGGGATAAACATCTCAGGCAATTCATAATAGCATGATATGGTATAGCCCTTTCTGACGGAGAAGTCTTTCATTTCTTCGTCTTCGGCATTCGCGTTGGTGTTCACCTTCGCGAAGATTGCCACCACCTTGTCGATGCACCAGATAATATTGCTATCTCTATAGCTAATAAAATAAGTGCATTACATAAGGTTGACACGCAGGTCATTAAAGTGCAATCATATGGCTCCAGCCATCATGCCGAATCATGACACGCAGGTCATGTTAATCAATTTACATCATATAGTCATCTCATACATAATCAAATTATTATGAACACTGCTATACCACATCACATGCACATGCAAACCATCCTGCAAAACCAAGTTAGACGCCTCTAATCGGTTCATGCAAAAACTTGTTTTACGTGGCTTCTAAGGTTTCGAAACAAACCGAAGCTACCTACGTATTATCATCAAGTATGATAATTCAAGTCGCTAGATTAACATCGCGGGGTGTATGAAACACGAGATAATTAAATCTCGAGCCCCATACTAAACTTCGTCATACGCATGACCCCCGTGCAGATCATATCTGCAATGCCCTTTCATCTGCGAATTTCATCTTTCTTTTGACTATGGCGGAACCCAAAGAACTGAAGCACTTCGTTGATCAATCAGGATCGCGGATTGCCAGAACTTTGTGAAATTCCACCATACTGTCTCGAGATTGAGCAAACGCAAATTCTAGGGAAGCAACAAGAACATCGGGTAACAGACTTCATCTGTCACCCGCACAAATAATTTTCAGCAATAGATCTCATCTACTACCTAATTATATTGTGCAACACCCATACATCTCTATGTATTCTAGATCGCAACCTGCATCTACGCATAGCACGGCTCTTGATGCCACTGTAGGGTAACGCAGTAGAAAACAAAAAATTTCCGACCTACGCACCAGCCCAGGACCACTATGGAGACTGCATACAAGGTTTGATCATTTTCGTTACCGACTCGTAGCGCAGCGGAAGTAGAGTCGATGACGATCGGCGGTGCAGATCCCTGCAGCTAGGATTTTACAACCTCCCAACCGCGAGGATGTATACCCTCATCTGCCCCGCGGACAGCCCTCCGGGAGGCGGTCGCACAGTCCCCCGGACGGTGTCGCGGACAGCCCTTCGGGAGGACCTCCGAAACTCGGACAGCCCTTCGGGAGGACCTCCAAAACTCGAACGGTCACACGGACAGCCCTTCGGGAGGCACTCTCGAACTAAGACCGAAACTACGATCTCTCTACAGAGTTGCACACATACGGTGTCATCTATCCGGCAGGGCTTCGCCGTCCAGAACTAGTTCCCACCGGAACCCAGACAGCCTTTCGGCTCTACGAAACTATTTCTCTGGGAGGGAGAGAGAAGCCAGAAATGTCATGGCATGTGTATGTGAGAGCAAGGATGAAGCATATGGGGCTGCCTCCTCCCCTCTATTTATAGGAAAAACAAGGGGTAGGATGGGCATATCCAAAATGCCATGTCATCCCAAAATATCTTGGGAAGATATTTGTGGAAAGCCAACTTCCAACCATATCCATAAATCTGATTTCACTATTCACGACGACATTTTTCAGTGTCCGGTCGAACTGAAAATATTTATGTGGGCTTAGAACAATTCCAGTACCCACTAAAATAAGTTTCAATGCGATCCGGAACAATTCCGGTTTAGTGATTTTCATCTGCGAAAAGCATCTGAAGCGGTTCCGGCAGCTCCGGAACATTTTCGGTTTTCATCCCGGAAAATTCCAGAAAGTTTCCAGAACGATTCTGGCCCCCTCCAAGAATTATCAGGCATGTGCCGAAACCAATCTGACTTTATGGTATCCTCTGAAACAACTTTTCAGTTTTACCGGAACTATTCCGATATCCTCTCCGGAACGTTTCCGTTTCGTTCGAAACTTTTTCGGTGAATTTCTCTCAGACTCCCCGTCTAGTATTCAGCAGATAGATGACCCTTAAGCGTGTGACCCTATAGGTTCGGTGAAGTATAGACATGACCCGGAACACTTTCCGATCAATGATCAACATCGGAGCCGTGGACACCCATATTGACCCCTATACCCACACGAATGAATATTCGAGTGAACCTCCAGTTGCCGTGTGCTATTCCTGTTGCTTCGCGATATGTTACAAATACCCGAGGTGAGACATGTAGGCATCCCCGTGGATCAACAACTTGTCCACTATGCCAGTTACCTCGTTACCGGTATTGTTCTCTTTTCTCGTTCCCGTGTTCCGGCATCCCTGTGATCAAATCACCCTGTGTCTGGCCAGACGATGATGGATACCGTAACACCGAGAGGGCCCAGAGATATCTCTCCATCGTCGGAGGAGCAAATCCCAATCTTGAGCTATCAAGTTACTTGACATACTTTTCCATGAACCCGTAAGCCGCCGTAATAGCCACCCATTTACGGATGACGTTTAACAAACCCCAAAGTTCATGAAGCAAGCATGAAGAAACTCGATACTCTCATGGTCTAAGGAATCATGCAAACATTAACCATCTCTGTGTTATTAACCATTAACTAATGACGAATGTATCTCATAGCATAACATCAATTCGGGTCGATTCAACACAAGTGTTCTACCAACAATTGTGCCCTCAAAATTGCCGGCATAGTCATGCCCATGATCAGGAAAACAGGATCATCATGCAATACTTGAGCCAGTCATAGAGGCTTGACTAGGAATACTTTTTACCGTTTATTATCCCACACGTGCATATGAGTCTTCCTCCGAGCCTCGTGGTTATTGTAGACTCGAGAACCATAGCAGTTATAGCATGGAACATAAACCTAATTATGAACAGGGAGATAATCAATAACATTTATTATTGCCTCTAGGGCATATCTCCTACAGGCTCCAACTTCAAAAGACATTCGGCACAATCCTGAACATTGGGAAATCAGGAATCAACTTGCTGCTTTCTTCTCCGCAACCAGACATATACTCAAGTACATATTTACCATATCCCTAGAAAGTTCAATGTTAGGGCGCATAACTATGCAACTCAGGCATATCTTTTAGATTCTAATGATAGCCCCAAGATGTCTTGCTGTAATGTAGCACACATAGGTTATCACTGCCCTTTGCTTATGTTGTTAGGAAATCTTCCGATCAAGAATTGTAAAATCACAGGTGTAATGTATGCTTCATGTTAATGATAGGCGCCTCAGGTGCCACACTTTTTCCAAAAAAAAATATAATAAGGAAATAAATAAATATTGGTAACAATGAGTGGGCTAGTATTAATATAATCTTGAAATTAATGAAGTACTCACTTACTTTGATTGTGGGTTCCTCTCCATGGTTGAATATTGTGGTGGTACTTTTTCCATGCATGGTTTCGTATTTTGACAACATGGTTGCATGTTGAGAGAAATATAAGTTAACAAGGGTCATTTGTTTAGTTATATAGGACTTCCATTTGATAACTCATCACTAAATTCATTGCCACAAAACATTCGATCATGAAAGCTAATTTTGTTTTAATACATCTTATTGTCCATACTACTATCAATTGAATCTATCTGGAGTACATCTTAAGCCATTATAAGGAAACACATGAATGTTGGCAATAATGCGTAGGCTAGTATCAATATAATGTCCAGATTAATAGAGTATTCATTTAGTTTAAATTATGAGTTTGGGCAAGGTTTTATGTTGACTCGACTCTTTCCCGTACATCGTTACAGATTGTGATGACATGGTTGCATGTCGAGAGAAATAGGTTAATAATAATAATAATTTGTTTAGTTATAGAAAATTTCAAAGTGATAGACATGGACTCGCCATTAAATGCATTGTCATGAAATATTCAGTTATAATGGAAGCTATATTTATTTTCCTTATTTTAATGAATTTATTTCCCATACTACAATCACTTGAATCTATCTACTGAGACACGAAACTCTCATCCCGACAAAGATTTTCATGAAATTTCTTGTTTCCTCGCGATAATTGGACAAGTGACAACCATCCCTACAGGACATGGCATGTCGTAAGGTGTTGCTCGACCAAATTGTGACCAATGAAGCCGTAGTTTCGATGGCTACCACGTTTCTCTTGAATTGCCCGGATGCAACCTATGTTGTGCGACATGACACGTGTTACCCCTTCAACGGTACATTGGTCGCGTACTCGTGTATTTTTATTGTCTTTCTTGTATTCTTTATCTTTCGTGTGGGCTGTATCTGTAAATAGGACATGTGTGCCTACCCTGTACTAATGCATGGTTCAACGTGGAGTTGTTTGCAGAAAATAAAACTCCCAAGGACCCAACCGCTCTCAGGGTATAAATAGCCGTCGAAGCTTTCTCCCCTTTTCCATCCGGCACCCTCCACACATTTCTTCTCCATCCGGCCCTCGGGAGTTAGCGGAATTGCCAAGCGAGTCCTCCCACCGCGACCGCGATGGAGCCAACCGCCGGTTCAGGCTCAGGAGCAGCAGAACCGGTCGAGGAGGACCGCATCCAAGAACCGGCCTCCGACTCCAACGCCTCCTCCACGACCGCTGCTGCGCCGCCACCTCCCCTCCACCTCGAGCAGGACGGCGGCGGCGCCGATGGGTCGACCTCCGCCACGGTGGTGGACCCCCGGAAGGGCAAGCAGACGGTGCCCCCGCTGCTGCCCAGGGACATTCCTTCTCATCCGAACCCTGCGGGCAGGAGCAGCTCCTCCACCCACTCCCTCGACAACGCCGGAGGCGGCGCCGATGGGTCGAGCTCCACCGCGGCGTGGGTCGAAAGGAAGGGCAAGATGGCCTCCCTTTTCCCCCAAGCTCCACCGGCACCTTTTCCCCCAGGCTCCGCGGGCAGCATCGCCTCCGGAGCCGGGGGGTCAAGCTCCTCAGCGGGTAGGATGATGATGGGGTCGTTCGACTACGAACTGGAGTTCAAGCAGATCCTACGACAGCAGCAGTCGGTTATCATCGAGGAGGGCGAGGAGGAGGAGGAGCAGGTGATTGGCGTTCGCGATGTTGTTTCTTGGAGTTTCTTGGAGTTGCTGGAGTGCGTTCTTGAGCGTTTCTTGGTTTCTTCTCGAGCAGGTGGAATCGTCGCACGCCAAAGACGCGCTCCCGAGGAAGGAAAAGGTATAGCCTGAATCTGGTCTTCTTGCTTGCTCGCTCGCTTGTGATTTGGAGAATGGACCTGTGACCATTTTCTTGTTCGGGGTGTGGAACTGTGATCTCTTAAGTTTGTTGAAATCCTGGGGATGATTTAGAGTGATACAAGCTGAATCTTGGGCAAATGTTGGGGACGGTTTGATTAGGTATTTCATGATTATGACTCGGGGTTCTTGCGGTGCAGTGTCAATTTAGAGACGAACGAGCATCTTGTTGTGATTATTCCAAACTGTTCAAGATTTAGGTGTCTTGTGCTAATTGATTCTTCTACTAGTGTGATGACATATTTTGCTGCAAGTGGAAAATGTGGGGAGGTACTATGAGGATCATGTCGTGGCAGTAGTTGCTGACTTGCTGTGATACTTTAACAAGAAATCCTTAAGCCAAAATGAATCAGTTTTCAGTGTAAATGTATCATGTTATAGGAGAAGTTAATCTGAATGTTTGCATTGGATTACTTAACTTGACGTACATTATCTAGATCCTCGGCCACTGTTATGCAAAAGCGCTTGATCTCTTACTCCACCCTGGAGTTTGGTCGAGAAGTTTGGGCCTTTGGCCATCTGTTACCTAAACGTTTGAATCTGACTACAAAGCCTCGAAAGTCGAAACTCAGTTCACATAAAAATTGGCAAGAGTATAGAGAATTTGGACACCTCCACATTTTCAATCCTGTTAGTCCTTTCACCTTGCTAATACAAAATGTGTGAATCCTGATGCTAACTCTGTGGAGTAGGAGAAACTACGACAATTCAAGGTGAGACCCAGGCCTGAAAAGGGGAAATCGCCCTGGAGTTGGCTCAAGAACAAGGTATGACCTGAATCTTATTTAATCTTCGCACTTGTTATTCTTGGGTGGTATGACCATATGATCATTCTTGTACTTACTACCTACTCAATGTGCATAGAAACTGGAATTAGGATTCTTGATTTCTGTTTGTTCATGTTAATTCTGGACCTGTTAGTTTAATCGAGGCAAGAAATCTTGGTTTGAGCATCATATGGCGTCCTAGAGTAGAGGAGCAATCTAGGGCAAATGTTGGCAGCAGTACACACGTCCTTGTTGCTTGTGGGTCTTTCCGAAATCTGGCATCGTATTTTGAAGCGAATGGCTATTTTGTTGAGATTACTGTCTGTAAAATTTGTGGAAATCAGGAGGTGATGTCCTGATTACTGCAATATTTTTGTAACAGAGCCTGAAGTCAATGTGCGATCTTCCTTTGTAAACAGATATTGCTATCAGAAGATTTAGTCTAGACATTAGTTTAAGACTGCATAATCAAACATAATTTCTGTAAATCATTTGCCATTTACATGCAAAGTCTCTGACCACTTCAGGATTTGGTTGAGAAATTTTGCCGTTTGGTTGATTGGTACCTCGAACTCTTTCAGAAACCTCAGAATATAATCTCATTTACACTTCCATTTAATAGTTGCCGAAAATAAAGAGCTTTGAACTTGAACATTTGTGGTCTTGCTATTACATTCTTGTTTTTTTTTACTGGGAAAAGGAAAATGCTCGGCTTCTTGTTGATCTTTTACAATTGTAAGACTGGCAGGATGTATGGACTTTAACTTCGTTTTCTTCTTTTCTTGTCAAGTAGATTTTTTGTAGAGACGGAAGGCAAATATGTTCGGAACATGTGCAGCACCAGGTTTGTCTCCATTTTGCCTAATGTGATGCTCAAATTTTATGTGCGTGAAATATCAGGATGAAAGTCCTAGATCACAAGATACTTCGATTCATGGTTCCTGTACGATGAACTATTCAGAAGGATTATTTTCTCTTTTATGGATACTAAATTGTATGTTAACTCTCGGTTGTGATAGTTTGATGGAAGCTTAATTGTACTTTGTACTGTTGTTGAGTTTATCAGACAATAACATATATGTTCTTCTTTTCTTACTGAACAGCAACAGATCGATATCAGTGATGGGATTATATATGATAGTGGTTTCAAAAACCGAAAATTGAAATAAAAACAAACTTTCCATCACATTTTTAGATATGTTACTTCCATGTTCTACTCTGTAATTTGAATTCTCGTATTTGTGTGGTTGTTGCAGACACAACCCATCTCCGAAGTAAGGAATCGCTATATGGTTTCTTCTAATGCGATGAACAGTCTTGATGGCTATTCAGAATTTAGACCGGTGATTGGAGATGGGGAGTGTTTCTACAGGAGCTTCATATTTTCCTACCTAGTAATTGCCCTCCTCTCTTTTTCTTAGCATATGATGTAGGTTTAGTTATTTAACTTTCTCTATTTATGCGAATGTACAACAGGAGCAAGTTATTGATAGGCCGGACACAGATGAGGAACACCGTCTCCTTGATGTTGTTGAAACAGGGTCTGCGCGACATGCAGATCTTGGATGGGACACTGAGTTTTCCAGGAGCAGCAGAGTAAGTTCTCGCCTTCTCCATATTTGTTCATTCTTGGATAAACATGCTTGGTATTGCAAAGGGATGATGATTCTCTTTAGGTTACAAAGTACACTTCAAGCAGCATCTGGCATCTCACTATCTTTGTTTGTCATTTGCAGGAGATGCACAATTGCTTAACAGTAGTGGCATGCAGTCACAGTTATACACAATGTTGGCACAAACTCAAATTTGAAGCTTATTGTGAAGTTAACAACCCTATTGTACCAACGACCTTAAGAGAAATTTACTTGCAAAGGAAGAACGGCAATATAACGGGGAAATAACATAATTTTATGCTTGTTTGAGCACTGCAACAATGCACACCTGCTGGTTATTATTGTAAAGCCACCTCACTGTTCTGTTACTATGCTATAGTATATGTGCAATGACTGAAGCTTCTCAGGCAGTTGTCTTAGCTGTGTTCTTTTATATCCTGCTATTGATCAGTATTCTGTATGTATTATTTGTAATGCTATGATTTTCAACTGTGAATAATTGAGTCGCTGATTCTTTCAGGCATTTAAGAAGCTGCTTGAGAAAGTAAAGAGATGGAAGAACATGGAATCAACTAGCAGGTTTTTGATTCTCTTGGTTTTCTGCAATTCCATCAAAGTATTGTAGCATTCCATCTCACTGACATAATATGTGCCATTTTTAGTTGCCGTAAAGAGGAACTTCTCAAGTTCTTCAGCACGTATGATAAGACGCAAGACAGTGAGAAAAAAACACCTTTGAACTTACATTTCCTTCTGTTCATCGTCATTCACGTTTCTGACACATTTTATTGGTTAGTTTTTGCTTTCCTCAGATTACTAGTAGCTATCGAGATGTGCTCGCACAGGCTGGTGTATGAACCGCTTATACCAGAGGTCGCCAGAGGAATTTACAGTCTGAAAGTTGTCAGTATCAGCACCCTTTCCCTTACATTAACTCGTGCTGAATTTCTAGCGCATCCATTGTTGGATACACGGCATTCATTTTACCTGACTTCTTGTTGCACAAACAGTGGTGCTTTCTGCACGTCACTCGAGCTCGTGTGGACTCGGAATATCTTGAGATGAGGGCCTTGGCCAGCGCGCTTGACGTACCCCTCATAGTGGAAACATTCCACGGAGGATATGCTCGAGATATCTATACTGGTCCTGGAGTTCCCCGTCCGGCTGTGACCCTGCTGTACACGGGTAATCACTACGACATCATCTACCCACGCGCTCCTTCTGCTGAGAGTTCAAGTCATCAGGCTTCCCAGAGTGGTGCTGAGAGTTCAAGTCATCAGGCTTCCCAGAGACAACATCCTGGTGATCAGAGTTCAATTCAACAGACTTCCTAGAGAGAACATCCTGCTGATCAGAGTTCAAGTCAACAGATTCCGCCGGATTAAAGTTGAGTTGGGCTGCTGCCGTTGAATGAGAGTGTTGCTGAGCTTAGTTGTAGAGTAGATGCACCGATGAAGTTGGGGTAGGCATAGCATATACTTGTGCATTCTTCTTCTGTTGGCTGGTATAGTGAATGTTCTGCGATCACATTCGAACTTCTTAATTGTGTTCTCGAAATTTGAACATGGGCATGGTATCGGTTGATCTTTTTTGTATGTTCTGGAAGACACAGATATTACACTTGTTTGGACATGTCTCTTTGGTGGCTTGCCGTTTTGTTTACAGCAATGTGGATGATGAAAGTATCCTAGTTTTCTCATTTATATTAGTCAATTAAAACAAGGCTGGGTTAAGTTGAGTTGTTCTGCTGCTGATGGCAATACAAGCCAATAGATTTCGCATGCAGAAATTCAACAGATTTTGCTAGGTTAATGTTGAGCTGGGGCTGCTGCCTACCTATCAATACAGTAATGAAGCAGAGATACTTGTGCATTATTTCTTGTGTTGGTGCTGGTGCTACTGGATTGATCGGTTGGCATGTATACAATCGTTTAATTAGTTTCCATGATTGGTTTATTTGCGATTCTTTCTATCTCTGCTGGTTACCCTGCTTGTGTCTGAACCTGTATGATACTCCAATATATTTTCCAGGAATAGGTTTTTTTTTTTTTTTGCTTTACATTGCGATGTACTCCCTCCGTCCCAAAATAACTACGGATGGAGTAATAACTACGATATTCCAATAGTAGACTGTAGAATTGTACATGCTGTGCATCTTTGGACTGTTCCAAGTCATCTAAAGAAGACGAACATTTATACTCTTTCGCTTGCATCGTCACAAAGTTGTGGAAACAGCAATCTTTAGCAGTGTCATCCACGGCAGAAATCAACATCCAGACGACGACGAAGGAGAAGAAGAAGAAGGAAAATGGAACAACTGTATTGGTACCAGACATCAGCACCTGGAGGCTTCAGACTTGCTGCAGTCCTGAGATAAATCCATCTTCAGATTGGATTGGATCCAAGTTGAAGGATTCCAGATGTCACTTACAGAGCGGGACAGCTTCCTGAAGAGCATACGTTCCAATATATCATTGCTCATTTCCTAGTTCTGACCCCCCTAGAAACTACTGGGATAGAGCAACTTTTTCTATACCATACGACCTTTTCAATAATTAGATAAATTGCATCAAATCGGAGAGTCTGAACCACACACCGACAAGAAAGATCTCTGAACTCTGATACAATCAGAAGTTACATCAAGGACGTGGTTGGTTGCTCGCATCACCCCATGCAGCCTACGGGAGACCAAATTCACCCGTTTGGTTAGCTGGGTTGCATTGAAATTTTGGCCCGCACGAACCTCAAAGCACCGCTCAGCCAGCCCTAGAGAAACCCCCGAATCGGCAGTTTCCAGGGAGCCAAGCTCTCCGTGTGTATGGAGAGGAATGTAGCGTTGAGCTTGTGCGAGCGGGGAGATGGCGCGAGCTCGCGCGCGTCCCCGAAAAATTGGTGGGAGTAATTTCATCACCTCTCGCCAATTGCCTCCGCCTAGTTACCCCATCCCCCCTTCGGTTCACCACCTTAACCTGCGGTACGATCCCCCTTCCCCCATTTGAGGTCTCCGCCCCAGTAAGCTTCCTCCCAGACGAGTAGGTAAGCGGCGCCACCTTCTCAGGTCGGCGGCGGCGATCCTTCTTCCTCCTCTTCAAGTTGTTCCATGCCTCCTCCCTGCTCCTCCGGTAGCAGTAACATCACACCCTACTTGTTGTAGCCTAGATCTACGAGCATGTGCTAAATTAGAGTAGATCTGCTAGTAGTAGTTTAAGTTATGCAAGTATTTCTTCATGAATGTTGTGTGAGTATGTGGTAGATCAGTTGGTAGCGTTGTCGTTTTGGTTTATGATAGGTTTTGGTTGTTGGCACTGATGATTTCATGGTGTTGTGTTATATCAATGTTTTTGTGCCAGTATTACATGCTTTTCATATGTCGGTTTTCATGCTAGTATGGTAGATTTGGTTCATGATCAATCCATGTTAGTGTGGTAAATTTGGTAATGTGTTGACCTTCATGATCAGTTCATGTTAGTATGGTAGATTTAGTTGTGTGTTCAGCTTAATGACCAGTACATGCTTGCGTGGTAGATGCATTGTTCTTGTTCGGTTAGTTCCGATACTAACCATTGTAAGCAATGACCGAGGAAGAGTATAGTCAGGCCCTTATTTTTCCAGATACCAAACAAACCTTCGCCTCCTATCTTGAGGATAGCCACCGTTAGCTCAAGATGCAAAGGTATTTGAGAGGCCTCGCGTGTGTTCTTTAGTGGTGGCGATGCATGTGGCTGATATTAAGGTGGCCATTAAGTCTGCCAAGGCATGGTTGAGGGGGTCAATGAAGGGGAATGCGATGAAATGAGATCCTTACATGTCCACCTTTGTCATGCACGAGATGTTTGATATCATCGTGAGAGAAGTAAGGACTGATTAGGGCTTCAAGGAGGTGCACCTGAACGTTGTTGCCAAGATGGTCTTTAAGTTCTGTTACATAGAGTTACCTCAACACAGGTGTACAACCATCTTTTGGAAGTGGAGAGCGAGATGAATCCAAGTGCGAAAACTTAGAGACCTTAGTGATGCACAATGCGATCAGGACACCTTCACCATTCTATTGAAGGTGAAGCACTACCAAGACCACATTGCGATTAGCTAATCTGTAACTTGTTTCACTTGGTCTAACATGCCAAACACAAAATAACAATGTTGCCTTTCATTCTTAGGATCACCCCAAGGACGTTGAGTACCGCAACAAGCCCATCCAGAACTACTCTCGGGTGCAGACCATCTTCTTCTGGGGTCTGACTACAGGCAAGCATGCCATGGGATCCAGTAAGCCTCTCGAAGTCTCGATACACTCGCGATTGAGTATCTAGATACCCAGGAGTCAGAGACCATCATCCTTGATGACCTTGACATGCATGCTAAGCATGCTCCTACTTCTAAGAGGAAGAGGAAGAGGGGTGCCTTGAGGGACAAGGAGCTGAGCGTCTTTAACAGCATGATCGAGGTCGTCAAGGATGTGGCATTCGCCATCAGGGACAACAAGCTTGTCGACATGCACCCTTCCTCTACAGCGTTGTCATGGACAATATTGGGTTCAATGAGGAGGCTTTGATGGTCACTCTTAGCGACCTCCTAGGCAACATGCATGGCGCATGGCATGGAAGTGCGGCACTGGATAATCTGGCTTTAGGACCTGGCTGAGCAAGCACTACTATGTATAGTGCAAGAGTCTCTTGGGTGGTGGCATCATGATGTTTTGTGGTAGCTAGGGCTTGAGACTATTGATGCATGTATATTGTGATGAGGTGGTATATACAACCCCCTGAGATGGTGAACTTGTTGTGGTAGGATTCCACCATCTTTTTGATGCGGTAATGACATCATAGTAAGTAGGATGAGCTCGTGATACTTTTAAGTATATGAATCGTGCATGCTTATGTTTCTTCTATTTCATATGTCCTGCTTGTTTAAATCTTGTTCTTTTGTCTCGATAGATGAAGTGGTATGTAGTTTACTCAGGGAGGGTTCCAAGATTCTACGATTCATGACAGACATGCCATGAACAAATGAATGGTTACAAAAACAGCTGCTATAGAGCGTTTCATACTCGAGAGGATGTAGAGGATGATTACTCCAAGTTCACCAGCAAACAAAAGATCATTCATGAAGTAGGCAAGGGTGTAGGTCAAATCGGGTTAAGTGGGCCGAAGAACTTCATAATCTTTGTCCAATTCGTTCTCATTGTGGTTTTTCTCCGTCTATGCATTTTAAAAGCAAACCCAAAAACCATACCAAAAATAAACTGCTCAAACCGATTTTACGGTTTTTATGGTTTTCGATTTTTAGTATGGTATGAAATTTCCTTACCGTTTTGATTTTTTTGTATATACCAAAAACTAGACCCGATCATTGGTCGGGCCGGGCTTTGCAAAGCCCGAAAAAAAATCCCAAGCCCGAACCCGGCCCGAAGCCCGAAATGCACTCTTTTTTCAAGCCCGAGCCCGGCCCGAAGCCCGAAAGCCCGGCCCGAATGCTATTTTTATTGTTTGTACGTGTAAGCCCGGCGAGGAGCCCGAAAGCCCGGCCCGAAATCCTTAAAAAGAGAAGCCCGAGCCCGGCCCGGACTATCTCTCGGGCTGAAAAATGAAGCCCGAGCCCGGCCCGAATGCCAAGCCCGAAGCCTGGTTTTTTCGGGCCGGGCTCGGGCCGGGTTGTCCATGCCCAGGTTTACCAAAAACCGTACGATTAACCAAACTAATCGAAGTAAAAAATATTTATATTCCTTAAGCAAACAAGCATACATGCATGCCCAGTCACACTTTTATATGCCTCACATCTACTCTTCACCTGGTTTGACTGGCCGGTGACCACACTGCATTAAAGATTAAAAAGAGTTGTGACCTGCTCACTCATGCCCATGGAAAAGTTAATGGATGGACCAAAGGCTTGTAACCTAGCCCAAAATCCTAAAACGCATGCGGGCTTTGTAGGCAACCAAATATGGTGCAAAACATAGCTCAAAGCCTGCATTACGCCAACTAGGCTGAATTTGGCCATACAAGCAAGATGCCCAAAAAACATGCGAGCAACCAAACGTGTTCCAAAGTTCTTTGAAGTCATTGTCATAAGCTTCATTTTTTCTACCATCATTTTCCCGCGAACCTCTTGCTAGAAAGCCACAAAAGGCCAAACCTGGACAAGCTGCACTTACCTCGTATGTTTTGGAAAGCCGCATGAGCCGCCCAACCAACACGTGAGAATCTAAGAGCGATGTCTATTCTCCATGACACAATCCTAAGGTAGGCTGTCGAGTTGTTGCTTTGATTTTGCACCGTCGGAGACGAAAACCGGAAACAGAAAAAGGAAATGAAATAGAGGAACCACTAACCAAACCAAACTTGACCTCACACATGCTGAAAACCGCCTTGGCAGGCCGATGTACACTAGATATAGATCCAATGATCCACGGGACATAAACATCACATGCTCCTCGATGCGTGCCTTGTCAATCATGATCACGATGACCATACCAAGATGAAAATAAAGCCGTGAGACATTTATTCTATGTGATGTTGCCTTCACCACCAAGACACCACCACTAAGGATGCATAAAACAAACAACACATGAAAAAAAACTTAAGAGTATACTTCGACATTGGTCGTCAGTTCCTCACTTGTTGGTGCCGATGTATCCATCGGAGATGAGGGGGACCAACGAAACACACGACCTAGAAGATGGAGCTTCCTTTTCTCGAGTGGCTAGGATTTACATGGGTGCACGCCTCACTCACTCGTTTTTGTGATGTTGTTTTGTTATTGAGAAGAAAGAAATAAATAATATTTTATTTTTTAGAGAAAAGGCATACGCCCGACTTTATAAATAAAGTCATCAGGCAGAGTATTTAACAACCACACGAGACATAAGTACGATCTAGACAGTCGCAAGGCCAACAACCAAGCATCATGAGCAAAGTATCATACGGTGCACAGGCAAAAGAACTGAAGCAAAATAGGCACGCAGGCCAACAACCTACCCCTAAGGCATTGGACAGCAAAAACTCAAGTACGGCTACCATCGTCAGGATGGGACAGTGAGGAAGCGGACGGCCGTACTTTGCCAATGAACAACTCCAGCGCATCCCGGTCGGCAGGTCTAGTCAATAATCTCCACTGCTGCAAAAAGATAAACAGTTTGTATAGAAAATCAGCAGGTTTGTTAGGGAACACGCGTTCAATCATGAATTTGTTCCTAGTCGTCCATAAGGCCCAACATAGCGCCCCAAGCCCCACCCAAGAATAACCGACCGGGCCGGCCCTGCATCCCAGATGACAGCTGACGAAGCTCATCAAAGGAATTAGGGGCCCAAAAAAAATCCAGCCAGCAGCGAATACAACACCCAAGCCAAGAAAAAATATTTTATAAAGTGATACTCTACTCTCAAGACCAAATGCACCCGTCGTAGACAAAAAAAAAACCCCCGAGAAAATAGCAGCAAAAATATCCCTCCGATCCATGGATAGGAGGGAGTATAAAAAAATCCTCATTTCTGTTGCCAACAAACATGACTTAGGGCCAGTTCTTTTGTAGCTTATTTGAAGCTGTGGAAATAAGCTGCCCCCTACCCAGCTTATTCTAGAAGCCCAAATTAAAATTTTATTTTAAAAGCCTACTAATTAAATTAATTAGTAGGCTTTTAAAATAAAATTTTAGTTTGGGCTTCTAGAATAAGCTGGGTAGGGGGCAGCTTATTTTAAAAGCCTACTAATTAACATTAATTAGTAGGCTTTTAAAATAAAATTTTAGTTTGGGCTTCTAGAATAAGCTGGGTGGGGCAGCTTATTCTAGAAGCCCAAAATAAGCTACAAAAGAACTGGCCCTTACAGTTCTACCTAGGCGCAAAATTTCATGAAGGAATGACATGGTTGACTGTTTGGAGCAAAATATCCATGCCCTCGAAGAGAGATGAGAAAAAAAAAAAAGACTGGGCTCCCCTGTTGGTTTGGTGGTCAGCTTGATTTCTTTCTCTGTCTCTTCAGTGTGACGGCCGCACTCGACTTCGCATCCCGCACCAGCACAAACAACGGTGGGGAGGGGCGACACGATGGCGGCCTCCCTCCTCCTCCTCCTCCTCCGCCGCCGCCGCCACCCCTGCGCGCTGCCGGAAGGCGACGACCTGCTCTCGGAGATCCTCCTCCGCCTGCCCCCGCAGCCGTCCTCCCTCCCGCGCGCCTCCGCCGTCTGCACCCGCTGGCGCCGCCTCCTCTCCGACCCGGCCTTCCGCCGCCGCTTCCGCGTCCACCACCGCCGCAGCGCCCCCCTCCTCGGCTTCTTCATCTCGCACCGCGGGGTCACCTTCCAGCCGGCCCCGGACGCCCCCGACCGCCTCCCCCTCGACCAGTTCCGCCTGAGGCTCGACGACGAGCACCACATCGCCCTCGGATGGCGCCACGGCCTCGCGCTCTTCTTCCTCCCGGCCCGGCTCCAGGCGCTCGTGTGGGACCCCGTCGCCGGCCGCCAGCACCGCCTCGCCGCTCCCCCGGATTTCGCGTTCGACGGCGGGGCCAAGAGCGCCGTCAGCGGGGCGGTGCTTCGCGCCGCCGGAGACGTCGACCACTTCCGGGTGGTCCTGGTGGGCACCTACGGGAAGCAGCCTAGAAGGGCGCTCGCCTGCGTTTACTCGTCGGAGGCCGGCGCATGGGGCGACTGCGTCTCAGCGCCGATTCCAATTCTATCCGAAGGTTTCTTCATTTTCAGGGACCAGCCCGCCGTGCTGGCAGGGGATTGCCTTCACTGGCCGGTGACCGTGGCGGGATCAAGAAGCATCCTGGAGTTTCATTTGGGTACACAGAGCCTGGATCTGAGGTTGCTGCCAGGGGATTACTACACCCCGCTCAGTCCGGTCGCATTCACGGTTGTGCGAGCAGAGGGTGGTGGGATGGGTTTCCTCTTCTTGTACCGATTTAGCGCCGAATTATGGAGCACGAAGCGCAATCGCGACGGTGTTGTGATATGGGAGCCGGGAAGAAGTATTGAGCTGGACAGGTTACTTGGACTGAATTCAGAGAAGGAGCACCCAGAGATGGTAGGGTATGCGGAGGAAAACCATGCGGTGTTCTTCAGGACAGTTGAGGCTGACTACATGGTCCATCTTGAGTCATTGCAGTTCAAGAAACTCCCCAAGACAACCCTTGGTTCTTACTATCATCCATTCGAAACTGTCTATACTCCGGGTACTAACATGCCTACTTACTAAGTATCTTGTTGATGCCTCCTCGTATTTACTTGACTTTGACTTTTTTTTTTTGGAATGTCATTGGTCGTTTGACTTTTTATGCTTGTATAACAGGCATTAGTGGTGGAAACGAACGAGTTGAAATTGTGAAGCATTCATGGTGGACACGATGGAGACAATACATAAGAGGGTTGCTCGGTTAGATGTGCTATTGTGATGTATTGGTTGAGCAGGTAAGCTTATCTTCTGCATGCAAGTTGAGGTGTATGAACTGCTCTTATATGAAAACAAGCTAGTAGATTGTCCAGTTGCTATTGGTTTGAGCGAAAATTAGGACTTGAGCGAGCGTGATCTGGTTACCGGAGTGAAATCTCCTGGTATAGTGAGTATATTCATGTTCCCTTTGTACAAATTTGAAATTTCTGAGTGGAGCAAATAATATCCTTCGTACTGAAATTTCTTTTGTCATAAAAAACTTCGATGACCAAAAGGGGGGGTATATGTTTGCATTCCTTATATTTTCTCTCATAGATTCATATTTCCTTAGGTTTTTGAATATATTATAAATACATCCAAATCTTCATGAAAGAAATGCCTAATGGGAAAACTGATTATTACTGTTTGAAGTACACATTATTACAGTTTTTGAATACATTATACATACACAGCTTGACTGAAGATCTTAAAAAGGTTAGTCGCCATATCCTCTTGCAAACTGATTACTACTGTTTGAAGTACAACAAAGGAAATTCTGCAGCAATACTAATTCATGTACTACTGCCTACTAGCATTATTACGCCATTTTCCCTCAAAATTGGTTTGGTAATACTAAATTTAGCATAACTGCATCTAGCTAAACAAATCTTGGTAATGAAATGCCTAATAAGATATATCAGCAGCATGACTTTGAATGCACTGAAACTCGAACAGCTCATTTGATCAGTAAGCCTTTTTGCCCCTTTGCCATTATGAACGTCTGTGGATGGACAGTACCTAGTCTTCGGTGGAGAATCAAAATTTGGCTGTGCCCCCGTTACAACTGCAACTTCGGATGACATATCCCCTATTAGTGGCATGTGCTTGTGTTGATTGTGTTATATTATAACTGGTGAGTGTGTTTTCCTTTCCTTTCTTTGCTGTAGTTTGATTAGCACGATCATTAGCTGATTCAGGTTGTGCTATTTTCACCACATCTTCCTTCTACTCGCATATACACACCGAGCCATTTGATGTATACAAGTATTTTGATTTCCCCTGTTCTCTGTGTATTTGGCTGAAAACATCTGCTGGTAGCATATACTCCCACCGTTCCTAAATATAAGCTCTTTTAGAGATTTTACAATACGGACTACATACGAATGTATATAGACATATTTTAGAGTGTAGATCACTCATTTTGCTCCATATATAGTCTATATCAGAATTTCTAAAAGGTCTTATATTTAGGAACGGAGGGAGTATTTGGTTACCTTCTTGTTCTCTGAATTACTTGCTATTAATTTGTTGGAGGTGGAGAGTGAAAACCTTAGTTTTAAGTTTCGTAGTAAGAAGCTTATGCAGATGTATCTCAAAAATAGTACTCTATTTATTCAAAGAGGATCCCTGCCTCACATGAAAGTTGTGCGGATGATTTTCGCACATGTTATTATGCCTCGGTTATATGGCTCTAATCAAATGTCAATTTGCGTATGATTGCTATGACCGGAAATGATTTTGGAGCAGTGTAATGTTATAAATTTTGTGGTCAGCAGCCCTTTCACCTTACCACCCATCGCCCCTTTTTCAGGTCAGCGGCATGAGGCTTGGAGTGTGCTTCTATAACCATTTTGTACAGGACTTGTGAAGACTCATTTGTAGGTGCTCTCGCCGTGCACCTTGGTTGTGTTACTATACATAATATGGCAGTCAAGACATATTGGTGTGCCTATGAAAGTGATAGATGTATTATTACACAAACACGCTTGTTCTTATGGCAGTGCTCATCAGATTATCCGTATGTATGTAAGTTCTTTCTTTTGGCATTTATGTATGTAAGGTTTGGTTGAACTGCGAATGTGTGTGTGCAAATATTTATAGGAAAATGGTGATTAGCAGTAAGCAAGGAGCAAGTTGCTTTACATGTTGCCAAAGATCAAGAGCGGAAGCGATGCTGCTGGAAAAAGAAAATGCAAATGTTGAGGCCGCAAGGCCAGAGGAGTGAGGACTGTTCTTAGCAGCATGGGATTGTTTGTATCTACTTCTAGCGGGGTTTTTCCCTAGAAAATTGCTGGTTTGCATGCAATGTTTTAGAAAGTAATCATGTAAATTGGAGTGCAAAGTATTTTTAACTATAGCAAATGACCCGTGATTTATTACATCTGGTGGAATTCTGCGTTTATTGATACTGCAATATTTTGTTTTCAGAGCAACATGAATTTTCTTCCACGGTAGTTGTTAATTGTTTGTCATCTATGTTGGAAGAGTAAATTACATAGAAGTACCACAATTGGGGCTAGGTTAACCAGTCCGTACCACTTTTGCTATCTTTTTCAAAAAACTACTCCCTCCATTCCATAATATAGTGCATCCTCGGTTTTCGAGCTATAAGTTTGACTGTAAATTTAACCAACATAGATGATTGCGGCAGAAGCAAAAACTGTATCCTTGAAAACTTCATTCGAATACGAATTCAGTGGTATAATTTTTGTTCCCACCGCAATCGGTTTCGTTAGTTAAATATATGGTCAAACTTGGATTTCGGGAAGCGCGGGTGCACTACATTGTGGAACGAAGGCAGTACCAATTTTGAGGCATAACGTTGCAAATTGTACTAATTTTCATCTGATAGCAATTTAACAAAGTTCCTGACATGAGGAACCTATCTAGCAGAGCTGTATTGTCTGTGAAAGTAAAGCGAGATTGAAAGTGAATGGACGATTAGTCCTGGTTTCTATTATGCTCAAGTATATATACATCTTGAAGAGATGGGAAGAAGAGGTGTCTGTTCGAAGACATCCCTCTAGAACATGTGCCTTTTGACAATAGAGAGGGAGAGGTTGAACACACCCCGTGCTAATGACGGTTCATTATTAGCATGTGCTAATTAACAATAGACACGTGCTAATTTATTCCTAACACTCTTCCTTTCCTTGTACAACACCGATTCTTGATCATCATTGAAGGCAACATGCAGCAGCAGCGCGGCTGCACGGCGGCGGGGACACTGGCAGTGGAGGATGGTCTCACAGCCTCTCTGTCAGGACTGTAACTGCAGTGTTCATTCCTTCAGTTAACTATATCACTTCAGACAAAAACATTTCGCCAAGATAGACGGTTGTGATCGCTCCTCGCTGTATCGCTCGTCGCTAGCCGTAGATGCGTACTGTGGCTGTCACACACTTGCCGGGTAGCCTATAAAACAGCCGGGCTGTGGCTGAGCTGGATTCATTATCTCCTATCGCATGACTTGCCAAGATGGCTTGCTTAACACGCTACAGTTTATACTAGCTGGAATAAGTTCGAGATCCGCCATGAACCCTAGCTATTTTTGCCTGTGATTCCTCGTAGATAGATCAATAGATAGGCTGGGTCTTGACAAATTGGTATTCAGAGCAAGGTTTTCCTCGGCCCCAAAAAATTTCCAGCGAGAGAATAGTAATTCCCACCCAATTTCCCTCCCCATGTTCCAAATAGAGGCGAGTTGAGAGCTGCTAGGATGGCGACGATCTGGTCTGATTGGCGTTGGCGGCGGTGATCTGACCCAGGGAGGCGTTGGGGGCGGTGAATTGTTCGACTGCAAACTAGTAGGGAGGATTGGTTGCTGGAGAGCATTTCTCTGGTGGTAAAATTCCAGATCCATCGCTGGTTCGTGCAGTTTGGAGGCGTGGAACGAGAAGGCAGCAGGATTTGGGGAAGAGGGTCTGGTTACCGGTTAAAGTCCGGCAGTAAAATTCCCTCTCTCTTTCTTAGATCAAGGTGATGGGGCGCTCGAAGGCGATTGATGATGCCGATCTGCAGGAAGTGTTGTCCTTGCGTGACGATTTTGGTGTGTTGCAGAAGGATAATTCATTGATCCATGCTGAAGTGTCCAAACTTCAAACAGATGTGCAGTTCATCGGTTCCAAGCAGGGCGAAATTTCTCAGCAAGTTGGAAGCATTGAGAAAGCAGTACTCGATTTGGGGAAGCAACTATCAGCTATTAGTGCTGTTCTAAAAAACATTGGGCAACCTGGTCAACAGAGTCAAGGAGAAGCACATCCACAAAGCTCGAATCAGGTGGTGAAATCCCCTACACTGCAACAAGAACAGATCAATGATCAACAGACTAGAGCAGACTTGCTTAGGAAACAACTGGAGTTGGAAAAAGAAAAAACAAGAATAGCAGAGGAATTACAGTTGCAGAACTTACCTCCTATTCGAGTTAACAGACAAGCAGTTCCTCCTGGGTATGATAATCAGCAGAGACCAGACCATGCAAGCAGAGTGGCTACTCCAGTAACTGCTAGAGATGCTAGGCAAACTCCTATGTTAATGGTCTAAGAGATGGTATTAAATTTCAAATCAGGCCACTGAGACCTCAAACATTAACTGATGCATACTGCCTAGCAAAGGATGTAGAACCCTGTTATCCTCCTGCTCCTCAGGTAACAAAGAAACAGAGTTTGCCCTATACAAACTTCATTCAGAAAAACACCAGCAATTGGCAACATAAGCAACAGTCCGCAACTCCATTTCAACAACCATTACCAATCAGACAAGCTGAAGTACCTAACAGTTCTAATCCAAAGATCAGAGAAGTGGGAGAGTGTTGGAGATGTGGAGATAAATGGTTCCATGGTCACAAGTGCAAGTTAGTTCCTAATGTGCATTTGTTGCAACAAGATACAGAGGAGAACACCACCACTGACAATGAGGACCAGCTACCACAAGAGCAATCTCAGATGGAAATGGAAGAAGAACAAGTTATGTTTATCTCTTCTTTTGCAATGGGGCAACAAATAGCAGTCCCTACACCCACTGTGATAATATACATAAATGGGAAAAGAGCCACTGCTCTACTGGATTCTGGCAGTACAACTTCATTCCTCAATCAAGATTTTGCTGTTAAAGCAAATTGTCAGCTGTTACCAGTTCAACCCAGAAAAATAGCAGTAGCTGGAGGAGGAACTTTACTATCAACAGCTGTGGTTCCTAATTGTGTATTTCAAATGGCAAAACTCAAGTTAACACATGATTTCAGGGTGTTGTCACTACCAAGTCATGATGCTATCTTAGGATATGATTGGTTCACTGCAGTCAGCCCAGTATCTTTTGACATTCCTGCTCAAACTTTCAGTTTCACAAAAGATGGGAAGCAAACTGTCTCTACTGCTATGTTTAGTAATTCTGCAAATCTAAAGGAGGTGCCTGCAAAGAAAATGGATAAAGCCTTGGACAAAGGGGCTGAAGTATTCCTCTGTCAAGTTCATAACATACTAATGGAAGCTCCAGAAAATGCCAAAACACCCCCACGGATTCAGAAATTATTGTTGGAATATGCAGATTTATTTGAAGAACCTGCATCTCTTCCACCTCACAGGGCTCTAGATCATAAGATACGTCTGGTGCCAGGAGTTGTTCCTGCTCAGGTCAGACCTTACAGAGTTCCTCAACATCAAAAGAAAGAGATGGAAGAACAGATTAAAAAGATATTGGCTGCTCATTTAATCAGGCATAGCCAGAGTCCATATGCAACTCCAGTTCTATTGGTTAAAAAGAAGGATGGCTCAATGAGACTTTGCACTGATTTCAGGAAACTTAATGCTCTCACAGTGAAGAATAAGTTTCCTATCCCTATTATTGAGGACCTGCTGGATGAATTACATGGAACAAAGTATTTCTCCAAATTGGACCTCAGATCTGGATATCACCAAATTAGAATGTCTCCTGAAGATATACATAAAACAGCTTTCAGAACATTTTTGGGACATTTTGAATATTTGGTGATGCCTTTTGGTCTATCTAATGCCCCTGGTACATTCCAAGAACTGATGAACACCATATTTGGTCCCTATCTGAGGAAGTTTGTATTAGTTTTCTTTGATGATATTCTCATTTTCAGTAAGAGTCTGAAGGAACACTTGGAGCACATCCAAATAGTGCTGGATTTGTTGAAACAACACCAGCTATATGCCAAACTTTCCAAATGTGTATTTGCTGTCCAACAAGTGGAATACTTGGGACATGTCATTTCTGAACAAGGAGTTGCCACTGATCCTAAGAAAATTTCTGCTATAGCTGAATGGCCTACACCTGACAATGTAACTAAGCTCAGAAGTTTTTTGGGTTTGGCTGGTTACTATAGGAGATTTATTAAAGGATATGGTCTAATCTGCAGACCTCTTCATGACTTACTCAAGAAAGGAAATTTTACTTGGCAACAGGAACATGATCAAGCTTATCAGCAGTTGCAACAAGCTTTAGTAACTGCTCCAGTTCTAGCATTACCAGATTTCTCTCAACCTTTTGTCCTAGAGATTGATGCATCTGGTAAAGGTATTGGAGCTGTGTTAATGCAACAGGGAAGACCTATATCCTATTACAGTTCTGCTCTGTGCCCTAGAAATGCAGCTATGTCAACTTATGAGAAAGAAGCTTTGGCAATACTAGAAGCACTGAAGAGGTGGAGACACTATCTGCTAGGCAATGAGCTCACTATCAAAACTGATCAACAATCTCTGAAATTCATAACTGATCAGAAAATTACAGAAGGAGTTCAGCACAAACTGATGATGAAATTGTTGGAGTTCAATTTTCACATCCAATATAAGAAAGGTGTTCAGAACAGAGTAGCTGATGCCTTATCCAGAGTACTCCCAAAGTGTATGGCCATATCAACTCTTACACCAGTATGGGCTCAAGATTTACACTCCAGTTACCAGGAAGATCCAGAATGTAAGCATTTGTTGGAAAAATTGCTGCTGGATGCCAACAAATCAGTTTCTGACTATACTTTAACAGCTGGCATAATCAGACACAAAGGAAAAATTCTGGTGGGGAACACTCCTTTGAGAAACAAGCTGATTAATGCACTTCACAATTCTCCAGTGGGGGGACACTCAGGAAGAAGAGCCACTTATCACAGAGTTAAAAGCATTTTCTATTCGCCTGCTATCAAAAAAGAAGTAGAACAATTCATTGCTGCTTGTCCAGTCTGCCAGAGAGCTAAACATGAGAATTGCTTGCAACCTGGTTTGTTAGATCCACTGCCTGTTGCTGATATGGCATGGCAGCATATTTCTATGGATTTCATTGAGGGTTTGCCTAAATCAAAAGGAAAAGATGTGATTCTGGTGGTAGTGGATAGATTTACAAAATATTCCCATTTTATTCCACTAGCTCATCCATATTCCACTCTTAGTGTGGCACAAGCATTTGTAGATCAGATCATTCGCCTACATGGCCCACCTAAGCTCATAATTTCTGATAGAGATAGAATCTTTACAAGTCAACTGTGGAAGGACATTTTTGGAGCTATGAAGGTAGAATTAAGATACAGTATAGCATACCACCCTCAAACTGATGGTCAAACAGAGAGGATAAATCAGTGCCTGGAAACCTATTTAAGATGTATGGCAACAGCTGAACCAAACAAGTGGATGTCCTGGTTGCCACTGGCTGAATATTGGTATAATTCCACTTATCATACTGCTCTACACATGTCCCCATTCCAAGCTCTATATGGATTTCCACCACCACTAATTTCTGAACTAGCAATTCCTGGACCAGAGGATACAGAGGCTCAGGATTTCCTCAGTGCAAAACAGCAAATGCTGACACAAATCAAGGAAAATCTGGTGCAAGCACAACACAGAATGAAGAAGTATGCTGATACTAAAAGAAGTGAAAGAGTGTTCCAGGCAGGAGACTTAGTCTACTTGAAAATGGCACCTTACAGGCTTGCTGCTTTTGGTTTTAGAGGAGCACTAAAGCTACAGAATAAATACTATGGACCATTCCGTGTCATTCTCAAAGTGGGCAACTCTGCCTACAAACTGCAGTTTCCTGATCATGTGAAAATCCATCCAGTTTTCCATGTGAGCCAATTGAAGAAACACATCGGTCTCAAGTCAATCCCAAGCCCCAATTTACCAATGGTAAACTCTGATGGTACATTCAAAACTGGTCCTGCTGCTGTTCTACAGGTTCGGCAAGTGCCTCGAAACAATACTCCAGTCGTGCAATGGTTTATCCAATGGGAAAATTTGTCGGCGGATGAAGCTACCTGGGAAGATGCGGATTCCATCAAGTGTGCTTTCCCGGAGTTCTTTCGTGCGACTCGTTTCTCAAGAAAGGGGCAATGTCAGGACTGTAACTGCAGTGTTCATTCCTTCAGTTAACTATATCACTTCAGACAAAAACGTTTCGCCAAGATAGACAGTTGTGATCGCTCCTCGCTGTATCGCTCGTCGCTAGCCGTAGATGCGTACTGTGGCTGTCACACACTTGCCGGGTAGCCTATAAAACAGCCGGCACGACAAGTCACGCTTGATGCCGCCGGAGGGGGGGAGGGGGGGCCGACGGACCGGGAGCTTGGCGTTGCTGGGGACGGCAACAGACTTCAGGGAGCTGACAGCACGGAGGTTAGTAGGTCACCCGGTCATCTCTGGGAGCGACAACGACGGTACATAGGTCGGTCCATTGTGGTTTCGCTCTGTATTTCTCCACCAATTTTTGGAGGATTCTAGAACCTTACCTGAACCAGGTTTTCCCTTTTCTGTGTTTTTTTTCTTTTTTCTCCTTTTTTATTTTTAAAAAATTCAAAAACATTTCTAATTTGCGAACAATTTTTAAAATTTCTAAAAAAATCAGACTCACCAGTGTTTTTTAAAAGGTTTAAGATGATAGTTAATGCAGCATATTTTTTTGAGGCAAGTAAATCAACTATATAGGTAATACTTACGGGGCCGCCCAACATGGGCCATCAAACTTACGGGAGAGCTCTTCGTCAGCACGAGAGCTATATGGTCCGGCCCATTAGCATGTCTAGCTTTCTCGGGTCCTCTGTGTTTTGTTGTCGCTTTTAACTCTCTTGCTTCCTATGTTCTTTAGGCACGTTGCTGTGTCGGTCGTCGCTCAACCGGTCCACTTTCTTTTCCATTTGGTTTCTTTGTTTTCACCGGCTTTCTTCGTTTCTTTATTGGTTTTAACTTAGTTTCTTTCTCTTATTTTTTTTGTTTTCTTTATTTCTTATGTTTTCATTGGTTTTAACTTCTCTTTCTTGTTTTCTTTGATTTTCTTTATTTTTGGGGCTTTTCATCGGTTTTTAACTTTTTCATTCTTTTGTCCTGGTTTTCTTCGGTTATTTTTCTTTCGTTTCCTTTGTTATTTTCGGTTTTCATTTGTTTCTTTTTTGGATTCATTGGTTTTTTTCTTTCTCTTTTTGTACAGAACAAAAACAGTTTTTTATATATGCTTAACATTTAGTCAAAAAATATGAAACAGTTTTGTGTTCAAATTCATGATTAACACTTTTTTCAAATATACATTTTTATGTCAAGTTTTTCCATAAACATTCTACATTTTTTGTATACATTAAAAATATTTTTATACACACATTTAATATTCACAGATATATTATTAAAAAAATTAAAACATATATTTTTTATGTCCATTTTTTGCATACACATTGACATTTTTTTTTGTATACATTAGAAAAAATTTATACATTTTTATATTTTTTAATAGCTGGTTAACATTTTTTAACATATGTTTATTTTTCTTTACTTTGTCGCATAACCAATTGTACATTTTTGTATGCATCAGGAACATTCGTTATACAAGTTTAACATTTTTCAAATACGTGATTAACATTTAATTCATAGATATGTTTTGATGTCTACTTTCTCGCATAGACATTGCATATTTTTTGTATACATCAGGAACATTTTCCATACAAGTTTAATTTTCAAAATAAATGTTTAATATTTCTTCATATATATTTTGTGATGTCTACTTTTTTTGCATACATTTTGTATTCACGCAGAAAACATTTTGGTTGAATTATGCAGACATTTTTTCAAATTGTATAAACAATTGTTTAAATGACCCGTATATTTTTTTTAATGATTTGCACTTTTAAAAAAAAAACCTGCGAACATTCTATAATGTCACAAACATTGTTTTGAAAGGTATCAACATTTTCAAAAACTACACTAACAAAATTATACACTACGTTAACATTCTCAAATGTGCAGTGAATATTTGTACTATGGAAGTGCGGGCATATTAGTGTTTTTTGTTAGCGTGCCCAAACGCGCCTGCACATAAGTTAACGCGAGGACTCGACATCTTCATTGGTCTACGGCCACGCACACTGCAACGACAACATTCAAGGATATAACGAATGTGCATCTTCATTGGACATGCACATGTTAGTCATGCTTGGATGGCTCATGTCTCCTGAGACAGTTTTGCTTGCACTGCCGGTGCGTCTCTGAGCTGGAGCTTTTCCTTTACGAACATACATGTAACTGGAGCTGACACTCTTACGACTCAATTTTGAAGGGCACCTACTTTCAGAAAAATATATCTGGAAGTATTTTTCAGACTGTGATTAGGATGTTAAGTGGCTAATGTCGGTTACAAACTGCGCGATGATTGCTTCTTCGCACCACCTACGTAAAGGTTTGTGAATAAAAAGGCTGTCATCGACATATAGAAGCAAATCCCTGTCCTGCTGCCAATAACAGCCAGACCATTCATCTTTCCCCCAAGATAGGAAATCCAAAATTTTGTTGACAAGATTTTCTGACATCTTATTTCTTACTGATAGAGGAACCCAAACAAAGTAAACGGCACAGGAGTTATACTTATACCGCCAGCTATTTATGCAGCAGGATCCATCAGACTGGTGCGATTCAGGTAAGCTTCGAAACCAGATAGAAATCCAACCAAACACACACAGATATCACAGGAATCCGACCTTGAAACCTGACTGCCTGATACGACACGGAAGGTAATCAGACGGTCGAACACACTAAAAAGCAAGCAAAATCAGTTGACAGGTGAGATCGCTCGCCTAAAGCGAATTAATCGAACCACGAGGGTGAGTACTAATTGGTCAAAGCAAGTCAATGCGCCTTCAACCTTCATGCCAGTTGATGAGCCGCAGCAGAAGTAAGTTAATATGCGAGAGCTAGCAAATTAAGTGATAGATTTCTACAGTTTCACTTCACAGCTCACCGGTGCAAGCTACAGAGAGTGACAGAGGGTCAATCTCCGCGTCAAGCATACAAGGTGGATGAAACTACTTGCAACAGCCCATTTCTGCATCCTCGCCGCTACCATGTGGCTCTAGATACCTGCGCAGGAAGCAATGGCATCGGTCAAAGAAGCTTGTATTCAACAAAAGCCGTTGGAGTTGTTCTCCGATTTTTTGTGTTGACTTGAAAGAGTAAAAATTAGCTTCACAGTCATGGAAATTGTGTCAAAACTCCAAGGTTGAACCATGTCATCATAATTAGATAAAACCAAAATCCGAAATAGATAACAATAGGTAATTTGTAGTGTAGTAGCACGCCTTCAATTTCTAATATTAGCTGTTTTTGGCTACATCTGAACTGCGTACGGGCTAAAAGATTAGCATATGAGGGGCTCGTGGAGTAGATGGCATAAACATCTGGTTTCTAGCTCATATGCGTACTTTTTAGAATGTACGAGCAAGCTAGTTACTAACAACCGAAATTCAATCCAATTTATGCACTACAGAAGGGATCGTGCGCCATATTTTTAATTAATATACTTCCATTGGTCCAAAATAAAAAAATGTTATGCTAGTAAAAATAAAAATGTTTATTACTGCAGAATTTTATGATGAATCTAGTAACATCATGTTGATCCTGTGTTGGGGGACAATGAATGACATGTTGAGAAAATGTTGCAAAACAGGCTGAACTAGAATAATCGCCCATAAAACTACAATAAATGCAAGCAAAACTGTAGAACAGTATACAATTGAGCAAAGGCATACTTTTCAAGTATTGTGGCAATCGTTAGCTGTCCAGGTCTCACAATGATCAAAAATAAAAAGCTATATGACATGGCATTGCTGTAATAAGTCTATAAATAGAGGAAATTTGGAACCAAGCGCCCACATATTTGTTACTAACAGTTACTCTTGCCTAAACAGGACAACATGCAAATCACACAATGACTTGATAGAACCTTAAACACTGGATAAAAAGGCAAAGGCAATGTACAAGCGAGTAGAAGTACAACATAAATACATCCCCAAAGCACAGTAAAGGTTGAGTTGTTTATTCGCTACTACTTAGCATGACAGCATTCTCACCTCTGAGCAGGTACGAGCATATGCACATATAAAGGAATGAGAAGGCGAAGGATCCTAATTCACTAGTCATTGGAAGGGACAGAGGGGTAAGAACCCGCACTACCCTAAGGAATTGGGGAAGTACCAAGGAGGAGATAAACTAAAAGCAAGGCACGAAGCAAGAAATGAGCAAAAGAGCTCCAATTGAGAGGGGGTAAAACATCAGCAAATAAAAGAGAAGGCAGGTGGGTGAAAGTATGACAGCACGAGGAAGAGAATGAATAACTGCTGAGGAAAGGATAAGGGAACAGGGCCTGGAGGAAAAATTCAGGATGCAGCCTAGCAACAAAGCATGATACTATGTGGCCAGTGGCCAACCACCAACAGCTAAGCAAAGAGTTATAGCGAAATCATAACTAGCAATACTTTTTTAAGAACAGTTCAGATACCTCAATGTACATGCAGAAGATAAGCTTTACCTGCTCAACCAGGACATCAATAGCATATCTAACCGGACGATCATCTTATGTATTTTGCAAAAGATCAGCTCCATCATGTCCACCGCCAATGCGTGTTTCTGCAAGTATACGAAGTCAAACAACCAATGATCAAGGATGCATCAACAAGATAATTAGATAAACTCACAGCTGTACTTTGAAGAAAAAAGGAAATCCGTTTTCATACAACATTAGAAATATATACACAAAAACAAACCTACCGTAAAATTTAGAGAATATATCTTGTAAACAGTAGATGGTTATCATAAAAATGAAGAACATGCACACTATTAGCTGGTCAGAAGTCGTCCAGAATTATTAAGCTCATTCCACACTATATCGGAAAAATATACAAATAATCATACTAACAAGTCCTAATAGTAATATGCCAATCGCTAATGCATACAGCGCAATAAGTCCTAGCAAAAAAGTAACCGTGACTATTCAGATTTAGACTTATTAAATTCTTGCATACGTCAATAGGCAGGCAAAATTGAAAGTTAGTTCAATTATTACAGAAAAAATACCAATTTTGTGTTCATTGTTTATTGTATGGATATTCATATGATGAACCGGTAAAGACGGTTCAATGACTCTGACTTGAACCATATGGTTCAATCATAATATTAATAATAGCATTGAAAAAACACATCAACATGTTTTTTTGACAAAGCAGATAAAGAACATCGATGACAGCACATCGCCTCGGTACAAACGACAAACTACCGACATAAAAAGTCATAAAGGAACTACCTACAAGCAACAGATTACAGATGCTAATCCACATCATAACCATCACATAACGCCACCACACAAGCATCGCCATAGAAATACTACAGAAACAAAATTGATGTCTGTTGAAGAAGGATGTGAACGGCAATACCATCAACCAATATTATATGCAGAGAAAACAAACAAGTCATATGACACTAATATAATTTTTTAGCTTTACACAGAAGGATGTGAACGGCAATACCATCAACCAATAATAAAAAATTAGCTTGGTTCTGTTATATACCCGAAGTGTGAATGCACGCTGTTGATGCTATTACCTGTAGTATAGACACTTTCGAATGGATGATGACGAGCGAACATGATGTCTCCGGAAATTTTCGTGAACTGCAATGACTCAAGTTGGACCATGAAGACACCGTCAGATGTCGCCAAGAACACCAAATTATTTTCCTCAGCATACCCTATTATGCTTATTAGGTACTCAGACTCTGAATTCAGGGAGAGTAGTTCATCCAATGCAACAGTTCTCCCCAGCCCCCATGAAGCAACACCATTGCAGTCAGTTTTCCTCTTCCATAATTGGGCAGTGAAGTTTGATACGAGGAATAAACCCAGCCCAGCACCATCTGCCCGCATAGGCGTGAGGAAGCAATATTTAAGCATATCCACTGGCAGCTGTATCGTGGCTAGGCTCTGCCTCTTCAAATCAAACTCAAGGATCTGCGTCTCTGGATCTAATTCATAGCCAGGTGCAGTAACAAGTTTCCAATAAACTGAGTCTCCAACCAGCACAGCAGGTCCCAAATTAACATAAGAGTCCGCTGTAATCAGTGCTGAGAAGTGATTGCCCCATACTCCAGTCTCCGACGAGTAAACGCAGGTGAACACAGATATTTGCCCCTCGGGGTCGCCGCCGGCCAACACTCCTGCCAAGACGACCTGGAACTGGAAATGGGCGTCTCCGGCAGCACGAAGCACCGCCCCGTCGATCTCCGCCCTCTCCGCGTCAAACCCCGGCGGGAGGGCAATGCGTTGCTGATCGCCGTGGATGGGGTCCCACACCAGGAGCTGGGGCAGCACGCAGTCGAAGTACAGTGCTAGGCCATGGCGGCATCCAAGGGATTTGACGTGCCTGCTGTCGTTGAGCTGCAGGGAGAAGCGGCCCGGCGAGACGCGATTGGGGGCCTCCAGAGTAGGCAGGAAGGGGACGATGGGGTGGCTGCCGAACAAACCGAGGAGCGGCGGGTTGCGGCGGTGGTGGATGCGGAAGCGGCGGCAGAAGCCGGGGTCGCAGGCGAGGCCGCGCCAGCGCTTGCAGACGAGGGAGGCGCGCGGGAGGGAGGACGGCTGCGGCGGGAGGCGGAGGAGGATCTCGGAGAGGAGGTCGTCGTCGTCCAGCGGCGACCGGCGGTGGCGGCGCATCTCGGCCCCCTCACTCCTCATGCGGGGAAGAAAGTAAAGCGGTGGAGTGGACGATGGCCGAGACAATTTCGGCTGGATTTAGCGCCTGTTCGGAGACCCTCCCGCTCCTGACTCCGCTCGCGGAGCAGCCGGAGCCGCAGTCCAAACTTATGGAGCGGGGAAACTGATGCTCCGCGGATCCTTGGATCTGACGGAGCCGGAGGTTTCCCGAACAGCGGGCTAAGAGCATCTCCAGCCGTTGGCCCCCCAGGGCCCGAAATAGCGCCGCCTGGGGGCGAGCCGGCGCTAAAATCGGCCTGGGGGCTCGGCTTCCCAGTCGCGGCCCCGGGGAGGCGCATGCAATTTGAACATTCCATTTCTCGCTGCCCAAAAAACGACGGTTCGGCGTCGGCCATGCCACAGTCGGCGTCCATCATGCCATAGGTTCGGCGATCACCACAGGTTCAGCGATCAAAAAATGCCATAGGTTCGGCGTACAAAAAATGCGGGAGAGTAGAACTTCTCAAACGGCCGGAGAAACGGGAGAGTTCTGCGTCGGCGAGGTTGGCATAGCGGTCGGCGAGGTCGGCGTAGCGGGCACGTCCAACGTCGGAGACGCGGGCGGGGGGCTCGGCGGCGGCGTGGGCGGCGCAGAGGGCTGCGCCGGCATGCGGTTGAGGATGAGGTCGCGTTCCACCAGGTACCACGCCTTGACCAGCGGGTCCATCTCCGCCGTGACGCCTCCCATGAGGAACGCCAGGTCGGTGTTGCGCTTCTTCGCGGCGACGTTGGTCCTGAGGAGGTCGAGCTTTGCGTCCTGCTTCGTCAACAGCGCCGACCACCTCGCCTCCGTCTTCTCCTCCCTTAGGGCAGAGTGGGTCTTTGCATCGGCGATGCACTGCTCGATCGACGCCTGCAGGCGCTCGGCAGCCGGCGCGTCGTTCCTGGCCTTCTTCGCCTTCTTGTTCCCGTCTGGCCGCCCTTCTGCCGTCCCAGGAATAGGCGCGTCCGGGCTGAGCGCGCCGTCCTTGTTGGCGAGCTGATGCCGAACCTCGGCCCATTTCTCGCAGGACTCGATCCGCGTGAACACATGGAGGAACTTGAAGTCGAAGCCGGCATCCCGGCGAAACAAGTCGAACATCCGCACCATCTGCGCCCCAAAAAAGAACTGTTCGGCGGCGAAGGAGGGCGCGGTCAAGTGTTCGACGAAAGAAAGTAGGCGAACATACCTGCTGCTCGACGCTCGCGCCGCTCTCTGGGCGAGCATGGACCTGTTCCTGGATGCCATGCCACTTGTTGCACGCCGTTTGAATGCCCCCCCAATGGTTGGACATGGCCTTGGTGCCGCGGTCCATGTACGTGCCGGTGAACTCTGGGTCGACCAACTTGCGCTCGTCGAAAGCCGCCTTGATCCTCTTCCAGTACGTCTCGGTGTTCTGGTTCGCGCCGGTGATCGGGTCCATGCTGACCAGCTTCCATGCTTCGGCGAGGCACACATCCTCCACCGACGTCCACTTGATGCGGGGCTCGCCCGGCTTGTCGTTGGCCGATCTCGTCTTCTTCTTCTTTTTCCCTTTGCCCTTCACCGGCGCGGGCACCGGCGCGGGCACCGACTCTTCCTCCTCAATCTCCTCCTCCTCCTCCTCCTCCTCCTCCTCCTCGGGGTCGACCTCGTCGTCGTCCATGTCGCTGGTGTCCTCCGCCTACGTACCAAACCCGGGGCACGAGGCGGCCGCGGTGGAGCCGGTGTTGATGATGTCCTCCATCTCGGCCTCGGCGTTGCCGTACTGTGGCGCCGCGCCGGGCGCGAAAGGCAGAGGGCCACGCCGAGCCGTAGCGGACGAGCCGGAGTACGTCGGCGAGGGCACGTAGCCGTACTGGGCGTTGGGGTGGCCGGCGGAGAAGGCGGAGGGCGTGCGCGGGAAGGTAATGTTGGGGTTGAATCCGCCGAGGGCGTCGCCGTCGACGTACTCCGGCAAGGGCGCGTACCCCCACGCCGGCGAAGGGAAGGTCGGCGAAGGAAGGTGCGGGTCGCCCGGAGCGACGTTTTGATGGCCGGCGCCTTGGGGGAACGGGCCCGCCGGCTGTCGCCCCAGGAAAATCGGCCGGTGAGACGACACCTCCTGCTCAACCGCCGCCGCCGCCGCCGCGTCCCGGGCTTTCTTCATGAGGAGCCTGTTGCGGCGATCGGTGGTCACCGCCTCCCTCCGCTCGACGTCGGCCTTCCACTCGGCGTTTGTCAACCCCGGCGGTCTTGCCATCGGTGCACGGGCCCTGCGCGGCTTGGCGACGGCGGGGGCGGTGTGTTGGAAATATGCCCTAGAGGCAATAATAAATTGGTTATTATTATATTTCCTTGTTCATGATAATCGTTTATTATCCATGCTATAATTGTATTGATTGGAAACTCAAAATACATGTGTGGGTACATAGACAAACACTGTGTCCCTAGTAAGCCTCTAGTTGACTAGCTCGTTGATCAAAGATGGTTAAGGTTTCCTAGCCATTGACATGAGATGTCATTTGATAACGGGATCACATCATTAGGAGAATGATGTGATGGACAAGACCCAAACTACGAACGTAGCATATGATCGTGTCAGTTTATTGCTATTGTTTTCTGCATGTCAAGTATCTATTCCTTTGACCATGAGATCATGCAACTCACTGACACCGGAGGAATACCTTGTGTGTATCAAACGTCGCAACGTAACTGGGCGACTATAAAGGTGCTCTACAGGTATCTCCGAGGGTGTCTGTTGGGTTGGCATGGATCAAGACTGGGATTTGTTACTCTGTGTGACGGAGAGGTATCTCAGGGCCCACTCGGTAATACAACATCACAATGAGCCTTGCAAGCAATGTGACTAAAGTGTTAGCCACGAGATCTTGTATTACGGAACGAGTAAAGAGACTTGCCGGTAACGAGATTGAACTAGGTATAGAGATACCGACGATCGAATCTCGGGCAAGTAACATACCGAAGAACAAAGGGAATAGCATACGGGATTAACTGAATCCTTGACATAGAGGTTCGACCGATAAAAGATCTTCGTAGAATATGTAGGAGCCAATATGGGCATCCAGGTCCCGCTATTGGTTATTGGCCGTAGAGGTGTCTCGGTCATGTCTACATAGTTCTCGAACCCGCAGGGTCTACACACTTAAACGTTTGGTGACGATTAAGTATAGTTGAGTTATTTTGTTGGTGACCGAAAGTTGTTCGGAGTCTCGGATAAGATCCCGGACATGACGAGGATTTCCGGAAGAGTCCGGAGGTAAAGATTGATATATGTGATAATAGTGTTTTGATCTCCGGAAAAGTTCCGGAGTTCACCGGAAGGGGTTCCGGATGTTTACCGAAGTGTTCGGGTGCAAGAACACTTTATATGGGCCAAGGGATAAAAGCCCACGAGGTATTGGAAAGTGCAAAAGTAGTTTTGCTGCCGCGTAAGCGGTACTACCGCTTGGTGAAGCGGTACTACCGCCCGAGCGGTACTACCGCTTGTGTGAAGCGGTACTACCGCCCAAGCGGTACTACCGCTTGTGAGCGGTACTACCGCTTGTGCGCGGCTGTGCACGGTTCGGCAGGGATCCGAGTTGGACTCTTTTCCTGCGGGCCAAACCGACCTTGTGCGGGCAAAACCGACCTGGAGGAGGCTTTTGCTCCAAGTTTAGACCCCAAGGCTCAACATATAAATAGAGGGGCAGGGCTAGCACACGAGATACATCAAGATTTCCCCAAGCCGTGTGTGGCAACCCTAACCCTCTAGATCCTCCGTCATAATCTCCGTAGTGCTTGGCGAAGCCCTGCAGAGATTGTTCCTCACCACCATCACCACGCCGTCGTGCTGCTGGAACTCAACCACTACTTCATCATCGCTCGCTGGATCGAGGAGGTGAAGGCGTCATCAAGCCGTACGTGTGTTGAACGCGGAGGTGCCGTCCGTTCGGCACTAGTTCGTGATCGGATCGAGGGACGACTTGCGATTTGGATCGCGGAGACGTTCGACTACATCAACCGCGTTTCTTAAACGCTTCCGCTTAGCGATCTACAAGGGTATGTAGATCCACTCTCCCTCTCGTAGATGCTCATCACCATGGATAGATCTTATGTGTGCGTAGGAAAAATTTTGTTTCCCATGCAACGTTTCCCAACAGTGGTATCAGAGCTAGGTCTATGCGTAGATGAGATCTCGAGTAGAACACAAACGAGTTGTGGGCGTGGGTGTATACATATTGCTTGCCGTTACTAGTTGATATTTGATTCGGCGGTACTATGAGATGAAGCGGCCCGGACCGACATTACGCGTACACTTACGCGAGACAGGTTCCTTCAACTAACATGTAACTTCGTTGCATAAAGATGGCTAGCGGGTGTCTGTCTCTCTCACTTTAGTTGAATCGATTTCAATGAAGAGGGTTCTTTTAGAAGATCAAAAAGCAATCACTACATCACGTTGTGGTTTTGCGTAGGTAAGAACGGTTCTTGCAAACCCGTAGCAGCCACGTAAAATTTGCAACAACAATTAGAGGACGTCTAACTTGTTTTTGCAGGGTATGTTGTGATGTGATATGGCCAATTACATGATGAGATATATGTGATGTATGAGATGATCATGTGTTGTATAGAATATCACGACTTGCATGTCGATGAGTACGGCAACTGGCAGGAGCCATAGAGTTGTCTTTAATTATTGTATGACCTGCGTGTCAATCATTAAGCGCTATGTAATGCTTTACTTTATCGCTAAACGTTAGCAATAGTCGTGGAAGCAACAGTCGGCGCGACAACCTTATGGCGACACGTTGATGGAGATCAAGATGATGGAGATCATGGTGTCATGCCGGTGACGATGGAGATCATGCCGGTGCTTTGGAGATGGAGATCAAAAGCACAAGTTCATGGCCATATCATGTCACTTATGATTTGCATGTGATGTTAATCCTTTTATGCATCTTATTTTGCTTAGGACGACGGTAGCATTATAAGGTGATCCCTCACTTAAATTTCAAGATAAATTGTGTTCTCCCCAAGTGTGCACCGTTGCGAAAGTTCGTCGTTTCGAGACACGCCGTGATGATCGGGTGTGATAGACTCTACGTTCGCATACAACGGGTGTAAGCCATGTTGCACGTGCGGAACACTCGGGTTAAACTTGACGAGCCTAGCATGTACAGACATGGCCTCGGAACACAAGAGACCGAAAGGTCGAACATGAGTCATATAGTAGATATGATCAACATGAAGATGTTCACCATTGAAACCACCTCAACTCACATGATGATCGGACTTGAGTTGGTGGATTTGGATCATGTTACACTCGAATGATCGGAGGGATATCAATTTGAGTGGGAGTTTTTTAAATAATATGATTAACTAAACTCATTATCTAGAACAATAGTCTAAGTTATCTTTGCTATATTTATGTTGTAGATCATGGCTCGCGCAGTAGCACCCCTGAATTTTAATGCGTTCCTAGAGAAAGCTAAGTTGAAAGATGATGGAAGTAACTTTGTGGACTGGGCCCGTAATCTAAGGATTATCCTTACGGCTTCCCAGAAGGCTTATGTCCTTGATGCACCGCTTGGTGATCCACCCGCTCCAGTTGAGTCTCTAGACGTTGTGAACGCCTGGCAAGCTCGTTCTGATGATTACTCAATAGTTCAATGTGCAATGTTGTATGGCTTAGAACCGGGACTTCAAAGACGTTTTGAACGTCATGGAGCATATGAGATGTTCCAGGAGTTGAAGTTTATCTTTCAGAAGAATGCCCGGATCGAGAGATATGAGATCTCCGACAAATTCTATGCTTGCAAGATGGAGGAGAACGGGTCTATCAGTGATCACGTGCTCAGAATGTCTGGGTACTCCACCCGTCTGGCTGAGTTAGGGATGCCCCTTCCGCCAGAGGCTATCACTGACAGAGTTCTTCAATCATTGCCACCTAGCTACAAGAGCTTCGTGTTGAACTATAACATGCACGGGATGAACAAGTCAGTCGCCGAGCTGTTTGCGATACTGAAAGCCGCTGAGTCTGAAATTCAGAAGGAGCATCAAGTGTTGATGGTCAATAAAACCACTAGTTTCAAGATAAATGGCAAGGGTAAGAAGGGTAACTCCAAGAAGAGTGGCAAAGCAGTTGCTCCTCTCGTGAAGAAACCCAAGGATGGACCCAAACCAGAAACTGTGTGTTTTCATTGCAAGGGAACTGGACACTGGAAGCGGAATTGCCCCAAGTATTTGGCTGATAAGAAGGCGGCCAACAACAAACAAGGTATATATGATATACATGTTATTGATGTGTACCTTACCAACTCTCGTTGTAGTGCCTGGGTATTTGATACCGGTGCGGTTGCTCATATTTGCAACTCAAAACAGGAACTGCGGAATAGACGGAGGCTGGCAAAGGACGAAGTGACGATGCGCGTGGGAAATGGTTCCAAGGTTGATGTGATCGCCGTCGGCACGCTCGCTCTTCGATTACCGTCGGGATTAGTGATGAACCTAAATAAGTGTTATTTGGTGCCTGCGTTAAGCATGAACATTATATCTGGATCTTGTTTATTGCGAGACGGTTACTCATTTAAATCAGAGAATAATGGTTGTTCTATTTATATGAGTAATATCTTTTATGGTCATACACCCAATGTGAGGGGTTTATTCTTATTGAATCTCGATAGTAATGATACACATGTTCATAACATTGATGCCAAAAGATGTAGAATTGATAATGATAATACCACTTTCTTGTGGCACTGCCGTTTGGGTCATATTGGCGTAAAACGCATGAGGAAGCTCCATGCTGATGGACTTTTGGAGTCACTTGATTTTGAATCACTTGACACATGTGAGCCATGCCTCATGGGCAAGATGACTAAAACACCGTTCTCTGGAACAATGGAACGGGCAAGTGACTTATTGGAAATCATACATACTAATGTGTGCGGTCCGATGAGCATTGAGGCGCGCGGTGGTTATCGTTACTTTCTCACCTTCACTGATGACTTAAGTAGATATGGGTATATTTACTTAATGAAACACAAGTCTGAAACATTTGAAAAGTTCAAACAATTTCAGAGTGAAGTTGAGAATCATCGTAACAAGAAGATTAAATTCCTACGATCTGATCGAGGAGGAGAATATCTGAGTTATGAGTTTGGCAGTCACTTAAGACAGTGTGGAATTGTTTCACAATTAACACCGCCTGGAACACCACAGCGTAATGGTGTGTCCGAACGTCGTAATCGAACCTTATTGGATATGGTGCGATCTATGATGTCTCTTGCCGATTTGCCACTATCGTTTTGGGGTTATGCATTAGAGACAGCTGCATTCACTTTAAATAGGGCACCATCGAAATCCGTTGAGACAACGCCATATGAACTTTGGTTTGGCAAGAAGCCAAAGCTGTCGTTTCTTAAAGTTTGGGGATGTGATGCTTATGTCAAAAAGCTTCAGCCTGAAAAGCTGGAACCCAAAGCGGAGAAATGCGTCTTCATAGGATACCCAAAAGAGACAGTTGGGTATACCTTCTACCTCAGATCCGAAGGCAAAGTGTTTGTCGCTAAAAACGGAACATTTCTTGAGAAAGAGTTTCTCTCGAAAGAATTGAGTGGGAGGAAGATAGAACTTGATGAGGTTGTTGAACCTTTACTTCAACCTGAGAGTAGCGCAGCGCAGAAAGTTGTTTCTGTGGAGCCTACATTAGCTGAAGAGGAAGTTAATGATGATGATCATGAAGCTTTGGATCAAGTTGCTATCGAACCTCGTAGGTCGACAAGGACGCGTACTGCTCCTGAGTGGTACGGCAACCCTGTCTTAGAAGTCATGTTGTTAGACAACGATGAACCTACGAGCTATGGAGAAGCGATGATGAGCCCGGATTCCGAGAAGTGGTTAGAGGCCATGAAATCCGAGATGGGATCCATGTATGAAAACAAAGTATGGACTTTGGAAGTATTACCTGAAGGGCGTAAGGCCATTCAGAACAAATGGATCTTTAAGAGGAAGACGGACGCGGACGGTAATGTCACCGTCTATAAAGCTCGACTTGTGGCAAAGGGTTTTTCACAAGTTCAAGGAGTTGACTACGATGAGACCTTCTCACCCGTAGCGATGCTTAAGTCCGTCAGAATCATGTTAGCAATAGCTGCCTTTTTCGATTATGAAATTTGGCAGATGGATGTCAAAACAGCGTTCCTTAACGGTTTCCTTAAGGAAGAGTTGTATATGATGCAACCAGAAGGTTTTGTCGATCCAGAAAATGCTGACAAAGTTTGCAAACTCCAGCGATCCATTTATGGACTGGTGCAAGCATCTCGGAGTTGGAATCTTCGTTTTGATGAGGTGATCAAAGCGTTCGAGTTTATACAAGTTTACGGAGAAGCTTGTATTTACAAGAAAGTGAGTGGGAGCTCTATAGCGTTTCTAATATTATATGTGGATGACATATTGCTGATTGGAAACAATATAGAAATGTTGGAAAGCGTAAAGGAATATTTGAACAAGAGTTTTTCAATGAAGGACCTAGGAGAAGCTGCTTTCATATTAGGCATCAAGATCTATAGAGATAGATCAAGACGCTTAATAGGACTTTCACAAAGCACATACCTTGATAAGATTTTGAAGAAGTTCAAAATGGATCAGTCCAAGAAGGGGTTCTTGCCTGTTTTGCAAGGTGTGAAGTTGAGTAAGACTCAATGCCCAGTGACTGCAGGAGATAGAGAAAAGATGAGTGTCATCCCCTATGCTTCAGCCATAGGCTCTATCATGTATGCAATGCTGTGCACAAGACCCGATGTCAGCCTTGCCATAAGTATGGTCGGAAGGTTTCAAAGTGATCCAGGAATGGAACACTGGACGGCGGTCAAGAATATCCTGAAGTACCTGAAAAGGACTAAGGATATGTTTCTCGTTTATGGAGGTGATCAAGAGCTCGTCGTAAAGGGTTACGTCGATGCAAGCTTTGACACTGATCCGGATGACTCTAAGTCTCAAACCGGATACGTGTTTATTCTTAATGGGGGTGCGGTTAGCTGGTGCAGTTCCAAGCAAAGCGTGGTAGCTGATTCTACATGCGAAGCGGAGTACATCGCTGCCTCGGAGGCGGCGAAGGAAGGTGTCTGGATGAAGGAGTTCATGACAGATCTTGGAGTAGTGCCTAGTGCACTTAACCCAATGACTCTGTTTTGTGATAATACTGGTGCCATTGCTCTAGCCAAGGAACCAAGATTTCACAAGAGGACCAGACACATAAAGCGACGTTTCAATTCCATCCGCGATTACATCAAGGAGGACGACATAAATATTTGCAAAGTACACTCGGATCTAAATGTTGCAGATCCGATGACTAAACCTCTTCCAAGGGCTAAACATGAACAACACCACAACTGCATGGGTGTTCGATTCATTACAATGTAAATCACATAGTGATGTGAACTAGATTATTGACTCTAGTGCAAGTGGGAGACTGTTGGAAATATGCCCTAGAGGCAATAATAAATTGGTTATTATTATATATCCTTGTTCATGATAATCGTTTATTATCCATGCTATAATTGTATTGATTGGAAACTCAAAATACATGTGTGGGTACATAGACAAACACTGTGTCCCTAGTAAGCCTCTAGTTGACTAGCTCGTTGATCAAAGATGGTTAAGGTTTCCTAGCCATTGACATGAGATGTCATTTGATAACGGGATCACATCATTAGGAGAATGATGTGATGGACAAGACCCAAACTACGAACGTAGCATATGATCGTGTCAGTTTATTGCTATTGTTTTCTGCATGTCAAGTATCTATTCCTTTGACCATGAGATCATGCAACTCACTGACACCGGAGGAATACCTTGTGTGTATCAAACGTCGCAACGTAACTGGGCGACTATAAAGGTGCTCTACAGGTATCTCCGAGGGTGTCTGTTGGGTTGGCATGGATCAAGACTGGGATTTGTTACTCTGTGTGACGGAGAGGTATCTCAGGGCCCACTCGGTAATACAACATCACAATGAGCCTTGCAAGCAATGTGACTAAAGTGTTAGCCACGAGATCTTGTATTACGGAACGAGTAAAGAGACTTGCCGGTAACGAGATTGAACTAGGTATAGAGATACCGACGATCGAATCTCGGGCAAGTAACATACCGAAGAACAAAGGGAATAGCATACGGGATTAACTGAATCCTTGACATAGAGGTTCGACCGATAAAAGATCTTCGTAGAATATGTAGGAGCCAATATGGGCATCCAGGTCCCGCTATTGGTTATTGGCCGTAGAGGTGTCTCGGTCATGTCTACATAGTTCTCGAACCCGCAGGGTCTACACACTTAAACGTTTGGTGACGATTAAGTATAGTTGAGTTATTTTGTTGGTGACCGAAAGTTGTTCGGAGTCTCGGATAAGATCCCGGACATGACGAGGATTTCCGGAAGAGTCCGGAGGTAAAGATTGATATATGTGATAATAGTGTTTTGATCTCCGGAAAAGTTCCGGAGTTCACCGGAAGGGGTTCCGGATGTTTACCGAAGTGTTCGGGTGCAAGAACACTTTATATGGGCCAAGGGATAAAAGCCCACGAGGTATTGGAAAGTGCAAAAGTAGTTTTGCTGCCGCGTAAGCGGTACTACCGCCCGAGCGGTACTACCGCTTGTGTGAAGCGGTACTACCGCCCAAGCGGTACTACCGCTTGTGAGCGGTACTACCGCTTGTGCGCGGCTGTGCACGGTTCGGCAGGGATCCGAGTTGGACTCTTTTCCTGCGGGCCAAACCGACCTTGTGCGGGCAAAACCGACCTGGAGGAGGCTTTTGCTCCAAGTTTAGACCCCAAGGCTCAACATATAAATAGAGGGGCAGGGCTAGCACACGAGATACATCAAGATTTCCCCAAGCCGTGTGTGGCAACCCTAACCCTCTAGATCCTCCGTCATAATCTCCGTAGTGCTTGGCGAAGCCCTGCAGAGATTGTTCCTCACCACCATCACCACGCCGTCGTGCTGCTGGAACTCAACCACTACTTCATCATCGCTCGCTGGATCGAGGAGGTGAAGGCGTCATCAAGCCGTACGTGTGTTGAACGCGGAGGTGCCGTCCGTTCGGCACTAGTTCGTGATCGGATCGAGGGACGACTTGCGATTTGGATCGCGGAGACGTTCGACTACATCAACCGCGTTTCTTAAACGCTTCCGCTTAGCGATCTACAAGGGTATGTAGATCCACTCTCCCTCTCGTAGATGCTCATCACCATGGATAGATCTTATGTGTGCGTAGGAAAATTTTTGTTTCCCATGCAACGTTTCCCAACACGGTGGCTTGGCGAGGGGCGGCGTACTTCTTCGGCAGCATCGCGGCGAAGGAAGGGAAATGGAGAGAAGGACCGGGGGTGAAACGGCGGGATAGAGGGAAAAGGAGGGGGAAGTGGCGGGAAGTGGCAGCCGGTCTCGCCGACACCTCGGCCCCACCCGCCTTTTCGCTTCAGCCGGCGCCCCCAGGAGACCCCCGGCGCCCTGGGTTTGGCCTGGGTTCGCCGGCCCAAAAAAAGGCCCCAACCAGCGAAAATCGGCGTCTTGGGGCCACGGCTGGGAATTTTTTCGCCCGCCGGCGATGAAAAAGGGGCCTGGGGGGTCCTTTGGGGCCGCGGCAGGAGATGCTCTAAGGCCAACTCCAACGGATGTGTCCGTTTTATCCGGATTTCGTCCGTTTGGGATGGGAATGGGGAGATCAATGTCCGTGTCGGACCGGCCTGGCGTCGACGCGCCCAACGAGCGGCTCCAACCGCAAATTGTCCGCGGTGGACACAGGAAAAAAAAAACCTAAACAAAAGCTAAATAAGGCATTTTAACATAGCTAAAAAGTTGAAATATATAAAAAGTCCGCCGTCCTCAGCCCAGCCACAGTACTAGTTTAATTAACATAAAAAAACACAAAAGATAACGCGGCCGCCCCGCGCGCCGCAGAAGACCTCGCCGTCGCCGCTGATGTCGTCGCAGCCGCCCTCTTCATCAGGCGCCACCATCCTCGTCGTCGCTCGTCAAGTCGATGTAGGGTGGGGCGTCCAGAGGTGCGGCGGCGGCCCCCAGATTGGGCCAGGGCCGTAGTGCGCAGGCGGCGGGGGCGGAGGTGCTGGTGGTGGCAACCACGGCGCCCACGCACGCTCCTCCGCGGGCTCCTCCTTAACCTCCTGCTTGACATCCAGCTCCGGGACGTACACGTCCCTGGAGGCCGACAGCTCAAGCATGTACTGGAGGCCCTGCCACTCCTCCTCCTGTTGGCACATGTACTCCCTCTTGGAGTCCTCCATGACGGCCTGCAGGAGCTGCTCCTCCTTCTCGGCCGTCATGGGGGGTGGTTGCGGTGGTGGCGGCGATGGGGAGGGAGACGGCGTCGGCGTCAGGCCACGGATCCGCGTGCGGCCGCGCACCCTGGGCGGGCTCGGTGCACGCGCACGAGGCGCAGGGCGCACACTGTGGGACACGCGGGGTGGGCTACCGCGGCCGGCAAAATAGGTGGCGCGGCGCATGTCGTGCTCATCCTGAAACCATGTGTCCCACAATGGCAAGTCCACGACGTACCTGCAGTCGGCGAGGAGCTCGCGCGGGATCCTGGCGCGGCGATGGGCGATCTCCTGGAGGCGGGCGCGGCCTGACGACGGCACGGGGGGAATGGACACCCGATCCGGGCTCAGATGCCACCCATTGGGGAGGTGGGCATCAGACCACGGCAGCGGAGTGCCGGTCTCCCAGTACCGGCGGCACACCTCGGCCTTGACGTACGGCCGGAAGCGTGGCGCGGCCGCCGGAGGAGAGATGGAGAACGACACCGGAGAGGTGGAGTGGCTTGTCGCGCTACCAGACGAGGAGCCTGCCTCGTGGTCGTGCTTGGCCTTCTTGCCGGTGGAGTGCCACTTCCAGAACCCCATGGCCGGCGGGGGAGCGAGGTCGACGGTGGCTAGGGTTTTCGTGTCTCCGACGGGGGGGGGGGGGCAGTGGTGGGGAAGTGGATGGGGCGGCGAAGTGGAAGTCGTCGGCTTCCCCATAAAAAAGGATGTGGCCGGGGGCGGCTGGGTGGCTGACTTGCGGGCCCAACCACCCGTGCGCATTGACTACGGTCGGTGGGAGGTAGTTGGACTACCGACACGCGGGCCCGACGCGGATGCGAAGAGGACGCGTGCTCGTCCGTTCGGTGTCCGTTTGACCGCAAGTCCGGCTCAACTATGCGCCTGGAATGGGTCGAGACGGACCGAAAACGGACACGTTTTGCGGATGGGGTTGCGCGTTGGGCCGTGTCGTATGTCTGTCTGTTTGGGCCCAAACGGACACGGGCGGACGATTTGGGATCCAGCGTTGGAGTTGGCCTAACTCCAATGCAAACGGGGTTTTATCCGTTTTTCGTCCGTGTGGATCTCGTTTGAAAAAGCCCAGTCGTGCAATAAAACGGCACATAACACTTCATACGAACGTTTTTTTTTCCGCATACTTCATATGAACGTTGGCCCCCAAACCAATCCGGTATCTGAACAGGGATAGTGATACAAAAGCCCGCCATTCAATCATGCATGTATATATTTTAAACCGAATTTGAATAAATCAGATAAATTACATGCAGAAAGAATATTTTCATCTAAAACGGATTATCCATTACAAAGGTTGGCAACTGTAGATCGACCCGGACCGGGAAGCAGTCGAATTCAAAGACTTGTTCGTGGGCTACTGATGGTGTTACGCTGTGTTGGTGAGGTGGCCTCACCTCACCGGAAGTTGGCCTGAGTAGGCTAGCTAAGGCCCCCTAGGTTGGTCATGTCCCCAGGCCGATCATGTCATGGACCGATTAGCTCGACCCATGGTGCCACAACAAGATGGACACGAAAAGCTTGGAGTAGAAGACAAGGCAAACGATGTTTCGAAGGGTTTCTTCTAATCGACTTAGTACCTATAACCTTAGACCCTCGATACTCATATAAGCTGGAGTCAGGATAGTTGAATAGGCACGTGCTCCCGGGAGCCGAATTGGATTTATCGCTATACATAAGCAATATACACAACCATGAGCAGGGTATTACTTCTACGCGGGCTTGAACCTGGGGGAAAGTCTCTCTCTCTCTGTGCGTGTGTGTGTGGGTGTGTGTTACCATCCCGTCTAGTCGCCTGCCACGATACCCTCAAGAGGGATATGTCGGAAAATACTCCGACAGTCTTTCTAAGCTAAGCGTTTTAAAAAGAAATCTAAGCTAAGATCTTCACCAAAGGAACAAAAAAATCTAAGCTAAGCCCACTAACCTAACCCTATTTTTGCCATCGCAAAGACAACGATTGTCGCACTAAATCGCTCCTTATCAAATTCTTTGCTGCTATTTTAGACACAAAAAAAATCAAGGCTGAACAAAAAAAAAGGAAAGGAAATTACATGGCAGGGTATTTAGACTATATGATTAGGTTGTTTATGGCTTCCATCAGTTATAACCTTTTTTTTTTTGCTTCATTACATCGATTATGCAATAGCTTGTGGATGTCAAAGCAAAGTTTGCTAATATTGCTTCATTGAGTTTACTAGTATATCTTAACTATTAAAATGCTAGTTTTTTCACAAGACAGAATGACCACACTTGGAGAGCACATAGTAAACTTATCTTAAGATCGATCTAAGCATGAGAAGAGGGTTATCCCAAGAGATTTAGTACTCTTGTTAGAAATATATAAAGTGTTACCTAGCCAGACACCAAACACCAGCCAAGAACATAGGATCAGATTAATCCACTCTTCAAAGTGGATGTTTCGTGAAGGCATTCGTCAAGAAACTATTCAAGGTAATGTTAGCAACAACCATAAATAAATCTCATAGGGATAGGTACAGAAGCTCTAGTGTGTTGGAAACTACGTTGCCACTAGAATTTGACTACTGCATCTAGAAAATAATGTATGCGAAAGAGGCCTCAAGAAGAACATAAAATAGGGCACATACATAGTCCACCAAGAATAAGTTAACCGAAGAAAGGAACTGTGTACTGTAGACCCTACAGATGATGGAAATCAAACAAGTGAACAATAGATACGTAAGCAATTAAGAAAGACAGATAAATACTTGACAAATCTGTAAGCAATTAAGAAATACAGATAAATACCAGAAAAATCTGTTGACTGTAGACCATAGGGAATCTATAAATCAAAGCGATGTCCAGCTGATAAAAAGTGACTACAAAAGTTGATTACGCATCACAGTACCACTTTCACATGAGTATCATAGAAAATCTGTTCTGATTAAACAAACACCTAAATATTGCATCCTCGTACCTTTTTTTTTCTTCCATACGCCACCCAAAAAAGGGAGTCAGGTTCCATTATTGACATAACAGAACCAGATTTCCACAAACTGAAAAAGAAAAGTAAAAAACGCATCCCAAAAGACTCATGAACCTCACAGCGAAAGTGACGCATAGGGTCGCAAGAACAAACTCCAGGGAAAACGGACAGCAATCCACAGCAGGACACAAAGACACAAAAGATAAGATAAGATTTGGGCGACAAGTTAGCCCCAGACTGATTTGTTCAGAATGAAAAACATACAGGACAGATAACCTGGGTCAAAACACCACAATCAAGCCGTAACAAGACTTTTGCTATTAGTGCCGCTCAATATCCATCAGCTCATTTTGTTCATCTTCACTCTCATCTTCGTCAGTGATGCGCAGTAAGACACCAGTCGAGGACGGACGAGCACCTTCATGGGTCCTGATAGCTGAATTCTGGATCGCCGCCGCTCCTTCCAGAAGATTTCGCTTGTCACCATCCTTCTGTAAACCTGCCCAGTGACGTAGAAAAACACAAAAAATAACAAATCAGCTCAACAGGAGCCGACAGTAATTTCTTCTCAAAACAAGCTCTGTTTCGAGTTTTCCAGACAGCCCAACAAAAGGCAGTAATTCCAATCACATGTAAATTAATCCTAGGGTATTTTATCAGCGGGCCAAGTAAAATATTGTGTGAAGCATCTAGGTCTATCATATATACCCATGGTATTGCAAACAGAGGTCCACATGTATGACCCAGCTGAACAAGCAAAGAATAGATTCGTTCTCCTCACAAAATCTACAAGTATAATCCCCAACCCAGTTTCTTTTTCTCATATTGTCTCTTGTGGCAATGGCATTTTGCCAAATCAGCCTTAGCCATATCTTATTTTTTAGAGGGTTTTGGCTTTCCACATTGCATCCTCGTACTGATATATAATCTACAATTAAACACATGTACGATATGAGTTATGCAAATCAGACATGATAGTGTGCTACTTTATCAAGACTTGGAATCAAGCCACTGCTGTGCAACAAAAAACCAAAAACCGTGGACCAAAATTGCAGAAGGTGGAACTAGTGGCAGATTACCACAACTATACAACAATCCAATGCTCTCAAGCAACCTCACATAATCTAAGGACCAAACGTCTGAAGGAACTTTACCGGAATCTTCAAGCACTCAAGCACGGTCTTGCTTTGTTGTATACTCCCTCCGTCACTTTGTACTAAAGAAGAAGGCCACGCCATGATGTAGGGATGAGATGGGCTTGTGTATGTACCATCAAAGAGCTTGGTTAGCTTTGCTGTTTCCAGGCAGAGGGATAGGAGGGACTCAGCTTGCCCAGAATACTTAGTAGACAGGTACACATAGCCATCGATAATCGCCTCAACCTGCACTGTGTAATCATCCTCTGTGGCATCAACAAATACACTCGGTGCATATAAATCTTTCACCATCCAGTCCCCAACACCTTGCTCATCACCTCTCCACACGCAAACAACGAGCATTCCTGTCTCTCCATCGTTGTCATCTGCGCCAACCATACAGAGCTCCCCATCCTTGGTCTGACCAAGCATAAGCTGCGCATTCTCTATGTCTTCAAAGAATGTAGGCAAATCCACTCTCGAGAATTGCAGTGTCGCGGTGTTGAGAATGAGTACATAGGCTTGACTCGTGTGTTTCCAGTACACGAATCCTTTCACCTGCGTACCACGGTAAAACGTGATGACCTTTTGACCATCATCCTCGGGTTGCAGCGGCGGCGGGGTCTCCACCCACGGCAAAATCTGCCACTCGCTGCTGGTGGCCGGGGAGAAGACAGCAAGGCGCGCCGGCACTTGCCTCGCCGTGTTCCGGTGTTGAACACAGACCATACGGTGCACCCCCTGGTCCTCTTCAGACAAGAAGAAGTACTCAGGCAAGCCGTGGAAGGGGATCTTGTCGGCGGCCGGCCCGGGGAAGAGATGCAGCGCCTGCGTGAGGGGGTTGTAGGCAGCGATCTGGTCGGTGGTGTGGTTGAGGAGGACGGCGTAGCCACCGTAGCAGGTCTCGAAATGCCACCTGCGGGAGGAACCAGCTTCTTCCGGGAGGCGGGTGAGGAAGAAATCGGCGCCGCGGACGGCGGCGGCGAGGTCCGGGTCGGAGCGGCCGCGGGAGGGGACGAAGGGGTGGCTGGCGATGCGACTGGGGCAGACGAAGAATCCGAGGATCTGGGGCGGGTGGAGCGCCAGGAAGCGGCGGCGGAAGGCGGGGCACGACCGGACGGCGCCGAGGAAGGTGCGGCAGGCGACCGCGGCGCGGACGAGGCTCGGGAGGGACGGAAGCAGGAGGAAGATCTTGCGGAGGAGGTCGTCGCCGATACCGGTGATGGCGGTGGGTGCCGCCGCTAGCGAGCGCTTCGCCGGCGGCGCTAGCCCTAGTTCTGAGGCCATGGCTGACGGGCTCGAGCTCGAGAGGAAATGGCAGCGGGTGAGAATTTCGCCTCAGGAAAAAATAGGGGGGGATTTGGTCGTTTGTCCCCTGCCAACCTGGGCCCACACGAAGACACCAAACCACTGCTCACTTCCTTTGGTTTGGAGGAATTTTACGGATAGAATTCTTGTAGGGATTTTTTCTTTAGAGTCATTTGATTCATGTAAATGCATTCCTATTTTTACATAGGATTGATTTCTATTCTTCACATTTCAAAGGAAAATAAAAAAGGGACTAGACTCAATGGAAATTTTTTGATGACGTAAACCTAATGACATCTCTTTTTCTAATCCTACTCGTAGGATTTGAAATGCACGTCATCTCATTTCCTACAAGTTTTCTAATCCTATGATAACCCTATCTTATGAACCAAAGAAGGCCTCGGTTTGCTCCCTTTTTTCAACAATGCTAGCAAATGTGCTTGCGTGTTGCCGAAAAAATATTTTTTTGCACACTCATAGTTCGTGTTACTACTTCTCCTCTTTGTCACTATCGCTGATGGTGATAACATTATTGACAAGTTCATGACAAACATGGTCAAGCGCAAGGCGTGAACTTTGTCGTCACACTTTAGCACGCTGCTTACAAGGCTCTTCATGTACCGACTTGTGATTCCGCATGCTCGCAATGATGATGAACGCCATGAATGTCTCATCAAGCACAAAACCCACGTGTTAAAACAGACAAAAAGTGATAAATGCATGCATAAATCGTGGCAAGCGTCGAAGTTCCTCTCCCGCTCTTTTCTTCTTCGTTGCCCACTATGTTATTCACCAATATGTCCTACAGAGGCATGTCATTGAGGAGTGAGGGGCAAACATCAATTGGCATGAACGAAGGTTGGCCGCTCAAGGAACTCGGTTACTGAGTTTTTTCGTGTCCAACGAGATTGTGAGCATTGAGCAAAGATCCTCTATCTTCCATGCCGTCATGGTTACTCGCGTATACACTCCATCTTCGTCCTTAGTCATTGTTACCATCAAACCCATCAAAGGAATTTGGGTGACGCGATGGCCGAGCAGAGCTATGCAATCATATATAATGGTTACCTCCTTGATCAACTACGCTCACATATGGTACGACCGCAACCCTCTCAAGAGTCAGGACACAATCCCACATCTCCCTGGCAGGATATTTTGGCCAGGCTTCTGTCAGGAAAAATCGGTCGTGTGTTTTCCTGAAACAAATCGATCGTGTGTGGGGGATAGCGATCAATGATCATGGGAAGGTCTTGAAGATTGGGTGAACGGCTCGACGATGGGGTTGACGAAAAGAAGCGGAACAGGGTTGCTACTTTTTTTTCTATATAGGAGAGAAGAGATATGCTCCTTTTGCGGGAATAAACTTATACTACTCATCAAAGATTGTTACAATCACAGGTGCATAATTGTGCATCACCTGGGGATCCTGCACCTAGCCATACGACAGTACGACTATGTAAACTACCGTAATTTGCCATGAAATGGCTCACTGTGCTGTGACTACATCGTACATGATTAAAACAAGTTTTTGTTTCTAAGAGTTTCTGTTTAATCTTTTGGACTAAGAATGCAAATCTTGAACTATCTGGCTTCTCATTTTTCCCATATATATGGCCTAGCTCCAAACAATCAGTTTCAACCTAAAAGCTATAGATTGCTCCATTGCAAACATAGTGTGATTCCTTTTTGACGGTGCACATAATTCTGCTTCTAAGGCATCATAGCATGTTAGTAGGTGACGACATGCAGCGAACATAATATTGCATGTGGTATCCCGAAGAATCAGACCAGCCGAAGAAGATCCATCAGTTAGAACATAAGATCCGCTAGTGTTGAGTTTAAGAAACCCCTGCATCGGCAGTTCCCACTTCAATTCAGAAGGTTTTGTAGTGTTTGTCAATTGTTGCAGTAGTGGTTCAGGATCTAGTACAAACTTGCCTTTGATTAACTCATGTTTGGACTTTGTTTCCAGATTCATGATGAAAGAAACATAGCTGCACAAGATTTTTTTTTGATACGTCCAGTGGTGGAGGAGGTTTCGAGTGTACCACTTCATTTCTTACATACCAAATCCGCCAAAGTAAAAATGAAGAGTTGCAGTCTTTGCGCTTCATTGAGCTCGCCCGCAAAATGGAAGACCAATTCCAGGCCGGTGTTCTTCACCCTTTTCAACACCTAGACAGTGTGTGGAATGAATCCTCCATCTCCTTATCACCGACTGGGAAAGTATCATATATCTCGAGATGCATGTTTTTCTTCAATGACCGTGTCAGTGGTGAGTTCGTGTCCAGGTGCCAAAAAAAACTTTCACTTTAGATGGCGCAAGTCCATCCCAGACAAGCTTCCAGCATGAGCGATCCCCACTAGGCGTTGAACTAGAGGATTCCCGATCATCACGGATTCTTTCATCAAAAGCAATGTGAATAAGACTCTTCACTGAGAAGTTTCCATTTCCCCCGGCCCAAGCAACAACATCATTCGAACTCCTCGTACAAGGCCGAATCTTCAGTATTTCATGAGCATATCGTGGCAATAATTGATGCACCAAGTCATGGTCTCAAGACCCATGAACATCCAATAACTCTGTAACCAAACATAAACGATATCTACCCTTCCCGGACACGACCTTATGGAAGTTAGATCGAGGAATCCAATTATCTATCCATATTTTGATCTTTACTCCATTGCCAACTCGCCAAATTAGGCCCTTCTTAAGCAATTGAAGGTCATGTTCAAGTAGATGAGGGATTTCCAGCAAATACCATGTCATCAAGATTCCCGTTTGCGAAATATTCCATTTTTAGAACACGAGCACACAAGCTATCTGGAAAAATGATAGTGATCAACCTCCATGCTTGGCGAGCAAGGAGGCCCTGGTTTAAAAACCTGAAGTCTTGAAAGCCAATTCCACCTAATTTTTTCATTTTAGGAGATGATCCCATGTCTTCCAATGTATTGTCCGTTTGCCTTTCTCGGATCCCCAATAATAATTCTTAATCAATTGGTTCATATCATCACAGAGACTGAGGGGCCGCCTGAAAACACTCATAAGATATTTTGGCAAGGATTGCACGACTGATTTCATAAACACTTCTTTGTCAGCTTGAGAAGGACAGTCCCAGAGTAACATTCTTTTCGTCAGTTTTTCTTGGCAATTATGAAACCTCCCTTCGGTCATACGCCAATCAGGAGTCGGCATTTCCAAAGACTTTCCTCAAAGTTTACATTCACCACTTCAAGTATCTCCCTCGCCACATTTTGCACCATTGTTGGGCATGTTAAACCGAATATGATAGAGCATTTATTTGCATTCAGAAACTGGCCAATATCTGCTCATAGCTTGCCATAATGATTTTTTTTAAATTGGATTGCTTGTTCTCGGTTGGCCTTAAAAAATATTATGGTGTCAGCATTCCATGAGCACGCCTACACACTTGTAATGAAGATATATTCCCTTGAGGAGAAAGCAATTCTACCGACCTCAAAACAAAACAAAAGCAATTCTGGATCCATCGTTCATGGTTGCTTTGAGATTTGTGCTTTAAAAATAATAATTTCAAAACTTGTCTTGTTTAAAAGCGTTACATTGGTTTTATTTTTCTCGTTTCAAAGTGTATTTTAATGTTTTGTGTATCAGCAAACCCGACCCCAAACAAGTACTCCATCCAATCCATATTAAAGCAATTAATGGATCAGAGGGAGTACATTCTTTCTTATTGGTAACACAATGAAACATGATGATGCACGTTGAAACAAGAAAAAACCTAACGAAACATTTGGAAACAAGATAATTTATGACAACAACCACAAAAGTAACATGAATCTGAAAGCAACCACACACACTGAATTCATACACGAGATATCCCATGCATGCTAGATAAACCACTCTTCTTAGTTGAGCCCTTCCCTACCTTAATGAAATGATAGACATAGATTATTCATGGTATGCAGGCTCTGAACAATAGAGGAAAGCAACATCTATATAGTAAATTAAGGCAATTAGAGCTAGTTTGGATTGTGTCTTGGTGCTACCTTGCCGGGTGTGAAACTACGCGGAGTTATGAGCTAGTTTGGTTGGAGTCCACGATTCCACGCCTGTGTAAAAAAGGAGCCCAGCGTGGTCCTGGGAAAGTGAAAACATATGTCTAGTCAGGCTAGCCAGGGCCGGTGTGTTTGGCACGTGTCCTGAGCCTGGCTAGCGATCAATTGCTTTGTCAGTCTAGAAAAAAACTATTGACTTGTAACTTCATCGAACAACAACCAATAAAAAGTGTAGCTAGCGTCCCAGGCTAGCGCCAGGCGTTCGATTCTGGATGCCTGGGCCAGGCTAACAACCATGCATGTGCTCCTGCCAGGCTAATGACCATCAGATGCTTCACATGCCAGGCTTACTCGGGATACGAACCAAACAACATCCATGCTGGTCTCAGGCACGGTTCAGGCCAGGTAAATCTTTTTTTTTTTTTGACAGCAATCAAGGCCAGGTAAATCTTTGTCAGGCCTCCAACCAAACAATCCCTATGTCTCCCTTATTTGAGACATAGCTCCGCCTTGACTCTAGCGCTAGCGGATGCATTGTCTCAATGGGCCGACCTAATGAAGCCGTTTTCTTGAAGGTTTTGAAGATCGATTCATGAAACCTTTCATCGGTTTTAGGAAGGTTCCGTGTTTTTTTTTCTGTGTTTTTTACATACGTTTTTATTTTTTTTCTTTCTTTCCTTTTCCTTTTTTCTAATACATGTTGAATTTTTAATACACATCTATATATTTTCAAATATTGTAACATATTATTGAAGCACATGCAATTTTTTTGAATAGAAAACGTTTCTTAAAAAATACGCGAGCATTTTTTACATTGTATAATATTTCATAAAAATGGCACACTTTTGAACATTTTTTTTAATGTCACGAACTTTTTTAATGGTACAATTTTTTTAAAAAAATACTCGAAGCTTTTTTTACATTGTACAACCACCTTCTAAAATGTTATGACTTTTTTTTTAGAACCCATGAACATTTTTTCAAATATGCCAGGAACAGGTTTTCATTGTATACCATTTTTTTAAAAGCCATGATTTTTTTTTTTGAGAAGCACAAATATTTTTTGAATGTGATGTGCCATGTCCCCTTCTTGTAGATTGTATTGATGTCTTGAACCTTATCCCAGAGCTGGAGCCCACCCTGGATGACACCACATGAGTAAATTCTTGGAATACAAAACAGATTCTGACACAGGCAGGGTAGGGTAACCAGCAGAGATACAAAGAATCAGAAACAGAAGCTCAGCACATATGCACCAATCATACAAACTAATCAAACGACTGTCTGTTTTCATCCTTAGCACCAGCAGTGTGTATGTATGCCAAAATGATCCAGTGGCATCAGCAGACAGCAGAAAGAATGGCATCAGTGGCATCAGCAGACAGCAGAAAGAATGGCATCAGTGGCATCAGCAGACAGCAGTATGTATCTTTGCCAACACAAGAAAGAATGCACAAGTAACTATCTCTGCTTCATTACTGTATTCACTCATATGTATGCCAGCCAACAATGAAGGAGTTCCAATGTGATCACACCACAAGAAGATTCACCATATACCAGCCAACAATTCAAACGACAACACACGTTTTTCTTCCTATCAAAGAAGAAAGCACAAGTGTATATGCTATGCCTACCCCACCTTCATCACATCATGTAGATGCCTACCCCTAACTCGGAAACACTCTCATTCATAGGCAGCAGCCCAACTCAACTTTAATCCAGTGGAATCTATTGACTTGAACTCTGATCAGCAGGATGTTCTCTCTGGGAAGTCTGTTGGCTTGAAGCCTGATCAACACCATGTTCTCTCTAGGAAGCCTGATGACTTGAACTCTCAGCAGGAGGAGCACGTGGGTAGATGATTTCGAAGTGATCTCCCGAGTACAGCAGGGTCACTCTCAGACGGGGAACTCCAGGGCCAGTGTAGATATCTGGATCATATCCTCCTCGCACTCGCTCTACTCTGAGGGGTACCTCAAGCACTGTGGCCAAGGCCAGCATCATAACATGATCCGTGAACCGACGAGCTGGAGTGACGCGCCGAATGCACCACTGTTCATAGAACAACAACAACAGGTTAGGTAAGTTGAGTGTCGTGTATCCAAGAATGGATGCATTGGAAATCAGCACGAGGTAATGTAAGGGAGGATATGCATCACTGACATCTTCCAGACTGTAATTTCCTCTGAGCCCTGGTATAAGCGGTTCATACACCTCCCGGTGCGAGCATATCTGGATAGCGACTACTAATCTGAGGAAAATGAAGACTAACCAAGAAAATGTGTCAGAAACATGAAGTATGATGTACAAAAGGAAATATGACTTCAAGGGTGTTTCTCTCACTGTCTTGTGTCGTATCGTACTTGCTGAAGAACTCAAGAAGTTTCTCTTTACGATAGCTAAAAATGGCACATATTATGTCAGTGAGATGGAATGCATTCGGCCACAATACTATGATGGAATTGCAGAAGACCAAGCTAGTAAAAAACCTGCTAGTTGATTCCCTGCTGTTCCACCTGCCATGTCTCTTCCATCTCTTTACTTTCTTGATCAGATTCTTAAATGCCTGAAAGAACCAGCGACTCAATAATTCGTAGTTGATAATCATATATAATAGGTTACAATGATACTACAGAATACTGATCAATAGCAAGATATGGAAGAACACAGCTAAGACAACTCGCCTGAGAAGCTTTAGTCATTAAGCATATACTAACAGTGAGGTGGCTATACAATTATAACCAGTAGGTGGTGTGCATTGTTGCAGTGATCAAATAAGCATAAAATTATGTTATTTCCTCATTATATTGTCGTTGTTCCTTTGAAAGTATATTTTCTTAAGGCCGTTGTTACAATCGGGTTGTTAACTTTTCAGTAAATTTTAAATTTGAGTTTCTGCCAACAGTGTGTAAAACTGTGATGACATGCCACTACTGTTAAGCAATTGTGTATCTCCTAAAAATGACAAACAAAGATAGTGAGATTCCAGATGCTGCTTGACGTGTACTGTAACCTGAAGAGAATCATCCCTTGCAAGCATGTTTATCCAAGTTAGAACAAGTATGAAGAAGGCAAGAACTTACTCTGCTGCTCCTGGAAAACTCAGAGTTCCATCGAAGATTTGCATGTTGCGTAGACAATCTTTTAACAACATGAAGGAGACGGTGTTCCTCATGTGTGTCCTGCATATCAATAACTTGCTCCTGTTGTACATTCGCAAAAATAGAGAAAGTTAAATAACTAAACCAACATCCTATGATAAGGAAAAGAGGGGATGACGATTACAAAGTATGAAAATATGAAGCTCCTGTAGAAACACTCCCCATCTCCAATCACCGATCTACATTCCGAATAGGCATCAAGATGGTTCGCCTCGTCAGAAGCAAGCCTATGATACCTTCTGACTTCAGTGATGGGATGTGTCTGCAACGAACACACAAATATGAGAATTCAAATTACGCTGAGTTGAACATGGAAACAACATATCTAAAAATGTGATGGAAATTTTGTTTTCATTCAAAATTTCAGGTTTCCATGTTCTCTGGAAATGTTTGAAACCGCTAATATATAATCCCATCATTGATACTGATCGGTTGTTGTTCAGTAAGAAAACAAGAAGGTATCTATTAACACATGATAAACTCAATAACAGTACTACGATTCAGGTCCCATCAAACTATCACAACCAAGAATGAACATACAATTTAGTATTTATAGAAGAGAACATAATCCTTATGAACAGTTGATTGTACAGGAACCACTCATCACAGTATCTTGTGATTTTTCATGCACTTCCATTTTGAACATTACATTAGACAAAATGGAGACAAACCTGGTACTTCACATGTTCCGAACATATTTCCCTTCCTTTTCTACGAAAAATCTATTTGACAGGAAATGAAGAAAACGAAGTTAAAGACCATACATCATCCTACCAATCTTACAATTGTACAGAATCAACAAGATTGAGTATTTCAAAACAAGAAATAAGGGAATGGAAAGCGAATGGAATTAACAAACAACCAATCATTTTTTTTCTTTTCCCGGTCAAAAGAAAAAAATGTATAGCAAGACCACAAAACATGTGCGTCCAAAGCATCTTTACTTTGGGCAACTATTTACATGAAATTATATTCTGAGACTTCTGAACCAACTATTGACCAAATGGCGAAACTTCTCGCCAAATCCTAAAGTGGTCACCGATTTTGCATGTAAATGGCAAATGATTTACAGGAATTATGTTCAGCTATGCAGCCTTGAACTGATGTTGTCTAGATTACAGTTTCTGATAACAGCATCTGTTTACAAAGGAAGCTCATACATTCAACTTCAGGCTCTGTTACCAAGATATTGCAGTAATCAGGACATTGCCTCATGATTTCCCCACATCTTACAGACAACAGTTTCAACAAGATAGCCATTTGCTTCAAAATACAATGCCATATTGTGTGTACTTCTACCAACATTTGTCCAAGATTACTCCTATATCCTACGATGCCACATATCACTCTAACCAAGATTTCATGCCTTGATTACACTAACAGGTCCAAGAATTTAACATGAACAAACAGAAACCAAGAAAACCAAAAAATCCTGGTTCTTTCTATGCACAAGAAATAGGCAAGTGCAAGAATACTCATATGGTCATACCACCCAAGAATCACAAGTGAGAAAAGTGGACAAGATTCAGGCTATACCTTGTTCTTGAACTGACTCCAGAGCGATTTCCCCTTTACTTGCGGTAGTTTGTCCTGTACTTGTGATAGTTTCTCCTGCTCCACAGAATTAGCATCAAGATCACACATTTCGGATTAGCAAAGGTGAAAGGGCTAACAAGATTGAAATGTTGAGTCATCCAAATCCTTTCAGCCTTTCAGGCAACAGATGACAAAATGCAAAAGCTATAACGACATCCATCTACACTACAAAAGGATCCAGATAATGTAATCCCGAGCAAACATTCAGCTTAACTTCCCCTATAAGGCTATAACGACATCCATCTACACTGGAAACTGATACATTTTGGCATCAAGATTTCTTGCCAAAATATGACAGCAAACACTGCCAAGAAATGATCCTCATATCTCCCCACATTTTTCACTTGCAGCAAAAGTGCAAAACATGCCATCATACCAAATAGAAGAATCAATTAGCACAAGCCTGGACACCTAAATCTTGAACAGTTACGAATAATCACAACAAGATCCTTGCCTGCCTCTAAATTTGTTATCGCCCCGCAAGAAGAACTCGAGCAAAACCGATCAGGAAATGCCTAATCGTCAAACTGTCCCCAACATTTGCCCAAGATTCCGTTTCTACCGCTGAATCATCCCCAACCCAAAGATTTTAACAGACTACAGCAGGCAATTCCGAGCAAGCAAGAAGACCAGATTCATGCCCATACCTGTTCCTTGTTATACATGGCCTCTTCCGCGCGCAACGAGTTGTACTGCTCAAGAGGAAACCAAGAAACGCTCAAGAACGCACTCCAGAGATTCCAAGAACTCCAAGAAACAACAAGAGCACGTCGCACCTGCTGTTCCCATCGCCTGTTGGCCTCCTCGTCGGCCGTCTGCTCTTGAATCAGCCGCTCGAGCACCGTCTGGTCGAGCACGAGCTCCTTGTCGACGGCCACCTGCGCTTGAATCAGCCGCTCGATAAACCGCTGCCTGGCCACCAGCTTGGGGTCCAACGGAGCGTTGGGCACCTCCCTCGTCTCCGCCACCACGGGGTAGCTCCACCTCACCCGCGCCTTCCTGCCGGCCGCGGCGGTGCTCGACTCCGCGACCCCGTCTCTGAATGCCGCGGCGTAGTCGGGGGAGCGGGTGGAGGAGCTGCCGCTGCTGCCCGCGGAGCTCGGAGAAGAAGGAATGACCCTGGGCGGCAGCGGGGGCATCGTCTCCTTGCCCTTCCGGGGGTCCACCACCGTGGCGGAGGTCGACCCATCGCCGCCGCCGCCGGCCTGCTCGAGGTGGAGGGGAGGTGGCGGCGCAGCAGCGGTCGTGGAGGAGGCGTTGGAGGCCGGTTCTTGGATGCGGTCGTCCTCGACCGATTCTGCTGCTCCTGAACCTGAACCGGGTGCCTCCATCGCGGTTGCGGCGGGAGGACTGTCCTTGCAATTCCGCTAACTCTCGAGGGCGTGGGGAAGAAATGTGTGGAGGGTGCAGGATGGAAAAGGGGAGAAGCTTCGACGGCTATTTATTTGGAGACCCTTAGGGCGGTTTGGTCCCTTGGAGTTTCTGTTTTTTGCAAACAACTCCACGTTGAACCACACATTAGTACAGAATAGGCAAACACAGGTTCCATTTGCAGATACAGCCCATAAAAAATATTTTTTTTAAAAAAAGCGAGGCCATCAATGACACGCGACCAATCCACTGCTGAAAGGTGTGATATGCTGAAAGGTGTGATACGTGTCAAGTTGCATAAAACATAGGTTGCATCCGAACACTACATGAGCACCGGGGTAGTCATCGGACGACGTCTTCGTTGAACAAAATTTGATCTGTCAGACTGTCACTGCAAGCTGGGCTCTCAGTTGCCACCGCGAGGAACTGAGACCATAGAATATCCTTCACACCTCGGATTGATCCCTCGTGACTATTTACGAAGGTGGAGATCGACCTCGCAAACACTAACAAAAAGAAGGCAACAACAATAACAAAAAAGGCAATAGTCAAGAAAATGGAGAAATGAAATGATAAATTATTGGTTAGCCAAAAGCAGTGACAGAGACGCCGAGGACGCACATGGTGGATAAAGGATCATCCTCGCAAACTCAAACCAGAGGCGATCAATCCTTGCAAGATAGCGGCCGATGAGACGGCGACTCAATGGCACCAAAGATCCACATCTTTCCACCCAAGTCAAGTACCCAAGACAGGGCCTCCAAGAGTACCCTCACACTCGCGCAATAAAAAAGGAAGAGGATCACCATAGTGAGACAGGGGAAGTGCCAAGAACATGACATGATCATGTGCACCTCCACCAAACTAGTCCAACCACATATCCAATTGACGTGATGCGGAAACACTCAATTAGAAGCACAATGCACAAGACTAGTTGAAAGCACAAGGCCAGTGCTACTTTTGGTGTTTCAGACACACTTGAAGTGTCACTTGTCCCAAATGCGTTGAGTAATGAGGAGTACCTATCAAACTTAACGATGGTTGTTGAATAGAGGAATTAACTTTGCGTGAAAAGTAAATAATGTTAATGAAACAGTGTTTTGTGATATTGCTACGTGTAGCAGTTTATGGTAAGCAGTAGAAACGCCTTCAACCGATAGTGTGATGTTGCTTGTTGTCTTGCATGCTCGATAGGCGAGCCACCCATGAATAATTGAACCCTGTTTTCTATCCAAGCTACTTCCATACTCCACCCTTCCAAATAATTGAAGTTATAGGATTGTCCTAAGTCACACTTCATTAAGTTTGACCAAGTCTATCTAAAATATATCAACATTTACAACACCAAATTTGCTTCACTATATTCATTATGATTTACATATACATCAATTTTCCATTCAACTTGGATACCCGGACATGCGAGCCTTAAAGCATGCATGTTACTTCTCACTTGTGTGCTCCAAACACCGAGAAAATATTAACTGCTTTAGTGAAAGAAGGTATGTAGACTACATAGTACACACACACTTAAAACCATTTGCTTCACCTTGTAGACATGACATAATACAAGTAAAATGGAAATTTAAATCATGATTGATGATGCATTCGTCATTCTTGAATTGCCAAACGAAGGACATTGTTGGGAATCAACTCATGGTGTAAGAAACTGAGGTAGGTCAATGGGGATATTTTATCCCTTCTGCGAAGTTGGGTCCTTTATAGAATCACCTTCATATGTGAATCCATCGGGGGCAATGTGCGGATCCCTCATGATCTTCTGAAACTATTATAAAGATAAAATGTTGTATGAAATTAATTGAAGGTGACACTAACCGCTTACCATCTCACAATACCAGAGTCAACCTTAACTATTTTGGTGACTAAATTGCAAAGATAATTGTTGGCGTGACTGGTATCACATGATTAAAGTGCTTCATTTCTCCGTTTTGTTAATGGGCCTGTGTCATTGGGCAGGTGAAAATGTTGGTGGTTGACGTTTATTGTTTGGGCAGGTCATGTTTGTCTAGTACCCGACGAAATGCACTCCCCAGAATACCTAGCACTCGACAAGTTTCAGATTCTAGCTAGTAGTGCACATAGTAACATGCGTATAGTTCAGGCGTTCCAGCATGGCTACATGGCGGCACCCATTTTTTTGCTATGCACAGCACGTAATGGTTGTAAATATGTTTCTGACCAATACTTCAGTGGTTATGTTTCTGGCCAGTAATAGTACTTGTGAGCTGGATTGTTGTCTGCCAAACAAAATTTAAATGTGCAGTTGGTATTCTCAAGTGGATAACTGGATACTTTGCTTGAGTAACAACATCCTTTGCAGATGAAAAAGAAAGCGTGCCTCGGATTTCACACTGAAGCATAATGTGCCCTATGGTCACCAGCTGGGATGTCCCTGAACATGTGCTTGTTGACATTGGTTTCCTCATTGATAGAAGGAAAAGAATGAGTACATAGAGGGATACAATACATGACACGAACCCAAACATGCGTGAACATGGAGCAGAAAGACAAGGGATGCTCATCCCATACATAGGAAACATCACAACTAACCTATCAAGCTTGAACCAAGGACAGCAATGCCGAACCAGTAAGAATTTCAACATCGCCAAAGCCAGCACCGTGGACACCGCGCGCGAGCAAGATGGCGCCTTCAAGAAAGAATACAACGCCGAGACACCGTCGCCACCCGGTCTGGAGGAACCGAAACTAGGGTTTCCCCTGAGCTCGAAGAGGGGCGCAACTTTATGCCTTGGCAGCGCCTCCAAGAAAGAAACGGCACCCGCAGGCGTCGACGCTGCCAGCACCGGAAAGCCGAGCAGGCATTTCTCCCCGGCCCGAGGCTGAGCAATCCCATAGCCACCGTATTTGGAATAAAGATGAGCAAGTTAACGCTGGTCGGAACCATCATGTCGAAAGGGGGTGGCAGGATTGCGCCTGCCGTCGGAGGGTGGCACCGCCTCCAGACTCTGAGCATTGGATTTGGCAAAAGGGAGAGGCTATGATGTGTAGGAGGTAGGGCAGGAGGTGAAGCAAACCACTCGGTGGGTGGGGCGACGGCGATCAGTGACGGCAATCAGCAATGCCGGCAAGCTAGGACTGGAGGGACGCAGATCCGAGCTATCGTGGCCTTAGTCGTCGGGACATCGGCGAGCCCGACAACTCGGAAGAGACTCACCTACTGGGTCGTTGATGCCAGAGCCGCCCGACAGAGGACGTCGACAACCATGGACACCGGAGACATGCGGGACCGATTCTGCTGGGAATGGAGTAGGGCCAGCAAGGACCCGCCGCGCGGTGCCCCGTCTCTGCCACAACCACTATTGCCTCGTCACCTCTGTGCAAGAGCCGTCACCATCACTTGGCGGGAGGAAGGGCTGCCAGAGACGAGGAGGGGCCGCCTGCACATGGAAGGCATGTCGCATGCACCACCGGAATCCTCGTCACCAACGCCAAACTCGTAGCAAGGATGGTCGTCGAGTGGGCACCCATGGGTGCATGCTAGATCTAGGGGGAGAGGCCAAAATCCACCGACGCCTGCACCACCATAGCCCGTCCCAGAGAGGTGCGAGGTGTAGCTGGGTCTAGACACCGGGAGGAGCAGCCGCCGGATCCATGGCAGGTGTGTGGCCCGCGGTGCACGTCGGAGGTCGGGCTGACAGGAGAAACAACCGACTTGGGACCTGCCTCAGAACTGCGACCCCAGGCGGCAGGACGCCGCCGCGGCGCGAGCCACCCTCACGACATCGCCGCGAGGAGTAGAGCCAGGGGGAGGAGGCACGGACTGGACCGCGGCAGTGCAAAAACAATGGTTTTCGCATGCGAAAACGACGACGAAACCATGGATCATCCAGGAAAGTTGGGTTCGGAGCAAAGTAATCCTTCTGCAGTAGCTTTGCTCCGGATACCCTATCCCGATTGATGACTCTTCTCCCTTTGATTGAGCCCTTGAAATTAAGAATATGCTCCACTTTTCAGTCAATTTCCTCTTGCATGCTCGTGAGCATGATCATGTACACTTCTTCGTCCGAATCCGATATCGAAGAACTCATCTTGAACCAGTTGTTCAAGCTCCATCAGTCCATACTCCTCGTCGGACGAAGCATCGGAATCCATCGTTTCCCCAAAATTTGACCGACAAATCCGGTCAGACATTCTGCCAAACACATCCGACGCAAGGCAGAGCCAAAGAGTTGCCGGGCGTAATGCGATGTCTTTCGGGCCGGCGACGACGTCCTCCGCGGCGAGGTCGGGAGAGATGACCCCTCTGATGGAGCGGCCGGGGGAGGGGGGCAAAGGCTACTAGGCAACGGAGCGCGCGCGCGCGGCGGAGCTGGGAGACGGACGACACGAGGAGGAAGAAGAGAGGAAAACAGTAAATGGATCCGGCAGTTCTGTGGGGTGGATTTGTTGTAATTTGCGCTGGGGTCAGGATGTCAGGTCCGACGTGGCGGACGTGCCCGGGCTCCCCATATCCGCCCCATATTTATGATGGATATGAGGGGTGCCGGTCAGCCCGGGCGTTTGAGGCCCGTTTGAGGGGTCCGGTTGGGTCGCGTTTTTGTGACCGGTCGGTGATCGGCCGGTCTGCCCGGGCGTTTGAGACGGGTTTGAGGGGTCCGCCTGTGGATGCTCTTAATTGCCCTTTTTGTTCAGCTGTGTAATAGACATGCACAGGTTCAGGCCCCCCCTAGCAGGCTGAGCCCTAGGGCGTCGCACTTCTTGCCCCTGCCCAGGGCCGACCCTGATCCTTTCCCAAATGAATCTCTTGGCAGACCAACTATGAGTTCTAGATCCAGCCCCTACACAGAACAATCAAACAAATACATACATGAGTAGTAATCATACAGGGGCAAATCAGCAGTGCAGCATCGAAAACGCGGTACAGCGATAAAGGAGTGAGCACTGCCTGATCAGGGAAACGGCTCCGGAGCTCCGGCATCCCATCGGTGCGTAGACGCCTCAAGTGAGTCCGACCCAGCCGAAGAACCTTGCCTAGGTTGTGGCTGCTGCCCCCGATGGTCGATTAGAGATGGATGAGAGGCAGGGGAGGGAAGACAGAGGAGTGCAGGGGCTGTGGAGGCGAGCCATCGCCGCCATGACCCGCAGAGATTGGGGGAGGCATGACTGGTTGGAGGGAGCGGAGGAAGAAACGGGGAGCCAGGCGTGAGCCTTTTTATACCGGCCTACGCGGCGAAGTGGTGGCACCACATGATGGGGAAAATTGACTATTTGTTATTAAGTTCGTTCGAGTTTGATTATAACTACAAAGTTGAACTTTTCTTGACAAAACATAGCCAGGGACTAGATTGTGAGGGATGATTAGTGCTAGGGACAAAAAGGAAGATGATCCCACGTACACACGTCGTATACGTGTACAAGTACAAGCCTGGTGATCGGCCCATAACTACATGCATCGCTCCACCCCTCCATCCAAACCTAGCCATCGCAATTCATAGGGAAGGCTGCGCCTCTTCAACCCTAGGCGACGAACTCATCATCTGGTGCGCCGACCGCCGGCGCGTCAGAGCATCTACAGCCGGTGGTGCGCCGACCGCCGGCGCGTCAGAGCATCTACAGCCGGGCGAACGTCCGGCTAGCCGCTCACAAGTCTTCAGCGTTGTTTCTAATCTCTCCATGTAAGTACACGTAGTACTCGTACTTGGCAGCATGCCGCTAGCCGCTCACAATCCAGCTAGTACTTGGGTAGTATGTTAATCTCTTCATGTACTTAGTAGTACTCGTATTTTGTGATGCTGTCATTTGGAAGTTCTATGCTATCAAGTTTGTGACTTTCAAAGTTATTTTGTCAATAATTATGTGAGATGTGAACTCACCGCAACAAGTAGATGGTCAGGCTAAACTACTTATTATGTCTTTTCTTCAATGCAACACTCCGGATGACACTTTAAACCGAGATATCGAGCATGTGTTTCAGTTATTATTGTATTTGTTTTCATATATATCTACCGTCTGCCGACTGCGGAATTGCTTGGAAAATCCGGATGATGCTATGAATGTTGGCTATCACTCGACATTGATGGCCTCATACGCACTTGAGTACAAATCGATCTGGAGGCCAGGGACCAGTGCAATATTTTCTTTCCGTACTAGGGTCGTAGCAGGTCAAAAACAAAGAAAAGTAGGATCATAGTACGTAGCACACGGATGCTCCAGGATTTGTTTTTCCTTTCCTTCTTTCTTCACCATGCTTTTTTTCTCTTATATTAATTCTCCCTGTGTGTACCGATTGATATTTCTTCTGTCTGTAGCAATCTATCTGTATACGACCTGTGTATGCGTGGGATTTTCTCTTTTTTCCCTAGCACTAATCATCTCTTACGCTCTAGTCCCTAGTTAATGTTTTGTCAATAAAAAATCAACTTTGTAGTTATAATCAAATTCCAACGAACTTAATTACAAATAGTCAATTTTCCCCACATGATGGGATATTTCTGGATGGATTTAGACAAATCCAGAGACAGAATCTTTCCACCGCTGAAAACTAGTCAAACCGAAACATGGCAAAAAAAATATACAAATCAGAATCGAACCAGTAGCAAAAACAAGCACGCGTCAATTCACCGTCACACCTCGAATTACACTGCGGATTCACCCCAGGCGGGCTAGCTTAGCCACTTTAATTTTTCTTATATGGATCCATCGGTCATGGTTGCTTTGAGATTCGTGCTATATAAAAATATTATAGAACTTGTCTTGTAACAAAGCGTTACATTGAGTTTTCCTTCTTGTTTCAAAGTGTACTTTAATATTTTATATCGTGTATTAGCACAAGGGATCCAAAACAAATGCATTCTTTGTTATTGGTAGCACAATGAAATATGATGATACACATTAAAAAAAATGGAACATTTTGAAACAAGATAATTTTTTATAATGGAACATTTATAATGTCGACCGTGATTGACGCTACCCCTGGGGGAGCGAGCGACATGTGATTGCCGAAGAAGGCCGCAAATGCCGCGCCGGAGGCGAGAGTACGCCCTCCCCAGAGGGAGGGGTGAGCGATCCTGGGAGAAGGAAGGTACGCCCCCTTTGGGAGATCCCTTCGGTCTAAGGAAAGATTGGATGCAGGTTAGGAATGCGATCAAGAAGATGGAGATGAGGAAAATCCAGAATAAGGAATAAAAAATCAAAGCAAGATAGATCTGATGCAGTCGGATATTGGGGGATTGGGACGGATCAGGGACAAGATACATATATTGAGAAAAGATTTGGAGGACTCCTGGAGCAAAGGAACATATGGACAGAAAGGATTCACCCCGGAAGAACCGCCAGATGGGGGGGGGGGGGGGAGGAAGAAAGGATTCGGCTATGGTTGACCTCCCTAGCAAAGAGATACCACAAGATTGCATGGTGCCAGCATCACCAGGGCAAATCACCCCATGCGGATCTGGTAGGAGTGGCTATAAAAATCAGGACCAGAAACATGAATCCCACCCTACACCTCGCCCCTTGACATTGACAAGTGTTGATCGAGCCATGGAGAGTCACAAAAGAAAGGACAAGGCTGCCATGAGTGAGAGTGAGATGCCCCCCAAGCGAGCTGATGGTGGAAGGCTCGACAGAGTCCTCCTGCGCGGTGGCTCCTCCCGGCACTAGGGAGGAGTAACCACAGACCATGCCCCAGTTGGCCCAGAGGAGGCCCTGGTCCTGATGCGCTGACCTGACGCTCCCGAGGGGTGCTGCAGGGCCAAAATTCCCTGTCAACATGGACGTGTAGTTCAAGGAGGCGGTGGTGCTGGACCTGTCCGCTGAGAGAACATCAATGCGCACCCGCTGGATCGCGGTGGGCCTCTTCTTCTCGCCACAAGCCTTCAACACTGAAGGTTTGTTCCGAGAGATGAAGAGCAAGTGGGGATTGAGGGGGAGGCTGACCTACTCCCCCTCAAGAACAACCGCTACCTGATGGAGTTTGAGCGTGAAAGAGATCGTCGATGCATCCTCAACAATGGGCCCTGGACTCACAAAGGCGATGCCTTCCTGATGGTGGTCGTGGATGGGAGCCAGAGGCCTGCGGACGTCGAGGTTGCACACATGCCAACCTGAGTACGTGTCCATGATGCCCCTCCTAACATGATGTCAGAAAGGATTGCTTGGAAGGTTGGAGCAGAACTGGGAGAAGTCCTTGCAGTGGACTGTGACAAAGAGGGTCAGATCTGGGGTGATTACATTAGAATTCGTATTAAGCACGATGTTGATGAGCCTCTCCATAGTGATATCACATTTCATGAGAAGTCTGAAAATGATTTTTACTGCTTAGAGGTTAAGTATGAGAGAGTACCAAGGTTTTGTGGATATTGTGGTCTCATAGGGCATGGACAACGCGGTTGTAAGCCGCCTGTTGACCTCCAAAAGATGAGGTATACAGCAGCGATGCATGCCTCCCCTGCTAAGCACAGCTCCAGTAGAAGGGGTTATGTGGATCCAGATGTGAGTAGGGCTCGTAGGTTCCTCCAGTTCGGGCAAGAGGTGTTCGGCAAGGAGGAAACGGCTCCCCCAAAGCAGGTCAGAGAAAGGCTCATGGCCGTGCCTGAAGTAATTCTGGCAAACCCCATGATGCAGGCTGCAATCGCTGCTGTAAGTGCTCTGAAGGTCACTAATGAGGAAAACAACACTAAGAAGGTGGCCGCTGCAGTGGAGTCGGGGCAGGGGACTGGGCATGCTGCCCCTGTTGTTCCTTCCCAGTACATTATGGGGGGAAACAAGGGCTTGGTGCCAATGGGGATGCAAACGGTAATGGCTGGGACTCAAATGATAACAAAGATGATAGGTCAGAATGCAGATGCGGGTTCTGTAGAAGACATCAGCGAGGATCCGTCTTTCCCACCTGGTTTTGAGCCGGTCCCGAAGTACACCCCTAAAGGTGTAGACGATACTGAACCCATGCGGATGACATAGATGCTAGAGCTGGATGAGGACCAGAAGAAAGGTGTGAGTGCTGCTGCCAAGAGAGACCAAGAGATGAACCAGACTGGGAAGAAGAAGATTGCTGATGCTAAGAGAGGCCAAGAGGTGAACCAGATTGGGAATAAGAAGTACAGGGAGCAGGGGAACCCAACCGCATCAATCTTGGGAAAGAGAGGTGAGCGTAATGAGGTGGTGCTGAGCAAGCCAGAGGGGGTGATCAAGGAAACAGATTCAGAGCAGAAAAAGAAAAAGAAGGGGATAGACTCTGGAGATGAGGCAGACAACATGGGCAAGGAAGGAGGCAAGGAAGCGACCGAACCCGGGGCTCCCGGTAAACTGGTGGGTGCTAAAGATGGCACCTGGCAGGAACCATGACAGTATTGAGCTGGAACTGTTGGGGAATTGGCCAACCCCGGACAGTTCGTGAACTAGTTGGGCTCGTGCAATCGCTCAAACCCAAACTAGTCTTTCTCTTTGAAACGCGGCAAGGTGATGACTACGTCAATAAATTAAGATGGATGTTAGGCCTCAAGCACTGTATTAAGCATGCCGGTACCGGAAAGAGTGCTGGTATTGCCCTTTTCTATGATGAAAACGTAGAAATAAAGGAACTTGCCATTGGCCCGAGATATATCGATGTGTTGATCTGATTGTCTCCCCATAGCCCCCGTTGGAGGGGCACTTTTGTTTATGGTGAATCTAAAGCTCACGGGAGAATGCATATGTGGAACTCGTTGAGAAGGCTACGACCAATTGCATCTGAACCATGGCTGGTGATTGATGATTTCAACGAAACAATGTGGCAGTGTGAACACTTCTCTAGGGCAAAATGATCTGAAAGCAACATGGCAAATTTCAGGCAGGCCCTCGCTGACTGCAACCTCTATGATATTGGATATAAGGGCACGACCTGGACCTATGACAACAAACAATGCGAAGCGATAATGTGAAGGCACGCCTGGATAGGGCCGTGGCAACGCCGGAATGGTGTAAAACCTTTAAGGAAGCCACGGTGGAGCACATTGTTTCTGCAAGATCAGATCATGTGCTGGTGCTTCTGTGACTTGGAACTAGGAAAGACTGGAGGCCGGTCAGGAAGGGTTTCAGGTACGAGGGATGTGGGTGATGGTGTCCTGGACTAGGGGGTACTCACCACGTCGTCTCCCGACCAGTGGGTCGGGTCGAGGACCCCTAGGGTGATTCACTAATGGGCCACTTCGGGTAGCCCATGCCGAATACAAGGAGGATTCCACAAGACTTGGCGCACAAGACAAGGACTCCTCTAAACCCTAGGCCTACGGTGCATATATAAACCGAGGCCAGGCTAGTCAATAGATCATTATATTACATCTCATAATCTCGTGGTAGATACATGTACTCTGTACTATCCCCCATATCAATACAATCAAAAGCAGGACGTAGGGTATTATCTCTTCAAGAGAGCCCGAACCTGGGTAAAATCCTGTGTCCATGTTACCATCGCTCCAAGATGCCTAGCTTAGGACCCCTACTACGAGATATGCCGGATTTGACACTGACATTGGTGCTTTCATTGAGATTCTGCTGGTAGTCGCCGCGGTGCGATGGGAATTCAGATCGTCTCTGGCGCGATCTACGCGTTGGAACCGAGATTTGTTGTCGATGTCGGCATCTTCGTTGCCGGCTCGACTGGTCACCTCGGCTGGACCGAGGACTGCGCTCTGTGCCGGATCGTCAAGATCGGATGGATACTTTCATCATCATCATCTTCGATCTCTATCAAGATCACGAGAAATCATCCATGGAGCTCGGGGGCTCGATGTTGACATCGTCCTCGAGCAACTGTGCAGTTTTTCTGGACAGCGACTCGTGTTTGTCGTCCCCGCTTCCTCGAGCGTCGCCTTGATGATTGCCTTGGTGGAACTGTGCGGAATTGAGTCTATAATGACCCTGTAAAATTTTGTCGTATTCCGATGGAGGAATCTTTGGCGATCTACGAAATACCGGAGCCTTGTCGAATCTGGACGGGAATCGGGATGAGTTTAGGGCGAGGTGTCCAGCTTCCAGCTCGGACATCTTTTGGAAGATCCCACCGTTCATCGGCTGCGCAAATTCCCATACCGATCACCCCTCAAAATTTCAGCTCAATCCGACCGTTCAAACTCCGGGAAACGTCCGATGAGTACATCAATTTTTCCGATCTGTTTTCTGCGCGAAAACGAATCCGACCCGAGTTCATCTTTTTCATGAACGGGTTGTCGGACGTCCTTTTTGAAGGAAATTTTCTCATCATCTCGGTCATCCGACCAAGAGTTCGGCATCGCGAGGGCCGAATAATCATCAAGCGAACCTCGTCATCCGCGGGTTGTACGGGTCGGGCGCTCCGTTGCTTCATCAAGCCAGCACTGACCTCGTCACAAATTTCGACCTGCGTCGGCATCGCCGCGCCATTACTTTTTCAAGCTGACGTCCACCACGCCGACCTGCTTTGACACGTCAGCTGGCATGGGGCTCTAGCGTCACCTTACCGATCTGCTCCGTCACCTCGGCTAGACTGGGGGCTTCGTCATCCCTTCATCAACCTGCTCCGGGGACTTCGGCGTCACCAGCCGACCTGCTTCAACACCTCGGCTGGCATGAAACTTCGGCGTCACCAGCCGACTTGCATGAGACTTCGGCGTCCGCCGATCACAGCTTCGCCATGTTAACTGGACCGAGGACTTCATCTCGCCACATCGACCGTGCAGCGTCGCCACTTCGTCAAGCCAAACTCTTCGTTCAGGCACCTCGGCACCCAGGCCATATTCCTTTACTTATTTGCTTCACTTAAATTAACTAAGTAGAAGATTTTTTTTAAATATATTATTATCTTTCTTTGTTATTACTTTTCGCTTGCACTATTTTATGAGTGCAGGAAATCGACTTCGACTGCCGTCACGCGGTCACCCCGGCGTCACCTTATCGACCTACTCCACCACCTCGGCTGGACCAGGGGCTTCGCCTCGCCACATCGGCCGAGCCGTGACACTACTTCGGAGGGCCGAACTCCTCGTTCGGTCACCTCGGGACGGGCTTGGGGGCTGGGACCTTGGTCATGCCGAAGACTACACATCGGGTCTGTCAAAGTTCGATGGGCGTCCTCGTCCCGCCACAAGCCCGGATCGCGTCATCGACACCGAGCACATTAACCAGCTAAGTCGCTTTCATGCTCAAAAAATTTCAATTTTTTAATTTTATGTTCGGTTCGACCAAGCGTTATACTTTTTTGATAAAAAGTTGTTTGTGAAAAACTTTCTTTGTCAAAACTTTGTTTGTTACAAACAAATTCAAATACCCCGTTTACTTGGGGGCTTCCTTTATGAAACCTTTTCTCTTTGCATGTGATTATTATTGTACAGCTTCTTTCCTTGCTTGTGTATTATGCCAAAATATGCATCATGTTGACTTAAGTGTTCCGCAAAGCTGGGTTGCCTGGCTCCTGTGCTTACCCCTACGTTCCCGATTGTTCGGCTAGGAAGTAAAGGGAGCACCTCTGCGATTGTTACGATCGGGTCATCCTAACTCGTACCTCAGACGGGTGAAGCCGAAAGCTAGCGCTCTTATTGTTTTCAACTATGGTTGGCACACGACGGAATTCACGCGTACACAAATCTATTGCACAAGTCTCATAGTAATCATGAGCGACCAAAGAAAGGTACCGTTGGGGGCACTATTTTCTTTGAAGATGCTTCTTACGTTACATAAGTAATATAGCATAAGTTTCCTGAGCGCCCTTTGTCTGTTATAGCCTCATGGCCTGATTGCCTGGTTATCTGAAACACCGCCGATATTCTCGGTAGGCGGAGTAGATAACACTTTTCGGCCCTTGGCCGAAGAGGGAGAAGCCGACGGTCGGTTAAGACGCGTTCAAAGTTCGGGCGAACACAAATATTATATAAGTACTTCGGTTCATACAATCATTATACATAAAATTCTTTTACCCAAGTCACTTGGGGGCTCTTAAATTAATATGAGCCGTTTTATAATAGATGTTTTCTTCTTAGTCGTTGCAAAGTCTTTTTCTACCACTCCTGTCTCGACTCAAGTGTATGATCAATAGCCGGGTAGCCTGGTTTCTCTCTAAAGCCGCTTGCGTTTAGTTCGCTCAACTGGCCTGAGAAACACTCCGCCTTCGGGATAGGGAGGTAGAAGCCGAAGGCTGACCCACTTGAAGTCTAGAGATCGGATGTGTCATGTCAAAGCACGACGGAATCACAATTTTAAGACCAATTTCGTAATGGCACCAAAAAACTTGATTCAATCTAGACGTAAAGTTTTTTACGCAAGTTTTTTGGTCTTTTCAGCTTATAACATCTTTCACCTATTTTATGTTTTCCTTTCAGGAAGCGGGACATTCTCTTGGTTGAGGTGTTCGGCGTGATGATCTTGCTAGGAAACTCTTTTCTAAACTACAGTTCGGCATCTTTCCTGCTGAACTCCACCTCGGTGTTATCAAAACATACATGACGGTTGAACTAGTTCCCGAGGAGGTACGATCCTAGGGTCGGCCATGTTGCCCAACCCAAGTCTCGGGGGTTACTGCATTGACAATTCAATGCAGAAAATTTCAGTGCAATATAGTTTCCGAGGAGTTTATGTTGGTCGGTCGCACCCAACCTGAGTCTCGAGGTCTGTGCACACCGCTTTTGTGTTCCGAGGTATGCTGCCGAGCTAGGAGTAGATCCTCAGGCCGATTTTGCGAATCGACCTGAGTCTCAGGGGCTACTGGGATCAGCGGTTTTATGTCATCCTTGAGGTGCATCTCGGGTTTTAGACCGACACACACCTTGAGGGCTACTGGCTATATATCTCGGCAGAGAATAAATTGCACCAATCGAAAATATCCACAAAAAATCAGCCCACGGTCGGGGTGGTGCACCACCTCGAAAGCAGTCCGGCATAAAGCTCGGGCGCAAGTGGCTGGCTCCATAGAGAGCATTTCCGACATTAAGCTCGGATGAATTCCTTTAATTTTTAAGGTCCAAGGTAGTTTATGATATCTCGGACGCTGATCATCATTGGAGCTCGGATGCAGTCCAGCGTTGGAGTTCGGAAGCAGTCCGGCATAAAGCTCAAGATCGGAGATGCCTCAGAAGCAGTCCGGCATAAAGCTCGAATGCGAATGGCTGGCTTCATAAAACACTATTTTCGGCATTAAGCTCGGATGAACTCCGTCAACTTTTTCAAGACCGAGGTAATCTATGACATCTCGGATACAGTTCGGCATTGGAGCTCGGACACAGTCCGGCGTTGGGGCTCGGCTGCAAAAAGATACCTCGGGTACATTCCTGAGTTGGAGCTCGGACATAGTCCGGCGTTGGAGCTCAGCTGTAAAAAGACACCTCGGATGCAGTTCGGCGTTGGAGCTCGGACGCAAGAGGACACCGCCGCACGGGAAACACTTCAAACCCGAGGTGTGGCATAAAAAATAATAAGGCATTGATAAAGGCCGATATCTTAAAGGGGCTCCTCGGATGCCCGACGTGTGAACTCTTCGGATTCAACTCGGCGATCCTCAAGATCGGACATGGGAAGATTTGTTGAACCAGTTTTGAAGACCGACGATCGAAGACAAATAACTGTGCGGAAGAACCGAGGATCGTCCCCAACTTGAAGACCGGTTCAGGGGGCTACTGATGGTGTCCTGGACTAGGGGGTACTCACCACATCATCTCCCGACCAGTGGGTCGGGCCGAGGACCCCCAGGGTGATTCACTAATGGGCCACTTCGGGTAGCCCATGCCGAATACAAGGAGGATTCTACAAGACTTGGCGCACAAGACAAGGACTCCTCTAAACCCTAGGCCTACGGTGCATATATAAACCGAGGCCAGGCTAGTCAATAGATCATTATATCACATCTCATAATCTCGTGGTAGATACATGTACTCTGTACTATCCCCCATATCAATACAATCAAAAGCAGGACGTAGGGTATTATCTCTTCAAGAGAGCCCGAACCTGGGTAAAATCCTGTGTCCATGTTACCATCGCTCCAAGATGCCTAGCTTAGGACCCCTACTACGAGATATGCCGGATTTGACACCGACAGTGGGAAAGATCGGACTCGCTCCCGGATACAATCCGCAAGGCTTGGGAGGGAGGAGGCAAGAGCAGATCGATGGGGGATATCGTAGCTAAACTAAAAAGCATGCAGAGCATTCTGAACTCATGGGCGCTGAGAGATTTTTTTCTCCCTGCAAAATAAGATCAGCTCGTGTAGAGGCAGGTTGAAGTGGCTCTGGAACCAGAAGTCTAACCCGAAAATTGAATGCCAAATTAAGAAAACTGCCGGAAAGCTAGATGAAATGTTCTATAGAGAGGAGATTATGTGGAAACAGCGCTCTAGAATAACCTGGTTAAGAGAAGGGGATAAGAACACAGAATATTTCCACCGCAAAGCGACCTGGAGAAGGAGGAAAAATAAAATCCGTAAACTCCAGCGTAACGATGGGTCTTGACCAGAGAAAAATAGAGGAAATGCATAATGAAATAAACCTCTTTTTCAAAGATCTGTACTGTAAGGATAGTGCAGTTGCACCACATGCTCTTCTGGACACCTACCAGACCCTAGTGGATGATAATATGAACACTGCACTCACAAAACCAATTACACCAGAGGAAGTCAGAGATGACCTTTTTCAAATTGGTCCGCTTAAGGCACCGAGTGCTGATGGATTTCCGGCCCGTTTTTTCCAAAGAAACTGGGATGTGGTCAAGGAGGATCTCACATCAGCAGTGATTAAGTTTTTTGAGAGCGGTATCATGCCGGAAGAGGTGAATGACACGGTTATAGTCCTCATCCCAAAAGGAAAAGATCCGAAGAGTATAAAGGACTACTGCCCAATCAACTTATGCAATGTGATCTATAAGGTGATATCAAAGATCTTAGTGAACCGGTTGAGACTTTCCTTGATGAGCTTGTGTCTGAAACACAGAGCGCTTTCGTACCGGGAAGATGGATCACGGACAACGCCCTCATAGCGTTTGAGTGTTTCCACAAAATCCAGCATTGCAAAAACCTTAGGGATTCTTATTGCGCCTATAAACTAGACCTGACCAAGGCATATGACCGTGTGGATTGGGACTTCCTTGAGGGTGCCCTGGGAAAAATGGGATTTGATGACAGATGGATTAAATGGGTGATGGCGTGCGTCAGATCAATAAGGTTTACAGTACGATGTAATGGTGAGCTGTTTGAACCTTTCCACCCCTCCCGGGGACTGCGGCAAGGAGATTCGCTAAGCCCATATTTGTTCTTATTTGTGGCGGATGGGCTAGCTGGTCTGTTAAGGAAAGAGGTGGTGAATGGCACACTCAACCCGCTCAAGATTGCCCGCAATAGCCCAGGTATTTCAAACCTCCTCTTTGCGGACGACAGTCTCCTGTTCTTCAAAGCCAATGTGGAGCAAGCCAGAAGGGTAAAGGAGATTGTAACAGCCCGGGACCGACGCTCCAGAAGATTCCCCTTTTATTCCGTTGTCGTCGTGTGGTTCGAGTGGTTGTCGCATTTATCATCGCATCATTCGCATCATCTGCATAGCTTCGTCACTCGTTTTCGAAAACTTGCATCCGTTCGTAGTTGCCGGTTCGCTCCGTTCGTGTCGTCGACCGTTTCGAGACCAGCCACACATGCACGTGCCCGCGGCATCGGTTTATTATCGGACGCTTTCGGTATTTAAAAATCATGTCACGGGCCGCAAACCTCCCTCTCTTCTTGGCCCGTCCACCTCTCCACAGCCCACTAGCCCAACTAGCTTGCCCCTTCGTTCGTGGTCATCGGATCGCGATCGGACGAACGAGGTCCAACCCCAACCCTAGTGCCTTCCCTATTTAAACCCCCATGGAGAGAGAGCCCCTCACTCTCTAGGGTTTCCCCCTTGCCAAATTGCAGCCACACCCCTAGAAAACCCCACCTGCTAGCCCTCCTCCTCCAGATCCCGCAGCCCCAACCATCTGCCCATTTTCGGCCCTCGGATCACGATCTAGAGGCTGAAATTCGTCCAATTCCCCACCTACCGGACATGTCCGCGGCCAACCCGGACCTGTCCGGGCGACCACAGCCACCACCGCCGCAGCCCGCAGGCGCCCGTCCGCGCCGGCGCCTCCAGATCCGCCCCCGAGCTTCCGTGCTCACGCCCGTACCGGAGCTCCTCGCGAGCTGTGCCCCGCCGCTGCCGGAGCAGACCGCCCTTGCCAACCCCGCAAGAGCGCGCATCGCCGTCCGCCGTCAAGACCCAGCTCCTGGCCATGGCCTCCCGCACCAAGAGCCGCCACCGGCCGTGGACTCCCACCCCGCCGCTCGTCTCAAGCGCCGGCAGCCGCCGGATCTGCTCCTCCGGTGGCCGGATCCGGCCGCCCCAACTTCCCTCCGCGGCCTCCCCCGCGTCGTTGGTCAGCGCCGCCGTCCTCCTGCTCGTGCGGGCGTAGGACAGGGACGAGCGCCCGTTGACCCCGCGCGGAGCTCCTCGCCCAAGGCCCAGCTCGCCCCTGCTCGACCTTGTAACAGCCCGGGACCGACGCTCCAGAAGATTCCCCTTTTATTCCGTTGTCGTCGTGTGGTTCGAGTGGTTGTCGCATTTATCATCGCATCATTCGCATCATCTGCATAGCTTCGTCACTCGTTTTCGAAAACTTGCATCCGTTCGTAGTTGCCGGTTCGCTCCGTTCGTGTCGTCGACCGTTTCGAGACCAGCCACACACGCACGTGCCCGCGGCATCGGTTTATTATCGGACGCTTTCGGTATTTAAAAATCATGTCACGGGCCGCAAACCTCCCTCTCTTCTTGGCCCGTCCACCTCTCCACAGCCCACTAGCCCAACTAGCTTGCCCCTTCGTTCGTGGTCATCGGATCGCGATCGGACGGACGAGGTCCAACCCCAACCCTAGTGCCTTCCCTATTTAAACCCCCATGGAGAGAGAGCCCCTCACTCTCTAGGGTTCCCCCCTTGCCAAATTGCAGCCACACCCCTAGAAAACCCCACCTGCTAGCCCTCCTCCTCCAGATCCCGCAGCCCCAACCATCTGCCCATTTTCGGCCCTCGGATCACGATCTAGAGGCTGAAATTCGTCCAATTCCCCACCTACCGGACATGTCCGCGGCCAACCCGGACCTGTCCGGGCGACCACAGCCACCACCGCCGCAGCCCGCAGGCGCCCGTCCGCGCCGGCGCCTCCAGATCCGCCCCCGAGCTTCCGTGCTCACGCCCGTACCGGAGCTCCTCGCGAGCTGTGCCCCGCCGCTGCCGGAGTAGACCGCCCTTGCCAACCCCGCAAGAGCGCGCATCGCCGTCCGCCGTCAAGACCCAGCTCCTGGCCATGGCCTCCCGCACCAAGAGCCGCCATCGGCCGTGGACTCCCACCCCGCCGCTCGTCGCAAGCGCCGGCAGCCGCCGGATCTGCTCCTCCGGTGGCCGGATCCGGCCGCCCCAACTTCCCTCCGCGGCCTCCCCCGCGTCGTTGGTCAGCGCCGCCGTCCTCCTGCTCGTGCGGGCGTAGGACAGGGACGAGCGCCCGTTGACCCCGCGCGGAGCTCCTCGCCCAAGGCCCAGCTCGCCCCTGCTCGACCTTGTAACAGCCCGGGACCGACGCTCCAGAAGATTCCCCTTTTATTCCGTTGTCGTCGTGTGGTTCGAGTGGTTGTCGCATTTATCATCGCATCATTCGCATCATCTGCATAGCTTCGTCACTCGTTTTCGAAAACTTGCATCCGTTCGTAGTTGCCGGTTCGCTCCGTTCGTGTCGTCGACCGTTTCGAGACCAGCCACACACGCACGTGCCCGCGGCATCGGTTTATTATCGGACGCTTTCGGTATTTAAAAATCATGTCACGGGCCGCAAACCTCCCTCTCTTCTTGGCCCGTCCACCTCTCCACAGCCCACTAGCCCAACTAGCTTGCCCCTTCGTTCGTGGTCATCGGATCGCGATCGGACGGACGAGGTCCAACCCCAACCCTAGTGCCTTCCCTATTTAAACCCCCATGGAGAGAGAGCCCCTCACTCTCTAGGGTTTCCCCCTTGCCAAATTGCAGCCACACCCCTAGAAAACCCCACCTGCTAGCCCTCCTCCTCCAGATCCCGCAGCCCCAACCATCTGCCCATTTTCGGCCCTCGGATCGCGATCTAGAGGCTGAAATTCGTCCAATTCCCCACCTACCGGACATGTCCGCGGCCAACCCGGACCTGTCCGGGCGACCACAACCACCACCGCCGCAGCCCGCAGGCGCCCGTCCGCGCCGGCGCCTCCAGATCCGCCCCCGAGCTTCCGTGCTCACGCCCGTACCGGAGCTCCTCGCGAGCTGTGCCCCGCCGCTGCCGGAGCAGACCGCCCTTGCCAACCCCGCAAGAGCGCGCATCGCCGTCCGCCGTCAAGACCCAGCTCCTGGCCATGGCCTCCCGCACCAAGAGCCGCCACCGGCCGTGGACTCCGACCCCGCCGCTCGTCGCAAGCGCCGGCAGCCGCCGGATCTGCTCCTCCGGTGGCCGGATCCGGCCGCCCCAACTTCCCTCCGCGGCCTCCCCCGCGTCGTTGGTCAGCGCCGCCGTCCTCCTGCTCGTGCGGGCGTAGGACAGGGACGAGCGCCCGTTGACCCCGCGCGGAGCTCCTCGCCCAAGGCCCAGCTCGCCCCTGCTCGACCGCCCCAGCTTCGAATGGGCCCAGCCCATGGTGAGCGCCTGCCTATCCTACGCCTAGTGCACCGCATAGCTATGATGCGCCGCTGTTTCGGCCCATGTAGTTTTTTTCCCTGTGTGCGAATTTCTCTATTATTCTGGGACATGCATATTTTCAGATAAATGCCATGTTTTAAAATGCTCATATTTAATTAACCGTGCACCGTATGAAAATGTTTCATACATGTTTATTGCTCAGAAAAATGTGTAGATTAATAATATGCCATTTTCATCCATGTTAAAAATGCCTAAGCTCGCTGTTTGCATCATTTGCATAATTGCCATCATTTTTGCATTGCCATATTTATTTATCCATGCATGATATGAAATAATTTTGAACACGAGATATGCCCTTGAACATGTGTGCTAGGCCCTGGTGTTTTTGGTTGCTATAGAAATGCATGTTTAGGTGTTGTTTTCTTGTTGCCAACATGCTATAAAAATCTGATGTTTTGAGGGTCCAAAATATTTCTAAGTCTGGAAATCTGTTATTTTGTTGCTGTGTTGCGATGTGATTTGCTAGTGTTCTAGGAGTCTTTTGGTGATGCCACCAAGGAGTCTTTTGTTAAGCATGTTATGCTCTTTCATGTTGTGCCATTAGTTTGCATAAATAGGTTTTGCATCATAATTATTTCTGTTGCTCAATATGTCAATCTGTTAAAACTGCTGCACATGACTATCCTAATTTTCACTAAGTCTGAGAATCTGTTTTCTTCAATATGCCATGTTGTGTTGATGGTTGCCATGAATCTGAGCATAATTTGATGTTGCTATAAAGTAATGAATTGTAATGCATCATGTCTACTACCATGCTGTTAATTTTCATGCCATTATATGCCCTGTAGCATATAGTTTTACTGCTGTCAATATGCCTCCATGAAAATCTGCCATGCTAAAAACTGTTATTTTCACTAAGTCCTAATCTGCCATATTTTGTTGCTATGTTGTGAGCTTCCTACCATGTGTTCCATAACTATTTTGAGTATGATATGTGAAGATGAAATGAAGTGTATGTTGTATGCTACTGCCCCATGCTTAGTTTGTGCATTTTAGTATATTGTAACTTGTTGTTTTCATGTGTGCAAAATGCTATCTTGCTGTTTTGGGCAGATTTCATCTAAAACTTGTGTTGCTTGTTATTGTTGAACCGTAGCTCCGTTTTGAACATGTTGCACATGAAACTTGCTTAGGATTTCATGTAGCATCATAATAACCTGCTGCATTCATGATTCGAAGTGTTGTGGTTGTCTTTTCCATGCATTTTGCATTCATGTCATATGCATCTTGCGAATGTCATATCTTTTAGACCGTAGCTCCGTTTGAGATGTTCTATATATGTAAATCGACTAGAATGACGTGTAGAATTGCATGGTTCACTTTATTTTGCTGTTTAACAAATATAAAACCTGATTAATTCAGATCTGGACCAATTTCGAAATTAACATATGGGGTCGTTTCGGAAATGCTATATGTTGTTTCCGGTCTCATTTAAACTTGCCTAGGTGTGTAGTTTACTTATGCTTCACCTCTTGCCATGTTTAACAACATTTAATATTGTGGTGTACCTAAACGAGAGTGAACTAAATATTCAAATGTGGAGTTTCATCATTATGCAACTCGTTGCATATTGAGCTTCACTTAATGTGTAGTATTTGATTGTTGTGATTGTCATGCCTTGCATATTTAAAACCGGACATGCATCATATTTGTTGCGCATCATGTCATGCATTTGTTGTGGTGTTCTCGTGTGTTGATTGTTGTTTCCGATTGCTTCTTCTCGATAGAGTTCCGAAACCGCTTCGGAGTGTGAGGATTCGTTCGTCTACGTTGGCTCGTCTTCTTCATGGATTCGTTCTTCTTCCAAGCGGGATCTCAGGCAAGATGATCATTTCCCTGGATACCATTACTATCATTGCCATGCTAGATGTCTCGTTTCTATCGCTGTCTCGCTACCTACCACTTGTATGTCAAGCCTCCCAAATTGCCATGAAAAGCCTCTAACCCTCCACTACCTAGCAAAACATTGTTTGGCTATGTTACCGCTTGCTCAGCCCTTCTTATAGCGTTGCTAGTTGCAGGTGCAATTGTTTTCCAGCTATCACAATATTATTGCTATTTAATTTAATGCACATATATACTTGGTAAAGGGTGGAAGGCTTGGCCTTTTGCTCGGTGTTTTGTTCCACTCTTGCCGCCCTAGTTACTTGTGAACCGGTGTTATGTTCCATAAATGAGCGCTTCTAACATGCTCGGGGTTGTTATGGGGACCCCCTTGATTTTCGTTTTAGGATAAAACTTGTCTGGCAAGGCCCAACATTGGTACTACATTTGCCTAATAACTAATAAACCTGCATAGGGAGTAATTAACCCGAGGATCTTTAATCAACAACCCGGGCCAGTGCTCCTCATGAGTGTTGGTCCAAACTAGAGCACCGTGCGGGGCCAACCCGGGGCAACTCGGGAGATGTCTATTAGGCCACCGTACGCTTCGCTTATCTGTCGTGTCCTGAGAACGAGATACGCGGCTCCTATCGGGTTCGTCGACACGTCGGGCGGTCTTGCTGGACTTGTTTTACCTTTCTCGAACGTCTTGTGCGAGGAATTCCGAAAATACTTCGGGCTATCTCGAGGTTGCGGTTTTCCAGTGGAATTGCCTAGGAAGATCACGAGGTTCGTGGTCGAGGTTATTCTCGCTGCGTGTGGTTAATTTGTGATGGATGAGTAGGAGCACCCCTGCAGGGTTAAATCTTTCGGAAAGCCGTGCCCGCGGTTATGTGGCAAACTTGGAAACTTTGTTTAACACCCGGTCATAGCAAACTTGAAGTAAACTCAAATAAAATACACCAACTGTGTGCGTAACCGTGACTGTCTCTTCTCGTGAGTCCTTATCCGAGAGAGAACACGGTGGGGTTATGTTTGACGTAAGTAGGTGTTCAGGGTCTCTTAGAGATCATTACTAGTCCACGTCCGTTTATTCGACAATCATCCCCCTTTATTCCTGTACTCGTAAGTTAGCCACTCAATAATGCTTAGTGCTTGCTGCAGCCTCACCACTTAACCATACCTCTCCCATTAAGTTTTAATAGTCTTGATACCCTTGGAAATGAGATTGCTGAGTCCCCGTGGCTCACAGATTACTACAACAACAGTTGCAGGTACAGGTAATGCGATGATATGACCTGAGCGCGATGCTTTGTTTGATTTGGAGTTCTTCTTCTTCTTCTTCATCGATCTAGGATGGGTTCCAGGCGGCAGCCTGGGATAGCAAGGATGGATGTCATTTTATCGTTTGTTTTCGTCCGTAGTCGGACCCTGCTCTTCTGTATGATGTTTGTATTTGTTGTTGTATTGATGTGATGTTGATGTAGCTTGTGGCGAGTGTAAGCCAATTCCATATACTCACCTCTTCTGTACATGTACTTGTAATGATATCCATTCTTGCAACACGACGAGATGCGCTTCTAGCCCTGTCGAGGCCCTCGTGCCAAAATAAGGATAGGATCGCATCTTGGGCGTGACAGAGATACTGGACACTTTCCAAATGGGTTCATGGCAACTTTTAAGCCAAAGCAAGTGCTCACTTCTTTTTAGTGAGGTTTGCCCCGTGCAGGCCAGAGATGATATAAAGGAAATTCTAGGGGTGGCTAACTCATCGTTCGAGAGCAAATACCTAGGCCTCCCCACACCTGGAGATAGAATGAAGAATGAGTGTTTCCAACCGATCATGGATAGATTTGGGAAACGATGTTGCGATTGGAATGAGAAATTTATGTCCCAGGCAGCGAAGGAAGTACACATCAAAGCAATAGTGCAAGCCCTACCCACATACGTCATGGGGGTTTTCAGAATGAGCACGGGGTTCTATAAGAAATATGAGAAGATGATTAGGGACTTCTGGTGGGGTGACAATGAAAAGCATCGGAAGGTGCACTGGATGTCTTGGGAGAATATGACGAGACACAAGAGAAATGGGGGCATTGTATTCCGGGATATGCATCTTTTCAACCAAGCCTTGCTAGCACGGCAAGCTTGGAGGCTTACCCAAAATCCCAATAGCCTGTGTGCTCGGGTCCTAAAATCAAAATATTACCCACAGGGTAAACTTCTGGACACGGTATTCAGTTCAGATGCATCACCATCATGGAGAGGGATTGAGTTCGGGCTTGAGCTATTGAAAGAAGAAGTAATCTGGCGAGTGGGAGACGGCAAGAGCATACAGATTCAGAAGGACCACTGGTTACCAAGGAACGAGGGTCGCAAAACAGCGAACTTTATTCGGAGATCAAGGATACGGTGGGTAAGTCAGTTGATGCTCCCTAACGAGAGAAAGTGGAACATAGAGCTGATCAACCAGATCTTCCACCAGTTTGATGCGGAGGAGATCTGCAGAATGAGATTGCCGACTGCTGCGACAAAAGATAGCATTGCTTGGCATTATGAAAAATCGGGATAATTCTCAGTGAAGAGCGCCTACAAGCTGGCAGACATGATTAAGCGCAAAACCAACTCGGAGGCATCTTCCTCTTCTGGTGAAGCGGGTGTCAGAAATTTGTGGGACATAATATGGAAAGCAAGGATTCCCGAAAAAAATAAAGATTTTTGGCTGGCGTGTTGCAACCCAATCCCTGGCCACAAAGCACAACACCCTCAAGAGGACAATCACTACAGATGGTGTTTGCAGCTTATGCGACAGCGGCGAGGAAGATGAATACCATGTTGTCTGTGCCTGCACCAGAAGCAAAGCGTTGAGATTCAGTATGAGATCAAGCTGGAATCTGCCGAAGGAACAGGACTTCAAGTATACCGGACATGACTGGCTACAAATACTGCTGAGTTCGCAAAACGAGAGGACAAGAAGAAGAATCCTCATCTTATGCTGGCAGTGTTGGAACCTCCAAAACAGTGCCGTCCATGGTAACGGAAAAGAGACAGTTCAGGGCTCGGCTCTGTTCCTAACTAGATATGATGAGGATATAGCTAACGCGCGCCCAGATCCCCGGGGAAGCTGATAACAAGAACAGCAACAACCGGGTCCAGCCACAACTGGGCAAGGCCGAAGATCCAAAGGTTGTTAGGTGGTTGGCCCCGGAGGAGGGATGGGTGAAGCTAAACACTAATGCGGCGTTTACCCAGCTGACCGGTGATAGCTGGGGAGGGGCTGTGGCCAGAGATTACCGAGGGCAAGTTCTCCTATCGGCCTGCCTGGACACGGGTAAATGCAGATCCCCGACAGAGGCAGAAGCAGCCGCTGTCCTCGGTGGTGTGAGCGAGCTGGCTAAAGTATTCAGAGGCAAATTAGTCATTGAGACTGATAGCTCATCAGTGGGACAATTCCTGAGTGGTAACAATGCTAACCAATCAAGCTGCTTTCCGATCGTGGCAGACATCAGAAACAACCTGAAACTCTTTGAGATGGTTGAGATCAGTGTCAGTAGCAAGAACCGGAACTGCCTGGCGCATGAGCTTGCCGCTACCTCTAGGTCCGCGGGAACCCAAGTCCTGCTAGCCAGGGTGCCTAACAACCTTGTCCAACTGATGCAGTCTGAATGTAGTCCTACCAGGGAGTAGATCGCTCCGTGGTTCTAAAAAAAGAGATAATTTTTTTATAGCAACCAAAAAAGTAACACAAATCTCTAAGCAACCACAAACGGTGGATCCATACACGAGATATCTCATGCATGGTAGATAAACCACTCTGCCCGGTTGAGCCCATGTATCCTCATGCAGGTCTACAACAGAGAAAAGCAACACCTATAATAACTTAAAGCAATTAGGGCTAGTTTGGAATGTGTCCTCGTGGTGCCTTGTCTGATGCGAAATTATGCGAAGGTATGTCTCGTTTATTATGAGACAATGTACCTCCGCCTTTGCTCTGGCACTAGCGAATGCGTTGTGTTAGTGGGCCAACCTAATGAAGTAGATTTTCGTGAAAGTTCTGAGGATCGGTTCGTGTAACCTTCCATCGATTTGAGGAAGATTTCACACATTTTTTCTTTACGGATTTCATTTGTTTTTCTTTTGATATTTGTTTTTTCCTGTTCGTTCTTTTCTTCTTATTTTTTTATCTTTTTTAATACACCATATAAAATTTTCATACACATGCTCAACATTTGTTTGATATACGATGAACAATTTTTACATTGTTTAAACATATTATTGAAAAGCACTAACACATTATTGAAACACGTGAATATTTTTTAAAATATAAAACATTTTTTTACATTGTACACCCATTTTCATAAAATTTACGAACATTTTTTTGAAATGGGTGAACAATTTTTTAATGTTGCAAAAGTTTTTAAAAAATTTCTTAAACATTTTAAATTGTATAAACACCATTTAAAATGTAATGAATATTCTTTGGAACGCATGAACATATTTTTAAATGCCACAAATATATTTTTAATGTTACTAAACATTATTTTAATATATATGGACATGTTTTACACTGTATTTTTTTTAAATGTCACAAACGTTTAAAAAAAACATGAATATTTTTTAAATGTGATTTGCCATGTTTTCTTCTTGTATATTCTTTTTTTAGGGGATCTTGTATATTCTATTGATGTCTTCAACCTTCTTCCAGAGCTGGAACCTTCTTCCAATGGGAATTGCAACATCTGTAAATAACTAGGAAGATGAGCAAGTATTTCTTGAAAAGTATGCTCTGCAGGAAGCTGTCCGATTCGTAATGCAACCGGGACTAATGTGTAGATCGAGCTTGCATCAAAGCCCTGTTTTCTACTAGTGACGGGACGTGCTCCGCCTTGCCGTTGAACAGTATCAACCAGTCTCCGGCCTTGCTCAACTCGCGCGTCACCGTGTTGGGTGCCGCTGACGGTGCCGACGGCGCCGCTGAAGGAGATGCAGATGATGTCGCCACCGACGACCATGTAGTCGCAAACATCGGCGACGAGCCTTGTACTATTGCACCAGGGCTCTTCGCCCGGCGGCGTGGGAGCTCGTCGCAATGCCAAGACATGTCACTCGTGAACAAGGACTGTTGGTGTCGCCGGTACATCAGGGCCTCGAATTGCCCCTTCCCCGGCTTGAGACGCTATCGATGACGTAGAGGTCGCTGGTGTCTTCGCTAGTGCCTTTTTTTTAGGTCGAGCTTCATGGTATCCCGTATCGTGGCCGTTCAGTATCGCCTCCGGTGCATAGGGATATGTGCATAGTGTTGAAAAAGTGCAGGTGCGTCAGGGCTACCAGTACTTAATTCTCATGCCCGTGACCACTACTGCGGTACTGCCTCTCTCTCCTACCCCCATGTGAAATTCTGACAGCACCTCTCTCTCTCTCGTACTCCCTCCGTAAAAGAAATATACAGTCTGCCCGTGACCACACGATTCTCACATGCAATCTCTTTTCTCATATACAATCTGCATGCATACAGTCTCTCTCTCTCTCGCGCGCTTTCGGACCAAAGACTTTTTTCTTTAGTGATCTTCCATCTTCTGACTCCCACTGTCCCCCCACGCTCTCTCTCCTGCCTTCTCTTTTCTCTCTTTATAGATTCCCGCGCTCTCTCTCATATGGAGAGGTTCCCGCTCTCTCTCATAAAGAAAAGTACAGTCTGCCCGTGACCACAAGATTCTCTCTCACACAGAGGAAATTGGGAGTTCTCTCTCCACACATTTTTCCTCTCTCCTTTCTCAGCCTCCCATTTTCTCTCTCTCTCCTCCCGTTCTGCTATCTCTCACTGCTTCTCTCTCTCACATGTCCGCAAGCAGCATCCCATTCTCTCTCTCTCCGGTCAGCTGCAGCAGGATGCACTCTTCCTTTTTTTTTAATTGCTGGCAAACACGACTCACCAGGGCAGCGGTGCGTGTGAGACGACAAAAGCGACCAGCTACTGCCTAGAAACCTAGCGGACCTATACCTACTTTATATTCCTGTTTACATAGACAGGACAGCTCCTCCTAATGGCACTGGAGCGAACAGATGCAGAGCTCGTGATGCTTCGAGCTGCACACATATCACGAGGCAAACCGACCGTCCAGATAGAAGGTACCGTAGAGCTCGGCCTGGGAAAGAACTCTGCGGTGTCTTCGCCGTCATCGAGCTGGGAGGCCGTCGGAGGGACCGAGATGGCCAATGGGGAGCGCTTATGCGCGTGGAGGCTTGGCATGGAGACGACGGCGCCACGGTAGCCACAACCGTTGGCACCGGCGTCGACCCGAAACACATGGCGGGTATGGCCGAACCAGAACTTGTCCTCAACTTGTCCTCGAAAGCGGCGGCGCGAGCCCTCTAGCTCTGGGTAGTACGAGCTGCATCGCGATGGACTCGCCGTCACCATGGCCGCTGCCGGCCGCCGGATCTTGGGCGTCGTCCTCTCCGCCTCCGCCAGGTCTACCTTTTTGTAGCTCCTTCTTCTCCTGTTGGGCCCCATGGCCTTGGCGAGCATCAACGCCGGCACCGCCTTGCTGTGCGCCGCCGCTTCCTCCGGCGTCGGGTAGAAGAAGTCATTGCGGGAGGGGTCGAAGGGCCGAAGCGAGTAGTACAAGGACTCTCGCCGGTCTGCAACCACCATGTTCAGGAACCGCCGCCCGCCGCCGCCGCTTATCTCGTCATCGATCAACTACCTCGTCGTCGCCGATCTTTTTTTTTTAATCCGTACCCTATATTTACTAGTAGAACGTCTTGCGTTGCCACGTGCTTTTGAAAAAAATTAAAATTAAGATGCTACTCACAGAACAATGCCATCTCAATTAACACACATCTTTTTTTGGACAATCAGCTAACACACGTCATACTACCAAACATAACAATGTTATTGACAACTAAAAAAATTAGTCAGAATGAGTTGCATTTTATTAATTCATCTCGGCACAATCTGAGTCCAACAAATCACGTATACAATTCAGCGGGTACCTGACCAAGTTTTACATAACTTATTTGCACAACCATGGTTCGCTACCCGATGAGTAGCTCCATTAGCCTTCGTCTCACCCATGCCACCCTAAATTCCTCCCTTGGTCGCATGCACTGTTGTAGGCCAACTCTAACGCAGTGACCCAGCGACCCAAAACGAACACAAAATTTGTGGGTGCTACTCCATTTCGAACAAAGAGGTGCCGGAGTAGCCACCGATGCCGGCCAAGGCATCCACCCCGCCGCCCTCCTCTGCTTGGCACCAGAACACATGGGTGGAGCGCCGCCACACCTAGCGTCAGAGGGGCGTCGGCGAGCAAGAGCACCGTAAGGCGCTCGCCCCTGCACATTGCACCAGGGAACCTACATGCGCCCGCCCTTGCACACTGCGTCCACTATGTCGGGGAACCTGCACGCACCGTTGCACGCGATCCAACCATCGAGTGCCGCCTAGGTGGGCAGCGCTAGAGGGAGCGCCGCCTGAGTGGACAATGCTCGTGCATTGCTACGGGCTGAAGTCAAACGTCAGTTGAAACAGAATAATAAAATATAGACACAATGATCAAACTATTCTTTTAATTCAGTAATATGTGTTAAGCATGATGGCATCTAGTTTCCATCATACAGCGACAAATACCCATGCATTGGTACGGGTCTTCAATAAATAAAGCGTTAGTAAGAGAACACAAGTTATTGTATGTCTTCTATCTTCCGCTCTCTTTGTCTATCACTTGGCTTCCATTCTCCCTTTTCTCTTTCTCCCTCTCCACATGCTCCTTGACACAATAAGCTATATTATTAAGTGCAACCAGAACAGTTATATTATTATGGGTTAATTGCAGAGTTAAACTGAATTCATTTCCAGGCATCTGGACTGATGTCTAAACCATCAAATACAGAGTTGATTACAAGGTGAGCAAAACAAAAAAAGGAAATTTAGAAAGAGAAAAAAAATCTTAAACCTAAAAGCTATACAGGAGTAGCTAAATGTAAGGACATCATGACCAATTCTTAAAAAGAGATTTACGAGCTGCATTTTGGTACCTGTGAGATCATAGGAGCAGGCCGTCCGTGCTGGCAGTTTCATTTTCATGGTTGAAGATCGTAGCATTGCATCACTTCAAGAGGTTATGGGAGAAAATCCATAGAATCCCTGAAGCAATCCCAAGCTCTTGTTAATGATGCAGTAGATCAAGAAATGATATCGGGGAATGAATAACAAGATCGAGCATCAACTTCTGTAATAGAAAAATATTCCAAAAGAATAAAGCTCTTAAAAAAATCTTATTTGCTCAGACTAAGAGATAAAACTATGTTGAGTGGTGTTACTGTCCAGGTTAACAATTATAGACCCAGTCTTGTATATAAAATTCATTCAACAGGTTTAGGACCTGTTGACACCTGATTTTGGCACGATGCAAAATGCAGTAAAGGTGGACTCAAGCGAAAAGGTATTCTATACGAGAAAGTTCATATTGCCGGCGTGAAAGGCTTGCCGGTGAAATCTTGCCGCCCGAGCGAAAAGCTTGCCTGCATAAAAAGGCTTGCCGGTTTTGGCTTGCCGGTTTTGAGTGCTTGCCGATTTCAGTGAAGACCCAAACAGAGGTTGAAGATGACCCGACAGGAGACGATCCAGCAAGGAGACGGCCCGGCAAGGAGACGATCCGGCAAGGAAACGGCCCGGCAAGGAGACGGCCCAGCAAGGAGACGATCCGGCAAGGCGACCCGGCAAGATATGGTAGTCCCGAGAAGGCGGCAGCCCGTCGAAGACCGAAGATCAAGATGGACGTGAGGAGACGTAAGCCAGCCATCAAAACAGCCCCCAGAGCGGTAGTACCGCGCGCCCAGGGCGGTAGTACCGCGCGAGCGGTAGTACCGTGTGTTCACTACCGCGCTACTACCGCTTAAGAAACACTTCTAGACCCCAGAGCGGTACTACCGCTCGTAGCGCGGTACTACCGCTTGGCCGGTACTACCGCTTGTTCACTACCGCGCTACTGCCGCTTAGAAAATACTTCTGGACCCCAGAGCGGTACTACCGCTCGTAGCACTATACTACCGCTTGGCCGGTACTACCGCTTGAATAGCGGTACTACCGCTTGTCGTCGTGCAGACTCGGGCAGATTTTGGAGAATCCGAGTTAGATTGGAAAACAGGACTCTAAGACGTGAATTGATGTAATTTTCTTGTAAGGAAAGTCTCGATGAATCCTTTACTTGTACGGGAAATCCAGCCACCTCTTATATATGTTGGGGGTGACGGCCGATTGAGAAGACACAATCGATCTATATCCAATTTAATCTACTGTTTTCATGTACCTTTACTTTTCCTTTATCTTTGTTGCTTTGCGCTGAAAAGCAGTCGTCCTCCTCTTCGAAATTGAGGAACCTCTTTGTTGCTTTGCTCGAAAAGCATCCGTTCTCCTCTCCGAAATTGAGGAACCCCTTTGTTGCTTTGCTCGAAAAGCATCCGCCCCTCGCCGCGAAAGTGCGAGGATTTTCTTGTGTTGCGCGGTACGAATTTCTGCGCCAACAGGACCCTAAATGTAAGAAAATGTATTGGCATATCTTTAGCACTATAAATGAAGATAATTTTATGGTCTATTGATGCCACCTGATGAATTAAAAATGAGCTTCTTACCTGTACCAGCCGGATGTGACCTTTTGTCTAGAATTTTAGTTAAGCATGCACTGTATTTAGTGGACTATCGGTGTGAACTCACGCATGCGCGCGCGCACACACACAAGGAAGCCCTCGGCTGACCCGGAAAGGAAATCTTGCCCACACACCCTGCAGGCGAGCTCGTCCAATCTCGCCGCCACTCCGTCTCCCCTGCCGCAGTTCTACGCCTCCATCCCTTGCCACTCCACATCCCCCATCCCCGCATTGCTTTCGTCAACAGCCACCCGTCGCCGCCGCCATTGACGAGGTTACCTTCATCGCCTCCACCATAGCACGATGCCTCACCATCATCTCCATGCTCCCATCGGTCCCATCCACTGATCAAATAGTAGGACCTACAAACTGGTTATACACTAAAAATCTGAGCAGGCAAGATCAGTGTAAAACCAAACCAAATTCAGCAAACTGAACCACATATAACTCCCAAACAAAGAAGAGATAGAGATTTCCCATCAGATGAGTAGACAATGTTGCGAACCTCCCCAGACCATTCTTCAAAATGCCACCCCCCGGTGCACCCTTCCATTTTTCTGCTCGACCCTCCCTTTCCAGCTCGGTTTCTCGCCGTAGTGGGACATTTCTTGATGGAGCCCTCCCCTTTAAAACCGGATGACGCCCACCTCACCATCGACCATTCTTCAAAATGCCACCCCCCGGTGCACCCTTCCATTTTTCTGCTCGACCCTCCCTTTCCAGCTCGGTTTCTCGCCGTAGTGGGACATTTCTTGATGGAGCCCTCCCCTTTAAAACCGGATGACGCCCACCTCACCTTCGCCATGGTGCCATCTCTGCTTCACACCATACTTCCCCACGGACCGCAAAGGAGGAGTTCCCCCACCAACCGCCCTGATCCCCTTTCCCCGTGTTCTTGTCGATCAGCTACCAACATCATGGGGGAGGAGGTGTGCGCCATCCTTGATGCCCCCGAGCCAAGAAGGCAGATCCGATGTCTCCTGAGCATACAGTTGAATGTCGCGCATTACCACGAAACAAAAATATGATGTTCGTCGTTGCGCATGCAACTGATATGCCACCGTGTCCATTATTAACTTTTGAAGCAACCAGTCAATGCATTTTCCTTGCTAGTCCAAGATCACATATCTTGAGTTTGCAGTTCCCTTGGGAGTCACACATCTTGAGTCCTACCCTAATCCAAAACCACATATTTTGAGCCCTACCACTAATCCCTCAGAAGTCGGAAATGATTCCTTGGATTTCACATATATTCTTTGGTAGATACTGCAACCTGAGGTCAAAAAATCTCAGCTATATCAAAATATTATATTGAATTAGTCAAGGCAACTAACACATGGCACCCTACCATAGAATAAAAGAACGGGTCATTTCTTTGGCTAGTGGTAAGCACGGATAATAGTACCTGTTGAGAAGAGGAAGGGCACACTGAAGGGTGGACTCATGGTGCTTGAGGTCAGCCTAGAAGTCATACTGCTTGCGAGGGAAGTATAAAGTTAGTTCAAATATGCAAAGAAGAAATATGTTAATCCGAATATGCAGTTACATACAATGTACTAATTGTTGTGAGCATAAAAAGAAAGAGAAGGACTGGCCAAGACGATACCCACCAGAAGGAAACTAAAACTTGTACAGGTAGAGGTTCTTCTGAAATGATGCAACAACTTAGATGTAGAAAGGAAGAGTTTACAGAGTTACTAAGATCCACAGGCAACATCAAGGAGAGGTGATAAAACCAACAAAAAAATAGTCCTGCCCGAATGTGTAATAGTCAAATGTTTCTCTGATGGCCTTGTGATAAGGTTGAAATGTAAATGAATTCTGCAAAAAAAGAAACATGAAACTTGGCATAAAAGTGCATATTGCAAAATAAGAGACAATGTGATAGCATCTTGAACCACTGAAATAGGACCTTTTTTTTAAAACGTAAATAGGACCTTTGCAACCAGCAGGCCACGACGAAAAAATACATCATGTTGTAAAGTGAGTTTTCATATGCAAATAAGGAATTAACTTTACCCAAAAGGAAAGAAGAAGCGTTTGCTATCTTTATCGTGTTCTATAGTACAAGTTTTAAAAGTTCCTTTCCTCCACTTCCTTTCTGATGCATAGAACAAACTCTGCACACCACATCTGTCTGATGGTTTCATGTGAGTGAAAGAATGAGTTGAGACTTTCACTGCTCTACAAGACTAATGTGAGTCCAAATGCATTTGGGAGCAGCGACAAACCTTGCTCGCTGCATGCGTCGAGCAGGGGCGAGGGCCCTGGGATCTCCTCGCCGGCACCATGTTCAAAGGCGAGCACGACCCCATTCTGACTGGGACAAGGCGGCCACAGCTGCATCTGGCGGCCCTCCACACGAGCAGACGGACTCTATCATGTAGTTTACCAACAGCTTGCATCACCCTCTCTGTTTGTGTGGCAAGTTCTCTAGTTGGTGACAGTATCAATGCCTGCACCCTAAAGAATCAACAGGCGTACCCGATATTAACTTCAGCTTCACTCTTTCAGAGTAAGTGCTATATATACATTATCAAAGCTAGTGCATTAGAGAGGGACAACCACACAGTAACGGCAGAAACTATAACTGATAAGGGAAAAGGCTAACATATTGTAAAATGTATAACATATTCGCAGAGGCAGAGGCAGACACAGGTATTGTTTTAACAGGTTCCACAAATCCATTTTGAATCAAGTGCATATGCATCATAGGAAGCACTAGTACAAAACAGGGCATCGGTCCACCCCTGAGAAGCCCATTAGTCCCGGTTCACTCACGAACCGGGACCCATGGGGCCATCGGTCCCGGTTCGTGAGGCCAGCGCGCCGGCCGGGCCTCGTGGGCCATTGGTCCCGGTTCGTCTGACCCCTTTGGTCCCGATTCCAGACACGAACCGGGACCAATGCGCCTCGCTCCTGGCCCACAACCATTGGTCCCGGTTTGTGGCTGGAACCGGGACCAATTGGGGTCCTTTAGTCCCGGTTCCAGCCACAAACCGGGACCAATGGTTCGCCTATATATACCCCCCTGCCCGCGAGTTGCTCTGTTTTTTTGGCCGGCCGTGGGAGAGCTTTTGTGGTGCTCTAGCTCACCTCCTATGCACATGAGGTGTTTGATGAAATGCCCGAGCCACACTTAATCTTTCTCCTCTCGAAGCTCCTTGTCCAAGCTCCATTTTCCTCAAGATTTGTCTAGGTTTGGCGGTTCGTCCTGTCCCGTCCCCGTCCTCACCGCCGTCGATCGCCCGCGCCCATCTCGGCGCCGGCACCACCGTGGTTAGCCTCTTCTTCTTATCTTCTTTCTAAAAGAAAAAAGTTCTTACTTGTATGATTTAGATAGATACTTGTGTAATTTTCTTACTTTTATTATTGTTTGTTATTATATAGTGCGATGGATTTGGTATCCGCCTCCGTCGGCCCTCGTCCTGTCTATGATTCGGATGTGGTATATATTATCTTTTATAACTATTAGTTTTATTTAGTGTTTATGACAATTATGCCGACCAACGTGACATAGATTTTTTAATCTAGGAGGTATGTGAACCGGAAATTCCAACCGACATAGAAATTCTTGTCGAGAAGTTAAATTTGGTTGAAAAAGAAAACAATTACTTGAAAGAAAAATTACAAAGAGTTGAAGAGGAGAAGATGAAGTTGGAGTTGCATGTTGCCGATGTCGTCGACGATCACAAGATCAAGATGGATGCAATGCGCTTGAAGATTAGAAAGATTAGAAAATATGCCATTCATACTGAGGCTTGGTATCATTATGCCGTTGGATCAATTGGTACCTTAGTTGCGGTTATGATCGCATTTGTTGTTGCATTTAATTTTTTTACATAGTTTCAATGTATGTTTTAATTAGATGCTCTAGAGAGTTATATGTTGTTCAATAATGAGAACTATATAACGCACGCAGATGAACCGACAATGGATGTACGGTGACCGACGCACCTCCGAGTATATTAAGGGCCTGGATAATTTTCTCGAAGCGGCTGGGGCAAACAAGCAGAATGGTTTTATGCATTGTCCATGTACTGTCTGTGAGAATACGAAGGCTTTCTCCAACTCTAAAACCCTTCACTTCCACCGGCTTGAGAAGGGTTTTATGCCACACTATAATGTTTGGACCAAGCACGGAGAAAGAGGGGTTATGATGGAAGACAACGAAGAAGAAGAGGATGATGACAACTACCCGCCCCCTGAATACGGTGATGCTGCAATGGGGGAAGCTGAAGATCAAGAGGAACTAGACGATGTGCCCGATGATGATCTTCGCCGGGTCATTGTTGATGCACAGAGAGAATGCGAAAGTGAAAGGGAGAAGTTGAAGTTCGATCGCACGTTAGAGGATCACAAAAAAGGGTTGTACCCAAATTGCGAAGATGACAACACAAAGCTTGGTACCACACTGGAATTGCTACAATGGAAGGTAGACAATGGTGTATCTGACAAGGGATTTAGTTCGCTACTGAAAATAATGAAGAAGAAGCTTCCAAAGGATAACGAATTGCCCGGCAGTACGTACGAAGCAAAGAAGGTTCTATGCCCTCTAGGATTGGAGGTGCAGAAGATACATGCATGCCCTAATGACTGCATCCTCTACCGCGGTGAGTACGAGGATTTGAACGCATGCCCGGTATGCGGTGCATTGCGGTATAAGATCAGACGAGATGACCCTGGTGATGTTGAGGGCGAACGCCCCAGGAAGAGGGTTCCTGCCAAGGTGATGTGGTATGCTCCTATAATACCATGGCTGAAACGTCTGTTCAGAAACAAAGAGCATGCCAAGTTGATGCGATGGCACAAAGAAGACCGTAAGAAAGACGGGAAGTTGAGAGCACCCGCTGACGGGTCGCAGTGGAGAAAAATCAAGAGAAGGTGGGGGGACTTTGCAGGTGACGCAAGGAACGTATGGTTTGGTTTAAGTGCAGATGGCATTAATCCTTTTGGGGAGCAGAGCAGCAATCATAGCACCTGGCCCGTGACTCTATGTATCTATAACCTTCCTCCTTGGTTGTGCATGAAGCGGAAGTTCATTATGATGCCAGTGCTCATCCAAGGCCCTAAGCAACCCGGCAACAACATTGATGTGTACCTAAGGCCATTAGTTGAAGAACTTTTACAGCTGTGGAATGGAGAAGGTGTACGTGTGTGGGATGAGCACAAACAGGAGGAATTTGACCTACATGCGTTGCTGTTTGTAACCATCAACGATTGGCCTGCTCTCAGTAACCTTTCAGGACAGACAAACAAGGGATACCACGCATGCACACACTGTTTAGATGACACCGACACAATATATTTGGACAAATGCAGGAAGAATGTGTACCTGGGGCATCGTCGATTTCTTCCGACCAACCATCAATGTCGAAAGAAAGGAAAGCATTTCAAAGGTGAGGCAGATCACCGGAAGAAGCCCGCCCTCCGTACTGGTGATCACATACTTGATATGGTCAATGATTTACAAGTAATCATTGGAAAGGGTCCTGGCGGACTATCTATTCTGACTGACGATGCGGGACGCGCACCGATGTGGAAGAAGAAAACTATATTTTGGAACCTACCCTATTGGAAAGACCTAGAGGTCCGCTCTGCAATCGACGTGATGCACGTAACGAAGAATCTTTGCGTGAACCTGCTAGGCTTCTTGGGAGTGTATGGGAAGACAAAAGATACACCGGAGGCACGGGAGGAACAGCAACGTGTGCATGAAAAAGACGGCATGCATCCAAAGCAGTATGAAGGTCCTGCCAGCTACGCTCTTACCAAAGAAGAGAAGGAAATCTTCTTTGAATGCCTGCTCAGTATGATGGTCCCGTCTGGAGAATACATCATACGATGAGCCAAAGCGCCACATAGTTCTTTCAGGAAAAAGAGACATCGTGGGATTGGCGGGCAAGACAGACATGTCTGAAGATTATGAAAAGTTTCATGAAATTTCTCCCTTCAAAGTCAAGGCTGACCCAAGCACCCTGTTAAACGATGAAGATTATCCATGGTTACGGCGCAATAAGCAAATGACACAAGCAAAGAAAAAGTAAAGACTTTCTCTCCACAACTATATCATTGCAGTTACATGTGAAGAAATTAAATGCCTTTTGTAACAGATGAGTTTTCGTCCGAAACCCTGATACTTCGAAAGAGATTGTCCGTTTTGTACACGAAGTGCATCCAGTTTTTGCCGTAACCCTCTCAACTTTTTATAACATGCTATGTGGGTGAAATGATGATACCATGCCAACTTTCAACCTTTTTAGAGTTCATTTGTAGTGCTTTTCAATTTTAGGGTCATTTAGCTCAAAAAAATCAGTAAATGCATGAAAAATAGGAAATCAAGTCAGAAAGGGTTGAAAATTAATGATGTGGCTTTGAATGGTGCATTTTGAACACACAAAAAGTCTGGAGTTCAAATAAGTTCAAAAAAATGAAATCCCTTTCTAACATATGAGTTTTCGTCCGAAACCCTGATACTTCGAAAGAGATTGTCCATTTTGTACACGAAGTGCATCCAATTTTTGCCGTAACCCTCTCAACTTTTTAGAACATGCTATGTGGGTGAAATGATGATACCATGCCAACTTTCAACCTTTTCAGAGTTCATTTGAAGTGCTTTTCAATTTCAGGGTCATTTAGCTCAAAGAATGAACTAATAGCAAAAACAATAAACTAGAAAACCTTTATGAAACTCTAATAGCAAAAATAATAAAATAAAAACAATCAATTAAAAAATTCTGTTATGATCAACTAAAATAAAACTATAATATTCTTCAATAGTAAAAGGAATCAACTAAAAAGCTTTTATAAAACTCTAATAGCAAAAGGAATCAACTAAAAATATTTTATAAACCTCTAGTATTTATGAAACAAAAATTATATAAAATTTATGCAACTAATGTTATCAAAGTATTTTTTGGTCAAAACATTAATAGCAAAAAGAATTTTCATAAAGAATTTTTTTTAGAAACTTTAATAGCAAACTAAAATAACAAAATCTGTTTTTGGTTAATACAGACATTTAAAATAACCTAAAAATTACCAAATTGAATATAATGATAAAACACAGTAATATTAAATTGCAGGAAAAAGAATCACTCAAAAATCTATTTTTATAGTAAAGTTATTCACAAACTAGTGATTCACACCAATTTAAAAGAATTCAAATTTAAACTATTCAAATTTGGAAACTAATGGCACTAACAGAAAGTTTATAATTTTTTGTGACCTAAAAGCAAAAAGAATCATTGAAAAACTGTAAGTAGAAACAAAAGAAAATAAATAAAGCAAAAAAGAAAACAAAAAAAGTAGAAAAAACTTAAAAAAAATGCCGCCTTCTGGGCCACTACGGTCTGAATACGACTAGAAACCCAACCAGCTAGTTGGGCCAGGATTAAGGCCCGCATACGGCCCAGAAGGCCCACAGGCAGAGGTTTGCGATTAGGCCCGTAAGCCTGCATTTGAGAGGAGCTCGAGAGGGCTGGCGCAGCAGCGCTTATAAACCACTCTCGAGCCCTCTCAGCAAGCGAGGTGGGACTAAATTTTTGGCCCCGGGCAGCACCACCCTTTGGTCCCGGTTCGTGGCACCAACCGGGACCAATGCCCACCTTTGGTCCCGGTTGGTGCCACCAACCGGGACCAATGCACCCTTTAGTCCCGGTTGGTGCCACCAACCGGGACCAAAGGTCTCTGCTTCCCGCCCTTTGGGCTGACGAAAAGAGACCTTTGGTCCTGGTTGGTGGCACCAACCGGGACTAAAGGGTGGCATTGGTCCCGGTTGGTGGCACCAACCGGGACCAAAGGTCTTTGTATATAAGCGGGAGTTGGGAAAATTTGCCAAAGACATCTGCAGTTCCCCCGACGACGCCGAGCACATCGACGCCGCCAGGCTGCCCGAGCTCGCCGTCGACGCCCTCGCCGCCCTCTGCCCCATCGACGCCGTCAGGCTGCTCCTCGTCGCCATCGCCGCCGAGCCCCTGCTGCCCCGACACCCTCGACGCCCTCTGCCCCGACGCCGGCGCCGCTCCCCGCGCCCCTACTGCCCCGACGCCGCCCGCCGTGCCCCCCTGCCCCTGCCCCGACGCCGCCCCCAGTGAGCCCCCCCTTCCCCCTCGCCGCCGCCTCTGCTCTGCTTGCCGCGCCGTGCCCCTGCTCTGCTTGCCGTGCCGCCGCCGCCACCGCCGCCCCGGCCGGCTCTGCCTTTTTTTTGTTGTATGTATATGCAGTATGTATGTATGTATGGATGGATGCTGTATGTATGTATGTATATGCAGTATGTATGTATGGATGGATGATCCATAGAAAGTTTTTATATATGCATTGATACAATTTTATTTTTGTTCATAGATTTTTTTTTGTTCATAGATGTATGCTTTTTTTTGTTTATAGAAAGTTTTTATATATGAGCAATGATGATCCATAGAAAGTTTTTATATATGCATTGATATATGAGCAATGATGATCCATAGAAAGTTTTTATATATGCAATGATACAATTTTATTTTTGTTCATAGAATTTTTTTTGTTCATAGATGTATGCTTTTTTTTGTTTATAGAAAGTTTTTGTCATGAGGGGGGACGTCGGACATGCATGAGAGAGAGGCGGTCCGCTCGTCGGACATGTCATGTGGATTTTTTTTGTTCTTATAGAAAACTCCGGTAACTTCGACATGAGGGGGGGACGTCGATCAACCCCCTCCCGCCCCTACCCATAAAAGTTAAAATGTTCATATATTCAAAATGAGTTAAAAGTTACTTACTCCCGGTCCGCTCGCCCGACCAACTCTCGAGGCCACCCAAACCCTAGAAGAAAGAGCGACGTCGTTGTCGATCTACCCCCTCCCCGATAACTTCGACATGAGGGGTGACGTCGATCAACCCCCTCTCGCCCGGCCAACTCTCGAGTCCACCCAAACCGGGACTGAAAAAGCGTTGTCGAGGCCACCCCAAACCCTAGAAGTGTTGTCGAGGCCACCCCAAACCCTAGAAGCGTTGTCGAGGCCACCCAAATTTACCAAGTTAAATGAGTTAAAAGAGCATTGTCGAGGCCACCCCAAACCCTAGAAGAGTTGTCGAGGCCACCCAAATTTACCAAGTTAAAAGAGCGTTGTCGAGGCCACCTCCTCGATAACTTCGACATGAGGGGGGACGTCGGACATGACATGAGGGGGGAGCGTCGTTGTCGTCTACCCCCTCCGGTAACATAGATAACTCCGGTAACATAGATTTATCAAGAATGCCCCCATTATGGATGTGCACAAGTTGATCCAATTTTTTTTTCTGATCTCATATATATATATATATATATATATATATATATATATATATATATATATATATATATATATTTGCAGAAACTATGGATCAAAGAGACTTGGAACAAGAACAGTTGTTGGGGAGATAATCCTCGCCGGAGGTGATGTCTTGTCATTTCTCAACGACACCGATGGAACAATGGAGGAGAAAGGACATGATGATGACGGCTCCGGTGACCGAACGCCGGAGGAGGGAGCTGTTGCAAAGTCCGGCGAGGTATATATATTAATTAAGCCCGTGCTGACTAGCTAATTGATGCATTAATTATTTTGGTATGTACATATATTAACTCTTCTTTCTTCTTTTATAGCCCTCCGGATCGAGCCAAACTTCGGTAACGAGACGAGGCCCGAAGAAGAGGTTGCGCAAGGATGAAAGGTTCACTATCACAGCACTCGCGGACGATGGCCTACCGATTGAATCCAAGCGGACCAAGGACGCATTTTCTGCTCAGTGTGGAGCTATTGTTAGGGACAACATCCCGATCAGCATCAAGCAATGGAATAAGCCTAAGGACGACGCCCCTGAAGGTGATTATGTCACCGATAGACAGAAAGATGATCTTTGGACCTTGCTGAAGGCAAATTTCACCCTACCACCAGAGGAGGATCCGAATAAGCCAGTTATAGAGCCACTGGTCAAGGCGTGTGCTCTTAAGAAGATGGCAGATCTATTCAGGAGGTGGAAGAAGGAGTTGAAATCAAAGTTTGTCGACAAAGGTGAGACTCCAGAATTCACCGGCCGATTTGAGAAGATAAGAGATCACTGGCCCGCATTTGTGGCCTACAAGACATCGGACAAGGGTAAGAAAATGTCAGAGACAAACAAGAACAACGCTGCAAAGAAGAAGTACCACCATCACACGGGGTCAGGTGGCTACCTCAAAGCCCGGCCGTTGTGGGACAAAGCTGAGAATGACCTGATTGCTAAAGGGGTCGAACCAGAGACATTGCACTGGCCAGACCGTTCAAGGACTTGGTTCTTCGGGGTTGGGGTAACTTTGGACCCTGAAACAGGGAAGTGCCGTTGGACGGACGAGCAACTTGCAATACCCGTCACGAAGCTTCAGAAGTATATCACCGCAGTGCAGGAAGGGACGTTCATTCCCGACAGAGAGAAGGACGAGCTGACTGAGGCCCTAGGGAATGCTGAGCACCCTGGACGAACACGAGGCACACCAGGCTCCGTTCCGTGGAAGGTTGGGTTTCCCGACGCAGGCGGTTACAGAAGCCGGGAGAGAAAGAGGAAAGCGGAGCTGAGCGACATGCAGAAGATGAGTGCAAGACTACAAAAGCTAGAGGAACTTGAGAGCCAGCGAGCTGCCGGCCAACCATCTCAGCGACACGAAGCTACCCCAGAAGCTACCCCGCCATCTCAGCGGAGAAGCAGCGTGGCTTCCACGGAGCCCGTTCAGAATGACTTCACGGCTCCTATCTACCCCGTGGATACTATCACGGAGGCTCAAAATTGCGAGCTTATGACGAAATGCCGGAACCTCGCTTTGAAGGCGGCTGTCGGCTCTGTTGCACCTCCTCAACCCAACGGAACTTTTCACTGCCTTCCGATTCCACATGGCTATGCTGTTGTGATGGTGGATGAAGTAATTGAGGGATTTGAGGAGCTCGAGCTTGACCACTCTACAGGTGAAGGGGAGAATCAGCTGGTTCGTCCTCTGAGGAGTACATGTCTATGGCAGAAGGAGTACATCAAGCTTCCAAACTGGACGCCTCCGCCTCCTCCTCCTCTTCCGGCGAGTCAGGGCACTCCGCCTCCTCCTCCTCCTCCTCCGGCGAGTGATCAGGGCACTCCGCCTCCTTCTCCGGCTCCTCCGACGCGTGAGGGCACTCTGCCTCCTCCTTCGCCTACTCCGGCGCGTCGGAGCAGTCCGCCTCCTTCTCCGCCTCGTCGACAACGGCGGAAGACAGACGCCGCCGCTCCGGCTCCTCCCGCGTGTCGGAGCACTCCGCCTCCTTCTCCGCCTCGTCAGCAATGACGGAAGAGAGACGCCGCCGCTCCGGCGGCTAGCAGTACAAGCAGAGGCGGGAGGCAATTCAGATACGGTCCATCTCTCAAGCCTCTGGAAAAGTTACCATATGAGATGACCGAGCAGGAAAACGAGGACATAGTTCGTGCCCAAGTGAGGGACCATTTTGCAAAGAAAACTCCACCTCCGAAGGAGAAGCTAGATCCGGTGAAAGTGAAGCGCACTGTCGATGCCCTGAAGCGACCACCACCGCCTCCGCCGCAATCCAACTATGACCGCATTATTCGAAAGACATATGATGAAGCGCGGCGGTCGGGAAGTACTTCCAGTGATGCAAGGTTAGCAGAACAAAGAAGTAGGAAAACAATTCCCCAGCTCGGCAAACAGGAGAAGAAATCGTGCCCCCCCGCTCAAGGTGTCTAGCAATATCGTCGCTAATCATCCGGGGATGGTGCTCGGTACCAATCCTGGTGATTACATGGGGGATGATATAATTTTTGAAATGGCTGAGGTAAAAGAAGAATATAAATACGTGCACGGGAAGCCTCTCGTCAAACCTGATCATCCTCCTCTAACAACGATGATGTACAAATTGCATGAGTGGTACTTGGAAACCTGCAGGAAGAATGGGTCCGATAGTTTGCTGGTGAGAATTAAAGATGAGCACAACCTCATTGGAGTCGACCTGCTGCCTGTTGAATTTGTGGAGTTATTTCAGTTATTCAATCTAAAGGCCCTCGACAAACAAATCATGACTTGCTACTGTCTGTAAGTATTACTTCTGTAATTAAGTCTTTAGCTCAGCTCGTTCATTGCATGTATATATAATTATCCTCACTATATTATGCAGATTGAAGATCGTCGAATGCAAAAAAAGACAAATCTATGACATTGGGTTCATTAGCCCAAATACCGTAAATGAATGGGCGGTACAAGAAAGAGTGAAAGATACCGAGGAAAACTTGCTAAAAGCGTTCCTTCGACATCAAAACAAAAGGGAAATACTTTTTCCTTACAACTTCAAGTGAGTGTTACTGTCTTGTGCATATTCGGTTTCGCTTACTGGAGATTAAGTACTGTAATTGATGAGTTATGCGTGCGCAGTTTCCACTATATTCTGCTATCCATTAATCTTGACGGGGGGGTAGTAACTGTCTTTGACTTGAGACGTAAAGATCCCAAGGATTATGCGGACATGACTGCAATGCTCCAGAAGTAAGTTCAATCAATACCGGGACCATATCGGCAACTTTCGTTCATTTCCTGATATCAAGTAATCATTTTCTTTGCCTGACAGGGTTTGGAAACAGTTCACCGGACAGGTTCCGGGTCTGAAGAACGAGCTGCGATTTACACACCCCAAAGTAAGTAGTACTAGCTAGTTCCACGCATCTCTCATTGATTCCAGTTTCATCAATGCCATTATCGTGCTTGATTGAACTCTATTCTCGTAAAGTTCTTGTGGCAGGAACCCGGGAATAATTTATGTGGATACTACGTTTGCGAGTACATTCGCCACAGGACCTCTGAGCGGGGCAGATCTGAAGAACAATTTGAAGTATGTAAACAATATTCATAATTTTTTTTATTACCATCAATTGTGTTGAGTTTCATTCATATATATGTATTGACCCCCTTCTTTAAATTAGATCTAGCAGATGCGGGATGAACTCCTACCACATGATCGCATACGAGCAATTCAAGAGGAATTGGCGGGATTCTTTCTTGACCACGTCATACATGAAAAGGGAGAATACCATGCGGAAATTCAATGGGAGTTTGGCGCTTGATGATGTCAGGGATGTTATATTGTATATATGTAGTAGCGTCGGATAGATTTACGAAAACCTGTTGTTCGAACAAGCACGGAGAAAGAGAGGTCACTTCTCTCTGTATATGTTCATGACGATCTTGTGTAATTAATGGTTTCCTTCATTTGCTTACTAGCTAGCGTCGAGTTTTCTCTATATGTAGTAGCTAGCGTCGACCAAGCACGGAGAAAGAGAGGTCACTTCTCTCTATTAGCTAGCTAACACAATATGAAACCCCTAAACTCTCCAAAACCCCTAAACCCCCCCTTTCAAAAAAAATACCCCAGCGCCTTTTGGTCCCGATTGGTGTTACCAACCGGGACTAAAGGTCCTCCTGCCTGAGTGCTGCGAAGCGGCCACGTGGAGCTCCTTTAGTCCCGGTTGGTGTTACCAACCGGGACTAAAGGTCCTCCTGCCTGGGCTCCCCACAGCGGCCACGTGGACCCCCTTTGGTCCCGGTTTGTAGGCGAACCGGGACTAAAGGTTTTGGGCTTTAGTCCCGACCCTTTAGTCCCGGTTCCAGAACCGGGACAAATGGGCCTCTGGAACCGGGACAAATGGGCCTTTTTCTACTAGTGAAGCTGATGCATTACTACGCTGGACAAGTATTTAGTGCATGTTTTTGTGGTTTTATTGCATATTAAAGTGGGCAGTAAATAAATATAAACAGAACAGGCAAGGTACGTTTAACATTGGCAAAGCTACTTATGACAAATAACACGAAGTTATCTGAATGTAGGGTTAGTGCCATCTCAAAAGCAAATTGGGTCCTGTATCCATGGAAAGGAAGACGAGGGGTGACTTATCCCTACCATGCAATCTTATCCCTAACTGAACTCAAGAACACAGTATCCATTGCATGCTACAGAAAACATAATGAAACGTTTTGTTTTTAGCAAAAAGTCCAAACCACGGGTTTGCATCCACTAAAACACTTGTAGCAAGCAGTACATGCCTTCTATTATCCGAGATACGGAAGATGCCAGAATCTAACTGGGGCTCACCTTTGCAATTTTCATAAGTTGGTCGTGGTTATCATGGTAATAGAAGAATGGCTCCTTACGAAATATCTGCAGCCATGACAAACAAGTAGCAAATGTGTCAGTTATCAATGTCAGTACGCCAGTAAGTCGAGGATACATACATTACATGGTTAAATGATGGTGAAACACAGGTGTGTCCAACGTATACTATCAAGTGCATATGCATCATAGACTCAAATATTTTAACAGATTCCAGCAAAAGGGCCCGTGCGTTGCAACGGGAGAAAAAAATCATCGCATTTGATTTGATTTATTATGGCCCAAAATCAATTATTTCATCCCTTAGCATTCAACTTCTAACCATGACTCTCGGTATACACTTCTAATCTTAGGTTTTCATTAAGCAAAATTTCACGAGTGAAACCCATCCTGATCTATCCTGATGATCAGATCCTCACAACCTATGACAAACGGAGGATATACCATTTGAACTGCACCATTGAATGATCCATTCAAGGCATGGTGAATTTGTTACAGAATATGAGAACTCCGTCAGCATATTATTGATGAGTGGTGAAACCTGACCAGTAGTATGTCACATTGGTAGCTAGTTACAGTAAGTCTACATTCTGCCCTTGACCACTGAGTAAGTTTCTTGTATTTTTTTCAAGCATGTCAAACACATCATTGCATGCAGAACAATCAAGGGACTGGCGCAGCTTGATAAGTAATAATATATACATCAAGTAAGAGAACTCTCTTTCTTCGTCATCTTCAAAACCACAAGGATGTCCAGAACCAGCAGTATAGTTTCATCATTTTCAAGAGCCTCCATCTCAGAGCACAAGTATAATTATCAATTGCAGATCCACTACTACCTCGACAACAGTTGCTGACGACGGAAAGTTAAGGAGCTCAGGCCTTAGCTGGGAGCTACATTGAAAACTAACACAGAATTATCTAAAAGGATGACTGAAACTATAGAACGACAAGATTGCTGACCATGAGGCTCTGTTGTACCTTGGTTGATGTTTTCAGCATTGAAAAATCTTCAGTTGGACATTCAAGAACAGATACTTGCTAGCATCAATTTAAATTTCTACTTGGTGCAGCTAGTTTCACAAAGGAAAGAAGATGGCAAAATAATACAAAGTTTCCATCCTATAACCATAAGTAAACTCTGTTGTAAATCAAGGATAGCTACTACAGGAGCTGATCCACGCTTTCATCCTCACATGTGACTGTCTCTTCTAATTAACCAGAGTCCATGTGAGTGAGTGAGTTCATGAGCACAAGTGCAGAACATATACATAGGAATTGCTATTCAAAATCTTGCAACTTATATGCCCTATTTTTCATCCTATAACCATCAGTAAACTCTAGTTGTAAATCAAAAATAGCTCCATCATAATTTGCACACAAAAAAGATACCTGCAGCGAAGTAGGCGGAGGGGATGACTGATGATCTTCCGGCAAAGTCGGCAGAGGCGACAGCGGATGGTCTTGGGACAAAGTCGGCCGAGACGACGGCGGATGGTCTTTCGGCGAAGTTGGTACTTTATTAGTAGGTAAAGATATAGATTTAATATACATCAAAGAGAAACCTGAAAAAATGAAGTTTAACTCTTTATAAGCGTAACATCAACCATGTTGTGGGCGCAATCTCAAGAAAAGGGGCACATATTTATTTGGGTAGAATGCAGTTGCTGATCCATGTATAAGAGAGATATAGAGAGAGGGGTAGCTTGTGAGGGAGAGGAGCAGAAACATCAGTCCATTACCACCGGTACAGAGAGAGGTTCGCATGCTCTGAGTTGCGATTTGAGGTGGTTGTGCAGGAGCGCTATGGGCAGGGGGAGACGAACTGGCGCGTGGCGGGGGTGGGGAGCCTTCCGACGTGGGCAGGTGGGGCGACGAGCTGGGCAGGTGGCTCCGCCCGGCGGCGCCCGACGAGCGGGTGCTGAATCGACGGCGGCGCTGGATGGACAGGGGCAGGGGCAGATCGAGGGGAAGTAGGAAAAGAGGGGAGATGAATGGATTACCTAGTGGTCAAGTCCTCGTTCGTACGCCACCCGTGGCCTGGTTGGTGTCGCCCGACCGGCCGGCTCCGGATCCCTCCGTCTCCCGCGTCCGTCCGTCGTCGCCCGGCTCCGGCGAGCTCCTGCCATGGACGCCACACCTCCCCTCCTTTGTTCCTTCTTCTCTCCCTCACCCCCCTTTCTTCACCAGCGACCCCCTCCTCGCCGCCCGCCTCCGAATCGGCCTCCCCAGCCCCTTCCGGTCACGGATCCGGCCCCAGCAAGCTCCAGCCGCCGCCGTCGTTGTGCATCGAGCAGCCGCCGCCCCAGCCGCTCGTTCTGCACCGGGGCTTTTTTTCAACGTTATCTCAAAGCCACCTAAGAGGATCGCGGGTTGAATACTAAAAAGTGCAGGGTCCTTTTTATAAAAATGAAGCGTTTTCCCAGATCCACTTAAAGAGGGACCGCGGGTTCAATTATCAGAAAACAAAAGGACTTTTCTGCAAAAATGACGACGACGGACGACCAGAAACCCAATTCTCTTTATTATTAGGTAAAGATGAAGTTTGTGTCTCTGTCAAGTTCTCTAATCACTATATGATTTGAGCCCTAGTTGTCAATAAAACTACCAATGTGGAATTTGCTCTAGTTTGTGTTTATGGAGATCCCCATCATCGCCACACTAACATAATTTGGGATTGTGTTCTAAATTTTGTTAATGTTAACATAGGGAAGCCAATAGTTTGTTTGGGTGATCTGAATGATATCATGTGTGATACGGAAACCACATCTTTTAGTGTGAATAAGAATCGTATGCGTGCTATCAATTCCTATGTCAAGCATTGTGGTCTGTTTGACTTGGGGTTTAGTGGACCGGCTTACACTTGGACAAATATGCGGTTCTCCTCTAGACCTATCTTTGAAAGGATTGATCGTTGTCTTGCTAACGCAGAATGGTGTGTTATGTTTCCTAATACTAATGTTTTTAATTTACCAATCATTCATTCGCTGAGTGATCATGCGCCTATTCTGATTTCCACTGATTCTCAGTTTCGTAGACCTAAACTTCACTTCAAATTTGAAAACTGGTGGACTTTTGAGGAAGACTTCCAGGGTATTGCTAAAAATGCTTGGGCCTTTTCTGTTAATAATAGACCGTTCCATGCTAGAACCAATGACCTTGCAGAAACTTTGAAAAGGTGGTGCAAAAAGAAAAAACCTTTACAGCAGCAACTTGACTGTATTCATGATCAGATCAATGAGATTCAAATGAAGCCGGTGCATCTCCAAGACCATTCCCTTCAGGCAAGGCTAGTTGCCCAATACGAAGGTAATTTGACCAAGCTCATTGAATTTTATAGGCAACGTGCAAAAAAACACTGGGCGACCAAAGGTGACAGGAACACATCCTTCTTTCACAATGTTGTTCAAAAGCGTAAGCGTCGAAATCGCATAGTTTCTATTAAGGACACTCATGGTAATAATTTGTTTGATCCGGATGATATTGCAAAGGAGTTTGTTAATTATTTTAGAACTATTTTTCGCTCCTCTTCTACTAATAATGACAGGCCCAACTTAGATACAGCAAGGTACGAACGACTTCAACTACTGGATCCCTGATAAACATGAGATATGGGAAATTCTCAAAGGCATGAAGAAGAATGCCTCTCCTGGACCCGATGGATTCAATGTGGGCTTCTACCTTTCGGCTTGGAGTTGGATAGGAGATGATGTGACCAACTTGGTAAGAAACTTCTACACCACGGGTATTATTCCGCCTCATCTCAATGATACTCAAATTGCCCTCGTTCCTAAGAAACTTGCTTCGCATCTGCCTTCTGACTTTAGGCCCATAAGTTTGTGTAATATTGTTTACAAAATCATTGCTAAATTTTTAGCCAACAGGTTGAAAGGACATTTGCCTGATTACATTCACCCCTCTCAACAAGCTTTCATTGAAGGTAGGCGCATAAGCAATAATATTATTGTCGCCCAAGAAATTGCCCACTCATTCTCTCTTGCTTATTGGAAAAGCCTTGATTTTATGCTAAAAATTGACCTTGCCAAAGATTTTGATAGAATAGAGTGGCACTTCATTGTGTCGGCTCTTGCTCGTAAAGGCCTTCATGGCCATTTCATAAAACTTGTGCATGCATGCTTTTCATCGCCAACGTTCTCTGTGATCATTAATGGACAATCATTTGCAAAATTCAATAGTACCATAGGAATTAGATAGGCATGTCCTTTGTCACCGTATCTTTTTGTCCTTGCAGTAAATGAGCTATCTCTCATGTTACAGGATGCCTTGCAAGCTAATCACCTCACAGGTATTTCACTTGGACCAAATTGTCCTCATATTCATTCTTTGATGTTTGCGGATGACCTGATTATTTGTGGCAAAGCTAATATGCAGGAAGCTAATACTATTTTACACCTTTTAGACCATTTTTGTTGTAATTCAGGGCAAACTCCAAACTGGAGTAAATCTGGTATCTTATTCAGCAATAATGTTACGATGCGGGTTAACGAAGATATTAAAAGAATCTTTCCAGCTCGAGACATCGACAGTTCTTTTATCCGTTTAGGCCATCCTCTTGTTTTGCCTTCTAAAGATATATCAGCTGCTTATAACTTTGTTTATGATAAATTCAAGTCCGAACTTAGCACATATAAAACCAACGGACTCTGACATGCAACAAGATTAACTCTCATAAAATCTGTTTTCTCTTCCATTCCTGTCTACTACATGTCCAACATCCTTTTTTCAAAAAAGTTCCTTGCTAAACTAACGGCAATCATTACGAACTTTTGGTGGACAGGTGTTCAAGATGATCAGACTACTAGAAGCTTGTGCCTTAGGGCATGGGCTGATGTATGTATTGATAAGAAAATTGGTGGTCTTGGTGTTAGAAATTTGCAGGCAATCAACCAAGGACTTGTCCTCCCGACGGCATGGAGATTGGCGAAAGAACCGCAAAGTCAGCTAGCGCTGATTCTCAAGGGAAAGTATCATCATGATACATCCATTTGGAGAGCTCAGCCGAACAAACCTAAATCTGCCTTTTGGTCTGGAATTCTAAAGGTAAAGCCTCTCCTAATCTCAGCTACAATTTGTCAAATTGTTGATGGTACTAGTACTATTTGGAGTTCACCTTGGTTTTCGGGTTGGGAAACTATTTACGATCATCTTGTCATACAACAACAACCTTTTCCTTACCCTGCTCAAGTTAAAGATCTTTGGATCCCAGGTCAAAAGAATTGGAATGCAGACTTGATTAATTCTCTTTTCGCTCCTGAAATGGCTAATACCATTCTACAATCTCCTATTATTAATGCAAATGGCAAGCATATTTTGGTTTGGAAACTAACTCCTACAGGTGAATTCTCTTCCAAAAGTGCTTACAAGCACTGCTTCAACAATCTTCAGCTTCCACCAAGGCAAAGGACCAAAATTGTTCCTATGCGGGTAATTTCCCTTCTTAATAAGGAGTGGAAGGATAAGCAAATGGCACCAAGAGTTCAGACATTCGCTTGGAGGCTTCTTAGAAAAGCACTTCCTACGGGTAAGAGGGCAGGTAGGTACTCCAAATATATCAATGAAAACTGCTCTAGGTGTGGACTACTAGAAGATGAAATGCATATGTTGTTTCGTTGCCCTTTTTCTAAAGCTGCATGGTTCTGGTATCCTTGGTTTATTAAAACGGAATCTCTGGCTGAACATTATCATTCTATTCCTGATATGATTCATGCATTGGTTACATCTCAACATCCACAAATAAACTCGACTACTCTCTATACTTTTCTATGGTGTCTTTGGAAAGCTCGGAACGACTGTCTATTTTGCAGAAAATTATGCAAGCCTTCCCAGGTGTATGCAGCAGCAAATGCAATAATTGAAGCAACCAAATTAGAAGATAAGAACTCCACTCAGCAGCAAGAAAGCAATCAAGCTCAGGAGCAGTTGCAAGCTTCTCCAACAACCACACATACACATGACTCTAATAACCTTGCAGGGAATGTCATCTTTTGCGACGTTGCCTGGGAGAGACGTACAGATTCAGAGATGGGCCATGCTGGCTTAAGAGTAATCATCACCATGCAAGACAATATGCACCTCCAACAACTACACGTCTCCGCGCTTTCGCTTCCAGCTTCATCACCCCTCCAAGCTGAAACTTATGGGCTGCTCCTAACTACAAAGTTAGCAGATCTTCTGCAGGTTCAGAACCCTTACTTTTACACCGACTGCTCGGAGTTAGCTTCGGCGGCAAGGTCATCAACAGTGTTTGCTGCTCCAGGATGTTGGGAGAACAGACCTCTCCTTGCAGAGATCCAAGCCTCTCCCTCTTTCAACTGTAACAAAATCACTCACCTCAGCAGAAGCAACAATGTAAAAACTGATCATCGAGCTCGATTAGCTCTTCGTATTCAGACAAGGTCCTTAGCTATACGTTGCTTATGTACACAAGCAGGTCAAGGTCAATGTCCTGGCAAGGACATACTTTCTGGTTCTAGCATGGCTCCCTTCATGCTTCTTTCTGTAAAATGCACATGATCCTGAATAAAGTCTTCTTTTGTTCAAAAAAAACAAACAAAAAAAACAAACCGCTCTACCTGCAGGCTGGAGCAGAGAGGCGGCAGCGGCCTTGGTTCCCTGGCTGGTTTTGTTGGGTAAGGCAGGCCAGCCCATGTGATGTGATGGGCCCAACGACACGTCTTCCTTCTTCTTCTTCGTTGTTATTAATGTGCTGCTAATGCTTAGGTCCATTTTAGAATTGCAGCCCGTTTACATCCAGGTCTACTAATATTTTTTCTTTCGGAAAATCTATCTATCTATCACACGTGACACCGAGATGGGATTGACGAAGCAAGAGATGACACGTGACACATATGGCGGAAGACATCGGGCGGGAAACACATTAATTAATAGATAATCTGTGTATTTTCCAAATGATTAATTAATTGTATCTATATTTATACCAATATAAAAAGACCCAAAGGGGCAGATCCAACTGATCTCGATCATCAAACCAAGTCAATCCAACGACCTAGACTGCTCCAATGATGAGTACTCAACATGTTTAGCTTGCAATTAATATCATAACAAATATCAATGTCCACGCTAATCACATAACTAATGCACAAATAATATCCTACCTAATATCTATGTGTAATTAATATATTGCGTAATATCAGTTATCCTACCTAATATCTACGTGCAATTAATATACTGTCTACTATCAACGCACACATTTACTAGTGAAAGTTAAAAAAAAGGGTAGATAAGCACCCAATATAATTAAGCCGACTCAATCAAAACAGATAGTAGATACTATCATTCTATCACGTAGATCACTAATCAACCCATTGACGAGTGGGTCCCACTTGGTGGGAAAAATGTAGAGGTTACAAAAGAAAAAAAAATCATTTCAATATAGTTTAGTTTCGTAGTATATTTATATTTTGAACTTCTTTCTATAGATATATATTTTTCAGGTTTATAATTCATTAGAAACTTAGGACGGAGCTAGTGGGGATGGTTAAAATTTTGGCCGAATTTATTTATAGGGCACGGGGGGCGCGATCTGCGAATTCCATCATGGGATCTGGACGCCATGGCAGCGATTTGCCACGACTGACCTCGACGCCGGCCAACTTCTCGGCGACGTTCTGCTCGCCGATGCCCTCGACAACATGCATGGTCACGCGGAAGTGGTCGACGGCCTCCATGGTGCATGCGAAAATGCAGAGAGGAGAGTGGGAGAATATCATGTGATATGGTAGCCTCCAAGCTCCCATGCTCCAAGAGCTCCCTAGTCGGCAGATCGTGGATCCAACGGCTGCAGGGAGAGCTTACGCAAATTTGTGACCCCCCCCCCCCCCCCCTGTGATGGGCCCAACGACACGTCTTCCTTCTTCTTCTTCGTTGTTATTAATGTGCTGCTAATGCTTAGGTCCATTTTAGAATTGCAGCCCGTTTACATCCGGGTCTACTAATATTTTTTCTTTCGGAAAATCTATCTATCTAGCACACGTGACACCGAGATGGGATTGACGAAGCAAGAGATGACACGTGACACATATGGCGGAAGACATCGGGCGGGAAACACATTAATTAATAGATAATCTGTGTATTTTCCAAATGATTAATTAATTGTATCTATATCCATACCAATATAAAAAGACCCAAAGGGGCAGATCCAACTGATCTCGATCATCAAACCAAGTCAATCCAACGACCTAGACTGCTCCAATGATGAGTACTCAACATGTTTAGCTTGCAATTAATATCATAACAAATATCAATGTCCACGCTAATCACATAACTAATGCACAAATAATATCCTACCTAATATCTATGTGTAATTAATATATTGCGTAATATCAGTTATCCTACCTAATATCTACGTGCAATTAATATACTGTCTACTATCAACGCACACATTTACTAGTGAAAGTTAAAAAAAAGGGTAGATAAGCACCCAATATAATTAAGCCGACTCAATCAAAACAGATAGTAGATACTATCATTCTATCACGTAGATCACTAATCAACCCATTGACGAGTGGGTCCCACTTGGTGGGGAAAATGTAGAGGTTACAAAAGAAAAAAAAGAAATCATTTCAATATAGTTTAGTTTCGTAGTATATTTATATTTTGAACTTCTTTCTATAGATATATATTTTTCAGGTTTATAATTCATTAGAAACTTAGGACGGAGCTAGTGGGGATGGTTAAAATTTTGGCCGAATTTATTTATAGGGCACGGGGGGCGCGATCTGCGAATTCCATCATGGGATCTGGACGCCATAGCAGCGATTTGCCACGACTGACCTCGACGCCGGCCAACTTCTCGGCGACGTTCTGCTCGCCGATGCCCTCGACAACATGCATGGTCACGCGGAAGTGGTCGACGGCCTCCATGGTGCATGCGAAAGTGCAGAGAGGAGAGTGGGAGAATATCATGTGATATGGAAGCCTCCAAGCTCCCATGCTCCAAGAGCTCCCTAGTCGGCAGATCGTGGATCCAACGGCTGCAGGGAGAGCTTACGCAAATTTGTGAACCCCCCCCCCCCCCCCCCCCCCCCTTGAAACCTCTTAATTACACGCAGGTCCCAAGTCTCTGAAAATGACCGTTGGATCCACGATCCGGTGGCTGAGGAGCTCCTGGAGCATGGGAGCATGGAGGATCCCGTATCACCAGATATCCTCCCTGCAGAGAGTGAGAGAGCTAGCTTTTTCCTGTGGTCCCGCCTCGTACTAGCTCGAGCCTACAGTACATGCAAATTAGTTGCGGGAGCAATCCATCTGACTCGTCTCCAGCCAAGCCAATCAGAGCAGGAGAACCACCTACCCACAGATCACCATCTCGAAACCAGATCCCAACGGTCCACGCATCACACATCCAACGCTCCATGCCCACCTACCCTCCCAAAAAACCAAAGTATGTATGAGAGCGTGTGTCCCATGAGCTGGGACCAAGGAGAGAGAAGAGCCGCATGGGGTGCAATGATGTATCCAAAGAATGATCAATGGAAGCGAAGAAAATTCACAAAAGTCTTAAATAGATTTATTTTTTATTGAAGATTGAAACATTTCAGTGAAGTTACCAAATATTTTCAAGTTTTCAAAATGCAAAGATAATTCTTAAAGATTAAAGAAAACCATGGAATTGCTCGCCACCTCACAAGGGTAGCAAAACATCGAGCACGACCACCTCACCAGGAAAACCACCTACGAACACAACACTTAGATGAGAGTAGACACCGCCGTCGCCCACAACACTTATCACACAGAAGGCGTAAGCATTTGGACACGATCGCCCAAAGAAGACATGGCCGAAACGAATGGGCAACAATTACGACCAAGACCGGCCAAATCTCGTCCAAGACCAAATGCTGGCCGCACGATTAACATGTGCAGATATGAGGCAATGAAGAAGAAATGTTAGTCTACTCTCATCGTTAACTTTGACTGTGTTTAATTAGTCCTTGGCTCATCTCCCAAGATTAGATTAACTTGTTTAGAAACTACAAAATCAAAATTCTATAGGAAATTGCCAATGAAGACAAAGAAACTAGCATCCATGTTTAGTACTCCCTCCGTTCACAAATATAAGATGTTTTGGATATTTCAATATGGACTACATACGGACTGTAATGAGTAAACAAACACACTAAAATGCGTCTATATACATCCGAATCAGAAAAAAGTTAGAACATCTTACATTTTTGAACGGAGGGAGTACTATAGAAATTATCGGACCTTTAATCATGGCAGATGCAGAATCGACTTTAACTGAATAGATATGTAATTTTCATTTATATTACAAAAAAAATGGACATATATTGCCTATGTAGACCTTAGGATGTTTACTATAATATGTGAATGTGTTTTCTATAGTTTTGATGTTTCTAGTTCTCACCCCTCCTCACCCCCCCAAATCACATTTTTTTGTCTCCGTCCCTGGTAATGAATACTAGGGGTGGAAGTTTCAATGGCGCGAAATCCTAGATAGCACTACAGAGCCATCTTACATATCATCCACCAATCACGGAAGCAACATACCAAAGCAAACCATTTTAGGGAACAGAAAAGTTGAAGGTGAATTACTGGGTACAAGAAGCAATTACACTCTCCTAGACCATGAGTGCCTTATTGTATGCCACTTTTTTTTTTAAATACCAAATACAATATAAAGCATGTCTCTTGATGTATGTAAGGATATTTATTAGGTATCATAGAAGTAGATATTTTCTCTATAAACTTGCTCAAATATTATGAAGTTTGTCTTTTTTTTAAATCTATCCGCAATATATTATGGAACATCATGAGTAGTGTTTATATGTCTCACAAGTCTGCGTAACCTCATGGAACATAAGAAATTCAAGTGTGCAGCGGTCCAAAACATATATGAGGACCCTTATCATGGTACCGGGTGGTTGAGATGACAAGCTGAGTGAGAAGAATTCCACACATCTAAACACAGCAAGAACAAATAAGACATACATACTGAAGCAAATCATTCCAGGGAACATAATTGACCAGTAGGCATAGGCCTAACCTCCATTGCAGATTTTATGAATCAAAAAGATTGTGAAAAGAGAATGATCACACTACATGCGCATAATACTATTATGCGCCTCCCTACCTATTTACCTCCCACCACCCCTCCCCCCGCCCCCGGTTTCACAATGTAGTGCATATACTTTTTTTTTTCAAAAGTCAAACTTTGTAAACATTGACCAGGTTTATAGAGAAAAATATCTACATATAGAATACCAAATGCATATTATTAGATACATCGACATCGTGAGACATACTTTCATATTATACATATTTGGTATTGTAGATATAGATAGTTTTCTCTATAAACTTGGTCAAACTTTAAGAAGCTTGACTTCTGAAGAAATGCACGCGCTCTATATTATGGAACGGATGGAGTACAAGTTACATCCTCGTGTAATAATATTAGAACCTGGAATAAGCCAAGCCGGTATGGAATCAGTCACATAGTCTGAGAAATCCTCTGTTGTTTCTCCAACGAGTTTCAAACAGCCTGACATTGCAGTAGTGCTGCCAACCCTTCTAAAGAAGCTTTGCATGAGACTTTTATTGGTATTTTTTTACTGTAGTTCGCAATCCCCTGAGAAGGAAGCTTGGCACGTTAAGAAGATTTTGATCATGTGGTTACATTTTCTTTATGTTGTCTGTTTATACGCCTCAAAAGTCCGTGTAACCTCGTGGAACATAAGAAACTCAAATGTGCAACATTTCAACATTTCAAAACATATATGAGGGCCTTATCATGGTATCGGGTGGTTGAACGATAATTATTTAAGCTGAGTAAGAAGCATTCCACTTCTAAACACAACATAACAAGACATACATCATCCTGAAGAAAATCATTTTAGGGGATCACATAAATAAGAGCAAACTATTAGCTACTACAATCAATTATGCTCTGCCACATCTTGAGTGCCTCCATCTGAGGATCTTGCTCAGATATGATAAACATGATGCTCACTATATCACCAAGTCAATGTCATAGTTCCATGTCTTATGCACATTCGGCACGGACCCTTGCTTGGGTCTGATAAACTTTTTCTTCATGTGTTTGTTTTGCGGTTATTCACTACTAAGTCGCTTAAAAAGTACCAGCAGATTGCGCCTTGTGGAGGCCCCGGGATGACAACAGCCCCGGGAAGGCAAGGTGTAGACCTCCTGGTTGCCATGTCAAAGACCATGCCCTGTTCCCTACCCCTCCCGCCAATCCAGTACACATAGTTACCCTTTAGTCCGGGAACACCTTCGGCATACATCGACACTGCATTGTTCCTCCCGACGAACACCGAGTAGCCCCCAGGTTGGTGACGGCATCCCATCATGGCTGACGCCAAGGGTAATACCTCAAAACAAATATTCCGTTCTCCACTACACGGAGTCGACCGCCTGCCGGCAACGGCAGATTGACCGTGCAACTTGGGTTCCTCCAGATTTGATATAGGTTGCCCTCACAGAAGACCAAGTGCTTGGCACCAGTGTAACCTGATACCGTGTTGTATGGCCATGCAAAACTAGTGGCGGAGTCAAATGGAAGGTTGGTTGAGGACAACAAGCGCTCGACTCTGGCCGGTGGTGTGCTTGGGTCTGCTCCGGCCCGGCTACGGCGGCGCTCTGGTAGGCAGAGCACATGGACGTCTCCACACCGAGTGAGGCAGTAGACCCTACCTTCTTCATTGTAGATGAGGTCGACGAGGTGGTCTTTGCCCTCTAGTTGCACTGGGTCGAGGAAGGTCCACTCCCTATCTCTCGCATCGACGCGGATGAGCCTGTCGGTGTCACATATGGCAGCGGCAACGAAGTCGTGCCTGTCGGGGCTCAAGATGGCAACGGGGACGAAACCCACCGGGTTTTGCCTTCTCAAACCCATCCCCACGAGAAAATCGCAAGCCCGTCCCCATCCCCGTCAACGTGCGCGGGGCTAGCTTTTTGCCCGTCCCCTAAACCCATCGGGTTTTCTAAACCCACGGGGAAACCGGCACATTGAAGCAAACATTGTAGCAACACAAAATCGTGAGACGGAGGCTGCGGGAGGTGAGTTCGGGCGTCGGCGGTGGGATTGCTAGGTTTAGGTGTGCGAGAGGAAGGTTGCGGGAGTGATTGTGAGGCAGAAACATAGCGAGGTTGGGGCTGGGTGTGAATTTGGAGCTGGGTTCTGGGACACTGGAGCTGGGACGCTGGGTAAGCAGGTGTGTAGTTGAGGCTGAATGGCCCAATACACTAAGTGTAGTATTTTGATGGGGATGGCGGGTTTCGGGTTCGGGTATTACTGAAACGGGTTTGAACCCGCGAAACGTATCGGGTTTCATACTTTACCCAACAGCAACCCCGCGGGGTTAAAAAGGAGCCCATCCCCGTCCCCTAATAGGGTAAAAACCCGCGGGGACGCGGGTTTCGGGGCCCCATTGCCATCTTGAGTCGGGGCTGGGTGCGAAGACGAGCTTGGAAACGCCCCTGCCGTCATAGATCAGTGATGGCAGACAAACCTCCTTGGCGGTGATGAGATTGAAGAGGCTAAGCACATTGAGGTCATCATGGTGGTAGCATGGAAGGCTGAGGGCGAGCCACCCATTGATAGAGCCGACGCAACGCGCGCCCGAGGGGATGGGTTGGAGGTCGAAGGAGTGACGCATGGGAAGCGAGGCGGCGGCGGGGCAGCTACCGGCACCGTCGAGGACGACGATCAGCGACGGGGACAACGACCTAGCTGGGTGGCGTGCCCTTGACCTCAACCAAGGAGATCACCTAGTCCTATTGTCTGTGGTTCTTGACAGCCTGCCCGCATACTTCATGGTCTGTTTTATTCTTCCTAAATCAACATTAAAAAAAAATCTGCCATTTAGGCTATTGACATGCGACATAGGTCTTTCGTTTGGGGTGTCGATGACAGTTGCTCTGGGGCTCAATGCTTAATAGCGTGGGATAAGGTTTGCACACCCAAAGATGCTGGTGGCCTGGGCGTTCGAAACATATATGCGCAATTTTTTTTGCCTTATGCTGAAGTTCACCTACTAATTTTTGCACTCCACTCATATGCCTTGGAAAGAGTGCATCCTAAACCTCTCTTCGTTGTCTGTAGGGAATGGATCAAATACCTCCTACCTTTTCAAAATTATTCGCACGAACCTTACAAGTCTGCGTGCAACATCGCAATGCACATTTGGTAAGGTAATGGTACCTCCACTTTTTTCTAGCTTGATAGATGGATACTTCATGCACCCTTAGCTACTGCCTTCCCAACAATCTACTCACACCGCCTAAACTAAAATGCCTTTGTATCCCAGATTATGCAGTAAGGTATCGCTGACCTCACGCTCTCGTCGCATCGCCTCAAATCTCATGAACTCGGGAGTCACGCGTGACTACCTCTCCTCTCGCTCCACGTGACAATGTAGTTCTTGGAATATAATTTGAAAAATCAGGTGGGAGCCTTCGCCGCGGTGACGGTTCAAAAAAAAAAACACTTTGAAAATCCCTTTTCTAATTGTTGGGCCTATCTCAATTTTTTTTAAACAAACCGGAAAAGAGAGAGTAAAGCAAATCATTGGTAGTAGTGGATAGGAGGAGTACGCAACTTCATGCTAGTGAAGCCCACTTTTCCCCTTCTCCTTCCACTGTAGCCAGAGAGGCGAAAAGGGAGTCGGCCTTCTTCCCTCGCTATGCCGACGGCCAGATCGGTGGCGTCTTCCCTCTCCGGCCGCCGTTTTGGTGGTGGGAGAATGGAGGGGCCCCGGATCTATGCTGGAGGCATATAGATAGTAGGGTAGGTTTCTCCGGCGGTGCTGGATGGGTGGTGGTTGCGTCGTGGCTGTGGAATAACCGTGCTGGAGCTTTTCCTCCACCTCGGCGACGTCGCGCACGGCGGAGCCAGAGTGCTTCCGGCGGTGGGTGCTCCTGGTTCTATCGATCCGGTGAGCTTCTGGTCTCCGAGTGTGGTCTTCGTGGCGAAGGCGAAGGCCGGTTGTTGGAGTTTTTGTCCTTCGTCCCCATCTTCGTCGCGGTGAGAGGTTCCTCCTGGCCTCGTTGCGGGGGTGCTGGAGGTTGTGTGGCGGTGAGCCGGCGGCTGCTGCTGGTTCGTCTCGTCGCAGGTACAGGTGGTGCTCATGGTGTCTGGTTCGTTGTGAAGTTTCGCCGGCGGTGGTTCCCTCGCTGATGCGCTGGTCTTTACAGGCCTTAGATCGGAGTCTTCCTGTCCGCAAGATATCCCGCTCACCACAAGGTCAAGGCAGCTTCGGGTGCGAAGCGGCGGCGGCGGTGGCGGCGCGACTGCGTCTCGTGTCGGCGGTGGAACCCATCGTTTGCTGGTTAAAGGACCTGGCTGTAATTTCTTTTACTGCTGAGGTGTTTTGTACTGCAGATGAAGCTTCTATATAATTCCAGGGACCTTTTCGCAAAAACAAAAGGATAGGAGGAGTACGCGCCACACCAAACCTTGGATCCGAGAGCAGGCCACGGGAGGCCAGCCGTACGCGCGCGTTTTCCTTTTCCTCAGTAGTGGCAGGCAATCAGGCGGCGCCGGCCGGGGGCAGTTTGTTCTGGTGACGGCGATGGCTGGCCCAGTCCTATATAGTCCCTTCCCTTCGTCTTGGCATCGTCCCACCGACGGCACCGTACAACAGAGATATAATAATACCAATACTCCAGTAGTCGGCGGCGGCGTTCCGGGACGGGCGTGCTGGTGCACCCTCCTGACGACCTGTGGTCGACGCTGGAGGAGCAGCCGCTGCTCTCGTCCCGCGCTGGCGGAGAGGGGAAGAAGAAGAAGAAGAAGCTCCGTGGCGTGGGCCTGTGCGCCGCTGCGCGAGCTGTGGGCGCTCGCGCGGGCCGACCCGCGCAAGCCCGTGTTCGCCGCCAAGGTCGCGCTGGCGCTGGCGCTCGTCTCGTTGCTCGGCTTCGTCCGCGAGCCGAGCAACATCGTCGTCCACTCCGTCTGGGCCATCCTCACCGTCGTCGTCGTCTTCGAGTACACCATTGGTACGCACGTTCCGGTCCGGGCTCCCTGGCCTCTGTGTACTAGTCCGGTCAGGCAGGGTTTGTGCTCCTTTCCGGTTATATCATCTGCTTTGGGCTGGGCTGTTGCATATTCTACATACAAAATCTAGTAAAACCATGTACAAAAATTGTTGCATATTATATCATCTGCTCTGGGCTGCTTAGATCTCTCTAAATCCATGACATTAGTTAATAGTTTATTTTTTCTATCCTTGATCTTTTTATTTTTATTTTTATGTTATTATAACATTAGTTAATAGTTTATTTTTTCTATCCTTGATCTTTTTATTTTTATTTTTATGTTATTATATATTTATTCATATTCGTTAATCGAAGGTTCCTGTTGCACCTAGCGCCGCTATGGAGATGCGGATCAAAGTTTAATATAATTTCTTTGTATTATATTTCTCAGCTTCTCAGCTGCAGATTCTATTTGCTCTGCTCTGGCTGTTTACATCTTCAGATCCATATTAGACATTCGGCCGGTCTCGCTAGGAGTGACATTTTGTGGGACCACCTGTACAACTTACTACTACTAAGTGTATGAAATGGTAGCCAGGCATACGCATGAAATTAAATGAATGTTGTTTGCAGCATTACTGACCAACCCTGAGGATTCTTAACCAGCCAACGCTGAAAATTCTTCGATGCTAGCTGCTTGCCGGCCGGCCTTTCACGGTATCATTGTGATGCACAAATCAACCATATTGTATTTATAAAGTTTGTGTTGCGGCACATGCATCTCCTCAAAGTCCTAATGAAACAGAGCACTACATCTTAATTTTTGTTAACCTAGTCACGTTTATTTATTCATTTATTTTAACACAGTACCACTAAACTCTGTTACCAGAGGTTCTAGTTCGGCGGTTGCTCTAATACCGAATGTAGAAACTACACAGCGTGCATTATGCAGTTCTTAACATGGACCAAATGCAGTTGTTACTCGATTAGCAACTGGTGAAGGCTGTTTCTATAATCATTACGGTACAGTAAGTATAAAGATATTTGCTATTTGACTTCGTCTTAGCTGTGTCTCACCGAGACATATATGGAGCTTTTAGTCCTGGATTTCATGGTGTGTGGTACATGCGAATTCTTTTTATCACCTTCATTAATTTAGTCCACTGCTATGCAGGTGCAACATTAAGTAGAGGTTCCAATAGGGCATTAGGAACACTTATTGCAGGAGGGATTGCTATAGCAGTTGCCGAATCGGCCAAAAACCTGGGGAAAATGGAAGAAGTGGTTATTATTTTGAGCACTTTTACTGTTGGTAAGCATTGAGGGTATTGCTGAAATCATTTGTCTGTCTTGGTGCATTTTATATGACTGCCTCTATGTTTTTGACTGCTAGGTTTCTTTACAGCCTTGGCAAAGCAGCACCCAAGGTTGAAGCCTTACGAATATGGATTTCGTGTATTCTTGTTGACATTCGGTTATGTCATGGTCTCGGGATACATCACAGGGAATTTTACTGAGACGGCTGTAAGTAGATTTCTATTCATTGCTCTTGGTGCTGGTGTCAGTCTCGGAATCAATATAGGTATTTACCCTATCTGGGCTGGAGAGGAATTGCACAATTTGATTGCACAGAATTTTGTTGGTGTTGCAAATTCCTTAGAAGGTATAAACCCTCTACCCCCCTCAAAATAATAATGCTTAGAATCATAGTAATTTCTTAATTTATTCCGAGAAAATGCACAAGCCTTCCCTTTCAATGCATTGATAGAAGAGGAAGTTATGTACAAGCCCAAAAGGACCATCAGCCCCACCCTTCCGAAAATAAAAATAAAAATAAAGCCACACACACACACTCTCCTAAGTGCTAGCCACCGATGGGAGAAGTGCCTCCAGCTCAACCGCCCCTGCATTCGCTCCCTACCGGGTCTTGGCCTTGATAGTCTCGAGCAAGTTGGTGGTGCTGGGTCTCGCGTTGTTGAGGATGGTAGTGTTTCTACTTCCAGATTGACCATACCGTGAACATGACCACCGAAGAGGTGTCTTTAATTTCACAATGTTCATGGGGTGGAAAGGTTGGCATGATGTCACCAGTCCATGAAATCGTAGTATCTCTCATGCTGTATTGTTTAACTTCACGCTGCCTGAAAAGGTAGAATATATTAGTTGTTGTACCATCGCGATGGTGTGTGTCTATATATACACACACACATCTGATTTTTATGCCTTTTGCCAATTTTGATGTTCATTCTAGGCTGTGTTGATGAATATCTGAAATGCATGGAGTATGAAAGGATTTCTTCAAACATACTTCTATATCAAGCTTCTGATGATCCTCTATACAGTGGGTATAGAGCAGCTGTTGAGGCATCAGCACAAGAGCAAATCCTGGTTTGATCTTTACGCTAAAGCTAAACGCTTCTATTTAGATTATCTCACCTTTTCTGTCAATTTTTACCTGGTTCTTCTGTACGTGAATCTAGTTAGATGATGCTATGTGGGAACCACCCCATGGCCCTTACAAAATGACGAGCTATCCTTGGAAGGGTTTCACTAAGGTTGGTGGAGCATTGAGGCATTGTTCCTTTGCAGCCATGGCATTGCATGGTTGCATTCTTTCAGAAATTCAGGTTTGCTAATAGTTTCCTTGACAACCTATAGAAGTTTCTGCATTTATTTACTAAACAAGTATATGTCTGATTTTAGGCACCACAAGAAAGCAGAAAAGTTTTTGATCCAGAAATTCATAGAGTGGGAAGAGAAGGTGCTAAAGTGTTGCGTGGCCTTGGAAACAAAATTAAGACAATGACGAAGTTGAGCTCTTCAGATATTCTATATGAAGTCCACTTGGCTGCTGAAGAGTTGCAAAAAAAGATTGATGATAAGTCATATCTTCTGGTGAATACTGGAAGATGCGACAGTCGCAAGCGAGCTGAAAGAATCAAAGATGGCATGAATGGTTCTGGTGTTGCGGGAAAAGAAAATAATAATGAAGCGATGGACCAACCTTTGCCGATCAAACTTCGGCGCACCATTATAAGACCTTCACTGCTAATTCATTTCATAGCAGATATGATTCATCAGCTGTACACGATTACAGAAAGATGCTACAATCTTGGCCTGCTCGAACATCAAACTTGCCACTTGAAGATGGGGAGTCAGGGACAAATGAAAGTGCACGTGCCTTATCCTTGGCCACATTTTGCTCACTTCTTATCGAGTTTGTTGCCCGGCTACAGAATGTTGTTTACGCATTTGAAGAACTGAGTGATAAGGCTAATTTCAAGGACCCTGTGGACGAGCCTGTTGTAGTTAGCACGAGTGATGGTGGGTTTGTTGCTAAGATATGCAAATTTGTTCGACTCAGGAGTTGGCATTGACGTTGACCTGCAAGGTTCCTCCATCTCGAAACCTTGACTCACTTTTATCTTCAATTAGTTTTGTTTAGTAGCCATCTGGACCATGATACGCGCAATAAGAAGATTGCTAATCCTACTCATGTTATGATCAACTATGATAATACTGTTGATCCTTGTATTTCAGCAATTAATGTGTTTAGGCGCCCTGTAATAGGTTTGCTGTTTCTTGACATTACTTGATGGAAAGGTAGCTGCCTTGTAGTTTGCTCATTAGTCATCAAAGTTGGCTCAAATACTTAATGTGTTGTTGCTTTTCATGCGTTCGTGTGGTTAGACTTACTGGTATTGAGTTATCCTTTATGTCAAGTACTCAAGATCTTCCATCAACCAAAATCTCCTGTGGAGCATGCAAACGAAGACAGCAACGCTGCTGTTGCCCCGCTCTTCAACAATTGCATCCACCACCTTGCGCTTCAAGATCCCTGCTCCTCCGCTATCTCACGCTACTGAAAAAATGGTCGTTACCGAGTTCTTTCGTGTTTGCCGAGTACTGAAGCACGGGACCACGGCAAAAGTTACGTAAGCCGAGTACGGCTCTCGGCAAACAGTAGGACACGACACATGTAAGGTGTTGCCGAATTCCTTCATAAAAAGACTCGGCAAACAAAAACTACTCGGCTTATCAGACGTATGCCGAGAGCAAACAAATCGGCACCCAGCAAACAGGTGCCATGTGGCACGACTGTTTGCGCTTGACGGCACCGTGACATCTTGCCCACCTTTGCCATGATGCATGCGCTTGGTACTCGGGAACCTATTTCTGGAAACACTTTTTTCGCTAGCAGTAAATGTTTGCCGAGCTCCCTGAGGCTTGAACTCGGTAATCATTTTCGCAAACACATATTTTCCTAGAAGTAAATGTTTTGCCGAGCTCCCTTTGTCAGGCACTCGGCATAGTTCTTTAGGTGTACTCAGGTCTTGTCACGTGTCCCACCTTGCCGAGTGTCTCAGATCTCGGGAAAGAGCTGACGTTGCCAGTAGTGCCTAGGCGCCGCCTCTGCCGAGTGCCGCACTCGGCAAAGTCTAACATCGCCGAGTGCCGAACTTGGCAAAAGGTAACAGCACAGCACTCACATTACCTACTCTGTCCTAAGTCCCTGCAATTGACAAACAGCACAGCACAACACATATATATAGTTTGACATATAACTTCACAGCACAGCACATATCACAATAATATAGTTTGACATCTATATAGCTCATAGTCACATCACATACGAATTAAACTCATAGCAACAAGGTCACAACAAGTTCACAACATCACGACAATCCTGGAGATACGCATATAGGAGAAGAACGAGGGTCGACACATCATGACAATCCTGGAGGAGGAGGCGGAGGACAAGGGTGGCGTGGCATGTTCGCGAACATTTTCTGAAACGCCTACAGGAGGAGGACGAGGGTCGACACATCAGCATTGTTCCAAGTTGGTCAATCGGTTAATATGAACTGGCGTCGATATGGGAAAGTACTAACCAGGAACTCGGTCGCGAGCTTCTCTCTAGCCGCCATTTCGACCCACATCTCTTCGTTCTGTTCGGTCGTGAGCTTCTCTCTAGCCGCCACTTCGGCCTACAGCCGTTCCTCCTGTTCGGCCATGGCTTGTGCCCGTGCGGCCTCATCTGCCTCCAACGTGGCCTGTAATATGTCGAGTTGCTTCACATATAGGTTGCGATGCAAGAATGCAAAGACAGTGGCATATATGGAATGTACAAACCTGAAGCAGTGAAATCTCAATCGACTGAGCCGTCGGGCGACTCCTTATGGAGGGACTTGAGCTTGTGCTTTGCGCCCGCATCTGAGATAGCTTGGGATGCGAGGAGGTGGCAATCGCGCCATTGCAGATCAAGTTGCGGCCGCTCCTCTTCCCTGGGCCTACCCTCATGACCACCTCCGGATCAGGATCCTGCGACATAGGATCGGCCTCCTCCCCGTGCGCCTCCTTGAAATAAGTCATATTTATCCTTGGCCGACTTGCTGCAAAACTCCTGGCCATTCTTCCCCCTATGCCCATGTTTCCACGCTTGCATGATGTTGATGTTGGCCCCAAGCTGTTCTCTCACCTACAAAAGAAAGCCAGTTGTGATTAGTAAAACCTAGATGAACCTAGAGACAAAACTGGCCATGGGTTGTGTGGAAAATAATTTGGAATGAGTATTCAATACCTTAGTTGTTGCAGTATGATTTGTCATGTTGCATCTATCCTTTTTTACCGATTATTGCTGGTAAAGTATTCGAGACTACTCAATGCCTGTCGGTCATGCCTCACCAATAATTTACTAATTCTGCTTCGCCAATTATTTGGTCGTTGCTGCCTGACCATACCTGCATCCTAGTGAATCGCATCACCACCATCGAAGAGATCTCTGCAATATGCCTGGCCCTCCATGGTGTAGGGACCACACCATCAACCCCATGGACGAAAGCCACTGTCGATCCACTCTGAAATAAGTGCATTCTTATTTGTTGGCACACAACGAAACATTATGATACATTTTGAAATAAAAAAAACAAAAGAAACATTATGTAATATTCTGAAACAAGACAAATTTACCAAAAACAGAAAAGGTGGCACGAATCTCAAAGCAACGACGGACAGTGGATGCATACATGGTATATCATGTGCACGTTCTACTCAGCCTTGGCTCCAACAGGTTCTACGAGGCACGACGCTGAGATTTATTAACGAGGTTCACCGAACTCGGCTACATCCCCCGGGACATGACTACAAGCGCTCCTCCCCATTGATACCGCTACAATACCGCACCCTGGCCGCCCTGGCTCCGAGACATGCTGCCAGCTCCCCCCGCGTGTCTGTGCTATTATGTTGGCATATGTTACATCATGTGTCTACCCACACATTATATAGGAGGCTTGGGATACAAGTTTCCTACTCGGACACGACTCCGTACCCTATCTACACACTATACGAATCCAAAGTCCAACTGTAACCTATCTTGTGCAAAACATTTGACACAATTCCAACAAACTTCACTTGACGCATATTCTCTGCACCATGAATCTGTCCATGCATCGAACCTCCATGTACATTGGACTTGAGATTATACCATGAGTACCACTGCTACTCTCAGACTCCACGTGACTCCACCTGCAACTGTGGTCTCTTCTTTCTTCATCACAGTCAATGATCTAGCGAAATAAAGTTCTTCTTCACTGTAGTTTGCGCTCCCATTCTCCTCCACAAGATGAATATGCTCACAACAAGGGTTGATAGCAAGAGCATTATCAATTAGCACAAAAGGAGGACATGTGGCTATTTCTATTGTTAGCTTCACTTGGAGTTGATCATGAGACTCTTTGAGAGAGCCATGAGCACTCTTCAAAACCTTGTGGGCCTTGTCAAGTAGCTCAAACTCCTCCTTGAGTCTAGCATGGCCAACTCCAAGGTCAACCTTCTCGGAATTGAGCACACGAGTAAGAACTTGAGCATGTTCAAGATCTTTCTTTAGTTGAGCAAGGTCAACGTTGTGTGACTCCTCAAGAGCCAAACGAAGACCTCGCTCTTCCTCAAGAGCAAATGGAAAGATCCGCAATCTCATCGGCATAATCACGACTATGGCCTTGCAAGTTAGTGATAGTATCATCATGAGACTCAATGATATCATTGGCCTCACCCAATTGTTCCAAGAGAGCAACAAAATGCTTCTTGGTCTTACCTTTGAGCTTACCCAAGAACTTGTCAAACTCATTCTCATCTACCTTCACCTCCTCTAGATCATCCACACAATCCAACAATGAAGGATTAGGAGAGATGGAAGTTTTGATGTTGGAGGTTACCTAGTTGACACCTCTTGCCATGAGGCACTTGGGGATGATGTTCTCATTGGGGGCATCGAAGAGAGACGCCGAGTTTGGAGAAGAGGTGGCAATGGCCACGGTGGCCGTTGCTAACACTTCACTACTTGTATCATCATCATCATCATCGGAGTTGTACTCTTCTTGTGCCACCAAGCCCTTTGGAGGTGCCTTCTTGCTGAAATTGTTCTTGTTTGGGAAGGACTTGGCCTTGTCTTTGCGGATGAGCTTGCCACCATTGTCCTCCCTCTTCTCATACGGACAATCCACCACAAAGTGACTCACATTGCCACAATTGTAGCAATCCCTTACTCGTTGCTTGCCCTTTGAGCCACTTGAGTTGTTCTTAGAGAAGTTGGGCCTTGAGTTCCTCTTGTTGCCCCAAAATTGCCTTGACGCAAGAGCCATGTGCTCGTGGTAAGCATACTTGGTGTCTTCGGGGCAACACTCTTCTTCTTCCTCTTCTTCTTCTTCCGGAATAGCCTTGGCCTTCAAAGCAAGGTTGGGTGAGGCTTTCTTTGACCGTTGGACACGAGCTAGAGCATTGTCGGCGGTCTTGTTCATGATTTTCATGGCAATAAACTCATCCAACACTTCACTTGAAGACAACTTGTGGAAGTCCGGCCTTTGACGAATCACGAACGACATGGCCTTGTTGAATGGCATGATGGCCTTGAGAAACTTGCGCTTGATCCAATTATCATCCGTATCGTTGCTCCCATGATCTTGAAGAGCGACCGCAAGAGTTGTCAATCTTCGGTAGAGGTCGCGAGGATCCTCATCTTCATTCATCACAAACTCATCGGCCTCATCAAGCACCACCTCAAAGTTGGACCGTTGAATGCTTGAGCTTCCCTTGTACAAAGATATAATGTGTTCCCAACAATCCTTTGCACGGGAGAAGGGACGCAAGTGAGATAGATCTTCGGGAGGCACCTTGGATTGAAGGATGAACAATGCGGAGTGATTGTATTGATTGTCCGCCTCTTCTCTTGGAGTGAGGTTGCTTGGATCATGCTGGTAGAAACCTTGCTCGATGATTCTCCAAAGATTTGTTGAGCTGTGATTCAGATGAGACTTGATACGAAACACCCAATTAGCGAAATCACCCTTCACAAGCTTAGGAGGAGGACCAAGATTGTTAATATGCGGTGTAGGGACCGGTCCACCATAGACCGGGGGAGGGGGAACCGAGGCATAGGTTCCCGTCCCATTCTTATCATGAGGGGTGGAAGGTTGAGTACCTTTAGCCGTTTCCTTGCCGGAATTGGCCTCCGGCGCTGATGCGGTGGGATTAACCACAAGCAAAGGGTCGGGAGTAGATTTCAACCCCTCAAGAAGTTCTTTAAGCATGGACTTGACCTCGGCCGTCATAGACGTCTTAAGTGAAGCCATAGCTTCATTTAAGTCGTCTCGGGTGACCGAGTTCAACTCCACGGCCTCGGGCACTTCATCAACACCACCTCCATCGTCAACCATATTCTTTGGGTGGTGAAACCCTTAATAAAGAGACGAGGCTCTGATACCAATTGAAAGGATCGATATGGTTAACTAGAGGGGGGGGGGTGAATAGACAACTACCAATTTTTAGCTTTTCTTAACAAATTAGGGTTAGCAACAAAGTAGGTTGTCTAGATGTGCAACTAGGTGAGCAACCTATATGATGCTAACAACAACAACACAAGCAAGCAGAGGATACAACACAAGTAAAACTTGCACAAAGTAAAGGTAAGAAATAACCACAAGTAGAGCCGGTGAAGACGAGGATGTGTTACCGAAGTTCCTTCCCTTTGAGAGGAAGTACGTCTCCGTTGGAGCGGTGTGGAGGCACAATGCTCCCCAAGAAGCCACTAATGCCACCGTATTCTCCTCATGCCCTCACACAATGCGAGATGCTGTGATTCCACTAGTGGTGTCCTCCGCCTCCTCGAGCAGGACAAGGATGGCGCCCTCCTGCCGTCGTCGCCGTCCAGACCGCGCCAAGGTGACCTGAAGCAAGGGAAGGAAAAGAGGAGAAGGTTAGGTGGGGAGGGTGGATCCGGGCGAGGAAAGAGGGGAAGGACGTACCTCGGCCACGCCGGTAACAGATCCGTTGAGCTCTGGCCTCGCCGTCGCCGGATGTGGCCGATCCCGGCGATGTTAGGGGTGGCGGCCGAAACCCTAGCTAGCCACGGGGACGGTGGAGGGCGGGAGCGCCGATTCTGGACAGAGGGGAAGGTGGAGCGGACCTAGGGGAGCTCAGGGGCATGTTGCGCGCCGTCGGAGCTTGCCGGAACTGGCCGGCATGGGTGGTGGCAGCGGCGAGGGAGAGAGGTTCGTGGGGGAGAGAGGAGTCGCGAGAGACAGAGGTTCGTGGGGAGAGAGTGGTAGGGGTTGGGTGGGCTCTCTCTCTCTGGCTCTTTTTTCTTTTTCTTTTTTCTCCTTTTTTACATGTATATGGATGGATAGATGGATGTGGGATGGAGAGATAGATGGATGGATGGATGTGTGCCATGTCATCGATCCAAGGCACAACTAGTTCCACCAATGAGAAATCAACTCTAGCAATTGTGTTTTCCGTTTTGTTTTTCTTCTGTTATTTCACCCTCTTGGATCAAAGAAGGTGGGCAAGTACTAACCGCAGCCACGTCGGTGATGGATCCTGCAACCTCTGGCCTCGTCGTCGTCGGAGCAGCGTCGAAGGTGGGGCCACCGAGACCCTAGCTACGGGGCAAGGCTGCGAACTAGGCTTGTACCGCTCCAAAATATGATAGCACACTCACAAGCCTCCGGTTGACCCGAAGGGAGAGAGGTCATGAATACGACGGCACGTGCGGCATCCCTCACCATCGAACAGCAACACCAAAGGAGAGGCAGGCCCCACAACCGGGGGCGAATGTACCTCGGCGCCATGTCGGATCTAGCCGTAAAAATCCACGGAAAATCATACGATGCCGGAAATCCTCGGGGCCTGGCATGGTGTCATTATATGGCCCTTGTAGGGTGTGGTAAAAGTTTGAGCGCGTTTCATAGAAGCCTGACCGAAGGTCGCTTGTAAACTGCACCATCTCCGAGGTAGTATCTGGCTAACGAGAGAGAACGTGTCCGGTTTGTGAAGGAAGTGTGCTGCCCGTTGCTCCGTTGACCTCAAAACTTCTCGTGCTCTCAAAGGGGGCCATTGCATGACACGTGCCAGGACATGGCATTTTTCTGGGCCGCCTACAATATTTGAGACATTTATTGCATCCGTAGGGTTTCAATGCGGGAAATTGCAGATTTGCACGGCGGACACCCGAAATGATGCCCAGAAGTGGTTTGTAAAATTATATATGATGTCTTTGCGGTATGTGTAGGCCTAGTGCAACCAAAAGAGGGGCAGGCCCCACCACCGGAGGGTGAATGTACCTCGGCGGCATGCCGGATCTAGCCGTTAAAATCCACGAGAAATCATACGATGCCGGAAATCCTCGGGACCTGGCACGGTGTCGTCATATGGCCCTTGCAGGGTATGGTAAAAGTTTGAGCATGTTTCGCAGAAGCCTAATCGGAGGCCGCTTGTAAACTACACCATCTCTGAGATAGTATCTGGTTATTGAGAGAGAACTTGTCCGGTTTGTGAAGGAAGTGTGTTGCCCGTTGCTCCGTTGACCTCAAAACTTCTCGTGCTCTCAAAGGGGGCCATTGCATGACACGTGCGAGGACATAGAATTTTTCTAAGCCGCCTGCAATATTTGAGACATTTATTGCATCCGTAAGGTTTCAATGCGGGAAATTGCAGATCTGCATGGAGGCCACCTAAAATGATGTCCAGAAGTGGTTTGTTAAATCATATATGATGTCTTTGCGGTATGTGTAGGCCTAGTGCAACCAAAGGAGGGGCAAGCCCCACCACCGGAGGGCGAATGTACCTCGGCGGCATGCCGGATCTAGCCGTTAAAATCCATGGAAAATCTTACGTTGCCGGAAATCCTTGGGACCTGGCACGGTGTCGTCATATGGCCCTTGTAGGTTGTGGTAAAAGTTTGAGCGCATTTCGCAGAAGCCTAAACGAAGGCCGCTTGAAAACTGCACCATCTCCGAGGTAGTATCTAGCTATCGAGAGAGAACGTGTCCGGTTTTGTGAAGGAAGTGCGCTGCCCGTTGCTCCGTTGGCTATTTCAACCCTCCATCACACTTGTATACATATATTAAGACACAATGCAAGTTTTGGTGGCACTGCTACCCCCGAAGACCCCGACCGGCCTAACCCTAGCCCCGTTGACCCGGAGATCTGGGCCTTTGACTTTCACCGGACGGCCTTTGACCAACATACTCTTACACCTGGTTGTGATAGGTCAGCCCATAGGAACATTTCAGAACAAGGTCTAGGCCCAACCCACCACCGGACCCCCCTTGTGTTGACCCGACGCGGCCGTTTCCCCCCTCCAAGTGCCGGCAAACATGATTTTAGTTTGTTCAAATTTGAAACATAATATAGCAACAGAATCCTTTCAAGATTCTGATAAAAAAAACCATACAAAATTTGTCAAAATCGATTCAAGTATCAATTACTTATGATTTTAACAAAGTATAAGGACCTATATGCAAAAGTACATGAGGTCACATTTCTAACATACTCAAAAACAAAAACAAACTGCATATTCATAATCTATGGAAAATTCTACCCCAAATCGATGTATAATTTGTGTATGTTTAAGTTTAGATAAGTCAGATTTAAATTAATCAAATTTTAACTTAACAAAAAAGATAATATCTAGTTCTCGGCCAGGGGCTACCAGGAGGCGCCACGTGGCGGGGCTATGCCTACGGCCTTGCCGTAGGCATAGATGGAAAACTATGCCTATGGCTTTGCGGTCGGCATAGCTCTGCCACGTGACAGCTCCTAGTAAAAAAAACAGATAATATCTATGCCGACGGCCCCCGTTAGGGCCGTCGGCATAGATTTGACAGCGTCAGCCCGCCGTCTGTCCCCGGGCCACCAGGGCCACCTCTGTGCCGACGGCCTAACTATGCCTACGGTTGCCGTAGGCATAGATCGATGCTGCCGTAGACATAGATCGATGTATGCCGATGGCCTTACTATGCCTACGGCTGCCGTAGGCATAGATGGAGGTATGCCGACGGTTTTCCAATGCCGACGGCCCCGACAAAAGGCCGTCAGCATAGATAAGGCCGTAGGGATATAGGGTTATTCCGGTAGTGTGACCTCGCTAATCATCAAGGCAGAGAGGGAGGGAGTGCTTATCTTACTGCCAGGTTGTTGGCCATTGCAACGGTATCGATCTACGTGGACGATGTTGTGCTTTTCATCAAGCCAACTGCCCCGGATTTGAGTTTTGTCAGGGAAGCGTTCGGTATCTTTGGAGGGGCCTCGGGACTACACATCAATTTTACCAAATCCTTGGCTATCCTGATTAGGAGCGATGAGTCTGATGGGGACAGAGTGGCGGCTGCGCTGCCTTCGAAGATCTCCAACTTCCCTTGCAAATATCTCGGTTTGCAATTGGCACTGGGACAACTCTCCAAAGCTGAATGGCAGCCAATGATCGACAAGATTAGCAAGCAGCTTCCGGGAAGGCAAAAAGGCCTGATTGATCGAGGAGGGAGGCCAATTCTGGTAAATTCTGTCATCCGTGCCAAACCTACGCATAATTTGCTAGTGACAGATACCCCCAAGTGGGCGTTCGAGAGAGTTGATAAAAGTTGTCGTGCTTTTTCGTGGGATGGATCCGAGGAAATCCATGGAGGCAAGTGCCTCGTTGCTTGGCAGAGCATCTGCAAACCTAAGTGTTTTGGCGGTCTGGGTGTGCTCGATTTGCAGAAACAGACAGTTGCGCTTCGGCTTCGATGGGAGTGGCTCAGGTGTATGGATTCTACCAAACCATTCCAGGGGTTACCTATGGTCTCTGACCCTCTGCTTGTGGACATTTTCAACAGCCTGGCACACTGGAAAGTAGGAGATGGCTGGTCTGGTGTCTATACTGCATCTTCTACTTACCGCATGCTTTGGGAAGGAGCTGCCCGTTTCTCCTGTGCCAATGCTATTTGGAAAAGTTGGCCCCCCTTAAACTGCAAGATTTTCATTTGGTTGGCTCTACAATACCGCGTATGGACTTCGGACAGACACACTAGGAGGGGTTTGCAGGACCAAGTGGATGCATGCTACCTATGTGATGATCATATCCTTATGCAGTGTAGCTATTCCAGGCAGGTGTGGCACCGCCGGTTTTTGCGCGACTCATGCGGAGGTAGAGGTGCCCATTCCTTATGTAGACAATCTCGGTGACTGATGGACCTGGTCCAGGACACTCCTCCAGAAAACTAAACGGCGGGGTTTTGACTCACTAGTTATGCTTGCCTGCTGGAGCTTGCGGAAGCAAAGAAATGCTAGGATTTTTCCTAATGTGAGTCAGCACTCAGCAGAGAAAGGTGGATGAGCTAAGCTCTCAAATCCTCTCTGATCTCCATCTTTGGGAGTTTGGCTGGATGTACCGGAGTAGCTGGGTTGTGTGAGTAGTTGTCTTTGTATCTAGGAGTTGTGTGTTGGTGCTTTTCGTCCTTGACGACAGCTCTCTTGTAATCTACCTTGCTTCTTCTTCTATAAAGATTAGGCACGCAATTTGTGTACTCTCGAATTTTTTTTGTAATTCTTATTGTACGAATCATCACATATTTAGCTCCTATCGTTGCTATACATTGGACTAACACCAATACAGAACTCGTCTCATCAATGTTGCATGCTGAAGGCAAAATCTGCAACGGGGATGTCGGCATCGAGGGCCGACGATGAGACCGATCTCCTCCTGTCAGAAGGATTTACTCTGTGCACCGGATGCGCCACCACAACCGGGTACATGTCCCTAGCCTCCTCCTCGGCCCCCTGCACTTGTGAAGCAGGTGCACCGGCGCCGAGCCCCGGCTCGGCATCGGGTACGTGCCTCGGCTCGGCGTCGCGTCGCCGATCATCTGCGCCATCAGCATGTCTGTGTCTCGGACCTTCTTCTTCTCCTTGGCCGTGTTCTGCCAGTTTGTCAGCGCCTTGGCCGTCTGCTCGTCGAAGATGGTCCTCTTCATGTTTGAGCCCATCTGCGAGCCAGCACACACACATACATAATTAGGGTCGTTGTTCCTATTTTTCTCTCCAAGAGCAATCGTTCTAGGACCTTCATCAACAGTTTTACCTGTGTGACGAGTGCATAGAGGGGGAAGGTGATGTAGCTGCACAGGATCTGGAGAGCTAACCCCAGCACGACCTTCATGATGCTCAGCCCGATATTCATATGGAAGCATTTCTTTAAGCCGGGCGTGGCCTGCGATACAACAACTCTCTGTCAGTGCAGTTCATCAGCACTTGGTGCCTTACATCCATAACTGACAAGTATTCGTACCACTGTCCACACGAAATGTGCCATCTGAAACGCATTCTGGTGATATATTCCGTCCGCAGCAGGACCAGCCACAAATAAATGGATGTCAGCAATGCCACGTCGAGCCATTGACCATTCTTTTCTATATAGTATTTATTTATCTATATCTCGATACCAATATAAAAAGACCCAAAGGGGCAGATCCATCCAACAAATCTCAGCCATCAAACAGTGTCAATCCAATGACCTATATTGCTTCAATGGCGAGCGCTCAACATGTTTAGCATGCAATTAATAACACTAGTAAGCGTGCACGTGCAATGCACGTCTCAACAAATATAAATGTTAATAACCACTATATTATTGGATGTTGTACATTTTCACTAAAATTTTAAATATTTTGTTAACTGCAATAACAATCGAGCACACAATATTGAAGCAGTACTATCTAAAATACATCACACGCACTAAAATATTAGAAATATTTTTCAACAAAAAAATATTAGTCTTGACACAAATGCTCGAATATATTCAAGTCCAAAAAGAATAGTGATGAACACTAATGTTGGCATTGTTCTAATCACAATATCCATTTGAAAGATTTGATGCTTATACAGAAAACAAACAAGTATAACATGGTTCTTTATCAGAACCAGAACTATTGCTTCCAAAGGTGATGACAATTGTCGCTGATAAATGGGTAGGGGCTATCTACCAAGCACCAAAATTTGGTTGACTACCCGCAAAGCTAAAAGTTAACTCGATTTATAGCAAGTGGGCTCTTGCAACACTATTTGTTCAGACTATGTGGTGGAAGTATGAACATATGTAGCTACAAAGCAAATAAAAATCTCAACAGTAAACCTCTCTTCGAAACACATGATCATAGTCGACTCCTCAATGTAGTAGAAAAGCAGTGGAGCAGAATTTCTCGATACCGACTGCAGGGCGGGTGTCCTAAATGTAGTAGCCGAGGGGAGAGCTACATACATCAGGGAGGAACTGCTACTGATAATTATTCTTACCACCCATGGATTCCATATCACCTGAAATTCTGGAGTGCAGAAAACAAAAGTATTAGTTAGAAACAATGAAGTACATAACATATTGCAAGTTTAAACATCAAGTATATCTTCCCATGATCCCCCTTTCACCAGTCAAATAATGTGGAATATAATGAAATGGGAACTACTTATTTACCTCTGCTTATTTGTCAGTTATGTTCTAAGAGCCGTCCACCTTAGGGTCTTGCTTCTTTTTCAGGACCTTCCCCTTACCCCTTCTTAGAATCATCTCTTGTGGTATCCCTGGTATCAGTATGCAACACTGATAAATTTAGGCTAATGAAAAAATATATAGGGTATACTTAAGTGTTGGTACAGAAAAAGAATAAGACATAGTTTGTAGAACATGCCATGTATATTTTTATGATTCAGAAGAAGACACTCCGCTACCATTATCATTTATGAATGTCTACCTCTTCTTTTCTCTCACAAATCTACAAGCAGCAAAGGAAGCACACTACCACATAAGGCATTTATGTAAAAAGAGTTATTAGCACAAACAGTTCACTATAAACCGAACCGAGCACAACCTAGTAACACATAACACCAGGTGAACATCTTAAATTTTATCAAGACATCTCAATGTAGTAGCCAATGGGGCCTTTTTCGTCTTAAAATTTCCTGAAGCATGTCGAGCTTCCTAACACTAATAATCAGTAAACAAAGCCATTTATATTTGTCGCTAAACAAGTAAACGTAGCATGAGAGAAAAAGGAATTGATTATTTCTTCTGATTTCATACCGGAAAGGAACAAAAGACAAAATATTGGACCAGCAAACTGGGGGCCAATTGTCAATAATCCTGTGTTATTTCAACCATAAGTCTCAGTATGCTATTGTGTACATAATGGTACAGGTTCACATGTATCAATTGAACAAGCTCACCAGATACCAAGCTGGAAACAAGGTCCTTTCCAGCCCTAGCAGTAAGTATAGAATTGTGAGCACCGGATACACAAGGACCATGATCAGCGCAATGCATGACACATATCTGTCAAAAATACGAAGAAACCTTATTAGGACCAAGTAAACTCTAGATATAGAAGGGGTGAAAGTACAAAATTATGATAGCATATTAGAGCTTTTGTAAGGAAGATAGATTATCCATGTCTACATTTAGCCCATAAATTACCTCGATAAGTTGAGTACAATAACGAGGAAGGTTGCGCTCCGACCACAAAAGAGAAATAACATCACCAACTCCATAACCATTTTCAATAATTGTAGACATGGGCACACCAGCATAGCAAGGTTGCTCGCCTGCACATTTATTATTTTCAGGGAGGGATAGCAGGGCAGAAGACAATCATCAAGCATATATGTAGGATAACATGTTGCCATCAATCTAACCTCTATCATTAGAGATAGTGGAGATAATGTGTGTTGGAACTCGGACCTTCCCACTTTCAATGGCAGTTTTAAGAACCTCAGGGACAGGAGGAAATTTTCCTTCCTCAACCTGCAAAAAATATATGTAACCCCAAGCTTTGATTCCCACTAACGCATTCCCAAAAAAAACTTGCAAAAGAATCAGCCGTGAATGTACCAGCTTCTGAAATGTCATCTTAATCACACTTTCAAGAGCTTCAAATGAAGTAGGAACAACAGCCCCAACATCCATTAGTGCCTGATTCTTAGCTTGTGCAGATTCCAACTCACCACCACTCTTCGCACCCTGTTATACCAAAAAATAAATAAACCACATCTGCGCATACTTGTTCAACTCTCCGGAACTCGAGGAAAATTTGTTTACAACTTACAACATGGCCAAACTGGACTCAGATTTCAACAGACGTGCACACGTCCCACTAACCCAAGCAACAACAGGTTTCTGAACCTTTCCTTGTTTCAAGGATTCGAGGAGTGAATACTCATCACTTCCTCCAAGCTCCCCAAGAACAACCATCATTTTAACCTAAAGCCAACAAATGAGGTCAAACTAAATTATCTGGACTCGATCAAACTAAAGTATCTTAACAGTTCCATGTAACTGAACTAATTAATCAAAAAGCAACCTAGTGGGCATTACCTCAAACAGATTGTGTGCACCGTAATGCGGGATCAGCAGCAACAGAACATGGGCGTGTCTAGCTTGGGGAGGACGACAGCTGATGTGTGGCCTTGACCACCTTCTTCCTCCTCTCCGGCGCCTGGATCTCCCCTCTCCTTCGCCTCACGACTATTGCAATTCACCGCACGGCCGCTTGATGGTCGTACCATGTGCGCTTGACAATTTGTGCATCCTGAGGAAGAAAAAAAAACATAATTAACAGAAGGTACTGAAATGCACAAGAAAATACTTACTCAAGCAAGGTACAAGCCCGGTCTAAGTAATAACATAGTGAATAAATCAGATATGCTTGCATGTATCAGGATCATTCTCTAGCGATCTAGACTAATTTAACTTCAAGATGAAAACTCAAAGGTGTCACACATCAGATTTACTGACCTACATGTGACTAAGAATCTGAAGACTGCAATTAGCAACTTGACAAGCAATTAGATGAAGACAATACTCAAGTTGCTCAAACAAAAATGGCAGGTAGTGCACAAACCGTTGCTGAATCAACCACTGCGGCAGTATGGGGCCGGCGCAGTGACGCAGGTCTCGTGCCCGCCCGCCGAGATCCCCTCTACGGCAGACCTCTCCGCCTCCATGCCCTTGCACTGCACCTGGGCGTGCTCGCGGCAGTACTGCTCCTCATCGGTGAGCGCCCGGTCGAACACCGAGAGCACCCCACTCCCCGCGCCCCCACCGGGCCCGGAGACGGTTGAGGCGGCTGCCTCCTTTGAGGTGAGCCTTTGGAAGCATGAGGCCGTGCCGGGGGTGCGGGAGAGGAGGCGGCGGTGGGTGAGCCGGAGCGGGGCAAGGGAGAAGAGAGAGATGGCGGTCGCCCTTTCCATCCTCAGCCGCGCACTTGTCGTGTGGGATGGGAGAAGAGGGAAATAGGGGAGAGATGGCCTGCGTCGTGTGGGGCAGCGGCGGAGAACTGACGGGCGACGAGGCTGTAGGGAGAGGTATGCAGGGAAGGAGCGGTTTTTTAGGGAGACAAAGGCGGAGAGTGTAACACCCCCTGTATTAGCGACAGTAATCCCCTTTTGATAATGCCATGTCGTCGTGATTAATAGTGCATGATCATCATTGCATCATATCATTTGTCAAATTCAAGTTCAAATTTGCAAAACCAAATAAAACATGTTCAAGCGGTACTACCGCCCTGATATGCGGTACTACCGCCTGTCCGGTAGTACCGTGGCCCTGTCCGGTACTACCGCTTATATCACCTCGCTCGGTCGTTCGCGTCCGACCGCGCCCACCGTTCGTCGCCGTTCCCGCCACGCCTGCTGCCTCCGCGTCGCTACAGGCGAGGGGGGGGGATAAGATCACCATCGCGGCCCCTCTTTGGCCACCCAGATATTCCCCCCCCACTCCCCCTCGTTTCTCTCTCTCGGGCGCTCGCCGTCACCGTCTGTCGCCGCCTCCCCGTCGTCCTCGCCCCCGGCGCCGCCTCGCCGTCGCCTCCCCGTCTCCTCCCCGAGCCGCTTCACCGCGCCTCGCCGCCCCCTCTCCTCGGCATCGCACGTGAGCCGCCGCGCTCCCTCTCCTTTCCCTCTCTCTGTCGTCGCCGTGCCGCCCGCGCTCACCCCGCTCCTGGCCGCACCCCGGCCGCGCCCTGCTGCTGCTCGCCGTGCTCTGCCTCGCCTGGCTGCGGCCCCGCTCGCGCCCCGTGCCATGCACGCTGGCCCGCTCGCGCGCACGCGCCCGCTCACGCCGCGCTCTGCTCTGCTGCTGCTCGCGCGCGCTCGTACCGCTGCACTGTCGCTGCCTCAGCGGTACTACCATAAGCGGTACTACCGCTGTTGTGCAGCGGTACTACCGTTCGATTGCGCTAGATACCAGTAGGTTTTCCGTAGACGGTACTAGGGCGGTAGTGCTGGGCGGTACAACCGTGTTGGGCGGTACTACCGCGCCTCCGCGCGGTACTACCGCTTAGGAATTGTTTCTGGACTCCAGGCGGTACTACCGCGGTAGCCGCGGTACTACCGCTCTGGCTGGTTTTAATTAGTTAAAAAATAATGTTTAAAAATGATTTAAAACTTTGGAAATTAATATCTTTTAAACCGTAGGTCAGATGGAAATAAATTATATATGTAAGATGATCAGAAGAACGACATAAATCCGAATACGCGCTCCGTTCGTTTGCCACATGCCTCATGCCTCTAATTGCCCGAGCGTGCAACCGTTCCCCCTCCGGTCATCTGTCTGACAGATATCCGGAACCGGGAATACTTTCCCGGATGGGTTCCCCCTTCCTCGGTATCGTGTAGCACTGCGTTAGATCACCCCTAGCGTAGCTTTTGCCGAGTCATGCTTTGTGATTGCATCTGTGTGCTGTGTATTTATTTGTTTCTTCCTCCTCTTCTCTCCGTTAGACTCCGAGAGCGCTGATGATCCGGTGATCGCCTACTACGCTGAAGATCCGTTTCTGTCTGCAAAGCAACCAGGCAAGCAACCCCCTTTGACGCATGCCTATATTGCCTATTCTTTCTCCCTCCTGCTTGCATTAGATTTTGCTATTGTTATTGTTTTATCCTATTCTGATGCATAGCCTGTCCTTGTAACTGTTATTGACACCTGCCTATTATCCAAGATGCTTAGTATAGGTTGGATGGAAAACCATCTGTGGCCCCTATCCCTGGCTGTAGTTGCTCCGCTTTAGAATCAGGGCCCCGATCAATGTGACCGTTGGGCTGAGACCAGCACAACACTGCACACCCCCTAAATTGCTCGACACTGCAGAGCTGGCGTCGAGTGCCGAGGGTGATACCTCTTAACTCACTTCTGATGGTGTCTCTGTAGAATAGCTATACGGTGGTGAGTTACCGAGGGTGATTCCTCTTTCTTCACCCCCGATAAAGCTTCCGTCGTGCAACTCCTAGAGTGGAATCCATCGAGGGTGATTCCTCGGATTCCTCCTCGATGCTTGGACACACAGTTACTTTGACCTTTGTTACAGGCGGGTCCACCTCGAGAGGTACCCGCGGGGGGAAATGTAAAGCCAGGCTGGCCGCGACATGTCGATCACCCGAGGCCGGACATCACCTGGAACAAGGGTGTGCGGCCGGAGTTAATCGAGCATGTTGGGCGAGCGAACAATACTAAAGTCGGGTAAGCACAAGAATACCCGCGAGTTACTAATTACGCCTAACGGAACTGGGTATTTGATCTGAGTGGGTCGTCGTGCCCTTTACGCACTACCACCACGTGGGATAATGGTTTAATGGGGCCCTCTACACCGTATGTATCAGCCGAAAGCTTTGTCAGACGTCCAGTTTAGCAGTGCGGCACGGGAGGATTAGCGCCATCCATGACAGAGGTGGTGCTTGGATCTAACCGTGTGCGCAACGACCCGGAGTGCAAAGGGGGATGGGCCCAAGAACCCTGAGCGCTTAGGATGTAGACCGGCGGGGACCTCTCTGCTGAGTTCTAGGTAGGGCTGCGGTGTGTCGATCATCCGAGGCCAGACATCACCAGGAACAAGGGTGTGCGCCGTTGTTAATCGAGCGTGTTGGGTAACAGTAGTGCACCCCTGCAGGGAAGATATCTATTCGAATAGCCGTGTCCACGGTAACAGGACGCTCGGAGTTGTGCCCGGATCTATGACAACTACAAATTGATGATGATGCATATTAAACTGTTACTATTGCTATCGATCAGCCGAGGCCGGACATCACCAGGAACAAGGGTGTGCGGCCGGAGTTAATCGATGCAATACTTAAACTGTTGATAATGCTCTCGAGACCGCTTTCTCGCAGGCAGTCGAGAAAGGATCTCAGGGCATTGCTGTTGTATAATCCACATGTATGCTGCTATTATCTACTCTCTCCTAATGCTGCAAGATTGCTTGAAGATGCTAGTCTTCGATAGGCTAGGCCTTTCTCCCTACTCTTGCTTTGCTGCTATACAGTCCACAGATACAGCCTTTATCATTTGACACCAATGCATAAGTAGCATAGTTCTGATGTCAATCTTGCGAGTACTTTGGATGAGTACTCACGGTTGCTTTGCTATTCTTTTCCGCATACCAATTGATGATACATCAGGCGATGGAGCCCAGGAGCCAGACGCCCCCCCAGGAGACTGCCACCTCGAGATCCCCGGAGTATTCTTCTTCTTCGTTGAGCCAGTCGACCAGGAGTAGATTAGGAGGCTCCCAGGCAGGAGGCCTTGCCTCTTTCGATCAGAGCTGTTGTTTGTTTTCGCCTTCTTAAGTCATCTTGTTTAACTTGTGTCTGTACTTAGATACTTTTGTTTCCGCTGATGCTTGTATGACCTCAAGCTTGTGTATTCGAGCCCTCGAGGCCCCTGGCTTGTAATATAAAGCTTGAATTATTTTATCTTGTGTCTAGAGTTGTGTTGTGATATCTTCAAGTGAGTCCCTAGGCTTGATCGTGTGCATTGCGTGTATGATTAGTGCACGATTAAGTCGGGGGCGTCACAGGTTGGTATCAGAGCCAACTGCCTGTAGGTAGCCCCCTTTCCAACTCCTTTGCTGAAGTTAAGTCTAGTACTTGAAAAACTTTTACTAACACTGATGTTGTGGCTTACGGGCCCACGTCGTCAACTGGGTGGTATTAGGATCTTTTATTCCTCTTCTATACTCTGGGACTCTGCCCTCTCTCCTATTCGGGTTAAAGTTTTGCTACTCTAACAATTAGGTTCTCGTGATCAGATCCAGCCGGAGTTCTGAAAATATCCCCCTTGCTTCAAGATGAGGGCCAGGTTCTGTTGCACAACACCACGGACCGCAGGATCCTTTTATCGAGGACCCCTGTGTTGTTCCTTACAGATTCCTCGCCCCAACAGTTTTCTCCGACGTTGATATAGCCTTTGCTATGTCCCGTTGTGTAATTCCTCACCGCGTGCCTGCGCGCCGCCTAGCATGTCTTTTTCCTTAATTTTACGCCGTTACGCTGTCCGCGGATATCCAATTCTGTGCATGGATCTGTATGTCTTTGATGAGTACTAATTCTATCTAATGCACTTCTTGTTCTTGCTCATGTTACATCTGGAATAACCCCATGCACATGCAGTTGTTCTTGCTAAACTGCCTCTGTTGTTTTGGCAGAATGGCTGACGATCCTCCCCCTCCACCCTATATTGCCGCAATGATGCAGCAGTTTAAATTGAACCGTCAGCTCAACGAGAGTCTGGTAAATCGTTTGGAACGCAACGATGCTCGTCAGGAGCCTGGACCAATCTCATTGCAAGAGTTTGTGCGCCTCAACCCGTCTGTTTTCCGCAACTCCACCAATCCTATGGATGCTGATGATTGGCTTCGAGATATTCTGTTTGAGATGGAGTCAGCTAGTGTTGCCCCTGATAGTTACGTCACCTTTGCGGCATTTCACTTGAAGGGTCCAGCTGCTCAATGGTGGGAAAGCCACAGGCGTATGCTGCCTGCTGGGACAGTCACCACCTGGGTAGAATTTCAGTCAGCCTTCCGTGCACGGCACATTCCTCAAGGTCTGATCGACCAGAAGAAGCAGGAGTTTCGCAAACTCGCACAGGGCAAGATGACTGTGGATGAATATCAGAGGAAATTTCTCGATTTATCCCGCTATGCTGAGGATGACGTCTGCACTGACGCTCGTAAGCAGGAGATATTCCGTGAAGGACTGCATCCTGATATAAAGCTCGCACTTGCTATTCATGAAGCTGCAGACTTTGCAACGCTTGTTAGCAAGTCTATCCAAATTGAAACTGCTTTGAATGAGTACCAGGAGTCGCTCAAGCGCACTCGTGACGTTGGCTCGTCTTCGGGTCAGCCTGCTCAGAAACGTCGAGTCTGGATCCCGCACAATGTTTTGCACCACCCTGCTCCAACACCGAGGCCGTCTTATGTTGCACCTCGTCTGCCTCCGCCGCCAAGACAACTGAATATTCCAAGTAGACAGCCCAATACTATGGCTCCTCCCCCTGATGATGGGTTATGCCACAGGTGTGGACAATCAGGACACTTTGCGATCAACTGTTGCCAGGATCAGCTTCCTTCTGTTGATCGAAAGCAGGGCCGTCGAAAACGCCCTTCTAAGAACACTGATGCCAGACCACCTGCAAGTCAACTTGTTCGTGTCAACCATGTCAAGATGGAAGAAGCTCGACAGGACACCAAAATTGTGATGGGTGCCCTTCTAGTGAATTCAATCCCGGCCTCTGTTCTCTTTGATTCTGGAGCGTCGCACTCCTTCATGTCCGAAAGTTTCGCGCGAAATCATGATATGTCTTTCGAGGAGATGTCCACCCCTTTGGTAATCCAGTCACCCGGAGCAAACTGGCAAACTAACATGGTAAGCCACGGCAACCACATTGAGATTGGAGGATTGGTGTTCCCTGTTTCTCTCATTGCTCTCAAGACCGCCGACATAGATATCATTCTGGGTATGGATTGGTTGAAGCCTCATAAAGCTTTGATTGACTGTGCCACTGGAACAGTCCGGCTCGCACATCCTTCCGGCCAGTCAGTCAGATACTCAGCTCGGACAGTTCAGAATGCCGAAAGTCAGATATATGCTCTGAATGCATTGAATGCCTCGCCTCTGGAAGGAATTGAGAACGTCCCAGTCGTTCATGATTTTCCGGACGTCTTTCCAGAAGAACTTCCTGGGATACCCCCTGTTAGAGCTGTCGAATTCATCATCGACTTGAAGCCAGACACTACTCCTATTGCCAAGCGGCCGTACAAGATGCCACCACATGAACTCCTTGAACTTAAGGAGGAAATCGACAAGTCGCTGAAGAAGGGTTTCATCCGCCCCAGTTCCTCTGCTTGGGCAGCACCTTCGCTCTTTGTGAAGAAGAAGGATGGTACGAACCGTCTGGTCCAAGATTACCGACCTATCAACCAAGCAACAATTCAGAACAAGTATCCACTTCCCAGAATCAACGATCTGTATGATCAACTTGCTGGATCCTCTGTGTTCTCTAAACTTGATTTGAGGTTGGGTTACCATCAGATCCGAGTTCGTAAAGAGGATATTCCGAAGACAGCCTTCGTTACTCGTTATGGTTCTTACGAGTACACCGTCATGTCTTTCGGCTTAACCAATGCTCCAGCCACATTCTCTCGACTGATGAACTACATCTTCATGGATTATCTCGACAAGTTTGTTGTGGTATATTTGGATGATATCCTTATATATTCGAAGAATGAAGAAGAACACGCCGAACATCTTCGGCTTGTATTGGAGAGGCTGCGCGAACATCAACTGTATGCCAAGTATTCCAAGTGTGAGTTCTGGTTATCGGAAGTGACTTATCTTGGTCACGTGATCTCCAAAGATGGCATTGCTGTTAACCCCGAACGAGTTCAGGCTATTCTTGACTGAACTCCCCCGAAGAATGTAAAGCAAGTCAGAAGTTTTCTCGGTCTTGCCAGCAATTGCCGCCATTTCGTCGAGAACTTCTCCAAGATTGCTAAGCCACTGACTGATCTGCTACACAAAGGTGTCAAATTTGAGTGGACAGAAAAGTGCCAAGAAAGTTTCCAAACGCTCAAAGACAAGTTGACCTCTGCTCCAGTGCTAGCACCCCCGGACTCCACGAAGAACTTCGTGATTTATTGCGATGCATCTCGACAGGGATTAGGCTGTGTCCTAATGCAAGAGCGCAAGGTAATTGCTTATGGCTCTCGTCAGTTGCATCCTCATGAAGAGAACTACCCAACGCATGATCTGGAACTAGCTGCGGTTATCTATGCATTGAAGTTGTGGCGACATTACCTTCTTGGTAATCGATGCGAGATCTACACGGATCATAAGAGTCTGAAGTACTTGTTCACTCAGCCATCTCTGAACCTCCGTCAACAAAGATGGTTGGAGGCCGTTACGGACTACGACTTGGGTATTTCTTATGCCCCTGGCAAGGCTAATGTAATGGCTGATGCTTTGAGCCGTAAATCCTACCTTTGTGAACTTGAGGTTCAGTTGCAATAGCCACTCCTGTATGAAGAGCTTCGAAAGCTGAACATCGAGATAGTTCCTCAAGGATATCTGAATACCTTGGTCGTTGAAGCAGATCTCGAGCACAGAATCAAGACAAGACAGAATTACTGCTCTGAAGTCGAGAAGATTAAGAAATACCTCTCTAAGGGAAATACTTCTTTCTATCATGTTGGAGATGATGGTGCCTTGTTCTTCAAAGGTCGCCTAGTGGTCCCCAGAAAAGAAAATCTGGACTCTCGATCGGATGTTATGAAAGAAGCACATGATACCCCTTTGTCAATTCACCCCGGTAGCACCAAGATGTACCAAGACATTCGTCAACGATACTGGTGGCCTGATATGAAACGTGATATTGCTCAATATGTTGCTGAGTGTGACGTTTGCCATCGCATCAAGGCTGAACATCAAAGGCCCGCTGGACTTCTGCAACCACTTGAAATTCCTGAATGGAAATGGGACAAAGTTGAAATGGATTTCATTACTGGTTTTCCCAGATCGCAGAAAGGTCATGATGCTATCTTTGTCGTCATCGACCGTTTCTCCAAGGTTGCTCACTTTCTGCCAGTTAAGCAGACAATCACTGCTAGTCAGTTGGCAGACTTGTATGTTTCCCGAATCATGTCGCTTCTCGGTATTCCACTGGAGATCAGTTCTGATCGTGGCAGCCTTTTCACCTCCAGATTTTGGAGCAGTTTCCAGGAAGCTATGGGAACTCATCTGTCCTTCAGCACCGCATTTCACCCTCAGTCTCAAGGACAAGTCGAAAGAGTCAATCAAGTGCTTGAAGACATGCTTCGAGCTTGCGTCATCTCGTTCGGTAAGAAATGGGAGGAATCTCTCCCATATGCTGAATTCTCATACAACAATAGCTACCAGGCTAGTTTGAAGATGGCACCGTTTGAAGTTCTTTATGGACGTAAGTGTCGAACCCCTCTCAATTGGTCAGAAACTGGGGAATGTTCACTCGTTGGACCGGACATTATTCAGCAAGCTGAAGAACAAGTCTGTATCGTCCGTGAACATTTGAAGACTGCTCAGTCTCGTCAGAAGAGCAACTATGATCGAAAGCACCAGGTAATGGTCTATCAACCTGGCGAGCAAGCTTACCTTCGTGTCACTCCGATGAAAGGCACCCACCGATTCGGAATCAAGGGCAAGTTAGCTCCTCGCTACATTGACCCGTTCCGTATTCTCGCTCGTCGAGGAGAAGTGCATATCAATTGGAATTGCCACCGAATCTCTCTCAGGTGCAAGATGTCTTTCACGTGTCGCAACTCCGGCGCTGCTTCAAGGATCCTATTCGAGCTGTGGATCATGAAGTGCTTGAATTGCAAGAGGATCTTTCTTATCGAGAGTATCCGATCCGCATCCTTGATCAAGCCGAACGTCGGACTCGTCAGAAGGAAATCAAGTTCCTTAAAGTTCAGTGGTCGAATCATTCTGAATGTGAGGCCACTTGGGAACGCGAAGATCGTCTTCGTGAAGAGTACCCCTGTCTCTTTCAGCTCCCCTCTTAATTCTCGGGACGAGAATTCTTGTTAGTGGAGGAGAATTGTAACACCCCCCCTGTATTAGCGACAGTAATCCCCTTTTGATAATGCCATGTCATCGTGATTAATAGTGCATGATCATCATTGCATCATATCATTTGTCAAATTCAAGTTCAAATTTGCAAAACCAAATAAAACATGTTCAAGCGGTACTACCGCCCTGATATGCGGTACTACCGCCTGTCCGGTAGTACCGTGGCCCTGTCCGGTACTACCGCTTATATCACCTCGCTCGGTCGTTCGCGTCCGACCGCGCCCGCCATTCGTCACCGTTCCCGCCACGCCTGCTGCCTCCGCATCGCTACAGGCGAGGTGGGGGGGATAAGATCACCATCGCGGCCCCTCTCTGGCCACCCAGATATTCCCCCCCCCACTCCCCCTCGTTTCTCTCTCTCGGGCGCTCGCCGTCGCCGTCTGTCGCCGCCTCCCCGTCGTCCTCGCCCCCGGCGCCGCCTCGCCGTCGCCTCACAGTCTCCTCCCCGAGCCGCTTCACCGCGCCTCGCCGCCCCCTCTCCTCGGCATCGCACGTGAGCCGCCGCGCTCCCTCTCCTTTCCCTCTCTCTGTCGTCGCCGTGCCGCCCGCGCTCACCCCGCTCCTGGCCGCGCCCCGGCCGCGCCCTGCTGCTGCTCGCCGTGCTCTGCCTCGCCTGGCTGCGGCCCCGCTCGCGCCCCGCACCGCGCACGCTGGCCCGCTCGCGCGCACGCGCCCGCTCACGCCGCGCTCTGCTCTGCTGCTGCTCGCGCGCGCTCGTACTGCTGCACTGCCGCTGCTTCAGCGGTACTACCGCTGTTGTGCAGCGGTACTACCGCTGTTGTGCAGCGGTACTACCGTTCGATTGCGCTAGATACCAGTAGGTTTTCCGTAGACGGTACTAGGGCGGTAGTGCTGGGCGGTACTACCATGTTGGGCGGTACTACCGCGCCTCCGCGCGGTACTACCGCTGAGAAATTGTTTCTGGACTCCAGGCGGTACTACCGCGGTAGCCGCGGTACTACCGCTCTGGCTGGTTTTAATTAGTTAAAAAATAATGTTTAAAAATGATTTAAAACTTTGGAAATTAATATCTTTTAAACCGTAGGTCAGATGGAAATAAATTATATATGTAAGATGATCAGAAGAACGACATGAATCCGAATATGCGCTTCGTTCGTTTGCCACATGCCTCATGCCTCTAATTGCCCGAGTGTGCAACCGTTCCCCCTCCGGTCATCTGTCTGACAGATATCCGGAACCGGGAATACTTTCCCGGATGGGTTCCCTCTTCCTCGGTATCGTGTAGCACTGCGTTAGATCACCCCTAGCGTAGCTTTTGCCGAGTCATGCTTTGTGATTGCATCTGTGTGCTATGTATTTATTTGTTTCTTCCTCCTCTTCTCTCCGTTAGACTCCGAGAGCGCTGATGATCCGGTGATCGTCTACTACGCTGAAGATCCGTTTCTGTCTGCAAAGCAACCAGGCAAGCAACCCCCTTTGACGCATGCCTATATCGCCTATTCTCTCTCCCTCCTGTTTGCATTAGATTTTGCTATTGTTATTTTTTATCCTATTCTGATGCATAGCCTGTCCTTGTAACTGTTATTGACACCTGCCTATTATCCAAGATGCTTAGTATAGATTGGATGGAAAACCATCTGTGGCCCCTATCCCTGGCTGTAGTTGCTCCGCTTTAGAATCAGTGCCCCGATCAATGTGACCGTCGGGCTGAGATCAGCACAACACTGCACACCCCCTAAATTGCTCGACACTGCAGAGCTGGCATCGAGTGCCGAGGGTGATACCTCTTAACTCACTTCTGATGGTGTCTCTGTAGAATAGCTATACGGTGGTGAGTTACCGAGGGTGATTCCTCTTTCTTCACCCCCGATAAAGCTTCCGTCGTGCAATTCCTCGAGTGGAATCCATCGAGGGTGATTTCTCGGATTCCTCCTCGATGCTTGGACACACAGTTACTTTGACCTTTGTTACAGGCGGGTCCACCTCGAGAGGTACCCGCGGGGGGAAATGTAAAGCCAGGCTGGCCGCGACATGTCGATCACCCGAGGCCGGACATCACCTGGAACAAGGGTGTGCGGCCGGAGTTAATCGAGCATGTTGGGCGAGCGAACAATACTAAAGTCGGGTAAGCACAAGAATACCCGCGAGTTACTAATTACGCCTAACGGAACTGGGTATTTGATCTGAGTGGGTCGTCGTGCCCTTTACGCACTACCACCACGTGGGATAATGGTTTAATGGGGCCCTCTGCACCGTATGTATCAGCCGAAAGCTTTGTCAGACGTCTAGTTCAGCAGTGCGACACGGGAGGATTGGCGCCATCCATGATAGAGAAGGTGCTGGGATCTAACCGTGTGCGCAACGACCCGGAGTGCAAAGGGGGATGGGCCCAAGAACCCTGAGCGCTTAGGATGTAGACCGGCGGGGACCTCTCTGCTGAGTTCTAGGTAGGGCTGCGGTGTGTCGATCATCCGAGGCCGGACATCACCAGGAACAAGGGTGTGCGGCCGGAGTTAATCGAGTGTGTTGGGTAACAGTAGTGCACCCCTGCAGGGAAGATATCTATTCGAATAGCCGTGTCCACGGTAACAGGACGCTCGGAGTTGTGCCCGGATCTATGACAACTACAAATTGATGATGATGCATATTAAACTGTTACTATTGCTATCGATCAGCCGAGGCCGGACATCACCAGGAACAAGGGTGTGCGGCCGGAGTTAATCGATGCAATACTTAAACTATTGATAATGCTCTCGAGACCGCTTTCTCGCAGGGAGTCGAGAAAGGATCTCAGGGCATTGCTGTTGTATAATCCACATGTATGCTGCTATTATCTACTCTCTCCTAATGCTGCAAGATTGCTTGAAGATGCTAGTCTTCGATAGGCTAGGCCTTTCTCCCTACTCTTGCTTTGCTGCTATACAGTCCACAGATACAGCCTTTATCATTTGACACCAATGCATAAGTAGCATAGTTCTGATGTCAGTCTTGCGAGTACTTTGGATGAGTACTCACGGTTGCTTTGCTATTCTTTTCCGCATACTAATTGATGATACATCAGGCGATGGAGCCCAGGAGCCAGACGCCCCCCCCCCCCCAGGAGACTGCCACCTCGAGATCCCCGGAGTATTCTTCTTCTTCGTTGAGCCAGTCGACCAGGAGTAGATTAGGAGGCTCCCAGGCAGGAGGCCTTGCCTCTTTCGATCAGAGCTGTTGTTTGTTTTCGCCTTCTTAAGGCATCTTGTTTAACTTGTGTCTGTACTCAGATACTTTTGTTTACGCTGATGCTTGTTTGACCTCAAGCTTGTGTATTTGAGCCCTCGAGGCCCCTGGCTTGTAATATAAAGCTTGAATTATTTTATCTTGTGTCTAGAGTTGTGTTGTGATATCTTCAAGTGAGTCCCTAGGCTTGATCGTGTGCATTGCGTGTATGATTAGTGCACGATTAAGTCGGGGGCATCACAGAGAGAAAAAAGGAAAATCTTCGGTTGTTAAGGAGATCGCAGACTAATTGCGTTCCGCAAATCATGTGGGCCGCCGGGATCAGAGGGATGCGGAGCATAGACGATTGGCAGACCGGCGCGTCTGCTCGGCAGAACATCTGATCCGAGACGTTGATTTGGGTGGCAGACTATTGATGTAATATGGACAGTAGGATGTGTTTAAGTTGATTTGATCAAAGGGTCCTGATTATCCCGTGTACAGTTTGTTGTGTGACTTTAGGAAAGTTTATGTTTGCTCTTTTAATAGTAGTAGAGATACCAAATGCAGACTATCCACGTAATTAACGCGCAATTAATTTTCTGCCTGATATGAACGTGCAATTATTTTTCTGCCTGATATGAACGTGCATTGCACGTACGCATTTACTAGTATAGATGAAATAGTTGAATAGTACTAATGCTAGATTAGGACATGCATGCATGTACCTGGAACAGTGTCAAGTGAATGAAGAAGAGGACCCAGTCAGGGCGGTGGAACCAGAAGAACTTGTGCTCGGCTCAACCAGGGGTGCCCCCTGATGATGCTCGCCCGGTCCTGGATCTCCTGGGCCATCTCCATGATGATCATCTCTAGCTTGGTTCCAACACTCAAGAGGATCTGAGACAGACAGACAGACAATGACGTTTTTTATTTAAGTTTGGAATTGCATTGCCATCCTTTCGACGAAGAAATTCACACTTACGACGAGAGGGATGAAAGAAATCCAGGTGAGCGTGCGGATCCCTACGAGCAGAAAAAAGAAAAAAAATGACGGTGGTTAATTACAAGACAATTTCCAAGTGTTTTACTAGGAGGAAAGGCAATAGAGAACGGGGCAGGACAAGGTCGATACCCTCGATATCAAGGAAGAGCGTGAGGATCGCCACCCACCACAGAGGGAGGCTGCGAAAAGATAACAGGCCAAATGTGTCAGGAAGGATCCTCTTTGAGTGTTGGAAAGATAACAGGCCAAATGGTTAATTACAAGGACTTGGGAGCAAAGACCATGACACCGCAAATTAATAGCAATATCATATGGAACCTGACGGCAATTGTATAATCTTATCCATGAGGTGTGGTGTAGAGAAAGGAATGGAACCTACCTGATGCCAACGACGACCTTGAAGTCGTCCTCCATCGACTTCTTGATGTACTTGTGGAAGTCGAACTTGCTGTTCTGCGACAAATGTGCCTGCGTAACAAGGAAAAAAGATGCATGAAATCATTGTTGCTATTGTGGTGCTGTCAGAATGGTAGCTTGAGAAGCTGTTGCTCCATTGCGGCAATGGCGGAGCTAGAAGGGGCGCTTCGTGCTCGTGCGTACGTTGATGAAGCCTTGCCGCAAGGTCAGGTAGTCCACCTTGGTGACTGACCTGAAGAACTGCCTGAAGAACGCCACCTGAGTCGACATGCACCAAACATCACAGGTAAATATCAACTGACACCAAACACCAAACATCATAGGTCAGAGGGTGCAGGAACTCACGACCCATCTGACGCCAGGGGTGCTCGAGCGGCCCAAGTGCCGCTTCACGAACGACGTCTGGTGCGTGAAACGGAACCGCGAAGGATCTGCAAGGATCAAACATACTCGTAGTATATATCAGTCCACTCTGATCATGCGTGCGTTTGTAAATGCAGCAGGTTTCAGAAAGAAAATGCATGCAGATGACCATTTGCGAACCGGTACTCCAACGAGGCGGTCTCTGACTCCCATTTCTTCCATGTTCTCATCTGCGCGAGAGAACAGTATGCCGGAGCAGATTAAGGATTAGTAGCGTAGCAGTTTTACTGATACCTGATGAACAGGTATGCTACGCCTGACAGACAGCCGTGCGGTCAAAAAAAAAAAAAAACTCACTTTCAGACGGCTTAGACCCATCATAATGACGCTGTAGGTGACATGGAACACCGCGAGCACGAAGATGAATATGTGCAGCTGGTGCATGCTGCCTGCCGACATCAGCGCCACCTTGCCCTGCAAAAACCAATTAAGCCAGTCATCAGAAAGAAAAAGAAAAATTACTGTAGTATTGATTTCATCATCGTGCCCGGCTCCGGGAGTAGCTTCTGACGTCGCGATCGACGATGCTCACCTGCTTCGCACAGACGTCGTCTCCGGCCGGGGCGGCCAGGAACCGCCGGTGGACCTCGCCTTGGTAGCAGAGGAGCCTCCGGCGATCGTCCTTGCCATCGCCGGCGCCGTAGGCAGAGGGCAGCTTGCACGGCAACATGATGCTGCCGGCCTTGTCAGAGATGCATATCTTGGAGATAGGGTCCTGCGCCACGGTGAGCAGCAGGGATATGAAGCCCACCAGCATGAGCTCCGCTTTCATCTTGTCCAGCGCCTCCCCCAGGGCCTTCTTGTGCCGGTGCTGGAACCACAACCACTGCACGCACGCGCCAGCACGAGCGGTTAGTTACTACTTTTTTACACAAATGAAACCAAGTACTCTAGTCTAGTGATGATCACAAGGTAAGGTAGCTAGCTAGCGCGGTGCGGCGGTACGTACATGGCCGAGCTTGTGGAGCGCGTGCTCCATGAGGACGGATACAAGTACCATGACGGCGAAGACGACCGCCACCGCCCACGACGGCGTCTCCGGCAGCTCCCGCGCTCCCGCCATCGGTCGACCTGCCCGCTAGCCAGCTCCCCGGCCGGCGCCAACCTCCTCTTTTGTCCGGAGCAAACGACCACCTCAACCGATCGATCGTCTGAACAAACGTGGTATCTAGCTAGCTGCTATCTACGCCGGAGCAGGCAAGGCAAAGGAAAACGCAGGTACGTGCTGTGGCAACAACCGGGTGCGGCGGCCGCGTAAAAGCTCGTGCGTGCCGGCCGGGTGGCAGTGTCGCAGCGGAGCCGGAGCCCGAGCCGTACAGCTGGTAGTTATAATCTGACCATAGTTTTGTCCCACCTTGGTTCATTCTCTTTTTTTTTTTGTTCACAATCAACAAGAGAGAGATAGCTAGCTAGCTTGTTAATTATCGGGATGACGGAGAATTCGTCGGGAGCGGCAAGGAAACAGCAAAAAATGCTGCATGTTACTCTAATAAGAGCGTTCGTGTTCGCGTTCGCGTTGAGTTGATGCTGACTCTTCCACGAAATTTATATCTCTACTCCTAATGTTTCAGTTGGTAGGCCGGTACCCGCGGTTTTTTTCCGCCTCACCTCTCACCACCCCCTCCCACTCGGTTTTTTTCCTCTCATTAATTAAAAAACCAAACCGCCCACTAAAAACCGTAGTGCGCCATAAAAGGGAGGCGCATTGATTTCCCTGCCAATAAAAAAGAATCGCCTTGATTTGGCTATCAAAAATATAGAATCGTCATGATTAGTCTTCCAAAAACAAGGAAGCGCCTTAATTTGGCTTCCAAACAAGAGGACGCGCCTGTGACCACACCGCCCCTCGGTAGAACTTTCCATGCGGGTACAAGTTATTTAGTAATGTATTTATCTGACAGAATCAATCACGATCAATCTAAAGATCAAATTTAATTAAATTAATTAAATAACCCTACCATAAGTCTGCAGTCATGGTCGGTTTGGTCGTCGGTTCGTTCGTTCACTAGCTTCGCTTCGCTCGTTCCGTCCCACCTCTTTATTCACGCACAGAAAAAGGAAACGTCCTCGTCTAAAAAAAGGAAACGTCCTTCTCCTCTCCTGATTTTCTCTCTACCAAACAAACGGATTCGCAAGCAAGGGCTAGGTCTACCCGCCGCCGCCGCCGCATATGATCTCCGGCGACAGGAGATCCTGCCATCCGGTGGATCAGCTCCACCCTACCCCGTATCCCCAGTCCCTTCGCCGCCTTCCTGCACACCGCCCAGATGCCACTCCCACCGACGCCCGCCGATGCCGCCCCTCCCTCCTCGGCCCGCCCCCGTCCCCAAATCCGTGCAACACTGCGGTTGGGGCAGCCGTCGGGACCCCTCCCTTGTCGCGCACCTCGCCGGAGAGAGGGGAGGGCCGCCCCTGCGTCGAGCTCTGGTGGGCACCCAACTGACTGCCCCATCGTCGCTGGCATCAGAGGACGGCGGCAGTGTCACCTAGGAAGAGGTGACTCCCAACCTGGCCGCTCACCTCAGCCTCGCCGACCACCAGCCGACGCCTCGTGCCCGCTGCTTTGATCTTGGGTCACCGTCGACTTAGTCGCCGATCACACGGGCGTCACGGCTCCGCCCCGTCGCGGTATGTCTCTCTTCCCCTCTCCGCCCAAATCTCACATCTGTTTTTGTGTTGCGCTGTGTGCGTGTGTGCTCTGCGTGAGTATTGTGATGGGTGTGCTCTGTGTGTGGCTTGCTAGCATGTGTGAGTGCGTGATCTCCACCGATTGATGCTTGTATGAACTCATCGTGTGTGCTTGCTTGCTGCTTGCTGGGTGCCGATGGATGCTTGTTGTGTGTGCGTGCTTGTGTGTGGTGTTTGCTGGATCAAGCAACAACGATACATGTTGTTTTCTAATTTTGGCGCCTGAATATATCATGGCTAATGTGGATGTATATAACCAAGTAAGCTGAAGAGACAAAAATACATATTAGTATGCAATAGTTAATTTCTTGATATTGTACTGATTACACACAATTTCAATCCATTGCTTGGTCATGTGCTTCTTTTTCCCTTGGTTCATTATGAACTACATCATTAACTTCTAAATTACAAACTGGATACCATCTTCAACATAAGATCCCATGTTCAAATTTATAGGTTGTTCATTTTTTTGTTCAATCCTTCTATCAGTAACTAAAATTCGTCGACGGAATATTTTACGGTCTCCAGTTCTTTTGCTAACAGGCATGGTTCAGTACCACTTTATTTCTTAGAAGCTACAGTCTCAATAATAAGGCGTACTCCTTTTCTTTTATTGGCAGCATAATTTTGTGTCCAACATGCTTTGCAATAAATTAGCAAGAAAATTGATGGTGGGAGTCTCGGCTACGCCGGCAGTGCCTCCAACGTGGTGGCGGTCTGTCAGGACCGGTTTTCCAGGATATTAATTTCCCAGTAAATGGTCCTTGTGCTCACCAGCCCCAGGATTACTGTTAGCTGATGAGACACAATCTTGATACAGAAATTCCAAGCAAAATACAAAATATGTAGTACAAGACCATTCTGGTCTATGAGTACAACAAAAGGTTTCTAGTGGTTGCTGGCGGGAGCGGTTCGGGGTCGTCAGCGTCTATGGGACTCCATTTCCCACAGGAACAGCTGACCTGGATAACTCCTTTCTTCGCGCGGCTGCTATCTTCAGTGCCTAGGTTCCGGGGCTGTCGTCATTGCGCTCCTCTCCAAGCAAGAAATCTGGCCAAGACAATAGCCAGGGACAAGCCAGTGAGTACTTTGAATGTACTCGCAAACATCATGAAAACAGGTATAATATAGCAGGTGATAATCATGCATTGAAATAATCCACGATCACTTAGTCAGTCACGAAATAAAAATTCATGACGCACGCAAGCAGGTCATTCATATTAAACAGGAATGAGCAATCAGAGAATAAAAATAAAATAAACCGATCGGGTGTCTGAAGCGACGCCTCGAAAGGATAAAAATATAAAGCATGCCTCAGTCGGGCGTCTGAGCGACGCCACATAAAGGGCTTATAAGGAAAATAAAAATAAAGTAAAAGCATGCCACAGTCGGGCGTCTGAGCGACACCATATAAAGGGCTTATAAGGAAAATAAATGACAAGCATGCCACAGTCGGGCGTCTGAGCGACACCACATAAAGGGCTTATATAAAAAGTAAATGACAAGCATGCCACAGTCGGGCGTCTGAGCGACGCCACCTAAAGGGCTTATAAGGAAAATAAATAACAAGCATGCCACAGTCGGGCGTCTGAGTGACGCCACCTAAAGGGCTTATAAGGAAAATAAATGACAAGCATGCCACAGTCGGGTGTCTGGGCGACACCACATAAAGGGCTTATATAAAAAGTAAATGACAAGCATGCCACAGTCGGGCGTCTGAGCGACGCCACCTAAAGGGCTTATAAGGAAAATAAATAACAAGCATGCCACAGTCGGGCGTCTGAGCGACGCCACCTAAAGGGCTTATAAGGAAAATAAATGACAAGCATGCCACAGTCGGGTGTCTGGGCGACACCACATAAAGGGCTTATATAAGAATAATCACAACGAGTATCCAGGAGGTAGAACCGTCCCAAGGATACTCAATAATACAAATATTAAAAATGGTTAGTCCACAATAATAATAGTCATAATCATCATTTGTCACATGCCATGATCAGTAATCCGGTTTAGAAGTTTTATCCTCCGAAGACCGACACTTGACCCATCCCAGACTGTAGTCCTTAACCGCAGACACGGCTATTCGAATAGATATAAACTCTGCAGAGGGTGTACTCTTTACCCACGAGTAACGGATTCCCTTAGTCCACCAGGACTAATTCCGTTTACGGTCTTTGAATTGACAACACACCTGACCCGCACACACCAGCTTAACTTACCGGTGTCTGGAATCACCCATGACACTCGTTAAGCAAAACTCTAAGTGGGGAGGCTCCAACCTCGATTAGCATGGGATCAAATTTATATCGCGCGCTCTAAGGGGTGCCCCCCTCTCGGTCCAACCGGAAACACCCATGCCCCCGGACCAGGTGGCATGCCTACCGGATGCACCCGGTATCTTCCACCATGGCCTCTCTGTACGGTGTGTGCCAAGAAAGGGGTTGACAACTTACTGAACCGTACCCTACCTGTGGCAGGGACGAGTGGTAGTACGAAACAAGTATGGGGGTTACTGGAACAAGACTCGATCTACGGTCGACTCAGGAGGTTTATGTGTTCCCTGCATGGTTAGCACAACAAATATTTTTCACCACATCAGACAGAAATCACCATTCCTCATACCCCTTCATGCCTCACTGACCATTCTCGCTCCAACGAGATGTCAGCACCAAGCTCGTGTCTACCCGAGACAGAGACTCCTCCGGATTCCTTCCGGTAGGCATGTGAGGTATAAGGGGGTGAATACTGTCACCAGTATTTTAATTCCAACAGAAAGGAATTTCCATTATGCACTCCAAGGCATGATCACAACATCACATGAAATAACGCATGCTTCGAAACATCTCGGTGTCGTAGTCACATCAAACAACACACAACGAACATTAGACCAGGTTTCAGAATGCTTGCCTTTCAGGTGCAGAGGTGTAGGGTGCACCACAAAACTTTTGAAAGTTTTTCTTCTCTCTCCGTTTCCTATTTTGAAAAATATTTGAATCAACACGCAATTCAAAAACAGTACAAAAAGTTGTCTTGGAAAATTTTCAAATAAATATGAAAATAAACTAGACGAAATTTCAGAGAGGTAGGAAAAAGAATCAATTCATTTGGAGTTTTATTTTAAAAGATATGACCAGTCAAAGTTTAGTCAAAATTCTGTTTTAATAAAAATCAGAAAAAGAAAACGGTTCGACCTGAATGCGCTTCTGAAATAGGGAGACGTACTAGGGGGGGGTTACGTTTTCCCGAAGGGGAAGCGTACTTGCACTGGAATACGCTTTCCATCGAAGAAAACGTACTTTGGGAGAAGGCGCCATCGGACCAGGGCTTGTCTCGCCGACAGGCGGGGCCCGCCTGTCGGGTTCCTCTTCTTTCTCCCGCGCACAGGAGGCAGGGCCAGAGGCGCTCCGGTGACGATTGCCGGCGCTAGGAGGCACCTCTCCCAGAGCTGTGCACACCGGAGTGCTCAGGAGGGAGGGCCCCATCCTCTGGAGGGCAAAAGGATCGCCGGGGAGCTCGGGGGTGAGCACCCCTTCATCAATGGCGGAAGAGGCTTCGGCCATGAGAGGGAGCTTGGCATTTGCTGGCTCCCGGGCGAAATTGGAAGAGGGAATGGGTTCTTAGGGTCATGGTGGAGCTAGTGGTGGAGAGCAAGGAGAGGGGGAGGCCCTGGTTTGGTCGGAATCGTCTGAATCGAGGCGGCGGGTGGCTCGGCCGGAGACGGGGAAGATGGGTTCCTCCGGTCGTCAGGCTGCTTCGGGGGCTTCACTACGGGACTATGGAAGGCGATGGGATGGCTAGTCGTGCTCGGGGCTCCTTTTATAGCTAGCTAAGGTCGGTTTCGCCGGGTGCCCGAGGATAAGCTCGACGGCGGCGGCACTATTGAAGCACAGGGGAGGCGGGGGTCGGCTGGCAGAGCTTGCAGAGGAAGACGACGCGATTGCGGATGAGATCGACGAGCTGGAGCACTCGGGGACGCGCCAGGTCGCCCGTACGGCACCGACCACCGCAGGCAACGATGGCGGCTAGCGCCTGGCTCGCCGGAGACGTGACGAGGCGCTGCGCTACAGAGGGGAAAGGCTGGTTGGGTCTTGGCACGTCGCGGCAGAACCAGGAGCCAGGGGGAATGGATTGGAGCTAGCGGGGGAGGCAGCACTAGTCGCGGCGGCTCGGGCGCGGCACGAGCAAAACGTGCGCTCTGGCCGCGCTCTGGCCGTGCCCGGTACGTGCTCAACAAAATTCCTTGGCATGCTATGGGGCTTCAATTGAGCTACAATTTAACAGGGTTAGGTTAGGGGGAAATACAAGGTTAGGGGACATGCTGGTTTGGCCAGGAATGCAACTTCCCAAAGTAATCTTTGGATCATGCCAAATCTGGCCATGCTCCAAAGGTGTTTGACAAAATGCCAAGGCCACCTAGGGGACTTTGCTGGCCACAAAAATTACCAGGTTGGGGTCCCTATAGATGCACACTAGAATGGCAAGTTTAGTTTGGCCAAAGCAGAGACTTGTTAATGCAAGTTTTGGTGAAAAACAATTCTGGACAGAAAATTAAAAGGGCAATTTGGTCAACTTAAAACATTCCTATGGGTTTGATCTCTTGGACTTAAGGTTTTGGTAGGGTTGACTACAAGTAGGAAAAATCCCAAGGCAACTAGAGCAATATAAAATAGGGTTGCAGTACAAATCACCAAACTGGACCAGAATACAAATGTGGATGGTTTGCTCAAATTTTCAAAGAACTCAAATGGATTTGTGCATAAACATAAGTTATATACCTCTACTAACATCCCCAAATTTTTATGGAATTTTTAAAGAAATATTTAAATAGGTTGTAGTGCAAACTACAAACTGAACCAGATTTGAAAGCTTGAAGTGGAGCTCAAAATTTACAAATGGACAAGCTGGTTTTTTGCATAAAAGTGATCCAGGAACATCACATGACTTCTACAAATTTTTGTGGAATTTATAAATGAAGTTATAAAATAGTTGTAGTGCAAATGAGGCTCTTAAAAAGGGGAAAATGCTATTAAATGAATTTAAATCTTGACAAATTTTATTTTAAAAAAATTATTCCACTGGTTTTACTAAATGAAATAAAATGATTCAATAAAACATTCAAGCCACACAACACTATTCAAAAGTTTTCAGATAGAACAGAAGAATTTTCGAAATTCAGACAAAAGGAGTGGTTCTGAGATCACAAGAAAATCCAGAAAGAAAAGTTTTAATTTCCTGGCAAAATTTTAATTAACAAAACATGGTTAAATTTTTGGGGTGTTACAACACTACCCCCCTTAAGAAAAATCTCGTCCTCGAGATTTGCCAAAGGACGTATTTTGCAACAAGAAACATCATTCATACCACACGGCAATCGTAACAAGAAAAACAAATATTCCACACACACATGATAGGACGGGGTCACAGTAAAATCGCTGACTAATGTGTAGTTGTGGTGTTCTAGCGAGGTAATTGATTAGGTGATAAAAGAACACGCGGTCTTGCATTTAGCATACGTGGCATGTGAGTCGTATAATGCGAGGACTTGCAATTTAAATTTTTGTTGGGAAAAACATTTTTCATCGCAGTGGTCTTTTAAGAAAAAATCTTATTATGAAATTTTCTATAATGAAAACAATCGATTTTTAAATCACAGCAGATAACTGCGACCAAAACTCACACAGAAAATTTTAAAACACAGCCCTGATATCACGACAAGCGGTCAAAAAGCCACACAAACTAATACAACTAAAGCGCTGACGGTCCAGGTAATAAACTATAGTTCACGAGTAATTATTCCCCGCTGTGGGATATATCCTTCGTCTACTGGGGAGCGGATGGAAGACTCACAAAATGCGTCTCTCTTGGTCTGGCCTCAGGGGTCTGCTAATGGCGGCTTGGGTTTATCACAGCAAGGGTGTGGAAAAATCCCACAATTATTGTAATAAAATCCCTCGGGGTCGCATCTGGGGTCATTATATGAATCCCAAGGTGCGATCTGAAAAAAAAATGGCTGTGAAGGCATGGCACAAGGTGAGAGATGCTTGGTAAGGTCACGGAGTGGCCTCAAGTATAGCATCTGGGCTGGGTGACATATTGCGGTGTGAGGGCAATATTAGCTGCCGGTTCTGCTATATGATGGTCGAGGTCAATGCCATAGCTATATATATCGCAAAATGTGACGTATTACTGTGGTTGTCAGTTGGGGCAAACGTTCCCTTTATATAAAGAAAACGGAGTCTTCCTTCGCACGCTTGCGAATGGGACAACTCAGGTGTCGACCACGGGCGTGTGATCGATGGGCTGGGCTGATAGGTTGGGCACCGACTGCCAAAAGCTGTCGGGTCACTGTGTGGGCTATCGGTTAGGGTAGGCTTGGCTGTGGTGGGGTTAAGATCTGGTGGGTGGTTTAACCTAGGTTTTCTTGACCCGGCTAAGATAGGGTTAGCCAATGGTCAGCCTGGCTCTGATACCAAGGTTGTCAGGACCGGTTTTCTAGGATATTAATTTCCCAGTAAATGGTCCTTGTGCTCACCAGCCCCAGGATTACTGTTAGCTGATGAGACACAATCTTGATACAGAAATTCCAAGCAAAATACAAAATATGTAGTACAAGACCATTCTGGTCTATGAGTACAACAAAAGGTTTCTAGTGGTTGCTGGCGGGAGCGGTTTGGGGTCGTCAGCGTCTATGGGACTCCATTTCCCACAGGAACAGCTGACCTGGATAACTCCTATCTTCGCGCGGCTGCTATCTTCAGTGCCTTGGTTCCGGGGCTGTCGTCATTGCGCTTCTCTCCAAGCAAGAAATCTGGCCAAGACAATAGCCAGGGACAAGCCAGTGAGTACTTTGAATGTACTCGCAAACATCATGAAAACAGGTATAATATAGCAGGTGATAATCATGCATTGAAATAATCCACGATCACTTAGTCAGTCACGAAATAAAAATTCATGACGCACGCAAGCAGGTCATTCATATTAAACAGGAATGAGCAATCAGAGAATAAAAATAAAATAAACCGATCGGGTGTCTGAAGCGACACCTCGAAAGGATAAAAATATAAAGCATGCCTCAGTCGGGCGTCTGAGCGACGCCACATAAAGGGCTTATAAGGAAAATAAAAATAAAGTAAAAGCATGCCACAGTCGGGCGTCTGAGCGACACCACATAAAGGGCTTATAAGGAAAATAAATGACAAGCATGCCACAGTCGGGCGTCTGAGCGACACCACATAAAGGGCTTATATAAAAAGTAAATGACAAGCATGCCACAGTCGGGCGTCTGAGCGACGCCACCTAAAGGGCTTATAAGGAAAATAAATAACAAGCATGCCACAGTCGGGCGTCTGAGTGACGCCACCTAAATGGCTTATAAGGAAAATAAATGACAAGCATGCCACAGTCGGGTGTCTGGGCGACACCACATAAAGGGCTTATATAAAAAGTAAATGACAAGCATGCCACAGTCGGGCGTCTGAGCGACGCCACCTAAAGGGCTTATAAGGAAAATAAATAACAAGCATGCCACAGTCGGGCGTCTGAGCGACGCCACCTAAAGGGCTTATAAGGAAAATAAATGACAAGCATGCCACAGTCGGGTGTCTGGGCGACACCACATAAAGGGCTTATATAAGAATAATCACAACGAGTATCCAGGAGGTAGAACCGTCCCAAGGATACTCAATAATACAAATATTAAAAATGGTTAGTCCACAATAATAATAGTCATAATCATCATTTGTCACATGCCATGATCAGTAATCCGGTTTAGAAGTTTTATCCTCCGAAGACCGACACTTGACCCATCCCAGACTGTAGTCCTTAACCGCGGACACGGCTATTCGAATAGATATAAACTCTGCAGAGGGTGTACTCTTTACCCACGAGTAACGGATTCCCTTAGTCCACCAGGACTAATTCCGTTTACGGTCTTTGAATTGACAACACACCTGACCCGCACACACCAGCTTAACTTACCGGTGTCTGGAATCACCCATGACACTCGTTAAGCAAAACTCTAAGTGGGGAGGCTCCAACCTCGATTAGCATGGGATCAAATTTATATCGCGCGCTCTAAGGGGTGCCCCCCTCTCGGTCCAACCGGAAACACCCATGCCCCCGGACCAGGTGGCATGCCTACCGGATGCACCCGGTATCTTCCACCATGGCCTCTCTGTACGGTGTGTGCCAAGAAAGGGGTTGACAACTTACTGAACCGTACCCTACCTGTGGCAGGGACGAGTGGTAGTACGAAACAAGTATGGGGGTTACTGGAACAAGACTCGATCTACGGTCGACTCAGGAGGTTTATGTGTTCCCTGCATGGTTAGCACAACAAATATTTTTCACCACATCAGACAGAAATCACCATTCCTCATACCCCTTCATGCCTCACTGACCATTCTCGCTCCAACGAGATGTCAGCACCAAGCTCGTGTCTACCCGAGACAGAGACTCCTCCGGATTCCTTCCGGTAGGCATGTGAGGTATAAGGGGGTGAATACTGTCACCAGTATTTTAATTCCAACAGAAAGGAATTTCCATTATGCACTCCAAGGCATGATCACAACATCACATGAAATAACGCATGCTTCGAAACATCTCGGTGTCGTAGTCACATCAAACAACACACAACGAACATTAGACCAGGTTTCAGAATGCTTGCCTTTCAGGTGCAGAGGTGTAGGGTGCACCACAAAACTTTTGAAAGTTTTTCTTCTCTCTCCGTTTCCTATTTTGAAAAATATTTGAATCAACACGCATTTCAAAAACAGTACAAAAAGTTGTCTTGGAAAATTTTCAAATAAATATGAAAATAAACTAGACGAAATTTCAGAGAGGTAGGAAAAAGAATCAATTCATTTGGAGTTTTATTTTAAAAGATATGACTAGTCAAAGTTTAGTCGAAATTCTGTTTTAATAAAAATCAGAAAAAGAAAACGGTTCAACCTGAATGCGCTTCTGAAATAGGGAGACGTTCTAGGGGGGGGTTACGTTTTCCCGAAGGGGAAGCGTACTTGCACTGGAATACGCTTTCCATCGAAGAAAACGTACTTTGGGAGAAGGCGCCATCGGACCAGGGCTTGTCTCGCCGACAGGCGGGGCCCGCCTGTCGGGTTCCTCTTCTTTCTCCCGCGCACAGGAGGCAGGGCCAGAGGCGCTCCGGCGACGATTGCCGGTGCTAGGAGGCACCTCTCCCAGAGCTGTGCACACCGGAGTGCTCAGGAGGGAGGGCCCCATCCTCTGGAGGGCAAAAGGATCGCCGGGGAGCTCGCGGGTGAGCACCCCTTCATCAATGGCGGAAGAGGCTTCGGCCATGAGAGGGAGCTTGGCATTTGCTGGCTCCCGGGCGAAATTGGAAGAGGGAATGGGTTCTTAGGGTCATGGTGGAGCTAGTGGTGGAGAGCAAGGAGAGGGGGAGGCCCTGGTTTGGTCGGAATCGTCTGAATCGAGGCGGCGGGTGGCTCGGCCGGAGACGGGGAAGATGGGTTCCTCCGGTCGTCAGGCTGCTTCGGGGGCTTCACTACGGGACTATGGAAGGCGATGGGATGGCTAGTCGTGCTCGGGGCTCCTTTTATAGCTAGCTAAGGTCGGTTTCGCCGGGTGCCCGAGGATAAGCTCGACGGCGGCGGCACTATTGAAGCACAGGGGAGGCGGGGGTCGGCTGGCAGAGCTTGCAGAGGAAGACGACGCGATTGCGGATGAGATCGACGAGCTGGAGCACTCGGGGACGCGCCAGGTGGCCCGTACGGCACCGACCACCGCAGGCAACGATGGCGGCTAGCGCCTGGCTCGCCGGAGACGTGACGAGGCGCTGCGCTACAGAGGGGAAAGGCTGGTTGGGTCTTGGCACGTCGCGGCAGAACCAGGAGCCAGGGGGAATGGATTGGAGCTAGCGGGGGAGGCAGCACTAGTCGCGGCGGCTCGGGCGCGGCACGAGCAAAACGTGCGCTCTGGCCGCGCTCTGGCCGTGCCCGGTACGTGCTCAACAAAATTCCTTGGCATGCTATGGGGCTTCAATTGAGCTACAATTTAACAGGGTTAGGTTAGGGGGAAATACAAGGTTAGGGGACATGCTGGTTTGGCCAGGAATGCAACTTCCCAAAGTAATCTTTGGATCATGCCAAATCTGGCCATGCTCCAAAGGTGTTTGACAAAATGCCAAGGCCACCTAGGGGACTTTGCTGGCCACAAAAATTACCAGGTTGGGGTCCCTATAGATGCACACTAGAATGGCAAGTTTAGTTTGGCCAAAGCAGAGACTTGTTAATGCAAGTTTTGGTGAAAAACAATTCTGGACAGAAAATTAAAAGGGCAATTTGGTCAACTTAAAACATTCCTATGGGTTTGATCTCTTGGACTTAAGGTTTTGGTAGGGTTGACTACAAGTAGGAAAAATCCCAAGGCAACTAGAGCAATATAAAATAGGGTTGCAGTACAAATCACCAAACTGGACCAGAATACAAATGTGGATGGTTTGCTCAAATTTTCAAAGAACTCAAATGGATTTTTGCATAAACATAAGTTATATACCTCTACTGACATCCCCAAATTTTTATGGAATTTTTATAGAAATATTTAAATAGGTTGTAGTGCAAACTACAAACTGAACCAGATTTGAAAGCTTGAAGTGGAGCTCAAAATTTACAAATGGACAAGCTGGTTTTTTGCATAAAAGTGATCCAGGAACATCACATGACTTCTACAAATTTTTGTGGAATTTATAAATGAAGTTATAAAATAGTTGTAGTGCAAATGAGGCTCTTAAAAAGGGGAAAATGCTATTAAATGAATTTAAATCTTGACAAATTTTATTTAAAAAAAATTATTCCACTGGTTTTACTAAATGAAATAAAATGATTCAATAAAACATTCAAGCCACACAACACTATTCAAAAGTTTTCAGATAGAACAGAAGAATTTTCGAAATTCAGACAAAAGGAGTGGTTCTGAGATCACAAGAAAATCCAGAAAGAAAAGTTTTAATTTCCTGGCAAAATTTTAATTAACAAAACATGGTTAAATTTTTGGGGTGTTACACGGTCATGGTGGACACCACCATGTGAGCTTCAGCTCATTGCGTTGTAGCGTGGAGTGGTTTCCTTAGCAATTTAGGTCTGAGCAGTTGCTGCTGTACAGTCATATATGCATCTCTTTTGTATTTTTATATACATCATTCATACAGGGAGCAACCTGGAATTGCTACATTCACTAGTACAAAACAGGGCATCGGTCCACCCCTGAGAAGCCCATTAGTCCCGGTTCACTCACGAACCGGGACCCATGGGGGCATCGGTCCCGGTTCGTGAGGCCAGGGCGCCGGCCGGGCCTCGTGGGCCATTGGTCCCGGTTCGTCTGACCCCTTTTGTCCCGGTTCCAGACACGAACCGGGACCAATGCGCCTCGCTCCTGGCCCACAACCATTGGTCCCGGTTTGTGGCTGGAACCGGGACTAAAGGTGACCCCTTTGGTCCCGGTTCCAGCCACGAACATGGACCAATGCGCCTCGCTCCTGGCCCACAACCATTGGTCCCGGTTTGTGGCTGGAACCGGGACCAATGGTTGGCCTATATATAGCCCCCGCCCGCGAGCAGAGCAATGCATTGCTCTGTTTTTTTGCCCGGCCGTGGGAGAGCTTTTGTGGTGCTCTAGCTCACCTCCTATGCACATGAGGTGTTCGATGAAATGCCCGAGCCACACTTAAGCTTTCTCCTCTCGAAGCTCCTTGTCCAAGCTCCATTTTCCTCAAGATTTGTCTAGGTTTGGCGGTCCGTCCTGTCCCGTCCCCGTCCTCACCGCCGTCGATCGCCCGCGCCCATCTCGGCGCCGGCAACACCGTGGTTAGCCTCTTCTTCTTATCTTCTTTCTAAAAGAAAAAAGTTCTTACTTGTGTGTTTTAATTAGATGCTCTAGAGAGTTATATGTTGTTCAATAATAAGAACTATATAACGCACGCAGATGAACCGGCAATGGATGTACGGTGACCGACGCACCTCCGAGTATATTAAGGGCCTGCATAATTTTCTCGAAGCGGCTGAGGCAAACAAGCAGAATGGTTTTATGCATTGTCCATGTACTGTCTGTGAGAATACGAAGGCTTTCTCCAACTCTAAAACCCTTCACTTCCACCTGCTTGAGAAGGGTTTTATGCCACACTATAATGTTTGGACCAAGCACGGAGAAAGAGGGGTTATGATGGAAGACAACGAAGAAGAAGAGGATGATGACAACTACCCGCCCCCTGAATACGGTGATGCTGCAATGGGGGAAGCTGAAGATCAAGAGGAACCAGACGATGTGCCCGATGATGATCTTCGCCGGGTCATTGTTGATGCACAGAGAGAATGCGAAAGTGAAAGGGAGAAGTTGAAGTTCGATCGCATGTTAGAGGATCACAAAAAAGGGTTGTACCCAAATTGAGAAGATGACAACAGAAAGCTCGGTACCACACTGGAATTGCTGCAATGGAAGGCAGACAATGGTGTATCTGACAAGGGATTTAGTTCGCTGCTGAAAATAATGAAGAAGAAGCTTCCAAAGGATAACGAATTGCCCGGCAGTACGTACGAAGCAAAGAAGGTTCTATGCCCTCTAGGATTGGAGGTGCAGAAGATACATGCATGCCCTAATGACTGCATCCTCTACCGCGGTGAGTACGAGGATTTGAACGCATGCCCGGTATGCGGTGCATTGCGGTATAAGATCAGACGAGATGACCCTGGTGATGTTGAGGGCGAACGCCCCAGGAAGAGGGTTCCTGCCAAGGTGATGTGGTATGCTCCTATAATACCATGGCTGAAACGTCTGTTCAGAAACAAAGAGCATGCCAAGTTGATGCGATGGTACAAAGAAGACCGTAAGAAAGACGGGAAGTTGAGAGCACCCGCTGACGGGTCGCAGTGGAGAAAAATCGAGAGAAGGTGAGGGGACTTTGCAGGTGACGCAAGGAACGTATGGTTTGGTTTAAGTGCAGATGGCATTAATCCTTTTGGGGAGCAGAGCAGCAATCATAGCACCTGGCCCGTGACTCTATGTATCTATAACCTTCCTCCTTGGTTGGGCATGAAGCGGAAGTTCATTATGATGCCAGTGCTCATCCAAGGCCCTAAGCAACCCGGCAATGACATTGATGTGTACCTAAGGCCATTAGTTAAAGAACTTTTACAGCTGTGGAATGGAGAAGGTGTACGTGTGTGGGATGAGCACAAACAGGAGGAATTTGACCTACATGCGTTGCTGTTTGTAACCATCAACGATTGGCCTGCTCTCAGTAACCTTTCAGGACAGACAAACAAGGGATACCACGCATGCACACATTGTTTAGATGACACCGACAGTATATATTTGGACAAATGAAGGAAGAATGTGTACCTGGGGCATCGTCGATTTCTTCCGACCAACCATCAATGTCGAAAGAAAGGAAAGCATTTCAAAGGTGAGGCAGATCACCGGAAGAAGCCCGCCCTCCGTACTGGTGATCACATACTTGATATGGTCAAGGATTTACAAGTAATCTTTGGAAAGGGTCCTGGCGGACTATCTGTTCCGACTGACGATGCGGGACGCGCACCCATGTGGAAGAAGAAATCTATATTTTGGGACCTACCCTATTGGAAAGACCTAGAGAAAAAGAAAAGATAAGGAAGCGAATACATCATACGATGAGCCAAAGCGCCACATAGTTCTTTCAGGAAAAAGAGACATCGTGGGATTGGAGGGCAAGACAGACATGTCTGAAGATTATGCAAAGTTTCATGAAATTCCTCCCTTCAAAGTCAAGGCTGACCCAAGCACCCTGTTAAACGATGAAGATTATCCATGGTTACGGCGCAATAAGCAAAGGACACAAGCGAAGAAAAAGTGAAGACTTTCTCTCCACAACTATATCATTGGAGTTACATGTGAAGAAATTAAATGAAATCCCTTTGTAACAGATGAGTTTTCGTCCGAAACCCTGATACTTCGAAAGATATTGTCCATTTTGTACACGAAGTGCATCCAGTTTTTGCCGTAACCCTCTCAACTTTTTAGCACATGCTATGTGGGTGAAATGATGATACCATGCCAACTTTCAACCTTTTCAGAGTTCATTTGAAGTGCTTTTCAATTTCAGGGTCATTTAGCTCAAAGAATGAACTAATAGAAAAAAGAATGAACTAGAAAACCTTTATGAAACTCTAATAGCGAAAATAATGAACTAAAAATAATCAATTAAAAAATTCTGTTATGATCAACTAAAATAAAACTATAATATTCTTCAATACCAAAAAGAATCAACTAAAAAGCTTTTATAAAACTCTAATAGCAAAAGGAATCAACTAAAAATATTTTATAAACCTCTAGTATTTATGAAACTAAAATTATATAAAATTTATGCAACTAAAGTTATCAAAGTATTTTTTGTTCAAAACATTAATAGCAAAAAGAATCACTCAAAAACTCTAAGTATTTAGTGGTAAGTAGAAACAAAAGAAAATAAATAAAGCAAAAAAAAACAAAAGAAAATAAATAAAGCAAAAATAAATAAATAAAGCAAAAAAAACAAAAGAAAATAAATAAAGCAAAAAAACAAAACAAAAGAAAATAAATAAAGCAAAAAATAAGAAAATAAATAAAGCAAAAAAAACAAAAGAAAATAAATAAAGCAAAAAAAATACCGCCTAATGGGCCACCACGGCCTGAATACGACTAGAAACCCAACAAGCCAATTGGGCCAGGATTCAGGCCCGCAGAAGGCCCAGAAGGCCCACAGGTAGAGGTCTATGCGATTAGGCCCGTAAGCCTGCTGTTGAGAGGAGCTCGAGAGGGTGTGCGCAACAGCGCTTATAAACCACTCTCGAGCCCTCTCAGCTAGCGAGGTGGGACTAAACTTTTGGCCCCGGGCAGCACCACCCGTTGGTCCCGGTTCGTGGCACCAACCGGGACCAATGCCCACCTTTGGTCCCGGTTGGTAGCACCAACCGGGACCAATGCCACCCTTTAGTCCCGGTTGGTGCCACCAACCGGGACCAAAGGTCTCTGCTTCCCGCCCTTTGGGCTGACGAAAAGAGACCTTTGGTCCTAAAGGTGGGCATTGGTCCCGGTTGGTGGCACCAACCGGGACCAAAGGTCTCCCTATATAAGCGGGAGTTGGGAAAATTTGCCGCCGAGCCCCCGCAGTTTCCCCCGACGACGCCGAGCACATCGACGCCGCCAGGCTGCCCGAGCTCGCCGTCGACGCCCTCGCCGCCCTCTGCCCCGTCGACGCCGTCAGGCTGCTCCTCGTCGCCATCGCCGCCGAGCCCCCGCTGCCCCGACGGCCTCGACGCCCTCTGCCCCGACGCCAGCGCCGCTCCCCGCGCCCCTGCTGCCCCGACGCCGCCCGCCGTGCCCCCTGCCCCTGCCCCGACGCCGCCCCCAGTGAGCCCCCCCCTTCCCCCGCGCCGCCGCCCCTGCTCTGCTTGCCGCGCCGCCACCGCCACCGCCGCCACCGCCGCCCCGGCCGGATCTGCCTTTCTTTGTTGTTGTATGTATATGCAGTATGTATGTATGTATGGATGTTGTATGTATGTATGTATATGCAGTATGTATGTATGTATGGATGATCCATAGAAAGTTTTTATATATATATGCATTGATACAATTTTATTTTTGTTCATAGATTTTTTTTTGTTCATAGATGTATGTTTTTTTTTGTTTATAGAAAGTTTTTATATATGAGCAATGATGATCCATAGAAAGTTTTTATATATGCATTGATATATGAGCAATGATGATCCATAGAAAGTTTTTATATATGCATTTATACAATTTTATTTTTGTTCATAGAATTTTTTTTGTTCATAGATGTATGCTGTTTTTTTGTTTATAGAAAGTTTTTGTCATGAGGGGGGACGTCGGACATGCATGAGAGAGAGGCGGTCCGCTCGTCGGACATGTCATGTGGATTTTTTTTGTTCATATAGAAAACTCCGGTAACTTCGACATGAGGGAGGGAGACGTCGATCAACCCCCTCCCGCCCCTACCCGTAAAAGTTAAAATGTTCATATATTCAAAATGAGTTAAAAGTTACTTACTCCCGGTCCGCTCGCCCGACCAACTCTCGAGGCCACCTGTACCCCCTCCCCGATAACTTCGACATGAGGGGGGACGTCGGACATGAGGGGTGAGCGTCGTTGTCATCTACCCCCTCCCCGATAACTTCGACATGAGGAGGGACGTCGGACATGACATGAGGGGTAACATAGATAACTCCGGTAACATAGATTTATCAAGAATGCCCCCATTATGGATGTGCACAAGTTGATCCAATTTTTTTCTGATCTCATCTATATATATATTCTTCTATATTTGCAGAAACTATGGATCAAAGAGACTTGGAACAAGAACAGTTGTTGGGGGAGATAATCCTCGCCGGAGGTGATGCTGTCTTGTCGTTTCTCAACGACACCGATGGAACAATGGAGGAGGAAGGACATGATCATGATGGCTCCGGTGACATGATCATGATGGCTCCGGAGGTGCTGACTAGCTAATTGATGCATTAATTGTTTTGGTATGTACATATATTAACTCTTCTTTCTTCTTTTATAGCCCTCCGGATCGAGCCAAACTTCGGTAACGAGACGAGGCCCGAAGAAGAGGTTGCGCAAGGATGAAAGGTTCACGATCACAGCACTCGCGGACGATGGCCTACCGATTGAACCCAAGCGGACCAAGGACGCATTTTCTGCTCAGTGCGGAGCTATTGTTAGGGACAACATCCCGATCAGCATCAAGCAATGGAATAAGCCTAAGGACGACGCCCCTGAAGGTGATTATGTCACCGATAGACAGAAAGATGATCTTTGGACCTTGCTGAAGGCAAATTTCACCCTACCGCCAGAGGAGGATCCGAATAAGCCAGTTATAGAGCCACTGGTCAAGGCGTGTGCTCTTAAGAAGATGGCAGATCTATTCAGGAGGTGGAAGAAGGAGTTGAAATCAAAGTTTGTCGACAAAGGTGAGATTCCAGAATTCATCGGCCGATTTGAGAAGATAAGAGATCACTGGCCCGCATTTGTGGCCTACAAGACATCAGACAAGAGTAAGAAAATGTCAGAGACAAACAAGAACAACGCTGCAAAGAAGCAGTATCACCATCACACGGGGTCAGGTGGCTACCTCAAAGCCCGGCCGTTGTGGGACAAAGCTGAGAATGACCTGATTGCTAAAGGGGTCGAACCAGAGACATTGAACTGGCCAGACCGTTCAAGGACTTGGTTCTTCGGGGTTGGGGGAACTTTGGACCCTGAAACAGGGAAGTGCCGTTGGACGGACGAGCAACTTGCAATACCCGTCATGAAGCTTCAGAAGTATATCACCGCAGCGCAGGAAGGGACGTTCATTCCCGACAGAGAGAAGGACGAGCTGACTGAGGCCCTAGGGAATGCTGAGCACCCTGGACGAACACGAGGCACACCAGGCTCCGTTCCGTGGAAGTTTGGGTTTCCCGACGCAGGCGGTTACAGAAGCCGGGAGAGAAAGAGGAAAGCGGAGCTGAGCGACATGCAGAAGATGAGTGCAAGACTACAAAAGCTAGAGGAAGCTGAGAGCCAGCGAGCTGCCGGCCAACTATCTCAGCGGCACGAAGCTAGCCCAGAAGCTACCCCGCCATCTCAGCGGAGAAGCAGTGTGGCTTCCACGGAGCCCGTTCAGACTGACTTCACGGAGCCCGTTCAGACTGACTTCACGGAGCCCGTTCAGACTGACTTCACGGAGCCTATCTACCCCGTGGATACTATCACGGAGGCTCAAAATTGTGAGCTTATGACGAAATGCCATAACCTCACTTTCAAGGCGGCTCTCGGCTCTGTTGCACCTCCTCAACCCAACGGAACTTTTCACTGCCTTCCGATTCCACATGGCTGTGCTGTTGTGATGGTGGATGAAGTAATGGAGGGATTTGAGGAGCTCGAGCTTTACCACTCTACAGGTGAAGGGGAGAATCAGCTGGTTCGTGCTTTGAGGAGTACATGTCTATGGCAGAAGGAGTACATCAAGCTTCCAAACTGGATGCCTCCGCCTCCTCCTCCTCCTCCGGCGAGTCAGGGCACTCCGCCTCCTCCTCCTCCTCCTCCTCCTCCGGCGAGTGATCAGGGCACTCCGCCTCCTTCTCCGGCTCCTCCGACACGTGAGGGCACTCCGCCTCCTCCTTCGCCTACTCCGGCGCGTCGGAGCACTCCGCCTCCTTCTCCGCCTCGTCAGCAACGACGGAAGAGAGACGCCGCCGCTCCGGCGGCTAGCAGTACAAGCAGAGGCGGGAGGCAATTCAGATACGGTCCATCTCTCAAGCCTCCGGAAAAGTTACCATATGAGAGGACCGAGCAGGAAAACGAGGATATATGTCGTGCCGAAGTGAGGGACCATTTTGCAAAGAAAACTCCATCTCCGAACGAGAAGCTAGATCCGGTGAAAGTGAAGCGCACTATCGATGCCCTGAAGCGACCACCACCGCCTCCGCCGGATTCCAACTATGTCCGCATTCTTAAAAAGACATATGTAGAAGCGCGGCGGTCGGGAAGTACTTCCAGTGATGCAAGGTTAGCAGAACGAAGAAGTGGGAAAACAATTCCCCAGCTCGGCGAACAGGAGAAGAAATCGTGCCCCCCGCTCAAGGTGTCTAGCGATATCGTCGCTAATCATCCGGGGATGGTGCCTGGTACCAATCCTGGTGATTACTTGGGGGATGATGTAATTTTTCAAATGGCTGAGGTAATAAAAGAAGAATATAAATACGTGCACGGGAAGCCTCTCGTCAAACCTGATCATCCTCCTCTAACAACGATGATGTACAAATTGCATGAGTGGTACATGAAAACCTGCAGGGAGTCTGGGAGAGACACTATGTATATGGCAGTGAAACCAGAGCACGAATTCATTGGACTTCCCGTGATGCCTATTGAATTTGTGGAGTTATTTCAGTTATACAATCAACTGGCCCTCGACAAACAACTCATGACTTCCTACTGTCTGTAAGTATTACTTCTATAGTTAAGTCTCTAGCTCAGCTCGTTCATTGCATGTATATATAATTATCCTCACTATATTATGCAGATTGAAGATCTTCGAATGCAAAAAAGTAGGAATCTTCGACGTTGGGTTCATTACCCCAGATGCCGTAAATGAATGTACGGTACAAAACAAAATCAAAGAGACCGAGGAGAACTTGCTACAGTCGTTCCTTATACATCAAAACAAAAGGGAAATACTCTTTCCTTACAACTTCAAGTGAGTATTGCTGTCTTCTCTGTATACTCAGTTTCGCTTACTCGAGGTTAAGTAATGTAATTGATGAGTTATATATGCGTGCGCAGTTTCCACTTTATTCTGCTATCCATTAAGCTTGACGGGGCATTAGTAACTGTCTTAGACTCGAGACGTAAAGATCCCGAGAATTATGCGGACATGACTGCAATGCTCAAGAAGTAAGTTCAGTCAATACCGGGACCATATCGGCATGCAACTTTCGTTAATTTCCTGATATCAAGTAATCATTTTCTTTGCCTGGCAGGGTTTGGAAGAAGTTCACCCGAAAGGTTCCCGGTCTAAACAAAGAGTTGCGATTTACGCACCCCAAAGTAAGTAGTACTAGCTAGTTCCGCGCATCTCTAATTGATTCAAATTTTCATCAATATATCATTACCATGCTTGCTTATCAGTTTGATTGAACTCTATTCTCGTAAAGTGCTTGTACCAGAAAGAAGGGACTGTTTTATGTGCATACTACGTATGCGAGTTCATTCGCCACTCGACCTCTGAGCGGGGCTTCTCTGACAAACAATTTGAAGTACGTAAATAATATTCACAATTTTATTTTATATATTACCATCAATTGTGTTGAGTTTTATTCATATATATGCATGTATTGACCCCCTTCTTTAAATTAGATCTGGCAGATGCGGGATGAACTCCTACCACATGATCGCATACGAGCAATTCAAGAGGAATTGGCGGGATTCTTTCTTGACCACGTCATACCTAAAGACGGGGAATACCATGCGAATTTGTGATTGGATCTTAGGTAGATGATGTTAAGGATTGTAAAAGATGTTATATTGTATATATGTAGTACCGTCGGATAGATATACGAAAACTTGTTGTTCGACCAAGCACGGAGAAAGAGATGTCACTTCTCTCTATATATGTTCAGCATGACGATCTTGTGTAATTAATGGTTTCCATCATTTTCTTATTAGCTAGCATCGAGTTATCTCTATATGTATAGTAGCTACCGTCGACCGAGCACGGAGAAAGAGAGGACACTTCTCCCTATTAGCTAGCTAACACAATATGAAACCCCTAAATTAACCCTCCAAAACCCCCCAACCCCCCCCCCCCTTCAAAAAAAAACAAAAACCCCAGCTGCTGCCAGATGCTGACGCGTGGATGACCTTTGGTCCCGGTTGGTGTTACCAACCGGGACTAAAGGTCCTCCTGCCTGGGCTCCCCGCAGCGGCCACGTGGATGCCTTTTGGTCCCGGTTGGTGTTACCAACCGGGACTAAAGGTCCTCCTGCCTGGGCTTCCCGCAGCGGCCACGTGGAGCCCCTTTGGTCCCGGTTCGTAAGCGAACCGGGACTAAAGGTTTTGGGCTTTAGTCCCGACCCTTTAGTCCCGGTTCCAGAACCGGGACTAAAGGCCCTCTGGAACCGGGACTAAAGGCCCTTTTTCTACTAGTGATTGAATCGTACCGTGCAGATTTAATAGGCCATGAGGATTAGAACTAATAGTGAGCCTTCAAGTTTTAAAAGGTAACTAAAAGTAATATATTGACTGAATAGGCCATGTCAATTAGTAACTAATGTTGACAAAGCGCCACCATGCTATGATATTTAACAATAATCTACTGACTAAATATGCCATGCTCATTAGTAAAAACATTGAGCAAAGCAGTCCTATTATAAGCTATTTGGAATTGCAATTCATATGTTGCCCTTTTTATATGGTTTTCTGGTCCAGATTACATGTGCAGGTGCAGTTGAATAATTTGAGTCTAATGAACCTCGTCCAGCAATCGAAATTTCTGCAAATCAAAAAAGGCAAGAGCTAGAGAAAACACAGCCAAAAATTCAGTTTCTGTACCAGTTTATTTAGCTCCTCTCACGATGAAGACGAGTCCCCGTGTGAACGTGGTGCCATTGAAACATTCCCAAAGAATGCCAGATCTCCCTGTATAGAGTAGATGAACATCTACTTTCGCTTGTTCGTTGATTCCTCGAGTCTGCTGAATGTGATTCTTGGTGCTCTGCTGCCGGTGGATTTTGAACAGTAAGATCTCCTGTTTATCTCTATTTTTTTATAATTAAATTATGTCGATTGTTTCTTGTACACAACAATTGTTAGTACTATTTGTTATATACTGGCAAATAGAGATGAAGCCCGAGGTTCTTTTTCTGAATGATTATAAATCTGAGAGAAAGACGAATTAGGTTGTGCAGATTTCCCACTTATTTATGTCCTTGAGGAAGTCATTCTTTGCTTGTTTTTTATAATAACTAATTACACATTTCTTGCTTATGAACAGCTGGTTGCATCTCTGCTTATTGCATGAACAATATATGTACTGCTAAAGCGGTGTCTCAACCTCGAACGTTGACGCCGGCATCCACGCACCCAAGTACATAGTTTTTGCACGTTACATATTCGATGAAATGCAGGTACTATATTCTCGTGTGTTTGGTTCTCCATATTGTAGCTCTGTTTGTATGAACACATTTGTAATGCTGCTCGCTAACCTATGTTGGAGTCGTAGTATTTATTTTATTTGTATGCTACTGGCAGTGAAGTATGGTCCCGCTACATCATCGAGCTCTTCCATTGTTGGGGTGTGAAATTGGACCCAACAATGACTACAACGATTTCTTCTCCAAAATAATTATCTAGATCGCACTTCAGCCGCTCCAATCAACACCACCACATTCTCCATATGCATTCCACCTGAGACCTCATTGAAAGTTTAGAAGGTTCTCTCTTGTATTTAGTTGGGCTTCCCTTTCATGTACCTTATATGGTAGGTTTTTGTGTCATGGGAGTGTATTATATAGGATGAGAAAATCTAGACCGCGATTTTCATATGGAGCCAGTATTCTAGCCAATTGTTAAGGTAAATTGATTGTTTACCCTGCCCTGCAAACCTGACTATAGCTTCTTGTTGTAATCTATCGATTTTACACAATGGTGAACTTCTAATTTTTTGTTTGAGTGGGTGTTGATTTTGTTTACACACCTGGTTAGCTTTCTATTATAGAGTTTACACATGTCGTCATTATAGCTTCAGTAGTAGCTATCCAAAATAAAAAAACATGATCAGTGTACACACTTCATTAGCTTTTTTTATGACAAATTTTTGAATTGTGCCATTTATTTTTAGATGTCATGGTTTTCAGAGTAGAATAATATGTTTCAGTACTAATATGCTCCTTCTCAAATTTTAGTTCATCTGCATGTACTCAAGTCATTGCCTTGCTTCAGAGCTGGTATTTCGAGCAACTGAAATATGGATTTTTTTTTGAGCTACACATGTTCTTGTTGAGTTGGTTCTTTGGCAGGTATGTCGCTTTTTATGATTTTTTATCAGATTTTGTTGTAATCATAATTTAGAAGGTCCAATTGGTGTTCTCACAGCGGTGGGCCGTTATTCTTCAAAATCATATTACAAGTTCATGTTTGAAGGTTTAGCTACCTCGCCCCTTTTCAACACAATTTGTTTTAGTAGAGGCTTATGGTTTAAGCGAAGTGAGATTGTTTTTATTTGTTCTAGGAACCTTCCAAACGTGTATATGGATTATGAGCATGAAAAATACTTTTAATGTCGAGAGAGAGTAAGAAAAATGTTAGGCCAGATGAACTTCACATGTGTAAATGTGTAGAATTTTCTGCTATCAACTAAAGGGGATGTTATTATATAGATTTTTTTTAGCTGCATTACATTGAAAACTGCAAAATTTTGGTTTATCAGGTGAGAGATTTATTCCTACAAATTACTCTCTCTGTAAAAAAATATAAGACCGTTTATAGATCACTAAAGTAGTGATCTAAACGCTCTTATATTTCTTTACAGAGGGAGTACAATTATATGACTATCTCCTGTTCTCTTCTTATTGGAATTATTAGGGAGGTGGTGCCTCATTCTCTTCTAATTGGATATTAGGGAGGGAGAGTTGGATATCATGGATTCGGGGAGATGCCGCTGCTGCTGGCAGGGGCACCACTATTCGCGTGTGTGTTTGTTGCCGCTTCTTGCGTATGGATGGGATGTATGTTTTAGAGAGTATAACATTATTATGGGACCAGACCTCCATTTCTTGTTCAAATATTTTTTATTTATATGTTAGGATCATGATAGTTAATATAGAAAAGAAGGTAACTTCTGCGAGAGGCACAGGTTTGCTTCTGTGAGAGGCACATATGGATGTTAGGGATGTGTGGTGTCTCTAAGAATAAAGAGAAGAAGATACTTCTATTTGTGTTGTGGTTGAATATTCCGTGTAACGTGCTCGTTTGTGGGAAGGAAAATGGGCATTGTTTACAAATTTATTTGTTCGCCGTGGCAACGCACGGGGCAGTCTACTAGTTTATATAAGACACGAAACATGTATACGTGGTCCCGCGAATTGAACATGGGTTCGGGCACTCGGGCTCAGTCCAAAGATCCAAACATTAACCGGGACGTACGTACGTGCCTCATGGTTGTAGGTTGGGCTCGTCGGTTGCGGCTGCTCCAAGCAAGTTCATTACGGAGGCAGAATTAATTTGTTACTCGCGACTGACGTCAGTGGTTGCTATATTTTTTATTTATTTTTCGCGGGGAGTGAGTGATTGTTAGTTTGACAAGTGCTCCAAGCAGTTACGGAACGTATTCCTATTTTGGAGTTAATTTAAAGGGGCGGGGCGGAGAATCTGCTGGGACAGAAACGGTCCAAAAGGGCACCCAAAAAAAAAAAGGGTCGTTCGTTCAATCTAGTGGAGGGTCGGACGGTCGGAGCTGAGTCAAGTCAAAAGAAGCATGCAGGTATAGATACATCTATATCTACTAGTACAAATGCCCGTGCGTTGAACCGGGCGATAAAAGGGGCAAACCTGCTTCATGTGTCATTGTGTACCATTTTTATATCCAATTTTAATAAAAGTCGATAATAAGGTTAAACATGGAAATATCCTTATTTTTAATATAAAAGTTAATGTTTTCATGCCGCTTCAGCTCATCAACCGTGCTACACTCTTCAACTTCAGTATCAAGCATGCTGTCGTCAGAGATGCCCGAGTAGTTCCGCTGTGGTGAGAGCACTCTGTTGATGTTGCGCAGCACAGCCTGCTCGTGCTGCTACTCTTGCAAGCTCAGGTTGTCGGGTGTCCGGAAAGAAGAAGAAAAAGCGTAGAGCTACGAGAGCAGCAGCTTCAGTTGTTGATGTGCTCTTAAGGAATCCTTCCGTGTCGAAAATTCAGTCTCCGGTTTCTTATAGCATAGATGAGATAAATAGAAATTTCTTAGTCTGTGTTATTACTCATGAATTATTTTAGCCACCGATGTGGCTAATAAAAAGATCAAAAAGTTCAGCATAATTTGGACCTGAGTTGTCAACTTTGCTGTTGCTTGTACTCAAATATGGGCAGAGAGCACCGTTTGAGTGGTACATCATCTCTCCAAATATCTAGTCAAAGGTTGGATCTCAAAATCATGAATGTCATGAGACTAAAATGCTAAAACTACTTGCGAATCCACTACATCTCTATCAACATATACATGTTAATATATGTGAAGCATTTTGTTAATGGAACCTGACTAATGGTCTTTTCTTTTGATTATCATGATTGCAGAAGCTTAAGCACTTGAGCTATCTAGAAAAAAACACTAAAACTACTTGCGAATCAAGTGCCTCTCCATCAAGATAAATCATACTGTAAGTGCTGCCATCTATGATCATTCCCCTATTCATAATCTGCAACTCCACTTGGTAATTAGTTGATAATTAAATATGGCCTGAACCTGTGCTGCCAACAAGAACGCCTATACAGGGAATGTAACAGAAAAAACAAAGTATACGGAACATGGACCTAAGGAAGCAAACACATCAAGGTATACGAAAACCTACAATTGTACAATCAAGCAAACATATTCTGCATAACATCTGATGCTCACTCATCACCATGAAATTAGATGAATCTGTAACCTTTTTGTTGCTCTTGTTACTATGAAACAGAGGCACCCATTAATCCACTCCACTGAATATACCTCCTAATCCTGTTTTTCCAGGTGCAGCAAGCATATCTATTCATGTGTATGCAATTAAGCTAATTGATAACTGAAAAAAGAGCAGAATATATGAAACTTCAAGAATTACTCCAGCATCATGCCCAAGAATTACTGTACCAAATTGAAGCCACCATGTTCAGGTATATGTAGTCAGCAACATGAAATTTCTTGGTTCACCTTGTCTAGTAACAATAATTTTCAGAAAAAATAAACTGAAATAGGGGCTTGTATCATGTCAGCCAAACGGAAATTGTGAGCAATCGGAAGTAGCACCAAATTTTCTGAAAAAATAAACTGAAATGGGGCTAGATCCGAGGGGGGCAAATCAGTTACATTCATTATACAACATTGCACACAAAGGAAAATCGGTTGAATTCATGCAGCATCGACGTGCATGACATTTGGTAACATCTAAATTTATCAAATCAATCATGTATTTTTGTGTAACATCTCCTTTTGGAATAAAAAAATTATGACCCATTAAATATGATAATTCGAACTTAGTCTTACCAATCCACATTTTTTTTAAATCTCCACTGATGATTGTAACAACACAAAAGAATTCAGTCGACACAAAAAAGTCAGCCACACATCAAATCTTGGGGCATGCATAGCCTATTGCATTTGGGAGACGGGCTGCAGGGAGCCCTTTGTTTCAGTGATCTATTCCAGATCCTTTCAGTGGTGAGTTGGTAAGTTTATTCAGTACATGGATTTTGTCTCAGCCATCATTTATTTCAGTGTCTGTCTCTATATACTGCATCTCTGTTTGGCTGCCTGCTCTGTTTCTGGAGCGGAGCAGTAGCTACTCCGCTGCACTTTTCTTTGTGTAGCAGCAGAAGCAGATTAACATATTCCACTTGTGTACAAAGGGCAGTAGCAGCAAATTAACATTATAATCTATGCTTGTTTGATGTGTCAACAGATTAACATTATAATCCTAACTACACCCACCCACCTTGTATCAGTCTCGGAATATGGCCAGCATGCCTCCTCTCTCTTTAACAGGACCCGGTCACTTAACTCTGAATCACTTAGCACGGCAAGGGCCCTTTTTTGGCTAAAAAGCCGGAGAAGGTCAACAAGGCTTTGCACGGCAATGTGCATCCCTCAAGAGCAACAGCTCCTCATAAGCTACAACTTGTATGAAACTTAACCTTTTTTTTTTGTTTTGTGTTTTTAGGAATCAGAAATATATGGTTTTATTTTTGAAATCTTCACTGATGATTGTAACAACACAAAAGAATTCAGTCGACACAAAAAGTCAGTCACACATAAAATCTTGGGGCATGCATAGCCTGTTGGAGGCTCGAACACAAAACCATGCACTCCCTTTGGTTGTTGGTACAACATAATGCAAATTACTTATGGCAATCCATTACGGGAATTACCTATGATAATCTGAATCAACGAAATTACAAATATTGAGCAGGTGTACTGGATGCAGAGCAGCTACACTGTTTAGTCTCAGAAGGCAAAAATATTGAACATACTAACAGAAGTGTAGCATCTATGAATCTAGTGGAAGCAGTACAGACTTGAATCAACTTTCTGAACTCTGAAGAAAGCAGTTAGAAAATCACTGAAACTTTGCTAAAAACGTTGTCGACGCTTATGTACTGAATAAAAGAACAGCTTTGCACTTGGGTGGCAGACAGAGAAACAGGGACAGAAACAGGGGCTACCCTTGATTTCATCGGCCTTGTTAGTGATTTGGCTTCAAGGGGCTACATACCTCTGCTGTAGCCGCCGTTGGCGATACTGGACGGCTCGGCGGATGTTCTTTTACCTCCGTCGAACTCGGTGTTTCCTACTCCAGCGAACTCGCAGGTGACATGATACTTTTATGGTCCAAGTACTCCGGTATTTGATGGATTTACTGGTCCAAGCACGCAACCTGATGAAGGTTCCGGCCGAGGACCCTTCCTTCTTATAGGAGCGAAATCCAATCCGGGTCGGACACTCCCTTGATTTGTGTTTGAGAAGGACACTGTCACGAATTCAATCCAAATCATACACGGGAGCAGGATATCGGAGATTGAGAAGCTTACGTCGGTGGAGTCCGGAGAGGACTGGCGGTGGCGGACAGGTGACAGTGGTGCATGCTCATGGCCAGCCGCGTTCGCCGGCGGCTGATTTATGCAGGCTCACATCCAGCAATAGTGCTACGGCCGGCGGTCGTGCGGGCAGGACCTGCTTGAGTGGCTTTAGTAGCACGGGGATGAGCACCTCCAGGCAGCCCGCATTCCCGGCCAGCCCGGTGCCGACGACGCAGCGCGGGCACCATGCGTTGTTGGCTACCTTCGCGCACCAGGGCCCCACCTAGCGCCGATGGCCGGCGAGCAGCAGCAGCAACAGGACCACGCCGCACCTCACCTCTCTCTACGACCTCCCATCTCCTTCCTCTCGTCCTTCCTTTTCTCTCTGCCGTCGCCTTCCTGCAGACCTCCCCTTTCTCTCCGCCGTCTCCCTCCTGCAGCCTCCTGCAGACGCTGGACATGCCGTCGTCGCCCTCCTGCAGGGACGCACGCCCAGGGAGTAGACGCCACCTCCGGGGCGCGGTAGCCGCCGGCTACCGCGCGGACGGACGACGGCGCGTAGGTGGTGTAGAGCGCTGCGCCGCCACTCACTTCTCGTCCTCCGCCACACTGGAAAGGGAGGAGATAAGGTACACTTTAGGCACCGCGGGTTGAATGTTCCGAATGACAAGGGGTTTTATGCAAAAACGAATCGTTTTTCAGATATTCACTTAAAAAGGAACTGCGGGTTTAATTCCTAGAAAACATAAGGACTTTTGTGCAAAATTACCGCGACGGTGAACCCCGGACTCAATCCCTGCTTTATTAGTATATATATATATATATATATATATACGTAAAAGATATCTATATACCTAATCTATACCTATACCTACTATTAAAGTACGGAGTGCTTCTGCCCGTACGTCATTAAAATTGCCCCCGAAGTTATAAAATATTACCCACCAATGCTACCTATAAGTTATAAAAAACGTTGCACACAGAAAATCCGGACTGGGCCGGCCCATTTAAGAATCTCCTATACTACGCCCAGCGCGTCAGAAAAAGACACAGCTCGCCTGGGCCGGCCCATATATGGGTGATCAATTTTTTATTTTTGGTTTTTCTTTTCCATCGTTGTTTTTTTCTACTTTAAATAATTTGTGAATTTAAAAAATTTCCAAAATTAAAAACTGGGAATTTTAAAATAATATTTAATAATTCATAAATGTTTGTGGCTTCAGAAATTGTTTGTGATTTTTAAAAAATATTAGCAAATTTTCTAATAAATATCCGGGAAATAAACATACATTCAAGAGTTTTTCTAAAAAAGTTCATGTATTAAAAAATGTTTTAAAATTTCACAAAATTTTGCCAATTAAAACTGTTCATAAATTCAAATATATAGTTTATTGATTCACAAAATATACACTGATTCAAAAAAGATCATGCAGTTCATAAAATGTTCATTAATTTAGAAAATTGTTTCATCAAATCCCAAAAAAAATGTTAGTCGATTCTAGAAATGTTCGCCGATTAAACAAAATGTTTGCAAATAGTATAATATGTTCATGGATTCAGAAAACGTTCTTGATTTTACAAAATGTTCGTGAATTTTAAAAATGTTCACAATTTCAAATATGCCCACGAGTTTAATTTTTTTTCATGATTTTTAAAAATTGTTCATGTTTTTACAAAAATGAGAGTGATAGCGTATATCGATGATGTAGTAAAATATGATCATTGCCATTCGAAATTATGATTTTTTTCTTCCGTTGCAACGCACGGGCATGTTTGCTAGTAATAATAAAGGGTCTATTGCTTCTGGCGGTATGTCACGGAAATTGCCCCCAAAGTACCCATCAATGCCATCTATAAGTGATCAAAAAACGTTTTACACAGGGCAATTCTCCACCTGGGCCGGTCCATGCAGTAGGGACCTCCTATACTGCGCTCTGCGCGCTGGGAGAAGACGCAGCGTGCCCGTTTGGGCCGGCCCATGTCCGGGCGGCCTGTTTTTTAAATTTTATTTTTTATTTTTTTCTTTATCTTTACATTTTCGTTTTTTTCTACTTTAAATAATTTGGAACTTAAAAAAATTCCATTTTTTTTAAAAAAAATGAGAATTTTAAAAAAATGTTCGAGATTTTGTAAAAAAAAGTATGCTTATTCAAAAAATGTTCGTGACTTACAAAATAGTTTATTCATTCATAAAATGATCAAGCATTTCAAAAAATGTTTGTTAACTAAAAAAATGTTCGCGAATTTCAAAAATTGTTCCATCAATTTCCAAAAAAATGTTCGTCGATTCTCGAATTGTTCGCCGATTCAAGAAAATTGTTTTAAAAAATGTTCACAATTAAAAAAAATGTTTGCAAATAGTATAAAATATTTATGAATTCAAAAATGTTTGTGATTTTAGAAAATGTTCGAAAATTTGTAAAAGTATTCATGAATTTGAAAAATGTTCACGAGTTTAAAAAAATATTCATGATTTCAAAATTTGATCATGATTTCACGAAATTGAGAGTGATAATGTTTCTCGGTGATGCAGCAAAATGTGGTCATGGTCATTGGAGATTATGTTTTTTTTTCCTTTGCAACGCACGGGTCCTTATATATATATATATATATATATATATATATATATCCATCCTATCACCTCGGAGTAGTTACCCCACATGTCTCATATACTATCATGTGGTAGTATATATACTACTTTATCATTGTAAGTATGTGCATATATTATATATAAGATAGTCTAAGGTGAGTTACATAAAAAAATTGTAAGTTAGCCCATGATATTTATTATATTTGTGAAATACGTACATATTTGTACGTAAAAATAAGCATACTTAAAATACGATACATACTACCAAAAAATGAAATACATACTACCCAAATTTTATTATATACTACATACTGCGCGTACATACTCTCGGTTTTGAAAGATACTACATACAACATACAAAATAAAAGTGGTGGTAACTACCACTGGGTGGTAGGAAACATTTGTCCTATATATATATAAGCTTCCGTTTTTCTGCTCTTTTTGACTTATTTTACTGCCTAATAGGAATTTACCGCTTAGAGGCCACCAAAATATCTAGAGACGAGGCCCGCTATATCTCTCGCTCCTTCCTTATCTATTCTGAGATAACGAGAGGGGGAGAGAGAGCCAGGGAGGGGGGAGCATGTCGTCCTCCCTTCTCCCGCGCCAACGGCAGCACCGACGGCAACGTTGTGTCTGCACCGTCCCCCGCGGTCGCGCCATCCCTTCCCTCCATCCCCTCCCTTCCGGCCACCTCCAACGGCCTCTGCATCCTGATCCGGCCTCCTCCGGTGCCCACGCTGGGTCAAGCTCCGCCCCATCCCGTCGTCCTCCAGCTAATCGGCTTCCCGCTGCCCCGACGCGAAGGCGCCGACCCTCGCCTTCAGTCTTCTCCAGTCACCTGTCCGCCCACCGATGCTCCTCCTCCAATTCTTCTGATCCGTACAGCTTCCAAAATCGGCCTCCTCCAGACACGGCCAGTGACAACGGGGAGCATGCTGGTATTGGATCCCGACTCCTGCCATGCTGCAATTTCCCTAACTTTCCCCATGGATTCAAGCCAATAAATTCTCTGATTACCCCATGATTTTTGGCTTGCAGGACTTGCTTTCGTTGGGGATGTGCTTCTTCTGCTCCAGGCTCAGGTCGTCGGTTGTACTCGCAGCCTTGCCACTGGATGGTGCAGGGTTGCTCGGATGCATCGCCGCAGCGAGCGAAGCTGGCTGGCATCGATTACTGGTTGGTGCTCTCCCTCTCATCTTTCAAAGTTAGTTGCAGCAAGATCTAGGTGTTGTATCTAGCCAAACAGAAAATGTATTGTGTTTACTATTTTTTTGATCTAGATTTTTTCTAGCCATATACGTTACTATTCCTAAATTAGGATAATATACCATCTCTGTTAAGCTATTGCAGAACATAATATCATGCATGAATTTGTACATTACATGCTGGATTGTTCTAGCAATACTATATATGTTTTGTCAAAGACGAAATTGTGGCACTCAAATATTCTTTTGAAGGTGATATAGTCTACCTGTCCATATCTTAAAAACATGAAATCTGTCACATGACCATGACTAATTCCTAAATCATGTTCAGATTTCATGTTTGATTGTTATTTCCTGCCATATTTATAGTAATTGCAGTCTTTTCTAAAATTGAAGGAAAAGAGGGATGCGCAATGTCTCGGCCTTTTGTTTTTAAAGGAAATACAGTCCACCTGTTCTTTTGTAAAAAAAAAAAATGATTTAGCTTCGGATGCTAAGATGGTTGACATGCTACCTGAACTCGACGTTTCACAGTTTCTGTTCCAATGCGATGTACAGACCATAGAAGGCATGAACAAGTATTCTGACAATGACTCACTACTACATATGAGCATTGTTCTCCCTCCCCTACTCCGCTCATTGTACATTTAAGGGAAATAGAATAGGTGTTGTTGGTTAACATTACCAACTGATCTGAGAGGAGTTTGAGAATGGTCCAAAAGGATGACATCCAGCAGACCATAGCCAGCTCACAATTGGTCTTTCATGAATACGTTCATATACGGTGCACTCAGACCTCCAACTGCAGAAGCCGAACCAGCCAAGATGTGACGCTGTGCTAGAGATTTTTTTAATTAATGTTTTTCTGGTTAACTCATCGTGTACTATAAAAACAAAAGAGTCTTCAATAAAACAATAAAAAATTAAAGATTGTGGTACATCCCAGAGGAACGTTTTAGAACATTTTATATTTTGTTACTCATAGAGAAATATATTTATGATTCAGACCATTCATTTAGACACACATGAAATGCACACATGAACCTGGCATGTGTTTTCCTGGATATCCCCGTTTGCACAAACGGACACACGAAAGGAACACATGAACCTAGAATGTGTTTTCCTGGATATCCCCGTTTGCACAAACGGACACACGAAAGGAACACATGAACCTAGCATGTGTTTCCTGGAAATCCCCGTTTGCACGAATGGAGTAGAAAACATATTAGATTATCACGAGTAAATTGCATAAAACCACCACTTTGAGGGTTAGGTTTGCGAAAATCACTAGGATACAGTTTCTCTGCAGAAAACACCACATCTTGCGTAATTGTTTTGCAAAAACCACTGATCGGCGGAACGGGCCGTGTTAAGTGAGTTTATGACAGGTGGGGCCCGTTTTTCGCCTACGTGGCACTCCAGGCCGTCCAGACAGCCGTCACACGACGTTAGACGGCGCCGTTCGCTCCTCCCGGTCAAAAGACCGAACCGTTACTCCTCCACTCTGCTCGCTCGGCACTGCTCGCCCGCTCCTCTCTCTCTCTCGCTCTGTTCTTGGTCGCCGCATCCGCCGCCGACGCGCCGCGCCGCCGCCGCAGCGTCATGGTGTCCTGGAGTGATGGGTCGGATAGCAGCGAGCACACCGTCGAGTACGTGAGTTCTGCTTCTGACGACGGCACCATTAAGGTGAGTTCTTAGAGTTAGGGTTAGGGTTTGATATTTGGGGATTTCTCGAATGAGCTTGTTCTGAAGTTGTGGATCAAATGTCTGGCCACTCCAGGTTCCTGCGACCACCGAAGACTCCGATTTCGAGGGCCCTGAGACGGACTTGCTTATTTTGTGCCATGGACACGGGAAGGCAGCCGAGAGGGGTGTTGCTTTCGAAGGGATTCACACTGGCAGGAGGTTTCTTCGTTGTGCAGAGAAGGTATGGTTCAAACTGAACTAATTGGAAGGTGTGGATTTACTGAACCAGATCTGTCATTTGTTTACCATTGATCTGTACTGTGTAAGCAGTTATTGTAGTATATTGTGAAGTTAGGACAGTGGATGCAGTCATTGTTTACTCTACCAACATTGTTTAGTCTGGATCTGGCAACATTGTTTAGTTAGTTCATTTTGTTAACCCTGGCATGTTATTCATAATTTAAGACAGAAGATGCATGGGTTAGCACACCATCATTGTTTACTTAGTACTTGTTTACTTTTGAGCACATCATTGTTTACTTTAGGAGAGGTTTAAATATTCTATCTTAAGCTTGCCAGCTCTGAATTTGAGGACACTTTATAAGTAATCTAGCTTGTAAGCACTTCACTGTACTGTACTTGTTTATGTTAATCCAGCTCTGAATACTGTATAAGTAATCCAGCTCTGAATACTGTATTTTTTCAGGAAGGTAAAAACCGTGGACTAGTTGAATGGATTGATCCAGCTTGGCCCATTACCCTTGAGAATGCATTCTCCAAGTTATGACATATGTATGAAGAGAGTAAGAGAAACAGGACTGAGGACAATCTGATGAATTCATTTGCTGTTCATAACCTGACACAAGAGAAGAAGAAGCTGCAGGCCAGCTATGAGAAGTTGGTTGAAGATGTGAATGGACTTTTGGATGCTCAGGAGAAGAGGGCAGAGATAGAAAGGAAAGATGCTGAAAGCAGCAAGCTTCAGGAGAAGTATGAAATGGTTAAGAACCTAGCAGCTGCTCAAGGCAGTGTCATTAGGAACATGAAGCTGAAGCTAGATGAAGAGAGAAAGAACTTGTAGAGCCAGATTGATGAGCTCCAAAAGACACTGGAACAGAGGAATGTGAGGCTGGAGTCGATCAAGGCCATCATAAATGGATGAGCAGGTGGCTGTGGAAGAGAAGAGTGGGCACTATCATTTGGCATTTGCTGACCTTTTGCAGGGTGTGGTTTGGCTGTGCTGTAATGATAGTAGTTTAAATTATATGAACTATGAGTAGTCCTGAACTATGGATATGTAATGTACTAATCTAGTACTATGATTATGTATGGATTTGAAGTTATGTTGAATGTGATGGTATTTAGAGTTGGTGAATGTGATCTTAAGTAAGCTGTTTACAATTGATGATTGTGATCTTAAGTATGTTTCTGTGCAACTGATGATTTTTAGCTTAAGTAAGCTCTTTACAATTGATGAAATTGATCTTAAATATGTTTCTTTGCAACTGATGATTGTGAGAACTGATGATTGTGAGCTTAAGTATGTTTTAGGGTCAAGTAGTGGTTTTAGGGTTTTTATCGACGCCGAGGCATCAAGTAGGGTCAAGTAGTGGTTTTAGGGTTTTTGTCGACGCCGAGGCATCTAGTAGGGTCAAGTAAGGGTTTTAGGGTTTTTGTCGACACCGAGGCATCAAGTAGGGTCAAGTAGGGGTTTTAGGGTTTTTGTCGACGCCGAGGCATCAACTAGGGTCAAGTAAGGGTTTTAGGGGTTTTGTCGACGCCGAGGCATCAAGTAGGGTCAAGTAAGGGTTTTAGGGGTTTTGTCGATGCCGAGGCATCAAGTAGGGCCAAGTAGTGGTTTTAGGGTTTTTGTCGACGCCGAGGCATCAAGTAGGGCCAAGTAAGGGTTTTAGGGTCTTTGTCGACGCCGAGGCATCAAGTAGGGTAAAGTAAGGGTTTTAGGGTTTTTGTCGACGCTGAGAAATCAAGTAGGGCCAAGTAGGGGTTTTAGGGTTTTTGTCGACGCCGAGGCATCAAGTAGGGTCAAGTAGTGGTTTTAGGGTTTTTGTCGACGCCGAGGCATCAAGTAGGGTCAAGTAGTGGTTTTAGGGTTTTTGTCGACGCCGAGGCATCAAGTAGGGTCAAGTAAGGGTTTTAGGGTTTTTGTCGACGCCGAGGCATCAAGTAGGGTCAAGTAGTGGTTTTAGGGTTTTTGTCGACGCCGAGGCATCAACAAGGGTCAAGTAAGGGTTTTAGGGTTTTTGTCGACGCCGAGGCATCAAGTAGGGTCAAGTAGTGGTCATCACAAGAGTAGCACAACATTACTTGATCATCACAATATGTAGCACTATCTAACTTGATCATCACAAGAGCACCAAAACATTACTTGATCATCACAAGAGTACCACAACATTACTTGATCATCACACAACTACATTAATTCATCAACACTTGATCATCAAAGTAGTACTAGAACTTAACCGGATCATAACCGGAGTAGCACTACATTAATTGATCAACACTTGATCATCACAGTACCACCACAACATAGTTTGACACAGCATGAACACAACATAGTTACCATTCTGCACCAGAAGCAGTCAAGTAGCCCTTCATTTTGTTGCTGGGCTTTCTGATTCTCTGGGAACCATCACTTGCTCTTGGAGGCAAGAAGGCTAACCTTGGTCCCTTTGCAGCAGCAGATGAAGATCTAGTTGCTGGTGCCTTACCCTTGGGAGCAGCTGATGAACTAGCAGCAGCAGATCTAGTTGGCCTCCTTGCTGGTGTAGTAGTAGTTGCAGCAGATGTTACCCTTGCAGCAGGTGATGGCCTCCTTGCTGGTGTAGTAGTAGTGGCAGCAGATGTTACCCTTGCAGCAGGTGATGGCCTCCTTGCTGGTGTAGTAGTAGTGGCAACAGAGTTTGCCCTTGCAGCAGCTGTTGGCCTCCTTGATGATCCAGCAGCAGTGGCAGCAGCAGAGGCTGCAGTCCTTGCAGGTGCTGCTGTAGGTCTACCATCAGGTGGGTAAGAGCTGCTGCTTGGCTGCAATGAAAATACAAGTGATTTAAGATTACTAAGTAATAAAGTACCAAGAAATTTAGTCCTATTATTAACCTTATAGTTACCTCATGCTTGTTCTTTCTCATAGCCAGTGCAGGCTTCAAAGCATCATTGCAATTGGTGTATCTATGGCCCCACCTTCTTGCAGTTGGAGCAAGTAATTGAGGCCATCCTTGAAGTGTCTTTGGGAGCTGGCTTCTCAAATTGGTCCTTTCTCCTCTTAGTCTGTGCTCTGCCCTTGTGTTCTTTGAAAATGGGAGGCTCAATTTCCAAACTATCTGTCCTTGGTCACATGTCAGGGCCAGGGACAGGATATATTATAGGACTGTAAGATGCCAGGTACATTGGTTTTTTGAAGAATTCATGAACAAAGTCCTCTGGCTGAAGCTTTGCCTTGTGTATGGCAGAAATAGCATGATTGCAAGGAAGTGCTGTCATATCCCACTTCTTACACCCACAAGTCCTATGTTCTAGGTTGACAGCATAAGTACTCTCCCCACTAGTAACTTGGTAAAGATTGGGGCCAGCCATCAATGATTGGCAGTTTCTAGACCACTTCTTTGCTTCCTCCAATTTCTCTGCATATGTTGGACAAATCTCCCATCTGACAGTCTGAGTCTTGGTTCTATTTGCATTGAACTTCACCATTAACTTTGTTCTAATTCCATCAACCATGGTCTTTATTGGCTTAGCCCTTACATCTAGAACCCACTTGTTGAAAACCTCACTTAAATTGTTAACTACTAAATCTGTTTTGCAATTGGTGTCCATGGCATGTCTGGCCCAAGTGTGCTTTGGGATTTTACTAAGCCAAGCCCAAGCTGCCTCACACTCTCTCTTTAACTCATCCATTGCAACATTAAAACCATGTTCAGTGTATGAGTAACTTGCTTCATCCATGTATTTCTTTAATTCTGGCCCTCTAAACCCATCATTTTGAAAGTTCTGGTAAATATGTCTGAGGCAAAACCTTTGTGGACAATTGGGGAAGACTCTGTTTATGGCTTTAAGCAGGCCCTGTGTGAAATTAACTATAACTTAGTAACTACACCTAAATGCAAGTAACTACCAGAAAGAACTAAATGAAAGTAATTGTGCTTTGTGGAAAACTAAATGAAAGTAATTACAAGAAAATAACTAGCACAAGTGGATTTCATTACCTTCTGCCTATCAGAAATGATTGTGTAGTAACCAAACTTTCCAGATTGGCCACCTAGTGCTACCCTCAGCTGATACAGAAACCAAGTCCAGGATTCAGTGTCCTCCTTATCAACAATTCCAAAAGCAATGGGAAATATATTATTGTTCCCATCTCTTCCAGTAGCAGCAAGGATCTGTTGACCAGTAGTGAGCTTTATGAAGCATCCATCCAGACCTATAACAAGTTAATGAAAGCACAAATGACAAGTCAGCAGCCAGTAGTTGAAACCACACATTAGTTATAGAAATATCATTACCAGGGAATTACCTATGAATGGTCTGCAGCCACTGAGAAACCCTTCTTTGCATCCATTTAGGCAGTAGAACAATCCATGAAACCTAGGGTTTTTGCTTGGATGCTCCCTCAGATATTTTGTTGTGACAATACACCTTGAACCTGGATTACTATCTAGCACAGCCTGCAAATAATCCCTAATCCTTGTGTACTGGGCCTTCTGATCTCCTAACACAACATTCTTTGCTGCCTTCTTTGCCCTGTATGCCATGTGGGTAGATATTTCCACTCCATACTTGCTCTTTGCAGTGTTAATAATAGTTGTGATTGTTGTGCATGGGTCATTTCTGATTGCTTCCTCACAAAATTTTGCAACCCATTTAGCAGTCACTTTAGTGTTCTCTGACACAGAAGGGCATGTGTGCACCAAATACTGCTTCCTGATGGTAAATGTCTTCTCATTTGCAATCTGAGAAGCTGCTATATAGAAAGGGCATGTCTCATCTATGCACTGTGCTATAACCCTGTCACTGCAATTTCTATGGTACTGAAAGTTCCTGTTCTGTGAAATGTGCATGCTTTGAAGTGCAGTTCTGAACTGGTACACATCAATGAAGCAAAGATGCTTCACAAATTGCTCATTTGGGTGAGCTCTGTCCTCATCATACCATATCCTCTTCTTCATCTTCTTAGCTCTGCTTTTCCTGCCATTGGGCAAAACATATGCCAATGCTTCTGCACCATCATCATCTTCCACACCCAAGTCCATTGGTTTCCTGTCCTCATCAGATGATGGTATCCAGTCCTCCTCAAACAAGTCATCTACACTTCCATGTGATCTGCTGGTTGGGCCTTTTCTGTGTCTACAACTTGGCCTAGGTCTCTTGGCCCTTTTCTTCTTGTCTACAACTTGGCCTAGGTCCTCCTCTTGTTCCTCTTCCTTCAATTCCTCCTCCTCTTGCTCCTCTACATCCTCTTCTTCACCTTCTGGCTCATATAGTTCATCCTCCTCCTCCTCTGTCTCATACATTTCCTCAACATCTGTGTCCCCTTCAAAATGAAGTACTGTATCATCCCTCTGTCTTTTCATCTCCTCAAGCCTAGCAAGGATATCACCATATTCTATCAAATCATCATCATCACTGTCCTCTTCATTGTCCATCACTGCAGCTTTTCTTTTCAGAGAAGTGTCCTTCTCTTTTTGTTTCTTATTCTTCCTAAACATTTCAATTTCCTTCCTCCTTGTCTCCTCCATAACGTTTTCTATTTCCAGTTGCTCCTCTGAATTGTTTACATGATCTTCTCCCACTTGTACATAACCTAAAGCAGGCTGCACATTCAAATTGTTTGTGCTGTTCTGTGTTCCAAACTGTATGGGCATTGGCTCCTCTTCTGCTGCTTCTGAACTTACTGCTGCTACATGTACATTTGGTGCATTGAACAGCACTCCTTCATCATCTATCTGATACAGTTTGGGCTCTCCAATTTCTTCTAGAGGGATCTGTTGCTCAATAACATTAGAACTGGTGTTTATATTTGCAGCTTTGGGAGAACTAGCCCTAACAGCTGTCACATTGAATATCTTGTTATTCTGCAATGCTATGTTGTCTAGAATTTCCTCAAGCTTGTCATGATCATCTATTTCATCCATTCCTTCTATCCCTAGACCAGGATCCCTGACATAGTACATGTAATCTCTAAAACCATATCCTTCTGTCTCTATCAGTGCTACTAGGTTGTAAAAGGTTATGTCTGACAGCATCATAGATCTCTCAATATTGTCTCTGTCATGGAAATGCATCCTCAATTCCCAAACCTCATCATCCAGACTGCAAATAATAAAAAATACATAGCAGTGCAGTATAAGTGCTTAATTAAAACTGAATAAAACAAGTGAAACAGCTCATGTTAGTGCAAAGGAGCACATTACACTAATACAATGCTTTGTTAATTATAAAGCAGATGAACAGAACCTAATTTGACACATTCTGGATGGATTACTTTGGTGAATTACAAAGCAGATGAACAACATCTAATTAAGAGTGTACCTAACCATAGGTTTAACTGCATCCAATTAACACTGTACATAAAATAAACTAAATCACACACAAACAGCACCTAAAATCAACTAAATCAGCTAATTTCAAAACTAATCTAAGCAATATCAACCCTAGGGCACAGGCCAAACAAATCACAGCATCTAACAATACTACTCCATCTGACAGCAATATGAACCCTAACCCTAGCAACGCAATGGAATGGGGAACGGGAAGGGGAAGAGCAAAGGGAAGGGGATCTCACTATAAGCCGCTGTAGGATGACCCGATGTGCTGGCTTCCCGTCGGATTGGCCTTCACAGCCGCGGCGAATGCTCTCGCCGCCAGGTATTCCACCGAATACTCGGGGTCCTCCTCCTCTTCCTCCGTCGCCTTGTTCGGATTCGAGCTCCCGCAAAGCTCGCCTGGCTCCGAATCCACGACGCGTGCGCCACTGCCGGGCGGGGCGCCGCCGCCAGCTTTCGCCGGACTACGCATCTGTGCAGTGCGAGGGGGCGACGGGTGCGGGAGCGAGCGGGAAGGGGGAAGAATGGGGGCGGCGGGAGCGGGAGCGAGCGGAAAGGGGGAAATGGAGATGCCGTCTAACGGCGCCGTCTAATGTCATGTGACGGCTGTCTGGACGGCCTGGAGTGCCACGTAGGCGAAAAACGGCCCCCACCTGTCATAAACTCACTTAACACGGCCCGATCCCCCGATCAGTGGTTTTTGCAAAACAATTACGCAAGATGTGGTGTTTTCTGCAGAGAAACTGTATCCTAGTGATTTTCGCAAACCTAACCCTCAAAGTGGTGGTTTTATGCAATTACTCGATTATCACGCATATGTAGTAGGATTTGTCGTATTCGTGTTTGAGTTGATTAGGTGAGTATGAAAAAGTAAAAACGTGCTAGTCATGTTATATCAAGTGTATGTGCATGTGCAATGAAAACAATGTACGTACATGTGCATTAGGATAGATAAAAAGTGCACGGGTTGAGGTCATTGGTGCTTACACGGGTTGGGCTTATATTGGGCCTCATATGCGGTGATAAATATTTACACTTAGTTTTAATCAGAACCGTCGATAACAACTTAATAATCATGGGTCCACGTAATTATGGGTCAGATGTCTCTGATTTTTGTGGGAATTTCTAGGATATTCCTCTTTTTTGACCCGTGTTTTCCTTTTAGTATATAATAGAATAGATAGATTGTAATATTTCATGTATGCATATCAGATGCTATGTTACATGGTCGTCACATGCTCGCTTGAACGTGCGACGTCGCGTCATATTGCCATTCAAATATTGCTTATTATTTTGGCATTTATATTAAAGGGCCTCGGATTCCAAATTCACCCGGGCCCCCGAAATCTCAGGATCGGCCCCGCCTTCTCCCTCCTCTGCTGGTACAGGTACATGACTCGGCATGCATGGGCGGTTCGGTATGCTGGTCTGGTGGCTCTGCTCGCGGCACGCGGGGGCTGGCCGAAGGTGGCAGGGGATCTTCGGGGAGGGAGGTGCCTCCCGTCTGCGACGTCACCGTGAGGTGCGTCTGGCGGCTGCATCTTGCGGCTGCCGGAGCTCCCCTTGCCCAGATATTGCTGGCAATGCCCCGATCATGCTTTGGGGCGGGGGGGGGGGGGGGGGGGGGTCTTCTGCCCATTTCCGGTCGGCCGCGTCCGTATGGTGTGTCAACAACTGAGGGACGGTCTCGGAAGCCGGTGCGGCAGCCCTGGTGGTGGGAGCCGGGGTGTTCGTGGGCGGAGCACGTGGCTCAGGTGATGTTTGGTGACTAACATCCAATGGTATAATCATCTGTGCAAGTGGCGGAATAGGTGGAAAAGACTAGTCTACTAAGAGAGAATTCAATTGAGCATTTCGAAATGATGAGAAGAAAACGACAGTGCTAGAAGAACCACGCTATTTGAGCCACACTTTGGCATGTATGTACGTGCTGAAATATGTTTTCAAATGTTGAAAGTAAGTTTGGCATTCGCCGCGGCCTTTTCCAGCGTTCAGTAGGAGAAGTGGTTGCAAGGATCATCATGGATGCCACTCATTTCTGTATCATCATGGATTGTTCAAAATAATTCTGATAATCAACCTTGTTTGCCTTGAACTATGATCGTTAGTTCTTTTTTCCCGCATTGCGTGCCTTGGACTGACAAATGCTTGAGTGGAAACTTGCAAGAGAAAAAAAAGGGAAATAGCTGAGGATCGATAAGCTCTGTTTCCTGTGAACACGGTGTGAAAAACAGAGCCGAATGGTAACATAAAGCTGTGCGAATTGCGATTTAGTCAGTCGGTCTTCTGTAACAGAAAAAGAGGAAAATAGTTTTTTTTTCTTTTTTGATTGAGAAACAGAAGAAAAACAGTTTTTTTTTTAAGTTTTGAGAAACAGAAGAAAATTAGTTCGCTCTCTCTCTCTCTCTTCCCCAAACGCCGCTCTCTACACCACCCTGTGTCTCCAACTCCAAGCCTGGGCAGCCACCCCGCCCGGTCCTCCTCTTCTGCTAGATTCGGTGACCGCCGCCATCCACGGTCGACCATTGGCGGGACCCGTACGGGTCTGTCCCGCCTTTGGCAGAGCGAGTTGGCCAGGGAGCTGCAGCCGCCAGTCCCCCGAGAAGCTCGCCCCGTCTGCAGGACAAATCAGTCAGTACTTGTACGAAATGCATCTCCTGAGTTTTATCTTTTCTGTTAAATGGAATCTACAATTTTGCTTTTAACTGTTCAGTGAAGCCTTTGTATCTACACCTCCATTCGACCCCATTTATCCATGGGCATGCTCATGTCAATGTTAATTAGTGACTTCTGTTCCCCAAAAAGAAAAAACCAGATTTTAACTACTTAAGAGAACTGGAGGGGACAGATTTAGAAAGGAAATGTAACAGATTTGTGGCATACCTGTTGGGTTTACCATTGCTGCTTCAGTCTGCTCAAGTGGAGAGCTCCGTAAACTTCAGAGATCAAATTAAGTCAATTTTTTTTTCTGCAGTTGGACACAGAACCTCCACTTACTGTCGATATAAGAAGGATGACATGCCTGTGTTACTTTCTAGAGAAGAAATGCATGTGCTACTTTAGTTTCTACAAATGAACATATCACCAAAGATTGAGATTTCCTGTATGTTGTGTAAAATTGTAAATCTGCTTGTGATCCTTTTGTTTTATCTGGTGATGCCGTGAAAACATGGACCGAGGGTTAATTTTACATTTGTTAATGGTCTCCATGTGTCTCATCTGAATTTTCTCTTTCTAATACTGATATCTTGTCCTTTCACTCCTAATCAGCAGTCTGTTTTTTTTTGTTATGCTCGTTGTTTCTATTTTTTTTTTATACTGATACCATCTCCAGCATGCTATTCAATCAAGAAATATACCTAATTTTGGGACAAAAGGATACCTATTTTTATCCTTTTTTTCTTGCCAATAGCTTACCTTGACTCTTTCTAGATTGACAGGTGTTCTTATTTATGACAGTTTGTCTTAGTAGGCACTGAAATAAAAATAGTCGGTTGCTCTTGGTCCCTCCCTTTGCAATTTTCTTTTTTGCCAAAGCCCAAAGATGAGCTATCAATGGATAATTCGTGTGTCATGGTGCTTTTGCGAATGAACGTCGGTTATAAACTTCAGAGGAGAGCTATTCATCTTAATAGTAGCCTGTGTATGGTACATGTATCCTGAATTCCTGATATCCGTTGCAGGATTGATTCAGTCCAGTAGACCGCGTTCAGTGCTCATAATAGACTTAAACAATGTACTAGTATTTGCCATGCAGCACTGCCCTCTGTTTAGGCGATTTCTCTTAGTTCCATGGGCTGGAAAGCATGCCATTGTTTTGCTCGCCAATTCCTTCCGTCTTGCGGTCGATTCTGGTGGGTGTTTCTTCCCATTGTATTCCGTATTGATGGTGGTTTAAGGTAATGTGGGGGTTTGTGCATTGCTATTTTGTTGTTGTTGATATTTGTGTTGTTCGTACTCTTAGGCTTGGCTTTTGAATTGTGATGGCTGAAATTAACAGACAATTCCTTGAGGTCGGGGAACTTGCTCCGAGCTATATATGTCCATCAACTGAACCAGACCGCCATCTTGTGGAACCAACGCAATCCTCCTGACACCCCCTTCTTCTCCGAGAACAAACTCCACGCATCTCGTTGCTCCAGAGCCAGCATTGTTCTCAGCGCCGGCATGCTTTGCGTTGCCTCTGTCTTCTTGCTTGTGCTGACCACTCTGATCACCAACATGCGCCTCCTCCTCCGACTGGCCGTGTGGTGTTTCTTCCCCGCCATTGTCGTCGACTCGTCGTAGCTCGCGTGCTCGTCCTCCTGTTCACCGTGGATCAATATTCCCTCCGTGTCATGGTCATCTGTCTCCCTCGAAACAGCCTTCTTAGTAGGATCTGCAGTAGCGATGGCACAGCTGAACTGCTTGGCCACCTTCACGCTGGCGGAGATCACCTTGATGAGATCGTCCAGCGACCAGGCCTCCTGCTCCAACAGAAACTCCATCTCCTCCCTGAGGCTCTCGAGGAGCTCCAGCGCGACCGCGTTGTTGGGCTCCAAGGTCAGCACCTCCTGCATGCACGTCGACGCAGGCCAGATCCAGCCGGTCAGCGCCTCAAAGCAACGCGCCCTCTTCAGGAGCGCCTTGGTGTACCTCGGCGACGCATCGAGGGCCATGTTGCACCGGTCGATGGCCTGGTGGTAGTGGTAATCATCCTCGGGGCGGTGCGTGTTATGTGCATGTAGCACGCCGCGACGTTGCGGTGGAGGGAGGCGATCGATGCCGTTCTCGTTGTACGCGCGTGGGGCTCTCGGGGAGAGCCGGATCGCCTCGTCAAACTTGAACGAGGCGCCGTCCTAGTCCCGCAGCCGGAATAGCGTGGTGCCTTCCTGCTTCAGCTCCGTCACCATCTCCACGATGGCGGCATCCTCGTCCGTGTCCACCTCCTCCTCCAACTCTGACAACTCCGGGTGTTCCTGTTCGCTGCTCATCGTGTGAGTTGCACCGGTTGATTAGCTAGTCTCGATCGATCGCTCTTCTTCTCCTCCTAAAACAATCAGTGTCTTCGCTCTGCTTCAGGAAAAAATTATGCGAGTCAGATTGCTCCATGCATGCCAAATCAAAGGAGTGGAGCAGAGGAAGAAGCCGTCGACAGCTCTCTCCCGGCGATCCCAGCGAGGTGCTGTGGCGGCAGCCGCATATCCCGGCAATTCCCGGCGTTTCTCCATGCGTGCGGTGCGGTGCAGGCGGAGGCGGGCTGGGCTGCGCTTTTGTCGTCGTCAGGGGCTGCGCGTTCGTGGTGGCCGGGGCTGCATAGTGGTGGTCCGCGGGGCGCGGTGGTGGTGTCCAGTGCCTAGGCCTCGGCGACCTCTCGTCGGGGTATTTCCCCGCGCGTGCTGCCTCCACGGGCATCGCTACCCCTAGGCCACCGAGGGACGGCGTCGAGGAAGCGGCCATGACGGCGCCCGTCTTTGTCTCTGTCGACGTCCGCAGGTGCAGTTGGCCACGACGTTTAGGAGACGATGGAGGAGGAGGAGGTGCTGCGGCGGCTGGCCATGAGGGAGAAGGCGGGGCTCACCAGCGACGAGGCGGCATGGCGGCTCCGCGTCCACGGGCCCAACATCGTCATCCGCTCCCACCACGTGAGGCCTAGCTCTCTCCTCGCTTCTATGTATCTGTCTTTTCTCCATTCATCACCCATTAACTGAACGAATACCAGCATTTTCTGGCTTCAAATTCAGCCTCGCCTGACTGATTGATGTTTCAGTACACAAATTCACCGGTAATTTTTGCTAACTTCTTGGACTAGACGAATATGCTAAGCAAGTTGGCTCAGATTGTGAAATGGTTGGCCTGGACTGTACTTTCAGTATTCAGAGTTGCATGATAGCCCGTTAACTGTGATGGGCAACTCAGTTGAATGAACATAGTTCAATCACAAGTGACCGCCATTTCTAATAGTCTAATAGTTTAGACTATTAGAAGCTATACAATTGTTGGGGTGGCAATTTGTTCTGAAAACTCATGGCAAATCTTTATAACCAAAAACTATGATATAGCGATAATACAAATTAAAAACATACAAACTTTTGTAAAGTTGCCATGTGACCTTCACAAACATTTTGCTCAACAACAAACTTTTTTCACATATTTTCAATGATTGTTTTGATTGATTTTGCAATGTTTTTTTTGTAGACACTGCACAACATGGGAATTTTTATTTTCTTGTACCATTACAAATTTTTAATGTGTCTATGGCAAATCTATTATATACACTAAGACAAATTCATATCATGTTTGTTTTTCTAAACATGGCAAGTTCAATTTTTTTCGCAATGTCCACATGGCAAATTTATGAATTTTCAAACTTGTCACATGGCAAATTTTGCACATTTTCGTAATGTCCACATGGCAAAAAAAAATCATGTTTAGATGGTAAATTTTTGATTTAGATGGTGTATAAGATTTGTCAATTTTTGGAAAATAACATGACCATGGCAAATCCACTTTAAAGACCATGGAAAAAAAAAATAGAACCGTAGCAAATTTACAAATTTCAAAAATTGCCATGTTTTTTAAGAACAAAATCCATAAATTTGCCATGTGTCCATGGCAAATTCCTAAATTTTCCATTTTTTCAAAGAAATAAATCCCTAACTTTTACCATGTGTCCATTACAAATTTTCAAAAGTTTGCCATGTGTTTTTTACAGAAACATAATTCCTAAAATTTACCATCTTTTTCAAAGAACAAAATCCTTAACTTTGCCATGTGCCCATTACAAATTCCCAAAAGTTGCCATGTTTTTTAGAGAACAAATTTCCTAAACTTGTCATGTGCAATTTTATTATAGGTAGCATGGCAGTTATATTATTTAGACCATGTCAATTTTATTAATTAGACTATGGCAGGTTTTCTAGGTAGCATGACAATTTCATTATTTAGACCATGGCAATTTTTTTAATTAGACCATGGCATTTAATTAAGTAGACCATGGCATTTTTATTAATTAGACCATGGCAAATTATTTGCCAAAGTTGTATACATGGAGATAATTTTATTATTTCCATGGAAAAACTATACCATGGTAAATTTATAAATTAGAGGATGACAGTTTTATAAAGTATAGCATGTCAATTTTTATAAATTAGAGGATGACAAATACAAATTTATGTTTCTATGCCTTTTCTACATTAGAAAATATTTTATTTTTATGTGATGGCAATTTTTATGCAAAACAGAAGTTAACTGGGCCTAGCCTTTTTTTTCTACGCGCCTCCCTAATTTTCTGGGTCATCTGGGCTGGCTTGGATTCTCTTGAAAACACAGCTACAGTGAAAACGGAATGGAACAAGGAGGGTTCGCTCGATGCTACATCCCCAGCTTTAAAAAGAAAAACGAGGTTGAAACCCCTGGCCTTTGCATCATTGTGATGCACACAACCATATTTTTATTAAAGTTGATGCAAGGCAACAAAGCCAAAGTCATCAACAAATGGAGTACAAAGCATAGACAACAACAACAGAACCATTACAACATATGAATTTAACACCTATGACCAAGTCAACTTCTTCCGCAACAACTTCTTCAAGAAGAGATAAACGACCTCGCGTCGCCGTCGCCATGTTCAGTCGGAGACGACCTGGACAAAGATTTTCATCGTAATTGCGGTGACCAACCAGTGAAGGCCAGAACATCGGCAAGTAGACAACGCCTTCAACAAGGTCACGCCACAAGTTCGTCGCTGTTGAGCCCAACCAATAAAGGCCAGAACAAGAGTTTTCACCCCGGACATGAAGCGGTGTTCCAATCATAGTCTTGATGGTAGCTCTTCTGAAAGTCACCCCTGCCAGTCAGCCAGTAATCCACGCTAGGCCAGAGTGGCACTAGCAAACCGGTGAGAAGAATTACCACCTTGGACCGTCAACACGATCATCAGGAGGCCAGCCATATCCTAACGCGGATCTATCAGCCGCCACTCCAGATCCACGCAAACTGACGTGCAACATCCACCATGTCCACGGGGCCATTGTCCCGACGTCCTCCATGCATGTGAACAGAGGCCCTACTTGATGCCGACGGGGAACTGTCGACGCACCCCATGCCCATCAGTACCGGATGCTTGCGCCGAGAGACGAATGCTTGACGACGCCCGTCGAGCACAGTCATGCCACCGTTGAGTGGCAGATCTGCCACGTGTAGAGCCACCACCCTTGTATACGCACTCGAAACAACAACATACACACTAAACAGAGCACCGTCTAAGTCTGTTGAGATGACACTATATGAGTTATGGAATGGGAAGAAACCCAATTTATCGCATCTCAAATTTTGGGGTTGTGAAACTTACATAAAGCGTTTACAACAAAATAAACTTGATACCAAATCAGACAAATGTTACTTTGTAGGTTATCCCAAATAAACTATTGGGTATTCCTTCTACCACCCGTTCGATAAGAAAGTGTTTGTTGCGAGGAATGGACACTTGAGAAAGAGTTTCTCGCTAAAGAAGTAAGTGGGAGGACAGTACAGCTTGATGAGTTTAATGAATCTTCGGTGAAAGTTAGTTTGGCTAATGAACTGGAAGTAGTTCCGCAAGTTATCCCTACAATTGAACCAGAAGTTACTACACCGGTTGTAGAAACTCCAGTTAAGCCTGTGACTGAACCGCGTAGGTCAGGAAGACTTAGTGAACCTCCTGAGTGGTTTCATAATGAAATATTCATCTTAGAAGAAGATGAACCTGTACACTACAGAGAAGCGATGGCGGCGCCCAGCTCAAAGGAATGGCTCAAAGCCATGAAATCCGAAATGGAGTTCATGTATGAGAACCAAGTTTGGAACTTGGTAGACCTCCAGAGGGAGTGAAACTATTGAATGTAAATGGATCTTCAAAAGAAAGACGGACGCGGATGGTAATCCTCCTATCTATAATGCAAGGCTTGTCGCGAAAGGGTTCCGGCAAATCAAAGGAGTCGATTACACCAAAACTTTCTCGCGCGTAGCAATGCTTAAGTCTGTGCGAATAATGATGGCAATTGCTGCATATTTTGACTACGAGATATGTCAGATGGATGTCAAAATAGCTTTCCTAAATGGAAACCTCGAAGAGGATTTATACATGATACAGCTTGAAGGTTTTGTCGATCATTAAGGATGCCGGTAAAGTGTGCAAGCTTCAAAGAGCTATCTATGGTTTGAAGCAAGCATCGAGGAGCTGGAATAAATGTTTTGATGAAGTTGTCAAAGAGTTTGGCTCTATCAGAAATAGTGAAGAATCTTGTGTGTACAAGAAGTTTAGTGGGAGTTCTATAGCATTTCTAATCGTATATGTGGATGACATATTGTTGATTGGCAATGACGTGAATTTTCTTAGTACAATTAAAGAGTAATTGAAAAGTGTGTTTTCGATGAAGGACTTTGGCGAAGCTGCATATATATTGGGCATTAAAATCTATAGAGATAGATCAGGATGCCGAATAGCGCTTAACCAGAGCATGTACATTGACAAGGTTTTAAAGAGGTTTAAAATAGAGAATGCCAAGAAGGGCTTACTCCCAATGTCACATGGCACAACACTTAGCAAGAATCAATGTCCACGGACTATTGATGAGCGAGTGGAGATGAGCAATGTCCCATATGCCTCGGCAGTTGGGTCTATCATGTATGCTATGCTATGTACAAGACCAAATGTTTCTTAGCGTTAAGTGTTAGTAGCAGGTACCAAAGTGATCCAGGTTTGGCTCACTGGGCAGCTGTTATAAATATTCTGAAGTACCTCAGAAGGACAAAGGACATGCTCCTTGTCTATGGAGGAGATGAATAGCTGGTGGTAAATGGTTACACCGATGCTAGCTTCATGACTGATATAGATGACTACCAATCTCAATCGGGCTATGTTTTCACTCTCAATGGTGGTTCATTGGTCTGGAAAAGTTCTAAATAGAACACTGTTGTGGATTCTACGACAGAAGCGGACTATATCGCAGCTTCATAAGCTTCGAAGGAGGTGGTTTGGATCAAGAAGTTCCTTGAAGAGATTGGTGTGGTTCCAAGTGCATTGAACCCAATGGAGCTCTATTGTGATAATAGCGGCGCCGTGGCTTAGGCAAAGGAACCAAGGTCCCATCGGAAGTCCAGACATATCGAACACAAGTATCACCTCATCCGACATCATGTCGAAATGGGTTTTGTGAAAGTACTCAAGATTCACATGGATTTGAATGTGTCAGACCCGATGATGAAGCCTCTTCCACGAGCAATGCATGAGCAGCACCGGATAGCCATTGGTGTTAAAGAAGCTATGTAAACTAGATTATTAACTCTAGTGCAAGTGAGAGTCTATTGGAAATATGCCCTACAGGCAATAATATTTGTATTATTTATTTCCATGTTTATAATTATGTGTTTATATTCTATGCTATAACTGCTATGGTTCTTGAATATGTGATTCGGAGGAAAACTCAAAAGCATGTGTAGAATAATAAACGGTGAAACCTGATTCCTAGTCTTGCCTCTAGGACTAGCTCAAGTATTGTATGATGATTATGTTTTCCTAATCATAGGCATTTGTTTAGTGAAATGAGGATGCCGACAACATTGAGAGTATGATGTTAGAAGAACGATCATATTGAATTGGCCCAAGTTGTTTGTTATACTTAGAGATATTATCATCACAAGTCTACAGTTAATAACACAGAGAGTTAATGTATGCCTAGTTCCCTAGACCATGAGAGTATCGAGTCACTTCATTCTAGATGATACACTTTGGGATTGCTCCAACGTCATCTGTAACACGGTGATCATAACGACAACTTACGGGTTTATCGAAAAGTATGACAAGGGGCAAGATAGCTCAAGAGTGGGATTTGCTTCTCCGACGATGGAGAGATATTCTTAGGGCCCTCTCGGTATGAAGGCATCCATCATCTTCTGGCCAGACATAGGTGACTAGCTCACAGGGATGCCGGAACACGACAATGAGAAAGAAGAACGAAATGGTAACGAGGAGACCGGTATAATGAGCATGTGTATGACACACGGGGATATCGATATATCTCACCTCGGGTTTTGTAAAGTATGGAGAAGCTAAGGGGATAGCATATGATAACCAAAAGTTCACTCAAATATCATTCATGTTAGTATAGGGGTCAACAGGGTTGTCCACGGTTCCGTTGTTGATCATTGAACGAAAGGAAGTTTTGTTCATGTCTATATTTCACCAAACCTACAGGGTCACACGCTTAAGGGATTTACGATTTGTTGAGTTCTATTGGAGTGAGGAATATGAGAATATATTATTGAAAAAGTTTTGGTAATAGAAGAAATAGTTTCAAGAGAAACCGGAAGCATTTCGAGGTTACCGGAAGTGTTTCGGGGAATATCGGGTAAAGATATATAGGCGGAAAATATTTTCGGGGACCTAATATAAATAAGAGAGGGCTCGAGGAATTACCGGGAGCCCCCTAGGATTTATTAAAGGGCTATGGGCTAAAGAAAATACTAAAGGCCTAATAGGAAAAGTTAATGGGTTTTATTGGGCCCATTGGTAGAGGCGCTGTCGGGGAACGTTGCATGGGAAACAAAAATTTTCCTACGCACACACAAGATCTATCCATGGTGATGAGCATCTACGAGAGGAAGAGTGAATCTACATACCCTTGTAGATCGCTAAGCGAAAGCGTTTAAGAAACGCGGTTGATGTAGTCGAACTTCTCCGCGATCCAAATCGCAAGTCGTCCCTCGATCCGATCACGAACTAGTGCCGAACGGACGGCACCTCCGCGTTCAACACACGTACGGCTTGATGACGCCTTCACCTCCTCGATCCAGCGAGCGATGATGAAGTAGTGGTTGAGTTCCAGCAGCACGACGGCGTGGTGATGGTGGTGAGGAACAATCTCTGCAGGGCTTCGCCAAGCACTACGGAGATTATGACGGAGGAACTAGAGGGTTAGGGTTGCCGCACACGGCTTGGGGAAATCTTGATGTGTCCCGTGTGCTAGCCCTGCCCCTCTATTTATATGTTGAGCCTTGGGGTCTAAACTTGGAGTAAAAGCCTCCTCCAGGTCGGTTTTGCCCGCAGGGAAAGAGTCCAACTCGGATCCCTGCCGAACCGTGCACAGCCGCGCACAAGCGGTAGTACCGCTTCACACAAGCGGTAGTACCGCTTGGGCGGTAGTACCGCTTCACACAAGCAGTAGTACCGCTCGGGCGGTAGTACCGCTTCACACAAGCGGTAGTACCGCTTACGCGGCAGCAAAACTACTTTTTTCACTTTCCAATACCTTGTGGGCTTTTATCCCTTGGCCCATATAAAGTGTTGTTGCACCCGAACACTTCGGTAAACATCCGGAACCCCTTCCGGTGAACTCTGGAACTCTTCCGGAGATCGAAACACTATTATCACATATATCAATCTTTACCTCCGGACTCTTCCGGAGATCCTCGTCATGTCCGGGATTTTATCCGAGACTTCCGAACAACTTTCGGTCACCAACATAATAACTCAATTATACTAATCGTCACCAAACGTTAAGTGTGTAGACCCTGCGGGTTCGAGAACTATGTAGACATGACCGAGACACCTCTACGATCAATAACCAATAGCGGGACCTGGATGCCCATATTGGCTCCTACATATTCTACGAAGATCTTTATCGGTCGAACCTCTATGTCAAGGATTCAGTTAATCCCGTATGCTGTTCCCTTTGTTCTTCGGTATGTTACTTGCCCGAGATTCGATCGTCGGTATCTCTATACCTAGTTCAATCTCGTTACCGGCAAGTCTCTTTACTCGTTCCGTAATACAAGATCCTGTGGCTAACTCTTTAGTCACTTTGCTTGCAAGGCTCAATGTGATGTTGTATTACCGAGTGGGCCCTGAGATACCTCTCCGTCACACGGAGTAACAAATCCCAGTCTTGATCCATGCCAACCCAACAGACACCCTCGGAGATACCTGTAGAGCACCTTTATAGTCACCCAGTTACGTTGCGACGTTTGATACACACAAGGTATTCTTCCGTTGTCAGTGAGTTGCATGATCTCATGGTCAAAGGAACAGATACTTGACATGCAGAAAACAATAGCAATAAACTGACACGATCAAATGCTACGTTTACAGTTTGGGTCTTGTCCATCACATCATTCTCCTAATGATGTGATCCCGTTATCAAATGACATCTCATGTCAATGGCCAGGAAACCTTAACCATCTTTGATCAACGAGCTAGTCAACTAGAGGCTCACTAGGGACACAGTGTTGTCTATGTACCCACACATGTATTTGAGTTTCCAATCAATACAATTATAGCATGGACAATAAACGATTATCATTAACAAGGAAATATAATAATAACCAATTTATTATTGCCTCTAGGGCATATTTCCAACAGTCTCCCACTTGCACTAGAGTCAATAATCTAGTTCACATCACTATGTGATTTACATTGTAATGAATCGAACACCCATGCAGTTCTGGTGTTGTTCATGTTTAGCCCTTGGAAGAGGTTTAGTCATCGGATCTGCAACATTCAGATCCGTGTGTACTTTGCAAATATTTATGTCGTCCTCCTTGATGTAATCGCGGATGGAATTGAAACGTCGCTTTATGTGTCTGGTCCTCTTGTGAAATCTTGGTTCCTTGGCTAGAGCAATGGCACCAGTATTATCACAAAACAGAGTCATTGGGTTAAGTGCACTTGGCACTACTCCAAGATCTGTCATGAACTCCTTCATCCAGACACCTTCCTTCGCCGCCTCCGAGGCAGCGATGTACTCCGCTTCACATGTAGAATCTGCTACCACGCTTTGCTTGGAACTGCACCAGCTAACCGCACCCCCATTAAGAATAAATACGTATCCGGTTTGCGACTTAGAGTCATCCGGATCAGTGTCAAAGCTTGCATCGACGTAACCCTTTACGACGAGCTCTTGATCACCTCCATAAACGAGAAACATGTCCTTAGTCCTTTTCAGGTACTTCAGGATATTCTTGACCGCCGTCCAGTGTTCCATTCCTGGATCACTTTGAAACCTTCCGACCATACTTATGGCAAGGCTGACATCGGGTCTTGTGCACAGCATTGCATACATGATAGAGCCTATGGCCGAAGCATAGGGGATGACACTCATCTTTTCTCTATCTTCTGCAGTCACTGGGCATTGAGTCTTACTCAACTTCACACCTTGCAATACAGGCAGGAACCCCTTCTTGGACTGATCCATTTTGAACTTCTTCAAAACTTTGTCAAGGTATGTGCTTTGTGAAAGTCCTATTAAGCGTCTTGATCTATCTCTATAGATCTTGATGCCTAATATGAAAGCAGCTTCTCCTAGGTCCTTCATTGAAAAACTCTTGTTCAAATATTCCTTTACGCTTTCCAGCATTTCTATATTGTTTCCAATCAGTAATATGTCATCCACATATAATATTAGAAACGCTATAGAGCTCCCACTCACTTTCTTGTAAATACAAGCTTCTCCGTAAACTTGTATAAACTCGAACGCTTTGATCACCTCATCAAAACGAAGATTCCAACTCCGAGATGCTTGCACCAGTCCATAAATGGATCGCTGGAGTTTGCAAATTTTGTCAGCATTCTCTGGATCGACAAAACCTTCTGGTTGCATCATATACAACTCTTCCTTAAGGTAACCGTTAAGGAACGCTGTTTTGACATCCATCTGCCAAATTTCATAATCGAAAAAGGCAGCTATTGCTAACATGATTCTGACGGACTTAAGCATCGCTACGGGTGAGAAGGTCTCATCGTAGTCAATTCCTTGAACTTGTGAAAAACCCTTTGCCACAAGTCGAGCTTTATAGACGGTGACATTACCGTCCGCGTCCGTCTTCCTCTTAAAGATCCATTTGTTCTGAATAGCCTTACGCCCTTCAGGTAATACTTCCAAAGCCCAGACTTTGTTTTCATACATGGATCCCATCTCGGATTTCATGGCCTCTAACCACTTCTCGGAATCCGGGCCCATCATCGCTTCTCCATAGCTCGTAGGTTCATCGTTGTCTAACAACATGACCTCTAAGACAGGGTTGCCGTACCACTCAGGAGCAGTACGCGTCCTTGTCGACCTACGAGGTTCGATAGCAACTTGATCCAAAGCTTCATGATCATCATCATTAACTTCCTCTTCAGCTAATGTAGGCTCGACAGAAACAACTTTCTGCGTTGCGCTACTCTTAGGTTGAAGTAAAGGTTCAATAACCTCATCAAGTTCTATCTTCCTCCCACTCAATTCTTTCGAGAGAAACTCTTTCTCAAGAAATGTTCCGTTTTTAGCGACAAACACTTTGCCTTCGGATCTGAGATAGAAGGTATACCCAACTGTCTCTTTTGGGTATCCTATGAAGACGCATTTCTCCGCTTTGGGTTCCAGCTTTTCAGGCTGAAGCTTTTTGACATAAGCATCACATCCCCAAACTTTAAGAAACGACAGCTTTGGCTTCTTGTCAAACCAAAGTTCATAAGGCGTCGTCTCAACGTATTTCGATGGTGCCCTATTTAAAGTGAATGCTGCTGTCTCTAATGCATAACCCCAAAACGATAGTGGCAAATCGGCAAGAGACATCATAGATCGCACCATATCTAATAAGGTTCGATTACGACGTTCGGACACACCATTACGCTGTGGTGTTCCAGGCGGTGTTAGTTGTGAAACAATTCCACATTGTCTTAAGTGACTGCCAAACTCATAACTCAGATATTCTCCTCCTCGATCAGATCGTAGGAATTTAATCTTCTTGTTACGATGATTCTCAACTTCACTCTGAAATTGTTTGAACTTTTCAAATGTTTCAGACTTGTGTTTCATTAAGTAAATATACCCATATCTACTTAAGTCATCAGTGAAGGTGAGAAAGTAACGATAACCACCGCGCGCCTCAATGCTCATCGGACCGCACACATCAGTATGTATGATTTCCAATAAGTCACTTGCCCGTTCCATTATTCCAGAGAACGGCGTTTTAGTCATCTTGCCCATGAGGCATGGCTCACATGTGTCAAGTGATTCAAAATCAAGTGACTCCAAAAGTCCATCAGCATGGAGCTTCCTCATGCGTTTTACGCCAATATGACCTAAACGGCAGTGCCACAAGAAAGTGGTATTATCATTATCAATTCTACATCTTTTGGCATCAATGTTATGAACATGTGTATCATTACTATCGAGATTCAATAAGAATAAACCCCTCACAATGGGTGCATGACCATAAAAGATATTACTCATATAAATAGAACAACCATTATTCTCTGATTTAAATGAGTAATCGTCTTGCAATAAACAAGATCCAGATATAATGTTCATGCTTAACGCAGGCACCAAATAACACTTATTTAGGTTCATCACTAATCCCGACGGTAATCGAAGAGCGAGCGTGCCGACGGCGATCACATCAACCTTGGAACCATTTCCCACGCGCATCGTCACTTCGTCCTTTGCCAGCCTCCGTCTATTCCGCAGTTCCTGTTTAGAGTTGCAAATATGAGCAACCGCACCGGTATCAAATACCCAGGCACTACAACGAGGGTTGGTAAGGAACATATCAATAACATGTATATCATATATACCTTGTTTGTTGTTGGCCGCCTTCTTGTCAGCCAAATACTTGGGGCAGTTCCGCTTCCAGTGTCCAATTCCCTTGCAATGAAAGCACTCAGTTTCTGGTTTGGGTCCAGCCTTGGGTTTCTTCACAGGAGCAGCAACTGCTTTGCCACCCTTCTTAGATTTACCCTTCTTACCCTTGCCATTTTTCTTGAAACTAGTGGTTTTATTGACCATCAACACTTGATGCTCCTTCTGAATTTCAGACTCAGCGGCTTTCAGCATCGCAAACAGCTCGGCGACTGACTTGTTCATCCCGTGCATGTTATAGTTCAACACGAAGCTCTTGTAGCTAGGTGGCAATGATTGAAGAACTCTGTCAGTGATAGCCTCTGGCGGAAGGGGCATCCCTAACTCAGCCAGACGGGTGGAGTACCCAGACATTCTGAGCACGTGATCACTGATAGACCCGTTCTCCTCCATCTTGCAAGTATAGAACTTATCGGAGATCTCATATCTCTCGATCCGGGCATTCTTCTGAAAGATAAACTTCAACTCCTGGAACATCTCATATGCTCCATGACGTTCAAAACGTCTTTGAAGTCCCGGTTCTAAGCCATACAACATTGCACATTGAGCTATTGAGTAATCATCAGAACGAGCCTGCCAGGCGTTCACAACGTCTAGAGATTCAACTGGAGCGGGTGGATCACCAAGCGGTGCATCAAGGACATAAGCCTTCTGGGAAGCCGTAAGGATAATCCTTAGATTACGGGCCCAGTCCACAAAGTTACTTCCATCATCTTTCAACTTAGCTTTCTCTAGGAACGCATTAAAATTCAGGGGTGCTACTGCGCGAGCCATGATCTACAACATAAATATAGCAAAGACAACTTAGACTATTGTTCAAGATAATGAGTTTAATTAATCATATTACTTAAAAAACTCCCACTCAAATTGACATCCCTCCGGTCATTCGAGTGTAACATGATCCAAATCCACCAACTCAAGTCCGATCATCACGTGAGTCGAGGTGGTTTCAATGGTGAACATCTTCATGTTGATCATATCTACTATATGACTCATGTTCGACCTTTCGGTCTCTTGTGTTCCGAGGCCATGTCTGTACATGCTAGGCTCGTCAAGTTTAACCCGAGTGTTCCGCGTGTGCAACATGGCTTGCACCCGTTGTATGTGAACGTGGAGTCTATCACACCCGATCATCACGGCGTGTCTCGAAACGACGAACTTTCGCAACGGTGCACACTCGGGGAGAACACAATTTATCTTGAAATTTAAGTGAGGGATCACCTTATAATGCTACCGTCGTCCTAAGCAAAATAAGATGCATAAAAGGATTAACATCACATGCAAATCATAAGTGACATGATATGGCCATGAACTTGTGCTTTTGATCTCCATCTCCAAAGCACCGGCATGATCTCCATCGTCACCGGCATGACACCATGATCTCCATCATCTTGATCTCCATCAACGTGTCGCCATAAGGTTGTCGCGCCGACTGTTGCTTCCACGACTATTGCTAACGTTTAGCGATAAAGTAAAGCATTACATAGCGCTTAATGATTGACACGCAGGTCATACAATAATTAAAGACAACTCTATGGCTCCTGCCAGTTGCCGTACTCATCGACATGCAAGTCGTGATATTCTATACAACACATGATCATCTCATACATCACATATATCTCATCATGTAATTGGCCATATCACATCACAACATACCCTGCAAAAACAAGTTAGACGTCCTCTAATTGTTGTTGCAAATTTTACGTGGCTGCTACGGGTTTGCAAGAACCGTTCTTACCTACGCAAAACCACAACGTGGTGTAGTGATTGCTTTTTGATCTTCTAAAAGAACCCTCTTCATTGAAATCGATTCAACTAAAGTGAGAGAGACAGACACCCGCTAGCCATCTTTATGCAACGAAGTTACATGTCAGTTGAAGGAACCTGTCTCGCGTAAGTGTACGCGTAATGTCAGTCCGGGCCGCTTCATCTCACAGTACCGCCGAATCAAATATCAACTAGTAACGGCAAGCAATATGTATACACCCACGCCCACAACTCGTTTGTGTTCTACTCGAGATCTCATCTACGCATAGACCTGGCTCTGATACCACTGTCGGGGAACGTTGCATGGGAAACAAAAATTTTCCTACGCACACACAAGATCTATCCATGGTGATGAGCATCTACGAGAGGAAGAGTGAATCTACATACCCTTGTAGATCGCTAAGCGGAAGCGTTTAAGAAACGCGGTTGATGTAGTCGAACTTCTCCGCGATCCAAATCGCAAGTCGTCCCTCGATCCGATCACGAACTAGTGCCGAACGGACGGCACCTCCGCGTTCAACACACGTACGGCTTGATGACGCCTTCACCTCCTCGATCCAGCGAGCGATGATGAAGTAGTGGTTGAGTTCCAGCAGCACGACGGCGTGGTGATGGTGGTGAGGAACAATCTCTGCAGGGCTTCGCCAAGCACTACGGAGATTATGACGGAGGAACTAGAGGGTTAGGGTTGCCGCACACGGCTTGGGGAAATCTTGATGTGTCCCGTGTGCTAGCCCTGCCCCTCTATTTATATGTTGAGCCTTGGGGTCTAAACTTGGAGTAAAAGCCTCCTCCAGGTCGGTTTTGCCCGCAAAAGGTCGGTTTGGCCCGCAGGGAAAGAGTCCAACTCGGATCCCTGCCGAACCGTGCACAGCCGCGCACAAGCGGTAGTACCGCTTCACACAAGCGGTAGTACCGCTCGGGCGGTAGTACCGCTTCACACAAGCGGTAGTACCGCTCGGGCGGTAGTACCGCTTCACACAAGCGGTAGTACCGCTTACGCGGCAGCAAAACTACTTTTTGCACTTTCCAATACCTTGTGGGCTTTTATCCCTTGGCCCATATAAAGTGTTGTTGCACCCGAACACTTCGGTAAACATCCGGAACCCCTTCCGGTGAACTCTGGAACTCTTCCGGAGATCGAAACACTATTATCACATATATCAATCTTTACCTCCGGACTCTTCCGGAGATCCTCGTCATGTCCGGGATTTTATCCGAGACTTCCGAACAACTTTCGGTCACCAACATAATAACTCAATTATACTAATCGTCACCAAACGTTAAGTGTGTAGACCCTGCGGGTTCGAGAACTATGTAGACATGACCGAGACACCTCTACGATCAATAACCAATAGCGGGACCTGGATGCCCATATTGGCTCCTACATATTCTACGAAGATCTTTATCGGTCGAACCTCTATGTCAAGGATTCAGTTAATCCCGTATGCTGTTCCCTTTGTTCTTCGGTATGTTACTTGCCCGAGATTCGATCGTCGGTATCTCTATACCTAGTTCAATCTCGTTACCGGCAAGTCTCTTTACTCGTTCCGTAATACAAGATCCTGTGGCTAACTCTTTAGTCACTTTGCTTGCAAGGCTCAATGTGATGTTGTATTACCGAGTGGGCCCTGAGATACCTCTCCGTCACACGGAGTAACAAATCCCAGTCTTGATCCATGCCAACCCAACAGACACCCTCGGAGATACCTGTAGAGCACCTTTATAGTCACCCAGTTACGTTGCGACGTTTGATACACACAAGGTATTCTTCCGGTGTCAGTGAGTTGCATGATCTCATGGTCAAAGGAACAGATACTTGACATGCAGAAAACAATAGCAATAAACTGACACGATCAAATGCTACGTTTACAGTTTGGGTCTTGTCCATCACATCATTCTCCTAATGATGTGATCCCGTTATCAAATGACATCTCATGTCAATGGCCAGGAAACCTTAACCATCTTTGATCAACGAGCTAGTCAACTAGAGGCTCACTAGGGACACAGTGTTGTCTATGTACCCACACATGTATTTGAGTTTCCAATCAATACAATTATAGCATGGACAATAAACGATTATCATTAACAAGGAAATATAATAATAACCAATTTATTATTGCCTCTAGGGCATATTTCCAACAGGCGCCTCCCCCTTGGCTTAATTAACAAGCTAAACGGGGGTGGGATGGGGAGTTGGAGGAGTACTCCCCCTCCTTGGCCAGCGCACGAAGGGGGGGAGGCCCCTCCTCCAACTCGGCCTCCTCTCCCCCACACCTATATATATGAGAGGGGCGCCCCTAGAGAACACACAAGTTCCTCCGTTCCGGGCGCCCCCTATCTCTCTAGTTGATCTAGATCTTTGATCTAGTTCTAGTTTTCTCTTGTCCTCATAATAGAGAATCCCCATGAGGTTCTCTTCCTCCCTCCTATAGTTCTTCGGCAATGCAAAGCTCTGGACGGTGAAGTGTTGATGGATCATGAAGCCCGAACGCGTGCAATCCATAGAGAGGTCGTGCTTTCTATCTTCGGTTCGAGGAATCGTCAGTGAACGGTTTCGAGGGACTTCATCAACGATCTACACCAACTCTACTTCTGCTGCAACTCGAAGTAGGTAATGATCCGATCTAACCTTGTATGCATCTTCATAGTGATCCGGGATCTTGATCGTAGGGCAATTTTTTTTGTTTTTTACTATGTTTCCCAACAATCTCCTTGATTGCCTTAGCATTCTTCTCTGCTTCACAGATGATAATCTTTTGAGTTTATAGCAAACTCCTCTGAACTCTAGGGACCTATTCTCTCTATGTGCACTATCAAACACATTAGTCCCTCACTGTTGGGGCACTCGATTGCACCAACAAGATGTCCTGGTTCCGCACATGGCACCAGCTCCCCAAGCGTATCTGTGCTATTATGTTGGAGGCCTGGTATATTCGTTTCCTACTTGGACACGACTCTGTACCCTATCTACACACTGTATGACTCCAAGTCCAATTATAACCTACATTGTACAAAATATTCGACACAATTCCAACAACATAACTGTTTGAAGTCCATACACTTGCATTAGTATATGCTGTCAAAACATTCAGTACCTGAGGATTTTGTCCTGCTGCTACTCCCGTAGGAGTTGTTCGATTCGCCGAAGAGGAAAGATCATCTAGCACAGCAGCAGAAAGTATTTCCCTCAGTTAAGAACTAAGGTTTATTGAACCAGTAGGAGTCACCAAGCTAATAATGTAAACAACACCTGCACACAAACAAATAAAAAATGCTTGCACCCAACTTGGCAAGGGGGTTGTCAGGCCCCTTGTCTTGCTAGTTACAAGATTAAAAGCAAATAGATAATGGTATAGGTAAAGCAGCAGCAAGTAAAGGAAAATAAAAGAGCAAATTTTATAAGAGTTTTGTATTAATGGAGAATGGACCCGGGAGTCATAGGTTCACTAGTGGCATCTCTCTCGAAAGTAGGTAGTGACATGGTAGACAAATTACTGTTGGGCAATTGAAAGAAAAGTGGCAATTTATAACAATGATCATCCATGGAATAATCTCACATAGGCATTACGTCCATGATAAGTAGACCGTTAATCCAACTGCATCTACCACTATTACTCCACCCCAAGACCACTATCCAGCATGCATCTCATAGTATTAAGTTTGCAAGAAACAGAGTAACGCAATAAGCAAGATGACATAATGTAGACAGAAAGAAATCTAGAAATAAGATTAAACCCCGCCATTTATCCTTTGTGGCAATAGTACAATACGTGTCTTTGTCCTTATTGTCACATGATTAGAGCACCGCAAGATTGAACTCACTACTATGCACCACTCCCTCTGATGAACTACTCATCTATCTTGGCCAGAGAAGACTCATAGATCGGAAAGCATACATAGCTATTTAATTACGCAGCAAAGAAACTTCAAGAGATTCAATATAAATCAATGAATAATCTGATTATAAATCCACAATTCATCGGATCCCAACAAACACACCGCAAGAATTACATCGGATTGATCTCAAAGGAGAACATGGTATTGAAGATCCAACAGAGAGAGAGAAAGCCATCTAGCTACTACTATGGACTTGTAGGTCCTGAAAGAACTACTCACACACCATCATGGTGGCAGCAAGGTTGATGAGGCCACCCCAATGGTTTCCCCCTCTGGCAGAACTCCGGAACAGGGCTCCAGATGGGATCGCTTCGGAACAGAGGCTTGCGGCGGCGATAAAATTGTTTCGGGTCTCGCTCTGAGGGTTTTGGAATATAAGTGAATTTATAGACCATGAATTAGGTCAAACGGAGGCTCAGGGGGCCCACAAGCCTAGGTGGCGCGACCACGCCCCTGGCCGCGCCACCTCTCCTTTTGGGGCCCTTGGGCATCCTCTTGACGACTCTCGAAGCTTCCAGGGTTTCTGTTCGTCTAGAAAAAATCATCAAAAATTGGCATCGTGTTTGGACCTCCGTAGGTATTGATTTTCTATAAAACCGAAAATAAGCAGAAAACAGCAACTAGCACTGGGCACTAAATTAATATCTTAGTCCCGAAAAATAATATAAATTGATGGCAAAAGTATGTAGGAATGATAATATAATAGCATGAAACAATCAAAAATTATGGATATGTCAGAGACGTATCAGCATCCCCAAGCTTAATTCCTGCTCGTCCTCGAGTAGGTAAATGATATACAAAATAATATTTGATGTTGAATGCTACCTAGCATGGTCTTGATTAATTAATGTAACTCATGGTATGAACTTAGGATCCAAATGATTCAAGGCAATAGTCTATCAATTTGACATAAAGATAATAATACATAATTGCACAAATGAACAATCATTGCCTTTTAGAATAAAAATGCTAAAGAATGTAATCCCTCAAACACTTAATCATGATAAGCATGGCACGGTTAGTCTTCCTAGTATAAAGACAAAACTTCATGAACAATCCAGGTGCCAAACCAAGCAATTAAATCATAATTTTCTCGCTTCAGCTTTCAACTCTCATGCACTACTTGAGCGTGAGTCATGGTATTTTCACTTTGGATGGCAAAGAGAATGATGATGGGGATTTAAAAGAAGACAAAAATATAAGAAAGTCTCACATCAACACGTCTTGATCGTTAGGCAATGGAGAGGCCTTACAATCGATATCAATGTGATGAGTAAGGATTGACATGCAACGGGTGCACTAGAGCTATAAGTGTATGAAAGCTCTCCTAATGCATCTAAGTGGGTGTGCATCCAACTTTCTTGCTCATGAAGACCTTGAGCATTTGGGGAAGCTCGTCATCGAAATATACAAGCGAAGTTCTATAATGTAAAGATCCCACTAGCATAATCGTGAAGTATATGAAAACTCTCTATATGAAGTATACAGTGCTACTTTGAAGCACAAGCGTGTATAAAGGATAGTAGTGTGCCCCTTTCTCTCTTTCTCTTATTTTTTTCTTTCTTTTTCCCCTTTTTTGTCTTTTTTAATTGGCCTCATGGACCTCTCCCCCTCTTTTCCGAGGAATCATGGGTCTCCTCAAATTCATATCCTCACAGGTAGGGGCACACTGTAATAATGGTGATCATCACACTTTTATTTACTTACAACTCAAAAACTAAAAATGATGACTACAAATGAATGCCTCTGGCAGTGTACCAGGATGTGCAATGATCTAGTGTAACATGTATAATAATGATTGACGGTGGCTTTGCCACAAATATCATGTCTGCTCTATATGATCATGCAAAGCAAAATGACAATGAATGCTCTTGTCATGTAATGAATAGTAACAATGGAAGTTGCATGGCAATATATCACGAAATGGCTATGGAAATGCCATAATAGGTAGGTATGGTGACTGTTTTGAGGAAGATATAATGAGGTTTATGTGTGAGAGAGCGTATCATCTCACGGGGTTTGGATGCACCAGCGAAGTATGCGCCAAGTCTCAAGGTGAGAGTGGGCAGTGCATGGTACCCAAAGAGGCTAGCAAAATATGGATAGGTGGAAGTGCAAGAAGACCGTGAACTCACATTTGTCATAAAGAACTCAAGTATTTATTGCGAAAATCTAGTAGCCCTTGAAGCAAGCAAGACTCGCATGCCCCTAGGGGGGAGGTTGGGAGGAGTTAACCATCGCGCGCCCCCGATCTGAACACACATGAATGTCACTTCAAAATATCTCATACTCAGACTTCCTAGCTAATACCAATGGTTATGACTTTCATGAATGCGATCTCACAAACCTTAACACCAATATTCTTTCTTAACTCTAACCATTCACTCACACAATCATATATCACTACCTCAACATCGCAAAACAATTTCAAAGAATCAAGTTTATCTAGTTCAATGATCTACAAGTTCCATGCAAGTTTTTATTATACCACTTCTACATACCCATTATTTTTGGACCAACACATAATTCATGCAAATTACCATGTACTATTCAACTCTATAAAAAGATATAAGTGAAGCAAGAGAGTCCTAATCATTTTTACAAAAGCATATCACCGTGATCTAACAAATATAAGTGAAGTACAAGAGCAATTGGCTCAACTCAAATAGATATAAGTGAAGAACAAATGAGCATTATATAAATATAAGATGAATGTGTGTTTCTCTTAATACGCTTGATCAGGAAACAATGATTGTGAAAACAAGCAAACAAAACAAAACAAAAACAAATGACGCTCCAAGTAAAACACATATCATGTGAACAATAAAAATATAGCTCCAAGTAGGATAACCGATAGTTTTGTAGACGAAAGAGGGGATGCCATCCGGGGTATCCCCAAGCTTAGATGCTTGAGTCTTCCTTAGATATTACCTTGCGGTGCCTTGGGCATTCCCAAGCTTACGCTCTTGCTGCTCCTTGTTCTCCTCCTATCGCTATCTCACCCAAAACTTGAAAACTTCATTCACACAAAACATAACGGAACTCATGAGATGGGTTAGTATAAAAATAAATCATTCCCTCATGTACTGTCAAGGCAAGATTCATAATTATTTCCAAATGGTGTCTACTATATTCTATCATTTTCATAATTTATTTCTCCAATATAAGCCATGTAAACTCCAAAACAAGCAAACTAAGAAAACATAATAGAATCTATCAAAAACTAAACAGTACGTAAATATGTAATTTATCATCATACTTTTGCAACTCCAAAAATTCAAAACAATTAGGAAAATGTAGAAAATTTGCAACTCGGTACTGTGTAAAAATTTCATGAATTTATCACGTTCTAGCAGAGAACAAAAATTTAGATATTGGACACAAAAGTTTCTGTTTCTACACAGAACCAAATAAACAAGCATTCACATCACCCTAAAGGATTATTTTTTCACAAAAAGTAAAATAAAAGATACAAACACAATTACTACAGTAGCAATAATCATGTTGAATAACAAAACAGAAACAGAAATAAAAGATAAATATTGGGTTGCCTCCCAACAAGCGCTATTGTTTAATGCCCCTAGCTATAGGCATAATGCAATCTATCAAGTTTTATCAAAAGAAAGGTCATGAACGCATATCTCATATTCCCTCCTTTCAGCAACAAGTTGTCTAATGGGCAAACATAAATAATTGAAAGGGTTGTACTTACTAGGTTCAACATTTACAAAATCAACTTTTGGAGGAGGTGCTTCATCATCAATTCCTTCATAAGTAATAGCTACCTACTCATTGTATAGATTTCTATATATTTGTTTGGATAATTTTTTTCTCAAGTTCATATTCTAATCCTTCATTTCGTAAAGCAAATTTATCATTAGTGTGCTCAAAATGTTTCTCAACCAAAATTGAAGGTGGCACTTTTTTTCTAGCAGTTTCATCAAAAGCTTCATAATCTATAGATTTTAGTTTTCTTATAATGTTTTGATCATAAAGAATTTCTTTTATAAGTGGGCATTCATGATTTAATCCATAATAAGAAAAAAAATCTCTATAGCCTCTTTCATTATAAAACAAAATTCGTGCATTAAGAAAATAGTTGATATTCGTTTAACTTTAGGATCACTAATATTGGGAAGTTCAAGAAACACTCTTTGCAAGGCCAGATGCATATGTATAAATTTTCTTTCAAGTTCGACCACAAGCAATATTATAGCGTCCACATAACTAGTAGTTTTTGCAAGAATCGAACTCCCTATTGCCGGTATAGTTCCCGCATAACTAAAGAATTCTTGAATAACACTTTTTGCAATGAAGTCTCCACTCCCTATATGGATTTTTTTGTTTGCAAAGCTAAAGGCACTTCTTTATCATGAGAATCATTATCATGGATAAGTTCTTTAGGTGTTCACTCATGATTATCTCTAGGATTATCTTCATTAGAATTTTTAGCAGCATCTCTTTTAGGAATTTGATCTCTCACAAGGTTTAACAAAGCAGCTTTAAAATCATAGGACTCCGCACTAGTGGCGAGAGGCACAATAGGAGTACTAATAAAATCATTATTATTAATACCAGAAAAGTAACAAAGCTTGGTATTTTCAGGAGTAGACATAATTGCAACACAAGCAGAAAAAGCAAAAGGATAATTTTTTTGGTGTTTTGGAGATTTTTTTTTTGGTGAGCAAAGAGAAGGGCAGATAAAAAGGCAAATGGAAACTAGTCAAGAAAGCAAAACCAAGCAAAAGATAAAAGGTTTGTGTGTAGGTACCTGATTTGGTAGATGTTGACTCCCCGGCAATGGCGCCAGAAATTCTTCCGCTACTCACGTAGGAGTTGCTGGATTCCCTGAAGAGGAAAGGTGATGTAGCACAGCAACAAAATGTATTTCCCTCAGTTAAGAACCAAGGTTTATCAAACCAGTAGCAGTCACCAAGCTAACAATGTAAACAACACCTGCACAGAAACAAATAAAAATTGCTTGCACCCAACTTGGCAATGGGTTTGTCAGGCCCCTTGTCTTGCTAGTTACAAGACTGAAAGAAAAGAGGAATTGTATAGGTAAAGCGGCAAAATGTAAAGGAAAATAAAAGAGCAAATTTTATAGGAGTTTTGTATTAATGGACAATGGACCCGGGGGGCATAGGTTCACTAGTGGCATCTCTCTCGAAAGCAGGTAGTGGCATGGTACACAAATTACTATTGGGCAATTAACAGAAAAGTAGCAATTTATAATTCTATGATCATCCATGGCATAATATCGCATAGGCATTACGTCCATGATAAGTAGACCATCAATCCAACTGCATCTACTACTATTACTCCACCCCAAGACCGCTATCCAGCATGCATCTCAAAGTAATAAGTTTGCAAGAAACAGAGTAATGCAATAAGCAAGATGACATAATGTAGACAGAAAGAAATCTAGCAATAAGATTAAACCCCCGTCGTTTTATCCTTAGTGGCAGCAATACAATATGTGTCTTTGTCCTTATTGTCACTGGATTAGAGCACCGCAAGATTGAACCCACTACTATGCACCACTCCCTCTGAAGAACTATTCATCTATCTTGGCCAGAGAAGACTCATAGATTGGAAAGAATACATGGCTATTTAATTACGTAGCAAAGAAACTTCAAGAGATTCAATATAAATCAATGAATAATCTGATCATAAATCCACAATTCATCGAATCCCAACAAACACACTACAAGAATTACATTGGATTGATCTCAAAGGAGAACATGGTATTGAAGATCCAACAGAGAGAGAAATCCATCTAGCTACTACTATGGACTTGTAGGTCCTGAAAGAACAACTCACACACCATCATGGTGGCAGCAAGGTTGATGAGGCCACCCCAATGGTTTCCCCCTCTGGCAGAACTCCGGAACAGGGCTCCAGATGGGATCGCTTCGGAACAGAGGCTTGCGGCGGCAATAAAATTGTTTCGGGTCTCGCTTCGAGGGTTTTGGAATATAAGTGAATTTATAGACCATGAATTAGGTCAAACGGAGGCTCAGGGGGCCCACAAGCCTAGGTGGCGCGACCACGCCCCTGGCCGCGCCACCTGTCCTTGTGGGGCCCTCGGGCATCCTCTTGACGACTCTCGAAGCTTCCAGGGTTTCTGTTCGTCTGGAAAAAATCATCAAAAATTGGCATCGTGTTTGGACCTCCGTAGGTATTGATTTTCTGTAGAACCAAAAATAAGCAGAAAACATCAACTGTCACTAGGCACTAAATTAATATCTTAGTCCAAAAAAATAATATAAATTGATGACAAAATTATGTAGGAATGATAATATAATAGCATGAAACAATAAAAAATTATAGATACATCAGAGACGTATCACCTGCTTGGTTATTTCCTTCTCTTGCTTCTCATTTATTAAGAATCGTTCACTTCAGTTGCACTAGTGGATTGAATAACCTTTTCTTTAGTTCTAGGAAAGTGCATGTGTTGTTGTTTAATAAAAACACGAGTTTTGATAGGCTGGAGGGGAGGTACTATAAGTAGGACAAAGAAAGACCCTGTAAGAGAAATGAAAGGTGTTTTTGCATTTTTCCACTTATCCAATTCTTTGCAAGAGTATTAGAGAGAGAGAGAGAGAGAGAGAGAGAGAGTGTGAGCTATTTTTAGGTTTGTTCCTGAAGTCCACTTTTATTTTTATTCTTTAGCTAAGCTAAGTAAGTACTCCTTCATCAAACTTGCATATATGGCACTTTAGGGGGTCAATCTTTCAAGTTGGAAGCTAAAGAAAAGGTACTCCCCCTCATTTAATTGAGAGAGAATAGGGTGATAGTGATAGACATAGGAACATAAATAGACTAAAAGAGGACTCCCGTAGAGGAGAGGGGAAACCCTCTTAGATAGGGCGAAAGCCCGGTTTTTCTTGAATACCCTTTCTAGTGCTTGTCTTGTATTGCGGTACACCAAAGGTATGAGTCAAAGTAGGTAAGAGAAGGGGGATTTAAGCTTCTCCAACAGCATACCCATATTTTAACTACCCAAACCAATTATGGGTAGAGGAGAGAGAGGATTTGGGTAGCAACAAAACTGCTTTTATAGCATATTCAAAACTGTAAACCCATATTCTGAGCTTCTAGTTCTATCACATCTATTTGTGCGTATGCTATACTCTAAATAATATCAAAAACATGTGAAATAAATCCGACACAAATAACACATGAATAGTACATATTTATTACATAGCTCATCAATCCGCAATACAAAATTCAATATTATTGTTCCTCAATCATAACATAAAGTTCATCTAAACCGCAATATGAAACATAGAAGTAGAACTAATAATCTTGTTGGCCATTCCAATTCCACCACTCATTGATGAGATCTTCTTGAAGCCTTTGATGAGTCTCCGCATCTCTAATTTGATGGTGAACTTGAAGGAAGTGTCTGATGCGGTCTTCTCTCCTATGCGGATTCACCACCGTTCCCATGAAGTCATAGTTTAGTCCAACTCTTGGCCATGCTCATTCTTGATGATCATATTATGCAAGATCAGACAAGCTGTCATTATCCTCCAAAGCATCTTTTAATCCCAAAACCGAGCCGGTCCTCGGACAATAGCAAATTGGGCTTGCAAACTCTCAAAATGTGCACTCCACATCCTTCCTAGTAGCTGCTTGACCATTATGAAACTGAAGGTATTTCTTACCTTGGGGGTTGGGAATTGGCTTGACAAACGTTGCCCACTTTGGGCATATCCCATCCACTAGGTAGTAGCCCATGTTGTATGTGTGCTCATTTGCCTGAAACTCCACCGGGGGTGATTCTCCATAGGCTAACTTTGCAAAGAGTGGTGATCGATGGAGCACATTGATGTCATTGCAAGCACCAGGCATTCCAAAATAGGCATGCCAAAGCCATGCTTCATGATTTGCAACGGCTTCAAGAATGATGGTTGGATATCTGACATGGCCGGTGAACTATCCATGCCATGCCGCAAGGCAGTTCTTCCACCTCCATTGCATACAATCAACTGAGCCGATCATCACAGGAAACCTCCTTGCTTTGTTCATCTCCGAAAGCCTCTGAGTGTCCTGAGCATTGGATGCTCTCAAGCACTCTGGCCCAAAGACTTTAACCACTGCCTTCGCAAAGTGCCTCAAACACTTGATGGAAGTTCTCTCTCCCATTGCCAGATGATTATCAAGGAAATCTACAGGTATGCCATAACACATCATGCGCAATGCCGCGGTCATTTTCTAGATAGTACTATGGCCAGGTGGCTCAACACAATTCCTTTTCTCCACGAAGAATGTATTGTGCCCTTGAATCACTAAGGCAATGTGGAGGAACAAATTTATGGACATTCTGAACCGGTATTAAAAGTATCGCTTTGGATACAGTGGGTTTGCAACAAAGTAATCCACCATGAGCCTTTGATGGCCATCTTGCCTTCTCCTACAAATCACCTCATGCCCGACAACAGAACCACCTTTTGACCGCTTGTTCTTCTCCATGTCCATCAATATGAGCATGGCAATATCCTCATCTTCATCCCATTCATTCTTCTCCTCGAAGGAGGAATCATCGTATGAAGTCGAATCAAGCCAACTCATCTACACAAGTGTACATCATCCATCACAAAAATGTTGCATTTAAACACTAGCTCACAACAAATAAGAAAAAAAAGGAGAAGACAATACATTGTCAAAATTTCTACAAACACGTTGTGAGCGCGGAGCTCACTTCCAGCCGATGGAGGGTGACGGCGATGGGAGAGAGGCAGTGATACGTCTCCAATGTATCTATAATTTATGAAGTATTCATGATATATTTACATCAATTATATATTGTTGTGGTGCACTTTTATATTATTTTTATGGACTAACCTATTAATCTAGTGCCCAATGCCAGTTCCTATTTTCTGCATGTTTCTGGTTTCGCAGGAAATCCAAATCTAGGAAGGTCCAAATAATTTTTGACGATTTTTCCTGGACCAAGAAGGACCCTAGAAGCTTCAAAAGTCAACGAGAAGATGCCCGAGGGGCCCACAAGGCCAGGTGGCATGGCCTGGGGTGATGGTCGCGCCACTTGAGCTTGTGCCCTCCCCCCGGGCAGTCTTTTGACGTGATTCCAATGCTACAATTTCCTATAAATACCGAAACCCTCTGTCGTACCCTTAGAACTATTTTTCCACTGCCTCAAGTTCTTGTTTCATGATGATCCCATCTGGAAGCCTTTTCCAGCAATCTGCCAGAGGGGGAAGCCATTGGAGGATGCCTCTTCATCAACCTTGTTGTTCTGATGGTGATGTGTGAGTAGTTCATCCTCGGGGCTGAGGGTATGTACTAGTAGCTATGTGTTCAATCTCTCTCTCTCTCATGTTCTTGATGGATTTGATCCTGATGTATCATGAGCTTTATTAATAAAGTTGGATCTTATGATGTTCATCTCCCTCTATTTTTTATGCGCTGAATTGAGTCTTGCTCTTCAAAGTTTCTCTAGTTGGGTTGAATACTTTGGATTTGAGATCACTTGATGCATGTCTAGTAATTAACTTGTGGATACCCGAGGTGACATTGGGGTAATCTTAGCATAAAGGTTGAATGATAGTATCATATGGTGCTATCGTAGTATGATCTTTGGGCCTAACCGTGGTGACATTGGGATGGTTCAATAGATTGATTGGAAGGACAACTTTGAGGTTGTTTGCTACCTACGTGATTTCATCCTACTTTCTCTGATAGAATAGGAACTTTGCAGTGATTCTTTGCTACACTTTGAGGGATTATCATGATGTTCAATTGTGTTAATGATGTTGAGAGTTGGCACTAGTGAAAGTATGAACCCTAGGCCTTGTTTCCAAGCATTGAGACACCATTTTTGCTCACTTTTGTTACTTCATACCTTGCTATTTTTATCTGTTCAGATTAAAAAACTATTTCTACCATCCATATTACACATCTATCATCATCTCTTCACCGAACTAGTGCACCTATACAACTGACAATTGTATTCGGTGTGTTGGGGACACAAGAGATTACTTGTATTTGATTGCAGGGCTATTTGAGAGAGAACCACCTTCATCCTACACCTCTCATAGATTGATAAACCTTAGGTCATCCACTTGAGGGAAATTTGCTACTGTCCTACAAAACGCTGCGCTTGGAGGCCCAACAAAGTCTACAAGAAGAAGGTTGCGTAGTAGACATCAAGCAATTTCTGGCACCATTGCCGAGGAGGTGAGTGCTTGAAGGTATCTTCTTTAGATCTTACAATTGAATCTTTTAGTTTCTTGTTTTATTCACTAGTTTGGTTTATAAAAGAAAACTATAAAAAATGGAAGTGAAGTTGTGTGAGATTTTTTATCTTTATAAAGTTTTTCTTGAAAACTAAGAATCCGATAATCTTTATGAAGTGTTAGAAGAAGACTTTAACAAAATGTTTGATGTGATTTCCTTGAATGATAAGCATGATTACAATTTTGTTAGTATGTATTCTATGAATATCCATTGTGCTAGTGATATGCAAAGCTATAAGCTTGGGGATGCTATGTTTGATGACGATGATCTTTTTAGTCCCCCTACTTTCGATGAGAAAGTTTATTATGATAATAATATGCCTCCTATTTATGATGATTACAATGATGATGAAAGTGGGTTTGGAACAGTGTCAACTCTAGGTAGCAATGATCCAACTATTTTCGAGCATGTTGAACCTTATGACAATGATAAAAGTGGATTTGGAGAGGTCATGACTTTAGATAATTTTGATTCCACTATTTTGAAGGATGTTTCAATTGATTATTATAAGAACAAAGTTGCTATCTATGATGATTATTGTTATGACGTGTATGCTACAAAGAGTACTTATAACCATGAAACCTATCATCATGATTTTAATGCACAATTGGGTTATGTTAATCAACTATCACATGATACTTATTTTGTTGAATTTGCTTCCACTACAATTAATGAGAATAAATTTGCTTATGTGGAGAGTATTACGTCTCCAACGTATCTACTTTTCCAAACACTTTTGCTCTTGTTTTGGACTCTAATTTGCATGGTTTGAATGAAACTAACCCGGACTGAAGCTGTTTTCAGCAGAACTACTTTGGTGTTATTTTTGTGTAGAAATAAAAGTTCTCAGAATTGGATGAAACTTTACGGAGATTTTTTCTGGAATATATCAAAAATACTGGTGCAAAGAACTACCGGAGGCCACAACCTCTGGTGGCACCCCCCTAGGGCCCGCCATGTGTGCTTGTGGGTACCACGAGCCTCCGTTCGACCTAATTCCAAGCCTACATATACCGTCATCCCGAGAAAAAATCAGAGAGAAAGTTTCATCATGTTTTACGATACGGCGCAGTTGCCACCTCCTGTTCTTCGTCGAGAGGCCTGATCTGGAGTCTGTTCGGGGCTCCGAAGAGGGGAATTCATCGCCGTCGTCATCAACAACCCTTCTTCATCAACAACCTCATGATGCTCACCATCGGGAGAGAGTAATTCCATTGTAGGCATACTGGGACTAGATGGAGATGGATGAGATTCGTCATATAATCGAGTCAATTTGTTAGGGCTTGATCCCTAGTATCCACTATGTCCTGAGATTGATGTTGCTATGACTTTGCTATGCTTAATGCTTGTCACTAGGGCCCGAGTGCCATGATTTCAGATCTGAACCTATTATGTTTTCATGAATATATTTGAGTTTTTGATCATATCCGCAAGTTATATGGACCTATTATTGTTCCGATCCGTAGACCCCAAAGTGACAATAATTGGGATACTCTCTGGGGATGACTGTAATTTGAGGAGTTCATGTATTCACTATTTGCTAATGCTTTTTTGGTTCTCTATTAAAAGGAGAACCTTAATTACCCTTAGTTTCCATTAAGACCCCGCTGCCACGGGAGGGTAGGACAAAAGTTGTCATACAAGTTCTTACCACAAGCACGTATGACTATATACGGAATACATGCCTACATATGATTGATGAATTGGAGCTATTGTGTATCGCTCTAGGTTGTGACTGCTACATAATGAATTTCATCCAAATATCCATCGCTAGTCCATGCCTACGCTTTTATAATATTGTCTTTGCTCGAGTTACTATTACTGCTGCTACTGTTATACTTGCTACTAAACTGCTACCGTTACTGTTACTCTTGCTACCGTTCTTACCACTGCTATCATATTACTGTGGTACTAATAAATTACTGCAAGGAAGTGATTTCTCAGGTGTGCTTGAATTGGCAACTCAATTGATAAGGCTTATAAATATTCTTTGGCTCCCCTTGTGTCGAATAAATAAATTTGGGTGAAATACTACCCTTGAAGACTGTTGCGATCCCCTATACTTGTGGGTTATCAAGACTATTTTCTGGCGCCATTGCCGGGTTGCATAGCTCTATTTATTAAGTTCATTTGGGAGTTAAATACCTACTGCAATTATATTCACTATGAAGAATCTGAGAGACTCTAAGACCAAGATCATGCCCTCTAAGATGGGGGGAGGTAAGGAACTACCAACTAGTTCTACACTTGATTCACCTACTATTCTAAGCCAACTTGTGACACCACCAGCTGCTATTCAATCTGATATGTCACAAGTAATAGACACTGCTTCTGCTATTGATGATACTCATGATAATGCATCTACTTTGCTTGATAAAACTGTGCCACTTGGTGAATTACTTGATGCTCATATTGCTAAAGCTAAAGAATCTGAAATTACTGGAAACTATGAATCACCTGCGACACCTAGTACTCATGTTAGAAGTAAATTATTAGAAGGTATTCCTGAAGGTTATACTTTTGATGGGGGGATTACTAGAGATCTTATGGCTTATGATACTCGTAATGGCATAGAAGGTTTTATTGCTATACTTAAGGAAAAGGCCATGAACAAAATGATGAAATATGATCCTAGGTTTGCAACTTCTCCTATTTCTGTTACTGAGGAGGATTATGAATTCTCTGTTGATCCTGAACTTATTACTTTGGTAGAATCTTATCCTTTTCATGGTTATGAATCTGAAACGGTTGTTGCACACCTTACTAAATTAAATGAAATTGCCACCCTATTTGCTCCACAGGAAAAGATTCACTACTATTACATTCTTAAGTTGTTTCCTCTCTCATTAAAGGGTGATGCTAAAATCTAGTTTAATAATCTTGCTCCTGGTTGTGTGCATAGTCCCCAGGATATGATCTATTACTTTACTAAAAAATATTTTCTTACTCATAAAAAATAAGCTGCTTTACAGGAAATATTTAATTTCAAAATATTTGAGGAAGAGCATCTCCCTCAAGCTTGGGGGAGGCTTCGCCAGTTAGTTAATGCTTTGCCTGATCATCCTCTTAAGACAAATAAATTACTTGGCATCTTCTATAATGGACTAAAAGATGCATCTAGGGATTATCTACATAGTTGTGCTGGTTGTATTTTCAGGGAAAGAACTATTGGACAGGCTCAAGAATTATTGGATAACTTATTGAGAAATGCTGATGATTGGATGCTTCCTGAACCACCTCCCAGGCCAACTCCAAAGAAAAGAGGTATTCCATTCCTCAGTCCAGAAGATATGCTAGAAGCCAGGAAATCTATGAAAAAGAAAGGTAATAAATCTGAAGATGTCAAGAATCTACCACCTATTGAAGAAATACGTGGACTCGTTATCCCGACATAGGTAGTAGAGGTAAAGTCTCTTTATAAGTTTGATGAGGGTGATATACCTTATAATAAATGTCCAAGTCAGTCCTTAGATGAGTTTGATAACTTTATCACTAAACAAGAAAACTTCAATATGCAAACTAATGATCTATTGAAACGCAATGCTATTATGATTGAATGTTTCAGTGATGTGCTAATTAGATTTTCTAATGATGTTAAAGGTTTAAACAAGTTTCTGGATCATAACATGATTTGTTTAATGACATGCACAATATAGCTAATAAATATGTTGTTGGAGTAATTACTAGAGGTGGTAAAATGACTCAGGATCCTCTATATCCTGAAGGTCATCCTAAAAGAATTGAACAAGATTCTCAGAGAATTAATGATAGTGCACCTAGTTCTCCTAAGAAGAAAAAGAAAAAAAAGTAAGAATAAAACTTTGCATACTTCTAGTGAACCCGTGGTAGAAAAACCTGCTGAGAATCCTAACAATGTTTCTATCTTTGATGCTGAGAGACAATCAGGTAATGAGCATGAGCCTAATGATAGTTATATTATTGATGATAATAATGTTGATAATGATGCTTCACTCAATACTAATAACGAACCTGATGATGATGTTGAGATAGAACCTAAAGTTGAGCTTGATGACCCACCACCTAAGAATAATAAATATGATAAAAGAGATTTTGTTTCTAGGAAGCATGGTAAAAAAAGAGAACCTTCGGTTCAAAAACCCATGCCTTTTCCTAGTAAAGCTTTAAAGTCTAAAGAAGAGGATGCTTTTAATTATTTTGTTGCATGGCTTAGGCCATTGTTTTTGCAAATTCCTTTGACAGAAATTATGAAAATGCCTCCTTATGCTAAATATATGAAAGATATTGTTACTAATAAAAGAAAGATTCCTGAGACTGAAATTGCTACCATGCTTGCAAATTATTCTTTCAAAGGAAAAATACCTAAAAAGCTAGGAGATCCAGGGATACCTACTATACCATGCTCTATTAAAAATAATTATGTTAAAACTGTTTTATGTGATTTAGGTGCTGGTGTTAGTGTTATGCCCTTCTCTATTTATAAAAGTCTTGACTTGAATAAGTTGATTCCCACTGAAATTTCCTTGCAAATGGCTGACAAGTCTACCACTATCCCTGTTGGTATTTGTGAGGATATTCCTGTTGTGGCAGCTAATGTTACTATCTTGATGGACTTTGTTATTCTTGATATGCCCGAGGACGACAATATGTCGGTTATCCTTGGAAGACCTTTTCTTAATACTGCAGGGGTTGTTATTGATTGTAATAAATGCAAGGTCACTTTTCATGTTAATGGCAATGAGCATATGGTTTATTTTCCGAGGAAGATAAATAAAGTAAACAGTCTCAATTCTATTGAAACAATTATGACTATCACTATTGCAGACTTTGAATTTCCTCTTCCGGTTCCCGGAAGGAAATATCAAACTATTATGATTGGAACCATGCCAATCCAAGTTGAGGTAACCTAGTGCTATACAAAAATTCTTCAGTTTTATGCCACTCGGAAATAGTTCGTTAATAAGACTTGATCAACCTTGTTAATGGATTTTTTTGAGGAGCATATGGTCGATAGATTCCATAAGCACAACTCTCTGTAACTTTAGCATATCCTCTGTTATTTTTAGTTTAATTAAAGTTTAATGCATTAGAATACCCTGTTTATCCTGTTTTCTGAATTTTCTATGCAATAAAAGTGTCCCAAAAATAAAAGTTCTCAAATTGTCTTGAAAATTTAGTATGATTTTTTGTGGAATAAATAAGAATTTTTGGCGCTGAAATCAACCCAGGGAGGTGAACCAGTGAGCCACAAGCTCAGGTGGTGCGCCTGCCCCCCTGGCGCACCATGTGAGCTTGTGGGTCCCACAGGACCCCACTCACTTGTAGCCCACGTCCACAACCTTCTTCCTCCTCCAAAAAAAATTCAATCTTGCTCTCTTGTTCAAGTTCTTGCTCGTTTTCACAAAAATTTCGATCTCCTTGCTCCGAGCTCCGTTTCCGAAACTTTTCGGAGGAATTGCTCCTTGGTATGTGACCCCTCCATTGCTCCAATTAGTTTTTGTTTTTGTGGTTTATATTTTGTTTATTTTGCTACTGTTGGTGACCATGAAAATTAGCTTGCATGTTTGATTTATTTGGTTCTAAATAGTTTTGATGCATGATATAGCCTCTAGACACTTGTGGGAGTAGTTGCTATCAATTATGTTGAGTTTTGTTCATTTTTTATAAGTTGTCTAAAATTTTTAGAAAAATAAAAATGTTTAGAAGGCTGCTAAGGGGTTCTTCAAGCCAGAGTTCTGAGGGAACTTCGCAAGAAGCACTTAGGAACAACCTTCCTCGTGACGCCGAGGTGTAGCCGTGTGAGTGGCCGTGCAATACATTCATGACTGAAACTAGTTTTCAACACAACTTCGTACAATTTGTGGAGAACGCCGGATTGACCTCTTTCCTCACAGATGAGTGTGAACAATACCAACTCCTTACAAATACCTTCGTGCAAAATTTTAGATTCAAGCCTAGACAGGAAGTGCCTAGCGTTTCATTTCATCTCTATGATCAAACCTTTGAGATACCTTTTGCTGATTTCTACCATATTTGCATGATTCCCGCTGAGGGTAGTATGGCAGAGCCTTGTCCTAGTGAGTTTGAGGGATTCCTGCAGACCGTAATAGTGGGAGAGACTAGAGGAATTTCTGAGAGTAGAGAAGTTAGTTTGCATTTTCCTACTTTATGCTACTTTACTTTATTTACTGGGAGGTGCATGACTGCTAGGTGGGAGAGTGGAACGCTTAGTGCCCCTAATCTCACTATTTTGCGTAATGCACTTTTTGGTGGCAGGAGCCATAGTTTGGGAGCCATCATTGCACGCCGCCTGCACACTAACAGGACCAAGGGTGTTATTTATGGTGGTATTTATGCTACTCACCAAGCTGGGCATTTTAATATTGCAATCAGACTTAACGAGGACCGTCTATTACCTAAGAAATACTTAAATTACGAGTGCATGGTGGATCATGATTTTATTAATAGAGGTGCCCCATTTTATCAGTATAACCTGGTTTTCAGCCAGGGCACTCATGATATTATTACTCTGCCTGCCCCTTCTCTGTTTGACCATTCCAGGGGAAGATACATTATATTGTTAGAGGACATCATCAACTATAGGAACGAGTTGGCGGCAGCAGATGAGGTCCACCCTTGGGATGACCGGTTTCGATCACCGACTCAGTTCCTACCTGGACCTGAGGGATTCTTCGATTGGCACCAACCAAGTTAGGCCAAAAGCCTAAGCTTGGGGGAGTATGTATTATCACCGACATTTCATTCATGTTATCACATATTCATTGCACTTGTCGGTGTTCATCGTTTTCATTGTATATCCATGTTTTGCTTTTATTTGTTTTCTTCTGTGTGTTTGATAAACTTTCAAAAAACCAAAAACTAGTTCTCGCTTCTTTTTGGTTTTTCTCCTTCTTTTAGTTAGCTTGTAGTGTTAAAAAGAAAACCCAAAAAGATTTCTCGTTTCTTCTTTTGTTGTTTGTTGGGAGTTCTTTGGTGTAAATATTTTCTCTCTTTTCGTTTTTCTTCTTTCTTTTGTTTTCTTTAGAAAAACCAAAAATATTTCATTGTGTTTCTCTGAATTTGTTTTCTCGAGTCGTAGTACGAGAAGACAACTAAAAGAACTTTCAAGTGGCTCTTATGTGCTTTATTGTTGATCTAATTAAAGACCAAGTATTTCCTTGTCTTCTCCTGTGTATAAAGTGTTTGCAGATTTCAGCTTAGTCCATGGCACACTTGCACTATTATATTTTCCACATCGTTCGGCCGTGCAAGTGAAAGGCAATGGTGATGATGATTTGATGAAGTGATCGCGGTGAAGAAAAGATGGTATGAACTTTACTTGTTTTTGTTTTGTAAATGTTTACCATAGTGATCTTGATTCAGCTTATCATGGGTAAACATGTGTATGATAATGATTGGAGTTCATAGTTATTCATGCCATGCTTAAGTAGCTAGGAGTGGATAATATGTTATCTTGTGTGTCAACATGCGTTAAAATGATTATGATGTAGTATGTTAGGATGGTATCCTCCTCTAAAGAATTCAAGTGGCTTGACTTGGCAGATGTTCACGCATGTAATTGGTTCAAACTCAATATTGCCTCTATGATATTTATGTTTATAGTATTTTATATCCTCCTCATGCTCATGTTCAATGTTAATCATTCAAAATGCATGATTATGATCGTTGTCGCTCTCTAGTTGGTCGCTTCTCAATCTATTGCTACCTTTTGCCTGTACTAAGTGCAAATACTGCTTGTGCATCCAAAATCCTGAAATAGAGTTAAGCCATAAGAGTCCTCCATAACTACCTATATACGGTATTACCCTGCCGTTCCAAGTAAATTTGGGTGTGCCACCTCTAAATCTTCAAATAAACATCTTCCATGCTAAGTGTGTTTAACTCGCGACGAGAGTTTATTCACTCGTCAAATTTGAGGGTGGCTGGTAACAGGGATGCCCAGTCCTGCTTTATTTTATAAAAAACACTCCCCCCGGACAGTTGATTGTTGGCAGGCACCCATGGATTCGGCTAGCCATGGTTTGTTTAGTACGGTGGAGGAGAGTGAAACTTTTTGCATGGGACCCACCATTAACGTGTTTAGCATGGAAGATATTGGAAACTCTGTCATAAATCATGGTCTAAAAAGTACACCACTCAAAATGCAATTTATCTTTGCTTTAAAACAGTGAGCTCTGGCACACAAGCAAATCTCTGCTTTCCTCTGCGAAGGGCCTATCCATTTACTTTTATTGTTGAGTCATCACCTTCTCATTCAAGCACCAATCCTAAGAGTGCTACTATTATTCTTAGTTTAACATGCACTTGGTCTAATTAATGTTGGGAGTGAGCATGACTGGATGTCTTCTACCCTGAATTACAATGTTTATTCGCTGCTTGAACTTCGGAGGTGCTCTCCATTTATGTTTTGTGGTCTCAGAAAGGGCTAGTGAGGTACTGATGTCTACTAAGCAACCTTTCTTCTTGTAGACCTTTGTTGGGCCCCCAAGCGCAGGGTTTTGTAGGACAGTAGCAAATTTTCCCTCAAGTGGATGACCTAAGGTTTATCAATCCATGGGAGGCGTAGGTTGAAGATGGTCTCTCTCAAGCAACCTTGCAATCAAAAACAAGAAATCTCTTGTGTCCCCAACACACCCAATACAATGGTAAGTTGTATAGGTGCACTAGTTCGGTGAAGAGATGGTAAAACAAGTGTAGTATGGATGGTAGATATAGGTTTTTATAATCTGAAATTATAAAAACAGAAAGGTAGCAAGTATAAAACGGGCACAAAAATGGTATTGCAATGCTTAGAAACAAGGCCTAGGGTCTGTACTTTCACTAGTGCGATCTCTCAAGAATGTTGACATAGTTCAATCATATGGAAGTCCCTCATGTGCGACGAAGAGTTCACTCCAAAGTCACTAATAGCGGAGAACAAACGAAGAAATTGTTGTAGGGTACGGAACCACCTCAAAGTTATTCTTTCCGATCAATCTTATGAACTAGAGTTCGTACTGGAATTCTTTCCGATCAATCTTATGAACTAGAGTTCGTACTAGAATAACACCTTAAGATGCAAATCAACGAAAACCCTAATGTCACCTAGATATTCCAATGTCACCGCAAATATCCGTGGGTTTGGTTATACGATATGCATCACACAATTTCAGATTCATCTACTCAATCCAACAAAAAGAACTTCAAAGAGTGCCCCAAAGTTTCTACCGGAGAGTCAAGACAAGAACATGTGCCAACCCCTATGCATAGATCCCAAAGTCACGGAACCCGCAAGTTGATCACAATAACATGCATCAAGTGAGTCAATTGGATATCCCAATGTCACTACAGATATATTCATGCAAAACACATATCAAGTGCTCTCAAATCCTTAAAGACTCAATCCGACAACAAAACCTCAAAGGGAAAACTCAATTCATCAAGAAGATAGAGAGGGGAAAAACTCCATATGATTCATCTATACCAACAAAGCCCGCGTTACATCAAGATCGTTCCATCTCAAGAACACGAGAGAGAGATACAACACATAGCTACTGGTTCATACCCTCAGCCCCGAGGGAGAACTACTCCCTCCTCGTCATGGAGACCTCCGGGATGATGAAGATGGCCTCCGGTGATGATTCCCCCCTCCGGCAGAGTACCGAAAAAGGGTCCCGATTGGTTTCTCATGGATACAGAGGCTTGCGGCGGCGGAACTTCTCATCTAGGGTTATCACGAAGGGTTTTGGAATATTTGAGAATTTATAGGGCGAAGAGGCGGTGCGGGAGGCCACCGAGGTGGGCACAACCCACCATGGCGCGCTATGGGCTTCTGCCGCGCCGTGGTGGGTGCTGCCCACCTCGGGCCCCCTCTCCGGTACTTCTTTGGCCCTCTGGATGTCTTCTTGCCCAGAAAAAATCACCAAAAAGTTTCGTTGCGTTTGGATTCCGTTTGGTATTGATTTTCTGCGATGTAAAAAACAAGCAAAAAACAGCAACTGGCACTGGGCACTATGTGAATAAGTTAGTCCCAAGAAATGATACAAAGTTGCTATAAAATGATTGTAAAACATCCAAGAATGATAATATAACAGCATAGAACAATCAAAAATTATAGATACGTTGGAGACGTATCAGCATCCCCAAGCTTAATTCCTGCTCGTCCTCGAGTAGGTAAATGATAAAAACAGAATTTTTGATGTGGAATGCTGCCTGACATATTCATCACACATTCTTTTCTTTTGTTGCATGGACATTGGACTTGAGTGATTCAAAGCAAGACAATTATTATAACAGCAATATTTATGATCATAAGACTTCTCATGAGCAAGTAACAATTCATCACAACAATGAAGTATAAAGCATAAACTTTCTTGGAAACTAACAAACTATGTTCTCAGTCAACTTTGCAACTACAATTCATCATATTTTCAGGAAGGGTCACGTATCGGAGCCTTTAGGCAAGTCCACATAATCAACCATCATTTAATCTTCTATGATTGCTAACACTCACAGCGTACCCATGAACAAAAAGTTTCAACCAGACACATAGAAAGATAGGGGCTCATAGTTTTGCCACCCAACATATTCACCTCAAGGGTGAGGTCAACAATAATAACTCATGCCCACTCATATTCAACTGGATATATGTGCCCAGATCTTTCCTCACCACATGATGCTTGCCAAAAGAGTAAATAAAAAGGAATAGAGGGAATACTTTGACTCAACATAAAAGTAAAAGATAGGCCCTTCGCAGAGGGAAGCAGAGGTTGTCATGCACTTATTTTTGAGGAATGCACCCTTCCTGTTTACTTCGCGACAATCAGTTATCGATATCTTCCATGCTAAACACATTAGTAGCGGTTCCCAAGCGATAAAAGTAAAGGTTTACTCCCCCTCCACCAACAATCACACTCCACGGCTAGCCGAATCCACGGGTACCATCCATACAAACATCATTCATGGGGGAGTTTTGTTTATTTATTTGTAATTTTTGAATTTGGGACTGGGAATCCCTTTTACCACCCCTCTCGTGCAAGGACGAGTGAATAAACACTCATCATGAGAATAACCCGCTTAGCATGGAAAATATTGACTACCTCCTGTCACTCTATGAACCATCCAGGCACACAAAAACGGATGTTTATTCGATGACAACTTACTTGAGGGATCTTACTCAATCCATAGGTAGGTATGGTGGACTCTCGAAATAAGATTTGGGTTAAGGGTTTTTGGATGCACAAGTAGTATCTCTACTTAGTGCGGAAGTTTTGGCTAGAAAAGATATTGGGCAAGCACCACATGTTAAAGGATGTATGCCAATATAACTTCTATGTGAATATGAACAAACATAAATCATTACGTTGTCTTCCTTGTCCAGCGTCAACTATTTTGACACAAAATATTTAATGGGGGCTCACAATCATAAAAGATGTCCAAGATAGTGTATTTGCATGTGAATTTTATCTTCCCTTATTAGCTTTTTCATGAATTGCATCATTGACTAATGCTATGCTTGTTAACCTCCAATAAATTTTAACACTTATACTTTTCTTTATGTAATGTCATTACTTCCCATGGGACAAGCATATGAAGCATAAAAATTTCAACTTTATGAAATTCAATCCAGTTCAACAATTTACTCATAGGATATAAGTGAAGAACAAGAGTAAATGACAAACTACTCCAAAAAGATATAAGTGAAGACCGAATGAGTAGCTAAACAATTAAGTGTCTATGCAAGGACTCTCTCTCATTAAAAAGTTTCATATCTTGATATTTTTATTCAAACAGTAAACAAAACAAAGACACAACCAAGTATAGCACACATCATGTGGACAAGTAAAAACTTGGGTTCAACCGAGACTAACCGATAGTTGTTGAAGAAGAAAGGTGGGATGCCTTGGGCATCCCCAAGCTTAGTTGCTTGAGACTTCTTGGAATATGAACTTGGGATGCCTTGGGCATCCCCAAGCTTGAGCTCTTGTGTCTCCTTAATTCCTCTCATACCACGGTTTCTTAAAAACTTCGTCCACATAAAACTCAACAAGAACTCGTGAGATAAGTTAGTATAGATCAATGCAAAACCTTATCATTTTCTACTGTAACAAATCACTAAAATTATAATTTAGCATTGCATACTAAATGCCTCTGCATATTTAATACTCCTATCCTCAAATAGAACCATTAAACAAGCCAACATATGCAAACAATGCAACCATAACAGCAATCTGTCTAAACAGAACAGTCTGTAAAGAATGCAAAAAGATCCATACACTACAAGAAATATGCTCGTTTATGACAAAATATAATGATCGCGATCAAATTGGTCATAGATCTATGACCAAAATTCACAAAATGGTCAGGGGGTGTTTAAGATGGTCCAAACCCTATCAGATTATGACAATATGTGTCAAGAAGGTCATAATGCCATTACAGGAAATGGTCATAACACCACGTAGTATTGTTTAATGCATTATTTTGAATCCACCATGACCAAATTAATGGTCATAGGCTTGAATGAAGGTGACTGGACAGACATGTCAGCAATTATTTTCCCACGTGTCAAACTGGATCGATAGGTGAGACCGTATTGACTTCTTGATCGAAGTGATGGGTGAGACCAGACTAATGGGCATGCCAGCTAAACTACACGCAAACCAAACTAGCCTTGTGGGACTAGCCGAGCCAGAGACAACGGGCCCACATAACACGCTAATTGACATGCAGACTTTAAGAAGCAACCATGCATGTTGGTCCAATGGGCATGAATAGAAAAGATGCTCGGAATCAAACTCCACACCACCACATAGGTTAAAATAGAGTATTACAATTGGGCTGGTAGTTGTGTCAATGCCAAGGACACTTTTGTTTTGAGAAACACACATACTATTTATTTGAGAACCTAGCTTGAAAAGTGCATTCTTGAAATCACCACAGTTTGGCCCAAATCCTGTATGCACCGGCCGATCCCAATAGAAACACGGTCAAGTTCCTTTCATTGTTCTTTTTTTATTGTTTATTTTATGCATTCCTTTCGGGAAACATAAAACATATTGTTTAAATTAGATGAACACAACACATGTGAACAAATTAAGATAACTTCATTTTTCATTTTTCAAAGCTCCATATTAGTGTCAAGTTTCGCCACCCACATGTTATATATAATGTAGGTTCTAATTAAATAACTTATTTAAAAAAATATCATGTAATTTTAAGAACTTTTCATGTATTATTTAAAAAATATTCATGTAATCAAAACATATTTAATAAAAATGTTAACGTAATTTCAAAATGTTTTATATATTTAAATAAATGTTCATATAAAAGTGTTCACATTTTCAATAAAATATATTCATGTAGAATATGAAGTGTTCATGCTTCAAGAAAATATTTTTGTAGGCTAAGAAAATATTTATGTTTATTGTTTTAGAAAAGTGTCCGGTTTCAAGAAGGAACATGTCAGGTTTGGAAGCGAAGCAACCACTATTTCATCAGTTGGCCACACCGTTTGCTTATCCGAGAGACCATTGTGTTTCATTTTATTCTTCTGCACATATGATGTAGCACTAATGGGGTACGATGCTTCTTCTGATTTATAAAGTATACCAGAGGGGCATCCTCTTGTGTTTCTCGGTAAAAAAAGGTGTTGAGGATGAAAGCAGCGGGAGAGAGAAGTAAATGTGTCACCATATTGAATTGATGCCACATGCCACCATGTTTGATACATAGTTTTAAATTAGAACATTGTTTTGATCAATATGTCTATTTTTTGTTATTCCACATTTTTATGGCAACACACTTTTTTGTTATAATTGCATGGCAGCACACATGCTTTCATTATATTTTTATTTACCCTGTTGAGGCACACGAACATTCAACTAGTTATAATGTAGTACGTGACTTCTTCATTTGAAATCATCCTCGCGGGTGTTTTCAGCATGTATTCAAACAATTATATACGAATTCCATAAAAAAAACATAGTTATATACAGTGACATGGGCCTAATCCTTTATTAATCCAGGCTCAATACGACCAAAAAACTACAGCGTATATATATAGCTGGAGCTAAAACCCTAACATCAGTTCACTCCATCCCGCCGCCTCCCCACCCCTTCGTCTCACCTTTGAGCCATGGATCCAATAGATAGAGCTCAGGTGTGTTGGCTGCACTAGTAGAAAACAGACCTTTTGTCCAAAGCATTAGTCCCGGTCTGGTTTTGAACCGGCACTAATGTGACCATTAGTCCTGGTTCGGGATGGGCATCATTAGTCGCGGTTCGTTTCGGACCTATAATGGCAGGCTGGTGTCAGTTGGGGCCCCCACGAGCCCCTTTAGTTCCGGTTTGTATCACCAACCGGGACTAAAGGCCCCCCCTTGAGTCCCGGTTGGAGATACCAACCGGGACTAAAGGGGGGGGGGGGCCTTTAGTCCCGGTTGGTGTCTTCAACCGGGACTAAAGGTCTATCTTTAGTCCCAGTTGGAGATACCAACCGGGACTAAAGGGGGGGGGGGCCCTACGAGCCCCTAAATCTTAGAAAAATCATAACTAATTCATTCTAATTCAGAAAAATACAAATAATATATCAAAATTTGCAGAAAAAAAAGATTTGTCCGAAGAAACTTCCTGTTTTCCGTTTTGAGAATTTTTAAAATCACAAAATTCCAAAGGGAAAATAGAGTTTTTGGACGTTTTAGACGTTTTAGGGTTTAGGCTAGGGTTTAGATTTCCAAGTTTAGGGTTTGAACCTTTAGTTTTACTGTTTAGAATAGAGTTTCGGACGTTTTAAGTCCCGGGTTCAGGGTTTTCGGACGTTTTAAGTCCCGGGTTTAGTGCTTTTCAATTTCAGGCTAATTTAGCTCAAAAAATCATTAAATCCATGAAAAAAATAGCAAATGAAGTCAAAAAGGGTTGAAATTTAAGGATGTGACTTTGAACGGTTCATATTGAACACACAAAAATTCTGGAGTTGAAATAAGATTAAAAAAATAAAATGTCTTTATAACAGCCGAGTTTTCGTCTCAAACCCTGTTACTTCGAAAGAGATGGTCTAGTTTGTACACAAAGTGCATCCATTTTTTGCCATAACCCTCTCAACTTTTTAGCACAAGCTATTTGGGTGAAATGATGATACCATGCCAAGTTTCAACCTTTTCAGAGTTCATTTGTAGTGATTTTCAATTTCGGCCTAATTTAGCTCAAAAAATCATTAAATACATGAAAAATAGCAAATGAAGTCAGAAATGGTTGAAATTTGAGGATGTGGTTTTGAATGGTTCATATTGAACACACAAAAATTCTTCAGTTAATATAAGTTTAAAAAAATAAAATGTGGTCAAACTCTGGTCAAACTGTGGTCAAACTGTGGTCAAACTACTTATTCAATAAATATTAGTGTTACTAAATAATTATTGTTTTTTAGAATAATAGTTTCAAACTCAAACGGTGAAGCGTGTGACATCATGCTCATATTTTTATGATAATAATGGATATATTATTTGTCGAATTTTGATTTACAGATTTAAAGATATTAATTATGCCATTTTAAATGAATAAATGGCAAAATAATAATAATAATAATATTACTTATTTTATTTTCATTGAAATTCAATATTATTATTACTTATTTTAATAATTGTTTGGAGTTCAAAAAATTAAATCATGTGACATCAAGACCTAATGGTTAATAGGATTGATAGCTTACTATTGTCGGGAAAACAACAAGTGCAGACTTGGAAACTAGGGGAGATAGAACCTGAAAGTTAAGCGTGCTGGGGCTCGAGTAGTGAGAGGATGGGTGACCGGCCGGGAAGTTAGACGATTTGAAATGAGTGTGGAGCAGTGAGGAGGGGTGATTAGAGATTAAATTGTTAAATAATTCAAAGATTCGAAAATCAAAAAAAAATAAAAAAATAAAAAAAATTCAAAAAAAAATATCAAAAAAATTTCCCCCGCCCCAGACAGCACCATGTGGAGGGCCTTTAGTGCCGGGCCGTGTTGAACCGGGACTAAAGGGGGGAGCCTTTAGTCCCCACCCTTTAGTGCCGGTTGGAGAACTGACACTAAAGGCCCTTACGAACCGGGATTAATGCCCTGTTTTCTACCGGTGCTGGGCGCTTCGCCGATGCCTTCTCCGCCACGACGTGTCGACGTCCCCACAGTCGCGAGCTACGCAACATGCTGCTTGCCGCTGCCTTCTCCATCGCCCGCCGCTCCTGCCCGCCTCCAACCCATCTCGCGTCACTGGTTGCGAGCGCATGTTCGTGGCGGCCTCCGCCGAATCCCCAGCGCCGCCTCGCTGTTCCCGTCGCATGAGCGCCCCCCTGCTACTAACCCTAGCCACGGGAGCGGCCGCTTCATTGCTTCATCCGCCATCGTCCCCTTACTCTGTTTCGCCCCCTCCGCATACGCAGCGGAGCGAACTCGGCGCCCCATCGACCACTCCTCTGACCTGCGTCCCGCGCTTGTGGTTGACCGCACGGTACCGACGCCATGTGGTGGTGCTGGTTCTGGCTGCTGCTCTTGATGGCCTCTGCTTTTTCTACCGAGGTGCAGGTAAGCCACTCGTGTCTTTCATGTGTTCCACTCGATTCAGTTTGGGTTTCTGACGACGTTTGTTTCTCTTTCTAACAGGTGGTCTTGCTTGTTTCCACTTGTTGCTGATTCCGTACCCGTTGCTCCTCCTTCCCTTATTCGAACCTACAGCCACCATCTTCTGTCACCATATTTGGTACCGCTCACACCTCCTTCTATGTATGCGATCCCATCTGATTTGTCACAAGTTTGTTAGGCTTTTGTGCACACAACCTATTTGTCTGAATGTCTTAAATGTTATGTTTGTGCTACTAAATTTGAAACTGAACAGAATTACCTTTTGAATGCATACTTGATGACCTCACTTGGTTGCTGTCTCTTGGGGTTCTAGTTTGGTTATGTCCTCCATTTTGAATGTGGTTCTAGTGTGTAGAGCTTCTGTTAATACATGACTTCTGATACAGATTGGTTTGCTTGCATAGTCTGTTATTTAGAATATGGGGTATTGTACCACCGGCAACTTGCTACTGGTTTGTGGCATGTTTACTCAACACCGGATATTTGTGGTTTACTGTCCCCATGCTCCCAACTTTGTTATCTGCTAATGTTATTTTTCTGAACGGGCTACATTTCTTTTCAATTTCCATTCAAGCATCGCACACAATCTCCCATCTGCAAGCTAAAGAGTTTTTCCTAGAGAGTTGAGTTTGAATGTTATTTCTGTCTGTTGCATCTTGTTTAGTTTTTACATGTTATTTTCCTTTTTTTTCTCCGATGGCATATTGTCTAACCTTTGCATGTATTTCCCTCAAGCGCTGAACTTGCCTCTTGTTTCCCTCCGGTTGGGAGGAGGACTGGACCAACCGTGCCTCCATCCAGCGTTTCAGGATGCTTCACTTGTGGTGGATACCGGATATCTCCGGGCGGCACTGTTTACCGGCATCCTCGACTTGGCAGCACAACTTTTGGCCTCAACAGGTACTGCTCTTTCCCCTTCTCCTCTTGTTGCTCCTCTAGGAAAGGTGCATGAATAGAGAATTTACAGCAAACGGGACCTGATCAGTATACTAGCTTGCTACACAGTATGAATTGTGAAATACTGCAATGTGGATATGGTCCTAATGGCGTCCTGCAACTGTTCGTGGTATTATTGTCCTATGCAACTGAAATTTGTTGTTCTGTAGTTAGATACTTTGGATCTCTTTGTGGTTAAGTACTTGCTTAATTTCCTCATTCTGGTTAAAGGGTTCATGTTTGTTCGCTAACTTCTTTTTGGCATATGCATGCTTGATTGCTTTCTTTTGCTTGTTGTCTGCAATGGTTGTTGGATAGATGTGTAATGTTCCGTTCAGTATGTCCATTTCTAATTATAAAATGTTGTTATGAAATGTTAGCCATTGGTACATTCGCTCACTTTAAGAGGACACATAGAATCACAACATGTGTATTTTTTTCAGAACACAACACTAGTTAAACAAATTGCACATGGCTTTAGTTTTTTCGAGCATATTCTTAGAGTGTATAGTGATATTTATTGCATCAGTATGTGAATCATGTTAGGAATAATCACGACATATGTGGTACATGTCCCGCTAGTACACGTACAATCACCTAGTAGCGCTAGGATTATGAATTATAAACCGACTAGGTTAGCTTTACTTCGGTCCTATGTGCTATATATACAGACGTATACCCCTTGTATCAAACCGTGAGATCGAAGCAATAAAGTTTTCAGGTGCGACACGCACCTGTTGCCATAACTCGGCCTATTGTGTTCGCGTGTACTTTCGACGAGAAATCGATCGATCGAGACGGCGGCTGGAGTGATACGTACGTGCATGTGGTAGTGTACGTGAAAATCAATCCACCCGTGTGCTTGCTTGCTTGCTCCTCGTGTACGTGTGCTAGCTTCTACGTGCGTATCCGTGGCCAGTTACTTGTGTTGCGGTGCGTCTCGCCGTAAGAGAAACTCGACGGGACTACATCAGCAGGAGTGGTTCGGTGGCCAGCAATGGATCGTTGTTCGTCGTCGTATTTCATCGTCGCCGGAAGTACTCGGCGCGGTCTGCGCCAACAAATCATACCCTATTGAGTAACATGTAACCACAACAAATAACAGTTCTTTATTTGATAATAGGCATGTAAACCACAACCGATCCCACATCGCTATTCTTTGAGATATTTCGTTTGATGAGTTGTTCCTCTTGATTGTCGGCAAACTACAACTACACTTATGTTTTTTGCTTGATATGATGCTTGCTTCTATGGAGTGCATAATAATGTGACATTGAGATTTTAAGCTTGAATTCATATATCATTGTATGATTTATGGTTGACATTTTCAAGAGTTGTTAATTATACCGTTCTGATTTTATAGTTGTTAATTATGCGGTTGTTCTTTTGGCAACTAGAAAACAACCTAACATGCAGTTTTTGTGGGCAAGAGATTTAACTACCCTTTGATGTTACAACTTGCTAATCCTGTAATATCATTTTGTGCAGATGGAACCTGCACATTAACTTGTTGCCATTTTTGGGCCAAACAATCTGTAACATGGAGGGTGTGTTATCCTTCCTCCCCGAAGACCTGAGCCACTCATAGGTACCACAACGCTTTCCCTCGCCTCAGGTCCATCATGCTAGTAGCAATTAGTTTATTTTTTCTGATTCCTTAATTGCTAAAGGGTTACCTAAAGTTGAATCTATACTGAAAACTTATTTACTCAAATAACTTGGTAAATACTTGTTGTGGTCAACTCAAAATAATACTTGATGTGCACCTGAGAAAGTATAGTTTCACATTGGAATTTTATTTCAGGCTGACATTTGTATGATGTAGAAACAATTCTTTCGTGTTAACCTGACTATCTTTATGCATAAAAATTGGAAGAGGATCGACCTTCACACTACCGTACTGTCATTATAGTCGCTGCTAAGTTGCAATGAGAACATTCTATCCAACATATGCCCTGTAGGGGGTTGTTGTCTTGTGAAAAATTGCTCGTGACATCTTTGGTGTGCTTGATGTACCATCAACATTAATTTTAGTTGTTTCCTTGTTACAGTATGCGTCTTACAACAAACATGTCTCACTGCCATATTCGTTGATGTTGTTTCAAGTCAATTGCTCATTTGGTTTCTTCTTTCCCTTCTGGTCTGTATGTTCTACTGATGTGTTATCCTTCTTGATGTCAGGATGTTCCGCAATGCAAAAGAACTGGCTTTCTAGAAGAAGTGGAAGACAGTGGAAGATCGGCGAAGCTGTGGTTTCTCAATTTGCTGTTACGTGTGAACTAAATTTTGTTTTCTTTATATGTGTTCCGATGAAGCCACAATGGTTTTGGCTGTGTGCAAAGTTGTTATATAGGAAAAGTCAGTTCTTCAATTTGTAAAGGAGTCGAAGGCTGAACTATTTTATGTGATGGTTCCTGAAGTACTGGTATGATGTGTATGCTGAAACGAACAAAACTATTTATCAGTTTATTTTTCTACTGGACCATATGATGCCTGGTGTAGCAAAACTATGCAAAATAAGGCCTCGCCCTGGATAAAAAATAGTTAACAAAATGAAATTGCTTTTTTTAACGAGCTGAAATTGCTATTATAGGTCTATGGACGTGGCCCAAAAAATGAGTTCCCAAATGAATAAATGGGCTGAATTGTTGGGCTTGTCTCATTTAGACGCTTAATTTGGACTAGGCCCGTGAACATTGTGACCTTATTTTTCAGTCATTGGTGAAGCCATCATGGCTGCCATGTCATCATCTTAGCCACGTGGTTCATGCCATGTCAGATCCTGTATGGCTCAGGAACACATGTACTGACCAAAACAATTGGTCATGGATTCAATGACCATGATTTTTTGGTCATAAAACCTATCACCAAAATACCAAAAAGGTCATGTTTGTTCGTTCTTGATGGCCAACTGTTGACGATCCGAATTTGGTCATAAAAAGGTCATAAATGGATAACAATGATGATTCTTTGACCAAAATGGAGGGTCGTAATTGAGTGTTTTTCTTGTAGTGATACTTAATTAACTCCAAAAATTCTGAAAATTTACCACACTGTAAAGAATTTATCAAAGTTGACTATGTCCAAATTTCAAGATTTTACCACATTCTGACATTTCTGGGCAAATTATTTAGTAGCAGCAAACTTTCTGATTTGAAACAGCAACTCATCATCTTGCAAAATAAGCATGGTAAAGGCTATACTTGACATTTTTATTGAAACAAAAGATGCAAAACATTGCTCTAGACAACAGCAAGCAAACAGAAACAAAATAAAATGACGCTCCAAGAAAAACACATATCATGTGACGAATAAAAATATAGCTCTGAGTAAGGTTACCGATTGTTGGTAGAAGAAAGAGGGGATGCCTAACGGGGGCATCCCCAAGCTTAGACGCTTGAGTATTCTTGAATATTATCTTGGGATGCCTCGATCATCCCCAAGCTTAGGCTTTTGACACTCTTTATTCCTTCATCCATCGTCATCTCACCCAAAACTTGAAAACTTCAATCACACAAAACTTAACGGAACTTTGTGAGAACGGTTAGTATGATAAAGCATAAACCATCACTTAGGTACTGTCCAAGACAAGATTAATAATGTTACCACATGATACCTACTTTATTCTATCATTTCCACAATTTATATCTCATAATATAAGCTATGGAAACATTAAAACAAGGAAACTATGCAACGGAAACAGAATCTGTCAAAAACAGAACAGTCTGTAATGATCTGAACAACTACCATACTTCTAGAACTCTAAAAATTCTGAAAAATTAGGACAACGTCAAGAATTTTCAGGTCAATACTGTGTAAAAAATTCAGAATTTTTTGACGTCCCAGTAAAACCTGATAATTCAAATACTGGACGCAAAAGTTTCTGTTTTTGCACAGAATCAAATCAACAAGTGTCTACACTATCCCAAAGGCTTTACTTGGTACTTTATTAAAAGAAAACATATAAAACATGATTAATACAGTAGCTTAATCATGTGAACACACTAAAGCATAAAGGATACATATTTGGTTGCCTCCCAACAAGCGCTTTTCTTTAAAGCCTTTTAGCTAGGCATGATAATTTTGAATGATGCTCACATAAAAGATAAGAATTGAAACATAATGGGAGCATCATGAAACATATGATTAGCACATTTAAGCCTAACCCACTTCCTATGCATAGGGATTTTTTGAACAAATAATTTATTGGAGCAAGAATCAACTAGCATAGGAAGGCAAAACAAGCATGACTTCAAAACATTCAACACATAGAGAGGAAACTTGATATTTTTGCAATATGTAAAAGCATATGATCCTATTGCATAATAATTTTCAGTAGCATCATGAATGAATTCAACAATATAACCATCACATAAAGCATTCTTTTCATGATCCACAAACATAGAAAATTTATTACTCTCCACACAAGAAAATTTCTTCTCATCAATAGTGGGAGCAAATTCAACCAAATAACTATCATGAGACACTTGATTGACATGATCAAATTGAACATTAAAAACATGATCATTATTCTTTATAGAATACATGTCATCACAATAATCATTATAGATAGGAGGCATACAATCATTATAACAAATGTCCACATCAAATCTTGGGGGACTAGAAAATTCATCTTCATCAAACATAGCATCCCCAAGCTTATGGCTTTGCATATCATTAGCCAGAAAATAGCTTGATGTCTACTACGCAACCTTTCTTCTTGTAGACCTTTGTTGGGCCCCCAAGCGTAGGGTTTTGTAGGACAGTAGCAAATTTTCCCTCAAGTGGATGACCTAAGGTTTATCAATCCGTGGGAGGCATAGCATGAAGATGGTCTCTCTCAAGCAACCCTGCAATCAAAAACAAGAAATCTCTTATGTCCCCAACACACCCAATACAATGGTAAGTTGTATAGGTGCACTAGTTCGGCGAAGAGATGGTAAAACAAGTGTAGTATGGATGGTAGATATAGGTTTTTATAATCTGAAATTATAAAAACAGCAAGGTAGCAAGTATAAAACGGGCACAAAAACGGTATTGCAATGCTTAGAAAAAAGGCCTAGGGTCTGTACTTTCACTAGTGCGATCTCTCAACAATGTTGACATAGTTGAATCATATGGAAGTCCCTCATGTGCGACGAAGAGTTCACTCCAAAGTCACTAATAGCGGAGAACAAACGAAGAAATTGTTGTAGGGTACGGAACCACCTCAAAGTTATTCTTTCCGATCAATCTTATGAACTAGAGTTCGTACTAGAATTCTTGCCGATCAATCTTATGAACTAGAGTTCGTACTAGAATAACACCTTAAGATGCAAATCAACCAAAACCCTAATGTCACATAGATATTCCAATGTCACCGCAAATATCCGTGGGTTTGGTTATACGATATGCATCACACAATTTCAGATTCATCTACTCAATCCAACAAAAAGAACTTCAAAGAGTGCCCCAAAGTTTCTACCAAAGAGTCAAGACAAGAACGTGTGCCAACCCCTATGCATAGATCCCAAAGTCACAGAACCCGCAAGTTGATCACAATAACATGCATCAAGTGACTCAATTGGATATCCCAATGTCACTACAGATATCCTCATGCAAAACACATATCAACTGCTCACAAATCCTTAAAGACTCAATCCGACAACAAAACCTCAAAGGGAAAACTCAATTCATCAAGAAGATAGAGAGGTGAAAAACTCCATATGATTCATCTATACCAACAAAGCCCGCGTTACATCAAGATCGTTCCATCTCAAGAACACGAGAGAGAGATACAACACATAGCTACTGGTACATACCCTCAGCCCCGAGGGAGAACTACTCCCTCCTCATCATGGAGACCTCCGGGATGATGAAGATGGCCTCCGGTGATGATTCCCCCCTCCGGCAGAGTACCGAAAAAGGGCCCCGATTAGTTTCTCGTGGATACAGAGGCTTGCGGCGGCGGAACTTCTCAGCTAGGGTTATCACGAAGGGTTTTGGAATATTTGAGAATTTATAGGGTGAAGAGGCAGTGCGGGAGGCCACCGAGGTGGGCACAACCCACCATTGCGCGCCATGGGCTTTTGGCGCTCCGTGGTGGGTGTTTCCCACCTCGGGCCCCCTCTCCGGTACTTCTTCGGCCCTCTGGATGTCTTCTTGTCCAGAAAAAATCACCAAAAAGTTTCGCTGCGTTTGGACTCCGTTTGGTATTGATTTTCTGCGATGTAAAAAACAAGCAAAAAATAGCAACTGGCACTGGGCACTATGTCAATAAGTTAGTCCCAAAAAATGATACAAAGTTGCTATAAAATGATTGTAAAACATCCAAGAATGATAATATAACAGCATAGAACAATCAAAAATTATAGATACGTTGGAGACGTATCAGGTACCACTCTATCATATTATATCAGGGTTGTTTTAACAAAGTGTTGATATTTGAGATATCTTATTATAGTTCGCTAGTTGATTATGACATTGATATGAATAACTGTGGATTCTAAGTGTTATCATATATGTGGTTAGTTCATGATCGTTGTTGAAAACTAGATCTCTAGATAACCTTATATACATCAGCAAGAACAAATGACTTTGTAAAAGTTTTTTTTTCTTCATTGTCACTTTCAGTTTGTCAACTGAATTTCTTGAGGACAAGCAATGAGTTAAGCTTGGGGGAGTTGATACGTCTCCAATGTATCTACTTTTCCAAACACTTTTGCTCTTGTTTTGGACTCTAATTTGCATGATTTGAATGAAACTAACCCGGACTGACGGTATTTTCAGCAACTACTTTGGTGTTATTTTTGTGCAGAAATAAAAGTTTTCGGAATTGGACGAAACTTTACGGAGATTTTTTCTGGAATATATAAAAAATACTAGTGCACAGAACTACCGGAGGGGACCCACCAGGAGGCCACAAGCTCAGGTGGCACCCCCCTGGGGCGCGCCATGTGAGGTTGTGGGCCCCACGAGCCTCCGTTTGACCTAATTCCAAGCCTACATATACCGTCATCCCAAGAAAAGAATCAAAGAGAAAGTTTCATCGCGTTTTATGAAACGGAGCCGTCGCCACCTCCTGTTGTTCGTCGGGAGGACTGATCTAGAGTCTGTTCGGGGCTCCGGAGAGGGGAATTCTGATGGGGAACGTAGCTTGGGAAACAAGAATTTTCCTACGCACACACAAGATCTATCCATGGTGATGAGCATCTACGAGAGGGAGAGTGAATCTACATACCCTTGTAGATCGCTAAGCGGAAGCGTTAAGAAACGCGGTTGATGTAGTCGAACGTCTCCGCGATCCAAATCGCAAGTCGTCCCTCGATCCGATCACGAACTAGTGCCGAACGGATGGCACCTCCGCGTTCAACACACGTACGGCTTGATGACGCCTTCACCTCCTCGATCCAGCGAGCGACGGTGAAGTAGTAGAAGAGTTCCGGCAGCACGACGGCGTGGTGATGGTGGTGAGGAACAATCTCCGCAGGGCTTCGCCAAGCACTACGGAGATTATGACGGGAGGAACTAGAGGGTTAGGGTTGCCGCACACGCCTTGGGGAAATCTTGATGTGTCCCGTGTGCTAGCCCTACCCCTCTATTTATATGTTGAGCCTTGGGGTCTAAACTTGGAGTAAAAGCCTCCTCCGGGTCGGTTTTGCCCGCACAAGGTCGGTTTGGCCCGCAGGGAAAGAGTCCAACTCGGATCCCAGCAGTCCTGCGCACAAGCGGTAGTACCGCTCACGAGCGGTAGTACCGCTTGAGCGGTAGTACCGCTTCACACAAGCGGTAGTACCGCTTGGGCGGTAGTACCGCTTCATACAAGCGGTAGTACCGCTTACGCGGTAGTACTGCCTTTACCAGCGGTAGTACCGCTTAAGGCAGTAGCAAAACTTCCTTTTGCACTTTCCAATACCTCGTCGGCTTTACCCCTTTGGCCCATATAAAGTGTTGCTGCACCCGAACACTTCGGTAAACATCCGGAACCCCTTCCGGTGAATTCCGGAACCCTTCCGGAGATCAAAACACTATTATCACATATATCAATCTTAACCACCGGACTATTCCGGAGATCCTCGTCATGTCCGGGATCTTATCCGGGACTCCGAACAACCTTCGGTCACCAACACAACAACTCAACTATACTCATTCTCACCAAACGTTAAGTGTGTAGACCCAGTGGGTTCGAAAACTATGTAGACATGACCGAGACACCTCTACGGTCAATAACCAATAGCGGGACCTGGATGCCCATATTGGCTCCTACATATTCTACGAAGATCTTTATCGGTCGAACCTCTATGTCAAGGATTCAGTTAATCCCGTATGTTGTTCCCTTTGTTCTTCGGTATGTTACTTGCCCGAGATTCGATCGTCGGTATCTCTATACCTAGTTCAATCTTGTTACCGGCAAGTCTCTTTACTCGTTCCGTAATACAAGATCCTGTGGCTAACTCTTTAGTCACTTTGCTTGCAAGGCTCATTGTGATGTTGTATTACCGAGTGGGCCCTGAGATACCTCTCCGTCACACGGAGTAACAAATCCCAGTCTTGATCCATGCCAACTCAACAGACACCCTCGGAGATACCTGTAGAGCATCTTTATAGTCACCCAGTTACGTTGCGACGTTTGATACACACAAGGTATTCCTCCGGTGTCAGTGAGTTGCATGATCTCATGGTCAAAGGAACAGATACTTGACATGCAGAAAACAATAGCAATAAACTGACACGATCATATGCTACGTTTACAGTTTGGGTCTTGTCCATCACATCATTCTCCTAATGATGTGATCCCGTTATCAAATGACATCTCATGTCCATGGCTAGGAAACCTTCACCATCTTTTGATCAACGAGATAGTTAACTAGAGGCTTACTAGGGACACAGTGTTGTCTATGTACCCACACATGTATTTGAGTTTCCAATCAATACAATTATAGCATGGATAATAAACGATTATCATGAACAAAGAAATATAATAATAACCAGTTTATTATTGCCTCTAGGGCATATTTCCAACAGTCTCCCACTTGCACTAGAGTCAATAATCTAGTTCACATCACTATGTGATTTACATTGTAATGAATCGAACACCCATGCAGTTCTGGTGTTGTTCATGTTTAGCCCTTGGAAGAGGTTTAGTCATCGGATCTGCAACATTCAGATCCGTGTGTACTTTGCAAATATTTATGTCGTCCTCCTTGATGTAATCGCGGATGGAATTGAAGCGTCGCTTTATGTGTCTGGTCCTCTTGTGAAATCTTGGTTCCTTGGCTAGAGCAATGGCACCAGTGTTATCACAAAACAGAGTCATTGGGTTTAGTGCACTAGGCACGACTCCAAGATCTGTCATGAACTCCTTCATCCAGACACCTTCCTTCGCCGCATCCGAGGCTGCGATGTACTCCGCTTCACATGTAGAATCAGCTACCACGCTTTGCTTGGAACTGCACCAGCTACCCGCACCCCCATTAAGAACAAATACACATCCGGTTTGCGACTTAGAGTCATCCGGATCAGTGTCAAAGCTTGCATCGATGTAACCCTTTACGACGAGCTCTTGATCACCTCCATAAACGAGAAACATATCCTTAGTCCTTTTCAGGTACTTCAGGATATTCTTGACCGCCGTCCAGTGTTCCATTCCTGGATCACTTTGAAACCTTCCGACCATACTTATGGCAAGGCTGACATCGGGTCTTGTGCACAGCATTGCATACATGATAGAGCCTATGGCTGAAGCATAGGGGACGACACTCATCTTTTCTCTATCTTCTGTAGTCACTGGGCATTGAGTCTTACTCAACTTCACACCTTGTAATACAGGCAAGAACCCCTTCTTGGACTGATCCATTTTGAACTTCTTCAAAATCTTATCAAGGTATGTGCTTTGTGAAAGTCCTATTAAGCGTCTTGATCTATCTCTATAGATCTTGATGCCTAATATGAAAGCAGCTTCTCCTAGGTCCTTCATTGAAAAACTCTTGTTCAAATATTCCTTTACGCTTTCCAACATTTCTATATTGTTTCCAATCAGTAATATGTCATCCACATATAATATTAGAAACGCTATAGAGCTCCCACTCACTTTCTTGTAAATACAAGCTTCTCCGTAAACTTGTATAAACTCGAACGCTTTGATCACCTCATCAAAGCGAAGATTCCAACTCTGAGATGCTTGCACCAGTCCATAAATGGATCGCTGGAGTTTGCAAACTTTGTCAGCATTCTCTGGATCGACAAAACCTTCAGGTTGCATCATATAGAACTCTTCCTTAAGGAAACCGTTAAGGAACGCTGTTTTGACATCCATCTGCCAGATTTCATAATCGAAAAAGGCAGCTATTGCTAACATGATTCTGAGGGACTTAAGCATCGCTACGGGTGAGAAAGTCTCATCGTAGTCAACTCCTTGAACTTGTGAAAAACCCTTTGTCACAAGTCGAGCTTTATAGACGGTGACATTACCGTCCGCGTCCGTCTTCCTCTTAAAGATCCATTTATTCTGAATGGCCTTACGCCCTTCAGGTAATACTTCCAAAGTCCATACTTTGTTTTCATACATGGATCCCATCTCGGATTTCATGGCCTCTAACCACTTCTTGGAATCCGGGCCCATCATCGCTTCTTCAAAGCTCGTAGGTTCATCGTTGTCTAACAACATGATTTCTAAGACAGGGTTGCCGTACCACTCAGGAGCAGTACGCGTCCTTGTCGACCTACGAGGTTCGATAGCAACTTGATTCGAAGGTTCATGATCATCATCATTAACTTCCTCTTCAAATGATGTAGGCTCTACAGAAACATATTTCTGCGCTGCGCTACTCTCATGTTGAAGTAAAGGTTCAACAACCTCATCAAGTTCTATCTTCCTCCCACTCAATTCTTTCGAGAGAAACTCTTTCTCAAGAAATGTTCCGTTTTTAGCGACAAACACTTTGCCCTCGGATCTGAGGTAGAAGGTATACCCAACTGTCTCTTTTGGGTATCCTATGAAGACGCATTTCTCCGCTTTGGGTTCCAGCTTTTCAGGCTGAAGCTTTTTGACATAAGCATCACATCCCCAAACTTTAAGAAACGACAGCTTTGGCTTCTTGCCAAACCAAAGTTCATATGGCGTCGTCTCAACGGATTTTGATGGTGCCCTATTTAAAGTGAATGCAGCTGTCTCTAATGCATAACCCCAAAACGATAGTGGCAAATCGGCAAGAGACATCATAGATCGCACCATATCCAATAAGGTTCGATTACGACGTTCGGACACACCATTACGCTGTGGTGTTCCAGGCGGTGTCAGTTGTGAAACAATTCCACATTGTCTTGAGTGACCGCCAAACTCATAACTCAGATATTCTCCTCCTCGATCAGATCGTAGGAATTTAATCTTCTTGTTACGATGATTCTCAACTTCACTCTGAAATTGTTTGAACTTTTCAAACGTTTCAGACTTGTGTTTCATTAAGTAAATATACCCATATCTACTTAAGTCATCAGTGAAGGTGAGAAAGTAACGATAACCACCGCGCGCCTCAATGCTCATCGGACCACACACATCAGTATGTATGATTTCCAACAAGTCACTTGCCCGTTCCATTGTTCCAGAGAACGGCGTTTTAGTCATCTTGCCCATGAGGCATGGCTCACATGTGTCAAATGATTCAAAATCAAGTGACTCCAAAAGTCCATCAGTATGGAGCTTCCTCATGCGTTTTATGCCAATATGACCTAAACGGCAGTGCCACAAGAAAGTGGTATTATCATTATCAATTCTACATCTTTTGGCATCAATGTTATGAACATGTGTATCATTACTATCGAGATTCAATAAGAATAAACCCCTCACTTCGGGTGCATGACCATAAAAGATATTACTCATATAAATAGAACAACCATTATTCTCTGATTTAAATGAGTAACGGTTTCGAAATAAACAAGATCCAGATATAATGTTCATGCTTAACGCAGGCACCAAATAACAATTATTCAGGTTCATCACTAATCTCGATGGTAATCGAAGAGCGAGCGTGCCGACGGCGATCACATCAACCTTGGAACCATTTCCCACGCGCATCGTCACTTCGTCCTTTGCCAGCCTCCGTCTATTCCGTAGTTCCTGTTTTGAGTTGCAAATATGAGCAACCGCATCGGTATCAAATACCCAGGCACTACAACGAGAGTTGGTAAGGTACACATCAATAACATGTATATCACATATACCTTGTTTGTTGTTGGCCGCCTTCTTGTCAGCCAAATACTTGGGGCAGTTCCGCTTCCAGTGTCCAGTTCCCTTGCAATGAAAACACATAGTTTCTGGTTTGGGTCCAGCCTTGGGTTTCTTCACGGGAGGAGCAACTGCTTTGCCACTCTTTTTGGAGTTACCCTTCTTACCCTTGCCATTTTTCTTGAAACTAGTGGTTTTATTGACCATCAACACTTGATGCTCCTTCTGAATTTCAGACTCAGCGGCTTTCAGCATCGCAAACAGCTCGGCGACTGACTTGTTCATCCCGTGCATGTTATAGTTCAACACGAAGCTCTTGTAGCTAGGTGGCAATGATTGAAGAACTCGGTCAGTGATAGCCTCTGGCCGAAGGGGCATCCCCAATTCAGCCAGACGGGTGGAGTACCCAGACATTCTGAGTATGTGATCACTGATAGACCCGTTCTACTCCATCTTGCAAGCATAGAACTTATCGGAGATCTCATATCGCTCGATCCGGGCATTCTTCTGAAAGATAAACTTCAACTCCTAGAACATCTCATATGCTCCATGACGTTCAAAACATCTTTGAAGTCCCGGTTCTAAGCCATACAATAATGCACATTGAACTATTGAGTAATCATCAGAACGAGCCTGCCAGGCGTTCACAACGTCTAGCGACTCAACTGGAGCGGGTGGATCACCAAGCGGTGCATCAAGGACATAAGCCTTCTGGGAAGCCGTAAGGATAATCCTTAGATTACGGGCCCAGTCCACAAAGTTACTTCCATCATCTTTCAACTTAGCTTTCTCTAGGAACGCATTAAAATTCAGGGGTGCTACTGCGTCAGCCATGATCTACAACATAAATATTGCAAAGACAACTTAGACTATTGTTCAAGATAATGAGTTTAGTTAATCATATTACTTAAAAACTCCCACTCAAATTGACATCCCTCCGGTCATTCGAGTGTAACATGATCCAAATTCACCAACTCAAGTCCGATCATCACGTGAGTTGAGGTGGTTTCAATGGTGAACATCTTCATGTTGATCATATCTACTATATGACTCATGTTCGACCTTTCGGTCTCTTGTGTTCCGAGGCCATGTCTGTACATGCTAGGCTCGTACAGTTTAACCCGAGTGTTCCGCACGTGCAACATGGCTTGCACCCGTTGTATGTGAACGTAGAGTCTATCACACCCGATCATCACGGCGTGTCTCGAAATGACGAACTTTCGCAACGGTGCACACTCGGGGAGAACACAATTTATCTTGAAATTTAAGTGAGGGATCACCTTATAATGCTACCGTCGTCCTAAGTAAAATAAGATGCATAAAAGGATTAACATCACATGCAAATCATAAGTGACATGATATGGCCATGAACTTGTGCTTTTGATCTCCATCTCCAAAGCACCGGCATGATCTCCATCGTCACTGGCATGACACCATGATCTCCATCATCTTGATCTCCATCAACGTGTCGCCATGAGGTTGTCGCGCCGACTGTTGCTTCCACGACTATTGCTAACTCATAGCGATAAAGTAAAGCAAAAACGGCGAAAATAATTAAAGACAACTCTATGGCTCCTGCCAGTTGCCGTACTCATTGACATGCAAGTCGTGATATTCTATACAATACATGATCATCTCATACATCACATATATCTCATCATGTAATTGGCCATATCACATCACAACATACCCTGCAAAAACAAGTTAGACGTCCTCTAATTGTTGTTGCAAGTTTTACGTGGCTGCTACGGGTATCTAGCAAGAATGATTCTTACCTACGCAAAAACCACAATGGTGATATAAAAATTGCTTTTCAACCTTCTCAAGGACCGCCTTTGTCAAATCCGATCCGACTAAAGTGGGAGAAATAGACACCCGCTAGCCATCTCTATGCAACGAAGTTACATGTAAGTAGAGGGAACCGGTCTCTCGTAAGCGTACGAGTAATGTTGGTCCGAGCCGCTTCATCCCACAATACCGCCGAAACAAGAAAAGACCAAGGGAGGAAGCAATCTGAATATCAACGCCCACAAACTCCTTTGTGTTCTACTCGAGATCTCATCTATGCATAGACCTAGCTCAGATGCCACTGATGGAGAACGTAGCATGGGAAACAAGAATTTTCCTATGCACACGCAAGATCTATCCATGGTGATAAGCATCTATGAGAGGGAGAGTGAATCTACATACCCTTGTAGATCGCTAAGCGGAAGCGTTAAGAAACGTGGTTGATGTAGTCGAACGTCTCCGCGATCCAAATCGCAAGTCGTCCCTCGATCCGATCACGAACTAGTGCCGAACGGACGGCACCTCCGCGTTCAACACACGTACGGCTTGATGACGCCTTCACCTCCTCGATCCAGCGAGCGACGATGAAGTAGTAGAAGAGTTCCGGCAGCACGACGGCGTGGTGATGGTGGTAAGGAACAATCTCTGCAGGGCTTCGCCAAGCACTACGGAGATTATGACAGGAGGAACTAGAGGGTTAGGGTTGCCGCACACGCCTTGGGGAAATCTTGATGTGTCCCGTGTGCTAGCCCTACCCCTCTATTTATATGTTGAGCCTTGGGGTCTAAACTTGCAGTAAAAGCCTCCTCCGGGTTGGTTTTGCCCGCACAAGGTCGGTTTGGCCCGCAGGGAAACAGTCCAACTCGGATCCCAGCAGTCCTGCGTACAAGCGGTAGTACCGCTCACGAGCGGTAGTACCGCTTGAGCGGTAGTACCGCTTCACACAAGCGGTAGTACCGCTTGGGTGGTAGTACCGCTTCATACAAGCGGTAGTACCGCTTACGCGGTAGTACTGCCGTTACCAGCGGCAGTACCGCTTAAGGCAGTAGCAAAACTTCCTTTTGCACTTTCCAATACCTCGTGGGCTTTACCCCTTTGGCCCATATAAAGTGTTGCTGCACCCGAACACTTCGGTAAACATCCGGAACCTCTTCCGGTGAATTCCGGAACCCTTCCGGAGATCAAAACACTATTATCACATATATCAATCTTTACCTCCGGACTATTCCGGAGATCCTCGTCATGTCCGGGATCTTATCCGGGACTCCGAACAACCTTCGGTCACCAACACAATAACTCAACTATACTAATTGTCACCAAACGTTAAGTGTGTAGACCCTGCGGGTTCGAGAACTATGTAGACATGACCGAGACACCTCTACGGTCAATAACCAATAGCGGGACCTGGATGCCCATATTGGATCCTACATATTCTATGAAGATCTTTATCGGTCGAACCTCTATGTCAAGGATTCAGTTAATCCCGTATGATGTTCCCTTTGTTCTTCGGTATGTTACTTGCCCGAGATTCGATCGTCAGTATCTCTATACCTAGTTCAATCTCGTTACTGGCAAGTCTCTTTACTCATTCCGTAATACAAGATCATGTGGCTAACTCTTTAGTCACTTTGCTTGCAAGGCTCATTGTGATGTTGTATTACCGAGTGGGCCCTAAGATACCTCTCCGTCACACGTAGTAACAAATCCCAGTCTTGATCCATGCCAACTCAACAGACACCCTCGAAGATACCTGTAGAGCATCTTTATAGTCACCCAGTTACGTTGCGACGTTTGATACACACAAGGTATTCCTCCGGTGTCAGTGAGTTGTATGATCTCATGGTCAAAGGAACAGATACTTGACATGCAGAAAACAATAGCAATAAACTGACACGATCATATGCTACGTTTACAGTTTGGGTCTTGTCCATCACATCATTCTCCTGATGATGTGATCCCGTTATCAAATGACATCTCATGTCCATGGCTAGGAAACCTTCACCATCTTTTGATCAACGAGCTAGTTAACTGGAGGCTTACTAGGGACACAGTGTTGTCTATGTACCCACACATGTATTTGAGTTTCCCATCAATACAATTATAGCATGGATAATAAACGTTTATCATGAACAAAGAAATATAATAATAACCAATTTATTATTGCCTCTAGGGCATATTTCCAACAAATTCATCGCCGTCGTCATCAACAACCCTTCTTCATCAACAACCTCAATATGCTCACTATCGGGAGTGAGTAATTTCATTGTAGGCATACTGGAGGTAGATAGAGATGGATGAGATTCGTCATGTAATCGAGTCAATTTGTTAGGGCTTGATCCCTAGTATCCACTATGTTCTGATATTGATGTTGCTATGACTTTGCTATGCATAATGCTTGTCACTAGGGACCGAGTACCATGATTTCAGATCTGAACCTATTATGTTTTCATGAATATATTTGAGTTCTTGATCCTATCTGCAAGTTATATGCACCTATTATTGTTTCGATCCGTAGACTCCAAAGTGACAATAATTGGGATACTCTCCGGGGATGACTGTAATTTGAGGAGTTCATGTATTCACTATTTGCACATGCTTTGTTCCAGTTCTCTATTAAAAGGAGTGCCTTAATTACCCTTAGTTTCCATTAGGACCCTGCTGTCACGGGAGGGTAGGACAAAAAATGTCATGCAAGTTCTTACCGCAAGCACGTATGACTATATACAGAATACATCCCAACATATGATTGATGAATTGGAGCTATTGTGTATCGCTCTAGGTTGTGACTGTTACATAATGAATTTCATCCAAATATCCATTACTACTCCATGCCTACGCTCTTATAATATTGTCTTTTCTCGAGTTACTATATTACTGCTACTGTTACACTTGCTACAAAACTGCTTCCGTTATTGTTACTATTGCTACTGCTGTTACCACTGCTATCATATTACTGTGCTACTAATAAATTGCTGCAAGGAAGTGACTTCTCAGGTGTGGTTGAATTGACAACTCAATTGCTAAGGCTTATAAATATTCTTTGCCTCGCCTTATGTCGAATCAACAAATTTGGGTGAAATACTACCCTCGAAGACTGTTGTGATCCCTTGTGGGTCATCAGAGAGTAATAAAAAATTTATGCATGTGGATCATGAAAAGAATGTTTTGTGTGGTAGCTATATTGTTGAATTTTTTCAGGATGCTATTGAAAATTATTATGAGAGAGGAAGATATGCTTATATATATTTCAACAACATCAAGTTTGCTCTCTTTATGTTGAAAGTTTTGAAGTTACACTTGTTTTGTCTTCCTATGCTAGTTGATTCTTGTTTCAATAAATTGTTTGCCTATAACCTATGCATAGGAAGTGGGTTAGGCTTAAATGTGTTTGCTATATGATTCATGATCTTCCCTTTATGTTTCAATTCCTACTTTTATGTGAGCAATATTAAAATCATCATGCCTAGGTAAAAGGCATTAAACAAAAGCGCTTGTTGGGAGGAAATCCAATATTTATATTTTTCTATTTTTGTGTTTTTACATGATTAATTCTACTATAGTAATTATGTTTTGTATCTTTTATTTCAATAAAGTGTCAAGTTTAGCCTTTACCATGCTGAATTTGCATGTTTATGAGTTGCTGTTTGAAAACAGAAAGTTTTCTGTTATGTCCTGAATATTCCTGAATAATTAGAACGTGATAAAATCTTAAAAAAATCACACAGTGAGAATTTATGTGTTCTCTGTTACGTGGTAATTTTTTAGAATTTTTGTATTTACATAAGTCTGTTAATATATTCCTCCTTTACAGATTGTTCTGTTTATACAGATTGCTGTTATAGTTGCATTGTTTACTCATGTTTGCTTGTTTAATGTTTCTATTAGTGGATAGAGATGTTAAATATTTGTACGAATTTAGTATGCAATGTTTAATTATAATTTTTGTTATTTTCTACAATAGAGAATGTTAAGGTTTTGAATTTATTTTCTACTAACATATCTCACGAGTTATGTTAAGTTTTCTGTGAATGAAGTTTTTAAGACCTAGTTTAGACTGTGATATGTGAGGAATTAAGGAGACACAAGAGCTCAAGTTTGGGATTCCCAAGGCACCCCAAGGTAATATTTTAAGAAGTCTCAAGCATGTAAGCTTGGGGATGCCCCGGTAGGCATCCCACTTTTTTTCATCAACAACTATTGGTTAGTCTCGGTTGGGTCTAAGTTTTTATTTGTTCACATAATATGTGTTATGCTTGGAGCATCCTTTTGTTTTGCTTTGTTATTTTTTGCTGTTAGATACAATAATTATATCTTAGCATTATGATTTTGAGAGAGTTTATTCATAGCTACCTATTTACTTAACTACTATTTTGTATTCACTTATATCTTTTGGAGTAGTTTATTGTTTACTCTTGTGCTTCACTTATATCCTTATGGTAAATTTATGAATGAATTGAATGTCATGCACTTGAAATTATATATGTATTAAGAAGTAAACATGCATCTTCTGTTTAATCCGTTAAAATAGAAGTGAGATTATGATAATGCAGATCTTTAATCAAGTAAATGAGTTATATTATAATGACAATGAGCATTAGTTTTATTAAGTTAAACCTGTCATGTTGTGGTGATAAGTATATCCCAGTGAAGGATGGATGATTGGCTTGGCACATGTTTGATAAATTCCAGTTCATCCTTGGTGGTATTCAGGTTTGTTGGTTATCATCATGATTATATTTCCTCAATAATGTTACTATTAGAGAATGCATGACTGTGGTTTTGTGCTCGGTAAAGTGGTTGCTCCCATTCTTATGCTAACCTTTTCCTGTACTAAGCGGAATTACCGCTTGTGCATCCAATCCTTGAAACAAGTTTATGTCACAAAGTGTCTACCATACCTACCTATAGATGGTATTTCACTGCCATTCCAAGTAAATTTGCATGTGCCACCTTTAAACCTTCAAATAAACTTCTGTTTTTATGTGCCCGTACAGCTCATGGAGCGGTGGGGGTAGTCATTATCTTCCATGCTAAATGTGTTTACTCACGACGAGTGTTTATTCGCCTTGTCAAATTTATGAGAGAGGCTGATAATAGGGATGCCTACTCCAAATAAAGAATAATAAAAATAATAATGTTGAAAAAAGACACTCCTCCGGAAAAGTTGAAAGTTGGCAGGCTCCAGTGGATTCGGCTAGCCATGGTTTGTGTTAGTATAGTGGAGGGAGAGTGTAAAAGCATGGGAACCGCCATTAACATGTTTAGCATGGAAGATATTGGAAACCTTTGTCATTAAACCATTGACAGGAAAAGTACATTTCTCAAAATAAATTTATCTCTATTTTAAACCAAATGAGCTCTGGCATATGTTAATCTCTGCTTCCCTCTGCGAAGGGCCTATGTGACATCCCCAGATTTAGTCATGTCATTAAGCCAGTTAATTTGCCATGTTAGCATATTTTGCTAAGCCAAAATGCCACTTGTCACGAATCAAATTCAAATTCAAAATACAAGTTAATTTATTATTTCTTCAAACTGCAAGACAAAAGTGTTCATAATGTTGCAAACACTACTAGAAAAACGGCTATAGCTAATATGGACATTAATGGCGCACCATGTATGTGGTGCGCCACTGCTATATAGCAGTGGCGCACCAGATATGGGTGCGCCATTAATGTCCATATTACTAATGGCGCACCTGTTGTGTGGTGCGCGACTGCTAAGTTTGTCCTGGGCACACCCCCCTCCCCAGACTTACCAGTGGCGCACCGGGGTGTGGTGCGCCATTACTAGTTTTAACTAGTAATGGCGCACCACACCCCGGTGCGCCACTACTAACTATTTTTTTTTCAAAACTAGTAATGGCGCACCGGGGTGTGGTGCGCCATTACTAGTTAACTAGTAATGGCGCACCACACCCCGGTGCGCCACTACTAACTATTTTTTTTTCCAATTTTTTTTTCAAAACTAGTAATGGCGCACCGGGGTAACTAGTAATGGCGCACCACACCCCGGTGCGCCACTACTAACAATTTTTTTTCAATTTTTTTTTCAAAACTAGTAATGGCGCACCACACACCAGGTGCGCCATTAGTAACCTGAGAGCAGCTAGATATTTTTGACAGCCACCTACCACACTCACTTTCCCCACTTCATTCTCTCCACCTCTACCAAGCTTGGTCTCGGCTGCCTCCTCCTCCTCACCTCATTTGCACCATAGATTCACCCAAATTAAGTGGTTAAATTTCCTTTTTTTGATAGGTAAGTAAGGGGAATGCTTTCTTTATGTTCTAGATCTACTTTTTTCTCCCACCAACGTACACACTTTTTATGGCCTAGATCTACACTTTTCTCATTGAGCTAGATCTACGTATGTTTGTGGTGTTGCATATGTTTGTGTTTGCAGGTACCGGTATTTGAAATGCGATAGTTGCCAATATTTTGCCGGAATGTTGATTCATTTCCGTTTCGGCAAGAATTTGGCACTATGCATTATTTTTGGTCCTATTTTTAGGCAAAGTCATGCCAAATTTTTTTTTGGTTCTAAAATATCGTTTTGCTCTACCCCGCAGGCGACCATGGTCCGCACGATGACCGAAGGCATCGTGAATAGGTTTTTGAGCTCCGCGAAGGCCGAGATGCTTCAAAAGAACGAGACGGAGATAAGATGTCCGTGTCGAAGATGCAAGCTGAAGAGCCTTATGGACCCGGATTCCAGACAGTTGCGGGACCACCTGCTCGTGCGTGGTTTCATGGATGGCTATCGGTGGCAAGGTGATGAAGATGATTATGAAGTCGTCCATGGGGGCCGGGCAAGAAATAAGGAAGGGCAGCAAGACAATAGCGGCGAGGGCGGGCGAGAAGACGAAGAATCTCCAGGACATGATCACGAAGTAGATGCAGGACACAGTCATCATGTAGAAGATGGCGGACATGATGATGAGGAAGATCAAGACGAAGGGCATGATCATGAAGATGAAGATGCCGGAGCAGACGACGATGGACCATCGATGGGCTGGGTGCAGGACCCTCATATTCAAGAGCTGCTTCTCAAGCAGACGGGTAACGCAAGAGCTGCCGCCCGAGAGAAAGCCAAGCTGGATCAACTGGAGATAGACGCGGTTACTCCATTGTATGAAGGATGCAGGCCCGAGGATACCCGCCTGAAAGTAACGCTCATGGCTCTGGAGATGAAGGTAAAACACAAAATGACCGACGCATGCTTCGACGAGAACATGTCATTCTGGCACGAACGTCTTCCCAAGGGGAACAAGTGCCCGACCAGTTTCGAGGAGGCGAAGAAAATCGTGTGTCCTCTGGATTTACCGCACGTGAAATACCATGTGTGCATGAACGATTGCATCATTTATCGGGACGAGCACGCGGAGTCTACCATATGTCCGGTGTGTGGCGTCACTCGATACAAGAAGAGGAAGAAAGCTCCTCGAAAAGTGGTGTGGTACTTTCCGATCACTCCTCGTCTGCAGCGGTATTTCGCGGACCCTAAGCTAGCAGAGCTCCTGCGTTGGCACGCGGATAGGAAGGAGAAGAAGCGAGAAGATGACGGAAATGATCCGGAGATAAATAAAAAGACAAGATGCTGAGTCACCCTAAGGATGCGAGCCAGTGGCAAGCGTTGAACTTCGAACACCCAGAATTTGGGGACGATCCAAGGAACATCATGCTGGGCGCGAGCACCGATGGAGTCAATCCGTTTGGCAGCCAGAGAAGCACACATAGCACCTGGCCTGTGTTTGTGTGGATGTACAACCTTCCCCCCTGGATGTGCATGAAGAGTAAGTACATTCACATGAGTATGCTAATTGAAGGGCCGAAACAACCAGGGAACGACATCAATCTGTATCTGGGGCTGCTGAAAGAGGAGCTAGACACGCTGTGGAAAACGCCAGCCAATACGTGGGACGCCGCAGCGAAAGAATATTTCCCTATGAGAGCTGCACTACTCACGACGGTGCACGACTATCTCGGTTACGGATATGTCGCGGGGCAGGTGGTCCACGGATTTTGTGCATGCGTCAGGTGCATGGATGACACAACGTATCGCCAGCTAGATAGAGATCCCGGGTCTTCGAAAACCGTGTTCATGGGACATCGAAGGTGGCTTCGCGACGATGACGCATGGAGAAAACGCAAGGATCTGTTCGATGGTGAAACCGAACCCCGAAGACCCCCACGTATGAGGAGCGGTGAGGAAATAGACGAGCTGTTGAAAAATTGGAAAGAGTGCCCACCGCCGGGAAAGAAGCGAAAGGCGCCAGAGCCGCTGCTGAAGGTATGGAAAACGAGGTCTGTTTTCTGGGACTTGCCGTACTGGAAGATCCTCCGTGTGCCTCACAGCCTTGATGTCATGCATATCACGAAGAACGTGTGCGAGAGTCTGCTTGGTACCCTGGTCAACATGCCAGAGAGGACCAAAGATGGGCCGAAAGCAAGGGCAGACTTGCAATCAATGGGCATCAGGGAGGAGCTTCACACAAAATGCCCTGATGATGATGATGATGATGAGGCGAAGGACACGGAAAGTCGTCGCTAAGGCAAAAAGGCCAAGAAGATCGAATATGACTGCCCTCCCGCGTGCTTCACTCTAAGTCAGAAGGAGATCGAGCATTTTTTCACCTGCCTCGTAGGAGTAAAACTTCCTTACGGTTACGCGGGGAAGATAAGCAGATACCTAGACTCAGCGAAGCAGAAGTTCAGCGGGATGAAGTCTCACGACTGTCATGTGCTGATGACGCAGATACTTCTAGTTGCAATCCGTGGGATCATGGACGCGCACGTCCGTGAAACGCTATTTGGCCTATGCAACTTTTTCGACGTCATCTCTCGGAAGTCGGTTGGCATGAGGCAACTCAGAAGGCTACAGGAAGAGATCGTGGTGATACTATGCGAGCTTGAGATGTACTTCCCGCCCGCATTCTTCGACGTTATGGTGCATCTGCTGGTCCATATCGTGGAGGATATCATCCAACTCGGGCCGACGTTGCTGCACAGCATGATGCCGTTCGAAAGGATGAATGGTGTCATCAAAGGATACGTTCGCAACAGGGCACGTCCAGATGGAAGCATAGCCAAGGGCTTTCTGACCGAAGAGTGCATCTCCTTCTGCACGAATTATCTAGGCATCGAGAACCCCGTTGGTCTGCCCGTCAACAGGCACCTCGGCAGGCTCGCTGGATGGGGTCACCGCGAGGGTCGCCGCGAAATGCATGTCGACTTCGAGGGTCGACTTGCCGACTTTGAAAGAGCAAACCTAGTCACGCTACAACACATAGACGTGGTCGATCCTTGGGTGGTAGAGCACAAAACCTTTATTGAGAAGACGTACAATGACCGAGGCCAACAGAGGACGGACGGAGATATAATCAAAGAGCACAACTCATGTTTCACGCGTTGGTTCAAGGACAAGCTTCTGTCGTACCCTTTACATGAGGATTCTTCCGCGGAAGAAAAACTCATATTCGCCTTGTCACAGGGCGCCGAGCACAACCTGATGACCTATCAGGCGTACGATATCAACGGCTACACATTCTACACCGAGGAAAAGGACATGAAGAGTGATTATCAGAACTCCGGGGTAACGATGGAATCCTACACCGGTAACGACAAGGACAGATACTACGGAAGGATCGAGGAGATCTGGGAGCTGAGCTACACTGGAGAGAAGGTCCCGATGTTCCGTGTCAGATGGGCCAAGAGCGTCCTAAAAGAAGACAGGTATTTCACCACCATGGTTATACCCGAAGCCAAATCCAAGACCGCGGGCGCAAACGTCACCGCGAAAAATGAGCCATGGGTACTGGCTTGCCAAGTGGACCAATGCTTCTTCATTACCGACCCGTCAAAGCCCAGTCGTGTTGTCGTGAGGAGAGGCAAAAGGAACATCATCGGAATGGATGGAGTCACCAATGAGCAAGACTTCGACAAGTACGGCGACCCGAAGATGGAAGATGACGACGACGATGAAGTACCATACACCACAAGAAGAAGCAGGACCACCCTACCTAAAGGACGTCCGTTCAAGAGAAGAATTCAAGGGGTTCCGGGGCTAAATTATTCAACCGCGAGAAAGAAGGGCAAGAAGATTGTGAAAAGATAGCTAAGATCGAATCACGACGTGTCGGCCGCGTGTGTATCGGATTCTCGATTGCTGTGAAACACCATGGGCAGGGCGAGATTAGGCTCCAAGATCTTGTTCTGTTGCTTATAGTCTTCATGGGATGTTTATTTTTTTTCCAGTTGATTGTATGGCTGATCTTGGAATATGATATATCGCTGCTTATTCTTGTCGATAAAAGACGGGTTAGTGTATCAATTAAAACTTGGGTTGGGAAGCCGGTTCGAGTTTGTTTTATGCAACATATCAATTCCACCAAGGTACATACATAGATACATAGATGGAGCTTGCTGCTATGGTGTATCCTTGATGTTCCATCTCAGTGGTTAAAACCTTCTGTATGAATTGTATATGACCTGAAGAACTTAATTGTTGGCCTATTCCTAGCAGTTGTGCTTTGGCCTAAATACTTAGTACAACAATACTGCAAAATACTACTTTTGAATTTAATAGGCCAGTTAGCAAATTTTTCTGGCATGGGCAGGATGAGAATGGCTCAATTTTCTGGTTGTAATTGTTCTGATTGCTTGATTCTGATATGTTGTGCAGACTGAGAAGTCCTAGCTACTCCAACTCCAACCCGGTGTACATCTGGTGGTCGTCAAGCAACCTTCTGTTCTTGCTGCAACCCATCACATTCAGTCCAGCAAGGTAGAGACGAGGAATAGCATTCAGAACGTGAATCTCACGCCGACCATCGGCCCATGGCAATTTCTAGTGTTTTTTGGCTATCATGTGATATACATGAATCTCATGCTATGTCTGGTGGCCATGGCAATTTTTCTGGTGGTATAATACTGTGATGACACATTGCTCCAGTTGACCTACTCCATTCGTTTATGATGTTGGAGTATCAATGCAAAACCTTTTTATGAATCTGTGCAGGGATTTGTGCCCGTTATTGCCGAAATGTTGATTCATTTCCGTTTCGGCGAAAAACGGGCACTCCTAGGTCAAGAAATTAGCAAAGGTCATGCCGAATTTTTCCTAGAATTTATTTCAATGAAAAAACAAATACTGGTGATTTAAACTGCCATTAGCAATCATATACAATCTTGAAAGTGCATGTGCTCTGTTAATAGTTTTAGGACACTATTTTTCTTGTCATGACACTTATTTTGAGTGTATATGATTGGAAATTTGCCCAGCCTGGGACTAGTGTGGGATGCACTGCCACTTGCAGCACACATCCTGAATACCAAGGCAAAGCAACGGAAAGTGGCCAACGCAAAACCGGAAAGGGGATGGATTCCTTCCATGTGCAATCCAATAATGGACAATTTATATTACTAAAACTGTGCTGCTTAACACTAACTAGTGCATATCTGAATTCTGAACAAGACGCAGTGCTCCAGGTTTGTCAGGGTTAACACTGCAACTCTTTCACAGGTTCTTGCTTGCTGGAGCTGAACTGCACTAGTTCAATCCAACCTTAAAATTAAAATGAAATAAAGTTTACAGTAGGCAAGAATTGATGTGCTGATCAACATCATCCACAAACACACTTATCACCATGGCACTAATTATTAGCCATTAGCAGGATTTGAGTGGAGTGAAATTCCTTGTTAGTGGCGATCACCCTTTGGGTCCCTCCATTGTACTGCCCCACTTTTGTGGTTTTAATCACCACCTCCCCTTTATGCAATTCTACCTTTCCTAGTAGCTACCTGTCCATGCCCATGGTCAAATACTTCTAGAAAACATTGGCCGACTAACTAACAAATCATGACTAAACCTGCCTTTTATTTTTCCTTTTCTAGTTTTCCTATTTAGTGCGAACATGGCCGACAACGAAGAGGCCGGCGGTTCGGGCAAGCCATTCTGGGAGCTGTCCCAGGAGATGGAGGAAGAACCTCACCGCTATGAGGACGCCGCGGAAGACACCGATCCCGACTACACAACCCCTAGTGGCGTCGGGGATGACACCACTGATGGTGCCGCCGGGGATGCCACCACTGATGATGGCAGCGAACGCACAGATGGCAGCCAACCGAAGAGGCAACGGAAGGACCGGCGCCCGAACGTGCTCGGCACCGTCAAGGAGGAATTTACTGAAGTGTCCTCCAGTGGGCATCCAACGGCGCCCAAAGAATTAGTCGGTGGGTACGCGGGACAACTCGGGTGCATTCTCCGGAGCACCGTCTCGATCAACACCGAGAACCTAAGGCATCGTGACCGAGGGAATTTGCGCAACCTCCTCTTCACGAAGCTGCACGAACGATACAAGTTCCCCGGTGACTTCGCAAACACACGCCTCTCAGGGAATAAAGTGAACAGTGCCGCCCTCACGAAGATGAGCACGGCCCTGGCTACTTGGAGAGCCGCGGTGAAGAGAATGATTCTAAGAGGTGATAGTTATGAGAAGATCAAGGAGAAAAATCCTTCGATCAGTGAAGCTGACTACCTGGAGTTCAAGATCAAGTGCGAGATCAACGCATCCGCGGAATCAAGTCAGTGGGGGAAAGATATGCGGGACTTGAACTTAGGGGTCCACAAACTCGGTCCCGGCGGTTACAGAGTGGCGGAACCTAAATGGGACAAGGAGGACGCGGAGCGTGCCAAGCAAGGCCTACCGCCCCTCTTCGATAAATACCATGAAAAGCAGACCAGGAACTATGTCAGGGCCCGGTACAAGGTGGACCCGGTAACAAAGGAGCTTACCACGGATCCGAAGGTGAAGGATCTTGAGCGTGTTCTGGTAAGGAATACACCCCCGCGTAATTAGCTCCATATGGTTGCATTCTAATTAATGAAGCCAAATTTCTAAATGGTTCACGTTCCTTCCGCGGGAAACTGAAAGCAGTAGCGCGGGGTCTCAGAGCTCCCCGTCTGCCCCTTGGGACACCACTTTAAATAGGGCGTTGAACGTAATGAAACACAAGGATAAGTTCAGTAAGCCGTCGTCAGCTGGTCGTGTGGCTGGCGAAGGCTTGTCCACGAAATGGTCGGAATACTATAAGGCTGGGCGAAAGGAGAGAAAGACCAGCTCGGAAAGCCAGGAGCGCGAGGTTAAAGAACTCAAGGCACAAGTGGCGCGGATTCCGGAGATAGTCCAAGAGCAAGTGCGAGACCAACTGGGAGCGACGATCACCGCCATTATGCCTACCTTGCTTGAGGGGCTACGGGGGTGGATTGCGGGCGGCCAACAGGGGCCGCCCCCGATTCCCAGCTTCACGGGCAGCAACTCGCACAACGCGCTGGCATTGGTGTCTCCGGCGGAGGCGGCATTGGTGTCTCCGGCGTCGGCGCCAGTATTGGAGCTTAATGCACCCGGGTGTGGGAAGAATACGCCGGCCGGCACCTCGGCAGCAAGCGGCCCCTCCGTCACTTGCACGCCCGCCGTTGGCGGTGCCTCGACATTAGCCGAGCTCGATGCCATCACGGTAACTAAGCCTTGGCCGACGACTTCATCTCCTTGCCTTTGACTGGGCATCCCTGACGCGCCCTACATGTTTTCGCAGGGCGCCGCCAACGTTCCATGCACTCTCCTGCACTTCGTGGACGGCGAGTTGATCGATGTCGCCAAGGCCAAAATCGTTGAACTGGACAACCGCGTGTTCCACGGTAATCCGATGCCACCCACCGTGTATAGGGTTCAACTGGTTCGGGTGCTGCGGGGCTGCGACGACTTGTTACCTCCGTATCGACCCCCTGGGGCCGACGAAGATGATGTGATGACCCTTAGCGCCTGCTTAAACTGGTCCATGCTTTGGCCGAAGAACCAGATTCGTTTGGGGGCGGGGGACACCAACCCACAGACAACACCGCCAGTCGTGCCGGGGCCAAGCCATGGCAAGACCGCCGCAACGCTACCGCCGTCAGCTAATCCGGACATGCATATGGCACAGGATCCGGACGACGACGACGATACATTTTCCAACGTCGATAAGTACTTCAACGAACATGGGTACGGTGACGAATTCTTGGGGCCTCCTTCTCAAGAACCCAACCCTGCAAAAGACGATCGCGATCTAGCTAGTACCGCGGAGAAACCCAATTGCAACAGGCGTCGTCTGTTCAGTTCTCAGGAGACGCCTCCAGCTGCCGCCTTCACCGAGACTCAAACAGCCGAGGTGCGAAATATTATCAGCCCCAACACACTCAAGAAGGTGGTCTCTGAGCAGAACTCGATCCCATTACAGCAGAAGAAGCAGAAGGAACGGAAAAGAAAAAATAACAAGGGTGCGAGCCAGCCGGCACCGAGTACGATCCGTGCTCAGGACGGGCCACCAATATCTAAGGATATCTCGAGGAGGGTGCATGTGGCGGGTAGGCCGATGCTACCGACTAATCTGCTCAATGCTGCAACCGGTGCTATGCGGAGTCTGCATGACGGTGTTCTTTCTATGGAGAAGCGGCGTCTCTCCGAGAATGATGTGGCATACCCGGTTTTCGTGGCCAAGGTGCCAGAGGGCAAGGGCTTTGTCGATAGCCCCATCGGGCGTATGATCGTCTTGCGGTTTGATGACATCTTCGCTATGTTTAACCTTTATCCGCTGCACTACACCTTCATTCGGCTATTTTCGCTCAGTATGGAGATGCGGATCATTAGAGACAAGACCCCGGACATCGTGATAATCAACCCCTTCTACATGCGTGCCAAGATCTTGGGCAGCGCTGGGGACCGGCAAGTCGCGAGTTCATACCTCGAAGGCGTCATTCTGGCGAACCCAGATAAGGATAACTTCCTCGTGCCTTACTTTTCCGAGTAAGTCATCCCCTCACCGCCCCGTAACATATGATTTCTTAGATTTCGATCGTTCTTTTTTTTTCTAACATTCCGTGTTTTGTGCAGTGACACACGGTGCACACTCATCCTCTTAAGCCCGAAATATTCCATGGCCACGTATTTCGACTCGGACCGTCAGTCGAAGAAAGACTACACAAATATCAAGAAAGTTCTTGATGATGCTCTCCCCGGCTACGCCAAATCTGGAGGCACCTTCAGGAGGCCAATTTGTAGGTACGGCAAGCACGTGTTCACCCACGTAACGACATTCCCCTGCGTCAAGCAGCCGCCTGGCAGTCAGAAGGATGCCTACTACGCCCTCCATCACATGCGGGTGATCGTACGGAACCATCATCAGCGTATGCTACCAAATAATCTCAAAGAATGGGCCGCACGCTTGTCGGCAATCCAGGACGAGGACATCAGACAAGAATTCTTTCGCATCCAGTCGGAGTTAGCGGACATCATCTATCAAGATGTCCTTCGTACCTCGGGGCAGTTCTACCTCAACTATCAACCGTCCAACAGTGAAATAGAAACAACGCTACAAATGCAGGCTGACAACGACCACACATTCATGACCATCACGAAAGACGGCGGCTTCATCCATGCTCCGGTCCCTGAGTCGAGTCGAAAGTATTGATGCTATGTAGTTCTGAAATATCGATTAGCTCATGTTGTAATTAAACTTTAATGAACTTGTATGTCTCTTTAGTTTGGACAGTCGTTCAACTTATATGTAATCGATGGTATTTATTAGTAGGACCATGAACCGTGCTATTAATGTGTTGCTTTTCTCTTCCGATCCTTTTGTTGCATACTTATATATTGCTTATATATTATCTGTGAATTGCTACTAACGTTTTGTTTGTCTAGTGCATAGAGATGCCGTCGTATGTCGTGTACAAGGGTGAGGTTCCCGGAGTCTACGACGACTGGGAGGAGTGTCGGAAACAGGTTCACCGTTTCAGCGGTAACAGTTACAAACGGTACACCACTAGGGCGGAGGCGGAAGCTAGATACGCGCGCTATCTAGCGGGAGAGAGGAGGGAGCGGAGGAGGAACCGGATGAAGACCAGTTTCATCGCGATGATGCTCATCGTGACCGCAGCTCTCTTCTATGTGATGGTAGTTTAGATGATATCGACTTTGTAATGTGACGACAAACTTGCTACTCGGTCTCGAGACCTAAACTTGTCTAATATTTGAACTTTGTTCGCTATTTCGAATTCGGAAACTAATGTGATGAATTGTATTATGTCCTGTTTATACTTGACTAATTGTGGTGCTGTATTGTATTGTATATTCTGTGCTATATAATTAATATATTCTGTGCTGTGCAAATATCAGAAAAGCAAAAAATAAAAAAAATCCTATAATTCATAGTAGTGGCGCACCTGTCAGCACATTAGTGGCGCACCTTGCAAAATATCAGTGGCGCACCTATAGAGACATCAGTGGCGCACCTGTTGGCTACCAGGGCCCCCTCATCTGCATTAGTAGTGGCGCACCAGTAGCCATAGTAATGGCGCACTACAAGGTGCGCCACTGTTATATTGAATACTAATGGCGCACCAGGGGTGCGCCATTAGTATTTGTTATTAGTGGCGTGGTAATAGTGGCGCACCTATGGTGCGCCATTAATACCCAAATGTGATGCGCCACTAATGTGCTTTTTTCTAGTAGTGAAATCATCACTAGTAAATTGTCATGCAGGAACCAACATAATTTGAAATATTTAAATGACATTAACCAAATTAAAACAGAGCCAACAGCATTTAAATTAACCATTTCAAAACAAACAAATATTTAAACTATTCAAAATAAATTAAAACTCTGTGGGCTAGCTCAAATCACTGTCTAGTATTTATGTGCCAAATACCATGTTCAACTAAATTCATTTACTATTTGTAGAAATGCAAAAGAGAAACAAAATAGAAAATAGAAAAAAAGAAAAGGCCATAGGCCACTGTGCACTTAGGCCTGCACAGCGCCAGTACAGCCCAGCCCGCTAAGCGCCGGCCTTCCCCTACCTCCCGCAGCGCCAGTACGCCATGGCCACCCTATATATATGCCCGGCCTCGCGCTACAGGAGCTCGGGGAGTAGGTTAAGAGCACCGCTGTGACCCCTTCTGCCCCGCGGAAAACCCTAGCCCCCTAGATCCCCCATCTCCCTCTCTCTCGCTCCTTTCCGAGCCCACCCGATCGCCATCGCCACCGCGCCATCGCCGTCTTCGGGGTCCGCAACCACCCCGAGCCGCGCGAGGATGTCCAGAAGGATCCTCGGCGTCGTCTTCATTGTCTCCACCACCGGATCGAGCCTAGGAAGGCCCTGCGCTCGCCAACAGCCGTCGTCTTTACCCACGGTCGCCGTGCACCGCGCCGCTTGATTCACCGCCTCCCGAGCTCCCCCGGCCTCTCCGAGACGCCCACGAGCTTCACTATGAGCTCGCGCATCTCCCGCACCTCCTCCTAGCCTCAGCCGTTTCCCTTAGCCCCGGGTTCGTATGCGCCGCCATTGTTGCCGTTCAGTCGTCGTTGCTACCGCGGCTGCTGTTCCCCTTAGCTCGCGCCGGTAGCGCAGTTGGACGCGACGCGCTATGCCCGTTCGTTTGGTGCCTGCGGTCGTCCAAATGGACGCCGGATTCGGTCGCCGGCGTCCTGCCGCCGCGCGCTATGGTCATCGGCGCCGACCACCGCTGTCTGGGTCGCTGACCCGTGGGCCCTGGCCGTTAGTTAGCTAATTAGGGGCCTAGATGCTAATTAGCATTAACCCGCTGACCCTAATAGCCACTGACAGCGGGCCCCACCGCAAATAAAATGATTTGGTTAAGTCAGACACTGACACATGGGGCCCACCCACTAATTAACCTAATTATGTTTAATTAAAATCTTGTTAACTAGATGTGACACTGACAGCTGGGTCCCACTGGACCTTTGACCAGTCAACCGTGGACCAGTCAACTGCTAAGTGGGCAGTTAACTGGCCCCACCTGTCAGCCCCTGTGCCACTCTGCTAGGTACACTTCTGTGTACCCATAGCAGCTTAGCTATTTAATATTTCGTATTAAAAAGAATTCTAGAATATTCAGAAAATCATTAAAATTTTGCAAAATCATAGAAAATAAACTGTAGCTCTGATGAAAATAATTTATATATGAAAAATGATCAGAAAAATATAATGAATCCGAATATGCCAACAAAATGCTTAACCAACACTCCTAACTTGATGAACATGGAACCTTTTCATCCAGATCAATTCATCAAATAATTCGCGGAGCTGGGAAAATATTCCCGAATAGGAATATTTCCCCCCTTTAATTAAAATACTTAGTAATGCATTAGGTCACATCAGCACCTCATTTTGCCATGTCATGCATTGTGATGCATTTGTATGCTTTGTATTTATTGTTTCTTCCCCCTACTTCTTCTCCGGTAGACTCTGAGATTGCCGACGACACTGGGTACGACTACACCGCTGACGACTAGACCCTCTCAGCAGAGCTTCCAGGCAAGCAAACCCCCTTGATCATTCTGATATAGCCCATTCTTTCTATCTTATGCTTGCATTAGATTTTGCTACTGTTGTTATTCCGGTAGCTCCTATTCTGATGCATGGCCTATTTTTGTAACCTGCTGTTGATACTTTACCTATTATCCTATATGCTTAGTATAGGTATGTTAGTGTCCCATCAGTGACCCTACACCCTTGTCCGTGTTGCCATGCTATGTCATCTGGGTTATTCGTATAAGTTGGCCGATGTATCGAGACCTGAACACCCCTTTAGGCCCATGCAATTGTACGACTCTGCAGAGCCGCAACAAGTGTGATCATAGTGAGGGTGATTCCTTGTATTTCACTCTCGATGATGACTCTGAAGCGTAGCATCTCAAGTGTGACCTAACTGAGGGTGATTCCTCGTACTTCACTCTCGATGGTGACTCTGTCGTGCAGAATATCAAGTGTGAACCTATCGAGGGTGATTCCTGTAACACCCCAAAGGTCATGCTACAGTAAACTCATGCTAATGGTGCCATGTCATCACAATTAAAGTTGCTAAACATCACTTTGATCCAAACCCAGTTCAAATCCAAATTTAAAATAAAGTCAAAATAATGTTTCTTTAAACAGCGAAACAAAATTGTTCCTAATATGTCATAAAATCCCCAAGCAATTTTAAAAATAACATAAGATTCATTTGGATCCCTAAATTAACCCCAACAATTTTTAAGTGGACCAACATCACTTATATTGGCCATTCAAAAATAAACAAATGCTTAAGAATTGCCAACCGTCCTGAAACTTTGTGAGGTGCTCTAGATTATTGTACAGTAATTATGTGCAAAGTACGAGTCCAAGCAAAATTCATTTACTATGTAAACTAAATAGAAAACTGAGACAAAATGATTAACAAAAACAAAGAAAAAGGAAAATGGACAAACTTACCTGTTGGACTGGGCTCTACGTGCACAGTGCACAATCGGCCCAGCCCAGCCACGCCTTCCCCTTCCTCCTGTTCACAGGAGACCGTGGCACGCATCCGGCCGCAGGTGGACGCCTGCCGGCCATCCCGCGACCCCCTGGTGGATAAGGTCACCCCGAGCCCCCTCGTAGAACCCTAGATCGGCATTTTCCACCTCACTCCCTTGCTCTCTTCGTTTCGTTCGACGACCGACGCCACCGTCGCCATGGCCTCCTCTGCCCGCGCGCTCTACGACCTCCCCGCCGCCTAGGACTGCGCCAGGAGCACCGCCGTCGTCCGCTTCTTCCTCCCTGACTATGAGCTCGAGTTCTGCGCCACTGCATCGACCAGATCGACCACGTCTTCATCGCTACTGCCGCCGGCTAGCTTCCTCGATTCCGGCCGCTCTGCAGCTACTAGCTTCTCGCCGGGCCTTCGTGTGCCTCCTCGGTAAGCACCGTCGCCTTTGCCTCTCTTTTCGAGTCCTGGGTCCTCCCTTAGCAAGCTAGCCACGAGCTTCGGCTCCGTCGGCCACCATGGTCGCAAGCTCAACCTAGCCGAGCTCGACCAGGACGTGTCCGCCTCGCCCGTGAGATCCTCTGGACGCGGTCGCCCCTGTGCGTGCCACCGCGGTCCCGTACGTGCTCGCGCGCGTCCTCCCGTGCTCGCCGTATCCGTCGCCCGAAACTCGCTGTGGCCGCACCCGTGCTGCGCCCCCGCCGTGCGCGCCTTTCCGCACCCGCGTGCGCCTGCTGCCGCTCGCGCGTGCCCATACGCTCGCTGCCGCTCGCTGTTTGCTGCCGCTGCTGCTAACTGCTACTGCTATTGCGTCGCTGCTCCTTCGCTGCGGCTGCTTTGACGCCGCTGCTGCTTACTAATGCTTCTACCGCCGCCTACTGTTGCCGCTACTACCTGCCGCAGCCGCCGCCGCCGCCGGCTAGCGCCCACTGCCGCTCGCGTGTCGCACGCTCGCCGCTGGCTCTGGCCATCGCCATGGCCATTGCCGAGTGCGTGCGTGTATGCACAACCGTGAGAACGGCTAGCTTGTGCCACTGCACATGGGGCCGGACCAATTAGTTTAGCACTAATCAGACTAACTAACCTCTACGACATGTGGAGCCCCCACAGCCAATTAATCAAATTAACTAGAAAAGTTTAGTCCTTAAATAAATCCTGAGAAAATGACACGCGGGACCCACCTGCACTGTTCATACGTTGACCAGTCAACCTTTGAGTGGGTCAACCCAGTCCCGCTGGCCCCACTGTCATACACTGTGGCTAGAATAGCACTAGGTGACAAGAGTATTTTACTGTTTTAATTTCGAATTAAAATAAAATCCAGGAATTCTAAAAAATCATTAAAACTTTGAAAAATCATATAAAATAATCCGTAACTCGGATAAAAATATTTTATATATGAAAAATGGTCAGAAAAAAAGATAAATCCGAATATGCCATCCACATACTTGTCACATGCCTCCAACACTGCAAACATGGAACCTTCCCCTCCGGATCATCTGTCCGATAATTGCCTAAAGCCGGGAAAATATCCCCAGATATTTTCCCGCTCTGTCTGTAATGCGTAGCACTGCGTTAGGGCACCCGCCAGCACAGCATATTGCCATGTCATGCCTTGTGATGCATTTGTTTGCTTTGTATTTATTGTTTCTTCCCCCTCTTCTTCTCCGGTAGACCCCGAGACCGACGCTGACGCCACCGAGTACGACTACGCTGCAGACGTCCAGCCCCTTTCTGCAGAGCTTTCAGGCAAGCAAAACCCCTTGATCATTCCTATATCGCCCATTCGTTCTCTCCCATGCTTGCATTAGATTTTGCTACTGTTATTCGATAACTCATATTTTGATGCATAGCCTATTTTTGTAACTACTGTTGATACTTTATCTACTATCCTATGTGCTTAGTATAGGTTAGTTAGTGATCCATCAGTGGCCCCGCACCCTTGTCCATGTTGCCATGCTTTGCTTCCGGATGCTCGATCAGTGTGATCGACGTGCAGAGACCGACACATCACCGCACACCCCCTTAGTTGTACGACTCTGTAGAGCTATTATCGAGTAACGAGGGTGATACCTCCTACCTCACTCCTGATGATATCTCTGTAGCGTAGCTAGTCGGTTGTGGGTTACTGAGGGTGATTCCTCTTTCACCACCTTTGATGATGCCTCTGTCGTGCAACCCCTCAAGTGTGAACCCATCGAGGGTGATTCCTCCAAGTTCATCTTGACAGATACATCGACTGGGAATCCATCGAGGGTGATTCCTCGGATTTCCCCCTTGATGTTATGGACAAACGGTTACCATGTTTTTACCTCAGTCCCTAGTTGAAGTCGGGTCGACCCCGAGGGGTACCCGCGAGAGATGTGAAGTCGGGTTGACCGTGAGGGTACCCGCGAGATAATTACGCGGCACGGCCGGGCAGGCAGACCGCCCCAGGAGAGGGATGGGCCTGACCCTTGCCGTAAGTACGCGAGACGGGGCGACAGGAGCACTGATCGTCACCGCGAGCTCCCAACACACTAATGGGTTTGGATATGTGATCTGAGTAGGCCTCTGGCCTTTTCGCACTAGCCACCACGCTAGATAAGTTATGGGCACTCGGCGCCGTACGATTCTCCCGAAAGCTCTTCAGATGTCACAGTTCAGAGATGTGGGCTGATTGTTGGGGTGGACGGTAACCGCCTGCGCTTGTATAAGGAGGTGGGTCTGGTCCCCGGTCAGTCGCGCAACGCTCAGGAGTGCTTAGGACGATTGGCCCATGACTTGTTCGCACTTAGGATGTACACCGGTGTGCTGACCTCTCTGTTGAGCCAAGGTAGGACTACGGCATGTCGATCAGCCGAGGCCGGGTGTAACCCGATAAAAGTGTGTCTGGCCGGAGTTAATTGAGCGTGTTGGGTAAGTTGGTGCACCCCTGCAGGGAAGTATATCTATTCGAATAGTCGTGTCCACGGCAACGGACGCTCGGAGAGTATCTCGATCTACTACAACTAGAAATGGATACCTGTGTTACTTAATTAATATGTTAGCTCCGGGATCGCTTTCTCGTAGGGAGTCGAGGAAGGATCTCTAGGCATTGCTACTATTACTTATTACTTATGTTATGCTGCTAATCTGCACTCTTCTAATGCTGCAAGACGCTGCAAGATGCTAGTCTTTGATAGGCTAGGCTTTCCCCTCTATTCTGGCATTTCTACAGTATAGTCCACAGATACAGCCCCCTCCATTTGATACCGAGGCATAAATAGAATAGTTCTGATGTAAGTCTTGCGAGTACTTTGGATGAGTACTCACGGTAGCTTTGCTACCCTTTTTCCCCATACCCGATTGCTGCGATCAGATGACGGAGTCCCGGAGCCAGCTGACACCGTCGACGACTACTACTACCCCGATGGAGCCTACTACTACGTGGAGACCAACGACCAGGAGTAGTTTCGGAGGTTCCCAGGCAGGAGGCCTGCGCCTTTTCGATCTAGTTGTCGTTGTTTTGCTCAGCCTTCTTAAGGTAAACTTGTCTATTTATGTCTGTACTCAGATGTTGTTTCTTCCACTGACTTTTGTATTCAATCCTTCGTGGCCTGGCTTGTAATATAAAGCTATATGCCTTTAATTTGTGTCTAGAGTTGTGTTGTGATATCTTTCCGTGAGTCTCTGATCTTGATCGTGCGCATTTGTGTGTATGATTAGTGCACGATTGAGTCGGGGGCGTCACAATTCCTTCATTTCACCTTGATGGTATGAAACTGAGACGCGATAACCCCCCTTAATTATAAAGTCGGGTCGGCCCCCAAGGGTACCCGCGAGAGATTATTGCGGCGAAACGACAGGGAAGATGGCGACCACCTAGGAGAGAGGTGGGCCTGGGCCCTGGTCATGGTCTGCGAGTTACCAAGTCGGAGCGCCAGGAACCTTGGTCATCTCCGCGAGCTACAAATAATACACTAACGGATTTGGGAATCTGATCTGAGTTGGCCACTGGCCTATACGCGCTACCAACACGTGGGATAATGGTATATGGGACCCTCTGCATCGTACATTCTCCCGAAAGCTTCGGTAGACGTCATAGTTGAGCGGCGCGCGCCCGGGTGAGCCGGTTATGCCTGGATACATACGTTGGCTTGGTCCTGGCCGCGTTCGCAATGCGTAGGAGTGCTTAGGGCGATTGGCTCATGACCCCTTCGCGCTTAGGATGTAGACCGGTATGCTGACCTCTCTGCGGAGCCTAGGTAGGACTACGCCATGTCGATTACCTGAGGCCGGGCATTACCCAGGCATGTGTGTTCTGCCAGATGTAATCAAGCATGTTGGGTAATAGTAGTGCACCCCTGCAGGTAAGTAATCTATTCAAATAGCCGTGTCCACGGTAACAGGACGCTCGGAGTTGTATCCTGATCTACTACAACTAGAACCGGATACTATAATAATACTTATCTATTTTACTATTTCGGGATCTCTTTCTCGCAGGATTGTCTAGGAAGGATCTCAGGGTTTTGCTGCTATATACTTGTAACTATATGTTATTATACGCTATTCTCTTCTGTTGTTGCAAGATGCTAGTCTTCGATAGGTTTGGCTTCTCCCCTTCTACTCTGGCATTTTTGCAGTTTAGTTCAAAGATATAGCCCCATTCCATTGATACCGATGCATACTAGCATAGTTCTGATGTAAGTCTTGCAGGTACTTTGGATGAGTACTCACGATTGCTTTGCTACCTCTTTTCCCTACCCAGTTGCTGCAATTTAGATGACAGAGCCCAGGAGTCGGAGATTCCCGAGGTTGACTACTACGTGGAGTATGATGACCAGGAGTAGTTCGGAGGTCGCAGGCAGGAGGCCTGCGCCTTTTCAATCTGTTGTCGTTGTTTTGTTCAGCCTTCTTAAGGCAAACTTGTCTAACTTCGTCTGTACCCAGACTTATTTGTATTTGTACCAATGTATCCTCGGGTCCTCAAGACCCTAGTTTGTAATATAAAGATTTATGTTTTAATTTGTGTCGTAGAGTTGTGTTGTGATTTCCTACTGTGAGTCACTGAGCTTGATCGTGCATGCTGCGTGTATGATCAGTGCACGATTGAGTTCAGGGGCGTCACAACCTATCTATTTACTTTTATTGTTGAGTCAATTACATCTTTCTCTCTTTTGGCATCGCGTATTGAGCATGGGGACCACTCTTAGCTTTGTATGCATTCTTCGAATAGCAATTTGTTGAGCATTGTATAAGTATGATGGTTATCTTCAAATTGGAGTACCTAGTCGTCATCTATACTTCTTTGGTTGCTTTATATTTGCAATATAATGTTGAAAGATTCGCGAGATGCTTTAGTACCACTTTATGATATGTTGAAATTAATGGAATGATTTTACTTGTTATTAGAATTATCATTGCCTATGTGATCAAAGGTTTGTTCTATTCTAGCATTCACACTTCATAAATTATTTATTTTATTATTTACCTACTCAAGGATGAGTAGGAATTAAGCTTGGGGATGCTGATACGTCTCCAACGTATCTATAATTTATGAATCATTCATGCTATATTTACATCAATTATATATGATTTTGGTGCACTTTTATATTATTTTTATGAACTAACCTATTAATCTAGTGCCTAGTGCCAGTTCATGTTTTTTGTATGTTTTTGGTTTCGCAGGAAATCCACATCTAGAAAGGTCCAAATATGATGCCAATTTTTGACTTTTTTTTTGGACCAGGAAGTACCCTAGAAGCTTCGGAAGTCAACGAGAAGATGCCTGAGGGGCCCACAAGGCTAGGTGGCGTGGCCTGGGGTGGTGGCCGTGCCACCTGAGCTTGTGGGCCCCCCGGCACCCTTTTAACGTGATTCCAACGGTACAATTTTCTATAAATACCGAAACCCTCCGTCGTACTCCCAGAACAATTTTTCTGCCGCCGCAAGTTCCTATTTCGCGACGATCCCATCTGGAGGCCTTTTCCGGCACTCTCCAGAGGGGGAAGCCATTGGAGGAGGCCTCTTCATCAACCTTGTTGTTCTCATGGTGATGTGTGAGTAGTTCATCCTCGGGGCTTCTATGTACTAGTAGCTATGTGTTCAATCTCTCTCTCTCTCTCATGTTCTTGATGGATTCAATCTTGATGTATCATGAGCTTTATTAATAAAGTTGGATCTTATGATGTTCATCTCCCTCTATCTTTTTTTTGCGGTGAATTGAGTCTTGCTCTTTGAAGTTTTTCTATATTGGATTGAATACTTTGGATTTGAGATCACTTGATGCATGTCTAGTAATTAACTTGCGGATACCCGAGGTGACATTGGGGTAATCTTAGCATAAATGTGGAACGATAGTATCATATGGTGTTGTCGTAGTACGATCTCTGGGCCTATCCGTGGTGACATTGGGTTGGTTCAATAGATTGATTGGAAGGACAACTTTGAGGTGGTTGCCACCTATGCGATTTCATCCTACTTTCTCTGATAGAATAGGAACTTTGGAGTGATTCTTTGCTGCACTTTGAGAGATTATCATGATGTTCAATTATGATAATGATGTTGAGAGTTGGCATTAGTGAAAGTATGAACCCTAGGTCTTATTTTCAAGCATTGAGACACCGTTTTTGTTCACTTTTGTAACTTGATACCTTACTGGTTTTATTTGTTCAGATTACAAAAAACTATTTCTACCATCCATATTACACATCTATCATCATCTCTTTGCCGAATTAGTGCACCTATACATCTGACAATTGTATTGGGTGTGTCGGAGACACAAGAAATTACGTGTATTTGATTGCAGGGTTGTTTGAGAGAGAACCACCTTTATCCTACAGCTCTCACAGATTGATAAAACTTAGGTCATCCACTTGAGGAAAATTTGTTACTGTTCTATAAAATTCTCCGCTTGGAGACCCAACAAAGTCTACAACAAAAAGGTTGCGTAGTAGACATCAGGCGGCACGATGATGGGGGTAAGAGGGCGAGGGGAGCGGGGGCGACGACAACGGCTGGCGACGGGAGCATGGCCGAGCTCCATGAGCTTGCACCGCCGCGGCGGTCGCACCGGTCGCTGTCAGCCTCGCTTGTGCCACCCTCCTCCAAAGCGGCCGCGGCGGGGAGCGGCGAAGAGGAGGCGGAGCACCTGCTGGGCGTGACGGGGTGGCGAGGGCACAACTAGCTCGGTCGGAATCGGGGCGCAGCGGCGGGGCGATGGAGATGGCTCCGGGGAGTCACAGCGTGGCGCCAGGGAGTCGCAGCATGGCGCCGCACGGCCCAGCGAGCGTCGGGAGGGAGGCGCGGGTCGTGGCAGTGGCACGGGTGGTGCTTGGGAGGACTGCCATCGGAGTCCGGCTGGTGGAGCACGGCGGGGACGATGGTGGGTGGGGCAGCGGCTCGTGCGGGAAATTTCTGTGGGATAGTATCCCTTCCCGCCACATTTTGGGCAGACTGGATGGTGGAGGGAAGATCAATACCCTTTTTGGACTCTTTGGGTGTGTGTGTGTGTGTGGGTATGCTGTTGGAGTTTGTTTTTTGTCAAAATACCCATATTTTTATTTTCAAGTGTCCACGCAAAATATGGGTATGCTGTTGAAGATGCTCTTAGTTGTCGTACGTCTCGTGCTCGTCCTACCAACTAAATACACCAAAACACGCACACACATTTTGGACAAAGCCATTCCATGGAGTAGTAGGAAGAGATGTAATATGGAGTAAGTATCACGTAAGAATCGAAAACTCGTTAGGGTTTCAGATGTCTGGCGACCACGGGGCCCCGTCCCCGCCGCCACTGCTGCCGCCGCCGCCGGGCTTCGGCCTGCCGGTGGTCGGCACCGCTGCCACATGTGCGCCCCGGCGCCATGGTGGCCCTGCTGCGGCTACGTCCGTTTCCCGATTGCTCGGCCCCCAGGGTGGATGCGATCCCGCTGCCTACCGCCATGGAAAGCACCAGTCTAGGTTTCCACCAGGTTCACGCCATGAGTCTGCGATGGATTCGTCCTACAATTCCTTCCCCATAAAACCACTCGTGGATGAATATACTTCTAATCCTAGGGGCAATCTGGGGAGGCACCAGAAACCGTGTGATCCACCTGATCGATCCCTACTCCAGGGGCTGTCGAAGTCAAGGCGTTCCACCGCACAGAGGATGTCTTCGTCGTCGCGAACCTTGGGTAAGTCGCCGGTGAGTGCGGAGGTGAACTTGAAAGGCGGTGGGGGCGATCATGGGGTGTTGGGACAAACCCACCAGCGACAAACGCCGGACGAAGGAGACACCATGATTTTTTCCCGGCGACGAACGCCGCGGCGCACCAACGCCTGTATCTTGGCTTTATTCATCTCAACGACTCGAACACACACATGAGGTACACACGCACGCACGCGGCACAACCCGGAAGAACTCTCACGTCGACCGGGCGCATACCACGGTCTCAACGGAGACTACATCTTCTAGGCCCCTCACACTTGACTGGGCACAAACCGTCACCGTGGCGCGGCAACAGACTGGCGCTCCACGGCAACACACACCGGCAACTACTGGAGACTACATCTCTCCTAGCTCCTCTACTCTCCTCTTGGGCTACATCTTCTCTGCTTAAATAGCACACACACGGCACGTTCCAGCCGGCCACAACCGGCCACTTACCCACGTACGCACGGCCGGCTAACTAATCGCTGAAATCTCTCCAGGATTGCAAAGACTAGTACAACAACTCACGCATAGCTAGCTACTAGCAACTAACCACCCATGCATGCACGTCGCTGCACAACGGCCCGGCCGCCACTCACGCACGAACGTGACTCGGTCAGCTCGCCGCACGACGCAGCCACGAGCGCACGGCTCGCTGCTTCAGTTGCCGGCTCACGCGACGACTCGGCCGCACGCACGTCAAGATTATTTTCAACATGGGGCTCCCATAGCGGATCAAAGTTTTGAATAGCCGGCTATTGACCGGCTATAGCCGGGCTATAGCCTTTGGGGAGGTCTGCGGCTACAGCTAAGGCCTTTATAGCCTAAATGGACATTAGCCGCTAATAGCCCAACTAAGCTAATTTAGCCTTAATTTAGCCTCATAGCCGCTATACTCCCGCTCTTGGAGCCCAAAAATTTTTGGACCAAAATTTGCGGGCGCGGCCCAATTCAGCGGCCAAAACTGACCGCCCTCGTTGTAACCCTAGCCCAAAAGCTTCCTCAGTCCTCACTTCCTCCTCTCTCCCCAAATGGCAGGCGACATGGCGGCGCCGCGCACACGAGTTCTTTCCGGCAGCCGCCCTGGCTGCTGAACCGGCTGCCGCCATCGCACTTCCCGGCTGCCGCCTCGCGCTTCCCGTCCGTCGTCCTCGCGCTGAACCGGCCGCCGTCCTCGCGCTGAACCGGCCGCCGCCCTCGCCGTTCCCGACCGCCGCACGCCCGCTCTTCCTCGCCCCGACCTCAACTACAAGCAGCGATGTCTCATCAAGGTACGCATGTTCCTGACTCCCTGTCCTCATATCTGGTATGGCCGCACGACAGATGGATGGCTAGTGTTTGGTTTACAGCAATTTAACATGGAGAATTCTGCTACCAGTTAGAAGACGTATGGACTCATTAATTAATTCCTACTCGTTTTGGTTGTCAGATCTAGTACTAGACTACTAGTACTCGATGCCACCAAGTTCTAATTAGTTCTGTACATCTGTTGGAGAGAAAAAATGGATTTTATGCTACATGAACGGTAGAATTTGCTATAGAATTGTTGCTGATGGTGGAGTCTCTTCCTAAATTCTATACTGATTTATGGACAGAAAATTTATTTTTTGCATTCTTTGCTCTATAGGTACTGGTATATCAAGCACTGCCTCAGTACAACAAACTCCTCCAGCTCCTCCCTCAGATGACCCTGCTTGGAAGTATTGTTCACCTGCAGATCAGAACAGGAAGAATTATCTCAAGTGCAATTTCTGTGACAAGGTAATGACTAACGGTGTTACAAGGGTAAAGTTCCACCTTGCTGGCATCACAGGTAACAATGTTAGACCTTGCAAAAACGTTCCTAGCGATGTCAACAAAGAGATGATGGCCTTGCTGGCATCACAGGTAACAATGTTAGACCTTGCAAAAACGTTCCTAGTGATGTCAGCAAAGAGACCTAACATTTTTTGGAATGGATGTGCAGCCCACACAATCGATCTCATGTTGGAGGACATTGGGAAGCTTGGACCGGTTGAAAAAACAATTACCCAAGCAAGGCAAGTGACTGTGTTCTTGTATGCTCATATAAGGGTTTTGGACAGTGATGTGCCAGCGATGGGATTCTTCTATGGTTGCATGTTAGATGCACAAAAAGAAATTTTGTTGAGGTTCGACAATGATGAGAGTCGCTGCAAATGTGTTTTGGATATTATTGACAAGAGGTGGGACAATAAGCTCAAGAAGCCGCTTCATTTGGCTGGGTACTTTCTAAACCCCTACTACTACTATCCAAACAAGATCCAAATTGAGAAAGATGGAAAATTTAGAGCAGCTGTGATAACTTGCATTACAACAATGATTGAGAATGATGATGAACAAGATAAGATGATTGAACAACTCAAGGAGTATCGAGGTCAGAAGGATTCATTTGGAACGGACATTGCCACAAGACAGAGAAGAAACAAAAACTTTGATCCATGTGAGTGCTTGCTGATTTGATCTCACTTCCTCTATTTGTCATTTTTTTATTTGTCTAACTAATAGTTTGTTCATTGCTTAATGCAGCAACATGGTGGTTAAATCATGGCACAAGCTCACCAAACCTAATGAATTTGGACATAAAGATTCTTAGTTTGACATGCAGCTCCTCAGGTTGTGAGAGAAATTTTTCAGCATTTGAACAAGTAAGTCATCTTATACTATTCCTTCCTGGTTATGATTTAATCAACAACAAACTCTCTTTTGTCATCTTTGCCTGTAATGCATGATTTTTGGTTACTATGTACTAGTTACATATTGTGCAAAGCTGCAAACCAACATACAGTGAATAAAAAAGATCAGCTTCTAGTTTATTGCAGAATTTACATTTATATAACTGTTGTTGGTTACTAAAATTTGAATATAATACACAGGTCCATGCAAAGAAACGCAGTAGGCTACTTAGTGATAGGCTTAGGGATCTTGTCTTTGTCAAAGTCAACTCACGGATGATGGATAAGAAAGAGAACAGGAGAAAAGACCCAATAGAGAAGATAGTGGATGATGTTTTTGAAGATGTTGAGAACGAGTTCATTACTGGGATTGTTCCTGAAGAAAATGTTCAAGGTGAACAAGAACAACCTGATACTTCTACTCAAGAACCAGAAACATCAACATCACAGGCCCGAGGAAAGCGACATGCACACATTAGGAAGAAGCGGAAGAAAAGTATGCATTCTTTGCTTCATTGTGTTCAAGAAGACGCTGTACTTTCTGATTCTTCCAATTCTTCATCTTCGGAAACAGAAGGTAATCAGCATCAAGATGATGATGTGCTCTCTGATGCTTCAGACTCAGATTGATCACATGCATGTATTTATGGGCAATGTGAACTTGTTGCTTGCTGTGAAGATTTTGTATCTGTGATGAACTATGTCCTTACCTTCGTCTTGCTACATGCTAGCTTTTGTTGTAATATTTGGACAAGACTGTCTTCTGATGCTACTTAATGTTGTAAACTTGTAATATGTGGAGAACTATGCCTAGAACTCCTGTTATTTATATCTATGTTTATCAAAATTGCTGTTTATATGCTATATATCTGTCAATTATTGATATATACACAAATATATGCTGCCCAAAATTTAAATTTATTAAATTATTTAGCAAAACAGCTATAGGGCTTTAGCTGTGCTATAGCCCGGCTATAGCCTTTTGTAGCCTCCAAAAATGCCGCGGCTATTTGCTATAGCCGGCTATTCAAAAGTTTGTAGCGGATGCTGCCCGCCCGAAGCCGCCCGGCGAGGGAACCGAAGTACACCTGGCGGCGAACCGGGATGCGTGCGCGCTCGACATTGTGGACAGAAGGAGGATGCCAGTTTGTCTTATGGAGAGAGAGGACATTGAGGGAGAGGACTGCAACATGGATAGGATGGAGGCAGCAGGCCCGAAGGAGCTTATGGAGAGAGAGGACATTGAGGGAGAGGAAGTGCTCGCAAAGTTTGAAGAGGAAGCAGTGACCAAAGAACAGGTGAAACCATGGACTGTCATCATGCTACATTACTCTCTGAATACTATGGGGAACTATGTCCGTGTCCCAGTTGCATATCCTGTTTACAAGGCATTGGAATGTCTGTTGCATTGATAGCAAAGTGTTGACACCAGTTTTTGGCACGAAGCCAAAACACAATTAAGAAGGCCTCAAATGGAAAAGTACTCAAAGTGAGAAAGTTCTGTATCATCGAAAGGAGAAACTTTGAAGTTTGGGCCATAGCCATCCGATCTCATCTCTAAGGCCGAAGTTGTGTTCGAAGTACTGGGATTGTATCCAGAACACTATTCGGCTGATTACGCCCTCAAGATGATCTCATATGAGAAAACTTTCTACATGAATTGTCTTCGTCTCGTCGAATCGGTTGATTTTCATATAAAAATCGTCTCAATCCAAGTTCGTATGCAGAAGTTAGAGCTATCTGAATGCAGCCCTGTCAAGAGGCGAAATATCGCGCGCCCCATCAGACACATGGCTGATGGGTGTCTGATGCAATGCGTGAGGAATTAGCCCTTCAAGATGGCCTCGGATCGAAAAACGTTCAACATGAAAGTTGTTCGTCTCGTCGAAACGGTCAACTTTGCTTTTGGAGTCATCATCATCCGAGGTCGTTTACTGCCTCGAAAAAGACCCGCAAGGTACAGTCAGAAAGCTTGCCGGGATAGAAACCTTGCCGGGGAAATCTTGCCGGGATGGAAACCTTGCCGGGGTGAAAGCTTGCCGGGATAGAAACCTTGCCGGGGAAATCTTGCCGGGATGGAAACCTTGCCGGGGTGAAAGCTTGCCGGGATGGAAACCTTGCCGGGGTGAAGCTTGCCGGGGTGCTTGCCGGGAAAAGCTTGCCGGGGTGGAAACTGTCAAATCCGACCAGAAGCTGAAGATGGGCTGAAATAATTATCTAGATGGCCTCAGATGAAAAAGTGTTCAACATGAAAGTTGTTCGTAACGTCGAAACGGTCAACTTTGCTTTTGGAGTCATCATCATCCGACATAGTATACGACCTGCAGAGACGCTACAAGAGTCGGACGGTCCAGTCAGCTACATAACCGAGTCCGACTCGAAATTAAAGATGACCCCGTGGAGTATTCAAGATGGCCTTATTTGGAAAAGTTATCAACATACGGATTATTGGCCTCGTCAAAGCGCACAAAATTCGTGTTTGGACCATCTCCATCGGAGGTCGTGTGCAGATTCCACGGCCCACGCAAGGAGCAAGACAGAAGATTGGACCAGATTCGGGCTGAATCCGAGCGGGACCAGAACTAGGACTCTAGGACGTGAATTGATGTAATTTTCTTGTAAGGAAAACCTAGATGAATCCTTTGCTTGTACGGGAAGTCCAGCCGCCTCTTATATATGTTGGGGGTGACGGCCGATTGAAACAACACACAATCGAACAAACAAATCTACATCCTTTTACCCTACTTTTATCCCTCTCCCTTGTATCTTTCTTCTCATTCTTCGTTCGTTCTTCGTATTGAAGTGTGGCGATCCTCGAGGCTCTAGGGGCGGGCGAACCGACCTAGGGCAGCCCATCGTCCATCCGTGACTCCTGACGGGTTCCATCCCGGAGAAGCGGTGCGTCGGGTCTACAAAAGCGCCTGCCGGATTGTCTTGCGTACCGCGCTTCCGGCAGGCCTCCCTCGACGTGAGTTGCGGTGCATCACCCCCGGCGTCGAGGGTACGCGTGACGCGTTCGTGTGTCAACACACTTTTTGGCGACTCCGCTGGGGAAGAAAGATCAAGAATAATCATCAACCATGTCAAATCTTCCCCAGCCCTCAGAAGTTAGCGCCGATAACATCATTAAGCCCGGTCTTGATGAGCTATCGGAGGAACATCGCCAGGCCTACGATGCGCTCAAGAAACAGCGTGAAGAGGCTTTTGAGGCGCTCAAGAAGAAGCGTGAGGAGGAGGATTTGGAGGCGTTTCTTTCAAGTTTCAAGAAGGACCGCCAAGGCAACATCACTCCGATTGGAGAAATCAGGTTACCTCCTCCCATTGATGAACAAGATGAAATTACTGTGAGCAAAGTTTTTTCTCCTGAGCAACTGGCTGTGATTGAAAGTCTTGTTAGTAAGGGTAATGTGATGGCGTACAATTCTTTCGTGGCAAATACCAATGCTCAGAAAAATATGCCGCTGTCATCTAGTGGTAATGTTGGTGTATCCATTAGCCCAGAGAAACCTAATCCAACTTTACCTATTTCATCGGCACCTCCCATGCAACAACATTACAATTTGCCGATGAATTTTTATCCTAGCCAAACCAATCAACTTGTGGCCGCACCTGCATACCCTAATCCTATTATGAGTGTGCCCAATTCGGAGTCTACGCCGAATTACTTTGTCACATCACCTATGAATACAAGCATGTTTGGTCTTCCGCCGAATTATGTTTCGGTGCCTACTCCACAAGTTGCATCACTAGCTAGTTCCCAAGTTGCTCCCATGTCATTGCCACAAGCATCTTCATCAACCTCGGATCCAATTTTAGCCAAATTAAGGGAGGATTTGCATAAGATGTTTCAAGAAACTTTCGGAAATGAGCCAAAAGTAAAGAGTCGTGTGTATCAAAAGCCTTATCCTGAACACTTCGACGCAGTTTTGTACCCTCCAGGTTATAAGGTTCCTGATTTTGTCAAATTTAGTGGAGAGGGCACAAAAACAACTTGGGAGCATGTGAGTCAGTATCTAGCACAGTTGGGTGAAGCAAGTTCCATAGAAGAATTGAAAGTGCGGTTATTTCCCTTATCTTTAACTGGCACCGCATTTTCATGGTTTGCTGCTTTGCCACCTGGCTCAATTCTCTTATGGTCGCAACTAGAGCAAAAGTTTCATGATCATTTTTATAGTGGCGACAATGAGCTTAAGTTATCGCATCTTACATCGGTTAGGCAAAAGCATGATGAATCGGTCACCGATTATGTCAAAAGATTTAGAGATATAAAAAACCGATGCTATAGCTTAGTGATAACCGAAAGAGACTTGGCAGATCTTGTCCTTAATGGTTTGAAAACTCACATTAAGGAGAGGCTAGAAAGTTATGAATTTTTAAATATTAACCAAGTCTTGCAGAAAGCTTTGGCTCAAGAAAGCCGAAGTAAAGAGATTCATAGGTCAACAACCGATCGTCCTAGAATGCATATGCTTGATTATAATGATGAATATTCGGACGATGAGGTTGATGTCTGTACCACTGAATTTGTTTGGTCCTCAAAGGCCAAACCCTATGCATGCAATGCTCTTAAGCCGATTCGTAAGAATCGTGATGAGGAGATGAAATTTACTTTTGATATATCCAAGTGTGATAGAATATTTGATGCTCTCTTGCAAGAAAAGATGATTAGAATATCACACACCATACCGCCGTTTGAGGAGCTGAAACGGCGTGCTTATTGCAAATATCATAATTCATTTTCTCATGCTACTAATGATTGCAATGTTTTTCGGAGACAGATACAATCGGCCATTAATGACGGACGATTGAGTTTTTCTGAGATGCAAGTTGATAGACAGCCCTTCCCAATGAATACCATGACTTTGGAGGGGAAGAAAATGTTGATTCGGCCTAACAAGGCCGAATCAGCTAATAAAGACAATATTGTCATTGGTGAGCCCAGGAAGAACAAAGATGGCGACAAGATCTTGGGGAGGCAAGTCGTGCTTGAGAAGCAATCCGATGGTGGAGAGGTAATCAAGATCACCATAAAAAATCCTGCACTCGGGGGGCAACCGCAAGTACAAGAGGATACTCATGTTGAATTTACCAAGCCCAAGAATTCAGAAGTTGGCAAGTGTAAAAGGAGTGAAGCTAAGCACAAGCGAATCAAGCCAACTTTTGATATGTTGCTATCTAAATATGCAAGTCAAGCGGCCGGTTCTAGCTCCAATCGGCCATCATATTCAAAACGTTCAAGATCACCTCCGAAGCAAGAGTTTCGACACTATGCAAGGCCATATGGGTCATGGGCACCGGCACCATGGATGTCGCCACCCCCCTATGCGCCATATTACATGGGAGACTTCAATGGAGGATGGGGGCAGCCCCCAATGGCTCCTTATGCTTTTCATATGGGGTGGACAACACCTAGAAGGCCTGCTCACAAAAAGCTTTATTATCCTACACAAGGCCGTTCAAGCCATGGTGCTAATCGGCCAACAAAAAATTCTCCAAGCGAAGCAGAATCTAGGGATCCCAAGTATATTCAACCTAAGTGGTGTCCTTCCGGTCTGTCCAAGACACAAAAAAGGAGATTACAACGTATGAGGAGCCGCGAGAAGGCGGCACATGAAGTAGAAGAGCAAAAGGACGAATTGTTCAATAAAATTCGGCCCGTGGCGCCCACAAAACAAGTGTGGAGGCCTAAACAAAAAGGAAACGCAGATGTCTCTACACTAGATACAACAGCACCTACGCCACCAAAAAAGGATGATGCAGCCCTTATTACATCGTCCACGCCACCTGAAACATCCCCTTTTATTGAGGAAATTTTAAGTCCAATATACACATTGGGAGATGAAGATGAGATGGAGGATTTTGAATCTACGCCGGTTCGGGATGGTGGCAATCGACTTCAAGATATGTACTTATCATCTTAAACACAAACATGGCCGATATATGATTATCGCCCTAAGAATATAAATGGCCGATGGAGTGTTGACATCGTCCTTAGAATCAATGTGGTACAAATTATTTTTCGGCACACAAGTTTTGCCGAAAAACAGGGGGGCATGTGTTGACACCAGTTTTTGGCACGAAGCCAAAACACAATTAAGAAGGCCTCAAATGGAAAAGTACTCAAAGTGAGAAAGTGCTGTATCATCGAAAGGAGAAACTTTGAAGTTTGGGCCATAGCCATCCGATCTCATCTCTAAGGCCGAAGTTGTGTTCGAAGTACTGGGATTGTATCCAGAACACTATTCGGATGATTACGCCCTCAAGATGATCTCATATGAGAAAACTTTCTACATGAATTGTCTTCGTCTCGTCGAATCGGTCGATTTTCATATAAAAATCGTCTCAATCCAAGTTCGTATGCAGAAGTTAGAGCTATCTGAATGCAGCCCTGTCAAGAGGCGAAATATCGCGCGCCCCATCAGACACATGGCTGATGGGTGTCTGATGCAATGCGTGAGGAATTAGCCCTTCAAGATGGCCTCGGATCGAAAAACGTTCAACATGAAAGTTGTTCGTCTCGTCGAAACGGTCAACTTTGCTTTTGGAGTCATCATCATCCGAGGTCGTTTACTGCCTCGAAAAAGACCCGCAAGGTACAGTCAGAAAGCTTGCCGGGATAGAAACCTTGCCGGGATGGAAACCTTGCCGGGGTGAAAGCTTGCCGGGATAGAAACCTTGCCGGGGAAATCTTGCCGGGATGGAAACCTTTCCGGGGTGAAAGCTTGCCGGGATGGAAACCTTGCCGGGGTGAAGCTTGCCGGGGTGCTTGCCGGGAAAAGCTTGCCGGGGTGGAAACTGTCAAATCCGACCAGAAGCTGAAGATGGGCTGAAATAATTATCTAGATGGCCTCAGATGAAAAAGTGTTCAACATGAAAGTTGTTCGTAACGTCGAAACGGTCAACTTTGCTTTTGGAGTCATCATCATCCGGCATAGTATACGACCTGCAGAGACGCTACAAGAGTCGGACGGTCCAGTCAGCTACATAACCGAGTCCGACTCGAAATTAAAGATGACCCCGTGGAGTATTCAAGATGGCCTTATTTGGAAAAGTGATCAACATACGGATTATTGGCCTCGTCGAAGCGCACAAAATTCGTGTTTGGACCATCTCCATCGGAGGTCCTGTGCAGATTCCATGGCCCACGCAAGGAGCAAGACAGAAGATTGGACCAGATTCGGGCTGAATCCGAGCGGGACCAGAACTAGGACTCTAGGACGTGAATTGATGTAATTTTCTTGTAAGGAAAACCTAGATGAATCCTTTGCTTGTACGGGAAGTCCAGCCGCCTCTTATATATGTTGGGGGTGACGGCCGATTGAAACAACACACAATCGAACAAACAAATCTACATCCTTTTACCCTACTTTTATCCCTCTCCCTTGTATCTTTCTTCTCGTTCTTCGTTCGTTCTTCGTATTGAAGTGCGGCGATCCTCGAGGCTCTAGGGGCGGGCGAACCGACCTAGGGCAGCCCATCGTCCATCCGTGACTCCTGACGGGTTCCATCCCGGAGAAGCGGTGCGTCGGGTCTACAAAAGCACCTGCCGGATTGTCTTGCGTACCGCGCTTCCGGCAGGCCTCCCTCGACGTGAGTTGCGGTGCATCACCCCCGGCGTCGAGGGTATGCGTGACGCGTTCGTGTGTCAACACAAAGATCAAAGAGAAGATAACCAGGGTAGGGTACAGTGTACAGTATGAGCAACCTCCTTGGCTCTGCTGCACATGTGGCTCCTTCAGCCACGAGGATAAATCTTGTGCTCCGTGGATTTGGAGGCCACCGGCCTCAACTGCAGCTATGGATGAGGAAGCAAACAGTGTGGAGCGTTCGGTGGATATGGAGGCAACCGGCCATGGGGCCACCGGTGAACTGACGGGGCCACATGTGGTGCCCCGTCAGGAGCAATGAATATCCTAAGTTGGAACTGCCGAGGAGGGGGGAACCCTCAGACAGTTCGTGATCTTGTGAGTCTGGTGCAGGCTCAGTCCCGTAGTACCGTTTTTCTTTGTGAAACTAGGCAGTCAAAAAATAAAATGAAGAGGTACCGTGCTAGGTTAGGGTTAAGAGGTTTTGATGCTTTTGATTGTGCCGGTTGTAGTGAAGGCCTTGCTTTGTATTGGCATGAGTCTGTGAGTCTTGATGTAAAAGAAATAAATGAACGCTATATTGACGCATATGTAACTGGTGCGGATGGTGAGCCACCTTGGCGGCTTACCTATGTCTACGGCGAGCCCCGGATGGAGAACCATCATCACATGTGGTCCCTCCTCCGTAATCTCCACCAACAGGCCAGCATGCCATGGGTCGTGATGGGTGATTTCAACGAGGCGATGTGGAGTTTTGAGCACTTCTCCGACACACCACGCTCAGCAGGTCAGATAATTGATTTTCGTGATGTTCTTGAGGTTTGTGGACTGGGCGACCTCGGTTTTACAGGGCTCCCGTACACCTTTGATAATCGAAGAGGGGGACGGGCGAACGTCAAGGTCCGCCTTGACCGTGCTGTCGCCAACAACACCTGGAGAGACATCTTTGCTCACGCCAGTGTGGAGCACCTGGTGGCGCCCAGCTCTGACCACCACCCCATCTTGCTCCGATGTGCGCTGGAGGAGCCGCGCCAGGCAGCGGGTAGGAGGTGCAGACAGTATGAGGTCATGTGGGAACGTGATCCTTCCTTGCCTGAGGTAATCATGAACACCTGGACTGAACTCGGGTCTATGTTACATCTTGGTGATGTTGCTTCGGGCTTAGGTAAGATGATGAAAAAATTACAAGACTGGAGTAGGAAAAAGTTTGGTAACGTTATTAAGGATATTAACAAATCTCGCTCTCGCCTAGAGGAGCTCATGTCTATGAATGCAGACAGGTAAGAAATTAGAGAGGCGACCGACCGGATGAATGAATTACTCTATAGGGAGGAGATGCTGTGGATGCAGAGATCCCGTATTGCATGGCTACGGGAGGGGGATCGCAACACCCAGTTTTTCCATCGGAAAGCGGTGTGGCGCGCTCGGAAAAACCGTATTAAATCCCTCATTGATGAGTCGGGGGTCACGCATAAGGATCACGGGTCCATGGCGGCTATGGCCACGGCCTATTTCTCTAAACTTTTTACTGCTGACACCTCTCTTTGTGCGGACCCAATTATAGACTTGATACAGACTCGTGTTACTGACAGTATGAATGATGGCCTGTGCACAGATTTTCCGGACAAGGAAATTGCTGATGCTCTATTCCAGATTGGGCCGCTCAAGGCGCCAGGTCCAGACGGATTTCCCGCTCGCTTCTTCCAGAGAAACTGGGCTGTTATGAAGGAGCAGGTTATTGCAGGGGTGAAGGAGTTTTTCCGGACCGGGAGTATGCCTGAGGGGGTGAACGACACTTCCATCATTCTAATTCCAAAGGTGGACAACCCGGAGAGACTCACTGAGTTTCGTCCAATAAGCCTATGCAATGTCATTTATAAGGTGGTAGCGAAGTGCCTAGTGAACCGGTTGAGACCTATATTGGATGATATTATTTCCCCTGAGCAGAGTGCCTTTGTTCCTGGTAGGATGATTACAGACAATGCTCTAATTGCCTTTGAGTGTTTTCACTTTATTCAGCAGGAGAATGACCCTAGTAAGAGCTTTTGTGCCTGTAAGCTGGATCTATCAAAAGCTTATGACAGGGTGGACTGGATCTTCTTGGAGCGAATGATGAAAAATATGGGCTTCGCTCGCCGGTGGGTGGACTGGATTATGGCTTGCGTCACCTCGGTCGGTTAAATTCAATGGAACCCTCTTGGAATCATTTGCACCGTCGCGTGGGCTGCGGCAAGGTGATCCTGTGTCCCCGTTCTTGTTCCTTTTTGTGGCCGATGGTTTATCCGCTTTGTTAAAAGACGGGGAGGAAAAAGATGACTATACCCCGCTAAAAATATGTCGCAGAGCACCGGGCGTATCTCACCTTCTGTTCGCAGATGATACGTTGCTATTTTTCAGAGCGCAAGAAGATCAAGCAAGGAAGATCCACGAAGTGTTAAGTGTTTATGCTAATGCTACAGGGCAATATATTAATCCGGACAAGTGCAGCGCACTGTTGGCTCCTCTTGTCCCACAGATCAGCAGGATGTGGTGAGAAATACACTCCATATAGGCACTATTACTTTTGAAGAAAAGTATCTAGGCCTACCGACGCCCGAAGGTCGTATGTCACGTGGTAAATTTCAGAACGTGCAGTCCCGGTTGTTGAAACGGATTATCGCATGGGGGGACACCCTCTCTCTTGCAGGAAAGGAGACTATGATTAAGGCAGTTGCGCAGGTCATCCCTACTTATATCATGGGTGTTTTCAAGTTGCCTTTGTCTGTCTGTGATGACTTGAACTGGATGATCCGGAACTTTTGGTGGGGTGCGTCAGAGGGCAAACGGAAAACACATTGGTTGGCATGGCCGAAGATACAAGCTCAGAAAAGCAAGGGCGGCTTGGGATTCAGAGATTTTCGCCTCTTCAACCAGGCTCTCCTAGCGAGACAAGCCTGGCGTCTGTTAACTAATCCCAACAGCTTGTGTGCGCAGGTTCTCAAGGCACGTTACTACCCAGAGGGGCGCCTCGAAGACACGGTCTTCGTGGGGAATGCCTCCCCGACTTGGCAGGCGATTCAACATGGCCTTGAGCTCTTGAAGAAGGGCATCATATGGCGCGTCGGGGACGGGCGAAACATTCGCATATGGCGCGACCGGTGGCTACCCAAGGAGCCGTCGCGTCAACCCGTGTCCCCGCAGGGCACGTGCCGCCTCCGGAGGGTGGCGGATCTCTTGGACGGCGATGGGTCCTGGCGCATGGACCTTCTTCGTCGCTACTTCCTCCCGGCGGATATCGACGTCATCACCAGCATACGTACCTCGCCTCGCGTCCCGGACGACATCATTGCATGGGCACCAGAGAGGAACGGTACCTTCACCGTTCGGTCCGCCTACCGCCTAGCCATGGACGAGCGCGAGCGTCCATTGGCTTCCGCCACGAGCAGGGCACCGGATGGTCGTTGCGCCATCTGGAAGATCATATGGGGGTGCCCTGCTCTCCCGAAGGTACGCGTCTTCGCCTGGAGAATCGTCACCAACTCACTTGCTACTTGGGCCAATAAATTCTCATGGTATCTCGAGCTTACTGACATATGCCCCCTTTGTGCTATGGAACGTGAGGACGGATTCCATGCGCTTTGTAGTGCTCCTTGGCAAGAGAGCTCTGGCGCATCATGGCTTTGGACTGGAACATCCCCAAGGTGGAGTCCATCCACAATACAAGCCCAGAGTGGGTCTTCTCATTGTTGGATCCCTTGGACGATACGGCAAGACTGGTGGTGCTCATGACCATGTGGCGAATATGGCATGTCCGCAATGAGATCACACACGCCAAGCCGCCACCCCCTGCCGAAGCTTTCAGACGTTTTTTGCACGGGTACATCAACTCACTATTGTGCATACAGCAACATCCCACAGGGGATCTAGAGAAGGGAAAGATGGTGGTCATTACCTCACCACAATGCGCCCAAGTGCGCACGGAGACCAAGGTGAGCGCGAGCTGGGCCCCACCTATGAAGGGTTGGGCAAAGTTGAACACGGACGGGAGTTACATCGCGGCCACGGGCGCGGCAGGTGGTTGCATGATCCTGCGAGATGATAAAGGTGAGATCATCTATAGCGCATGCAGGGAGCTGCACACATGTGATAATGCCCTTGAGGCGGAGCTAGCGGCATGCAGAGAAGGCCTAGAGTTGGCCTTATATCGGACGAACCTATCGATCGTGGTCGAAATGGATAGCACGGAGGCGGTGGCCATGCTTACAGGACGTCTGCGGGATAGATCGGCTCATCGTGCACTAGTAGAGGAGATCCGCAGGATGGCTAGTCTTGCTACTAGGGAGATTTCTTTTATTGCTGCCGGTATGGACTTTGTTGTAACCCTGCGGCTGAAAAGCCCCCGTGAGCTTAATGAAGTTTTCTTTCACCCCCCCCCCCCCCCCCCCCCCCCCCCAAAAAAAAAAGGAAGGGTTGCCGATAAGAACAATAATAAACAATGCTGGCAGCAGCGTGATGGCCCTGTAGTCTAGTTCTTATTGACCATCAGGGACGCAGCACGCGCTGATGCTCCGAAAGCGGAAAATCAGGCGGTACCGGTACCTACCGGAAGTTCTCCTACCGTTTCTCTCTGCATTAAGATCAGTGCAATGATTTGTTGTATAAAAGAGATTTTTTTTTCCTGCGCTATACATAGCAATACGCATGTTAGTGTCAGCTTTTAGTCAGATGGTATAGCAGACTTGCATGCATGCGCTACCCATTCTCTCTCTTCTCTCTGCCAAACTAATCCACCGTTTTATTTCCCCTTTGCAAATTTAAATCATTCATATCTTTTAAACCAATATTCCGGTTTCAAAACTTTATATATATTTGAAGTCATGGCGCCAAGACCTTTAGAACAAGACTGATTTTGAATACTTTTTAAACGAGTTTAAAATTCGAGAAATATATTTCACTCATTTCTAACAAAGCATATTTCACTCATTTCTTAATATCTGAGAGTGTGGAATATATTCAAAACACTGATTTCACTCATTTGAAAACATTGATTCCATTCATTTCAAAAGACATATTTCACTCAATTAAAAAAATAATTTCACACATTTTCGGGAAAGACCGATTTCACTAGTTTAAAACAACCTATTCCACTTATTTCAAAAAACAATTTCGCTCATTTGAAAAAAAAAACATAGTTAACTCATTTCAATTGATTTCACTAATTTCACACAATTTAATAAATGGTTTTCAATCATTTCAAAAATTGATTTCAGTCAATTCGTAAAACTGATTTCACTCATTTCAAAACACTGATTTCACTCATCTCAAAAGACGTATTTCATTCATTTTAGATAGTACATTTTCACTAATTTCAGTATTTCCCTCATTTTAAAAGACTTATTTCACTCAATTCATAAAAATAATTTCACTCATTTCCCAAAAAGACCGATTTCAATAGTTTAAAACAACCTATTCCACTCATTAAAAAAAGATTTCGCTCATTCAAAAAAAAATAGTTAACTCATTTAAATTGATATTACTTATTTTAAAGAATGGATTTCACATAATTCAATAAATGGTTTTCATTCATTTTAAAAATTGATTCCGGTCAATTCAAAAAACTGATTTCACTTATTTTAAAACACTGATTTCACTCATCTCAGAAGACGTATTTCACTCATTTTAGATAGTAGATTTCAGTAATTTCAGTATTTCACTCATTTTAAAAGACTTATTTCACTCAATTCATAATAATAATTTCACTCATTTCCCAAAAAGACCGATTCACTAGTTTAAAACAACCTATTCCACTCATTAAAAATACATAGTTAACTCATTTAAATTGATTTCACTTATTTCGAAGAATTGATTTCACTAATTTCACACAATTCAATAAATGGTTTTCACTCATTTTAAAAATTGATTTCATTCAATTTTAAATATTAAATTCACTTATTTCACTCATCTCAGAAAATGTATTTCACTCATTTTAGCTAGCAGATTTCACTAATTTCAGTATTTCACTCATTTAAAAAAATTACTATTCTAAAAAAAACTAATTTCAGTAAAATACACTTTCACGCCAACTCAAAAAATAGATTTCGCACATTTCAAAAAAAATCACTACAATAAAAAACAGATTTCACTCATTGGTCATGGTGTAAGCGGTTCCTCACACTGAAATAGATTAGGTGAAATAAGTGAATTGAAATGTTGTAATTTAAACATGTTTCAAATGTATCCAAGATTGGTCTTGTTCTAAAGGTCTTCGCGCCAGGAGTTCAAATATTTAAAAAGTTTTAAAAATGAAATTTTAGTTTAAAAGATATGAATGCTTGAAACTATTAATGAGGGAATAAAAGGATGGTTTTATGGGATGAGAGAGAGTGAATAGACTCGTGCATGCAAGTCTGCTCTGCTGACGCATCTGACATAAAGTGGCGGGGCACTTGATAGAAATATCAACACCACAAATCCGATAACAGTTTACTGAGACTTTGTTATGTCTCAGTCGATGCTATCTTCCTTTGATTTTGCATGAAGATTCGTGCAAAAAAATATTTTCAGTTTTTTCTTTTTTTTCTTACATACTATCTCAACTGAGACTTGGTTCTCGACTTAGACCTAGCTACACCCATCTGATAAAAGAATGGAATAGGCATGAGGGGATTGGATACTTGATGACCCACTGTGCCGCGGATCGATGACGTGCAAGGGGGCTATGCCGACGGCATAGCCGTCGGCATATCTACGTTTTTTTTATATATATATGCCGACGGTAACCGTCGGCATAGCAAGCGGCAGTACCGCTTACAAGCGGTACTACCGCTTGCAGGCGGTACTTTTTTTCTTTTTTTATAATTTTTTTTAAAAATAATTAATAAATGAAAGTTGTCATGGTATCATCATTTCACCCACATAGCATGTGCTAAAAAGTTGAGAGGGTTATGGCAAAAACTGGATGCACTTCGTGTACAAAATGGACAATCTCTTTCGAAGTATCAGGGTTTCAGACAAAAACTCGTCTGTTACAAAGGCATTTCATTTTTTTAAACTTATTTCGACTCCAGACTTTTTGTGTGTTCATTATGCACCATTCGAAGCCACGCCATCAATTTTCAACCCTTTCTGACTTTATTTGCTATTTTTCATGCATTTACTGATTTTTTTGAGCTAAATGACCCTGAAATTGAAAAGCACTACAAATGAACTCAGAAAAGGTTGAAAGTTATCATGGTATCATCATTTTACTCACATAGCATGTGCTAAAAAGTTGAGAGGGTTACGACAAAAACTGGATGTACTTCGTGTACAAAATGAACAATCTCTTTCTAAGTATCAGTGTTTCAGACGAAAACTCGTCTGTTATAAAGGCATTTCATTTTTTTTAAACTTATTTTGACTCCAGACTTTTTGTGTGTTCATTATGCACCATTCGAAGCCACGCCATCAATTTTCAACCCTTTCTGACTTCATTTGATATTTTTCATGCATTTATTGATTTTTTTGAGCTAAATGACCCTGAAATTGAAAAGCACTACAAATAAACTCTGAAAAGGTTGAAAGTTGTCATGGTATCATCATTTCACACACATAGCATGTGCTAACAAGTTGAGAGGGTTACGGCAAAAACTGGATGCACTTCGTATAGAAAATGGACAATCTCTTTCGAAATATCAGGGTTTCAGACGAAAACTGGTCTGTATTTCATTTTTTTAAACTTATTTCGACTCCAGACTTTTTGTGTGTTCATTATGCACCATTCGAAGCCACGCCATCAATTTTCAACCCTTTATGACTCCAGACTTTTTGTGTGTTCATTATGCACCATTCGAAGCCACGTGTACAAAAAGTTTAATATATCAAAAAAAAACTAGAGAAAAAAAATTTAATATATCAAAAAAAAACTAGAGAAAAAAAAGTTTACCCGGTGAAGTTTTCTCAGATTCTCAAAATTCCAAAAGTAAAAAAAGTTATTTTAAATCAAAAAAAATGAAATTTTTTAAAAATTAATTTTATTTAAAAATAAGATGTCATATTTGGATTCCTCACATTTTTCTAATAATAATGAATATATTATTTGTCGAATTTCGATTTACAGATTTAAAGATATTAATTATGTCATATTAAATGAATAAATGGCAAAAAAATGAATAAAATAATATTATTACTTATTTTATTTTTATTGAAATTCAATATTATTAGTACTTATTTTGTTTATTTTAATAATTGTTTAGAATTCAAAAAATTAAATCATGTGACATCAAGACCTAAGGGTTAACAGGATTGATAGCTTAAGATTGTCAGGAAAACAACAAGTGCAGACTTGGAAACTAGGGGAGATAGAACCTGAAAGTTAAGCGTGTTGGGGCTGGAGTAGTGAGAGGATGGGTGACTGGCCGGAAAGTTAGACGATTTGGAATGAGTGCTGATTAGAGACTAGAGATTAAATTCTGAAGCAGTGAGAAGGGGTGATTAAAGATTAAATTGTCAAATAATTCAAAATTATGAAAATCCGAAAAAATTAAAAACAAATCAAAAAATTTAAAAAAAAAATTAAAAAAAAAAGTTTTATAGCGGCACTACCGCTTACAGGCATCTATGCCGACGGCATCGCCGTCGGCATAGTGACGACGGCGCCGTCTGCCGCCGTCAGACGTACGAGTTTGCCGACGGTCAATCTGTGCCGACGGCCGTACGGACACCGTTGGCATAGGTACCTATGCCGACGGCTTTTCTATGCCGACGGCGTCCCGGGGTACGCCAACGTATATGCTACCGACGACCCCATGCCGACGGTGGCCGTCGGCATAGGCCTATCCCGACGGGAATCTGGCCTATGCCGACAGCCGTCGGCATAGGGGTTTATTCTGGTAGTGTATCATGCAGTTGTGGTCAATGTTTCAAGACTTGACTGCAACTTTGATTTACCCTTTTAGCTCTTTCTAGCTGAGATGAGGTTCAGCGTGTAATGAGAGGGTGCTACTGCTAGCTGCCAGGTCCTTTTGCCCTGCAGCTTGTAATAATGTCGCTTTAGTCTTAGTATAGTGTATGGTTGGTGTATGTTACTGGCCGGTGTGGTTGGTGGCATAAGATTTTTCGTATGTATATATATATGTGGTTGGTAAAGCCCATACATGTGGTCACCATGACGTTGCCTTTTTGCTAGTTTGCTATTTTGTAATTAAGTTGGTTGATTTGGTGTCAAGAGACTAGTGCAAGCATTTCCCAGCATTATTGGGGGGTTTCAGTGTCCCATGTGGCAACCTGAACTGGACGGAAGTGTAGCACTTTACTGTTTACAAAGGAATCCGATAATTAACCCCCTCCCCCCACCCCCTCAAAAAGGAAAAGGTGTAGGGACCGTCGAGCATCTCTACTATTAAAGGGGAATCCGTACGCCGTTTGGTACCCCCACCTTTCCACCCAACTAACGATCCCTCCATCCCACTACTTTTTACCAGCCGAATCCCACCTCCCGGTTTTGGTTTTTAATAAAAACCAAACCCCACCTTCCCGTTGGTCATCACACCACACATCCCAAAGCGGAAAATTGAGCGGTGACGCTAGGTACCGGGAAGGTGGGCTCCAATAGGGAGATGCCATCCAGCGCTCTGTGGGCCAAGTATCTTTGTATTGCATTTCTTTCCTTGATTTCACACCTTGGTATTTCAACTCTCTCTCCTCAGCAGCTGGCCCCCACCATTGTACTTCACATGCATGCATGATAGTAATGTGGCAGAACCACTCTCTCTCTCTCGCTCTCTCTCTCCTCCCACACAATAAATCCAACCATTTCTTTCACCTTGGCTAATTTAAAACATTCATATCTTCTAAACCATATATTCATTTTTGAAACTTTTTTTAATATTTGAACTCCTTGCGCCAAAACCTTTAAAATGAGATCAATCATGGATATTTTAACCACATTTAAATTCGAACGTATATTTCACATTTCAAAATAATCAGTTTCGCAACGATACATTACAACTTCACTTTCTGTAGTTACTATTTCACAATTCAGAACCTACATTTTACTTTCCACTGGCTTGTTTCACAAAAAATACATGTATTTCAAGTGCACATTTTTCAAATAACATATTTCACTATTTTGAAATAAACTATTACACATTTCTAAATAATCAGTTTCACAATGATACATTACAATTTTACTTTATGTAGTTACTTTTTCACAATTCAGAACCTACATTTCATTTTCCACTGACTTGTTTCACAAAAATCACATCTATTTCAATTACATATTTTTGAAATAAGATATTTCACTCTTTTGAAATAAACTGTTACACATTTCCATAAAACAAGTTTCACAAGTTGACATTTCAGTTTCATATTATTTTTCACTTTCAGAACCTACATTTCACTTTTCACTGGCTTGTTTAAAAAAAATCACATCTATTTCAATTGCACATGTTTCAAATAACCTATTTCACATTTTAAAATATGCAGTTTCACATTGATACATTACAATTTCACTATGTGTGGTTGCTATTTCATAATTCAGAACCTACTTTTCACTTTACACTGTCTTGTTTCACAAAAATCACATCTATTTTAGTTGCACATTTCTCAAAAAACCTATTTCACACTTTTGAAACAAATTATTTCACATTTCCAGTTAATCAGTTTCGCATTGGTACATTATAATTTCACTTTCTGTGGTTATTATTTTACAATTCAGAACCTACATTTCACATTCCACTTGCTTGTTTCACAAAAATCACATCTATTTCAATTGTATTTTTTCAAATAACATTTTAACTCTTTTGAAATAAATTGTTACACATTTCAAAATAATCAGTTTCACAATTATACATTACAATTTCACTTTCTGTAGTTACTATTTCACAATTTCACTTTCTGTACTTACTATTTCACAATAATCAGTTTCACAAGTTGACATTTCAGTTTCATATTTGAGTTAAATAGGTTTCTAGTGAAATAGGTTAGTTTCACATATTTCTATTGAAATAGGTTTTTTCCATATTCTTCTAGTGAAATAGGTTTGTTTCACATATGGAATGTGAAACGTTGAAATTAAAACGTGTTTGAAATGTATCCAAGATTGGTTTTTTTTAAGGTTTTGGCGCTAGGAGTTCAAATAAAAAAAATCATAAACGAACTTATGGTTTAAAACATATGGATGATTTAATTTAGTAAAGGTGAAATAAAAGGTTAGATTTAAGAGAAGAGAGAGAGAGAGAGAGAGAGAGAGTAGGCTGTTACATTTCTGCCATGCATGCATGTCAAGGACAATGGTGGGGACCACTAGCTGTATTTGGTGATGTATACGTACGGTATAGCAGAAAAATGAGAATAAACTGGTCACAGCTGCACGCATCTTGATGCACACAACGGACATCGGATTCTTTGTCGGTACGTACCGCTACCGCGCAAAATGACTTTGCACCACACACACCCCCAATCCAAGCCATCCCGTCTCCTTATTCCTCTATCTGTTAGGGTTTCCTCGCCGCCACCTGGATCCCGATGCGGCCGCCTCCTGCGCATCTCCACACCCGCCATCCGCAAAAAACTGCCCGGCTACCCTACTCCTTCACGGACTACCTCCATCATTCGTTGTCCTCTCAGCAGAAGGAAAAGGCAGCGGTGATTTTGGATCGGGCAATGCGGTTGAGCAACGGGGCGTGGTGATTTTGGAACGGGAGGCAGGCGGCGCTGGCCCCGCCGCCCAAAGCCGTCGATGACCACGCCATAGACACACACAGCGGAGGAATGGGATGCATGAGATGGATACGACGACGGCGACAGCCGTGGCTCCATCAGCGGCGGTGGTCACGACGCGCAGCCCCACGCGGTTGTCGTGCGGAAGCGAGGTAGCGGTTGCAGAGGGGAAGGGGGAGGTGCGCAGGCCTGAACCAGCACGGCAGAGGAAGGGGACGCCTCAGGCGGAGACGGCAGCCGCGGCTCCATCGCTGGCAGTGGTTGCGACACACGGCTACAGGACTGGAACATCAAATAGGCCGAATAGTTTCTAGGAGTTGTTTGCTTTGGTGGTGCTCTTGGGTTTACGACTTACATAAAATCCTAAGGTCGAGTGGAAGGTTAATGTTATTTCTCTGATGTCACACTGCATCATCTTGGCTTGCGTATTGGGAAAGTAACACTGTTGTAGATGTATTTACTTAGTTTGCTAAGCTCATGGAAATGTCTGCAATCCATACATGGCAGAGAGTCAAATTTACAAGTAGCTTTTATAATGATAGCTAGCTTACTTTGGTTTACTTGGTCCATGTAGATCTGGAATCTTAGAGCTACACATTCAACCATTTTACTTGCTTACAAAATCAAGTAAAACTAAAAGAATAGATGTTCTCTTGCTGCAATAGTTTTAGATGCACGTGTGTTGTATATATATACGCGTTAAGTTTAACCATATGCAATGCTTTTGTTTGGTAGTGCTACATATCTGTGGGGCGGGCAGGAACCATATGGTTAGCCTTCAGTAACTTCTGTTGATGTTACTCCAGCCGAGAATTTCTTACATGAAGTTGAGTGATGTTTCTTCTTTTTCTTCAGAATTTCTTAAATGAAGCTGATTGTTGTTTCTTCTTTTTCTTTAGGAGTTATGGGGAGCGTACATATTACCTTGATTGAGTTCACTTTCATCTGCTACATTACTATTATAACTTACCAGCAACATAGATGGCTAATTATTACATGAATTTTGTTGGAAGCTAAAGCTGGTGTTATGACAAAGTCCACTCCTGTGTAGATTGGAAACAATTAGAGACATGGTTGACTTAATATTTAGGGTTGGTCAAAACCATGTGAAGTATTACGGTGTAAGTTTCTCTGCCTTACATAAGTGTTACTTCTCTCGTATTTACTATTCGGCGAAGTGTCATTCATCCATGTATTGATTATCATTAACCAAATTTCATATTTTATTGAGTAGTCTTAATTACCGTATACCATACACTGATGCAATTCTAGATTATTAGAGAATAGAATTCATCGGTTTATGTCATATATGGAGAGAGCAATAGTGTTGTTCATCTTCTAGTGTTGTTATAATTGCTAGAATTTATTCATTTCAAAGATTAGTGGATTAGTGCAGGCTAACAAACCTCGTGTTGTCAAAGCATTGTCCCAATATATCTTAACATATTTGTTTTCGTAGAGGATCTTTTTGAGAAGTCTTGTGAGATCCTGAAACCCCCTAAAAGCCTGGTGAATACAAGATCAAGTTCCACCGCTTCTGCTTCGAAGAGACTACCACCAAGCTGTACCCCAACCTCAAGAACAAGAACGACTCAAATTTGGGGTTCAACATGCTGCACCAATACAAATATTTGAGGCTCATCATGTTGCTTCCAGTGTAAGATGTGGCTCCATAACGACAGTATCACCAATATGGAGCTCATCTAGTCCACCAACACGGATAAGCATGGGATCAAGGATGCAGACCCCTATCACATCTAGGCACACATATATAGGTATGTAGTCTCTGACATATATTGGCATTGCAGATGTGGGTAGACAGGCTGAGACGGAAGAAAGGGTTCGGCGCCGACACAATACTTGAGGTGATCACACCGACCTGCTATAAATTACATAGAACTTGCAACCTCTCTGCTAATTTCAGCCTTCTTTGTTTGAAAATGCAGGCATGTGCATAGGCAATCAAATATCCATTATTCTACTTCTTTGCATCCATAGGCATGTGCATAGGCAATCACATGAGGTAGCCTTCGTATTTTTAGAAGGAAAACGATAATATATTTAGTCTTGCCAAAGGTACAGTTTGGAAATGTAGCAACCGCTTGATCATTATGCTTTTAGAAAAGTGCTTACCATCTTATGTAAGTTTGAAAAATATAATATGCATTGTCCAATGTTGAACTAATGGAATAGATTGGCATTGCATATTTCTATAAACTTTCTGGGAAGTCAGCAACCACTTTCAATATTTCTTTTTTCTGAGAAATGTCATGAGCAAAGATACAGCTAGCTGACCACTTTTGTATATTGAAGTTAGTTTTAGTTCAAAATGTAGCATTCATTATCTTGCAAAGAAATACATAACAAATCAACTTCTTTGATATGTTTAAACCTGGAGCAAGGGAAACACTTGCTAACTTTCCATTTCCATACTTATTTTGTGTAGCTAACTTGTCATCGAGGGATTTTGATGGACATGTTGGTGAACATGTTGGATATTTTGAGGAATGAAGCACGGATGGCTAATGAAATTTATCACAAGAATTGACAATTTATTGTTTTCCATTTTTTCGGTAACCATTGTTCTGTTTAATTGTTCAATCGTCTAAGAATATATTTGAATTACTACCCCTTCCCAGTACTCCGCGTTGTTCATTCCAAAGCAAAGTTTTGCAGCTAAGCTACTTGCTTTTCTGTTCTTAACATTTTCATCGAATTTTTGTCACTTGTCTTGCTGATATGGTAAGGTGCTAAATAGTCGAGAAATATCTTGCATAATATTCTTCTCTTTGTACATGCATTTATTTAGTAGATCCACTCTCCATGCATTTATTTATCAGATTCTGAATGTATTTGTGTCATGATTTGAACTTGCAGGAGAGCAATGTAGATGTAGAACGCTTGTGGAATATGTTCTTAATGGTACTCCTATTTCATTGGAGAAAGATTTTGTAGTTGTTTTCAAGGTATACAACGCTTGGCTATCCTTGTAGGAGCATATATGGCAAGATATTGTTGTATTTCATATTATACATTCTTCAGAATTACCATCTCTTGTCACTTTTTCCGGGTATATATGCTAAGTAGGAGGAGTCTGTATTTGGAATAGATTGCGTGGGATTAGATATTTGGAGTTACCTGAATATTGAGCAGTTCATTGTAAAGTAGGTCCATATGCATTTCCAAGAGCTTTGGTTGTGTGCATCAGAACAGTGGTTGCAGGTCTCACCATAACTGTTATCTTGGAATTTAAACTATGTTGTTGAAATGTTCTCTAGCTCTTGGTGTTAGTTTATGAATGTCTTTCTTTTGTCCTATATTTTTGGTAGACACGATGTGAGGAGCTCACTTAATGTGGTGATTCTTTAAAGAAGAAGAAAATGCATCACTTAGAGATGAGTGAATCGGATTATAAAGGAGTAAACGAAACATCCTTCAAATAATAATTCATTAAATGATGTGTTTCTTCAATAGTTCATTTGTGTACTCATATATTTTTTTTGTTTTTTGCCCCCATCTATAAAAAAGCTAGGTGAAAGATCGTGGATGTCGCCTAGAAGGGGGGGGGTGAATAGGCGCTTTAAAATAATTACGGTTTAGGCTTGAACAAATGTGGAATAAAACTAGCGTTTAATTTGACAAGCACAAAATCTAAATCGACTAGGCTCACCTATGTGCACCAACAACTTATGCTAAGCAAGATGAACAACTAAGTGATAGCAAGATATATAACATGAAACAATATGGCTATCACAAAGTAAAGTGCATAAGTAAAGGGCTCGGGTAAGAAATAACCGATGCACGCGAAGACGACGATGTATCCCGAAGTTCACACCCTTGCGGATGCTAATCTCCGTTTGGAGTGGTGTGGAGGCACAATGCTCCCCAAGAAGCCACTAGGGCCACCGTAATCTCCTCACGCCTTCGCACAATGCAAGATGCCGTGATTCCACTAAGAGACCCTTGAGGGCGGTCACCGAACCAGTACAAATGGCAACCCTTGGGGGCGGTCACCGAACCCGTACACTTTGGCAACCCTTGGGGGCGGTCACCGGTACCCGTCAAATTGCTCGGGGCGATCTCCACAACTTAATTGGAGACCCCGACGCTTGCCCGGAGCTTTACACCACAATGATTGAGCTCCGAGGCACCACCAACCATCTAGGGCGCCCAAGCACCCAAGAGGAACAACCTCTAGGGTACCAAGCACCCAAGAGTAATAAGCTTCTCAACTTTTCACCTCCACGTATCACCGTGGAGAACTCAAACCGATGCAACTAATGCAATGGCAAGAACACACGAAGTGGTCAAGTCCCTCACTCCCAAATCCCACCAAAGCAACAAAAGTTATGGAGGAATATGAGAGAAAGAACAAGGAGAACACCAAGAACTCCAAGATCTAGATCCAAGGGGTTCCCCTCACATAGAGGAGAAAGTGATTGGTGGAAATGTGGATCTAGATCTCCTCTCTCTTTTCCCTCAAGAACTAGCAAGAATCATTGGAGGGATTGAGAGATAGCAAGCTCAAAGAAGGTCAACAATGGGGGGCAAACACGAGCTAGAAGGATAGAAAACCATTGGGAAGAAGACCCCCTTTTATAGGCCTCCCAAAATCCAACCGTTATGCCCTTCAGCCCGTGCACAAGCGGTAGTACCGCTCGGGTGAGCGGTACTTCCGCTGGCACGGAAGTTCCGGCTATCTACGTCCAACTGAACAAGTCAGGGAGGCGGTAGTGCCGCCGGAGCGGTACTACAGCTCCCACCAGCGGTACTACCGCGTAGTGTTGAGCAAACAGCTAGAACAGCGGTAGTAGGGGAGGGCAGCGCGGTAGTGCTGCCCGAAGCGGTACTACCGCCCGATACTGCCGCTCTACTTCCGCTCGAAGGCATAACAGAAGGCGCAAATAAGCGGAAGTGCCCACGGCACAGGAACCGCGGAAGTACCGCGCAAGCGGTACTACCGCTGGGCAGAGCGGTACTACCGCTGGGCAGAGCGGTACTACCGCCGGGCAGGTGCGGTACTACCGTCCGGAACGGTACTACCGTGCCCAACTACCGCCCTACTGCCACCGAAGCGAAAACGAGTCCAGAAGCTGAAAACAAACGGTAGTGCCCGCGGCACTGGAACCGCGGAAGTACCGCGCAAGCGGTACTACCGCTGCCCAGGGCGGTACTACCGCTAGAGAGCTTCAAAGAGGCCCAAGCAAACAGAAGGATGCAAATAAAACCAGAACTGCCATAACTTCTGCAAATGAGCTCCGAATTGAGCAAACTCAAGCTTGTTGAATAAAAGACAACGAGTACTATCCAAACAGCGATGAGAAACCTCTATGGTTATAATAAGAAGTGGCAGGGGAGATATGCCTAAGATATAGAGATGAGAAACCTCTATGAATGAAGAATCGGCATAAACTCCAACATCGAAAACATCATAGAAGATGCATATATGAACTCCGTTTTCGATGAACTCGAGCTTGTCATGAAGATGACCATAAGCTCAAAAACACACAAAGAGAAACACCAAACAAGAACGAAGAAAGATGATGCAAGGATGCAATGATTTGAGCTCTCTACGAACGATACGATCAAGCTACTCACTTGAGAGCCCCCCTTGATAGTACGGCTATCGATCCTATAACCCGGTCTCCCAACTACCACCATGAGACCGGTAAAATAGAAAACCTATCAAGGGCAAACCTTTGCCTTGCGCATAGTCCACTTGAGCTAGATGATGACGATCTTGACCTCCTTAAGTTGGACCACTTTTCTTGATTGCGCCGGCTCGATGAAGACTAGTAGATTGCTCCCCCATACTCCACTATGGGTGAGCCACTCTTCGGCATATTTTCACAAGTCCATTGTCACCACAATGGAAGGCAAGCTTCAAGCATGTGATCTCTTCGTGATGCTCCACTTGAACTTGCACACCGCAATCTTGATGACGATCACCACTTGATGTCATCCTCCATGGGTTGAATGAGATCTTCCTCTTGACGCAAGCCCATGGAAACATATCTAACCCCACATAAAACTCTCGCATAGAACATGGGTTAGTACACAAAGCGTAATGGACAATGCTTACCATACCGTGAGATCACTTGATCCCACTCGGTACATCTTCTACGCTTTGTGTGTTGATCAACTTGAATCACTCTTCATATTTAGTCTTGATCAACCTTGAATCTTTCCACTCTCTTCATTAGGATGATGTCTTGAAGGTACACATGAATGTTCACACAATCTTCTTCTTCAAGACATGCTTGCAATAGGCTCATCTCTTACATGACCAATCTTTGGATAACTCCATGAATAACCCCTTGGTCAACACATATTTTTCTTCAAATCACCTTGAGACCAACAAATGGTCTACAAGCAAAGCCTATGGACAAACCCTTCAAATATAACTCAAGGCAACCGTTAGTCCATAGAGATTGTCATCAATTACCAAAACCAAACATGTGGGCAGCACATGTTCTTTCACTAGGAGAAAACAAGACAGGTTGGTCTTTCCACTGCTAAGTTGTCGCATATAATGGTGGCAGGTGTGAAGGCCTTGCCTGAGGGGGAAGGAGCTAGAAACGAAGTCGGCCTTGTCGCTATTGTTTGGTGTTTACATTTGTCAAATGTTGTCGGGGTTTCTATTTGTTGTTGAGGGGTGGTTGATGGGAGGGAAGGTGGGGAGAGAAAGTTATGATCGGCCATTTTTTGCCATGCCATTAGAAACTTGCTCAATGTCCACCTGGGGGATTTTTGCATGATGGGATAGTGAAGATCAAACGGTGCACATTATGACTGAGGCAAACGAAATACATTTGGCTTTTATAGATATGTGGTGAAAAACTGAACATATATTGTACTCGACATATTTTATAAAATAGAATAACTTATGAACTCATACTTTGTTTATTGCACCGTGTCAACGCACGGTTATTTAGCTAGTGAGAGTAAATGAGGAAGTTGCTTCAATTATGAATTCCTGTTCATCAAACGTTGCTACGGGAGGCAAGTTCAGCATAATGTCAGAAAAGCAGTCCAGCTAGGGAATCCTTCTGCTAGTGATCTATATATAGTAATAAGCTGACAAATATTTCCGATCGGTCCTACAACTGTTTACAACAATGAGCAACGTCCAATGATTCCTCTCATTTCACTCCACAAACAATGTGGTCCAGACACTTGTTTTTGGCGTCAGCAGTCTACAAGTACCCTGTATTACTCGCGCGCACACACACACCCAAAACAAACATACAGGATGAGCCTAGCACAGCAACAATACAGGAAAATGCAAATCTTTCCTGTGGTTGTGTACTGTGAAACTTCAGAGTTGGCTTTTTATTCGAAAGACTATATACGTCGGCAGCTTCTGTTGATAAGACGGCACACTTTTGAGACCACCATTAGGGGAACTCCAACGCGGATCACCAAATCGACCTCAAATGTCCGGACCGGACGGTCCGGACACTTGTAGCCATCCAACGGCGGTCACTTAAAATGTCCGGAACGGTCTGGACGTTCGAAATCCCGCAAACTGGCACCAAAGAGGGGAAGGTTTGGGGGAGTCCGGACGTCCGTCACGTCAGACTCCGACGCCCTGGATCCACCCAAAATCCCTCTCCCGCCGCGTCCACTCACTCTAAAATCCTCTCTCCGCACCGCATTCATGATGGTCATAGCGGACGTGACCGGACGGACGGCAGCCTACCCGTGCATTCATACCAACTGACCGGCCGTCCGCCTACCCGGCATTCACACCGGCGCGGCAAGCGAGAAGCCAACTCCGGCTGCGTGCATTCAACCTGCCGCTTCGCCTGCCCGGCCATTTAAGCTGGCTGGCCATGCCCCAAAACCCTACCACTCCGAGTCCTTCTCCCACAGTCCAAGCCGCTGTCCAACCACCCCTTCACCCCTTTGCATCATCGTTCGTCATCCGGCGTCACCATGGCCTGGTCCTTTGCTATGTGCTACAGGAGGCTCACGCTGGCGTGCCGCACCCAAATTGCGGCGGAGGTCTGCGACGCGGTGGCCCGGCGCCATGCCCGCGTTGATGCGGGCCAATCTTCGAGCTCTCCGGAGCGCTCGGAGGAGGAGATAGAGGAGGACGAGGAGGATGAGGAGGAGGGCGACCCCATGGCCATGGCGAAGATTGTCATGGAGGAAGCGGAAGAGGAGGAGGAGGAGCATGAGTAGGCGCCCACACCGGTGGAGGAGGCTCCGGTGTCTGCGTTCAGGCAGTTGCTGGCGGAGCAGCAGTACAATCTGTCGTTCTTGCACGAGCACCGGCTGGCGGAGGAGCAGTTGGAGGCAGAGTGCGCATCCGACGCTACCGTTGCGGCAATGGTTGCGGCGGACCCGCGTATCGTCGATGTCAACCGGGCGGTGCTCGTGTCCGGGCACAGCGCCCGCACCATCCGCCGTGTCAACGAGGCGGAGCGCAACCGCCTCTTCGACGGGCTGGAGGTGGAGGACGACGACGCGCCAGAGCAGCACGACGACGATGCCAAAGAGGCATCCGTTGTCATCTCCGCCTTGTTCGCGCCGGCCGCCAAAGACGGCGAGGCCGGACCGCCCCGCGTGGGGCCCATCGACCTCATCTCCGCCAGGGAGGAGTAGATTTTTTTAGTTGTTTTTAGGGTTCTTTTGCTATGTAAAAATTAATCCAGAAATGAATGAAAAATTGGTGTCTGTTTTATTTGGTGACTCCGGTTGGACGTGTCCGCGGATATTTGGTGCCTCGTTGGAGTTGCCCTTGCCTAACAGCAATGAAGTGGGTGTTTTGCAACGTCACTACGAGCAATGCTGCTCGCGAGAATCCTAGGAAGGAGCGGTGTACCGGCAAAGCTTACTGCGCACCTTTGATGGCCATTGATTTCTAGCACAAGAAGGAAGTCCAGGGAGTGACAGGCATGCATCACTGAGAATACTGGCACTCCATCATTTACCTAGGCTGGAGCCTACATGCTACAGCTAATTAATTAGCAACACGAACGGAATCAATGGTCGATGGTAGACGGAGATGAAACCGCACGTTGCTATTGTTGATAACGTACGCTGTCATCGGTGGGTTCTTGACTTTGATTCTAGCAGCTGGTACTACCGTAACAGTTTGCAGAACTAGGCAATCACGTGGTACGGCCTCGTTTTCTTCGCTTCCGGGATGGTGATGAGCGAGTGCTATGCTGCTAGCTGCTTGCTCGCCGACGTCGATCCTCACACAAACTAATTATCGCACCGACACCAGAAACTTACCTCGATTTAATATTCACATTTCTTAAAATCAAACATTGCGATTTTTATTTTTTAGACCAAACGTTTACAGTTTAAAATAGTACTTCGTCTCCCAAAATAAGCGTCGCTTATTTAGTTGTACTAAATCAGCGACACTTATTTTGAGACGGAGGGAGTAGTAACTATTTTAATCTTAGGGCTTTTTATTAGATCCCACATTGATAAGTTTTGATGACTTTTTTTTGTCGTAACTTGTGCTCCCTACTGTAGTGCACTTGTGCTCCCTTCTGTAATGCACTTGTGTTTCCTGCGTAGTGCACTCTGTGCTTTCCTTTATCTAGTGCTTCACCGTGGGGCTACAGTGCAAGCTACATCCATGTACCATAAAAAACCGGGAAAACCAAAAAGACCAAAAAAAACCAAGCAAAAAATCCAAAAAAACAAGAAGAAATTGAAGGAAAAAAGTTCCCGTGGGGTAGCGTCCATCTCGCGACACGTGGCGGCGCTAGAGTGCTTTCCGTGCTCCCCTGTGGGTGCCCCTGGGAAGCCCACCCAAGAGTGCCCTGTAACTAGTTACGCTTTTTTTCTACGAAAGATGGACATTGCCTAAGCGGACAAGCCCAAGGTTTGCCATACGGCCTCATCAACCGTACCGCATCCAAACAAAAGCCCAACCAAGGTTTAACCCATCCTAATTCAACCCAAACCTAGCCCATACTGCAGTCCATCCTCCGCCCATGTGACTATAGCAGGGCCTCCTACGAATAGAGAGGGCGCACGTACCGTGCGCTGCGGGTGGCCCATCTCCCTTATTCCCAGTCGGTAAATGCTCTTTTATTTTTTTGGGTCGGGTGCTGTAGCAATTCGTCAGGATGCTCGTTGGGCGGGCCACGCCCAGTTCTTTGGATTTTTTTAAATTTTCAGAAAATATGTTTATTTTATAATTTTTTAAATGAAAATGTTAAGCATGTTACAAAATGTTCATGAATTTTAAAAATATTCATGAATTTAAAAAGTTCAAATATTTAAAAACAATTCATGAATTTAAAAAAAATTCATATTTTTTAAAAAGTTTTCATGAATTTTAAAAATTTCATGATTTTTTTAAAAAAATCATGAATTTAAAAAATGTTCATGAATTAAAAAATGGAAAAAGGAGAAGAAAAAGAAAAAATACAAATACAAATAAGAAATAAATATTAAAATTAAATTAGGACGAAAAACCAGTAGAGAAAACATAGGAAAAAAAAGAAAGAACTGGGGAAGAATCTTCTAGAACCTTCACAAAGCCAAGAAATCCCCTCGTAAGTGGGCCGGCCCAATAAACTTTATGGGGTGCGCATTTGCTCACCTCGCGCCGCGTTATGCGTGGAATAGGAAACATGTATAACAAGCTCACGCTTTCTACGCACGGCACAGATTTAGCGAATTCATATTAATGTCCATTACAATTTCCTTGCTGAATTGGTATTGAAACCAATTCAATACGGAGGCCTCAAATACAGACATCCAAACACAGCGTAGGTGTTTGCCAAAAAACAAAGGATTTAACCTAAGACAGCCACGAGAGAAAATCTAGTCACCACTAAAGTCAGCCTTATATCATCGTTGTCGTTGATTCTGCTCGTTTAGAACGGCTGATCTGGCGTCATGCGGAGGGGTGTCTATTTTCAGTTGGGAAAAAGTAAATGGCGAACGGTTCGAAATTAGCGATAGAACGACGAATCGTTCCTCGTACGATTCTGATCGCTCGGCCCGAGCAAGCCCACTTTTCTTCCCGTGCGCAGGCCATTTCCTATCCCTCACTGTTGATTCACACGGCACCAAACCAATTGGGTTAGCTCACCCTTCGTGATTACACACAAATTATTTGCTACATGTGAATCAACAGTGACCAGTTGAGCCAACCACAATTGGTGTATGATATATGGAAACCCGATATTTGTACCTTTATTAATTCTGTGTCGCCAAAAGAAGCTAATTTTTGGGTTTCTTTCTTGGATTTTTTTTTCTGGTGCATCATTTGTTGGTTTTTTTCCCTGAACACCGATGGATGCTGCTATTCATGTGGTGAGACCCATAAATCCACTAAACCGACTTTTTTTGGGTCATTAGGTGGAATAGTAACCTTTTCAATTGAGTAAAACTAACACATGTATACACAATCTATTTTCATGGTATTTTTTCCAGGGTATCTCTACTGTATCATCAATGTCAGTTACAAACATATCGATTAAGTCGTTTATGATAAACTTATCAACACAACGATGATGTAGTTATCACGCCGCACATGCTGTAGTTATCACGCCACCCATGTTATAGTTACCAACACATCTTGTATGTAGTTACCAAGGCGGTCATGCTATAGTTATCAACATAGGGATTATATAGTTATCAAACCACCCATGCTATAGTTACGGCTGCTCATGCTCATGCTAACTTACGTGTAAATCTCTACTATTAAAGGGGAGTCTGCGGTTGTGATGGTCGGTGTGATACATCGTTTTGCTTCCGTCGCCTCAGCCTCGTACGTCTCTGCACAGTTAGTTTTTTTCCTCACTTCCCCATGCCCCCCTCTGGGTTTTTTTCTTCGTGACCCATAGACCCCTCAAACCCGCTGCCACTTTCCCTCTCGTACTCTCGTCGCTCTCTCCACCCGGACCAGACGCTGCCGCCACCCCATTGCGCACGTCTACGCGTGTTTCCCTGGAACGTCCCCAAGGCAAGATTCGCTGCCGCCAGTCACGCGAACGGGTCGGAGGCATGGACGCAACCACCACCCTATTCCCCGCGTCGGTGCGTAGGCGAGTAGCCCTAGAACATAATCGAGGTGAGATCCGCCACTGCCCGTCGTCTTCACCATCCCCATGCACCAAGTGTAGGGCAACGCAGCAGAAAACAAAAAATTTCCGACCAACGCACCAGCCCAGGACCACTATGAAGACTGCATACAAGGTTTCGATCTTTTCGTTACCGACTCGTAGCTCAGCGGAAGTAGAGTCGATGACGATCGGCGGTGCAGATCCCCGCAGCTAGGATTTACAACCTCCCAACCGCGAGGATGTATACCCTCGTCTGCCCCCCGACAGCCCTCCGGGAGGCGGTCGGACAGTCCCTCGGACGGTGTCGCGGACAGCCCTTCGGGAGGACCTTCGAAACTCGGACGGTCACTTGGACAGCCCTTCGGGAGGACCTTCGAAACTCGGACGGTCACTCGGACAGCCCTTCGGGAAGACCTTCGAAACTCGGACGGTCACACGGACAACCCTTCGGGAGGCACTCTCGAACTAAGACCGAAACTACGATCTCTCTACAGAGTTGCACACATACGGTGTCATCTATCTGGCAGGGCTTCGCCGTCCAGAACTAGTTCCCACCGGAACCCAGACAGCCTTTCGGCTCTACGAAACTATTTCGCGGGGAGGGAGAGAGAAGCCAGATCATTGCAATGGCACTTGTATGTGAGAAAGAATGAGTGTGGAGAGCTCCTCTCCACCTCTATTTATACGAAAAGCCAAGGGGTAGGGCATTCAAAGAAATACCAAAATGCCCCCAAAATATGTCCTTTACAAGGGCATAAATGAGAAGGCAAGTGGGGCAAGTGGGGCTCCATGGAGGAGCCCCTCCTTGGCCGGCCACCCCCCATGAGGGCCCCCCCAAAGGGGTTTCCTTAGCCCCCAAGTCCTTCTAGAAGCCTTTTGGGAAAAGCCCTAAAAGGTGGCTTTACAAAAAAGTAACCATAAAGTGATTTTAACTATTCACGGAGACAATTTTCCATGACCGTTAAATCTGAAAATATTTCTGTGGGTCTTAGAACAATTCCAGCACCCACTAAAATGATTTTGGATTCGTTCCGAAACAAGTCCGGATTAGTGATTTTCATCTGCGAAAAGCAACCAAACCGGTTCCGGCAGCTCCGGAACATTTCCGGTTTTTATCCCGGAAAATTCCCAGAAGTTTCCAGAATAAAACTGGCACCCTCCAAGAATTGTCAGGCATGTCCCGAAACCAATTTGACTTAATGGTATACCCGAAACAACTTTTCGGTTTTACCGAAACTATTCCGGTGTTCTCTTTCTGGAACTTTTCCGTTGACTCCGAGACTTTTTCGGTGAATTTCTCTCAGACTCCCTGTCTAGTATTCAGCAGATAGATGACCCTTAAGCGTGTGACCCTATAGGTTCGGTGAAGTATAGACATGACCGGAACACTTTCCGATCAATGATCAACATCGGAGCCGTGGACACCCATATTGACCCCTATACCCACACGAATGAACATTCGAGTGAACCTCCAGTTGTCGTGTGCTATTCCTGTTGCTTCGCGATATGCTACAAATACCCGAGGTGAGACATGTTGGCATCCCCGTGGATCAACAATTTGTCCACTATGCCAGTCACCTCGTTACCGGTATTGTTCTCTTTTCTCGTTCCCGTGCTCCGTCACCCCTGTGATCAAATCACATTGTGTCTGGCTAGACGATGATGGATACCGTAACACCGAGAGGGCCCAGAGATATCTCTCCATCGTCGAAGGAGCAAATCCCAATTTTGAGCTATCAAGTTACTTGACATACTTTTCCATGAACCCGTAAGCCGCCGTAATAGCCACCCATTTACGGATGATGTTTAACGAACCCCAAAGTTCATGAAGAAACTCGATACTCTCATGGTCTAAGGAATCATGCAAACGTTAACCATCTCTGTGTTATTAACCATTAACTTGTGAAGAATGTATCTCATAGCATAACATCAATTCGGTTCGATTCAACACAAATGTTCTTCTAACATTGTGCCCTCAAAGTTGCTGGCATAGACATGCCCATGATCAGAAAAACAGAACCATCATGCAACACTTGAGCTAGTCTTAGAGGCTAGACTAGGAATACATTTTACCATTTATTATTCCACACGTGCATATGAGTCTTCCTCCGAGCCTCGTGTTATTGCAGACTCGAGAACCATAGCAGTTATAGCATGGAACATAAACATAATTATGAACAGGGAGATAATCAATAACATTTATTATTGCCTCTAGGGCATATCTCCTACAGACTCCTACTTGCACTAGAGTCAATAATCTAGTTAATGGTAATGCACTTTACACCCATGGCACACTGGTGTAAAATATGCTTCGCATGTGGTATAGCTTGATGTCCAATGGATCTGACGACTTCAGCTCCATGTGTATCTTTGCATATCCTCGCATTTTCACGCTTTCACAAAATGCATATTTTGTGTGGACTTGGCTTTGTATATATGCGAATCACAGGTCGAACCTTGATTCCTCGGACTTAGCTATGGAGCAACTATCTGCAATAGTGTCCCATTGACCAAAGACTTCTTGGAACCATACTAAGTTCATGAATGAACTATATGATTCAACATTTTCTTTGTCGCTTCGAAAGCGGCAACATACTTCGCCTCTGTTATAGAATTCGCCACAGTAACTTGTTTGGAACAATTTCCAACTAACTGTGCCACCATATTGTGTGTTACACAAAACCCTCAATTTAAATCGAAAATCGCATGGAGAAAAGATGAAGACTGTATCGATGTAACATTTTACAATGAACTCTTCATGATCTCTGCTTGCGAGAAAACATGTCATCAGTGATACTCTAGCACTCAATGACCTTTTTTCACTGTTATCCCATGATCAGTACTTTTGATCACTTTGGTATCTATACTCGCAACAACTTTGGAGTATTGGACATATCTTTTAACATACCATGGAATACATGATTAATCCAAACACGAAAGTGTGTGGAATCTTCATCATGTATTTTGCTCATCGGTGTTTTTGGGACACCGAGTCTTGCAAAACTCTTTCCATGTGACTTCGGCAAGAATCACTCCTTGGCGTTTTAAATGCTAAAATGTTTTAGCATCTTGTCAATATGTATTCATTGCTTAGCCCCATTAGGTAAATCTATCTCCATAGACCATCATGCCTAATATTGAGGCTATTAAGCCCAAGCACTTCATCGAAAAACTATTTTCAAAAGAAGTCCTAATTCGTGTCAAGAAATTTATTTCCATTTAACAATGTGTCAAGCACACAAGGTTTTTAGAAATATTATTATGCTCCCACTTACTTTCTTGAATCATAAGCATCTTCGTTACCCATTGATGAAGTCAAACCCCTTTGACCATTTCATCAAAACACGAAGATTCCAACTCCATTTTGCTCTCTTCTGTCCATCACTGGAACTCTGAAGTTTGCACACTCACTAGCATCCTCTGGATTGACAAAATACCTTGGACTGTATCATATGCAAGTCCTTGGTTTCATTTCCATCAGATGGAAATCCTTTCGTCATCGATGTTTCATATCTCAAGATTGAAATATGTATTAATTGCTAGTTTAACCCGAACCGATTTTAAGCATCGCTACGGTGAGAAAACCTCATCGCAGTCAACTCCTTGAACTTGTTATTTCAACAAGTCGAGCTTTATGGATAAAACATTTTTATCCGTATCAGTTTTTAGTTCCAATACAATCCGTTAGACTCTAAGTCTTCCGGAGGGTTTATCAATATTTAAATCTTGAATCATTTTATGGAAACTATCTCGGATTAGATTGGCATTTAGCCAATCCCGGAGTTAGATCCCATCGACGCTTCCTTGTGTATCATAGGTATACTTTTGTCGAACAACAATATCTCGTATGCGCACCTAAGAGGTTTGCAAGAGTTTTTCCTATGTGGTTCAGCTGCAAGTTCGACCGAAGTCCATACATCTCATGTAGAGACTTCCGTATCAGTCGCAGTACGAAACTCTGGAATCACTTCCAAGGTCTCTTTCCTTTGATCTGATGATGAATATACTGTTATCTTGTCGAGTTGCATTGTTCTCCCACTCACCTTTTTGAAAGAACCATTTTCTTCAAAAAAACATACCGTTCTTTGTGGCAAACCTATTTTCCTTGGTATAGTGAGGGAGGAATACCCAACATTTTGGGATAACCTACAAAGTAGCACTGGTCTGATTTGGAATAGGTTTGTAACCTTTTACACAAGCCCCATATTCCAAATGTTTAAGAAAAGATATAACATGGTTGGGCGTACCATACCATGGCGTCATTTCAACAGACCCGATGGAGCTCTTTTCAGTGTAAAAGCCGCAGTCCCTAAAGCATCACTTTAAAAGGGATAATGGAAAATTTATTTATGTCATCTTTGATCTTACCATGTCATAAATGGTTTGATTACATCTTCACAGACATTCCACTCATAGTGGTGTTCCGGGAGGTGTTAGTTATGAAACTCTTTTCACAACTCATCAGACATTCGCTAAACTTGTAACTCAAATATTCCTTTCTGCAATCTAATTGCAGAAACATAATTTTCCTGTTGCAATAATTTCTTCTTCAGTTTGAAAACCTTTCGAATGATTTCAAAAGATCCAAACTTACGTATCATCAAGTAAATATCCATATATCTACTTGAGTCATTTCTGAAGATAGATAAATCCACTACTTGTAACAACATTTATTGAACTACACACATCAAAATGTATGATCACCAATAAGTTTGTTGCTCGTTCCTTATGGCCTGTGAACGGTATTTCAGTCACTTCACTTCTTGGAGGAAAGTTGCAAGTGACAGATGATTCAAAATCAAACGACTTCAAAATCCATCATAATGGAATTTTTCCTTGCAGGTTTCTCCAATGTGACCAAATGCAGTGCCACAATTGTGTGGTATTCTTTTAGTCTTGCGACACTTAGCGTCAGTGTTATGGATGTATCATATTTCCATCAATATTCATAACATACATCCCATCTTGGATGGAAGCATGGCCCTTTATGTTATTCATAATACTGAACATTGTGCAATGGGCTAGAGTGTATGAAACTCTAAAATGAATTATGAAAGTAAACACAGAGGTAATATATTATTATCATTATTCTTAACATACATCTCATTCATCATGAAAGTATGGCCCTTATGTTATTCATAACACCGATCATCAAAAGTTCTCTTATGAACAACCTTCTTGCAAGATTCTTTACGCAAAGGGCTAGAGTGTGTAAAACTCTAAAATGAATTATGAAAGTAAATACTGTAGGAGATATGCCCAAGAGGCAATAATAAATGTTATTATTTATCCCAATGTTCGTAATTAAGTTTATATTCCATGCTATAACTACAATGATTCTCGAGTCTACAATATCCACGAGGCCCGGAGGGAAACTCATTTGCACGTGTGGTATAATAAACGGTAAAATGTATTCCTAGTGTGGCCTCTAAGAATAGCTCAAGTGTTGCATGATGGTTCTGTTTTCCAGATCATGGGCATGTCTATGCCAGCAACTTTGAGGGCACAATGTTAGAAGAACATTTGTGTTGAATCGACCCGAATTGATGTTATGCTATGAGATACATTCGTCACAAGTTAATGGTTAATAACACAGAGATGGTTAACGTTTGCATGATTCCTTAGACCATGAGAGTATCGAGTTTCTTCATGCTTGCTTCATGAACTTTGGGATTTGTTAAACGTCATCCGTAAATGGCTGGCTATTACTACGGCTTACGGGTTCATGGAAAAGTGTGTCAAGTAACTTGATAGCTCAAGATTGGGATTTGCTCCTCCGACGATGGGGAGATATCTCTGGGCCCTCTCGGTATTACGGTATCCATCATCGTCTGGCCAGACACAGGGTGATTTGATCACAGGGATGCCGGAACACGGTAACGAGAAAAGAGAACAATACCGGTAACGAGGTAACTGGCATAGTGGACAAGTTGTTGATCCACGGGGATGCCAACATGTCTCACCTCGGGTATTTGTAACATATCGCGAAGCAACAGGAATAGCACACGACAACTGGAGGTTCACTCGAATATTCATTCGTGTGGGTAATGGGGTCAATATGGGTGTCCACGGCTCCGATGTTGATCATTGATCGGAAGGGATTCCGGGTCATGTCTATACTTCACCGAACCTATAGGGTCACATGCTTAAGGGTCATCTATCTGTTGAATACTAGACAGGGAGTCTGAGAGAAATTCACCGAAAAAGTTTCGGAGACAGCGGAAGAGTTCCGGAGAGAGAACACCGGAAGAGTTTCGGTAAAACCGAAAAGTTGTTTCGGAGTGTACAATTAAGTCAAATTGGTTTCGGCACATGCCTGGAAATTATTGGAGGGTACCAGAATTGTTCCGGTAACTTCTGAGATTTTTCAGAGACAAAAACCGGAAATGTTCCGGACTGCCGGAACCGCTTTAGTTAATTTTCACAGATGAAAATCACTAAACCGAAAAGTTGTTTCGGAGTACACCATTAAGTCAAATTGGTATCGGCACATGCCTGATAATTTTGGGAGGGTGCCAGAATCATTCTGGAAACTTCTGGGAATTTTCCGGAAGAAAAACCAGAAATGTTCCGGAGCTGCCGGAACCGCTTTGTTTGCTTTTCGCAGATGAAAATCACTAATCTGGAATTGTTTTGGAACGCGTCGAAAATTATTATAGTGGGTGCTGGAAATGTTCTAAGCCCACATAAATATTTTCGGTTCGAACGGACGCTGAAAAATGTCGTCGTGAATAGTGAAATCAGCTTTATGGTTACTTTTTGGAAAGCCATATTTTTGGGCTTTTGCTCCAAAATATCTTGGAGATGACATGGATGGATGTGGCTGAAATTTCAACCCCTCCACCCCTCCTTCTCCTATAAATAGAGGTGGAGGGGTCTGCCCAAAACTCACTCTTTCTCAACATACACAAGCCATGCATGATCTGGCCTTCTCTCTCCCTCCCAGCGAAATAGTTTCGTAGAGCCGAAAGGCTGTCTGGGTTCCGGTGGGAACTAGTTCTGGATGGTGAAGCCCTGCCGGATAGATGACACCATATGTGTGCAACGCTGTAGAGAGATCGTAGTTTCGGTCTTAGTTCGAGAGTGCCTCCCGAAGGGCTGTCCGAGTGACCGTCCGAGTTTCGAAGGTCCTCCCGAAGGGCTATCCGCGACACCGTTCGGGGGACTGTCCGACTGCCTCCCGGAGGGCTGTCCGAGGAGCAGATGAGGATATACATCCTCGCGGTTGGGAGGTTGTAAATCCTAGCTGCGGGGATCTGCACCGCCGATCGTCATCGACTCTACTTCCGCTGCACTATGAGTCGGTAACGAAAAAGATCAAACTTTGTATGCAGTCTCCATAGTGGTCCTGGGCTGATGCATAGGTCGGAAAATTTTGTTTTCTGCTGCGTTTCCCTACAGTGGCATCATGAGCCGTGCTATGTGTAGATGCAGGTTGCGATCTAGAATACATAGAGATGTATGGGTGTTGCACAATATAATTAGGTAGTAGATGAGTTCTATTACTGAAAATTATTTGTGCGGGTAGCAGATGAAATCTGTTACCCGATGTTCTTGTTGCTTCCCTGGGATTTGCATATTTCTGATCTTGATAACAACATGGTGGAGTTTCAATGTTCTGGCAATCCGCGATCCTGATTGATCAACGAAGTGCTAATAGTTCATTGAATTCCACTGTAGTTAAAAAGAAAGATGAAATTTCGCAGAAGAAAGGGCAATGCAGATATGATCTGCACGGGGGTCATGCGTATGACGAAGTTCAGTATGGGGCTCGAGATTTTATTATCTCGTGTTTCATACACCCCGCAAAGTTAATCTAGCAACTTGAATTATCATACTTGATGATGGACATTGGTAGCTTCGGTTTGTTTCGAAACCTTAGAAGCCACGAAAAACAAGTTCTTGCATAAACCGATTAGAGGCGTCTAACTTGGTTTTACAGGAGGGTTTACATGAGGTATGCATCTGATGTGGTATAGCAGTTCTCATTTTTAATTTGATTATGTATGAGATGACTATACAATGTAAATTAACATGACCTGCGTGTCATGATTCGGCATGATGGCTGGAGCCATATGATTGTCACTTTAATGACCTGCGTGTCAACCTTATGTAATGCACTTATTTTATTAGCTATAGAGATAGCAATATTATCTGGTGCATCGACAAGGTGGTGGCAAACTTCGCGAAGGTGAACACCGACGCGAATGCCGAAGACGAAGAAATTAATAACTTCTCCGTCAAAAAGGGCTATACCATATCATGCTATTATGAATTGCCTGAGATGTTTATCCCACTTGATGCACCCTTCTTGATTGCACGGTAGTCGCTTTTATTAGGGTGATCTCTCACAAAAATATCAAGTAGTTAGTGTTCTCCCAAGTGTAGCACCGTCACAGCATCCTTCCTTTCGAGGTGCGCCATGATCTACGTGGGTTCGAATGATTGTACGGGTGTAAGGCGGGTGAGGTCAGACCTCGCAGCAAGATCACTTGGTTATCTTGACGTTCATGGCAGGATCGCCCTGAGCTCGGAACACATGCATCGAAAGATGAACAAAAGTCACATGGAGATGTGATTGGCAAGTTTTCCTACCAATTGAAGTTCACGCCATCAGTGTTCATCTCGAACAATGGCGTTGAATGGAAATATGGGTCTTGAATCACTCACAATCAATTATGAGAGATATTGATTTGAGTGGGAGCGCACTTTAGAATTAATTCTTTTAATTCTTAGTGCAATTAATTTTGAACACTGTCTAAGTGTGATTTGCATAATAGTTGTAGAATAATGGCTCGCGTTTCCACCTTCCCTATTAAAATTGAATTAGCTGTTATTTATCTAGTTAAAACTTTACGATTGATAACGTAATGTGAGGATTGTCCTCAAGAGTGCCGAGAAGGACTTTGTCCTATCGCATACTTTCAGTATTCTCCCGCTAATGCTATGGATCATGTGACTCTCGTCCTTCGATCCAAAAGCTAGAATTCCGTTTCAGTCAGGTGCAATACGTTTGCTTCCATGAGACCCGAACTTCGAAAGTTTTGGGATAGTTATGTGATATTCATGGAACTAAAAATTAATTTTTAGATACAAACAAAGGCTGAAAGATATGAAATATCCAAAGCAATGTTTGTTTACAAACTATTAGTAAAGGTGTTTACTATGCATTATACTGATAAGAGAAGGATCCAGAAGAACGCCTGTCATATGATGAAAGGTGAATAAAACAACAACTTAAAGAGAAAGGAAGTGTCCAAAGGGTGTTAGCAAACCTTTCACGCCTAGGAAGTCCGGGGCTAACGCCACTCTTAAGTTGAGTGCTTCTTCTGAGAGTAGGAGAAATACTGAAAGTTAAACTGTTAGAAGTATAAAGGCAAAAAGAAAGAAGACTGGAATATCCAGCTCATGTATGAATGTCATACAAGTTTTTGATGTATAGAAGGCTGGTCAAAGATATAGTTCTTGGGAATTATGGTTAAACATGTTAATCACTAATTTTGGGTATTGTGAGTTGATCACAAAGATACCCGCTCGATTGCATTCTGTTGCGACTCGATGCAAGAACTACTATGGCCTGAAAGACTAGCCAGGAATGAGGTCTTGATACACGCTGGGAACATAGTAAAAGTTACTATACCTTCCATCGGTGTATTACCTATGTATTTTCTTTCATAATTCATTTTAGAGCTTTACACACTCTAGCCCTTTGCATAAGGTATCTTGCAAGAAGGTTATTCATAAGAGAACTTTTGATGTTCGGTGTTATGAATAAACATAAGGGTCATACTTTCATTATGAATGAGATGTATGTTATGAAAAATGATATTAATATATTACCTCTGTGTTTACTTTCATAATTCATTTTAGAGTTTCATACACTCTAACCCAGTGCACAATGTTTGATGCAAACAGGTTGTTCATAAAAGAACAATTGTTGTTCAGTATTATGAATAACATGAAGGGCCATGCTTCCATCCAAGATGGGATGTATGTTATGAATATTGATGGAAATATGATACATCCATAACACTGACGCTAAATGTCACAAGACTAAAAAAATACCACACAAGTGTGGCACTGCATTTGGTCACAGTGGAGAAACCCGCATGGAAAATTCCATTATGATGGATTTTGAAGTCGTTTGATTTTAAATCATCTGACACTTGCAACTTTCATCCGAAAAGTGAAGTGACGGAAATACCGTTCACAGGCCATAAGGAACGAGCAACAAACTTATTGGTGATCTTACATTTTGATGTGTGTAGTTCAATAAATGTTGTTGCACGTAGTGGATTTATCTATCTTCAGAAAAGACTCAAGTAGATATATGGATATTTACTTGATAAGACGTAAGTCTGGATCTTTTGAAATCATTCGAAAGGTTTTCAAAAATGAAGTAGAAGTTGTTGTAACAAGAAAATTATGTTTCTACAATTCGATTGCAGAAAGGAATATTTGAGTTACAAGTTTAGCGATTGTCTGATGAGTTGTGAAAGGGGTTTTCATAACTTGCACCTCCTGGAACACCACTGCAAGTGGAGAGTCCGTGAAGATGTAATCGAACCATTCATGACATGGTAAGATCAAAGATGACATAAATAAATTTGCCATTACCCTTTTAAAGTGATGCTTTAGAGACTGTGGCTTTTACACTGAAAAGAGCTCCATGGTATGGTACGCCCAACCATGTTATATCTTTTCTTAACATTTGGAGTTTGGGGCTTGTGTAAAAGATTACAAACCTATTCCAAATCAGACAAGTGCTACTTTGTAGGTTATCCCAAGTTATTGGGTATTCCTCCCTCACTATACCGAGGCAAATAGTTTTGCCACAAAGAACGGTATGGTTTTTGAAGAAAATTGTTCTTTCAAAAAGGTGAATGGGAGAACAGTGCAACTCGACGAGATAAACAGTATCTTCGTCTTCAGATCAAAGGAAAGAGACCTTGGAAGTAATTTCAGAGTTTCCTACTGCGACTGATACGGAAGCCTCTACATGAGATGTATGGACTTCGGTCAAACTTGCAGCTGAACCACGTAGGAAAAACTCGTGCAAACCTCTCAGGTGCGCATACGAGATATTGTTGTTAGACAATAGTATACCTACGATACACAAGGAAGCGTTGATGGGCCCTGACTCCGGAATTGGCTAAATGCCAATACAATCCGAGATAGTTTCCATATAAGTGATTCAAGATTAAAACCTTGATACACCTTTCGGAAGACTTAGAGTCTAACGAATATTTATGAAACTATAAACTGATGTGGATAAAATGTTTTATCCATAAAGATCGACTTGTTGCAATGACAAGTTCAAGGAGTTGACTACGATGAGGTTGTCTCACCGTAGCGATGCTTAAAGTCGGTTCGGGTTGAACTAGCAATTAATACATATTTCAAAGATGAGATATGAAACATGGATGCCAAAAAGGATTTCCATGAGATGGAAATGCAACCTAGTACTTGTATGTAATACAGTCCGAAGTAATTTTTCGATCCAGAGGATGCTAGTAAGTATGCAAACTTCAAAGTTCCAGCAATGGACAGAAGAGAGCAAAATGGAGTTGGAATCTTCGTTTTTGATGAAATGGTCAAAAGAGTTTGACTTCATCAAATGGGTATCGAAGATGCTTGTGGTCCAAGAAAGTAAATGGGAGCATAATAATATTTCTAAAAACCTTGTGTACTTGAAACATTGTTAATTGGAAATAAATTTCTTGAGACGAATTAGGACTTCATTTGAAAATAGTTTTCGATGAAGTGCTTGAGCTTAATAGCCTTGCTATTAGGCATAATGATCGATTGAGATAGATTTACCTAATGGGGCTAAGAAAAAATACATATTGACAAGATGCTAAAACAATTTAGCACTAAAACCGCCAAGGAGTGATTCTTGCCGAAGTCACATGGAAAGAGTTTTGTAAGACTCGGTGTCCCAAAACACTGATGAGCAAAATACATGATGGATATTCCACACACTCTTGTGTTTGGATTAATCATGTATTCCATGGTATGTAAATCAACCAGATATGTCCGATACTCCCAAACTGTTGCAAGTATAGATACCAAAGTGATCAAAGTACTGATCATAGGACAACAGTGAAAAATGTCATTGAGTACTAAAGTAGCACTGATGACACGTTTTCTCGCAAGCAGAGATTATGAAGTGCTCATTGTAAGTAATTACATCGATACAGTCTTCATCAATGCTCCATGCGATTTTCTATTTAAGTTAAGGTTTTGTGTAATACACAATACGGTGGCACAGTAAGTTGGAATTGTTCTAAACAGGTTACCATGGCGAATTCTATAACAAAGGCTAAGTATGTTGACGTTTTGGAAGCAACAAAGACGATGTTGAATCATATAGTTCATTCATGAAGTTAGTATGGTTCCAAGATGGCTTTGGTCAATGGGACACTATTGTAGATAGTTGCTCCATAGCTCAGTCCGAGGAATCAAGGTTTGACCTATGATTCACATATATACAAAGCCAAGTCCACACAGAATATGAATTTTGTGAAAGCGTGAAATGCGAGGATATGCAAAGATACACACGGAGCTGAAGTTGTCAGATCCGTTGGATATCAGGCTATACCACAAGCGAAGCATATTTTACACCAGTATGCCATAGGTGTAAAGTGCATTAGCATTGACTAGATTATTGACTCTAGTGCAAGTGGGAGTCCGTAGGAGATATGCCCAAGAGGCAATAATAAATGTTATTATTTATCCCAATGTTCCTAATTAAGTTTATATTCCATGCTATAACGGCAATGATTCTTGAGTCTACAGTATCCACGAGGCCCGGAGGGAAACTCATTTGCACGTGTGGTATAATAAACGGTAAAATGTATTCCTAGTGTGGCCTCTAAGACTAGCTCAAGTGTTGCATGATGGTTCTATTTTCCTGATCATGGGCATGTCTATGCCAGCAACTTTGAGGGCACAATGTTAGAAGAACATTTGTGTTGAATCGACCCGAATTGATGTTATGCTATGAGATACATTCGTCACAAGTTAATGGTTAATAACACAGAGATGGTTAACGTTTGCATGATTCCTTAGACCATGAGAGTATCGAGTTTCTTCATGCTTTCTTCATGAACTTTGGGGTTTGTTAAACGTCATCCGTAAATGGGTGGCTATTATGGCGGCTTACGGGTTCATGGAAAAGTGTGTCAAGTAACTTGATAGCTCAAGATTGGGATTTGCTCCTCCGACGATGGAGAGATATCTCTGGGCCTCTCGGTATTACGGTATCCATCGTCGTCTGGCCAGACACAGGATGATTTGATCACAGGGATGCCGGAACACGGTAACGAGAAAAGAGAACAATACCGGTAACGAGGTAACTGGCATAGTGGACAAGTTGTTGATCCACGGGGATGCCAACATGTCTCACCTCGGGTATTTGTAACATATCGCGAATCAACATGAATAGCACACGGCAACTGGAGGTTCACTCGAATTTTCATTCGTGTGGGTATAGGGGTCAATATGGTTGTCCACGGCTCCGATGTTGATCATTGATCGGAAGGGATTCCGGGTCATGTCTATACTTCACCGAACCTATAGGGTCACACGCTTAAGGGTCATCTATCTGTTGAATACTAGACAGGGAGTCTGAGAGAAATTCACCGAAAAAGTTTCGGAGACAACGGAAGAGTTCCAGAGAGAGAACACCGGAAGAGTTTCGGTAAAACCGAAAAGTTGTTTCGGAGTGTACCATTAAGTCAAATTGGTTTCGGCACATGCCTGGAAATTATTGGAGTGTACCAGAATTGTTCCGGTAACTTCTAAGATTTTTCAGAGACAAAAACCGGAAATGTTCCGGACTGCCGGAACCGCTTTAGTTAATTTTCACTGATGAAAATCACTAAACCGAAAAGTTGTTTCGGAGTACACCATTAAGTCAAGTTGGTTTCGGCACATGCCTGATAATTCTGGGAGGGTGCCAGAATCATTCTGGAAACTTCTGGGAATTTTTCGGAAGAAAAACCGGAAATGTTCCGGAGCTGCCGGAACCGCTTTGTTTGCTTTTCGCAGATGAAAATCACTAATCTGGAATTGTTTTGGAACGCGTCGAAAATTATTTTAGTGGGAACTGGAAATGTTTTAAGCCCACATAAATATTTTCGGTTTGAACGGACGCTGAAAAATGTCATCATGAATAGTGAAATCAGCTTTATGGTTACTTTTTGGAAAGCCACATTTTTGGGCTTTTGCTCCAAAATATCTTGGAGATGACATGGATGTATGTGGCTGAAATTTCAGCCCCTCCACCCCTGCTTCTCCTATAAATAGAGGTGGAGGGGGCTGCCAAAAACTCACTCTTTCTCAACATACACAAGCCATGCATGATCTGGCCTTCTCTCTCCCTCCCAGCGAAATAGTTTCGTAGAGCCGAAAGGCTGTCTGGGTTCCGGTGGGAAGTAGTTCTGGACGGCGAAGCCCTGCCGGATAGATGACACCGTATGTGTGCAACTCTGTAGAGAGATCGTAGTTTCGGTCTTAGTTCGAGAGTGCATCCCGAAGGGCTGTCCGAGTGACCGTCCGAGTTTCGAAGGTCCTCCCGAAGGGCTGTCCGCGACACCGTCTGGGGGACTGTCCGACCGCCTCCCGGAGGGCTGTCCGAGGAGCAGATGAGGGTATACATCCTCGCGGTTGGGAATGTTGACACCTGATTTTGGCACGATACAAAATACAGTAAAGGTGGACTCAAACGAAAAGCTTGCCGGCGTGAAAAGGCTTGCCGGTTTTGAGTGTCTGCCGGTTTTAGTTTGCCGGTTCTGAGTGCTTACCAATTTCAGTGAAGAAGATGACCCGGCAAGAGGACAGGCCGGCAAGGAGATGTTCGGCAAGGAGGCGATCCGGCAAGGAGATACCCGGCAAGAGGACAGTCCGGCAAGGAGGCGATTTGGCAAGAAGAGACCCATCAAGACAGCCTCTGGAGCGGTACTACCGCCCTACATAGCGGTACTACCGCTTCCACGGTACTACCGTATTTTACTACTGTGCCTAATACCGCTTATGAAAATTCTTCTGGTATCCCGAGACCCCCAAGCGGTACTAGCGCGGTACTCAGACCGGTAGTAGCGCGGTACTCACCAGCCAGAGCGGTAGTACCGCCCTTCAGAGCAGAAGTACCGCTAAGCGGTAGTACCGCATTTTACTACCGCGCCTACTACCGCTTATGAAAATACTTCTGGCATCCCGAGACCCTCAAGCGGTAGTAGCACGGTACCCAGGGCGGTACGACCGCTGTTAAGCGGTACTACCGCTTGCCCAGAGCGGTACTACCGCTTACCGGCAAGCAAATTCGGGCAGGTTTTGGAGAGTCCGAATTTTGGCTAGCGTTTTTTGATCTTTTGGAAGGAAATCTAGATCCGTGTCTTGTACGGGAAGTCCTACCCCCTCTTAAATAGAAGAGGTGATGGCCGATTGAACAACACACAATCGAACAAACACAATTTACTACTTTTTACTTTTACTTTTGTTTACCATCTTCATCTTTGTTGCTTTGCTCGAAAAGCATCCGTCCCTCCTCTCCGAAATTGAGGAACCCTCTTTGTTGCTTTGCTCGAAAAGCATCCGCCCCTCGCTGCGAAAGTGCGGGGATTATCGTTGTGTTGCGCGGTGCGAATTTCCTCGCCATCAAGGAGGTTGTAAATCCTAGCTGCGGGGATCTGCACCGCTGATCATCATCGACTCTACTTCCGCTTCGCTACGAGTCGGTAACGAAAAAGATCAAACCTTGTATGCAGTCTCCATAGTGGTCCTGGGCTAGTGCGTAGGTCGGAAATTTTTGTTTTCTGCTGCGTTTCCCTACAAATACATAGGTAATACACCGATGGAAGGTATAGTAACATTTACTATGTTCCCTGTGTGTATCTAAACCTCATTCTGGGCTAGTCTTCCAGGCCATAGTAGTTCTTACATCGAGTTGCAACAGAATGCAATCGAGCGGGTATCTTTGTGATCAACTCACAATACCCAAGAAGTAGTGATTAACATGTTTAACCATAATTCCCAAGAACTATATCTTTGACCAGCCTTCTATACATAAAAAACTTGTATGATATTCATACATGAGCTGGATATTCCAGTCTTCTTTCTTTCTGCCTTTATACTTCTAACAGTTTAACTTTTAGTATTTCTCCTACTCTCAGAAGAAGCATCCAACTTTAAGAGTGGCGTTAGCCCTGGACATCCTAGGTGTGAAAGTCTTACTAACACCCTTTGGACACTTCCTTTCTCTTTAAGTTGTTGTTTTATTCACTATCATCATATGATAGCGTTCTTCGGATCCCTCTCTTATCAGTCAAATGCCCAGTAAATACTTTTACTAATATTTTGCAAACAAACATTGCTTTGGATATCTCATATCTTTTAGCCTTTGTCTGTCTCTGAAAATGATTTTCAGATTCCATGAATATCACATAACTATCCAAACTTTCGAAGTTCGGGTCTCATGGAAGCAAACATATTTTCACTTCACCGTAACAGAATTTTAGCTTTTGGATCGAAGGACGAGAGTCACATCATCCATAGCATTAGCGGGAGAATACCAAAAGTATGTGATAGGACAAAGTCCTTCTCGGCACTCTTGAGGACAATCCTCACATTACGTTACCAACCGTAAAGTTTTAACCAGATATTTAACAACTATTCAATTTTAACAGGGAAGGTGGAAACGCGAGCCATTATTCTACAACTATTTTGCAAATCACACTTAGACAGTGTCCAAAATTAATTGCACTGAGAATTTAAACAAGTTAATTCTATAGTGCACTCCCACTCAAATCAATATCTCTCATAATTGATTGTGAGTGATACAAGACCCGCATTTTAATTCAACGCCATAGTTAGAGATGAACTCAAATGGCGCGAACTTCAATCGGTAGGCAAACTTGCCAATCACATCTCTATGTGATTCTTGTTCATCTTTCGATGCGTGTGTTCTGAGCTCAGGTCTGTCCTGCCTGAACGTCAAGACAACCAAGTGATCTCGCTGCGAGGTCTCAACTCACCCGCCTCACACATCTCTAATCGTTCGCACCCATGGAGATCATGTGATGCCCCGAAGAGATAGGTGCCGTGACGGTGCTACACTTGGGAGAACACTAACTACTTGATATTTTAAGTGAGAGATCACCCTAATAAAGAGCGACTACCGGGCAATCAAAAAGGGTGCATCATAAGGGATAAACATCTTAGGCAATTCATAATAGCATGATATGGTATAGCCCTTTCTGACGGAGAAGTCTTTCATTTCTTCGTCTCCGGCATTCGCGTCGTTGTTCACCTTTGCGAAGATTGCCACCACCTTGTCGATGCACTAGATAATATTGCTATCTCTATAGCTAATAAAATAAGTGCATTACTTAAGGTTGACACACAGGTCATTAAAGTGACAATCATATGGCTCCAACCATCATGCCGAATCATGACACGCAGGTCATGTTAATCAAATTACATCATATAGTCATCTCATACATAATCAAATTAATATGAGCCCCGCTATACCACATCACATGCACATGCCAACCATCCTGCAAAACCAAGTTAGACGCCTCTAATCGGTTCATGCAAAACTTGTTTTACGTGGCTTCTAAGGTTTCGAAACAAACCGAAGCTAACAACGTCCATCATCAAGTATGATAATTCAAGTCGCTAGATAATCTTTCAGGGGTGTATGAAACATGAGATAATAAAATCTTGAGCCCCATACTGAACTTCGTCATACGCATGACCCCCGTGCAGATAATATCTGCATTGCCCTTTCGTCTGCGAAATTTCATCTTTCTTTTTAACTATGGTGGAATTCAATGAACTGTTAGCACTTCGTTGATCAATCAGGATCGCGGATTGCCAGAACTTTGAAAATCCACCATGCTGTTATCCAGATCAGAAATATGCCAATTCCAGGGAAGCAACAAGAACATCGGGTAACAGATTTCATCTGCTACCCGCACAAATAATTTTCAGTAATAGAACTCATCTGCTACCTAATTATATTGTGCAACACCCATACATCTTTATGTATTCTAGATCGCAACCTGCATCTACGCATAGCACGGCTCATGATTCCACTGTAGGGCAACGCAGCAGAAAACAAAAAATTTCCGACCTACACACCAGCCCAGGACCACTATGAAGACAGCATAAAAGGTTTCGATCTTTTCGTTACCGACTCATAGCGCAGCGGAAGTAGAGTCGATGACGATCGGCGGTGCAGATCCCCGTAGCTAGGATTTACAACCTCGCAACCACGAGGATGTATACCATCGTCTGACCCCCGGACAGCCCTCCGGGAGGCGGTCAGACAGCCCCGGGGACGGTGTCGCGGACAGCCCTTCTGGAGGACCTTCGAAACTCGGACGGTCACTCGGACAGCCCTTCGGAAGGACCTTCGGAACTCGGACGGTCACACGGACAACCGTTCGGGAGGCACTCTCGAACTAAGACCGAAACTACGATCTCTATACAGAGTTGCACACATACGGTGTCATCTATCCGGCAGGGCTTCGCCGTCCTGAACTAGTTCCCACCGGAACCCAGACAGCCTTTCGGCTCTACGAAACTATTTCGCGGGGAGGGAGAGAGAAGCCAGATCATTGCAATGGCACTTGTATGTGAGAAAGAGTGAGTGTGGAGAGCTCCTCTTCACCTCTATTTATAGGAAAAGCCAAGGGGTAGGGCATTCAAAGAAATACCAAAATGCCCCCAAAATATATCCTTTACAAGGGCATAAATGAGAAGGCAAGTGGGGCAAGTGGAGCTCCATGGAGGAGCCCCTCCTTGGCCGGCCACCCCCCAAGAGGGCCCCCCCAAAGGGGTTTCCTTAGCCCCCAAGTCCTTCTAGAAGCCTTTTGGGAAAAGCCCTAAAAGGTGGCTTTCCAAAAAGTAACCATAAAGTGATTTTCACTATTCACGGAGACAATTTTCCGCGACCGTTAAATCCGGAAATATTTCTGTGGGTCTTAGAACAATTCCAGTACCCACTAAAATGATTTTGGATTCCTTCCGAAACAATTCCAGATTAGTGATTTTCATCTGCGAAAAGCAACCAAACCGGTTCCGGCAGCTCCGGAACATTTCCGGTTTTTATCTCGGAAAATTCCCAGAAGTTTCCAGAATAAAACTGGCACCCTCCAAGAATTATCAGGCGTGTCCCGAAACCAATTCGACTTAATGGTATACCCCGAAACAACTTTTCAGTTTTACCAAAACTATTCCGGTGTTCTCTCTCCGGAACTTTTCCGTTGACTCCGAAACTCTTCCGGTGAATTTCTCTCAAACTCCCTGTCTAGTATTAAGCAGATAGATGACCCTTAAGCATGTGACCCTATAGGTTCTATGAAGTATAGACATGACCGAAACACTTTCCGATCAATGATCAACATCGGAGCCGTGGACACACATATTGACCCCTATACCCACACGAATGAACATTCGAGTGAACCTCCAGTTGCCGTGTGCTATTCCTGTTGCTTTGTGATATGTTACAAATACCCGAGGTGAGACATGTGGGCATCTCCGTGGATCAACAACTTGTCCACTATGCCAGTCACCTCGTTACCGGTATTGTTCTCTTTTCTCGTTCCCGTGTTCTGGCATCCCTGTGATCAAATCACATTGTGTCTGGCCAGACGATGATGGATACTGTAACACCGAGAGGGCCCAGAGATATCTCTCCATCGTCGGAGGAGAAAATCCCAATCTTGAGCTATCAAGTTATTTGACATACTTTTCCATGAACCCGTAAGCCGCCGTAATAGCCACCCATTTACGGATGACGTTTAACAAACCCCAAAGTTCATGAAGCAAGCATGAAGAAACTCGATACTCTCATGGTCTAAGGAATCATGCAAACGTTAACCATCTTTGTGTTATTAACCATTAACTTGTGATGAATGTATCTCATAGCATAACATCAATTCGGGTTGATTCAACACAAATGTTCTTCTAACATTGTGCCCTCAAAGTTGCTGGCATAGACGTGCCCATTATCAGGAAAACAGAACCATCATGCAACACTTGAGCTAGTTTTAGAGGCCAGACTAGGAATAAATTTTACCGTTTATTATTCCACACGTGCATATGATGATGGAAATATGCCCTAGAGGCACTAATAAAGTTGTTATTATTTTATATTTCCTTGTTCATGATAAAGGTTTATTATTCATGCTAGAATTGTATTTACCGGAAACTTAAATACATGTGTGAATACTTAAACAAATACCGTGTCCCTAGTGAGCCTCTACTAGATTAGCTCGTTGATCAAAGATGGTTAAGGTTTCCTAACCATAGACATGAGTTGTCATTTGATAACGGGATCACATCATTAGGAGAATGATGTGATGGACAAGACCCATCCGTTAGCTTAGCATTTGATCGTTCTGTTTATTGCTACTGCTTTCTTGAATGTCAAATACATGTTCCTCAAACCATGAGATCATGCAACTCCCGAATACCGGAGGAATACCTTGTGTGCTATCAAACGTCACAACGTAACTGGGTGATCATAAAGATGATCTACAGGTATCTCCGAAGGTGTCTGTTGAGTTGGCATGGATCGAGACTGGGATTTGTCAATCCATGTTTCGAAGAGGTATCTCTGGGCCCTCTCGGTAATGCACATCATAAGCTTGCAAGAAAAGTGACTAAGAAGTTAGTTACGGGATGATGTATTAAGGAACGAGTAAAGAGACTTGCCGGTAACGAGATTGAACTAGGTATGGAGATACCGATGATCGAATATCGGGCAAGTAACATACCGATGGACAAAGGGAATTGTGTATGTTGTCATTGCGGTTCGACAGATAAGATCTTCGTGGAATATGTAGGAACCAATATGGGCATCTAGGTTCCGCTATTGGTTATTGACCGGAGAGGCGTCTCGGTTATGTCTACGTCATTCCTGAACCCGTAGGGCCCGCACGCTTAACGTTCGTTGACGATATAGTGTTATATGAGTTATATGAATTGGTGACCAAATGTTGTTTGGAGTACCGGATGAGATCACGGACATGATGAGGAGCTACGGAATGGTCTGGAGGTACAGATTGATATATAGGACGATGGTATTCGGACACCAGAAAAGTTTCGGAGTGCACCGGTTAGTCATCGGGGCACCGGAAGGGGTTCCGGACACCCCAGGGAAGTGTATGGGCCTAATGGGCCAAAAGGGGGGACAGACCAGTCCACTAGGGGGCTGGCGCGCCCCTCTCCTTGGCTGGCCGGCCCTAGGGGAAGGAAAGGGGGGGGGGGGGGTGGCCCCTCCTGCCTTTCCCTCCTCGTGAGAGAAAGGAAAGGGGGGGGGCTCCTCCCCCTGCCTTCCCCCCGCACTCAAACAAGGGAAGGGGGGGCCGAATTGGGGAAGACCCCAATTAGGATTCGGCCTACTTGGGGGTGCCCCTTGGCTGCTCCCTACTCGCCCCCACCTATATATACGGGGGGGGGGGCACACACCACCACTACAATTGCTTAGCCGTGTGAGGCGCCTCCCTCCACAGTTCCGTCCCTCGGTCATATTCTCGCAGTGCTTAGGCGAAGCCTTGCAGAGATAGCATAACCATCACCGTCACCACGCCGTTGTGCTACCGGAACTCATCCACAACCTCGCCGTCTTGCTAGATCAAGAAGTCGAGGACGTCACCGAGCTGAACGTGTGCTGAACGCGGAGGTGCCGTACGTTCGGTGCTCGGTCGGTTGGATCGTGAAGCTGTTCGACTACTTCAACCGCGTTGTCTCAACGCTTCCGCTTACGGTCTACGAGGGTTTGTAGACACACTCCCCCCTCTCGTAGCTATGCATCTCCATGGATAGATCTTGCGTGTGCGTAGAATTTTTTTTGTTTTCCATGCAACGTTCCCCACCAGTGGCACCATGAGCCAGGTCTATGCGTAGATGATATGCACGAGTAGAACACAAAGAGTTGTGGGCGGTGATGTTCATACTGCTTACCACCAACGTCTTATTTTGATTCGGCGGCATTGTGGGATGAAGCGGCCCAGACCAACCTTACATGTCCACGTACATGAGACTGGTTCCACTACTGCCGGTCCTTGAAGAAGGTTAAAACAGCAAACTTGATAATTCACCATTGTGATTGTTTTTCCGTAGGTAAAAACAGTTCTTGCTAGAAACCCGTAGCAGCCACGTAAAACTTGCAAACAACAAAGTAGAGGACGTCTAACTTGTTTTTGCAGGGTATGCTGTGATATGATATGGTCAAGACATGATGTGATATACGTTGTTGTATGAGATGATCATGTTTTGTAATATATATTGACAGCCGACAGGATCCTTATGGTTGTCTCTTTATTGTATGAAATGCTAGCGCCATGTTATTGCTTTACTTTATCGCTATGCGTTAGCAATAGTTGTAGAAGCAATAGTTGGCGAGACGACCACGTGACGACACGTTGATGGAGATCAAGATGATGGAGATCATGGTGTCATGCCGGTGACGATGGAGATCATAACGATGCTTTGGAGATGGAGATCAAAAGCACAAGATTATGATGGCCATATCATGTCACATATTTTGATTGCATGTGATGTTTATCCTTTATGCATCTTATTTTGCTTAGAACGACGGTAGCATTATAAGATGATCCCTTCACTAAATTTCAAGATAAAAGTGTTCTCCCTGAGTATGCACCGTTGCTAAAGTTCGTCATTTCGAAGCACCTCGTGATGATCGGGTGTGATAGACTCTACATTCACATACAACGGGTGTAAGCCAGTTTTACACAAGCAGAATACTTGGGTTAAACTTGACGAGCCTAGCATGTACAGACATGGTCTCGGAACACTGGAGACCGAAAGGTCAAACATGAGTCATATAGTAGATATGATCAACATGGAGATGTTCACCATTGATGACTATCCCATCTCACGTGGTGATCGGACATGGGTTAGTTGATTTGGATCATGTATCACTTAGATAACTTGAGGGATGTTAATTTAAGTGAGAGTTCATTAGTAATTTGATTAATTGAACTTAAATTTATCATGAACTTAGTCTTGATAGTTTTTGCAAATTATGTTGTAGATCAATAGCTCGCGTTGTAGCTCCCTTGTTTTTGATACGTTCCTAGAGAAAGCTTAGTTGAAAGATGATGGTAGCAATTACACGGACTAGGTCTGTAACTTGAGGATTATCCTCATTGCTGCACAGAAGAATTATATCCTTGATGCACCGCTAGGTGACAGACCTATTGCAGGAGCTGATACAGATGTTATGAATGTTTTGGCAAGCTCGATCTGGTGAGTACTTGATAGTTTAGTGCACCATACTTTATGGCTTAGAATCTGGGCTCCAAAGACGTTTTGAACGCCATGGAACATATGAGATATTCCAGGAGCTGAAATTGGTATTTCAGGCTCACGCCCGTGTTGAGAGTTATGAGACCTCTGACAAGTACTTTGCCTACAAGATGGTGGAGAATAGCTCAGCCAGTGAGCATGTGCTCAGAATGTCTGGGTGCTACAATCGCTTGAATCAAGTAGGAGTTAATCTTCCAGATAAGATAGTGATTGAAAGATTTCTCCAGTCACTATCACCAAGCTACTAGAGGTCCATGATGAAACTATAATATGCAAGGGATGACGAAAACGATTCCCAAGCTCTTCGCAATGCTGAAATCGGCAGAGGTAGAAATCAAGAAAGAGCATCAAGTGTTGATGGTTAATAAAACCACCAGTTTCAAGAAAAAGGGCAAGGGAAAGAAAGGGAACTTCAAGAAGAATGGTAAGCAAGTTACCGCTCCCGTGAAGAAGCCCAAAGCTGGACCCAAGCGTGAAACTGAGTGCTTCTACTGCAAAGGGAATGGTCACTGGAAGCGGAACTGCCCCAAATATTTGGCGGATAAGAAGGATGGCAAAGTAAACAAAAGTATATTTGATATACATGTTATTGATGTATACCCCACTAGTGCTCGTAGCAGCGTCTGGGTATTTGATACCAATTCAGTTGCTAATATTAGTAACTTGAAGCAGGAGCTGCAGAGTAACGGAGACTAGCTGAGGGCGAGGTGACGATATGTGTTGGAAGTGTCTCCAAGATTGATATGATCAATATCGACACGCTCGTAATACCTTCGGGATTAGTATTAAACCTAAATAATGGTTATTTGGTGCTTGCGTTGAGCATAAAACATTATATCTGGATATTGTTTATTGCAAGACGGTTATTCATTTAAGTCAGAGAATAATGGTTATTCTGTTTATATGAATAATATCCCTCGTGATCATGCACACTTGTGAATGGTTTATTCTTGTTGAATCTCGATCGTAGTGATACACATGTTCATAATATTGATGCCAAAAGATGCAAAGTTGATAATGATAGTGCAACATACTCTTGTGGCACTGCCATTTAGGTCATATTGGTGTAAAGCGCATGAAGAAACTCCATGCGGATGGATTTTCGGAATCTCTTGATTATGAATCATTTGATACTTGCGAACCATGCCTCATGGGCAAGATGACTTAAACTCCGTTCTCTAGAACAATGGAGCGAGCTACTGATTTATTGGAAATAATACATACCGATGTATGCGGTCCGATGAATGTTGAAGCACGCGGCGGGTATCATTATTTTCTATTCTTCACAGATGATTTGAGTAGATATGGGTATATCTACTTGATGAAACACAAGTCTGAAACATTTGAAAAGTTCAAAGAATTTCAGAGTGGAGTAGAGAATCATCGTAACAAGAAAGTAAAGATTCTATGATCTGATCGCAGAGGTGAATGATGTCGCTTGAACTACGTCGGTATTTCCCCAAAGAGGAAGGGATGATGCAGCACAGCTACGGTAGGTATTTCCCTCAGTGATGAGACCAAGGTTATCGAACTAGTAGGAGAACCAAGCAACACTATGTAAACGGTGCCTGCACACAAAGAACAAATACTTGCAACCCGACGTGTTAAAGGGGTTGTCAATCCCTTTCAGGTAACGGTGCCGGAAATTCGTTGATGGAATAAAAATTGTGATAGATTGGATCTCGAAAAGAACGCAAATAAAATAAAGTGCAGCAAAGTATTTTTGGGTTTTTAGATTAATAGATCTGAAAACAAAAGCGAATAAAAATAGATCTCAAAGCAAATATGATGGAAAAGAGACCCGGGGGCCGTAGATTTCACTAGTTGCTTCTCTCAAGAAAATAGCACATGGTGGGTAAACAAATTACTGTTGGGCAATTGATAGAACTTCAAATAATCATGACGATATCCAGACAATCATCATTATATAGGCATCACGTCCAAGATTAGTGTATTAAGTTCATGGAAAAACGGAGTAATGCAATAACAACGATGACATGATGTAGACAAGATCTATTCATGTAGGAATAGACCCCATCTTATTATCCTTAATGGCAATGATCAATACGTGTCTTGCTGCCCCTTCTGTCACTGGGAAAGAACACCACAAGATCGAACCCATCACAAAGCACCTCTTCCCATGGCAAGAAAAATCGATATAGTCGGGCTAACTAAACCAAAGATTCGAAGAAGAAATACGAGGCTATAAGTAATCATGCATATAACAGTTCAAAAAGATTCAAATAACTTTCATGGATAAAGATAGATCTGATCATAAACTCAAAGTTCATCGGATCCCAACAAACACACCACAAAAAGAGTTACATCAAATAGATCTCCAAGAGACCATTGTATTGAGAATCAAAAGAGAGAGAGGAAGCCATCTAGCTACTGCCTACGGACCCGTAGGTCTACAATGAACTACTCACGCATCATCAGAGAGGCACCAATGAGGATGATGAACCCCTCCGTGATGGTGTCTAGATTGGATCTGGTGGTTCTGGAACTTGCGGCGGCTGGAATTGTGTTTCGTCAACTCCCCTAGGGTTTTTGGATTTCCAGGGTATTTATAGAGCAAAGAGGCGGTGCGGAAGGCAACCGAGGTGGGCACAACCCACAATGGCGCACCTGGGCCTCCTGGCACGCCGTGGTGTCTTGTGCCCTCCTCGATGCCCCTCTCTGGTCCTTCTTTGGCCCACTGGATGTCTTCTGGCCCAAAAAAATCTCCAAAAAGTTTCGCTGCGTTTGGACTTTGTTTGATATGGATTTCCTATGAAACAAAAACAGGGCAGAAAACAACAACTGGAACTTGGCCCTATGTCAATAGGTTAGTCCCAAAAAATGATGTAAAGTTGCTATAAAATGATTATCAAACATCCAAGAATGATAATATAACAGCATGGAACAATCAAAAATTATAGATACGATGGAGGCGTATCAGTGAATATTTGAGTTACGAGTTTGGTCTTCATTTAAGAAAATGTGGAATTGTTTCACAACTCACGCCACCTGGAACACCACAGTGTAATGGTGTGTCCGAACGTCGTAACCGTACTTTATTGGATATGGTGCATTCTATGATGTCTCTTACCGATTTGCCACTATCGTTTTGGGGTTATGCATTAGGGATAGCTGCATTCACGTTAAATAGGGCACCGTCTAAATCCGTTGAGATGACACCGTATGAACTGTGGTTTGGCAAGAAACCTAAGATGTCGTTTCTTAAAGTTTGGGGATGCGATGCTTATGTGAAAAAGTTTCAGCCTGATAAGCTCGAACCCAACGCGAAGAAGTGCGTCTTCATAGGATACCCTAAGGAAATAATTGGGTACACCTTCTTCCACAGATCCGAAGGCAAGATCTTTGTTGCCAAGAATGGGTCATTTCTAGAGAAGGAGTTTCTCTCGAAAGAAGTGAGTGGGAGGAAAGTAGAAATTGATGAGGTAATTGTACCTTCTCTCGAATTGGAAAGTAGCTCATCAGAGAAAACCGTTCCCGTGATGCCTACACCAACTAGAGAGGAAGATAATGATAAAGATCATGAAACTTCAGATCAAGTTACTACTGAACCTCGTAGGTCGACCAGAGTACGTTCCGCACCAGAGTGGTTCGGTAATCCCGTCCTGGAAGTCATGTTGTTAGACAACTGTGAACCTATGAACTATGAAGAAGCTATGATGAGCCCGGATTCTGACAAATGGCTTGAGGCCATGAAATCTGAGATAGGATCCATGTATGTGAACAAAGTGTGGACTTTGGTGGACTTGCCCGATGATCGGCAAGCCATTGAGAATAAATGGATATTTAAGAGGAAGACAGATGCTGATGGTAATATCACTGTCTACAAAGCTCGACTTGTTGCGAAAGGTTTTCGACAAGTTCAAGGGGTTGACTATGATGAGACTTTCTCACCCGTAGTGATGCTTAATCCTGTCCAAATCATGTTAGCAATTGCCACATTTTATGATTATGAAATCTGGCAAATGGATGTCAAAACTGCATTCCTTAATGGATTTCTTAAAGAAGAGTTGTATATGATGCAACCAAACGGTTTTTTCTATCCTAAGGGTGCTAACAAAGTGTGCAAACTCCAGCGATCCATCTCTGGACTGGTGCAACCATCTCGGAGTTGGAATTGTTGGGGAACGTTGCATGGAAAACAAAAAATTTCTACGCACACGAAAGATCTATCCAAGGAGATGCATAGCTACGAGAGGGGGAGTGTGTCTATGTACCCTCGTAGACCATAAGCGGAAGCATTAGCACAACGCGGTTGATGTCGTCGAACAACTTCACGATCCAACCGACTGAGCACCGAACGTACGGCACATCCGCGTTAAGCACACGTTCAGCTCGGTGACGTCCTCGACTTCTTGATCCAACAAGACGGTGAGGTAGTGGATGAGTTCCGGCAGCACGATGGCGTGGTCACGGTGATGGTGATGCTATCTCCACAGGGCTTCGCCCAAGCACTACGAAAATATGACCGAGGGACGGAACTGTGGAGGGGGGCGTCGCACACGGCTAAGACAATGTTGTGTGTTTTTGGGGCGCCACCTCTCCTCTATTTATATATGTGTAGGGGCTTGGAGTAGAAGGAATAGTGCCATGTGAACAGTAACCGTGAACAGTACACATGTGGACTTGGACTCCAAAGTCCAATCCTATTCCTACTAGGACTCTCCCTTTTTTCCTTCCCTAGCTGCGTGGGCTTTTGAGGACTTGGTGCGCCTGGCCCAATAAGGCCAGGGAGCCTCCACTTAGCCCATGCCAGCCCTTGGGACGTGGTGGACACACTTGTGGACTTCCGGACCCCTCCGGAATCTTCCGGAACCTTCTGGAAGCTTCCCGGTACAATTCCCCAAAAAACTGCACCTTTTTCCGGAACCCAAAATATGACTTCCCATATATAAATCTTTACCTCTCGACCATTCCAAGACTCCTCATGATGTCCGGGATCTATGATGCTGTATTACCGAGAGGGCCCTGAGATACCTTTCCGATAGATGGAATGACAAATCCCAATCTTGAGCCATGCCAACCCAACAAACACTTTCAGAGATACCTGTAATGCACCTTTATGATCACCCAGTTACGTTGTGACGTTTGATACACCCAAAGTATTCCTACGGTATCCGGGAGTTGCATGATCTCATGGTCGGAGGAACATGTATTTGACATAGTGAAAGCAGTAGCAATAAACTGTACGATCATATGCTATGCTAACGGTTGGGTCATGTCCATCACATCATTCTCCTAATGATGTGATCCCGTTATCAAATGACAACTCATGCCTATGGTCAGGAAACCTTAACCATATTTTGATCAACGAGCTAGTCTAGTAGAGGCATACTAGGGACACAGTATTTGTTTATCTATTCACACATGTATTTAGTTTCCGGTCAATACAATTCTAGCATGAATAATAAACCATTATCATGAACGGAGAAACATGATAATAAACACTTTATTAATTACCTCTAGGGCATATTTCCAACAGTCTCCCACTTGCACTAGAGTCAATAATCTAGATTACATTGTGATGAATCTAACACCCATCGAGTTCTGGTGCTGATCATGTTTTGCTCGTGGAAGAGGCTTAGTCAACGAGTCTGCCACATTCAGATCCGTATGTACTTTGCAAATCTCTATGCCTCCATCCTTAATGTAATTACGAATGGAGTTGAAGTGGCGCTTGATATGCTTGGTTCTCTTGTGAAACCTGGGCTCCTTGGCTATGGCAATCGCTCCAGTGTTGTCACATAAGATAGTCATTGGACCCGATGCACTAGGTATTACACCTAGATCGGATATGAACTCCTTCATCCAGACTCCTTCATGTGCTGCTTCGGAAGAAGCTATGTACTCCGCTTCACATGTAGATCCCGCCACGACGCTCTGCTTGGAACTGCACCAACTGACCGCTCCACCATTAAGAATAAATACGTATCCGGTTTGTGACTTAGAGTCATCCGGATCCGTGTCGAAGCTAGCATCGACGTAACCCTTTACGACGAGTTCTTCATCACCTCCATAAACGAGAAACATGTCCTTTGTCCTTTTCAGGTACTTCAGGATATTCTTGACCGCTGTCCAGTGATCTACTCCTGGATCACTTTGGTACCTCCCTACCAAAATAATGGCAAGTCACACATCAGGTCTGGTACACAGCATGGCATACATTATAGAGCCTATGGCTGAGGCATAGGGGATGACACTCATCTTCTCTGTATCTTCTGCCATGGTCGGGCATTGAGGCTTACTCAACTTCACACCTTGCAATACAGGTAAGAACCCTTTCTTTGACTGATCCATTTTGAACTTCTTCAAAATCTTGTCAAGGTATGTGCTTTGTGAAAGTCCAATGAGGCGCCTTGATCTATCTCTATAGATCTTGATGCCTAATATGTAAGCAGCTTCTCCGAGATCCTTCATCGAAAAACTTTTGTTCAAATAACCCTTTATGCTTTCCAGAAGTTCTATATCATTTCCCATCAATAATATGTCATCTACATATAATATGAGAAATGCTACAGAGGTCCCACTCCCTTTCTTGTAAATACAAGCTTCTCCATAAGTTTGTATAAACCCAAATGCTTTGATCACTTCATCAAAGCAAGTATTCCAACTCCGAGATGCTTGCACCAGTCCATAGATGGATCGCTGGAGCTTGCATACTTTGTTAGCACCTTTAGGATCGATAAAACCTTCTGGCTGCATCATATACAATTCTTCCTTAAGAAACCCATTAAGGAATGCCGTTTTGACGTCCATTTGCCAGATTTCATAATCATAAAACGCGGCAATTGCTAACATAATTCTAACAGACTTTAGCATCGCTACGGGTGAGAAAGTCTCATCGTAGTCAACTCCTTGAACTTGTCGATAACCTTTAGCAACAAGTCGAGCTTTATAAACGGTGACATTACGATCAGCGTCCGTCTTCTTCTTGAAGATACATTTATTTTCAATAGCTTGCCGATCATCGGGCAAGTCTACCAAAGTCCACACTTTGTTCTCATACATGGATCCTATCTCAGATTTCATGGCCTCTAGGCATTTGTCGGAATCCGGGCTCGTCATCGCTTCTTCATAATTTGTAGGTTCACCGTTGTCTAACAACATGACCTCCAAGACAGGATTGCCGTACTAGTCTGGCGCGGAACGTGTCCTGGTTGACCTACGAGGTTCAGTAGTAACTTGATCCGAAGTTTCATGATCATCATCATTAACTTCTTCTCTGGTCTGTGTTGGTGTCATGGAAATTTCTTTCTGTGATGTACTACTCTCCAGAGGAGGTACAATTACCTCTTCAAGTTCTACTTTCCTCCCACTCACTTCTTTCGAGAGAAATTCCTTCTCTAGAAAGGATCCATTCTTAGCAACAAATATTTTGCCTTCGGATCTGTGGTAGAAGGTGTATCCAACGGTCTCTTTTGGGTATCCTATGAAGACGCACTTATCCGCTTTGGGTTCGAGCTTATCCGGATGAAGCCTTTTGACATAAGCGTCGCATCTCCAAACTTTCAGAAACGACAGCTTAGGTTTCTTGCCAAACCACAGTTCATACGATGTCGTCTCAACGGATTTAGACGGTGCCCTGTTTAAAGTGAATGTAGCTGTCTCTAATGCATAACCCCAAAATGATAGTGGCAAATCGGTAAGAGATTTTCATAGAACGCACCATATCCAATAGAGTACGATTACAACGTTCGGACACACCATTACGCTGTGGTGTTCCAGGTGGCGTGAGCTGTGAAACAATTCCACATTGTCTTAAGAGAGTGCCAAACTCGTAACTCAAATATTCTCCTCCACGATCAGATCGTAAGAACTTTATTTTCTTGTTACGATGATTCTCTACTTCACTCTGAAATTCTTTGAACTTTTCATATGTTTCAGACTTATGTTTCATTAAGTAGACATACCCATATCTACTCAAATCATCTGTGAACGTGAGAACATAACGGTATCCACCGCGCGCCTCAACACTCATCGGACTGCATACATCGGTATGTATTATTTCCAACAAGTCGGTTGCTTGCTCCATTGTTCCGGAGAACGGAGTTTTAGTCATCTTGCCCATGAGGCATGGTTCGCACGTCTCAAATGATTCATAATCAAGTGATTCCAAAAGTCCATCGACATGGAGTTTCTTCATGCGTTTAACAACAATATGACCTAAGCGGCAGTGCCACAAGTATGTGGTACTATCATTATCAATTTTGCGTCTTTTGGCATCAATATTATGAATGTGTGTATCACTACGATCGAGATTCAACAAGAATAAACCATTCACAAGCGGTGCATGACCATAAAAGATATTACTCATCAAAATAGAACAACCATTATTCTTTGATTTAAATGAATAATCGTCTCGCAATAAACAAGATCCAGATATAATGTTCATGCTCAACGCAGGCACCAAATAACAATTATTTAGGTTCATAACTAATCCTGAGGGTAGATGTAGAGGTAGCGTGCCGACGGCGATCACATCAACCTTGGAACCATTTCCGACGTGCATCGTCACCTCATCCTTAGCCAATCTTCGCTTGTTCCACAGCTCCTATTTTGAGTTACAAATATGAGCAACCGAACCAGTATCAAATACCCAGGTGCTACTACGAGCATTAGTAAGGTACACATCAATAACATGCATATCAAATATACCTTTGTTGACGTTGCCAGCCTTCTTATCTGCCAAGTACTTGGGGCAGTTCCGCTTCCAGTGACCAGTCCCCTTGCAGTAGAAACACTCAGTCTCGGGTTTAGGTCCAGCCTTGGGTTTCTTCACAGGAGCAGCAACTGTTTTGCCGTTCTTCTTGAAGTTCCCCTTCTTTCCCTTGCCCTTCTTGAAACTGGTGCCCTTCTTCACCATCAACACTTGATGCTCTTTCTTGACTTCAACCTCCGCAGCTTTAAGCATCGCGAAGAGCTCGGAAATAGACTTATCCATTCCTTGCATATTATAGTTCATCACAAAGCCCTTATAGCTTGGTGGCAGTGATTGGAGAATTCTGTCAATAACTGAATCATCTGGAAGATTAACTCCCAACTAAGTCAAGCGGCTATGCAACACAGACATTTTGAGCATATGCTCACAGACAGAACTATTCTCCTCCATCTTACAGCTGAAGAATTTATCGGAGACATCATATCTCTCGATCCGGGCATTGGCTTGAAAAACAAGTTTCAGCTCTTGGAACATCTCATATGCTCCATGGTGCTCAAAACATCTTTGGAGCCCCGGTTCTAAGCCGTAAAGCATGGCACACTGAACTATCAAGTAGTCATCTTTTCTCGTCTGCCAGACACTCATAACATCTTTAGTCGAGTCTGCGGGGGCGCGGCACCCAGCGGTGCATCAAGGACATAAGCCTTCTGTGCAGCAATGAGGATAATCCTCAGATTACGGACCCTGTCCGCATAGTTGCTTCCATCATCTTTCAACTTTTCTTTCTCTAGCAACGCATTAAAATTCAGTGGAACTACAGCGCGGGCCATTGATCTACAACATACAATTGCAAAGACAGTTAAGACTATGTTCATGATAATTTAAGTTCAATTAATCAAATTACTTAAGAACTCCCACTTAGATTAACATCCCTCAAGTTGTCTAAGTGTGACATGATCCACATCAACTAATCCATGTCCGATCATCACGTGAGATGGATTAGTCATCAATGGTGAACATCTTTCATGTTGATCATATCTACTATATGACTCATGTTCGACCTTTCGGTCTCTTGTGTTCCGAGACCATGTCTGTACATGCTAGGCTCGTCAAGTTTAACCCAAGTATTCTGCATGTGTAAAATTGGCTTACACCCGTTGTATGCGAACGAAGAATCTATCACATCCGATCATCACGAGATGCTTCAAAACGTCGAACCTTCGCAACGGTGCATACTAGGGGAGAACACTTATCTTGAAATTTAGCGAAGGGATCATCTTATAATGCTACCGTTGTCCTAAGCAAAATAAGATGCATAGAAAAGGATTAACATCACATGCAATTCATAAGTGACATGATATGGCCAATATCACTTCGTGCCTTGATCTCCATCTTGTGGCACCGGCATGATCTCCATTGTCACCGGCTTGACACCATGATCTCCATCATCTTGTCTCCATGTAGTTGTCTCGCCAACTATAGCTACTACTACTATTGCTAATGCATAGCGATAAAGTAAAGCAATTACATGATGTTTAAGAGTGACATGCAGGACTTACAATAAATTAAAGAACACTCTATGGCTCCTGCCAGTTGCCGTACTCATCGACATGCAAGTCGTGAAACTATTACAAACATGATCATCTCATACATCCACTTATATCATATCACATTTGGACATATCATATCATAGCATACCCTGCAAAAACAAGTTAGACGTCCTCTACTTTGTTGTTGCAAATTTTACGTGGCTGCTACGGGTTGACAAGAACCGTTCTTACCTACGCAAAACCACAACTTGGTATAGTGATTGCTTTTTGATCTTCTAAAAGAACCCTGTTCATTGAATCCGATTCAACTAAAGTGAGAGAAACAGACACCCGCCAGTCACCTTTATGCAACGAGTGCATGTTAGTCGGTAAAACCAGTCTCATGAACGCGGTCATGTAATGTCGGTCCGGGCCGCTTCATCTCACAATACCGCCAAATCAAGAAACAACTAGTGACGGCAAGCAATATGTATATCCCACGCCCACAACTCTTTTGTGTTCTACTCGTGCATACACATCTACGCATAGACCTGGCTCATGATGCCACTGTTGGGAAACGTTGAATGGAAAACAAAAAATTTCTACGCACACGCAAGATCTATCCAAGGAGATGCATAGCTACGAGAGGGGGAGTATGTCTACGTAACCTCGTAGACCGTAAGCGGAAGCATTAGAACAATGCAGTTGATGTCGTCGAACAACTTCACGATCCAACCGACTGAGCACCGAACGTACGGCACCTCCGCGTTCAGCACACGTTCAGCTCAGTGACGTCCTCGACATCTTGATCCAGCAAGACGGCGAGGTAGTGGATGAGTTCCGGAAGCACGATGGCATGGTGATGGTGATGGTGATGCTATCTCCGCAGGGCTTCGCCCAAGCACTACGAAAATATGACCGATGGACGGAACTGTGGAGGGGGGCGCCGCACACGGCTAAGACAATGTTGTGTGTTTTTGGGGCGCCCCCTCTCCTCTATTTATATATGTGTAGGGGCTTGGAGTAGAAAGAATAGTGCTACGTGAACAGTAACCATGAATAGTACACACGTGGACTTGGACTCCAAAGTCCAATCCTATTCCTACTAGGACTCTCCCTTTTTTCCTTCCCTTGCTGCGTGGGCTTTTGAGGACTTGGTGCGCCTGGCCCAATAAGGCCAGGGCACCTCCCTTTTGCCCATGCCAGCCCTTGGGACGTGGTGGACCCACTTGTGGACTTCCGGACCCCTCTGGAATCCTCCGGAACCTTCTGGAAGCTTCCCGGTACAATACCGAAAAAAACTGTACCTTTTTCCGGAACCCAAAATATGACTTCCCATATAAAAATATTTACCTCTCGACCATTCCGAGACTCCTCGTGACATCCGGGATCTCATCCGGGATTCCGAACAACATTCGGTTACCAATTCACATAACTCATATAACACTATATCGTCAACGAACGTTAAGCGTGCGGACCCTATGGGATTGGGAATGATGTAGACATGACCGAGACGCCTCTCCGGTCAATAACCAATAGCGGAACCTGGATGCCCATATTGGTTCCAATATATTCCATGAAGATCTTATCGGTCGAACCTTTTATGACAACATACATAGTACCCTTTGTCCGGCGGTATGTTACTTGCCCGAGATTCGATCGTCGATATCTCAATACCTAGTTCAATCTCATTACCGGCAAGTCTCTTTACTCGTTCCGTAATATGTCATCTTGTAACTAACTCTTTAGTCACATTGCTTGCAAGGCTTCTATGATGCTGTATTACCGAGAGGGCCCTGAGATACCTTTCCGATAGACGGAATGACAAATCCCAATCTTGATCCATGCCAACCCAACAAACACTTTCAGAGATACCTGTAATGCACCTTTATGATCACCCAGTTACGGTGTGACGTTTGATACACCCAAAGTATTCCTACGATATCCGGGAGTTGCATGATCTCATGGTCGGAGGAACATGTATTTGACATAGTGAAAGCAATAGCAATAAACTGTACGATCATATGCTATGCTAACGGTTGGGTCATGTCCATCACATCATTCTCCTAATGATGTGATCCCGTTATCAAATGACAACTCATGCCTATGGTCAGGAAACCTTAACCATCTTTTGATCAACGAGCTAGTCTAGTAGAGGCATACTAGGGACACATTATTTGTTTATCTATTCACACATGTATTTAGTTTCCGGTCAATACAATTCTAGCATGAATAATAAACCATTATCATGAACGGAGAAATATGATAATAAACACTTTATTAATTGCCTCTAGGGCATATTTCCAACAGGAATATACGCTTTGATGAGGTGATCAAAGCATATGGTTTTGTACGGACTTACGGTGAAGCCTGTATTTACAAGAAAGTGAGTGGGAGCTCTATTGCATTTCTAATATTATATGTGGATGACATATTATTGATTGGAAATGATATAGAATTTTTGGATGGCATAATAGGATACTTGAATAAGAGTTTTTCAATGAAAGACCTCGGTGAAGCTGCTTATATATTGGGCATCAAGATCTATAGAGATAGATCAAGACGCTTGATAAGATTTTCAATGAGTACATGCCTTGACAAGAATTTGAAGGAGTTCAAAATGGATCAGTCAAAGAAGGAGTTCTTGCCTGTATTGTAAGGTGTAAAGTTGAGTAAGACTCAAAGCTCGACCACGGCAGAAGATAGAGAGAGAATGAAAGTCATTCCCTATGCCTCAGCCATAGGTTCTAAAATGTATGCCATGTTGTGTACCACACCTGATGTGTGCCTTTCCACGTGTCTGGCAAAGGGGGTACAAGAGTGATCCAGGAGTGGATCATTGGACAGCGGTCAAAATTTCCCTTAGTAACTAGAGGACTAAAGAAATGTTTCTCGATTATGGAGGTGATAAAGAGTTCGTCGTAAAGGGTTACGTCGATGCAAGCTTTGACACCAATCCGGATAACTCTGAGTAGCAAACCGGATACGTATAATGGAGCAGTCATTTGGAATAGCTCCAAGTAAAGCGTGATAGCAGCATCTACAGTATGACATAAGGATTTGCAAAATACACATGGATCTAAATGTTGCAGACCCATTGACAAAAAATCTCTCTCACAAGCAAAACATGATCACACCCTAGAACTCTTTGGGTGTTAATCACATGGTGATGTGAACTAGATTATTGACTCTAGTAAACTCTTTGAGTGTTAATCACATGGCGATGTGAACTAGATTATTGACTCTAGTGCAAGTGGGAGACTGATGGAAATATGCCCTAGAGGCAATAATAAAGTTGTTATTATTTTATATTTCCTTGTTCATGATAAAGGTTTATTATACATGCTAGAATTGTATTGACCGGAACTTAAATACATGTGTGAATACTTAAACAAATACCGTGTCCCTAGTGAGCCTCTACTAGACTAGCTCGTTGATCAAAGATGGTTAAGGTTTCCTAACCATAGACATGAGTTGTCATTTGATAACGGGATCACATCATTAGGAGAATGATGTGATGGACAAGACCCATCCGTTAGCTGTGACGCCCCGGCTCAATCGTGCACTAACCATACACGCAAATGCGCACGATCAAGCCTAAGGACTCACTTGAAGATATCACAACACAACTCTAAACATAAATAAAAGTCATACAAGCTTTATATTACAAGCCAGGGCCTCGAGGGCTCGAATACATAAGCTCGATGGCATACAAGCATCAGCGGAAGCATTAGATATCTGAGTACAGACATAAGTGAAAAAGATAGGCCTTTAGAAAGGCGGGGCAAAATAAAACACTAGATCGAAAGGCGCAGGCCTCCTGCCTGGGTGCCTCCTAAACTACTCCTGGTCGTCAACGGTCTCCACGTCGTAGTAGGCACCACCCTGGTAGTAGTAGTCATCGACAAGGGCAGCTGTCTCCTGGGATCCACCATCTGGTCGCAGCAATCGGGTATGGGGAAAAGGGGAAGCAAAGCAACCGTGAGTACTCATCCAAAGTACTCAGCAAGACTTACATCAGAACTATTCTATGTATGCAACATTATCAAAGGAAGTATGTATATGTGGACTGGACTGCAGAAATGCCAGAATAGAGAGAAGGCCTAGTCCTATCGAAGACTAGCATCTTCAGCACCTTGCAGCATTAGTTCATAAATGTAGTAGTTTCATAATTCATCACAGATCCAACATATTCATCTCACATCCAAAGTAATAGATCGGGATATAATCCGAGCGTCATGTTACCGTGGACACGGCTATTCAAATAGATTAACTTCCCTGCAGGGGTGCACCAACTTACCCAACACGCTCGATTAACTCTGGCCAGACACACCTACGCGGTACATGCCCGGCCTCGGCTGATCGACACGTCGCAGCCCTACCTAGGCTCAACAGAGAGGCCAGCACGCCGGTCTAAATCCTAAGTGCGCAGGGGTCTTGGGCCCATTGCCCATTGTGTTGGGGAACGTTGCATGGGAAACAAAAAATTTCCTACGCACACGCAAGATCTATCCATGGTGATGAGCATCTACGAGAGGGAGAGTGGATCTACATACCCTTGTAGATCGCTAAGCGGGAAGCGTTAACAAACACGGTTGATGTAGTCGAACGTCTTCACGATCCAAATCGCCGAGCGTCCCGCGATCCCATCATGATCTATCTCGCGATCCAATCATGATCCGTCCCACGATCCCATCACGATCCGTCCCGTGATCAAATCATGAATCGTCTCGCGATCCTGATCACGGTCCTTCCGATCTAGCGCCGAACGGACGGCACCTCCGCGTTCAGCACACGTACAGCTCGATGACGATCTCCGCCTTCTTGATCCAGCAAGAGGGAGCAGAGAGGTAGAAGAGTTCTCCGGCAGCGCGATGGCGCGGCGGCGATGGTGGTGGAACTATTCCGGCAGGGCTTCGCCTAAGCACCGCCGAAACTAGACTAAAGTAGAAAACGATCTAGAGGAAGTAGAGGGAGCAGGTGGCAATTAGGGTTAGCTCTCCCCTCTAAATCCTCTAGTATATATAGGAGGGGGGAGGGGAGGAGGCAGCCTCAAACCCTCAAGGGTTGGCCGAAATTGGAGGTGGAGGAGTCCTACTCTAATCCTACTAGGAGTAGGATTCCTCCTCTCCACTTGGAAACTCTTTCCACCTTTCCACCTTTGGGTTTTTCCCACCCCTAGCCGCATGGGCCTTAGTGGTGTTGGGGAACGTTGCATGGGAAACAAAAATTTTCCTACGCACACACAAGATCTATCCATGGTGATGAGCATCTACGAGAGGGAGAGTGAATCTACATACCCTTGTAGATCGCTAAGCGGAAGCGTTAATAAACGCGGTTGATGTAGTCGAACGTCTTCGCGATCCAAATCGCCGAGCGTCCCGCGATCCAATCACGATCCTTCCGATCTAGTGCCGAACGGACGGCACCTCCGCGTTCAACACACGTACGGCTTGATGACGCCTTCACCTCCTCGATCCAGCGAGCGATGGTGAAGTAGTGGTTGAGTTCCAGCAGCACGACGGCGTGGTGATGGTGGTGAGGAACAATCTCTGCAGGGCTTCGCCAAGCACTACGGAGATTATGACGGAGGAACTAGAGGGCTAGGGTTGCCGCACACGGCTTGGGGAAATCTTGATGTGTCCCGTGTGCTAGCCCTGCCCCTCTATTTATATGTTGAGCCTTGGGGTCTAAACTTGGAGTAAAAGCCTCCTCCGGGTCGGTTTTGCCCGCACAAGGTCGGTTTGGCCCGCAGGGAAAGAGTCCAACTCGGATCCCTGCCGAACCGTGCACAGCCGCGCACAAGCGGTAGTACCGCTTCACACAAGCGGTAGTACCGCTTGGGCGGTAGTACCGCTTCACACAAGCGGTAGTACCGCTCGGGCGGTAGTACCGCTTCCAACAAGCGGTAGTACCGCTTACGCGGCAGCAAAACTACTTTTGCACTTTCCAATACCTTGTGGGCTTTATCCCTTTGGCTCATATAAAGTGTTGCTGCACCCGAACACTTCGGTAAACATCCGGAACCCATTCCGGTGAACTCCGGAACCCTTCCAGAGATCAAAACACTATTATCACATATATCAATCTTTACCTCCGGACTATTCCGGAGATCCTCGTCATGTCCGGGATCTTATCCGAGACTCCGAACAACTTTCGGTCACCAACATAATAACTCAATTATACTAATCGTCACCAAACGTTAAGTGTGTAGACCCTGCGGGTTCGAGAACTATGTAGACATGACCGAGACACCTCTACGGCCAATAACCAATAGCGGGACCTGGATGCCCATATTGGCTCCTACATATTCTACGAAGATCTTTATCGGTCGAACCTCTATGTCAAGGATTCAGTTAATCCCGTATGCTGTTCCCTTTGTTCTTCGGTATGTTACTTGCCCGAGATTCGATCGTCGGTATCACTATACCTAGTTCAATCTCGTTACCGGCAAGTCTCTTTACTCGTTCCGTAATACAAGATCCTGTGGCTAACTCTTTAGTCACTTTGCTTGCAAGGCTCAATGTGATGTTGTATTACCGAGTGGGCCCTGAGATACCTCTCCGTCATACGGAGTAACAAATCCCAGTCTTGATCCATGCCAACCCAACAGACACCCTCGGAGATACCTGTAGAGCACCTTTATAGTCACCCAGTTACGTTGCGACGTTTGATACACACAAGGTATTCCTCCGGTGTCAGTGAGTTGCATGATCTCATGGTCAAAGGAACAGATACTTGACATGCAGAAAACAATAGCAATAAACTGACACGATCAAATGCTACGTTTACAGTTTGGGTCTTGTCCATCACATCATTCTCCTAATGATGTGATCCCGTTATCAAATGACATCTCATGTCAATGGCTAGGAAACCTTAACCATCTTTGATCAACGAGCTAGTCAACTAGAGGCTTACTAGGGACACAGTGTTGTCTATGTACCCACACATGTATTTGAGTTTCCAATCAATACAATTATAGCATGGATAATAAACGATTATCATTAACAAGGAAATATAATAATAACCAATTTATTATTGCCTCTAGGGCATATTTCCAACAGTCTCCCACTTGCGCTAGAGTCAATAATCTAGTTCACATCACTATGTGATTTACATTGTAATGAATCGAACACCCATGCAGTTCTGGTGTTGTTCATGTTTAGCCCTTGGAAGAGGTTTAGTCATCGGATCTGCAACATTTAGATCCGTGTGTACTTTGCAAATATTTATGTCGTCCTCCTTGATGTAATCGCGGATGGAATTGAAACGTCGCTTTATGTGTCTGGTCCTCTTGTGAAATCTTGGTTCCTTGGCTAGAGCAATGGCACCAGTATTATCACAAAACAGAGTCATTGGGTTAAGTGCACTAGGCACTACTCCAAGATCTGTCATGAACTCCTTCATCCAGACACCTTCCTTCGCCGCCTCCGAGGCAGCGATGTACTCCGCTTCGCATGTAGAATCTGCTACCACGCTTTGCTTGGAACTGCACCAGCTAACCGCACCCCCATTAAGAATAAATACGTATCCGGTTTGCGACTTAGAGTCATCCGGATCAATGTCAAAGCTTGCATCGACGTAACCCTTTACGACGAGCTCTTGATCACCTCCATAAACGAGAAACATGTCCTTAGTCCTTTTCAGGTACTTCAGGATATTCTTGACCGCCGTCCAGTGTTCCATTCCTGGATCACTTTGAAACCTTCCGACCATACTTATGGCAAGGCTGACATCGGGTCTTGTGCACAGCATTGCATACATGATAGAGCCTATGGCCGAAGCATAGGGGATGACACTCATCTTTTCTCTATCTTCTGCAGTCACTGGGCATTGAGTCTTACTCAACTTCACACCTTGCAAAACAGGCAAGAACCCCTTCTTGGACTGATCCATTTTGAACTTCTTCAAAATCTTATCAAGGTATGTGCTTTGTGAAAGTCCTATTAAACGTCTTGATCTATCTCTATAGATCTTGATGCCTAATATGAAAGCAGCTTCTCCTAGGTCCTTCATTGAAAAACTCTTGTTCAAATATTCCTTTACGCTTTCTAGCATTTCTATATTGTTTCCAATCAGCAATATGTCATCCACATATAATATTAGAAACGCTATAGAGCTCCCACTCACTTTCTTGTAAATACAAGCTTCTCCGTAAACTTGTATAAACTCGAACGCTTTGATCACTTCATCAAAGCGAAGATTCCAACTCCGAGATGCTTGCACCAGTCCATAAATGGATCGCTGGAGTTTGCAAACTTTGTCAGCATTCTCTGGATCGACAAAACCTTCTGGTTGTATCATATACAACTCTTCCTTAAGGTAACCGTTAAGGAACGCTGTTTTGACATCCATCTGCCAAATTTCATAATCGAAAAAGGCAGCTATTGCTAACATGATTCTGACGGACTTAAGCATCGCTACGGGTGAGAAGGTCTCATCGTAGTCAACTCCTTGAACTTGTGAAAAACCCTTTGCCACAAGTCGAGCTTTATAGACGGTGACATTACCGTCCGCGTCCGTCTTCCTCTTAAAGATCCATTTGTTCTGAATGGCCTTACGCCCTTCAGGTAATACTTCCAAAGTCCATACTTTGTTTTCATACATGGATCCCATCTCGGATTTCATGGCCTCTAACCACTTCTCGGAATCCGGGCCCATCATCGCTTCTCCATAGCTCGTAGGTTCATCGTTGTTTAACAACATGACCTCTAAGACAGGGTTGCCGTACCACTCAGGAGCAGTACGCGTCCTTGTCGACCTACGAGGTTCGATAGCAACTTGATCCAAAGCTTCATGATCATCATCATTAACTTCCTCTTCAGCTAATGTAGGCTCCACAGAAACAATTTTCTGCGCTGCGCTACTCTCAGGTTGAAGTAAAGGTTCAACAACCTCATCAAGTTCTATCTTCCTCCCACTCAATTCTTTCGAGAGAAACTCTTTCTCAAGAAATGTTCCGTTTTTAGCGACAAACACTTTGCCCTCGGATCTGAGGTAGAAGGTATACCCAATTGTCTCTTTTGGGTATCCTATGAAGACGCATTTCTCCGCTTTGGGTTCCAGCTTTTCAGGCTGAAGCTTTTTGACATAAGCATCACATCCCCAAACTTTAAGAAACGACAGTTTTGGCTTCTTGCCAAACCAAAGTTCATATGGCGTCGTCTCAACGGATTTCGATGGTGCCCTATTTAAAGTGAATGCAGCTGTCTCTAATGCATAACCCCAAAACGATAGTGGCAAATCGGCAAGAGACATCATAGATCGCACCATATCCAATAAGGTTCGATTACGACGTTCGGACACACCATTACGCTGTGGTGTTCCAGGCGGTGTTAATTGTGAAACAATTCCACACTGTCTTAAGTGACTGCCAAACTCATAACTCAGATATTCTCCTCCTCGATCAGATCGTAGGAATTTAATCTTCTTGTTACGATGATTCTCAACTTCACTCTGAAATTGTTTGAACTTTTCAAATGTTTCAGACTTGTGTTTCATTAAGTAAATATACCCATATCTACTCAAGTCATCAGTGAAGGTGAGAAAGTAACGATAACCACCGCGCGCCTCAATACTCATCGGACCGCACACATCAGTATGTATGATTTCCAATAAGTCACTTGCCCGTTCCATTATTCCAGAGAACGGCGTTTTAGTCATCTTGCCCATGAGGCATGGCTCACATGTGTCAAGTGATTCAAAATCAAGTGACTCCAAAAGTCCATCAGCATGGAGCTTCCTCATGCGTTTTACGCCAATATGACCTAAACGGCAGTGCCACAAGAAAGTGGTATTATCATTATCAATTCTATATCTTTTGGCATCAATGTTATGAACATGTGTATCATTACTATCGAGATTCAATAAGAATAAACCCCTCACATCGGGTGCATGACCATAAAAGATATTACTCATATAAATAGAACAACCATTATTCTCTGATTTAAATGAGTAACCGTCTCGCAATAAACAAGATCCAGATATAATGTTCATGCTTAACGCAGGCACCAAATAACACTTATTTAGGTTCATCACTAATCCCGATGGTAATCGAAGAGCGAGCGTGCCGACGGCGATCACATCAACCTTGGAACCATTTCCCACGCGCATCGTCACTTCGTCCTTTGCCAGCCTCCGTCTATTCCGCAGTTCCTGTTTTGAGTTGCAAATATGAGCAACCGCACCGGTATCAAATACCCAGGCACTACAACGAGAGTTGGTAAGGTACACATCAATAACATGTATATCATATATACCTTGTTTGTTGTTGGCCGCCTTCTTGTCAGCCAAATACTTGGGGCAATTCCGCTTCCAGTGTCCAGTTCCCTTGCAATGAAAACACACAGTTTCTGGTTTGGGTCCAGCCTTGGGTTTCTTCACGAGAGGAGCAACTGCTTTGCCACTCTGCTTGGAGTTACCCTTCTTACCCTTGCCATTTTTCTTGAAACTAGTGGTTTTATTGACCATCAACACTTGATGCTCCTTCTGAATTTCAGACTCAGCGGCTTTCAGCATCGCAAACAGCTCGGCGACTGACTTGTTCATCCCGTGCATGTTATAGTTCAACACGAAGCTCTTGTAGCTAGGTGGCAATGATTGAAGAACTCTGTCAGTGATAGCCTCTGGCGGAAGGGGCATCCCTAACTCAGCCAGACGGGTGGAGTACCCAGACACTCTGAGCACGTGATCACTGATAGACCCGTTCTCCTCCATCTTGCAAGCATAGAATTTATCGGAGATCTCATATCTCTCGATCCGGGCATTCTTCTGAAAGATAAACTTCAACTCCTGGAACATCTCATATGCTCCATGACGTTCAAAACGTCTTTGAAGTCCCGGTTCTAAGCCATACAACATTGCACATTGAACTATTGAGTAATCATCAGAACGAGCCTGCCAGGCGTTCACAACGTCTAGAGACTCAACTGGAGCGGGTGGATCACCAAGCGGTGCATCAAGGACATAAGCCTTCTGGGAAGCCGTAAGGATAATCCTTAGATTACGGGCCCAGTCCACAAAGTTACTTCCATCATCTTTCAACTTAGCTTTCTCTAGGAACGCATTAAAATTCAGGGGTGCTACTGCGCGAGCCATGATCTACAACATAAATATTGCAAAGACAACTTAGACTATTGTTCTTAGATAATGAGTTTAGTTAATCATATTACTTAAAAAACTCCCACTCAAATTGACATCCCTCCGATCATTCGAGTGTAACATGATCCAAATCCACCAACTCAAGTCCGATCATCACGTGAGTTGAGGTGGTTTCAATGGTGAACATCTTCATGTTGATCATATCTACTATATGACTCATGTTCGACCTTTCGGTCTCTTGTGTTCCGAGGCCATGTCTGTACATGCTAGGCTCGTCAAGTTTAACCCGAGTGTTCCGCACGTGTAACATGGCTTACACCCGTTGTATGCGAACGTAGAGTCTATCACACCCGATCGTCACGGCGTGTCTCGAAACGACGAACTTTCGCAACGGTGCACACTTGGTGGAGAACACAATTTATCTTGAAATTTAAGTGAGGGATCACCTTATAATGCTACCGTCGTCCTAAGCAAAATAAGATGCATAAAAGGATTAACATCACATGCAAATCATAAGTGACATGATATGGCCATGAACTTGTGCTTTTGATCTCCATCTCCAAAGCACCGGCATGATCTCCATCGTCACCGGCATGACACCATGATCTCCATCATCTTGATCTCCATCAACGTGTCGCCATAAGGTTGTCGCGCCGACTGTTGCTTCCACGACTATTGCTAACGTTTAGCGATAAAGTAAAGCATTACATAGCGCTTAATGATTGACACGCAGGTCATACAATAATTAAAGACAACTCTATGGCTCCTGCCAGTTGCCGTACTCATCGACATGCAAGTCGTGATATTCTATACATCACATGATCATCTCATACATCACATATATCTCATCATGTAATTGGCCATATCACATCACAACATACCCTGCAAAAACAAGTTAGACGTCCTCTAATTGTTGTTGCAAATTTTACGTGGCTGCTACGGGTTTGCAAGAACCGTTCTTACCTACGCAAAACCACAACGTGGTGTAGTGATTGCTTTTTGATCTTCTAAAAGAACCCTCTTCATTGAACCGATTCAACTAAAGTGAGAGAGACAGACACCTGCCAGTCACCTTTATGCAACAAGTGCACGCAGCGGTGAAACCAGTCTCGCGTAAGCGTACGCGTAATGTCGGTCCAGGCCGCTTCATCTCACAATACCGCGGAATCAAGCATCAACTAGTAACGGCAAGCAATATGTATACATCCACGCCCACAACTCGTTTGTGTTCTACTCGAGATCTCATCTACGCATAGACCTAGCTCATGATGCCACTGTTGGGGAACGTTGCATGGGAAACAAAAATTTTCCTACGCACACACAAGATCTATCCATGGTGATGAGCATCTACGAGAGGGAGAGTGAATCTACATACCCTTGTAGATCGCTAAGCGGAAGCGTTAATAAACGCGGTTGATGTAGTCGAACGTCTTCGCGATCCAAATCGCCGAGCGTCCCGCGATCCAATCACGATCCTTCCGATCTAGTGCCGAACGGACGGCACCTCCGCGTTCAACACACGTACGGCTTGATGACGCCTTCACCTCCTCGATCCAGCGAGCGATGGTGAAGTAGTGGTTGAGTTCCAGCAGCACGACGGCGTGGTGATGGTGGTGAGGAACAATCTCTGCAGGGCTTCGCCAAGCACTACGGAGATTATGACGGAGGAACTAGAGGGCTAGGGTTGCCGCACACGGCTTGGGGAAATCTTGATGTGTCCCGTGTGCTAGCCCTGCCCCTCTATTTATATGTTGAGCCTTGGGGTCTAAACTTGGAGTAAAAGCCTCCTCCGGGTCGGTTTTGCCCGCACAAGGTCGGTTTGGCCCGCAGGGAAAGAGTCCAACTCGGATCCCTGCCGAACCGTGCACAGCCGCGCACAAGCGGTAGTACCGCTTCACACAAGCGGTAGTACCGCTTGGGCGGTAGTACCGCTTCACACAAGCGGTAGTACCGCTCGGGCGGTAGTACCGCTTCCAACAAGCGGTAGTACCGCTTACGCGGCAGCAAAACTACTTTTGCACTTTCCAATACCTTGTGGGCTTTATCCCTTTGGCTCATATAAAGTGTTGCTGCACCCGAACACTTCGGTAAACATCCGGAACCCATTCCGGTGAACTCCGGAACCCTTCCAGAGATCAAAACACTATTATCACATATATCAATCTTTACCTCCGGACTATTCCGGAGATCCTCGTCATGTCCGGGATCTTATCCGAGACTCCGAACAACTTTCGGTCACCAACATAATAACTCAATTATACTAATCGTCACCAAACGTTAAGTGTGTAGACCCTGCGGGTTCGAGAACTATGTAGACATGACCGAGACACCTCTACGGCCAATAACCAATAGCGGGACCTGGATGCCCATATTGGCTCCTACATATTCTACGAAGATCTTTATCGGTCGAACCTCTATGTCAAGGATTCAGTTAATCCCGTATGCTGTTCCCTTTGTTCTTCGGTATGTTACTTGCCCGAGATTCGATCGTCGGTATCACTATACCTAGTTCAATCTCGTTACCGGCAAGTCTCTTTACTCGTTCCGTAATACAAGATCCTGTGGCTAACTCTTTAGTCACTTTGCTTGCAAGGCTCAATGTGATGTTGTATTACCGAGTGGGCCCTGAGATACCTCTCCGTCATACGGAGTAACAAATCCCAGTCTTGATCCATGCCAACCCAACAGACACCCTCGGAGATACCTGTAGAGCACCTTTATAGTCACCCAGTTACGTTGCGACGTTTGATACACACAAGGTATTCCTCCGGTGTCAGTGAGTTGCATGATCTCATGGTCAAAGGAACAGATACTTGACATGCAGAAAACAATAGCAATAAACTGACACGATCAAATGCTACGTTTACAGTTTGGGTCTTGTCCATCACATCATTCTCCTAATGATGTGATCCCGTTATCAAATGACATCTCATGTCAATGGCTAGGAAACCTTAACCATCTTTGATCAACGAGCTAGTCAACTAGAGGCTTACTAGGGACACAGTGTTGTCTATGTACCCACACATGTATTTGAGTTTCCAATCAATACAATTATAGCATGGATAATAAACGATTATCATTAACAAGGAAATATAATAATAACCAATTTATTATTGCCTCTAGGGCATATTTCCAACAAGTGGGGGGTTCGTACAGCCCACAAGGGGCTGGTTTGACTCCTCCCACAGCCCATGAGGTCCTTTGGGTCGAAACACCCCTCCCGATGGCCCCCGGCACCCTCTCGGCACTCCCGGTACAATACCGAAGTACCCGAAACTTTTCCAGTGACCAAAACAGGACTTCCTATATATCAATATTTACCTCCGGACCATTCCGGAGCTCCTCGTGACGTCCAGGATCTCATTCAGGACTCCGAACAACCTTCAGTCACCACCATACATAACTCTACTATACTGAAACGTCACCGAACCTTAAGTGTGCAGACCCTGCGGGTTCGAGAACTATGTAGACATGACCGAGACACCTCCACAGTCAATAACCAATAGCGGTACCTGGATGCCCATATTGGTTCCTACATATTCTATGAAGATCTTTATCGGTTGAACCTCTATGTCAAGGATTCAGTTAATCCCGTACGTTGTTCCCTTTGTTCTTCGGTATGTTACTTGCCCGAGATTCGATCGTCGGTATCTCTATACCTAGTTCAATCTCGTTAGCAGCAAGTCTCTTTACTCGTTCCGTAATACAAGATCCCGTGGCTAACACTTAGTCACATTGCTTGCAAGGCTTATTGTGATGTTGTATTACCGAGTGGGCCCTGAGATACCTCTCCGTCACCCGGAGTAAAAAATCCCAGTCTTGATCCATGCCCACTCAACAGACACCCTCGGAGATACCTGTAGAGCATCTTTATAGTCACCCAGTTACGTTGTGATGTTTGATACACACAAGGTATTCCTCCGGTGTCAGTGAGTTGCATGATCTCATGGTCATAGGAACAGACACTTGACATGCAGAAAACTATAGCAATAAACTGACACGATCATATGCTATGTTTATAGTTTGGGTCTTGTCCATCACATCATTCTCCTAATGATGTGATCCCGTTATCAAATGACATCTCATGTCTATGGCCTGGAAACCTTGACCATCTTTGATCAACGAACTAGTTAACTAGAGGCGTACTAGGGACACAGTGTTGTCTATGTACCCACACATGTATTTGAGTTTCCAATCAATACAATTATAGCATGGATAATAAACGATTATCACGAACAAGGAAATATAATAATAACCAATTTATTATTGCCTCTAGGGCATATTTCCAATAGTCTCCCACTTGCACTAGAGTCAATAATCTAGTTCACATCACCATGTGATTTACATTGTTATGAATCTAACACCCAATGAGTTCTGGGGTTCGATCATGCTTTGCATGTGAGAGAGGTCTTTAGTCAACAGGTCTGCGACATTTAGATCCGTGTGTACTTTGCAAATCTCTATGTCATACTGTAGACACTGCTACCACACTCCACTTGGAGCTATTCCAAATGGCTGCTCCACTATAGATATCCGGATTGCTACTCAGAGTCATCCAGATTGGTGTTAAAGCTTGCATCGACGTAACCCTTTACGACGAACTCTTTATCACCTCCATAATCGAGAAATATTTCCTTAGTCCTCTAGTTACTAAGGATACTCTTGACCGCTGTCCAGTGATCCACTCCTGGATCACTCTTGTACCCCTTGACAGACTCATGGCGAGGCACGCACAGGTGCGGTACACAGCATGGCATACTATACAGAGCCTATGGATAAGGCATAGGGGACGACCTTCGTCCTTTCTCTTTCTTCTGCCGTGGTCGAGCTTTGAGTCTCACTCAACTCCACACCTTACAAATCAGGCAAGAACTCTTTCTTTGACTGATCCATTTTGAACTCTTTCAAAATCTTGTCAAGGTATGTACTCATTGAAAGTTTTATAAGACGTCTTGATCTACCTCTATAGATCAAGATGCCCAATATTTAAGTAGTTTTTTATCCAGGTCTTCCTTTGAAAAACACCTTTCAAACAACCTTTTATGCTTTCCAGAAATTTCTACATCATTTCCGATCAACAATATGTCATCCACATATACTTATCCGAAATTCTATAGTGCTCCCACTCACTTTATTGTAGATACAAGTTTCTCATAAATTTTGTATAAACTCAAAAACTTTGATCACCTCATCAAAGCGTATATTCCAACTCTGAGATGCTTGCTCCAGCCTATAGAAGGATCGCTGGAGTTTGCATACATTTTAGCATCCTTAGGACTGACAAAACCTTCTGGTTGTATCACATACAACCTTTCCTCATGGATACCGTTAAGGAAACGATATTTTGACATCCATCTGCCAGATTTCATAATCAAAAAATGCAGCAACTGCTAACATAATTCCAACAGACTTTAGCATCGCTACGGGTGAGAAAGTCTCATCGTTGTCAACTCCTTGAACTTGTGAAAAACCCTTTGCCACAAGTCGAGCTTTATAGACGGTGACATTATCGTCAGCGTCCGTCTTCCTTTCAAAGATCCATTTGTTCTGAATGGCCTTTCACCCTTCAGGTAATACTTCCAAAGCCCATACTTTGTTTTCTTACATGGATCCCATCTCGGATTGCATGGCCTCTAACCATTTCTCGGAATCCGGGGCCATCATCGCTTCTCCATAGCTCGTAGGTTCATCGTTGTCCAACAAAATGACCTCGAAGACAGGGTTGTCGTACCACTCAGGAGCAGTACGCGTCCTTGTCGACCTACAAGGTTCGATAGTAACTTGATCTGAAGCTTCATGATCATCATCATTAACTTCCTCTTCATCTAATGTAGGCTCCACAGAAACAACTTTCTGCGCTGCGCTACTCTCTGGTTGAAACAAAGGTTCAACAACCTCATCAAGTTCTATCTTCCTCCCACTCAATTCTTCCGAGAGAAACTCTTTCTCGAGAAAGGACCCATTTTAGCAACAAACACTTTGTGCTTGGATCTAAGATAGAAGGTTTACCCAACTATTACGTTAGGGTATTCTATGAAGATGCATTTGTCCGCTTTGGGTTCGAGCTCATTAGGTGAAAACCCTTTTTCACATAAGCGCCGCAGCCCCAAACATTAAGAAATGACAGCTTAGGTTTCTGCCAAACCAAAATTCATACAGTGTCATCTCAACGGATTTAGATGGTGCCCCTTTTAAAGTGAATGTAGTTGTCTCTAATGCGTAACCCCAAAACGATAGTGGCAAATTGATAAGAGACATCATAGTTCGCACCATATCCAATAGAGCATGACTACGACGTTCGGACACACCATCATACTATGGTGTTCCAGGTGGCGTGAGCTGTGAAACAAATTCCACATTGTCTTAAGTTGTATACCAATACTCTTAACTCAGGTATTTACCTCTACGATCATATCGTAGACATTTTATCTCCTTGTCACGATGATCTCAAACTTCACTCTGATTTTGTTTGAACTTTTCAAACGTTTCAGACATGTGTTTCATTTAGTAAATATCCCCATATCTACTCAAATCATCAGTGATGGTAGGAAAATAACGATATCCACTGCACGCTACAACACTCATTGGACCGAATACATCAACGTGTATCATTTCCAATAAGTTACTTGCCTGCTCTACCATACCGGAAAACGGGGTCTTAGTCATCTTGCCCATGAGGCATGGTCCGCATGTCTCAACCGATTCGCAATCGAATGAGTCCATAGATCCATCAGCATGGAGTTTCTTCATGCGTTTTACACCAATATGACATTTAGCGGCAGTGCCACAAGTATGTGGTACTATCATTATTAACTTTGTATCTTTTGGCATCAATATTATGAACTTGTGTATCACTATGATCAAGATTCAATAAACCATTCTCATTGGGTGCATGACCATTGAAGGTATTATTCATGTAAACAGAATAACCATTATTCTCTAGCTTAAATGAATAACCGTATTGCAATAGACACGATCTAATCATGTTTATGCTCAACGCAAACACCAAATAATATTTATATAGGTTCATCACTAATCCCGAAGGTAGAGAGACCGTGCGATGGTGATCACATCATCCTTGGAAACACTTCCAACACTCATCGTCACCTCACCCTTAGCTAGCCTCCGTTTATTCCGTAGCTTTTATTTTGAGTTACTAACATTTAGCAATCGAATCGGTATCCAATACCCAAGTGCTACTAGGAGTGCCAGTAAGGTACACATCAATAACACGTATATCAAATATACTACTATCAACGTTGCCAGCCTTCTTGTCTACCAAGTATCCAGAGTTGTTCCGCTTCAGCGACCGCTCTCCTCATAATAGAAGCACTTAGTCTCGGGTTTGGGTTCAACCTTGGGTTTCTTCACTGGAGCAGCAACTGACTTGCCATCCATGAAGTTTCCCTCCTTGCCCTTTCCCTTCTGGAAACTAGTGGTTTCACTAACCATCAACACTTGATGCTCTTTCTTGATTTCTACCTTCGCGGTGTCAAACATCGCGAACAGCTCAGGGATCATTATTTCCATCCCTGGCATTTTATAGTTCATCCGGAATCTCTAGTAGCTTAGTGACAGTGACTTGGAGAACTATATCAATCACTATCTTATCTGGAATTTCAACTCCCACTCGATTCAAGCGATTGTAGCACCCAGACAATCTAAGCACATGCTCAACGATTGAGCTATTCTCCTTCATCTTGCAGGCAAAGAATCTTGTTGGAGGTTTCATACCTCTCAACATGGGCACGAGCCTGAGATCCCAATTTCAGCTCTTAGAACATCTCATATGTTCCGTGACTTTCAAAACGTTTTGGAGCCTCATTTCTAAGCCGTAATGCATGACGCACTGAACTATCAAGTAGTCATCGGAACATGCCTGTCAGATGTTCGCAACATCTACGGACGACGCTAGAGGGGGTGGCGCACCGAGCGGTGCATTAAGGACATAAGCCTTTTGTGCAGCAATGAGGACAATCCTCAGATCACGGACCCAGTCCGCATTATTGCTACCATCATCTTTCAACTCTATTTCTCTAGGAACACATAAAAAATTCAAGGGAGCTACAGTGCGAGCTAGTAATCTATCACATAATTTGCAAAGACATTTTGACTATGTTAATGATAATGAGTTTAGTTAATCATATTACTTAAAAACTCCCACTCAAATTGACATCCCTCCGGTCATTCGAGTGTCACATGATCCAAATCTACCAACTCAAGTCCGATCATCACGTGAGTTGAGGTGGTTTCAATTGTGAACATCTTCATGTTGATCATATCTACTATATGACTCATGTTCGACCTTTCGGCCTCTTGTGTTCCGAGGCCATGTCTATACATGCTAGGCTCGTCAAGTTTAACCCGAGTGTTCCGCACGTGCAACACTGGCTTGCACCCGTTGTATGCGAACGTAGAGTCTATCACACCCGATCATCACGTGGTGTCTCGAAACGACGAACTTTCGCAACGTTGCACACTCGGGGAGAACACAATTTTATCTTGAAATTTAAGTGAGGGATCACCTTATAATGCTACCGTCGTCATAAGCAAAATAAGATGCATAAAAGGATTAACATCACATGCAAATCATTAGTGACATGATATGGCCATGAACTTGTGCTTTTGATCTCCATCTCCAAAGCACCGGCATGATCACCATCGTCACCGGCATGACACCATGATCTCCATCATCTTGATCTCCATCAATGTGTCGCCATGAGGTTGTCGCGCCGACTGTTGCTTCCACAACTATTGCTAACTCATAGCGATAAAGTAAAGCAAAACGGCGAAAATAATTAAAGACAACCCTATGGCTCCTGCCGGTTGCTGTTGTCATTGACATGCAAGTCGTGATATTCTATACAATACATGATCATCTCTTACATCACATATATCTCATCATGTAATTGGCCATATCACATCACAACATACCCTGCAAAAACAAGTTAGACGTCCTCTAATTGTTGTTGCAAGTTTTATGTGGCTGCTACGGGTATCTAGCAAGAACAATTCTTACCTACGCAAAAACCACAACGGTGATACAAAAATTAATATTCAACCTTCTCAAGGACCGCCTTTGTCAAATCCGATCCGACTAAAGTAGGAGAAACAGACACCCGCCAGCCATCTTTATGCAACGAAGTTACATGTCAGTTGATGGAACCGGTCTCTCGTAAGCGTACGAGTAATGTTGGTCCGAGCCGCTTCATCCCACAATACCGATGAATCAAGAAAAGACCAAGGGAGGAAGCAATCTGAATATCAACGCCCACAAACTCCTTTGTGTTCTACTCGAGATCTCATCTAAACATAGACCTAGCTCATGATGCCACTGTTGGTGAACATTGCATGGGAAACAAAAAAATTCCTACGCACATGCAATATCTATCCATGGTGATGAGCATCTACGAGAGGGAGAGTGGATCTACATACCCTTGTAGATTGCTAAGCGGGAAGCGTTAAGAAATGCGGTTGATGTAGTCGAACGTCTTCGCGATCCAAATCGCTGAGCGTCCCGCGATCCCATCACGATCCAATCATGATCCGTCCCGCGATCCCATCACGATCCGTCCCGCGATCAAATCATGAATCGTCTCGCGATCCTGATCACGGTCCTTCCGATCAAGCGCCAAACGGATGGCACCTCCGCGTTCAGTACACGTACAGCTCGATGACGATCTCCGCCTTCTTGATCCAGCAAGAGGGAGCGGAGAGGTAGATGAGTTCTCCAGTAGAGCGACGGCGCGGCAGCGATGGTGGTGGAACTACTCTGGCAGTGCTTCGCCTAAGCACCGCCGAAACTAGACTAAAGTAGAAAACGATCTAGAGGAAGTAGAGGGAGCACGTGGCAAATAGGTTTATCTCTCCCCTCTAAATCCTCTATTATATATAGGAGGGAGGGAGGGGAGGAGGCAGCCTCAAACCCTCAAGGGTTGGCCGAAATTGGAGGTGGAGGAGTCCTACTCCAATCCTACTAGGAGTAGGATTCCTCCTCTCCACTTGGAAACTCTTTCCACCTTTCCACCTTTGGGTTTTTCCCACCCCTAGCCGCATGGGCCTTAGTGGGGGGTTCGTACATCCTACTAGGGGCTGATTTGACTCCTCCCACGGCCCATGAGGTCCTTTGGGTCGAGACACCCCTCCCGATGGCCCCCGGCACCCTCCCGGCACTCCCGGTACACTACCGAAGTACCCAAAACTTTTCCAGTGACCAAACCAGGACTTCCTATATATCAATCTTTACCTCCGGACCATTCCGGAGCTCCTTGTGACGTCCAAGATCTCATCCGGGACTCCGAACAATCTTCGGTCACCACCATACATAACTCTACTATACCGAAACGTCACCGAACCTTAAGTGTGCAGACCCTGCGGGTTCGAGAACTATGCAGACATGACCAAGACACCTCCACAGTCAATAACCAATAGCGGGACCTGGATGCCCATATTGGTTCCTACATATTCTATGAAGATCTTTATCGGTTGAACCTCTATGTCAAGGATTCAGTTAATCCCGTACGATGTTCCCTTTGTTCTTCGGTATGTTACTTGCCCGAGATTCGATCGTCGGTATCTCTATACCTAGTTCAATCTTTTTAGCGGCAAGTCTCTTTACTCGTTCTGTAATACAAGATCCCGTGGCTAACACTTAGTCACATTGCTTGCATGGCTTATTGTGATGTTGTATTACCGAGTGGGCCCTGAGATACCTTTCCGTCACCCGGAGTAAAAAATCCCAGTCTTGATCCATGCCCACTCAACAAACACCCTCGGAGATACCTGTAGAGCATCTTTATAGTCACCCAGTTACGTTGTGACATTTGATACACACAAGGTATTCCTCCGGTTTCAGTGAGTTGCATGATCTCGTGGTCATAGGAACAGATACTTGACATGCAGAAAACTATAGCAATATACTGACACGATCATATGCTATGTTTATAGTTTGGGTCTTGTCCATCACATCATTCTCCTAATGATGTGATCCCGTTATCAAATGACATCTCATGTCTATGGTCAAGAAACCTTGACCATCTTTGATCAACGAACTAGTTAACTAGAGGCGTACTAGGGACACAGTGTTGTCTATGTACCCACACATGTATTTGAGTTTCCAATCAATACAATTATAGCATGGATAATAAACGATTATCACGAACAAGGAAATATAATAATAACCAATTTATTATTGCCTCTAGGGCATATTTCCAACACATTGCACTCCTGCACGTTGCGAGTGCGGCCGGTGAGCAGACCTAGCCCCCTTAATACAAGTGCGGGCTTTCCCAGTCCAACCCGGCGCGCGCTGCTCAGTCGCTGACGTCTGAAGAGCTTCGGTTGATACATACGACGTAGAGTGCCCATACTATTCCCACGTGCTGGTTAGCGCGTAAAAGGCCAGTGGCCTACTCAGATCACATATCCAAACCCGTTAAAGCCTTAGGAGCTCGCGGTGACGATTAGTGCTCACGATAATGTGGTCCCGTCGCCCCATCTCGAGGACTTACAGCAAGTGCTCAGAATGCCCGGCCGTGCCTCGTGGAAATCTCACGGGTACCCTCACGGTCACCCGTCTGCACACCACTCTCGCGGGTACCCCTCGGGGTCGACCCGTTTGTAACCAGTATCAGTAGTAAAGTAACAGCGGCAAAGTACAGTAACTGTGTGTCTATCACATCAAGAAGGAATTCGAGGAATCACCCTCATTGGATTACTATTCGATGTAATCGTCAAGGTGAACTTGGAGGAATCACCCTCGAAGAATTCACACTTGAGGTGTTGCCGACAACGTATCATCGGAGGTGGAGTAAGAGGAATCACCCTCGGTAACTCACATCTGACTAACTATGTTACTTCATCAGAGGTGGAGTAAGAGGAATCACCCTCGGTAACTCACATCCGACTAGCTATCATCGGGGGTGGAGTAAGAGGAATCACCCTCGGTAACTCACATCCGACTAGCTACATTACGGAGATATCATTCGAAGTGATTTAGGAGGTATCACCCTCGTCACTCGATGTTATCTCTACGGAGTTGGGAAACTATAGGTGGTGTCGGTGATGTGCTGGACTCAGCCCATTCAATCTCATCGATCGGGACACAAAACTATAGCGGGGCAACTAGAATCAGAAGAGGGGCCACAAATGGTTCACTGACCAACCTATACTAAGCAGTTTAGGATAACAGGTAAGTATCAATAGCAGGTTACAATAAATAGGCTATGCATCAGAATAGGATAAAACAGTAGCAGTAGCAATTTCTAATGCAAGCATAAGAGAGAATGGAATGAGCGATATCGAAATGATCAAGGGGGTTTTGATTGCCTGGAAGCTCTGTAGCAAGGGAAGGCTTGTCAACGGTGTAGTCGGTCTCCTGAGTTGCGTCGGTCTCGGGGACTATGTCAGTACCAGGATCTACCGAGAGAGAAGAGGGGGAAGAAACAGATGAATACACATCAATCATATGCAACACAGAGCATGCCATGCTAACGTGCAGTGCAGGGTTGCCTAAAAGTATGTCTAAGTCACATTTGTTATTTCAGGGTTAAAGTTGGAATTATAAACCGGTATGTGTGCACTATTCATCTACCGGAAATGGGCAAAAAGTTGCCGGTTCACCTACGTAGAGGGTCCCGACACGGAAACAGATAGCTCGGTTAGATTAGTGGGATTTTTCTGAGCAACTTTCATGTAGAAAGTTTTTCCATCCGGGCTACCGTTTACTTTCTATGAATTTTTGAAGTTCAAATGATTTCTGGATTTTCTATTTATTTATTTATTTAATTCCGAAATCCACCAGTTAAACACTGGGTGAACCCGGTGTAGTGCACCACAGAGGCTGACATGTGGGGCCCCGTTGACCTGAGTCAACTACCCAGTCAGCCGGTCAACTGGGCCCGCAGGTCCCACAGTCAGTGCCATAGAGCGGTGGGGCCCGCGGTGCCACGTCGACGCTGAGTCAGCTCCGGCCACCGGAGTGCGCCGGCGAAGCCGAACGGCGGCGAAATACTCCGGCGAGCTCGGATTTTGCGTACGCGGCACCGTTTCTCGTGATTTTTGTTGCATTCGAACTAGTGCATGACGCCGCATCGAACTGAGCTAAAGCAAGGCCTCGGGGGCGATCGAAGGTGGCCGGACGACGAGGTACCGCGGCGGCCGGAGCATGGCTGCGAGGCAAGCTAGCCAGGGGGGGCGAGGAAGAGAAGGGAGAGGTCTCGGAGGACCGGAGGCTCACAGCGGAGACGGGAGCGAGCTCGGAGAAGCCGGGGAGGGCGCGGTCGAACGGATCGACGGCGGCGGGGCGGCGAGGATCCGAGGAAGATGATGATGGCATTCCGGCGATGCAGAGCCCCCCGGCTCCAATGAACGGCACCGGAGGTCGAGACGGTTCACGGCGGGCCGGACGGGCACGGTGGGGCTGCACGGGAGGCACGGAGGCCACGGCTGCGACGGCGGACGGCGACGACCGCGTCGGCCTAGGCGAAAGGCGAGCGAGAGAGAGAGCGGGAGAAGGGGAAAAATGGCCAGGGAGGAGGGTGAGAGGGCGAGAGGCGATCCTTATCTCCTCCAGCTACCTGCCCCATCGCCGTGGCGGCCTGTGGCCGGAGCCGCACGCTCACGGCCATGGCTGCGGCGACAGCTAGGCGGGAGCAGGTAGGCGACGATGTGGAGATGGGTTGGGCCATGCTGGGCCTCAGGTGAGCACCAGGTAAGGCTCTGCCCATTTTTCCTTTTCTGCAATTTTTCCCATTTAAACAAAACAGAGACAGGAAAAGAATTAATTGGGGCACCAAATGGCTTAGGAAAGATATGGGACTTGGCCCATTAAATTCTTTGCACATTTAGGCACTGCCACAAATATTTTGGAAGCAAGATGAACCCAAATGGATTTTTCACAATTGAAATAGCATTTTAAAATGCTGATAAGGCACTGTTTTAAATGCTACTGTCCATCTTAGCACTTAGGTGATGTTGTTTTCCTGAACATCATTTATTTTGGAATATTTGCTATATAATGAACATTTTTATACACTACTGGAATCAACAACTTTGCCGTCTGCCATGGCAGACGGCAAAGGCATGCATTGCGGACGGCAAAGGTCTTTGCCGTCAGCCAGCAGACGGCACCACATCCGGTAAAGGCCACTTTGCCGTCTGCTGGCTGACGGCAAAGACCTTTGCATCTTTGCCGTCAGCTAGCCGACGGCAAAGGGCATGGACGGCACACGCGGCAGCTTAGGTCCGTTAAGGGGTTAACGGTGTGCTTTGCCGTCTGTTGGCAGACGGCAAAGATGCCAAATAGGCCAGCCCAGGTCCCCCCAGATAGCTGCCACGTGGCTCTCTATGCCGTCTGCTGGCAGCCGGCAAAGATGCAAAGTTCTTTGCCGCCTGCTAGCAGACGGCAAAGCAACCAGATAGGCCAGCCCAGTGCCCCCATGTTGCACAGGTAGCTGCCACGTGGCAGATTTACCATCTGCTGGCTCATGGCAAAGCTCTTTGCCGTCTGCTGGCAGACGGCAAAGAGCCTGTATAGCCCCTGTTTTTTTCTGTTTTTTCTTAAATTCATTCAATTTCACAGAATTTCATAGATATATATATATATATACACATTTGAAAATACTTTCAACAAGCATGCCAACACATATCCAACAAGAAGTTTCCAACAACATATCCAACAACAAGTTTCCAACAACAAAGTTCATCGTACAAAATCAAAACAAAAAGGAAGCACAAGGAGAAGAGTAGACTCCATCAACGCAAGCTTCCTCATCTAAAGCAAATCTGCAAATTGGGAAAGAAGAAAGTTAGAAGAAGAAGAAGAAGAAGAAGAAAAAGAAGAAGAAGAAGAAGAATTTCTAAGGTAGGTAAAAATGCCATTTTTTAGCTAAGCTAGGTAAAAATGCTAAGTGTAGGTCATTTTAGAGCTAAGCTAGGTAGTTATGCCATTTTTGAGCTAACCTAGGTAGTTATGCCATTTTTGAGCTAACTAAGCATATTTATAGCTATCCAAGGTAAAGTATGTCAGTTTGGAGCTAAGTAAGGTTATTACGTCATTTTCGAGGAAAATAAGCTAAGCATAGGTCATTTTGGAGCTAAACCAAGGTTATTATGCCATTTTTTACCTAAGGGAGCTAATTATGTCATAAATGAACTAGCTAAGCTAAGTATAGATCATTATTGAGCTATCCTAGGTAGTTATGCCATTTTTTAGCTAACTAAGCATATCAAGTCATTTTGGAGGAAAAAATGCTAAGTATAGGTCATTTTATAGCTATCCTAGGTAAAATATGTCATTTTCGAGCTAAGTAAGGTTATTATGTCATTTTCGAGGAAAATAAGCTAAGTATAGGTCTTTTTCGAGGAAAATAAGCTAAGTAAGGTTATTATGCCATTTTTGTGCTAACCTAGGATAATTAGCTATATAAGTATGTCTTTTTTGGGGAAAATAAGCTAAGAAGAAGAAGAAGAAGAAGAAGAAGAAGACTACCATAGTAGTACAACTATCATACAAATTCCCACAAGCAACAGTGCCCACAACAGCAGCATCTCATCTCCCCTCTCTCTAAGCGTCTTCTTCAAAGCCTTGTTCTTCCTTGCCAGCTCAATGTTTACCTTCTTCAAATGGTGGCACTTGATCCAACTGCCTTCAACCTCAGCGTGCAAGTCTTCAAAAGCTAGTCCAACACGCAATGGAGGAGCTGGGTCAACCCAAACCACCCATTGACACTCATCTGGTAACTAATTGCAGATCAAGAGAGTCATAATTAGAAAGTAAACATTAACGAGCAAAAAACAAATCTGGATCAAATTGACAAGAACTTACATCCAATGGGCAACCTAAAAAACGGCGGCCACTGCTAGCACCACCCCATGATACACGGCGGGCAGGAACAAGGCCATGACCGGGGCATCGATGCTTCGACAGAAACTCCAAGCCGGAATAAGACTCGTCGGGAAGATAAAACTCTGATGAATGCTACACAATCCCGACCCCATCGACCTAAAAAAAGTCAAATTTCCCCCAAAATGTCACAAACCCTAGCTTTGAACCCCAAAATGTCGGGTAGGGTGGAGAAGCACGACCCCACCACATTGCTTACCTCTCCGGTCGCCGGCGAGAAGCTGGATGAGCCCGAACTAATAATAATCTTCATCGTCTATATATGCTGTGGGATCAATAAATGCATCGTCATTATCACTATCATCAATAAATGCATCATCATCATCACTATCGGGAACAACATGTCGAAGGCCTCCTTTATGTAATCGGTCAAGCATTGACAGGTCATCCGCAGCAGTAACCTCTTCTTCTTCCGTCTCTTCTTGTTCCGGCTCAGGGGTGAAGTCGGATTCACTGTCGCTGTCTACCTCAATGTTCTGGGGTGAAGTAGAGCGGTTCTTGAAACATTTTTTGGAAACACGTGTTTCTTGGAAGAATTCTCCTTCATATGTGTCTGGGTTAGTGTGAGGTTCATAATCATCTTCATTGAGGGGAGGTGGTCTACCTCAATGTTCTTGGGTTAAACAATGTACCGAGAACTTACTCGATGTACGGCCGCACTTCTGTTAGGTTGTTGAAGATATACAACGAAATGGTCCACCATTCTTCGACATCCAACGCTATTGCTTTCGAAGCACCGGCTGGTGCGAGCTTCCCTTTGAATAGGCTGAGGTTGGATCGACCTTTTTCATGGTCGCCATCATTGTACCGAGGCTTCGGATTATGCAAATGACTATTCTTGGCTTTGTAGTGTGTTGTCACAAAGTTTGCCGCCTCCTCAGTAATGAATGCCTCGGCCATCGATGCTTCAATTCTATGTTTATTTTTACATTTTTCTCGAAGCGTCTTCTGCATCCTCTCAGTTGCGAAGCACTAACGATTTTGCACGGGCCCCCCCAATCTTGCCTCGGTCGGGAGATGCAAAATCAAATGCAGCATTGGATTAAAGAATCCCGGTGGAAAGATCTTTTCGAACTTGCAGATCAACTTCGGCGCCAACTCTTCCAGTTCTTCTAGCACGTCAGGTGATAGTTCTTTCGCACAAAGAGCACGGAAGAAATAGCTCAGCTCTGCCAGTACTAGCCATTCATCCTCAGGGATAAAGCCACGCAACATCACCGGCATTACCCGCTCAAGCCATATGTGCCAATCATGACTCTTGAGACCAAATATTTTCAATTTGTCAATACTTGCTCCCCTCTTTAGATTCGCTGCATACCCATCGGGGAACATCAACTGCATTTTCACCCACAAGATCATTTCCCTCATAGCTGGCCTTCCAAGATTGAACCATGCCTTTGGCTTCCTCCAGTTCTTCTTTCCTTTCGGTTGTCGCATGTTTTGTAACGGTCTATCACATAGAGCCTCCTGATCGACTCTAGCCTTAGGATTATCCTTCGACTTCCCCTCGATGTTGAACAATGTACCAAAAAGGGCCTCGACGATATTCTTTTCAGTGTGCATCACGTCGATGTTGTGTGGGCAAAGGAGGTCTTTAAAGTAAGGCAGATCCCACAAGCATATCTTGTGAGTCTAGGCGTGTTCCGAATTATACCCTTTGAAATATCCTGGACGCTCTGGATCAGGCTCGAGAGCATTTATCTGATCCAGGGTCTGTTGGCCTGTCAATGTAGGTGGTGCAGAGTTTTTGACAACTCTACCTTTCATGAAATTTTTCTTGTCTTTTCTGAACTTATGGCCAGGATCCAGGAACTGTCTATGCAAGTCGAAGCAAGAATACTTGCGACCCGCCTGCAGCCAACGGAACTGAAGAGCTGCCTTGCATGTGGGGCACGGGAACCTTCCATGCACACACCAGCCAACGAATAGCGCATACGCCGGCAAGTCATGCGTCGAGTACATGTACCACACATGCATTTTGAAGTTTTGTTTTGTAGCGGCGTCATATGTCTTGATCCCATTATCCCAAGCTTCTTGCAATTCATCCTTAAGCGGCTGCATGTACACATTCATAAATTTCCCCGGATAGTTGGGCCCTGGAATTATCAACGTCAAGAAAATGTTCTTTCTTTTCATAATCTCTCCGGGGGGAGATTGAGTGGAATGACAAATACAGGCCAGCAACTGTATTGGGTTGCCGTCATACCAAACACTTGGAACCCATCTGTGCTAATGGCGACTCGAGGATGCCTTGGATCTGCCGCTTTGTCCTTATGTAATGCATCGAAGTGCTTCCACGCAAAAGCATCTGAAGTGTGTCCCAACATCGGATTCCCATCTGCATCTAGTTCGGTTCTTTTGCCCAATTTATGCCACGTCATCTGTCTGGCCGTCTCTTCGACCATGAAAATACGTTGAAGTCTTGGTATGATTGGCATATACCGAAGAACATTAACTGGGATTTTGGTCTGACTCTTCTCACCCATACCGTTGTCTACCACAACATACCTGGAAGACTTGCAAATGGGACAATAGTTCAAGCCCGCATACTCAAGCCTAAATAAGGCACATCCATTATCACAGGCATCTATCTTCTCATAGGGCATCTTAAGCGCACGTAGGATTTTGTCCGACTGGTACAGGTTTGCTGGCAATACATGGCCCTTGGGTAGAAAGCGTCCAAATATCGTCATCATCGCGTCGTAGCATTCTCTGCCTAGGTTGAACTGAGCCTTCAGAGCCATTACTTGCGCGATGGCATCCAGCTGACAAAGCTCAGTGTGCTCGTGGAGAGGACGTTTTGAAGACTCCAACATTTCATAGAAGGCCTTTGCAGATTCCTCCATCTCATCGTCCGAATCCCGAGCATCATCAAAGTCTTGCACCATGTCTTCGATCCCGGTACCATGCTCGTTGGTGCGACGACGAACGACCTCAGCTCTGACACATTGGGCAGACTCACCATGAAATCTCCACACCGTATAATCAGACGTAAAACCCCACTTCTGCAAGTGTTTACCCATTTCATCCCGTGTCTCCTTTTTATGGTTGTCGCACCGGACATAGGGGCACCATGTTATTTCCTGGCCATTTGCAAATGCGGCGCTCAGAAACCCCTTGGTTTTTCTTAACCATTCATTGGTCATTTCTTCCTGACTAGGGTGACCGGTGTACATCCACGCACGATCACTCATCTTGCCTACCTACTAAACACACAAGAAATATATATATAATTCATCATCTATATTCATCCGTTAATCAAGTTTGTCGGTTTTATTACGTCCATGCAACCTAAACGCTAATAGGTAGAGATAGGTCCTAATCCCCCCCGAGTATGTGTAGATTCGGTTCGTTTTCCCATGCTCTGCTCCGGATCCGCCGCAGAATTTCGGCAGCACCTCCCCGCTGTTCTCCTGATACACGTCTTGGCAATAAGCAGAGAGGATGTGTACCCGGAGAACAACAGGGAGGCACTGACGAAATTCCGCATCGGATCCGGAGCAGAGCATAAGGGAAAACGAACCCAATCTACACATAATCGGGCTGTCCATGGATAACGTTGGACAATTCTAAAGGATGGCGATTATAAATATGCAAAGACATGCATATTTATAGATGCCGCCCTTTCGAACGGGAGACGCATACTGGTCACGCATACTGATGATTGAAGACACCTATAGCTAGCAAGTTTCATTGGCATGAAGACCGGAACAGAGGAAATGAAGGGGGGAGGAGGAGTTGTCAGTTGTGCTCACCCACGAACGCAGGGGCGGAGCTCATCGAACGCACGGGGAGGTCGTCGAACACCAGACCCTCGCAGTGACGAAACAACTGCACAATTAAATCCACCCGATCAACACAAATATATATGATGTTTTTCATAACAAAATCAGAAAATATATGACCTAACTCATAATTCACAAATATATGACGGGGTGTCGGGTCGGGGTGTCGGGTTGACATTCATTCCGTCGATGCTCCCTTCAACAACTCTCACCTCTCAAGTGGTGGTATATATGTATGGTGGGGCACTCCTTGCCTGTTAATTTCGACCGTCGGTGACGGTCGTTACTCCCATCCCTTGCTGCGTTACCAAGGTCTCACAGCAAGAGATGAGGAGCAACGACCACCTACGACAACAGCTGGTGTCTTTCCTCTTATAACATCTCTCATCTCTCAATGTTATTTCGACCGTCGGTGACGGTCGGTCTTTTCGTCCTCCCCCTGCTTTACCAAGGTCTCAGAGGGGGAGGACGAGAAAGACCGACCACCTATGAATAGCCGGTATCCTTCCTTCAAGAGCATCTCATCTCTCACTCTCATCTCTTTCAAAAGGAAGCACCATCAGAATGAAAGTCAACACACTACATACCAAATTAATAACGATGCATACTTATGGGCCCTAAACCCTACTCTACAAGACAATATTTTACCATAGCATGCAGCAACAGCAAATCAGCAGCATCAGCAAGCAGCAACACCACAACAGCAATAGCAGCAAGCAATTAAAGTAAGCACTAGCTATATCACCAGCAGCAAGCAGCAGTACTATAGCACCAGCAGCAAACATGCAACAACAGTCAAGCACTACCACCAACTACTCAGTGAACTAGCAACAACAGCAAAGCAATAACATTATATATGCAATAACAACAATTCGTCGTACGGCGGCGCCGGCGACGTGTCCGATTACATGCCCGGACCGAGGGATTATCGGCCTGGGCGTCGGCGCCGGGACCTCGGCGTCGATTAAAAAAACCTAATATCTATCTATCCATCCTATCTATCTATATATCTATCTATCTATCTAATATCTAAACTATTAGATATAATTAGATAGAAAAAAAAGAAAAAAAATATTTATCTGAACTATCTAATATCTAAAACTATTATCTAAAACTATCTGATATCTAAATATCTAATATCTAAAACTATCTAATATCTAAACTATCTAATATCTAAACTATCTAATATGTAAACTATCAAATATCTAAATCTATATCTAATATCTAAAACAGAAAAGCAAAAAAAGAAAAAAGGGGGTGGCAGTGGGGGCAGGGCCGGCGACGGGGCGGAGTCGGGGGTGGCAGGGGCGGCGACGGGGCTCACCATGGGTTGCAGGGCCGGCGACGGGGCGGAGTCGGGGGTGGCAGGGGCGGCGAAGGGGCGGCGGGGCGGAGCTCCTCGGGGGGCGGCGGGGCGGCCTGCCGACGGCTGCGACAGTGCCCTGCGGCGGGGAGGCTGGGGAGGGGGTTGGCAGGGAGGCTCGGGAGGGGGGCGGCGGGGAGGCTCGGGAGGGGGGCGGCGCGGTGGGGAGGCTGTGCAGGGTGGCGGCGGGGCGGGGTGCGGCGAGGCGGCGGCGGCGGCGGAACGGCGAGAGAGAGAGAGAGGAGAGAGCCGCGCGGGGTGGGGGAGAGTGGGGGAGAGAGGGAGGGTGGGGCGCGCGGGCCGTTAAGGGTTAACCTCTTTGCCGTCTGCTAGCAGACGGCAAAGAGGGTAACCGTTAGGGCTAGCCACGCCATGCTGAGGTGGGGCCCCTGTCTCTCTTTGCCGTCTGCTAGCAGACGGCAAAGAAGGGACATTGCCATCTGTCCCATCTTTGCCGTCTGCCAGCAGACGGCAAAGAAGTTGACCTAGCCACGCCGTGCCCCGTGGGGCCCACCTGTCTCTTTGTCGTCTGCCTTTGACCTTTTTGCCATCAGCTGGCAGACGGCAAAGAACCAGCTGATGGCAAAGAGACTCTTTGCCATGAGCTGGTTCTTTGCCGTCTGCTTCCCCCAAGCGGACGGCAAAGAGCCTCTTTGCCATGAGCTGGCAGACGGCAAAGAGCTGGCCGACGGCAAAATTCCAGATTCCAGTAGTGATAGCAATTTTGGAGCAACTTAATTTTCACTTATGATTTGAATTTGAATTCAAAGGTAGAATTTGAAATGAGATATTAAGTCTCTATGATCTTGCATTGCTAATCAACACGACTTGGCAAAAGTTACAGAGGATCACTGTGCTTTATTACATAGGGGTGTTACAATTCCCCTCCTCTAAAAGAAATTCTCGTCCCGAGAATTAAGAGGTAGAAGTAAACAAGTCGGGGTATTCCTCCCAAAGACAATCCTCGCGTTCCCAAGTGGCTTCATCCTCAGTATGTTTTGACCACTGTACTTTGAGGAACTTGGTAGTCTTCTGACGGGTCCGACGTTCAGCTTGATCGAGAATGCAGATCGGATGCTCTTTATAAGATAGGTCATCTGGCAATTCGAGCAATTCATGATCCACTACTCGGTGCGGAGATTCCTTGAAGCTTCGACGAAGTTGCGACACATGGAAGACATCGTGGATATGAGAGAATTGCGGTGGCAACTGCAATTTATAAGCCACATGACCACGTCTGGCGAGAATGCGGAAGGGACCAATGTAGCGATGAGCTAACTTGCCCTTGATTCCGAAGCGGTGAGTTCCCTTCATAGGAGTGACACGCAGATAAGCTTGATCACCAGGTTGATAGGTATAATCCCATCGTTTGCGATCGTAATTGTTCTTTTGGTGATCCTGGGCAGTCTTGAGGTTTTCACGAACAATACGGACTAGCTCTTCAGCGTGTTGGATAATATCCGGACCAACGAGCAGTTGTTCCCCAGGTTCTGACCAATTCAGAGGGGTTCGACACTTACATCCATATAATACCTCAAAAGGAGCCATCTTCAAGCTTGCTTGATAGCTGTTGTTGTAAGAGAATTCAGCATACGGGAGAGATTCTTCCCACTTCTTGCCAAATGATATAACACAAGCACGCAGCATATCTTCAAGCACTTGGTTGATTCGTTCAACTTGCCCTTGGGATTGAGGATGATAAGCGGAACTCCAGGTGATATGAGTTCCCATAGCCCGTTGGAAACTTTCCCAGAAATGTGAAGTGAAAAGACTGCCACGGTCTGAACTGATTTCCTTTGGAATACTGTGGAGCGTCACAATCCTGGAGATATACAACTCTGCTAACTGACTAGTAGTGATCGTCTCCTTAACTGGCAGAAAGTTTGCAACTTTGGAGAGTTGGTCGTTGACGACAAGAATAGCATCATGACCTTTCTGCGACTTGGGAAGACCAGTGATAAGATCCATCTGAACTTTATCCCATTTCCACAATGGAATAGGAAGCGGTTGCAGAATTCCAGCAGGCTTCTGATGTTCTGCCTTAATGCGATGGCAAACATCACATTCAGCAACATATCGTGCAATATCCTGCTTCATTCTGGACCACCAGTACCTTTGACGGAGATCACGATACATCTTGGTACTACCCGAATGAATAGATAGTGGTGTATCGTGTGCCTCTTTCATGACCTTTTCAGTCATAAGCTCGAAGCGAGGTACCACAATGCGGTCTCTGAAATACAAGGTTCCATCTTTAGCAAGCGAGAAATCCCTGTACTTTTCAAGGTGAAGATCTCTTTTCATCAGATCAACTTTAGCATCTTTAGCTTGCGCTTGCTTAACAGCCTTCTCAAGTTCTGGCTGTATAACAAGGTTATTAAGAGAACCCTGTGGAACGATGCGTAGGTTCAACTTGCGCAGTTCTTCATAAAGATGAGGTTGAGTTCGCTTAACCATGATGTTGTTACAATAGGACTTGCGGCTCAAGGCATCAGCCATCACATTAGCCTTGCCAGGGGTGTAAGAAATACCATAGTCATAGTCCGTAATTGTTTCCAACCATCATTGTTGGCGGAGATTGAGATCCGGCTGAGTAAACAAGTACTTCAGACTTTGATGATCAGTATAAATCTCACATCGATTACCAAGAAGGTAATGTCGCCACAGTTTCAATGCATAAATCACAGCTGCAAGCTCAAGATCATGCACTGGGTAATTCTCTTCATGCGGACACAATTGTCGCGATGCATAAGCAATTACTCTTCGTTCTTGCATTAGGACACGGCCTAATCCTTGACGAGAGGCGTCGCAATAAATCACAAAATCCTTGCGAGAATCCGGAGGAGCAAGCATTAGAGCAGAAGTCAGCTTGTCCTTGAGGGTCTGGAAGCTCTCCTGACACTTCTCTGTCCACTCAAACTTAACGCCTTTGTGAAGCAGATTAGTCAGGGGCTTGGCAATCTTGGAAAAGTTCTCGACAAATCGACGGCAATAGCTTGCGAGGCCGAGAAAACTCCTCACTTGCTTGACATTCTTCGGAGGGGTCCAGTCAAGAATAGCTTGAATTCGCTCCGGGTTAACAGCAATACCATCCTTTGAAATCACATGACCATGGTAGGTTACTTCAGAAAGCCAAAATTCACATTTGGAGAACTTGGCATATAGTTGATGCTCTCGAAGCTTCTCTAGAACAAGACGAAGATGTTCAGCATGTTCTTCCTTATTCTTCGAATATACCGGAATATCATCCAGATATACCACGACGAACTTGTCGAGGTAATCCATGAAGATATAATTCATCAGGCGGGAGAACGTAGCTGGAGCATTTGTTAAGCCAAATGACATGACAGTGTACTCATATGAGCCATAACGAGTAACAAAGGCAGTCTTGGGAATATCCTCTTCGCGGACACGGATCTGATGGTAACCCAACCTCAAGTTGAGCTTAGAAAACACTGATGATCCAGCAAGTTGATCATACAAATCGTTGATCCGAGGAAGCGGATACTTATTCTGAATGGTTGCCTGGTTGATAGGCCGGTAATCTTGGACCAACCTATTTGTACCATCTTTCTTCTTGACAAAGAGAGAAGGTGCTCCCCAGGCAGAGGAACTTGGACGGATAAAGCCTTTGCGGAGTCATTTGTCGATTTGCTCCTTAAGCTCAAGAAGTTCATGCGGAGGCATCTTGTAAGGACGCTTCGGAATAGGGGTAGTGCCTGGTTTCAAGTCGATAACAAACTCGTCAGCTCTAACAGGGGGAACTCCTGGAAGTTCCTCCGGAAAGACATCCTGGAAGTTGCGAACGACTAGGATGTTTTCAATTCCTTCCAAAGGGGATGCGTTCAACGCATTCAGATCATAAATCTGGGCTTCAGCATTTCGAGTAAGAATAGCATGGTAGTTCACTATCTCATTCGAGGGATGCAGAAGTTGGACGATTTTTGTGGCACAATTGACTACGGCGGTATGAGCCTTCAGCCAATCCATTCCCAGAATGAGGTCAATGCTGCAAGACTTCAAAAGAATGGGGGAGACATGAAATTCCAACCCTTCGATTTCAACGGAAACGTCGGAGCTGTACATGGTGGCTTTGCATTGGCCCGTAGAAGTGTTTATCATTAGCGGGTTGGACAACTGTTCGTATTTAATATTGTGCATGCATGCAAAAGATTCTGACATGAATGAATGTGACGCACCTGTATCAAACAAAACAGAAGCAGGTACTGAGTTAACAGGAAGAGTACCCATGACAGTATCAGGCTGGTCTTGAGCTTCATTCAGATCAACATGATAAGCTCGACCACGACCATAAGAAGTCCTGGCATTGTTGTTGCGGAACTGACTGTTTCCACGACCATTTCCACGGCCTGCAGGGGGAAGCGCTAACTGGTTCTGACCCTGTGAGCAGTCTCTGGCACGGTGACCTGGACGACCACACTTGAAGCAGAGTCCGTCTACAATACGAGGAGCAGGGGCTCAAAACTGTGAAGCCTGAGGCCTCAGTTGACGCGGAGGCGGAGGAGGCATAGGAGGTGCAACATACGATGGCCTCTGAACATAAGCAGTCGGACGGAACATACTGTTAGGGATCCAGATGCGGCGCTTCTACGAAGATGAGCCCGAAGATGAGCCCGCCTCACGGGTGTGCTTCTGAGCGTCCTTGTGCTTCTTCAAACCAGTCTCGACCTGAATAGCCTTGTTCACCAAGGTGGCAAAGTCAGCAAAGTCTTGGACAAGCAGGGCTAACTGGATGTCAGGATTGAGTCCTTCACGGAACTTCTCCTGTCTGCGAGCATCAGTAGCAATGTCTTCCTCAGCATAGCGAGACAATTCAAGGAACTCCCACTGATAAACTTCTACAGTCTTATTGCCCTGAGTGAGGTTACGGAATTCAGTTTTCTTCCGGTCCATAACTCCTTGAGGAATGTACCGGGCACAGAAGGCAGCTTTGAATTCCTCCCAAGTAATGATTGCTCCAACAGCTAGGGTACACCTGTGGGTGTCCCACCATTGAGCTGCGGGACCCTTCAGAAAGTAAGACGCAAAGGTGACATAGCTGGCAGGGGCAACAGCAGCTGACTCCATCTCATAGGTGATGTCACGAAGCCAATCATCAGCATCCAGCGGATTCACTGAGTTGCGGAAGACAGTTGGATTGAGGCGCACAAACTCTTGCAGCGTGATTGGGACCGGCTGCTGGTTAGCATTGGGACGAGGAAACTGATCCATCAGCCCTTGCATAAACTGACGGTGCACTTCAAACTGTTGCATCATTGCAGCCATATAATTGGGCGGTGGTGGATTGTTGTCATCTATCCTGCCGAATTTCAACAGGGGTAGTTTAGTAACAATCATAGACTTGTATGGAATCATTCATGAAGTAAACACGCAAAACAAAAGGAAGTGCAGTAGATACAACATCATAGTCAACATGACATACAGATCCATACATAGGTTCGGTTACAGACCAGCGTTACAACAGCATAAAGGTAAGCTAGACATCTAGGCAGCACGCAGGCATGCGGTGGATGGATACAACAACGTGACATAGCGATATGCTACATCAACGTCGGGGAAAACCACGGTAACCAGGCATCTGGAGGTGACGATGAAGTCCTCTGTTCTCTGTCTCAGGCGTCTGCGGACCGTGGACACTCTGGTGCACGTACCGGTCCCGCTCCGACAGAAGAGGTCCAAGTGCAGGGGTATCACCTCCAACAGCAGGCCACACAACACTCGCAGGCAGCTCTGTCCTGCGCGGGTAGAGGATGCGCTGAGGGTGGATCCCCCGGTATACTGCTGGCAGCAACAGTGTCAGAGCATCGTAGAGACGGTTACGCGTCTGGAACAGCTCAACAGCAAGAGCACGAGAAGTGCGATCCAGAGCCTCAGTGTGCCGAACCAAGTACTGCGGGTCGTAGCGACGCGCCTCGTACAGAGTACAGACGGCAGAGTAGTACGCAGTATCGTCTCCAGCAGGGGTATACGGGATGTACCGGAATCTAGTATCCTCCAGGCCAGTCAGCTCTCTACGGAGGTGGGTGATAGCGACGAAAGCAGCATCATGGACTGCCATCTCGACAGTCACACCGCAACCGAAAAAGGTGTGCAGCTCGTTGATGGAGCGGTCATGCCGATCGAATACCACGACCTTAGCACGGTAGTTCTCCTGGTTGAACTCGCGGTACTCCTCGTAAACAGTGTACTGAGGATACCAGCGATATCCCTTCATGGTCAAGAGATCGACCAGAAGAGCTGGGAAACCAGTCGACTCAAGCGCCATAGTGTGATGCACAACCTGCTCGGTGGGACGCATCTGCAACAAAGAGTTCAAAGATGTCAAATGGCAGTGATGTGCATCATTCAATAACTTGAAGGAAATTGCAGATAGTCCAGCTCTCCGGGTAGATGTGATTACGAGATCCTAATGTCAGAGATAGTAAAATTTTACCCGAATAGAAGAGAGATCAGAGTCCCAGAGTATAGAAGAGGAATAAAAGATCCTAACACCACCCATTGGCGACGTGGGTCCGTAAGCCACACAGCCATGTTAGTAAAACAGTTTTCATAGACTGGACTCAACTTCGGCCAAGGAGTTGGAAAGGGGGCTACCTATAGGCAGTTGGCTCTGATACCAACTTTTGACGCCCCGTCGTGCACTAATCATACGCGCAAATGCGCACGATCAAGCCTAAGGACTCACTTGAAGATATCACAACACAACTCTAAACATAAATAAAAGTCATACAAGCTTTATATTACAAGCCAGGGCCTCGAGGGCTCGAATACATAAGCTCGATGGCATACAAGCATCAGCGGAAGCATTAGATATCTGAGTACAGACATAAGTTAAACAGATAGGCCTTTAGAAAGGCGGGGCAAAATAAAACACTAGATCGAAAGGCGCAGGCCTCCTGCCTGGGTGCCTCCTAAACTACACCTGGTCGTCGACGGTCTCCACGTCATAGTAGGCACCACCCTGGTAGTAGTAGTCATCGACAAGGGCAGCTGTCTCCTGGGATCCACCATCTGGTCACAGCAATCGGGTATGGGGAAAAGGGGAAGCAAAGCAACCGTGAGTACTCATCCAAAGTACTTAGCAAGACTTACATCAGAACTATTCTATGTATGCAACATTATCAAAGGAAGTCTGTATATGTGGACTGGACTGCAGAAATGCCAGAATAGAGAGAAGGCCTAGTCCTATCGAAGACTAGCATCTTCAGCATCTTGCAACATTAGTTCATAAGTGTAGTAGTATCATAATTCATCTCAGATCCAACATACTCATCTCACATCCAAAGTAATAGATCGCGATATAATCCGAGAGTCATGTTACCGTGGACACGGCTATTCGAATAGATTAACTTCCCTGCAGGGGTGCACCAACTTACCCAACACGCTCGATTAACTTTGGCCGGACACACCTACGCGGTACATACCCGGCCTCGGCTGATCGACACGCCGCAGCCCTACCTAGGCTCATCAGAGAGGCCAGCATGCCAGTCTAAATCCTAAGTGCGCAGGGGTCTTGGGCCCATCGCCCATTGCACTCCTGCACGTTGCGAGTGCGGCCGGTGAGCAGACCTAGCCCCCTTAATACAAGTGCGGGCTTTCCCAGTCCAACCCGGCGCGCGCCGCTCAGTCGCTGATGTCTGAAGAGCTTCGGCTGATACATACGACGTAGAGTGCCCATACTATTCCCACGTGCTAGTTAGCGCATAAAAGGCCAGTGGCCTACTCAGATCACATATCCAAACCCGTTAAAGCCTTAGGAGCTCGCGATGACGATCAGTGCACACGATAATGTGGTCCCGTCGCCCCGTGTCGAGGACTTACAGCAAGGGCTCAGAATGCCCGGCCGTGCCTCAAGGAAATCTCGCGGGTACCCTCACGGTCACCCGTCTACACACCACTCTCGCGGGTACCCTCACGGTCACCCGTCTGCACACCACTCTCACGGGTACCACTCGGGGTCGACCCGTCTGTGACCAGTATCAGTAGTAAAGTAACAGCGGCAAAGTACAGTAACCGTGTGTCTATCACATCAAGAAGGAATCCGAGGAATCACCCTTGTTGGATTACTACTCGATGTAATCGTCAAGGTGAACTCGGAGGAATCACCCTCGAAGAATTCACACTTGAGGTGTTGCCGACAACGTATCATCGGAGGTGGAGTAAGAGGATTCACCCTCGGTAACTCACATCCGACTAACTACGTTACTTCATCGGAGGTGGAGTAAGAGGAATCACCCTCGGTAACTCACATCCGACTTGCTATCATCGGGGGTGGAGTAAGAGGAATCACCCTCGGTAACTCACATCCGACTAGCTACGTTACGGAGATATCATTTGAAGTGAGTTAGGAGGTATCACCCTCGTCACTCGATGTTATCTCTGTGGAGTCGGGCAACTATAGGTGGTGTCGGTGATGTGCTGGACTCAGCCCGTTCGATCTCATCGATCGGGACACAAAACTATAGCGGGGCACCTAGAATCAGAAGAGGGGCCACATATGGTTCACTGACCAACCTATACTAAGCAGTTTAGGATAACAGGTAAGTATCAATAGTAGGTTACAATAAATAGGCTATGCATCAGAATAGGATAAAACAGTAGCAGTAGCAATTTTTAATGCAAGCATAAGAGAGAATGGAATGGGCGATATCGAAATGATCAAGGGGGTTTTGCTTGCCTGGAAGCTCTGTAGCAAGGGAAGGCTCGTCAACGGTGTAGTCAGTCTCCTGAGCTGCGTTGGTCTCGGGGACTACGTCAGTACCGGGATCTACCGAGAGAGAAGAGGGGGAAGAAACAGATGAATACACAGCAATCATATGCAACACAGAGCATGCCATGCTAACGTGCAGTGCAGGGTTGCCTAAAAGTATGTCTAAGTCACATTTGTTATTTCAGGGTTAAAGTTGGAATTATAAACCGGTATGTGTGCACTATTCATCTACCGGAAACAGGCAAAAAGTTGCGGGTTCACCTACGTAGAGGGTCCCGACACGGAAACAGATAGCACGGTTAGATTCGTGGGATTTTTCTGAGCAACTTTCATGTAGAAAGTTTTTCCATCCGGGCTACCGTTTAGTTTCTACGAAATTTTGAAGTTCAAATGATTTCTGGATTTTCTATTTATTTATTTAATTCCGAAATCCACCAGTTAAACACTGGGTGCACCCGGTGCAGTGCACCAGAGAGGCTGACATGTGGGGCCCCGTTGACCTGAGTCAACTGCCCAGTCAGCCGGTCAACTAGGCCCGCAGGTCCCACAGTCAGTGCCTCAGAGCGGTGGGGCCGCGGTGCCACGTCGACGCTGAGTCAGCTCCGGCCACCGGAGTGCGCCGGCGAGGCCGAACGGCGGCGAAATACTCCGGCGAGCTCGGATTTTGCGTACGGGGCACCGTTTCTCGTGATTTTTGTTGCATTCGAACTAGTGCACGACGCCGCATTGAACTGAGCTAAAGCAAGGCCTCGAGGGCGACCGGAGGTGGACGGATGACGAGGTACCGCGGCGGCCGGAGCACGGCTGTGAGGCGAGCTAGCCAGGGGGGCGAGGAAGAGAAGGGAGAGGTCTCGGTGGACCGGAGGCTCACAGCGGAGATGGGAGCGAGCTCGGAGAAGCCGGGGAGGGCGCGGTCGAACGGATCGACGGCGGCGGGGCGGTGGGGATCCGAGGAAGACGATGATGGCGTTCCGGCGATGCAGAGCCCCTCGGCTCCAACAAATGGCACCGGAGGTCGAGGCGGTTCACGGTGGGCCGGACGGGCACGGTGGGGCTGCACGGGAGGCACGGAGGCCACGGCTGCGATGGCAGACGGCGACGACCGCATCGGCCTAGGCGAAAGGCGAGCGAGAGAGGGAGAGCGGAAGAAGGAGAAAAATGGCCAGCGGGGAGGGCGAGAGGGCGAGAGGCGATCCTTATCTCCTCCAGCTACCTGCCCCATCGCCGTGGCGGCCTGTGGCCGGAGCCGCGCGCTCACGGCCATGGCTGTGGCGACAGCAGGGCGAGAGCAGGTAGGCGACGATGTGGAGATGGGTTGGACCATTCTGGGCCTCAGGTGAACGCCAGGTAAGGCTCTGCCCATTTTTCCTTTTCTGCAATTTTTCCCATTTAAACAAAACAGAGACAGGAAAAGAATTAATTGGGGCACCAAATGGCTTGGGAAAGATATGGGACTTGGCCCATTAAATTCTTTGCACATTTAGGCACTGCCACAAATATTTTGGGAGCAAGATGAACCCAAATAGATTTTTCACAATTGAAATAGCATTTTAAAATGCTGATAAGGCACTGTTTTAAATGCTACTGTCCATCTTAGCACTTAGGTGATGTTGTTTTCCTGAACATCATTTATTTTGGAATATTTGCTATATAATGAACATTTTTACAGCAATTTTGGAGCAACTTAATTTTCACTTATGATTTGAATTTGAATTCAAAGGCAGAATTTGAAATGAGATATTAAGTCTCTGTGATCTTGCATTGCTAATCAACATGACTTGGCAAAAGTTACAGAGGATCACTGTGCTTTATTACATAGGGGTGTTTCATTAGCTTAGCATATGATCGTTCTGTTTATTGCTACTGCTTTCTTGAATGTCAAATACATGTTCCTCAGACCATGAGATCATGCAACTCCCGAATACTGGAGGAATACCTTGTGTGCTATCAAACGTCACAACATAACTGGGTGATCATAAAGATGCTCTACAGGTATTTCCGAAGGTGTCTGTTGAGTTGGCATGGATCGAGACTGGGATTTATCACTCCGTGTTTCGGAGAGGTATCTCTGGGCCCTCTCGGTAATGCACATCATAAGCTTGCAAGCAAAGTGACTAAGGAGTTAGTTATGGGATGATGTATTACGGAACGAGTAAAGAGACTTGCCGGTAACGAGATTGAACTAGTTATGGAGATACCGACGATCGAATCTCGGGAAAGTAACATACCGATGGACAAAGGGAATTGTGTATGTTGTCATTGCGGTTCGACCGATAAGATCTTCGTTGAATCTATAGGAACCAATATGGGCATCCAGGTTCCGCTATTGGTTATTGACCAGAGAGGCGTCTCGGTCATGTCTACATCATTCCCGAACCCGTAGGGTCCGCACGCTTAACGTTCGTTGATGATATAGTGTTATATGAGTTATATGAATTGGTGACCGAATGTTGTTCAGAGTACCGGAAGAGATCACGGACATGACGAAGAGCTCCGGAATGGTCCGGAGGTAAAGATTGATATATAGGACGATGGTATTCGGACACCGGAAAAGTTTCGGAGTGCACCGGGTAGTCATCGGGGCACCGGAAGGGGTTCCGGACACCCCCGGGAAGTGTATGGGCCTAATGGGCCAAAAGGGGGGATAGACCAGCCCACTAGGGGGCTGGCGCGCCCCTCTCATTGGCTGGCCGGCCCTAGGGGAAGGAAAGGGGAGGGGTGGCCCCTCCTGCCTTTCCCTCCTCGTCAGAGAAAGGTAAGGGGGGGCGCCTCCTCCCCCTGCCTTCCTCCCGCACTCAAATAAGGGAAGGGGGGCCCGAATTGGGGAAGACCCCAAGTAGGATTCGGCCTACTTGGGGGCGCCCCTTGGCTACTCCCTCCTCCCCCCACCTATATATATACGCGGGGGGGCACACACCACCACGACAATTACTTAGCCGTGTGCGGCGCCCCCCTCCATAGTTCTGTCCCTCGATCATATTCTCGCAGTGCTTAGGCGAAGCCCTGCAGAGATAGCATCACTATCACCGTCACCACGCTGTCGTGCTTCCAGAACTCAAACACTACCTCACCGTCTTGCTGGATCAAGAAGTCGAGGACGTCACCGAGCTGAACGTCTGTTGAACGCGGAGGTGCCGTACGTTCGGTGCTCGGTCGGTTGGATCGCGAAGCTGTTCGACTACTTCAACCGCATTGTCTCAACGCTTCCGCTTACGGTCTACGAGTGTACGTAGACACACTCCCCCCTCTCGTAGCTATGAATCTCCATGGATAGATCTTGCGTGTGCGTAGAATTTTTTTTGATTTCCATGCAACGTTCCCCAACATATGAGTCTTCCTCCAAGCCTCGTGTTATTGCAGACTCGAGAACCGTAGCAGTTACCTCGGGTATTTGTAACATATGGAGAAGCAACAGGAATAGCACACGGCAACTGGAGGTTCACTCGAATATTTATTCGTGTGGGTATATGGGTCAATATGGGTGTCCACGGCTCTAATGTTGATCATTGATCGGAAAGTGTTCCAGTCATGTCTATACTTCACCGAACCTATAGGGTCACACGCTTAAGGGTCATCTATCTGCTGAATACTAGACAGGGAGTCTGAGAGAAAGTCACCGAAAAAGTTTTGGAGATGACGAAAAAGTTCCGAAGAGAAAACCAGAAGTGTTTCGGAGCTACCGGAATTGTTTCAGAGAAAAACGAAAATGTTTCGAAATAAAACCATCATACCGGAAATGTTCTGGAGAGTGTCCAAGATAATTTTATAGGGTGTCGGAAATGTTCTGGGACCTTCCGGAATTTTTCAGAAGTAATAGTCGCGGAAAACATCTTGTCCCAGAGTGATGGGACAAGATCCCATGATACGTGGGGGCTGTTTTGGGGGTGCCCCCCCCCCCCCTTGAGGGGGCAGACCCTTATGGCTGGACAAAGGTGTTGGGGGGCCCCCCATGGTGGAGGGCAGCCCCCACAAATGGTGGAAAGTGTTGGGAGGTGGTGGGGCCCCATGTGGGAACACCATGGAGAAAGGAACATGTTTTCTCCATGTTTGGTGGGAACATGTTTTCCTTGTTTGGTGGGTGCATGTTTTGTGGGCTGAATTTTCAGCCCCCCCCCCCCACCCCTTCCACCACTATATAAGGAGGAGAGGAGCTCTCCAACTCACTCCAACTCTCTCAACAAATGCCATGCATGATCTGGTTTTTCTTCTCTCCCTCCCACGAAATAGTTTCGTAGAGCCGAAAGACTGTCTGGGTTCCGGTGGGAACTAGTTTTGGACGGTGAAGCCCTGCCGGATAGGTGACACCGTATGTGTGCAACCCCCTAGAGAGGTCGTAGATTCGATCTTTTGCCCGAGGGGCTGTTCGAGTGTCCTCCCGAAGGGCTGTCCGAGTGTCCGTCAGAGTTTTGAGGGTTCTCCCGGAGGGCTGTCCGTGACACCGTCCGAGGGACTGTTCGACCGCCTCCTGAAGGGCTGTCCGAGGAGCAGACGGGGGAGAACATCCTCATGGTTGGGAGGTTATAAATACTAGCTGCGAGGATATGCACCAACGATCTCCACCGACTCTCCTTCCGCTGCACTACGAGTCGGTAACGATCAGATCAAAAACCTTGTATGCATCTCCATAGTGATCCTAGGCTGGTGCGTAGGTCCGGAATTTTTTGTTTTCTGCTGTGTTACCCTACAGTGGCATTAAGAGCCGTGCTATGCGTAGATGCAGGTTACGATCTAGAATACATAGAGATGTATGGGTGTTGCACAATATAATTTGTAGTAGATGAGTTCTATTACTGAAAATTATTTGTGCGGATAGCAGATTAAATCTGTTACCCGATGTTCTTGTTGCTTCCCTAAAATTTGTGTATTTTTGATCTTGATAACGGCATGGTGGAGTTTCAATATTCTGGCAATCCGCGATCCTGATTGATCAATGAAGTGCTAATAGTTCGTTGAATTCCACCATAGTTAAAAGAAAGATGAAATTTCGCAGACAAAAGGGCAATGCAGATATGATTTGCACGGGGGTCATGCGTATGACGAAGTTCAGTATGGGGCTCGAGATTTTATTATCTCTTGTTTCATACACCCCGAAAATTTAATCTAGCGACTTGAATAAACATACTTGATGATGGACGTAGGTATCTTCGATTTGTTTAGAAACCTTAGAAGCCACGTAAAATAAAATTCTGCATAAACCGATTAGAGGCGTCTAACTTGGTTTTGCAGGATGACATGAGATGTGCATGAGATATGGTATAGTCTTCATCATATTTAATTTGACTATGTATAAGATGACTATATAATGTAAATTAACATTACCTGCGTGTCATGATTCGGCATGATGGCTGGAGCCATATGATTGTCACTTTAATGACCTGCGTGTCAACCTTAAGTAATGCATTATTTTATTAGCTATAGAGATAGCAATATTACCTGGTGCATCGAGAACGTGGTGGCAATCTTCGCAAAGGTGAACACCGACGCGAATGCCGAAGACGAAGAAATTAAAGCCTTCTCCGTCAGAAAGGACTATACCATATCTTGCTATTATGAATTACCTGAGATGTTTATCCCTTATGATGCACCCTTTTTTATTGCGCGGTAGTCGCTTTTATTAGGGTGATCTCTCACAAAAATATCAAGTAGTTAGTGTTCTCCCAAGTGTAGCACCGTCACAGCATCTTTCCTTTCGGGGTGCGCCATGGATGCATGGGTACGAACGATTGTACGGGTGTAAGGCGGGTGAGGTCAGACCTCGCAGCGAGATCACTTGGTTGTCTTGACGTTCATGGTAGGATCGTCCTGAGCTCGTAACACACGCATCGAAAGATGAACAAGAGTCACATAGAGATGTGATCGGCAAGTTGGCCTACCGATTAAAATTCCCGTCATGAGATGATGATTCTATTGTTGGGGAACGTTGCATGGGAAACAAAAAATTTCCTACGCACACGCAAGATCTATCCATGGTGATGAGCATCTACGAGAGGGAGAGTGAATCTACATACCCTTGTAGATCGCTAAGCGGAAGCGTTAAGAAACGCGGTTGATGTAGTCGAACGTCTCCGCGATCCAAATCGCAAGTCGTCCCTCGATCCGATCACGAACTAGTGCCGAACGGACGGCACCTCCGCGTTCAACACACGTACGGCTTGATGACGCCTTCACCTCCTCGATCCAGCGAGCGATGGTGAAGTAGTAGATGAGTTCCGGCAGCACGACGGCGTGGTGATGGTGGTGAGGAACAATCTCTGCAGGGCTTCGCCAAGCGCTACGGAGATTATGACGTAGGAACTAGAGGGTTAGGGTTGCCGCACACGGCTTGGGGAAATCTTGATGTATCCCGTGTGCTATCCCTGCCCCTCTATTTATATGTTGAGTCTTGGGGTCTAAACTTGGAGTAAAAGCCTCCTCCAGGTCGGTTTTGCCCGCACAAGGTCGGTTTGGCCCGCAGGGAAAGAGTCCAACTCGGATCCCTGCAGTACCGCGTACAAGCGGTAGTACCGCTTCACACAAGCGGTAGTACCGCTTATGCGGTAGTACCGCTTCACACAAGCGGTAGTACCGCTTACGCGGTAGCACTGCCTTACCAGCGGTAGTACCGCTTAAGGCAGCAGCAAAACTTCCTTTTGCACTTTCCAATACCTCGTGGACTTTACCCCTTTGGCCCATATAAAGTGTTGCTGCACCCGAACACTTCGGTAAACATCCGGAACTCCTTCCGGTGAATTCCGGAACCCTTCCGGAGATCAAAACACTATTATCACATATATCAATCTTTACCTCCGGACTATTCCGGAGATCCTCGTCATGTCCGGGATCTTATCCGGGACTCCGAACAACCTTCGGTCACCAACACAATAACTCAACTATACTAATCGTCACCAAACGTTAAGTGTGTAGACCCTGCGGGTTCGAGAACTATGTAGACATGACCGAGACACTTCTACGGTCAATAACCAATAGCGGGACCTGGATGCCCATATTGGTTCCTACATATTCTACGAAGATCTATATCGGTCGAACCTCTATGTCAAGGATTCAGTTAATCCCGTATGCTGTTCCCTTTGTTCTTCGGTATGTTACTTGCCCGAGATTCGATCGTCGGTATCTCTATACCTAGTTCAATCTCGTTACCGGCAAGTCTCTTTACTCGTTCCGTAATACAAGATCTCGTGGCTAACACTTTAGTCACATTGCTTGCAAGGCTCATTATGATGTTGTATTACCGAGTGGGCCCTGAGATACCTCTCCGTCACACGGAGTAACAAATCCCAGTCTTGATCCATGCCAACTCAACAGACACCCTCGGAGATACCTGTAGAGCACCTTTATAGTCACCCAGTTACGTTGCGACGTTTGATACACACAAGGTATTCCTCCGGTGTCAGTGAGTTGCATGATCTCATGGTCAAAGGAACAGATACTTGACATGCAGAAAACAATAGCAATAAACTGACACGATCATATGCTACGTTTACAGTTTGGGTCTTGTCCATCACATCATTCTCCTAATGATGTGATCCCGTTATCAAATGACATCTCATGTCCATGGCTAGGAAACCTTCACCATCTTTTGATCAACGAGCTAGTCAACTAGAGGCTTACTAGGGACACAGTGTTGTTTATGTACCCACACATGTATTTGAGTTTCCAATCAATACAATTATAGCATGGATAATAAACGATTATCATGAACAAGGAAATATAATAATAACCAATTTATTATTGCCTCTAGGGCATATTTCCAACAGTCTCCCACTTGCACTAGAGTCAATAATCTAATTCTCATCACTATGTGATTTACATTGTAATGAATCGAACTCCCATGCAGTTCTGGTGTTGTTCATGTTTAGCCCTTGGAAGAGGTTTAGTCATCGGATCTGCAACATTCAGATCCGTGTGTACTTTGCAAATATTTATGTCCTCCTCCTTGATGTAATCGCGGATGGAATTGAAACGTCGCTTTATGTGTCTGGTCCTCTTGTGAAATCTTGGTTCCTTGGCTAGAGCAATGGCACCAGTATTATCACATAACAGAGTCATTGGGTTAAGCGCACTAGGCACTACTCCAAGATCTGTCATGAACTCCTTCATCCAGACACCTTCCTTCGCCGCCTCTGAGGCAGCGATGTACTCCGCTTCGCATGTAGAATCAGCTACCACGCTTTGCTTGGAACTGCACCAGCTAACCGCACCCCCATTAAGAATAAATACGTATCCGGTTTGCGACTTAGAGTCATCCGGATCAGTGTCAAAGCTTGCATCAACGTAACCCTTTACGACGAGCTCTTTATCACCTCCATAAACGAGAAACATGTCCTTAGTCCTTTTCAGGTACTTCAGGATATTCTTGACCGCCGTCCAGTGTTCCACTCCTGGATCACTTTGAAACCTTCCGGCCATACTTATGGCAAGGCTGACATCGGGTCTTGTGCACAGCATTGCATACATGATAGAGCCTATGGCTGAGGCATAGGGGACGACACTCATCTTTTCTCTATCTTCTGCAGTCACTGGGCATTGAGTCTTACTCAACTTCACACCTTGCAATACAGGCAAGAACCCCTTCTTGGACTGATCCATTTTGAACTTCTTCAAAACTTTGTCAAGGTATGTGCTTTGTGAAAGTCCTATCAAGCGTCTTGATCTATCTCTATAGATCTTGATGCCTAATATGAAAGCAGCTTCTCCTAGGTCCTTCATTGAAAAACTCTTGTTCAAATATCCCTTCACGCTTTCCAACATTTCTATATTGTTTCCAATCAGTAATATGTCATCCACATATAATATTAGAAACGCTATAGAACTCCCACTCACTTTCTTGTAAATACAAGCTTCTCCGTAAACTTGTATAAACTCGAACACTTTGATCACCTCATCAAAGCGAAGATTCCAACTCCGAGATGCTTGCACCAGTCCATAAATGGATCGCTGGAGTTTGCAAACTTTGTCAGCATTCTCTGGATTGACAAAACCTTCTGGTTACATCATATACAACTCTTCCTTAAGGAAACCGTTAAGGAACGCTGTTTTGACATCCATCTGCCAAATTTAATAATCGAAAAAGGCAGCTATTGCTAACATGATTCTGACGGACTTAAGCATCGCTACGGGTGAGAAGGTCTCATCGTAGTCAACTCCTTGAACTTGTGAAAAACCCTTTGCCACAAGTCGAGCTTTATAGACGGTGACATTACCGTCCGCGTCCGTCTTCCTCTTAAAGATCCATTTGTTCTGAATGGCCTTACGCCCTTCAGGTAATACTTCCAAAGTCCATACTTTGTTTTCATACATGGATCCCATCTCGGATTTCATGGCCTCTAACCACTTCTCGGAATCCGGGCCCATCATCGCTTCTCCATAGCTCGTAGGTTCATCGTTGTCCAACAACATGACTTCTAAGACAGGGTTGCCGTACCACTCAGGAGCAGTACGCGTCCTTGTCGACCTACGAGGTTCGATAGCAACTTGATCCAAAGCTTCATGATCATCATCATTAACTTCCTCTTCAGCTGATGTAGGCTCTACAGAAACATCTTTCTGTGCTGCGCTACTCTCAGGTTGAAGTAAAGGTTCAACAACCTCATCAAGTTCTATCTTCCTCCCACTCAATTCTTTCGAGAGAAACTCTTTCTCAAGAAACGTTCCGTTTTTAGCGACAAACACTTTGCCCTCGGATCTGAGGTAGAAGGCATACCCAACTGTCTCTTTTGGGTATCCTATGAAGACGCATTTCTCCGCTTTGGGTTCCAGCTTTTCAGGCTGAAGCTTTTTGACATAAGCATCACATCCCCAAACTTTAAGAAACGACAGCTTCGGCTTCTTGCCAAACCAAAGTTCATATGGCGTCGTCTCAACGGATTTCGATGGTGCCCTATTTAAAGTGAATGCAGCTGTCTCTAATGCATAACCCCAAAACGATAGTGGCAAATTGGCAAGAGACATCATAGATCGCACCATATCCAATAAGGTTCGATTACGACGTTCGGACACACCATTACGTTGTGGTGTTCCAGGCGGTGTCAGTTGTGAAACAATTCCATATTGTCTTAAGTGACTGCCAAACTCATAACTCAGATATTCTCCTCCTCGATCAGATCGTAGGAATTTAATCTTCTTGTTATGATGATTCTCAACTTCACTCTGAAATTGTTTGAACTTTTCAAATGTTTCAGACTTGTGTTTCATTAAGTAAATATACCCATATCTACTTAAGTCATCAGTGAAGGTGAGAAAGTAACGATAACCACCGCGCGCCTCAATACTCATCGGACCGCACACATCAGTATGTATGATTTCCAATAAGTCACTTGCCCGTTCCATTGTTCCAGAGAACGGCGTTTTAGTCATCTTGCCCATGAGACATGGCTCACATGTGTCAAGTGATTCAAAATCAAGTGACTCCAAAAGTCCATCAGCATGGAGCTTCCTCATGCGTTTTACGCCAATATGACCTAAACGGCAGTGCCATAAGAAAGTGGTATTATCATTATCAATTCTACATCTTTTGGCATCAATGTTATGAACATGTGTATCATTACTATCGAGATTCAATAAGAATAAACCCCTCACATCGGGTGCATGACCATAAAAGATATTACTCATATAAATAGAACAACCATTATTCTCTGATTTAAATGAGTAACCGTCTCGCAATAAACAAGATCCAGATATAATGTTCATTCTTAACGCAGGCACCAAATAACATTTATTCAGGTTCATCACTAATCCCGATGGTAATCGAAGAGCGAGCGTGCCGACGGCGATCACATCAACCTTGGAACCATTTCCCACGCGCATCGTCACTTCGTCCTTTGCCAGCCTCCGTCTATTCCGCAGTTCCTGTTTTGAGTTGCAAATATGAGCAACCGCACCGGTATCAAATACCCAGGCACTACAACGAGAGTTGGTAAGGTACACATCAATAACATGTATATCATATATACCTTGTTTGTTGTTGGCCGCCTTCTTGTCAGCCAAATACTTGGGGCAGTTCCGCTTCCAGTGTCCAGTTCCCTTGCAATGAAAGCACATAGTTTCTGGTTTGGGTCCAGCCTTGGGTTTCTTCACGAGAGGAGCAACTGCTTTGCCACTCTTCTTGGAGTTACCCTTCTTACCCTTGCCATTTTTCTTGAAACTAGTGGTTTTATTGACCATCAACACTTGATGCTCCTTCTGAATTTCAGACTCAGCGGCTTTCAGCATCGCAAACAGCTCGGCGACTGACTTGTTCATCCCGTGCATGTTATAGTTCAACACGAAGCTCTTGTAGCTAGGTGGCAATGATTGAAGAACTCTGTCAGTGATAGCCTCTGGCGGAAGGGGCATCCCCAATTCAGCCAGACGGGTGGAGTACCCAGACATTCTGAGTACGTGATCACTGATAGACCCGTTCTCCTCCATCTTGCAAGCATAGAACTTATCGGACATCTCATATCTCTCGATCCGGGCATTCTTCTGAAAGATAAACTTCAACTCCTGGAACATCTCATATGCTCCATGACGTTCAAAACGTCTTTGAAGTCCCGGTTCTAAGCCATACAAAATTGCACATTGAACTATAGAGTAATCTTCAGAACGAGCCTGCCAGGCGTTCACAACGTCTAGAGACTCAACTGGAGCGGGTGGATCACCAAGCGGTGCATCAAGGACATAAGCCTTCTGGGAAGCCGTAAGGATAATCCTTAGATTACGGGCCCAGTCCACAAAGTTACTTCCATCATCTTTCAACTTAGCTTTCTCTAGGAACGCATTAAAATTCAGGGGTGCTACTGCGCGAGCCATGATCTACAACATAAATATAGCAAAGACAACTTAGACTATTGTTCAGGATAATGAGTTTAGTTAATCATATTACTTAAAAAACTCCCACTCAAATTGACATCCCTCCGGTCATTCAAGCGTAACATGATCCAAATCCACCAACTCAAGTCCGATCATCACGTGAGTTGAGGTGGTTTCAATGGTGAACATCTTCATGTTGATCATATCTACTATATGACTCATGTTCGACCTTTCGGTCTCTTGTGTTCCGAGGCCATGTCTGTACATGCTAGGCTCGTCAAGTTTAACCCAAGTGTTCCGCACGTGCAACATGGCTTACACCCGTTGTATGCGAACGTAGAGTCTATCACACCCGATCGTCACGGCGTGTCTCGAAACGATGAACTTTCGCAACGGTGCACACTCGGGGAGAACACAATTTATCTTGAAATTTAGGTGAGGGATCACCTTATAATGCTACCGTCGTCCTAAGCAAAATAAGATGCATAAAAAGGATTAACATCACATGCAAATCATAAGTGACATGATATGGCCATGAACTTGTGCTTTTGATCTCCATCTCCAAAGCACCGGCATGATCTCCATCGTCACCGGCATGACACCATGATCTCCATCATCTTGATCTCCATCAACGTGTTGCCATGAGGTTGTCGCGCCGACTGTTGCTTCCACGACTATTGCTAACTCATAGCGATAAAGTAAAGCAAAACGGCGAAAATAATTAAAGACAACTCTATGGCTCCTGCCAGTTGCCGTACTCATCGACATGCAAGTCGTGATATTCTATACAACACATGATCATCTCATACATCACTTATATCTCATCATGTAATTGGCCATATCACATCACAACATACCCTGCAAAAACAAGTTAGACGTCCTCTAATTGTTGTTGCAATTTTTACGTGGCTACTACGGGTTTGCAAGAACCGTTCTTACCTACGCAAAACCACAACGTGGTGTAGTGATTGCTTTTTGATCTTCTAAAAGAACCCTCTTCATTGAAATCGATTCAACTAAAGTGAGAGAGACAGACACCCGCTAGCCATCTTTATGCAACAAAGTTACATGTCAGTTGAAGGAACCGGTCTCTCGTAAGCGTACGAGTAATGTTGGTCCGGGCCGCTTCATCTCACAATACCGCCGAATCAAGTATCAACTAGTAACGGCAAGCAATATGTATACACCCACGCCCACAACTCGTTTGTGTTCTACTCGAGATCTCATCTACACATAGACCTAGCTCATGATGCCACTGTTGGGGAATGTTGCATGGGAAACAAAAATTTTCCTACGCACACGCAAGATCTATCCATGGTGATGAGCATCTACGAGAGGGAGAGTGAATCTACATACCCTTGTAGATCGCTAAGCGGAAGCGTTAAGAAACGCGGTTGATGTAGTCGAACGTCTCCGCGATCCAAATCGCAAGTCGTCCCTCGATCCGATCACGAACTAGTGCCGAACGGACGGCACCTCCGCGTTCAACACACGTACGGCTTGATGACGCCTTCACCTCCTCGATCCAGCGAGCGATGGTGAAGTAGTAGATGAGTTCCGGCAGCACGACGGCGTGGTGATGGTGGTGAGGAACAATCTCTGCAGGGCTTCGCCAAGCGCTACGGAGATTATGACGTAGGAACTAGAGGGTTAGGGTTGCCGCACACGGCTTGGGGAAATCTTGATGTATCCCGTGTGCTAGCCCTGCCCCTCTATTTATATGTTGAGTCTTGGGGTCTAAACTTGGAGTAAAAGCCTCCTCCAGGTCGGTTTTGCCCGCACAAGGTCGATTTGGCCCGCGGGGAAAGAGTCCCACTCGGATCCCTGCAGTACCGCGTACAAGCGGTAGTACCGCTCACGAGCGGTAGTACCGCTTCACACAAGCGGTAGTACCGCTTATGCGGTAGTACCGCTTCACACAAGCGGTAGTACCGCTTACGCGGTAGCACTGCCTTACCAGCGGTAGTACCGCTTAAGGCAGCAGCAAAACTTCCTTTTGCACTTTCCAATACCTCGTGGACTTTACCCCTTTGGCCCATATAAAGTGTTGCTGCACCCGAACACTTCGGTAAACATCCGGAACTCCTTCCGGTGAATTCCGGAACCCTTCCGGAGATCAAAACACTATTATCACATATATCAATCTTTACCTCCGGACTATTCCGGAGATCCTCGTCATGTCCGGGATCTTATCCGGGACTCCGAACAACCTTCGGTCACCAACACAATAACTCAACTATACTAATCGTCACCAAACGTTAAGTGTGTAGACCCTGTGGGTTCGAGAACTATGTAGACATGACCGAGACACTTCTACGGTCAATAACCAATAGCGGGACCTGGATGCCCATATTGGTTCCTACATATTCTACGAAGATCTATATCGGTCGAACCTCTATGTCAAGGATTCAGTTAATCCCGTATGCTGTTCCCTTTGTTCTTCGGTATGTTACTTGCCCGAGATTCGATCGTCGGTATCTCTATACCTAGTTCAATCTCGTTACCGGCAAGTCTCTTTACTCGTTCCGTAATACAAGATCTCGTGGCTAACACTTTAGTCACATTGCTTGCAAGGCTCATTATGATGTTGTATTACCGAGTGGGCCCTGAGATACCTCTCCGTCACACGGAGTAACAAATCCCAGTCTTGATCCATGCCAACTCAACAGACACCCTCGGAGATACCTGTAGAGCACCTTTATAGTCACCCAGTTACGTTGCGACGTTTGATACACACAAGGTATTCCTCCGGTGTCAGTGAGTTGCATGATCTCATGGTCAAAGGAACAGATACTTGACATGCAGAAAACAATAGCAATAAACTGACACGATCATATGCTATGTTTACAGTTTGGGTCTTGTCCATCACATCATTCTCCTAATGATGTGATCCCGTTATCAAATGACATCTCATGTCCATGGCTAGGAAACTTTCACCATCTTTTGATCAACGAGCTAGTCAACTAGAGGCTTACTAGGGACACAGTGTTGTTTATGTACCCACACATGTATTTGAGTTTCCAATCAATACAATTATAGCATGGATAATAAACGATTATCATGAACAAGGAAATATAATAATAACCAATTTATTATTGCCTCTAGGGCATATTTCCAACATCTATGGCGATGAATTGAAGTCTGGATCTTGTATCACTCAAAATCAATTATGAGAGATATTGATTTGAATGGGAGCAAATTGTAGAATTAACTTGTTTAATTCTCGGTGCAATTAATTATGAACACTGTCTAAGTGTGATTTGCATAATAGTTGTAGAATAATGGCTCACGTTTCCACCTTCCCTATTAAAATTGAATAGCTGTTAAATATCTGGTTAAAACTTTACGGTTGGCAACGTAATGTGAGGATTGTCCCCAATAGTGCCGAGAAGGATTTTGTCCTATCGCATGCTTTCGGTATCCTCCCGCTAATGCTATGGATGATGTGACTCACGTCCATTGATCCAAAAGCTAGAATTCCGTTACGGTCAAGTGCAATATGTTTGCTTCCATGAGACCCAAACTTCAAAAGTTTGGAATAGCTATGTGATATTCATGAAACTAAAAATTATTTTCAGATACAAACAAAGGCTAGAAGATATGGGATATCCAAAGCAATGTTTGTTTTGCAAACTATTAGTAAAAGTGTTTACTATACATTAGACTGATAAGAGAGGGATCCAAAAGAATGCCTGTTATATGATGAAGGTGAATAAAACAACAACTTAAAGAGAAAGGAACTGTTCAAGGGGTGTTAGTGTGACTTGCACACCTAGGAAGCCCGGGGCTAACGCCACTCTCAAAGTTGGGTGCTTCTTCTGAGAGTAGGAGAAATATTGGAAGTAAAACTGTTAGAAGTATAAAGGCAAAAAGAGAAAAGACTGGAATCCAGCTCATGTATGAAAGTCATACAAGCTATTGATGTATAGAAGTCTGGTCAAAGAAATAGTTCTTGGGAATTATGATTAAACATGTTAATCACTGATTCTTGGGTATTGTGAGTTGATCACAGAGATACCCTCTCGATTGCATTCTGTTGCGACTCGATGCAAGAACTACTATGGCCTAAAAGACTTGCCGCGAATGAGGTATGGATACGCGCTGGGAACATAGTAAATGTTACTATACCTTCCATCGGTGTATTCCCTATGTATTTATTTTCATAATTCAGTTTTGGAGTTTCATACACTCTAGCCCATTGCATAAGGTATCTTGCAAGAAGGTTGTTCATAAGAGAACTTTTGATATTCGGTGTTATGAATATCATAAGGGCCATACTTTTATTATGAATGAGATGTATGTTATGAATATTAATAATAATACATTACCTCTGTATTTACTTTCATAATTCATTTTAGAGTTTTATACACTCTAGCCCATTTGCATAATGTTTGTTGCAAGAGTGTTGTTCATAAAAGAACAATTGTTGTTCAGTATTATGAATAACATAAGGGCCATACTTCCATCATGGATGGGATGTATGTTATGAATATTGATGGTAATATAATACATCCATAACATTGACGCTAAATGTCGCAAGACTAAAAGAATACCACACATGTGTGGCACTGCATTTGGTCACATTGGAGAAACCCGCATGGAGAAATTCCATAATGATGGATTTTGAAGTCGTTTGATTATGAATCATCTGACACTTGCAACTTTCCTCCAAAAAGTGAAGTGACTGAAATACCGTTCACAGGCCATAAGGAACGAGCAATGAACTTATTGGTGATCATACATCATGATGTGTGTAGTCCGATAAATGTTGTTGCTGGCAGTGGATTTGTCTATCTTCTGAAATGACTCAAGTAGATATATGGATATTTACTTGATGAGACGTAAGTCTGGATCTTTTGAAATCATTCAAAAGGTTTTCAAAATGAAGAATAAATTATTGTAACAAGAAAATTATGTTTCTGCGATTGGATTGCGGAAAGAAATATTTGAGTTACAAGTTTAGCGAATGTCTGATGAGTTATGAAAAGAGTTTCATAACTTACACCTCCCGGAACACCACTGTGAGTGGAATGTCCATGAAGATGTAATCAAACCATTTATGACATGGTAAGATCAAAGATGACATAAATCAATTTGCCATTATCCCTTTTAAAGTAATGCTTTAGAGACTACGGCTTTTACACTGAAAAGAGCGCCATCTGGTCTGTTGAAATGATGCCATGGTATGGTACGCCCAACCATGTTTTGTCTTTTCTTAACATTTGGAATATGGGTATTGTGTAAAATATTTACAAACCTATTCCAAATCAGACAAGTGCTACTTTGTAGGTTATCCCAAATTATTGGGAATTCCTCCACCACTATACCAAGGCAAAAGATTTTGCCACAAAGAGCGGTATGATTTTGAAGAAAATGATTCTTACAAAAGGGTGAGTGGGAGGACAATGCAACTCGATGAGATAATAGTATCTTCGTCATCAGGTCAAAAGGAAAGAAACCTTGGAAGTGATTCCAGAGTTTCCTACTGCGACTGATACGGAAACCTCTACATGAGATGTATGGACTTCGGTCGAACTTGCAGCTGAACCACGTAGGTAAAACTCGTGCAAACCTCTCGGGTGCAAAACGAGATATTGTTGTTAGACAACAGTATACCTACGATACACAAGGAAGCGTTGATGGGCCCTGACTCCGGAATTGGCTAAATGCCAATACAATCTGAGATAGTTTCCATATAAATGATTCAAGATTAAATCTTGATGAACCCTTCGGAAGACTTAGAGTCTAACAAACATTAATGAAACTATAAACTGGTGTGGATAAAATGTTTTATCCATAAAGCTCGACTTGTTGCAATAAACAAGTTCAAGGAGTTGACTACGATGAGGTTGTCTCACCGTAGTGATGCTTAAAATCAGTTCGGGTTAAACTACCAATTAATACATATTTCAATCATGAGATATGAAACATGGATGACGAAAGAATTTCCATGAAATGGGAATACAAACTAGGACTTATATGTGATACAGTTCAAAGTATTTTGTTGATCCATAGGATGCTAGTAAGTGTGCAAACTTCAAAGTTTCAGCAATGGACAGAAGAGAGCAAAAAGGAGTTGGAATCATTGTTTTGATGAAATAGTCAAAAGAGTTTGATTTCATCAATGGATAGCGAAGATGCTTGTGGTTACAAGAAAGTAAGTGGGAGCATAATAGTATTTCCAAAAACCTTGTGTGCTTGACACATTGTTGATTGGAAATAATATAAATTTCTTGACACGAATTAGGACTTCATTGAAAAATAGTTTTATGATGAAGTGCTTGGGCTGGGTAGCCTTGATATTAGGCATAATTATCTGCGAGATAGAATTGCCTAATAGGGCTAAGCCAAAATACATATTGACAAGATGCTAAAATAGTTTAGCATTAAAACGCCAAGGAGTGATTCTTGCCGAAGTCACATGGAGAGAGTTTTTGCAAGACTCGGTGTCCCAAAACATTGATGAGCAAAATAGATGATGGAGATTCCACACACTCTTATGTTTGGATTAACCATGTATTCCATGGTATGTAAAACAACCAGATATGTCCGATACTCCCAAGCTGTTGCGAGTATAGATACCAAAGTGATCAACGTACTGATCATGGGACAACAGTGAAAAATGTCATTGAGTACTAAAGTAGGACCGATGACATGTTTTCTCGCAAGCAGAGATTATGAAGTGCTCGTTGTAAGTAATTACAACGATACAATCTTCATCAATGCTCCATGCGATTTTCGATTTAAGTTAAGGGTTTTTTGTGTAATACACGATATGGTGACACGGTAGATGGAAATTGTTCCAAACAGGTTACTATGGCGAATTCTATAACAAAGGCTAAGTATGTTGACGCTTTGGAAGCGACAAAGAAGATGTTGAATCATATAGTTCATTCCTGAACTTAGTATGGTTCCAAGATGGCTTTGGTCAATGGGACACTATTGCAGATAGTTGCTCCATAGCTCAGTCTGAGGAATCAAGGTTTGACCTATGATTCACATATATACAAAGCCAAGTCCACACAAAATATGGATTTTGTGAAAGCATAAAAAAGCGAGGATATGCAAAGATACACATGGAACTGAAGATGTCAGGTCCGTTAGACGTAGACTATACCACATGGTGAAGCGTATTTTACACCAGTATGCCATAGGTGTAAAGTGCATTAGCATTGACTAGATTATTGACTCTAGTGCAAGTGGGAGTCTGTAGGAGATGTGCCCTAGTGGCAATAATAAATGTTATTATTTATCTCCATGTTCGTAATTAAGTTTATATTCCGTGCTATAACTGCTAAGGTTCTCGAGTCTGCAATAACCACGAGGCTCGAAGGAAGACTCATATGCACGTGTGGAATAATAAACGGTAAAATGTATTCCTAGTCATGCCTCTAAGACTAGCTCAAGTGTTGCATGATGGTCATGTTTTCCTTATCATGGGCATGTCTATGTTGGCAATTTTGATGGCACAATATTAGAAGAACATTTGTGTTGAATCGACCCGAATTGATGTTATGCTATGAGATACATTCGTCACAACTTAATGGTTAATAACATAGAGAAAGTTAACGTTTGCATAATTCCTTAGACCATGAGAGTATCGAGTTTCTTCATGCTTGCTTCATGAACTTTGGGGTTTGTTAAACGTCATCCGTAAATGGGTGGCTATTACGGCGGCTTACGGGTTCATGGAAAAGTATGTCAAGGGACTTGATAGCTCAAGATTGGGATTTGCTCCTCCGACGATGGAGAGATATTCTTGGGCCCCCTCGGTGTTATGGTATCCATCATCGTCTGGCCAGACACAATGTGATTTGATCACAGGGATGCCGGAACGCGGAAACGAGAAAAGAGAACAACACCGGTAACGAGGTAACTGGCATTGTGGACAAGTGTTGATCCACGGGGATGTCGATAAATCTCACCTCGGGTATTTGTAACATATCGTGAAGCAACAAGAATAGCACACGGCAACTGGACGTTCACTCGAATATTTATTCGTGTGGGTATAGGGGTCAATATGGGTGTCCATGGCTCCGATGTTGATCAATGATCGGAAAATGTTCCGGTCATGTCTATACTTCACCGAACCTATAGGGTCACACGCTTAAGGGTCATCTATCTGCTGAATACTAGACATGGGGTCTGAGAGAATGTCACTGAAAAAGTTTCGGAGATGACGGAAAAGTTCCGGAGAGAAAACCGGAAGTGTTTCGGAGCTGCCGGAAATGTTTCGGAGAAAAACGAAAATGTTTCGGAAGAATACCATCATACCGGAAATGTTCCGGATAGTGTCCAGAATAATTTTAGAGGGTGCCGGAAATGTTCTGGGACCTTCCGGAATTTTTCAGAAGAAATAGTCGCGGAAAACATCTTGTCCCAGCGTGAGGGGACAAGATCCCACGATACGTGGGGGCTGTTTTGGGGGCGCCCCCCTTGAGGGGGCAGCCCCTTGTGCCTGGACAAAGGTGTTTGGGGCCCCCCATGGTGGGGGGCAGCCCCCACAAATGGTGGAAAGTGTTGGGAGGTGGTGGGGCCCCATGTGGGAACATCATGTTGGGAAGCCATTGACAAGGGGACATGCTTTCTCCTTGTCTGGTGGGTGCATGTTTAGTTGGCTGAAATTTTAGCCCCCCTCCACCCCTTCCACCACTATATAAGGAGGAGGAGAGGAAATAGTTTCGTAGACCCAAAGGCTGTCTGGGTTCCGGTGGGAACTAGTTCTGGACAGCGAAGCCCTGCCGGATAGGTGACACCGTATGTGTGCAACCCCGTAGAGAGGTCGTAGGTTCGATCTTTTGCCCGAGGGGCTGTTCGAGTGTCCTCCCGAAGGGCTGTCCGAGTGACCGTCCGAGTTTTGAGGGTCCTCCCGAAGGGCTGTCCGTGACACTGTCCGAGGGACTGTCTGACCGCCTCCCGAAGGGCTGTCCGAGGAGCAGACGAGGGAGAACATCCTCGCGGTTGGGAGGTTGTAAATCCTAGCTGCGGGGAACTGCACCAACGATCTTCACCGAATCTCCTTCCTTGACTGCATGCCTAAAACTTGGAGGAATTTCACCGTCGCCCCTGTGTCATTATGAGTAAAATTTGTAGTTGTCTCACCCACTTTGCTTGATAGTCTTTTACATGCCCCACAACAACAACACTCCGCCTTCTTCTGTACTTATCATCCACACTTTTCCATGTGCAATGCATACCATAGAATATACCTCATGTACTCTTCAAGCTTTTGACATTTCACACTTTCCACCAGAGCCCGTAGTTGAATTCAGAGAATCGTAGTTTTATGTTTGTTCAAATCCTAGTTGTTCCTTGTTGAAATATGCTTTGTAAATCCATCTTGAAATCCTACTTCAAAAACTTCCATTATTGGGATGGAAAATGTCTTCTAACCACTGGCAAATGGGTCCCACATGAAAAAAAAATGGAAATGCACTTTGTGTTTGCGCTTTTGTTCGGCAGACTCCATACTATAAGAAGCACGCTCCATATGCGTTATGGAGGCTGCCGATATGGCGAGAACGAGAAGTGGATCCAAAGAGTTTCGGAGACCACTCCAAAGAGATCAAGGTTGAGCATATCCGTTGAGGAGGGTGATGAGGTTGATGAAGCGGCCAACAATAGACCGGAAGGGAACAAAATTGTAAAAGAAAGAAAGAAGAGGAATGCGTACGGTGGCACATATAAAGAAGAACTGGTGGCCATGATTGAGGCCAAGAAGGTGATGGCGGTTGAACGCAAAGAATAGAAGATGGCGAGGTGGAATGATCTCAAGATGTTCGAGGATGAGAAATGGAAGGCCAAGTTGGAGGCGGAGGAGAGAAAGTTGAAGGCGGAGGAGCGTAGACTTGCACTTGAGGAGGAGAGGATTCATGATGCCAAGAAAGCCGAAGATTGTGCTATGATGTTCATGAATCCAACCACAATGGATGAAACCGCAAGAATGTATTGGGAGCTCACTCGTGGGGAGATCTTGACCCAAACCAAAAGCTCTCTTCAGAATGATGGTCGTGGTGGAGGCCAAGAGGATGGTGGTGGTGGTGGTGGTGGCGGCGGCCGAGAGGATGGTGGTTGTGGTGGTGATGATGATGGTGGCGGCGGCCGAGAGGATGGTGGTGGTGATGGTGGTTGAGAGGATGGTGGTGGAGGTGGTGATGGTGGCCGAGAGGATGGTGGTGGTGGTGGTGGCGGTGATTTCTTCAGCGATGACTTCGTTTGAGTTCGTACATGCCATTGGTTGGCTCGATCCACAACATACACATGTCATGTTGTGGTGATTTTTAAACAAACTTTGTGTTTGAAGTGATGCATTTTGAATGAACTATGCATGTTTTAATTTGAAAGTCGCGATGATGAAACTATATGCTATGTATGTTTTAATCAGTTATGTTATGCATGTTCTTAATTTCAATGTTTTTATGATATATAATATGAAGTGTTTGAAGTTCATGCGGCTAGGACACAAAACCTATCAAAACAATTACTCCACTAAATTTAGGGGATCGGCTAGGTGCGGCCACCTATAGAGGAGTAAAAATTTACTCCTCTAACTTTACTCGGTCGGATCCTCCTGTATTTTTTAGGGGATCAGTTAGAGTTGGCCTAATACGTTTTTCAAGGATAACTTTGATCACATATTAGAGCAATAATATATGACATGTAAGTTACACAAAGTATACATTCAAATTCGTACGTGAAAAGAGCTTTCAATGATAAAATTTTCACATTATACATCTCATGTATTATTAATCTTATAAATAGTCAAGGCAGTCTCGAAAAACGCATTATGCCCTATATATATGGATGGAGGGAGTACATAAACTTCCTAATTAACTCTCTCTCCCCTCCCTGAACTTAACGGGGGAGGGGCCCTTCATCCCTCTATCTCCAATCAAATGCATCGTCCACTCAAAGAGAAACCACACATGCAGCCACACACGGGGTGGACTTCGGGAAGCCTAAACCCTACAGACTCTCACACCGCCCAGGAGTCATCGCGTCGCCGACTTGTCGTCGCCGGCCCCTTGCACAATCGCGCCCTTACACTAGTTCATCGGCGAACAGATATCTCAATTCCACAATTCCCTAGTTTTAATAGACATCAAGGCATGCCGTCTAATTCCCTAATTTCAAATCAACTTATACGCATAGTTTACCCGCAAAAAGAACTTATATGCATAGTTTATCAATTTAGATGATTAGTTCATTTTAAACAAAAAAATTTAAATAACATATAAATTTGTGTATGCAACTTTCTACTTACCAGTAATGGCTAGTCTGGACTCTGGACCGAAAAACTCCGGTTTACAAATTCAGATCATCTATTACTTCTTCCTAGTTTGTAGCACAGCTCATCTTCATGTATGATGTATGGAAATTTAGCCATTCATTCAACTTTTTTTTTCACTTAAACTTCCAGGTAAATAAATGGAGAGGTTTTTCTTTTCAAAAATCAACGACTTCCAAGATGCCTGAACTAGTTGATTTGGAGAAGCTTCCTAGGGATCCATCTAAAAGACTAGAATTCCTACAAAAAGTGATAGTTAAACATTTTCATACAGTGAAAGATCGTCATGATATAGAGCAAAAGGTAATGCTCTAAAGATTTTGTTTTCTTTTTCGAAGTACCAGCCTTCTTCAATGTTTCTATTCATTCTCAATTTGATAATGTTTTTTCTTGCAGGTTGTAGGTTTGATTGTTAGAACAATGTGTTAATGTTCACTTTTGCAACTTTGAAACAAGATATTATCAGATGTAATTCATTTCGTCTCAAATGGTTAGTCCTCTTTCACTTTAGGATGAATTTGGTTAATGCATGAAAAATGAAGTGATTATGCCCGTGTTTTGTTTACATGAATGTTTTTGCCTTGCTGGTTCATGAATATGGACATACAAATTTTTTGCCCCCTCTCAAATTTTTTCCTGGGTCCGCCCCTGCATATGTTACATTATGTATCTACTCTACTTTATATAGAAGGTCTAGGATACAAATCCAAGTTCAACTGTAAACTATCATGTATAAAATATTCGATTCAATTCGAACAAACTTCATATTTGGCAAATTTTCTTCATCACCTTGAATTTGACAATACGTCAAACTTTCATGTACATTGAATTTGAGATTGTTTTATCGTGAGTACCGCTGCTACTCCCAAACTCCATCTGACTCCACTGCCAACTATAGTCCCTTTTTCTTCACCACAGCCAATGCTCTAGAGAAATAAAGTTCTTCCTCACTCTGGTTTGAGCTCCCAACTTTCGTAGTATCCGTTCAACGTTATCACATACTAATCTTTGATCTGCGTGAAAGTAAACAACTCACATATTGGACGTCACATATAAGAGTTACCTGGATTCAACATCCTCGCTCTTCCTTTACTACATGCCTAAAACTTGAAGGAATTTCACCGTTGCCCCTGTGTCACCCTCAGTCAAATTTGCAGTTTTCTCTCCCTCTTTGCCGGATAGTCTTTTACAAGTCCCACATCTATTGCACTCCACCTCCTACTGTACTTGTTATCCGCACTTTTCCATGTGCAGTGAATACCATGGAATATCTTCCATGTACTCCTGAAGCTTTTGACATTTCAGACTTTCCACCAGAGCATGTCGTTGAATTTAGAGAATCGTAATTTTATGTTTGTTCAAATCCTAATTGTTCCTGGTTGACATCTGTGTTGTAAATCCATGTTGAAATCCTAGTTCAAAAACTTTCATTATTGGGAAGGAGAATGTCCTCTAGTCATGGGTAAACGGGTCCTACATGGAAAAATTACGGAACACACTTTTGTAGCGATATGTGTGTGCCCTTTTGGCCCGGCAACCTCCATATCTATAAGAAGCACGCTCCCAGGCGACGGCTGGTTGGCTGGGTGTTTTCCGAATGCCCTGCTGGCATTGGTGGTCGCATTTTACTGGATTTATTTCAGGCCTTCTGACGATGTACATTCAGTGGGAGGAGACGTTACCGTTGACAACTAAGGCGTATGTGGCGACTTCGTCGGTCTCAAGATGATGTGCCAGCTCAGTCTCTTGGAGGTGCTTAGGGGTAGGGTGTGCATGCGTGCATTCATAGTGATGAGTCTATGTGCGTATGTATGAGCGCCTGCTTCTGTACTGTGTTATAAAAAAATATAGTATATAGAAGAGAATCAAAATTAGTAGTAGATTTGTTTTTGAGATCATCAAGATTAGTATATTTGTTGTGTTCAAAAAAAAGATTAGTATATTTGTTTTCTTAATCAATATTATTAGATTTTTTTAGCGACATCAATATTAGTAGATTTTTTTTTAGGCAAATCAATATTAGTAGATTTGTTTTGAGGGGTAATCAATATTAGTAGATTTTTTTTTCTTTGAGCGGTATCAATATTAGTTTTTTTTAGGGGTTAAACCAAGCTTTATTACTCAAAGTCCACATGATGTGGGATACAAAATGGATCACGGGGAGCATCATACCACATGTGACGTCCCTGATCTAACGATTGAGCGAACTTGGCTAACCTATCGGCATCGCAATTTGCAGCTCTGCCTTCGAAAGTAATCAAACAATTAAAGTCTAACATCCTTTGTTTGATCTCTACAATAATAGGACCATAAGCACCTCGGCTTTCTTTTTGGATATCCTCTACTACCTGCTTGGAGTCTGAGGCAATCACAAAATGCTGTAACAGCAGATCTTGAGCAAGAGATAGCCCTTCACGACACGCGATAGTCTCCAAAGTTGGTACATCTGTTATTCCATGTATAACAAGCGCTGAACTTCCCACGAAATTGCCTTCGAAATCCCTGCACACCACCGCCACCGCACCTCGGTTGCGTGTCTTTGAAACTGCTGCATCTACATGCACTTTTGCAAACCCAACTGGTGGAGCTTTTGGGCGTACCGGACCTCTTCTGGGAGCTGATTGTTGCTTCTCTGTTTTATTTGGAAGGAGCTCAAGATCTGCCAGAAAGCGATCTATGAATTGATGTGTTGATGATGGGCTCTGATAGACTTCATCATGGATTGCCTTGCGACGAGCCCACCATATCGCCCATAGAGTGACTGCTAGCCGGACAAATGATGCATGTGATAATGTTTCAATCATCAAAAACATCCATTGTTTAGCGCTTGGTTCCTTGGTTTCACATAAGTGTTCTGCTAACTCGCCATCCACCAGCGCCCATATGCATCTCGCCATAGAGCACTCTAGCAATGAATGCCTCCGGGAGTCCTCTGCACCACATAGCCCACATGTGCTTGAGGTTGCCATATTTCTGTGAGCTCGGATGTCCTCAGTGGGAAGGGAGTGCTTCGCAAGCCTCCACAGGAACATGCATATCTTCCCTGGGACTGGGGTTTTCCATAGAAGTTTCCATGACTCTGCATCGCGATCGTTGCTTCAGGATCCCCCCCCCCCCCCCCCGCCCCCATCTAGCCATGCTTCCCTTCTGAATTTCTTGTCCACCATCATCCTGTAGGCTGATCTAACGGAGAAGCTTCCGTTTTTCTCGTAGTTCCAGGACCATGTGTCGAGCATATTCGACGTACAGAGGGGTATGCTCAGTATAGTTGGGATGTCAATTGGGAGGCACGCCTCCTGTAGCCTAGCCATGTCCCATACTGCCGACGTATGGTCAATGAGTTCGGAAACTGTAGTAGGCGGATTGCATTGGCGACTCCCATATGGTCTCATCATCTTTTTCCTTGGTAGCCAGTTGTCTTCCCAGATATTGGTGGACTCTCCATTGCCAATTCTTCTGATTAGACCCTGTTTAAGTATGTCACGCCCTTCTATAACAGCTCGCCATATTTGGCTAGGGTGGCTACACAACTCTGCATCCAGGATGGAGCCATTTGGGAAGTAGATACTTTTTAGGATCCTTGCACTCAACGACCCTGGAAATTGTAGGATTCTCCATGCTTGCTGATCTAGTAGCGCCAGGTTGAAGAGCTCAAAATCTTTGAAGCCCAAACCGCCCATACTTTTTGGTTGATTCATTGATTCCCAAGACACCCAACTAGGTTTACGGTGTCCTTCTTTGCTCCCCCACCAAAACTTCTTGATCAACATGTTCAAATGCTCACACAAACCCCAAGGCAGCTTGAAGCATGACATACAGAAAACTGGAACTGCTTGGGCCACAGATTTAACCAACATCTCTTTCCCTGCCGAAGACAATGATTTTTCAATCCACCCCTGAACCCTGCTCCATAAATAATCTTTCAAATATTTGAATGCACCATTCTTTGAGGCCCCCAATTCTGTTGGCATCCCTAGATATTTGGCGCTCAACGCCTCATTTGGAACTTGCAAAACCACCTTTATTTCCTCTCTTACACTTTCAGGGCAGAGTTTACTGAAGTAAACTAACGACTTATCATGATTTATGTGTTGCCCCGAAGCTTGGCAATAAGTGTTCAACAACTGGTTTACCTCATTTGCCCCATTTGTATTAGCCTTGAAAAACAACAGGCTGTCATCTGCGAATAATAAATGGTTTACTGGTGGAGCTGTGGCAGCCACCTGTATCCCATTCAAGTTGGATGACTCGTCAATAGATTTTAAAAGGCACGAAAGGCCCTCTGCTGCTATCAAGAATAAATATGGGGAAATTGGGTCTCCCTGTCGTATTCCACGTGACGGTTGGAACTCTTGCAACTTCTTGCCATTAAATAAAACTGAAATTTTGACTGTCCTGACCAGGCTCATGATAATCTCCACCCATCTGTCCGTGAATCCCAGCTTCAACATAATTGCTTGAAGATAATCCCATTCAACTCTATCATAGGCTTTCATCATATCAAGTTTCAGTGCACCGTATCTGTTTCTCTTTGCTTTATTTCTTTTCATAAAGTGAAGACACTCATATGCAGTTATAATATTGTCCGTGATTAGTCTGCCTGGGACGAAGGCAGACTGCTCCTCTGATATGATATCCGGTAATACAACCTTCAGCCTGTTGGATATAACCTTGGACGCTATTTTGTATAATACATTGCAGAGGGATATCGGTCTAAACTATGTCAGCGATGTGGGATTCTTTACCTTTGGGATAAGCACCAACAATGTCTCATTTATGCACTCCGCTGACTCGGTACCATTAATGATGCGAAGAACTGCCGCGGTTACATCGGCACCATACACGTCCCAATGACGCTGAAAAAAATGGGCTGGGAACCGGTCCGGTCCGGGAGCCTTTGTCGGGAACATTTGAAACAATGCTAGCTTAACCTCATCTTGCGTATAAGGAGCATTCAAAATTTCATTCATAGCCGGTGTTACCTAGACAGGGACGGTTTGAAGTACATGATCCATGTCATTGACGCCCTCAGATGTTTATAGGTTGCTATAGAAATATGTTGCTAACTCCTCCATCTCACTTATATCCTTAGTCATCCTTCCATCTGGCAGCTGCAAAGATTTTATTTGGTTTTTCCGATGGCGACGGCTGGCTCTTAAATGGAAGAAATACGTGTATTTATCACCATGCGCGAGCCACTCTACGCGCGCCCTCTGGCGCCAGAGGATCTCCTCCCAATGGAACAGCTCGACCAGTTGGTCAGCAACCTTGGTTTCCTCGCGACTTGGTGCAGTTCTCCCTGGGGTCTCCCGCCACTAGTAGAAAAATGGGTTTCAGTCCCGGTTCCAGAGGGCCTTTAACCCCGGTTCTGGAACCGGGACAAAAAGGTCGGGACTAAAGGTCCTCACTTTTAGTCCCGGTTCTATTACGAACCGGGACTAAAGTGCGTCCATGTGGCCTCTGTGGGGCGCCCAGGCAGGAGGAACTTTAGTCCCGGTTGGTAACACCAACCGGGACTAAAGGGATTTAGGGGTTTAGGGTTTATATATTGTTTATTTTTCCTTTTCATTTTGTGTTTTCTATTTAATTCTTTTTCATTTCAAACATATTTTACACTACTACATACTATACACATTATGCATATATATAATAGAGTTTCTCGTAGAACCAATCATATATCATAGAATTTCTCGTATGACCATGTGCATACACGTGCACACACACATATATATATATATACAATCTCACCATTAATTATATAGATCATCATAGTTAACCACTACTAGGTAAGTGCTAGTGATATAACAATCTCACCATTATGATCATCATAAGTTAACTACTACTAGGTAAGTGCTAGTGATTTAACAATCACCATTATGATCATCATAATAAGTTAACCACTACTAGGTAAATTTAATCCATCCTACTCTCCCTCCGTTCCAAAATAGATGACTCAACTTTATACTAACTTCTGTACAAAGTTGAGTCATCTATTTTAGAACGGAGGGAGTACATGACAAGCACCTACTCTCTCTCGAGTAGCATAGCATAAAACAGAAAAAAAAAACCTCCTTCTCCGTTATGGAGCATAGTGATCCATCTATCTCCATTTTGTGGCCTTCGGTCAGCCACTATTTTTCTCCAAGCCTTGATTTTGAGGCCTCCATCTGTTTTAGAAGTTGAGTAATCATATTTGACACCCTCCGACCATGGTCGCGCGCAAACAACTGTCATCTCACCCGCGTCAACCATAAACGGAGGCACAACCACATCCGGGAGCTTCTGTTGAAGAACATAATGGTAACATATATAGTTAGCAATGTAGTTTACTTCAGAAGAATGTATGAAAAAGATGGACTAACTAGTGACACAATAGTAAAAATCTTACCATGATACTTGCACGAATGTTAGCAGCGCACAACAAGTGGACTAGTGGCACGTATCTACTAAAATTTTGGCCAGCTCAAAAGATGACCTTAAAGTTCAGAACATCATTAACAAAGGAGATAAGATAATTCTTCTCCTCCCAAGTTAGCTCTGAGCCATGACTGTAGTAGGTGTCGTCTATTATCTTTTGTGTTTCTTTGGAAGAGAGAAAATAAGCTGTCATTTATAAAAAAAAGTTCAGTAGGTATGAATAACAAGTATTTTTTAGATAAGAAATATAGATCATTTAACAAATTTGTTTAACAAACTCACACGGAGGCAGAATCGGAATCATGTTCGGATCAAGCCAAATGTTTTCATCTTCAGGATTGCCAAGATCGAATGTTATCTTCATATCCTCCTCAAATCCATATGCCTTGCATAATCTTTCCCAATTTGAACATCCAAACTGAGTGTGACCTACTTCATTTAAGATCTTAACCTTGAAATCGAAACCATGTTTCGTTTTCAGGTGAGCTATCTTCGTGTCCACCTTGTACATCTCTTCGAAAGCTAGCTTGTCAAGGACATATGGTCTTGCATAGCCGGGTATGCACTAGTAGAATTATAAAAAATGGAAATTACACGTTAAAGCAAAAATCTTAAGCCATGCTAAATTAAGAAGAAACACGTGCTATTAAAATTACATACCGTAAAAACTTCGAAGCCCTCCTTAAGCGTGAGGGAGAAGGATGTACCGTTATCTAGGTACGGTCGTCTGTCGCACATACCCCCGTCGTCGGTGCAGTAATTGCACTCGGGGATCCTATCATCGTCAGACGACGACATTTCCTATGTTCATAATTCAAATATTAAAAATTGATCGACGACAATTACCAGGAAACTCAACACATAGATCACTATCAAGCACGGGTTGACTTTCGGTCCATCGAGTCTTCCTTTGCTACATGCACTCTCATCTCACATGGTGTATATATCGGGGGACTCGCCTGACGATCGTCGGCGACTCGCCCAGCGATCGTCGGGGACTACACATCTAAATTAACTACACATCTAAATTAATATAACTACACATCTAAACTTAGGAAAATTCATCTACACTACACATCTAAATTCATCTAAACTACACTCAAAAACTACACATCTAAACTACACATCTAAATTCATCTAAACTACACATCTAAACTTGGAAAATGCATCTAAACTTAGGAAAATTCATCTAATTAAACTACATCTAATCATCTAATTAATCATGTACAGAGAGGGGAAGAGGGCCGGGGAGATCGATCTCACCTAGCCTCGTGGTGGCGTCGACGACGGGGGCGGGCGGCGGCGACGGGAGCGGCGTCAGGGCCGGCGTCGGCGGCGACGACGAGGAGCGGCGACGAGGAGCGGCGTCATGGGCGGCGTCGACGGCGACGACGAGGAGCGGCGACGGGGCGGCGACGGGAGCGGCGACGAGGAGCGGCGTCATGGGCGGCGTCGACGGCGACGACGAGGAGCGGCGTCGGGGGCGGCGTTGACGACGGGAGGCGACGGCTCGGTCCGGCAGCCTGGCGGCGTCGAGTTGGTCGCGGCGCCGTCGGGGGTTTGGAGATGAACTGTGGCATGCAAATTCTAAGTGCGGGCTTATATAGGCTCCACTTTAATCACGGTTCGTGGCTCAAACCGGGATTAAAGGGACCCTTTAATCCCGGTTGGAGCCACCAACCGGGGCTAAAGGTCTTTTTCAGCAGCCCAAAGGGCGGGAAGCAGAGACCTTCCAACCGGGATTAAAGTGGGGCCTTTAATCCCAGTTTCAGCTATGAACCGGGACAAAATGTCTCGTTCTGGCACGGCGAGGGGCGCTAGGAGTTTAGTCCCACCTCGCAACTTGAGAGGGGCTCGGAGTAATTTATAAGCCCCGATGCGGCTACCCACTCGATCTCCTCTCAACTGCAGGCCTATTGGGCCTAACAAAAGTTTCCTGCCCTGTGGGGCCTACTGTGCTGTGCAGGCCTGCATCCTGGCCCAACTAGTAGTTGTGTTTCAAGTCGTATGCACACCGTGGTTGGCCCAGTAGGCGGGCATTTTTGTAATATATTTATTTTCTAGTTTTTTTTTTATTTTTTTTTACTTTTCTTTCAACTAACAGGCAATATTTAGAGTTTTTGAGTGAATCTTTTTGCTTTAGGTCACAAAAATTATAAACTTTCTGTTAGTGTCAGTAGTTTTCAAATTTGAATTATTTGAAATTTGTGTGAATCACTAGTTTGTGAATAACTTTACTTTAAAAATAGATTTTTGAGTGATTCTTTTTGCTATTAAAGTTTTTAACAAAAAATACTTTGATAATTTTAGTTGCATAGCAAGTGCTAAAAAGTTGAGAGGGTTACGGTAAAAACTGGATGCACTACGTGTACAAACTGGACAATCTCTTTCGAAGTATCAGGGTTTCGGATGAAAACTCATCTATTACAAAGGGATTTCATTTTTGATAACTTATTTTAACTCCAGACTTTTTGTGTGTTCAATATGCACCATTCAAAGGCACATCATCAATTTTCAACCCTTTTCTGACTTCATTTGCTATTTTTCATGCATTTAATGATTTGTTTTGAGCTAAATGACCTTGAAATTAAAAAGAACTACAAATGACCTCCGAAAAGGTTGAAACTTGGCATGGTATCATAATTTCACCCACATAGCAAGTGCTAAAAAGTTGAGAGGGTTACGGCAAAAACTGGATGCACTTCGTGTACAAACTGGACAATCTCTTTCGAAGTATCAAGGTTTGGGACGAAAACTCACCTACTAAAAAGGGATTTCATTTTTGATAACTTATTTTAACTCCAGACTTTTTGTGTGTTCAATATGCACCATTCAAAGGCACATCATCAATTTTCAACCCTTTTTTGACTTCATTTGCTATTTTTCATGCATTTAATGATTTGTTTTGAGCTAAATGACCCTGAAATTGAAAAGCACTACAAATGAACTCTGAAAAGGTTGAAACTTGGCATGGTATCATAATTTCACCCACATAGCAAGTGCTAAAAAGTTGAGAGGGTTACGGCAAAAACTGGATGCACTTCGTGTACAAACTGGACAATCTCTTTCGAAGTATCAGGGTTTCGGACGAAAACTCATCTATTACAAAGGGATTTCATTTTTGATAACTTATTTTAACTCCAGACTTTTGGTGTGTTCAATATGCACCATTCAAAGGCACATCATCAATTTTCAACCCTTTTTTGACTTCATTTGCTATTTTTCATGCATTTAATGATTTGTTTTGAGCTAAATGACCCTGAAATAGAAAAGCACTACAAATGAACTCTGAAAAGGTTGAAACTTGGCATGGTATCATAATTTCACCGACATAGCAAGTGCAAAAAAGTTGAGAGGGTTACGGCAAAAACTGGATGCACTTCGTGTACAAACTGGACAATCTCTTTCGAAGTATCTGGGTTTCGGAGAAAACTCATCTATTACAAAGAGATTTCATTTTTGATAACTTATTTTAACTCCAGACTTTTTGTGTGTTCAGTATGCACCATTCAAAGGCACATCATCAATTTTCAACCCATTTCTCACTTCATTTGCTATTTTTCATGCAATTAATGATTTGTTTTGAGCTAAATGACCCTGAAATTGAAAAGCACTACAAATGAACTCTGAAAAGGTTGAAACTTGGCATGGTATCATAATTTCACCCACATAGCAAGTGCTAAAAAGTTGAGAGGGTTACGGCAAAAACTGGATGCACTTCGTGTACAAACTGGACAATCTCTTTCGAAGTATCAGGGTTCCGGACGAAAACTCATCTATTACAAAGGGATTTCATTTTTGATAACTTATTTTAACTCCAGACTATTTGTGTGTTCAATATGCACCATTCAAAGGCACACCATCAATTTTCAACCCTTTTCTGACTTCATTTGCTATTTTTCATGCATTTAATGATTTGTTTTGAGCTAAATGACCCTGAAATTGAAAAGCACTACAAATGAACTCGGAAAAGGTTTAAACTTGGCATGGTATCATAATTTCATCCACATAGCAAGTGCTAAAAAGTAGAGAGGGTTACGGAAAAAACTGGATGCACTTCGTGTACAAACTGGACAATCTCTTTCGAAGTATCAGGGTTCCGGACGAAAACTCATCTATTACAAAGGGATTTCATTTTTGATAACTTATTTTAACTCCAGACTTTTTGCGTGTTCAATATGCACCATTCAAAGGCACATCATCAATTTTCAACCATTTTCTGACTTCATTTGCTATTTTTCATGCATTTAATGATTTGTTTTGAGCTAAATGACCCTGAAATTGAAAAGCACTCCAAATGAACTCTGAAAAGGTTGAAACTTGGCATGGTATCATAATTTCACCCACATAGCAAGTGCTAAAATGTTGAGAGGGTTACGGCAAAAACTGGATGCACTTCGTGTACAAACTGGACAATCTCTTTCGAAGTATTAGGGTTCCGGACAAAAACTCATCTATTACAAAGGGATTTCATTTTTGATAACTCCAGACTTTTTGTGTGTTCAATATGCACCATTCAAAGGCACATCATCAATTTTCAACCCTTTTCTGACTTCATTTGCTATTTTTCATGCATTTAATGATTTGTTTTGAGCTAAATGACCCTGAAATTGAAAAGCACTAGAAATGAACTCTGAAAAGGTTGAAACGTGGGATGGTATCAAAATTTCACCCACATAGCAAGTGCTAAAAAGTTGAGAGGGTTATGGCAAAACTGGATGCACTTCGTTTACAAACTGGACAATCTCTTTCGAAGTATCAGGGTTCCGGACGAGAACTCATCTATTACAAAGGGATTCCATTTTTGATAACTTATTTTAACTCCAGACTTTTTGCGTGTTCAATATGCACGATTCAAAGGCACATCAACAATTTTCAACCATTTTCTGACTTCATTTGCTATTTTTCATGCATTTAATGATTTGTTTTGAGCTAAATGACCTTGAAATTGAAAAGCACTACAAATGAACTTTGAAAAGGTTGAAACTTGGCATGGTATCATAATTTCACCCACGTAGCAAGTGCTAAAAAGTTGAGAGGGTTACAGAAAAAACTGGATGCACTTCGTGGACAAACTAGACAATCTCTTTCGAAGTATCAAGGTTCCGGACGAAAACTCATCTATTACAAAGGGATTTCATTTTTGATAACTTATTTTAACTCTAGACTTTTTGTGTGTTCAATATGCACCATTCAAAGGCACATCATCAATTTTCAACCCTTTTCTGACTTCATTTGCTATTTCTCATGCATTTAATGATTTGTTTTGAGCTAAATGACCCTGAAATTGAAAAGCACTACAAATGAACTTTGAAAAGGTTAAAACTTGGCATGGTATCATAATTTAACCCACATAGCAAGTGCTAAAAAGTTGAGAGGGTTACGGCAAAAACTGGATGCACTTCGTTTACAAACTGGACAATCTCTTTCGAAGTATCAGGGTTTCGGACGAAAACTCATCTATTACAAAGGGATTTCATTTTTGATAACTTATTTTAACTCCAGACTTTTTGTGTGTTCAATATGCACCATTCAAAGGCACATCATCAATTTTCAACCCTTTTCTGACTTCATTTGCTATTTTTCATGCATTTAATGATTTGTGTTGAGCTAAATGACCCTGAAATTGAAAAGCACAACAAATGAACTTTGAAAAGGTTGAAACTTGGCATGGTATCATAATTTCACGCACATAGCAAGTGCTAAGAAGTTGAGAGGGTTACGGCAAAAACCGGATGCACTTCGTGTACAAACTGGACAATCTCTTTCGAAGTATCAGGGTTTCGGACGAAAACTCATCTATTACAAAGGGATTTCGTTTTTGATAACTTATTTTAACTCCAGACTTTTGGTGTGTTCAATATGCACCATTGAAAGGCACATCATCAATTTTCAACCCTTTTTTGACTTCATTTGCTATTTTTCATGCATTTAATGATTTGTTTTGAGCTAAACGACCCTGAAATTGAAAAGCACTACAAATGAACTCTGAAAAGGTTGAAACTTGGCATGGTATCATAATTTCACCCACATAGCAAGTGCTAAAAATTTGAGAGGGTTACGGCAAAAACAGGATGCACTTCATGTACAAACTGGACAATCTCTTTCGAAGCATCAGGGTTCCGTACGAAAACTCATCTATTACAAAGGGATTTCATTTTTGATAACTTATTTTAACTCCATACTTTTTGTGTGTTCAATATGCACCATTCAAAGGCACATCATCAATTTTCAACCCTTTTTTGACTTCATTTGCTATTTTTCATGCATTTAATGATTTGTTTTGAGCTAAACGACCCTGAAATTGAAAAGCACTACAAATGAACTCTGAAAAGGTTGAAACTTGGCATGGTATCATAATTTCACCCACATAGCAAGTGCTAAAAATTTGAGAGGGTTACGGCAAAAACAGGATGCACTTCATGTACAAACTGGACAATCTCTTTCGAAGCATCAGGGTTTCGTACGAAAACTCATCTATTACAAAGGGATTTCATTTTTGATAACTTATTTTAACTCCATACTTTTTGTGTGTTCAATATGCACCATTCAAAGGCACATCATCAATTTTCAACCCTTTTCTGACTTCATTTGCTATTTTTCATGCATTTAATGATTTGTTTTGAGCTAAATGACCCTGAAATTGAAAAGCACTACAAATAAACTCTGAAAAGGATCAAACTCAGCATGGTATCATAATTTCACCCACATAGCAAGTGCTAAAAAGTTGAGAGGGTTACGGCAAAAACTGGATGCACTTCGTGTACAAACTGGACAATCTCTTTCAAAGTATGAGGGTTCCGGACGAAAACTCATCTATTACAAAGGGATTTCATTTTTGATAACTTATTTTAACTCCAGACTTTTTATGTGTTCAATATGCACCATTAAAAGGCACATCATCAATTTTCAACCCTTTTCTGACTTCATTTGCTATTTTTCATGCATTTAATGATTTGTTTTGAGCTAAACGACCCTGAAATTGAAAAGCACTACAAATGAACTCTGAAAAGGTTGAAACTTGGCATGGTATCAGAATTTCACCCACATAGCAAGTGCTAAAAAGTTGAGAGGGTTACGGCAAAAACTGGATGCACTTCATGTACAAACTGGACAATCTCTTTCGAAGTATCAGGGTTTCGTACGAAAACTCATCTATTACAAAGGGATTTCATTTTTGATAACTTATTTTAACTCCAGACTTTTTGTGTGTTCAATATGCACCATTCAAAGGCACATCATCAATTTTCAACCCTTTTCTGACTTCATTTGCTATTTTTCATGCATTTAATGATTTGTTTTGTGCTAAATGACCCTGAAATTGAAAAGCACTACAAATAAACTCTGAAAAGGATCAAACTTGGCATGGTATCATAATTTCACCCACATAGCAAGTGCTAAAAAGTTGAGAGGGTTACGGCAAAAACTGGATGCACTTCGTGTACACACTGGACAATCTCTTTCAAAGTATGAGGGTTCCGGACGAAAACTCATCTATTACAAAGGGATTTCATTTTTGATAACTTATTTTAACTCCAGACTTTTTGTGTGTTCAATATGCACCATTCAAAAGCACAACATCAATTTTCAACCCTTTTCTGACTTCATTTGCTATTTTTCATGCATTTAATGATTTGTTTTGAGCTAAATGACCCTGAAATTGAAAAGCAGTACAAATGAACTCTGAAAAGGTTGAAACTTGGCATGGTATCATATTTTCACCCACGTAGCAAGTGATAAAAAGTTGAGAGGGTTACGGCAAATACTAGATGCACTTCGTGTACAAACTGGACAATCTCTTTCGAAGTATCAGGGTTCCGGATGAAAACTCATCTATTACAAAGGGATTTCATTTTTGATAACTTATTTTAACTCCAGACTATTTGTGTGTTCAATATGCACCATTCAAAGGCACACCATCAATTTTCAACCCTTTTCTGACTTCATTTGCTATTTTTCATGCATTTAATGATTTGTTTTGAGCTAAATGACCCTGAAATTGAAAAGCACTACAAATGAACTCGGAAAAGGTTGAAACTTGGCATGGTATCATAATTTCATCCACATAGCAAGTGCTAAAAAGTAGAGAGGGTTACGGAAAAAACTGGAAGCACTTCGTGTACAAACTGGACAATCTCTTTCGAAGTATGAGGGTTCCGGACGAAAACTCATCTATTACAAAGGGATTTCATTTTTGATAACTTATTTTAACTCCAGACTTTTTGCGTGTTCAATATGCACCATTCAAAGGCACATCATCAATTTTCAACCATTTTTTGACTTCCTTTGCTATTTTTCATGCATTTAATGATTTGTTTTGAGCTAAATGACCCTGAAATGGAAAAGCACTCCAAATGAACTCTGAAAAGGTTGAAACTTGGCATGGTATCATAATTTCACCCACATAGCAAGTGCTAAAATGTTGAGAGGGTTACGGCAAAAACTGGATGCACTTCGTGTACAAACTGGACAATCTCTTTCGAAGTATTAGGGTTCCGGACGAAAACTCATTTATTACAAAGGGATTTCATTTTTGATAACTCCAGACTTTTTGTGTGTTCAATATGCACCATTCAAAGGCACATCATCAATTTTCAACCCTTTTCTGACTTCATTTGCTATTTTTCATGCATTTAATGATTTGTTTTGAGCTAAATGACCCTGAAATTGAAAAGCACTAGAAATGAACTCTGAAAAGGTTGAAACGTGGGATGGTATCAAAATTTCACCCACATAGCAAGTGCTAAAAAGTTGAGAGGGTTATGGCAAAAACTGGATGCACTTCGTTTACAAACTGGACAATCTCTTCCGAAGTATCAGGGTTCCGGACGAAAGCTCATCTATTACAAAGGGATTTCATTTTTGATAACTTATTTTAACTCCATAATTTTTGTGTGTTCAATATGCACCATTCAAAGGCACATCATCAATTTTCAACCCTTTTCTGATTTCATTTGCTATTTTTCATGCATTTAATGATTTGTTTTGAGCTAAATGACCCTGAAATTGAAAAGCACTACAAATAAACTCTGAAAAGGATCAAACTCAGCATGGTATCATAATTTCACCCACATAGCAAGTGCTAAAAAGTTGAGAGGGTTACGGCAAAAACTGGATGCACTTCGTGTACAAACTGGACAATCTCTTTCAAAGTATGAGGGTTCCGGACGAAAACTCATCTATTACAAAGGGATTTCATTTTTGATAACTTATTTTAACTCCAGACTTTTTGTGTGTTCAATATGCACCATTCAAAGGCACATCATCAATTTTGAACCCTTTTCTGACTTCATTTGCTATTTTTCATGCATTTAATGATTTGTTTTGAGCTAAACGACCCTGAAATTGAAAAGCACTACAAATGAACTCTGAAAAGGTTGAAACTTGGCATGGTATCATAATTTCACCCACATAGCAAGTGCTAAAAAGTTGAGAGGGTTACGGCAAAAACTGGATGCACTTCATGTACAAACTGGACAATCTCTTTCGAAGTATCAGGGTTTCGTACGAAAACTCATCTATTACAAAGGGATTTCATTTTTGATAACTTATTTTAACTCCAGACTTTTTGTGTGTTCAATATGCACCATTCAAAGGCACATCATCAATTTTCAACCCTTTTCTGACTTCATTTGCTATTTTACATGCATTTAATGATTTGTTTTGAGCTAAATGACCCTGAAATTGAAAAGCACTACAAATAAACTCTGAAAAGGATCAAACTTGGCATGGTATCATAATTTCACCCACATAGCAAGTGCTAAAAAGTTGAGAGGGTTACGGCAAAAACTGGATGCACTTCGTGTACAAACTGGACAATCTCTTTCAAAGTATGAGGGTTCCGGACGAAAACTCATCTATTACAAAGGGATTTCATTTTTGATAACTTATTTTAACTCCAGACTTTTTGTGTGTTCAATATGCACCATTCAAAAGCACATCATCAATTTTCAACCCTTTTCTGACTTCATTTGCTATTTTTCATGCATTTAATGATTTGTTTTGAGCTAAATGACCCTGAAATTGAAAAGCACTACAAATGAACTCTGAAAAGGTTGAAACTTGGCATGGTATCATATTTTCACCCACGTAGCAAGTGATAAAAAGTTGAGAGGGTTACGGCAAAAACTAGATGCACTTCGTGTACAAACTGGACAATCTCTTTCGAAGTATCAGGGTTCCGGACGAAAACTCATCTATTACAAAGGGATTTCATTTTTGATAACTTATTTTAACTCCAGACTATTTGTGTGTTCAATATGCACCATTCAAAGGCACACCATCAATTTTCAACCCTTTTCTGACTTCATTTGCTATTTTTCATGCATTTAATGATTTGTTTTGAGCTAAATGACCCTGAAATTGAAAAGCACTACAAATGAACTCGGAAAAGGTTGAAACTTGGCATGGTATTATAATTTCATCCACATAGCAAGTGCTAAAAAGTAGAGAGGGTTACGGAAAAAACTGGATGCACTTCGTGTACAAACTGGACAATCTCTTTCGAAGTATCAGGGTTTCGGACGAAAACTCATCTATTACAAAGGGATTTCATTTTTGATAACTTATTTTAACTCCAGACTTTTGGTGTGTTCAATATGCACCATTCAAAGGCACATCATCAATTTTCAACCCTTTTTTGACTTCATTTGCTATTTTTCATGCATTTAATGATTTGTTTTGAGCTAAATGACCCTGAAATAGAAAAGCACTACAAATGAACTCTGAAAAGGTTGAAACTTGGCATGGTATCATAATTTCACCGACATAGCAAGTGCTAAAAAGTTGAGAGGGTTACGGCAAAAACTGGATGCACTTCGTGTACAAACTGGACAATCTCTTTCGAAGTATCAGGGTTTCGGAGAAAACTCATCTATTACAAAGAGATTTCATTTTTGATAACTTATTTTAACTCCAGACTTTTTGTGTGTTCAGTATGCACCATTCAAAGGCACATCATCAATTTTCAACCCATTTCTCACTTCATTTGCTATTTTTCATGCATTTAATGATTTGTTTTGAGCTAAATGACCCTGAAATTGAAAAGCACTACAAATGAACTCTGAAAAGGTTGAAACTTGGCATGGTATCATAATTTCACCCACATAGCAAGTGCTAAAAAGTTGAGAGGGTTACGGCAAAAACTGGATGCACTTCGTGTACAAACTGGACAATCTCTTTCGAAGTATCAGGGTTCCGGATGAAAACACATCTATTACAAAGGGATTTCATTTTTGATAACTTATTTTAACTCCAGACTATTTGTGTGTTCAATATGCACCATTCAAAGGCACACCATCAATTTTCAACCCTTTTCTGACTTCATTTGCTATTTTTCATGCATTTAATGATTTTTTTTGAGCTAAATGACCCTGAAATTGAAAAGCACTACAAATGAACTCGGAAAAGGTTGAAACTTGGCATGGTATCATAATTTCATCCACATAGCAAGTGCTAAAAAGTACAGAGGGTTACGGAAAAAACTGGATGCACTTCGTGTACAAACTGGACAATCTCTTTCGAAGTATCAGGGTTCCGGACGAAAACTCATCTATTACAAAGGGATTTCATTTTTGATAACTTATTTTAACTCCAGACTTTTTGCGTGTTCAATATGCACCATTCAAAGGCACATCATCAATTTTCAACTATTTTCTGACTTCATTTGCTATTTTTCATGCATTTAATGATTTGTTTTGAGCTAAATGACCCTGAAATTGAAAAGCACTCCAAATGAACTCTGAAAAGGTTGAAACTTGGCATGGTATCATAATTTCACCCACATAGCAAGTGCTAAAATGTTGAGAGGGTTACGGCAAAAACTGGATGCACTTCGTGTACAAACTGGACAATCTCTTTCGAAGTATTAGGGTTCCGGACGAAAACTCATCTATTACAAAGGGATTTCATTTTTGATAACTCCAGACTTTTTGTGTGTTCAATATGCACCATTCAAAGGCACATCATCAATTTTCAACCCTTTTCTGACTTCATTTGCTATTTTTCATGCATTTAATGATTTGTTTTGATCTAAATGACCCTGAAATTGAAAAGCACTACAAATAAACTCTGAAAAGGATCAAACTCAGCATGGTATCAAAATTTCACCCACATAGCAAGTGCTAAAAAGTTGAGAGGGTTACGGCAAAAACTGGATGCACTTCGTGTACAAACTGGACAATCTCTTTCGAAGTATCAGGGTTCCGGACGAAAACTCAACTATTACAAAGGGATTCCATTTTTGATAACTTATTTTAACTCCAGACTTTTTGCGTGTTAAATATGCACCATTCAAAGGCACATCAACAATTTTCAACCATTTTCTGACTTCATTTGCTATTTTTCATGCATTTAATGATTTGTTTTGAGCTAAATGACCTTGAAATTGAAAAGCACTACAAATGAACTTTGAAAAGGTTGAAACTTGGCATGGTATCATAATTTCACCCACATAGCAAGTGCTAAAAAGTTGAGAGGGTTACAGAAAAAACTGGATGCACTTCGTGGACAAACTAGACAATCTCTTTCGAAGTATCAAGGTTCCGGACGAAAACTCATCTATTACAAAGGGATTTCATTTTTGATAACTTATTTTAACTCTAGACTTTTTGTGTGTTCAATATGCACCATTCAAAGGCACATCATCAATTTTCAACCCTTTTCTGACTTCATTTGCTATTTTTCATGCATTTAATGATTTGTTTTGAGCTAAATGACCCTGAAATTGAAAAGCACTACAAATGAACTTTGAAAAGGTTAAAACTTGGCATGGTATCATAATTTAACCCACATAGCAAGTGCTAAAAAGTTGAGAGGGTTACGGCAAAAACTGGATGCACTTCGTTTACAAACTGGACAATCTCTTTCGAAGTATCAGGGTTTCGGACGAAAACTCATCTATTACAAAGGGATTTCATTTTTGATAACTTATTTTAACTCCAGACTTTTTGTGTGTTCAATATGCACCATTCAAAGGCACATCATCAATTTTCAACCCTTTTCTGACTTCATTTGCTATTTTTTATGCATTTAATGATTTGTGTTGAGCTAAATGACCCTGAAATTGAAAACACAACAAATGAACTTTGAAAAGGTTGAAACTTGGCATGGTATCATAATTTCACCCACATAGCAAGTGCTAAGAAGTTGAGAGGGTTATGGCAAAAACCGGATGCACTTCGTGTACAAACTGGACAATCTCTTTCGAAGTATCAGGGTTTCGGACGAAAACTCATCTATTACAAAGGGATTTCGTTTTTGATAACTTATTTTAACTCCAGACTTTTGGTGTGTTCAATATGCACCATTGAAAGGCACATCATCAATTTTCAACCCTTTTTTGACTTCATTTGCTATTTTTCATGCATTTAATGATTTGTTTTGAGCTAAACGACCCTGAAATTGAAAAGCACTACAAATGAACTCTGAAAAGGTTGAAACTTGGCATGGTATCATAATTTCACCCACATAGCAAGTGCTAAAAATTTGAGAGGGTTACGGCAAAAACAGGATGCACTTCATGTACAAACTGGACAATCTCTTTCGAAGCATCAGGGTTTCGTACGAAAACTCATCTATTACAAAGGGATTTCATTTTTGATAACTTATTTTAACTCCATACTTTTTGTGTGATCAATATGCACCATTCAAAGGCACATCATCAATTTTCAACCCTTTTCTGACTTCATTTGCTATTTTTCATGCATTTAATGATTTGTTTTGAGCTAAATGACCCTGAAATTGAAAAGCACTACAAATAAACTCTGAAAAGGATCAAACTCAGCATGGTATCATAATTTTACCCACACAGCAAGTGCTAAAAAGTTGAGAGGGTTACGGCAAAAACTGGATGCACTTCGTGTACAAACGGGACAATCTCTTTCAAAGTATGAGGGTTCCGGACGAAAACTCATCTATTACAAAGGGATTTCATTTTTGATAACTTATTTTAACTCCAGACTTTTTATGTGTTCAATATGCACCATTCAAAGGCACATCATCAATTTTCAACCCTTTTCTGACTTCATTTGCTATTTTTCATGCATTTAATGATTTGTTTTGAGCTAAACGACCCTGAAATTGAAAAGCACTACAAATGAACTCTGAAAAGGTTGAAACTTGGCATGGTATCAGAATTTCACCCACATAGCAAGTGCTAAAAAGTTGAGAGGGTTACGGCAAAAACTGGATGCACTTCATGTACAAACTGGACAATCTCTTTCGAAGTATCAGGGTTTCGTACGAAAACTCATCTATTACAAAGGGATTTCATTTTTGATAACTTATTTTAACTCCAGACTTTTTGTGTGTTCAATATGCACCATTCAAAGGCACATCATCAATTTTCAACCATTTTCTGACTTCATTTGCTATTTTTCATGCATTTAATGATTTGTTTTGTGCTAAATGACCCTGAAATTGAAAAGCACTACAAATAAACTCTGAAAAGGATCAAACTTGGCATGGTATCATAATTTCACCCACATAGCAAGTGCTAAAAAGTTGAGAGGGTTACGGCAAAAACTGGATGCACTTCGTGTACACACTGGACAATCTCTTTCAAAGTATGAGGGTTCCGGACGAAAACTCATCTATTACAAAGGGATTTCATTTTTGATAACTTATTTTAACTCCAGACTTTTTGTGTGTTCAATATGCACCATTCAAAAGCACATCATCAATTTTCAACCCTTTTCTGACTTCATTTGCTATTTTTCATGCATTTAATGATTTGTTTTGAGCTAAATGACCCTGAAATTGAAAAGCACTACAAATGAACTCTGAAAAGGTTGAAACTTGGCATGGTATCATATTTTCACCCACGTAGCAAGTGATAAAAAGTTGAGAGGGTTACGGCAAAAACTAGATGCACTTCGTGTACAAACTGGACAATCTCTTTCGAAGTATCAGGGTTCCGGACGAAAACTAATCTATTACAAAGGGATTTCATTTTTGATAACTTATTTTAACTCCAGACTATTTGTGTGTTCAATATGCACCATTCAAAGGCACACCATCAATTTTCAACCCTTTTCTGACTTCATTTGCTATTTTTCATGCATTTAATGATTTGTTTTGAGCTAAATGACCCTGAAATTGAAAAGCACTACAAATGAACTCGGAAAAGGTTGAAACTTGGCATGGTATCATAATTTCATCCACATAGCAAGTGCTAAAAAGTAGAGAGGGTTACGGAAAAAACTGGAAGCACTTCGTGTACAAACTGGACAATCTCTTTCGAAGTATGAGGGTTCCGGACGAAAACTCATCTATTACAAAGGGATTTCATTTTTGATAACTTATTTTAACTCCAGACTTTTTGCGTGTTCAATATGCACCATTCAAAGGCACATCATCAATTTTCAACCATTTTTTGACTTCCTTTGCTATTTTTCATGCATTTAATGATTTGTTTTGAGCTAAATGACCCTGAAATGGAAAAGCACTCCAAATGAACTCTGAAAAGGTTGAAACTTGGCATGGTATCATAATTTCACCCACATAGCAAGTGCTAAAATGTTGAGAGGGTTACGGCAAAAACTGGATGCACTTCGTGTACAAACTGGACAATCTCTTTCGAAGTATTAGGGTTCCGGACGAAAACTCATTTATTACAAAGGGATTTCATTTTTGATAACTCCAGACTTTTTGTGTGTTCAATATGCACCATTCAAAGGCACATCATCAATTTTCAACCCTTTTCTGACTTCATTTGCTATTTTTCATGCATTTAATGATTTGTTTTGAGCTAAATGACCCTGAAATTGAAAAGCACTAGAAATGAACTCTGAAAAGGTTGAAACGTGGGATGGTATCAAAATTTCACCCACATAGCAAGTGCTAAAAAGTTGAGAGGGTTATGGCAAAAACTGGATGCACTTCGTTTACAAACTGGACAATCTCTTTCGAAGTATCAGGGTTCCGGACGAAAACTCATCTATTACAAAGGGATTTCATTTTTGATAACTTATTTTAACTCCATAATTTTTGTGTGTTCAATATGCACCATTCAAAGGCACATCATCAATTTTCAACCCTTTTCTGACTTCATTTGCTATTTTTCATGCATTTAATGATTTGTTTTGAGCTAAATGACCCTGAAATTGAAAAGCACTACAAATAAACTCTGAAAAGGATCAAACTCAGCATGGTATCATAATTTCACCCACACAGCAAGTGCTAAAAAGTTGAGAGGGTTACGGCAAAAACTGGATGCACTTCGTGTACAAACTGGACAATCTCTTTCAAAGTATGAGGGTTCCGGACGAAAACTCATCTATTACAAATGGATTTCATTTTTGATAACTTATTTTAACTCCAGACTTTTTGTGTGTTCAATATGCACCATTCAAAGGCACATCATCAATTTTCAACCCTTTTCTGACTTCATTTGCTATTTTTCATGCATTTAATGATTTGTTTTGAGCTAAACGACCCTGAAATTGAAAAGCACTACAAATGAACTCTGAAAAGGTTGAAACTTGGCATGGTATCATAATTTCACCCACATAGCAAGTGCTAAAAAGTTGAGAGGGTTACGGCAAAAACTGGATGCACTTCATGTACAAACTGGACAATCTCTTTCGAAGTATCAGGGTTTCGTACGAAAACTCATCTATTACAAAGGGATTTCATTTTTGATAACTTATTTTAACTCCAGACTTTTTGTGTGTTCAATATGCACCATTCAAAGGCACATCATCAATTTTCAACCCTTTTCTGACTTCATTTGCTATTTTACATGCATTTAATGATTTGTTTTGAGCTAAATGACCCTGAAATTGAAAAGCACTACAAATAAACTCTGAAAAGGATCAAACTTGGCATGGTATCATAATTTCACCCACATAGCAAGTGCTAAAAAGTTGAGAGGGTTACGGCAAAAACTGGATGCACTTCGTGTACAAACTGGACAATCTCTTTCAAAGTATGAGGGTTCCGGACGAAAACTCATCTATTACAAAGGGATTTCATTTTTGATAACTTATTTTAACTCCAGACTTTTTGTGTGTTCAATATGCACCATTCAAAAGCACATCATCAATTTTCAACCCTTTTCTGACTTCATTTGCTATTTTTCATGCATTTAATGATTTGTTTTGAGCTAAATGACCCTGAAATTGAAAAGCACTAGAAATGAACTCTGAAAAGGTTGAAACGTGGGATGGTATCAAAATTTCACCCACATAGCAAGTGCTAAAAAGTTGAGAGGGTTATGGCAAAAACTGGATGCACTTCGTTTACAAACTGGACAATCTCTTTCGAAGTATCAGGGTTCCGGACGAAAACTCATCTATTACAAAGGGATTTCATTTTTGATAACTTATTTTAACTCCATAATTTTTGTGTGTTCAATATGCACCATTCAAAGGCACATCATCAATTTTCAACCCTTTTCTGACTTCATTTGCTATTTTTCATGCATTTAATGATTTGTTTTGAGCTAAATGACCCTGAAATTGAAAAGCACTACAAATAAACTCTGAAAAGGATCAAACTCAGCATGGTATCATAATTTCACCCACACAGCAAGTGCTAAAAAGTTGAGAGGGTTACGGCAAAAACTGGATGCACTTCGTGTACAAACTGGACAATCTCTTTCAAAGTATGAGGGTTCCGGACGAAAACTCATCTATTACAAATGGATTTCATTTTTGATAACTTATTTTAACTCCAGACTTTTTGTGTGTTCAATATGCACCATTCAATGGCACATCATCAATTTTCAACCCTTTTCTGACTTCATTTGCTATTTTTCATGCATTTAATGATTTGTTTTGAGCTAAATGACCCTGAAATTGAAAAGCACTAAAAATGAACTCTGAAAAGGTTGAAACTTGGCATGGTATCATAATTTCACCCACATAGCTGGTGCTAAAAAGTTGAGAGGGTTACGACAAAAACTGGATGCACTTCGTGTACAAACTGGACAATCTCTTTCGAAGTATGAGGGTTTCGGACGAAAACTCATCTATTACAAATGGATTTCATTTTTGATAACTTATTTTAACTCCGGACTTTTTGTGTGTTCAATATGCACCATTCAAAGGCACATCATCAATTTTCAACCCTTTTCTGACTTCATTTGCTATTTTTCATGCATTTAATTATTATTTTTGAGCTAAATGACCCTGTAATTGAAAAGCACTACAAATGAACTCTGAAAAGGTTGAAACATGGCATGGTATCACAATTTCACCCACATAGCAAGTGCTAAAAAGTTGAGAGGGTTACGGCAAAAACTGGATGCACTTCGTGTACAAACTGGACAATCTCTTTCGAAGTATCAGGGTTTCGGACGAAAACTCATCTATTACAAAGGGATTACATTTTTGATAACTTATTTTAACTCCGGAATTTTTGTGTGTTCAATATGCCCTATTCAAAGGCACATCATCAATTTTCAACCCTTTTCTGACTTCATTTGCTATTTTTCATGCATTGAATGATTTGTTTTGAGCTAAATGACCCTGAAATTGAAAAGCACTACAAATGAACTCTGAAAAGGTTGAAACTTGGCATGGTGTCATAATTTCATCCACATAGCAAGTGCTAAAAAGTTGAAAGGGTTACGGCAAAAACCAGATGCACTTCGTGTACAAACTGGACAATCTCTTTCGAAGTATCAGGGTTTCGGACGAAAACTCATCTATTACAAAGGGATTTCATTTTTGATAACTTATTTTAACTCCAGACTTTTTGTGTGTTCAATATGCACCATTCAAAGGCACATCATCAATTTTCAACCCTTTTCTGACTTCATTTGCTATTTTTCATGCATTTAATGATTTGTTTTGAGCTAAATGACCCTGAAATTGAAAAGCACTACAAATGAACTCTGAAAAGGTTGAAACTTGGCATGGTATCATAATTTCACCCACATAGCAAGTGCTAAAATGTTGAGAGGGTTACGGCAAAAACTGGATGCACTTCGTGTACAAACTGGACAATCTCTTTTGAAGTATCAGGGTTTCGGACAAAAACTCATCTATTACAAAGGGATTTCATTTTTAATAACTTATTTCATCAAACACCTCATGGGGAAAATGGAGCTTGGAGGTCAAGCTTGGAGAGGACAAATCTTGGAGGTCGAGCTTGGAGAGGACAAATCTTGGCGAGGACAAAGCTTAAGTGTGGCTTGGGCATTTCATCAAACACCTCGTGTGCATAAGAGGTGAAACAGAGAGCAGCACCACCTCGCACCCGATCCACGGCCAAAAAAAGGCAGAATTTTAGTCCCGGTTTGTGTCTAAAACTAGAACTAAAGGTCAACCTTTTTTCCCAGTTTTCGACACGAACCGGGACTAAAGGGGCAGCGCCAGGAGCGAGGCCCTTTCGTCCCGGTTCGTGTCTGGAACCGGGACAAAAGGGGCCAGGCGAACCGGGACCCTGGCCCGGTCGGCGCCCTGGCCTCACGAACCGGGACTGATGCTCCCATTCGTCCCGGTTCGTAACTGAACCGGGATTAATGCTATTATATGGCCTCGACCAAAGCATTGTTTTTCTACTAGTGCGCAACACCTGTAGTTCTTTAATCTAGCAATCTCCCGCCGGATGTTGCTGAAATGATTGCGTTCCCATGATGACAGATCAGCCGACAGACCCTGAAGCCTGTAACGCACAGATTCCAGCGAGTCTCCATTTGTTTTCTCCCATCCCGCCTGAATTACGGACGCCAGCGATGGGTCTCGTTCCCAACAAACTTCATATTTAAAAGTCCGCTGGGGCCTCCTGCATGCATGCACCCCGTTGAGGCTGAGGAGTAGTGGTACGTGATCTGAACTCGCTGCTGTGTTGTGTTCTAGCACTGCCTCCGGGTAGGCTAGCGTCCATGCTGAATTTGCAACACATCTATCCAGTCTCACTCTTGTGAATGTACCTCCTGCTACTTTCTTCTCAAAAGTCCACTCAGTTCCTGTGTACCCAATATCGGCAAGTATCAATTGCGTCACGAAAACCGTCCATTTGAGCCTGGCTCCGGTTGCCTACCCCATCGTGTTCATGTGCGTGCAGGACCTCGTCAAAATCACCTATCACCTTCCATGGGCCGTTTCCCGTTCCTGCAATTCCCCGGAGCATATCCCAAGTTTTATATCTCTTTGGAACTTGAGCTTCACCATAGACAAAAGTTATACGAGTTTGTGTTTGTGTCAGCTCATCCACCATCACATCAATATGATACTCTGAGTAACCAAGAATCTCAAGCTTTATTTCCTCATTCCAGAAAATGCCTAAACCACCACTTCTACCAGAACTTCCTACAACAAAGCTTTTATTGAAGCCTAAATTGCCTACTAAATTCTCAACACGCGTACCCTCTATTTGAGTTTCGAGAATACAAACGATAGAGGGGGCATATTGCCTCGTGATGTCACGAAGCTCACAAACTGTCGCGGGTTTGCCAGCCCCACGACAGTTCCATACTAGCATACTCATTGCGCTAGGCGCGACACCCCTAGGAGGCCCGCCAAACGCGCATTAGAGTTATTGTTTGCCACATTGTTCTTGCCACTTCTGTCAACAGTAGCCGGGCCGTTTTTAATCCTCTTCAGGTCTTGTTTGGAAGATGGACTTGCAGGTACCTCTGCTGGAAGAAGGGCCAGCTGGTTGGTTGCTATCCCTTGGATGGAATCGAGTGTGTGACTCGGTGCAACTTCAGTTGCCGCACCTCTCTTCTTGCTATTGTCCCCCTCTTCCATCACAGCATCGATCAAGTGCTCCTCACCAGCATTATCAGCATACTCTTCATACATAGGGGTGGAGGAACCCCTATCTTGACCGCACCCAGACCTGCCTCTGCCCCTGCCTCCTCTCTTTCCTCTTCCTTCCCCCGGTCCTCTTCCTGGTCCTCTGAACCAATCAGCCCTAAGATCCTTAAAAACTAGAGCTTTTGGGAGATGTAATCCATCCCCACACTCCTTGTACATGTGTCCCAGGTGACCACAAACTGCACACCAGTTTGGCAACCTTTCATATTTAACTCGGAATATTTCTCTGATGACTTCCTTGTTCCTCTTGACCACCAATGACACTGCATTCCTGAGAGGTTTTGTTACATCTATCTTGACCCGCACCCTAAAAAAATTTCCTTCGAAGTCCGGCGACTTTGGCTCAGCATATATATACTCCCCCACCGTGGCAGATAGTGCTTTGATCTTGGGGTAGTATCCATCAGGTAGATCATGGATTTGCATCCATATATCTATCTTGTTCAAGGGAATCGTTGATGGCTTCGTGAATCCATCGTAATGCGCCAAAACTACAGCTTTCCCTTTAAAGGTACAGGGGCCCTCCTCCATGACTCGCTCCCAATCACCAAGACACGAAAACTGCAAAGAATAAAGATTTCCCTCAACGGGGCGGATTTTCACCTCTTGCGCAAGATCCCAAGCAATCCGCATGTTCCTGTAGAACCAGTACTAGCTGTAGGGTTTGGTGGTGTGCACACGAGCCACGGCCATCCACCGGGTTGCTTCATCCTGCAGGTCAGTCTCCTCAACGATCACATCTTGCAAGTTTTCTTCGTTGAGACCAAATTCTTCCATCAGCGCCTCCAGGTTGGCCGTAGCAGACCCCGATCCAGAAGCTTTGTTGTCCATTATATCTCTTGCCCGAGAAGAGATGTGTTCCGCGGGCGGTGGTTCCCTATCTTCCCCGTCAGCCTGCCAAGCAGACCCGAGGTCAGAGACCACGGCCTGCTGCAGGAGCGATGACGGGTGAGGGGATGGAAGGTCTCTACGGTGGTGGTCGCCGCCGCCGCCGAGAGGACGAAAAAACCGTAACGAGAGGGGAGCGTGGATGATTGCGCATCTCTCTAGTCGCTACGAGGCGGATGGACAGGTGGATGGGTATCAATATTAGTAGATGGAAGATTGACGCCTTTGTGTGTAAACGGGCCTGAGCATCGTTGGTTGGTTTGGGCCGGCAAACCAACAACGCAAACGCCGCCGCCACTCTACTCTAGGCAGATCGACGACGACGAGGAGGAGGTGGTTGGTTGGTCGGATCGGCACAAACGCGCCCTAACTTGCACGCCTTGATGACAACCATCGCGCGCACAGGCCGGTAGATCATCCGCCTAGTCAGTAAACTTGCTTCGATTCTCGATCAACCTTTTGTCCCTATTTCTTGTGAATCTACTACTTCTGACCCACCCAGGAGATCGATATACAAGACCGTCGGAGACTCGATCGGAGATGAGCGGCGGCATCCGGCGGATCCTGAACCTAGGCTTGTACGACGGGCTCAAACAGATGTATTTGCTGCGGCGATTGGACCTCTCCAAGATGAATTTTTTTCACCCGACGATAGAAGAGGCGGCCGCGCATGGCAAGGTGGTGCCAACACTGACGCCCGCCAAGGCACGCGCCCCCAACAGGAGAACAAGAAGGATCCGGAACACCCAAGATCTGGCGACGGCGGAGGCGGCGGCGCCCAAAAAATGAGCTGGTCATAAGGCCACCGCATCTCTCCTACTCCATGGGGAACCATCACACCGTTCATTTCTTGCCCACCGCCTCGGAGAGCAAGGTCGTCTTTGTCGACCGTGGGAACCGCATGCTACGCTTCGACGTCGTCGATGGCACCCACTGCATCGATACTGTGACACCACGAGACCGACGGTCCAGTTGACCTCCATTATTTTTGTGTTATGTTCATGCTTGCATTGCTTGTGATGAGTGTTTTATTTTATGTTGGCATCATGCATCATCACCATCATCTGGTTGTGATTGCACCCTTTATTCTGTTCATGTGTTTCTGCTACTCCTAGTTCCTCCATGATCCTTTCTTTTCCCATGCTCAAATTATTTCAGTTCATTGCAACCTTGTGTGCTCTCCAAATCTTCCTCTTCATCCCCATCTCACTTTGCATCTTGATCTTCTCAAAAACCATCTCTAGTCCAAAACTCCAACTATAGCTTCCTTCCTTTCTTTTATTCCATTTATTCAAGTGACATTATTTTTCTCGTCTAGAGAAATGTTCAACATTTTCCTATAAATCTTATACCGTGCCAGTAACCTCCCCTCCAAGTTTCAGATCAATTGGACAAGTTTTGGTTGGACTTTGAATTTAAACAAGTTTGGATCACTTGCAAACTTGTCTGAATTTATTGTCTCTAAAAATTGCCAAAATATTTTATAAAAATTGCTCTTTTTCCCAGCTGTCCATTTTTTTTTTATCTCAGCCAAACCCTTCTTCGAACTCCCTGTAGATTTACCTTCTGTTTCTGTTTGTTAAATGGAAAGGAATTGCAGAGGAGTGAGAGAGAGAGGGGGTAACCCAGCGCAACCCAGCCCAGCAGGCCGGCCCAAGGCCCAGCTGCACCCCCTCTCCAGCGAACCCTAGCCCCTGCCTGATCCCCATCCCGCACCCCCACTCCTCTCGATCCCCCGCTCCCTCTCCCTCGTTCCCTCACGACGCCGCCGCCACACACAGAGCTCTCCCGCTCGTCCCCGAGCGCCTCCTCCCTGCCCTGGTCGCCGGCCTCCCGCTCGACCCCAGCGCCGCCCTCGCCGGCCTCCTCCGTCCCTGCATCGCCGGCAAGTGCGCCGTCCCGTCTCGCACCATCGCGCCACCTCTCCTCCTCGCTGCTCCCACCCGTCTCCTCCTTCGCGAGCGACTCTGCTCCGCCTCCACCTCGCCATGGACGAGGCTGTCCTCGGGTCGCCGCCGCCTTGCACCGCGCCCGCTCCTCCTTCGACCCCGACCATGCTGCACGCGGCCACCGTGGCTTCCGCCGCTGTAGAGCCCGGCGCCGGCCACCTGCGCCTCTGGCCACTGAGGCCCTCGCGCCCTTCTCCGGCCACTGGTGTCGCAGCTGCGCCCCCGCATGGCGTCGGCCACCTCCACCACGACCTCGTGCGCCTCCTTCAAGATTGTCGGCGATGCCGGTTTTTTTCGCTGCTCGCCCGTATTCTGCTGCACCACCATCAGCCACCAGCAGCCGCCTCCTGCCGGCCAAGTCCATGGCCTCGTCAAGCCGACGCCCAGGACCAGCCCCTTCGTCCTGACTCCGGTGCCTCTCTAGACGAGCCGCGCGTGCCCGGCGCCGCTCCCTGCCGAGCTCCATCCTCCGCTGCCACCTACGGAATCGTCAAGACCCGAGACCGGCAAGTCCACCGAAGGCCCTCAAGACCGTACCCCCCTTCATGTCGGCAAGACCGGCAAGTCTGACCCCGAACGATCGACGACTCGTGGACCATGTACAACTACCGTCGCCAAGACCACGAGTACATCTACCGGTGCCGGGTACCACTACTTCGACTATAGCCGCCGTGCATTTCGGCAAGTCCGACTACGACATGAACGACTACATGATGACCCCGAAGACTTGGAATCGTCAAGTTCCCACAACGACATAAGTGTACCCCTCCGGATTGCCAAGTTCGACTACGATTGCCGTGAACAACTACCGTCGCCGTGCGCTTTCCCATGTACCACTACTCCCTCTACATCGCGTCGAACTTGATCAGCTCCATATATGAACGCTTGATGACCCACAAGTATAGGGGATCTATCGTAGTCTTTTCGATAATTAAGAGTGTCGAAGCCAACGAGGAGCAGAAAGAAAAGACAAGTGGTTTTCAGCAAGGTATTTTGTGCAAGCACTGAAATTATCGGTAAAAGATAGTTTTGTGATAAGATAATTCGTAACGGGTAACAAGTAATAAGTGTAACAAAGGTGCAGCAAGGTGGCCCAATCCTTTTTGTAGCAAAGGACAAGCCTAGACGAACTCTTATATAAAGCAAAGCGCTCCCGAGGACACATGGGAATTACTGTCAAGCTAGTTTTCATCATGCTCATATGATTCGCATTCGTTACTTTAATAATTTGATATGTGGGTGGACCGGCGCTTGGGTGCTGTCCTTACTTGGACAAACCTCCCACTTATGATTAACCCCTCTCGCAAGCATCCACAACTACGAAAGAAGAATTAAGATAAATCTAACCATAGCATGAAACATATGGATCCAAATCAGTCCCTTACGAAGCAACGCATAAATTAGGGTTTAAGCTTCTGTCACTCTAGCAACCCATCATCTACTTATTACTTTCCAATGCCTTTCCCTAGGCCCAAACAATGGTGAAGTGTCATGTAGTCGACGTTCACATAACACCAGTAGAGGAAAGACAACATACATCTCATCAAATTATCGAACGAATACCAAATTCACATGATTACTTATAACAAGACTTCTCCCATGTCCTCAGGAACAAACGTAACTACTCACAAAGCATATTCATGTTCATAATCAGAGGAGTAATAATTATAATTAAGGATCTGAACATATGTTCTTCCATCGAATAAACCAACTAGCATTAACTACAAGGAGTAATCAACACTACTAGCAACCCACATGTACCAATCTGAGGTTTTGAGACAAGGATCGGATACAAGAGATGAACTAGGGTTTGAGAGGAGATGGTGCTGGTGAAGATGTTGATGGAGATTGACCCCCTCTCGATGAGAGGATCATTGGTGATGACGATGGCTTCGATTTCCCCCCTCTGGGAAGGAAGTTTCCCCAGCAGAACAGCTCCGCCGGAGCCCTAGATTGCTTCTGCCCAGGTTCCGCCTCGAGACGGCGGTGCTTCATCCCGAAAGCTCTCTTCTGATTTTTCCCAGCTGAAAACACATCATATAGTAGAGGATGGGCACCGGAGGCCTGCCAGGTGGCCCACAAGCCACAGGGGCGCGCCCAGGGGGGTAGGGCGCGCCCCCCAGGCTTGTGGCCTCCTGGTGGGTCCCCTCTGGTATTTTTTTCGCCCAATATTTTTTATATATTCCAAAATAATTCTTCGTAAATTTTCAGGACTTTTGGAGTTGTGCAGAATAGGTCTCTCAGATTTACTCCTTTTCCAGTCCAGAATTCCAGCTGCCGGCATTCTCCCTCTTCATGTAAACCTTGTAAAATAAGAGAGAAAAGGCATAAGTATTGTACCAAAATAGGTAATAACAGCCCATAATGCAATAAATATCAATATAAAAGCATGATGCAAAATGGACGTATCAACTCCCCCAAGCTTAGACCTCGCTTGTCCTCAAGCGAAAGCCAAAATCGATAATCATGTCCACATGTTTAGAGGTAGAGGTGTCGATAAAATAAAATACGGACATGAAGGCATCATGATCATCTTTAGAACAATAACATATTGTTATATAACTTCTCATGCTAAAGTAACAATTCATTCACAAAGTAAAGTATGAAACAAGAACTTTATTGGAAACTAACAAACTATGATCTCAGTCATTGAAGCAATTGCAATTTATCATAATGTAAGAAAGAGTCAATATAAGAGCTTTTCAGCAAGTTCACATACTCAACTATCATTTAGTCTTTTACAATTGCTAACACTCACGCGATACTTATGAGATCAAAGTTTCAATCGGACACAGAGAAAGATAGGGGCTTATAGTTTCGCCTCCCAACCTTTTACCTCAAGGGTAATGTCAACCATAATAGTTTATGAATACCTACATCCGAGTGGTGTATATATTTGGATCTTCCCCCAACATAAAGTGCTTGCCAAAAAGAAAAAGTGTAAAAAGGAATAGGTGAAGATCACCACGACTCTTATGTAGAGGTAGAAGGTAAAAGTAAAAGATAGGCCCTTCGCAGAGGGAAGCAGAGGTTGTCATGCGCTATTATGGTTGGATGCACAAAATCTTAATGCAAAAGAACGTCACTTTATATTGCCGCTTGTGATAAATAACTTTATTATGCAGTCTGTCGCTTTTATTTCTTCCATATCACAAGTTCGTATAAAGTTTATTTTCTTCGCACTAATAGATCATAGATATTTAGAGAGCAATTTTTATTGCTTACACCGATGACAACTTACTTGAAGGATCTTACTCAATCCATAGGTAGGTATGGTGGAATCTCATGGCAAAACTGGGTTATGGGATGTTTGGATGCACAAGTAGTATCTCTACTTAGTGCAAAGGATTTGGCTAGCATGAGAGGGAAAAGCAAGCTCAACATGTTGGCGGATCCATAATAATATAACTTCTATTCGGATATAAAGAATCATAATCAATTACGTTGTCTTCCTTGTCCAACATCAACTTTTTAGCATATAATACTTTAACGAGTGCTCACAATCACAAAAGATGTCCAAGATAGTATATTTATATGTGAGACCTCTCTCTCTTTATTACTTCCTATTAATTGCAACAATGACCAAAACTATGTTTGTGAACTAACAACAAGTTTCATGCGACATACTTCTTATATGTGAAGTCGTCACTTCCCATAAGATCATTATATAATCTTTTATTTCTTTTATTCTTTATTTCTTTTTCTCATGATCATAGCAAGAAAGCAAAGCCCTCAACTCGAACTAATCTTTATTATATAAATCTCGGACTCGATTACATAGAGGGAACATAAAGCAAAACTCAAAGCTAGATCATACTAAAAACTTTTATTCTACTAGATAAATGTATAACCAAAAGGATCGAACTAAGCGAAACGATAAAGGTAAAGGTGTGATGGTGATACAATACCGGGACACCTCCCCCAAGCTTGGCACAAGCCAAGGGGAGTGCCCATACCCATGTATTTAGATCTCTTTCTTCGGAGGTGGTGATGATGGAGTTGTTGATGATGAAAGAATCTTATCCTCCGTCTTCCAAGGCATAGGTTCGCCATCGTAAAAAAAATGAACGAGTCTCCGGGATCCTCAAATCTACAGCCAAACCCATCTTCTTAAATCTGTATTCATACTCACAGTTTTGGTTTTGCAAGTCATAGATCTGGGCTTGGAGATGCTCGATTCTCTCATGAAGCTTGAAGATAGCCTCTCCGATGTTCTTGGCGTCCAGCTTGTGGTCACGGGTAACCTCCATGTTCATCAAGTGATTGGTGTTGAGTCCATGTTCCACCATCCCTTGGCACTTGAAGACTTGCTGCTCCATTGATTCGAGCCTTGCCTCCGCGCTTCCAGTCTTCTTCGGCCCTTCAACATCGCGGATGTGCAGCACCCCCTCCCGCATCTCAATGGTTTGAGGGTGTTGCAGCACCTCCGCGAGGTAAGGGTTGATGACCCTCTCGAAAAACTTGTCCTTGGGGGCGCTTGGAGACGTCATGGCGATCTAGATCTGTCAGAAAAACAACTCAAAACAAGAAAAGAGGATTTTCCGTGGTATGGTGGTCAAAACCTTCGGGAGATTATATAATGAATTTTTACCGACCAAAAGGAGTATACCACAAGAAAACGGAGTCCGGAGGGCATACGAGGTGGCCACAAGCCACAGGGGCGCGCCCCCCTGTCTTGTCGCCTCCTCATGCACTCTTCGGACTATTTTTAATTTTCCTAATTTTTTAAATATTCCAAAACGGAGAAAAATTGCCATTGGAAAAGTTTTGGAGTCGGTTTACTTACCGTACCACATAACTATTCCTTTTCGGAGTCTGAAACGTTCTGGTAGGTCTCCCTTATGTACTCCTCCGGGGTCATGGTATTAACTATATTGGTTTCAACATTTATGGGAGCACCTGGGATATAAATGTTTGATCCTCTCATCGTTTACCACCTTCGGGTTATGGCCTTCGGTGTTGTTAATCTTGATGGCACCGGAACGATAAACTTCCTCGACAATGTAAGGCCCTTCCCATTTCGAGAGAAGCTTTCCTGCAAAAAAATCTTAAACGAGAATTGTATAGCAAGACATGGTCACCTACATTAAATTCACGCTTTTGTATCCTTTTGTCATGCCACCTTTTAACTTTTTCTTTAAACAACTTGGCATTTTCATAGGCCTGGGTTCTCCATTCATCAAGTGAACTAATGTCAAATAGCCTCTTTTCACCGGCAAGTTCGAAATCATACTTGAGCTCTTTAATTGCCCAATAAGCTTTATGTTCTAGTTCAAGAGGTAAGTGACATGCTTTTCCGTAAACCATTTTATGCGAAGACATACCCATAGGGTTTTTATATGCAGTTCTATAAGCCCATAATGCATCATCAAGTTTCCTAGACCAATTCTTTCTAGATCTATTAACAGTCTTTTGCAAGATCAATTTAATTTCTCTATTGCTCAATTCTACTTGACCACTAGACTGAGGATGATACGAAGATGCAATTCTATGGTTGACATCATACTTAGCAAGCAATTTACGGAAAGCATCATGAATAAAGTGTGAACCACCGTCAGTCATTAAATATCTAGGGACTCCAAACCTTCGAAAAATAACTTCTTTAAGCATTTTAATGGAAGTGTTATGATCAGCACTACTAGTTGGAATAGCTTCTACCCACTTAGTAACATAATCAGCAGCAACCAAAATATGTGTATACCCATTGGAGGAAGGAAAAGGTCCCATATAATCAAAGCCCCAAACATCAAATGGTTCAATAACAAGTGAATAGTTCATAGGCATTTCCTGACGTCTACTAATATTACCAATCCTTTGACATTCATCACAAGACAAGACATACTTACGAGCATCCTTGAAGAGAGTGGGCCAATAAAAACCAGATTGTAATACCTTGTGTGCAGTTCTATCTCCAGCATGGTGTCCTCCGTAGGCCTCAGAGTGACAATTACGTAAGATCTGTTCCTGTTCATGCTCAGGTACACAACGTCTAATAACACCATCTACTCCTTCTTTATAGAGGTGTGGGTCATCCCAAAAGTAATGTCTTAAATCATAGAAAAACTTTTTCTTTTGCTGGTATGTGAAACTAGGTGATATAAATTTAGCAACAATGTAATTAGCATAATCAGCATACCATGGAGTATTACGAGAAGCATTTATGACAGCTAATTGTTCATCAGGAAAGCTATCATCAATAGGTAGTGGGTCATCAAGAACATTTTCTAACCTAGACAAGTTGTCTGCTACGGGGTTCTCAGCTCCCTTTCTATCAATAATATGCAAATCAAATTCTTGTTGCAAAAGAACCCATCTAATAAGTCTAGGTTTAGCATCTTTCTTTTCCATAAGATATTTAATAGCAGCATGATCAGTGTGAACAGTTACTTTGGAATCAATAATATAAGATCTGAACTTATCACAAGCAAACACAACTGCTAAAAATTCCTTTTCAGTGGTAGCATAGTTTCTTTGAGCACTGTCTAGAGTTTTACTAGCATAATGGATAACATTTAATTTCTTATCAACTCTTTGTCCTAGAACAGCACCAACAGCATAATCACAAGCATCACACATAATTTCAAAGGGTAGGTTCCAACCAGGTGGTTGAACAATAGGTGCAGAAATCAAGGCTTTCTTAAGGAATGCTTCTGCACAATCATCATCAAAAACAAAAGGAACATCTTTTTGCAAGAGATTAGTGAGAGGCCTAGAAATTTTAGAAAAGTCTTTAATAAATCTCCTATAGAAACCAGCATGACCCATGAAACTTCTTATACCTTTGATATCCGTAGGACACAGCATTTTTTCAATAGCATCAACTTTATCTTTATCCACCTCAATACCTCTTTCGGAGATTTTGTGCCCCAAGACAATACCTTCATTAACCATAAATTGGCATTTTTCCCAATTCAAGACAAGATTAGTTTCTTCACATCTCTACAAAACTCGATCAAGGTTGCTCAAGCAATCATCAAAAGAAGTTCCGTAAATGGAGAAATCATCCATGAAAACCTCAAAAATCTTTTCACAAAAGTCAAAGAATATAGCAGTCATACATCTTTGAAAGGTAGCAGGTGCATTGCATAAACCAAAAGGCATACATCTATAAGCAAAGGTACCGAAAGGGCAAGTAAAAGTTGTCTTTTCTTGATCCTCTTTTAACACAGGTATTTGAGAGAAACCAGAATAGCCATCTAGAAAGCAAAAGTGTGTATGTTTGGACAATCTTTCTAGCATCTGATCAATAAAGGGTAGAGGGTAATGATCTTTTCTAGTGGCTTTGTTTAATTTTCTAAAATCAATTACCATTCTATAACCTGTAACAATTCTTTGTGGAATCAACTCATTCTTATCATTGGGAACAACAGTAATACCTCCCTTCTTAGGGACACAATGAACATGACTTACCCATCTACTATCAGCAATAGGATAAATTATACCTGCCTCCAGAAGCTTTAGTATTTCATTTCTTACCACTTCTTTCATCCTGGGATTTAACCGTCGTTGGTGATCAACAAATGGTTTAGCATCAGGCTCCATATTAATTTTATGCTGACATAGAGTGGGACTAATGCCCTTAAGATCATCAAGAGTATATCCAATAGCGGCACGGTGCTTCCTCAGAGTTTTCAATAATCTCTTGTCTTCATGCTCTGAAAGGTTAGCACTAATAATAACAGGATATATCTTCTTTTCATCAAGATAAACATATTTCAGAGTATCAGGTAATTGTTTAAGCTCAAACATGGGGTGGAGGGTCCCCAAGAATCTCAACAGGCAAGTTGTGTTTCAAAATAGGCATTTGGTTAAAGAATATTTCATCTAATTCCTTCCTTTCATTCATAAACATATCATTTTCATGGTCTAGCAGATATTGTTCTAAAGGATCAGTAGGAGGCACAGAAATAGAAGCAAGACCAATAATTTCATATTTACTAGGCAATTCTTTGTCATGGGGTTGTCTATGAAATTTAGAGAAATTGAACTCATGAGACACATCCCCAAAACTTACAGTAACAGTTTCTTTCTCGCAATCTATCTTAGCATTAACAGTGTTCAAGAAAGGTCTACCAAATATAATGGGACAAAAATCATCCTGTCGGGAACCAAGAACAAGAAAATCAGTAGGGTATTTTGTTTTCCCACACAAGACTTCAACATCTCTAACAATCCCAATTGGTGTTATAGTATCTCTATTAGCAAGCCTGATAGTGACATCAATATCTTCTATTTCAACAGGTGCAATATCATTCATAATTTCTTGGTATAAAGTAAAGGGAATTGCACTCACACTAGCACCCACATCACATAAGCCATGATAACAATGATCTCCTATTTTAACGGAAACAACAGGCATGCCAACAACAGGTCTATGTTTGTCTTTATCATCGGGTCTAGCGATTCTAGCAGCTTCATCACAGAAATAAATAGCATGCCCATCAATATTATCGACCAAGAAATCTTTAACCATAGCAATACTAGGTTCAACTTTAATTTGTTCAGGGGGTGTAGGTGTTCTAGTATAACTCTTACGAACCACAGTTGAAGCTTTGGCCTGGTCCTTTATTCTAACAGGGAAAGGTGGTTTTTCAATATAAGCAGTATGAACAACAGGATCAACATTATAAGTCATGGTTTCTTCTTCAACTTTAATAGGTTCTACTACTTTCACTTCAATGGGAGGATGATATTTGAACCACTTCTTCTTGGGGAGATCAACATGAGTAGCAAATGATTCACAGAAGGAAGCTACTATCTCAGAGTCAAGTACAAATTTAGTGCTAAATTCACGAAAAGCATTGGTATCCATAAAAGATTTAACACAATCAAACTTAAGGTTTATACCTGACTCCTTACCTTCGTCGAGTTCCCAATCTTCAGAGTTGCGTTTAATTCTTTCCAATAAATCCCATTTGAATTCAATAGTCTTCTTCGTAAAAGAACCAGTACAAGAAGTATTGAGCATGGATTGATCATTACGAGAAAGCCGAGCATAAAAATTCTGAATAATAATTTCTCTTGAGAGCTCATGATTGGGGCATGAATATAACATTGACTTAAGCCTCCCCCAAGCTTGAGCAATACTTTCTCCTTCACGAGGCCAAAAATTATAAATATAATTCCGATCACGATGAACCAGATGCATAGGGTAAAACTTCTGATGAAATTCCAATTTCAATCGGTTGTAGTTCCATGATCCAATATCATCGCATAGCCTATACCATGTTAATGCCTTCTCCTTCAAAGATAAAGGGAAGACCTTCTTCTTGACTTCATCCTCGGGCAAACCTGCAAGCTTAAATAATCCACAAATTTCATCCACATAGATTAGATGCACATCAGGATGTAATGTTCCGTCTCCAGCATAAGGATTAGCTAGCAGTTTCTCTATCATACCCGAAGGAATTTCATAATAAAAATTTTCGGTAGGTTTAGTAGGTTGAGGGAAAACTCTTTGCTCTTCCGGTCGGGGTGAAGATACCCCGAACAAACCCCTCAAAGGATTATTTTCCATAGCAACAAGTGACAGTGAATTTCAGCACACTATATAAATGTTTCCTTACCAAATTCCACTTACCAAACGCGCTTCACTCCCCGGCAACGGCGCCAGAAAAGAGTCTTGATGACCCACAAGTATAGGGGATCTATCGTAGTCCTTTCAATAAGTAAGAGTGTCGAACCCAACAAGGAGCAGAAGGAAATGACAAGCGGTTTTCAGCAAGGTATTCTCTGCAAGCACTGAAATTATCGGCAACAGATAGTTTTGTGATAAGATAATTCGTAACGGGTAACAAGTAACAAGTGTAACAAAGGTGAAGCAAGGTGGCCCAATCCTTTTTGTAGCAAAGGACAAGCCTGGACAAACTCTTATATAAAGCAAAGCGCTCCCGAGGACACATGGGAATTACTGTCAAGCTAGTTTTCATCATGCTCAATTGATTCACGTTCATTACTTTGATAATTTGATATGTGGGTGGACCGGCGCTTGGGTGCTGTACTTACTTGGACAAACCTCCCACTTATGATTAACCCCTCTCGCAAGCATCCACAACTACGAAAGAAGAATTAAGATAAATCTAACCACAGCATGAAACATATGGATCCAAATCAGCCCCTTACGAAGCAACGCATAAACTAGGGTTTAAGCTTCTTTCACTCTAGCAACCCATCATCTACTTATTACTTCCCAATGCCTCCCCCTAGGCCCAAACAATGGTGAAGTGTCATGTAGTCGACGTTCACATAACACCACTAGAGGAAAGACAACATACATCTCATCAAAATATCGAACGAATACCAAATTCACATGATTACTTATAACAAGACTTCTCCCATGTCCTCAGGAACAAACGTAACTACTCACAAAGCATATTCATGGTCATAATCAGAGGAGTAATAATTATCATTAAGGATCTGAACATATGATCTTCCACCGAATAAACCAACTAGCATTAACTACAAGGAGTAATCAACACTACTAGCAACCCACATGTACCAATCTGAGGTTTTGAGACAAAGATCGGATACAAGAGATGAACTAGGGTTTGAGAGGAGATGGTGCTGGTGAAGATGTTGATGGAGATTGACCCCCTCTCGATGAGAGGATCATTGGTGATGACGATGGCTTCGATTTCCCCCTCCAGGAGGGAAGTTTCCCTAGCAGAACAGCTCCGCCGGAGCCCTAGAATGCTTCTGCCCAGGTTCCGCCTCGAGACGGCGGTGCTTCGTCCCAAAAGCTCTCTTCTGATTTTCCCAACTCAAAACACATCATATAGCAGAGGATGGGCACCGGAGGCCTGCCAGGTGGCCCACAAGCCACAGGGGCGCGCCCAGGGGGGTAGGGCGCGCCCCCCAGGCTTGTGGCCTCCTGGTGGGTCCCGTCTGGTATTTTCTTCGCCCAATATTTTTTATATATTCCAAAATAATTCTCCGTAAATTTTCAGGACTTTGGGAGTTGTGCAAAATAGGTCTCTCAGATTTGCTCCTTTTCCAGTCCAGAATTCCAGCTACCGGCATTGTCCCTCTTCATGTAAACCTTGTAAAATAAGAGAGAAAAGGCATAAGTATTGTACCAAAATAGGTAATAACAGCCCATAATGCAATAAATATCAATATAAAAGCATGATGCAAAATGGACGTATCAACGCTTCAAAGGTATACCACCGAGACGACCCCCGTGGACGAAAGCATGTTGTATCAAATGATCGTGTTTGCACCATGTTCGTATTGTCTCTTGCGCGCTCCTCATTTCCATGCCACTGACACGTGGGACACCCGGTAGCGGGATCACTCCCCATCATATTTTGCATGACATGCTCACACCCACACTTTCTTTTGCACCGGTATCTCAACGAGCTACCAGATCATCAAAATGTTGCCGTGGCACCATTTCCGTTTTTGCCGCCGTGGCACCCAATTCTTTCCGCCATGGCGACAAATGTCTGATATCATACTATACCACCATTTCATCAAAATTGCATATAACCATGTATATGTCATCCTCATGCATGTTAACCACAATTAAATTGTTGTTTGCATTAAAGTTGCTAAATGACATGCTAAAACGATTTATTTCATAACTAAACATCCGTAACTCCGAATTAAATAAACTTTATATGTAAATGGGGTGAAAAAATGTATAGATTATCATCGTGCACTTTCTTTGCAAGCTTAACAACTTTAAAATTATGTTTAGGGCAGAACAGCACCAAATTCGAAAATTACATATGGGGAGTTTCCGGAATTGTTTTGTGTTGTTTCTGGCCTCATTTAAATTGCCTAGATATATAGTTTGTTCATGCTTCATCTCTTGCCATGTTAACCAACATTTAATATTGATGAGTACCTAAACGAGAGTGAACTAAATAGTTCGAATGTGGAGTTTTCTCAATATGCAATTCGTTGCATTTTGAGCTTCACTTAATTTGTAGTATTTGTTTGTTGCATCTTGCCATGACGTGCATCTTTAAACCGGACATGCATCATGCTTGTTTGTGCATCATGCCATGACTATGTTATGTTTGTTTACCATGTTGTTTGTTCCTTTCCGGTTGTGCTTCTTCCCGATAGTTCCGGTTTCGTTGCGATTGTGAGGATTCGTTCGTCTATGATTGGTTCGTCTTCTTCATGGACACGATCTTCTTCCGAGCAGGATTTCAGGCAAGATGACCATAACCTTGGATACCTCTACTATCTTTGCTTGCTAGTTGTCTCAATGCTATCGCTATATCGCGCTTCCTACCACATATATGTCAGCCTCCCATATGCATTGAAACAGCCTCCCATATGCTAAGTTACCGCTTGCTCAGCCCCTTTATTATAGCATTGCTAGTTGCAGGTGCAGTTGCAGGTTGTTCCATGTTGGGACATGGATATCTTGAGATATCACAATATCTATTATTTAATTAATGCATCTATACACTTGGTAATGGGTGGAAGGCTCGGCCTTTTGCCTGGTGTTTTGATCCACTCATGCCGCCCTAGTTTCCGTAATGCTCGTGTTATGTTCCATGTTGAGCACTCCTAACACGTGTGTGGCATATGGGACCCCCCCCCTGTTCATTCGTTTTAGGTTGAAACTTCTCCAGCAAGGCCCAACTTTGGTTTTACCATTTGCCTAATAACAACTAAAACTTGCATAGGGACCTGCCGGCCCCCGTGGATAATTAATCAACAACCCCCGGGCCAGTGCTCCACATGAGTGTTGGTCCGAAACTAGAGCACTGTGCGGGGCCGCCCCTTGGCAACTTGGGTTATTTTGGCACCTGTACGCATAGCTTATCCGACGTGTCCTGAGAACGAGATACGTGGCTCCTATCGGGATCGTCGACACGTCGGGAGGTCTTGCTAGTTTAGTTTCCCTTTTGCGAGTGACTTGTCCACCGGGATTCCTTATCGTAAGCATCGTGTTATCATGGTGTGAGGATGTTCCATCGGATGCGTGTGGTAATTTATGATGGACTACTTGGAGCACCCCTGCAGGGTTAAATCTTACGCGAAGCCGTGCCCGCGGTTATGTGGTACGTGGAAATTTATAACCTCCGGTTGTAGAGAACTTGAAACTAAATCCTAATTAAAATACACCAACCGCGTGCGTAACCGTGACTGTCTCTTTTCGAGGAAGTTCCAGAAGAGAATACGGTGGGGTTATGTTTGACTCGTAGGTAGGTGTTCAGGATCACTTAGTGATCATTCGTAGTGTGCGACCATTATGTGTAGTTACTCTTCTTATTCTTGTACTCGTAAGCTAGCCACCATATAATGCTTAGTGCTGCTGCAACCTCACCACCTTACCCCTTCCATACCCCTTTAAGCTTTGTTAGTCTTGATACCCATGGTTATGGGATTGCTGAGTCCTCGTGGCTCAAAGATTGCTACAACAAGATGTGCAGGTACCGGTAATGCGATGACTTGACGTGAGCGCGATGCATGTTTGCTTTTGGAGTTCTTCTTCTGCTTCTTCTTCTTCGTCGATCTTGGGATAGGTTCCTGGTCGGCAGCCTGGGCTAGCAGGGTGGATGTTGTTCGTGTTTTTCGTTTGATTTCATCCATAGTCGGATGCTGCTCTTCTGTATGATGTTTGATATGTATTGTTGTTTTAATGAGATATTTATCAGTATTCATATGTATATCTCCATCCATTATGTATGTGGTACGATGTAATGATATCCACCTTCCGAGCGTCTCAATATGCGCTTCTACTCTTGGTGGTGGGGCCTTCGAGCTCCTCGAGAATAGGATCGCATATTGGGCATCACTACTGGAATCAGGAAATTTGCCGTCTGCCTGTTCTTTGCTGTCTGCTAGCCGACGGCAAAGAACCGGCTGATGGCAAATATACAGTTTGCCATCCGCCATTTCTTTGCCGTCAGCTAGCGGACGGCAAAGGTCCAGAAGGCAGACGGCAAAGAGCCCAGCCGGGCCCCACTGGACCCTGCGGCTGGGTAGGTCAGGCGAACGGGCTGGATGTCGTCCGCCAGATCTTTGCCGTCTTCCTTTGGGACCTTTGCCGTCCGCTAGCAGACGGCAAAGAAAATGACCTAGCTAACGGCCGTTCCCCCTGGCCCCACCCCACTACCTAGGCTCTTTGCCGTCTGCCTTTCGAACCTTTGTCGTCTGGTAGCAGACGGCAAAGAAAATGACCTAACTAACTAAAACAGTCAGCCCCGCCCCACCCCCTCTATCTCTCCCTCTTTCTCTCCCCTCACCTCACCCGCGCGCCGCCCCCGTAGCCCGATCCGCCGCCGGCCCGCGCCACCCCCGGAGCCCTAGCCGCCGCCGGCCAGCCCCACCCCCCGGAGCCCGCCCCGCCTCCGGCCGGCCCGCCCGACCCGCCCAGCGGAACCAGGCCACGGCGGCGGCAGCCGCCCTGCCCCGCCCCATCGCCGGGGCCGCGCCGCGCCGCCCCGCCCCCCACTGGAGCCGCACCGCCTCGCGCCGCCCCTCCCCGTGGCCTGCCTCCACGGGCCAACCTCGCCGGAGCTTAGCTAGGTGAGTTCTTGTGCTCTTTTTTCTATATTTTTTTCTGTTTTTTTAGATTTAGTTTAGTTTAGTTTAATTTAGTTTAGTTTAGTTTAGGTTTAGGTTTAGATTAAGTTTAGTTTAGTTTAGGTTTAGTGTAGTTTTTTGTTTTTTGTTTTTTAAGAATAATGAAGAAAGATGAAAAAAAAATAAGAAGTAAAAGAAGAAGAGGAAGAAGAAGAAGAAGAAGAGGAAGAAGAAGAAGAAAAATAAGAAAATGAGAGAAGAGGAAAAGAAGAAGAAGAGGAAAAGAATAGGAAAAAGGAAAAGAAGGAAGAAGAAGAAGAAGAAGAGGAGGAGGAAGAAGAAGAAGAAGAAGAAGAAGAAGAAGAAGAAGAAGAAGAGGAAAAAGGAAAGGAAGAAGAAGAAGAGGTAAAATATTGTCTTGTAGAGTAGGGTTTAGGGCCCATAAGTATGCATCGCTATTAATTTGGTATGTAGTGTGTTGACTTTCATTTTGATGGTGCTTCCTTTTGAAAGAGATGAGAGTGAGAGATGAGATGCTCTTGAAGGAAGGATACCGGCTGTTCGTAGGTGGTCGGTCTTTCTCGTCCTCCCCCTCTGAGACCTTGGTAAAGCAGGGGGAGGACGAAAAGACCGACCGTCACCGACGGTCGAAATAACATTGAGAGATGAGAGATGTTATAAGAGGAAAGACACCGGCTATTGTCGTAGGTGGTCGTTGCTCCTCATCTCTTGCTGTGAGACCTTGGTAACGCAGCAAGGGATGGGAGTAACGACCGTCACCGACGGTCGAAATTAATAGGCAAGGAGTGCCCCACCATACATATATACCACCACTTGAGAGGTGAGAGTTATTGAAGGGAGCATCGACGGAATGAAAGTCAACCCGACACCCCGACACCCCGACCCGACACCCCGACCCGACACCCCATCATATATTTGTGAATTATGAGTTAGATCATATATTTTCTGATTTTGTTATGAAAAACATCATATATATTTGTGTTGATCGGGTGGATTTAAATGTTTAGTTGTTTCGTCGCTGCGAGGGTCTGGTGTTCGATGACCTCCCCGTGCGTTCGACGAGCTCCGCCCCTGCGTTCGTGGGTGAGCACAAATGACATATCCTCCTCCCCCCCTTAATTTGCTCTGTTCCGGTCTTCGTGCCGATGAAACTTGCTAGCTATAGGTGTCTTCAATCATTAGTATGCGTGACCAGTATGCGTCTCCCGTTCGAAAGGGCGGCATCTATAAATATGCATGTCTTTGCATATTTATAACCGCCATCCTTTCGAATTGTCCAACGTTATCCATGGACAGCCCGAGTATGTGTAGATTGGGTTCGTTTTCCCTTATGCTCTGCTCCGGATCCGATACGGAATTTCGTCAGTGCCTCCCTGTTGTTCTCCGGGTACACATCCTCTCTGCTTATTGCCGAGACGTGTATCAGGAGAACAGCAGGGAGGTGCTGCCAAAATTCTGCGGCGGATCCGAAGCAGAGCATGGGAAAACGAACCCAATGTACACATACTCGGGTGGGATTAGGACCTATCTCTACCTATTAGCGTGTAGGTTGCATGGACGTAATAAAACCGACAAACTTGATTAACGGATGAATATAGATGATGAATTATATATATATTTCTTGTGTGTTTAGTAGGTAGGCAAGATCAGTGATCGTGCGTGGATGTACACCGGTCACCCTAGTCAGAAAGAAATGACCATTGAATGGTTAACAAAAACCAAGGGGTTTCTGATCGCCGCATTTGCAAATGGCCAGGAAATAACATGGTGCCCCTGTGTCCGGTGCGACAACCATAAAAAGTGGACACGGGATGAAATGGGTAAACACTTGCAGAAGTGGGGTTTTACGCCTGATTACACGGTGTGGAGATTTCATGGTGAGTCTGCCCAATGTGTCAGAGCTGAGGTCGTTCGTCGTCGCACCAACGAGCATGGTACCGGGATCGAAGACATGGTGCAAGACTTTGATGATGCTCGGGATTCGGACGATGAGATGGAGGAATCTGCAAAGGCCTTCTATGAAATGTTGGAGTCTTCAAAATGTCCTCTCCACGAGCACACTGAGCTTTGTCAGCTGGATGCCATCGCGCAAGTAATGGCTCTGAAGGCTCAGTTCAACCTAGGCAGAGAATGCTACGACGCGATGATGACGATATTTGGATGCTTTCTACCCAAAGGCCATGTATTGCCAGCAAACCTGTACCAATCGGACAAAATCCTACGTGCGCTTAAGATGCCCTATGAGAAGATAGATGCCTGTGAGAATGGATGTGCCTTATTTAGGCTTGAGTATGCGGGCTTGAACTATTGTCCCATTTGCAAGTCTTCCAGGTATGTTGTGGTAGACAACGGTATGGGTGAGAAGAGTCAGACCAAAATCCCAGTTAATGTTCTTCGGTATATGCCAATCATACCAAGACTTCAACGTCTTTTCATGGTCGAAGAGACGGCCAGACAGATGACGTGGCATAAATTGGGCAAAAGAACCGAACTAGATGCAGATGGGAATCCGATGTTGGGACACACTTCAGACGCTTTTGCGTGGAAGCACTTCGATGCATTACATAAGGACAAAGTGGCACATCCAAGGCATCCTCGAGTCGCCATCAGCACAGATGGGTTCCAAGTGTTTGGTATGATGGCAACCCAATACAGTTGCTGGCCTGTATTTGTCATTCCACTCAATCTCCCCCCCGGAGAGATTATGAAAAGAAAGAACATTTTCTTGACGTTGATAATTCCAGGGCCCAACTATCCGGGGAAGAATATGAATGTGTACATGCAGCCGCTTAAGGATGAATTGCAAGAAGCTTGGGATAATGGGATCAAGACATATGGCGCCGCTACAAAACAAAACTTCAAAATGCATGTGTGGTACATGTACTCGACGCATGACTTGCCGGCGTATGCGCTATTCGTTGGCTGGTGTGTGCATGGAAGGTTCCCGCGCCCCACATGCAAGGCAGCTCTTCAGTTCCGTTGGCTGCAGGCGGGTCGCAAGTATTCTTGTTTCGACTTGCATAGACAGTTCCTGGATCTTGGCCATAAGTTCAGAAAAGACAAGAAAAATTTCATGAAAGGTAGAGTTGTCAAAAACTCTGCACCACCTGCATTGACAGGCCAACAGACCCTGGATCAGTTAAATGCTCTCGAGCCTGATCCAGAGCGTCCAGGATATTTCAAAGGGTATAATTCGGAACACGCCTGGACTCACAAGATATGCTTGTGGGATCTGTCGTACTTTAAAGACCTCATTTGCCCACACAACATCGACGTGATGCACACTGAAAAGAATATCGCCGAGGACCTTTTTGGTACATTGTTCGGCATAGAGGGGAAGTCAAAGGATAACCCTAAGGCTAGAGTCGATCAAGAGGCTCTATGTGATAGACCGTTACAAAACATGCGACAACCGAAAGGAAAGAAGAACTGGAGGAAGCCAAAGGCATGGTTCAATCTTGGAAGGCCAGCTATGAGGGAAATGATCTTGTGGGTGAAAATGCAATTGATGTTCCCCGATGGGTATGCAGCGAATCTAAAGAGGGGAGCGAGTCTTGACAAATTGAAAATATTTGGTCTCAAGAGTCATGATTGGCACATATGGCTTGAGTGGGTAATGCCGGTGATGTTGCGTGGCTTTATCCCTGAGGATGAATGGCTAGTACTGGCAGAGCTGAGCTATTTCTTCCGTGCTCTTTGTGCGAAAGAACTATCGCCTGGCGTGCTAGATGAACTGGAAGAGTTGGCGCCGGAGTTGATCTGCAAGTTAGAAAAGATCTTTCCACCGGGCTTCTTTAATCCAATGCAGCATTTGATTTTGCATCTCCCGACCGAGGCAAGATTGGGGGGGGGGGCGTGCAAAATCGTTGGTGCTTCGCAACTGAGAGGATGTAGAAGACGCTTCGAGCAAAATGTAAAAATAAACGTAGAATTGAAGCATCGATGGCCGAGGCATTCATTACTGAGGAGGCGACAAACTTCGTGACAGCACACTACGAAGCCAAGAATCGTCATTTGCATAATCCGAAGCCTCGGTACAATGATGGCGACCGTGAAAAAGGTCGATCCAACCTCAGCCTATTCAAAGGGAAGCTCGCACCAGCCGGTGCTTCGAAAGCAATAACGTTGGATGTCGAAGAATGGCGGACCATTTCGTTGTATATCTTCAACAATCTAACAGAAGTGCGGCCGCACATCGAGTAAGTTCTCGGTACATTGTTTTGCAACTTCGAATTCCTTTTGAAATGCTCTTATTCCCGGATATGTGATACAGTCGATACGTCGCCAAATTCTCGGATGGAGCGGTGATCCAAAAGGATTCCATCGAAGAGTATGAGCTTCTGGCAAAGCATGGAGGCGCCTATCCCGGTTCCATCTCTTGGTTCAAACAAACGGTAATTTCCATTAGACCATTTTATTTCTTCGGCTAGTTTGCGGCAAATGCTACAATCCTTTCGTATTAAACTTGTAGGCTAATTCAGAGTCTATGGACTCCGAATTGAGACAAGTCGTTAATGGTTTTGAGTATAAGGTCTGTTCATTTGACAAATACGACATCAATGGGTATCGCTTTCGTACTTTTGGCAAAGAGCTATCTATGGCCGACCGAAAGTCTACAAATTGTTGTGTCTCTGCTATCGGCGAGGGAGGTGTCGAGTATTATGGAAGAGTTGAAGCAATTTATGAACTTATATTCTTTGGTGAAAACCCACCAAACGTCGTAGTCTTTAAATGTTATTGGTTCCAGCCGAAGGAGACTAGAAGGACTCATGAACATATAGGGCTAGTCGAAATCAAACAAAGCACCCATTTAGATGTTCCCGATGTCTATATTACGGCTCAACAGGCGACCCAAGTTTTTTATCTACCGTGGGCTTGCCAAACTGATCCAAATCTGAATGGTTGGGATGTCGTTTATGATGTGCCGCCACGTTTTAGACCACCTCCCCTCAATGAAGATGATTATGAACCTCACATTAACCCAGACACATATGAAGGAGAATTCTTCCAAGAAACACGTCTTTCCAAAAAACGTTTCAAGAACCCTTCTACTTCACCCTAGAACATTGAAGTAGACAGCGACAGTGAATCCGACTTCACCCCTGAGCCGGAAGAAGAAGAGACGGAAGAAGAAGAGGTTACTACTGCGGATGACCTCTCAATGCTTGACCGATTACATAAAGGAGGCCTTCCACATGTTCTTCCCGATAGTGATGATGATGATGCATTTACTGATGATAGTGATAATGACGATGCATTTATTGATCCCACAGCATATATAGACGATGAAGATTATTATTAGTTCGGGCTCATCCAGCTTCTCGTCGGCGACCGGAGAGGTAAGCAATGTGGTGGGGTCGTGCTTCTCCACCCTACCCGACATTTTGGGGTTCAAAGCTAGGGTTTGTGACATTTTGGGGGAAATTTGACTTTTTTTAGGCCGATGGGGTCGGGATTGTGCAGCATTCATCAGAGTTTTATCTTCCCGACGAGTCTTATTCCGGCTTGGAGTTTCTGTCGAAGCATCGATGCCCCGGTCATGGCCTTGTTCCTGCCCGCCGTGTATCATGGGGTGGTGCTAGCAGTGGCCGCCATTTTTTAGGTTGCCCATTGGATGTAAGTTCATGTCAATTTGATCCAGATTTTTTTTGCTCGTTAATGTTTACTTTCTAATTATGACTCTCTTAATCTGCAATTAGTTACCAGATGAGTGTCAATGGGTGGTTTGGGTTGACCCAGCTCCTCCATTGCGTGTTGGACTAGCTTTTGAAGACTTGCACGCTGAGGTTGAAGGCAGTTGGATCAAGTGCCACCATTTGAAGAAGGAAAACATTGAGCTGGCAAGGAAGAACAAGGCTTTGAAGAAGAAGCTTAGAGAGAGGGGAGATGAGATGCTGCTGTTGTGGGCACTGTTGCTTATGGGAATTTGTATGATAGTTGTACTACTATGGTAGTCTTCTTCTTCTTCTTCTTCTTCTTCTTCTTCTTCTTATTCTTAGCTTATTTTCCCCAAAAAAGACATACTTATATAGCTAATTATCCTCCAAAATGACATAATTACCTAAGTTAGCTCTAAAATGACCTATACTTACATAATTTAGCTCAAAGATGGCATCATTACCTAGGTTATCACAAAAATGACCTATACTTACCTAATTTTCCTAGGTTAGCACAAAAATGGCATACTTACATATGTTAGCTCTAAAATGACACAAATAAGGAATAAGATGAAGAAAAACAAGGAAGAGGAGAAAAAAAGGAATAGAAGAATAAGAAGAAGAAGAAGAAGACTAGAAGAAGAAGAAGAAGAAGAAGAAGAAGAAGATCACTTCTTCTTCTTCTTCTTCTTCTTCTTCTTATTCTTATTATTCTTCTTCTTCTTCTTCTAGTCTTCTTCTTCTTCTTCTTCTTATTCTTCTTCTTCTTCTTCTTCTTCTTCTTCTTCTTCTTTTTCTTCTTCTTCTAACTTTCTTACTCCCACTTTTGCAGGTTTGATTCACTTCATGGAAGCTGGCTATGGCAGAATGCTACTATTTAGTTCTTTGTTTTCATTTGTATATATGGATGAACATGGTGAAACTATGTATGTATTGGATCTTTTAATACCCTGTATGCATTGATGTACTTCGATGGTGACGTGGATGTGTTGCATTGATGGACTGCTCGATGTTTGATACATGGCCTATGCATTGGTGTACTTCTATGGTGAAACTATATATATATCATATTTGTTTGTTGAAAATGCAGGGAAATAACAGAAAACAATAAAAACAGTGGCAGTGCAGGCACTTTGCCGTCTGCCAGCGGACGGCAAAGGGCTTTGCCGTCCGCCAGCAGACAACAAATATGACACGTGGCAGCAACCTGTGCAACCTGGGAGCACTGGGGCTGACCCATTTGGTCACTTTGCCGTCCGCTGGCAGACGACAAAGGAGAGTGGTACTTTGTCGTCCGCCGGCAGACGGCAAAGGAGACTGGTCTGCTGACGTCAGGAAGCAGATGGCAAAGGAGAGTGGTACTTTGCCGTCAGGTGGCAGACGGCAAAGCCTCACGTTAGATACCTAACGTGGCTAACGTCTATTTTTTGCCGTCCACTTTCTTTGCCGTCAGCTTGCCTAGGAAAGCTGACGGCAAAGGTCTTTGCCGTCCGCTGTGAGAAAGCAGACGGCAAATAAGCTCTTTGCCGGATATGTTTGCCGTCTATGGCTGACGGCAAACAGCTTTGCCATCCGCTTTTGGTGCCTTTGCCGTCTGCCATGGCAGATGGCAAATCTGCTGATTCCAGTAGTGCATGACAAATTGGTATCAGAGCCTCGACCGACCATAGGAGCCCCCTTGATTGATCGAACCGCTGATGAGTCTAGAAGAAAAACTATTTTGAGTCCTAGCTATATATCGGAGAGTAGGAATTCTTTTTACTCCTTATCAACTTCGTCGCTCTGGTGAGGATTCGTGGCGTAGGTGTTTTCCACTCTTCTACCCATTTTCACTCAATTTTTTTTAGGATCACGCGGGTATTTTGGAATCGTTATGATGTCGTTGTGACGGGAACTCTGCCTTGGTGCCTCCTGACATTTAGGGGTTGTGGCAGTGTCCCGGGGAGTTGAGCTCCAAGGAGTTTCATGTCACATTCGCTATCATTTCAATTCGGGAATACCAGAGGATGCCGACATCGAAAAGTCTCTTCTATCTTGTTTGTGATGAGAGTAGTTTGACGCTACCCAGTACTGGGGAGAGCGCTCAGATGTATTGCCACGGCACGTGGCGGATGTGCTTTCCGAAGGTCTGAGGTACACGATTTTTGAGATTCTCGGTTATGTGTTGATGGAGGCGGTTCATTGGAGCGTAGAATTCTGCTAGGAGTTGTGTGTTGATATTTTGCTCCTTGTATCGTTGTGCCAGATTGCATAACCAGGAGTTTCGGGAGTTCATAGGTGGGAATTCAAGTATAACTCAGGATATCTTTCCAATAGACACATGATACGATTTGGGGTCTATCATATGTTTGTTCCAGCTTATTCGGCAAGCCAAATCCTTGTTTTGTTTTGAGTTGTGGTATTCGAGTTGCTTCGAAGTCAAGTGTGGATTCCATACCTTTCTTAAGCGGTGTTCTCATATTTCTATGGGATTGCTAATCCTCCATGTAAATTCTTTTCAACTGGTGTGCTTCTCTTCAAGTTATTCCAATCCTTTCAACATTTGCAAGATCAATTCCCAGGTTTTCTCAACGGAGTTCATTTCATCCATCCGAAGTTGCCCATTTTTCCCCCTCCCTCCCACCCTTTTTCTTCGCGGAGTCGAAATTCTCAATCAATTATCCATTTTACTTATGAGAAGCCTCTACTTTCTTTTCCTTCAATGTTCTTAACCGGTGATTTCTTGTGAAGATGCTCAGGAGCTACAAGTTCATCATTCTTAGTTCTCGTTTTCTCTCCGGTGGTTTAAATTCAAGCTTTGTTGATCATATCCCTTTCCCCGTTTCAAATTCTTTCCCATGCCGGTGCACCTCTTAATCTTTCACCTCTTGTTATTCATTTGTTCCAGAGTGCTGAAGTTATCTCAGAAGACTTGTTTTTCCATTCAAGATCAGTTCGTTCTATTTCGAGATTGTTATTTCACTCAAGCCATTTAATTCAACCGGTGCAACATCTCTTCAAAATAGTTCCAACGGTGTTTCTTTTCAGTGGGCCCTAACCCACAAGTCTTTTCCTAGGATCTTACCAAACTCTTCCAATCTTCTTCCGGAGTTATTCTCAAATTCTTTTCAAAGTTTGACGTAAGAATGAATTCTCATCGGTCAAATGTCTTCTCCAAGATTGCTTTCGAATTCTTTTCACTTATGGCTCAACCTTTCTATTCTTCATTGTTCTGGAGTATCCCACAAATTCTTCATGGTGGGTTCCCGTCGTCATTCTCAGCATTGGAAGACCGAAGGAGACTTTCTCTTAAATCTTGCTCTGTTATCTTGAAGATTCATGGTTCGAACATGTTGTTATCCTCTCAAATTGTTTCGATCATGAGGAATTCTTTTCATACCCATCCGGAGTATTTTAGGAGTTGTTTTCGTTTCAATTCTCCAAAGGCCATCATTTCAGAATATTATTCATTCTCGACGTTCATCTCTCGTTCTTAAATCCTTCCGGTGCTTCGTTCAAGTATTCGTTAATCAGCTCGTGACCTCTTCGTTCGTTTGTACCTTAATTCCCTCAAGTATTTTCGTTTGTTTATAATTCTTCCCGGTGATTCGTTTCTTTTCTTCGTTCATTTTCAACTCTTACGGTGGTCCGTTCAAGATTTCTCTTCCTTTGTTATCGTATCAATTCATTCATACTTTCCAAAATTCCTACCGGTGTTTCGTCGAAGACTTCATCAAGTTGGCGCTATATCTCTCTTCAATCTTTTCAAGAAGAATAAGTGACATGCCAATCTATTGCTTGTCATCAATTTAAGTTGATGAGGATAAGCATTTTGTAATTCTTATCCTTATTTCATCGAGGAGAGTTAATTCCTTCTTCCGGAGTTTGTTCATGGTATCGTGTCTCAATTCAATTCGCTCCATCTTTTCTTTTCCGGAGTTCTTCCAAGAGGTTCTTCATGGTGGTTCATCAAGGATTCCATTCATTCTCGAAGTGTTCTTCAAGATTCTTTCTCGAAGTTAAGATCCGCCAAGCTATACTCCTAAAACATACATGATGTTCGTCACATGTGTTAATTTAGGAGCTCAAGCATTCTTCGTCTTGCATTTCAAAGTGGAAATCCTTTCTACCTTGTATTTTGAGGTGGTGTGATGTCTTTCTTGACAATATCAATTCGTGTTTCATGGTTCACAAGTTGTCAAGAATGAGATATATTAAACCCATCATTTTCTCTTCGCCCAGGAGATCTTTTCAACCCATCTCTTTGTTCGAGTTATCTTGATATAGATTTCACCTAAAGCCTTTCCGAAGGATTGTTGCTATTTGTGGTGATTATCAGTGATCCAAGTTCTCCTTCTCATCTCGGTGAAAGAGGTTTTCATCTCTTTGAGCTCTCAAACAATCAATTGTTTTCCGTAGTGGTATGTCTTCACCTCTAAGTTTTGAGTTGTTTTTTCGTAATGCCCACAACAAGCTTATTCTTTTCGTTGTTGTTTTTCCACCAACTCCGTTCAATACTTCTGGTAAGGATGCTTTTCAAATTCAATGGTGGTAGAAGTTGTCATTTGCTTCTCCGTTCTTTTTCTTTCCAATGTTTTAACTTCTATTCTTTTGTTCCGGAGGCATTGTGATATTGCTCTCTTCGAGCCATCATCTCGTTTTGTCAAAATCATATTCTCTTTCTTGCTTATCCATTTAACCGGAGGTGTGTTCTCTTTTCAATTTCTTTTCAACTTATCAAGTTTTCCTTCTCTTTTGTACCAAAGTGCCGCCCAAAAATCTTTCTTGTCCATTGAGCTCTTAATTCTTGTTTTGCAACCTCCAAGTTTCTCAGGGTGTTCCTTCTTCGCATTTCTACGAAGTGCTTTCTACTTCGTTCATCTCTGTGGTATTCTTTCTCAAGTTGTTCAACACCTCTGAGATTTGTTGGATTCACACATTTATCTAAGAAGCAACTTAGTTTTACCTCTTCCTTTTCCTCTTCCGCTTCTCATGCTTAGATCTTGGGGCGAGATCTCTTGTAAGTGGGGGAGTGTTGTGACACCCCGAGACCGACGCTCCAGTTGACCTCCATTATTTTTGTGTTGTGTTCATGCTTGCATTGCTTGTGATGAGTGTTTTATTTTATGTTGGCATCATGCATCATCTCCATCATCTGGTTGTGATTGCACCCTTTATTCTGTTCATGTGTTTCTGCTACTCCTAGTTCCTCCTTGATCCTTTCTTTTTCCATGCTCAAATTATTTCAGTTCATTGCAACCTTGTGTGCTCTCCAAATCTTCCTCTTCATCCCCATCTCACTTTGCATCTTGATCTTCTCAAAAACCATCTCTAGTCCAAAACTCCAACTCTAGCTTCCTTCCTTTCTTTTATTCCATTTATTCAAGTGACATTATTTTTCTCGTCTAGAGAAATGTTCAATATTTTCCTATAAATCTTATACCGTGCCAGTAACCTCCCCTCCAAGTTTCAGATCAATTGGACAAGTTTTGGTTGGACTTTGAATTTAAACAAGTTTGGATCACTTCCAAACTTGTCTGAATTTATTGTCTCTAAAAATTGCCAAAATATTTTATAAAAATTGCTCTTTTTCCCAGCTGTCCATATATTTTTTTTTATCTCAGCCAAACCCTTCTTCGAACTCCCTGTAGATTTACCTTCTGTTTCTGTTTGTTAAATTTTTTTTTTGAGAGGTGTTTCTGTTTGTTAAATGGAAAGGAATTGCAGAGGAGTGAGAGAGAGAGGGGGTAACCCAGCGCAACCCAGCCCAGCAGGCCGGCCCAAGGCCCAGCTGCACCCCGTCTCCAGCGAACCCTAGCCCCTGCCTGATCCCCATCCCCCACCCCACTCCTCTCGATCCCCCACTCCCTCTCCCTCGTTCCCTCACGACGCCGCCGCCACACACAGAGCTCTCCCGCTCATCCCCGAGCGCCTCCTCCCTGCCCTGGTCGCCGGCCTCCCGCTCGACCCCAGCGCCGCCCTCGCCGGCCTCCTCCGTCCCTGCCTCGCCGGCAAGTGCGCCGTCCCGTCTCCCTCCTTCACGCCACCTCTCCTCCTCGCTGCTCCCACCCGTCTCCTCCTTCGCGAGCGACTCTGCTCCGCCTCCACCTCGCCATGGACGAGGCTGTCCTCGGGTCGCCGCCGCCTTGCCCCGCGCCCGCTCCTCCTTCGACCCCGACCATGCTGCACGCGGCCAACGTGGCTTCCGCCACTGTAGAGCCCGGCGCCGGCCACCTGCTCCTCTGGCCACTGAGGCCCTCGCGCGCTTCTCCGGCCACTGGCGTCCTCTGCCGCACCACCGCAGCTGCGCCCCCGCATGGCGTCGGCCACCTCCACCACGACCTCGTGCGCCTCCTTCAAGATTGTCGGCGCTGCAGGTTTTTTTCGCTGCTCGCCCGTACTCTGCCGCACCACCATCAGCCACCAGCAGCCGCCTCCTGCCGGCCAAGTCCATGGCCTCGTCAAGCCGACGCCCGGGACCAGCCCCTTCCTCCTGACTCCGGTGCCTCTCTACACGAGCCGCGCGTGCCCGGCGCCGCTCCCTGCCGAGCTCCATCCTCCGCTGCCATCTACGGAATCGTCAAGACCCGAGACCGGTGAGTCCACCGAAGGCCCTCAAGACCATACCCCCCTTCATGTCGGCAAGACCGGCAAGTCCGACCCCGAACGATCGACGACTCGTGGACCATGTACAACTACCATCGCCAAGACCACGAGTACATCTACCGGTGCCGGGTACCACTACTTCGACTACAGCCGCCGTTCATTTTGGCAAGTCCGACTACGACATGAACGACTATACGATGACCCCGAAGACTAGGAATCGTCAAGTTCCCACAACGACATAAGTGTACCCCTCAAGATCGCCAAGTTCGACTACGATTGCCGTGAACAACTACCGTCGCCGTGCGCTTTGCCATGTACCACTACTCCCTCTACATCGTGTCGAACTCGATCCGCTCCGTATATGAACGCTTCAAAGGTATACCACCGAGACGAACCCCGTGGACGAAAGCATGTTGTATGAAACGATCGTGTTTGCACCATGTTCGTATTGTCTCTTGCGCGCTCCTCGTTTCCATGCCACCGACACGTGGGACACCCGGTAGCGGGATCATTCCCCATCATATTTTGCATGACATGCTCACGCCCACACTTTCTTTTGCACCGGTATCTCAACGAGCTACCGGATCATCGAAATGTTGCCGTGGCACCATTTCCGTTTTTGCCGCCGTGGCACCCATTTCTTTCCGCCATGGCGACAAATGTCTTATATCATACTATACCACCATTTCATCAAAATTGCATATAACCATGTGTATGTCATCCTCATGCATGTTAACCACAATTAAATTGTTGTTTGCATTAAAGTTGCTAAATGACATGCTAAAATTATTTATTTCATAGCTAAATATCCGTAACTCCGAATTAAATAAACTTTATATGTAAATGGGTGGAAAAATGTGTAGATTATCATCGTGCACTTTCTTTGCAAGTTTAACAACTTTAAAATTATGTTTAGGGCAGAACAGCACCAAATTCGAAAATTACATATGGGGAGTTTCCGGAATTGTTTTGTGTTGTTTCCGGCCGCATTTAAATTGCCTAGATATATAGTTTGTTCATGCTTCACCTCTTGCCATGTTAACCAACATTTAATATTGACACTACTAGGAAAAGGGCTATAGATGATATGGCTACTAATGGCGCACCAGACATGTGGTGCGCCACTACTATATAGTAATGGCGCACCATGAGTTGGTGCGCCATTAGTGTGGTAGACACTAATGGCGCACCAGACCCACGGTGCGCCATTAGTAACAAATGTTTTTTTTTCATTTTTCCAAAAATACTAATGGCGCACCAGGGAAGAGTGCGCCATTACTAGTTTAACTAGTAATGGCGCACCTCCAACACAGTGCGCCACTACTAATTTTTTTTTTTTTTTTTTTTGCAAAACTACTAATGGCGCACCTCAAGCTGGTGCGCCATTAGTAACCAGGGTTACTAATGGCGCATATATGGGTGGTGCGCCATTAGTAACCTGGGACCAGCAAGATATTTTGGACAGCCACACCTACACACTCACTTTCCCCACTTCATTCTCTCCACCTCCTCCTCCAAGATTGTGTCGGCTGCCTCCTCCTCCTCACCTCATTTGCACCATAGATTCATCAAAATTAGGTGGTTAAATTACCTTTTTTTGATAGGTAAGTAAGGGGAAAGCTATCTTTATGTTGTAGATCTACTTTTTTTCTCTCCCTCGCTCCAACAACGTGCACATGCACTTTTTATGGCCTTGCTAGATCTATGTATGTTTGTGGTGTTGCATATGTTTGTGGTGTTGCATATATGTTTGTGTTTGCAGGTACCGGTATTTGAAATGCGATAGTTGCCAATATTTTACCGGAATGTTGATTCATTTCCGTTTCGGCGAGAATTTTGGCACTATGCATTCTTTTTGGTCCTATTTTTAGGGAAAGTCATGCCAAATTTTTTCTTGGTTCTAAAATATCGTTTTGCTCTACCCCGCAGGCGACCATGGTCCGCACGATGACCGAAGGCATCGTGAATAGGTTTTTGAGCTCCGCAAAGGCCGAGATGCTTCAAAAGAACGAGACGGAGATAAGATGTCCGTGTCGAAGATGCAAGCTGAAGAGCCTTATTGCGGACCCGGATTCCGGGCAGGTGCGGGACCACCTGCTCTTGCGTGGTTTCATGGATGGCTATCGGTGGCAAGGTGATGAAGATGACTATGAAGTCGTCCATGGGGGCCGGGCAAGAAATGAGGAAGGGCAGCAAGACAACCACCGCGGCGAGGGCGGTCGAGAAGACGAAGAATCTCCAGGACATGATCACGACGGTGATGCTGTACACAGTCATCATGTAGAAGATGCCGGACATGATGATGAGGAAGATCAAGACGAAGGGCATGATCATGAAGATGAAGATGCCGGAGCAGACGACGATGGAGGCTGGGTGCAGGACCCTCATATTCAAGAGCTGCTTCTCAAGCAGACGGATAACGCAAGAGCTGCCGCCCGAGAGAAAGCCAAGCTGGATCAACTGGAGATAGACGCGGTTACTCCATTGTATGAAGGATGCAGGCCCGAGGATACCCGCCTGAAAGTAACGCTCATGGCTCTGGAGATGAAGGTAAAACACAAAATGACCGACGCATGCTTCGACGAGAACATGTCATTCTGGCACGAACGTCTTCCCAAGGGGAACAAGTGCCCGACCAGTTTCGAGGAGGCGAAGAAAATCGTGTGTCCTCTGGATTTACCGCACGTGAAATACCATGTGTGCATGAACAATTGCATCATTTATCGGGACGGGCACGCGAAGTCTACCATATGTCCGGTGTGCGGCGTCACTCGATACAAGAAGAGGAAGAAAGCTCCTCGAAAAGTGGTGTGGTACTTTGCGATCACTCCTCGTCTGCAGCGGTATTTCGCGGACCCTAAGGCAGCAAAGCTCCTGCGTTGGCACGCGGATAGGGAGGAGAAGAAGCGAGAAGATGACGGAAATGATCCGGAGATAAATAAAAAAGACAAGATGCTGAGTCACCCTAAGGATGCGAGCCAGTGGCAAGCGTTGAACTTCGAACACCCAGAATTTGGGGACGATCCAAGGAACATCGTGCTGGGCGCGAGCACCGATGGAGTCAATCCGTTTGGCAGCCAGAGAAGCACACATAGCACCTGGCCTGTGTTTGTGTGGATGTACAACCTTCCCCCCTGGTTGTGCATGAAGAGGAAGTACATTCACATGAGTATGCTAATTGAAGGGCCGAAACAACCAGGGAACGACATCAATCTGTATCTGGGGTTGCTGAAAGAGGAGCTAGACACGCTGTGGAAAACGCCAGCCAATACGTGGGACGCCGCAGAGAAAGAATATTTCCCTATGAGAGCCGCACTGCTCACGACGGTGCACGACTATCTCGGTTACGGATATGTCGCGGGGCAGGTGGTCCACGGATTTTCTGGATGCGTCAGGTGCATGGATGACACAACGTATCGCCAGCTAGATAGAGATCCCGGGTCTTCAAAAACCGTGTTCATGGGACATCGAAGGTGGCTTCGCGACGATGACTCATGGAGAAAACGCAAGGATCTGTTCGATGGTGAAACCGAACCCCGAAGACGCCCGCGTACGAGGAGCGGCGAGGAAATAGACGAGCTGTTGAAAAATTGGAAAGAGTGCCCACCGCCGGGAAAGGCGCCAGAGCCGGGAAAGGTGCCACCGTCGGGAAAGAAGCGAAAGGCGCCAGAGTCGCTGCTGAAGGTATGGAAAACGAGGTCTGTTTTCTGGGACTTGCCGTACTGGAAGATCCTCCGTGTGCCTCACAGCCTTGATGTCATGCATATCACGAAGAACGTGTGCGAGAGTCTGCTTGGTACCCTGCTCAACATGCCAGAGAGGACCAAAGATGGGCCGAAAGCAAGGGCAGACTTGAAATCAATGGGCATCAGGGAGGAGCTTCACGCTAATGATGATGATGATGATGATGATGATGATGATGATGAGGCGATGGACACGGAAAGTCGTCGCAAAGGCAAAAAGGCCAAGAAGATCGGAAATGACTTCCCTCCCGCGTGCTTCACTCTAAGTCAGGAGGAGATCGAGCAGTTTTTCACCTGCCTCGTAGGAGTAAAACTTCCTTACGGTTATGCGGGGAAGATAAGCAGATACCTAGACTCAGCGAAGCAGAAGTTCAGCGTGATGAAGTCTCACGACTGTCACGTGCTGATGACGCAGATACTTCCAGTTGCAATCCGTGGGATCATGGACGCGCACGTCCGTGAAACGCTATTTGGCCTATGCAACTTTTTCGACGTCATCTCTCGAAAGTCGGTTGGCGTGAGGCAACTCAGAAGGCTACAGGAAGAGATCGTGGTGATACTATGCGAGCTTGAGATGTACTTCCCGCCCGCATTCTTCGACGTTATGGTGCATCTGCTGGTCCATATCGTGGAGGATATCATCCAACTCGGGCCGACGTTCCTGCACAGCATGATGCCGTTCGAAAGGATGAATGGTGTCATCAAAGGATACGTTCGCAACATGTCACGTCCAGAGGGAAGCATAGCCAGGGGCTTTCTGACCGAAGAGTGCATCTCCTACTGCACGAATTATCTAGGCATCGAGAACCCCGTTGGTCTGCCCGTCAACAGGCACCTCGGCAGGCTCGCTGGATGGGGTCACCGCGAGGGTCGCCACGAAATGCATGTCGACTTCGAGGGTCGACTCGCCGACTTTGAAAGAGCAAACCTAGTCGCGCTACAACACATAGACGTGGTCGATCCTTGGGTGGTAGAGCACAAAACCTTTATTGAGAAGACGTACAATGACCGAGGCCAACAGAGGACGGACGGAGATATAATCAAAGAGCACAACTCATGTTTCACGCGTTGGTTCAAGGAGAAGCTTCTGTCGTACCCTTTACATGAGGATTCTTCCGTGGAAGAACAACTCATATTCGCCTTGTCACAGGGCGCCAAGCACAACCTGATGACCTATGAGGCGTATGATATCAACGGCTACACATTCTACACCGAGGACAAGGACATGAAGAGCGATGGTTATCAGAACTCCGGGGTAACGATGGAATCCTACACCGGTAACGACAAGGACAGATACTACGGAAGGATCGAGGAGATCTGGGAGCTGAGCTACGCTGGAGAGAAGGTCCCGATGTTCCGTGTCAGATGGGCCAAGAGCGTCCTAAAAGAAGACCGGTATTTCACCACCATGGTTATACCCGAAGCCAAATCCAAGACCGCGGGCGCAAACGTCACCGCGAAAAATGAGCCATGGGTACTGGCTTCCCAAGTGGACCAATGCTTCTTCATTACCGACCCGTCAAAGCCCAGTCGTGTTGTCGTGAGGAGAGGCAAAAGGAAGATCATCGGAATGGATGGAGTCGCCAATGAGCAAGACTTCGACAAGTACGGCGACCCGAAGATGGAACATGACGACGACGATGAAGTAGCAGCATACACCACAAGAAGAAGCAGGACCACCCTACCTAAAGGACGTCCGTTCCACAGAAGAACTCCATTTGCGAAAAAGAAGGGCAAGAAGATTGTGAACAGATAGCTAGCTAAGATCGATTGTATTTAAATCGTAGTCTTCATTTCTCGATTGTATTTCATGGGCACTTTTTGAACTCATGAATATTTTTAAATTTCATGGGCACTTTTTGAATTCATGAATATTTTTTCAAATTTGATGATATTTTTAAAAATTTATAAATTATTACTGTTTTTATAAAAATTTATTACTGTTTTTATAAAAATTTATGAAAATCATTTATAAAAAAATATTACTGTTTTTATCTTATTGGATTGCTTCACTTTCACTGGTTTCTCATCTTCTCATCTCTTGTTAATAGCTGCGGACATTAGATATTACTGTTTTTATAAAAAAATATTACTGTTTTTATAAAAAAATATTACTATTATGATTTAAACAAGTTTGAACATATTTAAACACAAATAAATATCAAACAGCATTTTAAATGCATAAAAACAAAAATTGGGGAGCCTGGGAATCGAACCCAGGACCTCCTGGTGTGTGTGCTGCGTGCTGACCAGTCGGGCTAGTGGGCGTGTTCTGATGGAGATAGGGTTAGGTGGAATATAACCTGACCAGTCGGGCTAGTAATTAAAACAAAATTCTAATGGCGCACCAGGGAGAGGTGCGCCATTAGAATCGTCGTACTTATGGCGCACTAGGGGGAGGTGCGCCATTAGAACCCTCCCCCCACTCCACCTATTCCCCTCGCACTGTGGCCTCCCTCCCACCCTCGCCAGATCCCCCACTCGACCCCAACCGTACGCCGCCGCCCCCTTGCTCCGCCCCCTCCGTCCGTCGCGCCTGCACGCCGTCGGCGACGCCGCCGCCGCTGTGGTCTTGCGCTGCCCCCGACGCCGCCGCCCCGACCCCCGCGGGACTCCACCCCCGCCGCCCCCGCGCCCCCCGAACGGGATCGGCCGAGCGCGCGCCGCCCGCTCCTCTCCTCTCCTCCTCCCTCCGACGAGCGAGGGCCTCCTCCGGCCCCTGCAGCAGCCGGCGAGCGCGGCCCCGACGCACCCACCCCGCCTGCCCCTACGTGCGCCGCCGACCCCGACCCCGACCCCGACCCCTCCGGCGACCGGCCGCGCCCGCCCAGGTACCTCTCCTCCTTCCTCCTTCCTCTGCCCTCCTCCTCTGCTCCCAGCGAACACGACCTCGGGTTCTTACTTGCGGAATCGTTGATAGATACTAAATGTTGGTCCTTGCTAGCATAACTACCTGTGAGTTGACATAACTGTGAGTTGAAAGCTAGCATGGCTGTCGATTAAGATCTCTCATTTCTTCTTGTGCATACGTCAGATTACTCTCGAATTCTTGGAAAGAAACAAGCCAGCAGGATTTCGGGTTCTGAAACTGAAACATAGCAAAAACAGGACAGTACACAAGTAGCCAGCCCTTCCCGGTTTCCACTTGCAAATGCATAATTTCACTTCTAGCGCCAGATGTTGTACATGATCAGCGCAACCAAGAGGACTTGGACGGAATATACTCTGTAGCAAGACGGATGGCTGCTGTACTGTCAAGAGTATATACTCAGGCTATGTCTTGTGGCTGAAACTACATTTTTTTAGCTGAAGACTAACCGAAACTTCTTTAGGGAAGATGATTGATTAACTAGTGTAAACGAACACTGTGACTGTATGAATATCAACATACATAACCAAGATCCATGTAGATGTAGTCACGTCAAGATTGAATATTTTGTATGTAGTACGTGCTAGCTGCTATGACAGATTTGGCAATGTAAATGAACACCGTATGATGTGAATATCAACATACTCCAGTAGTCCAGTGCAGCAAGTTGTTACTACTATCTTCCTTGAGTTTGTTGAGCAGGGTAGGTAATGGTATACTACTGCTATTTTAGATGGTGTATGACTGGCATTAAATAAACTGTACTAGTTGGGACTCTCCGACCATCGTGTCGTGATGATTTTGCAGGTACCCCGAGAGGCCCTTGAGTTTGCCGGAATGTCGATTAACTTCCGTTCCGGCAAATTCGGGTACTCCATATGTCCTATTTTCAGCAAAGGTCATGCTGAAATTTTCCGTGAATTTTAGCATGACTTTGCTAAAAATCGGACATATGGGGTACTTGCTACTAATGCATGGGCCGGGGTATCTTAGTACTTAATTAAGTAGCTTTTAGGGTGCCTCGGTGTCGATAAGAACCTAAATGATGAAAGCTTAGGCTTTTAGGGTGCCTCGGCGTCGACAAACCCTAAATGATAAAAGCTTAGCTTTTAGGATGCCTCGGTGTCGACAAACCCTAAATGATGAGACCATGATCTTGTTCCTTGACAATAACCAACTTTTTGACCAAACTTTTTCCCTATTTAGAGCGAAACATGGCCCACAACGATGAGGTCGGTGGTTCGGGCGGCAAGCAATTCTGGGAGCTGTCCCAGGAGATGGAGGAACAACCTCACCGCTATGAGGACGCCGCAGAAGACACCGATCCTGACTACACAACCCCTAGTGGTGTCGGGGATGACACCACTGATGGTGCCGCCGAGGATGCCACCACTGATGGTGCCGCCGAGGATGCCACCACTGATGATGGCAGCGCACGCACAGATGGCAGCCAACCGAAGAGGCAACGGAAGGACCGGCGCCCGAACGTGCTCCGCACCGTCAAGGAGGAATTTACTCAAGTGGACTCCGACGGGCATCCAACGGAGCCCAAACAAATAGTCAAGGGGTACTCGGTTCAGCTCGGGTGCATTCTCCGGAGCACCGTCTCGATCAACACCGAGAACCTAAGGCATAAGGACCGAGGGAATTTGCGCAACCTCCTCTTCACGAAGCTGCACGAACGATACAAGTTCCCCGCTGAATTTGAAAACACACGCCTCTCAGGGAATAAAGTGAACAGTGCCGCCCTCACGAGGATGAGCACGGCCCTGTCTACTTGGAGAAGCGCGGTGAAAAGAAAGATTGAGAAAGGTGATAGTTATGAGAAGATCAAGGCGAAAAATCCTTCGATCAGCGAAGATGACTACAAGGAGTTCAAGATCAAGTGCGAGAGCAGCGCAACCTCCGAATCAAGTCAGTGGGGGAAAGAAATGCGGGAGTTGAACTTAGGGGAACACAAACTCGGTCCCGGCGGTTACAGAGTGGCGGAGCCTATATGGGACAAGGAGGACGCGGAGCGTGCCGAGCAAGGCCTACCGCCCTGCTTCGAGAAATACCGTGACAAGCAGACCAGGAACTATGTCAGGGCCCGGTACAAGGAGGACCCGGTAACAAAGGAGCTTACCACGGATCCGAAGACCAGGGCGCTTGAGCTTGTTCTGGCGCAGGAGACTGAAAGCAGTAGCGCGGGGTCGTCTCAGAGCATCCCTTGGGACAGCACTCTAAATAGGGCGTTGAACGTAATGAAAAACAAGGATAAGCTCAGTAAGCCGTCGTCAGCTGGTCGTGTGGCCGGCAAAGGCTTGTCCACAAAATGGTCGTCATACTATAACGCTGGTGGGCGAAAGGAGAGAAAGACCAGCTCGGAAAGCCAGTCGCGCGAGGTTCAAGAACTCAAGGCACAAGTGGCGCGGATTCCGGAGATTGTCCAAGAGCAAGTGCAACAACAACTGGGATCGACGCTCACCGGCATTATGCCTACCTTGATTCATGGGCTGACGACGTGGATTGCGAGCGGCCAACAGGGGCCGCCCCCGATTCCCAGCTTCACGGCCAGCAACTCGCACAGCACGCAGGCGGCGCCATTGGTGTCTCCGGCGGAGCCGGTATTGGTGTCTCCGACGCCGGCACGGGCATTGGAGCTTAATGCACCCGGGTGTACGCCGGCCGGCACCTCGGCAGCAAGCGGCCCCTCCGTCAATTGCACGCCCGCCGTTGGCGGTGCCTCGACATTAGCCGAGCTCGACGCCATCATCACGGTAACTAATTAAGCCTCTCGGCCGAGGACTTCATCTCCTTGCCTTTGACTGGGCATCCCTGACGCCCTACATGTTTTCGCAGGGCGCCGCCGACGTTCCGTGCACTCTCCTGCACTTCGTGAACAACGAGCTGGTCGATGTCGCCAAGGGCAAAATCGTTCAACCGGGCAACCCCGTGTTCCACGGTAATCCAATGCCACCCACCGTGTATAGGGTTCAACTGGTTCGGGTGCTGCCAGGCTGCGACGAGTTGTTACCTCCGATTCGACCCGCCGGGGCCGACGAAGATGATGTGATGACCCTCAGCGCCTGCCTAACCTGGCCCCTTCTTTGGCCGAAGAGCCAGATTCGTTTGGGGGCGGGGGACACCACCCCAAAGACAACACCGCCAGTCGTGCCGGCGCCAAGCCATGGCAAGACCGCCGCAACGCTACCGGACATGCCGGACATGCATATGGCACAGGATCCGGGCATGCATATGGCACAGGATCCGGACGACGACGACGGTACATTTACCAAAGTCGATAAGTACTTCAACGAACATGGGTACGATGATGAATTCTTGGGGCCTCCTTCTCAAGAACCCAACCCTGCAAAAGACGATCGCGATCTAGCTGGTACCGCGGAGAAACCCAATTGCAACAGGCGTCGTCTGGCTTTCAGTTCTCAGGAGACGCCTCCAGCTGCCGCCTTCACCGAGCCTCAGATAGCCGAGGTGCGAAATATTATCAGCCCCAACACACTCAAGAAGGCGGTCTCTCAGCAGAACTCGATCCCATTACAGCAGAAGAAGAAGGGACGGAAAAGAAAGATTAAGGGTGCGAGCCAGCCGGCACCGAGTACGATCCGTGCTCAGGACGGGCCACCTTCACCTAAGGATATCTCGAGGAGGGTGCATGTGGCGGGTAGGCCGATGCTACCGACTAATATGCTCAATGCTGCAACCGGTGCTATGCGGAGTCTGCATGACAGTGTTCTTTCTTTGGAGAAGCGGCGTCTCCGAGAGAATGATGTGGCATACCCGGTTTTCGTGGCCAAGGTGCCAGAGGGCAAGGGCTTTGTGGATAGCGCCATCGGGGGTATGATCGTCCTGCGGTTTGATGACATCTTCGCTATGTTTAACCTTCATCCGCTGCACTACACCTTCGTTCGGCTATTTTCGCTGAGTATGGAGATGCGGATCATTAGAGACAAGACCCCGGACATCGTGATAGTCGACCCCTTCTACATGCGTGCCAAGATCTTGGGCAGCGCTGGGGACCGGCAAGTCGCGAGTTCATACCTCGAAGGCGTCATTCTGGCGAACCCAGATAAGGATAACTTCCTCGTGACTTACTTTACCGAGTAAGTCGTCCCCTCATCGCCCCGTAACATATGATTTCTTAGATTTCGATCGTTCTTTTTTTTTCTAACATTCCGTGTTTTGTGCAGTGACACACATTGCACACTCATCCTCTTAAGCCCGAAATATTCCATGGCCACGTATTTTGACTCGGACCGTCAGTCGAAGAAAGACTACACAAATATCAAGAAAGTTCTTGATGATGTTCTCCCCGGCTACGCCAGATCTGGAGGCACCTTCAACAGGCCAATTCGTAGGTACGGCAAGCACGTGTTCGCCCACACTACGACGTTCCCCTGCGTCAAGCAGCCGCCTGGCGGTCAGAAGGATGCCTACTACGCCCTCCATCACATGCGGGCGATCGTGCGGGACCATGATCACCTTCTGCTACCAAATAATCTCAAAGATTGGGCCGCAAGCTTGTCGGCAATCCAGGACACGGACATCAGACAAGAATTCTTTCGCATCCAGTCGGAGTTTGCGGAAATCATCCATCAAGATGTCCTTCGTACCTCGGGGCAGTTCTACCTTAGATATCAACCGTCCAACAGTGACATAGAAACAACGCTACAAATGCAGGCTGACAACGACCGCGATTTCATGACCATCACGATAGACGGCGGCTTCATCCACGCTCCGGTCCCTGAGTCGAGTCGAAAGTAGTGATGGTATGTAGTTCTGAAATATCGATTAGCTCTCTAGTTTGGACAGTCGTTCAACTTATATGTAATCGATGCTATTTATTAGTAGGACCACGAATCGTGCTATTAATGTGTTGCTTTTCTCTTCCGATCCTTTTGTTGCATACTTATATATTGCTTATGTATTGTCTGTGAATTGCTACTAACGTTTTGTTTGTCTAGTGCATAGAGATGCCGTCGTATGTCGTGTACAAGGGTAAGGTTCCCGGAGTCTACGACGACTGGGAGGAGTGTCGGAAATAGGTTTACCGTTTCAGCGGTAACAGTTACAAAGGGTACACCACTAGGGCGGAGGCGGAAGCTAGATACGCGCACTATCTAGCGGGAGAGAGGAGGGAGCGGAGGAGGAACCGGATGAAGACCAGTTTCATCGCGATGATGCTCATCGTGATGACCGCAGCTCTCTTCTATGTGATGGTAGTTTAGATGATCGATATCGACTTGTAATGTGGACAAACTCGCTACTCGCGGTCTAGCTCGAGACTTGTAAATGTTCTAACTTTGTTCGGTCTTTTGAATTCGGAGACTAGCTAATATGATGAATTGTATTCGGAGACTAATCTTCTATTGTATTCGATGAATCTGCTGTTGCTGTGTGGTGCTAGCTATATTCTGTCAAATAATATATTTTGTAACCTGTGAAAATATCAAAAACGAAAAAAAAAATCCCTAATATTCATACTAGTGGCGCACCACCAAATAGTGCGCCATTAGTAAGCCAGAGCACACTAATGGCGCATCATCTACCAGTGCGCCATTAGTATGCCAAAGCACATGTTACATATGGCCCCTGGGAGGCATACTAATGGCGCACTGTGGGCTATACTAATGGCGCACTGCATGGTGCGCCATTAGTATACCAGATACTAATGGCGCACCAGTGGTGCGCCATTAGTAAAAAATTCTAATGGCGTGGTGCTAGTGGCGCACCTGTAGTGCGCCATTAGTAGCGAAAACAGGTGCGCCACTAGCACCCCTTTTCCTAGTAGTGTGATGAGTACCTAAACGAGAGTGAACTAAATAGTTCGAATGTGCAGTTTTCTCAATATGCAATTCGTTGCATATTGAGCTTCACTTAATTTGTAGTATTTGTTTGTTGCATCTTGTCATGACGTGCATCTTTAAACCGGACATGCATCATGCTTGTTTGTGCATCATGCCATGACTATGTTATGTTTGTTTACCATGCTGTTTGTTCCTTTCCGGTTGTGCTTCTTCCCGATAGTTTCGGTTTCATTGCGATTGTGAGGATTCGTTCGTCTACGATTGGTTCGTCTTCTTCATGGACTCGATCTTCTTCCGAGCGGGAATTTAGGCAAGATGACCATAACCTTGGATACCTTTACTATCGTTGCTTGCTAGTTGTCTCGATGCTATCGCTATATCGCACTTCCTACCACATATATGTCAGCCTCCCATATGCCATGAAACAGCCTCTAACCATCCTTACCCAGCAAACCATTGTTTGGCTAAGTTACCACTTGCTCAGCCCCTTTATTATAGCGTTGCTAGTTGCAGGTGCAGTTGCAGGTTGTTCCATGTTGGGACATGGATATCTTGGGATATCACAATATCTATTATTTAATTAATGCATCTATATATTTGGTAATGGGTGGAAGGCTCGGCCTTTTGCCTGGTGTTTTGTTCCACTCATGCCGCCCTAGTTTCCGTAATGCTGGTGTTATGTTCCATGTTGAGCGCTCCTAACACATGTGGGGCATATGGGAACCCCCCTGATCATTCGTTTTAGGTTGAAACTTCTCCAGCAAGGCCCAACTTTTATTTTACCATTTGCCTAATAACAACTAAAACTTGCATAGGGACCTGTCGGCCCCCGTGGATAATTAATCAACAACCCACGGGCCAGTGCTCCACATGAGTGTTGGTCCGAAACTAGAGCACTGTGCGGGGCCGCCCCTTGGCAACTAGGGTTATTTTGGCACCTGTACGCGTAGCTTATCCGCCGTGTCCTGAGAACGAGATACGCGGCTCCTATCGGGATTGTCGACACGTCGGGAGGTCTTGCTGGTTTAGTTTCCCTTTTGCGAGTGACTTGTCCACCGGGATTCCTTATCGTAAGCATCGTGTTAGCATGGTGTGAGGATGTTCCATCGGATGCGTGTGGTAATTTATGATGGACTACTTGGAGCACCCCTGCAGGGTTAGATCTTACGCGAAGCCGTGCCCGCGGTTATGTGGTACGTGGAAATTTATAACCTCCGGTTGTAGAAAACTTGAAACTAAATCCTAATTAAAATACACCAACCGCATGCGTAACCGCGACTGTCTCTTTTCGAGGAAGTTCGAGAAGAGAACACAGTGGGGTTATGTTTGACTCGTAGGTAGGTGTTCAGGATCACTTAGTGATCATTCGTAGTGTGCGACCGTTATGCGCAGTTATTTTTCTTATTCTTGTACTCGTAAGCTAGCCACCATATAATGCTTAGTGCTGCTGCAACCTCACCACCTTACCCCTTCCATACCCCTTTAAACTTTGTTAGTCTTGATACCCATGGTTATGGGATTGCTGAGTCCTCGTGGCTCACAGATTGCTACAACAACAGGTGCAGATACCGGTAATGTGATGACTTGACGTGAGCGTGATGCATGTTTGCTTTTGGAGTTCTTCTTCTGCTTCTTCTTCTTCGTCGATCTCGGGATAGGATCCTGGTCGGCAACCTGGGCTAGCAGGGTGGATGTTGTTCGAGTTTTTCGTTTGATTTCATCCGTAATCGGATGCTGCTCTTCTGTATGATGTTTGATATGTATTGTTGTTTTAATGAGATTTTTGTCAGTATTGATATGTATATCTCCATCCATTATGTATGTGGTACGATGTAATGATATCCACCTTGCGAGCGTCTCAATATGCGCTTCTACTCTTGGTGGGGCCTTCGAGCTCCTCGAGAATAGGATCGCATATTGGGCGTGACAGATACCCTGCCGAGAAAAGGTGATGCCGATGTCCGTCTCCGTCCCTCCGACCGACCTGCACCTCCATGACGGCGAAGACACCGGCGACCTCTACATCATCGATGGCCTCCTCTACCTAGGCATGCCGGAGATGCGGCCGCATTTTGAGGCCCTGGTGTGGAGGAGGATCCGCCCGTCCCCCGCATCTCACAGGTTCTGGCACTGCGATGCCCTCCCGCTGCCGCTGTGGATCAGCCACTACAAGCGCGCCTTTGTCCACAGCCATGCCCTCATCGGCGACACCATCTGCTTCTTCATCTCTGGCGCTGAGGGTGCCGGCACCTACTGCTTCCACATGGCGACTCGTGCGTGGAGCAAAGCTGGCGACTGGCTCATGCCCTTCCATGGCAAGGTGGATTATGTCCCCGAGCTTGGACTCTGGTTTGGCGTCTCACACAACCTCCCCTGCACTGCTGACCTCTAGGGCGTCGTCAGAGGGGAGGAGCCGCTGTCGGACAAGATGCGGATCTGGGCGCGTGATGACCTGCCAGAGGAGTGGCAGCCGAACAACTTGTGCCAGCCTATTATCGTCAACCTCGGTTCCGACAGGTGCATCGTCGTCGACTTTTTGGATGCCATGAAATTCAACAAGGACTGGAACGAGATGGAATCCGTCTAGGAATTTGCCCTCTTCACCGGTATGGAGGTAGCGTACAACAACGGCAAAGGCAAAGGGATAATGCGTGGCCTCCGTATGATGAAGCACAAATCCCGCTGTTACATGTTTAACAATCAACAGAGGATCGAGGCGGTGCTCTGAATGACTCAGCAACTCATTCTGAACTGCAGCTAGTGTATGCATGCATGCATGCATGCAAGCATTCCGGGACTTAATTTGCTATCAGTGTAGTGAAACTTACTGATGTAACGTAGTGTAAATTGTACCTCCCTGGTGTTATTCTGGAGCATTCTAGGAGGCTCTGGTGGTGCGTGCTGCTGGTTCCGTTCCCTCTGGCTGGCGGTGGTGGGCGCGGTGTGTTGGCAGAGGCCTCTTGGGCTGAAGCATGGGGTGAGCTGTGGCGCCATGGTGGCGGTTCACAACGATGTGCGGGCCGTGCGTAGCGGCGGCTGGGCGTGCTCCGGCGTCCTCTCGTCTGTGGACGGTCCTTGTGGACACTTTTAGGTCTCTCCCGTGGTTGCAGGTGGTGGCCGGTCCGGCCTCTCGCGCCGTTGAGTGGGTGATCGGTTTGGGCTAGGTGCAGATCCAGGCAGGGGGCCCCGGTTGGGCATCATGGGTGATGTTTGGAGAGGTAGTGGGAGAGATGGGTGGCGCCGATGCGGTCAGGCCACCCGCCACCGGCATGGGTGCCGGACGTCGACGTAGTCCGCTCCCGCCCGACCTCTTCTTTGAGCTTGGTGCTCCCCGATCGATTTGGTCGTTCCGGTCGCTAGCGGCTCTGTCGGCAGTCGGAGCATGCCAGTCAGTTCATCACTCACCGTCATGGAGGAACTTTGGCTTTGGGGCGTCTTGTTCCCTGGGCGGCGGCTCGGGTGGTGGGAGCCGCGGTGCATGTGGGCTGAACTCATGGCTTAGGTGCGGGCGGCTAGTGGCTGGCATTTCGATGTTCTGTGCCGGTGGGCAGCATGCTTGGCCCACCAAGTCGTAGGCGGAGTATGCTTGCCGGGGTGAAAACCCTGTCTGGTTTTGGCTAGACCGACGGAGGCGGCGCCTGTGGGCGTCGCCATCTTCGTGAAGCCTCCGGTGTGATTGCTCCCTCCCTTCACCGTTCTCCGGATGAAAATCTGATCTTTCGATCGGGCGGTGGCAGCGCTGCTATGTCGTGTCCTTCCCGAAGGCACCGTCTTGGAGCGCACGGTTTCGTCGAGTCTCGACTTCACCTCTTCGCGATATCTTCATCGGAAGGGCGTTGGCGGCTATTTAGTGATGCTTCATGTCCTCTCATGTAGTCTACTTCGAGTCGTTCGTCGTGTTGGTGTTGTAGTCCTTTGGCACATATGTATCTGGCCATGGGTGTGTGTGAGTGTGCTGTGGGGTGTTGTGTTTGTATCACTATAAGATGCATGCTAGATAGCGGTTGAGGGTTGGAGTAATAATAGTAGATGCAGGCAAGAGTTGGTCTACTTGTCACGGACGTAATGCCTATGTACTGATCATGCCATGAAGAACGTCATAACTATACGTTTTTCTATCAATTGTCCCACGGTAATTTGTTTACCCACCGTATACTATATTCTTGAGAGAGATGCCTCTAGTGAAAATTATGGCCCCCGAGTCCATCCAAATCATATTACTAAAACCGTAATTTACTTGCTGCAATTTATTTACTTTTAATTCCGTTTGCAATTTACAAACCTATCACTATCAGAATTAATCCTTACAATTAACGAGTACAAGGGGATTGACAACCCTCTTGCCCGCGTTGGGTGCAAGTATTTTGTTTGTGTGTGTGTGCAGGTACTGTCAACCTTTGTCTGTGTGAATCTTCTATTGGTTTGATAACCTTGGTTCTCTACTGAGGGAAATACTATTCGCTACTATATTGCTTTACCTTTCCTCTTCAGGAAAAATCCCAACGCAACTCACAAGTAGCACTCAACATTGCAGAAGTCGTCGTCGTAATTAGACCTTCTCAATGGCAGCATCCCACGTCGGATGGAAATAGTGAATGCTTTTTGCAGCCAACCTGCGCTAGTTATTGGACAAATTTGGTGGGTACCATGCAATATTATTATAGTCCTTGAAGAAAGCATGTGCCTTTTCAGGGCTAAAATCATGTGGAATCTTGAACATAATTCCCACCATATATAATTTCCCTGGGCAAAGTTTAGCAATTGAAAACTTATCCACTCTTGCTCTTTTTAGGGGTGCCGCTGAATAGGAAAACAAAAATGTCCCGCGGCCTAGCAATTTTCGTCCACTTACGAAAATTTTGGTCGTACTACTAATCATAGTGCCAACAGTTACATGTTCTAAATAGTAATAATACTTATGTGTATTCATAAAATTCTTATATTCCAATTTGTTGAGAGATTTTACAAGCAAGAAATGGTACTGAATGTGTAAATGTGATTATTAATTTAGCTGTATTCACGATTTTTTTTAAAATTTAGCTAGCCCGGGTGGATGCACGGGTGGACGACTAGTAATAATCCTAATCCTAATCCTAATCCAGGTCCACGCCAACCCACATTCACCTACCTACTCAGCTGCGCTGCCTACTTAACCCGTCCCCTCCAAGAAGAGCCTCCGCTCACCACTCTCAGTATCCAGATACGCATATACACACCTGCCAGCTAGCTTACTTGCTTTAATACTTCTTTGCATATGTCGATGGAGTGCGAGAACGGCTTGTGCGTTGCGCAGCCAGCGCGGGCTGACCCACTCAACTGGGGGAAGGCGGCGGAGGAGCTCTCGGGGAGCCATTTGGATGCGGTTAAGCGCATGGTTGAGGAGTACCGTAGGCCCGTGGTGACGATGGAGGGCGCCAGCCTGACCGTCGCCATGGTCGCTGCGGTGGCTGCCGGCGCCGTGACCAGGGTGGAGCTCGACGACTCCGCCCGCGGCCGCGTCAAGGAGAGCAGCGACTGGGTCATGAACAGCATGGCGAACGGCACAGACAGCTACTACGGTGACGCCACCTCTCACCGGACGACCAAGGAGGGCAGCGCTCTCCAGAAGGAGTTCGTTAGGTACGAACTAAACCCCCCCGCCCCCAAAAAAAGAATTATATTTCACATCTTGATCGTCTCTTGTCTCTGGGTTATGGAAGCCTTATTTTTTTATTTTTGTTGTGCATGTATTCCTTGCTGTTAAGATGCTTTAATGCCGGAGCCTTCGGCACCGGCAAAGATGGCAACGTTTTGCCTGCTGCGGCGACTAGAGCCGCTATGCTCGTCCGTGTCAACACCATGCTCCAGGGATATTCTGGCGTACGCTTCGAGATCCTTGAGACAATCGTCACGCTTCTCAACACCAACGTGACACCATGCCTACCTCTCCGGGGCACCCTCACCGTGTCCGGTGACCTGGTCCCGCTTTCCTATATTGCGGGCCTGGTAACCGGCCGCCCAAACTGCATGGCCACAGCTCCGGATGGCACAAAGGTTAATGCCATGGAGGCATTTAAGATCGCCGGCATCCAACATGGCTTCTTCGAGCTGCAGCCCAAGGAAGGCCTTGCAATGATGAACAGCACGGCAGTGGGCTCAGGGCTTGCGTCCATTGTGCTTTTCGAGGCTAACATCCTTGGCGTCCTTGCCGAGGTCCTGTCAGCCGTCTTCTGTGAGGTCATGAACGGCAACCCGGAGTACACGGACCATTTGACCCACAAGCTGAAGCACCACCCTGGACAGATCGAGGCCGCCGCCATCATGGAGCATATTCTTGAAGGCAGCTCCTACATGATGCTCAGGAAGAAGCTCGACGAGCTTGACTCACTGATGAAGCCCAAGCAAGATAGGTATGCACTCCGCACGTCACCGCAGTGGCTTGGCCCTCAGATTGAGGTCATCCATTTAGCCATCAAGTCGATTGAGCGGGAGATCAACTCTGTCAACAACAACCCACTCATCGACGTCTCCCGTGGCAAGGCTATTCATGGTGGAAACTTCCAGGGCACACCCATTGGTGTGTCCATGGACAACACCAGACTTGCCATTGCTGCGATAGGCAAGCTCATGTTTGCCCAGTTCTCGGAGCTAGTGAACGACTTCTACAACAACGATCTACCTTCCAACCTCGCTGGCGGGCGTAACCTAAGCTTGGACTATGGCTTCAAGGGTGCCGAGATTGCGATGGCCTCGTACTGCTCTGAGCTCCAATTCTTGGGAAACCCTGTGACCAACCATGTCCAAAGCATGGAGCAACACAACCAAGGTGTCAACTCTCTCGGTCTCATCTCATCCAGGAAGACCGCCGAGGCCATTGACATATTGAAGCTCATGTCCTCGACATTCTTGGTTGCATTGTCTCAGGCCATAGACCTCCGCCACCTCGAGGAGAATGTCAAGAATGTTGTCAATGTTAGAGAATGAGCAACTCCATTCACAGGAGGGCCAAAGGCCAATACATATACATGTGTGGTAAAGTGCAAGAAACCCCTTATACAATGGGGATAAACCGAAAATGGGCTATACACATCTAACCCCACCCCCCTCAAACTCATGGTGGATCAACCACACTGAGTTTGGAGAGAAAGAACCCGTGCTGCGCTCGAGTCTGTGTCTTCGTGAATAAATCCGCCAACTGTGACTCAGAAGGCACATAGTGAAGAGCAAGAACTTGATCTTGCACAGCCGCACGGACAAAGGAGGCATCCACACCAATGTGCTTGGTGAGATCATGCTTCACCGGGTCACGCGCAATGCTGATAGCACCTGTACTATCAGACAGGAGTGGAGTCGGTGCAGCAACAGAAACACCAAAGTCCTCGAGTAACCATCGTAACCAGATCACCTCAGCCGTCAACATAGCCATCGCTTGCAACTCAGCCTCCGTACTCGAGCGAGAAACAGCTGTCTGTTTCTTCGTCTTCCAGGCAATGAGAGAGCCGCCAAGAAAGACACAGTAAGCAGACAGCGAGCGGCGATCAGTAGGATCACTAGCCCATGTAGCATCAGAGTAGGCCTGGAGCTGGAGAGAGCTGGAGCGGGGAAAGAAAAGACGGTGTGAGATCGTGCCACGAAGGTAGCGTAGAACACGTAGGAGGTGACCATAGTGGACAGAGGTGGGAGCTGAAACGAACTGACTGAGAATGTGAACAGGATAGGATATATCAGGACGAGTGACAGCGAGATAGACAAGGCTCCCAATGAGGTGGCGATACCGTGTGGGATCAGCTAGAGGATCACCATCAGTAGCACGAAGCTGAACGCTGAGCTCCATAGGAGTCACAACGGTGCGATCATCACCAAGGGCGGCCCGGGAGAGAAGATCCTGAATATACTTTTCTTGAGAGATGAAGAAGCCTTCAGAGGTCAAAGAAATCTCAATCCCAAGAAAGTAGCGAAGAGGACCAAGATCAGACATGAGGAACTGTTCCCGGAGGCGGGCCTTAACAAAGGCAATATACTCAGTATCGTCGCCAGTGATGATCATGTCATCCACATATAGAAGGAGAAGAGTCCGACCACGAGGAGAGGTGTGGACAAACAATGCTGGATCATGATCACTAGGCAAGAAGCCAGCGGCAGTCACCACAGAGGCGAACCGCGAGAACCATGCGCGAGGGGCTTGTTTAAGGCCATAGAGGGAGCGCCGAAGGCGGCATACCATACCATCAGGAACAGAGTACCCTGGAGGGGGCTGCATATAGACCTCCTCACGCAACTCACCGTTGAGAAATGCGTTCTAAACATCAAGCTGAGACACAGGCCAATGACGAACATAAGCCACAGCAAGGAGAGTGCGGACAGTGGTCATGTGGGCCACAGGAGCGAAAGTCTCATCATAATCGCGCCCCTGTTCCTGCTGAAAGCCACGAGCCACAAGACGAGCTTTGTAATGCTCAAGAGAACCATCGGAGCGAGTCTTGATCTTATAGACCCACTTGCACGTGATGGGACGAACACCAGAAGGAGGAGAAACCAAATCCCACGTGCCATTGCGCTCAAGCACCGCAAGCTCCTCGGCCATCGCAAGCTGCCATTCAGGCTGAGTCATGGCAGCCCGATAGGTGGTGGGCTCAACAATGGCAGAAAGACCATACCGGTCAGGAGAATAGCGATCAGGTGGGGGACAAGGCCTAACACGAAGGTTATGGACCGGTGTAGGCGTGAGAGGAGGTGCACCGGAAGTAGAGGGCACATCAGTAGGATCATCCTCAGCATGAGGACGACGAGTGTAGTGGAGAGGAAAAGGTGAGTGAGGTCGAAAAACTGGAGAGGAGGGTGGAGAGGGAGATGACGAGGGAGAGGAGGAGGAGGGAGAAGATGGTGGTACCGGTGGTGTAGGAGGTGGAGGGATACTCACCGGGGGAGAGGGAAGAACAGGAGGCACCGAGGGAGATGTGTCGGGAAGGAGAAGGAAGGAAATATCTTCCACGGAAAAGCTCGAGGAGGAGGGACGCGGATAGTAAGAACGGGACTCATCAAAAGTCACATCACGCGAAATGCGCAGCCGGCGACCAACAGGATCCCAACAACGATAGCCCTTGTGCTCATCACTGTAGCCAAGGAAAACACACTCAACTGACTGAGCAGTCAACTTGGTTCGTTCTCGCGGAGCAAGAAGAACATAGCACACGCATCCAAACATACGAAGAGCGGAGTAGTCAGGAGAGCGACCAGAGAGACGCTCCATAGGAATACCACCCTGCAAGGCAGCCGATGGCTGAATGCTGATGAGGTGGGTGGATGCAGAAACGGCCTCAGCCCAAAAATGGGGTGGAAGAGAGGCGGCGATCATCATCGCCCGAGCCGTCTCAAGCAAATGGCGATGTTTGCGTTCAGCAACGCCATTCTGAGCATGGGCACCGGGGCAAGAGAATTGGGCAAGAGTACCCTGCTCCGCAAGCAAACCACGCAACATGTGAGAGATATACTCTCCAGCTGAGTCAGCACGAAAGATACGGACAGGCGTGGAAAATTGAGTGCGAACCATGGCAGCAAATCGCTTGTATATGGGGAGAACCTCGCTGCGAGATTTCATACAATAAAGCCAAGTGTAGCGAGAGAAATCATCAATAAATAGAACATAGTAGCGATGACCCCCTTTCGAGTCGAATGGAGCAGGACCCCATACATCAGAATGAACTAAGTCAAAAGGACGCTGAGATACAGACTCACTGGTAGGATAAGGTAACTAAGTCTGTTTGCCAAGCCTACAACCATCACAATGCAACGAAACATCACCAGAGACAGACCCTAAGACGCCTTGGTGTACTAATGAGGACAAGCGAGAGCCACAGATGTGACCAAGGCGATGATGCCACTACTGGAAGGACGCAGAAGAGGAGGCAGCAAGAGCATGTGAGCTGGCGTATGTGGTAGCAGCGGAAGGAACACGAAGCTAGTCAACCTCCCAAAGGCCCTCAGACTCACGGCGCCGAGGGCCAGCGCCAACCAGAGCCTGAGTGCGACGGTCCTGAACAGAACAAGAGTCGACATCAAGAATGACGCGACAACCAGAATCAGTAAGTTGGGCAGCGGAAAAGAGATTCATGGTAAGACGAGGAACATGAGAAACACTAGGAACCGAAAAAGACGGAGTAGAAAGGATGCCACGACTAGCAACAGGAAGAGGTGTGCCATCGGCAGTGAGAACATTAAGAGGAGAATCAAGAGGTCGAAGAGAAGATAAAGCAGAAGAATCAGAAGACATATGAAAAGAAGCTCCAGAATCCAGAACCCACGAGGATGTACCTGACTGAGTAGGCTCCGGCGGGGGCGGAGTGGTGGTGGCAGTCACAGCGGCAACAGAACCCGTTGAGGAAGAACCAGAGGAAGCCAACATGCGCTTGAGTCGCATAATATCCTGGTCAGTGAGTGACAGAGTCGAGGAAGACGCACGAGTCCCACTAGAAGAGGAGCGCTTCAGGTCTTTCTGCTTCTTGTGACAATCAGACTCTGGGTGACCTGGCCTGTTGCAGTAGCCACAGAAGGTGTGCGAGCGCGGTCGACCCTCTCCTGAAGAAGGAGGGCGACCAGCCCCCCCTGGAGGTGTGGGCAGGAGCGGTGGAGCGGTGAGGCGAGCAGACGACACAGGAACTCTGGCAGCAAGAACCGTGGGAACCACAAGCAGACCAGCAGAACGAAGTCAGGTCTCCTCAGCACGAAGCTCTGCAAGCACCGCCGAAAAAGGAACACGACCACGAGCAAGCAGGTGAGCATGCCGAGGCTCAAACTCTGGATGGAGGCGAGACAAGAACTCATGGAGACGATGGGACTCCAAGTCAGACTGCATAGTCTGGCAACAACGGCAAGTACCACAAACAACTGTCCTGAGAGAGTCAAGCTGACGCCAGATGGCAGAGCTCTGTGAGTAGAACTCATCAACAGAAGAGTCACCCTGCTGAAGAGCATGCTCCTGGCGCACCACGGACAAGTAGAGAGCATCACCAGAGGGCTGATATCGCTGACAAAGATAAGACCACATCGCAGCAACAGTGTCGAGACCCATGAACTCAGAAGCAAAATGAGGTAACACACTCGCAGTGAGGACAGCAGCAGCTCGAGCATCATCATTGCTCCACTGAGTATACGCAGACAGATCATCTCGATAGACAGAAAGAACATCTGAGTAGGCTGATACCTGCTGATCATAAGCAGCAACCGCAACATCGTCAAGAGCTTTGGCTGTATCCCGATCAGCCTGAGAAGCATCAGCAGCAAGAACAGGCGGCACCGGCGGGGTAGGAGCCACAGGAGCAACAGGGCAAGAAGGCGGACAGGGGACCTCGCCAGATAAAACACCCCACAGGAGAAGACCGCGCATGTGGATACGCATGAAACCCACAAACTCAGCATAGTTGGTACCATCAAAGATCACAGAGCACCGAGGAACAGCCACATAGCCCGAGGAAGACATGACTGCTTCCTCTCTGTTTTTTTTTTGAAGTCAACGCACCCCGATCTGAATCGGGGTTCAGAGGCTCACCCGCTCGAGGCCGCCCCGATGTAGAATCGAGGGGCGAGCGCGGGGCGCCGTCGGCAGGCCGTCGGCAGGGCGCGGGACGGCCGGGCGCGGACGGACGCGGGACGGCCGGATGCGGGGCGCCGGCGGAGCAGCGGCTACCGGGGGGCGCTGCCGGGCGCGGAGCAGCGGCTGCTAGGCGTGGGCGGGCGCAGAGCAGCGGCGGCCGGCCGCGGGCGAGCGCGGGACGACGGCTGCCTTGCGTGGGCGGGCTCGGAGCAGCTGCGCCTATCCTCGGGCGCGGGTACGCGCGGGCGCGGAGGAGAGGCAGCAGGGCGCACGCGGGGCGGAGGAGAAGCAGCCGGGCAGAGAGCCGGACGGCCGGCGGCCAGGGAGGAGAGGGCCGGCGACGGGGGTGGAGGCGGCCGGCGGCCAGGGAGTAGATGGCCGGCGGCGGGGCAGGCTAGAGCGCACGGAGCTGCGGCGTGCAGGAGAGGAACCTGGCAACTGATACCATGTTAGAGAATGAGCAACTCCATTCACAGGAGGGCCAAAGGCCAATACATATACATGTGTGGTAAAGTGCAAGAAACCCCTTATACAATGGGGATAAACCGAAAAGGGGCTATACACATCTAACAGTCAAGAGTTGTGTGAAGGTGGTGGCTAGGAAGACACTGATCACCAATAACAATGGTCATCCCACAACGCGCGCTTTTGCGAGAAGGACTTGCTGCTCACAGTCGACCGTGAGGCGGTCTTCGCGTACGCAGATGACCCTTGCAGCGCCAACTACCCACTAATGCAGAAGATGCGTGCGGTCCTCGTGGAGAATGCCTTGACCAATGGTGAGGCCGAGCGCGATGTGCAAACATCAGTGTTTGCTAAACTTGCCATGTTTGAGCAGGAGCTCCGTGCAGTGCTGCCAAAGGAGGTCGAGGCTGTCCGGAGTGCCGTGGAGAACGGTACTGCCGCACAGCAGAATTGTATCATTGAATGCCGATCATACCCGCTCTACCGGTTCGTGCGCAAGGAGCTTGGAACAGAGTACTTGACCAGGGAGAAGACAAGGAGGGTGTTTGGTTGGACTTCTAGCCAGCTTTCCACGATCGGAATCCAGCAGCCCAACCAAACAGCCAACTTTCATCTAGATTTTGACCCGCAACCACAGCTCTTTTACACGCGAGAGGAGAAGCTGGTCGCGAGTAGCTTCGACTGCGTTCCCCCGCGGTGGATCGATCCCATGCCCTACCTACCCCTCCCACTTCGCTGTAATTACAGGAAAACTGCCCCTCCCATATAAACGTGCAAAGGCTCCCGTTCCTTCGTTCTCCCGACCCATTATCCCCCGCAGACAGGAGATGGAGAAGCGAGGGCGGCGCTAGGGTTTGCGCCGCCAACCTCATCCGCCGCCGGAGACCGCGAACGCCGGCGCCCGCCACCCTCGCCTCGTTCGCCGCCAGAGACCGCCTCCCTCGCCTCGTCCGCCCGCCCTCGTCCGCCGTCCTCGCCTCGCTCGCCACCAGGGACCGCCCGCCCTCGCGTCACCCATCGCCGTAGACCGAAACGCCGGCCCCCGCCTGCGCTCACCTCCTCCCAGCGCACGTCTCCCTCTGGCCTTCTCAGGATCTCCACGGTCTGCCCAAGGTAGCCCTTGTTCTTGTTTTTTCTTTCCTGTGCATAAACCGTGTATGAAAAATAGATGCATATATGTTTGTGTGTGATTCTATCAGCAGAAAAATACATGCCTTTGATAGTGATTCTATTAGCAAAAAATACATGTATATATGTTTGACTCTATCGGCAGAAAAATAGATGCCTCGTCTGTTCAGCAAGACTGAACAATTCATATCTGTTTAACTGAATATGTATGCTCTGTGCATGTGCAAAAACTGAATCTGTTTGACTCTATCAGCAGAAAAAAGTAAATCATGTGAATCTGTTTGACTCTATCAGCAGAAAAAACTGAAACTGAATCTGATTGTCTATTAATTTCTTGAAGAAAGTAAATCATGTGAATGTGTTGTTATGTCAACGCTCATTTTAACATGGTTTGATGAAGCCATGTTTGCCATGCCAATTTATATAGATGAAATTGACGATGGAGATAATATCTTATTTTTTGTGTAATGATAAATAGATGGACAAACCAAATTGGGATGCATATCATACTAAGGTCTTTTGCAAGATATGCAAAGCAAAGACGGAAAGTCACAATAGGCTAGGTGGTTATTTGAGTTCGAAAGGTCACAAGAATATTGAGGAGAATTTTTTTAAGATAACTAAGAAAAGGTTCTCAAAGAAGCAATTTAAAAACAAATGGGACCTACCGAAGAAAGATTATGCTCAATTCATGGTGTTGAAACATGCCGCAACTGGACTTGCTTGGAATGATCAGATGGCAACAATTGAAGCGGATGATATTTGGTGGGAGACTCATCTTAAGGTGAGAATGTTTGTAAATTATTTATAATCAAGGTTTACAACTTGTTTATGTGATTATGCTAATCTGTATGCTATTTTTCTATTTTTTAGACATACCCAAAACATGCAAGGTGGCGGGACATGGGGCCACCCAACTTGAAGGAGATGGATGTTATGTTTGAAAATGCTCATGTCGCTAGGGAAACAACCTCCATTCTCGAAGAGATATCTAACAACTCCAATGATATTCGAGAAAAGTGGCGCATCGTATGTTTGAGCGTTCTTTTGGAGTTCTCAAGGAAAAGTTTCACATAAGTTTCACATCTTGATGAGGGCACATTCAAGAAAATATATGAACAAGTGAAGTCTTTTGGTATGAATATGGGAGAGCAAGTGGTCTCCTTTGATACAGTTATATGATGATGCATGAAGAAGTAATGTCTTTTGGTATATGGATGTGTAAATGATGATGTAAGAACAAACTAATGTTATATTTGGTATTTCACTAGTTCACAGTTATCACATTATAGTTACCTCAAAAGTGCATATCAATCATATCCATACATACGTACAACAACTCAAAAATTAGTGGAATACGTCTAAATCAGACTATTATCATTATACCAGTAAATAAACACCCTCTCAGCATCTTAGGGACATTTCAGACATTTTACGCGAAAGCCACAGTTTAGACAGCCAGTTACCAAACAACAACACTCCTCACAGCAGCTTTCTCAACACAACAACTTTCCCACAGCTCACAGCCCACAGCAGCTTTCCCACAGCTCACAGCCCAACCAAACACCCTAAGGTCTCCTGGTGAAGAGGTGGACAAGGTGTTTGCTGCCATGAACCGGGGCAAGCACATCGACGCATTGCTGGAGTGTCTCAAGGAGTGGAACGGTGAGCCCCTTCCTATCCGCTGAACATCGAGAACTTGAAGAGAAGATAGTGTGCTTCAGAGTTATGAAGGCTTCAGACGTTTTCAGCTTATAAGTAATAATGTTGTTTTTCCGGTGGATTTCCTTAGAAGTCCATGTTTTGTAATGTTCTCACGGAGTTGATCAGTGGTGAGTACTGATCGGTTGTATCCCCGTAGTGGCTAGTTCCATCAACACAATGTGATGGCTTCTCCTAACTCTTAGTTTTGTATCCAGCTGTTGGTATTTAAGTGTTCTATTTACCAATTTCAGTCTGAAATGTGACAAAGGCACTTCATACGCTGTTCTCTGACTTAACTTTGTGCAAGGAACATATTTTGGATAAATAATTTTATTTATTTCTTTGTTGGTGGCCGAACACAAATACTACTCCGTCCCATAATGTAAGACGTTTTTTAACACTACACTAGTGTCAAAAAACGTCTTACATTATGGGACGGAGGGAGTAGTTTATTTCGGCAACGAAAAAGTTCATGAAACCAAATACCAGGTTCACATCATCACATGTAATTTAAATGGCATTCAAAATAAGCTAGCAAGATGAAAGTCAAGGAGCCCTCGCAAGACCATCTCGAGAGTCCATTCGAATATTATCATGCCCACACGAACTGTAACTTGTGTGCATACTTGTAGTGATCTAAACGCTTTTACATTTCTTTACAGAGGAAGTATAAGTTAATAAAAAAAACAATGTTATTTCTATGTAGCCCTCTCAAAACTAATTTTGCTCTCTCTCTCTCAGAAGAAATTAGAGGAACTATGCTCCCCACATGTTCAAGGTTGTCATGTCTTTTCAGTATATCCCACCAAGTGTGATTCAAAAAGCAAATTTTACTGGCATGCGTGGTCACGGTGTGCGCAGGACCAGTCCGTGTACGCCGGGTTCCTCTTTCAAGAGAAAATTCAACGTCTGCCAGTTACATGTCCTAGTATAGTACAATCACATGAACTCGTGAGGCACATGCCGCGTGCAACGCGTGCCTCGTCCTTGTGGCCGCAGTTCGGCCCCATCTCCGTGCGTGACTAATAATCACTGGTGTAAGGAAACCACATGCTAGCTGCAGACATGGTCTCTTTAATCAAAATGTTCACTGATGTAACAGGGGACGTTCTTTGCAGCTAACAGGGGAGGTTCCGCGGCCGCGCGGGGGGTGGGGGCTGCCGTCGAAAAAAATCGTTCATCCTCGACGGGGAACCAGCACATAGGGAAATTTATTTAGTTTATCCATTGGTAGTACTAGCAAAAGAGCCCGTGCGTTGCAACGGAAAGAAAAAATAATAGACGCTCCTAATCAAATAACCATTACTAGTATAATGCCCGTGCGTTGCAACGGGCCGAGGGCATAAAATTTTGCAGGCCATCACCATGATTTACCACAAACTAAAAATCAGGTTCATGTTCTTACAATAAACTAAAATTTTCATTAGTTTATCATCCAAGTGGTTTAGAGACATAGTATAAATTAAACTTTCAGAAGAATAAACAATGTTAAACAGTACCATATATCTATATTGTAAGCACTCGTCGAGTCCGTATTATCCTGGGTTATAGAATGGAAAGGAAAGAACCATGCCATCAATGCACCAACAACAAACCTAGGGATTTTTATATAAATACATGGTTTTGAAAATACACAAAAAATTATAAGTTTACATGAATATTTCATTAAAATATGTGTATGATTTTTAGATTTATATGAATATTTTCGAAAAATACATAACCATTTTTTTCTCTAAGTTACATGAACCTTTTAAAAAATGTGTGAACATTGTTTGACACAATGAGCACTTTTTAAAATATTGAAACCTTTTTTAAATGATTATAAACCATTTTAAATTCCATGAACATTTTTTTGAATACGAAAACAACTTTGCAAATTACAAGAACATTTTTTAAAATATGGGAACATTATTTAGAATTGCATGATCCTTTTTTTAAAAAAAGTAATATATTTTTTAATTGCATGAATATTTTGAAGTAGAAATATGCGTGAATATTTTTTATGTAAATTAATATACTTTATTATCATAAAATTAATAATGTGTAAATTGAGACTCAATGAGACGCACCCCTTCGCTCCTTTCCCTCAGGAGGTGACACAACATGCGATATGGTTTCCCCTGCCTCCCGTTGGCGGCGGCGCCGATCTACCTTGTCTCTTGTGGCTTTAGGGCCATGGAGGCACGGTGGATCCCGGCCCCTGTCGACAGGAGGGCTTCGTTTTTAGGTGTTTGTTTAGTTCGATTAGGGTTTGTGTCCTACTCAGAAAGGCGAGACGGTGGTGGCTCCTTGAAGGTGGAATAATATCACCCTGCCTAGCCCTATCCGGGTGGTGGAGGTGTGCTTCCAGCGGATCTCACGGGATTCATTCGGTGTTTGTCTTCGATGGATCCAGTTGGATTCGATCTTCGTCCGTCTATGTTGGTGTGTCTACATGTTGGATTCTTTCGATCTATGCTTCTCATCATCGGCGACGGTTGCTGTTCTGGTGCGCTTGTCCTGTGGGCGCTTAGCACGACGACTTCCCGATTGTCTACTACAACAAGGTTTGCCCGGCTCCGATGAGGGAGGGGCGATGACGACGGCGCGCCTTCCGCTCTGTCAGTGCTTGTAGTCGTCGTTAGATGGTTTGTGGACGTGTATGTAATTTTTGTTGCTTCTGATGCTCTTTGTACTACCTTGATGTTTGATGAATATACTGAAAGTTTTCTCGTAAAAGAAATAATTTATAAATTAATTACATTAATATGTGTTCCGAGTTTTATGAAAAAGAAAAGGTATACCCGCTTTTTTATGGTGCGAGCGCGTTGACTGGGGCAGATTAGCTCCCCGCTATGGGCTCGCGATAAGTGGCACATAGTCCTGGCATGGGCTTGCCCACCCGCGGCTTAGCGATTTTTCGGCCCGCAAATAGCCAAATCAGCTCGCTGCCGGCGGCGGCCCGGCTCTATTATTATTATTCCTCGGGTCGTGGACCAGCGAACCGCCGCCTCTGCCTCGAACGTCGCCGTCGCCGTCTCCGCCACCGCTGCCCCATCCTCCCCCGACCGCCGTGCCGTCCCTTCCCCGTTTCATCAACGTGCGTGCTTTCTCCATCTCAATTTTCTTGCCCGGCCGGCTGTGTACACGGCAGCGGCGTCTCCTCCAAACGCAACTTCTTTACCTGTTGCTCCTTGGATTTGTACCTTCTGATTTCTGTACGTAATTCCTGCACTATACATACATGCTCTTGAAGTTTTTCCTTCAATTTCATCTAGAGGCATATATACATACCATCTTGAAAACTAAAATCACGTCAGCTATTTCTGAACGGAGTACATCAATGGATAGGTTTCTTATTTCCTTTCAATGTGCAATAGCACTCTACTTAAATAAAATTGTCTTCTTCTGTTTGAAGTTGAACAACTGTCATTAGTTTCTTTTTTCTTTCTTGCAATTCAATTTAGATCGTGCATGGATGTATGGATGTATAGTGCTTCGTAGTTTGGTCAAATACTACTCCCTCCGTCCCATAATATAAGAGCGTTTTTGACGCTCAAAAACGCTCTTATATTATGGGACGGAGGGAGTACCTGCTAACCTATGGCAGGTTCGTCGCCGGGTAGGTCAGTCATCTTGCTTTGGTTTGATCTAACTTTTTCTCCTTATTACCCTCCCAGCCCAGGTGATCGAGAAGGATCATACTAACTAATTAGATCGTCGGAAATGAGCGGCGGCATGCGGCTGTTCCTGAACCTAGGGCTGTATGATGGGCACAAACACGTGTATTTGCTGCGGCGCTTGGACCTCTCCAAGATGAATTTTTTTCACCCGACGACACAAGAGGCGGCCGCGCATGGCAAGGTGCTGCCGACACTGACGCCCGCCAAGGCCTGTGCCACCAACAGGAGAAGGATCTGCAACACTAATCTGGCGGCGGCAGAGGCAGCGGCTGGGGGATCACTAGAAGAGTATCTAGAGGGGGGGGGGTGAATAGACTACTAGCAGGAATTTCAAACCTAACATTTTCCCAAGTTAATTGGTTGGCATATTTTAACAATCATAGCGAGATAGCAAGTCAAGCACACCCTACACATGCATGTCTACGAGTATAGCAGCGGAAAGTAAAGACAATGCGTATGAAGTAAAGAGTTGAGATAGGTAGATCAAACGCAATTGGAGACGCAGGGATTTTCCCGTGGTTCCGATAGGTGGTGCTATCGTACGTCCACGTTTATGGAGTCTTCAACCCACGGAGGGTAATGGTCGCGAGAGTCCACGGAGGGCTCCACCCATAAGGGTCCACGAAGTAGCAATCTTGACTATTCCATAACGGCTTCCGTCCACGAAGGACTAGCCTTACTATGGGTAGATCTTCACGAAGTAGGCGATCTCCTTGCCCGTACAAACTTCTTGGTTCACTCCACAACACGAAGTAGGAGGCTCCCAAGCGACACCTAACCAATCTAGGAGGCACCACCCTCCAAAAGGTAATAGGCTCGGTAAAGACGATGAACTCCTTGCTCTTGTGCTTCAAGATGATAGACTCCTCAACACACAATCACTCTCTCACAAATTTGGCTTGGTGGAAGAGATGGGATTGGTGGAAAGCAACTTGGGGAGGCTAGAAATCAAGATCCATATGGTTGGAGTGGATGATCTTGACCTCAACACAAGGGTAGGTGGTTCTCTCTCAGAAAACTGGATGGGGCAAGTATGGAATAGTTCTGAGTGCTTCTCTTTCGAGTAGGTGGTGGTGGAGGGGTATATATAGGCATCCCTAAAAATCCAACCGTTACACAGAAAATGACCAACTCGGTGACACCGATGTGTTAATCTCGGTGGTACCGAAGTGATCAAAAGGTAGCAACTTTTGAATCTCGATGAGACCGATATATGAAACTCGGTTGCACCGATAAGGTGACCAGTGGTAAGATTGCCCAATCTCGGTGACGCCGATCCAACAATCTCGGTGGTACCGATATTGTGAATTTGCGTAATAGAAGGTTGGCAACCTAAACTTGGTGGCACCGGAATAGAATCGGTTGCACCGAAGTGGCTAGGGTTTGGCTGAGTCTGTCTAGGGTTGAGAATCGGTGACACCAGGATGGAAATGTTGGTTGCACCGATTTGAATATTTTGGCTTTGGACAGACTTTGGTGGGAGAGCTTGTGGGTGTTTTTGGTGACTATCACTTGTGCACGTATGAGCATTTTGTTCACCAACAAAACCTTACCCCCTTTTAATAGTATTGGCTTTCCTATGGACTCAAAGTGATTTCTCACAAATGTAAAATGTAGAGTCCTCTTCCTTGAAGCTTTGCCAACCTATTTCCTTGCATCTTGGGGTATCTCCACACAGCCCTTTGCCAACCCTTTTCTCCATGGACTTTTATCTGAAATATACTAGGTAAAAGTATTAGTCCAAGAGACAATGTATGTTGTCATGAATTATCAAAACCACCAAGGGAGCATGTTGTGCTTTCAATCTCCCCCTTTTTGGTAATTGATGACAACATACAATCAAAGCTTCAAATAAAGATATGCATGGATATAATGAAGACTTTGAGAGATACATGACTTAGATTTGCTCCCCCTAAATGTGTGCAATCCCTTTAAAGGATAGTTGCTTTGGAATGCATGGACACACATGTAGTGGAAGGGATAAAATGAGTCATGTGTATCTTGGCTATATGCATCAAATATATATGAAAGAGATGTATCCTTGTTCAAGACTTCACTCTTGCAAACAATATGTGCAAGAAGCAAGAGATCATCTTGATCAAAGATATGATGCATATACTTACCTTGAGTTCTTGAGCATCCTAATAGTAGAAACACACTTGAGAAAACAATGTTAGGAAACACAAGAGTATTCTACCAAGCAAAGATAAAAGAACTCAGAAGTACCAAGATATGGAGAACATATAGAAGATAGTAATCATTAAGATTGATATGTTTCCAAGATCATCTAGAATCTTCTTCCATTAGATAGTAGTTCATCCTTTCCCCCTGAATCTTAGCATGTAGATATTGGGATTGGATAAGGTGAGAAAATTTAAGTCTAAGATGATCACAACAAGAAGAATTTGTCTCCCCCTTACTTTGATGTTCTCCCCTTGTCTAACTAATTAACAACTTGATATTCTCCTCTCCCCCTTGATTATATCTCCCCCTTTTGCATAAGCATGTATCACCCCCTTTAGCATGAAGCTTTGTATATTTCTCCCCCTTTGGCATTAATTTCCAAAAAGGTCATACACAGGGACAGATACAGGGATCATGGACTAAGCAGGGATCCTTGAGAACAAGGGTCATTGAATGTAGGGTTCATAGAAATGAAAACTGAGGGAATCATTGAAAAGAATTTCTCTTCCTCTGAGATTTTGTAAGACTTCTTCTCCTTTGAGTTAGGGATCCTTGAATAAGGAATTTCTCCCCCTAAGTTTAGCTTTGTTATTCTCCCCCTAAGTTTTTTTAAGGGATCATCGAAGAAACAAAGACAACACTAGAAAAATTACTAAAGGAACACATATTTGCAAATAAGAACACAAAAGAGACAGAATGCAAATCGGTGGCTCCGAGACAAACTAATTGGTGATACCGAAATTTTGTGGTGCAGCTCATCTGCAAATTCGGTAGAACCGAGATGTTTGTGTCGGCGGCTCCGAGGCTAAAACAGAATAAAGGGACCAAGTTTCTGTTTTCAAAGTGTCAAAAGAGAATAAGGGAACACAAAAGATTTTACAAAGAGATATCAACTAGAGAAGATTTGAGTGGTTCCGAGAAATCTTACAATATAGAGAATGAACCACACAAGATTCTTAACTAGATGATGGGCGGTGACTAGATCACCTATATTAGAGTATATTGACATAGGAGACAAGCAATACTTGATCATAGGTCATACTCATCGTTAAGCTCAAAATGGGGTTACCATTTTTCGATTAAGCAATTTAATGTCTTCATATCACTTGAGTTGCTTTAGCTAATGACTTGGAGTAAAGCCTTTTCAAGGATATGAGTACAAACCTTTGAGTGATGTTGATGACGTAGCTTGTAGGTGAACTTGTTGAGGATGCTCAAGGTTGATGAAGATCATCTTGAGTTGGAGCAATCCTTCTTTTTTTAGTACACTTGTCACCTACATAGGTTAGTCAAGCAAGGAAGAGCATGATATGACACGATACCAATTGTGAAATATAAACATGTGTCAAGGATATGTTTTGTTGTCTTCTTCCTTCCATCATCAAGAGGGGTTGTGGATACTTGGTCATGAGAAGATTTCTTATGATTGGAGTTGATGGCAATCTTGTGGAATGAAAATCTTCCAAGTACCTACAAAATGTTAGATGCAATACAAGGGAGTATAGAATTCCATGTCATAAGATAACATGTTAGAGGATCATGGAAATATCGAGAAAGCTCATGTCCTTGCATGCAACCGAGTGAGTCTAGCTCAAGTTTGAAACATCAATGATGTTCAACTCACTCCTCAAGTGACAAAATGTTTTCTCATCAAGTGGCTTAGTAAAGATATCGGCCAATTGCTTGTTAGTGCGAACATGCTTAAGATCAATATCTCCTTTGGCAACATGATCACGAATGAAATGATGTCTAACTTGAATATGCTTAGTTTGAGAATGTTGCACAGGATTATGACCAATTTTAATAGCACTTTCATTGTCACAAAGTAATGGAACATTTTTAACATGGATTCCATAATCCTTAAGCGTTTGTGTCATCCATAGTAATTGCGCACAACAAGATCCAGCAGCAATATACTCAGCTTCGGCAGTAGATAAAGATACCGAGTTTTGTTTCTTGGAAGACCAAGAGACAAGAGATCTACCCAAAAATTGACAAGTACCCGAGGTGGATTTTCTATCAACCTTGTCACCGGCATAGTCCGAATCGGAATAGCCAACAAGATTAAAGGAAGATCCCTTGGGATACCAAATGCCAAAGTTTGGTGTTTGTATCAAATATCTCACAATACGTTTCACAGCTAAAAGATGACACTCTTTAGGTGCAGCTTGATATCTAGCACACATGCAAACACTAAGCATGATATCGGGACGAGAGGCACATAGATATAGCAATGAACCAATCATAGATCGATAAACCTTTTGATCAACCGGTTCATCCTCCTTGGTGAGGTCAACATGTCCACTAGTAGGCATGGGAGTTTTCATACCTTTGCATTCTTGCATGTTGAACTTCTTGATCAAGTCCTTGGTATACTTAGTTTGAGAGATGAAAGTTCCTTCTCTTGATTGCTTGATTTGCAACCCAAGAAAGAATTTCAGCTCACACATCATGGACATCTCATACTTCTCGGACATCAACCTTCCAAATCTTTCACTAAATTGAGGGTTAGTGGAACCAAAGATAATATCATCCACATATATTTGGCACACAAATAATTCACCATTAACTCTTTTAGTGAACAAGGTTGCATCAATTTTATCAATCTCAAAACCTTTTTCAATGAGAAACTTTGTTAAGCATTTGTACCAAGCACGAGGGGCTTGCTTGAGACCATAAAGAGCTTTACGAAGCTTGTAAACATGATTAGGTTTCTTGAGATTCACAAAACCAGGTGGTTGCTTAACATAAACCTCTTCTTCAATTTCACCATTTAAAAAGGCACTTTTAATATCCATTTGATAAAGCGTGATATCATGGTGATTAGCATAGGCAAGAAGAATTCGAATAGCTTCAAGTCTAGCGACGGGTGCATAGGTATCACCGTAGTCCATACCTTCGACTTGCGTATATCCTTGGGCTACGAGACGAGCCTTGTTGCGTATGACTTGACCGTCTTCGTCTTGCTTGTTTCGAAACACCCATTTTGTTCCGATGATGTTGTGCTCATCCTCGGGCTTCTCCATGAGTGTCCACACTTTGTTCCTTTCGAAGTTGTGAAGCTCTTCATGCATGGCGTTCACCCAATCCGCGTCTTCAAGAGCTTGCTCTACCTTCAAGGTCTCAATGCTAGAGATGAAAGAATAATGCTCACAAAAGTTAGCTAAGCGAGTTTTAGAGCGAGTGATCCTCCCAGTTTGTATGTCACCAAAGATTTGGTTTAGGGGATGGTTCTTGGTCACTTGTGCTCGAACTCGTGTCAGCTTCCGATTGTTGGATGGTGGAGCTTCTTCTTCATCATCATCTCCTTCATCTTCGTTGTTGTTGAAGGTGTCATTCCCTTGAGGTGGTGGTGAAGGAGGTTGTGGTGGATCTTCATGATGCACTTCCTCCTCTTCATCATCTTGTCGTGTACCGATTGTGGATGCCTCCATGTCATGTTGTGGTTCACCTTGACGTGAAGTAGGGGTTTCCACTTGAGTTGATGAAGTACTTTCCTTCACCACCATGGGACGAATCTTGCCTAGCTTCCGAAGGGTCCTTATCACCTACATCATTTGGAAATTGTTCGACTTGCGAACCATTAGATTCATCAAACTTCACATCTACCGTCTCTTCAACTTTTCGAGTGAAGTTGTTGTAGACACGGTAAGTGTGCGAGTTCGATCCGTAACCAAGTAGGAATCCTTCATGAGATTTAGGAGCAAATTTAGTACGACGATGCTTATCAAGAATGTAGCACTTTGAGCCGAATACCCGAAAGTATCCAACTTGGGGTTTGTTACCGGTGAGTAGCTCGTATGCCGTTTTACCGAGAAGCTTGTGCAAGTAGAGTCGGTTTGTGGCATGACATGCTGTTTCCACGGCTTCTGCCCAAAAGTGTCTTGGCATCTTGTATTCGTCAAGCATCATTCTTGCCATCTCAATGAGCGTCCGGTTCTTCCTCTCAACAACTCCATTTTGTTGAGGTGTGTACGTAGCCGAGAACTCATGTGAGACACCTTCTTCGTCAAGAAAGGTATCCACATGGGTGTTCTTGAACTCTGATCCGTTATCGCTCCGAACCTTCTTGATCTTCACTTCAAATTGATTTTGCGCTTTGCGAACGAAGTTCTTGAAGATCTTTTGAACCTGCGACTTATCATCAAGAAAGAATACCCACGTAAATCTGGAAAAATCATCAACTATAACTAGACCATAGGAATTTCCACTGAGGCTCTTGTAAGCATTGGGACCAAAAAGACCATATGAAGTAACTCTAATGGTCTCCTACTAGTCATGATATTCTTAACGAGATGACTTCCACCTACTTGCTTTCCAGCTTGACAAGCACTACAAAGTCTATCTTTGTCAAAGATAACATCTTTAACACCAAGAATATGATCACCTTTGATGAGCTTGTCTAGATTACGCATGCCAACATGTCCTAGTCTTCTATGCCAAGCCAACCTTTAGAAGATTTAGCAATTAAACAAGTGCGAGGTTTGGATCTCTTAGTGAAATCAACAATGTATAGATCACCTCTACGGATACCGATAAAGACCATTTTATGATTATCTTGACGAAACACTTGGCAATCTATTTTCGTGAATAGAGCATTAAAACCAAAGTCGGCAAGTCTAGATACGGAAAGAAGATTGTAGCCAAGAGATTCAACAAGCATAACATTTTGAATAGAGCTATCATGGGATATGGCCACCTTACCAAGACCAAGTACCTTACCCTTGGAGTTGTCTCCAAATGTTACGTACCTTCGCGGTCCATGGTTTGGTGTGATTTCTTCCAACATTTCTCTATCTCCGGTCATATGATTGGTACATCCGCTATCGGGAATCCACTCTTTTCCTCCGGACAAGTAATCCTTGAAGTTTGCCATGAGACTTAGATTCTTCATGATATTCTCATACTCGATGTCGAACAGCTCATCTTCATCATAGTAGCCATGTTCCACATTGTCATCATCAAGTGGGAAATCCTCGTCATAAAGAACAAGGGATTCGTTAGGATCGTGATCATGACAATGTTCAAGTTTATGAATTCGAATGGCTTCTACAATGATGTTGCTTATGGTTATGACATCTCCTTTAGCACGCATGAGGTCTCTAAGCTCGAATAGACAATCATCAAACTTTGGATCACTAGGCATCATTTTGTGGAAGGCAATAGTTTTATGAAGAATTTCATCAAGATTACTTAATGAATAACTTGGATATCGTTTCTCCAAGTCATTCCACAAAGTATGAGCACATTTAAAATTCTTCATTTGATCAAGCACATTTCTAGGCAATGCTCTAACAATAAGATTAACAGTTCTAAGATTGCATAGCATATCAATTTCCTCTTCGTGTGTGGGGTGTAAAGGATCAATGGGAGGTACATAAGGGCTCTTAACATACTTGCTCAATTGAAACTCATTAAACAGCTCAAGCATCAAGGTTTTCCATTGACTATAGTACTCTCCATCAAGAATGGGCACTCTACAACTCAAACTCCCTATACTAGACACATCCATCTTCCTCCACGGTGATTAAACTGTAGCAGTGGAGACCAAAGCTCTGATACCAACTGTGGTATCACTAGAAGAGTGTCTAGAGGGGGGGTGAATAGACTACTAGCAGGAATTTAAAACCTAACCTTTTCCCAAGTTAATTGGTTGGCAGATTTTAACAATCATAGCGAGATAGCAAGTCAAGCACACCCTACACATGCATGTCTACGAGTATAGCAGCGGAAAGTAAAGACAATGCATATGAAGTAAAGAGTTGAGATAGGTAGATCAAACGCAATTGGAGACGCAAGGATTTTCCCGTGGTTCCGATAGGTGGTGCTATCGTACGTCCATGTTTATGGAGTCTTCAACCCACTGAGGGTAACGGTCGCGAGAGTCCACGGAGGGCTCCACCCATAAGGGTCCACGAAGTAGCAACCTTGACTATTCCATAACGGCTTCCGTCCACGAAGGACTAGCCTCACTATGGGTAGATCTTCACGAAGTAGGCGATCTCCTTGCTCGTACAAACTTCTTGGTTCACTCCACAACACGAAGTAGGAGGCTCCCAAGCGACACCTACCCAATCTAGGAGGCACCACCCTCCAAAAGGTAATAGGCTCGGTAAAGACGATGAACTCCTTGCTCTTGTGCTTCAAGATGATAGACTCCTCAACACACAATCACTCTCTCACAGATTTGGCTTCGTGGAAGAGATGGGATTGGTGGAAAGCAACTTGGGGAGCCTAGAAATCAAGATCCATATGTTTGGAGTGGATGATCTTGACCTCAACACAAGGGTATGTGGTTCTCTCTCAGAAAACTGGATGGGGCAAGTATGGAATAGTTCTGAGTGCTTCTCTTTCGAGTAGGTGGTGGTGGAGGGGTATATATAGGCATCCCTAAAAATCCAACCGTTACACACAAAATGACCAACTCGGTGACACCGATGTGTTAATCTCGGTGGTACCGAAGTGATCAAAAGGTGGCAACTTTTGAATCTTGGTGAGACCGATATATGAAACTCGGTTGCACCGATAAGGTGACCAATGGTCAGATTGCCCAATCTCGGTGACGCCGATCCAATAATCTCGGTGGTACCGATATTGTGAATTTGCATAACAGAAGGTTGGCAACCTAAACTCGGTGGCACCGGAATAGAATCGGTTGCACCGAAGTGGCTAGGGTTTGGCTGAGTCTGTCTAGGGTTGAGAATAGGTGGCACCGGGATGGAAATGTTGGTTGCACCGATTTGAATATTTTGGCTTTGGACAGACTTTGGCGGGAGAGCTTGTGGGTGTTTTTGGTGACTATCACTTGTGCACGTATGAGCATTTTGTTCACCAACAAAACCTTACCCCCTTTTAATAGTATTGGCTTTCCTATGGACTCAAAGTGATTTCTCATAAATGTAAAATGTAGAGTTCTCTTCCTTGAAGCTTTGCCAACCTATTTCCTTGCATCTTGGGGTATCTCCACACAGCCATTTGCCAACCCTTTTCTCCATGGACTTTTATCTAAAATATACTAGGTAAAAGTATTAGTCCAAGAGACAATGTATGTTGTCATGAATTATCAAAACCACCAAGGGAGCATGTTGTGCTTTCAGCGGCGCCCAAGATCGTTCTGTCAAAACCCGAGCTGGTCATGGGGCCACCACAAATCTCCCCCTGCCTCGACTCCCATCGCTTCGTCCATTTCTTCCCCACCGCCTCCGAGAGCAAGGTCGTCTTGGGCGACCGTGGGAACCGCATGTTACGCTTCAACATCGTCGATCGCTCCCGCTACATTGATACCTTGCCATGCCTCCACGGGGTCAAGGAGATGCCTATGGTCGTCTCCGTCCCTCCGACGGACTTCCACCTTCCTGACGGGGATGACACCGGCGACCTCTACATCACCGATGGCCTCCTCCACCCGGACAAGGCGGAGGTGCGGCCACAGTTCGAGGCCTTGGTGTGGAGGGGGTTCCACCCGTCCGCAGTATCTAGCAGGTTCTGGCACTGCGACATCCTCCCGCTGCCGCCGTGGATCAGCCACCACAAGCACGCCATGGTCTTCGGCCATGCCCTCGTCGGAGACAGCATCTGCTTCTCCATCTTTGGCTCCGAGGGTGTCGGCACCTACTGCTTCAACATCGCGACTCGTGAGTGGAGCAAAGCCGGCGAATGGCTCATGCCCTTTAATGGCAAGGCGGATTACGTCCCTGAGCTTGGACTCTGGTTTGGCGTCTCAAACAACCTCCCCTGCGCTGCTGACCTCTCGGGTGTCGTCAGAGGGGAGGAGCCGCCGCCGGACAAGATGCAGATCTGGGACCGTGATGACCTGCCAAAGGAGTGGCAGCCAAACAGATTGCACAATCCTTGTGTCGTCAGCCTCGGTTCTGGCAGGTTCATCGTCGTCGACTTCTTGGATGCCATGAAATTCAACAAGGACTGGAACGAGATGGAATCCGTCAAGGAATTTGCCCTCTTCACCTGCAGCAACGGCAAAGGCAAAAGGATAATGCGTCAAGGCCTCCGTATGATGAAGCACAAATCCCGCCGTTACATGTTTAACAATCAACAGAGGATCGAGGCGGTGCTCTGAATGACTCACCAACTCATTTTGAACTGCAGCTAGTGTATGCATGCATGCATGCACGCATTCACTCCGGGACTTTATTTGCTATCGGTGTAGTGTGGCTGCTCCCTGTTTACAGCTAGTACTGACTAACTCTAGGGTTAATTTAGCTTAAATAATCCATCTTATCGTATAAAACGTACTGTAAATTTTACAGTACCTCCCTAGTGTTATTCTAGAGAATTTTACAGTACTCAGAGTTGCTGCTGACGAAATATTTGTTTGATGGAAATTTGAACCATTGTGCTATCGTACGCTTAGCTGAAGAATCCGATCCAGGTAGAAAGAAATTGTAGTAGCTAGATAACGCTCCGCACGTTGCTGTGAAAATTATAGCAATGAACTTACCAAAATTAGAATTAGGTATATCAAAATGGTATCGCACGGAAGTAGATTAAAAACTCAGGTTTGATATCCCCAAATTTCAGATTTTTTTTATTTTTTATATTAAAATTTAATATTCGTATAAGAGTGTGGAGCAGCCAGGAGCTCATGTGTATTTTCCTCCTACAGAGCAAAAACTTTGAAAGAACACACATATATAAGCCCGACTCCTGGTCAGTCTATGAGATATAGGGTGATCTCTGGTTAACCTTCCCGCACGCTCCACCTCAGCCGCCTGTCGCGCATCGAGCCGTGCCAAGCTCAGACCTATGTCTTGTGTGCATTTTTTTTTCCGGTCAACAAAAGATAATTAATTACAAATCATTTACGGATGCGCCACGAATCTAAGGGGTCAAATCGTAGGTTGTTGCCGACTCAAGCAGGGATCCAGCCCATATCTCCCTATCACGACCATTTTCTACCCAAACCTGGGCGGATTCCCAGGCATGCCTCGCTGAATGGCCTAAATCTGGGCGTCTCACCGATGGAAGAGGATGCAACGCAATGCACAGCAGCCTTGAGACCGTGATTAGCAGATCGGAGAGCCTTTTTTTTTTTTGCGTCAAAATCACAAGTACGCACGCCTAACGTCAAAATCGTATGACATTGTTGACCAACTACACGTGCAATTAAAAATAAAATCCATTCTTTTCACTACAAGTATGAGTATGAGAGTGGTAATGGAATGCATGTTCCAATTTTTTTTAAACATGCTCAGTCTTGACTTTTGGCCATATGTAGCTTGCAAATATAAATAATAATCATTTCTGCGTGACAAGTTCAGGAACGTAAACTCATCATTTTTTATATATATATTTGTCTAAAAAGATGTAGCGACATAAAGTACCTGAAGTTGAAACTAATCTACTCAGCAGCACAGCCTAACGACCCTGACAGGCTGGCCCCACGCACCAGCCGGCGCTGCAGCCGCGACGCAGGACCAGTTGGCGCGACCAAACCGTCCCGGCACGAGGCCAACAGTGGTGACAGCCAGCCCCACGAGAGAACCCGCATTGCGGGCGCAACACACGCACCCGGCGGCACGATCGGACCATAAACTGCTCGTGCGATCGGACTAGCCGCATGGGGCCGAAGACACCCACAAGCGGGTCCAGCTCTTCGTCGCGCGCGGGACAGTTCGCGAGACCTCGCACGCTGGCATGCCGCCCAACACCATATGACTGTCTCCCCGTGCGCGTCCGTGGTCCACCCGTCATGGACCCCGGAGGTGGGTCATGAACAAGCAAGACATGCGTACTTGAAGCAAATCATTTAAGGATATATAATTAACCAGTGGCCATTGTCCTAGCTTTCATTGCATGGCATAAACGGCAAAGATGATATGGACTACAAATCAACAACTTACCCATGCAAATTATTTTATGAAGCCAGAAAAAAAAAATAGAACGAGCTATTGGCCACGAAAAAGCAATTGCACTCCACCAGATCTTGTCGGCCTTCATACCAGGTTCTTTCTCATGCATGACAAACATCGCTTCCAGCAATGTGTCCAACTCGCCATTCTTGTTCCATGTCTTATGCGCGTTCAACGATTTGGGTTTTGATTAAACTCTTTCTTCATGCATTTGTGTTTTGGTTATTTGCTACCTTGTTGCTCAGAAAGTACCAGCAGATCGTACCTGCCCTAGAATGACATCACCAGCCATGGCAGGAAGGCAAGGTGTAGACTTCCTAGTTGCCATGTCGAAGACCATGCCTCGGTCCCTACCCCTCCCGTCGATCCAGTATAGGTACTCATCCTTGAGTATTGGATCGCCTTCGGTTTACATCAACACCGCATTATTCCTCCCGACAAACACCGTGTAGCCCCCGGCTAGGGATAATATTTGAGAATGAATATTTCATCATCCCTTACTCGATAGTGACCACCTTCTGGCAGCAGCAGAGTGACCGTGTGTCGGTGTGAAAACCGACAGACCTCGGGGTAGGGGGTCTCGAGCTGTGGATCTCGGACAGATGGTAACAGGAACAAAGGGACAATGTTTTACGCAGGTTTGCGCCCTCTTGATGGAGGTAAAACCCTACGTCTTGCTCTTGTTTATATTGATGAAGGCGTATCAAGTACAGAGTTGATCTACCTCGAGACCGTGAGATGTGTGCTAACTCTAGGGCTAGGTGAATGAAATTGTCTTGATGTCCCCTCCACGGGCTAAACCCTCCGTTTTATATACATGCCAGGCAGGGTATCTAGGGTTACAAGGTTTGGTATCTTGGCGTGGAGGCGGCAAGAGAAGTCTTGGGGTGTATGGCAAGCCTTGGGCAGATGCAGTCCTGATCACGCCCCATAGTGCAACTTCCGGAGTCCATCTTAAGAAGAATGAAGGCCCACTAGTCCATCTGAGGAGCCTGGGCCGACTAGGTTAGCACACCCTAGTCCATGACACCGTCAGTAGCCCCCGAACTAGTCTTCTATGCCGAGGACGATTTCCTTATGAAGATAACCTCGGATCTGAAGTCCTTGGCTTGACAGACGAGTTCCCCTTTGTGACTTCGAAGCCTACGAACTGTTCCTTAAAGGAGCGGCGTCTTTCAAACTAGACCCAGCCAAATTTAAACCTTGCCCGAGGAAGCGGGGTAACTTAGCCTCGAAGTCCGACCATGTAGGTGTGAATAGTGCCACCTAGTCTGACAACTTTATCGAAGCGGCGCAATCCACGACGCGTCGGGCAGCTACTGCTCACCCCAAATCGTGGCCCGAGGCGGTTTTCTACTGGCGAGTCCCATCAAGGTGGAGATCATGTCTGCTTTCTTAGGGATATCATCAAGATTTTGTTTCTCCCTATGCGCATAACGACAACTTTTGCGTGAGTTGCGGCTTTATCGGCGCGACAAGGGGGACTCTGATGGAAATATGCCCTAGAGGCAATAATAAAGTTGTTATTATTTTATATTTCCTTGTTCATGATAAAGGATTATTATTCATGCTAGAATTATATTGACCGGAAACTTAAATACATGTGTGAATACATAAACAAATACCATGTCCCTAGTGAGCCTCTACTAGACTAGCTCGTTGATCAAAGATGGTTAAAGTTTCCTAACCATAGACATGAGTTGTCATTTGATAACGGGATCACATCATTAGGAGAATGATGTGATGGACAAGACTCATCCGTTAGCTTAGCATATGATCGTTCTGTTTATTGCTACTGCTTTCTTGAATGTCAAATACATGTTCCTTCGACCATGAGATCATGCAACTCCCGGATACCGGAGGAATACCTTGTGTGCTATCAAATGTCACAACGTAACTGGGTGATCATAAAGATGCTCTACAGGTATCTCCGAAGGTGTCTGTTGAGTTGGCATGGATCGAGACTGGGATTTGTCACTCCGTATTTCGGAGAGGTATCTTTGGGCCCTCTCGGTAATGCACATCATAATAAGCTTGCAAGCAAAGTGACTAAGGAGTTAGTTACGGGATGATGTATTACGGAACGAGTAAAGAGACTTGCTGGTAACGATATTGAACTAGGTATGGAGATACCGACGATCGAATCTCGAGCAAGTAACATACTGACGGACAAAGGGAATTGCGTATGTTGTCATAACGGTTCGACCGATAAGATCTTCGTGGAATATGTAGGAACCAATATGGGCATCCAGGTTCCGCTATTGGTTATTGACCGGAGAGTCGTCTCGGTCATGTCTACATCATTCCTGAACCCGTAGGGTCCGCACGCTTAACGTTCGTTAACGATATAGTGTTATATGAGTTATGTGAATTGGTGACCGAATGTTGTTCGGAATCCCGGATGAGATCACAGACATGACGAGGAGCTCAGGAATGGTCCAGAGGTAAAGATTGATATATAGGACGATGATATTTGGACACCGGAAGTGTTTCGGAATGTACCGGGTAGAAATCGGGTCACCGGAAGGGGTTCCGGACCCCCCGGGAAGTTAATGGGCCTTATGGGCCAAAGGGGAGGAGCACACCAGCCCACAAGGGGCTGGCGCACCCCTCCTAGGCCGCAGCCCATGGGGAGAGAAGGAAAGGGGGTCGGCCTCCCCCTTCCTTTCCTATCCCCCCTTTCCTTCCCCCCTCCGGCAAATATGGAAGGGGGGGGGGGCGCCGACTAGGGGAAGACCCCAAGTAGGATTCGGCCTACTTGGGGCGCCCCCTTGGCTGCTCCCTCCTCCCCCACCTATATATATACAGGGAGGGGGCACACATAGCCACGACAATTGCTTAGCCGTGTGCGGCGCCCCTCTCCACAGTTCCGTCCCTCGGTCATATTTTCATAGTGCTTAGGCGAAGCCCTGCGGAGATAGCATCACCATCACCGTCACCATGCCGTCGTGCTACCGGAACTCATCCACTACCTCGCCGTCTTGCTAGATCAAGAAGTCGAGGACGTCACCGAGCTGAATGTGTGCTGAACGCGGAGGTGTCGTACGTTCGGTACTCGGTCGGTTGGATCGCGAAGCTGTTCGACTACTTCAACCGCGTTGTCTCAACGCTTCCGCTTACGGTCTACGAGGGTACGTAGACACACTCCCCCCTCTCGTAGCTATGCATCTCCATGGATAGATCTTGCGTGTGCGTAGAAAAGTTTTTGTTTTCCATGCAACGTTCCCCATCAGTGGCAACATGAGCCAAGTCTATGCGTAGATGATATGCACGAGTAGAACACAAAGAGTTGTGGGCGGTGATGTTCATACTGCTTACCACCAATGTCTTATTTTGATTCGGCGGCATTGTGGGATGAAGCGGCCCGGACCAACCTTACATGTCCACGTACATGAGACCGGTTCCACCGACTGACGTGCAACTTGTTTTGCATAAAGGTGGCTGGCGGGTGTCGGTTTCTCCTACTTTAGTTGAATCGAATTTAACTATGGCCGGTCCTTGAAGACGGTTAAAACAGCAAACTTGATAAATCACTGTTGTGGTTGTTTTTCCGTAGGTAAGAACGGTTCTTGCTAGAAACCCGTAGCAGCCACGTAAAACTTGCAACAACAAAGTAGAGGGCGTTGATATGTCTCCGTCATATCTATAATTTTTGATTGTTTCATGCTAATATCCTACAATTTCCACAAACTTTTGGCAACATTTTATATTATTTTTGGGACTAACCTATTGATCCAGTGCCCAGTGCCAGTTCCTGTTTTTTGCATGTTTTTTGTTTCGCAGAAAATCCATATCAAACGAAGTCCAAACGCGATAAAAATTTACGGAGAATTATTTTGGAATATATGTGATTTTTGGGAGGTGGAATCAATGCAAACGGAGCCCCACCATGACCACAACCCACCTGGGCGCGGCCTAGGGCCCTGGCACGCGGTGGTGGGTGCTGCTCACCTTGTACGTCAGTTGGAGCTCTACTTCGGGTGCAAGGAAGCTTATATCCGGAAAAAAATCGTGTTAAAATTTCAGCGCAATCGGTGTTACAGATCTCCGGATATTTAAGAAACGGTTTTCGGCCAGATCTGGGGTTCGCAAAACAGAAGAGAACAGAGAGGGAGATTCAATCTCGAAGGGGCTCCTGCCCCTCCGCCACCATGGAGGCCATGGACCAAAGGGGGAACTCTCCTCCCATCTAGGGGGGAGGCCAAGGAAGAAGAAGAAGAAGGAGGGGGGCTCTCTCCCCCTCTCTCCCGGTGGCGCCGGAGCGCCGCCGGGGCAATCATCGTGTTACGGCGATCAACTCCAACAACTCCGTCATCTTCATCAACACCTCCATCACCTTCCCTCATCTTATTTAGCGGTCCACTCTCCCGCACCCCGCTGTACCCTCTACTTGAACATGGTGCTTTATGCTTCATATTATTATCCAATGATGTGTTGCCATCCTATGATGCTTGAATAAATTTTTGTTGTCATATGGGTTAATCGTGATCTTGGTTGGTATGATTGTATATTTTATTTATGGTGCTGTCCTACGGTGCCCTCCCTGTCATGCAAACGTGAGGGATCCCCGTTGTAGGGTGTTGCAATACGTTCATGATTCACTTATAGTGGGTGGCGTGAGTGACAGAATACACATACCCGAGTAAGGGGGTTGTTGCGTATGGGAGTAAAGAGGACTTGATACTTAATGCTATGGTTGGGTTTCACGACCTTAATGATCTTTAGTAGTTGCGGATGCTTGCTAGGGGTCCAATCATAAGTGCATATGATCCAAGTAGAGAAAGTATGTTAGCTCATGCCTCTCCCTCATATAAAATTGCAAGAATGATTACCAGTCTAGTTATCGATTGCCTAGGGACAATTCCGCAAATCCTACCACCACTTTTCCACACTCGTTTTAGTTACTTTTTTGCTCTTTTATTTAAACAACACCTAACTTTTATTTTCACGTTCTTTATTATCTTGCAAACCTATCCAACTACACCTACAAAGTACTTCTAGTTTCATACTTGTTCTAGGTAAAGCGAACGTTAAGCGTGCGTAGAGTTGTATCGGTGGTCGATAGAACTTGAGGGAATATTTTTTCTACCTTTAGCTCCTCGTTGGATTCGACACTCTTATTTATCGAAGAAGGCTACAAACGATCCCCTATACTTGTGGGTTATCAAGACCTTTTTCTGGCGCCGTTGCCGGGGAGCAATAGCGTGGGGTGAATATTCTCGTGTGTGCTTGTTTGCTTTATCACTAAGTAGTTTTTATTTTCTGTTCTAAGTTGTTCTCTATCTTTAGTTATGGATATGGAACACGAAACACCAAAAAAATTAGTTGTACTTGCTACTCATGGAGATGGGGAACCTCCTAAAACCCTCGATGCTCATTATGTGAAAGATATTATGCACCACTTTGATAATCCTGAGAAAACCCCATTCAACTTGATAATGGGAGACACGTTGGATCAACGTGAATACTTTAGGGATTATCACTTGACACAAAAGGGGAAACTGTTATGGGATCAAATTCATATGTTGCATTGGTATGCTTGGAATTTATGCAAAAGATATGATTTTACTTGTTGCTCTAGGATGAATGCTCCACACCTTCCCTTTTAATGCGAATTTAATGATAATGAAACCTTAGCTTCTTATGCGAATGGTATATATTATTACTATGATGTGGAACAAATAGAAGAATTTGTTGCTTTTAAGGGTGCTTATGAAATTGTGGAGGAGTACTAGTAGAAAACGGGGTATCAGTCCCGGTTCGTAAGGGCCTTTAGTCCCGGTTGTGCAACCAGGACTAAGGAATCGGGAGTAAAGCCCCCCCCTTTTAGTCCCGGTTGTGTTACGAACCGGACTAAAGGGGCTCCACGTGGCAGCTGTGGGGCTCTCAGGCAGGAGGACCTTTAGTCCCGGTTGGTAACACAAACCGGGATTAAAAGGCAGCCACACATCTGCCCCTGCCAAGCGCTGGGGTTTAGGTTTTTTTTAAAGGAGGGGTTTAGGGTTTTGGAGGGTTTAGGGGTTTCATATTGTGTTTCTCTTTTCTTTTTGTGTTTACCATTCAATTCTTTTTCATTTAGGGTTTTCATTTTTATTTTATGTTTTCCATTCAACTCGACGCTAGCTACTACATATAGCAATGAAGGAACCAATACACAACATCGTCATGAATATAGAGAAGTGACCTCTCTTTCTCCGTGCTTGGTCGAACAACAAGTTTTCGTATATATCTATTCGACGCTACTACATATAGTACACGTTCATGCATATATACAATATAACATCTCTTACGATCCTAATATCTAATTGACAAAATTGCATTCCAAATCTCGATGGTATTCTCCATCTTTATGTATGACCTCATCAAGTAAGAATCCCTCCAATTGCTCTTGAATTGCTCGTATGCGATCCTTTGGTAGGAGTTCGTCCCGCATCCGTTCGATCCAATTTTAAAAAGGGGGTCAATATATATATATATATATATATACACACACACACACACACACACATATATATATATATATATATATATATATATATATATATATATATATACATACATACATATCATTAGCGATATCGGTAAACACCTTGAGCTGGGGGCACGATTGGTTTTTCTGTTCGCCGAGCTGGGGAATTGTTTTCCCCCTTGCACTACTGCTACTTCTAGACCACTAATGTTCTTTATGTGACTTGATAATAGAGCGGTCATAGTTTGGTAGCAGCGGAGGCGGCGGTGGTCGCGTAAGGCTTTCCAGACAGCGCTTTGCTTTTGCCAGATCTATTTTCTCCTTTCGCAAACGCCATGTCGGTGCAAACTGGCGTTTCACTTCGCCATCCACGACCTTCTTGAGTTCCTCATCACTTAGTTGGTATGGTAACTTGGCAGGAGCCTCCTTGACGCTTATTGTACCCGCTCTGGATTTCTTCGCAGTTGTACTACTAGCCGCCGGAGTGGCGGTTCTCTTCCGCCGGGGCTGTGGTAGCGGAGTCTGCTGAGGGGCCTCCTCCGACGGAGTCTGCTGACGTGACGGAGACGGCTTAGGCAGCGGAGTCTGCTGACGCGGCGGAGACGGCTGAGGCAGCGGAGATAGAGCTGGACTGTGAGGAGTCTGCTGAGGGGCCTCCTCCGGCGGAGTCTGCTGACGCAGCGTCCAATGTGGAAGCACGATGTGTTCCTTTTTCCATAGAAGGGTACTTCTCGCGGCATCTCCCAGTTGAGTCTCCCCTTCACCTGTAGGCAAGTCAAGCTCTAGCTGCTCAAATCCCGGGATAACTTCATCCACCCCGACAACAGCATAGCCATCTGGAATCGGAGAGCAATGGTAAGTTCCATTAGGCAGGAGGTAAGGCAAAGCCGACCGCCACCTTCACGGATATGTTCATGCATTTCGCATGTAGTTCACAAATTTCCCTCTGCGTGATATCATCCACGGGGTAGCGAGGAGCCGTGATATCATCTATGGGCTGAACGAGCTCCGTGGAAGCCACGCTGCTTTTCCGTTGAGATGGTGGGGTAGCTCCGTGGGCAGTATCGAATGTAGGATCTTCTTTCCACTGAGATGGGCCAGTAGCTCGCTGGTAAGTGCCTCTATTTGCTTCTGCTGCAACGCTACTATTTTTTCTACCTTTTGCATCCGGTCTGCATCCTGTTTCTTTTTTCTCCCTCAGCTTCTGTAAGTGCCACTGCTATCGGGAAACCCAACCTTCCACGGAACGGAGCCTGATGTGCCTCATGTTCGTCCAGGGTGTTCAGGATTCCCGAGGGCGCGTGTCAGCTCGTCGTTCTCTCTATCGAGATGGAACTTCCCGTCCTGCACGTCCTTCATTGCAGCTTGAATGGCTTTGATGGGTGTTGCAAGTTGAGCTTTCGTATAAACACACTTCCCTGTTTGTGAGTTCAAACTTCCCCGTTCTTGTAAGGGAACGCGGCAGAAAATAAAAAAAATCGGTACAGCGAGCACGCCTAGGACCACTATGGAAACTGCATACAAGGTTTGATCTGTTCCGTACCGACTCGAAGCGCAGCGGAAGAAGAGTCAGTGGAGATCGTCGGTGCAGATCCCCGCAGCTAGGTTTTACAACCTCCCAACCACAAGGGTGTACTCCCTCATCGGACAGCCCTTCGGGAGGCGGTCGGACAGTCCCTCGGACGATGTCACGGACAACCCTCCGGGAGGACCCTCGAAACTCGAATTAAAACTCAGACAACCCTTCGGGAGGACACTCGAACAGCCCCACAGGCAAAAGATCGAAACTATGACCTCTCTACGGGGCTGCACACATACGGTGTCAGCTATCCGGCAGGGCTTCGCCGTCCAGAACTAGTTCCTGCCGGAACCCAGACAGCCTTTCGGCTCTACAAAACTATTTCGCGGGGAGGAAGAGAGAATGCCAGATCATGCATGGCTTGTGTATGAGAGCAAGGATGAGGTTGGGGAAGCCCCCTCACCTCCTATTTATAGGAAAACCAAGGGGTAGTGTGCCTCCACAAATTACCAAAAACTCCCATGAATTAGGTCACACATGAGGGTGTTATGGGCAAAATGGGATGCCATGTGGAGCTCCATGGAGCCCCACCAACCTTGGCCGGCCACCCCCTTGGCCCCCCCATGAGGGGCTACGTTGCCCCCAAACCCTTCTAGAAGCCTTTTTGCAAAAGCCCTAAAAGGTGGCTTTCCAAAAAAAATATCCATAAAGTGATTTTCACTATTCACGGAACCAATTTTCCATGACCGTTAAATCCAAAAATATTTTTGTGGGTCTTAGAATAATTCCAGTACCCACACAAATTATTTTTGGACACGTTCCGAAACAATTTTGGATTAGTGATTTTCATCTGCGAAAAGCAACCATATCGGTTCCGGCAGCTCTGGAACATTTCCGATTTTTATCCCGGAAAATTCCCAGAAGTTTCCAGAACACTTCTGGCATCCTCCAAGAATTTCCAGGTGCTTGCCGAAACCAATTTGACTTTATGGTATCCCCTGAAACAATTTTTCACTTTTACCGGAACTATTCCGGTGTCCTCTCCGGAACGTTTTCGTTGCGTCCGAAACTTTTCAGGTGATTTTCTCTCAGACTCCCTGTCTAGTATTCAGCAGATAGATGACCCTTAAGCGTGTGACCCTATAGGTTCGGTGAAGTATAGACATGACCCGGAACCCCTTCTGATCAATGATCAACATCGGAGCCGTGGACACCCATATTGACCCCTATACCCACACGAATGAATATTCGAGTGAACCTCCAGTTTCCGTGCGCTATTCCTTTTGCTTCGCGATATGTTACAAACACCCGAGGTGAGATTTACTTGCATCCCTGTGGATCAACAACTTGTCCACTATGCAAGTTACCTCGTTACCGGTTTTGTTCTCTTTTCTCGTTTCCGTGTTCTGACATCCCTGTTATCAAATCACACTGTGTCTTTTCAGACGATGATGGATACCGTAACACTGAGAGGGCCCGAGAATATCTCTCCAACGTCGGAGGAGCAAATCCCAATCTTGAGCTATCTCGTTACTTGCCATACTTTTCCGTGAACCCGTAAGCTGCCGTAATAGCCACCCAGTTACGGATGACGTTTAACAAACCCCAAAGTTCACGAAGCAAGTACGAAGGAACTCGATACTCTCATGGTCTATAGAATTATGCAAACATTAACTATCTCTGTGTTATTAACCATTAACTTGTGACGAATGTATCTAATAGCATAACATCAATTCGGGTCGATTCAACACAAGTGTTCTACTAACATCGTGCCCTCAAAATTGCCGGCATAGCCATGCCCATGATTAGGAAAACATGATCATCATGCAATACTTGAGCTAGTCTTAGAGGCAAGACTAGGAATACAATTTACCGTTTATTATACCACACATGCACATGAGTTTCCCTCCGAGCCTCGTGTTATTGCAGACTCGAGAATCATTGCAGTTATAGCATGGAATATAAACATTCATTATAAACTTTGGAGATACAAAATAACTATTATTACTGCCTCTAGGGCATATCTCCTACAGACTCCCACTTGCACTAGAGTCATAATCCAGTTACATGGCTTCCCTAACACCAATGGCTATCCGGTGCTGCTCATGCTTTGCTAGTGGTAGAGGCTTTGTCATCGGGTCTGACACGTTCAGATCCGTGTGAACTTTTTGTACTTTCACTAAACCCTCTTCGACATGATGTCGAATGAGTTTATATTTGCGTTGAATATGTCTTGTCTTATGGTGCGAACTTGGCTCCCTTGTCTGAGCCACGGCGCCACTATTATCACAATAGATCTCCACTGGGTCCAGAGCACTTGGAACCACACCAAGGTCTTCAAGAAATTGCTTGATCCATACTGCCTCCTTGGAGGCTTCTGAAGCTGCAACATATTCCGCCTCTGTCGTAGAATCCGCCACAATCTTTTGTTTAGAACTTTTCCAATCAACTGCGCCACCGTTCAATATGAAAACATAGCCTGATTGAGATTTGAAGTCATCTGGGTCAGTCATGAAGCCTGCATCAGTGTAACCACTTACAATGAGCTCTTCATCACCTCCGGACACAAGGAGTAAATCCTTGGTCCTTCTGAGGTACTTAAGAATACCCTTGACTGCGGCCCAGTGTTCCAATCCTGGATCACTTTGGTACCGGCTGCTAACACTTAGCGCATAGGAAACATCCGGTCTTGTACATAGCATGGCATACATAATAGAACCAACTGCCGAGGCATATGGAACATCATTCATTTGTACTTGCTCATCGAGAGTCCGAGGACACCGATTCTTGCAAAGCACTGTGCCAGGTGACATGGGGAGTAGGCCTTTCTTGGAGTTCTCCATGTTGAACCTTTTCAACACCTTGTCAATGTACGTGCTTTGGCTAAGCGCTATCAGGCGTTTTGATCTATCTCTATAGATTCTGATGCCCAATACATAAGCCGCTTCACCTAAGTCTTTCATTGAAAAACTCTTCTTCAATGAGTATTTTATTTCACTAAGAAAATTCACGTCATTTCCAATCAACAATATGTCATCCACATACAAGATTAGAAATGCTTTTGCGCTCCCACTAAACTTCTTGTAAACACAAGATTCTTCGTCATTCCTGATGAAGCCAAACTTTTGACCACTTCATCAAATCAAATGTTCCAGCTCCTTGATGCTTGCTTCAGACCATAAATGGCTTTCTGAAGTTTGCAAACCTTTCCAGCATTCTCAGGATCGACAAAACCTTCTGGATGTATCATGTATACATCCTCTTTGAGGTTTCCATTTAGGAAAGCTGTTTTGACATCCATCTGCCATATTTCATAATCGAAATAAGCAGCAATTGCTAGTAATATCCGAAAAGACCTAGGCATAGCTACGGGCGAGAAAGTCTCATCGTAGTCCACTCCTGGAACTTGCGTGAACCCTTTCGCGACAAGTCTAGCTTTGTGGATGGTAATGTTACCATCCGCGTCCGTCTTTCTTTTGAAAATCCATTTACAACCAATGGGCTTTACGCCTTCTGGAAGTTCTTCCAAGTTCCAAACTTGGTTTTCGTACATGGATTCCACCTCAGATTTCATGGCCTTGTGCCATTCCCTTGAGCTGGGCCCGGCCATCGCTTCCTTGTAGTGCGTGGGTTCATCGTCTTCAAGAATGAAGATTTCATTATGAAACCACTCAGGTGGCTGGATAGCCCTACCTGATCTGCGCGGTTCAGTTACAACATTGTCTGAAGTTTCCGCATCACATGCGACAACTTCCGGCTCGGTTGTAGGGATAATTTGCGGAATTTCTTCCGGTCCTTTAGCCATATCAATTGTCACCGAAGATTCTCTATTCTCATCAAGCTGTACTGTCCTCCCACTCAATTCTTTAGCGAGAAACTCTTTCTCAAGAAAGACTCCGCTTTTTGCGACAAACACTTTGTCCTCGGAGGGTAGGTAGAAGGAATACCCAATTGTTTCTTTTGGATAACGAACAAAGTTACATTTGTCTGATCTGGGATCGAGTTTGGTAGGTTGTAAACGTTTTACATGTACCTCACATCCCCAAATTTTAAGATGCGACAAACTGGGTTTCTTCCCATTCCACATCTCATGTGGTCTCGTCTTAATAGACTTAGACGGTGCTCTGTTTAGTGTGTGAGTGGCAGTTTCTAGTGCGTGACCCCAAAAAGATATCGACAGATCTGTAAGAGACATCATCGACCTTACCATGTCCAACAGGGTTCGGTTACGTCTTTCCGATACTCCGTTTCTTTGTAGAGTTCCGGGAGGCGTAAGCTGTGAAACGATTCCACGGTCACTCAGATGTTGGCCAAACTCATGACTAAGATATTCGCCTCCGCGATCAGACCGCAGAAACTTAATCTTTTTGTTACGATGATTTTCTACCTCATTCTCATGTTCTTTTAACTTTTCAAAGGTTTCCGACTTATGCTTCATTAAGTAGATATAGACATACGAACTTAAATCATTAGTAAAGGTCATGAAATAGAATTACCCACCCCGTGCGGCTGTGCTTATTGGACCACATACATCACTATGTATTATTTCCAATAATTCACCCGCCCGTTCAGGATGACCCGTGAACGGCGTCTTGGTCATTTTCCCCATCAGACAAGCTTCACATGTGTCAAATGATTCAAAATCAAAGGACGGTAAAACTCCATCTCTCCGGAGTCTTTGCATGCGTTTCTTTCCGATGTGGCCAAGCCGACAGTGCCACAAGTAAGTGGTGGTGGTATCAGCCTTCTTAAGGCGTTTAGCATTCACGTTAAAGACATCATTTTCACATTCAAGATTTAGTATGAAAAGGCCCCCAACAATGGGTGCAAATCCATAAAACATATCCTTACAATAAAGTGAACAACCATTGTTCTCAGACTTGTACGAATACCCATCGTTACTAAACATGATCCAGAGATAATGTTTCTATAGAACAGTGGAACAAAATAACAGTTACTTAGTTCCAAAATAAATCCTGAAGGGAGACGTAGAGGCATAATGCCGACGGCTTGAGCGGCGATCCCAGTGCCGTTCCCAACACGCATCATGACTTCATTCTTTGCTAGCTTGCGCACCTTCTGAAGCCCCTGTATCGAGTTGCAAATGTGAGCAACTGATCCAGTATCAAATACCCAATACTTAGAATTTTCGCTAGCAAGCAAAACGTCAATGACATTAACTTGTATAACAATTATACCTTTTCCGGTTTTCCCGAACTTCTTATCTTCCAGATACTTCTTGTAGTTTCTCTTCCAGTGTCCCGTGCCCTTGCAGTAGAAGCACTCAGTTTCATTCTTGGCTCTGCCCTTAGAATTACTTTGGGAGCCGGTCTTACCAGTGCCCTTCCCTTCTTTGGCTTTCCTTTCTTTTTGAAACTGGTGGTTTTATTCACAAGCAACACTTGCTTGCGATTTATCCACAGTCCTCCTTCTGTATTTTTCAGCATGGCGAGCACCTCTTCCGGTGTCTTCTCCATCCCTGTCATGTTGTAGTTCATGCTAAAACAGTCGTAAGACGGGGGGAGTGAAGAAAGGAACATGTCCATCATATGGCCATTTGGAAGTAGAAATTCCAGGGCTTTAAGCCTTTCAGCATAGCCAATCATTTTGACCACGTGTTCGCCAACTGAACTACCCTCAGCCATCTTGCATTCCATCAAAGCCTTCATGATATCAAATTGTTCAGACTTTGTGGTTTCCTTGTACAGAGCATCCAATTCCCGGATCATATCACGGGGTTTGTGGAATTCAAAACATTTTTGAAGCTCTGGATTCATGCAAGCTAGCATGAGGCACTGCACTAAGTTGTGATCATCATCCTTAGTGGCCCAGACATTTTGTTCATCTTCTGGGGCCTCTGGCGCCGGTTTAGCTGGAAGAGTAGTTTCAAGCACATACAATTTCTTAGTGCTCCTAAGGACAATCCTCAGGTTGCGGACCCAGTCTGCATAGTTTTTCCCAGTCGCAGCTAACTTCTCTTTCTCTAACATCGGGCCTAAGTTGAATGCGTTGTTGCGAGCCATTTGATCTACAACGGAAAACTCAAGTTTCAATTAGACTTTGTTCATAATGATTTTTTTGCACTAGTGAATAAACAATTTTATTCTAAAGTGCACTCCCACTCAAATCAATATCTCTCAGAACTGATTATGAGTGATTCAAGATCCAAATATCAATTCAACGTCATAGAATCATCATCTCATGACGAGGATTTCAATTGGTAGGACAACTTGCCGATCACATCTCTATGTGACTCTTGTTCATCTTTCGATGCGTGTGTTCCGAGCTCAGGACGATCCTGCCATGAACGTCAAGGCAACCAAGTGATCTTGCTGCGAGGTCTGACCTCACCCGCCTTACATTTCTCCAATCGTTCATACCCATGCATCCATGGCGCACCCCGAAAGGATAGATGCTGTGACGGTGCTACACTTGGGAGAACACTAACTACTTGATATTTTCAGTGAGAGATCACCCTAATAAAAAGCGACTACCGTGCAATCAAGAAGGGTGCATCATAAGGGATAAACATCTCAGACAATTCATAATAGCATGATATGGTATAGCCCTTTCTGACGGAGAGGACTTTAAGTTCTTCATCTTCGGCATTTGCGTCGGTGTTCACCTTCGCGAAGATTGCCACCACCTTGTCGATGCACCAGATAATATTGCTATCTCTATAGCTAATAAAATAAGTGCATTACTTAAGGTTGACACGCAGGTCATTAAAGTGACAATCATATGGCTCCAGCCATCATGCCGAATCATAACACGCAGGTCATGTTAATAGTTTACATCATATAGTCATCTCATACATAATCAAATTGAATATGAGCATTGCTATACCACATCTCATGCACATCCTGCAAAACCAAGTTCGACGCCTCTAATCGGTTTATGCAAAATTTTATTTTACGTGGCTTGTAAGGTTTTGACTTAAACTGCAGCTACCAACGTTTATCATCAAGTATGATTATTCAAGTCGCTAGATTAACATCACGGGGTGTATGAAACTTGAGATAATAAAATCTCGAGCCCCATACTAAACTTCGTCATATGCATGACCCCCGTGCAGATCATATCTGCATTGCCCTTTCGTCTACGCAATTTCATCTTTCTCTCAACTATGGTGGAACCCAAAGAACTAATAGCACTTCGTTGATCAATCAGGATCGCGGATTGCCAGAACTTTGTGAAATTCCACCATGCCATTTCAAGATCAGAAATGCGCAAATTCCAGGGAAGCAACAAGAACATCGGGAAACAGATTTCATCTGCCACCCGCATAAATAATTTTCAGCAATAGATCTCATCTACTCCAAAATTATCCCATACATCTCCATGTATTCTAGATCATAACCTGTGTCTACGCATAGCACGGCTCATGATGCCACTGTAAGGGAACGCAACATAAAATTAAAAAATTTGGTACAGCGAGCACGCCCAGGACCACTATGGAGACTGCATACAAGGTTTGATCTGCTCCGTACCGACTCGAAGCGCAGTGGAGGAAGAGTCGGTGCAGATCGTCAGTGCATATCCCAGCAGCTAGGATTTACAACCTCCCAACTGCGAGGATGTACTCCCTCGTCGGATAGCCCTTCGGGAGGTGGTCAGACAGTCCCTCGGACGATGTCACGGACAGCCCTCCCGGAGGTCTCTCGAAACTCGAACGGAAACTCGGACAGCCCTTCGGGAGGACACTCAAACAGCCCCATGGGCAAAAGATCGAAACTACGACCTCTCTACGGGGTTGCAGACATATGGTGTCAGCTATCCGGCAGGGCTTCGCCGTCCAGAACTAGTTCCTGCCGGAACCCAGACAACCTTTCGGCTCTATGAAACTATTTCGCGGGGAGGGAGAGAGAATGCCAGATCATGCATGGCCTGTGTATGAGAGCAAGGATGAGGTTTGGGCAGCCCCCTCACCTCCTATTTATAAGAAAACCAAGGGGTAGTGTGCCTCCACAAAATTACCAAAAACTCCCATGCATTAGGTCACACATGAGGGTGTTATGGGCAAAATGGGATGCCATGTGGAGCTCCATGGAGCCCCACCAACGTTGGCCGGCCACCCCCTTTGGGTCCCCCCATGAGGGGCTTCCTTGGCCCCCAATCCCTTCTAGAAGCCTTTTTGCAAAAGCCCTAAAAGGTGGCTTTCCAAAAAAAAACATAAAGTGATTTTCACTATTCACGGAACCAATTTTCCGCGACCGTTAAATCCGAAAATGTTTCTGTGGGTCTTAGAATAATTCCAGTACCCACACAAATGATTTTTGGATGTGTTCTGAAACAATTTCGGATTAGTGATTTTCATCTGCGAAAAGCAACCAAATCGGTTCCGGCAGCTCCGGAACATTTCCGGTTTTTATCCCGGAAAATTCCCAGAAGTTTCCAGAACACTTCTGGCATCCTCCAAGAATTTCCAGGCGCTTGCCGAAACCAATTTGACATTATGGTATCCCCTGAAACAACTTTTCAGTTTTACCGGAACTATTCCGGTGTCCTCTCCGGAACGTTTTCGTTGCGTCCGAAACTTTTCCGGTGATTTTCTCTCAGACTCCCTGTCTAGTATTCAGCAAATAGATGACCCTTAAGCGTGTGACCCTATAGGTTCAGTGAAGTATAGACATGACCCGGAACCCCTTCGGATCAATGATCAACATCGGAGCCGTGGACACCCATATTGACCCTTATACCCACAGGAATGAATATTCGAGTGAACCTCCAGTTGCCGTGTGCTATTCCTTTTGCTTCGCGATATGTTACAAACACCCGAGGTGAGATTTACTTGCATCCCCGTGGATCAACAACTTGTCCACTATGCAAGTTACCTCGTTACCGATTTTGTTCTCTTTTCTCGTTTCCGTGTTCCGACATCCCTGTGATCAAATCACACTGTGTCTGGCCAGACGATTATGGATACCGTAACACCGAGAGGGCCCGAGAATATCTCTACAACGTCGGAGGAGAAACTCCCAATCTTGAGCTATCTCGTTACATGCCATACTTTTTCGTGAACCCGTAAGCTGCCGTAATAGCCACCCAGTTACGGATGACGTTTAACAAACCCCAAAGTTCACGAAGCAAGTACGAAGGAACTCGATACTCTCATGGTCTATAGAATTATGCAAACATTAACTATCTATGTGTTATTAACCATTAACTTGTGACGAATGTATCTCATAGCATAACATCAATTCGGGTCGATTCAACACAAGTGTTCTACTAACATCATGCCCTCAAAATTGCCGGCATAGCCATGCCCATGATCATCATGCAATACTTGAGCCAGTCTTAGAGGCAAGACTAGGAATACAATTTACCGTTTATTATACCACACGTGCACATGAGTTTCCCTCCGAGCCTCGTGTTATTGCAGACTCGAGAATCATTGCAGTTATAGCATGGAACATAAACAATCATTACAAACTTTGGAGATACAAAATAACTGTTATTACTGCCTCTAGGGCATATCTCCTATAGTTCTCAGCTTTCTCCAACTTAGGCCAGCCAGCCTTGTAGCCACCTGACCCCGCAACATGGTGATATTCCTTCTTTGAAGCATTTTGCTTATTTATATTTGACCTTTTCTTACCTACAGCCGATGTCTTGTACTCCACAAATGCGGACCAGTGATCTTTTATCTTCTCATATGGTCCGGTGAATGCTGGAATCTTCTCTACCAGGACATACTTTTTATGCAATCTTTTTTTCCAGTTGTTGAATTGTTGGGCCATCTTCTTAAGAGCCAACGCCTTGACTTTTCGCTATACAACATTTTTATTTGGATCCACCTCCGGCGGTAGGGTGAAATTTGTCATGAGCGTAGTCCAAAGCATTTCTTTGGATCTATCGTCGACATAAGTAACTCCATCGTTCGCCTTTGGCTTATTCCATTCTCGGATGTTGATCGGGATGCTGTCCCTAACAACATCTCCACACTGACTTATAAATCGGTCTGTGGTCCTCTTGGGAGCAGTCGGTTTGCCATCTGCAGTGACTTCTTCGATCGTGAACCTTTCATTCTCGCCCAAGCTTTTTTTTGGGCCTCGTCTCTTTATAGAAGGTTGGCTCAATCCGGAGGGCTAAAAGAAGAAAGAAGCATTAATATATGTACATACAAATCAATTAATGCATCTAGTCAGCAGAGGCTTAATTAATATACCTCGCCGGACTTTGCAATAGTTAAGGCACCAACACCGGAGCCGTCATCTTCTCCCTCCATTCTCTCACCGGAGCCGTCATCTTCTACCTCCATTCCCTCACCACCGGAGTCGTTCAGAAACTGTGAGGTGATATCATCATCTCCGTCGCGGATTATTTCCCCAACATCTCTTCTTGTTCTAAGTCTCTGTTGTGTTCCATAGTTTCTGCAAATATTACAACGTGGCAATATACAACCATGAGAGATATATAAGCTGTTTTCAGACTTAATGAAATCTGGGAATGCAAAACAGTAACATTATGATGACAACTTGAGAGCAAGATTGAGTCATGCTACAACAACTTTACATGGCAACCAAGGGCATGACATCAAAGTACACACTACATAGACCAAATCACAAGAAGGAATCATATGCATATGAGCAATGGATTAGTGGCAAACATCATGCAAAGTTGAAAAGTTTTATAACAGACAGTTTTAGACTTAGCAGTTTTTCAGCAAGTGTAAAATAGCAAAAATATCATCGCATGTTTGCAAGCTTGTTACAGTGCCTAAACATGTTTACCATGGCATGGGAAAAATATCGGCAGCAAATAGAAATGAAAATGCACCAAACACATGTACAAAGTTTATTCATATGATGCTTGCATTAAATCACACAAAAATAACAAAATGGCAAGTTTTATCAGTTGCATGTTAGGTAACCCTCCGGCGATCGTCGGGGACTCGGCACCGGCGATCGTCGGGGACTTCTCACCGGCGATCGTCGGGGCCTCCTCCGGCGATCGTCGGGGACGATTCCTCCGGTGGTGGCCGAGCTTATCGCCTTGGAATTGACCACGTTCGGAGACGTTGTGATTAGATGGACACCACGGCCACCGTCAGGAGGTTAGGAATAAGAATAATCGATGACACAAGTAATGGGCGTGTGCTACTTTTTTTTCTCTCGGTGCAACGCACGGGCAAGTTTGCTAGTATAAATAATATATAACCTTTTCCCAAATACATATTGTATAATAAATATATTTCTTAATACAAGATGAATATATTTCTTAATACAAGATGTCATACCGGCCTTGACTGCCAAGCGAGGCAAATATGTCACGTCACATGTCTATTTTTTCCACATGTCAAAACAGGCCAGTTTGTGCATGTCATGTATATACATGATGAGAATACAAAATAGTGGTGTAGGTTTCTCTTAGGGTCACAACTTCCGTCCAGAACAGATTTTTTTTAGGTCACAACTTCGGTGATCAAATTGATGACCGTTGCCTCTTTTTTGGACATGTCATATGTAACTTTCCATATACCTATGAATTATGAAAGAATATGCAATCACTTGTAACAAATTGATGAGCATAGACACAAAAAACTGATAAGCCCACGGCGATCAAACACACATGTTACAAAAATTTCTCTTCTTTTGATTTTTTTTCCTGTCTAGACAATATGGTAAGGAGGTTGAACGGCGGCGGCTCACACAGCGGGGGCGGCGTTGCCGGGGAGCGGGGGCGGCGAGGCTCGGGGAGGAGGTCGAGGAGGTCCGGCGAGCGGGGGCGGCAACGAGGACTGGCTCGGGGGCTGGCTCGGGGGCGGCGATGCTCGGGGAGGAGGGCGAGGAGGTCCGGCGACGGTCAGCGGGCTCGGGGACGGCACGGAGGCGACGGCGATCTCCGGCAGCCTGGCGGCGCGTCGTGGTTGTTCGGCGTCGGGGGAGGGAGAAAATGGATAAGGAAGATTGGAAAAATGGAGAAGGCGCGGTTAAATACCCAGGCCTTTAGTCCCGGTTGAGGGCACCAACCGGGACTAAAGGCCTACCTTTAGTCCCGGTTGGTGCCCCCAACTGAGACTAAAGCTAAATTTCAACAGCCCAAATGGCGCGAAAGCTTAGGCCTTTAGTCCAGGTTGGTGGCTCAGACCGGGACTAAATGTAGGCCTTTAGTCCCGGTTGGGGGCACCAACCGGGACTAAAGCTATTTTTGGTTTTAGACATTTTTAGGATATTTTAGTTTTAGTTTTCTTTTAAACAGATTCAAAAACAGTAGCATACATGCCTATTTTTCATTTAATTCTTTTTGCTATTAAAGTTTTTAAGAAAAAATACTTGATGAAAATTTTAGTTGCATAAATTTTATATAATTTTAAGTTAATATTATTTTGATCATAACTAGAGTTTTATAAAAGCTTTTTAGTTGATTCTTTTTGCTATTGAAGAATATTATAGTTGATTCTTTTTGCTTTTTAGTTGATTCTTTTTGCTATTGAAGGACAAAAACTATTTTTGTTATTTGTAGTTAAGTCCTACAGTTCCCTTAGGAGTTCCTATTTGGATTTCCTTGAAGTTTTGTTTTGCTTTCTATTTGCTTTTTCTTATTGTTTTCTTTATTGCTTTATTCATTGATTGTATTTTGATTGCTAGAATGCTTGCTAGAGTGAATGCTTATATGAATGCAATGTTTGATTATATAGATTTTCATCAGATAGTGACAAATAGTGATGTGTGTATGGCCTATGCCTCTGAACCTCAAGCGACTTATCTTGAATGCTCAGAAGACATTCATATTTTGTTTGGACATAATTGCATTGATTAACTCCTCTGTATAATTAAACTACTAAAAGGATATGAATAATTGAAATTTCATAACTTAATAAATAATTATTCTAAAATCATGTTTCAAATGCCAAAATGCCCTAGCTAGCTCTTACAAAGATTCCCTCCAGTTTGTCCGAAGTGGCACTTTCCAGCTATAAGTCCAGAAACTCACACTAGAGAGAAAGTGATGGCGGTGAAGCCGGTCTCATCCCAGAGTGTGATCTTGGGGAATAAAACTTTTTCTTCGCATGTGTCCCTTGCTTATTGCGCCGTTACCATTGATAATCTTCATCATTTAACAGGATGCTTGGGTCAGTCTTCACTGTGAAGGGAGGAATTTCATGAAACTTTTCATAATCTTCTGACATGTCTGTCTTGTCCTCCACTCCCACGATGTTTCTTTTCCCTGGAAGAACTATGTGGCGTTTTGGCTCATCGTATGATGTATTCGCTTCCTTATCTTTTCTTTTTCTTGGTATGTTAGACATGTCCTTCATATAGAAAACCTGCGCGACATCATTGGCTAGGACGAATGGTTCGTCCGTGTACCCAAGATTGTTGAGATCCACTGTTGTTATTCCGTACTGCTGGTCTACCTTTACCCCGCCTCCTGTCAGATTGAACCATTTGCACCGAAACAAAGGGACCTTAAAATCACGTCCATAGTCAAGTTCCCATATCTCCTCTACGTAACCATAATATGTGTCCTTTTCCCTATTGGTGTTTGCTGCATCAAAGCGGACACCACTCTTTTGGTTGGTGCTCTTTCTATCTTGGGCGATTGTGTAAAATGTATTCCCTTTTATCTCGTACCCTTGAAAAGTCAATATAGTCAAAGATGGTGTCCTGGCCAACAAGTACAACTCATCTCCAACAATGGTGTTATTCGCAAGATGTGTTCGCAATGAACCGCCGAAAGTCCCCATGTGTGCACGTGTAATCCAGTCGTCAGAATGCCCCGGGTGTTGTGAGCGTACAATATTCTTGTGTTCATTGATATACGGAGCCACCAAGGTAGAATTTTGTAGAACTGTGTAGTGTGCTTGCGCCCAAGAATGCCCGTCCCTACATATTATTGCTTTCGGTCCTAGCGTGCCTTTTCCACTCAGTCTCCCCTGATGTCGCGATTGAGGAACACCACTGGACTTAATGTCAGGAATAAAGTCAACACAAAACTCAATGACCTCCTCTATTTCATGGCCCTTGGAGATGCTTCCTTCTGGCCTAGCACGGTTATGAACATATTTCTTTAAGAATCCCATGAACCTCTCAAAGGGGAACATATTGTGTAGAAATACAGGACCCAGAATGGCAATCTCTTAGACTAGGTGAACTAGGACGTGCGTCATAATATTGAAGAAGGATGGTGGGAACACCAACTCGAAACTGACAAGACATTGGACCAAATCATTCTGTAACCTTGGTAGGATTTCTAGATCAGTTACCTTTTGAGAAATTGCATTGAGGAGTGCACATAGCTTCACAATGGCTAATCGAACATTTTCTGGTAGAAGCCCCCTCAATGCAACCAGAAACAATTGCGTCATAATCATGTGGCAGTCATGAGACTTTAGGTTTTGCAATTTTTTCTTTGCCATATTTATTATTCCCTTTATATTCAATGAGAACCCAGACGGTACCTTGATACTTAGCAGACATTCAAAAAAGATTTCCTTCTCTGCATTGGTAAGAGCATAGCTGGCAGGACCTTGATACTTCTTTGGATGCGTGCCATCTTTTTCGTTCATACGTTACTGGTCCTCCCGTGCCTCCGGTGTATCTTTTGTCTTCCCATACACGCCCAAGAATCCTAGCAGGTTCACACAAAGATTCTTCGTCACGTGCATCACGTCGATTGCAGAGCAGACCTCTAGTACTTTCCAAAAGGGTAGCTCCCAAAATATAGATTTCTTCTTCCACATGGGTGCGTGTCCGTCAGCGTCATTCGGAATAGATTGTGCGCTAGGACCCTTTCCAAAGATTACTTTTAAATCCTTGACGATATCAAATATATATTCACCAGTACGGGGGACGGGCTTCTTCCGGTGATCTGCCCCACCATTGAAATGCTTGCCATTCTTTCTTAAGGCATGCTTGATCGAAAGAAATCGACGATGTCATAGGTACACATTCTTCTTACATTTATCCAAATATATATTTCAGTCTCATCTAAACAGTGTGTGCATGCATTGCATCCCTTGTTTGTCTGTCCTGAAAGGTTACTAAGAGCATGCCAATCATTGATGGTTACAAACAGCAACGCTCGTAGGTCAAATTCCTCATGTTTGTGCTCATCCCACACACGTACACCTTTTATATTCCACAACTGTAAAAGTTCTTCAACTAATGGCCTTAGGTACACATCAATGTCGTTGCCGGGTTCCATAGGGCCTTGGATGAGCACTGGCATCATAATGAACTTCTGCTTCATGCACTACCCTGGAGGAAGGTTATAGATACAAAGAGTCACAGGCCAGCTGCTATGATTGCTGCTCTACTCCCCAAAAGGATTAATGCCATCTGCACTTATACCAAACCATAAGTTTCTTGCATCATCTAAAAACTCCGGTCACTTTCTCTAGATTTTTCTCCACTGCGACCCATCAGCGGGTAATCTCAACATCCCGTCTTTCTTACGGTCTTCTTTGTGCCATGGCAACAACTTGGCATGCTCTTTGTTTCTGGACAGATGTTTCAACCGTGGTATTATAGGAGCATACTGATACGTCTCCAATGTATCTATAATTTTTTATTGTTCCATGCTGATATATGATCAATCTTGGATGTTTTACAATGATTTTATAGCAACTTTACATCATTTTTTTGGGACTAACCTATTGACATAGTGCCAAGTGCCAGTTGCTGTTGTCTGCCCTGTTTTTGTTTCACAAAAAATCCATTTCAAACGGAGTCCAAACGCAGCGAAACTTTTTGGAGAATTTTTTTGGGCCAGAAGACATCCAGTGGGCCAAAGAAGTACCAGAGAGGGGCCACGAGGTGAGAACAAGACAACACGGCGTGCCAGGAGGCCCAGGCGCGCCGTGGTGGGTTGTGCTCCCCTCGATTGCCTTCTGCACCGCCTCTTTGCTCTATAAATACCCCAATATTCCAAAAACCCTAGGGGAATCGACGAAAATCAATTCCAACTGCAAGTTCTAGAATCATCAGATCCAATCTAGACACCATCATGGAGGGGTTCATCATCCTCATTGGTGCCTCTCCGATGATGCGTGAGTAGTTCTTTATAGACCTTCGGGTCCGTAGGCAGTAGCTAGATGGCTTTCTCTCTCTCTTGATTCTCAATACAATGATCTCTTGGAGATCTATTTGATGTAACTCTTTTTGCGGTGTGTTTGTTGGGATCTAATGAACTTTGAGTTTATGATCAGATCTATCTTTTTCTATCCATGAAAGTGATTTGAGTTCTTTGATCTCTTATCTGCATGATTTCTTATAGCCTCGTATTTCTTCTTCGAAACTTTGGTTTAGTTAGGACAACTAGATTGATTTTTCTTGCCATGGGAATAGGTGCTTTGTAGTGGGTTCGATCTTACGGTGTTCTTTCCCAGTGACAGAAGGGGCTGCAAGATACGTATGTATCGTTGCTACTATGGATAACAAGATGGGGTCTATTCCTACATGAATAGATCTTGTCTACATCATGTCATCGTTCTTATTGCATTACTCCGTTTCTCCATGAACTTAATACACTAGATGCATGCTGGATAGCGGTCGATGTGTGGAGTAATAGTAGTAGATGCAGGCAGGAGTCGGTCTACTAATCTTGGACATGATGCCTATATAATGGATCATTGCCTGGATATCGTCATGATTATTTGAAGTTCTATCAATTGCCCAATAGTAATTTGTTTACTCATCACATTGCTATTTTCTTGAGAGAAGCCACTAGTGAAACCTACGGCCCCGGGGTCTCTTCTTCATCATATTTGCTTTCGAGATCTCTTTTTCATTCGCTTTTGTTTTCAGATCTATTGATCTAAAAAACCAAAAATACTTTGCTGCAATTTTCCATCGCCGTTTTAATCTTTCATCTTACCGCCAAGGGATTGACAACCCCTTGATCGCGTTGGGGTGCGAGGATTTGTTTTCTTGTGTGCAGGTGCTGTTTACGTGGTGTTGGGTGATTCTCCTACTGGTTCGATAACCTTGGTTCTTAACCGAGGGAAATACTTCTCCGCTTGCTACATCATCCCTTCCTCTTCAGGGAATCCACCAACGCGAGCACGTGCCATCAAGTAAATCTCCATCAACAAGAAGAATTTCAGGCGCTGTGCTAGGGAAGATCCACAAGCCATCAGGAAAGAATTTTTGGCACCGTTGCCAGGGAGACATCATCGACATCCACCAGGTTCCTAATCACAAATCTCATCTCTTCGCATTTACAGTATTTGCCATTTGCCTCTCGTTTTCATCTCCCCCACTTCACCAATTTGCCGGTTTTATTCGCCCCTCTTTTTCGTTCGCCGTTTTCTCACCAGATCTGTTTGTGTGAGTGAACTTGTTTGCTTCATTTGGTTACTATGGCCAATTCCTCCTCTATCGTGTTTCCCTTGAGAATGAAGTTCTCAATTTTAAACAAAGGAAGGGGGAGAATTTAAAGGACGCTTGGTATAGAATTTGCAATGCTCATAATAGATCTACCCATAAGCAATCTACCTTTGTTCTTCTTCGCTGTTTTTACATGGGCATCACCACTTGGTATAGATTCATTCTTGATACAATTACCGGTGGGAATTTCTTAATGTGTCCTTCTTTGGATGCCTTTAATGCTTTGGGGAACATAGTGGGCTCACCACCTCTTATGATTAATGAAATAGTCTTAACTCTTGAGCATGTTATGAAAAGGTTAGATGCTATTGAAAAAAGGATGATCACCCTAGAGCAAATTGAAAAATTGGATACAAAGATGCAAAATCTTGCTAATAAATTTGGGTCAAAATTGGGAGATGCCATCAAGTTACTAAGGGAAAAGGAACCCATAATTTAAAAAAGATTAGAAGAGAGCCCCGCTAGAATTGGTAAGTTGGAAGAAATTTTTAGTAACTTGAGCTCGGCTTTTTCTTCCGTCAAAACTACTGAAAAAACTCCTACAAAAATTGGTAAGATTACTCAAGGAACTAAAAGCAAGGGTGAAACTTCCAATAATAACAAAGGGGATCTTAAGATGATTAGTATTCACCCCGATTTTGTTGAAGTAATTTACAAGAGTGAATTTTCCAACTTCGTTCCTAGAAGTATTTTTATTGAAAATTTATATGCTAAATCCTTGAGAAATTCTAAGTGCTTGATTGAAGAGTTGGAAACCAAAGAGGACAATACTTAGATCCATGCGTTATGCCTAGCTAGGGGCATAAAACGATAGCGCTTGTTGGGAGGCAACCAATGAATAAAATAAATTTCTTGTTAAAGTTTCTGTTTTGGTTTGTTTTTGCTGTCATGCTACTGGTATGATAGTGTTCTTTGTGTTTTAATTAGTGTTTGTGCCAAGTAAGACCTTTGGGATGATTTGGAAGATAGTATAATTGATGCTGTTTTGAAAACAGAAAGTTTTGCGTCCAGTACAGGAATTATGATTCTGTACTGGAGCGTGAAAAAATTCTGAATTTTTAACACAGTATTGGTATATGAATTATCCACGTTTTCCTAATGTTTCAGAATTTTTTGAGTTACAGAAGTATTCGAAGTTTTCAGATTGCTACAGACTGTTCTGTTTTTGACAGATTCTGTTTTCTTTGCATCGTTTGCTTATTTTGATGATTCTATGGACTTTACCGGGGGGTATAAGCCATAGCAAAGTTGGAATAAAGTAGATATTATGCAAGAATAAAATATGAATGGGTTTGCAACAGTACCTATAGTAGTGATTTGCTTTCTTGTACTAACGGATCTCACGAGGTTTTGTTAAGTTTTGTGTGATTGAAGTTTTCAAGTTTTGGGTGAGATCTTTATGGATGAAGGAATACGGAGTAGCAAGAGCCTAAGATTGGGGATGCCCGAGGCACCCCAAGGTAATATCTTAATAAGACTCAAGCGTCTAAGTTTGGGGATGCCCCGAGTGACATCCCCTCTTTATTCCACCAACCATCGGTATTTTACTTGAAGCTATATTTTTATTCGTCACATGATATGTGTTTTGCTTGGAGCGTCTTGTATGATATGAGTATTTGCTTTTTATTTTGTGTAAATTATCCTTGCTGTACACACCTATTTGAGAGAGCCAAAAATATGCTATGATTTGTTAGAATGGCTCATATGCTTCACTTAAATTTTTTGAGCTATGGAATTGCTCTAGTGCTTCACTTATATATTTTGGAGCACGGTGTGCTTTATCATTTTTGAAGAAAATATCTCATGCTTCACTTATATTATTTTGAGAGATTGAAATTTTTTTGCTCATGTTCTTCACTTAGATTTGTTGGAGCTTTCAAAAGCAACATATTAAAATAGTCCCAAAGCGATAGATATCCAAGAAGGATATAGATAAAAACTTTCATGAAGATCATTGGACAAAATAAACTTGGTTCTTTGTAATGGTTTTGCGATATGGAAATGATAATATGTGATTCCATGTTAGTGGGTAATTATGCTTTAGTAAGAATATTCATGTTAAGGTTTGTGATTCCCTATGCAAGCACATGAAAGTCAATAGTTATGCAATGAAATTACATCCTCCTTGTGTGCATATTTTCGTTGTTAGTTTTGCTTGAGGCGTGGGTGTGATCTTTTCGCTTTTTGGTTGGTTGCCTTCTCAATCTTATTGCTAGCCTTCACTTGTACTAAGTAGAAATACTACTTGTGCATCCAAAATCCTTAAACCCAGTTTTGCCATATGAGTCCACACCATACCTACCTACATGCGGTATTTCTAAACCGTTCCAAGTAAGTTTGCGTGTGCCATCTCTAAATTTCAAAATAAATTATCTTTTGTGTGCCCGTACCGCTCATGAGGCGGCAGGGGGTGCTCGTTATCTTCCATGCTAAGTGTGTCATTCTCACGATGAGTGTTTATCGCTTGTCATTGCACGAGAGAATGGTTGGTAATAGGGATGCCCGTCCCGAATTGTTAAAATAAAAAATATGGGAAAGTGATGGTATGGAAGGCACCCGTGAATTCGGCTAGCCATGGCTTGTGTTTGTAAAGGTGAAAAGCAATAAAAACTCTCTCGGAAAGGAACAATACCTTAATGAAGGGGAGTATAAATTTATTTTTTGTTGGGAACCACCTATGGTGTGCTTAGCATGGAAGATGATGAAACATTCTTGGCCGTTTTCGTTGACAGGAAAAGCATGCCTCTCAAAATATTTTTATCTCTCAATTTTTCAAACAAAGAGCTCTGGCACATAAATCAAATCAATGCTTCCCTCTGCGAAGGGCCTATCTATTTACTTTTATGCAATTTTTATTTTTCTTGAGTCTCCATCTTCTCCTATAAAGGCACCAATCGGGGAGCACTATAGTCATGCTTGTGTTTTGAGTAAGCTAATATTCGGATATGTTACATGAATGGATCAATGATTGAGCATGATGGGCTAGGGATAACTTGCTTTAGCATTGATATTTTGAAAGACATGATTGCTTGTTGATATGCTTGAGTATTTATGTTTTCATGTCAAAACTAGACTATTGCTTTGAACCATATAAAAAGTCCATATGTCCATGCTATAGAAGGAAAAGATTGTGATGAACATGATAGGCAGCATTTCACATCAAAAAATTTGTTTTTATCATTTACCCACTCGAGGACGAGCAGGAATTAAGCTTGGGGATGCTGATACGTCTTCAATGTATCTATAAGTTTTTATTGTTCCATGCTGATATATGATCAATCTTGGATGTTTTACAATGATTTTATAGCAACTTTACATCAGTTTTTGGGACTAACCTATTGACATAGTGCCAAGTGCCAGTTGTTGTTTTCTGCCCTGTTTTTGTTTCACAGAAAATCCATATCAAACGGAGTCCATACGCAGCGAAACTTTTGGGAGAATTTTTTTGGGCCAGAAGACATCCAGTGGGCCAAAGAAGTACCAGAGAGGGGCCACGAGGTGAGCACAAGACACCACGGCGCGCCAGGAGGCCCAGGCGTGCCGTGGTGGGTTGTGCTCCCCTCGATTGCCTCCCGCACCGCCTATTTGCTCTATAAATACCCCAATATTCCAAAAACCCTAGGGGAGTCAACGAAAATCAATTCCAGCCGCAGCAAGTTCCAGAACCACCAGATCCAATCTAGACACCATCATGGAGGGGTTCATCATCCTCATTGGTGCCTCTCCGATGATGCGTGAGTAGTTCATTGTAGACCTTCGGGTCCGTAGGCAGTAGCAAGATGGCTTTCTCTCTCTCTCTTGATTCTCAATAAATTGATCTCTTGGAGATCTATTTGATGTAACTCTTTTTGCGGTGTGTTTGTTGGGATCCGATGAACTTTGAGTTTATGATCAGATCTATCTTTTTCTATCCATGAAAGTGATTTGAGTTCTTTGATCTCTTATTTACATGATTTCTTATAGCCTCGTATTTCTTCTTCGATACTTTGGTTTAGTTAGGCCAACTAGATTAATTTTTCTTGCCATGGGAAGAGGTGCTTTGTAGTGGGTTCGATCTTACGGTGTTCTTTCCCAGTGACAGAAGGGGCAGCAAGACACGTATGTATCGTTGCTACTATGGATAACAAGATGGGGTCAATTCCTACATGAATATATCTTGTCTACATCATGTCATGGTTCTTATTGCATTACTCCGTTTCTCCATGAACTTAATACACTAGATGCATGCTGGATAGCGGTCGATGTGTGGAGTAATAGTAGTAGATACAGGCAGGAGTCGGTCTACTAATCTTGGACGTGATGCCTATATAATGGATCATTGCCTGGATATCGTCATGATTATTTGAAGTTCTATCAATTGCCCAACAGTAATTTGTTTACCCATCGCATTGCTATTTTCTGGAGAGAAGCCACTATTGAAACCTACGGCCCCCTGGGTCTCTTCTTCATCATATTTGCTTTTGAGATCTCTTATTCATTCGCTTTTGTTTTCAGATCTAAAAAACCAAAAATACTTTGCTGCAATTTTCCATCGCCGTTTTAATCTTTGTTCTTACCGCCAAGGGATTGACAACCCCTTGATCGCGTTGGGGTGCGAGGATTTGTTTTCTTGTGTGCAGGTGTTGTTTACGTGGTGTTGGGTGATTCTCCTACTGGTTCGATAACCTTGGTTATTAACCGAGGGAAATACTTCTCCGCTTGCTACATTATCCCTTCCTCTTCAGGGAAGCCACCAACGCGAGCATGCGCCATCAAGTAAATCTCCATCAACAAGAAGAATTTCGGGCGGTGTGCTAGGGAAGATCCACAAGCCATCACATACCCCATCACCTTGGCAGGAACCCTTTTCCTGGTGCGCTCACCCTCAACATCACTAAGGTAATCTCGTCTGATCTTATACCGCAATGCACCGCATACCAGGCATGCATTCAAATCCTCGTACTCCAAACCGTGGTAGAGGATATAGTCATTAGGGCATGCATGTATCTTCTACACCTCTAATCCTAGAGGGCAGAGAACCTTCTTTGCTTCGTACGTACTGTCAGGCAATTCGTTATCCTTTGGAAGCTTCTTCTTCATTATTTTCAGTAACTTGTCAAATCCCATGTCAGATAAACCATTCTCTGCCTTCCATTGCAGCAATCCTAGAGTGGTACCGAGCTTTGTGTTGCCATCTTTGAAATTTGGGTACAACCGTTTTTTGTGATCCTTTAACATGCGATCAAACTTCAATTTCTCCTTTTCACTTTCGCATTCTCTCTGTGCATCAACAATGACCTGGTGAAGATCATCAGCGGGCACATCTGGTGCCTCTTGATCTTCAGCTTCCCCCGTTGCAGTATCATCATATTCAGGGAACATAGGATAGTTTTCATCATCCTATTCTTCTTCATTGTCTTCCATCATAACCCCTCTTTCTCCGTGCTTGGTCCAGCAATTATAGTGGGGAATGAAACCCCTCTTAAGCAGATGGGTTTGAAGGATTTTTTAGGAAGAGTAATCCTTCATATTCTCACAGACAACACATGGACAATACATAAAACCATTCACACTGTTTGCCTTAGCCAGATCGATAAAATTATGCAGGCCCGTAATGTACCCGGAAGTGCGTCGGTCACCGTACATCCATTGCCGGTTCATATGCATTATATAATTAAGTATATCAAAAACCATTACAGAACATCATGAATAGAGAAATGACCAAATTAATACAAGTTCATCATAACATTAAAACCAAAGTACAGTAGTGATCAAATGTTATTACTGCAAAAATAAATACATAAAGTTCATACATAGTTCTCATAAAACAACATACAACTATCTAGAGCATCTAATTAAAACATACATTGAAACTAACATACAACTATGTAAAACATTTAAATGCAACAACAAATGCGATCAAAATCGCAACTAAGGTAACAATTGATCCAACAGCATAATGATACCAAGCCTCTTTATGAATGGCATATTTTCTAATCTTTCTAATCTTCAAGCGCATTGCATCCATCTGGATCTTGTGTAGATCGACGACATCGGCAACATGCAACTCCAATTTCATCTTCTCTTCTTCATTTCTTTTCAATTTTTCTTTCAAATAATTGTTTTCGTTTTCAACTAAATTTAACCTCTCGACAAGACGGTCGGTTGGAATTTCCGATTCACATACCTCCTATATAAAAACATCTATGTCAAGTTGGTCAGCATAATTGTCATAAACACTAAATGAAACAAATAGTTATAAAAGATAATATACCACATCCGAATCATAGACCGGATGAGAGCCGACGGGGGCGGATATCAAAACCATGTCACTATATAATAATAAACAATAATACAAGTAAGAAAATTATACAAGTAGCTACCTAAATCATATAAGTAAGAATTTTTTTTCTTTTTTAAAAAAAGATAAGAACAAGAGGCTCACCACGGTGGTTCCGGCGACGAGATCGGTGTGGGCAATCGACAGCGGTGAGGATGGGGACGAGGACGGGCTTGGAGGAAGAACAGAGGAGAAAGCTTAAGTGTGGCTCGGGCACCTCATATCATGTTTGTTTTGTGTGAACTCAATTGGCATCATGCTCTCAGGCATTTCATCGAACACCTCGTGTGCATAGGAAGGGAGAAAAAGTAGCACACACCTCCCACCTTCTGTGAGGAAAAAATAGAGGAGAGGGTGGGCAGGGGCTGGGGTATATATAGGCAAATTTGTAGTCCCGGTTGGAGACACCAACCAGGACTAAAGGGCATCGCACCCCTTTAGTTTCGGTTGGTCTCTCAACCGGGACTAAATGTCCCATTTGAACCGGGACTGATGCCTGCCGAGCCCCGACCGGCGCCCTAGCCGCTCGAACCGGGACTAATGCTCACATTAGTCCCGGTTCGTAATGCGACCGGGACTATTGCTCCGATCCAGCTTGAACCAAAGCCCTGTTTTCTACTAGTGGAGGTGTCCATAGGAGGGAGATCGAGTGGCGGCGGTGGAGCTCCCTCCGGCTGCGGGAGGCCAGACGGGGACAGGAATGGATTAGAAAAACTCCACCGATGTTCCTTATGAATTCCAATCCTCAGCTTGATTTATTTAGCATGTTGATTCTGCATAAAACATACTACTGGAACCATGGTTTTGCGCGGAATTATTGATTAAGTATATATCGAATTGACAGTGTGCCTAAAGCTGAAAGGTTCTGGTGGTGTTTGCTGTGTTTAATACTTTGTGCGCCATGAATGAAATAAAATGACCTTTCTGTTTTTTTGTACGTTTCTCCCTAGATTGTATTACACTTTTGTGGATTTTCAATTGCACCCATTGAGGTCTGTCAGAAAGATGAGTGCTTGTTTTCCTTCTTTTGGCCATTTAATCAATCAGTTGTTAGTATTATAGTTTTTTGTTACTTTTAACCCCACACAAAATAATTAATTGTTATTAGCATAAAATCAACGGGTCAACCTTTCCTAGTGGGAACAATAATCTGTGATGAATTGGGTGAGTATATATTGGTAAGTAAGTAAAGAAATTAAGAGCTTTTGTAAATGATAGGGTTTGATTTCATAATTTTTGAGAATCAAAAGCAATAAAATTCCAATAACTAGGTAAATATAAAATTGCAAGAGAAAATATATGTAAAGTATATTAAGCTAAAATTTAGAAATAATTAATTTCAACCAAATTACTATTGTGTAACAGTATCATATTCTTTATATGATAACCACCGGAAATCTTGATGTACTCATTTTATTAATCTAAGCTCATGTCAAGTTATTCAAATCGACATTTTTTGTGGCAATTAATGGCACTTCAATATAATCTCGATAAGTTCTAATTCATGCCATCTTGATTTCTCCATGTATCATGGGAATGCATCCAATATATGAATTGTAATAATCTAGAGTGGAACAAGAATATAGATATATGAAAACAAGAAAATGAATTAGACTCACTTGGGTGGGAAATTGATATGTAATTCCACCTATTAGGTTCTACAGTTTTGCTTCATATTTTCAATAGTGTCAAGACCTTCGCTACATGTTTTGGTGAAAAAATGGTATCCCAGCTGGTTTTGACATTTTGCTGGAGGTCATGGGCGTAAATACCAATTCATATCACACCCTAAGGTGAGATAATATTACCCTAGTTGGTTTAAAGATGAAAACAACTAGGATGGTAGATTACCTCAGTTGGTTTACATGAAGAAACTGAATAGGATGTTACATTAGTGTAGCCAATTTTTATATAAACATGGTTGGGATAGCAAGCAATGAGGACCGAGAGCAAAGCCATGGAAGTCACGTGTAAAAGATAGGAAGCCAATTGATCGCCCCCGCACAGAGCCGAGAGAGCCAAGAGAAAGGATCAACACTTGCCCACTGATGTCGTAGTCCTGCAACACCCCCCAGAGGGTGAAGACGCAACACGCCACTCCCGCCACAATCGAAGGACGATCAGGGGTTTTCAACTAGAGTCCAAGGTACCCAGATCCCAATTCGGCCTCCACTAAGATAGACCTCCGACACATGATCACGGAGGATCCATTGTTGAAGCACCGCCACGGCTAAGGTTTCCATGCCTCGCTACTAACTACCCACACAACCAAGGAGAAGCGCCATAGCCACCGCAACATGGTTCGACACAAAGCCGACAGCATGGACCGCCACCCTAGTGTCCAAGATATCTGCTACTTGTAAACTGCGTTGGATTTTTATCCCTGAAGAGGAGAGGATGATGCAGCACAGTAGAGTAAGTATTTCCCTCAGTTAAGAAACCAAGGTTATCAATCCAGTAGGAGAACCAAGCAACACCACGTAAACAACACCTGCACACAAAACGCAAACCTTCGCACCCAACGCAAACGAGAGGTTGTCAATCTCTCGATGGCTAAGTAACAAGATTAAAGGTATATGATAGATTGATAGATTGATAATAAAATAAAAGATAAAATAATGCAGTAAATATTTTTAGTATTTTTGTACAAGAAAACAAGATAGATCTTATGATAAAAGTAGACCCAGGGGCCGTAGAGTTCACTAGAGGCATCTCTCAAGAAAATAGCATAGGGTGGGTAAACAAATTACTGTTGGGAAATTGATAGAAAGGCAAATAATTATGACGCTATCCAAGGCAATGATCATGATATAGGCATCACATCCAAAACAAGTAGACCGACTCCTCCCTGCATCTAATACTATTACTTCACACATCGACCGCTATCCAGCATGCATCTAGTGTATTAAGGCCAAAAGAACGAAGTAATGCATAAAGAACGATGACATGATGTAGTCAAGATAAATGCAAATAAGATTTCATCCCAACTTGTTATCCTTAATGGAAACAATACATGTGTGCCATTTCCCCTTCTGTCACTAGGATTGAGCACCGCAAGATCAAACCCATTACAGAGCACCTCTTCCCATTGCAAGATGATCAAATCTAGTTGGCCAAACCAAACCAAACTTCGGAGAAGAAATACAAGGCTATACTAAATCATGCTTAAAAGAGATCAGAGAAGAACTCAAATAAAACAAGGATGGATCTGATCATAAACTCACAATTCATCAGATCCCAACAAACACACCACACAAAGTCATTACATCGGATGGATCTCCATGAAGATCATGGAGACCATTGTATTGAGAAACACAAAGAGAGAGAGAACCATCTAACAACTACCTATGGACCCTTAGGTCTATGGTGAACTACTCACACATCATCTGAGAGGCGGCAAGGTTGATGTAGAGCCCCTCCGTGATGAGTTCCCCCTCCGGCGGAGTACTGGAGAAGGCCTCCAGATGGGATCTCGCGAGAACAGAGGCTTACGACGGCGGAAAAAGTATTTTGTGTGCTCCCCTAGGGTTTTTGGAATTCTTCTGAATTTATAGAGGCGGAAGTAGGGCAAAAGGAGGCAGAGGGGGCCCACATGGCACTGGGGCGCGCCCTGGTGCCATGTGGGGCCCTCTAGAAGCTTCTTCCTTGGCTTCCAAGTTGACGTTGATCCTTATCTCCAGAAAAAAATCTTCAAAAAGTTTCGAGACGATTTGATCTTATCTGATATTGATTTTCTGTAAAACAAAAACAGGGCAGAAAACAGGAACTGGCACAAGGCACTAAGTTAATAGGTTAGTCCCCAAAAATGATATAAAAATGTATGAAATGATATTAAAAATATCCAAGAATAATAATATCATAGCATGGAACAAGCAAAAATAATAGATACGTTGGAGATGTATCAAGCATCCCCAAGCTTAACTCCTGCTCGTACTCGAGTAGGAAAGTGACAAAACATATTTTTGATTGTGGAATGCTACCCAACATACTCATCAAATTATTTTCCATAGCATATACACGAGGACTTGTATGATTCAAAGCAATAGTCTATAATTTGACATGAAGACATAAATACTCAAGTGATGCTAACAAGCAACCATGCCTTTCAAAATAACAATGCTAAAGAAAATTATCCCTAGCCCATTATGCTCAATCATTGATCCATTCATGAAACACACTCGAATATCAATCATACTTCATGCACACACATGATCACATGACCCCCTAGTTGGTGCTTTTAAAGAGAAGGATGAGACTCAACATAAAAAGTAAATAGAAAGGCCCTTCGCAGAGGGAAGCATTGATTTACAGAGGTGCCAGAGCTCACGTTTTAAAGAGAGATGAAAATTTTATTTTGAGAGGCATGCTTTTCTCGTCAATGAAAACGACTTAGAGTTCCCAACACTTTTCACACTAGATACATCATAGGTGGTTCCCAAACATAAATGTAAAAGTTTTGCTCCCCATCATCGTTCTATGGTTTTGAGACTTTGTCCCTTTTTTCCATTCACATCTGAAGGAGTTTATTTATTTTTTCGAGAGTTTTCTCTCCTTTTGTAATTTTTTGCAATTCGGGACTGGGCATCCCTAATACTGCCACACTCTCGTGCAATGACAAGTGAATAAACACTCATCTTGAGAATGACATATCCAACATGAAAATCATCGGCCACCCCTCACCGCTTCATGAGCGATACGGGCACACAAAAGAGAAAATATTTTTGAATTTTTTTAGAGATGGCACATGCAAATTTACTTAGGACGGCATTGAACTACCGCATATAGGTAGGTATGGTTCACACAACTGGCAAAACAAGTTTAAGGTAATGGATGCACAAGTAGTATCCCCACTTAGTGCAAATGGAGGCCAGCATAAATATTGAGAAGCGACAAACTAAGAAACCATAATGCTACACATGCATACATAAAACATAACAAACACCGAATAATGCACCACAAGTAGGATGTAACTTCATTCCATAACTATTGACTTTACGTGCTTGCATAGGGAATCATAAACTTTAACATCAATATTTATACTAGAGCATAATTACTCATGAACATAACTCACATATCATCATCTACATATCTCAAAACTATTGCAAAGAATCAAGCTTTTCATGTCCCATAAATTTTTTATGCTAGTTTTCATTATCCCTCTTGAATATTCATCACATGGGGACCAAGCTCATAGATTGTACAATTTACCATAACTATTTTCAACTCTCCAAAAAGATATAAGTGAAGCAAGAGAGTAAATTTCTACAAAATATCTAGCATTCTCAAAAAGATATAAGTGAAGAAAGAGAACAAGATTCTTCAAAACAAACGCACCACCGTGCTCAAAAATATTTAAGTGAAGCACTAGAGCAACCACCTAGCTCAACAAATTTAAGTGAAGCTCAAAGAGCAATTCTAACAAATCATGATGACGTGAGGCTATCTCAAGAAAATGTATTCAGAGGTGATGATTGTGATAAACTAATAATAAACAAAGCAAAGACTCATATCATACAAGACGCTCCAAGCAAAACTCGTATCATGTGACGAATAAAAATATAGCCTCAAGTGTGTTACCGATAGTCGTTAGAAGAAAGAGGGGATGCTTTCCGGGGCATCCCCAAGCTTAGACGCTTGAGTCTCCTTGGATATTACCTTGGAGTTCCTTGGGCATCCCCAAGCTTAGGCTTTTGCATCTCTTCATTCCTTCATCCATCGTCGTCACACCCAAGACTTGAAAACTTCAATCACACAAAACTCAACAAAACCTTCGTGAGATCCGTTAGTATAACAAAACAAATTACCACTAAAAGTACTGCTTAAACCCATTAAAATTTTATTTTTCATTATAGGTACTGTGTTCTTACTTTCCCATGGCTTGCACCCCCCCCCCCCACCGATACAATCCATAGTTTCATCAAAACAAGCAAACGATGCATAAAAAACAGAATCTGTCAAAAACAGAACAGTCTGAAGCAATCTGTCGAAAAGCCATACTTCTGGAACTCCAAAAAATCTGAAAAATTAGGAAAATGTTGAAAATTTGTATATCAATCACGTGTAAAAAATTCAGACTCATTCGACGCTCTGACGAATTTATAAAAATTCTAGACTGGGCATCAAAGTTTCTGTTTTTCACAAAATTGCGTTCACAAGCATCCACTTCATCCCAAAGGTCTTACTTGGCACAAACACTAATTAAAATATAAAAACCAACTCAAAAAAGAGGAAAATAAAGGGTAAGCAAAAGGACAGAACCAAAAAGTGAAAAATAAAAATTTATTTTATTCGTTGGGTCGCCTCCCAACATACTCTTTCTTTATAGCCATTAAGATAGGCTCGAGATTTCAATGATGCTCACATGAAAGATAATAATTGAAAAACAAAGAGAGCATCATAAAACTTATGGAAAACACATTTAAGTCTAACATACTTCCTATGCATAGGAATCTTGTAGGAAAATAAATTATCAAGACAAGCCAAAACTAGCATATGCAAGGAAGAAGAAAGAAACAATTACAATCTCAACATGAAGAGAGGTAATTTAATAACATGAAAATATCTACAACCATATTTTCCTCTCTCGTAATAATTACATGTAGGATCATACTCAAATTCAACAATATAGCCATCACATAACATATTCTCTATATGATCCACATGCATAAAAGTTTTGTAATCTTCCAAGATAGTGGGATTAACATTAATTAAAGTCATGACCTCTCCAAACCCACTTTCATAAAAAAATTCATAAGATTGAACACTCTCCAAATATGTGGGATTCTTTAAAGTTGACACTCTTCCAAACCTACTTTCAATATTATTGCAAGCATCAATATGATAATCATCATGAGATATAAATAATTTTTCAAGATCATAAGAAGCATCACCCCAATCATGATCATTACAATGAGTAGTGGACATAACAAAATCATCATCCCAAAGCTTGGGGTTTTGCACATTAATAGCATAATTGACATTAATAGAATTCATAGTTGTGACACCCCCAGATCTCAACCCTTCCATTCAGCTAATTAATTAGCCTTGCCATCATGATCATCTTAGTTAAATTGCATTTAGCGGATAATCCAATTTCAAATTCCAGTTCAAATTGAAATTCAAGTCTAAAGTGAAAATAAAAGTTGTTCAAATTTGAAAACTAAAATGTTCATTAAATTTCAAGTAATCCAGGAGCAAATATAAAATTATAACCAAAATTAATTGAATTAGTTAAGAGACTCTAATAACATAAAACGGAACCAACTCAGCACTTTAAAATGTCAATTCATTTATTTAAATTCCAAATGAAATCATATTAACCCCAAACCAATTTCTAGCAGTGTTAAATATTACCTAGTATTTAATTGAACAACACTTGTATTTTATAAAAGTCATTTGTTAGTCAAACAATTTGCAAAAGCGAATAAAAAGAATAAGACAGAAAGAAAACAAAAGGGGCGAGGCTTACCTGGCTCATGGCCCAACCGGCCCATCCCCTGTTTCCCCTACCAGCCTCCCCTACGTGGCAGCACCGCCATGGCCGAGCGCGCCGTGCCGGCCGCTGCTCGCCACGGCGCCAGGGGCAGGTAGCTGGGGATAAGGAAGGGCCTCCTCCTCCCTCCCCTGGACGCCCTCATTCGTCCCCTCTCTTTCCCCCTCGCGCTCGCTCGCTCCGCTCACTCTCTGCCCGAGCGCGCCCGCCGTCGTTCTCCGTCAGCTCCGCGGCCACCGGCGGCCCTGGGCCGGCTGACCTTGTTTGCAAGCTCCGCCACGGTCGGCCCCTTCTTCTGGTGGCCTCAGGTGGAACTGGAGGCCCCTGCAGGGCCGAATCCCTCTTCGTCCGCATCTCCGACTGCCGTGACGGCTCCGGCAAGCTCCGCCACCATCTGCTGCTCCTAAGCCCCTCACCGGCCTTCATGCGCCGCTCGGTGAGCTCCAGCTCCTCCTCTATCCCCTCGTTTGTTCTAGGACGAGCTACCGTCGCAGGTTCGCCAACGCCGCACTCCGGCCGCCACCCTACCTCGCCGATTCGGCCACTCCGGTCGACCCCGACGCCTCGCGTTAGCTCAGATAGAAGCGGCGTTCTTCACTCGTTCGAATGGGCCCGAGTTTGCTCGTTGGTGCTCCGTAGCCAAATCTCGAGCCTCTCCGGCGAGGGCGCCGTCGCGGGAGGCTCTCCGGTGCGTTTCCGGCGCCGGCAGCTGACGTGGCCAGCTGTGGGGCCCGCCCACAGCCACTGACCTGTGGGCCCTGGTCGCGGTTGACTGGTTTGACCAGTCAACCCACTGACGTGGCACTGACCAGTGGGCCCTCTCGATTAGTCTAACTAATTAATCTGTAATTAAATTAGTCCTAGATTAATTAGCTAGTTAGTGACACTGACAGGCTGGGCCCGCTGATTAATTAACCTAGATTAGTTAAAATAACTCTGTTATGACCCACTAAGGCTGACAGGTGGGTCCCACCTGACAGTTTGACCAAGTCAGCTGGTCAGCCGACTGCTGACACAAGCATGACATCATCATGACATCATATTCCTAATTAGGCAATTTCTGTTAATATGAATAATTTCAGAAACAGTTTAAAACTTTGAAAATTCATAGTAATTAAACTGTAGCTCCGATGGAAAAACTTTCTACATGAAAGTTGATCAGAAAAATCCCACGAATCCAACCGTGTCATCTGTTATCATGTCGGCACCCTCTACGTAGGTGAACCTGCAACTTTTCGCCTGTTTCCGGTAGATGAATAGTGTCGGCATGTCTGCTAATAAACCCTACTTTAATCCTAAAATAGCTAAAATGGTTTAGATAGGTCTTTAGGCAACTCTGCACTGCATCCTAGCTGTCCCTTGCCTCTAACACCGTAAATGTGGAACTTTCCCTCTCCGGTCACCTGTCCGACACAGGTCCGGAACCAGGAAAACTTTCCCGGATGGTTTCCCCCTTCCTCGGTATCGTGTAGCACTGCATTAGATCACACTCGGCACTGTATATCGCCATGTCTTGCTTTGTGATTGCTTTTATTGCTGTGTATTTATCTGTTTCCTCAACCTCTTCTCTCCGATAGACGCCGAGAGCGCTGATGATCCGGTGGACGACTACTTCACCGTAGAAGATCCATTTTTGTCTGCAAAGCAACCAGGCAAGCAAAAAAAACCTTGATCATTTCGATATCGCCCATTCCTTCTCTCTTATGCTTGCATTAGAAATTGCTGCTGCTACTGTTTTATCCTATTATGATGCATAGCCTATTTATTGTAACCTGCTATTGATACTTACCTGTTATCCTAAACTGCTTAGTATAGGTTGGTCAGTGAACCATTTGTGGCCCCTCTACTTGTTCTAGTTGCCCCGCTATAACTCTGTGTCCCGATCGATGTGATCAAACGGGCTGAGTCCAGCACATCACCGCACACCCCCTACGTTGCTCGACTCTGCAGAGCTACCATCGAGTGCCGAGAGTGATACCTCTTATCTCACTCCTGATGTTGCCTATGTAGAACAGCTAGTCAGTTGTGGGTTACCAAGGGTGATTCCTCTTCCCACCTCCGACAAAGCTTATGTCGAGCACCCCGCAAGTGTGAATGCCATCGAGGGTGATTCCTCCGGTTTCACCTTAACGGGAACGTCGAGTGGGAATCCAACGAGGGTGATTCCTCGGATTCCTTCTTGATGCGATAGACACACAGCTACCTTGCTTTACTACTGTTGCCTTACAACTGTTACTGGATTAAAGACGGGTCTGCCTCGAGGGGTACCCGCGAGATATGGGAAGTCGGGTTGACCGAGAGGGTGCCTGCGAGTTAATTACGAGGCGTGGCCGGGCAGGCGGACCGTGGGCCTAGCCCTTGCCACAAGTCCTCGAGACGGGGCGTCGGGACCACAGAGTGTGGAGCAACCGTTCGTCACCGCGAGCTCCTAAGGCTTTAACGGGTTTGGATATGTGATCTGAGTAGGCCACTGTCCTTTTACGCGCTAACCAGCACGTGGGATAGTTATGGGCACTCTACGTCGTATGTATCAGCCGAAGCTCTTCAGACGTCAGCGACTGAGCGGCGCGCGCCGGGTTGGACTGGGAAATCCTGCACTTGTATTAAGGGGGCTAGGTCTGCTCACCGGCCGCACTCGCAACGCGCAGGAGTGTACATGGCGATAGGTCCATGACCCCTGCGCACATAGGGTTTAGTCCGGCGTGCTGGCCTCTCTGATGAGCCTAGGTGGGGCTGCGGCGTGTCGATCAGCCGAGGCCGGGCATGTACCGAATAGGTGTGTCCGGCCAGAGTTAATCGAGCGTGTTGGGTAAGTTGGTGCACCCCTGCAGGGAAGTATATCTATTCGAATAGCCGTGTCCACGGTAACAGGACGCTCGGATTATATCCTGACCTACTACTTTGGATGTGAGATGAATATGTTGGCTTTGAGATGGATATGTTGGATCTGAGATGATATATGATACTACAATTACAATTATGAATTACTGCTGCAAGATGCTGAAGATGCTAGTCTTCGATAGGACTAGGCCTTCTCCCTACTTTGGCATTTCTGCAGTCCAGTCCACATATACAGCCTTCCTTTGATAATGTTGCATACTTAGAATAGATCTGATGTAAGTCTTGCTGAGTACTTTGGATGAGTACTCACGGTTGCTTTGCTTCCCCTTTTTCCCCATACCCGATTGCTGCGACCAGATGGTGGATCCCAGGAGACAGCTGCCCCCGCCGACGACTACTTCTACGAGGGTGGCTACTACTTCGAGTTAGCCGATGACCAGGAGTAGGTTCGGAGGGTCCCAGGCAGGAGGACTGCTCCTTTTCGATCGTAGTCTTTGTTTTGCCCCGCCTTCTTAAGGCGTATCTGTTTTATCTTTTATATCTGTACTCAGATATCTGATGCTTCCGCTGATGCTTGTATGACATCGAGCTTATGTATTCGAGCCCTCGAGGCCCCTGGCTTGTAATATAAAACTTGTATGACTTTTATTTGTGTAGAGTTTGGTTGTGATATCTTCCCGTGAGTCCTTAGGCCTGATCGTGCGCATTTGCGTGTATGGTTAGTGCATGATTGAGCCGGGGGCGTCACAATAGTAACATCATTGCAATCATGCTTTTCAATCAAGGAGCTATCATGAATCACCTTATAAAGCAAAACTTCATAGAGATAATCAAGTGCACTCAACTCACTAGCAATTGGTTCATCATAAACCGGTCTTTTGAAAAGATTAGCAAGTGGATGAGGATCCATAACAAAAGATTTTTAGCAAGCAAAGATGCAAGCAAATATAAGGCACATGGCAACACGAGCAAAGATAGCAAACAAGAAAAGGGCAAACAGAAAGGCAAATAAAAACGGCAAATGAGAAAGCAAATATTTTTGTAAAAAAAATTAGAAGTGGGGGAGAGGAAAACGAGAGGCAAATGGCAAATACAATAAATGCGAAGGTAAGAGTTGAGAGTGTAGGTACTTGGTAATGTTGATGATGTCTCCCTGGCAACGGCGCCAGAAATTGGCAAGTTGACGGGAGACGATGTTGACTTGATCCTCCCCGGCAACGGCGCCAGAAATTCTTCCTGCTACTTGTAAACTGCGTTGGATTTTTATCCCCGAAGAGGAGAGGATGATGCAGCACAGTAGAGTAAGTATTTCCCTTAGTTAAGAAACCAAGGTTATCATTCCAGTAGGAGAACCAAGCAACACCACGTAAACAACACCTGCACACAAAACGCAAACCTTCGCACCCAACGCAAACGAGAGGTTGTCAATCTCTCGATGGCTAAGTAGCAAGATTAAAGGTATATGATAGATTGATAATAAAATAAAAGATAAAATAATGTAGCAAATATTTTTGGTATTTTTGTATTAGAAAACAAGATAGATCTTACGATAAAAGTAGACCCGGGGGCCGTAGAGTTCACAAGAGGCATCTCTCAAGAAAATAGCATACCGTGGGTAAACAAATTACTATTGGGCAATTGATAGAAAAGAAAATAATTATGACGCTATCCAAGGCAATGATCATGATATAGGCATCACATCCAAAACAAGTAGACCGACTCCTGCGTGCATCTACTACTATTACTTCAAACAGCGACCGCTATCCAGCATGCATCTAGTGTATTAAGTCCAAAAGAACGAAGTAATGCAAAAAGAACGATGACATGATGTAGTCAAGATAAACGCAAATAAGAATTCATCCCAACTTGTTATCCTTAATGGCAACAATACATGCGTGTCATTTCCCCTTCTATCACTATGATTGAGCACCGCAAGATCGAACCCATTACCGAGCACCTCTTCCCATTGTAAGAAGATCCAATCTAGTTGGCCAAACGAAACCAAAACTTTGGAGAAGAAATACAAGGCTATACTACCTACGGACCATGAAGATCATCCATGAAGATCATGGAGATCATTGTATTGAGAAACACAAAGAGAGAGAGAGAGAACCATCTAGCTACTACCTACGGACCCGTAGGTCTATGGTGAACTACTCACGCATCATCGAAGAGGCGGCAAGGTTGATGTAGAGCCCCTCCGTGATGAGTTCCCCCTCCGGCGGAGTACCAGAGAAGGCCTCCAGATGGGATCTCGCGAGAACAGAGGCTTGCGACGGTGGAAAAAGTATTTCGTGTGCTCCCCAAGGGTTTTTGGAATTCTTCTGAATTTATAGAGGCGGAAGTAGGGCAAAAGGAGGCAGAGGGGGCCCACATGGCACTGGGGGGCGCGCTCTGGTGCCATGTGGGGCCCTCTGGAAGCTTCTTCCTTGGCTTCCAAGTTGACGCTGATCCTTATCTCCAGAAAAAAAATCTCCAAAAAGTTTCGGGATGATTTGATCTTATCTGATATTGATTTTCTGTAAAACAAAAACAGGGCAGAAAACAGGAACTGGCACAAGGCACTAAGTTAATAGGTTAGTCCCCAAAATGATATAAAAATGTATGAAATGATATTAAAACTATCCAAGAATAATAATATCATAGCATGGAAAAAGCAAAAAATAATAGATACGTTGGAGACGTATCAATATCCCACATGTTTGAATTGATGTCGTCTGACAAAGAAGCGCCTTTTGGATAAGTCACACTGCTACTTGTGAGATGCGTTGAGATTTTCCCCGAAGAGGAGGGGAGATGCAGTACTGTATAGATAAGTATTTCTCTCAGTAAGAACCAAGGTTATCAAACCAATAGGAGAATCACGCGAACCCCCATGAACAACAACTGCACACACAAAAGCAAATAATTGCACCCAACGCGGGCAAGAGGGTTGTCAATCCCCTTGAACTCGTTACTTGCAAGGATCAAATGTTGTATAGGTAGATATATAAATTGCAAACTAAAATAAAAATAAATAAATTGCAGCATGATATTTTTAGGTTTTTAATATGATTAAAGTAGACCCCGGGGTCATGGTTTTCACTAGAGGCTTGTCTCTCGAACACATAGCATACGGTGGGTAAACAAATTACTGTTGGACAATTGATAGAAAAGCGCATAGTTATGACGTATTCATGGCAATGATCATGTATATAGGCACCACGTCCGTGACATGTAGACAGACTCCTGCCTGCATCTACTACTATTACTCCACCGATCGACCGCTATCCAGCATGCATCTATGGTATTAAGTTCATAACAAACAGAGTAATGCTTTAAGCAAGATGACATAATGTAGACAAAGTAAACCCAATCAATATGAATAAACCTCGTCTTTTTATCCTAAATGGCAACAATACAATACGTGCCTCGCTACCCCTTCTATCACGAGGTGAGGTAAGATTGAACCCACTACAAAGTACCTCCCCCTCTGAATATAAATAAATCTAGTTGGCCAACCAAACAGATAGATCGGGGAGAAATACAAAGCTATAACAATCACGCATAATAAAGTTGCAAAACGAGCAGCGCGCCTCTCCCAGATCTCCTCCAACAGCTGCAACCGAAGCTCCGGCGTCAACATATATGGAGTATGTGGTGATCCCTTGCCGGGCCATGGCTAGCGGCGTGGGTGGGAGGGGGATGAGGAGGATGTTGGCGGCATGGGTGGAATGGGGATGAGCTCTCCTGCGACACCCCCCAGGGGGTGACGACGCAACATGCCGCTCCCGCCGCGATCAAAGGACGATCAGGGGTTTTCACCCAGAGTCCAAGGTACCCCAATTCCAATTCAGCCGCCACTAAGAAAAACCTATGACACATGATCACGGAGGTTCCAATGTCGAAGCACCGCCATGGCCAAGGTTTCCTATGCCTCACTCCTCGCTGCCCACACAACCAAGGAGAAGCGCCACAGCCGCCGCAACATGGCTCGCCACGAAGCCGACAACATGGACCGCCACCCTGGGCCGCCACCCCAGCGTCCAAGATATCCCACATCTTTGAATTGCTGTCATATGATATAGAAGCGCCTTTTGGATAAAGCACACCAGGACCCCCACCAGCGTCCCTCATCTCGCAAGGGGCAACACACCGATGACGGGGATGAATATATGTACGACAAGTGTATGTAGTTATCCATCAGGATTTACCGGTGGTAGGGAATTGCAAAAGCGGTGGGCACATAGGGTCTCGGAAATTTATTGGAGAGCATCTTCGGGATCTTCTGGTGAAACAGGCGATCATCTGTATCGAGTGGCTCTCCGGGAGAATATGGTCACGAGATCCTAAAGTTAGAGTTAGTAAAATCTTTAACCCGAATAGAAGAGAGATCATAGTCCCAGAGTAAGGAAGAGCAATAAAAGATCCTAATACCACCCATTGGCGACGTGGGCCCGTAAGCCACACAGCCATGTTAGTAAAACATAGTTTTTTTCGACGACTAGACTCAACTTCGGCCAAGGAATCAGAAGGGGGCTTCCTACAGGCAGTCGGCTCTGATACCAACTTGTGACGCCCCCGACTCGACCGTGCACTAATCATACACGCAAATGCACACGATCAAGCCTAGGGACTCACTTGAAGATATCATAACACAACTCTAGACACAAAATAAAATAATACAAACTTTATATTACAAGCCAGGGGCCTCGAGGGCTCGAATACATAAGCTCGATGTCATACAAGCATCAGCGGAAGCAAAAGTATCTGAGTACAGACACAAAGTTAAACAAGTTTTGCCTTAAGAAGGCTAGCACAAAAGCAACAACGATCGAAAAGGCAAGGCCTCCTGCCTGGGAGCCTCCGAACTACTCCTGGTCGACTGGCTCAACGTAGTAGTAGTGGCCTCCGGGACTCTCCTGGTAGTAGTAGTCTGTGGTGGCGTCTGGATCCTGGGCTCCATCGTCTGATGTATCATCAATTGGGTATGGGGAAAAGAATAGCAGAGCAACCGTGAGTACTCATCCAAAGTACTCGCAAGACTGACATCAGAACTATGCTAAATATGCTTTGGTATCAAATGAAAAGGCTGTATCTGTGGACTATATAGCAGAAATGCCAGAAGAGAGAGAAAGGCCTAGCCTATCAAAGACTAGCATCTTCAAGCAATCTTGCAGCATCAGGAGAGAGTAGATAATAGTAGCATACATGTGGATATACAACAGCAATGCCCTGAGATCCTTTCTCGACACCCTGCGAGAAAGCGATCCCGAGAGCATTATTAACAGTTTAATATGAATCATCATCAATTTGTAGTTGTCATAGATCCGGATACAACTCTGAGCGTCCTGTTACCGTGGACACGGCTATTCGAATAGATAACTTCCCTGCAGGGGTGCACTACTGTTACCCAATACGCTTGATTACCTCTGGCCGGACACACTTACTGGGTAATACCCGGCCTCGGGTGATCGACACGAAGCAGCGCCCTACCTAAGCTCAGCAGAGAGGTCAACACGCCGGTCTAAATCTTAAGCACGAAGGGGTCTTGGGCCATCGCCCTTCGCACTCCTGCACGTTGCGTGGGTGGTTGGGGTGCAGGCGCGACATTGAATACACCAGTGAAGTACCAGCCCAATCCCAACAATCAGCCCGCATATCTGAACTGTGACATCTGAAGAGCTTTCGGGAGAAACATACAACGCAGAGGGGCCCATACCCATTATCCCACGTGGTGGTAGTGCGTAAAAGGCACGACGACCCACTCAGATCAAATACCCAGTTCCGTTAAGCTATTTAGTAACTCGCAGAGACGAACAGAGTTTCTGTCGCTCCGACTTGGTAAAACATGACGCGCGGGTGCTCTTGGAGCTGACCCGTCTTTAATGATATTCACTCGCGGATGCCCACCTGGCAAACCCGACTTCATATTTCCCCGCGGGTACCCCTCGGGGTCGAACCGCCTGTATCAAAGGTCAAGGTAACAGTGTGTCCAAGTATCGAGAGTGTCGGGGATATACCCCGTGGTTAACCCGTCAGACAGTTATAACTCGTAACCCGGCAGACAGTTAACCCGTCAGACAGTTATAACTCGTAACCCGGCAGACAGTTAACCCGGCAGACAGTTATGACCCGTCAGACAATTATGACCCGGCAGATAGTTAAGTCCCGGAGACGAGTCCCTGAAGATGAGTCTTGAAGATAAGCCCTGATTGTAAGCCGCCCGGTTAAGCCGCCCGTCTCAGATAAGAAGCCCGGGACTCAGAAGCCCATGAGGAGAAGCCCGCGATGGGAAGTCATAATAAGTTAAGTCTCAATCCGACTTAGACTCTACATGTAAACCGCCTCTTCAGCTTATATAAGGAGGGGCGGGTCACCCCAAGAGGGTAAAGCTTTTAGACGTCTCCATAGACAGGTCTTAGACAGACAAGCCTTACGGCGAGAGACGCCTTACGGCGGGAGACGCCTTACGGCGAGAGACGCCTTACGACGAGAGACGCCTTACGGCGGGAGAAGCCTTACGGCGAGAGAAGCCTTACGGCGAGAGAGATCAACTATCGGGAGTTAGGGCAAGCAAGCCGCCCCTTGTAATCGATATACCAGTTAATACAGCATAAGCAGGACGTAGGCTTTTACCTCCACCGTGAGGGGCCGAACCTGGGTAAACTCGCATCTCTCGATCCCGACCAACCCCTCTCAAGCCGCCACATAGCTGCGATGACCTCACACCTCAAGTCCGTTAACCCGGACATCTTGCCGTGACAAAACCACGACAGTTGGCGCCCACCGTGGGGCCTACGCGCTGTGGTGTTGAGTTCTTGGAGGGATCTCTCTCAGGGATCGAGGAGTTAGCAATTTTTCCGGATGAAGAAGAGCCGTTTCGGAAGGATCTAGGTCAGCTCCGAGTTCCTCAGTCAAGACTAAAAAAGTTTCGATGACAATATGAATCAGATCAGAGCTAAAGGGTGGTTTGGTCGGTGGCTGAGTACATCAGATGAACCTCATAGTATTGATCAATCTCAAAATCCTGCAAAAAATCAACAACCACGAGGACTTGCCATACCAACCCAGAGACAATTGTTCTATGCTACAGTCAACAGTCAATCCGGATGGAGACAAAGACCGTGTCAAACATACACAAGCCTGCAAGTCACCTCGTGAGCCGCCGTCAACGCTATCTTGAGACGCCGGCCTCACCTTTTCCGTGAATCGCCTCCGCCGATGGCGACACCAGCCACCTCCGCCTGCTGTGAGCCGCTTCGTCACCTTGCGTCGCCTCCATCGGTCGAGCGGCCAAGCTGCCGTGTTCGAGTCAGTGCATCGTCGCTCCGGCCGCCATGGTTCCACGGTCAATGAGCCGCCTTCGCCTTCGCTCCACTGCTGCAAGTCGCCGTCGCGCGTCCACCTCAAGCTGGGCGGCCCGCGCAGCCTCGTATCAAGTCACCGGTTCCGGCCATGGCTCAACTCCGGCTCTCCCCAATGGCCTTGACCCGCCACCCTGCCGCAAGTCGCCGCTTGAGCCGCCGCCGTGGTCTTCGCCTCCGCTCTCCGCTTTGGTGCCCGCCGCCTGGAGCCACCGTTGCGAGTCGTTCTTGCCGAAGCGTCAGCCGCCGTGACCGGCCCCGAGCTGCCCTCGCCCCGTTGAACCGCCTGGCTCCGCTCCGCTGAGTCGCCGGCCTTCGAATTACCGTGGCTCCACTCGCCGCGGACTCGCCTACATGTCCGTTCAAATCACCAGATAGCAAAACCTGCAGAAGGACAAACGCTACTAGCACTGCACACCATGAGACCGGCCGGGATACGGACGTAATCAGCGGAAGAAGGCTGCGACGACCCGGAAAACTAGCCACGAATTAGCAGAAGAGATGGACGTGGGTTGACCAAGTGTACTACGAAAACTAGGCAGGTCCGCGGAGGAGACGGACGTGGATTTTCCCTTGCTCCGCCTCCGCCTCCGATCTGTCTTTGCCGTACTCCGTTGAGCCGCCACTCTGCGCCGCTCCAAACCTCCTCAAGCCGGTCTCTGCCTCCTCAGCTACAGCTGCGGTCAACTCCCGCACTCTGGGCATCACGACGGCGTCGCTCCGAGCCGCCATCGCCGCGGCAACGCTCCCTCGACCCGTCACGACCTTACCTCTATCTCAAGTCGCCTCCACGGCACGCCAGGCCAGGCCTCCGCCATGAGCCGCCCTATCTACAAGTCGCCGCGCCCCGGGCTGTCTCCGAGTCGCCTCGTGCTCATCCTGCCGCGGCCACGCCTGCGCGTGCTCAGCCCGCCTCAACTCGCCGTCGTTGAGCCGCCTTCTCGGACCCGCCGCGCTGACACGCCACCTGCGAGCCGCTCTGCCATCAGCGAGCCGCTCCGCCACAAGCCGCTGTTTCACCAGCACCTCTCCACCGTCGCAGTTTCACCTTCACCTGGAGCTGCTGAGGCCGTGGCCGACAGCCGATTCACTCAGCACCGTGGAGTTGCCTCTGTCCAACCCGCCGTTATCATGACTCCATGTCACCGAGCCACCACGCCAAGCCACCCATGCGGCTTTCGCCTCATCCTCGAGCGCCGCCGTTACCTCTGTTTCCGCGGTCGCCGGCTGTCTCTGCCTCCTCCGCCAAAAGGCCGCCCAGAGCAGTCACCGTGGCCGACCTCGCCCTGGCTCATCTCGCCTCCCTGGTGAGCCGCCCCGGTCACCGAGCGTCCTCAGCCACCGCGAGTCGCCCCGGCCGACGAATTGCTTCTGCCTCGAGCGGTCATACCAGCTCCGCCCTCGATCCTGAGCCGTGCCTCCGCCGTGGCTAGTTCGTACCTCCAAACCGCCGACTGCTGTCGAGCCGCCGTTTCCTCGCCGGGTCGCCTCTGCCGCCGCACCCGCCAGTGCGACCTCGCCTCTCCGGCGAGTCGCTGAGCACCTCCGCTGGATCCCCTCTCCGCTGACTGCCTCCACCGAGTCGCCGCCTCGGACCGCTCCTGCCTACTCTACGGCTGCCTGCGAGCCGCTCCGGCCTCACCTCGCACCTGAACGATCTCGTCACCAGGCCGTTCCGCCACCGCGGTCTCGAGCCAACGCTCGCTTCTTCGGTCTCTGCCGCGAGCACATACCCGCTGAGCCATCCCGTTATCCGCTTCGCGCCGTCATTGACCCGCTGCCTCGACTCGGCCTTTACTACTGCTGAGTGACCGCGCCGCCCGATGGCTTTCGCTGCTGCGAGCCGGCCTTGCTTCATCTCACCTTGAGAGCATCTTGCGCCAGGGCAGCCTGCCCTCGCCTCTGAGCCGCCGCGCCCTCAGTGGCGTCAAGCCGCCTATCCGCTCGCTTTACCCGCCCACCGGCGTCCGCCATGCGCTGGCCTCCGCCACCCCACTTGCCGCTGTCCCGTGCCGGCTCTGCCCGCATCGGGTCCCCGCAGGCTGCTGCCGTTTTTCAGCTTAGACTGAAAAAGAAAGATGCTGCCCATGGAAAAGTAAGAGGGGTCAAAAAAAACTGGTTGGTCAAAACGACCTGGAGGATTTGTTCTGAGCCGCCAGCCCTGGCTCCGCTGCGGTCGCGCTTCAAGCCATTGTCTCCGCCGTCGCCGCTGATACCTTCTGATAAAACATATCAGGTGAAATCCATCCAGTCAAGTTTTTTATATATTGTCATTCTTTCGAGAACAGTTACTCTGGCTTGTGATCGTTTTCCTGCAGGACAATTATTCACTGCAAGAGCAAATATTGTGCCACGGATACGGAGAACGTGCAACTGGCGTCCTTCTGCACCAACGCCCGTCTGCGGCGGCTTACAACGCCACAGCCGACTCTCCCGTCTGCGCCGGCTTACAATGCCACCGGCGGATCCCGCGTTTACATCAACACGTCGGTATCGCGCACGCTCACCCGCCAGTACGAGCCGCCCAATGAGTGGCAAGCGGCCGTAGCCACGGCATGGTTTTTACCAACAATGTCACGGCCGTCTCTCGCGACTGCACCGGCTTACAACGCCGCGACGGACTTTTTCGTCTACATCAACACACCGGAGTGATCCAGACAAACTGCACAGCAGGCACGCGCAAGTCGCCACCCTTGCGGTCCAATCTACATTGGCATACTGGTGCCGGGCTCGCCTGTACGAGCCGCCCAACGGACGCGCGCAAGACGCCGCCCACAGTCTAATTCTACATCAGTATATCGGTGCAGTGTTCGTTTATACAAGCCGCCCAAACGGACAGGGGCGCAAGTCGCCGTCACTGCAATTTGGTTAACTTCAACAACCAGCCGGGACGAACCGTCGACCGGGTTATTGAAACAATTCATACGGGGTCATCTATAAACCCGCCACGATCAACCTTCAACCTTCAGTAGAGAATCTCAAGCCGCCTCTTCGAATCAACTTAAGACTCGGGGGTTACAGACATGGCTCCATACATTTGGTCACTTTTCAATAAGAACCCCGGGTCATTGCAGGGAAGTTAACCCGATCTCGGGGGCTATTACATTATTGGCGGAAAAATTAAAAGTTACCCAAGAAGACGAGCCGCCATGATGCACCGTTCAGCTTGGGGGCTTCTGCTGTTTCTTCATACAAGATGGCGGCTTACAAGATGCTGCAACAATGTTGATACTTCAACAAGGTCATTTGGGGGCTTCTAACCCGCCGGGTTAAGCTTCAACCCTCCTGATCGGCTCTTCAGCCACAATAGTAAACCGTACGACGGCTTACAAGCTGGCGATCCACATGACGGCGGCTTACAAGATAGTGTGCAAGTTGATATCATCGACAAGGTCGTTTGAGGGTTTTCAACCCACCGGGTTAAGCTTCAACCCTCTCGATCAGGCTTTTCAGCCACTGTAAGGCGGGTCTTGAACCCAGAGATTGACTCCATCAACAATGCCAAAATTAGGGTGCAGCGAGTTGTATACTTACCCCCTCTTTTGATGATTTTTTCCAAATTGGGGTGCAGCGAGTTGAATACTTACCCCCTCTTTGATGACTTATTCCAAAATTGGGGTGCAACGAGTTGAGAACTTACCCCCTTTTTTGATGATTTTTTCCAAATTGGGGTGCAGCGAGTTGAATACTTACCCCCTCTTTGATGACTTATTCCAAAATTGGGGTACAGCGAGTTGAGAACTTACCCCCTCTTTTGATGATTTTTTCCAAATTGGGGTGCAGCGAGTTGAATACTTACCCCCTCTTTGATGACCTTTTTCAAAATTGGGGTGCAGCGAGTTAGCCACTCACCCCCTCTTTTGATAACCTCTCCAATATTGGGGTGCAGCGAGTTGGCCACTTACCCCCTCTTTGGATGACTTGTAAGAGCAGAGAACATCATGCATTGCATCATACATTGCATCATGCATTCCATCATACATTACATTGCATCATACATTTCATATCATGCCGGTTTGCCAAACCGGGTCAGAGCAAGATTATGAAAGAAGAAGCAAGACTATGTGAGAGTTAACCTCTCCGGGTTGTGCTTTTTCAAGCCGCCCTCACAACAATACAGAACATACTCTGTATTGTTTATTTTTTGCAGGTCTTATCTCTTGATCTGAGCCGCTATTAAAGTGTGACGAAAGATGTCACGGACAGAATACAAGACGACTTGAAAAAATTGGTTATTCTTGAAGAGCCGCTCTATCAATTATAATGCCGGGTCATCTAAATTGACCGGCTCTTGGTTTTCTTCAACCAGTGTTCTGTAGTATACTACAGCACTCATGGATTTCTCAAGCATATATTTGCCGAGTTGCACCGCAACCACGAGCAGGGATTTCACTATTGACACCGGGTTATATTACAACCACGGTCAAGGAGTCATATTCTTCTTATACAGTCCCGAGTCGCCGCAGGCAGACAACCCGGCACTTGGGGGCTACATTATTCAAGTCCAGTTGATATCAAGTATGCAAGTCTCATGTCGCTGCAAGCACGCACCACGACACTTGGGGGCTAATGCAAGCTGGTTTTCAAATCATGACATTATCAACAAGACCCTGTTATCTCAAGGAGATGAGCCGGCCGTTCTGAATTTTTTTTGAAGTCCCAGCCCAGTATTTCTTACTGACCCGGCCCTTGGGGGGCTACACCAGCTGAAGCTTTAAAAGGTACAAGACAGTTACAAGTCCCAGGCTGCGGCAGGCCAGACAACCTGGTACTTGGGGGCTACACAATCAAAGACATTATTGCAAAGCACCAAGTCATCATGGATAAACTTGGAGCTTGGGGGCTACAGGTAATATGGATATATCAAAAAATTGAAGAGAATTTTCAAGATGTCAATTGTGAGTGAGACCGGCTCAACAGATTCTTATTTTAGCCGAAGTATTAAGAGACCGGCTCTACATCAGATGGATTTTCATCCCAATATTTTTATCAAGTCAGATGGAGTTCAATTATTTGACCCGGCGTCACCAACAATCATGACCCGGCATCATCAATAATTATGACCCAACGGTGATGACCCGCCAAGAGTGTTGGAGGCCGACTCAATGGCATATAGGTGTTGTATTCCCAGTATTTTACTTCAAAGGACACCGACAAGCAAGACGATTGAGAAGATGGCTCATTCATATGAAGAAGAAACCCGGATTTTTGAGGATCCACTCCAGTGAAATAAGCCGGCCAAGGGAGTGAGCCGGTCACTTAACATGTTTATTATTTTTTCAGGAGGTTACCATGAATAAATTCAAGCTAACCTGGGGGCTAATGTCGGGGATATACCCCGTGGTTAACCCGTCAGACAGTTATAACTCGTAACCCGGCAGACAGTTAACCCGGCAGACAGTTAACCCGTCAGACAGTTATAACTCGTAACCCGGCAGACAGTTAACCCGGCAGACAGTTAACCCGGCAGACAGTTATGACCCGGCAGATAGTTAAGTCCCGGAGACGAGTCCCTGAAGATGAGTCTTGAAGATAAGCCCTGATTGTAAGCCGCCCGGTTAAGCCGCCTGTCTCAGATAAGAAGCCCGGGACTCAGAAGCCCATGAGGAGAAGCCCGCGATGGGAAGTCATAATAAGTTAAATCTCAATCCGACTTAGACTCTACATGTAAACCGCCTCTTCATCTTATATAAGGAGGGGCGGGTCACCCCAAGAGGGTAAAGTTTTTAGACGTCTCCATAGACAGGTCTTAGACAGACAAGCCTTACGGCGAGAGACGCCTTACGGCGAGAGACGCCTTACGACGAGAGACGCCTTACGGCGGGAGAAGCCTTACGGCGAGAGAAGCCTTACGGCGAGAGAGATCAACTATCGGGAGTTAGGGCAAGCAAGCCGCCCCTTGTAATCGATATACCAGTTAATACAGCATAAGCAGGACGTAGGCTTTTACCTCCACCGTGAGGGGCCGAACCTGGGTAAACTCGCATCTCTCGATCCCGACCAACCCCTCTCAAGCCGCCACATAGCTGCGATGACCTCACACCTCAAGTCCGTTAACCCGGACATCTTGCCGTGACAAAACCACGACAGAGAGGGAATCCGAGGAATCACCCTCAATGGTTTCCCACTCGAGGAGTTGCACGACGGTAGCTTATCGGAGGTGATGAAAGAGGAATCACCCTCGGTAACACACATCCGGGTAGCTATTCTACAGAGGCACCATCGGAAGTGAGCTAAGAGGTATCACCCTCGGCACTTGATGCCAGCTCTGCAGAGTCGAGCAATTTAGGGGGTTGTGTGGTGATGTGCTGTTCTCAGCCCGTCGATCATTCGATCGGGGCACAGATACTAACGCGGAGCAACTACAGCAAGGGAGAGGGGGCCACAGGTGGTTTACCATCCAACCTATACTAAGCAGTTTAGGATAACAGGCAGGTATCAATAACAGTTACAAGGACAGGCTATGCATCAGAATAGGATAAACAATAGCAGTAGCAAAATCTAATGCAAGCAGGAGGGAGAGAGAATAGGTGATATAGGCATGCGTCAAGGGGGGTTGCTTGCCTGGAAGCTCTGTCGAGAGGGAAGATTCGTCGACGACGTAGTCGTACACAGCAACGTCGGCGGCGGTCTCAGCGTCTATCGAGAGAGAAGGAGGGGGAAGAAACAGTAAATATAAAGCAGACAATTGTAACACAAAGTATGACATGGCGATACGCAGTGCCGGGTGTATCCTAACGCAGTGCTACACGATACCAATGAAGGGGGAACCCATCCGGGAAAGTTTTCCCGGTTCCGGATATCTGTCAGACAGATGACCGGAGGGGGGAATGTTCCACGTTCGGGTAGTTAGAGGTATCCGACGGGTATGTGGTTAGCGTATCCGAGTTCGTCTCGTCGTTCTGAGCAACTTTCATGTAGAAAGTTTTTCGATACGAGCTACGAATTATTTTCTATGATTTTCTAAAGTTTTAGCAATAACCTGAAAATTCCTGAAATTTTGCTAAGTCTGAGAATTCGCCGGTTTTAAACATCACTTAGCCGTTTTCCGGAGGCTATTGTATTGTTCTGTACACCCTATGATTTTATGCCTTATATCAATTATGAACATTTTTTTGCGATCTACATGTTAGTATCACTTTTATCCATAATAGAGTTCATTAGCTTGATCATTAGCAGCTCTAAAGTAGCCATGAAAATAAAGCTATTTTTCTGTTTTTCACTTAACAGAACTTAGTATTTTGTGATTTTCGTAGGAATTAATCCGTAGATCTTTTGGATTTGGTCCAATGGAGTAACTTGGAGTTTGTAAGTGTACTACCCGTACATATTATTTTTACTCATGTTGCAGCTTGATTAGATGATGATTAGTGGCTGTCAAAAGGGCTAATCAGTGCATATTAGTGAAAGCTAGCTATAGCTACAGTAGCATTCGGCTACTGTAGCTTCAGCAGAGCAGCGGGAAACAGAGCACGGCCAGCGGCGGTGGAGCTCGTCGTCCGGCCAGCTCCGGCCATCATTCGAGTGCGGTTCGTTCCTGAAGGTTCAGCGCGACGAGGCGAAGCGATGGGTGCTAGTGGTTCGCGTCGGGGCAGCCAGAACTGACCACGACGACGACGACGGCGGCGGGGGCAGTAGCTGCGGAGCAGCGCAGAAGCGGCAGCAGCAGTACAGCAGCCGCAGTGCAACAGCAGCTAGCAGGAGCAGCCACGGCAGCGGAACAACAGCAGCTAGGCGAGCAGTAGCAGGCAGCAGGCGGCGAGCGGCTGCGGGCGGCGCGAGCGGACTGCGGCGGGCGCGTGCGGCAGCGAGGCGGGGTAGGCTCGGGTGCGGGCCGCCGCAGGCAAGCGGGCGCGCGAGGCCAGCACGCGGGCGACGCCGAGTGCGGGAGAGGCCAGGCGAGGCGCGGCAGGGAGGCGGGCGCGGCGTGCGCCGACGACGAACGACGGGGGCGGCGACGACAGAATAGGGAGAGGGGAGGAGATGGGGTCCGGCCACGGGGCTCACCCCGGTGTAGATGAACGCCGGCGAGGCTCGGTGTAGCCGGCGGGGAGGAGGTCGGGGAGGCGACGGCGGGGCGGAGCCGGCGACGGCGTCGACGGGCAAAGGGGAGGAGTGGGGAGGCGGCTAGGGTTTCGGTGGGGTGGGGGTTAAGTAGGCCAGGGGAGCGACGAGGTGGGCCGGCCTGGCTGGTTGGCCAGCTAGGCCGAGGCCCCGGGCTTTTCTTTTTTTTTTTACTTTTTTTTATTTTCTTTTATAGTTTCTGTTTTAAAAATAGTTAGGGCCATAATTGAATCTAGTAAAATATGCGACATGTCCCAAAATTAACAGTGCAATTTTATCCACCACCATAAATTGGATTGGAGTTAGGAGAATTTCATTTGAATTTTATGTAAATAGAAATGGATTGAAAGGTGCTGGTCTGGTACTGTTTCTTGATGATAGAGTCATTTAATCGAGTTAGTTTTGTTAAAGCTTGATGTTACAGCTTGCTGGACGGTGATGGGTTGGATGAGATTTATCATGTAATCGAGTTAGTTTTGTTAAAGCTTGATCCCTAACGTCCACTATGTTCTGAGATTGATGTTGCTATGACTTTGCTATGCTTAATGCTTGTCACTAGTGCCAGAGTGCGCTGATTTCAGATCTGAACCCTTTATGTTTTCACGAATATATTTGTGTTCTTGATCCTATCTTGCAAGTTGTATGCACCTATATATTACGTGTTCAATATGTGGTAATGCTTAGTTCTGATTCTCTATTAAAAGGAGGCCTTAATATCCCTTAGATTTCCTTATGGACCCCGCTGCCACGGGAGGGTAGGACAAAAGATGTCATGCAAGTTCTTATTACAAGCACGTATGACTATATACGGAATACATGCCTACATTATATTGATGAATTGGAACTAGTTCTGTGTCGCTCTAGGTTATGACTGTTACAAGATGAATGCCATTCAACATAATTATCCATCATTGATCCAATGCCTACGTCTTTCGCATATTGATCTTTATTAAGTTACTTCCGTTCCTGTTGTTGTTACATCACTATAAAACTGCTACTGTTGCCGTATTGCTACTGTTACCACTGCTATCAAACTATCATACTATTGTGCTACTGATCACTTTGCCGTAGATACTTAGTTCTCCAGGTGTGATTGAATCGATAACTTAACTGCTAATACTTGCAAATATTCTTTGGCTCCCCTTGTGTCGAATCAATAAATTTGGGCTGAATACTCTACCCTCGAAAACTGTTGCGATCCCCCATACTTGTGGGTTATCACACCTGTGATGACCGAATCACCCAGGTGCAAAGAGAGAGCCCAGCCAGCGACGACGTTTGCTAGGGTTAGGGGACGGGGAGAGGGGCTGCGGGGCTGCCTCGCCACAGCCAAACCACGTCGGGGCAGCCCCGCAGCCATCAAGAAGTGGTTGCAAGGATCATCAAGGATGCTAAGCATTTCTATATTTCCTTGGATTGTACAAAATAATACGGATAATCAACCTTGGTCGCCTTGAACAATGATCTTTAATTTTATTTTTATTTTATTGCATTGCGTGCCTCAGACTAATACGTGGTTGAGTGGAAACTTGCAAGAGAAAAAAAAAGTACAGAAGAGAGGAAAAGAGTACGAGCCACTCTGGTCCTGTTGCCGTCCTTGGGGCTGAGCTGGCTTTGCCTCCGGCTCTCTCAAGCGATGGAAACGAGCCTGGAAGAGGGAAGGGACGGTGGCGGTGGTGGCTGGCTAGGGCGGAGCCACGCAGGGGCTGCACGTTTTTTTTTCTCTCCAAGATGGCTGAATGTGTGCAAGAGATAGCTTCAAAAGGTGTTAAGAGTGATAAAGGATTCAAAGAGATCGATCTCATCCGAGTTGCAAGTCCTTAAGAGGTTTTTCTTATTTTTAAGTGACTATAATTAATATCCAAGTGTATAATAATATATGCAAGTGGTGGAATAGACAGGAAAAATTACTCTGCTAAGTGAGAATTCAGTGGAGCGCTTTGAAATCAGTAGATGATGATGATAGTGTTTGGGCCATACTTCGGTATGTATTGCAAAAAATAAGTTTTGAAATGTTAAAAAATAATAATTAAATTTGGCGATCCCCGTGGCGTTTTTCCGGTGTTGGGTGGAAGAAGTGGTTGCAACGATCATCAAGAAGGATGACAAGCATTTTCCATATTATCTTGGATTGTACAAAATAATGCGGATAATCAACATTTTTTGTCTTGAACTATGATCATTAATTTGATTTTTATTTTACCACATTGTGTGCCTTTGGACACATGCTTTAGTGGAAACTTCGAGAGAGAAAACAAAAAACAAAAATAGTCCAGGATCGATAATGCTCCCTCCGTTTCGACTTACTTCTCTTAGATTTTTCTAGATATGGATGTATCTAACGCAAGTAATTCGGGACGGCGGTAATACCACAGAAGCTCTCTCTCTCGCCCCACCCCCCCCCCCACCCGAACACACCACCCGCTATCCCCAACTCCGATGCCGATGCCACTCCACTAGTAGAAAACAGGGCTTTGATCCTAGCCCGATCAACACAATAGTCCCGGTTGCATTACGAACCGGGACTAATGTGAGCATTAGTCCCGGTTCGAGTGTCTAGGGCGCCGGTTGGGGCTCGGCAGGCATCAGTCCTGGTTCAAAAGGGACCTTTAGTCCCGGTTCTAGACACGAACCGGGACTAAAGGGCCTCGCTCCTGGCGCAACCCCTTTAGTCCCGGTTGGTGGCTGGAACCGGGACTAAAGGTTGGCCTTTAGTCCCGGTTCTAGCCACCAACCGGGACTAAAGTTTTGCCTATATATATCCACCCCGACCCCCCCATCTCCTCTGTTTTTTGGCCGTCGAAGGGTGGGAGGTTTGTGCTGCTCTGTTCTCACCTCCTATGCACAGGAGGTGTTTGATGAAATGCCCGCGCCACACTTAAGCTTTCTCCTCTCCAAACTCGACCTCGAAGCTACATTTTCCCCAAGATTTGTCTAGGTTTGGCGGTGCACCAACTACACAAGTGTTCTAACAGGTTAGCAACTTCATCGTTTCATCTCTCACTGCTAATTTAGCTCATTTCAAATGATGTAGAAGTAGAGTGTGGTTTGTGGGTTTTAGTGGAGGAGTGTATGTGGGAGTTCTTTTGATTTAGATGCACAATTTGAGCTGAAATTAACTTCTTAGAGTCTGCACATGTGTAAGGTGCCGTCCCCGTCACCGTCCTCACCACCGTTGATCGCCCGCGCCGATCTCGTCGCCGGCACCACCGTGGTGAGCATCTTGTTCTTATCTTCTTTTTAAAAAAAAATTCTTACTTGTATGATTTAGATAGATACTTGTATAATTTTCTTACTTTTATTATTGTTTGTTATTATATAGTGCCATGACTTTGGTATCCGCCCACGTCGGCCCTCGTCCTGTCTATGATTCGGATGTGGTATATTGTCTTTTATTATGATTTGTTTAATTTAGTGTTTATGACAATTATGCCGACCAACGTGACATAGATGTTTTTATCTAGGAGGTATGTGAACCGGAAATTCCAACCGACCCTCTTGTCGAGAGGTTAAATTTAGTTGAAAAAGAAAACAATTACTTGAAGAAAAAATTGAAAAGAATTGAGGAGGAGAAGATGGAATTGGAGTTGCATGTTGCCGATGTCGTCGATGATCACAAGATCAAGATGGATGCAATGCGCTTGAAGATTAGAAAGATTAGAAAATATGTCATTCATAATGAGGCTTGGTATCATTATGCCGTTGGATCAATTGTTACCTTAGTTGCGATTATTATCGCATTTGTTGTTGTTTTTCATAGTTTCAATGTATGTTCTAATTAGATGCTCTAGAGAGCTATATGTTGTTCTATGAGAACTATATATGTATGAACTTTATGTATTTATTTTTTCAGTAATAACATTTGATCACTACTGTACTTTGGTTTTAATGTGATGATGAACTTGTATTAATTTGGTCACTTCTCTATTCATGATGTTCTATAATGGTTTTTGATACACTTAATTATATAATGCACGCAGATGAACTGGCAATGGATGTACGGTGACCGACGCACCTCCGAGTACATTGATGGCATGCATAATTTTCTCGAAGTGGCTGAGGCAAACAAGCAGAATGGTTTTATGTATTGTCCATGTACTGTCTGTGGGAATACGAAGTCTCACTCTGACTCGAGAACCCTTCACATCCACCTGATTGAGAAGGGTTTCATGCCACACTATAATGTTTGGACCAAGCACGGAGAAAGAGGGGTTATGATGAAAGACAACGAAGAAGAAGAGGATGATGACAACTATCCCCCTGAATACGGTGATATTGCAACGGGGGAAGCTGAAGATCAAGAGGCACCAGACGATGTGCCCGATGATGATCTTCGTCGGGTCATTGTTGATGCACAGAGAGGATGCGAAAGTGAAAGGGAAAAGTTGAAGTTCGAGCGCATGTTAGAGGATCATAAAAAAGGGTTGTACCCAAATTGCGAAGATGACAACACAAAGCTCGGTACCACACTGGAATTGCTGCAATGGAAGGCAGACAATGGTGTATCTGACAAGGGATTTGGAACGCTACTGAAAATAATGAAGAAGAAGCTTCCAAAGGATAACGAATTGCCCGACAGTACGTACGAAGCAAAGAAGGTTCTCTGCCCTCTAGGATTGGAGGTGCAGAAGATACATGCATGCCCTAATGACTGCATCCTCTACCGCGGTGAGTACGAGGATTTGAACGCATGCCCGGTATGCGATGCATTGCGGTATAAGATCAGACGAGATGACCCTGGTGATGTTGAGGGCGAGCGCCCCAGGAAGAGGGTTCCTGCCAAGGTGATGTGGTATGATCCTATAATACCACGGCTGAAACGTCTGTTCAGAAACAAAGAGCATGCCAAGTTGATGCGATGGCACAAGGAAGACCGTAAGAAAGACGGGAAGTTGAGAGCACCCGCTGACGGGTCGCAGTGGAGAAAAATTGAGAGAAGGTGGGGGGACTTTGCAGGTGACGCAAGGAACATATGGTTTGGTTTAAATGCAGATGGCATTAATCCTTTTGGGGAGCAGAGCAGCAATCATAGCACCTGGCCCATCACTCTATGTATCTATAACCTTCCTCCTTGGTTGTGCATGAAGCGGAAGTTCATTATGATGCCAGTGCTCATCCAAGGCCCTAAGCAACCCGGCAACGACATTGATGTGTACCTAAGGCCATTAGTTGAAGAACTTTTACAGCTGTGGAATGGAAAAGGTGTACGTGTGTGGGATGAGCACAAACAGGAGGAATTTGACCTACATGCGTTGTTGTTTGTAACCATCAATGATTGGCCTGCTCTTAGTAACCTTTCAAGACAGACAAACAAGGGATACCACGCATGCACGCACTGTTTAGATGATACCGAAAGTATATATTTGGACAAATGCAGGAAGAATGTGTACCTGGGCCATCGTCGATTTCTTTCGACCAACCATCTCTTAAGAAAGAAAGGCAAGCATTTCAAAGGTGAGGCGGATCACCGGAAGAAGCCCGCCCTCCGTACTGGTGATGCCATACTTGATATGGTCAAGGATTTACAAGTAATCTATGGAAAGGGTCCTAGCGGAAAATCTATTCCGAATGACGCTGAGGGACGCGCACCCATGTGGAAGAAGAAATCTATATTTTGGGACCTACCCTATTGGAAAGACCTAGAGGTCCGCTCTGCAATCGACGTGATGCACGTGACGAAGAATCTTTGCGTGAACCTGCTAGGCTTCTTGGGCATGTATGGGAAGACAAAAGATACACCGGAGGCACGGGAGGACCAGCAACGTGTGCATGAAAAAGACGGCATGCATCCAAAGCAGTATGAAGGTCCTGCCAGCTACGCTCTTACCAAAGAAGAGAAGGAAATCTTCTTTGAATGCCTGCTCAGTATGAAGGTCCCGTCTGGCTTCTCGTCGAATATAAAGGGAATAATAAATATGGCAGAGAAAAAGTTCCAGAACCTAAAGTCTCATGACTGCCACGTGATTATGACGCAACTGCTTCCGGTTGCATTGAGGGGGCTTCTACCGGAAAACATTCGATTAGCCATTGTGAAGCTATGTGCATTCCTCAATGCAATCTCTCAGAAGGTAATTGATCCAGAAATCCTACCAAGGTTAAAGAATGATTTGGTGCAATGTCTTGTCAGTTTTGAGCTGGTGTTCCCACCATCCTTCTTCAATATCATGATGCACGTCCTAGTTCATCTAGTCGACGAGATTGCCATTCTGGGTCCTGTATTTCTACACAATATGTTTCCCTTTGAGAGGTTCATGGGAGTCTTAAAGAAATATGTTCGTAACCGTGCTAGGCCAGAAGTAAGCATCTCCATGGGCCGGCAAACAGAGGAGGTCATTGGGTTTTGTGTTGACTTCATTCCTGACCTTAAGCCGATTGGTCTCCCTCAATCGCAGTATGAGGGGAGACTGACTGGAAAAGGCACGGTAGGAGCGGATTCAATAATATGTAGGGACGGGCATTCTTGGGCTCAAGCACACTACACAGTTCTACAGAATTCTACCTTGGTGACCCCGTATGTCAATGAACACAAGAATATTCTGCGCTCCAAACACCCGGAGCAGTGTGACGACTGGATTACATGTGAACACATCAGGACTTTCGGCAGTTGGTTGCAAACACATCTCATGGGTGACAACATTGTTGGAGATGAGTTGTACTCGTTGGCCAGGACACCATCTTCGACTGTATTGACTTACCAAGGGTACGAGATAAATGGGAATACATTTTACACGATCGCCCAAGATCAAAAGAGCACCAACCAAAACAGTGGTGTCCGCTTTGATGCAGCAACCAACAGGGGAAAGGACACATATTATGGTTACATAGTGGACATATGGGAACTTGACTATGGACATGATTTTAAGGTCCCTTTGTTTCGGTGCAAATGGGTCAATCGATCAGGAGGCGGGGTACAGGTAGACCCACAGTACGGAATGACAACAGTGGATCTGAACAATCTTGGGTACACAGACGAACCATTCGTCCTAGCCAATGATGTGGCGCAGGTTTTCTACGTGAAGGACATGTGTACCAAACCGAGAAAAAGAAAAGATAAGGAAGCGAATACATCATACGATGAGCCAAAGCGCAACATAGTTCTTTCAGGGAAAAGAAACATCGTGGGAGTGGAGGACAAGATAGACATGTCTACAGATTATGAAAAGTTTCATGAAATTCCTCCCTTCAAAGTGAAGGCTGACCCAAGCATCCTGTTAAACAATGAAGATTATCCATGGTTACGGCGCAATAAGCAAGGGACACACGCGAAGAAAAAGTGAAGACTTTCTCTCCACACCTATTCTGATGATGGCTTTGATCTAGAATATCACTGCAATTACATGTCAACAAATGAAATTCCTTTTGTAATAGATGAGTTATCATCCGAAACCCTGATATTTCGACCTTTTGTAATAGATGATACCATGCCAAGTTTCAACCTTTTCAGACTTCATTTGTAGTGCTTTTCAATTTCAGAGTCATTTAGCTCAAAAGGCATCATTAAATGCATGAAAAATAGCAAATTTAATATAATGATAAAACACACTAATATTAAACAGCAGGAAAAAGAATCACTCAAAAATATATTTTTAAAGTAAAGTAATTCACAAACTAGTGATTCACACAAATTTCAAATAATTCAAATTTAAACTATTGAAATTTGAAAACTACTGGCACTAACAGAAAGTTTAGAATTTTTGTGACCTAAAGCAAAAAAGATTCACTCAAAAACTCTAATGAAGCAAAAAACTCTAAAAAAAGAATTTTTGCTATTTTCCTTCGAGCTCCTCTCTAAAGAAGGCCTTCGCCTGCATACGACTAGAAACCCAACCACTAATTGGGCCAGGATGCAGGCCCGCAAGGCTCAGTAGGCCCAACAAGGCAACGATTGTGCGGTAGGCCGGGAAGGCCTGCTTTAGAGAGGAGCTCGAAGGAGCTGCCGCGGCGGGGCTTATAAACCAGTGCGGCTGCCCTTCGCTCGGCGAGGTGGGACTAAACATCCTGCACCGCGGCTGTGGCAGCACGAGACTTTTAGTCGCGGTTGGTGGCTCCAACCGCGACTAAAGGGGGGTCTTTAGTCCTGGTTGGAGCCACCAACCGTGACTAAAGCACTAATCAGGAAGAAGCACACGGATCGTGTGTTTCTTTCAAGCGCTTGTGAGTCGTTGGATCAGGGGTGTGTTTCTTTTGAGGGCCTGTGAGCTGTTGGATCAGCACTACCACGACCACTTCGTGAGCCACACGACCCTATATATAGACCACCTCTAGGACATGTTCGACACTCATTGTATACACAAATCATCCGGATTCCCTGCATGCATCCGACGGTGCATTTGATATGCGGGCACTCATGAGCCACCGTCGGGCTGCATGCAGGAGAAACCGTGTGTTTTGGGGAAAGTGTTACAGATTTTTTTGAGCTAAATGACTTCATCCGTTTTAAATTTTGGTAAATTTATGTTTCTTTCCTTGCACAAATTCACATCCTGAACAGTGAAAAAAAGAATCACTGAAAAATCTATTTTTAAAGTAAAGTTATTCACAAACTAGTGATTCACACAAAATTCAAATAATTCAAATTTAAACTATCCAAATTTGAAAACTACTGGCACTAACAGAAAGTTTATAATTTTTGTGACCTAAAGCAATAAAGATTCACTCAAAAACTCTAATAAAGCAAAAAACAACTCAGAAACAAAAGAAAATAAATAAACAGAAAAAAGGAAAATGAATATAATAATAAAACACGCTAATATTAAACAGCAGGAAAAAAGAATCACTCAAAAATCTATTTTTAAAGTAAAGTAATTCACAGACTAGTGATTCACACAAATTTTAAATAATTCAAATTTAAACTATTGAAATTTGAAAACCCCATGTTGCCCTCCGTGTCCACCCCATGTTCCAATCTTCACGGGCAGGCTCTGCATATATGAAAATTAAGCCAATCAACATCGTATTTAGAGAAGCATAACCGCTGCATGGATGCAGTGCATGACTACTTACCATGTTGTGTCTAGACTTGTTAGCAATAACCAAGCAGCAGACTATGCAGCTGAGGGCCCAATTTACCCACCCCGATCTCCTACCGGGTAAAAACCTTCAATCCTCTTTGGATTTGGCGGCAGCAGTGCTGTTCGCATCGTGACCTTTCTGGAGGTGTCGTCAGGGGCCTTGGAGCTCGGTTGGGAGTACAGAGGATCTGCAGACGGAGGGGATGGGACCAGTGGCTGCAGGTGGTGTTCGCGAAGGAGGAGCGGCGTTGCATCTAACACGTCGACAACGGCTGGTCTCAGCGGCATGGAGCAGTGGGGTCTCGCTGCTGAGCGTGTGTTGATGGACGAACGCAGGATGGCGGCGTTGTCTGGCGTCGTGGTGGCGTCGACGGCAGATAGACCGGGCAAGGTTGATGCGTCAGTACAACTCTGAAGATGGATTGGTGGCAGGTGGCGGCGGCGGCCTCTGTGGGTGCGCCGGACCGGTGGGTGCCCCATACTCGGCAAGTGGCTTGGTTGGGGCCTCAGGTCTTATATGTTAGGCTTGGCTGCGAGGTCTGTTTGGTATTAGGCTCAGACTATCAGCATCCCTTCATCAACTGGATAGGAGTAGCGACAGAAGTTGCCTAGACGGTGGCTTCAGACTTACTGCTGTATTGCTTTGTAAGGTCTTTTGTGAATAATCAATAAAGTGGCTGCATACATCGCCTAGATGCAGAGCCGGGGGGTCTTCCTCCTTTTCAAAAAAGTGACTAACCGCTGCATGGATGCAGTGCAGGACTACTTACCATGTTGTGTCTAGACTTGTTAGCAATAACCAAGCAGCAGACTATGGAGCGAGAGACCACGATGGCCTCTCTGCATAGCCGAGCCCCCCTATATATAGTCAACCTTACTAGCAATCATTCTCTTTGAATGGCTGCACGTCAGAAATCTAGAATTGCCAGGCAATGTGAACGCCAAAGACGATGCGTGACCCTTCATTAGTTTCGGTTTTATAAATCTTATATGTTCACTAATTGGAGTCTCCTTTCGAGCCCCACCACATTAATTATAGGAGAAACTATATCTAATTTGTCAATCTTAAAGAAAAGACAATGTGTCCGTGATGGCTATGAGAGAGTCTGGGCGGGTAGTTTACGGCACTTAACAAACAATCTCCTAAAAAAATGGGCAGCTCCACAACAAAAGTTTCGCTCGGATTTGGCACTTGGATCAAATCCTTTAGATAACTTGTCATGTTGCTATTGTATTTGTTGTTTCCTGTTTTTTCTTTGTTTCCTTAGTTTTGTTTGTTTCTTCGATGTATAGTCCTTTTTTTATGGACCTTATTCTTTGTTCTCTATTTTTAAAAAATCAATAAAAATACGCAGCAGAGTCCTGCTGTTTCCCTAAAAAAAAGTGTCGCTCGGAAGAGAAAAAGGTCCACGTACTCTTGGGCGTGTTGCACGTTCTCACAAATGTCGAAGGGGTGTACGCATTCGAGAGTGACATTCATTCATTCCGTTGCGCAAGTGGTGTTCACATATTGATAGCGTATGTAAGTACAGATTAAAGAAGGGTCTGGTTGGCCTAACTTGCATGTCCATGGACCACGGGGATGGCCGTACGTACACTTGTACACTGGAAGTGGTGTGGCCCAACCATGTGATGGATGACTTGCTGGCTGATGTAGTGTGGCCACTTAAGGGAAGTCTTCTGTGAGTTCCCCATTCATGACATTGGCAAGCATTAAAGCTACAGCATGAGGTTACTAGTGTTTGTCAATTGTTTTTTACTATGATTGTTGTTGCAGTTAAACTACTACTGCTGAAAAGAAATAGAAAAAGATTATAAGGGTGAACAATTTTTCCTTTTTTATGCAAGACCGAAGAGCATAACTATTTACCGGTTTTTGTTTATCTCTCACCTCCACATGGACAAAGGAGACATGAAATGCCAGGCAATGGTCGAAAGTGTCGTTTTGCTCCCAGGTGCATTTGCACCTGGGTGAATAGTAAATTCCAAAAAATACAAAAAAGTTAAAAAAATCTGATTTTCTTTGTACACATTCTTGAGTGTTCACCATACATATAAGAATGCATCTGGGAGCAGAAAAAAAGGACATGGAGTTTCTCATCAAAGGTGCATATGGACCTGGATGAACAGTAAAATCCAAAATAATACTAAGATAAATAAAAAATATGAATCTTTTATAACACACATCTCTGAATGTTATACTCCCGTGCGAAATTTCATGAAAAATGTCAATACTCCGAAAAAGGTCATTCTAAAGCATTTTGGGCTGCTTGTTTTGTTTTTTTTACCCAAAGCGGCACGAATGTGATCTCTACACGAAAATTTATATGTAGGGAGAAAACTCAAGAATGTTTGTCTACAAAAAAATCAGACTTTTTTGTTGTTTTTTCAGCAGTAGCAGTTCAACTGAAACAACAAGCACAGTAAAGAACAAGTGACAAACGCTAGTAACCTCATGGTGTCAAGCTTGTCAATGCGATGCATGGGCAAATCACAGAAGACTTCCCTTAGGTGGCCGTATTAGATCAGCCAGCAAGTCATCCTTCACGCGGTTGGGCCACACCGCTTCCCAGTGTACACGTGTACGTACAGCCATATCGATGGTCCATCGACATGCAAGTAAATCCAACCAGAGCCTTCTTGAATCTGTACTTCCATACCATATCAGTATGTGAACATCACTTGCTCAATGGAATGAATGTGTTAGGCATAATCTTTGACATGAGAGTGGAGCGGCTGGCCGGGTCGTACGTGGAGTTGGTCAGCTGCATGCTAGCTACCAGGTCGTGTGTGCCGGCGGACGCACATCACGGTCCCGACGGAGACTACGCTCATCTTGATAGTGCCGGTGAGTTGCCGTGCCATGGTGGTATGTGCCACCGAGTCGAGTTTGTGCTCGGAAAGAAAAGAAAGCGCCGTTCGTGCGGCGTGGCGCCGTTCGTGCGGCGGTGGCGTATGTGCGCCGGAAAATATGTGTGTTCCTTCTTCCACCTTCGTTCGTGCGAGTGAGAGAGAGAGCTGGTTCGGGGTATGTCCCAACATTTGGTATCATGAGCTTGGTTGTCTTGGGAGCGGTTCACATGCCGGAGATGGCGGCGTTCGTCGGCGGCTGCGCGAAGCTCCGAGCCGTGTGTGCGCGGCGTTGCGGATGCCATGGCGGACGCGAAGGTGGCGTGCGGTGAGTCTGCGGCGAGCGCGGCGGCCGCGGAGGCGCTGCGTGAGGCATGGCGGCATGAAGGTGCTGCGGCGGCGGAGGCCGCACCGGCGCGGTGCGACGCCATGAAGCGGCGTCCGAGAAGGCTCGCGTTTGAGCGCGACGGCATCGACGGCGTTTGTCGCCAAGCGACGTCAGGCGTGTGTCGCCGGCGGAGAAGGAGCTCGGCGTATGTCGCCGGAGACGAAGAAGCAGGCACGGTGGTAACCGGCGTCAGTGCGCCAGGTCGAGTCCGTGGCCGTGGCGACCGGCGTCAGTGCGCCAGGTCGAGTCCGCGGTCGTGGCGACGACGAAGACGATGGGGGCAGCAGCGTCAACTCCAGCAATGGCGAGTAGGCGGCATGTCACATCGTTGGACGGAGGCGTTGAAGGCGACGGTCGATGACGAGCCATGTCAAGATTACAGGGGAAATTGTTAGGCATAATCTTTGACATGAGAGTGGAGCGGCTGGCCGGGTCGTACGTGGAGTTGGTCAGCTGCATGCTAGCTACCAGGTCGTGTGTGCCGGCTGTTGAGGAACTGATGCGCGCATGGAGATGGACGCCGTGCATGTAGCTAGCTTAGTGGTAGTTAGGAGAAATGCTACACGTACGGACGTTTACTTAAGTTTACAGGCTGATTCTTGAGTTGGCATGTTTTAATTGGATTAAGGGTGAGGGCCGGGCCCCACCCGGGCGAAAATCAGGGGGGCAGTGAAAAGAAGTTAAGGAAGGTCCGTAGCTGTCCTTAAACAGTCCGTATGTGTAGCATTTTTGGGTAGTTAGTGCGTGCGTGTCTTGCGTGTGTGTATGGGTTAGTGGCCGTGAGTTCAGGCCGGTGATGTGTGCGTGCGTGTGCTGGTGTGCTTGTGCACTGGGTATAAGACACCTCATGTACTGTTTGTAGTGGTGTCGGGATGAGCCGAGCCTAGGAGCTAGAAGATGAGCGTAGTCTCCGTCGGGACCGTGATGTGCGTCCGGTCGGCGGGAGAGAGAGCTCCTCTGGATAGTGCCGGTGAGTTGCCGCGCCATGGTGGTATGTGCCACCGAGTCGAGTTTGTGCTCGGAAAAAAAAGAAAGCGCCGTTCGTGCGGCGTGGCGCCGTTCGTGCGGCGGTGACGTATGTGCGTCGGAAAATATGTGTGTTCCTTCTTTCACCTTCGTTCGTGCGAGTGAGAGAGAGCTGGTTCGGGGTATGTCCCAACAGAATGAATGTCACTCTCGAATGCGTACACCTGTTGGACGTTTGTGAGAACGTGCAACACGGGCAAGAGTACGTGGAAAATTTCTCTCCCGGGCGACACTTTTGTTTTGGAGCAGAATGTTTTTCTCCAGGTGATCGTTTGTTAGGAGCCGGAAACTACTCATCCAGATTCTCTCACAAAATCCTTTTTTTGCGGGTCTCTCAAAAAATCCTTGACACATTGTCTTTTCCTAAACATATAAGATCGTCTTTGGCATTCACATTGCCTGGCAATTTTTTATTTTTGACTTGCACCATTCAAGGAAAATGATTGCTAGTAAGGATGACCATGCAGGGAGGCCATCGTGGTCTCTCGCTCCATAGTCTGCTGGTTGGTTATTGCTAACAAGTCTAGACACACTCAAAAAAAAAAAACATGATAGGTCGTCGTGCACTGCATCCATGCAGCGGTTATGCTTCTCTGAATACAATGCTGATTGGCTTTATTTTCCTATATGCAGAGCCTGCCCATCAAGATTGGGACATGGGGTGGAAACGGAGGCCAACCTCGGGACATCAAAAGAAAGCCCATGCGATTAACCGATATTACAGTTCGTAGCGATGATGAACATATCAACTCAATCGAGTTTACATACATTGACCGAGACGGGGTGCTGCATGACGAGGGTCCATTGGGTGGCTATGGCGGCAACCTTAAACCTCCGATACTGTGAATCAGCTGAACCACTCAAGAATGTGCATGTTCGATATGATAAACAACTAGTTATTGAGACCTTTTACGGTACATCTAAATAATAGGAGCCGTTCATTTCTAATCATTCAATGGACTAGATCCACCAATACTACTAGACAAAATCAGAAGTATATTTTGTTCAAGGGGTAAAATCGGAACACATAAAACAAATACCAAAACTACATGCAAACAGTGAAGGCGCTGTGTTTTCTTCTCCTGCTCTGACCGGACGCGATTCATCCATTATGAGACTTTGGCGCAGGACTAATCCAGCACGGTACTTTCCGGCGGAGATGAAATGCAACGAAGAGACGATTGTATGTTCGATCCTGGCACGAAGCTAGCCAAGCTAGCCTCCTAGACTGATCGATTATGTCCAGATGCATTAGTACGTGAGCAGCCAATTGCTTTCCTACGATCACGCATATGTATACATACACAGCCGACGGCTGCATACAAGGAGTCACAATACCGATCGAATCTGGTCGAAACATGTCGTAATGATCTTGTTGCCACAAGCAATGCATATCGCGGTAATGCCGAGCCGCCGACACGGGAAGCGGCACGCTGTACAGGTTACCCTGGACACCTCACATGGACGAACCGCCGCCGGTGCTGCAGCGCCCCTTGCAGCGACGTCGAAGCAGCCATTCCATGCGAATGGCTGCTGAACGCGGCCGGGCCAGAGGCGCTGGTGGGCAGCGTGAGCCGCAGAGGGAGCTTCAGCCGCGACGACGGTGTAGTGGTGTCTTTGTGGCTTGCTGGTTGCTCGGGATGCCTAGTTGGAGCCATCAGATGGTGAACGTCCATTGGACGGGCGCCGTCGTTGACCGGCGATGGCAACCACAAGGGCGGTCACAGCGATGGATCCTATAATTTACAAAATAAAAATTGACAAAACTACCCAGCTATTCAACGGCTAAGATGATTCTATACTACCCGGTCCCAGGAGTAGTATGATGTACTGTAAAAAATCTCTTAGTTATTAACTTGGTGCTAATTAATATGCTCCCCAATAACCCCCCCAGCTCACTTAAACCCCACATGTCAGTGGCAGTGGAAAGGGGCCTCTTAAGCTATGATCCGCGAACAAAGGGGGTTATTGGCAATTATCCCGATATTCCTGCAGTTATAACATCTCTGAAATTTGTTACCAGCAAAGGAGCGCAGTACTCATACGGCAATGAAGATGGAGGGAGCACATCCATCCACATTCCGGTGGAGGAAGGCCAAATTTGTGGCTTCTATGGTCGCGCCGGCGATCTCCTTGATGCCATTGGCGTTTACATTCTTGTGTAATCCATCCACTTGCTCAAGTTACTATCTCCCACGGAAAGGAGTTGTTCATGGAGTACATCTATATGCCATGCATACCCACCCACCTATATACTATTAAAAATGCGAGCGTTGTTGCAATATGAATGTATCCATATACCCATATATACTTTGAGTACCCGTCTACTGTGTGAGGTCTGTATCTTGTGTTATTATCACGCTCAATAAATAAATAATTTGTTTGGATTTTTTTCCCTTTGCAAACAAACCAGCCGATGTTCCTTTTTTTTTCTTTTTTCAAAAAGGAGGATGACCCCAGGCCTATGCATCAGGGCGATGCATAATGTCATTTTATTAATTATTCACCAAGACCTTACAAAATAATACATCAATAAGTCTGAAGTCACCATCTTGGCAACATCTGCCGCTATTCCTATCTACTTGATAAAGGGGTGCGAATTATCTAGGCTGCCTGCCCGAACCTCACACCGGAGCCAACATCTAAAACCGGTGGCCTCAACCAAGCCGCAATAGCTAGATCTGGGGCACACACCGGTCTAACGCACAATCAGCGGGCACCACGTGCGCACGCCACAGAGGCCGCTGCCACTGTCTTCCACCGATCCATCTTCAGAGCAGGTATCGATGCATCAACCTTGCCAGGCCGCCGTCGACGCCACCATGACGCCAGACAATGCCACCTTCCTATGTGCGTCTATCATCACGCAACTGTCGCTGAGACCCTGTAGTGCCATGCCACCGAGACTCCACGTCTTCGACGCGTCACATAAAACGCCGCTCCACCGCTGAAACCGTCCACCAGTCCCTTGAGGCAATGCACACCAAGAATGATGCCCCATGGGGGGAAAGACACAAGAGATCCGCCGTCATCCATCATCAGTCTTGAGCTTCTCCACGGCGATGCCTTCAAGAAGGGGATAACACAACGACACAGAAGAGCACGACCATCGCCTGCCTTGGCAACTAGCCGAGAGCAAGGTATTCATCCAGATCTGCTCGACGAATCTCCATCCAGCATCGTGTGCGCGAGACCATCACAGATGATTTGAGTAGATATGGGTTTAATTACTAAATGAAACACAAGACTGAAACATTTGAAAAGTTTAAGGAATTTCAGAGTGAAGTGGAGAATCATCGTAACAAGAAAATAAAGTCTCTATGATCTGATCGTGGAGGTGAATATTTGAGTTACGAGTTTGGTATGCATTTAAGACAATGTGGAATTCTTTCACAGCTCACGCCACTTGGAACACCACAGCGTAATGGTGTATCCGAATGTCGTAATCATACTCTATTGGATATGGTGCGGCCTATGATGTCTCTTACCGATTTGCCACTATCGTGTTGGGGTTATGCATTAGAGACAGCCGCATTCACTTTAAATAGGGCACCATCTAAATCCATTGAGACGACTGTCGGTGTCAAAACCGACGGATCTCGGGTAGGGGGTCCCGAGCTGTGGATCTTGGATCAATGGGGAACAGGGGACGAAGGACACAATGTTTACCCAGGTTCAGGCCCTCTCTAAGAGGTAAAACCCTACGTCATGCTCGATTATTTTCAAGTGTATAGGATGGTTACGGAGTCGATCTACCACAAGATCAGATGAACTAAACCCTAGGCTGGTAGGATGGTTGTTGTTCTAGCCTCTACAGGCTAAACCCTCTGGTTTATATAGGCACCAGGGGCACTAGGGTTACACATGATCGGTTACAATAAGGGAAATAAACATGTCGAATCTTCTATCTTGACTTGGAGGACACATCAAGACTCCCAAAGTCTCTTGCCCGGATACGAAGCCGCCTCGTAGTCCGGCCTTCCAATAGCTGTAGCGCGGTCCACCTGCCCAGCCCATGAAAGAGGAGGCAGCGGCCCGAGGACCCCCTAGTACAGGTCTCCCTCAGTAGCCCCCGAACATGCCTCCAACGTCGGGGTTTGTAATCGTCAACCGTCTTGTGCATCCTAAAGTCTTCGGCTTGCGAGGCGAGTTCTTCATCCTTTCCTTGTTCGGCCGCTTCAGTAGCTCGGCCGCAGATGACCTCCTAATCCGTCAAGTCATAGTGGGACCCTCATTATTAATTTTTATCAGGGGTTAAAGACAACCCTCGACTTGCGTGCGCCCTTTAGAAGGTGAGCAGTCCAGCGCTCTTTTACAGAAACGCCCCTCCAGGACCAGAAGGCGTACCTATTTAATAGATTAGGAGCGCGACGTGTGGTTAATCCATCCCCAAGCAAGAAACCAAGACCATCCCAAAGAAATCTCGGGTCAAATGGCCAGCGCCCCAGGTTCATCCTCACGCCCTCATGGCCCTCTCCAGGGTGACTGGGCGAGCTGCTCAAGTTTCACGCCTCCATCTAAGCAATCTCCAAACACAAGGATATCTCCCTGCGGCAGATCTCGTTCTTGTCCGCGCCGGATTGATTTCCGTGAACGGCGAGGCCTTCGCAGAGAACTTCCCTACTCCAAGCAGGGAAGAGAGGGTATGTTTCGTGCCTTTCCTTCTACGAGGCCTAGGCTTCCCCATACACCCCTTCCTGCGAGGCTTGCTGGAATTTTACGGGATCTAGCTCCACCACCTCACCCCTGGATCCATACTGCACGTCTCCGGCTTCGTTGCCCTTTGCGAGATGTTCTTGGGCTGCAAGGCCCACTTCGAGTTGTGGAGGAAGTATTTCTGTCTCGCCCCCCGTACCTGTGGGGGGTCAATTTTTGAAGTAGGCGGAGCCGAGGTATGGCGTATAGCCAGAACGGGGTATCCCATCGGGACCCCGAAGAAGGATTCCGAAGAATGAACCTCGGAATGGTTTTATATCAAAGACGTACCCCTATCCGACCCAGTTCGCAGGGGGCTGCCCGAATACTCAAATGCTCCTTTAAAGAAGTGGTTCAACTGGCGGCCCAAGAGCCCCTCCCAAAAAGAAAGTGCTGAGGTGCTACTCCTGGCTGCCAAGGTTCGGCTGCTGACCCACAGCAAGTTGACCATGATTGACGTGATGGCCGCTGCCATAGCTCGGTGCATACAACCCCTTCAACAGAGGATGCACCCTCTGTGGTGTTATAACGGGACAAGCGACGCGACCCGTTACAAGCGATAGGGGCTGGACAACCAGGCGGCCATGGCTGCAATACTAGCCGATCTCTTCAAAGGGGAAGAAGAAGAAGAGTTTGCCCATTTGAGGAACAGGGATGGTTATGCTAGCTATAACACCATAGAATGGGTAAGTTTAACCTTTTATTTCATAGTCCGTAAATCTCATCCGTATTCTTACCGGATCTACTATTTTTTCGAACAAAATTGGAGGCGCCAGGTCGAGTCCATTAGCTTCCCTTCTCCTCAACCGGAGAGCCATTCTCGTGACGATGACCTGGGGTTTCATGATGATCCGGAGACGTCTATTGATTTTGAGGACAGGGTCTTTTTCCAGGAAAGCCTTGACGGTACCAAGGTGGCCCTCACAGCTGATCACCCTGGGGCCCTCCCTTCTTCCGCTGTAAGTAGCAAGAAGGCCTCTTCCCGAATGGGGCGTTTGCCTCGCGCTACTCCGAGTGTGTTGACTTCTACTCCCAAGGGTCGCCGCACTACGCGCCGAACACCAACAGGAGCGGCGCCAAATGTGCCGGCATCGGCCAACAACGGTGCGTCCAAGCATAAGGCAACTGCGGGAGCTGCATCGGTCGCACCCTCGGCCCAAAGGTAGTGTATCCGAAGCCATTGCTAATGTTGCCACCGTCGGCTCCTTTTGACATTACTGAGATCCGCAGAAGAAGAGCACCACCACCACCGTCTGAAGACGTCCAGGAGGCGTCAAGGCGTAGTTTCGGTCCTGGGTCTTCGGTGCGAGTCGGGGTCAATGTGGGAGGTGCTGCTGCAAACCCACCTCTGGAGGATCCAGAGGATGTTTCGGTTACTAATTCTGAAGTCGAAAGTGTGATGAATCACCGTCGGCGGAGGGAATCCTTGTGTCACGTTGCCTTTTCCAATCAAGATTTCAATGCGTTTAATTCGGTGGATGCATACCTCGGAGCAGCCCGAACAGGGCTTGAGGGGATTGCCAACCTCCTGTCCACCAATATGGAGGTGCGTGATTGGTTTTAAAAACCGATCATAAATCCTAACCCAGTAGCCCCCGAGCCTTGATTTGGGCGGGACGGCTGATTTAAGGATCTGTAACTATATGTATTGTTGGTATTTTGTAGGCAACGAGGGAACAAAATAAGAAATTGTTCGAGGACCTCGAGTTGAACCGAACACAGTTGGCTGATGCGAAAGCCGAACTAGAGGCGGTCAAGAAATTCACCAACGAAGCTCATGGTGAGGAAGAAAGCTTTAGAATGCTTGAATTATTTAAGGTACCTTGTTTAACACAGGCTTCCCTTATAGCAGCTGAATCCATAAGTCAACTACAGAAGGACCTGGACGCGGCCAAAGAATCTCAGAGGTACGCCGAGTCGCAGTATGAGGCTGGCAGCCGAGTACTGACACGAAGCCATGAGGAAAAGAACAAACTGAAGGCGGAAAACCAGCAACAGACCAAAGAAATCGAGAGTTTAAAATCTCAATTGGCGCAAGCCCTTGAGGAGAACCAAAGATTGAAAGGCGGCATGTTCGGTAAGTGATAGTTTGATACTCGCAGTGTTTTAATGTAAAGTACATGACGTGCCTTGTGCTAGGTCTCCTGATGGGGCGTCCCAAAGAAGAGGTCAGCTCATTTGGAGGGAACGTTTTGAAGGAGCTGTCCATTGTGCACGAGAGAGCTCGGAAAGCCATGAAAAGTATGGTCACTTGTGGCCTCAACCGTACGGACTAAAACTTTTCCTCATGTTAAGGCCCCCTTGTGGCAGGCCGATGACTTACGTGAAGCCCCCTTGTCGACGGCGGCGACCTCGCTGGTGACCTTGCCGGCGACCTGACGCGGCATTGGTGGAGCTGAGCACGAGCGCCGGGTCAACGTGGAGATATTCGTGCGGCGCGGTGCTCCCGTGCATCATCGTTAGAGGTATACACGGGCGTGGTGCTTGCATGCGCCGTCTGCGCCAAGGCCAGCCAAGACTTGGCCCGTCGCTGTCGCTGCCGCATCCAAGGTTTTGGTTACCGCTCGAAATTTCGAGATTTACCATGGTTACCGCATATTTCGGTCCCCCTCGGTAAATGGGCATTTCGAGCGAAAAAATTAGATTTTTTTGAATTTTTTGAATTCAAACGCTCAATGTATAGTAAAGTATGGCAGCCCCTCACAGCATGCGCATAGACAACATTCCACTGAGCTAATAGCTCTTTTATGATAAATATATGTTCAAGAGCTATCTATATCTATTTTGAAAGAATTTGAATTTAAAATTCAATTATAAATTTTGTTCGAAATTCGCTCGAAATTTTCTCGAAATTTTGTGGTAACCGTGGTAACCACGTTTACCAGTCCCCCTCGGTAAAAATGCCCCATTCGGTAACCAAAACCTTGGCCGCATCCCATGACCAGCTCCTTGGGCTGGAGAAGGAACGGTGGCATGGTGTGCCATGGGGTGCGGCTTGTCGTTAGGGGCGTCCGAGGGCGGGGGCAGGCTGTGGCCGTTCGCGGGGGTGCGGATGATCCACACCAACGGCTACGTGGAGGGATTTAGCTTCGAGGACGGGGTGCCCATCACCGTCCCGCGCGCCACGGCCTCCTGTGCCTCCTCCTCGTCGTTGTGTCGGTACGTGCCAGAGCACGAAGCTGCCCCCCCCCCCCCCCCCTCCTCTTGTCGGCAAGAGCTGCGCTGCAGCCGCATCCATGGGCCTTGAGCAACCGCAAAAGCCAGGACTAGGATCTTCTGCTTGTTGTCGTCGTCGTTGCTACTGTTTCGTAGTACAAAGCTGTACTAAAGTTGATACACTTATTTTGAGATGTAAGGAGTACTTGTTTACAGTGCTTTGTATCACCATCGAAGGTTGCTTGCTAGGCTGGCATCGCTGCGGAGACGCATACCATGTTTGACAAAATGCATCAGCCAATTGTAAATTTTACTTCGCTAAATTTAGGGTATCGATTAGAAACGACCAATACAAAAGTACTCTCGGAACAGGCTTTCACCCCGCTGTTTCGAGAGTACTTTTACTTAACCCCTGTTTCCAGAGTACTTTTATATTGAAGAATTTTGTAGTTGAAGATTAGCTGTCCATGTTTGAAATTTTGGTGACAGTTGACAGCGAAGTCGGAGTACTTCATATAAATGCAGAGGAAGAGAAAGAAGAGGAGACAATAGCAAGGCGTCTCGTACAGAGCCCACGATACCTCAACGACGTCAGCCATGTCCGCCGCCTATGACCGCACGGCCGACCTCCGAGCGCTGGACAACACCTGCTCCGGCGTCCGCGGCCTTGCCGCCTCCGGCATCACGCAGCTCCCCCGCATTTTCCGCGTCCCCGACCACCACCACGAATCACCGCCACCGCAAGCTCTCTTCCAAGAATCGCCCTCGTCAGCGGCGACCATTCCGGTGATTGACCTCGGCGGCCCCGACCGCGCCGCCGTGGTGGCTGCCGTCCGCCGGGCGGCCGCGGAGTGGGGATTCTTCCAGGTGACGGGTCATGGCGTGCCTCTGGAGTCAATGGCCGCGGCGACCGACGCGGCCCGGGGATTCCACGAAGCCGACGGCTGCGAGGGCAGCGACAAGGCCAGACTATACTCGCGTGAGCCTGCCAAGGCGGTCAAGTACCACTGCAACTTCGACCTGCACCAGTCGCCGGTGGCGAACTGGCGCGACACGCTCTACCTCCGCATGGCCCCTGACCCGCCCGACGCCGGCGATCTGCCAGATAGCTGCCGGTGAGTGCCCTGCAGGTTCCCTAACTGTAATTCCTCCATGGAGATTAGATTATCTGCTTGAGGGTATGTGATGGTTGCATAATTTTGATGGTGGGAATGGAACCACCTTCACGGTTTCTATTAATGCTTAATAACCGTAGTAGTACTTCTTCCGTTTTTATTTACTCTGCATATTATAGTTGACTAGTTGACTGAAGTCAAACTTCATAAAGTTTGACCAAGTTTATAGAAAACAATATAAATATTTATTATAACAAATCTGATGTGAAAGTACATTCAATAATAAATCTAATGGTGTTGATTTGTTATTGTATAGGTTAATATTTTTGTTTATAAACTTTGTCAAAGTTTACAAAGCTTGACTTTGACCAAAGCTAATACGCGGACTAAATAAAAACGGAGGGAGTAATTAATAGGTTAATGAGATTTACTATTAATATGTATTCTATTTTATTTATCATAGATACTATTGCAAATGTCATTTCTTGTCTTTCTCTGCGTTTTTATCCCAGGAGCAATCTACAGTTTGTACTAATGGTTAGTTTATATCTCAATGGAGTATGTATTGTTAGTGTGAACTCTTCCTTGAATATTGAGAACATGTTAATAGCTAAATTGTTCAGCGAAATCACTTTCCACCATTTTTGTTGGGAATTTTCAGGCAAGTTACCAGAATTACCTGTTTTAAAAAAACATTCGGTTCTAACATGTTGATTTGCAGTGAGGTGTTGTTTGAATATGCCAAGCAAGTAAAGAACTTGGGGAAAACTTTGTTTGATCTGCTCTCAGAAGCTCTTGGGCTCAAACCGAGCTACCTGACAGATATAGAGTGCAACCAAGGACAGGTGATAGTATGTCACTACTACCCTCCATGCCCCCAGCCTGAACTTGCCATCGGGACAAGCCGGCATTCAGACTATGGCTTCCTAACCATACTTCTCCAAGACGAAATTGGTGGCCTTCAAGTCCTCCATGATGACCGGTGGGTCGATGTCGCACCAACACCTGGAGCATTCATCGTGAACATCGGTGATCTCTTGCAGGTATCTATATTGTGCTATTGTGATACATCTCATTCTGAATTCAACATATGGGTGTCATCCTTGATCATTCTGAGCTGTTTTGTTTTGTTAAAACAATGTTCAGCTGGTCTCCAACGACGGGTTCAGGAGTGTGGAACATAGAGTTTTGGCGAAGAACGCTGCGCCGAGGGTATCCATCGCGTGCTTCTTCAGCACGCAATTCCACCCTGCCTCTACGAGGATGTATGGTCCAATCAAGGAGCTGTTATCCAATGAGAACCCACCGTTGTACAGGGAGACCCTTGTCAGAGATTACGTGAAGCATTACTTCTCCATCGGGTTAGATGGGAAAACTGCGATATCTGATTTCAGGTTGTTAGTTGTGAAGTTGAGTTTATGTCCTACTTGTCTAATGCTAAGAAAGTGTCTGTAAAATGGCAGTACAACTGCTAGAATGCTGTATGTAGGCCTAAATGGTACATGAGTGCACTATTTGGTCTTATTGTGCATTGGTACAGTAGCAGAACTAGCACACTACAAAATCTTCAGCAGTTCAACTTTCTCCCATGGTTTGTGAACATCTTCCCCTTAATTATGCTTCATGTCAGATCTTGTAATAACATTGGTTGGATCTATGCAGCCGAAGACCCCGCCTATGGTTGGGCCGACGGGCATCGAAATATTTCCTGTAAAATTCTTGATTGCCATCTGTTAGCAGTTGGCTAGGATCTAGTATATGTGGCCATGGTTTTCTCTCAATCTGAATCCCAATTTCCAAATCGACAGCAGGAGGAAGGAGGAGAGATTTACAAGCCAACGGCTGAAGCCGTGACCAACTAGCCAAGTCTCTAATCACAAATCCTTTCTCTATTTAAAAGAGCCTGTGGCCCACTCTTTGCCTGTGTAGCGAGTGGCCGGGCGCCGAATCCTCTTGCTTGGTCCACTGTCAGCGACGGAGCTCGAAGGGTTGGGCCGACGGGCATCGAAATATTTCCTGTAAAATTCTTGATTGCCATCCATTTTGGTTTGTGTTGCTTGAGCATCATAGTGCCCAAACTGCTCAATCTTCACCTATTTTTCCTCCTCTATCTGAAAGTGCAGTTACTCCATATAAATCAAGAGAAGTCTTGCTGGGAAGACAATCCTAATCAGTTAGTTATAAGCAATGGTTCGAAGAGCAAGGTGATGGGGCTGTGGTCCTGCGGACGGAGTGCTTGCCGGAGGCCCACCGGTGGCTCCCCTGCCATTTACGGAGGCATTGGCAACTCTCTTGAGCTTCACGGTGAAGTCCATCTTCTGGCGTCAAACCTAAGGCCAGCATGTGTTGACACCTGATTTTGGCACGATGCAAAATGCAGTAAAGGTGGACTCAAGCGAAAAGCTTGCCGGTTTTGAGTGCTTGCCGAAGACCCAAACAGAGGCAGGAGACGGCCCGGCAAGGAGACGGCCCGGCGAGGAGGTGATCCGGCAAGGAGACGGCCCGGCAAGGAGGCGATCCGGCAAGGAGAAACTTTGAAGTTTGGGCCATTGCCATCCGATCTCATCTCGAAAGCCGAAATTGTGTTCGAAGTACTGGGATTTTGTATCCAGAACACTATTCGGCTGATTACGCCCTCAAGATGATCTCATATGAGAAAACTTTCTACATGAGTTGTCTTCGTCTCGTCGAGTCGGTCGATTTTCATATAAAAATCGTCTCAATCCGAGTTCGTATGCAAAAGTTAGAGCTATCTGAATGCAGCCATGTCAAGAGGCGAAGTAAGACGCGGGAGACCAGACACGTCTTGGCGAGTGTCTGACGCAATGCGTGAGCAATTAGCCATTCAAGATGGCCTCGAATCGAAAAACGTTCAACATGAAAGTTGTTCGTAATGTCGAAACGGTCAACTTTGCTTTTGGGCACATTTTCATCCGAGGTCGTTTACTGCCACAAAAAAGACCCGCAAGGCACAGCCAGAAAGCTTGCCGGGATGGAGACCTTGCCGGGCAAAGCTTGCCGGGATGGAGAGCTTGCCGGGGAAACCTTGCCGGGATGAAAACCTTGCCGGGCTGTGAAAGCTTGCCGGGATGGAAACCTTGCCGGGGAAATCTTGCCGGGACGGAAACCTTGCCGGGGTGTGAAGCTTGCCGGGGTGGAAAGCTTGCCGGGAAAAGCTTGCCGGGGTGGAAAGCTTGCCAGGAAAAGCTTGCCGGGGTGGAAACTGTCAAATCCGACCAGAAGCTGAAGATGGGCTCAAATAATTATCTAGATGGCCTCGGATGAAAAAGTGTTCAACATGAAAGTTGTTCGTAACGTCGAAACGGTCAACTTTTCTTTTGGAGTCATCATCATCGGACATAGTATACGACCTGCAGAGACGCTACATGAGTCGGACGGTCCAGTCAGCTGCATAACCGAGTCCGACTCGAAATTAAAGATGACCCCATGGAGTATTCAAGATGGCCTTATTTGGAAAAGTGATCAACATACGGATTATTGGCCTCATCGAAGCGCACAAAATTCGTGTTTGAACCATCTCCATCGGAGGTCATGTGCAGATTCCACGGCCCACGCAAGGAGCAAGACAGAAGATTGGACCAGATTCGGGCTGAATCCGAGCGAAACCAGAACTAGGACTCTAGGACGTGAATTGATGTAATTTTCTTGTAAGGAAAGCCTAGATGAATCCTTTGCTTGTACGGGAAGTCCAGCCGCCTCTTATATATGTTGGGGGTGACGGCCGATTGAACAACACACAATCGAACAAATCAACCTATACTACTTTTTCATCTACGTTTTGTCTTCTACCCTCGTATCTTCTTCCTCGTTCTTCGTCGTTCTTCGTGTTGGAGAGCTGCGAGTACAGAGGCTCTAGGGGTGAGCGAATCGACCTAGGGCAGCCCATTGCTGCCGTGCTCCCTGACGGGGTCCCTCCCGGGCGTGCGGGGCTTCGGGTCTTCAAAAGCGTCCTCCGGTTGTCTTGCGTATCGCACTGCCGGTAGGACCTCCCTCGACGTGAGTTGCGGTGCATCACCCCCGGCGTCGAGGGTACGCGTGACGCGTTCGTGTGTCAACACACTTTTTGGCGACTCCGCTGGGGATCTTTGATCCATCATCATCATCCATCATGTCCAATCTTCCCAAGCCCTCGGAAGTTGATGCCGATAACATCATCAAGCCCAATCTGGAGGAGTTATCGGCCGAGCATCGCCAAGCTTATGAGGAGTACAAGAAGGCGCGTGAAGAGAAGGAGTTGCAGGAGTTCCTTGGAAACTTCAAGAAAGATCGCCAAGGCAATATCACTCCGGTTGAAGAAATCAAGTTCCCTCCTCTTCAAGCCGAACAGGTTAAACCCCCTTGTAAGTACTACCTTTTCTCCTGAGCAATGGGCTGAAATTGAGAGCCGTATTTCTGATAGCAATAATCTGATCTATCAAGCTTTCTTAGAAAATAATAATGCTCAGAAGAATATGCCTAATATGCCTGCTAGTATGGGAAACCCTAATTCAGCTTTGCCTATCTCATCGGCGCCCCCATGCCGATGAATTATTTTCCTACCCATACCAATCAAATTGTGGCTGCACCACTTAATCCTTTTATGAATATGCAGAGTTCGGTGGCAACTCCGAACCAAACCTTACCTTTGAGTGAAAACACTGCTAGATCATTGCCGAACTATGGTTCGGTAAACATGCCACAATTTGCACCCGTAGTCGCTAATCCTCCTATGCCAGTGCCACAAGCTTCATCGTCTACTATGGACGATGCTTTAGCTAATTTTAGAGAGGAGATGGCTAAAACGCTTCGAGAGAATTTTGGTGTTGAATTACCTAGGAATCGGATTTATCAAAAACCGTATCCCGAGTACTTTGATGCGATTCCGTGCCCTCAAGGATATAAAATTCCAGATTTTGTTAAGTTTAATGGAGAGGGCACGAAAACCACATGGGAGCATGTTAGCCAATACCTAGCACAATTGGATGAAGCAGGCTCGATAAATGAATTGAAAGTGCGTTTATTTCCTTTGTCATTGACTGGTACTGCATTTTCATGGTTTTCTTCTTTGCCGCATGGCTCTATTCGTGTTTGGTCACAACTAGAGCAAAAATTTCATGATCATTTTTATAGCGGCGACAATGAACTTAAGTTGTCACATCTTACATCGGTTAAGCAGAAGCATGATGAATCGGTCTCCGATTACGTCAAGAGATTTAGAGAGACAAAAAACCGGTGCTATAGTTTAGTGATAACTGAGAGAGACTTGGCTGATCTTGTGCTCAATGGTTTGAGAACTCATATTAGAGAAAAGCTAGAAGGCTATGAATTTGTAAGTATCAACCAAGTCTTACAGAGGGCTTTGGCTCATGAAAGCCGAAGCAAGGACCTCAAAGAAGTGCATAGATATAAAACTGATCGTCCAAAGATGAATATGGTTGAATATGATAGTGATCATTCGGACGATGAGGGTGACATTTATGCTGCTGAATTTGTTTGGCCCTCGAAGGCCAAACCTTTTACTTGTCATGATTTAAAGCCGATTCATAAGAATCGTGATGATGAGATGAAGTTTACTTTTAACATTGCTAAATGTGATAGAATATTTGATGCTTTGCTACAAGCTAAGATTATTAGAATATCTCATACTTTACCGCTGTTTGAAGAGCTGAAACGGCGTGCTTATTGCAAGTATCATAATTCTTTTTCTCATGCTACTAATGATTGCAATGTTTTTCGACGACAGATACAATCGGCCATTAATGACGGACGATTGAACTTTTCTGAAATGCAAGTTGATAAGCAGCCCTTCCCAATGAATACTCTGGATTTGGAGGGTAAAAAGTTACTCATTCGGCCGGAGGTGGCCGAATCTGCTAATAAAACTAATGTTGTCATTGGTGAGCCCAGGAAAAACAGAGATGGCGACAAGATCTTAGGAAGGCAAGTTGTGCTTGATAAGCAACCCGATGGTGGGGAGATAATCAAGATCACCGTCAAGAATCCTGCACTCGGGGGGCAACCGCAAGAGCAAGAGAATACCCGTGTTAAGTTTGTCAAGCCCAAGAGTCCGGAAGTTGGCAAGTGGAAGCTGAATGAAGCCAAAGTGCAGCGCAAGAAAATCAAGCTAACTTTTGATATGTTGTTGTCCAAGTATGCTAATCAAGAGGCCGGTTCTAGCTCTAACCGGTCATCAAACTTGAAGCGCCCAAGATCACCTTCGAGACAGGAATTTCAGCATCACACAAGACCATATGGGCCATGTGTTGGGGAACGTTGCATGGGAAACAAAAATTTTCCTACGCACACATAAGATCTATCCATGGTGATGAGCATCTACGAGAGGGAGAGTGAATCTACATACCCTTGTAGATCGCTAAGCGGAAGCGTTAATAAACGCGGTTGATGTAGTCGAACGTCTTCGCGATCCAAATCGCCGAGCGTCCCGCGATCCAATCACGATCCTTCCGATCTAGTGCCGAACGGACGGCACCTCCGCGTTCAACACACGTACGGCTTGATGACGCCTTCACCTCCTCGATCCAGCGAGCGATGGTGAAGTAGTGGTTGAGTTCCAGCAGCACGACGGCGTGGTGATGGTGGTGAGGAACAATCTCTGCAGGGCTTCGCCAAGCGCTACGGAGATTATGACGGAGGAACTAGAGGGTTAGGGTTGCCGCACACGGCTTGGGGAAATCTTGATGTGTCCCGTGTGCTAGCCCTGCCCCTCTATTTATATGTTGAGCCTTGGGGTCTAAACTTGGAGTAAAAGCCTCCTCCGGGTCGGTTTTGCCCGCACAAGGTCGGTTTGGCCCGCAGGGAAAGAGTCCAACTCGGATCCCTGCCGAACCGTGCACAGCCGCGCACAAGCGGTAGTACCGCTTCACACAAGCGGTAGTACCGCTTGGGCGGTAGTACCGCTTCACACAAGCGGTAGTACCGCTCGGGCGGTAGTACCGCTTCACCAAGCGGTAGTACCGCTTACGCGGCAGCAAAACTACTTTTGCACTTTCCAATACCTTGTGGGCTTTATCCCTTTGGCTCATATAAAGTGTTGCTGCACCCGAACACTTCGGTAAACATCCGGAACCCATTCCGGTGAACTCCGGAACCCTTCCAGAGATCAAAACACTATTATCACATATATCAATCTTTACCTCCGGACTATTCCGGAGATCCTCGTCATGTCCGGGATCTTATCCGGGACTCCGAACAACTTTCGGTCACCAACATAATAACTCAATTATACTAATCGTCACCAAACGTTAAGTGTGTAGACCCTGCGGGTTCGAGAACTATGTAGACATGACCGAGACACCTCTACGGCCAATAACCAATAGCGGGACCTGGATGCCCATATTGGCTCCTACATATTCTACGAAGATCTTTATCGGTCGAACCTCTATGTCAAGGATTCAGTTAATCCCGTATGCTGTTCCCTTTGTTCTTCGGTATGTTACTTGCCCGAGATTCGATCGTCGGTATCACTATACCTAGTTCAATCTCGTTACCGGCAAGTCTCTTTACTCGTTCCGTAATACAAGATCTCGTGGCTAACACTTTAGTCACATTGCTTGCAAGGCTCAATGTGATGTTGTATTACCGAGTGGGCCCTGAGATACCTCTCCGTCACACGGAGTAACAAATCCCAGTCTTGATCCATGCCAACCCAACAGACACCCTCGGAGATACCTGTAGAGCACCTTTATAGTCACCCAGTTACGTTGCGACGTTTGATACACACAAGGTATTCCTCCGGTGTCAGTGAGTTGCATGATCTCATGGTCAAAGGAACAGATACTTGACATGCAGAAAACAATAGCAATAAACTGACACGATCAAATGCTACGTTTACAGTTTGGGTCTTGTCCATCACATCATTCTCCTAATGATGTGATCCCGTTATCAAATGACATCTCATGTCAATGGCTAGGAAACCTTAACCATCTTTGATCAACGAGCTAGTCAACTAGAGGCTTACTAGGGACACAGTGTTGTCTATGTACCCACACATGTATTTGAGTTTCCAATCAATACAATTATAGCATGGATAATAAACGATTATCATGAACAAGGAAATATAATAATAACCAATTTATTATTGCCTCTAGGGCATATTTCCAACAGTCTCCCACTTGCACTAGAGTCAATAATCTAGTTCACATCACTATGTGATTTACATTGTAATGAATCGAACACCCATGCAGTTCTGGTGTTGTTCATGTTTAGCCCTTGGAAGAGGTTTAGTCATCGGATCTGCAACATTTAGATCCGTGTGTACTTCGCAAATATTTATGTCGTCCTCCTTGATGTAATCGCGGATGGAATTGAAACGTCGCTTTATGTGTCTGGTCCTCTTGTGAAATCTTGGTTCCTTGGCTAGAGCAATGGCACCAGTATTATCACAAAACAGAGTCATTGGGTTAAGCGCACTAGGCACTACTCCAAGATCTATCATGAACTCCTTCATCCAGACACCTTCCTTCGCCGCCTCCGAGGCAGCGATGTACTCCGCTTCGCATGTAGAATCAGCTACCACGCTTTGCTTGGAACTGCACCAGCTAACCGCACCCCCATTTAGAATAAATACGTATCCGGTTTGCGACTTAGAGTCATCCGGATCAGTGTCAAAGCTTGCATCGACGTAACCCTTTACGACGAGCTCTTGATCACCTCCATAAACGAGAAACATGTCCTTAGTCCTTTTCAGGTACTTCAGGATATTCTTGACCGCCGTCCAGTGTTCCATTCCTGGATCACTTTGAAACCTTCCGACCATACTTATGGCAAGGCTGACATCGGGTCTTGTGCACAGCATTGCATACATGATAGAGCCTATGGCCGAAGCATAGGGGATGACACTCATCTTTTCTCTATCTTCTGCAGTCACTGGGCATTGAGTCTTACTCAACTTCACACCTTGCAAAACAGGCAAGAACCCCTTCTTGGACTGATCCATTTTGAACTTCTTCAAAATCTTATCAAGGTATGTGCTTTGTGAAAGTCCTATTAAGCGTCTCGATCTATCTCTATAGATCTTGATGCCTAATATGAAAGCAACTTCTCCTAGGTCCTTCATTGAAAAACTCTTGTTCAAATATTCCTTTACGCTTTCCAGCATTTCTATATTGTTTCCAATCAGCAATATGTCATCCACATATAATATTAGAAACGCTATAGAGCTCCCACTCACTTTCTTGTAAATACAAGCTTCTCCGTAAACTTGTATAAACTCGAACGCTTTGATCACCTCATCAAAACGAAGATTCCAACGGAATCCGGGCCCATCATCGCTTCTCCATAGCTCGTAGGTTCATCGTTGTTTTAACAACATGACCTCTAAGACAGGGTTGCCGTACCACTCAGGAGCAGTACGCGTCCTTGTCGACCTACGAGGTTCGATAGCAACTTGATCCAAAGCTTCATGATCATCATCATTAACTTCCTCTTCAGCTAATGTAGGCTCCACAGAAACAACTTTCTGCGCTGCGCTACTCTCAGGTTGAAGTAAAGGTTCAACAACCTCATCAAGTTCTATCTTCCTCCCACTCAATTCTTTCGAGAGAAACTCTTTCTCAAGAAATGTTCCGTTTTTAGCGACAAACACTTTGCCCTCGGATCTGAGGTAGAAGGTATACCCAATTGTCTCTTTTGGGTATCCTATGAAGACGCATTTCTCCGCTTTGGGTTCCAGCTTTTCAGGCTGAAGCTTTTTGACATAAGCATCACATCCCCAAACTTTAAGAAACGACAGCTTTGGCTTCTTGCCAAACCAAAGTTCATATGGTGTCGTCTCAACGGATTTTGATGGTGCCCTATTTAAAGTGAATGCAGCTGTCTCTAATGCATAACCCCAAAACGATAGTGGCAAATCGGCAAGAGACATCATAGATCGCACCATATCTAATAAAGTTCGATTACGACGTTCGGACACACCATTACGCTGTGGTGTTCCAGGCGGTGTCAATTGTGAAACAATTCCACACTGTCTTAAGTGACTGCCAAACTCATAACTCAGATATTCTCCTCCTCGATCAGATCGTAGGAATTTAATCTTCTTGTTACGATGATTCTCAACTTCACTCTGAAATTGTTTGAACTTTTCAAATGTTTCAGACTTGTGTTTCATTAAGTAAATATACCCATATCTACTTAAGTCATCAGTGAAGGTGAGAAAGTAACGATAACCACCGCGCGCCTCAATACTCATTGGACCGCACACATCAGTATGTATGATTTCCAATAAGTCACTTGCCCGTTCCATTATTCCAGAGAACGGCGTTTTAGTCATCTTGCCCATGAGGCATGGCTCACATGTGTCAAGTGATTCAAAATCAAGTGACTCCAAAAGTCCATCAGCATGGAGCTTCCTCATGCGTTTTACGCCAATATGACCTAAACGGCAGTGCCACAAGAAAGTGGTATTATCATTATCAATTCTACATCTTTTGGCATCAATGTTATGAACATGTGTATTATTACTATCGAGATTCAATAAGAATAAACCCCTCACATTGGGTGCATGACCATAAAAGATATTACTCATATAAATAGAACAACCATTATTCTCTGATTTAAATGAGTAACCGTCTCGCAATAAACAAGATCCAGATATAATGTTCATGCTTAACGCAGGCACCAAATAGCACTTATTTAGGTTCATCACTAATCCCGACGGTAATCGAAGAGCGAGCGTGCCAACGGCGATCACATCAACCTTGGAACCATTTCCCACGCGCATCGTCACTTCGTCCTTTGCCAGCCTCCGTCTATTCCGCAGTTCCTGTTTTGAGTTGCAAATATGAGCAACCGCACCGGTATCAAATACCCAGGCACTACAACGAGAGTTGGTAAGGTACACATCAATAACATGTATATCATATATACCTTGTTTGTTGTTGGCCGCCTTCTTGTCAGCCAAATACTTGGGGCAGTTCCGCTTCCAGTGTCCAGTTCCCTTGCAATGAAAACACTCAGTTTCTGGTTTGGGTCCAGCCTTGGGTTTCTTCACGAGAGGAGCAACTGCTTTGCCACTCTTCTTAGAGTTACCCTTCTTACCCTTGCCATTTTTCTTGAAACTAGTGGTTTTATTGACCATCAACACTTGATGCTCCTTCTGAATTTCAGACTCAGCGACTTTCAGCATCGCAAACAGCTCGGCGACTGACTTGTTCATCCCGTGCATGTTATAGTTCAACACGAAGCTCTTGTAGCTAGGCGGCAATGATTGAAGAACTCTGTCAGTGATAGCCTCTGGCGGAAGGGGCATCCCTAACTCAGCCAGACAGGTGGAGTACCCAGACATTCTGAGCACGTGATCACTGATAGACCCGTTCTCCTCCATCTTGCAAGCATAGAACTTATCGGAGATCTCATATCTCTCGATCCGGGCATTCTTCTGAAAGATAAACTTCAACTCCTGGAACATCTCATATGCTCCATGACGTTCAAAACGTCTTTGAAGTCCCGGTTCTAAGCCATACAACATTGCACATTGAACTATTGAGTAATCATCAGAACGAGCCTGCCAGGCGTTCACAACGTCTAGAGACTCAACTGGAGCGGGTGGATCACCAAGCGGTGCATCAAGGACATAAGCCTTCTGGGAAGCCGTAAGGATAATCCTTAGATTACGGGCCCAGTCCACAAAGTTACTTCCATCATCTTTCAACTTAGCTTTCTCTAGGAACGCATTAAAATTCAGGGGTGCTACTGCGCGAGCCATGATCTACAACATAAATATAGCAAAGACAACTTAGACTATTGTTCTTAGATAATGAGTTTAGTTAATCATATTTTAAAAAACTCCCACTCAAATTGACATCCCTCCGATCATTCGAGTGTAACATGATCCAAATCCACCAACTCAAGTCCGATCATCACGTGAGTTGAGGTGGTTTCAATGGTGAACATCTTCATGTTGATCATATCTACTATATGACTCATGTTCGACCTTTCGGTCTCTTGTGTTCCGAGGCCATGTCTGTACATGCTAGGCTCGTCAAGTTTAACCCGAGTGTTCCGCACGTGCAACATGGCTTGCACCCGTTGTATGCGAACGTAGAGTCTATCACACCCGATCATCACGGCGTGTCTCGAAACGACGAACTTTCGCAACGGTGCACACTTGGGGAGAACACAATTTATCTTGAAATTTAAGTGAGGGATCACCTTATAATGCTACCGTCGTCCTAAGCAAAATAAGATGCATAAAAGGATTAACATCACATGCAAATCATAAGTGACATGATATGGCCATGAACTTGTGCTTTTGATCTCCATCTCCAAAGCACCGGCATGATCTCCATCGTCACCGGCATGACACCATGATCTCCATCATCTTGATCTCCATCAACGTGTCGCCATAAGGTTGTCGCGCCGACTGTTGCTTCCACGACTATAGCTAACGTTTAGCGATAAAGTAAAGCATTACATAGCGCTTAATGATTGACACGCAGGTCATACAATAATTAAAGACAACTCTATGGCTCCTGCCAGTTGCCGTACTCATCGACATGCAAGTCGTGATATTCTATACAAAACATGATCATCTCATACATCACATATATCTCATCATGTAATTGGCCATATCACATCACAACATACCCTGCAAAAACAAGTTAGACGTCCTCTAATTGTTGTTGCAAATTTTACGTGGTTGCTACGGGTTTGCAAGAACCGTTCTTACCTACGCAAAACCACAACGTGGTGTAGTGATTGCTTTTTGATCTTCTAAAAGAACCCTCTTCATTGAAATCGATTCAACTAAAGTGAGAGAGACAGACACCCGCTAGCCATCTTTATGCAACGAAGTTACATGTCAGTTGAAGGAACCTGTCTCGCGTAAGTGTACGCGTAATGTCGGTCCGGGCCGCTTCATCTCACAGTACCGCCGAATCAAATATCAACTAGTAACGGCAAGCAATATGTATACACCCACGCCCACAACTCGTTTGTGTTCTACTCGAGATCTCATCTACGCATAGACCTGGCTCTGATACCACTGTTGGGGAACGTTGCATGGGAAACAAAAATTTTCCTACGCACACATAAGATCTATCCATGGTGATGAGCATCTACGAGAGGGAGAGTGAATCTACATACCCTTGTAGATCGCTAAGCGGAAGCGTTAATAAACGCGGTTGATGTAGTCGAACGTCTTCGCGATCCAAATCGCCGAGCGTCCCGCGATCCAATCACGATCCTTCCGATCTAGTGCCGAACGGACGGCACCTCCGCGTTCAACACACGTACGGCTTGATGACGCCTTCACCTCCTCGATCCAGCGAGCGATGGTGAAGTAGTGGTTGAGTTCCAGCAGCACGACGGCGTGGTGATGGTGGTGAGGAACAATCTCTGCAGGGCTTCGCCAAGCGCTACGGAGATTATGACGGAGGAACTAGAGGGTTAGGGTTGCCGCACACGGCTTGGGGAAATCTTGATGTGTCCCGTGTGCTAGCCCTGCCCCTCTATTTATATGTTGAGCCTTGGGGTCTAAACTTGGAGTAAAAGCCTCCTCCGGGTCGGTTTTGCCCGCACAAGGTCGGTTTGGCCCGCAGGGAAAGAGTCCAACTCGGATCCCTGCCGAACCGTGCACAGCCGCGCACAAGCGGTAGTACCGCTTCACACAAGCGGTAGTACCGCTTGGGCGGTAGTACCGCTTCACACAAGCGGTAGTACCGCTCGGGCGGTAGTACCGCTTCACCAAGCGGTAGTACCGCTTACGCGGCAGCAAAACTACTTTTGCACTTTCCAATACCTTGTGGGCTTTATCCCTTTGGCTCATATAAAGTGTTGCTGCACCCGAACACTTCGGTAAACATCCGGAACCCATTCCGGTGAACTCCGGAACCCTTCCAGAGATCAAAACACTATTATCACATATATCAATCTTTACCTCCGGACTATTCCGGAGATCCTCGTCATGTCCGGGATCTTATCCGGGACTCCGAACAACTTTCGGTCACCAACATAATAACTCAATTATACTAATCGTCACCAAACGTTAAGTGTGTAGACCCTGCGGGTTCGAGAACTATGTAGACATGACCGAGACACCTCTACGGCCAATAACCAATAGCGGGACCTGGATGCCCATATTGGCTCCTACATATTCTACGAAGATCTTTATCGGTCGAACCTCTATGTCAAGGATTCAGTTAATCCCGTATGCTGTTCCCTTTGTTCTTCGGTATGTTACTTGCCCGAGATTCGATCGTCGGTATCACTATACCTAGTTCAATCTCGTTACCGGCAAGTCTCTTTACTCGTTCCGTAATACAAGATCTCGTGGCTAACACTTTAGTCACATTGCTTGCAAGGCTCAATGTGATGTTGTATTACCGAGTGGGCCCTGAGATACCTCTCCGTCACACGGAGTAACAAATCCCAGTCTTGATCCATGCCAACCCAACAGACACCCTCGGAGATACCTGTAGAGCACCTTTATAGTCACCCAGTTACGTTGCGACGTTTGATACACACAAGGTATTCCTCCGGTGTCAGTGAGTTGCATGATCTCATGGTCAAAGGAACAGATACTTGACATGCAGAAAACAATAGCAATAAACTGACACGATCAAATGCTACGTTTACAGTTTGGGTCTTGTCCATCACATCATTCTCCTAATGATGTGATCCCGTTATCAAATGACATCTCATGTCAATGGCTAGGAAACCTTAACCATCTTTGATCAACGAGCTAGTCAACTAGAGGCTTACTAGGGACACAGTGTTGTCTATGTACCCACACATGTATTTGAGTTTCCAATCAATACAATTATAGCATGGATAATAAACGATTATCATGAACAAGGAAATATAATAATAACCAATTTATTATTGCCTCTAGGGCATATTTCCAACACCATGGGCGCCAGGACCGTGGATGGCGCCACCTCCCTATGCACCATACTACATGGGAGGATTCAATGGAGGATGGGAGCAGCCCCCAATGGCCCCTTATGCTTTTCATCCAGGATGGGCAGAACCAAGGAGACCTATGCGTGAGAGGCGTTCTTATCCCACACAAGGCCGTTTGAACAATGGAGTCAATCGGCCGATGCAGAATAATCAAGAAGGGATCAACAAGCAGGTGTGGCGTGCCAAATCACCAAGTGCAGCAGTTGGGTCTGGAAAGGGCAAAGAAAAAGTTGATGCTGACTCACTCATCTTGGGTACTGAAACGTTCACCATACAACAGCCGACTGTGCGTAGCAACCCTGCTGAGCTGATACTTGCTATCGCGCCAAAGCGCTCGGCTAGTGATCATAAAGCTAGCACGAGCCAAGCCAAGTTCAAAGATCCAAAGTACATGCAGCCTAAGTGGTGTCCTCCAGGGCTAACAAAAACACAAAAGAGGAAACTACAGAGGTTAAGGAGTCATGAGATGGCAGAACAGGAGGCCGAGAAGCAAAGAGATGAGTGGTTCAACGATGTTCGGCCCATGGTACCTACAGAACAAGTATGGGTGCCTAAGCAAATACAAAGTGCGGTGGTTTCTACATCTGTCACATCAGCACCTGTATCACCAAGGAAGGACGGTGCTACTGCTGTTACATCGTCTACAACGCCTATTGATTCCGTTTCGCCCGAACAGATTTCAGAATCAATGAAGAGGGCAAACCCAGACCCGGAAAGCTCGGCAGACCCGGCAAGCTCGGCAGGCCCGGCAAGCCCAACACCGGCAAGCCTGGCACTGAACACACCCGAGGAGGAGGGTGACGTGGTAGATTGTGAGCCTACACCAGTACATGAAGGAATGGATATCAACATGGTGTTTTATTTACCCGCTGAGTTTTGTGCTATAGATGAAGAAGGGGAGGTGGCTCAGCTGGATTTTGGTCCTAAGAATGCAATATTTGAGAAGCCAAAAGAACCAGTGACGCATTTGAAACCGTTGTACCTCAGAGGCCATATCAACGGGTCACCGATTACTCGAATGCTTGTCGATGGTGGTGCTGTGGTGAATCTCATGCCCTGTTCAGTCTTCAAGAAATTGGGTTTGCCTGACGAAGGATTGATGAAGACCAATATGGTGCTCAATGGATTTGAAGGCAAAGAGAAAACCAAAGCTAAAGGTGTGATTTACGTGGAGCTTACGGTTGGAAGCAAAACTTTGGCTACTGCATTCTTTGTCGCCGAGGTACAAGGTAATTATAACGTCATCCTAGGCCGTGATTGGGTTCATGCAAACCAATGCGTGCCATCCACTATGCACCAGTTTTTAATTCAGTGGGTTGATGATGAAGTGGAAGTTATTCACGCGGATAATTCGGCTTGCGTTGCTTTAGCCGATACACCGGTAGATTGGCAACACCCCAATGCTGCTTGCTTGACGGGACGGGACTTATCAGAATTTGATTTTCTCAGCGCCACCAAAAGCGGTTTTGTACCCGTTTCTCTAAAGCCGGTTGGTAGCAATCGGCTCCAAAGCATAATGTATTTAAATGGGTGCTAACTTTGAGTGGTTGCAAAAACGGCTTGCAGAATATCGGTCCAATGGGAACGATATGTATGAGTCTGTAGAGGAGTTAGATGATATGGATAAACTTGGGCAAGGTTTTACGTCGGCCGATCCATTAGAAGAAATAGATATTGGAAATGGTTCAATTCCTAGGCCGACATTTGTAAACAAAAATTTGAAAGCCGATTGTAAAATCAAGTTAATCGAGCTATTGAAAGAATATATTTGTTGCTTTGCATGGGAATATCATGAGATGCCAGGTTTAAGCCGAGAGCTAGTGGAGCATCGGTTACCTATAAAAGCCGGTTTTAGACCGTATAAACAATCGGCTAGAAAGTTTAATCCAAGAATATATGACCGGATCAAGGAAGAGATCGGTCGTTTGCTTAAAGCTAATTTTATTAGACCTTGCAGGTATGCCGAGTGGATTTCTAATATTGTGCCAGTGGAAAAGAAAGGCTCCGGCAAGTTGAGGGTGTGCATTGATTTCAGAGATTTGAATAGAGCTACACCCAAAGATGAGTATCCTATGCCTATAGCCGACATGCTTATTAATGATGCTTCTGGACATAAGGTTATTAGCTTTCTTGATGGCAATGCGGGGTACAACCAAATTTTCATGGCCGAAGAGGACATGTCCAAAACGGCTTTTTGGTGCCCCGGTTTTCTTGGTTTATTTGAGTGGACAGTGATGACCTTTGGATTGAAGAATGCCGGCGCCACGTATCAGAGGGCTATGAATTTGATTTTTCATGATTTACTCGGCGTTATACTTGAAATCTATATTGATGATATTGTTGTCAAATCGGATGCTTTTGAATCTCACTTGGCCGATTTGCGTTTAGCTTTTGAGAGGATGAAAAAATATGGACTGAAGATGAATCCTTTGAAGTGTGCTTTTGGCGTGTCGACTGGCAAGTTTTTGGGTTTCGTTATTCATGAAGATGGCATAGAGATTGATCCCAAAAAGATAGAAGCTATACAAAAAGTGGAGGCTCCAACATGCAAGAGAGATATGCAAAAATTCCTCGGCAAGGTTAATTATTTGAGGAGGTTCATAGCCAACTTGTCTGGGAAGGTTAATGCATTTACTCCTATACTTCGGTTGAAGAATGATGTTGATTTTACTTGGGGGGCAAAGCAGCAAGAAGCATTTGATATGATCAAGAATTATTTGTGCACTCCTCCGGTGATGAAGGCGCCCAAGCATAGAGAGCCCTTTAGACTTTACATTGCGGCCGAGGAAGGTGTTATTGGTGCTGTTTTGACTCAAGAAACCGAAGGAAAAGAGCATGCTATCACTTATTTGAGCCGACGTCTATTGGATGCTGAGGCAAGGTATACATGTATTGAAAAATTATGCCTATGCTTATACTATGCTTGCACAAAATTGAGACATTATCTAGTGCCAAGTTCTTGCATAGTAGCTTGTCAAACCGATGTCATTAAATATATGTTACATAGACCAATTCTTAGTGGTAGAATTGGTAAATGGGCTTATGCTTTAATTGAGTATGATTTGGCTTATGAATCTCTAAAATCCATGAAAGGCCAAATTGTTGCTGATTTTATCGTTGAGCATCGGATTAATGACGAGCAAGATATTGATATAAACCTTGTCTCGTTAGTACCATGGAGATTATATTTTGACGGTTCAGTTTGTAGCAACGGCCAAGGTGTTGGTATTGCTTATATATCTCCTCATGGTGCTGTTTTTGAAGCCTCATGCCGCTTAGAATATTTTTGCACAAATAATCAAGCCGAATATGAAGCATTGTTATTCGGCTTAGAGATGTTGCTGGCCATAGGTGCTACACATATTGAGGCTTTTGGTGATTCGTTATTAGTAGTGCGACAAGTATCCAAAATTTTCAATGTTTAGACGAATCACTTAATGTTTATCTTGATAAATGTCTGGATATAATTTCTACTTTGGATCATTTTAGCATTGCTCATATATCTAGACATGATAATTGGAGAGCAAATGAGTTAGCACAGCAAGCATCTGGCTATCATGTCAATCATGGCATGTTTCATATCTCTCAAGAGCCGATGTCTTGTCTTGCTAATATAGGGGAGGCCGAACCAGAGCCCACTGATTCGGTCACTAACAATAAATCTAGTGCAGGTGAAAATCATGATTGGAGAAAGCCCATTATTGATTACTTGCACAATCCGAGTGAAAGGGTGGACAGGGCTGTTCGGCGCATGGCTTTCAAATATACAATAAGAGACGGTGGTCTTTATCGCCGAACGGTTGAAGATGTTCTTTTGAAGTGTTTGGACGAGGATCAAGCAAGAGTTGCTATGGGAGAGGTTCATGAAGGAATTTGCGGTACTCATCAGTCGGCCCCCAAGATGAAGTGGTTGTTACGACGTGCTGGATTTTATTGGCCGACGATGATCAATGATTGCTTCAGGTATTATAAAGGATGTGAAGCTTGTCAAAAGTTTGGTGATATTCAGTTAGCTCCCGCTGCTATGTTACATCCTATTATCAAGCCGTGGCCCTTTAGAGGTTGGGGATTAGACTTTATTGGAGAGATTCATCCTTCCTCTTCAAAGGGGCATCGGTTCGTGTTGGTGGCAACTGATTATTTCACTAAGTGGTCTGAAGCAGTACCTCTCAAGAATATGACGCATACGGAGGTAATTCAATTCATAAGTGAGCACATTATTCATAGATTCGGTATTCCGCAAACATTAACTACGGATCAAGGTTCATCTTTCATGTCTCATCAAGTTGGAGAATTTGCCGAATCAGATAAGATAAAGTTGCTCAATTCCTCCCCGTATTATGCTCAAGCCAATGGACAAGCTGAGTCTAGCAACAAAATTTTGATCAAGCTCATCAAGAAGAAGATTGAAGATAATCCAAGAAGGTGGCATGAATTATTGTCCGAGGCTTTGTGGGCGCATAGAATCTCAAGGCATGGTGCGACGAAGGTAACTCCATATGAGCTCGTATACGGTCAAGAAGCCGTTTTACCGGTAGAGGTGAATTTGAATGCTTTGAGAATAGCCAAACAAAATGATTTATCGGCAGTGGACTTTTATAACTTGATGATGGACAACGTTGATGAGATTGCCGATAAACGTTTGACTGCATTAAAAGCCATAGAAAGGGACAAGTTGAGGGTAGCAAGAGCTTACAATAAGAAGGTCAAGTTGAAGAATTTTCAGATTGGTGATCTTGTGTGGAAGGTGATTCTACCGATTGGTTCAAAGGACAGAAAATTTGGGAAGTGGTCTCCAAGCTGGGAAGGTCCTTTCAAGATTGCAAGAATAGTTCCCGGAAATTCATATTTGGTGGAATCCATGCAAGGAACATTGCTACCTCGAGCTCTCAATGGCAGATATTTGAAGAAGTACCACCCAAGTGTGTGGCAAGAAGCCTAAATAGGCAATGGCCGATATATAATTATCGCCCTAAGCACATATTAATGGCCGATGGAGTGTTGACATCGTCCTTAGAACAAGCCTAATGCAAATTATTTTTCGGCACACAAGTTTTGCCGAAAAACAGGGGGGCATGTGTTGACACCTGATTTTGGCACGATGCAAAATGCAGTAAAGGTGGACTCAAGCGAAAAGCTTGCCGGTTTTGAGTGCTTGCCGAAGACCCAAACAGAGGCAGGAGACGGCCCGGCAAGGAGGCAATCCGGCAAGGAGACGGCCCGGCGAGGAGGTGATCCGGCAAGGAGACGGCCCGGCAAGGAGGCGATCCGGCAAGGAGAAACTTTGAAGTTTGGGCCATTGCCATCCGATCTCATCTCGAAAGCCGAAATTGTGTTCGAAGTACTGGGATTTTGTATCCAGAACACTATTCGGCTGATTACGCCCTCAAGATGATCTCATATGAGAAAACTTTCTACATGAGTTGTCTTCGTCTCGTCGAGTCGGTCGATTTTCATATAAAAATTGTCTCAATCCGAGTTTGTATGCAAAAGTTAGAGCTATCTGAATGCAGCCATGTCAAGAGGCGAAGTAAGACGCGGGAGACCAGACACGTCTTGGCGAGTGTCTGACGCAATGCGTGAGCAATTAGCCATTCAAGATGGCCTCGAATCGAAAAACGTTCAACATGAAAGTTGTTCGTAACGTCGAAACGGTCAACTTTGCTTTTGGGCACATTTTCATCCGAGGTCGTTTACTGCCACAAAAAAGACCCGCAAGGCACAGCCAGAAAGCTTGCCGGGATGGAGACCTTGCCGGGGAAAGCTTGCCGGGATGGAGACCTTGCCGGGGAAACCTTGCCGGGATGAAAACCTTGCCGGGGTGTGAAAGCTTGCCAGGATGGAAACCTTGCCGGGGAAATCTTGCCGGGACGGAAACCTTGCCGGGGTGTGAAGCTTGCCGGGGTGGAAAGCTTGCCGGGAAAAGCTTGCCGGGGTGGAAACTGTCAAATCCGACCAGAAGCTGAAGATGGGCTCAAATAATTATCTAGATGGCCTCGGATGAAAAAGTGTTCAACATGAAAGTTGTTCGTAACGTCGAAACGGTCAACTTTTCTTTTGGAGTCATCATCATCCGACATAGTATACGACCTGCAGAGACGCTACATGAGTCGGACGGTCCAGTCAGCTGCATAACCGAGTCCGACTCGAAATTAAAGATGACCCCGTGGAGTATTCAAGATGGCCTTATTTGGAAAAGTGATCAACATACGGATTATTGGCCTCATCGAAGCGCACAAAATTCGTGTTTGAACCATCTCCATCGGAGGTCATGTGCAGATTGCACGGCCCACGCAAGGAGCAAGACAGAAGATTGGACCAGATTCGGGCTGAATCCGAGCGAAACCAGAACTAGGACTCTAGGACGTGAATTGATGTAATTTTCTTGTAAGGAAAGCCTAGATGAATCCTTTGCTTGTACGGGAAGTCCAGCCGCCTCTTATATATGTTGGGGGTGACGGCCGATTGAACAACACACAATCGAACAAATCAACCTATACTACTTTTTCATCTACGTTTTGTCTACTACCCTCGTATCTTCTTCCTCGTTCTTCGTCGTTCTTCGTGTTGGAGAGCTGCGAGTACAGAGGCTCTAGGGGCGAGCGAATCGACCTAGGGCAGCCCATTGCTGCCGTGCTCCCTGACGGGGTCCCTCCCGGGCGTGCGGGGCTTCGGGTCTTCAAAAGCGTCCTCCGGTTGTCTTGCGTATCGCACTGCCGGTAGGACCTCCCTCGACGTGAGTTGCGGTGCATCACCCCCGGCGTCGAGGGTACGGGTGACGCGTTCGTGTGTCAACACACTTTTTACGTCGAAACGGTCAACTTTTCTTTTGGAGTCATCATCATCCGACATAGTATACGACCTGCAGAGACGCTACAAGAGTCGGACGGTCCAGTCAGCTGCATAACCGAGTCCGACTCGAAATTAAAGATGACCCCGTGGAGTATTCAAGATGGCCTTATTTGGAAAAGTGATCAACATACGGATTATTGGCCTCATCGAAACGCACAAAATTCGTGTTTGAACCATCTCCATCGGAGGTCATGTGCAGATTCCACGGCCCACGCAAGGAGCAAGACAGAAGATTCCCCAGCGGAGTCGCCAAAAAGTGTGTTGACACACGAACGCGTCACGCGTACCCTCGACGCCGGGGGTGATGCACCGCAACTCACGTCGAGGGAGGTCCTACCGGCAGTGCGATACGCAAGACAACCGGAGGACGCTTTTGAAGACCCGAAGCCCCGCACGCCCGGGAGGGACCCCGTCAGGGAGCACGGCAGCAATTGGCTGCCCTAGGTCGATTCGCTCGCCCCTAGAGCCTCTGTACTCGCAGCTCTCCAACACGAAGAACGACGAAGAACGAGGAAGAAGATACGAGGGTAGTAGACAAAACGTAGATGAAAAAGTAGTATAGGTTGATTTGTTCGATTGTGTGTTGTTCAATCGGCCGTCACCCCCAACATATATAAGAGGCGGCTGGACTTCCCGTACAAGCAAAGGATTCATCTAGGCTTTCCTTACAAGAAAATTACATCAATTCACGTCCTAGAGTCCTAGTTCTGGTTTCGCTCGGATTCAGCCCGAATCTGGTCCAATCTTCTGTCTTGCTCCTTGCGTGGGCCGTGCAATCTGCACATGACCACCGATGGAGATGGTTCAAACACGAATTTTGTGCGCTTCGATGAGGCCAATAATCCGTATGTTGATCACTTTTCCAAATAAGGCCATCTTGAATACTCCACGGGGTCATCTTTAATTTCGAGTCGGACTCGGTTATGCAGCTGACTGGACCGTCCGACTCATGTAGCGTCTCTGCAGGTCGTATACTATGTCGGATGATGATGACTCCAAAAGAAAAGTTGACCGTTTCGACGTTACGAACAACTTTCATGTTGAACACTTTTTCATCCGAGGCCATCTAGATAATTATTTGAGCCCATCTTCAGCTTCTGGTCGGATTTGACAGTTTCCACCCCGGCAAGCTTTTCCCGGCAAGCTTTCCACCCCGGCAAGCTTCACACCCCGGCAAGGTTTCCGTCCCGGCAAGATTTCCCCGGCAAGGTTTCCATCCTGGCAAGCTTTCACACCCCGGCAAGGTTTTCATCCCGGCAAGGTTTCCCCGGCAAGGTCTCCATCCCGGCAAGCTTTCCCCGGCAAGGTCTCCATCCCGGCAAGCTTTCTGGCTGTGCCTTGCGGGTCTTTTTTGTGGCAGTAAACGACCTCGGATGAAAATGTGCCCAAAAGCAAAGTTGACCGTTTCGACGTTACGAACAACTTTCATGTTGAACGTTTTTCGATTCGAGGCCATCTTGAATGGCTAATTGCTCACGCATTGCGTCAGACACTCGCCAAGACGTGTCTGGTCTCCCGCGTCTTACTTCGCCTCTTGACATGGCTGCATTAAGATAGCTCTAACTTTTGCATACGAACTCGGATTGAGACGATTTTTATATGAAAATCGACCGACTCGACGAGACGAAGACAACTCATGTAGAAAGTTTTCTCATATGAGATCATCTTGAGGGCGTAATCAGCCGAATAGTGTTCTGGATACAAAATCCCAGTACTTCGAACACAATTTCGGCTTTCGAGATGAGATCGGATGGCAATGGCCCAAACTTCAAAGTTTCTCCTTGCCGGATCGCCTCCTTGCCGGGCCGTCTCCTTGCCGGATCACCTCCTCGCCGGGCCGTCTCCTTGCCGGATCGCCTCCTTGCCGGGCCGTCTCCTGCCTCTGTTTGGGTCTTCGGCAAGCACTCAAAACCGGCAAGCTTTTCGCTTGAGTCCACCTTTACTGCATTTTGCATCGTGCCAAAATCAGGTGTCAACAGCATGTTCGTCGCGGCCTCGACTGTGATGTCCTCCGTCACGACGGCCTCCACGTTTTACACTAACAAGGGATCCCCGATGTTAGTCACAATGCGCTTGAGATCCTTGCCTTGGATCAGTGGTGGACTTTAGAACTAAGAGCATCTCTAAACAATCCCTAAAAGGCATTAAGGCGTTACAGAAGAATAAATAAATCCGGTTCCTCTCCTCTACACGGCACCTAACCAAACCTTTATTGTCGTTAGAGAAGGATAATTTTTACTCCGGAGGTGCCCCGACTCTCAAATATACTCAGCCGCCCACCCGTGAAGTAAAAGTTTGGACTCTCCCCCACGCCCGCGCCGTCCCCACCCCATGTCGCATCTTCGCCGACGTTGCTTCCGGCGACCATCGAACGCCTCCGCCGACACTCCGCTGCCTCCGCCGCCCTCCTGCCCCACCTTCAGACAGTCGCTGGTCAATGTCGTCGTCAGAATCGAGCTCTATCGCCGCCACCGCAGCATCGATCCCATTGCCGGAAGAACGAACCGGATCTTCTTCCTCCAAGACTCTCCGTCAACTGTCGGCCATCTCGAAGCCCGGCCGACCACTAGCAGCTTGTGCATTGGCTCAACGTCACCAGCGGGCCGGGACACCTCCGCCATCCTTCAAGTGTTCGACGGTTTGACTAGGTGAGTTTTTTTCCTTTTCATCTCAACGTGGCCGGCCGACCGTGACACCTCCGAGTTATTTCTAGCGTAGATGAAGAGGCTGAGGGAGATGGCCTTCGAGGACTCTTTGTCGTCATAGGGGTAGACGATGATAACGACTTCCAAATGGCCATTGGCATGATCTTCAATGAGGATTTTTGGCGGCCGAGAAGAGGATCACAATTCGGTCGTATACACATCAATCGAGATAGAGCGGAGGGCCATGACAAGATTATGAGAGATTACTTCAACCCCTGTCCTACCTATCCGGAGAAGTATTTTCGCCGGTGATTTCGAATGCACACAAGTCTCTTTCTCACCATTGCAAAAGATGTGAAGAAGCATGATGATTGGTTCAAACTTAGAAAGACTACATCGAGAGAGATAAGTGTGAGCTCTTTGATGAAGTGCATGTGGCTGTTTGAGTGCTAGCCTATGGTTGTTCAGTCGACGCCGTTAATGACTACGTCCGCGTCGAAGAAGATACAATCTTGGAGGCCGTTCAAAAGTACACAAAAGTTGTGCTTGAGATCGTTGGGTTGGAGTACTTGACACTAGTAGAAAACGGCCCATTTGTCCCGGTTCCAGAGGCCCATTAGCCCCGGTTCTGGAACCGGGACTAAAGGGTCGGGACTAAAGCCCAAAACCTTTAGTCCCGGTTCGCTTACAAACCGGGACAGAAGGGGCTCCACGTGGCCGCTGCGGGGAGCCCAGACAGGAGGACCTTTAGTCCCGGTTGGTCACACCAACCGGGACCAAAGGGCATCCACGCGTCAGCATCTGGCAGGAGCTGGGGTTTCTGTTTTTTTTGAAGGGGGGGTGGGGGGGGTTTCGGAGGGTTAATTTAGGGGTTTCATATTGTGTTAGCTAGCTAATAGAGAGAAGTGTCCTCTCTTTCTCCGTGCTTGGTCGACGCTAGCTACTATACATATAGAGAGAACTCGACGCTAGCTAATAAGAAAATGAAGGAAACCATTAATTACACAAGATCGTCATGCTGAACATATATAGAGAGAAGTGACATCTCTTTCTCCGTGCTTGGTCGAACAACAAGTTTTCGTATATCTATCCGACGCTACTACATATATACAATATAACATCTTTTACAATCCCTAACATCATCTACCTAAGATCCAATCACAAATCCACATGGTATTCTCCGTCTGTAGGTATGACGTGGTCAAGAAAGAATCTCGCCAATTCCTCTTGAATTGCTTGTATGCGATCGTGTGGTAGGAGTTCATCCCGCATCTGTCAGATCTAATTTAAAGAAGGGGGTCAATACATGCATATATATGAATAAAACTCAACACAATTGATGGTAATATATAAAATAAAATTATGAATATTATTTACGTACTTCAAATTGTTTGTCAGAGAAGCCCCACTCAGAGGTCGAGTGGCGAATGAACTCGCATATGTAGTATGCACATAAAATAGTCCCTTCTTTCTAGTACAAGCACTTTACGAGAATAGAGTTCAATCAAACTGATAAGCAAGCATGGTAATGATATATTGATGAAAATTTGAATCAATTAGAGATGCGCGGAACTAACTAGTACTACTTACTTTGGGGTGCGTAAATCGCAACTCTTTGTTTAGACCGAAAACCTTTCGGGTGAACTTCTTCCAAACCCTGCCAGGCAAAGAAAATGATTACTTGATATTAGGAAATTAACGAAAGTTGCATGCCGATATGGTCCCGGTATTGACTGAACTTACTTCTTGAGCATTGCAGTCATGTCCGCATAATTCTCGGAATCTTTACGTCTCGAGTCTAAGACAATTACTAATGCCCCGTCAAGCTTAATGGATAGCAGAATAAAGTGGTAACTGTAGGGTAATGCAGCAGAAAACAAAAATTTTCCGACCTACGTACCAGACCAGGAACACTATGGAGACTGCATACAAGGTTTGATCTTTTTCGTTACCGACTCATAGCGCAGCGGAAGTAGAGTCGATGACGATCGGCGGTGCAGATCCCCGCAGCTAGGATTTACAACCTCCCAACCGCGAGGATGTACTCCCTCATCTGCCCCCGGACAGCCCTCCGGGAGGCGGTCGGACAGTCCCTCGGACGGTGTCGCGGACAGCCCTTCGGGAGGACCTCCGAAACTCCAACGGTCACTCGGACAGCCCTTCGGGAGGACCCTCGAAACTAAGACGATCACTTGGACAGCCCTTCGGGAGGCACTCTCGAACTAAGACCGAAACTACGATCTCTCTACAGAGTTGCACACATACGGTGTCATCTATCCGGCAGGGCTTCGCCGTCCAGAACTAGTTCCCACCGGAACACAGACAGCCTTTCGGCTCTACGAAAACTCTTTTCGTGGGAGAGAGAGAGAGAGCTAGCAAAGCATAGCATGTGTATGAGAGCAAGGGATGATCTTATGGCAGCCCACACACCTCCTATTTATAGGAAAACCAAGGGGTAGGGATGGTATTCAAAAATACCAAAGTACCCCCACTTTATGTCACACATAAAGATAAAGAAGGGAAAAAGGTGTGGCATGTGGAGCTCCCATGGAGCATCCCCACCTTGGCCGGCCACCCCTTGGGGCCCCCCCCATGAGGGGCTTCCTTGGCCCCCAAGCCCTTCTAGAAACCTTTTTGGAAATATCCAAAAAGGTGCTTTCCCAAAAATATCCAAAAAGCACTTTCACTATTCACGATGACATTTTTCAGCGTCCGTTCGAACTGAAAATATTTATGTGGGCTTAGAACATTTCCAGTACCCACTAAAAATAATTTTCAACGCGTTCCGAAACAATTCCGGTTTAGTGATTTTCATCTGCGAAAAGCATCTGAAGCGGTTCCGGCAGCTCCGGAACATTTCCGGTTTTCATCCCGGAAAATTCCAGAAAGTTTCCAGAACGATTCTGGCACCCTCCAAGAATTATCAGGCATGTGCCGAAACCAATTTGACTTTATGGTATCCCCTGAAACAACTTTTCAGTTTCACCGGAACTCATCCGGTGACCTCTCTGCGGAACTTTTCCGGTGTCCGAAACTTTTTCGGTGATTTTCTCTCAGACTCCCTGTCTAGTATTCAGCAGATAGATGACCCTTAAGCGTGTGACCCTATAGGTTCGGTGAAGTATAGACATGACCCGGAACCCCTTCCGATCAATGATCAACATCGGAGCCGTGGACACCCATATTGACCCCTATACCCACACGAATGAATATTCGAGTGAACCTCCAGTTGCCGTGTTCTATTCCTGTTGCTTCGCGATATGTTACAAATACCCGAGGTGAGATTTATTGCATCCCCGTGGATCAACAACTTGTCCACTATGCAAGTTACCTCGTTGCCGGTTTTTGTTCTCTTTTCTCGTTTTCGTGTTCCGGCATCCCTGTGATCAAATCACACTTATGTCTGGCCAGACGATGATGAATACCGTGACACCGAGAGGGCCCAGAGATATCTCTCCATCGTCGGAGGAGCAAATCCCAATCTTGAGCTATCAAGTTACTTAACATACTTTTCCATGAACCCGTAAGCCGCCGTAATAGCCACCCATTTACAGATGACGTTTAACAAACCCCAAAGTTCATGAAGCAAGCATGAAGAAACTCGACACTCTCATGGTCTAAGGAATTATGCTAACATTAACTATCTCTGTGTTATTAACCATTAACTTATGACGAATGAATCTCATAGCATAACATCAATCGGGTCGATTCAACACAAGTGTTCTACTAACATTATGCCCTCAAAGTTGCCGGCATAGTCATGCCCATGATTAGGAAAACAGAACCATCATGCAACACTTGAGCTAGTCTTAGAGGCCAGACTAGGAATACATTTTACCGTTTATTATTCCACACGTGCATATGAGTCTTCCTTCAAGCCTCGTGGTTATTGTAGACTCGAGAACCATAGCAGTTATAGCATGGAACATAAACATAAATACAAACATGGAGATAAATAATAACACTTATTATTGCCTCTAGGGCATATCTCCTACAGACTCCCACTTGCACTAGAGTCAATAATCTAGTCAATGCTGATGCACTTTACACCTATGGCATACCGGTGTAAAAAATGCCTCGCTTGTGGTATAGCCTGATGTCCAACGGATCTGACAACTTCAGTTCCGTGTGTATCTTTACATGTCCTCGCGTTTTCACGCTTTCACAAAATTCATATTTTGTGTGGACTTGGCTTCGTATATATGTGAATCACTGGTCAAACCTTGATTCCTCAGACTGAGCTATGGAGCAACTATCTTCAATAGTGTTCCATTGACCAAAGCCTTCTTGGAATCATACTAAGTTCATGAGCGAACTGTATGATTCAACATCTTCTATGTCGCTTCGAAAGCGGCAACATACTTAGCCTTAGTTATAGAATTCGCCACAGTAACCTGTTTAGAACCGATTTCCAAACACCGTGCCACCATATTGTGTATCACACAAAACCCTTAACTTAAATCGAAAATCGCATGGAGCATTGATGAAGACTGTATTGATGTAATCACTTACAACGAGCACTTCATAATCTCTGCTAGCGAGAAAACATGTCATCAGTGCTACTATAGTACTCAATGACATTTTTCACTGTTGTCCCATGATCAGTACTTTGATCACTTTGGTATTTATACTCGCAACAGCTTTGGAGTATTGGACATATCTGGTTGTTTTACATACCATGGAATACATGATTAATCCAAACACAAAATGTGTGGAATCTCCATCATGTATTTCGCTCATCAGTGTTTTGAGACACCGAGTCTTGCAAAAACCCTTTCCATGTGACTTCGGCAAGAATCACTCCTTGGCGTTTTAATGCTAAAAGGTTTTAGCATCTTGTCAATATGTATTTTTTTGGCTTTAGCCTATTAGGCAATTCTATCTCATAGATAAATATGCCTAATGTCAAGGCTATTTAGCCCAAGCACTTCATTGAAAACTATTTTCAATGAAGTCCTAATTCGTGTCAAGAAATTTCCAAATCAACAATGTGTTAAGCACACATGGTTTTTAGAAATATTATTATGCTCCCACTTACTTTCTTGAAACCACAAGCATCTTCGTTATCCATTGATGAAATCAAACTCCTTTGACCGTTTCATCAAAAACGAAGATTCCAACTCCATTTTGCTCTCTTCTGTCCATTGCTGGAACTCTGAAGTTTGCATACTTACTAGCATCCTCTGGATCGACAAAATACTTTGGACTGTATCTCATACAAGTCCTAGGTTGCATTTCCATCATATGGAAATCCTTTTGGCATCCATGTTTCATATCTCATGTTGAAATATGTATTAATTGCTAGTTCAATCCGAACCGACTTTTAGCATCGCTACGGTGAGACAATCTCATCGTAGTCAACTCCTTGAACTTGTTATTTGCAGCAAGTCGAGCTTTTATGGATAAAACTTTTTATCCATATCAGTTTACAGTTCCATAAATATTCGTTTAGACTCTAAGTCTTCCGAAGTGTGTAACAAGATTTTAATCTTGAAACACTTATATGGAAACTATCTCAGATTGTATTGGCATTTAGCCAATTCCGGAGTCAAGGCCCATCAACGCTTCCTTGTGTATCGTAGGTATACTGTTGTCTAACAACAATATCTCGCTTGCGCACCTGAGAGGTTTGCACGCGTTTTGCCTACGTGGTTCAGCTGCAAGTTCGACCGAAGTCCATACATTTTATTGTAGAGACTTCCGTATCAGTCGCAGTAGGAAACTCTGGAATTTCTTCCAAGGTTCCTTTCCTTTGATCTGATGACGAAGATACTGCTTATCTCGTCAAGTTGCACTGTTCTCCCACTCACCCTTTTGCAAGAACCATTCTCTTTAAAAGCATACCGTTCTCGGTGGCAAACCTTTTGCCTCGGTATAGTGGTGGAGGAATTCCCAATTACTTGGGATAACCTACAAAGTAGCTCTTGTCTGATTTGGAATAGGTTTGTAAGCTTTTACACAAGCCCCATATTCCAAATGTTAAGGAAATACCAAGCATGGTTGAGCGTACCATACCATGGCGTCATTTCAACAGACCTGATGGCGCTCTTTTCAGTGTAAAAACCGCAGTCTCTAAAGCATTACTATAAAAGTGATAATGGCAAATTGATTTATGTCATCTTTGATCTTACCATGTCGAAAATGGTTTGATTACATCTTCACAGACATTCCACTCATAGCGGTGTTCCGGAAGGTGTAAGTTATAAAACTCTTTTCATAACTCATCAGACATTCGCTAAACTTGTAACTCAGATATTCCTTTCTGCAATCTAGTTTGCAGAAACATAATCTTTCTTGTTACAATAATTTCTACTTCATGTTGAAAACCTTTCGAATGATTTCAAAAGATTCAGACTTACGTCTCATCAAGTAGATATCCATATATCTACTTGAGTCATTTTTGAAGATAGATAAAATCCACTGCTAGCAACAACATTTATCGGACTACATACATCAAAATGTATGATCACCAATAAGTTCGTTGCTCGTTCCTTATGGCCTGTGAACGGTATTTCAGTCACTTCACTTTTCAGAGGAAAGTTGCAAGTGTCATATGATTCAAAATCAAACGACTTCAAAATCCATCATAATGGAATTTTCCATGCGGGTTTCTCCAATGTGACCAAATGCAGTGCCACACATGTGTGGTATTCTCTTAGTCTTGCGATATTTAGCGTCAGTGTTATGGATGTATCATATTACTATCAATATTCATAACATACGTTCCATCGATGATGGAAGTATGGCCCTTATGTTATTCATAATCCTGAACAACAATTGTTCTTTTATGAACAACACCCTTGCAACAAACATTATGCAAATGGGCTAGAGTGTATAAAACTCTAAAATGATTTATGAAAGTAAATACAGAGGTAAAGTATTATTATCAATATTCATAACATACATCTCATTCATAATGAAAGTATGGCCCTTATGTTATTCATAACACCGAACATCAAAAGTTCTCTTATGAACAACCTTCTTGCAAGATACCTTATGCAATGGGCTAGAGTGTGTAAAACTCTATAATGAATTATGAAAATAAATACATAGGTAATACACTGATGGAAGGTATAGTAACTTTTACTAAGTTCCCAACATGTATTTAAACCTCATTTCTGGCTTGTCTCTCAGGCCATAGTAGTTCTTGCATCGAGTCGCAACAAAATGCAATCGAGTGGGTATCTTTGTGATCAACTCACAATACCAAAGAATTAGTGACTAACAATTTAATCACAATTCTCAACAACTATTTTCTTTGACTAGCCTTCCATACATCAATAACTTATATGACTTTCATACATGAGCTGGATATTCCAGTCTTCTCTCTTTTTGCCTTTATACTTCTAATAGTTTAACTTTTAGTATTTCTCCTACTCTCAGAAGAAGCACCCAACTTAAGAGTGGCGTTAGCCCCGGACTTCCTAGGCGTGAAAGTCTTACTAACACCCTTCGGACACTTCCTTTCTCTTTAAGTTGTTGTTTTATTCACCTTTCATCATATGATAGGCGTTCTCCTGGATCCCTCTCTTATCAGTCTAATGCATAGTAAACTCCTTTACTAACAGTTTGCAAACAAACATTGCTTTGGATATCTCATATCTTTTAGCCTTTATCTGTCTCTGAAAATGATTTTCAGATTCCATGAATATCACATAACTATCCAAACTTTCGAAGTTCGGGTCTCATGGAAGCAAACATATTGCACTTTGACTGAAAAGGAATTCTAGCTTTTGGATCGAAGGACGAGAGTCACATGATCCATAGCATTAGCGGGAGAATACCGAAAGTATGCGATAGGACAAAATCCTTCTCGGCACTCTTGAGGATAATCCTCACATTACGTTACCAACCGTAAAGTTTTAACCAGATATTTAACAGCTATTCAATTTTAACAGGGAAGGTGGAAACGCGAGCCATTATTCTACAACTATTATGCAAATTTTACTTAGACAAAGTTCATAATTAATTGCACTGAGAATTAAACAAGTTAATTCTATAGTGCGCTCCCACTCAAATCAATATCTCTCATAATTGATATTGAGTGATTCAAGATCCATATTACAATTCAACGCCAAGGATGCATCCATCTCAAGTGACGAGAATTGCAATCGGTAGGCCAACTTGCCAATCACATCTCTATGTGACTCTTGTTCATCTTTCGATGCGTGTGTTCCGAGCTCATGACTTTCATGCCTGAACGTCAAGACAACCAAGTGATCTCGCTGCGAGGTCTCAACTCACCCGCCTCACACTTCCCTAATCGTTCGTACCCATGCATCCATGTGATACCCCGAAAAGTTAGGTGCCGTGACGGTGCTACACTTGGGAGAACACTAACTACTTGATATTTTGTGAGAGATCACCCTAATAAAAAGCGACTACTGCGCAATCAAGAAGGGTGCATCACAAGGGATAAACATCTCAGGCAATTCATAATAGCATGATATGGTATAGCCCTTTCTGACGGAGAAGTCTTGTATTTCTTCGTCTTCGGCATTCGCATCGGTGTTCACCTTCGCGAAGTTTGCCACCACCTTGTCGATGCACCAGATAATATTGCTATCTCTATAGCTAATAAAATAAGTGCATTACTTAAGGTTGACACGCAGGTCATTAAAGTGACAATCATATGGCTCCAGCCATCATGCCGAATCATGACACACAGGTCATGTTAATGTACATCATATAGTCATTTCATACATAATCAAATTATTATGAGCACTGCTATACCACATCATATGCACATGCAAACCATCCTGCAAAACCAAGTTAGACGCCTCTAATCGGTTTATGCAAAATTTCATTTTACGTGGCTTCTAAGGTTTCGAACAAACCGCAGCTACCAACGTTTAATCATCAAGTATGATTCTTCAAGTAGCTAGATTAACATCGCGGGGTGTATGAAACACGAGATAATAAAATCTCGAGCCCCATACTAAACTTCGTCATACGCGTGACCCCCGTGCAGATCATATCTGCATTGCCCTTTCGTCTGCGAAATTTCATCTTTCTTTTTAACTACGGTGGAATTCAAAGAACTGTTAGCACTTCGTTGATCAATCAGGATCGCGGATTGCCAGAACTTTGAAACTCCACCATACCGTTATCAAGATCAGAAATATGCAAATTCCAGGGAAGCAACAAGAACATCGGGTAACAGATTTCATCTGCTACCCGCACAAATAATTTTCAGCAATAAAACTCATCTACTACCTAATTATATTGTGCAACATCCATACATCTCATGTATTCTAGATCGCAACCTACATATACGCATAGCACGGCTCATGATGCCACTGTAGGGTAACGCAGCAGAAAACAAAAAATTTCTGACCTACGTACCAGACCAGGAACACTATGGAGACTGCATACAAGGTTTGATCTTTTTCGTTACCGACTCGTAGCGCAGCGGAAGTAGAGTCGATGATGATCGGCGGTGCAGATCCCCGCAGCTAGGATTTACAACCTCCCAAACGCGAGGATGTACTCCCTCATCTGCCCCCGGACAGCCCTCCGGGAGGCGGTCGGACAGTCCCTCGGACGGTGTCGCGGACAGCCCTTCGGGAGGACCTGTGAAACTCGAACGATCACTCGGACAGCCCTTCGGGAGGACCCTCGAAACTAAGACGATCACTTGGACAGCCCTTCGGGAGGCACTCTCGAACTAAGACCGAAACTACGATCTCTCTATAGAGTTGCACACATACGGTGTCATCTATCCGGCAGGGCTTCGCCGTCCAGAACTAGTTTCCACCGGAACACAGACAGCCTTTCGGCTCTACGAAAACTTTTTTCGTGGGAGGGAGAGAGAGAGCTAGCAAAGCATAGAATGTGTATGAGAGCAAGGGATGATCTTATGGCAGCCCACACACCTCCTATTTATAGGAAAACCAAGGGGTAGGGATGGTATTCAAAAATACCAAAGTACCCCCACTTTATGTCACACATAAAGATAAAGAAGGGAAAAAGGTGTGGCATGTGGAGCTCCCATGGAGCATCCCCACCTTGGCCGGCCACCCCTTGGGCCCCCCCCCCATGAGGGGCTTCCTTGGCCCCCAAGCCCTTCTAGAAACCTTTTTGGAAATATCCAAAAAGGTGCTTTCCCAAAAATATCCAAAAAGCACTTTCACTATTCACGACGACATTTTTCAGCGTCCGTTCGAACTGAAAATATTTATGTGGGCTTAGAACATTTCTAGTACCCACTAAAAATAATTTTCAACGCGTTCTGAAACAATTCCGGTTTAGTGATTTTCATCTGCGAAAAGCATCTGAAGCGGTTCCGGCAGCTCCGGAACATTTCCGGTTTTCATCCCGGAAAATTCCAGAAAGTTTCCAGAACGATTCTGGCACCCTCCAAGAATTATCAGGCATGTGCCGAAACCAATTTGACTTTATGGTATCCCCTGAAACAACTTTTCAGTTTCACCGGAACTCATCCGGTGACCTCTCTGCGGAACTTTTCCGCTGTCCGAAACTTTTCCGGTGTCCGAAACTTTTTCAGTGATTTTCTCTCAGACTCCCTGTCTAGTATTCAGCAGATAGATGACCCTTAAGCGTGTGACCCTATAGGTTCGGTGAAGTATAGACATGACCCGGAACCCCTTCCGATCAATGATCAACATCGGAGCCGTGGACACCCATATTGACCCCTATACCCACACGAATGAAAATTCGAGTGAACCTCCAGTTGCCGTGTGCTATTCCTGTTGCTTCGCGATATGTTACAAATACCCGAGGTGAGATTTATTGCATCCCCGTGGATCAACAACTTGTCAACTATGCAAGTTACCTCGTTGCCGGTTTTTGTTCTCTTTTCTCGTTTCCGTGTTCCGGCATCCCTGTGATCAAATCACACTTGTGTCTGGCCAGACGATGGTGGATACCGTGACACCGAGAGGGCCCAGAGATATCTCTCCATCGTCGGAGGAGCAAATCCCAATCTTGAGCTATCAAGTTCCTTAACATACTTTTCCATGAACCCGTAAGCCGCCGTAATAGCCACCCATTTACGGATGACGTTTAACAAACCCCAAAGTTCATGAAGCAAGCATGAAGAAACTCGACACTCTCATGGTCTAAGGAATTATGCAAACATTAACTATCTCTGTGTTATTAACCATTAACTTATGACGAATGAATCTCATAGCATAACATCAATCGGGTCGATTCAACACAAGTGTTCTACTAACATTGTGCCCTCAAAGTTGCTGGCATAGTCATGCCCATGATTAGGAAAACAGAACCATCATGCAACACTTGAGCTAGTCTTAGAGGCCAGACTAGGAATACATTTTACCGTTTATTATTCCACACGTGCATATGAGTCTTCCTTCAAGCCTCGTGGTTATTGTAGACTCGAGAACCATAGCAGTTATAGCATGGAACATAAACATAAATACAAACATGGAGATAAATAATAACACTGATTATTGCCTCTAGGGCATATCTCCTACAGTAACTGCGCACGCATATATAACTCATCAATTACATTACTTAACCTCGAGTAAGCGAAACCGAGTATACAGAGAAGACAGCAACACTCACTTGAAGTTGTAAGGAAAGAGTATTCCCCTTTTGTTTTGATGTATAAGGAACGACTTTAGTAAGTTCTCCTCGGTCTCTTTGATTTCATTTCGTACCGTCCATTCATTTACGACATCTGGGCTAATGAACCCAACGTCGAAGATTCCTGCTTTTTTGCATTCGACGATCTTCAATCTGCATAATATAGTGAGGATAATTATATATACATGCAATGAACGAGCTGAGCTAGAGACTTAACTATAGAAGTAATACTTACAGACAGTAGGAAGTCATGAGTTGTTTGTCGAGGGCCAGTTGATTGTATAACTGAAATAACTCCACAAATTCAATAGGCATCATGCTGAGTCCAATGAATTCGTGCTCTGGTTTCACTGCCACATACATAGTGTCTTTCCCAGACTCCCTGCAGGTTTTCATGTACCACTCATGCAATGTGTACATCATCGTTGTTAGAGGAGGATGATCAGGTTTGACGAGAGGCTTCCCGTGCACGTATTTATATTCTTCTTTTGTTACCTCGGCCGTTTCAAAAATTACATCATCCCCAAAGTAATCACCAAGTTTGGTATCGGGCAATAGCACCGGATGATTAGCAATATCGCTAGACACCTTGAGCGGGGGGCACGATTGCTTCTCCTGTTCGCCGAGCTGGGGAATTGTTTTCCCACTTCTTCGTTCTTTGACTCTTGCAGCAGTAGAAGTACTTCCCGACCACTGCGCTTCATTATATGTCTTTATAATACAACGTTCATAGTTTGATGGCAGAGGAGGCGGTGATGGTCGCTTCAGGGCATCCAGAGGGCGCTTCGCTTTCACCGGATCTACCGTTTCCTTCGGAGGTGGATCTTTCCGTGCAAAATGGGCCTTCACTTCGGCTGCACTGATTTCATCGCGTTCCTCTTCAGTCCTCTCATATGGTAACTTTGGAAGAGGCTTGAGGCTTGGACCAAATTTGAATTTCTTCCCGCCTATTGTACTGCTAGCCGCCGGAGCGGCGGCGGCGACTCTCTTCCGCCGTTGCTGATGCGCCGGAGGAGGCGAAGGAGGAGGCGGAGTGCCCTGACGCTTCGGAGGAGGCGGAGTGGCCTGACGCGCTGGAGGAGGAGGAGGCTGAGTGGCCTGACGCGCCGGAGGAGGCGGAGTGGCCTCACGCGCCGGAGGAGGCGGACTGCTCCGACACGCCGGAGTAGGTAAAGGAGGAGGCAGAGTGCCCTCACGCGCTGGAGGAGCCGTAGAAGGAGGTAGAGTGCCCTGATCACTCGCCGGAGGAGGAGGAGGAGGAGGCGGAGTGCACTGACTCGCCGGAGGAGGAGGAGGAGGCGGAGTGCACTGACTCGCCGGAGGAGGAGGAGGAGGCGGAGGCGTCTAGTTTGGAAGCTTGATGTACTCCTTCCGCCATAGACATGTACTCCTCAGAGCATGAACCTGCTGATTCTCCCCTTCACTTGTAGGGTGGTCAAGCTCGAGCTCCTCAAATCCCTCCATTACTTCATCCACCGTCACAACAGCATAGCCATGTGGAATTGGAAGGCAGTGAAAAGTTCCGTTGGGTTGAGGAGGTGCAACAGAGCCGACAGCCGCCTTGAAAGTGAGGTTCCGGAATTTCGTCATAAGCTCGCAATGTTGAGCCTCCGTGATAGTATCCACGGGGTAGCTAGGAGCCGTGAAGTCAGGCTGAACGAGCTCCGTGGAAGCCATGCTACTTATCCGCTGAGATGGCGGGGTAGCTTCTGGGGTAGCTTCGTGCCGCTGAGATGGTTGGTCGGCAGCTCGCTGGCTCTCAAGTTCCTCTAGCTTTTCTAGTCTTGCATTGAGCTTCTGCATATCGCTCAGCTCTGCTTTGCTCTTTCTCTCCCGGCTTCAGTAACCGCCTGCGTCGGGAAACCCAACCTTCCACGGAACGGAGCCTGGTGTGCCTCGTGTTCGTCCAGGGTGCTCGGGATTCCCGAGGGCCTCAGTCAGCTCGTCCTTCTCTCTGTCGGGAATGAACGTCTCTTCCTGCGCTGTGGTGATATACTTCTGAAGCTTCTTGACGGGTATTGCAAGTTGCTCGTCTGTCCAACGGCACTTCCCTATTTCAGGGTCCAAAGTTCCCCCAACCCCGAAGAACCAAGTCCTTGAACGGTCTGGCCAGTTCAATGTCTCTGGTTCGACCCCTTTAGCAATCAGGTCATTCTCAGCTTTGTCCCACAACGGCCGGGCTTTGAGATAGCCACCTGACCCCGTGTGATGGTGATACTGCTTCTTTGCAGCATTGTTCTTGTTTGTCTCTGACATTTTCTTACTCTTGTCCGATGTCTTGTAGGCCACAAATGCGGGCCAGTGATCTCTTATCTTCTCAAATCGGCCGATGAATTTTGGAGTCTTCCCTTTGTCGACAAACTTTGATTTCAACTCATTCTTCCACCTCCTGAATAGATCTGCCATCTTCTTAAGAGCACACGCCTTGACCAGTGGCTCTATAACTGGCTTATTCGGATCCTCCTCTGGCAGTAGGGTGAAATTTTCCTTCGGCGAGGTCCAAAGATCATCTTTCTATCTATCGGTGACATAAGAAACTTAAGGGTCGTCGTCCTTAGGCTTATTCCATTGCTTGATGCTGATCGAGATGTTGTCCCTAACAATAGCTCCGCACTGAGCAGAAAATGCGTCCTTGGTCCGCTTGGGTTCAATCGGTAGGCCATCGTCCGCGAGTGCTGCGATCGTGAACCTTTCATCCTTGCGCAACCTTCTCTTCGGGCCTCGTCTTGTTACCGAAGTTTGGCTCGATCCGGAGGGCTATAAAAGAAGAAAGAAGAGTTAATATATGTACATACCAAAACAATTAATGCATCAATTAGCTAGTCAGCACAGGCTTAATTAATATATATACCTCGCCGGACTTTGCAACAGCTCCCTCCTCCGTTCGGTCACCGGAGCCGTCATTATGGTCTCTTCCTCTGGCATTCGGTCACCGGAGCCATCATGATCATGTCCTTCCTCCTCCATTGTTCGATCACCAGAGCCGTCATCCTCTCCTTCCAGACCATCGGTGTCGTTGAGAAACGACAAGACATCACGTCCGGCGAGGATTATCTCCCCCAACAACTGTTCTTGTTCCAAGTCTCTTTGATCCATAGTTTCTACAAATATTACAACATGGCAATTAATATACAAACATGAATGTTCGATGTCCGGACCGCCTCTCTCATGAATGTCAAACAAGGGATTCTCTTAATGACGACGATACGTACCTAGGGTAGGGTATTAGGCCTGTCCTACATGCCCCACCTAAAGACACCTCATTGAAGACCAACAAGACTGCAAAGAAGATTCCGACTGAACTAGCCAAGACATACGAGTCACTCGACGGATGTTCACTCGGAAGACCCCCCCTCCACTCGACAGTCAACTCTCACTCGGAGGGGTCATCAACCACTCGACAACAGAAGACCAGGAGGCTTCCCAGGAGGCCAACGGGCAGGCGTTACGTTCGCCGCCTTAACTGGCATTTATTGTATACGTTACCAGTAACGTCCCCCCTTTATTACCTACAATCAATCCCCTTAATGCCAGACGTTTATGAGGGGCAGCGCACTCTATATAAGCCACCCCTCCCCGCTGGCACAGGGGTTGGCAACCCTTTGTAACACAACACACATATCACTCGACAGAGTAAGCTCCCCGGAGCACCTGAGACGTAGGGATGTTATCACTTCCGAGTGAGGCCTGAACTCATACATCTGTGTGTACACCCTCGCCGTAGCTAGGACTCTGCCCTCTCCATTCGTACCCCTACCATCTACTGTCAGGCACGTTCCCACGACAGTTGGCGCCCACCGTGGGGCAGGCGTCTAAGCGACTTCCGGCGAGGTTGCAGTTTTTCATCTTCACCATGTCTTCCGGCGGCGGTTTGATCCTGGGCTGCGAGATCCGTCTCGACGCGTTCACCTTCATCGCCGACGACTCCGCATGGCTCCAGGAGGCCCCGCTCGACGTTGAGGCTCTCGCCGTCCGCGGGGCGACGCACTTCAGCGCGAGTGCGTGCGGCGTTCTTCTCCGTCAGCCGTCGACCCCGTACATATCGGCTCCAGCGTCGTCTGCTCTCCCCGTTGCACGTCGCCGCATGCGATCCGGTCGTTCGCGGCTCCAGCGATGGGTGAGGCACACGGCGGCGCGCCAGGCGTCGACTCCGCAGATCGCGGCTATCGAGCCCGCCGAGTCCTTTCTCGGCCTGTCCGATTCGGCTTCAGATCAATCTGATCTCCCTTCCGAGTGTGAGAGCTGCGATCCCGCGGCAGAAGTGTTCATGGCTGGTTCTCATCAGAGTCCACCCGGTTACGGCCGTGGTGGCCGTGAGCACGGTGGCCCGTCGAATGATCAGCAGCGCAGGGATGAGGAGGTCCTCCAGACCCCCATCGTCGGCGTGACTGCAGAGGCCCAGGCTCTGGAGGCTGCACGTCTCGCCACTCTGGCAGAGCGCGCGCGCCTCAAGGAGACGCAGAGGTCACTCGGCGAGCGCACTCGATAGCGCCGCGAGCGTCAGTTGTTCCCTCCAGTCGACGTCAATCGTCAGGTATACCGAACTCCGATCCAGAATGTTGCAGCAGCGGCTAGGATTGCAGATTCCATACAGCCGTCCGATTCAGAGGCCGGCAGAGGACTCGAGCAGATCCAAACCCTGCTTGGGGCGGCTCGACAGCAGAACTCCGATGTCTCTCAGTCGCGCAACAGGATTCACAGCAAGTCAGTCAGAGCAGAAACAATCCAGTCGGCCCACAGTCCAGGGTCACCACAGCGCCGCAGAGGCGGAGATTACCGCAATGATCAGTACAGAGATCAGAGGCAAGATCAGTTTGCCCCTCGGCATCACCGTGACGACCACCGTCGAGTGCCTACTCCTCCGCGGAGTGGTCCATACGTGCCCCGGCACTATGATGACAGGTGCCCGTACGGTGATGAGCGGGACCCTGGGTTTGACGCGAGATCCATTCTCGTTCAGAACCGGGTCGACAGAGGCAGGTACAACAGAGGTGGCTACGACAGAGATTATCCGAGTGGAAGTGGTACAGCTGTTTCTGGTCCAGAGTGCTTCAGCAGAGCCATTCGATCTGCTGAGATCCCCCCCAACTTCAGGTTGGCGGCTGGGATTAGTAAATTCACTGGCGAGTCAAAGCCGGAAACTTGGCTAGACGATTACCGAGTGGCTGTCCAGATCGGCGGAGGCAACGACAACGTGGCTATGAAGCACCTGTAGGGTAACGCAGCAGAAAACAAAAAAAATTCGACCTACGTACCAGCCCAGGATCACTATGGAGACTGCATACAAGGTTTGATCTGTTTCGTTACCGACTTGTAGCGCAGCGGAAGTAGAGTCGATGACGATCGGCGGTGCAGATCCCCGCAGCTAGGATTTTACAACCTCCCAACCGCGAGGATGTACTCCCTCGTCAGCTCACCGGACGGATCTTCGGGCAGCCCTTTGGGAGGCCTCAGGACAGTCCCTCGGATAGTCCCACCGGACGGATCCTCGGACAGCCCTCCGGGAGGCCTCACTGACAGCCCTTCGGGCGGGTCACTCGGACAGCCCTTCGGGAGGACCCCCGAAACACGGACAGTAACTCGGACAGCCCTTCGGGAGGTACTCTCGAACTAAGACCGAAACTACGATCTCTCTACAGAGTTGCACACATACAGTGTCATCTATCCGGCAGGGCTTCGCCGTCCAGAACTAGTTCCCACCGGAACCCAGACAGCCTTTCGGCTCTACGAAACTATTTCGCTGGGAGGGAGAGAGAAGCCAGACAAGTCTATGGCATGTGTATGAGAGCAAGCATGATCTGATTTTGGAGAGCAATCTCCACCTCTATTTATAGGAGGAGCATGGGGTAGAGGAAAGACCAAAAGGACCTTCCTAGGATCTTTCCACCACATGCCACATAAGGGTGTGTAGAAGATATCCACCATGAGGTGGAAGGACACCTCAAGGAGGGCCCCCCAAGCCATGGCCGAAATTTGCAGCCCCCTTGGGGAGCTCCACCTCCCTTTCACACACCAAAAGTGGTTTTCTTCTAGAAGAAAAACCCCATTTGCAAATCAGCCCAAAAAGTGCTTTTCACTATTCACGAACACATTTTTCAGCGTCCGGTCGAACTGAAAATATTTATGTGGGCTTAGAACATTTCCAGTACCCACTAAAATAATTTTCAATGCGATCCGGAACAATTCCGGTTTAGTGATTTTCATCTGCGAAAAGCATCTGAAGCGGTTTCGGCAGCTCCGGAACATTTCCGGTTTTCATCCCGGAAAATTCCAAAAAGTTTCCAGAATGATTCTAGCACCCTCCAAGAATTATCAGGCATGTGCCAAAACCAATTTGACTTTATGGTATCCCCTGAAACAACTTTTCAGTTTTACCGAAACTGTTCCGGTGTTCTCTCTGCGGAACTTTTCCGCTGTCCGAAACTTTTCCAGTGTCCGAAAACTTCTTCGGTGATTTTCTCTCAGACTCCCTGTCTAGTATTCAGCAGATAGATGACCCTTAAGCATGTGACCCTATAGGTTCGGTGAAGTATAGACATGACCCGGAACCCCTTCCGATCAATGATCAACATCGGAGCCGTGGACACCCATATTGACCCCTATACCCACACGAATGAATATTCGAGTGAACCTCCAGTTGCCGTGTGCTATTCCTGTTGCTTCGCGATATGTTACAAATACCCGAGGTGAGACACGTTGGCATCCCCGTGGATCAACACCTTGTCCACTATGCCAGTTACCTCGTTACCGGTATTGTTCTCTTTTCTCGTTCCCATGTTCCGGCATCCCCATGATCACAAAATGTCTGGCCAGACGATGATGGATACCGTAACACCGAGAGGGCCCAGAGATATCTCTCCATCGTCGGAGGAGCAAATCCCAATCTTGAGCTATCAAGTTACTTGACACACTTTTCCATGAACCCGTAAACCGCCGTAATAGCCACCCATTTACGGATGACGTTTAACAAACCCCAAAGTTCATGAAGCAAGCATGAAGAAACTCGATACTCTCATGGTCTAAGGAATCATGCAAACGTTAACCATCTCTGTGTTATTAACCATTAACTTATGACGAATGAATCTCATAGCATAACATCAATTCGGGTCGATTCAACACAAATGTTCTTCTAACATTGTGCCCTCAAAATTGCCGGCATAGCCATGCCCATGATCAGGAAAACAGGATCATCATGCAATACTTGAGCCAGTCTTAGAGGCCAGACTAGGAATACATTTTACCGTTTATTATTCCACACGTGCATATGAGTCTTCCTCCGAGCCTCGTGGTTATTGTAGACTCGAGAACCATAGCAGTTATAGCATGGAACATAAACCTAATTATGAACAGGGAGATAATCAATAACATATATTTTTGCCTCTAGGGCATATCTCCTACAGCACCTGCCCCTGATGTTGGATGGACCGGCCCGGGCGTGGCTTAATCAGCTGGCTCCTTCTAGCATCTACTGCTGGGAGGATCTTGCCCGAGTGTTTATCAAGACCTTCGAAGGCACCTGCAAGCGCCCTGCCGGTTTGCTCGAGTTGCAGCACTGCGTCCAGAAACCGAATGAGACCTTGAGGGATTACATTCAGCGGTGGACCACTCTGCATCACACAGTGGAGGGTGTTTCCGAGCACCAGGCTGTTTGCGCCTTCAAGGCTGGAGTCAGATACAGAGAGCTCTATTTGAAGTTTGGTCGGATAGGCGACATGTCTCTGAGCAAGATGATGGAGATTGCTACCAGATACGCCAACGGCGAAGAGGAAGATCGCCTCCGCAGTGGCAAGGGTAAAGCAGTCAACAATGGTCCCAGTGGCGGAAACTCCAGTCGGAAGCAGAAACGTAAAGCTGACGGCTCTGTCCAGGCAGAAGTAGCCGCTCTGGCGGCGAAAGGGAAAGTGAAGCCAAAGGGGCAGTTCGTTCAGAAGAAGTCCAAGAACCAGTCGACAGACGTCCTGGATATGCCGTGTCCCATTCACTCGAGGAAGGATGATGAGGGCAACTTGATCCTGTCAAAGCATACCACTCGACAGTGCCGATTGCTGATCCAAGGGTTCAAAGGAGAGCCGTCGAGTGAGAAAGATCCTGACAAAGAGGAAGATGAAGACAAGGAAGAATTCCCTGAGATAAATGCCACCTTGGTGATTTTTGCTGATGTAGAAAGCAAGAGTCGACTAAAGGTCATCAACAGAGAGGTCAACATGGCTGCTCCAGCTACCCCCGAGTATCTCAAGTGGTACCAGACGGCTATCACCTTCGATCAGTCGGACCACCCTGCCCATGTCCCTAACCCAGGTCGACAGGCGCTGGTGGTGGATCCAGTGGTGGGAGGCACTTGGCTCCGCAAGGTTCTCATGGATAGAGGCAGTGGCCTGAACATTTTGTATGCTGATACCCTCAAGGGGATGGGCATTCTGATGTCCAGACTCAGCAAGAGCAGTATGCAGTTCCACGGGGTCATCCCCAGGAAGAAGGCCAAGTCACTCGGACAGATTGCGCTGGACGTGGTGTTCGGCACAGACAAGAATTTCTGCAAGGAGAAGCTGACATTCGAGGTTGTAGATTTCAAGAGTGCATATCATGCCATCCTTGGCCATCCGGCGTATGCGCGTTTCATGGCCCGCCCATGTTACGTGTATCTCAAGCTGAAGATGCCCGGGCCCAAGGGTGTGATCACAGTCACCGGCAATCGACAGAGGGCTGAGGAGTGCCTCCAGCAGGGCTCCAAGATCGCCGACATGCAAATGGCTGTGGTTGAGCTTGAAGAGTACAAGAAGACTGCCGATCCTGCTGATCTGTTGCGTTCCAAGAAACCCACCACCGAGTCAGCCTTTCAGTCGGCAGGAGAATTGAAGCAAGTGCACATTCACCCGACATATCCTACTGCTGCTCCGACAAACATCTCAACCACACTCGACAGCAAATAGGAAGCCGCGCTCATCTAGTTCCTCCGTGAGAACTAGGACATCTTCGCATGGAAGCCCGCTGACATGCCTGGTGTACCCAGGGGACTGGCTGAGCACCGACTGAGAGTTGATCCGAAGGCCAAGCCTGTCAAAGAACACTTGTGTCGATCGGCAACTGAGAAGCGGAAGGCAATCGGCGAGGAGGTGGCTCGACTCTTGGCGGCCAAGTTCATTCGCGAGGTCTACCACTCCGAGTGGCTTGCGAATGTCGTCATGGTCCCCAAGAAGGACAAGTCGCTCCGAATGTGTATAGATTTTAAGCATATCAATCGGGCCTGCCCGAAGGATCATTTCCCGCTCCCCCGCATCGACCAGATTGTGGACTCGACTGCGGGGTGCGAGCGTTTGTCTTTCCTTGATGCTTACTCTGGGTACCATCAGATCCGTCTGTTTGGCCCGGATGAAATAAAAACGGCCTTCATCACCCCTTTCGGGTGTTTCTGCTACATCACCATGCCCTTTGGTCTGAAGAATGCTGGCGCTACTTTTATGCGCATGATTCAGAAGTGCCTCCTCGACCAGATCAGTCGGAACGTTGAGGCATACATGGATGATATTGTGGTCAAGTCTCGCAAAGGTTCCGACCTGCTGACTGACCTGGCGGAAACATTCGCCAACCTCAGAAGATACGACATCAAGCTCAATCCGACCAAGTGTACTTTTGGAGTTCCGGGTGGAAAGTTACTCGGTTACCTTGTTTCCGAACGAGGAATCGACATCAACCCTGAGAAGATCGGTGCCATCGTCCGAATGAAACGCCCTGAGCGTATTCACGATGTCCAGAAGCTCACTGGTTGCCTAGCAGCGCTCAGCAGATTCATTTCTCGTCTCGGGGAGAAGGCACTGCCTCTGTACCGACTGATGAAGAAATCCGATACGTTCGAGTGGAATTCAGAAGCAGAAGCAGCGTTTGGCCAGCTCAAAGCCCTGCTCTCCACCCAGCCGGTGCTTGCCGCTCCATACAGCAAAGAACCCTTGCTCCTGTACATCGCGGCCACAAATCAAGTCGTCAGTACAGTTCTCACTGTCGAGCGGGAAGAGGCAGGCAAAGCCTACAAAGTCCAGCGCCCAGTTTATTACATCTCCGAAGAGTTGACTCCTTCAAAGCAAAGGTACCCACATTACCAGAAGCTTGTCTATGGTATATACCTGTCAGCGAAGAAGGTGGCGCACTACTTCCAAGATCACTCGGTTTCAGTCGTCAGTGATGCTCCTTTGAATGAAATCCTCAACAATCGAGACGCGACTGGTCGAGTGGCCAAATGGGCCATCGAGCTTCTTTATTTTGATATCAAGTTTGAAGCGAAGAAAGCCATTAAATCTCAAGCACTTGCTGACTTCATGGCCGAGTGGATAGAACAGCAGCAGCCAGTCCAAATCCACTCGGAGCATTGGACCATGTTCTTTGACGGCTCGAAGATGCTGAACGGTTCTGGTGCTGGTGTGGTGTTGGTGTCTCCCAAGGGCGATAAACTCAGCTATGTCCTCCAGATTCACTTTGATTCCTCCAATAACGAAGCTGAGTACGAAGCACTCCTCTACGGGTTGCGTATGGCCATCTCACTCGGCGTCCATCGCCTGATGGTATACGGTGACTCGGATTTGGTGGTCAATCAAGTGATGAAGGAGTGGGATGTCAGGAACCCCGCCATGACTGGATACTGCAATGCTGTAAGGAAGCTTGAGAAGAAGTTTGAAGGTTTGGAACTCCATCACGTTCCCCGAGTGAAGAATCAAGCAGCTGACGAACTGGCAAAAATCGGTTCCATTCGGAAGCCTGTGCCCAGTAATGTGTTCCTGGAGCATTTGCAATCTCCTTCGGTGCAGGAGGATCCTTTCACCGAAGAGCCCCCGCAGCCTATCAGCGCCTCCAATCCGACTGAAGTGGATGTCCCAGCGGTCATAGATCTGGTCAGTGAGATTCTGGTGATAACTCCCGATTGGACGGTGCCCTACATCGCGTACATCCTCAAGCGAGAACTTCCAGAAGACGAAGTTGAAGCTCGACAGATTGTCCGCAGATCCAAAGCTTTCACTGTTATGAATGGGCAACTCTACAGAGAGAGCGTAACCGGCGTGGCTCAGCGATGCATTTCTCCCGAAGAAGGTCGACTGATTCTGGAGGAAATTCACTCGGGAACTTGCGGCCATCATGCGTCCTCTCGGACGATTGTTGCCAAGGCCTACCGAGCTGGTTTCTTCTGGCCGCGCGCCAATGAAATGGCTAAGGATATAGTTCAGCACTGTGAAGGATGCCAGTTCTATGCAAACTTGTCACACAAGCCTGCGTCTGCTTTGAAGACTATTCCACTCGTCTGGCTGTTCGCCGTATGGGGATTGGATATGGTCGGACCTCTCCGAACGGGCCAGAGTGGTTTCACGCATCTTTTGGTAGCAGTCGACAAGTTCACCAAGTGGATTGAGGCCAAGCCTATCAGGAAGCTGAATTCTCGCACAGCCATCAAATTCATGAGGGAAATAATATTCAGATACGGAGTTCCTCACAGTATCATCACGGACAATGGTTCAAATTTTGACTCGGAAGAGTTCAGAGCCTTTTGCTCCTCTCAAGGCACTCGGGTGGATTACGCATCTGTTGCGCACCCCTAGTCAAACGGTCAGGCAGAACGAGCAAATGGTCTTATCCTTCAAGGGTTGAAGCCCCGACTCATGCGCGAACTCGATCACGCAGCTGGAGCTTGGGTTACTGAGTTACCGTCTGTTCTATGGGGCTTAAGGACAACTCCGAACCGGTCGACTGATCGCACTCCTTTCTTCATGGTGTATGGAGCCGAGGCTGTCCTGCCGAGTGACGTCCTTCACAATTCTCCTTGGGTGGATCTTTATTCAGAGGTTGAAGCTGAGCAAGCACGTCAGGACGCTGTAGATCTCCTTGAGGAAGAGCGAGAGATGGCTCTGATTCGGTCGACTGCATACCAGCAAGATCTGCGTCGCTTTCACGCAAGGCACGTCAGGAGTCCGACCTTCCATGAAGGGGACCTTGTGCTCCGAGTGGACCAGGACCGGCCCCACAAGCTCGCCCCCGCATGGGAAGGCCCTTTCATCGTCACCAAGGTGTTGAACAATGGAGCCTACCGCCTTTACAACCTCAAGAAAAACGCCGACGAGCCCCGAGCCTGGAACGCGGATTTACTTCGTCGATTCTATACCTGAAGACTGGGTTGCTTGATGTAATAAGAGAACAGTCTTGCTTATCAATGATATGACTCCTGCAGTCTTTCGTCGATTCCGATCGCACAATTCTGAGTTCAAAAACACTCCGAGTGATGAGCAATCCTCTCACTCGAAGGGCTTAGCTGCGATTCCGCATCGCCTAAGTTCAAAACTACTCCGAGTGATGGGCGATCCCCACGCTCGGGGGGCTTAGCCGCGATTCCGCATCGCCTAAGTTACAAAATACTCCGAGTGATGAGCGATCCTCACACTCGGGGGGCTTAGCCGCGACTCCGTGTTGCCTAAGTTCAAAACATCGTCGAGTGGATAGCATCGCATTCACTCGAGAGCTTAGCCGCGATTCCGCGTCGCCTAAGTTCAAAACTACCCCGAGTGACGAGCGTCCCTCCACTCGGGGGCTTGGCTGCGAATCCGCTTCGCCCAAGTTCAAAACTACTCCGAGTGATGAGCGATCCTCACACTCGGGGGGCTTAGCCGCGATTCCGCATCGCCTAAGTTACAAAATACTCCGAGTGATGAGCAATCCTCACACTCGGGGGGCTTAGCCGCGACTCCGTGTTGCCTAAGTTCAAAACATCGTCGAGTGGATAGCATCGCATTCACTCGAGAGCTTAGCCGCGATTCCGCATCACCTAAGTTCAAAACTACCCCGAGTGACGAGCGTCCCTCCACTCGGGGGCTTGGCTGCGAATCCGCTTCGCCCAAGTTCAAAACTACTCCGAGTGATGAGCGATCCTCACACTCGGGGGGCTTAGCCGCGATTCCGCATCGCCTAAGTTACAAAATACTCCGAGTGATGAGCAATCCTCACACTCGGGGGCTTAGCCGCGACTCCGTGTTGCCTAAGTTCAAAACATCGTCGAGTGGATAGCATCGCATTCACTCGAGAGCTTAGCCGCGATTCCGCATCGCCTAAGTTCAAAACTACCCCGAGTGATGAGCGATCCTCACACTCGGAGGCTTAGCTGCGACTCCGTATCGCCTAAGTCAAAAATACTCCGAGTGATGAGCGATCCTCTCACTCGGGGGCTTGGCTGCGAATCCGCTTCGCCCAAGTTAAAACTACTCCGAGTGATGAGCGATCCTCGCAGTCGGGGGGCTTAGCCGCGATTCCGCATCGCCTAAGTTACAAAATACTCCGAGTGATGAGCAATCCTCACACTCGGGGGCTTAGTCGCGACTCCGTGTTACCTAAGTTCAAAACATCGTCGAGTGGATAGCATCGCATTCACTCGAGAGCTTAGCCGCGATTCCGCATCGCCTAAGTTCAAAACTACCCCGAGTGATGAGCGATCCTCACACTCGGAGGCTTAGCTGCGACTCCATATCGCCTAAGTCAAAAATACTCCGAGTGACGAGCGATCCTCTCACTCGGGGGCTTGGCTGCGAATCCGCTTCGCCCAAAGTTAAAACTACTCCGAGTGATGAGCGATCCTCACACTCGGGGGCTTAGCCGCGATTCCGCATCGCCTAAGTTCAAAACTACTCCGAGTGATGAGCGATCCTCGCACTCGGGGACTTAGCCGTGATTCCGCATCGCCTAAGTTCAAAACACTCCGAGTGATGAGCGATCCTCACACTCGGGGGCTTAGCCGCGATTCCGCATCGCCTAAGTTCAGAACTACTCCGAGTGATGAGTGATCCTCGCACTCGGGGACTTAGCTGCGATTCCGTGTTGCCTAAGTCAAAAATTACTCCGAGTGTCGAGCGATCCTCGCACTCGGAGGCCTTAGCCGCGAACCAGCTTTCGCCTAAGTCCAAAATCAACCAAACAAATTTAAGACCCCTGCCGATGTCGTCGCCATTCGACAGCGGTCTCGGGGACTACACCCAGTGGGTGCACTCAGCGTGCCCCCACTGGACCAGAAACCATTCGACAAGACCTGATCTACTCGAGAGGAAATCAAGCAAAGGATCGAAAAGCAAATTTAGATAAATCCAGAGTATTCAGCATGGATAAAAGTTGCCCATGCAAACGACGAAAGTACTCGGGCCCAAGACCCGAAAGAAGTTTTAACGATACACCATCACTCGGCATACCGAGGCAAATTAAAGTTTTTGATCACCAGCAAAGTTTTTTCAAGCTCCTGTGGGACTCGCAGGCTCGACGAAGGTGTCCAGATCGATCCCGTCAGCGATCCGAGTGGCCGCTTCAATGAAGGTCTCCATGAAGTCTTGGAACTGGAGCTTCTTTGTGTTGGCCACCTGAAGTGCTTTCAGCTTGTCCTCCTTGACCTCCTTGCAATGGACCCTGACGAGTGAGAGCGTTATGTCTGCTCCGCAGCGTGCAGCAGATTTCTTCCATGCCTGCACTCGACCAGGGAGCTCGTCAAGACGAGTCATCATCGACTCGAGGTCAGCTTGAAGAGAGTCTTCTGGCCACAGCTCCTTGTCGACCTTCTCCATTGCGCCCCGCAGTCGAGCAACATACTCCCGGACACCTGCGATTCGAGCATTGAGCCGGAACATGTTCATGGCCACAGCATCTCCGACGAGTGACTTGGAAGGGTCCAGATTGGGCTCGATCTCCTCGGTCTCCTTCTCGAAGTCCTTGCAGAATTCTACAGGAAGAAGATGGGAAGGATTAGTCATGCTGCTGTTTCCGGGAATCAACTGAATTCACTCGACTGGATAAAATTACCTTCAAGCAGAACATACATCTTCTGGGCGTAATCCCCCAAATGGATCTCCAAACCTTTTGCTCTCTTGGTTGCATGGTCAAGCCTTTTGCTCCAGTCAGCTCGCTCCTGCTTCAGCTTCGTGTTCTCTTCCTCAAGCTTGCTGGCCGCGGCGAGCTTCTTCTCGGCAGCTTCAGTCTTTTCCCTCGCCATCTTCTGAGCATCGGCGAGTGCTTGGTCTTTGTCCTCCAGCGCCTTCTTCATCGTATCTAAGGAAACAGCATTGTTGAGTCGCGCTTGGAGTCGACGGTTTTCAGCACGCACGTCTGCCCGAGTGGAGTCACTCGGTTCAAAGATAGAAGAAACAAATGATGGAGTATTCGGTCAACAAAATTTACCTCCTGAAGCCCTGAGATCGGCTTGCGCACACTCCAGGTCCTTTCGCGCCAATTCCAAGTCCACCTGAAGCTGGGCCTTCTCCTTCTCCAAGTCAACGTATCGAGTACCGAGCTCACAAGCCTTTTGAAGATCAAACAACAAAGACAATTCAGTCGACATAGATATGGGCTCCGAGTCCAAGTTCTAAGACTCCCGCCGACTGCCCGCAGCCGACGGCAGTCTCGGGGACTACACCCAGTGGGTACACTCAGCGTGCCCCCACTGGAACGGTATCCACTCGGAACGGTCCGCCCGATCCGAGTGATGGCCGAGCAGAAAAAAAGAGAAGAAACAAGGCAAAAAGTTCTAAGACTCCCGCCGACTGCCCGCAGTCGACGGCAGTCTCGGGGACTACACCCAGTGGGTGCACTCAGCGTGCCCCCACTGGAACGGTTTCCACTCAGAGCGGTCCGCCCGATCCGAGTGATGGGCGAACAAAAAGAGATGTCCACTCGACCAGGTCAGCCCTGACCGAGTGCATGACAGACGATTACCACTCGACGGACAGAAAACACCCAGCGGGTGCAGAGTCAAGTCATGGTAAATAGAAAGCGACACAATCAAAAAACGCACTTACAAGTGCACTTACTTGGACATTCGCCCGAAGCGCTGAGCTAGCGTCGTAAGCCAGCTTGCTGGCCTCGTACGCCTCCTTCGTCCGCTGCATCATATGTTCGGCCTGCATCATTGCCTCCTTAGCAGCTCCAGTCTGATCTTCTGGAACACGATGCAGAGAGAAGATGGTCTGTGAAGAGAGCGGCGATGCAGTCGGAAGGTCTGGAACTTGCAAGGCTGGCACTTGGGAGACAGGCGCTTGAGGCGGGCTGGCGAGCTCCACGGCCATCTGAGTCGGTACTGTGATCGGTTCAGTTGGAGAAGGAGCTGCGGGATCGATATCCATTGGCTCTGCATGTCACCAGTCGACATTTCACAAGACTGTCGAATGGTTTGAGAAAATTGTCGAATGGTAATATGCCATACCTTGGCGAAAAGTAGCTGCGTCCGGCGTGTCCTTCTCCGCGCTTCCCTCTCCTCGCCCCGGCGATGTCACCGAGGTAGCAGCCCTGACATTCAAGAGTCACTCAATCAGCAAAAATACGAAGATTCAGCAACAAGTCAAGCAAAGAGCAAGAATACTTACGTTGAAGCAATCGGCACATCGACCTTGATTCTGGGGAGAGCCTTCCGGGGCTTGGTGGTAGTGACCTTGGCCTACTTGACAACCTTTTCAGTCGGCTCCGGTGTTGACGTCCGACTGCGCTTGGAGCTCCTGGTGGTCAACCCCCCGGCCCGACCCCGGTCGAGTGCAGGGTCATGACGCTGCTTGGAACGCCCTTCAGTGCGCGGGGGAGACACAACCTCAACTTCGTCGCTCCCCGACGAGTCGTCACCGCTGCCTTCGCTGTCCTCATCGTAGCTGATGCTGTCACTGTCTTCTTCGCTCCCCACCCCTTCAAGGTTCTGGCCGCCATTCGGCACGGGTGAATACATGTTCGTGAACTCCTACAAAGATCCAAGTCAGTCGGCAGAAAGACGTATTCACTCGACAAGATACAAAAGCAATCGACAACTACAAGACTTACCACATTCGGCTGGCGCTCGGCAGAGAAGGGCAGGACTCTCTTAGACCCTCTGGGGTTGTCCCGTTCTCCCATGATGCTGCGCAGCCACTGAGAGACAGTTTCCTCAGAGACCTCTTCTGGGTGTGTGCGGGTGGTATCGTCAGATCCCGAGTAATGCCACATTGGGTGGTCCCGCGCCTGGAGCGGCTGGGTCCGTCGACCCAGGAACACCTCCAGCAGGTCCAGGCCGGTCACTCCGTCGCGGACCAGATTGACTACGCCGTTCATCAGGATCCCCACATTGGCCTTCTCTTCCTCGGCTACTATCAGAGATGGGGGCGTAGTGGGTCGAGCCAACGTGAAGGGTGGAAGGCCAGTCGACATGTTCGGAGACGCCACGTCATTGCAGTAGAACCAGGTCGACTGCCAGCCCCTAACCGACTCCGGAAGAGTTAGCGATGGAAACGCGCTCCCCTTCCTCTTCTGAAGGCCTAAACCCCCGCAAAGCTGGATGACGTTGGTCTTACTATCACTAGACTGGGCCTTCTTCACTGACTGAGATCGAACAGTAAAGATGTGCTTGAACAGGCCCCAGTGGGCGGGGCAACCCAAAAAACACTCGCATAGCGTCACGAAAGCAGCAAGATATGCAATGGCGTTGGGAGGGAAGTGATGCAGCTGAGCCCCGAAGAAATTCAGAAAACCGCGGAAGAAGGGATGCGGGTGCAGAGCGAAACCTCTCTCCAGATGGGTCGTTAGGAGGACCCTTTCGCCTTCGCGCGGCTCCGGCCCCGCTTCCGTCCCCGGCAACCTCCACGACCCAGCCGCGACGAGGCCGTCGGCGACGAGATTCTCCACATCCTGCGCCGTCACGGTTGACGCCATGAAATCGCCCTGCATCCATCCGGGCGACACGGCAGCCCGGGCGCTCGAGGGCTTCTTCCCCTTCATCGTCTTCTTTGGCGCCATGGTCGCAGCAGTGGGTGGACTCGATCTGGGTGGCGCGGCGGCGGAACACAGGAAGCGAGAGAGATGGGGGGAAAATGACGCACTGTTGCAAATTCCCCCCCCCCCCGCTCGTCTTTTATCTCCGTCGACCCGAGTCACTGACTCGTGGGCCCGCCGTATCCCTGTGCATCCCACTAACGGCGGAGGCGCGATACGTGGCACTAAAGTCGGCGCGAGGATCGAGGAGCTGCTGCCCCGACGGTTGCGTCATCCCTGCTCTGCGCGCCTTCCCCGTAAATTCGAATCCCGCGAAATCCGGGCTGGACAGAGCGTCCTGTCACATCTGAAGATCCTGTCGACCATTCGGACCCGAACTTGCCTCTAAATTCACTCGGAAGAACTGACCAGTTGAATAGATCAAGGCAGACGTTGGAAGGCCCAGTCGTCAGAGGTATCCTGAAGATCTTGAAACTCACTCGGGACGCTGAGTTCGACAGAACCTGCACTGCACCTTCTCCGCTCGGACCCTGATCCATTCGGGGGCTAATGACGAGGATACGTACCTAGGGTAGGGTATTAGGCCTGTCCTACATGCCCCACCTAAAGACACCTCATTGAAGACCAACAAGACTGCAAAGAAGATTCCGACTGAACTAGCCAAGACATACGAGTCACTCGACGGATGTTCACTCGGAAGACCCCCCCTCCACTCGACAGCGAACTCTCACTCGGAGGGGTCATCAACCACTCGACAACAGAAGACCAGGAGGCTTCCCAGGAGGCCAACGGGCAGGCGTTACGTTCGCCGCCTTAACTGGCATTTATTGTATACGTTACTAGTAACGTCCCCCCTTTATTACCTACAATCAATCCCCTTAATGCCAGACGTTTATGAGGGGCAGCGCACTCTATATAAGCCACCCCTCCCCGCTCGCACAAGGGTTGGCAACCCTTTGTAACACAACACACATATCACTCGACAGAGTAAGCTCCCCGGAGCACCTGAGACGTAGGGCTGTTATCACTTCCGAGTGAGGCCTGAACTCATACATCTGTGTGTACACCCTCGCCGTAGCTAGGACTCTGCCCTCTCCATTCGTACCCCTACCATCTACTGTCAGGCACGTTCCCACGACACTTAACCTTTAAGGGATTTAAGAAAATGGCGCCATTCTGGATGTGCAGAAAATGGTCCATATTTTTCCTGATCTCATCTACCCTTCTATATGTCACGTTGTCTATTGTCAAAGGATTCAAGAAAACCAAGGCTTCATCATTAGCCGGAAGTAACAGGCGCATAATGGTACGAAGCTCTCCACAATTGTTTTGGAACGGAGTCCCGGATAGGATAATTAATTAGCTTTTTGGTACGAAGTTCAGCAAGAGCCTTCTGAATATCGCTATTTGGAAGGCCTTTGCTGAATTTCGTACCAAAAAGCGAATTATTCTATCCGGAACTCCGTTCCAAAACAACTTTGAAGAGCTTCGTAGCATCATACGCCTATTACTTCCGGCTAATGATGAAGCCATGGATTTCTTCCATACTTTGACAGACAACATGACATATAGAAGAATATATATATAGATGAGATCAGAAAAAATTGGATCAACTTGTGCATATCCATAATGGGGGCATTCTTGATAAATCTATGTTACCGGAGTTTTCTATATAAACAAAAAAAAATCCACATGACAAGTCCGACGTCCCCCCTCATGTCGAAGTTATCGGGGAGGGGGTAGACGACAACGACGCTCACCCCACATGTACGACGTCCGACGTCCCCCCTCATGTCATGTCCGACATCTCCCCTCATGTCGAAGTTATCGGGGAGGGGGTAGACGACAACGACGCTCACCCCTCATGTCATGTCCGACGTCCCCCCTCATGTCGAAGTTATCGGGGAGGGGGTAGACGACAACGACGCTCACCCCTCATGTCCGACGTCCGACGTCCCCCCTCATGTCATGTCCGACGTCCCCCCTCATGTCGAAGTTATCGGGGAGGGGGTAGACGACAACGACGCTCACCCCTCATGTCATGTTCGACGTCCCCCCTCATGTCGAAGTTATCGGGGAGGGGGTAGATGACAACGACGCTCACCCCTCATGTCCGACGTCCGACGTCCCCCCTCATGTCATGTCCGACGTCCCCCCTCATGTCGAAGTTATCGGGGAGGGGGTAGACGACAACGACGCTCACCCCTCATGTCCGACGTCCGACGTCCTCCCTCATGTCATGTCCGACGTCCCCCCTCATGTCAAAGTTATCGAGGAGGGGGTCGACGACAACGACGCTCACCCCTCATGTCCGACGTCCGACGTCCCCCTCATGTCATGTCCGATGTCCCCCCTCATGTCGAAGTTATCGGGGAGGGGGTAGATGATAACGACGCTCACCCCTCATGTCATGTTCGACGTCCCCCCTCATGTCGAAGTTATCGGGGAGGGGGTAGATGACAACGACGCTCACCCCTCATGTCCGACGTCCGACGTCCCCCCTCATGTCATGTCCGACGTCCCCCCTCATGTCGAAGTTATCGGGGAGGGGGTAGACGACAACGACGCTCACCCCTCATGTCCGACGTCCGACGTCCCCCCTCATGTCATGTCCGACGTCCCCCCTCATGTCGAAGTTATCGGGGAGGGGGTAGACGACAACGACGCTCACCCCTCATGTCGTGTTCGACGTCCCCCCTCATGTCGAAGTTATCGGGGAGGGGGTAGAAGACAACGACGCTCACCCCTCATGTCCGACGTCCGACGTCCCCCCTCATGTCATGTCCGACGTCCCCCCTCATGTCGAAGTTATCGGGGAGGGGGTAGACGACAACGACGCTCACCCCTCATGTCCGACGTTCGACGTCCTCCCTCATGTCATGTCCGACGTCCCCCCTCATGTCGAAGTTATCGAGGAGGGGGTAGACGACAACGACGCTCACCCCTCATGTCCGACGTCCGACGTCCCCCTCATGTCATGTCCGACGTCCCCCCTCATGTCGAAGTTATCGGGGAGGGGGTAGACGACAACGACGCTCACCCCTCATGTCATGTTCGACGTCCCCCCTCATGTCGAAGTTATCGGGGAGGGGGTAGATGACAACGACGCTCACCCCTCATGTCCGACGTCCGACGTCCCCCCTCATGTCATGTCCGATGTCCCCCCTCATGTCGAAGTTATCGGGGAGGGGTTAGACGACAACGACGCTCACCCCTCATGTCCGACGTCCGACGTCCTCCCTCATGTCATGTCCGACGTCCCCCCTCATGTCGAAGTTATCGAGGAGGGGGTAGACAACAACGACGCTCACCCCTCATGTCCGACGTCCGACGTCCCCCTCATGTCATGTCCGACGTCCCCCTCATGTCGAAGTTATCGGGGAGGGGGTAGACGACAACGACGCTCACCCCTCATGTCATGTCCGATGTCCCCCCTCATGTCGAAGTTATCGGGGAGGGGGTAGACGACAACGATGCTCACCCCTCATGTCCGACGTCCGACGTCCCCCCTCATATCATGTCCGACGTCCCCCCTCATGTCGAAGTTATCGGGGAGGGGGTAGACGACAACGACGCTCACCCCTCATGTCCGACGTCCGACGTCCCCCCTCATGTCATATCCGACGTCCCCCCTCATGTCGAAGTTATCGGGGAGGGGGTAGACAACAACGACGCACACCCCTTATGTCATGTTCGACGTCCCCCCTCATGTTGAAGTTATCGGGGAGGGGGTAGATGACAACGACGCTCACCTCTCATGTCCGACGTCCGACGTCCCCCCTCATGTCATGTCCGACGTCCCCCCTCATGTCGAAGTTATCGGGGAGGGGGTAGACGACAACGACGCTCACCCCTCATGTCAGACGTCCGACGTCCTCCCTCATGTCATGTCCGACGTCCCCCTTCATGTCGAAGTTATCGAGGAGGGGGTAGACGACAACGACGCTCACCACTCATGTCTGACGTCCGACGTCCCCCTCATGTCATGTCCGATGTCCCCCCTCATGTCAAAGTTATCGGGGAGGGGGTAGACGACAACGATGCTCACCCCTCATGTCCGACGTCCGACGTCCGACGTCCCCCCTCATATCATGTCCGACGTCCCCCCTCATGTCGAAGTTATCGGGGAGGGGGTAGACGACAACGACGCTCACCCCTCATGTCCGACGTCCGACGTCCCCCTCATGTCATGTCCGACATCCCCCCTCATTTTAACTAATTTCTATGAACAAAAAAAATATTGACCAAGTTGTCATGAACAAAAAAAATATGAACAAAAAAATATTGACCAAATATTGACGCGAGGGCGACGACGGGGGCGACGGCGACGGCGACGGCGGGAGCGATGGGCGGGGGCGGCGGGCGACGACGGGGGCGGCGGGCGGCGGGCGACGACGGGGGCGACGGTGACGGCGACGGCAGGGGCGGCGGGCGGCGGGCGATGACGGGGGCGACGGTGACGGCAACGGCGGGGGCGGCGGACGGCGGCGACGACGGGAGCGACGGGCGGGGGCGGCGGCGACGACGGGGGCGGCGGGCGGCGGGCGACGATGGGGGCGGTGAGTGGACGACGGAGGCGGCGGGCGACGGCGGGGGCGGCGAGTGACGGCGACGACGGGGGCGGCGGGCGGCGGCGACGGCTGGGGCGACGGCGACGACGACGGCGGGGGCAGCGGGCAGCGTGAGGGCAGCCTGGTGGCGTTGATTTCATCGGCGTCGTCAGGGGCGAGAGGAGAACTGAAAATTCCTAAGTGCTACTTATATACCCAGAGAATTGGTCCCGGTTCGTGGCACCAACCGGGACCAATGCACCCCTGTAGTCCCAGTTGGTGCCACCAACCGGGACTACAGGGGTGCATTGGTCCCGGTTGGTGCCACCAACCGGGACCAAAGGTCAGTTTTCAGCAGGCCAGAAACAGGGACTAAAGGGGTCCATTTTTTGTTTTGTTTTTTGCTTTATTTATTTTATTTTGTTCCTACTTACAGCTAAATACTTACTGTTTTTCAGTGATTCTTTTTGCTTTTAGGTCACAAAAATTATAAACTTTCTGTTAGTGACATTAGTTTTCAAATTTGAATAGTTTAAATTTGAATTTTTTGAAATTTGTGTGAATCATAGTTTGTGAATAACTTTACTAAAAAAATTACATTTTTGAGTGATTCTTTTTCCTGCTATTTAATATTACTGTGTTTTATCATTATATTCAATTTGGTAATTTTTAGATTATTTTAAATGTCTGTTTTAATCAAAAACAGATTTTGTTATTTTAGTTTGCTATTAAAGTTTCTAACAAAAAATTTCTTTATGAAAATTCTTTTTGCTATTAATGTTTTGAACAAAAAATACTTTGATAATTTTAGTTGCATAAATTTTATATAATTTTAGTTTCAAAAATATTAGAGGTTTATAAAAGCTTTTTAGTTCATTCCTTTTGCTATTAGAGTTTTATAAAAGCTTTTTAGTTGATTCTTTTTGCTATTGAAGAATATTATAGTTTTATTTTAGTTTATCATAACAGAATATTTTAATTGATTATTTTTAGTTCATTCTTTTTGTTATTAGAGTTTCATAAAAGTTTTCTAGTTTATTCTTTTTGCTATTAGTTCATTCTTTGAGCTAAATGACCCTGAAATTGAAAAGCACTACAAATGAACTCTGAAAAGGTTGAAAGTTGGCATGGTATCATCATTTCACCCACATAGCATGTGCTAAAAAGTTGAGAGGGTTACGGCAAAAACTGGATGCACTTCGTGTACAAAATGGACAATCTCTTTCGAAGTATCAGGGTTTCGAACAAAAACTTATCTGTTACAAAGGGATTTCATTTTTTAGAACTTATTTGAACTCCAGACTTTTTGTGTGTTCAAAATGCACCATTCAAAGCCACATCATCAATTTTCAACCCTTTCTGACTTCATTTGGTATTTTTTCATGCATTTACTGGTTTTTTGAGCTAAATGACCATGAAATTGAAAAGCAGTACAAATGAATTCTGAAAAGGTTGAAAGTTGGCATGGTATCATCATTTCACCCACATAGCATGTGCTAAAAAGTTGAGAGGGTTACGGCAAAAACTGGATGCACTTCGTGTACAAAACGGACAATCTCTTTCGAAGTATCAGGGTTTCATACGAAAACTCATCTGTTACAAAAGGTAATTCATTTTTTTGAACTTATTTGAACTCTAGACTTTTTGTGTGTTCAAAATGAACCATTCAAAGCCACATCATCAATTTTCAACCCTTTCTGACTTCATCTGGTATTTTTCATGCATTTACTGATTTTTTGAGCTAAATGACCATGAAATTGAAAAGCACTACAAATGAACTCTGAAAAGGTTGAAAGTTGCCATTGTATCATCATTTCACCCACATAGCATGTGCTAAAAAGTTGAGAGGGTTACGGCAAAAACTGGATGCACTTCGTGTACAAAACGGATAATCTCTTTCGAAGTATTAGGGTTTCGGACGAAAACTCATCTGCTACAACGGTATTTCATTTTTTTGAACTTATATGAACTCCAGACTTTTTGTGTGTTCAAAATGAACCATTCAAAGCCACATCATCAATTTTCAACCCTTTCTGACTTCATCTGGTATTTTTCATGCATTTACTGATTTTTTTAAGCTAAATGACCCTGAAATTGAAAAGCACTACAAATGAACTTTGAAAAGGTTTAAAGTTGGCATGGTATCATCATCTCACCCACATAGCAAGTTATAAAAAGTTGAGAGGGTTACGACAAAAACTGGATGCACTTCGTGTACAAAACGGACAATCTCTTTCGAAGTATCAGGGTTTCATACGAAAACTCATCTGTTACAAAAGGTAATTCATTTCTTCACATGTAACTGCAGTGATATTCTAGATCAAATGCATCATCATACTAGTTGTGGAGAGAAAGTCTTCACTTTTTCTTCGCTTGTGTCCTTTGCTTATTGCGCCGTAACCATGGATAATCTTCATCGTTTAACAGGGTGCTTGGGTCAGCCTTGACTTTGAAGGGAGGAATTTCAAGAAACTTTTCATAATCTTCATACATGTCTGTCTTGCCCTCCAATCCCACGATGTCTCTTTTTCCTGAAAGAACTATGTGGCGCTTTGGCTCATCGTATGATGTATTCGCTTCCTTATCTTTTCTTTTTCTCGGTTTGGTAGACATGTCCTTCACATAGAAAACCTGCGCCACATCATTGGCTAGGACGAATGGTTCGTCTGTGTACCCAAGATTGTTCAGATCCACTGTTGTCATTCCATAATGTGGGTCTACCTGTACCCCGCCTCCTGACAGATTGACCCATTTGCACTGAAATAAAGGGACGTTGAAATCATGTCCATAGTCAAGTTCCCATATGTCCACTATGTAACCATAATATGTGTTCTTTACCCTCTTAGTTGCTGCATCAAAGCGGACACCGCTGTTTTGGTTGGTGCTCTTTTGATCTTGGGCGATCGTGTAAAATGTATTCCCATTTATCTCGTACCCTTTCTAAGTCAATACAGTCGAAGATGGTCCCCTGGCCAACGAGTACAGCTCATCAGAAACAGTGTTGTCACCCATGAGACGTGTTTGCAACCAACTGCCGAAAGTCCTGATGTGTTCATATGTAATCCAATCATCACACTGCTCCGGGTGTTTGGAGCGCAGAATATTCTTGTGTTCATCGACATACGGGGTCACCAAGGTAGAATTCTGTAGAACTGTGTAGTATGCTTGAGACCAAGAATGCCCGTCCCTACATATTATTGAGTCCGCTCCTACCGTGCCTTTTCTAGTCTGTCTCCCCTCATACCGCGATTGAGGGAGACCAATCTTCTTAAGGTCAGGAATGAAGTCAACACAAAACCTAATGACATCCTCTGTTTGATGGCCCATGGAGATGCTTCCTTCTGGCCTAGCGCGGTTACGAACATATTTCTTTAAGACTCCCATGAACCTCTCAAAGGGGAACATATTGTGTAGAAATATAGGGCCCAGAACGACAATCTCATCGACTAGATGAACTAGGACATGCGTCATGATATTGAAGAAGGATGGTGGGAACACCAGCTCAAAACTAACAAGACATTGCACCAAATCACTCCTTAACCTCGGCAGGATTTCTGGATCGATCACCTTCTGAGAGATTGCATTGAGGAATGCACATAGCTTCACAATGGCTAATCAAACGTTTTCCGGTAGAAGCCCCCTCAATGCAACCGGAAGCAGTTGCATCATAATCACGTGGCAGTCATGAGACTTTAGGTTCTGGAACTTTTTCTCTACCATATTTATTATTCCCTTTATATTCGACGAGAAGCCAGACGGGACCTTCATACTGAGCAGGCATTCAAAGAAGATTTCCTTCTCTTCTTTGGTAAGAGCGTAGCTGGCAGGACCTTCATACTGCTTTGGATGCATGCCGTCTTTTTCATGCACACGTTGCTATTCCTCCCGTGCCTCCGGTGTATCTTTTGTCTTCCCATACACTCCCAAGAAGCCTAGCAGGTTCACGCAAAGATTCTTCATCACGTGCATCACGTCGATTGCAGAGCGGACCTTCTGGTCTTTCCAATAGGGTAGGTCCCAAAATATAGATTTCTTCTTTCACATGGGTGCGCGTCCCGCATCGTCAGTCGGAACAGATAGTCCGCTAGGACCCTTTCCAAAGATTACTTGTAAATCATTGACCATATCAAGTATGGGATCACCAGTACGGAGGGCGGGCTTCTTCCGGTGATCTGCCTCACCTTTGAAATGCTTTCCTTTCTTTCGACATTGATGGTTGGTCGGAAGAAATCGACGATGCCCCAGGTACACATTCTTCCTGTATTTGTCCAAATATATATTGTCGGTGTCATCTAAACAGTGTGTGCATGGGTGGTATCCCTTGTTTGTCTGTCCTGAAAGGTTACTGAGAGCAGGCCAATCGTTGATGGTTACAAACAGCAACACATGTAGGTCAAATTCCTCCTGTTCGTTCTCATCCCACACACGTACACCTCTTCCATTCCATAGCTGTAAAAGTTCAACAACTAATGGCCTTAGGTACACAGCAATGTCATTGCCGGGTTGCTTAGGGCCTTGGATGAGCACTGGCATCATAATGAACTTCCGCTTCATGCACAACCAAGGAGGAAGGTTATACATACATAGAATCACAGGCTATGTGCTATGCTTGCTGCTCTGATCCCCAAAAGGATTAACGCCATCTGCACTTAAACCAAACCATACGTTCCTTGGGTCATCTGTAAAGTCGCTCCACTTTCTCTCGATCTTTCTCCACTGCGACCCGTCAGCGGGTGCTCTCAACTTCCCGTCTTTCTTACGGTCTTTTATGTGCCATTGCATCAACTCGGCATGCTTTTTGTTTCTGAACAGACGTTTCAACCGTGGTATTATAGGAGCATACCACATCACCTTGGCAGGAACCCTCTTCCCGGTGCGTTGGCCCTCAACATCACCAGGGTCATCTCTTCTGATCTTATACCGCAATGCACCGCATACCGGGCATGCGTTCAAATCCTCGTACGCACCGCGGTAGAGGATGCAGTCATTAGGGCATGCATGTATCTTTTGCACCTCCAATCCTAGAGGGCATAGAACCTTCTTTGCTTCGTACGTACTGCCAGGCAATTCGTTATCCTTTGTAAGCTTCTTCTTCATTATTTTCAGTAGGGAACTAAATCCCTTATCAGATACACCATTGTCTGCCTTCCAATGCAGCAATTCCAGTGTGGTACCGAGCTTTCTGTTGTCATCTTCGCAATTTGGGTACAACCCTTTTTTGTGATCCTCTAACATGTGATCGAACTTCAACTTCTCCCTTTCACTTTCGCATTCTCTCTGTGCATCAACAATGACCCGACGAAGATCATCATCGGGCACATCGTCTGGTTCCTCTTGATCTTCAGCTTCCCCCATTGCAGCATCACCGTATTCAGGGGGCGGGTAGTTGTCATCATCCTCTTCTTCTTCGTTGTCTTCCATCATAACCCCTCTTTCTCCGTGCTTGGTCCAAACATTATAGTGTGGCATAAAACCCTTCTCAAGCAGGTGGAAGTGAAGGGTTTTAGAGTTGGAGAAAGCCTTCGTATTCTCACAGACAGTACATGGACAATGCATAAAACCATTCTGCTTATTTGCCTCAGCCGCTTCGAGAAAATTATGTAGGCCCTTAATATACTCGGAGGTGCGTCGGTCACCGTACATCCATTGCCGGTTCATCTACGTACGTTATATAGTTCTCATTATTGAACAACATATAGCTCTCTAGAGCATCTAAGTAAAACATACATTGAAACTATGTAAAAAATTTAAATGCAACAACAAATGCGATCATAACCGCAACTAAGGTACCAATTGATCCAACGGCATAATGATACCAAGCCTCAGTATGAATGGCATATTTTCTAATCTTTCTAATCTTCAAGCGCATTGCATCCATCTTGATCTTGTGATCGTCGACGACATCGGCAACATGCAACTCCAACTTCATCTTCTCCTCTTCAACTCTTTGTAATTTTTCTTTCAAGTAATTGTTTTCTTTTTCAACCAAATTTAACTTCTCGACAAGAATTTCTATGTCGGTTGGAATTTCCGGTTCACATACCTCCTAGATTAAAAAATCTATGTCACGTTGGTCAGCATAATTGTCATAAACACTAAATAAAACAAATAGTTATAAAAGATAATATATACCACATCCGAATCATAGACTGGACGAGGGCCAACGGAGGCGGATACCAAAACCATCGCACTATATAATAACAAACAATAATAAAAGTAAGAAAATTACACAAGTATCTATCTAAATCATACAAGTAAGAACTTTTTTTCTTTTAGAAAGAAGATAAGAAGAAGAGGCTAACCACGGTGGTGCCGGCGCCGAGATGGGCGCGGGCGATCGACGGCGGTGAGGACGGGGACGGGACAGGACGGACCGCCAAACCTAGACAAATCTTGAGGAAAATGGAGCTTGGACAAGGAGCTTCTAGAGGAGAAAGCTTAAGTGTGGCTCGGACATTTCATCGAACACCTCATGTGCATAGGAGGTGAGCTAGAGCACCACAAAGCTCTCCCACGGCCGGCCAAAAAAACAGAGCAGTGCACTGTTCTGCTCGCGGGCAGGGGGTATATATAGGCCAACCATTGGTCCCGGTTTGTGGCTGGAACCGGGACTAAAGGACACCATTTGGTCCCGGTTCCAGCCACAAACCGGGACCAATGGTTGTGGGCCAGGAGCGTGGCCCATTGGTCCCGGTTCGTGTCTGGAACCGGGACCAAAGGGGTCAGACGAACCGGGACCAATGGCCCACGAGGCCCGGCCGGCGCCCTGGCCTCACGAACCGGGACCGATGCCCCCATGGGTCCCGGTTCGTGAGTGAACCGGGATTAATGGGATTTCAGGCCTGGACCAAAGCCCTGTTTTCTACTAGTGTGAGGGCGCCTGCTGATGAAGACACCGAGAGACTTTGGGATTGAGTGAAGAACGAGGATGGCCTTGGATTCTTGGATCATTTGACTGCATGCACTAGACATTGAAGAATTGTTCTGTGGGATGGAAATGCCAGTATAAAGGCCGCTGCAAAGATCCAACAATCATTCTTGAGGCTATTGCATTGGAGGATCTATGGATTTGTCATTCATTCTTTGGATTGTCTGGCTTTCATAATGACTTGAATCTGCTATCAAGATCGCCACTGTTCGCTAGTCTTACTACCGGAGATGTTCCTCCATGCAACTATGTTGTCAATGACCATGAGTACACTATGGGTTAATACCTTCCGGATGGCATCTATCCTCTATGGACCACATTTGTCAAGACAACCCCGCGTGTTGAAGGTAACAGGAGATCTCACTTTGTAATGCGTCAAGAGTTGTCAAGGAAGGATGTGGAGAGAGCTTTCGGTGTGCTTTAGAAGCGATTTGCCATCATTTGTGGCCCTGCAGACTATTGGGACCCCAAGGAATGGCAAATAATGACATGTTCCATCATCTTGCATAACAAGATCATTGAAGATGAGAGAGACATGTCCGAGAACTTTCGATACATCTCCAATGGGATCTTTTTCAGCCAGAGAACGATGCAAGCAGAATAAAGAGATTCCATGCAACGCATCGAAGCATCGAGAACTGAGAAATTCATACGTAGCTCCAAGATGATCTTGTTGAGCATCAGTGGCATCTCTATAACACTTCATAGTTGTGCTTTTATCATGCTCTTACTTTCATTTGAACCCTTCGATACGTTTGAATTTGAATAATTTGGTTTGTAAACTCTTAATTTGTAATATTAGTGAATTGTGTGAACCTTAATTATTATATTTGGATTTAATATGTGTGCAAATATGCACTTGATATGTAGTATGTAAAATAAAACTATAAAGATTTGGCAAAAAAAATAGGGAGTTAAGTTTAAGGGATCGGTTAGAATTCACATTTTTTAGAGGAGCAAATATAGGGAGTTAAAGGATACTCAGCGGTTTACTCCTCTAAATTAGAAGAGACCGGTTAGATATGCTCTAAATACTGGGGATGCCGAACATGAAAACATGAGTACAAAACATAGGGAAACTACACTAAAGTAGTATAATTTGAAATTATACTAGGTCTTCATAAATGCAATGAATAGTGTAAAAATAGCATCATAAATGCAACAAATAGTCTAAAATTGTATTAAATCCTTACAAAATTAGTGTTGAGTACACCATATACACTATTTTTCATTCTTGTAGGGGTGCCCTAGATCCGATCCTGCCTTGATCTTGCACCGTCACGCAACTCATGTTTGGCATCAGCTGCGATGATGTCATTGATGAAGCTCGCATTGTAGCCAAGGCCGCACACGTAGGGAATGTGGTGTGTCGGCGTGAGGTCGTAGATGAGGCCCAGATCCAGGGCCGCATCAGGTTCACGAGCTCAATGCCCATGGTGACACTAGCGTAGCCTAGTGGAGGCCAAAGAGGGAGTGAATTTTGTTTACCTCTACAAAGCGTTCTGGCCTAGTCCACGAAAGAACTCGCCTTTACAGCCCAACGCAGCGATGCGACAGAAACGCTCTTGTCCTTCCATAGCGATTTGGTTCAGGTCTTCGCACCGGCCCCCCTTCTCTGCTGCTGCGATCGGCACTACTGATTCTGACGGTCGTGCACAGAACAAACATGTACACAAAACAGAACAAAGGGCACTCTGCATTGCCTGTTGGATTGCTACTTAATCCCTTATGGGGTAAGCCGAGTCCCTCATGGGTCGTGCATGTCATAGGGTAAGCCGAGTTCCTCATGGGTCGTGCATGGCATAGGGTAAGCCGAGTTCCTCATAGGCCATACACGGCATAGGTATAAGCCGACTACTGCCACTCGGCTTCCATTTCTTCCAACTGTCACCCAAGTGGTGCCACGTGACATCCGATAAGCCAAGCTCCCGAAAGGACATGCACGGCATAGGGGTAAGCCAAGTGTTGGCACTCTGCTTATATCTACACCGTGTTGTGCCATTTGGTCCTACACTTCCCAGATCGTACCACGTGCCTCATATGCCGAGTGTGGCACTCGACATACACTTGTAAGCCAAGTCTAACACTCGGCTTATGTGTCCAGTAGGTGATTTTTTGCTTGCTTGTTATGACAGCCCTATAATTCAGCACATATTTATAAGAACATATAAGAGGGGCGAGCCTACAGGGGCAGCTGCCCCACTTGATTCGTTGCACCTAGCTATAGTGCTACCACGTAATTCATTAGTACCCCTACTAAGCCTAACTAGGCGGAATAGCGCGAGAGCGGGCGTTTGGCTCCCGGGAGCCATGGAGGCCTCTTTTTGAAAACAAATCAAAATTCAAACTTTTCGGTTTCAAAAAAATCTGAAAAAATTGTGCAAGTAAACAAGTATGTTATGTCTATGTGTGTAAAATTTCAGAATGAAAAACGTTGAAATGCGATCTGTACAAAAAAGACAAATTCATGGCCTGGAAGGATGAATAGTATCATGTGTTAAAAAGCCCCAGATTTTTCTTTTTTGCACAGCCCTCATTTCAACATATTTTTCCATGAAAATTTACACACATGTGTGTTATGCCTTCATGTGTTAAAAAGCCCAAGATTTTTCTTTTTTGCACAGCCCTCATTTCAACATATTTTGCCCTGAAAAATTACACACATGTGTGTTATGCCTTCATGTGTATGCGTGTTTTTTTTTCAGAATTTTTTGAAATGTAGAAAATATGAAATTCGACAAAATTCAAATTTTTTAAAACCGAGCTCCATGGAGCTCGGCCTCCAAAGACAATATCCGGAATAGCGCTCTCTACTACTCCTGAGTATAGAGGACAGGATTTGTGGCATGCAGGTGCAGGCACACCGAGTCCCATGCGTGTGTTTCTTCTTTTGGTTTTCAATTTTCAATCGTTCATATCTTGTGAACGAAGAGTCTAAATTAAATTATGTTTTCATATTTGTCTTTCTGGTGATGAGGACTTTCAAATAAGATCTATTTTGTTGTTTTTTTAAAATATATGTTAAAAATTTTAGCATTTAAAACTTAGTACTAGCGACCAACAAAATCACAACTTTAGTACAAGAAAATCGCTTAAAGTTTTAACTTCGAAACTGGATACGAGCGAGTGAGAAAATCGCAAGTTTCAAATGCAAAATTGTATGTTTTAAAGATTAAAACTTAAAATATATTGTGCCCTCGTGTGAGATCCAACTACTTTACAGTTCGCGAGGTAATCAGGTGGCCGGGAAGGGCTGGGCAGGTGTGTCCACTTCAATCTGACTGATGGCTCAAGATAAGTACGGGACGTAATTGAGATAGATAATTTATGTATTTCGCTATTTCATTTCCTCTTTCATGTATTTTTTCTCTTCCAGGTATTGTTTTTCTCCTTGGTTTCTTTTGTTTTTTATAGTTTTCCGTAGTACAAACATTTTTCTAATATACGATGAATATTTTGCAAAAATATACACACTGGACATTTTCTGGTACGGTGAATATTTTTGGATATACACACTAAACAACTTTTTAATACATGGTGAACATTTTCTAATATAAAACTGAACAACTTTTTGATATATGGTGAACATCCTTTTATACACTGAACTTTTCTTGAAATACACACACTGAACCAAAAACTTTTAAGTATGATGAACATTTTTGAATATACGGTGAGCATTTCTTCAAATACGACACTGAACAGAATTTTTAATGTACAATGGACATTTATTTATACACATTGCACTTTTTCAATGTACAGTGAACCTTTTTAAAAATATGGTGTACTTTTCTCTAATACAAACTTAAAAAAAATGCACGCTGAAAAAATAAATAAAAATGGAAAAGAAAATATAAAAAAGGGTCAGGAAACAAGAAAAACCGGGCAGAAGAAAACTGTGGAAAGAAACAAAGGAAACTGTGAAGAACACCAAAAAATAAAATCAAAAAACCAATGAAAAAAGCAAATGGATGGTTCCAAGAAACCAGCTTGAAATGTTAAAAATAAAACCAAAAACTGGGCAAAGAAATCGATGAAAATAACCAAACAAAAAACAAAAAAATGGGTAGAAAAAACCAAATCAAGCTCTCCAGAAACCAGCTCGCAAAAAATCAAGAGAGAATTCCTTATTTGACCATTTCTTAATATTTGGTTCCCTATTTGGCCCAAAATAAAATTTCTTCCCTATTTGACACCTAAAGTAATTTTTGTTCCTTATATGACACTTTCGTCCATTTTAGGCACTAACGGTGTTAACTTTGAGGTGAAAAGACCATTTTGCCCCTAATGGAAACTCTACTACCAGCCAGCATGGTACTGGTTTACCTTCCTTGCACACACAGACCAGTTTACCTAAGAAACGGAGCAGGCATATACATGCGCAACATCTGTTGAACATCCCTAAAACACGCGTGAACCGATTGCTTTTTTTTAGTACATTCAAGATAGTTACACAATGCACTAGGAGCAAAATGGTCTTTTCACGTCACACTTAACCCCGTTAGTGCCTAAAATGGACGGAAGTGTCATATAAGGAAGGAAAAATACTTTAGGTGTCAAATAGGGGAGAAAAATTTATTTTGGGCCAAATAGGGAACCGAATTTTAAGAAAGGGCCAAATAAGGAATTCCCTCAAAAATCAATTTGATACCTTTTTTAGAGAAACAATTTGATACCTGACTGACGCTCCAGAGCGCTGGGTTCCAAGTAGGCCGGCCATGCTCGTTCGCTACTGAGCGACGTGAGTGGTAGATATCGCTTAGAGCGATACATGTCTTTTGCTCACACATCGTTCGCAGATCGTCCTACCGCTCAAAAAAAAAAACACAGAGCCTCCTATTTGGTGACATGCATGCCAAATAGGATGGAAACGCGCAAGAGTGATTGAAAAATGATATTTCTAAGTTCCAAAAAATCCGAAAATAAATCTGTGAAAACTTATACATATTCACAGAGGATATATAAAATTTCGTTCAAAAATATTAAGATTTGCAAGCTGAACAAAAAAAAATCAGCCCATCAACAAAAAGAAAATGACCCATTTCCATGTATGTAATTATTTTTTCATTGTCTACGTCATTTATGAAAGTATATTGTACTGAAAATTTTTGTGACCATGTTATATATGTTTTTTGGTATGCACAATGTTTTTGCAATTTGGAACTATGTTTTTTTGTAAAGTCCACAAATGCTCGCGTCCTCCATATGCAAGCACTCTTGGGCGAGCCCACGTGGTCGACACGATGACACTGCCTTTTCATCTAGTTTCTTTTTAGAATTCCTCAAAAAAATCTAGTTTTTTTAGCTTTTTGTTTTTCTATTTTTGTTTCATTTTTCATTTTTCTTCTTTAAAAAATAATTAAGGGTTTCTAAAACATCACAAAAAAAATGAATTGAAAAAAATGTTTGGGAAATCATAATTTTTCATGATTTTGAAAAATGTTCGGGCAATCATAAAATGTTTATGGATTCAAAAAATGTTTGTGGTCTTCAAAATTATATCCAAATATTTTTAGCTATTCATTATTTTGAAAAATATGCAGAAGCTAAAAAATAATTTTGTATTCAAAAATTGTTTGTGAATTTCAAAAAACTGTTCACGAATTTAAATAATGTTCGAAAGATGAAAAGAATTTCGGAAAAGTAAAAAAAATGTGCCAGTTACAATGTTTTCACATATTTCGAAAGAAGTTAGTCAATGGTTAAAATGTTTAGTGATTCAAAAAGTGTTCATGCATTCAAAAAAATTGTAATGAAAACAAAATATATATTCGTGAAAAATGTTCCCAAAATACAAATATGTCGGTCAATTCTGATAACGTTCGCTGATTCAAAAACATGTTCACAATTTCAAAAAGATGGTTGAAATTTGTAAATCATGCTCATGATTTCAAAAAAAAATCAAACAATTGTGAAATATATTTTGATTTTCAAAAATTTCACGATTTCATAAAAATCGTAAATCACCATGTCAAAAAAGTGTTCGTGAATTCAAAAAATGTTCATAATTTCTAGAAATGATCAGGATCTTAATATGTTTTATGATTTTGATATATATTTGCAAAATAGAAAAGAAACAAAAAAGGATATAAAAATACAGAAAGAAAGAAAGAAAAGAAACAAGAAACATGATAAAGGAAATTGAAAACAAACATGAAAGAAAGAGAAAGAAAAAACTAAATGGAAAATAGAAATTTCAAATGAACATAAAAACAAAAAACAGAAAAGATAAATAAAAAGAAAAATAAAAAACTGAAGAAAAAAAATAGTTAAGTGAAGGTTCTAGAATGTTTCCAATACCTGAGGGGTTAAACCCAGACGGGGCCGGCCCATAGACTATACAGAGACCTGCGCGGCAAATAGAAACCTCCCATCCACACACATCTGCAGCCGTTACAGGGCCCCATAGCCCATTTCATGAAGTGAAGTAGGAACCTTTCTATTTCCTCCGTCCAGAATTAGCTAGATACATCCGTTAGAGCGTCAACTAATTCCAGACGGAGGGAGTATGTGAATAACAACGCCCCCAGAATAAACTAGTGAATAACCGTGCACGGCCAATTGGAAGGAGCACTATTCATCCTCAGGAAAAGACGCAGCCACCTTAGGGAAGTCTTTTAAAAAATAAATATTGGTATACAAAACATTTCTAAATTTCTAAATAATATCGAATATTGAAAAAAAATTAAGGAATCAAAAAATGCCCGTGTTTCAAAAAAAATGTTGACGATTTTCAAAATTGTACGAGAAAACATAAAATGTTCTCTGATTAAAAAAAATGTTCAGGACTTTGGAAAAACGTTTGCATGTTCAATAAAAGTTAAAGATTTTGAAAACAATGCGTACTAAAAAATATTCATTCATTTAAACAAAATTTAGGAAATTCAGTCATGTTCGTGAATTTTGAAAATATGTTCATGTAAAAAAATCGTGAATTTCAAAAACTCTCTGAAATTTTAAAAAACTTTGTCGATTAAAATAATGTGTGCTGATTAAAAAAATGTTCATGCCTGTTTAGAAAACGTTCGTCAAAAGAAAAAAAAATGTACTTGAATTTGCAAAAATTATTCCCAAATTTCAAAAAATATTCAAGAGTTTCACCAAAGTGTTCACTATTTCAAAATATATTCACGAATTGATAAATAAACTTCACAATTTGTGAATTTTTAAAACAATGTCTGTAATTTCAAAAAACAATTTATGAATTCGAAAAGAATTTGTAAATCCGTAGAAGGATAATTGCAATTTCAAAACGGTGTTAGCAAGAATGAAAAGCATGAGATCTGTAATGTGAACACTTTCTCTTGTGATGTCCAACCAACATGTTTATCCCTCTTTTCTTTCATTTTTTGCTATATAGTGACCACCGTGCACCGGGAAATGCAATTCGGCTCCGGGGAGCACGTGCTCCCGCCTACGGAAAATGATTTTCGAAATGTCAAAAAAATTGGGACAAATTTTTTTGGTGATCTTTGTCACATACAAATGCTACATGCAAATTTTGAGACAAAAAGGTTAAGCATTTTGGCCTGCTCAAAAAAAAACAAATCAAAGACAAAATGTCACCACAAAATGACAACCAAAATTTGTTTTTTTCACCGACAAAACACCGCTGCTCCGTTTCGCACGAAATTTGTCAAGCATGCTTGCGACACCAACACGATCATCTACAAATTTTTTTCAGAATTTTTTGAAACATTTTTCTATAACTTTTCACGTTACTGTTCATCCGGGTGCATTTGCACCCGGGAGCCAAAACGCCAGGCCCCCGTGCACCCCTCTTGTTCTTGTTTATCTTATATGCCACATATCTCCGACATCCCCACTTTTAATTTCTTTTTCTTTGCTTTTTTTCTTTTCTTTTTTTCTTTTTTATAAATAATCTGGATTACAAAACATTTCGAAATTTCTAAATAATTCCGAATATGCAAAAAAATAAGAAATCAAAAGATGTCCGTGTACACAAGAAAATGTTCATGATTTTCAAAATTGGACTAGAAATCATAAAATGTTCGCTGATTAAAAAAATGTTCAGGATTTTGGAAATGTTTGCATGTTCAAAAAATGGTCAATATTTTGATAAAAGTTTGCGTATTAAAAATATATTTATTCATTTAAACACAATTTAGCAAATTCAATAATGTTCATGAATTTTTAAAATATGTTCATATATAAAAATCGTGTTCAAAAACTCTCTGAAATTTAACAAAAACTTTGTCGCTTCAAAAAATGTGCGCTGTTTAAAAAAATGTTCATCAAAAGCAAAACAAAATGTGCATGAATTTTTAAAAAATATTCCAAAATTTATTAAAACATTCAGGAGTTTCACAAAAGTGTTCACTATTTCAAAAATATTCACGAATTGATAAGAAAAAAGTTCACAATTTGAGAAATGTTCATGATTTAGATAACACATTGTGAATTTGTAAAATTATCCGTAATTTCAAAAAACAATTCATGAATTTGAAAAGAATTTTTAAGTTTGTAGAAAAATATTTGTGATTTCAAAAAAGATGTTAGCAAAAATGAAAAGAATGAGATCTAAAATGTGAACAGTTTCTCGTGTGATGTCCAACCAACATGTTTATCCTTCTTTTCTTTCATTTCTTGCTATATAGTGACCACGGTGCACCCCTCTTGTTTTTCTTTATCTTATATGCCACATATCTCCTACATCCCCACCCTCGGGGAAAAAATCTCTCTTATTTCCTCCTTCGTCTTCTTTTGCCACTTGGCCCTTTTGTTATTCTCATCAAAAAAGAATTGCCTTGCTACATGGCCCTCTATATTCTTGCAAAGTCGAATAGTTATGATCAATCAATGAGTTAACTAAGAAAAATACGTTCCTAAAATGCCGAGTATTTTAAGAAAGTGAATAAACGAATAAACATTTGTGCGAATAATGTATAGTACGATCACGATTTAGTATGTCTGCTGATATTTCCAGTTGTTGAACACAGTTGAACGAACCTCTGTTGCTTCTCTCCCGACTTCGAAGAAAATAGTGAGGCAACATCATCAAGGATGGACCTAAGGTTAAATGGTACATACTCTAGCTTTAACTTGCCATCTTCAATTTTGACCATATCATGCAGTTTGTTAATTAGGGATATTGATACATTTTCGTAGATTTGAGCAGTCCACACATAATATCTCTAATAGCATTCCTATAAAAACTACTTGAACTTCCCTTAGAAGAAAGAAACTACATGAACAATAAGCTGGAATGCATAGGAATTATATTTAAAAGAATCACTTAGCACACCTTTCATCGGTGTCCTGATTTCATGAGAAACTACTATTATAATGTGGAGTATGTTAGATCATAAACTTAGAATATTTCAACAGCAAGTAATTTCCAACAAAACCTGGCCTGAGCCTTTGTAATATCAGCGGCTTCGTCTTTCAGCGCTTTCCATTTCCAGCAATTTTCACTAATATTATGATAGAGAGTCCAAGTAGCATATATTATGTAGCCAATAAGCATACATACAACAAAGGCAGCATATGGAGTAGTAATAGCAGACAATGGAAAATGAGGCTTTCTTATGTATCTACACACAATAAAGACAAAGGGATAAAAAATGCAAAAAAAAAATTATGAAAAAATCAATGACCAATCGACAGATACTCCACCTGCATCTCATGTGATGCTTTCTGAATGGTTCACCAAGATGTAGCATGCAGGTGTGTGAGGTGAGGAGGCACCAAGAGCAGTGGCGGAGCTTCCTGGGGCCAAAGGGGGCCATTGCCCCCCTACTCTAGAAAAACTCATAAGTGTACCCCTAATTATTATGCTTGAATATCAAAGATTTCTCAGAGTTCATGTAGAACTTATCTTCTTCGCCCCCTCAGCTCTGATTAGCCCCCTTATCAATCTTCATCAAGCTCCGCCACTGACCAAGAAGGACTTCAGACACATACATGCAAGAGGATTTGAACGGTTTGTGACATCATAAATATTCACCACCAACTTCGGATAGCCAGCTAGCTGCTTCAGCAAATTTTCCAGAAGTGACTCTACATCGAAAACACCTCAAAGGTATCCCTTATGAAAAATAAAAATTTGGGTTCAGTTTGTGGTTGTTGGGCTGAGATGCATTAGATAGGAAAGTGTATCCTGAAATTTCATTACCCTATTTATTTCCTTCTCTTTAATTATTATGAAATCAACATTCCTATGAAACTGATACTTTGAGCATAGGAATCCAATTCATAGAAATTTGAGAACTCTAGCATGTGACACAAAAGTTTATGGCTAAAATATATATAACCACAACAGTTTGACATTCCAAACTGGCCAGAGCATGTATCGACAATTCCTCATCAAGACTACATCCATCATGTAAATATACGCAAAGTCTCGGTTAAAACAGAACAAGCTACTTTCCAGATTACCAATTAGCTGCACTCGAAACTATTCCGTAGTGATACCATGTACATATGCACTCATATAGAACATGGTTCCTTAATTTGAATTAGAACGAGTAGCTAGGACTGTAATGATCACAGAAAGATCCCACGCATGAAGAGATGACCGTAGTTAACTTACAGTATAAGCCCTATTATTTTGATGCAAATTTTCTGCAGATGTACTCCACATGTCCTCACGATATTCCAAAATTTGTGAACCTTATCATCAACCTAGCTTTTGGCATGGTTTCCTTCAACTCGTTTTTGCACTTATGATCTCCAGAATATGTGGACTCTTAAAAAATATGAGGAGGCGTGTGGTAAAAGAGGAGGAAGAAACCTTGTGTTCCCTGCTATCACTAGCAGCAGCCAGTTGTGTGACGCTCACCTTCCTTGGCATCAACCCTGCCATGTAATGTCATGGCAGAGCAGATCAACACCATGATGGGATGGTTGATGTAGTTAGCTGGGCGTCGAGGTGGCCGAAGGAAACACCTAGCGGTTGGACTTGTTGCAGAGTGGCACCGTTGTGGAGGTTGCCCGCGTGGCTAGGGCGGGGGTGGCGGCGAAGCGATTGCCTCTAGCACATGTGTATAGGTGTTGTTATCTGCCAACGAAAAGTGCGAGGAAGATGAAGAATCTGGGGATGGGGTGGGGCATTGGAGGGAGGCCTAACCTAGACAGCAGACCCGATTTCCGCCGTCCACGGAAGCTTCTCCGGCTCTATCTTCCAGCACGGCATCATCTATGCCTTGCTCATCCCCGCTCTCTTCCTCCTCTTTGTAGTGCTTTTCGTTGCCCCTCCCGTCATCTTCGTCAAGCATAACGTGAGGTGGTAGTGCGAAGGGGTGGTGGCATGGGATGAGAGGGGTTGCTTGGGACAGCCCACTCTGTTCCTCCAATTTGTAGTTCTCTTCGCCGGACCGTGGTGATATCGTTGCATGAGGAGCGGGACACGATGTGGCAGCACGAGGAGGGGGCGGTTGCGTGGGGAGCCAGGTGCTGCCTGGGACAAGTAGGTTAGGGTTTGGGCCACACGAGCGGTTGAAAGGCGAACGAAGGAGTGGTCTTTTGCCCCTGGTTTTTGGCTAGAGGGGAGCACGTTGGTTTTTCGGCTGGAGGAGAGCACGTACCAAGCGAGGCTACGAAAAAAAATCAGTGAGAGGCAGGAATCGCTCAAGGGGACTGTAAACGAACGAACGAACAACCTATGCACTGCCCATTTATAAGAGTAAAAGAAGATTTAGGGGTCGAGATATTGGGCTTTTATACTTTTTCTGGCCCAACTCTAAATACCTAGATATATAAGCCAGTCAAAAATCTCAGGGTGGGCTGCGGCCATTGATCGCCAAGCCCAAATCATAACACCGTGTACAACAGCCACTTCAGCTTGACAACCAACTCCAGGTACCGCTAAAAAAAAAATCAACTCCAGGTGGCATGTAATATTCAAAGAATCAATTTAGCTCTCTGTAAACAACAACACAAGATAAAGATGCTTGGAGTAAACTTCAACCAAAATAACCGAATAAGACCTAGGTCATGCCTCTTCAGATTGTACAACATAAGTTGCATGTTGCTTGTCAAAATAAGTTGTTTGCTGCTTGTGAAAATAAGTTGCCGGTTGCTTGTCAAAATTCAGGGCTGCCCAAACAATTTTGCATCACCAAATACATATACATCATCTGCTGCAACTGTTTCTTTGCTCGAAATGCCCCGAACGGCAGGTTTTTGGGCACCGCGGCTCCGTGAAAATGTCTAGGGTTTTGATGTAAAAAAAATTACACCGTGGCTTACTAAAGCGGCTCCAACTACTCTTTACCGGCGGCGGTTGTTGTTCTGTTGTGCTGGTCCTACGGGGCCTTAGTACGACGACTTCCCGACTGTCTACTACAACAAGTTTTGTCCGACTTCGGCTCGCTTCAGTACTTGTAGTCGTCGCTAGGTGGTCTACGGATATGAATGTAATTTTTATTATTTACAGTGTTCGTTGTACCGCCATGATCAAAGATGAATAGATTGGAAGTTTTCTCAAAAAAAAAAAAGCGGCTCCAACTCAAAGTCATAGCGAGGCATGGAAAGCGAGTATAGCCAATAACGAACAATTGTCGTTTTGTTTGTGAATGGTGATGTGGCCGGCCACACCTTCCCCTAGTACTCCCCTACCTACCTATTTAGATGTGGTAACATCAGAGCGGTTCAAGCACGTACGAGTCCGTGCAACTGGGGAGGCCCAAGGCCAAGCGACCAACCTAACTCCCACTTGGCCGGATTGGTCGGTATGGTATAGACGTGTCGCACGCGCCACCCATCTCCTACCTCCGCATTCGTGGCCATCCATCCTCCCGTCCAACGGAACTAACCCCTTCTCCCGGCGGCCAGCTTTCCCAACCAACCCTTCCCGCCTATATCTCCCGCCCCGCCCCACACTCGATCATATCACCACACCGCACCAGTGCATGCAGCATCTGCCATTCTTCTCAGCCTCCTGCTGCATCCCGCGAACTTAGATGTCACACAGAGCCCCCATCTTGCAGCCAACCTAGTCGGTCGCTGGTACGTGCTTAGAGATTAATAATGGCGGCGACGATGACGGTGGAGGAGGTGAGGAAGGCGCAGCGGGCAGAGGGGCCGGCCACGGTGCTGGCGATCGGCACGGCGACGCCGGCAAACTGCGTGTACCAGGCCGACTACCCGGACTACTACTTCAAGATCACCAAGAGCGAGCACATGGCCGACCTCAAGGAGAAGTTCAAGAGGATGTGTAAGTATTACAGTATTGATTAATTGTACTGTACTAGCTAGTAGGCTAGCAGCGCCATCAACTTCACTGCCGGCATTTGAGGTTGATATCGATCGGTGCGACATTACAGGTGACAAATCGCAGATCAGGAAGAGGTACATGCACCTAACGGAGGAGATCCTACAGGACAACCCCAACATGTGCGCCTACATGGCGCCGTCACTGGACGCGCGCCAGGACATTGTCGTCGTGGAGGTCCCCAAGCTCGGGAAGGCGGCGGCACAGAAGGCGATCAAGGAGTGGGGCCAGCCGCGCTCTAAGATCACCCACCTTGTCTTCTGCACCACCTCCGGTGTGGACATGCCGGGGGCTGACTACCAGCTCACCAAGATGCTCGGCCTTCGCCCGTCCGTGAAGCGCCTCATGATGTATCAGCAGGGCTGCTTCGCCGGCGGCACGGTGCTTCGCCTGGCCAAAGACCTCGCTGAGAACAACCGCAGCGCGCGCGTGCTGGTGGTCTGCTCCAAGATCACCGCGGTGACCTTCCGTGGCCCACACGAGTCCCACCTCGACTCGCTGGTAGGTCAGGCGCTCTTCGGCGATGGTGCAGCCGCGGTGATCGTCGGTGCAGACCCTGATGAGTCCGTCGAGCGCCCCCTGTTCCAGCTGGTGTCTGCGAGCCAGACGATTCTGCCGGACTCGGAGGGCGCCATCGACGGCCACCTCCGGGAGGTCGGCCTCACCTTCCACCTCCTAAAGGATGTGCCTGGGCTCATCTCCAAGAACATCGAGCGCGCCCTGGAGGACGCCTTCAAGCCATTGGGCATCGATGACTGGAACTCCGTCTTTTGGGTAGCTCACCCTGGCGGGCCAGCAATCCTTGACATGGTGGAGGCCAAGGTAAACCTGAACAAGGAACGGATGCGCGCCACCAGACATGTCCTCTCCGAATATGCCAACATGTGTCAAGCGCCTGCGTACTCTTCATCATGGACGAAATGCGCAAACGCTCCGCCGAGGATGGCCACGCCACAACCGGCGAGGGAATGGACTGGGATGTTCTCTTCGGCTTCGGCCCGGGACTCACCGTGGAGACGGTCGTCCTCCACAGTTGAAAGAACATGTGCTGCCCCCATGTTTGGTTTTGGTAATTGATGACAATCTCTATGGACTAATGGTTGCCTTGAGTTATATTTGAAGGGTTTGTCCATAGGATTTGCTTGTAGACCATTTGTTGGTCTCAAGGTGATTTGAAGAAGAATATGTGTTGACCAAGGTGCTATTCAAGGATCTATCCAAAGATTGGTCATGTTGATCAAGACTAAATACGAAGAGTGATTCAAGTTGATCAACACACAAAGCGTAGAAGATGTACCAAGCGAGATCAAGTGATCTCATGGTATGGTAAGCATTGTCCATTACGCTTTGTGTACTAACCCGTGTTATATGTGAGAGTTCTTTGTGGGGTTAGGTTTGTTTCCATGGGCGTGCATCAAAAGGAAGATATCACACAACCCATGGAGGATGACATCAAGTGGTGATCGTCATCAAGATTGCGGTGTGCAAGTTCAAGTGGAGCATCACGAAGAGATCACATGCTTGAAGCTTGCCGTCCATTGTGGTGACAATGGACTTGTGAAGATGTGCCGAAGAGTGGCTCACCCATAGTGGAGTATGGGGGAGCAATCAACTAGTCTTCATCGAGCCGGCGCAATCAAGAAAGGTGATCCATCTTGAGGAGGTCAAGATCATCATCATCTAGCTCAAGTGGACTATGCGCAAGGCAAAGGTTTGCCCTTGATAGGTTTTCTATTTTACCGGTCTCATGGTAGTTGTTGGGAGACCGGGTTATAGGATCGATAGCCGTACTATCAAGGGGGGCTCTCAAGTGAGTAGCTTCATCGTATCTTCGTTGAGAGCTCAAACCATTGCATCCTTGCATCATCTTTCTTGGTTCGTGTTTGGTGTTTCTCTTTGTGAGTCTTTGAGCTTTTGGTCATCTTCATGACAAGCTCGAGTTCATCGAAAACGGAGTTCGTATTTGCATCTTCTATGATGTTTTCGATGTTGGAGTTTATGCCGGTTCTTCATTCATAGAGGTTTCTCATCTCTATATGTTAGGCATATCTCCCCTGCCACTTCTTATTATAACCAGTCGCTGTTTGGATAGTACTCGTTGTCTTCTATCCAACTAGCTTGAGTTTGCTCAATTCGGAGCTCATTTGCAGAAGTTATGGCAGTTCTGGTTTTATTTGTATCCTCTGTTTTCTGTGGATTTTCAGTAGCTTGCAAGCGGTAGTACCGCTGGTGCCCACGGTAGTACCGCTTATGCGGTACTACCGCTGGGTACTTTCGTGGCACTACCGCTTGGGGTTTCCCCGAGCGTGCAACTCTCTGTTGCCAGTTTGCCATTCACGGTAGTAGAGCGGTAGTAGCACGGTAGTACCGCTCTGGCGATACTACCGCCCTTACTACCGCCGCCACTACCGCTTGCGGGGTTTCCTTCTGTGCACGTCTCTGTTGCCGTTTTCTGTTAAACGGTAGTAGTGCGGCAGTAGTGCGGTAGTACCGCTCAGAGCGGTAGTACCGCTCTGCTGGGCGGTAGTACCGCTTGGTGCGCTACTTCCGCCCTGCACTACCGCTGCTCTACCGCTTGTGTTTCGCAGAGTGTGCAAGTTTCTGTTGCTCGTTTCGGTTTAGCGGTAGTACCGCTTGGGTGGACGGTAGTACCGCTTGGTGCGGCACTACCGCTCCAGTTCCTTGTTGTTGCCTGCTGCTGGCTGGAACTACCGCTTAAGCGGTAGTACCGCTCACAGGAGCGGTAGTACCGCTCGTACGCGTCCAGCACAGGTAACGGTTGGATTTGGGGTGGCCCTATAAAAGGGGTCTTCTTCCCCAACGGTTCTTTTATCCTTTGAGCTCTTTTCTCCCCCCATTGTTGACCTTCTTGAGCTTGCCTATCTCTCAATCCCTCCAATGATTCTTGCTCCTTCTTGAGGGAATAGAGAGAGGAGATCTAGATCCATCTTTCCACCAATCACTTTCTCCTCTATGTGAGGGAAACCTTGTGGATCTAGATCTTGGAGTTCTTGGTGTTCTCCTTGTTCTTCCTCTCACTTTCCTCCATAGCTTTTGTTGCTTTGGTGGGATTTGAGGGAGAGGGACTTGAGCACTTGGTGTGTTCTTGCCATTGCATTAGTTGCATCGGTTTGAGTTCTCCACGGTGATACGTGGAAGTGGTTAGTTGAGAAGCTTATTACTCTTGGGTGTTTGAGCACCCTAGAGCTTGTTCCTCTTGGGTGCCTTGGCGCCCTAGACGGTTGGTGGTGCCTCGGAGCTCAATCATTGTGGTGTAAAGCTCCGGGCAAGCGTCGGGGTCTCCAATTAGGTTGTGGAGATCGCCCCGAGCAATTTGACGGGTACCGATGACCGCCCCCAAGGGTTGCCAAAGTGTACGGGTTCGGTGACCGCCCTCAAGGGTTGCCATTTGTACGGGTTCGGTGACCGCCCTCAAGGGCCCCTTAGTGGAATCACGGCACCTTGCATTGTGCGAGGGCGTGAGGAGAATACGGTGGCCCTAGTGGCATTGTTGGGGAGCATTGTGCCTCCACACCGCTCCAAACGGAGATTAGCATCCGCAAGGGTGTGAACTTCGGGATACATCGTCGTCTCCGCGTGCCTCGGTTATCTCTTACCCGAGCCCTTTACTTATGCACTTTACTTTGTGATAGCCATATTGTTTCTTGTTATATATCTTGCTATCACTTAGTTGTTTATCTTGCTTAGCATAAGTTGTTGGTGCACATAGGTGAGCCTAGTCGATTTAGGTTTTGTGCTTGACAAATTAACCGCTAGGTTTATTCCGCATTTGTTCAAGCCTAAACCGTAATTATTTTAAAGTGCCTATTCACCCCCCCCCCTCTAGGCGACATCCACGATCTTTCAACAGTGTCCCCATCACTGCCTAGGCCAGCACATGATCGCTCGTTCTCCATTTTATCTTCATCGTGGAAAAATGTAATTTTGTTGCTGCTACACCCAAGTTTGCACTTATTCTACCATATGTGGTTTGTACTAGATGTGTTGGAGTGCTTTGCTGCGCTGCCTAGCTAGGTCATAGCGTTTCTTTCATCTATGCTACGCATACCCTGCTTTTGTTGTTGAGATCGTGGTGGTTTTTTGTGTAAATGAAAGTAACCAATTAGGTTTTCAATGAAACCTAGAAATCAATCACTATCCAATTTGACTACCTTCACAGTATAGACCTCAACAGAAAAACGTTGAGTAACGGTTGAGTTTAGTAGTTCCTCATAAAAAATTATTGACTCTATAGATATGTTAATATGGAGAAGAAAATTGTCCGAAGCACGCACACAACCTGAAGCGCCCCTTGCTTCAAAGAGAGGAGGACATGTTATTCACATTTAATTTGATGGTCGGAATGTGTGTTGTTCGGGTCTAGTCACATGACAATGGCCTATGTGAAAACATCCCTGGTGGCATTTCTTTTCCACACTTAATGAAGAATCTGTAAATTAATAGGCTAAAACAGTGACATATTTTATGGAAAAGAAAGAATAAACTATATAAAGCTTCCAAGCAATCGCACTTTAAGAGCCTATGGGTAGTACACTAGTGAGTACAAAGGGAGTTGAAAAGTCTAGATTCGGCTACACTGATAATCTGCTTAGAGCAACTCCAACGGGGCGACCCATTTCGTCCGTCCGTGTCCGTTTGAGTCGGCATGGACACAAAAGTCGGCCCAACGCGGCGACCCAAACAGACGCGCGCGACCCATTTTAGGCCCAAATTTGGTCGCGTTTGTGTCGGCGCGGACACGGAACGGACGCGCGCAACGCCCGCCCTTCTTCTCCCCCTGGCCCGGCAGTCGGTGACACATTGGCTAGTTTCCTCTTCCTCCCTTCGGCCCCAGCACAACCATCCGCCCCACCGCCCTGCCACCGCCACTAGCCATCCGTCCCCACATAGGTCACCCTCCTGACGGCCACATACTCTGGCCTTTGGTTGGCCGTTTTCACCGCCGCCGCAACCCCGCCGTCAACGCCACCCGGATTAGGATTCCTTGACACTCTTAGTTTCGATGGCACAAATTTTGATGTTTGGGTTATTCGCATGCTTAATCATTTCCGGGCCATTGACCCATGTTTAGAGCAAATTGTAGATATGGGTTTTTCTCCTCCAAAGGATTCTCAAACTCTTATCTCAATGCTCAAGCCTCTAATGTGTTTTTCGATGCTTTGAGCAATGTAGTTATATTTCAACTCATGCCGTTTCGGGATGCTCATGAGTTGTGGACAAAGCTTCAAGACAAATATGGTGTGTCCAAGATTTGTAGGGATGATTGTTCTCCCTCCACCTCCGGTCGTATTGCTTTCTCAACTTCATCTACTTCACCTACATGTGGTTTGCCACAAGGTAATGATATGGTGAGTAGTGTTGGTCATTGTAATGATGATAGTGGGCTTATTATTGATGATCCTTCATCACTACCTTATTGCAATGCTCCATCTTTGGACTTTAACTCTTCGAGCACTCTAAATACTTCACATGCTCGTGTTGATAGTCCTTGCATATCATGTAGAAATTACTTGTCTAAATCTCGTGATGATATGCTTGCTATGTCTTGTTGCCATGATAAAAATGTATGTATTCCCTCTAGTTGTTGTGCTAACAATGTAGAGGAAACCCAACACTCCATGGAACAAGATGTGGTCTTGAATGGTGCCTCAAGGAATCCTACATCATCATCTATTGCTTTTTGCCTTATGGCTAAGGCTTCAAAGGTATCTCCTCCTTTGAACCCCAATATGTCTCTTGATGATGATGTTGATGCTAATGATGATGAGGATAATGATGAAGAGAATGTTAATGTTGCATCCTTAAATATTAAGGGTGAAATGATTTTTAAAGCTCTTCATAAGAATAAAATTGCTTGTTCTAACTTCCTTGAAATCATGACTATTGCCATTGAGGGCAAGAAATATATGGAGGAGTTGGAATCTCATCTCGAGGAGCATGAGTCCACCATTGAGAAAATGGAAGGTCATGAGCGTGATTACGCTAATGAGATTGCGGAGCTATCTCAAGCTCTTGAACTTGAACAAACCACCAAGGAATCTCTTGAGGAGACCTTTGCTCTAGAATTATCTAGATTAAAGGAATCCCATGATAGAGCTCTCGAGGTGGCTAATGATTTTAGAACTAAAAATGATAAGCTTGAATTTGCACATGCTAAACTCCTTGAGGACTTTGAGCACCTCGAAAATGGCTCAAGGGTCATTAAGAGTTCGCTCATTGAATTCACCGAGTCTCATGCTCAACTTCAAGCTTCTTATGCTAAAGAGCTTGTCAAGTTGCCTTCTCCTCCTGTTGTTAATGATGATGTTTGTGTTACTAACTCTATTTCTTGTGAAGCATCCATTTTGAAGGAGAATGTTGAGCTAAGGGCTCAACTTGAGTTGCTATCTAGCAATTATGGGAAATTGGAAGAAAGTCATGAAAAGCTCTCGAGCTCTCATGATGATCTTCTAGTATCCCATAATGTGCTAAAAATAGCTCATGAGGCTAGTACTACTAAGGTAACATCTAGTGAGCCTCATGTGGATACTAGCACTACTTCAAGTGGAAATGCTTTATTGCCATGTGCTAGTCATCGTAATTCATCTACTCATAATGTTGCTACATCTTGTGATGAATTACTTTCCTTGCCTTGTTGCTCTAACGATGAAGCTTATACTTCCTCTAGTACTTGTGTTGATACTAACCATGTAGAGGAAATCAAAGAGCTCAAGGCCCAAGTCACTTCTTTGAAGAAAGACTTGGAAAAGAGTCATGAAGGGAAGTCCACACTCAAGAATATTTTGAGTGTGCAAAAATCCCCCAATGACAAAGGTGGACTTGGATTCAACTCCAATAAGAAGAAGAAGTCCAAGATCAACAAGAAGAAGGGCCAAGAACAAGTCAAGAATTCGGCCAAGATTATTTGCTTCAAGTGCAAAATTGAAGGGCATCATGTTAGATCTTGCCCATTGAAGAAGAAGCCCCATAGTGACAAGCAACAAGGGAAGCGGCCACAAGTTCAATCTCATGCTCAACCACAAGTTGAAGAAAGGCCACTTCCCAAGAAGACTCAAGATATTTCTTCTCAAGTTGAGAAATCAAGTGAGAAGAAAGTGAAGAGTAGACGTTGCTACTTATGTCGTGAGAAAGGTCACGTCGCTTCTTCATGCACGAATGGTACCTTATCCAACCCTATTCTAATTGATAATATCTATTCTCTTGGGAAGGATAAGGTTGGCAATGTGTTTGCCAAGTTTGTTGGTACTCAAAGTGGTGTCAAGAAAAGAACCATTTGGGTAGCCAAGCCTATTGTGACTAACCTCTTAGGACCCAACTTGGTTGGGGACCAACAAGCTCAAACTTGATCAATAGGTGTTGATGGAGGGCATTGGAGACTTGGCTATATTATGAAGAATTAAGGGGACTTCATCATTCATATTGTCTCAAGCCAAGTCACTAGACTATCAAGTTTCCATCTTATATCCAATGTGCCTCCTTGCGGTAACTTGTACTTAAATTATTTACATTTGAAAGTTACATGCCCCTTTGCATGTTTTGGTTTTGTACCTTGCATGTGTTTGTATATGTTGTGCTTCCAATTTGCTTTTCTTGAGTAATCAAGTATATGTATGTTGGCTTGCACATCATGTATGCGTGTGTGTCTTGTGTTGAGCCTTGTTTGCATCTTGTTTATTTCTTAGTTGGCTCTTGTGAGAGATTAATGGAACATCCCATTTTGGGGGAGTGATGTGCTTTGTGCACTTCACGATCCTATAAATGTGTGTACATGAGGAATACTACCTAGTATTGATATTACAAGTATATCTAGTCTCTATGTGGTATGTCTTCTCATGAGAAATTCAAATTCTAAATAGTCCATTAATTATCTTGTGTTGTATCCTCTTATTGCCTCTTGTTTGGTTGTTATTGGTATCACATTATGGGGGAGTAATATGCTTGCATATTACAAGCCTAGAAAATGTGTACATTTGAGATTTTGTCACTTAGAGTTGATATAGTAAATTATCTTGTTCCTAGGTGGCATGTTAGCTCTACAAGTTGCAATTTGCTTATGTTGTTTGGTGTGAAGATGATGTTGGATTGCTTTACAATCTACCACCGGGAATTCATTCCAAATACTTCTTGTACTTGTACATTTGATATTCTTGTATGTGGTAAAAATTGTTGAATCATCTTCACATTGGCTTGTGCTTATTTGCCTTATCTCTTGCCAAGGATTGTGTCAACTCCCATTGTCTTCCATACCACGTGTGGATCTTGTTCTTTTCTTGATCTTGTCTAGTGTTTTTCTAGATTTAGTGAAAGTGGTGATCCCATCTTGTGCATTTTGTATTCAAATGCAAATTCTCTATAATGCACAACGCTTGGGGGAGCTATCCTATTTTCTTTAGAACACTCATCTTGTGATCCTTATCAAGTGTGTGTTGGTGGAAGGCATACCGTTTCTTTTTGGTACTTTGTGCCATCATGAAACTTTGTAGAGGGATTGGTTTGTTTGGAACCATCCTCTCTCTTGGGAGTTCAATATCTTTTTATTGTTGTGTTTCTTTGGTATCTCATTCCTTGATGTATCTTTTATTTGGTATCCTTCAAGTGATTATTTCTTCATTTGGTATCTTATTTTCACTTGGTATATTTTCCAATTGGTATCTTATCAATCATGTGTTGTTTTGATTCGGTTTCAATTGGTATCTCTTCTCATGTGTTGTTGAGTGTTGAAATCAACCATGTGTTGATTTCAATTTGTCTTGAATCATGTGTTGATTTGGTTCTTTGATATAATTTGGACAACCTTATGTTGCGTCACTCTTTCGTGTGCCTTCTTGGTTTACTTGGTGTTTTGTCCAAATTGTATCTCCCTTTGGTTCTTGGAAGTCTTAAGCATGCATATTTACTTTATGTATTTCCTTTGGCATGCTTTCTTTCTTTGACCCAATATATGGGGGAAACTCCACCAAGTCTCTAATTGGATGAGATGTGCATGAAACTCAATTTCATATCCATATGCACATATTTATGTGGAGTTTGTCCTATGTGTTGTTGGTTCTCTAACTCTTTGGTCCCAATGAGTTTGGGCACCATTTTGTTTGTGATGTTGTTCTAGGAACAATTGGAGTTCTTGGTGTTCTCCTTGTTCTTCCTCTCACTTTCCTCCATAGCTTTTGTTGCTTTGGTGGGATTTGAGGGAGAGGGACTTGAGCACTTGGTGTGTTCTTGCCATTGCATTAGTTGCATCGGTTTGAGTTCTCCACGGTGATACGTGGAAGTGGTTAGTTGAGAAGCTTATTACTCTTGGGTGTTTGAGCACCCTAGAGCTTGTTCCTCTTGGGTGCCTTGGCGCCCTAGACGGTTGGTGGTGCCTCGGAGCTCAATCATTGTGGTGTAAAGCTCCGGGCAAGCGTCGGGGTCTCCAATTAGGTTGTGGAGATCGCCCCGAGCAATTTGACGGGTACCGATGACCGCCCCCAAGGGTTGCCAAAGTGTACGGGTTCGGTGACCGCCCTCAAGGGTTGCCATTTGTACGGGTTCGGTGACCGCCCTCAAGGGTCCCTTAGTGGAATCACGGCACCTTGCATTGTGCGAGGGCGTGAGGAGAATACGGTGGCCCTAGTGGCATTGTTGGGGAGCATTGTGCCTCCACACCGCTCCAAACGGAGATTAGCATCCGCAAGGGTGTGAACTTCGGGATACATCGTCGTCTCCGCGTGCCTCGGTTATCTCTTACCCGAGCCCTTTACTTATGCACTTTACTTTGTGATAGCCATATTGTTTCTTGTTATATATCTTGCTATCACTTAGTTGTTTATCTTGCTTAGCATAAGTTGTTGGTGCACATAGGTGAGCCTAGTCGATTTAGGTTTTGTGCTTGACAAATTAACCGCTAGGTTTATTCCGCATTTGTTCAAGCCTAAACCGTAATTATTTTAAAGTGCCTATTCACCCCCCCCCCTCTAGGCGACATCCACGATCTTTCAACAGTGTCCCCATCACTGCCTAGGCCAGCACATGATCGCTCGTTCTCCATTTTATCTTCATCGTGGAAAAATGTACTTTTGTTGCTGCTACACCCAAGTTTGCACTTATTCTACCATATGTGGTTTGTACTAGATGTGTTGGAGTGCTTTGCTGCGCTGCCTAGCTAGGTCATAGCGTTTCTTTCATCTGTGCTACGCATACCCTGCTTTTGTTGTTGAGATCGTGGTGGTTTTTTGTGTAAATGAAAGTAACCAATTAGGTTTTCAATGAAACCTAGAAATCAATCACTATCCAATTTGACTACCTTCACAGTATAGACCTCAACAGAAAAACGTTGAGTAACGGTTGAGTTTAGTAGTTCCTCATAAAAAATTATTGACTCTATAGATATGTTAATATGGAGAAGAAAATTGTCCGAAGCACGCACACAACCTGAAGCGCCCCTTGCTTCAAAGAGAGGAGGACATGTTATTCACATTTAATTTGATGGTCGGAATGTGTGTTGTTCGGGTCTAGTCACATGACAATGGCCTATGTGAAAACATCCCTGGTGGCATTTCTTTTCCACACTTAATGAAGAATCTGTAAATTAATAGGCTAAAACAGTGACATATTTTATGGAAAAGAAAGAATAAACTATATAAAGCTTCCAAGCAATCGCACTTTAAGAGCCTATGGGCAGTACACTAGTGAGTACAAAGGGAGTTGAAAAGTCTAGATTCGGCTACACTGATAATCTGCTTAGAGCAACTCCAACGGGGCGACCCATTTCGTCCGTCTGTGTCCGTTTGAGTCGGCATGGACACAAAAGTCGGCCCAACGCGGCGACCCAAACAGACGCGCGCGACCCATTTTAGGCCCAAATTTGGTCGCGTTTGTGTCGGCGCGGACACGGAACGGACGCGCGCAACGCCCGCCCTTCTTCTCCCCCTGGCCCGGCAGTCGGTGACACATTGGCTAGTTTCCTCTTCCTCCCTTCGGCCCCAGCACAACCATCCGCCCCACCGCCCTGCCACCGCCACTAGCCATCCGTCCCCACATAGGTCACCCTCCTGACGGCCACATACTCTGGCCTTTGGTTGGCCGTTTTCACCGCCGCCGCAACCCCGACGTCAACGCCACCCGGACGCTACACCGCCACACTCCAGCGCGGCAACGTCGCTCTCCCAGATGCCGCATGCTCACCAGACGCCGACGTGCTCGCCGGATGGCGACATGCCTGCTACCTTGTCTCGGAGGAGCGCGAGGCTCTTCACCAGCCGGCTTCTTCCACGATGCCCGCAAGTTGTTCGACAGTTTTCCCGCAAGGTACAAATGGACTCCGACGACGAGTTCTTTTTCCACAATTTTTGCGATTCGGATGATTCTTCATCCGATGACGAGGAAATTGTGGCTGCTGCGTTGGTCGTCCATGAACACCTTAGTAGGCAGTGACCAATGTTCAGGGGCTCAATGCCGGGGCACACGCCGACGTTGAATCACAACCGAGAGAGCGGCCATGCCCTACTCTGGCATGACTACTTTGAATCCCCAAACCCACTTTTCAAACATCACCTATTCCGGTAGCTAGCGGCCATGCCCTAACTGCTATTGATACAACATGGTTGTTGGCAATGAATGCCGGCATGGGCTTTCCGGAGATGCTTGGTAGCATATATTGCATGCACTCGGAGTGGAAGAACTGCCCTTCTGCTTCACAACATCTCTGGATTTGCCACTCTTTCTTTGGCATGGCTGGATCTCACAATGATATCAACATGCTTCAGCGCTCTCCGGTGTTTGGAAGGATGGCAGAAGGCAATTACCCAGAGGTCAATATTGAGATCAATGGCCACCACTACAACAAAGGATACTACCTAGCTGACGGTATCTATTCTCAGTGGACTACTCTTGTGAAGACAATCCCCAACCCTGTAGGAGAGAAGATAAAGATATTTGCCCAAGAGTAAGAGAGTGCTTGGAAGGATGTGGAGCGTGCCTTTGGTGTTCCAATCCCGATGGGGCATCGTTCGGTATCCTGCTAGAACTTGGAGCACCACAAAGTTGTGGGAGGCGATGACTGCTTCTGTGATCATGCACAATATGATCGTAGAGGATGAGCGCCCGGAATGCCTCTACGACCAAGGGTATCGGTTTCCGGGTGGAAATGTTGTGCCTCAGCATGGAGGAGCGGCAACGTTTGCGCAGTTCACCGAATTTCATCATCAAATGCGTGATTGGGAAACTCACATTCAACTGCAAGATGATTTGGTTGAGTATATGTGAGCTCATGTTGGCAACCAATAGATGTATTGAATATCTTTTCTTTCAAATGTATTCTTAGACAATTTAATTTTTATTTGGCTTGTAAACTATGAGATATTTATTTGGTTCTCAAACTATGAGATATTTGTATTTTATTGAACTATGTTAACTAGGGTCAATTTTTTTACATATGTTGCAAAACAATCTAAAAATGGTCGCAAGCCGGCCGCGAGGACGAAAATTGGGTCGGCGTGTTGGGCGCACGGCCGACCCAAACGCAAAAAGGGGAGGACGAGCCGACCTAAAAGGACAAAAAGCGGACAAAGCATGCGTCTGTTTGGGTCGCCTGGTTGGAGTTGCTCTTAGAGAGGGTGGATTGGGAATGAAATGTGTGTTTTCTTGTCAGAGAAATTAGAGCATTTATCATATATTTTTTTCAGTGCTCGATGGCTGGTTTAATTAGGAGTCTTCTGAGATGTGCATTTAGTCTACATTCTACCCCAACCAATTTGCACGAATGCTTTGGGAACTGGATAAAAAGTTTCCCAAAAATGACAAGAGATTGGTTCTGGTAGGAGTATGATATTATTTGTCAAAGTATATTTTGTCCAAGTTAAATAAACACCCAAAGAGTGACCACTTTGTAGAGCCTAGTGATATGTTGCGTCAAGAAAAAAAAATTACATAGGTGTTAGGATTTATGATATTATTTTTTTGTTTTGGTTGGTGAGTGGTTTTTAGCGGTGTGCAAGATGTGGGTAGTCGGCCTATGTTTTATTTTAAGCCTACGCTTACTATTTATCATAGCCGATCTGAAGCCCGGAGAAAGGAGGAGGGTCCAACCCTATGTAACTTGATGGTTATGCCCAAAAATTCATGATTTAAAAAAAATATTTAAGTTTTTTATTATTCAATTGTTCTTTCCTGTTTTGATGGGGTTGTCAATGTCCTTGGACTGACGCATCTCCACCATAGTGTTTAAGGGGCCAGCTTTTTAAATTTTCTAATGTTGAGTGCGTCATTTGTTCAGTTTTAAAGCTTACAAACCAAAACTAGATGACAAGTGTCGACGTTGAGTGTGTGATTTGTCTTTCGGATGATTTTATATAATATCATTAGCAGATGGTCAATAGTCAAAGTTTGAGCATTTGGTAAAAGTTGCAAGGAGAAGGAAGAGCAGAGCAGAGAGGAGAGAATTGCAAGCCTCACTGCCTGCCGCACCCGCACCCAGAGAAGAGCCAGCCAACGATACCTCGACAGCGTCGGCCATGGCCGCCGCATACGACCGCACGGCCGACCTCCGCGCGCTGGACGCCACCTGCTCCGGCGTCCGCGGCCTCGTCGCGTCCGGCGTCACGCACCTCCCCCGCATCTTCCGCGTTTCCGACGACGCCCACCGACCACACCCACCGCCACCGCAAGCTCCATCCCAAGAACCGCCGTCCTCATCAGCGGCGTCCGTCCCCGTGATCGACCTCAGCGGCGCCGACCGCGCGGCTGTGGTCGCGGCCGTCCGCCGGGCCGCGGCGGAGTGGGGCTTCTTCCAGGTTACGGAGCACGGGGTGCCGGAGCCGGCGATGGCCGCCGCAGTGGGGGCGGTGCGGGGCTTCCACGAGGCCGCCGGCGGCGAGGGGAGCGACAAGGCCAGGCTCTACTCGCGTGAGCCGGCGAGGGCGGTGAAGTACCACTGCAACTTCGACCTGTACCAGTCGCCGGTGGCCAACTGGCGCGACACGCTCTACCTCCGCATGGCGCCCGACCCGCCCGACGCCGGCGACCTGCCGGACAGCTGCCGGTGAGCACATGACGATTTTGCAATAAATTGAGCACCTGTGACTGAGTGCTCTGTTAACTGCCTGATTTGCAAATTAAGCTTGATTAGATGCTCAGATTTGTTAATTGTGAACTTGTGCCAATAATTAATTATCTACTTATTTGAGTGTGCTTGAGAGTATCTGTAGCAAATCCCCATGGACCAGAGCAAATCCATTCTTCTTTTATCTAGTGCAACCACACGCAAAATGAGAATAAAAGGAAGCCTTGAAAGTTTTACCTCAACTTGTCAACCACTATTACAAACTACTCTACTTATGTGTACAAAGATAAGAGCATCTCCAACAACAGAGGCGCTAAATAAGCGACGCGCCGAATAAAACGACTTTTTAGCGCGCGCGCTCCCGAAACCACCGCTCCAGCGGACGCGCAAAAAACGCGCGCGCGCTAAAAACCTTCCTGCGCACGGAGAAGAACGGCATCGCACGCTGCTTATTTCGGGCGCCCGCTACCGCGCGCGCGACCGAACGAAAACGCGCGCGAAAGCGACCAACCGCCCCGCCCTCGCCCGCCCGTGCCGCCGGCGGCGACCAGCTGCCATGGACGGCCGCACGGACATCCCCCCGACCCCCCGTACACGTGCGACCTCTCCGCCACCGCCGCCTCCGCCGCCGCAAACCCTAGTGCGGGCTTCACCTCCGCCTCTGCCGCCGCCGCTCCCAACACAAGCCTTGCGCGCGGGCTCTTCATGCCGCCCCAGACGAGCGCGCAGGGTGGCGTCGCGCCGCCGCCGGCGGCGAAGCAACGGAGCTCCACCTCGAAGCGACCCGTGGCGGCCATCGCGCCCGCGCTGGCGCCCGCGACGGCGACCGCGCCTCCGGCTCCAAAGAAGAGGAAGGCAGTGATGAAGAAGAAGGCGGGAGTGAGGGTTGCCGTGCCTCCGCCGCTCGAAGCGCCGGAAACCTCGCAATTTGTTGCGCTGGTGGTCGATGCACACATAGTGATCGATGAAATGCCAACAAGGTATAATTTTTGTTTTCGTTTTGTTGTTGTTGACAAATGTGCACATATGATAGATTGATTAGTTTCTTTTGTCATACTACTTTGTAGTTTCAACGATGACGCATATATGTCGACTATGGGTGTTGGCTCCAACAATTGGTCTCATACCAATGAAGTGGATGAAGACTATCAATATGAAGTAGATGAGGAGGGTGAGGGTTTGATCGATGCACCGAGAGGAAGGGCTTCGAACTACACCGTGGAGGGATGTCTTGATTTGCAACACATGGTTGAATCTGTCCATGGATGCCACGGTTGGAACCGACCAAACCAAAGATACATATTGGATTCAGATGAAGGAGTTCTTTGACACGCACAACACGAGTGGAATTGAGCGCACCGAAAGATCTCTTCGCTCCCGGTGGTCGACGATCAACAAAGATTGTCAAAGGTGGGCGGCGGCAATGACGGCGGTTGACAAGATAAACCCAAGTGGCACAAATGAAAGAAATAGGGTGAGTGCCATTTCCCATGTCTCCCATGCATCCCATGCTCAACATTTCTTCTATGTTCATGCTTCATCTTTTGTGTTTTCTAGTGCTAACTTGTTCTTTTGTTTGTAGCTCAACATTGCACAAAACTTGTTTCGAGGAGAAGAGACGAAGATCAAGAAAGGCAAGATGACACTAGTAGAAAAAGGGCCATTTGTCCCGGTTCCAGAGGGCCATTTGTGCCGGTTCTGGAACCGGGACTAAAGGGTCGGGACTAATACCCAAAACCTTTAGTCCCGGTTTGCTTACGAACCGGGACTAAAGGCCTTCCACGTGGCGCTGCCTGGGGCGGGGGAGGGAGGACCTTTAGTCCCGGTTGGTGTTACCAACCGGGACTAAAGGCTCAACCTTTAGTCCCGGTTGGTAACATTAACCGGGACTAAAGGAGCTGGGGTTTTTGTTTTTTTTTGGAAGTGGGGGGTGAGGGGGTTTTGTAGGGTTAATTTAGGGGTTTCATATTGTGTTATAGCTAGCTAATAGAGAGAAGTGTCCTCTCTTTCTCCGTGCTTGGTCGACGCTAGCTACTATACATATAGAGAGAACTCGACACGCTGGCTAATAAGCAAATGAAGGAAACCATTAATTACACAAGATCGTCATGCTGAACATATACAGAGAGAAGTGATCGACCTCTCTTTCTCCGAGAGATTGGCCAAACAACAAGTTTTCGTATATCTATCCGACGCTACTACATATATACAATATAACATCTTTTACAATCCCTAACATCATCTACCTAAGATCCAATCACAAATCCGCATGGTATTCTCCGTCTTTAATTAGGTATGACGTGGTCAAGAAGGAATCCTGCCAATTCCTCTTGAATTGCTCGTATGCGATCATGTGGTAGGAGTTCATCCCGCATTTGCCAGATCTAATTTAAAGAAGGGGGTCAATACATGCATATATATATATGAATAAAACTCAACACAATTGATGGTAATATATAAAATAAAATTGTGAATATTATTTACGTACTTCAAATTGTTTGTCAGAGAAGCCCCGCTCAGAGGTCGAGTGGCGAATGAACTTGCATACGTAGTATGCACATAAAACAGTCCCGGGTGCCTGGTACAAGCACTTTACGAGAATAGAGTTCAATCAAACTGATAAGCAAGCATGGTAATGATATATTGATGAAAATTTGAATCAATTAGAGATGCGCGGAACTAGCTAGTACTACTTACTTTGGGGTGCGTAAATCGCAACTCTTTGTTTAGACCGGGAACCTTTCGGGTGAACTTCTTCCAAACCCTGCCAGGCAAAGATAATGATTACTTGATATCAGGAAATTAAGAAAAGTTGCATGCCGATATGGTCCCGGTATTGACTGAACTTACTTCTTGAGCATTGCAGTCATGTCCGCATAATTCTCGGGATCTTTACGTCTCGAGTCTAAGACAGTTACTAATGCCCCGTCAAGCTTAATGGATAGCAGAATAAACTGGGAACTGCGCACGCATATATAACTCATCAATTACATTACTTAACCTCGAGTAAGCGAAACCGAATATACAGAGAAGACAGCAACACTCACTTGAAGTTGTAAGGAAAGAGTATTTCCCTTTTGTTTTGATGTATAAGGAACGACTTTAGCAAGTTCTCCTCGGTCTATTTGATTGAGTTTCGTACCGTCCATTCATTTACGGCATCTGGGCTAATGAACCCAACATCGAAGATTCCTGCTTTTTTGCATTCGACGATCTTCAATCTGCATAATATAGTGAGGATAATTATGTATACATGCAATGAACGAGCTGAGCTAGAGACTTAACTATAGAAGTAATACTTACAGACAGTAGGAAGTCATGAGTTGTTTGTCGAGGGCCAATTGATTGTATAACTGAAATAACTCCACAAATTCAATAGGCATCACGGGAAGTCCAATGAATTCGTGCTCTGGTTTCACTGCCACATAAATAGTGTCTCTCCCAGACTCCCTGCAGGTTTTCATGTACCACTCATGCAATTTGTACATCATCGTTGTTAGAGGAGGATGACCAGGTTTGACGAGAGGCTTCCCGTGCACGTATTTATATTCTTCTTTTGTTACCTCAGCCGTTTCAAAAATTACATCATCCCCCAAGTAATCACCAGGATTGGTACCGGGCACCATCCCCGGATGATTAGCGACGATATCGCTAGACACCTTGAGCGGGGGGCACGATTGCTTCTCCTGTTCGCCGAGCTGGGGAATTGTTTTCCCACTTCTTCATTCTGCTAACCTTGCTTCACTGGAAGTACTTCCCGACCGCCGCGCTTCATCATATGTCTTTTGAATAATGCGGTCATTGTTGGATTGCGGCGGAGGCGGTGGTGGTCGCTTCAGGGCATCGATAGTGCGCTTCACTTTCATCGGATCTAGCTTCTCCTTCGGAGGTGGAGTTTTCTTTGCAAAATGGTCCCTCACTTGGGCACGACATATGTCCTCGTTTTCCTGCTCGGTCCTCTCATATGGTAACTTTTCCAGAGGCTTGAGAGATGGACCGTATCTAAATTGCCTCCCTCCTCTGCTTGTACTGCTAGCCGCCGGAGCGGCGGCATCTCTGTTCCGTCGTTGCTGACGAGGCTGAGAAGGAGGCAGAGTGCTCCGACGCGCCGGAGTAGGCGAATGAGGAGGCGGAGTGCCCTCACGCGTCGGAGGAGCCGGAGAAGGAGGCGGAGTGCCCTGATCACTCGCCGGAGGAGGAGGAGGAGGAGGAGGAGGAGGCGGAGTGCCCTGACTCGCCGGAGGAGGAGGAGGAGGCGGAGGCGTCCAGTTTGGAAGCTTGATGTACTCCTTCTGCCATAGACATGTACTCCTCAGAGCACGAACCAGTTGCCGTACTCATCGACATGCAAGTTGTGATATTCTATACAATACATGATCATCTCATACATCACATATATCTCATCATGTAATTGGCCATATCACATCACAACATACCCTGCAAAAACAAGTTAGACATCCTCTAATTGTTGTTGCAAGTTTTACGTGGCTGCTACGGGTATCTAGCAAGAACGATTCTTACCTACGCAAAAACCACAACGGTGATATAAAAGTTGCTATTTCACCTTCTACAAGGACCGCCTCTGTCGAATCCGATTCAACTAAAGTGGGAGAGACAGACACCCGCCAGCCATCTTACGCAACAAAGTTACATGTCAGTCGATGGAACCGGTCTCTCGTACGTGGACGAGTAAGGTTGGTCCGAGCCGCTTCATCCCACAATACCGCCGAATCAAGAAAAGACTAAGGAGGGAAGCAATCTAAATATCAACGCCCACAAACTCCTTTGTGTTCTACTCGAGATCTCATCTATGCATAAACCTGGCTCAGATGCCACTGTTGGGGAACGTAGCATGGGAAACAAAAAATTTCCTACGCACACGCAAGATCTATCCATGGTGATGAGCATCTACGAGAGGGAGAGTGAATCTACATACCCTTGTAGATCGCTAAGCGGGAAGCGTTAAGAAACGCGGTTGATGTAGTCGAACGTCTTCGCGATCCAAATCGCCGAGCGTCCCGCGATCCAATCACGATCCGTCCCGATCAAGTACCGAATGGACGGCACCTCCGCGTTCAGCACACGTACAGCTTGATGACGATCTCCGCCTTCTTGATCCAGCAAGAGAGAGCGAAGAGGTAGATGAGTTCTCCAGCAGCACGACGGCGTGGTGGTGGTGGTGGTGGAGCTATTCCGACAGGGCTTCGCCTAAGCACCGTCAAAATCAGCTAGAGGAAAAACTGTATAGATACGGGGAGAGAGGGCTGCACCGTGGCTTAGGGTGTTTGGTCCTCTCTCCCCTCTAGTATATATAGGAGGGAGGGGGAGGGGGCTGGCGCACCAGGGTTTCCTCCCTAGGTGCGGCCGAACCAAGGAGGAGGAGGTGGACTCCTCCACTTCTCCTTGTCCAATTAGGACTCCTTCCTTATTTAGTTCCCCTTCCCTTTTCTTGGGTTTTATGCCTTTCCCATTAATTCCAGCCGCATGGGCCTTATAGGGCTGGCTTGCCCAGCCCACTAAGGGCTGGTGCAACCCCCCTTAGGCCCATGTGGCCTCCCGGCATGGGTGGCCCCTCCCGATGGCCCTCCGGCACTCCCGGTACACTACCGGAAATACCCGAAACTTTTCCGGTGACCAAAACGGGACTTCCTATATATCAATCTTTACCTCCGGACCATTCCGGAGCTCCTCGTGATGTCCGGGATCTCATCCGGGACTCTGAACAACCTTCGGTCACCACCATGCATAACTCAATTCTACCGAAAACGTCACCGAACCTTAAGTGTGCAGACCCTGCGGGTTCGAGAACTATCTAGACATGACCGAGACACCTCTACGGCCAATAACCAATAGCGGGACCTGGATGCCCATATTGGTTCCTACATATTCTTCGAAGATCTATATCGGTCGAACCTCTATGTCAAGGATTCAATTAATCCCGTATGATGTTCCCTTTGTTCTTCGGTATGTTACTTGCCCGAGATTCGATCGTCGGTATCTCTATACCTAGTTCAATCTCGTTACTGGCAAGTCTCTTTACTCGTTCCGTAATACAAGATCCTGTGGCTAACTCTTTAGTCACTTTGCTTGCAAGGCTCATTGTGATGTTGTATTACCGAGTGGGCCCTGAGATACCTCTCCGTCACACGGAGTAACAAATCCCAGTCTTGATCCATGCCAACCCAACAGACACCCTCGGAGATACCTGTAGAGCACCTTTATAGTCACCCAGTTACGTTGCGACGTTTGATACACACAAGGTATTCCTCCAGTGTTAGTGAGTTGCATGATCTCATGGTCAGAGGAACAGATACTTGACATGCAGAAAACAATAGCAATAAACTGACACGATCTTATGCTATGTTCGTAGTTTGGGTCTTGTCCATCACATCATTCTCCTAATGATGTGATCCCGTTATCAAATGACATCTTATGTCCATGGCTAGGAAACCTTCACCATCTTTTGATCAACGAGCTAGTTAACTAGAGGCTTACTAGGGACACAGTGTTGTCTATGTACCCACACATGTATTTGAGTTTCCAATCAATACAATTATAGCATGGATAATAAACGATTATCATGAACAAGGAAATATAATAATAACTAATTTATTATTGCCTCTAGGGCATATTTCCAACAAAGTGCACATATACATCTCATACATGAACATATACACATGAAAATTTATCTATCTATCTATCTCATCTCATACATGAACATATACACACATATACATGAACATATACACAAATACATGAAAAAAACATATACATGAACATATACACATATACATGCCCGCAAAAAAAATACACATATACATGAAAAAAACAGAGCACACGCGGTGCTGCCGGCCGGCGACCATGGAGCAGCGGCGATGGGGAGCAGGGGACATGGGAAGGGGGGCCTCACTGTGGGGGGCGCGGCGATGGCTTGATCGGCGATGAGGACGGCGGGCTCGGGGGCGGGGGGGGGGGGGGGGGGGGCGAGGGCACGACGAGGACGGCAGGCTCGAGGCCGGCGACGAGGACGGCGCGCGGCGAGGGCGAGGGCGCGAGGGCGCGTCGGCTATACTGGGGCACTAACCATGAAGATCTGATCCCCAAACGGCTTGTAGCAGATGTCGCATCGCAATGCCTCCGGCTCAATGGTGTAAGCCCCAGCAGACTCTTCTTCTTCCTCCTCCCGGGGCTGGTTCACCGCCCCCCCTTTCCCGGGAGCCGTCCTCGCCTTCTTGGCGCTCTGCTTCTCCATCCCTGCATGCATCAGACAAGAAATTGTCCATTTTATGTCTGAGTGCAGAGACGAACGGAAGAACCATGAAGGAGATCTGTAGGTAGGTAGATATACTGGGGAGAGGCGCAATGCTCACCTGCACGTCGCTTAGCTTTAGGCCTTGAGCAAGTAGTGTAGACTGCAGCGAGAAAATGGGTGGGTTGGAGCAACAGGTGGAGATCTTTATAGAGCAGCAGAGTAGCTGAGGAAGATGAGTTCACCTGCTCGGTTGGTTGCTCCCAGTAAATTAATTAGTCATGGGAGAGAAATTAATCGCTGGAGGTGTTGTCATGTCAGTCAAGTCGAGGAGACTTTCGACATGGGAGTGGAGGACAAGACAGGAAAAGTTTAGAGTTTTTGTTTCTACTTACAGGCAAATATTTAGAGTTTTTCAGTGATTCTTTTTGCTTTTAGGTCACAAAAATTATAAACTTTCTGTTAGTGCAATTAGTTTCCAAATTTGAATAGTTTAAATTTGAATTCTTTTAAATTGGTGTGAATCACTAGTTTGTGAATAACTTTACTATAAAAATAGATTTTTGAGTAATTCTTTTTCCTGCTATTTAATATTACTGTGTTTTATCATTATATTCAATTTGGTAATTTTTAGGTTTTTTTAAATGTCTGTTTTAACCAAAAACAGATTTTGTTATTTTAGTTTTCTATTAAAGTTTCTAAAAAAAATTCTTTATGAAAATTCTTTTTGCTATTAATGTTTTGAACAAAAAATACTTTGATAACTTTAGTTGCATAAATTTTATATAATTTTAGTTTCATAAATACTAGAGGTTTATAAAATATTTTTAGCTGATTCCTTTTGCTATTAGAGTTTTATAAAAGCTTTTTAGTTGATTCTTTTTGCTATTGAAGAATATTATAGTTTTATTTTAGTTGATCATAACAGAATTTTTTAATTGATTATTTTTAGTTCATTATTTTTGCTAATAGAGTTTCATAAAGGTTTTCTAGTTCATTCTTTTTGCTATTAGTTCATTCTTTGAGCTAAATGACCCTGAAATTGAAAAGCACTTCAAATGAACTCTGAAAAGGTTGAAAGTCGGCATGGTATCATCATTTCACCCACATAGCATGTTCTAATAATTTGAGAGGGTTACGACAAAAACTGGATGCACTTCGTGTACAAAATGGACAATCTCTTTCGAAGTACCAGGGATTCGGACGAAAAATCATCTGTTAGAAAGGGATTTCATTTTTTTGAACTTATTTGAACTCCAGACTTTTTGTGTGTTCAAAATGCACCATTAAAAGCCACATCATCAATTTTCAACCCTTTCTGACTTCATTTCCTATTTTTCATGCATTTACTGATTTTTTTAAGCTAAATGACCCTGAAATTGAAAAGCACTACAAATGAACTCTAAACAGGTTGAAAGTTGGCATGGTATCATCATTTCATCCACATAGCATGTGCTAAAAAGTTGAGAGGGTTACGGCAAAAACTGGATGCACTTCGTGTACAAAATGGACAATCTCTTTCGAAGTATCAGGGTTTCGGACGAAAATTCATCTGTTACGAAGGAATTTCATTTTTTTGAACTTATTTGAACTCCAGACTTTTTGTGTGTACAAAATGCACCATTCAAAGCCACATCATCAATTTTCAACCCTTTCTGACTTCATTTGGTATTTTCCATGCATTTACTGATTTTTTTGAGCTAAATGACCCTGAAATTGAAAAGCACTACAAATGAACTCTGAAAAGGTTGAAAGTTGGCATGGTATCATCATTTCTCCCACATAGCATGTTATAAAAAGTTGAGAGGGTTACGGCAAAAACTGAATGCACTTCGTGTACAAAACGGACAATCTCTTTCGAAGTATCAGGGTTTCGGACGAAAACTCATCTGTTACAAAAGGCATTTAATTTCTTCACATGTAACTGCAATGATATAGTTGTGGAGAGAAAGACTTCAGTTTTTCTTCGGTTGTGTCCTTTGCTTATTTCGCCGTAACCATGGATAATCTTCATCGTTTAACAGGGTGCTTGGGTCAGCCATGACTTTGAAGGGAGGAATTTCATGAAACTTTTCATAATCTTCAGACATGTCTGTCTTGCCCTCCAATCCCACGATGTCTCTTTTTCCTGAAAGAACTATGTGGCGCTTTGGCTCGTCGTATGATGTATTCGCTTCCTTATCTTTTCTTTTTCTCGGTTTGGTAGACATGTCCTTCACATAGAAAACCTGCGCCACATCATTGGCTAGGACGAATGGTTCGTCTGTGTACCCAAGATTGTTCAGATCCACTGTTGTCATTCCGTACTGTGGGTCTACCTGTACCCCGCCTCCTGACAGATTGACCCATTTGCACTGAAGCAAAGGGACCTTGAAATCATGTCCATAGTCAAGTTCCCATATGTCCACTATGTAACCATAATATGTGTCCTTTCCCCTCTTGGTTGCTGCATCAAAGCGGACACCGCTGTTTTGGTTGGTGCTCTTTTGATCTTGGGCGATCGTGTAAAATGTATTTCCATTTATCTCGTACCCTTTGTAAGTCAATACAGTCGAAGATGGTCCCCTGGCCAATGAGTACAGCTCATCAGAAACAGTGTTGTCACCCATGAGACGTTTTTGCAACCAACTGCCGAAAGTCCTGATGTGTTCATATGTAATCCAGTCGTCACACTGCTCCGGGTGTTTGGAGCGCAGAATATTCTTGTGTTCATCGACATACGGGGTGACCAAGGTAGAATTCTGTAGAACTGTGTAGTGTGCTTGAGACCAAGAATGCCCGTCCCTACATATTATTGAGTACGCTCCTAGCGTGCCTTTTCCAGTCAGTCTCCCCTCATACTGCGATTGAGGGAGACCAATCTTCTTAAGGTCAGGAATAAAGTCAACACAAAACCCAATGACATCCTCTGTTTGATGGCCCATGGAGATGCTTGCTTCTGGCCTAGCGCGGTTACGAACATATTTCTTTAAGACTCCCATGAACCTCTCAAAGGGGAACATATTGTGTAGAAATACAGGGCCCAGAACGACAATCTCGTCGACTAGATGAACTAGGACGTGCGTCATGATATTGAAGAAGGACGGTAGGAACACCAGCTCGAAACTAACAAGAGATTGCACCAAATCACTCCTTAACCTTGGCAGGATTTCTAGATTGATCACCTTCTGAGAGATTGCATTGAGGAATGCACATAGCTTCACAATGGCTAATCGAACGTTTTCCGGTAGAAGCCCCCTCAATGCAACCGGAAGCAGTTGCGTCATAATCATGTGGCAGTCATGAGACTTTAGGTTCTGGAACTTTTTCTCTGCCATATTTATTATTCCCTTTATATTCGACGAGAAGCCAGACGGGACCTTCATACTGAGCAGGCATTCAAAGAAGATTTCCTTCTCTTCTTTGGTTAGAGCGTAGCTGGCAAGACCTTCATACTGCTTTGGATGCATGCCGTCTTTTTCATGCACACGTTGCTGTTCCTCCCGTGCCTCCGGTGTATCTTTTGTCTTCCCATACACTCCCAAGAAGCCTAGCAGGTTCACGCAAAGATTCTTCGTCACGTGCATCACGTCGATTGCAAAGCGGACCTCTAGGTCTTTCCAATAGGGTAGGTCCCAAAATATAGATTTCTTCTTCCACATGGGTGCGCGTCCCGCATCGTCAGTCGGAACAGATAGTCCGTCAGGACCCTTTCCAAAGATTACTTGTAAATCATTGACCATATCAAGTATGTGATCACCAGTACGGAGGGCGGGCTTCTTCCGGTGATCTGCCTCACCTTTGAAATGCTTTCCTTTCTTTCGACATTGATGGTTGGTCGGAAGAAATCGACGATGCCCCAGGTACACATTCTTCCTGCATTTGTCCAAATATATACTGTCGGTGTCATCTAAATAGTGTGTGCATGCGTGGTATCCCTTGTTTGTCTGTCCTGAAAGGTTACTGAGAGCAGGCCAATCGTTGATGGTTACAAACAGCAACGCATGTAGGTCAAATTCCTCCTGTTTCTGCTCATCCCACACACGTACACCTTCTCCATTCCACAGCTGTAAAAGTTCTTCAACTAATGGCCTTAGGTACACATCAATGTTGTTGCCGGGTTGCTTAGGGCCTTGGATGAGCACTGGCATCGTAATGAACTTCCGCTTCATGCACAACCAAGGAGGAAGGTTATAGATACATAGAGTCACGGGCCAGGTGCTATGATTGCTTCTCTGCTCCCCAAAAGGATTAATGCCATCTGCACTCAAACCAAACCATACGTTCCTTGCGTCACCTGCAAAGTCCCCCCACCTTCTCTCGATTTTTCTCCACTGCGACCCGTCAGCGGGTGCTCTCAACTTCCCGTCTTTCTTACGGTCTTCTTTGTGCCATCGCATCAACTTGGCATGCTCTTTGTTTCTGAACAGACGTTTCAGCCATGGTATTATAGGAGCATACCACATCACCTTGGCAGGAACCCTCTTCCTGGGGCGCTCGCCCTCAACATCACCAGGGTCATCTCGTCTGATGTTATACCGCAATGCACCGCATACAGGGCATGCGTTCAAATCCTCGTACTCACTGCGGTAGAGGATGCAATCATTAGGGCATGCATGTATATTCTGCACCTCCAATCCTAGAGGGCATAGAACCTTCTTAGCTTCGTACGTACTGCCGGGCAATTCGTTATCCTTTGGAAGCTTCTTCTTCATTATTTTCAGTAGCGAACTAAATCCCTTGTCAGATACACCATTGTCTGCCTTCCATTGCAGCAATTCCATTGTGGTACCGAGCTTTCTGTTGTCATCTTCGCAATTTGGGTACAACCCTTTTTTGTGATCCTCTAACATGCGATCGAACTTCAACTTCTCCCTTTCACTTTCGCATTCTCTCTGTGCATCAACAATGACCCGGCGAAGATCATCATCGGGCACATCGTCTGGTTCGTCTTGATGTTCATCTTCCCTCATTGCAGCATCACCGTATTCAGGGGGCGGGTAGTTGTCATCATCCTCTTCTTCTTCGTTGTCTTCCATCATAACCCCTCTTTCTCCGTGCTTGGTCCAAACATTATAGTGTGGCATAAAACCCTTCTCAAGCAGGTGGAAGTGAAGGGTTTTAGAGTTGGAGAAAGCCTTCGTATTCTCACAGACAATACATGGACAATGCATAAAACCATTCTGCTTGTTTGCCTCAGCCGCTTCGAGAAAATTATGCAGGCCCTTAATATACTCAGAGGTGCGTCGGTCACCGTACATCCATTGCCGGTTCATCTGTGTGCGTTATATAGTTCTCATTATTGAACAACATATAACTCTCTAGAGCATCTAATTAAAACATACAAGTAAGAACTTTTTTCTTTTAGAAAGAAGATAAGAAGAAGAGGCTAACCACGGTAGTGCCGGCGCCGATATGCATCGACGGCAGTGAGGACGGGGACGGGACAGGACGGACCGCCAAACCTAGACAAATCTTGAGGAAAATGGAGCTTGGACAAGGAGCTTCGAGAGGAGAAAGCTTAAGTGTGGCTCGGGCATTTCATCGAACACCTCATGTGCATAGGAGGTGAGCTAGAGCACCACAAAAGCTCTCCCATGGCCGGCCAAAAAAACAGAGCAGTGTACTGCTCTGCTCGCGGGCAGGGGGTATATATAGGCCAACCATTGGTCCCGGTTTGTGGCTGGAACCGGAACTAAAGGACACCATTTGGTCCCGGTTCCAGCCACAAACCGGGACCAATGGTTGTGGGCCAGGAGCGAGGCGCATTGGTCCCGGTTCATGTCTGGAACCGGGACCAAAGGGGTCACCTTTAGTCCCGGTTCCAGCCACAAACCGGGACCAATGGTTGTGGGCCAGGAGCGAGGCGCATTGGTCCCGGTTCGTGTCTGGAACCGGGACCGAAGGGGTCAGACGAACCGGGACCAATGGCCCACGAGGCCCGGCCGGCGCCCTGGCCTCATGAACCGGGACCGATGCCCGCATTGGTCCCGGTTCGTGAGTGAACTGGGATTAATGGGCTTTTCAGGGCTGGACCAAAGCCCTGTTTTCTACTAGTGTGAAGAAAGGGAGAGCATTTGTGTTGCCCCATTGCTACGAGGTGTTGAAGGAGGATGGCAAGGAGCCAAGAGTCGGTGGCCGAGGAGAGGAGGGTGGTGGCCGAGGAGAGGAGGGTGGCGGCCGAGGAGAGGAAGATGGCATTGGAGGAGAAAAAATTGTCCATGGAGGAGCAAGCAAGATTGTTGGAAAGGGAGAAGCACTTGTTCTTCATGGACACATCCAACTTCGATGAGAGGCAAAAGGAGTACATCAACCTTTGTCGTGATCAAGTCTTGATGCAAAAAAGAATGATGATGATGATGGGAGGCATGGGTGGCATGGGAAGCATGGGAGGCATGGGAGCTTCCATGGGCGGCATGGGAGCTTCCATGGGTGGCATTGGAAGCATGGGAGGCTTGGGAGCTACCATGGGTGGCATGGGAGGAATGGGAGCACCTACGGGAGCTACCATGAGAGGCATGGGAACAAGCATGGGAGGCATGGGTGGCATGGGTGGCATGGGTGGCATGGGTGGCATGAGTTTTGCGTCTCTCATGGGAGGCATGGGAGCACCTCTGGGAGGCATGGGTGGCATGGGAGCTTCTGGTGTGCCTCACATGCCTTCGCATGATGCCTTTGTTGATAGTGCAAACACCGTCCGAGTTTCCAATGAAGATGACAAAGAAGAGGATGAAGACTCCGAGGAAGAATCGGACGGAGAAGAGGTGACAAAAGCGGAGGAAGAAGATGAAGAATGATTGTTAATGTTTAATTCATTTTGTGTGAACTTGTTTGTCATGAACTTGCTTGTGATCATCTTGTTTGTGTGACTTTGCGTATTTTGAACTATGCTATGTTTCTCATTGATGTTTGAGAGCATTTTATTTGTGTGAAATTGCATATTTTGAATGTTTGAGATCATATATGTGTTGTTTGTGTGACATTGCATAGAGCCGGCTGGGCGCGCGCACTCTATTTTGCCGCGCCCGTTGGAGCGGCCCGCTGGCGCTGTAAAAGTTTTGGGCGTCTAGTGAAGCCGCTGCCGCGCGCGGCGCGCAAAAGCACTATTTCGGCGCGCAAAACTACTTTTAGCGCGCGGCGTGATTGCGCGCCCGTTGGAGATGCTCTAAATGACTTCAGTTTGACACCAAATCAACAGGCGATGGTCAATTGAATTTGTAACATACATTTTCATGTAGATGGTTTCTCCCCTAACAAACATGTAAGCTAATTGATATACACAAATCTGTTCTGGAAAGCTGTAGATTTTGCAAGGCAATGTTGATAATTTATATACACAAACATGTAAGCTGAGTGGATACTACTTACATACTATGCTAACGATATTACTGAAATGGAATGAAATTACTTCTTGTTGAACCATATTTTCCATTGAAGTGTGCTATTTCTTTGAAATGAAATTACTTCTTGTTGAACCATAGTAAGGTCAGTGAGATTTACTGATTTACTATTGGTTATATATTCTCTGTTTTCTTGATGTGAGAGACTATGTGCAAAAAAATAAACATCCGTCTCCACAATAGATGTCAGTTTCTCCCTTTCTATATTTTTGATAACAGAAGCAATTTACAGTTAGTAATTTATACCTATATGGAGGATGTATTGTTAGTGTGGATTCTTCCTTGGTTGTTGAGAAAATGACAAGAACCAATTTGCGCAGTGAGATTGCTTTCCACATTTTTTTGTTGTGAATTTGTAGTAAATGTGCACTTAAATCACCTGTTTCAAAAAAAAACTTGGCGCTAACATGTTGATTTGCGGCGAAGCGATGTTTGAATACGCTGAACAAGTGAAGAATTTGGGGAACACTTTGTTCGAGTTACTCTCGGAAGCTCTTGGGCTGAAACCTGGTTACCTGACAGATATAGAATGCAACCAAGGACAGATCATACTCTGTCACTACTACCCTCCGTGCCCCCAGCCTAAACTCGCCATCGGGACAAGCCGGCACTCAGACTCTGGCTTCCTAACCATACTTCTCCAAGATGAAATCGGAGGCCTCCAGATCGTCCACGAGCACTAGTAGAAAATAGGGCTTTGGTCCAGGCCTGAAATCCCATTAATCCTGGTTCACTCACGAACCGGGACCAATGCGGGCATCGGTCCCAGTTCGTGAGGCCAGGGCGCAGACCGGGCCTCGTGGGCCATTGGTCCCGGTTCGTCTGACCCCTTTGGTCCCGGTTCCAGACATGAACCGGGACCAATGCGCCTCGCTCCTGGCCCACAACCATTGGTCCCGGTTTGTGGCTGGAACCGGGACCAAATGGTGTCCTTTAGTCCCGGTTCCAGCCACAAACCGGGACCAATGGTTGGCCTATATATACCCCCCTGCCCGCGAGCAGAGCAGTGCACTGTTCTGTTTTTTTGGCTGGCCGTGGGAGAGCTTTGTGGTGCTCTAGCTCACCTCCTATGCACATGAGGTGTTCGATGAAATGCCCGAGCCACACTTAAGCTTTCTCCTCTCGAAGCTCCTTGTCCAAGCTCCATTTTCCTCAAGATTTGTCTAGGTTTGGCGGTCCGTCCTGTCCCGTCCCTGTCCTCACCGCCATCGATCGCCCGCGCCCATCTCGGCGCTGGCACCACCGTGGTTAGCCTCTTCTTCTTATCTTCTTTCTAAAAGAAAAAAGTTCTTACTTGTATGATTTAGATAGATACTTGTGTAATTTTCTTACTTTTATTATTGTTTGTTATTATATAGTGCGATGGTTTTGGTATCCGCCTCCGTCGGCCCTTGTCCTGTCTATGATTCGGTTGTGGTATATATTATCTTTTATAACTATTTGTTTTATTTAGTGCTTATGACAATTATGCCGACCAACGTGACATAGATTTTTTAATCTAGGAGGTATGTGAACCGGAAATTCCAACCGACATAGAAATTCTTGTCGAGAAGTTAAATTTGGTTGAAAAAGAAAACAATTACTTGAAAGAAAAATTACAAAGAGTTGAAGAGGAGAAGATGAAGTTGGAGTTGCATGTTGCCGATGTCGTCGACGATCACAAGATCAAGATGGATTCAATGCGCTTGAAGATTAGAAAGATTAGAAAATATGCCATTCATACTGAAGCTTGGTATCATTATGCCGTTGGATCAATTTGTACCTTAGTTGCGGTTATGATCGCATTTGTTGTTGCATTTAATTTTTTTACATAGTTTCAATGTATGTTTTAATTAGATGCTCTAGAGAGCTATATGTTGTTCAATAATGAGAACTATATAACGCACGCAGATGAACCGGCAATGGATGTACGGTGACCGACACACCTCCGAGTATATTAAGGGCCTGCATAATTTTCTCGAAGCGACTGAGGCAAACAAGCAGAATGGTTTTATGCATTGTCCATGTACTGTCTGTGAGAACACGAAGGCTTTCTCCAACTCTAAAACCCTTCACTTCCACCTGCTTGAGAAGGGTTTTATGCCACACTATAATGTTTGGACCAAGCACGGAGAAAGAGGGGTTATGATGGAAGACAACGAAGAAGAAGAGGATGATGACAACTACCCGCCCCCTGATTACGGTGATGCTGCAATGGGGGAAGCTGAAGATCAAGACGAACCAGACGATGTGCCCGATGATGATCTTCGCCGGGTCATTGTTGATGCACAGAGAGAATGCGAAAGTGAAAGGGAGAAGTTAAAGTTCGATCGCATGTTAGAGGATCACAAAAAAGGGTTGTACCCAAATTGCGAAGATGACAACAGAAAGCTCGGTACCACACTGGAATTGTTGCAATGGAAGGCAGACAATGGTGTATCTGACAAGGGATTTAGTTCACTACTGAAAATAATGAAGAAGAAGCTTCCAAAGGATAACGAATTGCCCGGCAGTACGTACGAAGCAAAGAAGGTTCTATGCCCTCTAGGATTGGAGGTGCAGAAGATACATGCATGCCCTAATGACTGCATCCTCTACCGTGGTGCGTACGAGGATTTGAACGCATGCCCGGTATGCGGTGCATTGCGGTATAAGATCAGAAGAGATGACCCTGGTGATGTTGAGGGCCAGCGCACCGGGAAGAGGGTTCCTGCCATGGTGATGTGGTATGCTCCTATAATACCACGGTTGAAATGTCTGTTCAGAAACAAAAAGCATGCCGAGTTGATGCAATGGCACATAAAAGACCGTAAGAAAGACGGGAAGTTGAGAGCACCTGCTGACGGGTCACAGTGGAGAAATATCGAGAGAATGTGGAGTGACTTTACAGATGACCCAAGGAACGTATGGTTTGGTTTAAGTGCAGATGGCGTTAATCCTTTTGGGGATCAGAGCAGCAAGCATAGCACATGGCCTGTGACTCTATGTATGTATAACCTTCCTCCTTGGTTGTGCATGAAGCGGAAGTTCATTATGATGCCAGTGCTCATCCAAGGCCCTAAGCAACCCGGCAATGACATTGATGTGTACCTAAGGCCATTAGTTGATGAACTTTTATAGCTATGGAATGGAAGAGTTGTACGTGTGTGGGATGAGAACGAACAGGAGGAATTTGACCTACATGCGTTGCTGTTTGTAACCATCAACGATTGGCCTGCTCTCAGTAACCTTTCAGGACAGACAAACAAGGGATACCACGCATGCACACACTGTTTAGATGACACCGACAGTATATATTTGGACAAATGCCGGAAGAATGTGTACCTGGGGCATCGTCGATTTCTTCCGACCAACCATCAATGTCGAAAGAAAGGAAAGCATTTCAAAGGTGAGGCAGATCACTGGAAGAAGCCCGCCCACTGTACTGGTTATCACATACTTGATATGGTCAATGATTTACAAGTAATCTTTGGAAAGGGTCCTGGCGGACTATCTGTTCCGACTGACGATGCGGGACGCACACCCATGTGAAAGAAGAAACCTATATTTTGGGACCTACCCTATTGGAAAGACCTAGAGGTCCGCTCTGCAATCGACGTGATGCACGTGACGAAGAATCTTTGCGTGAACCTGCTAGGCTTCTTGGGAGTGTATGGGAAGACAAAAGATACACCGGAGGCACGGGAGGAACAACAACGTGTGCATGAAAAAGATGGCATGCATCCAAAGCAGTATGAAGGTCTTGCCAGCTACACTCTTACCAAAGAAGAGAAGGAAATCTTCTTTGAATGCCTGCTCAGTATGAAGGTCCCGTCTGGCTTCTCGTCGAATATAAAGGGAATAATAAATATGGCAGAGAAAAAGTTCCAGAACCTAAAGTCTCATGACTGCCACGTGATTATGACGCAACTGCTTCTGGTTGCATTGAGGGGGCTTCTACCGGAAAACGTTTGATTAGCCATTGTGAAGCTATGTGCATTCCTCAATGCAATCTCTCAGAAGGTGATCGATCCAGAAATCCTGCCGAGGTTAAGGAGTGATTTGGTGCAATGTCTTGTCAGTTTCGAGCTGGTGTTCCCACCATCCTTCTTCAATATCATGACGCACGTCCTAGTTCATCTAGTCGACGAGATTGTCGTTCTGGGCCCTGTATTTCTACACAATATGTTCCCCTTTGAGAGGTTCATGGGAGTCTTAAAGAAATATGTTCGTAACCGCGCTAGGCCAGAAGGAAGCATCTCCATGGGCCATAAAATAGAGGATGTCATTGGGTTTTGTGTTGACTTCATTCCTGGCCTTAAGAAGATTGGTCTCCCTCAATCGCGGTATGAGGGGAGACTGACTGGAAAAGGCACGCTAGGAGCGGACTCAATAATATGTAGGGACGGGCATTCTTGGTCTCAAGCACACTACACAGCTCTACAGAATTCTACCTTGGTGACCCCGTATGTCGATGAACACAAGAATATTCTGCGCTCCAAACACCCGGAGTAGTGTGACGACTGGATTACATATGAACACATCAGGACTTTCGACAGTTGGTTGCAAACACGTCTCATGGGTGACACCACTGTTTCTGATGAGCTGTACTCGTTGGCCAGGGGACCATCTTCGACTGTATTGACTTACAAAGGGTACGAGATAAATTGGAATACATTTTACACGATCGCCCAAGATCAAAAGAGCACCAACCAAAACAGCGGTGTCCTCTTTGATGCAGCAACCAAGAGGGGAAAGGACAGATATTATGGTTACATAGTGGACATATGGGAACTTGACAATGGACATGATTTCAAGGTCCCTTTGTTTCAGTGCAAATAGGTCAATTTGTCAGGAGGCGGGGTACAGGTAGACCCACAGTACGGAATGAAAATAGTGGATCTGAACAATCTTGGGTACACAGACGAACCATTCGTCCTAGCCAATGATGTGGCGCAGGTTTTCTATGTGAAGGACATGTCTACCAAACCGAGAAAAAGAAAAGATAAGGAAGCGAATACATCATACGATGAGCCAAAGCGCCACATAGTTCTTTCAGGAAAAAGAGACATCGTGGGATTGGAGGGCAAGACAGACATGTCTAAAGATTATGAAAAGTTTCATGAAATTCCTCCCTTCAAAGTCAAGGCTGACCCAAGCACCCTGTTGAACGATGAAGATTATCCATGGTTACGGCACAATAAGCAAAGGACACAAGCGAAGAAAAAGTGAAGAATTTCTCTCCACAACTAGTATGATGACCAAGTCTGGAGTTCAAATAAGTTCAAAAAAATGAAATACCTTTGTAACAGATGAGTTTTCATCTGAAACCCTGCTACTTCGAAAGAGATTGTCCGTTTTGTACACGAAGTGCATCCAGTTTTTGTCGTAATAACCCTCTCAACTTTTTATAACATGCTATGTGGGTGAAATGATGATACCATGCCAACTTTCAACCTTTTCAAAGTTCATTTGTAGTGCTTTTCAATTTCAGGGTCATTTAGCTTAAAAAAATCAGTAAATGCATGAAAAATACCAGATGAAGTCAGAAAGGGTTGAAAATTGATGATGTGGCTTTGAATGGTTCATTTTGAACACACAAAATGTCTGGAGTTCAAATACGTTCAAAAAAATGAAATACCTTTGTAACAGATGAGTTTTCGTCCGAAACCCTGATACTTCGAAAGAGATTGTCCGTTTTGTACACGAAGTGCATCCAGTTTTTGCCGTAACCCTCTCAACTTTTTAGCACATGCTATGTGGGTGAAATGATGATACCATGCCAACTTTCAACCTTTTCAGGGTTCATTTGTAGTGCTTTTCAATTTCAGGGTCATTTAGCTCAAAAAAATCAGTAAATGCATGAAAAATACCAGATGAAGTCAGAAAGGGTTGAAAATTGATGATGTGGCTTTGAATGGTTCATTTTGAACACACAAAAAGTCTGGAGTTCAAATAAGTTCAAAAAAATGAAATACCTTTGTAACAGATGAGTTTTCGTCCGAAACCCTGATACTTCGAAAGAGATTGTCCGTTTTGTACATGAAGTGCATCCAGTTTTTGCCGTAACCCTCTCAACTTTTTAGCACATGCTATGTGCGTGAAATGATGATACCATGCCAACTTTCAACCTTTTCAGGGTTCATTTGTAGTGTTTTTCAATTTCAGGGTAATTTAGCTCAAAAAAACCAGTAAATGCATGAAAAATACCAGATGAAGTCAGAAAGGGTTGAAAATTGACGATGTGGCTTTGAATGGTTCATTTTGAACACACAAAAAGTCTGGAGTTCAAATAAGTTCAAAAAAATGAAATACCTTTGTAACAGATGAGTTTTCGTCCGAAACCCTGATACTTCGAAAGAGATTGTCCGTTTTGTACACGAAGTGCATCCAGTTTTTGCCGTAACCCTCTCAACTTTTTCGCACATGCTATGTGGGTGAAATGATGATACCATGCCAACTTTCAACCTTTTCAGAGTTCATTTGTAGTGCTTTTCAATTTCATGGTCATTTAGCTCAAAAAAATTAGTAAATGCATGAAAAATACCAGATGAAGTCAGAAAGGGTTGAAAGTTGATGATGTGGCTTTGAATGGTTCATTTTGAACACACAAAAATTCTGGAGTTCAAATAAGTTCAAAAAAATGAAATCCCTTTGTAACAGATGAGTTTTAGTCCGAAACCCTGATACTTCGAAAGAGATTGTTCATTTTGTACACGAAGTGCATCCAGTTTTTGCCGTAACCCTCTCAACTTTTTAGCACATGCTATGTGGGTGAAAGGATGATACCATGCCAACTTTCAACCTTTTCAGAGCTCATTTGTAGTGCTTTTCAATTTCAGGGTCATTTAGCTCAAAGAATGAACTAGTAGCAAAAAGAATGAACTAGAAAACTTTTATGAAACTCTAATAGCAAAAAGAATGAACTAAAAATAATCAATTAAAATATTCTGTTTTGATCAACTAAAACAAAACTATAATATTCTTTAATAGCAAAAAGAATCAACTAAAAAGCTTTTATAAAACTCTAATAGCAAAAGGAATGAACTAAAAAGCTTTTATAAACCTCTAATATTTTTGAAACTAAAATTATATTAAATTTATGCAACTAAAATTATCAAAGTATTTTTTCTTCAAAACATTAATAGCAAAAATAATTTTCATAAAGAAATTTTTTGTTAAAAACTTTAATAGCAAAAAGAATATTCATAAAGTATTTTTTGTTGAAAAATTTAATAGCAAAAATTTTCATAAAGTATTTTTTTGTTAAGAGTTTTCATAAAGTATTTTTCGTCAAGTAGGGCCAACAGCGCAGAGACAATTAGGCATGCAATGCCTGCGGTAGAGAGGAGCTCGAGACGGTAGGTGCAGCCGCGCTTATAAACCAGTACGACCGCTCCTCGCTCGGCGAGGTGAGACTAAACTCCCACCGTGCCAGGAGCAGGGCTTTAGTCTCGGTTGGTGCCACCAACCGGGACCAATGCCACCCTTTCGTCCCGGTTGGTGCCACCAACCGGGACCAAAGGTCCCTGTTTCCCGCCCTTTGGGCTGCTGAAAATAGACCTTTGGTCCCGGTTGGTGGCACCAACTGGGACCAATGCTCTGTGTATATAAGCCCACACTTAGCAGTTTCTCCAAATCACTTGTTCTTCTCCGCCCGACGCCCCCTGGCTGCTCCTCGTCGCCATCGCCCTCGAGCCCTGCCCCGACGCCGTCAGGCTGCTCCACCTCGCCGTCGTCGCCATCGCCGAGCTGCCCCGACGCCGTCCCCGCTCCCACTGTGAGCCGCCGCGCCGTTCCCCTCATCTCCTCCCCACCCCCGCGCCCCGACGCCGCCGCCTGCCGCGCTCCGGCCACCCGCGCTCTGCTTGCCGCGCCGCCGCCGCCGCCGCCCGCCGCGCTCCGGCCACCCGCGCTCTGCTTGCCGGACCGCCGCCGCCGCCCCGGTCGCGCTCTGCTTGCCGTGCCGCCGCCGCCGCCTCTGCCTTTTTTTGTTCATATGCAGATATATGGATGATTTTTGGATATGTATGCATTGATGTATATGTATGCAGATGTGTATGGATGATCCATGGATATGTATGCATTGATGTATAATTTTTTTGTTCATAGAACTTTTTTTTGTTCATAGAAAGTTTTTATATATGATCCATGGATATATGAGCAATGATGGTCCATGGATGTATGCATTGATATATGAGCAATGATGATCCATGGATGTATGCATTGATATATGAGCAATGATGTTCATACCCTTCCCGATAATTTTGACATGAGGCGGGACGTCGGACATGCATGAGAGAGAGAGGCGGTCCGCTCGCCCGACCAACTATCGAGGCCACCCAAATCCTAGAAGAAAGAGCGTCGTTGTCGATCTACCCCGGCCCTCCCCGATAACTTCGACATGAGGGGGGACGTCGGACATGACATGAGGGGTGAGCGTCGTTGTCGTCTACCCCCTCCCCGGTAACTTCGACATGAGGGGGGACGTTGGACATGACATGCGGGGTGAGCGTTGTTGTTGTCTACCCCCTCCCCGATAAATTTGACATGAGGGGGGACATCGGACATGACATGAGGGGTGAGCATCGTTGTCGTCTACCCCCTCCCCGATAACTTCGACATGAGGGGGGACGTCGGACATGACATGAGGGGGGACGTCGGACGTCGGACATGAGGGGTGAGCGTCGTTGTCGTCTACCCCCTCCCCGATAACTTCGACATGAGGGGGGACATCGGACATGTCATGTGGAATTTTTTTTGTTCATATAGAAAACTCCGGTAACATAGATTTATCAAGAATGCCCCCATTATGGATGTGCACGAGTTGATCCAATTTTTTTCTGATCTCATCTATATATATATATTCTTCTATATGTCACGTTGTCTGTCAAAGTATTAGAAATCCATGGCTTCATCATTAGCCGGAACTAACAGGCGTATGATGCTATGAAGCTCTTCAAAGTTGTTTTGGAACGGAGTTACGGATAGAATAATTCACTTTTTGGTACGAAATTCAGCAAAGGCCTTCAAATAGCGATATTCGGAAGGCTCTTGCTGAATTTCGTACCAAAAAGCTAATTAATTATCCTATCCGGGACTCCGTTCCAAAACAATTTTGGAGAGATTCGTACCGTTATGCGCCTGTTACTTCCGGCTAATGATGAAGCCTTTGTTTTCTTGAATCCTTTGACACTAGACAACGTGACATATAGAAGGGTAGATGAGATCAGGAAAAATATGGACCATTTTCTGCACATCCAGAATGGCGCCATTTTGTTAAATCCCTTAAAGGTTAAGAGAATCCCTTGTTTGACATTCATGAGAGAGGCGGTCCGGATGTCGGACATTCATGAGAGAGGCGGTCCGGACGTCGGACATTCATGTTTGTATATTAATTGCCATGTTGTAATATTTGCAGAAACTATGGATCAAAGAGACTTGGAACAAGAACAGTTGTTGGGGGACATAATCCTCCAAGGACGTGATGTCTTGTCATTTCTCAACGACACCGATGGTCTGAAAGGAGAGGATGACGGCTCCGGTGATCGAACAATGGAGGAGGAAGGACATGATCATGATGGCTCCGGTGACCGAATGCCGGAGGAAGAAGGAGACCATGATGACGGCTCCGGTGACCGAACGGAGGAGGGAGCTGTTGCAAAGTCCGGCGAGGTATATATATTAAGTAAGCCTGTGCTGACTACCTAATTGATGCATTAATTGTTTTGGTATGTACATATATTAACTCTTCTTTCTTCTTTTATAGCCCTCCGGATCGAGCCAAACTTCGGTAACGAGACGAGGCCTGAAGAAAAGGTTGCGCAAGGATGAAAGGTTCACGATCATAGCACTCGCGGACGATGGCCTACCGATTGAACCCAAGCGGACCAAGGACGCATTTTCTGCTCAGTGCGGAGCTATTGTTAGGGACAACATCCCGATCAGCATCAAGCAATGGAATAAGCCTAAGGACGACGACGTCCCTGAAGGTGATTATGTCACCGATAGACAGAAAGATGATCTTTGGACCACGCTGAAGGCAAATTTCACCCTACCGCCAGAGGAGGATCCGAATATGCCAGTTATAGAGCCACTGGTCAAGGCGTGTGCTCTTAAGAAGATGGCAGATCTATTCAGGAGGTGGAAGAATGAGTTGAAATCAAAGTTTGTCGACAAAGGGAAGACTCCAAAATTCATCGGCCGATTTGAGAAGATAAGAGATCACTGGCCCGCATTTGTGTCCTACAAGACATCGGAAGAGAGTAAGAAAATGTCAAAGACAAACAAGAACAATGCTGCAAAGAAGCAGTATCACCATCACACGGGGTCAGGTGGCTACCTCAAAGCCCGGCCGTTGTGGGACAAAGCTGAGAATGACCTGATTGCTAAAGGGGTCGAACCACAGACATTGAACTGGCCAGACCGTTCAAGGACTTGGTTCTTCGGGGTTGGGGGAACTTTGGACCCTGAAACAGGGAAGTGCCGTTGGACGGACGAGCAACTTGCAATACCCGTCAAGAAGCTTCAGAAGTATATCACCGCAGCGCAGGAAGGGACGTTCATTCCCGACAGAGAGAAGGACGAGCTGACTGAGGCCCTAGGGAATGCTGAGCACCCTGGACGAACACGAGGCACACCAGGCTCCGTTCCGTGGAAGGTTGGGTTTCCCGACGCAGGCGGTTACAGATGCCGGGAGAGAAAGAGGAAAGCGGAGCTGAGCGACATGCAGAAGATCAATGCAAGACTACAAAAGCTAGAGGAATTTGAGAGCCAGCGAGCTGCCGGCCAACCATCTCAGCGGCACGAAGCTACCTCAGAAGCTACCCCGCCATCTCAGCGGAGAAGCAGCGTGGCTTCCACGGAGCCCGTTCAGCCTGACTTCATGGCTCCTAGCTACCCCGTGGATACTATCACGGAGGCTCAACATTGCGAGCTTATGACGAAATGCCGGAACCTCACTTTCAAGGCGGTTGTCGGCTCTGTTGCACCTCCTCAACCCAACGGAACTTTACACTGCCTTCCGATTCCACATGGCTATGCTGTTGTGATGGTGGATGAAGTAATGGAGGGATTTGAGGAGCTCGAGCTTGACCACTCTACAGGTGAAGGGGAGAATCAGCTGGTTCGTGCTCTGAGGAGTACATGTCTATGGCAGAAGGAGTACATCAAGCTTCCAAACTGGACGCATTCGCCTCCTCCTCCTCCTCCGGCGAGTCAGTGCACTCCGCCTCCTCCTCCTCCTCCTCCGACGAGTGATCAGGGCACTCCGCCTCCTTCTACGGCTCCTCTGGCCCGTGAGGGCACTCCGCCTCCTCCTTCGCCTACTCTGGCGCGTCGGAGCAGTCCGCCTCCTCCGGTGCGTGAGGCCACTCCACCTCCTCCGACGCGTCAGGGCACTCCGCCTCCTCCTACGGTGCGTCAGCAACGGCGGAAGAGAGTCACCGTCGCTGCTCCGGCGGCTAGCAGTACAATAGGCGGGAAGAAATTCAAATTTGGTCCAAACCTCAAGCCTCTTCCAAAGTTACCATATGAGAGGAGTGAAGAGGAACGTGAGGAAATCTGTGCAGCTGAATTGAAGGCCCATTTTGCACGGAAAGATCCACCTCCGAAGGAAACGGTAGATCCGGTGAAAGCGAAGCGCACTCTGGATGCCCTGAAGCGACCATCACCGCCTCCGCTGCCATCAAACTATGACCGTTGTATTATAAAGACATATAATGAAGCGCAGCGGTCGGGAAGTACTTCTAGTGCTGCAAGAGTCAAAGAACGAAGAAGTGGGAAAACAATTCCCCAGCTCGGCGAACAGGAGAAGCAATCGTGCCCCCCGCTCAAGGTGTCTAGCGATGTTGCTAATCATCCGGTGCTACTGCCAGGTAACAAACTTGGTGATTACTTGGGGGATGATGTCATTTTTGAAACGGCTGAGGTCACAAAAGAATAATATAAATACGTGCACGGGAAGCCTCTCGTCAAACGTGATCATCCTCCTCTAACAACGATGATGTACAAATTGCATGATTGGTACATGAAAACCTGCAGGGAGTCTGGGAGAGACACTATGTATGTGGCAGTGAAACCAAAACACGAATTCATTGGACTTCCCGTGATGCCTATTGAATTTGTGGAGTTATTTCAGTTATACAATCAACTGGCCCTCGACAAACAACTCATGACTTCCTACTGTCTGTAAGTATTACTTCTATAGTTAAGTCTCTAGCTCAGCTCGTTCATTGCATGTATATATAATTATCCTAACTGTATTATACAGATTGAAGATCGTCGAATGCAAAAAAGCAGGAATCTTCGACGTTGGGTTCATTAGCCCAGATGCCGTAAATGAATGGACGGTACGAAACGAAACCAAAGATACCGAGGAGAACTTGCTAAAGTAGTTCCTTATACATCAAAACAAAAGGGAAATACTCTTTCCTTACAACTTCAACTGAGTGTTGCTGCCTTCTCTGTATACTCGGTTTCGCTTACTCGAGGTTAAGTAATGTAATTGATGAGTTATATATGCATGCGCAGTTTCCACTTTATTCTGCTATCCATTAAGCTTGACGGGGCATTAGTAACTGTCTTAGACTCGAGACATAAAGATCCCGAGAATTATGCGGACCTGACTGCAATGCTCAAGAAGTAAGTTCAGTCAATACCGGGACCATATCGGCGTGCAACTTTCGTTAATTTCCTGATATCAAGTAATCATTTTCTTTGCCTGGCAGGGTTTGGAAGAAGTTCACCCGAAAGGTTCCCGGTCTAAACAAAGAGTTGCGATTTACGCACCCCAAAGTAAGTAGTACTAGCTAGTTCCGCGCATCTCTAATTGATTCAAATTTTCATCAATATATCATTACCATGCTTGCTTATCAGTTTGATTGAACTCTATTCTCGTAAAGTGATTGTACCAGAAAGAAGGGACTATTTTATGTGCATACTACGTATGCGAGTTCATTCGCCACTCGACCTCTGAGCGGGGCTTCTCTGACAAACAATTTGAAGTACGTAAATAATATTCACAATTTTATTTTATATATTACCATCAATTGTGTTGAGTTTTATTCATGTATATGCATGTATTGACCCCCTTCTTTAAATTAGATCTGGCAGATGCGGGATGAACTCCTACCACATGATCGCATACGAGCAATTCAAGAGGAATTGGCGGGATTCTTTCTTGACCACATCATACCTAAAGACGGAGAATACCATGTGAATTTGTGATTGGATCTTAGGTAGATGATGTTAGGGATTGTAAAAGATGTTATATTGTATATATGTAGTAGCGTCGGATAGATATACGAAAACTTGTTGTTCGACCAAGCACGGAGAAAGAGATGTCACTTCTCTCTATATATGTTCAGCATGACGATCTTGTGTAATTAATGGTTTCCTTCATTTTCTTATTAGCTAGCGTCGAGTTCTCTCTATATGTATAGTAGCTAGCGTCGACCAAGCACGGAGAAAGAGAGGACACTTCTCTCTATTAGCTAGCTATAACACAATATGAAACCCCTAAATTAACCCTCCAACCCCCCCCCCACCCCCACTTCCAAAAAAAAAAACAAAAACCCCAGCTCCTACCAGATGCTGACGCATGGATGCCCTTTGGTCCCGGTTGGTGTGACCAACCGGGACTAAAGGTCCTCCTGCCTGGGCTCCCCACATCGGCCACGTGGAGCCCCTTTGGTCCCGGTTCGTAAGCGAACCGGGACTAAAGGTTTTGGGCTTTAGTCCCGACCCTTTAGTCCCGGTTCCAGAACCGGGACAAATGGGCCTCTGGAACCGGGACAAATGGGCCTTTTTCTACTAGTGGAGGACCGGTGGGTAGATGTCACGCCAAGACCTGGAGCATTCATCATGAACATTGGTGATCTCTTATAGGTATCTACATTGTGGTTCATCCAATCCTGAATTATCTGTTCAACACATGGGTGTCATGCTTGATCATTCTGAATAATTTGTTTGTTTGTTGTTGTTAAAAATGTGCAGCTGATCTCCAACGACAGGTTCAGGAGCGTGGAGCATAGGGTGGTGGCGAAGAACGCCACGCCGAGGGTCTCGATTGCTTGCTTCTTCAGCACTTATTTCCACCCTGCCTCTACGAGAATGTACGGTCTGTTGACACCAGTTTTTGGCATGAAGCCAAGTTATGGTTGAAGCACTAAGGATGTGACATTCGAGGTGCTATTCTGCTTATCCAGCCATCAAGACAGCCTCCAGAGCAGTAGTACCGCGCAAGCGGTACTACCGTGTTTTCACTACCGCGCTACTGCCGCTTAAAAAATGCTTCTGGATCCCAGAGCGGTAGTACCGTGCCCCAGAGCGGTAGTACCGCGCAAGCGGTACTACCGTGTTTTCACTACCGCGCTACTGCCGCTTAAAAAATGCTTCTGGGCCCCAGAGCGGTACTACCACCCAGAGCGCGGTACTACCGCTTGGATGGTACTGCCGCTTGAGAGCGGTACTACCGCGACTGCCTTCGTGCAGACTCGGGCAGATTTTGGAGAATCCGAGTTTGGCTAGCGTTTTTGACCCTTTGGAAGGAAATCTGGGTCCGTGTCTTGTATGGGAAGTCCAACCCCCTCATAAATAGATGAGGTGATGGCCGATTGAAACAACACACAATCGAACAAATCAATCTACATCTTTTTACCCTACTTTTATCCCTCTCCCTTGTATCTTTCTTCTCGTTCTTCGTTCGTTCTTCTTGTTGCAGGGCGGCAAACCTCGAGGCCCTAGGGGCGGGCGAATCGACCTAGGGCAGCCCATAGCCGCCGCGCGCCCTGACGGGATCCCTCCCGGGCGTGTGGGGTTTCGGGTCTACAAAAGCGCCCGCCGGATTGCTTGCGTACCGCGCTTCCGGACGGGTCTCCTTCGACGTGAGCTGCGGTGTATCACCCTCGGCGTTGGAGGTACACGGTGACGTGTTCGTGTGCGAACACACTTTTTGGCGACTCCGCTAGGGACGAAGCTTTGAACGGTCTCCGTCCCGTTCTTGCTACGAAGAGATCGTCATCCAAGACTTGCTATCTACGAAGGTAATATGAATACTCAATCACCTCATGTAGATGCAAATAATTCATATGGTGTTACTAGATCGTTCAATGAGTATACTCTATCGGCCAACCCTAGTTTTGTCAATTATACATCTAATTATGTGCAAGGGCCGATTCAAAGTAATTTACATGCTTCAACTTCTTATGATACTAGTAACATGCACCATATGTATTCCAACTCTCATGCATTGGCAACCCCAGAAATTCGTATGCCGATGAACAACATGTTGAGTTTGGTTAATCAAGTTGAAACACCCCATGTAGGAACTTTCAATAATATGCAACAAAGTGTTTCACCTTTTTATTCATCGGCACCTAACTTGCAATATGTTAATTCAAACATGCCGGTGGATAGGGGAATTGGCCATGCTACTACTAGTTATTCGGCCAATTACCATCAACCATCATATGCTACACCTCATACTACTAATGTGTCAGCACTTGTGGATATTCATAATTCGGCTTCACACCTTCATGGTCAAAGCCGAATAAGTGACAAATTTGCAGGAGCATACATGTCATCATCTAGTATTGTAGCATATAATGCATCCTCTACACAATTGCAAAATTTCGGTAACACCTCATTGCCGAAAGAATCTGAAAGTACTGTGGGGCAATCCCTTCCAGAAGCTGATGTGGCTGCATTAAAAAAGAGTCTAGCCCAAAATAACAGGATTAGTGCTCTTTGCCTTGAACAACATGAAAAGGGTTTGTTTCCTGATTATGATGCAATAAAAGCTAGGGTTTTGCAAGAAGATGAATCATTGCCAATTGATAGAATATGCGAGAAAAATATAGCTCTACACCAATGCATATGTCTTCACCTATTGTTGCGACATGCTATATACCCCCTATACAATTGCAAAGTTTCGGCGACGCTCAAGTTTCAATGCTGAAAGAGTCTAAATGCATTGGGGGGCAATCTTATCCGGAGTGGGCTGAAATTGAGAAAAAGATTAAAGCCAATTTTGCTGCTCGTCGTTTGGAGCAAATAGAAAAAGAATTGGCTCAAAGAAAAGAAGCATTCCCAGTTGATATCATTGATGAAAAGAATGATGATTCAAAGAGTGAAAGTTCTTCGGCTGGAAAAGCCGAATCAACTAGTGTGAATTCCGAATCCATCAAATCCAAAGAGGCAAGCACCATTGAGAAAGGGCATAGCAAGCACAAAACAGCTGTGCTTGATTTTTCTGAAGTTGAGGGAACCTATTTCCTGCCCTACGAGTTCCGTGCCAAGGAAATTGATGAGCATCAAGAACAAAGTAATATGGCCAAACAAAGTTTGGTTAATGATGAACATCAAGAACACAAGCGTGCAGCTGAGCAATGTTCACTTGAAAATCATTCGAGTGATGAAGCACGGAATCAAGGAAAAGATGAGGATAAAGCGTTGGATAGTCATCCAAAACTGGAGCGAGCTATTATTCAACTCACACAACCATCATGCTCTCCCAACGTGTACGAAGAGGTATGTCTAGCAAGTAATTTATCTATTTTCAGATTTGGTCTGAAGTTTATTGATGATGCATCTATTTGCAAAATTCTTATAACAAATCTTGAAAGACCAATGAAGAAGGGTAATTTACTTGTTAACAATAAAATTGTAACAAAGCATATCAGTCAACACATTGTATCATCTAGAGAGACCGATAAAGACTTACTATCGCAGTCAAAGCACTTCCCATTGTTTTATTTAAAGTTTATATATACATGGGTAGCTTTGCTTATTTCATACTTGGCTTGCATTTGGTCTCAAATGAGACATATATGTTATAACAGTTTTGATTTCAGAAACATAAAGCCAAGGCTTGAATCTTTTGAGAAAACCGATGCTATTGCAATATCTTATCCAAAGTCATCGGAGATAGAGTGCGAGACACAATGCATAGCCGAATGGGGTGATGCCAAATTTGAACCATTCGTTTGCTTACCTCCAAAGCCGTTCTCACACCAAGACCGGCTAGAAAACAAGGTGTTTACCTTCAATACAAACATGTGTGATCAGATTTTTGATTTGTTGCTGAAGAATGATTACATTAGAATTCTTGATCACCATGTCAAGCCATCAATCCAAGGACGAATGTATTGTAGGTTGCATCATTCGTTCAAACATAATTTTGAGGATTGCAATATGTTTCGTCAAATAGTCAAATCGGCCATTGATAAAGGACGATTGAGATTTGTTGAAACACCAAAGGATGACCAGTCTATTCCGATTGGTCCTGATGGCAAACGGTTTTTGAATCGGTTGCTTCAAGCCGATCCATTTAAACATGAGAAGGTAAAAACTGCGGATAATGGGATCAAGCTTTCAAGTAAGGAAGTTGTTCAAGAGCGCAATGATAATTTTCTTGAGGGCAAAAATTCCATCAAAGTTGCAATGAAGACGCCAAGTACTGGGGGGCAACGAGAAAATCCAAAGATCGATGCAAGAAAAATCAAAGAAAGCAAAGGCCGAGGTAAGCACAAAGGTAAAAAGCTGAAAGCCACTTTCGCGCAGCTATTGCAAAAATATGAGAAGATAAGTGAGGAGAAGAGTGCTTATCGGCCAAGTAATTCAAAGGCATCAAGATCACCCCCTAGGCGCAAATCTGAGGACCGGTATTGGCAAAAGGGGAATTTTAATGTATCATATTTGTATCCTACTTTTGGGCCGCCAATGCCAATGTCATGGATGCATCCCTACAGTAATTCTTATCCATATCCATCATGGGACAGGTATGATACAAGGGCACATTCTCCATCTTATTATAAAACATCTCACCAATATTATGCAGCTCCAAGAAGACCAATGTTCAGTGAGCAGTCACATGTCAAAGACCGTTTCAATCATAAGGAATCGGTCCGGAGCTCAAGGAATAATAAAGAGGAGGTCAAGCAAGTATATCGAGTTAAAAAAGATGGTCGCAAGAGTGCCAATTCAGATTTGATCTTAAAAGATAAAGAGCCAATTAAAAGGTTAACATTGGCTACAAAAGGCAAAGAAGTGAAGCAATCAGTTGTTAAAAATCAAAGTGCCAAATCTGAGGAAAATAACTTGAGAGTGCACAAGGCCAAAAAAGAATTGTCATTGGTCAAAACAGAATCACAGCCGAGGTACCCACTCGGCTTATCGTATTGGCAGAAGAAGGAATTGCAAAAGTTAAGTGCACAAGAGCCGAGAAAGAAGAACATGGCATGGATTCCCAAGGGGGGCAGTCAAAACAAAAATGACGTGCAAGATTCTATTGCAACAAGTACAATACAGGTGAAGAAGGAGAACATTGAAAGCAGTAAATAATTTAGCCGAAGATTTCCATCACCCCATCAAAATCTTCGGTTAGCACATCATCCATATTCATTAAACATGCCATTGATGCCTATGCCATGGAACTCATCCTCAGGTATGATTAGTTACCCTCCATGGGCTTATTTTGGTCCATGGTTGCAATATAATTTCTTACATCATGAAAGGGTATTGCCAAATCACTATACATTTGGCTAGCATCAATTTTGTTGTTGAACCAAAGGGCCGAAATACTTGATTTGTTACTTGATTTGTTTATTTCGGCTATACGTGCTTTGGTGGATGAAGTTTACATGGACCTTATGGTAATGGCCGATATTTATCTATCGTCCTAAGAGTATGTCAATGCATGGCCGGTGTAATATTCTAACATCGTCCTTAGTTCGATTGGAGAGTGAGACAAGGTCCGTGCGCATGGAAATTTATATGTATTCTTATATTATGCTTGCATGGAGTTGAGACATTATGACCGATGCCATTCACAATATGTTGCGACCAATTCATAGCAAAATTGGTGAGTGGGCTTATGCTTTGTCTTAATATGATTTGGCCTACAAATCTTCCAAATTTACGAGAGGCCAAATCATTGTTAGTTTTATTATTGAGCATCGGATTTATGACATGCATGATATATTAATATTAGCCTTGTCTCTCTAATGCTATGGAGATTATGTTTTGATTGTTGAATTCATAACAATGGCCAAGGTGTTGGTGTTGTTTATATATCTCCTTATGGTGCTATTTTGTGATGCCTCATGCCGCTTAAAATATTTATGCACAAATGATCAAAGCCAAATATGCATTGTTATTCGGATTGGAGCTTTTACTTGCTATAGGTGCTATACATATTGAGGCTTTTGGTGATTCGTTATTAGTAGTACAACAAATATCCAAAGTTTTTCAGTGTTTGGACGAATCACTTAATGTTTATCTTGATAAGTGTCTAGATATAATTTCTACTTTGGATTATTTTAACATTGCTCATATATCTAGACATGATAATTGGAGAGCAAATGAGTTGGCACAGCAAGCATTCGGCTATCATGTTGATCATGGCATGTTTCATATTTCTCAAAGGCCGATGACTAGCTTCGCCAATGTAGAGGCCGAACCAGAGCTTACTGCTTCGGCCACTAACGAAAATTCTAGTGCAGGTGGAAATCAAGACTGGAGGAAACCCATTATTGATTATTTGCGTGATCCTAGTAAAAGGGTGGACAGGACCGTTCGGCGTATGGCTTTCAAATATACGATGAGAGATGATAATCTTTATCGCCGAACGGTGGATGATGTTCTTTTAAAATGCTTGATGAGGACCAAGCAAGAGTTGCTATGGGAGAGGTTCATGAAGGAATTTGTGGCACTCATCAGTCGGCTCCCAAGATGAAATGGTTATTGCGACGGGCTGGGTTTTATTGGCCGACGATGATTAATGATTGCTTCAGGTATTATAAAGGATGTGAAGCTTGTCAAAAGTTTGGTGATATTCAGTTGGCTCCCGCTGCTATGTTACATCATATTATCAAGCCGTGGCCTTTTAGAGGTTGGGGATTAGACTTTATTGGAGAGATTCATCCTTCTTCTTCAAAGGGGCATCGGTTCGTGTTGGTGGCAACTGATTATTTCACTAAATGGTCTGAAGCAATACCTCTCAAAAATATGACGCATACGGAGGTAATTCAATTCATAAGTGAGCACATTATTCATAGATTCGGCATTCCTCAAACATTAACTACGGATCAAGGTTCATCTTTCATGTCACATCAAGTTAGAGAATTTGCCGAATCATATAAGATAAAGTTGCTCAATTCCTCTCCGTATTATGCTCAAGCCAATGGACAAGCTGAGTTTAGCAATAAAATTTTGATCAAGCTCATCAAGAAGAAGATTGAGGATAATCCAAGGAGATGGCATGAGCTATTGTCCGAGGCTTTATGGGCGCATAGAATCTCAAGGCATGGTGCGACAAAGGTAACTCCATATGAGCTCGTATATGGTCAAGAAGCTGTTTTACCGGTGGAAGTTAATTTGAATGCTTTGAGAATAGCCAAACAAAATGATTTATCGGCGGTGAACTTTTATAACTTGATGATGGATAATATTGATGAAGTCGCCGATAAATATTTGGATGCTTTGAAGGCCATAGAGAGAGATAAGTTGAGGGTGGCAAGAGCTTAAAATAAAAAGGTGAAGTTGAAGAATTTTCAGATTGGTGGTCTTGTGTGGAAGGTGATTCTACCAATCGGTTCAAAAGATAGGAAGTTCGGGAAGTGGTCCCCAAGCTGGGAAGGTCCTTTCAGGATTACAAGAATAGTTTCCGGAAATTCATATTTGGTGGAATCCATACAAGGAACATTGCTAACTCGAGCTCTTAATGGCAAATATTTGAAGAAGTACCACCCAAGTGTGTGGCAAGAAGCCTAAATAGGCAATGGCCGATATATGACTATCGCCCTAAGCAAAGACATGGCCGATATGTAATTATCTCCCTAAGAACAGACATGGCCGATATATGATTATCGCCCTAAGAACAAACATGGCCGATATATGATTATCGCCCTAAGAACAAACATGGCCAATATATGATTATCGCCCTAAGAATATAAATGGCCGATGGAGTGTTGACATCGTCCTTAGAACCAATATGGTACAAATTATTTTTCGGCACACAAGTTTTGCCGAAAAACAGGGGGGCATGTGTTGACACCAGTTTTTGGCACGAAGTCAAGTTATGGTTGAAGCACTAAGGATGTGACATTCGAGGTGCTATTCTGCTTATCCAGCCATCAAGACAGCCTCCAGAGCGGTAGTACCGCGCAAGCGGTACTACCGTGTTTTCACTACCATGCTACTGCCGCTTAAAAAATGCTTCTGGATCCCAGAGCGGTAGTACCGTGCCCCAGAGCGGTAGTACCGCGCAAGCGGTACTACCGTGTTTTCACTACCGCGCTACTGCCGCTTAAAAAATGCTTCTGGACCCAGAGCGGTACTACCGCCCAGAGCGCGGTACTACCGCTTGGACGGTACTACCGCTTGAGAGCGGTACTACCGCGACTGCCTTCGCGCAGACTCGGGCAGATTTTGGAGAATCCGAGTTTGGCTAACGTTTTTGACCATTTGAAAGGAAATCTGGGTCCGTGTCTTGTACGGGAAGTCCAACCCCCTCATAAATAGATGAGGTGATGGCCGATTGAAACAACACACAATCGAACAAATCAATCTATATTTTTTTACCCTACTTTTATCCCTCTCCCTTGTATCTTTCTTCTCGTTCTTCGTTCGTTCTTCTTGTTGCAGGGCGGCGAACCTCGAGGTCCTTGGGGCGGGCGAATCGACCTAGGGCAGCCCATAGCCACCGTGCGCCCTGACGGGGTCCCTCCCGGGCGTGTGGGGTTTCGGGTCTACAAAAGCGCCCGCCGGATTGCTTGCGTACCGCGCTTCCGGACGGGTCTCCTTCGACGTGAGCTGCGGTGTATCACCCTCGACGTTGGAGGTACACGGTGACGTGTTCGTGTGCGAACACGGTCCGATCAAGGAGCTGCTGTCCGATGAGAACCTGCCATTGTACAGGGAGACCCTCGTCAGAGACTACATCAAACATTACTACTCCATCGGGTTAGACGCGAAAAATGCCATCTCTGATTTCCGGTTGTGAAGTGTGAAGGAGAGTTTGTGTCCTGATGGTATACTATAGACTATATCAGTGTACCTGGAACATGGATAGTTGAGCAGTTTGTAATGCTAAAAAGGTGACAGTAAAATGGCAGTACAAGTGCCATTACATTGTATACATTTGGTACATGAGTGATTATATTGTGTACATGTGGTGGTACAGAAGGGCACTAGTTTGGTGCCCTGGTGCATTTTACTGGAACAAAAAAGAGTACTACAAATTCTACATGAAATTCTCCTCAATTATGCTTCATTTTATGGTATCAATGCACCTGAGTGCCCCGTCTGGAACGCCGAATTTCTTTTCGCCGATTCCTGGGGTGGTATCAAACTGTTTCCTGTAAAATTCTTGATTGCCATTCATTTTGGCTTGAGCAGTTGAGCTATTGAGCAACATAGGAGTTGCCAAACTGTTCAATCTTCAGTTATCTTCCATGGCATCGTTGCCCTATCTGACAGAGCTGCTTCTCCATATATATACATAAATCAAGAGAGAGCTCGGGGAAGACGACCCTAGTTCGTCAGTTAGTTAGGCAGTGGTTCGAAGAGCACGGCGATCGGGCTGCGCACGGAGCGCTTGCCGGAGACCCACCGGAGGCTGCCCTCCGCGGTGCCAACGGCGGCGGCATTGGCGGCTCGCTTGAGCTTCACCGTGAACTCCATCCTCGGGCACATTACGCCGAAGGCCAGCACGTTGGGCACCACCTCGACGGTGACGCCCTCCGGCGGGACGACCTCGAGGGAGTACACCGACAAGGGCTCCCCGATGTTGGTCACCGTGCACTTGACCTCGACCTCCGGTGCGGCCGGCGTGAGCGTCACCATGATCGACGGGTAGTTGAGGTCCTTGCCTTGGATCTTACCCGCCGTCACGCAGCTCACGCTCTGAATCGGCTGCGCGATGATCTCGTTGATCACGCTCTCGTTGTACCCGAGGCCGCACACGTAGGGGATGTAGTCCGCCGGCGCCAGGTCGTAGATGAGGCCCGGGTCCAGGGCCCGCGTCGGGTTCACGAGCCCGGCGCCCATGGCGAAGCAGCTCGGCCGCCCGGTGGTCTCGTCGACGATCGGCATGCCGTCCGGGTGCGTCACGTCGGCGGTCGTCATCAGCGCCGACTTGATCGCCGCCGGCGACCACTGCGGGCGCGCTTTCTTGATCATGGCCACGATCCCGGAGAGGTGCGGCGTGGACATGGACGTGCCGCTGTGCAGGCCGAAGGTCCTGGTGGGCGCGGTGTCGTTGGCGCCGCCGGGGACGGAGGCTGCGATGGCCGTGCCAGGCCCGGTGATGTCCGGCTTGAGCACGCCCACGCTGGACATGTTGCAGGGTCCTCTCGAGGAGTACTCGGCGATGGCCGGCAGGGCGGCCCGGTTCAGCAGGGCGCCGGCGAACCGGAGGGAGGCGGTGGGGTTGGGCGTGGAGTTGACGTACGCTATGATCTTCTCGCCGTCGGCGTGCGTCACCCGCGACGCGGCAATGCTGAGGTTGTCCACGGGCGTGGTCGCGCCGCCGCGCTTCGGGCCGGACCAGCTGATCATGCCCACACCGCCGGCCTTCTGGATCATCTCCGCGAGCATGACGGGGTCCTCCTTGCGCTGGCACGCCACCACCTTTCCGCGGACGTCGACGGCGTTGAGCGCGCCGCCGGCGAACATGCCCGCGATGAAGACGAGGGAGCTGTCGCTGACAGGCTTGTACCAATTCAGATTCTCGCCGTCGATCACCACCCCGTTGCCAAGCTGCACCTTGGACACGATGCGGCGGCCCATGGTGCTGGCGGCGACGGTGAGCAGCCACGGGGCGCAGTTGGTGACGGTGCGCGCGAGCGGGCCGGCGTTCCCGGCGCTGGTGCTGACGAAGACGCCGGACAGGACGGCCGAGAAGCTGCCGACGGCGATGAGGTCCTGGTAGAAGGGCTTCTGCGTGTCGTCGCCGATGGACATGGAGATGACGTCGACGCCGTCCTGGAACGCGCCCTTCTCCGTGACGGAGAGGACCTCCGTGGCGGAGCAGGTGTCGGCGAGGCACACCTCGTAGAAGGCCAGGTGCGCGCGCGGCGCCATGCCGGACGCCGTTCCGGCGGGGGCCCCGAGCAGCTGGACGTCCCGCACGAACGCGCCCACGGCGGTGCCGTGCTGCTGCGGGGCCCTGGACCGCCCGCCAATCAGCTTCTTGTTGCACGGCGCCTCGCCGGCGAAGTGGCACCCGCCGCGCCACTTGGCCGGCGGCGGCTGCATGCCGTCGTCCAGGAACGAGACGTGCCGCGGGTCGATGCCGTTGTCGAGGACGCCGACAATGACGCCCTCCCCCATGCTCCCGGCCACGCTCCACGCGCCCGTGGCCGGCGTGGACACCCCGAGCAGCTCCGGCGTGTACGTGGTCGTGAGGCGCAGGGTCGCGTCGGGGAGCGCCTCGACGCACCAGGGCAGCTTGGACAGCTCGGCCACCTCGCGGTCGGTGAGCCGGGCCGCGAAGCCGCTGACGACGTGCTGGAAGGAGAAGACGAGCCGCGGGCCGACGTGGGAGAGCGCCTCGAGGAGGACCATGTCGGCGGTGGTGTTGAGCAGCGACGCCAGCAGCGAGGCGTGCCACTGCTGCAGCTCCTCGCCGCTCTTGAGCCCGTTGGCGCGGCACACGATGCTGGTGCTCACAATATAGTAAAACACAGCAAACAGCATCAGAACTATTCAGCTTTAGGCAAACAACACCAAAGGGAAATAAATCCATACAATTAATTTAATTATGCAGCGTGATAATAAACATGAGATACAGACATCATGCAGTAGACGGGTACTCAAAGTATATATGGGTATTTGATACATTCATATTGCAACAATGCTCACATTTATAATAGTAGCTAGGTTGGTGGGTATGTAGGGATCCATGAACAACTCCTTTCTGTGGGACATAGTAACTTGAGCAAACAGATGGATTACGCAAGAATGTAAACGCCAATGGCATCAAGGAGATCGCCGGCGCGACCATAGAAGCCACAAATTTGGCCTTCCTCCACCGGAATGTGGAAGGATGTGCTCCCTCCATCTTCATTGCCATATGAATACTGCACTCCTTTGTTGGTAACAAATTTCAGAGACGTTATAACTGCAGGAATATCACCCCATGGACCAAACGTTCCGGAAATCTCATTTACATATTCCGAAGAACGGAGCTTAACCTGCACCAGTTGAAAATAATGTGTGCATAGTAATTAGTACCAACTTAATAATTAGTTCTTTATCAAATGGAACAGGCACATTCTTGCGTGGTTCAGTTGATTGAAAGTACCGGAGGTTTAAGGTCGCCGCCATAGCCACCCCATGGACCCTCCTCTTGCAGCTCCCCATGTTGGTCAATGTATGTGAACTCGATTGAGTTGATATGCTCACCATCGCTACGAACTGTAATATCGGTTAATCGCATGGGCTTTCTTTTGATGTCCTGAGGTTGCCCTCCGTGTCCACCCCATGTTCCAATCTTCACCGGCAGGCTCTGCATATATGAAAATTAAGCCAATCAACATCGTATTCAGAGAAGCATAACCGCTGCATGGATGCAGTGCAGGACTACTTACCATGTTGTGTCTAGACTTGTTAGCAATAACCAAGCAGCAGACTATGGAGCGAGAGACCACGATGGCCTCTCTGCATAGCCGAGCCCCCCTATATATAGTCAACCTTACTAGCAATCATTCTCTTTGAATGGCTGCACGTCAGAAATTAAGAATTGCCAGGCAATGTGAACGCCAAATACGATGCGTGACCCTTCATTACTTTCGGTTTTACTAATCTTATATGTTTACTAATTGGAGACTCCTTTCGAGCCACCACATTAATTATAGGAGAAACTATATCTAATTTGTCAATCTTAAAGAAAAGACAATGTGTCCGTGATGGCTATGAGAGAGTCTGGGCGGGTAGTTTACGGCACTTAACAAACAATCTCCTAAAAAAAATGGGCAGCTGCACAACAAAAGTGTCGCTTGGATTTGACACTTGGATCAAATCCTTTAGATAACTTGTCATGTTGCTATTGTATTTGTTGTTTCCTGTTTTTTCTTTGTTTCTTTAGTATTGATTGTTTCTTCGATGTATAGTCCTTTTTTATTTTTTATGGACCTTATTCTTTGTACTCTATTTTTTAAAAATCAATAAAAATACGCAGCAGAGTCCTGTTGTTTTCCTAAAAAAAGTGTCGCTCGGGAGAGAAAAAGGTCCACGTACTATTGGGCGTGTTGCACGTTCTCACAAATGTCGAAGGGGTGTACGCATTCGAGAATGACATTCATTCATTCCGTTGCGCAAGTGGTGTTCACATATTGATAGGGTATGTAAGTACAGATTGAAGAAGGATCTGGTTGGCCTAACTTGCATGTCCATGGACCACGGAGATGGACGTACGTACACTTGTACACTGGAAGTGGTGTGGCCCAACCATGTGATGGATGACTTGCTGGCTGATGTAGTGTGGCCACTTAAGGGAAGTCTTCTGTGAGTTCCCCATTCGTGACATAGGCAAGCATTAAAGCTACAGCATGAGGTTACTAGTGTTTGTCAATTGCTTTTGTTTGACAAGAGAAATAATAAAAATAACGATGGTTATCGTGTTATTATCTCTCTACGCACCAGGGGAAATAAAACATTGCGAGCGTGCCAGTGTACTAAGTACACAAATAAACATAGGGAAACATGCACTTTATTAATCTCTCATTTGAGAAACAAAATTACAAGATCCCTTTACATATGCGCGCCGTGGCCTACTAGCGCGGCCAACCTAATTGTAGCGATTGCGGTGTCTGGTTCCCGGGGCCTCGGAAGGCTCCCGGTTAATTACTCCCGCGGGTTACTCCGCGGGATACCTCCGATTAAGCCGTGTGGTCGTTTTCGTCGTCTTCACTTCGCATTCTCCATGCATGATGATGGTGGTGTGTGTGGGGCAGAGCCCGTGTCCTCGTCGGTACACGCGCCGCAAGTAGCATGGCCTTTACGGTGTAGTTGCATGGGTCATGCTCGGCTCATCGGTCCTCATCGGTCTTGGCGGCGTTGATGTAGTTGGGGTTGTAGTTGCATGGGTCCTGCTCGGCTCGGACTTCTCGACGACCTAGTGGCCTCGTCGGGGTATGCAAGGGGTACACCTCACGGGAGTAAGTTGTTAGGAGACCGGCATCGGTGTAAAACCGTCGCACGCTCACATCGGTATGACCGGTGTGGTTGGTGCCTTGTCTTGGCTAGACGCCGAGTGTTCGGCAGTCCGCCATGACGAGGGTGCCGCCTCACGGGGCCGTGGAAAGGTAAGATTGTAGACCGCGTCGCCTTGGGTGGGTGCAACGCCAAAGGGTGACCTGTACGCCGGCAACGTCATAGACTAGTACGCCGAGACCTGTGCGCCAAGGACCTGTCCGATGTGGTGGGTGTGCATCACTTGACTGGACGCCAAGTCTGTCAGTCCCTATTGTCATGGATGCTGCCTGGAGAGCTCATGGAGAGATGGCATCGTAGTGGGCCGTAATTGGTGCTTCATCTCGGCTGTACGCCGAGTGTAGTGGCAATCCGCTTAGTCAAGGAAACATCTCACAATGCCGTGGAAAGCTGGCGTCGTAGAGGCCGCGTCGCCTTGGGCGGGTGCTACGCCAAAGGGTGACCTGAACGCCGGCGACGCCATGGACCTGTACGCCGGGACCTGTTCGCCATGGTGGGTGCGCCTGACTTGACTGGACGCCAAATCAATGGCAGTCTGTTTTGTCAAGGACGCCCGTCGGAGAGCTCGTGGAGAGATGGCGTTGTAGAGGGCCGTGTCGCCTGGGCGGGTGCAAGACCAAAGGGTGACCTATACGCCAGTGACGCCATGGACCTGTGCGCCAAGGACCTGTCTGCCATGATGGGTGCTCCTATCGAAGGAGGGACCGGTCTCGGACTGCGTCGTCGCGAACCCCGGTTCTGCCAAGGATCTGTACACCATGAAGGGAAATGACGAGTCTCGGACTGCACCATCGGCGAGCTCCGATTCCGCCAAGGCAAAGGGGGCCGCCTCGCTGGGACGTGGAAAAAGTGGCGTAGTAGGGGCCGCGTCGCCTTGGGCTGGTGCTACGCAAAAGGGTGACCTGTACGTCGGCGACGCCATGGACCTGTACGCCAAGGACCTGTCCGTCATGGTGGGTGCGCCTGACTTGACTGGACGACAACTCAATGGCGGTCCGTTTTGTCAAGTACGCCGCCTGGAGAGCTCGTGGAGAGATGGCGTCGTAGAGGGCCGCGTCGCCTTGGGCGGATGCTACACCAAATGGTGACATGTATGCCGGCGACGCCGTGCACCTGTACGTCGGGACCTGTATGCCGAGGACCCGTCCATCAGGACCTGTACGCCGAGGATCCGTCTGCCGTGGTGGGTGCCTCGGTAAGCTATACACCGCATTCGATGGTCTACCCACCCAAGGATCAGGCCAAGACCTGTACGTCGGTGACCTGTTCGTCAAGGACTTGTTTCGGGCTACGTCATCGCGAGCTCCGGTTTCGCCACGTCGTCACTTCCGGAAAGTGAGACACCAGACCCATCCACCGTGATAGGAATGCCATGGACCTGTGTAGGACCGAAAGTATGTCTAGAGGGGGGGGGGTGATTAGACTGCTTGATCAAATAAAAATTCTACCTTTTCCCAAATTTTAGAGTTGGCAGATTTTAGCATTTCATGGCAAGTCAAGTACACCCTACACATGCATGTCTAAGAGTATAGCAGCGGAAAGTAACAACAAGCATGAGTAGAAAGGATAGGGTAGGAAGATCAAACGCAATTGTAGACACGATGATTTTTCCCGTGGTTCCGATAGGTGGTGCTATCGTACATCCACGTTTATGGAGTCTTCAACCCATGGAGAGTAACGGTCGCGAGAGTCCACGGAGGGCTCCACCCATAAGGGTCCACGAAGTAGCAACCTTGACTATTCCATAACGACTTCCGTCCATGAAGGACTAGCCTCACTATGGGTAGATCTTCACGAAGTAGGCGATCTCCTTACCCTTACAAACTTCTTGGTTCAACTCCACAACATGAAGTAGGAGGCTCCCAAGCAACACCTAACCAATCTAGGAGGCACCACCCTCCAAAAGGTAATAGGCTCGGTAATGATGATGAACTCCTTGCTCTTGTGCTTCAAGATGATAGACTCCTCAACACACAATCACTCTCTCACAGATTTGGCTTGGTGGAAGAGATGGGATTGGTGGAAAGCAACATGGGGAGGCTAGAAATCAAGATCCATATGGTTGGAGTGGATGATCTTGACCTCAACACATGAGTAGGTGGCTCTCTCTCAGAAAACTGGATGGGGCAAGTATGGAATAGTTCTGAGTGCTTCTCTTTCGAGTGGGTGGTGGTGAAGGGGTATATATAGGCATCCCCAAAAATCTAACCGTTACACACAAAATGACCAACTCGGTGACACCGATGTGTTAATCTCGGTGGTACCGAAGTGACCAAAAGGTGGAAACTTTTGAATCTTGGTGAGACCGATATAGGAAACTCGGTTGCACCGATAAGGTGACCAACGGTCAGATTGCCCAATCTCGGTGACGCCGATCCAACAATCTCGGTGGTACCGATATTGTGAATTTGCGTAACAGAAAGTTGGCAACCTAAACTCGGTGGCACCGAAGCAGAATCGGTTGCACCGAAAGGCTAGGGTTTGGCTAGTGTCTGTCTGAGTTTGGGAATCGGTGGCACCGAGTGGAAAGTGTTGGTTGCACCGATTTTGGATATTTGACTTTGGACAGACTTTTGTGGATGGACTCAAAGTGATTTCTCACAAAGTAAAATGTAGAGTCCTCTTGCTTGAAGCTTTGCCAATCCATTTCCTTGCATCTTGGGGTATTTCCACAATCTTCACAATCCTTTTACCATCCCTATCATTGAACCTTTCCTGAAATATACTTAGTGGAAACATTAGTTCAATGACTTATATGTTGTTATTAATTACCAAAACTACCAAGGGAGCAAATGTGCTTTCAATCTCCCCCATTTTGGTAATTGATGACAACATATAGATCAAAGCTTCGACAAAGATATAATCAATGAATATAATCGTCGCTTTGAGAAGTATGTGATAAGCAAGAGCTCCCCCTAAATTTGTGCATTATTTTTAAATTTGCGTTTGAATGCAAATGCACAATCGATTAGGTACATGGGGCACTTCTTCCATGTCACATACATCTTGGTGGTGTGCGAGAGTAATTAGAATGAACATCATAGCATAACACAACCAAACAAAGATAATGATCATCTCATAAACATTAAGATGATAGGAAATAGTAGCACAACACACATTAAGTGTATGATCAAAACACACATAAGTTCAACACAAACACATCAAAAGCCAATTGTTTTTGAAAAAGCGATAAAAACCAAATGCTCTCTCACTCGAAGCCTAAAGATCTATATACACTTCTCCCCCTTTGGCAACAAGTTATCAAAAAATTCAAAGGCATATATCTAAGCGTTCTTGGGCTGATCTCCTCCGGTTGTTGATGAAGGACTCGAGAGAACAGCGTCGGCGAAGATCTCTGCAGATGTCGTGGATGGAGTTGGAGTGGCAACTGGAGGAACTGGAGCTGATGGAGCAGGAGCTGAGGTGACAGTGGCAAGAGCTGATGAAGAGGGCCTCAAGTCTGGAGCTGGCACGGTGGCTGATCTGGCCTGAGTAGTGAAGTGTGTGCCTGGCCTGAGAGGTGAGTCATCCTCATCATCATCATCATCATCTGAAGAATGAGGAAGAGGCACTGAGTCAACTTCCTTCTTGAGCTCATTGACTGTCTTAGTCAGCCCATCCACCTTATCATTAAGGGTCTTGATCCTGTTTTCGAAGATCCTGACAAGACTGTTTTGGTTGTTAAAGATGTCCTTAATGTCCTTCTGCATGCCCTGAACTGATGATATCAACATATCCATTTGCTCGTTCCTGGAACTAGAGACCTGAGCACTAGTGGCTCTAGCTGCTTCTGCCTCTGCCTGAGCTGCAACAGATATGGGATGTTCTGGGTCCATCACCACAATGTTGTCCTCGAGATCTGGATGTAGGGCAAGTGGGGCCTGTCCAGAGAAAAGATGTGCTTCTCCAGCTTAGAGTTGATAAGCATCTGGATATAGGGTGCATAGCAGCAAGAGCGCTTCTGATCAGCAGCAACCCTCTTCACTGTCTCAACAATCAAGTCCATGACTCTAATCCTGGTGTGTCTGTCAATATGGATCAACATGTTGATGGAGTAGCCTTGGATCATCTTGTCATCTCCTGACTTGGGCATCAAAGTATGCCTCAGAATGGTGTTCATGGTACGGAGGCCAGCCTAAAGAAAGTAAATGGATCCTAACTTGTGAGACTTCACATGAGCAGCAGGGATCTCATTGTACATGTTGGCCATGGCATTGTGGCTCTCCTTGGATTCTGAGTAGACATCCAAGTCACCATCCTGTGCCTCTGGGACTCCTAAGATTTCAGCCCATTCATCAACAGTGGACTCATATCTTGCTCCTTCAGTCATCCATACAATCCTACCATCTCCATAGAAATGAGCAGTGGAGTAGAATTGCATGATCATTTCATCATTCCAAGCAGTAAACTCTCTGCCAACAAACTCATCCAAACCAATGCAGTGGAAATTGTCTTGGACACTTGGAAAATAGTCTTCATTCTCCTTAATGAATTTCCAGTCCACATACCTCATGTCACTCACAGCTGGGCTCTTGTCAAAAAGCATAGTTTCATAGAAATCCTGTTGCTCTTTGGTGTAGAATCTGTAGTCCACAACTGTCTTCCTCCTTTGGGCATATGGATCAGCAGCTCTCCATGCCCTCAAACAAGAATCCTTCCTCTTCTTCATATCTTCAGCAAGTGAATAGCTGGCATTATGTACTGGAAGGTGTGGTCTTAGCTTCATCAAAGCTGACATAGCATCTTCATTCTCAACTCTGGAGGTAGTTCCCTTGTTCTTTTCAGAAGCTGGAATTTGCCTGGATAACCTCTTAGGTTTTTCAGCAGCAGCCTTCTTGGGGGCAGACTTGGTGCTCTTGGATGTGCCAGTCTTTGGCATAGCATCAGACATAAGCTTCTTTTGTTTCTTCTTGGGAGGGGCCTTCTCAACCAGTTCTTCCTCCTCCTCAGCACCAGCAGCCTCCTCAGGGTCCTCAAACATGGAGGTCTGCCTACCAGTGACATAGACAATCCTCTTCCTGGCTCCCTTCTTCTCACCTGCCTTCTTAGGCAAATACTTCTTTGGGGGCTCAACAGTCATTTTAGCCCTAGCACTCTCAGGTGCTCTCATAGCTTCAGAGCTAGCATAAACCTTGCTGACAGTCCTCCTTGAAGAGGTTGCTTCCTTTGCAGCTTTCTTGGCAGCCTTCTCTTGCTTCTTGGCAAGAATCTCCTCTGGCACAAAATCTGAATCCTCCTCATCTGAATTCAGCTTCTTCTTGGCCCTAGTTGCAGCCTTGGGCAACCCATGAGAACTGGGACTGCCTGGATCTGAAGAGGAACTGGACTCAGGACTAGTGCCTGAACTCATGACAATGTTCTGCTCTTGGAAATTGTTCTCACTGTCCTCAGCACTTGACATACTGACCCTGTGAATAGAGTATAGAGGAGCAGAAGAAGATGAGTCATCACAAAATGTACAACAGTTTTTGAAAGTTTGAACAAAAGATTCTCAAGGTTTACATTCTGTCACATGAAAATCGGTACAGCCGAAGCAAAACTTTCGGTGCTACCGAGACTGACTTTCTCCTTAATAGAAACTTGGCACTCCTTTCGGTGAGACCGAAAAGGAGTACTCGGATTCACCGAGATAGTTCTCAGCAGCACAGATGGGCAAATCAGTGACACCGATTTGTTTGCTTCGGTTCCACCGAGTTCCATCGGGCGGACGGTAAACCCTAGAAAATCGGTCATTCGCTATCTACTGGAAGTTTTTAGAGTATTGAGAGGATTGCACATGGTGGAAAAACGATGGAAAATTTTCAATGCGCAAGATTCGGACGGGGAGCGCAAAGAAAGATCGAATCCGTACCCTAGCTTGGCGACGGATCCGCTACGGCGGCGACGGCAGCGAAGATGCCCGTCGACGGCGAGGATCCCAGCGGCGGAGGAGCGCGGGGAGACAAGGGCGACGACCAGGGGGTCCTTTTGCGGCAGCTTAGGGTTTGGGGCGCGACGATTGAAGATTGAATTTTCGAACCGTCGGGACCACAGCTTATATACCCCTCACTGTCGGTGACGCCGATTCTAAATTTTCGGTGTCACCGAGTTCCTCAACTGTCAGCTGACAGGGAAACTCGGTGTAACCGAGAATATGGAATCGGTGGTACCGAGAATGAAAACCAGATCAACCCTAGGCATTCGGTGAGACCGAGAATTGTGGATTGGTTCCACCGAGATGCACTTGGGAGGTTTTAATGGTCTGTCCTTGTCGATGCGGAACTCCGAGTGCTCCACACACAGAGGGATCGAAAAGTACTTGTTCAAATTTTGTGATGCAGCATGAATGGAATATGAGGTGAGAAAGCATAGATAGCTAAAGAGTGGTCCTAAGCATTCTTGTCCATCCAATTGGCAAAAGATAAATCAAAAGCCAAATAGCAACAATTGGATGTCCACGAATGGGAAAATAAATGCAGACCAACATGCTCACACAATAAGATATCAAATGAAATAATGACAAACATGCACATACATACTAGCATCTAACAAGCACTTGGGTGATGACTAAGTCATCTATATATGAGTATATTGACTTAGGAGCCAAGTAAGAATACTTGATCATAGGTCATACTCATCGATTAAGCACAAGTGGGGTTACCACTTTTACATAAAGCATTTAATGTTGTCACATTCTAAGAGATGTTTTGACTCAAGTCTTAGAGTAAAGCTCCCCCTTGATGTGACATCCCCCCATAGGAGGGATAAACTGTAGGGGAACGCGATAAAAAACAAAAAATTTCGGTACAGCGAGCACGCCCAGGATCACTATGGAGACTGCATACAAGGTTTGATCTGATCTGTACCGACTCGAAGCGCAGCGGAAGAAGAGTCGGTGTAGATCGTCGGTGCAGATCCCTGCAGCTAGGATTTACAACCTCCCAACCGCAAGGATGTACTCCCACTCCGGACAGCCCTTCGGGAGGCAATCCGACAGTCCCCCGGACGATGTCGCGGACAGCCCTTCGGGAGGACCCTCGAAACCCGAACAGTAACCCGGACAGCCCTTCGGGAGGACGCCGGAAACTCGAACGGTAACTCGAACAGCCCTTCGAGCAAAAGATCGAAACTACAATCTCTCTACTGGGTTGCACACATACGGTGTCAGCTATCCGGCAGGGCTTTGCCGTCCACAGCTAGTTCCTGCCGGAACCCAGACAGCCTTTCGGCTCTACGAAACTATTTCGTGGGAGGGAGAGATAAGCCAGACAACTCAAATGGCATGTGTATGAGAGAGCAAGGATGAGATTTGGGGCTGCCTCCCCACCTCTATTTATAGGATAGCCAAGGGGTAAAAGTGGTATACAAAAAATACCAAAGTACCCCCACTTTATGCCTTTTCAAAAAAGAATAAAGCAAAGAAGGGTGGCAAGTGGAGCTCCATGGAGCCCCACCTCCCTTGGCCGGCCACATCTTGGGGGCCCCCCCATGGGGGGCTTCCTTGGCCACCAAGTCCATCTAGAAGCCTTTTTGGAAATATCCAAAAAGGTGTTTTCCCAAAAATATCCAAAAAGCACTTTCACTATTCATGAAGACATTTTTCTGCGTCCGATAAATCCCAAATTATTTTTGTGTGACTAGAATAATTCCAGTACCCACACAAACGATTTTGAACGCGTTTCGAAACAATTTCGGAACAATGTTTTCTTCAGCGAAAAGTTATCATAGCGGTTCCGGCAGCTCCGGAACATTTTCGGTTTTCTCTCCGGAAAAATTCCAGAATTTACCAGAACGATTCTGGCACCCTCCAAGAATTTCCAGACATGTGTCGGAACCAATTTGACTTAATGGAATACCCTGAAACAACTTTTCAGTTTCACCGGAACTATTCCGGTGTTCTCTCCGGAACGTTTCCGTTTCGTCCGAAACTTTTCCGGTGATTTTCTCTCAGACTTCCCGTCTAGTATTCAGCAGATAGATGACCCTTAAGCGTGTGACCCTATAGGTTCGGTAAAGTATAGACATGACCCGGAACACTTTCCGATTAATGATCAACATCGGAGCCGTGGACACCCATATTGACCCCTATACCCACACGAATGAATATTCGAGTGAACCTCCAGTTGCCGTGTGCTATTCCTATTGCTTCACGATATATTACAAAACCCGAGGTGAGATTTATGCATCCCCGTGGATCAACAACTTGTCCACTATGCAAGTTACCTCATTACCGGTTTTGTTCTCTTTACTCGTTTCCGTGTTCCGGCATCCCAGTGATCAAATCACAATGTGTCTGGCCAGACGATGATGGATACCGTAACACCGAGAGGGCCCGAGAATATCTCTCCATCGTCGGAGGAGCAAATCCCAATCTTGAGCTATCTGGTTTCTTGTCATACTTTTCCATGAACCCGTAAGCCGCCGTAATAGCCACCCATTTACGGATGACGTTTAACAAACCCCAAAGTTCATGAAGCAAGCATGAAGAAACTCGACACTCTCATGGTCTAAGGAATTATGCAAACATTAACTATCTCTGTGTTATTAACCATTAACTCATGAGGAATGTATCTCATAGCATAACATCAATCGGGTCGATTCAACACAAGTGTTCTACTAACATTGTGCCCTCAAAATTGCCAGCATTGACATGCCCATGATCAGGAAAACAGGATCATCATGCAATACTTGAGCCAGTCTTAGAGGCAAGACTAGGAATACATTTTACCGTTTATTATACCACACGTGCACATGAGTTTCCCTCCGAGCCTCGTGGTTATTGCAGACTCGAGAATCATTGCAGTTATAGCATGGAACATAAACATTCATTACAAACTCAGAGATACAAAGTAACTTTTATTGCTGCCTCTAGGGCATATCTCCTACATAAATTAACCTTGGGTTTTGTCGATGAAGACTTCATGTTGGTGAGGTAGTGGTAGATGCTCAAGGTTGGTGAAGATCACCAAGAGTTGGGAGCATCCTTGTTGTTTCCTTACTCTTCTCACCTACATGGGTTAGTCCCAACACACAAGAGACAAATACAAGGATATCTATGGACATGGAGTGCAAAGCATGTGTAATGATGTCCATTGATTTGTTGATTACCTTGTCCCTTGCTTACCTTTGAGGGAATATGTGACTCCTTGAACTATTGCATAGAGTTGATGTTGATTGCAAATAGTTCTTTCCAATAATGAATGTGAGTGAATTTCATTGGCGGAGTCACCCCTCAAGAACTATCTAGTTCTTCTTCTTGGGGACCCACATCAAGTTGATGGGGATCCTTGGTGTTGTAGTAGTCTTTGTAGAAGTTGAGATTGAAGTAGCCTTGGGAACCCACTCCACCAAGCTAGGGATTCATCTTCATATGAGTCAATGTACTCTTGAAACTTGTTCTTGCCCTTGAGCTTGTGGTCTTGTGGTGGAAGGTCATCTTGAGTGTTTGTCCTCTTTGGAAGAGTATTTTCATACTTCTCCTTTTGAGAAACAAACTTGGGCTTGGGGTATTGACCTTCTTCCTATTCAACTCCATTAGCGTTGAAGTAGCCAACACCATGGTTCTTTCGGTATCCTCCGTGCTTGCGTACAATTTCCTCAAATTGCTTACACCCGGCAAGACTCTTGTAGATACCTTTCTCTATAACTCCTTTCAATAAAGCATTTTCTTGCTCAAGTGTAACTTGGCTAAGAGAATCATCATTAGTGGAATCAATAGAACTATTAGAAGCAACATCATTAGGTTTAGCATTATTGTTGCTACTAGATGAAGAGCCTTTCTTGCCTTTGTTACTAGTTTGTTTAGTTTTAACTTGAGGCATGAATATAGACAAGAGTAGTCGTTTGGCTAGATAAGATGAAGTCTTCTTTCGAAGATCGTCATTGATAGCTTTAAGAAACTCATGCTCTTGCTCCAAGTTGAGCTTCTCGAAGCGTAGTTTCTCATGAGTTCTTACAAGCTCTCTATGATCTTCAAGAGTAGATTCATGAGCTAACTTAAGAGTGTTTAGTTCTTCAGTTAATTGTTCTATTTTCATCTTATCATCATCAATTGACTTATCTTGACTAGCATGAGAATTATCAAGTTCATTTTGACTAACATCACTAATTTTATCAAAGAGCAAGTCATCATCACAAAGCAAGTCATCTTCATCACTATTGAAATCAAGATACTCGGGGTGTGATACCTTGAGGCCTTTAGCCATGAAGCAACTTCCACTTTCTTCGTTTGGTGAATCAAATAGATCATAGGAGTTGGTAGCCACTAGAGCAATTCCGGCAACATCATCATCTTGACTATAGTCGGAGTCGGGGTGATAGCTTCTCTCGGAGTTGTTGTCGGAGTCGGAGCCGGAAACCCATTCACCAACATGAGCTTGATGTTTTCTTCTTTTGTAGCTCTTGGTGTACTTGTCCTTCTTCTCCGAATCTCTACTTCTCCTTGAGGGTCTTCGTTCATAACGATCATCTCTACTCCTTCTCTCTCTTTAATGTAATTCATTCCTTGAGCTTCGTCTTCGAGGTGACTCTTCTCTTCGTTTGTAGGGAGCCGTGCACTCATTGGAGTAGTGTCCGGGCTTCCCACAATTGTAGCAATTGCGGTCATGACTTGGCGAACACTTCTAATCATATCTTGAGTTGGAGCTTCGTTCTTTGCCTCTATTCTTGTAAAACTTGTTGAATTCCTTGACCATGAGGCTTATCTCTTCATTGGTGACAATGTTGTCGCTTGAAGTTGCGGGAGCATCACTTGTGGCTTTGTAAGCACCGCAAGACTTGTTGTGAAGCTCTTCTTTGTCTTTGAGTGTCATCTCATGAGCAACAATCCTTTCAATGACTTCCGTAGGCTTGAGATCTTTGTAGTTAGGCATCATTTGAATCAATGTACACACGGTGTCGTATCTCTCATCCAAAGCTCTAAGTATCTTCTTGATTATGAATTTGTCGGTCATTTTTTCGCTTCGTAAGCCGGCAATCTCATTGGTGATGAGAGCTAGCCTAGAGTACATCTCTGCGACTCCTTCACCATCCTTCATCTTGAACTTGTCAAACTGACTTTGAAGAACATCTAACTTGGATTCTCTCACGGACTCGGTTTCTTCGTGCATATCAACCAAAGTATCCCAAATCTTTTTTACATTCTCAAAACGCCTGATTTTGTTGAATTCTTCGGGGCATAGGCAGTGGAAGAGAATGTCACATGCTTGAGCATTGTATTGCAACATCTTCAATTCTTCCGCGGTCGCTTCACGATCCGGTTCCTTTCCATCACCAAAGAATTCACCTTGCAAGCCAACACGAACAATAGCCCAAACGGCGGAATTATTACTAAGAATATGCATTTTCATTTTGTGCTTTCAACTAGAAAAATTAGTGCCATCAAAGTACGGACCTCTACGATGATAATTTCCCTCACTAGACGCCATAATTTCCCTCACTAGACGTCATACATTAGTTCAATAACTTATATGTTGTTATTAATTACCAAAATCACCAAGGAAACAAATGTGCTTTCAACCTGTGCACCAGAGACCTGTTCGCCATGGACTTCTCTCGGGCCCCGTCGTCCAGGCTCCGGTTCTGCCACGCTGTCTCCTCTGGGAAGCGAGGTGCCAGACCCGTCCACCGCGATCAAAACACCATGGACATGTGCGCCACAGGCCTGTTCACCGCGACCTGTGCGTCCGAGGAGATGTGGGCCGACCAGGTTGTGTGAGGGCGCCACCGCGCTCCCCTGGACTGCTCCCTTGAGCGCCGGCCATAGCTGCCTCCTCTGTGTTGGGCTCCATCTCTTGCGTCGGTTTGTTTCCAGCCGGACGTGATCTTGCCGAGAGCAACCTGCACGTGCAAAGCTAATGCTGCTTGTACGTGCATGTATAGTATGCACGCACTGGTGGGCGTCGTTTTCCCGGCGCGCCAGGTTTCTAGCCGCCGTCATCGACGATGAGCGTGCCGAGGTCTTGTGGGCGACATGACGCGAAAGGCATCACAACCAACATGATGCGCCGGCATCGAAAAGGCGTACTGCTGATGAAGAAGCCAATAACCGGATGGCTACATCAACCTGTGAGAGAGAAAAAATAGAAAGAGACCAGATCGCCAGGCTCCTTGATTCTGCACCCGCGGCCGCGTGCATCCGCTGCCATCCCTCATCTTTGTACTGCCGCTCCGCTTCCTTGCGAGCGCGTGAAGGTGTCGTCGCTGCTGCGCGCGAGCCGCCGCGGCGCATGCTCCGACCTCCTCGAGGCTGCTATAAGGAGCGTGTCTCCTTCACTCCACGCATGCCTTATGCAGAGCTAGCTTGGACTCGACAGTGCAACGGCCACGCGTGTGTCGCCATCGCCGGCCGGCACAACTTCGAGCTCGGACGAGATGTCGCTGCCGCCGCCGCCTCCTCTCCTGATACACCACAGAAATAGATGAATGTATTTATTGTTAGCTAACCTGGGAGATGGAACTCCATGTTGTATTCTTGACACGCTCATCCCCATGAAGCCGGGGTGCATGCTCGGCGTTACTGTACGCGTGCTCCGCCGTGGCTGGTCGCCACAACGTGTTCCGCTTGCTGCTGCCCGTACGTCCTCCTTGGCACCGGCGCAGCCGCCGGACAGGCAAGGGTACGTGTGTGTTGACCGGCGAGCGTACCGCCGACGTGGGCGCGGCCTCTCCTCTGCGCGAATGGACGGAGCTATCTCCCGTCCTGCCGTGCGTGAACCTCCCCGGCCGTGCGTGCCTTGGCTGCTGCCTCCCGATGGATGTAAGCGTGCGTGAGTACGTGATGGAGAGATGGATGCAGAGATGGATGCGTGCCGTGCGTGAGTCTCCTCCCGATGGATCTCTCCTTTGGTGTTGTGAAGAATGGATGGGTAATGGATGGATCTGTGGCTGGTGGTGCGATGGATGGATGCGTGAGAGATGGAAACGAGAGTTGGCCAATGGATCCTCCCTGGACGTGCGTGAGTCCTGGCTGCCCGTGATCCATCTCCGCCCCCACCGTGCGTGACGATGGATGGGTATTTATAGGGTGCTTGGGCCGTTGGGCGCTGCGCGCGGCCGCCGCCGGCTCGTTCCGATTTCCTTGGATTTGATACACTTTTACTATTTTTCAGACGTCTGATTTTAAATTCGCTTCAGGCTGTTTTTCTGTCCGTCCGATGCACACGAATCTGTGCGCGTCGTCTGTCCTCAGCCGGTGTGTACCGGGTCGTTATCTGTCGCAGGTTTTGTTGGGCCTTTTCGGGTTGGCGGGTCTTCATTTGGTCACGCTTTTCGACCCGCCATCCTCAGGTCTTGTTTTTTTTATTTTTGTATTCAGTTAGTGGGCGGCTGCTTTGTTTATCTGGGGAGAGGATTGGATGTGGTTGACCGAGATGGGCAGAAACGGCGGAGGGAAGGGGGCCTCCTCGCCGGTGATTAACGGCAGGGCCGGCCGGGCAGAGATGGCGCGCGGGGAGCCTCCCGCATGCAGCGCTTGTTGGCGGAAGGCGTGCTTCACTGGACAGCTATAGGTGGGGCGGGGGATCTGGAAAGGAGCTAGGCGGACCTTTCCCGTCGTGCTCGCCATCAGCAAGCGCGCGTCGCTGGCGGAGCTTATAGTCGCCGGCGGCAGTCGGGCGCAAGGTATTTCGTCTCCCTACTGCCCGTCCTCTGTCCAATTTTTTGCCCTACATGTTCTGTCTCCTTGCTGTCGATTTCAGTTTATCATCATGGCCGCTGGTCACAGATTCACGTAGCATGTGGTAGTTCAGTTGGCATGCTTGGTCCAGGATAGGCAGGATTGTTTCTCTTTGTTTATCTGCTGGGCGGCGCTAGAAATTTCATGTTTTCATGTGTTAGTGTATTTCAGCATGCCCGGGGAAAAGAAATAGAAAATCACATTCTGTCAAGTTTTGAGTTTATCTACATCTCCTTAAGGAAAATGTGCCACTCGTACTAGTTGTTACACATGTGCTCTTTTGTAAAGAAATGAAAATTCACATTCAGTCAAGTTTTGAGTTGTCCACAGGTAAAATCTTTTTTTAGATTCTCTTCTCTGTTTTTCAACCAACTAGGATGTTTCTATCATTTCTAAATTTCAGCTTTTTATGCAGATCATACAATTTTCAGTATGCAGGGGGAGGGGTTGGGTGAGGGGCGTACCTTAGTTGTCTGGGTGAGGGGCGTACCTTAGTCGCCCCCCCCCCCCCCCCCCACGCGGTGGCTCCAAGTCGTCGCGATCTGGATCGCAAGCAGCATACACCCAGCTGCTTGCCCCGGCTCAACCTCCATGTCTTCTCCCCGCCAGCCGCCGCCACCACTGCGCTATGTAGTTATCATCTTTTTTGGTGTTCAGTCTATAGTCTAAGACTAAGTTTCTTTCTTTTCTCTCAGGTTGGTTTAGTTCTTAGTCTCCATATGTTTCATTTTTTCTCTTGGTGATGGTTTAGTTTTTAGTCTCAGTTTCATACTTCTTACAATTATTTTTAGAATTTTAGGATCAGTTTCTAGAATTTAAATCCTTAGTCGTCAGTACAAGTGTTAGACCTTCAGTTAAATTGTTCAATGTTCATTGTTTCCTTTTCAGTGTTAATATTCATTATTTACTATAAGTGTTTAGTCAGTTATCAGACCTTCAGTTTTAAGCATGTCTCCATTGTTTAGTATAAGAGTTCAGACCTTCATTGTTTTATTTTTTAGTATCATTTCAGTTCATTAGTTTGTTTCCCTTATTTCTTCATTTTATCATTCAGCGAACTTACTTTCTTTCATCACTGATGGTTATGTAGGCTAGTTATCATAGTTAGTTCAGTTCCGTCAATTATTATTTTTCCAGTCACTTCTCAGTCTTGTGTTTCAGTTATCAGTTTTTCATTTCACTTGTCATTCAGAATTTCTTTGTGTGCTAGTTGTTGTCTGTCTTGAGACATTGTATGGGTAGATTTAGTCCTTCAATTTTTGTTTTTCACTCTTACTCATTCCTTTTAGTTATCTTTGTCTTTCATCCCTAAGTCTTCAGTTATCATTCCCGCTGTTATTTCAGTCATTCATTATTGTGAATTCTCAGTTTTCATTTTTTTTCTTCAGTCTTCACTGTTAGCTGGCTTGTTCAGCCTCAAGGCATAGCTACCTTTGTTTCAGTCTATCTACCTTTTTCGTTTCTATCACTCATTCCTTATTGTTAGTTTCTTTGTTGATTTTGTAGACAATTTTCTTATTTAACAGTCAGGGTTTTGTGTTTCACTATTTTTTATTCTTTGTATCTCATTATTTTCAGTCCTTTCTCCATTTTGTCATTGTTCACTTAATGTCCATTGATCATTTCATCATTTCTCGTTGTTTAGTTTTTGTATCTCACTATCTATATACGTCATTATTTCTCAGTGAGGGGCGCAAATTTCTCAGTTTTTGTATGTCAGTACTCGGTTATTTGTCCTCTGTATTTTGCTGATCCATTTATATTCATTTATTTTTAGTAAAGTTGTTTAGTCCATCATGTTTTGTATTGAGCAGCATGAACAGGTGATGTACTGTGAAGACTAAGTAGTTTCTTCAGTTACTTTTAGTCATGGTCTAGCATGATCAGTTTTCCTTTTCTATAAGTCAAAATTCAGTTTACTTGTTGAGTTTTCGTCCGTCTCTGTTTTTGCCATGTGCTTCTTAGTTTATCTTCAGCTCTTTTTAGTATTATCTCTTTACCAAGGAAAGTTGCTTCTAGCCTGGACACCGGGGAGAAGGGGCTTGTGGGACTACGGATGTGGAATGGGGTCTACAGTATAGCTGCATATGACACCGCCCCTAATGACTGCATCGTCTTCAAGTGTGGATGGAGAGAGTTTCTAGCAAGAATAAGTGTTGTTGATGTTGGAACAGCTGTACTAATCACTTTCAAGATCAACGCTCATGAGGATATTGGAGATGATAGTCGTTGTCCATGTCCTCGCGGTGGGTGCCCGAGTCTTCTAGGTGACAAGCTTCAGTCGAGTTGGATCTCATTTTTCATTAGCTTTGCACTAGCGTAGCCTTTCTCTATTATGTCACTTTTTGTTTGTTTATCTGCCTGTACTGAATCTATATAATGTGTGCTTTGCACGTGTGGCTTGATACCACTAGAACCTACTGCATATCTACCTATGTTGCATTGGTTCCAGCTTTTTGGGTTGGCAGTTATATAAGTTATTGCATGTCTATTTCTGTGCTCATTCACTCTCACCATTTTCTTTAGATAACTACCATTTTTTCAGTAATGCAGTGTTTTTTTTTTAGAATATATGTGTAGGTATGTTCAGGTTTGCCATCCAAAATGTAAAGTTTTTGACCATACAGAGGAGCTTTCACAGGTATGTTCAGTGGTCATCTCAATCTTTGGGTATTCTTCCTGATCTGCCATCTCTCTTCTTTTCCCCCTGTTCTATGATCTCCTTTTTTTCTCGCTGCTCCGAAGCCTGTCTTATCCTCCGTCGAGTGTGTAGCCTTAGTGTCACACAAAAAAACAGACCGAAGACGCAGGAGTGCGTATGGTTGTGTGTGTGGGCGACCGTAATCGTGTCAGAATCTGCTTACCCGGCCCGTTAGCGGTGTGGCTAGTTTGGTGTGGGGTAGCGGGCCAGCAAGAGGAAATTCGACTGAATGTACTGAAGAAATCAGTCGTTTTTAGCAAAACTGACTCAAGACCTGAGCTTTTAACAAAGATGACTCAGATCTGAGCTCGCCCACGTGTAAACACACAATTGGATGAAAATCCAACCTAAACCGAAATTGAAAACAGACGTCTGTTGATTAGACAGTCCCTTTTTTTTTGTAGACAAACATTCTTGAGTTTTCTCCCTACATATAAATTTTCTTGTAGAGATCACATTGGTGCCGTAGCTTTAATCCTTTTCTATTTCTTTTCAGCAGTAGCGTTTTAACTGCAACAACAATCATAGTAAAAAGCTGTTCGACGGGTTTTTGTGCACTGTCGCATAAAACAATAATTCTTTTTAATGAGTTTTGATGCAGGCTATATATGCAAGGGCAAGTTATTAATGATACAATGGCTTAATATTAGCATAACACATACTTGCGTGGCACATGCACGTACATGCTTGCTCAAGCACGTACATGAAATCATGGTGTAGTTACTAAGCGTGCATATACACGTCCTGGCTGGTAACATGGGCGCGGGCTAAACATGACTAGGGTAGAAATATATTTGTATGTATTCTTGTATTTGTACCGGCGGCCTCGCGGCCGTGTACACCCGAATACCCGCATACCGGCCGGCGGGGAAGCATACGTACCAGAATACGCGGTGGTTGTACACTACATCCCGGTTGGCCTATTGGCAGACATATACCAAGATACGTACGAGACGCAGGCTTGTGCACCAAGAAGACCAACAGAGACAAACAACTAAAGGAAGATAAACACGTTAAAAAAAAAGGATTTTTTTGTTTTGTTTTTTCAGCAGTAGCAGTTCAACTGAAACAACACGCACAGTAAAGAACAAGTGACAAATGCTAGTAACCTCATGGTGTCAAGCTTGTCAATGCCATGCATGGGCAAATCACAGAAGACTTCCCTTAGGTGGCCGCATTAGATCTGCCAGCAAGTCATCCTTCACACGGTTTGGCCACACCGCTTCCCAGTGTACACGTGTACATACAACCATATCCATGGTCCATCGACATGCAAGTAAATCCAACCAGAGCCTTCTTGAATCTGTACTTCCATACCATATCAGTATGTGAACATCACTTGCGCAATGGAATGAATGAATGTCACTCTCGAATGGGTACACCTGTTGGACGTTTGTGAGAACGTGCAACACGGGCAAGAGTACGTGGACAATTTCTCTCCCGGGCGACACTTATGTTTTGGAGCTGAATGTTTTTCTCCAGATTCTCTCACAAAATCCTTTTTTTTACGGGGTCTCTCAAAAAATCCTTGACACATTGTCTTTTCCTATTATTAATGTGGTGGCTCGAAAGGAGTCTCCAGTTAGTAAACATATAAGATCGTCTTTGGCATTCACATTGCCTGGCAATTTTTTATTTTGACGTGCACCATTCAAGGAAAATGATTGCTAGTAAGGATGACTATATACAGGGTGGCTTGGCCATGCAGGGAGGCCATCGTGCTCTCTCGCTCCATAGTCTGCTGGTTGGTTATTGCTAACAAGTCTAGACACAACATGGTAGGTCGTCGTGCACTGCATCCAAGCGGCGGTTATGTTTCTCTGAATACAATGCTGATTGGCTTTATTTTCCTATATGCAGAGCCTGCCCGTCAAGATTGGGACATGGGGTGGAAACGGAGGCCAACCTCGGGACATCAAAAGAAAGCCCATGCGATTAACCGATATTACAGTTCGTAGCGATGATGAACATATCAACTCAATCGAGTTTACATACATTGACCAAGACGGGGTGCTGCATGACGAGGGTCCATGGGGTGGCTATGGCGGCAACCTTAAACCTCCGGTACTGTGAATCAGCTGAACCACTCAAGAATGTGCCTGTTCGATATGATAAACAAGTAGTTATTAACTTGGTACTAATTAATATGCGCACATAATTTTCAACTTGTGCAGGTTAAGCTCCGTTCTTCAGAATATGTGAATGAGATTTCCGGGACGTTTGGTCCATGGGGTGATATTCCTGCAGTTATAACATCTCTGAAATTTGTTACCAGCAAAGGAGCGCAGTACTCATACGGCAATGCAGATGGAGGGAGCACATCCTTCCACATTCCGGTGGAGGAAGGCCAAATTTGTGGCTTCTATGGTCGCGCCGGCGATTTCCTTGATGCCATTGGCGTTTACATTCTTGTGTAATCCATCCACTTGCTCAAGTTACTATCTCCCACGGAAAGGAGTTGTTCATGGAGTACATCAATATGACATGCATACCCACCCACCTATATACCATTAAAAATGCGAGCGTTATTGCAATATGAATGTATCCATATACCATATATACTTTGAGTACCCATCTACTGTGTGAGGTCTGTATCTTCTGTTATTATCACGCTCAATAAATAAATAAATTGTTTGGATTTGTTTCCCTGTGCAAACAAACCAGCCGATGTTCCTTTTTTTCTTTTTTCAAAAAGGAGGATAACCCCCAGGCCTCTGCATCAGGGCGATGCTTAATGCCATTTTATTAATTATTCACCAAGACCTTACAAAATAATACATCAATAAGTTTGAAGCCACCATCTTGGCAACATCTGCCGCTATTCCTATCTACGTGATGAAGGAGTGTGTATTATCCAGGCTGCCTGCCCGGACCTCACACCTGAGCCCAACATCTAAAACCGGTGGCCTCAACCAAGCCGCAATAGCTAGGTCTGGGGCACACACCGGTTTAACGCACAATCAGTGGGCACCGCGTGCGCACGCCACAGAGGCCGCCGCCACTGTCTTCCACCGATCCATCTTCAGAGCAGGTATCGATGCATCGACCTTGCCAGGCCGCCGTCGACGCCACCATGACGCTAGACAATGCCACCTCCCTATGCGCGTCTATCATCACGCAGCTGTCGCTGAGACCCTGTAGCGCCACGCCGCCGAGACTCCACGTCGTCGACGCGTCACATAAAATGCCGCTCCACCGCTGAAACCGTCCACTAGTCCCTTGAGGCAATGCACACCAAGAATGATGCCCCATGGGGGGAAAGACACAAGAGATCCGCCGTCATTCATCATCAGTCTTGAGCTTCTCCACCGCGATGCCTTCAAGAAGGGGATAACACAACGACACAGAAGAGTGCGACCATCGCCTGCCTTGGCAACTAGCCGAGAGCAAGGTATTCATCCAGATCTGCTCGACGAATCTCCATCCAGCATCGTGTGCACGAGACCGTCACAGATGATTTGAGTAGATATGGGTTTAATTACTAAATGAAACACAAGTCTGAAACATTTGAAAAGTTTAAGGAATTTCAGAGTGAAGTGAAGAATCATCGTAACAAGAAAATAAAGTCTCTACGATCTGATCATGGAGGTGAATATTTGAGTTACGAGTTTGGTATGCATTTAAGACAATGTGGAATTCTTTCACAGCTCACACCACTTGGAACACCACAGCGTAATGGTGTATCCGAATGTCGTAATCATACTCCATTGGATATGGTGCAGTCTATGATGTCTCTTACCGATTTGCCACTATCGTGTTGGGGTTATGCATTAGAGACAACCGCATTCACTTTAAATAGGGCACCATCTAAATCCATTGAGACGATTGTCGGTGTCAAAACCGGCGGATCTCGGGTAGGGGGTCCCGAGCTGTGCATCTTGGATCAATGGGGAACAGGGGACGAAGGACACAATGTTTACCCAGGTTCGGGCCCTCTCTAAGAGGTAAAACCCTACGTCATGCTCGATTATTTTCAAGTGTATAGGATGGTTACGGAGTCGATCTACCACGAGATCAGATGAACTAAACCCTAGGCTGGTAGGATGGTTGTTGTTCTAGCCTCTACGGGCTAAACCCTCTGGTTTATATAGGCACCAGGGGCACTAGGGTTACACATGGTCGGTTACAATAAGGGAAATAAATATGTCGAATCTTCTATCTTGACTTGGAGGACACACCAAGACTCCCAAAGTCTCCTGCCCGGACACGAAGCCGCCTCGTAGTCCGGCCTTCCAATAGCTGTAGCGCGGCCCACCTGCTGAGCCCATGAAAGAGGAGGCAGCAGCCCGAGGACCCCCTAGTCCAGGTCTCCCTCAGTAGCCCCCGAACTGGCCTCCAACGTCGGGGTTTGTAATCGTCAACCGTCTTGTGCGTCCCAAAGTCTTCGGCTTGCGAGGCGAGTTCTTCATCCTTTCCTTGTTCGGCCGCTTCAGTAGCTCGGCCGCCGATGACCTCCTAATCCGTCAAGTCATAGTGGGACCCTCATTATTAATTTTTATCAGGGGTTAAAGACAACCCTCGACTTGCGTGCACCCTTTAGAAGGCGAGCAGTCCAGCGCTCCTTTACAGAAACGCCCCTCTAGGACCAGAAGGCGTACCTATTTAATAGATTAGGAGCGCGACGGGTGGTTAATGTTGGAAATATGCCCTAGAGGCAATAATAAATTGGTTATTATTATATTTCCTTGTTCGTGATAATCGTTTATTATCCATGCTATAATTGTATTGATTGGAAACTCAAATACATGTGTGGGTAGATAGACAACACTGTGTCCCTAGTATGCCTCTAGTTAACTAGTTCGTTGATCAAAGATGGTTAAGGTTTCCTGGCCATAGACATGAGATGTCATTTGATAATGGGATCACATCATTAGGAGAATGATGTGATGGACAAGACCCAAACTATAAACATAGCATATGATCGTGTCAGTTTATTGCTATTGTTTTCTGCATGTCAAGTATCTGTTCCTATGACCATGAGATCATGCAACTCACTGACACCGGAGGAATACCTTGTGTGTATCAAACGTCACAACGTAACTGGGTGACTATAAAGATGCTCTACAGGTCTCTCCGAGGGTGTCTGTTGAGTGGGCATGGATCAAGACTGGGATTTGTTACTCCGTGTGACGGAGAGGTATCTCAGGGCCCACTCGGTAGTACAACATCACAACAAGCCTTGCAAGCAATGTGACTAATGAGTTAGTCACGGGATCTTGTATTACGGAACGAGTAAAGAGACTTGCCGGTAACGAGATTGAACTAGGTATAGAGATACCGACGATCAAATCTCGGGCAAGTAACATACCGAAGAAACAAAGGGAACAACATACGGGATTAGCTGAATCCTTGACATAGAGGTTCAACCGATAAAGATCTTCGTAGAATATGTGGGAACCAATATGGGCATCCAGGTCCCGCTATTGGTTATTCACCGTAGAGGTGTCTCGGTCATGTCTACATAGTTCTCGAACCCGCAGGGTCTGCACACTTAAGGTTCGGTGATGTTTCGGTATAGTAGAGTTATGTATGGTGGTGATTGAAGGTTGTTCGGAGTCCCGGATGAGATCCTGGATGGCACGAGGAGCTCTGGAATGGTCCGGAGGTAAAGATTGATATATAGGAAGTCCTGTTTTGGTCACCGGAAAAGTTTCGGGTATTTCGGTAGTGTACCGGGAGTGCCGGGAGGGGTACCGGGGACCATCGGGAGGGGTGTCTCGACCCAAAGGACCTCATGGGCTGTGGGAGGAGTCAAACCAGCCCCTAGTGGTCTGGCCGAACCCCCCACTAAGGCCCATGAGGCTAGGGGTTGGAAAAACCCAAAGGTGAAAAGGTGGAAAGGGTTTCCAAGTGGAGAGGAGGAATCCTACTCCTAGTAGGATTGGAGTAGGACTCCTCCACCTCCAATTTCGGCCAAACCTTGAGGGTTTGAGGCTGCCTCCACCCCTCCCTCCCTCCTATATATACTAGAGGATTTAGAGGGGAGAGCTAACCCTAATTGCCACGTGCTCCCTCTACTTCCTCTAGATCGTTTTCTCCTCTAGTCTAGTTTCGGCAGTGTTTAGGCGAAGCCCTGCCGGAATAGTTCCACCACCACCGCCGCCGCGCCGTCGCGCTGCCAGAGAACTCATCTACCTCTCCGCTCCCTCTTGCTGGATCAAGAAGGCGGAGATCGTCATCGAGCTGTACGTGTGCTGAACGCGGAGGTGCCGTCCGTTCGGCGCTAGATCAGAAGGACCGTGATCAGGATCGCGAGACGGTTCGTGATTTGATCGCGGGACGGATCGTGATGGGATCGCGGGACGGATCGTGATTGGATCGCGAGACAGATCATGATTGGATCGTGGGACGCTCGGCGATTTGGATCGCGAAGACGTTCGACTACATCAACCGCGTTTCTTAACGCTTCCCGCTTAGCGATTTACAAGGGTATGTAGATCAACTCTCCCTCTCGTAGATGCTCATCACCATGGATAGATCTTGCGTGTGCGTAGGAAAATTTTTGTTTCCCATGCAACGTTCCCCAACAGTGGCATCATGAGCTAGGTCTATGTGTAGATGAGATCTCGAGTAGAACACAAAGGAGTTTGTGGGCGTTGATATTCCGATTGCTTCCTCCCTTGGTATTTTCTTGATTCGGCGGTATTGTGGGATGAAGCAGCCCGGACCAACATTACTCGTACGCTTATGAGGGACCGGTTCCATCAACTGACATGTAACTTCGTTGCATAAATATGGCTGGCGGGTGTCTGTTTCTCCCACTTTAGTCGGATCGGATTTGACAAAGGCGGTCCTTGAGAAGGTTGAATATCAATTTTTGTATCACCGTTGTGGTTTTTTGTGTAGGTAAGAATTGTTCTTGCTAGATACCCGTAGCAGCCACGTAAAACTTGCAACAACAATTAGAGGACGTCTAACTTGTTTTTGCAGGGTATGTTGTGATGTGATATGGCCAATTACATGATGAGATATATGTGATGTATGAGATGATCATGTATTGTATAGAATATCACGACTTGCATGTCGATGAGTACGGCAACCGGCAGGAGCCATAGGGTTGTCTTTAATTATTTTCGTCGTTTTTGCTTTACTTTATCGCTATGAGTTAGCAATAGTCGTGAAAGCAACAGTCGGCGCGACAACCTCATGGCGACACATTGATGGAGATCAAGATGATGGAGATCATGGTGTTATGCCGGTGACGATGGAGATCATGCCGGTGCTTTGAAGATGGAGATCAAAAGCACAAGTTGATGGCCATATCATGTCACTTATGATTTGCATGTGATGTTAATCCTTTTATGCATCTTATTTTGCTTAGGACGACGGTAGCATTATAAGGTGATCCCTCACTTAAATTTCAAGATAAATTGTGTTCTCCCCGAGTGTGCACCGTTGCGAAAGTTCGTCGTTTCGAGACACCACATGATGATCGGGTGTGATAGACTCTACGTTCGCATACAACGGGTGCAAGCCAGTGTTGCACGTCCGGAACACTCGGGTTAAACTTGACGAGCCTAGCATGTACAGACATGGCCTCGGAACACAAGAGACCGAAAGGTCGAACATGAGTCATATAGTAGATATGATCAACATGAAGATGTTCACCATTGAAACCACCTCAACTCACGTGATGATCGGACTTGAGTTGGTGGATTTGGATCATGTGACACTCGAATGACCGGAGGGATGTCAATTTGAGTGGGAGTTTTTAAGTAATATGATTAACTAAACTCATTATCATGAACATAGTCAAAATGTCTTTGCTAATTATGTTGTAGATTACTAGCTCGCGCTGTAGCTCCCTTGTTTTTTTTATATGTTCCCAGAGAAATAGAGTTGAAAGATGATGGTAGCAATAATGCGGACTGGGTCCGTGATCTGAGGATTGTCCTCATTGCTGCACAGAAGGCTTATGTCCTTAATGCACCGCTCGGTGCGCCACCCCCTCAAGCGTCGTCTGTAGATGTTGTGAACATCTGACAGGCACGTTCTGATGACTACTTGATAGTTCAGTGCGTCATGCATTACGGCTTAGAATTGAGGCTCCAAAACGTTTTGAACGTCACGGAACATATGAGATGTTCTAAGAGCTGAAATTGGGATCTCAGGCTCGTGCCTGTGTTGAGAGGTATGAGACCTCCAACAAGATTCTTTGCCTGCAAGATGAAGGAGAATAGCTCAATCGGTGACCATGTGCTCAGATTGTCCGGGTACTACAATCGCTTGAATCGAGTGGGAGTTGATCTTCCAGATAAGATAGTGATTGATATAGTTCTCCAAGTCACTGTCACTAAGCTACTAGAGCTTCATGATGAACTATAAAATGCCAGGGATGGAAATAATGATCCCTGAGCTATTCGCGATGTTTGACACCACGAAGGTAGAAATCAAGAAGGAGCATCAAGTGTTGATGGTTAGTGAAACCACTAGTTTCGAGAAGGGCAAGGGCTAGGAGGGAAACTTCATGGATGGCAAGTCAGTTGCTGCTCCAGTGAAGAAACCCAAGGTTGAACCCAAACCCGAGATTAAGTGCTTCTATTATGAGGAGAACGGTCGCTGAAGCGGAACAACCCTAAATACTTGGTAGATAAGAAGGCTGGCAACGTCGACAGAAGTATATTTGATATACGTGTTATTGATGTGTACCTTACTAGTACTCCTAGTAGCACCTGGGTATTAGATACCGGTTAGGTTGCTAAATGTTAGTAAACTCGAAATAAAAGCTACGGAATAAACGGAGGCTAGCTAAGAGTGAGGTGACGATGAGTGTTGGAAGTGTTTCCAAGGTTGATGTGATCACCATCGCACGCTCTCTCTACCTTCGGGATTAGTGATGAACCTAAATAAATGTTATTTGGTGTTTGCGTTGAGCATGAACGTGATTAGATCATGTTTATTGCAATACGGTTATTCATTTAAGTTAGAGAATAATGGTTATTTTGTTTACATGAATAATACCTTCAATGGTCATGCACCCAATGAGAATGGTTTATTGAATCTTGATCGTAGTGATACACATGTTCATAATATTGATGCCAAAAGATACAAAGTTAATAATGATAGTACCACATACTTGTGACACTGCCGCTAAATGTCATATTGGTGTAAAACGCATGAAGAAACTCCATGCTGATGGATCTATGGACTCATTCGATTGCGAATCGGTTGAGACATGCGGACCATGCCTCATGGGCAAGATGACTAAGAGCCTGTTTTCCGGTATGGTAGAGCGAGCAAGTAACTTATTGGAAATGATACATGTTGATGTATTCGGTCCAATGAGTGTTGTAGCGTGAAGTGGATATCATTATTTTCCTACCTTCACTGATGATTTGAGTAGATATGGGGATATTTACTTAATGAAACACAAGTCTGAAACGTTTGAAAAGTTCAAACAAAATCAGAGTGAAGTTTGAGATCATCGTGACAAGAAGATAAAATGTCTACGATATGATCGTGGAGGTAAATACCTGAGTTACGAGTATTGGTATACAACTTAAGACAATGTGGAATTTGTTTCACAGCTCACGCCACCTGGAACACCATAGTATGATGGTGTGTCCGAACGTCGTAGTCGTGCTCTATTGGATATGGTGCGAACTATGATGTCTCTTATCGATTTGCCACTATCGTTTTGGAGTTACGCATTAGAGACAACTACATTCACTTTAAAAGGGGCTCCATCTAAATCCGTTGAGATGACACCGTATGAATTTTCGTTTGGCGGAAACCTAAGCTATCATTTCTTAATGTTTGGGGCTGTGGCGCTTATGTGAAAAAGGGTTTTTCCTAATGAGCTCGAACCCAAAGCGGACAAATGCATCTTCATAGAATACCCTAACGTAACAGTTGGGTAAACCTTCTATCTTAGATCCAAGCACAAAGTGTTTGTTGCTAAAACGGGTCCTTTCTCGAGAAAGAGTTTCTCTCGAAAGAATTGAGTGGGAGGAAGATAGAACTTGATGAGGTTGTTGAACCTTTGTTTCAACCAGAAAGTAGCGTAGCGCAGAAAGTAGTTTCTGTGGAGCCTATGTTAGTTGAAGAGGAAGTTAATGATGATGATCATGAAGCTTCGGATCAAGTTACTATCGAACCTCGTAGGTCGACAAGGACGCATACTGCTCCTGAGTGGTATGGCGACCCTGTCTTAGAGGTCATGTTGCTGGACAACGATGAACCTACGAGCTATGGAGAAGCGATGATGGGCCCAGATTCCGAGAAATGGTTAAGGCCATGAAATCCGAGATGGGATCCATGTAAGAAAACAAAGTATGGGCTTTGGAAGTATTACCTGAAGGGCGAAAGGCCATTTAGAACAAATGGATCTTTAAAAGGAAGACGGATGCGGACGGTAATGTCACCGTCTATAAAGCTCGACTTGTGGCAAAGGGTTTTTCACAAGTTCAAGGAGTTGACTACGATGAGACTTTCTCACCCGTAGCGATGCTAAAGTCTGTTGGAATTATGTTAGCAGTTGCTGCATGTTTCGATTATGAAATCTGGCAGATGGATGTCAAAACATCATTTCCTTAACGGTATCCGCAAGGAAAGGTTGTATGTGATACAGCCGGAAGGTTTTGTTAGTCCTACGGATGCTAAAATGTATGCAAGCTCCAGCGATCCTTCTATGGGCTGGAGCAAGCATCTCGGAGTTGGAATATATGCTTTGATGAGGTGATCAAAGTTTTTGGGTCTATACAAAGTTTATGAGAAACTTGTATTTATAATAAAGTGAGTGGGAGCACTATAGAATTTCTGATAAGTATATGTGGATGACATATTGTTGATCGGAAATGATGTAGAATTTCTGGAAAGCATAAAGGGTTGTTTGAAAAGGAGTTTTTCAAAGGAAAACCTGGAATGAAGCTACTTAAATATTGGGCATCAGGATCTATAGAGATAGATCAAGACGTCTGATAAGACTTTCAATGAGTACATACCTTGACAAAATTTTGAAAGAGTTCAAAATGGACCAGTCAAAGAAAGAGTTCTTGCCTGATTTGTAAGGTGTGGAGTTGAGTGAGACTCAAACCTCGACCACGGCAGAAGAAAGAGAAACGACGAAGGTCATCCCCTATGCCTTATCCATAGGCTCTGTATAGTTTGCCATGCTGTGTACTGCACCTGGTGTGTGCCTTGCCATGATTCTGTCAAGGGGTACAAGAGTGATCCAGGAGTGGACCACTGGACAGCGGTCAAAATTATCCTTAGTAACTAGAGGACTAAGGAAATATTTCTCGATTATGGAGGTGATAAAGAGCTCGTCGTAAAGGGTTACGTCGATGCAAGCTTTAACACCAATCCGGATGACTCTGAGTAGCAATCTAGATACGCATAGTGGAGCAGCCATTTGGAATAGCTCCAAGTGGAGTGTGGTAGTAGTGTCTACAGTATGACATAGAGATTTGCAAAGTACACACGGATCTGAATGTCGCAGACCCGTTGACTATAGACCTCTCTCGCATGCAAAGCATGATCGAACCCCAGAACTCATTGGGTGTTAGATTCATAACAATGTAAATCACATGGTGATGTGAACTAGATTATTGACTCTAGTGCAAGTGGGAGACTGTTGGAAATATGCCCTAGAGGCAATAATAAATTGGTTATTATTATATTTCCTTGTTCGTGATAATCGTTTATTATCCATGCTATAATTGTATTGATTGTAAACTCAAATACATGTGTGGGTACATAGACATCACTGTGTCCCTAGTATGCCTCTAGTTAACTAGTTCGTTGATCAAAGATGGTTAAGGTTTCCTGGCCATAGACATGAGATGTCATTTGATAACGGGATCACATCATTAGGAGAATGATGTGATGGACAAGACCCAAACTATAAACATAGCATATGACCGTGTCAGTTTATTGCTATTGTTTTCTGCATGTCAAGTATCTGTTCCTATGACCATGAGATCATGCAACTCACTTACACCGGAGGAATACCTTGTGTGTATCAAACGTCACAACGTAACTGGGTGACTATAAAGATGCTCTACAGGTATCTCCGAGGGTGTCTGTTGAGTGGGCATGGATCAAGACTGGGATTTGTTATTCCGTGTGACGGAGAGGTATCTCAGGGCCCACTCGGTAGTACAACATCACAAAAAGCCTTGCAAGCAATGTGACTAATGAGTTAGTCACGGGATCTTGTATTATGGAACGAGTAAAGAGGCTTTCCGGTAACGAGATTGAACTAGGTATAGAGATACCGACGATCGAATCTCGGGCAAGTAATATACCGAAGAAACAAAGGGAACAACATATGGGATTAACTGAATCCTTGACATAGAGGTTCAACCGATAAAGATCTTCGTAGAATATGTGGGAACCAATATGGGCATCCATGTCCCGCTATTGGTTTTTGACCGTAGAGGTGTCTCGGTCATGTCTACATAGTTCTCGAACCCGCAGGGTCTGCACACTTAAGGTTCGGTGATGTTTCGGTATAGTAGAGTTATGTATGGTGGTGACTGAAGGTTGTTCGGAGTCCCGGATGAGATCCTGGACGTCACGAGGAGCTCCGGAATGGTCCGGAGGTAAAGATTGATATATAGGAAGTCCCGTTTTGGTCACCGGAAAAGTTTCAGGTATTTCGGTAGTGTACCGGGAGTGCCGGGAGGGGTACCGGGGACCATCGGGAGGGGTGTCTCGACCCAAAGGACCTCATGGGCTGTGGGAGGAGTCAACCCAGCCCCTAGTGGGCTAGCCGAACCCCCCACTAAGGCCCATGAGGCTAGGGGTGGGAAAAACCCAAAGGTGGAAAGGTGGAAAGGGTTTCCAAGTGGAGAGGAGGAATCCTACTCCTAGTAGGATTGGAGTAGGACTCCTCCACCTCCAATTTCGGCCAAACCTTGAGGGTTTGAGGCTGCCTCCTCCCCTCCCTCCCTCCTATATATACTAGAGGATTTAGAGGGGAGAGCTAGCCCTAATTGCCACGTGCTCCCTTTACTTCCTCTAGATCGGTTTCTCCTCTAGTCTAGTTTCGGCAGTGTTTAGGCGAAGCCCTGCCTGAATAGTTCCACCACCGCCGCCACCGCGCCATCGCGCTGCCGGAGAACTCATCTACCTCTCCGCTCCCTCTTGCTGGATCAAGAAGGCGGAGATCGTCATCGAGCGTTACGTGTGCTGAACGCGGAGGTGCCGTCCGTTCGGCGCTAGATCGGAAGGACTGTGATCAGGATCGCGAGACGGTTCGTGATTTGATCGCGGGACGGATCATGATGGGATCGCGGGACGGATCGTGATTGGATCGCGAGACAGATCATGATTGCATTGTGGGACGCTCGGCGATTTGGATCGTGAAGACGTTCAACTACATCAACCGCGTTTTTTAACGCTTCCCGCTTAGCGATCTACAAGGGTATGTAGATCCACTTTCCCTCTCGTAGATGCTCATCACCATGGATAGATCTTGCGTGTGTGTTGGAAATTTTTTGTTTCCCATGCAACGTTCCCCAACAGTTAATCCATCCCCAAGCAAGAAACCAAGACCATCCCAAAGAAATCTCGGGTCAAATGGCCAGTGCCCCAGGTTCATTCTCACGCCCTCATGGCCCTCTTCCGGGTGACTGGGCGAGCTGCTCAGTTTCACGCCTCCATCTAAGCAATCTCCAAACACAAGGATATCTCCCTGCGGCAGATCTCGTTCCTGTCCGCGCCGGATTGATTTCCGTGAACGGCGAGGCCTTCGCAGAGAACTTCCCTACTCAAAGCAGGGAAGAGAGGGTATGTTTCGTGCCTTTCCTTCTACGAGGCCTAGGCTTCCCCATTCACCCCTTCCTGCAAGGTTTGCTGGAATTTTACGAGATCTAGCTCCACCACCTCACCCCTGGATCCATACTGCACATCTCCGGCTTCATTGCCCTTTGTGAGATGTTCTTGGGCTGCGAGGCCCACTTCGAGTTGTGAAGAAAGTATTTCTGTCTCGCCCTCCGTACCCGTGGGGGGTCAATTTTTTAAGTAGGCGGAGCCGAGGTATGGCGTGTAGCCGGAACGGGGTATCCCATCAGAACCCCGAAGAAGGATTCCGAAGAGTGGACCTCGGAATGGTTTTATATCAAAGACGTACCCCTATCCGACCCAGTTCGCAGGGGGCTGCCCGAATACTCAAATGCTCCTTTAAAGAAGTGGTTCAACTGGCGGCCCAAGAGCCCCTCCCAAAAAGAAAGTGCTGAGGTGCTATTCCTGGCTGCCAAGGTTCGGCTGCTGACCCACAACAAGTTGACCATGATTGATGTGATGGCAGCTGCCATAGCTCGGTGCGTACAACCCCTTCAACAGAGGATGCACCCTCTGTGGTGTTATAACGGGACAAGCGACGCGACCCATTGCAAGCGATAGGGGCCGGACAACCAGGCGGCCATGGCTGCAATACTAGCCGATCTCTTCAAAGGGGAAGAAGAAGAGTTTGCCCATTTGAGGAACAGGGATGGTTATGCTAGCTATAACACCATAGAATGGGTAAGTTTAACATTTTATTTCATAGTCCGGAAATCTCATCCGTATTCTTACCGGATCTACTATTTTTTCGAACAGAATTGGAGGCGCCAGGTCGAGTCCATTAGCTACCCTTCTCCTCAACCGGAGAGCCATTCTCGTGACGATGACCCGGGGTTTCATGATGATCCGGAGACGTCTATTGATTTTGAGGACATGGTCTTTTTCCAGGAAAGCCTTGACGGTACCAAGGTGGCCCTCACAGCTGATCACCCTGGGGCCCTCCCTTCTTCCGCTGTAAGTAGCAAGAAGGCCTCTTCACGAATAGGGCGTTTGCCTCGCGCTACTCCGAGTGTGTTGACTTCTACTCCCAAGGGTCGCCGCACTACGCGCCGAACACCAACGGGAGCGGCGCCAAATGCATCGGCATCGGCCAACAACAGAGCGTCAAAGCATAAGGCAACTGCGGGAGCTGCATCGGTCGCACCCTCGTCCCAAAGGTAGTGTATCCGAAGCCGTTGCTAATGTTGCCACCGTCGGCTCCTGTTGACATTACTGAGATCTGCAGAAGAAGAGCACCACCACCACCGCCCGAAGACGTCCACGAGGCGTCAAGGCATAGTTTCGGTCCTGGGTCTTCGGTGCGAGTCGGGGTCAATGTGGGAGGTGCTGCTGCAAACCCGCCTCTGGAGGATCCAGAGGATGTTTCGGTTACTAATTCTGAAGTCGAAAGTGTGATGAATCACCGTCGGGGGAGGGAATCCTTGTGTCACGTTACCTTTTCCAATCAAGATTTCAATGCGTTTAATTCGGTGGATGCATACCTCGAAGCAGCCCGAACAGGGCTTGAGGGGATTGCCAACCTCCTGTCCACCAATATGGAGGTGCAAGATTGGTTTTAAAAACCAATCATAAATCCTAACCCAGTAGCCCCCGAGCCTTGATTTGGGTGGGACGGCCGATTTAAGGATCTGTAACTATATGTATTGTTGGTATTTTGTAGGCAACGAGGGAATAGAATAAGAAATTGTCCGAGGACCTCGAGTTGAACCGAACACAGTTGGCTGATGCGAAAGCTGAACTAGAGGCGGTCAAGAAATTCACCAGCGAAGCTCATGGTGAGGAAGAAAGCTTTAGAATGCTTGAATTATTTAAGGTACCTTGTTTAACACAGGCTTCCCTTATAGCAGCTGAATCCATAAGTCAACTACAGAAGGACCTGGACACGGCCAAAGAATCTCAGAGGTACGCCGAGTCGCAGTATGAGGCTGGCAGCCGAGTACTGACACGAAGCCATGAGGAAAAGAACAAACTGAAGGCGGAAAACCAGCAACAGACCAAAGAAATCGAGAGTTTAAAATCTCAATTGGCGCAAGCCCTTGAGGAGAACCAAAGATTGAAAGGCGGCATGTTCGGTAAGTGATAGTTTGACTTACGTGCACGTAGATACTCGCAGTGTTTTAATGTAAAGTACATGACGTGCCTTGTGCTAGGTCTCTTGATGGGGCATCCCAAAGAAGAGGTCAGCTCATTTGGAGGGAACCTTTTGAAGGAGCTGTCCATTGTGCACGAGAGAGCTCGGAAAGCCATGAAAAGTATGGTCAAAGCGTTATGGCCGACAGAGACACCTCCAGAAGGCATGGCCGAATTTGCCAATCGCTTTAAAGGAGCATGGCGTCGTTTTGACTTATGGAAGATATTGGCTTGTTGAGAAGGAGTGTGCGAGGCCTGGGCGATGGTGAAGACCCGGTTTACCAAACTCGAACCAGAACATATGGCTCGTGTTGGACTAGCGGGGCCGGACGGGCTAGAAATACCGCTTCGCCTGGTGTGTGACCAAGTGATGCCTGCTGCTCGGTACTCCCAGGAGGATTGTGCCCTGGACAGCTTGATAGACAATATTGACAAATAGTAGGGTGCTTGATTCTATGTATCTATGTACTGTACATCAAGCCTTCTCGATCCACATTGAAAATGTTGTCTAAACCGGCCATCGGCTTCTGCCTCCCCAGCCAGTGGTCGGGGAGTGTTCCATACTATGTGATCTGAGAAACAGGAAATCACTTCGGGTAAACAGGAAATCTGGCCATTTGGTGTAAACAGACAAAAGCGTGTGCAGAGAGTTATGTTATATTACTTTTTAACGTAAGAAACATCTTCCGAAGAAAATAGTTCCTCCAAGGGTTCCTTTGTTCAGGTTTAACATGTTGACCATAAACATTGTGTCTGGATACATGTAGTATGTGGGCGTTAGTCATGTTGGGAACCAACCCCAGGATTTTGGTGGTGAGCACCTGATTATTTTCACTTCCCTCGAGGCCGACCCATTATTTTCTTAAGAACGCTAGCTTTTGGCTTCACCCGTCTGAGGTATGTACACGGTTGACCCGGTCGTAGCAATCGCAGAGGTGCTCCCTTTACCCCCTAGCAGAACAATCTGGAACGTAGGGGGTAAGCACAGAAGCCAGGCAACCCAGCTTGGCAAAAACTTAAGTCAAATAGGTGCATATAATGGCTTGAAAGGTACGGGAAGGGTGTGAGCATAGTCAAGACGAATACGTGAATGAAAAGTATATTAATTGGCTTCTTTAAAAGGATCCCCCAGGTAGATCTGGGTGGTACATTTGAAAATGTATACTTAAGGAACTTAATGCAGTTCAGTTTATCCGAACATAGACCAGGAGGTGACAGCTCCATAAAGGTAAAAAAGAAAAAAAAACTAAAACAAAGAAAAAAGGGGGGTTAAAATGACGACACCGAACTAGCCGTAGAAGCGCCGAAGCCGAGCTGCGTTCCACGGGCTTGGTTCGAGGCGATTGTCCGATGGATTGCGAAGATGATACGCCCCTCCTGCTAGTACTTCATCTATTATGAAAGGGCCCTCCCATTTGGGTGAGAGCTTGTTCTTCTGCTTCTCAGGGAGGCGGAGGACGAGTTCGCCTACATTGTATGCCTTCGCCCGAACTTCCCTGCTCTGATAGCGCCGGGCTTGTTGTTCATAGAATGTAGAGCGTGCCCGAGCTATGTCGTGCTCTCCTTCCAGGGCATCCAGGTCGTCCTGCCGATCTAGCTCGGCTTCCTTTTCTTCGTACATGCGTATTCTAGGTATGTCATGGATGAGATCGCATGGGAGAACTGCTTCTGCGCCATACACCATAAAAAAAGGTGTGTATCCCGTTGACCGATTAGGAGTGGTGCGCAGTCCCCATAATATGGAGTCGAGCTCCTCTACCCAGTGGCAATCAGATTCTTTCAGGGAACGGACCAGACGAGGCTTTATGCCACTCATGATTAGTCCATTGGCCCGTTCTACCTGTTCATTAGTTTGTGGATGATACACCGAAGCATAGTTGAGCTTTATGCCCATGTTAGCGCACCAGTCTTTTAACTTCCTAGGCTGTGAAATTAGATCCATTGTCCGTGATTATGTTGTGGGGAACACCATAACGGTGTACCACGCTGGATATAAAGTCGACAACTGGTCTGGATTCTGCTGAAGTTACTGGTTTTGCCTCGATCCATTTAGTGAATTTGTCAACCATAACCAGTAAATATTTTTTTTCTTGGTCCCCCTTTAAGTGGCCCGACCATGTCGAGCCCCCAGACCGCAAACGGCCAGGTGATCGGTATTGTTCGGAGAACCGTGGGGGGCATATGGCTTTCATTTGTAAAAAGCTGGCATCCAACGCAATGTTGGACTAGAGTACGTGCGTCCGCGCGAGCGGTGAGCCAGAAAAACCCTGCTCGGAAGGCCTTGCTTACCAAAGCCTGAGCTGCCACGTGGTGGCCACCTGCTACTTGTAAACTGCGTTGGATTTTTATCCCCGAAGAGTAGAGGATGATGCAGCACAGTAGAGTAAGTATTTCCCTCAGTTAAGAAACCAAGGTTATCAATCCAGTAGGAGAACCAAGCAACACCACGTAAACAACACCTGCACACAAAACGCAAACCTTCGCACCCAACGCAAACGAGAGGTTGTCAATCTCTCGATGGCTAAGTAACGAGATTAAAGGTATATGATAGATTGATAGATAGATAATAAAATAAAAGATAACATAATGCAGAAAATATTTTTGGTATTTTTGTATAAGAAAACAAGATAGATCTTATGATAAAAGTAGACCCGGGGGCCGTAGAGTTCACTAGAGGCATCTCTCAAGAAAAAAGCATACGGTGGGTAAACAAATTACTATTGGGCAATTGATAGAAAAACGAATAATTATGACGCTATCCAAGGCAATGATCATGATATAGGCATCACATCCAAAACAAGTAGACCGACTCCTGCCTGCATCTACTACTATTACTTCACACATCGACCGCTATCCAGCATGCATCTAGTGTATTAAGTTCATAAGAACGAAGTAATGCATAAAGAACAATGACATGATGTAGTCAAGATAAACACAAATAAGAATTCATCCCAACTTGTTATCCTTAATGGCAACAATACTTGCGTGTCAATTCCCCTTCTGTCACTAGGACTGAGCACCGCAAGATCGAACCCATTACCGAGCACCTCTTCCCATTGCCAGAACATCTAATCTAGTTGGCCAAAACAAACCAAAACTTCAGAGAAGAAATACAAGGCTATACTAAATCATACATAAAAGAGATCAGAGAAGAACTCAAATAAAACAAGGATATATCTGATCATAAACTCACAATTCATCGGATCCCAACAAACACACCGCACAAAGTCATTACATCGGATGGATCTCCATGAAGATCATGGAGACCAATGTATTGAGAAACACAAAGAGAGAGAGAGAGAGAGCCATCTAGCTACTACCTACGGACCCGTAGGTCTATATGGTGAACTACTCACGCATCATCGGAGAGGCGGCAAGGATGATGTAGAGCCCCTCCGTGATGAGTTCCCCCTCCGGCGGAGTACCGGAGAAGTCCTCCAGATGGGATCTCACGGGAACAGAGGCTTGCGGCGGCGGAAAATGTATTTCGTGGGCTCTCCTAGGGTTTTTGGAATTCTTCTGAATTTATAGAGGCGGAAGTAGGGCAAAAGGAGCCAGAGGGAGCCCACATGGCACTGGGGCGCCCCCCCCCCTCGTGGCACGCCCTGGTGCCATGTGGGGCCCTCCAGAAGCTTCTTCCTTGGCTTCCAAGTTCACGTTGATCCTTATCTCCAGAAAAAAATCTCCAAAAAGTTTCGGGACGATTTGATCTTATCTGATATTGATTTTCTGTAAAACAAAAACAGGGCAGAAAACAGGAACTGGCACATGGCACTAAGTTAATAGGTTAGTCCCCTAAAATGATATAAAAATATATGAAATGATATTAAAAACATCCAAGAATAATAATATCATAGCATGGAACAAGCAAAAATAATAGATACGTTGGAGACGTATCAAGCATCCCCAAGCTTAACTCCTGCTCGTCATCGAGTAGGAAAGTGATAAAACATATTTTTGATTGTGGAATGCTACCCAACATACTTCATCAAGTTATTTTCATAGCATAGACATGAGGACTTGTATGATTCAAAGCAATAGTCTATAGTTTGACATGAAGACATAAATACTCAAGTGATGCTAACAAGCAACCATGCCTTTCAAAATAACAATGCTAAAGAAAATTATCCCTAGCCCATTATGCTCAATCATTGATCCATTCAAGAAACACACTCGATTATCAATCATACTCCATGCACACACATGATCACATGACCCCCTAGTTGGTGCTTTAAATAAGAAGGATGAGACTCAACATAAAAATAAATAGAAAGGCCCTTCGCAGAGGGAAGCATTGATTTACAGAGGTGCCACAGCTCAAGTTTTTTTTTAAAAGAGATGAAAATTTTATTTTGGGTGGCATGCTTTTCTCATCAACGAAAACGACTTAGAGTTCCCAACAGTTTTCACACTGGATACATCATAGGCGGTTCCCAAACAAAAAGTAAAAGTTTTGCTCCCCGTCATCGTTTCATGGTTTTGAGACTTCGTCCCTTATTTTCCATGCACATCCGAAGGAGTTTTTTTTTACCTTTCCTTATCACAAACTATGGCTAGCCGTATTCACGGGTGCCCTCCATACCAACATATTCCAAGGAAATTTAATTTATTTTGGGACTGGGCATCCCTTTTACCGCCACACTCTCGTGCAATGACAAGTGAATAAACACTCATCTTGATAATGACATATCCAACATGAAAATCATCGGCCACCCCTCACCGCTTCATGAGCGATACGGGCACACAAAAGAGAAATTATTTTTGAATTTTTTTAGAGATGGCACATGCAAATTTACTTAGGACGGCATTGAAATACCGCATATAGGTAGATATGGTGGACACAATTGGCAAAACAATTTTAAGGTGATGGATGCACAAGTAGTATTCCCACTTAGTGCAAATGAAGGCTAGCATAAAGGTTGAGAAGCGACCAACTAAGAAACCATAATGATTCACATGCATACATAAAACATAACCAACACCGAATAATGCACCACAAGTAGGATGTAACTTCATTGCATAACTATTGACTTTACGTGCTTGCATAGGGAATCATAAACCTTAACATCAATATTCATACTAGAGCATAATTACTCATGAACATAACTCACATATCATCATCTACATATCTCAAAACTATTGCAAAGAATCAAGTTTTTCATGTCCCATACATTTTTATGCTAGTTTTCATTATTCTACTTAAATATTCATCACATGGGGACCAAGCTCATAGCTTGTACAATTTACCATAACTATTTTCAAACTCTCAAAAAGATATAAGTGAAGCATGAGAGCAACATTTCTACAAAATATCTAGCATTCTCAAAAAGATATAAGTGAAGCAAGAGAACAAGTTTCTTCAAAACAAACGCACCACCGTGCTCAAAAAGATTTAAGTGAAGCACTAGAGCAACCACCTAGCTCAACAAATTTAAGTGAAGCACAAAGAGCAATTCTAATAAATTATGATGACGTGAAGCTATCTCAAGCAAATGTGTTCAGAGGTGATGATTGTGATAAACTAAAAAGCAAAGACTCATATCATACAAGACACTCCAAGTAAAACACATATCATGTGAGGAATAAAAATATAGCTTCAAGTGTGTTACCGGTAGTCGTTAGAAGAAAGAGGGGATGCCTTCCGGGGCATCCCCAAGCTTAGACGCTTGAGTCTCCTTGGATATTACCTTGGGGTGCCTTGGGCATCCCCAAGCTTAGGGTTTTGCATCTCTTCATTCCTTCATCCATCGTCGTCACACCCGAAACTTGAAAACTTCAATCACACAAAACTCAACAAAACCTTCGTGAGATCCGTTAGTATAACCAAACAAATTACCACTATAAGTACTGCTCAAAACCCATTCAAATTTTATTTTTCATTATAGGTACTGTTTTATCACTTTCCCATGGCTTGCACCCCCCGATACAATCCATAGTTTCATCAAAACAAGCAAACAATGCATCAAAAACAGAATCTGTCAAAAACAAAACAGTCTGTAGCAATCTGTCGAAAAGCCATACTTCTGAACTCCAAAAATTCTGAACAATTAGGAAAAAGTGGAAATTTTTTATATCAATCACGTGTAAAAAATTCAAACTCATTTGACGCTCTGACGAATTTATAAAAATTCTGGACTGGGCGTCAAAGTTTCTGTTTTTCACAGAATTGCGTTCACAAGCATCCACATCATCCCAAAGGTCTTACTTGACACAAACACTAATTAAAATATAAAAACCAACTCAAAACAGAGGCAAATAAATGGTAAACAAAATAACAGAACCAAAAATTGAAAAATAAAAATTTATTTTATTCGTTGGGTTGCCTCCCAACAAGCGCTATCGTTTTACGCCCCTAGCTAGGCATAAAGCAATAATTCAAGTGTTGTCTAGTTCCTTGATCACACACCCACCCTTTCTTGGTGGTCCAATAGGTAAATTCTTATCAAAAATACTTTGTGGCAAAGAGTCATAAAACTTGTTCTCAAAAGAAGATTTGCGAAAAGATTCAACAAAATTTGGGTGCACGCTAATCAAATTAAGATCCCCATTCTCTTGGGAAGATGAAGCACCACTAGATTTAGGAACATAAATAAACTTGCAATTTTGGGAAGATAATTTCTACCAACTTGTTTGGTAGGAGAAAAATCCGAGCCCAATTTTTCAATAATTCCTTCCAACTTATCAATTCGAGCGGGACTTTGCTCTAATTTCTTATCGATAACGGGCTCTTTGTCTTTCGAAATTTTCAAAGTCATACCCACCTTAGAACCATATTGACTAATATGATTGTGGATCTTTTTATCCAAATTCTCAAGATGTTCTATAGTGGGAATTTTTCTTTCAATAGCATCCAACCTTTGCATCACATGCTCAAGGGTCAATGGTGTTTCGTTAACCGTGATAGGTGGTGAGCCCACTAAATCATTCAAAGCATCAAAAGCATCCATATAAGAGCAAGTCAAAAAATTCCCTCCGGTAATAGTGTCAAGCACAAAACGATACCAAGGAGTAACTCCCACATAAAAATTACGGAGAAGAATAGTGGTAGATTGCTTGCAAGATGATCTATTATGAGCATCGCAAATCCTATACCAAGCATCTTTCAAATTTTCTCCTCCTCTTTGTTTGAAGTCAAGGACTCCACTCTCTGAGGTGGAGTTAGAAGAAGAACTAGCCGTAGCGATAAAACGACGAACAAGGCAAACAAGAAAACGAGGAAGGAAAAGAGGCAAATAAAAGTGGCAAAAGAAAAGGCAAATATTTTTGTAATTTTTTTTTAGAAGTGGGGGAGATGAAAATGAGAGGCAAATGGCAAATAAAGTAAATGCAAAGGTAAGAGTTGAGAGTGTAGGTACTTGGTAATGTTGATGATGTCTCCCCGGCACCGGCGCCAGAAATTCTTCCTGCTACTTGTAAACTGCGTTGGATTTTTATCCCCGAAGAGGAGATGATGATGCAGCACAGTAGAGTAAGTATTTCCCTCAGTTAAGAAACCAAGGTTATCAATCTAGTAGGAGAACCAAGCAACACCACGTAAACAGCACCTGCACACAAAACGCAAACCTTCGCACCCAACGCAAAAGAGAGGTTGTCAATCTCTCGATGGCTAAGTAACGAGATTAAAGGTATATGATATATTGATAATAAAATAAAAGGTAAAATAATGCAGCAAATATTTTTGGTATTTTTGTATAAGAAAACAAGATAGATCTTATGATAAAAGTAGACCCGGGGGCCGTAGAGTTCACTAGAGGAATCTGTCAAGAAAATAGCATACGGTGGGTAAACAAATTACTGTTGGGCAATTGATAGAAAAGCAAATAATTATGACGCTATCCAAGGCAATGATCATGATATAGGCATCACATCCAAAACAAGTAGACCGACTCCTGCCTGCATCTACTACTATTACTTCACACATCGACCGCTATCCAGCATGCATCTAGTGTATTAAGTTCATAAGAATGAAGTAATGCATAAAGAACAATGACATGATGTAGTCAAGATAAATGCAAATAAGAATTCTTCCCAACTTGTTATCCTTAATGGCAACAATACTTGCGTGTCAATTCCCCTTCTGTCACTAGGACTGAGCACCGCAAGATCGAACCCATTACCGAGCACCTCTTCCCATTGCAAGAAGATCTAATCTAGTTGGCCAAACCAAACCAAAACTTCGGAGAAGAAATACAATGCTATACTAAATCATGCATAAAAGAGATCAGAGAAGAACTCAAATAAAAGAAGGATAGATCTGATCATAAACTCACAATTCATCGGATCCCAACAAACACACTGCACAAAGTCATTACATCGGATTGATCTCCATGAAGATCATGGAGACCATTGTATTGAGAAACACAAAGAGAGAGAGAGAGAGAGAGAGAGAGAGACATCTAGCTACTACCTACGGACCCGTAGGTCTATGGTGAACTACTCACGCATCATCGGAGAGGCGGCAAGGATGATGTAGAGCCCCTCCGTGATGAGTTCCCCCTCCGGCGGAGTACCGGAGAAGGCCTCCAGATGGGATCTCGCGAGAATAGAGGATTGCGGCGGCGGAAAAAGTATTTCGTGGGCTCTCCTAGGGTTTTTGGAATTCTTCTGAATTTATAGAGGCGGAAGTAGGGCAAAAGGATCCAGAGGGGGCCCAAATGGCACTAGGGCGCCCCCCCCCTCCGGGCGCGCCCTGGTGCCATGTGAGGCCCTCCAGAAGCTTCTTCCTTGGCTTCCAAGGTCACGTTGATCCTTATCTCCAGAAAAAAATCTCCAAAAAGTTTCGGGACGATTTGATCTTATCTGATATTGATTTTCTGTAAAACAAAAACAGGGCAGAAAACAGGAACTGGCACATGGCACTAAGTTAATAGGTTAGTCCCCAAAAATGATATAAAAATATATGAAATGATATTAAAAACATCCAAGAATAATAATATCATAGCATGGAACTAGCAAAAATAATAGATACGTTGGAGACGTATCACCGCCCATGCCGGCGTGTATCTCAGCCAGAAGTTGTTGCCCCTCCTCTTCGGATATGCATCTTTGGAGGACTCCAGTAGTGCTTTTCTTATACAGCTCACCCTCGTGGACCTTATAGGCTTTAGATCACCAGACTATGCACCGTGCCTTGGTCTGATCATCGGGGAGTTCTTGCCGTAGAAGATATGCAAGGAAGGGCTCGGTCCATGGTGCGATTACGGCCATGACTTCGTGAGCCGAAGGTGTTTCTTTGAGTGCTGAGCCGCCGATGATGTCGTCGTCTAGCTCAATTTCCAAAGGGACGATCTGCTCGGGCCCATTGGCTATCGTGCCATTGTCCCCATCTTGCCACACCACGGATGGCTTGAAGAGTCGTTCCAAGAAGGTGTTCTTAGGGACTGGGTCACGTTTAGCACCCATGCGGGAGAGGACATCCGCGGCTTGGTTACTGTCTCTAGAGACATGATGAAATTCTAACCCTTCAAATCGGGCTGATATTTTAAGGACGACATTTCTATATGTCGCCATTTTTGGGTCTTTGGCATCAAATTCGCCGTTCACTTGAGAGATGGCGAGCTTCGAGTCTCCCCTCACCTCGAGTCGCTGTACACCCATTGACGTTGCCATCCGAAGACCGTGCAACAGGGCCTCATATTCGGCTGTGTTGTTAGAGTCCGTGTACACGATCTGTAGGACGTACCGAATGTTGTCGCCCGTGGAATATGTAAGGATCACTCCAGCCCCCAGTCCGGCTAACATTTTAGAGCCGTCAAAGTACATTGTCCAATGTGAATATGTACTATATTCCCGGGGGAGCTCGGCTTCTGTCCATTCAGCCAGGAAATCGGCGAACACCTAAGATTAGATAGCTCGGCGTGGTTTGTACATAATTTCGAGGGGAAGGAGCTCTATGGCCCATTTGGCAATGCGGCCCGTGGCATCCCTATTATTAATGATGTCATTCAAGGGTACCTCGGATGCCACTGTAACCGAACACTCTTGAAAGTAGCGTCGGAGTTTTCGGGATGCCATGAAAACTGTATAGGCTATCTTCTGATAATGTGGATACCGAGACTTGCACGGGGTAAGCACTTCTGATACATAGTAGACTGGCTTCTGTACCCGGAACTTGTGGTCCTCCGCTTCTCGTTCTACCACGAGTACCACGCTCACCACTTGATTTGTGGCCGAGATGTACAATAACATGGGTTCGCCAATGCCGGGTGCAGCTACTATAGGGTTGCCTGCTAGTATTGTTTTTATTTCCTCCAGTGCAGCGGTTGCCTCATCGGTCCACTCGAAGTTTTTGGTCTTTTTGAGCAATCTGTAGAGTGGCAGTGCCTTTTCACGAAGGCGGGAGATGAAGCGGCCCAGGGCCGCCACGCAGCCTGCTAGCTTCTGGACGTGTTTAAGCTTCGTGGGTATTGCTAGATGGGACAGGGCTCGGATTTTAGCCGGATTGGCCTCGATCCCTCTGTGGGAAACAATAAATCCGAGTAGTTTTCCGACGGAACCCCGAAGACGCATTTGTCCCGGTTGAGCCGTATATCGTAAGTCCATAAATTTTCGAAGGTCTGGCGGAAGTCGTCCACTAACTGGCTGACGTGTTTGGTTTTAATGACCACGTCGTCTACATATGCTTCGACTGTTTTGCCGATTTGGTTTTCGAGGCATGCTTGAATCATGCGTTGGTATGTGGCTCCTGCATTCTTTAACCCGAAGGGCATCGTGTTGAAGCAGAATTGCCCGTAGGGGGTGATGAACGCGGTTGCGGCTTGGTTGGACTCCTTCATCTTGATTTGATGGTATCCGGAGTAAGCGTCGAGGAAGCATAATGAGTCGTGTCCGGCGGTGGCGTCGATGATCTGGTCTATCCGTGGGAAGGGGAAGGGATCCTTAGGGCAGGCCTTATTTAGGTCTTTGAAATCGACGCATAGCCGCTAGGATTTATCCTTCTTGGGTACCATGACCAGATTTGCCAACCACTCGGGGTGTTTGATTTCACGGATGAATCTAGCTTCAAGTAACTTTGCTAATTCCTCCCCCATGGCTTGATGTTTGGGTTCGGAAAATTGGCGCAGCGCCTGTTTGATTGGCTTGAAGCCCTTTATTATGTTTAGGCTATGTTCCACTAGTCTTCGTGGGATTCCTGTCATGTCCGAAGGGTGCCAGGCAAATATATCCCAATTCTCGCACAGGAATATCCGTAGCGCTTCATTGACCGCGGGGTCCAACTGGGCTCCAATGGACACTGTTTTATTGGGATCCATTGGATGCACTTGGAATTTGACTATTTCGTCAGCTGGTTTGAACGATGTAGATTTGGACCTTTTACTGAGGACCATGTCGTCCCTGTCGACCATTGCACGGAGTGTAGTCAATTCCTCGGCTGCAAGAGCCTCGGATACTGCTTCGAGGGCGAGCGATGTTGTTTTGTTTTTGGCTCTAAGGGCTTTATCCGGATCGCTTGCGAGTGTGATTACGCCATTGGGCCCTGGCATTTTGAGTTTCATATACCCGTAATGTGGTATGGCCGAAAACCTTGAGAATGCCTCACGCCCCAATAGGGCGTGGTATCCTCTATGGAAGGGCACAATGTGGAACAGTAATGCTTTGGACGTGTAGTTCTCGGGATTGTGGAATACTACGTCCAGAGTGACTCGTCCGGAGCAGCGTGCCTCTCTGCCGGGGATAATTCCTCGAAAGGTGGTATAGCTTTGTTTGATGCGAGATCTGTCGAACTGCATTTTTTCAAGGGTGTCCTCATAAATGAAGTTTAGACCGCTGCCTCCGTCCATCAGCACTTTGGTTAGTCTAAAGTTGTCCACTATAGGGTCGAGGACTAGTGCGGCGGGTGCTCGGACGGGGCGGGCCCTTGGCTCGTCTTCTTCATCGAAGGTGATGGGTGTATTCGTCCATGAATGTGCGGTTGTAACCTGGTGGACCTGGCCGAGCTCTCGAAGGGCTCTTTTCCTCTGATTGTTTGAGGAGAATGTCTCGTAGATCGTCAGAACATCATTCTCGTTATATGGGGGTGTTGCTAATCGTCTACTAGGGGGTGTAAGTCCAAGGATAGCTTCGCTGCTCTTAGCCACCTGCCTGACCACCCAACAACCTCGAAGCTTGTGGGTTGGGTTTGTATTAAGCAAGGCCGAGTGTATGGGGCATGGTTTGTCCAGTAGCTCATCCAGGACTGTTATGGGTCCGGCGAGGGATCTATTCTTCTTTTCGGCGGGCTCGTGTTCGGGCGACCGCCGTGGGTATGCGAGTTTTGCCTGAGCTTTTCTAGGTTGCTCGGCATGGGTTGATTCCACACGCATTTGTTGCGCCTTCCAGGCGCTTTCCATGGCACAATATTTGCATACCAAGTCCGATAATTCGGTGAAGCTTTGCACAAGGCGACGGGCGAGGGCATTCAAGATTCCTTCGTCCCGGCAGTTGAACTGAAATGTTGCTATTATTTCTTGATCGCAGCAATCCGTCATCTTGTTTTTAACCAGGAGGAATCTAACCCAGTAATGATGGACCGTTTCTCCGGGCTGCTCCTTAACGTACATCAGATCCCATACGTCAGGGTTTCCTGAGACTGCGGAGTATTCGACATGGGGGTGGGTGGGAAAAATCTCCGCGCTCCGGCTGGTGGTGTATCTGGAATTTTAGCGGCGGTGTTGAGCATCCCTGGGATATCCGGTGTGCCGAGTGCGGATTCCGAATTGTCCACATAATGCGGTGCAAATTCGAGGTCGTGTTTCGAATTGAGGTCTTGTTCCGGGCTCTCTTCAGGGCGAAAGTCAGACTCCAGGCCCAAAGCCTGAGCGAGGTCATCGCCAATCGAGACGTAGTTTGTTTTCAGTTTTGGCGACTGCGAGCCTTCGGCCAATTCCTCAATGGTGGCGACAAGGTGTGTGATAGGTGGGACATAAATTTCCCTGTTGTCGGGCTTGAGCCCGATCCGGTCATAGACCGAGGGCTAGCCGTCGGAGATTCCCATGACTCGGATCCGGTCTAGTAGATCGTTTAATACGAAAGATTTGACGGGTCTACGCCCTCCGAATATTTGGGATCGACTCGTAGCGGGGCCGCTATGGGGATGCTCGAGGTTGTGCCCAGGCGGTGTTCGGCCGGGATCGACTCGGTCGAACTGACGGAGTCGGGCTTTAGGGCCGGGCTCCGTGTTACATCAGCCCCCGACGAGTTTACCTCCCCCGATGTTAAAGCATCAGGATCAGTGAGTTTTTCTAAGGGAGCTGAGGTTCTTAACAGTGTGAGGTCTCCCCGGGGGCCGGCGGTGAACTCTTGGCTCCCGAACCTGACCTCCTGGCCGGGGGCAAAATTTCCTACCTGGCCGAGGCGACCGGTCGGATCGATGATCAGTATGACACTGCCAAACACGAAATCTTGGCCGAGGACGGAGAGGTCCCCGGCATGGATGGCATTGTTGATGAACAGGCGAGCCATTGATCCTTTCGGCGATCCAACAGCGGAACTTTCAATGAAAGCACGAATGTCGGTGTCAAAACCGGTGGATCTCGGGTAGGGGGTCCCGAGCTGTGGATCTTGGATCAATGGGGAACAGGGGACGAAGGACAACCCAAGTTCGGGCCCTCTCTAAGAGGTAAAACCCTACGTCCTGCTTGATTATATTGAAGTGTATAGGATGGTTACAGAGTCGATCTACCACGAGATCAGATGAACTAAACCCTAGGCTGGTAGGATGGTTGTTGTTCTAGCCTCTACGGACTAAACCCTCTGGTTTATATAGGCACCAGGGGTATTAGGGTTACACATGGTCAGTTACAATAAGGGAAATAAACATGCCGAATCTTCTATCTTGACTTGGAGGACACACCAAGACTCCCAAAGTCTCCTACCCGGATACAAAGTCGCCTCGTAGTCCGGCCTTCCAATAGCTGTAGCGCGGCCCACCTACCCGGCCCATGAAAGAGGAGGCAGTGGCCCGAGGACCCCCTAGTCCAGGTCTCCCTCAACGACACCGTATGAGTTATGGTTTGGCAAGAAACCTAAGTTGTTGTTTCTTGAAGTTTGGGGATGCGACGCTTATGTCAAGAGGCTTCAGCCTGATAAGCTCGATCCCAAAGTGGAGAAGTGTGTCTTCATAGGATACATTAAAGACACCATTGGGTATACCTTCTACCACAGATCCGAGGGCAAGATCTTTGTTGCCAAGAATGGGTCCTTTTTAGAGAAGTTGTTTTTCTCGAAAGAAGTGAGTGGGAGGAAAGTAGAACTTGATTAGGTAATCGTACCTTCTCTCGAATTGGAAGGTAGCACATCATAGAAAGTAGTTCCCGTGATGCCTACACCAAACGAAGAGGAAGCTAATGATGATGATCATGAAACTTCAGATCAAGTTACTACTGAACTTTGTAGGTCAACCAGGCTACATTCCGCACCAGAGTGGTACGGTAATCCAGTCCTGGAAATTATGTTGTTAGACAACGGCGAACCTATGAACTATGAAGAAGCTGTGATGAGCCCGGATTCCGAAAAATGGCTTCAGGCCATGAAATCCGAGATAGGATCCATGTATAAGAATAAAGTATGGACTTTGGTGGACTTGCCCGATGATCGGCAAGCCATTCAGAATAAATGGATCTTTAAGAAGAAGACAGACGCTGATGGTAATGTCACCGTCTATAAAGCTCGACTTGTCGCAAAGGGTTTCTGACAAGTTCAAGGGGTTGACTACGATGAGACTTTCTCACCCGTAGCGATGCGTAAGTCTGTTAGAATTATGTTAGCAATTGCAGCATTTCCTGATTATGAGATCTGGTAAATGGATGTCAAAACGGCATTCCTTAACGGATTTCTTAAGGAAGAGTTGTGTATGATGCAACCAGAAGGTTTTATCGATCCTAAGGATGCTAACAAAGTATGCAAGCTCCAGCAATCCATCTATGGACTGGTGCAAGCATCTCGGAGTTGGAATATACGCTTTGATGAGGTGATCAAAGTTTTTGGTTTTATACAAACTTACGGAGAAGCTTGTATTTACAAGAAAGTGAGTGCGAGCTCTGTAGCATTTCTAATATTATATGTGGATGACATATTGTTGATTGGAAATGGTATAGAATTTCTGGAAAGCATAAAAGGATATTTGAACAAGAGTTTTTCAATGAAAGACCTCGGTGAAGCTGCTTACATATTGGGCATCAAAATCTATAGAGATAGGTCAAGACGCTTAATAGGACTTTCACAAAGCACATACCTTGACAAAATTTTGAAGAAGTTCAAAATGGATCAGTCAAAGAAAGGGTTCTTGCTTGTATTGCAAGGTGTGAAGTTGAGTAAGACTCAAAGCCTGACCACGGCAGAAGAAAGAGAAAGGATGAAAATCATTCGCTATGCCTCAGCCATAGGCTCTATAATGTATGCCATGTTGTGTACCAGACCTGATGTGTGCCTTGCCATAAGTCTGGCAGGGCGGTACCAAAGTGATCCAGGAATAGATCACTCGACAGCGGTCAAGAATATCCTGAAGTACCTAAAAATGACTAAGGACATGTTTCTCGTTTATGGAGGTGACGAAGAGCTCGTCGTAAAGGGTTACGTCGATGCTAGCTTCGACACAGATCCGGATGACTCTAAGTCTCAAACTGGATACGTATTTATATTAAATGGTGGAGCGGTCAGTTGGTGCAGTTCCAAACAGAGCGTCGTGGCGGGATCTACATGTGAAGCGGAGTATATAGCTGCTTCGGAAGCAGCGCAAGAAGGAGTCTGGATGAAGGAGTTCATATTCGATCTGGGTGTAATACCTAGTGCATCGGATCCAATGACTATTTTTTGTGACAACACTGGAGCTATTGCCATTGCCAAGGAGCCCTGCTTTCACAAGAGAACCAAGCACATCAAGTGTCGTTTCAACTCCATTCGTAATTATGTTAAGGATGGAGACATAGAACTTTGCAAAGTACATACGGATCTGAATGTGGCAAACCCGTTGACTAAACCTCTTCCACGGGCAAAAGATGATCAGCACCAAGACTCCATGGGTGTTATATTCATAACTATGTAAACTAGATTATTGACTCTAGTGCAAGTGGGAGACTGTTGGAAATATGCCCTAGAGGCAATAATAAATTGGTTATTATCATATTTCCTTATTCATGATAAAGGTTTATTATTCATGCTGAAATTATATTGATCGGAAACTTAAATACATGTGTGAATACATAAACAAATACTATGTCCATAGTGAGCCTCTACTAGACTAGCTCGTTGATCAAAGATGGTTAAGATTTCCTAACCATAGACATGAGTTGTCATTTCATAACAGGATCACATCATTAGGAGAATGATGTGATGGGCAAGACCCAACCATAAGCTTAGCATCAGATTGTTTAGTTATTTGCTACAGCTTTCTTCATGTCAAGTATCAGTTCCTTAGACCATGAGATCATGTCACTCCCGGATATTGGAGGAATGCCTTGTGTGCTATCAAACGTCACTTCGTAATTGGGTGATCATAAAGGTGCTCTACAGGTATTTCTGAAGGTGTTTGTTGAGTTGCATGGATCGAGACTGGGATTTGTCACTTCGTATGACGGAGAGATATCTCTGGACCCTCTCGGTAATACAACATCATAAAGAGCTTGCAAGCAATGTGCCTAATGAGTTAGTCACGAGATCTTGTATTACTGAATGAGTAAAGATACTTGCCATAAACGAGATTGAACTAGGTATGGAGATACCGACGATCGAATCTCGGGCAAGTAACATATCGCTGGACAAAGGGAATTGCATACAGGATTAATCGAATCCTTGACATTGTGGTTCAACCGATAAAAGATCTTCGTGGAATATGTAGGAACCAATATGGGCATCCAGGTCCCGCTATTGGTTATTGACCGGAGAGGTGTCTCGGTCAAGACTACATGATTCCCGAACCCGTAGGGTCGCACGCTTAACGTTCGATGACGCTAGAGTAGTATTGAGATATTTGATGATTGGTAACTGAATGTTGTTCAGAGTCCCGGATGAGATCCCGGATGTCACGAGGAGTCTCGGAATGGTCGAGAGGTAAAGATTTATATATGGGAAGTCATATTTTGGGTTCCGAAAAAAGGTGCGGTTTTTTCGGTATTGTACCGAGAAGCTTCCAGAAGGTTCCGGTGGATTCCGGAAGTCCACAAGTGGCTCCCCCACGTCCCAAGGGCTGGAATGGGCTGAGGGGAGGCGCCCTGGCCTTATTGGGCTAGGCGCACCAAGTCCTCAAAAAGCCCATGTGGCTAAGGAAGGGGAAAAAGGGGAGTCCTAGTAGGAATAGGATTGGACTTGGAGTCCAAGTCCTCTCCCCCTTTGGCCCCAACTTCTATTAGGAGTAGGGCTGGACTCCCAGCCCTCCCACGCATATAAATATAGGGGAGGGGCGCAGCAAGGCCCCCCAACACATTGGCCTTGGCTGCTGCCCCGTCTCTCCCTCGCGGCATAGTTCTCGTCCACGGTTTTTTGCTTAGCAAAGCCCTGCCGGTATTCCGACTCCACCACCATCATAACCACCACGCCATCCTGCTAGTTGTAATCCCATCTACTTCTCTGCCTTCTCATGCTGGATCAAGGAGGAGGAGACATCATCGAGCCGCACGTGTGCTAAACTCGGAGGTACCGTCCGTTCGGCACTAGATCGGTTGGATCGTGATCGGATCGCGAAGAGTACGACTACACCAACCGCGTTATATACGCTTCCGCTTTCGGTCTACGAGGGTACGTAGACACACTCTCCCCTCTCGTTGCTATGCTTCTCTTAGATAGATCTTGGGTGTTCGTAGAATTTTTTTTGATTTTCATGCTTCGTTCCCCAACAGGATATACCTGTTGGATAAATTATAAAGTCACTTGTTTACCTATTATAAATAATTTCGTAACTTGATTTCTCTGTGTTTGGAATTCTCTTCCGGTCATATCCAGATCATAAGGTGACTCATCTAAATTAATTTCTCTGTGTTTAGATGGCTTCGGGACACCACTTGCAGTAAATTCGATGCACTTTGCCTACGTGTGACGGGCAACCATGACGGGCCTACATCATTATTTGAATCTAGTGATCAATTTCTCTTTGCAAAATATCGTTCTATCGCCTTGATCACTCAAAGATCATATAAAGAAACAAATAGAAAACTAGGGCAAAAAATAAATAGCATTACCGTCCTAAGCCCGCTAGATTGAAAATGCGCAAGAGGGAGTACTCCGAGATGTGGCAATGTAATCTCACTACCACATATTTGAGCTACAATTCCTGGCAAGATGCGTCATCGATCTGCAATTATCTACTTGCCGCTGCTTCCGGCGATAAAGCAAATGGTGTGCGGCTTTTTAGGGAACCTGAGAGACAGAGGAGAGAGACTAGTTTTTTTAGGGAAGACGAGAGACCCTAGTTGGGAAGCAAATGGGCAAAAATTAAGGGTGTGCGGATTTCATGCACTAATACATCTCGTTTTTAGGGGAACTAATACATCTCGTATGTGAGAGAATAAGTCACGCAGTTCTATTCCTCAAAAAAAAAAAGTCACGCAGTTCTAGGCTGTGGCCACGGAGACAATTAGCTTGTGGGCTTTCGGGCCTTCTAATGGGGTCAGCTTTGATTTCTTAATGGGTTCACGCCACTAAATGTCTGTACATCTATACGTAGAGGACAAAAGTCGTTGGGTTCAGCTGAACCCAACAATTATACGCCGGCTCCGCCCCTGCTTGATCCAGATCGCGGTTGGGCTCATGGCTGGTAGCCGGCGGGGGAGATGGAGGGCGACGGCGTGGATGGGCATGGAAGGGCATTTTGGCTAGTCAAAGTGCCCAGGTGGCATTTTTTTTGCCAAGTCACCTCCGGACCCATCTTTCATAAACAGGCTTAAAGCGCTCTAATCCGTCGATCAGTGTTATTTGTAAAAAAAAGAGAAAAACCGTAGACATGTTGGTTTTTGTCAAAAAATGTAACGTGATGTTTTCTGATAACCTAGCCCTCAATGTGGTGGTTTCTTGCAATTTACTCATCACATTTTTATCATAGATTTAACTAGCATGTCATAAAAACTTATAACATTGGAAACTATGTTCAAATACGAATCCAACGATATAATAGTAGGTTACAATCTCGAGAGAAGAGTGTCACACAACAACAAGAACCCGAATGCACTCAAAAGGATTGGGCTACCTTGCTGCACTTTATTTACGCCTATTACTTGTTACCCGTTACAAATTATCTTGCTATCAAATTATCTGTTACCGCTTATTTCAGTGCTTGCAGAAACTACCTTACTGAAAACCGCTTGTCATTTCCTTCTGCTCCTCGTTGGGTTCGACACTCTTACTTATCGAAAGGACTACGATTGACCCCCTATACTTGTGGGTCATCAAGACTCTTTTCTGGCGCCGTTGCCGGGGAGTGAAGCGCCTTTGGTAAGTGGAAATTGGTAAGGAAACATTTTTGTTACGTGCTGAAATTTATTGCTACTTGTCACTATGGAAAGTAATCCTTTGAGAGGCTTGTTCGGGGTATCTTCACCTCGACCGGAAACCACTAGAGTTGCCTCTCCACCACCTATTGAAGCTACTGAAAATATTGCTTATGAAATTCCTTTTGGTCTTGTTGAGAAACTGCTAGCTAATCCTTATGTAGGAGATGGAACTAAACATCCTGATATGCACTTGATCTATGTGGATGAAATTTGTGGATTGTTCAAGCTTGCAGGTTTATCTGGAGATAGAGCTAAGAAGAAAGTATTCCCTTTATTTTTTGAGGGAAAGGCATTGACATGGTATAGGCTATGTGATGATACTGACACATGGGATTGGAATCGGTTGAAATTGGAGTTCCACCAGAAATTTTATCCTATGCATTTGGTTCATCGTGATCGGAATTATATCTATAACTTCTGGCCTCGTGAAGGAGAAAGTATCGCTCAAGCTTGGGGGAGGCTCAAGTATATGCTTCATACATGCCCCAATCATGAGCTCTCCAGAGAAATAATTCTTCAAAACTTTTATGCTCGGCTTTCTCGTAATGATCAAACTATGCTTGATTCTTCTTCAACTGGTTCTTTTACGAAGAAGACTATTGAATTCAAATGGGATCTTCTTGAAAAAATTAAGCGCAACCATGAGGATTGGGAGATCGACAAAGGTAATGAGTCAGGTATAAATCTTGAATTTGATTGTGTTAAATCTTTTATGGAAATTGATGCTTTTCAGAAATTTAGCACTAAGTATGGACTTGACTCTGAGATAGTAGCTTCTTTTTGTGAATCATTTGCTGCACATGTTGATCTTCCTAAGGAGAAGTGGTTTAAATATCATCCTCCTATAGAAATTAAAGAAAAACCTCCCGAGGTTAAGGAGGAAAAAGTTATTGTTTACAATGTTGATCCAGTTGTTCCCACTACTTATTTTGAGAAACCACCTTTTCCTGTTAGAATTAAGGAACACTCTAAGGTTTCTTCTGTGGTTAGGAAGAGTTATGATAGAACACCTACACCTTCTGAGCAGATTAAGGTTGAACCTAGTGTTGCTATAGTTAAAGATCTTTTGGTTGATGAACTAGATGAGCATGTTATTTCTTTCTGTGATAATGCATCTAGAATTGCTAGTCCTGATTCTAAGCATAAGAATAGACCTGTGGTTGGCATGCCTGTTATTTCTGTTAAGATTGGAGATCATTGTTATCATGGCTTATGTGATGTGGGTCCTAGCGTCAGTGCTATTCCTTTTACTCTTTATCAAGAAGTCATGAATGATATTGCACCTGTTGAAATTGAGGATATCGATGTTACTATAAAGCTTGCAAACAAAAATACTATCTCACCACTCGGTATTGTCAGAGATGTTGAAGTCTTGTGCGGTAAGATCAAATACCCTACCGATTTTCTTGTTCTGGGATCACCGCAAGATGATTTTTGTCCTATAATATTTGGTACACCTTTCTTGAATATTGTCAATGCTCAAATTGATTGTGCTAAGGAAATTGTTAGTGTCAATTTTGGTGGTGTGTCTCATGAGTTTAATTTCTTTAAGTTTCGTAGACAGCCCCATGATATAGAATTGCCTAGCAAGGATGAAATTGTTAGTCTTGCTTCTATTGCTGTTCCTCCTACTGATCCTTTAGAACAATATTTGCTTGATCATGAGAATGATATGCATATGGATGAAAGGAATGAAATAGATAAGGTTTTCTTTAATTAGCAGCCTATTCTTAAGCATAATTTGCCTGTTGAAACTCTTGGAGGCCCCCCTCCACCAAAGGGTGACCCTGCTTTTGAATTGAAGCCATTACCTGATACGTTGAAGTATGTTTATCTTGATGAAAAGAAAATATATCCTGTTATTATCAGCGCTAACCTTTCAGGACATGAAGAAAAGAGGTTGTTAAAAATATTAAGGAAGCATTGTGCTGCTATTGGATACACTCTGGATGATCTTAAGGGCATTAGTCCCACTCTATGTCAGCACAAGATTAATATGGAGCCAGATGCTAAACCCGTTGTTGACCACCAACGTTGATTGAATCCAAAAATGAAAGATGTGGTAAGAACTAAAATATTAAAGCTTCTGGAAGCAGGTATAATCTATCCCATAGCTGATAGTAGATGGGTAAGTCCAGTTCATTGTGTTCCCAAAAAGGGTGGTGTTACTGTTGTTCCTAATGATAAGAATGAGCTTATTCCTCAGAGGATAGTAACTAGTTATAGGATGGTGATAGATTTTAGAAAGTTGAATAAAGCTACTAGGAAAGATCATTATCATTTGCCTTTTATTGATCAAATGCTAGAAAGGTTGTCTAATCATACACACTTTTGTTTTCTAGATGGTTATTCTGGTTTTTCTCAAATACCTGTTGCACAATCTGATCAAGAGAAAACCACCTTTACCTGTCCTTTTGGAACTTTTGCTTATAGATGCATGCCTTTTGGTTTATGTAATGCACCTGCTACTTTTCAAAGATGTATGATTGCTATCTTCTCTGACTTTTGTGAAAATATTGTTGAGGTTTTCATGGACGATTTCTCCATTTACGGAACTTCTTTTGATGATTGCTTAAGCAACCTTGATCGAGTTTTGCAGAGATGTGAAGAAACAAATCTCGTCTTAAACTGGGAGAAGTGCCACTTTATGGTTAATGAAGGTATTGTTTTGGGCCACAAGATCTCTGAAAGAGGTATTGAAGTTGATAAGGCTAAGGTTGATGCCATTGAAAAGATGCCATGCCCGAAGGATATCAAAGGTATAAGAAGTTTTCTCGGTCATGCTGGTTTCTATAGGAGATTTATTAAAGACTTCTCTAAAATTTCTAGGCCTCTTACCAATCTTTTGCAAAAAGATGTTCCCTTTGTTTTTGATGATGATTGTGTAGAAGCCTTTGAAACTCTTAAGTCATCTTTAATTTCTGCACCTATTGTTTAGCCACCTGATTGGAATTTACCTTTTGAAATCATGTGTGATGCTAGTGATTATGCTGTTGGTGTTGTTCTAGGACAGAGAGTTGATAAGAAGTTGAATGTTATTCATTATGTTAGTAAAACTTTGGATGCTGCCCAAAGGAATTATGCTACTACTGAAAAGGAGTTTCTAGCAGTTGTGTTTGCATGTGATAAGTTTAGATCTTATATTGTTGATTCCAAAGTTACTATTCATACTAATCATGCTGCTATCAAGTACCTTATGAAGAAGAGAGATGCAAAGCCTAGGCTTATCAGGTGGGTCCTTTTGTTGCAAGAATTTGATCTTCATATTGCTGATAGGAAAGGGGCTGACAACCCTATAGCTGATAATCTTTCTAGATTGGAAAATGTGCTTGATGACCCACAACCTATTGATGATAGTTTTCCTGATGAGCAACTAGCTGCTATTAATGTTTCTCATAATACTCCTTGGTATGCAGATTATGCTAATTACATTGTTGCTAGGTTTATACCTCCTAGTTTTACTTATCAGCAAAAGAAAAAGTTCTTCTTTGATTTGAGAGATTATTTCTGGGACGATCCACATCTTTATAAACAAGGTGTGGATGGTATTGTTAGACGTTGTGTGCCTGAGCATGAACAGGAACAAATTCTTTGTAAGTGTCACTCCGAGGCATATGGAGGACACCACGCTGGAGACAGAACTGCACACCTAAGTTTATCTATTAGTGGGTATTGCAATCCAGCACTATTAGTGGGTATTGCAATCCGGCTTTTATTGGCCTATTCTCTTCAAGGATGCACGTAAGTTTGTCTTATATTGTGATGAATGCCAAAGAATTGGTAATATCAGTAGACGTCAGGAAATGCCTATGAATTATTCTCTTGTTATTGAACCATTTGATGTTTGGGGTTTTGATTATATGGGACCTTTTCCAAAGTCCAATGGGTATACTCATATTCTAGTTGCTGTTGATTATGTTACTAAGTGGGTAGAGGCTATCCCCACTAATAGTGCTGATCACAACACTTCTATTAAAATTCTCAAAGAAGTTATCTTCCCTAGGTTTGGAGTCCCTAGATATTTGATGACTGATGGTGGTTCACATTTTATTCATGGTGCTTTCCGTAAGTTGCTTGCTAAGTATGATGTCAATCATAGAATTGCATCTCCTTATCATCCTCAATCTAGTGGTCAAGTTGAGTTGAGCAATAGGGAGATAAAGTTGATCTTACAAAAGACTGTCAATAGATCAAGAAATAATTGGTCTAAGAAATTAGATGATGCTTTGTGGGTCATCAATCTACAAGGTGGTGGCAATCTTCGCGAAGGTGAACACCGACGCAAATGCCGAAGACGAAGAAATAAAAGACTTCTCCGTCAGAAAGAGCTATACCATATCATGCTATTATGAATTGCCTAAGATGTTAATCCCTTATGATGCACCCTTCTTGATTGCACGGTAGTCGCTTTTTATTAGGGTGATCTCTCACTTAAAATATCAAGTAGATAGTGTTCTCCCAAGTGAAGCACCGTCACAACATCTATACTTTCGGGGTGCGCCATGGATACAAGGGTACGAACGATTGGGGAGGTGTAAGGCGGGTGAGGCCAGACCTCGCAGCAAGATCACTTGGTTCTCTTGACGTTCATGGTAGGATCGTCCTGAGCTCGAAACACATGCATCGAAAGATGAACAAGAGTCACATAGAGATGTGATCGGCAAGTTGGACTACCAATTGTAATTCCCGTCATCAGTGATGCTTACATCAATGGCGTTGAATTACAATATGGATCTTGAATCACTCACAATCAATTATGAGAGATATTGATTTGAGTGGGAGCACACTGTAGAATTAACTTGTTTAATTCTCAGTGCAATTAATTATGAATTCTGTCTAAGTGTGATTTGCATAAAAGTTGTAGAATAATGGCTCGCATTTCCACCTTCCCTATTAAAATTGAATAGCTGTTAAATATCTGGTTAAAACTTTACGGTTGGTAACTTAATATGAGGATTGTCCTCAAGAGTGCCGAGAAGGAGTTTGTCCTATCGCATGCTTTTGGTATTCTCCCGCTAATGCTATGGATGATGAGACTCTCGTCCTTCGATCCAAAAGCAAGAATTCTATTACGGTCAAGTGCAATATGTTTGCTTCCATAAAACCCGAACTTCATAAGTTTGGGATAGTTATGTGATATTCATGGAATCTGAAAATCAATTTCAGAGACAGACAAAGGCTAAAAGATGTGTGATATCCAAAGCAATGTTTGTTTTTTAAAATATTAGTAAAGTGTTTACTGGGCATTTGACTGTTAAGAGAGGGATCCAGAAAAACGCCTATCATGTGATGATGGTGATTAAAAGAACAACTTAAAGAGAAAGGAAATGTCCAAAGGGTGTTAGTAAGACTTTCACACCTAGGATGTCCGGGGCTAATGCCACTCTTAAAGTTGGATGCTTCTTCTGAGAGTAGGAGAAATACTAAAAGTTAAACTGTTAGAAGTATAAAGGCAAAAGGAAAGAAGACTGGAATATCCAGCTCATGTATGAATGTCATACAAGTTATTAATGTATGGAAGGCTGGTCAAAGATCTGGTTCTTGGGAATTATGGTTAAACATGTTAATCACTAATTCTTGGGTATTGTGAGTTGATCACAAAGATACCCGCTCGATTGCATTCTGTTGCGACTTGATGTAAGAACTACTATAGCCTGAAAGACTAGCTAGGAATGAGGTTTTGATACGCGCTGGGAACATAGTAAAAGTTACTATACTTTCCATCAATGTATTACCTATGTATTTATTTTCATAATTCATTTTAGAGTTTTACACACTCTAGCCCATTGCATAAGGTATCTTGCAAGAAGGTTGTTCATAAAAGAACTTCTGATGTTTGGTGTTATGAATAACATAAGGGCCATACTTTCATTATGAATGAGATGTATGTTATGAATATTGATAACAATACATTACCTCTATATTTACTTTCATAATTCATTTTAGAGTTTTTACACACTCTGGCCCATTGCATAATGTTTGTTGCAAAAGGGTTGTTCATAAAAGAACAACTGTTGTTCAGTATTATGAATAACATAAAGGGCCATGCTTCCATCCAGGATGGGATGTATGTTATGAATATTGATGGTAATATGATACATCCATAACACTGACGCTAAATGTCGCAAGACTAAAAGAATACCACATATGTGTGGCACTGCATTTGGTCACATTGGAGAAACCCGCATGGAAAATTCCATTACGATGGATTTTGAAGTCGTTTGATTTTGAATCATCTGACACTTGCAACTTTCCTCTGAAAAGTGAAGTGACAAAAATAGCGTTCATAGGCCATAAGGAACGAGCAAGAAAGTTATTGGTGATCATACATTTTGATGTGTGTAGTTCAATAAATGTTGTTGCAAGTAGTATATTTATCTATGTTCAGAAATGACTCAAGTAGATATATGGATATTTACTTGATGAGACGTAAGTCTGGATCTTTTGAAATCATTCGAAAGGTTTTCAAAATGAAGTAGAAGTTATTGTAACAAGAAAATTATGTTTCTGCAATTTGATTGCGGACAGGAATATTTGAGTTACAAGTTTAGCGAATGTCTGATGAGTTGTGAAAAGAGTTTCATAACTTACATCTCCCGGAACTACACTGTGTGTGGAATGTCCATGAAGATGTAATCAAACCATTTATGACATGGTAAGATCAAAGATGACATAAATAAATTTGCCATTATCCCTTTTAAAGTGATGCTTTAGAGACTGTGGTTTTTACACTGAAAAGAGCTCCATCGGGTCTATTGAAATGACGCCATGGTATGGTACGCCCAACCATGTTATATCTTTTCTTAAACATTTGGAATATGGGGCTTGTGTAAAAGGTTACAAACCTATTCCAAATCAGACAAGTGCTACTTTGTAGGTTATACCAAGTTATTGGGTATTCCCCCACCACTATACCAAGGCAAAAAAGGGTTTTTGCCACAAAACGGTATGCTTTTAAAGAGAATAGTTCTTGCAAAAAGCTGAGTGGGAGGACAGTGCAACTCGATGAGATAACAAGTATCTTCGTCATCATATCAAAGGAAAGGAACCTTGGAAGTGATTCCAGAGTTTCCTACTGAGACTGATACGGAAGCCTCTACATGAGATATGTATGGACTTCGGTCGAACTTGCAGCTGAACAACATCGGCAAAGCTCGTGCAAACCTCTCAGGTGCGCAAACGAGATATTGTTGTTAGACAACAGTATACCTATGATACACAAGGAAGCAATGATGGGCCCTGACTCCGAAATTGGCTAAACGCCAATACAATCCGAGATAGTTTCCTTATAAGTTATTCAAGATTAAAATCTTGATACACCTTTCAGAAGACTTAGAGTCTAACGAATATTTATGGAACTAAAAACTGATACGGATAAAAATGTTTTATCCATAAAGCTCGACTTGTTGCAATAACAAGTTCAAGGAGTTGACTATGATGAGGTTGTTTCACCATAGCGATGCTTAAAGTCGGTTCGGGTTGAACTAGCAATTAATACATATTTCAATCATGAGATATGAAACATGGACGATGAAAGGATTTCCATCTGATGGAAATGAAACCAAGGACATGCATGTGATACAGTCCAAGGTATTTTGTCAATCCAGAGGATGCTAGTGAGTGTGCAAACTTCAGAGTTCCAGCGATGGACAGAAGAGAGCAAAATGGAGTTGGAATCTTCATGTTTTGATGAAATGTTCAAAGGGGTTTGACTTCATCAATGGGTAACGAAGATGCTCGTGATTCAAGAAAGTAAATGGGAGCATACTAATATTTCTAAAAACCTTGTGTAATTGACACATTATTAAATGGAAATAAATTTCTTGACACGAATTAGGACTTCATTTGAAAAAAGTTTTTCGATGAAGTGCTTGGGCTAAATAGCCTCAATATTAGGCATGATGATCTATGGAGATAGATTTACCTAATGGGGCTAAGAAAAAATACATATTGACAAGATGCTAAAACACTTAAGCATTAAAAATGTCAAGGAGTGATTCTTACCGAAGTCACATGGAAAGAGTTTTTTGCAAGACTCGGTGTCCCAAAACACTGATGAGTAAAATACATGATGGAGATTGCACACACTCTTGTGTTTGGATTAATCATGTATTCCATGGTATGTAAAAACAACCAGATATGTCCAATACTCCAAAGTTGTTGCGAGTATAGATACCAAAGTGATCAAAAGTACTGATCATGGGACAACAGTGAAAAAAGGTCATTGAGTACTAAAGTAGAACTGATGACAAATTTTCTCGCAAGCGGAGATCATGAAGAGTTCGTTGTAAAAGGTTACATCGATACAGTCTTCATCATTTCTCCATGCGATTTTCTATTTAAATTGAGGGTTTTGTGTAACACACAAAATGGTGTCACGGTAAGTTAGAATTGTTCTAAACAAATTACTCTGGCGAATTCTATAACAGAGGCTAAGTATGTTGCCGCTTTCAGAGCGACAAACAAGACGTTGAATCATATAGTTCATTCATGAACTTAGTATGGTTCCAAGAAGGCTTTGGTCAATGGGACGCTATTGCAGATAGTTGCGCCATAGCTCAGTCTGAGGAATCAATGTTCGCCAGTGATTCACATATATACAAAGCCAAGTCCATACGAAATATGAATTTTGTGAAAGCGTGAAAACGTGAGGATATGCAAAGATACACACGGAGTTGAAGTTGTCAGATCCGTTGGAGATCAGGCTATACCACATGCGAAGCATATTTTACACAAGTGTGCCATAGGTGTAAAGTGCATTAGCATTGACTAGATTATTGACTCTAGTGCAAGTGGGAGTCTGTAGGAGATATGCCCTAGAGGCAATAATAAATGTTATTGATTATCTCCCTATTCATAATTATGTTTATGTTCCATGCTATAACTGCTATGGTTCTCGAGTCTGCAATAACACGAGGCTCGTAGGAAGACTCATATGCACGTGTGGAATAATAAACGGTAAAATGTATTCCTAGTCTGGCCTGTAAGACTAGCTCAAGTGTTGCATGATGGTTCTGTTTTCCTGATCATGGGCATGGCTATGCCGGCAACTTTGAGGGCACAATGTTAGGAGAACACTTGTGTTGAATCGACCTGAATTGGTGTTATGCTATGAGATACATTCGTCACAAAGTTAATGGTTAATAACATAGAGAAGTTAACGTTTGCATAATTCCTTAGACCATGAGAGTATCGAGTTTGTTCATGCTTTCTTCATGAACTTTGGGGTTTGTTAAACGTCATCCGTAAATGGGTAACGTAATATGAGGATTGTCCTTAAGAGTGCCGAGAAGGATTTTTTCCTACCGCATGCTTTTGGTATTCTCCCGCTAATGCTATGGATGATTAGACTCTCATCCTTCGATCCAAAAGCAAGAATTCTGTTACGGTCAAGTGCAATATGTTTGCTTCCATAAGTCCCGAACTTCATAAGTTTGGGATAGTTATGTGATAATCATGGAATCTGAAAATCATTTTCAGAGACAGACAAAGGCTAAAAGATATGTGATATCCAAAGCAATGTTCGTTTTGCAAAGTATTAGTAAAGTGTTTACTGGGCATTTGACTGTTAAGAGAGGGATCCAGAAAAACGCCTATCATGTGATGATGGTGAATAAAACAATAACTTAAAGAGAAAGGAAATGTCCAAAGGGTGTTAGTAAGACTTTCACACCTAGGATGTCCGGGGCTAAGGCCACTCTTAAAGTTGGATGCTTCTTCTGAGAGTAGGAGAAATACTAAAAGTTAAACTGTTAGAAGTATAAAGGCAAAAGGAAAGAAGACTGGAATATCCAGCTCATGTATGAATGTCATACAAGTTATTAATGTATGGAAGACTGGTCAAAGATATAGTTCTTGGGAATTATGGTTAAACATGTTAATCACTAATTCTTGGGTATTGTGAGTTGATCACAAAGATACCCGCTCGATTGTATTCTGTTGCGACTCAATGTAAGAACTACTATGGCCTGAAAGACTAGCTAGGAATGAGGTTTTGATACGCGCTGGGAACATAGTAAAAGTTACTATACTTTCCATCAATGTATTACCTATGTATTTATTTTCATAATTCATTTTAGAGTTTTACACACTCTAGCCCATTGCATAAGGTATCTTGCAAGAAGGTTGTTCATAAAAGAACTTATGATGTTTGGTGTTATGAATAACATAAGGGCCATACTTTCATTATGAATGAGATGTATGTTATGCATATTGATAATAATACATTACCTCTGTATTTACTTTCATAATTCATTTTAGAGTTTTTACACACTCTGGCCCATTGCATAATATTTGTTGCAAAAGGGTTGTTCATAAAAGAACAATTGTTGTTCAGTTTTATGAATAACATAAAGGGCCATGCTTCCATCCAGGATGGGTTGTATGTTATGAATATTTATGGTAATATGATACATCCATAACACTGACGCTAAATGTCGCAAGACTAAAAGAATACCACATATGTGTGGCACTGCATTTGGTCACATTGGAGAAACCCGCATGGAAAATTCCATTATGATGGATTTTGAAGTCGTTTGATTTTGAATCATCTGACACTTGCAACTTTCCTCCGAAAAGTGAAGTGACTGAAATACCTTCCACAGGCCATAAGGAACGAGCAACAAACTTATTGGTGATCATACATTTTGATGTGTGTTGTTTAATAAATGTTGTTGCAAGTATTGGATTTATCTATCTTCAGAAATGACTCAAGTAGATATATGGATATTTACTTGATAAGACGTAAGTTTGGATATTTTGAAATCATTCGAAAGGTTTTCAAAAATGAAGTAGAAGTTATTGTAACAAGAAAATTATGTTTCTGCAATTTGATTGTGGAAAGGAATATTTGAGTTACAAGTTTAGCGAATGTCTGATGAGTTGTGAAAAGAGTTTCATAACTTACATCTCCCGGAACACCATTGTGTGTGGACTGTCCGTGAAGATGTAATCAAACCATTTATGACATGGTAAGATCAAAGATGACATAAATAAATTTGCCATTATCCCTTTTAAAGTGATGCTTTAGAGACTGCGGTTTTTACACTGAAAAGAGCTCCATCGGGTCTGTTGAAATGACGCCATGGTATGGTACGCCCAACCATGTTATATCTTTTCCTAAACATTTGGAATATGGGGCTTGTGTAAAAGGTTACAAACCTATTCCAAATCAGACAAGTGCTACTTTGTCGGTTATCCCAAGTTATTGGGTATTCCCCCACCACTATGCCAAGGCAAAAAAGGGTTTTTGCCACAAAACGGTATGCTTTTAAAGAGAATAGTTCTTGGAAAAAGGTGAGTGGGAGGACAGTGCAACTCGACGAGATAACAAGTATCTTCGTCATCAGATCAAAGGAAAGGAACCTTGGAAGTGATTCCAGAGTTTCCTACTGCGACTGATACGGAAGCCTCTACATGAGATGTATGGACTTCGGTCGAACTTGCAGCTGAACAACGTAGGCAAAGCTCGTGCAAACCTCTCAGGTGCGCAAACAAGATATTGTTGTTAGACAACAGTATACCTACGATACACAAGGAAGCAATGATGGGCCCTGACTCTGAAATTGGCTAAATGCCAATACAATCCGAGATAGTTTCCATATAAGTGATTCAAGATTAAAACATTGATACACCTTTCGGAAGACTTAGAGTCTAACGAATATTTATGAAACTAAAAATTGATACAGATAAAAATGTTTTATCCATAAAGCTCGACTTGTTGCAATAATAAGTTCAAGGAGTTGACTACGATGAGGTTTCTTCATCGTAGCGATGCTTAAATTGGTTTGGGTTGAACTAGCAATTAATACATATTTCAATCATGAGATATGAAACATGGATGACAAAAGGATTTCCATCTGATGGAAATGAAACCAAGCACATGCATGTGATACAGTCCAAGGAATTTTGTCAATCCAGAGGATGCTAGTAAGTGTGCGAACTTCAGAGTTCCAGCGATGGACAGAAGAGAGCAAAATGGAGTTGGAATCTTCATGTTTTGATGAAATTGTCAAAGGGGTTTGACTTCATCAATGGGTAACGAAGATGCTTGTGATTCAAGAAAGTAAGTGGGAGCATAATAATATTTCTAAAAACCTTGTGTGCTTGACACATTGTTAAATGGAAATAAATTTCTTGACACGAATTAGGACTTCATTTGAAAATAGTTTTTCGATGAAGTGCTTGGGCTAAATAGCCTCAATATTAGGCATGATGATCTATGGAGATAGATTTACCAAATGGGGCTAAGAATAAATACATATTGACAAGATGCTAAAACAGTTTAGCACTAAAAACATCAAGGAGTGATTTTTGCCGAAGTCACATGGAAAGAGTTTTTTGCAAGACTCGGTGTCCCAAAACACTGATGAGTAAAATACATGATGGAGATTCCACACACTCTTGTGTTTGGATTAATCATGTATTCCATGGTATGTAAAGACAACCAGATATGTCCAATACTCCAAAGTTGTTGCGAGTATAGATACCAAAGTGATCAAAAGTACTGATCATGGGACAACAGTGAAAAAGGTCATTGAGTACTAAAGTAGCACTGATGACAAGTTTTCTCGCAAGCGGAGATCATGAAGAGTTCGTTGTAAAAGGTTACATGGATACAGTCTTCATCATTTCTCCATGAGATTTTCGATTTAAATTGAGGCACTACTAGGAGAAAGCCTACTAGTAGCGCTGGAAAAGCATATAGCAGTAGCGCTGGGTCCAGCGCTACTGCTAACGCGCTACAGCTAAGTTGTAGTAGTAGCGCTGGTAGTGCAGCGCTACTGCTAAGTACAGTTAGCAGTAGCGCTGCACTGACCAGCGCTACTGATAACTCTCTGTAGCGCTGCAGGATTGCCAGCGCTGCTGATAACCCAGCGCTGCTACTATATGCTAATCCAGCGCTACTGCTATTATTCCTACTTTCACAGATTCATACCCCCCTCTACGTATTTGTGATGTATTTGTACAGGCTCTATACAGTAGTTTCATCAGATCACAATAAACATACAATATTCTCATCATATCATACACATAAAGTAGTCTCGTCATACCATCATCATCATCATTCAACACAAATATCATCACATCTCAAAAATAGCGATACACAAAAGTCATGTCATGTCTCGAATAAGTGCAACTGCATGGTCATGGCACACACACAAGTTTCATCATCTCTATCTAAACCATGATGTAGAAGAGAAGAGCGATCAGCATGAGCAAGACCGCGACTATGTAGTACTTGAGGCACCGGCGGTTCCGCCCCCTCTCTTGCTTGAGCGTCCACCTCAAGCATTCTCCCCTTCGGCTCTGGTGTCGAACCCTCTGTGGCTAGCGCCCGAGTATCCGTTCACCTGAGCCTGAGCGTCTGGCCAGTGGCGGTACACTCCTGGAACCTTCCCAACGAATACAACATAGCACTCCTTCGCCATCTCTGATCTATGCACCTGCATCGTCAGTTGATAATTTCATCGATAATATGCAACTTAATGTACTTGAGAAACACGAAGAGACAGAGTTAGCAAAATACAAGCAATCTATATAGTAAACATAAATAACGAAGTTCCAACTACCCAAACAAATTAACTAGAGCGATCTACGCTAGTTCAGGACCACAGTTTAATTACATCACATAGCTTCGCCGTGCGCATAAATTCAAAGTTTTGCGATAGAAAGACAGTAGTGACACATATATTGTCATCGACAATCACTCCTCCATGTCGGCGGTCCAATCTTCATAGTCAGGGAGGAAGCACCCGAGCTTCTTTAAAGGCTTCAGGTCCAGACGCTGAGCGGTTAGCAGTGCTCGGACATCATCCCGCGTCATTGCTGGCCCATGGTAGAACAACCCTGTTGGTTCGAGGACCTGCTTCATGATCACTTGGGCAAGTTCACACTGTACGTGATAAAATTCTGCTCGGATTCGATGATCCGGTGTCCTTCCTATATTTGTGGCCCAGCTGACAATCTCGTCATCGTTGGAAGTAGGTGACATGCGAAGGCGTTGATTATCCCTTCTGTACTCGAGCAGGTGATGCATGAGGTAGAATCCATCAGCCTTACTGTCGTGCGGTTGCTGGATGCAGCAGAAGTCGGTCTTATGGCCGAAAGCCAGCCCGTTCTTCCTGTACTTTTTCACCTTGATATATCCACCAGACATGCTGAAGGTTAACAGTGCACTATCGAGAACACTCTTTATGTGCGTGTAATCCTTTTTCTTGATGTTCTTCGATGAGTCCAAGTAAATAGCATGGGAGTATTGTGGGTACAGAACGATGAGGACGGCGCCCCCCCCGCTGCGCAAATTAAGTACACCACAAATTAGCCTCCATGCTTGCAAAGGAATGATTAACACTTACAAAAGGATATGCGCGGAATACTTACGTGGGATGATAAGGCAGGAGAATCGCTTCCTTGTCCTTATTAGCGATCATGAAGCCGGCTAGGTACTTGCTCGCATAGTCACAGTGCTCTTTGCAGACTGCCAAGAATCTCTCATGCATATGGTACGGGTCCGCGACGCAGATATATTTTATGTTCTCGATCCTGATGAAGTAGTTGAGATACAGCGCATACATGCGGATGAACTGGAAATCCAGCTTGGTCATGTGGAACATGTCGTCGATGTAGTCAAATCGCAGGATGAACTTATCCGCGGGCCATCCCTAGACGTACAACTTCCCACCCGGCACCTGAGCCGCGTAAAGCGGGTATCCTGGTTTTTCCGAGATGAGAAGGCTTTTCTCTCTGGCCAGCACATCATCATGAAGTCTCCTTAGATCATTGTTCAGTATGTCCTCTAGCGCTTTCTGAGGTAGGATCGGGTGGCCGGCGACATGGAAACGCTCCGCACCTACGACAGGTATTCTGTCTACCTCCCGGGGCTTCAGAGGCGGCTGGCTGCTTGAAGCAGCTCTGGCGCCTTTAGGGCCTTTCCTCTCCGGTCTCCTCCTTTGCTTCTTGGCGGGTGGCGGTAGTGAGCCCACCATACCTTCCCTAACCACCACCGCCAGTGTCGTCGGGCTAATCAGTGGACGGCCCTCCGGTTTTTGCTGGGTAGAGGCGGCATCTGGAGGTGTCTCCTGCGAGGATCCCTTGAAGAGAGACTTTTTGCATTCCGCCTTAGGACGTTCTCGCTCCGGCAAATCAGGCAGCATCAAGTCATCATCTCCACGCTCATAGCCCGAGTCTTCATCGTCCTGAGCCATCAATCCTCCATCATCATAGGCGGTGTTGAAATACTTGTCTGGGTCATCATCATCCTCCTCCATGTCATCATCAGCATTTGCTTCTTCGGCAATGGGGGCGACATCGTCATCTGGCAGTAATTGAGGCTCTCCCTCGCGTCGTCCGCTATCACCCGCCACGACAGGTGCAGGTAAATTGGTAGGTGGGGTGGTGTTCATACCTTCTTGAGAAGCTGCCGTTGGTGTGATACTGGGCGCCTCGACACGAAGAAGAGTCTTCGGCCAAGGCAAGAACCAGCTCTTGCATGCGCCAATCCGTTGAGGGGTCTCCTCGTCATCGACTGGTACCGGAGGAGGCAAATCCTCGAAGCCCGCTAAGACACTGGCCACGTTAACCTTGAAGACGCCATCGGCCATCTCTCGGTTGTGGAACATGCGGTCCTTCGGCTTCACGATCGTTGCCTTTCCCACGGCCACCTTCTGGCCCTTGATGTCGTACAGTAGGGTGCACGGGGTATCGTTGGCCTACGAAGACATGTCTGCGACGTCAAACATCCGAAAGGCAACTGAAACGGAAGACTATATAGACATGCTGGTGAAAAGGGTATGACGCGTAATTACCATGAGGGCGTCGAGCTCAGCCATAGACGAAGGCCCGACGAGCATGCTAGAGACGGAGGTCGGGCTGCTATGAACAGGAGCGGGACATTTTGCGGTTGCTTCAGCAGGTGCTGGTGGTGTGATGTTCACCGAATTGCTCCCGACGTAGCCGGGAAGGGGAAAGTCCTCTGCCCCTTTCTCTGGATTGTTCTTATGCCAATCGATAATTGCCGGAATCAAGTTGGTAATAATTGCAGATTGGAAGTTAGCCATGACGCCAGCCACCGCTTCATTGACCGCTGCATGGACTTCCCCGCGCAACTCTTCTTTGGTCTCAGCTTTGGTCTTATTGACTGCAATCGCGACCTTCTCGTCGATGGTCTGCTGGTTGAGTGCCCGTCTCTTCCTTCTTTCCTCTGGCTCCTCGCTGTAGCACGTCTTCCACGAGGCGCCATCTCCGACGGCGTGCACACGTCCACCGGACGGCGGTTAGGCCTCCGGGACCTTTTTCAGTATGTTCAGGGCCCGGTTGAATGGGGTGTCCCACTTAGGCCTCGCCGACGACTGTGACGACTCGTCGCTTTCGGCTGCCTTTTTGTGCTGCTCTTTCTGCAAAAGGAACGTGGATGGTTTACTAATAATGTGACAAAACTTGTAGTCGAATTTATTGGAAGCTAATATGATAATGTGGTAATATAACCATTACCAGAAGTCTCATGAACTCCCTCGTGTTCGGGTCCGTGTAAAAGATCTTCTTGACGGGGTCCCACTTGTACCGGGCCCTGATCCAGTCACGCTCCTGCGGGTCGGTGAACTCTGCCAAGGGGTCTGGGATTCCGTGACTTTCACGTTCGGCGTCCTCCTTGGCCCATACGTGCCTCTTCCCCTCGTAACCACGGCTTCTGAGGCGGTGGGGAGGCGTGTTCCTGGCCTGGAGCGCCTTCATTTTCTCCGACCTTTGCTTGACTTCTTCTTTAGCGCAGGTCTCCTTGAATTTTTCAAAGTCCTCTTCCGTAAGTGTCGGATTGTCAGCATGAATCTTGGACCACGGTTCATTCTTCATAATCGCTTTTTTCACCCGAACTTTCCAGGCGGACAAGTCGTTGGTGAACGACACCATCGCCTTGCTGTTTATCTTTTTCATGGCGTCGTCGTCCCACGGTTCTTTGCTTTCTGTGCGGCCAGGGAACAGGAACCTGTTGTGCAACTTCTTTAGGAGCATGTGCTCCATATGTGGTATCTTCTTCAACTTCTCGTCGTTGATGTTGGCGGTTTCCCTGAGGATGCATCCTAGTTGATTGCCCCATTTCTTGCGCGCTTCCTCCGGCGCCGTTGGCTCTAGTTTTTTGGGGTGCATCTCCGTGACCACAATTTGTCCGATGCCGAGCTCGTTTGGTTTTCGTGTCCTCTTCTGCTTCAGTGCTTTACCGGCTACGACAGCATCGTTGCCGGTCTCGGGGGTGGTGTCGGTGCCGGTGCCAGTGCTGGTGCCGGTGTCGGTGTCGGGGTTGGTGCCACTGCCGCCACCATGCACCCCCATCTGGTGTTCGTCCAGGTAATCGAAATACTGATTTGCTGCCTCGATGGCGTCTTCTTCGTCGAGGCGAGCAGAACCCCCGGCTTCGTCGAGGCGAGCAGAACCCCCGGCTTCGTCAAGGCGAGCAGAACCCCCGACTTCGTCAAGGCGAGCAGAACCCCTGGCTTCGTCGTGGCTAGACATGTTTTCTATTCTACAATTGTAAATAAAAGATATAATGAAGAGAAAAAAGGGGCCAATATTTGGTCGGAATGTTGATTCATTCCCCTTCCGGCAAATCCCGGGCACTCCATATGTCCTAGTTTCTAGCACAAGTCATGCCGAAAATCATGGAAAATTTTGGTATGACCTTTGCTAAAAAGTGGACATATGGAGTGCCTGAAATTTGCTGGAACGGAAATGAATCAACATTCCGGAAAAACATAGGCCACTCGGACATTCCGGCAAAACATCAATGACATATATCATATAACAAATGAACATATATCATATATCATATAGCAACAATGAACAACAATGAACATATATCATACTACATTCCTAAAAAGTGGAATATGCAAATGAACATATAGCAACAATGAACATCAATGACATATATCATATAACAATGCTACTGTTTTTTGCCCTAGCAAATTTCCTAAACAAAATTACCCTAGCTAATTTCCTAATTTTTTAGCGTGTGAGGATAATGGTCATCTTAATTCACTTCGCCATTACCAATTCCATGCCAAAGCTTAATTTCTGGAGCATCATTTTCCAGTAATTAGTACTCTGTTTAAACGAACTTTCCGAAAGAAAAGAAACATATTTTATTTTGTAGCAACTTACAATTTCAAATTGAAGCAACCTAATGATCTCACCCAAATTTTAAGCACTAACACCACTGATAAAGATGAGCAACCACTCATCCGTTTTGGCAGTCAGTGAGTGAGACTGCCTCAATGACCAAGATAAACAACCCCAGTAGTGGGCAGGCAAAGAACACTGACGAGGTTGAGGTTCAGCATCCCACCTAGTTCAGGTTCAGAGCATGACCGCCCAGGACCTATGTGCATCAGCTTGTTGCCCACGGGGTCGACGGCGAACGAAATGCAGCTAAAGAGAGAGGAGGGAAGGAGAGACGAGAGCGAGAGGCTTACGGCGGCGGCGAGGGCGGTGAGGTCAAAGGCGGGCTCGGGCGCCGGCGGCGAGGTCGAGGGCGGGCAGGGGAGGGGGCGGCGACGTGCGGCATGAGGTCGAGGGAGGCCTCGGGCGGCGGCGACAGAGGAGAGGGGGGAGAGGAGGGAGAGAGTGGAGAGGGCGGCGGCGGCGGCGTGAGTTCGAGGGCGGCCTCGGACAGCGGCGACAGAGGAGAGGAGGGAGAGGGGGAAGAGAGGGGAGAGGGCGGCGGCGGCGGTGAGGTCGAGGGCGGCGGCGGTGAGGTCGACGGCATGCTCGGGGGAGAGAGGGGAGAGGGCGGCAGCCGGCGTCGAGGTCGAGGGCGGGCTGGGCAACGGCGGCGACAGAGGTGGAGAGGGGGGAAAAGGACTTGGCGAAATTTTGAGCCCACGCGGCGGGGGGTTAACTAAAAATAGCAGTAGCGCTGGACTAGGATCCAGCGCTATAGCTAACTTAGCTATAGCGCTGGGTCCTAATCCAGCGCTACTGCTAGATATTCCAATTTTTAGGTTTTTTAATTCTAAAATACAAATAGCAGTAGCGCTAGATTAGAATCAAGCGCTATAGCTAAGTTAGCTATAGCGCTGGTTCCAATCCAGCGCTACTGCTATGTTTCTTTTCTTTTTATTATTTTCCTTTTCTAGTTTTTAGTTTTCTTTTCTTTTTATTATTTTCCTTTCCTTTTCTGTTTACTTTTCTTTTTCTTTTGTATTGCTTTCTCCCTTTTGTTTTTGTTTTTTTGTATTGCTTTCTCCCTTTTGTATTTCTTTTGTATTGCTTTCTTCCTTTCTGTTTACGACGGCTTCTCCCTCCCACACTGCGCAAATATCACCGGAACCATGCATGTGGTGGTAACATATCAGTTGACCGATAACAGTTACTTAAGTGCGTACACAAATTAGATACATATATATAAATGATGGTTTCTCAGCTGCGTCGACGATGTTTCACATTGAGCTTCTTCCCTTTCTTGTTCGTTGCCGAATAATTGAGCCCCTCCTTGTGACTTTTCCGGAACCATGGAGTACGATCTTTCTTACGTAATGTAGTATTGATTGTTCTTTTCACGTATGCTTCATCGTCATCGTCATCTTCCCTCATCGGGTTGCCATATTGGTCGTAGTCTTCCTCGTTGGCGACTCCAACCATTTCGACGATGCTCCTTTTGCCTCTCCTCACGACAACACGGCTGAGATTGGTCGGGTCGGTTATGAAGAAGCATTGTGTCACGTGCTTAGCGTGTACCCATGGCTCAGTTTTGGCGATGACGTTAACGTTAACGGTTGCGCCCTTCGCGTCGGGTATAGACATGGTAGTGAAATACTTGTTTTCTCTTACGACGTCCTTAGCCCATCTGACACGGAACATCGTCGCACTGTGCATTCCAGCATAGTCAAGCTCCCAGATCTCTTCGACCCTTCCGTAGAATCTTTCAGTTGTGCCGGCATCGTCGGTCACGCATTCAATTGTCACCCCGGAGTTCTGGTAATCACTGTCCATGTCTTTGATCTCCGTGTAGAACGTGTACCCGTTGATATCGTATGACTGATAGGTCGCGAGTTTGGGCGCGGGGCCATGTGCTAAGGCGTGTATGAGCAATCCGTCCGAACTGCCCTCTTCCGGGGGATTTTCAAGAACTTGCTTTTTGAACCAACGCAAGAAAGTGGCGTTGTGCTCTATAGTAACTTCGTCGTCCGTCTTGAGCATCCCCTTATCACGGTACTTATTTGCGATGGTTTCTTTGTGCTGTGCCACATAATCATCTACCACATCTAGGAGTTGTAGCACTACTAAGTTAGCCCTGTCAAAGTCATTCCGTCGATTCGAGTAGTCCACGTGCAATTCCCTCCGACCGTTGTTGTGACCTTCTCCTTCGAGCCTCCCATCGTGCTTCTTGACGGGCAAACCAACAACAGGGTCTCCGACGCCTATATAATTCTCGCAAAAGGAGATGCACTCATGCGTCAGATACCCCTGGACGATGCTCCCATCGGGACGGGACATGTTACGAACGAATCCTTTGATGACCCCATTCATCCTCTCGAACGGCATCATGCTGTGAAGGAATGTCGGCCCGAGGTCGATGATGTCGTCCACGATGTGGACACACAGATGCACCATGACGTCAAAGAACGCGGGCGGGAAGTACATCTCAAGCTCACATAGTATGACAACGATCTCTTCCTGTAGCCTTCGAAGCTGTTTCACACTTATGGACTTTCGAGAGATAACGTCGAAGAAGTTGCAGAGACCAGTAAGCGTGTCACGGATGTGCTTCTCCATTATCCCTCTAATGGCAACCGGGAGTATCTGCGTCATCATCACGTGACAGTCATGAGACTTCATCCCGCTGAACCTTTTCTTCTTGGGGTCTAGAAATCTGCTTATCTTCCCACAGTAACCGGAACTGACTTTGATTCCCATAAGGCACTTGATGAATTGATCGATCTCCTTCGCACTTAAGGTGAAGCAAGAAGGGGGGCAATAATCCTCCTCCTTCTTGTTGACTTTTCTGCCCCTTTCCCCCGCCTCCGTCTCCGTCTCTGTATCCTTCGTCGACTTTTTACGGGGCGGCATGTGGAGATCTTCCCTGATCTCCAAATCCTCCAAGTCTTTCCTTGCCTTCGGCCCGTCCTTGGTCTTCTCCGGCATGTTCATCAGTGTGCCAAGCAAGCTCTCGAGGACATTCTTCGTGATATGCATTTGATCAAGGCAATGAGGCGCGTCGTGATTGGGCCAGTACTCCATGTCCCGGAAAACAGACCTCGTTTTCCATACCTTCAGTAGCGGCTCCGGCGCCTTTTTCATCTTTCCCGGCGCGGGGCACTGTTCCCAGTTTTTCAACAGCTCGTTGATTTCGGTGCCTTTCCTCTTACATGGAGGACCTCGATGCTCAGCCTTACCATTGAATAGATCTCCACGCTTTCTCCACGGATCATCCTTCTCGAGCCATCTACGATGCCCCATGTACACGATTTTCCCGGACCCGCCTTCTTTCGTTGACGTAAGCTGCTGAGACGTTGTATCATCCATGCACCTCGTGCATCCGCAGTATCCGTGGCACACCTGGCATGAGACATACCCGTAACCGAGATAGTCGTGCACCGTCGTCATCAGCGCGGCTCTCATATAAAAATACTCTCCTTTGCTGGCGTCCCATGTCCATGCCGGTGTTTTCCATAACGTGTCTAGCTCCTCTTTCAGAAGACCCAGATACAGGTTAATATTATTTCCCGGTTGTTTCGGCCCGTGAATCAGCATGCTCATGTGTATGTACTTTGTCTTCATGCACTTCCATGGGGGGAGGTTGTACATCCATACAAAGACGGGCCATGTACTGTGGCTGGTGTTTTGGTTTCCAAACGGATTCATGCCATCGGTACTCGCACCAAGCATGATGTTCCTTGGATCTTCTACAGCAAATCCATATACGACGTTGAATGCTCTCACCTGGCTACCATCTACGAGGTGTCTCAGCTTCGGATCATCTCCATCGTCGGGCTTCGTCCTCTCCGCGTGCTAGCGCATGAGCTTTGCTTCCTTACGATCTACGAAATACCGCTGCAGACGGGGAGTGATCGGAAAGTACCATACAACTTTCTGAGGAGCTTTCTTTCCTTCCTTCTTGTATCGAGAAGCATTGCACACTGGACAGCAGGTTTTTTCCGCATGCTCCGTCCCCCGATAAATGATGCAATCGTTGATGCATGCGTGGTACCTAAAGTGCGGCAAATCAAAAGGGCAAACGATTTTCTTGGCCTCCTCGACACTAGTAGGACACAGGTTCCCCGAGGGAAGAACTTTATTATGTAGATACTTCAAATGCTCATCGAGGCTTTTGTCTGTCCATTTGTTTTTGGCCTTCGTCTTTAGAAGTTCGAGCGTGAAACTCAAGCGGGTGACCTCGGGATCGCAACCGTCATACAATGGAGTCTTCGAGTCTACTTCAAGTTGCGCCAGCTTGGCCTCCTCTCTAGAAGCAGCTCTCTCGCTAGTCGTACTCTTGCGAAGGAGGTCTCGAACATGAGGGTCCTGCACGACTGCACTTAGTAGCGTCGAAGACTGCGGCGTGACCGCCGCCTCTTCTCCGCCATGTCCAGACTCTTCTTCGCCGTGTCCGAAATCTTCTCTGCCGCCATCATTTTCGGACTCTTCCCCGCCGCCATGTCCGGCGCCATCGTCTTCGTGTCGATCGGTCATCTCTTCGTCTAGCCCCATGTCGTTATTCCCTGCCATGTGGACGTCCTCATCATCATCATCTTCACTTATCCACCGAGTATAGCCATCCATGAAACCATACATCAGCAGGTGCGCCTTCAAACTGCCACCATCAAAAGGGTCCAAAAGGACTCCTTCTTTGCATCTTGTACACGGACATCTAATCCTAGTCCGATTATTTGCATACATGTCCATCACCGCGGATTGCATGTATCGCTCCACCTTCCATCCACTCACCTTCATGACCGACTGCACGGTATAACAAGGAAAAGGGTTATAAACAAAATGCATGCATGCATGCAAAGTCATATAAAAATTTGGCATGACCTTGCCTAAAAATAGGACATATCGAGTTTGCTCAAAATTCACCGAAACGGAAATAAATCGACATTTCGGCAAAACATAAGCAACTCGGGGGCATGTCACTCGCACAAATCTCTCCATTATCCCAAACACACATATTCCCATTCACACACATATTCCCATTCTTGAAATGAACAACTTTTTACTCACCTATCTCCCGAGAGAGACCGATCGACCGGATGAGGCCTTTCGCTACCTATAGGGGATCGAAAGTGTGGATGGCTAAATATAGCTAGCTAGATCTAGCTAGTTGTTGGGGAGGAGAGATGACTCTAGCTAGCTAGGTAACTAATGGAGAGGGAGAGAGATGAGCTAGCTAGATCTATATCTAATGGAATGGAGGGAGAGCCAAATAAATGAGGTAGGGGGGCATTTATGGAGCTAGCTAGAGATGAGAAGGCCATTTATGGAGGAGAGTTATGGTGGAGGGGGCATTAATGGGGAGAGAAGAGAGGTAGGAGGAAGAGAGAAGAAGGGCAACAATGGTGGAGAACTAACTTAGAGAGGGGAGAGGGGAAAGTAGGGGGAGAGAGGGCAAAGGGGGAGGAGGGGAGTGGGTGTTGAAAAAGAGCCGCAACTAGCAGTAGCGCTGTTTCTAAGAAAGCGCTGCTGCTATTGTACTTAGTAGTAGCGCTTTCAAGGAAAAGCGCTACTATTAAGTGGGACACATTAGCAGTAGCAATGTTGCAAAATAAAGCGCTACTGCTAAATTCTTATTAGTAGCGCTGTTTTCTGGACAGCGCTGCTGCTACAGCTAGCGTCGGTGGGAGTGTTGGGTCCCTCTTAGTAGTAGCGCTCTTTCTGAATCCAGCGCTACTGATAAATGATTACTTGTAGTGCTGCCCAGGTCCAGCGCTACTGCTAATTAGCAGCAGCGCTTGCTTATTTCCAGCGCTACTACTGATGTCCTACCTATAAGCATTTTCCTAGTAGTGAGGGTTTTGTGTAACACACAAAATGGTATCACGGTAAGTTAGAATTGTTCTAACCAAGTTACTATGGTGAATTCTATAACAGAGGCTAAGTATGTTTCCGCTTTCAAAGCGACAAACAAGACGTTGAATCATATTGTTCATTCATGAACTTAGTATGGTTCCAAGAAGGCTTTCATCAATGGGACACTATTGCAGATAGTTGCTCCATAGCTCAGTCTGAGTAATCAAGGTTCGACTAGTGATTCACATATATACAAAGCCAAGTCCACACAAAATATGAATTTTGTGAAAGCGTGAAAACGCGAGGATATGCAAAGATACACACGGAGCTGAAGTTGTCAGATCCGTTGGACATCAGGCTATACCACATGCGAAGCATATTTTACACCAGTGTGCCATAGGTGTAAAGTGCATTAGCATTTACTACATTATTGACTCTAGTGCAAGTGGGAGTCTGTAGGAGATATGCCCTAGAGGCAATAATAAATGTTATTGATTATCTCCCTGTTCATAATTATGTTTATGTTCCATGCTATAACTGCTATGGTTCTCGAGTCTGCAATAACACGAGGCTCGGAGGAAGACTAATATGCACGTGTGGAATAATAAACGGTAAAATGTATTCCTAGTCTGGCCTATAAGACTAGCTCAAGTGTTGCATGATGGTTCTGTTTTCCTGATCTTGGGCATGGCTATACCGGCAACTTTGAGGGCACAATGTTGGGAGAACACTTGTGTTGAATCGACCCGAATTGATGTTATGCTATGAGATACATTCGTCACAAAGTTAATGGTTAATAACACAGAGAAGTTAATGTTTGCATAATTCCTTAGACCATGAGAGTATTAACTTTCTTCATGCTTGCTTCATGAACTTTGGGGTTTGTTAAACGTCATCCGTAAATGGGTGGCTATTACGGCGGCTTACGGGTTTATGGAAAAGTTTGTCAAGTAACTTGATAGCTCAAGATTGGGATTTGCTACTCCGACAATGGAGAGATATCTCTGGGCCCTCTCGGTGTTACGGTATCCATCATCGTATAGCCAGACACAATGTGATTTGATCACAGGGATGCCGGAACACGGGAACGAGAAAAGAGAACAATACCGGTAACGAGGTAACTGGCATAGTGGACAAGTTGTTGATCCACGGGGATGCCAACATGTCTCACCTCAGGTATTTGTATCATATCACGAAGCAACAGGAGTAGCACACGTCAACTGGAGGTTCACTCGAATATTCATTAGTGTGGGTATAGGGGTCAATATGGGTGTCCACGGTTCCGATGTTAATCATTGATCGGAAAGTGTTCCGGTCATGTCTAAACTTCACCGAACCTATAGGGTCAGACACTTAAGGGTCATCTATCTGCTGAATACTAGACAAGGAGTCTGAGAGAAGTTCACCGAAAAAGTTTCGTAGTCAACGGAAAACTTCCGGAGAGAGAACACCGAATAGTTTCGGTAAAACCGAAAATTTGTTTCGGGGTATACCATTAAGTCAAAATGGTTTCGGCACATGCCTGATAATTCTTGGAGGGTGCCAGTTTTATTCTGGAAACTTCTGGGAATTTTCCGGGATAAAAACCGAAAATGTTCCGAAGCTGCCGGAACCAGTTTTGTTGCTTTTCGCAGATGAAAATCACTAATTCGGAATTGTTTTGGAACGCATCCAAAATTATTTTAGTGGGTACTGCAATTTTTCTAAGACCCACGGAAATATTTTCAGATTTAACGGTCGGGGAAAATTGTCTCCGTGAATAGTTAAAATCACTTTATGGTTACTTTATTTGAAAGCCACCTTTTAGGGCTTTTGCAAAAAGGCTTCTAGAAGGGATTGGGGACCAAGGAACCCCCATGTGGGGGGGGGAGGTGTAGGGGAACGCAGCAGAAAACAAAAATTTTCCGACCTACGTACCAGCCCAGGATCACTATGGAGACTGCATACAAGGTTTGATCTTTTTCGTTACCGACTCGTAGCGCAGCGGAAGTAGAGTCGATGACGAACGGCGGTGTAGATCCCCGCAGCTAGGATTTACAACCTCCCAACCGCGAGGATGTACTCCCTCATCTGCCCCCCGGACAGTCCTCCGGGAGGCGGTCGGACAGTCCCTCGGACGGTGTCGCGGACAGCCCTTCGGGAGGACCCTCGAAACTCGGACGGTCACTCGGACAGCCCTTCGGGAGGACACCCGAAACTCAAACTGTAACTCGGACAGCCCTTCGGGAGGCACTCTCGAACTAAGACCGAAACTACGATCTCTCTATAGAGTTGCACACATACGGTGTCATCTATCCGGCAGGGCTTCGCCGTCCAGAACTAGTTCCCACCGGAACCCAGACAGCCTTTCGGCTCTACGAAACTATTTCGCTGGGAGGGAGAGAGAAGCCAGAAATGTCATGGCACTTGTATGTGAGAAGGAGTGAGTGTGGAGGCAGCCCCTCCACCTCTATTTATAGGAAATCCAAGGGGTAGGATGGGACCTGGAATTACCAAAATGCCCATGAGGTGAGCACACCACAAGGGCATAAAGGGAAAGCCTCCAAATAGTGTTGCCTGCATCACCATGCCTGCATCATCCTTCTAGAAGCCTTTTGGGAAATATCCCAAAAGGTGGTTTTCCAAAAATATCCAAAAAGCACTTTCACTATTCACGACGACATTTTTCAGCGTCCGTTCGAACTGAAAATATTTATGTGGGCTTAGAACATTTCCAGTACCCACTAAAATAATTTTCAATGTGATCCGGAACAATTCTGGATTAGTGATTTTCATCTGCGAAAAGCATCCGAAGCGGTTCCGGCAGCTCCGGAACATTTCCGGTTTTCATCCCGGAAAATTCCAGAAAGTTTCCAGAACGATTCTGGCACCCTCCAAGAATTATCAGGCATGTGCCGAAACCAATTTGACTTTATGGTATCCCCTGAAACAACTTTTCAGTTTCACCGGAACTCATCCGGTGACCTCTCTGCGGAACTTTTCCGCTGTCCGAAACTTTTCCGGTGTCCGAAACTTTTTCGGTGATTTTCTCTCAGACTCCCTGTCTAGTATTCAGCAGATAGATGACCCTTAAGTGTGTGACCCTATAGGTTCGGTGAAGTATAGACATGACCCGGAACCCCTTCCGATCAATGATCAACATCGGAGCCGTGGACACCCATATTGACCCCTATACCCACACGAATGAATATCCGAGTGAACCTCCAGTTGCCGTGTGCTATTCCTGTTGCTTCGCGATATGTTACAATTACCCGAGGTGATATTTATTGCATCCCCGTGGATCAACAACTTGTCCACTATGCAAGTTACCTCGTTGCCGGTTTTTGTTCTCTTTTCTCGTTTCCATGTTCCGGCATCCCTGTGATCAAATCACCCTTGTGTCTGGCCAGACGATGATGGATACCGTAACACCGAGAGCGCCCGAGAAATATCTCTCCATCGTCGGAGGAGCAAATCCCAATCTTGAGCTATCAAGTTACTTAACATACTTTTCCATGAACCCGTAAGCCGCCGTAATAGCCACCCATTTACGGATGACGTTTAACAAACCCCAAAGTTCATGAAGCAAGCATGAAGAAACTCGACACTCTCATGGTCTAAGGAATTGTGCAACCAGTAACTTCTCTGTGTTATTAACCATCAACATTATGACGAATGAATCTCATAGCATAACATGAATCGGGTCGATTCAACACAAGTGTTCTACCAACATTGTGCCCTCAAAGTTGCCGGCATAGTCATGCCCATGATTAGGAAAACAGAACCATCATGCAACACTTGAGCTAGTCTTAGAGGTCAGACTAGGAATACATTTTACCGTTTATTATTCCACACGTGCATATGAGTCTTCCTTCAAGCCTCGTGGTTATTGTAGACTCGAGAACCATAGCAGTTATAGCATGGAACATAAACTTAATTATGATCATGGAGATAAATAATAATCATTTATTATTGCCTCTAGGGCATATCTCCTACAGGGGGGCCCTAGGGGTGGCCGGCCAAGTTGGAGCTCCTCCATGGAGCTCCACTTGCCTTCCTTTTATGCCCTTGAGGAGGATCCATGTGATGGGTTTTTTGGGTATTTTTCCCATATGGCTTTCCTATAAATAGAGGTGGAGGGGTGCACTCCACACTCATACCTTGCTCTCATATAAGTGCCATGCAATGATCTGGCTTCTCTCTCCCTCCCCGCGAAATAGTTTCATAGAGCCGAAAGGCTGTCTGGGTTCCGGTGGGAACTAGTTCTGGACGGCGAAGCCCTGCCGGATAGATGACACCGTATGTGTGCAATGTTGGAAATATGCCCTAGAGGCAATAATAAAATGGTTATTATTATATTTCATTGTTCATGATAATCATTTATTATCCATGCTATAATTGTATTGATTGGAAAATGGCCATGGTTTCCGGGTCATAGACATGAGTTGTCATTTGATAAAGGGATCATATCATTAGGAGAATGATGTGATGGACAAGACCCAAACTATGAACGTAGCATATGATCGTGTCAGTTTATTGCTATTGTTTTCTGCATGTCAAGTATGTGTTCCTATGACCTTGAGATCATGCAACTCACTGACACCGGAGGAGTACCTTGTGTGTATCAAATGTCACAACATAACCGGGTGACTATAAAGATGCTCTACATGTATCTCCGAGGGTGTCTGTTGAGTTGGCATGGATCGAGACTGGGATTTGTCACTCCGTATGACGGAGAGGTATCTCAGGGCCCACTCGGTAATACAACATCACAACAAGCTTGCAAGCAATGTGACTAAGAAGTTAGCCACGGGATCTTGTATTACGGAACGAGTAAAGAGACTTTCCAGTAACGAGATTGAACTAAGTATAGAGATACCGACGATCGAATCTCGGGCAAGTAACATACCGACGGACAAAGGGAACTACATACGGGATTGTCTGAATCCTTGACATCGAGGTTCGACCGATAAAGATCTTCGTAGAATATGTGGGAACCAATATGGGCATCCAGGTCCCGCTATTGGTTATTGACCGTAGAGGTGTCTCGGTCATGTCTGCATAGTTCTCGAACCCGCAGGGTCTACACACTTAACGTTTGGTGATGATATTAGTATAGTTGAGTCATTATGGTGGTTAGCGAAGGTTGTTCGGAGTCCCGGATGGGATCCCGAACGTGATGAGGAACTCCGGAATGGTCCGGAGGTGAAGATTGATATATAGGATGAAGCGAATCGGAGTCCGGAAGTGTTCCGGGGTTACCGGGGTAATCAGCGGATGACCGAAAGGGGTTTCGGGGGGCCCCAGCAAGTGTTGGGGGGCCTCATGGGCCAAGGGGAGGGAGCTGATAACCCAGAAGTATAGGGGATCAGTTTTAGCCTTTCTCGATAAGTAAGAGTGTCAAACCCAACGAGGAGCTAAAGGTAGAACAAATATTCCCTCAAGTTCTATCGACCACCGATACAACTCTACGCACGCTTAACGTTCGCTTTACCTAGAACAAGTATGAAACTAGAAGTACTTTGTAGGTGTTGTAGGATAGGTTTGCAAGATAATAAGGAGCACATAAATAAAAACTAGGGGCTGTTTAGATAAAAAACAACTAAGTTAGTTTTAGTAGAGAGCTTTTTGTCACATAAGAAAGTTATTTGTCCCTAGGCAATCGATAACTAGACCGGTAATCATTATTGCAATTTTATATGAGGGAGAGGCATAAGCTAACATACTTTCTCTACTTGGATCACATGCACTTATGATTGGAACTCTAGCAAGCATCTGCAACTAATAAAGATCATTAAGGTAAAACCCAACCATAGCATTAAGTATCAAGTCCTCTTTACTCCCATACGCAAACAACCTACTTACTCGGGTCTGTGCTTCTGTCACTCACGCCACCCACCATAAGCGAATCATGAACATATTGCAAACCCTACAGCGGGGATCCCTCACGCTTGCGCGACACGGAGAGCACCATAGGACAGCACCAATAATAAAACATGCAACTCAAACCAATCACGATCATCAATCAACCCATAGGACAAAACGGATCTACTCAAACATCATAGGATAGCCATACATCATTGGGAAATAATATATAGCGTTGAGAACCATGTTTAAGTAGAGATTACAGTGGGGAGAAGGGGTGTTACACCGCTGCATAGAGGGGGAGAGAGTTGGTGATGATGGCGGCGAAGTTGTTGGTGTAGATCGCCGTCACGATGATGGCCCCGGCGGCGTTCCGGCGCCACCGGGAGAGAGGGGGAGAGAGCCCCCCTCCTTCTTCTTCCTTGACCTCCCCCATAGATGGGAGGAGGGTTTCCCCTATGGTCCATGGCCTCCATGGCGGCGGTGGGGCGGGAGCCCCTCCGAGATTGGATCTCTCTCTCTGTTTCCTTCTGTTTCTGCGTTCCCAGATTCTATCCTTTCACCGTTTCTTAAATTCCCGGAGATCCGTAACTCCGATTGGGCTGAAATTTTAACACGATTTTTATCCGGATATTAGCTTTCTTGTGGCGAAAGAAGGGCACCAACCGCCTTACGGGGTGACCACAAGCCACCTGGCCGCGCCCAACCCCCTGGGGCGCGCCACCCTGGCTTGTGGTCCCCTCGGGCATCGTCTCGCGTTGATTCCAATTCCCAAAAATCACATATATTCCCAAAAAAATCTCCATAAGTTTTTATCGCGTTTGGACTTCGTTTGGTATGGATATTCTGCGAAACAAAAAACATGCAACAAACAGGAACTGGCACTGGGCACTGGATCAATATGTTAGTCCCAAAAAATAGTATAAAAAGTTGCCAAAAATATATGAAAGTTGTAGAATATTGGCATGAAACAATCAAAAATAATAGATATGATGGAGACGTATCAGGAGCGCACCAGCCCACTAAGGGGCTGTGCGCCCCCCAAGCCCCCTTCCCACGTTGCCAGAGGAGGTGGGGCACCTCCCTAGGGCAGCCGCCCCCTTTGCCTTGGGGGCCAAGGCTCCTAAGGGGTGGGGGGCCAAAACCCATCTAGGGTTGCCCCATCTTGGCCGCCGCCCCCTAGATGGGATCTAGGGGCGCCCCCTCCTCCTCCCTTCCCCCTATATATAGAGAGGTGGAGAGAGGGCAGCCGCCCCCATTCAGATCTATTCACGCCACGATGCTGCCCTTCCTCTCCCTCGATCCCTCTTCCTCTCCGTAGTGCTTAGCGAAGCTCTGCTGAGATTTTCCAACCACCACCGCCACCACGCCATCGTGCTGTCGGAGGACTCGAGCTACTACTTCACCATCGCTCGCTGGATCGAGGAGGTGAAGGCGTCTTCAAGCCGTACGTGTGTTGAACTCGGAGGTGTCATCCGTTCGGCACTAGATCGGAGTTCGCGGGACGGATCGTGATTGGATCGCGAAGACATTCGACTACATCAACCGCGTTTCTTAACGCTTCCGCTTAGTGATCTACAAGGGTATGTAGATCCAATCTCTCCTCTCGTAGATGGTCATCTCCTAGATTGGATATTGGTGAGCGTAGGAAATTTTTTGTTTCCCATGCAACGTTCCCCAACAGTGGCATCATGAGCTAGGTCTATGCGTAGATGACATCATGAGTAGAACACAAAGGAGTTTGTGGGCGTTGATATTCAGATTGCTTCCTTCCTTTGTCTTTTCTTGATTGTGGGATGAAGCGGCCCGGACCAACTTTACATGTCCATGTACATGAGACCGGTTCCATCGACTGACATGCGACTATGTTGCATAAGATGGCTGGCCGGTGTCTGTCTCTCCCAGCTTAGTTGAATCGGATTCGACAAAGGCGGTCCTTGTAGAAGGTTAAATAGCAACTTGCATATCACCGTTGTGGTTTTGTGTAGGTAAGATTCGTTCTTGCTAGATACCCATAGCAGCCACGTAAAACATGCAACAACAAATTAGAGGACGTCTAACTTGTTTTTGCAGGGTATGTTGTGATGTGATATGGCCAATGACATGATGAAATATATTTGATGTATGAGATGATCATGTTTGTAATAGTTAATATCGACTTGCATGTCGATGCATACGGCAACCGGCAGGAGCCATAGGGTTGTCTTTATTTATTGTATGACCTGCGTGTCAATCTTTAAGCGCTATGTAATGCTTTACTTTATCGCTAAACGGTAGCAATAGTAGTAGAAGCATGGTTGGCGTGACAACCCCGATGGCCGCACGATGATGGAGATCATGATTATGGAGATCATGGTGTCATGCCGGTGACGATGGAGATCATGCCGGTGCTTTGGAGATGGAGATCAAAAGCACGAGTTGATGGCCATATCATGTCACTTATGATTTGCATGTGATGTTAATCCTTTTATGCATCTTATTTTGCTTAGGACGACGGTAGCATTATAAGGTGATCCCTCACTAAATTTTCAAGATAAAATTGTGTTCTCCCCGAGTGTGCACCGTTGCGAAAGTTCGTCGTTTCGAAGCACCACGTGATGATCGGGTGTGATAGACTCTACGTTCACATACAACGGGTGCAAGCCAGTTTTGCACATGCGGAACACTAGGGTTAAACTTGACGAGCCTAGCATGTATAGACATGTCCTCGGAACACAAGAGACCGAAAGGTCGAACATGAGTCATATAGTAGATATGATCAACATGGAGATGTTCACCATTGAAACCACCTCATCTCATGTGATGATCGGACTTGGGTTGGTGAATTTGGATCATGTTACACTCGGATGACTGGAGGGATGTCATTTTGAGTGGGAGTTTAAGTAATATGATTAATTGAACTCTTTTATCATGAACAATAGTCTAAGTTGTCTTTGCAAATTTATGTTGTAGATCAAAGGCTCGCGCAGTAGCACCCCTGAATTTCAATGCGTTCCTAGAGAAAGCTAAGCTGAAAGATGATGGAAGTAACTTTGTAGACTGGGCCCGTAATCTGAGGATTATCCTCACGGCTGCCCAAAAGGCTTATGTCCTTGACGCACCGATTGGTGAGCAACCCCCTCCAGCGTTTGTGGACGTTATGAACGCCTGGCAGGCGCGTGTTGATGACTACTCAATAGTTCAGTGCGCCATGTTGTATGGCTTAGAACCGGGACTTCAAAGGCGTTTTGAACGTCATGGAGCATATGAGATGTTCCAGGAGTGGAAGTTTTTTTTTGAAAAGAATGCCCGGATCGAGAGGTATGAGACCTCCGATAAGTTCTATGGTTGCAAGATGGAGGAGAATGGGTCTGTCAGTGAGCACATACTCAGAATGTCTGGGTACTACAACCGTCTGGCTGAGTTGGGAGTTATTCTCCCGCCAGAGGCGATCACTGACAGAGTTCCTTAATCGCTACCACCTAGCTACAAAAGCTTTGTGTTGAACTATAACATGCAAGGGATGAATAAGTTAGTCGCCGAGCTGTTTGCGATGCTGAAAGTCGTAGAGTGAGACATCCAGAAGGAGCATCAAGTGTTGATGGTCAATAAAACCACTAGTTTCAAGAAGAACGGCAAGGGCAAGAAGGGTAACTCCAAGAAGAGTGGCAAAGCAGTTGCCCCAGTGAAGAAACCCAAGGCTGGACCCAAGCCGGAAACTGAGTGCTTCCATTGCAAGGGAATAGGCCACTGGAAGCGGAATTGCCCCAAGTATCTGGCCGACAAGAAGGGGGCCAACGCCAAACAAGGTATATATGATATACATGTTATTGATGTGTACCTTACCAACTCTCGTTGTAGTGCCTGGGTATTTGATACCGGTTCGGTTGCTCACATTTGCAACTCAAAGCAGGAACTACGGAATAGACGGAGGCTGGCAAAGGATGAAGTGACGATGCGTGTGGGAAATGGTTCCAAGGTTGATGTGATCGCCGTCGGCACGCTCGCTCTTCGATTACCATCGGGATTAGTGATGAACCTGAATAATTGTTATTTAGTGCCTGCGTTGAGCATGAACATTATATCTGGATCTTGTTTAATGCGAGACGATTACTCATTTAAATCAGAGAATAATGGTTGTTCTATTTATATGGGTAATATCTTTTATGGTCATGCACCCATTGTGAGGGGTTTATTCTTGTTGAATATCGATAGTGATGATACACACGTTCATAACATTGATGCCAAAAGATGTAGAGTTGATAATGATAGTACCACTTTCTTGTGGCACTGCCTCTTAGGTCATATTGGTGTAAAACGCATGAAGAAACTCCATGCTGATGGAATTTTGGAGTCACTTGATTTTGAATCACTTGACACATGCGAACCATGCCTCATGGGCAAGATGACTAAGACCCCGTTCTACGGAACAATGGAGCGGGTAAGTGACTTGTTGGAGATCATACATACTGATGTGTGCGGTCCAATGAGTATTGAGGTGCGCGGTGGATATCGTTGTTTTCTCACCTTCACCGACGATTTGAGTAGATATGGGTATATTTACTTAATAAACCACAAGTCTGAAACGTTTGAAAAGTTCAGAGTGAAGTTGAGAATCATCGTAACAAGAAGATCAAATTCCTACGATCTGATCGAGGGGGAGAATATCTGAGTTATGAGTTTGGCAATCACTTAAGACAATGTGGAATTGTTTCACAGTTGACGCCACCTGGAACACCACAGCGTAATGGTGTGTCTGAACGTCGTAATCGAACCTTATTGGATATGGTGCGTTCTATGATGTCTCTTGCCAATTTGCCACTATCATTTTGGGGTTATGCGTTAGAGACAGCTGCATTCACTTTAAATAGGGCACCATCTAAGTCCATTGAGACGATGCCGTATGAACTGTGGTTTGGCAAGAAACCAAAGTTGTCGTTTCTTAAAGTTTGGGGATGCGATGCTTATGTCAAAAGGCTTCAGCCAGAAAAGCTCGAACCCAAAGCGGACAATTGCGTCTTCATAGGATACCCAAAAGAGACGGTTGGGTACACCTTCTATCTCAGATCCGAAGGCAAAGTGTTTGTCGCTAAGAACGGGTCCTTTCTCGAGAAAGAGTTTCTCTCGAAAGAATTGAGTGGGAGGAAGATAGAACTTGATGAGTTTGTTGAACCTTTACTTCAACCAGAGAGTAGCGCAGCGCAGAAAGATTATTCTGTGGAACCTACGTCAGTTGAAGAGGAAGCCGATGATGATGATCATGAAGTTCGGATCAAGTTACTATCGAACCTCGTAGGTCGACAAGGATACGTACTGCCCCTGAGTGGTACGGTAACCCTGTCTTAGAGGTCATGTTTTTGGACAACGAAGAACCTACGAGTTATGGAGAAGCGATGGTGGGCCCGGATTCCGACAAATGGTTAGAGGCCATGAAATCCGAGATGGGATCCATGTATGAAAACAAAGTGTGGACTTTGGAAGTATTACCTGAAGGGCGAAAGGCCATTCAGAATAAATGGATCTTCAAGAAGAAGACGGACGCGGACGGCAATGCCACCGTCTATAAAGCTCGACTTGTGGCAAAGGGTTTTTCACAAGTTCAAGGAGTTGACTACGATGAGACTTTCTCACCCGTAGCGATGCTTAAGTCCGTCAGAATCATGTTAGCAATAGCTGCATTTTTCGATTATGAAATTTGGCAGATGGATGTCAAAACAGCGTTCCTTAACGGTTTCCTTAAGGAAGAGTTGTATATGATGCAACCGGAAGGTTTTGTCGATCCAGAGAATGCTGACAAAGTTTGCAAACTCCAGCGATCCATTTATGGGCTGGTGCAAGCGTCTCGGAGTTGGAATCTTTGCTTTGATGAGGTGATCAAAGCGTTTGGGTTTGTACAAGATTACGGAGAAGCTTGTATTTACAAGAAAGTGAGTGGGAGCTCTGTAGCGTTGCTAATATTATATGTGGATGACATATTGCTGATTGGAAACAATATAGAACTTTTGGAAAGCGTGAAGGAATATTTGAACAAGAGTTTTTCAATGAAGGACCTAGGAGAAGCTGGTTTCATATTAGGCATCAAGATATATAGAGATAGATCGAGACGCTTGATAGGACTTTCACAGAGCACATACCTTGATAAAGTTTTGAAGAAGTTCAAAATGGATCAGTCCAAGAAGGGGTTCTTGCCTGTATTGCAAGGTGTGAAGTTGAGTAAGACTCAATGCCCTAGTGACTGCAGAAGATAGAGAAAAGATGAGTGTCATCCCCTATGCTTCTGCCATAGGCTCTATCATGTATGCGATGCTGTGCACAAGACCAGATGTCAGCCTTGCCATAAGTATGGCAGGAAGGTTTCAAAGTGATCCAGGAGTGGAACACTGGACAGCGGTCAAGAATATCCTTAAGTACCTGAAAAGGACTAAGGAAATGTTTCTCGTTTATGGAGGTGATCAAAAGCTCGTCGTAAAGGGTTTCATCGATGCAAGCTTTGATACTGATCTGGATGACTCTAAGCCTCAAACCAGATATGTATATATTCTTAATGGGGGAGTGGTAAGCTGGTGTAGTTCCAAGCAAAGTGTGGTAGCTAATTCTACATGCGAAGCGGAGTACATAGCTGCCTCGGAGGCGGCAAAGGAAGGTGTCTGGATGAAGCAGTTCATGACAGATCTTGGAGTTGTGCCCAGTGCACTGGACCCAATGGCTCTATTCTGTGACAACACTGGTGCCATTGCTCTAGCTAAGGAACCAAGGTTTCACAAGAGGACCAGACACATAAAGCGACGCTTCAATGCCATCCGCGATGCGATCAAGGAGGAGGACATAAATATTTGCAAAGTGCACACGGACCTGAATGTTGCAGAAACGTTGACTAAGCCTCTTCCACGGGTAAAGCATGATCAACACCAGAACTCTATGGGTGTTAGATTCATAACCATGTAATGCTTGATTATTGACTCTAGTGCAAGTGGGAGACTTTTGGAAATATGCCCTAGAGGCAATAATAAAATGGTTATTATTATATTTCCTTGTTCATGATAATCGTTTATTATCCATTCTACAATTGTATTGATTGGAAACTCAAATACATATGTGGGTACATAGACAAACAACATGTCCCTAGTGAGCCTCTACCAGACTAGCTCGTTGATCAAAGATGGCCATGGTTTCCGGGTCATAGACATGAGTTGTCATTTGATAACGGGATCACATCATTAGGAGAATGATGTGATTGACAAGACCCATACTATGAACGTAGCATATGATCATGTCAGTTTATTGCTATTGTTTTCTGCATGTCAAGTATGTGTTCCTATGACCATGAGATCATGCAACTCACTGACATTGGAGGACTACCTTGTGTGTATCAAACGTCGCAACGTAACTGGGTGACTATAAAGATGCTCTACAGGTATCTCCGAGGGTGTCTGTTTAGTTGGCATGGATCGAGACTGGGATTTGTCACTCCGTATGACGGAGATGTATCCCAGGGCCCACTCGGTAATACACCATCACAACAAGCTTGCAAGCAATGTGACTAAGAAGTTAGCCACGGGATCTTGTATTACGGAGCAAGTAAAGAGACTTGCCGGTAACGAGATTGAACTAGGTATAGAGATACCGATGATTGAATCTCGGGCAAGTAACATACCGACGGACAAAGGGAACTACATACGGGATTGTCTGAATCCTTGACATCGAGGTTCGACTGATAAAGATCTTCGTAGAATATGTGGGAACCAATATGGGCATCCAGGTCCCGCTATTGGTTATTGACCGTAGAGGTGTCTCAGTCATGTCTGCATAGTTCTCGAACCCGCAGGGTCTACACACTTAACGTTTGGTGACGATATTAGTATAGTTGAGTCATTATGGTGGTTACTGAAGGTTGTTTGGAGTCCCGGATGGGATCCCGGACGTGACGAGGAACTCCAGAATGGTCCGGAGGTGAAGATTGATATATAGGACGAAGGGAATCGGAGTCCAGAAGTGTTCCGGGGTTACCAGGGGAATCAGCGGATGACCGAAAGGGGTTTCGGGGGGCCCCGGCAAGTGTTGGGGGCCTCATGGGCCAAGGGGAGGGAGAACACCAGCCCACTAAGGGGCTGTGCACCCCCAAGCCCCCTTCCCACGTTGCCAGAGGAGGTGGGGCGCCTCCCTAGGGCAGCCGCCCCCTTTGCCTTGGGGGCCAAGGCTCCTAAGGGGTGGGGGGGCCAAAACCCATCAAGGGTTGCCCCATCTTGGCCGCCGCCCCCTAGATGGGATCTAGGGGCGCGCCCTCCTCCTCCCTTACCCCTATATATAGAGAGGTGGAGAGAGGGCAGCCGCCCCCATTCAGATCTATTCATGCCACGGTGCTGCCCTTCCTCTCCCTTGATCCCTCTTCCTCTCCGTAGTGCTTAGCGAAGCTCTGCTGAGATTTTCCCACCACCACCGCCACCACGCCGTCGTGCTGCCGCAGGACTCAAGCTACTACTTCACCATCGCTCGCTGGATCGAGACTGGGATTTCTCACTCCGTATGACGGAGATGTATCTCAGGGCCCACTCGGTAATACAACATCACAACAAGCTTGCAAGCAATGTGACTAAGAAGTTAGCCACGGGATCTTGTATTACGGAGCAAGTAAAGAGACTTGCCGGTAACGAGATTGAACTAGGTATAGAGATACCGATGATTGAATCTCGGGCAAGTAACATACCGACGGACAAAAGGAACTACATACGGGATTGTCTGAATCCTTGACATCGAGGTTCGACTGATAAAGATCTTCGTAGAATATGTGGGAACCAATATGGGCATCCAGGTCCCGCTATTGGTTATTGACCGTAGAGGTGTCTCAGTCATGTCTGCATAGTTCTCGAACCCGCAGGGTCTACACACTTAACGTTTGGTGACGATATTAGTAAATTTGAGTCATTATGGTGGTTAATGAAGGTTGTTTGGAGTCCCGGATGGGATCCCGGACGTGACGAGGAACTCCGGAATGGTCCGGAGGTGAAGATTGATATATAGGACGAAGGGAATCGGAGTCCAGAAGTGTTCCGGGGTTACCAGGGGAATCAGCGGATGACCGAAAGGGGTTTCGGGGGGCCTCGGCAAGTGTTGGGGGGCCTCATGGGCCAAGGGGAGGGAGAACACCAGCCCACTAAGGGGCTGTGCGCCCCCAAGCCCCCTTCCCACGTTGCCAGAGGAGGTGGGGCGCCTCCCTAGGGCAGCCGCCCCCTTTGCCTTGGGGGCCAAGGCTCCTAAGGGGTGGGGGGGCCAAAACCCATCTAGGGTTGCCCCATCTTGGCCGCCGCCCCCTAGATGGGATCTAGGGGCGCGCCCTCCTCCTCCCTTCCCCCTATATATAGAGAGGTGGAGAGAGGGCAGCCGCCCCCATTCAGATCTATTCACGCCACGGTGCTGCCCTTCCTCTCCCTTGATCCCTCTTCCTCTCCGTAGTGCTTAGCGAAGCTCTGCTGAGATTTTCCCACCACCACCGCCACCACGCCGTCGTGCTGCCCCAGGACTCAAGCTGCTACTTCACCATCGCTCGCTGGATCGAGGAGGTGAAGGCGTCATCAAGCCGTACGTGTGTTGAACGCGGAGGTGCCGTCCGTTCGGCACTAGATCGGAGTTCGCGGGACGGATCGTGATTGGATCGCGAAGATGTTCGACTACATCAACCGCGTTTCTTAACGCTTCCGCTTAGCGATCTACAAGGGTATGTAGATCCAATCTCTCCTCTCATAGATGGTCATCTCCTAGATTGGATCTTGGTGATCGTTGGAAAATTTTTGTTTCCCATGCAACGTTCCCCAACATGCAACTCTGTAGAGAGATCGTAGTTTCGGTCTTAGTTCGAGAGTGCCTCCCGAAGGCTGTCCGAGTTTCGAGGGTCCTCCCGATGGGCTGTCCTAGTGACTGCCCGAGTTTCGAGGGTCCTCCCGAAAGGCTGTCCGTGACACCGTCCGAGGGACCGTCCGACCGCTTCCCGGAGGGCTGTCCGAGGGGCAGACGAGGGAATAAATCCTAGCAGTTGGGAGGTTGTAAATCCTAGTTGCGGGGTCTGCACCGCCGATCGTCATCGGCTCTACTTTCGCTGCGCTACGAGTCGGTAACGAAAAGATCGAAACCTTGTATGCAGTCTTCATAGTGGTCCTGGGCTGGTGCGTAGGTCGAATTTTTTTTGTTTTCTGCTGCGTTACCCTACACTTCCCACTTCTGATTCACGTTTTATGAGTTCATGAACTAAACTAAGCATGCCATAGTAGCTGACCACCGACACAATTTACTCCACAAAGCAAACTTTTCATTTGTTGCAAATTGATTTGCTATTTAGTCTTCAATATTTGTCTTTCTACAGCAACACCCAAGATCTGGCGACGGCGGAGGCGGCGGCGCCCAAGATCGTTCTGCCAAAAAACGAGTTGGTCATAAGTCCACCGCAACTCTCCTACTCCCTGGGGAACTGTCACACCGTTCATTTCTTGTCCACCGCCTCGGAGAGCAAGGTCGTCCTGGCCGACCGCAGGAACCGCATGCTACGCTTCGATGTCGTCGATGGCACCCACTGCATCGATACCCTGCCATATTTATTATGTGTCGGGATGTGATTATTAAGTGCTGAAATCTGTTCTTATTGTCTTATTAAATGTTCAAATCTATTTTAATGCTGAAATTGTTTTAAAAGATGAAATCTCTCATCAAGTGTTGAAATATATTTTTATTCTTGAGATCTCTTATTAAGGAAATATGTTTTTATTGTTGAAATATCCTAATAAGTGTTGAAATCTTTTCTTCATTTGTTGGAATGTGTTTTTAATAGGGCTTGATGAGCTGTGCCCTCAGCTGTACCCTGCACTTGGTGTCCGTTGTGTGCGTGCGTGCGTGAACTTGAGTGTTGTATGTCTGTTGGATCGTTCTGACGGTTTGCTTTATCTATAAAGCAGGGCGAAAGCCTTTTTCGGTAATGTGTTTTTAAGTGTTGAAATATCTCTTCTATTAATTGTAGAAATATTTTATTAAGTGCTGGAACTTTTTATTGCGGAAATGTCTGATTAAGTGTTGAAATCTGTTTTTAATAATGAAATCTCTTATCAAGTGTCGAAATCTGCTTTATTGCTGGAATGTCTTATTTTGAACTGAAATATGTTTAATGCTCGAATGTCCTATTAATTCCTGCAAGAAAAATATTGCTAAAATGTCTTATTAAGTGCTAAAATCTGATTATATTTATTTATTTATTTATTTGCTATGTATTTTAAATGCTGAAATTTGTTCTTTATTTCTGAAATGTCTTATTGAGTGTTGGGAGATTTTTTTTATTTTTGAAATGTCTTATTAAGTGTTGAAATATGTTTCGAAATAGATGGTTCCCCGTGTGTTGCTATGAGAAAGCATGGCTGAAAGAAAAATCCACTATGCACATTGCAAGAAAAATTGAGTTGGGTGAATTGGATACTCTAAGAAAATGGGATATGTACCACTTGTTTGTTTTATGATCAGTGCACTCTACACAAGCCCTTGCACTGAAAATGAGATGTGAGTTTTGCACTGAAAATAAGATGATCAGGGGATAAATACCGCTGAGGTACTCAATAATATAGTACTACTACCTTAAGATATGTGCTTCCAGTATGAAGCTCTTAAATGAGGTACTCCTTCCGATCCATATTAATCGTCGATAAATGGATGTATTAATTGTCGATAAATGGATGTATATAGCATTGAAATACCTCTAGATACATTCATTTATCGATAATTAATATGGATCGGAGGGGGTACTACAAAATTTAATTAGGCCAATCCAATTAATAGGAGCTATTTTATTGCTTGATCTTTTCTGCACCGGATCTCCCTTCTCTATATCTTTTACCTAGTGTTTTCTCATTGCGTAAGAAGAGGATGGACAGATATACGATTCGCATCTACGGTCTAGCCTTGCTACTGTCTCTCCATATCCTATGCTCACCACCTACTGCGCAATGTATGCACTTCCACAGAGAGCTATCAATTCCTTCTCACCTTTCATTATATGTTGCTTGTTTGCGAATCAGTCCAAAATGATCAGTTACCATATCAATGGCTAATTTATTTGTTGCTCCATAGGTCGGATCATCGAAGAAGACGTGGATGACGAGAAGATCAATTTACCGTATGGGCTTTGTGTCAACGAGAAACGATGCAAAAATGGATGGATTTGTTTGTGTTGTCTCTTGAATCTAGAGTGCTACCCGTCCATGGATGCATGCAAGAAAGACTGTCTGAAACCCTCTGCTGCTGACATGGTGACGATGGCAATGACCCGTTCTCCTTTACCTGCCCCCTCTCCCGCCTCTTCATTAGGTTCAATTTGAATTACCTATATTTTGCCCGGGACCTAATGGATATTGTGTGAAAAAATAATTTGGAATAGAAGTATCTAATACATTAGTTGTTGCAGTTTGATTTGACATGTTGCATCAATCTTTTCTTTTTTGTTACCAATTATTGCCGGTAACTCAGTTTTTCAACTACTCAACGCCCGGCGAGGATGGCCGGTCATTTTTTGTTAGTTTTACACTACCTTGTGTTTTGGTCAATCTATCGCTCCTAAGATTTTTCTTTGTGTTTAAATCGATGCCGTGCCGTGTTTCCGGTGAATCAAGATTAGATTAGATCAGATGGGTAGCATCATCACCGTCTGACATAGAAGGTCTCTGGTGAATCAAGATTAGATGGTAGCATCATTAGCTTCAATATATTAGCAGAAAATATCAGCTCACTTGTATGTAAACGTGCTCTAATTTAAATGGGGCTGAGCATCAGCAGCACAACAACAAAAAGAAATAGAGAGTCCTCGTGAGCTCATCTTGATGAATACATTAACATCATCTTCAGGTTTTCGCCAGAAGCAAGACACCGCATTTCTCGTAAGCCCAATGTTGATAGCCTGACACTCAATAACCTCATATCTTCATGCAGACTATCAAAGGCTACATCCATAAAGATATCAACCTGACCACAAAACAGCAAATATTAACAGAGATGAATAGATTGAATACAAAGTACCTAACAGGCAGATCTATGTCTTGCTGGTATAACATTCATATCAAAGGATGCCATAGTGATCCAGGGATTACACAAAGAAAGAACTATGAGAAAGACAGGTGTTCGTTTTTTTCTACCGAAAGAAATATCTTTCTACTGAGATGTATAAACGAAACAGGAAACAATAACTAAACATTAGTCAGCAAAAACTTATAAGCAACTAAGGTTCAGATAAACCAGTAGAATAACTAAAGGAAGTTTAGAATAGTTGACATAATAAAATGATGCCTGCGGATAACAGCCTATAATAATATAGCACAGAAGTTGACACATTTTAAGAATACTCCTAATTTTAGCTCAGATTGGCCTGGGAGCTACACTTGTTACTAATCTGGTTGAACCACAAAACACCACAAGTATAAATGAATTTGATTTGAACCTCCAAGAAAAGAGTTGACACTCCGCAATATGTTACAAATTCTATTCAGGATGAGGACAAAACCAGCGATAAACATGTCATTATCATTTATGAAATCAACTTCCAGCGCAACAAGATTATTACAGAAAAGTTGGCCGTGATGATGAAAAATAACAAAACCTAGGAGTTCAGAAATCAAAAGCAATGCAAAATAGGGGCGAGGTTAAAAAATACTCCCTCCGCCCCATAATATAAGATCTTTTTTGATACTATCTTATATTATGGGACGGAGGGAGTAGAATTTAAACATTAACATGTTATAAATTCGGGAAGCTAGTTATATGCTTTTATATTTCACAGTTTCTTCAGAATCATGCCATGGAACAAAATAATCACTAATTTACCATATGGGTTACCTACTACTTACCTTTGGATGTGCAAGAAGAATATGAACAAGTTCATGCCACTGAGATGAGAAGTAACTTGTCATCAGATGAAGACTTCCTGCTACAAGTGATGAATGTATGAAGGGATAAGCGCCGAGATGATCTTCCTAATTTAGAATAATAGCTGTTACCAGAAATTAGTATGAAATGGTAACAATTAAGTACAAGCATGCCTCCCTCGATAAATAATTTGGTGGTTGCCGAACCTTCTTCCAGTGGGACATAATGGATGGCAGAAAGAATATCAGGTCCATAACTTGTTCAGATAACTTCACATCATCCAGAAGAACCTGCACGAAGATAAACAAGGATTGTGACTCAATGCTCATCTTTTACTCATTTAGCATTTAATCATACAGTAAAAGCAAAATTATTGAACAAATTAAGCTTTATCGGAGACAAGACACAAAGACCATATGATGTGATTCATGAGTCAACTATGACATGGAGAAAGAGAGAACTCGCAGCATATCAAGATTCAAATGAACAGGGTAAGAAATTCATATATGATGAAACGGACGAGCAAGTTACCTGCTCCAGTTTTGTGTGGCGAGTTGCTAGCTCAGACAAACAATGCAAAAGGCGCATGCCACGGAGCACATATGTCAAATATGAACCTCTTCCGATATCCAAACTTACAGCAAGAAGATGCAGAGGAAGCGATGACACAAGCTTCTCCATGTCCACCTGCAAAGAACATGTGTTAGCGAAAGGGTGGCTGAAATAGATGTAAACACTGTACCTAAGAAGCACCTGCTCTGGACCTCCACCTTCCGCCTTGGACTGCAAGATGAAGCTGTCCGACTCCTTGAGGATCTCACTAAGTTCCCTAGCGGTCGATGTGTGGAGTAATAGTAGTAGATGCAGAATCGTTTCGGTCTACATGTCTCGGAGGTGATGCCTATGTATGATCATTGCCTTGGATATCGTCATAATTATTTGATTTTCTATCAATTGCCCAACAGTAATTTGTCTACCCACCGTATGCTATTTTTATGAGAGAAGCCTCTAGTGAAAACTATGGCCCTCGGGTCTATCTTTTATCATCTATTAAAACCAAAAATACCTAGCTGCAATTTTCTTTTCTTTATTTTATTTTGAATGTTTGTTCGATCTATCTATCAAAAACTATACCGTTTAATCTTGCTCATAACCGTTGAGGGATTGACAACCCCTCTACGCATTGGGTTGCAAGTATTTGTTGTTTGTGTGCAGGTGTTGTTTACTAGTTGTTGTTTGGTTCTCCTACTGGATTGATAACCTTGGTTTCATAACTGAGGGAAATACTTATCTCTATTGTACTGTATCATCCACTCCTCTTCGAGGAAATCCCAACACAGATCACAAGTAGCAGCAACCTGGGCCACTGCAGCTGCAAAAACAACATTAGGGAAGAAAATCATCTACAATTCAACGGAAACGAATTTGCACAAGCATTAGCTCCTTCCTTTGGGACTTTAGAGATCTGAACAGTTACTACTCTTACCCTTGGGAGCAAATCTGCAGTTCATAATTTTCTAAAAGTAGAGACATTCAGAGTAAAATCCTCGCCCCGTGTCATCCCCCCCCCCCGGGCGGCCCGGGTGCCCAACCCTAGCCACCGGACCCAGCCCCACCATCTTCCCCTCCCCTCGCCGCCGCCGGCGGGCGCCGCCAGGCAATGCCCGCGCGGCATCGGCGGCGGCGGGATCTCCTTTACCCTTGCTTGGATCTGGGGCCGCGGGGGGCTCCTTCTTCGGGCGCTGTTCCGCACAGCTCGGAGGCCCGGCGTGTCGGGTGGCACACGCGCAGGCGGTGGCGGTGAGGGGTGGCGCGACCTGCTGACAGGTGGCAACGCGTCACGGTGGAGCGCGCGGGCCGGTGGCGGTGCTCGATCCGGACAGATCCGCGCCGGACGGGTGTGGGGACTGGCGATTGCGGATGCGCGACAAGAGGTTCGATTGGGCGGCAGGCCCGGACAGAGATGGCAGCGGTGCGATGGTGAGCTATGATGGCGGCGGAGTCATTTGGAGGCAGTGGCGCGAGCCCACAAACAGGTTGGTGGTGGCGACGCTGTAGGGCTCGGCCAAGATGGAGTGTTGGCGAGCAGCGAGTGGCCGGTCACCTCGGTTCGGCGGGGTGAGCGGCGGTGCTCTCATGGTGGCGCTGCTTGGTGCTTGGTGGATGTGTAGTTTCGGCCGTCGCAAGGTCTGTGGTTCCTGTCCAGGCTGGGAGTTTGGTGCGGTGGCCGGGTTCCTCTTTGTCGTGCAGATGGTCGTCGATCCTCAGCTTTGCGATTACTTCTCCTTAGAGTTGCGGTGGCGGCGGGGCGAGCCTAATTGGACGGTGTTGCCCAATCTCAAGAAGCGTGGTGATGTGTGATGCGCGGATAAAAATCTTGTTGACTCCTGTCGGGCCGGCGGTGATGGCACCTGTGGGTGTCATCCCCTTCTTGGAGGCGTCGCCGAGGCGTGTTCGCCATGCCCCTCGCTTCTTGGGGTTGGTGGCGGTCTCCGGGCGAAAGCCTCGATTCGGTTTGATCGGCACATTGGCGGCGTCCTCGAAGTCGTATCTCTCTGTTGGGAGCTTTGTGTGTGGAGACATGGCTGGGTCCTTATTGCTCTCCTCCGGTGTTCGCCCCTGTCATCTTTTGGTACTTTGCGGCGCTATGTACGCTCGTCGCCGGAGTCTCCAAGATGGTGTCTCCCTCAGTTCGGAGCAAGTCCTGCCTTCCACTTGCCATTTCTTCTTAGGCGCTCAGAGTGGATGGTGCGTCGATAAGGGATGTTCTACGGTAGGTGGTGGTCTTTGGAGGTGTTCGGCGTCGGTCGAGACGCGGTGTATGTGTCAGATGAGGATAGACTCTTTTGTGTTGTAGTTTGCTTTGCGGTGTTGTCCGTCTGTGGACTTGATCGAGAGTGGTGTGGTGTGTGCTACGCTCGTTGTTCGCAGCGAGGGGTAGTTTCTTGTAATTCCAATTCTGCCTTGTATAAAGCTATGGTACGCCTAGGCGTACTCTCAAAAAAAAATTCTAAACAAAACTGCCCTCCATTGCTAACCATTAGAGTAAAAAAATCAGAGTTGAGCTCTAGAGTGTAGGAATCATGTCTTTCCTTGTTGAAGTAAAACACTGAATTAGAGTGAAAATCGTGCTATTAAAACGGATGACCTCAACATCTGAAGGAGAAGAATCATAAACTGACTGAACATTTCTAACCTCTCAGCTTTACCCATGTTGTTGTACGCAGACCTGAGAGGCGCATTGCTTGAACTGCAGGAGATGTGGAGCTTTGCGTATCCGGTGAGTGAAGGGCTGCGCAGTGTCGCCGTGCCGGCGACGGGTTGCCTCACGTGCAGGGCAGGTTCGCGTTCTCGACGGGAGCAGAGGTTTCTGCGGTGTCGGCGTGCGGCCTGGATGTCGGGCCTGCGCGTGCCCGCAAACCCTATTCGGCGCTAAAGCCTTTAGCGCCCGTTACAGACCTTTCCGCAAACGGGCCGGCCCATCTGCTTTTTTTCTTCTGTTTTCCAGAACGCACAAAAAAGCGACTAAGTTAAGACTCGAACACACTACCTGGCGCTTTGAAGTACCTCGCACAAACCATCCTGCCACAAATTCCCGGGTGATTACTGACATCTTTCCTTTCTATTGTTCTTTCTACTTTCCTTTTTTCTTTAATCTTCTTCCTGGTTCGACGTTTTTTAAAAATTCGTGATTTTTTTCTTAAAAATCGATGAACTTCTTATCAAATTCGATGATCCTTTTTCAAAATTGATGAACTTTTTTCAAGTTTGATGAACTTTTCTTCAAATTTTATGAACTTTTTTGAAAACTTGATATGAACTTTTTTCAAAATTGATGAAGTTTTTTCGAGTTTGATGAACTTTTTTGAAAACTCGATATGAACTTTTTTCAAAATTGATGAACTTTTCGCAAACTCAATGAACTTTTTTCAAACCCGGTGAACTTTTTTTAAAATTGATGAACTTTTCTTCAAATCCGATGAACGTTTTTCAAGTTTGATGAACTTTTTTTCAACTCAATGAACTTTTTTAAGACCCGGTGAACTTTTTCTAAAATTGTGAACTTTTCTTCAAATTTGATGAACTTTTTTCAAAAGCGTTGAACTTTTTTCAACATCGATGAACCTTTTTTTTCAGTATGTGAATTGTTCTTAAAATGATGAATGTTTTCAAATCCACTATTTTTTCTAAATAATTCAATTTTTTAAGTGATCTAATGGTGGGTATTGTGCAATAAATAGCACGACCGTACTCCGATTGGGCTGTTCGGGCACGACAGGCGCCGAACAGGAGCTCTCGCGCGTGCCCTCGGCGAGCGGCTGGTTGGGCATCCTGGGCGACGAGCGAACGGGCCTGCGCGTGCCCTCGGCGAGCGGCGGGCGGACGGGCCTGCGCGTGGCCTGGGAGCGGCGGCCGTCTTTCGTTCTCTCATCGGGCCGGCCCAGTTCGGTTCCCATCCTCTGTTTTCTTCCTTCGTTTCGTACTCTGTTTTCTTCCTCTCGTCTTCTTTTCTTCTTCTTCATCTCCTTTCTCCTTCTCCTTCCGCGCGGCAGTTTTCTAGATCGATAACGGACGGAGGTCGTCCCTCCGCCGGGCATTCTTCACCAAGGTTTGAGAATCAACCTTGACCGCCATCCCTGTCTCTGTCTCTCTTTTTATCTTCTCGGATGTGCGTCGTTCACCCCGCTGGGCAGCGATTTGTTTAGAGACGCGACAGGATTTCTAGGGTTCCGCCCTAGTCTTCTACTAGAATTTTTTCTAAATCATGGCGTGCTGATGTCGTTTGCTTCGTTTAGTTAGGGTTCCGCCATGGATTTTCACCATAGTTTTGTGCTTGGGTTTCTAATTCATGGCGTGCTGATGTGCACTAGTAGAAAACAGGGTTTCAGTCCCGGTTCCAGAGGGCTTTTCGTCCCGGTTCTGGAACCGGGACTAACCAATCGGGACTAAAGGTCCCCCCCTTTACTCCCGGTTCTGTTACGAACCGGGACTAAAGGCCCTCCATGTGGCCGCTGGCTGGGCGGGGGCTAGAAGACCTTTAGTCCCGGTTGGTGTTACCAACCGGGACTAAAAGACTGCCACGCGTCAGCAGCTCGATGCTCTGGGGTTTTTTTTTTTTTTTTGAAAGGAGGGGTTTCATATTGTGTTTCCCCCTTTTCTTTTTTGTGTAGACGATTCAACTCGACGTTTGCTACTACATAAAGCAATGAAGAAACCATTACCCAAATCGTCATGAATTAATATAGAGAGAAGTGACCTCTCTTTCTCCGTGCTTGGTCGAACAACATGTTTTCGTATATCTATTCAACGCTACGTACTATGTCTAGTGCACGTTCATGCATATATACAATGAATAACATCTCTTACGATCTCTAATATCTAGTTACCAACATTCATCATAATTTCTTCATGGTATTCTCCATTTTTAGCTATGACGTGATCAAGGAGGAATCCCGCCAATTCCTCTTGAATTGCTCGTAGGCGATACTCTGGTAGGAGTCCATCCCTCATCCGGTCGATCTAATTTAAAAAAGGGGGTCAATATATATATATATATATATATATATATATATATATATATGAATGAAACTCAACACAGTTGATGGTACTAAAATAAATTTGTGAATATTGTTTACGTACATCAAGTTTTTCTAATATTGATCTGCCCTTGTCATAGGTCCTCTGGCGCATGAACTCGTAGACGTAGTATCCACATAAGTTATTCCCGGATCCCTGATGAGGGCACTTTACGAGAATAGAGTTCAATCAAAATAATAATCAATCATGATAGTGGTATTGAAACTAGAATCAAAGAGATGCGCGGGCCTAGCTAGTACTACTTACAGGGAGCAATTCATATTGCAGCTCCTTTTTCCAGTGACGACCCCTGTCCGCCTTGGTGAACCTTGTCCAAACACTGCCCAGCAAACAAAATGAATTAAAAAGTTAGTAATTACTTGATATCAGGAAATGAACGATAGTTGCCGATATAGTGCGATAATGATTGAAATTACTTCTGGAGAAGTTTTTGCAGGGGCGCCCAGTCCGAAAGGTCTTTACGTAACGAGTCCATGACTTGTATTCGACTTTGGTCAAACGGTATGATGAGCAGAATAAAGTGGAAGCTGCACACATGTAGCTCATCAATTACACTTAACATCGAGTAAGCGAAACAAAATGATGTGTATGTACAAGACAGTATATAACACTCACTTGAAGTTGTAAGGAAGTAGTATTTCTCTTTTGGTTTGTTGTTTGATAAACGCCCTTAGCATGTAATCCTCTATATCCTTTTTGTTGTGTTGGACAGTAACTTCATGAACAATATTTGGGCTAACGAACCCAACGTCATTGATTTGGATTGGTCCTTTGTTGCATTCGAAGATCTTCTTTCTGCATAATATACATATGGTGAGGATAATTATATACATGCAGTAATGAACGAGCTAAGCTAGAGACTTAATTACAGAAATTATACTTACAAACAATAGCAAGTGATGATAGTTTTGTCGATCTCTTTTAGATTGTATAACTGGAATAATTCTGAAAATTCAATGTAAACCGACTCTTTTCCATTGAAGAAATGCTCATCTTTAACTCCTGCAAGGATATAGTTCTCCCCTCGCTGGCAGGCTTCCAAGTACCATTTATGCAATGCTAGCATCCTCGTTGGTAGATTCGGGAGCTCCTCTGGTCTGACGAGAGGCTTCCCTTGCTCGAATCTAAAGTCTACTACATCAGCCATTTCGGGTAACGGTATATGATCGGGTAAGTAATCACCAGGATTAGTACCGGGCGCTACCCCCTCCGGAACATCAGCTGGGATATCGCTAGACACCTTGAGCGGGGGGCACGATTGGTTCTCCTGCTCGCCCAGTTGGGGAATTGTTTTTTTCCCTTGATATGGATTACCGCTGCTTCCCGACCGCTTCTGTGGATCTGCATATGACTTTACAATTGCACGGTCATAGTCTGATAGCAACTTAGGCGGTGGTTTTTCAAGGTTTTTCAGCGTACGCCTCGCTATTTTCGGATCAATTCTCTCCTTTGGAGGTGGACGTTTCGGTGCAAAATGGGCCTTCACTTCGGCCATTGAGATTGCATTGATTTCCTCTTCAGACCTATCATATGATCTCTTTGGAAGAGGCTTGAGGCTTTTTGGACCATATTGAAACCTCTTCCCTCCTGTTGTTGTACTGCTAGCCGCCGGAGCGGCGGCGGCTCTCTTCCGCCGCTGTTGCTGAAGCGGCAGAGACGGCTGACGCGGCGGAGGAGGCGGAGTCCGCTGACGCGCCGGAGACGACTGAGGCAGCGGAGACGGCTGACGCGGCCGAGATGGCGGAGACGGCTGACGCGGCGGAGGAGGCGGAGTCCGCTGACGCGCCGGAGACGACTGAGGCAGCGGAGACGGCTGACGCCCCGGAGATGGCGGAGACGGCTGAGTGTGCTGATGAGGGGCCTCCTCCGGCTCATGAGTATGCTGAGGCGGTGTGAAGTAAGGAAGCTTGATGTGTGACTTTCTCCATAGACAGGTAGTCCTTAAGGCATTTTCCAGAGAAACCTCACCTTCACCTGTAGGATGATCAAGCCACAGGCTCCCAAATCCGGGCGTTATTTCATCCACCATGACAACAGCATAGCCATCTGGAATCGGAGCGCAATGGAAAGTTGCATCAGGTCGAGGATGGTGGACAGAGCCTTTCGTCACCTCCAAGCTCAGGTTTCCGCAATCCGCCAATAGCACACAATGTTCATTCTCCGTGATACCATCCACGGAGTAGCGGCGAGCCATGATATCAGGCTGAACGTGCTCCGTGGAAGCCACGCTGCTTCTCCGCTGAGATGGTGGAGTAACTTCCAATGAAGGATCGTCGTGCTGCTGAGATGGTGGGCCGAGGGCTCGCTGGCTAACTGATGCCGCCTCTAGTGCCGCTAATCTTTGTTCCATCTGTTGTAGTTTGGTTGCTTCCTCTTTCTTCTTTCGCCCTCGGCTTCTATAAGTGTCTCTGCTGTCGTGAAACCCATGCACCCACGGAACGGAGCCTGGTGTGCCTCGTGTTCGTCCAGGGTGTTCAGGATTCCCGAGGGCCTTTGTCAGCACGTCCTTCTCTCTGTCGGGATGGAACGTCCCTTCCTCCACTTCCTTGATTGCTTCCTCAATCTTTTTCATGGGTATTGCAAGTTTACGATCCGCGAAAACAACCTCCCATGTTTCTGGGTCCAAAGCTCCCCCATTCCCGAATACCCAAGTCCTTACCCGATCTGGCCAGTTCCGTGACACTGGTTCGACCCCTTTAGCAAGTAGGTCGTTCTCCATTTTTTCCCACTTAGGCTCGGCTTGTCTGTAGCCACCTGACCCCGTAACATGGTGAAACTCCTTCTTTGCAGCATTCAGCTTATTTTGCTGTGACATTTTCCGCGCCTTCTCGGATTTCTTGTAGGCCACAAATGCGGGCCACTGATCTTTTATCTTCACATATATACCGGTGAAATCTGGAGTCTTGTTTTTCTCGACAAACTGTGTGTTCAAATTCTTCTTCCATTTCTTGAACAGTTCTGCCATCTTCTTTAGAGCGTACGCCTTGACCTTTGGCTCTATAACTGGTGGGGTTGTCGGATCCTCATCTGGCGGTAGGATGAAATTTTTCAGCAGGTCGCTCCAAAGAACTTCTTTTTGTCTATCGTGGACAAAAGTAACTGAAGGGTCGTCCTTCTTCTTATTCCATTGCTCGATGGTGATCGGGATGCTATCCCTAACCAGTACGCCGCACTGATATGTAAAGGCGTGTTTGGTCCGCGTGGGAAGAATCGGTTGGCCAGCTGGAGAGATTACGTCGATCTTGTACCTTTCCTCCTTGTCCAAACTTTTCTTCGCGCCTCGTCTCCTTGTTGACGAAGTTTGGCTCGTTCCGGAAGGCTAAAAGAAGAAAGAAGCGTTAATATATGTACATACAAAACAATTAATGCATCTAGTCAGTAGAGGCTTAATTAATATATATATATATATATATATATATATATATATATATATACCTCGCCGGACTCTGCATTAGTTAAGGCTCCCTTCTCGATATCACCGGAGCCGTCATGATCTTGTTCCTCCTCCATTCTTCCATCATCGGAGCCGTGATGATCTCTTTCCTCCTCCATTCCACCATCGTTGTCGTTGAGAAACGACAAGGTGTCCTCCTCCATTGGATTTTCTCCGGCGCGGATTATAATCTCCAACGCCTCTTCTTTTTCTAAGTCTCTGTGATCCATAGTTTCTGCAAATATTACAACATGGCAAAATACAAACCATGAGAGATGGATAGTGGCAAACATAGACCTAACCAGAAAAAGGAATCATATGCATATGAGCAATGGATTAGTGGCAAACATCATGCAAAGTTCACAAGTTATATATATATATATGGGCAAAAATTTAGATTAAGAATACAAGATATCTCGAATAGTATCATATATATAACATCACTAATACAGCTACCTAGAACCCTAGCGAACGACGGGTATCGGCGCGGGCGTTGGACACCCAAAGAGAAGGAACCATCACAGGATCATAGCTCCAGTGAGATCCCTGAAGAACCTGCCAGGTATTGTCGGACCTGGCCTCCAACGCAACCATGTAGCGACGGACGTGCTCGTCCTCCTCCCTGACACGGTGACGTACAACCTCCGCGGGGGACTCAAGCCTCTGCACCATCACTGGCCCACGCGACTGCCACCAAAGAAGCTCCGGGTCGACGACGGGCTGCCTCCTCACCAAGCTGTGCGCCCCGGAAGGTAGCACCTCCCAGTCCCAGCCCGGCGGAGCCCAGTCCCGGACATGCCCCCTCTGATCAAGCAGGCCTCCTCCGCCGAGTCGACGACTAGGATGCATGCCAGGCATCGTCGACGTCGAGAACAAATGCTTAATTATGAAAACAAATTTAATAAACACTTAGAAAAATTATATACGTAAGAGATATCTTGTGTTCTGAATCTAAATTGTTGCCCTATGTCGTCGGGGACTCGCCCGGCGATCGTCGGGGACTCGTCCGGCGATCGTCGGGGACTCGTCCGGCGATCGTCGGGGACTCGTCCGGCGATCATCGGGGAGTCGTATGAACTCTAAATTAACTCTAAAGACAAAATATTGTAGGAGATATGCCCTAGAGGCAGTAATTTCAGTTACTTTTGTATCTCAGAGTTTGTAATGAATATTTATGATCCATGCTATAACTGCAATGATTCTCGAGTCTACAATAACCACGAGGCTTGGAGGGAAACTCATGTGCACGTGTGGTATAATAAACGGTAAATTGTATTCCTAGTCTTGCCTCTAAGACTGGCTCAAGTATTGCATGATGATCCTGTTTTCCTGATCATGGGCATGGCTATGCCGGCAATTTTGAGGGCACGATGTTGGTAGAACACTTGTGTTGAATCGACCCAAATTGATGTTATACTATGAGATATATTCGTCACAAGTTAATGGTTTAATAACACAGAGATAGTTAACGTTTGCATGATTCCTTAGACCATGAGAGTATCGAGTTTCTTCATGCTTGCTTCATGAACTTTGGGGTTTGTTAAACGTCATCCGTAAATGGGTGGCTATTACGGCGGCTTACGGGTTCATGGAAAAGTATGTCAAGTAACTTGATAGCTCAAGATTGGGATTTTCTCCTCCGACGTTGGAGAGATATCTCTGGGCCCTCTCGGTGTTATGGTATCCATCATCGTCTGGCCAGACACTTTGTGATTTGATCACGGGGATGCCGGAACACGGGAACGAGAAAAGAGAACAATACCGGCAACGAGGTAACTGGCATAGTGGGCAAGTTGTTGATCCACGGGGATGCCAACATGTCTCACCTCGGGTAATTGTAACATATCGCGAAGCAACAGGAATAGCACACGGCAACTGGAGGTTCACTCGAATATTTATTCGTGTGGGTATAGGGATCGATATGGGTGTCCACGGCTCCGATGTTGATCATTGATCGGAAGGGGTTCCGGGTCATGTCTATGCTTCACCGAACCTATAGGGTCACACGCTTAAGGGTCATCTATCTGTTGAATACTAGACAGGGAGTCTGAGAGAAAAACACCGGAAAAGTTTCGGACGCCGGAAAAGTTTCGGACAGCGGAAAAGTTCCGCAGAGAGAGGTCACCGGATGAGTTTCGGTGAAACTGGAAAAGTTGTTTCAGGGGATACCATAAAGTCAAATTGGTCTTGGCACATGCCTGATAATTCTTGGAGGGTGCCAGAATCGTTCTGGAAACTTTTTGGAATTTTCTGGAATGAAAACCGGAAATGTTCCGGAGCTGCCGAAACCGCTTTAGATGCTTTTCGCAGATGAAATCACTAAACCGGAATTGTTCCGGCTCGCGTTGAAAATTATTTTGGTGGGTACTAGAATTGTTCTAAGCCCACATGAATATTTTCAGTTCGATCAGACGCTGAAAAATGTCGTCGTGAATAGTGAAAGTGCTTTTTGGATATTTGTGGAAAAACACCTTTTTGGATATTTCCAAAAAGGTTTCTAGAAGGGATTGGGGAGCAAGCAAGCTCCTTATGGGGGACCCCCCCAAGGGTGGCCGGCCAAGGAGGTGGGGCACCATGGTGCTCCACATGGCACTCCCATATGGCATATTCCTTTTATGAAAGGGATATTCCAAGGGCACTTTGGGGTTTTTTGTATGACAACTTTACCCCTTGGTTTTCCTATAAATAAGAGGTGAGTGGGCAGCCCACTTCATCATCCTTTGCTCTCATACACATGCTTTGCTTTGCAAGCTCTCTCTTCTCCCTCACACGAAAAGAGTTTTTCGTAGAGCCGAAAGGCTGTCTGGGTTCCGGCAGGAACTAGCTCTGGATGGTGAAGCCCTGCCGGATAGCTGACACCGTATGTGTGCAACCCCATAGAGAGATTGTAGTTTCGATCTTTTGCCCGAAGGGCTGTTCGAGTTACCGTTCGAGTTTCCGGCGTCCTCCCGAAGGGCTGTCCGGGTTACTGTTCGGGTTCCGAGGGTCCTCCCGAAGGGCTGTCCGCGACATTGTCCGGGGGACTGTCCGACCGCCTCCCGAAGGGCTGTCCGGAGTGGGAGTACATCCTTGCGGTTGGGAGGTTGTAAATCCTAGCTGCAGGGATCTGCACCGACGATCTACACCGACTCTTCTTCCGCTGCGCTTCGAGTTGGTACGGATCAGATAAAACCTTGTATGCAGTCTCCATAGTGATCCTGGGCGTGCTCGCTGTACCGAAATTTTTTGTTTTCTGTCGCGTTACCCAACAATGGCATCAAGAGCCGTGCTATGCGTAGATGCAGGTTACGATCTAGAATACATGGAGATGTATGGGTATTGCATAATATAATTTTGGAGTAGATAAGATCTATTGCTGAAAATTATTTATGCGGGTAGCAGATGAAGTCTGTTACCCGATGTTCTTGTTGCTTCCCTGGAATTTGCGTTTGCTCAATCTCGAGACAGCATGGTGGAATTTCACAAAGTTCTGGCAATCCGCGATCCTGATTGATCAACGAAGTGCTATCAGTTCTTTGGGTTCCACCATAGTCAAAAGAAAGATGAAATTCGCAGATGAAAGGGCATTGCAGATATGATCTGCACGGGGGTCACGCGTATGACGAAGTTTAGTATGGGGCTCGAGATTTAATTATCTTGTGTTTCATACACCCCGAGATGTTAATCTAGCAATTTTGAATTATCATACTTGATGATAAAACGTTGGTAGCTGCGGTTTAAGTAAAAACCTTAGAAGCCACGTAAAATAAAATTTTGCATAAACCGATTAGAGGCGTCTAACTTGGTTTTGCAGGATGGTTATGCATGTGATGTGGTATAGCAATGCTCATATTAAATTTGATTATGTATGAGATGACTATATGATGTAATTAACATGACCTGCGTGTCATGATTCGGCATGATGGCTGGAGCCATATGATTGCACTTTAATGACCTGCGTGTCAACCTTATGTAATGCACTTATTTTATTAGCTATAGAGATAGCAATATTATCTGGTGCATCAACAAGGTGGTGGCAATCTTCGCGAAGGTGAACACCGACGTGAATGCCGAAGACGAAGAAATACTTGACTTCTCCGTCAGAAAGGGCTATACCATATCATGCTAATTATGAATTGCCTGAGATGTTTATCCCTCTTGATGCACCCTTCTTGATTGCGCGGTAGTCGCTTTTTATTAGGGTGATCTCTCACTAAAATATCAAAGTAGTTAGTGTTCACCCAAGTGTAGCACCGTCTGAAATTCGTATCTTTTCGGGGTGCGCCATGTCCACATGGGTACGAACGAATCGAGAGGAATGAGGCGGGTGAGGTCAGACCTCGCAGCAAGATCACTTGGTTGTCTTTGACGTTCAGGCAGGATCGTCCTGAGCTCGGAACACACCCATCGAAAGATGAACAAGAGTCACATGGAGATGTGATCGGCAAGTTTGCCTACCGATTGAAATTCTCGTCATCAGTGATGTCCACATCAATGGCGTTGAATTTAAATGTGGATCTTGAATCACTCACAATCAATTATGAGAGATATTGATTTGAGTGGGAGCGCACCTTAGAATAAAATCTGTTTATTCACTAGTGCAAAATCATTATGAACAAAGTCTAAGTGAAATTGTGTTTTCCGTTGTAGATCTAATGGCTCGCAACACCGCGTTCAACTTAGGCCCGATGTTAGAGAAAGAGAAGTTAGCTGCGAATGGAAACAACTATGCGGACTGGGTCCGTACCCTGAGGATTGTCCTCAGGAGTGCTAAGAAAGTGTACGTGCTTGACGGACCTCTTCCACCTAAGCCGGCGGAAACAGCCGCGGCAGACATACAAAATGTCTGGGCCACTAAGGATGATGATTTCAACTTAGTGCAGTGCCTCATGCTGTCTTGCATGAGTTCAGAGCTTCAAAAACGTTTTGAATTCCATAACTCCTTTGATATGATCAAGGATCTGGATGCTCTGTACAAGTTTAATGCACGGTCTGAACGCTTTGATATCATGAAAATGATGGCGGAGACCAAGATGGCTGAGGGCAGTTCAGTTGGCGAACACGTGGTCAATATGATTGGCCACGCTGAAAGGCTTAAAACCCTGGAATTCCCACTTCTGAAAGAGCATGTTATGGACTTGTTGCTAGGTTCCCTCCCCCCGTATTATGGCGGTTTTATCATGAACTACCACATGAATGGGTTGGACAAAACAGTTCATGAGGTGCTTGCCATGCTGAAAACTGCTGAAGGAGGACTGCAGAAAAATCGCAAGCAAGTGTTGCTTGTGAATAAAACTGCCAGTTTCAAAAAGAAAGGCAAGCCAAAGAAAGGCAAGGGCGCCGGTAAGACCGGCTTCCAACGCAAATCTAAGGGCGGAGCCAAGAATGAAACTGAGTGCTTCTACTGCAAGGGCACAGGACACTGGAAGAGAAACTGCAAGAAGTATCTGGAAGATAAGAAGTCCGGGAAAACCGGAAAAGGTATAATTGTTATACAAGTTAATGCCATTGACGTTTTGCTCGCTAGCGAAAATTCTAAGTCTTGGGTATTTGATACCGGATCGGTTGCTCACATTTGCAACTCGATACAGGGGCTTCAGAAGGTGCGCAGGCTGGGAAAGAATGAAGTCGTGATGTGTGTCGGGAACGGCGCTGGGATCGCCGCTCAAGCCGTCGGCATTATGCCTCTACGTCTCCCTTCAGGATTTATTTTGGAACTAAGTAACTGTTATTTTGTTCCGTTGTTGTGTAAGAACATTATCTCTGGATCATGTTTAGTGCATGACGGGTACTCCTACAAGTCTGAGAACAATGGTTGTTCACTTTATTGTAAGGACATGTTTTATGGATTTGCACCCATTATTGGGGGCCTTTTCGTACTGAATCTTGAATGTGAAAATAATGTCTTTAATGTGAATGCTAAACGCCTTAAGAAGGCTGATACCACCACCACTTTCATGTGGCACTGTCGGCTTGGCCACATCGGAAAGAAACGCATGCAAAGACTCCATAAAGATGGAGTTTTACCGTCTTTTGATTTTGAATCATTTGACACATGTGAAGCTTGCTTGATGGGAAAAATGACCAAGACGCCGTTCACGGGTCATCCTGAACGGGTGAGTGAATTATTGGAAATAATACATAGTGATGTATGTGGACCAATGAATACGGCCGCACGGGGTGGGTATTTTTACTTCGTGACTTTTACTGATGATTTAAGTCGGTATGGCTATATTTACTTGATGAAGCATAAGTCGGAAACCTTTGAAAAGTTCAAAGAATTTCAGAATGAGGTAGAAAATCATCGTAACAAAAAGATTAAGTTTCTGCGGTCTGATCGCGGAGGCGAATATCTTAGTCACGAGTTTGGCCAACATCTGAGTGACCGTGGAATCGTTTCACAGCTTACGCCTCCCGGAACTCCACAGCGAAACGGAGTGTCGGAACGACGTAACCGAACCCTGTTAGACATGGTAAGGTCGATGATGTCTCTTACAGATCTACCGATATCTTTTTGGGGTCACGCACTACTCACTGCCGCTTATACACTAAACAGAGCACCGTCTAAGTCTGTTGAGACGACGCCATATGAGATATGGCATGGGAAGAAACCCAATTTGTCGCATCTAAAAATTTTGGGTTGTGAAGCTTATGTAAAACGTTTACAACCGAGCAAACTCGATCCCAGATCAGACAAATGTATCTTTGTAGGTTATCCAAAGGAAACTGTTGGGTATTTCTTCTACCAACCCTCCGAGTGCAAAGTGTTTGTCGCTAAAAATGGAGTCTTTCTTGAGAAAGAGTTTCTCGCTATAGAATTGAGTGGGAGAACAGTACAACTTGATGAGATTAGTGAATCTTCGGCAACCGTTGATATGGCTAAGGAACCGGAAGAAATTCCGCTAATTATCCCCACAACCGAGCCGGAAGTTGTCGCATGTGATGCGGGAACTTCAAACACTGTTGTAACTGAACCGCGTAGATCAGGTAGGGCTATCCAGCCACCTGAGTGGTTTCATAACGAAATCTTCATTCTTGAAGACGATGAACCTGCGCACTACAAGGAAGCGATGGCGGGGCCTAGCTCAAGGGAATGGCACAAAGCCATGAGATCCGAAATGGAATCCATGTACGAAAACCAAGTTTGGAACTTGGAAGAACTTCCAGATGGCATAAAACCCATTGGTTGTAAATGGATTTTCAAAAGAAAGACGGACGCGGATGGTAACATTACTATCCACAAAGCTAGACTTGTCGCGAAAGGGTTCACGCAAGTTCCAGGAGAGGACTACGACGAGACTTTCTCGCCCGTAGCTATGCTTAGGTCTGCTCGGATATTACTAGCAATTGCTGCTTATTTCGATTATGAAATATGGCAGATGGATGTCAAAACGGCTTTCCTAAATGGAAACCTTGATAGGGATGTATACATGATACAGCCAGAAGGTTTTGTCGATCCTAAAAATGCTGGAAAGGTATGTAAGCTTCAGAAAGCCATTTATGGTCTGAAGCAAGCATCAAGGAGCTGGAATATTCGTTTTGATGAAGTGGTCAAAGAGTTTGGCTTCATCAGGAACGATGAAGAATCTTGTGTGTACAAGAAGTTTAGTGGGAGCGCAAAAGCATTTCTAATCTTGTATGTGGATGACATATTGTTGATTGGAAATGATGTGAAATTTCTTAGCGAAATAAAAGACTCATTGAAGAAGAGTTTTTCAATGAAAGACTTAGGCGAAGCGGCATATGTATTAGGCATCAGGATCTATAGAGATAGATCAAGACGCTTAATAGCGCTAAGCCAAAGCACGTACATTGACAAGGTGTTGAAAAGGTTCAACATGGAGAACTCCAAGAAAGGCCTACTCCCCATGTCACCTGGCACAGTGCTTTGCAAGAATCAGAGTCCTCGGACCCTTGATGAGCGAGTACAAATGAATGATATTCCATATGCTTCGGCAGTTGGTTCTATTATGTATGCCATGCTATGTACAAGACCGGATGTTTCCTATGCGCTAAGTGTTAGCAGCCGGTACCAAGGTGATCCAGGATTGGAACACTGGGCCGCAGTCAAGGGTATTCTTAAGTACCTCAGAAGGACCAAGGATTTACTCCTTGTGTACGGAGGTGATGAAGAGCTCATTGTAAGTTGTTACACTGATGCAGGCTTCATGTCTGACCCAGATGACTTCAAATCTCAATCTGGCTATGTTTTCATATTGAACGGCGGCGCAGTTGATTGGAAAAGTTCCAAACAAAAGACTGTGGCGGATTCTACGACAGAGGCGGAATATGTTGCTGCTTCAGAAGCCTCCAAGAAAGCTGTCGGTATCAAGCAATTTCTTGAAGATCTTGGTGTGGTTCCAAGTGCTCTGGACCCGGCGGAGATCTATTGTGACAATAGTGGCGTCGTGGCTCAGGCAAGGGAGCCGTGTTCGCACCATAAGACAATGCATATTCAACGCAAATATAAACTCATTCGACATCATGTCGAAGAAGGTTTAGTGAAAGTACGCAAAGTTCACACGGATCTGAATGTGTCAGACCCGATGACGAAGCCTCTACCACGAGCAAAACATGAGCAACACCGGATTGCCATTGGTGTTAGGGAAGCCATGTAACTAGATTATGACTCTAGTGCAAGTGGGAGACTGTAGGAGATATGCCCTAGAGGCAGTAATTTCAGTTACTTTTGTATCTCAGAGTTTGTAATGAATATTTATGATCCATGCTATAACTGCAATGATTCTCGAGTCTACAATAACCACGAGGCTTGGAGGGAAACTCATGTGCACGTGTGGTATAATAAACGGTAAATTGTATTCCTAGTCTTGCCTCTAAGACTGGCTCAAGTATTGCATGATGATCCTGTTTTCCTGATCATGGGCATGGCTATGCCGGCAATTTTGAGGGCACGATGTTGGTAGAACACTTGTGTTGAATCGACCCAAATTGATGTTATACTATGAGATATATTCGTCACAAGTTAATGGTTTAATAACACAGAGATAGTTAACATTTGCATGATTCCTTAGACCATGAGAGTATCGAGTTTCTTCATGCTTGCTTCATGAACTTTGGGGTTTGTTAAACGTCATCCGTAAATGGGTAGCTATTACGGCGGCTTACGGGTTCATGGAAAAGTATGTCAAGTAACTTGATAGCTCAAGATTGGGATTTGCTCCTCCGACGTTGGAGAGATATCTCTGGGCCCTCTCGGTGTTACGGTATCCATCATCGTCTGGCCAGACACTTTGTGATTTGATCACGGGGATGCCGGAACACGGGAACGAGAAAAGAGAACAATACCGGCAACGAGGTAACTGGCATAGTGGGCAAGTTGTTGATCCACGGGGATGCCAACATGTCTCACCTCGGGTAATTGTAACATATCGCGAAGCAACAGGAATAGCACACGGCAACTGGAGGTTCACTCGAATATTTATTCGTGTGGGTATAGGGATCGATATGGGTGTCCACGGCTCCGATGTTGATCATTGATCGGAAGGGGTTCTGGGTCATGTCTATGCTTCACCGAACCTATAGGGTCACACGCTTAAGGGTCATCTATCTGTTGAATACTAGACAGGGAGTCTGAGAGAAAAACACCGGAAAAGTTTCGGACGCCGGAAAAGTTTCGGACAGCGGAAAAGTTCCGCAGAGAGAGGTCACCGGATGAGTTTCGGCGAAACTGGAAAAGTTGTTTCAGGGGATACCATAAAGTCAAATTGGTCTTGGCACATGCCTGATAATTCTTGGAGGGTGCCAGAATCGTTCTGGAAACTTTTTGGAATTTTCTGGAATGAAAACCGGAAATGTTCCGGAGCTGCCGAAACCGCTTCAGATGCTTTTCGCAGATGAAATCACTAAACCGGAATTGTTCCGGCTCGCGTTGAAAATTATTTTGGTGGGTACTAGAATTGTTCTAAGCCCACATGAATATTTTCAGTTCGATCAGACGCTGAAAAATGTCGTCGTGAATAGTGAAAGTGCTTTTTGGATATTTGTGGAAAAAAACCTTTTTGGATATTTCCAAAAAGGTTTCTAGAAGGGATTGGGGAGCAAGCAAGCTCCTCATGGGGGACCCCCCCAAGGGTGGCCGGCCAAGGAGGTGGGGCACCATGGTGCTCCACATGGCACTCCCATATGGCATATTCCTTTTATGAAAGGGATATTCCAAGGGCACTTTGGGGTTTTTTGTATGACAACTTTACCCCTTGGTTTTCCTATAAATAAGAGGTGAGTGGGCAGCCCACTTCATCATCCTTTGCTCTCATACACATGCTTTGCTTTGCAAGCTCTCTCTTCTCCCTCACACGAAAAGAGTTTTTCGTAGAGCCGAAAGGCTGTCTGGGTTCCGGCAGGAACTAGCTCTGGACGGCGAAGCCCTGCCGGATAGCTGACACCGTATGTGTGCAACCCCATAGAGAGATTGTAGTTTCGATCTTTTGCCCGAAGGGCTGTTCGAGTTACCGTTCGAGTTTCCGGCGTCCTCCCGAAGGGCTGTCCGGGTTACTGTTCGGGTTCCGAGGGTCCTCCCGAAGGGCTGTCCGCGACATTGTCCGGGGGACTGTCCGACCGCCTCCCGAAGGGCTGTCCGGAGTGGGAGTACATCCTTGCGGTTGGGAGGTTGTAAATCCTAGCTGCAGGGATCTGCACCGACGATCTACACCGACTCTTCTTCCGCTGCGCTTCGAGTTGGTACGGATCAGATCAAACCTTGTATGCAGTCTCCATAGTGATCCTGGGCGTGCTCGCTGTACCGAAATTTTTTGTTTTCTGTCGCGTTACCCAACAAATATTGACCAAGTTTTCATACATCACAATGAACATTAAAATGAACTCTAAATCAACTCTAAAGACAAAATATTGACCAAGTTTTCATACATCACAATGAACATCGAAATGAACTCTAAATAAATTATAAAGACAAAATATTGACCAAGTTACTACAGAAAAATCATCATCATCATCTATCACCACAATCAAAGAACATCTATATATATATCATCATCATCATCTAAAAATCATCATCATCATCGCATCTACAGAGGGCGGCGACGAGGAGATTGAGCTCACTGGGGGCGGCGACGAGGAGGCAAGGCACGGCGACGGCGACGGCGATGGCGACGTCGGGGCAGGGGCGCGGCGACGGCGACGAGGAGGCAGGGGCGCGGCGAAGGCGTCGAGGAGGCAGGGCGCGGCGATGGGAGCGGGGGACGGCGTCGGGGCAGGGAGAAGCGGCCGGCGTCGGGGCAGGGACGGCGACGGCGACGAGGACGGCGACGACGACGGCGGCGGAGCAGCCTGGCGGCGTCGGGGCACAGGGCGTCGGCGTCGGGGGAGAATGGGAGAGATTTGGGGAAAACTGCTAAGTGCGTGCTTATATACCTCAACATTTAGTCCCGGTTGGTGGCTCCAACCGGGACTAAAGGACCCCTTTAGTCCCGGTTGGAGCCACCAACCGGGACTAAAGCCCTTTTGCTTCCCGCCCTTTCGGCTGCTGAAAAGGAGCTTTAGTCCCGGTTGGTGGGTCCAACCGGGACTAAAGGGGGGCCTTTAGTCCCGGTTGGAGCCACGAACCGGGACTAAAGGCCTGGCGCGCGGTGTAGGACAAGTTTAGTCCCACCTCGCTAGTTGAGGGGCGCCTGGACTGGTTTATAAGCCCCGCTGCGGCAACCCAGCCGAGCTCCTCTCTAATGCAGGCCTATGGGCCTAAACGAACTCTCTCTGCCCGTTGTGCCTACTGGGCCTGCGGGCCTGCATCCTGGCCCATAAGTAGGGTTTCTAGTCGTATGCAGGCCGTGAGCCACTAGTCTGTGAATTACTTTATTTATTTTCCATTTTTTTATTTTTTTTCCATTTTTTTTTGTTTTCTGCTTTATTTATTTTCTTTTGTTTCTGAGTTGTTTTTTGCTTTATTAGAGTTTTTGAGTGAATCTTTTTTGCTTTAGGTCACAAAAATTCTAAACTTTCTGTTAGTGCCAGTAGTTTTCAAATTTCAATAGTTTAAATTTGAATTATTTGAAATTTGTGTGAACCACTAGTCTGTGAATTACTTTACTTTAAAAATAGATTTTTGAGTGATTCTTTTTCCTGCTGTTTAATATTAGTGTGTTTTATCATTATATTAAATTTATTTATTTTTCATTTTTGTTTGTTTTCTGCTTTATTTCTTTTCTTTTTTTTCTGATTTGTTTTTTTGCTTTATTTAGAGTTTCTTTGTGAATCTTTTTGATTTAGGTAAAAAAAATTATAAACTTTCTGTTAGTGCCAGTAGTTTTCAAATTTGGATAGTTTAAATTTGAATGACCCTAAAATTGAAAAGCACTACAAATGAAGTCTAAGTTTCTTTGTGAATCTTTTTGATTTAGGTAATTTTTAGGTTATTTTAAATGGGTGTTTTATATAATTTTCTAAATCGTGCTTATATACTAGCCCCTTTAGTCCCGGTTGGTGCCACCAACCGGGACTAAAGGGGGGCCTTTATTCCCGGTTGGAGCCACCACCAACCGGGACTAAAGGCCTTCTCCTGGCGGTGGCTAAAATTTAGTCCCACCTCGCCAAGCGAGAGGGACTCGCAGCGGTTTATAAGCCCTGAGTGAAGAGACGAAGAACGAAGGAGAGGCGCAATGGTCACCTGCGCATTGCTTAGCTTCAGGCCTTGAGGAAATGGTGTAGACTGCACGGAGCTATCTGCAGTTTCTCAAGGCCTGAAGCTAAGCAACGTGCAGGTGAGCATTGCACCTCTCCTTCATTTTTAATAACTTGTTTTGAGCTATTTTTCAACCTTTTTCTGCCTTCATTTGCTTTTTTTCATGCATTTAATGATTTGTTTTGAGCTAAATGACCCTGAAATTGAAAAGCACTACAAATGAAGTCTGAAAAGGTTGAAACTTGGCATGGTATCATAATTTCACCCACATAGCAAGTGCTAAAAAGTTGAGAGGGTTACGGCAAAAACTGGATGCACTTTGTGTACAAATTGGACAATCTCTTTCGAAGTATCAGGGCCCGAATACTTCGAAAGAGATTGTCCTCTTTGTACACGAAGTGGATCGAATGGAGTTGGAAAAATGAAATGTCTTTGTAACACTTTCCCCAAAACACACGGTTTCTACTGCATGCAGCCCGACGGTGGCTCATGAGTGCCCGCATATCAAATGCACCGTCGGATGCATGCAGGGAATCCGAATGATTTGTGTATACAATGAGTGTCGAACATGTCCTAGAGGTGGTCTATATATAGGGTCGTGTGGCTCACGAAGTGGTCGTGGTAGTGCTGATCCAACAGCTCACAGGCCCTCAAAAGAAACACACCCCTGATCCAACGACTCACAAGCGCTTGAAAGAAACACACGATCCGTGTGCTTCTTCCTGATTAGTGCTTTAGTCGCGGTTGGTGGCTCCAACCGGGACTAAAGGCCCTGGTACTTCGAAAGAGATTGTTCATTTTGAATGGTGCATTTTGAACACACAAAAAGTCTGGAGTTCAAATAAGTTAAAAAAATGAAATCCCTTTGTAACAGATGAGTTTTCATCCGAAACCCTGATACTTCGAAAGAGATTGTCCATTTTGTACACGAAGTGCATCCAGTTTTTATCGTAACCCTCTCAACTTTTTGGCACATGCTATGTGGGTGAAATGATGATACCATGCCAACTTTCAACCTGTTCAGAGTTCATTTGTAGTGCTTTCCAATTTCAGGGTCATTTAGCTCAAAAAAATCAGTAAATGCATGAAAAATAGGAAATGAAGTCAGAAAGGGTCGAAAATTGATGATGTGGCTTTGAATGGTGCATTTTGAACACACAAAAAGTCTGGAGTTCAAATAAGTTAAAAAAATGAAATCTCTTTGTAACAGATGAGTTTTCGTCCGAAACCCTGATACTTCGAAAGAGATTGTCCATTTTGTACACGAAGTGCATCCAGTTTTTGCCGTAACCCTCTCAACTTTTTGGCACATGCTATGTGGGCGAAATGATGATACCATGCCAACGTTCAACCTGTTCAGAGTTCATTTGTAGTGCTTTCCAATTTCAGGGTCATTTAGCTCAAAAAAATCAGTAAATGCATGAAAAATAGGAAATGAAGTCAGAAAGGGTCGAAAATTGATGATGTGGCTTTGAATGGTGCATTTTGAACACACAAAAAGTCTGGAGTTCAAATAAGTTAAAAAAATGAAATCCCTTTGTAACAGATGAGTTTTCGTCCTAAACCGTGATACTTCGAAAGAGATTGTCCATTTTGTACACGAAGTGCATCCAGTTTTTGCCGTAACCCTCTCAACTTTTTGGCACATGCTATGTGGGTGAAATGATGATACCATGCCAACTTTCAACCTGTTCAGAAAACATTTGTAGAGCTTTCCAATTTCAGGGTCATTTAGCTCAAAAAAATCAGTAAATGCATGAAAAATAGGAAATGAAGTCAGAAAGGGTCGAAAATTGATGATGTGGCTTTGAATGGTGCATTTTGAACACACAGAAAGTCTGGAGTTCAAATAAGTTAAAAAAAATGAAATCTCTTTGTAACAGATGAGTTTTCGTCCGAAACCCTGATACTTCGAAAGAGATTGTCCATTTTGTACACGAAGTGCATCCAGTTTTTGCCGTAACCCTCTCAACTTTTTGGCACATGCTATGTGGGCGAAATGATGATACCATGCCAACTTTCAACCGATTCAGAGTTCATTTGTAGTGCTTTCCAATTTCAGGGTCATTTAGCTCAAAAAAATCAGTAAATGCATGAAAAATAGGAAATGAAGTCAGAAAGGGTCGAAAATTGATGATGTGGCTTTGAATGGTGCATTTTGAACACACAAAAAGTCTGGAGTTCAAATAAGTTAAAAAAATGAAATCCCTTTGTAACAGATGAGTTTTCGTCCTAAACCCTGATACTTCGAAAGAGATTGTCCATTTTGTACACGAAGTGCATCCAGTTTTTGCCGTAACCCTCTCAACTTTTTGGCACATGCTATGTGGGTGAAATGATGATACCATGCCAACTTTCAACCTGTTCAGAATTCATTTGTAGAGCTTTCCAATTTCAGGGTCATTTAGCTCAAAAAAATCAGTAAATGCATGAAAAATAGGAAATGAAGTCCAGAAAGGGTCGAAAATTGATGATGTGGCTTTGAATGGTGCATTTTGAACACACAAAAAGTCTGGAGTTCAAATAAGTTAAAAAAAATGAAATCTCTTTGTAACAGATGAGTTTTCGTCCGAAACCCTGATACTTCGAAAGAGATTGTCCATTTTGTACACGAAAGTGTGTTTTATCATTATATTAAATTTATTTATTTTTCATTTTTGTTTGTTTTCTGCTTTATTTCTTTTCTTTTTTTCTGATTTGTTTTTTGCTTTATTTAGAGTTTCTTTGTGAATCTTTTTGATTTAGGTAAAAAAAAAATATAAACTTTCTGTTAGTGCCAGTGCTTATAAAGCCCTTTGCTTCCCGCCCTTTGCTTCCCGCCCTTTCGGCTGGTGAAAACTTTTTCTTCGCGTGTGTCCCTTTGCGCCGTAACCTTAGACAATCTTCATCATTTAACAGGATGCTTGGGTCAGTCTTAACTGTGAAGGGAGGAATTTCATGAAACAAGTTGTGGACACGTGAAGACGGAGACGCCACGCTCACCGCCAACAGACCCGCGGCGCGGTAAAAAGGACAAAGGTGTACAAGGGATTGATATATAAAAACAAAAAGTATAGCAACCTCATTATAGGACGTCAACGGAGGAATACTCCGGAAACCCATACACTCTCGTGGTCGTGTAGGTCTACACGACCACGAGATAGTGTATGGGCATATGGATGAATTCCTCTGTGTACACCCTTTACTGAGTTTGCTATGCTACGATAAGTCCACGCTGGCCCGTGCTTATAAACACCTCTAAACTTCATTCGGCCAGCGAGGTGGGACTAAAACTGTACGGCCACACTAATTGGATCTTTAGTCCCGGTTTGTATCTCCAACCGGGACTAAAGGGTGAGCCTTTAGTCCCGGTTGTTGATACAAACCGGGACTAAAGGGGCCACCAGCCTGCCACCACCCCTTTTCTCGTGAAAAGGAGCTTTAGTCCCGGTTGGTGGCTCCAACCGGGACTAAAGGGGGGCCTTTAGTCCCGGTTGGAGCCACGAACCGGGACTAAAGGCCTGGTGCGCGGTGCAGGACAAGTTTAGTCCCACCTCGCTAGTTGAGGGGCGCCTGGACTGGTTTATAAGCCCCGCTGCGGCAACCCAGCCGAGCTCCTCTCTAATGCAGGCCTATGGGCCTAAACGAATTCTCTCTGCCCGTTGTGCCTACTGGGCCTGCGGGCCTGCATCCTGGCCCATAAGTAGGGTTTCTAGTCGTATGCAGGCTGTGAGCCCAGTAGGCGGGCAATTTTTTTTATTTTTTTTCCATTTTTTTTGTTTTCTGCTTTATTTATTTTCTTTTGTTTCTGAGTTGTTTTTTGCTTTATTAGAGTTTTTGAGTGAATCTTTTTTGCTTTAGGTCACAAAAATTATAAACTTTCTGTTAGTGCCAGTAGTTTTCAAATTTGGATAGTTTAAATTTGAATTATTTGAATTTTGTGTGAATCACTAGTTTGTGAATAACTTTACTTTAACCTCGCCCAGCGAAGGGCAGCCGCACTGGTTTATAAGCCCCGCCGCGGCAGCTCCTTCGAGCTCCTCTCTAAAGCAGGCCTTCCCGGCTATTTTTCATGCATTTAATGATGCCTTTTGAGCTAAATGACTCTGAAATTGAAAACTGCATGGAGAGAAAGTCATCATCAGAATAGGTGTGGAGAGAAAGTCTTCACTTTTTCTTCGTGTGTGTCCCTTGCTTATTGCGCCGTAACCATGGATAATCTTCATTGTTTAACAGGATGCTTGGGTCAGCCTTCACTTTGAAGGGAGGAATTTCATGAAACTTTTCATAATCTGCAGACATGTCTGTCTTGTCCTCCACTCCCACGATGTTTCTTTTCCCTGAAAGAACTATGTTGCGCTTTGGCTCATCGTATGATGTATTCGCTTCCTTATCTTTTCTTTTTCTCGGTTTGGTACACATGTGCTTCACGTAGAAAACCTGCGCCACATCATTGGCTAGAACGAATGGTTCGTCTGTGTACCCAAGATTTTTCAGATCCACTGTTGTCATTCCGTACTGTGGGTCTACCTGTACCCCGCCTCCTGACCTATTGACCCATTTGCACCGAAACAAAGGGACCTTAAAATCATGTCCATAGTCAAGTTCCCATATGTCCACTATGTAACCATAATATGTGTCCTTTCCCCTGTTGGTTGCTGCATCAAAGCGGACACCACTGTTTTGGTTGGTGCTCTTTTGATCTTGGGCGATCGTGTAAAATGTATTCCCATTTATCTTGTACCCTTGGTAAGTCAATACAGTCGAAGATGGTGTCCTGGCCAACGAGTACAACTCATCTCCAACAATGTTGTCACCCATGAGATGTGTTTGCAACCAACTGCCGAAAGTCCTGATGTGTTCACATGTAATCCAGTCGTCACACTGCTCCGGGTGTTTGGAGTGCAGAATATTCTTGTGTTCATTGACATACGGGGTCACCAAGGTAGAATTCTGTAGAACTGTGTAGTGTGCTTGAGCCCAAGAATGCCCGTCCCTACATATTATTGAATCCGCTCCTAGCGTGCCTTTTCCAGTCAGTCTCCCCTCATACCGCGATTGAGGGAGACCAATCGGCTTAAGGTCAGGAATGAAGTCAACACAAAACCCAATGACCTCCTCTGTTTGCCGGCCCATGGAGATGCTTCCTTCTGGCCTAGCACGGTTACGAACATATTTCTTTAAGACTCCCATGAACCTCTCAACGGGAAACATATTGTGTAGAAATACAGGACCCAGAATGGCAATCTCGTCGACTAGATGAACTAGGACGTGCGTCATGATATTGAAGAAGGATGGTGGGAACACCAGCTCAAAACTGACAAGACATTGCACCAAATCATTCTTTAACCTTGGTAGGATTTCTGGATCAATTACCTTCTGAGAGATTGCATTGAGGAATGCACATAGCTTCACAATGGCTAATCGAACGTTTTCCGGTAGAAGCCCCCTTAATGCAACCGGAAGCAGTTGCATCATAATCACGTGGCAGTCATGAAACTTTAGGTTCTGGAACTTTTTCTCTGCCATATTTATTATTCCCTTTATATTCGACGAGAAGCCAGACGGGACCTTCATACTGAGCAGGCATTCAAAGAAGATTTCCTTCTCTTCTTTGGTAAGAGCGTAGCTGGCAGGACCTTCATACTTCTTTGGATGCATGCCGTCTTTTTCGTGCACACATTGCTGGTCCTCCCGTGCCTCCGGTGTATCTTTTGTCTTCCCATACACTCCCAAGAAGCCTAGCAGGTTCACGCAAAGATTCTTCGTCACGTGCATCACATCGATTGCAGAGCGGACCTCTAGGTCTTTCCAATAGGGTAGGTCCCAAAATATAGATTTCTTCTTCCACATGGGTGCGCGTCCCTCAGCGTCATTCGAAACAGATTGTCCGCCAGGACCCTTTCCATAGATTACTTGTAAATCCTTGACCATATCAAGTATGGCATCACCAGTACGGAGGGCGGGCTTCTTCCGGTGATCCGCCTCACCTTTGAAATGCTTGCCTTTCTTTCTTAAGAGATGGTTGGTCGAAAGAAATCGACGATGGCCCAGGTACACATTCTTCCTGCATTTGTCCAAATATATACTTTCGGTATCATCTAAATAGTGCGTGCATGCGTGGTATCCCTTGTTTGTCTGTCCTGAAAGGTTACTAAGAGCAGGCCAATCATTGATGGTTACAAACAGCAACGCATGTAGGTCAAATTCCTCCTGTTTGTGCTCATCCCACACACGTACACCTTTTCCATTCCATAGCTGTAAAAGTTCTTCAACTAATGGCCTTAGGTACACATCAATGTCGTTGCCGGGTTGCTTAGGGCCTTGGATGAGCACTGGCATCATAATGAACTTCCGCTTCATGCACAACCAAGGAGGAAGGTTATAGATACATAGAGTGACGGGCCAGGTGCTATGATTGCTGCTCTGCTCCCCAAAAGGATTAATGCCATCTGCACTTAAACCAAACCATACATTCCTTGCGTCACCTGCAAAGTCCCCCCACCTTCTCTCGATTTTTCTCCACTGCGACCCATCAGCGGGTGCTCTCAACTTCCCGTCTTTCTTACGGTCTTCCTTGTGCCATCGCATCAACTTGGCATGCTCTTTGTTTCTGAACAGACGTTTCAGCCGTGGTATTATAGGAGCATACCACATCACCTTGGCAGGAACCCTCTTCCTGGGGCGCTCGCCCTCAACATCACCAGGGTCATCTCGTCTGATCTTATACCGCAATGCATCACATACCGGGCATGCGTTCAAATCCTCGTACTCACCGCGGTAGAGGATGCAGTCATTAGGGCATGCATGTATCTTCTGCACCTCCAATCCTAGAGGTCAGAGAACCTTCTTTGCTTCGTACGTACTGTCGGGCAATTCGTTATCCTTTGGAAGCTTCTTCTTCATTATTTTCAGTAGCGTTCCAAATCCCTTGTCAGATACACCATTGTCTGCCTTCCATTGCAGCAATTCCAGTGTGGTACCGAGCTTTGTGTTGTCATCTTCGCAATTTGGGTACAACCCTTTTTTATGATCCTCTAACATGCGCTCGAACTTCAACTTCTCCCTTTCACTTTCGCATCCTCTCTGTGCATCAACAATGACCCGACGAAGATCATCATCGGGCACATTGTCTAGTGCCTCTTGATCTTCAGCTTCCCCCGTTGCAGTATCACCGTATTCAGGGGGATAGTTGTCATCATCCTCTTCTTCTTCGTTGTCTTCCATCATAACCCCTCTTTCTCCGTGATTGGTCCAAACATTATAGTGTGGCATGAAACCCTTCTCAATCAGGTGGATGTGAAGGGTTCTCGAGTCAGAGTGAGACTTCGTATTCCCACAGACAGTACATGGACAATACATAAAACCATTCTGCTTGTTTGCCTTAGCCACTTCGAGAAAATTATGGATGCCATCATTGTACTCCGTGGTGCGTCGGTCACCGTACATCCATTGCCAGTTCATCTGCGTGCATTATATAATTAAGTGTATCAAAAACCATTACAGAACATCATGAATAGAGAAGTGACCAAATTAATACAAGTTCATCATCACATTAAAACCAAAGTACAGTAGTGATCAAATGTTATTACTGAAAAAATAAATACATAAAGTTCATACATATATAGTTCTCATAGAACAACATATAGCTCTCTAGAGCATCTAATTAAAACATACATTGAAACTATGAAAAACATTTAAATGCAACAACAAATGCGATCATAATCGCAACTAAGGTAACAATTGATCCAACGGCATAATGATACCAAGCCTCATTATGAATGGCATATTTTCTAATCTTTCTATTCTTCAAGCGCATTGCATCCATCTTGATCTTGTGATCATCGACGACATCGGCAACATGCAACTCCAATTCCATCTTCTCCTCCTCAATTCTTTTCAATTTTTTCTTCAAGTAATTGTTTTCTTTTTCAACTAAATTTAACCTCTCGACAAGAGGGTCGGTTGGAATTTCCGGTTCACATACCTCCTAGATAAAAACATCTATGTCACGTTGGTCGGCATAATTGTCATAAACACTAAATTAAACAAATCATAATAAAAGATAATATACCACATCTGAATCATAGACAGGACGAGGGCCGACGGGGGAGGATACCAAAGTCATGGCACTATATAATAACAAACAATAATAAAAGTAAGAAAATTATTCAAGTATCTATCTAAATCATACAAGTAAGAATTTTTTTTGTTTTAAAAAGAAGATAAGAACAAGAGGCTCACCATGGTGGTGCCGGCGACGAGATCGGCGCGGGCGATCGACGGTGGTGAGGACGGGGACGGGGACGGCACCCTACACATGTGTGCAGACTCTAAGAAGTTAATTTCAGCTCAAATTGTGCATCTAAATCAAAAGAACTCCCACATACACTCCTCCACTAAAACCCACAAACCACACACTACTTCTACATCATTTGAAATGACCTAAACTAGCAGTGAGAGATGAAACGATGAAGTTGCTAACCTTTTAGAACACTTGTGTAGTTGGTGCACCGCCAAACCTAGACAAATCTTGAGGAAAATGTAGCTTCGAGGTCGAGCTTGGAGAGGACAAAGCTTAAGTGTGGCTTGGGCATTTCATCAAACACCTCATGTGCATAGGAGGTGAGAACAGAGCAGCACAAAGCTCCCACCCTTCGACGGCCAAAAAACAGAGGAGATGGGGTGGCGGGGCTGGATATATATAGGCAAAACTTTAGTCCCGGTTCGTGGCTAGAACCGGGACTAAAGGCCAACCTTTAGTCCCGGTTCCAGCCACAAACCGGGACTAAAGGGGCTGCTCCAGGAGCGAGGCCCTTTAGTCCCGGTTCGTGTCTGGAACCGGGACTAAAGGTCCCTTTTGAACCGGGACTGATGCCTGCCGAGCCCCGACCGGCGCCCTAGCCGCTCGAACCGGGACTAATGCTCACATTACTCCCGGTTCGTAATGCAACCGGGAGTATTGTGTGGATCGGGCTGGGATCAAAGCCCTGTTTTCTAGTAGTGGTGGTTTTGCTTCGATTTCGCCAGGGTTCCGCCATGGATTTTCGCTAGGGTTTTCCAATTTTTTCATGGAGTGCTGATGTTGTTTGCTACGATTTTAGCTAGGGTTTCGCCATAGATTTTCATTAGGGTTGTCCAATTTCATGGCGTCCTGATGTGGTTTGCATCGAATTAACTAGGGTTTCGACATAGATTTTTTATAGCTAGGGTTCCCCCTGATAATCATGTATAGTACATGCTGGTCTTTTTTGGTTGTTAGTGTGGAATCTCATTTTTTGTTAAACCTATTTTTAAGTTGCTATGTTATTTATTTGTAGTACATTTTAGGTATGAAAGCACTGAACATTTTACAGTCTGAATCAACGTCAGTATTTTTTACGTACATTCGGTTGCTGTGTTATCATTTTTTTTATCAAATTAATGCTATGAGCAACATCCCGTGTTAATGCTTTTTATATCCATGTTGTCCTCGCACGCAAATAGCAGTTTTTTCATGATTTAAAATGATATGATTTTTACATGAAAATAATGCTATGATCAACATCCCTCATAATGGAACAACCTCAGTAATTTTTTACCTCAGTTGGTTTTTCGGTTCTTCATTTTAATCTTATCATTTTTTTGGTTTGTTCCACAGAGCTCCTTGTCTAGTAACCATGTCTGAAACTCTGAAACACCGTGGGACTATAAAGCATAGATTCTCGACCCTCAGATGGAACAAAGCCGTTTCAAATTTAACTGATAAGCAAAAAGGATATGTTTCCAAACATGATCTGGATAATCTGTTGCACATCAATAGGCATCTCATTGTCCCCATTGGATTCATGCAATGGCTTGCCGACCACACTCGCTCAAATGTTGTCTTCAAGCACAAGAATAAAGTTATTCATATCCGAAGGGAAATGGTCATTCAGGTTTTTGGAATTCAATCTAGTTCTGAACTCTTTCCTACCGAGAGCAATGATCCTGCTGTAGTAGCAAAAGTTAAGGAACTCAGCGATAAATATAAATCTGGAAGTAGGAACATTCCAATAGAAAACATTGTCACCATGATGAAGAATGATGAAAGTGAGGAAGGTTTTATTTGCAGTTTCCTGTTTCTGTTCTTCTCAACAATCCAATCACTAGAAGCTTCTGTACAGTCTGCATGACATTTCACAGTTGCATAAGTATCAGTTGGCAACATATTGCATCAATCACCTGAGTGAAGAGATCGAAAGCTTCCATGAAAATCTTTTTAACAGAGTCTCGGGTGATTTGAACGATCCTATCTGGGTTGGCGGCTGCCTGCCCATTCTTGTTGTGAGTTATTTTTTCTTTTGTTCTTTTTGTATCATTTTTTTCTGTTTTTCTCCATTGTTGTATTTTCATCCCTTTTTTGATCACGTCTTCGTGTTATCCAGATCATATATATGGATTTTCTGGATCTTACTTCTGCAAGGCTATTTAGGAGCATTAAATACAATGTCCCCAGAATGGTTCATGTGCAGAATGCTGATTTAGTTCACGCAGCTAATGTTGATTTCAAAAGGACAACTAACAAACCAGTAACCTATGGAGCTCTGCCTGTAAGTGGGCATCCACATATATGTTAGAATATTTTTTGTTTTTTTTCCTGATTTTGTGAACAACTTTCCGTGAATGATACATCTCTGTCGTATCTATAATTTTTGATTGTTTCATGCCAATATTCTATAACTTTCATATACTTTTGGCAACCTTTTATATTATTTTTGGCACTAACATATTGATCCAGCGCCCAGTGCCAGTTTCTGTTTGTTGCATATTTTTTGTTTCGCAGAATACTCATATCAAACGAAGTCCAAAAACAATAAAAATTTATGGAGATTTATTTTGGAATATATGTGATTTTTTGGGAATCGGAATCAACGCGAAACGATGCCCGATGGGCCCACAAGCCCTAGGGGGGCGCCCCCTAACCAAGGCGCGGCTAGAGGCTTGTGGCCACCCCGTAGGGCAGTTGGTTCCCTTCATTTGCCGCAATAAAGCTAATATCCGGATAAAAATTGTGTTAAAATTTCAGCCCAATCGGAGTTATGGATCTCCGGGAATTTACAAAACGGTGAAAGGTCATAATCTGGGAACGCGGAAACAGAAGGAAACAGAGAGAGAGAGAGAGAGAGAGATCCAATCTCGGAGGGGCTCCCGCCCCTCTGCTGCCATGGAGGCCAAGGACCAGAGGGGAAACCCTCCTCCCATCTAGGGGGGAGGCCAAGGAAGAAGTAGAAGGAGGGGGGCTCTCTCCCCCTCTCTCCCAGTGGCGCCGGAACGCCACCGGGGCAATCATCGTGTGACGGCGATCTACTCCAACAACTCCGTCATCTTCACCAACACCTGCATCACCTTCCCCCATCTATCTATAGCGGTCCACTCTCCGGCAACCCGCTGTACCCTCTACTTGAACATTGTGCTTTATGCTTCATATTATTATCCAATGATGTGTTGCCATCCTATGATGTCTGAGTAGATTTTGGTTGTCCTATCGGGTAATTGGTGAATTGCTATGATTGGTTTAATTTTGTTGTGGTTATGTTGCTGTCCTTTGGTGCCCATCATATGAGCGTGCATGTGGATCACACCATAGGGTTAGTTGTATGTTGATAGGACTATGCATTGGAGGGCAAGGGTGACAGCAGCTTCAGCCTACCATAGAAATTGATTCATACGGGATTGAAGGGGGACCAATATATATTTTAATGCTATGGTTAGGTTTTACCTTAATGAACGTTAGTAGTTGCGGATGCTTTCTAATAGTTCCAATCATAAGTGCATAGAATTCCAAGTAAGGGATGACATGCTAGCAGTGGCCTCTCCCACATAAAAACTTGCTATCGGTCTAGTAACGTAGTCAATTGCTTAGGGACAATTTCGCAAATCCTTCCACCACTTTTCCACACTCGTTAAACTAACTTAATTGTTTCTTTATCTAAATAGCACCTAACTTTTATTTTCACGTTCTTTATTATCTTGCAAACCTATCCCTTTACACCTACAAAGTACTTCTAGTTTCATACTCGTTCTAGGAAAAGCGAACGTTAAGTGTGTGTAGAGTTGTATCGGTGGTCGATAGAACTTGAAGGGAATATAAATTCTACCTTTAGCTCCTCGTTGGGTTCGACACTCTTATTTATCGAGAAAGGCTACAACTGATCCCCTATACATGTGGGTTATCAAGACCTTTTTCTGGCGCCGTTGCCGGGGAGCAATAGCGTGGGGTGAATATTCTTGTGTGTGCTTGTTTGCTTTATCACTAAGTAGATTTTATTTGCTATTCTTAGTTGTTCTCTATCTTTAGTTATGGATATGGAACACGAGATACCAAAAAAATTAGGTGTACTTGCTACTCATGGAGATGGGGAACCTCCTAAAACCCTCGATGCTCGTTATGTGAAAAATATTAAACACTACTTTGATAATCCTGAGAAAACCCCATTCAACTTGATAATGGGAGACACGTTGGATCGCGGGTCACCACGCTACAGCCCGAAGGGGCGATGCAGCGGCAGTAGGTGGGTCGGGGCGATGGCGGTGGCCGCGGGCCTCGGCTCGACGGCCCGAAGGGGCAGCGCAGCAAAGGAACCCGGGTCGGTGCAACCGCAGGAACGGCTCAAGACGGCGGCGTTGACCGCGTGCCACGCTCGCTACGGCCCAACGGGGCGACGCAGCGGCGGTGCGAGGGTCGGTGCAGCCACTGGATGGCCTGGAGCAGACGGACTCGGGGCGGCGGTGGACCGCGGGCTGCGACACTACGACCCGAAGGGGCGACGCAGTGGTGACGCGGGTCGGTGCAGCCCGGAGAAGAACCACAGGGCGGTAGCGCTGCGGCCCAATGGGGCGACGCAGCGGCAGCCCATTGCTCGATCAGTGAAGGGGCCCGCTGAACTCCGGGACAATCTTCACGGGACCTGCGGAAGCGCATGCAACCGACGGGCCAGGTCGGTCGGGCGGCGTAGATGAGGCGGATCGCGGTGGCGAGCGGGTTATCAAGCCGATCGCGTGGGAGGTCGAGGATGCCGCTCGGTGGAGGCGTGGTGGCGGCGGAGTCCGAAATGAAGTCGGCGATGACGGTCGACAGGGCGGACGTACCGGCGCGGCGTAGATCGACAGGCTGGCCGGCGCGCGCGGGGCGGCTATGGTTGGCCGCTGCTGGCGCGACGCCGCCGGGTCGGGGCGATGCAGGAGTCCAGGTCGGAGCAGGGCGGTGACGGCTGGCGCAGGGCGATGGGCGAGCCGTTGCACGGACGGCGGCTGACCCTAACGGGTCGCCTCGGCGCGCGTGGCCGGCGGGTCGGAGGAGAGGCCGGCTGGTCGCGCCGGGGTCGAAGTAGAGGCGCGCGGGGGTCGACGGCGGCGGCGGGTGACGCAAACCGATTTTAAATCGGAAAACTAAAAAGAAAACTCCGATCAAAGCGACCGACGAGAGATAGAAAACCCGAATCAAAGGATCGGGAAAAAGACTAACTAGGGCAGCCGGTCAACACGACCGGCGGACGAACCCTAGGTACGGGCGGCGCGGCCCCTGGCACCGGTCACGCAGTTCGACCGCCCCGGGGGCGGCGTGGGGCGGAAGCGATAGGCGGCGGCTAGGGTTGGATCGGTTAGGCTAATAACATGTTAGAAGGGTTGGACGCCGGGTCGGTTCAGCAGCCGGGTTTAAGTAGACATGTCTGATAATTGGAGAATAATAACTATATTGATTGAGGCCTCAAAGGGCTGTTTATATAGATTACAAAACTTGGACTCCAAGACTAATAGAGATAGATTACAATTCAAAACTGGCGGCCATACTATCCGTAACCGACCTATACTCTAATATCCCCCCGCAGTCTCAGCATCAGGAGTAACGATGTTGAGACTGGAGCGTATGTCGGTGAAAGAGGAAGTCGGAAGACCTTTGGAAAAAATGTCAGCAAATTGAGCACTGGTAGGTACATGAAGGACACGGACCTCGCCAAGAGCCACCTTCTCTCGAACGAAGTGTATGTCAATCTCAATGTGCTTGGTGCGACGATGCTGAACTGGATTGGAAGCCATGTATACTGCAGAGATGTTGTCACAGTAAACGATGGTTGCACGATCAAGTGGGCGATGAAGTTCCGCGAGAAGCTGACGCAGCCACACCGCTTCAGCCACAGCATGAGCAACCGACCTATACTCAGCCTCAGCAGAAGACCTAGAAACTATTGCATGCCTTTTAGAACACCAAGAAACAAGATTATCACCCAAATAAACACAAAATCCGGATGTGGACCGTCGAGTATCTAGACAACCTGCCCAGTCTGCATCAGAATAAACTGTCAAGCTTGTTGGAGAAGAAGAATTAATGAGAAGACCATGATCAAGAGTTCCTTCTAAATAGCGAAGAATGGGGTGGACGTGAGCAAGATGAGGAGCACGAGGATCATGCATAAAAAAGACAGGCTTGCTGAACAGAGTATGAAATGTCTGGCCTAGTGAGAGTGGCATATTGAAGGGCACCGGTGATGCTACGATACAAAGTGGGGTCAGAAATAGGATCACCATCAGCCGACAATTTGGTACCAATGTCGGCCGGGCTACGAGTGTGTTGACAATCAGACATACCAGAACGAGAAAGCAAGTCTAAAAGATAGGATCGTTGAGAGAGAAAAAGGGTAGACTTTGTGCGATAAACAGTAACGCCAAGAAAATGATGAAGAGGACCAAGATCAGTCATGGAAAATTCATGACTAAGGGAAGAGATTATATGTTGAAGAAAAGAGTCAGAGCTAGCTGTGAGAACGATATCATCAACATAAAGCAAGACATAGGCAGTGTGGGAAGAGGAGCGAAAAATAAATAATGAAGAATCAGATTTGGAGGGAATGAAGCCTATTGTTTGAATAAAGGCAGCAAAACGTTGAAACCATGCACGAGGAGCTTGTTTAAGACCATAAAGAGATTTGATGAGAAGGCAAACAGAATTGGGAGAAGAGGGATTCTCAAAACCAGATGGTTACTGACAATAAACTGTTTCATTAAGAGTGCCGTGAAGGAAAGCATTTTTAACGTCTAGCTGATGAATGGGCCAAGAGGAGGAAACAGCAAGACTAAGAACAACGCGAATAGTACTTGGTTTAACAACGAGAGAAAAAGTTTCATCAAAATCAATGCCATGTTGCTGAGAGAAACCACGACACACCCATCTGGCTTTGTAACGAGAAAGAGTGCCATCAGAATGAAATTTATGACGAAAAACCCATTTTCTAGAAACAACATTAACACCAGGAGGTTTGGGAACAAGAGTCCATGTATTATTTTGCTGAAGAGCGTTAAATTCATCGCGCATAGTGGAGAGCCAAAGAGGATCAAGAAGAGCTCGTTTGTAAGAAGAGGGAATAGGAGAAAGGGTTGGGGTGGCTGTGAGGTTGAGGCGTTTTGTGGGTAGAAGGAATCCGCGTTTTCCGCGGGTGCACATGATGTGATCATTAGTGGGTGGTGGGATGCGTACAGCGTTTGGTGGTAATGGTGGTTGGGAGCCTGGCAGGGCAGGGCTTGCCGGGGTCGGGCTTGCCGGGCTTGCCGAACTTGCCGTACTTGCCGGGCTTGCCGGACTTGCCGGTGACGGGCGTGCCGGGATTGCCGGACTTGCCGGGCGTGCCAGGCTTGCCGGACTTGCCGGTGACGGGCGTGCCGGGCTTGCCGGGCTTGCTGGACTTGCCGGGCTTGCTGGACTTACCGGACTTGCCAGGCTTGCCGGAGTTGCCGAGCTTACCGGGTCCGGGCCTGCCGGGACTGCCAGGCTTGCCGGCCTTGCCGCGGGAGAGGGAGAGGTCGCGGCAGAGGTGGTGGTGGTAGGGATTGATGCGTGGTGAGTGACAGAATAAGGAAAAGTGTTTTCATCGAATGTGACGTGGCGAGAGACAAGCACGCGACCAGAAGATGGATCGAAACAGCGATATCCTTTGTGATCGTCAGAAAGACCAAGATGAATGCAGGGTAGTGAACGTGGTTCGATTTTGTTAGAGGCGGTAGAGGCGGTGTTCGGAAAACAAAGACAGCCAAAAACACGTAAAAAAGAATAATCGGGATGGGAGAGAAAAAGAGATTGAAAAGGCGAATAAAGAGGACATGTCTTAGTTGGTCGAATATTTAGAAGTAGTGTGGCAGTGCGAAGGGCTTCGGCCCAAAACCGATAGGGAAAAGAAGCTTGTAATAGCAAAGCGCGAAGAATATCATTAATGGAGCGAAGAGAACGTTCAGCTTTGCCGTTTTGAGGGGAGGTATAAGGACAGGAAAAACGAAGAAGAATGCCTTGAGAGCGAAAGAAGTTGCGGTTTTGAGTGTTGTCAAATTCTCGACCATTATCACATTGAATAAATCTAATTGGCAAGCCAAAGTGTGTAAGAACATATCGTCGAAAATTGAGAAAGATGGCATGTACTTCAGATTTAGCACGAAGAGGAAAAGTCCAAATGTAATGAGAATAGTCATCCAAAATCACAAGATAATATTTGTAACCAGAGACACTAAGGACGGGAGAGGTCCATAAATCACAGTGAATTAATTCAAATGGAAAAGTGCTAAGGGTAGTAGAGGTTCCAAAAGGTAATCTAACATGTTTGCCGCATTGACAGGCATTACAAAGATAGAGGTTATGAGGAACACTAAAACGAGGAATACAAAATTCTTGAAGCAAAGATGACAAGGTGGTTTTATTGGGGTGTCCTAGCCGACGATGCCACAAATCAACTGATGCAAGCATGGCTCGGGGAGTGGATGTAGGGGCGCCATGAAGCGGATAAAGATCGCCCGTGCTATTGTACCTAGCGAGGACATCGCCCATTGTCAGATCCTTCACAGACAAACCAAAAGGGTCAAAAGCCAAAATAACTTGATTGTCAATACAAAATTGGCGAACAGAAATAAGATTTTTGATGAGGGAAGGGACAACAAGAATATTGCGGAGGAGAAAATTGACGTAAGAGGAAGAGATGTAAGAATGACCGGTGCAGGAAACAGGTATGGTGGAGCCATCACCAATGGTGATCGTAGAAAAAGCAGAAGGGAAGCAAGCTGATAGCAATTTCATATTTGAAGACATATGCGAGGATGCACCAGAATCGAAAATCCAATCCGTACCTTCGTTATTGAGAGTAAAGTTGTTCATGGCGTTGATGAAGGCGGCTTGATCTCAGGCCGGCTGCTGTGTAGGAGCAGAGGGGCCAGGAGCGTGCATCAGAGCGTAGGGCAGGGGCGGCGACTGGTAGTATGCTGCCGGGGCCGGCAAGGTGCCGTAAGAAGCCGGTAAGCCCGGCAAACCCGGCAAGGTGCCGTAAGAAGCCGGCAAGGTGTAGTAGGGTGGCAGTAGTCCTGGCGCGCTGGGGGTGGCGTAGGAGTGGCGGTGTAGACATGCGCCGGCGGCTTGGGCCCAAGGATTCCAGGAGAGCCGGTGGCCGGGCGGAGGCCAGGGCTCCACGTGCCCGTATAAGCAGGCGGGGCGCCGTACGGCGAAGGGGCCGACCAGGGCATCGGCCAAGCTTGAACAAGGCCGGTCCAGGGATCGTGCGGAGGCTGCCATGTTGAGGGAGCCAGTGCGATGGAGCGGCCGATGGCGGAGCTTGTAGAGTGCCGACGGAGCAAGATGCAGGGGGATGGTAGATCGGATTCTTGCCCCGGTAGTTCGGGCTCAGGTGCCAGCCTGGTGGAGGAGCTGCTGCCGCCGCGGTAGGAGGGGAGGGTGCGGCAGATTGGCGCGGCAACCCAGGCGGGGCCCCGGCAAGCCCGGCCCCGGCAGGAGCCATAGCGTGAAAAACCCGCGGTGGCCGTTGCGCCTTGCGAGCTTGATTCTTCTCTTCTTGCTGGAGGAGGGAGCGAACCTCCTTGAAGGTGGGGTAGGGCTTGAGCATGGGGATGAAGGACTGCTGCTTCTCGAACTGCTCGCCGAGGCAGACGAGGAGAGCGTTGATGAGGGCGCGATCGTCGACGTGATCGCCGAGTTCACGAAGTTCGTCGCCGATAGCCTTGATCCGCTGGCAGAAAACGGTGACCGGGGCATCTCCTTGGACGATCATACAGAGCTCGGTGTTGAGGGCGTTGATGCGCGCATCGGAGTTGTCCTGGAACAGCTGCTGGAGAGATGCCCAAAGCTCAGCGGCGGTGGCATCATCGGAGGAGACCATATTGAAGAGCTTCGTGGAGATGCGTGTGTAAATCCACTGGATGGTGGCGAGATCATCTTTCTCCCAGCGAGGATCGGCGTGCTGCGGAGGGTAGGATGGATCTATGTGGTGGCGGAGGCCGCAGCGGCCGAGGTGGATGGTGAAGAGGTGGCGCCAATGATAGTAGTTGTGGGCGCCAAGATCTAACGAGATCGGGATGAAAGGAGAGACATCGGCAATGGTGTCGGCTAGGGAGATCATTGGGAGTTGAGGGGGGTTGTTTGGGTAGTTGTAGAGGAGGAAGAAGAAGGGGGGCACCGGCGGTGCGGAACTCGGCCATGGAGAAGAGGGGCCGAGTCGGCCGGGGCGGCGGCGCGGTTGGCGGAGCCATGCTAGGTGCGGAAAACCTAGGCGTCTGAGACCATGATAATTGGAGAATAATAACTATATTGATTCACTACTAGAATAAACCCCTATGCCGACGGCCTGAGCCGTAGGCATAGGCCAGATTCCCGCCGGGATAGGCCTATGCCGACGGCCACCGTCGGCATAGGGCCGTCGGCAGCATATGCGTCGGCGTACCCCGGCACGCCGTCGGCATAGAAAAGCCATCGGCATAGGTACCTATGCCGACGGTGTCCGTACGGCCGTCGGCACAGATTGGCCGTCCGCAAACTCGTGCGTATGACGGCGGCAGACGGCGCCGTCGTCAAGTTACGCCCAATAAAAACAGGCCACGTGGCACATATATGCCGATGGCGATACCGTCGGCATAGATTCAAAACTATGCCGACGGCATCGCCGTCGGCATATCTGCGCGCTAGGAACAGCCCAGTTCCCGCCACGTGTCATATGTGCCGACGGCTAAGCCGTCGGCTTAGATGCACAGTACGAGTTGCCAGCTGGCAGCGGTAGTACCGCGCCTGGCAGCGGTAGTACCGCGGCTGGCAGCGGTAGTACCGCGTCTTGCAGTGGTAGTACCGCGGCTGGCAGTGGTAGTACCGCCTGTAAGCGGTAGTGCCGCTGCCAGTACCGCTCGTACTACCGCTGAAATTCGGTAGTACCGTGGCTGGTAGCGGTAGTACCGCCGGTAAGCGGTAGTGCCGCTGCCAGTACCGTTCGTACTACCGCCGAAATTCGGTAGTACCGCGGCTGGCAGCGGTAGTGCCGCTTCCTATGCCGACGGTTACACCATCGGCGTATATACAAAATTATTCCGACGGCCTTGCCGTCGGCATAGGAGCCACGTGGCAGCCACTGGTAGCTCGCCCTTGCCCTATGCCGACGGCAAGGCCGTCGGCATAGTTTCTTTCTGATTTTTTTTCTTTTCTCTGTTTTAATTCAAATCAATTCAATTCAAATACACAGCAGATATATATGATGAAATAGACATACACAATAGATATAAGTATCATCCTCACAACCAACATCACAAGAACATAAATATCATCACAAACATAAGCATCGTCGCAACAACATAAGCATCGCAAAGTCATCTAAAGGACGGGGAGTCATCTAAAGCATCGTCGCAACAACATCATCTAAAGCATCGTCGTAACAACATAAACAACATAAGCATGTAAGCATCATCTAGAGGAGCATAAAAGAAGTCATCTAAAGACCCACAGGCTTAAGCGCCAGGACGTCCACCACCACCGCCAAAGTACCGGTCGTCACAGCCAAAGCACCGGTCGTCACTGCTAGCGGTAGCGCTACCGCCACCGCCACCTCCTCGGTGGATGGGAGTGACTGGGCTCCGTGACTCGGGAGTCATACGAACACCGGCACCACCACCAACGGAAGATGCACCCGTTGCCTGGATGTTTGAAAAGACATGTTCAGGGGATATATGATTGTGTTGAATAAACGGTAAGCGGTGGTTGAATAGTTTGGGGATATACTAACCACTGTAGTCCCCGGGTGCTGTGCCAGAAACTCCTCGAAGGTAAGCAGCACTGGTTGTGGTCCAGCAGGTGGTGGTGGTGGTTCCATTACGGGAACCGTGCCTGCCGCCATGCTCTCAAAAACAAGCTGCATGTTAATTGACAAAGCAAACACGAATGTCAGAAGAAATGAAAGTGCAAATATAGAAATGAAATGAAAGGGGCTAAACTAACCATCATCATGCGAGTGCTGTGGTCCTGGACGGCTGCAACTCTCGCGCTCCATGCCATGGTCTCCTGGCGTGTGTACTCCATGTAGGCCTACAATATGACATGATGGAACTCATTAAACATCTCAATGCGGAAAATAAAGTGAGCAATGAAGATAAGAGGGAAAATACTTACAGAGTGCCGCTCGGCTAGGAAGGAGTGTGACTGCGCACTGGACGTGCTCATGCGCTGGCTCAGGCTCGGGTCGGTAGCTCGGAGCCGTGTGAAGGAGATAGAAGGAGTACACACGGCATCCAGAACCGCCTGCCGACCATGAAGCTTCGGCCCTATGCCCACCACCGCCCTCTCGTCCGTAGCCTGCTTTAAGGGGTCAGGTGTGCCAGGATTTACCTTCAGATACACTTCCTCGTAGGCCTTCAGGTTCTCCCCGCTTTTGCCGTAGTAGTCGCCCTTGCCCTCCTTGGACATACTCCGTGTATGGGCGATTTGCCACGCCTCTATGTCAGAGAGCGGCCGCTTCAGTTTCTCCTCCTGCACCACCAAACAGAGATTAGTGATACATAAGAAAGTGACGGTAAATAGAAGAAGAAGAATGTTTCATGTAAATAAATATACCTGAACTTTCTTGTGGCTAAAGTGGTTCCGGTTTCCCTGACCATGTGTTCCATCGGTCCCTCGGTTAGCCCGGTTTTTCTGGCTCTTAGCAGCCCACTCTGCATCCTAACCGAGCCACAGATCCACCAATGCCGCCCAGCCATCGCCCCTTCCATAACACCAACCAGAACACACCTACATAATGAAAGCATAATGGCATGTCAACACGAAACGATGAAATTTAGCACAAACGCCAGAATGAAAAATTTGTTATACTTACGGCCAAGTACTCCTCCCTCTCCAAGGTAATATGCATCCTCCGCGAGTCTTCCTTGGTCATCTTCGTATCAAGAGCGTCATGATAATATTGCGAGATGGCCACCCAGCGCACCTCGTACTGCATCTGACGGGCCTTCTTCCTCGCTTGGCCCAGCACGATCTCGTCGGCAGTGAACTTGTGCTCCTCAAGAACTCGATAGTATCTCTACAATCATTCAGAAAACAAGAATGAAAGAAGCCATGAGTTAAACCATTCGATGGTAAACTACGAACGAAACTGAAGACTCGTGCTTCTGAAGAGAACTTACCCAAAAATTTGTGATCACGGCATTAGCATACGTGGTATGGTCCGGGTGGGGGGCCACTTCCCAGTGGTTCCAGCTGGTGACCAAAACACGGTGCCCAGGCTGCCTGACTGGATCCGGACGAAACAACCCCGGCCAGTGTTCCTTCAGCAAAACGGTGATGAGGCCGTTTGGAAGACGGGCCCCTTTAGGAATTATCCAGTTGCTGCAAAAGATAGAAAGAATGAAAATATGAGCATGTGTACAATCAAAAGAAGGAAAATATTAGCATGTGTACAAGCAAAAGAATTAAATTATGATTAAGTGGCACTTACTCTTTCCCCTTGGGCTCAATGAGGGAGCTTTGCATTACCACACAGCCACCCCTTGTTGTGGGCAACCCCCTCGCTGCCACCACCATCCTCCCCACCACCACCATCCTCCTCCTCCTCGTCCTCCTCCCCAACCTCCTCCTCCTCCTCCTGAACCTCCTCCTCCTCGTGAACCTCCTCCTCCTCCTCCTCCTCCTCCTGCTCGATAGAGGAGGGCCTCGAAGAGGACACTCCTAAGTCGGCGAGGGAGCACTGTTTCTGGCCCCGACCCTGTCCTCCTCTAGGGGCACCTCTCCCTCGACCTCCCTGTGAGGAGTCATCCTCAAGTAGTCGGGAAGGAAGAGTACAGGGTCGACCACTCCGACTAGTCATCCTGGCGAGCTTCGATAGGAAACCCGTGCCGTCGGTCTTCCCCTTGCCCATGTTAAGCGAACCTGCATTGAAAAGAGAATAAACAATTAGTACATTAATAATAAGGAATAAAAAACACATTAATAAATAATCATAAAAAGGCATATTAACAAACCATAGAAAAAAAGACATGAAACGTACATCTGCTAGAACCCATACGAATCATCACGGTTGTAACCGATTCCTCGATCGGTCTCATCATCACTATCACGCATATCATCTTCGTTGTCTGACGGAGGTGGAGGCTCTTCCTCGTCCTCAGCGTCTTCGTTTAACTTTTATAGCATAAGTATGTCATTTTCATTAACAATGGTCTCACCATCACCCAAGGCGTCAGCGTCATCGTTTCGATCCACGTCATCATCACCCAAGGCGTTAGCATCATCGTTTCTGACCACATCATCATCAGGTTGCTCTTGATAGAACACTCCCTCGTATGTCATGGGGTTAATGTTGTAGTAATCGTCATCGTTCGGGTCCGGTAGCTTACCATGTGGCGACACCTTGAACACAACTTCCCAACCCTTTAGATACTCTTTCTGGCATGGGTATGGCAAATAATAAACTTGTGTGGCTTGGGTAGCCGCAATAAAGAGATCGGCTCCGGCATACACGGTTGATGGTTTAACTTCGACCAAACCAACGGAAGGCGTATGTCTCAGCCACTCTACTGGGTCGAACCATCGGCATTTGAACACAGGGAGACTTAGTGTTTCGCGCCCACGGCTGAATGTAAGCTTGTATATTTTTTCTACCCTTCCGTAGTAGTCAACTGAATTTTGACCTTGCGTGTACACCCCGGTATTTATATTCTTGGGATCAGGTCGGCTGTTCTGGTGCTCCTCTGTATGGAAGCGATACCCATTCACATCATACTTTTCACATGTCTTGACCCGAGGGTCAAAACCCATGGAAACCCATCTCAATTCGTCATCCATGGATATGTTCGAATCTTGTCCCTACAAGTTTAATTGAAATTGTTGGGTGCATTAGTTCGGTAAACTAATAAATGTTGAACTAGGTATTTAATAGGGGAATGTGAAAGTTTACTTTCTCCATGAACCAAGCAACAAATTTTTTCCTTCCAGGGTTTCCATGCCGGAGAAGAGTAAGTTCCTCCGCCTCAGTAGGAGGAATCATTCCCGTCCACTCCTCACGAACGAATTAACTAAAAGAAGAAAAGCGGTGTTAGAACGGGACTAAGTGAACATAGAACATGATGTTGTGCAAGACATAAAGGAATGGTGTAGTGGTATTACCTCATCCACACATCCTCAACTTCCTTGATGTTGTGCAAGACATAGAACATGAGGTCCTCCCACTCTTGTTGTGGCATGTTATAAGATTTCGAGCCCCCAGCCCTGTCACCTTGCCCGCTGAATAGACGGAGCTTGGGTTTATACTTCGGCTCTTCTATATTGTATCGAGGCACCTTATTATGCAGAGTGGGAACGTGGTCTGGATAGTACGATGTCCTGAGGTCTGACACCTCCTCTAGGATAACTGCCTTAGCTATGGAAGCTTCAATTTTAGCTTTGTTTCCACATTTCTGTCGAAGATGCTTGTTCTGCCTCTCAGGGCCGTACTGCCAACGATTCTGCACAGGCCCCCCAACAATACCTCGTTCGCGAGGTGCAAAATGAGATGTGTCATCGGAGTAAAGAAGCCTGGCGGAAAGATCGTTTCTAGCTTCCATATCAACTCCGGTGCCTTCTTATGCAATTGTCTAATCACCTCGGGACATACTTCTTTAGCATAGAGCGTGCGGAAGAAATGGCTTAGCTCCGCAAGCACTCGCCATACATGCTCGGGGACATAACCTCGAACCATCACCGGCATTATCCGCTCAATCCATACATGATAGTCATGACTCTTGAGCCCGGTCACTTTGCCCCTTGAAAGATTGACTCCCTTACTTATATTCGTTGACTTTCGCCGGAATGGGTTCGACCGATGGACATTTTCACCTGGATGTGATAGCCCAGGCCCTAGGTACACTTCGGATCAAGGTCCGGGCACAACCCACAAAAAGATTCCCTCCGTTACTGCCCGACGTGGCCGTTCCCCCCCTCCGTGCGACGGCGGCGGCGACGCCGGTGAGGGGGGTCACCCCACGGAGCCCCGTGCCGTGTCCTTGCACCCGCCACCGCACTTCCAGATGTGTAGGAGGGCCCAGAGAAAGACCCGGCGGCATAGCTACCCCCCAAACTACACCCGTCCCGCCTAACCCTACGAGAGTTGACCGGGCGGTCTACGCCTTTGACTTTCGCCGGACGGGGTTCGACCGATGGACATTTTCACCTGGATGTGATAGCCCAGCCCCTAGGTACACTTCGGATTAAGGTCCGGGCACAACCCACACCAAGATTCCCTCCGTTACTACCCGACGTGGCCGTTCCCCCCCTCCGTGCGACGGCGGCGGCGACGCCGGTGAGGGGGGTCACACCACGGAGCCCCGTGCCGTGTGCTTGCACCCGCCACCGCACTTCCGGACGTGTAGGAGGGCCCAGAGAAAGACCCGGCGGCATAGCTACCCCCCCAAACTACACCCGTCCCGCCTAACCCTGCGAGAGTTGACCGGACGGTAAACTGGGCCCAAGAGATACGCGTGGTGTATCTATGTGTGTTTATGTATAGATAAGACACAATTTAATAAATGGATTTTTTTAGAAAAAAATTATATATAAAAAAAAGAATTTAAAAAAATTCCACGTAGATATGCCGACGGTTAAGCCGTAGGCATACCTCCACGCGCCACGTCATCGATCCGCGGCATCGTGGGCCCGAAGGTATGCCGACGGCAGCCGTCTGCATAGATTCGGGCCCACGGTGCCGCGGATCGATGACGTGGCGCGGGGAGGTATGCCGACGGCTTCACATCATCGATCCGCAGCCTCCATGGGCCCGGAGGTATGCCGACGGCAGCCGTCGGCATATCCCCGGGCCAACGGTGCCGCGGATCGATGACGTGGCGCGTGGAGGTATGCCGACGGTTGACGTTTGGGCCGTCGGCATACGTTTAACGGCGGCAACCAGCCGTGAGAACCGGGGCGGCCGGTCCCACACATATGCCGACGGTGATGCTACGCCGACGGCCACCGTAGGCATAGATGGAGGTATCCCGACGGCCTAGCTGTGCCGACGGCCACCGTAGGCATAGATGGAGGTATGCCGACGGCCTGGATACGCCGACGGTTCGCCATCGGCCGTCGGCATACTGCCCTATATGCCGACGGTGGCCGTCGGCATAGTCTAGGCCATCGGCGTCGGCATAAATTCTGGTAGTGATTGAGGCCTCAAAGGACTGTTTATATAGATTACAAAACTTGGACTTCAAAACTAATAGAGATAGATTACAATTCAAAACCGGCGGCCAAACTATCCGTAATCGACCTATACTCTAATAATGTCCGTACCTTGTGTAACTACTACACCGTGAAATAAACAAATCACCACACGAGCCTTTTGTCTCGATCGATTCCCAGCTTCCGACGCTAGCTAGCGCATCTCGCCGGCCGGATTCGATCGGCTAGCAAGAACGCCTCGGCTGCCCGTGCCGTGCACTAGGCAGCAATTTGCCAAGGAAACTGGAAACCATGGACCTGCTCTCCGACGACGTGCTCGCTTGCATCCTCCGCCGCCTCAACCCGCGCAGCCTGGCGGCGTCCCGCTGCGTCTGCAAGGCGTGGCGCGACGTCGTTGACGCCCGGAGCCTGCTGCGCGCGGACCTCCTCCCGCTCTCGGTCTACGGGATCTTCTTCGTGGAGGAGGTGATCCTGAGCAGCATGCGATTCTTCGCCCGCCCCCAGATGGAGCACGAAATCGCCGACAGGTTCGACTACCTGGACGACGACGTCCCCCGCCCAGGCCACCATCTGGAAGTGCTGGATCACCGCAACGGTCTGCTCTTGCTCAGGGACTGGGTGGTTAACCCGGCGACCCGGCAGTGCGCGCCCTTGCCCCCGCCCCCGCCTCTACGCGCGGGGATGGAAGCTTTCTTTGACACCAGATACCTTGTGTTTGATCCCACTCTATCGCCGCACTACCATGTGTTTTCGATCCCTAAAGTCTCGCTCAGAACTGGTGATCTAACCAAATTCACCGAGGAGACGGAGTGGCCGCCATCGCCGTACACGCTGACCGTATTCTCCTCGAGAACACGGAGGTGGGAGGTGAGGTCTTTTGTTCGAGAAGAAGGAGAAGCGGCCACACGGACTACCATAGCTGACATCAACTTCTCTCCTCGGAAGCACCGCTACGCCGTCTACTGGCGGGATGCGCTTTATGTGCATTCCGAAGACGATTCCATTATACGGTATGTATGAGCTCAACCCTCCTTTTTACTAGGACATTTTTCTCTACTAGTTGTACCAAAAACATCTGCTTATAGTAAGATCTAAGTATTAATTAACACGTACGCATGGCTCTCCTCCATATCATCTCTGCATGCAGCATAACCTTGTCGACCCATAAGTACCAAGTGATTCCATCTCCAATAGGACGTCAAGTGACACTTTACTTGGGGAAATCAATGAACGGCGTGTACTGTGCACAAATCTCTAATTGGGAGGAACGGCTACGAATTTGGGTACTTGATGAGGTATGCGGTCAAACAAAGTGGGTGCTGAAGAATGACGTGAGCATTAAACCACTCGTGGGACTAACACATCAAGACTTTGGCCTTCAAAACTATGGACTTTGGACTTTGCAAAACGCTGAACCGATGGCGGAGCAGAAATTTGAATGGGATCTTGACAGCGGCATTACCCTTGAAGCTGACGCTAAGGCTCAAATAAATCACTCTTATCATAATATTCGTACCCTAGGATTTCATCCTTACAAGGAGATTCTCTTCTTATGGACAAATTCCAAAAGAGTAGTAGCTTACCATTTAAATAGTTCCAAGGCTCAAGACGTGGGAAAATTACTCGTATCATCGGTAGAATCATCTTTTGTATACACACCCTTGTTGGATGGGGAAATATTAGGAAAAAAGTTAAAATAGCTGTTGGCATCAAAGTGGTATCAGTCAAATGTAAGATGTCATATTGATCTGTAACATATGTACACCGGAGTATCGGCGTTGACTAATTTTTTGTTCCCTACCTTTTCTTGTATTTTAACTTAATTTATGTGTGTTTCCACGATGTTTTGCAAAGTTTGTGCAATGAGGACACCATGCCATTGTCTGACAAGGGAATAATCAGAGAAGAGTGTACGTACATAGTAGTCAGCATTGACACTTCGATTTCCCACTTCTTGACACTTTGATTTCCCACTACTAGTGGTATGAGGTATCAAGTGCCAGATGTGAGATGGCATATTGATCCGACTGGATAGCGCTTCAATTTTAGTATCTTACCTTCTTTTTGTATTTTAATTTATTTACGTGTTCCCACGATGTCGATCGAAGTTGGGACCGAATGTTGAGTTTGCCAAGCAATGAGGAAACCATACTATCGGCGCCATGCACCACCTCGTTGGTGCTGCTGGTGTTAGTCTAGGCTTTGTTGTGGCTTGGACGAACGAGTTATGAATCATCTTTGTGGGCACTGTAGTTTAATCAGTAGCAGATCCTACACTAGGGGCGTGTTTGGTTGCTCGCATGGTCGTTTCTCGCACCCAGTGGCACGGATTTGGGCCGTTTGGTTTGCTGTTATTCACGGAATCTTTGCATCGCACGAGTTTTAAAGCAGGCCAAAAGTTGGCCTGCTGGGAACGCTCGATCCCAGCGTTCTCGCAGGGCCAGGCCCTGGCGAGCCAAAAGTCGGTCCGCGCCGCACGCGCGCGGAAGGGCGGGAGACGCCGAGACGCCTCGAGTCTACGCGACATAAATCCCCTCACCGCTCCTCTCCCACCGCTCACTCGCCCCTTCCAGAGACGCCATTCCCTCTCTCCTCTCGCCGCCGGCGGTTCCTCCGCCGGCGGTAGATCGGATTACACCATCTCGTACTCCGTTGACTCTCTCCTCTAAACAACGTACGTCAGGCAATTGGCCGTCATCTTCTACGCCGCCATCTCATTCTGCCAGGCTCCCTCAACAGCATCAATGGCGGTAAGTGCTCAATCATCCCACAATCTTTGCTGCTATGGTAGATCTGTTTGAATCGGCACATTTCGTGTCTAATTTCTTACATGCACGGTACTTTGTTAGTGCTAGGGCGGATTTTAAGCGCTAGGGTTCTTGTTCGTACGGCTAGGGTTTTTGTTCTTCTTGTTGGTCGTCCTCATATGGGGTTCATAGTTAGCAGATCTGGCACTATATTCCTCAGTTCTCTATTTGTATTATACCGATTAGCCAGATTTGCAAGATTTTCCGATTTTAGTACTGTTTAGGGCTGATTCACACTAGGGATTTAGTAGCAGAACTGTTTGTAGAAGGCCGATGATGAATCGGTATTGTGTTGTATTTCCAAGGTGGGGTTTGTTAACCATGACGTCTGAACACAACTAGTGTTCATTCAACACGGTTCGCTTACACCATCCCTGGAGATCGTGCGTGACTACTGCCACATGCAGCAAGTTTTCACGCACCATCTGAGGTTGTCTTTCCACATGCAGTAAGTTTTCGAATTTAGGATATGTTTGCAATTTTTCTGATGATTTAAAAGCAGGGTACAGATGAAGGGATGGCACTGTGGAACCTAGGTGCAAGATAAACGGTCATTTTATCGTGTCCGTTGGTTCCACAGTATCAATTGTTCAATTGTTCTGTCCCCATTGTTCTATGAGGCAGCATTTCGTGTTAAATCTCTTGGGTCGATGATTAAATCTAGCCACATGGTTGTTTAAGGGGCTGGGGTTGGTGAACTTAGTGGGTTGCAACAACAAAGATCGTGTGCCTCTAACTTGGTTCAATAACACTGAGTCCCTTTCAACTACTGCGAACGATGATTCGACAGTACCTTGTGGATTGTGGGATGACATTTATCCTACATTTCCCTTGGTACTGTTGCGTCATCGTCTCGCAATTTGTGGGTTTATAAGGCATGTTTTAATTCTCGCTTACTTGTGTTTGCGCACCCTCTCTTTTAATTCCTGCTTACTTGTGTTTGCGATGATTCAATTCTTTAGCACCATGTCTTTCGGGGGGACGATCTTGTACTACCTGATGCCATTCAGATTGTTCTGAATTGTTTTGGGTAGTATAGATTCATCTCCCTTATCTATGTGTGCTTCTCATATGAGGCTTCGAATTTTATTTACCATTTTTTCATAGACCTATGATTTAATTTTGTGCCACCTTGTGATCAAGGGATGGCCTTTAGTACCTAGTGTTGTGCATGATCAGATAATATGCTATGCATGATCCCTGGTACTAAGGGATCATCTCTTGAGTGCTATGCATGATCCCTGGTGTGTTATGAGGCATGTTTTAATTCTCTGCTTTCTTTTGCAGTGCCTTGAGGAGGAGGATGTGCAAGCTTCTTCCAAGAGGCCGACGGGTAGGCCAATGCAGGTTGGCCACTTCCATGACGACGTTGGCCCAACGCATTTCTCCAAGATGATCATGTCTGCTAGCCTGGAGCATCTGCCAATTCCCAACGGCTTCTGTGGCTTCATTTGCACTATCCCGAGGACCATCACGCTGAAGACGAACACCGGATGCAGCTGGAAGGTGAAGCTGAAAGAGATTGATGGAAGGATTTCCATCGACCAAGGATGGGCAGGCTTTGCCATTGCTCACCAGATCAAGATCGGCTACCTCCTCACCTTCAAAGTCCTCAAGTGTGACGTCTACAGGGTGACGATCTTCGACTTCTCCATGGTTGAAATCCTACAGAAGTGCGGCCAACACGATCCAGCCCTTGCATTGATCGACAAATGAAGGTGATCTGGTCATGTCGTTATGTGGTTGTTATGGTTTCGCTTTGAATGTGTTGATGTGAACTTGTTCATCTGAACTTGTTGGTACTATGTTCTGTGGTGCTGCTATATATTGCAGCCTGGTTATCCCTAATATTGCTGCTTACTACTTTCATATTGCTGCTTAGTACTTTGTTCTTATAGTTCTCATATGAGGGGGTAACCACACCTCTTGAGAAAGTGGTTATCAGGCCACACCATATGCGATCAACCAAACGAGTAGTTTCGCTTCTGCAAGGCATTGTGCAACCAACCAAACAATGTGCACGAGGTTTCGCCAAAGTGCCAGAAATTAGCATTCAGGCAACCAATCAAAGTGTCTAACCAGGCCCAAACCCAATCTCCACTCAGCCTGCCCCAGGGAGAAAAATCGAGAAAAAGGAAAAAAATAACAACGTGAACCTAACACGCTCTAGATGGGGGGAGCTCCTATATGGCGACCTACGCGCCAGGAAGCAGTCAGGCGCGTAGGGGGGGCATGTTCGTGTGGACGTAGATGGGCTGGCCCATATCGTTGGCCGGAGCTTGTTTTACTGTTTTCGGTTGTTTCTTTCAATTTGGAACGTTCAGAAAAAGTGGATGTACGTCCTACTTCGAATTTGAACAAGAAGCTTTCTTGATGTCTTCCGCGCAAAAGAAAATTGTTTGTTTTCGTTTTTTTCTGTATGTTCCTACTTCGAAAGGAATAAAATGAATTGAACAAAAAATGTAGAAAAATAAAATCCAAGAAAAATGCAGTGACTTTGATGTCAAGGACTCTTTTTGTTACTGAATATTCTAAAAATGTCATACAAGGAAATTGACCAGGAAAAAATGGCATACAAGGGATCAAATAACGTCTTTATCCATTTTCCTGGACTATCGTAGTTTTTTGTTGAAAATGTCTTCAAGTAGTTGTTGTACCTAGTTTATTAAGCAGAGGAAAACAAAACTGTTTGTAAGTATATTGAAGCATCCACAAAACACATAATGAAAAAAAAACACTTTTAAATTGCAAAGAATGGAAAACATGATCTGAATGTGCTAACATTTTTCCTTAACCATAAAGTGCTACTCCCTATAGAATTGAACATTCCGTGTTGATCGTAATTGAAAAATTAAATTTCACCCATTTTAAAAGAAGTTTATTATATAGAAGCATTCCAAAAGAGTTATTGAAGGGAAATGAATATAGAAGGTAGTCAGATGTTTTGATGAAAATAAAGCACAAATGTATGACAGATGTTTAACACAGAGGTAGAGAGCACAAAAATTGCCTAATTTGTAAATTAATGGTAAGCATGAGAAAAAGATTCTATGACTAGTATACCTGCATTATAGATCACTACCTGATGGTAGTTGTCAAACTGTTTCCTTAAGTTGCTCATTTCGATAGTCGGAAGCCCTGTTCAGAAAATATGTGTGAGGAAATTAGAAAAAAAAAGTTTTGGAGCTGAAAATGTTGTGCTTGTATGTCATGTTTCCTTCAGTTGAAACCAACTAACAAACGAGTAGTGAAGAACATTTAAAACAAAATGTGTTGTATTACATGTTTCTGTAGGAATGTTTTCACCACGTCGAGTTGAATTTCATTGTGACTGCAAGTAACAAGTTCATAGAAGAATTTCTCTCGTAGTGCTTGTATCTCAGCCTGTACAAACCAAAAAAAGTATTCTTGAGAATCCTTGCGAAGCAGTTGCTTGTAGGAAAAGTAGTTAATGCCAAAAAAAGAAAACTCACACTTGAGAATCCTTGCAAACCTATTCTTTTGTACCACTTGATGTATTGCAATATGAAGATCCCAGAGTCATACCTATTTTGATATGAACAGCAAGTAAAAACAAATGAAGTTGCGAGTTGTAGAAATTATAGTAAACAAAAAAGAATGAACTCAGATTTAAGCAAAATCGAACGGAAGAAACCTAGGGGAGATTAAAAAATACCTGAACGTGTGCTTAGGAACTTTTATGAATCTATAGTCAAACTGCTTAATATTGAATGCTACACATTGAGGATATGATGCAGCAAAAAGTTGTTTGAAATTGTAGGCAACTGTGCTTATTGTGTTTACAAATTTATCATCCCCAAAATCAGGATTCAGAATGTCGAAGACCTTGTCATTCATGTTTGCAACAATTAGTAGCCACTACTTGTCATTTATGCATGGCAAGTGAACCTGAAAAAACAGTCATGCATAGGAATGAACAAAGTTGTAAGAATGCAAAAAAGCGGTCTGAAGATACAAATTGAGCTTACGAAAAATGTATTTCTGCAAAAGTAATTACCACGGAAGCACTCTGCAAGTTGAGACCAATTGATTCCTCATCAAACATCTTAAGGCACTTGGAATGGTCGAGCATGGGGTCCATTAGCTTTTTCTGTGCAAGTTGAGTTGTACACAAGATTAGGGACGAAGAAAGATAAAAAAATATGGAAATAATTTACGATTTTGGGAGTACTATTTCTCACCATATCTTCTCTACTGACAACATGTGTTATAATATCGTGATTTTTTAGTAGTCCTTGTCTTCCTTTGAACATTTGTTCTTTATTCATTTATTTTGAGAAACAGTCGACAACGTGTGGGCTTATCCAACCTCCAGGCATCAATGATAGGGTTAAAGTTCTTTGCTCAACACAAATGCTTTCACATTCAAATATCCTTGGGCTACAAAAAAAGATTAAAAACAGAAAGATCAATGAACTGAATGCTAATGTCAAAAATACCATGAAGAACAACCAAAATCATTTATGAACTTGCGGAAAACAATCTTAACCTTGGCTCCAATGATGAGATGGCAGAAGTCATTGTTGTGTAGAAATCATTCTCTATTGCATTTGAAAAAATTAATTGCCGGGTAGCAATAGGCTCCAGATGGTGGGCACTTTGGACTGGAGAAATGTTTTTGTGTACTTGAAATGATGTTTTCACATTTCTAGATTTATTCCTCTTGGTTGCTTCTGCTTCATGTTGGTCTAGCGCTTGAACTAGAAGTGGATCTACCACTGGTGTACCGAATGGCTGTGGTGGAGCTGGAGGTTCAAACTGCAATAAACTCACAGCACTTTTGCCTCCAAATGAATGTGTTGATGTGGAAACATGTGTGACTAGAGAAGAGTTTTTGCTCATAATGAACCTTGTTGGTCGACCTGCTATTAGAGGGAAAAGGTAACTAGAATTTGGTTGTTGAACAACTGGATTTGGAATCACATCTTGCAAACAATCTGTTATATCATCGAAGCTTGGATATTCTGATAACAAATGTTCATTAGAATAACAGAGTGCGGTTCTTTTTCCTTGCGCCCGTTCATTGAGGGATAGACCCCAAGATGGCATTTGTTTTCCTGGTGCTTGCACAGCATTGTTCCGCATGGCTTGGGGATCAAAAATGAAATCATCTAGGAACACTTTATATTGCTCACTAAGAGGATGGTTGACACAATCTGTTTGACATGCAGAAAAGAAGTGAGCATGCAAGTAAAAAAATTATGGGATAAGTGATTTGAAATTATTTGTGGGTTAACAAATGGAGAGTTAGAAAAGAAAACCTTGTAAATTTCTCCTGGTTTACGGAATCTGAAAAGTGGTAGACTGAATTTTGTTTCAGGTGATGTCCTTTTTATCTTAACTGTTTGTATCTCTCATAATAACCTTGCACAAAGGAAATTCAGTAAAGTTGCAGCAGAAAACGTAATGTAAGAAAAATTCAAACTAATCTTGAATAATTAGTAAGAAGAAAGGAAAACCTGGTGGCCCCACAGACCCTAACTCCGATGCTATAAAATCCTATTTTCGGAGAAAAAATTCAAGGAGGAAGAATTATCGCGTTTCACGAGATGGAGCCGCCGTCGCCTCCTGTTCTTCATCGGGAGGCCAGATCTGGAGTCCGTTCAGGGCTCCGGAGAGGGGAATCTTCGATCTTCGTCATCACCAACCGTCCTTCATCGCCAATTCCATGATGCTCCCCACCGGGAGTGAGTAATTCCTTCGTAGGCTCGCTGGTCGGTGAGGATTTGGATGAGATTCATCATGTAATTGAGTTAGTTTTGTTAGGGCTTGATCCCTAGTAAGAAGAAATGAAAACTATCAGACTTGTAATTACCTTGAATGAAATCCATCAGAAAGTTCGTTGGTTGTTGTTCTAGGAGACTTTGTTGTGGACGTAAATCAGCCAAAGCTAATTCTTCATAAGATGGGCAATTTGTCGCTGGGAACTCAAATTCCATTTCTGGTTGAGGGAAGTTAGTTATTGTCGAGAAATTTTTGATGATATCTTTGAAAACTTGGTGGGTGTAGCTATTCTTAGCAAAGGTGTCATCCTTCAGGGAGCTAGGTAACTCTGGAACTGCTAGTACAAAGTTTTCTAGTTGTGCGTGAGCAATTATTTCGCAGTAGGTTGTTGTAGTTGTGCTTGTTGATGACGTAACTGAAACAATGTTGTCGATGTAACTCATCAAGGTAGGGGTGTGGTTGCGAACTAGGCCTTGGAAGAACTTCTGCGTGCTAATTTGAAGGGTCAACTTGTCCTGTTTGGTTGTCAGCTGAAGGATTTAATAGATTAATTCAGTAAATAACTGCGAAAGGACAAAAATGTTTTTGAATGAAAGTAAAAAATAAATCTGAAAATACTGACATGTGTTTGAGCAATGTGTGGGAATGTCATGTAGAAGCTTGTAAGAGTAGAAGCTTTCTGTATCATTGAATGGAGTGCATGATATGTGCTTCAATTGTTTTTGTGTTAAAACTAATTAGCTTAGAACACATAGGGGAAAATTGGGATTACACATAAAAAGAAACAAAGCCCAAGTGTGAAGGCTTTACCGGTAGTCTGCCAAATTCAGTACTTCTTTCAAAATTAATGTCAAGAGCAATGAATGTTTTAATAAGTTCGCTGGCCATAAATGAAGTCTGGGCCCTCCGTTACTGCCCGACATGGCCGTTCCCCCCCTCCGTGCGACGGCGGCGGCGACGCCGGTGAGGGGGGTCACACCACGGAGCCCCGTGCCATGTGCTTGCACCCGCCACCGCACTTCCGGACGTGTAGGAGGGCCCAGAGAAAAACCCGGCGGCATAGCTACCTCCCCAAACTACACCCGTCCCGCCTAACCCTGCGAGAGTTGACCGGGCGGTCTACGCCTTTGACTTTCACCGGACGGGGTTCGACCGATGGACATTTTCACCTGGAAGTGATAGCCCAGCCCCTAGGTACACTTCGGATGAAGGTCCGGGCACAACCCACACCAAGATTCCCTCCGTTACTGCCCGACGTGGCCGTTCCCCCCTCCGTGCGACGGCGACGAGGACGCCGGTGAGGGGGGTCACACCACGAAGCCCCGTGCTGTGTGCTTGCACCCGCCACCGCACTTCCGGACGTGTAGGAGGGCCCAGAGAAAGACCCGGCGACATAGCTACCCCCCCCCCAAACTACACCCGTACCGCCTAACCCTGCGAGAGTTGACCAGGCGGTATACGCCTTGGACTTTCGCCTGAATGGGTTCGACCGATGGACTTTTTCACCTGGATGTGATAGCCCAGCCCCTAGGTACACTTCGGATCAAGGTCCGGGCACAACCCACACCAAGATTCCCTCCGTTACTGCCCGACGTGGTCGTTCCCCCCCTCCGTGCGACGGCGGTGGCGACGCCGGTGAGGGGGGTCACACCACGGAGCCCCGTGCCGTGTGCTTGCACCCGCCACCGCACTTCCGGACGTGTAGGAGGGCCCAGAGAAAGACCAGGCGGCATAGCTACCCCCCCCCCCAAACTACACCCGTCCCGTCTAACCCTGCGAGAGTTGACCGGGCGGTCTACGCCTTTGACTTTCGCCGGACGGGGTTCGACCGATGGACATTTTCACCTGGATGTGATAGCCCAGCCCCTAGGTACACTTCGGATCAAGGTCCGGGCACAACCCACACCAAGATTCCCTCCATTACTGCCCGACGTGGCCGTTCCCCCCCTCCGTGCGACGGCGGCGGCGACGTCGGTGAGGGGGGTCACACCACGGAGCCCCGTGCCGTGTGCTTACACCCGCCACCGCACTTCCGGACGTGTAGGAGGGCCCAGAGAAAGACCCGGCGGCATAGCTACCCCCCAAACTACACATGTCCCGCCTAACCCTGCAAGAGTTGATCGGGCAGTCTACGCCTTTGACTTTCGCCGGAATAGGTTCGACCGATGGACATTTTCACCTTGATGTGATAGCCCAGCACCTAGGTACACTTCAGATCAAGGTCCGGGCACAACCCACACCAAGATTCCCTCCGTTACTGCCCGACATGGCCGTTCCCCCCCCTCCGTGCGACGGCGGCGGCGACGCCGGTGAGGGGGGTCACACCACGGAGCCCCGTGCCATGTGCTTGCACCCGCCACCGCACTTCCGGACGTGTAGGAGGGCCCAGAGAAAGACCCGGCGGCATAGCTACCCCCCCCCCCCAAACTACACCCGTCCCGTCTAACCCTGCGAGAGTTGACCGGGCGGTCTACGCCTTTGACTTTCGCCGGAATGGGTTCGACCGATGGACATTTTCACCTGGATGTGATAGCCCAGCCCCTAGGTACACTTCGGATCAAGGTCCGGGCACAACCCACAAAAAGATTCCCTCCGTTACTACCCGACGTGGCCGTTCCCCCCTCCGTGCGACGGCGGCGGCGACGCCGGTGAGGGGGGTCACACCACGGAGCCCCGTGCCGTGTGCTTGCACCCGCCACCGCACTTCCGGATGTGTAGGAGGGCCCAGAGAAAGACCCGGCGGCATAGCTACACCCCCAAACTACACCCATCCCGCCTAACCCTACGAGAGTTGACCGGGCGGTCTACGCCTTTGACTTTCGCCGGACGGGGTTCGACCGATGGACATTTTCACCTGGATGTGATAGCCCAGCCCCTAGGTACACTTCGGATCAAGGTCCGGGCACAACCCACACCAAGATTCCCTCCGTTACTACCCGACGTGGCCGTTCCCCCCCTCCGTGCGACGGCGGCGGCGACGCCGGTGAGGGGGGTCACACCACGGATCCCCGTGTCGTGTGCTTGCACCCGCCACCGCACTTCCGGACGTGTAGGAGGGCCCAGAGAAAGACCCGGCGGCATAGCTACCCCCGCAAACTACACCCGTCCTGCCTAACCCTGCGAGAGTTGACCGGGCGGTAAACTGGGCCCAAGAGACACGCGTGGTGTATCTATGTGTGTTTATGTATAGATAAGACACAATTTAATAAATGGATTTTTTTAGAAAAAAATTATATATAAAAAAAAGAATTTAAAAAAATTCCACGTCGATATGCCGACGGTTAAGCCGTCGGCATACCTCCACGCGCCACGTCATCGATCCGCGGCATCGTGGGCCCGAAGGTATGCCGACGGCAGCCGTCTGCATAGATTCGGGCCCACGGTGATGCGGATCGATGACGTGGCGCGGGGAGGTATGCCGACGGCTTACCTCCACGCGCCACGTCATCGATCCGCGGCCTCCGTGGGCCCGGAGGTATGCCGACGGCAGCCGTCGGCATATCCCCGGGCCCACGGTGCCGCGTTTCGATGACGTGCCGCGTGGAGGTATGCCGACGGTTGACGTTTGGGCCGACGGCATACGTTTAACGGCGGCAACCAGCCGTGAGAACCGGGGCGGCCGGGCCCACACATATGCCGACGGTGATGCTACGCCGACGGCCACCGTAGGCATAGATGGAGGTATCCCGACGGCCTAGCTGTGCCGACGGCCACCGTAGGCATAGATGGAGGTATGCCGACGGCCTGGATACGCCGACGGTTCGCCATCGGCCGTCGGCATACTGCCCTATATGCCGACGGTGGCCGTCGGCATAGTCTAGGCCGTCGGCGTCGGCATAAATTCTGGTAGTGATTGAGGCCTCAAAGGGCTGTTTATATAGATTACAAAAACTTGGACTCCAAGACTAATAGAGATAGATTACAATTCAAAACCGGCGGCCATACTATCAGTAACCGACCTATACTCTAATAATGTCCGTACCTTGTGTAACTACTACACCGTGAAATAAACAAATCACCAGACGAGCCTTTTGTCTCGATCGATTCCCAGCTTCCGACGCTAGCTAGCGCATCTCGCCGGCCGGATTCGATCGGCTAGCAAGAACGCCTCGGCTGCCCGTGCCGTGCACTAGGCAGCAATTTGCCAAGGAAACTGGAAACCATGGACCTGCTCTCCGACGACGTGCTCGCTTGCATCCTCCGTCGCCTCAACCCGCGCAGCCTGGCGGCGTCCCGCTGCGTCTGCAAGGCGTGGCGCGACGTCGTTGACGCCCGGAGCCTGCTGCGCGCGGACCTCCTCCCGCTCTCGGTCTACGGGATCTTCTTCGTGGAGGAGGTGATCCTGAGCAGCATGCGATTCTTCGCCCGCCCCCTGATGGAGCACGAAATCGCCGACAGGTTCGACTACCTGGACGACGACGTCCCCCGCCCAGTCCACCACCATCTGGAAGTACTGGATCACCGCAACGGTCTGCTCTTGCTCAGGGACTGGGTGGTTAACCCGGCGACCCGGCAGTGCATGCCCTTGCCCCCGCCCCCGCCTCTACACGCTTTCTATGACATCAGATACCTTGTGTTTGATCCCACTGTATCGCCGCACTACCATGTGTTTTCGATCCCTAAAGTCTCGCTCAGAATTGGAATTGGTGATCTAACCAAATTCACCGAGGAGACGGAATGGCCGCCATCGCCCTACACGCTCACCGTATTCTCCTCGAGAACACGGAGGTGGGAGGAGAGGTCTTTTGTTCGACAAGAAGGAGAAGCGGCTACACGGACTACCATAGCTGACATCAAGTACTCTCGGAAGCACCTCTACGCCGTCTACTGGCGGGATGCGCTTTATGTGCATTCCGAAGACGATTCCATTATACGGTATGTATGAGCTCAACCCTCCTTTTTACTAGGACATTTTTCTCTACTAGTTGTACCAAAAACATCTGCTTATAGTAAGATCTAAGTATTAATTAACACGTACGCATGGCTCTCCTCCATATCATCTCTGCATGCAGCATAACCTTGTCGACCCATAAGTACCAAGTGATTCCATCTCCAATAGGACGTCAAGTGACACTTTACTTGGGGAAATCAATGAACGGCGTGTACTGTGCACAAATCTCTAATTGGGAGGAACGGCTACGAATTTGGGTACTTGATGAGGTATGCGGTCAAACAAAGTGGGTGCTGAAGAATGACGTGAGCATTAAACCACTCGTGGGACTAACACATCAAGACTTTGGCCTTCAAAACTATGGACTTTGGACTTTGCAAAACGCTGAACCGATGGCGGAGCAGAAATTTGAATGGGATCTTGACAGCGGCATTACCCTTGAAGCTGACGCTAAGGCTCAAATAAATCACTCTTATCATAATATTCGTACCCTAGGATTTCATCCTTACAAGGAGATTCTCTTCTTATGGACAAATTCCAAAAGAGTAGTAGCTTACCATTTGAATAGTTCCAAGGCTCAAGACGTGGGAAAATTACTCGTATCATCGGTAGAATCATCTTTTGTATACACACCCTTGTTGGATGGGGAAATATTAGGAAAAAAGTTAACATAGCTGTTGGCATCAAAGTGGTATCAGTCAAATGTAAGATGTCATATTGATCTGTAACATATGTACACCGGAGTATCGGCGTTGACTAATTTTTTGTTCCCTACCTTTTCTTGTATTTTAACTTAATTTATCTGTGTTTCCACGATGTTTTGCAAAGTTTGTGCAATGAGGACACCATGCCATTGTCTGACGAGGGAATAATCAGAGAAGAGTGTACGTACATAGTAGTCAGCATTGACACTTCGATTTCCCACTTCTTGACACTTTGATTTCCCACTACTAGTGGTATGAGGTATCAAGTGCCAGATGTGAGATGGCATATTGATCCGACTGGATAGCGCTTCAATTTTAGTATCTTACCTTCTTTTTGTATTTTAATTTATTTATGTGTTCCCACGATGTCGATCGAAGTTGGGACCGAATGTTGAGTTTGCCAAGCAATGAGGAAACCATACTATCGACGCCATGCACCACCTCGTTGGTGCTGCTGGTGTTAGTCTAGGCTTTGTTGTGGCTTGGACGAACGAGTTATGACTTATGAATCATCTTTGTGGGCACTGTAGTTTAATCAGTAGCTGATCCTACACTAGGAGCGTGTTTGGTTGCTCGCATGGTCGTTTCTCGCACCCAGTCGCACGGATTTGGGCCGTTTGGTTTGCTGTCATTCACGGAATCTTTGCATCGCACGAGTTTTAAAGCAGGCCAAAAGTTGGCCTGCTGGGAACGCTCGATCCCAGCGTTCTCGCAGGGCCAGGCCCTGGCGAGCCAAAAGTCGGTCCGCGCCGCACGCGCGCGGAAGGGCGGGAGACGCCGAGACGCCTCGAGTCTACGCGACATAAATCCCCTCACCGCTCCTCTCCCACCGCTCACTCGCCCCTTCCAGAGACGCCATTCCCTCTCTCCTCTCGCCGCCGGCGGTTCCTCCGCCGGCGGTAGATCGGATTACACCATCTCGTACTCCGTTGACTCTCTCCTCTAAACAACGTACGTCAGGCAATTGGCCGTCATCTTCTACGCCGCCATCTCATTCTGCCAGGCTCCCTCAACGGCATCAATGGCGGTAAGTGCTCAATCATCCCACAATCTTTGCTGCTATGGTAGATCTGTTTGAATCGGCACATTTCGTGTCTAATTTCTTACATGCACGGTACTTTGTTAGTGCTAGGGCGGATTTTAAGCGCTAGGGTTCTTGTTCGTACGGCTAGGGTTTTTGTTCTTCTTGTTGGTCGCCCTCATATGGGGTTCATAGTTAGCAGATCTGGCACTATATTCCTTAGATCTCTATTTATATTATACCGATTAGCCAGATTTGCAAAATTTTCCGATTTTAGTACTGTTTAGGGCCGATTCACACTAGGGATTTAGTAGCAGAACTGTTTGTAGAAGGCCGATGATGAATCGGTATTGTGTTGTATTTCCAAGGTGGGGTTTGTTAACCATGACGTCTGAACACAACTAGTGTTCATTCAACACGGTTCGCTTACACCATCCCTGGAGATCGTGCGTGACTACTGCCACATGCAGCAAGTTTTCACGCACCATCTGAGGTTGTCTTTCCACATGCAGTAAGTTTTCGAATTTAGGATATGTTTGCAATTTTTCTGATGATTTAAAAGCAGGGTACAGATGAAGGGATGGCACTGTGGAACCTAGGTGCAAGATAAACGGTCATTTTATCGTGTCCGTTGGTTCCACAGTATCAATTGTTCATTTGTTCTGTCCCCATTGTTCTATGAGGCAGCATTTCGTGTTAAATCTCTTGGGTCGATGATTAAATCTAGCCACATGGTTGTTTAAGGGGCTGGGGTTGGTGAACTTAGTGGGTTGCAACAACAAAGATCGTGTGCCTCTAACTTGGTTCAATAACACTGAGTCCCTTTCAACTACTGCGAACGATGATTCGACAGTACCTTGTGGATTGTGGGATGACATTTATCCTACATTTCCCTTGGTACTGTTGCGTCATCGTCTCGCAATTTGTGGGTTTATAAGGCATGTTTTAATTCTCGCTTACTTGTGTTTGCGCACCCTCTCTTTTAATTCCTGCTTACTTGTGTTTGCGATGATTCAATTCTTTAGCACCATGTCTTTCGGGGGGACGATCTTGTACTACCTGATGCCATTCAGATTGTTCTGAATTGTTTTGGGTAGTATAGATTCATCTCCCTTATCTATGTGTGCTTCTCATATGAGGCTTCGAATTTTATTTACCATTTTTTCATAGACCTATGATTTAATTTTGTGCCACCTTGTGATCAAGGGATGGCCTTTAGTACCTAGTGTTGTGCATGATCAGATAATATGCTATGCATGATCCCTGGTACTAAGGGATCATCTCTTGAGTGCTATGCATGATCCCTGGTGTGTTATGAGGCATGTTTTAATTCTCTGCTTTCTTTTGCAGTGCCTTGAGGAGGAGGATGTGCAAGCTTCTTCCAAGAGGCCGACGGGTAGGCCAATGCAGGTTGGCCACTTCCATGACGACGTTGGCCCAACGCATTTCTCCAAGATGATCATGTCTGCTAGCCTGGAGCATCTGCCAATTCCCAACGGCTTCTGTGGCTTCATTTGCACTATCCCGAGGACCATCACGCTGAAGACGAACACCGGATGCAGCTGGAAGGTGAAGCTGAAAGAGATTGATGGAAGGATTTCCATCGACCAAGGATGGGCAGGCTTTGCCATTGCTCACCAGATCAAGATCGGCTACCTCCTCACCTTCAAAGTCCTCAAGGGTGACGTCTACAGGGTGACGATCTTCGACTTCTCCATGGTTGAAATCCTACAGAAGTGCGGCCAACACGATCCAGCCCTTGCATTGATCGACAAATGAATGTGATCTGGTCATGTCGTTATGTGGTTGTTATGGTTTCGCTTTGAATGTGTTGATGTGAACTTGTTCATCTGAACTTGTTGGTACTATGTTCTGTGGTGCTGCTATATATTGCAGCCTGGTTATCCCTAATATTGCTGCTTACTACTTTCATATTGCTGCTTAGTACTTTGTTCTTATAGTTCTCATATGAGGGGGTAACCACACCTCTTGAGAAAGTGGTTATCAGGCAACACCATATGCGATCAACCAAACGAGCAGTTTCGCTTCTGCAAGGCATTGTGCAGCCAACCAAACAATGTGCACGAGGTTTAGCCAAAGTGCCAGAAATTAGCATTCAGGCAACCAATCAAAGTGTCTAACCAGGCCCAAACCCAATCTCCACTCAGCCTGCCCCAGGGAGAAAAATCGAGAAAAAGGAAAAAAATAACAACGTGAACCTAACACGCTCTAGATGGGGGGAGCTCCTATATGGCGACCTACGCGCCAGGAAGCAGTCAGGCGCATAGGGGGGGCATGTTCGTGTGGACGTAGATGGGCTGGCCCATATCGTTGGCCGGAGCTTGTTTTACTGTTTTCGGTTGTTTCTTTCAATTTGGAACGTTCAGAAAAAGTGGATGTAGGTCCTACTTTGAATTTGAACAAGAAGCTTTCTTGATGTCTTCCGCGCAAAAGAAAATTGTTTGTTTTCGTTTTTTTCTGTACGTTCCTACTTCGAAAGGAAAAAAATGAATTGAACAAAAAATGTAGAAAAATAAAATCCAAAAAAAATGCAGTGACTTTGATGTCAGGGACTCTTTTTGTTACTGAATATTCTAAAAATGTCATACAAGGAAATTGACCAGGAAAAAATGTCATACAAGGGATCAAATAATGTCTTTATCCATTTTCCTGGACTATCGTAGTTTTTTGTTGAAAATGTCTTCAAGTAGTTGTTGTACCTTGTTTATTAAGCAGAGGAAAACAAAACTGTTTGTAAGTATATTGAAGCATCCACAAAACACATAATTAAAAAAAACACTTTTAAATTGCAAAGAATGGAAAACATGATCTGAATGTGCTAACATTTTTCCTTGACCATAAAGTGCTACTCCCTATAGAATTGAACATTCCGTGTTGATCGTAATTGAAAAATTAAATTTCACCCATTTTAAAAGAAGTTTATTATATAGAAGCATTCCAAAAGAGTTATTGAAGGGAAATGAATATAGAAGGTAGTCAGATGTTTTGATGAAAATAAAGCACAAATGTATGACAGATGTTTAACACAGAGGTAGAGAGCACAAAAATTGCCTAATTTGTAAATTAATGGTAAGCATGAGAAAAAGATTCTATGACTAGTATACCTGCATTATAGATCACTACCTGATGGTAGTTGTCAAACTGTTTCCTTAAGTTGCTCATTTCGATAGTCGGAAGCCCTGTTCAGAAAATATGTGTGAGGAAATTAGAAAAAAAAAGTTTTGGAGCTGAAAATGTTGTGCTTGTATGTCATGTTTCCTTAAGTTGAAACCAACTAACAAACGAGTAGTGAAAAACATTTAAAACAAAATGTGTTGTATTACATGTTTCTGTAGGAATGTTTTCACCACGTCGAGTTGAATTTCATTGTGACTGCAAGTAACAAGTTCATAGAAGAATTTCTCTCGTAGTGCTTGTATCTCAGCCTGTACAAACCAAAAAAAAGTATTCTTGAGAATCCTTGCGAAGCAGTTGCTTGTAGGAAAAGTAGTTAATGCCAAAAAAAGAAAACTCACACTTGAGAATCCTTGCAAACCTATTCTTTTGTACCACTTGATGTATTGCAATATGAAGATCCCAGAGTCATACCTATTTTGATATGAACAGCAAGTAAAAACAAATGAAGTTGCGAGTTGTAGAAATTATAGTAAACAAAAAAGAATGAACTCAGATTTAAGCAAAATCGAACGGAAGAAACCTAGGGGAGATTAAAAAATACCTGAACGTGTGCTTAGGAACTTTTATGAATCTATAGTCAAACTGCTTAATATTGAATGCTACACATTGAGGATATGATGCAGCAAAAAGTTGTTTGAAATTGTAGGCAACTGTGCTTATTGTGTTTACAAATTTATCATCCCCAAAATCAGGATTCAGAATGTCGAAGACCTTGTCATTCATGTTTGCAACAATTAGTAGCCACTACTTGTCATTTATGCATGGCAAGTGAACCTGAAAAAACAGTCATGCATAGGAATGAACAAAGTTGTAAGAATGCAAAAAAGCGGTCTGAAGATACAGATTGAGCTTACGAAAAATGTATTTCTGCAAAAGTAATTACCACGGAAGCACTCTGCAAGTTGAGACCAATTGATTCCTCATCAAACATCTTAATGCACTTGGAATGGTCGAGCATGGGGTCCATTAGCTTTTTCTGTGCAAGTTGAGTTGTACACAAGATTAGGGACGAAGAAAGATAAAAAAATATGGAAATAATTTACGATTTTGGGAGTACTATTTCTCACCATATCTTCTCTACTGACAACATGTGTTATAATATCGTGATTTTTTAGTAGTCCTTGTCTTCCTTTGAACATTTGTTCTTTATTCATTTATTTTGAGAAACAGTCGACAACGTGTGGGCTTATCCAACCTCCAGGCATCAATGATAGGGTTAAAGTTCTTTGCTCAACACAAATGCTTTCACATTCAAATATCCTTGGGCTACAAAAAAAGATTAAAAACAGAAAGATCAATGAACTGAATGCTAATGTCAAAAATACCATGAAGAACAGCCAAAATCATTTATGAACTTGCGGAAAACAATCTTAACCTTGGCTCCAATGATGAGATGGCAGAAGTCATTGTTGTGTAGAAATCATTCTCTATTGCATTTGAAAAAATTAATTGCCGGGTAGCAATAGGCTCCAGATGGTGGGCACTTTGGACTGGAGAAATGTTTTTGTGTACTTGAAATGATGTTTTCACATTTCTAGATTTATTCCTCTTGGTTGCTTCTGCTTCATGTTGGTCTAGCGCTTGAACTAGAAGTGGATCTACCACTGGTGTACCGAATGGCTGTGGTGGAGCTGGAGGTTCAAACTGCAATAAACTCACAGCACTTTTGCCTCCAAATGAATGTGTTGATGTGGAAACATGTGTGACTAGAGAAGAGTTTTTGCTCATAATGAACCTTGTTGGTCGACCTGCTATTAGAGGGAAAAGGTAACTAGAATTTGGTTGTTGAACAACTGGATTTGGAATCACATCTTGCAAACAATCTGTTATATCATCGAAGCTTGGATATTCTGATAACAAATGTTCATTAGAATAACAGAGTGTGGTTCTTTTTCCTTGCGCCCGTTCATTGAGGGATAGACCCCAAGATGGCATTTGTTTTCCTGGTGCTTTCACAGCATTGTTCCGCATGGCTTGGGGATCAAAAATGAAATCATCTAGGAACACTTTATATTGCTCACTAAGAGGATGGTTGACACAATCTGTTTGACATGCAGAAAAGAAGTGAGCATGCAAGTAAAAAAATTATGGGATAAGTGATTTGAAATTATTTGTGGGTTAACAAATGGAGAGTTAGAAAAGAAAACCTTGTAAATTTCTCCTGGTTTAAGGAATCTGAAAAGTGGTAGACTGAATTTTGTTTCAGGTGATGTCCTTTTTATCTTAACTGTTTGTATCTCTCATAATAACCTTGGACAAAGGAAATTCAGTAAAGTTGCAGCAGAAAACGTAATGTAAGAAAAATTCAAACTAATCTTGAATAATTAGTAAGAAGAAAGGAAAACCTGGTGGCCCCACAAACCCTAACTCCGATGCTATAAAATCCTATTTTCGGAGAAAAAATTCAAGGAGGAAGAATTATCGCGTTTCACGAGATGGAGCTGCCGCCGCCTCCTGTTCTTCATCGGGAGGCCAGATCTGGAGTCCGTTCAGGGCTCCGGAGAGGGGAATCTTCGATCTTCGTCATCACCAACCGTCCTTCATCGCCAATTCCATGATGCTCCCCACCGGGAGTGAGTTATTCCTTCGTAGGCTCGCTGGTCGGTGAGGATTTGGATGAGATTCATCATGTAATTGAGTTAGTTTTGTTAGGGCTTGATCCCTAGTATCCACTATGTTCTGAGATTGATGTTGCTATGACTTTGCCATGCTTAATGCTTGTCACTAGGGCCCGAGTGCCATGATTTCAGATCTGAGCCGTTTATGTTTTCACCATTATATCTATGTTCTAGATCCGATCTTGCAAGTTATATGCACCTGTTACGTGTTATGATCCGTAAACCCCGGGGTGACAGTAATCGGGATACTTTCCGGTGATGACCGTAGTTTGAGGAGTTCATGTATTCACTATGTGTTAATGCTTTGTTCCGGTTCTCTATTAAAAGGAGGCCTTAATATCCCTTAGGTTCCTTATGGACACCGCTGCCACGGGAGGGTAGGACAAAAGATGGCATGCAAGTACTTTCCGTAAGCACGTATGACTATTTACGGTATACATGCCTACATTATATTTATGAACTGGAGCTAGTTTTGTATCGCCCTAGGTTATGACTATTATATGATTAATACCATCCAAGAAATTCACCGTTCCAATACCTACGAATTTTCCACATATTGTTTCTGCTACCACTACTATCAAAACTATAATATTATTGTGCTACTGATTACCTTGCTGCAGATAATTAATCTCCAGGTGTGGTTGAATTGACAACTCAGCTGCTAATACCTACAAATATTCTTTGGCTCCCCTTGTGTCTAATCTATAAATTTGGGTTGAATACTCTACCCTCGAAAACTGTTACGATCCCATATACTTGTGGGTTATCAAGACCTTTTTCTGGCGCCGTTGCCGGGGAGCATAGCTATATTTGTTGGGTCACTTGGGATTATTATCTATTTATCACTATGAAGAATCGGAAGGATACCAAAACCAAGATTTTTCCCTCTAAGACGAGGGGAAGTAAGGAACTGCCATCTAGCTCTACACTTGATTCACCTTCTATTTTGAGTAAACTTGCAACACCACAACATGCTATTAATCTTGATATGTCACAAGTTATTGATGATGCTACCTCTATTATGAATGATGCTTATGATGATGCTAGTACTATGCTTGATGATGATGTGCAATTAGGTGAATTTCTTGATGAACAAATTGCTAGAGCTAAAGAAAATGAAATCACTGAAACTGATGAAGTACTTGAAACTGAAAATCTTGAAACACCTGTTAGACCTAGCTCTCCAAGATATGAATGGCCTAAGATACCTGAAGGTTATGTTATGGATGAGGAGACAGCTAGAGACTTTCTTGCTTGCAATGATAGAGATGATCTTAAGAAATTATTATGCAAACTGAAAGAAAAATCTTTGAATGCTAGAATGAAATGTTATCCCCAGTTTGCTACATCACCTATCTTTGTTACTGATAAGGATTATGAATTCTCTGTCGACCCAGAGCTAATTACTCTGGTTGAATCTGATCCTTTTCATGGTTATGAAATTGAAACTGTTGTGGCACATCTTACTAAATTAAATGATATAGCCACCCTTTTTGCTCATGATGAGAAAATTCGCTACTACTACATCCTAAAATTATTTCCGTTCTCATTAAAGGGTGATGCTAAGATTTTGTACAATACTCTTGCTCCTGCTTGTGTGCGTAGTCCCCGGGATATGATTTACTACTTCTCTGAAAAATATTTTCCTGCTCATAAGAAACAAGCTACCTTACAGGAAATATTTAACTTTGTGCAAATTGAAGAAGAGAGTCTCCCGCAAGCTTGGGGGAGGCTTCTCCAATTGCTTAATGCTTTGCCTAATCATCCACTTAAGAAAAATAAAATACTTGATATATTCTATAATGGACTAACCGATGCTTCTAGGGACTTCCTAGATAGTTGTGCTGGTTGTGTTTTCAGGGAACAAACTGTTTAACAAGCTGAGGAATTATTGAACAATATATTAAAAAATTATGATGATTGGACTCTTCCTGAACCACCGCCTAAACCGACTCCGAAGAAGAGGGGTATTTTATATCTCAGTCCTGAAGATATGCAAGAGGCAAAGAAAAGTATGAAGGAAAAAGGTATTAAAGTAGAGGATGTTAAGAATTTACCACCTATTGAAGAAATACATGGACTTGACACACCACCACCTAAGGTGGTAGAGGTAAACTCTTTAATGAAGTTTGATGAAAGTGACATCCCTTATAACAAACATCCTAATCAATGCCTTTATGAGTTCGACAATTACATTAGAAAACAAGATCACTTCTATGAAAATGGTATGAAACAATTGAAATATAATTCTGATATGATTGCTCGCTTGAGTGACTTGTTATTTAGAATCTCCAATGATGTTAGAGGTGTAGGAAAACATGCCTCTATGTTTCAAACCCAGTTAGAACAAGTTGCTAAATCTCAAAGAGAATTGCTTGATAAAATGAACAACAATATGTGTGATTTTGCTGTTAGAGTAGCAACTAGAGGAGGTAAAATGACTCGGGAACCACTTTATCCTGAGGGACATCCTAAAAGAATTGAACAAGACTCCCAAAGAATTAATACTGGTGCACCTAGTCCTTCTAAAAAGAAAAGGAAGAAGAAAGCTGATAGGACTTTGCATACCTCTAGTGAACCTGAAATAGAAAAACCTCCTGAAAATAATAATGATGTCTCTATTTCTGATGCTGAAACTCAATCTGGTAATGAACATCCACTCAGTGATACTAATAATGTTCATGAATACACTCAACCAAACAATGATAAACAACCAGATAATGATGTTGAGATAGAACCTGCTGTTGATCTTGATAACCCAGAAACTAAAAATAAAAGATATGATAAAAGAGACTTTGTTGCTAGAAAACATGGAAGAGAAAGAGAACCATGAGTTCAAAAACCCATGCCCTTTCCACCTAAATCAACTAAGAAAAAAGATGATGAAGAATTTGAACGCTTTGCTGAAATGCTTAGGCCGGTCCTTTTGCGCACTCACTTGACTGATATTTTTAAATGGCCCCTTATGCAAAATACATGAAAGACATCATCACTAATAAGAGAAAGATACCGGAAGCTGAAATCTCCACCATGCTTGCTAATTATTCTTTTAAGGATGGAGTACCTAAAAAACTTGGAGATCCTAGAATACCAACTATACCTTGCTCCATCAAAAGAAATTATGTTAAAACTGCTTTGTGTGATTTAGGAGCTGGTGTTAGTGTTATGCCTTTCTCTTTATATAAAAGACTTGATTTGAATAAACTCACACCTACTGAAATATGTTTGCAAATGGCTGACAAATCAACTGCCATACCTATCGGTATTTGTGAGGATGTGCCCGTTGTTGTTGCAAATGTTACTATCTTAACTAACTTTGTTATACTTGAGATGCCCGAGGACGACAATATGTCAATTATCCTTGGTAGACCCTTTTTGAATACAGCAGGGGTTGTTATTGATTGCAATAAAAGCAAGGCCACTTTTCATATCAAAGGTAATGAGCATACGGTGCACTTTCTGAAGAAACAATTCCAAGTGAATGGTATTAATGTTATTGAAAAATCTCCGACACTCACTATTTTAAGTTTTCAACTACCTCTACCTACTTCCAAAAAGAAATATGAAATGTTTATTGTTGGGGACAGGCATATCCCCGTTGAGGTAACTTAGTGTTTTACGAAAGTTCTTCGGTTTCATGCTAATCGAAGGTGGTTGTTAATAAGACTTGATCAACCTTATTAATGGATCATTTTTGAGAGGTATGAAGTTGATGAATCTAGTAGGCACAACCTTCTGCTCTGAGTTTTGTTTTCTGTTTTTCCTAGTTAAATAAAATAAAATACCATGTTTTGTCTGTTTTCTGACTTTCCCGTGCAATAAAAAAATGACCCAAAAATAAAATTTCTCAGAATGCCCTAAAAATTTAATACGATTTTTTTGAATATTTCTGAATTTCTGGTACAAATAACATCAGAGGGGGGTGCACCTGGTGACCACAAGACACCAGGGCGCGCCAGCACCCCCAGGCGCGCCCTGGTGGGTTGTGGTCCCCACGTGGGTCCCCTCACTTATCTCTTCAGCCCATTCCTTATCCTACCTCCAGAAAAAAAATCACCATAGCTCTCTCTCTCTCTCTCTCTCTCTCTCTCTCTCTCTCTCTCTCGTTTTCTTGCTCTCAAACCCGCGGATTTTGATCTATTTTCTCGAAGCTCCGTTTCTAAAACTGTTTTGGGAGATTTTACTTGGTATGTGACTCCTCCATTGCTCCAATTTGTTTTTGCTTTAGTGGTTTATATTTTGAATAATTAGCTACTCTTGGTGCTGCTGTAGATGAGCTTGCATGTTGAATTCTTAGAGTTCTAAGTAGTTTGAAAGCTTAATATAGCCTCTATGCATCCTTATGAGTAGTTGCTACCAATCTTGTGAAGTTTTGTTGACAAAAATTTTGTGGACTAAAAATTCTCAGAATTTATCTATAGGAATAGGATGAGTTTCTTTAGGAAGTTTGCCTCCAAGAAGAATGCTAAAGGAGTCATTGGGGAATCCTCGGACACTGACCTCAACACTCCAAGAAGAGCGGAGGTGCGGCCATGCGAATGGCCGCATATTCCCTTCATGGATAGGGCCGGGATCTGTCAAGAGTTCGCACAATTCGCTGCTAATGCTGGGCTAACCGACTTCATCGCAGCTGAGTGTGATCAATACCACCTCCTTACAAATTCCTTTGTGCAAAATTTCCATTTTCTGAGTAGGAATAATCCTCCCGAGGTGCAGTTTAATTTATATGCTGAAACTCGTCAGATACCACTTACTAATTTTTGTGACATATGCTTGATCCCTTCTGACGGGGAAATAAGAGAGCCTAGACCTGCAGAGTTTGAGGGCTTTTATCGTACTCTGTCAGTAGGAGATGAGAGAGGTGTGTCGAGTGTCACCGCCACTAGTTTGCAGTTTCCCTCTGTGCATTACTTTGCTCTTTTCATCGCTAAGTGCTTAGTTGCTAGAGAGAAGGTTGGTCCACTCAGTGCTCCTGACTTCGCCATTTTACACCGTGCACTACACAATGATCGCACTTATAGCCTAGGGGCTATTATTGCACGTCGTCTGCACCTTAACAGAAACAAGGGCAAAATTTATGGTGGTATTTATGCTACTCGCTTAGCGAGTCACTTTAACGTTCAGATACGCCAACATGATTATCCTTTGACCCGAGTCTATTTAGATCACCAGGCGATGGTGGCTCATCAGTTTACTAATAATGCCGACTCTCTTCATAATATTCGTTATAACCTAGTTTTTAGTGTGGATTCCCGTGATGTTATTCCGTTGCCTGCACCTGCTTTGTTTGATTCTATTTCCAGGGGCGGATACAGGATCATGCCTGAGGACATTATTGCTTACGGGAACAACCAGGCAGCGGCTGAGGAGGAACCTCAGGAGTGGAACCGATCAGGTACCCGCACCAGATCAGTTCAACGTAGGACCGGAGGGCTACTATGAGTGGTGATTACCAAGCTAGGCCAAAAGCCTAAGCTTGTGGGAGTACGTACGTATCTCCACCGACATTACATTCATGCTCACACATTTCATTCCAGTTGTCGGTGTTCACACTTTTTCATTGTATTATCCACGCTAGAATTATTTTTCTCGCTTTCTTCTTGTGTGTTTGAAAAACTTTGAGAAAACCCAAAAAATGTTTCTTGCTTCTTTTCGGTATTTCTTTCTAGTTTAATTAGTTGTAATATTAAAAGAAAACCCAAAAAGATTTCTTGTTTCTTCTTTTGTTTGTTGGGAGCTTTCTCGTGTAATTAGTTTTCTCGTTTTTGTTTTCTTTTTCCTTAATTTGCTTTCTTCAAGAAAAACTAAAAACTCCATAAATATTTCAGTGTGTTTCTCTGAAATTCTTTTCGTTTTTATTGAGTCGTACCAAGGAGAAGACCACAATGAAAATGTTGAGTGGTCCTCTTATGCATTATCATTGATCTAACAAAGAGCCCAAATTACCTTGTCTTCTCCTTTTGAATAAAATGTTTGCAGATTCCAGCTTAGTCCATGGCACTCTTGCACTATTATTATTTTCATATCATTCGGTCCTGCAAGTGAAAGGCAATAATGACGATATTTGATGAAGTGAATGTGGCAGAGAGAAACGGGTATGAACTCAACTTGTTCTGTTTTTGTAAATATGTTTAACCTAGTATCCATGATTCAGCATATTATGATCAAACATGTTTGCAATGACAATTAGAGATTATAGTTTCTCATGCCATGCTTAAGTAGTTAGGAGTGGATAATGATTTATCTTGGATGTCAACATGCATTAAAATGATTGTGATGTAGTATGATGATATGGTATCCTCCTCTGAATATTTCAAGTGGCTTGACTTGGCACATGTTCATGCATGTAGTTGAATCAAAACCAACATAGCCTCTACGATATTTATGTTCATGGTGTTCATATCCTACTCATGCTAGTATTCAATGTTTATTATGCATAATGCATGTTCATGACCATTTTTGCTCTCTAGCTGGCCGCTTCTCAACCTATATGCTAGCCTTCGCATGTACTAAGCGGAAATACTGCTTGTGCAGAAAAAATCCTAAAACCCAAAGTTATTCCAGATGAGTCCACCATATCTACCTATACGCGGTATTACCCTGCCGTTCTAAGTAAATTTGCATGTGCCACCTCTAAAATTTCAAATGAACATCTGTTTTTGTGTGCCTGGATTGTTCATAGAGCGACAGCGGGTAGTCAGCATCTTCCATGCTAAGCGGGTTATTCTCATGATGAGTGTTTAATCACTTGTCCTTGCACGAGAGGGGCGGTAATAGGGATTCCCAGTCCCAAAATCAAAAATTGCAAATAATTAAACAAAACTCCCCCAGGATTGTTGTTGGTATGGATGGTACCCGTGGATTCGGCTAGTCGTGGAGTGTATTTGTTGGTGGAGGGGGAGTAAACCTTTACTTTTATCGCTTGGGAACCGCCACTAATGTGTTTAGCATGGAAGATATTGATAACTTTTGGTCGTGACGTAAACAGGAAGGGTGCATTTCCCAAAATTTCATTTATCTCTGATTAAGCTTCGAGCTCTGGCACCTCTTCAAATCCCTGCTTCCCTCTGAGAAAGGACTATCTATTTACTTTTATGTTGAGTCATCACCTTCTCGAACAAGTGCCAGATCTGAGAGCACTATTGTCATCCTCATGCATTGTGTATAGTTAATGTTGAATGCATCATGACTAGATCTTTTCTACCATGAATTACAATGTTTAGTCGCTGCATGAACTTTTGAGGTGCTCTGCATTTATGTTTTGCGGTCTCGGAAAGGGCTAGCGAGATACGACTATTTTCATATTATATCATGGTTGTTTTGACAAAGTATTGTCATTTGAGATATCTTATTATTCCTCGCTAGTTGCTTATGCTATTGATATGAGTTAATATAATTTTTAGGAGTTATTGTTGACATGGTTAGTCATGATCTTTGCTGAAAACCTGGGTGCTACTTAAGCTTATTTATGTAAACAAGAACAAAAGAGTTCGTAAAAGTTTTTCTTTTTCACTTTCAATTTATCAACTGAATTGCTTGAGGACAAGCAAAGGTTTAAGCTTGGGGGAGTTGATACGTCTCCGTTGTATCTACTTTTCCTAACACTTTTGCTCTTGTTTTGGACTCTAATTTAAATGATTTGAATGAAACTAACCCGGACTGACGCTATTTTCAGCAGAACTACCATGGTGTTGTTTTTGTGCAGAAATAAAATTTCTCGGAATGGAACGAAACTTTTTGGAGAATTATTTTACAATAAAAGGAAATTACTGGAGCCAAGAACCACCGAAGGGGGGGGGCTGGTTGAGCACAACCCACTAGGGCGCCCCCCTGGCGCGCCCAGATGGGTTGTGCCCACCTGGTGGTCCCGCAGACCCTAAGTCCGACGCTATAAAATCCTATTTTTGGCGGAAAAAATTAGGAAGGAAGAATTATCGCGTTTCACGAGATGGAGCCGCCGCCGCCTCCTGTTCTTCATCGGGAGGCCAGATCTGGAGTCCGTTCAGGGCTCCGGAGAGGGGAATCTTCGATCTTCATCATCAACAACCATCCTTCATCGCCAATTCCATGATGCTCCCCACCGGGAGTGAGTAATTCCTTCGTAGGCTCGTTGGTCGGTGAGGAGTTGGATGAGATTCATCATGTAATCGAGTTAGTTTTGTTAGGGCTTGATCTCTAGTATCCACTATGTTCTGAGATTGATGTTGCTATGACTTTGCCATGCTTAATGCTTGTCACTAGGGCCCGAGTGCCATGATTTCAGATCTGAACCGTTTATGTTTTCACCATTATATCTATGTTCTAGATCCGATCTTGCAAGTTATATGCACCTGTTACGTGTTATGATCCGTAAACCTCGGGGTGACAGTAATCGGGATACTTTCCGGTGATGACCGTAGTTTGAGGAGTTCATGTATTCACTATGTGTTAATGCTTTGTTCCGGTTCTCTATTAAAAGGAGGTCTTAATATCCCTTAGTTTCCTTATGGACCCCGCTGCCACGGGAGGGTAGGACAAAAGATGTCATGCAATTTCTTTCCATAAGCACGTATGACTATTTACGGAATACATGCCTACATTATATTTATGAACTGGAGCTAGTTTTGTATCGCCCTAGGTTATGACTGTTATATGATGAATATCATCCAACAAATTCACTGATCCAATGCCTACGAATTTTCCACATATTGTTTCTGCTAAGTTACTACTGCCGCTATTACTGTTACACTTGCTACAAAATCATTGCTATCATTGTTACCGTTACTATTACTGCTACCACTACTATCAAAACTATCATATTACTGTGCTACTGATTACCTTGCTGCAGATAATTAATCTCCAGGTGTGGTTGAATTGACAACTCAGCTGCTAATACCTACAAATATTCTTTGGCTCCCCTTGTGTCGTATTTATAAATTTGGGTTGAATACTCTACCCTCGAAAACTGTTGCGATCCCATATACTTGTGGGTTATCAATCATCCCTCACTAGAGATATCAAATACTCTGCAAACGGTGGAACCATGCTGAACATGTCATCTATGATGTTGCATGTGTGAGCGGTTTGTCTAGTATTAACAAGAGAACCGCCTAGTGGAATCCCAAGTATTTTGTGGACAACCACTGGAGTTATTGGGAAATTGAAGCCACTTTCAGGTTCAATTGAACAATTCAGTGTGTTGAAATGTTTCACTAGCCAAATGAAGATATTGTCAACATTGCAACATGTTGGCATTTTCAGGAAACTCTCAAATCCCATCTTTTCTACACATGTTTTTTGGTTAGGAGGTAGTTTATGCACCATGTCCAGGAACATCTCAATGTAGTCCAAATCTTGAGAGTGTGTAACCTAAGATGGAAGCAGTAATAAAAAGTAAGCCAAAGAAAAAATAAGGACTAGAGCAACATCATGGATGTTCTGGAAAAAAAGTTGAACCTTATTTCTTTTGGGAACTTTCCATAGAACATTATTGATGACTGTTTCTTTGGTATCAAGATGTTGGCCTTCTCTTTTCTTGGTATTTTCATCTTCCATCTGGAAAAATCTAAAAGAAAAAATTGAGTTGCAATGTTGGTGACACAAGATGGGGAGAGCTTTGAGCTGCAGAAGAATAGTTGAAACTCATAGTATTCTTGATGATTGTGCTGCCTTTTAGAAGTATAGTTTGGAACTCATAGTACTCTTGTTAATAATCAATGAATGGGTTCAGTAAGAAGTAAAAAATGACTGAAAAATTGCATCTAATAAAAACCTCTCAGTAGCAGAAAAACTTGCTGCTACACTGACAGGTTCAGTCAAACTGGTCGGGGTACACTGACAGTAAAATGACTACTCTAGCACTTGTTTCTCACGAATGTGCAGTTTACCATTTACTGAATTTCCTCCAACATCAAGTCCGGAAAAAAGAAAAGTGTTGTTCGCTAGACTACACTACACGTTTATTCGTAGAAAAAAAGGAAAACATGGTGCTCTGGTTGTAGAACTTCCTAAAAACAAGCAGCATCTCGTACCTAAACACATGAATGAACTCTAAAATTCAAACTGAAAAAATTGTGCTCAACAAGATCTCGTGGACTAAAAAGTGGCCAGATCTGACGATTTCCAAAGCAAAAATTTCTGAGATGTGAAGATGAGAATGCTTGAAAAATTGACCTAATCGATCTTAGGATAGCTGTTCTTCAAGATGTTACCGATGGTATGGAGGCGGGCAACGGTGGTTTCCAGAGAAATGGAGGAATTGTGGAAGTGTGAGAGAGGTCAAAGTGTGGCCACTAGTACCAGGATCCGTCTATTGCGGGGTGGACCCCATCTTTCGGTTGGACAAGTGAGCGTTTTTGGGACAGCTATAGGCATAGCACGTAACACTAGAAAGAAAAAAGGAAAGAAAAAACGTCATAATCCTCTCTGGGTCTGGGACGGCGCGACAGGCCGTGCTGGGCGGCGCGCATAAGGTGGCGCGTGTGGCCGCCGGCTAGGATCTAGGCAGGCAGGCGGCGGAGAAGGGGGGTGGTTGGGACGGCCGGCGAGGATCAAGGCAGACGACCGTCAGCAAGGAAGAAGGCAGGCAGCGTGTGTGGCCGCGGTACGAACACCGACTAGGTAAAGAAATCTGAATTGCAGTAGAAATTCTTCAAGATAATAGTCAAAAGAAATCTTCTAGTTTATTTTTTTCATGGTCTCAGAAAATGTGTTCATGTCTGTTTTGTGTAATCTTTGGATGTCCAACAGTTCACAGAAGCATGAATCGAAAGGAAGTACCGGCTAGTACAGTGAACAAACAGGGGAAGAGGAGGAAAAAAGATGGTGGAGATTGTCTTGAATCTGAGGTAAGATGGTGAAAAATTGTTGTTAGATTCTTTGTCTTATTGGTAGTACAGTCAGTATCTCAGTGTCCTATTCTGCATGAAAATAATTGACCAAAACTCTTTCTCTGAGACGGGCTAGCGCATAACATGTTTTGCTATGTTCATTCTAAATTTGGAGCGATAGACATTGCTTGTAGCAAAAACGATTTGTCGCAAAACGACGGACAGTACTAAGGACAAATTTCAGAATTTGTAGCAAAACGATTTGAAAAAACAGGTTGTCAACTTAATTACTCTTCTTAAAACTGTTTTGCCACACAATGCCTTGTGCTTTCTTGCAACAAAAAAATTTGTTGAGGAAAAGAACGAGTATACATGACGATTTGCTTATCAGTACAAGTTTGTTGTTCTCAAGCATATGTCAGGAAACAAAAAAAATCATTAAATGATACAATGGTTAGCACCTGAAATGAGAAAAATGTTTATACTATGATTTGAAATGATGAAGCAAAAATGGTAATTTTATCCTGGCACTTGTAAGAAAAATCAGGTGCGTCTTGCTAGGACAAGTAGTTTGATTGGAACTGCATTTCCAGATTGATGATTGTGTGAATTAAACATAATCATTTGAAGGTTTCAACAAAAACTTCTCTCTTGTTTCAGGTTGATTGTGTCATATCTGGAGCAGCCAAAGCTAGGAAACCAGCAAACAGAAGTACTAGGAAGAAAAATGTCATTGTATCCGATACTGTAGTTTCTAAATTGTCAAAGGTTAAAAAATTCACTGTAGCTATGTGTAGCTTCAGAACTAATTTATTCTGATGGATGAAAAACAAATTTGCAGGAAAAAGAGGATGTTTTCATGGATGAATTTGATCAGTACGCATTTCATCAGTCGATGAGAAAAGAAGCTAAGGTCAGTTTAATAGGTTCTTTCTGATAAGAAAGAAGCATTTTCCATTTCGTATAGGTTTCATTAACCGAACTACCATTGAGCCTTGATTCATAATATGATGGTCTTTTAAAAAACCAGGTTATCATAAGCAGTCAGGAAGCTCTAAGCAAAAGTTGTGCTGGTTCGTATTGTGGCAGCCAAGAAGAAAATACTGATAACCGTGATTTGATTGCAACAGAAGACATGAGTGATAGCATCCCTATAGTTGCGGAAGAACTTGCTATTCATGGTTGTGGGAATGTAAGTTTTCTACTATAGTAGGAACTTGATACTGGATTTTCTGTTGTTTGTTTCAAACTAATTAGAAAAATTCAGATTCATAGTTGTTAATTACAAAAAAATGAATATCGTAGGAAGTTGCTATTGATATTGAACTGACTGGTGTAAATGAAGGACATCAGGCAGAGAGTGCTGAGATGGTAAATCACACCTTTATCATAATTTGAACTATTTGGGGAAAGTTTGTTCTAAATGCACCTTCTATCTGAACGAAAGTCTTTATTTGATGCAGGTTAGTGTTTCTGATAATGGATTTAGTGCAGTTGTTTCTACAGCACATACGTCAGAAGAGTTATGCAAACAGGTATAGCCCACTGTTTGTAGAATTGTAGAATTGAAGAATTTTAGAATCGTATAATTTTTTATGCATGACCTGGTAGGTGCACACAAAAAAGATAGCATGATACAAATCTGACATAGAATTCAATGATTGTGTTGAATTTTTCTCTGCAAGTAGTTGATCTTGTCCAGAATTCAAATGTTGAGCATATTTATGAAATTGAAGATTCCGATGATGACACTGAAGCATGCAAAGGCAAGGAAGAATATGTATTCCCTACGCCAGATGAATTGGAGAAGTCAAGTACACCCGTTGTTGGCATGGTGTTCTCTACGCTAGAGGAGGCAGTCAGATTTGTGAATGTATATGCGCAGATGAATGGGTTTGCAATGAAAAAAGGAAGAAACTACAAGCAGAGGAAGATCACTATACAGTGCTTCAAGAGTAGGAAGACACATGCAAACAACTCTGGAATAAGGAAAAGGGAGAGGAGTGTAATCGAGAGGACAAACTGCCCTATGAATGTGACAGTCAAGCTAAGAGAAGGGAAATGGTTTATTCTGTCTGTTTGTCTGGAACATAACCACAACTTTGTGAGCTCACCTTCACTCACCAGATTCTTCCTTAGCCATAAACACATGAATGAAGCAGAAGTACTCCTGTCTAAGTTGTTGCAAGAAAATAGGGTGAAACCACGGAGAATTATGAACATTTTCAGGAGGCTGCGTGGTGGGGACTTTGGTAATCTGACCTTTGACGTCAAAAATCTTGATAACCTGAAACAGGATGAGCGGATAAAGAAGATGAAGAACACATATATTGAATGGACTAGGCAATATATCGAGAAGCTACAACTTAAGAACCCTGGATTCATCTATAAGATGCAAATAGATGCTGATGACACTGTGCGAAGCATTTTCTGGACGGATGCTCGGTCAAGATTGGACTACAAGTTATATGGAGAGATTATATCCTTTAACACAACCTATAGCACTAACAAGTACAACATGCCCTTTGCACCGATTGTTGGAATCAACGGACATGGGCGAACAAAGTGTTTGGTTGGGCGCTATTGCAAAATGAGAAATCAGATACTTTCACTTGGTTGTTTGAGACTTTTGTTAAAGTGATGCAAGGGCAGAAACCGGGGATTATCTTGACTGATCAAGATTCAGCAATGAAAGTTGATGTTCCTCGTGTGTTTGGAGATTCTTTCCACAGATTCTGCATATGGCATGTGCTGAAGAATTTGAAGGATAACATGGGTGCTTACATGGCTTTAAGGGAAGGAATGGAAGAAATGAAAACTGTCTTGATGCACTCTGCCACTGTTGATGAGTTTGTTACAAATTGGAATGAGTTTTGTGCGAAGTATGACTGTGCTGAGCAAGATCATATTAAAAGAATGTGGGAAAATCGTGCCCATTTTGTGTCGGCTTACTTCCGAGGCCTGTTTTGTCCATTCATTCGATCAACAAGCAAAATGAAAACGGAAACAAAATGAAAACGGAAATTTTTTATGCGGAAACAAAAACAAAAATGGAACAGTGTTTTCCGGTGGAACAGACGTGGAAATGGAATTTTCCGTTTCCGTGAATATGGAATTTCCGTTTTTACTATAGACCTATAACAGCTTTGTAGCCCAACCACCAAACGACACACAATGATACAATGAGTAAAATGAGTAGAATGGATCATTCGAGGTCCAACTTCCACTACCACACATGTACTCAACTAGACAATATACGCAATTGTCTAGTACTACTACAATATATACTACGCTAAGTTGCTAACATACTCATATTATTTTGTAGCCATGTTAACAATTCGTTAATTTTGTTTGTTTTTGTGTGTATTTTTCTGTGATTTAAGGGGTTTAAAGTTCCGGTCAACGCCCATTTATGTTTCCATTTCCGCTTTGTATTCGCACCGTGTTCATTTCCGATAATATCTGTTTCCATATCCATTTCCGGGATTTCCGTATACGTTTCCGCTTCTGTACAAAAATATGAAAACAAATGCGGTAGCACCCAGTTCCGTCCGCTCCGTTTTCATCCCTAGTCACTTTCGGTCCTGGAGTGGTACATTGGCGTCAAGGAATTTATGTAGTGCCTCCCATGATTATGTTGCTAGGATTTTTTTTTTCTTTGTACAAATTGTTGGATATTTCGATGAGGAGTTGTTGCAGAGTCAAATATCTATTTATTGTTTAGACAACTATTGAAAGTAGAAACAAATTATTCGGAGCATGTGTATTGGAAAAATAAAATATTGTTACCACATGCTTTCGTTGTTCGCATTCAAACTAGTTAAAAAATGAACTGCATCACATGGAAAAAGTATAGAATGAAAAAAATGTAAAGAATGAACAATATTTTATTCGAAGCATATGTATTTTATTAAATCCTTTTTAAATAATGTTTGACAAGTGGTCAGAATTGAATTGGAACATGCATGAAAATAAAATGTGGTCACACTCATGCTCCTAAAACGTGCATGATTTGTTAAACACAAAGTTTATTAAAAATGTGTTCAGAATGAACTTGTGAACATGCATGAAATTCTTTTTTTAAATCCAAAGTTTCTTGAATTTGGAACATTTTTTTAAATCGAATGTTGCATGAATTTGGAAAACAATTTTCTAAACGCATGGGTACCAAGAATGTTTGTTTCAACGTTTGTTTACGGATTCAAAAAGTTTGTTCATGAGTCCAAATTAACAAAACATTTTTTAGTACTTTTGGGAAAAAAGTACAATAAAATGTTCGTATAGTTAAATATGTGCTCAATTTTGTAAGAAAAAGTTCATATTTTATAAAAAAAATCGAAAATTTGTGAAATAACGTTCATATTGAAAAAATGTATGGTATTCCTAGAAAATGTTGTTTACAAATTTTGAAAAATATGTTCACAATACATAATAAAAAACAGGTTTGAAAAAAGTTGTTCTGTGTTTGAGAAGTTGTTCACGTGTAAGGAAAAGTTGTTAACAAGTTATTCATAAAAAAATGTTATCGATTTTCAAAAAATGTTGACAATTTTAGAAAAGTTGTTCACAAAATCGCTAGAAAATTGTTCACAAAGTCAAGGAGATTTGCTAACAAAGTTTATTTAAAAAAATTGTTCTCGAGTTTTTAGAAAATGTTGACAAGTTTAGAGAAGTTGTTCACAATTTTTTTTTAAGTTCTTCATGTGTTTTAAAATTTGTTCATGTGTATAGAAAAGTTGTTAACAAGTTTTTCATAATTGTTGTTGTGCAGGCAATTTTTGAAAAGTTTTGACACAAACAAGTTTAGAAAAGTTGTGAACAAAGTCTGTAGAGACATTTGTTCATAAAGTCTCTAGACATTTGTCCCCGAGTTTAAAAAAATGTTGACAAGTTTAGAAAAGTTGTTCACAACTTTTTTAAGATTGTTGTTCACACAAATTAAAAGTTGTTCACAAATTTTTGAAAAATGTTGTTCACAAAATATAGAAAAAATGTTCACGGGTTTGAAAAAAGTTGTTCATGTGTACAGAAAAGTTGTTAACAAGATTTTCATAAAAAATGTTATCGGTTTATAAAAAAATGTTGACAAGTTTAGAATAGTTGTTCACAAGTTTAAAGAAAAAATGTTGAAAAGTTTAGGAGAAGTTGTTCACCAAAATCCGTAGAAACGATGTTCACAAGTTCAGAAAATTTGTTCACAAGTTTCAAAAAAAATGGTAATGTTGGTATTTAAAAGTTTTAACAGAAAATGTTGACAAGTTTAGGAGAAGTTGTTCACAATTTCAGAAAAAATGTTCACAAAGTTTAGAAACAAAAAATGTTGATAAGTTCAGAAAAGTTGTCCTGTGAGTTTGAAAAGTTGTCACAAATTAATAAAAAAAATGTTCACAAGTTTAGAAAAGTTGTTCACAAAGTCTCTAGAGACATTTGTCCCCGAGTTTAAAAAAAATGTTGAAACATTTAGAAATAGATGTTCACAACTTTTTTAAGAAAGTTTCACACAAATTAGAAGTTGTTCACAAAATTTTTGAAAAATGTTGTTCACAAAATATAGAAAAAATGATCACGGGTTTCAAAAAAGTTGTTCATGTGTACAGAAAAGTTGTTAACAAGATTTTCATAAAAAATGTTATCGATTTAAAAAAATGTTGACAAGTTAAGAATAGTCGTTCACAAGTTTAAAAGAAAAAATGTTGACAAGTTTAGGAGAAGTTGTTCACCAAAATCCATACAAACGTTGTTCAAAAATGCAAAAAATTTGTTCACAAGTTTCAAAAAAAATTGTTAACGCTGGTACTTATGATTTTTAAATAAAAATGTTGACAAGTTTAGGAGAAGTTGTTCATAATTTCAGAAAAATGTTCACAACGTTTAGAAACAAAAAATGTTGATAAGTTCAGAAAAGTTGTCCTGTGAGTTTGCAAATTTGTTCACAAATTATTAAAAATATGTTCACAAGTTTAGTAAAGTTGTGAACAAAGTCTCTAGAGAGATTTGTTCACAAAGTCTCTAAACATTTGTCCCCCGAGTTTTTCAAAAAGTGTTGACAAATTTAGAAAAGTTGTTCACAGCTTTTTTAAGAAAGTTGTTCACATAATTTAAAATTTATTCACAAATTTTTTAAAAAATGTTGTTCGCAAATTATAGAAAAAATATTCATGAGTTTGAAAAAAGTTGTTCATGTGTACAGAAAAGTTGTCAACAAGATTAATGTTGACAAGTTTAGAATAGATGTTCACAATTTTAGAATAGTTGTTCACAAGTTTAAAAAAATGTTGACAAGTTTAGGAGAAGTTGTTCACCAAATCCCTACAAAGTTGTTCACAAGTCCAGAAAAAAATGTTCACAAAGTTCAGAAAAGTTGTCCTGTGAGTTTGAAAAGTTCTTCATGTGTGTAGAAATAGTTTTTTAGAAAAGTTGATTTTAAGAAAAATGTTGGAAAGTCTAGAAAAGTTGTTCAAAAAACCCTAGAAACTTGTTCACAAAAATTAGAAAATTTGTTCACAAGTTTATTAAAAAAAGATAATGAGTTTTTATGAACAGTTGTTTGGAAATTTTGAAGAAAAAGTTGTTCACAAATTTTAAGGAAGCTATTCACAAAATTTTAAAAGTTGTTCACTATACCTGTGGAAGTTGTTGTATTTACAATTTTTTAAAAGTTGTTCACAAGTTTTTCTTAAAAAATATCATGATTTTAAAAAATGGTTCACAAGTTTAGAAAAGTTGTTCACAAAGTATCTAGAAAGTTGTTTGCAAAAAAGTATAGAAACAATTGTCCCCAAGTTTTTAAAAAATTCACATTATTTTTTTAAGAAAGTTGTTCACACAAATTTAAAGTTATTCCTAGACAAGTTGTTCAATTTTTGAAAAGTTGTTCAGAAATTATAAAAAATTGTTGAAAGGTTTAGAATAGTTGTTCACTGATTTTAAAAAAATCCATGAGGGGAAAATTTCTTTAATCATGAGGAAAAATGGTTTTAAACATTTTTTTAAGGGTTCTTAGGTGACCCTCATGGTTTAAAAAAGTTCATTATTTTTCAAAAAATGTTCGGGAGGCACTAACATGTTTTACATAGAAAAAAGACATGTTTCACGGGTTTAAAGATTAAGAATCATGAGTTTAGAAGAAAATTTGTGAACTAATTTGAAAATATTCAACCTTTTATAAAACAATTTATAAATTAAATGTCTTTCTATTTCTAGAAAAAAGTTTGGTAATTCAAAAAGGAGGATTTAGTTAGAGTCCTAAACCTCCACTTGGGTAATTCGAAGAAGGTAGTTAACAAAAAATGTTGGAATGTGGGATTTTTCCTTTGGAATTTCTAATTTGGCAAAAGTACATCTTGGGTCTGTTTCTAGAAAACGGTATGGGTGATTTCCATAAAACGGTATGGATTAAACAAAATTGCTTAACTATAGCTTACATGAAAAACCATAGATACAGTTTTTTGCCGATGCTAGTTTCACAAATTTCTGCGAGTCAAGACAACCATGTTCATCATTCTATACAAAGTACTGTAACTCATGATAAAAAGATTCCCCCCCCCCCCCCCCCAAAAAAGAACATCAGCTAAAAAGTTCACTTCATACTAGTTCGAACACGAAACCTAACGGCGACTTCTCCTCTTCTTTGTGACATCATCACTCATCTTCTCAAACTTAAACTTGTTTTGATTGAAGTTTCCTATCTTGTATGCAATGAGTTTACAAAATTGGGAAACGATTTCCTGAAAAACAATTGCATGAGCTTTTAAGTTTGGAAAGCATTATAAAACAGTAACAGAACTGAAAAAAGTTGTTCACAAGTATAGAAAAGTTGTTCACAACTTTTTTAAGATTGTTGTTCACACAAATTAAAAGTTGTTCACAAATTTTGGAAAAATGTTGTTAACTAAATATAGAAAGAATATTCACGGGTTTGAAAAAAGTTGTTCCTGTGTACAGAAAAGTTGTTAACTAGATTTTCATAAAAAATGTTATCAGTTTAAAAAAAATGTTGACAAGTTTAGAATAGTTGTTCACAAGTTTAAAGAAAAAATGTTGAAAAGTTTAGGAGAAGTTGTTCACCAAAATCCGTACAAACGTTGTTCACAAGTTTAAAAAAAATTGCTAATGTTGGTATTTACGAGTTTTAACAAAAGATGTTGACAAGTTTAGGAGAGGTTGTTCACAATTTCAGAAAAATGTTCACAATTTTTAGAAACAAAAAATGTTGATAAGTTCAGAAAAGTTGTCCTGTGAGTTTGAAAAAAAATTCACAAATTACTAAAAAAAATGTTCACAAGTTTAGAAAAGTTGTGAACAAAGTCTGTAGAGACATTTGTTCACAAAGTCATTTATCCCCAAGTTAAAAAAAATGTTGACAAGTTTAGAAAAGTTGTTCACAGCTTTTTTTAGAAAGTTGTTCACAAAAATTAAAAGTTGCTCACAAATTTTTGGAAAATGTTGGACACAAAATATAGAAAAAATGTTCACGGGTTTGAAAAACGTTGTTCATGTGTACAGAAAAGTTGTTAACAAGATTTTCATAAAAATTGTTATCTATTTAAAAAAATGTTGATAAGTTTAGAATAGTTGTTCACAAGTTTAAAGAAAAAATGTTGAAAAGTTTAGGAGAAGTTGTTCACCAAAATCCGTACAAACGTTGTTCACAAGTTCAGAAAATTTGTTCACAAGTTTCAAAAAAATGCTAACGTTGGTATTTACAAGTTTTAACAAAAAATGTTGACAAATTTAGAAGAAGTTGTTCACAATTTCAGAAAAATCTGTTCACAAAGTTTAGAAACAAAAAATGTTGATAAGTTCAGAAAAGTTGTCCTGTGAGTTTGAAAAGTTGTCACAACTGATTTAAAAAAATGTTCACAAGTTTAGAAAAGTTGTGAACAAAGTCTCTAGAGACATTTGTTCACAAAGTCTCTAGACATTTGTCCCCGAGTTTAAAAAAAATGTTGACAAGTTTAGAAAAGATGTTCACAACTTTTTTAAGAAAGTTTCACACAAATTAGAAGTTGTCACAAATTTTTTGAAAAATGTTGTTCACAAAATATAGAAAAAATGTTCTCGGGTTTGAAAAAAGTTGTTCATGTGTATAGAAAATTTGTTAACAAGATTTTCATAAAAAATGTTATCGATTTAAAAAAATGTTGACAAGTTAATAATAGTTGTTCACAAGTTTAAAAGAAAAAATGTTGACAAGTTTAGGAGAAGTTGTTCACCAAAATCCGTACAAAAGTTGTTCAAAAATTCAGAAAATTTGTTCACAAGTTTCAAAAAAATGCTAACGCTGGTATTTACGAGTTGTAAAAAAAAATGTTGACAAGTTTAGGAGAAGTTGTTCACAAATGTTTAAAAAAATGTTCAGAAAAAATGTTTACAAAGTTTAGAAACAAAAAATGTTGATAAGTTCAGAAAAGCTGTCCTGTGAGTTTGAAAAGTTGTTCACAAATTTTTAAAAAAATGTTCACAAGTTTAGAAAAGTTGTGAGCAAAGTTTCTAGAGAGATTTGTTCACAAAGTCTCTAAACATTTGTCCCCTGAGTTTTTAAAAAAGTGTTGACAAGTTTAAAAAAGTTGATCACAGCTTTTTTAAGAAAGTTGTTCACATAAATTAAAATTTGTTCACAAATTTTTGAAAAAATGTTGTTCACTAATTATAGAAAAAATGTTCATGAGTTTGAAAAAAGTTGTTCATGTGTACAGAAAAGTTGTCAACAAGATTAATGTTGACAAGTTTGGAATAGTTGTTCACAATTTTAGAATAGTTGTTCACAAGTATAAAAAAATGTTGACAAGTTTAGGAGAACTTGTTCGCCAAATCCCTACAAAGTTGTTCACAAGTCCAGAAAAAATGTTCACATATTTTGGAAACAATAATTGTTGATAAGTTCAGAAAAGTTGTCATGTGAGTTTGAAAAGTTCTTCATGTGTGTAGAAATAGTTTTTTAGAAAAGTTGATTTTAAGAAAAATGTTGGCAATTCTAGAAAAGTTGTTCAAAAAACCCTAGAAAGTTGTTCACAAAAATTAGAATTTTTTTTCACAAGTATATTAAAAAACGATAATGAGTTTTTTTGAACAGTTGTTTGCAATTTTTTAATAAAAAGTTGTTGACAAATTTTAAGGAAGCTTTTCACAAAATTTAAAAAGTTGTTCACTATACCTGTGGAAGTTGTTGTATATACAATTTTTTAAAAGTTGTTCACAAGTTTTTCTTAAACAAAATCATGACTTTTAAAAAAGGTTGACAAGTTTAGAAAAGTTTTTCACAAAGTATCTAGAAAGTTGTTTGCAAAAACGTATAGAAAAAATTGTCACCAAGTTTTTAGAAAATTCACATTATTTTTTTAAGAAAGTTGTTCACACAAATTTAAAGTTATTCCTAGACAAGTTTTTCAATTTTTGAAAAGTTGTTCACAAATTATAAAAAAAATGTTGAAAGGTTTAGAATAGTTGTTCACTGATCTTTACAAAAATCCATGAGGGGACAATTTATTTAATCATGAGGAAAAATGGTTTTAAACATTTTTTTAAGGGGTCTTAGGTGACCCTCAAGGTTTAAAAAAGTTCTTTATTTTTTTTAAAAATGTTCGGGAGGCACTAACATGTTTTACATAGAAAAAAGACATGTTTCACGGGATTAAAGATTAAGAATCATGAGTTTAGAAGAAAAGTTGTGAACTAATTTGAAAATATTCAACCTTCTATAAAACAATTTATAAACTAAATGTCTTTCTATTTCTAAAAAAAGTTTGTTAATTTAAAAAGGAGGATTTCGTTAGAGTTCTAAACCTCCACTTGGGTAATTCAAAAAAGGTAGTTAACAAAAAATGTTGGATATGTGGGATTTTTCCTTTGGAATTTCTAATTTGGCGAAAGTACATCTTGGGTCTGTTTCTAGAAAACGGTATGGGTGATTTCCAGAAAACGGTATGGATTAAACAAAATTGCTTAACCATAACTTACATGGAAAACCATAGATACAGTTTTTTGCCGATGCTAGTTTCACAAATTTCTACGAGTCAAGACAACCATGTTCATCATTCTATACAGAGAACTGTAACTCATGATAAAAAAGATTTCCCCCAAAAAAAGAACATCAGCTAAAAAGTTCACTTCATACTTGTTCGAACACGAAATCTAACAGCGAGTTCTCCTCTTCTTTGTGACATCATCACTCATCTTCTCAAACTTGAACTTGTTCTGATTGAAGTTTCCTATCTTGTATGGAATGAGTTTACGGAATTAGGGAATGATTTCCTGAAAAACAGTTGCATGAGCTTTTAAGTTTGAAAAGCATTATAAAACAGTAACAGAACTGAAAAAAGGCAGTCTATGTGTGCAAGAAGAAGACTTGCAGAAAATTGTAGGTGGAATATAAGACTAAAAAAATAGTACAAAAGCATGATGACATTTGAGACTAAAAAAATTAACAGAACAGGAAAGAAGTATAGCATAAAAAAACTCTCTCTGGAATAGTGTTTGTATTGAACATAACGACTATAGATGATTAAAAAAAATTAGGTAGCTTGTACAGAGAGAAAAGTGGTAGGTGTAGTCTTTACATTTTCAAACTCCTTCATGTCTTTCTTGTTCCAACAATCCATGTACAATGTGCCATAGATAGCGCAGTCATGCCTGTCCATGTTTTCACCAAAAAAACAGATGAAAAACAGAATTGTTAAGTGGAAAATGTAGAAAAAGGTCAAAAAGATAATCTCACAAGTTTGGTTGTTTGGGATAGTTTTCACGGGAAAACTTGACGAATTCTTCTATATTTTTGAAACTGCAGTTGGATGCCTTGAATAGAGTGCTGAGGTTGGTAATCTATAATATAAGACATGCAGATAACTTCGAGTTAGGTAGACCCAAAAAAGTACATTTATACTTATGACAAACAGTGTTACTTCCCGGGGAGTGCATAAAAATACAATTTACTTGAAGAGAAAATGTTTACTTATAGTAAAACTAACCAGGTTTGTTGTGTGGATGTCGAGTTCATCAACACAGACGCTATTTGCTTAATCAAAAAAGTTGATCGTTTCAAAAAGATTGTTTACGCAAAAGAAAGTCCAATGGAATGTATTTACTCTATGGATAAAAAGATGCACAGGAAAAAAAGTGTGACCATCACAACAGATTAGAAGGAAGGGATTAACTCTAGCAAAAAAATGAAGGTCAATTATTAACCATCATGAACAAATCATATACCAAGTCACATTTATGCAGGTTGTTTCCTGTGTTGATTCTCTTGAATTCTCGAAGACAAGACCTAGTGCTGAATTTTGCAGGCTCTACAAGCAATTTAGTCTGTATAAAAAAGAAAAAATTGAATGATCAATGACTAACATCACATAAGGAGAGAAAACAATGAAAAAAAGTTGAAGAGAATTACTGTAAAGTGCGTTGAGAACAAGAATTTCAAAGGCTTCTTTGATTTTGGATCAGGATTAGCATTCTCATGGTTGAAAACTACAACATATGCATCCATGACTTCATCATCAACTTTGCCAATTGGTTTTAGAGCGTTGTAGAACTTATCATATGACATCATTTGGTCGTTAAAATCTAGAACAATGGGACTGCAAGGAACAAATGAAAAAATGGACATAGATAATTTGAATCAGAACCAAAGTGATGAATGCACAAAACGAAGAACTGTTCATTGAATTAAGAATGTATACAATGAACTTACTTATCTTTGAAGAACTTGTAGTTCAGGTACTTTTGGTAGAAGTTGTCAACAACTGGTTCTAGATTCAGTGTTGATAATGTATACACTTTTGCCTTTCTTTTCTTCCTGTTTCTTTTCTCGATGGTACTACGACCAGATAGAACATTTGGAGGATTTGTCTCATCTACATCAGATGGCATTGAGCCTGCATCTAGAAAAACAAAAAAAGGAAACATGGAGAATTCGTATGACTATTTGCCTTAAAACTAAAAACAGGAAACGTAGTTCGTGTAGCAAGAAGGAAAAAGTGCTGGAATGGAGCAGATACCTTTTGTTCATAAAGCAATACCATCAGCATAGGTCATGGCAATGTTGATGCCGTACTGAATATCAGGAACCACTCTCGTAGAAGTACAACTTTTGTTTGGAACACCAAGTTCTGATTGTCCTATTGATTTGCCAACATCACCGTCATATTCAATAAGAATTGGACTTGCATGGGTAAAAATGTTGTTCTTGTTAACTTATTGATCATGACTAACAGTAGTCGTTGCCTGGTATCGCACAAGAGCACTGTCATTGTTGTTGCTGTAACTAGTACGAGTGATAGGAGTTTTTGCTTCATCATTAGAGTGGGAGGGAACATTTTGTGCACTAGGAGTCGCACTTCTGCCGATATCTGCCAACACTTTAGATACTTGCTCTTCATGTACTTTCTTCAACAATTCATCATGTTTGGTAACCATCATTGATAAGATTTCCTAGTTTTTGTGGTAGAAACATAGAAATAATCTTGTTAGTTATATATCAAGGAAAAAAATTAAGGAGGAAAAAACATTTAAGCATTAGTGCGACCACCTGACTGGTATTGCCCACTGTTGACTGAGTTCCTGCTGTGCCTTGGTATTGGCTGATAATAACAGGAGAGGCGGGAGTATTTGCCATCATAGGATTGGTGTTTGGAATGACAGAAGACACATTGCTTGCCAACTCTGCACACATTCGAGACATGTGTTCCTCATGAGTTTTTCTCCACAGCTCATCATGCATGTTTGGCGACAACCTTTGATATTACTTGCACTACCTATATTTGTTATTGACCAAAATTCATAAGGTTATGAGCAAAAAATCTTGCAGAAAAGAAAAAAATGAACAAATAAAACAGTTTTAAACATACTTCAGGAGGGTTGGATGAGGTCGACCATTATCTTGCGGTGGTCCTGCGAACAATGTTTCTTGTGGGGCGTTGAAACCTGTATCCTCAGCCAATACTAAGGCACGAGCTCCATATGGTGTGGTGGAAATGTCTCGAAGCTATTTAAATGAATTGCATCAAAACTAATTCTTTCTTATAGGAAGCAAACACTATTCGTTGATATATGTAAAACAGTTAAATGAGAAATAAAAATCAAGAGATGTTCATTCTCAGAAAAAGAAAAAAAGAAACCATTTATGAAAACTTGAGCTGAGTTTTGTTCCTATTTAAATTTCATGAGTTGTTGTTGGTCATCAAGTGGTTTGAATAAAGGTTCACATGATTTATTTTAGAAAATGCTACCAAGCTTCATAGCAGCATTTTCTTTTACGTACATACTGATCTTATTCTTACATACTATAATTGGGATCCTCCTAGTTGTTAACATCACCTTTCTAGTACTAGAAAACTGAAAAAATCATCTACCAACTGCTATTTTGTTTTTTTTCCTTTAACCAATTATGATCGCACTTAAAGATCAAATGGTTGCAGAATAACAGGGTCTGACACGATCCAAAACATGGACTTTTAGAAATTAAAAAGTATACTTCACCAAATGCAGAAAAAAAATATGATTTGCGTATGCATTTTCTGTGAGAGCTGATAAATTGAGCATGAAGTGTTACAAGCAAAGTCAAAATGAGTGACCAGAACCACTCCATATAGCAGGCTGAGAATAAGCATATGACTTTTTGGGGCACATGTAAATTGGGGCATTCCCATATGCATAACATGACAGACCACTACTTCAGAAGTAGAAACCCTAGCATAGAAATGTGGCTCACTACATGACGAAGAAGCCTTGACCACAGAACCTAGGCAGTTAACTAATCAAACATAACATTTTCACAAAAACAGCGCTAAATGGAAGGTTTTATTTTTGTAACATGTATATGATGACAATTTGTTCACGGAAAGTTGTTCACAAAATCAAGAAAAACAACAACAAGTATTCTAACATATATGTGGATGCACACTTACAGGCAGAGCTCCATAGGCTACTGGTTTGTTAGTTGTCCTTTTGAAATCAACATTAGCTGCGTGAACTAAATCAGCATTCTGCACATGAACCATTCTGGGGACATTGTAGTTAGTGCTCCTAAATGGCCTTGCAGAAGTAAGATCCAGAAAATCCATATATATGATCTGGATAACACGAAGACGTGATGAAAAAAGGGATGAAAATACAACAATGGAGAAAAACAGAAAAAATGATGCAAAAAGAACAAAAACTTTGAAACAATGATACAACAATGGAGAAACACTTGACTCTGATAGTTCGGGCACTTTGAATGATCCTCCTGTAATACCAACAAAAATTGTGAGCAATGCTGAGATGTTGAAATCACAATCTGAGTGCTCGGGCACTTTGAAAGATCCTCCGGTGATACCTTCGAAATCTGTCAACAAAGGTCAGAGGTTGAAATCACAATCGGAAAAGAACACAGCCAAGAAAATAGCTGCAAAAAAAAGAAGCAACGACAAGGAGAAAATGGTTCAGCATAAAAAATGAATGGTAATGGATGAGTAGCTAAACTGTAGATTCTATAAATACTAACGTTGGCTTTGGGAAATCATGTTCTAATTTGGTTTTTATGTCTGAACATTTGTGACAGTTGAAGGAGTTCTCCAAAAAACTATTTTTGGTGGTCACTTTCGGTCCTGAAGTGGTACATTGGCGTCAAGAAATTTAAGTAGTGCCTCCCATGATTATGTTGCTAGGATTTTTTTTCTTTGTACAAATTGTTGGATATTTTGATGACGAGTTGTTGCAGAGTCAAATATATATTTATTGTTTGGACAACTATTGAAAGTTGAAACAAATTATTCGGAGCATGTGTATTGGAAAAAAAAAATTGTTACCACATGCTTTCGTTGTTCGCATTCAAACCAGTTAAAAAATGAACTACATCGCATGGAAAAAAGTATAGAATGAAAAAATGTAAAGAATGAACAATATTTTATTCGGAGCATGTGTATTTTATTAAATCCTTTTTAAATAATGTTTGACAAGTGGTCAGAATTGAATTGTAACGTGCATGAAAATAAAATGTGGTCACACTCATGCTCCTAAAACGTGCACGATTTTTAAATCCAGATTTGTTAAAAATGTGTTCAGAATGAACTTGTGAACATGCATGAAATTCTTTTTTAAAATCCAAAGTTTCTTGAATTTGGAACATTTTTTAAATCCAATGTTGCATGAATTTGGAAAACATTTTTCTAAACGCATGGGAACCAAGAATGTTTGTTTCAACGTTTGTTTATGGCACTGGTACAGCGAGGTGCTATACAAACGGTTTTTAACCCCTTTCCGCGACGGCGTTCTGAACCGTCGCCAAGTGAGTGACTGCGATAGGGGGTCCTTCCCACACGACCCAGAAACCGTCGGGGATAGGCCCTCCTGGCACACACGCTCGGCAAAATGAGGTCGTGTGCGACGGGCGAGCGATCAAATATGGATATACTGACAGTTGTGCTAAAAAAATACAATTATACAGGCCAAATCGTTTCCGGTCGTAAGTACATCCCACACAGTCTGTCCCGGCTAAACGTTTTCGATCGTATGTACATTCCACACAGTCAATCCAAGGAATACGTTTCCGTTAGTATGTACATCCCACACAGTTAATCCAAGTAGTACGTTTCCGTTCGTATATACATCCCACACAGTCACTCCAAAGAAAACATTTCCGTTCGCAGGTACATTACACACAATTTTCCCCATTAAATCGTTTGTGATAGCGTTGCCATTGCAGACGATATTAACAATTTTACCGTTTGCGTTATTGAATGCATCACACACGGTATGTAGAAGAAATTGTGTGGCATAGGCTGTCCTGTAGGAGATATGCCCTAGAGGCAATAATAAGTGTTATTATTTATCTCCATGTTTGTATTTATGTTTATGTTCCATGCTATAACTGCTATGGTTCTCGAGTCTACAATAACCACGAGGCTCGGAGGAAGACTCATATGCACGTGTGGAATAATAAACGGTAAAAAGTATTCCTAGTCTGGCCTCTAAGACTAGCTCAAGTGTTGCATGATGGTTCTGTTTTCCTGATCATGGGCATGGCTATGCCGGCAACTTTGAGGGCACAATGTTAGTAGAACACTTGTGTTGAATCGACCTGATTGATGTTATGCTATGAGATTCATTCGTCACAAGTTAATGGTTATAACACAGAGAAGTTAATGTTTGCATAATTCCTTAGACCATGAGAGTGTTAAGTTTCTTCATACTTGCTTCATGAACTTTGGGGTTTGTTAAACGTCATCCGTAAATGGGTGGCTATTACGGCGGCTTACGGGTTCATGGAAAAGTGTGTCAAGGGACTTGATAGCTCAAGATTGGGATTTGCTCCTCTGACGTTGGAGAGATATTCTTGGGCCCTCTCGGTGTTACGGTATCCATCATCGTCTGGCCAGACACAAGTGTGATTTGATCACAGGGATGCCGGAACACGGATACGAGAAAAGAGAACAACACCGGTAACGAGGTAACTTGCATAGTGGACAAGTTGTTGATCCATGGGGATGCAGAAAATCTCACCTCAGGAATTTGTAACATATCGCGAAGCAACAGGAATAGCACGCGGCAATTGGAGGTTCACTCGAATATTCATTCTTGTGGGTATAGGGGTCAATATGAGTGTCCACGGCTCCGATGTTGATCATTGATCGGAAGGGGTTCCGGGTCATGTCTATACTTCACCGAACCTATAGGGTCACACGCTTAAGGGTCATCTATCTGCTGAATACTAGACAGGGAGTCTGAGAGAAAGTTTCCGGAAAAAGTTTTCGGAGACAGCGGAAAAGTTCCGAAGAGAGAGGTCACCGGATGAGTTCCGATGAAACTGAAAAGTTGTTTCAGGGGATACCATAAAGTCAAATTGCTTTCGGCACATGCCTGATAATTCTTGGAGGGTGCCAGAATCGTTCTGGAAACTTTCTGGAATTTTCCGGGATGAAAACCGGAAATGTTCCGGAGCTGCCGGAACCGCTTCAGATGCTTTTCGCAGATGAAAATCACTAAACCGGAATTGTTTCGGAACGGGTTGAAAATTATTTTAGTGGGTACTGGAAATGTTCTAAGCCCACATAAATATTTTTGGTTCGAACGGACGCTGAAAAATGTCGTCGTGAATAGTGAAATCAGCTTTATGGTTACTTTTTGGAAAGCCACCTTTTTGGGCTTTTTGCTCCAAAATATCTTGGAGATGACATGGATGGATCTGGCTGAAATTTCAGCCCCTCCACCCCTCCTTCTCCTATAAATAGAGGTGGAGGGGGCAGCCCAAAGCTCATCCCTTCTCACATACAAGTGCCATGCATGATCTGGCTTTCTCTCTCCCTCCCAGCGAAATAGTTTCGTAGAGCTGAAAGGCTGTCTGGGTTCCGGTGGGAACTAGTTCTAGACGGCAAAGCCCTGCCGGATAGATGACACCGTATGTGTGCAACTCTGTAGAGAGATCGTAGTTTCGATCTTAGTTCGAGAGTGCCTCCCGAAGGGCTGTCCAAGTGATCGTCTTAGTTTCGAGGGTCCTCCCGAAGAGCTGTCCGAGTGACCGTTCGAGTTTCGAAGGTCCTCCCGAAGGGCTGTCTGTGACACCGTCCGAGGGACTATCCGACCGCCTCCCGGAGGGCTGTCCGAGGGACAGATGTTGGAGTACATCCTCGCGGTTGGGAGGTTGTAAAATCCTAGCTGCGGGGATCTGCACCGCCGATCGTCATCGACTCTACTTCCGCTGCGCTACGAGTCGGTAACGAAAAAGATCAAACCTTGTATGCAGTCTCCATAGTGGTCCTGGGCTGGTGCGTAGGTCGGAAATTTTTGTTTTCTGCTGCGTTCCCCTACAGTGGCATCATGAGCCGTGCTATGCGTAGATGCAGGTTGCGATCTAGAATACATGAGATGTATGGGTGTTGCACAATATAATCAGGTAGTAGATGAGTTCTATTGCTGAAAATTATTTGTGCGGGTAGCAGATGAAATCTGTTACCCGATGTTCTTGTTGCTTCCCTGGAATTTGCATATTTCTAATCTTGATAACGGTATGGTCGAGTTTCAAAGTTCTGGCAATCCGCGATCCTGATTGATCAACGAAGTGCTAACAGTTCTTTGAATTCTACCGTAGTTAAAAAGAAAGATGAAATTTCGCAGACGAAAGGGCAATGCAGATATGATCTGCACGGGGGTCACGCGTATGACGAAGTTTAGTATGGGGATCGAGATTTTATTATCTCGTGTTTCATACACCCTGGAATGTTAATCTAGCGACTTGAATTATCATACTTGATGATAAAACGTTGGTAGCTGTGGTTTGTTCGAAACCTTAGAAGCCACGTAAAATGAAAATTTGCATAAACCGATTAGAGGCGTCTAACTTGGTTTTGTAGGATGGTTTGCACGTGCATATGATGTGGTATAGCAGTGCTCATATTAATTTGATTATGTATGAGATGACTATATGATGTAAATTAACATGACCTGCGTGTCATGATTCGGCATGATGGCTGGAGCCATATGATTGTCACTTTAATGACCTGCGTGTCAACCTTAAGTAATGCACTTATTTTATTAGCTATATAGATAGCAATATTATCTGGTGCATCAACAAGGTGGTGGAAAACTTCGCGAAGGTGAACACCGACGCGAATGCCGAAGACGAAGAAATACCTGACTTCTCCGTCAGAAAGGGCTATACCATATCATGCTATTATGAATTGCCTGACATGTTTATCCCTTATTATGCACCCTTCTTGATTGCACGGTAGTCGCTTTTTATTAGGGTGATCTCTCACAAAAATATCAAGTAGTTAGTGTTCTCCCAAGTGTAGCACCGTCACGGCACCTAACTTTTTGGGGTATCACATGGATACATGGGTACGAACGATTAGAGAAGTGTGAGGCGGGTGAGTTGAGACCTCGCAGCGAGATCACTTGGTTGTCTTGACGTTCAGGCATGAAAGTCATGAGCTCAGAACACTCGCATCGAAAGATGAACAAGAGTCACATAGAGATGTGATTGGCAAGTTGGCCTACCAATTGCAATTCTCGTCACTTGAGATGGATACATCCTTGGCGTTGAATTGTAATATGGGTCTTGAATCACTCACAATCAATTATGAGAGATATTGATTTGAGTGGGAGCGCACTTTAGAATTAATTCTTTTAATTCTCAGTGCAAATTAATTATGAACCTTGTCTAAGTGAAAATTTGCATAATAGTTATAGAAGAATGGCTCGCGTTTCCACCTTCCCTGTTAAAATTGAATAAGCTGTTAAATATCTGGTTAAAACTTTACGGTTGGTAACGTAATGTGAGGATTGTCCTCAAGAGTGCCGAGAAGGACTTCGTCCTATCGCATGCTTTTAGTATTCTCCCGCTAATGCTATGGATAATGTGACTCTCGTCCTTCGATCCAAAAGCTAGAATTCCGTTATGGTCAAGTGCAATATGTTTGCTTCCATGAGACCCGGACTTCAAAGGTTTGGGATAGCTATGTGATATTCATGGAACTGAAAATCATTTTTCAGACACAAACAAAGTCTAAAAGATATGGGATATCCAAAGCAATGTTTGTTTTGCAAACTGTTAGTAAAAGGTGTTTACTATGCATTTGACTAATGACAGAGGGAACCAGTAGAACGCCTGTCATATGATGAAGGTGAATAAAACAACGACTTAAAGGACATGTCCAAAGGGTGTTAGTATGACTTACATGCCTAGGAAGTCCGGGGCTAACGCCACTCTTAAGTTGGATGCTTCTTCTGAGAGTAGAAGAAATACTAAAAGTTAAATTGTTAGAAGTATAAAGGCAAAAAGAGAGAAGACTGGAATATCCAGCTCATGTATGAAAGTCATACAAGTTATTGATGTATGGAAGGCTGGTCAAAGAAATAGTTCTTGGGAATTATGATTAAACATGTTAATCATTGATTCTTGGGTATTGTGAGTTTATCATAGAGATACCCGCTCGATTGCACTCTGTTACGACTCGATGCAAGAACTACTATGGCCTGAAAGACTAGCCAGGAATGAGGTTTAAATACATGTTGGGAACTTAGTAAAAGTTACTATACCTTCCATCGGTGTATTACCTATGTATTTATTTTCAAAATTCATTATAGAGTTTTACACACTCTAGCCCTTTGCATAAGGTATCTTGCAAGAAGGTTGTTCATAAGAGAACTTTTGATGTTCGGTGTTATGAATAACACAAGGGCCATACTTTCATTATGAATGAGATGTATGTTATGAATATTGATAATAATACTTTACCTCCGTATTTACTTTCATAAATCATTTTAGAATTTTATACACTCTAGCCCCTTTGCATAATGTTTGTTGCAAGAGTGTTGTTCATGAAAGAACAATTGTTGTTCGGAATCATGAATAACATAAGGGCCATACTTCCATCGTGGATGGGATGTATGTTATGAATATTGATGGTAATATGATACATCCATAACACTGACGCTAAATATCGCAAGACTAAAGAGAATACCACACATGTGTGGCACTGCATTTGGTCACATTGGAGAAACCCGCATGGAAAAATTCCATTATGATGGATTTTGAAGTCGTTTGATTTTGAATCATCTGACACTTGCAACTTTCCTCCGGAAAAGTGAAGTGACTGAAATACCGTTCACAGGCCATAAGGAACGTGCAACGAACTTATTGGTGATCATACATTTTGATGTATGTAGTCCGATAAATGTTGTTGCTAGCAGTGGATTTTATCTATCTTCAGAGATGACTCAAGTAGATATATGGATATTTACTTGATGAGACATAAGTCTGGATCTTTTGAAATCATTCGAAAGGTTTTCAATATGAAGTAGAAATTATTGTAACAAGAAATTTATGTTTCTGCAATTTGATTGCGGAAAGGAATATCTGAGTTACAAGTTTAGCGAATGTCTGATGAGTTGTGAAAGGAGTTTCATAACTTACACCTCTCGGAACTCCACTGTGAGTGGTATGTCCATGAAGATGTATTCAAACCATTTTCGACATGGTAAGATCAAAGATGACATAAATCAATTTGCCATTATCCCTTTTAATAGTAATGCTTTAGAGACTGCGGCTTTTACACTGAAAAGAGCACCATCAGGTCTGTTGAAATGACGCCATGGTATGGTACGCCCAACCATGCTTGGTCTTTCCTTAACATTTGGAATATGGGGCTTGTGTAAAAGGTTACAAACCTATTCCAAATCAGACAAGAGCTACTTTGTAGGTTATCCCAAGTAATTGGGAATTCCTCCACCACTATACCGAGGCAAAAGGTTTGCCACAGAGAACGGTATGCTTTTAAAGAGAATGGTTCTTGCAAAAAGGTGAGTGGGAGAACAGTGCAACTCGACGAGATAAACAGTATCTTCGTCATCAGATCAAAGGAAAGGAACCTTGGAAGTGATTCCAGAGTTTCCTACTGCGACTGATACGGAAGTCTCTACAATAAAATGTATGGACTTCGGTCGAACTTGCAGCTGAACCACGTTGGCAAAACTCGTGCAAACCTCTCAGGTGCGCAAGCGAGATATTGTTGTTAGACAATAGTATACCTAGGATATACAAGGAAGCATTGATGGGCACTGACTCAGGGAATTGGCTAAATGCCAATATAATTCGAGATAGTTTCCATAAGTGTTTCAAGATTAAAATCTTGTTACACCTTTCGGAAGACTTAGAGTCTAAACGAATATTTATGGAACTGAAAACTGATGTGGATAAAAAGTTTTATCCATAAAGCTCGACTTGTTGCAATAACAAGTTCAAGGAGTTGACTACGATGAGGTTCTCTCACCGTAGCGATGCTTAAAGTCAGATCGGGTTAAACTAGCAATTAATACATATTTCAATCTTGAGATATGATACATGGATGCCAAAAGGATTTCCATATGATGGAAATGCAACCTAGGACTTGTATGTGGTACAGTCTGAAGTATTTTGTCAATCCAGAGGATCCTAGTAAGTATGCAAACTTCAGAGTTCCAGCAATGGACAGAAGAGAGCAAAATGGAGTTGGAATCTTCGTTTTTGATGAAACAGTCAAAGGAGTTTGATTTGATTAATGGATAACGAAGATGCTTGTGGTTTCAAGAAAGTAAGTGGGAGCATAATAATATTTATAAAAACTTTGTGTGCTTGACACATTGTTGATTGGAAATTTCTTGACACGAATTAGGACTTCATTAAAAATAGTTTTTCAATGAAGTGCTTGGGCTAAATAGCCTTGACATTAGGCATATTTATCTATGAGATAGAATTGCCTAATAGGCTAAAGCCAAAAATGCATATTGACAAGATGCTAAAATGTTTTAGCATTAAAATGCCAAGGAGTGATTCTTGCCGAAGTCACATGGAAAGGGTTTTTGCGAGACTCGGTGTCCCAAAACACTGATCAGCAAAATACATGATGGAGATTCCACACACTCTTGTGTTTGGATTAATCATGTATTCCATGGTATGTAAAACAACCAGATATGTCCGATACTCCCAAAGCTGTTGCGAGTATAGATACCAAAGTGATCAAAGTACTGATCATAGAACAACAGTGAAAAATGCCATTAAGTACTAAAGTAGCACTGATGACATGTTTTCTCGCAAGCAGAGATTATGAAGTGCTCGTTGTAAGTGATTACATCGATACAGTCTTCATCAACGCTCCATGCGATTTTCGATTTAAGTTAAGGGTTTTGTGTGATACACAATATGGTGGCACGGTGTTTGGAAATCGTTTCTAAACAGGTTACTGTGGCGAATTCTATAACTAAGGCTAAGTATGTTGCCGCTTTCGAAGCGACATAGAAGATGTTGAATCATACAGTTCGTTCATGAACTTAGTATGATTCCAAGATGGCTTTGGTCAATGGAACACTATTGAAGATAGTTGCTCCATAGCTCAGTCCGAGGAATCAAGGTTTGACCAGTGATTCACATATATACGAAGCCAAGTCCACACAAAATATGAATTTTGTGAAAGCGTGAAAACGCGAGGACATGCAAAGATACACACGGAACTGAAGTTATCAGATCCGTTGGAAATCAGGCTATACCACATGCGAAGCATTTTTACACCGGTATGCCATAGGTGTAAAGTGCATCAGCATTGACTAGATTATTGAATCTAGTGCAAGTGGGAGTCTGTAGGAGATATGCCCTAGAGGCAATAATAAGTGTTATTATTTATCTCCATGTTTGTATTTATGTTTATGTTCCATGCTATAACTGCTATGGTTCTCGAGTCTACAATAACCACGAGGCTCGGAGGAAGACTCATATGCACGTGTGGAATAATAAACGGTAAAAAGTATTCCTAGTCTGGCCTCTAAGACTAGCTCAAGTGTTGCATGATGGTTCTGTTTTCCTGATCATGGGCATGGCTATGCCGGCAACTTTGAGGGCACAATGTTAGTAGAACACTTGTGTTGAATTGATCTGATTGATGTTATGCTATGAGATTCATTCGTCACAAGTTAATGGTTATAACACAGAGAAGTTAATGTTTGCATAATTCCTTAGACCATGAGAGTGTTAAGTTTCTTCATACTTGCTTCATGAACTTTGGGGTTTGTTAAACGTCATCCGTAAATGGGTGGCTATTACGGCGGCTTACGGGTTCATGGAAAAGTGTGTCAAGGGACTTGATAGCTCAAGATTGGGATTTGCTCCTCCGATGTTGGAGAGATATTCTTGGGCCCTCTCGGTGTTACGGTATCCATCATCGTCTGGCCAGACGCAAGTGTGATTTGATCACAGGGATGCCGGAACACGGATACGAGAAAAGAGAACAAAACCGGTAACGAGGTAACTTGCATAGTGGACAAGTTGTTGATCCATGGGGATGCAGAAAATCTCACCTCGGGTATTTGTAACATATCGCGAAGCAACAGGAATAGCACGCGGCAATTGGAGGTTCACTCGAATATTCATTCGTGTGGGTATAGGGGTCAATATGGGTGTCCACGACTCCGATGTTGATCATTGATCGGAAGGGGTTCCGGGTCATGTCTATACTTCACCGAACCTATAGGGTCACACGCTTAAGGGTCATCTATCTGCTGAATACTAGACAGGGAGTCTGAGAGAAAGTTTCCGGAAAAAGTTTTCGGAGACAGCGGAAAAGTTCCGAAGAGAGAGGTCACCGGATGAGTTCCGATGAAACTGAAAAGTTGTTTCAGGGGATACCATAAAGTCAAATTGGTTTCGGCACATGCCTGATAATTCTTGGAGGGTGCCAGAATCGTTCTGGAAACTTTCTGGAATTTTTCGGGATGAAAACCGGAAATGTTCCGGAGCTGCCGGAACCGCTTCAGATGCTTTTCGCAAATGAAAATCACTAAACCAGAATTCTTTCGGAACGCATTGAAAATTATTTTAGTGGGTACTGGAAATTTTCTAAGCCCACATAAATATTTTTGGTTCGAACGGACGCTGAAAAATGTCGTCATGAATAGTGAAATCAGCTTTATGGTTACTTTTTGGAAAGCCACCTTTTTGGGCTTTTTGCTCCAAAATATCTTGAAGATGACATGGATGGATGTGGCTGAAATTTCACCCCTCCACCCCTCCTTCTCCTATAAATAGAGGTGGAGGGGGCAGCCCAAAGCTCATCCCTTCTCACATACAAGTGCCATGCATGATCTGGCTTTCTCTCTCCCTCCCAGCGAAATAGTTTCGTAGAGCCGAAAGGCTGTCTGGGTTCCGGTGGGAACTAGTTCTGGACGGCGAAGACCTGCTGGATAGATGACACCGTATGTGTGCAACTCTGTAGAGAGATCGTAGTTTCGGTCTTAGTTCGAGAGTGCCTTCCGAAGGGCTGTCCAAGTGATCGTCTTAGTTTCGAGGGTCCTCCCGAAGGGCTGTCCGAGTGACCGTTCGAGTTTCGAAGGTCCTCCCGAAGGGCTGTCTGTGACACCGTCCGAGGGACTGTCCGACCGCCTCCCGGAGGGCTGTCCAAGGGGCAGATGTTGGAGTACATCCTCGCGGTTGGGAGGTTGTAAAATCCTAGCTGCGGGGATCTGCACCGCCGATCGTCATCGACTCTACTTTCGCTGCGCTACGAGTCGGTAACGAAAAAGATCAAACCTTGTATGCAGTCTCCATAGTGGTCCTGGGCTGGTGCGTAGGTCGGAAATTTTTGTTTTCTGCTGCGTTCCCCTACATGTCCATCACACACACTTTTTATGTTGTAAACGTTTGCGCAAGGTGGCCTAACGCAAACAGTTTTCAAGAGGATGTCGTGTGTGATTGTTCATTGATGCAACACGGTTTATTCCTAGAAACTGTGTGCATTGCCTGAGGTCATCGCCCACGGTGTTTTCTCAATAACCGTTTGCAATAGAAAAACCCAATTAGCAGGCTAATTGGCCGTTAGCAGGCTAATTGTCATATTATTAATAATCCATATATTTATCTAATTGACATTTCATATTAAGCACACAATATATTTCATTTTCATATTAAGGAAGCAGGATTTCATAATTGAAATACATCATAGTACAACATCATATAGCTTCAGCACTCAGCTACCCCATTACACAACTGCACCAGCACCAAGTTTCACATGCAACATCTATAACCTTTCGAAATTAGCATCATAGATGGTACATAGACAGATGAATCTCATCTGGAAAACTGCTGAAGCGGAAGGCGAATACTAAGCCTTCATTGATGTTGAAGGTCTTTGCAACCTTAGGCCAGTGCCTGTGGATGATTGACCGTCCATCCTTCGTCCTCTTCAGGAACACTTCAATATATATTGAACCGTGGGTGTTGTATGAATACCTTCCTCGCCTCCTGACCATACAGGTGGTTTGAAAGGTAATCATTAGTGAACTGCTTTGGAAAGGCCTGAAAATAAGGATATGCATAAATATCTTCTCTAGATTTGAAATGGCGCAAAGGAATTAAAAATACAAGGTATAACAGTTAGTACCATCCTGTAGTGAACTGATGTCTTCTTCATTGTGCAGACAAAGATCTTGTTGTTTTTTTGTCGCTAATTTCTTTATCCTAACAATCTTTCTGAGTTTCTTGACTTGACTGATATTCATGGACAACTCATTTCCACATATGCAAAAAGGGTCGAACAGTGGGTCAAAACCTCTAACAGCAGCACCTACATGTGCAAGACCAAATTGTTAAAAACCTAATATTTAAAAACAAGAAGTGGAAAGGTGTGTTATTAACTGCAACAAGCCTAATATTTAAAAACAAGCAAACATAGTCATTCAAACTTGTATTGTGCAGGTCTAAGTACACTAGTTATTGGCCCTGTTTGGATCCATGGGTTAGAGTTAGTTTGAGCTAGTTTGGGCTCAAATAGCCCTAAAGTATCCAAATATGAGGGCTAGTTTGAGCTAGTTGCGTCTAACCCACCCAAAACAACTATCCCACCCAAGAGGTGCTGATTGGGGCTAGTTCTCCTAGTGCATTTATTGTCAATCTAACACGGTCATCCAAACACCTCTTTGGCTAGAGTTAGTTCAGGGTTAGTCATTGTTGAGTATCATTGTTATTTAGGAAACGTAGGATAGCGTAGGATTTATTCTACCTTGACTTGTACTCCAAGATGACCATGTACTCCTATATATATGCCCACAAGGCCCAAGCAATACAATCAACTATTCCACCAATCTCTCTCTCTCCTTTTTAACTGTCATGAGCTAGAAACTAACTCTAACCTCTAGCTAAGTTGGAGTATCCAAACAGTGCCATTGTTAAATCAAATGGAAAGGCGTGTTAAATACTCCCTCCGGTCCTTTTTACTCTGCATATAAGAATTGTCTGAAGTCAAACTTCATAAAGTTTGACCTTATTTATATGAAAAAATATTAACATCTACCATGCTAAAGTTATACAATATGAAAATTTAAGTCATGACACATGTATTGATATTGATTTCATATTGTGAATGTTGGTATTTTTTTCTATAAAGTTGGTCAAACTTTACGAGGCTTGACTTTAGACAAATCTTATATGCGAACTAAAAAGATTCGGAGGGAGTACAACATGCTTAACAGCAATCGAATATAGTCATTCATAGAGCCATTGAAAAAATTGGTATTGATGAAATTGAACTGCACAGTTCATACTAGCACATATAGAATATCACACTGTGAATAGCTGAAATAAACAAGGCATACTACGAACCACCAAAGATGGCAATTGAAACTGGACATATGCTAACTACAAACAACCGAACAACCATAAACCGTAGAAATAAACAAGGCGTAATGCAAACAACAAAATATAGAAAGAAATACTAGACATGTTCTCACTACAAAAGGGGTTCGAGAAAACAAATCATGGGTTTCCTCACTTGTGACAGATTGGCTCCTCCTCGTGGTCACCGTCGATGAGGTCTGACTTGCCAGCTTAGGATCCCAAGCCAGCGTTGCAGAACGTGTCCTTCGGAAATGACAAAAGGGGCTCCATGGCGATGAAGGATGGCAAATTGTTCATAACGAGCTGCAGAAGATCAGCGGCAGGGCCATCGATGAGATCAACGGCTGTCGAACCCGAAGGGTTGGGGGTGGGCAACTTAACCTGTGACATAGCCCGCGTCAAGCCGTCGCTGTCGACGACCTCGATGTCGTAGCTGGCGTCCGCGAGATGCCAGAATAATCTAGCCCGCTGATTGAAAGGCTCAATCTAGGTCCAGTCATCGTCGTCAGCTTCCTCGGCGACCACCTCGCCGACGTCGGGCGAAGAGGCCACGGTAAAGCTCTTTTGGGCCATTCGCTCCTCGAGCTCCCCGGGAAGCTTAGCCGGGCTTAGGCTGCGACGCTCTGGAGTGGGGGGCGGGGGTGGGGTTGGGGATCTCTGGGAAAGGGGGCATTTCGCAGGCGTCATCTAAGAAACTCAGGGCGGCGAGGGTATGTATATCGGTGGGTAAACTGCACGGGCAGACTGGCAGAGGTTGACGATGGAGGCGGCACGGCGGCGACGGCGGTGAGCTAGCTAGGTTTGGAGCGAGGGAGGGTGGTGTGTATGTGTGTGAGCGGGGGATTTGGGGTGTGTGTGTGGAGGGGGTCCAAGGTGGTGTTTGAGGAAATGCCGCGGGTACTGAAAATTTTACTAGGAGGGAGTAAAATGGCGGGGCTACCGAAAATTTGGATCAAGGGATTGAAGCAGAGCAGGGCGGGAGTAACGAACATCACACACGGTTAAAACATAATAATCGTGTGCTATCAAACAGAAAAACACTCCAGCCGAGAAGATATTTTTGAGATTGCAAGGGATGCAAGCGGGAATAAAATGCCGGGGCTACTGAAAATTTGGATCTACTGATTGAAGCAGAGCGGGAGTAACAGACATCGCACATGGTCCACACATACTAATCGTGTGCTATCAAACGGAAAAACCATCTAGGCGGGTAGATATTTTCGAGATTGCGAGGGAGTAGATATTTTCGAGAGGGGGAGGGAAGCCTTGTGGAGCCCAATCTACTGTGATCATGTGGGTGACAGGGGCAGGGGCGCGGCACACGGGTAGTCATAGGGAACCGTGTCTGTTTCGTACTTGATCGCAGACGGTTGCTGCGTCCGACTCGTCTGTTGTTTATAAATTTGGCGAAAAAAACGCGGGAAAGGGTCAGAACACGAACACACTTGCATGTGGACCAAATATATGTATGAAAAGGGTGGTTTGATGTTCAAATACCCAATGCACAACTTTGATGTGGCACCTGTCACACAAAGCGCACGTTATTATTGCTAGCCCCCCCTCCCATCCCAAATACACACACACACACACACTTCGTGTTGGCGGTGGGGGAATCCTAGCTATGAACGCATGCCCCCAAATAGGTAGGTCTGACATCTCACCCTACCATAACACAAAACCGAAAGGAGTACATCATGGTCAACCCCCCCCCCCCTTGCTTCCGATCAAATGTGGACTGTGTGCGGGCCCACAGATGTGTTCTTCTGGCGTTAGATGGGTGAGACCACATACGAACCACACGTGCGGGTGGCCCGATATGTGTGTGTGTGTGTGTGTGTGTGTATGTGTGTGTGTGTGAAAACGATGTGGTGTGATATTTAAATAACCAAATCACAAATTTGATGTGGCACATGTGCATCGCAAATTAACCGGACATCCCCGACCCCACGGAGGTTCATCTAGTGCGAAGTAGTACTGTGCCCCCACCCCCCACACACACTTTGAGTTGGCGGGAGGGGGCATCTCACCAAGGCGTATTCTAAGACTGACCAAGATGAATCACCACCTTGGTCGTATAACCTCTCTTGTTGTTGGGTTAAAGTCATGCATGGACGTCCACACGTGGCCCCACAAAATAGGCTAGCTTGTCGTCGATAACCACACGAGGGAGTGCCTGAAGACAACCACTGCGTGCATGTGGCCCAAACATATGTATGAAGTATCATGTGGTGTTTGAATATACCCAATGCACAACTTTGATGTGGCAGCGTGCTTTTGGAACCGGAAAGTCCCGAAAAGGAGCAAGGGTTCACTACGCGTATACTATCTATACGTACTCCCAGGAGTACACAACCATTTTCATATATATATATATATATATATATACATATATATATATATATATATATATATATATATATACATAAACACTATTCTGATCACGGGATCAGAATATTATTCTGATCACGACCTGAACTTCCTGAGTTACACAACCTGAACTTTCCTGTGTAAGGGTAACCCGAACTTCAGGCTATCTTCGCAACCGTGTCTCCAAATGGGGCTTGCAATATACCGTTGGAAAGCTATGGACACGAGCATCATAACCCAAGTTAAATTTTTGGCAAAATGTAAGCGGTTTAAGAGCAGTTTTAAAAACCGTTTTTTCTTCATACCAAAAAACGTGAATCGTATTTTCGATCGCATTTCTAAACCGTTTATCGGAATGAGCCAAATAATATGGCGTTGAAAATCTGCTGCAAAACCGCTCCTTCCACATGTTGATAGTTTTCTCTAATTCCATATGGTTAAAGAGTAATTTGGAAAATCGTAAAATTTCGCAAACCGAACAGCCGAGTTCTTATTTTCGATGTCATTTCTAAACGGCTAATACAATTGAGGCAAATGATATAGCGTTGGAAAGCTTATGAAAATACGCGACTTTTCCATGTTGAAAGTTTTTCCTAATTTTGAACGGTTTAAGAGTAATTTAGAAAACGGTACAAGTTCCATCGAGTTCGTATTTTCGAGTTAATTTTTTAACCGTACATCCGAATGTAGAAAATGATATGGCGTTGGAAAGCTTGGACAAATGCAAAACTTTTTGGTATATATTGTTTCTCCCAATTCTTTACGGTTTTAAGTCAATTTTGAAAATGGCTAAAAACGTATTTTCGCCGTAAATTCTACAAACTTTATCGGAATGGGGCAAATAATATACCGTTGAAAAGCTACGGAAAATGCGAAACTTTTTCATGTTGATGGTTTTCTCTGATTCGTAGCAGTTTTCAAGCAATTTCGAAAACGGCGAGATGACGCGTTCTGCCATTTTCGCGATACAGATTCTTCGAAAATGCACCGCGTGAAGAACTTGAACTTCATCAGCACGTCTACCTGAACTTCACTCTGTTTCATCACGTTTTTTTTGCTCGTAGCTCTCCATCCACTCACCGGAATTGAGCAAGTGATATACCGATGGAAAGCTGTTGTAAACACGCAACTTTTCCTTCTTGATCATTTTTTTCATACTCGCGACGGTTTAAAAGATTTTCATTCGAAATTCATTTAGCGTAGTAGTTAAACTTCCTGCTGTTTTTCATGTTGAACTTCTGTGACGTGTTTTCGTTTGTAATTTCTCACACATTTGTCTTTTAGCATACTCGCACTAGAGATCTCGAACTACACCGGGAGGAGCACTTGAACTTCAAACTCGGACTCTCCGAAATTTGCCCTAGTACCGCTCTGGGAAAGCGGTAGTACCGCTCTGGGCAAGCGGTAGTACCGCTTATAAGCGGTACTACCGCTCTGGGCACGGCTAAGTGCCGCGCTACTTCCGCTCGGGGGTCCAGAAGAAATTTCTAAGCGGTAGTAGAGCGGTAGTGGAACGCGGTAGTACCGCTTGGGCGGTACTACCGCTTAAGGGAGCGGTACTACCGCTCGAATGGAGTTTTTTTATAAATATCAAACTTCTCTATTTTTATAATTTGGACTTCTCGGTTTAATTATTTTGAACTTCTCTATGTTTATAATTTGGACTTCATGTGTTCTGCCTTCATCGCCAAAACAGAGTGTTCGGAGATGCACTGCATGAAGAAGTTGAACTTCTCGGGCATGTCTATTTGAACTTCACTCTGTTTTTCATGTGCTGTTTGTTGCCCGTAACTCCCCAACCACTGATTGGAATTGAGCAAATGATATACCGATGAAAATCTGTTGAAAACACGCAACTTTCCCGTGTTGATCAATTTTTCATACTCACAACGGTTTAAAAGATTTTTCATCTGAAATTCATTCAGTGTAGTAGTTGAACTTCCTGCTGTTTTCACGTTGAACTTCTGTGACGTATTTTCGTTTATAATTTTCTCATCCATTCGTCGGTGTTACACAAATGATATTGCTCTCAAATAATAACTGAGCTTCTTTGTGGATTGAGAGAATTATTTTAAAATGCAAAAAAAACATTTTCTTTTTTGTGTTTTTAAACATGGAAATACAAGGTGAACCTCTCTCGCAAGAATTTTTGAACTTCCCCGGACAGAGCACTTGAACTTCTTTCAACAAACCTTTTAATACGCGGCTTCCGAGAACTAGCCGCGTATTTTTGTTTGTAATTTTCTCATCCATTCGTTAGTGTTACACAAATGATATTCCTTCTGTACAAACCCCTCTCACAATAATTTTTTTAACTTTCTCCAACCGAGGACTTGAACTTATAACAACAAAACATTTAGTCTTTGCTTTTTTTTATTCTTTTTTTAATACAAAATGCACACCGTGTAGTACGTGAACTTCTGGCAGCTATCAATCTGAACTTCTAGCGGTTACATGAAAATATCTCGACTTTTTTATGAATATTAATCTGATTTTCTTAATCCCTTTTTCTGAATTTTGAAGCGCTCTATTTTTAAAAGTTGAACTTCTTGTTATTTTTTTTGAACTTCTTGTTTCCATTCTTTAATAACGAAGAAAATCTGAGTTTTCTATAATCATCGAACTTCTCCATCTTTTTAATATGGACTTCCTGGTTTTATTTCTTAATCTTTTTTATGAAATTTTGAAGCGCTCTATTTTTAAAAAGTTGAACTTCTTGTTATTTTATTTTTGAACTTCTTGTTTACATTCTTTAATAACGAGGGAAATCTGAGTTTTCTATAATCATCAAACTTCTCCATCTTTTTCTTTAGTATGTGGTACACGTCAACTTATGAATTTCTGAAACACGAACTTCGCATGCTATTGAATTTCAAGAAAATTACACACAACAATACACATACACTTCGTGTGCTACATGCATTGTTTACACAAATACGAAATGAACACATCTGAAAGAGCATAAAGTTCATTCCATCCCGATCAACCAGCGAAATTGCTGCAGCACCGGAATGGGTTGAAGCAACTTTTTCCCACATGATTCCTTCCACTGTGAGATTCATTGAACTGCTGAAAAAAAAATTGTGGATTGAGAGAATTATTTTAAAATGCAAAAAAAAACAATTTCTTTTTTGTGTTTTTGAACATGTAAATACAAGGTGAACCTCTCTCGCAAGAATTTTTGAACTTCCCTGGACAGAGCACTTGAACTTCTTTCAACAAACCTTTTGAGTTTTTATTTTTTCTATACTTTTATTCTCACCTGAAATGCATTCCTTGCAGTACTTGAACTTCTCGTTGTTTTCACTATGAACTTCTGTCGCATTTTTGTGTATACGTCGAATTACACGCAATTGAAGGTCAGACGTCATTTCTCGCCATTTTAAAACATGTAATTGGAGGTCGGACGCCCCGCAATATAAATTCTGAACCGTGCACGGAGGTTACGCAGAGCAGTGCCACGAGCGGAAGTGGCAGCGGTGGTAGGCGCGGTACTACCGCTTATAAGCAGTACTACCGCTCCTACTGCCGCTGTTACTGTCGCTTGCCCGATTGGGGCAGGCCATGGCGGCGGTTGGAGGTGAGAATGGGGGCGCGGCGGCGGGGTACTCCGGGGAGGGTGTGGGGCGTCGTCGGGATCCTGGGAGGTCGCTCGGCTGCGGGGGATCCCAGGGGTGTGGGCAGCTGCAGGGTGGAGTGCGCAGCGGCGCCCTGGGAAGGTCGCGGTGGCGCCCCTGGGAAGGTCACGGCCTCTGGGCGTGGCCTAGGGCGGCGCCGGTCGTCAGATCCGGTGGGCGGCGGAGGTCAGACGGCGGGGGGCGGCGGCGCCGCGGGGCCCGAGGGATGTGCGCTGGTGGGGGTCGGCCGGCTGCGGGGGGCAGTTCGCGGGAGGAGTGGAGACGGCGCGGTTTCTGGATCTCAGGAACAACCCATCGCCCCTATATAGGGCGCGCCGTGATCCAAATAGTTATTCTGATCCTGTGATCAGAATAGTGCTGTCCTATATATATATATATATATATATATATATATATATATATATATATATATATATATATATATATATATATATATATATATATATATATATATATAGGGATTCATGTGTATGCGAGCCCTCGAACTTAGGTCTCGAATCTCACCATGATCGACTATAAGGTAACGCGAACCAAGAGAAGAAGAATCCACCATCGTACGTAACCTCTCTCGCGTTGTTGGTCGAAGTAATGGACGTCCACGCGGGCCCACAAATATATAGGCCGTCGATGATAATAACCAAGCGAGGGAGAGTGTCCAAAGACAACCACTGCATATGTATGTGCCCCAAACATATGTATGGACATGCGTGATGCATGCATATATGTTTGAATACCAAAGCACAACATTTTGATGTGGCGCATGCATGCGTCGAAAATCGCACAGTCCACACAGATCTGGTTCATGACGCGTCGCGTGCTCGCCACCCCCCCCCCCCCACTTCGACCCGGTGGGAGGGATTCGTGCGTACACATGCGCTCGAAGTATAGTTGCATGTACCGTACCGTATAAGACGAACCAAAATTTAATCCCCTCTTAATTATAAGTCAAATTAACCTCTATCGCTGTCGGTCGAAGTGATTGACCAATCGGGCACACAGAGATGGACGAAGCATCTCGCCGATAACCCCGTGAGTGAGTGCTAGAGGACAACCGACATCGCTTGCTTGTGGGCCAAACACATGTATGGAGATGTGTGGTTGTGATGTTTGAATACCTAATATACATGCAGAACTTTGATGTGGCACCTGCCTCTCGGAAACCTTTAATTAAGTCCCGAGGTTCATGACACGTAGTATATATATGTTGCCCCCCTCCCCGCTTCGACGCGTAATATATATATATACTCCTACGTACCATAACACAACCCGAAAATAATCCTCCTTGTTCGTCAAATTTCCTTTCTCGTTGTGTCATATATTAGATGGACGACGACCTCGCGGGCCCATATATGGAGGGAAGAGTCACAGGCGAATGAGTGACAACCATCGTCTGCACGTGGCCCAATGTGTTGGTGATGTTTTTAATACCCAATATGCACAACTTCTTTGTGGCACCTGCCTCGGAAATCGAAAAGTCCCCACACGGAGCGAGATCGTTCATGACGTGTGTGTAGTATGTACGTGCTGCCCCGGCCCCCTCCTCCCCTCTTCAACGCGTACTATATACTCCTACCGCAACACAACCCAAAAAGAAACCTCCTTGTTGGGTCAAAGTGATGGAGGACAACCTCGTGGGCCCACGGATGGAAGCATCGCACGCGAGTGACTGTCCTATATGACGTGTAGTATTGCCCCCAGCCACCCTCTTCAACGCGTACTATATATATACTCCTACCATACGTAACAAAAACCAAAAAATGACCATCCTTGTTGGTCAAATTAACCTCTCTCATCGCATGTCATAGTGCTGGACGGCGACCTCGCGGGCCCATGCAAGTGAGTGTCCTAGGACCACCGCGTGCATGTGGCCCAAAGATGCATGTCAAACTTTTTCTGCAGCGAACATGCGACCAAATGAGTTTAGTGTTAATCAAATTTGATCTACATGAGACCCGTGATAGTGCACGAAAATGGATTGCAAAATCATATGTCTACGTGTCCCTGGGTGCATGTTTAGTCCCCATGCAAGAAATTTCTGACATCAAGAATCTTGATTTTAAAATGCAGTAAATCCAAAACTAAGTTGAAATTCATGAAACTTATCGTGGTGTCATATGGACACCAATAGAGTGTGATATTATTATTATTTTCAAATTTGAGACAAGTTTTGATATAATCTTCTTACATACAGGAAATTATCAATAATTATCAACCAATATCGCAAACGGACTCTTTATTCGAACCGTGTGCGTTAGACCAACAATGTACGTGCCGTGCTTCGGTTAAGCAATAAAGCGGCATAACAAAAAGGAAAAATCAATATAATACGTGCCGCGCACGCGTCCCGTGTGCTGTACGAGCATGCGTGAGTTGACGAGATGCATGCTAGCAGGCAGACCGGGAGGCCGAGGCATGCGCGTGTTCGCTACGCACTCACCGTGGGGCGTGCTAGTAGCTCTGTGAAATGACGGTAGGCATGCCAGCGGCCCCAACAGTCCGCTGCGCAGGCTCACCGGGAGGCGAGCCAGCCCTTTGACCGCTGCCCACCTCGCTCCCACTGCTCCATATTAATGGCGCGCCCGATCCGCTGGTCATAATAGGTGGCCGCACACCCCTTCCACAGTTGTCACCGCCGCATGGAGTGTATTAGGATTTTGCCGAAGCGCACCATCGGTGGGAGTGGCGACGCCGGGGCTAGTGAAGCACCCACGCAACGCATGAAGCTTGGCGCAGAGGTTGCTGTCGCCGCCGACGAGGTCTCGCGCGGGCAGCAGCGCGACCTTGACTTCGTCGCCGTCGTCGTGCCTCCCCAGCCGGAGCCGGAGGTCCACGGCTACTCCGGCAATGACTCTGACTCCGACGGAAAACCTATTAGACCCCCCCCGCCCCTTTTGTTGGGAACAGAAATCCTTGGTTATGTTCACCCAGTCCATGAAATCAGAGTAAGATTCATTAGATCCGTGTAGTGTATTGATTGTTTGAATGGTATCTATGGTTAGTGATTAATTGTTTGTTCTGTACAAATGATTTTTTGCTTATAATCCGATTAGGGTTAGTGTGCATGCTAATAATTCGTAGCCAGATCTTGAGAATTGATTTTGAATGTCCTACATATCTGTTTGTGCCTTTCTTTTCTTCCAGATCTTGAGATTGGTTTTGAAGGTCCTACATGTATGTTGCTGCCTTTTTTTCAGATTGCTATGTACAAAGATGAGGCTCCGGCCAGCGGTGCCGCCGGCTGTAGATTCTGCACCTGGCAGCGCAGGCAGAAGCGGCCACGCCCCCTGGATCCGAGGAACCCGTAGAATATCGGGCGGACCGCATCAGCGATCTCCCGGACGCCATCCTTGCGAAGATCATCTTCCTTCTCCCCACCAAGGATGGCTGCCGCACACAGGTCCTCGCATCTCGGTGGCGCACTCTGTGGCGCGCCGCGCCTCTTAATCTCGACTGTCGTTGGCTATCTGTCGTACATGATTTTGAACTCCACAGAGCGATCATCTCCTCCCACCAGGGCTCCGTTCAACGCCTATGCATCCTGGCATGCTGCCTGCTGCACATACCATGCACGGTGGACGCCTGGCTGACATCCCGTCAATTCAAAAAACTCTAGCATCTTGAGTTCTACCATTACTATGCAAATAGCTGTCCACCAAGCGTTGTAGCTGTGCCCTCACCACCAATGTCCATGTCATGGTTTTCCTCATCTCTCCACACCGCCACCCTGGCCCGGTGTCATCTGCCAGACAATCTGGTACAAATGCTTCGACTCCCACTGCTAAAAAAACTTGCGCTTGTGGTTGTCGATCTGTCGGAGGCCTCACTGCACAACATCATCCACTCCTGCTGCCCTTCCCTAGAGCGCTTGCTACTTGTTTTCGGAAAAGAAATCCATATCCGTTGTCTCCAAATAAAGCCGCCTCACCTTGTAAGCATTGGAATTTGCTTTAAAGGAGAGGAGCTCATCATCAAAGACGCCCCTTCACTCCAAAGGCTGCTCCTTGATTATCGTTATGCACCTTCGAAAATAACTGTGGTCTGTGCGCCTAAACTGGAGACCTTGGGTGTAATTCCTGATCCGTTTGAAGGTTACAAGATGGTGGTTGTCTCCACACTTATTCAGGTAGTCTATATTATCATCAACACTTTTGTAATCATAAGATGCATTTTTCATTTCTGTGCATAAGTTTTATATCATCAACACTTTTGTAATCATAAGCTACATTTTTCATTTCTGCGCATAAGTTTTATATAATCTTGGAGTACGCTTTTTGTACTAATATTATGTTCTATGCTCAATGAAGAGTTTGTCCATGGGTACCCTATCAATGGTGTTGGATTCTGTTAAGACCTTACATATCAGTACGTGGTGTTTTGATCTGAACATGATTATCGGCTTGCTGCGATGCTTTCCATGTCTAGAGAATTTGTATATAGAGGTGATGATATCAAGCACATTGATATACTTTACTAGAACTAACTGTTCAGCTGTACTATTTTTTTAGACATTAACTGTTTTCAGTCTTCATGTCTATTTAGGCTAAAGGACATGGACAAAAAAAGTATAACCAATCGGTGGCATAAGAAGCACTGGGATTTTCTCAGTTCTCATGACATTCGTTTGAGGACAATAACGCTGGAAGGATATGCATCCAACCATGCAAACGCTAGCTTTGTCACATTCTTCCTGTTGAATGCGAGAGTACTATTGTCCATGAGGATTAAGTTTTTTAACAAAAACTTTCTCACGTTGAACAACATAAAAAGAAGTTTCAGGTGGACAAAAGGGCTTCTGAACGTGCTCGGCTTCTATTTACAACAACTTGTCTTCATGTGCCAGTTGATTTTCTGGTCCAGGATCTTGATTTTATAGATCAGACCGATCCATTTGATTGTGACCGCCGAAAACTTTGGTTGAGTTAGTTGTTATTGTCCTGTTCAATCTTGATTTTGTGTAAACCTGATGAACAATTAATCATCATGCTTTTGTACCTTCTGTAAGCTGGGGTTAGATATTGCTGCCCTTTTCAACTCGGCTTTGACCCATATTTTCTTTCGTACAAACCGGAGCTTCTATCAAGAAGCCTCATGGTTCCGAGAGGGAACTTGGTCACATGATCTGTGTGCGAAACGACATACGTTGTATCTTCCCGCCTTGATTTATTTTACAGAGGCAAAATGCAACTGTGCTAAACATATGAAATTATTCAGGGTTCGTTTCGCCTTTTTATACATTGATTTTCCTAGGCATTTTTAACAAATAGCCACCATGTTATTATCGCAAATGGTCATATTAGTCCAACCGTGGTCGTTCAACTAACCATTTACTACCGCGGACAGCTGTTTGATTAGACGGGACGGCTATGAGCAGTCCGCCGCGCACGCCGCGAGCGCTGCAATTTATTGCTGGTTTTGGACTTTTGTTTCGGCCGCCTCGGGAAGGTACGTAGAACAGTCCTCCGTTCTCATCTACAAGCACCGCCGCCGAGGATCTCCGCCTGCTGCGAGATGGAGGACGAGCCGGCCAACAAGCGGGGGCGGGTCGAGCCAGAACCGCAAGAGCCTCCGGCGAACGTGGACTTCATCAGCAGCCTCCCTGACGAGATGTTGGTAACCATCATATCCCACCTCCCCATCAAATATGGCGTGCGGACCACTGCCTCTCGTGGCGGTGGCGCCCCCTCTGGCACTCCACTCCCCTGGACCTCATAGTCGACCACGAGTTCTGCAGCGGGGAGCAGCAACGCCTGGACGCATTGTCCCACGTCCTCGCCACGCACCCTGGGCCGGTTAGACGCCTTGCTATCGGCAGGCTCAGTCCCCACAACAAGACCGAACCCAGGTTGCACTACTGGTTCCTATCCCCAGCCCTGGATCGGCTCGAGGAGCTCAGCTTTCATGCTGGGCGTCCTTGCTCGCTGCCGCCGTCCGTGCTCCACCTCGCGCCCACGCTGCGCCGCGCTACATTCAGGCGTTGCATTTTCCCCTGGATCGATGCCGCGCGCGCTCTTCATCTCCCTAAACTTAAGCACCTCGAGCTCATTGCCGTCCGCATCTCGAAGGAGGATTTGGAGCGCCTGCTCGTCGGCTGTACAACGCACGAGTACCTTCGTCTTCATGCGATGGATGGGTTCAGTAGCCTCCACATCACCTCGACGAATGTCCGTGCGATTTATGTGCATTGCTGGCGCCGCCCAAGGCTGTCAGTTGAGGTGTTTCACGATATTGTCATTGAGAATGCGCCTTTCCTCGAGAGATTGTATGTACTTGATAAATTAGGTCCAGCAAGAATCAGGGTCATTCACGCACCGAAATTGACGGTGTTGGTCTATTCGTGTGCTGAATTCAACGAACTTGTTACTGGATCATTATCCGTTCAGGTACAACAGTCTTCTTCTTCTCCTTCTTATATATTATTGGACAACACATTATCACTCTATAATTATTTTGCCAAATTTTATCTCTAATTATTTTGCTAAATTATTTTGTACTATGAAAAATAACTCTATAACGAAAACATCGTGACTTTGGACCAGCCAGGCAAGCAAACATGCAATTATGCCAAAAAGGCAAGCAAAAAGACTGAAAAAGTGAGAAAATACCCTTTCTACACAACGAAAAGACACTTTCTCAAAAAGGTAACAAAAAAGACAAAGAGAAGTGAGAAAAAGTCATTTCTATACAACAAAAATGCACTTGTGCCAATGCCATAATAAACCCGACACATCATATAACAAAAAAGGCACCTATGCAAAAGGGTGCATAGCTGCCACCATGCGTGCGTAGCTACCACCATGCATAGAAAATCGCCTCTCTTATATCTAATTGTTGTTGATCTATATGTTTGCCTGTCATCCAGAAAATGATTCCCACAAGCTTGACCCGGCCTCTGCGCACAGTGAAGATCTTGGCACTACAATCTGTCGGCCTCGATCTAGATGAAGTTGTTAGATTCCTTAGATGCTTTCCTTGCACGGAGAAGCTATACATCGAGGTGATGCTCCTTTCCTGTTAATTGTTAACCACAACGGAGCTCAATTTTTTGTTACTTTTACCCATGATTACAATGACAAATGTAGAATGATTTCTAAAGGAAATTTGGAGGATTTCAATACATATATTTTTTGAGATGCTAGTGTTGTACGCATTTTATTCCTTCGCCCGACATGCTTTAGTGATAAAAGTTTATCATGAAAGATTGAAGGTGGCATTTCACTCTTTTCGTGTATTTTAGAAATCCTGCAAATCAAAGAGGCCCGGAGTGTTCAAATCTGTAGCTAGACACTAATATGTTGTCTTCGTTTGCAGATACTAGCAGGTCCGAAAGTAGAAAATGTTGGAGATATAACAATCCCATTGAATGCCTTGATCTTCATCTCACAGAAATTACTTTTAACGAGTACCAAGGCACCACACCAGAAATTAAATTCGCCAGGTTCTTTGTTGAGAAAGCAAGGTTGCTCAAGGTAATGAGGTTTGCCCTATATTTACTGCGCAGAAGTGAATGGATTCCTAAAGAGCACAGGCGTCTACAGCTGAATGGAAAAGGCTCTGCACAAGCTGAATTTCAGTTTGTAACTTCATATGACAGATTATTCGGAAGTCACTGTATCGAGCCGCTATATGACTTCTCGGTGGCTGATCCTTTCGCGGAAATAACGCATGAAAAAGATTCTGAAGAAGATGAATTTTATGTGTCTGAATAGTTTGAACCTTGTAACCTTTGAATTTGGGCCTTGTAATGCTGGAATTTGAACCTTGCAATATTTATGGTATTTGTTATATAACGTAATTGGATGTTTAATTTGGTTTTGCAATCATGTCCTGTCATAAGTATATATATGTTGTTCTTCTGTACACAGAGCATAGATGTTGTGCAGACAGAGCATATCACATCGCACACGGACCACCTTAGGTAACCCGTTGGTGATGAATTCATCAATCGCAAACGGTTATATACCAACAAGCATTTGCCCACAACACACACGGCTTATTCCATCGTGCTTGATGTCTCCGCCATCGCTCGCACAGTTCGTCTTATTTGCCACGTATCACTGTGCCGGCCTCTGCTCGCGTCCCTCGACGCGCTCTGCTCGCCGATAGGCGCCGCAACGCGCTGTGCTCGCCGTTAGGCGCCGCGGCGCGCTCTGCTCGCGTACCTCCATGCGCTCGGCTTGTGGACAGCTTTTCCTTGCGTGTTCAACTGCTATATGCAAATATATATGGTTGCTCGCCGTTGAGGCGCCGCGGAGCGCTCTGCTCGTGTCCCTGCGCGTGCGCTCTGCCAGCGGTTGGGGCCTGCGCACGATCACGTTGGGGGCCCATATGCATGCGGTTGCGCCGCGCGCGTCGCCACAATGCAGTTACGTGCGTCACGATGGAGTTACGCGCTGCAAATTAGAACTGCCATCTGGGCGTGCAGATTTCCAGGCCGTCCGGCTTCCCCTTTAATTCCCGCGGCCATTATAACCTTAGTCTTTTCAACCTTTCGATCTCGCCCCGCAACACAACAAGCACACCCACGACGACACATACAAAGAGGATATCTAGCGGCGCTCCAATGGAGTTCGGCGAGCATAAAGTGGAGACCCACACAAGGGAGACGGATCTCTCGGTGGTGTACACCATCGACCCGGCCGTGGTGGAGGACTACATCAACACCGTGGAGCAGTTGCTTGCTCGAGACAAGTACAAGGTGGTCGGCATCGACCTCCAGTACACCGGCGGTCATCCCGACAAAGATCAGAAGGTTGTCGTCGCCCAGTTGTGCGTGCGCCATCATGTCCTCATCTTCCACTACTGCATGGCCACAGAGCCTTGCGACTGTTTCGCCAGGTTTGTCAACAACACCGACTACAAGTTCGCTACGGTGGAAACCTGCAACGATGTAAAGGCGCTCAAGGTTACGGGCTTGGCCTGCAAGAACCTTGTCGAAATCCGTGACCACTACAGGGTCTGGGGCAGCACCAAGAAGGAGTCCCTGGTTGGACTCGCCTCGGCCATCATCGACCCCTACTACGAAAAGATGAAGCAGGATGCCAACAGAACACATCCCGTATCCTGGCACGGGGCCTGGACGCGGCAACTGGATGAACCTCACCTCAGGTTCGCGGCCAAGAGCATGTACACATGCTACGAGATGCACAGGAGGATCGTTGACATGAGGAAGTGCCTCGTTACCGAAATCGACGAGGCCAGATCGAGCCACAAGAAGAGCAGTAGCGGCAAGCGTCACAAGAAGTAGATGATGATCAGATGATCGTCTATCCTAGGTAATTATGCATGTAATATATAGTTTACTTTGCTGTGTGGAATGTCATGTGTGTAGTAGCCACCTATGTAATTATGCATGTAATAGTTTACTTTGGTGTGTGCAAATGTCATGTGTGTAGTAGCCACCTATGCAATCCCAACGCACAACACACACGTCTTATTAGCAGCAATCGTCTGTGCTATTATCGGTCTTCGCACACATGATTGATTACAAACCTGTTTGCCGCGTATCACACATCTTGTTAAATTGAACCGTTTCTGTTCTCTTGTCTCAACGCAAACAATTCATCCGAGTGAACCGTTTGCCCTATATCGCACACACTTTGATCTGGCTGACCGTTTCTTTTGTTCCACCTAATCATAAATAGTTCATCCGACTGAACTGTATGCCATATATCGCACACACCTTCATTTGGCTGCCCGTTTCTGTTGTTCCGCCTCATCACAAATAGTTTATCAGAGTGAACTGTATGCCGTATATCGCACACGCGTTCATCTGGCTGCCCATTTCTGTTGTTCTGCCTCATCACAAACAGTTCATTAAACTGAACCGTATGCCCCGCATCGCACACGTAACTAAAATCTGAACCGTGTTTGATGTCTCTGCCATCGCAAACGTTTACATCTGTTTTGACGGATTTTTTACATCCCCGTTTGCGATTGATGCATCGCACACAGTTTCGTCAAAGGGTCTCTGATCATAGTGTCGCGTTAGCAGCATCCTGCAGTAGTGTGGATTCAAAAAGTTTGTTCATGAGTCCAAATTAACAAAACATTTTTTAGTACTTTTGGGGGACAAAAGTACAAAAGAATGTCCGTATAGTTAAATATTTGTTCAATTTTGTAAGAAAAAGTTCATATTTATAAAAAAAGTGTTTGAAAATTTGTGAAACAACGTTCATATTGAAAAAATGTATGGTATTCCTAGAAAATGTTGTGTACAAATTATGAAAAATATGTTCACAATAAAAAAATAAAAAACAGGTTTGAAAAAAGTTGTTCTGTGTTTGAGACGTTGTTCACGTGTAAGGAAAAGTTGTTAACTTATTCATTAAAAATGTTATCGATTTTAAAAAAATGTTGGCAATTTTAGAAAAGTTGTTCACAAAATCGCTAGAAATTTGTTCACAAAGCCAAGAAGATTTGTTAACAAAGTTTATTTAAAAGAATTTGTCCCCGAATTTTTTGAAAATGTTGACAAGTTTAGAGAAGTTCTTCACAATTTTTTTTAAGTTGTTCGTGTGTTTTAAAATTTGTTCATGTGTATAGAAAAGTTGTTAACAAGTTTTTCATAATTGTTGTTGTGCAGGCAATTTTTGAAAAGTTTTCACACAAACAAGTTTAGAAAAGTTGTGAACAAAGTCTATAGAGACATTTGTTCACAAAGTCTCTAGACATTTGTCCCCGAGTTTAAAAAAATGTTGACAAGTTTAGAAAAGTTGCTCACAACTTTTTTAAGATTGTTGTTCGCACAAAATAAAAGTTGTTCACAAATTTTTGAAAAATGTTGTTCACAAAATATAGAAAAAATGTTCACGGGTTTGAAAAAGTTGTTCATGTGTACAGAAAAGTTGTCAACAAGATTTTCATAAAAAATGTTATCAGTTTAAAAAAAATATTGACAAGTTTAGAATAGTTGTTCACAAGTTTAAAGAAAAAATGTTGAAAAGTTTAGGAGAAGTTGTCCACCAAAATCCGTACAAACGTTGTTCACAAGTTCAAAAAAATTATTCATGAGTTTAAAAAAATGCTAATGTTGGTATTTACGAGTTTTAACAAAAGATGTTGACAAGTTTAGGTGAAGTTGTTCACAATTTCAGAAAAAATGTTCACAATTTTTTGAAACAAAAAATGTTGATAAGTTCAAAAAAGTTGTCCTGTGAGTTTGAAAAGTTTTTCACAAATTATTAAAAAAATGTTCACAAGTTTAGAAAAGTTGTGAACGAAGTCTGTAGAGACATTTGTTCACAAAGTCATTTATCCCCGAGTTAAAACAAATGTTGACAAGTTTAGAAAAGTTGTTCACAGCTTTTTTAAGAAAGTTGTTCACACAAATTAAAAGTTGCTCACAAATTTTTGAAAAATGTTGTTCACAAAATATAGAAAAAATGTTCACGGGTTTGAAAAAAGTTGTTCATGTGTACAGAAAAGTTGTTAACAAGATTTTCATAAAAATAGTTATCCATTTAAAAAAAATGTTGAACAATTTAGAGTAGTTGTTCACAAGTTTAAAGACAAAATGTTGAAAAGTTTAGGAGAAGTTGTTCACCAAAATCCGTACAAACGTTGTTCACAAGTTCAACAAATTTGTTCACAAGTTTCAGAAAAATGCTAACGTTGGTATTTACAAGTTTTAACAAAAAATGTTGACAAGTTTAGGAGAAGTTGTTCACAAATTCAGAAAAAATGTTCACAAAGTTTAGAAACAAAAAATGTTGATAAGTTCAGAAAAGTTGTCCTGTGAGTTTGAAAAGTTGTCACAAATTATTTAAAAAAATGTTCACAATAGAAAAGTTGTGAACAAAGTCTCTAGAGACATTTGTTCCCAAAGTCTCTAGACATTTGTCCCCGAGTTTAAAAAAATGTTGACAAGTTTAGAAAAGGTGTTCACAACTTTTTTAAGAAAGTTTCACACAAATTAAAAGTCGTTCACAAATTTTTTGAAAAATGTTGTTCACAAAATATAGAAAAAAATGTTCACGGATTTGTAAAAAGTTGTTCATGTGTACAGAAAAGTTGTTAACAAGATTTTCATAAAAAATGTTATCAATTTAAAAAAATGTTGACAAGTTAAGAATAGTTGTTCACAAGTTTAAAAGAAAAAATGTTGACAAGTTTAGGAGAAGTTGTTCACCAAAATCCATACAAACGTTGTTCGAAAATTCAGAAAATTTGTTCACAAGTTTAAAACAAAAAGCTAACGCTGGTATTTACGAGTTTTAACAAAAAATGTTGACAAGTTTAGGAGAAGTTGTTCACAATTTCAGAAAAAATGTTCACAAAGTTTAGAAACAAAAACTGTTGATAAGTTCAGAAAATTTGTCCTGTGAGTTTGAAAATTTGTTCACAAATTATTACAAAAATGTTCACAAGTTTAGAAAAGTTGTGAACAAAGTCTCTAGAGAGATTTGTTCACAAAGTCTCTAAACATTTGTCCCCCGAGTTTTAAAAAAAGTGTTGACAAATGTAGAAAAGTTGTTCACAGCCTTTTTAAGAAAGTTGTTCACATAAATTAAATTTTGTTCACAAATTTTTGAAAAAATGTTGTTCGCAAAGTATAGAAAAATTGTTCATGAGTTTGAAAAAAGTTGTTCATGTGTACAGCAAAGTTGTCAACAAGATTAATGTTGACAAGTTTAGAATAGTTGTTCACAATTTTAGAATAGTTGTTCACAAGTTTTAAAAAATGTTGACAAGTTTAGGAGAAGTTGTTCACCAAATCCCTTCAAAGTTGTTCACAAGTCCAGAAACAAATGTTCACAAAGTTTAGAAACAAAAATTGTTGATAAGTTCAGAAAAGTTGTCCTGTGAGTTTGAAAAGTTCTTCATTTGTGTAGAAATAGTTTTTTAGAAAAGTTGATTTAAGAAAAATGTTGGCAAGTCTAGAAAAGTTTTTCAAAAATCCCTAGAAAGTTGTTCACAAAAATTAGAAAATTTGTTCACAAGTTTATTAAAAAAAGAGATAATGAGTTTTTTTGAACAGTTGTTTGCAAATTGTTAAGAAAAAGTTGTTCACAAATTTCAAGGAAGCTATTCACAAAATTTAAGGAAGCTGTTCACAAAATTTAAAAAGTTGTTCACTATACCTGTGGAAGTTGTTGTGTATACAATTTTTTAAAAGTTGTTCACAAGTTTTTCTTAAAAAAAATCATGATTTTTAAAAAAGGTTGACAAGTTTAGAAAAGTTGTTCACAAAGTATCTAGAAAGTTGTTTGCAAAAAAGTATAGAAAAAATTGTCCCCGAGTTTTTAAAAAATTCACATTATTTTTTTAAGAAAGTTGTTCACACAAATTTAAAGTTATTCCTAGACAAGTTGTTCAATTTTTTAAAAGTTCTTCACAAATTATAAAAAAAATGTTGAAAGGTTTAGAATAGTTGTTCACTGATCTTTCAAAATATCCATGAGGGGACAATTTCTTTAATCATGAGGAAAAATGGTTTTAAACATATTTTACGGGGTCTTCGGTGACCCTCATGGTTTAAAGTTCATTATTTTTAAAAAAATGTTCCGGAGGCACTAACATGTTTTACATAGAAAAAAGACATGTTTCACGGGTTTAAAGATTAAGAATCATGAGTTTAGAAGAAAAGTTGTGAACTAATTTGAAAATATTCAACCTTTTATAAAACAATTTATAAATTAAATGTCTTTCTATTTCTAGAAAAAAGTTTGGTAATTCAAAAAGGAGGATTTTGTTAGAGTCCTAAACCTCCACTTGGGTAATTCGAAAAAGGTAGTTAACAAAAAATGTTGGACATGTGGGATTTTTCCCTTGGAATTTCTAATTTGGCGAAAGTACATCTTGGGTCTGTTTCTAGAAAACGGTATGGGTGATTTCCAGAAAAAGGTATGGATTAAACAAAATTGCTTAACTATAGCTTACATGGAAAACCATAGATACAGTTTTTTGCCGATGCTAGTTTCACAAATTTCTGCGAGTCATGACAACCATGTTCATCATTCTATACAGAGTATTGTAACTCATGATAAAAAAGATCCCCCCCAAAAAAAGAACATCAGCTAAAAAGTTCACTTCATACTAGTTTGAACACGAAACCTAACGGCGAGTTCTCCTCTTCTTTGTGACATCATCACTCATCTTCTCAAACTTGAACTTGTTCTGATTGAAGTTTCCTATCTTGTATGCAATGAGTTTACGGAATTGGGGAACGATTTCCTGAAAAACAATTGCATGGGCTTTTAAGTTTGAAAAGCATTATAAAACAGTAACAGAACTGAAAAAAGGCAGTCTATGTGTGCAAAAAGAAGACTTGCAGAAAATTGTAGGTGGAATATGAGACTAAAAAAACAGTACAAAAGCATGATGACATTTGAGACTAAAAAAAATTAAGATAACAGGAAAGAAGTATAGCATAAAAAAAACTCTCTCTGGAATAGTGTTTGTATTGAACATAATGACTATAGATGATTAAAAAAAATTAGGTAGCTTGTACAGAGAGAAAAGTAGTAGGTGTAGTCTTTACATTTTCAAACTCCTTCATGTCTTTCCTGTTCCAACAATCCATGTACAACGTGCCATAGATAGTGCAGTCATGCCTGTCCATGTTTGCACAAAAAAAACAGATGAAAAACAGAATTGTTAAGTGGAAAATGTAGAAAAAGGTCAAAAAGATAATCTCTCAAGTTTGGTTGTTTGGGATAGTTTTCACGGGAAAACTTGATGAATTCTTCTATATTTTGAAACTGCAGTTGGATGCCTTGAATAGAGTGCCGAGGTTGGTAATCTATAATATAAGACATGAAGATAACTTCGAGTTAGGTAGACCAAAAAAAGTACATTTATACTTATTACAAACAGTGTTACTTCCTGGGGAGTGCATAAAAAATACAATTTACTTGAAGAGAAAATGTTTACTTATAGTAAAACTAACCAGGTTTGTTGTGAGGATGTCGAGTTCATCAACACGGACGCTATTTGCTGAATCAAAAAAGTTGATCATTTCAAAAAGATTGTTGACGCAAAAGAAAGTCCAATGGAATGTATTTACTCTAGGGAGAAAAAGATGCACAGGAAAAAAAGTGTGACCATCACAACAGATTAGAAGGAAGGGATTAACTCTAGCGAAAAAAATGAAGGTCAATTATTAACCATCATGAACAAATCATATACCAAGTCACATTTGTGCATGTTGTTTCCTGTGTTGATTCTCTTGAATTCTCGAAGACAAGACCTAGTGCTGAATTTTCCAGGCTCTACAAGCAATTTAGTCTGTATAAAAAAGAAAAAAATTGAATGATCAATGACTAACATCACATATGGGGAGAAAAAAATGAAAAAAAGTTAAAGAGAATTACTGTAAAGTGCGTTGAGAACGAGAATTTCGAAGGCTTCTTTGATTTTGGATCAGGATTAGCATTCTCATGGTTGAAAACTACAACATAGGCATCCATGACTTCGTCATCAACTTTGCCAATTGGTTTTAGAGCGTTGTAGAACTTATCATATGACACCATTTGGTCGTTAAAATCTAGAACAGTGGGACTGCAAGGAACAAATGAAAAAATGGGCATAGATAATTTGAATCAGAACCAAAGTGATGAATGCACAAAACAAAGAACTGTTCATTGAATTAAGAATGTATACAACGAACTTACTTATCTTTGAAGAACTTGTAGTTCAGGTACTTTTGGTAGAAGTTGTCAACAACTGGTTCTAGATTCAGTGTTGATAATGGAGATGCAGGGGACAACACTTTTGCCTTTCTTTTCTTCCTGTTTCTCTTCTCGATGGTACTACGACCAGATAGAACATTTGGAGGATTTGTCTCATTTACATCAGATGGCATTGAGCCTGCATCTAGAAAAACAAAAAAGGAAACATGGAGAATTCGTATGACTGTTTGCCTTAAAACTAAAAACAGGAAACGTAGTTTATGTAGCAAGAAGGAAAAAGTGCTGGAATGGAGCAGATACCTTTTGTTCCCAAAGCAGTACCATTAGCATAGGTCATGGCAATGTTGATGTCGTACTGAATATCTGGAACCACTCTCGTAGAAGAACAACTTTTGTTTGGAACACCAAGTTTTGATTGTCCTATTGATTTGCCAACATCACCGTCATCTTCAATAAGAATTGGACTTGCATGGGTAAAAATGTTGTTCTTGTTAACTTGTTGATCATGACTAACAGCAGTCATTGCCTGGTATCACACAAGAGCACTGCCATTGTTGTGGCTGTAACTAGTACGAGTGATAGGAGTTTTTGCTTCATCATTAGAGTGGGAGGGAACATTTTGTGCACTAGGAGTCGCACTTCTGCCGATATATGCCAACACTTTAGATACTTGCTCTTCAACAATTCATCGTGTTTGGTAACCATCATTGATAAGATTTCCTAGTTTTTGTGGTAGAAAAATAGAAATAATCTTGTTAGGTATACATCAAGGAAAAAAAATAAGGAGGAAAAAAACAGTTAAGCATCAGTGCGACCACCTGACTGGTATTGCTCACTGTTGACTGAGTTCCTGCTGTGCATTGGTATTGGCTGATAATAACAGGAGAGGCGGGAGTATTTGCCATCATAGGATTGGTGTTTGGAATGATAGAAGACACATTGCTTGCCAACTCTGCACACATTCGAGACATTTGTTCCTCATGAGTTTTTCTCCACAGCTCATCATGTTTGGCGACCACCTTTGATATTACTTGCACTACCTATATTTGTTATTGACCAAAATTCATAAGGTTGTGAGCAAAAAATCTTGCAGAAAAGAAAAAATGAATAAATAAAACAGTTTTAAACATACTTCAGGAGGGTTGGATGAGGTCGACCCATTATCTTGCGGTGGTCCTGCGAACAATGTTTCTTGTGGGGCGTTGAAACCTGTATCCTCAGCCAATACTAAGGCACGAGCTCCATATGGTGTGGTGGAAATGTCCCGAAGCTATTTAAATGAATTGCATCAAAACTAATTCTTTCTTATATAGGAAGCAAACACTATTCGTTGATATATGTAAAACAGCTAAATGAGAAATAAAAATCAAGAGATGTTCATTCTCAGAAAAAGAAAAAAAGAAACCATTTATGAAAACTTGAGCTGAGTTTTGTTCCTATTTAAATTTCATGAGTTGTTGTTGGTCATCAAGTGGTTTGAATAAAGGTTCACATGATGTATTTTAAAAAATGCTACCAAGCTTCATAGCAGCATTTTCTTTTACGTACATACTGATCTTATTCTTACATACTGTAATTGGGATCCTCCTAGTTGTTAACATCACCTTTCTAGTACTAGAAAACTGAAAAAAAATCATCTACCATCTGCTATTTTGTTTGTTTCTTCCTTTAACCAATTATGATCGCACTTAAAGATCAAATGGTTGCAGAATAACAAGGTCTGACACGGTCCAAAACATCGACTTTTAGAAATTAAAAAGTATACTTCACCAAATGCAGAACAAAAAAAATATGATTTGCGTATGCATTTTCTGTGAGAGCTGATAAATTGAGCATGAAGTGTTACAAGCTAAGTCAAAATGAGTGACCAGAACCACTCCATATAGCAGGCTGAGAATAAGCATATGACTTTTTGGGGCACATGAAAATTGGGGCATTCCCATAAGCATAACATGACAGACCACTACTTCAGAAGTAGAAACCCTAGCATAGAAATGTGGCTCACTACTTGACGAAGAAGCCTTGACCACAGAAACTGGGCAGTTAACTAATCAAAAATAATATTTTCACAAAAACAGCGCTAAATGGAAGGTTTTTTTGAAACATATATATGATGACAATTTGTTCACGGAAAGTTGTTCACAAAATCAGGAAAAAAACCAACAAGTATTCTAACATATATGTGGATGCACACTTACAGGCAGAGCTCCGTAGGCTACTGGTTTGTTAGTTGTCCTTTTGAAATCAACATTAGCTGCGTGAACTAAATCAGCAATCTGCACATGAACCATTCTGGGGACATTGTAGTTAGTGCTCCTAAATGGCCTTGCAGAAGTAAGATCCAGAAAATCCATATATATGATCTGGATAACGCGAAGACGTGATAAAAAAAGGGATGAAAATACAACAATGGAGAAAAACAGAAAAAATGATACAAAAAGAACAAAAGAAAAATAACTTACAACAAGCATGGGCAGGCAGCTGCCAACCCAGATAGGATCGTTCAAATCACCCGAGACTCTGTTAAAAAAAATTCGTGGAAGCTTTCGATCTCTTCACTCAGGTGATTGATGCAATATGTTGCCAAATCATACTTATGCAACTGCGAAATGTCATGCAGACCGTACAGAAGCTTCCAGTTTGCGTAGTTGCCAGTGATTGGACAGAGAATTGTTGAGAAGAACAGAAACAGGAAACTGCAAATAAAACTTTCCTCACTTTCATCATTCTTCATCATGGTGACAATGTTTTCTATTGGAATGTTCCTACTTCCAGATTTATATTTATCGCTGAGTTCCTTAACTTTTGCTACTACAGCAGGATCATTGCTCTCGGTAGGAAAGGGTTCAGAACCAGATTGAATTCCAAAAACCTGAATGACCATTTCCCTTCGGATATGAATAACTTTATTCTTGTGCTTGAAGACAACATTTGAGCGAGTGTGGTCGGCAAGCCATTGCATGAATCCAATGGGGACAATGAGATGCCTATTGATGTGCAACCGATTATCCAGATAATGTTTGGTAACGGCTTTGTTCCATCTGAGGGTTGAGAACCTATGCTTTATAGTCCCACGGTGTTTCAGAGTTTCAGACATGGTTACTAGACAAGGAGCTCTGTGGAACAAACCAAAAAAGGATAAGATTAAAATGAAGAACCGAAAAACTAACTGAGATAAAAAATTACTGGGGTTGTTCCATTATGAGGGATGTTGATCATAGCATTATTTTCATGTAAAAAACATATCATTTTAAATCATGAAAAAAACTGCTATTTGCGTGGGAGGACAACATGGATATAAAAAGCATTAACACGGGATGTTGCTCATAGCATTATTTTGATAACAAAAAAATGATAACACAGCAACCGAATGTACGTAAAAAATACTGACGTTGATTCAGACTGTAAAATGTTCAGTGCTTTCATACCTAAAATGTACTACAAATAAATAACATAGCAACTTAAGAATAGGTTTAACAAAAAATGAGATTCCACACCAACAACCAAAAAAGACCAGCATGTACTATACATGATTATCAGGGGGAACCCTAGCTAAAAAAATCTATGCCGAAACCCTAGTTAATTCGATGCAAACCACATCAGGACGCCATGAAATTGGGCAACCCTAATGAAAATATATGGCGAAACCCTAGCTAAAATCGGAGCAAACAACATCAGCACTCCATGAAAAAATTGGAAAACCCTAGCGAAAATCCATGGCGGAACCCTGGCGAAATCGAAGCAAACCACATCAGCACGCCATGAATTAGAAACCCTAGCACAAAACTATGGTGAAACCCTAGCGAAAAACCATGGCGGAACCCTAACTAAACGAAGCAAACGACATCAGCACGCCATGATTTAGTAAAAATCCTAGCAGAAGACTAGGGCGAAACCCTAGAAATCCTATCACGTCTCTAAACAAATCGCTGCCCAGCGGGGTGAACAACGCACATCCGAGAAGAAAAATAGAGAGACAGAGACGGGGATGGCGGTCAAGGTTGATTCTCAAACCTTGGTGAAGAGCGCCCGGCGGAGGGACGACCTCCGTCCGCTGTCGATCTAGAAAACTGCCGCGCGGAAGTAGAAGGAGAAAGGAGATGGAGAAGAAGAAAAGAAGACGGGAGGAAGAAAACAGAGTACGAAACGAAGGAAGAAAACAGAGGATGGGAACCGAGCTGGGCCGGCCCGATAAGAGAACGAAAGACGCAGGGGGGTGTGTGGGGGGGGGGGGGGGGGGTACGCGCCACGACGCTATGCGGCGACCTACGCGGCGAAACCTATGTTCCGCTCATTGCGGACAGTATTTGGTTCCGCTCACGCGGGTGCCGGCCCATTAGCGCGGTTTTCCTTTTTTTTGTTTTTCTGTGCATTTTCTGTTTGTTTTTGGTTTTTCTGTTTCTTTTTATTTTTCTGTTTTCTTTTTTAAAATTAGAATATTTTATAAAATCTAAACAGTTTTTAAATTTGAACACTTTTTTATTTTGAACAATTTTCGATTTAGAACAAATTTTGGTTTTGAACATTTTTCGGTTTTGAACATTTTTTTAATTTGAACAATTTTGGGATTTGAACAATTTTTGAGTTTGAACAAATTTCGAATTTGAACGGAAATGTGGAACTCGAAAATTGTTCAAATACGAAATCTGTCCAAATACGAATTCTGTTCCAAATTTGGTTTGTTCAATCCTAGAGGAACCTTAACACAATCCAATCTGAATGTGGTTTCAAATTTGGATGTGGCAATCCAGTTACATTTTCAAACTCCAGTGTAGTGTATCAGTTTTCGCGTTCGAGTCCCTCGTCCGCACATTTGCTGCTCGCGGCTCCCTCTATAAGAATATGGCCTGGATGCTAGTGCGCAGGGGTCTCATTTTTTTTTAGTGTATCAGTATCAGTTTCAGTTAGTGTCTATCAAAATCAAGGAGTGCTTCGGGTATCAGTTTCAGTTAGTGTCTATCAAAATCAGTTAGTTTCAGTTTCAATATGAGCTGTAATAGCAGTTCAATTTCAGTACACATACTCTTCTTATCTGTTGCTAATATACGTACAGAGACATTACATACATACGCTAAATTCCAAGGATATTAATTACCCCAAAACATTCTAAGGAGGAGAGTAGTACAAGGAGCACTTGACATATGAGTGTGTTGTGTTATGTTCAGTACAAACAGAACTCAAGAGCAAACGAGGTAATCACTACTTATTCTTGATCATGGAAAGAGTCTCGATCTCCAACAAATTCGCTAGTTGGTACTACTTGTTGATCATGCCAAGAACTCCATTATTTTTCTGCTCACCAAATCTGTCAACAGTCTTTCTGTCCACATCAATATATATATATAGCAACGCGGCTCTCCCCCTGGAGAGTAGGAACCAGCTTCCATCGATCGATCCATCTAACACCATAATGGCAGCAAAAATCCGTCATTCGACTTGTAGCTTTGTTCTTCTACTTGTAGCTTCCTTCCTACCCCTGGTCTATTCAACCGAGTTCATAAGCCTATACTTCAATTACACCATCGACCCCCACACCAAGAACTACGCAGACTTGAAGAGCATACCGGTGAGGAACCAGCCTCAGCTGCAAGTGCTGACACGCAGGGCGTTGGCGGTTCGACGCCTCAACTTCTATGACCTACCAGCTCGAGTGATTTTATGCCACCTCAACGGTAAATGAATCCAGCTTTCAGATTCGCTTTTCGGCTTTTCAGTTCAGTTGTAATTCGATCATCCTCTCTGACTTGCTTTTCTCTCTCTCCTTTTTTTTTATTTACGGAAGGGGATCTTCCCCAGGACAATTGCGTTGTCGCCTTCGCAGACGACGATATCTACGGCATGGGCTTCAGGAACTCCAGCGGGCACTGGCACTGCATAGGTGGTTTCAGGTTCTTGGGCTGTACAGTTCTCCCCTTCGATGAGAATTACGCGCAGATTCTAGGAGAAGGTGGCCACCTAAACCTCCCGTTTGTACCGCTCGGGAGGGAGGCGGCGAAAGAGGGAGTGCAACTTCTGGCAAGCTACTCATACTCCCCCGGTGGGGACCTTGAACCGGCTAAGCGAGGTATGGCCAGGTTCATCGTCATGATAGCCGAAGCAGCCCGTTTCCTGCCCATCAGCAAGAGGTTGGCCGATCACTGGGAGGAAGAGACTTACATGCTCGAGGTTGAGGCAAAATTCTGTGTAAACTGGGGGAAAATGTCGTTTTTACTTATTGACTGGGATAAAACAACCAGGCGTACAAGCTGGGGAAGGGGGCATTACACAGCGGCTCAGGAGCTGGAGCAGGAAACAGGAATTAAGAGCCCAGGAGATGTTTTACGCGTGCTAGACCTGCTGTTGAGGCCAAGCGGTTAAATTGTCCCCAACTAACTAGAAGACGTACGATCCAAGACAACAAATAAAGTGCATGTTTTAGGGTTTAGGGTTAGGGTTTAGGGTACGTGTGAGGCAACAAGGAGTAGTACAATATAATGTTCAAGGTCTGTAATGCTGTAATGAAGAATCAAAGAAATAAGACTCTACTACTAGCTAGTACAATAATGTGTTGTTTCTTCTGAGCATTATAGTGTTAGGCATCTGTTAGTCGCCGCGCGCCGCTCCCCGTCCCCTTCTCCTCCTCCTCCTCCGTCCCTAGCCTGTTTCATATCTGAATTTGTGCTACTCTTGCAATCACAAATGTGCTAAAGTCTACAATATCCGTTCTACAGCAGTCTGTTTTGGTTTGATTCAAAGCACACACTCTTAAAGTTTCTTCAAGTTTATATCATAAGTATTAAAGTTTGGATCAGCAAAGTTCTCAACTTCCAATAGAAACTTATCAATTGATTTAATTCAGCTGTACATGTCTTCACGTGCATCAGCAGAATTATGCGGCGTTTTTCTATATATCATCCATTCATTTATTCAGGACAAGAAATCTTCAATTATAACTGTACGTAGCTGTATTTGATCAAGCTACTGAATTTTTTTCCAGGCATGAGCAGCAGGCTTCATGTAATTGTTTACAAATGCCTAATAACTTGATAGAATGTATCTATTTCTTAGGCGGGGTACTAACTACTAGTTTCCTTACTCCTTTCGTTGACTAATCGCTCCCAAAGGTGGAGCACATGAGCATCTGCCATTGCTGCAATTTGTAGTGGGAGAATATTTTCTGCAAGAGCTCTTTCTGCAATTCCAGGTTCTAAATGCAAGATAATCGGATGGTGTTGTAGTTCTACTCCCTGAACAGTTCAGATTCTATTACTGTTCACTTGTTGATTTGAGTTGCTCTAAATTCAGCATTTGCCATAATTCAGCTGTCAAGGTAAATCCTTGAGCTTGCTATATATGCACTTTTTTTTTATATTTACGTTCATGTTTTCTAATGCAATTTTTCGAATCTCTACTGACTACTCTCTGATGGAGCTTCCAGATTTAACAACAATTTGGCGTTTTTTCTTGCAACAAACCTGGAACAAGAAAGGCCATGATGGTAATGAGGCATTCAAGTTCAAAACTGATGAGAAGCAAGTGATTGAAAAACTTGACATTAGTGTGCCAGCTTCAACAAGGTGCTAATGAGGTGGCCTTCAGCACCGTTCTGCCATTACATGTAGGATGGAAATGAACCATTACATGCATGTTGGGAGACTAATTCCTATGTTTTTAATAGGCATTTTAATTAGACCATGCTGATATGTATACTATAGGGGCATCAGCACATGAGGCTATGCCGATATGTATATGTTTTACATACCCTTGATTCAATGGCATAAGAGTTTTTTTTTTCTTTTGCGGGTGAAAAACTTGTATTACTCAAACCATATCAGTGTTACAATCAGCAGAAGCTAGTTCCAGTGCACACGCAGGGCCAGAACCTATCCAAGTCATTGTTCTACCCTCTACGCGAGCGAAATTCGCTAAGCTATCGCTAACCTTATTTTGAGAACGGCTTATATGAGTAATACAATTTTCACGAAGAGATAAGAGATATCTAATCTCTTTAACTAAAGAAGCATAGATAGACCTGTCTTGATCACGCCCCTGGACCATCTTGACCGCAACTAATGAGTCCATCTCAATGGCAATCGGGAGCTCGCTTGCTCTGGATCGCAATCGATAAACCCTCCATGCACGCACACAACTCTGCCTCTAAAGCTTCCCGGCAAGAGTAAAGCGTCCTGCAAGCGGAGAATATTATACCTCCCTGAGCATCTCGAAGCACCATACCTGCACCAGCCCCTCCTGCTGAATGAGACCCATCTGAGTTGAGTTTGACCCACCCATCTGGTGGAGAAGACCATGGGGGGCGGCCATAGGTGTTACTTGAGCTGGTTCCCTATACCTGATGCGATCATATGATATCACTGTTTTACCCTTCTCAGGATCCATATATGAGTTTAACTTTGTAACAACTAGAGACTCCAAATAGCTGAGAAGAAATCTCTTGGATACTTCAAGAGGGGGCGGCTTCTTATGGTGGACAATTTCATTTCGAATGAACCAACAACGCCACAACGTCAACAGAACCATGCATCTTTGAAACTCATGCAAGGGCTCCAGCACATGGAATAACCACTCCTTGCCTGTGTATTGGACCTGATCAACGTCCGGCAACTGCCACACATCCGACATATAACACCATAGTTCCCGAGCTCTAGGGCATCGACACAAGGGGTGAAAGTTATTTTCAGGCTCCAAACCACATACCGGGCACACATTAGTAGTCTCCAAGGTTCTCTTGTGCTTATTGACCCAAGTAGGCAAAGAATCCGTAACTACCCTCCAAGCGAAATTCCGTACAGTAGGGGGTACATCAGTAGACCAAATCAGTTTCCACATACCTCTTCTGCCATCAGGATTACTGCTAGACGCAGAATTGTATTCTCTGTACATTTCCTCAAAAGCGAAGTCATAAGCAGATTTAACCGAGAATTGTCCACCTCTCCCCGGTCCCCATGCTAGGGTATCCTCCTCATCCCTAGGAGAAGCTCTGATTCTGAGGATCTCATCAACATCACAAGGCAGGAAATAGTTCTGTAGTAGCTCAAGGTTCCAAGAACCATATTCATTCAGAAGCTCAGACACAAATCGAATGCAGCAATGACCTTTGAGAGACACTGGTTTGAACGAGTGGGGTCTTGGTATCCAGTTATCCCTCCAAACTCTTATGCTTGAACCATTGCCAACCCTCCAAACTAGGCCTTTTTTCAGTAGCTCGAGTCCGTAGCTAATTGCTTGCCAAGAGGGCGATGCATTCCCAGAAAAGAATGTGTCCTCCAACTTACCCTCTGGGTTGTATCTAGATTTCAGCAAGCGAGCGCATAAGCTCTCGGGCCTGTCAATGAGTCACCATGCTTGGCGTGCTAGGAGTGCTTGATTGAATAACATGTATTCCTGGAATGCAAGCCCACCTTTGCACTTCGGCTGTAACAATTTATCCCAAGCCTTCCAATGCACTTTTCTTCGAACATTTTTAGAGCCCCAATAGAAATTTCTAACCATCCTTGTTAGATCATCGCATACTGAAAACGGAAGTTTGAAAACACCCATTATAAATGTAGGGAGAGCTTGAGCGACTGATTTTATTAAAACCTCTCTCCTAGGTTGAGCCAGCCACCCATCTCCCCACTGGATAAGCCTCTTAGTGAGACTAGTTTGCAGATTTTGGAAACGTCCTTTCGACATCCGACCGTCAGGAGTAGGGATGCCTAGATATTTGTCCTCAAACTCCGGCTTTGTAACATTCAGAACAGCCCGGACTTCATCTTGTATGTTCACTGGGCAAGCTTCGCCAAACATGATTGAGCACTTACTCAAGTTAATGCTCTGTCCCGTGGCACTTGCATACAAGTCCATGGCTTCCTTCACTCTTAAAGCCTGCTCCTGTGTAGATTCAAAGAAAAGCAAGGTATCGTCCGCAAATAAAAGGTGTGAGATCCATGGCGCTCTTCTACAGATTTTTATAGGTGTGATGTTGCCTGCATTAACCTCATGCTTCAAAATGGCAGATAGCCCGTCAGCCACCAATAAGAATAAAAACGGTGATAATGGGTCGCCTTGCCGTAGCCCACGCGACGGTGCAAACGAATCTAAGAGGGTTCCATTTAATTTAACTGAATACCTCACCGACGTGACGCATGCCATTATCCAGTCCACCCATCGATGAGAAAACCCCAACTTTTGCATCATTTGCTTCAAGAATACCCAGTCCACTCTATCGTATGCTTTTGATAGGTCCAGTTTATAAGCACAAAAACTCTTAGTAGGATCCTTCTCCTGCTTAATGTGATGGATACACTCAAAGGCAATGAGTGCATTATCCGTTATCATCCTCCCCGGGATAAAGTCACTTTGTTCCTGTGAGATAATACCATCAAGTAATGGTCGCAATCGGTTGACCAAACACTTTGAGATTACATTATAAATGACGTTGCATAGGCTTATTGGTCTAAACTCAGTCAACTTAGTAGGATTCGGAATTTTGGGAATGAGAACAATGGAAGTTGAGTTAACCTCCTCTGGCATTACTCATGTCATGAAGAAATCCTTAACAGACTTTATGACGCTGTCCCAGAGCGTGCTCCAATTGCGCTGAAAAAACCTGGCTGGAAATCCATCAGGCCCCGGAGCCTTCAATGGCCCGATCTGAAAAAGAGCGTCAGCTATCTCCTTATCACTTAAAGGTTCACATAATCTTGCATTATCCTCATCAGTAACCATGACATCAAAGAAATTCAGAACAGGAGAATAGCTAAGGTTCGGATCAGCAGAGAAAATGGTTTGAAAATACTCATTAGCCATCGTTTTCATTGTTGGGGAACGTTGCATGGAAAATAAAAAATTTCTACGCACACGCAAGATCTATCCATGGAGATGCATAGCTATAGATACTTGACATGAAGAAATCTATAGCAATAAACTCAAGTGATACAATCAAATGCTAAGCTTACGGTTGGGTCTTGTCCATCACATCATTCTCCTAATGATGTGATCCCGTTATCAAATGACAACTCATGTCTATGGTTAGGAAACCTTAACCATCTTTGATCAACGAGCTAGTCTAGTAGAGGCTCACTAGGGGCATAGTATTTGTTTATGTATTCACACATGTATTTAAGTTTCCGGTCAATACAATTCTAGCATGAATAATAAACCTTTATCATGAATAAGGAAATATGATAATATCCAATTTATTATTGCCTCTAGGGCATATTTCCAACAGTACTGTGTGAGGCACATGTGGCAGAATTTCAACCAGAGGTTCAGAGGAGATGTGCTCAAGAATCAACTATGGAAAATTGCAAGAAGCAGCACTGCCACAAGGTTTGAAGCTAACATGGAGGCTATGAAAGTGCTCAATGTGGAAGCTCATCTTGGCTAGCAGACCTGGACCCAAGAACTTGGGTTAGAGCTTTTTAGTCTGAGCTACCCAAGTGTGACATTCTACTGAATAACAACTGTGAAGTTTTTAACAAGTAAGTGACAATGCAACTATATTTTGTACTTGCAACTGTGCATTATTTACCTATGTCACTAACTGAATTATGTCACTAACCAGGTACATCCTAGAGGCGAGAGAGCTACCTGTTTTATCCATGTTTGCAAAGATCAAGGGACAGATTATGACACTACTAGGGAAAACCCTAGTAGTGGTGTGGGTTTTATGGCTATCAGTAGCGCGGGTAGCCGCGCTACTACTACGGTGCTACAGCTAACTGGTAGTAGTAGCGCGGTCTAAACCAGCGCTACTACTAGTCACCTTATCAGTAGCGCTTTTCTGTGACGCGCTACTACTATTTAGCTGTAGCGCTTTTCCTGTCCCCGTGCTGCTGCTGTATCATTCAACATTTTTTCTGCTTTCTATGTTGTAGAACAGTACCTGTTTCAATAAACTGCAATTTCACAAATACTAGGTACTCATATAACAATATCATTAACCACAAATATCAGATTTAATATAACCACAATCTCACAAACATTATATATAGGTACTCATATATAGTCAACATGCATGGATAGATCTCATATGGCGAACTAATAGTTGATAAGCAGTCTACTAGGTAGTCATAGTAGCATATATATGGTTCAGCAGCCACAGACATACATAGTTCTAGATGATATCTGATACGTCTCCAACGTATCTATACTTTTTTATTGTTCCATGCTATTATATTATCTATCTTGGATGTTTTATATGCATTACCATACTATTTTATATCATTTTTTGGGACTAACCTATTAACCTAGTGCCCAGTGCCAATTGCTGTTTTTTCCTTGTTTTTGACTTTTTCAGAAAGGAATATCAAACGGAGTCCAAACGGAATAAAACTTTCGCGATGATTTTTCTTGGACCAGAAGACACCCAGCAAACAAAGGTAACAATTGATCCAACAGCATAGTGATACCAAGCCTCTTTATTAACGGCATATTTTCTAATCTTTCTAATCTTCAAGCGCATTGCATCCATCTTGATCTTGTGATCATCGACGACATCGGCAACAAACAACTCCAGTTTCATCTTCTCTTCTTCAATTCTTTTCAATTTTTCTTTCAAATACTCATTTTCTTTTTCAACTAAATTTAACTTCTCGACAAGAGGGTCGGTTGCAATTTCCGGTTCACATACCTTCTAGATAAAAATATCTATGTCAACTTGATGGGCATAATTGTCATAAACACGAAATGCAACAAATAGTTATAAAAGAGAATATACCACATCCGAATCATAAACCGGACGAGGGCCGACGGGGACGATATCAAAACCATGCCACTATGTATAACAAACAACCATACAGGTAAGAAAATTATACAAGTAACTATCTAAATCACACAAACATGATTTTTTTATAAAAAATGATAAGAACAAGAGGCTCACCAAGGTGGTGCCGGCGACGGGACGGTGCGGGCGATCGACGGTGGTTAGGACAGGGACGGGAAGGCACTAAGTAAACCACACCTACATATGCAAACTAAGAAGTTAATTTGAGCTCAAATTGCATATAAATCAAATAAACTCCCACATATAATTACTCCCAAACTAAAACCCACAAATCACTATACTTATAGAGCATTGCAAGAGCTAATCTAGCAATAAGAGATGAAAGGACAAAGTTGCTAACCTTTGTGAACACTTGGATGGATGGGGTGCCTTCAAATCTTGACAAATTTTGGCAAAAATGGAGGATGAGCTCGAGCAAGAGGGGAAGAACAGAGAGGAGAGGAAAGGGGAAAATGGGCTTGGGCTGGACGGAGGATTTATATAGGAGCATCTTTAGTCCCGGTTTGTATAACAAACCGGGACTAAAGGTCTACCTCTAGTCCTGGTTTGTGATACAAACCGGGACTAAAGAGGCTCGCGGGGGCCCAGCCTGACGCCAACCTGCCACCACCCCTTTAGTCCCGGTTTGTGACACATACCGGGACTAGAGGTATGCCATGAACCGGGACTAATGATGCTCGCGCCCTAGCCGTTGAAACCGGGACTAATGCTCACATTAGTACCAGGCCGTAATCGAACCGGGACTAATGACACTACTAGGGAAAACCTTATACATAGAATCTTACCACTACTGATATCTGCATAGCAGTAGCGCGTCAGGAGGAAACAGCGCTACTACTACAATAGCCACGACCTTGCCGCCAGACTAGGTATAGCAGTAGCGCCTGTTGCGTAAATGCGCTACTGCTATTGAACTTAGCAGCAGCGCTTTTCTCCAACGCACGCTACTGCTAAGGTTAGTCCACTCCTTGCAACTAAGTTTAGTCCCACCTCGCTCCGCGAACATGGTGTTTACCACCTTAAATACGTTACTTCTCAAACTATCACAACCACTTGGTCTTCATTGAACTCTATGTGTAGGATTTGTGGCCGCAATATGAGTCTTCACCGGTTCCTAGACCGGTGAGGACTCATATTGACAATTCAGATTGTACACAAAAAGATCTTTGATGACCAATGCATTTTTGATGTTTTTTACATGCTTAGCCTTAGCAGTAGCGCTTTTCCTGTAAACGCGCTACAACTAATATTTTAGCGGTAGCGCTTTTTGGCTTCCCGCGCTACTGCTAAAACGACCTTATCCTATGCCCTGGCCGTCCCGCCCATTTCCCTCTCCCTCACGACACACTCTCACTCACACTCTCTGGTCATCGTCCCCGTCACCGTCGCCCGCCGCCGCCGCCCGCGCGCCACCACCCCCCGCCGTCGTCGGCGTCGGCGCTGCACCACCCGGCCGCCACCGTCGCCCGTCGCCGGCGCGCCACCGCCAGTGAGGCACCTCTGCCTCCCCCCTCCTCCCTCCCTCCCTCCTTCCTCCCCCTCCTCTCCCTCCCTCCCTCCTTCCTCCCCCCTCCTCTCCCTCCCTCCCTCCATCCCTTCTCTGTTCTTGTTCTTGTAGGATGTAGGTAATTTGAATGTAGGTATACAAATTTAGTAACAAAAATTTTAGGTCTTTTGAATAGAAATTTTAGTAATAGAAATTGTTTAGGTATACAAAATTTTCAATATAGAAATGTATCGCAATGCCATGCCATATGAGAAATTTAGTAACAGAAATTTTTAGTAAGAAAATTTAGGTATGGAAATTTTTAGTAAGAAACATTAGTTATGCTTCTTAAACAAATGAAATATTCGGGTTATAAGATATATTGAATTTTTAGTAAATGTGGGTCTTTTGAATCAGCATAATAATGTTTAGTTGATAGCTTATAGGGTTTATATTTTGTTTTTGCAGAAATCAAGGAGCCCCTGCATCATCCGCATCGTCGTCCCCGTCACCGCCCCCCTTCGACCTTGAGGTGAGAACTAAGTAGTTAATAGAACTAGTTTATTTAGTAAGTGCTTAATAGAACTAGTTTAGAGAGAGAGACCTATATTGGCAAATTTAGTTATGTTAGGATTATATATAAGATATTTTGAAATGTTTTTGTTCATATTTTCAACCATTGAAATGCAATGACCATCAAGTTTGAATGCTCATATGATGTAGATATAAGCATGCATATCTAGTGTTGCTCAAATAGGATATGTGCTTGCCCAAGTGGCCATGTTTGCAGGGAACACCTCCGAGTGGCCTATGTTTTGCCGGAGTGTTGATTAATTTCCGTTCCGGCAAATTTCAGGCGCTCGATATGTTCTTTTTTAGCAAAGGTCATGCCGGATTTTTCCGTGAATTTTGGCATGGCTTGTGCTATAATATAGGAAATATCGAGTGTGTTGGAAATGCCAGAAAAAGCATTTAATGCCATTTTGGGTTTTGCCGTCGAGTTATAATCTTTGAATTTTGAACACAGGAGATGTCTGATGACGATGGGATCCCGGAGTGCGGGTACTGCTACGATGACCGGGGTTTGTGCGACAGGTTTCCTCACCTGCAAAATGATAGGTTTTTCACCGTGAAGCTGGAAGAGACCTTTGATGTTTGTACGGTACGCAACGACAAGCATTTCATCGTAATTAATATCATCACTTGTGCTTCTTTTGTTCAACGTGTAATTTCTGGATTTTTTTCAATTCGATTAGTACATCCCGTGCCATGCTAGACCATATGTATTAGATAAGCTTGGTTTTGGTTTAGATGGCTTTGAGAATGTGGAGACGAGGAGGGCTCACTTAAGAACTAAACATGGTTATGAGTTTCTGGTTAAGCTGTACAATGCGGTCAATCACTCCCATTTCGGTTGCTCTAATTGGGAAGCTCTCTGCAAGGCATATGGATTTGAGGAGGGAATGCAAATAAGATTTGATATTCGTCCTGAAGATTATGATGATGATGATAATATCGACATCTGGGTGGATGTGGATATGCCTCCAGTTTTGCCTAGATGTGAGTTTGTCAAACTAATTTGTTAAGTTAAGTAATTTATATTGTTAATTTAAAAATATTTGGTGTTCGTCGGTACTAAACTTATTTATTTATAATTGTCAGCTTATTTCTTATCTTCAAGAAATACTCGGAAGGTTGTAGACAACACATACTACAGCTATGACTCCGAGCTTAATTGTGAAGAGAAAAGTTATCTTGTCTCATTCATAGAAGATGTTGAGGCCTTTAAAACCAATCACTCTATCAGCCCAAATTATACTAGATACGTGCCACTAGTCCATAAATTGCTTGATGATAACTTCATTGCCAAAAACTTGGTAAGATTATGTTAATGATGGTAACTTCATTGCATACATTATTCTTAAGTAAACTACATTGCTAACTATATATGTTACTATTACGTTTTTCAATAGAGGCTCCCGAAGGAGGTTGTGCCTGACTTGATGTTTATCGAAGGTGATATGCATATGGTTAGCTTACGACCAACTCCTTCGAAGGCTTCCCATAGTGCATACTCAATTTCTTCAAACGATGGAAGGCTCAAAATCAAAGAATGGAGCAAAGTGATGAATGCGCACACGCAACTAATTGGACACAAAATGAATGTGCGCAAGCCACAAGTTGGAGATAGGTTTATGTCCATTCTCCATTATGGAGATGGACCGGTTTATCTGTTTTATGGTATTTTACCTAGGAGAGAGGAGTAGGTCCTAGGTATTAAGAACAATTAGTTAGTGTTGATTATATATGACTATGATGATGATGAGAAGTTTTTATTATGTGCTACAATGTGTTAGAGTTGATGATGATGAGGACGAGGAGGAGGAGTTGTTATTATGAGTACTATGATGATGATGATGAGGAGTTGTTATTATAACTAGTGACCAAGTTGTTATATGATGTCTCGTGGATGAAAATGATGATGATGAGGAGTTGTTATATGACAATGATGTATTATGATGATAAGTTGTTAATGATATTATGATGATGATGATGATGATGATGATGATGATGATGATGAGTTATTACATCATTGGGTGAAAGAACCACGGATTAGTTTCAAGTGGATGGATCCAAAGTGACCATTGGTCACTTTGGATCCATGCACTTGAAACTAATCCACGGTTGTTTCACCCAATGATGTAATAACTCATTATGATGTAAAAACAATCTCTAAATTGCTACTGTATGAAAACTTGTATAATGGTGTATGAAAACGACATAAAACAAAAAATAAATAGAATACATAATAATAGTAGTAGCGCGGGTAGAGAGGCGCGCTGCTAGTAACTTCCAGTAGCGCGTTCTACCAAAAGCGCTATTGCTAAGTAGGTATAGCAGTAGCGCGGGCAAACCCACGCTACTGCTACACTTTAGCTGTAGCGTCGTAGCAGTAGCGCGGTGCCCCGCGCTACTGCTAGACCTAAAACCGGCGCTACTGCTAGGCTTTTCCCTAGTAGTGTGAGGCGAACGTAAGGTCGTTTTTCTACTAGTGGTAATTTCAACCCTAGGCCGTTTCCTAGTAATTCCTCTAATAGTTATGGTAATTCCTACAACAATTCTTATGGAAATTATAACAAAATACCTACTGATCTTGAGAACAATATTAAAGAATTTATAAATTCTCAAAAAGTTTTCAATGCTATGGTAGAAGAAAAATTGCTTAAGATTGATGATTTGGCTAGAAACGTTGATAAAAAAATTCTTGAGATTGATTCTTTGAAGATGAGATGTATGCCACCCAAGCATGATATTAATGAATCTCTAAAAGCTATTAGAATTTCTATGAATGAAAGTAAAGAAAGAACCGCTAGGATGCGTGCTAAGCGAGATTGGTTTGTAAAAGCGTGTTCTTCGATTTCTTGTGAGAATAATGATGAAGATCTTAAAGTGATTGGTGTGACTCCTATTGAATCTTTGTTTGCTAATATAAATCTTGAAAAGGATGGGACTGGAGATGAGTCAACTTTAGCTAGAAGGCGTCTCAATGATTTGGACTTTAAAGATCTTAGTGAAAAAATTGATAAAAGTGGGATTGGAGAGGTCAAAACTTTAAGTAGCGATGAACCCACTCTTTTGGATTTCAAGGACTTTAATTATGATAATTGTTCTTTGATAGATTGTATTTCCTTGTTGCAATCCATTTTGAATTAACCTCATGCTTATAATCAAAATAAAGCTTTTACTAAACATATCGTTGATGCTATGATGAAATCTTTTGAAGAGAAACTTGAGTTGGAAGTTTCTATCCCTAGAAAGCTTTATTATGAGTGGGAACCTACTATTAAGATTAATATTAAAGATTATGAGTGCAATGCTTTGTGTGATTTGGGTTCTAGCATTTCCACTATTCCAAAAACTTTATGTGACGTGCTAGGTTTCCATAAACTTGATGATTGTTCTTTGAATTTGCATCTAGCGGATTCCACTATTAAGAAACCTATGGGAAGGATTAATGATGTTCTTATTGTTGCAAATAGGAATTATGTGCCCATAGATTTTATTGTGCTTGATATAGATTGCAATCCTACATGCCTTATTATACTTTGTAGACCTTTCCTTAGAACGATTGGTGCAATTATTTATATGAAAGAAGGAAACATTAGATTTGAATTTCCGTTAAGGAAGGGCATGAACACTTTCCAAGAAAGAAAATTAAGTTGCCATATGAATCTATTATGAGGGCCACTTATGGATTGCATACCAAAGATGACAATACCTAGATCCGTTGCTTTATGCCTAGCTAGGGGCGTTAAACAATAGCGATTGTTGGGAGGCAACCCAATTTTTTATTTCTGTGTTTTTTGTTTTTGCTTCTATTTTTCAATAAATACACATTATTACCTCTGTAGTAATTGTGTTTTGGTGTTTTAATTAGTGTTTGAGCCAAGTAAGACCTTTGGGATGATCTATGGTGATAGTTGATTTGATTTTGCTAAGAAACAGAAACTTTTGACTCCAGTAGAAGAATTTTCAAAATTCACTGGAGCGTCATAAAGATCTGCATTGTTTACATAAGATCGATATACGAATTGCCTCCGTTGTCCTACTTTTTCAGAAGTTTTATAGTTACAGAAGTATACAAAGTTTCCAGATTGCTACAGATTGTTCTGTTTTTGACCGATTCTGTTTTCTATGTGTTGCTTGCTTATTTTGATGAATCTATGGGTAGTATCGGGGGGGTATGAACCATGGAGAAGTTGGAATACAGTAGATAAAACACCATTATAAATTTATAATGAGTTCACAACAGCACCTAAAGTGGTGATTTTATTTTCTTATACTAACGGAGCTTATGAGTTTTCTGTTGAGTTTTGTGTTGTGAAGTTTTCAAGTTTTGGGTAAAGATTTGATGGAAAATGGAATAAGGAGTGGCAAGAGCCTAAGCTTTGGGATGCCCAAGCACCCCAAGGTAATATTAAAGGATGACCAAGCATCTAAGCTTGGGGATTCCCCGGATGGCATCCCCTCTTTCGTCTTCAATCCATCGGTAAATTTATTTGAGGCTATATTTTTTTTCACCACATGGTATGTGTTTTGCTTGGAGCGTCTTGTATGATATGAGTCTTTGCTTTTTAGTTTGCCACAATCATCCTTGCTATACACACCTTTTGAGAGGGACACACATTTATCATGATTTATTAGAATACTCTATGGGCTTCACTTATATCTTTTGAGCTAGGCAATTTGCTCTAGTGCTTCACTTATATCTTTTTAGAGCACGGCGGTGGCTTTATTTTATAGAAATTGATGAACTCTCATGCTTCACTTATATTATTTTGAGAGTCTTTAACATCATGGTAATTTTCTTAGGTTATGATTTTAGTCCTAATATGATGGGCATCCAAGAGGGATATAATAAAAACTTTCGTATAAAGAGCATTGAATATATGAGAAGTTTGATTCCTTGCATTTGTTTTGAGATATAAAGATGGTGATATTAGAGTCATGCTAGTGAGTAATTGTGGATTGGTAGAAATACTTGTGTTAAAGTTTGTGATTCCCGTAGCATGCACGTATGGCGAACCGTTATGTGATGAAGTCGGAGCATGATTTATTTTTTTGATTGTATTCCTTATGAGTGGCGGTCGGGGACGAGCGATGGTCTTTTCCTACCACTCTATCCCCCTAGGAGCATGCGTGTAGTACTTTGTTTCGATGGCTAATAGACTTTTGCAATAAGTATGTGAGTTCTTTATGACTAATGTTGAGTCCATGGATTATACGCACTCTCACCCTTCCACCGTTGCTAGCCTCTCTAGTACCATGCAATTCTCGCCGGTGCGTTACACCCACCATATACTTTCCTCAAAACAGTCACCATACCTACCTATTATGGCATTTCCATACCCATTCCGAGATATATTGCCATGAAACTTTCACCGTTCCGTTTATTATGACACGCAACATCATTGTCATATTGTTCTCATATGCATGAGGCATTCACATAGAGTCATATTTTTGTTCTAGTATCGAGTTGTAATTCTTCAGTTGTAAGTAAATAAAAGTGTGATGATCATCATTATTAGAGCATTGTCCCATGTGAGGAAAGGATGATGGAAGCTATGATTCCCTCACAAGTTGGGATGAGTCTCCGGACTTAAAAAAAAGGCCAAAAGAAGCCCAAAAAAAGAGACCAAAGAGCCCAAATAAAAAAATGAGAGAAAAGAGAGAAGGGAAAATGCTACTATCCTTTTTCCACACTTGTGCTTCAAAGTAGCACCATGATCTTCATAATAGAGATTCTCCTATGTTATCACTTTCATATTCTAGTGGGAATTTTTCATTATAGAACTTGGCTTGTATATTCCAATGATGGGCTTCCTCAAATTTCCCTAGGTCGTCGTGAGCAAGAAAGTTGGATGCACACCCACTTAGTTTCTTTTTTGAGCTTTCATACACTTATAGCTCTAGTGCATCCGTTGCATGGCAATCCCTACTCACTTGCATCAATATCGATTGATGGGCATCTCCATAGCCCATTAATTTGCCTAGTTGATGTGAGACTTTCTCCTTCTTTTTGTCTTCTCCACAACCACCATATTCTATTCCACCTATAGTGCTATATCCATGGCTCACGCTCATGTATTGCGTGAAAGTTGAAAAGGTTTTGGGAACATTAAAAGTATGAAACAATTGCTTGGCTTGTCATCGGGGTTGTGCATGATGAAATACTTTGTGTGATGAAGATGGAGCATAGCCAGACTATATGATTTTGTAGGGATAACTTTCTTTGGCCATGTTATTTTGAGAAGACATAGTTGGTTTATTAGTATGCTTGAAGTATTATTGTTGATATGTCAATATTAAACTATTGTTTTGAATCTTATGGATCTGAATATTCTTGCCACAATAAAGAAGATTGCATTAATGAATATGTTAGGTAGCATTCCACATCAAAAATTCTGTTTTTATCATTTACCTACTCGAGGACGAGCAGGAATTAAGCTTGGGGATGCTTGATACGTCTCCAACGTATCTATAATTTTTGATTGTTCCATGCTATTATATTATCAATCTTGGATGTTTTATATGCATTACCATACTATTTTATATCATTTTTTGGGACTAACCTATTAACCTAGTGCCCAGTGCTAGTTGTTGTTTTTTCCTTGTTTTTGACTTTTTCAGAAAGGAATATCAAACGGAGTCCAAACGGAATAAAACTTTCGCGATGATTTTTCTTGGACCAGAAGACACGCAGCAAACTTGGGAAGGGGACCAGAAGAGTCCCGAGGGCACCACAAGCCCTCATGGCGCGCCCTAGGGGGGGCGCCCCCTGGCTTGTGGGCCCCTCGGGAGTCCATCGACCTCCGTCTCAGCTCTATAAATCCTAAAATAGTCCCAAAACACCAGAAGCGTCCACAAAAATACTTTTCCGCCGCCGCAAGCTTCTGTTTTCGTCAGATCCCATCTTGGGACCTTTTCCGGCGATCTGTCGGAGGGGGATTCGATCACGGAGGGCTTCTACATCAACCCTATTGCCCTACCGATGATGTGTGAGTAGTTTACCATAGACCTATGGGTCCATAGCTAGTAGCTAGATGGCTTCTTCTCTCTCTTTGATCTTCAAAACCATGTTCTCCGCGTTGTTCGTGGAGATCTATCCGATGTAATCTTCTTTTGCGGAGTGTTTGTTGAGATCCGATGAATTGTGGATTTATGATCAGATTATCTATGAATATTATTTGAGTCTCTTCTGAATTCTTATATGCATGATTTGATATCTTTGTATTTCTCTTCGAATTATCGGTTTGGTTTGGCCAACTAGATTGGTTCTTCTTGCAATGGGAGAGGTGCTTAGTTTTGGGTTCAATCTTGCGGTGTCCTCACCCAGTGACATAGTAGGGGTAGCGAGGCACGTATTGAATTGTTGCCATCAAGGATAAAAAGATGGGGTTTATATCATATTGCTTGAGTTTATCCCTCTACATCATGTCATCTTGCTTAAGGCGTTACTCCGTTCTTATGAACTTAATACTCTAGATGCATGCTGGATAGCGGTCGATGTGTGGAGTAATAGTAGTAGATGCAGGCAGGAGTCGGTCTACTTCTCACGGACGTGATGCACTACTGGAATCAGAGTATTTGCCATCAGCCACTTCTTTGCCGTCTGCTAGCTGACGACAAAGGAGGTCCTTGCCGTCTGCTTTCAAAAAACAGACGGCAAAGAACTGGTTGATGGCAAAGATACTGTTTGCCATCAGCCACTTCTTTGTCGTCTGCTAGCTGACGGCAAAGAATATTTGCCGTCAGCAAGCAGACGACAAAGAGGTGGGTGGGCCCAGTGGAGGCCAACACCGCCTCTTTGCCGTCTGCTAGCGGACGGCAAAGAAAATAATACCTAACGGCTAACGGCGCACCCCCCACCTCCTCTCTCTCTTCTCTCTCTCCCTCTCTCTCCTCTCCCCCGACCCCCACACCCGCTGGCCACCGCCCCCGACCCCCACCGCCCACGTCGCCCCTGACCCCCACCGCACCCGCCGGCCGCTGCCCCCGACCCCCACATCACCCCGCCGCCCCGCCCAGGCCACAGAGCTGCGGCCGCGCCACCTCCCAAGCCGCCTGCCACCCCGGTGCCCCTCCGCCCAGGACGCCCGCCGCCCCGCCCAGGCCACAGAGCTGCGGCCGCCCCGCCGCCCCGGCGCCGCTCTGCCCAGGCCGCCCGCCGCCCCGGCGCACCTCCGCCTACCGCCCCTCCGCCCTAGACGCCCGGCGCCACGGCGCCCCTCCGTCCAGCCGCCCCCCTCGGTGAGGTTCTTGATTTTTTTTTCTTTCTTTTTTTCTTGCTTTTTTTTATTTAGGTTGTATTGTTAGTAGATTTTAGGTCAGTGCATTTTGGGTTAGTTGATTTAGTTGCTTTTTTTCGGTTGTACTATTAGTGCATTTTAGGTTAGTAGATTTTAGGTTAGTTGATTTTTGTTGATTTAGTCATATTTTAGGTTAGTACATTTTATGATGAAAAAAAAGAAGAAGAAAAGAAGAAAAAGTAGAAGTGTAGAGGAAAAAGGAAAATAAGGAAAAAGAAGAAAAAGAAGAAAAGAGGAAGAAGGAAAAGAAGGAAGAAGAAGAAAAAGAAGGAGAGGAAAAAGGAAAATAAGGAAGAAGAAGAAGAAGAAGAAGAAGAAGAAGAAGAAGAAGAAGAAGAAGAAGAAGAAGAAGACGAGGAGGAGGAGGAGGAGGAGGAGGAGGAGAAGAAGAAAAGGGGGAGGAGAAAAAAAGAAGAAGAAGAAGAAGAAGAAGAGGAGGAGGAGAAGAAGAAAAGGGGGAGGAGAAGAAAAGAAGAAGAAGAAGAAGAAGAAGAAGAAGAAGAAGAAGAAGAAGAAGAAGAAGAAGGAGAAGAAGAAGAGGAGGAGGAGGAGGAGGAGGAGAAGAAGAAAAGGGGGAGGAGAAGAAAAGAAGAAGAAGAAGAAGAGGAGAAGAAGAAGAAGAAGAAGAAGAAGAAGAAGAAGAGAAGTCGAGGATCACCGACGGGGTGCGTCGGCGCCGACGGAACCAGGTCAAGCATCGCCGGTTGCCAAAACTACGGTCGAGGGTCGGGAACGAGGGTCGAGGATCGCCGGTCGCCAAGGGGTCGAGCACCTTGGCAAATTTGTCTTGCAGCCTCTGCGATGAGGATTAAAAGCCAAGTGTTGAAACTTGAAACACCCAAACTGACTCATGACAAAAAATCAAAGCGTAGAAAGAGAAACCAAAGACGAAACAATACGTAGTGAGAGGTTGTGCAACTAGGATGATATTCTGTAATAGCTTTTTTAACGAATTTGAGAGGATGATGGTGAAGAACTCGAAAGCCATTGGTGTCTTTCATCTTCTTTGCCATCATCCTCTCCAATTAATTAAAAAAGCTGGTACAAAAAATCATCCTAGTTGCACAACCTCTCACTATGTACTATTTCGTCTTTCGTTTCTCTTTCTACGCCGTGATTTTTTGCCAGTTTGGTTGTTTGAAGTTTCAAAACTTGTCTTTTAATCCTCATTGCCGAGGGGTCGAGGGTCGAGGATTGCCGAGGGGTCGAGGGTCGTCGAGGGGTCGAGGGTCATCGAGGGGTCGAGGGTTGTCGAGGGGTCGAGGGTCGAGGGGTCTAGGGTCGAGGATCATCGAGGGGTCGAGGGTCGAGGATCGTCGAGAGGTCGAGGGTCGAGGGTCGAGGGGTCGGGGGGTCGAGAATCGAGGGGTCGAGGGTCCCCGAGTGGTCGAGGGTCGCCGAGAGGTCGAGGGTCGCCGAGGGGTCGAGGGTCACCCAGTGGTCAAGGGTCGCCGAGGGGTCGAGGGTCACCGAGGGTCAAGGGGTCGAGGGTCGACGGTCGAGGGGTCGATGGGTCGAGGGTCGAGGATCGAGGGTCGAGGGTCGAGGGTCCCCGAGTGGTCGAGGGTCGCCGAGGGGTCGAGGGTCGCCGAGGGGTCGAGGGTCGAGGGTCACCCAGTGGTCGAGGGTCGCCGAGGGGTCGAGGGTCGCCGAGTGGTCCAGAGTTGCCGAGGGGTCGAGGGTCACCGAGGGGTCGAGGGTCGAGGGTCACTGAGTGGTCGAGAGTCGCCGAGGGGTCGAGGGTCGCCGAGGGGTCGAGTTCATGTTAGGGATTCAATTTTTTTTATGTTCTACATGATGATGATACACTTAAATGATATACATATTATTATTCATGTTGGTATTAAATTTTTTTATGTTGTACTAATTTCGTTTACTCTATGTCATGGCATGTGTTGAAAGATGGTGGGCGCGGGTAAGGAGCGCTCCGAGGCTCCTTCTTCGTCGGCGCGTGGTGGGAGGGGTACTTCCATTCCACCCTAGACTCTCCGGAGAGCGTTGGTCGACAGTATGAAGACACCGGTGGGTGCTTCTTCGTCGGCCTCGTTGCCCACCGGGGGAGGAGGTCGGGGAGGGAAGAAGAGAGGAGGTCGGAGAGGACGTGGCCATGGGAGAGCTAGGCAGGCTCTTACGCCTTCCTCGCCGCCACCCCTAGCTGATTCACCAGAGCACAGGATGGCTACGGTGGACACCTCTGAGGAGGAGGCTACGCGGACTCTGGTCCACGAGCCTCGGGTCGACGGACCTTCGGCCCACGAGACTTGGCCCCACAAGACTCCGGACCTGGGTAAGTCCCAGGAGACGTCCGGATGGGGTACCTAGACGGATCCGCCTGAGGGGTCGAGTGGCCATGCTGCTGGTGGCGGGGATCCGACTGATAGCGAGGGTGAGGTGGTTGAGGGGGCCACCGTCTACCAGCGTGGTTGTACACGGCTACCGCCCGTGCCGGCGACCCGCGAGCAGAGGTGGTTGATTTTCCCTGATGGGGAGAGGTAAGTGCATCTACTCTTTTTGTACCATTTGCCTTCACGTTTCTTCAAATATCTAGTGCGTTGGCCTTGTCATACTGCAGGGGTTGGCACCACACTGATGATGTCTGCAGGCCCAACACCGTCCTTGGTGTGCTGTGCCGGCAAAACTTCCTGGGGTTTGTCACGTTGCCCGGTGAGTGTCAGGTTCCAGAGCTAGGATTGACCTGGGAGAACTACTTGGTTGCTCCGGCCCCGCCGGAGGAGATGATCGACGGTGTCTTGTGCCACACGAGGGCAGAGATGGTGATTAGAAAGTTTTGGGTAATTTCTCCTTTACACAATAAAAAATCTTCAAATAGCTAGTTATTGTACTAATCAATGTTGTCTCGTTTGATTGCAGACCTTCTACAGGTGTGAGGAGGGATATGAGAAGGCCGCGGCAAAGGTTATCGATGCCGAGTGCAAGCGCCTACTACAAAACTTACGGCACGAGGCTCGGGTGCAGGCTGTTCGAGACTACTACGCCTCGCGTGGTATTAAGAAGCCCAAGTCGGCGTGCCGTGAGAAGTATCTGAAGAAGGAGAAGTACATGGAGGTAATTACCTATTCTTAAGGCCTTGTACTTAGTTTCCTTGATTTCATTTGTAGGCGTAGCGCTCAAGTTTCTCTTTACTAACTTAGGTGCCCCCGAGATGGTGTGCGGATCAGATGGATTGTTGGGAGGTGTTGGTGGATGAGTGGTGCTCAGACCGATGGCGCGCCCTCCACAACAATGCCAAGGACAAGCGTTCCCAAATGGAAGGTGTGCCACACCATCAAGGCACCGCCAACTTATTTCAGTTCGGGCGGAAATGGGTATGTGGTTTGCTTCATGATTCATGTAATTCATTCTTTATGCTAGCTTGAGCCCTTTAATTACTAATTTACTCTGTTCCTCTCTTTCAGGAGAAACACAATAAGGCAGAGGTGCCAGAGGTGTACGACCTCTATGCCATGGCCCATACCGCCTCGTACAAGAAGGTCAAGGCATTCTCTGCGTCTGACCTCGATGATCCAAAGAACTTCACCAACATCTCCTCCCACAACAAGCTCGTGAGTTACAGAGATGTGGGAAAGGCGACGAAAGGGGAGGACTTTAACCCGAGCCAGCAGTTTGATCCAGAGTTGGTGATGTTATCTGGTGGCGGGAGGTCCCATGGCTCGATAGTCATTGGAGATTGACTTATCCGTTGTCATCGCACTCTCCCGGAGATCAAGGCGCGCCAGTCGACCTCCGCTCCTGAGATGAGGCCTCGTCAACGGCCAGTCGAGCTCGCCTTCCAGGTTAGTTATACGGACTCAGCTATCTTTCCTTCATTACATTGTGTGTGCGGACATCGATGATTACAATGCTAACGAGGAGTGGTGTTGCAGGCTGCTCTTCAGAGTGAGAGAGATAGAACCCAGGCGCTTCTGGCGGGGAGGGGCCGGCACGCGAAGGAGAAGCAGCGGGAGTTGGAGGAGAAGACGGCAAAGATGTTGGACGAGGAGAGGGCACTGAATGACATGCAGAACCGGGCCATGTACGAGCTCCTCGTGGTAAGTTTCTTCTGCATATTAGCCAAATCATTCACGTAATGTTCATTTCATTACTAACTAGTATGACTGACTCGTCAAAACCAAATGTGCAGTCTGTGTGCGAGAAGGCCGGTCAGACCCCTCCGCCGATGCCAGAGATTGCTCCGGGGACCACAGTGAGTTTAATTTGAATGGTCATTAGTTACTAGTCTTAACATTTCAGTGTCTTCATGCTAACGAGACATTGCAAATGATCTTTGGTGCAGCATAACTCCAGACAAGCATCGCACGATCCTTCTCCAGGTGGTACCGGCACGAGCCACCACGGTTCTTCACCTCCGTGATGACGGTAAGTTTTCTATAGTGTTTTGCTTAACAAATGCATAATGACCTAGACTAGACTTAGCGTTATTTCCTCCAATATGCTTACCATAATGACCTAGACTTAGCTTACTTACCTCCAAAATGATCCTTTTTACCTAAGTTAGCTCTAAAATGATCTACACTTAGTTTTGTTTCCTCCAAAATGACCTAAGTTAGCTCTAATATGCTTAGTTACCTAGGTTTGCTCAATAATGACATACACTTAGCTTACTTATGTCAAAAATGGCATAATTAGCTTACTTAGGTCAAAAATGGCATAACAACCTTGGTAACCTCATGAATGCCATATGCTTAGCTTGCTCCAAAATGATCCATTTGACCTAAGTTAGCTCCAAAATGACCCATTTTACCTAGGTTAGCTCCAATATGATCCATTTTACCTAAGTTAGCTCCAAAATGATCCATTTGACCTAAGTTAGCTCATAAATGATCCATTTTACCTTAGTTTGCTCCAAAATGATCCATTTGACCTAAGTTAGCTCCAAAATGACCCATTTTACCTAGGTTAGCTCCAATATGATCCATTTTACCTAAGTTAGCTCCAAAATGATCCATTTGACCTAAGTTAGCTCATAAATGATCCATTTTACCTTAGTTAGCTCCAAAATGATCCATTTTACCTAAGTTAGCTCCAAAATGACCCATTTTACCTAGGTTAGCTCCAAAATTATCCATTTTACCTAACTTAGCTCCAAAATTATCCATTTTACCTAAGTTAGCTCATAAATGATCCATTTTACCTAAGTTAGCTCCAAAATGACCCATTTTGCAGATTTCATTCACTTTCTTCTTCTTCTTCTTCATTTTCTTTTTCTTCTTCTTCATTTTCTTCTTCTTCTTCTTCTTCTTCTAGTCTTCTTCTAACTTTCTTCTAATTTTCTTATTTCCCATTTTGCAGATTTCATTCACTTCACGGAAGCTTGCATTGATGGAGGGCTTGTTTTCCCTTTCTGTTTTCATTTTGTAACAATGTGGAACTTGTAATATGTTTGCTGTGAACTATGTATTGATGAACTATGTATGTTGAACTTGCTATGTATTCGATATCTCATATGTATGTGGAACTTGCTATCTATGTGTTCGATAGCTCATATGTTTGCTGTGAAGTATATCTCATATGTTTGCTATCAAATATCATATATTTATCATATATTTGTTGTGGAAATGGTTGGATATAAGAAAAAACAGAATAAAAAGAGGCAATGCAGGCTCTTTGCCGTCTGCCACCGACGGCAAAGGGCTCTTTAGCGTATGCCACAGACGGCAAAGTGGCCACGTGGCAGCAGCCTGTGCAATCTGGGAGCTGACCAATTTGGCCACTTTGCCGTCCGTGGCAGACGGCAAAGGCTGTGGAAGTTTGCCGTCTGTGGCAGACGGCAAAGGCTGGGGGGCATGACGCGGGGCTGACGTCAGATAGCAGACGGCAAAGGGGAGTTCATGTTTGCCGTCCGCTGGCGGACGGTAAAGCCTCCCGTTAGCCACCTAACGTGGCTAACGCCTGTTATTTCCCGTCCAACTTCTTTGCCGTCTGCCACCGACAGCAAAGGTTCTTTGCCGTCTGCCACCGACAGCAAAGGTTCTTTGCCGTCCGCTTTGAGGAAGCAGACGGCAAAGAACCTGTTTACCGTAGATTTCTTTGCCAGGCACCTTTGCCGTCAGCAGCAGACGGCAAAGAGGTTTGCCGTCCGCTTTTGGTTCTTTGCCATCTGCCATGACAGACGGCAAAGAAGCTGATTCCTGTAGGGATGCCTATATTCATGATCATTGCCATAGATATCATCATAACTTTACGCTTTTCTATCAATTGCTCAATAGTAATTTGTCTACCCGCTGTAAGTTTTCTTTCAAGAGAGAAGCCTCTAGTGAACCCTATGCCCCCCGGGTCTATTTTCCATCATATATTTTCAGATCTATAAAATCAAAAACCCAAAAATACCTGATGGCTCGTATCTGCGTCAGTTTTTCCCCGAAGAGGAAGGGATGATGCAGTACAGCTTCGGTAGGTATTTCCCTCAGTTATGAAACCAAGGTTATCGAACCAGTAGGAGAACCAAGCAACACTATGTAAACGGTACCTGCACACAAAGAACAAATACTTGCAACCCGACGCGTAAGAGGGGTTGTCAATCCCTCTCGGGTAAAATATAGATTGGTTTGTATGATTTTGGATAAATAGATCTCGCGGTAACACAAGATAAAATAAATAAATAAATAAATAATGCAGCAAGGTATTTTTGGGTTTTTAGAATAATAGATCTGAAAACAAAAGCAAATAAAAATAGATCTCAAAGCAAATATGATAAAGAACCCGGGGGCCGTAGATTTCACTAGTGGCTTCTCTCGAGAAAAATAGCATACGGTGGGTAAACAAATTACTATTGGGCAATTGATAGAACTTCAAATAATTATGACGATATCCAGGCAATGATCATTATATAGGCATCACGTCCAAGATTAGTAGACCGACTCCTGCCTGCATCTTCTACTATTACTCCACACATCGACTGCTATCCAGCATGCATCTAGTGTATTAAGTTCATGGAGAAACGGAGTAATGCAATAAGAATGATGACATGATGTAGAAAAGATCTATTCATGTAGGAATAGACCCCATCTTGTTATCCTTAATAGCAACGATCAATACGTGTCTTGTTGCCCCTTCTGTCACTAGGAAAGAACACCGCACGACCGAGCCCATCACAAAGCACCTCTTCCCATGGCAAGAAAAATTGATCTAGTTGGCCTAACTAAACCAAGGATTCGAAGAAGAAATACGAGGCTATAAGTAATCATGCATATAAGAGATCAAAGAAACTCAAATAACTTTCATGGATAAATAGATCTGATCATAAACTCAAAGTTCATCAGATCCCAACAAACACACCGCAAAAAGAGTTACATCAAATAGATCTCCAAGATACCATTGTATTGAGAATCAAAAGAGAGAGAGGAAGCCATCTAGCTACTAACTACGGACCTGTAGGTCTACAATGAACTACTCACGCATCATCGGAGAGGCACCAATGAGGATGATGAACCCCTCGATGATGGTGTCTAGATTGGATCTGGTGGTTCAGGAACTTGCGGCGGCTGGAATTGTGTTTTGTCGACTCCCCTAGGGTTTTTTGGATTTTCGGGGTATTTATAGAGCAAAGAGGCGGTGCGGGAGGCGGCCGAGGTGGGCACAACCCACCAGGGCGTGCCTGGGCCCCCAGGTGGGTTGTGCTCCCCTCGGAGCCCCCTCTGGTACTTCTTTGGCCCAACAGGTGTCTTCTGTTCCAGAAAATTCTCCAAAACGTTTCGCTGCATTTGGACTCCATTTGCTACTGATATTCTGCGAAATAAAAAACAAGCAAAAAAACAGCAACTGGCACTAGGCACTATGTCAATTGGTTAGTCCCAAAATGATATAAAGTTGTTACAAAATGATTGTAAAACATCCAAGAATGATAATATAACAGCATGGAACAATCAAAAATTATAGATACATTGGAGACATATCAGCATCCCCAAGCTTAATTCCCGCTCGTCCTCGAGTAGGTAAATGATAAAAACAGGATTTTTGATGTGGAATGTTGCCTAACATGTTCATCACATATTCTCTTCTTTGTAACATGGACATTTGGACTTTTATATGGTTCAAAGCAATAGTCTAGTTTTGACATGAAGATTTCAATACTCAAGCATATCAACAAGCAACCATGTCTTTCAAAATATCAACACTAAAGAAAGTTATCCCTAGCCCATCATGCCCAGTCATTGATCCATTCATGAAACACACTCGCATATTAGCTACACCCAATGCTCAAGTACGATCATAGTGCCCCTTAGTTGGTGCTTTATAAGAGAAGATGGAGACTCAAATAAAAATGTAAATTCCATAAAGTAAATAGAAAGGCCCTTCGCAGAGGGAAGTAGGGATTTGTAGAGGTGCTAGAGCTCAAAGCGAAAAAAATAGAGATAAAACATTTTGGGTGGCATGCTTTTCCTGTCAACGAAAACGATTGATTAGTTCCCAATACTTTCCATGCTAGATATATCATAGGCGGTTCCCAAACAGAAAATAAAGTGTATTCCTTTTTCCACCATACTTTCACATTCCACGGCTAGCCGTATCCACGGGTGTCGTCCATACCAACACTTTCCAAGGAAATTATTATTTGACAACATAAAGTAAATTCATTTTTCATTTTGGGACTGGGCATCCCTAATACCTTTGCCGTACTCTCGTGCAATGACAAGTGAATAAACACCCATCTTGAGAATAACACATCTAGCATGGAAAAATATCAGCCACCCCCTACCGTTTCATGAGCGCTATGAGCACACAAAAAGGAAATTATTTTGAAGATTAGAGATGGCACATACAAATTTGCTTAGAACGGCACGGGAATACCGCATATTGGTAGGTATGGTGGACTCATATGGCAAAACTGGTTTAAGGATTTTCGATGCACAAGTAGTATTTCTACTTAGTACAAATGGAGGCTAGCAAAAAGATTGAGAAGCAACCAACCAAGAAACAAAAAATCACATAAGCGAGCATTAAGCATAACTAACACCGAATAATGCACCACAAGTAGGATGTAATTTCATTGCATAACTATTGACTTTCGTGCTTGTATAGGGAATCACAAACCTTAACACCAATATTCTTACTAAAGCATAATTACTCAGCAACATGACTCACATATCACTATCATCATATCTCAAAACTATTACAAAGAATCAAGTTTATTTTGTCCAATGATCTTCATGAAAGTTTTTATTATATCCCTCTTGAATATCTATCACTTTGGGATTAATTTCATATGTTGCTTTTGATAAGCTCAAACAAATTTAAGTGAAGAACATGAGCATAAAAATTTTCATCTCTCAAAATAATATAAGTGAAGCATGAGAGAATTTTTTTCAAAAATTACTAACTCTGAAATAAATCTAAGTGAAGCATGAGATCATTTCTTCAAAATTATTAAAGCACACCATGCTCAAAAAGATATAAGTGAAGCACTAGAGCAATTCCATAGCTCAAAAAATTTAAGTGAAGCATAGAGAGCAATTCTAACAAATCATAACATAGTTTTGGCTCTCTCAAATAGGTGTGTCCAGCAAGGATAGATGACACAAACTAAAAAGAAAAACAAGTAAAGGCTCATATAATACAAGACGCTCCAAGCAAAACTCATGATATGTGACGAATAAAAATATAGCTCCAAGTAAAATACCGATGGTCATTAGAAGAAAGAGGGGATGCCACTCGGGGCATCCCCAAGCTTAGTTGCTTGTTCATCCTTGAATATTAACTTGGGGTGCCATGGGGCTTCCCCAAGCTTAGGCTCTTGCTACTCCTTATTCCTTCATCCATCGTGATCTCACCCAAAACTTGAAAACTTCAATCACACAAAACTTAACAAAACCTTCGTGAGATCCGTTAGTATAACAAAGCAAATCACTACTCTAAGTACTGTTGCAAATCCATTCATATTTTATTTTTTTCATTATATCTACTGTATTCCAACTTTACTATGGCTCATACCCCCCGATAATCACCATAGAATCATCAAAATAAGCACACAACGCAAAGAAAACAGAATCTGTCAAAAACAGAACAGTATGTAGCAATCTGGAAACTTCGTATACTTTTATAACTCTAAAAATTCTGAAAAATTAGGACAGCGTGGGAAATTTGTATATCAATCTTTTTTAAAACAATTCAGAGCAAAAGCACGTTTCTGTGATTTATGAAAATTATTTTACTGAGCGCAAAAATTTCTGTTTTTCAACAAGATCAAGTTAACTCTCACCCAACATGATCCCAAAGGCTTTTCTTGGCCCAAACACTAATTAAAACATAAAAACACAATCATAACAGAGTAATAATTGTGCAAACACTCAAGAACAGAAAGAAAAAGACAAAAATAAATTTTATTCGTTGGGTTGCCTCCCAACAAGCGCTATCGTTTTACGCCCCTAGCTAGGCATAATGCATAGATTCAAGTATTGTCATCTTTCTTCTTATTCTCTGTAGATGTGTTCTTATCAGGAGGTTTTGCAAAAATGACTTGCAACACATTATCCATATAAATTTTAGCATTATCAAGTTGCCCATCTACGCATCCCCTTTGATTTCCGGCAACAGTCCTAGAATATTGATGATTAACATCATAGAAAACTTGTTGAATTATGTCTAAAGCGGGGATTTCCTTTTTAAGGTTCTCATCAAAATTTTGATTATTTCCAAGAGAAAAAAGTCCATTTTACTACCCTAAACAAAGTGGGTGGTTCACTTTACCCCTTGATCTATTTTTCGGCTTGTTTTACCCCCCAAACATACCCAAACCGGACAAAACACCCCCCTGGCTGGTTTTACTGCTGATGTGGCACTAGTCAACGGCGGTTTTGACCTGGGTAGGGCCCCCTTGTCAGGTTTCCCTCACCTCTCTCTCTCTCTCTCAATCTCTCTCTCTCTCTCTCTCTCTCTCTCAATCTCTCTCTCTCTCTCTCTCTCTCTCCGGATGGCGTGGCCGGCGGGGTCGGCGAGGCGGCGGCGGCGCGGGAGCCCGGGACGGGGCTCCTCAGGCAGGACTCCGGCGTGATGGCGGGGAGAGGGCGGCGGCTCCTGGGCGACGCGGTGAGGGAGGTGGGGCACGGGTGGCTCTGGCCCGGGGCGAGCTCCATCGGGCGGCGGCGGATCCGACCTGCAGAGAGAGAGAGAGAGAGAGAGAGAGAGAGACCTGGCAAGGGGGCCCCACCCAGGTCAAAACTGCCGTTGACTAGTGCCACATCAGCAGCGGGTGGAGAAAAACCAGCCAGGGGGGTGTTTTGTACGGTTTGGGTTTGTTTGGGGGGTAAAAGAAGCCGAAAAATAGATCAGGGGGTAAAGTGAACCACCCACTTTATTCAGGGTAGTAAAATGGACTTTTTTTTCCAAGCAAATGTCTTAACATATAATCACTATTATAAAGGATCTCATCTATTACCGGTTTTTCATGGTTCATGCCATAAGAATCAAAAATTTCCCTATCCTCCCGTCTTATGTAATCAAATTCATTCATAAGAACAAGGGTGGCTAACTTTTTAGCTTTCGGATTCTTTATAACAGGTAGCTCGTAAAACAATCTCTGCAAGGTAGGGTGGGTACGGATAAATCTATTCTCAAGTTTCAGAACTAGTGCAAAATATCTTCCGCATAAGATTTATTTCTTTTAAGTATAGGAATATCATCAAGAGTCAAATTTCCAACACGGTTGAAAAATTATTGGATATGTTCTTTTCCCATAACATTCCCTTGCCCCAAAACAAAGGTTTTAGCATCCAGATTGCCAAATCGTCCAACTTTAGGAGTTAGGCCATCATCTGTTTCTGCCATACCAAAGTCACTCATGGTGACAGGTTCAAGCAAATAAGAGATCTGACTACTAAATGGTGAACGAAAGAGGAGGGAGAATAAAACGACAATTTTTTGTGAAGTGGGGGAGATGAAAACAAGAGGCAAATGGAAAATAATGTATATTGCAAGGAGATGAGATTTGTGATTAGGAACCTGATAGATGTTGATGATGTCTCCCCGACAACGGCGCCAGAAATCCTTTCTTGATGGCTCGTATCCGCGTCAGTTTTTCCCCGAAGAGGAAGGGATGATGCAGTATAGCTTCGGTAGGTATTTCCCTTAGTTATGAAACCAAGGTTATCGAACCAGTAGGAGAACCAAGCAACACTATGTAAATGGTACCTGCACACAAAGAACAAATACTTGCAACCCGACATGTAAGAGGGGTTGTCAATCCCTCTCGGATAAAAGATAGATTGGTTTGTATGATTTTGGATAAATAGATCTCGCGGTAACACAAATAAAATAAAGAAAGAAAAAGTGCAGCAAGGTATTTTTGAGTTTTTAGAATAATAGATTTGAAAACAAAAGCACATAAAAATAGATATCAAAGCAAATATGATAAAGAATAGACCCGGGGGCCGAAGATTTCATTAGTGGCTTCTCTCGAGAAAAATAGCATATGGTGGGTAAACAAATTACTGCTGGGCAATTGATAGAACTTCAAATAATTATGATGATATCTAGGCAATGATCATTATATAGGCATCACGTCCAAGATTAGTAGACCGACTCCTGCCTGCATCTACTACTATTACTCCACACATCGACCGCTATCCAGCATGCATCTACTGTATTAAGTTCATGGAGAAATGGAGTAATGCAATAAGAATGATGACATGATGTAGACAAGATCTATTCATGTAGGAATAGACCCCATCTTGTTATCCTGAATTGCAACGATCAATACATGTCTTGCTGCCCCTTCTGTCACTGGGAAAGAACACCGCACAACCGAACCCATCACAAAGCACCTCTTCCCATGGCAAGAAAAATCGATCTAGTTGGCCTAACTAAACTAAAGATTCAAAGAAGAAATACGAGGCTATAAGTAATCATGCATATAAGAGATCAAAGAAACTCAAATAACTTTCATGGATAAATAGATCTGATCATAAACTCAAAGTTCATCGGATCCCAACAAACACACCGCAAAAAGAGTTACATCAAATAGATCTCCAAGAGACCATTGTATTGAGAATCAAAAGAGAGAGAGGAAGCCATCTAGCTACTACATACGGACCCGTAGGTCTACAATGAACTACTCACGCATCATCAGAGAGGCACCAATGAGGATGATGAACCCCTCCGTGATGGTGTCTAGATAGTCCCAAAAATGATATAAAGTTGCTATAAAATGATTGTAAAACATCCAAGAATGATAATATAACAGCATGGAACAATCAAAAATTATAGATACATTGGAGACGTATCAATACCTTGCTGCAATTTATTTGTGTTTACTTTATTTTACGTTTTAGTAATCTTTTATATCTATCTCTATCAGATCTCATCCTTGCAAGTGACCATAGAGGGATTGACAATCCCTTTATCGCGTTGGGTGCAAGTGTTTGATTGTTTGTGCAGGTGCATAGATTGGAGACTTGCTTGTATCTCCTACTGGATTGATACCTTGGTTCTCACTGAGGGAAATACTTATCTCTACTTTGCTGCATCACCATTTCCTCTTCAAGGGAAAAACCAACGCAAGCTCAAGAAGTAGCAATATCGATGACGATCATCATCCTCAAGCCTTGGCGGTGGGTGTTTCTAATAGTAATTTGGATGGCCTGTCCAACATGAAGATTCTTGCCAACGAGGAAGCTCTTCCACCCAACCGAGCTTAAGTGTGTGCGACCGTCCGTGTCCATGCCGTACGCACAGGTGGTGACAGAGCCCCTTGCGGTAAGGCATATTCCAGCAGAGCCTTCTTCATCAGGCCCAATACCACAACTCACAGATAGGCTCTTTGGCAATTTCTGAACAAGAAAAACATATCAATTAATAAGTAGCCTCGCACATACTCTTGCAAATATATTTCTACTTAGTATAGATTTCTACACTTTCAAAAGACAGTCCTACATTTCTACTAAGCATGAATTCTACTAATAAGTATGGATTCTACACTATTAACAGTTCCTTGGATTCTACACTAAGCATATACATCATTGGACTCTAGCTACACTAAAGCATATCATCGATCGGATTCTACAGTAAGCATATATATCACTAGAGTCTAGCTACACACTAAAGCATATCATCGATCGGATTCTACAGTAAGCATATATATCATTGGATTCTAGCTACACACAAATGCATATCATCGGATTCTACAGTAAGCATGTCATTTGGACTCTACACTAATTAAGCATGTCATCGGACTCGACACTAAAGCATATCATCGACTAGCTTCTACACAGCATATCATCGGATTCTACACTAAGCATATCATTGGATTCTACACTATGCATATCATCGGATTCTACATACAGACAATTTGCATTTGTAAGTATAACAATAAAGCATATCATCAAATTACTACAGTAAGTATAACATACCATGACATGCCGATCTACCATGGTACTTGTTAGGCGGGTTACGAATGGCACCCAGACGAAGTCAACACGTGGCAGAATTATGTCCCATAGGTTGCCCACCTCCTCCTCGCTCAGCCTCATTCTTGGAGCATAGATGGCTTCATCAAGTGGGTCCTCATCATCTTCCTCCGTGTTGACATAAATGATGGCCAGCTTGGGTCTTTCTGCTCTAAAGGAGAAGCTGATCAACACACCACCAGTGATACCCATGTGAGCGATGAAACGGACCCATCCATCTCCTCCCATCTGCGACATATTTCGTCCTTTCTCGACCTCCATAGTGTAGGGGCCCCCAGGAGCCTCAAAGGTCACAGTGTCTCCGGTCAGCTTGTTGAATTCCAACCTCACATTGCATGGGACGATCTGTGTAAAAAAAGCAAAATGATATATACACAATGCATTAATGCCAGTAACACTAAAAACAAAATAGTTGTTACAAGTTTCATATAATTTGTTACCGCCGCATGAAAAAAACTTGGCTGGAAGTAGATGCCGAACGGCGTGCCAGTTGCAAGGCTGCTGGCGCACCTTGACTTGCACAGTCGACATGGTGGTGGTGGTGGCGCCATTTTCCTATTATATATAAGCATTCATTAGATAGAGTTAATTAAACATCAATATTTGTTCTAACGCAAGAATTCATCACATAGAGACAAAACATCGGATAGATAGAAACAATGCATTGATTCATTATCGGATAGACAAATATAGGGTTTAATTATGTCAATGTTAGGGAAACTACTAGGGAAACATCATAGGGTTTATTTCAATGTTAGGGAAACTACTAGGGAAAAACATCATAGGGTTTATTTCAATGTTAGGGAAACTACACTAACATCTCATATATATCAATGACACTAGGGAAACTACACTATAATTAGTAACAAATTAACAATGTCAATCCTAATACACTACAAACATCACAATCCTAATATACACTACAAACACACATAAACACTACAATATGCAGTGGGGCGGCGGCCGAAGTGGGGGCGGCGGTGGAGTGGCAGGGGGGTGGCCGGAGTGTGGACGGCAGCAGGGGACTGGGCAGGCGGCCGGAGTGGGGCAGCAGCAGGGGAGTGGGGACGGTGGCAGGTCAGAGTGGGGCAGCGGCAGTGGAGTGGGGAGGCGGCCGGAGTGGGGCGGCGGAGGAGTGGGGGCGGCCGGATAGTGGGGCAGCAGGGGAGTGGGGAGGCGGCCGGAGTGCGAGCGGCGGTGGCCGGAGTGGGGCAGCAGGGGAGTGGGGAGGCGACAGGCGGCGAGAGCGAGGGGAAGGAGCAGCGGAGGGAGGCGACCAAGAGGCGGCGGCAAGAGCGCGCGGGCAGCGAGAGAGGGGGCGACGAGAGGGGAGAGGAGCAGTGGAGGGGATGAGCATTACCCGCGCCGGCGACGAGGGGACCTGCGGCGGCGGTGGCAGTGGCGGCTGGGAGGAACCCTAACCGCGGTGGCGGTGGTGGGTGGAGGGGAGCGGAATGGGACGATCGAAGTGAGGGCGCGGGGGGGGGGGGGGTTCACTTGGTGTAGTATTAGCGCCGTGTACGGGCCGGCGCTACTGCTAAGTCCACTAGCTGTAGCGCCGGCGCACAACCCACGCTACAGCTAAGTGGGCTAGCGTGTTGGCCCTGTGGCCCACGTAACAACAGCGCGGCCCAGGGTAACCAACGCTGCTGCTACGCAGTAGCAGTAGCGCGTTTTGTACCAGGCGCTACTGGTACATACCAGTAGCATGGGGGCCCAAACAGGCGCTACAGGTAAACTTCTACGTATTAGCATTTTCCTAGAAGTGTGACCAGGCACTACAACAAGCAGAAGGAGGAAGAAAAGTGGACAGGTCATATATGTCCTAAGATAAGGAAGTTGGTTGAAAAAAATACAGAGTACTCAAGCAACTGTTTTGTTGAGGGAGCTTGTGATAATCTCTTTTCAGTTGGAGATAGGTTTAGCTCTACTGCTACTGACTATGTGGTTGATCTCAAGACAAAGAAGTGTACTTGCAACCGATGGCAACAATCAGGAGTACCTTGTCCACATGTCATTGCTTGTGTGAGGCAAGAGAACATTGATCCTCTTTTTCTCTAGTGGACAAGGGTTACTCCATTGAGATGCACAAGAAAGCCTATGCCAACATAGTACATCCTTGCAAAGATAGGACTGAATGGGAGAAGATGAATGGACCTATCATTCTACCTCCTGTGTACCAAAAGCATGTTGGAAGACCAACAAAGAAGAGAAGGAAAGCACCAAGTGAAATAGATTGTAGGGGTGGGGGAAAAAGAATGTTAAGGCATGGGGTGATTATGCATTGCAGCTACTGTGAACTACCAGATCATAATAGAAATGGTTGCTACTGGTTCAAAAATGGCTTAGTTCCACCAAATTCAGTACCACTAAATGTTCCAACAACACCTGCTGCACCTAACCCTGAACCTGTCTCTACTCAGGTTAATTTCATCTATAGTCACTATTCATTTCATCTTGTTCATGCATTGTACTCATCTATTTCATGTTGACCTACTGTTTTACCATCTTACCAAGACACATTTATTGGAAGATTATCTCAGGAAGTAAGTGCCATCTTACCTGAATCTTATGCAGCATTGTTCAAATTGATCAAGGAATTTAACTGTTTGTAATCTATGCAGGTACCTACTGTCGGGAATGTGGCAGTAGTGACTATTCCACAGTCATCATTCATAACTGAAGCCCAGAGCTAACTTGATGCCCAACCCACTACAAGTACTGAGACAAGGTGAGATGGCACAGAAATTGCTTGCTCTGCAGAGGGATAATACCAAGGCAATTGAAGACAAGAATCTAGCCATTCTAGAGGCCAAGTTGGAAGCTCAGTTGAAGAAGGCAGAGGATGCGGCTCAGAAAAGAACTGAGAAAGAACATGAGAAGGCTATAAAAGCTCAAGCAAAGGCAGCAGAAATAGCAGCTAAAAGGGGAGAAGAAGAAGGCAGAAGCTGAGCTGAACAAGCTTGCAAGAGCAGAGACAAAGAGGATCATAGCAGAAGTCAACAAAGAGGTTGCTAACAAGAAGAAGCAACTAGCACTAGAGAAGAAGATTGTAGAGAAGAAGCTGGAAATAGAGAGGAGGTATGCATAGTAAGCTACAGAGAAAGCTACATTACAGCAAGAAGCAGCACAAAGAGGTTGGTCTGCCACTGGATCAAGTGCACAACCCCCTACAAACACAACCGAGAATGAGGAGGATGCTTTCATGCCTCAGATAAAAAAGAAAGTTAGTATGTTTGATGAGTTCAGGTGTCCAAGGAAGAAGTGAAGACAAGAAGATGATTTTCTCAATAATTTGGTGTAATATATATGTATGTCGTTGCTCATCTGTTTGAGCTAGACTCCTGTAGTTCAGAACCTTATGGTCCTTTTGGTTTGTGTCAACCTTTCCTTAGAACGATTGGTGCAATTATTGATATGAAAGAAGGAAACATTAGATATCAATTTCCGTTAAGGAAGGGCATGGAACACTTTCCAAGAAATAAAATTAAGTTGCCATATGAATCTATTATGAGGGCCACTTATGGATTGCATACCAAAGATGACAATACCTAGATCCGTTGCTTTATGCCTAGCTAGGGGCGTTAAACAATAGCACTTGTTGGGAGGCAACCCAATTTTTTATTTTTGTGTTTTTTGTTTTTGCTTCTGTTTTTCAATAAATACACATTATTACCTTTGTAGTAATTATGTTTTGGTGTTTTAATTAGTGTTTGAGCCAAGTAAGACCTTTGGGATGATCTATGGTGATAGTTGATTTGATTTTGCTGAGAAACAGAAACTTTTGACTCCAGTAGAAGAATTTTCAAAATTTACTGGAGCGTGATAAAGATCTGCATTGTTTACACAAGATCAATATACGAATTGCCTCTGTTGTCCTAATTTTTTAGAAGTTTTAGAGTTATAGAAGTATACAAAGTTTCCAGATTGCTACAGACTATTCTGTTTTTGACAGATTCTATTTTCTATGTGTTGCTTGCTTATTTTGATGAATCTATGGCTAGTATCGGGGGGTATGAACCATGGAGAAGTTGGAATACAGTAGATATAACACCATTATAAATTTATAATGAGTTCACAATAGTACCTTAAGTGGTGATTTTATTTTCTCATACTAACGGAGCTTACGAGTTTTCTGTTGAGTTTTGTGTTGTGAAGTTTTCAAGTTTTGGGTAAAGATTTGATGGACAATGGAATAAGGAGTGGCAAGCGCCTAAGCTTTGGGATGCCCAAGGCACCCCAAGGTAATATTAAATGATGACCAAGCATCTAAGCTTGGGGATTCCTCAGATGGCATCCCCTCTTTCGTCTTCAATCCATCGGTAAATTTACTTGAGGCTATATTTTTATTCACCACATGATATGTGTTTTGCTTGGAGCTTCTTGTATGATATGAGTCTTTGCTATTTAGTTTGCCACAATCATCCTTACTATACACACCTTTTGAGAGGGACACACATTTATCATGATTTATTAGAATACTCTATGTGCTTCACTTATATCTTTTGAGCTAGGCAATTTGCTCTAGTGCTTCACTTATATCTTTTTAGAGCACGGCGGTGGCTTTATTTTATTGAAATTGATGAACTCTCATGCTTCACTTATATTATTTTGAGAGTCTTTAACAGCATGGTAATTTGCTTAGGTTATGATTTTAGTCCTAATATGATGGGCATCCAAGAGGGATATAATAAAAACTTTCGTATAAAGAGCATTGAATATATGAGAAGTTTGATTCCTTGCATTTGTTTTGAGATATAAAGATGGTGATATTAGAGTCATGCTAGTGAGTAATTGTGGATTGGTAGAAATACTTGTGTTAAAGTTTGTGATTCCCGTAGCATGCACGTATGGCGAACCGTTATGTGATGAAGTCGGAGCATGATTTATTTTTTTGATTGTATTCCTTATGAGTGGCGGTCGGGGACGAGTGATGGTCTTTTCCTACCAATCTATCACCCTAGGAGCATGCGTGTAGTACTTTGTTTCGATGGCTAATAGACTTTCGCAATAAGTATGTGAGTTCTTTATGACTAATGTTGAGTCCATGGATTATACGCACTCTCACCCTTCCACCATTGCTAGCCTCTCTAGTACCACGCAATTCTCGCCGGTGCGTTACACCCACCATATACTTTCCTCAAAACAGCCACCATACCTACCTATTATGGCATTTCCATAGCCATTCCGAGATATATTGCCATGCAACTTTCACCGTTCCGTTTATTACGACACGCACCATCATTGTCATATTGTTCTCATATGCATGAGGCATTCACATAGAGTAATATTTTTGTTCTAGTATCGATTTGTAATTCTTGAGTTGTAAGTAAATAAAAGTGTGATGATCATCATTATTAGAGCATTGTCCCATGTGAGTAAAGGATGATGGAAGCTATGATTCCCTCACAAGTTGGGATGAGTCTCCGGACTTTAAAAAAAGGCCAAAAGAAGCCCAAAAAAAGAGGCTAAAGAGCCCAAATAAAAAAATGAGAGAAAAGAGAGAAGGGACAATGCTACTATCCTTTTTCCACACTTGTGCTTCAAAGTAGCACCATGATCTTCATGATAGAGAGTCTCCTATGTTATCACTTTCATATACTAGTGGGAATTTTTCATTATAGAACTTGGCTTGTATATTCCAATGATGGGCTTCCTCAAATTTCCCTAGGTCGTCGTGAGCAAGAAAGTTGGATGCACACCCACTTAGTTTCTTTTTGATACCTACTCACTTGCATCGATATCGATTGATGGGCATCTCCATAGCCCATTAATTTGCCTAGTTGATGTGAGACTTTCTCCTTCTTTTTGTCTTCTCCACAACCACCATATTCTATTCCACCTACAGTGCTATATCCATGGCTCACGCTCATGTATTGAGTGAAAGTTGAAAAGGTTTTGAGAACATTAAAAGTATGAAACAATTGCTTGGCTTGTCATCGGGGTTGTGCATGATGAAATACTTTGTGTGATGAAGATGGAGCATAGCCAGACTATATGATTTTGTAGGGATAACTTTCTTTGGCCATGATTTTGAGAAGACATAGTTGGTTTATTAGTATGCTTGAAGTATTATTGTTTTTATGTCAATATTAAACTATTGTTTTGAATCTTATGGATCTGAATATTCTTGCCACAATAAAGAAGATTGCATTAATGAATATGTTAGGTAGCATTCCACATCAAAAATTCTGTTTTTATCATTTACCTACTCGAGGACGAGCAGGAATTAAGCTTGGGGATGCTTGATACGTCTCCAACGTATCTATAATTTTTGATTGTTCCATGCTATTATATTATCTATCTTGGATGTTTTATATGCATTACCATACTATTTTATATCATTTTTTGGGACTAACCTATTAACCTAGTGCCCAGTGCCAGTTGCTGTTTTTTCCTTGTTTTTGACTTTTTCAGAAAGGAATATCAAACGGAGTCCAAACGGAATAAAACTTTCGCGATGATTTTTCTTGGACCAGAAGACACCCAGCAAACTTGGGAAGGGGGCCAGAAGAGTCCCGAGGGCACCACAAGCCCTCAGGGCGCGCCCCCTGGCTTGTGGGCCCCTCGGGAGTCCATCAACCTCCGTCTCAGCTCTATAAATCCTAAAATATTCCCAAACCACCAGAAGTGTCCACAAAAATACTTTTCCACTGCCGCAAGCTTCTGTTCTCGTGAGATACCATCTTGGGACCTTTTCCGACGATTTGCCGGAGGGGGATTCGATCATGGAGGGCTTCTACATCAACCCTATTGCCCTACCGATGATGTGTGAGTAGTTTACCATAGACCTACGGGTCCATAGCTAGTAGCTAGATGGCTTCTTCTCTCTCTTTGATCTTCAATACCATATTCTCCGCGTTGTTCGTGGAGATCTATCCGATGTAATCTTCTTTTGCGGAGTGTTTGTTGAGATCCGATGAATTGTGGATTTATGATCAGATTATCTATGAATATTATTTGAGTCTCTTCTCAATTCTTATATGCATGATTTGATATCTTTGTATTTCTCTTCGAATTATCGGTATGGTTTGTGTCGTGGATTTGTCACGGCAGATGTCCTAGTAAAAGGACTTAGGTGTGGAGCCATCACACGTAGTTAGCTTGAAGGGCTTGAATGGGAACAAAGAGACACAAAGGATTTACCCAGGTTCGGCCCCTCTCAACGAGGTAAAAGCCTACTCCTGCTTCTAGTAGTATTGCTTGAGTTTCGATTACAAGGGAGCGAATACGCTTGACCTAGTTCTCGATTGATTGTTTCTTGAGTTAACCCGCCGCCGGGTCTCACCTTTATATACGCAGGTTGAGGTCCGGCGGCTTACAAGAGTCCAGGTCGGGTCACACATCGTAACCGACTCTGGTTCTAATTTACTTGCCTTATAGAGCAAGCCATCATCGGGCGGCTCACATGTCCGGGTCTTGGGCTGCTGCCAGGCCCACCTCTATGAGCCACCATCTTCACACCTCGTCTTCTTAGGCCTACTTTGGCGTTCTTCATGTTAAGCCGCCAACGGTGTAATCCGGCCTCTCCTGGGCGGGTCACACCTCGGAGTTATATCCCCAACATTAGGCCCCAGATTGATTTGAACCTGTTCATGTCAATCTTCAATCTTCAATTAGCAATTCCTTTGAATTCTCTCAACTCTTAACATGACAAGTTTTATGTAACCCGCCATAACAGAAAGATGACGTCACATTATAACTTTCAGAAAAAACCTTATGACGTCACAACGGATTTTGCATTAATCCTCCTTTCCGAAAATCGAGGCACTTTTGTTGTTAAGATAATAATCATGCCTCCTCGATTCCCACGCCTGCCATTTTACTGTTTCACCTTTTTTTCCTCATAAATAGGGCCGAGGGGGTTCATTTTCACTTTTCACCCCCGCCTCCTTTTCTTCTTCTTCTCCTTCCTCGAGCCGACCACTGCCGCCAGAGCTCCGCCGCCCCAGTCGACCTTCTTCAACAGCTTCATCGTGGCCACCGCATCGACCTGATTTTGTCCAGAGATCGCGGCGCCCCTCCGTTGCTCATCAACATCACCAGGTGCTCATCTCCCCCTACTTTTAATCCGCATTAGGTTTCCCTAGTTCGTCGGCGTTCATCGTGCTTACTGGTAGTTCATCCATCATGTCGCGTAGCTTGGTCCCAAAGCAGTACTGAAGTCATGCGGTGATAGTTTTGATATTTGTTTCCAAACATAGATCCCTTCTTTTCTTCTGAGATTCAATCCCCATTATGCTAGTTCTCCCAACATGTTTTAGGGCTAGCAATTTCCTTCTGTTTTTTGAACTGCCATAGATCCAATATTGTAGAACTGATCTGTGAAACCTGTTTGTCCAGTACTTAGTGAAAATTTTGCCATCCCAGATCTTGAGTCATCTGCCTTATTACTGTTGTTTTTAGGCGGCTCAAATGATACTTTTGTCATCTGCCAGCTTCTTGCCGGCTTAATTATGAATTTGTGAACTGCTAGTATCTGTCCATTCTTAATCAGGACTGTATAACCCGCCGGCACCTTGCCGGCTTAATCAAACAGTTTATCCGTGTCGCCCATTGCAATCCAACCTTTCATACATGATGATTCTTTAAATAACAAGCCTTCTCCTTAACCATTGATCTGCTCATCATTTCGAACATCAACCCGCCAATGTTTCACCATCAGGCCTTTTAACAAGAAACAATGACTAAGACTGTCACTTCATGTGATTGGGTCGCTTCCACTGTTACAGAGCAAACTCTTAACGAATATGTTCAAGTGGGCGTCTTATCAGCCAAAGATGTTATCCACTGGCGAGTTCCAGGGGCAGAAGTTAGACCTCAACCAAAGGAAGGTGAAGTCATAGTTTTTGCTGATCATATGATCCGTGGTTTCTCACCACCCGGCTCAAAATTCTTTCGCGATGTACTGCACTTTTTTCAACTTCACCCCCAAGATATTGGACCGAACTCCATTTCCAACATCTGCAATTTCCAAGTCTTTTGTGAAGTATACCTTTAAGAAGAGCCCAGCATTGACCTTTTCAGAGAGTACTATTATTTGAACCGCCAGACCGAGTTTACAGACGGGCCCAGCCAAGAACTTGGTGGAATCTCAATTCAAAGACGAAGAGATGCTATCTTCCCCGCAGCCGCACTTCCCAGTCACCCTAAAGACTGGAATCAGACCTGGTTTTATTGCCGAGACACATCTCCTCCTGGCGAAAATCCTCAGCCGGGTTTCCGCGACTGCCGGCTTAGCCCAAAACATCCACTTCTGGACCGGATCAGCACCGCTGAACGAGCTAAGTATATGCCTACCTTTTCGAAGGTAAGAGCCTTGCTGGCTAATGGATTAACCGGAGTCGATCTGGTCTGATGCTGGGTTGCTTGGAGGATCATACCTTTGAGCCGCCAGCACGGCTTAATGTGTGAATATACTTGTGATGTCAAAGATCCACAGCATCACTGTCAAGTGCGTCTGGAAGATAAAGAGATCAATGAGATGACTAAGACGCTGCTCCGGGAAAGCTTAGAAAGTTGTAGCAAGACGGGGTTGGATCCCTTCTGCGCTCTTAACCCGGCTCCAGATGTAAGTGTTTCAAGCCAATTTACTGTATTCATTATTCGTATAAACCGCACACTCCTTATCATCACTTGCTTTCTTCAGGCTGACTCTTCTTTCTGGAGCAAGAAACTGCAAGATAAACCGGCCAAAAAGTCCAGGGCAAAGACCAAGGCTCCAAAGAAAACCAAGAAGAAAACAGATACAACAGAGCTATTTGCCCTGGATGATGAGTCGGAGGTAAAACTCGATTCTCTTGGCTCCTTTTTTATGCATCTTATTGACGCTGACTCCTCTCAGGAAGACGCGGAGACCAGCCAGGCCGACGAAGAGGTAACTATCATTTCCTCCGACTCAGAGCCCTTGCCAAGACAGAAAGTTCGGCAAGTGACCCGAAAAGTAAGGTTTTCTCACCATTTAGCTTACTTGGATCCAAACTTTATTTTGAAGAAACAACAGCATGAAGCCCGGCACACAACCCGGAACAGCGGAGGCGGAGACCTTGCTGCCGGCTTACCCAACACGCCGGCCCCTCGCAAACGCCGAAAAGAGGTGCCTCAGAGTTCAATCCTCTCCTTTCCAAAGGCGGGTCTTATCCGTCAACCACTTAATCCTTCTGACTCAAATTATCAGGGAACTTCTCACTCATCCTCTGGCGACTCTACTGGTTCTCAGATGCCTCCCTTCAAGATTGCATCTAGGTAAGAATATTTGATTTCTTTGTTTTACCACTTTAAACTGATCTATTCACATCCTCGTATGTATTCTTTTCAGTGGTATAGCCAAAGCAAGCAAAAAGTTGAAGGTAGGCAAGCCGGCCGAAGATCCTAAGGTCAATGAGCTGGAGAAACAGACGCCAATATCGGAAGCTTCAAATCAGAACCCCGAAGATACTGCTAGTGACCCGCCACCCGTAACTCATGACACCACCGTGGATCCGATGGGTGTTGACCCGTCAAGTGCTAAGCCGCCAAGCCCTATCAAGCCTGCCGAAGAGGGTACTGAGGATGTCGTGGTTACTGAGACTGGTTACACAGAACCGGGAAACCCCACCGTCTTGGCTAAGCATTCTGCCAAGGATGAACTTCTTGCTCCTGAGAAGAGCAAAACCAAATTTGACATTGCGAGCTACTCAAACTTGGATGTCAATGAATTATATTCCGGCTATCTGAGCCGCCTGCATACCAGTCGTGACTTGGAAGCTGATTTAGTTAAAAGAATGCGACAGAAATACGAGGTATAAACATATTCTTCCCCTGTATATATAGTCATCCAACCCCCAAGTCTTATCCATAGGAAAGAATATGTTGAGTATGGTTAAGACTTATCAATATGCCATTGCAAATTTCGAGTCATAGCCCTCATGGGCCGGCTTATCTGATAAAGATGAGCCAGATCATCTTTATTATCTTCAAAGGACAACTTCACTGGGTAGCCCTCACAGGCCGGCTTATCTGATAAAGATGAACCGGGCCTTCTGTAATGCAATTTGAAAAGAACTTCCTCATACATTAGCCCCCAAGTGCCAAGCGTATTGCTTGCAATGTGCTTGGGACTTGTATGGAATATTATGTCCTGACTGATATACTTATAACCTTTGATTCTTACTTGCAGGATGTCTTAAGCTTGAATGAGTCCCGATTGGATGAGTTGAAGAACAGGCTTGAACATCAAGAAGCTGAAACGTGCAAAGCTGAATCCAAGTTTAAATTTAGCCTGGATGAGAACGAGAAACTCAGAGCCGGATTTTCCATGGAGAGAGCCGCCTGGGAGAAGGAGAAATCCGCCTTACTGCAGAGGGTAGAAGCTGCTGAATCTTCCTTGAAGGAGACCACTACAGAGCTAACCGGCTTAAGATGCCAAATTTCACAGATGACATCTGCTATATTTGGCAAGCAGTTCAGAATGTTTTAACCTTTCTCAATTTTTTAATTTTAACCTGCCTGGCGACTCATCTGCATGTTTACTCAATAGGGCCCAGGAGCTCCAATCTTGGCCAGGATATGTTGATGAAGCTCAAAGCCATTTATACTCTGGTGGAACAATTATACACTGGTACGCAACGGACTCTTGTGGCTATCTCCAATGGTAAACAACCGCCTACCCTCCTCAGGGAGGTGCTAGGTAAACTGTGTGTAATGCCTCAAAAACTGGAAGAGATAAAGCGATCAGCCGCCCGCGCTGGTGCCATTACAGCTCTTACCCGAGCCAAAGCGTGGCAAGCAGAATTAGACCCGGAGAAGATGGCCACTGGCTGTCCAAGCCTTAAAGAAGATGGGTCTCCTTTTGATCAGACGGACTTTGCAAAGTGTGTAAAGGAGATGCGTCCCTTGGCGTGCAAGCTGGCCGAGGAAACTGATTTATCCAGGTACCAGGCAGCGTACACCATGGAGAATGCCAAAGTTAAAGCGCCTGCTTATGACGTCGTGGATCTGACTCCTCCAATGCATAAGCATACTTTTGCTCCTGATGTTGATCCGTCTGCAATTATCAATGATGAAGCTATATTCGAAGCCTTAATTGGCATCGACTGGACGTCACCTGACCTCCAGATGGGCGGAGAGGAAGAGCCGGAGCAGGATGACCCAGAGTCATCAACCTGCCGTGACGAAGGCAATTGATACCAGGCGGCTCTTAAATCAGGGCATAAGCACAATGTGCTAAAAAACACTTTATTTCCATTTTGCAGGTCAACTGTGGCCTTGTAATAGCCTAGGTTTGCAAACAATGATCTGTTATGCCATCGTGCATATTTAGCCATTTAACTATTAAGCCGCCAATATAATCGTTTTATGATTCGCCACTGTTCCTTTTCATAACATCATCATCCATGTGGAGCAGATCAATGTTTTCATATTTTCTGCACAAAAGGAAAACAATATACGCCCTGTAGATTAATACCATGGTAATTCCTTTGATAATGATAATCCATAGACATGAAATATCATGATTTTGATTGCTCAAAGCAAATATCCTGGCGACTTATAGTTCGCTATCAGGGCGGGTTATGAAACCCAAAGATGCTCAAATATGAGACATAGTAAGGCCCGCCTGGCCCGAATTGTAAAAACCATACGGTAATAGAAAAGGGGGATATAAATCCAAGATATTCAGCAAAAAACAGAAATCCAGAAAAAACGAGGCTTTCATAGGCCGCCAAGCCTAAATCCCAAATTCGAGTCTTACTTCAATGAAACTAACATGATAGCCACTGGTTTATCCTCGCTTTCTGTAAGCCGGCTCTCACATGACCCAATCGATGTTTTAACCTGGATAAGTTTAGGGTCCATATGGATTGACTTATCGAGAGTACACGGGGTCAGAGTAGCATCTTGCAAATAGGCAGGTTTAACCAAGTTTCAATGAAGCCGGCTTAATAACCTTGGTTTATCCTCGCTATCCGTAAGCCGGCCCTCACATGACAAACCGTTGTTTTAACCTTAATGAGTTCAGGGTCTTACTTAAAAGATTGACTGTTAAGAGTATGGCGGGTCATTCAGGATTACCTGGTGGAGTAGCATCTTGCATACAGGCAGGATAACCCAGAATTCAGCGTTTTATGCCTGGTCAAGAGGGTATGAAAGCTAAACCTGTTGGGTTGGAAGCCCCCAAGTGACCTTATTAACAAATAATAAAGACTTAGATGCTTTGGAAATGAAACGACAGAGGCCCTGAATTATCAGGGTGTGCCAGCTTTATTAAATTGATCATAATATATACATTGATAGAGGTATGTACAATCACAAGAGTCGATGGTTTATGTGTAATAAGGCCGAAGATGAGCGATGTTCCAAGGCCGGCGGGTCTCCTCCTCCGATGTACGTGAATCCTTGTATTCTCGAATATCAATGAGGTAGTATGACCCGTTATTTAGGTTCTTACTGACCACAAAGGGTCCTTCCCAAGGTGGGGATAACTTATGCATATCTGTTTGATCTTGGATTAAGCAGAGCACCAAGTCGCCTTCTTGAAAGGTTCTGGTCTTGACTCTGCGGCTATGGTAGCGACGCAGATCTTGCTGATATATCGTCAAACGAGCCGCCGCAAGGTCACACTCCTCATCCAATACATAAAGTGCATCCCGACGTGCTATTTCATTAGCAGCCTCAACATAAGCCGCCACACGGGGCGAGTCATGACGGATATCGCTTGGAAGAACTGCCTCTACCCCGTAGACCATGAAGAAGGGCGTATAGCCTATTGACATGTTGGGAGTAGTATTGATGCTCCAAATTACTGAGGGTAACTCCTCAACCCAACAACTCGGCGTTCGCTGCAAAGGAACCATAAGCCGGGGCTTTATACCTTTCAAGATTTCCTGATTGGCCCTCTCAGCTTGACCGTTAGACTGTGGGTGAGCCACTGATGAGACGTCAAGACGAATATGCTCCCGTTGACAGAACTCTCTCATAGCACCCTTAGATAGATTAGTGCCATTGTCAGTTATGATACTATGAGGGTAACCAAAACGGAAGATTACTTTCTTTATGAATTGAACCGCCGTTGCCGCATCACACTTACTGACTGGCTATACCTCAACCCACTTGGTAAATTTGTCAACCGCCACCAAGAGGTGGGTCATCTTATCCTTAGATCTCTTGAAAGGTCCAACCATATCAAGCCCCCAGACTGCAAACGGCCACGTAATTGGAATCATCCGCAATTCTTGAGCCGGCACATGAGCCCGTCGAGAGAATTTCTGACAGCCGTCACACTTACTGACAAGATCCTCTGCATCAGCATGAGCCGTCAACCAGTAGAATCCATGACGAAAGGCTTTAGCCACAAGAGATTTAGAGCCGGCGTGATGGCCACAATCACCTTCATGTATTTCCCTTAGAATCTCATGGCCCTCTTCAGGAGAAACACAACGCTGGAACACGCCTGTGACACTGCATCGGTGTAACTCGCCATTGATAATAGTCATGGACTTAGATCGCCGGGTTATCTGCCTGGCCAAAGTTTCATCCTGAGGTAACTCTCCCCGGGTCATATAAGCCAAATAGGGAACTGTCCAATCAGGGATTGCATGAAGAGCCGCCACCAGCTGTGCCTCCAGGTCAGGAATAGCAAGATCCTCTTCTGATGGCAATTTGACTGAAAGATTATGCAACACATCAAGAAAAACATTAGGGGGTACCGGCTTACGTTGAGACCCAAGCCGGCTCAAAGCATCAGCCGCCTCACTCTTCCTTCGATCAAGATGATCCACCTGATAACCTTTGAAGTGACCAGCAATATTGTCAACCGTCCGACGATAAGCCGCCATGAGCGGGTCTTTGGAATCCCAAGTGTCTGAAACTTGCTGAGCCACTAAATTTGAGTCGCCAAAGCATCTAACCCGGCTTAAATTCATATCTTTGGCCACCCTGAGGCCACGAAGCAAGGCCTCATATTCAGCTGCATTATTGGTACAGGGAAACATCAGCCTTAAAACATAACAAAACTTGTCACCTCGTGGGGAACTCAAAATAACTCCAGCCCCCGAGCCTTCCAATTTCCTGGACCCATCAAAATGAATAGTCCAATATGTGTTATCAGGCTTCTCCTTAGGCATCTGCAACTCCGTCCAGTCATTGATGAAATCCACTAGGGCCTGAGACTTGATTGCTGTTCTCGACACATATCTCAAGACATGAGGTCCAAGCTCTATTGCCCACTTGGCAACCTGGCCAGTGGCCTCTCTATTTTGAATAATATCTCCTAAATGAGCAGAACTAACCACAGTAATAGGATGGCCCAGAAAGTAATGCTTCAGCTTACGACTCGCCATGAACACTCCGTAAACCAGCTTCTGCCAATGTGGGTATCTCTGCTTGGATTCAATTAACACCTCACTGACATAGTAAGCCGGTCGCTGGACTGGGTACTCCTTTCTCGCTTCTTTGTGCTCCACAACAATTGCCACACTGACAGCCTTACTATTAGCAGCCACATATAAGAGCAAAGGCTCCTTCTCAATAGGAGCTGTAAGAACCGGCGGCTCAACTAACTATTTTTTAAGTGCCTCAAACGCCTCATTAGCAGCATCACTCCAGACAAAACGGTCTGTTTTCTTCATCATCTGGTACAGAGGAATAACCTTCTCTCCCAGGCAGCTTATAAACTGGCTTAAAGCTGCAATACAACCCGCCAAGCGCTGGACGTCATTGACGCACGCCGGCTTAGCCAATGAAGTGATAGCTTTGATTTTATCCGGGTTAGCTTCAATGCCTCTCTCAAAGACCAAAAAACCCAAGGGCTTGCCTGCAGGCACACCAAAAACACATTTGGCCGGGTTAAGCATCATTTTGTAGACCCGGAGATTATCAAAGGTCTCTTTTAGATCATCCAACAGGGTCTCCTTCTTTCTGGACTTCACAACAATATCGTCCACATAAGCATGAACATTGCGCCCGATCTGACCATGGAAATAGTTCTGGACACAACGTTGATAAGTCGCCTGGGCACTTTTAAACCCACAAGGCATAGACACATAGCAGAAAGCTCCAAAAGGTGTGATAAAAGTTGTCTTCTCTTGGTCTTTGACTGCCATCTCAATCTGATGGTAACCAGAATAGGCATCCAGGAAACACAAATGCTCACAACCCGCCGTAGCATCTATGATCTGATCAATACGGGGAAGAGCAAAAGGATCAGCTGGACAAGCTTTATTAAGGTCTGTGTAATCTACACACATACGCCAAGTGCCATTTTTCTTAAGTACCAGCACCGGGTTAGCCAACCACTCCGGGTGAAAAACTTTGACAATGAATCTGGCCGCTAAGAGCCGGGCCACCTCTTCTCCAATGGCCTTACATCGCTCTTAATTAAAACGGCAAAGGAATTGCTTGACCGACTTAAATTTAGGATCAATATTGAGAGCATGCTCAGCGAGTTCTCTCGGTACACCCGACATGTCTGAAGGCTTCCATGCAAAGATGTCCCGATTCTCACGGATGAACTCGATGAGCGCACTTTCCTATTTTGGATCCATATTAGCACCGATAGTGAACTGCTGAGATGAGTCGCCAGGGACAAAATCAACCTGTTTGGTATCATCCGCCGACTTAAACTTCAGCAAAGGGTCTTGCTCTGTAGTTGGCTTCTTTAAAGGGGTCATATCCGCCGGGTCAACATTATCTTTATAAAACTTCAGCTCTTCCGTGGCACAGGCAGACTCAGCATAGGCAGCATCACCTTCTTCACATTCCAAGGCTATTTTCCTGTCACCATGGACTGTAATGGTACCCTTACGACCTGGCATCTTGAGCTGCAGATACACATAACAAGGCTGTGCCATAAACTTGGCGTAAGCCGGCCGTCCAAACAAAGCGCGATAGGGGCTTTTGATGTTGTCCACTTCAAACCACAATGTCTCTGCCCTGTAGTCATAGTCATCGCCAAAAGCCACTTCTAAGGCAATCTTACCAACTGGGTATGCCGACTTACCAGGTACCACACCGTGAAAGACTGTAGAGGACGGCTTAAGATCTTTGTCAGTCAAATTCATACGGCGAAGAGTATCATAATAAAGGATATTGATGCTGCTGCCTCCATCCATAAGCACCTTAGTGAATTTGTAACCCCTAACCTGAGGGGCTACCACTAATGCCAACTGACCCGGATTGTCAACCCGGGGCGGGTGATCCTCACGGCTCCATACGATTGGTTGCTTTGACCATCGCAAGTATCAAGGCACCGCCGGCTCAACTGCACTGACCGCGCGCTTATGAACCTTCTGATCTCACTTGCAAAGGCTTGTGGTGAACACATGGTACTAGCCACCGCTAAGCTGCTTGGGATTGGTCTGGTACCCCGACTGTTGTTGCTGGTTATCCTGACTGGGCTGCTGATTATAGCCGCCCTGGTTACCTTGTCCTTGATATCCAGAACTTGAGCCACCGCCCCCAAAGCCGGGCCCGTGTGAACCGAATCCTGACCCGCCGTGCGGGCCGTTATTGTTATTATGGTCCTGATGAAAGTCGGAGCTATTATATTCCTTCATGATGAAACAATCCTTCCACAAATGACTCGAAGGCCTATTCGGAAAACTGTACTTCAGGCAAGGCTCGTTTAACATCGCCTCAAGGTTAATCTTTGGTCCTCTAAACTGAGGTGGTTTTCCCTTACGACGCTGATTATTATTCTGTGTATTGGTATTGGCCACAAAATCTGACCCGCCGTCGGTTTGCTTGCACTTGCCGTTATTGCCCTGATTATGTCCTGCATATTTTGCTGCTGACCTTTCCCATTGCCGTTCTTCTTCCCCTTATTGGACTTCTCCTCATCAAACCCAGGGTCCTTAGTGTTGTCTGAGTCAGCGTATTTGATGAGAGCCACCATGAGCTCTCCCATGTCATTGCAATGACGTTTAAGCCACCCCAGTTTCTGTTTGAGGGGTGCGAAGTGGCAATTCTTCTCTAAGATCAAAACAGCAGAGCCGGCTGTGTTGCTATCCGATGAGTGGATAACAGCTGAGACCCGACACACCCAGTGGTGGGCCGACTCATCCTCATGCTGGACACAAGCGTCTAGGTTGATGATCGACAGAGGTTGCTTACACGTGTCTTTGAAATTTTGAATAAAGCGCGCCTTCAACTCAGTCCATGAATTGATGGATTTGGCAGGTAACCCTTTCAACCAAGTTCGAGACGACCCGTCCAGCATCATGGTGAAGTACTTGGCACATACAGCATCGTTAACATCCAACATCTCCATGGCCAGCTCATAGCTCTCGATCCAAGCCTCAGGTGGGAGATCAGTTGTGTAATTAGGCACCTTACGAGGACTTTTAAAATCTTTGGGCAGATGCTCATTGCGTAGAGCCGGCACTAGACAAGGCACTCCAACTAACCTGGAGATCATCCCAGCTTCTATGGACACAGAAGGATTCAATTGAAATTGCTGGTGAGCCCCCACTTGAGCCGCCAACTCTGCCTTGCGACGAACTCTAGCTTGATCCGCCAGGGCCTGAGCAGCATTATGATCGCGCGGCGGGTTATGTCCACGCAGCGGGTCATCAGCCCGAGGCAGGTTACGATGCCGCTCACTGCTGGAAACCGCCGGCGATTCGATACGTCGGCTATAGCTGCGACTCTGACGGGGCGTTGAATGAATGCGATCGCGACTGTACGAATAAGCCGCCTGCTGTCTGACCGCTATTTGAAGGAGCTCAACAGCATTACAGGTCTCCACAGCCGCCGGCGAATCTCCCTCGATGGGAATTGCTGCCAATCGACTAGCTGCCGCTAACATGTTATCCACCGGGTTAGAATAATGACCTGAAGGTGTCGGTATCCGTTGAGGAAGGGCCAGATCCATGCGAGGCGGGTCTGGTTCACGGGGTTGAGTCGCCGCTCTAGTCACAGGTGCCTCAGTAGCCCGGGTCACACCAGGCGGGTTACTCGTTTCCGCTCCGGGCATGTTAAAAAGATTCCGCCCCTCAAACTGCGAAGGAAGGCAGCTCTGGTGCCTCCTTCGAAGAATAGCATTTGACGTGTTCTGATCCAGGTTTAGACGAAAGGCCTCTGCCCCTATCCGCTGTGACTCGGCATCCAGGGCGGCTCGTTCCGTGGTCATCCTGACATTCTCCGCCTCAAGATCTTCTCAGGCCTTGGTCACCTCGTCTCGTAGTTTTGCAATCTCCACATTATGCTGCACTTCATTCTCCAGAGTCACCTCTGCAGCTAACAGAGTCGCTAATGCATCCAAGAGTTTGGATAAGACTTGAGCCGGCGGACGCGCAGAGCCGCTCGCTCCGGCTGTTGCAGCAGCAGTTGAGCCGGACGTCATGGCCGCAGCAGTTGAAGATTGTAACACTATTTGCGTGCCGGCCATGAAAATAGCAGCCCTGCTCGGCGGCTCATAGGGCTCCGGAATACTATCTCCATCGGAATAGCCCCCAAGCCCGCTGTCTTGCAGTTGATAGATCGACTCGGTTTCGCCAGTTGAGGACTCATCACCTGAATAGATGGCCGTCTCTCCACCAGACATAGCACCTTCCTCAAGATCCACCCCGTGAACAAACCTAACGAAAGCACTTTTCCGGGCGGGTTGGACCTTGGCGGGTCCAGCGCGCCGGGCTGTCTCAATGATGTTGGTGCTGGCGTCCGGCTCAGGCTCTGACTCGCTCATCTTGCCGATGAAGACGTGAATTCCGCCAAAGGGGACCCGGTACCCGTACTCAATCGAGTTGGCCTCGGGACCCCAGCCAGCGTCATCGATGTAGATCTTGCCACGGCGACTCTTGGTCATCCGGCCCACATCGTATCCATTAATCCCTGAGAAGCTGCCCTTCAAGAACTCGAAACCATCGTGCTCTGGCCCCACGGTGGGCACCAACTGTCGTGGATTTGTCACGGCAGATGTCCTAGTAAAAGGACTTAGGTGTGGCGCCATCGCACGTAGTTAGCTTGAAGGGGTTGAACGGGAACAAAGAGACACAAAGGATTTACCCAGGTTCGGCCCCACTAGTAGAAAAACCACCTTACGTGAGACCCATTAGTGCCGGTTTGATCACGGGCCGGTACTAATGTGACCATTAGTCCCGGTTCCAACGGCTAGGGGGCGGGCAGCATTAGTACTGGTTCGTGGGGTGCTTTTAGTCCCGGTTCGTGTCACAAACCGGGACTAAAGGGGTGGTGGTAGGCTTGTGTCAGGCATGGGCCCCACTAGAACATTTAGTACCGGTTCGTGTCACGAACCGGTACTAGAGTTGCACCTTTAGTCCCGGTTTGTATAACCAACCAGGACTAAATATGCCCCTATATAAACCCTTCGTCCAGCCCGAGCCCATTCTCTCTGTTTTCCCCTTTCCTCTCCTCTGTTCTTGCCCTTGCTCGAGCTCATCCTCCATTTTTGCCAAAATTTCTCAAGATTTGAAGGCACCCCATCCATCCAAGTGTTCACAAAGGTTAGCAACTTTGTCCTTTCATCTCTCATTGCTAGATTAGCTCTTGCAATGCTCTATAAGTATAGTGATTTGTGGGTTTTAGTTTGGGAGTGATTATGTGGGAGTTTATTTGATTTATATGCAACTTGAGCTCAAATTAACTTCTTAGTTTGCATGTGTAGGTGTTGTTTACTTAGTGCCTTCCCATCCCCGTCCTAACCACCGTCGATCGCCCGCACCGTCTCGTCGCCGCCACCACCTTGGTGAGCCCCTTGTTATTAACCTTTTTGTAAAAAAAATATTATTTGTATGATTTAGATAGTTACTTGTATAAATTTCTTACCCGTACATTATTTGTCATATATAGTGCCATGGTTTTGAAATCCGTCCACGTCGGCCCTCGTTCGGCTTATGATTCGGATGTGGTATATTACCTTTTATAACTATTTTGTTTCATTTCGTGTTTATGAAAATTATGCCCATCAAGTTGACATAGATATTTTTATCTAGGAGGTATGTGAACGGGAAATTACAACCGACCCTCTTGTCGAGAAGTTAAATTTAGTTAAAAAAAGAAAACGAGTATTTGAAAACAAATTGAAAAAAATTGAAGAAGAGAAGATGACACTGGAGTTGTATGTTGCCGATGTCATCAATGATCACAAGATCAAGATGGATGCAATGCGCTTGAAGATTAGAAAATTTAGAAAATATGCCATTGCTAGTGAGGCTTGGTATCACTATGCTGTTGGATCAATTGTTACCTTAGTTGCGATCTTGATCTCATTTGTTGTTGCATTTAAATGCTTTAGCTAGAGAGTTTTGTATGTTGTTTTATGAGAACAAGTGTGTATGAACTTTATGTATGAACTTGTATTAATTTGGTCATTTCGGTGTTGTGTAATGAAGATGAACCGGCAATGGATGTACGATGACCGATGCTCTCCCCAGTTCATTACTGGCGTGGGTACTTTTCTGGACGCGGCTGAGGCAAACAAGCGGGCAGATGGTTTTATGTATTGTCCATGTGCAGGCTATAAGAATGATCGAAATTACTCTAACTCAAGAACCATTCATGTCCACCTATTTGAGTCCGGTTTCATGCCACACTATAATGTTTGGACCAAGCACGGAGAAAGAGGGGTCCTAATGGAAGAGAATGAAGAAGAAGAGGATGACGACAGCTATCCTGGCCATGGGTTCCCTGAATACGATGGTACAACAATGGAGGAAGAAGCTGAGCCGGCAATGCGGGAAGAAGCTGAAGAAGAGGCATCAGATGAGCCCGCTGATGATCTTGGTTGGGCCATTGCCGATGCAAAGAGAAATTGCGCAAGTGAAAAGGAGAAGCTAAAGTTGCAGCGCATGTTAGAGGATCAAAATAAATTGTTGTACCCAAATTGCGAAGATGGCAAGAAAAAGCTGGGCACCACACTGGAATTGCTGCAATGGAAGGCAGAGAATGGTGTATCTGACAAGGCATTTGAAAAGTTGCTGATAATGTTAAAGAAGATGCTTCCAAAGGACAACGAATTGCCCGACAGTACGTACGAAGCAAAGAAGGTTGTCTGCCCTCTAGGATTAGAGGTGCATAAGATACATGCATGCCCTAATGACTGCATCCTCTACCGCGGTGAGTACGAGGATCTGAATGCATGCCCTGTATGCGGTGCATTGCGCTATAAGATCAGACGCGATGACCCTGGTGATGTTGAGGGCGAGCGCCCCAGGAAGAAGATTCCTGCCAAGGTGATGTGGTATGCTCCTATAATACCACGGTTGAAACGTTTGTTCCAAAACAAAGAGCATGCCAAGTTGATGCGATGGCACAAAGAAGACCGTAAGAAAGACGGGAAGCTGAGAGCACCTGCTGACGGGTCGCAGTGGAGAAAAATCGAGAGAATTTGGGAGGACTTTGCAGATGACGCAAGGAACATATGGTTTGGTCTAAGTGCAGATGGCATTAATCCTTTTGGGGAGCAGAGCAGCAATCATAGCACCTGACCTGTGACTCTATTTATGTATAACCTTCCTCCTTGGTTGTGCATGAAGCGGAAGTTCATTATGATGCCAGTGCTCATCCAAGTCCCTAAGCAACCCGGCAACGACATTGATGTGTACCTAAGGCCATTAGTTGAAGAACTCTTACAGCTGTGGAATGAAAAAGGTGTACGTGCGTGGGATGAGCACACACAGGAGGAATTTGACCTACATGTGTTGCTGTTTGTAACCATCAATGATTGGCCTTCTCTCAGTAACCTTTCTGGACAGACAAACAAGGGATACCATGCATGCACGCACTGTTTACATGATACCGACAGTATATATTTGGATAACTGCAAGAAGAATGTGTACCTGGGATATCGTCGATTTCTTCCGAGAAGGCATACCGTAAGAAAGAAAGGCAAGCATTTCAAAGGTGAGGTAGATCACCGGAAGAAGCCTCGACACCGTACTGGTGATGATATACTTGATATGGTCAAGGATTTAAAAGTAATCTTTGAAAAGGGTCCTGGCGGACAATCTGTTCCGAATGACGCTCACGGACGCGACCCATGTGGAAGAAGAAATCTATATTTTGGGACCTACCCTATTGGAAAGACCTAGAGGTCCGCTCTGCAATCGACGTAATGCACATGACGAAGAATCTTTGCATGAACCTGCTAGGCTTCTTGGGAGTGTATGGGAAGACAAAAGATACACCGTAGGCACGGGAGGACCAACAACGTATGCACGGAAAAGACGACATGCATCAGGGCTGTGCCAGCTACGCTCTTGCCAAAGAAGAGATGGAAGTCTTCTTTGAATGCCTGCTCAGTATGAAGGTCCCGTCTGGCTTCTCGTCGAATATAAAGGGAATAATAAATATGGCAGAGAAAAAGTTCCAGAACCTAAAGTCTCATGACTGCCACGTGATTATGACGCAACTGCTTCCGGTTGCATTGAGGGGGCTTCTACCGGAAAACGTTCGATTAGCCATTGTGAAGCTATGTGCATTCCTCAATGCAATCTCTCAGAAGGTAATCGATCCAGAAAGCATGGAAAGGTTAGACAATGATTTGGTGCAATGTCTTGTCAGTTTCGAGTTGGTGTTCCCACCATCCTTCTTCAATATCATGACGCACATCCTAGTTCACCTGGTTGAAGAGATTGCCATTCTGGGTCCTGTATTTCTACACAATATGTTCCCCTTTGAGAGGTTCATGGGAGTCTTAAAGAAATATGTTCATAACCGTGCTAGGACAGAAGGAAGCATGTCCAAGGGCCATGAAAATGAGGAGGTCATTGAGTTTTGTGTTGACATTATTCCTGACCTTAAGCCGATTGGTGTTCTTGAATCGTGACATGAGGGAAGACTGCGTGGAAAAGGCACGCTAGGACCGAAAGCAATAATATGTATGGACGGGCATTCTTGGGCACAAGCACACTACACAATTCTACAAAATTCCTCCTTGGTGGCTCCGTATATGGAGGAACACAAGAATATTCTATGCTCCAAACACCCGGAGCAGTCTGAAGACTGGATTACACGTGAACAAACGGGGACTTTCGCCGGTTGGTTGCAGACACGTCTCATGCATGACGACGCTGTTGAAGATGATCTGTACTTGCTGTCCCAGTCACCATCTTTGAATATAATGACTTTCAAAGGGTACGAGATAAATGGGAATACATTTTACACGATCGCCCAAGATAAAAAGAGCACCAACCAAAACAGTGGTGTCCGCTTTGATGCAACCAACTTTCAGGACACATATTATGGTTACATAGAGGAGATATGGGAACTTGACTATGGGCGTGATTTGAAGGTACCTTTGTTTCGGTGCAAATGGGTTAATATGACTGGAGGCGGGGTACAGGTAGACCCGCGGTACGGAATGACAACAGTGGATCTCAACAATCTTGGGTACACAGACGAATCATTCGTCCTAGCCAATGATGTGGCTCAGGTTTTCTATGTGAAGGACATGTCTAGCAAACCGAGAAAAAGAAAAGATAAGGAAGCAAATACATCATACGATGAGCCAAAGCGCCACATAGTTCTTTCAGGGAAAAGAAACATCGTGGGAGTGGAGGACAAGACAGACATGTCACAAGATTATGAAAAGTTTCATGAAATTGCTCCCTTCACAGTGAATATTGACCCGAGCATCCAGTTAAATGATGAAGATTGTCCATGGTTACGGCGCAAAGGGACACACTCGAAGAAAAAGTTTTATACCCAAAGATCCCACTCTGGGATGTGACCAGCCTTCACTGTCATCACTTTCTTCTCTAGTGAGTTTCTGGACTTATATATCTGGAAAGTCCCACTTCGAACAAACCGGAGGGAATATTTGTAATAGTTAGGGTACTTAATTATGTGTATTGGCATTTGAAACGCGAAGAAAACCTGAGCCACATCATTGGCTGGGACGAAATTGAGCTAAATGACCCTGAAATTGAAAAGCACTACAAATGAACTCTGAAAAGTTTGAAAGTTGGCATGGTATCATCATTTCACCCACATAGCATGTGCTAAAAAGTTGAGTGGGTTACGGCAAAAATTGGATGCACTTAGTGTACAAAATGGACAATCTCTTTCGAAGTATCAGGGTTTCGGATGAAAACTCATCTATTACAAAGGGATTTCAATTTTTTAAACTTATTTCAACTCCAGACTTTTTGTGTGTTCAGTATGCACCATTCAAAGCCACGTCATCAATTTTCAACCCTTTCTGACTTCATTTGCTATTTTCCATGCATTTACTGATTTGTTTGAGCTAAATGACCCTGAAATTGAAAAGCACTACAAATGAACTCTAAAAAGGTTGAGAGTTGGCATGGTATCATCATTTCACCCACATAGCATGTGCCAAAAAGTTGAGAGGGTTACGACAAAAACTGGATGCACTTCGTGTACAAAATGGACAATCTCTTTCGAAGTATCAGGGTTTCGGACGAAAACTCGTCTATTATAAAGGGATTTCATTTTTTTAAAACAACCTAAGAATTACCAAATTGAATATAATGATAAAACACGGTAATATTAAATAGCAGAAAAAAGACTGAAAAATCTATTTTTAAAGTAAAGTTATTCACAAACTAGTGATTCACACAAATTTTCAAATAATTCAAATTTAAACTATCCAAATTTGAAAACTACTGGCACTAACAGAAAGTTTATAATTTTTTTTACCTAAAGCAAAAAGATTCACAAAGAAACTCAAATAAAGCAAAAAGCAACTCAGAAACAAAAGAAAATAAATAAATAAAGCAGAAAACAAAAAAAATGAAAAATAAATAAATTTAAAAAAAAAGCCCGCCTACTAGGCCACCACGGCCTGCATACGACTAGAAACCCAACCTCTAGTTGGGCCAGGATGCCGGCCCGCAAGGCCCAGTAGGCCCAACAAGGCAGCGCAGGTGCGGTAGGCCCAGAAGGCCTGCATTAGAGAGGAGCTCGATGGAGTGGCTGCGCTGGGGCTTATAAACCAGTGCGGCTGTCCTTCGCTGGGCGAGGCGGGACTAAACTTCCTGCACCGCGCCTGCGCGAGCACCAACCTTTAGTCGTGGTTGGTGGATCCAACCGCGACTAAAGGCCCCCCTTTAGTCGCGGTTGGAGCCACCAACCGGGACTAAAGGTCTGGCTTCCCGCCGCTTGGGCTGGCCAAAAATTGACCTTTAGTCCCGGTTGGTGGCTCCAACCGGGACTAAAGGTGCCTCCTATATATACAACACTTATGAATTTTCCCCAAATCATCCATTCTCTCGACGACGACGAACGAGAGGACGCTGCCAGGCTGCCGCGCAAGTTGATCCAAAAATTTTTCGCTCTCATTCTTCTATATATGTAACGTTCTCTAGTGTCAAAGGATTCAAGAAATCCATCGCTTCATCATTAGCCGGAAGTAACAGGCGCATGATGGTACGAAGCTCTTCAACGTTGTTTTGGAAAGGAGTTCCTGATAGGATAATTAGTTTTTTGGTACGAAGTTCAGCAAAGGCCTTCCAAATAGCGATATTCGGAAGGCTCTTGCTGAACTTTGTACCAAAAAGTTAATTATCCTATCCGGGACTCCGTTCCAAAACAACTTTGAAGAGCTTCGTACCATCATGCACCTGTTACTTTAGGCTAATGATGAAGCCATGGATTTCTTGAATCAGTTGACACTAGACAATGTGGCATATAGGGTAGATGAGAGCAGGAAAAAAATGGACCATTTCTGCACATCCAGAATGGCACCATTTTGTTAAATGCTTTAAAGGTTAAGAGAATCTCTGTTATGATTAAGTGTAGAGATGGATAGATGCTAAGTGTATATTCTAATTTTGCTAAGTGTTATTAAATTTGTTTTCATAACTAAGCATTTGTTCTCGATGTCGACGATGCCTATCCCGCATTCTCGTCGTCGACTCGAGCTCGGCGGAGGAGGCCTGCTTGATCAGAGGGGCCATGTCCAGGACTGGGCTCCGTCGGGCTGGTACTGGGAGGAGCTACCTTCCGGGGGGCGCAGCTTGGTGAGGAGCCAGCCCGTCGTCGACCAGGAGCTTCTTTGGTGGCGGTCGCGTGGGCCACTGACGGAGCGGAGGCTTGAGTCCCCCGCGGAGGTGGCACGTCACCGTGTCAGGGAGGAGGACGAGCACGTCCGTCGCTATATAGTTGCGTTGGAGGCCAGGTCTGACAATACCTGGCAGGTTCTTCAGGGATCTCACCAGAGCTATGATCCTGTGATGGTTCCTTCTCGTTGGGTGTCCACCGCCCGCGCCGATACCCGTCGTTCGCTAGGGTTCTAGTTGTACTTAGTGATGATTATTAGCTAGTGTTGGTGGTAATGACTATGACTCTGTATTCGAGACGATGTATTCGAGACTATATTATTATTCGATAATATTCGAGACGATGTATTCTAGATTATATTATTCGATAATATTCGAGAGATTATATTCGATGATGCATATTAATTATCTGGATTATCTACTATTGAATACTAAATTGTTTTATCTTTCTTCTGGATTAGTTAAATAAAAGCTATGGACAATACCGGCAGAGAAGGAGAAGAGACTCTGTTCGACATCATACGCTCCCCGGGCCCAGATGAGAATGAAGAAGATGACGGCTCGCAATATCTGAACAATACCGGTGACGGTATGATATTTGATGAAGACGAACGAATAGATGAAGACAATGATGACGAAGGAAATGTTGATCTTCAAATAACAAAGACCGGCAAGGTATATTTATATAACGCATCTGGTGATCATCACATGTTTTAATTGATTTGTATATATATTAACGAATCGATCTTTCTTCTTTTAGCCCTCTGGATCGAGCAAATCTTCTACAAGCGACAGGGCAGTTCGAGGCCCGGCCAAAAAGTTGCAGGCTGGCGTAAAGTACAACATTGACGCAATCAATTCAAATGGCGAACCGCTTGAACCTAAGAAGAATGCGACCAAGTTCATTCGTCAATGCGGAGTTATTGTCAGTGACCAAATCCCGATCTCCATTCAATTGTGGAAAAAGCCAGCAAAGGTTCAACCAGGAGTTACTTTTGTCGATGAAAGAGCAAAAGAAACCCTTTGGGGATCGCTCATGTCACATTTCACCCTACCAGATCATTTGACAGATGCAGATCGGGAGAAAGTCAAGAAGATTGCTCTTATCAACCACAAGAAAAATATATGGGCCGATTACCTCAAAGCAGAAAAGAAGACTCCAGAATTCAAGGGAACACTGGAGAAGCAAAGAGATCACTGGGATGATTTCATGAAGTTCAAGGAATCGGAAACATTTCAGGAACGGTCGAGGAAAAACAAGCTCAATGCTGAGAAAAAGAAGTGGCACCATCATCTGGGGCCAGGTGGCTACCAGGTGGCCCGGCCTAAGTGGGATATCGCTGAGCAAGAGATGCTTGCTGCAGGGGTCACTCCATGTACATTGAGCTGGCCCGACAGGTGCAGGAGTTACTTTTTTGCACACCGGGGGGGGGGGGAAGTTGGACCCAGTGACAGGGCTACTTTTGGAGCAGGCATGTCTTAAAGAAGCCTCCGACGCTATACTGGATGCAATAGAAGATGTTCGAATGGTGGCGTTCACGCCCAACAGAGAGAACGATGAGCTTACGCGCACCCTGAAGAATCCTGAATACCCGGGAAGAACACGAGGCGAAGGCATTGTTCCGTGGATTGAGGGGTTTGTGGACTGGAACGCCGACTACAGAAGCCGTGCGAGAAAGAAGAAGCAGGAGGAGCAGAAGAGGAAGGAGGAAGCACTCCACCTGGATGAGTTGGAACGGGCTTTCAGGCGGCAGCAGGAGCAGATCGACTCACTTAGCCAGGAAAGGGCGTCTCAGCGGCAGCAGGAGCAGATCGATCCAGCATTGGATAGCACCATCCCATCTATGCCGAGAAGCAGCGTGGGTTCCGCCCCGGCTGATGATGCACTCCTGGCTACATACCCCATGGGTGATATCAAAGCTACGACTACTTGTGAGCTACACATCAAAGTGAAGAACATATCCATGAAGGTGGCGGACGGCTATGCTTTAACAAATCCCCCTGACGCAAACTTCCATTGCAATTCGATTCCAGCTGGCTATGCTCGTGTCGGGGTTGATGAAGTGATGCCAACATATTACGAGCTAGAGCTTGACATTCCTAGAGGTGACGACAAGCGCACACTGAGAGAGGCCATACATCATATCATTCTATGGAGAAAGGATTGCATCATCTTTCCAAGGCCACCGACTCCTGCTCAAACAAGTCCGCCATCGCGTCAGCCGACTCCTGCTCTTCCAAGTCTGCCACCGCGTCAGCCAACTCCTCCTCCTCCAAGTCCGCCACCGCGTCAGCCAACTCCTCCTCCTCCAAGTCTGGCACCGCATCAGCCGACTGTTCGCACACGAACATGTCACCGTGTACCTCCAATGCCGAGGGTGATGCACCGCAGCTCACGTCGAAGGAGACCCGTCCGGCAGCGTGGTACGCAGGCAAACCGGCGGACGCTTTTGAGACCCGACGCACCGCTTCTCCGGGATGGAACCCGTCAGGAGTCACGGATGGACGATGGGCTGCCCTAGGTCGGTTCGCCCGCCCCTAGATCCTCGAGGTTCGCCGTCCTGCAACAAAAAGAACGAACGAAGAACGAGAGAGAAAGAAGAAGGGAGAGGGATAAAAGCTAGGGTAAAAAGATGTAGATGTGTTTGTTCGATTGTGTGTTGTTTCAATCGGCCATCACCTCATCTCTTTAAGAGGGGGTTGGACTTCCCGTACAAGACACGGACCCAGATTTCCTTCCAAAAGGTCAAAAAACGCTAGCCAAACTCGGACTCTCCAAAATCTGCCCGAGTCTGCGCGAAGGCAAGCGGTAGTACCACTCTCAAGCAGTAGTACCGGCCACGCGGTAGAACCGTGCTCCGGGCGGTAGTACCGCTCGGGGGTCCAGAAGCATTTTCTAAGCGGTAGTAGAGCGGTAGTAAATACACGGTAGTACCGAGGCTTCCCGCGGTACTACCGCTTTGGGCGCGGTACTACCGCCCTGGAGGCTTCGCGCCAAAAACTGGTGTCAACACATGCCCCCCTGTTTTTCGGCAAAACTTGTGTGCCGAAAAATAACTTGCAAGGAGTTTGTTCTAAGGGCCATGTCAACACTCCATCGGCCATTTATATGTGCTTAGGGCGATAGTTATATATCGGCCATGTTTGTTCTTAGGGCGATAATCATATATCGGCCATGTGTGTACTTAGGATGATAAGTATATATCTCGAAGCCGATTGCCACCAATCGGTCTTAAAGAGATGGGCACAAATCCGCTCCTTGTAGCACTAAGGAAATAAAACTCTGAAAGATCACGTCCTGTTAAGCAAGTAACATCGGGATGATTCCAATCCACCGATGCATCGGCCAAAGCAACACAAGCCGAATTATCCGCATGAATAACTTCTACTTCATCATCGACCCATTGTATTAAGAATTGATGCATCGTAGATGGCACGCACTGGTTAGCATGAACCCAATCATGGCCTAATATAACATTATAGTTACCTTGCACCTCAGCAATGAAGAATGTGGTGGCCATAGTTTTGCTTCCCACAGTGAGTTCCATGCACATCACACCTTTGGCCTCTGTCTTTTCTTTACCCTCAAATCCATTAAGTACCATATTGGTCTTCATCAATGCGTCATCATCTAAACCCAACTTCTTGAAGACCGAATAGGGCATAAGATTTACCACAGCACCACCGTCAACGAGCATCTTATCAACCGGCGATCCGTTAATATGACCTTTGAGGTACAATGGCTTCAAGTGTTTCACCGGTTCTTTTGGTTTCTCAAAGATAGCGTTCTTAGGACCAAAATCTAGTTGGGCCACCTCCCCTTGTTCATCTACATCACGAAATTCGGCGGGTAAGTAATACACCATATTAATATCCATACCTTCCCGAGACGGCGTAGATTCAAAATCCACCATCTCATCTTCATCTCCCAATGTGTATATTGGACTTGAAGTTTCTTCAATTAAAGTGGATGTTTCAGGTGGTGTGGACGATGTAATAGGGGCCGCATCATCCTCTTCTGGTGGTGTAGGTGCTGTTGTAGTTAATGTAGGGGCATCTATGTTTCCTTTTTGTTTAGGCCTCCACACTTGTTTTGTGGGTGCCACGGGCCGAATCTCATTGAACAATTCGTCCCTTTGCTCTTCTACTTCATGTGTCGCCTTCTCGCGGTTCCTCATGCATTGCAATCTCCTTTTCATGGTTTTAGTTAAACCAGGAGGACACCACTTAGGTTGAATATACTTGGGATCCCCAGATTTGGCCTTGCTTGGAGAATTTTTTGTTGGCCGATTAGCACCATGGCTTGAACAGCCTTGTGTAGGATAATAAAACCTTTCGTGAACAGGCCTTCTAGGTGTTGTCCACCCCATATGAAAAGCATAGGAGCTATTGGGGGCTGCCCCCATCCTCCATTGAAGTCTCCCATGGAATATGGCGCATAGGGGGGTGGTGGCATCCATGGTGCCGGTGCCCATGACCCATATGGCCTTGCATAGCGTCGAAACTCTTGCTTCGGAGGTGATCTTGAATGCTTTGAATGTGATGGCCGATTAGAGCTAGAACCGGCCGCTTGACTTGCATATTTGGATAGCAACATATCAAAAGTTGGCTTGATTCGCTTGCGCTTAGCTTCACTATTTTTACACTTGCCAACTTCTGAGTTCTCGGGCTTGATAAATTTAACATGAGTATCCTCTTGTACTTGCGGTTGCCCCCCGAGTGTAGGATTTTTAATGGTGATCTTGATTATCTCTCCACCATCGGGTTGCTTGTCAAGCACAACTTGCCTCCTCAAGACGTTGTCGCCATCTTTGTTTTTCCTGGGTTCACCAATAACAACATTATCTTTATTAGCAGATTCGGCTATGTTGGGCCGAATCAACATTTTCTTCCCTTCCAAGTCCATGGTGTTCATCGGGAAGGGTTGTTTATCAAATTGCATCTCAGCAAAATTCAATCGTCCATCATTAATGGCCGATTGTATCTGTCGTCGAAAAACATTGCAATCATTAGTAGCATGAGAAAATGAATTATGGTACTTGCAATAAGTACGCCGTTTCAGCTCCTCAAACGGCGGTATGGTGTGTGATATTCTAATCATCTTATCTTGTAAGAAAGCATCAAATATTCTATCACACTTGGATATATCAAAAGTAAATTTCATCTCCTCATCACGATTCTTGCGAATTGGCTAAAGAGCATTGCATGTATAGGGTTTGGCCTTTGAGGACCAAACAAATTTAGTAGTATAGACATCAACCTCATCGTCCGAATTATCATCATTGTAATCAACCATATGCATTCTAGGACGATCGGTTGTTGACCTATGAACCTCTTTACTTCGGCTTTCTTGAGCCAAAGCTTTCTGCAAGACTTGGTTAATATTTAAAAACTCATAACTTTCTAGCTTCTCTTTAATGTGAGTTTTCAAACCATTAAGAACAAGATCTACCAAGTCTCTCTCGGTTATCACTAAGCTATAGCATCGGTTTTTTATATCTCTAAATCTCTTGACATAATCGGTGATCGATTCATCAAGTTTTTGCCTAACCGATGTAAGATGTGACAATTTAAGCTCATTATCGCCACTATAAAAATGATCATGAAACTTTTGCTCTAATTGTGACCGTAAGAGAATTGAGCCATGTGGTAAAGCAGCAAACCATGAAAATGCGGTGCCAGTTAAAGATAAGGGAAATAAACGCACTTTCAATTCTTCTATGGAACTTGCTTCACCCAACTGTGCTAGATACTGACTAACATGCTCCCAAGTTGTTTTTGTGCCCTCTCCACTAAACTTAACAAAATCAGGAACCTTGTAACCTTGAGGGTACAAAACTGCATCGAAGTGTTCAGGATAAGGCTTTTGATACACACGACTCTTTACTTTTGGCTCGTTTCCGAAAGTCTCTTGAAACATCTTATGCAAATCCTCCCTTAGTTTGGCTAAAATCGGATCCGGAGTAGATGATGATGCTTGTGGCAATGACATAGGAGCAACTTGAGTACTAGCTAATGGCGCGGCTTGTGAGATGGACAGCGAACCATAGTTCGGCGGAAGACAAAACATGCTTGCACTTACGGGCGGTGTGGCAAAGTGATTCGGCGTTGATGCTGAATTGGGTACACTCATAATAGGATTAGGGTATGCAGGTGCAGCCACAAGTTAATTGGTTTGGCTAGGATAAAAATTCATCGGCAAATTGTAATGTTGTTGCATGGGAGGTGCCGATGAAATAGGTAAAGTTGGATTAGGTTTTTCTGGGCTAACGGATACACCAACATTACCACTAGATGACGGCGGCATATTTTTCTGAGCATTGGTATTTGCTATGAATGCATGATACAACATATCATTACCCTTGCTAACAATGCTTTCAATAACAGCCACTTGCTCAGGAGAAAAAACTTTACTCACAGTGATTTCATCTAGTTTGTCATCGAGTGGAGGTAACCTGATTTCTCCAACCGGAGTAATGTTGCCTTGGCGGTCCTTCTTGAAACTTGAAAGAAACGCCTCCAAATCCTCCTCCTCGCGCTTCTTCTTGAGCGCCTCAAAAGCCTCTTCACGCTGCTTCTTGAGCGCTTCGTAGGCCTGGCGATGTTCCTCCGATAGTTCATCAAGACCAGGCTTAATGACGTTATCGGCGCTAATTTCCGAGGGCTTGGGGAGATTGGTCATGGTTGATGATGATTCTTGATCTTTCGTCCCCAGCGGAGTCGCCAAAAAGTGTGTTCGCACACGAACACGTCACCGTGTACCTCCAACGCCAAGGGTGATGCACGCAGCTCACGTCGAAGGAGACCCGTCTGGCAGCGCGGTACGCAGGTAAAACCGGCAGACGCTTTTGAGACCTGACGCACCGCTTCTCCGGGATGGAACCCGTCAGGAGTCACGGATGGACGATGGGCTGCCCTAGGTCGGTTCTCCCGCCCCTAGAGCCTCGAGGTTCGCCGTCCTGCAACAAGAAGAACGAACGAAGAACGAGAGAGAAAGAACAAGGGAGAGGGATAAAAGCTAGGGTAAAAAGATGTAGATGTGTTTGTTCGATTGTGTGTTGTTTCAATCGGCCATCACCTCATCTATTTAAGAGGGGGTTGGACTTCCCGTACAAGACACGGACCCACATTTCCTTCCAAAGGGTCAAAAAACGCTAGCCAAACTCGGACTCTCCAAAATCTGCCCGAGTTTGCGCGAAGGCAAGCGGTAGTACCGCTCTCAAGCGGTAGTACCGGCCACGCGGTAGTACCGTGCTCTGGGCGGTAGTACCGCTCGGGGGTCCAGAAGCATTTTCTAAGCGGTAGTAGAGCGATAGTAAATACACGGTAGTACCGCTCACGCGGTACTACCGCTTTGGGCGCGGTACTACCGCCCTGGAGGCTTCGTGCCAAAAACTGGTGTCAACACCGACTCCTCCTCCAAGTCCGGCACCGCGTCAGCCGACTCCTTCTCCAAGTCCGGCACCGCGTCAGCCGTCTCCGCCGCCTCAGAGGTCTCCGCCAAGTAAGCAACAGCGGAAGAGAGGCGTCAGAGCTACGGCGGCTAGCGGTAGAACAGGCAAGAAATCCTGAAATGAATATGGTCCAAGAAGCCTCGCCCCTCTTACGATTTTGCCTTACCACCGGACTGATGAGGAAACCAACGCCGAAGTGGATGCCCAAGTGAAGGCCCATTTTGGACCGAAACCGCCCCCGCCGCCAAAGGAGAAAGTACCTGAGGATGTCATACGACACTTTGTTGATAATGCTCAACCGGCTGTCAAGCATAGGGACTCAGACTATGAGCGATGTATCAAGAAGTCATGAATTGCACAAAAAGAGAAGCAGTCGAGCTCGAGCTCGAGCCAAGCAGTTGGTAAAAAAGCGGGAAAACTGTTCCCCAGCTGGGAGAATAGGCAGTGCAATCGGTCCCCCCGCTCATTGTACAAACACATGTGAGTACCGCCGATCAGCTGGTAATAACCGACGATCATAGAAGGTAGGCTAAAGAGGCCGGTGTCACTATCGAACAACTCCTAGGCATCGAGGAATTCCCCTGGTTTCAAGAGGAGGAACTAAAATGGAAATATGTCCGCGGCTAACCTCTAGTCAAGCCAAAGCAGGTCCCGCTTCTATCAACGAGAATGCACAATTTGCATGACTGGTACCTGAGAGTAACAAAAGAGCACGATCGAGAGTCCCTCATGGTGACAGTCAAGGAAGAGCATTACTTCCATGGAAAAGATCTGTGGGTTCACTACTTGGAATTTTTTCAGTTCTTCAATCAAGACTCACTCGACAAATAAATCGTGAGTTGCTATTGTCTGTAAGTGATTTCTTTCTGTAATTTAAGTCTCTAGCTAGCTGTGCTCGTTCATTGCCTGTAATTATCCTCACTATATTCTTTTCTATGGTATTATGCAGAATGAAGATGTATGAAATGAAAAAAGCTGGACGCTATGGCATTGGGTTCATTGACCCAAATACCATTAATCAAAAGATATGGTCAGAAAAATATTATAGAGAAGACACAGAGAAAAGCTTGCTAAAGTTTTTGAAGGACCTAAATACCCAACCAAAAATACTATTTCCTTACCACTTCGGGTGAGTGTTACTATATCTTGTACTACAAATTCTATTTATGCTTACTAGATGTTAATAAGTGTAGTTGATGAGTTATGCACACGCCCGCTTAATTATATAAACGTGTGCGCATGCATGCAGTTACCACTGGATCTTGTTAATCATTGAAGTTGACGGGGGAAAAGTTACAGTACTGGACTCACTAAAGACACCTGAAATTGAATACGCAACCGTTAAGGGGATGCTTGACAGGTAATTTCAATCATTATCGCACTATGTCGGCCTCTTTAGTTCATTTCTTGATATCAACTAATTAATAACTCCTTTATTCATTTTCTTTGCCGGCGGGCAAGGCTTGGGAAAAGTTCATCAAAGTGGTTAAAGGCGATTGGAAACAAAAGCTGAAATGGGTGCGACCCAAGGTAATTAATTAAGTACTACTAGCTATGTCTGCGCATCTCTTTAATTCTACTTTGATCAATACCATTATCATGCTTGATTAATTATTATTTGATTGAATTCTATTCTCGTAAAGTGCATGAGGCAGGCGCCGGGGACTAATTTATGTGGCTACTACGTTTGCGAGAACATGCGCATGCTGACGTTCGAAAGGAGCACATCTGACAGACAACTTTGGGTACATTTGCCAGAACACAATTCACAAATCTTTTTTTCATGATCTAATATATATACACAAAAACTAATATATTCATATTCATCTCCTTTTTAATAAAGATGGACGAGATGCGGGATCAGCTCCTACCAGAGGACCGCGTGAAAGCAATTCAAGAGGAAATAGCGGAATTTTTCCTCGACCAGGTCATAGATCCCAAAGGAGAATACTATTACAAGCTGTAATGCCTGCATGTAATGGTCTGCAAATTGTAGGAGAAATTGTATGTACCAAATTGTATATATATATGTGTGTATGTGAATGCATGGTCGTACGAGAAATTCGATGATATATATATATATATGATCGGTTCTACGAGAAATTCTATTTATATATATTATGCATAACGTGTACAGTACGTAGTACCGTCAAATATGTTTGAAATGAAAAAGAATTAAATGGAAAACACAAAATTAATTGAAAAGGAATTAAACAATAATTCATAAAACACAAAATTAAATGGAAAACTCCTAATCCTTTTAGTCTCGGTTGGTGTTACCAACAGGGACTAAAGTTCCCCCAGCCCCCGGCTCCAGCTCGTGCCACGTGGTTGGCCTTTAGTGCCGGTTCGTGCTGAACCGGGACTAAAGGGGGGCCTTTAGTCCCAACCCTTTAGTGCCGGTTTTGGAACCGGCACTAAAGGTCCTTACGAACCGGCACTATAGGACGATTCTGCACTAGTGCCCCTCTCAACGAGGTAAAAGCCTACTCCTGCTTCTATTAGTATTGCTTGAGTTTCGATTACAAGGGAGCGAATACGCTTGACCTAGTTCTTGATTGATTGTTTCTTGAGTTAACCCGCCGCCGAGTCTCACCTTTATATACACAGGTTGAGGTCCGGCGGCTTACAAGAGTCCAGGTCGGGTCACACATCGTAACCGACTCTGGTTCTAATTTACTTGCCTTACAGAGCAAGCCATCATCGGGCGGCTCACATGTCCGGGTCTTGGGCTGCTGCCAGGCCCACCTCTATGAGCCACCATCTTCACACCTCGTCTTCTTAGGCCTACTTGGGCCTTCTTCATGTTAAGCCGCCAACTATGTAACCCGGACCCTCCTGGGCGGGTCACACCTCAGAGTTATATCCCTAACAGTTTGGCCAACTAGATTGGTTCTTCTTGCAATGGGAGAGGTGCTTAGTTTGGGGTTCAATCTTGCGGTGTCCTCACCTAGTGACATAGTAGGGGTAGCGAGGCACGTATTGAATTGTTGCCATCAAGGATAAAAAGATGGGGTTTATATCATATTGCTTGAGTTTATCCCTCTACATCATGTCATCTTGCTTAAGGCGTTACTCCGTTCTTATGAACTTAATACTCTAGATGCATGCTGGATAGCGGTCGATGTGTGGAGTAATAGTAGTAGATGCAGGCAGGAGTCGGTCTACTTCTCATGGACGAGATGCACTACTGGAATCAGAGTATTTGCCATCAGCCACTTCTTTGCCGTCTGCTAGCTGACAGCAAAGGAGGTCCTTGCCGTCTGCTTTCAAAAAACAGACGGCAAAGAACTGGCTGATGGCAAAGATACTGTTTGCCATCAGCCACTTCTTTGTTGTCTGCTAGCTGATGGCAAAGAATATTTGCCGTCAGCTAGCAGACGGCAAACAGGTGGGTGGGCCCAGTGGAGGCCAACGCTGGGTAGTACACTGTAACGCCCTCCCCCCCCCACCTCTTTGTCGTCTGCTAGCGGACGGCAAATATTCTTTGCCGTCAGCTAGCAGACGGCAAAGAAAATAATACCTAACGGCTAACGGCGCACCCCCCCCACCTCTCTTCTCTCTCTCCCTCTCTCTCCTCTCCCCCGACCACCACGCCCGCCGACCGCCGCCCCCGACCCCCACCGCCCACGTCACCCCTGACCCCTACCGCACCCACCGACCCCCGCCCCCGACCCCCACATCGCCCCGCTGCCCCGCCCAGGCCGCCCGTCGCCCCGCCCAGGCCACAGAGCTGCAGCCGCCCCGCCACCCCGGCGCCGCTCCGCCCAGGCCGCCCGCCGCCCCAGCGCCCCTCCGCCCAGGACGCCCGTCGCCTCGGCGCCGCCCCGCCCAGGCCCCAGAGCTACGGCTGCCCCGCCGCCCCGGTGCCCCTCCGCCTGCCGCCCCTCCGCCCAGGACGCCCGCCGCCCCGGCGCCGCCCCGCCCAGGCCATAGAGCTGTGGCCGTCCCGCCGCCCCGGCGCCGCTCTGCCCAGGCCGCCCGCCGCCCCGGCGCCCCTCCGTCCAGCCGCCCCCCACGGTGAGGTTCTTGATTTTTTTTCTATCTTTTTTTTCTTGCATTTTTTTATTTAGGTTGTACTGTTAGTAGATTTTAGGTCAGTGCATTTTAGGTTAGTTGATTTAGTTGCTTTTTTAGGTTGTATTGTTAGTGCATTTTAGGTTAGTAGATTTTAGGTTAGTTGATTTTTGTTGATTTAGTCATATTTTAGGTTAGTACATTTTAGGTTAGTATATTTTATGATGAAAAAAAAGAAGAAGAAAAGAAGAAAAAATAGAAGTGTAGAGGAAAAAGGAAAATAAGGAAAAAGAAGAAGAAAAAGAAGAAAAGAGGAAGAAGGAAAAGAAGGAAGAAGAAGAAAAAGAAGGGGAGGAAAAAGGAAAATAAGGAAGAAGAAGAAGAAGAGGAGGAGGAGGAGGAGGAGAAGAAGAAAAGGGGAAGGAGAGAAAAAAAGAAGAAGTAGAAGAAGAAGAGGAGGAGGAGGAGGAGGAGGAGAAGAAAAGGGGGAGGAGAAGAAAAGAAGAAGAAGAAGAAGAAGAAGAAGAAGAAGAAGAAGAAGAAGAAGAAGAAGAAGAAGAAGAAGAAGAAGAAGAAGAAGAAGAGGAGGAGGAGGAGGAGGAGGAGGAGGAGGAGGAGGAGGAGGAGAAGAAGAAAAGGGGAAGGAGAAGAAAAGAAGAAGAAGAAGAAGAAGAAGAAGAAGAAGAAGAAGAAGAAGAAGAAGAAGAAGAAGAAGAAGAAGAAGAAGAAGAAGAAGAAGAGGAGGAGGAGGAGGAGAAGAAGAAGAAGAAGAAGAAGAAAAGAGAAGAGGAGAAGAAGAAGAGGAAAAAGGAAACCAGGTCGAGGATCGCCGACGGGGTGCGTCAGCGCCGACGGAACCGGGTCGAGCATCACCGGTTGCCAAAACTCGGGTCGAGCGTCAGGAATGAGGGTCGAGGATCGCCGGTCACCAAGGGGTCGAGCACCTTGGCGAATTTGTCTTGCAGCCTCTGCGATGAGGATTAAAAGCCAAGTGTTGAAACTTGAAACACCCAAACTGACTCATGACAAAAAAATCAAAGCGTAGAAAGAGAAACCAAAGACGAAACAATACGTAGTGAGAGGTTGTGCAACTAGGATGATATTCTGTAACAGCTTTTTTAACGAATTTGAGAGGATGATGGTGAAGAACTCGAAAGCCATTGGTGTCTTTCGACTTCTTTGCCATCATCCTCTCCAATTCATTAAAAAAGCTGGTACAAAAAATCATCCTAGTTGCACAACCTCTCACTATGTACTATTTCATCTTTCGTTTCTCTTTCTATGCCCTGATTTTTTGTCAGTTTGGTTGTTTGAAGTTTCAAAACTTGGCTTTTAATCCTCATTGCCGAGGGGTCGAGGGTCGCCGAGGGGTCGAGGGTCGAGGGTCGAGGATTGTCGAGGGGTCGAGGGTCGCCGAGGGGTCGACGGTCGTCGAGGGGTCGAGGGTCGCCGAGGGGTCGAGGGTCGTCGAGGGTCGAGGGGTCTAGGTTTGAGGATCGTCGAGGGGTCGAGGGTCGAGGATCGTCGAGAGGTCGAGGGTCGAGATTCGAGGGATCGAGGGGTCGAGGATCGAGGGGTCGAGGGTCGAGGGTCCCCGAGTGGTCGAGGGTCAGCGAGGGGTCGAGGGTCGCCGAGGGGTCGAGGGTCGAGGGTCACCCAGTGGTCGAGGGTCGCCGAGGGGTCGAGGGTCGCCGAGGGTCGAGGGGTCGAGGGTCGAGGGTCCCCGAGTGGTCGAGGGTCGCCGAGGGGTCGAGGGTCGAGGGTCAACCAGTGGTGGAGGGTCGCCGAGGGGTCGAGGGTCGCCGAGTGGTCCAGGGTCGCTGAGGGGTCGAGGGTCACCGAGGGGTCGAGGGTCTAGGGTCACCGAGTGGTCGAGGGTCGCCGAGGGGTCGAGGGTCGCCGAGGGGTCGAGTTCATGTTAGGTATTCAATTTTTTTATGTTCTACATGATGATGATACACTTAAATGATATACATATTTTTATTCATGTTGGTATTAAAAAAAATTATGTTGTACTAATTTCGTTTACTCTATGTCATGGAAGTTGTTGAAAGATGGTGGGCGCGGGTAAGGAGGGATCCGAGGCTCCTTCTTCGTCGGCGCGTGGTGGGAGGGGTACTTCCATTCCACCCCAGACTCTCCGAAGAGCGTTGGTCGACAGTATGAAGACACCGGTGGGTGCTTCTTCTGTTGGGGAACGGAGCATGAATTTCAAAAAAATTCCTACGCTCACGCAAGATCTATCCATGGAGATGCATCGCTACGAGAGGGGAGAGTGTGTCTACGTACCCTCGTAGACCGTTAGCGGAAGCGTCTCACAACGCGGTTGATGTAGTCGAACAATCCTTCGAGCTCCACCGATCGAGTACCGAACGTACGGCACCTCCGAGTTCTACACACGTGCAGCTCGGTGACGTTCCTCGCCTTCTTGATCCATCAAGACGTCGAGGTAGTAGATGAGTTCCGTCAGCACGACGGCGTGGCGACGGTGATGGTGAAGTGATTCCGGCAGGGCTTCGCCTAAGCTCTCCGAAAATATGACCGAGGTGGAAAACAGAGATCGGGGCACCGCACACGGCTATGGGACAATTGTTGTACTTTGGGGTGCCCCCTTGCCCCCGTATATAAAGGATGAGAGGGAGGAAGCCGGCCCCCTAGGGGTGCGCCAAGTGTGGGGAGTCCTACTAGGACTCCTTAGTCCTAGTAGGATTCCACCTCCCATACGGAGTACGAAAGGGGGAAGGGAGAGGGAAAGGAAAGAGGGGGCTGCGCCCCCTGCCCTAGTCCAATTCGGTTTGGGCAAGGGGGGGCGTGCGCCTCCTCACGTGGCCTGCCTCTCCTTTTCCCGTATGGCCCAATAAGGCCCATTACTTCTCCCGGTGAATTTCCGTAACTCCCCGGTACTCCGAAAAATACCCGAATCACTCGGAACCTTTCCGATGTCCGAATATAGCCTTCCAATATATGAATCTTTACCTCTCGACCATTTCGAGACTCCTCGTCATGTCCGTGATCTCATCCGGGACTCCGAACAAACTTAGGCCACCAATCACATAACTCATATAATACTAAATCGTCATCGAACCTTAAGTGTGCGGACCCTACGGGTTGGGGAATGATGTAGACATGATCGAGACGACTCTCCGGTCAATAACCAACAGCAGAACCTGGATGCTCATATTGGTTCCTACATATTCCACGAAGATCTTTATCGGTGAACCTCATATGTCAACATACGTTGTTCCCTTTGTCTGGCAGTATGTTACTTGCCCGAGATTTGATCGTCGGTATCCAATACCTAGTTCAATCTCGTTACCGGCAAGTCTCTTTACTCGTTCCGTAATACATCATCTTGCAACTAACTCTTTAGTCACGGTGCTTGCAAGGCTTCTGTGATGCTGTATTACCGAGAGGGCCCAGAGATACCTCTCCGATAGTCGGAGTGACAAATCCCAATCTCGATCCATGCCAACTCAACAAACACTTTCGGAGATACCTGTAGTGCACCTTTATAATCACCCAGTAACGTTGTGACGTTTGATGCACCCAAAGTATTCCTACGGTATCTAGGAGTTGCATGATCTCATGGTCAGAGGAACGTGTATTTGACATAGTGAAAGCAATAGCAATAAACTGAACGATCATTTGCTATGCTAACGGTTGGGTCATGTCCATCACATCATTCTCCTAATGATGTGATCCCGTTATCAAATGACAACTCATGTCCATGGTCAGGAAACCTTGACCATCTTTTGATCAACGAGCTAGTCTAGTAGAGGCATACTAGGGACATAGTATTTGTCTATTATCCACACATGTATTTAGTTTCCGGTCAATACAATTCTAGTATGAATAATAAACCATTATCATGAACGGAGAAATATGATAATAATAATAAACACTTTATTAATTGCCTCTAGGGCATATTTCCAACAGTCTCCCACTTGCACTAGAGTCAATTACATTGTAATGAATCTAACACCCATCGCATTCTGGTGCTGATCATGCTTTGCTCGTGGAAGAGGTTTAGTCAACGGGTCTGCGACATTCAGATCCGTGTGTACTTTGCAAATCTCTATGTCTCCATCCTTAATCAAATTCCGAATGGAGTTGAAGCGACGCTTTATATGCTTGGTTCTCTTGTGAAACCTGGGCTCCTTTGCTATAGCAATTGCTCCAGTGTTGTCACATAAGATAGTCATTGGACCCGATGCACTAGGTATGACACCTAGATCGGATATGAACTCCTTCATCCAGACTCCTTCATGTGCTGCTTCGGAAGCAGCTATGTATTCCGCCTCACATGTAGATCTCGCCACGACGCTCTGCTTGGAACTGCACCAACTGACCGCTCCACCATTAAGAATAAATACGTATCCAGATTGTGACTTAGAGTCATCTGGATCTGTGTCAAAGCTAGCATCGACGTAACCCTTTACGACGAGCTCTTTGTCACCTCCATAAACGAGAAACATGTCCTTGGTCCTTTTCAGGTACTTCAGGATATTCTTGACCGCTGTCCAGTGATCTACTCCTGGATCACTTTGGTACCTTCCCACCAAGCTAATAGCGAGGCACACATCAGGTCTGGTACACAGCATGGCATACATAATAGAGCCTATGGCTGAGGCATAGGGGATGACACTCATCTTCTCTTTGTCTTCTGCTGTGGTCGGGCTTTGAGTCTTACTCAATCTCACACCTTGCAATACAGGCAAGAACCCTTTCTTTGACTGATCCATTTTGAACTTCTTCAAAATCTTGTCAAGGTATGTGCTTTGTGAAAGTCCAATGAGGCGTCTTGATCTATCTCTATAGATCTTGATGCCTAATATGTAAGCATCTTTTCCGAGATCCTTCATTGAAAAACTTTTGTTCAAATAACCCTTTATGCTTTCCAGAAATTCTATGTCATTTCCCATCAATAATTTGTCATCCACATATAATATGAGAAATGCCACAGAGATCCCACTCACTTTCTTGTAAATACAAGCTTCTCCATAAGTTTGTATAAACCCAAACGCTTTGATCACTTCATCAAAGCGAGTATTCCAGCTCCGAGATGCTTGCACCAGTCCATAGATGGATCGTTGGAGCTTGCATACTTTGTTAGCACCTTTAGGATCGACAAAACCTTTCGGTTGCATCATATACAATTCTTCCTTAAGGAATCCATTAAGGAATGCCGTTTTGACGTCCATTTGCCAGATTTCATAATCATAAAATGCGGCAATTGCTAACATAATTCTGACAGACTTTAGCATCGCTACAGGTGAGAAAGTCTCATCGTAGTCAACTCCTTGAACTTGTCGATAACCTTTAGCAACAAGTCCGGCGGTATGTCAACATACGTTGTTCCCTTTGTCTGGCGGTATGTTACTTGCCCGAGATTCGATCGTCGGTATCCAATACCTAGTTCAATCTCGTTACCGGCAAGTCTCTTTACTCGTTCCGTAATACATCATCTTGCAACTAACTCTTTAGTCACGGTGCTTGCAAGGCTTCTGTGATGCTGTATTACCGAGAGGGCCCAGAGATACCTCTCCGATAGTCGGAGTGACAAATCCCAATCTCGATCCATGCCAACTCAACAAACACTTTCGGAGATACCTGTAGTGCACCTTTATAATCACCCAGTAACGTTGTGACGTTTGATACACCCAAAGTATTCCTACGGTATCCGGGAGTTGCATGATCTCATGGTCAGAGGAACGTGTATTTGACATAGTGAAAGCAATAGCAATAAACTGAACGATCATTTGCTATGCTAACGGTTGGGTCATGTCCATCACATCATTCTCCTAATGATGTGATCCCGTTATCAAATGACAACTCATGTCCATGGTCAGGAAACCTTGACCATCTTTTGATCAACGAGCTAGTCTAGTAGAGGCATACTAGGGACATAGTATTTGTCTATTATCCACACATGTATTTAGTTTCCGTTCAATACAATTCTAGTATGAATAATAAACCATTATCATGAACGGAGAAATATGATAATGATAAACACTTTATTAATTGCCTCTAGGGCATATTTCCAACATCTTCGTCGGCGTCGTTGCCCACCAGGGGAGGAGGTCAGGGAGGGAAGAAGAGAGGAGGTTGGGGAGGATGTGGCCATGGGAGAGCTAGGCAGGCTCCTACGCCTTCCTCGCCGCCACCCCTAGCTGATTCACCGGAGCACAGGACTGTTGCGGTGGACACCTCTAAGGAGGAGGCTACGCAGACTCCGGTCCATGAGCCTCGGGTCGACGGGCCTTCGGACCACGAGACTTGGCCCCACAAGACTCCGGACCTGGGTACGTCCCAGGAGACATCCGGATGGGGTACCTGGACGGATCCGCCTGAGGGGCCGAGTGGCCATGCTGCTGGTGGCGGGGATCCGACTGATAGCGAGGGTGAGGTGGTTGAGGGGGCCACCGTCTACCAGCGTGGTTGTACACGGCTACCGCCCGTGTCGGCGACCCGCGAGCAGTGGTGGTTGATTTTCCCTGATGGGGAGAGGTAAGTGCATTTACTCTTTTTGTACCATTTGCCTTCACGTTTCTTCAAATATCTAATGTGTTGGCCTTGTCATACTGCAGGGGTTGGCACCACACTGATGATGTCCGCAGGCCCAACACCGTCCTTGGTGTGCTTTGCCGGCAAAACTTCCCGGGGTTTATCACGTTGCCCGGTGAGGGTCAGGTTCCAGAGCTAGGATTGAGCTCGGAGCACTACTTGGTTGCTCCGGCCCCGCCGGAGGAGATGATCGACGGTGTCTTGTGCCACACGAGGGCAGAGATGGTGATCAGAAAGTTTTGGGTAATTTTTCCTTTACACAATAAAAAATCTTCAAATAGCTAGTTATTGTACTAATCAATGTTGTCTCGTTTGATTGCAGACCTTCTACAGGTGTGAGGAGGGATACAAGGAGGCCGCGGCAAAGGTTATCGATGCCGAGTGCAAGCGCCTACTACAAAACTTATGGCACGAGGCTCGGGTGCAGGCTGTTCGAGACTACTACGCCTCGCGTGGTATTAAGAAGCCCAAGTCGGCGTGCCGCGAGAAATATCTGAAGAAGGAGAAGTACATGGCGGTAATTACCTATTCTTAAGGCCTTGTACTTAGTTTCCTTGATTTGATTCGTAGGCGTAGCGCTCAAGTTTCTCTTTACTAACTTAGGTGCCCCCGAGATGGTGTGCGGATCAGATGGATTGTTGGGAGGTGTTGGTGGATGAGTGGTGCTCAGACCGATGGCACGCCCTCCACAACAATGCCAAGGACAAGCGTGCCCAAATGGAAGGTGTGCCACACCATCAAGGCAGCGCCAACTTATTTCAGTTCGGGCGGAAATGGGTATGTGGTTTGCTTCATGATTCATGCAATTCATTCTTCATGCTAGCTTTAGCCCTTTAATTACTAATTTACTCGGTTCCTCTCTTTCAGGCGAAACACAATAAGGCGGAGGTGCCAGAGGTGTACGACCTCTATGCCATGGCCCATACCGCCTCGTACAAGAAGGTCAAGGCATTCTCTGCGTCTGACCTCGATGATCCAAAGAACTTCACCAACATCTCCTCCCACAACAAGCTCGTGAGGTACAGAGATGTGGGAAAGGCGGTGAAAGGGGAGGACTTTAACCCGAGCCAGCAGTTTGATCCAGAGTTGGTGATGTTATCTGGTGGCGGGAGGTCCCATGGCTCGATAGCCATTGGAGATGGACTTATCCGTTGTCATCGCACTCTCCCGGAGATCAAGGCGCGCCAGTCGACCTCCGCTCCTGAGATGAGGCCTCGTCAACGGCCAGTCGAGCTCGCCTTCCAGGTTAGTTATACGGACTCAGCTATCTTTCCTTCATTACATTGTGTGTGCGGCCATCGATGATTACAATGCTAACGAGGAGTGGTGTTGCAGGCTGCTCTTCAGAGTGAGAGAGATAGAACCCAGGCGCTTCTGGCGGGGAGGGGCCGGCAAGCGAAGGAGAAGCAGCGGGAGTTGGAGGAGAAGACGGCAAAGATGTTGGAGGAGGAGAGGGCACTGAATGACATGCAGAACCGGGCCATGTACGAGCTCCTCGTGGTAAGTTTCTTCTGCATATTAGCCAAATCATTCACGTAATGTTCATTTCATTACTAACTAGTATGACTGACTCGTCAAAACTAAATGTGCAGTCTGTGTGCGAGAAGGCCGGTCAGACCCCTCCGCCGATGCCAGAGATTGCTCCGGGGACCACGGTGAGTTTAATTTGAATGGTCATTAGTTACTAGTCTTAACATTTCAGTGTCTTCATGCTAACGAGACATTGCAAATGATCTTTGGTGCAGCGTAACTCCACACAAGCATCGCACGATCCTTCTCCAGGTGGTACCGGCACGAGCCACCACGGTGCTTCACCTCCGTGATGACGGTAAGTTTTCTATAGTGTTTTGCTTAACAAATGCATAATGACCTAGACTAGACTTAGCGTTATTTCCTCCAATATGCTTACCATAATGACCTAGACTTAGCTTACTTACCTCGAAAATGATCCTTTTTACCTAAGTTAGCTCTAAAATGATCTACACTTAGTTTTGTTTCCTCCAAAATGACCTAAGTTAGCTCTAATATGCTTAGTTACCTATGTTTGCTCAATAATGACATACACTTAGCTTACTTATGTCAAAAATGGCATAATTAGCTTACTTAGGTCAAAAATGGCATAACAACCTTGGTAACCTCATAAATGTCATATGCTTAGCTTATTTTCCTCCAAAATGACAAAATAAGCTTAATTAGCTCCAAAATGATCAATTTTACCTAAGTTAGCTGCAAAATGACCTCAGTTAGCTCTAAAATGCTAAATTAGCTCTAATATGCTTAGTTACCTAGGGTAGCTCAATAAAGACCTATACTTAACTTACTTATGTCAAAAATGGCATACTATGCTTAGTTAACTCAAAAATGGCATAATTAGCTAGGTTAGCTCCAAAATGACCCATTTACCTAGGTTAGCTCCAAAATGATCCATTTTACCTATGTTAGCTCCAATATGATCCATTTTACCTAGGTTATCTCCAAAATGATCCATTTTAGCTAGGTTAGCTCCAAAATGATCCATTTTACCTAGGTTAGCTCCAATATGATCCATTTTACCTAAGTTAGCTCCAAAATGATCCGTTTGACCTAAGTTAGCTCATAAATGATCCATTTTATCTTAGTTTGCTCCAAAATGATCCATTTGACCTAAGTTAGCTCCAAAATGACCCATTTTACCTAGGTTAGCTCCAATATGATCCATTTTACCTAAGTTAGCTCCAAAATGATCCATTTGACCTAAGTTAGCTCATAAATGATCCATTTTACCTTAGTTAGCTCCAAAATGATCCATTTTACCTAAGTTAGCTCCAAAATGACCCATTTTACCTAGGTTAGCTCCAAAATGATCCATTTTACCTAACTTAGCTCCAAAATTATCCATTTTACCTAAGTTAGCTCATAAATGATCCATTTTACCTAAGTTAGCTCCAAAATGACCCATTTTGCAGATTTCATTCACTTTCTTCTTCTTCTTCATTTTCTTCTTCTTCTTCTTCTTCTTCTAGTCTTCTTCTAACTTTCTTATTTCCCATTTTGCAGATTTCATTCACTTCACGGAAGCTTTGCATTGATGGAGGGCTTGTTTTCCCTTTCTGTTTTCATTTTGTAACAATGTGGAACTTGTAATATGTTTGCTGTGAACTATGTATGGATGAACTATGCATGTTAAACTTGCTATGTATTCGATATCTCATATGTATGTGGAACTTGCTATCTATGTGTTCGATAGCTCATATGTTTGCTGTGAAGTATATCTCATATGTTTAATGTCAAATATCATATATTTATCATATATTTGCTGTGGAAATGGTTGGATATAAGAAAAAATAGAATAAAAAGAGGCAATGCAGGCTCTTTGCTGTCTGGCACCGACGGCAAAGGGCTCTTTAGCGTCTTCCACAGACGGCAAAGTGGCCACGTGGCAGCAGCCTGTGCAATCTAGGAGCTGACCAATTTGGCCACTTTGCCGTCTGTGGCAGATGGCAAAGGCTGTGGGAGTTTGCCGTCTGTGGCAGACGGCAAAGGCTGGGGGCATGACGCGGGGCTGACGTCAGATAGCAGACGGCAAAGGGGAGTTCATGTTTGCCGTCCGCTGGCGGACGGCAAAGCCTCCCGTTAGCCACCTAACATGGCTAACGCCTGTTATTTGCCATCCAACTTCTTTGCCATCTGCCACCGACGGCAAAGGTTCTTTGTCGTCCGCTTTGAGGAAGCAGACGGCAAAGAACCTATTTACCGTAGCTTTCTTTGCCAGGAATCTTTGCCGTTAGCAGCAAACGGCAAAGAGGTTTGCCGTCCGCTTTTGGTTCTTTGCCGTTTGCCATGACAGACGGCAAAGAAGATGATTCCTGTAGGGATGCCTATATTCATGATCATTGCCTTAGATATCGTCATAACTTTGCGCTTTTCTATCAATTGCTCAATAGTAATTTGAATACCCGCTGTAAGTTTTCTTTCAAGAGAGAAGCCTCTAGTGAACCCTATGGCCCCCGGGTCTATTTTCCATCATATATTATCAGATCTATAAAACCAAAAACCCAAAAATACCTGATGGCTCGTATCTGCGTCAGTTTTTTCCCGAAGAGGAAGGGATGATGCAGTACAGCTTCGGTAGGTATTTCCCTCAGTTATGAAACCAAGGTTATCGAACCAGTAGGAGAACCAAGCAACACTATGTAAACGGTACCTGCACACAAAGAACAAATACTTGCAACCTGACGCGTTAGAGGGGTTGTCAATCCCTCTTGGGTAAAATATAGATTGGTTTGTATGATTTTGGATAAATAGATCTCGCGGTAACACAAAATAAAATAAATAAAGAAAAAGTGCAGCAAGGTATTTTTGGGTTTTTAGAATAATAGATCTGAAAACAAAAGCAAATAAAAATAGATCTCAAAGCAAATATGATAAAGAACCAGGGGGCCGTAGATTTCACTAGTGGCTTCTCTCGAGAAAAAGAGCATACGGTGGGTAAACAAATTACTGTTGGGCAAATTATAGAACTTCAAATAATTATGACGATATCCAGGCAATGATCATTATATAGGCATCACGTCCAAGATTAGTAGACCGACTCCTGCCTGCATCTTCTACTATTACTCCACACATCGACCGCTATCCAGCATGCATCTAGTGTATTAAGTTCATGGAGAAACGGAGTAATGCAATAAGAATGATGACATGATGTAGACAAGATCTATTCATGTAGGAATAGACCCCATCTTGTTATCCTTAATAGCAACGATCAATACGTGTCTTGCTGCCCCTTCTGTCACTAGGAAAGAACACCGCACGACCGAACCCATCACAAAGCACCTCTTCCCATGGCCAGAAAAATCGATCTAGTTGGCCTAACTAAACCAAAGATTCGAAGAAGAAATACGAGGCTATAAGTAATCATGCATATAAGAGATCAAAGAAACTCAAATAACTTTCATGGATAAATAGATCTGATCATAAACTCAAAGTTCATCGGATCCCAACAAACACACCGCAAAAAGAGTTACATCAAATAGATCACCAAGAGACCATTGTATTGAGAATCAAAAGAGAGAGAGAGGAAGCCATCTAGCTACTAACTACGGACCTGTAGGTCTACAATGAACTACTCACGCATCATCGGAGAGGCACCAGTGAGGATGATGAACCCCTCCGTGATGGTGTCTAGATTGGATCTGATGGTTCTGGAACTTGCGGCGGCTGGAATTGTGTATCGTCGAATCCCCTAGGGTTTTTGGATTTTCGGGGTATTTATAGAGCAGAGAGGCGATGCGGGAGGCGGCCGAGGTGGGCACAACCCACCAGGGCATGCCTGGGCCCCCAGGTGGGTTGTGCTCCCCTCGGAGCCCCCCTCTGGTACTTCTCTGGCCCAACAGGTGTCTTCTGGTCCAGAAAATTCTCCAAAAAGTTTCACTGCATTTGGACTCCGTTTGGTACTGATATTCCGCAAAATAAAAAATAAGGAAAAAAAACAGCACTGGGCACTATGTCAATAGGTTAGTCCCAAAAAATGATATAAAGTTATTACAAAATGATTGTAAAACATCCACGAATGATAATATAATAGCATGGAACAATAAAAAATTATAGATATGTTGGATACGTATCAGCATCCCCAAGCTTAATTCCTGCTCGTCCTCGAGTAGGTAAATGATAAAAACAGGATTTTTGATGTGGAATGTTGCCTAACATGTTCATCACATATTCTTTTCTTTGTAACATGGACATTTGGACTTTTATGTGGTTCAAAGCAATAGTCTAGTTTTGACATGAAGATTTCAATACTCAAGCATATCAACAAGCAACCATGTCTTTCAAAATATCAACACTAAAGAAAGTTATCCCTAGCCCATCATGCTCAATCATTGATCCATTCATGAAACACACTCGCATATTAGCTACACCCAATGCTCAAGTATGATCATAGTGCCCCTTAGTTGGTGCTTTATAAGAGAAGATGGAGACTCAAATAAAAATGAAAATTGCATAAAGTAAATAGAAAGGCCCTTCGCAGAGGGAAGTAGGGATTTGTAGAGGTGCCAGAGCTCAAAGCGAAAAAAATAGAGATAAAACATTTTGGGTGGCATGCTTTTCCTGTCAACGAAAACGATTGAGTAGTTCCCAATACTTTCCACGCTAGATATATCATAGGCGGTTCCCAAACAGAAAATAAAGTTAATTCCTTTTTCCACCATACTTTCAAATTCCACGGCTAGCCGTATCCACGGGTGTCGTCCATACCAACACTTTCCAAGAAAATTATTATTTGACAACATAAAGTAAATTCATTTTTCATTTCGGCACTGGGCATCCCTAATACCTTTGCCGTACTCTCGTGCAAGGACAAGTGAATAAACACTCATCTTGAGAATAACACATCTAGCATGGAAAAATATCATCCACCCCCTACCGTTTCATGAGCGGTACGAGCACACAAAAAGGAAATTATTTTGAAGATTAGAGATGGCACATACAAATTTTCTTAGAACGGCACGGGAATACCGCATATAGGTAGGTATGGTGAACTCATATGGCAAAACTGGTTTAAGGATTTTGGATGCACCAGTAGTATTTCTACTTAGTACAAATGGAGGCTAGCAAAAAGATTGAGAAGCAACCAACCAAGAAACGAAAAATCACATAAGCGAGCATTAAGCATAACTAACACCGAATATTGCACCACAAGTAGGATGTAACTTCATGGCATAACTATTGACTTCCGTGCTTGCATAGGGAATCACAAACCTTAACACAAATATTCTTACTGAAGCATAATTACTCAGCAACATGACTCACATATCACTATCATCATATCTCAAAACTATTACAAAGAATCAGGTTTATTTTGTCCAATGATCTTCATGAAAGTTTTTATTATATCCCTCTAGAATATCTATCACTTTGGGATTAATTTCATATGTTGCTTTTGATAAGCTCAAACAAATTTAAGTGAAGAACATGAGCATAAAAAATTTCATCTCTCAAAATAATATAAGTGAAGCATGAGAGAATTTTCTTCAAAAATTACTAACTCTCAAATAAATCTAAGTGAAGCATGAGATCATTTCTTCAAAATTATTAAAGCACACCATGCTCAAAAAGATATAACTGAAGCACTAGAGCAATTCCATAGCTCAAAAAATTTAAGTGAAGCATAGAGAGCAATTCTAACAAATCATAGCATAATTTTGGCTCTCTCAAATAGGTGTGTCCAGCAAGGATAGATGACACAAACTGAAAAATCAAAACAAGCAAAGGCTCATATAATACAAGACGCTCCAAGCAAAACTCATGATATATGACGAATAAAAATATAGCTCCAAGTAAAATACCGATGGTCGTTAGAAGAAAGAGGGGATGCCACTCGGGGCATCCCCAAGCTTAGTTGCTTGTTCATCCTTGAATATTAAATTGGGGTGCCATGGGGCAACCCCAAGCTTAGGCTCTTGCTACTCCTTATTTCTTCATCCATCGTGATCTCACCCAAAACTTGAAAACTTCAATCACACAAAACTTAACAAAACCTTCGTGAGATCTGTTAGTATAACAAAGCAAATCACTACTCTAAGTACTGTTGCAAATCCATTCATATTTTATTTTTTCATTATATCTACTGTATTCCAACTTTACTATGGCTCATACCCCCCGATAATCACCATAGAATCATCAAAATAAGCACACAACGCAAAGAAAACAGAATCTGTCAAAAATAGAACAGTCTGTAGCAATCTGGAAACTTCGTATACTTCTGTAACTCTAAAAATTCTGAAAAATTAGGACAACGTGGGAAATTTGTATATCAATCTTTTTTAAAACAATTCAGAGCAAAAGCACGTTTCTGTGATTTAAATTATTTAACTGAGCGCAAAAGTTTCTGTTTTTCAACAAGATCAAGTCAACTATCACCCAACATGATCCCGAAGGCTTTGCTTGGCCCAAACACTAATCAAAACATAAAAAACACAATCAAAATAGAGGAATAATTGTGCAAACACTCAAGAACAGAAAGAAAAAGACAAAAATAAATTTTATTCATTAGGTTGCCTCCCAACATGCGCTATCGTTTTACGCCCCTAGCTAGGCATAATGCATAGATTCAAGTATTGTCATCTTTCTTCTTATTCTCTGTAGATGTGTTCTTATCAGGAGGTTTTGCAAAAATGACTTGAAACACATTATCCATATAAATTTTAGTATTATCAAGTTGCCCATCTATGCATCCCCTTTGATTTCCGGCAACAATCCAAGAATATTGATGATTAACATCATAGAAAACTTGTTGAATTATGTCTAAAGCGGGGATTTCCATTTTAATGTTCTCATAAAATTTTTGATTATTTCCAAGCAAAAAAAGTCCATTTTACTACCCTGAACAAAGTGGGTGGTTCACTTTACCCCTTGATCTATTTTTCGGCTTCTTTTACCCCCCAAACAAACCCAAACCGGACAAAACACCCCCCTGGCTGGCCCGGGGCGAGCTCCATCGGGTGGCGGCAGATCCGACCTGCAGAGAGAGAGAGAGACCTGGCAAGGGGGCCCCACCTAGGTCAAAACTGCCGTTGACTAGTGCCACATTAGCAGCGGGTGGAGAAAAACCAGCCAGGGGGTGTTTTGTCTGGTTTGGGTTTGTTTGGGGGGTAAAAGAAGTCGAAAAATAGATCAGGGGGTAAAGTGAACCACCCACTTTATTCAGGATAGTAAAATGGACTTTTTTCTTTCCAAGCAAATGTCTTAACATATAATCACTATTATAAAGGATCTCATCTATTACCGGTTTTTCACGGTTCATGCCATAAGAATCAAAAATTTCCCTAGACTCCCGTATTATGTAATCAAATTCATTCATAAGAACAAGGGTGGCTAACTTTTTAGCTTTCGGATTCTTTATAACAGGTAGCTCGTAAAACAATCTCTGCAAGGTAGGGTGGGTACGGATAAATCTATTCTCAAGTTTCAGAACTAGTGCAAAATATCTTCCGCATAAGATTTAGTTCTTTTAAGTATAGGAATATCATCAAGAGTCAAATTTCCAACACGGTTGAAAAATTCTTGGATATGTTCTTTTCCCATAACATTCCCTTGCCCCAAAACAAAGGTTTTAGCATCCAGATTGCTAGATCGTCCAATTTTAGGAGTTAGGCCATCATCTGTTTCGGCCATACCAAAGTCACTCATGGTGACAGGTTCAAGCAAATAAGAGATCTGACTAGAAAATGGCGAAAGAAAGAAGAGGGAGAATAAAACGGCAATTTTTTGTGAAGTGGGGGAGATGAAAATGAGAGGCAAATGGAAAATAATGTAAATTGCAAGGAGATCAGATTTGTGACTAGGAACCTGATAGATGTTGATGATGTCTCCCCGGCAACGGCGCCAGAAATCCTTTCTTGATGGCTCGTATCCGCGTCAGTTTTTCCCCGAAGAGGAAGGGATGATGCGGTACAGCTTCGGTAGGTATTTCCCTCAGTTATGAAACCAAGGTTATCGAACCAGTAGGAGAACCAAGCAACACTATGTAAACGGTACCTGCACACAAAGAACAAATACTTGCAACCCGACACGTAAGAGGGGTTGTCAATCCCTCTCGGGTAAAAGATAGATTGGTTTGTATGATTTTGGATAAATAGATCTCACGGTAACACAAAATAAAATAAATAAAGAAAAAGTGTAGCACGGTATTTTTGGGTTTTTAGAATAATAGATCTGAAAACAAAAGCAAATAAAAATAGATCTCAAAGCAAATATGATAAAGAATAGACCCGGGGGCCGTAGATTTCACTAGTGGCTTCTCTCGAGAAAAATAGCATACGGTGGGTAAACAAATTACTGTTGGGCAATTGATAGAACTTCAAATAATTATGACGATATCCAGGCAATGATCATTATATAGGCATCACGTCCAAGATTAGTAGACCGACTCCTGCCTGCATCTACTACTATTACTCCACACATCGACCGCTATCCAGCATGCATCTAGTGTATTAAGTTCATGGAGAAACGGAGTAATGCAATAAGAATGATGACATGATGTAGACAAGATCTATTCATGTAGGAATAGACCCCATCTTGTTATCCTTAATAGCAACGATCAATACGTGTCTTGCTGCCCCTTCTGTCATTGGGAAAGAACACCGCACGACCGAACCCATCACAAAGCACCTCTTCCCATGGCAAGAAAAATCGATCTAGTTGGCCTAACTAAACCAAAGATTCGAAGAAGAAATACGAGGCTATAAGTAATCATGCATATAAGAGATCAAAGAAACTCAAATAACTTTCATGGATAAATAGATCTGATCATAAACTCAAAGTTCATCGGATCCCAACAAACGCACCGCAAAAAGAGTTACATCAAATAGATCTCCAAGAGACCATTGTATTGAGAATCAAAAGAGAGAGAGGAAGCCATCTAGCTACTAACTACGGACCCATAGGTCTACAATGAACTACTCACGCATCATCGGAGAGGCACCAATGAGGATGATGAACCCCTCCGTGATGGTGTCTAGATTGGATCTGGAACTTGCGGCGGCTGGAATTGTGTTTCGTCGAATCCCCTAGGGTATTTAGATTTTCGGGGTATTTATAGAGCAAAGAGGCGGTGCGGGAGGCGGCCGAGGTGGGCACAACCCACCAGGGCGCGCCTGGGCACCCAGGCGCGCCCAGGTGGGTTGTGCTCCCCTCGGAGCCCCCCTCTGGTACTTCTTTGGCCCAACAGGTGTCTTCTGGTCCAGAAAAGTTTTCCAAAAAGTTTCACTGTGTTTGGACTCCGTTTGGTACTGATATTCTGCGAAGTAAAAAACAAGAAAAAAACAGCAACTGGCACTGGGCACTATGTCAATAGGTTAGTCCCAAAAAATGATATAAAGTTGCTATAAAATGATTGTAAAACATCCAAGAATGATAATATAACAGCATGGAACAATCAAAAATTATAGATACATTGGAGACGTATCAATACCTTGCTGCAATTTATTTGTGTTTGCTTTATTTTACGTTTTAGTAATCTTTTATATCTATCTCTATCAGATCTCATCCTTGCAAGTGACCATAGAGGGATTTACAATCCCTTTATCGCGTTGGGTGCAAGTGTTTGATTGTTTGTGCAGGTGCATAGATTGAAGACTTGCTTGTACCTCCTACTGGATTGATACCTTGGTTCTCACTGAGGGAAATACTTATCTCTACTTTGCTGCATCACCCTTTCCTCTTCAAGGGAAAAACCAACGCAAGCTCAAGAAGTAGCAATATCGATGACGATCATCATCCTCAAGCCTTGGCGGTGGGTGTTCCTGATAGTAATTAGGATGGCCTGTCCAACATGAAGATTCTTGCCAACGAGGAAGCTCTTCCACCCAACCGAGCTTAAGTGTGTGCGACCGTCCGTGTCCACGCCGTACGCACAGGTGGTGACGGAGCCCCTTGCGGTAAGGCGTATTCCAGCAGAGCCTTCTTCATCAGGCCTGATACCACAACTCACAGATAGGCTCTTTGGCAATTTTTGAATAAGAAAAACATATCAATTAATAAGTAGCCTCGCACATACTCTTGCAAATATATTTCTACTAAGTATAGATTACTACACTATCAAAAGACAGTACTACATTTCTACTAAGCATGAATTCTACTAATAAGTATGGATTCTACACTATTAACAGTTCCTTGGATTCTACACTAAGCATATATATCATTGGACTCTAGCTACACTAAAGCATATCATCGATCGGATTCTACCATAATCATATATATCACTAGACTCTAGCTACACACTAAAGCATATCATCGATCGGATTCTACAGTAAGCATATATATCATTGGACTCTAGCTACACACTAAAGCATATCATCGGATTCTACAGTAAGCATGTCATTTGGACTCTACACTAATTAAGCATGTCATCGGACTCGACACTAAAGCATATCATCGGCTAGCTTCTACACAGCATATCATCGGATTCTACACTATGCATATCATCGGATTCTACATACAGATAATTTGCATTTGTAAGTATAACAATAAAGCATATCATCAAATTACTACAGTAAGTATAACATACCATGACATGCCGATCTACCATGGTACTTGTTAGGCGGGTCACGAATGGCACCCCGACGAAGTCAGCACGTGGCGGATTATGTCCCATAGGTTGCCCACCTCCTCCTCGCTCAGCCTCATTCTTGGAGCATAGATGGCTTCATCAAGTGGGCCCTCATCATCTTCCTCCGTGTTGACATAAATGACGGCCAGCTTGGGTCTTTCTGCTTTGAAGGAGAAGCTGATCAACTCACCACCAGTGATACCCATGTGGGCGATGAAACGGACACATCCATCTCCTCCCATCTACGACATATTTCGTCCTTTCTCGACCTCCATGGTGTAGGGGCCCCCAGGAGCCTCAAAGGTCACAGTGTCTCCGGTCAGCTTGTTGAATTCCAACCTCACATTGCATGGGACGATCTGTGTAAAAAAAGCAAAATGATATATACACAATGCATTAATGCCAGTAACACTAAAAACAAAATAGTTGTTACAAGTTTCATATAATTTGTTACCGCCGCATGAAAAAAACTTGGCTGGAAGTAGATGCCGAACAGCGTGCCAGTTGCAAGGCTGCTGGCGCACCTTGACTTGCACAGTCGACATGGTGGTGGTGGTGGTGGCGCCATTTTCCTATTATATATAAGCATTGATTAGATAGAGTTAATTAAACATCAATATTTGTTCTAACGCAAGCATTCATCAGATAGAGACAAAACATCGGATAGATAGAAAAAATGCATTGATTCATTATCGGATAGACAAATATAGGGTTTAATTATGTCAATGTTAGGGAAACTACTAGGGAAACATCATAGGGTTTATTTCAATGTTAGGGAAACTACTAGGGAAAAACATCATAGGGTTTATTTCAATGTTAGGGAAACTACACTAGGGAAACATCTCATATATATCAATGACACTAGGGAAACTACACTGTAATTAGTAACAAATTAACAATGTCAATCCTAATACACTACAAACATCACAAGCCTACCTCTACCAACAAACATTCACCTAAGCCTACCTCTACAATGTCATCAATCCTAATATACACTACAAACACACACACAATCCTAATATACACTACAAACACACATAAACACTACAATATGCAGTGGGGCGGCGGCCGGAGTGGGGGCGGCTGCGGAGTGGCAGGGGGGGCGGCCGGAGTGTGGGCGGCGGCAGGGGAGTGGGGAGGCGGCCGGAGTGGGGCAGCAGCAGGGGAGTGGGGACGGTGGCGGGTCAGAGTGGGGCAGCAGCAGTGGAGTGGGGAGGCGGCCGGAGTGGGACGGCGGAGGAGTGGGGGGCGGCCGGATAGTGGGGCAGCAGGGGAGTGGGGAGGCGGACGGAGTGTGAGCGGCGGCGGCCGGAGTGGGGCAACAGGGGAGTGGGGAGGCGACAGGCGGCGAGAGCGAGGGGAAGGAGCAGCGGAGGGCGGCGACCGAGAGGCGGCCACAAGAGCGCGCGGGCGGCGAGAGAGGGGGCGACGAGAGGGGGCCGGGAGGAGCAGCGGAGGGGATGAGCATTACCCGCGCCGGCGACGAGGGGACCTGCGGCGGCGGTGGCAGTGGCGGCTGGGAGGAACCCTAACCGCGGCGGCGGCGGGTGGAGGGGAGAGGAATGGGACGATCGAAGTGAGGGTGTGGGGAGGGTGGGGGGGGCGGGGTTTTCACTTGGTGTAGTAGTAGCGCCGTGTACGGGCCGGTGCTACTGCTAAGTCCACTAGCTGTAGCGCCGGCGCACAGCCCACGCTATAGCTAAGTGGGCTAGCGTGTTGGCCCTGCGGCCCACGTAACAATAGCGCGGCCCAGGGTAACCAACGCTGCTGCTACGCAGTAGCAGTAGCGCGTTTTGTACCAGGCGCTACTGGCACATACCAGTAGCGTGGGGGCCCAAACAGGCGCTACTGGTAAACTTCTACGTATAAGCATTTTCCTAGTAGTGTGACCAGGCACTACAACAAGCAGAAGGAGGAAGAAAAGTGGACAGGTCATATATGTCATAAGATAAGGAAGTTGGTTGAAAAAAATACAGAGTACTCAAGCAACTGTTTTGTTGAGGGAGCATGTGATAATCTCTTTTCAGTTGGAGATAGGTTTAGCTCTACTGCTACTGACTATGTGGTTGATCTCAAGACAAAGAAGTGTACTTGCAACCGATGGCAACAATCAGGAGTACCTTGTCCACATGTCATTGCTTGTGTGAGGCAAGAGAACATTGGTCCTCTTTTTCTCTAGTGGACAAGGGTTACTCCATTGAGATGCACAAGAAAGCCTATGCCAACATAGTACATCCTTGCAAAGATAGGACTGAATGGGAGAAGATGAATGGACCTATCATTCTACCTCCTGTGTACCAAAAGCATGTTGGAAGACCAACAAAGAAGAGAAGGAAAGCACCAAGTGAAATAGATTGTAGGGGTGGGGGAAAAAGAATGTCAAGGCATGGGGTGATTATGCACTGCAGCTACTATGAACTACCAGATCATAATAGAAATGGTTGCTACTGGTTCAAAAATGGCTTAGTTCCACCAAATTCAGTACCACTAAATGTTCCAACAACACCTGCTGCACCTAACCCTGAACCAGTCTCTACTCAGGTTAATTTCATCTATAGTCACTGTTCATTTCATCTTGTTCATGCATTGTACTCATCTATTTCATGTTGTACAGGAGAGTAGCATCCATGGACCTACTGTTTTACCATCTTACCAAGACACATTTATTGGAAGATTATCTCAGGAAGTAAGTGCCATCTTACCTGAATCTTATGCAGCATTGTTCAAATTGATCAAGGAATTAAACTGTTTGTAATCTATGCAGGTACCTACTGTCGGGAATGTGGCAGTAGTGCCTATTCCACAGTCATCAGTCATAACTGAAGCCCAGAGCCAAGTTGATGCCCAACCCACTACAAGTACTGAGACAAGGTGAGATGGCACAGAAATTGCTTGCTCTGCAGAGGGATAAGACCAAGGCAATTGAAGACAAGAATCTAGCCATTCTAGAGGCCAAGTTGGAAGCTCAGTTGAAGAAAGCAGAGGATGCGGCTCAGAAAAGAATTGAGAAAGAACATGAGAAGGCTGTAAAAGCTCAAGCAAAGGCAGCAGAAATAGCAGCTAAAAGGGGAGAAGAAGAAGGCAGAAGCTGAGCTGAACAAGCTTGCAAGAGCAGAGACAAAGAGGATCATAGCAGAAGTCAACAAAGGGGTTGCTGACAAGAAGAAGCAACTAGCACTAGAGAAGAAGATTGCAGAGAAGAAGCTGGAAATAGAGAGGAGGTATGCACAGTAAGCTGCAGAGAAAGCTACATTACAGCAAGAAGCAGCACAAAGAGGTTGGTCTGCCACTGGATCAAGTGCACAACCCCCTACAAACACAACCGAGAATGAGGAGGATGCTTTCATGCCTCAGATAAAAAAGAAAGTTAGTATGTTTGATGAGTTCAGGTGTCCAAGGAAGAAGTGAAGACAAGAAGATGATTTTCTCAATAATTTGGTGTAATATATCTGTATGTCGTTGCTCATCTGTTTGAGCTAGACTCCTGTAGTTCAGAACCTTATGGTCCTTTTGGTTTGTGTCAACCTATCAAGATGTTGCTCATGTGTTTGAGCAACTTTTGCTACTTTGACAAACTCATTTGAAATGAGACGTTATTGCTCATCTGTTTGAGCTTTTATGCATGGCGTTACCTATATTTCCTTTCCCTTTTAGTCTCTTTTGTTTCATCTATTTCAACTAGGTAACACAGCAAATTTATGACAGAAAACCAACTTGCATTTCAGAAGTTCCAACAACTGCATACATGCATACTCGCATTCCATCTTACATTACTGCCATATAATGGCTTTTTTCAGTACCTAACACACAGCAAACTAAAGAGTCTCCAAACTAAACAACCTCTTTGTGCCTATGTACAGAGAAGAAGAGAGCTAAACTGTTGCTCCACAAATCAACACTGATCGAGGAGCAAATGAAGAAGCCATGATCATCACACATGAGCAGAAAGCAAGGAGAACTACATATCGATTCAGATCATATCGATCACATATATAGCATAGCAGCAGGGTACGTACGTAGTTCATCTTCAGAAATAGAGCTATAAACAATAGCTAAACTGCATTCGCAAATCATAGGAGAGCCAAGATTTTAAGAGGCCAGACTCTGTTTCACTAGGAGTTTTTCCTTGTATCAAATGTTGAAGGGATTAAGAAGCCAACTGCAAGGAACAGCTAGGGAGGGATCAAATAAAATTCATGAGGCCAACTTGTGTTCTGTGAACACTTGTAGCTCCTCCACAAGTCCACTGACAGATTGTACCATGCATGCATACAGAGAAATGAACATAACACAGAATCAGAAGCAATAGCTAAACTACAGTCTACAGCATCACACAAATCAGAGCAGAGCAATGTAGAGGACTCAGGCATTCATATATAGCACACAAATCAGAGCTAATAAACTGCTCTTCCACAAATCAAATATTGAGCATCAGAAGAAGCATCATCACACCAGCAGAAAGTAATAAGTAAGCAGAACTGAAGTGCATGTGGATTCATGCATGCTCGATCGGATAATGCAGTAGTCTACTTACCGGACACATAGACCTGGGACGACGACGAGCCTGCTGAGTGTGGCACCGCCGGGGAGATGGCAGCAGCGGGCGCGAGCGAGGAAGTAGCCTTGGAGTGGGTGGCGCCGTCGCGCTGCTGAGGTGGCTTCTCGGTGGTCGACGGCGGCGCCTCATCTGCAAAACCACATTAGTAATAAGAGGATAACAGCAGGCAACAAACGGAAGTAGAAGGGGGGTTCAATGGCTGGCTTACGTACGTGGTGGCTGCTGCGTGCGGCGAGGTCCGGGTGAGGGGGGCGGGGCGAAGACGACGGCGGCAGGGGGAGCTGGTCCTGTACGTTCGTACATTTTTTTTTTTTTTGAAAAGGAGGAATCGTGCCCCCGGCCACATGGTCGACAAACAACAAGTTAATAATTAGCGGCCGTATTTCAAATTCGAAAACCGCAGCAAACAAACAAACAAACAAAGCAGTCGATTAGACGATGACGAGCAGCTACGGATAAGAAAGTAGAGAGACTGTTAAAGCTGCAACGACGGACGGACAGCTAGCTATCATCTGTCTGTTGTTTCCCCGCCGCCTTTTGACTGCTGGAGAGCACCGCAAAACGAACGTCCCAGAGAGGAGAGGATCGATCGCCATGGCGGCTCTCCAGCTAGCAACTCCAGATCCAGTCCATGGAAGAAGACCGGTAACTCGCAAGACCCCGCGAATCGAACACTGAATCGATCGGGGCCAAGAGGGAGAGGCGGGCGGGCGAACGTACGTACCTTGGCAGGCGGCGAGGTGGGCGCGCAGTCCGCCGCAGGAGGTGTAGACCGTGAGGAGGCTCGTGGCGTTGAGTCCGGCCGCGACCAGCTTGGGCTCGGCGGCGACGCGGCAGAGGCAGCTCCCGAGGTCGACGGCGGCCACCACCGCTTCGCAGCAGTGCTCGGAGTCGGAGGGGAGGTCCGTTGCGCACAAGTGCGCGACCTTGGTGGCCAGCAGGGCCGGCTCGCACGGCTGCGGCCCCTCCATGACGGTGGCGGCGGCCGCGGCCGGGAGCAGCAAGGCCAGGAGGAGGAGGAGGCGGAAGGGCCCCTCCATGGCTGCGGCGAAGGATCTCGCTCGGTTCTCTAGGGTTTCCTCTCTGCGGCGGGGCGGGGCGGAGCGGGGCGGGATGAGGAGCCTAGGTGGAATGGAAGAAGCGGGTGGTGCGAGCGATGAGGATGGGAGAAGCGGCCGGGTGGCAGCCTTATAAAGGCAGACGAGCCGTGAAGGCTAAGCTAAGCTCGGGGCCGATCCTGTGCCTCCGTTGGAGGCGTGGACGGTTGAGATGCAGCTGCCAGGAATCCGCTCCGGGCGTCACGTGAGAGAGAGTGGCTGCCTAGCTGCGTGGGGTTGGTGGGCGGTTGGTTGACGTAAACACATTTCTTTTCTTGGGATTGGTACTGCACGCGCCCATATTTTCGAAAATATCTATCTATGCAGACTGTAGGATCGGCAATGAAACATTGGATTCCGAAAATCAAACGGCATTTTAAATTAAATTATTAATAATGCAACACTTTTTACGGATCGTGCCTTTCTTTCTGCAGCCCCCCCCCCCCCCCCCTACTGGCCGCCGCGGCGTCGTCCACCGACTGCCTCCACCCTCCCACTTCCACATGGCCACCGACATACTGTGCGCCGTTTGCCTGCTTGATGGCCGCAGCTTGGTATGTTTTTTTATGCTTTTCATGTCACCTATGTGTTACTGTGTATCAATGTATAAACTACTCCAAACTAAAATTTAACTGAAGAAAGTCCAAGTGGTAAGTTTTCAGATTTGTATATATCTTTGATAATTGTTTCCCTTGAAGTTTATTGTTTTCTCGTGAAAGCCTTGAAGGTGTTGATTCTTCTACCGTTGATCAAGTTATGGGAGGCACCCACGAATTTATCAATTGATTTGGTATTATTCTTTTGGTATTCCCATATTACTATTTATACTTCTGGCGTGTTTTATCTATTTTCTTGGATCATTGAGCATCAAGTTTAAATTGTAGATTATTAAGAAATTGAGCTTTACTATGTATGCTTCTGCATCAGGTATTTTTTTAGAAAATGGTATGAAGTAGCTTTAAGTGCCAAAGTTTTTCCATGTTGTTGAAAAAAAACTAGGCCCGAGGCTTGCTTTATTCCTGGCTCCGCCACTAAGCCCACGTGTTGCCACTTGCCAGCGCAATGTTTACTCTCACATATGGTTTTGGATTCGTCTCAATTTGAGTTCATGTAACTCATGAAGTTCATTCCCCCAGGGCGCGCCCTGTTGCCTTGCCGTCTCCTCGTTTGCCTTCTGGTCTCCTCCCGAAGCTTCTAGGGTCTCTCTTGTCCAGAAAAAAATCTTCACAAAGTTTCGTAGCATTTGGACTCAGTTTGGTACTGATTTTCTGGAAAACCAAAATCAGGCAAAAAACAGCAACTGACACTAGGCACTGGGTTAATAGGTTAGTCCCAAAAAAATGATATAAAATAGCATATAAAACATCCAAGATTGATAATACAACTGCGTGGAACAATAAAAATTGTAGATACGTTGGAGACGTATCAAGCATCCCCAAGCTTAATTCCTGCTCGTACTCGAGTAGGTAAATGATAAAAATAGATTTTTTTTAAATGTGAAATGTTACCCAACATGTGTATCATGTAACCTCTTTGACGGTATAAATATTGAGAAACGATGAAGTAATCATATCAACATAATAATATCCATGAATATAAGAAGCATAAAAATATCTCTTCTTGTAGGTATGTCTTATTAAGTGTTGGAACTTTTTATTGAGCAATATTCTTATTAAGTGTTGAAATCTGTGTTTAATAATGAAATCTCCTATCAAGTGTTGGAATCTTCTTTATTGCTGGAATGTCTTATTTAGGTACTCCTATTTCTTATAAAGTGTTGGAATCTTCCTATTAGAAATAATGGTACTACCGTAAGATATGTGCTTCTAGCATGGTCTTTAAATGAGGTTACTCCTTCCGATCCATGTTAATTATCGCTCAAATGGATGTACTATATAGCACTAGATACATCCATTTTAGCGACAATTAATATGGATCAGAGTGAGTACTACAAATTTTAGTTGGGCCAATTGATAGGTACTATTTTATTGCTTGATCTTTTCTGCACCGGATCCCCATCTCTCCATCTATACAAGCCCTGTGTTGATAGACCAATCGTGCATATCTTTTGCCTAGCATTTTCAAACTGCAGTAGAAGAGGATGGACAGGTATACTGTTCGCATCTACGGTCTAGCCTTGCTACTGTCTCTCCATCTCCTATGCTCCGCACCTACTGCGCAATGTATGCACTTCCACAGAGAGTTATCTCAGTTCTTTCTCACCTTTCAGTATCTGTTGCTTGTTTGTAATTAATCAGTCCAAAATAATTAGTTACCATATCAACGGCTAATTGATTGGTGTACCATAGGTCGGATCATCGAAGAAGACGTGGATGACGAGAAGATCAATTTCCTGTATGGGCTTTGTGTCAACGGTAAACCGTGCAAAGATGGATGGCTTTGCTTGTGTTGCCTTGCGAATCTAGAGTGCTACCCGTCCATGGATGCGTGCAAGAAAGACTGTCTCAAACCCTCTGCTGCTGAGATGGTGTCGATGACAATGACCCGTTCTCCTTTACCTGCCCCCTCTCCCGCCTCTTCATTAGGTTCAATTTGAATGACCTATATTTTGCCTGGGACCTAATGGATATTGTGTGTGAAAATAATTTGGGATAGAAGTACCTAATACAATAGTTGTTGCAGTTTGATTTGACATGTTGCATCAATCTTCTTTTTTTGTTACCAATTATTGCCGGTAAATCAGTTTTTCAACTACTCAACGCCCGGCGAGGATGGCCGGTCATTTTTTGTTAGTTTTACACCACCAGTTTAGTGGTCATGCTCAAGATAAAGTGTTGATTATCGGTATTGTGTTTTGGTCAATCTATCACTCCAAAGATTTTTCTTTGTGTTTAAATTGATGCTGTGCCATGTTTCCGGTTAATCAAGATTAGATGGTAGCATCATTAGCTTAAATATATTTGCAGAAAATATCAGCACACTTGTACGTAAATATGCTCTAATTCAAGTGGGACTGAGCATCAGCAGCACAACAACAAAAAGAAGTTGACAGTCCTGCTCATCTTGATGGATACTTGAACATCATCTTCAGGTTTTCGCAGGAACCAAGACACCGCATTTCCTGTGATCATGTATATGAATTTTGCATGTGCAACTGCACCTGCTTCCCGGCCCAACCTAAAAGTTTGAACCCAAACGCCTCAAGTGTCGAAAGAACTCCCGGTGCATGTTTCTTATCAACATTCTCAGTTATCAGAAAAGAAAGATAAATTTGTTTGTATGTCACATGGCAACATACCAGCGTTGCGACGGATATAGCAGAATTAGTAAACCCTAAGAAGAGGATGCAACATAAGGATGGATACACAGAGTCTTTGACAGATGACAGGGAGGCTAGCTTTCACCAAACACTAGTTACAATAAGAGCCGCCCTCCAAGATTCATTCCTGGCTTCAGATCCTAGATTGACAGGGAAGCTTCTCTCTACTCGCTGTTTGTACCTTCTCGACGCCCCACCCAGACGGGACCGAGGGCAGCTTCTTTCTACATTCCCGACACCACAAAAGGGAACCGACCACCCTACGTCGCCACTGGAGCGAGCCTGACAACATCCCAGGCCACCCTCATCACGCCGCCGTGCCTCGACTCCGCCTCCTGGAAAGTCCTCCCGGATGCCTCGGAAGGGTGTGGGAGCTCCCTCCACTTCTCGACCTTGAGCTCGGTGACGTCGATGATGCAGATGTGGCTCTCCGCCAGGCTCTTCCCCTGCGCCCTACCCTCTACCTGGAAGATCTCGCCCCTGCCGACTTCGTTCCCTTCGTTGTCAATCAGCACAACAGGGCGGCCAGGCTCGAATGACAATGATCTTGTGAACGGGCGGCTCGTCATCATGTCTTGTGTACTTTGCTCGCTGGAGTCTGGGGTAACAAGCCTGCTGCTGCCCTTGGAGTTGGATAAGCCTAGAGCATTCAGCACCCTTGAAGGCGGCAGATAGCTCTCCTCACCAGCACTCTCTGAGGAGTCGCCCAACTGAGAAGTAGCTGGTGTAGATGACTTGTCGGCACCCTCGCCCTCGTATGGCACTCCTCTTTCTTTCACGATACGAGCAAGCTTGGCTTTTCTGTTGTTCAGCCTAGATAGAATTTAAAAGAAAAGGCTATTATTACAAACAGATACAGAATACAGGAATAACTAAATTTGAAGGACTAAGAGTTGGTTATATTATGGAGCAGTACATTCCTAGGAAAGAAGACGGATAATTTCACCTTACCAATTCTTTAGTTGCGATGATGTGATCTCTGCACCCTGAAAAGTACGGACGCATTTCCATTAATCAGACAAAGCCCAAACTAGTTAGTCAGACCTAATGAAACATTTACCCAATTGAAAAGGCATATATATCATTCGCAACAAGAAAAAAAAGAAAAGGCATATAATATATAATACCTGCCCACTCAGCTTCTCTGCCCATGTCTGAAGGGAAGCGGCATTCTTATGCATCTCGGGCTCATCAACCAGAGCATTCTCAATTTCATTTACCTGCCCGTCATTCATGATAGTTCGCTTCTTTCCTCTCCTACTAGGCTGCCTCTCATCCTCGTCCCGGAGACAACTTTCCTTGGTAGGTTCTGGTGTTTTGAAATGGTCTACACTTCTGCAGCGTGGGACCTCCATGCTGGTAGCAGTACTGGGACCCAGATAGCCCGCGCTAGTCGTTCTCGCAACGCCAAGATGGATTAGGTTCTGAGTTTCTGACCGACTGAATTTTGCAGGATCCCACCATTTGTAGTGGCACGGTTTCTTGGAGTTTCATCCCTAGCATTTCCCTCTTGTTTCATGGGGGGCGTCGCCATAGACTCTTCAATGTTTTGCACATCCTGCTAGTATCAGTTTTGGATTGGGATCAAATACATTACCAAGTCAATGGCTAATATTAATGTGATCGATAATGTTACCTTAGGAGGGCCATCCATATTGGGATCTGGAACGCTAGCCCTTGCTGGCTGGGGCTGCTTCACCGGTTGCAAGTCTACCTTCATTTCTGATGTGACGTCACTTTTTGCCACCTAAAACATCACATAATGAAATCATCTTACATAAGAAAGTGAGGTACTGGCAAAAACTTTGAGTAGACTGCTAAGGAGTATGAAGCTGCCACCCAATGCATGGTTCCAGGCTATTTTCTAGTTTACACACAGAGCACACCCATCACACCAACCATACAAAAGAAACAATGGATTTGCCTGAGGACATTATGCACTTTAAAACTATACTTGTAGAAATGTAATTTACTATTACAGATTATCCCTTGAGAACCAGAGAACAGAGACCCTAAACATAATGCTTTGGTGTGATCTATGAGATCAATGAGTAAAGCAAACAAACCTGAGATATTCTCTGTCCAACTTGTGATTTACACCAAGTCACCAACGTTGCAACTTATAAGCAAAATCACTGCAGAGAGGAAAGGTAAAGCTTAGAGAAGCGTCAACAAAGAAGTTGTCAGGTGAGGGCAACAAATTCAAACTAATCAAGCATACAACAAAAAGGTATAACGAATATTGTTTCTATGTGGCACGCCAAGGACCAGCCAAAATGACATTACCCACCTTAATAGCTGCACATCTTCCTCATTCAACAAGTTACCGGGGATTAATGATTTAGCATAATGGGACAAAGATCCTGCAAACCCAGCAAAAGAAGACGTTAGATATGCAATGGAGATGAATTAACATAATCACAACAAATTGTAAAATAAAAATACAAGTGGCTCTACCCAAGTTTGTACAAACTATAGTGATCTCATCAACTGCTGGATGGTCCAATGATGGCTTGGGACTCTCTGATAACAAGTATTTCTGAAATTTCTGAAGAAAGAGGTCTCTTTCTTGCTCTGTTAACATACATGACAATGGAACTTGCGTTTAACAAGGTTACACAAAAAATCGTACGGCATCTCATAGCAACTGAGAGAAGATCTGACCTTCGCAAATGTTTGGAACAAAGACGTGCAAATTTGCTATTATTTTCACCACACAGGATGTTCTTGTCTGTGCATATTGTATTGAAGGCATGCTGATAGAGCGAAAATTGCATGAATAGTTAACTTTAGCTTCAGTCAGCATATTTGAAGAAGCTAACAGTGCCAGGTCAGCTGCACCAAATGGATCATAATCCAGATTAGCATCATCTTCCATGACTGGCAGATCGACAGAGCACCAACTAGAGACAAACTCATCATGAGGAGTCGCCAAAATTTGCGTCAGAAAGGGAATCTACAGAAAAGTGAACAGAATTGAATTAGTAACAGTTTTGCAGTTGCAAAAAGACTATATATAACCCTATCAAGGTAGGTGTTAAAAGCAGTGGGTTTCAAAGCTTACAGTATTAGTTATGAAGGAAGATCTAAAGTTTGAATCATCAGAAAAGACGTCAACAAGACGCAATGCACTGATAAGCACAGAACCCATGGGGTAACTCTTATCATGGGAACCGGCAGCAGGTTTTTGTTTTCTTCCAAATGCGATCTTCAGCAAATCAAGAACCTGCAGTAATCATTGTGATAAATTTGATAGGAACTGAATGATATTTTCAGATGCTGCAGAAAAGGAGTAATTTCAACCCCAGCTGTGGTCAGACCTAGGAGAACTAACCTCCAGCCCTAGTTGCATGCTCTTCGGTAAAGTGGCGACTTCATCGAGGTAAGAAATACTTTCAGATTCACGCAGTTGTAACAACTACAGAGTGTTTGACCAGGCATTAGTTATAAACTCAACACTGGCAGTACACAGTACTAGTACTTGAATTAAACAAAGTAATTCAAGACTCATGACAAACTTACGATAGATTTTAGTCTTCTGTCTGGAAATGGAAGAAGCGATATCAGTTGATCCTTTCAGCCATTCTGGAACACCTAACTTCAATATCGTAAACGAGAGTGACAGTATACCTCCATTTCTACAGAGCTCCTGCGTTTAGTAACTTCTTGAGTCAATATCCTCCAAGGGCATACACCATGTAATGATATACAGAAACAGTAACATATTTGAGTACATACTCACTTGTTTTAGTAGAAAACAAAGGAAGATGTATGTGTCACTAAACTAAAGTATTATTCCACACACTAGATTAGTCTAGGTTAATCAGTTAATCTATTTTCTGGAAATCTTATGCAAGGGGTAACGAGATGGAATTGAACTAAAACTGGAGAGTAAGTAATGAGTTTTTTTAGGGAGAGGGTTAGTGTGATATAATTCTATTTGCATCACTGATCAGTATGCCGAAACAAGTATATCTTGATAAATCATAAAGAAGAAAAGGAGCTCACATTCAGCAGTTTTTCCCTTAACAGTGGAACTAAAAATACAAGGAAATGCATTTCCAAAAAAAAAAAGGAAATGAGACGCATAGGAATATACGGGACCTTGTTTTTTAAAATACAATCTCGGAATAACTTCTGCTGGCACAGTGACAAAAGAAATTGCAGTGATGCTTCGCACTGTTGGCATATGAAGTAAGTGAGTTGTGAGTCAAAAGGACCAACAGGAAAGGCTTTGGTGCCCAATGTTGATAGCCTGACACTCAATAACCTCATATCTTCATGCAGACTATCAAAGGCTACATCCATAAAGATATCAACCTGACCACAAAACATCAAATATTAACAGAGATGAATAGATTGAATACAAAGTACCTAACAGGCAGATCTATGTCTTTGCTGGTATAACATTCATATCAAAGGATGCCATAGTGATCAACGCTTTTTTATACCATGATATCTTTCTACTGAGATGTATAAACACACGAAACAGAAAACAATAACTAAACAGTAGTCAACAAAAACTTATCAGCAACTAAGGTTCAGATAAAGCAGTACAATAGCTAAAGGAAGTTAAATACAAACATAATCTCTTAGTATTATATAATAAAATGATGCCTGCGGATAACAGCCTGTAATAATATAGCGCAGCCAAAGAAATTGGCACATTTTAAGAATACTACTAATTTTAGCTCAGATTGGCCTGGGAGCTACACTTGTTACTAACCTGGTTGAACCACAAAGCACCACAAGTATAAATGAATTTGATTGGAATCTCTAAGAAACGAGTAGACACTCCGCAATATGTTACAAATTCTATTCAGGATGAGGACAAAACCAGCGATAAACATGTCATGATCATTTATGAAATCAACTTGCAGCGCAACAAGATCATTACAGAAAAGTTGGCCGTGATGATGAAAAACAACAAAATCTGGGAGTTCAGAAATCAAAAGCAATGCAGAATAGGGGCGAGGTTAAAAAATACTCCTTCCGTCCCATAATATAAGATCTTTTTTTGACACTACACTATATGGGACGGAGGGAGTAGAATTTAAACATTAACATGTTATAAATTCTGAAAGCTAGTTATATGCTTTTATATTTCACAGTTTCTTCAGAATCAAGCCATGGAACGAAATAATCACTAAATTACCATATGGGTTACCAACTACTTACCTTTGGATGTGCAAGAAGAATATGAACAAGTTCATGCCACTGAGATGAGAAGTAACTTGTCATCAGATGAAGACTTCCTGCTACAAGTGATGAATGTATGAAGGGAGAAGCGCCGAGATGATCTTCCTAATTTAGAATAATAGCTGTTACCAGAAATTAGTATGAAATGGTAACAATTAAGTATAAGCATGCCGCCCTCAATAAATATTTTGGTGGTTGCCGAACCTTCTTCCAGTGAGACAGAATGGATAGCAGAAAGAATATCAGGTCCATAACTTGTTCAGATAACTTCACATCATCCAGAAGAACCTGCATGAAGATAAACAAGGATTGTGACTCAATGCTCATCTTTTACTCATTTAGCAATTAATCATACAGTAAAAGAAAAATTATTGAACGAATTAAGCTTTATCGGAGACAAGACACAAAGACCATATGATGTGATTCATGAGTCAACTATGCCATGGAGAAAGAGAGAACTCGCAGAATATCAAGATTCAAATGAACAGGGTAAGAAATTCATATATGATGAAGCGCACGCCACGGAGCACATATGACAAATCTGAACCTCTTCCGATATCCAAACTTACAGCAAGAAGATGGAGAGGAAGCGATGACACAAGCTTCTCCATGTCCACCTGCAAAGAACATCTGTCAGCGAAAGGGTGGCTGAAATAGATGTAAACATTGTACGTAATAAGCAAGCACCTGCTCTGGACCTCCACCTTCCGCCTTGGACTGCAAGACGAAGCTGTCGGACTCCTTGAGCATCTCACTAAGTTCCCTAGTGGTCAGCCCACTAAGCTCTTGGACAGCAGAAATCATGTCTATCATCTGCACCCAACAATAGAAATATAAGCCCACTAAGCTCTTGGTAGTGAAAAAATATTCAAACATCTTGTACAGAGAATTCATTATGCGGTCAAGCAAGTGTCTTGAAAGTAAACATTATGCTAACCAAGATGCTTTCACAAAAGTGCAGGATCACGTATACATATCCACAGCATAAGCTGCACTAGAGCCATGTACAGAGGCGCATTATTCCTGTGGTAAATTCTGAAGCAGCACTCAACTCAATTTCTACAACATCGAAACAGAATGCAGGATGCCATAACTAAGCAGCACGATTTCTCTGGCCTGGACAGAGACTTGTATATTGTACTAGTCCCTCCGTATCCGTATAAAATACAATACAAATATGCTAGCAGAAAAAGCATGAACCTCATTTTCTCTTTGCTAGCTGATTAAATCGAAGTTACATCACAAACTAGACGTGTCAGAAAATTTACCAGGTAACTTGGTTTCATTCATCTTAAGCTCACTTCACTTCGCATCAAGCTTAAGCTTATTGTACTAGTACTAGGCAAATAAATCTACCCAAAGTCGGCGGCTAAGGAAAGGATCTCTGAGGTCACTGAGGAGCAGGAACTCTGTCCAGGAAGGAAATGCATACGCACCTTGTCTGTGAGGGCCGGGCCCGATCTGGGCGTCCCTCGGCGAAGCTGGAGGCCGGGGTCAGCCTGGACGGCGGCGAGAGCGGGGTCGATCTGGGCGGCGGCGCCGATCTGCCGGCGTGGGAGCTCGGTGGGGGTGGGCCGCGGCGGAGGAGGTGGTCGGGGACGGGGACGGGGACGGGGATAGGGGACGGCGGAGGGCGAAACCCTAGGGGAGGGGATGGGAGGGGAGCCGCTCGCTCGCTCGTCGGCCCGGAGAGAGAGGGAGAGTGAAGGGGCGTGGCGTGGCAGGCTGAGGTAATTTCTCCCAACTCGGAGACTATGTGGGCGGAGCCAGGTACAGAACACGTTCTAATCTCACCCTAGTTTTCACATGCCGGTTCTCACCTCGAATTACCTCGGCATCTTAACCTTCACGATGATGGTAATATGCTCCATGGCCAAACTTGACGATTATGCTGGTTGGGGCCCCCTTTACACGACATTCATGAAGGTTATTAACTCAAACATACAAAGGGGAATTCCATATTTCGCGTCAAACACAACTATAGCTCATCTTTTTTCCCCCCGAAAACTAGTAATTACTCATCAACCCTACAGATGAAGAGCACAGAGGATGGAGACAAAGTTACAAGCCAATATGGTGTGGGGAAGAAGGGATGCATGGCGGTGTCGAGGGATTGAAGGGTTCCAGCTGGTTCCGCCTTGACACGGTGACATACAACACACTCAGAAACAAAAGTGAGCGCTTTACCCTGCTTCACCAATATGTTTGCTTCAAATCCTGATACATTTTGGTGCTACCTGGGTGGATAAAAAAGGAAGGGGGAGGGTATCATGAGCTTCTTGGAGAATGACTTTCTTAGGTCAACATGCTTAGGCATGACAAGACGATCCTCAAAGGACAAAGTTCCCTCATCATCCAGAGAGAAGCATTCGTACTTGGCAACGCCGGATTTAATGCCTTCTTTGATGTTCTTGATCATATTATCACGAAGTTGAGCTTTACAGATTTGATCTTGAAGGGTTGGAGTGACTTCAAGACTAGCAAGATATCCTTGAGGAAAATTTCAAGGTTGATCTTCCGAAATTCTTCACATAGGGATGGATGTTGGTTCAATCATGAGGTTATTTCAATAAGCTTTGCGACTGAGAGCGTCGGCTATGACATTTGCCTTTCCTGGAGTATGAGAGATACCAAGATTGAAGTCCGCAATGGTGTCCTTGACCTCCGTGTTGAGCCCAGTGCTCGGGGTGCCACTCCTTTGGCATGTCATCATCCACCCATATCTGAATCTTCTCAGCCAGTGGCTCCTCCCCTCTTACGACGTCGGAGAGGTCGACGACATAGGGGAAGTGGCGATAAACACCGAACCAGAGCCTGAGCTCCGAGGCGTAGTCTGCCTTGCCGTGGAACGGCATGAGCTAGTCGTTGGTCTTGCTCCACTCGCGAGTCATGGTGTGGAAAGTAGGTGCCGATGTCCTCGGCATAACCGATGAGAAGCAGATGGTGTCGCTGCTGATGACGACGCAGGGGCCGACAGAGGTGTGCTTGTGGTGGATGATGAAGGGTGGCAGTGGGAGGACGTCGCAGTGCCAGGCAGGGAGACTGCCAGCGGCGTGTTCTTTTGCTCGTGTAGGCTCGGCATGGTGAGCACGCTGTCGGGATCGGTGTCGAAGCGGAAGATGCGGTTGGCGTCGTCGGCGACGATGACCTTGTTCTCCGAGGCTGTCGCGAAGAAAGTCACAGAGCGAATGAACGTCCAAAAGGACTGGCACACTGGCGGCCTCATAGTCACCAGGGTTGTCGGCGGCTTGATCTTGGGTGCCGCCATCTCCGCCATCGCCAAGTCAGCCTTGCAGATTCTCCTTGTGTTGGGCACCGAGGCCTTGGCAGGCGTGAGCGTCGGCACCACCTTGGTGTGCGCGGCCGCTTCTTCAGGTGTCTGGTAGAAACCTTGGAGAGGTCCAAGCGCCGAAGCGAATACAAGTTATTGCGCCCGTCGAACACCCCCAGGTTCAAGAAACCGCCACCGACGGCGTTGTCGCTTATCGAAGTCGAGTGGCGCAGATGATCTACTGGCGGCGGTGAACCTGGAAGAGCAGAACGGCGGCGGAGCGACGGGAGAGTTGGATGGGAGGTAGAGGTGGTCTAGAGCACGTGCAAGTCATGGCGCATTTTTACCGATCATCGTCGATGGGACCTCCTACTCGGCGACCCGCGTGCTGGAAACCGTCCGCACGCATCCCCCCGCTCCCCAACACGCCCTTTCTAGGCGGGCCCATGTGCGGACCGGGACGCCCCCTGATTTTTTCCTTTTGTTTTGTCAACAATTCAAGATAAAAAAAAGTTCTAGATTTCAAAAAAGTATTGAATTTTGAAAAATGAATGAATTCAAAAAATGTTCATGTTTTCAAAAAATGTTTGAGAATTCGAAAATGTTCACGAATTTGTGAAAAATGTTCATGAATTTAAAAAATGTTCATGATTTCAAAAAATGTTCATGATTTCAAGAAATGTTCTTGAATTCAAAAAATGTTCAAGATTCAAGCTAATGTTCACAAATTAATAAAAATATTCACAAATTTAAAAAATGTTCATGATTTTGAAAATTGTTAATGAATTCAAAAAGTGTTCACAAATTCGGTAAATGTTCACAATTTAAGAGAATCGTCACAAATTTATGAATTGAAAAAATATTCATGTTTCAAAAAATTGTTCGTGAATTTAAAAAATGATCATGATTCCAAAAAAATCTTCATGATGTCAAAAAAATTCACGACCTAAGACAATATTCACAAATTTCTAAAACAATGTTCTAGATTTTGAAAAAAATGTTCGTGAATTTTAAAAATGAACGTTTATGATTTTGAAAAATAGGTTTTCCAAAAATGTTCAAACACTAAAATATTTTTGCAAATTGAAAAAAAAGAATAAAAATGTAAAACAAGAAACAGAGAAATAAATAAAAATTAAAACAGAAAAAGAAACATAAACGAAAGACGAAAGACGAAAAAATAAAAAAATAAAAAGAAAGAAAAATATCAGGAAAAACAAAAAATCCAGTTGGGACGAAACCCAAAAATGGGCCGGCCCATACATAAACCAGCACGTGAGAGAGGGGGTTACGCATGCGGTCGAGTCGACGACCCGTGCGCCAAATAGTATTCCTTGTCATCGATCTGCGGAGGGCCGCGGCCTTTGATTGCTTCAGTCAGACCTCTGCGTTGGAGGACGGTTGCGTGTGCCATCTGCATACATGGGCCTAACAAATAGGGCTTCCTTCTTCTTCGTTTATGTATAAGGGTGCTTCCTATTTGGCGCTTCAGGCACCCGTTAGCATACATTTTGCAAATGGGAGCACACAGGTCCTCCGCGCTGGGCCGATCCCCTTTGTTTATCTATTCTTAAAACACAAGAAAAGCGCGCTTTAGGACGGAATCAAACCACCGACTTCCCGATTGAGGGACACACTGACCACCGCACCACACAACAGGATCTGATAAGTTACTCTTTTTTATCCTTTCTTCTTCTTCTTTCCTTTTTCCATTTTCTTCTTTCCTTTTTTTCTGTTTTTTCCTTCTTCCTTACTCGATGGAAAAAAAATCATGAACTTTTTTGGTTTTACGATGAACTTTTTTGAAAATTGAAGACTTGTTTTCAAATTTTGATGAAAATTCTCATTTTCGATGAACTTTTTCAAATTTGATGATTTATTTTTCAAAACCGATGAACGTTTTTCAAATTTGATAATTGTTTTTCAAATTTGATAAATGTTTATTCAAATTTGGTGAACCTTTTTCCAATTTGATGAATTTTTTTAAGTTTGTGAACTTCTTTCAAATCCATGAACATTTTTTAATTCATGATTTTTTTCAATTTTTATGCAAAAAAATTCAGATTTTTTTGTTTTTCTATTTTTTTTAAGTCAACAGTTGACCGGTCAACGATTGAATTCACAATAGATCCGAGTTGAGAGTTTTTGTACCTATTACTTTTGAGAGTTGCATGCTCTCTAGATGAATAGATGTTGGCTTGAGTGTCGAAGAGTAAATTTTTTCACGAAGTCAAAGTTTTCAGCAACCAAAAGTAATTGTGGTCCGCGAAGCAAGTTTGTCGAAGGTTTGAAGATCACCGTTAAGGATCTATTCCGGGTGAATTCAACTGAAGTCTGATCAACATCACGTTGAAGAAGAATAGAACGAAGATAGTTTATCTTCTGGGTTGAGTCCCAAGTCCCTTCAACCAGACGTAGCTCTTTGGTAGAAGAGTGAACTGGTCTACCAAATAATCTATTGTCTTCGAGCACCTGTAACACCCCCCTGTAATAGCCACAGTGATCACCCTTGATAATGCCATGTCATCATGTTTGACTTTGCATAAGCATCATTTGCATCATGCCTCAATTCAAATTCAAATTCAAATTGCAATTTAAATCTCAAGTGGAAAATAAAAGTTGTTCAGATCAGTAACTAAAATGTTCATTAAATAGCACATAATTCATAACTAGTTATTTTGAGGAAAACAACATCACCATAATTCCAAAATTGCCCCTAGCTAATTAAAACAGTAGCTAAACAGCAATAAATAACACTAAATTATTTAATAGGATTTAAGGTGAAATCATAATTTGCTCAAACCAATTTTAGATGGTGGATAATAATGCACTGTGAATTATGAGCTAGGTCAGACATTTTATAAAAGTCAATTAGTACCTAAACAATTAGCAAAACAGAAATAAAGACAGAAACAGAAAAAGAAAAAGAGAAGGGCTTACCGGTTACTGTACCTATGGGCTCTAGTTGCACAGTGTTGGGAAGCCCAGCCCGCCACGGCCTTTCGTCCTCCTCCCGCCTCCACCGCGCGCTGTCGACGGCGCTCGCCGACACGTTGCCGTCGTCGCACGTGTCGCCCATCCGTCACCGCCCCGAGGTGGATAAGGCCCCCTCGTCCCCCTGGTGAAACCCTAGCCCCCATTTCCCCCTCTCCTTCTCGCGCGCGCTCGTTTTCCCCTCGCCCGCAAGCTCCATCGTCGTCGCCGTCGATCCCGCGCACCCCGTCGACCTCGAGCCCCGCTGAGATGACGTAGAGCTCCGCCACGGTCTTCTCCGTCGATCACGCCCAGCCATTGGCTTCGGGAAGCCCTGCTGCGACCTCCTCGAGCCCGTCTTCAACCTCCTGTCGCCGGAGCTTCGCCGGCAAATGCCGCCGCCCTGCTGCTCCTAAGCCACCGCCGGGCCTACGTGTGCCTCCCCGGTGAGCTTCTCCTCCTTTCCCCTCTCTCTCGCCCGCGGATTCGCTGCCGTAGCCGTAGTTGCCGTCGCCGCCCGAGAGCCCCGCCGCCGATGTGCTCGTCGCCGTCGTCTCCGTTGTTGTCATGCTCATCCGAGCCCACCACGGTGCTCCACGCGCCGCTAGGACCCCGTAGAGCCCCTCTGTTTGCTCGATAACGCATCGCCGACGCGTCCCCGTCGCGCGCCCGAAAGGTCTCGCCGCCGGCGAGCTCCCGCCGCTCGTTTCCGACCGAATCAGCCCGCGAGACCGCCACCGTCGTGCGCGGCGTGGAGCGCCCGTTCCAGCGAGCCCAACCACGCCTCGAACGGTGCCTCCTGGCGTCGGCCCCGTCGAGCCCCCGTGCGCGCCGCCGCCTTCGCTCGTCGCCGGCGTCGTTTCCGGCCAAGTCCGGGGATGCCTCCGCCACCAATCGACTCGCGGTCGAGCGCCCGTTCTAACGCACCTGGCCGCGCGCGAAATGGCCGCCTGCAGCGCGATTCCGGAGACCTCCAGTGGCCTCCGCCGCGTTTTGTGGTCGCCGGCGGCTTGCCGCCGGCCACCGCCGACGTGGCCTGGTCGGGCCCACCACTGGGTCACTGACCCTGGGCCCCGCTGGCCCCAGTTGACCGAGTTGACTTGGTCAACTCGGCTGACTGGGCAGCCCAGTCACTGGCAGGTGGGCCCCCCTGTGTCAATGACAGGTGGGTCCCCCTTGTCAGCAAATTAATTAGTAAATAGATAAGTTAAAATTAATTAATTTAGTTTATTATGTCACTGACAGATGGGCCCCACATGGTTAATTAGTCTGTTAATAGATTAATTAGCCCACCGTCTATGACAGGTGGGTCCCACTGGTCAGGTTTGACCTGGTCAGCCCCACTGTTGACTGCTGACGTCAGCATTGCATCATGCTGACGTCATCCCCACACTGTTCTGGATAATGTCAAATTAATTAATTAAAATAATTTCAGAAAATTAGTAAAACTTTAGAAATTCATATCTTTTAATCCGTAAGTCAGATGAAAATAATTTATATATGTAAAATGATCAGAAAAATATGAAGATTCCGAATATGTGATCAAAATGCCTGTCCAACACTCCTAGCTAGCCAAACATGGAACTTTTTGACTGTTTTCAGTAGATGAATAGTGCACCACCTTAATAAAATAAATCCAAATAAGTTCTAATTAATTCCCAAGAGTTAACTAAATCATTTAGATAGGCAGTAGGACATATATGCATGTCATTTTAGGCATGTCATGCATAATGATTGCTTTTTGCCGTGAATTTATTGTTTCTTCCCCCCTCCTTCTCTCTCGATAGACGCCGAGACCGACGCCGTTGCTGCAGAGTACGACCACACCCCCGACGACCAGCCGTCAGACGACCCCGCCTTTGCCGCAGAGCAACCAGGCAAGCAAACCCCCTTGACGCATGCCTATATCGCCCAATTCCTTCCCCTTCCTGCTTGCATTAGAAATTGCTGCTACTTTGTTTTATCCTAATTCTGATGCATAGCCTGTCCTTGTAACTGCTATTGATAACCGCCTATTGTTCGAGCTGCTTAGTATAGGATTGGATGGTAAACCATCTGTGGCCCCTCTCCCTTGCTGTAGTTGCTCCGCTTTATTATCTGTGCCCCGATCGCTTGACCGACGGGCTGAGAACAGCACATCACTGCACACCCCCTGAATTGCTCGACACTGCAGAGTTGGCATCGAGTGCCGAGGGTGATATCTCTTAGCTCACTTCCGACGGTGCCTCTGTAGTTTAGCTAGTCGGACGTGGAATTACCGAGGGTGATTCCTCTTCCTCCACCTCCGGTGAAGCTTCTGTCGTGCAACCCTTCAAGTGTGAACCAACGAGGGTGATTCCTCCTGGTTCTCCTTGTCGGATTACAACGAGTGGAATCCATCGAGGGTGATTCCTCGGACTCCTCCTCGATGCTTGGACACACGGTTACTTTGACCTTTGATACAGGCGGGTCCACCTCGAGAGGTACCCGCGGGGGAAAGGTAGAGTCAGGCTGACCCACTATGTCTCGATCAGCCGAGGCCGGACATCACCAGGAACAAGGGTGTGCGGCCGGAGTTTATCGAACATGTTGGTCGAGCGAGAAAACAATGTAAAGTCAGGCTTGCCTGCTACGTGTCGATCAGCCGAGGCCGGACATCACCAGGAACAAGGGTGTGCGGCCGAAGCTAATCGCGCGTGTTGGTGAGCGAGTTACTAAATGAGCTTATACGGATTTGGGTGTTTGATCTGAGTGGGTCGTCGTGCCCATTTCGCACTACCACCACGTGTGATAATGGTTTAATGGGGCCCTCTGCGTCGTAGTGTCAGCCGTAAGCTCTTCAGACGTCACAGGTTACTTGCGGGCTGATTGCTAGGATTGGGCTGGTTACTTCACTGGGTTGTCCAGTGTCGCGCCTGTTTCTCCGGCCAGTCACGTAACGTGTAGGAGTGCAAAGGGTGATGGGCTCAAGACCCCTGCGCACTTAGGATTTAGACCGGCGTGTTGACCTCTCTGCTGAGCTATAGGCCGGGCTGCGTCGTGTTGATCCTCCGAGGCCGGGCATTACCCAGCAAGTGTGTGCGGCCGGAGTTGATCGAGCGTGTTGGGTAACAGTAGTGCACCCCTGCAGGGAAGATATCTATTCGAATAGCCGTGTCGACGGTAACGGGACGCTTGGAGTTGTGCCCGGATCCATGACAACTATAAAGAGATGATTCACGATAAACTGTTAATAATGCTCTCGGGATCGCTTTCTCGCAGGGTGTCGAGGAAGGATCTCAGGGCATTGCTGTTGTGTAATCAACATGTATGCTATTGCTATCTACTCTCTTCTTATGCTGCAAGACTGCTTGAAGATGCTAGTCTTCGATAGGCTAGGCTTCTCCCCCTTTATTCTGGCATTCTGCAGATCAGTCCAAAGATATAGCCCCATTCCTTTGATAACAATGCATAACTAGCATAGATATGATGTCAGTCTTGCGAGTACTTTGGATGAGTACTCACGGTTGCTTTGCTATTCTTTTCCCCCATACACCATTTGATGATACATCAGACGATGGAGCCCAGGAGCCAGATGCCACCGCAGGAGCTTACTACCAGGAGGGTCCTGATGGTACTTACTACTGGATCGAGCCAGCCGACCAGGAGTAGTTTAGGAGGCTCCCAGGCAGGAGGCCCCGCCTCTTTCGATCGGAGTTGTTGTTTGTTTTCGCCTTCTTAAGGCAAAACTTGTTTAACTTTGTGTCTATACTCAGATACTTTTGCTTCCGCTGATGCTTGTATGACATCAAGCTTATGTATTCGAGCCCTCGAGGCCCCTGGCTTGTAATATAAAGCTTGAATTATTTTATTTGTGTCTAGAGTTGTGTTGTGATATCTTCAAGTGAGTCCCTAGGCTTGATCGTGTGCATTTGCGTGTATGATTAGTGCACGATTAAGCCGGGGGCGTCACAGCACCACTGGTTATTTCTACTCTACTACAGTTCTTTCAGTAGTTTATCTTCTGTGCTCTTTGTCACGATAGATAATTGTGATCATATATCTTCCTTTGTTTATTATGTGTAGCATGACTATGTTGTTCAGTGTATTTCAATTTGCCAAGCTTAAGATAGTTTGTCTGTATGCTCGTCTCTTGATTCTCTTGTGCTACTTGTTTATTCAGCTGAGTTATGCTCTGATGAACATTTCTCAGTAGGGTGTATTTAGTATCGCGATCTATTTCGTCATATTGTCCTCCATGCTGTTTGTGTTGTTTCCTTTCTGTGTGACCATTGTTGTCGCGAAAGTTCTCTACCACTACACTAGGAAGATTATCATCGCTTTCATCGAAAGTTTTGCTTAGTCGTACTGGTTTAGCCTGTTTGTCTTCGTGTGCTTGTGCTTACTTTGTTTCAGTGTTCCTATTGTAGTATTACTTCTGCTGTTTTGTTTCGAGAGATTTGAAGTTTTGAAAATAAATAAATTAAATATCCCATTCACCCCCCCCACCTCTAGTCGATATACTCTCGATCCTACACAATGTTTGTCTAGAGTCAAACGGTACAAAATTTGTTCAAGTTTATATGAAAACTATCAACAAACACAATTCCAAATTAGTTATCATTAGATACGTCATAGAATGTACTTTTAAAATTATATCAAATTAGCATTGTAATTTCTGATAGTTTCTCTGCAAACATGGTCTATATTTGTTATATGCACTCGGTTAGCGGCCTTCACCGAGTGCTCGAAGGTATGCACTCACTCGTCACATAATCATTTCCCGGTAGTAATTTATTGGGGAAAAATATGTATTGCCCATCATGGCGTCTCTGAACCTTGGCAATATTGGAGCTGAGTCTCTCAGCTCTCTCAATTCTTCGATAGGCTAGGCTTCTCCCCCTTTATTCTGGCATTCTGCAGATCAGTCCAAAGATATAGCCCCATTCCTTTGATAACAATGCATAACTAGCATAGATATGATGTCAGTCTTGCGAGTACTTTGGATGAGTACTCACGGTTGCTTTGCTATTCTTTTCCCCCATACACCATTTGATGATACATCAGACGATGGAGCCCAGGAGCCAGATGCCACCGCAGGAGCTTACTACCAGGAGGGTCCTGATGGTACTTACTACTGGATCGAGCCAGCCGACCAGGAGTAGTTTAGGAGGCTCCCAGGCAGGAGGCCCCGCCTCTTTCGATCGGAGTTGTTGTTTGTTTTCGCCTTCTTAAGGCAAAACTTGTTTAACTTTGTGTCTGTACTCAGATACTTTTGCTTCCGCTGATGCTTGTATGACATCAAGCTTATGTATTCGAGCCCTCGAGGCCCCTGGCTTGTAATATAAAGCTTGAATTATTTTATTTGTGTCTAGAGTTGTGTTGTGATATCTTCAAGTGAGTCCCTAGGCTTGATCGTGTGCATTTGCGTGTATGATTAGTGCACGATTAAGCCGGGGGCGTCACAGGTTGGTATCAGAGCCGACTGCCTGTAGGAAGCCCCTCTCCAACTCTTTGGCCGCAGTTGAGTCTAGTATTTCCGAAAACTATTTTACTAACATGGCTGTGTGGCTTACGGGCCCACGTCGCCAACTGGGTGGTATTAGGATCTTTTATTCCTCTTCTATACTCTGGGACTCTGAATCCTCTTCTTTTCGGGTTAAATGAATTTTACTAACGCCGACACTAGGATCTCGTAATCTCGTCCACCCGGAGAGCTGGATTATCAGTGCTTGTTTCCCTATCATTGATCTGATTAATCTGATAATCACATTTTCCTTTCCATTGGTCTGTTTAACCTTTCTTTCCAAGTTGTATTATGCTTCCCATTGTCATTTGACAAATCCTGAATTTCCTCTGTTTCAGATGGATCGCTTGTTTCCACCACGCCCTACGACGCAGCTTGTGCTTCGCACTTCGGCTCGCAATGCCCCTGGTTTTCCAGCTGTCCTGATCGCCCTCCTGACCAGGCTTGGTTACCGCTGGTACCCCGAGTACATGGTCTATGAGGATTACCGCGAGTTCAACCAGGAGCAGTACCATGCAGATGTTCGAATCTATGATCAGAGGGATGACTCAGAGACCGAGTTGCACCTTTTTCACGGTATTGGTGTGACGATTGAGATGGCAGTCCATGATGCTGCCTACTCTGCTGTCGCGCGACTCCGTGGAGAGCATAGCAGCTTGGATACCTCTGAGTTCCGGTACATTCCATATGCACCTACTGGAGATGCTACTGGATACTACACAGCTGTCTGTGCCCCGTACGAGCCTCGTCGATATGACCCGTGCGTGTTGATTCAGTGCACTCAGGCTCTGGATCGCACTAACCGGGCTCTCGCCGTCGAGCTGTTTGCCACTCGAGCACGTCTTTACGATGCTATGACGCAGTTGCTACCAGCTGTTCGTGCAGGGATACATCCGGAGTATATCCTTTACCCACGCAGGACTCAGATGCCGGCAGGTATTGACTGGCCTGCTGTTGGAGGTCACACCCCTGCGTGTGGGCCTCTTCTTTCAGCTCGAGACCGGGTTCTGCATCAGAGTGCACACGGAGAGCAGGACCTTTCTGCTACAGAGATTCATCGTCCGCATTTGCACTTGCAGTTACCCCGTTTCAGTGGTTTTCGCCGGCGTTGATGTAGCCTTTGCTATGTCTCGTCGTGTAGTTTCCTCACCGCGTGCCTGCGCGCCGCCTAGCATGTCTTTTTCCTTAATTTAACGCCGTTATGCTATCCGCATGTAACCGACTCTGTGTATGGATCTGTATGTCTTAATTGACTACTGTTATGTATCTGATGCACTACTTCTTCATTGTCGTGTTACATCGTGCTTGTCGGTAATCATTTGCAGTTGCTTTTACTAAACTACCCCCTGTTAAAATTTTAGCAGGATGGTTAGGCCGAGTGGTCGTGGTCGTGGTCGTGCCCCTGGGCATCCTCCACCGCCCGACTACATGGCCGCAATGATGCAACAATTTGAGCTCAACCGTCAGTTTATGACCAACATTATGGCTCAGTTTCCCCATCAGAACAACCAGAACCAGAACCCAGCTGCAATAACACTGTCAGAGTTTGTGCGCCTCAACCCCACTATTTTTCGCAACCCTGCTCAGTCGCTGGACGCCGATGACTGGCTCCGCGACATTGCTTATGAGATGGAATCTGCTAGTGTCGCCCCTAACAGCTATGTCACTTTTGCGACCTACTTCCTGAAGGGACCTGCTGCTCAGTGGTGGTCCACTCACAAGCGTACACTGCCTGCTGGGACAATCGTCACTTGGGATGACTTTCAGACTGCCTTCCGTGCTCGCTACATTCCTCAGGGAACCATAGACCGGAAGAAGACCGAGTTTCGCAATCTCGTTCAGGGCAACAAAACTGTTGAAAACTATCAACGGGAATTTCTTGACTTATCCCGCTACGCTGAAGAAGACATCCCCACTGATGCTCGTAGACAGGAAAAGTTCCGTGGTGGACTCCATCCGGACCTCGAGCTTGCACTGGCTGCTCAAGACTTCCCCGACTTTGCCACTCTTGTGAACAAAGCTATTCTGGTTGAGACTGCTCAGGCCAAGCACAAGGAATCGCAGAAGCGCTATCGTGACACCGGCTCATCTTCGAGCTCAGCACAGAAGCGTCGTATCTGGATCCCCAACAGTATGTACCGTTCACCTGCCCCTGCGCCAAGACCCTCGTATGCTGCACCTCGTCTGCCTCCTCCGCCACCGAGGCAGCCGAGAGCTCAAGCTGCTCCACCCCGTGCTCCTCTTCGTCCTGAGGATGGACTCTGCTTTAAGTGCCGCAAACCGGGTCACCTTGCTAAGGATTGCCCTCAGAATCAGAATCAGTTGGGTTTTCCTCGCTATGGCCGTGGCAATGGTCGTGGCAACAATCAGACCCGCAACTATAATACTGGGTCTGCTGCTCATGGTCGTGGACATGCTTACAACATTGACATTGAAGAAGTCCAGGATCAACCTGCTACTGTGATGGGTACTCTCCTCGTTAACTCAGTACCCGCTTCTGTTTTATTTGATTCAGGAGCATCACATTCATTCATGTCTGAAGCATTTGCATTATCACATGACATCGCACTTGATAGAATGAACCTACAAATGGCCATACGTACCCCTGGCGGTCATTGTCATGCTGACGTAATGGCACCTAATGTCACCGTCGAAATAGAAGGGTTGGAATTTCTTGTTTCACCCATTATTTTGAAGTCTTCCACCATAGACCTCATTCTGGAAATGGATTGGTTGAAAGCTCATATTGCTAACATTAATTGTGCCACTAAAGTCGTCCAGCTCCTTCACCCCTCCGATGAGATAGTGATCTACACCGCCCGGATTACCCGGAATGCCGAAGCCCAGATATATGCTCTGAATGCTTTGAACGCCTCACCTCTTGAGGGGATTGAGAACGTTCCGGTCGTTCGCGATTTTCCGGACGTCTTTCCGGAGGAACTGTAGGAGATATGCCCTAGAGGCAATAATAAATGTTATTGATTATCTCCCTGTTCATAATTAGGTTTATGTTCCATGCTATAACTGCAATGATTCTCGAGTCTGCAAATAAAACGAGGCTTGGAGGGAAACTCATGTGCACGTGTGGGATAATAAACGGTAAAAAGTATTCCTAGTCAAGCCTCTATGACTGGCTCAAGTATTGCATGATGATCCTGTTTTCTTGATCATGGGCATGACTATGCCGGCAATTTTGAGGGCACAATTGTTGGTAGAACACTTGTGTTGAATCGACCCGAATTGATGTTATGCTATGAGATACATTCGTCATTAGTTAATGGTTTATAACACAGAGATAGTTAATGTTTGCATAATTCCTTAGACCATGAGAGTGTCGAGTTTCTTCATGCTTGCTTCATGAACTTTGGGGTTTGTTAAACGTCATCCGTAAATGGGTGGCTATTACGGCGGCTTACGGGTTCATGGAAAAGTATGTCAAGTAACTTGATAGCTCAAGATTGGGATTTGCTCCTCCAACGATGGAGAGATATCTCTGGGCCCTCTCGGTGTTACGGTATCCATCATCGTCTGGCCAGACACAGGGTGATTTGATCACAGGGATGCCGGAACACGGGAACGAGAAAAGAGAACAATACCGGCAACGAGGTAACTGGCATTGTGGACAAGTGTTGATCCACGAGGATACCAATGTTTCTCACCTCGGGTAATTGTAACATATCGCGAAGCAACAGGAATAGCACACGGCAACTGGAGGTTCACTCGAATATTCATTCGTGTGGGTATAGGGGTCAATATGGGTGTCCACGGCTCCGATGTTGATCATTGATCGGAAAGTGTTCCGGGTCATGTCTATACTTCACCGAACCTATAGGGTCACACGCTTAAGGGTCATCTATCTGCTGAATACTAGACGGGGAGTCTGAGAGAAATTCACCGAAAAAGTTTCGGACGAAACGGAAACGTTCCGGAGAGGATATCGGAATAGTTCCGGTAAAACTGAAAAGTTGTTTCAGAGGATACCATAAAGTCAGATTGGTTTCGGCACATGCCTGATAATTCTTGGAGGGTGCCAGAATCGTTCTGGAAACTTTCTGGAATTTTCCGGGATGAAAACCGGAAATGTTCCGGAGCTGCCGGAACCGCTTCAGATGCTTTTCGCAGATGAAAATCACTAAACCGGAATTGTTCCGGATCGCATTGAAACTTATTTTAGTGGGTACTGGAATTGTTCTAAGCCCACATAAATATTTTCAGTTCGACCGGACGCTGAAAAATGTCGTCGTGAATAGTGAAATCAGATTTATGGATATGGTTGGAAGTTGGCTTTCCACAAATATCTTCCCAAGATATTTTGGGATGACATGGCATTTTGGATATGCCCATCCTACCCCTTGTTTTTCCTATAAATAGAGGGGAGGAGGCAGCCCCATATGCTTCATGCTTGCTCTCACATACACATGCCATGACATTTCTGGCTTCTCTCTCCCTCCCAGCGAAATAGTTTCGTAGAGCCGAAAGGCTGTCTGGGTTCCGGTGGGAACTAGTTTTGGACGGCGAAGCCCTGCCGGATAGGTGACACCGTATGTGTGCAACTCTGTAGAGAGATCGTAGTTTCGGTTTTAGTTCGAGAGTGCCTCCCGAAGGGCTGTCCGAGTTACAGTTTGAGTTTCGGGTGTCCTCCCGAAGGGCTGTCCGAGTGACCCGCCCGATGGGCTGTCCGTGAGGCCTCCCGGAGGGCTGTCCGAGGATCCGTCCGGTGGGACTATCCGAAGGACTGTCCAGAGGCCTCCCGGAGGGCTGTCCGAGGATCCGTCCGGTGGGACTATCCGAGGGACTGTCCAGGGGCCTCCCGAAGGGCTGTCCGAGGATCCGTCCGGTGGGACTATCCGAGGGACTGTCCCGATGCCTCCCGAAGGGCTGCCCGGAGATCCGTCCGGTGAGCTGACGTGGGAGTACATCCTCGCGGTTGGGAGGTTGTAAATCCTAGCTGCGGGGATCTGCACCGCCGATCGTCATCGACTCTACTTCCGCTGCGCTACGAGTCGGTAACGAAACAGATCAAACCTTGTATGCAGTCTCCATAGTGATCCTGGGCTGGTACGTAGGTCGGAAATTTTTTGTTTTCTGCTGCGTTTCCCTACAGTGGCATCAAGAGCCGTGCTATGCGTAGATGCAGGTTGCGATCTAGAATACATAGAGATGTATGGGTGTTGCACAATATAATTAGGTAGTAGATGAGATCTATTGCTGAAAATTATTTGTGCGGGTAGCAGATGAAGTCTGTTACCCGATGTTCTTGTTGCTTCCCTAGAATTTGCATATTTCTGATCTTGATAAGAGTATGGTGGAGTTTCAATGTTCTGGCAATCCGCGATCCTGATTGATCAACGAAGTGCAAACAGTTCATTGAATTCCACCGTAGTTAAAAAGAAAGATGAAATTTCGCAGACGAAAGGGCAATGCAGATGTGATCTGCACGGGGGTCACGCGTATGACGAAGTTTAGTATGGGGCTCGAGATTTTATTATCTCGTGTTTCATACACCCTGGAAAGTTAATCTAGCGACTTGAATTATCATGCTTGATGATGAACGTTGGTAGCTTCGGTTTGTTTCGAAACCTTAGAAGCCACGTAAAATAAATTTTTGCATGAACCGATTAGAGGCGTCTAACTTGGTTTTGCAGGATGGTTTGCATGTGCATGTGATGTGGTATAGCAGTGTTCATAATAATTTGATTATGTATGAGATGACTATATGATGTAAATTGATTAACATGACCTGCGTGTCATGATTCGGCATGATGGCTGGAGCCATATGATTGCACTTTAATGACCTGCGTGTCAACCTTATGTAATGCACTTATTTTATTAGCTATAGAGATAGCAATATTATCTGGTGCATCGACAAGGTGTTGGCAATCTTCGCGAAGGTGAATACCGACGCGAATACCGAAGACGAAGAAATGAGACTTCTCCGTCAGAAAGGGCTATACCATATCATGCTATTATGAATTGCCTGAGATGCTTATCCCTTATGATGCACCCTTCTTGATTGCGCGGTAGTCGCTTTTATTAGGGTGATCTCTCACAAAAATATCAAGTAGTTAGTGTTCTCCCAAGTGTAGCACCGTCACGGCACCTAACTTTTCGGGGTATCACATGGATACATGGGTACGAACGATTAGGGATGTGTGAGGCGGGTGAGTTGAGACCTCGCAGCGAGATCACTTGGTTGTCTTGACGTTCAGGCATGAAAGTCATGAGCTCGGAACACACGCATCGAAAGATGAACAAGAGTCACATGGAGATGTGATCGGCAAGTTGGCCTACCGATTGCAATTCTCGTCACTTGAGATGGATACATCCTTGGCGTTGAATTGTAATTTGGATCTTGTATCACTCAAAATCAATTATGAGAGATATTGATTTGAGTGGGAGCGCACTGAAGAATTAACTTGTTTAATTCTCAGTGCAATTAATTTTGAACACTGTCAAAGTGTGGTTTGCATAATAGTTGTAGAATAATGGCTCGCGTTTCCACCTTCCCTATTAAAATTGAATAGCTGTTAAATATCTGGTTAAAACTTTACGGTTGGTAACGTAATGTGAGGATTGTCCTCAATAGTGCTGAGAAGGACTTTGTCCTATCGCATACTTTCGGTATTCTCCCGCTAATGCTATGGATCATGTGACTCTCGTCCTTCCATCCAAAAGCTAGAATTCTGTTTCAGTCAAGTGCAATACGTTTGCTTCCATGAGACCCAAACTTCAAAAGTTTGGATAGTTATGTGATATTCATGGAATCTGAAAATCATTTTCAGAGACAGACAAAGGCTAAAAGATATGAGATATCCAAAGCAATGCTTGTTTGCAAACTATTAGTAAAGGAGTTTACTATGCATTAGACTGATAAGAGAGGGATCCAGAAGAACGCCTGTCATATGATGATGGTGAATAAAACAAACAACTTAAAGAGAAAGGAAGTGTCCGAAGGGTGTTAGTGAAACTTTCACACCTAGGAAGTCCGGGGCTAACGCCACTCTTAAGTTGGGTGCTTCTTCTGAGAGTAGGAGAAATACTAAAAGTTAAACTGTTAGAAGTATAATGGCAAAAGGAAAGAAGACTAGAATATCCAGCTCATGTATGAATGTCATACAAGTTTTTGATGTATAGAAGGCTGGTCAAAGATATAGTTCTTGGGAATTATGGTTAAACATGTTAATCACTAATTCTTGGGTATTGCGAGTTAATCACAAAGATACCCGCTCGATTGCATTCTGTTGCAACTCGATGTAAGAACTACTATGGCCTGAAAGACTAGCCAGGAATGAGGTTGAGATACACACAGGGAACATAGTAAATGTTACTATGCCTTCCATCGGTGTATTACCTATGTATTCATTTTCATAATTCATTTAGAGTTTCACACTCTAGCCTTTTGCATAAAGTATCTTGCAAGAAGGTTGTTCATAAGAGAACTTTTGATGTTCGGTGTTATGAATAACATTAGGGCCATACTTTCATTATGAATGAGATGTATGTTATGAATTTTGATAATAATACATTACCTCTGTATTTACTTTCATAAATCATTTTAGAGTTTTATACACTCTAGCCCATTTGCATAATGTTTGTTGCAAGGGTGTTGATCATAAAAGAACAATTGTTGTTCAGGATTATGAATAACATAAGGGCCATACTTCCATCATCGATGGAACGTATGTTATGAATATTGATGGTAATATGATACACCCATAACACTGACACTAAATGTCGCAAGACTAAGGAATACCACACTTGTGTGGCACTGCATTTGGTCACATTGGAGAAACCCGCATGGAGAAATTCCATTATAATGGATTTTGAAGTCATTTGATTATGAATCATCTGACACTTGCAACTTTCCTCCAGAAAAGTGAAGTGACTGAAATACCGTTCACAGGCCATAAGGAACGAGCAACGAACTTATTGGTGATCATACATTTTGATGTATGTAGTCCGATAAGTGTTGTTGCTAGCAGTGGATTTTATCTATCTTCAGAAATGACTCAAGTAGATATATGGATATTTGCTTGATGAGACGTAAGTCTGGATCTTTTGAAATCATTCGAAAGGTTTACAACATGAAGTAGAAATTATTGTAACAAGAAAGATTATGTTTCTGCAAACTAGATTGCAGAAAGGAATATCTGAGTTACAAGTTTAGCGAATGTCTGATGAGTTGTGAAAAGAGTTTCATAACTTACACCTCCCGGAACTCCACTGTGAGTGGTACGTCCGTGAAGATGTAATCAAACCATTTTTGACATGGTAAGATCAAAGATGACATAAATCAATTTGCCATTATTCCTTTTAAAGTAATGCTTTAGAGACTGCGGCTTTTACACTTAAAAGAGCACCATCAGGTCTGTTGAAATGACGCCATGGTATGGTACGCCCAACCATGCTTGGTCTTTCCTTAACATTTGGAATATGGGGCTTGTGTAAAAGGTTACAAACCTATTCCAAATCAGACAAGTGCTACTTTGTAAGGTTATCCCAAGTCATTGGGTATTCCCCCACCACTATACCGAGGCAAAGGATTTTGCCGCAAAACGGTATGCTTTTAAAGAGAATAGTTCTTGCAAAAAGGTGAGTGGGAGAACAGTGCAACTGGACGAGATAAGTAGTATCTTCGTCATCAGATCAAAGGAAAGGAACCTTGGAAGTAATTCTAGAGTTTCCTACTGCGACTGATACGGAAGTCTCTACAATAAAATGTATGGACTTCGGTCGAACTTGCAGCTGAACCACGTAGGCAGAACTCGTGCAAACCTCTCAGGTGCGCAAGCGAGATATTGTTGTTAGACAACAGTATACCTACGATACACAAGGAAGCGTTGATGGGCCCTGACTCCGGAATTGGCTAAATGCCAATACAATCTGAGATAGTTTCCATATAAGTGTTTCAAGATTAAAATCTTGCTACACCTTTCGGAAGACTTAGAGTCTAAACGAATATTTATGGAACTGAAAACTGATGTGGATAAAAAGTTTTATCCATAAAGCTCGACTTGCTGGAATAACAAGTTCAAGGAGTTGACTACGATGAGATTGTCTCACCGTAGCGATGCTTAAAGTCGGTTCAGGTTGAACTAGCAATTAATACATATTTCAATCATGAGATATGAAACATGGATGACAAAAGGATTTCCATCTGATGGAAATGAAACCTAGGACTTGTATGTGATACAGTCCAAAGTAATTTGTCGATCCAGAGGATGCTAGTAAGTATGCAAACTTCAGAGTTCCAGCGATGGACAGAAGAGAGCAATATGGAGTTGGAATCTTCGTGTTTTGATGAAATGGTCAAAGGGGTTTGACTTCATCAATGGGTAACGAAGATGCTTGTAATTCAAGAAATTAAGTGGGAGCATAATAATATTTCTAAAAACCTTGTGTGCTTGATACATTGTTAATTGGAAATAAATTTCTTGACACGAATTAGGACTTCATTTGAAAATAGTTTTTTCGATGAAGTGCTTGGGCTAAATGGCCTTAATATTAGGCATGATGATCTATGGAGATAGATTTACCTAATGGGGCTGAGCAAAGATACATATTGACAAGATGCTAAAACCTTTTAGCATTTAAAACGCCAAGGAGTGATTCTTGCCGAAGTCACATGGAAAGAGTTTTGCAAGACTCGGTGTCTCAAAACACTAATGAGCAAAATACATGATGGTGATTCCACACACTCTTGTGTTTGGATTAATCATGTATTCCATGGTATGTAAAAACAACCAAATATGTCCAATACTCCAAAGTTGTTGCGAGTATAGATACCAAAGTGATCAAAAGTACTGATCATAGGACAATAGTGAAAGATGTCATTGAGTACTAGAGTAGTAGTAATGACATGTTTTCTCGCAAGCAGAGATTATGAAGTGCTCGTTGTAAGTAATTACATCGATACAGTCTTCATCAATGCTCCATGCGATTTTTGATTTAAATTGAGGGTTTTGTGTAAAACACAATATGGTGGCACGGTAGTTGGAAATTGTTCCAAACAAGATACTGTGACGAATTCTATAACAAAGGCTAAGTATGTTGACGCTTAAGAAGCGACAAAGAAGTTGTTGAATCATATAGTTCATTCATGAACTTAGTATGGTTCCAAGATGGCTTTGGTCTATGGGACACTATTGTAGATAGTTGCTCCATAGCTTAGTCTGAGGAATCAGGTTTTGACCAATGATTCACACATATGCAAAGCCAAGTCCACACAAAATATGAATTTTGTGAAAGCGTGAAAACGCGAGGATATGCATAGTTACACACGGAGCTGAAGTCGTCAGATCCGTTGGACATCAGGCTATACCACATGCGAAGCATATTTTACACCGGTATGCCATAGGTGTAAAGTGCATTAGCGTTGACTAGATTATTGACTCTAGTGCAAGTGGGAGTCTGTAGGAGATATGCCCTAGAGGCAATAATAAATGTTATTGATTATCTCCCTGTTCATAATTAGGTTTATGTTCCATGCTATAACTGCAATGATTCTCGAGTCTGCAAATAAAACGAGGCTTGGAGGGAAACTCATGTGCACGTGTGGGATAATAAACGGTAAAAAGTATTCCTAGTCAAGCCTCTAGGACTGGCTCAAGTATTGCATGATGATCCTGTTTTCCTGATCATGGGCATGGCTATGCCGGCAATTTTGAGGGCACAATTGTTGGTAGAACACTTGTGTTGAATCGACCCGATTGATGTTATGCTATGAGATACATTCGTCATAAGTTAATGGTTAATAACACAGAGAAGTTAACGTTTGCATAATTCCTTAGACCATGAGAGTGTCGAGTTTCTTCATGCTTGCTTCATGAACTTTCGGGTTTGTTAAACGTCATCCGTAAATGGGTGGCTATTACGGCGGCTTACGGGTTCATGGAAAAGTATGTCAAGTAACTTGATAGCTCAAGATTGGGATTTGCTCCTCCAACGATGGAGAGATATCTCTGGGCCCTCTCGGTGTTACGGTATCCATCATCGTCTGGCCAGACACAGGGTGATTTGAGCACAGGGATGCCGGAACACGGGAACGAGAAAAGAGAACAATACCGGCAACGAGGTAACTGGCATTGTGGACAAGTGTTGATCCACGAGGATACCAATGTTTCTCACCTCGGGTAATTGTAACATATCGCGAAGCAACAGGAATAGCACACGGCAACTGGAGGTTCACTCGAATATTCATTCGTGTGGGTATAGGGGTCAATATGGGTGTCCACGGCTCCGATGTTGATCATTGATCGGAAAGTGTTCCGGGTCATGTCTATACTTCACCGAACCTATAGGGTCACACGCTTAAGGGTCATCTATCTGCTGAATACTAGACGGGGAGTCTGAGAGAAATTCACCGAAAAAGCTTCGGACGAAACGGAAACGTTCCGGAGAGGATATCGGAATAGTTCCGGTAAAACTGAAAAGTTGTTTCAGAGGATACCATAAAGTCAGATTGGTTTCGGCACATGCCTGATAATTCTTGGAGGGTGCCAGAATCGTTCTGGAAACTTTCTGGAATTTTCCGGGATGAAAACCGGAAATGTTCCGGAGCTGCCGGAACCGCTTCAGATGCTTTTCGCAGATGAAAATCACTAAACCGGAATTGTTCCGGATCGCATTGAAACTTATTTTAGTGGGTACTGGAATTGTTCTAAGCCCACATAAATATTTTCAGTTCGACCGGACGCTGAAAAATGTCGTCGTGAATAGTGAAATCAGATTTATGGATATGGTTGGAAGTTGGCTTTCCACAAATATCTTCCCAAGATATTTTGGGATGACATGGCATTTTGGATATGCCCATCCTACCCCTTGTTTTTCCTATAAATAGAGGGGAGGAGGCAGCCCCATATGCTTCATGCTTGCTCTCACATACACATGCCATGACATTTCTGGCTTCTCTCTCCCTCCCAGCGAAATAGTTTCGTAGAGCCGAAAGGCTGTCTGGGTTCCGGTGGGAACTAGTTTTGGACGGCGAAGCCCTGCCGGATAGGTGACACCGTATGTGTGCAACTCTGTAGAGAGATCGTAGTTTCGGTTTTAGTTCGAGAGTGCCTCCCGAAGGGCTGTCCGAGTTACAGTTTGAGTTTCGGGTGTCCTCCCGAAGGGCTGTCCGAGTGACCCGCCCGATGGGCTGTCCGTGAGGCCTCCCGGAGGGCTGTCCGAGGATCCGTCCGGTGGGACTATCCGAAGGACTGTCCAGAGGCCTCCCGGAGGGCTGTCCGAGGATCCGTCCGGTGGGACTATCCGAGGGACTGTCCAGGGGCCTCCCGAAGGGCTGTCCGAGGATCCGTCCGGTGGGACTATCCGAGGGACTGTCCCGATGCCTCCCGAAGGGCTGCCCGGAGATCCGTCCGGTGAGCTGACGTGGGAGTACATCCTCGCGGTTGGGAGGTTGTAAATCCTAGCTGCGGGGATCTGCACCGCCGATCGTCATCGACTCTACTTCCGCTGCGCTACGAGTCGGTAACGAAACAGATCAAACCTTGTATGCAGTCTCCATAGTGATCCTGGGCTGGTACGTAGGTCGGAAATTTTTTGTTTTCTGCTGCGTTTCCCTACAGGAACTTCCAGGAATACCCCCGGTTAGAGCTGTCGAGTTCGTCATTGACTTGAAGCCTGGCACTACCCCTATTGTGAAGCGTCCTTATAAGATGCCTCCGCATGAACTTCTCGAACTTAAGGAGGAGATCGACAAGTCACTGAAAAAGGGATTCATCTGCCCCAGTTCCTCTGCTTGGGGAGCACCTTCTCTCTTTGTTAAGAAGAAGGATGGAACTAACCGATTGGTCCAGGACTATCGGCCCATTAACCAAGCCACAATCCAGAACAAGTATCCACTGCCCCGGATCAACGATCTTTATGATCAGCTTGCTGGATCCTCTGTGTTCTCGAAACTCGACTTGAGGTTGGGTTATCATCAGATCCGAGTTCGCAAGGAGGATATTCCGAAGACCGCATTCGTTACTCGCTATGGATCATACGAGTACACCGTGATGTCCTTCGGATTAACTAATGCCCCAGCAACCTTCTCCCGATTGATGAACTATATCTTCATGGACTACCTCGACAAGTTCGTCGTGGTCTACTTGGATGATATTCTTATTTATTCCAAGAATGAAGAAGAACACGGTGAACATCTTCGGCTTGTATTGGAAAGACTGCGGGAACACCAGTTATATGCCAAGTACTCAAAGTGTGAATTTTGGTTATCCAAGGTGACTTATCTTGGTCACGTGATTTCCAAAGATGGCATCGCTGTTAACCCGGAGCGAGTTCAGGCTATTGTTGACTGGACTCCCCCGAAGAACGTCAAGCAAGTCAGGAGTTTTCTTGGACTCGCTAGTTATTGCCGTCGGTTTGTCGAGAACTTCTCGAAGATTGCAAAACCATTAACTGATCTGCTCCACAAAGGTGTGAAATTTGAATGGACAGAAAAATGTCAACAAAGCTTTCAGATGCTTAAAGATAAGTTGACCTCTGCCCCAGTGTTAGCACCCCCGGATTCTCAAAAGGACTTCGAGATTTACTGTGATGCATCTCGTCAAGGATTAGGCTGTGTCCTAATGCAAGAGCGCAGAGTAATTGCTTATGGCTCTCGTCAATTGTGTCCTCACGAGGAAAATTATCCAGTACATGATCTCGAGCTTGCTGCAGTTATTTATGCTCTGAAGCTATGGCGACATTACCTCCTTGGTAATCATTGCGAGATATACACAGATCATAAGAGTTTGAAGTATTTGTATACTCAGCCAGACCTGAATCTTCATCAACAAAGATGGCTCGAGACAGTAGCCGATTATGATATGAATATCTCCTACACCCCTGGCAAGGCTAATGTAATGGCCGATGCTTTGAGCCGCAAGGCTTATTGCAACAACCTCATGGTTCAGGAAGCGCAACCTATGCTATATGAAGAGCTTCGCAAATTGAACCTTCACATTGTCCCTCAGGGTTATCTCAATACCCTGGAGGTTGAGCCAGACCTCGAGCGCAACATTAAGACCAGACAGAATTATGACTCTGAAGTCAAAAAGATTAAGAAGTACCTCTCCAAGGGTAATCCTTCATTCTACCATGTTGGTGAGGATGGTGCTTTGTTCTTCAAAGGCCGCCTAGTGGTCCCCAGAAGGCATAATCTGGACTCTCGTTCGGATGTTATGAAAGAAGCTCATGACACGCCTTTGTCTATTCACCCTGGTAGTACCAAAATGTACCAAGACATTCGTCAGCGGTACTGGTGGCCCGATATGAAACATGATATTGCTAAGTATGTTGCTGAGTGTGACGTCTGCCATCGCATCAAAGCAGAACATCAAAGGCCTGCTGGAACCTTGCAACTGTAGGAGATATGCCCTAGAGGCAATAATAAATGTTATTGATTATCTCCCTGTTCATAATTAGGTTTATGTTCCATGCTATAACTGCTATGGTTCTCGAGCCTACAATAACCACGAGGCTCGGAGGAAGACTCATATGCATGTGGGATACTAAACGGTAAAATGTATTCCTAGTCAAGCCTCTATGACTGGCTCAAGTATTGCATGATGATCCTGTTTTCCTGATCATGGGCAGTGCTATGCCGGCAATTTTGAGGGCACAATTGTTGGTAGAACACTTGTGTTGAATCGACCCGAATTGATGTTATGCTATGAGATTCATTCGTCATCAGTTAATGGTTAATAACACAGAGAAGTTAATGTTTGCATAATTCCTTAGACCATGAGAGTGTCGAGTTTCTTCATGCTTGCTTCATGAACTTTGGGGTTTGTTAAACGTCATCCGTAAATGGGTGGCTATTACGGCGGCTTACGGGTTCATGAAAAAGTATGTCAAGTAACTTGATAGCTCAAGATTGGGATTTGCTCCTCCGACGATGGAGAGATATCTCTGGGCCCTCTCGGTGTTACGGTATCCATCATCGTCTGGCCAGACACTTTGTGATTTGATCACGGGGATGCCGGAACACAGAACGAGAAAAGAGAACAATACCGGCAACGAGGTAACTGGCATAGTGGATAAGTTGTTGATCCACGGGGATGCCAACGTGTCTCACCTCGGGTAATTGTAACATATCGCGAAGCAACAGGAATAGCTCACGGCAACTGGAGGTTCACTCGAATATTTATTCGTGTGGGTATAGGGATCGATATGGGTGTCCACGGCTCCGATGTTGATCATTGATCGGAAGGGGTTCTGGGTCATGTCTATGCTTCACCGAACCTATAGGGTCACACGCTTAAGGGTCATCTATCTGCTGAATACTAGACGGGGAGTCTGAGAGAAAATCACCGAAAAAGTTTCGGACGCCGGAAAAGTTTCGGACAGCGCAAAAGTTCCGCAGAGAGGTCACCGGATGAGTTCCGGTGAAACTGAAAAGTTGTTTCAGAGGATACCATAAAGTCAAATTGGTTTTGGCACATGCCTGATAATTCTTGGAGGGTGCCAGAATCATTCTGGAAACTTTTTGGAATTTTCCGGGATGAAAACCGGAAATGTTCCGGAGCTGCCGAAACCGCTTCAGATGCTTTTCGCAGATGAAATCACTAAACCGGAATTGTTCCGGCTCGCGTTGAAAATTATTTTGGTGGGTACTAGAATTGTTCTAAGCCCACATGAATATTTTCAGTTCGATCAGACGCTGAAAAATGTCGTCGTGAATAGTGAAAGTGCTTTTTGGGATATTTTTGGAAAGCCACCTTTTGGGGCTTTGCTCCAAAAGATCTTGGGGATGACATGGATGGATAGGGGCCAATTTTGGGGCCCCACATGAGGGTGTGGCCGGCCACATGGTGGACTCCTTCATGGAGTCCCCCTTGTTCCTTGGTTTCACCTTTTAGGTCCTTGGGAAGGACTCCTTTCCATGTGGGTTTTGGGTTTTCTTGTAAAACCACCCTACCCCTTGGGTTTCCTATAAATAGGAGGTGTGTGGGCTGCCATAAGACACACTCTTGCTCTCATACACAAAGCCATGCATGATCTGGCATTCTTCTCTCCCTCCCAGCGAAATAGTTTCGTAGAGCCGAAAGGCTGTCTGGGTTCCGACAGGAACTAGTTCTGGACGGCGAAGCCCTGCCGGATAGATGACACCGTATGTGTGCAACTCTGTAGAGAGATCGTAGTTTCGGTCTTAGTTCGAGAGTGCCTCCCGAAGGGCTGTCCGTGTGACCGTCCGAGTTTTGGAGGTCCTCCCGAAGGGCTGTCCGAGTGACAGTTCGAGTTTCGGAGGTCCTCCCGAAGGGCTGTCCGCGACACCATCCGGGGGACTGTGTGACCGCCTCCCGGAGGGCTGTCCGCGGGGCAGATGAGGGTATACATCCTCGCGGTTGGGAGGTTGTAAAATCCTAGCTGCGGGGATCTGCACCGCCGATCGTCATCGACTCTACTTCCGCTGCGCTACGAGTCGGTAACGATAATGATCAAACCTTGTATGCAGTCTCCATAGTGGTCCTGGGCTGGTGCGTAGGTCGGAAATTTTTTGTTTTCTGCTGCATAACCCAACAGCAACCACTTGAAATTCCAGAATGGAAATGGGACAAAGTTCAAATGGACTTCATTACTGGCTTTCCCAGATCGCAGAAGGGTCATGATGCTATCTTTGTCGTCATCGACCGTTTCTCGAAGGTTGCTCACTTTCTGCCTGTCAAGGAGACTATCACTGCTAGTCAGTTAGCAGACTTGTATGTTTCCCGAATTGTGTCACTCCACGGTGTTCCGTTGGAGATCAGTTCAGATTGTGGCAGCCTCTTCACTTCCAGATTCTGGAGCAGTTTCCAGGAAGCCATGGGAACTCATCTGTCTTTTAGCACTCCTTTTCACCCTCAGTCTCAGGGTCAAGTCGAAAGAGTTAATCAAGTGCTTGAGGATATGCTTCGATCTTGTGTCATCTCATTCGGTAAGAAATGGGAGGAATCTCTTCCGTATGCCGAATTCTCTTACAATAATGGCTATCAAGCTAGTCTGAAGATGGCACCGTTTGAAGTTCTCTATGGACGTAAGTGTCGAACCCCTCTAAATTGGTCAGAAACTGGGGAACGTTCACTCGTCGGACCGGACATTATTCAGCAAGCTGAAGAAAAAGTCCGCATTGTCCGTGAACATTTGAAGACTGCTCAGTCTCGTCAGAAGAGCAACTATGACCGAAAGCACAAGGTAATGGTCTATCAACCTGGTGAGCAAGCTTACCTTCATGTCACTCCGTTGAAGGGCACCCATCGGTTCGGAATCAAGGGCAAGTTAGCTCCTCGCTACATTGGCCCATTCCACATTCTTGCTCGTCGAGGAGAAGTGGCATATCAATTGGAATTGCCGCCAAACCTTTCCCAGGTGCACAATGTCTTCCATGTATCGCAACTTCGTCGCTGCTTCAAGGATCCTATTCGGGCTGTGGATCATGAAGTGCTTGAATTGCGAGAAGATCTGTCTTATCCAGAATATCCGATTCACGTTCTTGATCAAACTGAACGTCGGACCCGTCAGAAGTCGATCAAGTTCCTCAAAGTTCAATGGTCGAATCATTCTGAGGATGAAGCCACTTGGGAACGCGAGGACCGTCTTCGTGAAGAATACCCTGCTTTCTTTCAGTCTTCCTCTTAATTCTCGGGACGAGAATTCTTGTTAGATGAGGAGAATTGTAACACCCCCCTGTAATAGCCACAGTGATCACCCTTGATAATGCCATGTCATCATGTTTGACTTTGCATAAGCATCATTTGCATCATGCCTCAATTCAAATTCAAATTCAAATTGCAATTTAAATCTCAAGTGGAAAATAAAAGTTGTTCAGATCAGTAACTAAAATGTTCATTAAATAGCACATAATTCATAACTAGTTATTTTGAGGAAAACAACATCACCATAATTCCAAAATTGCCCCTAGCTAATTAAAACAGTAGCTAAACAGCAATAAATAACACTAAATTATTTAATAGGATTTAAGGTGAAATCATAATTTGCTCAAACCAATTTTAGATGGTGGATAATAATGCACTGTGAATTCTGAGCTAGGTCAGACATTTTATAAAAGTCAATTAGTACCTAAACAATTAGCAAAACAGAAATAAAGACAGAAACAGAAAAAGAAAAAGAGAAGGGCTTACCGGTTACTGTACCTGTGGGCTCTAGTTGCACAGTGTTGGGAAGCCCAGCCCGCCGCAGTATGGGTGTTGCACAATATAATTAGGTAGTAGATGAGATCTATTGCTGAAAATTATTTGTGCGGGTAGCAGATGAAGTCTGTTACCCGATGTTCTTGTTGCTTCCCTCGAATTTGTATATTTCTGATCTTGATAACAGTATGGTGGAGTTTCAATGTTCTGGCAATCCGCGATCCTGATTGATCAACGAAGTGCTAACAGTTCATTGAATTCCACCGTAGTTAAAAAGAAAGATGAAATTTTGCAGACGAAAGGGCAATGCAGATGTGATCTGCACGGGGGTCACGCGTATGACGAAGTTTAGTATGGGGCTCGAGATTTTATTATCTCGTGTTTCATACACCCTGGAATGTTAATCTAGCGACTTGGATTATCATGCTTGATAATGGACGTTGGTAGCTTCGGTTTGTTTCGAAACCTTAGAAGCCACGTAAAATAAAATTTTGCATGGCCCGATTAAAGGCGTCTAACTTGGTTTTGCAGGATGGTTTGCATGTGCATGTGATGTGGTATAGCAGTGTTCATAATAATTTGATTATGTATGAGATGACTATATGATGTAAATTGATTAACATGACCTGCGTGTCATGATTCGGCATGATGGCCGGAGCCATATGATTGCACTTTAATGACCTGCGTGTCAACCTTATGTAATGCACTTATTTTATTAACCTATAGAGATAGCAATATTATCTGGTGCATCGACAAGGTGGTGGCAATCTTCGCGAAGGTGAACACCGACGCGAATGCCGAAGACGAAGAAATACAACACTTCTCCGTCAGAAAGGGCTATACCATATCATGCTATTATGAATTGCCTGAGATGTTTATCCCTTATGACGCACCCTTCTTGATTGCGCGGTAGTCGCTTTTATTAGGGTGATCTCTCACAAAAATATCAAGTAGTTAGTGTTCTCCCAAGTGTAGCACCGTCACGGCACCTAACTTTTCGGGGTGCGCCATGACCACATGGGTACGAACGATTAGGGAAGTGTGAGGCGGGTGAGGTCAGACCTCGCAGCGAGATCACTTGGTTGTCTTGACGTTCTGGCTTGATCGTCCTGAGCTCGGAACACGCCCATCGAAAGATGAACAAGAGTCACATAGAGATGTGATCGGCATGTTTGCCCACCAATTGAAATTCTCGTCATCAGTGATGTCCACATCAATGGCGTTGAATTGAAATGTGGATCTTGTATCACTCACAATCAATTATGAGAGATATTGATTTGAGTGGGAGCGCACTGTAGAATTAACTTGTTTAATTCTTAGTGCAATTAATTTTGAACACTGTCTAAGTGTGGTTTGCATAAAAGTTGTAGAATAATGGCTCGCGTTTCCACCTTCCCTTTTAAAATTGAATAGCTGTTAAATATCTGGTTAAAACTTTACGGTTGGAAACGTAATGTGAGGATTGTCCTCAAGAGTGCCGAGAAGGACTTTGTCCTATCGCATGCTTTCGGTATTCTCCCGCTAATGCTATGGATCATGTGACTCTCATCCTTCGATCCAAAAGCTAGAATTCCGTTTTCAGTCAAGTGCAATACGTTTGCTTCCATGAGACCCGAACTTCAAAAGTTTGGATAGTTATGTGATATTCATGGAATCTGAAAATCATTTTCAGAGACAGACAAAGACTGAAAGATATGAGATATCTAAAGCCATGTTTGTTTGCAAACTATTAGTAAAGGTGTTTACTATGCATTTGACTGATAAGAGAGGGATCCAGAAGAACGCCTGTCATATGATGAAAGGTGAATAAAACAACAACTTAAAGAGAAAGGAAGTGTCCGAAGGGTGTTAGTGAAACTTTCACGCCTAGGAAATCCGAGGCTAACGCCACTCTTAAGTTGGGTGCTTCTTCTGAGAGTAGGAGAAATACTGAAAGTTAAACTGTTAGAAGTATAATGGCAAAAGGAAAGAAGACTGGAATATCCAGCTCATGTATGAATGTCATACAAGTTTTTGATGTATAGAAGGCTGGTCAAAGATATAGTTCTTGGGAATTATGGTTAAACATGTTAATCACTAATTCTTGGGTATTGTGAGTTAATCACAAAGATACCCGCTCGATTGCATTCTGTTGCAGCTCGATGTAAGAACTACTATGGCCTGAAAGACTAACCAGGAATGAGGTTCAGATACACGCAGGGAACATAGTAAATGTTACTATGCCTTCCATCGGTGTATTCCCTATGTATTTACTTTCATAATTCATTTTAGAGTTTTACACTCTAGCCCATTGCATAAAGTATCTTGCAAGAAGGTTATTCATAAGAGAACTTTTGATGTTCGATGTTATGAATAACATAAGGGCCATACTTTCATTATGAATGAGACGTATGTTATGAATATTGATAATAATACATTACCTCTGTATTTACTTTCATAATTCATTTAGAGTTTCATACACTCTAGCCCTTTGCATAAGGTATTTTGCAAGAAGGTTATTCATAAGAGAACTTTTGATGTTCGGTGTTATGAATAACATGAAGGGCCATGCTTCCGTACAGGATGGGATGTATGCTATGAATATTGATGGTAATATGATACATCCATAACACTGATGCTAAATGTCGCAAGACTAAAAGAATACCACACAAGTGTGGCACTGCATTTGGTCACATTGGAGAAACCCGCATGGAAAATTCCATTATGATGGATTTTGAAGTCATTTGATTTTGAATCATCTGACACTTGCAACTTTCCTCTGAAAGGTGAAGTGACTGAAATACCGTTCACAGGCCATAAGGAACGAGCAAAGAACATATTGGTAATCATACATTATGATGTGTGTAGTCCAATAAATGTTGTTGCAAGTAGTGGATTTATCTGTCTTCAGAAATGACTCAAGTAGATATATGGATATTTACTTGTTGAGACGTAAGTCTGGATCTTTTGAATTCATTCAGAAGGTTTTCAAAAATGAAGTAGAAGTTATTGTAACAAGAAAATTATGTTTCTGCAATTTGATTGCAGAAAGGAATATTTGAGTTACAAGTTTAGCGAATGTCTGATGAGTTGTGAAAGGGGTTTCATAACTTGCACCTCCCGGAACACCGCTGCAAGTGGAAAGTTCGTGAAGATGTAATCGAACCATTTATGACATGGTAAGATCAAAGATGACATAAATAGATTTGCCATTACCCCTTTTATAGAGTGATGCTTTAGAGACTGCGGCTTTTACACTGAAAAGAGCTCCATCAGGTCTGTTGAAATAATGCCATGGTGTGGTACGCCCAACCATGTTATATCTTTTCTTAACATTTGGAATATGGGGCTTGTGTAAAAGGTTACAAACCTATTCCAAATCAGACAAGTGCTACTTTGTAAGGTTATCCCAAGTCATTGGGTATTCCCCCACCACTATACCAAGGCAAAGGGTTTTGCCGCAAAACGGTATGCTTTTAAAGAGAATAGTTCTTACAAAAGGTGAGTGGGAGGACAGTGCAACTCGACGAGATAACCAGTATCTTCGTCATCAGGTCAAAGGAAAGGAACCTTGGAAGTGATTCCGGAGTTTCCTACTGCGACTGATACGGAAGCCTCTACATGAGATGTATGGACTTCGGTCGAACTTGCAGCTGAACCGCGTAGGAAAAACTCGTGCAAACCTCTCAGGTGCGCATACGAGATATTGTTGTTAGACAACAGTATACCTACGATACACAAGGAAGCGTTGATGGGCCCTGACTCCGGAATTGGCTAAATGCCAATACAATCCGAGATAGTTTCCATATAAGTGGTTCGAGATTAAAATCTTGATACACCTTTCGGAAGACTTAGAGTCTAACGAATATTTATGAAACTATAAACTGATGTGGATAAAATATTTTATCCATAAAGCTCGACTTGTTGAAATAACAAGTTCAAGGAGTTGACTACGATGAGGTTGTTTCACCGTAGCGATGCTTGAAGTCGGTTCGGGTTGAACTAGCAATTAATACATATTTCAATCATGAGATATGAAACATGGATGACAAAAGGATTTCCAACTGATGGAAATAAAACCTAGGACTTGTATGTGATACAGTCCATAGTAATTTGTCGATCCAGAGGATGCTAGTAAGTATGCAAACTTCAGAGTTCCAGCGATGGACAGAAGAGAGCAAAGTGGAGTTGGAATCTTCGTTTTTGATGAAATGGTCAAGGGGGTTTGACTTCATCAAATGGGTATCGAAGATGCTTGTGATTCAAGAAAGTAAGTGGGAGCATAATAATATTTCTAAAAACCTTGTGTACTTAACACATTGTTAATTGGAAATAAATTTCTTGACACGAATTAGGACTTCATTTGAAAATAGTTTTTCAATGAAGTGCTTAGGCTAAATAGCCTCAATATTAGGCATGATGATCTATGGAGATAGATTTACCTAATGGGGCTAAGCAATGAATACATATTGACAAGATGCTAAAACCTTTTAGCATTTAAAACGCCAAGGAGTGATTCTTGCCAAAGTCACATGGAAAGAGTTTTTGCAAGACTCGGTGTCCCAAAACACTGATGAGTAAAATACATGATGGAGATTCCACACACTCTTGTGTTTGGATTAATCATGTATTCCATGGTATGTAAAAACAAACAGATATGTCCAATACTCCAAAGTTGTTGCGAGTATAGATACCATAGTGATCAAAGTACTGATCATGGGACAACAGTGAAAGATGTCATTAAGTGCTAAGAGTAGTGCTGATGACATGTTTTCTCGCAAGTAGAGATTATGAAGTGCTCGTTGTAAGTGATTACATCGATACAGTCTTCATCAATGCTCCATGCGATTTTCGATTTAAATTGAGGGTTTTGTGTGATACACAATATGGTGGCACGGTAGTTGGAAATTGTTCCAAACAAGATACTGTGGCGAATTCTATAACAAAGGCTAAGTATGTTGATGCTTAAGAAGCGACAAAGAAGTTGTTGAATCATATAGTTCATTCATGAACTTAGTATGGTTCCAAGATGACTTTGGTCTATGGGACACTATTGCAGATAGTTGCTCCATAGCTCAGTCTGAGGAATCAGGTTTCGACCAATGATTCACACATATGCAAGGCCAAGTCCAGACAAAATATGAATTTTGTGAAAGCGTGAAAACGCAAGGATATGCAAAGTTACACACAGAGCTGAAGTCGTCAGATCTGTTGGACATCAGGCTATACCACATGCGAAGCATATTTTACACCAGTATGCCATAGGTGTAAAGTGCATTAGCATTGACTAGATTATTGACTCTAGTTCAAGTGGGAGTCTGTAGGAGATATGCCCTAGAGGCAATAATAAATGTTATTGATTATCTCCCTGTTCATAATTAGGTTTATGTTCCATGCTATAACTGCTATGGTTCTCGAGCCTACAATAACCACGAGGCTCGGAGGAAGACTCATATGCACGTGTGGGATAATAAACGGTAAAATGTATTCCTAGTCAAGCCTCTATGACTGGCTCAAGTATTGCATGATGATCCTGTTTTCCTGATCATGGGCAGTGCTATGCCGGCAATTTTGAGGGCACAATTGTTGGTAGAACACTTGTGTTGAATCGACCCGAATTGATGTTATGCTATGAGATTCATTCGTCATCAGTTAATGGTTAATAACACAGAGAAGTTAATGTTTGCATAATTCCTTAGACCATGAGAGTGTCGAGTTTCTTCATGCTTGCTTCATGAACTTTGGGGTTTGTTAAACGTCATCCGTAAATGGGTGGCTATTACGGCGGCTTACGGGTTCATGAAAAAGTATGTCAAGTAACTTGATAGCTCAAGATTGGGATTTGCTCCTCCGACGATGGAGAGATATCTCTGGGCCCTCTCGGTGTTACGGTATCCATCATCGTCTGGCCAGACACTTTGTGATTTGATCACGGGGATGCCGGAACACGGAACGAGAAAAGAGAACAATACCGGCAATGAGGTAACTGGCATAGTGGACAAGTTGTTGATCCACGGGGATGCCAACGTGTCTCACCTCGGGTAATTGTAACATATCGCGAAGCAACAGGAATAGCTCACGGCAACTGGAGGTTCACTCGAATATTTATTCGTGTGGGTATAGGGATCGATATGGGTGTCCACGGCTCCGATGTTGATCATTGATCGGAAGGGGTTCCGGGTCATGTCTATGCTTCACCGAACCTATAGGGTCACACGCTTAAGGGTCATCTATCTGCTGAATACTAGACGGGGAGTCTGAGAGAAAATCACCGAAAAAGTTTCGGACGCCGGAAAAGTTTCGGACAGCGGAAAAGTTCCGCAGAGAGGTCACCGGATGAGTTCCGGTGAAACTGAAAAGTTGTTTCAGAGGATACCATAAAGTCAAATTGGTTTTGGCACATGCCTGATAATTCTTGGAGGGTGCCAGAATCATTCTGGAAACTTTCTGGAATTTTCCGGGATGAAAACCGGAAATGTTCCGGAGCTGCCGAAACCGCTTCAGATGCTTTTCGCAGATGAAATCACTAAACCGGAATTGTTCCGGCTCGCATTGAAAATTATTTTGGTGGGTACTAGAATTGTTCTAAGCCCACATGAATATTTTCAGTTCGATCAGACGCTGAAAAATGTCGTCATGAATAGTGAAAGTGCCTTTTGGGATATTTTTGGAAAGCCACCTTTTGGGGCTTTGCTCCAAAAGATCTTGGGGATGACATGGATGGATAGGGGCCAATTTTGGGGCCCCACATGAGGGTGTGGCCGGCCACATGGTGGACTCCTTCATGGAGTCCCCCTTGTTCCTTGGTTTCACCTTTTAGGTCCTTGGGAAGGACTCCTTTCCATGTGGGTTTTGGGTTTTCTTGTAAAACCACCCTACCCCTTGGGTTTCCTATAAATAGGAGGTGTGTGGGCTGCCATAAGACACACTCTTGCTCTCATACACAAAGCCATGCATGATCTGGCATTCTTCTCTCCCTCCCAGCGAAATAGTTTCGTAGAGCCGAAAGGCTGTCTGGGTTCCGGCAGGAACTAGTTCTGGACGGCGAAGCCCTGCCGGATAGATGACACCGTATGTGTGCAACTCTGTAGAGAGATCGTAGTTTCGGTCTTAGTTCGAGAGTGCCTCCCGAAGGGCTGTCCGTGTGACCGTCCGAGTTTTGGAGGTCCTCCCGAAGGGCTGTCCGAGTGACAGTCCGAGTTTCGGAGGTCCTCCCGAAGGGCTGTCCGCGACACCCTTCGGGGGACTGTGTGACCGCCTCCCGGAGGACTGTCCGCGGGGCAGATGAGGGTATACATCCTCGCGGTTGGGAGGTTGTAAAATCCTAGCTGCGGGGATCTGCACCGCCGATCGTCATCGACTCTACTTCCGCTGCGCTACGAGTCGGTAACGATAATGATCAAACCTTGTATGCAGTCTCCATAGTGGTCCTGGGCTGGTGCGTAGGTCGGAAATTTTTTGTTTTCTGCTGCATAACCCAACAGCAACCACTTGAAATTCCAGAATGGAAATGGGACAAAGTTCAAATGGACTTCATTACTGGCTTTCCCAGATCGCAGAAGGGTCATGATGCTATCTTTGTCGTCATCGACCGTTTCTCGAAGGTTGCTCACTTTCTGCCTGTCAAGGAGACTATCACTGCTAGTCAGTTAGCAGACTTGTATGTTTCCCGAATTGTGTCACTCCACAGTGTTCCGTTGGAGATCAGTTCAGATTGTGGCAGCCTCTTCACTTCCAGATTCTGGAGCAGTTTCCAGGAAGCCATGGGAACTCATCTGTCTTTTAGCACTGCTTTTCACCCTCAGTATCAGGGTCAAGTCGAAAGAGTTAATCAAGTGCTTGAGGATATGCTTCGATCTTGTGTCATCTCATTCGGTAAGAAATGGGAGGAATCTCTTCCGTATGCCGAATTCTCTTACAATAATGGCTATCAAGCTAGTCTGAAGATGGCACCGTTTGAAGTTCTCTATGGACGTAAGTGTCGAACCCCTCTAAATTGGTCAGAAACTGGGGAACGTTCACTCGTCGGACCGGACATTATTCAGCAAGCTGAAGAAAAAGTCCGCATTGTCCGTGAACATTTGAAGACTGCTCAGTCTTGTCAGAAGAGCAACTATGACCGAAAGCACAAGGTAATGGTCTATCAACCTGGTGAGCAAGCTTACCTTCATGTCACTCCGTTGAAGGGCACCCATCGGTTCGGAATCAAGGGCAAGTGAGCTCCTCGCTACATTGGCCCATTCCACATTCTTGCTCGTCGAGGAGAAGTGGCATATCAATTGGAATTGCCGCCAAACCTTTCCCAGGTGCACAATGTCTTCCATGTATCGCAACTTCGTCGCTGCTTCAAGGATCCTATTCGGGCTGTGGATCATGAAGTGCTTGAATTGCGAGAAGATCTGTCTTATCCAGAATATCCGATTCACGTTCTTGATCAAACTGAACGTCGGACCCGTCAGAAGTCGATCAAGTTCCTCAAAGTTCAATGGTCGAATCATTCTGAGGATGAAGCCACTTGGGAACGCGAGGACCGTCTTCGTGAAGAATACCCTGCTTTCTTTCAGTCTTCCTCTTAATTCTCGGGACGAGAATTCTTGTTAGATGAGGAGAATTGTAACACCCCCCTGTAATAGCCACAGTGATCACCCTTGATAATGCCATGTCATCATGTTTGACTTTGCATAAGCATCATTTGCATCATGCCTCAATTCAAATTCAAATTCAAATTGCAATTTAAATCTCAAGTAGAAAATAAAAGTTGTTCAGATCAGTAACTAAAATGTTCATTAAATAGCACATAATTCATAACTAGTTATTTTGAGGAAAACAACATCACCATAATTCCAAAATTGCCCCTAGCTAATTAAAACAGTAGCTAAACAGCAATAAATAACACTAAATTATTTAATAGGATTTAAGGTGAAATCATAATTTGCTCAAACCAATTTTAGATGGTGGATAATAATGCACTGTGAATTATGAGCTAGGTCAGACATTTTATAAAAGTCAATTAGTACCTAAACAATTAGCAAAACAGAAATAAAGACAGAAACAGAAAAAGAAAAAGAGAAGGGCTTACCGGTTACTGTACCTGTGGGCTCTAGTTGCACAGTGTTGGGAAGCCCAGCCCGCCACGGCCTTTCGTCCTCCTCCCGCCTCCACCGCACGCTGTCGACGGTGCTCGCCGACACGTTGCCGTCGTCGCACGCGTCGCCCATCCGTCACCGCCCCGAGGTGGATAAGGCCCCCTCGTCCCCCTGGTGAAACCCTAGCCCCCATTTCCCCCTCTCCTTCTCGCGCGCGCTCGTTTTCCCCTCGCCCGCAAGCTCCATCGTCGTCGCCGTCGATCCCGCGCACCCCGTCGACCTCGAGCCCCGCTGAGATGACGTAGAGCTCCGCCACGGTCTATTCCGTCGATCACGCCCAGCCATTGGCTTCGGGAAGCCCTGCTGCGACCTCCTCGAGCCCGTCTTCAACCTCCTGTCGCCGGAGCTTCGCCGGCAAATGCCAACGCCCTGCTGCTCCTAAGCCACCGCCGGGCCTACGTGTGCCTCCCCGGTGAGCTTCTCCTCCTTTCCCCTCTCTCTCGCCCGCGGATTCGCTGCCGTAGCCGTAGTTGCCGTCGCCGCTCGAGAGCCCCGCCGCCGATGTGCTCGTCGCCGTCGTCTCCGTTGTTGTCATGCTCATCCGAGCCCACCATGGTGCTCCACGCGCCGCTAGGACCCCATAGAGCCCCTCCGTATGCTCGATAACGCATCGCCGACGCGTCCCCATCGCGCGCCCGAAAGGTCTCGCCGCCGGCGAGCTCCTGCCGCTCGTTTCCGACCGAATCAGCCCGCGAGACCGCCACCGTCGTGCGCGGCGTGGAGCGCCCGTTCCAGCGAGCCCAACCACGCCTCGAACGGTGCCTCCTGGCGTCGGCCCCGTCGAGCCCCCGTGCGCGCCGCCGCCTTCGCTCGTCGCCGACGTCGTTTCCGGCCAAGTCCGGCGATGCCTCCGCCACCAATCGACTCGCGGTCGAGCGCCCGTTCTAACGCACCTGGCCGCGCGCGAAATGGCTGCCTGCAGCGCGACTCCGGTGACCTCCAGTGGCCTCCGCCGCGTTTTGTGGTCGCCGGTGGCTTGCCGCCAGCCACCGCCGACGTGGCCTGGTCGGGCCCACCACTGGGTCACTGACCCTGGGCCCCGCTGGCCCCAGTTGACCGAGTTGACTTGGTCAACTCGGCTGACTGGGCAGCCCAGTCACTGGCAGGTGGCCCCCCCCTGTGTCAATGACAGGTGGGTCCCCCTTGTCAGCAAATTAATTAGTAAATAGACAAGTTAAAACTAATTAATTTAGTTTATTGTGTCACTGACAGATGGGCCCCACATGGTTAATTAGTCTGTTAATAGATTAATTAGCCCACCGTCTATGACAGGTGGGTCCCACTGGTCAGGTTTGACCTGGTCAGCCCCACTGTTGACTGCTGACGTCAGCATTGCATCATGCTGACGTCATCCCCACACTGTTCTGGATAATGTCAAATTAATTAATTAAAATAATTTCAGAAAATTAGTAAAACTTTAGAAATTCATATCTTTTAATCCGTAAGTCAGATGAAAATAATTTATATATGTCAAATGATCAGAAAAATATGAAGATTCCGAATATGTGATCAAAATGCCTGTCCAACACTCCTAGCTAGCCAAACATGGAACTTTTTGACTGTTTTCAGTAGATGAATAGTGCACCACCTTAATAAAATAAATCCAAATAAGTTCTAATTAATTCCCAAGAGTTAACTAAATCATTTAGATAGGCAGTAGGACATATATGCATGTCATTTTAGGCATGTCATGCATAATGATTGCTTTTTGCCGTGAATTTATTGTTTCTTCCCCCCTCCTTCTCTCTCGATAGACGCTGAGACCGACGCCGTTGCTGCAGAGTACGACCACAACCCCGACGACCAGCCGTCAGACGACCCCGCCTTTGCCGCAGAGCAACCAGGCAAGCAAACCCCCTTGACGCATGCCTATATCGCCCAATTCCTTCCCCCTCCTGCTTGCATTAGAAATTGCTGCTACTTTGTTTTATCCTAATTCTGATGCATAGCCTGTCCTTGTAACTGCTATTTATAACCGCCTATTGTCCGAGCTGCTTAGTATAGGATTGGATGGTAAACCATCTGTGGCCCCTCTCCCTTGCTGTAGTTGCTCCGCTTTAGTATCTGTGCCCCGATCGCTTGACCGACGGGCTGAGAACAGCACATCACTACACACCCCCTAAATTGCTCGACACTGCAGAGTTGGCATCGAGTGCCGAGGGTGATACCTCTTAGCTCACTTCCGACGGTGCCTCTGTAGTTTAGCTAGTCGGACATGGAATTACCGAGGGTGATTCCTCTTCCTCCACCTCCGGTGAAGCTTCTGTCGTGCAACCCTTCAAGTGTGAACCAACGAGGGTGATTCCTCCTGGTTCTCCTTGTCGGATTACAACGAGTGGAATCCATCGAGGGTGATTCCTCGGACTCCTCCTCGATGCTTGGACACACGGTTACTTTGACCTTTGATACAGACGGGTCCACCTCGAGAGGTACCCGCGGGGGAAAGGTAGAGTCAGGCTGACCCACTATGTCTCGATCAGCCGAGGCCGGACATCACCAGGAACAATGGTGTGCGGCCGGAGTTTATCGAACATGTTGGTCGAGCGAGAAAACAATGTAAAGTCAGGCTTGCCTGCTACGTGTCGATCAGCCGAGGCCGGACATCACCAGGAACAAGGGTGTGCGGCCGAAGCTAATCGCGCGTGTTGGTGAGCGAGTTACTAAATGAGCTTATACGGATTTGGGTGTTTGATCTGAGTGGGTCGTCGTGCCCATTTCGCACTACCACGACGTGGGATAATGGTTTAATGGGGCCCTCTGCGTCGTACTGTCAGCCGTAAGCTCTTCAGACGTCACAGGTTACTTGCGGGCTGATTGCTGGGATTGGGCTGGTTACTTCACTGGGTTGTCCAGTGTCGCGCCTGTTTCTCCGGCCAGTGACGTAACGTGCAAGAGTGCAAAGGGTGATGGGCCCAAGACCCCTGCGCACTTAGGATTTAGACCGGCGTGTTGACCTCTCTGCTGAGCTGTAGGCCGGGCTGCGTCGTGTTGATCCTCCGAGGCCGGGCATTACCCAGCAAGTGTGTGCGGCCGGAGTTGATCGAGCGTGTTGGGTAACAGTAGTGCACCCCTGCAGGGAAGATATCTATTCGAATAGCCGTGTCCACGGTAACAGGACGCTTGGAGTTGTGCCCGGATCCATGACAACTATAAAGAGATGATTCACGATAAACTGTTAATAATGCTCTCGGGATCGCTTTCTCGCAGGGTGTCGAGGAAGGATCTCAGGGCATTGCTGTTGTGTAATCAACATGTATGCTATTGCTATCTACTCTCTTCTTATGCTGCAAGACTGCTTGAAGATGCTAGTCTTCGATAGGCTAGGCTTCTCCCCCTTTATTCTGGCATTCTGCAGATCAGTCCAAAGATATAGCCCCATTCCTTTGATAACAATGCATAACTAGCATAGATATGATGTCAGTCTTGCGAGTACTTTGGATGAGTACTCACGGTTGCTTTGTTATTCTTTTCCCCCATACACCATTTGATGATACATCAGACGATGGAGCCCAGGAGCCAGATGCCACCGCAGGAGCTTACTACCAGGAGGGTCCTGATGGTACTTACTACTGGATCGAGCCAGCCGACCAGGAGTAGTTTAGGAGGCTCCCAGGCAGGAGGCCCCGCCTCTTTCGATCGGATTTGTTGTTTGTTTTCGCCTTCTTAAGGCAAAACTTGTTTAACTTTGTGTCTGTACTCAGATACTTTTGCTTCCGCTGATGCTTGTATGACATCAAGCTTATGTATTCGAGCCCTCGAGGCCCCTGGCTTGTAATATAAAGCTTGAATTATTTTATTTGTGTCTAGAGTTGTGTTGTGATATCTTCAAGTGAGTCCCTAGGCTTGATCGTGTGCATTTGCGTGTATGATTAGTCCACGATTAAGCCGGGGGCGTCACAGCACCACTGGTTATTTCTACTCTACTACAGTTCTTTCAGTAGTTTATCTTCTGTGCTCTTTGTCACGATAGATAATTGTGATCATATATCTTCCTTTGTTTATTATGTGTAGCATGACTATGTTGTTCAGTGTATTTCAATTTGCCAAGCTTAAGATAGTTTGTCTGTATGCTCGTCTCTTGATTCTCTTGTGCTACTTGTTTATTCAGCTGAGTTATGCTCTGATGAACATTTCTCAGTAGGGTGTATTTAGTATCGCGGTCTATTTCGTCATATTGTCCTCCATGCTGTTTGTGTTGTTTCCTTTCTGTGTGACCATTGTTGTCGCGAAAGTTCTCTACCACTACACTAGGAAGATTATCATCGCTTTCATCGAAAGTTTTGCTTAGTCGTACTGGTTTAGCCTGTTTGTCTTCGTGTGCTTGTGCTTACTTTGTTTCAGTGTTCCTATTGTAGTATTACTTCTGCTGTTTTGTTTCGAGAGATTTGAAGTTTTGAAAATAAATAAATTAAATATCCCATTCACCCCCCCCCCACCTCTAGTCGATATACTCTCGATCCTACACAATGTTTGTCTAGAGTCAAACGGTACAAAATTTGTTCAAGTTTATATGAAAACTATCAACAAACACAATTCCAAATTAGTTATCATTAGATACGTCATAGAATGTACTTTTAAAATTATATCAAATTAGCATTGTAATTTCTGATAGTTTCTCTGCAAACATGGTCTATATTTGTTATATGCACTCGGTTAGCGGCCTTCACCGAGTGCTCGAAGGTATGCACTCACTCGTCACATAATCATTTCCCGGTAGTAATTTATTGGGGAAAAATATGTATTGCCCATCATGGCGTCTCTGAACCTTGGCAATATTGGAGCTGAGTCTCTCAGCTCTCTCAATTCTTCGATAGGCTAGGCTTCTCCCCCTTTATTCTGGCATTCTGCAGATCAGTCCAAAGATATAGCCCCATTCCTTTGATAACAATGCATAACTAGCATAGATATGATGTCAGTCTTGCGAGTACTTTGGATGAGTACTCACGGTTGCTTTGTTATTCTTTTCCCCCATACACCATTTGATGATACATCAGACGATGGAGCCCAGGAGCCAGATGCCACCGCAGGAGCTTACTACCAGGAGGGTCCTGATGGTACTTACTACTGGATCGAGCCAGCCGACCAGGAGTAGTTTAGGAGGCTCCCAGGCAGGAGGCCCCGCCTCTTTCGATCGGAGTTGTTGTTTGTTTTCGCCTTCTTAAGGCAAAACTTGTTTAACTTTGTGTCTGTACTCAGATACTTTTGCTTCCGCTGATGCTTGTATGACATCAAGCTTATGTATTCGAGCCCTCGAGGCCCCTGGCTTGTAATATAAAGCTTGAATTATTTTATTTGTGTCTAGAGTTGTGTTGTGATATCTTCAAGTGAGTCCCTAGGCTTGATCGTGTGCATTTGCGTGTATGATTAGTGCACGATTAAGCCGGGGGCGTCACAGCACCACTGGTTATTTCTACTCTACTACAGTTCTTTCAGTAGTTTATCTTCTGTGCTCTTTGTCACGATAGATAATTGTGATCATATATCTTCCTTTGTTTATTATGTGTAGCATGACTATGTTGTTCAGTGTATTTCAATTTGTCAAGCTTAAGATAGTTTGTCTGTATGCTCGTCTCTTGATTCTCTTGTGCTACTTGTTTATTCAGCTGAGTTATGCTCTGATGAACATTTCTCAGTAGGGTGTATTTAGTATCGCGATCTATTTCGTCATATTGTCCTCCATGCTGTTTGTGTTGTTTCCTTTCTGTGTGACCATTGTTGTCGCGAAAGTTCTCTACCACTACACTAGGAAGATTATCATCGCTTTCATCGAAAGTTTTGCTTAGTCGTACTGGTTTAGCCTGTTTGTCTTCGTGTGCTTGTGCTTACTTTGTTTCAGTGTTCCTATTGTAGTATTACTTCTGCTGTTTTGTTTCGAGAGATTTGAAGTTTTGAAAATAAATAAATTAAATATCCCATTCACCCCCCCCCCCCCCACCTCTAGTCGATATACTCTCGATCCTACACAATGTTTGTCTAGAGTCAAACGGTACAAAATTTGTTCAAGTTTATATGAAAACTATCAACAAACACAATTCCAAATTAGTTATCATTAGATACGTCATAGAATGTACTTTTAAAATTATATCAAATTAGCATTGTAATTTCTGATAGTTTCTCTGCAAACATGGTCTATATTTGTTATATGCACTCGGTTAGCGGCCTTCACCGAGTGCTCGAAGGTATGCACTCACTCGTCACATAATCATTTCCCGGTAGTAATTTATTGGGGAAAAATATGTATTGCCCATCATGGCGTCTCTGAACCTTGGCAATATTGGAGCTGAGTCTCTCAGCTCTCTCAATTCATTTTCACCCGCAAAAATAAATAAATCATTTCACCGGTCACAACACAAGTACACAAAAGAGGACATACGATTTTGCTTTTCTCCTTTCTATTATCTTCTTCTGAGCCAAAAAAAAAGACATGCTTGTAACCTCCCTAAATAGCCATGCAACAAGAGAAAACAGGCGTGCCCTGATTTTGTGCCACTAGCGCACTAAGAAATTCTGCCAACATGCAAACACATCTAGCAAGCAAAATGTAACGTGAGGTTAGAGATCATCCAAAAATTATTTACTACTCTTTCTTTATTGGTTTTCCAAGAACAGCAGCAACAAAATGAATGTTCTTTTCGCCAAAAAAAATCAAACAAAATGAATGTTCAAAAAAGAAAAGCAACAACGAAATGAGATGAATCCATGCATGTGAAAACATGAATGAAGGACTCTGAAATGAAGTACTCCCTCCGGTCCTTTTTACTCCGTGTATTACATTTGTTACATCTACAATACCAAATATATATATATATTATGAAACTTCATTTCATAATGAATCTAACACTATTGATTTGACATGGTAAATATTGATGCTTTTTTCTATAAGTTTGGTCAAAGTAGCGATATTTTGACTTCGGACAAAACTTATATGCATTTTCAAGCGGCCAGAATCTTGACGATGCATACTTTACGGCACTCTTCACTTTTGCTCTTCTGTTCGCAACAGCCCTTGAAGCAATCCAAGTTTTGCTGTATGGCATTCTTGTCGGCGGGGGTGGCCTTGATGTAGCAGAACCTCGAGGCCGTCCGGTCGCATTCGATGTGAGCACCGTCGGTGCAGCTCGGATCCTTGCATGCCGCGCCGAGGTCGCCGATGCAGTGCTCGCCGGCAAACTCTCCGACCGTCTTGTTGCCGGGGCAGGGCCCATGCTCGTCCACGGCCGCGCGGAGGGCCGCGTGCCCCCACGGCCATGCCGTAGAAGCGAAATCATTGTTGTCTCCACCGACCTTGGCGAGCTCGTCGAACATGCCCTTGATGGCCTTGACGCTGTCGGCATCATCGCGGCAGGTTGTCTCGACCATGGTGGTGCACGCGGGGTCCTTGCCGCAGAGCTTCGAGTACTCGCCCACGCAAGCAGACTTGTCATCCCGTCACCATCGGCATGGATGATGCGGCCACCACCACCACCACCACGAGGGTGACGGCGACGACAACACTAGCCTCCTTGCGCTCACCGGCCATCGATCTATCTTCTTGTCGATTTCTACCTTTCTAGACTATAGATGATGGCTTGATCGAGATGCTAGCTAGAGCTGCATTATCTTCTCTCCTCATATAATTTATATTATGTTAGAATTCGTTAAAATTAAGTGAAATTTGAAATGTCAAAATCCGAAATAATTTCCTAAATATGTGAAATTTTTGAAATTTCACATATTTCGATGAGGTCCGAAATTATTTTGTTTCCAAAATTAAAAACCTTGCTTGCCGGAACCGAGGCTGACGACACAGGGATTGCGCAAGTTGTTTTGCTGCCACTCCTCTGGCATGTTATCACGGTCCCAGATCCGCATCTTGTCCGGCGGCGGCTCCTCCCCTCTAACGACGCCCGAGAGGTCAGCAGCGCAGGGGAGGTTTTGGGATCCATGAGCTCAACACAGCGATGGGGGAAAGATGTCTTCCTTGCTCAGGCCCGTTTACGCCCAAGTCTACTGTTTTTTTGAGAAACCCAAGTCTATTATGTTCCTTTGTATTGATGTCGATGATGCATTTACTAATGTTGATCCGATCTAAAAAAACTACCAATTTTCATTTTTTGACAGAAAAAACAAATTCTGGCACGAACCAACATCTTCCTCTTGGATGCTGATGCCGGCTCCTGCCCTGTGGTCAACGTGATATCTAACAGTTATTTTAATATCTCAGATTCAATGCGTGAATCATGATGGCTTGTGTTGGATGTGGTTGATTTTGATGGTCGAGTAATTTTTGTTGTTGAGAATGTATATAAAATATCAGTAGAGTTGGATGTAAACGGGCCCTAATCTTCTATTATATACATATATAAGACAAGAGGCAAACAAGCCATCACGTTTATCCACACAGATTTAATTATCTCAACCATCAACTTTATAAAATAAACGGCCGAGATTTACAGATATAACGTTACATGAAATATTGTGTGGAGGCATATATTGTGTTGCACATGCCAAGTCCATCACGTGTAAGCATCTATAATGGGCAAGTGCCATCAATGTACATGAGACTCAACCCCTAAAAAAAGGGTCAAGATTTAAAGATACAAAGTTACGCACGACAACAGTCACGTGTCATAATATCTTGATTGACACGGACCAGTATATCTAGGGGACGCATATTTTTTTTAAATAATAGAACCAATGGATTCCATCAAACTGTCAAAAAAAAAAAAGAATAGAACCAAAACAAGGGATTCCATCGTAACGGTGCATGACACGTATTGGTGAACGAAAGCTAGATACCACAGCTACGGCAAAGCAGGAAACTTTTACTCCTGATTTCAAAAAAAGAAACTTTTACCCCTGAATTGTAATCAGATCAATATAACTCGCGTCGGTACGGAATGGTTTCTGAACTTACTCAACAATTGCTCTGTGGATGTCGGAGACATGTTGATAATGCTTGTTTGGAGGATTTGGCAAGTACGCAACGATATATACCATGGCAAGGACCCCCCACCGGTTCTGGCCTCTGTCGACTACCTGGACAGCTACTATAGATCTATCAAGCTTGCTTCCAAGTTCTCCACGGATGAAATCATAAAGGGCAAGATGTCCACAGTGCTGCCAGTGCCGTTGAAGAATCAGGGTCAACCGGCGGTCCCATGGCCCGCCCCGGACGCGGGTAGGGTGGCCCTTTCTGTTGACGGATCTTTCCAGGCCGCCGACGGCTCTGCGGCTGCTGGCATGGTTCTAAGGACCAGGGACGGGGCGATCATCTTCGCGGCATAACGCTTTATTTTCCACTGCAATGATCCTCTTGAAGCGGAGCTGCATGCAATCATGCAAGGTATGGCTTTGGCTATCCAACACTCCAATCGCCCGGTGGTGCTGCAATCAGACTCGTCAGAAGCATTGTCTTGCCTGTTGACTAACGCGCTACTTCGGTCTGCTTATGGCCAGTTAGTCATGGAGATCAAACACTTAGCTGGTATTAGGGAGTTTTATCCTCAGAAAATTAGTCGTTCTCAAAATAGAGTTGCCGATCGATTGGCTTTCTATAGCCGATCGGAGCGAGCCATCGCTGTTTGGTTGGGCTCGGTTCCACCTTGTATCGAGGACTTATGGCCTCTCGACTGTAACTCTATGATTTTGCAATAAAACTCCCTTTACCCCCCCGCAAAAAAAAAAAAAAAAAAAACTCGCGTCGGCTCCGCTCCAACTCTAGAATGTGCGCCCGCGATCCCATCTGGGCCAGCTTCGGCGTTGCAATGGTGGAAGCTGTCCAAGCTTCATGACACTTGGGAAGAACCTCATCGGCATCCTGGACAAAGATGCTGCTGGACCGCACGGGGCAACGCAAGAACAACGTTGTAGGAGAAGGCCACTATCCTAATAAGAATTGCAAGATATCAGGCGAGGCTGACCCCGACGCACCTAGAAACAGAGGCTGACACCGATGCCATGAGCGCTGCCCCGTCGAACAGTCATCTGGTTATGCTTTATAATATATATATAAAGCGGGGGGAAACCCGTTTTTCGTTAACAGTCATCCGGCGTGCCGCTCGACACCTGATTGTGTCCCACTACTTGGCATCATCGTCATTGTTGGACAACCGAGAAGTTCTTGCCGGAGCGCATCCAGCTCCGATGGGAATGTGAGTTCCACCGGCTCGGACAGCAATCGCCTCCAAAACCACAACAACGGCCACTACAAGCACTGTCGGGACAAGAGCAGCATGGGAAGAGAGGAAGCAGAGGATGGGAACAGGCGGGCTCGCTTAGGCTGCTGGTGCAGAGCGAGCTGCCTGTGGCGGCCGCCAGCCGCGAATGACAGCTAATGCGGCAGTGGATGCATGGCGCGTGCTAACGAGCTGGAGGAAGAGCACGTACATACAGCTGCAGCAGCCGCATCCCAATTCCCATGTAGGAGCGGTTGGTTCTTTTTTTTTTTTTTTTTTTTTTTTTTTGGAATCAGTAGGAGCGGTTGGTTCTGGCCAGGAAGGACAGCGCGAAGCAGATGAAAAGTGGAAAGTGGGCCGATATAGAAAGCTTCCGCCGTGAAAGACTCCGGCGGTGCAACCGGCTCCGATGGGATCGTGTGGTATTATAGCACGTACATGGTGCATTGAATGTGATTAATTTGATTCTGAGTCGGGTCTGAAAACAGATAGAGTGGTTTGGTAAAGTCTTCTTTTCTTTAATCATAGGACGGACATTGGACCAGCCTTGACCAAGTCATTGGTCTTTTCTTCTGTGTAAAAAAATGTGAATAAGATGGATGAGCTCCCAGCAGGTAAACGAAATCTATTTTCACATGTCAAAACTTTGATTTTTTTTTTAGTCGTACGCACATTTGTCTTTTGTATGTGTAAATTTCCATGAAAAGTTGATGAGATTTGTGTGATGTTCTAAAATAATTTTTCTTAATCACGAGGTTGTTTCCTTCAGAGAATTCAAATGTTTTTCAAGCATATACAAACTCTTGTATGCAAATTTACACGTACTAAAAGCATGCATGACCTAAGTACACGTACATGCAAACAATCCAGTTGGTACTGTCAAGTTTCTTTTTGTGAATTTATATATTCCCTTAATTAATAGGTTTTACACCGAGACTCTTAATCAGGTAAAGCTCAATGTTTGCGATAGGCTGAAAGAATTGGATGTGACGGTAGGTGAGCAATGTATGAAGTAGGACTAAAATATTTGAGGGTTAAGGAGGGAAGGATGTCCAATGAAAGTACGGTCTATTAGTGTAGACTAGACGAGATCGTCAATACATAGTATCAAATAAATATGAGCTTGAAGATGTCGTGCAAAACCGGCAACACGGAATCATATGGCAAAACATCAGGAATGGCCGCAAATGCTCAATACGATGGGTAAAAGTGTAGAATGGTAGTGAATCACAAGTGGTTTGCACATAATAAAACAATACATTTGTGCATAAAATTATATGTTTGATAAAACTAATAATATTGTATAGGAATGCATAGTATGACATCAATCAATCGTGTATATTATTGATAAGGCTAGAGTACTAGCGAACTCCACTTCTCTATCAATGTACCTATCACCTAACCTATAGTCATCGTACACCTACTTCAATGACATAGGAGCTAGGCTTTGAGAATTAAGCAACGTATGTTTTTAAAATCGAGTTTGATGCACCGACTGAAGACACAAAAATTGGACTAATGGAAGAATAGCAAGTGACCCGAGTATACAACTACATGTGTTATATAAGGATGATTACCGATGAAACATGCCAGACAAGGAGAATATCATAGCTTCGTGGTTGAAGAAGGTAGGAAAGGAGAGAAGATACAAGAAAACGATGTACACATCTTTAAATAATAAAGCTATACCAAGGTAGCCTCCAATGCATACATTGTCACAACACTTAAATGTACCATATTGTTATCTAAACTAAATAAATGGTAGATAAAGAAATCTAGCCGCGCAAATGCGCAGGTGGACCGACTAGTTTTAACGTATTTGAGCATCACGAGCAAATCACATTATTTTATTTATAACGTAGAAAGAAGGACGTGTATATTCTTAGAAAAAAAAAGGACGTGTCCACCCATACCGTGGCCTCGTGTCGTGAATACGATCAATCGATTGATCATGCAGCTAGAGATTGACAGCCGCCGCCGCCGCTCTGCTTCAGGTTCCAGGCATATCGACGACGACGACGAGGTGGTTGATTGTCGGAGATGAGCGGCGGCATCCGGCGGTTCGTGAAGCTGGGGGTGTATGATGGGCGCAACCGCGTGTATTCGCTTCGACGCTTGGACCTCTCCAAGATGGACTTGTTTCACCGGATGGCAGATGAGGCGGCCGCGCATGGTAATCTGCTGCCAACACTCACGCCCGCCAAGGCCTGGGAGCCCAACAGGAGCATGATCTGCAAGGCTGACCTAGCGGCGACGGAGGCGGCGGCGCCTAGCATCATGACGCCGGCAAGCGAGCTGGTCATTAAGCCACCGGAGGTATCGTGCATCCTGCCGACCCATCACCGCGTTCATTTTCTCCCCACCGCCTCGGAGGCCAAGGCCGTGTTGGGCGATCGCGCGAACCGCATGTTCCGCTTCGACGCAGGTGAGGGCCTGCCGAGCCTCCATGAGCACAAAGACACACTGTTGTCCATCGCCGTCCCTCCGTCGGACTTACACCTCCATGACGGCGAAGACGGCGGCGACCTGTACATCATCGATAGGATCCTCCATCCGGACAAGTCGGAGGCGAAGCCGCAGTTCGAGGCCCTTGTGTGGAGGGCGGAGAACCCGCGCTCCTTTGTTAGCAGTACCTGGCACTACGACATCCTCCCGCTACCACCGTGGATCATCCACTAGAAGCATGCCTACGTCTATGGTCACGCTCTCTCGTCGGCAGTGACAACATCTGCTTCTCCATCGTTGGCGCCGAGGGCGCCGGCACCTACTGGTTCCACATCGCGACTCGCGAGTGGAGTAAGGCTGGCGACTAGGTTATGCCGTTCCAGGGCAAGGAGGAGTATCACTAGTAGAAAAAGGCCCATTTGTCCCGGTTTCAGAGGCCCATTTGTCCCGGTTCTGGAACCGGGACTAAAGGGTCGGGACTAAAGCTCAAAACCTTTAGTCCCGGTTCGCCTACAAACCGGGACCAAAGGGGCTCCATGTGGCCGCTGTGGGGAGCCCAGGCAGGAGGACCTTTAGTCCCGGTTGGTAACACCAACCGGGACTAAAGGAGCTCCACGTGGCCGCTTCGCAGCACTCAGGCAGGAGGACCTTTAGTCCCGGTTGGTAACACCAACCGGGACCAAAAGGCGCTGGGGTTTTTTTTTTTGAAAGGGGGGGTTTAGGGGTTTTGGAGAGTTTAGGGGTTTCATATTGTGTTAGCTAGCTAATAGAGAGAAGTGACCTCTCTTTCTCCGTGCTTGGTCGACGCTAACTACTACATATAGAGAGAACTCGATGCTAGCTAGTAAGCAAATGAAGGAAACCATTAATTACACAAGATCGTCATGAACATATACAGAGAGAAGTGACCTCTCTTTCTCCGTGCTTGTTCGAACAACAGGTTTTCGTAAATCTATCCGACGCTACTACATATATACAATATAACATCCCTGACATCATCAAGCGCCAAACTCCCATTTAATTTCCGCATGGTATTCTCCCTTTTCATGTATGACGTGGTCAAGAAAGAATCCTGCCAATTCCTCTTGAATTGCTCGTATGCGATCATGTGGTAGGAGTTCATCCCGCATCTGCCAGATCTAATTTAAAGAAGGGGGTCAATACATATATATGAATGAAACTCAACACAATTGATGGTAATAAAAAAATGTGAATATTGTTTACATACTTCAAATTGTTCTTCAGATCTGCCCCGTTCAGAGGTCCTGTGGCGAATGTACTCGCAAACGTAGTATCCACATAAATTATTCCCGGGTTCCTGCCACAAGAACTTTACGAGAATAGAGTTCAATCAAACTGATAATCAAGCACGATAATGGTATTGATGAAACTGGAATCAATGAGAGATGCGCGGAACTAGCTAGTACTACTTACTTTGGAGTGTGTAAATCGCAGCTCGTTCTTCAGACCCGGAACCTGTCCGGTGAACTGTTTCCAAACCCTGCCAGGCAAAGAAAATGATTACTTGATATCAGGAAATGAACGAAAGTTGCCGATATGGTCCCGGTAATGATTGAACTTACTTCTGGAGCATTGCAGTCATGTCCGCATAATCCTTGGGATCTTTACGTCTCGAGTCAAAGACAGTTACTACTCCCCCGTCAAGATTAATGGATAGCAGAATATAGTGGAAACTGCGCACGCATAACTCATCAATTACAGTACTTAACCTCGAGTAAGCGAAACCGAATATGCACAAGACAGTAACACTCACTTGAAGTTGTAAGGAAAAAGTATTTCCCTTTTGTTTTGATGTCGAAGGAACGCGTTTAGCAAGTTTTCCTCGGTATCTTTAACTCTTTCTTGTACCGCCCATTCATTTACGGTATTTGGGCTAATGAACCCAATGTCATAGATTTGTCTTTTTTTGCATTCGACGATCTTCAATCTGCATAATATAGTGAGGATAATTATATATATATGCAATGAACGAGCTGAACTAGAGACTTAATTACAGAAGTAATACTTACAGACAGTAGCAAGTCATGATTTGTTTGTCGAGGGCCTTTTGATTGAATAACTGAAATAACTCCACAAATTCAACAGGCAGCAGGTCGACTCCAATGAGGTCGTGCTCATCTTTAATTCTCACCAGCAAACTATCGGACCCATTCTTCCTGCAGGTTTCCAAGTACCACTCATGCAATTTGTACATCATCGTTGTTAGAGGAGGATGATCAGGTTTGATGAGAGGCTTCCCGTGCACGTATTTATATTCTTCTTTTACCTCAGCCATTTCAAAAATTACATCATCCTCCAAGTAATCACCAGGATTGGTACCGAGCACCATCCCCGGATGATTAGCGACGATATCGCTAGACACCTTGAGCGGGGGGCACGATTTCTTCTCCTGTTCGCCGAGCTGGGGAATTGTTTTCCCACTTCTTCGTTCTGCTAACCTTGCATCACTGGAAGTACTTCCCGACCGCCGCGCTTCATCATATGTCTTTCGAATAATGCGGTCATAGTTGGATTGCGGCGGAGGCGGTGGTGGTCGCTTCAGGGCATCGACAGTGCGCTTCACTTTCACCGGATCTAGCTTCTCCTTCGGAGGTGGAGTTTTCTTTGCAAAATGGTCCCTCACTTGGGCACGAACTATGTCCTCGTTTTCCTGCTCGGTCATCTCATATGGTAACTTTTCCGGAGGCTTGAGAGATGGACCGTATCTGAATTGCCTCCCGCCTCTGCTTGTACTGCTAGCCGCCGGAGCGGCGGCGTCTCTGTTCCGTCGTTGCTGACGAGGCGGAGAAGGAGGCGGAGTGCTCCGACGCGCCGGAGGAGCCGGAGCGGCGGCGTCTGTCTTCCGCCGTTGCCGATGAGGCGGAGAAGGATGCGGACTGCTCCGACGCGCCGGAGTAGGTGAAGGAGGAGGCGGAGTGCCCTCAAGCGTCGGAGGAGCCAGAGAAGGAGGCGGAGTGCCCTGATCACTTGCCGGAGGAGGAGGAGGAGGAGGCGGAGGCGTCCAGTTTGGAAGCTTGATGTACTCCTTCTGCCATAGACATGTACTCCTCAGAGCACGAACCAGCTGATTCTCCCCTTCACCTGTAGAGTAGTCAAGCTCGAGCTCCTCAAATCCCTCCATTACTTCATCCACCATCACAACAGCATAGCCATGTGGAATCGGAAGGCAGTGAAAAGTTCCGTTGGGTTGAGGAGGTGCAACAGAGCCGAGAGCCGCCTTGAAAGTGAGGTTCCGACATTTTTTCATAAGCTCGCAATGTTGAGCCTCCGTGATAGTATCCACGGGGTAGATAGGATCCGTGAAGTCAGTCTGAACGGGCTCCGTGGAAGCCACGCTGCTTCTCCGCTGAGATGGCAGGGTAGCTTCTGGGGTAGCTTCGTGCCGCTGAGATGGTTGGCCGACAGCTCACTGGCTCTCAAGTTCCTCTAGCTTTTGTAGTCTTGCACTCATCTTCTGCATGTCGCTCGGCTCCACTTTCCTCTTTCTCTCCCGGCTTCTGTAACCGCCTGCGTCAGGAAACCCAACCTTCCACGGAATGGAGCCTGGTGTGCCTCGTGTTCGTCCAGGGTGCTCAGCATTCCCTAGGGCCTCAGTCAGCTCGTCCTTCTCTCTGTCGGGAATGAACGTCCCTTCCTGCGCTGCGGTGATATACTTCTGAAGCTTCGAGACGGGTATTGCAAGTTGCTCGTCCATCCAACGGCACTTCCCTGTTTCAGGGTCCAAAGTCCCCCCAACCCCGAAGAACCAAGTCCTTGAACGGTCTGTCCAGTGCAATGTCTCTGGTTCGACCCCTTTAGCAATCAGGTCATTCTCAGCTTTGTCCCACAACGGCCGGGCTTTGAGGTAGCCACCTGACCCCGTGTGATGGTGATACTTCTTCTTTGCAGCGTTGTTCTTGTTTGTCTTTGACATTTTCTTACTCTTGTCCGATGTCTTGTAGGCCACAAATGCGGGCCAGTGATCCCTTATCTTCTCAAATCGGCCGGTGAATTCTGGAGTCTCACCTTTGTCGACAAACTTTGATTTCAACTCTTTCTTCCACCTCCTGAATAGATCTGCCATCTTATTAAGAGCACACGCCTTGACCAGTGGCTCTATAACTGGCTTATTCGGATCCTCCTCTGGCGGTAGGGTGAAATTTGCCTTCAGCGCGGTCCAAAGATAATCTTTCTGTCTATCGGTGACATAATCACCTTCAGGGGCGTCGTCCTTAGGCTTATTCCATTGCTTGATGCTGATCGGGATGTTGTCCCTAACAATAGCTCCGCACTGAGCAGAAAATGCGTCCTTGGTCCGCTTCGGTTCAATCGGTAGGCCATCGTTCGCGAGTGCTGTTATCGTGAACCTTTCATCCTTGCGCAACCTCTTCTTCGGCCCTCGTCTCGTTACCGAAGTTTGGCTCGATCCGGAGGGCTATAAAAGAAGAAAGAAGAGTTAATATATGTACATACCAAAACAATTAATGCATCAATTAGCTAGTCAGCACCTCCGGAGCCATCATGATCATGTCACCGGAGCCATCATGATCATGTCCTTCTTCCTCCTCCATTGTTCCATCGGTGTCATTGAGAAACGACAAGACAGCATCACCTCCGGCGAGGATTATCTCCCCCAACAACTGTTCTTGTTCCAAGTCTCTTTGATCCATAGTTTCTGCAAAAATTACAACATGGCAATTAATATACAAACATGAATGTCCGACGTCCGGACCGCCTCTCTCATGAATGTCAAACAAGGGATTCTCTTAACCTTTAAGGGATTTAACAAAATGGCGCCATTCTGGATGTGCAGAAAATGGTCCATATTATACATGACATGTCCGACGTCCCCCCTCATGTCGAAGTTATCGGGGAGGGGGTAGACGACAATGACGCTCACCCCTCATGTCCAACGTCCGACGTCCCCCCTCATGTCATGTCCGACGTCCCCCCTCATGTCGATAGTTGGTCGGGCGAGCGGACCGCCTCTCTCTCTCATGCATGTCCGACGTCCCCCCTCATGTCGAAATTATCGGGGAGGGCCGGGGTAGATCGACAACTGTGATACTTCGAAAGAGATTGTCCATTTTGGGTGGCCTCGACAATGCTTCTAGGGTTTGGGGTGGCCTCGACAACGCTCTTTCAGTCCCGGTTTGGGTGGACTCGAGAGTTTCTATGAGAATAACAAAAAATCCTCCCCCCTCATTTTCCCGAGAGAGTTAGGGGACATACTTGCGGACTCCTCCCCCCTCATTTTCACGAGAGAGTTAGGGGATACTTGCGGACTCCTCCCCCCTCATTTTCCCGAGAGAGTTAGGGGATACTTGCAGACTCCTCCCCCCTCATTTTCCCGAGAGAGTTAGGGGATACTTGCGGACTCCTCCCCCCTCATTTTCCCCGATTTACGCTCTTTCTTAATATGAACAAAAAAAAATCATGAACGTTTAGTGAAGTTGCCCCTCCCCGATTTAGGCAAAGTAAAACCCCTTCGTGACGGAACTTCTTTTTAGCCAACTTATTTTCTGCCAACAAAATACATATATCATATATCCAAAAACATGGGATACCTTAATTAGTTCAATTTTTTGCCTTGACAAATCATTGAACCTTTTGACAGAAACCTCCCATAAACTCTTTCATAATTTTCTTTAGCATACATCCATGGAAAAAAAACAGGAAGCTACGATATTTTTTTATATCATATTTATATCATATTTTCTTTAGCATACATATATCATATGATCATTTTCTATATATATACATCCATCCATCCATCCATCCATATACACACACATATATACATGGACCAAAAATGCTATAAAAAAATTATATGAACAAAAAAAAAGCATACATCATCTATCATCAACATCATCAGCTATCATCAACATCATCATCTAACTATCATATATCATCTATCATCTATATATCATCAAAATCATCAAAATCAACAGGGGACAGGGAGGAATGGGAGGAAAGGGGGCCGGCCGGACCGAACGGGGAGAAGGGGCAGCGTCGTCGGGGCAGGGCAGTGACGCGGGGCGGCGTCGGGGCAGGGCGCGCGTCGGGGAGCGGCACCGGCTTCGGGGCACGGGGCGGCGCGTCGGGGACCGGCGCCGGCGTCAGGGCACGGGACGGCGCGTCGGGGCAGAGGGCGTCAGGGAAGAGGGCGTCGATGGCGAGTTCGGGCAGCCTGGCGGCGTCGATGTGCTCGGCGTCGTCGGGGGCAAGTGCTAGATGAAATCTGAAAAAATCGTAAGTGTTGCTTATATACACAGAGTATTGGTCCCGGTTCGTGGCACCAACCGGGACCAATGCCCACCTTTAGTCCCGGTTGGTGCCACCAACCGGGACCAAAGGTCTCTTTTCGTCAGCCCAAAGGGCGGGAAGCAGAGACCTTTGGTCCCGGTTGGTGGCACAAACCGGGACCAAAGGTGAGCATTGGTCCCGGTTGGTGCCACCAACCGGGACCAAAGGTGGTCATTGGTCCCGGTTGGTGCCACCAACCGGGACAAAAGGGCTGCACGGCGTCGGGGCGTGGAAGTTTAGTCCCACCTCGCTAGTTGAGTAGCGCACGCACTGGTTTATAAGCGCGGCTGCGGCCACCTTGTCGAGCTCCTCTCTAATGCAGGCCTACGGGCCTAAACGCACACTCTCTCTGCCATGGGCCTACTGGGCCTTCTGTGGGCCTGCATCCTGGCCCAACTAGTGGGTTTCTAGTCGTATGCAGGCCGTGGTGGCCCAGTAGCCGGCATTTTTTTTTGCTTTGTTTATTTTCATTTGTTTTTTTTGCTTTATTTATTTTCTTTTGTTTCTACTTAAAACTAAATACTTAGAGTTTTTGAGTGATTCTTTTTGCTTTAGGTCACAAAAATTATAAACTTTCTGTTAGTGCCATAAGTTTTCAAATTTGAATAGTTTAAATTTGAATTCTTTGAAATTTGTGTGAATCACTAGTTTGTGAATAACTTTACTTTAAAAATAGATTTTTGAGTGATTCATTTTCCTGCTATTTAATATTAGTGTGTTTTATCATTATATTCAATTTGGTAATTTTTAGGTTATTTTAAATGTGTGTTTTAATCTAAAACAGATTTTGTTATTTTAGTTTGCTATTAAAGTTTCTAACGAAAAAATACTTTATGAAAATTCTTTTTGCTATTAATGTTTTGAACAAAAAATACTTTGATAACTTTAGTTGCATAAATTTTATATAATTTTAGTTTCATAAATACTAGAGGTTTATAAAATATTTTTAGTTGATTCCTTTTGCTATTATAGTTTTATAAAAACTTTTTAGTTGATTCTTTTTGCTATTGAAGAATATTATAGTTTTATTTAAGTTGATCATAACAGAATTTTTTAATTGATTATTTTTAGTTCATTATTTTTGCTATTAGAGTTTCATAAAGGTTTTCTAGTTCATTCTTTTTGCTATTAGTTCATTCTTTGAGCTAAATGACCCTGAAATTGAAAAGCACTTCAAATGAACTCTGAAAAGGTTGAAAGTTGGCATGGTATCATCATTTCACCCACATAGCATGTTCTAAAAAGTTGAGAGGGTTACGGCAAAAACTGGATGCACTTCGTGTACAAAATGGACAATCTCTTTCGAAGTATCAGGGTTTCGGACGAAAACTCATCTGTTAGAAAGGGATTTCATTTTTTTGAACTTATTTGAACTCCAGACATTTTGTGTGTTCAAAATGCACCATTCAAAGTCACATCATCAATTTTCAACCCTTTCTGACTTTATTTCCTATTTTTCATGCATTTACTGATTTTTTTTAAACTAAATGACCCTGAAATTCAAAAGCACTACAAATGAACTCTGAACAGGTTGAAAGTTGACATGGTATCATCATTTCACCCACATAGCATGTTATAAAAAGTTGAGAGGGTTACGGCAAAAACTGGATGCACTTTGTGTACAAAATGAACAATCTCTTTCGAAGTATCAGGGTTTCGGACGAAAACTCATCTGTTACAAAAGGATTTCATTTTTTTGAACTTATTTGAACTCCAGACTTTTTGTTTGTTCAAAATGCACCATTCAAAGCCACATCATCAATTTTCAACCCTTTCTGACTTCATTTGGTATTTTTCATGCATTTACTGATTTTTTTGAGCTAAATGACCCTGAAATTGAAAAGCACTACAAATGAACTTTGAACAGGTTGAAAGTTGGCATGGTATCATCATTTCACCCACATAGCATGTTATAAAAAGTTGAGAGGGTTACGGCAAAAACTGGATGCACTTCGTGTACAAAATGAACAATCTCTTTCGAAGTATCAGGGTTTCGGACGAAAACTCATCTGTTACAAAAGGATTTCATTTTTTTGAACTGATTTGAACTCCAGACTTTTTGTGTGTTCAAAATGCACCATTCAAAGCCACATCATCAATTTTCAACCCTTTCTGACTTCATTTGGTATTTTTCATGCATTTACTGATTTTTTTGAGCTAAATGACCCTGAAATTGAAAAGCACTACAAATGAACTCTGAAAATGTTGAAAGTTGGCATGGTATCATAATTTCACCCACATAGCATGTTATAAAAAGTTGAGAGGGTTACGGCAAAAACTGGATGCACTTCGTGTACAAAATGAACAATCTCTTTCGAAGTATCAGGGTTTCGGACGAAAACTCATCTGTTACAAAAGGATTTCATTTTTTTGAACTTATTTGAACTCCAGACTTTTTGTGTGTTCAAAATGCACCATTCAAAGCCACATCATCAATTTTCAACCCTTTCTGACTTCATTTGGTATTTTTCATGCATTTACTGATTTTTTTGAGCTAAATGACCCTGGAATTGAAAAACACTACAAATGAACTCTGAAAAGGTTGAAAGTTGGCATGGTATCATCATTTCACCCACATAGCATGTTATAAAAAGTTGAGAGGGTTACGGCAAAAACTGGATGCACTTCGTGTACAAAACGAACAATCTCTTTCGAAGTATCAGGGTTTCAGACGAAAACTCATCTGTTACAAAAGGCATTTAATTTCTTCACATGTAACTGCAATGATATAGTTGTGGAGAGAAAGTCTTCACTTTTTCTTCGCTTGTGTCCTTTGCTTATTACGCCGTAACCATGGATAATCTTCATCGTTTAACAGGGTGCTTGGGTCAGCCTTGACTTTGAAGGGAGGAATTTCATGAAACTTTTCATAATCTTCAGACATGTCTGTTTTGCCCTCCAATCCCACGATGTCTCTTTTTCCTGAAAGAACTATGTGGCGCTTTGGCTCATCGTATGATGTATTTGCTTCCTTGTCTTTTCTTTTTCTCGGTTTGGTAGACATGTCCTTCACATAGAAAACCTGCGCCACATCATTGGCTAGGACGAATGGTTCGTCTGTGTACCCAAGATTATTCAGATCCACTGTTGTCATTCCGTACTGTGGGTCTACCTGTACCCCGCCTCCTGACAGATTGACCCATTTGCACTGAAATAAAGGGACCTTGAAATCATGTCCATAGTCAAGTTCCCATATGTCCACTATGTAACCATAATATGTGTCCTTTCCCCTCTTGGTTGCTACATCAAAGCGGACACCGCTGTTTTGGTTGGTGCTCTTTTGATCTTGGGCGATCGTGTAAAATGTATTCTCATTTATCTCGTACCCTTTGTAAGTCAATACAGTCGAAGATGGTCCCCTGGCCAACGAGTACAGCTCATCAGAAACAGTGTTGTCACCCATGAGACGTGTTTGCAACCAACTGCCGAAAGTCCTGATGTGTTCATATGTAATCCAGTCATCACACTGCTCCGGGTGTTTGGAGTGCAGAATATTCTTGTGTTCATCGACATACGGGGTGACCAAGGTAGAATTCTGTAGAACTGTGTAGTGTGCTTGAGACCAAGAATGCCCGTCCCTACATATTATTGAGTCCGCTCCTAGCGTGCCTTTTCCAGTCAGTCTCCCCTCATACCACGATTGAGGGAGACCAATCTTCTTAAGGTCAGGAATGAAGTCAACACAAAACCCAATGACATCCTCTGTTTGATGGCCCATGGAGATGCTTGCTTCTGGCCTAGCGCGGTTATGAACATATTTCTTTAAGACTCCCATGAACCTCTCAAAGGGGAACATATTGTGTAGAAATACAGGGCCCAGAACGACAATCTCGTCGACTAGATGAACTAGGACGTGCGTCATGATATTGAAGAAGGATGGTGGGAACACCAGCTCGAAACTAACAAGACATTGCACCAAATCACTCCTTAGCCTTGGCAGGATTTCTGGATTGATCACCTTCTGAGAGATTGCATTGAAGAATGCACATAGCTTCACAATGGCTAATCGAACGTTTTCCGGTAGAAGCCCCCTCAATGCAACCGGAAGCAGTTGCGTCATAATCACGTGGCAGTCATGAGACTTTAGGTTCTGGAACTTTTTCTCTGCCATATTTATTATTCCCTTTATATTCGACGAGAAGCCAGACGGGACCTTCATACTGAGCAGGCATTCAAAGAAGATTTCCTTCTCTTCTTTGGTAAGAGCGTAGCTGGCAGGACCTTCATACTGCTTTGGATGCATGCCGTCTTTTTCATGCACACGTTGCTGTTCCTCCCGTGCCTCCGGTGTATCTTTTGTCTTCCCATACACTCCCAAGAAGCCTAGCAGGTTCACGCAAAGATTCTTCGTCACGTGCATCACGTCGATTGCAGAGCGGACCTCTAGGTCTTTCCAATAGGGTAGGTCCCAAAATATAGATTTCTTCTTCCACATGGGTGCGCGTCCCGCATCGTCAGTCGGAATAGATAGTCCGCCAGGACCCTTTCCAAAGATTACTTGTAAATCATTGACCATATCAAGTATGTGATCACCAGTACGGAGGGCGGGCTTCTTCCGGTGATCTGCCTCACCTTTGAAATGCTTTCCTTTCTTTCGACATTGATGGTTGGTCGGAAGAAATCGACAATGCCCCAGGTACACATTCTTCCTGCATTTGTCCAAATATATACTGTCGGTGTCATCTAAACAGTGTGTGCATGCGTGGTATCCCTTGTTTGTTTGTCCTGAAAGGTTACTGAGAGCAGGCCAATCGTTGATGGTTACAAACAGCAACGCATGTAGGTCAAATTCCTCCTGTTTGTGCTCATCCCACACACGTACACCTTCTCCATTCCACAGCTGTAAAAGTTCTTCAACTAATTGCCTTAGGTACACATCAATGTCGTTGCCGGGTTGCTTAGGGCCTTGGATGAGCACTGGCATCATAATGAACTTCCGCTTCATGCACAACCAAGGAGGAAGGTTATAGATACATAGAGTCATGGGCCAGGTGCTATGATTGCTGCTCTGCTCCCCAAAAGGATTAATGCCATCTGCACTTAAACCAAACCATACGTTCCTTGCGTCACCTGCAAAGTCCCCCCACCTTCTCTCGATTTTTCTCCACTACGACCCGTCAGCGGGTGCTCTCAACTTCCCGTCTTTCTTACGGTCTTCTTTGTGCCATCGCATCAACTTGGTATGCTCTTTGTTTCTGAACAGACGTTTCAGCCGTGGTATTATAGGAGCATACCACATCACCTTGGCAGGAACCCTCTTCCTGGGGCGTTCACCCTCAACATCACCAGGTTCATCTCGTCTGATCTTATAGCGCAATGCACCGCATACCGGGCATGCGTTCAAATCCTCGTACTCACCGCGGTAGAGGATGCAGTCATTAGGGCATGCATGTATCTTCTGCACCTCCAATCCTAGAGGGCATAGAACCTTCTTTGCTTTGTACGTACTGCCAGGCAATTCGTTATCCTTTGGAAGCTTCTTCTTCATTATTTTCAGTAGCGAACTAAATCCCTTGTCAGATACACCATTGTCTGCCTTCCATTGCAGCAATTCCAGTGTGGTACCGAGCTTTGTGTTGTCATCTTCGCAATTTGGGTACAACCCTTTTTTGTGATCCTCTAACAAGCGATCGAACTTCAACTTCTCCCTTTCACTTTCGCATTCTCTCTGTGCATCAACAATGACCCGATGAAGATCATCATCGGGCACATCGTCTGGTTCCTCTTGACCTTCAGCTTCCCCCATTGCAGCATCACCGTATTCAGGGGGCGGGTAGTTGTCATCATCCTCTTCTTCTTCGTTGTCTTCCATCATAACCCCTCTTTCTCCGTGCTTGGTCCAAACATTATAGTGTGGCATAAAACCCTTCTCAAGCAGGTGGAAGTGAAGGGTTTTAGAGTTGGAGAAAGCCTTCGTATTCTCACAGACAGTACATGGACAATGCATAAAACCATTCTGCTTGTTTGCCTCAGCCGCTTCGAGAAAATTATGCAGGTCGCCGTACATCCATTGCCGGTTCATCTGCGTGCGTTATATAGTTCTCATTATTGAACAGGGCCGGGCCGGCAAAATCCGGGGCCCTGTGCGAAACTAAAAAATGGGGCCCTATCTCACTAAAATGAACTAATGAGCAATTATAATGTATATGATATAATGTCTTACATAGCAATTGGATGTGTAAAAAATCATACCTATTCAACTCCCGGTTGCCTGATATTTATTTGAACAACATTATTCTTTTAGTATTATTTGAAATGAAATCTTCAATGATATCCTCATAATTAATCTTCTTCAACACTTCGCTCTCAAGTGCAGAAGCGGAGCCAGGATTTAAACATGAAGGGGGTGAGGGAAGAGAATGACCACGCAATAGATAAAACTTCACAGAAAATGATCCTTGTGAATCTTTAGTATTAGATTGACTTTAGACCATGGGGTCTTTTGCTGCAATTTCATTTGGATTAAGTGATCATGTGATTTGCCAAATTAATCAAAGTCATCTCCCATGGAAAAGCGACACGCCTAATTTGTGAATTAACCTGTTGTCTTATATGCAAGTAAACAAAATCACTAGACTACTGGATTGAAATCCACCAACATAATACAAACTAGTACTTAATACATACCTTTAGATCCAAGTGCTCAAGGAACGGATACGCCGATACAGTACAGCGATCTGCGGACTGAATACTCTATGTGGCACCGCACTGCTGTCAGTGTAGGATCGACGAACCATGACGGCGGTGTGTAGGTGGCATCCGGCGACTCACAAGGCAACCGGCATAGCAGCGACGGCGGCGTGGAATAGATCGATCTGAGCGGCTTAGGGATGGACTCTAGGTGCTACGCTGTGTCATGCCTGGTCGGCAGGTGCTACGCACGACAGATCTTTCAGAATCTTCGTGTCTGGACGGACGAGCGCGGGGCGGTGGCGCCGTTGGGCGCCGTGGTGGCGTCGACGGATGGACGGACTGGCAAGGATGATGCGGATCTCTCTCCTGAAGATGGGTCAGCGGTTCGATGTTGATGGTGGCGTCTAAAACGTGTGCATGTGGTGTACGCTTTAGGTCTGCTGCACCGGTTGTACGTTCCGATACGTTATGTGGATGGATCGGCGACGGCACCGGTTTTAGATATGGGGAGTGAGAGCACTCCACATTATCGAGTTTTGTAGGTGTGAGTGGTGGCTTCGGGTGGCTTGATGTATGTTCTTGTTAGACCTATGTTGAATAATAAATAAAGATGGCCGTATGCATCGATTGATGCAGAGGCCGGGGGTCTTAACCTCCTTTTCCAAAAAAAAAGGGATGGACTCTAGGTCTTGCCAAACATACAAATGAAACTACAATTTACCACGGTGGCCTAAATACAGGATAATGCGCGTGGGCTCTTTTGGGCTTCAGTACACAGCACATGGAAGGTAATTATGGCTGGGCCTAAACTAATTATATCTCCGGCCATGTTTTGTGACTTCACAGCGTCTTCGCGGAAATCTAAATCGCACTCCTCTAAAAAGAAACAAAAACCGCCCAAGAAAGCGAAATGCTCCACTCCAATCCGAGTTTCCACATGAGAGGCATGTTTTGGAATAGCAGAGGTCTCTCAGACTTGGCTAAACATAAACACGTTAGTGATTGTGTGCGAGAACACGAATTGGATTTTGTGGCAATCTCCGAGGCTGGTAAATGTGACTTCCACCCGCATGTCCTCGATCACCTATCAGGTGGTTTTGACTACACGTGGCATAGTCTACCAGCTCGTGGGAGGTCTGGAGGAATCCTTCTTGGGATACAGACCACGACCATGGATTTGTTGGCCTTTTCGACCGGTGAATTTCATATCAAATTCCACCTACGAAACAGGGCTGATAATTTTACATATCAAATTCCACCACGGTGGTGCCGGCGCCGAGATGGGCACGGGCGATCGACGGCGATGAGGACAGGGACGGGACAGGACGGACCGCCAAACCTAGACAAATCTTGAGGAAAATGGATCTTGGACAAGGAGCTTCGAGAGGAGAAAGATTAAGTGTGGCTTGGGCATTTCATCGAACACCTCATGTGCATAGGAGGTGATCTAGAGCACCACAAAAGCTCTCCCACGGCCGGCCAAAAAAACAGAGCAACTCGCGGGCAGGGGGGTATATATAGGCGAACCATTGGTCCCGGTTTGTGGCTGGAACCGGGACTAAAGGACCCCAATTGGTCCCGGTTCCAGCCACAAACCGGGACCAATGGTTGTGGGCCAGGAGCGAGGCGCATTGGTCCCGGTTCGTGTCTGGAATCGGGACCAAAGGGGTCAGACGAACCGGGACCAATGGCCCACGAGGCCCGGCCGGCGCGCTGGCCTCACGAACCGGGACCGATGGCCCCATGGGTCCCGGTTCGTGAGTGAACCGGGACTAATGGGCTTCTCAGGGGTGGACCGATGCCCTGTTTTGTACTAGTGTATGTTCCGGAGCTCGGGCTCTGGTTCGGCGAATCAAGCGGCCTCCCCTGCGCCACCGACATCTTTGGCGTCGTCAGAGGGGAGGAGCCGCCACGGGAGAAGTTGCGGATCTGGGTGGATGATGACCTGCCAGAGGACTGGCAACCGAGCGAATTGTGCAGCTCCAAGGTCATCAGCCTCGGTTCCGGCAGGTTCATCACTGTAGACTTCTTGGATGCCATGGTATTCGACATGGACTGCAACGAGATGGTTATGGACAAGCAATTTGCCCTCTTCACTGGTATGGGGGTAGTGTATGATAACGGCCGCAGCAAGGGCAATGCCAAGAATGGCAGCAATGGTGCTGGCAAAGACAATGACAACTACAATAGTGGCACTGAATGCTCCGGCAATGAGAATGGCAACAATGGCGGCAACGGCGGCAAAGTCAAAGGGATGATGCGTGGCCTACATATGGTTAAGCACATATCCAAACGTTACATGTTTAACGTGCAACAGTGTATCGATGCGGTGCTGTAAATGCATGATTCAATAGGTCATTTTGACTTGCTGAACTCCAGTTATGTTTGACTATGTGTATGCATCCATGCTGGGATTTAATTTGCTATTTTGCTCCTTGTTTTTGTACGGTAGGCAGTACTGACATTAGTGCTAAGTCAAGTTAGTACCTTGGAATAATCTTGTGGTATATATGATGCGTAGTAGCCGAAAACAAAGGTTGGCGCCACGTCCCATGTCCTAAGTTCATGGATCCCAATCGAGGGCCGGGCTGGGGTCGAGTGCGGGTTGATAGGATACGATGGCCGAAATGTGTTCTTGTGAATACCGAACGCTGCAAGTACATCGAGATCCTGTGAGTCTCGGCCGTAGTTGTATGAGTGAACAGAAAGGACATATAATAACAACAGTCCTATATATGGGACGAAGGTTGGCTAGCATCGACCTCGTCAGGAAGCGTGTGAAGTTTGTGTAGCGATACTTGATCAAAAGATCCTGATTGGGGAGATATATGCATGCCAGTCAGTCCTAGTGGCAAGCACAAGCCATGGAAGGAACAAAAGAGACATGTTTCCAAGGTACAAGCACAAATCATGAAAGTATTGCTAACGGTGGTTACAAAATCCATGTATCTAGAAGTGATGTCGAAAAAAGATACCAAATCTTATGCCGACGAACTGGTAGATGTTGGCTAGATTTTCGTTTTGTGCCTTGCTTCATATGTGCAGAGGTGATGGAAATGTAAGAACAGGAGGTTGTGATGGTAAATATAGTCAAACACTAGAGTTCAGCAAGTCAAAATGACTGTCCACTGAATCATTCAGAGCACCTCCTCGATCCTCTGTTGGTTGCTAAACATGTAACGACCAGATTTGTGCTTAATCATACAGAGGTCATGCGTCATCCCTTTGCCTTTGCCGCCGTTGCTACCATTGCTGCTGCTGTTTTTGGCGTGGTCACTTTTGCCTTTGTTGCCGTACGCTACCTCCATACCGGTGAAGAGGGCGAATTGCTTGCTCGTAACCATCTCGTTGCAGTCCTTGTCGAATTCCATGGCATCCAAGAAGTCCACGACCATGAACCTGCCGGAACCGAGGCTGATGACCCTGGGCTTAAACAAACCACTAGGCTGCCACTCCTCTGGGAGGTCATCATGTGCCCAGATTCGCATCTTCTCCGGCGGCGGCTCCTCCCCTCTGACCACGCCGGAGAGGTCAGCAACACAGGGGAGGTTTTCTGAGACGCCGAACCAGAATCCAAGCTCTGGGATGTAATCCGCCTTGCCATCGAAAGGCATGAGCCAGTCGCCAGCTTTGCTCCACTCACGAGTCGCCATGTGGAAGTAGTAGGTGCCATCGCCCTCTGAGCCAGAGATGGAGAAGCAGATGGTGTCGCCGACGAGGGCGTGACCGTAGACGAAGGCATTCCTGTGGTGGGTGATCCACGGGGGCAGCGGGAGGATGTCGCAGTGCCAGAACCTGTGAGACGCGAGGGACGTGCTGATCCCCCTCCACACCAGGGCCTCGAACTGCGGGCGTACCTCCGCCTTATCCGGATGGAGGACACTATCAATGATGTAGAGGTCGCCGGTGTCTTCGCCGTCAAGAAGGTGCAAGTCCGTCGGAGGGACAGAGATGGCCAGCGGCGAGTGCTTGTACCCGTGGAGGCTAGGCATTGTATCGATGTAGCTGCAACCGTCGATGGTGTCGAAGCGTAACATGCGGTTCGCGCGGTCGGCCAAAATGACCTTGCTCTCCGAGGCCGTGGGCAAGAAATGAAGACAACGAGGAGACCGTATGGAGTAGGAGACTTCCGGTGGCCTCACGAGCAGCTCACTTTTTGGCGGATTGATCTTGGGTGCCGCCGCCAAGTTGGTGTTGCAGATCCTTCTCCTCGTGGGCGCACAGGCCTTGGCGGGCATCAGTGTTGGGACCACCTTGCCATGTGCGGCCGCCTCTTGTGCGGTCCGGTGAAAAAACTCCATCTTGGAGAGGTCCAAGCGGAGCAGCGAATACGCGCGTTTGCGCCCATCATATAGCCCCAGGTTCAGGAACCGCCGGATGCCGCTACTCATACCGACAATCTAGTTGGTATGATCCTTCTCTCCTGTGGGGAGGGTAATAAGGACAATAATTAGATCAAATTGAGCCTAGCATTTTCTTGAGGACGAAACAAATGAAGCTTCATCAAAAAATAAACCACGATGCAATGCATCAAGTGAACTGCCTATTTGAGTAACAACATAATAGGTTGTGTGTGCTATGAACAAAACCCAATCCAATGAACAGATTGATCGATTGATATGGTTGCTTCACTTTTTTTACTTCCCATATAAGTGAACTATTACTAGTGGATGTGTGTCCTGTGTTATACCCCCATCTAGGATCAACTAGGCTAGATCGGATCGGTAGAGAGATAGATCGGAGAGGGGAAGGCATACCTTCACCTTGGCTCGACGAGCTCGAGCCGTTGGCCATCGGGTAGGAGAGGGCGACAGCGTGAGCGTGGAGTGTGTGGGCAGTGGCGGCGGTGGTGCTTCCCGTCACTCTGCGCTAACCCTAGATCGGGTAGGGATGTTGGTGGAGGGCGGCGGAGCACGGTCAACCTCGTGAGTCGTGCAGGCCGGCCCCTCCACCCTTTATATATAGCGCTGCGACAGGGGCCCACCGTCCATAAGGGATCGGGCGCCCCCGATCAGGGCGCGGTCAAGGGGCGTGATCGAGCCGTTGAGCTCGGTCACGGCGAGATCAATCTAACATTGCCCCCCTTGATCTCAACTTTACTTTTAACTTTATACTTTCTAGTTTACTTGTTTCATCACATATTGGTACATAAAGCATATTTCATCGTCACAGCTCAATTGCCGATAGAATCAGACAGCTACAACATACGTTTTGTTTAGAAACAAGTTCTGTTACTTTTGGGCCTCTCATGATCCAGGAATCATAGGCTTTCCCTTAAACCCATGCCGGCTAAGTGTTCCTTGAACACATTGGGTGGTAGGCCTTTCGTAAGCGGATCCGCAAGCATATCCTTTGTCTTTATATGCTCGAGACTTATAGTGTGATCCTGGATTTTATCTTTCACAACATAATACTTTATCTCTATTGTTTTGGCAGCATTACTCGACTTGTTGTTGTGAGCATAAAATACTGCGGGCTGGTTGTCACAGTACATCTTTAGTGGTTTGTGAATACAATCTACCACTTTCAAGTCGGGTACAAATTTCTTTAGCCATATCGCCTGCCCCGTGGCCTCGAAGCACGCTATGAATTCTGCATACATCGTGGATGATGCAACTACTGAATGCTTGGAGCTTTTCCACGAGATAGCCCCTCCAGCGAGAGTGAAGACGTATCCTGACATGGATTTTCTATCATCTCTGTCCCCCGCAAAATCTGCGTCTGAATACCCTGTTATCTCTAGGGAATCAGATCTCCTGTATGTTAGCATGTAGTGCTTCGTGCCTTGCGCATAACGCAATGCCTTCTTTGCCATCTTCCAGTGCTCCATGCCTGGATTCTCTTGATATATACCGAGTACCCCGGTAACAAAAGCTAAGTCAGGGCGAGTGCACACTTGTGCATACTGTAAGCTTCCAACAGCCGAAGCATATGGTACTGGTTTCATGAGATCGATCTCGTACTGGTTCTTGGGACATTGGAATTTCCCAAAACTATCGCCCTTGACTATAGGAGCAGGTGTGGCTTTACTCGCAGGCATATTATACTTTTGAAGAACCTTTTCTAAATATGCCTTCTGCGATAGTCCTAAGACTCCATTGTTCCTATCTCGGTGAATTTCTATGCCCAAAACATAGGATGCTTCACCAAGATCTGTGATATCAAAATTTGAGGATAAGAACTTCTTTGTTTCTAGTAGTAGACTAACATCACTGCTAGCAAGCAAGATATCATCCACATACAAGATTAGGAAAATATATTTCCCATTTTTAAACCTTGCATAAATGCAGTTATCCTCAATATTTTCTTTAAATCCAAAACTTTTAATCGTTTGATTAAACTTTAGATACCACTGTCTAGAGGCTTGTCTTAATCCATAAATGGATTTCTTCAGGCGGCATCCCATATTTTCCTTGCCTTCCATGATAAAACCCTTGGGTTGTTTCATGTAGACCTTTTCTTTTAAATCACCATTCAGAAATGCCGTCTTTACATCCATTTGATGTAACTCTAAATCAAAATGTGCAACTAATGCCATTATGATTCTGAAGGAATCCTTATATGAGACTGGGGCTCTCATTGTAATCTATCCCTTCTCTTTGTGTAAATCCTTTTGCCACAAGTCGGGCTTTATACTTTTCTACATTCCCATTAGGGTCATACTTAGTTTTGTAGACCCATTTGCAGCCTACTGTTTTGGCTCCTTTAGGAATTTCCACTAGGTCCCAAACATCTTTGGAACTCATTGATTTCATCTCATCTTCCATTGCCTCTAGCCATTTTGATGAGTGAGGGCTTTTAATGGCTTCTTCATATGTAGTGGGATCACGTTCCATATGAACCATTTCTGTGTTATAAACTTTATAATCAGTAGAAATATCTGATCTTCTTGTTCTATTAGATCTTCTAAGAGCCTCAGGTTCTGGCACATTCTGTGCCTCAACTTCTGGCACATCTTTTACAATTGGCTGCTGCACCTCCCTTTCGTGCTCAACAACGGGTTCAGTCGGCTCCTGACGGACAGGTTCCGGGTCTACCCCCATAGTTGTCATGGGTGAAGTTGCAACTGGTAGTGAGAAAAATGGCTCCTGAATCATCGGATTAGGTGCATGCACCCTCTTCTCCTCAAGATCAATTTTCCGAGCTACCAAGCTCCCCCTCATCATTTCGTCCTCTAAGAAGACTGCATGTCTTGTTTCTACAAACTTTGTATATCTGTCTGGACAGTAGAAACGAAAACCCTTTGATCTGTCTGGATAGCCAATGAAGTGACAACTCACTGTTTTGGAATCCAACTTTGCAATGTTTGGATTAAACATTTTGGCCTCAGCAGGGCACCCCCACACCCTGAAGTGGTGTAGAGAGGGCACTCGTCCTGTCCACAGCTCGTACGGTGTTTTGGGCACCGACTTGCTTGGCACTCTATTGAGAATGTGAATGGCGGTTTTAAGCGCCTCCATCCATAATCCCAATGGCAAAGTGGAGTAACTCATCATGCTGCGCACCATATCCATAAGAGTACGGTTACGCCTTTCAGCTACTCCATTTTGCTGAGGCTCGCCCGGCATTGAATACTGGGCTACTATGCCAGTCTCCTGTAAAAATTGTGCAAAAGGTCCAGGGACTTGGCCATATGGAGTATGTCGACCGTAGTACCCCCCCCCCCCCACGGTCAGACCTTACTATCTTTATTCTTTTATCATGCTGATTTTCAACTTCAGCTTTGAATATCTTGAATTTATCCAATGCTTCGGATCTTTCTTTGATTGGATAAATATATCCATAGCGAGAGTAGTCATCTGTGAATGTTATGAACGAGTCATATCCATCCACACTTTTCACCGGAAATGGTCCACAAATATCAGTGTGAATGATTTCTAGTGTGCCTGTGCTATGGATTGCACCCTTTTTTAATTTGTTTTACATACTTTCCTTTGATGCAATCTATGCATTGTTCTAAGTCTGAGAAATCTAACGGAGGAAGAATTTCACTTTTGACTAATCTTTCTATTCTCCCCCTGGAAATATGGCCCAAGCGACAGTGCCATAATTTCGACGAGTCGTGAGTTCTCTTTCTTTTCTTTTGTTCTTTGTTCGACGCGGAAGTATGTTCATTCAAATTACACACATAATGCTCTTTTTCACGAAGTGATAATAAATAAAGCTCATCGTGTAGTAAAGCAACACTCACACAAGCATTATTAAACCATATGGCACACTTGCCATGTCCAAAATAACATTCATAATTGTCTTTGTCCAAACAAGAAACACTAATCAAGTTTCTATGACACGAAGGGACATATAAGACATCTCTAAGTAGAAACTTGAACCCATCAGCTAACTCCAAGGAGATGGCACCGACATCTTCAACTTCTGCTTGAATTCCATTAGCGACTTCAATGCGTCTTTCGTTTCTTTGCATAGTCCGCGTCGAATGGAATCCTTGTAAAGAATCCGCAACATGAACAGTTGCACCTGAGTCAATCCACCAAGTAGATTTCGAAAACTGTGTATACAAGGATTCATTTACAAATGAAACGATGTCGTTACCTCTCTTTGCCATGATTGACTTTAACTAGACAGGGCAATCTTTCTTGTAGTGCCCAGTCTGCTTGCAGTGGAGGCAAGTGTCTTTGTCCACTGGAAAGGACTTCTGCTGATGCTGATGCTGCATGTGAGATTTGCCATGCGCCTTTGAAGGAGAACCTTTGCTGCTTTGATTGTAATTCTTTTTCTTATTATCCTTCACATAGTTGAGTGAACCACCATGTGAGGCTTTGAGTCTGTCCTCTTCTTGGACACACATTGCTATTGTCTTTTCAATGTCCCATGTTTCAGGTGACATATTATAGTTTACAACAAAGGTTTCAAACTCCTTTGGCAGTGAGGCCATGACCAAGTGGACCAGGAGTGCTAGTTTGATCTCCAGATCCGCATCCATGGGTTTGAGCTTTGCTGCCATGTTGCTCATCCTGAGGATGTGCTCTCTTATTCCATGACCACTGCCAGTGTAGTTCTCTGTTACCAGTTGCTTTATCAACTGGGTGGCATATGTCTTTGAAGAACCAGTGAACTGATTCTTTATCTTTGTAAGCAACTCCCCTACGGAAGTGCACTCTGCAATTGAGCCCACAATAGCGTTCTCAATTGTATTCTTTATAAATGCCATACACTTTTTGTTGGCGTTGATCCACTTTTGATTGTTTAGGGTATAGGACATCTCCAATGGAGCATAATCCGCCCTCTTTTTATCCCACGCAGCATCATCATCAGTGGCCTCTCTGACTGGCTCTGTAGGTCTGACTGGCTGTGGTTCATCCACAACCCAGTCGACCTCAGCACAGATGAATGCCAGATCTACTTTCTTCCTCCACTCAGTGTAATTGTCACCTCTGAGTGTCGGAACATCTTTTAGGCAACTCATCAAGTGGTAGCCTCCTGAAATCACAATTTAAGTGAGATCATTACAACAATTGCATGCATTAATCCAACGTTGGTATAAAATTAAAACATACAACTGTCTATGCAATTATAACTATATCACCGTTGGGCAGAAAATAGAAATAAATGCACATATATAACAATAATAATAAATCATGATTATGTTATTAACAACGTTGGTCATAAAATAACAGAATCATAATCACTTTCAATAATCACTTTAACATGCTCTTGAAATTTAATTCTCACTTTAATTCATTAAGAAATACTTTTAACTATTTGCAGCGGAAAAATATGAATGAAAATTCATAAACTTTATACTTCACAGAAGTATTTCTTTCACTTTTGTATTTTTCTAAACAAATTTTCGTTGGAATAATTTGAATGGAGAAAACTGGATGAAAATTTGCCCCAAAAAAAATGGACAAAAAACTATCAATTCTGCTTCTGGAAAAAAAAAAGAACAGGCATTCGCCTCTGCGCGCACGGCCCGTCCATCTTTCGGTCCAACGGACCCGCAGGGCGAGCGCGCAGCCTCTCTTTCGGCCCATGGCCCGCTAGGGGAGCGCTTCGATCGTCCTTGGCGGTTCGATCGATCCGGCGGCCGACCGCGCTCATCGCTGGGTCAAAACGCCAGCGCACCGGTCTCCCGAAACCCTAGCCCCATTTCGCCCTTTCCCCGTTCGCTTTCTCTGTCCCGCACGACGGCGACGGCCGGTGAGAGAGTGAGCTCTGTGGCGGCGGCCCGCCGGCGGCGGCCCGCCGGCGACGGCGGTGCCCCACGGCGGCGAGCTTCTTCCCCCTCCCTCCTTTTTCTCTTCTTTCCCATCCTCCAACGCAAGAGAGAGAGAGAGAGGGAGGCGTGGTGGCACCCCCGGCTGCTCCCTGGACACGCACAGGAAGAAGAATGGCGCCCCCGCCGACCCCCTTGCCGGCGTGCGCGAGCACCCGAGGGTGAGCGCACCGCTGTCAAGTGGCTCGGTGGTGGTGCTCTTTGCCCCCAAAGGGGTGGTGCTCTTCGTCCGACGCCTCGGCTTGCCGATGCGCGTCGAGATCGAGAGGAGCAGGCTCGGCCTTGTGGCGGCGCCCTTTGCCGGCGAGCTCGTGGCCAACCGGTGAAACTTTTCTCTTTCCCCTCTTTTGTTCTGTTAGGGTTAGGGTTTGATTTTGGGAATTAACTAGGGATCCTTTTGATTTCTTTTCTACCGAAAGGATCTGCAGCCCAGCGGCTCTGAGACCATTGTTATACCCCCATCTAGGATCAACTAGGCTAGATCGGCATACCTTCACCTTGGCTCGACGAGCTCGAGCCGTTGGCCATCGGGTAGGAGAGGGTGACGGCGTGAGCGTGGAGTGTGTGGGCAGTGGCGGCGGTGGTGCTTCCCGTCGCTCTGCGCTAACCCTAGATCGGGTAGGGATGTTGGTGGAGGGCGGCGGAGCACGGTCAACCTCGTGAGTCGTGCAGGCCGGCCCCTCCACCCTTTATATATAGCGCTGCGACAGGGGCCCACCGTCCATAAGGGATCGGGCGCCCCCGATCAGGGCGCGGTCAAGGGGCGTGATCGAGCCGTTGGGCTCGGTCACGGCGAGATCAATCTAACATCCTGAACAAATCGACTGCTGATTTCTAGCTAGCAGTAGGATGTTAACAAGAGCAAATAGCACAAGACAAGATCATGTATTGTATTGTGGAGGAAGGGGGCATGCACAAGGAATTACCTACGTACATAAATCACTAAGTATGCAGCTAGCGCACGGACGAACCAAGCGACGGCGCGGGGGTGTCGACGAAAGGTGACGACGGCGGCGACAGCCGGGGACGGCGACGTTCGATGCAGAGGCCGGTTGGAGGCGGCGAGGTTGGAGGCGGCGAGCTAGCTAGGTATTCGCGGGACTGACTTGGGGATTTCTTTTACTCTACTAGGCTTCACCACATGGGCCGAAATATTGCTTTGGTTTTTTGGTTCGCACATTCAGTCATCCAGACTGGGCCAGCCCATTGGCAGGGCTGTAGCACCGCATGCATTATTTTCTTCCAAAAAAACAAAGCAACGTGTGAATATCTTTTCTTCAAGAGGGGAATTACCTATGGAGATGGGGTTTTGCTCTACCATGGTCACGTTAAAGCACTAGGTAAATGCCTATTGTTTCTCAAAAAAAAGGTGAATGCCTATCTTTTTTCTTTTTGAAAAACTTCCGGTCTATTCAGTTTCAATTATGATAGTACATTGAAAGCCAGAAGTAATAAAAATAATTGACAACCACATCCGTAGACCACCTAGTGACGACTACAAGCATTGAAGTGAGCCCAAGGCGTGCTGTCATCATCGCCCCTCCCTCGCCAGAGCCGGGCCAACCTTGTTGTAATAGTCAGTCAGAAAGTCGTCGTGCTAAGGCCGCATACGACTAACGCACCAGAACAGCAACTGCCATTGATGAAGAGTAGCGTATATCGGAAGGATCCAACCTGAAGACACACGAACGTAGACGAATGGCAACCAAATCTGAGCAGATCCACCGGAGACATACCTCCACACGCCCACCGATGATGCTAGACGCACCATCGGGACGGGGGTAGGTGGGAAGAACCTTATTCAATCTTCAGGGAGTCGCCGCCGTCTCGCCTTCCCGAGCAGGACACAATCCTTAACAAAATTCAAAAAAAACATCTAAAAATGGAGCCCTACTGCCGGCAAGGGCCGGGATGCCGATCCGAGAGAGAAAAGAATGGGATATTGAAGGCTAAATGACATTTTTAATTTTGTTTATCAAAACTCAAAAAGGGGATAAAAACAACCGCTGGTTACCACTAGAGCGTGAGTTTGCTACGCTGGTGCCATATATTTCAAATACATGATGAATATTTTTCAAATACGCCCACAAACATTTTATACACATCAATGTGAATATTTTCTCATTTACGTAATATAAATTTTTTATTTTTCGAAACTTGCTTGACATTTTTTTCCTTTTTTAAATCTGCCAAATGAAAACTAATTTTCTATTTTTCGATAACACATTTACAAAAATATGTGAACGCATTTTCCAAAAATGAAAGAAAACTCGCTGAATAAATCGTTTAACACATTTTTTCCCTGAATTTTATTTCCTGAATTAATAGAAGCACTCAATTCTCCTCGGTTTTACAAGGCCAAGATGGTTGGTGGATTATCAAGAAGGAAAGCATTGGGCCCAGCCCCAACCGGGCACTCTGATCCAATCTAAAAGCGCAAATGTGAGATGAGTCTGATTGTTAGACTGGCCGCGCGAACCCGGCCTGTACACTATCCGGCGCCTGGACCTCTCCAAGGTGGACCTGTTTTAACGGACGGCACAAGAAGCCGCCGCACATGCCAAGGTGGTGCCGACACTAACGCCCGCCGAGGCCATGGCGCCCAACAGAAGAAGTGGCTGCAAGATCGACCTGGCGGCGGCGGAGCGCCCAAGATCCAGCCGCTTGAAGCCGTGGTGGCCGCGCCGCCGCCGGTATACTCGTCCTATGTGCCAAGCACTTGTGACATTCACTTCTTTACGACCGCCTCGGAGAACAAGGTCATCTTCACGGACAGGGCGAACCGCATCTTCCGCTTTGACGCCGACGATGCCGGCCCCTGCCCCGTGGTCACCGTGATGCCAAGCCTCAACGCGTACAAGCACTCGCCGCTGGCTTTCTCCGTCCCTCCGACGCCCTTACAGCTCGATGACGGCCAAGTCGCCGGCGACCTCTAGATCATAGATAGCCACCTCGAGCTGGACAAGAGGGAGGCGCTTCCATAGTTCGAGGTCTTGGTTTGGAGGGACTGCGGCCCGTCGATACCAACTGGCAGGTCCTGGCACTACGACGTTCTCCCGCAGCCGCCCTTCATCGCCCATGAGAGGCACATTCTCCCAATGTCGCCCTTCATGGTGCCTTTCATGGCCCACCGGAAGCGCACATTCATTTGTGGCCACGCCGTCGTTGACGGTGGCGACACGATCCGCTTCTCCATCACCAACTTCCGCGACTCTGCAGGCACCTACTGCTTTCACACCGCGACCCGCGAGTGGAGCAAGGCGGGCGACTGGCTATTGCTGTTCGATGGCAAGGCGGAGTATGTCTCGGAGCTCGGGCTCTGCTCGGCATCTCGCGTGGCCTCCCCTACGCCGTTGACCTCTCTGGTATTGTTAGAGGGGAGGAGCCGCTGCCAGACAAGACACGGATTTGGGTGAATGGCGATGTACCGGATGAGTGGTACCCGAGCTATATGTCCGACGCCAAGGCCGGGGTCACTAGCCTTGGTTCCGGCAGGTTTGTGGTTTCTGATTTCTTCGATACCAAGGTATTTGACAAGGACATCAGAGAGATGGTTGTTAATGACCGCACTAGTAGAAAACAGGGTACTAGTCCCGGTTCTAGAGGGCCTTTAGTCCCGATTGGTAACACCAACAGGGACTAAAGGACAGCCACGCGTCAGCAGCTCTCAGGCGCTGTTTTTTTTTGAAGGGGGGGGGGTTATTAGGGGTTTTGGATGGTTTAATTAGGGGTTTCATATTGTGTTAGCTATAGCTACTACATATAGAGAGAAGTGACCTCTCTTTCTCCGTGCTTGGTCGACGCTAGCTACTACATATAGAGAGAACTCGACGCTAGTAAGCAAATGAAGGAACCATTATAATTACACAAGATCGTCATGAACATATACAGAGAGAAGTGAGACCTCTCTTTCTCCGAGATTGGTCGAACAACAAGTTTTTGTATTTCTATCCGACGCTACTACATATATACAATATAACATCTCTTACGATCCCTGACATCATCTACCGATAATCAGCTTCAATTTCCACATGGTATTCTCCGTCTTTATGTATGACGTGGTCAAGAAAGAATCCCGCCAATTCCTCTTGAATTGCTCGTATGCGATCATGTGGTAGGAGTTCATCCCGCATCTGCCAGATCTAATTTAAAGAAGGGGGTCAATACATATATATGAATGAAACTCAACACAATTGATGGTAATAAAATAATATTGTGAATATTGTTTACGTACTTCATATTGTTTGTTAGAGTAGCCCCGCTCAGAGGTCTAGTGGTGGATGAACTCGCAAACGTAGTATCCACATAAATTATTCCCGCCTTCCTGCCACAAGCACTTTACGAGAAATAGAGTTCAATCAAACTGATAATCAAGCATGATAAATGGTATTGATGAAACTAGAATCAATGAGAGATGTGCGGAACTAGCTAGTACTACTTATTTTCGGGTGTGTAAATCGCAGCTCCCTCTGTAGACCCGGAACCATTCCGGTGAACTTTTTCCAAACCCTGCCAGGCAAAGAAAATGATTACTTGATATCAGGAAATGAACGAAAGTTGCTGATATGGTGCGATAATGATTGAACTTACTTCTGGAGCATTGCAGTCATGTCCGCATACTCCTGGGGATCTTTACGTCTCGAGTCTAAGACAGTTACTACTCCCCGGTCAAGCTTAATCTCTAGCAGAATAAAGTGGAACCTACGCACGCATAACTCATCAATTACATTACTTAACCTCGAGTAAGCGAAACCGAATATGCACAAGACAGTAACACTCACTTGAAGTTGTAAGGAAAGATTATTTTCCCTTTGTTTTGATGTCGAAGGAACGATTGTAGCAAGTTTTCCTCAGTAAGTTCGGCTCTCGCTTTTACCGACCATTCATTTACGGTATTTGGGCTAATGAACCCAATGTCATAGATTTGTCCTTTTTTGCATTCGACGATCTTCAATCTGCATAATATAGTGAGGATAATTATATATACATGCAATGAACGAGCTGAGCTAGAGACTTAATTACAGAAGTAATACTTACAGACAGTAGCAAGTCATGAGTTGTTTGTCGAGGGCCTGTTGATTGAATAACTGAAATATTTCCACAAATTCAACAGGCAGCAGGTCGACTCCAATGAGGTCGTGCTCTTCTTTAATTGCTAGCAACATACTATCGGTCCCAGACTTCCTGCAGGTATCCATGTACAATTCATTCAATCTTCGCATCATCGTTGTTAGAGGAGGATGATCAGGTTTGACGAGAGGCTTCCCGTGCTCGTATCTGAAGATCTCTACCACCTCTAACGTTTCGAACTGTACATCATCGCTCAGGTAATCACCAAGATTGGTACCGGGCACTAGCCTCGGATGATTAGCGACGATATCGCTAGACACCTTGATCGGGGGGCACGATTGCTTCGCCTGTTCGCCGAGCTGGGGAATTGTTTTCCCACTTCTTCGTTCTGCTAATCTTGCGTCACTGCAAGTACTTCCCGACCGTCGCGCTTCATCATATGTCTTTTTAATACAGCGCTCATAGTTAGAATCCGGCGGAGGCGGTGGTGGTCGCTTAAGGGCATGCAGAGTGTGCTTCGCTTTCACCGGATCTACCGTTTCCTTCGGAGGTGGAGGTTTCCGTTCAAAATGGGCCTACACTTCGACTTCCACGATTTCATCGGTTTCCTGGTCAGTCCTCTCATATGGTAACTTTGGAAGAGGCTTCAGGCTTGGACCAAATCTGTATTTCTTCCCGCCTCTTGTACTGCTAGCCGCCGGAGCGGCGGCGTCTCTCTTCCGCCGTTGCTGACACGACGGAGTCCGCTAACACACCGGAGGAGGCGGAGGAGGAGGCGGAGTGCCCTCACGCGCCAGAGGAGGTGGAGGAGGAGGCGGAGTGTCCTGACTCGCCGGAGGAGGAGGAGGAGGAGGAGGCGGAGTGCCCTGACGCGGCGGAGGAGGAGGAGGAGGAGGCGTCCAGTTTGGAAGCTTGATGTACTCCTTTTTCCATAGACATGTACTCCTTAAAGCATTTTCCAGATGAATCTCCCCTTCACTTGTAGGGTAGTCAAGCTCCAGCTGCTCAAATCCCTCCATTATTTCATCCACCGTCACAACAGCATAGCCATGTGGAATCAAACGGCAATGAAAAGTTCCCTCAGCTTGAGGAGGTACAACAGAGCCGACCGCCGCCTTCAAAGTCAGGTTCTGGCATTTCTTCATTAGCTTGCAATGTTCAGCCTCCGTGATACTATCCACGGGGTAGCGAGGAGCCGTGAAATCAGGCTGAACGAGCTCCGTGGAAGCCACGCTGCTTCTCCGCTGAGATGGTGGGGTAGCTTCTGGGGTAGCGTCGAAGCAAGGATCTTCGTGCCGCTGAGATGGTTGGCCGGTAGCTCGCTGGCTCTCAAGTTGATCCTCTAGTTTTGCTAATCTTGCATTGATCCTCTGCATTTCGGTTGCTTCCTCTTTCCTCTTTCTCTCTCAGCTTCTATAACCACCGCTGTCGGGAAACCCATGCACCCACGGAACGGAGCCTGGTGTGCCTCGTGTTCGTCCAGGGTGCTCAGGATTCCCGAGGGCCTCTGTCAGCTCGTCCTTCTCTCTGTCGGGAATGAACTTCCCTTCCTGCGCTGCCTTGATATATTTCTGAAGCTTCGTGATGGGTATTGCAAGTTGCTCGCCCATCCAAACACACTCCCCTGTTTCTGGGTCCAAAGTTCCCCCAACCCCGAAGAACCAAGTCCTTGAACGATCTGGCCAGTGCAATGTCGCTGGTTGGACCCCTTTAGCAAGCAGGTCTTGCTCAGCTTTGTCCCACAACGGTCGGGCTTTGTAGTAGCCACCTGACCCCGTGTGATGGTGATACTTCTTCTTTGCAGCATTTTTCTTCTTTGTCAGTGACCTTTTCTTACCCTTCTCCGATTTCTTGTAGGCCACAAATGCGGGCCAGTGATCTCTTATCTTCTCATATCGATCGATGAATTCTGGAGTCTTCTCTTTGTTGACAAACTTTGTGTTCAACTCTTTCTTCCAGTTCCTGAATAGGTCTGCCATCTTCTTAAGAGCATATGCCTTGACCTTTGGCTCTATAACTGGGTTATTCGGCTCCTCCTCTGGCGGTAGGCTGAAATTTGTCATCAGTGAGGTCCAAAGATCGTTCTTCTATCTATCCTGGACATAAGAAACTTCAGGGTCCTTATTATTCTTATTCCATTGCTGGATGCTGATCGGGACGCTGTCCCTAACAACAACTCCGCACTAATGTACAAATGCGTCCTTGGTCCGCTTGGGAGCAATCGGTTGGCCATCTTTCGCCACTTCTATGATCGTGAACCTTTCATCCTGGCTCAACCTTTTCTTCGGGCCTCGTCTCCTTACAGAAGTTTGGCTCGATCCGGAGGGCTAAAAGAAGAAAGAAGTGTTAATATATGTACATACCAAAACAATTAATGCATCAAGTCAGCACAGGCTTAATTAATATATATACCTCGCCGGACTTTGCAACAGCTCCCTCCTCCGTTCGGTCACTGGAGCCGTCATCATGATCTTCTTCCTCCGCCATTCGATCACCGGAGCCGTCATGATCTCCTTCCTCCTCCATTGTTGGATCACCGGAGCCATCATCCTCTCCTTCCTGACCATCGGTGTCGTTGAGAAACAACAAGGGATCACCTCCGGCGAGGATTATATCCCCCAACAACTGTTCTTGTTCTAAGTCTCTTTCCATAGTTTCTGCAAATATTACAACATGGCAATATACAAACATGAGAGATGGATTAGTGGCAAACATAGACCTAGCTAATCACAACAGGAATCATATGCATATATGAGCAATGGATTAGTTGCGGACCGCCTCTCTCATGCATGTTCGACGTCCCCCCTCATGTCAAAGTTATCGGGGTTATACTTTCACGAGAGGACACTTTGCAAAAAATAATCGCTATGCAGGAGATCAAACTATCCATGCATTCTACCCCATTGACCTATGCCGGCAGCGATAGATCGACAACGACGCTCTTTCTTCTAGGGTTTGGGTGGCCTTGATAGTTGGTCGGGCGAGCGGACCGCCTCTCTCTCATGCATGTCCGATGTCCTCCCTCATGTCAAAGTTATCGGGGAGGGGGTAGATCGACAACGACGCTCTTTCTTCTAGGGTTTGGGTGGCCTTGATAGTTGGTCGGACGAGCGGACCGCCTCTCTCTCATGCATGTCCGACGTCCCCCCTCATGTCGAAGTTATCGGGGAGGGCCGAGGTAGATCGACAATGATGCTCTTTCTTCTAGGGTTTGGGTGGCCTCGATAGTTGGTCGGGCGAGCGGACTACCTCTCTCTCATGCATGTCCGACGTCCCCCCTCATGTCGAAGTTATTGGGGAGGGGGTAAATTTTAACTTAGTGAGTCTTTTAATTAACTCATTTTGAATATATGAACATTTTAACTTAGTAACTTAGTAACTTGGTAAATTTTAACTAATTTCCATGAACAAAAAATATATTCTATGAACAAAAAAACAATGGGAATATGTTCACATGAGCTAAAGATCGGCGGGCTCGGCGTCGGGGCTGGGAGTGGCGGCCGGCGTCGGGGGCTTGGCGTCGGGGCAGGGAGCGGCGGCCGGCATCGGGGGCTCGGCGTCGGGGCAGGGAGCGGCGGCCGGCGTCGGGGGCTCGGCGTCGCGGCAGGGACGGCGTCGGGGGCGGCGACGAGGAGCTACAGAAAAAAATTGACCAAGTTTTCATACAATCAAAGAACTCTATATATCATCATCATCTATCATCACAATCAAAGAACTCTATATATCATCATCATCATCTAAAAATCATCATCATCATATCATCTGCAGAAAAATTCTAAAGAAAAAATAATCTATATATCACCATAATGAAAATAATCTATATATATATCACCATAATGAAAATCATCTATATATCATCATCATCATATCATCTATATATACTACAGAAAAAATTATCTAACAAAATTACAAAAGAAAAATTAATTGTTTCCAACAGAGCATCATATACATATATCATCATATCATCTATATATATATATATATATATATATATCATTTCATCAAATTATCTAACATAATGAACTATATATATATATCATATCATCATCATCAAAGAACTCCATATATATCATATCATCATTTCATCATAGAACTCATATCATCAAAGAACTCATATCATCTATATATATATCATTTCATCAAATTGTCTATATATATCATATCATCAAGAACTATATATATCATCATATATAATGAGCAGAGGGGCGGCGAGCTCACTGGGGGCGGCGACGAGAAGGCAGGGCACGGCGACGGCGACGTCGGGGCAGGGGCGACGGCGACGGCGCCGTCAGGGCAGGGGCGCGCGGCGACGGCGACGAGGCAGGGACGCGCGGCGACGGCGACGAGGAGGCAGGGCGCGGCGATGGGAGTGGGGGACGGCGTCGGGGCAGGGAGCAGCGGCCGGCGTCGGGGCAGGGACGGCGAGGGCGACGACGAGCGAGCGGAGCAGCCTGGCGGCGTCGGGGCGCAGGGCGTCGGCGTCGGGGGAGAATGTGAGAAATTGGGGAAAAATCCTAAGTGTTCGCTTATATAGCCCCACCCTTTAGTCCCGGTTGGTGGCACCAACCGGGACCAATGCCTACCTTTCGTCCCGGTTTGTGCCACCAACCGGGACTAAAGGTCTATTTTCAGCAGCCCAAAGCGCGGGAAGCAGAGACCTTTAGTCCCGGTTGGTGCCACCAACCGGGACGAAAGGTGGGCATTGATCCCGGTTGGTGCCACCAACCGGGACGAAAGGGTGGCATTGGTCCAGGTTGGTGCCACCAACTGGGACGAAAGGTCTGCGGCTGGCACGGCCTCGGGCGGGTGGATATTTAGTCCCACCTCGCTAGCTGTGAGGCGTCGAGCGTGGTTTATAAGCGCGGCTGCGCCAACCCTTTCGAGCTCCTCTCTTATCCAGGCCTACGGGCCTAAACGCACTCTCTCTGCCTGTGGGCCTACTGGGCATGCTGCGGGCCTGCATCCTAGCCCAACTAGCGGGTTGGGTTTCTAGTCGTATGCAGGACGTGGTGGCCCAGTAGGCGGCATTTTTTTAAATTTTTTCCAGTATTTTTGTTTTGTTTTTTCCTTTATTTATTTTCTTTTGTTTCTACTTACACCTAAATACTTAGAGTTTTTGAGTGATTCTTTTCGCTTTAGGTCACAAAAATTATGAACTTTCTGTTAGTGCCATTAGTTTTCAAATTTGAATAGTTTAAATTTGAATTCTTTGAAATTTATGTGAATCACTAGTTTGTGAATAACTTTACTTTAAAAATAGATTTTTGAGTGATTCTTCTTCCTGCTATTTAATATTAGTGTGTTTTATCATTATATTCAATTTGGTAATTTTTAGGTTATTTTAAATGGGTGTTTTAATCAAAAACAGATTTTGTTATTTTAGTTTGCTATTAAAGTTTCTAACAAAAAAAATACTTTATGAAAATTCTTTTTGCTATTAATGTTTTGAACAAAAAATACTTTGATAATTTTAGTTGCATAAATTTTATATAATTTTAGTTTCAAAAATACTAGAGGTTTATAAAAGCTTTTTAGTTGATTCTTTTTGCTATTGAAGAATATTATAGTTTTGTTTTAGTTGATCATAACAAAAAAAATTAATTGATTCTTTTTAGTTGCATAAATTTTATATAATTTCAGTTGCATAAATTTTATTTTTTATTGATTCTTTTTAGTTGATTTCTTTTGCTATTAGAGTTTTATAAAAGCTTTTTAGTTGATTCTTTTTACTATTGAAGAATATTATAGTTTTGTTTTAGTTGATCATAAAAGAATATTTTAATTGATTGTTTTTCGTTCATTCTTTTTGCTATTAGAGTTTTATAAAAGTTTTTTAGTTCATTCTTTTTGCTATTAGTTCATTCTTTGAGCTAAATGACCCTGAAATTGAAAAGCACTACAAATGAACTCATAAAAGGTTGAAAGTTGGCATGGTATCATCATTTCACCCACATAGCATGTGCTAAAAAGTTGAGAGGGTTACGGCAAAAACTGGATGCACTTCGTGTACAAAATGGACAATCTCTTTCGAAGTATCAGGGTTTCGGACGAAAACTCATCTGTTACAAAGGGATTTCATTTTTTTGAACTTATTAGAATTCCAGACTTTTTGTGTGTTAAAAATGCACCATTCAAAGCCACATCATCAATTTTCAACCCTTTCTGACTTCACTTGGTATTTTTCATGCATTTACTGATTTTTTGGGCTAAATGACCCTGAAATTGAAAAGCACTACAAATGAACTCTGAAAAGGTTGAAAGTTGGCATGGTAACATCATTTCATCCACATAGCATGTGCTAAAAAGTTGAGAGGGTTACGGCAAAAACTGGATGCACTTCGTGTACAAAATGGACAATCTCTTTCGAAGTATCAGGGTTTCGGACGAAAACTCATCTGTTACAAAGGGATTTCATTTTTTTGAACATATTTAAACTCCAGACTTTTTGTGTGTTCAAAATGCACCATTCAAAGCCACATCATCAATTTTCAACCCTTTCTGACTTCATTTGGTATTTTTCATGCATTTACTGATTTTTTTTGGACTAAATGACCCTGAAATTGAAAAGCACTTCAAATGAACTCTGAAAAGGTTGAAAGTTGGCATGGTATCATCATTTCACCCACATAGCATGTGCTAAAAAGTTAAGAGGGTTACGACAAAAACTGGATGCACTTCGTGTACAAAATGGACAATCTCTTTCGAAGTATTAGGGTTTCGGACGAAAACTCATCTGTTACAAAAGGCATTTCATTTCTTGACATGTAACTGCAGTGATATTCTAGATCAAAGGCATCATCAGAATAGTTGTGGAGAGAAAGTCTTCACTTTTTCTTCGCGTGTGTCCCTTGCTTATTGCGCCGTAACCATGGATAATCTTCCTCGTTTAACAGGGTGCGTGGGTCAGCCTTGACTTTGAAGGGAGGAATTTCATGAAACTTTTCATTATCTTGAGGCATGTCTGTCTTGCCCTCCACTCCCACGATGTCTCTTTTCCCTGAAATAACTATGTGGCGCTTTGGCTCATCGTATGATGTATTCGCTTCCTTATCTTTTCTTTTTCTCGGTTTGGTAGACATGTCCTTCACATAGAAAACCTGTGCCACATCTTTGGCTAGGACGAATGGTTCGTCTGTGTACCCAAGATTGTTGAGATCCACTGTTGTCATTCCGTACTGCGGGTCTACCTGTACCCCGCCTCCTGACAGATTGACCCATTTGCACAGAAACAAAGGGACCTTAAAATCATGTCCATAGTCAAGTTCCCATATGTCCACTATGTAACCATAATATGTGTCCTTTCCCCTGTTGGTTGCTGCATCAAAGTGGACACCATTGTTTTGGTTGGTGCTCTTTTGATCTTGGGCGATCGTGTAAAATGTATTCCCATTTATCTCGTACCCTTTGTAAGTCAATACAGTCGAAGATGGTCCCCTGGCCAACGAGTACAGCTCATCTGCAACAGTGTTGTCACCCATGAGATGTGTTTGCAAACAACTGCCGAAAGTCCTGATGTGTTCACATGTAATTCAGTCGTCACACTGCTCCGGGTGTTTGGAGCGCAGAATATTCTTGTGTTCATTGACATACGGGGTCACCAAGGTAGAATTCTGTAGAACTGTGTAGTGTGCTTGAGACCAAGAATGCCCGTCCCTACATATTATTGAGTCCGTTCCTAGCATCCCTTTTCCAGTCAGTCTCCCCTCATACCGCGATTGAGGGAGACCAATCTTCTTAAGGTCAGGAATGAAGTCAACACAAAACCCAATGACCTTCTCTGTTTGATGGCCCGTGGAGATGCTTCCTTCTAGCCTAGCACGGTTACGAACATATTTTTTTAAGACTCCCATGAACCTCTCAAAGGGGAACATATTGTGTAGAAATACAGGGCCCAGAATGGCAATCTCGTCGACTAGATGAACTAGGACGTGCGTGATGATATTAAAGAAGGATGGTCGGAACACCAGCTCGAAACTGACAAGACATTGCACCAAATCACTCCTTAACCTTGGTAGGATTTTTGGATCGATTGCCTTCTGAGAGATTGCATTGAGGAATGCACATAGCTTCACAATGGCTAATCGAACGCTTTCCGGTAGAAGTCCCCTCAATGCAACCGGAAGCAGTTGCGTCATAATCATGTGGCAGTCATGAGACTTTAGGTTCTGGAACTTTTTCTCTGCCATATTTATTATTCCCTTTATATTCGACGAGAAGCCAGACGGGACCTTCATACTGAGCAGGCATTCAAAGAAGATTTCCTTCTCTTCTTTGGTAAGAGCGTAGCTGGCAGGACCTTCATACTGCTTTGGATGCATGCAGTCTTTTTCGTGCACACGTTGCTGGTCCTCCCGTGCCTCCAGTGTATCTTTTGTCTTCCCATACATGCCCAAGAAGCCTAACAGGTTCACGCAAAGATTCTTCGTCACGTGCATCACGTCGATTGCAGAGCGGACCTCTAGGTCTTTCCAATAGGGTAGGTCCCAAAATATAGATTTCTTCTTCCACATGGGTGCGCGTCCCTCAGCGTCATTCGGAACAGATAGTCCGCTGGGTCCCTTTCCAAAGATTACTTGTAAATCATTGACCATATCAAGTATGTGATCACCAGTACGGACGGCGGGCTTCTTCCTGCATTTGTCCAAATATATACTTTCGGTGTCATCTAAACAGTGTGTGCATGCGTGGTATCCCTTGTTTGTCTGTCCTGAAAGGTTACTGAGAGCAGGCCAATCATTGATGGTTACAAATAGAAACACATGTAGGTCAAATTCCTCCTGGTCGTGCTCATCCCACACACGTACACCTTTTCCATTCCACAGCTGTAAAAGTTCTTCAACTAATGGCCTTAGGTACACATCAATGTCGTTGCCGGGTTGCTTAGGGCCTTGGATTAGCACTGGCAATATAATGAACTTCCGCTTCATGCACAACCAAGGAGAAAGGTTATAGATACATAGAGTCATGGGCCAGGTGCTATGATTGCTGCTCTGCTCCCCAAAAGGATTAATGCCATCCGCGCTTAAACCAAACCATACGTTCCTTGCGTCACCTGCAAAGTCCCCCCACATTCTCTCGATTTTTCTCCACTGCGACCCGTCAGCGGGTGCTCTCAACTTTCCATCTTTCTTACGGTCCTCTTTGTGCCATCGCAGCAACTTGGCATGCTCTTTGTTTCTGAACAGACGTTTCAACTGTGGTATTATAGGAGCATACCACATTACCTTGGCAGGAACCCTCTTCCTGGGGTGCTCGCCCTCAACATCACTAGGATCATCTCGTCTGATCTTATACCGCAATGCACCGCATACCAGGCATGCGTTCAAATCCTCGTACGCACCGCGGTAGAGGATGCAGTCATTATGGAATGCATGTATTTTCTGCACCTCCAATCCTAGAGGGCATAGAACCTTCTTTGCTCCGTACGTACTGTCGGGCAATTCGTTATCCTTTGGAAGCTTCTTCTTCAATATTTTCAGTAGCTTCTCAAATCCGTTGTCAGATACACCATTGCCTGCCTTCCATTGCAGCACTTCCAGTGTGGTACTGAGCTTTGTGTTGACATCTTTGCAATTTGGGTACAACCCTTTTTTGTGATCCTCTAACATGCGATCGAACTTCAACTTCTCCCTTTCACTTTGGCATTGTCTCTTTGCATCAACAATGACCCGGCGAAAATTATCATCGGGCACATCGTCTGGTTCCTCTTGATCTTCAGCTTCCCCCGTTGCAGCATCACCGTATTCAGAGGGCGGATAGTTGTCATCATCCTCTTCTTCTTCGTTGTCTTCCATCATAACCCCTCTTTCTCCGTGCTTGGTCCAAATATTATAGTGTGGCATAAAACTCTTCTCAAGGAGGTGGATGTGAAGGGTTTTCGAGTCAGAGTAAGACTTCATATTCCCACAGATAGGGCGTGGACAACACATAAAACCATTCTGCTTGTTTGCCTCAGCCACTTCGAGAAAATTATGCACGCCCTTAATGTACTCGAAGGTGCGTCTGTCACCATACATCCATTGCCGGTTCATCTGCGTGCATTATATATAATTAAGTGTGTCAAAAACCATTACAGAATATCATGAATAGATAAGTGACCAAATTAATAGAAGTTCATCGTCGAATTAAAACCAAAGTACAGTAGTGATCAAATGTTATTACTGAAAAAATAAATACATAAAGTTCATACATAGTTCTCATTGAACAACATATAGCTCTCTAAAGCATCTAATTAAACCATACATTGAAACTATGTAAAACATTTCAATGCAACAACAAATGCGATCATAATCGCAACTAAGGTAACAATTGATCCAACGGCATAATGATACCAAGCCTCAGTATTAAAGAAAAGATCTTCAGCTGCAATTCATAGCTCACGCACGGTTCTAGATTTCCTTCTTTGCTTTATATACTACACTTTATTAGAAGATAGATAGAAACACGACCCTACAGATGCGTGACCTACTAACCAGGTTAATTTCCCATGGTACTCGACACGACCACCGCCAAATCTGTTTGTATACTCGTGAACTTGAAATTAGATCGTTCCTTCACATGGTACCTATAGGAAAAGCTACTTATTCCTAAGATAAGCCACCGATGAATTCATTGTTGGACAAATCAAGGTGCGTCACTGATGGAAGCAACGCGAGGCTGTCAAATGGAATTGCGCCGGACAACCTGTTGTTGCTCAGGTCAAGATACTCGAGCTTCTTCAACACATTGATTGGTGGTATTGGTATGCCACCGGTGAATTCATTCCTGGACAAATCAAAAGAACCATAGAGATGGAAGCGACGCGAGGCTGTCAAATGGGATTGCGCCGGACAGCCTGTTGTTGCTCAGGTCGAGATACTCGAGCTTCTGCAACAAAATGATTGATGGTATTGGTTCTCTGGGAGCATGCGAGATTAGTGGTTCTTGAAGATGACAATCTCGTAGAGCTTTCCATTGGCGCAAAGTGAATCCGGAAGCGGGCCAGAGAGGTTGTTGTTGCTGACCTCGAGGTTGCATAGGGGTGAGTGCTTCCCGAGCTCCGTCGGGATCTTGCCGGAGAGATTGTTTTCAAATAGACTGATGTCGGTGAGATTGGGGAGCATTGCTATGCTTGCTGGAATGGTGCCGGTGAGCTGGTTGGTGTACATGAACAATAGGCTCAGGTACTTGAGGCTACCAAAGTCTTCCGGTATTTCTCCGGTGAGGTTGTTCGACGACACATCAAGCTCTATCAAATTCACCGACGTGATTTTGCGTGGCAGTTTTCCGGCGAGTGTATTGTTGTATAGGTACAAGAGCTCGAGCTTTCGGTGTTGCCAGACCCATGCCGGGATCTCACCGGTAAGCTTGTTACCATACATGGCGAACAACATGAGATTCGCCAGGCTGGAGTAGGCCTTTGGGATGCTGACGGTAATGTTCATGTTGGACATCCAGAGGTAGCTCAAGTTGGTCAGCTTGGCAAACTCGGGGGGCGTCGGCGCTGGCGCAAATGGGTTCAAGGCAAGCGTCAGCTGCTCGAGCCCGGCAAGCGTGCTTATCTCGGCAGCTGGGTAGTATCCGGTGAACTGGTTAGTGTCAAGACGCAGTGATCTCAGCGCTTGAAGCCCACCCACGGCAGCCGGCACCGTGCCCCAAAAGTGATTGCTCGACAGGTTGAGGTGCTCCATTGCCGGCGACAAGCGGCTGATATCATCCGGAAGGACCCCGTGGAAGCTGTTGCTGGAGAGGTCGAGGAAATGGAGGTGGGAGTAGGCGTAGAGCGGGACGCCTGGAAGCTGCCGGTAAGATTGTTGTAGGAGAGGTCGAGGCGGGTGAGGCTAGGTAGGTCGCACACCGACTCTGGAAGTTGAAGAGGAGTTGGACCTTTTTATAAGGGTTTCTCTTCTACATGCTATTGGAGCTTGAGAATAGAAGAGGCCCTCGCGCACTCCTCCTTCACCGCCCGTCACGCCTCGTCACGACGCGCCGCGGGTTGCGGAAATGAGCCGAGCCGAGCTCACACCTATGCGTTTATTTTTGCCAGTCAGTAACGGAGAGTTTTCTGACAGTTGGGCCACGATCTGAGACGTCGGATCGTGGGCTGTCTCGGACTCGGACGTGGGTCGAGCCCACGTCTCTCCACGCGGCTGCGCCTATATAAGTGTGAGGTGTCTCCTAACCCTAGCCGCTACAAACAGATCACATCTGCTCCACGCGCACTACCCACCGTCGTTCCTTTGCTGCCGCTGCCGCCAGTGACTCCATCCCGTCCACCGCGTACACGGTCGACGGGAGAGCAGGTCTCCAAAACCCCGCCCTTCCGGTTCATGTATGGGAGAGGGGCGAATAGGTTTTTGGGAAGCGACTACGCGACTGCTCGCCTCCGATCCGCTACTTCCTCTACGTCCGCGTCGTCTTCGTCAACACCATGTCTCAGACCGAAACCGACCGTCTCGCCGCCGAGAAGCTCGAGGCTGACAAGAAGGCCGCTGATGACGCTGCTGCTGCCACCGCCGCCGCGGCTTCTGCCTGGCCCACTGGAGGGTATAACACGTTTATCCCGCTCCTGTTTATTTTCATTTTAGCAGTACTAGCAGTATGTGTAGATGTGTCTATTGTTTGCGTAGTACGTGCTTGTTTAGATCAGAATCAGTATGTCGTTAATTCAGTCAATGCCATGCTAGTGATTTATCTATGGATTAAATTAGTCAAAAAATTGCATATTTAATCAGCATTAGACATGTTCCTAGTCTATTTTCTCTTCTAGTTAGACACCCATCTTTTTTTTAGGGTACATCTCGACAACGATGACACATGTCTTGTACAAATCCAGAGGCCTACTCTCCCCGGTACATGAAAAAAGTCAAAATATAACTTTGATCATTTGAGACACGTCCAAAGCGTTACTTTTTTTGTGTGTACCGGAGGCAGTATTTCCCAAGACGCCTTTGTTTCCCATAAGCCAAGAAGACTGTCTTGACTCTTGTGGTTATACAGAAGCACCAAATGCGCATGGTGTCGAGGGGGACGTCGGTTGCCCTGCCTCTGCCGTCTTTCCGGAAGTGCCATGGCCCACTAGTAGAAAAACTACTTTACGTGAGCAACATTAGTCCCGATTTGTAAACGGACCGGCACTAATGTGACCATTAGTGCCGGTTCCAACGGCTAGGGGGCGGGAATCATTAGTCCCGGTTCGTGTTGAACCTCTAGTACCGGTTCGTGACACGAACTGGGACTAAAGGGGTGGTGGCAGGCTGGTGTCAGGCTGGGGCCCCACTAGCACCTTTAGTCCCGGTTCGTGACACGAACCGGGACTAGAGGCTAAACCTCTAGTCCCGGTTCGTGTCACGAACCGGGACTAAAGATGCTCCTATATAAACCCTTCGTCCAGCCTGCGAGCTCTCTGTTCTTCCCCTTTCCTCTCCTCTCTGTTTTCTTCCATTCCTCTCGAACTCATCCTTCATTTTTGTCAAAATTTGTCAAGATTTGAAGGCACCCCATCCATCCAAGTGTTCACAAAGATTAGCAACTTTGTCCTTTCATCTCTCACTTCTAGATTAGCTCTTGCAATGCTCTATAAGTATAGTGATTTATGGGTTTTAGTTTGGGAGTATTTATATGTGGTAGTTTATTTGATTTATATGCAATTTGAGCTCAAATTAATTTCTTAGTTTGCATATGTAGGTGTGGTTTACTTAGTGCCTTCCCGTCTCCGTCGTAACCACCGCCGGTCGCCCGCACCGTCCCGTCGCTGGCACCACCTTGGTGAGCCTCTTGTTCTTATCCTTTTTATAAAAGGATAATCATGTTTGTGTGATTTAGATAGTTACTTGTATAATTTTCTTACTCGTACGTTGTTTGTTATACATAGTGGCATGGTTTTGATATCCGTCCCCGTCGGCCCTCGTCCGGTTTATGATTCGGATGTGGTATATATTCTCTTTTATAACTATTTGTTGCATTTCGTGTTTATGATAATTATGCCGATCAACGTGACATAGATGTTTCTATCTAGGAGGTATGTGAACCGGAAATTCCAACCGACCCTCTTGTCGAGAGGTTAAATTTAGTTGAACAAGAAAACGAGTATTTGAAAGAAAAATTGAAAAGAATTGAAGAAGAGAAGATGAAACTGCAGTTGTATGTTGCCGATGTCGTCGATGATCACAAGGTCAAGATGGATGCAATGCGCTTGAAGATTAGAAAGATTAGAAAATATGCCATTGATAGTGAGGCTTGGTATCATTATGCTGTTGGATCAATTGTTACCTTAGTTGCGATCTCGATCGCATTTGTTGTTGCATTTAAATGCTTTAGCTAGAGAGTTTGTACGTTGTTTTATGAGAATAAGTGTGTATGAACTTTTTGTATGAACCTGTATAATTTAGTCTTTTCGGTGTTGTGTAATGAAGATGAGCCGGCAATGGATGTACGATGACTGATGCTCTCCCCAGTTCATTAAGGGCGTGCATACTTTTCTGCTTGCGGCTGAGGCAAACAAGCGGGCGGATGGTTTTATGTGTTGTCCATGTGCTGACTGTAAGAATGATCGAAATTACTCTAACTCAAGAACCATTCATGTCCACCTGTTTGAGTCCGGTTTCATGTCCGGCTATAACTGTTGGACCAAGCACGGAGAAAGAGGGGTCCTAATGGAAGAGAATGAAGAAGAAGAGGATGACGACAGCTATCCTGGCCATGGGTTCCCTGAATACAATGGTACAACAATGGGAAAAGAAGCTAAGCCGGCAATGCGGGAAGAAGCTGAAGAAGAGGCATCAGATGAGCCCGCTGATGATCTTGGTCGGGCCATTGCCGATGCAAAGAGAAACTGCACAAGTAAAAAGGAGAGGCTGAAGTTGCAGCGCGTGTTAGAGGATCACAAGAAATTGTTGTACCCAAATTGCGAAGATGACAAGAAAAAGCTGGGCACCACACTGGAATTGCTGCAATGGAAGGCAGAGAATGGTGTATCTGACAAGGGATTTGAAAAGTTGCTGATAATGTTAAAGAAAATGCTTCCAAAGGACAACGAATTACCCGACAGTACGTACGAAGCAAAGAAGGCTGTCTGCCCTCTAGGATTAAAGGTGCAGAAGATACATGCATGCTCTAATGACTGCATCCTCTACCGCGGTGAGTACGAGGATTTGAATGCATGCCCGGTATGCGGTGCATTGCGCTATAAGATCAGCCGCGATGACCCTGGTGATGTTGAGGGCGAGCACCCCAGGAAGAAGATTCCTGCCAAGGTGATGTGGTATGCTCCTATAATACCATGGTTGAAACGTTTGTTCCAAAACAAAGAACATGCCGAGTTGATGCGATAGCACAGAGAAGACCGTAAGAAAGACGAGAAGTTGAGAGTACCCGCTGACGGGTCGCAGTGGAGAAAAATCGAGAGAAAGTGGTGGGACTTTGCAGATGACGCAAGGAACGTATGGTTTGGTCTAAGCGCAGATGGCATTATTCCTTTTGGGGAGCAGAGCAGCAATCATAGCACCTGACCTGGGACTCTATGTATGTATAACCTTCCTCCTTGGTTGTGCATGAAGCGGAAGTTCATTATGATGCCAGTGCTCATCCAAGGCCCTAAGCAACCCGGCAACGACATTGATGTGTACCTAAGGCCATTAGTTGAAGAAGTCTTACAGCTGTGGAATGAAAAAGGTGTACGTGCGTGGGATGAGCACGGACAGGAGGAATTTGACCTACATGCGTTGCTGTTTGTGACCATCAATGATTGGCCTACTCTCAGTAACCTTTCAGGACAGACAAACAAGGGATACCGCGCATGCACGCACTGTTTAGATGATACCGACAGTATATATTTGGATAAATGTAAGAAGAATGTGTACCTGGGACATCGTCGATTTCTTCCGAGCAGGCATCCCGTAAGAAAGAAAGGCAAGCATTTCAAAGGTGAGGTAGATCACCGGAAGAAGCCTCGCCATCGTACTGGTGATGATGTACTTGATATGGTCAAGGATTTAAAAGTAATCTTTGGAAAGGGTCCTGGCGGACAATCTGTTCCGAATGACGCTGACGGACGCGCACCCATGTGGAAGAAGAAATCTATATTTTGGGACCTACCCTATTGGAAAGACCTAGAGGTCCGCTCTGCAATCGACGTGATGCACATGACGAAGAATCTTTGCGTGAACCTGCTAGGCTTCTTGGGCATGTATGGGAAGACAAAAGATACACCGGAGGCACGGGAGGACCAGCAACGTATGCACAGAAAAGACGGCATACATCAGGGTCGTGCCAGCTATGCTCTTACCAAATAAGAGAAGGTAATCTTCTTTGAATGCCTGCTCAGTATGAAGGTCCCGTCTGGCTTCTCGTCGAATATAATGGGAATAATAAATATGGCAGAGAAAAAGTTTCAGAACCTAAAGTCTCATGACTGCAACGTGATTATGACGCAACTGCTTCCGGTTGCATTGATGGGGCTTCTACCGGAAAACGTTTGATCAGCCATTGTGAAGCTATGTGCATTCCTCAATGCAATCTCTCAGTAGGTAATCGATCCAGAAATCATACCAAGGTTTGAGAATGATTTGGTGCAATGTCTTGTCATTTTCGAGTTGGTGTTCCCACCATCCTTCTTCAATATCATGACGCACGTCCTAGTTCACCTAGCCGAAGAGATTGCCATTCTAGGTCCTATATTTCTACACAATATGTTCCCCTTTGAGAGGTTCATGGGAGTCTTAAAGAAATATGTTCATAATCGTGCTAGGCCAGAAGGAAGCATCTCTAAGGGCCATGAAAATGAGGAGGTCATTGAGTTTTGTGTTGACTTTATTCTTGACCTTAAGCCGATTGGTGTTCCTGAATCGCGGCATGAGAGCAGACTGGGTGGAAAAGGTACGCTAGGACCGAAAGCAATAATATGTATGGACGGGCATTCTCTCACTCAAGCACACTACATAGCTCTACAAAATTCCTCCTTGGTGGCTCCGTATATCGAGGAACACAAGAATATTCTACGCTCCAAACACCTGGAGCAGTCTGACGACTGGATTACACGTGAACAAACGGGGACTTTCGCCGGTTGGTTGCAGACACGTCTCATGCATGACGACGCTGTTGAACATGAGTTGTACTTGTTGTCCAAGTTACCATCTTCGAATATATTGACTTTCAAAGGGTACGAGATAAATGGGAATACATTTTACACGATCGCCCAAGATAAAAAGAGCACCAACCAAAACAAAGGTGTCCGCTTTGATGCAGCAAACACCAATAGGCCAAAGGACACATATTATGGTTACATAGAGGAGATATGGGAAGTTAACTATGGACGTGATTTGAAGGTCCCTTTGTTTCGGTGCAAATGGGTCAATCTGACAGGAGGCGAGGTAACGGAAGACCCGCAGTACGAAATGACAACAGTGGATCTCAACAATCTAGCGTACGCAGACGAACCATTCGTCCTAGCCAATGATGTGGCGCAGGTTTTCTATGTGAAGGACATGTCTACCAAGCTAAGAAAAAGAAAAGATAAGGAAGCGAATACATCATACGATGAGCCAAAGCGCCACATAGTTCTTTCAGGGAAAAGAAACATCGTGGGAGTGGAGGACAAGACAGACATGTCAGAAGATTATGAAAAGTTTCATGAAATTGCTCCCTTCACAGTGAATATTGACCCGAGCATCCAGTTAAATGATGAAGATTGTCCATGGTTATGGCGCAAAGGGACACACGCGAAGAAACATATTTATACCCAAAGATCCCACTCTGGGATGTGACCGGCTTCACTGTCATCACTTTCTTCTCTAGTGAGTTTCCGGACTTATATATTTGGAAAGTGCCACTTTGGACAAACCGGAGGGAATCTTTATAATAGTTAGGGTACTTATGTATTTTGTGCGTTCAGTATGCACCATTCTACATCCCTCGAGCCTTGACTAATGACGTGACAACTCGTCCCGTGTGATTAATTTCTCTCTGGGCTGGGAGCCACCCTCGAGGTGAACCGGCGCTCCTCGAGTCCGCTGGACTTCTCACGGCGACCCCCACTAGTGCACGTGTCACTCTTTTGCTCTGCTCCATCTCACCTACACTGGTCTATCAGACTAGCCATAGTGGGGAGTAACTTAGACTAGTAACTTGCCTGATGCATGCAGTGCAGAGATGGAGAAACAAAGGGACCTTCGGTTTGTTCAGTACTTATGTGTTTTATACTTATTTCAACTCCAGACTTTTCGTGCGTTCAGTATGCACTATTCAAAGCCACGTCATCAATTTTCAACCCTTTCTGACTTCATTTGCTATTTTTCATGCATTTACTGATTTTTTTGAGCTAAATGACCCTGAAATTAAAAAGCACTACAAATGTACTCTGAAAAGGTTGAAAGTTGGCATGGTATAATCATTTCACCCACATAGCATGTGCTAAAAAGTTGAGAGGGTTACGGCAAAAACTGGATGCACCTCATGTACAAAATGGACCATCTCTTTCGAAGTGTCAGGGTTTCGGACGAAAACTCATCTGTTACAAAGGCATTTCATTTTTTTAAACTTATTTCAACTCCAGACTTTTTGTGCGTTCAGTATGCACCATTCAAAGCCACGTCATCAATTTTCAACCCTTTCTGACTTCATTTGCTATTTTTCATGCATTTACAGATTTTTTGAGCTAAATGGCCTTGAAATTGAAAAGCACTACAAATGAACACTGAAAAGGTTGAAAGTTGGCATGGTATCATCATTTCACCCACATAGCATGTGCTAAAAAGTTGAGAGGGTTACGGCAGAAACTGGATGCACTTCGTGTACAAAATGGACAATCTCTTTCAAAATAGCAGGGTTTCAGACGAAAACTCATCTGTTACAAAGGCATTTCATTTTTTAAAATAACCTAAGAATTACCAAATTAAATATAATGATAAAACACACTAATATTAAAGAGCGGAAAAAAGAATCACTAAAAAATCTACTTTTAAATTAAAGTTATTCACAAATTAGTGATTCACACAAAATTCAAATAATTCAAATTTAAACTATCCAAATTTGAAAACTACTGGCACTAACAGAAAGTTTATAATTTTTGTGACCTAAAGCAAAAAGATTCACAAAGAAACTCTAAATAAAGCAAAAAACAACTCAGAAACAAAAGAAAATAAATAAAGCAGAAAAAAATAGAAAAATAAATAAATTAAAAAAAGCCCGCCTACTGGGCCGCCACAGCCTGCATACGACTAGAAACCCAACCTCTAGTTGGGCCAGGATGTAGGCCCGCGCGGCCCAATAGACCTCACAGAGCAGCACAGGTACGGTAGGCCCACAAAGGCCTGCTTAGATAGGAGTTCAATATGGTTGCAGCGGCGGGGCTTATAAACCGCTCCGAGCCTCCTTCGCTTGGCGAGGTGGGACTAAACATCGACGCGCACCTCGCCAGCCGCCAGCACGAGGCCTTTAGTCGCGGTTGGTGGCTCCAACCGCGACTAAAGACCCCCCTTTAGTCGCGGTTGGAGCCACCAACCGCGACTAAAGGCCCCCTTCCCGCCGCTCGGCCTGGCCAAAATTCCACCTTTAGTCCCAGTTGGTGGCTCCAACCGGGACTAAAGGTGCCTCGTATATAAGCAGAACTTACGAATTTCCCCTCCACCCTCGCCATTCCCATCGTCCATGCCGAACCTGACGCCGCCAGGCTGCCGCGCGCTACCGTCTCGCCTCTCTCCCGATGCCGTCTCGCCTCTCCCCCGACGCCAGCGCCTCCTCCCCGATCCCCGACGCCGAACGCGCCCTCCTCCCCGAGCCCCGATGCCGCCCGCGCGCCGTCCCCGAGCTCCTCGCCGCGCCGCGCGCCTGCCCCGACGCGCGCCGTCGCCGCCCCCGACGCGCCGCCCACGCCGCCTGCGCCCGCCGGCCTCGACCTCGCCCGCCGCCCGCTGTGAGCTCGCGCCCCCCCCCTCCGCGGCGATTTTTTTTCTCACTAGTTTTTTTATACAATGTATGCATATGAATGTTAATTTTAGATGTATATTTAGATGTTTTAGATATTTTAGTTTTTTTTCACTAGTTTTTTTTATACAATGTATGTATATAGATGAACGGTGGAATTTACAATGTATGCATGAATGTTTTTTTTATACAATGTATGTATATATATATGTATTTTAGTTTTTTTTCACTAGGTTTTTATACTTATAGAAAAAAGTTGCATAGAGAAAGTTGACCATGTATTAATAATATTTTAATCTTAATATATAGCTTAATGTTGTATTTGCAAAAGTTTGTCATGTATTTGCAGAATCAAGTGAAAAAGAATTACAAAAATTACAATCAAGCATTTAAAAAATGTTAAATTTGCATATATCGAATTTGTTCTCGACGTACGATGCCCGGCCCGCATCCTAGTCGTCGACCCGTTCGAGATGACGTCCTGCTTCAGAGGCGCCATGTCCGGGACTGGGCTCCGCCGGGCTGGCACTGGGAGGTGCTACCTTCAGGGGCGCGCAGCTTGGTGAGGAACCCAGGTGCCGTCGCCGACCTGGAGCTTCTTTGGTGGCGGGCGCGTGGGCCACATTCGGTGCGGAGGCTGGCGTCCCCCGCGGAGGTGGTACGTCACCGTGTCAGGGAGGAGGACGACCACGTCCGCCGCTACATGCTTGCGTTGGACGTCAGGTTCTCCAATACCTGGCAGGTTCTTCAGGGATCTCACCCGAGCTATGATTCCGTGATCGTTCCTTCTCTTTGGGCATCCACCGCGAGTGATGTTAGCTAGTGATGTTATATATATGATCATATTCGAGATGTATTAGTGATAATACTAGAGATGTATTCGAGATTATATTATTTGATAATATTCAAGACGATGTATTCAAGATTATATTGTTCGATAATATTTGAGACGATGTATTCGAGATTATATTCGATGATGCATATTATCTGGATTATTCGAGATGTATATATTAGTGATATTATTCGAGATGGATATTATCTACTATGATTCAGTTTTTCCTTATTGATTGCATGCATTCTAATTTGAATACTAAATTGTTTTATCTTTCTTCTGGATTAGTTAAATAAAAGCTATGGACAATACCAGCAGAGAAGGAGAAGAGACTATGTTCGACATCATACGCTCCCTGAGCCGGCCAGATGAGAATGAAGAAGATGATGGCTCGCAATATCTGAACAATACCGGTGACGGTATGATATTAGATGAAGACGAACGAATAGATGAAGTCCAGAACAATGATGACGAAGGAAATGTTGTTCTTCAAATAACAAAGACCGGCGAGGTATATTTATATAAGGCATCTGGTGATCATCACATGTTTTAATTGATTTGTATATATATTAACGAATCGATCTTTATTCTTTTAGCCCTCCGGATCGAGCAAATCTTCTACAAGTAGCAGGGCAGTTCGAGGCCCGGCCAAAATGTTGCCGGCTGGCGTAAAGTACAACATCGATGCCATCAAACCTAATGGCAAACCTGATGAACCTAAGAAGAATGCGAAGAAGTTCATTTGTCAATGCGGAGTTATTGTAAGGGACCAAATCCCGATCTCCGTTCAAGAATGGAAAAAGCCAGCAAAGGGAGATCCAGATGTTACTTTTGTCAACCAAAGAGCAAAAGATCTGCTTTGGGAATCGCTCATGTCACATTTCACCCTACCAGATCATTTGACAGATGCAGATCTGGAGAAAGTCAAGAACAGTGCTCTTAAGAAGATGGTGATAGCATTCAACAACCACAAGAAAACTATATGGGCCGCGTATGTCAATGCAGGAAAGAAGACTCCAGAATTGAAGGGAACACTGGAGAAGGCAAGAGATCACTGGGACGCTTTCGTGAACTTCAAGGAATCGGAAGTAGCTCAGGAACGGTCGAGAAAAAACAAGATTAATGCCACGAAAAAGCAGTGGCACCATAAGCTGGGGCCAGGTGGCTATGAGGTGGCCCGACCTAAGTGGGATCTCGCTGAGCAAGAGATGATGGATGCAGGGGTCACTCCAGTTACATTGAGCTGGCCCCCCAGGTGCAGGACTTGGTTCTATGCGCATGGGGGGAAGTTGGACCCAAACACAGGCGAGGTTTTGGAGCGGGCATGTCTTAAAGGAGCCGATGAAAGTATACTTGTTGCAATAGAAGAGGCTCGAACGGGGGTGTTCACGCCCAACAGAGAGAACGACGAGCTTACGCGCGCCCTGAAGAATCCTGAACACCCGGGAAGAACACGAGGCAAAGGCGTTGTTCCGTGGTTTGAGGGGTTTGCGGACTGGAACGCCGACTACAGAAGCCGTGCGAGAAAGAAGCAACAGGAGGAGCAGAAGAGGAAGCTGGAGGAGGAGCAGAGGAAGCAGGAAGCAGACCGCCTTCGCATTGTAGAATCAAAGCACGCGCAGTTGGAACTCGCTTAGCCAGGAAAGGGGGTCTCAGCAGTGGCAGAAGCTAGTAGATCCAGCATTGGATAGCACCGTCCCATCCATGCCGAGAAACAGCGTGGGTTCCGCCCCGGGCGATGATGCACTGGATAGATACCCTGTGGATGATATCATAGATACAACAACTTGTGAGCTACACATAAAAGTGAAGAACATATCCATGAAGGTGGCAGACGGCTATGCTTATACAAATCCCCCTGAAGCAACCTTCCATTGCAATCCGATTCCAGCTGGCTATGCTCGTGTCGGGGTTGATGAAGTGGTGGCAGGATATTCGGGGCTAGAGCTTGACATTCCTAGAGGTGACAAGGAGCGCACACTGGGAGAGGCCATATATCATATCATTCTATGGAGAAAGGATTGCATCGTCTTTCCAAGGCCACCGACACCGCGTCAGCCGGCTCCTCCTCCAGATCCGCCACCGCGTCAGCAGACTCCCGCTCCTCCAAGTCCGCCACCGCGTCAGCAGACTCCTGCTCCTCCAAGTCCGCCACCGCGTCAGCCCACTCCTCCTCTTCCAAGTCCGGCACCGCGTCAGCCGACTCCTCCTCCTCCAAGTCCGGCACCGCGTCAGCCGACTCCTCCTCCAAGTCAGGCACCGCGTCAGCCGTCTCCGCCGCCTCAGCGGGCTCCGCCGCCTCAGCAACAGCGGAAGAGAGGCGCCGCAACTACGTCGGCTAGCGGTACAACAGGAGGCAAGAAATTCAGATATGGTCCAAGCCTAAAGCCTCTTTCGAGGTTGCCTTACCACCTGACTGACGAGGAAAACGAAGCCGAAGTGCAAGCCCAAGTGAAGGCCCATTTTGGACCGAAACCGCCCCCGCCGCCAAAGGAGAAAGTACCTGAGCATGTCATACAACACTTTATTGATAATGCTCAACCAGCTGTCAAACATAGGGACTCAGACTATGGGCGCTCTATCAAGAAGTCATATCAAGCACAAAAAAAGGAGTCGAGCTCGAGCTCGAGCCAAGCAGCTGGCAAAAAAAGCGGGAAAATTGTTCCCCAGCTGGGAGAACAGGCAGTGCAATCGATCCCCCCGCTCATTGTACAAACACATGTGAGTACCGCCGATCAGCAGCTGGTAATAACCGACGATCATAGAAGGCAGGCTAAAGAGGCCGGTGTCACTGTAGAACAACTCCTAGGCATCGAGGACTTCCAAACGTTTACAGAGGAGGAACTACAATGGAAATATGTCCGCGGCCAACCTATGGTCAAGCCTGAGCAGATCCCGCTTCTATCAACGAGAATGTATGAATTGCATGAATGGTACCTGAGAGAAGTAAAGACTACCGATCGAGTGTCCCTCATGGTGAAAGTCGAGGCAGAGCATTACTTTCATGAAAAAGATTTGTGGGTTGAGTTTCAAGAAATGTTTCAGTTATTCAATCAAGACGCACTCGACAAATCTATCGTCAGTTGCTATTGTCTGTAAGTGATTTCTTTCTGTAATTTAAGTCTCTAGCTAGCTGTAGTGCTCGTTCATTACCTGTAATTATCCTCACTATATATTCTTTTCTGTGGTATTATGCAGAATGAAGATGTATGAAATGAAAAAAGCTGGACGCTATGGCATTGGGTTCATTGACCCAAATACCATTAATGAAGAGACATGGACGCGTCAATGGGAACGAAAAGACACAGAGAAAAGCTTGCTAGAGTTCTTCGTGCGACGAAATACCCAACCAGAAATACTACTCCCGTACAACTTCGGATGAGTCACACTGTCTTGTACTACAAATTCTATTTTTGCTTACTAGATGTTAATAAGTGTAGTTGATGAGTTATGCACATGCCCGCTTAATTATACAAACGTGTGCGCATGCAGTTTTCACTGGATCCTGCTAATCATTGAAGTTGACGAGGGAAAAGTTCAAGTACTGGACTCACTACTTAAAGACGTTAATGACTACGCAATCGTGAGGGGGATGGTCAACAGGTAATTTCAATCATTATCGAACTATATGTCGGCCTCTTTAGTTCAGTTCCTGATATCAACTAATTAATAACTTATTTATTCATTTTCTTTGCCGGCGGGCAGGGCTTGGGAAAAGTTCATCAAACAGGTTGAAGGCCCATGGAAACAAAATCTGAGATGGTGTTGACCCAAGGTAATTAATTAAGTAGTACAAGCTAGCTACCATCTCTTTAATTCTAGTTTCAATACCATTATCATGCTTGATTAATTATTATCTGATTGAATTCTATTCTCGTAAAGCTCCTGAAGCAGGCGCCGGGGAATAATTTATGTGCATACTACGTTTGCGAGAACATTCCCATGATGACGTCCGAAAGGAGCAGAAATGATAGATACCAATGGGTACGTTTGCCAGAACACTATTCCCAATTTTTACATCATTATCTAATATATATACACACAACTAATACATGCATATTGATCTCCTTCTGTTCGCACACGAACACGTCACCGTGTACCCTCGACACCGGGGGTGATGCACCGCAGCTCATGTCGAAGGAGACCCGTCCGGAAGCGCGGTACGCAAGCAATCCGGCGGGTGCTTTTGAGGACCCAAAACCCCACACGTCTGGGAGGGACCCCGTCAGGGCACGCGGCGGCTATGGGCTGCCCTAGGTCGACCTGATCGCCCCTAGGGCCTCGTGGATCGCTACCCTCCAAGAGAAGAACGAACGAAGAACGAGGAAGAAGATACGAGGGTAGGAGATAGATGAACACAAAAAAGTAGTAGATGTGTTTGTTCGATTGTGTGTTGTTCAATCGGCCGTCACCCCCAACATATATAAGAGGCGGCTGGACTTCCCGTACAAGCAAAGGATTCATCTAGGCTTTCCTTACAAGAAAATTACATCAATTCACATCCTAGAGTCCTAGTTCTAGTCCCACTCGGATTCAGCCCAAATCTGGCCCAATCTTCTGTCTTGCTCCTTGCGTGGGCCGTGGAATCTGCATATGACCTCCGATGGAGACGGTCCAAACATCAATTTTGTGTGCCTCGATGAGGCCAACAATCCTTATGTTGATCACTTTCCCAAATAAATACATCTTGAATACTCCACGAGGTCATTTTTAACTTTAAATCGGACTCGGTCATGTAGCGGACTGGACTGTCCGAGTGTTGTAGCGTCTCTGCAGGCTGTATACTATCTCAGATGATAATGACCTTAAAAGCAAAGTTGACCGTTTCAACGTTACCAACAACTTTCATGTTGAACACTTTTCCATCCGAGGCCATCTAGATGACCATATAGGCCAATCTTTACCTTCTGGTTGAATCACTCGGATTTGGAGTCCTTTAGTCGGTCGAGTGAAATTTCTCACTCGGACAGCAATTTTTCCACTTGGAATTCATGTACCTGGACTCCTTGACCGAAGTTTCACTCGGATGGAAACTTTTCACTCGGTCATCAAGCCTTCACTCGGATAGCTATATTTTCACTCGGATGATAAGCTTTTCACTCGGATTTCCCGAATGAAAACACAGCCTGAACTTGTTTCGCCTCTGCAGGTTGCATACGACCTCGGATTTGGACGATTTATATATCAAAATCGACCGATTCGACGAGACAAAACTTTTCCGTGTTGGAGATTTTTTGATTCAAGGCCGTCTTGAGGGCCTAATTTCTCGCGCGACCCATCAGAGACCATCCAGGTGAGTGTCTGGTCCCTCGCGCCATATTTTTGCTCAGAGTCGGTCCGCAGTGTTTTGCTTCTAACTTTTGCATACGAACTCGGATTTAGATGATTTATATATCACAATCGATCAGCTCGACGAGATGAAGACAATCCATGTAGAGCATTCCTTCATCCGAGGTGGTCTTGGAGGCGTAATCGACCAAAAAGCACTCAGAACATCTAAACATGACAATCCAAGTGTAATTTGGCCCATGAAATGATGCCGAATGGTGATGGCCTAAACATTAAGGTTGTTTCACTCGGCACTATGAACTTTCTCGTATAAAAAACCTTTTCGTTTGAGTCCATCTTTACTGCATTTTGCATCGTGCCAAAATCAGGTGTCAACACATGCCCCCCTGTTTTTCGGCAAAGCTTGCATGCCGAAAAATAATTTGCACCATGTTTGTTCTAAGGGCGATGTCAACACTCCATCGGCCATCTATATTTCTCAGGGCGATAATTATGTATCGGCCATGTTTATGCTAAGGGCGATAATCATATATCGGCCATTGCCTAATTAGGCTTCTTGCCACACACTCGGGTGGTACTTCTTCAGATATCTGCCATTGAGAGCTCGAGGTAATGATACTCCTCGTATGGATTCCACCAAATATGAATTTCCAGGAACTATTCTTGCAATCCTAAAAGGACCTTCCCAGTTTGGAGACCACTTCCCAAATTTTCTATCTTTAGAACCAATCGGCAGAATCACTTTCCATACAAGATCGCCAACTTGAAAATTATTCAACTTGACCTTTTTATTGTAAGCTCTTGCTACCCTCAACTTGTCCTTCTCTATGGCCTTTAATGCAGCCAAACGTTTATCAGCAACCTCATCAATATTGTCCATCATCAAATCATAAAAGTCCACTGCCGATAAATCATTTTGTTTGGCTATTCTCAAACCACTTAAATTTACTTCCACTGGTAAAACAGCCTCTTGACCGTATACTAGCTCATACGGAGTTACCTTTGTAGCACCATGCCTTGAGATTCTATGTGCCCATAAAGCCTCAGACAACAACTCATGCCATTTTCTTGGATTATCCTCAATCTTCTTCTTGATGAGCTTAATCAATATTTTGTTGCTAGACTCAGCTTGTCCATTAGCTTGGGCATAATACGGAGATGAATTGAGCAACTTTATGTTATATGATTCGGCAAATTCTCTAACTTGATGTGACATGAAAGATGAACCTTGATCTATAGTCAACGTCTGAGGAATGCCAAATCTATGAATAATGTGTTCGATTATGAATTGAATTACCTCCGTATGTGTCAGGTTCTTGAGAGGTACTTCTTCAGACTATTTAGTGAAATAATCGGTTGCCACCAACACGAACCGATGCCCCTTTGAAGAAGATGGATGAATTTTTCCAATGAAGTCTAAACCCCATCCTCTAAAAGGCCACAACTTGATAATAGGATGTAACATAGCAGCAGGAGCCAACTGAATATCATCAAATTTTTGACAAGCTTTACAACCTTTATAATACCTGAAGCAGTCATTGATCATAGTCGGCCAATAAAATCCAGCACGTCGTATGAGCCATTTCATTTTGGGTGCCGACTGATGAGTACCACAAATGCCTTCATGTACCTCTCCCATAGCAACTCTTGCTTGGTCCTCGTCCAAACACTTCAAAAGAACATCTTCAACCATTCGGCGATAAAGAACATCATCTCTCATTGTATATTCGAAAGCCATACGCCGAACAACCCTGTCCACCCTTTCACTCGGATTGCACAAGTAATCAATAATGGGCTTCCTCCAGTCATGATTTTCACCTGCACTAGATTTATTGTTAGTGGCCGAATCAGTGGGCTCTGGTTCGGCCTCTCCCATATTAGCAAGACAGGACATCGGCTTCTGAGAAATATGAAACATGCCATGAGCAATATGATAGCCGGATGCTTGTTGTGCCAACTCATTTGCTCTCCAATTGTCATGTATAGATATATGAGCAATGTTAAAATAATCCAAAGTAGAAATCGTATCTAGACAATTATCAAGATAAACATTAAGTGATTCGTCTAAACATTGAAAGACTTTGGACACTTGCTGCACTACTAATAACGAATCACCAAAAGCCTCAACATGTGTAGCACCTATAGCGAGCAACATCTCTAAACCAAATAACAATGCTTCATATTCGGCTTGATTATTTGTGCAAAAATATTCCAGTCGGCATGAGGCTTCAAAAACAGCACCATGAGGAGATATATAAAGAATACCAACACCTTGGCCATTGCTACAAACTGAACCATCAAAATATAACCTCCATGGCACTAATGAGACAAGGTTTATATCAACATCATGCTTGTCATTAATTCGATGCTCAACAATAAAATTAGCAACAATTTGGCCTTTCATGGATTTTAGAGATTCATAAGCCAAATCATACTCAATTAAAGCATAAGCCCACTTGCCAATTCTACCACTAAGAATTGGCCTATGCAACATGTACTTAATGACATCGGTTTGACAAACTACTATGCAGGCACTCGGCACTAGGTAATGTCTCAGTTTTGTGCAAGCATAATATAAACAGAGGCATAATTTTTCAATAAATGTATACCTTGTCTCGGCGTCCAATAAGCGTCGGCTCAGATATGTAATAGTATGCTCTTATCCTTCGGCTTCTTGAGTTAATACAGCACCGATAACACCTTCCTCCGCCGCAATGTAAAGCCTAAAGGGCTCTTTATGTTTGGGTGCTTTCATCACCGGAGGAGTGCTCAAATAAGTCTTAATCATGTCGAATGCCTCTTGTTGTTTTGCCCCCCAAGTAAAATCAGCATCATTCTTTAACCGAAGGATAGGAGTGAATGCATCAACCTTTCCTGACAAATTAGCTATGAACCTTCTCAAATAATTGACCTTGCCAAGAAATTTTTGCATATCTCTCTTGCATGTTGAAGCCTCCACTTTTTGTATAGCCTCTATCTTTTTGGGATCAATTTCTACGCCATTCTCATGAATAATGAAACCCAAAAACTTTCCAACCGACACGCCGAATGCACACTTCAAAGGATTCATCTTCAATCCATATTTTTTCATTCTTTCAAAAGCTAAACGCAAATCGGCCAAATGAGACTTAAAAGCATCCGATTTGACAACAATATCATCAATATAGACTTCGAGTATAATACCGAGTAAATCATGGAAAATTAAATTCATAGCCCTTTGATATTTGGCACCAGCATTTTTTAATCCGAATGTCATCACTGTCCACTCGAATAAACCAAGGAAACCAGGGCAACGAAAGGCTGTCTTGGACATGTCCTCTTCGGCCATAAAAATTTGATTGTAACCCGCATTACCATCAAGAAAGCTAATAACCTTATGTCCAGAAGCATCATTAATAATCATGTCGGCTATCGGCATGGGATACTCATCTTTGGGTGTAGCTCTATTTAAATCTCTGAAATCAATGCACACCCTTAACTTGCCAGATCCTTTCTTCTCCACCGGCACAATGTTAGAGATCAACTCGGCATACCTGCAAGGTCGAATAAATTAGCTTTGAGCAACCGACCGATCTCCTCCTTGATCCGGTCATATGTTTTTGGATTAAATTTTCTGGCCGATTGTTTGTAAGGTCTAAAACCAGCCTTTATAGGTAACCGATGCTCCACTAGCTCTCGGATTAAACCTGGCATCTCATGATATTCCCATGCAAAGCAAAAAACATCTTCTTTCAATAGCCCGATCAACTCAGCTTTACGACCAGCTTTCAAATTCTTGTTTACAAAAGTCAGCCGAGTGACTGAACCATCTCCTACATCTACGTCTTCTAATGGATCGGCCGACGTAAAACCTTGTCCTAATTTATCCATGTCATCCAACTCCTCTATAGATTCATACATATCATTCTCGCTAGACCTATATTTTGCAAGGCGTTTCTGCAACCACTCGGAATTAGAATCCATTTAAACATATCATACCTTGGAGCCGATTGCCACCAATCGGCTTTAAAGAGACGGGCACAAAGCCATTCTTTGTTGCGCTGAGGAAATCAAACTCTGACAAGTCGCGTCCCGTCAAGCAAGTAGCATTGGGATGTTGCCAATCCACCGATGCATCGGCCAAAGCAACACAAGCCGAGTTATCTGCATGAATGACTTCCACCTCATCATCAACCCACTGGATCAAAAACTGGTGCATAGTAGATGGCACGCATTGGTTTGCATGAACCCAATCACGGCCTAGTATGACGTTGTAGTTACCTTGCACCTCAGTGACAAAGAATGCAGTAGCCAAAGTTTTGCTCCCGACTGTAAGCTCCACATACATCACACCTTTGGCTTCAGTTTTCTCTTTGCCTTCAAACCCGTTAAGCACCATATTGGTCTTGATTAATTTAGCATCGGGCAAACCCAATTTCTTGAAGACCGAATAAGGCATGAGATTCACCACAGCACCACCATCAACAAGCATCCGAGTGAGTTGTGATCCATTGATATGACCTCTGAGGTACAATGGTTTCAAGTGCGTCACTGGTTCTTTTGGCTTCTCGAATATTGCATTTTTGGGGCCAAAATCCAGCTGAGCCACTTCCCCTTCTTCATCTACAGCACGGAATTCAGCGGGTAAGTAATACACCATATTGATATCCATACTTTCATGAACCGGTGTAGACTCATAGTCCAACAGATCGTCTTCCTCCTCGTGCGCGTCCACCAAATCTGAATTCTGTTTGAGTGAAGGAGAAGTAATAGGTGACGTGGATGATGTGAGAACGGTTGCATCATCCTCTTTTGGCGGTGTAAGTGCTACTGTGATAGATGTAGAAGTCACTATATTTTGTATTGGTTTAGGCTTCCACACTTGCTTTGCTAGTACCATGGGCCGAGTGACATTGAACAACTTGTCCCTTTGCTTCTCGGCCTCTTGTTCTGCCATCTCTTGATTTATCAACCTCTGTAGTTTCCTCTTTTGTGTCTTTGTTAGCCCTGAAGGACACCACCTTGGCTGAGTGTATTTAGGATCAATTGGCTTCACTTGGCTGGTACTTGCTTCATGATCATTAGCCGAGTGCTTTGGCACGATAACAAGTATCGGCTCAGTTGGGTTGCTATGCACAGTGGGCTGTTGCGTGGTGAATGTTTCAGTGCCCAAGACGAGTGAGTCAGCATTGATATTTTCCTTGTCTTTTCCTGACTCCACTGCTGCAACACTTGGCAACTTGGCACGCCACTCTTGTTGACTTTTCTGGCCTACGAAGTTTTCACTCGGGCGCACCTTTTTACTCGGATGAAATCCACTCGGACGTTCAACTGAGTAGAATCCACTCGGCCATACTCTTTCATTCAGATAACTTCCACCCAGGTGCATTCTTACACTCGGGTAGTTTTCACTCGGCGGCATATTTTGACCAACCGAGTGATGGACACCAATGTTCAGTCGGTTTTCATACGAGCATCCAAGTCGATCCCAAACAGGTTGTCGTTGTTCTCGTGGAAACGGCACCCTTGATCCAGTCGGTTTTGCATATCGACTGAACATATCAGCTAATGGTGACCTTGGTCGCTTCAGGTACGATGACCGATTAGAGCTAGAACCGGCCGACTGATTTGCATATTTGGACAGTAGCATATCAAAAGTTGGCTTGATTCGCTTACGCTGTACCTTAGCTTCATTCCTCTTCCACTTGCCAACTTCTGGACTCTTGGGTTTAACAAATTTAACACGAGTGTCTTGTTGCACCTGTGGTTGCCCCCCGAGTGTAGGATTCTTGATGGTGATCTTGATTACTTCCTTGCCATCGGGTTGCTTGTCAAGCACAACCTGCCTCCCCAAGACCTTGCTGTCCTCCATGCTTTTCCTGGGCTCACCAACAATGACATTAGTTTTATTAGCAGATTCGGCTACCTCCGGCCGAATGAGCAACTTTTTCCCCTCCAAATCCAGAGTGTTCATTGGGAAGGGCTTCTTATCAACTTGCATCTTAGAAAAGTTCAATCGTCCGTCATTAATGGCCGATTGTATCTGTCGTCGGAAAACATTGCCATCATTAGTAGCATGAGAAAAAGAATTATGATATTTGCAATAAGCACGCCATTTCAGCTCTTCAAACGACGGTAAAGTATGAGATATCCTAATGATCTTAGCTTGCAGGAAAGCATCAAATATTTTGTCACACTTAGCAATGTTAAAAGTAAACTTCATCTCTTCATCACGATTCTTATGAATCGGTTTCAGATCATTGCAAGTAAATGGTTTGGCCTTAGATGGCCAAACAAATTCAGCAGCATACATATCACCTTCATCGTTCGAGTGATCACTACCATACTCAACCATATTCATCTTAGGACGATCAGTTTTATATCTATGCACCTCCTTGAGATCTTTGCTTCGGCTCTCCTGAGCGAAAGCTCTTTGCAAGACTTGGTTGATACTTAAGAACTCATAGCCTTCTAGCTTTTCCCTAATGTGAGTTTTCAAACCACTGAGCACAAGGTCAGCCAAATCCCTCTCGGTTATCACCAAACTATAGCACCGGTTCTTTGTATCTCTAAATCTCATGACGTAATCGAAGACCGATTCATCATTTTCTGCTTAACTGATGTAAGATGTGATAACTTAAGTTCATTGTCGCCGCTGTAAAAGTGATCATGAAATTTCTGCTCTAGTTGCGACCACACACGAATGGAACCATGTGGTAGAGAAGAGAGCCATGAGAATGCAGTACCAGTTAAGGATAAAGGAAACAAACGCACTTTCAATTCATTCAGCGAGCCTGCCTCACCCAATTGTGCTAATTATTGACTAACATGATCCCATGTGGTTTTTGTGCCCTCTCCATTGAACTTAACAAAATCTGGAATTTTATATCCCGGAGGGCACTGGACAGCGTCAAAGTACTCGGGGTACGGTTTTTGATAAATCCGATTCCGAGGTAACTCAACTCTAAAATTCTCTCGAAGCATCTTAGCCATCTCCTCTCTAAAATTAGCAAAAGCATCGTCCATAGTAGATGATGAAGCTTGCTGCCGTGGGATGGGAGGAGTAGAATTACTAGCAGTAGGTAAGAACTGTGGCACATATGCCGAACCATAGTTCAGCTGTGGCTGAGTGTTTGCACCTATAGGTAAAGTTTGGTTCTGTATTGGCTCCGAACTTGGCATGATCATGATGGGATTAGTGGGTGCAGCCACGATTTGATTGGTGTGGGTAGGATAATAATTCATCGGCATCGGAGGTGCCGATGAAAGAGGTAAAGACAGATTAGGGTTTTCTACACTAGCAGCCACACCAATATTACCACTAGACGATGGAGGCATATTTTTCTGAGCATTGGTATTTTCTATGAAAGTTTGATAGACTAAATTATTACCATCAGCAATACGACTCTCAATCTCAGCCCACTGCTCGGGAGAAAAGGTAGTACTTACAGAGGGTTTAACCTGCTCATCGTGAAGAGGAGGGAACTTGATTTCTCCAATCGGAGTGACATTGCCCTGGCGATCCTTCTTGAATTTCGCCAGGAATTCCTGCAGCTCCTTCTCCTCACGTGCCTTCTTGTACTCCTCATAAGCTTGGCGATGATCGGCCGATAACTCATCAAGACTGGGCTTAATGATGTTATCGGCGTCTACTTCATTCGGCTTGGGAAGATCAGACATGATGGATGATGATGATGGATCTTCGATTCCCCAGCGGAGTCGCCAAAAAGTGTGTTCGCACACGAACACGTCACCGTGTACCCTCGAAGCCAGGGGTGATGCACCGCAGCTCACGTCGAAGGAGACCCGTCCGGAAGCGCGGTATGCAAGCAATCCGGCGGGTACTTTTGAGGACCCAAAACCCCACATGCCCGGGAGGGACCCCGTCAGGGCGCGCGGCAGCTATGGGCTGCCCTAGGTCGACCTGATCGCCCCTAGGGCCTCGTGCATCACTGCTCTCCAAGAGAAGAACGAACGAAGAACGAGGAAGAAGATACGAGGGTAGGAGATAGATGAACACGAAAAAGTAGTAGATGTGTTTGTTTGATTGTGTGTTGTTCAATCGGTCGTCACCCCCAACATATATAAGAGGCGGCTGGACTTCCCGTACAAGCAAAGGATTCATCTAGGCTTTCCTTACAAGAAAATTACATCAATTCACGTCCTAGAGTCCTAGTTCTAGTCCCACTCGGATTCAACCCAAATCTGGCCCAATCTTCTGTCTTGCTCCTTGCGTGGGCCGTGGAATCTGCATATGACCTCCGATGGAGACGGTCCAAACATCAATTTTGTGTGCCTCGACGAGGCCAACAATCCGTATGTTGATAACTTTCCCAAATAAAACCATCTTGAATACTCCACGAGGTCATCTTTAACTTTGAATCGGACTCGGTCATGTAGCGGACTCGACTGTCCGAGTGTTGTAGCGTCTCTGCAGGCTGTATACTATCTCAGATGATAATGACCTTAAAAGCAAAGTTGACCGTTTCGACGTTACGAACAACTTTCATGTTGAACACTTTTCCATCCGAGGCCATCTAGATGACCATATAGACCAATCTTTACCTTTTGGTTGAATCACTCGGATTTGGAGTCCTTTAGTCGGTCGAGTGAAATTTCTCACTCGGACATCAATTTTTCCACTCGGAATTCATGTACCTGGACTCCTTGAACGAAGTTTCACTCGGATGGAAACTTTTCACTCAGTCATCAAGCCTTCACTCGGATAGCTATATTTTCACTCGGATGATAAGCTTTTCACTCGGATTTCCCGAATGAAAACACAGCCTAAACTTGTTTCGCCTATGCAGGTTGCATACGACCTCGGATTTAGACGATTTATATATCAAAATCGACCGATTCGACGAGACGAAACTTTTCCGTGTTGGAGATTTTTCGATTCAAGGCCGTCTTGAGGGCCTAATTGCTCACGCGATCCATCAGACACCATCCAGGTGAGTGTCTGGTCCCTCGCGCCATATTTTTGCTCAGAGTCGGTCCGCAGTTTTTTCCTTCTAACTTTTGCATACGAACTCGGATTGAGATGATTTATATATCAAAATCGATCAGCTCGATGAGACGAAGACAATCCATATAGAGCATTCCTTCATCCGAGGTGGTCTTCGAGGCGTAATCGACCAAAAAGCACTCAGAACATCTAAACATGACAATCCAAGTGTAATTTGGCCCATGAAATGATGCCGAATGGTGATGGCCTAAACATCAAGTTGTTTCACTCGGCAATATGAACTTTCTCGTATAAAAAACCTTTTCGTTTGATTCCATCTTTACTGCATTTTGCATCGTGCCAAAATCGGGTGTCAACACCTTCTTTAAAGATGAGGAAGATGCGGGATAAGCTCCTACCAACGGATCGCGTACGAGCAATTCAAGAGGAAATAGCGGGATTTTTGCTCGACCAGGTCATATATCCCAAAGGAGAATACCATTACAAGCTGTAATGCCTCCATGTAATGATCTGCAAATTGTAGGAGAAATTGTATATACCAAACACTATTCTGATCACGGGATCAAAATATTATTCTGATCACGGGTTGAACTTCCTGAGTTACATAACCCTGAACTTCCCTCTGTAGGAACCCGACCTTCGGGCTATCTTTGCAACCGTGTCTCCCCGCGCGAATTTTTCCGGCCAGTCGTGTTCTATGTGATGTAAGTGTAATCTGGAAAAAAATGTGAGTCGTATTTTCGACGCTATTTCTAAACCGTTCATCGGAATGAGGCAAATGAGATGGCGTTGGATAGCTGCTGCAAATCCGCTCATTTCACATGTTGAACGTTTTTCGAAATTCCCTACGGTTAAAGAGGAATTTCAAAAATGGCGGAATTTCTGAAACCGAACAGCCGGGTTCGTATTTCGGGGTTAGTTTCAAAACGGCTAGACCTATCGATTCATATGATATGGCGTTGGAAAGCTTATGAAAATGCGCATCTTTCCATATAAAAAGTTTGTTCTAACTACGAACTGTTCAAAAGTAATTTAGAAAATGGCCGAATCTGTAACGAGTGCGTATTTTCACGTTATTTTCTCAACAGTTCGTCGGAATGAGGCAAGTGATATGGCGTTGGAAAGCTTGAAGAAATGCGAAACTTCTATATGTAGATTGTTTTTTACAATTCTTTACGGTTTTAAGTCAATTTCGAAAATGGCTGAAAACGTATTTTGGCCGTAATTTCTAGAAACTTTATCGGAATGGGGCAAATAATATACCGTTGAAAAGCTACGGAAAATGCGAAACTTTTTCATGTAGGTAGTTTTCCCTGATTCCTATCCGTTTTCAAGCAATTTCAAAAACGGCGAGATGACGCCTTCTGCCTTTTATCGCGAAACAGGGTCTTCAAGAATGCACCGCGTGAGAAGCTTGAACTTCATCAGCACGTCTACCTGAACTTCATTCTGTTTCATCACGTACTGTTTTTTGCTCATAGCTCTCCATCCACTCACCGGAATTGAGCAAGTGATATACCGATGGAAAGCTGTTGTAAACACGCAACTTTTCCGTCTTGATCATTTTTTTCATACTCGCGACGGTTTAAAAGATTTTCATTCGAAATTCATTTAGCGTAGTAATTGAACTTCCTGCTATTTCCACGTTGAACTTCTGTGACATGTTTTCGTTTGTAATTTCTCACCCATTTGTCTTTTAGCATACTCGCACTAGACATCTCGAACTGCACCGGGAGGAGCACGTGAACTTCTTGCAACAAATCTTTTAGGCTTTTAGTTTTTTATTCGTTTTATTCTCATTTGAAATGCATTCCGTGTAGTAGTTAAACTTCCCGGTGTTTTCACTTTGAACTTCTACCACGTATTTTTGTTCGTAATTTCTCACCCGTTCATCGGAGTTGCACAAATGATATACCATGCCAATTACCACTCTCACAACAAGTTTTGAACTTTCCCGTGCCGAGCACCTGAACTTCTTGCAACTAAATTTTTATACTTTAACTTTCTATTTCTATTTTCTTTTATGAAAACTCGGACTCTCCAAAATCTGCCCGAGTCTGCGCGACGGCAAGCGGTAGTACCGCTCTGGGCACGGTAGTATCGCTCCAGCGGTAGTACCGCTCTGGGCATGGCTAAGTACCGCGCTACTTCTGCTCGGGGGTCCAGAAGTAATTTCTAAGCGGTAGTAGAGCGGTAGTGGAAACGTGGTAGTACCGCTCGAGCGGTACTTCCGCTTAGGGGAGCGGTACTACCGCTCTGGAGGCTTCGCGCCAAAAACGGCTGTCAACACACCTGAACCTCTAGCAACAAATTTTTAAACTTTGCCTTTCTGTTCCTTTTTTCCCGTATGAAATGCACACCATGCAATACGTGAACTTCCGGCAGTTATCAATTTGGACTTCTCTCTGTTTCGCTTTAGTAACGAAAAAAATCCTTATTTTTCATAGACATCGAACCGCTCTAACTTTTTTATTTGAACTTGTTTTGTGTATTTTTAGAAATGTGAAGATTGGAGTTTTGTTAGAAACATCGAACTTCTTCGGTATTTCAAATTGAACTTATTGGTTTTATTCTTTAGTAACTGGAAAAATCCGATTTTTCAAATAAAGCAGGGAGTCGTTCACTGATTAAATATGTAGAGATATATAAACTAACGAAAACCATATGCCTCACGCATTCCTCCTTTCGTCAGTTAACTCTGTAGTTATCTTCGTCAGTTTAACTTCTTCATGCTTGCGTTCTTGGGCGTGCACACTGCACACAGAAGCGCATTTCTTGCCGTTTGCACGCAATTTCGAAAACGGCGAGATGATGCGTTCTGCCTTTTATCGCGAAACAGGGTCTTCGAAAATGCACCGCGTGAAGAACGTGAACTTCATTGGCACGTCTACCTGAACTTCACTCTGTTTCTTCACGCATTGTTTTTTGCTCGTAGCTCTCCATTCACTCTCCGGAATTGAGCAAGTGATATACCGATGGAAAGCTGCTGTAAACACGCAACTTTTCCGTCTTGATCATTATTTTCATACTCGCGACGGTTTAAAAGATTTTCATCCGAAATTCATTTAGCGTAGTAGTTGAACTTCCTGCTATTTCCACGTTGAACTTCTGTGACATATTTTCATTTGTAATTTTCTCATCCATTCGTTAGTGTTACACAAATGATATTCCTTCTGTACAAACCCCTCTCACAATTTTTTTTTAACTTTCTCGGGCCGAGCACTTGAACTTCTAGCAACAAAACATTTAGCCTTTCTTTTTCATTCTTTTTTTAATACAGAATGCACACTGTGTAGTACGTGAACTTCTGGCAGTTATCAATCTGAACTTCTGAGATCATGCGTTCTGCCTTCATCGTGGAAACAGAGTCTCAGGAAATGCACTGCATAAAGAGGTTGTAACAACATACTGTATGTGCACTTTCTTGCAGTTTAGTTTTGGCCAAATGGGTAGTTTAGAGAAATGGACCAAAACACAAGTTTAACTCGCCCAACTTTCTTCTATGAACTTCTAGTTTCACAAACGTACTAGTGTGTGGTTTTTTCCATTCTTCATTTTTTGTTCCTTTCTTTTTTATAAACTGCCGAATCTTTTTCTTTTTCTAAATACATTGGAGAGAGAGGTAATAGGGTGAACTTCCTAGCCATCAATTCATGAACTTCTTCACATAAGCAATCCTTTCTCATAAACATGCACATGTTTTTTTGGCAATATACATCCATTCAAGCAACGTCACGACAACAAAGAGAACAAATGTGCAAGAGCATAGCAAATCTAGAATGACAAGGCAGTACATCGGGTCAGCTGTAAAAGAAATTTGTTCCCGTAATTTTTTTCAGAGGTTCAACATACACGACACAGGAAGTTCATCATCCATTTTGAAGAAGCAACATAGGAAGCGAGAAACACGGGGAAGTGGAGGTGAAGAGCCCCAGGCCGGCAGCGAGGATCTAAGGTGACGCGGGGGGGGGGGGAGGGGGCGAAACGGACCGGCAGTTGGTAGCTGCGGCGGTGCTGGGCACCCAAGGGTGGATTGCATGGCGGTGGATTAGGTGGGGCTGTGGGAGAAGGCCGGCGGCGGATGGGGGGGCCGTGGGAGGAGAACGGCGCGTGGCCGTGGGACAAGACCGCCGGCAGGGCTGCGGGATGAGAACAGCGCGCGGCCACAGGAGAAGGCTAGCTCCAGGGCCGCCGCAGGAGGCCGATGGCGGGACCACTAGACCCGTGGGCAGGGGTGGCCAGGCGGGGTCGCTCTGGGGAAGATGGTCGGGCAGCGGGGCGGCGACGCTCTGGGGAAGAAGGGGCGGCCGGACCTGGCGCGACCCTGAATCCGCACGGCGGCGGCGGGATCTGGTGTGGCGGCGGTAGGTAGCCAGAGTGAGATGGTGGTGGGGTAGTGCGAGGGGCATGACGGGGCGTGTTAGGAGGGCTGCGCCGGCGGTCGAGGGTGGGGCTGGGGCTGAGCCCGAGGGAAACGAGGGGGCGGTGGCGCGTCGGGGGGTGGCGGCGGCGCCGGTTGGGGGCGATGGCGTCGGTTGCGGGGCGAATTGAGTGGGGGTGGTGGGGGATAAGGTTGACTGCGGGCTGGGTTCGTGGATTTTTTTTCTTTTAAACGAGTTCGGGAGGACCTCCGCGCCTCCTATATAGGAGCATTGGATCAGAATAACTATTCTAATCCTGGGATTAGAATAGTGCTATATATATGTGTGTGTGTGTGTGTGTGTGTGTGTGTGTGTGTGTGTGTGTGTGTGTGTGTGTGTGTGTGTGTGTGTGTGTGTGTGTGTGTGTGTGTGTGTGTGTGTGTGTGTGTGTGTGTGTCGTGCGAGAAATTCGATGATATATATATGATCGGTTCTACGAGAAATTATATATGCATAACGTGTACAATATGTAGTAGCATAAAATATGTTTGAAATGAAAAAGAATTAAATGAAAAACACAAAACTAAAAGGAAAAATAAACCATAAACCCATAAACCCCTAAACCTTTCAGTCCCGGTTGGTGTAACCAACCGGGACTAAAGGCCCCCAGCCCCCCGGCGTGGGCTCGTGCCACGTGGTGGGCCTTTGGTCCCGGTTCGTGACGAACCGGCACTAAAGGGGGGGGGCTTTAGTCCCCACCCTTTAGTGCCGGTTGCAGAACCGGCGCTAAAGGTCCTTACGAACCGGGACTAAAGCCCAATTCTGCACTGGTGGCCCGGACCACTTTGATGTACACCACACCACGGGGAGAAGGTCAGTGTCTTGATATATATATATATATATATATATATATATGTGTGTGTGTGTGTGTGTGTGTGTGTGTATGTGAATGGTCGTGCGAGAAATTCGATGATATATATATGATCGGTTCTACGAGAAATTCTATATGCATAACGTGTACAATATGTAGTAGCGTAAAATATGTTTGAAATGAAAAAGAATTAAATGGAAAACACAAAACTAAAAGGAAAAATAAACCATAAACCCATAAACCCCTAAACCTTTTAGTCCCGGTTGGTGTAACCAACCGGGACTAAAGGCCCCCAGCCCCCCGGAGCGGGCTCGTGCCACGTGGTGGGCCTTTGGTCCCGGTTCGTGACGAACCGGCACTAAAGGGGGGGGGGCTTTAGTCCCCACCCTTTAGTGCCAGTTACAGAACCGGCGCTAAAGGTCCTTACGAACCAGGACTAAAGCCCAATTCTGCACTAGTGGCCCGGACAACTTTGATGTACACCACACCACAGGGAGAAGGTCAGTGTCTTGTCCCTGCTTTTTCATTTGCCAAAATTACTTTCAAGATGCCGTCTCACACCATGGATGGTAAAATTATTGGCTTTTTCTGATGAACAAACAACATAGATAATTTACACTTTTGCTCAACATACATGAACAAACAACTTTGTGCCTTGAATGGAATCCCAAACCGGCAAACATTTATGCCCCCTTGAAATTTGGACCCAACTTTGGTCATAATTCTTTTTTTGCTAACGAAAAGATAAGTTATGTGCCACAAAAACAAATTTACTACCCCCTCTGACCCATATTACTAACAAATCAGCGGTAATTAATATGAATCGAAGGGAGTACTAGATACATGTTTGCAAAAGTTTCCAACTGTATAATTTGCATGGCATATATACTCGCTATCTCATATTTGTAGTAGCAAAATTTATAGTCAAAGTTGAGCTCAAGCTCCGACACATTTGGATGGAGGGAGTAGTACTCAAGATGGCAATGAGGCCCCGAAACCCAAATCCCCGCGGGGTTTTACCCTATCAGGGGACGGGAATGGGCGAATTTTTATCCCCGCGGGGCTGCTGGCGGTTACATTATAAAACCCAACATGTTTCACAGGTTTAAACCCGTTTGAGTACTACCCGAACCTGAAACCCGACAATAACTGTCAAAATATATTTTTTAGCATGCACTGATCCATCTTGACTCAAAGCCACAGCGCCCGAGTGGACGAGCCCCCCAACCTCAAGGCTCGGGAGTACAAACCAACCGCTCGCTCGGTCGCTGCAGTGTCGCTCGCGCTTCAGGCCTCTCTCTCCCTCATAGCACAACACCTAAACCTAAACCTAGGCCGCCCAGCCGCCGCCTGCTGCTGTCATATGCCCCTGTTTTTCTGTCAAATGTTGTTGTTTTCATTGACTGCTCGTGGGGACGGGTTCCCCGTGGGTTTAGAAAACCCGACGGGTTTAGAGGACGGGCAAAAAATTAACCCCGCGCACGTTGATGGGCATGGGGACGGGCTTGCGATTTTCTCATGGGGATGGGTTTGGGCAAGCAAAATCCGGTGGGTTTCGTCCGCGTTGTCATCTTGAAGTAGTATATGTACGTGAAACACTAGTGCTCAAGTTTGAATGATATTCCTAAGGCACAAATAAACCGACCAAATTAAACATTGTTTTTCGAAAAAGGGAATATATTAATATTGCGAAGATACCAATTACACCCGGCCTCTGCACCAACAAGATATCGGAAGACATCAAGGACGCACACAGCCAAAAACAAAAATAAAAAAGAGAGAAATATAAAAACAAAGACCCCGTCGCAGTGACGAAACACTCGCAACAGCGACACTCTAACCACCACCGAAGACAACACCCGGACAACCGAAGAGGTTCTCCAAAAATGATGCCTCCAAGAAGGAAACAGTGCTCAAGCATTGTCGCCGTCCGATCAAGGATCTTGAGTTTTCACCCTGGAGAGAGTCCGAGATCCCAAAAACAATGCCTTCGCAAGATCATTGCCAGGTACAACCAATGAAGGCCAGACCTTTGGCTTTCACCCTGGAGATCGTGACTCGGTACTCGAGAAGCACCCCCAAAACTATTGTCCACCTGTGTTGCCGCCCCCTCCTGCCAAGGCCGCCGCTGTAAGTCCTCAACACCTGACACACAGGAACCTGTGCCGCCATTCTTCAACGCAACCAAAACTCCTCTCCACCATTACAAGTCTCCGATCGCAGGCACCATCACTAGTAGAAAACAGGGTTTTGGTCGTAGCCCGATCAGAGCAATAGTCCCGGTCATATTACGAACCGGGACTAATGCTCGCATTAGTCCCGGTTCGAGCGGCTAGGAGGCCGAACGGCTTTAGTCCCGGTTCGGTTGGGACCTTTAGTCCCGGTTTGAGCCAAGAACCGGGACTAAAGGGGTGGTGGCAACCGTTCGCCTGGCGCGAGCCCTTTTAGTCCCGGTTCGTGTCTCAAACCGGGACTAAAGATCCCAACTGTTCAAATCCCGCACCTTGGAAGTTGTTCCGCGCGACGCTACAGTAACGCGACGCTACAGTAAACGTGACCGGCCTCCATTTCTGTTCGTATCCCTCTCCTCTCTTCTTTCCCATCCTCCACCATGAATCCAAGAACTCGCTACGGGAACGTGCTCGCACATGGCACGACCAATCTCCATGTCGTCTACACGAACGACACCGCCAAAGTGGAGGGTTTTCTTTCCAGGTTCGAGGAATGGCTTCAAGAGGAGGAACACAAGTTCATGGGCCTCGATCTCGAGTACAAGGCCGATGGTCGCAATGTTGCCGTCGTCCAACTTTGTTTCAAGCAACATATCATGGTCTTCCAGTGGGCAAGGTAATACGAAACTTGTCATGGTTTTAATTGGGGCTTTTCTTTGATTCATAGGATAGGAAAATTGCATAGGAATAGGAGGATTGGGAATGTCGAGAACATTTCATAGTTTCCTTGATTCATAGGAAAAATGCATGGGAAAATTGGGGCTTTTCTTTAATTCATAGGAAAATTGGGGCTTTTCTTTGATTCATAGGAAAATTGCATAGGAATAGAAAATTGCATAGGAATAGGAGGATTAGGAAAATTGCATAGGAATAGGAATAGGAGGATAGGAATAGGATAGGAAAATTGCATAAGAATTTTCCTTGTAGTTGCATATTGGCCATCGTGGGAGAACATGTCTTAGTTTAGGGGCTTCTTTTGATTCATAGGATAGGAAATGCATAGGAATAGGAAAGTTGCTATGATTCTTATTATACTTGTTATGATTCTTATTATACTTGTGCCGAATTATACTTGTTATGATTCTTAATTATTATACTTGTTCTAAATTATACTTGTTATGATTCTTATTATACTTGTTCTAAATTATACTTGTTATGATTCTTATTATACTTGTTATGATTCTTATTATACTTGTGCCGAAATATACTTGTTATGATTCTTATTATACTTGTTTTAAAATATACTTGTTGCAGCAGTATTTAACACATTTGTTCCATTTTGTTGTTGCAGTAGTAACAAGCACTGTCCAAAACTTATGGAGTTCCTTCGCAACGGCATATATTTTGCTAGCGTTGATATAACGAATGACAAGATCAAGATGAGGCGCACCTGGGGTATTGAGATACCAGCTGAATGCCACATTGATCTTCAGGGCAGGTTCAGGCTTGAGCATGACAAGACTTCAATGGCTGATATGGCAGCCGCCCTGATCGACAAGCACTACGCTGATATGAAGACAAAATTCCCCAAGTCAGGGCACAAACATTGGGAGAAGACCCCACTTGACCCTATCAACATTGAGTATGCAGCAATAGATGGGTACGTTGCATACGAGTTGTACCGCAGGATTCGAATCTTCAATTATGGGCAGCGTCACCTCGTACTGCTAGTACCACCACCAGTGCCCCATGGGTCTCCTGCTTGGGGGTATTCTAATCCGGACGACGAGTAGTGTCTGCAATGGCGAACACTTTTATCTCTATTATGTAGTGCTTGGGGGTCTCCTGATCCGGACGAGTAGTGTTTGCAATCCAGAAGAGTAGGATTGGTATCTTCAATTATGCAGTACTTTCTGTAATGGATATCTGAACTATTATTTCTATTATGTCCCTGTTTAAGTACGGTTTGTGTGTAAGAATATATAGTATGATGTGAGCAAGCTTCCTGAAGCATTGTGATGTATGTGATGAAGATTGTCCATGGTTACGGCGCAATAAGCAAGGGACACACGCGAAGAAAAAGTTTTATACCCCAAGATCCCACTCTGGGATGTGATAGGCTTCATTGTCATCACTTTCTTCTCTAGTGAGTAGCCGAGATGGTCCATTTTGTACACGAAGTGCATCCAGTTTTTGCCGTAACCCTCTCAACTTTTTAGCACATGCTATGTCGGTGAAATGATGATACCATGCCAACTTTCAACTTGTTCAGAGTTCATTTATAGTGCTTTTCAATTTCAGGGTCATTTAGCTCAAAAAAATCAGTAAATGCATGAAAAATAGGAAATGAAGTCAGAAAGGGTTGAAAATTGATGATGTGGCTTTGAATGGTGCATTTTGAACACACAAAAAGTCTGGAGTTCAAATAAGTTAAAAAAAATGAAATCCCTTTGTAACAGATGAGTTTTCGTCCGAAACCCTGATACTTCGAAAGAGATTGTCCATTTTGTACACGAAGTGAATCCATTTTTTGCCGTAACCCTCTCAACTTTTTAGCACATGCTATGTGGGTGAAATGATGATACCATGCCAACTTTCAACCTGTTCAGAGTTCATTTGTAGTGCTTTTTAATTTCAGGGTCATTTAGCTCAAAAAAAATTAGTAAATGCATGAAAAATAGGAAATGAAGTCAGAAAGGGTTGAAAATTGATGATGTGGCTTTGAATGGTGCGTTTTGAACACACAAAAAGTCTGGAGTTCAAATAAGTTAAAAAAATGAAATCCCTTTGTAACAGATGAGTTTTCGTCCGAAAACCTGATACTTCGAAAGAGATTGTCCATTTTGTACACGAAGTGCATCCAGTTTTTGCCGTAACCCTCTCAACTTTTTAGCACATGCTATGTGGGTGAAATGATGATACCATGCCAACTTTCAACCTGTTCAGAGTTCATTTGTAGTGCTTTTCAATTTCAGGGTCATTTAGCTCAAAAAAAATCAGTAAATGCATGAAAAATAGGAAATGAAGTCAGAAAGGGTTGAAAATTGATGATGTGGCTTTGAATGGTGCATTTTGAACACACAAAAAGTCTGGAGTTCAAATAAGTTAAAAAAAATGAAATCCCTTTGTAACAGATGAGTTTTCGTCCCAAACCCTGATACTTCGAAAGAGATTGTCCATTTTGTACACGAAGTGCATCCAGTTTTTGCCGTAACCCTCTCAACTTTTTAGCACATGCTATGTGGGTGAAATGATGATACCATGCCAACTTTCAACCTGTTCAGAGTTCATTTGTAGTGCTTTTCAATTTCAGGGTCATTTAGCTCAAAAAAATCAGTAAATGCATGAAAAATGGGAAATGAAGTCAGAAAGGGTCAAAAATTGATTATGTGGCTTTGAATGGTGCATTTTGAACACACAAAAAGTCTGGAGTTCAAATAAGTTAAAAAAATGAAATCCCTTTGTAACAGATGAGTTTTCGTCCGAAACCCTGATACTTCGAAAGAGATTGTCCATTTTGTACACGAAGTGCATCCAGTTTTTGCCGTAACCCTCTCAACCTTTTAGCACATGCTATGTGGGTGAAATGATGATACCATGCTAACTTTCAAACTGTTCAGAGTTCATTTGTAGTGCTTTTCAATTTCAGGGTCATTTAGCTCAAAGAATGAACTAATAGCAAAAAGAATGAACTAGAAAACTTTTATGAAACTCTAATAGCAAAAAGAATGAACTAAAAATAATCAATTAAAATATTCTGTTATGATCAACTAAAACAAAACTATAATATTCTTCAATAGCAAAAAGAATCAACTAAAAAGCTTTTTATAAAACTGTAATAGCAAAAGGAATCAACTAAAAAGCTTTTATAAACCTCTAGTATTTTTGAAACTAAAATTATATAAAATTTATGCAACTAAAATTATCAAAGTATTTTTTTGTTAGAAACTTTAATAGCAAACTAAAATAACCAAATCTGTTTTTGATTAAAACAGAAATTTAAAATAACCTAAAACTTAACAAATTGAATATAATGATAAAACACAGTAATATTAAATAGCAAAAAGAATCACTGAAAAACAGTAAGTAGAAACAAAAGAAAATAAATAAAGCAAAAAACAAAACAAAAAAAGTAGAAAAAAATTAAAATAAATTAAAATAAATTACCACAAGCGCATCTAATTTAGTTTGTACACGAGGTGCATCCAGTTTTTTTTGTTAAGAACTTTTAATATGCAAAAAAATAAGATAAAAAAATAGCAAAACTGAAATTAGATGCGCTTATAGAGAAAATTCAACCTAAATTCAAAGTGCTAATGTAGTAAGCTAGTGTTACCACACTAGCGCTTTGAATTCGGGTTGAATTTTCTCTATAAGAACATCTATTTTCACTCGTGCTGCCTCTCTCACAGCGGGGCTTATAAGCTAGTCGTCGTGCTGCTCAACTAGCGAGGTGGGACTAAAATCCCACCACAGCCATGACCAACCCTTTAGTCCCGGTTGGTGCCACCAACCGGGACCAATGCCCATTGGTCCCGGTTGGTGCCACCAACCGGGACAAAAGAAAATAAATAAAGCAAAAAAGAAAACAAAAAAGTAGAATTTTTTTTAAAAAAATGCCGCCTACTGGACCCATGGCCTGCATACGACTAGTAACCCTACTATTGGGCCAGGATGCAGGCCCGCGGGCACAGTAGGCCCAACAGTCATAGGCAGATCAGTTAGGCCCATATGCCTGCAATAGAGAGGAGCTCGATACCGCAGCGGCAGCGGCCCTTATAAACCAGTCGGAGCCCCTCTCAACTAGCGAGGTGGGACTAAACTTTTTGGCCGCGGCAGCACCCCCCTTTCGTCCCGGTTGGTGGCACCAACCGGGACCAATGCTGCCCTTTGGGCTGCTGAAAACTGACCTTTGGTCCCGGTTGGTGGCACCAACCGGGACTAAAGGGGTGCATTGGTCCCGGTTGGTGCCACGAACCGGGACCAATTCTCTGGGTATATAAGTAGCACTTGGAATTTTCAGTTCTCATCTCGCCCCTGCCCCCGACGACGCCGACGAAATCGACGCCGCCAGGTTGCCCAGACGCCGTCCGCCGCCCCCGCCGTCGCCGTCGCCGCTGCCCGCCGCCCCCGTCGTCGCCGTCGCTCGCCGCCCCCGTCGTCGCCCGCCGCCCCCGTCGTCGCCCTCGCCCTCGCCGCGCGCCGTCCTCGTTGCCGGCCTCGAGCCCGCCGTCCTCGTCGCGCCCTCGCCCCCCCGAGCTCGCCGTCCTCGTCGCCGGCCTCGTCGCCGATCAAGCCATCTCCGCGCCCCCCACAGTGAGCCCCCCCTTCCGCCCTAGGCGCGGTACTACCGCCCGTAAGCGGTACTACCGCTTACCAATTTTTTTCATGGATATGTTTTTTTCATGTATATGTGTATATGTTCATGTATATGTGTGTATATGTTCATGTATATGTTTTTTTCATGTATATGTGTATATGTTCATGTATATGTGTGTATATGTTTTTTTCATGTATATGTGTATATGTTCATGTATATGTGTGTATATGTTCATGTATGAGATGAGATAGATAGATAGATAAATTTTCATGTGTATATGTTCATGTATGAGATGTATATGTGCACTTTTGTATACAAACTTCGTTGTTTTTCATATGTACGAAAAGAGCGTTGTCGAGGCGGGGGGACGTCGGACATGACATGAGGGGGGACGTCGGACGTTGGACATGAGGGGTGATCGTCGTTGTCGTCTACCCCTCCCCGATAACTTCGACATGAAGAGGGACGTCGGACATGACATGAGGGGTGACCGTCATTGTCGTCTACCCCCTCCCCGATAACTTCGACATGAGGGGGGACGTCGAACATGTCATGTTGATTTTTTTTTGTTCATATAGAAAACTCCTGTAACATAGATTTATCAAGAATGCCCCCATTATGGATGTGCACAAGTTGATCCAATTTTTTTCTGATCTCATCTATATATATATTCTTCTATATGTCACGTTGTCTAGTGTCAAAGTATTGAAGAAATCCATGGCTTCATCATTAGCCGGAAGTAACAGGCGTATGATGCTACGAAGCTCTTCAAAGTTGTTTTGGAACGGAGTTCCGGATAGAATAATTCGCTTTTTGGTACGAAATTCAGCAAAGGCCTTCCAAATAGCGATATTCGGAAGGCTCTTGCTGAACTTTGTACCAAAAAGCTAATTAATTATCCTATCCGGGACTCCGTTCCAAAACAATTTTGGAGAGCTTCATACCATTATGCGCCTGTTACTTCCGGCTAATGATGAAGCCTTGGTTTTCTTGAATCCTATGACACTAGACAACGTGACATATAGAAGGGTAGATAAGATCAGGAAAAATATGGACCATTTTCTGCACATCCAGAATGTCGCCATTTTGTTAAATCCCTTAAAGGTTAAGAGAATCCTACCCCTACTCGACAAACTCTTGAGGCCACCCAAACCCCCAGAAGAAAACTCCGGTAACTTCGACATGAGGGGGGACGTTGGACATATCGGGCGACCAACTCTCGAGGCCACCCAAACCCTAGAAAAAAGCGTTGTCGAGGCCACCCCAAACCCTAAAAGAGCTGTCGAGGCCACCCAAATTTACCAAGTTAAAAGAGCGTTTTCGAGGCCACCCCAACTAATCCATTGCTCATATATGCATATGATCCCTTGTTGTGATTAGCTAGCTAGGTCTATGTTTGCCACTAATATATCCATCTCTTATGTTTGTATATTGCCATGTTGTAATATTTGCAGAAACTATGGAAAGAGACTTGGAACAAGAACAGTTGTTGGGGGATATAATCCTCGGCGGAGGTGATCCCTTGTCGTTTCTCAATGACACCGATGGTACGGAAGGAGAGGATCACGGCTTCGGTGATCGAACAATGGAGGAGGAAGGACATGATCATGATGGCTCCGGTGACCGAACGGAGGAGGGAGCTGTTGCAAAGTCCGGCGAGGTATTTATATTAATTAAGCCTGTGCTGACTAGCTAATTGATGCATTAATTGTTTTGGTATGTACATATATTAACTCTTCTTTTTTCTTTTATAGCCCTCCGGATCGAGCCAAACTTCGGTAACGAGACGAGGCCCGAAGAAGAGGTTGCGCAAGGATGACAGGTTCACGATCACAGCACTCGCGGACGATGGCCTACCGATTGAACCCAAGCGGACCAAGGACGCATTTTCTGCTCAGTGCGGAGCTATTGTTAGGGACAGCATCCCGATCAGCATCAAGCAATGGAATAAGCCTAAGGACGACGCCCCTGAAGGTGATTATGTCACCGATAGACAGAAAGATGATCTTTGGACCACGCTGAAGGCAAATTTCACCCTACCGCCAGAGGAGATCCGAATAAGCCAGTTATAGAGCCACTGGTCAAGGCGTGTGCTCTTAAGAAGATGGCAGATCTATTCAGGAGGTGGAAGAAGGAGTTGAAATCAAAGTTTGTCGACAAAGGTGAGACTCCAGAATTCACCGGCCGATTTGAGAAGATAAGAGATCATTGGCCCGCATTTGTGGCCTACAAGACATCGGACAAGAGTAAGAAAATGTCAGAGACAAACAAGAACAACGCTGCAAAGAAGCAGTATCACCATCACACGGGGTCAGGTGGCTACCTCAAAGCCCGGCCGTTGTGGGACAAAGCTGAGAATGACCTGATTACTAAAGGGGTCGAACCAGAGACATTGAACTGGCCAGACCGTTCAAGGACTTGGTTCTTCGGGGTTGGGGGAACTTTGGACCCTGAAACAGGAAAGTGCCGTTGGACCGACGAGCAACTTGCAATATCCATCAAGGAGCTTCAGAAGTATATCACCGCAGCGCAGGAAGGGACGTTCATTCCCAACAGAGAGAAGGACGAGCTGACTGAGGCCCTAGGGAATGCTGAGCACCCTGGACGAACACGAGGCACACCAGGCTCCGTTCCGTGGAAGGTTGGGTTTCTCGACGCAGGCGGTTACAGAAGCCGGGAGAGAAAGAGGAAAGTGGAGCTGAGCGACATGCAGAATATCAGTGCAAGACTACAAAAGCTAGACGAACTTGAGAGCCAGCGAGCTGCCGGCCAACCATCTCAGCGGCACGAAGCTACCCCAGAAGCTACCCCGCCATCTCAGCGGAGAAGCAGCGTGGCTTCCACGGAGCCCGTTCAGCCTGACTTCACGGCTCCTATCTACCCTGTGGATACTATCACGGAGGCTCAACATTGCGAGCTTATGACGAAATGCCGGAACCTCACTTTCAAGGCGGCTCTCGGCTCTGTTGCACCTCCTCAACCCAACGGAAATTTTCACTGCCTTCCGATTCCACATGGCTATGCTGTTGTGATGGTGGGTGAAGTAATTGAGGGATTTGAGGAGCTCGAGCTTGACTACTCTACAGGTGAAGGGGAGAATCAGCTGGTTCGTGCTCTGAGGAGTACATGTCTATGGCAGAAGGAGTACATCAAGCTTCCAAACTGGACGCCTCCGCCTCCTCCTCCTCCTCCGGCGAGTCTGGGCACTCCGCCTCCTCCTCCTCCTCCTCC